>CM041294.1:89857115-95552115 GCA_023052935.1 Piezodorus guildinii
CACCAGAGAACCTGTTCCGAGTCGACCAGTTCCTAACTCAAGGTCGGCAACTCCTTCAGATTGTTGTAGCGAAATTTATTTTTTTGAGTTGACTTCCTTCGTATTTTATGAATCTCTTTTGTCTTCTTTCCTGGGCACAATTCCTGAAAAAAAAAAATCTCTATATATCTACCTCGAAATTGGAAAGGCGAAGGAAACTGAGATTTCGTATTTAAGACACTCACTGTAAGATTATGAATATTATGTAAGATATAAGAGTGTGTTCATATTTTGTTAACTTATTCTATTTATATATTTTGTTATATACATTTATTTTTTAAGGTAATGTGACTATACCTTGGTTATTTTATAAATTCTGTATAAAATTAATATTATAACATTATTATTGTTGTCCATTTAAGACAAACTATAATATCTGTAAAAAATTCCCTTTATGGATGTAACAATAACGTATTTTAATATCATATAGGTTTTAACCATCATTTTCATTCCATATTATGTATCATCTTTTTGTCGTAAATGATAATAAAAATAAATAATTAGATATAAAATGGACAATCTATAAAAAATAAAAAAGATGAATCAATTCCAGGTCAAATAAAATATTGTGATATAGTATTATTAATTTATAATATAACGTTGAAGAGCTATTTTTTTATTTTATTCTATTTCAACAATTATTATTCGGATTTATTACAATTTTTCTCAAATGGAAAATAATAATTATGCTATATCATCACATTCATCCAATAAAATATATTTTATTATTATAATTGTCATCTTATAAAAGAATTAATGGAGAGAGTTGAAAAAGTCATACACCTCACTGATTGTTGTTAATTATAATTTTAATGATTATACTATGTTATCAAAAACAAATTTTTCTATCGAAGCTCACATTGCTTTTTAATGAGTGGTGTGTTACGTGCACAAGATTTTTACCAATAGTTACTTACCAACTATTTTCCACCATATTGTATTCACGTTTTAATTTTAATAAACGATAAATGAAAAACTATTAAAATTTAAAAAAAGCAAAATAACATAAAAAACCATCTTTATCCTTACAATCGACAATGCACAGTACATATAGAGTCTCTAACTATTTCTAGGCCAAGACCGAGTAATGAGTTACTAGGGTTTTTATCCTTTTTTTTGGTATCCACTTTATAGAGGCTGTGGCCTCCGAATAGACTGCATACCCTAGGGTTCAATCCTGAGAACAATGTACTAGTGTTATTTTTATTAGACCACGATGTTTTTTATTGTATTTTATAAGTTTAATTTCTTATTTACTAGAGGTATTTTTTTTACTCAGCTCTGATATTAGCCAAAAATGTACGCTTGATCTTTTGCACACATAAGTTTTTTTTTTTTCTTCTTTATTCGTATATATTACAATTTGTCATAATAGACAATAATAATTGTGCTACAGGATCTCATTCATACAATATTTACAATATAAACAAAAGGAAAGTCAAATTACATAAAATAAAATCAAAATAAATAAACGTATACAATAACAAAATTTGTAGACAAAATAAATACAAATAAATGAATTTAACAAATAAATAAACAAAACATGTCACATTCATACCTATGTGCAATATTTACAATCAGTACGGGATAGGGATTGCAATCGGAAAACCGGATCCGGTAATCCGGCGGATCTGGCATCATCATACGTTAACCGGATCCGATTATAGCAATTTTTGGCCAAAAGTAGTTCAGTTTAGTAAAAAAGGTACTTTAAATGCTGTACATTTGGTGAACATGAGTGGTGGTGGCGTTCGACGCCAAATTACATCAAGTCATCCGTTTAGTTCAGCATCATTCGTTCGCCTTTCGCGAGACAATACATTTGTTTTTGTTTTGTCGGTGCTTCACGTAAATGTAAGTAAATAGATATTGATATCTTGGATATAAGCGAGCTATAGCATCCTATAAGTTGGCTGTAGAGGAACTTCTGAAAGAACTCCAACATTTTTTTCAGAGAAACTGCTCACTCCAGTGTTAAGGTACAGAATTATATGAATCACTGCTTAAAAATCTATTGAAATCTAGGAAGACTGAACTACGTTACTATTCACGTCTTCCCATACTTCGCTTTATCAGATAGTAATTTATTAAGTTACTTTATAAAATCTTATATAATTATTCTTGCGTAATTAACTCAGATAGGAATTGTGATAACAATAATTTTAAATTATTTGAGAATGCTAACAATAACAAACAAGTCCTATATTTATGATAGACTCCATCATATTTTGATTAATCTGTCTAATGAATGACATATTTATCACTATAATGAGTTTGTATTATAAGTATAAATCTTTAAATTATTCTACTGACAATATTTGTTTTTCAAACAGTATGTAATTACTAATAACTTTAGTATATATTATCTAAAATCAATTTTGTTGATTGATTTCGGAAAAAGGGTTGTCGAAAACAAAATAGTCTTTGTTTTCAGCAAATAATCATCAATAGTCGACTGTTTTAATAGCCATAACATAAACTATACAATTTTATTTTTTTGCTCCATATCTAATCCTAACATAACTTTTATTTTATAAACTTCCTTTCATGACCACAATTATACTCGAATAACTCACTAACAGTTCATCTTGGACCGAAAAGTGAAAATCAACCTGATTTTGTCGAGCCATCCGGATCCGGCCGGATTGATGAAATTGGGGACCGGGTCCGGATTGAATTGCAATCCCAGGTTGGGAACCCCGGACGGGGCTTGTCCCCCCACTTGTGGAAGGACAAGCAGAGTCGAAAGGATCCCAGCGCCTCCCTCTCAGCCGCATCACTGGTGAGAGCCAGCGGAAGCTAAGTGAGGGCGCCACAGCCTGCACACTTAAGTAATGTCTCTCTTTCGATTAGTTTAGTACTTCAATCCAAAGGAAAGAAACTTAACGATAATAAAAAAATGATATTATCTATTTAATTATTACCTTTTTACGATTCTATTTAATTCATTTTTAATTACAGTTTGATAGAACTATTATTTCATAGTACGAGTTTGATATTAAATACTAGCAGAGCAAATTGTGATATTATGTAAATACTAATTAAATATAGCATTATAAAGAAATATGACTAAAAAACTAATGATTCTTTATAACTTTAACTGTTTTAAGATTACGAAACATAGGTATAAATAATAATCGGTTTTCTTTTATTTTTTGTTTACTTCTTTTTTTTTTTAGCATGAATTTAATTAGGAATTGTGCAAATTGATTCTTTGATTATCGGATCGTCGTAATCTAACCAAGATTTAATTTCATAAACCCATTACCTCTATACCAGAATTGAGAAAAAAAATGTATTTACTAACCTATAAATAAATATTAAACAAGGATATTATTGAAACATTTTACTGAGTTTTTAACGTTTTTTATTTCTCAAAAGTGTAAATAAATTTTGCTTTTTAAACTAATTTCTTTTATCTATTAATATTTTATTTAAGGTGACTTTATAAAGTTACAAAAAAAAGTATTAATGATTATTGAGATTAGTATTGAGAAAAGCAATAATTATGAGTTTTTATAACATTTTATTGTAAACTATTTTACAGAATTTTCAAGAAATGCTATGTATGAATCAATTAGCAAAGGTTTCTATTCTATCTATGGTCCTTTATCACGTACATCACGCTGGTTCCGAATCGAAAGATGGCCCTAGAACTTTTTAAAGGGAGTAAGATATCCTTGGTTATGCTGTCTTTCGTAGGAGTCATAAAGTGGTGTTCCTGAGCATGTGTGTGTCAGGTACTCGTTAAAGATCCCTATCCTAATTAAACTTGGATAGAAAAGTTTAGAACACCCGTTGTATTCTCCCAGCAGATTACACCGTGAGACCAAGGCCCTACATGGCCTGTCGCGTCCTCAGAAAAAAAAATAGAAATATAGATATATTTGTGTTTGTGTGTGTGTAAATCTGTTGTTACACACGATTTAAGAGCTATGGAATAATATTAAAGTTGAAAAATTGTAAACTTAATTTACATCACGTTTTACAACTTTGTGTACAAGAGAATAGATTTTCTAAAATGTTTAGCTCTCCAATGGTATATTATACTTACACTCACTTAAAAAAGTTTCCATACATCATGCTATTAATTTGCGGGAGTATGTATTTTTAATTTCCCAATGTACAAATTATTAATACTTAAATTAGATAAAAAAATATATTTCTTTATTTTTATTTCAACATTAATATCAAATAAGGCAGAATTTCATTTGTTAATGATAGATCAAAAAAGTTCGATACACTTTCAATATTAATCGTATCTGTTGTACTTTGGCCGTCTTTTCAGTGTTATCTGTAAAAATCTTATCTCTATACTTAACTCTTAGTTCAGTATTAGCTTTACTTGAGGCTGGGAAACTGATTTTTTTTTAATATGTCCATTTCTCGTGATTGAGAGCTTATGGTTCGTTACCAAATGCTAAGGTTATCTCTAAGAAAAATCGCACATCTATTGAATAAATCACTGATGATACTATAGAGTATGTAATCAAAAGGCATAGAGGGTTGAGGTCTCTATAGGATAGAACACGTGCTTGGAAGACCAAGGAAACTGAAAAATCACCACAGGCGAGCCATCCTTTTTGAAGTCCATGCAAATCCTCATACTACCTCAACCTCAATAGCCATCAGAATAAATAGGGACTATGAGATTCAAGTCGACCCAGAAACAGTCAGAAATATTCTAAGAAGGAAAGGATACAGTGGTTAATACTCAAGAAGAAAGCCCTTCTAAAATAAAGATAAACCGGGAAATGTGGTTACAATTTGCCAGGGAGTTTGTAAATAAACCCAACAATGCCTGGGAAAGGGTCATATTCTCTGATGAATCTATATTTAATAATTTTAAATCTCCACACAAGACTGAAACGACAAGAAACTGCCCGTCGCTTTCGCTTACTACAACACTTACTGCACAGACGCTCCAATCTTCTACTTATCTACAAAAGGCTCATCTATATCATCATCACAAGGCCTTTCTGGACTTATGGAATTGAGCTTTTTATTAACGAAATTATCAAATTCTTCCCGTATTCAATCCTTACAATCCAAAATCCTTTGAAAAATCCTCAATGCTCCTTACTTTGTCACAAATAAACTCATCCATAAAAACCTTAACATCCCATATGTTGCTGATTTGGCCCGAACCAGGTATCAATCCTTCCATGACAAACTTCACTCCCACTCTAATCCTCTAGTTTCAATTCTTGCTTCCTCTTCAATTCCTGACAATCCTCTGAGGCGTCTGAAAAGAAGATGGCCTCGAGACCTTCTAGTTTAGTTACCTAGTAGAGTGATGCCAATGGGTATTTTCACTTCATGTTTTTTTTCATGTATTTTATCATTACCAACACATTTACTTGTTGTATTACAAAATACAGTTGTAAATTTCAATAAAAATATTTTTTTAAAAAATTAATTTTAAATTTTATTCAATTGTATTTGGGTGTATGGAATTTTTTTTGGGTGAGTGTATATGTTCTATTCTCATGTACAAAACACCAAAAGTTACACATAAAAATAGTTTTGGCTTTTTCTCCATTAGTTGGTTATCGAATTCTTTTAACTGTTATATTTAGCCATTTTTCATCAATCTTAATAAGATGGAAAGGTTATGTTTTTTAAAAATTAGATGCCTTAAAATAAGGCGTTCAAGTCCTGACAGACAGTTACAATCAAAATTAAACCTACACTATATTAAGCTCATTAAATTTTAAACCGATTTGGCAAGTTTAATCAAAATACTTTCAGCGGTATTTGAGAAAATGCATGATTTAAAGTAGGACTTCTGGTCTGCTGATTTTGGTGAAACATCCAAGGTATATGCGCTTCTAAACAAGAACATTTTATACAGCTTATTATTTTCGAGTTAGACTTACCACACACAGACCTTTTTGTGGGACTTGGTTATTTGGACTCAGGAGACACTGAAATGTTTATTTCCGTTGAAAACTGAAAATCGAAAATTTTCACGATCGCAATCATTTCCCTTACTATAGTATTCCCTATTTCATATATAGGTGTTTAGAGCACTAGTCTACTGTTGGTCTACTTGATCTCGGGTTTGAATCCTGTCTATGACAGAATATTCTTTATTATGTTAACTCAGTCGGGGGAAAACCTAGGGTATGGAGACCTACCTGGGGCAAATCCAGCCTCTTTAAAGTGGGTACCCAAAATTGGGGAAAAAACCTGACGGCTGGACGTGAATATGGCCTAATCACCTCATTGCACTGCCGTTGACCTAGAAACAGTACGAATATCTATATTCATTGAGCCCAAGACCCTTCTAGGGTTGTAGTGGTACAGTTTTTTTTTTTTTAATATATAGTTCATATGTAGGTAAAGTAAAAATAATTTGACAGTAGTTTTTGATGGCTTAATTCAAATCATGTGATACGATAACTATTCTGCAGTAAGAAGTCGCGCTACCATTTTCTTTTATAATTATAAAATTGCTAAAAATATTTCTTTCTTATAATGTAGAAAAACAGTTTTGTTGATACAGAGAAGATGGAAGAGGAAAATAGATTACTACGAGAGGTTATTATTAGCTTTGACCTTGTTGATGTTGGTCGAAGAGACAATAATAGGATGCGAAGGAAAATCCTTTGTTTACCTTTGCTTCACGATTTGTTAGTCCTGGATGTCCTTTATTTTTCCAGGCATCGAGTTGCGTAACGGGTTCATTCATCAGCGGTAAGGTGTAAGGCCCATTCATGTCCTCACCTCCATGGTAATTCATCAGCAATCAGCCTATAATCATTAAGAACCTACTAATGATATTTTTATATTCACCATTTCTTGATAGTTTTCAGATATTTCATTTGTAGAATCGTATTAAAAATAAAAATATTACAGTCCACATTACCGTAAGGCTAATGATGGAAACAAAATCAGACGGCCAGAATTATCTACCAAATCTAGGACGAGGGTATCATTAATAATTGTACTGCTCAACGTGGTTCGTTTATTAATATAATGTCCATTTTATGTTACTATAGGAGTCCTAAAATCATAATATAATATATTAATCCTATTATCTATACTAATATTATATAGATGGAGAATTTGTTTGTCGGTTTAAAAGTCTAATCTCAGGAACTCCTGGTTTGAATTGAAAAAATTCTTTTGTCTTAGATACTCCATTTATCGAGGAAGGCTTTAAGCTATATAAAATCACGCTGCAACCAATTGGAGCGAAGAATCAGTGGAAAATGTGAAATAAAAAGGCGGAAATTATAATGATTCCAAATGATTGACTTTCAATTTTTAAATAATTCAATTTCACGTTAAGTTATATTTTGCCGTAACAATTAATAAACCACAGGGGCAAACATTTAAGCACGTAGGAGTAGATTTACGTCAAAACTGTTTTTCACACGGCCAACTACATATACGTCGCATTGTCAAGATCGGGTTGCGGAGAAAATTAGTATGTTCTGCAACATGAAAATAAAACTAAAAATACCATTTACCATGGTTATCGTATTCATCCTTTAATAATCAGTCTGCTGGTGTTCCTCAAGGTAGTATCATAGCGTCCACACTTTACTTAGTATAAACAACCCATTTCCTAACCAATCCTAACACTTTTCTTTCTACGTATGCCACTTGTGTGTTATCAGTAAATAGTAATTTCATTACTACAATGCCATGTCAAAGATCTTGAACAATGGTACCCAAATAGTAAGATTAAAATTAAATCCAGAGAATCCCATCAAATAACCTTTATCTGGAAGGTTGTTAAACAAAATTGTTACGACAAGAAACTGCTCGTCGTTTTCGGCTACTTCAACACTTACTAAACAAACTTTCTAACCTCCCTATAAAGTATAAATGGCTCATTTCATAACTACCACAAAGCCAATCTGGAATTACGGAGTTGAGCCTTATGATTCTACTAAACCATTGGATACTAAATCTTCTTGTATCCAATCCTTTAAATCCTGAATGCTACCTTATTTTGTTACCAATAAACTCATCTATAATTACATTTATGTTCTACATGTTGCTGACGTAGCCCAAACCAGTTATCAATCCTTCCATGACAAAATCCACTCCCACTCTAACCCATTAGTTTTAATCCTTGTTTCCTCTTCCATTCCTGAAAATCCTCCGAGGCTTCTGAAAAGAACAGTGCTGCCAATGGGTTGGTCCTATACATGTCTTTTTCGTGGCTGTTTTCTTTTAGCCTATTTACTAGATGTGTTGTACAATACAGTAGTTTTTTTTCTTTAATTAACGTCACTTTATGCTACTGTGGAGATTCTAAATTTTCCCAATAGTCCATTATTTTCGGAGATAATGTGACCAATAAAATTTCGAATCATATATAATGAAGTCAAAGGAATAATAACCTGATATAGACACAATATAAGAGCCTATGATCTCTATAGGATGACCCACATACCTTAATGCGCTACGTGAACCACCTCTTTGCCTAGCCTTCCGTATCCATACCTACCCCAGGTCGATGTGCCGGCTATCGCAGTCTTAGGAACCTTTTGTTAGGTCTTGTTGTTAGTGTTGCATCGCCTGCTTCCTTATTGTACGGCTTTATTGAACAAGATTGATTGCATTAAGGACATCTATCACTGTCCTATCAGGTCTTACATCATTCTTTGGGTACAATGTTAAATTGTCGTTATGTATATTGTCATATTATGATGCTACATACTATAAAACTATTATTTATATGTTAAGATAATAATTTGGAGCGGCGTGGTCTAATTGTTAGAACACTTGTATACTATTCTCCGGGTCCTAGGTTCGAATCCCGCCTGAGGCAGAATATTATATATTCTGTTAATTCGGCCGAGGGGCGATCCTAGGGTATGGAGACCCTCCTAGTGTGATCTCAGCCCAATCACCTCATTGCACGGCCGTTGGCGTAGAAACAGTACGAAACTCTATATGTACTGAGCCCAAGACCCTTCATGGGTTGTAGTGGTACAGGCTTTTTTTTTATAATGATAATAAAAAATATTTATAAAATATAGTCTCTTTTTCATCTGCGTATCTGAAAAGTAAAAATATTTGTGAAGCCGAATTTTTTTTTGTAGGATCCTTCTATTGTCTAGCTGTGCAAAGAGTTTCCGAAAATTCCTCTTCTTTCTTTTTGATTTTTTTTTTCTAACACTTTCAAAAAAATTCTTATTTAAACCATTAAAAAAACCTATGAATCTCCTGAAAAGTGACCAGTTATAAGTACTTATTTCAAAGATAATTAAGTATCACTTCTGACCTTTACATTCCTACCCATAGAAGAACAATTTTTGATCATTCCTTCTTGTCCGCTTTACTACCCTCTACCTAGTTATATTCGCCATGCTTCTTCTCTATCATCATTCAAGTTCCAACTGTTCCCATACATCCTGTATGCCCCAACAGACGCTCAACAGCAATGACATTTTATATCCAATATCAGATATTGAAAAAATAAAATACATTTTATTTATTGCTCATACCTAACTTAATTATGTAATATACTAAACCTAAATTTAGTTTTGTTCAGTAAATGTATGTATCTGAAAAACTTTATTTATTTTATTATTTTGTTTTATTCTTTAGATATATCTCTTTTCTTTTTTTTTCTTGCTTCTAACAGTATTGTAAATAATAATTAATCATGATCATTTGGTCTTTTGTTCAGATACATTGTATACCTTAATTGTACATATTTGTATTTCATAAGGGACTCTGTCCCAGAATAAAAATTATTTTCTATTCTATTTTATTCTATAATATGCATAAAAGATAAATCATTTTGATCTAATTAGTATCAGGAAATATACAAAATATATAACAAACATATGTAAGCCAATTGGGATCTTTTTGATGTTGTGTGGGTAGGTTTTCATATAAACACATTTAAATATTATTATATTAATATGTTCTAAACAAGGAAGATCTCATTTCATTATTAAGGTTGATTTATGGCTGAATAATTCTTCCATTAATACTGATCATTTATTTCATGACGTTTCGGGATATTCTCCCATCTTCAGAAGTCTACAAAAAATTTTTTAAGCAATTTACCATCACATTAAAAATCACTATAATGAAGTGAATGGTTTAAACAATTTATAAATTAGGAGTCAATTGATAACAAACATTTTAAAACTATTAATTAACAAATTTTAAAATCATATGGAGGCAATAAAAGCAAAAATTTAACAATGTTGCACAGTACTTAGTTAAATAAATAAATAAATATTATAAAGTTACCTCGTTATATATTCTGTAATCCAACATTTACATTAGTCACACCTTCAGCCAGGTAAAAAAATAAAAACCAAGTCAAATTCTAAACACTTCGGATCTGAGCAAGAGTATTGCTCAGATCTTTGTCCTCAACTGGATTAAGGATTAGACCAATTTTTAACTTGTATATAGTTATTATTATTTCATATTGTGAAATTCTTTAAAAATTTATTATTAATTATTTATATTATATTTTTAATTTATTAATTAAATCGGAATAGTGGTAACTTAAATGTCTTGAGTCAGTTTTAAAATTCAGGGTTTTATCTATATCATATTGATATATATAGCCTCTATGGTTTTTCTATTTTGTTTATTTTTGACTATTTCCAAAATTTGTGGTCTATTGAGATCAAACTTATGTTTCAAATGTATGCTATGTTGTGATAAAGCAGTTGTATTTATATTCTTACTGTTGTTACAATTACTTTTGTGCTGTTTAGTTCTAGTACTAACTTTTTTGGACGTTTCCCCTATGTAACATTTTTCAGTCTAGACAATTTATTTTGTATACAACATTTAATTTTTCTTCATTACTTATAGGGTCTTTTGTACTAGTGAGGAATTTTTGTAATTTATTATGGTTATAAAGGCCTAATTTGATGTTGGGTAAATCATAAGCTAATAATGTTTTATTTATTTCACTAGTAAGATGTGGTATATATTGCATTTTGAAAAATTGTTTGATGTTTATGCTCTTATTTATTTCAGCATCTTTAATATTTTGATTATTAACATCTGTTGTTTTTTCATCTGTAGCGCTTTTATAAAAATCTGTAATGGTTTTCTGTTTATTATTTTTCTCACTCATTCTACCAATATCTTTAATTATTCTAACTGTTTGCTGTATTTTGTTGCCAATACTATTGTCAGGGTTCTTATCAGGAGATTTATATTTAAACTCAGAATACCAGATATTATTTATTAATTTTCTTGGGTAGAAATTTTCTAAAAGTATTTTATAAGTGGTGGTTTTTATTTCTTTTATGTATTCCGTATCTGTAAACGCTATTGCTTTTCTAATGAAGTTTTTAATAACATTTATTTTCTGTATATATGGGTGATTAGAATGGTAATTTAGTAGCACATTACTAGTTATATCTTTTTTAGTCCATCTTGTTTTAATTATTTTGTTTTTAAGAATTATATCCATATCTAAAAATCTAATTGTATTGTTATTAGGCTTTTCAATGGTAAATATCATTCTTTTATGGTGATTGTTAAAGGTTTCAAGGAGGTTATTTTGTTGGTTTTTTTCTATTATAATTAACATATCGTCTATATATTTTTTCAACAACATTGGTCTTACACCTGATTTTATTAGATTTTTATTAATTAGGTCATTTAAATAAATACCATTGAGATTAACTGACATGGCTCCACCCATTGGTAGTCCAAATAATTGTTTGTAAATTTCTCCATTGTATTTGAAAAAAATATATTTAAGGCATAAATTTAAACCTTCTATAAACATTTTTTTATCTTTAATTGTTGTATATTCTATTATTTTGTGCCAGTTTTCTTCAATTAATTTAAGGATATCGTCTATTGGAATGTTTGTGAATAGTGATTTAACGTCTAGACTGATGATTTCGGTATTCTCATCAGGTATTTGGATGTTGTTAAGTATCTTTTTCAGTGCCAATGAATTTTTGATATCGTAATTATTATCATTATTTAAAGAATTTAAAGAAGGGTTTAAAAATTTTGATAAAGCCTCTGTAGGACCATCAATATTATTGATGATAGGTCTGAGATTTTGTTTATCTTTGTGGGTTTTAATTAGGCCATGTATTCTAGGGATACAAAAATCAGTAACTTGTAGTTTATTTTTAGTTATTTTGTCTATATAGCCATTTTTAAATAATTTAGTGACATATAAATTTATTTTATTTACCAGATCTTTAAATGGGTTATTTCTTAATTTCCTATAGGTATTTTTATCATTAAGTTCTATTAACATTTTGTCATTATACTCATTTTTGTAAATAAATACTAATTTTTTAGTTTTATCTGATTTAATTACGATGATATCTTTATTTTTTTCCATAAATATTTTAAAATATTTTAAATCTTTTATAATTTGTGATTTTAAGATTGTGTTTTTATTAATGATTTTATTATTTTTATTATTATTGGTGTTTTTTTTCTCTACATAATTATTAATAAGCGTGCATATTCTGTTTCTTAAAGCGTTTATATGATTTTCAGAAGTGTTTAAGTTGTTATACATAGACTCTAAATCAGTTATGGCTTTAACAATATCTTTATCATTGTTGTGAAATTCAAAATTAAAATTTTCCCCTAAAGATAATAAATTTATTATATTGTTAGGAATATCAATTTTTGTTCTATTTTCAACCCGATTATTAATTTTATACAATTCATTATATTTAATTAGGTGATCCTTATCAGTCTCAACATAGCGTTTATTATTAGATAAAATTTGATCTTGCTTAAGATTTTGGCACTTTATAGATGTCAGGTTTCTATTTTGTTTACTATCAATTAATTTGTTAATCTGTAATTTATTAATTTTTGGTTTATTAATTAACCTGTTTAAATTTTATATTTTTTTATATTAAATTTAAATATTATTGTTTTTTCGTTTTCTTAAGTGACTCTTTTTAGGTTATTCGAGATAGATAACCCTTATGAATGAAAAAAAAATCACGATATTTAACGATTAGTTATTTCAACCAGTATGGCATTGTGAATTTTACAAGGTAAAACAAAAAACCAAATCCAAAAGAGTTGCATGGAACACAAGCAAGAGGCCGCCCCAAACTACAATAGGCTGATGGTGTGAGAGAAGATCGAGAAACCTGCTTGGTGTTCGGAGGTGGAGGACTGCGGCACTCAACAGAACCAACTAGCGAAAGCTACTTGAGGAGGCCAGGACCCAGTAATGGGTTGTAGAGCCGATTGATGATGATGATGAAAACCAAAATCATGCAAACGCCCTAAGAAAATAAATATTTTCTTGTATTGCGTTAGCCCAAGAATCAAGAGATTATTTATTCTGAAAATATATAAATGACTCTGGAATATTATAAAGAATACATTAATTAAGTGTTCGTATATAGTGCAATAAACAATTTATAATTATTTTATTTATTAATATTAATATTTTTATGATTAATTTATAATTTATTGTTTTATTTTTTAGGTGAGGACTTTAAATAATATTGGTGTTTTGCGTTGTAATGATGTAAGTACAATTTATTTTATTTAAATAAAATTTAGTCCTTTCTCTAAAGCTATATGACATCGGTATGTAATTTATATATTTCTTAAGACATTTAAGGATTTCGCCAATTGTTCTTAATTCTTATTTGAAAACCGCAAACATGTTTGTTCCCCATTTTGTTTCAAGTTCTGATGATAATATTAACTACTATCAATTAGAATTAATTTTATACAACTTACATGATTATATTATTTATTTTACGCATTATATTAAAAAAATATTCAAAATAACATCACATAAATCTTACATTCATGTATTGGATATCCTCATAAGATAGTTAAGATGGAAGAAAAAAACGTAAAACAAAAAATTTAGTCATTTCTCTTAGAATGTTTTTTTTTTTTTTCTTAAATAATTTTGAAAATTTTAGTGCCTTTCCAGGTATTTCTACTTTCAGATTTGAATTCAATCTTTAATATAACATTTACCTGAGTCAGACTCATCGAGTTGAACACTATTTAAGTTTATTGCCTACACATCTATAAAATATGATAAATTATAATACCTTAATTTAACTATTATGAAATAATGAGCCATATTACAAAAAACAATTACTAGGTTTTCGAAAATACTGATTGCGATAAGTTAAGTAATGTCAAAGAATTCGCGAGGTCTTTTAATCCAAACCGACGAATATGGAAATCTTCTTTACAAAATGCAAAGTGGCAAATTTAAGAGACACGATTAGGTGCAGTAGGTAGAACCATATAATTTAGGTGTGATTAGAGTTAGAGACGGACCAATGTTGTAAGATAGTAAATGATTTCGAAAGCTATACTCAGCCTAATGGATTTCACGGATTAAAATGGCGCTTTATAGCTCTATATGGATGGAACAATCCTACTTACCTACTGCAGGTTGATCATTGGCAATTATTTAGACTGCAAATTATGTACGAAAGAAGTGTGTATTTGAACTTATAAAGAGGACTTTAGTACGTGATGAAATCCATGGACACAGCATACATGAAATAGATTTTAAGCAGAATTATTTCCCACGTGATAATAAAAAAGAATAATAGCTTTAAAAAGGAAAACGACATTTTAGGGTACAGCTTAGTTCTAGTTGTTATTATATTTACTTGGTCAATAATGATACCATATTCTAAAAAAATCTGGTGCGCGCAACACACGTCTTTCACTTACAACCGTTATTTATATAAATTTAAGAATTTTTAAACACATTTAGAAACGGAAATAAATTGTTAAGAATTATTTACATTGATTTTTAATAGAACCATGTTTTTTGTTAAGTACTCTATTGTATTGTTATCTACGACAATCAGTTTGTTTTACCGGCTTTTAATAACTTTTAAAATATTATGTATTAGATAATTTATTTTTTTTCTAAAAGCTTTACCTTTAAACGGTATATTATACATCTATATTACTGTTTTCATATTCAAAAACAAAAAAATGGCAGAAAAAAATATTTTTGCTTTTTTCTCCTTCAATTAATTATCAAATTTGTTAAACTTATATATTTAGTTATTTTTTAGCAATGCTAGTTAGATATTATGGTAAATTTCGTAAAATCTACAAGATTAAAGGTACTTTAGAGGATTTAAAA
This sequence comes from Piezodorus guildinii, assembly GCA_023052935.1. Lineage (NCBI taxonomy): Eukaryota > Metazoa > Arthropoda > Insecta > Hemiptera > Pentatomidae > Piezodorus > Piezodorus guildinii. The sequence goes on from CM041294.1 coordinate 89,872,240, forward strand.
AAGAAAATACCGGCATTAACTTGCACGCATAGAAAAACAAGTGGTTTATATATAATAAAGGGAGCGGCATGGTCTAGAGGATAGAGCGTTAGTCTAATGTGCTCCGGATCCTGGGTTCGAATCCCGGTTGGGATGGAATATTATTTATTCTGTTATTTCAGCCGGGGGGCGATCCTGGGGTATGGAGACCCTCCTGCGGCAGACCCAGCCTCTATAAAATGGGGAAAAACCTAGCGGCTGAGCGTGATCTCGGCCGAATCACCTCATTGCACGGCCGTTGACCTTGAAACCGTACGAATCTCTATATGTACTGAGCCCAAGAATCAAATCTTGGGTTGTAGTGGCACAGGTTTTATATTTTTATTATATATATATTTTTTTTTTTTTTGTTAACTTCATTTATTTGTATTTATTTTGTCTACTTAATTTTGTTATTGTATACGTTTATTTACTTTGATTTTATTTTATGTAATTTGACTTTCCTTTTGTTTATATTGTAAATATTGAATGAATGAGATCCTGTAGCACTATTATTATTGTCTATTATGACAAATTGTAATATATACGAATAAATAAAAAAAAAAAAAAAAAAAAAATTATTTTTTTAAATATTAGGAGCAGCTGCCTGCTTTGAACCCATGACCTTGGCCAGTTTTTTTTATATATTATAAGAATAGTGATATAATTATATACTATTGGAAAGCTAAAGCTTTTATGGAAATTATTATGTATAAATTATTAAATCAAAAATTTACTAACACCTTTTTTTTTAATTTAAAAAGTGTTCTTATATTATATATAAAAAAAAATATTCCCTCAAGAGTACCTGAATTATTTTTTTAAATGATTTAAAAAAAAATTCGTTTGTTAATAATGTTAATTTGTTGATAAGGTTTGTTAATTGTGAGGTTTGTGTGCACTGCACAATATTTTTTCACTCATAACACTCCCCTATCTTATTTAAGGAGACGGCAACCCTAAAAGCCCCCATGAAACCTTCAACAGGTCTCGGAATGAATTATGTATCGTTGGGGGAGTGAATATCCCCCTCCTCAACCCCCATCGCTAACTGAAGGATCAGGGACCCACCTTACAGCTCACCTGTTGCCAGGATTTGGGGGACTAATGGGGCTGTTGATATCGGTTGGGGGTGTACTACCAAAGAAAATCAATCATCAATCTTCGATATAATTTTTTTTTTTATATAATAGATACTTATCACAACTTTTTCCTAAAATAACGACTGTTAAAATCGTTGGACACCTAAAGATTATACCATAAATTTTACACCTTTTTAAGATTTTCTCAAGAAGAAAGGCAAAAATGATTTTATCAAACTCGCTATATCGATGTAAAATTCAATGGGCTTTAAAATCATCTAGTTTTCATTCTAACTGAAATAAACTGGTAGGGCTTTGCGTATCCAAAATCCTTCGTAAGATCCTCAACGCTCCGTACTTTTTCACGAATAAACTCATCCGCGAAGATCTTAATTTTCCCTACGTTTCTGTTTTGGCCCTAACCAGGAATTAATCCTTCCATGTACAACTGTTTGTCCACTCTAGCCCACTAGTTTCTATCCTAGCATTCTCTTAATCTTTGATAATCCTTCTAGGCGTCTGGCCTCGAAACCTTGTTTATATTCACTACTAGAGTGCTGCCGATGGGCAGTTTCTCTTTATGTTTTTTCATATATTTTACTATTAAGCAGCTTATTTCCTTGTTGTATTTTAATATACAATTGTAAATTTCCATAAAAATATTATTTTAAATAAAAAAGTACTTTTAATTTTGTAGACTCCATAAGGCCAACCATATCACTTATTAAAATTGATAAAAAGCGGCTAAATATAAAAATTGAAGGAATTTAGGTTGCCAACTAATTTGGAAAAGAGCAAGCTATTTTTTAATATAAAAACAGTGAGATAGATGTATAATATACCGTTGGAAAGATAAAGATTTCAGAAAAAAAGTTTATCTTATACACAAAGTTGTATTTGTAAAATGTAATTAAAATTGACAGTACATAACACATTGAACATAATAATTTTATACTGTTATATTATTTAATTAAAAAAAATTGTTTTCAAAGAGATTGAATGTAATTTTTATCAATTTTTAGACATCTAACGTTATTTAAAAGTTCTTAATTTGATTTGTACTACATTTTTTAAGTAATAATAAAATCAGAAATCTATACATTTAGGACATAATAACCCTAAAGGTACTTGCATTTCTTTAAATCAATTTTAGGATAAAATAAAGTTGGTTTCTACTTTTTAGTTTTAAGATTGCTAAGCTCAAAAAAGTCAAACGTTAGAATTCACATGACTCGAATAGCTCGTTATTTTTGTATTCCAACTATAATAGTTATTGAACTTACTAATTATAAAAATTAATAATCATTTAAATTAATAATTAATAGTAATATAGTGAACGAGCAGAACCCGCTAATAATACTATACAACCAAAAACCATACCTGGATTTTGTTGAAGGTCTAAAAGATACTAATAGATAATTTAATATAACACATACTTCTTATTTAAAACCCTAGATAATTAATTCTTTAACAATTATTTTTTATCTCTAAATGTATTTAAAAATTCTCAAATTGATTTTAACGACGGAGGTAATTGAAAGTCGTGTGTTGCATGCACCAGATTTTTATAGTACATTTTCAGCTGTTAATATATTAATAGATCATATTCATCAATGGATATAATAATAATGAATGAATATATTAATCATCAATAAGCAGGCTAATTAACATTAAAATATGTTTGGTTTTTTTCTTATTTTGGAGACGTCGAGGCGCCATGAATTTCATGTTCCTTCGTGACCGGTTCTTTAGTTATTATTCCAAGCTATAATTCCCTTGAGCATGGGATGTAGTTCAATGTCGAATGAAGATATTATGAATATTCATATTTGAAAAAACAAACATAATATTTCAGTTTTATTATACCTAGAAACTCTGATATTAACCTATCAGGTTTATTATTTGCAAACATGAAATAATTAAATTTTTCTTTAATCTATATAGTATTTATAAAATAAAGTCACTATTCACTGACATTTTTGTTCATCTAAATAATAACTAAGGTTAAGATGCTGAAACTTTTCTTACCGTAAGAAATTAATTAAGCGTTTTATTTTTACCTCGAGATCCCCAGACACACCACCGTATACCGTACAGCAGTAGTCGAAGTGGAGATAAATTAGAGAGGTAACGAGGAGCTTTCGGGTTTCATGCGGGAATAGGTGACGGAGGGAATACAGTCGCTTTAAGGTTGAAAAGGTACGACGGGAGATTTTGGAAATACGATTTTTGAATTATAGTGTTTGGTCGAAGGTTACTCCCAGATTCCTGACTGTGGGATGGAACTTTATAGGATTACTATTTAGGTGCAGGGTTGGGATATGTGGAACAGTTTTCAGGAAGTGATGGGATCCTAAGAGTTAGACTTTAAGGTCCTTAAAACGTGTTTTTTTATTGAAAGCTGGAATTCAAAAATTTTCAAGATCGCAATACTTTCCCTCACCATATAGTAGATAGGTAAGCAAAAGTAAAAATAAAAGTCCGTCTGCCGATATGTTTTACATTTTGTACTAAAGTTATAAATAGCCCAGCCCAACTAAAATAATTCGAACTCGATTACCATCTACTGTTTCCAAAGAGTTTCTTTTCGGTCTTTCCAAACCTCGGTGGTGACTGGAAAGGCTACTTTTGGAGATCTCTGATATCCAATTTTTGTGAAGGAGCGATTATACAGTCGTTGACTTCTTAACCCGAGATCTCTAGATGTGATTCCATCAAGACAGGTGTAATATTGCATCACGGTCTGGCTATCCACCTGAGTAATATTAAGCGTTGACCAATTTATTAGTAAATTTTGTAATCGAGGTAGCTGGTATTATTTTTTCTCTTACAGTGGGTTAGAGGCTTTTCAGATGCAACGAGGTCAACGTTATAGAAATTTGGTACACATGTCAGTCACTAATGGTCTTGGAAAATTGACATTCAAATTATCCATTTTCTTTCAAAATAGCAGGCATCTTGAAATGTTATTTGACTATTTAAAGAGCATAGTAAATAGAATAAGCATGTGAAATCTGCCCCCAACCATATATGCAACAATTTTATACCATCAATTCAAATCTATGAGAAAAAAATTTTGGCATGTTTTTAACTTCTTATCGATATAGAAAGAGAGGTATGGATAGGGAAACAAAAAAAAGAAAAATTTTTTTTTTTTCAAAAGGGATCAACTTATTTTCACTTTTTAAAAAATTCTTTAAGAGAGTTTCGAAAATATTTCAAACTTTTTTTTGGCATATAGTTAAAAAAAAAAAAATATTTCTTTGCACTTTTCTCCTTGTGTTGGACTTTGAAATTATATCTTTGATCGATGCTTACAATATGATATGGTTCATTGTTCCCGATGTCCTAAATTAAAGGTACTTTAGAGAAAGAAAATTCAAAAATTCTGTATTAAAGTCCTGTCAGACGTATAATCAAAATGAAACCTACATAATATTGCAGTCTATTAAATTTTACATCGATACATCCAGTTAAATTAAAATCGTTGGAACAGTTTTTGAGAAAATCGTAAAAACATTCAAAATGTATTCTATAATTGGCTCTTCCGGTTTGTCGATTTTGATGAAAAAGTTGCTGTAAAATCACTCAGGCATATACGCTTTCAAAATATGAAATTTCAGTTTGATGCTACTAATTTTTTTCGAGGTAGACTTGCATTATCAAGGATTGTAACTGAAGTATACTTTGACCCTAAAACGAAAGTGTTCACCTTTCTGTCGTATAGGGATAATTTAATGGAACCTATGACCTTTTTTTTTTCCTCCTAAACCTCTGGACCCTCAAAAAATACCCGAGACGATTATGATGCTATCGGACTTTCCAAAGAAGACGAGAGACTAAATAGACAACAATTTGCCGAGCACATCAGTTAACGGTTGGGCGAGCTCATCCACCTGCCTCTTGCGTAAGGACTCCTGTCATTACCAATATTACCGCTTCCTCCGCAACTGCGTCGCGTCGCCTTTAGACCTCCTGTCTTGTCTTTGTCTGTCGGAGCAGGATCTACGACGCAGGATAACACCCGAATATGATCGCTTGTACATCATATATTACTAATAATAAATAACTTTATTCTGGGACTATGTCCCTGAAGAATAACAACTTTGTACACTAAATTGTTAACTCGATGTATAAGAGGGTCACTGAAAACCTCTTCGAGATACCGAAGATGAATCTTATGAACATGTCCATGATACCATTGAGTCTTTCATCAAGTACAGTCAAGAGGCCACCGTATACCACACAGCAAAATAATCGAAGAGAGAAAAAATTGTAATTTTTCTTCAGTTCTATCCAACTTATCGTTTTCCATCTAGACTTATCTCATACACACAGACGTTTACATGCGAATTGGTTGTTTATACTCGGGTTACCCTAAAATAAGTATTACTGCTGAAAACAGGAATTTAATTATTTTTTTTAACCATTTTTATACCATAGATTTAGACCTTATACAAATTGTTAACCTCCAAATCGATATAGGAGGGAATGTTTGGAGATGGAAAGAAAACATTTTATTTATCCATAATAGATCAACCGAGTTTCAAAAAAATATTTGTCATACTTTTTTTTTTATTATAGCTTGAGTATATTCAATTATATACATATATTTTTTAATAAATTTATTTTTAAATATGTTTAATTGGAACACCTAAAAGTTTTTGCTACTTCTTTCATTAGAGAGTCCTGTACAATACCAGTATACATATATATATATATATATATATATATATATAATATATATATATATATATATATATATATATATAAATAAGGGAGCGTCGTGGATAGAGCGCTAGTCTACTGGGCTCCGGGTCCTGGGTTCGAATCCCGGTTATGACAGAATATATATATATATATATAATTTTTTTTTTTTTTTTTGACGCGAAACGGACTTAAAGACCTCGCAAATATCATTTCCACCTAACTTTGCCCACACGTTCCACTCTTTTCCTCTCTTACCACCTTTACTTCATTCTCTCAGACTGGACTCTTTTATGTTCCTCGCTCCATACTCTTCCCTTTTACAGATGACAAAATATTATTTATTCTTTTCATAATTTTTCAGTAAGTATTACTTAATATTCCACACTCAAATATGTACGCCTCAAATTCCTTTTATTATACATTTATTTTCTTTCACAATTTGGTACATAGTTCATCAACGTTTCGGGGTTCTTTCCCCATTATCAATACTACTTTCAACTCTTGATAATAGGGAAAGAAATCCGAAAACCCCGAAACGTTGAAAAACTATGTAACAAACTGTGAAAGAAAATAAATGTATAATAAAAGAAAGTTAAGGAGTGCATATTTGAGTATGAAAATTATGCAATCAGTGATTTCAGCCGAGGGGCAATCCTTGGTTCTGGAGACCCTCCTGGGGCACACCCAGCCTCTATAAAGTTAGTACCCAAAAATGGGGGACAACCTGACAGATGAACGTGATCGCGGCCGATTCAGTTCATTGCACCTGCCGTTGGCCTATAAATCTCTATATGTACTGATCCCAAGACCCTTCATGGGTTGTAATGGGACAGGTTTATATATGTGTATTATATATATATATATATATATATATATATATATATATATGTATATAATTTCTTTTTTTCAATTTCATCGCCTATAAAAATAATTATATCCCGTGGTGAAAAATAAAAAACAATATTTTCTTCTGTATATTTTTCAACAACTTTATATGAACTTTGAACGATTTTCTTTATTGCAAATTAACTTTCCTAAAATCTTTAAATTCGAATTTAATATTTTTTTAACTCTGAAGTGCTACCACTAGGTAGTTTCTTCTCACGCCTATATCATGTCCATATGTCAATGATTATATTTACTTGATGTATTTTGTTTTTGTTCTTACAGTAGTAAATATCACTATTTTTTTTTTAAATTTATAATCGCACTGTCCTCACTACAGACGCCGATGACACATGTGTGTTTTCTGTAAACAATGACCCAACTATTGCTTCCCAAACCCTTCAGTCTCACATTGTTTCCATTGAAGAATCGTGTCAAAAGTGGAGGATCAAAATAAATCCTACTCAATCCCACCAAATTACCTTTACTCTGCGCCGCAAACCTATGTCTACCTGTATATATCCTTTGGCAATATTCCACTCACCTCAGTTGAACAGATCCGATACCTTGGACTGCATCTTGACAGACGACTTACTTGGAATCCTCACACTAGACTGAAACGACAAGAAACAGCTCGCAGATATCGCTTATTACAACAATTACTTGACAAACGTTCAAAACTTCCCACCCACTACAAAAAACTAATTTATATTACCATACTTAGGCCTATTTGGACATATGGAATTGACTATGGGGATCCACCAAGCCATCAAATTCCTCTCGCATCCAATCCTTGCAATCCAAAATTCTCCGAAAGATCCTAAATGCCCCTTACTTTGTCACCAATAAAATAATCCACAAAGACCTGAATATCCCATTAGTTGCAGACTTAGCCCGAATTAGATATACTTCCTTTCACTCCAAATTACCACTCCATCCAAACCCACTTGTCCGCAATCTCTCATCTCCTTTTATTCCTGATCATCCTCCGAGGCGGCTCAAACTCCGATGGCCTCGAGACCTCCTTGTCTGAAAAACCTTTGAAGTGCTACCAATGGGTAGATTCTTCTCACGCCTATCATGTCCATATCTCATGTGTGAACAGTCACATTTACTTGATGTATTTTTTTGTGTTAATACAGTTGTAAATATCTCTATCATATTTTTTTTTTTTTTTAAACATAATTTATTAAAATTTACAACTGTACTAAAAAAAATACATCAAGTAAATATGATATTAGAAAAATGACATGGAAGAGACTTGTAGAAGAACTACCCAATGGTAGCACTCCTGTAACTATATTAAACTAGAAGGTCTCGGGGCCATCTCCTTTTCAGACGCCTCGGAGGATTGTCGGGAATTGATGAGGAAGAAAGGATTGAAACTAGAGGATTAGGGTGGGAATGGAGTTTGTCATGAAAGGAATGGTATCTAGATCGGGCCAAATCAGCAACATACGGAATATTAAGGTCTTTGTGGATCAGTTTATTAGTTACAAAATAAGGAGCATTGGAGTTTTACGAAGGATTTTGGATTGTAGGGATTGGATACGGGAAGAATTTGATGGTTTAGTAGAGCCCCAAAGCTCTACTCCGTAACTATAATAAATTAAAAAAAAAAAAAAAATTATAATCGCAATACTTTCCCTTACTATATATTTAATGCATAGGTAAGTGAAAGTAAAAACATATTAAATTTAATAACGATTCCTACAACTGCTACCCTGCATAGAACCTTTTTGGTTATATGTTGATCCTTTCGAAACCGCCCATTGCGAAATTAATACAACAAAGGACACCGATGGCGTAGATTTAGTCCTTCCAGGTCGACTGCTCAATGATATATGGTCTCGTCCTTACTCTTTATTCATCGTATCCTGTAATCACAGTGTGCTTTTTGGATAATGACCAAGTTTAGTAACCTGTAATTTTCTAGCTCTACTCTCCTAATGTTTTGTAATGATTCTAGGAAAGATTGAAAGATTTGTGAATTACTACACTCTGGATCATTTTTTTAAAACATTTTTATATTGATTATATCAAGTGTCTCTATTCGATATTTGTCATTCGAAAAAAGAATGACATGGGGCCGGCACATCAAGGATAGATAGATAATGCTAAACAAAAGACTAAAACTTCTATACTCACTACTCTTAGACGTTCAAAATTAAAACTTAAACATGTATTGAGCACTTACACTTACTGAAGCACATTTGTACATAGGCGTTTCAGATATGCGGACTACCAAACATATACTTACGTAAAATTCTATACTATGTTCCGTTAGCATGACTCTACATACAGACCTTTACATGCCCACAGTCAGCGAACAAATACGAAACCTCTGCAAGTGGTTTCAAAACTTACACGAACATACCAACACATTGATCAAAAACATGAATATAACCACGCAGATGCTGAAAAGAAGTTGGATGAAGGACTCATAACTGAACTGCGTATTAGAAATCATGCCAGAAGCTGGGTATCCTCTCTACATGCCTATCACGCAACAACATCGACTTTATTGTCTTTCACATTCACTGATTGTCAACCACATGACAGATGTCAAGAGAATTCTTTTTCACTTTACGTTTTATTCACACCTGTAAAAAATATATAAAATCAGGAAATATGATAATATCGAAGGAAGCATGGCGTGGGCAGGCATGAAGGGAGACAGCACCAGTGGTGCATCCTTCTGACATTAAGCAGAACTATATTTTCAGGTCAGGAGGTCCCTCATCCAACTCCTTTTCAGCCTACTTCTTCCAGAGTGAGTTCGTTGCAAAGATTTAAAAATTGCGATTGAAAGGTTTGTATTTTTTGTATGCGTATTTTTTAGCAGATCCGTATATTTAGCAAGCGTAAGTCCATATTGGTTTAATAAATAAGTGTATACATTAAGATTTCTGTCTGGAGGTGATAATTTTTGAACGTCTATGTAGCATCGAATATAAAAGTCTTTAGTCGAAAGTTTAGCATTTTACGTTTTGTCTTGATGTGTGGCCCCATGTCAACCTCTTGTAAAAAATAAGTCCTAGGTACATTACTGTATTTGATTGTGGTATCGGATGATTGTCTATATGAACTGGAGGATAGGTTCCGCGACTAAGGGTAAATGTAACATTTCACAAGTCTGCCATGATTACTTTTTAGCTTCCATTTCTTACACCTGTTGTGTACATTGTCCAAGTGGTATTTTTATATTATACTAGCCTATATGGGGTCTGTTTTTCTTGTAATTACTGCAGTGTCGTCGGCATATGTCGCAGTTAGAATGTTTTCGTTTGTCGGTAAGTCATATGTGTATATTAAGTACAGAAGTCGGGCCAGGATAGAACCTTAGGGAAATCCTGCAGAGACTGGATTGATTGATGATGTTTCAGAACCCTGTCGGATAGAAAAGAAACGGTCATAGATTAATGATTGTAAATTAAGTTTTAATTATATTTTTCAAATAGGACACGTCTAGTCGATATAGTACTGTCGCAAAATCGAAAGTCTACTGTTCTCTGGGACCTGGGTTCGAATACCCGCTGTAGTAGAATATTATTTATTCTTTTAATTGAGCTTGGGGCGACCGTATGGTAAAGGACCCTCCTGGCGCAGATATAGCTTCTTTAAAGTGGGTATCCCCAATCGGGGAAAACCCGGCGCCGGGATCACTACCTTATCACCTCATTGCACGGCCGTTGGCCTAGAAATAGTACTAATCTCTGTACGTACTTAGTAACCCATGATCCTTCATGGGTTGTAGAGGTACAGGTTTTTATTTTTATTTTTTTTTTTATAATATATATGTAAGTGAAAGTAATTAAATATTTGTTTATTCCCCTCCAACTTATATTTCCCTTGTCGCTGAAATGAGTTATTTTCATCTTGTAATTATATCTCTAAACCTGACCTCTTCATTCCATGCAAATGATTCATATTCTAACCATAGAAACTTCTTATCATATCATTTGTCATTTGTTTATCCTCAATTATTAGCTATCGCTAGATTTTTTTCTCTTAATTTGTAATGCACAAATAATTATATAATCGTCTTATATAACCAATCATGTAAAAGAGTCGTGAAGTTGGGGCTATAAGGAAAAATTAGGTGCGCGTATCCGCAATTATATGATCTTACTCAGTAGAGTTACTGTAATGTTCAGTTTCCAAGGTAACAACTATTTAATGCTTTACAATGAAGTCAAATTTATGAATGAACAGATGTTTTCTTCCCTGTAATCATAAAATCATTGTAATTTATTATCTTGTTATAAAGGAAAAAGTATATTCGACAAATAATGAGGGGCTTGAAAAACGTTTTCATCGTTGTCATTTTGTTTTTGTTTTCTGCAATCATTTTATATTTTTACACGACTATAATTTAGGCAAAGATTATAATGTCTTCAACCACTTTGATTTTTCGTGCAAACTGTTTTCAATTTCGATAGTATGTAGTGATTATTGATGTCTAATGAATGTTTTGACTAAAATTGAGATAAAAAATGCCTAAATGCAGTTGTTCTGACCTTCTGAGGGTTTGTAAGAATTCATTGTGCGAAAGGCTCAACATGGATTAAACCAACCATTAAAATCTCGTCTAGTTTTTTAATTGAGCTTAAATTTCAAAATAATAACTACCTTCACTTACTTATGAACGAAATATATATTAAGAAGAAGTATTGTGATCGTAGTAATTTTCCATTTAAAAATAAGAGTCCAAATAACATGTCCCACAAAAAGGTCTATGTGCATTAGTGTGTTAAGTCCAGCAGTGAAACGAAAAGTTATATTTCATATTTAAGATAACTTCAAGCCCGAGATGTTACTGCAACATTTTTATAAAAATCGACAAACCAGTAAAAAAAAAAAAGTGCCACTTTATACAATGGATTTTGCACCTTTTCACGATTATCTCAAAAACGGCTCTAACGATTTTGATTAAACTCGCTGTATCGTTTTAAAATGTAATAGACTTTAAAATATACAAGGTTTCATTCTGATTAAAATAGTTTGACAGGGCATAAATGCCGAGTTTTTAAAGTTTCTTCTTCTGAAGTACCTTTAATTTTGTACTGAAAAATAATTATATCATTCTGTTACAATTGATAAAAAACGTTTGAATATTTAAGTTTGATAATCAACTATAAGAGAAAACGACAAAAATAATTTTTTATAGGCTTTTTATTTTCTTGAACATAAGAAGAGCATCATAGAGGTATTATATACCGTCGAAAAGCTAATGATTTTCGAAAAAAAAAAAATATCTTTTACACACTATTTTAAAAGTAATGTAGAACTAAATGTTGTCCGTTGTTAAAACTATCTGATTGTTGTGGATTACAATATATTTAAAAAAATAAATTTATTGATATTTAACACCGTACAATAAAATACTTCCAGTAAATGTGATACAAGGTTATGCTGTCTATGATTCACATGTAGAGATACCAATCTACCAATGGGTAATCTCCAAAAACTATGCTAAACTAAAAGGTCTCGGGGCCAATCTTCTTTTCAGACGCCTAAAAGGATTATCAGGGATTGTAGATGTAGCAAGGTTTGAACCTAGTCCGTTTGAGTGGGAATGGAGTTTGTCATGAAAGGAGTGGTTCGGGCCAAGTCAGCAACATAGGGAACATTTAGGTCTTTATGAATGAGTTAATTCGTGACAAAATAATGAGCATTGAGGATTTTTCGAAGGATTTTGGATTACAAGGATTGGAGACGGGAAGAATTTGATGGTTTTGTAGAGCCACAAAGCTCTATTCCTTAAGTTCATATCGGCCATATGATAGTCATGTAGATGATTCTTTTGAAGTTAAGCTGAAGGTTCGAGCGTTTGTCCAGTAAGTGTTAAAGTAAACGAAAACGTCAGACAGTTTCTTGTCGTTTCAGTCTTGTGTACGGATTTTAAGTAAGACGTTTGTCCAGATGGAGCCCTAGATAGATAACAATATAATAGATTATTTAATAAAACACATGTTTCTTTCAAAACTCAATTCGATTAATTCTTTAATATTTTTTTTTCTCTCTAAGTGTTTTTCAAAACTCTTAATTTTGTGCCACGACATGCGTTGAACTAAATCCGTTGCAGGTTTGTTTATCTTTAAAGGGACCGTTATGTTCCAATCCAGTAATTCTAATAATACCAATAAATACAAATTTTACAGTTGAAAATAATCAATTTATTTAGCCCAAACGTTCAGAATTATGGAGGCACCTGTAGTGTAGTAGCTAGCATAACAGCCTCCTATGCCAAAGGTCTCAGGTTCAAACCGGCAGGAGACCTAGGATTTTTTAGTTATGCCGCCCTTCGGAGGGAGCGTGAAGAGGTGTTCCCGAGCCTTTGCGATGTTAGGTACTTCTTAAATATACCTATTCTAATTAAATCTAATTGTGCGAAATTTAGGACTCCCATTGTAGCATCGTCCGATTAGCCACATCAGCAAAAAAAGACGTTTAATGTATAAAGCTAAATATCAAGCCCTTGCTCTAGAGACTACTGGATTGTGTATATAGGATAAACCACACAGTTATTGACACCCTTAAGGCTACATTTCTCTGGTGAAATCAAAAATAAATACTTTTTATGAACGGATCAAAATGAAACTTCCTATAGCTCTTCTTTATTTATCCTTCTAAAGACTCAAGAGATTTTTTAGGATCAAAAGTTCAATAATTTTACATTATGGCAATATTTAAGGTAAAAATCTCAAAAACTAGTTATTGACACCCCTTGTCTCTTAAACATTTATTTTTTTAAAGATATAATTGGTCATTATAAAGATATAACATTACATACACCTGCTAAATTTTAATGTAATATAAAAAAATATTCAACCTTTTTATTGAACATTATAAATGAATTAATTAATTATAAATCTTTTTAGATGAGGAAGATGGTTGGGGGTGCGGTCATAAATTAAAAACACACAATTAAAAATAAGCTTATTTTTAATTGTGTGTTTTTAATTTATGACCGCACCCCCAACCATCTTCCTCATCTAATTTCTCTACGGTCAACAAAACTCCATCATTATAAATCTTTTTAAATAACACAATAAAATATATTAAAAATTCCGGTAGGTATAAATAATATAAAATAAAATAATTAAGTTACATTTTATTATCTTTCTTCGTATCTTCATCTTCATTTATATATCTGGATCAAACTCCTCGATGTAATACGCAGGACAAACAAAGTAATCAGAATCGTCACTTTCTTATGTTGTTTATTATATGTTCATATCTTTTAAAACTTTTTTTTTTCGCTATAGGTAAAGTGAAAATTGCCCGAGGAACTCAAAATCTTCTACATATTGTTTTAATGGGAAAGTCATCCTTTATGGTCTTCAAGAATTGATCTAAATCTTTCTGGCTATAACTGTGCTTCTTAGGCATACTAGCACCCGTAAACACACAAAAAAAATTACTAATAGGAACTGTTTACCCTACAGAACATCTATAAATCATCCCTAAAGTACCATTAAAACCACACAGATATATCGCCTTCCAACGGTACCCTAGAGACCTTCTCAAGACCGCTACACGCGAAGTGTACACCCGAGGAACGGTGTACTTATAAGAGTTAAGGAGGAGTTAATGGATAATTTGCAAGAGAGTGGAGCGGGTTTTATAAATAGCGAGAACCGGTCGCTGGGAGATGGGGTCGTCTTTTTGCTTCTGGGCCGGAGAGGGCGGCCTGTGTGTCCTTACAGTCCACTCTTCTGCCAAAACATCTTACCTACTTGAAACCTCAACTCTTTCCATTCATATTTTTAATGATAAGTATGCCAATAATAAGTAAACAAAACTCATCAAATTATTACGCAATGGTTTATTATTTCCACATAACTATATAAGGGCATAACTGTTTATATAGCCACTAATAAGCAATGAACTAATATGTAAAGAAAACAAATAAATCAAAAGAAACTAAAGTACATCACTGCTGCTAATTTCATAACGCTGTATCTCTACTAGTTCTGAATTCATTTAATTGATTCTTTTTTCATTTTGTAGAAAATATATCGATTTAACTTTTTTTTCTTGGTATAGTGATTCTAAAACCATACATATTTTTTTCTATCTTCTAAAATAACTGAGTTATGAGGGAATTCATTTGTAAAATTTCAATTTTTTCCTATTCAATTTTTCCTGTTTTTTTTGTTAAAAAGCACTAATTAATATGTTCTATATCTTCAAAAATAACTGAGTTATGGGCGTATTTATAGGTAAAATATTTTTTTTCTTTCTTTTTTGCTGTTTTTTCGTTAAAAAAAACTAATACTTTTTTTCTCTATCTTAAAAAATAACTGAGTTATTGAATTAAATCACTTTTAATTGGCCGCTATTTTAAAACTAACCAACTGATATCAACGCTTAAGTGTTAGGTTCGTCGTTGTATGTATGTGTTAGCCTCGTATTTTTCTGAAGAAGTAAAAAAAAAAAATATTTTTGTAGTTTCGGGGAATTACCGCGGACAGCGGATCGTGTACGACTAACAAATGGATTTTTTTTTTCTTCTTTATTCGGGATCCACGTATCTTGAAACGTAAGCCATAAAACTTTGAGGGGAAAGGGTAGTTTTTTTTTCCCGTAAAAGGGTGAAGCTTAAGCAACGAAAAGTCCGGTATTTTTTATGTATTGTCCGGTAGTTTTATTTTAAGAATATTGCTAAAATTTCTCATATTTTAACTAATGATCTATTATTATTTATATCAACTTTATTTTATGGAGTGCTGCAAATGGCTGTTTCTCTTCATGTCTTTCTCATGTGTTTTTATCTAACAGTTAGTTTAATAGATGTATTGACCAATACAGTTGTCTGTATCAATAAATAAATTTATGAAATAATTAATTTTGTTTGATTGGGTTTAGCGTTAGAAAATACACACAAAACAATATAGTACGGTCTAATCGATGTTTTTGCCCAGCCTCTACAACTACGCATCTCATAAAAAAAGATAAAGAACATCGGGTTCTTCAGGAATACCTTAAAATGGCACAAAAAAGCAGCCTATGACAAAAAAAAATTGGTTTCACTAGTTCTGAAGAAAGATTCTGATATTATTATATTATTCAATAAAAACAGCACATGATTTTCACTAACCTAGGTTGTTAAAATCAATTTAAGCCCACACATCCATGTAATGAGAACATTAAAAAAAAAAAAAAAAAAAAAAAATATATATATATATATATATATATATATATTTGAATATACTTTTTATTCAAATATTGAAATAAATATTGAATATATATATTTGAATATACTTTTTATTCAAATATTGAATATATATATATTTGAATATACTTTTTATTCAAATATTTAAATAAATATTGAATATATATATATATATATATATATATATATATATATATATATATATATATATATATATATATATATATATATATATATATTTGAAATTATAAGTGCCACCGTGGCAGCCAAACACCGCAGTAAAAGCTGGCAGTAATAAATACCCCGGATCAACAAGTGACCACCGACACAGTTTGCTCCCTATATACAGTCTTTATTTATTTCATCTCTGGAGGCAGAGATCCATTAGTGGCTTCTCCATAGCGGGTTCTTATAGCATCTTAGCTTTGATGAATCTTTTCCATCTTAAAAGGTTTTTAATAAAATTAATTATTTCGAAGGAATATGACACTTTTGATGCTCTAAAGGCTCTTCTGACACTCTCTGTTTGTTCGTTCATTTAATGTCACTTTATGATACTGTGGCTCTTCGGACGAAGCTACAGTGAGTGTCCTAACTTTATCTCCTGTCCAGGCTCATTTAGGATGGGGATCTTTAGTGAGTACCTGACATAGCCTAGACTTAGGACCACCATTTTACTCCGAAGGAAGGCATAGCCAAGGATTTTTCATTCTCTTTTAAAAATTGTTGGTTCATCTGTCTAGTTTAAAACCGCAACCTTAAACGTAGAATAACTCAAAGCCAAAACACTAAAATTTTAAACTAATACAAGTACGGGTACCTATTTATTTAAATATTATTAAATTAATGAACTGTTGTTTATTATCTGTCCTTAAATTTCATTATTTTCGAAATGTTGGAAACTGGCTGATTTTAATGATGTAGTCTTGCAGTAGTATGTTATCACTTGGAATTATGCATTTCTTCAATTCAATTCAACTCCAGTGGCGCGAAAAGCCGTGTAGGTCCTGGGCCTCATGGTGTTATCTCCTGGGGGATTACATTCCCGTTTCTTGATGTATGTTGTAGTGTAGGGTCATCTCTACGCCTAATTTTGTGAATGGCTACCAGTTGGCTGACGGGTCTCACCTACTCGAGGGAGAGGCTCTAAGGGACTGGGATTCGAACTCACAACCTATAACATGAGAGACTAGCGTGCTAGCCACTTGGCCACGGGCTCCCCATGGATCACTTGGAATTATATCACTTATAAGTGTTGAATTTGTCTGTGTAGGGCTTGTATGATTCCTATTGAGAGCCGAGACTTTATTAATATTTTTCATTAAGGTAATTACAAATAATTTTCCGATGACAGCTTACGGAAGGAATGGTACCTGGTTCGGGCCAAGTCAGCATTAAGGTCTTTTTGGATGTATTGATTCGTTACAAAATAAGGAGTATTGAGAATTTTTCGAAGCATTTTGGATTAAAGAATGGAAACAAGAAGAATATTACAGTTTGGTAAAGCCCCAATAAGGAAATATTCAAAAAAGAGAGTTTTAGGGGCGGGATGGCTGAGTGGGTTAACGTGCGTTGCTTTGAACGCGTATTGCCTAGCAACCACAAAGGACCATAATTTGAAACCAAATAATTACGAATTCGAATCTCGGCGCTGAGGGGCTTTTATCTCAGCATTAATCCCCCATCCTCACCCGCTGGCCCGAGAAACCCGTATAGGCGAGGGGTGAAACAAAAATAATGTATTAAAAAGAGAAATAATGGATGTTTATGGTTGACATGGCTCAGCAATACCCTGATGATGGCTCACAATTTTGGTCGAAACGTCGGCAAAATTAAAATATTAAAACAAAAGGCCGACTCCCGATTATTTCTACCTACGGCATTAAAAAGAGATATTTAGACTCTAGTAACTGAAGAATCAAACTATCTTACTTTATACGGTTGATTTTACTTTCCGTTGATATTCAATTCGACTTTACCAGATATTCCTATATATATATTGTAGAAACGAAATACTTCCTCCCTAATCACTGACATGCCGTGTGAAGCAGACACTCTGTGAACAGCCCTGGCACGCTCGCCCAATAATTTTCTCATTAAAGACCCCGCGATGGTTTGAATCAGTTCCCAACCCGAGTTATTTATAGTTTGGCATTGAAGCTCCGTCGGTGTATCCTTGTAAAATATGCTGGGGTTGATGAAAAGAGGTGGAGCAATATTTAATAGCTTGATGAATAACTCGCTTCGAGCTCCTTTGGCTTTTAGTTCTGCTGGTTAGTTACGCCGCTTATTATGAATAATTAGTTGACGCGTCTTAAGGAGATTATAAATTATCTAGAGTGGTCAAAGATAATTTATACTTAATTAAATTTTTCTAAAGTGGAGATATAATTAAAATGTTTGAATATGTAAAAATAAAAGAAACTTCATACATTTTTAAGTTAGAATAATCCATATTTGTAAATGGAACCATTTATTCAATTATGTAGACATCGAAGTATCTCGAAAATTACAATGACTATGAATATAAATTTTCATTGGTAATTCCTTTGACTGTGTGCAAATAGGCTGAATTAAAAATATAATATTTCGAAAAAAAAGAAAAATTATAATTACATTTTTTTTTAAAGATAATCAAAATTATGACCCTACAAAAAGAAAATCGTCTAACTGTGATCATTGTTAGCAGATATACTAAACTTATAAACATATATTGAGCAGATTAGGCTTTGTATCCATGTTTAGTTTGGAGACAGTCCCTTTAATCTTGTTATTAAAATTAGGGAAAACCAATATGATAAGGAACAACTAGAGATACCAAATAAATTCTCAGTTTAGTAAAAAAAAAAAAGGACAGTAAACTGAGTAAATAATCCTAGCTCATCAATAGCCGTCCTTCTGAAGAATCGTAAAAAGGTAGTCTCAATCATGGGCGATGAGCGTTACTCATTACCTATACTCGGGATCTCTATCCCCTTTTAAACCTGGATAGGCAAAACAGTAGCATAAAAAAGGCGTTAAATGAGTAAACACACAAACAAGTTAGTTAAAATGGCTAGTCATCATGCTCAAATTGAAATGGTTAATTATATCTAATAAACAAAATATATAAATTGATTATTATATAAAATAAACAAAAATGTGGAGATATAAAGGGGCCGGAGGATACAGTCACCAAATAAGGAAAGAGACAGTGAGGTTGGGAATCTCAACACAGGATTGTGTCAATAGAGATGAGTAAAGGGAGAAATTAGGGAAGAGAAAGGTTCTTGTTGGTGCCAAAGAGGTGAGAAAGGGGAGAGTATGGAGCGAGGAACAGAGAAGAGTCCAGTCTGAAAGAACGAAGAAGAGGTGGGAAAGAGAGAAAAAGAGTGGAATGCGTGGGCAAAGTTGGGAGAAAATGATATCTGCATGGTCTTTAAGGCCGTGTCAGGTCAAACAAAAAAAAATTAATATTACACAACTTAAATAAGTACACCTTAACTTCCTGTTGTTAATTATTTATTTTATTTCATAATTGTTTACATCATCTATCAATGTTTCGGGGTTCTTTCCCCATTCTCAAGACTTTTTTTTTAAAACACTTTTACATATATAATTCATTATTTCACTTTATAGCTTACTGCTATTCGTCCACATGGGTGTTCATTAGCTGACTGTTTATAGAAACAGTGAAATAGTTGCAAAATGCATGGTATTTAGTGGCTCTTCTAGTTAGCCGATTATGACTAAAAGATTTTATTTACATCTATGGCATGTAGTTTTATATTAAATATATAATTTCACTTTCGCACGACGTTTCCGTTTCGAACTAGACTTAAGACACATACACACGCACACACGGCACTAAGACCTTTTTGCGCGACTTGGTTATCTGGACAAATGAGACCCTAAAATGTGTATTTTCGTTAAAAACTGTAATTCGAAAATTTTCAAGATCGCAGTATTTTCCCTAACTAAACATTATATACATATATATATAATTATACATATATACATTATACATTTTACATATATATATATATATATATATATATATATATATATATATATATATATTTATATGTATGTGTGTGTGTGTGTGTAATTAAAAGTAAAAAAAAAATAATTAAAAAACTCGCAAATTATTAAACAATTGTTCTATATTTCCAACTTACATATAGTAGCTAAAAATAGATTGTTTTATATTAGGGCAAAATATGTTCGAACAACATCAAACATATTCGAGGAGGCTTTATCGGTATCTGCTGAATTAAATAGTACACTATGAATTACTATATATATTACAAAAACTTTAATACGAGTCGACGATTTAAGTGGAAAAGTTGTAACATCCAATAATATATAAACTTTCAGTTTCATACTTTTACTTTTCGATTTGGACTTACCACATACCCCCCCCCACACACACACGAACCAGTTTGCTGGACTTGACTATTTCGACTCCTTGAAACTTGTTTCTCAGTCGAAAACTCTGATTCGAAATATTATACAATCTCTGTCGTAACAATATCCGTTCTTTAATATTTCATTCAGAGGTAAGAGATAGTGAAAACCGTAATAATAATTTACGATGTTGATATGATATCCTGGCAGTGAGGCCTGAATCATTTTATTTTTTTTAATCGATTTATATTTGGAAAGATGGTGGATATCCTTGTAAGGCCGACGCGACCCTTTCACTGCTCAAGGCCTCAACGAACACACGCACTGCGCGCGGCTCTACTGCGTCCTTTTGCTCTTTCGCCACGAATTATATAAACAAACAAACAATCTGAAGGTCTAAACATCGTCTATTTGAGGAATCACAGAGAACAAAAAAAATAAATAAATTCAACGTAAGAGCACAGTCCTAGGCAGGATTTCCGTTAGGGAGACCAAGCATCTCCATCTATATAATTATAACTATAAAATAATATACAATAAGAATCAATAAAATATTTACAAACTCAAGAAGTCAATCACACCTATATACAATCCTCAAACATACACACTGAATGAGAGTGCTAGAAATCCAATATAATATTTACAAAATGTCTGGGGCCACTGCCGTTTCAACCTTCTAGGGGTGGTAAGTGGTGTGCGGAGCGGGATAGGGATTGAGCTACAAGATTGGTGGATGGATAAGGTTCTGATAGAATTTTGAGAATTTTATTCAATATAAATGGAATATTTAGATCGTGGTGTATGGTATGATTGGTGACATAATAAGGAGGACTAACTATTGTTCGAGGACTTTGGATTGAAGGATTGAATTCGTTTGATGTTAGAACGTGTATCTGTCCCCTACAGTTCAAGTCCGTATGTCCAGATAGGCTCGAGTACTGTCTTGTAGATTAATAATTTGTTGTCGACTGTAAGCTCAGATTTGTCTGTTGAGTAGTCGGTATAACAGTCCGAATCGTCGGTTGAGTTCTTGTCTTTTAAGTATTGTACGTGGGCTCCATGTCAATCTTTTGTGTAAGGGTGTGAGAAGCTGGATAGGGATTGAGATGGGGTTGGAGTGAT
Source organism: Piezodorus guildinii (assembly GCA_023052935.1). Classification (NCBI taxonomy): domain Eukaryota; kingdom Metazoa; phylum Arthropoda; class Insecta; order Hemiptera; family Pentatomidae; genus Piezodorus; species Piezodorus guildinii. Next base: position 89,893,624 of record CM041294.1, read on the forward strand.
TGTGAAGGTTTTAATGGTGTTTGGTCTTACCATCATTATGAAATGATAGACAAACAAAGGTAGCTAGAACTGTAGACTGTATTAAATTATGAAAAAACTGATTGGTTAATATTTATTTAAACAGATGGGAAAGGTTATATATTACAATTTAGGTGGGCTAAATAATCAAGTCTTTATATACTATTCCTCTCAGATCATCTCTTCATTCTCCCCGCCTTGTCATCCAGCCTAGGGCCAACTTTTCTTACTCTACTCCATCCTTATAACATGTAAAAAAATATATATTTATATATGTATATGTTGTATATTGCATCATTATATATGTATATTGCATACAATCTAACTAACACTATTTACTTGTCAGGCAGCGTCGTTTTGGGATGCTAGAAGGATACTGAAAAGAAGGTATTTGAATGCAGAGAGGGACGGAGCATGACGTATTTTTGATGGAAGGAAATTTCAGGAACTAGTGGAACGAGCCAAAAAGGAACATTCACATTTTTTTGTTCTGTAGGAAGGGATATAAAGTTGGATAGACGGGATCTCGTCTCTAATGGATGAATTGACGGTTGTGAACTGCAGGAGATTGTAGATATAGGTAGGGTGTTAGAACATTGATGGTTTGGTATAGAAAAGATCCAAGGAAATATCGCATGTGGGTGTGGGGAAAGAGCCATTTTGATTCGGTATAAAGATGGGATACATGAGACCTCCTCGACGTGCTAAAGTCGAATCGTAAAAAAGATACACCTGCTAATGGACGACCTTGCGAAGCGGCACATCCCGGACGCAGCTCGACCCAGCGTCCCAGTTGGCCGCGTCGCTTCCTCTTGCCACAACAGCGGCACATTCCTCAGATAGTCCTGATAGTCGTTGCTACACTATCCGCCGGTCTGCCTCCTCTAACGAAACTTCCTCTAGGATCCTCATTAACCTGGAGTTCCTGGAACTTCTTGTTACAGGAGTCAGTTTGGTCACTGGTGTCCTGGATATAGAGCTTCTGGTCTGTGCAAGAGGAAGTGAAAACCGTAACTTGGAATAACCGTATACTGCTGATTCAGGACATTAACACTTATGGACAAACAGTCTAACCTTTCTATTTACTATATAAGGCTCACTTACACGACCATCATAAGATCTACCTGGGCTATGGTACTCGAATTCTTCCCTTATCAATCCTTACAATCCAAAATCTTTCTAAATTCATCCATTAGTATTCCTCGAACCCTTTTTAGTTTATATAAATAAGGTATGTACAAAGATCATTTCTGAAAAACAAACAGAACATTTTGATTCTCTGATTAGACACGTCAGCATAAGAGACGTTAAATGAATAAACTAACAAATAAGTTAACTGTATGATCTTTGTTTAGATTGTTTGTTGTTTAGATGGAGACTAAACTAAAAACATTCACAAACGGGAACACATAATGATAAGTCAAAATTTGAACGAAAATACAATTAGGATAGGTTAGATAATGAGATAGAAGAATAAAAAGTTTAAAATCGCCGTTTCTGGATACTTTAACTCTTACTAGACAAACAGTCAAACCTTCTTCTTAACTACAAAAGGTCCACTTACACGATTTTCCTGGTCTTAAGTAGTTGAATTCTTGTATAATTTCAATTCAATCCTTTCAACCCAAGATCATTCTTAAATTGTTTAATTTTCTTTGCTTGGTCACGAATAAACTCATCCATAAGTATGTCTCTCGTACCCTTTTAGTTATATATAAATAAGGCATGTATATAAAATGAATAAATGTATATATGTATATATAATATGAGATAAAGAGCATTAACGAAAAAAAAACAGAACATTTTAATTCGTCCGATTAGACACATCACCATAAAGTGACATTAAATGAATAAACTAACAAATAAGTTAATAGTAGGTTCTTTCTAACGTCAGATGGATGCTAAACTAAAGACATTCACAGAGGTGAACACACAATGATTAGTCAATAATCGAACGGAAATGCATTTAGGATAGTTTTTTTTTTTTTTTTTTTTTTATTATTTATTTAAAGAAATTTACAACTGTATTTATACAATACATCAAGTAAATGGGATAGATATGAGATTAAGACACATGATTGTCCTGTGAAGAAACTACCCATTGGTAGAACTCCAATGTCCAATTTACGGTAAGAGGTCTCTTGGCCATCTTCTTTTCAGTCGCCTCGGTGGATTGTCAGGAATAGATGTTGAGGAAAGGTCACGAATAAGCGGGTTTGAGTGGGCAGGAAGTTTGGAATGGAAGGATGTATATCTGGATCGGGCTAAGTCTTCAACTAATGGGATATTTAGGTCTTTATGGATAATTTTATCTGTAACAAAGTATGGAGCATTAAGGATTTTTCGAAGGATTTTGGATTGCAGGGATTGGATGCGAGAGGAGTTTGATGGTTTAGTGGACCCCCATAACTCAATGCCGTAGGTCCACACAGGCCTAATAATGGTTATATAAATGAGTCGTTTGTAGTAAATAGGAAGTTTTGAGCGTTTGTCGAGTAAGTGTTGTAGTAATCGGTATCTACGCAGTTTCCTGTCGTTTCAGTCTAGTATGAGGGTTCCATGTGAGGCGTTTGTCTAGGTTTAGTCCTAAGTACCGGATCTGTTCAACAGGAGTAAGTAAGATATTGTTAAAGGATACGGTGGGGCAGGAAGTCATAGGTTTACGACGTAGAGTGAAGGTTATTTGATAGGATTTATTAGGATTTATTTTAATTCTCCAGTTCTGACACCATTTTTCGATGGCTGATAGATGGTTCTGCAGGATTCGGGATGCAACAACAGGATCATTATTCACAGATAACACACATGTGTCATCAGCGTAGGTAGTAAGGATAGTGCTAGGTTGGATAGGAATGTCAGCTGTATATACTGTATAAAGGATCGGACCCAGGATACTACCTTGAGGTACACCGGCTGATTGGATGAATACGGATGAGTAGGAGAGATTATGTTGAACTTGGAAGGTTCTATCAGTTAGGTAGGAGCGAATTAATAGGAAATACGTTGGGGTGAGGAATTGGCGAAGTTTGTAAAGCAGTCCTGGATGCCAAACTCTATCAAAAGCCTGTTCTACATCAAGAAAGGCTCCAGTGCAGTACATTCCGCGTTCCAATGTGGAAGATATTACATCCACCACACGATGGCACTGTTGTATAGTTGAATGAGATGACCGAAATCCAAACTGGTGGTCAGGAATCACATTATTTGAATCAAGGATGGGATATAGGCGTTTTAGGATGAGTTTTTCTAGAATTTTTCCAATAATGGGTAGAAGAGAAATAGGACGATAGGACGATGGGCTTTCTAGTGGCTTCTTGGGTTTTGGTATCATTTTGATGATAGAATGTTTCCAGGCGTCGGGAAAATAGGTAGACCGGAGTGTGGCATTGTACATGTAGGTGAGGAAGAGGATAGCTTTGCGAGGGAGTTGTTTTAGGATGTGAAATGTAATAAGATCATGGCCAGGAGCTTTTTTGGATGGTGATTTATTAATGATGTAAAGGATTTCAGATGGGTGAAACGCCTTGGGAGGAAGGGACATTTGGAGAGGAACAGTTAGTTCTGCTTCAACATGTTCAATGTGGATTGGGTTAAGGATATCAGGGTGAGGATCAAACGTTCTGGAAAGGTGTTCACCGAATGTTTGAGATTTGTCCTCGTCGGAGCGTGTCCAGGTCTTGGAGTCAGTGAGAAGTGGATGATTGAAGCTTTTGTATTTTAGTAGTTTTGTAGTGGTGATCCATAATGATTTGTCTGAAGTTGTTAGGTGTTCTGTAAAGTCCTGAAAGTTTTGAATTTTGAACTTCTGTATTTCTGTCTTAAGGTTGTTAGTCAGTTTGTTGTAGTGGGTTTTGTCTGATGGATATCTCGTTCTATGCCACTTCGCCCTTGCTCGGCGTTTTTCAATTAGTAAGAGGCGAATATGTCTTGGCAATTTCGTTTCATCAGAATTCCTACTGTTATAGTGGGATGTGTTTTTGTGTATGGCCGTTTCTATGGATGTTGTAAATTGTTTAATGGCGAGGTCTATTTGTTTTTTAGTTTTTAATGGGATTTTTAAGTCCAGTCTGTTTTCCAAGTCATTACGAAAATTGTCCCAGTCAACACGTCCTTTAATCAGTGATGGAGGATAAGGTTTAGGAATAGAATTTGTGTGCATGAGAAGCAGAACTGGGCTGTGATCTGAGGAAAGGTCATCGAAGGATTTGACTGTAGTGTGGGAGGAGGGGATTTGAGAAGTAACAAAAATATCAAGGATGTCGGGACGTTTCTTAATGGAAGTAGGCCAATATGTAGGTTCCTGTGGTGCCAAGAGGGAATAGCTACAGGAAGTGGTGAGACGGGAAAGTATCCTGCCACGAGTGTTGGACGTTCGGCATCCCCATCGTTGATCTTTGGCGTTGTAATCTCCCCCAGCAATGAAGCGCGGACCAAGGGATCGGAATAAGGATTCAAGGTGGTGGATGGTGAGTGAATTACCGGGAGGACAGTATACCGCTGAGATTGTCATATTAAATGGATGGGAAGATAAGATAATAGAGGTTGATTGAATGGTGTCAGATGGAGAAGAAGGAAGCATGGAATGAGGTATGGATTTATGGATGAGAATACATGAGCCAGCGTGAGATGTGTTGTCTGGGTGATCTGATCGGTATGTGATGTAGTCACGTATGTAAAAGTGTGATTGTTTAGTGAAGTGAGTTTCAGTCACTAGGGCAATGTCTATGGTATTGTCGCGTAGGAATATGTCCAGTTCGTCTCGGTGATTCAGTAAACCATTTGCATTCCACAAAAGGATGGCTAGGGAGTTTTTGATCATTGTGGGATATGGAAAGGAAATTCAGATAGGAGTCTAGTAAGGAGGGTAATGAGAGGTCTTATTGTATTTTCAAGATCTAAAAGGAAGGATGACAGGATTGATGTGATTTCGGATGTGTTTTGTGAAGAATAGGAGGAGGTGGAAGGTTCATTGGATGGAGGATTATGCTGTCTAGGGAATGATAGGGTGCTCCGTCGGAGTTGCTGAGGAGGTTCCACGTTTGACGGAGCTGCTACGGGTGGGATTACTTGGGAGGTAGGATGTGAAGGAGATGAAAGTTTGGGATTGATCTGGGGTGGTAAGTTGACCCTTAGGACGTTGTTGGTTGGTACATCGATTTTAGGTGTTTTTTGGAGGGATTGGGACATCTGAGGCTGGTGATAGGATTTTTGATGCTGAAGATGATGATGGGATGGTTGAGGCTGAGGATGATGACGGGGTGGTTGAGGCTGAAGATGATGACGGGGTTGTTGAGGCTGAAGTTGATGATGAGGTGGTTGAGGCTGAAGATGATGATGAGGTGGTTGAGGCTGAAGATGATGATAGGTGTTAGGAGAAGCTTCAGGTTCCTGTTGATTATCCTGCTGTTTTCTGGTTATGTTGGAGAAAGATTTATTATTGATGTTGGTGGTCGTCGGGCGTGGGTCTTCGTGGGTCAAAGGTTTTCCAGAGGGAGCTCGCTCATTGTTTCCTGAAGGGCCAGGGTTTTGGTAACCTGGAACGTTTCTTTGCAATTTAAATGCAATATTTTCATTTTTGCGGCGCTGCATGGTTTTGTACACCAGACAACCTTTGTAACTAGCCGGGTGCCCTTCACCACATAGTGCACATATTGCTGGCGTTTCTCTTGGCTTCTGGCATGTATTGGACGCATGCGGCCCAGCACATTTCACACACCTGTCCTGGTGGTGACAATAGGTTTTTTGTGTGACCCAGGGTTTGGCACTTTGTGCATTGTACGATATCTACTCTCTGCTTTGGCTCTTCGAAGCGTATGCATGAATATACAAGTCTATTAACACGGAAAATATCGGAATTGTTGGCTGCTGGTTCAAGGTCTACAAAAAAAAGAGGTAAAGGATATTTTTCGACTGGGTGCAGTACATTAGAAATCTGTCTAACATTGTGGCCCAGCTCTTCTATGTCCTGTTTGATGGCTGAAGTGGAAGTAGTAGAGTGAAGTCCCCTCAGAACTACCCTATATGACTTATCTTCCTTAAGCTGGTAGCAGTGAAAGTCGTAATTTTTTTCAGTCAAGTGAGTCACTAGTTTTTTATAATGTTCCTTGGTAGTCGTGTTTATTTTCACATCTTTTAATCGAGAAAAGCATTTAAAGTTAGTTTGTCCGATTAACGTAGATATTTCGTTTGCGAAGGAAACAAAATTCGTAATGTGAGAAACAAAGACTGGAGGTGGTTCAGGCTCTGAATGACTTGGTGTTACGGTTTCGGTTTGGATGTTATTGAGGGCTGCGAATTTATTACTGGTAGGAATAGTAGGTATGACTTGTGTGGCTGGGGTGGTTTCTTGTGAAGGTCCAGGTAAATCTACTATGGATTTACTACGGGTGATAGGTACAGAGATTTGTTTTTTGCTGTTTTTATTTTTTTTTTTATTAGGGGATCCTCCAGATCCTCCTGGAACAATGTTGCGCTGACGTTTTTGGAGAGTCCTCCTTTTTAAATATTGGGAGTCAGTTTCGCTAACTTCTGAGATAGCTGTCTCTTCATCCGTCTCCATACCCGAAGATTCGCCCATTTTTTTTTTTAAATAAAGAGAAAAACTAAATAAATTCAAAACAAAAAATAAAAATATATATATCTGTAGTAAAATAAAAATAAAAGTTTAACTTCTTGAGTTTAAAAATTATTTACACAAACAGAGAAAGAAAAAGAAAACAAACAAATCATTTTTATAATAACAAAATAAATGAGAATAATAAAATAAAATTATTAAAATAATAATGAAATAATTATTAGAATTAATTGAAAAAAAAATTCAGAGTCTATGGGCTACGAACTCGCGACGATAATGACTGAGTGATAAGTTGGTAGTGCACAGAACAACTGAGCTACCGCAGCGCTGATAATAGGGCCACTACTGCTCAATGATATCCAGTGCGAAGCAGGATGCGGGACAGAACCCGTCTCCCACGTGGAGATCTATACAGCTAACAGCGAGCACTATTTATCACACTTAGTAGGTCTATTAAATGCACTCACCCTAAAAAAGTAGTTCTAACGAGTTCTCAACCACATACACTCAGTGTTTACCAGCGTTGGGAACAAAACATTAGTTAATACTAATAGTATTCATAGGACAATCAGAGAGCTATATTAAGTTCTGACTTCAGTTGCCGCCATGACACTTGTTACTTTAGGATAGTTTAGATAATGAGATAGATCACTTTAACTCTTACTATGGGAGCGACGTGGTCTAGTGGGTAGACTACTGTGCTCCGGGTCCTGGGTTCGAATCCCGGCTGTGGCGGAATATTATTGATTCTGTTATTTCAGGCGGGGGCGGTCCTTGGGCATGGAGACCCTCCTGTGGCACACTGAGCCTCTATAAAGTGGGTACCCAAAAAAAGGGGGAAAAATGGCGGCCGAGCGTAATCTTGGCTGAATCACGTCATTGCACGGCCGTTGGCCTAGAAACAGTAAGAATCTCTACATGTACTGAGCCCTTTTTTTAACTCTTACTATACAAACAGTCAAACTTTCTTCTTAACTACACAATGTTTACTTACACGATCTTCCTTTGGTACATGAAATCTAGCCTTATTCAATCCTTACCATCCAGAATCCTTCGTAAATTGTTTAATTCTATTCTGGGACCACAGTAATTTGGAAAATCCCGCTCTACCTCTCTCTGAGCTATTCCATCTTTGTTTCACTATTCTTTCAAAGTTTTTAAGCTCCAAATAGTTTTATGTTCAATACATATCCACTCAGCACACTGTGTTGTTTCAGATTTCTTAGTAAATTCTTACACAGTGTTTTATTATTTCCAAATAGCTATATTATTTTATAGGATAATATATAATATCCAGGGCATAACTGTTTATAGGAAATTAGCTAATATGAAAAGCAATAAATAATTCAAAGGAAGATGGCTTATCACCACAACTTATTTCAAACGCCATATCTCTTCTAGTTCTGAACCAATTTGAATAGTTCGGTTTTCATATTGTAGGAAATTTAATTCTATATGAAATACCACTAAGAACATTTATTTTAACATTTTTATATTTATTTATTTGTTCATTAGGAAAAAGGATTTTTTTTTATTCGTTCTTCGGGCTCTTTGATTCCAGAGCACCTTAGATTTTTTTCTTTATTATTATTAATAACCGTATTATCAGGGAATCAAATCTCTTATAAATTGTGGCTTGGCCGTATAAGATTATTTTGGATATTTTTCGCATTGTTTGTCGCGGTGTCTTGATCTCCAAAATCATTTCAGTTTTTCTCTTTCTTCAATAATAACCTAGTTTTACTAATTTTGGTTATCTATTTATCCAACTAGGACATCTCCAGAATATTGAGATTCAGTATAGGTATAATATTCAGTATACATATAATATTAAGGATTTGGTTGGAGCCATTGAAATGATTCTATGATGGGATCAGCAAAAAGTTTTTGTTGGAACCCACTGTACTAGACCATGTTACTCCTATTTATATTTTATGCTTTTAAATATTATTTTTTTCGCAAAATAGTAATATCAGTTTTTAGCCAGTTTGAAGCAAGTTAATTGTCGCCGCCTTCACAGCCGATTACCCTCAAAGCGAACGCTGAGGCAAGGCTCGCTGCAGTTTACGCTTTGCTACCGAATAGCGAAATCCAAGAGAAGTGCAAGTCAGTATGCACTTGCAGCGGCTTTTGTAATGGACATACCCCCGAAATAGGTACTTTGTCCTGCTCCCTTAGTCAGGTACGTGTGCTACGGGAGGTCGCTATGGTTCAAAGCACTCATCTTCCATTATCTAGTTCGTGATGAGGAAGCTTGTGAAAAAATTACGTTTTGAGGGGGCTTATGTCACTGAATGAGGGTCATAGTCTGCTATGGCGAAACTAGAATCTACGCCGTACCTTTTGAAGTTAAAAGTAGTCCTTTCAATACTGTTAGTATCAGGGAAATTAAAGAAGAATCCTAACCGTTATATTTGGACGGTTAACATTTTGTGATCGTAATATGTAACTGATAATAATATAATTGTAATATGTATACGAAATGAAAACAGCGGCTTCTGATATATTCTTGATGTTTTCTCATCCATCAAAATTATTGTCTATTTATTTAACGACTTTGGACGATGCTTCAGTTGGAGCCCTAAATCCATGTAAATACACTGAACCAATTTTGATGTTTTGAAAAATTTATTTTTCTAATTTTAGCCTTAGATGAAATGTAATTATGAATAGACGTTATATAATAAACATAATATATTCTTGCTAAGTGAATTTTTCATTACGATGAACTCATTATTCCAAAGTAATAAACTTTTAATTTATGAACTGAAGTTTATTATAAATAAATGACCCCATATTTAAATTGCACCCGTGCGAAGCAAGGGCGAGTCGCTAGCTGGTTAATAATTTAATAAAATTAAATTTGATTGATTTTCCCCTTAAAATGGTATGTTTGTGCGAGTTTTAAATTCGGCCATTGTTGTTAGCTGTAGAATGACATTATGCGTTAGTTTTGTCAGTATTTCTAAACTCAAACAGATCATAGAAACCAGAGAAATCTTTCCAAAAAAAATATGATAAGATTTAATTTTGTGTTTTATCTTTTGAGAAAAAGAAATTAAAGTTAGCAAAAGTTTTAAAATACCAGTACTAATATTACTAACAACTATATTATAATAACAGTTATACCGATTTCCTGTCATTTATTAACTATTTTTTACTAAATGTTTGATTTAAAATGAAAAAAAAAATAAAAAAATGTTGTACCACGTGACACAGTGTTGATAATGTCCCAATATCATATTACGCGGCTTATGACGTCACTGATGTTAATTTTGTGTACAGTTGATCTGACGTTGATAATTTTCGCTTCTATTATCTTGAGAGGTATGGGAGATGACGACACTATTCGACTAACAACGCAATGCTTAATTCTTGTAACTTTACATTCTATTAGTAAAAAAAGCGCATTTTTATTTTGTTTTATTATTATTTTTTGTTTTGTTATTGCCCTTTCTTGAGGTTAAATCTTATACTGATGGTCGATTTTTTTTCTAGTTTTTTTTTTTTTTTTTTTTTTTTTTTTTTTAATAACAAATAGTTCTATAGACTGTAGCGCTGAAACGGCTTTAAATTGTGCATAAATTGTTTATCTCAAAGGTTTCCTTTTTTTTTTTTTTTCATAAGACTCGTATTAAGAGTATTTCCGAAAAACAAACAGAACATTTTAATTTTGAAGACTCAGAAAGTTTATCAACTGTTTAATTTCTAAATTTGGTAGATATTATAATAATGGTACAACTCTTCTTATGGAGTGGGGGAGCGGGTTAGATGAGCGGGTTAGCGCGCGTTGCCTAGCAGCACAAAGGACCAAATAATTTAAAAACCAAACAATTACGGGTTCAAGATTCGGTGCTGCGGGGGGCTTTTATTTCAGTATTTATCCCCCACCTTCACCCCCTGGCTCGAGAAACCCATATAACCTTCAAAGGCGAGGTAGAGGAGAACAAAGACAAAAAAAAAAAAAACTCTTCTTATACCAATTTTAAATTGTTAATAATATATTGATTATATCATTCGATATTTTAACATCATTTTACAACGTTTCAAGATTATTATCTCATCATCAAGTATCCTAATTTTTTTTTTTTTTAACTTCATCATTTGATATATTTGTCTTTGTTTCGTAATTTGCCATATTATCACTACATATATTAATTTCGTCGTATATAATATTCCATAAACAAAAAATAAATGAATACAAATAAAAAAAGGAACTTTAATATTAATAATACTTATCTTGAAACTGGAAACGTTAAACAATTACTCAAAGTGTAATAAAACTCTATATCAGTAATAAAGTATAAACTTCATTCTATTTCTTAAATTGATTAATAATGATAACGATATAGTCTATATTGAAGCTATCAATTATAATTTATGAAGGAAGTTACAGGACGTCATCTGTGGTTTAGTGGCTACCATAACATCCTTCTATGCCTAATTTTGCAGGTTCAAACCTCATATGGCTCTAGGATTGTGAAGGTAATGAAAAATCCTCGGTTACGCTATCCTTTGGCGGGAACGTAAAATGGTGGTCATGAACCTGGCACATGGAACAAAGAGTTTTTAATAGGGGTAAGGGGATGTCAGGTACTCATTCTAATTAAACCTGAATAGGAAAAATTTAGGACTCCCTCTGTAGCATCGTCCGATTAGCCATAGTAGCATCAAGTGATCTAACAAACAAATAAATTTATATTGGAATTTCAATTAAAATGTAGTTCTCAGACATGTCTTGGGATTTATTGCACCAGATATTTATGAATATCGTAATAAAGTGTAACTCTATGACAAATTGCGAAACGTTTGAACGTCACAAGAGAAATAAGTTGGTAGAGTGAAACTCATAGCAAGTTCTTTGTCTGTCAGGGGGAGAGGTTTGTATTTTATTGTATTTCAGGTGAAGCCGCACCAGGCCAATATCCTTGTCAGCTCAGCTAAATAAAAATACCTTTCTTTATATTTTTATTCGCGTATTAAAAAAAAATCTTGTGCAAGTGTCACATAACTTTTATTTACCAATTTAATTAACAAACTCTAAAATTTTATATTTATTTTCGGTAGATAATATTATTTTAAAATTAATAATATAAAAATATAGAATATAATATTCTTATTTACCTTACACGTAGTTGACACATTCTAAACTTTATATGTTTTGTTTTTTCTACAATACTTAACTTTTTAACTATATATTATTACTTTTCCCGGAATTGTTTATCAACCTGTTAAAATATATCTCCTTTAAATAATAAAATTAGTGTTAAATATCACATTTTATTAATTGTTGTAAGTAAACAAATGGTTCACCTGTGGTGGTAGTGGCTAGCTAGCGTAAGAGCCTTCTATACCCAATGGATAGGCAAAATTTAGGATTTACTGTAGCATCGCCCGATTAGACACAACAGCATAAAGTGACATTAAATGAATAAACAATAAGTAAACAAAGTTAAATATACTGCAAAGGAAAAAAAACTTGTCTGATATTAAACATAATGAAAATTGTATAGTGAAATCACGATATATAAACAATCATTAAAAAAAATAAATATTAAAAATGTAGAATGAAACGAAATAAAGTAAAATATTTTTTTATTTAACTAGTAAAACATTTCAGTAAAATCTCCAGCTGCTAAGAAATATCTTTAATATTAAATTTCAGTTAGTCTAGAGTTTTTGTTTACCACCTGAACCTTTGCAATATGTCGTTATTTGGAAAAAGTGAACCTTAAAAAGTATATTTCCGTAGGAAATTCTATTTTCATAATTTTGTCAGGTAATATTTCACTTGAAGGTAATAGGAAATTAAAAAAAAAATACGTTCTTCTATATTTATTTTTTTCATTTGATTGGTATATTCTCAATTATTCTACGACAGTAATTGATGTAGCTTTAACTTGTATTTTTTTTTTTTTTTATGAATTGAAAATACTATATTAGAAATACATTTTAAATGTTTTCTTTTTAATACTTATATTATTTATTATAATTTTTTTTATAAACACTGTATTTTAACACTTTACTGCAATAGACAACGTAGGACCAACGTGGATGTCATTTACAAAATAGTTTTGATATGTTAGGGTTATTTAACGACATAATTATTCCAGAACGTTACTAACTTATAAATTAGGTTTTGAAATTCTGGCTCTAAATTAAAACCATCAATGTTAAAAAAGAACAACTGAGAAGAGCATCTAGGTGAACATTAAAAAACTCAAATTTCTAAATGTATTATAAGACAAAAAGTGTAAAAAAAATATGCATATTTCTAAAGAAAATTGATATCATTATTAATCGTTCGCAATATTTCCATTGGTTAGTTTAGTTTCATTATTTTTTTCTCCTTTCTGCCCTACACATCTGATTGCTAACCTTAGCGTGTTTTCTTGATTAATCTCTCCGGTCTGTTTTCAAAGAGGCCGAAAGTGGAGTTGCGTAAGATTATGTAATATCAGTGAGTGCGTGTTCCATTTCTTTCTCCCGTTCAATGTCAACTCATCCATGCATAAATCTTGTGATATTCTTCAACCGACTTTTAATTAACTGGATTATAATATATGAATTACAAAAGGATTAGGGAAAGGTTAAGTTATAGAGAAAGAGGTACAGAAACTTAGGTTTAAAAAATATGTCAAATCTTTTTTATTACTTTCACTTACCTATAAATGGAATTATAGTAAGGGAAAGTATTGCGATCGTGAAAATTTTTGAATTCCAGTTTTCAACGGAAATACACGATTTAGGATCCTCTGAGTCCTAACAACCAAGTCCCGCAAAAAGGTGTGTGTGTCTAGCAGTCTAGCACGAAAACGACCTGAAATTTCAAATATAAGTCAATTATGCACCTGAGACGTTACTTTTTTTCATTAAAATCGGTAAACCAGAAGAGCCACTTTGTACCATCCTTTTAGCACCTTTTTACGATTTTCCCAAAAACGGATGTAATGACTTTGACTAAAACCAGACTTTTTTATTTGTATAAATTGTATATATAAGTGGTGTGTATATATTATTGTTGTATTGGACCAAAGTGGCTATATTATTATTCTATAGCCACATTACTTAGCTGGCGGCTTCTGATTAGAAACTTAAAGTTTAGAATTTACTAAACAAGTATTCTCCCGACAGTTTTATGCGGGAATGCAACTTAATCCTAAACTTTAAGAGATAAACGCAACTTAAGGGTTTCAAGAATATGGTTCTATGTAAATTTTTTGTTCCAAAGAGAGATGAGGTCAGCATTTAGGAGATTACACAAAGCGGCATTACGAACTTCCTTCACTCCAGTATGAATAATGTAGCTATAAACATTAAATTTTATTAAAAATCATAAAAAGAGCAGAACTTGAAGCCACTACTCAACAGGCGACCCATAAAAATTAAAGTTTCAGGGTGTAATTAATGTATTTTTTTTATTTGTTTATTCATTTAAAGCAACTTTATATGCTACAGTGGTTAATCGGGCGATGGTACATTTGAAATCCTAAATAAATCCTATCCAGGTTTAATTAGGATAGGAATCTTTAATGAGTAACGGTCATCACTCAAGTTCTAGACCACCTTTTTACGTCCAATATCAAAAGAACCGCGTTACTAAGGATTTTTAACTTTCATTTATCCTAAGACCATCTTCCAGGTTTCAACTTGTGGGCTCAGAAGGCTGTTATGATTGCCACTACACCACAGTTGACACCGTCCAACGATTTTGTTGCAGACATAACAGGATAATTACTATAGGGGTACTCACTACGTTTGCTATAGCATGCTATTTGTGTTATTTTGCTAAACCCGTCGAGTTTCTACATTTATTTCCTGTATAAAATTGATGGGTTTAGCACAATAGCACAAAATAGCATGCTATAGCAAACGTAGTGAGTACCCCTTATATTGAAATCCATGTTATGAATTGTCATAATTTTTCTTAAATTATTATTATTGAGATATATTTTATGAACGGTTCCATATTTGCATCATTAACTCATACCCACGTTATATACTTTTACGGTCTTCTGTTATCAGTGGAAACATGTGTAAATGAAACAATGCTACATAAATCCATTAGAAAGACAAGATTTGAAACAGACATCTTGTCACTTTTACAAAGCAGCTCTTCCTTACTGTCAAGTTAAATCTTGAACTTTACGAGCTTCAAGGCGACTTAACAATAAAGTTCTGTCCCGACTTGAAAAAACTTGAAGGGCCTAGAGGCTAGAACTCCGTAGAAGTCCCTTGTTAAGTAAAATCTGCTTCGAAAAGTAAAGTCCACACGAGATCAACTTCTTAGCTTAAGCTTTTAAACCTAAAATCTAAATAGCAGACCTAAAATTTAGAGGAATTATAATTTAGGGTAGAGGTGTTAATAAATGAGTGTCAACTGTTTTACTTTTACTCACCTATATATGAAATATAAAGTAAGGAAAAGTATTGCGATCGTGAAAATTTTCGAATCCCAGTTTTCGACAGAAATACACGTTTTAGGGTCCCCAGAGTCCTAATAATCAAGTCCCGAAAAAAAGGTCTGTCGGTGTGTGTAAGTCTAGCGCAAAAACGAAAAGTCGTACGAAAATGAAATTTTATATTTAAGGCAACTATACGTCCGATATGTTACTTAAACTTTTTCATCAAATCGGCTAACCAGAAGACCGCTTTATACCATGCATTTTTCACGTTTTAATGATGTTATCAAAAATGGCTCTAACGAATTTGATTAACCTCTCTATATTGATGTAAAATTTGATGGGCTTTAACATCATGTAGGTTTCGTTCTGCTTGAAATAAACTGTCAGCGCTTAAATGCCAATATTTTTATTTTTCCTCTTCTAAAATACATCTAAGTTTTTATATTCTATAAAAATAACCATATTATCTTGTTTGTTGTTTGTTTATTTATTTAACGTCACTTTATGCTACTATGGCTAATCGGACGATGCTACAGTGGGAGTCCTAAATTTTGCCTATCCAGGTTTTATTAGGATAGGGATCTTTAACGAGTACCTGACATCGCACAGGCTCGGGACCACCTTTTAACGTTCCCTCCGAAGGACGGCGTAACTAAGGAGTTTTTACTTCCATTAAAAAATCCTAGGACCACGTATTATCTTGTTTCCGTAGTTAAAAAGCAGGTAAATAGTTGAACGAATTTGATATCCAATTAAAGGAGATAACTGAAAAAATATTTGTTTAATGCCATTTTTTTTTTAATTTTGAGCATAAGAACAGTAATATACACGTTAAATATACCGTTGGAAAGCTAAATTAGAAAAAATGTTACCTAATACACAAGCTTGTAAAAGTTAATAAAGAGTGGTGAATAGCTGATAAACTAACTGATTATTTTAGATAATAGTATAATCATTTTTTTATAAAATACATGTTTCTATAGAAATTCGATTTAACCAATTCTTTAATAGTTTTACTTACTTTCACGACTAACTATATTTAAAAATTCTTTAATCGATTTTTCAAACGGAGATGCCTAAGTGAATGTCATGTGTTGTCCGCACTAGATTTTTTTTAAGCAAAGTTGAAAATATATAAACTTAATTTTTTCAAACCTTGTTGGATTACGTCAGTATCGCAATGAAGATTCTCTACAAAGGCCATATTATATTGCCTAATTAATTTTGCCAGTTAAGGTATATAATGTTATTGCAGAAATGTATACACGCTATAAGGAAACTCCGTGCACTGGCAGCGTGACGGTACCATTCCAGTAATCCCATCAACTTTAACTGGTTCTACAATCTCTCATATTAATCACGACTTAGTAAGCAATTAAAAGTGACGGGGGAATTTTTCATCAAGAATCCAGAAGCCACTACACTATTTCATTAAAATGCTTATACATTTTTAATTAGATTGAGAAATAGATTTATTTTTAAGATAATTTATTAAAGAATTCCACTAACAAACTAACAATGGAGTTGAACGACAATAGATTTCGGAGCGAAGGACGGTACTATGGGACCTATTGAAGATCAATCCACTCATTGTTTGCATTTGGTGATTTATGCCCACATATACTTCACTTTTTGATATAGTTAGTCTGTTTGAATTTATTTATTATGTATATAATACCAGAGAGGTTCTATGGGCAAGACAGACATCAATTGAAGTTAAAAGACACTGATGCTTGATGAAGTCAAAAAGTGAGGCCTAGGACGAACTCCATCTTATCCAATAAACGCCAGTAAAGTGTCCTAATGTCCACCTCAGGTACCACTTTCTGTAATATTGTTTAGTGACAGTAATAGTTATCTTTCTAATTGATTAATAGTTATCAGTATTCCAATTAAAATTAGTATCAGCTATAAATATAATTGAGACAATATTTCCTTGGATCATTCCTTTATCAAATCATCAACTCCCACCATTTTATGGCTACAGCCTTCTGCTATTTAAATCCTCAACCCATCACCAGCAAACAAGATCCCGTTTTTCCGACCTCCACACTCCTTATCATTGAACCATTATATATGACTGCTCCTTTTTAGCCCGTTCCACTGCCTTATGGAATACTCTCCCTTCATACATCCGTCACGTTCCTCACCTATCATCGTTTAAATCCCTCCTCTCTCATTATTCCCATTCTCTTCAGTCAGATGTAAGCTAATTTTTATTATGCCATCCTATGTAAGGTGAATTTTACTTTAGTGAGATGTAAAAGTTAAATTTTATGTTTATTCTTGTTTATTTTTTCTAGAATTTGTAAATAGGGATCGTACCATCATAGTACTATGACCCTTTCTTCTTTTTCTTTTTTCATTCTTATGTTATTTTATTGCAGTTTTTGTTTTCGGCCTGTTATAATTTTTTATGTAGTTCATTATTGTTATTCGTAAGAGATATTGTTCCAGATTAAAAGTTTCTTTTCTATTCTGTTTTATTCTAAATATAATGTAGAACATTATCTCAATTAACTTTTTCAATTCCCAAAACATAGCACTGGTAAACCTTTAGGATTCCCTCTACTCTCCAAGAAAATTGCTCTCAGTACAAACAAACCTTACACTATGCCTTAAAGAAAAAAAAAACCGACAATTTTTCATAGCGTTGGTATGCGAGCTGCATTGTGCACTATCATACACAATCCCTTCGCCTTAAAAGTAGACAGTAGGAGGACGAGATGCACACACACACACACGCGCCCTTTTCAGGGACTTGGTCATTTGGACTCGAAGGACCCTACTAAATCATCGAATTATGTTCTTATCCAATCTTTAAAATACCAATTACATTGTAAAATCCTCAATGCTCCTTACTGAGTCACGAACGAACCCATCCATAATGACTATGTTGGATTTGGCCGGAACCAGACACTATTCCAATTTCGACAAACTTATTTCCCATTATATCCCTCTAGTTTCAATACTTGCTTTCTCTTCAATTCCTTATAATCCTCAGAGGTGTCTGAAAAGATGGCTATGAGCCCTTCTGATTAAGATTTTTTTTGGAGTCCTGCCTTTGAATACTTAGGTAATACGATTACATTGTTTCATATATCACTAAAACTACAAAACTTCGGAATTTAGATTCAAGAGAGGATTCGAAGTCAAACCACGAGTATAGCCATAGAGGAATCATAGATAAGAGGGAAATCAATTAAAATTGAAAGACCCTAACGCTTGGAGATGAAGCTAAAATATGACGCCTAGGACGAATTCCATCTTCTCAAATATACTCCAGTAATTTGTCCTATTGTCCATCTCAGGTACCACTTTTGTTGTTTTACCAATATTGTTTAGCAACATTAGTTATCTTCCTCAGTATTTTCAATTATTATTAGTATCAGCTATAAATATAATTTAAAACATTATCTCAATTGACTTCTTCAATCCTCAAAACATAACATTGGTAAACCTCTAGGGTTCCCTCTACTCACCAAGAAAATTTCTCTCAGTACAAACAAATCTTAAGATATATCGTACCTTAAAGAAAAAAACCCGACAACAATGTTTCATAGCGTTGGAATGCGAACTGCATTGTGCACTATCATACACAATCCCTTCGCCTTGAAAGTAGACAGTAGTAGAGACGAGAGGCGTTGCAGAGGGAATGCGGTTGTGCAAGAAGGCGCGCATTGCATTGCCTCCACCCCGAGGAGCCCCGTTGCGGCACGTTGAGGTTCAAGGGACCATTCGCTCTAGCGTGTCGCCGTTTTCTTCTGTAGCCGCCCCGCTGTGTCGAAAGCATTGTTTCTGTTCTGGGATTTTCGTAAGCTGGGGCCTTCTGGTTTACCATATCTGTCCTCCAAGGGCGCAAAGATCTTTTGAAATTGGGTTTTTTTATTCAGCTTCGAAAGCTAAACTGGCTAGTTGTAGTTGAGTATTTTGGTAATGAAATGAAATTAAAAGTAACTTTATTCTGGAACGATTAGTCCCTTAAGGATAACAAGAAAAGTACAATATTGCTAGATTTTTGACCGGCTGCTTTTCTATGGCAGCTGTAGCTTCAAAAACTAAATGCATTGATATTTTTAATGCATGCATAGACTAATATTACAGAAACCATTAGATTTCTTTTCCAAAAGTATCGTGTTTACCAATCACAATAGGTGGCAATTAAAGGTACAATATTAAATTAAACAGGTTTCAATTAGAGTAATTATTATTAATGAGCACTAATACATAGATTTTAAATTTAACTCAATTTATATAATGTCTAGAGCTATGAATGAGAATACAGAGGGAATCGTTATTATTAGCTTTGCCATACAATATTACAAGAAGTTACCTAAGGCCACTTAATCAGGAGGCGAAGGTGCCCTTTTCTTGTGGATAAAAACGACTGCCCGACTGCCCTCTTCGAATCTCATTTCTCCTCCTCGTCAACTCTATCCTCTCTTCTTTTTAAAAGTACCATATTTTGGAAATTGCCGATCTCCGCGGTGATGACAATGGCTGATAAGCGAAGTGCCCAAAGTCCGCTAATAGCTTCGATCTTGGAAGTTTTCCGGGGTATCGCGAGTGAGGAAGCCGAGGGATGTAAATAATCAACTTTTGAACTTTTGCCGACAAAGGTTATTATTATTTCCTTAAATAATATAATAATTATTCAATAACGAATTTAGAGCCCTCAGTATCCTTAATTACATAACAATATAAATGATAATTGTCTGGGCGTTTAAGACTTCAGTTTAACAATAAAAGACGGATTGTTGGGACAAGGAAATAGTTACCATCTATAGCTCTAATATTATATGTTGGAAGATTGATACTTTGGGAGATGAAGAAATGGTTGATGTTTGAAAGTGGATAATAATAAGGCTTTACGAATGGATACAGGCAAGGAAATTCCAAAATGATTGCACGAAAAACAAAGGATTTTTTGAAGGAAACGGATTGTGGGAAGATATATATAAGTTTGTGTTTGGGATCTAGTGTTTACTGAATGGACAGAGGAACAAGTGGTATGCATATCGAGAATATAAGGAGCTTTCTTTATTCTGAAAGATCGCAAGAGACAGATACCAAGAGGTGTTGCCGACGGAAAGAGGAATAGAGCCAATTTAAATCGGTATACCTACTAGAAACATGAGAGCGTCTGGAATTCGACATTGAATCTAATGAAACAATTCATCATCTCTTGTGTCTCATGTCAAACCCCTAAGACAGCCCGCCATATTCGAGGAACCGTAGACAAACTGAGGGAAAATGACAGAAGAGACCAGAAGAGTAGTATACGAGTTTTAGGGAGGAAAGAATCATGAAATCTTGAGAATTGTTTTAGGAAAGCGATGGATTTCCAGTGATTTGTGAAATATGGTTACTACAAGAAAGAGTCTGATATATGAGTATATGGTTTATGTTGGGGAAGAAAAGTGGAGAGATTCCCGCTCTGAATGTTTACAAAACAAAAAAAGACCCTTCTGGTAGATCCAACCTCTTTAAAGTTGTCAACCAAATGTGGGCAAAAGAAATTTATGCTGAGTATGATTTTGGTTATAACCTATGTGCTCGGCGGTTTACCCGTTTTTTTATCAATGTTATAGACCATAGATAAAATGCCTAATGTTTTATTGAGTCTAAAAAATTAAAGATGATTTAAGTAAATTTTAAATATTGGCATTTAAGCCCTCTCAGACTATTTCAACTAAAATGAAAACGGCTCTAAGCTTATTAAATAATAAAACAATTAGTCGAGCGTTTTTTGAAAAAAAAAAGAAGTGCAAAATACATGATATGAAGTGACTTTGGTTAGCCGATTTTGTTGAAAAAGTTGCTAGAAATCTCAGCTATATACTTCTCTAAAATATGGAATTTCAGTTTTATACAACCTATCGTTTTCGAGCTCGACTCCAAACATACGCAGGACCTTTTGCAGGACTTAGACGTTTAGACTCAATTAGACAATTTTCACGATTAAAATACTTTCTTTTACTGTATATTTCATGCGTAGGTAAGTGTTAGCAATTCTATCATGGGTTCACCTGTGGTGTTTTGTCTAGAATATCAGGTACCCAATAAAGAAAGACCCCTCTCGTAAATATAAAAACCTAAATATAGAAAATTTAGGACTACCACTGTGGAAACGTCCGATTAGGCTCAGTTCCATAAAATGGGCGTTAAATAAATAAACACAAATAATACCATTGAAAAAATGGTAGTTATTCACAAAATTAAACAATAATAATAATAAAAGAGAATTTCAATCTTACGTGCTTTTGGAATCGTTTGTTAGAATTTTACTTTGAGCGCGGCCTTGTGAGTCTTTCAAACAAACAGATATTAGGGATTTATTTTTTTATTATTTCGTCCACTTTTAAGGAATTAAAATCAGGAAGAGATCGTATCCACATGTTTAGGAACGTAAGCTCCTGCTAACCGTCCCCGTGCAGTCGGAAGGTCACCCGTCACCCAAAGGACCTGTTGTTCAAAACATTCTGCGTTTATTCTTGTATCCCTCGGGCAAAAAGGTATCGAACCTCAAGGACGACTACAAGGATATAAATAGATATAGAAAGAGGAGAGGATATAAAGAATGGGATTGGTCCTGAGTCCTGGCCACTCCCGGATAAGAAAGGTCTTTTTATTTTTCCAGGAGCTGGAGAAGTGGTCCTTGGAGAGCCGGACCTCCTCCTGCCTCCTGGAGATCCGCCCCAGGATACTTTTGCTCTCAAGATGTCCTCCAAAACCTGCAACAACGCAACGCATATGGAATAAATAAATGAATTTATGCTGAATAAATTTCAATAATAACAATGAATTTGAATAGCTTATATAAACACCTCTGCACTTTCGGTCCGGAACATTTATTTCGTATCGTTCTCAAAATAGACTATTTTAAATCAATTTAATTTAAAAGACAGGCGAGAGAGTACTTTATTGAACAAGTGATGCTATTTACACAGCTTAATTTTTTATTTTTTACTTTACTTCCATATCTATGGAATATATAGTAAGGGAAGTAATGCGATCGTGAAAATTTTCGAATTCCAGTTTTTAACGGGGGTTTTAGGGTCTCCTGAATCCAAATGACCAAGTCCCACAAAATGGTCTGTGTGTGGTAAGTCCAGCACAAAAACTAAAAGTCCTAGGAAACTTTTCATATTTAAGACAACTATATGCCCGAGATGTTACAGCAACTTTTTCATTGAATCAGCTAACTAGAAGAGCCACTTTATACCATGCATTTTGCACCTATTTAAGTTTTTCTCAAAAACGCTTTACGATTTCGATAAAGTGCTATTTATATATATATTAAATGGACGGGCTTTAATATCATGGGAGGTTTTATTCTCATTGAAATAGTCTGACAAGGCTTATATTTTAAAGTTTCTTCCTCAAAGTACCTTTAATTTGTAAATTTTATAAATACATTAATCGTGATTGGCATTGCTAAAATTAAGTGAAATATATAAGTTGGACGAATTCGATATCCATAAGAGAAAACAGCAAAAATATTTTTTTATGCAATTATTATTTTTTGGAATTAAGAAACAAAAACACATGTTTCTATAGAAATATATACCGTTGGAATGCTAATTATTTTAGAAAAAATATTATCTTATACATACTATTGTAAGGTTAACGGAGTGTTATGAAATGCCGATAAAACAAACTGATTGTCGTAGATAATAATATAATAGATTATTTAATAAAACACATGTTTCTATTAAAATCCAATGTAAATAATTCTTTAATAATTTATATCGTTTCTAAATTTGTTTAAAAATTCTTAAATTGATATAAATAACGTAGGTAAGTGAATGTCGTGTGTTGCGCGCTTCAGATTTTTCCTTATTGGACAATTTTTAATATACCAACCTAAACATACAATGCAAAAAAAAAAATATTAATATATTTTATTTTATTTTAATATATTTTCTTTAACATTCTTTTAAAAAATTATTTTTCTCCTTTCACACTTTTTTATTCTTTTTCTCGTTTATCTCTCATATTAATTCAAACATATATATATATATATATATATATATATATATATATATATATATATATATATATATATATAAAACAATTAATAATAATTATCACAACATGATATCATATAACAACTATCGGCAACTTTACGAACAAACTTATCATATTTAAAAAAAGCATTCTGTTTGACACCAATAGAAATCAACAAGTTGAAATGAACCAATAAGCTATTAAAATTTATTCAGGAATGGAGAAAATAAAATATAATAGTGTTGTAAATGAGGACAAGAACCCGAATCTTTTATAATGAGAAATAAAAAGAAATGTAAATACATTTTTTAATGAATAAATAGTGTTATGGAAGTAGAGAATGCTTGATTTTTAAAAATAAAACAAATAATAATGATAATGGAAGATGAATAGGAATACTTTTATTTTTAAAAATGGTAATTTATAGCTCTGTAAATCATTAACTATTATTTATTCGGTTTGATGTTTATATAGGATTAATTATGGCTATAGATGATTCAAACGACTTGTAAAGAAATTTACTATCTGCTTAACTTTCAATTGAAGTTCTTCAGGACTTAGTTTCGCACTAAAGTTTAATATGAACTTACATCTTACAGCTCAATATATTACGTGTTTTCAAGAGATAAATAAAAGTTTCGATAACCGGAACAAACACATCGATTCTTCTATAAGATAACGAACTAGATTAATTCTCTGAAAAACAGGTAATATCTATTTATTTTTTATATATAATACCTTAAATTGCTTCTTTTTTTTAAAGCAATCTGTCATGAGAAAAACTCTACAAATGGAATATGGTTGATCAAAATCAAAACGGAGACATAATTGAAAAAACATATCAAAAAGAAAACATTGCAAATTATTACACCATGGTTCGTTATTACTTTTTATTTAAACTTGTTATTTAAATTAAGTTAAGACTCTTTTCAACTTTAAGTTTATTTAATAGTTCTTAAATTGATTTTTACAGCCAAGATAAGTGAAAGTCGTGTGTTTCCCGCACCAGGTTTTTAATGATGTTTTACAATGATTTAAAGCGACCTGAAAACACTTTGTTATTGGAATATAAAAACAATTATTTCTGAAAAAAAATTACTGAAGTTATTTTTCATTGCTTCACCCACGAATAGGGTTAATTCAAATTTTTATAGTAACCAAGCTTCAGGATATTTTACGATTATATTTAAAAGCTAAAGGGTATTTAGTAGTTATGGTTATAGCTACTGCTACAGGTATATTATTGTAAATGTAACTGAGTAAAATTAATATCTGTTACCAAATAATAACTTTATTCGTTTTAAATAGTAACTGTTTGACTGATAGCAAAGGGTATAGCCGGTTTAGGATGTTACGATTAAGATCTCGAGGCTTTTTTTTACTTAAACTTCGGGATCAATTTTGTATTGAATCAAAATAATTCACCTAAATTTTTAGATTTTTTATTTAAACGGTTTTCGAGAATTTTTTTAAAAACCTCATTTCTATTTTTTTTATTAGTAAAATTTGAAATTAATTAATGATGATTTTTTCTCTAATTCTTAGGAATCAAAGGCATGAAAAAATGTTATCATCATGATTCTTAAACGAAAAGCCAATTTTTAGCGGAATAAAGAAAGAATATATATATATATATATTTTAATCTTTTTGAAAAGTGTCAATCACCGATTTTTTTTGCCGAAAATGTCTTTTATACTCCTATATACACGGGAATTTTTCCGATTTTTTTGAAGTGGTGGAACAATATGAAATAAAATAAAAAGTTATTTTATTCTAAAATCTTGCATTTAACTTATATTTCTTCTTATTATTATTGTTGAGAAATGTGTAAACAATTATTTTACAAGAATTACATTACTTATAAAACATTTTCAATCTCAGAATGATTGAATAAAAGCAATGTACATACACGACTAAAACGACAAGAAACTGCTCGCCGCTTTAGGCTATTTCAACACTAGACAAACGATCAAACCTTCCTCTTAACTACAAAAGGCTCATCTACATGACTATTATAAGAGCAATCTGGACTTACGGAGTAGAGCTTTGGGGCTCTACTAAACCATCAAATTCTTCCCGCATCCAATCCTTACAATCCAAAATCCTTCGTAAAATCCTCAACGCTCCTTACTTTGTCACGAATAAACTTATCCATAAAGACCTTAATGTTCCCTTTGTTACTGATTTGGCCCGGACCAGGTATCAATCATTTCATGACAAACTCCATTCTTACTCTAACCCACTAGTTTCAATCCTTTCTTCCTCTTCAATTCCGGATAATCCTCCGAGGCGCCTGAAAAGGAAATGGCCCCAGGACCTTCTAGTTTAAAATATTTGTAGAGTGCTGCCACTGGGTAGTGTCTCTACATGTTTTTCATGACAGTTTTGTATATTACCATCACATTTACTAGATGTATTTTTATTTAATATAGTTGTAAATATTAATAAATATGTTTAAAAAAAAAAAAAAAAAAAAAAAAAAAGCGATGTATTTAAAAACGCACGCCAGACTAGCGCTCTATAACGCCGTCTCTTTAGCCACTATCTATCATTTCTTCTAAGGTCTCGCTTGTTTAGGTATTCTCTACAACTTTCTAAAAAAAAAAGAAATATACCGACAGGTGGATATCTGTAGAGAGGCTGTGATTTTTCAACTTTTCTAATATTCCATCTTTAAACTTTATCAATCCAGCTAGACCTAGTATTGTCCAACTTCTCCCTACCAACATAATGAAAAGCTATTCCTCTCACTTCTGTGACGCAACTAAAGTTTGTATCCATTGACGTTTTATATGAAATGGCTCAATAAATGTTCGTGCAAACGGCCAATACAGGAAAGATGTTAAGTAATCCCAAATACCCAGCTGGCCTGAGAAGAGCAGATGTTGCCTGAGATCTGTCGGAGCAGAGAACTGTATTGTACCGGAGTCACGTTAAGGGAAGGTGGTGGTAACCAACAGGCATCTGTTGCTCTGGGCACGTGCTATCTTAGGCAGCTCTACAATGGCTCTGTAACCGTCTTTTCGTTTTAACAGGATTGTTCCACTCCATATGCTGGCGAATCGACAATAGAATAGGGCGCTAATACACAATGCTAAACCTCAGTAGAGCGAAATTATTATTTCTTGTATTTCCCTCTACAGAACTCTCACGTTCACAGAACATTATCATCAAGGGAAGAAGTCCACCCACAACCTTTTTTATCTTATTCTCGAATTTTCTTCTTTTTTTATTGCTCTCACAATACTGATATTAATGTTTTGGCTGTTTGGATACTGTTCTGGCCAAGTTTAAACTAATAAATTTATACTAACAGCACGCTTTGACATTTTAGGAAAGATTGAATTATTTCAAAGTTGCGAAACGTTACGGCATTAGCTAATAGACTATAAAATTTGTTTTAAGTCTTGAGGATCGTCAGAAAAAACTCGGAAACGTTGAAAAAAATGTGATGGAAAATGAAAAAAATTATTGATTTGAGTTATTGAAGTTATTGGATAATGGAAGTTATTGATTGCTTATTTAAATATGAAATACTAGCTGTTGCCTGGGACTTCGTCTACGTCAATTTCTGTTATCATGATCGCGATTAAGAAGTTTTTAAAAGAATATATTTAAATATAAGTGCTTAAATGATATTTTTAGTTTTATTTTCTTGTGGCAGAAGAACATACTGATTTTCTCCGCAACTCGATCTTTACTATGCGACATACATGTAGTTGGCCGTGTGAAAAGCAGTCTTGATGTAAATCGATTCCTAGGTACTTAAATGTTTCCCCTCGTGATTTATTAATTGTCACGGCAAAAGATAACAACAGTAAATTGAATCCATTTAAAATTAAAAGGTATAATGATTTGGAATCATTGGGATGCATGGTTAATTTTCCCCGTTTTTTCATATTTTTCACTAATTCTTCACTCCTATTAGTCGCAGGGTGATGTTATATAGCCTAAAGTCTTCCTCGATAAATAGACTATCCTACTCAAAAAGAATTTTTTAATTCGATCTAGTAGTTTTTGAGATTCATTCAAACAAACAAACTCTTCAGCTTTAAAATATTTGTATAGATTAAATAAAGCTTCCTGAAAAAGTATAAAAGAAAAACAAATACGTACATTTGTTATTGTTTTTAAAATATTCCTAAATAGTTATTTTTTAATTCGTTTTATGTTAAGCTTTAGTGAGAGTTCTTAATTTGCTCTATCCTGATTTAATTATAATAGGGACCAATAACGATGAATACCTGACATGGAATAGGGTCGAGGCCGCTGTTTTACGTACCCTCCGTAGGATAGCATGACCAAAGATTTTTAATTTCTTTAAAAAAAACTAGAGCTAACTGCCAGGCTTGAACCTACTACCATAGGCATATGAGGCTGTTATCCAAGCCACTTCAACACAGGTAATCCCCATAAACGGTTAGCACATGTAAATCGCTAAACGACAATTTTATTAATACATTTCTAAATTATTCAAATTAAAAAAAAAATGACCAATGCCATCCTGCAAAAAGGTCTGTTTGGGTGTGTGATAATCCCGGCGGAAAATCTAAAAGTGTTTGAAACTGAAATTTCATATTAGACTATGGTCGCCGATGATGTTACAAAATCTTTTTCATTAAAATCAGCTAACAACAAGCCACTTTATACCGAAACGCTCTAACGATTTTGATTAACTCTATATATCAGTGTAAATTTGATGGGCTTTATTATAAGTCAGGTTTCATCTGATTGGAATAGTCGAAAGGCTGAAATCCGATATTTAAAATTTTCCTAAAGTACTTTATTAGATTTCAAAAATTTGGAACATCATCTTATAGTACCTGATAAATAACGGGTAAATATGCAAGTTGAGCAAATTTGATTTTAACAAGGAGGTAACTGAAAGTCGTGTGTTGCGCGCACCAGATTTTTTTTTTTTTTTTGTTAGAAGATAGCTTTAATTTAAAAATCTCGTTGATGTTACAAAAAATTATTATTCTGCCTTATAGCTAACACAAGTGCGTTCAGAAAAATATAGTCTTAACATATATCAACATTCCATTTCAAACGCTTTCATCAACAATATGATACAGATTTTGAATAAAGTTTCCAAATTTTTTGCAAGCAGATGTTAGTTACTGTATACTATGCATGTGTATGCAGTAGAAGGAACCTAGTTTGCTATGAATTGCCCAAATATTTTATTGCATTGTAGATAATTTACTACGTAATACATGAAACAACGAAATTGAAGAAATGAGACATTCGAGAGTGGAGCTACAGGCAAAATCTACTAATAATCGGTTTTAAGACTTTGGCTGTTAATATTTGGTATATCCTTTTGTGAACGTTTGTCTATACAAAGCCGATCGCATCCGTGATGTATATCCAACTTGACTCTTGATGCTCCTGAAGGACTCCTTGCAGAAGATGAAAGAAGTGGAAGATGTACCCGAGCAGAGACCCGTTGCTGTTGCGTAATGTTGTGCTCCAGCAAGGCGGGCGGCCTTGACATTTGGCAGGACCGGTCCTCAAGGACACTGGACTCTCAAGGACGAACTGGAGTCTTCGCAGGACCTCATCTTTATCCTGTCTCTGCTGTTTTTCCAGAGCACTCCCGATTCCAGCCGCAGGATTATTATACAGAGTGCAGCATCGACTTAATAATATAAAGTGTTAGGACCACGCGAACTCATATTATTTTATTTGTTTTTATTGATATTGTTAAAAAAAAACTGTTGTAAAATTTTCATAATTACAATACTTTACATTATACCATACTTCCTACACTGGATGTTTCGTAATTGAAGTCACAAATTTAGGTATATGTTCACTAACACAAAATAAACAAAAAAAAATCATATTAACATATATCCCAAACTCACTTATTAAAAAGATATCAATTGTTAAATTTCTAAGACTTACTCCAGACTAAGACTTACTGTACAAAGTTTAACATGTTAAATACTAAAAAACAAGTTTTACTCACCTGATAAAGAAATGAACGATAAGCAATGACTGTAGTTGATCATCTGTTAGTCTAGTTCGGTGTGTTTTAGTGTATCATCACTATGTTTATTATCATTTGTCTAGTTATGTGTGTTTTAGTGTGCGTAAATATTGTGACACAGTTCAATTTATGATTATCATGGGAGAAACCAAAATTGTATAAACTTTTGCAGAATAAACAGACATGCTTCTAACTTATTGCGAGGTACTGCTGCTGTTCGAAGATATCGAGAAACAATTCGTAACCGAAGAACTGCAAAAGTGAAGAAATTTATGTTGTCTCCCATGATAATCATAAATTGAACTGTGTCACATTATTCACTCGCACTGTAATTCACAGAACTAGACAAAGAGATGAGCAACTACTGCCATTTGTTAACCAGCTGGGTAGTAAAACCTGTTATTTACTATTAAACACGTTAAACTTTGTACAGTCGGTATTAATGTATTAAATAAATAATAAATATTTAACCTATTAGATATATGTTATTATGAACTTTTTTGTTTATTTTTTGTTAGTGAATACCTACCTAAAATAGTGCCGTGCAATTACTAAGCACCCTGTGTATGTAAGTAAAAGTAATCCTTTATATCACTTTAGAAATTGCGGACATATAGCGTTTTTTAAATTTTCCTGGAATATAAATTGACAGTGTAGTTGAGTTGTTTTTCTAATTCTCTTTGATGAGTGAACAGCTATATTAATTGTAATGCCTTAATGTAACTAATCAGAAATAATAAAAGTTGTGTAAGAATATGCAGCGTTCTTCTTTCTTTTTTTTTTCTTCTTTTTTTTTTTTTTTTTGCTATTGAATCACCGCATTGGTTTTCATTAATCATTTTCAGTGGGTAGTGTTTTTATCTTAATAGATTCCTTAAAAAGGACATTTCGGATATTATATATAAAAAATAGATGTTTCCTCTTTTTCGGAGAACTTGCTGATGAGTTTTCTTCTAGAAAAATCGATTTGTTTGTTCCAGTCTTAAGATCTGTTATTCTTCCAAACCAAGTCCCCCAGCATTGTAAAGTGGAGAAGAATGCGTCAAATTCATGACATGTCATTTGAATCAATTACAGCCATACATTATCTGCTGTGAACATTGAACGAAATAAATAACAAGAAAATATAAAATTATCTAATGAAATATCGTATTAATGGTTCACTATTGTTAACCCTATGTATTAAATATTTTTTCTGCTTTCACTTACCAATAAATAGAATATATCTATAGTGTGATGGTGAATATTTTCGAATTCGACTTTTCACCGTAATTACACATTTCAGATACTCCTTAGTCTAAATGACCATATCCTGAAAAAACGTCTGTGTGTGTACGTAGAAAGTCTAGTTCAAATACAATAATTTGTATAACCAAAATTTAATATTTTAAAAGCGTATATTGCATGAGATGTTTCAGCAAGTTTTTCAACAATATCATGGAACCAGAAGAGCCACTTTATACCATGCATTTTGCTTTTTTTTTTTTTAATAATAGGATTTCGATTCAACTCGCTATATCGGTGTAAAATTTAATGGACTTTAATATCACGTAGTTTTTATTCTGGTTGGGAAAGTCCGATTTTTGGGAATTCGGAATTTCCCTCTTCTACCTTAGTTGATCTGGGGATGCATTTACGAATATGATATTTTAGCTATAGGAAAGAAAATTGTATTCAAAAGCACCATTTCGAATTTCATTTAGTTTCGTAATATGGATAAAGTAGTTTCTTATATAATCCCTTAATATTCTTCTAATAGTGTTCATTTCCATATTGACAAACGACTTTCTTGGAATACTTGTATGAGGCTGAAACGACAAGAAACTGCTACACGTTATCGACTTCTTCAACACTTACTAGAAAAACGTTCTAATCTCCCACTAAACTACAAACGGCTCATTTACATAACTATTATAAGGCCTATCTGAACGTATGGAGTTGGGCTTTGGGATTCAACTAAACCATCAAATTTCTCTCGAATCCAGTCTTTACAATTCAAATTCCTTCGAAAAAACCTCAACGCTTCCTACGAACGCTTTAGCTCATCCATAATGACCATAATGTTCCGTATGTTACTGATTTGGCCCTAACCACATCCATGGCAAACTCCATTCCCACTCTAACCCCCTAGTTTCTATCCTTTCTTCTTCTCTTCTTCTTCTTCCAGTGGCGCGATAGGCCGTGTAGGCCCTGGGCCTCGCGGTGTAAATTCCTGCGAGTTTACACTCACGTTTCACGATGCAATTTTTTTAGTGTAGGGTCATCACTCCCTACGACTAATTTTGTGAGTGGCCACCCTTTGGCTGACGGGTCTCACATACCCGGGGGAGAGGTTGTGAGTGAATCCACATTTTTTTTTTTAAATCCTTATACAAGCCCCGCCGGGACTTGGATTCGAACTCAGAACCTGTAGCATGAGAGACTAGCGCGCTAGCCACTCAGCCACGGGCTCCCCCTTTCTTCTTCTCCAATAACCGATAATCCTCTAAGGCGTATGAGAAGAAGATGGCCTCGAGACCTTCTAGTTTATGATATTTTTAGAGTGCTGCCGCTGGGCAGCTTCTCTGCATGTCTTGTCCATGCCTATTTTCGTTTAGCATATTTACTAGACGTGTTGTACAATACAGTTATAAATATCAAAAAAAAAAAATTGTCTGCTAAACCCATATATTTTATTAGTTCATTGTTATGTATATGAAGTTTATCTTTAAAATGCAAATAAATAATATATGTTTACTGGCTAGTTTCAAGCCGTTATGTTATTTTTGTTCAATTTCTTTGGAAATGCAGTAATGAGCCTTAAAATGTTTGATAGAAATGATTTTATGATTGTAACTCACAGATTTTCTTTTTTTTTTTTTTTATAGGTCAGTAAATCATGTCTGAACTATTACAACTTATCTGGTAAGATTTTTATTTTTTACGTAGTATATTACGTAGTGTAGTACTTACTAAACTTCAACTACCTTACAAATAATACACACTTAAGATAATTAATACTATGTTGTTATGCTTATCGCTATAAATATAATCTTTAATTTAGGTCTTTTTTTTAATACATGAGTAATTTTACTTTCACTCACTTATATATGTAATATATAGTAAGAGAAAGTATTGCGATCGTGAAAATTTTCGAATTCTAGTTTTCAACGGCAATAAACGTTTTAGGGTCCTCTGAGTCCAAATAACCAAGTCCCGAAAAAAAAGTCTGTTTGTGGTAAGTCAAGCGCAAAAACTGAAAGTCGTCCGCGACTGAAATTTGTTATTTAAGACAGCTATAAGCCGGGTATGTTACAGCAACTTTTTAATCAAAATCGTCTAACCAGATGAGCCACTTTATACCATGCATTTTGCACCTTTTTACGATTTTCTCATAAACGGCTCTAACGATTTTGATTAAATTCGCCATATTGATGTAAAATTTTATTGGTTTTAATATCATGTACTTTTTATTCTGATTGAACTGGTCTGACATGGCTTAAATGCCGATATTTTAAATTTTCTTTCTCTAAATCACCTTCACATTCGTACATTACAAAAGATCAACCATATCATCTTAATGACATTGATGAAGGACGGCTAAATATTAAATACAAGTTGGACGAATTTGATGACCAACTAAAGGATAAATGATCAAAACTATTTTTTTATGTAATTTTTGTGATATAGTCGTATAATATCCTGTTGGAAAGAGAAAGATTTTAGAAAAAATATTTTCTGATACCCAAAGTTGTAAAAAGTAATACAAAGTAACGATTTGGAAATAAACTTATTACTGATTAACAATTTAATACAGTTATATTATTTAATCTAAATCATATGTTTCCCACGAAAATGAATACACGTTTTATTAAAATCAACTTTAAATTAAAAAAAAAATTAAATTGAAGTTTTTAAATTTTTTTTAACAGTCAAAGTGTAATGTCTTTAACCATAGTTAAAACAGAAAAAGATGCTTCAATCCAAATCTTTATTTTTAATCACAAAACATATCCAACTCACCTTTTACCTAACCTGTAATCCCATCATTAAAACATCTGTTCTCCCTCGATACATTATAATCGATAACGTATACTACATTCTCCCCCCTCTAATTTAGAAAATATGGAATAATTACAATTGAACAAAAAATATTACAAAATCGTAAAATGAAAAAATGACAAAATATAAATATGAAAAAAAAACAAATTACAAAATTGACATATAAAAAGAAAGTAAAATCAAAAATGCATAACGCTAAAATTAATTCACATTTCTTCGATCAGCCTTGCAGTCGGTTTTCTGATCCGTTGTGGGCGAGGTGACTCAATGTCTTGATTGCTTGGGTCTCCTCAGTTGGCTCCACCTTGCCATCATCAGTGTCCTGAGTAGGTTCCTCAAAAGTTGAAGATGTCGGCAGACACTCTTGTGAAGTAGATGTCCCATGAATCTGATCCACATGCCTAGTCCAATGTCTATTTAAAGATGGGACGAAAACTCGACGCCTTCGAGGTCCCAAGCACCTAACCACTGATGCTGGAATCCATTTTTCCTCTGACTTCCTATAATTTCGGACATAAACTGAGCTTCCCTTCTGATAAGAATCAGCAACTGTAGGTGACCCACGATACGCATTTACTTGTTTTTCCTGAGCCATTTGCACCTTAGTAGACGTAGCAGGAGGTCGTAGGAGGTCAAGTCTGGTCCTTAGCTGACGACCAATCAACGCCTGAGCGGGGGAAACTCCAGTTGTAATATGTGGCGTGTTACGATAATCTAATAGAAATCTATTTAAACTCAAATCCAAATCTGAAGTCGAAGAATCTACAAGAGCTGCCTTCAAACTGCGTTTAACAGCATTCTCTGCTGCCCCATTAGTCTTTGGTGAATATGGGGCTCCATGTTTGAGGTCAACACCATTGTGCTGAAGAAAATTAGTAAACGTCTCACTGTCGAACGCAGAATAATTATCAGCAACAATGGTTTCGGGCAACCCGAAACGGGCAAATACCTGTCTCAAGAGCTTCATTGTGGTTTCTGTGGTCATGGAATGTGTGGAAAAAGCTTCGATCCACTTTGTGTGACCATCAATGATGACAAAGAAATATCGTCCCTGCAATGGCCCTAGATAATCAATATGAAGTCGCTGCCAAGGATTAGCTGGCCATTCCCATGGTACTAGAGTTGCCTTTGGGGAGTTGTCCTTTGTAGTGTTGCAGGCATGACAAAATCGCACGGTCTCTTCGACATCCTTATCCAAATTTGGCCACCACACATACGATCTAGCAAGGGATTTTACTTTTACCATCCCCATATGAGACGCGTGAAGCTCCTTCAGAACCTGTTGTCGCAACGTAGTGGGCACAACAACTCGATACCCCCATAAAAGTATATCTTTTTCTACAAACAACTCGTCCTTTTTCCGGAAATATTGCTCAAATTTTGGTTCAACTTTGTCAGGCCATCCGAACTTTAAAAAGGTGATAATCTTCATAAGGATGCTATCCTTCTTGGTTGCAGCCAAAATTGTCTTGTAGTTCAATGGAAGGTCGCTACAAGCGTCGAAAATGTAGTTGATACATAGGTCAGGCTCATTTGATTTTGGACAGTCAGGAAGTGGTGCTCTAGAAAACCAATCGGCGATATTTTTTTCAGAATTTACCCATTCTACATCATACACGTAATTAGATAGAACTAGTGCCCATCGCTGCAACCTATTTGCTGCGCAGGTTGGAATACCATGCTTTGGTCCAAAAATCGATAGTAGAGGCCTATTATCATTCACCAAAATGAACTTCCGTCCGTATAAGTAACTATGGAATTTACTAATTCCAAACATCAAGGCTGCCCCCTCCTTATGTAGCTGAGAGTAAGACTTCTCGGCTTGAGACAACGTACGACTGGCAAATGCTAGTGGACGAACCAATCCATCTCCATATCGCTGGTATATTACTGCACCCAATCCAAAGTCAGAGCCATCCACCGCTAATCGAATTGGGTAGTCTGGATTATAATGAGCAAGATTTCGGTGTTCTTGAATTAACCTCTTGATTTTATCAAAAGCTTGAGCACATTGAACGCTCCAATTCCAAGGGTTCCCCTTTTCCAGCAAACAGTAAAGTGGTGATAAAATTGATGCGATATCCGGTAGAAACTTTGAAAGAAAGTTTACTACCCCAAAAAGCGCTGGAGTTCCTTAACATCATTCGGTATTGGGGCTTCTAAAATCGCTCGAACTTTATCATCGGTTGTGTGTAACCCCTGAGCATCAATTCTGAAACCAGGATACTCGATTGAGGTTTTTCCAATCTCACATTTCTTGATAGACACCGTGAGTCCTGCTTCTCGAAGTTTTTCTAGTACTTTGAAAACTCTAGTTCGCAACTCTTCAACATTGCGGGCTCCTATCAATACATCATCAATCATGACTGAAGTGCCTTCCAATCCTGAAAGCAAAGCATCCATAGCTTTCTGGAATTTACTCGGAGCTGAAGCGATGCCAAAAGGCAAACGAGTATAACGAAATAAACCCTTCTGAGTTGTTATTGTAAGAACGTCGCGTGACTCTTCGTCGACTTCATACTGTTGATAAGCATGTGAGAGATCCAGTTTTGCGAAAATCGAGCAACCTTGTACCCTTTGAAAAAGATCTTCTCCTCGTGGAAGTGGGTGTTGATCGATAAGAAGGTGGGGGTTCACTGTCAATTTATAATCCCCACATATACGGATCGAACCATCCTTCTTTAATACTGGGACGATTGGTGATCCCCATGGACTGTAATCGATTGATTCCAGAATTCCCTCATGAACCAAACGGTCGATCTCTGCATTAACACCAGCTTGCATGGCAAAAGGAACCGGTCTTGCTTTAATGAACCTGGGTTTCGCATTAGGTTTCAAATCCAATTTAACTTTTCCTTTATTGAACCTTCCTAGTCGATCCGTAAAAACTTCGGGAAATCTCTGTACCACTTCCTCTAACAACACGGTTGGAAAAATCACTATTGAACAGCAGTGGTTGAGCTGTACTGTTACTATTAGGACCAACAATTTTGAACCCAAGATGCTCAAACCACGATCTCCCTGGTAGTGGAGGCCCAGTCGAGTTTACCACATAAAACGTCATATCCTGATATTCTTGATTCATATATTCAACGGAAACGTTTACTGCACCCAGTGGTCGAGATTTTTCATTGAAATATGACACGAAAGTCTTTTCAGTAGACAACAATGGCAAATGTGTGCAGTTTTCTTTATACACAGATAGTGGTACAATAGTACTCAGGCATCCTGTGTCTATCTGAAAAGATATTTCAGTATTTCGATTCAACTTTAGGTTAACATGATAACCTAATTCCTTATCTCCAGTAGCCTCAATACGATATAAAAACTCTACTTGTTCACTGAGATCTTCTGACACAAAATGCGTTTTTTCCTTACTTGATTTATACCTATCATTAATAGGTGGGTTCTGGGGTCTTCCTGACGAATTAAACTTGTAATTTTTCGGACACATTTTTGCTAAGTGCCCCACCTGAAAGCATTTATTGCAAGAGTAATTTTTGAATTTACACATTGAAACTTCGTGGTTAGTATAACCGCAAACAGAACATCTTTTTCTCTCTGTTCCAGACGAACTACGATAACCAAAATCTTTATTTTTACTGATACCTGTAGCTAACGAGTCGGTAACTGAGTTTATTGAATGTTGTGAACATTCACCCTTACAAAACCCTATAGGTTCTTTTTTGACATCCAAAAGACTGTACTGCTGTTCCGTGATTTCTTTACTGGTAGCAATGCGAACAGCATCCGCGATCGTAAGTTTTTCAGCGTCTTCTTCAAATAAACGGTCACGAGCTGGGCTTTTTTGCATCCCAATCACGAATCTATCGACTAACATTTTGTCTAGGTTATCGCCGAATTTACAATTACCAGCCAGATTACGAAGTCGGGCAATCCATTCATTAACAGTCTATTGTGCTCTCTGATAGCGTTGTAGAATTTGTAACGTGATGCAAACACCGACTCTGTCTTAGAGAAATGATTATCCAACAATACAACTAATTCTTTATAAGAGGTAGACTCTGGATTTCCTGGAATAGCTAAATTTGTTAATAATTTGAAAGCATCTTCACTCATTGCGTTTAGAAACGTGTCGCGTTTTAGGTCCTCGGTCTTAAAAAAATGTTTATTCGCCTTAAAAAAACTTTCCATACGCGGTTTGTACACTTGCCACTCGTTGCAAAGGGAGAATTCCCGCAACTGTCCGACGATCACTCCTTCACTCATATTTAGAACTCTATGACTAAAATAAAGACAACACTCACCGCTGCAACTTTTAGCCAACGATTGTTGCTAACAGGATCCCATCCTCGTCGCCATTTGTAATGTCTTTAACCATAGTTAAAACAGAAAAAGATGCTTCAATCCAAATCTTTATTTTTAATCACAAAACATATCCAACTCACCTTTTACCTAACCTGTAATCCCATCATTAAAACATCTGTTCTCCCTCGATACATTATAATCGATAACGTATACTACACAAAGTAAGTGAAAGTCGTGTGATGCCTTGTCAGATTTTTCTTTTCTTTTTTAAATTTACTAATCTAGTTTTGTTTGGGAAGCCCGTGGCTGAGTGGGTAGCGCACTACTTTCCCGCGCCAAAAGTCGTGAGTTCGAATCTCAGTCTCCGGAGGGACTTTTTCAAGCATTTAATTTAATGGGGATTCGCTCACAGCCTCTTTTTTGGTCATCCAACTGGTGTCCACTCACAAAGATTAGGTGTAGGGAGTGATGACCCTACCCTACAAAATTCATTCGAGAAACGGGAGTGTATTGCATCCTCTTGCTTTCACCGGAGTTACCTGTAGCATGGTCGCTAGCATAACAGTCTCCTATGCCCAAGGTCTCGAGTTCAAACCCGCTGGTGGACCTAAGATTTTTTAACGGCAGTAATAAATGCTTAGTTATGCCGTCCTTCTGAGGGGACGTTAAAAGGTGGTCTCGGGCCTGTGCGATGTCAGGTACTCGTTAAAGATCCCTATACTAAGAAAACCTGGATAGGCAACATTTAGGACTCCCACTGTAGCATCGTCCGATTAGCCAGAGCAGCATAAAGGGACGTCGAATAAACAAAGAAACTTGCTTACACCGCACGGCCGAGGGCCTACGCGTGCTGTCGCGCAGCAAAAAAGACAATGCAGTAGTATATATACATATATCCTATTAAACTTGATCCCCATGTAAGAATAAAAAGACTAACATGTTAATTTCATGTTTTTTGTTTTGTTTTTGTTTGCTTAGGCAATTACTTTAATTATTAAAGTACGTTCATACGACTTTTATGCGGCTCTGGAGGTTCATTTAGAAAATATACATTGTGTTCAGCCTAAGTTACGAAATATTTTTGTGTTTTACTTGGAATTGTGTGGATATTATAATCTCTAAAAACGCACAAGTGTATGTTCATAAAACATAGTGTCTCATATTGTTAGAAATTGGCATGAATAAAAATTCTCGAAACGTAGCCTTAACGCAATCGTATTGACTGAGCCTCGTACCTGTAGAAAAGGTGCATGTTTGTGTATATGTGTAATATATATATATATAGTAATGCGATTGAGGTTACTTTAAGGAAAGTACAAGGCGTTGAGAGGCGAAAGGAGCTTGGCAAGGCCGCCAAGGTAACTGGAACCGAAAGGTCACTCAGCCGAGCACTCAACTCTCTCTCCCTAGCTAGCGGCTTAGTCTAGCGTGTAGCGGGTCCATAGCGGGTCGCTTGGAGAGTCAGCTATCATAGAGGTTTATTACTCTTCTAAATAGATTTGGTGGTGCTGCCATATATATTTGAGATACCAACTCATCCAAGACAACGACGCGAAAAGAGATCAATGAAAAATTTCTCCCCGACTGGGAAAACTATAAATCATGGGTATACCAATCCATGTAAAATATCTTTATTGTAAAATAAGTTCTTATTTTTTTCCAATGAAAACATTGAGATTCATGTAAATGGTAGTCCTCACACAAAACTAAAACGACAACAAACTGCTCGAAGATACCGATCACTACAACACTGACTGGACAAACGTTCAAAAATTCCAGTATATTACAAAAAAACTAATTTACATCACTATTATCTTGCCTATTTAGGCATATGTAATCGAGCTTTTGGGCTCTACTAAACCATCTAATTCATCCCGCATCCAATCCTTACAACCAAAAATCCTAAATGTACCTTATTTTATCACAAATCAACTTATCCGTAATGACCTCAACATCCCATTAGTTATACAGACATAGCCCGTGATAGATACCGTGATACCCTTTCTTTTCATTCTAAACTCCCTATCCCTGATTTGTAATCCATCTTCCTCAGATACTCCTTATAACCCTCCCAGGCGATTCAATAGAATGTGGCCTCGGGACCTACTGCCTTAAAATAGTTAGTGAAGGGCTATCTCTGAGTAGTTCTTTCTCAAGACAATTTTACGACTTTTCTTCACTCCCCATATTTACTTATTGTGTAGTATAATACAGTTTTAACTTACAATCCAAAAAAAAAATCTCAAATATATTTGATCTATTACATGCTGTAGTTATCCCGGTAATTTTTTTATTACTTCACCATAAAAAGTTGAAAGAGAACCCGAGCGCTTTGTCTTTCAATTCAAAATTTTAACCGAGCAAACCACTTACGGACGGTGCTTTCTCCTGAGGCATCCTCGCCATACACATTGCAAATTTCGTTGCTGCCGTCAGTGCAGCGGATTTTCATTTTCGAAAATAAAAATAAATAAATCGCCGAAAATGAATTTTTCGAGCAAGCGAAATACCACTTAAAGATTAGGAATCACCGTTAAAACTGATGAATATAAGCACTTTAACTTATCCTTTTTCAAAATATGTAATCATTATTGACCAAAATAACATGAATTTATAAACACAGAGAGGATTAAATTGAAATATTGAAAAACAATACGAACTTATTTTTCGACTCAATATTTTCTGCAAAGAACCACTGAAAAGCAAAAAATGCTCGTCTGCTAATCTTAATTACTTCTTAGTTCTTAGGCAAGCAAACTTAATATGTCGAAGTAACTATCAGAGAGTACTTAAAGAATACTTTGCACTTTCACAACTACCGAGCTACCCTGCCCTTTAAGGCGGGATTAACCCGGGTTTTAAGTTCCACAGAGCAGCCTTCGCTAACAATAAGTACTTGGCTTTGGATGCGGTCCAAGTCTTCCAATATCTTCGGAGCTTAATTAGTTCGAGTGGCTCCGTGTCGGGCTTAATTCCGCTCTGTCCAATTTAGCTGAGGATTCAGGATCATAATTAGACTTACACGATTATCTTCTTCACTTTCTACAACCATAAAATTGCTTACCTTATTATTCAGGGCAATGTTTTTCATATATTATTTAAAAAAAAAAAAAAAAAAAAAAAAACTTTTCTATAAAATACGAAAAAACAAAAAAATTGTAACTTTGAAATAAAGATAGAGTTAAAAAAAAGGTTTAAGAATTGCATCGATTTCAAATGGAAAAAAGTGTTTAAATAATCAATTATATTATTATCTATAATAATCACATAGTATTATCATGTTTTACCACTCTCTATTACATTATGCAACTAAACACACAAACACAAAGTTGCATAATGTAAAATAGAGTGGTAAAATTTCTAAAATATTAAGCTTTCCAATGGTAAATTATACATCCATATTACTGTTTTTAGGTCAGAAAAGAAAACAATTTTTTTTTCTTTTATATTTATCTGTATTTTTTTTTTTTTTTTATCCATCCTTACAACATAAAATTGTTAATTTTTTCGAATCTTTAGAATTAAAGATACGTTAATAATAATAATAATAATAATAATAGGCTTAGCGAACCCGAAGGTTCGATGCCGATACCACCAAATTCCGCCTACACTTACTCGTCCAATGTTCACCGTTCAAGCCCAAGCCCCCGAGATCAGCCTTAACGGAATCCTCGAATCGACGCTCGGAATCCGCTCCTCACCGAGCCCAACAACTTTACTCGCCCATTTGAGTCTCCGCGATGCTATCAACTCAATTATATTTACAGGATACAAGTTCCGCGATTCCGCGTTGTGCAACCTTCTAAACTCCCCAGTGGCCTCATCTTTCTTCGGACCAAATATTTTACGCAGTACCTTATTTTCGAAAGACTTAAGCCGTTGTTCATCCTTCAAAGTAAGCGGCCACGTTTCACATCCGTAAAGAACCGTCGGCAGAATAATAGTTTAATAAATTCTA
This sequence comes from Piezodorus guildinii, assembly GCA_023052935.1. Classification (NCBI taxonomy): domain Eukaryota; kingdom Metazoa; phylum Arthropoda; class Insecta; order Hemiptera; family Pentatomidae; genus Piezodorus; species Piezodorus guildinii. The sequence goes on from CM041294.1 coordinate 89,934,892, forward strand.
ACCTTTAAGTATTTAGATAAAAACCTTAGAGGAAGAAAATTTAAAATAATGTTATTTAAGCCCTGTCAGACTATTTAAAGCAGAATGAAGCCTACCTCATATTAAAGCACATTTAATTTTAAATCAATAATTATTTATTTTATTCGGAGTTTAATCGAAATCGATAGAGCAGGTTATGAGAAAATGTATGGTATAATTCTCTTCTAGTTCGTCGATTTTGTTTAAAAACATGTGCCGCGACACCTCAGTCATATATGAAATTAAAAAGTTTTTATGAAACCTTCTAAAATATAAAATTTCATTTTTACATAAGTTATCATTTTCGAGCTAGACCTATCAAGGACACAAACTAACGGACCTTTTTCACGGGACTTGGTCATTTGAACTCAGGGTTTTAGGGTACATTTCATATATATACATATATATATATATATATATATATATATATATATATATATATATATATATGTATGTATGTATGTATGTATGTGTGTGTGTGTGTGTGTGTGTGTAAGTTAAAGTAAAAACGGACATTTTAATTTATTGTTTTAGACAAATTATGTTAAAAGTTTAATTAATAAAATATTTTGTAAATGGCCAAAATCGACCAATTTTTAGGGTAATTAGAAAACAGTTGAGTACCCAGTAGAGTTAAAGTTAAAGTAGCTAAATCCTTAAAGTAGGATCGTCCTACTGGAATAAGGATGGCATTAACAAAGGAAAAGTAATGGTTCTTCATGTTTCAAACGAAGGATTAAGCTCATTTCTAGGACTTGTCGCAATCGGAGAGGCTGGGCGTTCAATTCTCAATCTATACTAAAGGGACTGGTATAGATGTTCATAATCCGGTGAGCCCAACAACGTTCACTTACTTTCCTTGTTAAAATTTTTTTTTTTTTTTTTTTTTTTTTTTTTTTTATTTAAAAGAAATTTACAACTGTATTACAATAAAATACAATAAGTAAATGTGCTAATAGATCAAGTGGGCGTGATACAGGCATGTGAAGAAACTACCCAGTGGTAGCACTTCAAAGTTTATTCAGCTAAGTAGGTCTCGAGGCCATCGTCTTTTCAGCCGCCTAGGAAGATGATCAGGAATAGGAGATGAGAGTTTGCGGACAAGTGGGTTGGAGTGGACGGGTAATTTGGAATAAAAGGAGGAATATCTAGTTCGGGCTAGATCTGCGACTAATGGGATATTTAGGTCTTTATGAATTATTTTATTGGTGACAAAGTAAGGGGCGTTTAGGATCTTTCGGAGGATTTTGGATTGCAAGGATTGAATGCGGGAAGAATTGGATGGTTTGGTGGATCCCCATAACTCAATCCCATATGTCCAAATAGGCCTAATGATGGTTATATAAATTAATTTTTTGTAGTATGTGGAAAGTTTTGATCGTTTGTCCAGTAAGTGTTGTAGTAAGCGGTATCTACGAGCTGTTTCTTGTCGTTTCAGTCTAGTGTGAGGATTCCAAGTAAGACGTTTGTCTAGATGGAGTCCTAGGTACCGGATCTGTTCAACTGAGGTGAGTGGAATATTGTTAAAGGAAATAGTGGGACAGGCGGACATAGGTTTTCGACGAAGGGTGAAGGTAATTTGATGGGATTTAGTAGGGTTGATTTTAATTCTCCACTTTTGACACCATTCTTCAATGGAAGAAATGTGGGACTGAAGGGTTTTGGAAGCAACAGATGGGTCATTATTTACGGATAACACACAAGTGTCATCTGCGTAGGTTGTGAGGACAGTACCAGGATGGATTGGAATATCAGCTGTATATATGGTATAAAGGATTGGGCCCAAAATACTACCCTGAGGTACACCAGCGGACTGAGGAAATATGGATGAGTAGGAAAGGTTATGACTTACTTTAAAGGTTCTATCAGTGAGGTAGGATCGGATTAATAAGAAGTACGTAGGAGAGAGGAATTGGCGAAGTTTGTAGAGCAGCCCTGGGTGCCAAACCCGGTCAAAGGCCTGTTGTACGTCAAGAAAGGCTCCAGTGCAATACATCCCGCGCTCCAATGTAGAAGATATCACATCCACCACACGGTGACACTGTTGTATAGTGGAATGGGATGAGCGAAATCCAAACTGGTGGTCAGGAATCACATGGTTAATATCTAGGATTGGGTATATACGTTTAAGGAGCAGTTTTTCTAGGATTTTCCCCATAATGGGCAAAAGAGAGATAGGACGGTATGAAGATGGGTTTTCAAGAGGCTTTTTAGGCTTAGGGAGCATTTTGATGATTGAAAATTTCCAAGGATCAGGAAAATAAGTGGAACGCAGCGTGGCATTATATATATAGCAGAGTATGAGTATGGCTTTTCTGGGAAGCTGTTTCAGGATGCGGGGCGTGATGAGATCGTGGCCAGGAGCTTTTTTGGATGGTAATCTTTGGATGAGGCTAATAATTTCTGAAGGGTGAAAGGCCTTGGGAGGAAGGGACATTTGGAGTGGAACAGTTAGTTCTGCTTCAACATGTTTAATATGGATCGGATCAAGGATATCAGGATGCGGATTAAACGTTTTAGAAAGGTGTTCACCAAAGATTTGGGATTTTTCTTCATCGGATTTCGTCCAGGTCTGGGAATCAGTGAGAAGTGGATGATTAAGGATTTGTATTTTAGTAATGTTGCAGTTGTTTTCCATAAAGATTTGTCTGAAGTAGTTAAGGTTTCTGTAATGTTCTGAAATTTTTGAATTTTGAATTTTCGTATTTCTGTTTTTAATTTGTTAGTTAGTTTACTGTAATGGGTTTTGTCTGAAGGATATCTAGTTCTATGCCACTTTGCTCTTGCTCGGCGTTTTTCAGTTATTAAGAGCCGAATATGATTTGGCAAGTAGGTTTCCTGAGCCTTCTTATTTGTATAGTGAGATGTATTGGAATGTATGGCAGTTTCTATTGAGTTTGTAAGTTCATTAATGGCAGAGTCTATGTCCTGTTTAGTTTTTAACGGAATTTTCAAGTCCAGTTTGTTCTCTAGATCATATCGAAAGTTGTCCCAGTTGATATGTCCTTTAATCAGTGAAGGAGGAGAGGGTTTATTAATAGGATTTGAGTGCATGAGAAGCAGAACAGGGCTATGATCTGAGGAAAGTTCATCTAAGGATTTGATTGTAGATTGGGTGGAGGTTATTTGGGAAGTAATGAATATATCAAGGATATCGGGACGTTTCTTAAGGGATGTAGGCCAATAGGTAGGATCTTGAGGTGATAAGATGGAATAGCTATTGGAGGTAGTGACTTGGGAAAGAATCCTGCCACGAGTATTAGACGTTCGGCATCCCCACCGTTGGTCTTTGGCGTTGTAATCTCCACCAGCAATGAAGCGCGGACCAAAGGATCGGAATAAGGAATCAAGATGACTGAAGGAAAGAGTATTACCAGGAAGACAATATACAGCTGAGAAAGTTAGGTTGAAAGGACGGCAGGTTAAGGTAATGGAGGTTGATTGAATGGAGTCAGTAGGAGTTGAAGGAATGAAAGAGTGAGGTAAGGATTTGTGTATAAGTATACACGAGCCAGCGTGAGATGTGTTGTCTGGATGATCTGTTCTGTATGTAGTGTAGTCACGTATGTAGAAATGAGAGTTTGTAGTAAAATGGGTCTCAGTCAGTAGGGCTATGTCTATGAAATTGTGGTGAAGAAATATGTCCAGTTCGTCCCGATGGTTGAGTAGTCCATTTGCATTCCATAACAGGATCGCTAAAGGCCTTTTACTCATCGTAAGGTATTGAGCGGGATTTCTGAAAGGAGTCGGGTAAGGAGGTTGATTAATGGTTTGATTGTTTCCTGTAAATCACGAAGGAACGATGAAAGGATTGAGGCAGTATCGTATGGATTTTGGTTAGGATAGGAGAAGCTTGAATAATCTTGGGTTGGAGGAATAATTTGTCTGGGATGGGGTTTTTCCTTCCATCGCAGACTATATTCGACATTTGATTGAGGTTCTGGTGGAGGGTTAATTTGAGAGGATGATTGCGAAAGGACAAGGTGGTTGGAATTCTGGGGTGGCAACTTAACTCTTGATATGCTTTTAGAGGATATTTCATTAAAAGAGGTTTTTGATTGGAAATTGGGGTGAGAAGTCGGAATGTTAGGATGAGTATTAGGATGAGAAGTCTGAGTATTGGAATGGGAGATCGGTGGCTGAGGATGAGAAGTCGAAGGCTGAGAAGGAGAGGCTTGAGAGTTAGCTTGTCTGGTTGGAAGTAAAGAAGCTTGATGCACCTGTTGTTGAGGTTTCCTGCCAATGTTCGAAACTGTTGGGGTCTTGATCTTGGAACTCGTTGGTTTATTAACTTCATTGACAACCGCATTTCCCAAGGTTCCCAATCCGCTTCGCGCTGAAGGGTTAGATTTTAGATCTTCAGGAACTACGTTTCTTTGCAAATGAGAGGAAGTGTAGATGGCTTTTTGACGTTGCTTATTTTTATAAATAATGCATCCTTTATAATTAGCTGGATGGGCTTCACCACATAGAGCGCATTTAGCCGGTGTATCTCGAGTCTTCAGACAGAGGTTGGTCTCATGTGGACCGGCACATTTCACGCATCTGGCTTGATGATGACAATAAGTCTTCGTGTGCCCAAGGCTTTGGCACCTAGTACACTGAACGATTTCTGCTCTCTGTCTTGGTTCCTCAAAACTTATAACGGAGTATACTAATCTATTGACGTGAAATATTTCAGAATTATTGTGGGCTGGTTCCAGGTCAACGAAAAACAAGGGGAGAGGATATTTTCCCGTTGGGTGAATCACGTTGGAGATGTTTCTGACACTGTGACCCAGCTCTTCGATGTCCCTCTTAATGGCTGTGGTGGGTGTGGTGCTGTGTAATCCTCTCAGAACTACTCGGTATGACTTCTCTTGTCTAAGTTGATAGCAATGAAAATCATACTTTTTGTCTGTTAAGTGGCTAACTAATTTTTTGTAACTTTCTTTGTTCGTCGTGTTGATCTTGACCTCTTTTAATCTTGAATAACATTGGAAATTCGTCTGGCCAATAAGATTAGAGATTTCTTGTCCCAGAGCCATAAAGTCCTGTATATTTGTGACGAAAATGGGGGGAGGCTCAGGTTCAGTAATTTGATGTGGTGTTGTGGTCTCTGTATCAATGTTACTGAGGGCTGCAAACTTATTGCTGGTCGTAATATTTGGTACATTGGAGGTTGACGGATATTGCGGTAGAGAGGAATCAAATTTGTTGGCTGCAGAAGTACTGCCGGAGCTATTTATGGAGTTACTTGGAGGTGAATTTTGTTTCTTCCCCTTTTTATTTTTTTTTTTATTTGGTGAATTTTCGAGAGAACGTTGTCGCTTTTGAAGAGTTCTTGTTGTTAAGTATTGTGAGTCGGACTCACTTACTTCTGAGAAGGCTGTATCTTCATCAGTTTCCAAACACGAAGTTTTACTCATTTTAATGTTTTAAAAAATAAAATAAAAGAAAATAAAATTTATCTTATAAATGTATACATAAATAATATAAAGGAGAGAAAAGAAGAAATAAATGAAAAAAAAATGTAAAATAAAAATAAAAGATATTGTTTGTGACAGTAGTCGAACTCGTGTTGAAATACGAAGATGAGACCAGGAAGCAGCGCTCCAACCGAGTGAGCCCACGAAACTCAATTGAATATTGTTCACGTCTGTAAATAGTCAATGTTTACAAACTTTAGCAACAAATTAACGGCTAATACCACTGTAGATAAGAAATGAACACAGAGCAATAACTATTTGTAGGTTCACTTGCGGCCATGATGCTTATCTCTGTTAAAATTTAAAAAAAAAAAAAAAAAAAAAAAAAAAAAAAAAAAAAAAAAAAAAAAAATCAAAATATATTTCAGTTGAAAAATGTTTTACTTTAGATTTTATAATTAAAACAAATAAATTAAACCTGTACCACTACAAGGTTGTGATGACTCTGCCCTATGAATTATCCATAAACGTGCGTATGCTTTTCCAGCAAATTACACCATGTGGCCGAAGTACTACATGGCCTGTCGCGACAGCAAAAAATAAAAATATTACTATGTCAGTTAAGTTTAAGTCCTGATGATTACTCAGAACTTTGGCAAACATAAAATATTGTTGACTGATTCCTGAGTAACCTCTAAATGACGATTTTTTTTCATAATTTCTCTTCTTATATTTCTATTATTTCTTATCAATTTTTGAACATATTTATGAATTATTTTTGAAGTATGAAATGATTAAAATCAGTCATTCGTTCAGCATTATGTAATTCTTACAGAGTTTGGCAACATTAATAAATGATAACAAATAGATGAAAATTTCCACCCAAGTGCAAATAATTCAGACTATTGCGTAACCTTTTCTGATATATAATAATGGATTATTCCTCAAAAAAAAAAGAAGGGTAATTAAAGAAATCTAAGGAATGCTTTTTTGGGTGCCATTTTTATCGCTATAAGAAGACAAAAACACTTGAAATGCCTAAAATATTTATTTTTATCTTCATCAAATATTATTATTTTATATTTTATGAAGATAAAATTAATTTAATGCGTTCTTGAACTGATTTAAATAATATGCCAAGGTTAATCAAAAACTTGAAATTATTGATAGCGACACTAGTGAGTCGGCCCTGTTTCGGTCAGGTGCCAATGGAATGTGCCATCGTTCATTTTCAAAAACGCTCTGTTAGAACGATTTAGAGTTTACCACAGAAATCAAGATGATTTTATTTACAGATTGAGAGGAGTAATATATACATAAGAACAGGAATTTTCAATATTTACTTTCATGGATCACCTTATTTACATGAATCCAATGGTTATAATAATAAAACAAAAAAGTTATGCCTTCTTACACCAGCAAGGTAAGATCAGAGACAATTCGATGCGTAATATTGTTTCTAACATATTAAGTACTTTATGGAAAAATATAACTTGTACAACACTGTACGGTGGCAACACTGAATCCCGTAACTTTCTTTACTACAAACATTGCAAATAACATATGTTCATAAGTTTATGGGCTTATTACTACATCATATTATTTTTAACAACTTATTTAATAATAAGTAAAATAATCTAATCATGATCATCTTTAATTTCATATTAACTTTTCTATAACCTGGATCTTTCTAGCAGTATATTATACGCCTATGTTACTACTTATATTTCAGGAATAATTTTTTTTATGGCTTGTTTGCAAAAAAGTTATTTTTCCTTTTTAAAGAAATGCTATAGTTCAATGTATTTTAATTATAAACCTTCAGGAAAGAATGCCCTAATTGATGAAAACTGTATCAAAATCCGTCTTGTGGTTTAGAGGAAGTTCGCATGAACAAAATTGCATTATCATTTTATTAATAAAATTATGACGCAATTCTTGGTTTTCATGAACCCTGAAACATATATTTTCGAAATATTTGTCTTGTTTCTCTACACTCCCCCATTAAGTCTGTTTTTAAATGTTTGTTAATGTTAGCCGGGTTTCAGTTTTTGGGCAAGTTGGTGTGGTAAGTTGGTGAGCCATAAAGGAATCTTACTTCACCGCGGCTTGGTTTCCTTCCTCGCCATTACATACTTCACTAGAGCAGAAATAACGGCTCACAGACCTACATTTCTAATCTATATTACTACACCCTCCAACTCGAAATAAAAAAGCTATATAATTTAAAGCACAGTACTACTAGTAAAAGTAATATTAATATAGTATGCCTCACATTAGAGATAAGCAAACACTTAAAAAAAAAAAAAAAAAAAAGTACGAATAATTGTATTCAAATTATCTGACATCTGAAGTATAGGGTTGTGAAATCCTCTCAGTACTTATAAAATCATGTTTACTTGATCAATTATGTTTACGTATTCTAAAAAAAAAATCAAAAAGGAATAGATAGATTCAAAAAATTTCATTCTTCATTTAATTTTTTCCTAGTTCGAGTTTCCTCGATTCAGAACCGGAATATTTGACTTGGAAGACGCTAAGTGCATAGGTCGTTCTTCAACTGTTGATGAAGGCCAAATTCAAACATTGGTCATTGACAACCCTTGCTCTACGACACGGGATATCGCTGAATATAATAAATTAATAATAAATAATTAGTTGGTTCCATAATCTTCCAAAAACAGTTTATTACACCTAAATTTAAAACGAGTCGACGTTTTGTGGAACTTCCCCATCATCAGGGCTCACTTTACGCTATATTACATTGTATTTTAATATTCCTGATGATTTGTCAATGAAATTAAAAGAAATTTTATTGAAAAATTATCAGGAAAATTAAAATACGATGCGATAGAGAGTAAAATGAGTCCTGATGATGGGGAAGGTTCCCTAAACGTTGACTCGATTTGATGTTTATGTTTAATAAACTTTTTTTGGAAGATTAAGGAACCATCTAATTATTTACTATTAAATATCATTCTTCCAATTAACCTATTTTTATTGTAACAAATTAAAAATATTTACAAGAACCCGATGTTTTTATTGAAATCATCAGTAAAAAACGCTACTTCTTTTACAACCCAATACAATGTACAGATTTATGTAATTAAAATTTTTCTAATTAGATTACTGAATACTTCATAATATATGGCCACCTCAGTAGATTATGTTACATACATTGTTACCTTAAAAAACAGATTTTAAGGTCTATTAATAAATTATTTAGGCTATTTCTTTTAATTTTATTCAAGATTTTGAAATCGATAATTTTTAAACTCTTTAGACCTTAAAATCTGAGTAACTAAAATTAAGGTAACAATATAGGAAACATAATCTACTGAGGTGGCCAAATATCAGGAAGTATTCAGTACTCCGAGTACAAACATTTTAATTACAGGAAGTCTGTACATTGTATTGGGTTGTAAAACAAGTAGCGTTTTTTACTGATGATTTCAATTAAAACTTCGGTTTATTGCAAATACTTTTAATTTATTGTAATAAAAATAGGTTAATTGGCAGAATGCAATTTGATAATAAATAATTATCGAATATTTTAAACTCTTCAGATATATATATATATATATTATATATATATAATATATATATATATATATATAATATATATATGTATTGTAAAGGTATATTTGTATGCTTTATCCGATTGTAGAATAACAAGGTACTATCGATTTTAAGATCGCGTACTTGCTTATCGATTAATTTTAGCTGTTAGACATCTGAAGTACCGCAGCATCCCCTCTGTACTTACAGTTAAGGCGGCATACAGTAAAGTATGTCACTTATATATTTAAAACAGATTTAATCCATTTCGAATCCATTGGTGCTATTGATTTTATAATAGGGTGCTCAAGCATCGATTATTATAACCTCTCTCTTAAAATCGATAGTGCCATAGTATTCCACAATAAAAAAACAACATAAAAATAGTCCTTAATTTCCAATACATTATTATGATGATCATCATGATAATAATTAGGCCTAAATAAGAACGTAACCCGTACTTGATACATTTAGGTAATATTATCTAATCTGGTGGCCTCATATAACAATAAGTACTAGGAGTACGAAAATTCTGAGTACTATTTTATTGAGTACTTGATATTATCTACCACACATACCTTTGCTAGAATACGTCATCTCTATATTTAAATCTTGTGTGAAAACTTTCTTAGAATCGAATGAAAGGAGCACGAAACGCAGAGATGAAAGATATCTCGAATACAAAACCACATGTACAAGATGACCTATTGCGAATTTCCGAATGCAGTCATGTCCCTAAAATATCTCTAAATCTATTTCAACATTATTTCAGGAATACATTTATTATTAATAAAAATACTTCATTATGTCAAGCTTGTTAATTATATATCGGAGAAGTTAGTTGATGGTGTGTGTTATCAGACTAATCTTTAATTCATCCACTAAAATTGTACGCAATTTATAAATTTTCAAGACATTTATCTAGAATTAAATCTCTCTTTTTAAATATTGTTTTCCGGATTGATGCAGCATGCTGTGTGTTAACAGCAACTCAGCAAAATTGAGCAGCCTCCTCAAATTTATAATTTTAGTCCTAACGAATGCCTAAAATTTAGAACAAAACTTTGGCGTACAAAGTAAGGTATATACACGTAATTGGTACGGGTATTTTTTTTTTCAACACTTACTTCACAAACACTCTAATCTTCTAATTATTAACAAAAGACTCATTTACATTATGGTCATGTAAATGTATCGGCAACATGTGTTGGGAAAATCTTTATATTTCTTGCAATTTGCTATGAATTATTGAATCAAACCAAAAACCAACAATAAGGTAAGGATATGTTTTATATTTTTTGTCCCAAGAAAGTGGTTATAAAATTTACGGATGTAAGAATCCGAAGTTTTGATTAAAATCATCAGTAAAAAACGCTACTGGTTTTAAAAACCAATACAATGTACAGACTTCCTGTAATTAAAATGTTTGTACTAGGAGTACTGAATACTTCCTAATATTTGGCCATCTCAGTAGATTATGTTAACTCAAAAACAGATTTTAAGGTCTATTAATAAGTTATTTAGGCTATTTCTTTTAATTTTATTAATAATATTTATTTTTATTAGATAATTTTTAAACTCTTCAGAACTTAAAATCTGTTTTGGAGTTAACATAATCTACTGAGATGGCCAAATATTAGGAAGTATTCAGTACTCCTAGTACAAACATTTTAATTACAGGAAGTCTGTACGTTGTATTGGTTTTTAAAACCAGTAGCGTTTTTTACTGATGATTTTAATCAAAACATCGGATTCTTACAAATACTTTTAATTGATTTTAATACAAATAGGTTAATTGGAAGAATGCAATTTGATAATAAATAATTGGTCGGTTCCTTAATCTTACCAAAAAAAGTTAATCGCACATAAACATAAAAGACGAGTAAACGTTTCGGGGGCCTTCCCCATCATCCGGATTCATTTTACTCTCTATCGCATCGTATTTTAATGTTCCAGATAATTTAAAAAAAAAAAAAACTCAATTTCAAATTTTTTTAAATTTTTTTTTCTTCATTATATTATTTGTGTACAAATATTCTAAAGGATTTTTTTTTTCAAATTATTACCAAAAAATACGTATCTTATTTTAAAATAGCTCTTGATAAATAATTCAAACTGAGTTTACCTTAAACATGTTTGTAATTAGTGAGTTAGGAAAACTAGGTAAGTGTACCTAGTCGAGTTTCCTCGAAGCCTGTTGGTCAACTTACGCAAGTCCTTCTGCCTTTCCCAAAGAGCTTTCTGGGTCTTTGTGTCAGTTTTGAGCTCAAAGGAAAACGTATCTATTGCATTTCCTCCAGCCTCGGCATCAGCTTAGCGCAATTGAGGCGTTGATTTCCAAAAGGTACTATATCCATTCTGGGGAATTTTACAGGAAGCGCGAAAATCTCTCATTACTATATTATTAAACCAGCTAATTTGATTCTTTTCGCATTAAAATCTAGAATTATTTCTTTACTATATTAATAAAACTATATTAAAGTTATGAAATGTTCTGTTATGATTTAGAATGAAACTAAATGTGTAATAAGCATCTTAAGAAATTAATAGCATTTTTAAATCACGTTATTAAAGGACATGAGTGTTCATTAGATACAATCAAATTTAAGATTTAGATAAAACTAAATGAGGAGAATATAAATATGTAAAAAAATCAATTTCGTCAAAAATGTCCTTTAGTACCTTTTGGAAATCAACGTCTCAAATAGGTCAACGTAGGAGGAAAAATGTTCACATGAATTTAACAAATACCACTTTACTACCATTTACACGAAAATGTTAATAATGTTTTGTTGTTTTTTATATTTATATTTTTAGTTACTGTATTTGATAATACTTGAAGTGTAATATTATTAAAACAAATAGTGCTCCGAATTAAAGAAGCAATACTTATGTTCAGTTTTTTTCTGAAGGTTAAACCATTTTTTTTTAACTAAACTTAGATTTTTGTTTGTTGTCAATTTATAGGTTTACCCTTTCATTTTTAATTCGGCTACGCAATCCGAATTCAACACGTGACAGAAATCACGTAGCGCGAATCGCTTATCAATGAATCACTCTTAAGAGACACAAGATCACTGAAAAATGAACACACATCACTCACACCACTCTAGCAATTAGTTGATCAAACAATATCAATATAATAAAACTCACTTATATCAGTGCCAATTAAATGGTATTTAAAATCAGAAAGTTTTTTCCTCTTTGAAATGCACTAAGTTTTAAAGTTCTCTATCCAGAACGCCGCGTACATCATGTTTAAATTCTTCCTGGAGCCATTTTATATTTTTTTCATATTCATTCATTGTGTTAGAATAATACAGTTGTGAATTAACAAAATAAAAAAGATACTTTTAAAGGTGGACGGTAATCGAAGTACAGCATGAACAAGATTTTTTAGGGTCATCTGCCGTTTTTGAACGCGCGACCTTGGCCATAAAATGTTTTAGCATAACTGAACAGAAAATAGGATGGTTTCGGGACTTACTAAGTTAAATCAGACACTGAAGTGTTAGAGATGGGTACTCAATTATTTGTTACTTTCACTTACCTAAATATGAAATATAGAGTAAGAGAAAGTATCACGATCGTGAAAATTTTCGAATACCAATTTTGGACGGAAATACTCGTTTTAGGGTCCCATGAGTTCAAATGACCAAATCCCGAAAAAAATGTCTTTGTGTGCGTCCGTGTGGTAAGTCTAGCGCAGAAACGAAACGTCGTATGAAACTGAAATTTTATATTTGAGACAACAGTACGCCCGCGATGTTACAGCAACTTTTTCATCAAAATCAGCTAACATTAAGAGCCACTTTATACCAAGGATTTCGAACATTTATAAGATTTTATCAAAATAGGCTCTAACGAATTTGATTAAACTCCCTTTATTGATGTAAAATTTAATGGGCTTTAATATCATGTAGGTTTCATTCTGATTGAAATAGTCTGATAGAGCTTAAATGTCAATATTTTAAATCTTCTTTCTCCAAAGTACCTTTAATTTTGTAGATTCTATAAAAATGATGATATCATCTTGTTATTATTGATAAAAAAACAGGTAAGTAGGTTGAACGAATTCGATATCCAACTAAAGTAGAAAACTGAAAAAAACATTAGCTTAATGCAATTTTTGTTTTTGAACATAAGAACAGTAATATACATGTATAATATACCGTTGGAAGGCTAAATATTTTAGAAACTATATTATCTTATACACAAGCCTGTAAAAGTTAATAGGAAATGATGAAAAGTCTTAAGATTATTTTAAATAATAATATAATAGATTTTTTAATAAAGCAGATGTTTCTATAGAAATTCAATTTAATTAATTCTTTACTTTTTTATAATAATATTGGTTTATTGACAAATAATACAATCTGCCACTGTCTTGGGCAATAAGTATTAGGGTTAAAAAAGGTCATTCATACACTATGTACAAAGTTATTCTTTCTTAGTTTCATGCATTTTCATCTCTAACTTTATTTGAAAAGTCGTTAATCGATTTTACAACGGAGGTAAGCGAAAGTCGGGTGTTGCCCTCACCAGATTTTTTATTAATTTAATGTACATTTATACTAATGTTGCTAGTCGGAGGATACTTTAGTGAGAGTTCTTAATTTTGATCATCCAGATTTTAATTAGGAGAATGATATTAACGAGTGACTGACGTCGCACATGCCCGTGATTTCCATTTTACGTTCCCTCGGAAGAACAACGAAACCGACGAATTTTTACTCTTTTTAAAAAAATAACGAAAACATGGCTATAGAAGCCTGTTATGACCCCGATACTGCTATACCACCTGGTGACCCCAACAGTAATTTCTTTAAAATATATTAATACAGTAGTTTGTTTATTTAATGTCACTTTATGTCAAAGTCAAATTTAAAGTCCTAAATTTTGTCAATCCTGGTTTAATTAGGATAGAGATCTTTAAAGAGTACCTGACATCGCAAAGGCCCGGGACCACTTTTTTACGTTCCCTCCGAAGGACAGACAGCATAACTAAGGAATTTTCACTTTCAATACAAAATCCTAGGACCACCTGCGAGTTTGAACCCCTGACCATTAGGCATAGAAGGCTGTTTATGCTATCCACCCTGCTACAGGTGATCTCAATACAGTAGTAAATTTATTAAATCAAAAAAATTGTACAAACAATTATTTCAAGTTGAAAATATTGTAAAATGTATGTGATTGTTGATATATATAACTTAAAGAATCGTATTTTACATTATTATTTATTTATAAATGACCCAAAAATGTGATTTGTTTGATAAATGTCGTACATTTTTTGTATTGATTTTAAGCAAGCTGAAAATGTGCTGGAAAAAATAATAAGTATACGACTTTACATATACAATCACAATGCAGTGATTATATTTTTTTTACATCTCGTTATTTAATCTGGAAAAAAAATTTAATTTCCGTTGAAAGTAAAAGAAAAATTTTCTATTATTTTAAAGTAGGGGGTAAGTGAAAGTTTTGTGATGCGTGTACCGTATTAAATTTTTCAGTTTCACGGATGGTAATTTTCCAGCTACTGAACAGCAATTTTCCAGAAGAGTGGTATTCTCACTATATTATTTTGGCGAAACAAAAAAAAAAGAACTTTTTTCTTGAATATTCTAAAATTTATGATGTGGAGAATCAAGTTTAAAAAATACATAACAAAAAAAATACTGAATATATTTTTATTCTTGGGATGACACCTACGCTTAAAAAAAAAACAGATAGTTAGAAACCTGAGCATGTTGAGTTGGTTAGGTTTATCTTTTGACAGATCAAGCAGCAGTTAATATGCTATAAAGTCACCGCAACAGAACAATATAAAAAGAAAACAACCTCATTTTTCTATCTTCGTTTTTTTGACCAGCCTAACTTAGCATATCTTGTAGTATTTTGTTTTAAAATTTGATAGTGAAAGTATTGCTGTAAAGGCTGAGTGATTCTAATTTCTGATTTAAAAGTTTTAACAATTTTAACAAATTGTTAGTTTATGCTTGACATGGCTTAGTAATACCCTAATGATGGCTCACAGGTTTGAACCGAAACGTCGGCAAAATTAAAATATTAAAAAAGACTGACTCCCGATTATTTTTACCAATAATATTTCCTATAGTTGACTATACAACCTCAACAAAATCATATGTTTTTAACAAAACTGAATAAACTTTTTATTCAAATCAACTTTGAAATTTTTAAATTTAAGTTTATGTAATAGTTCTTTAGTTAATTCATTTTAACGGCAGAAATAAGTAAAATTCGTGTGTTTCCCGCACCAGATTTTTGATATTACATATTGTTTAAAACTATGTATATAGATTACATATTAATCAAAGATACGTATTCAAATGAATAATCCGGCAATATTTAATTTTATAAGTAAACAATATTTGAACAGAGTTAAACTTTTAAAACACCTGTATTTGTTGTTAAACATTCCACAATCTAAAAGACCAGATGTTTTGACGTAAGGTCATCTATTATGACGTCATTCATTTGGAAATGAGTCATGTTGAGATATTACGTCATTTTTGACTCCTGCAAATGAGATTAGTTTCAGCTCCTGCCATTTGCAGTTTTATTGACATTATGCAATTGCCAAGATCCTTGCAAAGTTTATGACGTTTTTGTCGTCTTCACGTTGGTCGCTCACGTGTTATAGTTTCCTCTGAACAATTCGAGAAAATCGTTATTCTATAATGCATTATTACTTTCACTTGCCTGTATATTAGATATATAGTAACGAAAAGTATTGCATTAGTAATAATTTTCAGTTTCAGTTTTCAATAAAATAACACGTCTCAAGACCAAGATCCGGAAAATAGTTTATGTGTGGGGTGTGTTGTAAGTCTAGCCCGAAATTTATTGGTTTCTAAAATATGTTAGTAGCGTTTTTCAATATTTTACAGGCATAAATCACGCTCAGTAATCAGTTTTCCCCCAAATATTTTGCGTACCCACTTTATAGAGGTTGGGTATGCCATAGGAAGGTCTCTGTACCCCAGGATCCCTTTCCGACCGAAATAACAGAATAAATAATATGATCATATCAATTGGAACATCTCTTCTTGTTTTTGTTCATATGCATTTATTTATCCATACATGTCAACAACCAATCATATAACGTTTCGGGGTTTCACATGCTTCATCTTCTGATGTTCAATGTTATCTAAAATATAATTGTATAAATATTTCAACTAATTATATACATATTAAGAATATATTATCTATAAATTAGAAATAATTTATATTTTAAACTATTTACATTATGTTTAAAATTATACATATACTTACATCCAATTCCATATCTTTACTCAATATAGGTCATTTAGCAATACATTTCATTCACATTATCAAATTTTAACTTTTCACCATCACATATATTAATTTATCTTGTGTACTTGAAACTATTCTTTGAAAACATTGAATGGAGCAGGAAAGGCATTAGATAAAGACTAGTTTAGTTAGTACACATGATAGTTTCAAGTACACAAGATAAATTAATATATGTGATGGTGAAAATTTAAAATTTGATAATGTGAATGAAATGTATTGTTAAATGACCTATATTGAGTAAAGATATGGAAATGGATGTAAGTATATGTATAATTTTAAACATAATGTAAATAATTTAAAATATAAATTATTTCTAATTTATAGATAATATATTCTTAATATGTATATAATAAGTTGAAATATTTATACAATTATATTTTAGATAACATTGAACATCAGAAGATGAGGCATGTGAAACCTCGAAACGTTATAAGATTGGTTGTTGACATGTATGGATAAATAAATGCATATGAACAAAAACAAGAAGAGATTGTTCCAATTGATATGATCATATTCTAATATACTCTTCTATAATAGTGATTGATATAGAATAAATAATATTCTTTCATAGCCGGGATTTGAACCCAGGACCCGGAGAACTGTAGACTAGAGCCATATCCAGTATATCACGTCACTAGCGATATTTTAGTTCGTTTTTTAATTTAATTTTATGCTACAGTATTTAATCAGACAATGCTAGAGAGGTAGTTATTTTGCCTATGAAGGTTTAATGTTTTTGATCGGCTTTTTTTCTGCAGCGGTAGTTTCAAAACCTAGCTTCCTCGATATTTAATCAATATATAGAATATATTTACTGAAACCATTGGATTTCTTTTCTAAAGGTGTCGCGTTTACCGATCCTAGTATGTGGCATGCAGGGTAAGATTAAATTAGACAAAATTTCAATAAATGGCATTATTATTTAAATAAAATATAAAACTAACACAATATATGTACACAATGCCTAAGAATACTGACGTTACAGTTAACCTTGCCATACAATATTACAGACAAAGAAAATACCTTTAAAACACTTTGTTGGCTTGCGAAGATGGAATCAGTCTTAGGCGCCCCTCCCAGGCTTCATCCTCCAGCTGCTCCCTGACCCCCTGGACGGACCTCTCTTCGGAACACCCTCGTCGCTTCTCTCCTCTCTTCTTTTCAAAAGTAAGATATTTCGGAAATTGCCGATCTCTTATCGGACATAGCGAGTCGGGGCTGATATGGGAAGTACCCAGTCCACTCTTTGCTAAGCCTAATAGCTGGGGTCTAAAAAGTTCCCTGGAGTATCGCGGGGTTCTCATGGGAAATTGCAAGAGGGAAGGGGAGGGTATACTCGTATAAACACCTTTTGAACTTTTGCCGACAAAGGCTTATTCATATTTATTTGATTAATGTAATTATTTATCCAATAATGAATTTCCACCCCTCAGTATTCTCAATACATAACAGATCATAAACGATTTTCACGTTCCCGCCTAAGAAAGATATAAGCTAGGATTTTTTACTCCCTTTAAGAAATCCAATGAACATCTGCCGCGTTTGAACTGCAGCGTTGTACATGTGTTTTGTGAGACACTACACACAAGGCGACCTGTTATAACTTAGTTATCGGTAGGTATCAAACTATATGGATATATTTCTACAGTTTTAGTAGTCGGAGTATTGTGTAAATGTGAACGATTTGTCCTGACGAGACAGTTTCCAAGAAGAAAATGAAAACGTGCCTTGAACAATTCCGAGTGAATGTAACCAAAGAGATTTCTCTTATTATATTCCGATGGATCACGGCTGTACTTTTCACTTCCTTCTGGTTTCCCTTCTCGATATAAGAGCTGAGACATCGTCAAAACACATTAATACACTTTTAAAAAAACAAAAAACTGTACACATAGATTTATTACCTTTAGAGATCCGTATTGTTTCACGACCAACTCCCATGCAAGGAGGTTAACAACGCACGAAAAGATCTAATTTGGCTATTTCGAAGGATATGCCCGATTTTCATATTTGAAGGACTGTTTTAATTTTTTTATTTTTTATTTTAAGTTAAAATCGCCATTCTCTTTGAAAGGATTCTTAACAATTGACATATATTGTAACCAGGAAACGATTCAAAATGTAACAGAACCACCATTTTTTATTCTATTGTCCTTTTTAAAGGATACGAATCGAAATAATGCACTAATAACCAGGATTACCACAATTTTGCCCTTGCAATGTTAAAAGTTCAGGCAGCACACTTAAGGTATTCTAAGGAATATTTCTCTATTCCTTAGAATATCTTCAGTTAATAGAAGGTCAAATATCCTGTGATATATGTATATATTAAATAAATAATAAAACCAGAGGGTGGGAAAAAAAAATATTGGTATCTTTAGAGAACCGTATTTTTTAACGACTAACTCCCGTGCAAGAAGGTTAACAACTGCCAGGTTTTCCCTGAATTTTAGGTACCCACTTTATTGAGCCTGGGTGTGCCCTAGGAGGGTCTCCATACCTCAGGGTCTCTCCACGGCAGAAATAACAGAATAAATAATTCTGCCTCAGGCAGAGTTCTAACCCGAGAAGCGGAGAAAAGTACACTAGTGCTCTGTCTGATTAAATACATTATCATATAATCTCACTATATAAGATAATGATAAATTAAACAAATAGTGTAAAAAGTAGCTCGGTAAAAGTATATTTAAGTTCGTAAATTAAAAAAACAAAAAAACATATCATCTTCTTAGCATTGCCAAATTATTGCACAATGATTAATTACTTCCAAATAATTATATTTATTATATATTGGGTATCTTCGACAATAACCGAGTTTTAGTGGAATTATATTTATTATAATTTGTGACTTAAATATAGATAAACTTTTTTTTTTTTTTTTGTTTATTGCATTTTACTAATTCATAAACACTATACTTAAACTTTAAAAAACCTTTTTCTATAGCATCAAAAATGACTGAGTTATTGGCGTATTTATGTGTAAAATATCAATATTTTCTCTTTTTTCTAATTATTTCTCTATCTTCAAAAATAACCAAGTTATTGACTTGAATCACTTTTAATCGGCCGCCGTTTTAAAACTAACCAGCTGATATCAACGTGTAGGTCTTAAAATCAGCGCTGCATGCCACATCATTTCTTTGGCGAATTAAAAAAAAAAAAATGGTCTAATAGTTTTGGAAAAATGCCGCGGACGGCAGACACAACAGAATTTTTTTTTTATTCGTTATTCGGGATCCACGTATCTGAAACGTAAGCCCCCAAATTTTGAGGGGGGGGGATTTTTTTTTCGACGATTAAAAAGTTTCATTATGATTACATTATAATGAATTATTCATTACATTATAATGAACCAAAAACAATAAACATACAAATTGAAGGAATTCAATTACCTACTAAAGAGGAAAAGAGAGAACATATATTTTAGGTAAATATGTTTGTTTTTAAAAGAACATTAGTAATATAGATGTATAATACACCGTTGGTAAGCTAAATATTAGTAAAGTAAATGTTATCATATATAACTTAATGCCGAAAGATGAAAAACTTAAACATCATTATTTCAGATAATAATTTAAAATGTTATACTATTTAATCTAAATAGTATAATATAAATTATATATACTGTATATATATTGTATAAACATATGTTTCCAACGAAACTGAATCTAATTCTTTAAACTTGTTTCTTGAATTGATTTTACCAACTGTGGTTAGTGGAAGCCGCACCAGATTTTTTTTTTTTTCACAACCTTAATATCTATTAAACATAATTTATAAGACAGAACGACGTTTGCCGGGCCAGCTCTGTGTATTTATATATATATATATATATATATATATATATATATATATATATATATATATATATATATATATATATATATATATATAAAAATACATACGTACAGTGAGAGAGAGAGAGAGAATTACGGTTTGTCTAATACGGTGTATTAATTCCTATATTCCTAGGCATCAAACGCCTCTCCATCGATGCCTCCTGACAGCTCAATAATGGTGTTGACTCCTGACGTTCGTTGGGTCACTGATGTTTATCAAGCTTCGGCCAACGCGAACCCGTCCTTCCTTCATTAATAACCAAATCCCAGTTTAGCTTCACCTTGTGGCCTTAATCTTAGATCCGATTATCCTCCGAAGGTCACTTGTCATCATAAATTATATGACGGAAACTTAACTACAAATACCTGTAGGGCATTCGATTAAGTTCTTGAGGAATGATAAATAAGCAATCTGGTACACCCAACGTAATTTCCACTCTTTGTTTCTATTTCATAAACGGTTATTTAAAAAGTAATTGTTTAACATTTACACTTACTTTATAATGCAACTCCATTTAGTTTCCATGGAAACATCGATATTGATAAATTAATATTATTAAAGCTATATTATTTCTAATTTACTATAAAAAGTATTAAAAGAACTAAAGGCATAAAATCGAATAAATTTATTTCTACGATTTCGGTATTTTTTTTTTTTTTATTGGGCTTTTCAACGGTTTATTATAAATATGTATTGGCTTATTGGACTAAGAGGTTTTTAAATGCGTTCAAAGACGGAAAAAAAAATAAAAGCGCTAGTACGAATAAAAAAGTAATAAAAATAAAAGCATTGAAAAAAATGAATATACAAACATAAGTTTATGGAAAAATTACATCTTTGTATTAAATATATTTATTTTTGAATTAAGTGAGAATGGTGGACTGTGTGCATACGTACCTGTTTACTATGTTTCATATTATATGGTAATGTTTCACATTTTATGGAAGTATTGACATTTTGTACGTCATATATTTGTAACTCTCTTTTCACTGTGTAACCTTTTTAATTTTTGTTTACACCATATCGAATCATTTACTCTTATTATTTCTTTTTCTTTTGCTCTTCAATACTGTTTAAACTACTGTTTTATTTTTTTCTAATTATTAGTTAATTTATTTTACCTATCATCTTTAACATTTTATTTTACTAGTTGTTATATTTTGGTTTATAACCCTGAGAAGATAAATTTAGGTCGAAACGTAGGCACAAATAAATTAAGTTTCTGCTTAATTGTTTATTTCACTGCCCCTCCTCTCTCCCGTAAAACTTCTAGCCTTTATATAACTTTTTCTATTAACTCGTTTTTAAATATTAATTAATTACCTTTTTAGTTGTTATTAATTTCGTTTTTTCTTTGTTTTTCGAGTGATCATTTTTACTCACTTTTATAATTTTTATTACTAATTATCAATTTTGTCAAACCAAATTTATGGGGCTGCAGAAAAATACTGTAAAAAAACTTAAGTTAATTGAGAACCACAAGAACCGAATCGACGCAATTAAGTTTTTAAAAAAACCTTAAAACTGATTATTAGATTAAAACTATTGATAAAAATAATAGCGGTGATTCAAGACGTATTAAATGAACCAATAGAAATGCATAAAATGAAGGCCAAAATATTAATGGTAGTTTAACTATGATCAGATTTGGTGATCAAGTCTTGAACCAGTCATTGTATATAATGAAGAAAAATAAATTTATGGTAATATATTACGGTGTTAGGTGCTTCTAATGTATGATAGGAAATATAGTTACCTTTTGGAAGGAAATTAAAGGAAAATACCAAGTATGTGTGAGGAAATGTTTTTAGTACATTTTGGAATGAAGTGAAATTTGGATTTAGTATCTTATGGTAAAAAGTCAAATATGTTTTAAAGCATTTCTATGTCTTTCTAAAAATAAAATATGATGACGGATTTAGAGAAAACTAAACCATTATTGTCTACTAATATGTAAAAATATCAATTTCGAAAAAATATCCTTTAGCAAATTCTGGAAATAAACGTTTCAATGCATTGTAAGTTACTAATAGATATTACTTGTCAGTTCGAATCCTGGCAGGACAGAGGATATGATTAATGGGAAAGTTGAGGACAAAGGAACCATCAGGTGGCTGGCTTCAGATCCGGGATCGAAAGGAAATTGTGGAGGACGCCAAAAGACCGGTTGGATCAAACCTGTATATCCAGCCATATTCAGGTGTATTCTGCCATATTGCTGGAGTCTTTGTCTTCTTGGAGCAAAACTGATCAAGTTCGAATCCAGCCTAACATAAACTACATTTTCTAGGGATTCCTAACTCTCTACTCTCCTAGCTAATCGCTTCTAGTATAAAATACCTAATAGTCTAAGATCCGAACTTGTTAAACGGATTATAACAAATTGTATTTAAAGAATGGGTTGCCTAAAAAATTCCTGGACAGACTATTCTTAATTATTTTTTAAAAAAATATATTTTTAATTAAACGTTTAACATCATGATAATAAGAAAACTTTTAACCCTCCGAGATCCGAGTTGAGTATGGCGTGTATATAATAATAAAGGACCAACATTGCAGCCGCACGTAAATCGGACATTGAATATAAAAAAGTTTGATATCCCATATAAAATTACAGGACCATTTTTTATCTACAAATACCAAATTACAGGGTAAAAGTTTTCTTATTATCATGATGCTGCCATTTAATTAAAATATTTTTTTTTAAAAATAGTCTATCCAGGATTTTTTTAGGCAACCCATTCTTAATATATTTCAATATACTAAATTTGTTATAAAATATGTTTCATTCTATTATCAGCTCGGTGCAGATCGTTTCAAGTTCGGATCTTCTACTATAAGGGCCGAGCTACACGGCGAGAGTAGGTGAAAGTGAAATATGAACATTTGTGCAGTTTTTATGCGATGTCGGTGATAGTGAATTATCATTTACTATCACATACTTTCAATATATTGTAATATAATATTCACTTACTGTATTTTCTATAAATTTGTATCATAAATTTTAATATGTAAGTTTCATTCTAATTAAAATAGTCTGACAAGGCTTAAATGCCGATATTTTAAATTGTCTTCTTTAAAGTATCTTAAATTTTGTAGATTCGAAAAAATTAACCGTATATATTTTTTTTTCATTAAACTGGGCTGGGTATATAATAAAGGTTCTACTTTATAATATGTATTTTGCACCTTTCCACGATTCCCTCCGAAATGGCTCTAGCGATTTTTATTAAACTCCCTACCTCGATGTAAGTTTTAATCGGCTTTAATATCATATAGGTTTCATTCTAATGGAAATAGTCTGACAGGGCTCAAATATGTGTAAACCGATATTTAATTTTTTTTTTCTTCTTTATAGTATTGATGTTGTAGATTCGAAAAAAATAACCATATAATCTTGTTATCATTGATTAAAAACTGGTAAGTAATATTGCAGTAAATATAAAAGTAGTTCTATCGAATCTCAATTTAATTAATTCTTTAACCTTTTTTTTCAAACAAATTAATTCAAACATTTTTTTATTGGTTTTAACAACGATAATAAGTGAAAGTCGAGTGTTAAGCTCACCAATTTTTATTTATTTTTTTTTTTTACTTGAATTGTAAATAAAATCTAATTTTTTAAAAGGAAGTTTCAACATATTTTCATGATGCGCATATTATACTTGTTTGTTTTGATATAACATTAACATTTAGTTTTTTTTTCCTTTTTTTTTAAATAATAATCAATGATATCATTAGGATATTTTAAAATTTAATATTTGTGTTATGATCCCAATTTATTATTTTTTAAAATTATGTCTTATCCCTCTCCCGCTACTTTCATGAACTCTCACGAGACTTCTCTCTCACAAACTTTCACCAGTCCCTCCCCTCACCGTGTAAGATAAGGTATTGTGATCCCTAAAATTTTAAAAAGAAATATATGTTTACAGATGTTCTGAGTCCAATATGATCCTACTCTGAACGCAGTTCGTTATGTTAATTTCTGTCAACAATAGAGCTGATAGAACAATTAATATTGACATATTAGAGCCTTTCATTTCAATTAGCATTCTACAAACATCAGATTGTTTTTTTGCAAGGTCGTGGGGTAGAAAACAATAGTTTTAAATAGACTTTTGTTTTTTGTTCATACATTTAACGAACAACAACTATCTTATATTAATCACTTAACAATTTTATCTAAAACGATTTTGTTTAAACCCTCTGTATTGATGCCTATTGTAATGGGATATAAAATCACTGAAACATTAAAATTATGAATGAAATTGGAGGCTGGTATATACCTTCACCACTCTTTTATGAAATATTAATGCACAACGTTTCGGCTAAAATGCCATCTTCAGGTACAAAAGAACAATTTTAGCTGCAAGTGCAAAATGTTGTCTAATTAAAAATAATCAATCTCACAATTGTATCATGAAAATTATATAACAATAATAAATGTTTTATAAAATAAATTAAATTGATGCAGTAATTATCTAACATTAGACTAACGTTAAACTCCTATAAATTGATAAAAACAATTAAAAAATTAAACATGAAACAAAAGAACAATAAAATAATTCTATAAAAATAAAATAAATATTATAAGTTTAATGTCAAAACTTTTTAATATATTTGAACTTACTACTCTATTTATTTATTCATTAAACTTTACTTTGATGCTACTGTGGGAGACCTAAATTTCATTTATACAGATTGAATAATAAGAATTGGTATCTTCATAAATACCTGACATCACACTGTCACTGAGACACTATTTTACGTCTCCTCTGAAGGACGGCATAACCAAAAATATTTCACTCACTTTATAAAATCAGCCGGATGTGAATCCATGGTCTCTGACATTGAAGATGTAATGCTAACCAATGACACCTCACACTAACTCACTACTTTACTTTTCCTTATTACTAATGTTTACTATTACTAATGTTTACTTATTACTCCTGTTTCTTTTTTCTTGTACAATATTCGTTAATATATTTTCTTAGACAAATCCTTACATTGGGAGCGGTGTGGTCAAGTGGATAGAGTACTAGTCTACTGTAGCACTAGTACTTTGGGTCCTGGGTTCAATTTCCGGCTGTGGCAGATTATTATTTATTCTGTTAATTCAGCCGGGAGGCGAGGCTAGGTTATAGGGACCCTCCTGGGGCAGACCCTGCCTCTTTAAAGTGGGTACCAAAATTAGGAAAAAACCTGGCGGCTGAGTGTGATCTCAGCCTAATCATCTCCTTGCAGACCACAGTTACTCCTAGAAACAGAACGAATCTCTACATGTACTAATCCCAAGACCCTTCATGGGTTGTAGAGATACAGATTTTTTTCTTTTTACCCTTATATTGCATATAATAATATACCTAAACATATATATATATATTTTTTTTCAATATTGTAATTGTTAGTGTTCATTATCTAGGCACAAAGTACTTGCTACTTGTGATATTAATGTTTAAAAAGAACTTTTATATAAGCAGCAGATAAAAGATCCAATTCTTACAAAAAAATAAATAATAATAAGTGCCATTGAGTTATTAAATTATGTTTTTTTTATTGCTTATTATCGATCTAAAAAATATAATTTAATACTTTCTTCAACCCATTTACTGTTTTTTTAAATTTATTTATTAGAGATAAGATAACCTCTTAACTTTTAAGGACAATGAAGAGTGCGTAATGAACTACTCTACTTTATCAATATTTGTTGATAACTTTGTTTTTAATGGAAAATCTCGTGACATATTTCATGATTATACGGATGATTTTAAGGGAAAATCAACATTTAAGTCACGACTATATTTATTTTTATGAAATTTAATTATGTTTTATAAATATTTTGCTTGAAAGCTGTGTTTATTTAAAGATTTTCTCATTTTAAAAATACAATTAGGAAGCTTAAGAGGGACATAAATATAAAATATATTGTTAGGGAAAGTATTGCTAAAATAGACATTTATGGTCCCCTGAGTCCAAATGACCAAGTCTCGCAAAAAAGTCTAAATGTGTGCCATTGTGTCAGTGGTAAGTCTAGCTTGAAAATCAAATTTCAATTTTACAGAACCGTTTATGTCTGAGATTTTGTTGTTACTTTTTTATTAAAATCAGCTAACCAGAAGGCCCACTTTATGGGATGCAATTTCCACATTTTTACAATTTTCTCAAAAAACGGCTCTTTTTTTTATATTTTTTATTTATTAAGAGATAATACAATCTGCCGCCTACTGGGACAATGAGTATTACAGCCAGAAGAAACCATTCATCCCATATGTATATCATAAAAAAATTAATTAAAAAAAATACAAGAATTATTAATAAAGAATAAATAAAGAAGAAAATATATATGTATATAAAATAAAATAATTAATATATATAAAGAAAATAACTACAACTGTGATCTCATTCGTACCTATTTACAGTATTTACAAACTGCCCTTGGGATCACCGAATCGAACCCCGAGATCCACTAGTGGATCTCGAGGCACAATACCAGCAAATCCCAACGCCTCACACTCAGCCGCGTTATCGGTCTTGAGAGCCAGTGGAAGCTGGCACATACACTCAGGGCATGAGTGGAGAAGCCAGCCATTGCCAGCACTCCAATGGCATATTTACAAGAGATCTCTGGGCCACTGCTGCTTCACCTACGAGGAGGGTTATAGAGGTAGGAACGAAGGATTAGGTATAGGGATTGGGGTAATAAGGTTTTTAGTTTGAAAAGCAAGCCATCGTGACATACCCAGTCGAATGCTTGTGCTATATCCAGAAAGACACCGGTGCAATATTGCTTGCTTTCAAGAGGATCTTCTCAAATATTTTGGAGAGTATAGGGAGCAAGGTGATTGGTCTATAGGATGAGGTATGATTGGCAGGTTTGCCCAGTTTGAGGAAAAGTATAATGGTTGAATGTTTCCACATCAGAGGAAAATGGGTTGTACGGAGGATACTGTTATATAAGTAGGTCAGGAATATAATAGCCTTTTTAGGAAGTTGTTTAATAATTTGGGAAGTAAGGAGATCAAATCCAGGAGATTTTCTAGGTTTAAGTTTATCGATTAGGAATTTGACCTCAGAGGAGTTGACAGCTTTAGGAGGTAGGGAGAGAGGAATCGGCGAGGAGAGGGATTCTTCAACTGCAGCTGTATGGGTAGGATTAAGTTCAGGATGAGGAGTGAATGTGTTTGTAAGTTGTTTAGCAAATTCCTCTGCTCTAGTCTCATCTGACGAGGCCCAGGAACCATCATGACGTTGAAGAGGATGAGAGATATAAAATGGTATTTAAGGATTTTATTAGTTGCTTTCCATAGGGAATGGTCACAAGTGGATAATGAGGAAAGATCAAAAACGGCTCTAACAATTTTGATCAAACTCTCTATACCGATGTGTCGTATCCCGAAGAAAATACCTTCTAGGCATCTTCCAATTCCAACCCTTGCGAACCAGAAAGCCTTCCTATACCTTCGACCTCCTTACTCCGCGCTCTTCCATATACACCCTAAATACAAAACCCAACACATCGATCTATACCTACCCTCCCATAAAACAGCATCCTATGAAATATCTCTCTTCGTCCGTGCTACCAAACTGTGGAACACTTTATCCACCTTCCTCCGAAAATCCCTAACCACATTCAAACACCAATTATGTAAATACCTCCTCAAAAATCAATTTTCCGCACATGTGTGATATATAGGCTTTAGTAATACTTAACTAAACTCATTTGATGTTGTCATCTGTTTTTGTTTTGTATCTTTTAATCATATATTATTTAATTGACTATATAAGCAAATTTGAAAAATTGGACATTTTTTGTTCACTGTATAATATTCTTAGGAGAAAAAATGTTTCAGAATAAAAATTATTTTTCATTCTTTCATGTATGAATGTATTCTTTGCTTGGGCAACTTTGAATAAACTAAGTCTAAATGCTACTAAAACTCAATCGATTGTTATAGGTTCCAATCCCCTCCTCAGATCCCATACTACATTTCCGAGTCTAGCCATAAATAATCACCCAATCACCTTCACTTCTTCTGTCAAAAATCTAGGTATTACCACCGACCAGACCAAACCCTTTCCTGGAAACCCCATATTGCCCCAATCTCCCGAAGAACAATAAGTACCCTCAAATTTTTCCATTGCTTCCGTCATCTTCTTCTACTGTCTACCCTTAAGCTCCTTGTATCCTCATATATTTTCCCCCACTTTGACTATTGCTGTATGGTATATGGTGGCCTCTCGGCTGTGCTCGAGGACAGGCTAAAGTGAATTATGAACATATTTTTAAGATTTGTCCTTGGTACACCGAAGAGGTCTCATGTGACCCATTTATACAATGAGTTAAAGTGGCTCCTTCCCTCTATCCGCAGGCAAGATTTCCTAGGATCATATCTTTACCAAACAATCAACTCCCAGCTACCTCCCTATATCCACAGACTTCTGCAATTTAAATCGTCAGTCCACTCCCTCCAAACAAGATCGTGCCATTCCCACCTTTATATTCCTACCCATAGAACATCTTTTTATCATTCCTTTATAGTCCGCTCCACTACTCCCTGGAATTCCTTACCTACTCATATCCGCCATGCTTCTTCCCTACCATCATTCAAGTCCCAGCTATTCCAGTACCTACTGTCATCCCAAACAGACGCTCAATAAGATATTTAACATCAAATATCAAATTAAAAATAAAATTTATTATTTATTGCTCATATTTTTATATGGATCAATTATTATGAATCAATTTCAATGTTTAGTTTTGCTTAACACACCAGAAGTTATTATTTATTTACTTTACTTTTTTGTTTTATTATATCCTTTCTTTTCTTTTTGTATCATTATGAATAAGAATTGATTATATTCCTTTGGTCTTGTAGCCAGACACATTATATATATCTTAATTGTACATATCAATTGTTCTTAACAGACCTTGTTCCAGAATAAAAATCTTTTTCTATTATATTCTATTCTATTATTTAATAGGCTTTAATATGATATTGGTTTTGCTCTGATTGAAATGATCTGGTAGTGCTTAAACGCCAATATTTTAAATTTTCTTCTGTTCAAGTATATTTAATTTTGTATATACCAAAAAAACAACCATAACCATCAGCCTAAAAAAAAAAAAACAGGTAAATAGATATTTGGACGAATTGGATAACCATCTAAAAGAGAAGAGAAGAGAGCAAACATTGTTTTGAACATAAGCAGTAATACAGATCTATAATATAACTTTAGAAAACTAAAAACGGTGGAAACGTATTATCTGATATAAATATTGTATAAGATAATGAAGAATGATGAACAGCCGATAAATCAAAGTGATTGTTGTAAACAGTAATTTCTATCGTTTGATTATTGTATTTGAAACACATGTCTCCATCGAAACTCAATGTACCAACTTTAAGATTTTTCCTCTATGATTATTTAAATGTTCTTCAGTTGATGCTATCAACCGAGCTTAGTGAAATTCGTATGTCGCGCGCATTAGATTTTTATATATTTGTTACATTACTAGGTTTGGTTAAGACGAATATATTTTTATAGCGGCTTTTCTCTAAGAAAATTATAAAATCCGTAAAAGCAGCTGGAGGTAGGCAGTAAACACCTGGTGTATGTCAAGGCTACAGCCTTAAGGTGTTACGGGTACCTTCTTATGTCTTGTAGGGCTTGTAATGAGCTGGAGATAAAATGAGGATATCTTAGCCGTTTATATTACAGAATTTTAATTGAAACCTTAAGGAAACAGTTAGGAGAAAAAAATTAATGACTCAAATTAAAAAAAAAAATACTCATCAACCAATCGAATGATTCAAGGACTGATACAAAAGAAAAGGTATCTTTCTTACCTTTTTTTCTGGCAAAGTGATCATTTTACAATTTTTTTTTTATATATTGGGCAAGTAATCTTTCCACAATGGGTTCGACTATGTTTAATATGAATATTTTTTACCTTTACTTAAGTATGTATGAAATATGTAATCAGAGAAAGTATTGCGATCGTAAAAGTTTTCGAATTTCGAGTTTTCACCGGAAATACACGTTTACACGAGTCAAAATGTCCAAGTCCCGCAAAAAGGTCTGTGTGTCCGTATGTGGTAAGTCTAGCACAGTAGGTAATTCGTACGAGGCTAAAATTTTATATTTAATACAACTATACGCCCAATATGTTATATCAAAATTGTCATCAAAATCACCTAACTAGAAGAGCCACTTTATAACCATGTTTTTTGGATTTTTTTTATGATTTTCTCAAAAACGGCTCTAATGATTTTGATATAACTCGCTATATGGAATTAAAATATAACGAATGTAAAGAAAACCTGTACCTCCACAACCCATGAAGAATCTTGAATTCAGGACAGGAAAAGAATGTTACTGTTTAAAGGACCTGCAAAGAGGTGGTTTGTCCTAGATCACGCTTTGTCACCAGATTTTAGCCACAATTTTTAGGACCCACTTTATAGAGGCTGTGTGTGTGTCCCATTAGGGTTTCCAAACCCTACAAAACAAAAAGCCCAATAAAGCTAACTATGTCTTTACTTTAGAAGATTGTACCTTATTTTTTTATTTTTTGTAATGAATTATTATGGTCCTTATAGATGCGTTTAATCGTCGCCTAGTAAGGAGCGTTCAGAATTTTACGAAGAATTTTGGACTGTAATGATTGGTTATGATATGAATCCGATGGTTTAGTGGAGTCCCACAACTATAAGAAAACAATATAATAAGGAGTCTCTATAATATAATAAGGAAAACAAGCGGTTCGATCGGCTTTATTCTTAGTTCACAAGCTTGCACAACCGTTAACCTTTATTCTAGTTATTTACTGAACCCCGAAGACCCTTCCTAGATGGTAGTGGAACAGGTTTTTTATTCCACTCTCTCTTCTGGAAGACCCTATGACCCTAAACGTAAGCCGGGATGGCAATAATAGAATCGGCTTCCGCGGTGGGAGAATGTAAATAAGCTAACCGCTGCCTGGGACTGGAAGGCGAGTGGTAGTACTGTTACGTAGCCACCGCAACTCGCCACTCTCTTGTCTCAGTATCATCCGCGAACAGGTGGGTATATCGAGTGATTATTGATGATTGCTGGCCGTATTGGTGTTATCATCGTGTATCTAGCACCGCCTGTATCGATAACTTAATCTGTAGCAGTAACAATCATGACATATGGCACTACTAAGTTTATGAATATATATATATATATATATATATATATATATATATATATATATATATATATATATATATATATATATATATATTAGTGGACCCGCCCCTGCTTAGCACTAGAGCAATTTGAATGAGTCGTCGTTAATGTTTAAAAAAAAATTATCAATTAGCAATCAAATATTTTATAATGTATAATTATTATTATCTTTAACTATTAGCAGAAATTAAAATTATAATTCAAAATTGGTTCAGTTTATTTATTTATTATTTTAGAGTAAAGCATAGATAACGGATAATTTAATTTTCCCTTGGATATAGTACTTTTTAGAATGAAATATGGATATAATACTTTTTGGAAAGAATTAAAAGGGATATAGTACTTTTTATAACGCGAGATAACAGTCATCAAAAACATCCTCATAACTGACGTCTTTATAATGTTAATTACTGATATATATATATTTCCTTATTTTCACTATGAGAAATATATTTCCTTGTTGGTTAACGACATTGTATTGTCTATTCTTCATAAAGAAAGCGAATATTTAAAGGACCTTCTATTTATATTTGCACTATAATAAAAAGTATGTAATTAAGAACTTTTCTTTTGAACTTTTACTTATTATTTTTGTGAATTTGACAAATCTGTTTATATTATAAAGTACGTGTAAACAGTATTTGACAATTAAGACTGATAAATAAATAATGTTTATTTTGGTTTTTTACCTTTTTCAAGAAACAATTTCTATTAGGTTAGATCAGGCACGGATTTCTTCTTATATTTAGATAAGTCAGAGAATTTTAATTCCAACACTTTGCTTGATAAAATACCATTATAATGTGAGTTTCTGAAAATTTTAATATCAAATTTATGTGGCTACAAGAAAAAATACTATGAAACAACTTAATTCAATTAAGAACCTAAGAGAATCTAAGCGAAGAAATTAAGTTGTTTAAGAAAACCTAAAAAGTGATTATTATGTTAAAACCATTGATCAAAATAATTGTGGTGATTTAAGACCTACTAAATGAGCCAATAAAAATACACAAAATAATGAAAACAACAAATTAATGGTAATATATCACGGGGTTAGTTGCTTCTGCTGTATAATAGGGAATATAGTACCTTTTGGAAGGAAATGTTTTTAGTACCTTTTTCGAATGAAATGAAATGCACAAATAATATAATAATAGGCTTACCGAACCCGAAGGTTCGATGCCGATACCACCAAACTTCGCCTGCACAGACTCGTCCAATGTTCACCGGTCAAGCCCAAGCTCCCAAGATCAGCCTTAATGCAATCCTTCCATCGACGCTTCGGCCAACCTTTCGGACGCCTACCAGTCGGTTCAGCGAATACCAACTTTCTCGGAATCCGTTCCTCCCTAAGCCCAACAACTTTACGCGCCCATTTGAGTCTCCGCGATGCTATCAACTCAATTATATTCACAGGGTACAAACTCCGCAATTCCGCGTTGTGCAACCTTCTAAACTCCCCAGTGGCCTCATCTCTCTTCGGACCAAATATTTTACGCAGTACCTTATTCTCGAAAACCTTAAGCCGTTGTTCATCCTTCAAAGTAAGCGACCACGTTTCGCATCCGTAAAGAACCGTTGGAAGAATAATAGTTTTATAAATTCTAACCTTTAAGTTTTTAGACAGAAGCCGCGAGATAAGTAATTTAGCAACTGAATAATAACACGCATTTCCCACCTTTAACCGGGACTTTATTTCTTCCTGGATTTCATTTTTTCTTGTTATTATTGAACCTAAATACTTGAATTTCTCTACGTGTTCAAAAGTATGACCTGAAATATTAATATCATCAACATCGCCACCATTTCTGCAACTAATCATATATTTCGTCTTATCGGTATTTAATTCGAGACCTATTTGTTTACCGGTTTTTATTAACACACTTGTATTTAGTTGCATAGTTTCTACGTGTCTTCACCTAGTAGTACCAAATCATCGGCATACCCCAAAACCGGAATCTTGTCATCCATATTTAAGCCTTTCTCGGTACACATTACCTTTTCTATAACATATTCTAAGGCTATATTAAACAAAACAGGTGAAAGGGAGTCACCCTGTTTCAAACCCGATCGCACCTCGAATCTCTCGGAGTAATTATGACCGATTCTAACTTTATGAAATGTTTGAAATGCACAAAATGAAGACAAAAATAAATTAATGGTAATATATAACGGGGTTAGTTGCTTCTGCTGTATAATAGGGAATATAGCACCTTTTGGAATTAAATACAATTTTCAAATACGTTTTTAAAGGAGTTTTAATGTTTTTAGATAAAACTAAACCATTAGTACAAAAATATGTAAAAATATCAATTTCGAAAAAAATGTTAGAACCTTTTGGAAATCAACGTCTCAATTTTGATATATTACAAGTTGCCATCTTTCAGGTATTTTTTGTCATTGGTCATCATCAACAGTTGAAGAAAGACCCTATCGCTTTGCGTATTTTAAGTCGAAATTTCCGGTTCTGAACCGAGCAAACGACTTACGGAATTCTTCTGGTATCCTTACGATCCAAAATCCTTCTTAAAATCCTCACTTCGTTAGACACACTTGACAGTTATCCCCTGCACATCCTAGGACTAAGTGCCCCCTAGATCCCGACTCCAAGCTAGGCTAGAGCTAACCCTGAACACAGACCTTGCTGGTTGCTGATCCCTTGCGACACTCCGGTGGGGCCCGGGCGAAGCCTTTGCGACACTTGATTGTTACCAAGGACTTTCCCAATCTTTGTCGCTCCTAACTTGGTTAAATCCATCGGCCATGGGGTCAGCCATCCCGATAGCGGGGGGAGTCGTACTCATTTTAGGATATGAACTGCTTCCGTAACAACAATATGTATTAGATACTAGATATTTATTATTTTTTTTTTTTTGGTAGGGGGGAGGGGGAGGAGAAATCCCCTTAAAATAGTCCTACCAACTTAATCCTTCTAGTGCCGGGCGAAAAACGAGTGCCTATGTGAAGTAAACCGGCCGACTTTATACAACTATGCAATGATTAGGAAAAACGCTTATAAAAATAAAACTACAAGTGATATTTACATCCTTAAAAATGCCACGTATTCGGGACGAAATCCCGATAACCTCCAGGATATATATCCAGATAACATAGGATTTTTTGGAAATAACAATTACAATGATGATACCTATACAAATAAAAAGTAAGTCAGATTTTTTCTATAATAAAAGAAATTCAACCTTTAAAAATACATATACCAATAAGATATAATATTACACAGGCAATCACATAACCTTCAAAATACAATTACACTTAATTTTTAATGTTTTCCACCCGATAAAATCGATTCGTATTGGCATTAAAAATAAATCTCTGAAGACTTTCCTAATTATCTTATCCTTGTTTCCTTTTTTAAATCGTCAGTGACCTTTAAATAAGGTATTTTTAATTATCTCCCAAAAGCTAACTATTTCTCGGATCAAGAAAACAGCCTTATTAAACATAATTTTACAATTTTTTCATAAGGTTGAAAGGATTTTTATTTTTAGTTTTTAAAGGTTATAAATCTTTTTAATTATTGAATTAATAGAAATTGTGAAATTATACAGCTCTTGATGATAAAAAAATGATGTTAATAAATTTATTTTTAACCAATTAGTAATTTTTTTTTCATCCTTCATTTATTTTTCAAATTAAACATACACAATGAAATATGTACATACATAAAAAGTTTTTTACTTCTACAACCTCCTCCCCCCTCACGACAGCCGAGTGTTCTAAACCATAGACCTCTGGCAACAGATATCAACTAGTAATAAAAATTTGATTAATTTATTTCGCACTGTAAGTTTTATAGTATAATGGGATATATACCAAAAAAACAAAAACCGATTTATCAAATTCAAAACTCAAAATAGTTTAAATATTTTGATCCTATTTAATACTTACCAGTAGTTAATAATCCCTTTAGATTACTCCCTTAGCTTGTTAAATCCCATTCAACTTCTTCAAAGAAGAAACATTATAGTGTTCCACCATATTCTCATAATTTTAATTACGGCACGACCAGTCTCTATAAAGTAGGTTCTAAAAAATGGGAGGAAAACCTGGCCGAGTGTGATCTAGCCCAAATCACCTCATTGCACTGCCGTTGGCCTATTTAAAGTTTGTATCCCAATATATAATGAACCCAAGTCCCTTCATAGGTTGTAGAGGTACCGTTTGTTTTGTTTTTACTAATTGGGTTGTAAAATAAGTTTGTTGCGTTTTTTACTGATGATTTCAATAAATTCAATGCTTTTGGTCATCATCAACAGTTGAGGACGACCCAAGCTCTTTGCGTCTTCCAAGTAAAATATTTCGGTTCTGAACCGAACAAACCACTTACGGTGGGTGCTTTCTCCTAAGGCATCATCACTATCACACTCCAAATTTTATTAACCGTCTGTGCAGCAGATTTTCTTTTTCGGAAATAAAAAATCATCAAATGACGAAAATAATTTTTTTTTCAATCGTTCAAAAATTAGGTAATTACGACTAGAACAAACCATTTTGGACATATGGAATAGAGCTATGGGGATCTGCCAAAAACTCTAACATCCAAATAATTCAGTCTCTTCAATTTTATGTAATCAACGAATTACTTCACAAGGACTTGGACATACTCACAGTTTCAGACACAGCCACAGAATATTATAAAAGATTTCATGACAGACTGACTTACAACATGAACCCATCGGCCCAAACACTTAAATTCTGCACCAACCTCTACAACCCACCCTGACGACTTTTGTACTTGATTCAACCGAGTTTTGGAAGTTATCATATTTGCTTATTGCAATTTTTTTTTTTTTCAGATGGTATATAGAAATGGAGAACAAACAAAAAATGTTGTAAATAAATTGTTTACTTTAATTGTTTTGTTTTGGTTTATTATTTTCAATAATGAACCTTTGTAATAGACCAGAAAAAAATAAAACTAATACTACACTTAAAATTTTAGAGCTAACTTTTCATGATACTTAGAGCCTGAATGGAGAGCCTGTCTAATAATAAATAGAGAGATAAATTGTCTACAAAACAAAAAAAGAATAATTTAAATTGGTTCAGAAATAGCAAAAATAAAGCATTTTGAAATTAGCAGTGGATATAGGACATTTTGCTTTGGTTAATTTATCGCTTTTCATATAAGTTAATTGCCTGTAAACAGCAATATAAACAGTTGTACCC
Source organism: Piezodorus guildinii (assembly GCA_023052935.1). Taxonomy (NCBI): domain Eukaryota; kingdom Metazoa; phylum Arthropoda; class Insecta; order Hemiptera; family Pentatomidae; genus Piezodorus; species Piezodorus guildinii. The sequence goes on from CM041294.1 coordinate 89,971,464, forward strand.
TTATATATATTTTTTTTTGTAATAATAAACCATTGTGTAATAATTTGCAGCGTTTTTTAATTTAATTTTTTTTTTATTGTGTAGATATTTTTATTTTCAGATTTTTCCTACTATTCAACACTAACTTTGGCTATTACTACCACTAATCCAGCTTATACATACTGTTTAGAGTGACAAGTAATCGATGCATTACCACAACATGTATTGTGAGACTTGTGGCCTCTTGTAAGATCTTGAAAAATTAAAATTTTTATCTAAAAAAGAAAAAAAAAGAGGTACACAGTTACTTTCCGTAAATATGATTTATCACCTCCCGATTTCGCAAGTGACACTTTATTTGCAATAATTCATCCTTAAACATCTGGTTTTTCCCAGGCTTTCCATTTCAGTACTAACCAATAAAAAATCTCTTAGTGCCACAATTCTTTGAAATATTTTGCATTATTTTTTGATCAAATGCCCGAAGATTGATAGACGTAAGGAAAGGTAAAAGCAATTACCTTGCTCTGAATTGTTCCGAGAAGACAGATCTAGAAGAAGCGACAACAAAGAATAGAAGCCTTCATTGCACAACCGTCTTCATTTCCCATTCATTTCTAATTAGACTCCGTCTTCAATAATCCACTCCTTTATTCCACCTCGGCACAATTTTAGTCTGTTTAGTTTCATCAAGAGCCTCGCTTAATTGCATTTTTATCACACTGCTATTAATTAAATATTATGCTATTAGGAAAAAAAATTAAAATTAAAATCTGGTGCAGTTACGTCAAATATTTATATAAATTTTAATAGTTTCCACACCTACCTTTTTCAGCTAGTTCAACACTTACTAGACTAACGCTAAAATCGTCCACTTAACTACTTAACTCTTGTTAACATTGATTAATAACAGCTAAATATAAAAGTTAAAGGAATTTGATAAACAACTAAAGGAGAAAAGTGCATATTTTGTATGCACTTTCTGTATTTTTGAACACAAGAATAGAAATGTAGATGTATAATATACCATTGGAAAGCTAAAGATTTTAGAAAAAATATTATCTTATGCACAATCTTGTAAGATTTTATAGAGATATAGAGATTCGTACTGTTTCTAGGCCGTGCAATGAGGTAATTCGGCCGAGATCACGCTCAGCCGCCAGGTTTTATCCCCATTTTCCGGTACCCACTTTATAGAGGCTGGGTCTGCCCCAGGAGGGTCTCCATACCCTAGGATCGCCCCCCGGCTGAAATAACAGAATAAATAATATTCCGTCAAACCAGGATTCGAACCCAGGACCCGGAGCACAGTAGACTAGCGCTCTATCCACTAGACCACGCCGCTCCCAGATAAAAATATAATAGAACATTTAATAAAACACTTGTTTCTATTGGAATCAAATTCAATTAATTCTTTAACAATTTAAAAATTCTTAAATTGATTTTAACTACGCAGGTAAGTGAACGTCGTGTGTTGCACGCACCAGTTGTTTTTTGTTCTTCTACATTATAACAGTAATATATACCGTTGAAAAGATGAAAATTGGAGTAATACTTTCTTATACAAAAAGTAGTAAAGATAATGGAAAGTGATGAAATTTGTATAATGCTATATGATTTTTGATGATAATAACAAAATAGATTATTTAATCTGAAACACATGATACTATAGCAACTCAATGTGATTCTTTAAGTTTTTTCATTGTAACTTTATTAAAAAGTTCTTCAATTGATTTAACAACAGAGGTAAGGTAAAGTCGCCATTTGTGAGCACCTGATTTTTTTATAATGTCCATATATGTCGACAATAAGTGCTCTAATATTCTAAAGATACTTGGATCAAAGGACATAGACCCCAACTCCTACGCGATCTCAGTTCCATCTGTCGTACAAAAGACACGGGCAGCATTATCGAGATTTACCTGACAAAGGCACATTTACCAAAACAAAAAAAGGAAAAGAAAATGGTTGTGAGAGAGCGGACACAATGCTTTGTCGCTCTCCTATCGCAAACTGTGATAAATCGTGCCTCTCAATAAAATTTATTGGATAGTAACAGATGGCAGAAAGTTATTATCTGCTCTGTCTAAATTGCTGGATGAATACATTATAATGGCCTATTTATGACTGGTATTATGTTGATTTCTGTCTTTCTGCATGATTTTTCATGTAGGATTTCGTACGACTTTTCGTTTTTTTCTACTTTTTTTCGACGAAAACATTTTTCGATACTCGATAATTTGTTTTCAAAGAATTCAAATGCTTCTTATTGTGTATTTATCATTTTTTTTTTTTTTTATCCACTTAATTTTTCCAAATCAATAAAATTAAAGCAACGAACTCTCCACCGTATGTTTCAAACGATACCCTTCATACCGACTTACGTATTGCTACAACAACAAACCGCATACGATTGACTTACAAACGATTTCACGACAAAATACATGGACACATTAACAAATTTGTTCAAAACATGGCTACAATTGAGATACCTAACATATCTCGGCGTAGGCTGAAAGGAGTTGGATGAGGGTCCTCCTGACCTGAAACATAGTTGTGCTTTATGTGAGGAGTATGCACCACCACTGGGTGCTGTCTCCCTCATGCCTAACCATGTTTTCCATATTTGTGAAATAAAGCCTATTTGCTTATTGTATTTATTTTCTGGTGCAAATAAAGCTATTGAGTTTTAAAAAAAAAAATTTTAAACAATTTTTTATTGAGCAATATTACAATCTGTCCAATTTAGGACATTTTTAATAGGGATAAAGTACAACATTCATACTGCATTCACACGATATATACAAAACAATAAATTTATATAATAATAATACAATATAAATATATACAAAACAAAATCAATAAAAATATATACAAAAGTCACTCATACCTATATACAATTCACCCGTCCTTCGGAGGGGACGTTAAAAGGTGGTCCCGAGCCTGTGCGATGTCAGGTACTCGTTAAAGATCCCTATCCTAATAAAACCTGGATAGGCAAAATTTAGGACTCCCACTGTAGCATCGTCCGATTAGCCATAGTAGCATAAAGTGACGTTAAATAAATAAATAAACAATATACAATTCACAAGCATACAGCACGTGAGTGGAGAATCTAGCCAATACTAGAACTCTAATATACATTTTACAAGAGGTCTCGAGGCCACTGCCGTTTCAACCTTCTAGGAGGATGGTAAGGATGTGTGGAGCTGGATAAGAATTGAGCTAGGGGATTAGGGTGATGGATAAGGTTCTGATGGAATTTAGAGAATTTTAATGGTATAAGGTCTAAAATAAATGGAATATTTAGGTCGCGGTGTAAGGTATGGTTGGATCCATAATAAGGAGCATTAACTATTGTTCGGAGGACTTTTGATTGGAAGGATTGAATGCGTTTGATGTTAGAAAATTTGGCTGTCCCCCACAGTTCAAGTCCGTAGGTCCAGATAGGTTTCAGTACTGTCTTGTATATTAGCAGTTTGTTCTCGATAGATAATTTAGAATTTCTGTTAGTAGTAGTCTGTATAATTGTCCAAATCGTCGATTAAGTTCTTGTCGTTTAAGTCTAGTATGCGGGTTCCAAGTTAGTCTTTTGTCCAGAAGGAATCCAAGATACCGGACTGTGTCGGAGAAAGGAAGCGGAACGGAGTTAAAGAGAACTGGAGGGCAGGATTGTCTTCGAAGGGTAAAGGTGACATGTTTACATTTGGATTGATTAACTTTGATTCTCCAGTTGTAGCACTAGTCTTCAATTTGAGAAAGGTGCGTTTGGAGGCCTATAGATGCAATTTCGGGATCTAACTGAGAGGATAGGATAGCTGTGTCATCAGCGTACGTTGCTAGGAAGGTATTAGAAAAAAAAAATTAAAGGTACATAAGTGGAAAATTTTTTTTAAGAATCTGCATTTAAGCCCTGTCGGATTATTTCAAACTGAATGAAAAAATAATAAAATAAAGACAATGATATTTTTATATTACTTATTGATATTTAATATCCTCACATACTTATATTATAAGTTATTATATATTATAAGTTATACGCCCGAGGGATATCTTCAAAATTTATCACAATACTTCAGGGTTTATATCACAATACAACAGCTCGTGTATGGACATCTCAGGGTGTTACTGATAATTTTAACACTAGAATGGGCTTAAAGCAGGGATGCCTTCTCTCACCGATTTTATTTTCTCTTTTTATTGATGATATCAATGAGTATATTGAGGGGGGTATACGTATAGCTGGAATTAACATTCGATGCCTCATGTATGCAGACGATATTGTCATAATGGCGGATCACCCTCTCATACTTCAAGAAATGATAAACAGATTTAGTAAGTATTGTGAATTGTGGAATTTAACTATTAACTTAAAAAAATCACAAATAGTTGTATTTAGGAAAGGGGGCCGGTTAGCGAGAAAGGAGAAATGGCGCTTAAATAACGAAAGTGTAACGGTTGTTAATGAATATAAGTACCTAGGTGTCACTTTATCTCCGAAATTATCATTAAATAAACATTTTGATGAAAGGTTTAGCGCCTCTTGTTTCAGTATCCACACCACTTACAAACATTTTTTCAGCAATAATAAATTACCGTTTTCATCTAAGCTATCTGTATATAAGGCTGTCTCCCGAGCTATTTTATGTTATGCAGCCCAGGTTTGGGGTTTTGGGCGTTTTGATAAAATAGAGAGACTATCTGCCTATTTTTTTAGAAAATTGTTTTCACTTCCGCAGAGTACACCACACTATATTATTTATTTGGAAACCAATATTGACCCTACATTTTTGTTTACTTTGCACCTACACATTCAATATATTCAAAAAGTATTGATGTTACCCAGCCATAGACTGACTAAGATTTTGGCAGAGGAAATTATTAAAAGAAATTTATGGTGGTGTGATGATTTCAGGTCTTTGTGTCGGAGATATAACTGGCAAAATAGTGGTTATTTAGTAGATGGAAAGAAGCAATGTTTTAAAGGGTTAATAGAATATTTAAGAGAAGACTTTAGAAATGGTTTACTGGTTAAAGTCAACAAATCTATTCACCATCGGCTGTATAAAGAATTAAATTGTGATTTAGGGGAGAACAGTTATATCTCTGATAGATACGGCCTGGGACTCATCAAATCAATAATTAAAATAAGAGGACAGCTTCTGTACCTTAATTGTAATGTTACAAGGGCGGAAGAACTACATTATTGTAGTTTATGTAATAATAAAGACTTTGAGGATATGTACCATTATGTAGGGGTCTGCTCTGTGCTATCAGAAATAAGGATGCGTTGGCTTGGTGGGGCAGTATTGTCTAGACAGGAATACATAAATTGTCTAAACGGTGAAAATTGGGTAGCATTGCATAACTATCATTTAAGGGCCTGGAAATATAGATATTTACTTATATCAGAATTTAATATTTAAATAAAGGGGGAAAAATGTGGGGAAAAAAAATGTTCAGTTAGTTTTATATTATAATTATTATTTATATAATATTTGTAAAGAATATTTTGTTAAGGCGCGCTATTCTGCAGATGGACTAAAGTCTATGCATAGTGTGCAATATATAAATGTTTAGTGGATTTATGTATGTAAATTAAACAATAAAACACTTTATTATTATTATTATTATTATATCCTCACATACGACAAAAACGACAAGAAACTGCTCGTAAGCACAGATAACCACATCATTTACTTGACAGGCGGTCATAATTTCCCTCAGACTACAGTTTCTTTTTATTTTATGTTGTAGGAATATATAGATCAACTTTTTATTTTTTCTTGTGTATCGTGCTTTAGTGATTCTAATTCTAAAACCTTCATTTTTTTCTCTATCTTCAAAAATTAAAAATGATGAAAAAACACGAATAATTGTTTCCTCTATCTTCAAAAATAACAGTTATTGGCGTATTTATGGGTAAAATTTCAATTTTTTTTTTCCTTTTTATAATTATTAGCGGTTTTTTGGGTAAAAACACTAACAATTTTGTTCTCTATCTTCAAAAATTAAAATTTCATTTGTTTTCTTTTCTTTTTCCCCTGTTTAAATTTATTCGCGGTTAATGGTTAAAAACCACTCTTACTTGTTTCCTCTTTCAAAAATAACTGAGCCATGGGTGCATTTATGGGTCAAATTTCAATTTTGTTTTTTGATTTTTTATCTCTTTTTTATAATTATTAGCGGTTTTTTTCGATAAAAAGGTAGTAAAAACATTCTTAGTTATACCGTCCTACGAAAGAAGAGTAAAAAGGTGGTCCCGAGCCTGTGCGATGACAGGTGCTCGTTAAAGATCCCTATCCTAATTAGACCTGGATAGGCAAACTCTAGGACTCCCACTGCAGCATCGTCCGATTAGCAACAGCACCATTCAAAGACGTTAAATAAATAAACAAACTTAAGTTTATATCCGATTCGTTACTTTCCACTACTTTTATTTAAGATTTTAAAAAAATATAGAATCTTTAGCTTTCCAATGGTATATTACACATCAATATTACCACTTTTATGTGTGGAAAAAAAAAATCTAACAGACACAATATTTATGCAGTTTTTTCCCACTGTGGATATCCAATGCTTCCCATTGTGTAGTTACACGTTCATATCAATGCTAACATGTAATGGTAAATTTTTCTAGTCGATAAAATTAAAGGTACTTTTGGGGAAGAAAGTTTCAAAAATTCGCATTTAACTTCTATTAGACTAGTTCCATCACATGAAACTACATGAAGTCTTAGCCTATTAAATTTGATATCGATATATCGAGTTTAATCAAAATTGTTAGAGCTTTTTTTAAAAAAATTTATAAAAATGTTTCATGTAAAGTGGCACTTCAGGTTCGGCAATTTTGCTTAAAAAGTCGCTGTGCCATCTTACAGAGTGTCTAGCAAATCAGTTCAAAGAGATTCCCTGTCTTTTCCATATTCTAAGAAGTCTTTTACCTGGTCAAATCTCAGTAAAAATCGACAAAACAAAGAATTATTATAATTAATATTTTATACTAGATTAAAAATATATATAATGACTAATTACCGACACTAGCTGAAATCGTAGTTGTTTAAGTTGACTTAACAATGAATTATGATGAACTTGAATACTACTGTTAGTAATAATCAATATTTACAAATCGGACTACAAATTTATTTACAATCAATATATCTATATAAACTTTAAGAGTTTTTCTCTAATGTTTGAATCTCTGCAGATAATCATCAGCTTTCTGAAAAGCTTCTTGGAGCAGATTTGCTTCTTTTGCTTCCAATTCCTTCAACTGAAGGTTGACTTTTCTCTTCTCCGCAGCCCTCATGTGTTTTTGATATATTAAATATTAAACTAGCTTTATGATATTTACAACAACACAACAAGTAGGCATATTGGAACTTTTGCCTGAGTCAAGAAGAAACGATGCTATTTAGGGACCATTTTCCCTGACCAAAGAAAAAATTTCCTGACTTTTTTATATGTTTTTAAAATCACTGACTTTTGCCGGTTTTCCCGATTTTCCTGTTGCTAGACACCCTGTCTCAGGTATATAAGCTCTTAAAATACCAGCTTTCAGTTTTATACAATTTATCGATTTTGAGCTAAATTTACCACACACACACCTTTTTATGGGGCTCAGTCATTTGGATTTTAGTAGTTCCTTAAACGTTTATTTCCGTTGAAAAACGTAATTCCATAATTTTCAAGATACGTAAGTGAAAGTACTAAATATTTCTGGAACTGAATATCATTTCTACATGTAAACATTTTAAACTTTATATGATGCTCAAATAGTTTAATAATAATTTTATTTTTTTTAACTTTGAAAAACAGGAAATCAGATGTAAACCACAAGTCGGCCTTGTGGTATAAGATTGCTCTTTAATAAATCTAAATACATCCGCGCATCCTCAAACCAAACAGTCGTTTAAGAAGATTAATCCTTTTTTCCTTTATGAGTCGTTCAAAATAAATGAGTGTCCTGTATAATAGATAGCCGGTTATTACTTTGATGTCGGACAATGCTAATTTATTTACATTGCTGAATCATCTTCCAAGCCATGATAGTTTATCATGATAATTTTAAAATATTGTTTAAAATATAAATAATTCATTTATGAATTTAATCATCACTTAAGTAATTCATTCAAAATAACGACTTCAAGTATTGTAGACACGATAATCAGACTATGAATAATTAGGTTGTATTTTAATTTTATATACTATGGAGATGTTTAAGGTTTATTATTTGTCCGATTATGAAACTATTGACATATTTTAATAATAATAATAAAAAATAACTCTATTCTGGAACTATATATTGGTTTGTAAAATAAGTTTATAACGTTTTTCAATATTTTAATTTAATCCTCTCTGTGTTTATAAAATTTTGTTTACTTGGTCAAAAATATTTACATATTCTAAAATAGGATTAGTTAAGGTACTTTTAATCACCAGTTTCAACCGAGACTCCTTATCTTTAAGTGGTGTTCTGATTGCTCAAAATGGAAGAGAAAAAAATTCATTTTCGTTATTTTATTAATTATCAATTAATTTTTTTATCATCCAAAAAGGAAAATACGCTGCACAGACGGTTGACGAAATTTTAAGAGTGTATGAAGATGATGCCTTAGAAGAAAGTACCGTCAGAACAGGTCATTTTTTTGCATACAACATATTATTAGGCTATAAAATAAAATCGTTGCGTTTCTCAATATTCTAATTTAAACCTATTTCTGTTTATAAAACATGTTCACTTGATCAGTAATGTTTACATATTCTAAAAAAATAATTAGTTAGATGATTTTATGCTCCAGTTTCAACTAAGATTCCTTATCTTTATGTGGTATTTTGCTTGCTCAAAATGGAAGAAAAATTTTGTCATTTAATAATTTTCGGAAAAGAAAAATCCACTGCTCAGACGGTTAACAAAATTGATGATGATGCCTTAGGAGAAAGCACCATCCGTAAGTGGTTTGCTCTGTTCAGAACCGTAAATTTTGACTTCGAAGACGCTTATCGCTCGGGATGTCCTTTAACTGTTGATGATGACCAAATTCTAAAAATTACCTGAAAGATGACAATATGTAATAGTTGAAAATGGGTCATACATAATTTATTAAAAATATTTACAAGAAGTTGAAGTTTTTGTTGAAATCGCCAGTAAAGTTATAGTTCTGTGCGTGAGAATGTAAAGGCCAGAATAGCGTTTTTACTTTCTTTTTTTTTTTACCTTTATATTAAATGTAGAGAAAAATAATATATTTTCGAATTCGAGTTATAAATGTTTTAGGGTATCCGGAGTCCACCCCGCGCAAAAAGGTTTGTGTGTCTTATTGAAATGAAATGAAAAATAATTTTTATTCTGGGACAGTTAGGCCCTTAAGAATAATATAAATATACATTAAAGTATTAATCTTCTGGCTATTACGTCTACAAAATATATATTAAATAAATGATTAAGAAAAATAAACTATATGACTCAGATGTAACGTTTTTACCAAAATCAGCTAGTTTTAGTGCCACTTTATATCATTATACACATTTACAACTTCATCTAAAGGATTTTGATTAAACATTAAAATTAAATAAGCTTTAATATCATACATATTTTCATTGAAATAGTTTTATAAGACTTAAAATAGACGCCTCCCTCGAAAACGTATGTTTCTCACTGTATTAGGTTATACCGCTGAGGGTTGTTGAACTAAAATTTTATTGAAGGCAGCTACAGTTTCAGGTTTTCCTGGAAGTTAACTTGACGCTTACACAAAACTCGGGGTCCTTTCTGAGAATATTGTGGTTTTGAAATTAACATCAAGTATCTGAAGTGCAAACTGAGTTGGATGGCTTCCCTACTTCAGTGTCGGAGTTGTCCCTCAACAATTTCCATCCACGGAACTTTCTCAGTTAGTTTGTTGTGTTAGAATACTCTCCTGGGTTACAAGACATTAAAACAAGCAGTCCAGGGTAGAATATATTCTTCCTAACAAAAATAATTAAACACATACAGATATTTTTTTTTTAATTTTATTTATTTATTGGAATTTACAACTGTATAATAGAATACAACGAGTAAATTTGAATAAAATATAAAAAGGCATGCAAAAAAGTTCCCAATGGAAGCACTTTTAATAAATTCTAAACTAGAAGGTCTTGGGGCAATCTCCTTTTCAGACGCCTCGGAGGATTGTCAGGAATTGAAGAGAGAGAAAGGACTGAAACTAGAGGATTACGGATTGGAGCTTCGCATAAATAGGAATGATGAGGATTTTACGAAGGATTTTGGATTTTAGGGATTGGATACGGGAATAATTCGATGGTTTAGTAGAGCGTTAAAGCTTTTATCCGTAAGTCCATATCGGCCTTATGATAGGCATGTAGATGAGTCTTTTGTAGTGAAGTGGGAGATTAGAACGTTTGTCTAGTAAGTGTTGAAGGAGTCGAAAACGTCGTGCAGTTTCTTGCCGTTTCAGTCTTGTATGAGGGTTCCGAATAAATCATTTGTCAAGGTACAGTCCTAGGTATCGGATCTGTTCAACTGGGACAGGAGGAGTGTTAATGAAGGATATTGTAGGGCAGGATGTCAAAGGTTTACGACGAAGGGTAAAGGTGATTTGATGGGATTTGTTGACATTTATTTTAATCCTCCAGTATACAGATAATTTGAAATTGAATAATGTAGAACAGAATATAATAAGTTTTATTCTGGGACTAGATCCCCTAAGAATAACAGGTTTGTACAGTTGAAATATACAACATCCAACAGGCTGAAGGAACATAATTAATTACTATATACAATGATGGGTGAATATATGTGTATGTATACACATATATATATATATATATATATATATATATATATATATATATATATATATATATATGCACACACAAAATAAAATAAAAACAAATCATAGAAGATATTTTATTGAATAAAATAAAAATTAATTAATTTAAACAGAGTTTAAATATAGACAATGAACTAATATTTCTCCTCTCTTGAGGTATGATGTCAAGAATACAAATATCATAGTTGTTAAGCGTCTTTTTGGGACAGTAAAAGGTATTGGAAAAGTTTCAAAGTGGATTTAACTGGGGAGAGAGAAGCAACATGTCGGATATAAGTAGGTAGAGAATTCCAGAATATACATAGTTTACGTAAATATGTTTAATTGAGACGCTGATCTCGAGAAAGTACGAAAGAACGTTGTTTAGGAAATTGATATTTAGACGTATTTGTATTTCTAATAATTTACTTTTATCTAAATCGTCTATTTGATTTTATCTGTTGAACACTCAAGTCCTTTAAAAACGCGATTTAGAAATGCAATGATTTTCCAAAGATAGTAATTACACATTTTCTTCTTCATATATTTATATTCACACCTGTCATTCGGTCGACAATCAGTAAATGTGATAGTTCAATAAAGTTTACGTGGCGTGATAGGCATGATGGAGAGAGGGTGCCCAGCGACACCTCTTTCTGGGGTGTTTCTTAATTAGCAATTATGTTAGGAGGTCCCTCATCCAACTTCTTTTCAGCCTTTTGCGAGAGTTGTGGGGCATGTTAGTAGTGGCAATGTTTTTTTTAGTGAGTTGATATGTCCGTGTAAGTAGTTTTTTGTAAACGTTTGTAGAGGGTCCGAATATGTTCGTTGACTGTTAGCATGTGAATTAAATTACACATTGAGGTTCGTTTTAAATGATACTAAAAGATTATATTGCATAAATTTAACATAGTGTTATTAATCTAGTAAAAAAAAAATACTTGATCTTAATCCGAAAGGAATAATATAAATTTCTTTAATAATATAACAGTGAGAAATTTTTGCCTCAATTGTATATTTATGGTGTTAAGCAGCGGGAAAAGCTACGGTAATCAGATTACGTCTTATTTTTAGACCATCACTTGCCCTTAAGACCTTCTTTCTCCCTTGTACGATGAATTTCCTGTTTATTAGAGATGCAAACGCTATATTTTTTCTCTTAAACAATGATCCGTTAATAAACATAATATTAATTTATTTATCTAAAATATGAAATTCTCGTGTCACAGTGTTAGTTACCAAACTCCTCCAAAATGGCTTGATCGATTTTTATAAACTTTTATGTGCATATTCGATAGGTCTGAGAATCCACTACTATCTATTTTTCATACCCGATAAGGGTTGTCCACCTGACATTATTTTTTAGTTTTTTGGACACAATTTTTTTTTTTTATTATTTTTTCATAATGTTGCATTAAAAAATACATACGACTCTAAATGATCACCTTTCCATCACCAATCCCTATGTTTTAATAGTCATTGTTTTAATGTAATCATTTTTCATCATACTCGATAACTGATCAATTATGACTCTCTCCATAGTTTTGGATCATTATTATTGTTTATGCATTAAGCGTAAAAGTAACCTTTACAATTATCATTTTACTATCTCAGTGTAGCTCATGTTTTTTAGACGGACAATTATACGTGGCATGCTGTCGAGAGGGTAAACCATCCAGTTTGTGTTAGCTAAAGAAGGGCTAACAAAAAATTGCTCACGCTATTGCATTAAGATATTGATATTGTTTGTTAGTGTTTCTGTCGTAATTGATTAATAATAAATATAATTTTAAGGAATAAATTTTAAAAAATAATATTTGGTGATTTGTTATTTTTATATTCCCTCACCGTTCACAGCGCTCCATGCCTCTTTCACTCATACCACATCCTTACACACATACAATAAGTTAGTTTTTTTTTTCTACGTTAGATATTTCCTAGAAATTATTTATATTGCAAAACAACTTTTGCCGGGTCAGCTAGTTATTAATAATAATGTAATATAATTAATTATATAGGATATATGATTTCTCGTAATACCATATATAATGATATAATAATTATACAATAATAAAACCACTGATAAATAGCTCATATTTTATGTAATATCTCTAAAAACTGTGATATCTCTTTCTTTTTATAATAAAGTAAATTGGTATTAAATTAATAATAACTTATTCAAAAATAAAATTAGATAAATAGAAATGTCGTTTATGTGCATTCATATCGTTGATTTATTTATTTGTTTTTTCAAAGCATTTTCCCTATTACAATATATAATCCGAAAACCCCAATTGTTCGGATTGCAGATATTACACTATGAAGATTCAGATTTTAATAATTAAATATAACAAACTAAATATATACACTTACCCATCTAAACATATGCCTCACAAATGTATAGTATAGTAAAAAAATCTGGTGCGGGCAACACACGACTTTTACTTACCTCGATTTTCAAAATCAATGAAAGAATTTTCAAATACAGTTAGAGATAAAAATACGTCAAACTATTAAGAAATTAATCAAATTGAATTTATATAGAAACATGTGTTTTATTAAAAAATCTATAATATTATTATCTAAAATAATCAGTTAGTTTTATCTTCTTCTCATCACTCTCTATTAACTTCTAAAAGCTTGTGTATGAGATGATATTTTTTCTAAAATCTTTAGCTTTCCAACGGTATATCATACATGTATATTACTGCTCTTATGTTCAAAAACGAAAAATTGCATTAAAAAAATATTTTTTCTGTTTTCTCCTTTAGTTGGGTATCGAATTTATTCAATTTATATATTTACCTGTTTTTCATCAGCGCCAACAAGATAATCTAGTTATTATTATTGAATCTAAAAAATTAAAGGTACTTTAGGGGAAGAAAATTTAAAATATCGGCATTTAAGCCCTGTCAGACCATTTTTATCCAAATAAAACCTACATGATATCAAAGCCCATTAAATTTTACATCGATATAGCGAGTTTAATCAAAATCGTCGGAACCGTTTTTGAGAAAATCAAAAAAAGGTGCAAAATGCATGGTATAAAGTGCCTCTTCTGGTAAGCTCATTTTGATGAAAAAAGTTTTGTCACGTCTCGGGCGTATAGTTGTCTTAAATATGAAATTTCAGTTTCATAGGACTTACCGTTTCCGCCCGGGAGTTACCACACACACACACACACACACACACACACACAGACACACACACACACACACACACAGACCTTTTTGCGGGACTTGGTTATTTGGACTCAGGGGACCCTAAAACGTGTATTTCCGTTGAAAACTGGAATTCGAAAAATTTCACGATCGCAATACTTTCCTTACTATATATAGTAAGTGAAAGTAAAAGACTTACTTAAAATAGCTTAAATTTTTCCAATCCAAAATTTTACGACTCATAAAAAACCATTCTTGGTAAGTTAGTAACAAAACCTTACATACTGAGACCTTTACCAACATTCGACGAACACAAGAGCCCTTATGTGTTATCTACGATTCCATAATAACTTGCACGGACATACCAATACAATTACCAGATATATGGTAACAAACGTCATGTCCATGAATCTAAGGTGATTAAAAAGGTGGATGCTTCTGTTTGGTTAGTTGCAAATCAATATATATATATATATATATATATATATATATATATATATATATATATATATATATATATATATATATATGTGTGTGTGTGTGTGTGTATGTATGTATGTATATGTATGTATGTATGTATATGTATGTATGTATGTATGTATGTATGTATATGTATGTATGTATGTATGTATATGTATGTATGTATGTATGTATATGTATGTATGTATGTATGCAAGGTCATTCAAACGTGATTTTATTCTCTGCAAAGGAATTAAAGTGCACATAGTTTAATGAATGGTAAAAGAACAGACAATATGAGTAAACAAACTTACAGTTTTAAACATAAGTATAACCAATTGAGACGTCAATTTTTTTACAGGAAACGCAAAAATCTGTCATTTATTTATTATTGGAACAATTTACGTGATTCTGTTTTAATTAAAATCAAACGTTGATTTTTAAGTGTGTTGCCAACTCATTTTTTCCAAATCATTGCACTTTTCCGATGATTTTAAACAATATAATATGGATATAGTACTTTACGATCTCTGGCTCCGCCCATCCCCACACATCTCCTCAGCTCACTTCATTCAAGATAAGGTAGGGTCCACACCTACGTAAATATAACGTGTCTGTTCGACTTTTGAATAAATATATATATTCTTACCTTAAATTATTCTCTATATCACAATGTCAACAATTGAAGATAAATTTAATATACTAATTGAAAAAATATCTGGTCTAGAAATGAAACTTGACGAAAATAGGAAAAACCAAGAGGTAGAAATCAAAGAAATAAAATCCCAGTTCAGTGAACTAACAACTAACATGCAAACTTTCAGAGGAAAATATATCTTGAAAAAGAAATAAAATTATAATCGGTTTGGATAGAGAAAATATATCTAGATGATATACGAAACATGGATATAGTACTTTTTTGAAAGAATTAAAAGGGATATAGTACTTTTTGGAAGAATATAACGCCGGTAAGTTGGAAACAGTCACCATAAGCTTCCTCATACAACATTACCGATAACTAACGTCTTTATAATGTAAATTACAAAATTATGTATATTTACTTATTCTTCCTCTGAGAAATAGCTTTCTTTGTTGGTAATTACATTGATTATCTATTATTCATAAAGAAAGTGAATATTCAAAGGACAATTTATCTATTTATTGCACTATAATAAGAAAGTATGTAATTATGAAGTTTGTTTTGAACTTGTATTTACTATTTGTGTGAATTTAGCAAATTTAACTATACTATTATCGACGTGTAAACAATATTTAACTATAGATACTGATAAATAATAACTTTTGAGCTTTTATTTTACATAAAAAAATCGACTACTAAGTTAGATCAGGCACGGATTTTCTTCACATATTTAGCAAGTTCGTGGAATGCTAATTCAAACTATTTGCTGCATCAAATACTATTATTCTATTAAAATGTGAGTTTCTGAAAAATTCTAAACCAAATTTATTTTGCTGCAAGCAGAAATACTATGAAAAAACTTAATTTAATTGACGACCTAAAAGAACCAAAGCGACGCAACTAAGTTGTTTGAAATAGCCTTAAAACTGATTATTAGGTTAAAACCAGTGATCAAAATAATAGCGGTGACTCAAGACGTGTTAAATGAAGCAATAAAAATGCATAAAATGATGAAAACAATAAATTAATGGTGATATATTACGGGGTTAGGTGCTTCTGCCCTATAGTAGGAAATATAGTACCTTTTGGAAGGAAATGAAAGGAAAAGTTATATCTGTTTACATAGGATATAGTACGTTTTGGAACGAAACATGGATATAGTACCTTTTGGAAAGAAATGAAATTTTTAAATACTTTTTTATGTTTTTTAGATAAAATTTGATTACGGATGTAGATAAAACTAAACCATTAGAATGTAATATCAACTTTCAAAAAAATATCCTTTAGTACCTTTTGGAAATCAACGTCTCAATTGTTACCTCCCATAACTCATAGAAATAAATGTCTATTAAAACAGCTGATTCTTATCACCGACTAAGAAAGGTTGCTACAGTGTAGGCAGCAAACATTATATGTATATATATATATAATATATATATATATATATATATATATATATATATATAAATTCAATTTCTTTTTTATCTTAAACTTAACATATTTCGACCGACCAACCTTTGACATATTCCCTACGCCCACTCAGGGTTGTTACGTGAGGCCGTCAAAGCCATTCGAAATTATTCATCGTTTAATAAATGTTCCGTTTTAGCTCAACTGGGGCTTAAGGGGCGGCTTATATTTAGAGCGATTTAGGAAAATTTAATTACGCAATTGCTGAAGAAGAGAAGGCGGAAAGATTTCTAATTATCGCTGGAAGTGACCCGGCTCAGCTGTTAATTACATAACTCTCAACCAATGAGCTTACGCTTTAGATCTTACTCTCATCAGTCAATCGCAAGCACTGTTGATGTTAACATTCCCACGATTGGTCGAGAGGCGGAGTCGAATTTTCAGATTCACTGATCTTTGGTCTGAATTTTCCTCTTGGAATTTTTGAATTCCATAAAAATATTTCTAAATGTTAGTTTATTTATTTAACACCCCTTTATGCTGCTGTGACTAATCGTACAATGCTATAGTGGGAGTTGTACCTATCCAGGTTTGATTAGTATAGGTATCTTTAAGGAGTACCTAACGTCGCACAGGCTCGGGACCACTTTTAACGTCCCCTCCGAAGGATAGCATAACTAAGAATTTTTTACTCCCATTAAAAAATCCTAGGCCACTTGCGGGTTTGAAACCTGGACCTTGGGCATAGTAGGCTGTTATGCTAACCACTATGCTACAGGTAACCCCAACATTTCTAAATAAATGTTCGATGAGGTAGTCATTCATGCATCTTGCTCCTAGATTATAAGTAAAATTAAAAAATAAAAAACCAATCCTTTAAAAAATAAACATTTAAAATTGGCCAGAAAATGAAATACAATCGAAGCCTTGCTAAATCATTCACTAAAACCCATGATCCTATTTTTTCAATTATTTATGAATGAGATATCTTTTTACTAAATAATGAATCAAGAACATCCCGATAGAAAAATCAATTAGACCGGCCCGAACGTGTTTGATATTTATTAGCTTTTAATATTGACTAACTGCTCTAGGTCTCTCCTGAATTTATCATGTCTTTCGGAATAATTTCTACTCCCTACACTTAGCGCGTATATTGTAGGTAATTAGACTGGATCCATTATCGTAAACCATCTAGAGAACAGATTTGTAAAATTTAAGAAGAAGAAGAAATATAAGGATAATTGCATGTTATATATTATACATCTATATTATTATTCGTATGTTCAAAAACACGAAAATTACAACAACAAAACTATATTTTTGCTCTTTTCTCCTTTAGTTAGTTACCAAATTCGTTCAACTTGTATAGTTAGCTGTATTTTAGCAATAATGATCAAATTATACGGTTGATTTTATGAAATCTAAAAAATTAAAGGGGCTTTAGAGGGAAAAAATTAAAACTATTGGCATTTTGTCCGACTATTTCAATCAGAATGAAAATTTAAATGACATTAAAACCAATTAAATTTTACATCAACATAGAGCTTTTTTTGAGACAATCATAAAAAATTACAAAGCGCATGAATAAATTCAATTTCTATATTAAAATAGAAAATAAAATATTTAACGATAATTTTATGCATTTTTATAATTTTGTTATTTAATGTCCTTTATATATATATATATATTAAATATTCATTTAGAACTGCCCAAATGGCATGAACAGTTAGCAAATGCAAGGAAGCATTAGGATATGCTGAAATGTGAGGCATAGGGTCAGGGTCAGTACAGTACTTATTTGACCTCATTGACTAATAATTAACGCAGCAGATCTCTCATCCAACACCTTTTTAATCTCCTATTCGGATTTACAGGCATGTCGGTTGTAGCCATCCATATATCTGATAAATGCATTGGCATGTTCGTCTTAGACATAATGGAATGATAGATAAAGAGTTCTTAAGTGTTCGTCCACTGTTGGCAAATGTAAGCCAGTGGGTAGGGTTTTGTTGGTACCGTACCAACCTGCATTTTTTATAAGTAGTATAGTTTGAAGCTTTTTTTTAAGTGAGTCGTTTTTCCTTAAAATAAAACGTACATATAGTTGTGAGGTGTACAGCGGACTTTCAGGTGAGCTCGAAGCAGAACTCAAGGGTATTATGAACTGTGCAATACGATTTGTATTTGGGATCACTAGAGACACAATATAACGCAGTATTACGTCGAGATAAGGTGGCTCTATCCTCGTTACAGATGCCAGTATTTCCTAGCTTCCTTCCTCTACCCAGTTAAACCAACTATTACCTCGAACTGCAGATGATAAAAATACCAATTTTGTTGTGTTTGTATTATTTAAATTATCACTAATGAAGTAGCTATTTCTGTTTTTTATTTATTTTCATTTCAATAGTCTGATTTGTATATATGTACATATATTACAACCTTAATTAAGTTTTTTCATTTTAGTGATTTGTTGTTCAAAACCAAGACCACATTGTTCCGGTCATCAAATCTGTATTTTTATTTTATTCTTAAGGGACTTTATTCCCAGAATAATAAAGAAGTTTTTCATTTCATTCATTCATATAGTTATGTATGGATATAGATTTATATGTGTATATACGTTTGTTTGCCATAAGTGGATATATTATTAATTCTAAGACCGTACATGACATCAGGTGCCTTCCAAGGAGATTACGAAGTACCAATTAATTAAAACACAGTGCCAGAAAACTAGGGTCAAGAACGTTCTGCATACTTACACGTGTTTGGGGCATAAGAGTTTGAAACAACAAAAACATATATATAAACTTTGGAAATATAATTTTATAAATAGTTTTATTTATTTTATTTTATTAATTTTAATGGATAATGTAATATGATTACGTTATAATTGAAAACAGAAATATTGAAAAAAAATCAATGTATAATAAACTCTCTAATAACTAAATTTTAAAGACAAAAAATTATTTAAGTGACCAATATGTGATATAGATTGACTAGTGTGAAAAAACTAGTATAATAGAAAACTAATGCACTTATATGATGTAAGAATAAGTTGAGTAATGGCGTGCACCAGATTTGTTTTCCAGCCTTGCTACAGACGAAAGATTGTGTTATCCTGACAAAGGTTTGCCGTCCCCTAAACGACATCTCCATTAGTGGCTTCCTCTACGGGTAAAGGTGTATGTATATATCTGTTTGCATTTCTCAAAATACCTTAAAACATATTAAAGAAATCTATCATATCAGTTTACTCATTGTTAAACACTATATGTGTGTATATATATATATATATATATATATATATATATATATATATATATATATATATATATATAACATAAAGACATAAAAGAAAATTATAAAAATGCATAAAATAATTGTTAAATATCGAATTTTCTATTTTAATATAGAAATTTGATTCACTATTAGAAATTACTAGTAAAGGTGAACCTTTTTATTCAACTATGAAACAAAAAATAACCCCTCAAAGTCTTTCAATGTTTCAAGATATGCAGAATCCGAATAAAGAATTTAACTATTTTTCCGTCTTACGAATATATTTTTCTCTTAGCTTATTTTTCATATTTGATATATGGATATGATGACCCACAATAGGAGTAGAAAATAAATGGTTGAAACTACCTAATTGTTTCATTCATTGACCGCCACCCGGACTAATTCCTTCTACTAACTTAGCTCATTTTGTATTTCATTTTTCTACGTCGTAAACGTACAACATCCAGTCCTACAGTGTCCTTTAATGATATTCCGCTTTTCCCGGTTAAACAAATCCGCTATTTAGGACTCCTGCTTGATAAACGTCTTACATGGAATCCGCATACAAGACTGAAAATACAAGAAACTGCTCGCCGATTTCGGTTACTTCAACACTTACTAGACAGACGTTCTAACCTTTCACTTAACTACAAAATACTCATTTATATGACAATCTGGACCTACGGAGTTGAACTTTAGGGCTCTACTACACCATTAAACTCTTCCCGTATCCAATCCTTACAATATAAAATCCTTCGAAAAATTCTCAATGCTCCTTACTTTGTCAGGAATGAACTCATCCTTAAAGACCTTAACATCCCATATGTTGCTGATTTAGCTCGAACCAGGTATCCTTCTGTGACAAACTCCACTCCTACTCTAACCCACTAGTTTCCATGCTTGCTTCCTCTTCAATTCCTGACTATCCGACGAAACGTCTGAAAAGAAGATGGCCTCGAGACCTACTTGTTCAGATTCACTACTAGAGTGATGCAGGGCAGTTTCTCTTCATGTTTTTTCTTGTATTTTATCATTAATCAGCATATTTCCTTGTTGTATTATAATTTACATTTGTAAATTTCAATAACAAAAATTAATCTCTTTGGTGTCAATCGATAGGGAATGAAATTCCTACAAAAAATAATGTAATCGTTTAGAAAATCCTTTTCTTTGTATATGAATTGACAGTTTTTCTGACTCGTATTTCATAAGCACTTTTTGATTAATTTATTTCATACATACCGTAAATAATAAACCAGTGTTTGATAATTTACAGCGGTTTTCAATTATATTTGTTGTTATAAACCTTTCGAATCACCCAAACAATTAATTTCATTTCAAAATACATTGAAGCTAATCATCAAGGCTAGGAGTGCGGTTTTTGTTTTATTTATTTATTTATTTTTAATTGTTGGCACTATCGTCACGGTTCAACACTTTAAGATCCTCTGAACTCGACAATACCATCAGCCAGTTCTTTCCAAAAGCATGGCGTGCTAGTGTGATACTGATATGACATGGTCTTCAAACAAGAAGGAACGTTAATGTGTGGTGTTTGATTTCTCATTGCATTAAGAAATAAAAATAGCTATTGTGTTCGATTGAAGATGTTATTGTTAAGGGCAACCTATTCTCCTTTTCTTTACAAATATCGAACTTTTTTGTTGGCAAATTGAACTATTCGGTCGCCCAAAAAGTTCGTAGATATTTTTAAAATAAAATTTACATTTTTTTTCTACTAAAAATGAATCACAAAGCTAATGTTTATTTATATGCCTTTAATCCTCATGGAATTAACTATGTTTACACACTGAATTCGTCTATATTAAGGCTCAGTAGTGTAGTTTATTGCAAACCAACGTGAGTGACGATTGAGTTCATTGTGCTGTCCTTTTTATAAAAAAAAGGGAAAAACGAAGCCTAAACTGCAAGAAAGATTCGTGCCGTGTATGGCAGCGATTCAATTGCTGAGAGCACGGTTCAGAAGTAGTTTTCGCGGTTCAGATCAGGAGATTTCAATTTTGAAGACCAACCCCGGGCTGGGTGGAGTTCAACTCTTGACATCGAGGATATTATGACGTTCATTGCAAACAATCCACGAATTACTGTCCGTGAGATAGCTGCGGAGTTAAGAGCCTGCAAATTGACCGTTTTTGATAATCTAAAGAAGGCCGGGTACGTCTGTCGTTACGACGTTTGGGTTCCCCATGTGCTCAGTGAAAGGGACCATATTGAAAAGATTTCAAGTTGTGATTTGCTGCTCAAAATAAATGGGGAGGATCCATTTTTGAAAAAAGTTGTTACTAGCGACGAAAAATGGATTCTCTCCATCAACACCAGCCGAAAAAAATCTTGGGGTTTGCCTGGAACGATGCCGGTCGCAACACCAAAGGCTGACTTGCATCCAAGAAAGGTGATGTTCAGCATTTGGTGGGATTGGAAGGGACCCCTACATTTTGAGCTCCTTCCGCAAAACCAAACTATAAAGACCGATTGAAGGCAGCAATTGAAGAAAAACGGCCAGAGTTGGCAAATCGGATAGGAGTGCTATTCTACCAAGACAACTAGGCCCCATGTGTTTTTAAGAACTCGGCAAAAGTTATTAAACTTCAGATAGGAGGTTTTACCTCGCCCGGCGTAATCTCCTGACATTCCTTCTTCGGATTCCTCAAAAATTTTCTACAAGGGAAATCCTACTCAGAAGATGACGTCAAAACGGACCTTTTATTGTTCTTCAGGAGTAAGGACGGTGATTTTTGGGAAAAAAGTTATAACGGACCTTCCAAGCCGTGGGGAAAAGGTAATCTCTAACGTTGATAACTATTTTGTTGATTAAATAAATAAATTTTAAGCTGTTCATTAATTTTAATTTTTGTCCAAATTTCTCAACGAACTTTCCGGACAACCCAACATATATCACAATAACTTCATTCATAACTCTAAATTACACATCCACTAAATAAGATATTCTGTACTCATATTTAGAATTTCGCTGACTCTAAAGAGGCAATTTGTTTACGAAGAATAGGCCTCAAATGATATTCTGGCGCCGCACTGGGGAAAACAACTGGCTTCCACCTCATTCGTGTTTTTTCAGTTCCAAATTTTTATATTTACTTTTTTTCGTTTATTTATATTATTTTTTTTTTTATTTTTTTTTTTTATATATTAAGAGTTATCACTATATTTACTACTATCACTTACCAAACACGCACACTACACTTTTTTGCGGGATTGGTTATTTGGATCCTAAGAAATCTAAAACGTGTATTTCCGTTGAAAACTGGAATTTGAAAATGTTCATAATCGCAATACATTCTCTTACTATATATATATTAATTTTCATATATATGTAAGTGAAGGTAAAAATGTTTTTATGGCCCATACTTGTTACCAGTAGGAAAAAAAATAAATTTTAGTTGCTGTTCCACCCTTTTAGAAACCTAATTATATGACATCGGGCCCTAAACATAAATGTAAGTTTATTGTGGATTTTAACGCCTTTGAAGAATATTGACACTTGGTGCAGCATTCAGTGCTGTCTTTTGTTTATCTCGACAGGACCATGCGACCACATTCAGGACCTTACATCTGTGCATACAAAAGCTCAAATACTGTATTGTTAAGGCAGTTTATTTCGATATGTATAGCGTCTGACTAGCACACCTTTTTTTTTTTTATATTCAATGGACGTCAGGTCAAGTGACGACCCAGAAATATGAAAAATAAAGTATAGGTTTATTTCGATGAAGAGAATATAGGTACGTTTATATTTCCATTTTTACCAAATATTTTACGCAGTATCTAATTTTCGAACAACGTTTTACACTTTCCAAAAATAAGGTACTGCATAAATATCTGGTCCAAAAGAGATGAGGCCACTGGGAAGTTTAGAAGGTGCACAACGCGAAATCGTTTTAACCTGTGAATTAATTCAGTGATGACATTCGCGGAGACCGAAATGGGCGTGTAATGTTGTTGGTCTCAATGGAGAACAGATTCCGAAAAGGTTGGTATTCGCTAAGCCGACTGGTTGGCTTCGAAAGGTAGGCCGAAGCGTCGATGGGGGGTTGAGTTAAGCTGTTCTCCAGGGCTTGGGCTTGAACTGATGATCATTGGATGAATTTGTGTAAGACAGTATTTAGAGGTATCGGCATAGAACCTTTTTTCGAAAATTATTATTAAATTATTATTATTATTTCATAAAACGAAAAGACATTCAGACAAAAATTTAATGTTAAAAAGCTACCTACATGTATGGTACAGCAACTTTCTTACTAAAATAATCTTACTGGAAATGAAACACGTTGCGAATTTTTGTGATTTTAGAAAAAAAAAAAAAAAAAAAGGCTTAAATTCCGATTTTACGAATTTCTTTATCTGAATACCTTTTTTTTTTATTTTTTTTTTTAACTATGAGACCATTGGCATTATTAGTAGTTGTAAGGAATGTAAAACAGACTGAAATTAATTATTTATAAATTATTCCTTTTTGGTAAAGATTTCTGGAGGATAAGAGTACTAATATACATGTGTATAATAATGTGAAATGTAATGATTTTAGAAAAATACTATTTAATAAATAAATTCGTTAACTTTAAAATAATAAAATTAAACTTTTCTTGGAAACTGAATAGAATTGCTAAGAACTATAACTTTTTTGTAAGAAAAGATGTATCATTCGCTCACCAGATTACTTTTATTATTTTTTTTTTTTTTGTATGCAACATCCAACGTTATATGCTTACGACAATTGATTCGACGAATTTCTCCAAGAGGAGAGCCTTGAGTGCAAATTGAGTTCGTGGAAGTTCTCTACATTAATGACCAGAAGCCAACGCGGATTAGATAAACTCGTGGACAACTATTAAATAAAATCTTCAATATAACATTTCAATATATATTTTTAAATGCAGACCCATATTAACCTACTAATATAAATTAAAGCTGACAAGTGGCCGATCTTTGGTTGGGTCGAAAACAAATTTAAATGTATGCGGTATTTTTCACTACCCTCTAAAATTATGTTTGTTAGTAAACAACTTTTTTTTTCTGAAACCTTTAACTTTCTTAAGATATATTCTACATCTATTAGTAACATTCTTGTTTCAAAAATATCTGGTGCAGGCAACACACGACTTTTACATACCTCGCTTTTTAAAATTAATTTATTTAACTACTAAGTAGAGTTAAAGTTAAATTTCTTTAAAAGAATTATATTCAGTTTTGATAGAATTGATTAAACCGATTTGATGAAAAAGTTGCTGTAACATCTCGGTCGTATTTAAGACTACTTAAATATAAAAAATTCAGTTTCGCACGAGTTTTCGACATCCCACACACGCCTTATACACAGACCTTTTTTCGGCACTTGGTCATTTGGATTCAAAATTGCCAAATTGGTCAGAAGCGAGAATTTCCTTCGAAAACTGGAAATAAAAAATTGTCGCAATCGCGATACTTTTCCTTACTATATACCTCATATACAGATAAGTGAAAGTAAAAAATCGGAGATTAGTTTCAACGTTTCTAGAACATGAAGTATGCTATGACAAATAAAAAAAAATATTGATAAATAGAGTTAATCTTAAATATGCAAAAAAAAAAATAAATAAAAACTATTGTTTTCTACCTCATGACCTTGCACAAATCAACCTGATGTTTGCCGAATGCTAATTTAAATGACGTGGTCTGATGTGTCAATATTAATTGTTCTATCAGTTCTCTTATTGGCAAATATTATTAACATATCTAACTGACGTCCAGAGTGAGAAAATAAACGACACATAAAAGCATATTAGGTTTTTCTCCAATGGTCTGATTGCGTTTCTATGATCTAGGGACTGTGTCCCAACATTTGAGTATACCTTTAATTCTCTACACCTCCTGATCGTTTTGAAACTTCATAGATATTGTTAGAAAAAAAGTTTGACTACTCGATTTCTAGTTTTTGGATGTGCAGGTATAATAAAATGCTCTGACAATTAAAATGCCAGTTAATTTAATCTTAATTACATTAATATTAAGCATCACTACAGCACATCTTTTATAATCGAAATACTATTTATTTTTGAAGATGCATTGTGGATAAATTATGGTAATGTAAGTATTGTGAATTCAAGTTTTCAACGGAAAAAAAATTTAGGGTACTCCGTGTCCAACCAAGTCCCGCACAAAGGTTTGCTTGCGATAGATCTAGCTCAAATGCGAAAAGTCTTTCGAAACTGAAATTTCATGTTTGAGACAATTGAGACGTTGATTTCCAAAAGGTACTAAAGGACATTTTTTTCAAAGTTGATATTTTCACATATTTGTATTCTAATGGTTTGGTTTTATCTAAATCCGTCATCAAATTTTATCCAAGAAACATAAAAATCCTTTAAAAAAGTCTTTAAAAATTTCATTTCATTCCAAAAGGTACTAAATCCACATTTTATTTCATTCCAAAAGGTACTATATCCATGTTTCGTTCCAAAAGGTACTATATCCTATGTAAACAGATATAACCTTTCCTTTCATTTCCTTCCAAAAGGTACTATATTTCCTACTAAACGGCAGAAGCACCTAACCGCGTAATATATCACCATTAATTTATTGTTTTAATCATTTTATGCATTTTTATTGGTTCATTGAGCACGTCTTGAATCACCGCTATTATTTTGATCACTGGTTTTAACCTAATAATCAGTTTTTAGGCTATTTGAAACAACTTAGTTGCGTCGCTTTGGTTCTTTTAGGTTGCCAATTAAATTAAGTTTTTTCATAGTATTTCTTCTTGCAGCAACATAAATTTGGTTTAAAATTTTTCAGAAACTCACATTTTAATAGAATAATGGTATTTTATGCTGCAAATAGTTGGAATTAGCATTCCACGAACTTGCTAAATATGTGAAGAAAATCCGTGCATGATCTAACTTAGTAGTCGATTTTTTTATGTAAAATAAAAGCTCAAAAGTTATTATTTATCAGTATCTATGGTTAAATATTGTATACACGTCGTTAATAATATAATTAAATTTGCTAAATTCACACAAATAGTAAATACAAGTTCAAAACAAACATCATAATTACATACTTTCTTATTATAGTGCCATAAATAGATATATTGTCCTTTGAATATTCACTTTCTTTATGAATAATAGATAATCAATGTAATTAACCAACAAAGAAAGATGTTTCTCAGAGGAAGAATAAGGAAATATACATAACTTAGTAATTAACGATATAAAGACGTTAGTTATCGGTAATGTTGGATCAGGAAGGTTATAGTGACTGTTACCAACTTACCTCGCGTTATATTCTTCCAAAAAGTACTATATCCCTTTTAATTCGTTCCAAAAAGTACTATATCCATGTTTCGTTCCAAAAAGTACTAAATCCATATTATATTGTTTAAAAGTCATCGGAAAAGTGCAATAATTTGGAAAAATGAGTTGGTAACACCTTTATAAATCAACTTTTGATTTTAATAAAAAAAGAATCACGTAAATTAGGCTAATAATAAATAAATGACAGATTTTTGCGTTTCCTGTAAAATTCTCTAAAGTGGATACAGTACCTTTTGGAAATCAACGTCTCAATTATCTGCTTGGGATGTTAGATAAAAATTTTCAACAAAATCGGCAAACCAGAAATACCGCTATATAGAATAGAATAGAATGGAAAAAAAAATTCTGTGATTGAATCTCTTAAGAATAGCAGGTTTGTACTATTGAAGTATACAATAGGGGTACTCACTACGTTTGCTATAGCATGCTATTTGTGTTATTTTGCTAAACCCGTCGAGTTTCTACAGTTATTTCCTGTATAAAATTGATGGGTTTAGCACAATAGCACAAATAGCATGCTATAGCAAACGTAGTGAGTACCCCTAATATGTCTGGCCAACAGACAAAATGAAAACAATTAACTACAATTTACGCTTATGGATGAGTATATACAGTGCACAATAAACAAATAAAATAAAAATAATCTTCAGAAACTAATTGTGTTAGACAAAGTGAAAAAAAATGAATTGATAACAGAGTTTAAATATAAAAAACAAAACAAATTATAATAAATAATTTGTAACATTATTGCGGTGCTTAGTCTTCTAAGAATAACACTAGCTTTTAAATAATAAAGGATCTATATCTGGGCAAGAATAATTAAAAGATAAACCACTTAAAAATAAATAAAAATAACACAATACAATAATGAGAAATGAATTATAGTGACATAACATTAAAAAAAAAAAAAAAATACTGTAACGATTGAACTAAAAGAAGTTTACTAGATAAAAAAGTTGGAATAACTTGTTGAGTAAAAATAAAAATAAATGAATACCATCAAACTAAAATTAATTCATAATGATAGAGTTTAGTTAACCGTTGAGAATATTAGATGGGGAAGACGGCTGGGGGTGCGGTCATCAGAAAGAAACACACATTAAAAAGTAATACTTATTTTAATTGTGTGCGGACGTTTTGGCCTACATTGTGGGCCTTCATCAGGGCTAAGAGAAACAAGATAGCAACCAATGTAATTATAAACTTAATAGTATGTTAGGAGTATAATAATAATATGGTGACAGTAATATAATAGAGAAACAAACATAAAATTAAATGTAAAATGATATTAAGATGATACTTATAAAGTATAGAAGTAAACAAAATTAAGATGATAATATTTCAATTAGAATATTTAAAGAGAAACTAAGCAAATGATTAAATTTTAAAATGTGATGTTCACATATTGTTCTTTTTACATTAAAAAATTACAAATCACATAAAAATCTGGTGTGGGCAACACACACTTTCAATTACCTCGACTTTTAAACAAAATTAAAAACTATTAGATATACTTCAATTTGAAAAATATTTGAAGTTGATTTTAATAAAAGTGTATTCGTTTTCTTTAGAGAACATTGATTTAGATTAAATAATATAACTATATTAAATTGTTAATCGTAATGAGTTTATTCCCATTCATCACATTATATTACCTTTAACAACTTTTGTGTCGATCAATTTTTTTCTAAAATCTTTCTCTTTCCAACAGTATATTATACGTCTATATTACTTTTTTGTGTTCAAAACACAAACATTACATAAAAAAAAATATTTTCTTCCTTTAGTTATTAATCAAATTCGCTCAACTTGCATATTCAGCTGTTATTGATCAATGCTAACAAGATGATATGGTTATTTTGAAAGAATCTACAAATTTGATGATCCTTTAGAAGAAGAAAATTTTATAAGACTATTTCAATCAGAATGAAACCTACATGATATTAAAGCCCATTAAATTTTACACCGATTTAGCGAGTTTAATCAAAATCGTTAGAGCCGTTTTTAGAAAATTGTAAAAAGGTGCAAAATGCATGGTATAAAGTGGCTCTCTGTTTCTTAGTAGGTATTTCCAACACGAATCATTGAACTGTTAGCTATATGCGCTCAACGGTTTTTTCTTCCATAACCTACTACTACACATACACCGACAGTCAAATCCTTGTTGGAAAGACCTATTATAAATTGCATTGAGCTAGAACAGACTGTAAGAGCAGCTGGTTCCCTCTGACGCAGTATTTTCAAGGACAATGTTCTTAATAAACATCTTCACACACATATTTTTTGTTAAGAGGAAGTTGTAAATTTTCTCTGCAATGAAGAAAGCTTTAGCTTCTCTAATTTTTTATAAGTATATTTGTTTTTGGTGTGTAAAAAATGTATTAAATAAATTAATTTAATGTTACTAATCATTATCATCAGTTGTAAAATGAAGTAATTTCTTTTTGTGTGTGTGTTTCAGGTATGTCAAAACTTACATGGATTTCGATAAGTTTAAGTAAGTAAATATTAATTAATGAGAATGAAAATAAAAGTTATATTATAAGAAATAAAATTAATAAGAATATTGATAAACCTAATTATGTGTGTCAAAAGAATATTACGAATTCGAAAAAAAAAAAACAGGATGTAAAACGAAATTCAGGAAGAAATAAAGTCGTGGTTAAAATGCGTTTTATTATTTAGTTGCGAAATTACTTAGCTCACGGTTCCTGTCATGAAACTTAAAGGTTAGAATTTAATAGACTAGAATTATTCCTACGGGCATGAGACGTGTTCGCATTCTTTAAAGAATGAACAGTGCCTTAAGGTTTTCTAGAATAAGGTACAACGTGAAATATTTGATCAAAAGAGAGTTGAGGAAACTGGGCAATTTAGTTGAGGAAACTGACACAGAGGAAGAGTCGTTTACATGATACTAGCCATAACATTTTTTAAAAACAGTGATATCTCTTTTTTCCGAATAAATAATTTGTTTTTGTAATACCTCTATATCGTTGAATATTTAACATACAAATGTCTTTACCACTCAAAAGAAAGCTTAGTAAATACTCGATGATTTACTTCATAACGATTGTCCTCACAGAATGAGCCTTTTACATAATAGTAGTCATAATTATGATAGAAAAGAGTGATATCTCGTTTCCCAAAACTGTTTTTGTTTGTAATACCTCTAGATCGTTAAATATTGAACATACAAACCTCTTTTAGCACTGAAAT
This sequence comes from Piezodorus guildinii, assembly GCA_023052935.1. Classification (NCBI taxonomy): domain Eukaryota; kingdom Metazoa; phylum Arthropoda; class Insecta; order Hemiptera; family Pentatomidae; genus Piezodorus; species Piezodorus guildinii. Next base: position 90,001,759 of record CM041294.1, read on the forward strand.
GAAAGCTTATTAAATACTCGAAGATTTACTTTATAACGATTATCTTCATAGGATTAGCCGTTTCCATGATAGTAACCATATTTATGTTAGAAAAGAGTGATATTCCTTTTTTAATGGCCGCCATTTGTAATCTGCCCATTTTGACTTGGCAGACGTGAATTTTTTTAATTTACCATGATAAATACTTTGCATAAAACATACTAAAAATTTTAGTAAATGGGTTGCATTTTTCGTTCCTGGCACACGAACTAAGTAAAATGCCGAGTTTTCACAATTATTAAGATAAGTAAATACGTAAACTTTTAGGTGATTTAAAATTATTTCCTAATGACCCATCGTAGATACCTAGTATATAGTCTGCGGATCCCAAGGTGTGCGGAACACTTGCAGTGAACCTCCGTACAAGGGGTGGGAATTATCGAATGACGATTATCAGATCATTCGATTATTTTAATCATTCTCATTAATTTATTATGGTCTGGTGAAACGAATGAACGTTCGAATTAACCTGAGCTAGAACGAGTGATCACTTGAAGCGCTATCTTTAACTTGTTGCGGAGAAGTTGCATAGAGCCTCGCTAGATAGCATAATTGAGATTTAAAATTCACTACTTTCCGAAAAATCCATCTATACTTTTATTTAATAAGAGCCATTTGGATACATTTCGATATGTTTTAAGATATATTTTTATGTGTTTTTGAATATATATTGTTTAAAAATTGAGTTCGAATGATCATTCTTTTTTTCCAGACCATAATCGATTATGCCCACCTCTACTCCGTACACCAGACGACCTCCATACTCCAGACGACCTCGGTACCGCATACTCGAGACATCCTCTCACTCTCGCGGCACCCTAGTTCGTGAAGACGCCCCTCCTCGAAGAGTACTTCGTGATCCGCCGACAGGAGAGTTGGCTTCTACTCCACTCCTAACAATCCCATCCCACTCGCATATAAATCCAGTTAATGCCCGGAACGACTTTCCACTGCTACGTCTTCATTCCACGCTTCGCGAACTCCTTTATGGCCTCAATTCGGGCTTTTGTGTCCCTCAGGAAATAGGCTCGTTCGTGGAAGTCGGATTCGTTTGAAGGATTTAGAAATTGAAGAGTTGTGTCTTCTAGAATAGGAGTGGACGATTATCTCCTGATTACGACCAATCAGGTTTGTCAGTCGATTGCTCGGCTATTTATCAATGGAATATTATAACAACCGATCGCGTTTTTGCCTTATTTTCACGATTGTAATATTGGGTAGTAAAATAAGTTCGTGGAGTTTTTTACTGGTGATTTAAATAATAATAGCATATCATCATCTTGATCATCGCACCCCTAAATAACTTAATCATAAATAAAAATATTTTTAATTTAAATAAAATTTAGTTTAATATCACCAAAAAAATGTATTATAAAATACATTGAAAAGAAGTGGAAAGACTGACGTAGTGAGGTTGGTGTACTTCGGCTCATAGGTCACCGCGCAGCTAGACCTGCATCTTCCGCACTCTGCCGTAGGCAGTGTGGCTAATATCATCAAATTTGATTAGATTATATGGCAAATAATATAATCATTTATATCTCATAATACATACTTATAAAAAAATAAAAAAATTGCCATTCACTCACTTATGAATGGAAAAAAAAAAAAAACTTTATTATGGGACAAGATCCTTTGAGATTAACATGCATGTACAATAAAAATAAAAAATATAACCGGCCCGAGAACAAAAATAAATCCAGTGCAACACGACTTTCAGTTACCTTGGCTGTTTAAATCAATTCAAGGATTATTAAATATACTGTATACACAACTGTATTAAAGAACACAATAAGTAAATATTTAGAATGAAAGAAAAAGGAATGAAAATGTCTTGGGAAAGAACTAGTTAGCACTTCACTAACTATTTTAAGGCAATAAGTCCCGAGGCCACCTTCTTTTCTGTAGCCTTCCAGGGTTATCAGGGATATCTAAGGAAGATAAATTACGGACAGGTGGGTTTGTATGAGCAGGGAATTTAGAATGAAAAGAGGAGTATCTATCACGGGCTATGTCTGCAACAAATGGGATGTTTATTTCATTATGAAGGAGTTGATTTGTGACAAAATAAGGTGCATTCAGGATTTTGCGAAGTATTTTGGATTGTAAGGATTGGATGCGGGAGGAATTAGATGGTTTCGTAGAATCTCAAAGCTCGATACTTCCATATGTATAAATAGGTCTGTTAATAGTGATGTAAATGAGTGTTTTGTAATATATTGGAGGTTTTTAACGTTTGTCTACTAAGTGTTGTAGTAAACGATATCTTCGAGCAGTATTAAGTAAACTCAAAGTTGAAAAAGTTTTAAGGTAATATAAATAAAATGTTTATTCAGTTTCGTTGGAAACATATGATTTAGATTAAATAATACAAGAATACTAAATTATCACGTTTTCTATTCAGTAGTAAGTTATTCCTCTTTTCGTCAATTTAAATTATCTTTTCAACTTTTTGTATAAGATAATGTTTTTTCTGAAATATTTAGCTTTCCAATGGTATATCATAAATATATATTACTGTGTGCATGTTCAAAAATTTTGTAAAAATTATTTTTTTTTTACTCTTTTCTCCATTAGTTGGATACCGAATTCGTTCCACTCATATATTTACTGCTTTTTATAAATCCTAACCAAATGATGAGGTAATTTTATAAAATCTACAAAATTAAAATTACTTTAGAGGAAGAAAATTTAAAAAATAGTCATTGAAGCCCTGTCAGACTATTCCTATCAGAATGAAACCTACATGAAAAACCGGTTTTAAGAAAATCGTAAAAAAATGTAATGCCAAAGATTCATGGTATAAATTGGCTCTGTTTGTTGACCGATTTTGATTAAAATGTTGCTGTAACATATTGGACGTATATGGTAGTTACCTTAAATATGAAACTTTAGTTTCATATGATTTTCAGTTTTTGCGCTAGACTTACCTCACACGGACAAAAACACACCTTTTTGCCGTACTTGGTCATTTGGAAATGCACCAACCTATATAGTTAACCGTTTTTTATCAATGCCAAGAAACTGATATCGGTGATTTTTTCGGATCTGCAAAATTAAAGGTACTTCGGAGGAAGAAAATTAAAAAACGCGGCATCTATACCCTGTCAGACTATCTTATTTACCACGTGACCTATATGACATTAAGCTTATATAATTTTACTTCCATATAAAGAATTTTATCAAATTCATAAAAGGCGTTTAGAGAAAATCGTTAAAATTATCGGCTCTTCTGGATTGCTGTATTTATGAAAAAAGTTAACGTGACATCTTTGGCTTAAAGTTGTCATAAATAAGAAATTTCATCCCTTTTCGGGCGACTTGGTTATTTGGACTCGAGGGATCCTAAAACGACACAATACTACCCCTTTCTTTATATTTAATAGTAAAAATTAAAAAATGTAGCCATCGCAGTATCTCAAAAAACGGCCATGGTTATGATGCTGAATTTTTTCTCGATTTATCATCAAATAAAGAGGAATCAAAATATCTGTGGGTTTCTAAATATTCAGAGTTCCAAAAAAAAATAAAGTTCTAGTTCTAGTATGTTTTTTCTATTTGTTCACCCCGCCTCACCAATCTAGGCTATACGGGAATTTCTCGGGACATGAGATGAGAGTAGGAGATTAATATCTAGATAAAAGCCCCCGTAAAACGTGAACTCGTAATAATTTTAACTATCTAAAATTCTATTATCCTGTTGCTGGGCAGCACCCCGAAGTTCACGCTAACCCGCTCAGCCATACCGCCCCTTCTTGAACTTATCTTTCTTATTATAAATGCTGATCTACATTAATTTAAAAAAAGAAAAACGACAAATCGTTTTCAAAAAGTTTCCTTCCTATTTCTTCTGGAGCGCTGGCCTTTTAGTAAACTTTCTCCGCTTCTTGAGTTTCCTACACTTCCTCAATTTCCCGGTTCCATTCTTCCTTTCTTTGGAAATTTATTTTAAATTTCCTAATGAGTTTTTCTTTTTTTTTGTGTCAACTTTTAGCACTTAAGCGTATTAAATGATTCGATAGATATGTTAAAATTAAGTGATATAAATTTTACTTAATCATATAACCTTTTCTACAGGTTTAGGTAATGTTATATCAAACTCATACTGAAAAAAAGTATTCTTGCACCAGCCAAATTATCAAAAATGAAAGAAAATATCACGAAAATAGGTTGTGGTTTTGCTACTAGCCTGGCTTTAAAGTGTTAAAATACGTCATCTTTAACAGTTGAAGATGATTGTTTCTATTTACGATCCATTTTAGTATTATTAGCTTTTCGTTTTCATTATTTAAATGATTTCATATGTCACTTTCAAAGTTTTCTCATTGCTGCCAAGTGTTTTAGAATGGGTTTATATAACCTACTCAGATACGACTGTACAGAAGAAGAGTATTTTTCTTTTAGAAATGACGACTAAACTGACTAGACTAGCGAGCTAGCCACTCAGCCACGGCCCCCTCGAGTTTTCCAATATACCATTTATTTATTTTTACAACTTACATACGATTTGTTACTTTTGGTTTATTATTTTCAATAATGAACCTTTGTAATCAACCAAAAAAAAAAAAAAAAATTAACACCTCTCAAAATTTGAGGGATTACGTTTCAACTCGTAGAACCCGAAAAACTAATAAAAAATATCCGTTTGTCCGCCGTCCGCTGCATTTCTCCGAAACTACTGGACCAATTTTTTTTTTAAATTCGTCACAAAAACACTAAGTTATGCAACGATGTACCAAACACCTATACGTTGATATCATCTGGTTATTCCTAAAATGGTGGCCGATTAAAAGTGATTTACTTCAATAAATCAATTATTATTGAAGGTAGAAAAACAATGTACTAAAAAAAAAACGCGAATAACTATATAAAAAAGAAAAGAAAAATATTGAAATTTTACACATAAATACGCCCATAACTCAGATATTTTTGAAAATAGAGAAAAAACTGAAAAGAGCTTTAGAATCAGTAAGACTTGATAAACAGAAAAAGAAAAAAAAGTTGGTCAATATATTCAAGTCAGGAATTATAATAAATGTAATTCCACCAAAACTCGGTTATTATTAAAAATAGAAAAAAATCTAAAATAATTGCATGTATAAGCAATTATACCCTTATATAATAATATTTCTTAATAATAATAAATAATAAACCATTGTGTAATAATTTGCAGCGTTTTTTTTTTCTCTAAAATCTCGAATACTGTTTCAAATAATATAACCTCTACGCTCATCACAACAGTACAAACAACATAAGCTCTTAAGTTTATGGGCTTCAAAAATCTTTATAGTAACTTGTACGATTCCTTTTCTTTTATATCAACTTTTCTAAAATCCTGCGCTTTCCAACAGTATATTATACGTCCATATATAATAAATGTCTCAGATTTCAGAAACAATTTTTTGATTACTTGATATTATTTTGATATAGAAAATTTGAGTTTCCCTTCTAAAAGAAAACTTAACTGCGATGTATTTTACTTACGTTTAGAAAAAAATGTCCTAAATGATAGTGAGAAGCATATCAAAATCTATTATGTCGTTTAGAAGGAATTCGTGAAAACCATGAATAGCGAAATCTTTTTATTTATAGAGAGAAGATTATATTTATTCATATGTGTACTCAACATAAAACTGTTTATTTAGCTATTGTTTGTTTATTTATTTAACGTCCCTATATGCTGCTATGGTTAATCGGACGATGTTACAGGAAATCTCCTACATTTTGCCTATCCAGCTTTAACGTCCCCTCCGAAGGACGGCAAAACTTTTCAAATTTTTAGTCCCATTAAAAAATCGTTGGGCCAACCACAGGATTGAATCCGTGACTTTTAGCATAGGAGCTAACCACCATGCTACAGGTGATCCCATATATAAACTTTTAAAAGGTAATGTAAAGCGAGGAATATGACATAAACTTATTACTGAATATTATGCGTGAAAATTTTATATTATTTAATCTAAATATATGTTTCCAACGAAACTGATTCAACTTTTTATATAAATTAAATTAAAACTTTTTTAACGTTAAAATATTTAATAGTTCTTAAATTGATTTTAAGAGCCAAGGTTAGGAAAAAGTCGTGTGTTGACGACCCCAAATTTTTTAATCATTGTTAATAACAGATTCGATACTTGTGTACATCGAAAAAGTCCGTATTATGTTATTCAAAGGTATTCCTTAGTACCCTACTGTGGTGTGGGGGCTTGCATAACAGTTTTTTATGCCGAAATTCGTGTTTTTAAATCGGGCAAATGGCTCTAGGTTTTTTTTAAGGGTGTACAAAAACCTTCGTTTCCGATCACCTTTAGCAGGGTGGTGTTGCAGTCTCCTATGCCAAACGTTCCGGGTTCAAACCCGCAGGTGGCCTTAGGATTTAGGAAGGGAGTGATAAATCCTTAGTTGTGCCGTCCTTTGGAGGGGACATTAAAAGGTGGTCCCGAGCCTGTGCAATATCAGGTACTCATTAAAGATCCTACAGGATAGGCAAAATTTAGGACTCCCACAGTAGCATCGTCCGATCAGCCACAGCAGCATGAAGGGACGTTAAGCAAACAATATTAATCCATATGTCTACTGAACCAAAAACCCTTTACGTGTCTTTTTGTTTGTTTATTTATATAACGTCTCTTTATGCTGCTATGGCTAATCGGACAATGATACAGTGGGAGTCCTGAGATTTGCCTATCCAGGTTTAATTAGGATAGGTATCTTTAACAAGAACCTGACATCGCACAAGCTCGGGACCACCTTTTAACGTCCCCTCCAAAGGACGGCACAACTAAAGATTTTTCACTCCATTCCTAAATCCTAAGGCCAGCTACGGGTTTGAACCCGGAACGTTTGGCATAGGAGACTGTTATGCTAACCACCATGCTACAGGTAACCCCCTTTACGTGTTGTTGTGGTAGTTTTATAATCTTCCTTATGTTTCCTTGTTGAATTTGAATATTTTAATAATAAAAAAATTTAATAATGCCAATGATGACACATTAAAATAGAATGTAGCCATGAAAATCTCTTTTTAAGCTTCGGTCCTTGAAGGTTTAGGTGCCTCTTTCTTCCTAGTCCCGCACCCCATCTTAGCCTTCCTCCTTTCCCTAGCATCTCCTTTTCAGTCCGCCAGGAGCAGTTCCGTCATTCCTCCGCCGTGTCATAATTTAGCAGTTTTTAAACTCTTTTTAAGAGATCTTAGATCAGGATGTAAACCAAGGTTAGCTAGTCATCTTACAAGGAGGTGATTCCAAATGTGTCTCATCGATTTTGAAGAAATTCATTTAGGTGAAACTGGGCATTAAACGATTTGGAACTGCAAATTATTGAGGGCCAATGCTCCCCAGGAGTCGCGTAAAAAAATCGGAAAGTTTGTGGCCGAAAAACACATTTTATTTAATATCTTCGGTTCTAGTGAAGGTAGAAAAATAAGTTTGGGCTCAAAATTACCTTAATTCAAAGCGGAATAATTAAAAAAATAAGCTATTAAAATTTTTAAGTTTTATGCTTGGTAATAACCATTTAGACGTAATATTCTTTCTTCTGATTTGACTTCTCAATCCTGCACGACGGTTGCAAAATTTTAATATTATAACCTCTCTCTTTCCCAATAACATTAGCTTATAAGTTTATGAGCTTAAAGCAACTTTATATTAACTTTTACGATTTCTTATATTGCACGTTAGCTTTTCTAAAATCTTACGTTTTTCAACGGTATATAATACGTTTATGTTACTACTTATAAGGAATAATTTCTTTATGACTTGTTCACAGAAAGTTTATTTTTCCCGTTAAAAGAAAAGCATATATTTATTTATTGAGAATTATTACAATCTGTTTCAGAATGAACAATAATAATAACAATAATAATAATAAAAGTCTTTATTTATATGAAAATATAAAGTTAATTTCTCTCCGTTATGTATACAAAATCAAAACATAATATTTACATGAGATATATTTACATATAGACCTTCTCAATGGGAGATTAGAGTCTTTTGGGCGGAGACTAGCCGAACCTAAAACTTAAAATTTGAGTTGCCGCTGGCACTTAGTTTTCCACAACTTCCTATCTTGTGCATATCTCATCCATAGAGAACCATCGTTTTTCCTCAATTCGTCGGCCCAGCGTTTGCGTTGTCGGCCTCTGCATCTTTTCTTATCAATAGGGATCCATTCCATGAGACCACATCCATACAATATATACAGAAAATAATGATAAAGTCAAATTACATAAAATAGAAAAATAAGTTCATGTGTACATATACAATAAAATAATAATAAAAAACAAAACAAACAACAATCTATAATTGAGATAACTACAAAGTTGACAAATAAATAAACATCATACAAACAATGATATCTATATACAATTTACGTATACAACTGCTAAGGGGACCCTAGACTGTTCTTTTCCCTCCACTTGTGGAGGAAAAAAGCGGAATCCAAGAGATCCCAGCCAGCACCCTCTCACTCAGCTGCATCACTAGTCTTAGTCAGTAATAAAAAGAAAAGTTAAATTGCAATTTTTTTTTCTTATATACCTTATATACCTTATATATCTTCATGAAAGAATTTCCAAAGTGATGGCAAAAACCATATCAAAATCCGTCCAGTGGCTTAGGAGTTAGCGGAAACCAAAACCCCGTTATCATTTTATATATATAGAGAGAGAGCATAATCTGTAGTAGTTTACTCCTATAATTTATGTGTTTTTTTTTTGTCTTTTCCTTCAAATAAGTATTGTATTTGTTTATCACCTATAAGTTGGCAATATAACCTGTTGGTGAAAAGTTTGGGAAATTTATAGACAACAAAAAAAGCTAACTGGAAATCATTCTAACTAAACATAGCTCGAATATTGTATTGACCAGTCTTAATATAGTTATTTGAAATCAATCAGAAAATGATTATGGCAATATTATATCTACGATGACACGTAATGTCATACATACACACAAACCTAAATATACGAACGTAGTAAAGAGCGATGGTAATATGGTGTAGCAGAGGGGATCCGTTAGCGCCCACGCTAAACTTCCCACTCGCTCCCTCTGAGTCACTATCTCCCAACTCCATTCATAACAGCCTTCTCTGTCTCCTTTATTTGGTCACGGCTCACAAAATCGAGTGGGAATTTAAATTTTACTGCAAAACACATCGTTTTATTCTATAAAAACCTATCTCATTCATTAATCTTCTCCTTTTTTTAATCTTATTTTCAGCCTTATTGCAATAATTAAATGTGTACGAATAAGCTTATGAGGCTGGATTCATCTTGTAAATGAACTCCGGGAGGAACTATTTGTATTACTTCAGTACCCTATTTAACATAAAAGCTTTTTCTGTTCAGTTGCTTTTTCTTTCACTTACCTATGTTTGAAATAGGTGTGTGTGTGTGTGTGTGTGTGTAGTGTCTAGCGCACAAACTAAAAGTCGTACGATACTGAAATTTCATATTTAAGACAACTAGAGCCATTTTATACTATGCTAATACTAATAATAATAAAATGCTAATAATATAATAGTTTTTTTATATAGAAATTCAATTTATTAATCCTTTAATGGTTTCACTCATTTTTATCTCCTTGGGCCATTATCCGGGTTTGAACACGCGTATTCTGGCATAGACAGATCTTGGTATTCAGTTACCTATCTTACTTTAAGAAACTTCGAAAGTCTAGATTGGTATTACTTTCAACAAATAAATAAAAAGCATTACGACGATTGCTTCAATGCAATCTAAACATTTTTTTTTGTTTTGTTTTATGTTTTTTTCTGTAGGCGCGACAGACCTTAGAGATTCTTAGCCGCGCAGTATGGTTTCCGAAGATGCTTGATGATACTTTATAGGGTAGGGTCATCACTCCCTACACCTCCTTTTGTGAGCAGCCCCAGGTTGGCTGACGGGTCTCATATACCCAAGGAAGAGGCTGTAAATGAATCCCAATTTAATTATATGTTTGAAAAAGTCTCCCCTGGTACTGGAATTCGAACTCACAAACTTTAGCTTAGTAAACTAGAGTGCTAGCACTCAGTCAGGGACTCCCAAATTCAGTTTTAACGTATTTTAATGCTGTTGATTTTATAGTATTTTTTTCATTAGGTATTTATAGTTATTTGCCTCCTGTAAATTGTAGATTGCATTGGAAGCATATGGTACTGTTGCAAAGTGAAAGTGAATCCCTTCACAATTACTGCACCTGGGCTTCGCATTCCACTCGTTCCATTCTCAATAATTCTAATCTTCACATTTATTGCAATTGTATCTTTCAATTGATATCCATAATTTTATTTTAGAAAAAAAAATAGTAAAAACAAAAGTGGGTCATAGGTTCTGTACATATCGATAATTCGTTTCGATAATGTTTCTAGGCCAAATGGAAACTATGAATTGTATGAAACTTACAATTTTCCCTCAATTTTTCTTTATCCACTTTATGGATTCTTCAAAGGTGAGCCTGGTCCAGAGAAAGAAAGACACTAGAAATCTATCAACTAAACCACGCCGTTTCTTTTCTTCCATTACGTATATAGTAAAATATTACTTTTTCCCTCACTGGGGAAAACAAAAATTCATGGGTATGTAATGGATACATAAACAATGGGTCTTTAATCTACTGCTATTTTTCAGTAAGGGAGAAATTAAGTTTATCGGTGAAGTAAAAAAGGTAATACGCTGCTAATTATTAAGCAATGGTTTATTATTTCCAAATAACTATATTCTTCCTGCCACCCAATATCCTTTAATAACATCACACTTACTTCTGTAGAACAAATCCGATACCTAGGACTCCATCTAATCAATCCGAAGAAACAGCTCGAAGATGCCGATTACTACAACACTTACTAGACAAACGTTCAACATTTCAAGTATATCACAAAACACTCATTTCTATAACTATTATCAGACCTATGTGGACATACGGATTCGAGCTTTGGGGTTCTACTAAACCATCTAAATCCTCCCGCATCTAATCCTTACAATCCAAAACCCTTCGCAAATTCCTGAATGACCCTAATATTGTCACAAATCAACTCCTCCATAATGACCTAAACATCTCATTTGTTTCAGGTATAGATACACCTCTTTTCATTCTAAACTCCCTGCCCACACAAACCCACTTGTCCGTAACCTATATTCCTTAGATATTCCTGATAACCACCCGAGGCGATTAAAAAGAAGTTGGCCTCGGGACATACTGCCTTAAAATATTCAGCGAAGAGCTACGAGACATTTTAAGGACTTTTCTTCATTCTGCATATTTACTCATTGTATTGTATAATAAAGTTGTAAATTACAATAAATAAAAATAATTTTAAAAAGTAACTATATTAAGGTATATATGTTTAAAGACAATTAACGAATATGAAAAGTAATAAATAATTTAGAGGAAAATATCTTATCACCACGGGTAATTTCAAAACGCTATATATCTGATATTTCTAAACTGATTTCAATGATTTTTTTTTTTTGTTTTATAGGAAATTCAATCTTCAAAAGTAATTGAGTTTTAGGCGTCTTTATCGGTAAAATTTCAATTTTTTTTTTATATTTAGAAAACTCCTCATATCATTGTGTTTATTTTCTTCATTGTACTGCCCAGAACCGACTCAACCCATCTGAATCAAGTTCACTATAATCATATTCTTCCTCCGAAGAAGTGAGGGAATGATGTGACTCATAGAGAAGGCATGGTGAGCTGGAAGTGTGCCCGTTTTGTGGCTCCGTGATGTGCGCAAGTGGATTTTTGATTCGAGAGCGAAAGTAACTTCTGCAGGAGGGCATATTCTAACCATCTGTAATCATACTTTATTATAAGAATATTTAATTAAAGTTAGAGTAGGAAAAATGTTAAAGAATTACTATGAGTTTTGATAGAAATATTAAATAACCTAAAAACATAAATTATTATCTACTTAATGAAATAATTAGCTTTGTCCGCTTTTCATCACCGTCCCTTACATTATACAACATTTTTTACTCTGAACTTATATCAATCTATTGTATATAATTTAATGTATTTGCTCTATTTATTTATTTGAATACAGTTCTAAGCATTAATAAATATATCTTTTAAAAACCTACTTTCTTAAGGTATTAATATTTTTATACTTTAACCCTTTTCCATTTATCATTTTGCTTGATTATTTTCAATAATGAGCATTTCTAATCGACAAAGAAATATTCCCTTAAACATCTGAGGGCTTACGTTTCATGATGCGTAGAACCACCCGAATCACGAATGAAAAAAAAATCCGTCCGTTCGCAGTCCGTGGCATTTCTACGAAACTACTGAACCATTTTTTGTTTTTTTAATTCGCTACAAAAATACTAGGGCATGCAAATATGATCCTAACACCTAGACGTTGATATCAGCTGGTTATTTTTTTAAATGGCGGCCGATTAACTGATTTAATTCAATAACTCAGTTATTATTTAAGGTAAAGAAAAAAATCGGTGTTTTTAAACCAAAAAATAGAAATTATACATAAAGAAAAATATTTAAAGTGTTTTAGATTCAGAAAAGCGCGATCTACATAAGAAAAAAAAGTTGATTTATACATTCAAGTCACAAATTATAATAGATGTAATTCCACCAAAACTAGGTTATAATTGAAGGTAGAGAAAAGTCAGAAATATTAGGAGCTATAAACAGTTATAACCTAATATAGTTTTTTTTTTTAAATAATAAACCACTGTGTAATAATTTGCAGCGTTTTTTATTTTATTTACTATTACATATCTGTTAGATATTTACATGTTTGTATTTCTTTTTTGTTTCTGACTGTTTCAAGCCCTGATGATAGCTCACATGATGGCACCGAAACGCTCTCAAAGTAGATAAACCATCAAAACTGACTCAACCTAAATAAATAATTAATAAACTTTAAATAGTCATGAATCAACGCATATAAATAAATACATATTTATTATATATCTATATATTTTATTATGTTTTGTTTTTATTATGTAATTGCCCATACGTTTTAGCTCCTTTTTTAATTAACCGACGTATCGGTTGCGTACAAACTTGTTGTACGTTCACTTGGTCATAGAAGGAGATAAGCTCAAGGTAGCTGGAGCGATTTACGATTTAGTTGTGAAAGCATCAATTATACCATTTCATTCCTCGCCTTGCATCAAAAATGAGCTACTATTTCATCTTCGTATTTCATAATTCTTAATTATAGTAGAGCATGAATTCGTAATTTTGTGATGGATTATTGAGAAATTATCACATCTGATATATTAAGACATGTTTTAAATTTTTATAGGTCGAAATAAGTGCGTTGAGACGTCGATTTCCAAAGGGTACTAGAAAATTTTACAGGAACCGCAAACACCTCCCATTACTATACTAGTTAAAAAACTTTCCTTTTTTTTTTTCAATTTGTTTTATTAAGAGATAATACAATCTTCCACCTTCTGGGGCAATGAGTATTAGAGATAAAATAAATCATTCATACCATATGTACATTGTAAATAAAATTAAAGAAAAAAAAATTAATAAAAACTAAACAAATAAAAGAAAAAAAAAATATATATACACAAAATTAAATAAGTACTATAAAGAAAATAATAATAACAATCTTGTTCACATTCATACCTATTTACAATATTTACAAACTGCCCCTGGGATCACTGAATCAAACCTCGAGATCCACTAGTGGATGTCGAGGCACAATGCCAGAAGATCCCAGCGCCTCTCATTCAGCTGCGTCACTGGTCTTGAAAGCCAGTGGAGGCTGCGCGAGGGCTTTATTAAAATCTAGACTTTTTTGGCAATTAAATGTTTTAGTATGATTTGGAACGAAACTAAATGCGTTATTAGTAACTTTGGAAAATAATTGCATTTCAAAATCACGTTTTTAAAGTACTTGAGAGTTCATTAGATACAATAAAAAAGAAAATATAGGTAAAACTAAATGATGAAAATACAAGTATGTCAAAATATCAATTTTGTAATAAAAATGTCCTTTGGTACTTTTTGGAAATCAACGTCTCAATTCTTTCTCAGAGGATTTAAATCAAGTTCCTCTAAATCCCACCTAGTTATTTAAAAAATCTGTATAGCTTCCTCAACACTTCCCAGGAACCCAAATATGCATACAAAGAAATTATAATTTTCCAACATGAAAATAAACAATAAAAAAAGCAATTGTTTTCTCTTAAGTGTAGTTATTTCTATAGTTTTCTATTGTCCACACATATAAGAGAATTATATAACTAAATAAAGAATAAGCCATAATGACCTATATGGGAGACTTTTTTTAAAAAAGATAAATTTATTTTCGAAAGACAAATAATATTTTAAAAATTAATAGAAGTGAATGTAGCGGTTAGTTATAAAAAAACGATACATATTATTGGTTAATAATAATATGTATCAATAAAAAAGATCTATAAATTACCTAAATGTTATTTTTCTTTATTTTCACTTCTAAAAGTTGATTATTGTTACACATAATATATACGCCGACATTATGAATAATATAAAATTTTGATAAAAATATAGAACAATAAAAAAATGAAAAACAAAATAAATAATAACATCAAAATAAAAATAAACATAGACCACAGGAATTTGATTAATGTAAAGTTTGCTATAGTAAAAACAAAATATAACAGTAAGCCAACAGTCAAATTTTAGAAGTTAATGTAGCATTAGCTATAAAAAATAATATGTATCAATAAAAAAAGGTAATTTATAGTTAATTGTATAATATGAACATTTTATTTAATAAGTGACTTTATGAAATTTGGTATATATAGACATAGAAAAAAACTAATAAATTTAACTAAAATCAAAATGTTTTAAAAACTTTTTAGTCTTTATAGTGGGGAAAAAGCACCGTAAGGTTGACTGAAATTGACAAATTATATAATAATTATAATAATAAAGATGATGAAAGAAAATTGTGCTTGTTTTAATATTAATTTAATAATTTTTATTTATGTTTTTTAAATTTAAAATAAAAATAAGATTTAGCTAGATAAATATTGACAAGGGTTAGGAAAATAGAGCCCAAGAGCCAGAATAATATCGACCCAGCTTGGACAGTTGCGAACCCCCAACTCCCACACACCTTCCTTCCGTCAGCCCAGATAGTCCCGGGCTAGCTCGCAACTGTGGTTTTATAACTTCTGCATCATATCCTGCTTCTCTGAATTATATTAGCTTATATCCCACAGTTACAAACATATTTTATAAAATTTATAATAATTCTAATGTTTTTGTCTCATTATTTTCTACAGTGGACCTTTTTAATTGACCGAGAAAAAATTGTCAAGACAATAAACATTATTTTAACTTTTTTTTTAATTTTCCATAAGTCTTGGGGTTCACTTAAATTATTACATTAAATTAATCACAATATTCACTTGAGTCTCCGCGATGCTATCAACTCAATTATATTCACAGGCTAAAGGCTCCGCAATTCCGCGTTGTGCAACCTTCTAAACTCCCCAGTGGCCTCACCTCTCTTCGGACCAAATATTTTACGCAGTACCTTAAGCCGTTGTTTATCCTTCAAAGTAAGCGGCCACGTTTCGCACCCGTAAGAACCGTCGGAAGAATAATATTTTTATAAATTCTAACCTTTAAGTTTTTAGACAGAAGCCGAGAGCTGAGTAATTAGGCAACTGAATAATAACACGCATTTCCCGCCTTTAATCGGGACTTTGTTTCTTCCTGAATTTCGTTTTTTCTTGTTATCATTGAACCTAAATACTTGAATTTCTCTACGTGTTTAAAAGTATGCCCTGATATATCAATATCACCAAGATCGCCACCGTTTATGCTTGGTTATAAAATATAAATTAAATTTTAATGAAAAACTTTTATTTAGAGTGAGGAATCTTAATCTGGGCACAGTTTTTAAGAATCCTTAAAAGTACTGTTTTGGTGAAATTTTACATCTATATTTTTTTTATATTTTCATAACAAAGCATACAACTTAAATATTTTAATGGCATATTTTTTCATTATTCCGCTTTGAAAAGGAGTCATTTTTATTCCAAAATTATTTTTCTACTTTCACTAAAACTTGCAAGCACTGGTCGAAACGGCGATGTTAAAATTAATCTTGTTAAGGATTCGCCTTATAAGTGATAATTTACTCATATATATTACTTTATATTTACTTCTTCTCTATAGATATAAAATGATAACGCAAATTTGTTTTCCGCTATCTTCTTCACGACAAAACGGATTTTGAAACGGTTTTAACCTTCATTCAGGGCATTCTTTCCTGAAGATTTATAAGTAAAATATATTGCAATTTAGCTTTTCATTGAACGCAAAAAAATTAATTTTGTGTAACTAAGCAATCAAAAAAATAGGCTGAAATATAAGTAATAACTTAGGCGTATAATATATGGTTGGAAAGCATAAGAATTTAAAAAAGTCAATATGCGATATAAGAAATTGTAAAAGTTAATATAAAGTTGCTGTAAGCTCATAAACATATGAAGTTATGTTATTGGGAAAGAGAGAGGTTATAATAGTAAAATGTGGCAAGCGTCGTACAGGATCGATAAGTCAAATCAGAAGAAAGAATATTGCGTACAGAATTGTAACTGAGTTGTTATTAACAAGCTTAAAATTTAAAAAACTTAATAGCTTAATTTTTAGTTATTCCGCTTTGAAATAAGATAATTTTGACAATAAACTTATTTTTCTACCTCCATTAAAACCAAAGATATTATATAAAATGTCTTTTTCGCTCACAAAAGTTCCTATCTTTTTACAAGACTCCTGAGAAGCGTTGTCCCCTAATATTTTGCCGAGTTTAATGGTTTAATGTCCCTTTAAAAAATTATCAAAATTGGTGAGTCACATTTGGGATCCTCTCCTTGTTAGAGGAACTGCAACTTAAGATCATGCATTCAGATCATTTTTTCAACGTTCTCAAAATTTCTCACTTTTCGCAACCACTTTGACTATTAGGTCTACGCCATAGCTGACTCGACCATCATGGACTACGTTGTAAACTGTAAGTGTAATGGTGCGAATCAACGCTGTCCAAGCATGCGGATATGCACCGTAGGTCAGGCTTTCCCTTTCGGATGTCTCTGAAGCAAGTTGCGTGTCTGCGGGATTCAGTTCCCGACATACATCTACCTCTTCGATGGGTTGTAGACACGCCAAACAGTTCGGAGAATCGGCATCCACGTCCTACTTCGCTTTATCGAAACGGATCGATGAGCGATTCCACTTCCGACACGGAGGTTCGTCGCATATACATTCGATCAATTCAACTTTATTTTTGTATATTCTATACCACTAGACTGTATTTGTGTATTTTTACCTACACTTATCAATATTTAATATAGTTAAGGAAAGTATTGCGATCTAAACTTAAGAAATCCAGTTTTCATGGGTATTACACGTTTTAGGAACCCCTGAGTTCAAATGACAACATCTGCGTGTGTGGTAAGTCTATCTTACGTTGTATGTGAGTTGTAGAAAACTGAAATTCCATATTTTAGGAGCGTATATTCCTGAGATGTTACAGAAACTTTTTCATCAAATCAGGCTTAGAAGAAGAGCCACATAATACCATGAATTTCATACCTTTTCACGATTTCCTCCAAAATGGCTCTTAGGATTTTAATCAAACTCGCTATATCGATTTAAATTTGAATATGACGTAGGTTTTATTCTGATGAAAATAATTTGAAAAGGCTGAAATTTCCTTCCTCTAAAGTACCCTCTATTGTAAAATCGAAAAATAAAATATATCATGTTATTATCTTATTGAACGTTTTTTGTTTTTTTTTTTATTTATTTTAATGACGGAGATAACTAATGAAAGTCGTGTGTTGCGCGCACCATATTAAAAAAAATGTATCCATTTATTTGACTAAAAGCTAGTTTGTTTACTTATTTAACTTCAATTTATGCTGCTGTGGCTAATCGGACGATGCTACAGTGGGAGTCCTAAATTTTGTCTATGTTTAATTTGGTTATTTATCTTTAACGAGTACCATCACGCCTTTTAGTGTCTCGAAAAAAAAGTCCTTGGACCATTTGCCGGATGTGAACTCGCAAACTTTGGCGTAGTAAGCTGTTAAGCTAGCCATTATACCACAGGTGCTCACTAATTAGGAGCTTCACCATTACCGAAAGCGTCATAAAATGATTGTGGTAAACGAAAAAAATTCTATTACTTGTTAACTTATTGAATGGGAAAAAAAAGTAGGTAAATATAAGTTTTGTGAGGTGCGCACCAGTTTTTTTGTTTTGTTTTTTATTTAGTTAGGTCACCGTTTTCGGTACTTCAACACTTACTAGACAAACGGTCAAACCTTCCTCTTGACTACAAAAGACTTATCTACATGATTATTATCAGACCTATCTGGACTTACCGAATTGAGCTATAGGGCTCTACTAAACCATCGAATTCTTCTAGTATCCAATCCATACAACCCAAAATTTTGTTAAATTCTCAATACTCCTTACTTGGTCACGAATAAACTCATCCACAAAGACCTTAATGTTTCCTATGTTACTGTTTTGGCCTGAACCAGGTATGAAAAACTCCATTCCCACTATAGCGCATTATTTTCTACCCTCTTCGATCCCTGATAATGCTCCGAGACGTCTGAAAAGAAGATGACCTCAAGACCTTCTTGTTTAGATTGTCTACTAGAGTGCTGCCAATTAGCAGTTTCTCTTCATTTTTACTTTCACTTACCTATATATGAAATATATAATAAGGGAGGATTCATAATGATGGAGTTTTGTTGACCGTAGAGAAATTAGATGAGGAAGATGGTTGGGGGTGCGGTCATAAATTAAAAACACACAATTAAAAATAAGCGTTATTTTAATTATGTGCCGACGTATTGTATTGACGTATTGTAGGCCGAAACGTCGGCACATAATTAAAATAACGCTTATTTTTAATTGTGTGTTTTTAATTTATGACCGCACCCCAACCATCTTCCTCATATAATAAGGGAGAGTTTTGAGATCGTGAAAATTTTCGAATTCCGGTTTTCAACGGAAATACACGTTTAAGGGTCCCCCGAGTTCAAATAACCAAATAACAAAAAGGTCTGTGTGTCCGTGTGTGTGGTAACTCTAGCGCAAAAAGGAAAAATCGTACGGAACTGAAATTTCATATTTAAGACTACTATACGCCCGAGATGTTACTGCAACTTTTTCAGTAATATCGGCTGACCGGAAGTCCTACTTTATCCCATGCACTTAGCACCTTTTAACGATTTATATAAAAATGGCTCTAACGATGTTGATTAAACTCGCTATATTGATGTAAAATTTAATGGGCTTTAATATGATGTAGGTTTCATTCTGATTGAAATATTTTAACAGGGCTTAAATGCAGATATTTGCTTCCTGTAAAGTACCTTTAATTTTGTAGATTCTATAAAAATAAGCATATCATCTTATTACCATTGATAAATAACAGGTAAATATATAAGTTGAACGAATTCGAAATCAAACTAAAGGAGAAAACTGAAAAAAATATTTTTCATTGGTCATCGCCGGACGATCCAAGTAACTATAACACGGAGTGATGAAAAAAAACAAACTTACTGAATCTCATAGATAATACTATAACATATTATTTAATAAAACACATCTTTCTGTAAAAATCAAATGTAAATAATTCTTTAACAATTTCTTTTCGTTTCTAAATTTGTTTAAAAATTCTTAAATTGTTAGTAAAAACAGAGGTAAGTGAAAGTCGTGTGTTGCGCGCACCAGATTTTTCTCGTACAGCCAACAGTCTGGCCATAATAATACAGTCTGGCCATAATGTGACGCTCGTTTCCTCGAATCCTTAGTGTTATGTGAAAATATTTTTAGGGTTGTGCGAGGTGGTGCAATCGCTATCGACTCGTATCCCGTGACGTCACTAGCCCTCCCCTGACGTCACGGGATCAATACTCCCCTCCATTGAGAAGAGTCCCATTGAAGGGGTTTGCCCCCGACCCCAAACACCACCCACGCCATTCCCTCCTTTCTAAAATTATAACGCGGCAATATAGCGCCTCCTATATGTGAGCTTCGATACTATAAGTCGAGTGATCAACTAGTGGTTACGGTCCGGGGCTAATTATATAACTCCCGTATACTTTTATTTATATCTAATAATTTCGCAACCTGTATTATATATTAAATGCAACAGATGTTTAAATTAAAAGAGCTGTTCGAAATCTAAGAATAATAAGGAGTAATTAATTATGATTCCAAAGAGTAAAAATCTGATGTGCGCAACACACGACTTAAAGAAAAAATCAATTAAAGAATTTTTAAAGGAATTTAGAGATAAAAATAAATTGTTAAAGAATTAATTAAAATGAATTTCAATAGAAACACGTGTTTAATTAAATAATCTATTATATTTTTTGTTTACAACAATCAGTTAGTTTCATCGGCTTTTTACCCCTCACCATTAACTCTAATAATGATGGAGTTTTGTTGACCGTTGAGAAATTAGATGAGGAAGATGGTTGGGGGTGCGGTCATAAATTAAAAACACCCATTTAAAATAAGTGTTATTTTAATTATGTGCCGACGTTTCGGCCTACAATGTGGGCCTTCATCAGGGTTGACTCGACCTGAAGACGCTGCCTGAAGGAGTCAAGGGCCGAAACGTCGGCACATAATTAAAATAACACTTATTTTAAATGGGTGTTTTTAATTTATGACCGCACCCCCAACCATCTTCCTCATCTAATTAACTCTAATAAATTGTTTTTCTAAAATCTTTAGCTTTCTAACGTTATATTATAAAACTATATTACTATTCTTGTGTTCAAAAACACAAAAACGGCATAAAAAATATATATTTGCACTATTCTCCTTTAGTTGTTTATCGAATTCGCTCAGCTTAAATATTTAACGGTTATTTATCAATGCTAATTATATATATTCCAAATTTTTTGAAATCTACAAAATTGAGGGTAGAAAATTTAAAATATCGCCATTTAAGCCCTGTCAGACTATTTTTATTGGAATAAAAATCTACATGATATTAAAGCCCATTTAATTTTACATCAACTAGAGCCATTGTTGAAAAAAATCGTAAAAAGGTGCAAAACAGTGGCTCTTCTGGTTAGCTTATTTTGATAAAAAAGTTGTCGTAACATCTCGGACGTAAAGTAGCCTTAGACAGAGGGGACCCTTAAAGGTGTATTCCCGTTGAAAACTGGAATTCGAAAACTTTCACGATCGCAATACTTTCCCTTACTATAAATTCCATATATAGGTAAGTGAATGTAATAAACGAATATTATGAAAAGGCCTATACAAATAAACGTTTATATGTATATGGTAATTTTAACTAAATAAATTATTTTGTGTTAATTTTTGAAAAAATAAATAAAACTGTTATCTTAGAACAATAAGGAAAAATCACGGTTCCAGACATACTTTCAGATTTTCTAATGTTGTTTTTATGTAGGTTGGAACATTTTAGCTTTATCACCCAATGATGATGATGATAGGTAAAGATGCTTTACTGTGTCATATATATGACACTATGTCCAAAGTAACCACCTCAACCAAACGACACAATATTTTAAGCGGAGAAAATCTTGCTTGAGATATTGAGGTACTTTGAGGCAGCGTTCATCTTCACTTCATAAAAGTTATTTCACTATAAAAAAAACAACAACACTCCTTCAGTATCATTGAAGCATAAAATATTTTTATATTTCTTCTATAAATGGGCTTTTGATTTCTATGAGGTACTATATTATATAATTGGAAAATAAAATATGTATAGAAGGATGTTATGTTAGATGATAAAATTTAAATAAAGTTAGGAGCTGAAAGAAGATAAAGGGATGGGGGTCACCTGTAGCATACTGGCTAGCATAACAGCCATAATATGTACTTTAGGAGATTTACTAGAAGCGGAAACATAGTATTCATTTTTTCTTATCCAATTCACCTTTAGAAAAAAATATATCGTTAGATATATTTTTTTGGCCATTCCCAAAAGAAAATTATTTTACTTCGTAATTTACAACGTTTCGGTCTCTATGGCCATCCTCAAGTGTCTATCATGCCTAATTATTCAAAGTACAATAATTCAACGCTTCATCAGCAGTGTCATCAGTTTTCAAGCATTCATAGTTAGTCGGCCATCGTATAGAGCATCAAATGGGAATTTCGATTATTAAGACAGAAGAAAAATTAGGATTATGATGAGAAAATATATAGTAAGGAACAGTTTTAAGAAGGTTAATATTTTCAAATTTTTCATCTAAAAAGTCGTTTTCAGTCTCCTGAGTCTTTCCTCAAAGCATTATGTGTGGTAAGTAATCAGTAATAAGATTATGTCCTATTCGTCACTTTACATTACATTTTACAAACTTGTACATAAGATAACGTTTTTTCCAAAATATTTAGATTTCCAACAATATATTATAAATTTATATTACTGTTTTCATGTTCAACAGAGCTGGACAATTAATTAAAATACCAATTTAATTAGTCCTCTAAATAATTCATTTTAATTAATTAAAATTAATTAAACTTTTGCTCACTTAACTTCATTTAATTAAGCTGGTTAATTAATTCTAATTGATAATGATTATTGATTGTTAATTTAACAACTACAATTAACAATTAAATTTAGGTAATTACTTGTAATTGTGAGCTTCAATTAAATTTAATTGTTTATTAATTACTTTTAATTGTAATTGGCACAGCTCTGGTTAAAAAACACTAAAATTGCATAAGCAAAATATTTTTTATACTTTTTTTTCTCTAGTTGGAAATCGAATTTGTTCAACATATATTTTTATCCGTTTTTAATCAGTAAAATAAAGATTTTATTTTATATATATTTATTTATTGGAATTTACAACTGTATAACAAGTAATACAACAAGTAAAGTTGAATGAAACATAAAAAAGGCATGAAACACATGTAGAGAAGCTTCCCAATGGAAAAAAAATTTAAAATATCGGCATTTAAGCCCTGTCAGACTATTTTAATCAGAATGAAACCTACATGATATTAAATCCCCCCAAAAAATAATAGATTTGTGGAGTTTAACATGTTCACGCCACGGTGAATATCTACGTTTTTCCTGTGAGGCGGTTCTGTGTTAGCTGCTCACCTTCGTGGGGCGGCCCGCCGGGGCTGTACTGTTCCAACGTGTTTAATGCGAGATCACAACAGTTCCAGGCTTCCAACGCGCTATATGAAAGATTTTAAAAATATGAAAATAAATCACGCACAGCTAAATAAAATTCTTTGAGAAGAGTAATCGTGTGAAATTAACCGATAAGATTCCTTTGAGGGGGGATGTTGAAAGTTATAAAATATTTAATTAATATACCCTTATGCTTGTTAATTCCTACAACATATAATGTTGAGAAAAATAAAATAAACTTATTTTTCAAAAACAAGTGACTCAACTGTGATGCACGTCGCCCCACAGAATAGCTAAGCGTGAAGCACCGGTGGGTCACCCCCCCCCACAAAACAGACAAGTGTGACCCACCGGTGGGTCACCCCGGTGTGATCGTGCTAACCAAAATCGATAGAATCGTTTTTGAGAAAATCATAAAAAAGTGCAAAATGCGTGATATAAAGTGACACTTGAGGTTAGCCGGTTTTAATGAAATAATTTTTGTAACATCTCGGGCGTATAGTTGTCTTAAATATACAATTTCAGTTTCGTACGACTTTTCGTTTTCGTGTTAGACTTACTACACACAAGCCTTTTTGCGGGACTTCGTTATTTGGACTCAGGGGATCCTAAAACGTGTGTGAAAACTTGAATCCGGAAATTTCCACGATCACAATACTTTCCCTTACTATATATTTCATATATAGGTAAGTGAAAGTAATATTACAGAGCC
Organism: Piezodorus guildinii; assembly: GCA_023052935.1. Lineage (NCBI taxonomy): Eukaryota > Metazoa > Arthropoda > Insecta > Hemiptera > Pentatomidae > Piezodorus > Piezodorus guildinii. The sequence continues at coordinate 90,025,649 of CM041294.1, forward strand.
TTCCTTGTATTATTCACTCGACCATTGTGATAGCGCACTAAACCGTCTTGTGAGTGCTGAGGGAGTTGAGATGTGACACTCAATTGAATGCTGGCATCAGAGGCAATTAGTGAGCCAGTAGTGCTCTATCTAATTACTGCCGCCAATCCCCCAGGTTGTCTCTAGATTGAACAGGCGCACAGTATCTCCCTCGTGCTAGTATTAATGCACATATTTTGTATATTTAGATTTCATTCATACCCACTTAATGAATGATTTGAAATATTGTTAATGATGGTTCTTTCAACGTAATACCTACCAACCATTCATCGGTCATTTTACGCTCCAGTTGATATTTTCCTCTTGTTATCCTTCTGTAAAAAAAATGCACAACCCGATGTGTAATATTCGATGTAAACAAAAAAAATGTTGAAATTTAAAGACATATTCAAGCTCTCAATATTTACTTTCGCTTACCTATGTTTGAAATATATAGTAAGGGTAAGTATCACAATCCTGAAAATTTTTTAATTCTAGTTTTCAGCGTAAATACACGTTTTAGTGCCCTCTGAGTCCAAATAATCAAGACCGGCTGGTTTTAACATCTGTTTTTTCTTTTGATTTCCACATTAAATTAACAACCTTTATCAATTATGGAACCAAGATTTTTTAATGTAAAAAATCCTGGGTTAAACTGTTCCTTCGATGGGACGTAAAATGGTGGTCCCGAGCCTGGGCGATGTCAGATACTCGTTTAAGATCCCTATCCTGATTAAACCTGGATAGGCAAAATTGAGGACTTCCACTGTAGCATCGCTCGGGGTTACTGAATGGGTTAGCGGGCGTTGCTTTGAATGCGCGTTGCCTAGCTACCACAGATGAAAAAAACTTGTGACCAAATAATTACGAGTTCGCGTCTCGGTCCTGGGGGGGGGGCTTTTATCTTACCATTTATCCTCCGCCTCCCCCCTCGGCCCGAGAAACCTCTGCATAGCCTTCAAAGGCGAGGAAGGGGATAACAAACAAAAAAAAAAACTACACAACTTTCCCTCACTGTTGTTATAATCAATTTAAGAAATTTTAAATGAAGTTAGAGATGAGAAAAAAAGTAATAGGATTGCATAATGTTTTGATAGGAAAATGTGATTTATTAAATAATCTATTATATTTGTATGTACTACAATAAGTTAGTTTTATCCACTTTTTATCAAGCTATATTCCTTTTTACATATCTTTATATAAGATAATATTTTTTTCTAAAATCTTTAGCTTTCCAACGGTATATTATACATCTACATTATCATTATTATGTGCGAATAAAAAGAATTTACCTAAAAAAAATAGTTTTGCTCTTTTCTCCTCTAGTTAATTATAATATTCATTTACCTCGTATTCTCAGCAGCATATTATCAATGCTTATTAGACGATATAGTTATTTTTTCGAATTAAAAATTTTTTTAATGTCTTTTTTGTTTTTTGAACATAAGACCAGTAAGATAGAAGATGTATAATGTACCGTAGGAAAGGTAAAGATTTTAGAAAAAATATTATTTTATACACAGAAATCTATAAAGGTAAAGAGAGTGATAACAAGTGAATAAAACTAACTGGTTGTAGTAGATAATAATATTATTTATTATTATTATATATACTTAGATAATACGATTATTTAATAAAACAAAAGTTTCTTTCGAAACTCAGTGTAATTAATTCCATTTTCATTTCTAACTTTATTTAAAAGTTCTTAAATTATGGTTTTTAAAACTGAGGTTAGTGAAAGACGTGTGTTCCTCGCATTAGATTTTTTAACCTTGTTATTTATTTTTTATTTTTTTTCTCTCTGTGTCAGTAAACATCTCGTTCTCCTTCTTTTTTTCCTTAAGCTCCTCGATTCTTCCTACTCTCTCTTTCTCCTCATCGAGTTAAATATCAAAGATGTTCGTTTTATCTCTTCCCCATCAAGGAACATTTTTTATGATATAATCATTTGATCTTGTAATGATGAACCCACTTTGCGGTTTGGCCGCTAATGAATCAGGTTGTTTTCTTGATCTTCAGATTCTTTACCTCGTTTTCGTATAATTAATGTGTTTATTCGATTGAAGGAGGCCAGGTAAACAAGTGAATAAATTAAAAAATTGAGGGCTCGGCTCATCACAACTTTTTGAACTAACATTTTTTTTTTTAGCCTTCCTCTTGCTACAAGGTAAATACAATTTTATACGGATCCATCCGTCGTTGCACTAAATAAAAAAAAAACACGATTATATCTTTAATAGGCGTACCTTTTTTTTGTGAGGTATTGGCCGAACACCTAGTATCCTGTCCTTAAAATTTCCTAAACTTTTTTCTTTTCTTTTCACTTCCATTTATGAAATATGTATAGGTAAAAGGTAAGATAGTGTATCGGGAAAAGCAATGCGATCGTAAAATTGTTTCGAATTCCAGATTTCAACGGAATCTATAACACAAATACAAGTATTGGGATCTCCTTAGTTCAAATCACCAAGTCTAGCAAAAAGGTGTGTGTTTGTGTGTGTGTATTTAGCACAAAAATGAATGTCGTAAGAAATTTTAAAACAAAATATTTTGTCTTACGCCAGAGATGTTAAAAAATTATATACAGAACTTCAGCAGGAGGCATGATAGGCGTGGCAAAAGAAGGTGCCGCCAGCAGCACCCATTCCTAGGCTTTTGCTTAAGCAGAGGAAATCTCTCATCCAGCTTTCTTCAGCCTTCTTCTAACAATTGTTACAGCTATTGCCGTGTCGTTTATGAGTCGTGTCCTTGCACTTTGCTATAATTATAGAACGAGATTGGCTCATCTGCCGTATCAATTATTAATAATAACCTTTTTAATATGTTAATATTTAAGTCCATACCTCCGATACCCTTTAACCATCAACCAATGACTTTCTCAGTACTGACCAAGGAACCCTCACATGTACTTAAGACGCAATAGCCAACACCTGCATTACCGACCAAAACACATCCTTTGACCGCCCTCTGCCGCCTTCCTTATCCCCCCTGCAATCCCTCACTATGTCTACCTCCGGATCCTCTAGACTAATCACTCTTGTTACATTGCTTGTTTCAAACTAATAGAAGACCTGGGAAGGTACACGTGTAATCACCCACAACACTCCACGATTCAGTATACATGATTTAGATGTTTTTAACACAGTAAAAGTAATGTCGTAATATCTTCACTGTGTGTGATTCATTAACTTATGAAAATGGGAATATACTGTTCGTAAGTACTGGTACACTGTTTGTTGTAGAGTTTTGTCAGATTGAAATAATTGTAGTTCATGCATGTTAGTTGTTTTTGCTGAACTATGAATTGACCAAAAGAGGTAATTTTTTATTTTATTTATATTTCATTGAATTTTACAAGTGTATATTAATATGAGTACTAGTAAAAGTGTTGAATTATAATATAGGGCATGAAAAGGCTTGTGAAGAAACCACCGAGCCGTAGAACTTCGATGTTTATTTAAGTAAGTAGGTCCTGAGGCCATCTTCTTTTCAATTGCCTCGGAGGGTTGTCAGGAATATGTGAGATTGATAGTTGCGGACAAGAGGGTTTATGTGGGTTGGGATTTTGGAATGGAAAGTGGTATATCTGGTACAAGAAAGGTCCGCAACAAATGGGATATTAAGGTCGTTATGGATGATTTTATTTGTGACGAAATAAGGAGCATTTAGGATTTTGCGAAGGATTTTGGATTGTAAGGACTGGATGCGGGAGGAATTAGATGGCTCAGTAGAGCCCCAAAGCTCGATTCCATATGTCCAGATGGGTCTGATGATGGTAACATAAAATACCTTTTTGTAATAAATTGGAAGTTTTGAACGTATGTCGAGTAAGTGTTGTAGTAATCGGTATCTACGGGCAGTTTCTTGTCGTTTTAGTCTCGTATAAGGATTCCATGTAAGAAGTTGGTCAAGATGGAGTCCTAGGTATGGGATTTGTTCAACAGGTATGAGTGGGGTATTATTAAAGAATACAGTGGGCCAGACGAAGAGTAAAGGTAATTTAAGGAGGTAATTAAAATTCATGTGTTCTGAGCACCAGATGATTTTTTTTAATTAGGAAAGGTTATACACTCAACAATTTTTTACTGATTTAAAATGTATCTTTTGAGCGATTATTTCAGTTAAGTGTTCTACATAATAGTTTAATTGTAGTATCACAGATCATATCATAACAGTTGTATAACTAACATATAAGCGCAGTCCAAACTAACAAGAACCCCAGTCCTTGATAACTATTCAAAGAGTTGCGATAAGTTATTTTTAGTTCTGAGTTGATAATTAGTCTGTGTGTCATGCCCGTCTCCCACAACCAAGCAAACTACTGGACGCTATGTCTAATCTTCACAACATAGTATTACGTTTGTTTACAGTTTTATTTATATTACAATATAGAAAATTATAATAGGGGGTCAGTTACGAAACAAAGCTTTATCGGTTGGAAGAAAGTTTAAACTAAAATAAAATGAAAACAAATCCCGGCCTTGTTGTTTTATTCTTCCGAGCCAAATATATATTTCGTAATATTTTTAAATCGAATGTATTGTAAAAAAAAAAAAATCATTACCATAATTTTGTTTGTTTACTTGTTTTAAGCTACTGTGGATAATCAGACGATGCTATTTTTTCCTATCCAGGTTTATTTGAGATAGGGATCTTCAACGATTATCTGTTATCATACATTGAGAATAATATCTTACGCTCCCTCGGAAGGACGACATAACCATGGATTTACCCTCCCTTAAAAAAGTCTTAGGGCCATCTGCCGGATCTGAAACCGCACTCCGGGCATAGAAGGCTGCTATGCTAGCCATTAAAATACATGTGCCCATTATGGTCGATATCGATTTTTTAATTATTAAAATAAATAATTTTTTGTTCGTAAAATTTTCAGTATCTTGGTTAAATAATGGTTAGTAGTAAAATAAATAATCACGTATTTTATTTATTAGTGATAAATACTTAACCTCTCTTCGTAATCATAAGTTCTGCATTTATCAATTGAGACGTTGATTTCCAAAAGGTACTATATCCATTCTAGGAAATTTTACAGGGGGCGCGAAAATCACTATTTATTATATTATTAAATTAGCTAATTTGATTCTGTTAGCATTAAAATCTAGAATTGTTTTTTTAGTATATTAATAATATCATATTAAAGTTATGAAATGAGATGTTTTGGTATAATTTGGAACGAAAATAAATGTGTAATTAGTTCCTTTAGAAAATAATTATATTTATAAATTGCGTGGATGAAGGACTTAGGTGTACATTAGATAAAGTCAAATAGGATATTTAGATACATTTAAGTGATGAGAATACAAATATGTAAAAAAATCAATTTTGTAAAAAATGTCCTTTAGTACCTTTTGGAAATCAACGTCTCAATTGTGAGAAACTCACCAAATTATCAAAATTTTTAATTTTTAATTTTTATACTTTAACTATGGGGGAAAGCTAAATTTTCTAACATCAAACGCATTCAATCCAAAGTCCTCAGAACATTAGTTTAATGCTCCTTATTATGTCACCAACTATACCTTACACCGCGACCTAAATATTCCATTTATTTTAGACCTTATTCCATCAAAATTCTCTAAATTCCATCAGAACCTTATCCATCACTTCAATCCGCTAGCTCAATCCCTGTCCAGCTCCACACACCCTTACCAACCCCCTAGAAGGTTGAAATGGCAATGGACCTCTTGTAAACATGTACACGTATGTACTGGATTCTCCACTCACGTGCTGTGTGCTTGAGGATTGTATATAGGTATGAGTGACTTTTCTACATATTCTTATTGATTCTTTATTGTATATATGTATATTGTATTATTATTTTATAATTTATTGTTATATATATATATATAGTGTGAATGTAGTTTGAATGATATACTTGATCACTATTAAAAATTTCCTAATTAGGACAGATTGTAATATTACTCAAAAAAATTGTTTCTGAGGAAAAAAAATTGTTATCTACAGCTTAATAAATATAAATTAATATAAAAATATTTTTTATTAATTTTGATTATAATTGAAACTTGTTTGAGTGAATAAATGTATTGCTAGATTATCTTTTAAATAAATTGATCCATTTTCACTCAACACTTTATTATTTATTTTTTCCTTTTTCCCTTGGGGAAAGGAAAAAAGGGAGAAAAGAAAAAATGAAGGAAAGAAAATAGAAATAAAGAGGAGATGAGTGAAAAAAAGATCAATTTATTTAAAAAAAAAAAAAAAACCTAGCAATATTTTTCATTTTATATTACATGGAAATCATTACTAAAAAATCGGATTCCAATGGTTAACTTTTTTATTGATGCTTTTAAGGAAATAATTTGAAAGGTCTTCAGGAAAATCCACTCATTTGAACCGAGTTCCGAGGATTTTACATTTTTAGCTCTTACGGCGCTCCAGTATTATTAAACATAATTGTATTAAAAAACTAGCTTCGATACTTAAAATCACTGTCAATTTAATTGTTAGTTTAATCAGTATTTATTAATGAACTTTTGTAAAATTTATTTTAATTACATAACTACTTTATATTGATAATATTTACCCCCAACTCAATTATTCCCGTTATAAATTATTATATACAAGGTGTCTCCCTTAGTAAAAACACTCAATGACTTTTGAAATCGGATTTTTTAAATCCCGTTTAATATTCGGCCATATCATCTTGCAGAATCGTTCAGGATGTTCAGAATCGCAAAAACTTATGCTTAAATGTGCTAAATCCAACAAGACGCTTCATGAGTTTGGAGCGTTACAGATTATTTTAAGTAATTCTAACACCAAACTTAATCAGAAGCTTTATTCCAGTCTAAATCATTCCTGTGATTAAATTTGAGGTGGTGTAAAACTGTTCTAGAATGCATAATGTATATTATTTAAATCCGAGGCAGTATTCTGTAAAATATTCATGCTTTAACAGTAAATTTATCCTTGTATGTCGGACTTACAGAGGGTCGAGCTACACAATAGATGGCGCTGCGGTAGCTCTCGAACTAGGAACCTTATACATCCTTGTAGAACCTTATACCTCGGACAGCCTTAAGCCTATCTGTGGTTGAGGGTCATAATAAAAAGCCTTCTTTGTGATCCTCTTTCTTCCGGGACCTCAGTTATATATTAAATTCTATATATGGTTCCTAAGAAGGGAAACTCTTGGTCGAGTTAGAACTTGACTCAAAATGCACCTTAATGGACTATATTTCTATTAGGAAGTGAAAAACCACTTTTCATTGAATATATATATATATATATATATATTATATATATGTATACATTTAGGAATTCCAGAAAGTAGAGGAGCGGACAAGGAAGGAACGATAAATATATAGAAATAGAAAATAATATTTATTCTGGGACTGGGTTCCTTAAGAATAACAGGTTTGTACAGATTAAATATACATTTCTGGCCAACAGACAGAAGGAACAGAATTAATTACTAATTACAACTATTGGTTAATATATGTGTGTATATCAGCATATATGTATAACGCATATACACATATATTTACAAAAAATTATATACAATGATAAAATAAAATAAAAAAAATTCTTAGAAAATATTGCGTTGAACAAAATTTAAAAAAAAATTATTAGATAACAGTATTTTAATATACACAATAAACAAATATTACTCTTCTTTCAAACTATGATGTCAGGAATATAAATATCTCTGTTTTTAAGCGCCTTTTTTGAGATGATCAAAGGTATTGGAAAAGTTGGGATTTGAGTGAGAAGAGGGAAGCAGCATGGCGAAGATGAGTAGGTAGAGAATTCCAGAAAGTAGATAAGCGCACAAGGAATTTTGTCCTATGGGTAGGAGAATAAAGGTCAGGATGGCGCGATCTTCTTTCAAGTGAGTGGACTGAAGATTTAAATCGTAGAAGACTGTGAATGTATGGAGGGTGTTGGGAGTTAATGATTTAGTAAAGGTATGATTCTAGGAAATATTGTCTGCTAACTGGGGAAAGGGGAACGTCACATGAGACCTCTACGGAGTGCTGAGGACCAGTCTATATAAATATATATATACACCATTATTAAATTGGGAAAAAAAAAAAAACAACTTACTGCCGATGTAACTTTTTTCTTTCAAATTCTTCTTTTGACTATTATGAACACAATAGAAAAAGAATTAGCGAAATACTTCAGTGATGTTATTATCAAGGGAAAAGAGAATTATATATATATATATATATATATATATATATATATATATATATATAATTCTCTTTTGCGATATGAGACTCCCTGCATATGTATATTTTATACTTATTTATATTTCATATCCGATAGCAACTATGGAAAATTCCAAAGCGATATCATTGTTTGTGTTCTATGAAAACAGAAACGACTAACCTTTAACGCGTTTCATTGTTCGCTAGCATGTTTGTTTCTTTGAATATCTTCACTTCCGTTCTAAATATTTAATTACACCTTCCTGAAGTTCTTAATTATACAGACGGCACTGATAACGCTAGACTCGATAGCTCCCAATTCTTCGATAACACGAATGTCTTTCTCATAGGTTTAAAAGTACCTACTAATAAAAAGAAATCGTCTACTACCCACATATAAACCTATATAGTAGATATTGGCCGAAGTTCTTCTTCTTCTACTGGCTCAACAGGCGCATGAGGCCGCCCTTGGCCTGCTCAACAGTCGCCAACCATCCTTCTCGATCCTCAGCTCGTCTCAGAGAGATCCCGAGCTGTCTAAGATCCTTCCCTACACCATCCTTCCATCGACCCTTCGGCCTGCCACGCCGATGTCCGTTTCCGAGGTCCATGGCCGAAGTTATATACCCATAATTCGATTATTTTTAAAGAAAAATAAAAAAAAAATAAACATTTTAATTAAAATCGCTATATCGGTGCAAAAATTAATGGGTCTTAATATTATGTAGGTTTCATTGTGATTGAAATAGTCTGAAAGGGCTTAAATGCCAATAGTTTACATTTTCTTTCTTTAAAGTACCTTTAATTTTGAAGATCGACCACATCATCTTGTTAGTATTGATAAAAAACGGATAAATGTAAAATTTGAAAGAATTCAAAATACAATGAAATGAGAAGTGAGCAAAAACATTTTTTTATGCAATTGTTTTGTTTTTGGACATAAGAACAGTATATAGATTTATAATAAATCGTTGGAAAGCTATAGATTTTAGAAAAAAGTATTATCTTATACACAAAATTGTAAAAGCTAACGGAGAATGATAAAAAAACGATAAAACTATCTAAATGTTGTAGATTAAACTTTAATAGATTATTCAATAAAACACATATTTCCATTGAAATTATGGGTTAATTAATTATCTATTAATCTTTAATATATTTTTTATCTCCACGTGTATTTAAACATTCTTATGTTAAGTTTAATAACGTAGGTAAGAGAAAGTTTGTGTTGTGCGCACCAAATATATTATAATTAATCCCTTCCCACAGAACAAAAAAATAAGAATTCTCCTTTCTGGCCCGTTCAACTAGTCTCTGGAATTCCCTCCCATCAAACATCCTTTATGCTCCATCCCTCTCCTCATTCAAACACCTTCTCTTCCAGTACCTTCTAGCATCCCAAAAAGACGCTGCTTGACAATGTGAAATTTTTTAGCAGAATTGTATTCAATATTTTTATTTTTTTCCACAAGTATCTATCTATTTTTTCAACTATTTTATCTGGAAGACTTCTTTGTTACCATCGTTACAGTTTTTTTTTCTTTCCTTTTTAAATTGTTTATATTGTGATTATTATGTCTGTTATGTGATTAGAAGACTTCGTTTTGTATCATTGTAGTATATTATTTTTATTTATGTTTAACTGGTGTATTTTTCATTAATTCTTGTCCAGTTTAAGTTACTTTATTGTTTCAAAGCTCATGTTATTCTTAAAAGACCAAGTAACAAAGTAATGTAATTTTTTATTTTTCTTCTTTTTATTATATATTTAAACTCATTTATTTTTCGTTTTGTCCACACAACTATTTTCTGAGAATATTTTTTTATTTTAATTTTTATTCATTTTATTTTTATATTTTATGTATATATTCACCCATAATTGTAAACATTAGTTAATTATGTACATTTTGACTGTTGGCCAGACATACTGTATATTGTAAACTGTGCAAATATGTTATTCTCAAGGGACACAGTCCCAGAATAAAAATCAATTTCTATTCTATTCTATATTATTCTAATTTATTTTTACCTCTCAAGCCGATCAAAAACGGATGAAACTGAATGATTGATAAGAATTTATATGGCCAGATTATTATTCGAATTATTTAATATAATTACATGTTTCCATCAAAGCTGGATGGAATTATTCAACACTTTTTTATCTCTAATTGTATTCAAAAGTTCTTATGTTGATTTCAACAACGGAGAGAAGTGAAAGTCGTGTGATGCGCGCACCAAATTTTGTTCCGAATTTTTCAGTTAATGTAACACTACATTACTTCCACTAGTATGACAGTTTGAATGTTTTTATGTTACCAATAACTGTAGATGTGGATCAAATTGATGCAAAAGAGTAAAAGTGCTTTGGATAGCGAAATTTAGATAAAGATAGAGATGTTTTATGTGAAGCACAATCGGTTTGCATGTGCTATCTCCATTCAATAGTTTATGTAACGGGTTCCGATAACAGGGGATGTAAAAATGTTACAACAACCATAGCCTTTTCATATCCATTATCCAACTATTTTCTAATTTGAGTAATGGGTTTTAGAAAATGTTTTTAGTTGTAGTTGGGTTTTCTCTCCCGGTTCGTTGTAGTAAAAGGTGTGCAATAAATTACTTATCTCAAGTTACCCGGTTTGAAACTTATTATAGCAGAATAAATATTTATTTAGTCATTTCGGAGCTAAAGCGGCACATCTGAGACCCGTTCAGAATCTATAAAGTCTATATATAATCTATAAAGTAACTAAAATTTATTAAAAATACCTGATGGTAGCGTGTTCTTCGTTTTATCATCTCCTTTCATAGCCGTTTGCATAAATATAGTGCAAATCACTACTATGAGCTATGTCGCTTTGCTGATTCTAAAACTGTCAACATATTTTTCTCTATCTTCAAAACTAACTAAATTACGTGTATATATAAGTGAAATTTCTATTTTTTCTGTTTCGAAATTAATAACTATTAATTTAATTTTTGAAATTAAATTAATAGCAATTCTCAATTTTTTTATAATATTTTATCTATATTCTAAAATATAATGGAGATAAAAGCCTGGAATGATTTTTATATTTTTATTTTATGTGCATCCTTATGTATAAAATTTCATTCAGTGATTTTTTTTCTTATTTAGAATTATATCTATTATCAGTTCATTTTAATGTTAAAAGGAATAACATAGACATACTTACAGATATTAAATCAACTAAATGAGGCATCCTATTTTTTTTTTTTTTAATTTAAATAAACGAAAATTAATATTTTTACATACATTTCTAACCTTAAACAATATTTAAGGATGGGCAGATTGTGTGGCCCAAGACGCTAGAAAATATTTGAAGGTCCGAAACTGGATGGCAGCGGCGCAGAACAGAGATGCATGGCGGTAGTTGTTAGAGGAAGCCAGGACCCTTTGTAGCTTGTAGAGATAATACAAGAAGAAGGAGAAGAAACAATATTTAAATTAGAATCTGTCTTCGAAACTTGTGGACGGCAAAGCCGTTGTCCAAGAGATCCCAGCGTCACTTAACCAGCCATCTTCACTGGTTTTGAATGACAGCAAAGGATAAGATTTTTTTTTCCTACTTTCACTAACCTATATTTGAATTATATAGTAAGGGAAAGTATTGCGATCGTGAAAATTTTCTTACTCCAGTTTTCAACGGAAATGAATTTAGGATCCCCAAAATAATCGAATCGCGCAAAAAGGTCTGTGTGTGTGTTTGAAGTAACTCTAACGCAAAAAAAAAAATTCATATATGAGACAACTATACGCCCGAGATGTTACAGTAACTTTTTCATTAAATATCGGCTGACCGGAAGTTCACTGAAACACATGTTTCCAACGTAACTGAATACATGTTTAATTAAAATTTACATACAACTTTTTTCAACTTCAAGGTTATTTAATAGTTCTCACATTGATTTGAAAAGTCGAGTTAAGTGAAAATCTGTATTGCCCTCACCAGATTTCTAAAGTGAAAACTTCTTTAGTCGCGTTATGCTATTTTTGGCAGGGATAAAAGCTTTGATTTCGTGACCATGGTGACGCTACCAAGATGCTCTAGACTGGCGCATGCGCTCTGTGTATACCTGTCTGTTAGAGATAGGATAACAATATCAATTTCCGTAAACGTTATCAATACCGGTATTATATCGGTATTTATAATACTTTATTTAAGTATTTAATTGAATTAAAATCAGTTGCAAATGAATGAGTAAAGACATGGTAGATAAACTATGTCCCAGAACTTACCTCTTTCTGTATATAAAGTTAATATAATGAATACCTTAATTCCCTTGACTCTAAAATATCGATATTTGTATATATTATTGAAATATTACTTTGCCTGAAAAAATGTAAACATACGAAGCAAAATCATGATGATCTTACTGTAAATATTTAAATCATAGTAAAGCGAATTCCGAGTTGATAATGAGACATGCACAAAGGTGGATGTATTTAAATATCTGGGTTCGTACCTCGACTCCACTGGATCCTCCGAAATCGACGTAAGTAGAAAGGCAGAACAAGACCGTAAAGCCACGCGGATGCTCCATCCTGTTCTATGGAAGCTTAGAATATTAAACATAATTTTATGGAATAACTAGCAAATCATTACTTAACATCTATGTCTGAAAATTTATTGGTTTAATCATTATTTATCAGTACACTTTTGTATAATTTATTTTAATATCATAAGTACTTCATAACATTTACCCTCAACTCGAGTATTTCAGTAATAAATTATTTTTTACAAGTCACCTGAAGCAAAAACATTCTCTGAATCCGGGTTTTTAAAATCTTATTAAATCTTCTTTTGAAAAAGGATCAGGATGCGAAGAAATAACAATTTTTTTCTCTTTTTTTTTGCAAGAAGGTCGCTTGTGAATCAGTGTTGTACCTAATATCCATATAGATGTGCCTTTTTTCCCCTATAATTCTGAAGGTTAAAACGGAATTCCGAGATTAGTACTTAGTTGTAGTTAAATGTATGCATATGGCTCATAAATCTTCCAAGATTATTACCTACCGATCTTAGTCCTAGGTTTGAATCCGCCTGTTACTGAATAATTATTAATTCTATTTATTGGCTGTGGGTCTAGATAGAGTAGGTACTTTTGACAAGCATAACATTTGGGATTCACCTATGGTTTAGTGGCTAGCATAACAGCCTTCTATGTATAAAGTTGCATGTTCTAAAACGGCAGATGACCCTAGAATTGTTTAGAGGAAGTAAAAATGTCTCAGTAGTACCTTCCTTTGTGGGGTACGTAAAATGGTGGTCTCGACCCTGTGCGATGTCAGATACTCGTTTAACACCCTTGTTAAAAGTGTTTTATTTTGTTTATTTCTTTTTATTTATATATTTAAATTAATTTTTTTTTTGTTTTTTTTTACAGGTGAGTCAGTATTTGGATTGCATTTCCCTAAAATGTAAGTAACTAACTATAACAATCTGTGAAAAACGGTACAACTTATTAAACAGTGTTTAATTATTTCTATGTAGTTACATATCAATACGATTTTTTTATTCTCAACAATTCTTTTCCATAGTTTATTGGAAATTTTGTTTTTAATTACAAATTAAAATGACATTGATGAATACAAAAATAATAATAATAAAATTAAGATTAAAACAAGAGATTTCAGTTGAAAATAAAATCTGAAAAATACAGGATAAAATATAAAATAAATATTTTAAAAAAATAGTATTAAATAAAAGCCAGCTGTATCGTTAAATTAATTTTTATGAAAAAATATGAATTTTTAGTCTGTTAGATTATATGTGTAATTTCATTTATGCTTATATATAAGATCATTTACAAGTAAAAACAAAAATCTTTGAAAAAAGAAAGAAATAACAGCCACAACCAATTTACGTGTATCAATGCTTAGCTTTAAATAATATTTTTTAGTAACTATATATTTTAATGATATATCCTTGCAAAAGTTTCATATATATATATATATATATATATATATATATATATATATATATATATAACTAAAGGTTTATTTATAATTCATTTAAAAATGAAATAAAATAAAAAAAATTCTTTAAAAAAAGAGAAAAAATAACAGGTGCGATTATCTATACGTCAGCTTTCTCATTGAATTAATTTTTATTAAAAACCACTTAAATTCATTTCAATTTAACATTTCATCATGTTATAATATGTAAGTTGGTAAATTATATAAGAAAAAGAGAGTCCAAAGTAAAAAAAAAAAAAAAAAAATGATTAAATAAAAAAACAGCTGGAATTAAGTATATGTCAGCTTAGTTCTGAAATTATTAATTCTTAATCAATCCATTTTTGAAATCTATAGTTTAAATTTATGCACTGAAACGTGTGTTTCACATTTCTAAGAACTTTTACTTTGTTTTGGTCTATTGCAAATATTGCATAGATTTTTTATTTACTGTTAACCAAAATGTCGTTCAAAACTAAAAACAAATAAGTGAAAGTAATAAATAAAAAAAGATCAGATGAAAAATACATATTCTAAAAAATATATATGAACAGCTGATATTCAATAAAGGTCATCTGTATAAATAAATTAAATTGTACACATTAATATGCTATTATTATTATTTTTATTTTTTTGCTTTGTTGAATACAATATAAATTGCAATGTTTTTGATAGTATAAAATTCTTAAATTTTATCAATGCTTATCTTTAAACAATCTCTTTTACTACAATGTATTTTACATTCCTATACTGGAATGAAGTTTCATTTTTTTTTTTTTTTTTTTTTTTTTTTTTTGCAAGAGTTCGTTAAATATTAATAACCAAATGTCATTCAAAAGCAAAAACGAAAAAAAAGATAAGAAAACAGTATAAAATTAAAATACATACATAAAAAAAATGGAATTAAATATAGGTCAGCTGTTACATTGAATTAATTTCTATGAAATAACGCACTAAATTTTTTTTTTTCTTTTTCTATATACATAGTAAATAAATGTAAATTTTAATCTTTCAGATAATCTAATATTACGAAATTTTACCCATGCTTCAAGATAAGGTCATTCGATAATTAAAACTAAAAAAAATTATTACAACTGCAATTAAATATAGGTCAGCTGTATCTTTGAATTAATTTTAACCCATTAATAAGCCGTAATGTTGTTACATTAAAATAATATAAAATTATAGAATTTTATATATGCGTGACTTTCATACTTCTATTTTTTTTTTCTTTCTTCTTTTTATGTTCATTTGAAATAAAATTATATACTTACTTCTCATTAAAATTCTCGAATATATGTCAGGCATACTCGAGGAGCACCTGGCTTCCGTGTACACAATTGCTAAAAAAAAAATAAACCGAGTTTATAATGATGGAGTTTTGTTGACCGGAGAGAAATTAGATGAGGAAGATGGTTGGGGGTGCGGTCATAAATTAGATACACACATTTAAAATAAGTGCTATTTTAATTATGTGCCGACGTTTCGGCCTACAACGTGGGCCTTCATCAGGGCTAAAAGAAACAAGATAACAATCAATGTAATATAGACTTAATAATGCCTTAGGTATATAATAATAATATGACAGTAATAAAATATGAGAACATAAATAAAATTAAATCTAAAATGATAATAAGATGACAGTTATGAAGTATGGAAATAAGGTGACAGTTATAAAGTATGGAAATAAACAAAATTAAGATGATAGTTATATAGTATGGAAGTAAACATAATTGAGATGATAATATTGTAATGAGAATATATAAAGAGAGACTAAGCAAATGAAAAAATGACAAAGGAAAAATATGTGAACAATTATAATTTTAAATATTAACAATTTTGAAGTGATCTATGACGGTATTATATTAAAAACATAGTTTAGAGTATAGGTAATATATAAAAAGAACATAGTCATTAAAAAAGAGAAACAGTATGAATAAAAAATAATTTTAAATTTTAAAATAATGTAATATTAAACTAAGAATTATATGTTAGGATATGTAACAGAGAAAGATATGAGTATGGAAAGAGGGAGAAAGAAATGGGTGATGAAAAGAGATCCTAATCAATAAGAAAAAAGATACATACTTGACTCTGAGACGCTGCCTAAAGGAGTGATGTTTTCCAGTTTAAATTATAATCTACAGTAATTAAAGAGCTTACCTAACTCATGCATTTCTTTTTTTGGTCAAAAAACTTTTAATAAATTTAACCTCGTATGAAGAAGAAGTAATACATCAGGATTAAACTTTCTCTGTTCCCGAACCCAGTTAAAAATTAATTTAATTAATTTAATTGCGACGAGATCTGCCTGGAACCTGGTCACTACCCAAGAAAGTATCTTCTATAATTGCATCTCTTCTAAGGTCCATTTGAAAGCTTGCATAAGCGGAGTAGGAAGTAGTTAAGTTGATTGTGGCAGATCATTTATAAAATTATAAACAGGAAATTGAAAAAGTATGTACTTCAATGTAATAAGAACAAGGTTCAATGGTTTCTTAACTTACACTTTTGTCGATAAGTTATAAACTTTCACTTGCACCTAGGTACAGGTAATCTCCAACGATATTTTTTACTTTCACTTACTTACCTATATGTGAAATATATAGTAAGGGGAGTATTGCGATCCAGATAACGTTTGAATTGTAGTTCACAACAGAAATAGACGTTTCACGGTCCTCTGAGTCCAAATCTCGCAAATAGGTATGTCTATATGTTTGATAAAGCTAGCTAAGGAAAAAAAAAATCTGGTGCGGGCAACACACGACTTTCACTTACCTCCATTTTTAAAATCAATGAAAGAATTTTCAAAAACAGTTAGAGATAAAAATACGTGAAACTATTAAGGAATTGATTAAATTGAATTAATATAGAAACATGTGTCTTATTAAAAAAGCTATTATATTATTATCTAAAATAATTAGATAGTTTTATGTTTATTTCATCACTTTTTACTAAGTTTTAAAAGCTTGTGTATGAGATGATATTTTTTCTAAAATCTTTAGCTTTCCAACGGTATATCATACATGTATATTACTGCTCTTATGTTCAAAAACGAAAAATTGCATTAAAAAAATATTTTTTCTGTTTTCTTCTTTAGTTGGGTATCGAATTTATTCAATTTATATATTTACATATTTTTCATCAGTATTAACAAGATAATATAGTTATTTTTATTGAATCTACAAAATTAAAGGTACTTTAGGGGAAGACAATTTAAAACATCGGCATTTAAGCCCTGTCAGACCATTTTAAGCAGATTGAAACATAAATGATGTTAATGCCCATTAAATTTTACATCGATATAGCGAGTTTAATCAAAATCGTCGTAACCGTTTTCGAGAAAATCAAAAAAAGGTGCAAAATGCATGGTATAAAGTGCCTCTTCTGGTAAGCTCATTTGATGAAAAAAGTTTTGTCACGTCTCGGGCATATAGTTGTCTTAAATATGAAATTTCAGATTCATAGGACTTACCGTATCCGCCCGGGAGTTACCACACACACACACACACACAGACAGACCTTTTTGCGGTACTTGGTTATTTGGACTAAGGGGACTCTAAAACGTGTATTTCCATTGAAAACTGGAATTCGAAAATTTTCACGATCGCAATACTTCCCTTACTATATATAGTAAGTGAAAGTAAAAAAGTAAAATTTATGTTTCTGTGATGTTCTGTAGAAACATGTGTTTTATTAAATAATCAGTTATCTATGACAATCAGTTAGTTTTATCGACTTTTCATCACTCTCCATTATTTTTTACAATCCAGTGCATTAGATATTATTTATTCTAAAATCTTTAGCTATAGCTATCCAACGGCATATTACACATCAATAATAAATACTATTCTTGTGTTCAAAAACGGGAAAATTGCATAAAAAATATGTTTGCAGTATTTTCCTTTATTCGTTTATCGAATTCGCTCAATTTGCATAATTCGCTGTTATTTATCAATGCTAACAATGAAATGTACCAAATTTTTTTAAATATATGAAATTAAAGGTACTTTAAAGGAAGAAAATATCGGTACTTAAGCCCTGTCAGACTATTTCAATAAGAATAAAACCCGCATCATATTAAAGCCAATTATATTTTACACCGATATAGCGATTTTAATTAAAATCGTTAAAGCAGTTTTTGAGCAAATCGTAAAAAGCTCCAAAATGCATAATATGAAGTGGCTCTTCTGATGAGCTGATTTTGATGAAAATTTTGCTGTAACATCTCAGGCGTATAATTGTATTAAATATGAAATTTCAGTTACGTAAGACTTTTAGTTTTTGCTCTAGACTAACCGCATATGGACACACACTAACTTTTTGGCGGGACTTAGTCATTTGCACTAAGGGGACCCTGAAACGTGTATTTCTTTTGAAAACTAGAATTCGAAAATTTACACGATCGCAATACTTTCCCTCACTATATATTTCATATATAGGTATGTGAAAGTAAAAGTCGTACGAAACGAAAATTTATACTTCTGTAATGTTTCAGCACTAACAATTTGGTTTAAAATCATTATATTGTTGTAAAATTAAATGGGATGTAATTTTAATTATGTTATATTATGATTGATGTTGTCTGACAAGGCTTAAATAAAAATTTATTTCTCTAACGTATCTCCGATTTCGGGTTACGAAATAATTAACTATTTTGAAATGCTAACATTGATAAAAAATGACTAAGAAAGATATGAAATAATGCAATAACCATCAGGAGGAGAAAATATAAGAAATATTTTTTTATGGCTAATTTTTCCTTCCACAAATAAGAAAGTGGTATATAACGTTATAAAGCTAAAGATGTTAGAAAATGTATCATTTAGGATTTTGGATTGTATGGATTTTATACGGGAAGAGCATTTTATTACTTTCACTAACCTATATATGGAATATATAGTAAGGGAAAGTATTGCGGTCGTGAAAATTTTCGAATTCCAGTTTTCAACGGCAATATATGTTTTAGGGTCCCCTGAGTTCAAACAACTCCCTAGTCCTCCCACAAAAAGGTCTGTGTGTCCGTATGTACACCCTGTGTGTGTGTGGTAAGTCTAGTGCCAAAACGATAAGGAGTATAAAACTGAAAATTCATGTTTTAAGAGCGTCTATGCCTGAGATGTTACAGCAACTTTTTCATCAATATCGGCCAAGAAGCAGAGCCACTTTATCCCATGCATTTTACACTTTTTTACAATTTTCTAAAAACCGCTCCAACAATTTTTATTAAACTCGCTATATTAATGTAAAATTTAATGGGATTTAATATGATGTAGGTTTCATTCTGATTGAAATAGTCTGACTGGGCTTAAATGCCGATATTTTGTAGATTTCAAAACGTTAAGCATATCATCTTGTTAGCATTAATAAATAACAGTCAAATATGTAAGTTGAGCGAATTTGATAAACAGACAAAGAATAAAAGTGCAAAAATATTTGTTTATGCAATTTTTGTGTTACTCAACACAAGAATAGTAATATAGATGTATAATATACCGTTGGATTGCTAATGATTTTAGAAAAAATATTATCTAATACAAAGAATGTTGAAGGTTAATGGATAGTGAAGAAAAGCCGATAAATCTAACTGTTGTAGATAAAAATATAATAGATTATTTAATAAAACACATGTTTCTATATTGAAATTCAATTTATTCATTCATTAACAATTTATTTGTGTCTTTGAATGTATTTAAAAATTCTTAAATTGATTTTAACAATGGAGTTAAGTGAAAGTAGTGTGTTGCACGCACCAGATTATTTTAATATTGAAAAGCGCAAAAACTAAAAATGTTCCATCTATCAAGTTCTGTAGAAGAGTCGCTCCAAAATGAGGACAGACAACAATTATCGAATTCACAATTAACTTTCAAGGTTTTCTTATTAAATTCTTATTAAAGAATATTTTCCCCTAACGATCTTGGATGGTGTTTTGGGGCAATAATTTCGCGAGACCGATTTCAACGTCCTTGTACGAGTTCCGAGCCCAACAACTTATTAGATGTAACGAACGGTCTGAATTTATTATGTACGATTATTATTTCTGTTCGATATCGAGGAATATATAATCATCTAGTTATGGGTGATTGGAGGGTGTCCGTATTCGTTAAAAATCAGTGATTTTCACTTTTACTACATATGAAATATATTTTAAGGAAAAGTTTTGCGATCGTAAAACTTTTCGAATTTCAGATTTCATGGCGAGATACATTTTAAGTTCTCTGAAGTCCAAATAACTCTAATAAAGTCCCTCAAAAAAGTCGGTGTGTAAGCTAGACACGGTAATACTACCTTGAAAACGATTAGTTGTATAAAACTAAAATTTTACATTTTAGAAGAAGATATGCCTGAGATTTATAAATATTATATTATATTTATAAATTTTCATTAATATCGGCCAACCAGGAGAGCCTATGTCCCATGCATTTGGCACCTTTTTAAGATTTTCTCAAAAAAGGTTCTAAAATTTAAACTACCTATATAGATGTAAAATTAGATGGGCTTTAATATCACGAAAGTTTTATTCTAATTTAAATAATCTGATAGGATATTTTAAATTTTCGTTCTCTAAAGTACCTTTGATTTCGCAGATTCTATCAAAATTACCATATCGAATTCCAGTTTTCAACGGAAATACGCGTTTTAGGGTCCCCTGAGTTCAAATAACTTACTTGTCCCACAAAAAGGTCTGTGTGTGGTAAGTCCTCAAGTGGTAAGATTTTGATTAAATTCGCTATATCGATGTAAAATTTAACAAGCTTTAATATCGGGTAGGTTTCATTTTGATTGAATTAATCTGACAGGGCTTAATTACCGATATTTTGAATTTTCGTTCTCTAAAGTACCTTTGATTTTGTAGATTCTATAAAAATTACCATATCATCTTGTTATCATTGACAAAAAGCTGGCAAATATATAATAACCGAGTTTTGTTGGAATTACATCTGACTGGAAATATAAATTAATTTTTGTTTCTGTCTATCTGATTCTAAAACATTATACATATGTTTCTCTATCATCAAGCATAACTGAGTTATGGAGGTTTTTATGTGAAAATTTTTAACTTTTTCCTTTCTTTATAATTGTTCAGGGTTTTTTAGTTAAAAAACACACATATTTTTTTTTCTCTTTCAAAAAAATAACTGAGTTATTGACTTGAATCACTTTTAATCGGGCGCTATTTTAAAAATAACGAGCTCCTGTCAATGTCTAGGTGTCAGGATCATCGTTGCATACCCTAGGATTTTTGTGGCCAAATTTAAAAACAATTAGTCCGGTAGTTTCGGAGAAATGCCGCGGACGGCGGACAGACTCATTTTTTTATTCGTTGTTGTTGTTTTTCTTTTAAGGGCAAAAACTGCGATTGGTTATTATTGCCTAAAACATCTTCACATATTCAGAAGACGATTTTTCATTCGTTGTTCGGATTATACGCATCTTGTTCGTAGCCCTTACATTTTATGGGAAGGTAATTTTTATTTTTTATTTATTTTTTTTTTTTTTGTCGTTACTAGAAAGGTTTATTATTGAAAATAATAAACCAAAATATAATAATAACATTTATTTTAACAGTCGAGGTTAGTTAAAGTCGTGTGTTGCCCGCACCAGATTTTTTTCATAGTATCGATTTTGAAATCGATTATTTTAAACTATGGAGTAGAGTGCGCGTGCTAAGACGGGACCGGACCTAACGGCCTTGCAGGGTGCTGACACACCTTGACATTTCTCCACGCCAGCGCCCTCAAATAATTATCCAAAGAGGTTCCTTGCGTTCTCCTTTCCCGCTCGGCCTTGATATCATATCCAGGCAGCCGTGGCATTAAAAACAATTCCATTAGCAAAAGTCAACAGATCCCCAACATTTTTCTGCTAAGGCGTTTATGAAATAAATTGATACAGGAGGAATAAATAACGCGAGTTGAAAAAGAGGATCTATTAAAATCTGAAAAGGTCGGATTAAAGGTTGTAGAGAGGATCCAACGCAAGACCAAGGTTCATAAAGAGACCTTGGATAATAATTAAAAATTTTGTGTGCGTATCACACAATATCCACTCACCTCCCCTTCTCTTCCCTCGAAAAGAAGGTCGAAATCTTTGGGAAATACAGTTAGAGACGAAAAATGGCTAAAGAATTAATTACCTTGAGTTTTTATAGAAAAATCTATAGGTATTTTAGAGGTAGAATTAAAAAACAATATTTATTGATATTTACAACTGTATTGTACAAGACATGCAGAGAAGCTAAAAATATTCTAAACTAGAATGTCTCATGGACATCTTCATTTCAGACGCCTCGGAGGATTATCAGAAATTGGGGTGAAAGAAAGGATTAAAACTAGAGGATTAGAGTGGGATTGGAGTTTTTCATGAAAGGAATGGTATCTTGTTCGGGCCAAATCAGCAACATATTAAACATTAAGGTCTTTATATGTAGATCAATTTATTAGTTACAAAGTAAGGAGCATTGAGGATTTTACGGAGGATCTTGGATTGTAGGTATTGAATACGTTAAGACTTTGATGGTTTAGTAGAGTCCCGAAGCTCTACTACAAGGTAGAAAATTTAAAAATAGGCATTTAAACTTTTTCAGATTATTTCAATCAGAATGGAACCTTCATGATTTAACGTTTTCATCAATATAGCGAGCTTAATCAAAACCACTAGCTTTTTTTTTTGTTGAGAAAATCATAGATATAACTCAATTTTTATATTATTTATAATTGTGTTAATCATATTATTTTCAATTAATATTGGAGAATCATATTATTGCTTTATCCTCCGTTTCGTCCCTAATACGTCTCATTTTTTAAGCATATATATATATATATATATATATATATATATATATATATATATATATATATATATATATATATATATTATGTATCATTTGTTGTTTGTTTTTAAAAGCGTTTGTCCAAATCGTTGCATATTTTTAAATTTCGACCGGTTATCTTCACATAGGCACTCATTTTTCGTTCGGCACAAAAAGGGTTAACAATGAATGTACACTCACTCAAAAAAAAAAAAGTGAGTTGTGTTTCTTTTTTTTTTTTTCCTTTTACTTGTATGACGATTTTTTAAATATCAAAGACGTTTTACTTTGATCACGCTTGAATATTACACGCACATTTTGTTTATCTATTTTTGTTTTACGACTTTAAAAAAGGCTGAAAAATTATTATAAGGACAAGACTCTGTGTTGAGAGCCCAAGAGAGAACTGACAAGTAAATATTCCATTGACAATGGCGTTAGAATGGAAGAGCCACTTGTGCTCCTAACGTAAATTGTCATTTCAAACAAT
Organism: Piezodorus guildinii; assembly: GCA_023052935.1. NCBI lineage: Eukaryota > Metazoa > Arthropoda > Insecta > Hemiptera > Pentatomidae > Piezodorus > Piezodorus guildinii. The sequence continues at coordinate 90,049,141 of CM041294.1, forward strand.
GCTTCTATTTCAAGGTTGATTTCTTCAAACAGAATATTCTCTCTGGTTTTTTTGTATTTTTTATCCTTATCCCGGAAAGGTTTTCACGTTTAATATGAGTGTTATTCAGAATATAAACTCATGACCGAAATGATCATGCAGAAATAACACGTCATGTCTGATCTCAACTAAGTAAGGACGTAAGATGAATAACATGAAGAAACATTCTAGTTTTTAAAAAAATGTACAAAAATATTTTATTTATGCATTTATTTATTTATTTTTTTAATTTAGGAACAGTTAATATACATGCATAATATACCGTTGGAATGCTAAAGTTTTAGAAAAAATATTATACATACATATATGTTATACATACTATGGTAAAAGTTAAAGGGGATTAATGAAAGCGGATAAAACAAACTGATTATCGTAGATAATAATATAATAGATTATTTAATAAAACACATTTTCTATAGAAATTCCATTAAATTAATTCCTTAATGGTTTCACTCATTTGTATCTCTTTACACTGTATTTGAAAATTCTTTAATCGATTTTAAAAATGGAGCAAAGTAAAAGTCGTGTGTTGGCCGCACCAGATTTTTTTTCGTACTTTCCTACAACTCAAGGTTCTTTTGCTATCTTTTATTTTATTTATTACTCTTTTTTATGTTGTAATTATGTTAATGTTTCGCAAGTCTTAACTTTCTGACTCTTATCGGTTTTTATGATAAGGGCAAACTCGTATTTTACTTGAGGACATATTTCATAGATCAGTATTTTTCGAACAGTTTTCCTGTATCACCTACTTACAACTTTATGGTAGTGGTTTTCATTAAAGTTTTCACTGAACATGATTTATACGTTTTGTGAATATATTTCAAGAAATTTTAATCCGAGTTTTACAGGCTTAAATTTATCTATGAGTCCAAGTAACCACGATTCGGAAAATTGTTAGTGTCTCTTGTATTTCATTTAAAAATTTTCTTGGCACAATAAATTAATGATTTTTACAGCATGATAGCAACAATTTATGTCATTTTAGCGTTTCAATATGTTTTTTCAATGAAACATTTACGTTTGTCTATTTGTTTATTTATTTAACTTCACTTTATGCTACTGTGGTTAATGCGTCGATGCTACACTCCTAAAGTTTGCCTATACTGGTTTAATTAGGATAGAGATCTTTAACGAGTAACTGACATCGCACAGGCTTGGGCCACCTTTTTACGTCCCCCCCGAAGGACGGCATATATACGGATTATTTACTCTCATTAAATATCCTAGGGCCACCTGCGGTTTGAACCCATGACCTTGGGCATAGAACGCCGTTATGTTAGCCACTACTACAGGTGCTGCAGGGTTACCTGTAGCGTAGTGACAAGCGTAACAACATTATAGTTGAGTTCTACCGATGTCAACTCCATTCGGGGAATTTTGTTATTTGATTCGTAAATTTTCTATACAGGAAACCTTGTAATAGAAATTTTATTATAAACGTAAACGGGTCACTTTTGGTGTAGTTGTTATCAGTATTCTAATCCCGTAAAATCCAAAAGATGGTCCTAGATTTTTCGAATGTAAAAAAAAAACCCTTTGTTATGCCGTCCTTCGCATGTCAGGTACTCATTAAAAATGCGAGTGCAATTAAACATGCATAGGAAAAAAATTAGAATTCCCACTGTATCATCTTCCGATTAGCCATAGTAGCTCTAAGTGGCGCTGAATATACGATGATAAAGATACTTAAACCATAAATTCGTCTGTATAAGTCGTTGATTTAAATTGTAATAATCAAATTGCAAAATATTAAAATATCAAATGAATTTCTATAATACATAAAATAATCTCAAAAACATAGATATTATTTTAAATTTTTTTTTTTTTATTCTATTGATATTTCTTAATCAGATAACCTTGAAATGTTTATCTTATCTGATTTCTTCATGTTACAAATCGTTACTCTTATCAGTTATAGATATGTTAAGTGAAACACGAGAACCATATCTGCAAACAAATCATTTTTTTAAATTTTATTAAAGATATTTCATTATCAAATAATATTTTTTTTCTTTTTTTTTTTAAATTGAAACTCGAATTTAATTATTTCAACCCACATTTCAGTCTTGAACTTAAGTAGCGCAACCCACGATTCGAACAACTTTGTTGAATACTAATTAATAGAAAATAAATATATAAATTGCTATTTTACAAGAAAACTGCACCAATGGCTTCTAAATGTCAAGGGCGGATAAATATTCGAACTTCGATTTCGAAAATTTGGAGTAATAGTCACCTAATCATTATTAATTATATGAATCATTACTAATTAAAGGAAATATTGTTATATACTAATACTGGTTATAATTATTTCTACTTTTAGATCCTTCCTGCCCTACAGTATCCTTTAATAACACATCACTGGCCCCTGTTGAACAGATCCGATGCCTAGGACTCCACCTTGACAAACGTCTTGGAATCCCCATACAAGACTGAAACTACAAGAATCTGCCCGACTTTTTCGACTACTTCAACACTTACTGGACAAATTCTCCAGCCTTCCACTTAATTTATGGGGCACTACTAAACCATCATTCTTCCCATAATGCTTCTCGTATCCAATCCTTACCATTTAAAATCCTTTGTAAAATCCTCAACGCTTCTTACTTTATCACGAATAAGCTCATCCATCAAGATCTTAATGTTCCATATGTTACTGAATTAGCCCGAACTCTATTTCCACTCTAATCCACTAGTTTCTATCATATCAGCCTCTTCGATTCCTGATAAACCTCTGAGACTGAAAAGATGGCCCTGAGACCTTATAGTTTAGAATATTTTTATAGTGCTGCCAATGTTTAGCATCTTTACATGTCTTTCATGTCAGTTAACTGTATCCATCACATGTTTATAATACAGTTGTAAATATCAATAAATATGTTTAAATAAAAAAAAAGTACTTTTAGATCATTTTGCAAAAAATAGTAGTTGTAAATGGGACTCACTGGACCCACTGTAAACTGAATGGGACTCACATGGAAACTAAAATAACTTTAATACATTAAAATGTATTTAGAAATAGTTCTTAAGAAATTTAAAATTGTAATAAACCGGATAAAATAGAACCTCTTTAAACCTAACAAACAAATAAACTAAACCAATTTTTGATTTTTGACCAATTTATGTTTCTATTAGAATTAATACACGTTTAATGATAAATATAATGTTTTCTTGCTAAGTGCAATTTTCTTTAAGATGAACTCATAATCCCAAAGTGATAAACTTTTAATTGGTCAAACTGAACTTTTTTAAACATAAATGACTCAAAATTTAAATTGCACCCGAGTGAAGCAAGGGTTAGTCGCTAATTATTAATATTACTATTATTATCTTATTGTGAAATTTGATCATTTTACTATTATGTTTGCAAGAAGAAAATACAATTATCTTATTAACTTATATAACCTTTTGATATGACGATGTTTGAACTCTATTATTAAGAAAATTACCATAGTCGATCAATTTTCGTTTTACGACTTTATCTTTTAAGTGCATCTTGGTGTTTCTAAGAAATGCAATTTCCCTCATTCATGCAGTACCACTTTATTTCCTTTTATCGAACCATCAAATGTTATTGACAATTTAAAATTGCGTTTTTAAAGTGCACTTGTAGGTTATTGAAATAGTCCTGTCAACTGCAATGGAGGATTCTGTGACTTTTTTTTTTAAGGAAGGAAATTTTTTTTACTGCAATTCATTAAAATAAAAAAAAATCTGGTGGATGCACAGCACAACGTTCACTTATGTTTATAGATTTTTTTTTCTAAATTCACGTTAATTAATATAATTAATAGGTAGCTAGTTGGGGTTTTTTGGGCTATAAATTTCTAGATTATTACGCCCAAAATAGTCAAACTTTTCAGCAAAAAAGACTCAAATACAAAAACTCTTATCATTTGGTACAAAACATTTCAAGACTCATAACGACAGCTCCTTGGTACGTAAACAACCAAACCCTAAATACGGACTTACAACAACCAACAGTTGACCAACATATACGAATCCTCTATTCTCGGTTTCAGAGTAAACTGCACAGACACGACAATAGACTTTAAAACGACATGAACGAGCTGAAATTCCATTTAGAAGAATGCTGAAAAGAGCTGGATGAGAGACCTCCTCTGCTAATTTAAAGCCTAGGAAGGGGTGCTGCTGGGCACTTTCCTTCCCCATGCCTACCATTTTTGCTGCCGAAGTTTTATATATAGACCTGAGATAGCTTCAGATAAAAAAAGAAAAAAAAGTTATATCTGTTTTTCATAGTTTACTCTAACTCCCGAAGAACGAATCATTAACTTGATATCCTGACCTTTTAGGTCACTGTAACTTTTCTAAACAAAAAAAATCTGGGGCTCGCAACACACAACTTTCACTTATCTCCGTTCTAAAATGAATTTAAAAATTTTTAAATACATTTTGAGAATATAAATAATTAATTTAATTGAATTTCAATAGAAACATGTGTTTTATTAAATAACCTATTATATTTTCATTTACAAGAATAAGTTAGTTGTATCGGCTTTTTATCACTCTCCATTAACTTTTATAATTCCGTGTATTAGATAGCATTTTTTTCTAAATTCTTTAGCTCTCCAACGGTATATTATACATCTATATTTCTATTATTGTATTCAATAACTCAAAAATTGCATAAACAAATATTTGTGCACTTTTCCTCTTGCAACATGCATATGTAGCCGTTATTTATCAATGCTAATAAGATGACGTGTCCATTTTTTTGAAGCCCAGAAAATTAAAGATATTTTAGAGGAAGAAAATTTAAAATATCGGCATTTAAGCCCTGTCAGACTATTTCATTCATAATGGAACCTACATTATATTAAAGCCCATCAAATTTTACATGGATATAGCGAATTGAATCATAATCGTTAGAGCCGTTTTTGAGAAAATTGTAAATAAGTGCAAAATGCATAGTATGAAGTGGCTCTGGCCAGCAGATTTTGATGAAAAAGTATAGCTGGGGTGTATAGCTGTCATAAATATGAAATTTCAGTTTCATACGACTTTTAGTTTTTGCTCTAAATTTACCACACACACAGACCTTTTTGCGGGACTTAGTCATTTGGACTCAAGGGACCCTAAAACGCGTTTTCCGTTGAAAACTGGAATTTAAAAATTTTCACGATCGTAATGCTTTCCCTTACTATATACTTCATATATAGGTAAGTGAAAGTAATTTATATTCATCATTTGTTATGCATATGGCTCTATTAGGTCAGATTACTTCTGATAATCCCATAAAAAAGACCCCGTCAAAGCCGACTACCGGTCTCGAACACTCATTGACAATCCCAACAGTTCCTTCCTCCGTGACCAGTTAAGGCATCGAAAGTGTTACCATAACTGTTTGCCCTCGAAACTCTCGAGTCTGTGTCACTGTGTCACATTTTTGACTCTCCATTAAATAATTATATGTTTAATCTGTAATAATTATTTGCTATTTGTTTATTTATTTAACTTAGTTATTTCGATTCGTATCCTTTTAAAAGAAGAATCGGTTCTCTTTCATTATGAATTTATGTTTGTTTCCAAATCCCCTTATTGGAAATTCTTGAAGTTGAAGCGGTATATTGATACAATGTATATAGTTTGTAGTTCTCCTTTTACTGCAATATTGGATGTCGCATTTTAAGGAGTTAATGTTTTAGTTATGAATCGTATCCTGGTTACAATATATGTCAATTTTTATGAATCCTTTCAACGAGAATGGCGACTTTAAGTTAGAATAAAAAAAATCATATTAAAAGAGTCCTTTAAATATAAGAATCGGGCATATTCGTTGAAATAGTAAAATTAGTCCTTTTCGGACGTAACCCACCTCACCCAACCAAATAAAGACAGTTAGACTTAAGTTTTATTATATCGAATTATATATTATACAACTTAGCTGCTTTTTATCAATGCTAATCAGATGATATGGTCAGCTTCATAAAATCTACATAATTATGAGGCAGAATATTATTTATTCTGTTAATTCAGCCGAGGAAGGGGAGGGGTGACCCTAGGATATGGAGACCCCCGTGGGGCAGACAAAGCCTCTATAAAGTGGGTACCCAAAATAATTAGGGAAAAGCCTGGCGGCTGAGCGTGATTAAGCACGTTGGCCTAAAAACAGTACGAATCTCTATATTTACTGAGCTCAAGACTCTCTCTTCATGGGTTGTAATGGTAAATTTTTTTTTTTTTTTTTAAATATAAAATTTCAGTTTCATAGGACTTTTCGTTTTTCGCGCTGGACTTACCACACACACATACACTTACGGACACACAGACCATTTTGCGGTACTTGGTCATTTGGACTCAGGGACTCAGGGGACCCTAAAACGTGTATTTCCGTTGAAAACTAGAATTCGAAAATTTTCACGATCGCAATACTTTCCCATATATAGGTAAGTGAAAGTAAAAATAAAATAATCACACTTTCCCTCACTCCTGTTACTATCGTGAGAGTACTTTCACTTTTCTTTAACGTGGTGTATCACGTTTAAGCCCTTGGGGTGGGCTGGAATTAGGTACGGTAGAAGATTCTAGACCCTCCCAGACCCTTCAACAATATACCTCCCTAACTGACTCACGCACTGTCTGTTCAGTCAGTCTTAGTGAGGCAACCCTTATTGTTACCTTGGGGAAATTTTTTGAAAAGTTTTCTTCTATACAAAATCAACAAAACAGCGTTCTGTCATTCGTCTCCTTTTGCTAAAGGTAAGATTGACAACGAAATCCAAAACTTTTATATAAAGTCTAATTCACATAGTCTTTAACTACGATGAATGCCTAATTTGTTTAATTTTAAATAGTTTTGTATTACTATTTATTGGGATTTCATCCTGTATGTATTGGTCAAATCCAAAATGTAATATTTTCTTGACTTTTTTCTATAATTCTAGGACTTCTAGTTTCAAATGTATATTAATTATTCACTAGAACATCTTTTCATATACTTTATTAAATCATTAATAATTAATAATCGTTATAACCTTTTAAGTAATATTTAGTAAAATAGTAATATTTTTCTATACAAACCCTTACATCTCGTTACTCTTTAGCCCTGATGATGACCTACGCTGTAAACCAAGAAACGTTGGTTTCATAAGAAATAGATTATATATTTAAAAAAAAAAAATAATTTATTGACCAGCTACCCAAACCATTACATTCTTCATTGAAGTATTTTTAATTTATTTTAAATAATTTTATTAAATAATTAACCAATTTCCATGATTAGTAATTAAAATAATAATTACCCAAAGTTTTATTATTTCCAAGCAATTATATCTAGTTTGGGGAAAAGTGTCCGTCAATATTTTATTTTATATTATAATAATACAGCTTATTGATTTCTTGAACGTAAATTGTATTTGATAATTGATAATTATTTTCGAAGATTGTTTAAAAGTAAACACAATAAAAAAAAAACTGTATATTCGATTTAAAAAAAAAATTTAATTTATCCCACAAAAAAAAGTATCGAGCAGAAGCAGGATAGGGATCTTTTACGAGTACCTGACATCGGACCACCTTTTTACTTCCCCTCCGAAGCACGGCATAACTAACTATGTTTTAACCCCATTAAAAAATCCTAGGGCCACCTGTTTGTTTGAGCCCGTGACCTTGGGCATAGAAGGCTGATATGCTAGCCAACACACTACAGGTGACCCACTAATTATAATTGGTGACCCCTAAGTAATCTTCTTTATACTAGTCCATTATACGGAGCACATTTGTTTATTTATTTAAAGTCACCTTATGCTACAGTGGCTACTACTGAGACATAACTTCTGCCTAACCAGGTTTAATCAGGAACGAGTACCTGACATCGCACAGCCTTGGGACAACTGGTATACGCCCCCTCTGAAGGACGGCAAAATCTTTCGGGTTTGAACTCACGAACTTAGACATAGAAGGTTGTTTTATTATATTATTTATATTATATATATATATATATATATATATATATATATATATATATATATATATTTTATATATGTAGACTGAACGTAAACGTAAAAAATTTATTTTATGAAATAACATAAATGATGCAAGCGCCTGCTTTTTTGCGTTTGAGTGAATTTACTATTTTCCCTTGAACGTTTATCTCTTATCAATGGCCAGGGTCAAATTCAACGTGGGAAAACATTTAAATCGATAAACTGTGTAGATCACTAACCAACATTGTGAAATTTTATATTTTAATTGTGTTTTAAAAATTAAAATTTATTTTTTCCAGACACTTTCCATGAATCCAATTCATTATCATATAATGCTTGTACTAAAAAATATATTTAATTTGAAATCGCTTATTATTGTGTTGTTGGTTTTTTACAAAGATGTGTATTATGGCTAGGGTTATGTAATTCATTGTTTAACTTTTTTACATTCTTATTTTGACACGTTCTGGCTCTGTTTTTGTTGCTTGGATTAAAAATTTAACGAAAGGTTTTTGGTTAGATATTTAGTGGAGAATATTTTTTGTTATGTAACAAATGTTGTTAGGACCTACATTTTAGGAACTATATTGTTTTAAATGAAAAATGTCACGTTTTGTTATATTTATAGACTCTTTTTCACGTTTTGGGGCTTAATAGGACTATGTGTCAAAAAAGCTGTGTTAGTATTTTTTTAATTGAAAATTTAACTTATTTTCCTTATTTATTTAGCATTTACTATTAAATATAACTTTGTATTTAAAGTGAAATAAAAACAGTAAAAAACAAATCAAATTTACACTTTTGCTAATATATTTTAAACTCATCAGGCCATAAATGTGCAATATTTAAAAAGTGTATGCTATAAACACGCGTTTCTGTTGCATTCAGTTACCCAGTAGTCGCGCCTAAAGACATTTTGTTTTTTTTTAGAGGGTAGAAGGTTAAAATTCGTCTTATCGTACCACAATTATTTATCAATATTGATACTTTTCTGTATTTAGTATGTATTGTTATATTTTAAATTAGCTATCGATTTTTATTTATCTTGATGGCTGTTTAGAGGAGGGAGGTATTTCCCTTTTATAACCTCCTTAGATCTAACCATGGCCTTAACCATTGATCAACTCCAGAACACGTGGCCGGTTAATATCCTTCGAAGACTCGAGAGTCCCGTGAAAAATATACATCTTCCGCCAACAAACCAGACCAAAATAATTAAAATGCATAATTTTAAACTAATAAATATTTAACGTCTTTACTTAATTTACTAGAGAAAATGGATTTCTATAACACGTTGTGATTATATGTTCTGTTTAAAAAATCGTTGTAGCCTGGTTTAAAAACTCGTTCGGCTTCGACCCCTAAACCTGGGTTTCCCAGTTCATTAGCTACTGCGTCATGTTTTTAAGAATTTCAAGTCAACAACAAAAATTATGTGAAGTTATTATATTTTTTTTTAAGCGTATTTAATCATCTACACGACACTCTATCATTTAAAACTAAAACCCAGTCCATCTCAATCTAAACAGGTGTCTGTAACACAGAAGTTGAGAAATATCAGAGAGGTATCATCACTTTTGAGAGTGTGAGAAATATCAGGGCATTCATTTTGGGTATCAGTTAAGGATATTATTTGTTAATTCTTATTATATAAAATATATTAAAAAAAAAAAAAAAAACTGTACCACTACAATCATGAAGGATCTTGGGCTCAGTACATATAGAGGTTCGTACTATTTCTAGGAGTAACAGTGCTCTACAATTTTTTTGGGTATCCACTTTATAGCGACTGGGTCTGCCCCAGGAGGGTCTCCGAACCCTAGGGTCTATGTGTGTCGTAAGGATAGCACGAAAATGAAAAGTCATAAAAAACCGAAATTTCATATTTATGACATATATGCACCCAGGATGATACAGCAACTTTTTCACTAAGAGCAGCTGACCGGAAGTGCGACTTTATACCATGAACTTAGCACAATTCTACGATTTTCTCGAAAACTGCTCTAACAATTTTGATTAAACTCGACATACCTTGTAACTTACTTCGTAAGAAAAAAATCTGGTGGGACAGAACACGACTTTCACTTACCCCCGTTGTTAAAATCGATTAAAGAATTTTCAAATACAGTTAGAAATAAACAAGATTGAAACTAATAAGGAATTAATTCAATTGAATTTCTATATAAACTAGCTGTGAACCGCAGCTTTGCTAGCGAATAGTGCATTTCGTATTAATTTATGTGCGTTTATAGTAATAGTAGCTATAATAAATATCAACTATCAGCTACTCTTTGTTATTATTTAAAGTCCGATCTAGACTTCTTCCTGTCAAATTTACAATTCCAACCACATGTAAGTTGAAGATTTTCAAACCCAGCCTTATTGCACATCTAGACCCTAAGACGAACCTCCAGGAAAAATTTTAGCTTCACAACCATAGTCATTTTTTAGATACTGCGATAACCAGAAAATTGATTGATATATTTTATAAACGTAGGCATATAGCTAATAAAATTCCTAAATATGATTAAAATAATAGTTCTGATTATTATACTCGAATAATACAAAAGAAATAATAATTTTTATAATTTATTTAAATTTAGAAATGTATATGCTTCAAGGTAATAACGATTAAAGTTAAAAATGACTCTTGAAATAAAACATGACTTAGATAATAATATAGATTGATATAAATATAGTCTCCACAACCTTCTTAGTGGCCTCTGCCTCATCTCTCTTCGGTCCAAATATTTTGTCTGTAGTACCTTATTTTCGAAAATTTTAGTCGTTGTTCGTCCTTCAAAGTAAGCGGCCACGTTTCAGATCCGTAAAGGACCGTCGGAAGAATAATAGTTTTATAACATCTAACCTTTAAGTTTTTAGACAGAAGCCGCGAGCTAAGTAATTTCGCAACTGAATAATAACACGCATTTCCCGCCTATAACCGGGAGTTTATTTTCTCCTGGACTTAGTTTTTCTCGTTATCATTGAACCTAAATACTTGAATTTCTCTACGTGTTCAAAAGTATGCCCTGATATATCAATATCACTAAGATCGCCACCGTCTTTGCTACTAATCATATATTTTTTCTTATCGGTATTTATTTCGAGTCCTATTTTTTTACCGGTTTTTATTTTATTAGTTTCCTTGTCTTACCCTAACAGTACCAAATCATCGGCGTTTCCCAGAACCGGAATTTTATCAACCAGATTTAATCCTTTCTCGGTACACGTCACCTTTTCTTTGACATATTCTAAAGCGATTTCGTCTGCGTCAATTTCTGTTATTATGGTCGCTATTAAGAAGTTTTTAAAAGAATATCGTTGAAAGAACTTCCGCGTAAATGACATTTTTAGTTATTTTCATGTGGTAGAAGAACATACTGATTTTCTCCGTAACCCGATCTTGGCATAAATCAATTCCTACGTGTTTAAATGTTTGGCCCTGTGATTTATTAATTGTTACAGCAAAATATAATTTATGGGGAAATTGAATTATTTTAAAAAATAAAAAGTAAATCATTTGGAATCATTGGGATGCGAGGTTTTTTTTCCCTAATTCTTCCCGTTTTTTTCCCAAATTTTCCACTGATTCTTCACTCCTATTGGTCGCAGCGTGATGTTATATAGCCTATAGCCTTCCTCGATAAATGGACTATCCAACACAAAAAGAATTTTTCATTTCGAACCAGTACTTTCTGAGATTAGCGCGTTCAAATAAACAAACAAACAAACAAACAAACAAACTCTCCAGCTTTATAATATTAGTATAGATTTGTGTTTAATTAAAAAATCAATTATATTTTTATCTTCATCAGTTAGTTTTATCGGCTTATATTGGACTCAGGGGACCCTAAAACATGTATTTTCGTTGAAAACTGGAATTTGAAAATTTGTACGTTCGCAACACTTTCCCTTACTATATATATTTCATTTAAGATGATGATGAACATCATCTAATCTTTAAGAAGCTAGGCTATAGTGTAGACAACATAAACGATAAAAACAATATGCATTTAATAAGAACGGTTTTTAAAACATGAGCTGAAATGATATCTTTACATTGTAAACCATGGATGAGGGAAATAGCTTACACATGCTCAATTTGTAACAGTAAGGATGATGAAAATCCTAAAAAAGTACTCATCTTTTGGGCAAGTGTACGACATTTAATTATAATAGGAAAAAGTATTTTAGAGAGAGTATTTTAAATCAAAACAAAGTAATAAAAATTTTAAATGGAAAATATTGGAACTCATTGTACAGATTTATGAATTGTGCTGTAAACTATAGATTTTTTTTAATAAAGGAATTCAATTATAATAAATAATAGAAAATAAGTTGTTACAGATAAGTTGTATTTATATTTTGTTGAATCTATATGGGAAACAAGTAGATTATCCCATTATCTTATGATAATAGTGTATAATTTGTATTTGTCTTTTTTGTTTTGTTGATTGTATGTTTTATTACAATTTATAATACATATAAATAAACCAACTTCCTGGCGAATTCTATGCTAGTATTTTGTGTTCTCTAGCACCTGTAAAGAAACATGTAAAATCTATTTATAAAACACGTTTATCTATCTATCTACTTATATTTCATACATAGGTAACTGAAAGTAAAAATGATAAATATTAACGTGCGAATTTCGAACTGAAGTATAATATCACTAATTATATAGCTTTGTTTCAATGAGGTAATTGACAAATATTTATAATTATTATAATAATATATATAATTGGTAGTGATATGGCCAACAGTTCGCACTACAGACCAAGGTTCCCATGGACAGCTGTTGCTCGCAGCTGCTCAGTTCTCAGACTCTCCCTTCGTAAGGGCCGCCTATTGTTAGGTATTGTGTTCATTGTGCCCTGCAGGGATAGCTATCTCTTGGAAGGTACTGCTAGTGCTCTGGGTATAATTTCCAAGGGTAACATTGGTAGCTGGAGGAAATCGAGTGATGATAATAACTTCAAGAAATTCCGGAAGAAATAAAGTCCCTATTTGAGGCATATTAAATTCACTCTCACGAGGAGAGGACCCAAAATGCGTCTCACCTATTAATTTTATTTTTAAATTTAATATTGTTTTATTGAGAAATAATATAATCTGCCACTATCTTGGGCAATATGTATTAGATCTAAAATAAATTATTCATTCCACATGTATTGAGTAAAACGAAAAATAAAATAAAATAAGTAAACTTAAATAACAAATGGAAAAATAATGTAAAATAATGAAAAATTAAAATAATTATAATCTTGGCCACATTCATACCTATATGCAATATTTACATACTGCCCCTAGGAACTCCGAATCCAAATGTATGCCGAGGCGCAACCCCAGGAGATCCCAGCGCCTTACAGTCTAGCCAGTCTAGGCTGAGTGAGAGTGCTAAAGCCACACTCTCAGGCATGAGTGGAGAAGTTGGCCATTGCCAACACTCCAGTTGCATATTTATAATAGATATCTCGGCCACTGCCGCCTCAACCTACAAGGAGGGTTGTAAGGATGGTTGGTACTAGATAGGGATTGTGCCATGGGATTAGGAAGAAGAGTAAGTTTCTGGTGGAAGGTTGAGAATATGGGTGGGATGAGATCAAGGACATAAGGAATCTTAAGGTCATGATGTAAGGTCTTGTTTGTAACATAATAGGGAGCATTGACTATTGTTCTAAGGACTTTAAACTGAAAGGATTGGACACGTTTGATGTTCGAAAATTTAGTAGTTCCCCATACTTCAATTCCGTGTCTCACCAATCCATTCTAATAATATGAAAAGGTTAATTTTTATAATCAACAGAAAGCTACTTCAGAAGAATAAAATATATTGGACATATGAAATTGAGCTATGGGGATCCACCAAGCCATCAAATTCCTCCCGCATCCAATCCTTGCAATCCAAAATCCTCCGAAAGATCCAAATGTCCCTAACTTTGTCACCAATAAAATAATGCATAAAGACCTGAATATCCCATTAGTTGCAGACTTAGCCCGAATTAGATGTACTTCCTTTCACTCCAAATTACCAGTCCACCCAAACCCACTTGTCCGCAACCTCTCATATTATATTCCTGGTTATCCTCCGAGGCGGCTGAAAAGACGATGGCTTCGAGGCCATAAATAATAAATAAGAATAAAACACAAAAAGCCATGTTACTATTTGAATTAGATTAAAACCTATATGAATCTTATGTTACCACTCTAATCTTAATTTTTTTTTTTTTGGCCTTGGATAATATTTATACTTTTTCCTCTTCCACTCAAATATCACATTCTATTATCATAAATATTTATCCAGTTTATTATTAAAACCATAAGATATAGTTAATTATTCCAACGTCAATTCAAATGCTGAGACCAAGGTTTGACGTAACCTGAATGAGTTCTTAACGTCAGTAAAAATTATCAGAAAGTTGTATAATACAGAAAGATATCCCTTTTTAAAAATATCTAATGGGCGAAAAAATCATTAAATTTCCTGAAGAAAAATTATTTACATCACATAAATAAAAAATTTGTATATCTGTATAAAATTACTAACGAATTTTTAATCATTTACATTATTATTAGATGTTTTTAATGAATATTTATTGATATGTTTGATATTGCTAGTTCTGATGCTGACGATGGATGAGGTACCCCTAAACTATGAATAATGTTTTTGTTAATAAAAGGTCTTTTGAAAAAAATAAATAACAATCAGCCCATTTATTTTCCACCTCATAAAATCTGTGATTTTACAACAAATGGAGGGTCTTGGGTTGAGTACATATAGAGATTCTTTCCATAAGAAGGCAAACGACCGTAGAAGGAGCTGATTAGGCCGAGATCATAATCAGAAGTTTCCGAAGGGGTCACCTGTTGTGTAGTGGCTAGCATCCTATACAACGTTGCGAATTCAAACCATGCTTATAGTCATAGGATTTTTAGAGGGAGTAAAAAATCCTTAGTAATGGCGCGTTTATACTTAAGCCGCCACTAGTCTAATGTTCTCCGGGTCCTGGGTTCGAATCTCGGCTGGGGCAGAATATTATTTATTTTGATATTTCAGGAGCAACACTAGGGTAAGGAGACCCTCCTGGGGGAAGACCCAGCCTCTGTAAAGTGGGTTCTGAAAATAGAGACAAACCTGGCGGCTTAGTGTAATCTCAGTCTAATCACCTCATTGCCGTTAGCCTAATTAACAGTAAGGACTTTTCTTTCTTTTTGACGATTACAAAGGTTCATTATTGAAAATAACAAACCAAAAGCATTTATACTAGACTTCTTTACTATTTATTTTCTTTCGATTTTTCATTCAAATATAATTTCCTGATTCTAGAACACCTTACATTTTTTATCTATCATTAATAACTGAGTTACCAAGGAATCGCATGTCTTATAGGTTGTGGCTTGACAAAATAAGTTTGTTTTTTTTTCCCTCTTCGTTTTATCACTGTGTCTTTTCAATTTTACTCTATTTTAATAATAATAATAACCGAGTTTTGGGGGGATTACATCTATTATAACTTGTGACTCGAATATATAGATTTTTTTTTAATCTTTTGTTATGCCGTCATTCAGAAAGGTGTTCCCAAGCCACTACGATGTCAGGTACTCACTAAAGATCCCTTTCCTTTAAACCTGGATAGACAATATTTAGGATTTCCTCTGTAGCATCGTCTGATTAGCCATAGTAGCATAAAGTTGCGTTAAATAAATAAAGCAAAACAACCCAGGAATTTCCTTTATATTGGTGTACTAGATTAGATTCTCTCTGTGAAAAGGTATAATAATTTATCGATTTATTTGAGCAAAGGGTAGTGAATCCTAAATCAATGTCATCAAAAATTGTTTTTTGTTTATTATTAGGTTTTGAATGCGCAGGTTAAATAGGTTTTGAAGTCTAAGACGTATTGGTGAAACGTTAATCGATACACCCCTCCAAAAGCCACTTAATTATTTCTCTAATCAATAGTGAAATTGCCTAGGATTCTACTTTCATCTCATTGTTTTTTTCCATTTACCTAATGGTAAGATAGCAATTGACACTTTCGGCCATTATTTTTATTAGGGCTGCTTCTTTAATATTTACTTATTCTACGAGTATTGATAAGGATTCACCATGTCTAGGAGTTGTTTGATTTCCTACTGCGGATCCCTTCTTTGCTAAGAAAAGAGTCACATTTTCGATTCAATTATGTACAGTAACTTGGTGATGGAAAAAATAAAGCTTAGACGCGATATAAATTTTACATTATTTTTCCCGTAATAGATGGTAAAAATCTTCGGAATTTCAAGTTTCGTGTTTTTTGAGAGAGAAATAAAGAAAACATATATATCATGTTTTTCGTACTTTTTTTTTTTGTTTTTATAAATATTGTTTATACTACTACCTACCTCACTTTATTCTACTGTGGCTAATTGGAGGTTGCTACAGTGGAGTCCTAAATTTTCCTATCCAGGTTTAATTAGGATAGGGATCTTTAACGAGTACATGACATCGCACAGCCTCAGGGCTATCATTTTACGCCTCCTCCAAAGGACGGCATAACCAAGGATTTTTTTACTCCCATTAATAATCCAGCGTCACCTACTAGGTTCAAACATGCGAATATACGTAGTTAATGAATGTTAATATGACAGTCCTCCATACCGATGATCGTAATCAACTGAAATAATTAACCATTTTATCTTTTTATTATTTATAAAGAACGGAGAAATACACTATTTGAACAAATTTGATATCCGAATAAAGGAGAACAGATCGACCAATTTTTTCTGGGTAACTTTTTTTTTTTTTAAACATAATAATAGTAATACAGATCTATAATATATGGTTAGAAAGCTAAATATTGTAGAAAAAACTTTACATTATTCAAAAATTTGTACAAGGTTATGGAGAAGGATAAAAAAAAACTTCTTGTTGTAGATATTAACATGATAAGTTATTTAATCCGAAACACATGTTTCCATCATAACTCAATTTAATTCTTTATTTTTACTTTCACTTACCCATATATGGAATATATAGTAAGGGAAAGTATTGTTTCAATTTTATCTTTCTTTAGAAGCTCTCAAGTTGATTTTAATAACGGGGATAAGTTAAAGTGGTGTGTTGCGCGCACCAGATTTTCTATAATATTACAGTCTATAATATAACAAGGATTTTGATTAAAATATCATCAGTATATCATTAATAAACTAACGGTTAAAATATTGTTAATAATATGCGTTCTAGATTGTGAATAGAGGAACATGACGGGCCAGTTGAGCTCAGGAAGTGGCGCGTCATCCCACTATGTGACAAAGCACCCATATCTAGGTCCTTGGTCCAGTCCTCTCTCGTCTTGTGTAACACCTAGTCTACCGGAGCTTCTCTTGCACTTTCATACTTTATGTAATCCAGCCTGTCTTCCTCCATAGATCTTCTCTCGGCGAAACCGTCCTTACTTCAAATTTATATCAGGCATCTTTCCGCCTTTCTAATACTAGGATTATAATTCAGTAGTGATAAACTAAATTATAATTTTAGGTGAGTGTCGTAAATTAGGTATAAGGACATCGTTGTATTTTATAGAGCGGTTTGTTAGGAAGTAAAGCGAATTTCACCACAGTGTGCCTATCAGGTTCCTTATACGAAGTTGATTCGGTAGTAAGTGATCTAAAATATGTCAGAAGAATAATCTGATCAATAAATGTTCGACATAATTCAATTAAGGTTCAAAACACTCACACTCCAAGAAGAATTATGTTTTATGTACTATTTTGGTCGCGGTTTCAAACCAGACAGGTGGCTCTAGGAGTTTTTAATCGGAGTAAAAATCCTTAGTTATGTCGACCTTCAAAGGAGATGTAAAAAAGTGGTCCCGAGCTTTGCGATGTCAGATACTCGTTGAAGATCCATATCCTAATTAAATCTGGATAGGAAAAATTTAAGACTACCACTGTAGCTTCGTTCCTGTTAGTCATAGTAACTTGAAGCAACGTTTAATGAATAAACAAACAAACTCTATGATTTAAGACTATACATCCGAGACGTCTCAGCAACATTTTCATCAAAATACCATACATTTTGCACCTTTTCACGATTTTTTTAATAATGTTAGAGCCGTTTTTTAAGATCCCTATCACAATTACACCTGAATAGGTAAAATTAAATTAGAGCTCTCACTGTAGCATCGCCCGATTAGCTTTGTGTGAGTGGTTTTAGGGTCCTCTGAGTCCAAATAACCAAGTCCCGAAAAAATGTCTGTGTGGTCAGACTCTAGCTCAAAAACGACAGGTTTTGTAAAACTGAAAATTCTTATTTTAGAAGCTTATTTGTCTGAGATGTTTTTTTTTCATTAAAATTCGACGAAGCATAATAGCCACTTTATACGATGCACACCTTTTTACTTTTTTCTCAAAAACTTCCCTAAAGATTTTGATTAAACTCGCTAAATCCATGTAAAATTTAATGAGCTTTAATAACATAAAGGTTTCGTTCTGATTGTAATAGTAGAACAGGTCTTAAATGCCGATATTTTAAATTTTCTTCGTCTTAAATACCTTTAATTTTATAGATTAAAAAGCAATAACCTTACCATCATGTTTTCATTGATAAATAAATTTAAATAAATAAGTTGAACGATATATATTCAACCAAAGGAGAAAAGAGCGAAAATTTTTTTTTATGCAATTTTTCTGTTTTCAACATACGAAGAGCTATGTAAAATATGTCAATTATACCGTTGGAAAGTTAAATATTTAAGAAAAATATTTATCTTAGGCAAAAAATTGTAAAAGTTAAAAGAACTGTTGTATATAATAATATAATAGATAATTTAATAAAACACATGTTTCTATTGAAACTCGACGTAATTCATTCTTTCACAGTTTAGTTTCTTCTCTAACTGTATTTAAACATTCTTAAATTAATTTTAACAACGGAGGTAAGTGAAAGCCGTGTGTTGCTCGCACCAGATTTTTTTTTTATCTCAAACTGTATTTAAAAATCTTAAACTGATGATAGCAATGGAGGTAAGAGAAAGTCGTGTGTTGTGGGAACCAGATTTTTTATACCTGATATGTATTATTTCACAGCATTTAATAATTGAATGCCTTTTTAATGGAAGGGTGACAATAATAGATGGCTTGTTTTAAAAATAAATTTCTTAGAATATCCCGGCTACAAATATTTCACAGAAATGAATTGTGAACTCCTATTATTTTTCCTTTGACATCTCGTTTTCTTTTGAATTAGGTTTATTTCTATTTAAATTGTTTCTATAATACAGTAACGTCGACACAAAAATTCAGTGGAAAAATGATATTCAATATTACTTATTAAGATTCAGAAGGCATTGGCAATTTATAAAACATAATATCTAATTTTTAATTTCACTTTCCTATATATGAAATATATAGTGAGGGTAAGTACTGCTTTATCCCATGCATTTAGCACCTTTTTACGATTTACTCAAAAACTGCTCTAACGATGTTGAATGAACTCACTATATCCATGTAAAATATAACGGACATTAGCATGATATAAGTTTTATTCTGACTGAAATAGTCTGGTAGGACTTGAATAGCGAATTTTTAGTACATTTAATTATTTCATTCTAAAATATCAACCATAACATCTTAAGTTGAACGAATGCGATGACCAACTAAAGGAGAAAAGAGGCATTTTTAATGGCATTTTGGTTTTGACTTTTATAATAAGAATGATAATACAGACGTATAATATATCGTTGAAAAGAGAAATATTTTATAAAAAATATTATCTTTTTAAGAAAGTAGTAAAGTGACGAATAGGGCATAAACTTATTACTGATTATTATATTGAAACGGCAGTGGCCGCGAGACGTTTTGTAAACATTTATTTTGGAGTTCCTCCACTCATGTAATGCATGTTTGTGGCTATTGCGCCCTAGCTCAGCCTCCACTGGCTCACACCAGTGACGCAGTTGAAAGAGAGGCGCTAGAATCTCTCGGATTCCACTATTCTCTCTACAAGTGGAGGGAATAGCCCAAGTTTATGGTTATTTTAGCAGATAGTAAATACTTAAATAAATACCTGCCCACTCAAACCCGCTTATCCGTGACCCCTCCTCAACATCCATTCCTGACAATCCACCTAGGCGACTTAAAGGAAGATGGCCCATAGACCTCTTACCATAAATTGGACATAGGCGTTCTACCAATGGGTAGTTTCTTCACAGGAAAATCACGTGTCTTAATCTCAAATCAATCCTATTTACTTGTATTGAATCAATACAGTTGTAAATTTCGATAAATAAAAAAAATTGGAGGTCTACCACTGGTCAGATCCCTCACTCATGTACTGCATGTTTGTGGCTATTGCGCCCTAGCTAAGCCTCCACTGGCTCACACCATTGGTGCGGCTGAGAGGCGCTAGGATCTCTTGGATTTCGCTTTTTCCTCTACAAGTGGTGAGAAAAGCCCAGTCTGGAGTTCCTTTAGCAGATTATAAATACTTTATATAGTTATGATTTTGTGTATGATGTTAATTTATTTCTCATTTTGTATTTATCGCTATTATAGGTTGCTGTATTGTTTTGTTTTTATTTTTTGTATATATATTATATTTTATGTAATTTGACTTTATCATTATTTTCTGTATATATAAGAAAAAAGAAAAGATTATTATACGTGACAATTTAACATTGTTATATTATTTAATCTAAATTAAATTTTTCCAACGAAACTGAATACACTTTTTATTTGAATTAACTTAAAACATTTTTCAACTTTATGCTTATTTAATAGTTCTTAAATTGATTTTAACATCCGAAGGTCGTGTGTTGCCCGCACCAGATTTTTAAATATTAATTTTCACAACTAGAATTGTATAACCCTTACTGTATAATGACCCAAAATCCTCCATGCACTGTAGGTTTATTTTTTTTTTATATTTTGTTTTTCTTATTATAATTTTAAACTATTTTACAGTATTTCTTGTCAAAATATTGTGATATAATTAAATTAATTAATCATAAATTTCATTAATGACAGTTTGAAAGCTCATTTATATGTGCAATCAAAGTGCAAAGAGACTTTTAGCAACCCTTTGCCTGTTATTTCATCTGGAAAGTGGGTTAGAGACACAATGGTAGCGTTGATTTAGTTATACCTTCGATCGCGCTTGGCAGGTCCCCGTGTTATAAGCACCAAATTAAGGACGCGTCGACAAATTACGGATTGCGTGAGTTGACTATGTTGGAACGATTGTTATCTAGTTACGTGTTGAATGAAGGGTCAGGTACCGAATTAGTTATCTACAATTTAATCAACCCATTAGTCAGTGTCGTACAATATTAGTGTAAAAGTAATTGGTAGAGATTAAGAATTTATAATCACAAAGTTCATAATTAATAAAAACCCATTCTTAAACTTTTTAAAAAAAATATATTTATTGATATTTTCAACTTTATGATAAAATACATTTAGTAAATGTAATACAATATTATATTATACAATATTGGTCTAGATTCACATGTGGAGATACTACCCATTCTCATATCTCCATAAACTATGCTAAGCCAGAAGGTCACGGGACCATCTTCTTTTCAGGCGCTTTGGAGGACTATCAGGAATTGTAGAGGTAGCAAGGTTTGAAACTTGTGAATTAGAGTGGGAATGGAGTTTGTCATGAATGGAGTGGTACCTGGTTCGGATTAAGTCTGCAATATAGGGAACATTTAGGTCTTCATGGATGAGTTGATTCGTGACAAAATAAGGAGCGTTAAGGATTTTTCGAAGGATTTTTTATTTTAATGATTGGAGACGGGAAGAATTTGATGGTTTAGTAGAGCCCCAAAGCTCTACTCCGTAAGTCCATATCGGCCTTATGATAGTCATGTAGATGAATCTTTTGTAGTTAAGCGGAAGATTTAAGCGTTTATCCAGTAATTGTTGAAGTTTATTTATTTTTGTTGATTTTCGTTCTTGACTTCGAAGACGCCGAAACTATACAACTAAATAGAAGTACGTTAATAAAAACCAGTAAAGTGATAGAGCTTGAAATAAATATGACGAAACATATCAGTAGCACAAACAGTATCGATCTTGATGATATTGATATATCAAGACATATGTTTGATCATTTAGAGACATTTATGTAATTAAGTAACTGTAATGAACACGGGCTCGCCTTACTGGGATAGTGACTTCTACATGCACTGTAAAATGTCTGTATTTTGATTTAAATAAAGAAGTTTACAAAGTTCAATAGTAACAAGAAAAAACAAAATCTAGGAGGAATAAAGTCCCGGTTAGAGGCGGGAATAGCGTGTTATTATTCAGTTGCGAAATTACTTAGCTCGCAGCTTCCAACTAAAAACGTAAAGGCTTGAATGTATAAAACTATTATTATTTTGACGGTTCTTTATGGATGTGAAGCGGGCGCTTACTTTGAAGGATGAACAATGCCTTAAGGTTTTCGTAAAATATTTGGTCAAAAGAAAGCCACTGGGGAATTCGGAAAATTACACTAAGTGAATTGCGAAGCTTGTACACTGTGACTATAATTTAGTTGATGACATCGCTGGAACACAAATGGGCGTGTACAATTTTTGGGTTCAGTGAAGAACGGATTCCGAAAAAGTTGTTATTCGCTGAACCGACTGGTACAGTGTAGGAGAGGTAGGCCGAAGCGTCGATAGGAGGATTGTGTTCTCATTACGATAGTCATTGGACGGATCAGTGTTGGCAGTATTTAGTGGTATGGGCATTGAGCCTTCGGGTCTATTATTATTATTGGTTCTCGACTTTCTACATGATTTGATGTGTACGAATTTCAGCGCTCTTCCAAAGACCGAGTCTTTAAAAATAATTGTGTGTGCGGAGGGTCGATTAATTCAAATAAAAAAATCTTTTCATGTTTCATTTTCATAAGTAAACTTGACTAATATATTTATCGTTCATTACGATGTATAATATAAATTTTCTCCATAAAACAATATTTCAATAAAATTTAAGAAAGTTTTAAACCGAAGTAGTAAAACGAATACCTTTGTATATTTGTTTTATTTTGAAGAAATGGCCTAAGAAATTTACAACCGGATCGTTTATTGTTCTAGAGAAGCTGTATTTTAAAAATAAATTTCTTAGAATATCCCAACTATAAATATTTTGCCGAAAGGAATTCTTGATTCCTATTCATTTTTTTCTCTGATATCTGGTTCAATAAAACAAATTATAATTATTTCAGTTTAAGAGTATATTTCAATTTAAACATTAATATGAAGGAATTGAGAGAGAAAATGGATTTTACAAACATTGTTTTAATTTATTCAAATTTTTTTATTAATTTCAATAAAAATTTCAGTTTTGTACGAGTTTTCGTTTTTGCGCTAGACACACACACGGACACACAGACCTTTTTTCGGGACTTGGTCATTTGGACTCAGGAGATCTAAAACATGTATTTCCGGTTAAAACTGGAATGCAAAATTTTCATGCTTTCCCTTGCTATATATTTCACATATAGGTAAGTGAAAGTAAAGAATATAATTAAATTCAAACACTTGTAAGTGCAAAAACTTTAATGAAGTCTCGTCTTAACCAAAGTATGTTAAGATACGAATCTATTTCAATTCCAAGTCTAAGTGGTAATTACTGTATGTTAAGTCCCATTTTCTAGCTTCTAATTTCGAGAAAACTTTAAATTGCTTACTTACTTTCTCTTCTTCTGTATAATGATTCGAGAAAGCAGTTCAAGGTGGTGTATTGATTCGTCTGGAAATGTAGACGTCTATGAATTTCAAATAATGGAAAGTTGAAAGCAAATTGCATAAGTCACGCTACATGAAATGTTGATGAAAAAAGGGTGATTGGGATCAGAAATACGAATAAGAGCGACTCAAATGTGTAACCTAGATAGGATCTATTGATGGTATGGGCGGTCTAAAACGTCTATTTATCTTAGTTTTTGACATTAAGAACGTGTAAATCGTTAGTAAAGCACGCGATTTTGTAATCGTAAAGCCATTGTATACTTTGGCGTTGTTTTACTTTACTAAGTTTAGCCTTATAATTTTGCGAGATGTGGTTTTAAACAGTACTTACCTATATTTGTTAATTTTTTTTTAATGAAAAAAAGAAAGTACTGAGACCATCTGTGGTGTTGTGTTTAGCATAAACACGTTCAGTTTTTTATTCATTTAACGATACTTTATGCTGCTGTGGCTCCTACAGTGGGAGTCCTAAATTTTGCCTGTCCTGGCTTAATTAGGATAGCGATTTTTAACGAGTATCTGATATCAGACAGGCTCGGGACCACCAATTTTCGCCCCCTTCGACGGACGCCATAACTAAGGATTTTTTTTTACTTCTATTAGAAAATCCAATGGCCAAATGCTGGTTTGAACCCGGGACCTTTGGCATTGGAGGCTGTTCTCGTTAAGTTTTTTTATTCATTTAACGCTACTTTATGCTTCTCTGGCTAATCGGACGATACTACAGTGAGGGTCCTAAATTTGGTCTGTCCAGGTTTAATTAGAATAGGGATCTTTAGTGAGTACCTGACATCGCACAGGCACGGGACCACCTTTTAATGTCCCCTCCAAAGGATGGCATGACTAAGGATTTTTTTACTCCCATTTGAAAATCCAATGGCCGCCTGTGGGTTGAACCTGTGTCTTTAGGCATAGATTCTTACTGCTTTCTGGCCAAACGGCAGAGCAAGGAAGTGGTTGGGCTTAGGTTGTTCCTCATTTTTGGGTACCATCTTTTGAGGCTAGGTGAGAAGACAGATACTATTCGAGATATTTTTTATTTCTTAATTGATTAAATTTTAATTTTACAAAATAAACAGTTTAAAATATTTAACTTCTCATGGCTGGTTTCAAACCCGGAACTCAGAGATCAGTATGCTGGAGCTCGATCCACTACACCAAGCCACTCCCTGTATGTTTTGTTCTGTATACATTTAAATAAAAAATAAATAAACTTACGATACAAAATCAAATAAAATTATAAAGCTTGGTACTGTATTGATAATAAACTACCTTTAATTTATATTGTATAACTGTATTAATATAAATATATTAAGTAAATCTGAAGAAAATATCAAACAATGTCATGATACTTATGTAGAGACACTACCCACTGGCATCCCTCCGTAAAATATTTTAAATCAGTAGTTCCAGCTTCGTACGTCTCAAAGCTGAATCTTTGAGGAAGGTAGAATTGAAACTAGCACATTACAGTAGGAATGGAGTTTATCATGGCAGGAGTGATACCTAGTTCGGGCAAAGCTAACATGAGAGAACATCAAGATCCCCGTGGATGAATTTATTCGTGACAAGGTAAGGAGGGAGAGTTGAGGGTTTTGGAAAGGAATTTTGATTGTAAGGATTGAATACTAGAAGAATTCGCTGGTTTAGTAGAGTCCCAAGGCTCAACTCCGTCTGTCCAAATATGCCTCATGATGGTCATATAGAAGAGTCTTTTGTTGTTAAGTTGAAGGTTATAACGTCTGTCCATTAAGTACTAAAGTAACCGAAAATGTCGAGCAGTTTCTTGTCTTGTATGAGGATTCCAAGTTTGAATCAATAAATATATAGGTTTGTGTTTGACCCTTATAAATTACTTTAAAGTTTGAAGTAAACGCATTGAGAGTGGAAAATATATAATGACAGATAGGTTATATCAGTTTGATAAAGAATAAAAGCATTCGCAAAAATTATATCGTTTCAAAATGACAACGTAATCTTATCAATTCGCACACTGGGAGGAAGGAAGTCTGTTGAACGCTCCCTTACTGATTAACATCCTTTTGATTCTGGGAACGCATGTTTCACTTGTTTAATATCTTAATCTGTCTAGAAAATATTGTTAGCAACACTTTAACCTAATGACCTATACCATAATTTAGCATTTAGTATATAATAGGAGCATTTAGTACCTAATAGGAGCATTTAGTGCCACAGAAAAGGAAGCACTGGTAGTAGATTCTACAATGATTTATAGATCTGAAACGTTCTGCAAATAATGAAAATCGGGCATATCCTTTGAAATAGTAGTCTTAATCACGAAATTAGTCCTTTTCGTGCTTAACCCATCCTTCCTCCGCTTACGCTATTTCGGACCGATTATTGTATCGGGAAGAGAGTTTGTATATTAATATTACTTTCACTTACTATATATAGTAAGGGGAAGTATTGCGATCGTGAAAATTTTCGAATTCCAGTTTTCAACGGAAATACACGTTTTAGGGTCCCCTGAGTCCAAATAACCAAGTCCCGCAAAAAGGTCTGTGTATGTATTGTGTGTGTGTGTGTGTGTGTGTGTGAAAAAAGGTAAATACATAAATTGAATAAATTCGATACCCAACTAAAGGAGAAAACAGAAAAAATATTTTGTTAATGCAATTTTTCGTTTTTGAACATCAGAACATTGAAGAGCACTAATATACATGTATGATATACCGATGGAAAGCTAAAGATTTTAGAAAAAATATCATCTCATACACAAGCTTTTGAAAGTTAATAGAGAGTGACGAAATGAACATAAAACTAACTGATTATTTTAGATAATAACATAATAGATTTTTTAATGAAACACATGTTTCTATAGAAATTTAATTTAATTTATTACTTTCACTTACTATATATAGTAAGGGGAAGTATTGCGATCGTGAAAATTTTCGGATTCCAGTTTTTAACGGAAATACACGTTTTAGGGTCCCCTGAGTCCAAATAACTAAGTCCCGCAAAAAGGTCTCTGTTGTGTGTGTGTGTGTGTGTGTGTGTGTGTGTGTGTGTGTGGTAAAAGTTAATAGAGAGTGAGGAAATGAACATAAAACTAACTGATTATTTTAGATAATATTATAATAGATTTTTTAATAAAACACGTGTTTCTATATAAATTCAATTTAATTAATTCTTTAATAGTTTCACGTATTTTTATCTTTAAATGTTTTTTAAAATTCTTTCATTAATTTAAAAATGGAGGTAAGTGAAAGTCGTGTGTTGCCCGCACCAGATTTTTTTTTAATGTGATAATCCTAGTTAGCACTGAAATATTTCGATTCGTATACTTATTAAAAGGGAATCGAGTAAAAAAAAATCTGATGAGCGCAACACAGACTTTCTCTTACCTCCGTTGTTACAGTCTGGATTATAATTCAAGAATTTTTAAATAGATACGTTTAGAGATGAAAATAAATTGTCAAAGAAGTATTGTCATCGTAAATATTTTCGAATTAGAGTTTTCAACAGAAATACACGTTTTAGGATCCTCTAGGTCCAAATGACAAATTACCGCAAAAAGGTCTGTGTTTGTGTGTGTGAGTGAGTGTGTGTGTGTGTGTGTGTGTGGGGTGTGTGGTAAGTCCAGCGCAAAAACGAAAGGTTCTATCAAACTAAAATTTCATATTCAAGAAAACTATACGCCCGTGATGTAACCGCAACTTTTTTATCAAAATCAGCCAACCAGAAAAGCAACTTTTTACCATGGATTTTGCACCTTTTTACGATTTTTTTCAAAAACGGCTCTAACAACGCTTTTGAATAAGCTCGCTATATCGATGGAAAATTTAATGGGCTTTAATATAATGTAGGTTTCATTCTAATTCAAGTATTCCCAGAAGAATTAAATTTTCTTCTAATCTTAATTTTTTAGTTTGTAGATTAGAAAAAAATATCATTGATATAAAACGGTTAAAAATACAACTCCCGAAATATGAGTAGTAAAACTTTTATATTACTACTCATATTTCAGAAATAATGTTTTTAATGACTTGATTACAGAAAATATAATTTTCTATCTAAAGAAATCTTAATAGCATTGTATTTTATGTTTAAACCTTCAGGAAAGGATGTCCAAAATGATGGTGAAAACCTTATCAAATTTGTCGCGGAAACTAAGAATGGCTATGTCATTTTATAAATAGGGAGATGAACTCATTCATGTGATATCGAACCTACTTTGACTATTACGCGAAAATTATTTTTTCTTCCCATTTTCGGAGAGCTTATAAATATATTTGATCCCCTGTTGCGTGCCGTGAGGCCCCAAAGCCTGCCATTAGCGACTATCGACGAAGTCTCGAAATAATTGAGTAGCCTTTGAATATTGCAGTAGCTGAGCCATTGAAGGCAATCCTCGGGATCCTTTTATAATTTATACGGTCCGGGTGACCTCGTTTGCTGCGTAGTAAAGAGTATTCAATATCATATATCAGGAGAATTGTTGTTATTATTGTTAGATTATGCATACTTTTTAATTTCAGTTACCTAAATATGAAATGTATAATAAGGCAAAGTATTGCGAACGTGAAAAGTGAAAAGTGTAATTCCAGTTTTCAACGGAAATACATGTTTTAGGGTTTCCTGAGTCTAAATAACCAAGTCCCGCAAAAAGGTCTGTGTGTGTGTGTGTCTGTGGGTGGGTGTGTGTGTGTGTGTGTGTGTGTGTGTGGTAACTCCCTGGCAAAAACGAAAAGTCATATAAACTGAAATTTAATATTTAATTCAATATTATTACGAGATGTTACAGAAACTTTTTCATCCAAATCAGCTGACCAGAAGAGCCATGTTATATCATGCATTTTGCAACTATTTACGATTTTCTCAATATCTAAAGGTTTTGATTAAAGTCACTATATCGATGTAAAATTGGACGCGCTTTAATATCATGAAGGTTTCATTCTGATTGAAATAGTGTGTCAGGGCTTAAATGCCGATATTTCAAAATTTCTTCCGCTAAAGTACCTATAAGGTGCCGGAAGGCCGATGGGTGTCCAGCGGTGATTATCAATAAGCAGGCCGATTTAGATATCTTTGCCTGAGGTTTGTTTTCAAGTTACAGACTTATTGTTAAACATTTATTTTATTTTCTTAAATAAGACATTATTTTTTAGTTTCTTAAAAGGTATTAATGATATTTTGTTATTTAGAACTTTTTAATTTTGTTGTAATACTTTTATATTTACTATTATAATTCAGTATTTTAATAATTGTTTCCTATATGTTTTAGCTCCTTACATTTTATTTTATTTTTTTGAAAACCTCAGTCTAAATTTACGTTATCAATTTGAATATCCATTGCTTAATTTTTTGACAGATAACGACTTATAAATTATTAACATTTTTAGGATTAGCTCTATTCCACTCCTTAATCCCCGACCCTTTTACAATTATCACAATTCCCTTATCATCATCACTAATTTCCTTACTTACTTTTATTCTATTTTATGTTATGTTGTATTTTGCATTTGTTATATTATTAGTATATTATTTAACCCCAGCAATAAATTTGTACTATTGTAATCAAAATTGTATATATCTCTTATTTTGTTTATTATATAGTTTAATTTTCAATATTTTTATTTGAGGTTGTTTTTTAAATTATTATTATTATATTTTTTTTTTGTAATTTGTATTTTTTTTTTCTGTTTGTTTTTATACTCTAAGACTCTAAAGTGTTTATTTTAATTTTCTTGTAATATTATTCTTAAGGGATTAGTCCCAGAATAAATAAAGAATTTATTATTATTATTATTATTATTATAATTTGTTAGATTTTATGAAATTGACCATATCACCTGATTAGCATTGCTAAAAATATATTAAGTTGAACGAATTCGATATCCAAATAAAGGGGGAAACTGCAAACATATTGTTTTAAACAAAAAAAAAATTGCATTTGAACACAGTAATACAGATGAACAATATACCTTTGGAAAGCTAAAGATTTTAGAAAAAAAAATATTATCTTATACATACTATTGTAAAAATTAACGGATGGCAATGAAAAGCCGATAAAACAAACTGATTGTCGTAGATAATAATATAATAAATTTTATGCGTAGGTTTTTTGTATAATTTTTCCAACAATCATAATATAACCTCAATTTAATTTTCCCATATGTTATTCATTTAGGCTAATGGAATATAATTACCAAAAAACAAAAATATGTTACTGATTGTAAGGATGACTCATCCGAAATCATTTGTTAACGTTTTGTCAATTTATAAATATGTGAATAAAGTTTATTTTATGTTTTTATTATAAAAGATTATTTAATAAAACCCATGTTTCTATTAAAATCGAACGTAAATAATTCTTTAACAATTTATTTTCGTTTCTAATTTTGTTTAAAAATTCTAAATTTATATGAAAACGGGGTAAACTAAAGTCGAGTGTTGTACTCACCAGATTTTTTTTTCATAAGATTTTAATTATCTATTTAAAAAAAATCAATTCAAATAAACCATAATCGAATAAAAATTATTAAAAAATATTTCTATAATTCACTGTCCCACATTCATTTTCCTTATAGACGGTTGTTATCAGTGGAATGAGATGTAGGTCTCCTTAGGGAGAGACAGTTTACTTTTTATACGATTGTATATTTTATAGTCCCATCCTATCTTTATAAATACATCTTATAGAATACAATATTAAAAAAAAAAAAAATAGAATACCTTAGTTCTAAATACCGCACTACGAAGACTTCTCAAATCCCCCTTTCAAGTTTCTCTCTCAATTGTGACATTTCCTTCGAATTTAAAATAATGATGATAACCACATTCTACCTACACTGATCTGATGGTATTTTATTTTTACTTTCACTCAAAAGGAAAGGAAAATAAGATTTAATTTTTACTTTTACATATCCCTACAATGTATATGTAATATGGGAAGAGAGATAGTTAAAATCCTAAAAATTAGAGTTTTCACCGAAAATACGCGTTTTAGAGTCCCTTGAGTCCCGCAAAATTATCGTTTTTTTTTTGTTTTTTTTTTTTTTCAAGTTTAGCTCGAAAACGTTAACTTGTATAAAACTGAAATTTCATATTTTATTTATTTATGGTTGATATTTTGCTTCAACTTTTCAGTAAAATCGGCTAACCTGAAGAGCCACTTTATAGCATGCATTTTGTACATTTTAACAATTTTCTCAAAAACAACTCTAACGATTTTAATCTCGCTAGTTTAATGTAAAATTTAATGGGCTTTATCAATAATCAATTAATCTCACAGTGCTTGAATTTTCTTCTTCGAATCTTTAACTCTTTAGATGAGGAAGATGGTTGGGGGTGCGGTCATCAGAAATAAACATACATAACAAGTAGAACTTATTTTAATTGTGTGCCGACGTTTCAGCCTTTGATCATTAATCATTAATTAAATTAATCATTTGCTTAGTTTCTCATTAAATATTCGATACTTTACAACTGTCATCTTACATTTAATTTTATGTTTATATTTCCATATTACATTACTGTCACCATATTATTATTATACACCTAACGTATTATTAAGTCTATAATTACATTGGTTGCTAACTTGTTTCTTTTAGCTCTGATGAAGGCCCACAATTTAGGCCGAAACGTCGGCACACAATTAAAATAAGCACTACGTTTTAATATGAGTTTCTTTCTAATGACCGCACCTCCAACCATCTTTCTCATCTAGTATTCTCAACGGTCATCTAAACCTCCTTCATTTTTAACTTTTTTAGATGTGAAAAAATAGCATTGATCAAAAACGAATAAAATACAACTTGAACGAATTTGAGAGAAAATACTTTATTTATATTGTAGCTGGGTTGCTCAAAACACAGCATACTACAATTACTTTAGAAATATTTGTTTAAATAATTATAATATTATGTTTACCAGTAATATAATATGATCATATAATTTGAATTTTTTTCCTAATTTAGTTTTATAATTTGTCTTTTTTTTTTTATTCTCTTAACTAAAGGATAAAAAAGCAAACATATGTTATTTAATTTATTTTTTCTAACATAAAACAGTAATATAGATGTATAATCTACTTTTAATAAGCTTAAGATTTGGGAAAAAGCTTAGGGCACGAATAGGGCATAAACTTATTACTGAATAATAAATATAAAAATTTTATGTTTTTATATTATTTAGTCTGAATCATATGTTTCTAATAAAACTGAATATAATTCTATAAACATTATTCCAATTTATTTATTTGTGTTTTAAGCAACCAGGCGCAGTTAGGCAGCGCTGATTTGTTAATAAAGTATTTCTCTCTATTTTTTTATTCAACTTAAAGTTTCTTTAAAATTTATTTCAAGAATGAAGTTATATAAAAATTTTATGTTGCGCGTCCCAAATCTCAAAAATAATATTTAAAAGTATTATCATATAATAAGAACTTTGCTCAGGTGATCAAACATTTCTATTTCTCCATGATTAAGTGTTTCGAAATTGATTGACTCTTATCAAAATTGCATTGTTAAAAGTAAATAAATTAAACAAAAATAAGATATTTTTATTCGATAGACGTCATGTTCATAAATTAAAAAAATATCTACTTGAAAAGGATTTGAAATTGCGTTATAAATTTTATCTCATATAACCAAACGTCAATCTGGTCGAGTTTTTATTAATATTTTTTATTTATTTATGTTAAACATCGCAAATACTTACTAGTTTTTTACAAGTAAAGTACTGAAGTAAAGATATGAAAGGTGACTTCTGAAAGTGATTTTTACTTTAAGTTTATTCCTCCGTCTAAAATTATTTTATACGCATCTAATCCTTCCAATACAAAGTCCTACGAACAATAAATAGTTAATGCCCCTTATTACGTTACCAACTCTACCCTACACCACAACCTTAATATTCCATTTATTATAGACCAGGTTCCATCCAAATTTTCCATATTTCATCAGAATCTTAATCATCATCCTAACCCTCTAGCACAATCCCTATCCAGCACCACCCATCCCTACAATCCTTCTCGAAGATTAAAACGGCAGTGGCCCCGAGACAAAAAGTAAACATTTAAATTGGAGGAAGGGTCCACTAAACCATCAAATTCCGCTCGCATCCAATCCCTGCAATCCAAAATTCTTCGAAAAATCCTTAATGTTCCATACTTTTTTACCAATAAAATTATCCATAAAGACCTAAATATCCCACTAGTGTTGAAGACTTGTCCCGATCCACATATACATCCTTCCATTCCAAACTTCCTGTCCACTCAAACCCGCTTATTCGTGACCCCTCCTCAACATCTATTCCTGACAATCCACCGAGGCGACTTAAAAGAAGATGGCCCAAAGACCTCTTACCATAAATTGGACATAAGCGTTCTACCAATGGGTAGTTTCTTCGCAGGACAATCACGTGTCTTAATCTCAAATCAATCCCATTTACTTGTTGTATTGAATCAATACAGTTGTATATTTCTTTAATAATAAAAAATATAATAAAGTTGGTGGTCTGCCACTGGTCAGATCCTCCATCCATGTACTGCATGTTTGTGGCTATTGCGTCCTCGCTAAGCCTCCACTGGCTCACACCATTGGCGCGGCTGAGAGGCGCTAGGATCCCTTGGATTTAGCTTTTTCCTCTACAAGTGTTGGGAAAGGCCCAGTCTGGAGTTTCTTTAGCAGATTGTAAATACTGTATATAGTTATGATTGTGTTTATGATGTTAATTTATTTATCACTTTGTATTTATCTCAATTTTAGGTTGTAGTTTTGTTTTTTTGTATATATATTATATTTTATGTAATTTGATTTTGTCATTATTTCTGTTTATATTGTGTGAATGTGGTCTCATATCTCTATTACTACTGAAAAAATATATAATAGTTATTCAAATCAAATTTAAATAAAAAGAATAAATAATAAAATAATAAATTAGATTTGTCTCTGCAACCCATGAAGTGTCTTAGGCTCAGTACATATATAGGTTCCTACTGTTTCTAGGCCAACGGCCGTACAATTTGATTTTGGCCGATTTTTGGTACCCACTTTATAAAGGCCCCACGAGGGACTCCATATCGCCTCGCGATTGAAATAACAGAATAAATAATATTCTGCCACAGCCGGTATTTGGACCTAGGATGCATGCAGATTACTATTGTGAAGCTCAAGATAAAAAAAAAATACATTAAATAATATTTTTACTGCTGTCTCCTTTAGTTTGATATCAAATTCGTTCAAATTGTATATTTAGCCGTTCGATGAAAACGTTCCTGTAACATCCCGGGCACATACGCACATAAAATATAAAATTTCACTTTTGTTTAAGTGAATAGCAAAAAATCTATTTTATTAATATTTGACCTATCAATAATCAATAAAAGACCTAAGGCGTAGAAAGACAACAAAAAAATTATAAAACTAATGAATAGGTTTTAAGCCTGTACTTTTTTTCCCTTTCTGATCTTGTTGGAGTAAACTTTTTGGAAATATTTGAAAAGTTTTCAACTGAGAAAAAGAGTTACAGTTGTAAAGTTTGTGTTTATGTCCTAATGATAGTAAGTTCGTTTTAACAAAACATTTCTGATCCATTCTCTTTCGAGATAGTAATTGTTTACAGAGCAGTATAATGTAAGTATTAGCAGCCCAAAGATAAGTAATGAAACAGTATTCAATAAAATAAAAAAAGTAAATAAATAAAAAGAAAATAAAACAAAATACAATTTATTTGCACATTTTTTGAGATAACTGTCATTGTGGAATTTCTTAATATCTCTTACGATTATTGCTTGAGAAATTCAAAGCAAATTTTATATCTCTTTCTTGTCTAACTCCTGATAACGGTAATTAAGAAATCTTTGAGTGGATAAACCAACTTTCTTTGACAAGTTTAATATTTTCAATACTTTTTTGTACAAAATCCAAGTATGCAATACAAAAAATTAAAATATAAACCATTTTATTATTAATTTTATAATATTCTGAAACGAATTTATTCATGAAATTTTCAAAATAATAAAAATCTGTAACTCTTGAACCCTTGAAGGTCGTGGGTTCAGTTAGTAGTAAATATCTAAACTTTTGCTAGAGCAAAAACTCTGCAAGATGGTTAGACCTGTATACGAGCCGCCGAATTTCTCTTTGAATTTTCGGGTACCTACTTTAAGAGTATTTTTTATTATTAGTTGTTTTTTCGCATAACTCTTTGTTTTCGTGCTAGGGTTACCACACAAACACACATACCTAGTATTTTTTGTGGGACTTGGTTATTTGGACTTACGGGGTCCCTGAAATGTATATTTCGGTTGAAAATTTTCACGATCGCAATACTTTACCTTACTATATATTTCATATGTAGGTAAGTGAAAGTTTTTATTTTATTATAACATATATATATTTTTTTTTTATTAAAATTTATTACAGAGTTTGATTACAAAAATTTTAAAAAAAACAACATGAATTTCCAGCATTGTGCTATGGTGTATTAGCCTAGATCTATCTCAAATTTTGGTTTTTCCTTAATTTTTAAACACCCACTTATAATGTATTAATATTAATAATGTATAATATTACAAATTGTAATATATACGAATAAAAAAAAAAAAAAAAAAATGTATTACAGGGTTTGATTACAAAAATTTAAAAAAAAAACAACATGAATTTCCAGCATTGCGCTATGGTGTATTAGCCTAGATCTATCTCAAATTTTGGTTTTTTCTTAATTTCCTTTAAATGTCAGATCAGCTGATGCGCTGGATGATAACAGTCATACGTTACTTCGTCTCTCAGATTTTTGCTTTTTTCAGTAGGAATTCGCTTGAGTTCAGTCTGGAAAACATCACTAGACCTCAGGAATACTACAGCAGTGAATATTGGAGAAATTTCGGTAAGCAAAGTTATAATTTACTTTGTACAATCACGAAAAAGTGAAGGGAGGGTCACTGATCAGCTGATTGCCGCTAGCTCGGCAAGCTCGGGCTTGCTTTTATTTTCCTTATCTTTCTTTTATTTATTTTTTTCCCTTCTTATTCTTATTCCATTATATATTTATTCCTATTTATTTTTTTTAATCAATGCGATATTTTCATCAAGTGATGTCCTCGAAAGTTACAAGTAAAAGATCTAGATCTGCAGGTTCAAACTCGTCTTCCACAAAACAGAGACCTCGCCGTGATAATAATAAAAAAATGATTCCACCAGCGACTGCTTCAGCTACCTCTTTAGGATCTGAACCACAGCCTAGCACATCATCACAAGGATTATCTGAAGAATCGCCCTTTTTTACACCGAACCCATTTCAGATCCTTCAAATTGAAAAAGAAACAATGGAATCTTCTCCTATACCAAAAGAACCACAACCTCCACCAATATTTGTTAAAAATATTAAAAACTTTCAACTACTGTGTGCACATCTAAATAAATTAACCGATCCTAACAGTTATTATTGTATAAGTAGAACCAGTGATACTAAAATATCCCCGACTACCGCCGAAACCTACAGAAAAATAGTAAAATATCTGACGGAGACCAAAGCTGATTTTCATACATATCAGTTACGCCAGGAGAGAGCTTTAAGGGTTGTAATTAGAAACCTACACCCTTCGACACCAGCAGCAGCTATCCAAGAAGAACTGACGGAGATAGGCTATAAAGTGCGGCAAGTCACCAACGTCCTAAAAGATAAAATTCCACTGCCTCTATTCTTTGTGGACTTGGAGCCATCAGCAGGAGTCGAAAAAATTTATGACCTCAATAGATTATACTATACTAGTGTAAGAGTTGAAAAACCTTACACTAAGAAAGAAATAGTGCAGTGCCACAATTGTCAGGCATATGGTCATACTAGAAGTTATTGTCACCACATACCACGCTGTGTGAAATGCGGTGAACAATATAAGTCAGAAGAATGTACAAGACCAAGATCAACACCCGCTGTTTGTGCTCTGTGCCTCAAGGACCACCCGGCTAGTTACAAGGGATGTCAAATCTACAAGAACCTCAAAAGCAGATACCAAAAACCTCAGAATCTGGATGAAACAGCTGAACCGATCAGAAGCAGAAGACAACCTTCAAAAACAATTGATTCCAATGTTACATTTGCCCATCTACTTGGAGGTGGGAACCAGAACAAAGAGGCCGAGGCCCTGCCGGAACAACGCACACTTCAAAATCCTCAAACCGTTCCACAACCAGCTATTCCTCAAAATTTACCCAACCCTCAAAAACCTCATCCGCATCAAATTTCTCATATTCCTCCTCCATCAAATGTCTCAGACCTTACAAGTTTGATGACATCCTTCATCACTGAAATCAAATCCCTCGTTATGCCGCTAATATCACTACTTACTAATCTTGTATCAAACTTAATCCCTTCCTTAAAAAATCCTTAAATGACTTCACCTAACTCCTTATCCATTCTCCTATGGAATGCGAATGGTGTTAGAAATCATACTAACGAACTTACAGCTTTATTGCAAGACAAAAACGTTGACGTAGCACTTATTACTGAAACTAGACTAACCACTAAACAGTTCTTCAAAATACCTCAATACGTAACATACCGTACGGACCACCCAGACGGCAAAGCCCATGCCGGTACTGCTGTCATTGTGCACCAGTCCCTCTCTCATCACTTACTCCCACTTCCTACCTATGATTTCCTACAAACCACAGCCATAGTAATCAAAACTTTTTCCTTCCCGGTAATCCTTACATCAGCATATTGCCCTCCCAAACACTCCATTTCCAACACCGAATTTGTATCCTTTCTAAATTCCTTAGGAAATCATTTCATTCTGGGTGCAGACTTAAATGCCAAGCATCAACAGTGGGGTTCGAGAACCACGAATTCTCGTGGACGAAATTTGCTGTCTGCACTCAACTCCCGTCATTTCAATCTCCTACCTCCTGATTCCCATACCTACTGGCCAACCGATCTCAACCGTAATACTGACATCCTTGACTTCTTCATTCACAGCGGATTAGGCTCCCTCAACTTATCTGTAACTCGACTTGATGAACTATCCTCAGACCATAGTCCACTGATCCTAAAAGTATCTCTCACTCCAATTCCAAAACCTATCCCACCGTCATTTATCCGAGGCCCTGTCAACTGGAACCTATTTCGCCAAATCCTGACCGATAATATTAACCTCAGAGCGACCCTCAAAACCCCAGAAGACCTTGACGATTCCGTCTACTCCTTCACCACCGCCATTCAGCAAGCTGTCTGGACTGCCTCCTCTCCTAAGCACTCCAATATAACTCCTCACCAAAACCATTTGCCTCAACACCTTACAGACCTAATCCATGCAAAACGCCGTGCCAGATCATTATGGCAGCGCACCCGACACCCAACAGATCGCCGCTCCTATAACTTCTATTGTAGACAATTGAAGCAGGAGTTGGCGACCTTCCGTTCCCAGTCCTTTAATTCCTACCTCTCCTCTCTGTCAGCTAGTGACAATTCCCTGTGGAATGTCACGAAGAAAATTTTAAAATCCCATCAAGTTTCCCATCCTCTCCGGCGTGGTGATGACTCCTGGGCTGCGTCTGATGAAGATAAAGCCGAGGAATTCGCCACACACCTCTCCAAAGTATTCACTCCTCACCCGGAATCCCAAAGCAATCATACCGCAGCAGTACAAGACTTCCTTTTGTCACCAATACCTCTTTCCCTACCTCCTAAAGCTATTAATCCCTCTGAGGTTAAATATCTTCTCCAGAAACTAACCCTCCGTAAATCTCCTGGACATGATCTCCTTACCCCCCAGATCCTCCGTCAACTTCCGCAGAAAGCTATTATTTTCCTAACCTATATCTACAACTGCATCCTACGCACCACCTATTTTCCTCTCTTGTGGAAACATTCCACAATCATTCTCTTCCTAAAACCAGGTAAACCTTCCAGCAACACTTCATCTTACAGACCTATTAGTCTACTCCCCATCCTCTCAAAAGTCTTTGAAAAACTCCTTCTAAAACAAATCCTGCCTATATTATTGGGTTGATGCAAAATTAATGCAGGTTTTTAGTAGGTATCTTTACTTTAACCATATATATTTAATCAAAATAATTTCCATCTGAATCAATGCACTTTTGCCAACGTTCAACAAGCTTTCTTATTCCACCAGAAAAAAAATCCGAATCCCTGGCTCAATGAAATCACGAAAAGAATTTTCAATGTCGTCCTGGTTTTGAAAATTTTTCTCCCTCAAAAAGTTGTCCAGATGCCTGAAAAAGTGGAAGTCTGTAGGAGAGAGGTCAGGTGAATAAGGCGGATGTTGGAGAACTTCGTAGCCCAACTCGTGCAGTCGTCGAAGCGTTGGTTGTGCAACGTGTGGTCTGGCGTTATCGTGGAGCAGGATCGGCCCCTTCCGATTCATCAATGCTGGGCAAAGACGTTGCAATTTTTGATTCATGCTGTCAATTTCTTGACAGTACTTGTCAGCAGTTATAGTCTCACCTCGATTGAGAAAGCTTTGACCTCAGCTGGTCGTTGTCCAGAGCAAGATGACGGCCCCGACCTTCCTTGTCTTCGAGGTCGAAATCTCCTCTGCGAAACTTCTGGAACCAACGCTGCACCGTGCACTCATTAATAGCCTCCTGACCCCACACTTCATTAATATTACGAGCCGTTTGCGCAGCGCTGCGCCCTAATTTAAATTCGTAAAAATAAATTTGACGAAAATCGCACTTTGACATTTTCGATTCAAGACCTTTGAACACACTGAACAAAACGATTTTACTAAACAAATTCATGGTGAAAGAGAGGGTATTAGATAAGGTTTGTTTTGGTATAATAATGATCAATGTTAGGATTAGCTTTGTTTACACAATTGGAATTAAGATATTGCAATAGAGGAAACCTGCATTAATTTTGCATCAACCCAATAGAATCACAAAATCTTCCTTCCCATCAGTTTGGTTTCCGTGCTCATCATTCCACTGTTCAACAAGGACTCCGAGTTGTAGACCATATTTCCTCAGCCCTTGAATGCAAAGAGTATTGTTCTGGTGCGTTTCTGGACATAGCGCAAGCTTTTGACCGGGTATGGCATACCGGATTATTCTTCAAGCTTAAAACGCATTTACCCCAGTCTCTATACCTCATTCTACGATCCTATCTCTCAAACCGCTCCTTTCGAGTTCGCTGTGGTGTAGAATTTTCTAACTTTTATCCCATTGAGGCCGGTGTTCCTCAAGGCAGCGTCTTGGGACCCGTCCTCTACATCCTTTATACTGCTGATATTCCTAATCATCCTGACACCTTTCTGGCAACATTTGCAGATGACACCGCCATCCTATCATCCAATTCCGATCCTGAAATAGCATCCTTAATCCTGCAAAGACACCTTTGTCTTATCGAGGACTGGTGTAATGCTTGGCGTATTAAGGTTAATGAAAGAAAATGCACCCACGTCACCTTCACCCTTCGACGCAAATCCTGTCCAATGGTTCATTTCAATTCCATTCCGCTTCCTTCCTCAGACACAGTCCGGTATCTTGGCTTACTACTAGACAAAAGATTGACGTGGAACCCACATACAAGACTTAAACGAAAAGAACTCAACAGACGATTCGGACAGTTATACAGACTACTAAACAGATAATCTAAACTTACAGTTGACAACAAATTATTACTTTACAAGACAATACTGAAGCCAATCTGGACCTACGGACTTGAACTGTTGGGGACAGCTAAACGTTCTAACATCAAACGCATTCAATCCTTTCAATCCAAAGTCCTGCGAATAATAGTAAATGCTCCTTATTATGTATCCAACTATACCTTGCACCACGACCTTAATGTTCCATTTATTTCATACCTGATTCCATTTAAATTTTCCAAATTCCACCAGAACCTCATTCATCATCCTAATCCTCTAGCACAATCCCTATCCAGCTCCACTCATCCATACAACCCTCCTAGAAGGTTGAAACGGCAGTGGCCCCGAGACATATTGTAAACATCTATTCTGGAGTTCTGACACTGGTCAGATTCTCCTCTCATGTGCGGTGTGATTGTGGCTGTGGCGCCCTCACTTAGCTTCCGCTGGCTCTCACCAGTGATGCGGCTGAGAGGGAGGCGCTGGGATCCTTTGGGCTCTGCTTGTCCTTCCACAAGTGGGGGGACAAGCCCCGTCCGGGGTTCCCGAGCTGATTGTAAATATTGTACATAGGTATGAATGAGACATGTTTTGTTTATTTATTTGTTAACTTCATTTATTTGTATTTATTTTGTCTATAAATGTTGTTATTGTATACGTTTATTTATTTTGATTTTATTTTATGTAATTTGACTTTCCTTTTGTTTATATTGTAAATATTGTATGAATGAGATCCTGTAGCACTATTATTATTGTCTATTATGACAAATTGTAATATATACGAATAAAAAAAAAAAAAAAAAAAAAAAATTAAAATGTATTACAGGGTTTGATTACAAAAATTTAAAAAAAAACAACATGAATTTCCAGCATTGTGCTATGGTGTATTAGCCTAGATCTATCTCAAATTTTGGTTTTTCCTTAATTTTTAAACATCCACTTATAATGTCTATAATTTCGTATTGTGATTTTTTATGAAAAATGGATACATTTAAACAATGAAAGAGGCTGATGATTAACTAAAAGAGGAAAGTTAAAAAAGTGAGAACTAATAAATTTCACTTAAACAAAAACGGACATTAATTATAACCTCAATAGCTGCAAATTTTACACTGAATTTGTTTATATAATTAATTATATGAAATTTCATTTATTATGATTTAGTTATACAGAATGTTCTCTGTTTTTTTTAAATTAATTTTATTTTAAAAATTAATTCATTTATTAATTGTTACAGGTAATTGGTGCTTTTATTATCATTCCATCACTAACAATAATATGATTCACAGTAAGTAATTACAACATATTTTATTTAACGATTTGATCAAATAAATACATTATGCTTGAATTAATGAGGAATATTATGAGTTAATATTTCAGGAAAACATCTAAAATTCTTTTTTGATGACTGAAATTCATATTTCATATCTTCAAGCTCGTAAATTTTTAAAAGAATCTCAATTATAACTTCATACATATATTTTATATTTCAATCCCTCCCATTTTGAAATGGATAAATAAAGGCATAGAAGAAGCCCTTGAAAGATTTCTAGTGCATCCAGCGCATATAGCAATCCTCTTTAGAATACCTCCGGGTAACAGAAGGACAAAATGTGGCATCTATACATATTACATTTGTATTTGTATTTTGTTTGAAAATAAAACCAGAGGGTAAGAAGAAAAAAAAAAAAAAAAATTTCAATCTTCTAACTTCACAATAAACCAA
This sequence comes from Piezodorus guildinii, assembly GCA_023052935.1. Classification (NCBI taxonomy): domain Eukaryota; kingdom Metazoa; phylum Arthropoda; class Insecta; order Hemiptera; family Pentatomidae; genus Piezodorus; species Piezodorus guildinii. The sequence continues at coordinate 90,091,168 of CM041294.1, forward strand.
AATAAAGTTTCTTCATAAACCTTCTAAAAGTTTATATTTTATTATTATTTTGTTTACGTTATAGATTAAATTATCTTTCATTGATTAAACTAAATAAAATAGAAAATTCAATGCAAATTATTACTACTAATAATTATTAAATTATTATCTAAATTAAATCAAATAAGTATTATATAGGATTCGAGTACTTAAATATGTAAGATTTTCTTTTTTAATTGTTAAATGTGAATCTTTTATTTTTTATGAAATCTTCCGGGCTTGAACCCGCAATATCGGTTTTTAATTTCTGATCCTATTTTTTTCTCTCTCCCTATTCTGCAAAACTTAAAATTATAAATAATTATTTTTTTACTAAATGTTTTCGGAACTGATAGGTTTTTCCACATCATTGTAATACTTTTTTTATTCTAAAGGTACTAGTTCCCAGAGTAAAAATATTATCCTATTTATATATTTTTATGATAATACGAGTATATAGTATAATATACATAAATTTATGATGATTTTTTGAATATTCTACCTGTAAAGTACCTTTAATTTTGTAGATTCCAAAACATTAACAATATATTCATATTACCATTGATAAAAAACGGCTAAATATACAAGTTGAACTAATTTGATAACCGACTAAAGGAGGAATGAGCAAACATAGTTTGCTCAAGATTTTTTTTTCAAGAACTTTTATTTATTCGTATATATTACAATTTGTCATAATAGACAATAATAATATAGCTACAATAATTCATTCATACAATATAAACAAAAGGAAAGTAAAATTACATAAAATGAAATCAGAATAAATAAATGTATACAATAACAACATTTTTAGACAAAATAAATACAAATAAAGGAAGTTAACAAATAAATAAATAAAACATGTCACATTCGCACCTATGTACAATATTTACAATCAGCTAATGAAACCCCGGACACGGCTTGTCCTCCCCCCCTTGTGGTAAGACAAGCAGAGTCCAAAGGATTCCAGCGCCTCCCTCTCAGCCGCATCACTGGTGAGAGCCAGCGGAAGCTAAGTGAGGGCGCCACAGCCACAATCACACCGCACATGAGAGGAGAATCTGACCAGTGTCAGAACTCCTGCATATGTATTTACAAAACATCTCGGGGCCACTGCTGTTTCAACCTTCTAGGTAGGTTGTACGGATGAATGGAGCTGGATAGGGATTGTGCTAGAGGATTAGGATGATGAATGAGGTTCTGCTGGAATTTTTAAAATTTGGATGGAATCAGGTCCGAAATAAATGAAACTTTAAGGTCGTGGTGTAAGGTATAGTTGGAGCGTAGGTCCAGATTGGCTTCAATATTGTCTTGTAAATTAATAATTCGTTGTCAACTGTAAGCTCAAATTTTCTGATTAGTAGTCTGTATAACTGTCCGAATCGTTTCTAGAAAAATATTATCCTTTACACAAAGTTGTAAAATTTAATAGAGAGTGATGAAAAGCTGATAAAACTCTGTGATTATTGCGCATAAAAATTATATAGTTGTATAAAATATAAATAAAGTTCTTTTAACTTTTTTTCAAGGCTAACTTAATTTAATAGTTCTTAAATTCATTTTAACAACTAAGGTAAGTGAAAGTCTTGTGTTGCCCACACTGGATTTTTAAGATATCATATATACCTAGATTCTAAATATTAATTTTTATTATTATTATTTTTTTTTACCTGAACCTAAAATATATCATTGACGTCTTTAGTTATAGATAAACCGTTTTTGTTTTACGTCTTTGTCCGATAGCTGTTTACAAGAACGTGTACAGGAATATATTTGACAAATACAATTTACATCTACGTAACTTCTCGCACGCTTATTGACTCTGAGACTAAGAATAAAATACCTTCGTTCAAAATGACAGGGTCTGTATCATGTCGTCTCTATGCCATTCATATCATGAATAGAAATCATATTAATTTGCATTTCTCATCACGTTTCAATGTCGTGTAGAGGGCAATAAACTAAATAATGAAGCAACTTTAATATCTCGAAGTATTGTATTGTAATATCATCGAATATATAATTAGTTATTGCATTACAAAATTCGAAGTTTTCTAATGTTTATTTATTGATATTTACAACTGTATAATAAAATACATCTATTATATGTGATAGAAGATAATACTGTCGTGATTTACATGTAAGGATACTACCCATTGGTAGCTCTACAAAAACTATGCTGAAACAGAAGGTCTCGGGGCCATCTTCTTTTCATTCGCCTCGGAGGATCATCAGAAATTGTAGAGGTAGAAAAATTTGAAACTAGTGGATTAGACTGGGAATGGAGTTTGTAATGAAAGGAGTGGTACATGGTTTGAGCCAAGTCAGCAACATAGGGAACATTAAGGTCTTTATGGATCAGTTTAATGGTGACAATAAAGAGCATTGAGGATTTTCCCAAGGATTTTAGATTGTAAGGAATGGAGACGGGAAGAATTTGATGGTTTTGTAGAGCCCCAAAGCTCTACTCCGTAAGTCCACGTCGGCCTTATGATAGTTTTATAAATGAGTCTTTTGTAGTTAAGCTGAAGGTTCCAGCGTTCGTCTAGAAGTGTTGAAGTAGTCGAAAACGTCGTGCAGTTTCTTGTATTTCTGTCTTGTGTGAGGATTCCAAGTAAGACGTTTGTCCAGTGTGAGTCCTAGATATCGGATCTATGAACAAAATTCAAATAGACAAAAATGTTAGTACAAAAAGATTAAAACTATCAATCCCCAAAATGATGTTAAATTGAAAAATATATGCGCGCTACCACGCTTTCACTAACCTCTGTTGTTAAAATTAATTTAATAACTTTTAACTAAATTTAGGCTCAAAAAAGTGTAAGAATGCAGTGAATTTTATTTCTGTTACAAAAATTTTATTAATTTTTACATCTTCATAATAGCTCTAATCCGTCATAACTAGTTTCACATCAATTATGTATCATATTAACTAATTTGTGGTGCCCCTTTGCTAGTCTCAACTTTGTTCATTTTTTTACCTTTACTTACTTTCATTCAAACTTACATATCCGACACTCAATCATTATATATATAACAGATAAATTTTTTCATTAACAAACTCTACTTTAATTCTTCACATGATATTATGTATGCTATACATCTATATTACTATTTTTATGTTCGGAAAAAATAATTTATTGGCTTTAATATCATGTAGGTTTCATTCTAATTGAATAGTCTGGTAGGGCTTAATTGCCGATTTTTTTTATTTTCTTCATCTAAGTACCTCTAATTTTGAAGATCGACAAAAAATAACCATATATTTATTAGCATTCATAAGAAACGGCTAAATGTACAAGTTCCACGAATTTATGACCAACTAAAGGAGAAAAAAAATTTTTTTTTTTTTTCACTAAGAACTAGTAATATATATGTATTGTTTGTTTATTAATTTAGAGTCATTTTTTGCTACTGCAGCTAATCGGACGATGCTACAGTGGAAGTCTTAATTAAGGTGCACATGACATCGTACAAGCTCTGGACAACCTTTTTACGGTCCCTCCGAAGAGCTGAATAACTAAAGATTTTTTACCGCTATTAAAAAATCCTAGGACAAACTGCAGGTTTGAACCCGCGACCTAGGAATAGAAAGCTGTTATGCTAGCCACTACACCAGAGGTCATACCTAATATAGATGTATGATATACCGTTAGAAAGCTAAAAAAAATCGAAAAAATGTTATCTTATATGCGAAGTTGTAGAGTGACGAATAGGGTGTAAACTTCAGTAATAATTGCACTAACAATTTAATATCGTTATATTTATCTGAAACATACGTTTCCAACGAAACTGAATACAATTCTTTAAAATATTAGAACTCTTATGTTTAATTCATAGTTCTTAAATTTGTTTATCAAGCGAAGTAAATAAAAGGCGTGTGTTGGGCGTTCCAGATTTTTGTTGTAATGTTTAGCCACCCGTGCCCCAGCAGAATCTACAATCTGCGATCAATATACAGATTTGGTTTTACCGACACAAAACAAATTGATACACTCGAGAAACAATCCAATCATACCACGATAAGATTGAGAGAACTCCGGTGGAATAAATGGTAATTTGAAAAGGCAATATTTGAGATTGTCTTCGTCATGCTAGATCTTACCTACTCACTTTAACCAAGATTTCTTTTTATTTTTATTTATATATATTATTATCCCAAACATAACCAAAACTCTTCTTCTTCTTCTTTTTTTTTTTTTTTTTTTTTTTTTTTTTTTCAACAAACATCCTTAATTCATATTATTACAATTATTATAATCAAAAACGTTGCAAATTATTACTTATTAAAACATCTTTTCAGTCGTCTCGGAGGCTGCAATATTATGATACGTAAAAAGATATTATCATGTTACTTCTGTATTATAGAATTATATGGCATATCTATCAGCTGTCAATCCCATCCGATAATAAAAGATTTCCGGTACGAAAATGGATCTCAATAGATAGATGGAGCAGATGGTTACCTGATAAAGTGTACCGATGGGTACAATACAGCAATATGAGATGGGTTCAAAATGTACCTGTATTTAGCTTGTACAGGGTATATATGTCACAACTCAATATTGTTCTCTTTAACATACTTTACATAATTTCATTGAAAGTTGTTATGTAAAGATTAGTTTAAAACATTGTAATAACTGTTGTATAATTTAAATATGTCACATTGTGAAAGATAATTCATGATTTCATTCTTTTCATGTTTTGCGTAATGAGTTTGGCCTTGTAACATCATGTGTTATGTTGGAAATTTGACTATTTAATCATGTCTATTTATTGGCTATTTATTTTTTTAATAAGTTTCCTACGGGTCCCGCGAGGTTCAGTCGATAAATAAACAACTGAGTTTAGGCTAAGTTTCAATAATTTATTGTTCTCATATTCATGCCCCAACAGAGAAAAAGGAAATAATATTAAAATTTGGTTTAATAGATAGACATTATTGTTGTAGAGATAGAAGACATTTTTGAATATATTTAAGAATGTGAAGAATTCACAGTGAGATATATATGTAGCAGTTTAATACATATCTTTTTATTTAATTTATTGATATTTAAACTGTATTGTTTATTTACTTTATTGTATTTTAACAGTAAATTCTTCTTCCTGTAACGCGACAGGCCGTGTAGGCCCTGGCCTCGTGGTGTAATCGCCTGAGAGATTACACTCACGTTTCTTGATGTATTTTGTAGTGTAGGGTCATCACTCCCCAGCCTAATTTTGTGAGTGCCACCATTTGGCTGACGGGTCTCTACATACCCTGGGAGAGAGGCTGTGAGTGAATCCACATTTAATTACATCCTTGTAAAAGCCCCGCCGGATTGGGATTCGAACTCACAATCTATAGCATGAGAGACTAGCGCGCTAGCCACTCAGCCATGGACTCCCCGTTAGTTAGCTCCCCAACAGTAAATTAGCTGTTAGATAAAAAACATTAAAAAGGCATGAAGAGAAACCTCCCATTGGCAGTACTCTTCTGGATAATCTAAACTAGATCTTCATTTCATTCCATCTTCTTTTCAGACGCCACGGAGGATTGTCAGGAATAGAAGAGGAAGCAAGGATTGAAACTAGTGGGTTAGAGTAAGAGTGAAGTTAGTCATGGAAGGAATGATACCTGGTTCGGGCCGAAGGTCTTTGTGGATGAGCTTATTAATTGTCAAGTAACCAAAAGCGGCGAGCAGTTTCTTGTCGTTACAGTCTTGTGTTCGGATTCCGTGTTAGACGTTTGTCAAGTAGGAGTCCTAGATAGCGGATTTGTTTGACTGGAACAAGCGGAATGTTATTAAAGGATACTGAATGGCAGATGTCATAGGTTTACGACGAAGGGTAAAAGTTATTTATAAATATATATCTTAATTGGAATTTACATTTTTTTAACGCTATTAATAAATATAAAAGAAATTATTAAAAATGTAAATACAGATCAAAACAATATACTGTCATACATAGAACAGTATGGATATCACAGTTTTTAAAAGAACATCCAATGAAGATAATAGGAATGGTTCAGAGAGAGGCAGGAAGTGATTTTCCTAATACTCTCATCCGAGAATCCGAATTTTAGGAATGAAGTTTTGTTTATGGCGGCATAATTAGATGCACAGTATTTGGATTTGGATTACCTCTTGGATATCCCGTTCTGTTTGTCATTACTGGATAGAAATGGGGGTAAGATCTGCAAAAAAAATTGTTCTTAGATTTTCCTCCTGGTATTATCCTCAATAAATAAAATGAAGGTTGTAAAAAATTATGTAAGTAACTAACCAAGGTGGATTTGAATTGTACCACAATTTATGATATGAAAGATAAGTGAAGAATTCATGTGAATATTGTACTAAATATACATTGCCGATGATAACCCCTTTAATATATTTAGCCCGGCAAATAGGTTTCTACCATGTCAAGGTTAGATAAGATTATTTTGTCCTTTTTCGAAATTTAAATTTCTTGATTCTAATTTTTAGTCCAACGAATAAGGAAATTATTAGACTATTATAGAGAATCCCCGAAGAAATAGACTTTTTTAAAATTTTATTTATTGAGATTTAAAACTTTATTATAGAATACATCAAGTAAATTTCAATACATCAAGCAGCACACGGCTTGCTAATCCAATGCTAAAATCAAACTAAGAACTTGTTGCTACACCTATAGATGAAAAAAGAATTAATTACAAACAATTTCGATACGGTTTTTGTTAAATAATCTATAAAAATTAGTTTTATCGGCTTTTCATCACTCTACATTGAGTTTTACGATTCCATGTATTGAATAATATTTTTTCTTAAAATTTTAGCTTTCCAGCGGTATATTATACATCTATATTACTACTCTTGTGTTAAAAATAAAAAAAAATTGCATTAATATATTTTTGCTCTTTCCTCTTTTAGTTAATAACCGAATTCGCTCAACTTGTATATATCGCCGCTATTTATCAATCGTAACTAAAATATTTTTTTTTAATCTACTATATTTAAGGTACTTTGAGAAAGAAAATATAAAATATAGGCATTTAATCCCTGTCAGAATATTTCAATCAGAATTAACCAAACTTCAAATTGAAGTCTATTTAATTATACATCCATATAGCGAGTTTGATCAAAATCTTTAGAGACGTTTTTGAGAAAATCATAAAAATGTGCAGAATGATATAAAGTAGCTCTACCGGTTGGCAGTTTTAAATAAAAAAAACTGTAATATAGTGGTCTTAAATATGAACTTTCAGTTTTGTACGACTTCTTGCTTTCGTGCTAGACTTACACACACACAGACCTTTTTGCGGGACTTGGTTATTTTGACTCAAGGGACCCTAAAACGTTTACTTTTCTCTTTTACTTGGCAATAAAATTCGCTCAACTTGCATATTTAGCCGTTATATATCAATGTCAACAGGATGATATGCCCATTTTCTTTTTCTAAATCTACTATATTTAAGGAAATTTAGAGGAAGAAAATTTAAGATATCGGCATTTAAGCCCCGTAAGACTAAGTCAAATCAAAGCCCATTAAATTTTACATCCATATAGCTTGTTAGAGCTGTTTTTGAGAAAATCGTGAAAAGGAGCAGAATGTTTGGTATAAAGTGGCTCTTCCGGTTGGTTGGTTTTATTGAAAAAGTTGCTGTAACACCCCGAGCGTATATTTGTCTTGAATATGAAATTTCAGTTTTGTAGGACTTCCTGTTTTCGTAATAGACTTACCCACACACAGACCTTTTTGCGGGACTTGGTTATTTGGACTCAGGGGACCCTAAATCGTGTATTCCGTTGAAAACTGGAATTCGAAAATTTTCATGAGCGGAATACTTTCCCTTACTATGTATTTCACATATAAGTCAGTGAAATTTAATACAAATTGTAATTTCTACTTAACCAACTTAAGACCCTCTTAAAGATTTTCAACTCAATTGGCCCACACTAACCAAAATCCTGCATTCGCCCTTGCCTCTATAGTCCCTCCACTGAACAGTGTCTGATTCTCTATGGCCGTGAACCATTTAGACAGAACATTCCAGTAAATCTCGCTGTTCCTTCGCAACCCGCTGGAGAAAACCCCATTCCTCCAAAGACTCCGAGATCCCTTAGATACGGCGTTCCTTAACGCCTCGCTCCATGACCGTAACATCCCTGCGTAAGTCCCATTAACAATTGTGCAAGTTGCTAACTTCTGCAACGTTCTCATGATCCTGTGTCGGTATTAATCGAAAGGAAGTTATTAAAGTGCCTATATTATTCCATCCCTATCAATCAGCTGTTTTGATATTATATTTTTAACCAGCTGATTAAATCTCTCAGCAAAATTGAGGTTTACTATTTCTTATTTTTGTATACATTTAACGTCACTTTATGCTACTGTTGCTAATCGGACGATGCTACATTGAGAGTCCTAAATTCGGATGAATCCTAAGATATTTTACATCCCGCCGAAGTGTCCGAATTGGGTCCCTTACCTGAAAAAATTCATTAGAATCACGATAAGTTATGTCATCATATCTTCATGTATTGGTTTGTAAAATAAGTTCGTAGTGTTTCAATATTTCAATTTAATCCTCTCAGTGTTTATAAAATCATGTATAAAATGATTACGTCTTCGAAAAAAGGAGTAGTTAAGGTGCTTTTATGCATCAGTTTCAACCGAGATTCCTCATCTTTAAGTGGTATTTTGCTTGCACGAAACGGAAGAGAAAAAAATTCGTTTTTCGTCGTTCAATGATTTTTTTATTTTCGAAAAGGAAAATCCGCTGCACAGACGGTTAACAAAAGTTACATTGTGTATGGCGATGATGCTTTACGAGAGTAGTTTGCTCTGTTCAGAACCGAATAATTTGACTTCGAAGACCTTCAAATGTTGATGATGACCAAATTTAAGCATTGGTCATTGTTTGTGTTCGCTATCCTCACTCTCCAACATGGGATATCGCAGAATAAATTGATTAAGATATTTAAAAATCTGAAGTTTTCATTAAAATCACCAGTAATAATCTGGTGCGCACAAAACACGGCTTTCACTTAATTTCGTTATTTATATCAATTTAAGTATTTTTAAACGGATTTAGAAACGAAATAAATTGTCAGATAATTATTTACATGAATAAAAAAATTTAAAAAAACATTTACGCAGTTATAATCACGCTCGACTTTCAGGGTTATCCACTGATCTAATTACAGAAAGGACGAATACTTGGGGGAAATATTTTCATCTCTCTCTCTCGAAAAAATAAATAAAAATATTGATGATAAAATTGGTATGGATGTACTTTACATTAAATTGTTATAATTCATCATCCAATTCCATTTTAAAAAATTTGGTGCTCGCAACACACGACTTTCACTTACCTCCGTGGTTAAAATCAATTTAAGAATTTTTAAATACATTTAAAGATACAAATAAATTGTTAAAGAATTAATTATTTTGGATTTCAATAGAAACATGTGATTTATTAAATAATCTATTATATTATTATCTACGACGATCAGTTTGTTATATCGGCTTTTCATCACTCTCCGTTAACTTTTACAATAGTATGTATAATATTTTTTTCTTAAATCTTTAGCATTCCAATGGTACATTATACATGTATATTACTGTTCTTAAGTTCAAAATATAAAAATTGCATTAAAAATATATTTTTGCAGTACTCTCCTTTAGTTATAGATCGAATTCGTTCAGATGATATAGTCAATTTCATAAAATGTACAAAATTAAAGGTAGTTTAGAGGAAGAAAATTTAAAATATTGGCATTTAAGCCCTGCCAGACTATTAAAGCCTACATGATCTTAAAGCCCGTCCAATTTTACATCGATATTGCGAGTTTAATCAAAATCGTTAGAGGCATTTTGAGAAAATCTTAAATAAGTTAGCTGATTTTGATGGAAAAGTTGCTGTAACACCTTGGGCGTATAGTTGTCTTGAATATGAAATTTAGTTTCATAGGACTTCTCGTTTTCTCGCCGGACTTACCACACACACACGGTGACACATACCGACATTCAGACCTTTTTGCGGAACTTGGTTATTTGGGCTCAGGGGGTCATTTGTTTTTCTCATTATAATACACCATAACAAGTCTAAAAATCTGGTGCGGGCAACACACGACTTTCACCTATCTCCGTTTTGATTAAAATCGATTAAAGAATTTTCAAATACAGCTAGAGATAAAAAATGAGTGAAGCCATAAAATAATTAATTAAATTGAATTTATATTGAAACATGTGGTTTATTAAAAAAATCTATTATATTATTATCTAAAATAATCAGTTAGTTTTATCGGCTTTTCATCACTATTTATTAACCTTTACAAGCTTGTGTATGAAATAATATTTTTTTTAAATATTTAGCTTTCCAACGGTATATTATACATCTAAATTACTGTTCTTATGTTCAAAAACAAAAAATTGCATTAAAAAATATTTTTTTATTTTTCTTCTTTAGACTTATATATTCGGCTTTTTTTTTAATCATTTAACAAGATGATATGGTTATTTTTTTAGTATCTACAATATTAAAGGTACTTTAAGCGAAGAAAATTTAAAATATCGGCATTTAGGCACTGTCAAACTATTTCAATAAGAATGAAACCTACATCATATTTAAGCCCATTAAATTTTACATTGATATATAGACTATAACCAAAATCGTTAGAGCCGTTGTTGAGAAAATCGTAAAAAGGTGCAGTTTATCGTACTAAGACTTTTCGTTTACACGCGAGAGTTACTACACACACTCACACACAGAGACCTTTTTGCGGGACTTGGTCATTTGGACTCAGAAGACCTAAAGCGTGTATTTCCGTTTAAAACTGGAATTCAAAAATTTTCATGATCGCAATACTTTGTTCCACATATAGGTAAGTGAAAGTAAAAACCCTCTGAGAACTTATTTTACGACCCAATAGCTTTGTAATGTATCTTTAACTTCAAAAAAAAAATTTTTTTTTCAAAATATTTTTACAAGATTCTCTCTAAACATTGCGCAATAAATTAACTTTCTCCTAAATAAAGTCTTGCGATGGCTGCTTTCCTAACTATCTCTCGAAGTCAGCCATTCTTACATCACTAAAATTCTATGATTTGTTTGAAAAGAAATGATCGGGTACACTGTGTTAAAGAATCTTTGTTAAAAAAAAAAAAAAAAATCGAGTATCCAATTCAAATTCCGACGCTTATCTTATCTTATAAAATTCACTATAAAACGTTCATGAAATTAAAGGAAAGACATTAAGATAGTCAAACATTTTCGTTCTTCTTGTTATTGTAGTTGATAGTATTGAAAACCTAATGCGGGTTAGATAAAGAAGGTAAAAATACACTGTTTGCAGAACTACCTCATAACAAATTTATCTGATGACATATTCCCATTCTGATCCAACTCTACTTTAAATTCTCGGGGAAATCCCGAAATCGCGATGTTGATTTCTAAAAGGTACTAAAGTACTTTCTTTTTTGGTTTATTATTTTCAATAATGAAACTTTGTGATCGACCAAAAATAAATAAATACTCTCCCCCTCCCCCCCCCCGCCTCAAAATTTGAGAACTTTCGTTTCAAGATGCGTAGAATCCGAATAACGAATATTAAAAAAAATCCGTTCGTCCGCCGTTCGCATTTCTTCGAAACTACTGGAACAATTTTTTTTTTAAATTGGCCACAAAAATACTAGTCTATGCAACGATGATCTTAACACCTAGACGTTGATGTCAGCTTGTTAGTTTTAAAATGGCGGCCGAATAAACGTAATTTTATTCACTAAGAATAAGATAAAAAACAAATTTATTAATGTTTTTTAACCAAAAAACTGCGAACAATTTTATAAAAGTGAAAAAGAAAAAAAAACTTTGAAATTGTACACATAAATACGCTTATAACTCAGTTATTTTAGAAGATAGAGAAAAGTGTGTATAGAGTTTTAGAATCAGTGAAGCGCTATAAAAAAAAAAAAAAAGAAATTAAAAGAAAAAAAAAAGAAATTCATTTGTATATTCAAGCAATAAATTATAATAGATGTAATTACAAACCAAAAATTTGATATTATTGAAGATAGAGAAAAATCGAAAAGATTTTCGAGATCAAGACAACGCGATGAACAAAGTGCAAAAAAAAAAAAAATCATCTAATATGGTCAAGCCACAACTTATAAGCGATGTGATTCCCTGATAAATCGGTTATTATTGCTGATAAAGATAATGTATGGTTTTGTGGAATCAGGAAATTTAATTTGAATTATTTAAATGAAAATCGAAAGAAAAGAAAAGAAAATAGTAACGCAGTTCTGTATAAATGCTTTTAGTTTATTATTTTTAATAATCAACCTTTGTAATCGACCAAAAAAAAAAAAAAAAAAAATTACCCCTGCTCAAAATTTCTAAACATTTATGAAATGTCTACACCATAACATAAATGATAGTAAAGTTTATTTTCATTTATATTTTTAATTATTCTAATATTTTTTGTTTTGTTTTGTTAGTTCTATATTACAGTTAAATATTATTGTATTTTTAAAATTTTTATTTCTCTCTTTTTTTACCAGTTTAAATAATTGTAACTATTCATTTTAATCATTAAATTATTAGTATTTTTCTCTGTATGTGTTTTTGGCCGCTATATCCTTTTTTTTGTACATGTATGTTTCTTATGGGACCTAATCCAATTAATGTTTTTTTTCTTCATCATTTATTTATTATTATAGTACTATATTCCCATGAATAATTTTTTTTTCATTATTATTTATATATATATATATATATTCTGCAAATCCGAAATGCCTATTGCGAATTCAAGGCCGCGGGTTGATAACCCTGCCTCAGCGGTAGATTTCCATTCCTCATATTCTCTCTACATCTTATGTTCCGATTCACAAATTTGCTGAAGGTAATTAGCTGAGTGTTGTCACCACTATGTTTGTTCAGATAGAAAACAACTTTTGTACCTGTATATGATCTGTATGTAAATATTATGTGGATTAAAAGTTTTATGTTGCATCTCGGTCTACAATATTAGTTATAAGCTTTTTTTAACCCTTCGTAGTTTTCCTTTAAAAACGTTCTGAATCAGAAGGTCTCAAGGCCATTTCCTTTTCACATGTCTAGTAGGATTATCAGGATTTGAAGAGCAAGCAAGGATTGAAACTAGTGGGTTGAAAGTGAGTGGTTTATGCTTGACATGGCTCAGTAATGCTCTGATGATGGCTCACAAGTTTGAGCCGAAACGTCGGTAAAATTAAAATATTAAAAAAGTCCACTATACATCCTTAAAATCAGAATAATTTAATGGTTTAGTTGAGCCCCAAATCTCAATTCCTTAAGTCTATATTTTTATGATAGCCATGTACATGAGCCTCACATACTAACACCCAAGGGGCCATCTCCCAGGTTTTATTGAACCCGCAACCTAAATGTAAGAATCTGATTTAAAATAATGCCATAACTTTGACTGATAATAAAATTTTGTGCATGAATTTAGTTTTCAGTCCATGATCAATGAAAATTCGGTAATTGTGCTGGAATAAAAGTCCGATTTCTTTATTTTGGGGTCATAGACTTACTGGAATGAAGAAAAAAAATGAGCCCGATACGGCGGATTTCCAAGTTATATAAAAATAATTTATTATTTATACTTAAATAAGCCTTTTCGCCACCTTGTAGAGCTAACATATAAGACTATTACAGACAAGTAAATTAGTGCAAGAAATCTCGAAAATGCTTAGTTTAAGCCCTGTCAGTCTATTTCAAATAAGATAAAACTTATCGGATATTAATGAGCATTTAATTATGTACTGATATGACAAAATTCACCAAAATCAAAAGCGGTTCAAACTTTTTTGGAAAGAATAATTATGTTGTATTATATAATTATGTTCATAAAAAAGTTGCTTAACACCCCAGGCACATTCCCGTCTTATGTTTCGTACGACTTTTCATTTTGTGCTACAGATTCACGCAGACTGAATAGTTCATTAAAGATCCGATGAAGATATCATGCTATCGATATTGATGGCCTTAATAATTGTACTCATACTGATTAATTAGATCAAAGGGTTAAGGAAAGTGGATTCGGAATGGTCTAGGAAGAGTTATGTCTAGCAATCGATCTGGAAAGGGATCTTCAACGAGTACCTGACATCGCACAGACTCGAAACCACCTTTTTTACATCCCCTCCAAAGGACGGCATAACTATCGATTTTTTACTCCTATTTAAAAATCCTAAGACCACCTGCGAACTGGAACCTCTGACATTAGGCATTGAAGGCTGTTATACTAGCCACCCTGCTACAGGTGATCCCATTTATTGAGTTAGATTTGATGCTGTAACATCAAAAGCATATTCCCGTCTTGAGTTTCGACTTTTCATTTTTGTGCTACGGATTCGCGCAGACTGAAAAGTTCATTAAAACTCAGATGAAGATATCCAACTATCGATATTGATGGCCTTAATAATTGTACTCATATCGATTAATTAGATCAATGGGTTAAGGAAAGTGGATTCGGAATGGTCTAGGAAGAGTTGTGCATAGCAATCGATCTGTAGCCTTTTAGGACTCCTTAATTCGAGGTATCGATTTCGACATATTTCTAATATTAGCATTTTTTTCTTTTAAATTAATCGATTCTTTATGAATTCTTTATTTATAGTATTCTTTACTTAATTGTCCTCGAACGGTTATTGTATAATTGTTCCAGTCGTTAACGTGTAAATTAACACGTAATTAATTAACCTCATTTTTATAGTTTAAATTATTTCATTATTGACTATACATATTCCATTATTCATCATTTTTACCGATTTTTAAGTCCCATGACTCAGATTACTGATTAGATTCCAAATAATCTTTTTAAACAAACGGAGCTCAAATTACAGGGGAAAAAGTTTTATTGTAATCTAAGGTTTCTTGATTTTATCTGATGATTTTTTTTTTCAGTCACATCATCTCTTAATCAGTATATACATCAAATGATAACGCGGTTTTGGATTCCGCTAGCCCCTTCTAAACCACTCGACGGATTTTTTACGGTTTTCACCATAATCTAGGGCATTGTTTCCTGAAGGTTTATAAGTAAAATACATTGCAATTTAGCTTTTCTATAAACGAAAAAATAAATTTTCAATGACCATATCATAAAAAATTATTCCTGATATATAAGTATTAAGCATAGGCTTATAATATACCGTTGGAATGAGAAAAATTTTAAAAAAAAATTAATATGCAATAAAATAAGTCGGGCAATTTAACAGAAAGATGTCATAAGCCCGTAAACTTATGCACAAATGTTATTTGTAATGTTATGGATTAGGGAGGTTATGGTGATTCATAGTGATCGTACAGGTTGCATACTTCATACAGTAGACATGATTTTAGAAAAAATATTATGTAGTAAATCGTACGTATGTAAGTTGCTAAAATAAAGGAAAAGTTGTTGTAAAATAATACTATTAATAATTATTTCTACTTTTAGATCATATCACAAAAAATAGTAGTTCCACTGTAAACTAAATGGGACTCACATAGAAACTAAATTAACTTTAATTTCTAAATTTATTTCAAAGTTCTTAAATTGATTTTAACATAGGAAGTAAGTGATAGTCGTGTATTGTGTGCACCAGGTTATTAAAGTGTATTTAGAAAATTTCTTATGAAATTTAGAATTGTGTTAAACCGAATAAAGTAGGAACCGTTAAATAAACTAAGACAATTTTTGATTTTTTAACCAATTTATATTTCTAATTTCTGCCGATGGTTAAATATAAGAATTAATAGACGTTATATAATTACCATAATATTTTCTTACAAAGTGCACATTTCGTTACGATGGACTCATAATCCCATTGTAATAAACTTTTAATTGGTCAAACTGAAGTTTTTTAAACATAAATTACACCACATTTCATTAAACTTGCTTTATTGATGTAAAATTTAACAGACCTTAATATAATGTAGATTTTACTGGAAGGAATTAGTCCGGGTGGCGGTCATTAAATGAAACAACTAATAGTTTCAACACCATGTTGTAGTTTCCATTCTCCCACATGCGCCCTGATGATGACCCACAATGGGGGTCGAACGTTGGCAATCAATAAAATAGTTGAAACTATTTAGTTTTTCATTTAATGACCGCCACCCGGACTAATTCCTTCAGTAATTCTCAACGGTCAACTAATTACATCCACAATGTAGATTTTATTTATTATGAAGATTATAAATTGTGGAAGCGCGCACCAGATTTTTATCCTCGATTATTTTGATGTTTACAACTGATCTGGAGTATCTTTGGGAACATTATCGCCACAGCGCACACCTTAGATAAGGGTCGAGCCAACCCAAATACCTCAACATCTAACCAGATATTCCGGACTATTTTTTTTGCACCGAACAAAGCGAGAAGTGAGCCTATTTCTTTAGAACTTGTCTAAAAACAAGAAAAGTAATTATCGATTTGAGTCTTGCTGTTTCAAGTGGGTTATCTCTGACTGGAAACTGAGTTGGACGATATTGAGGCTTCGGCCTTGGATCATATAGAGAGAAAAATAGAAATTTAACAAGAGGAGGCGAAAAAAAAATGTTATGTAATCGTTTGATATCGGCTTGATTAGGCAAATGTCGAAATTTCAATGTCTACGTTTTAGGATATCAGAAATAGTATAAATTGTATAAGCCTATGTAGTAATTTAATAGTAATTTAAAATTTCCCAAAATATATCAATGAATATGAGCATATCGTATCATTTCTATCGAAACTAAATGTCTTTCTTATTTCTAAATTTATTTCAAAGTTCTTAAATTGATTTTAACATAGGAAGTAAGTGAAAGTCGTGTATTCTGTGCACCAGGTTATTTTTGATTCTGTACTTTTTACTTTCACTTACTGTATATAGTAAGGGAAAGTATTGCGATCGTGAAATGTCAAATTCCAGTTTTCAACGGAAATACACATTTTAGGGTCCCCTGAGTCCAAATAACCAAGACCCGCAAAAAGGTATCTGTGTGTGTGTGTGTGTGGTAACTCCCGGGCGGAAACAGTAAGTCCTATGAAACTGAAATTTTATATTTAAGACAAATCTTTTTCATCAAAATGAACTTACCAGAAGAGCCACTTTATACCATGCATTTTTGCACCTTTTTTCGATTTTCTCGAAAATGGTTCCGATGATTTTGATTAAACTCGCTATATCGATGTGAAATTTAATGGGCTTTAATAATGTGTACTTTTCATTCTGATTAAAATGGTCTGACAGGGCTTAAATGCTGATTTTTTTTCATGTTTTTCTTGTAAAGTACCTTTAATTTCGTAGATTTTATAAAAATAAATATATTATACTTCTTTACCACCGATGAAAAACACATAAATATATAAGTTGAACGAATTCGATAGTCTAACTAAAGGAGAAAACTGAAAAAATATTTTTTAAAAATTTTTTTTTTTGAACATAAGAAATAATATACTCGTACACGTATGATATACCGTTGGAAAGCTGAAGATTTTAGAAAAAATATTATCTCATACACAAGCTTTTAAAAGTTATAGAGAGTGTTGAAAAGCCGATAAAATCAACTGATTATTTTAGATAAAAATATAATAGATTTTTTCATAAAACACATGTTTCTATAGAAATTCCATTTAACAATAATTATTTTCACTCATAATTGGAAAATTCTCTAATCGATTTTAAAAACGGAGTAAGTGAAATGTCGTGTGTTGCCCGCACCAGATTTTTTATTTTAGAGCTCTAGGTTCTTCGAATATGCTTTATACAAAATACAATTTACATAAAAACATGGACTCAACTTCTGATTCTGAACAAAGGACATGGAAACCCCAACTTGAGATGAAATCCGATCCCAAAGCAAGAAGATATACACAGGTCTAGAAGCTCCTCTGTGTAAGATCAAATATTTGTGAGGGCTTGATGAAAACATGTGACTCGAATCCCATCCCCGTCCCACCACCATGTAGTCTATATCTTCCTCTCTTTTATACTCTCGTGCATTTTTATCCTAGAGGGTTCTCGTAATCTTATATAATATTTTAGTTGCACTAAAATATTTATTTTGTTTTTAAATTATTTATTGATATTTACAACTGTATTGTACAACATATCTAGTAAATAGGCTAATAGAAAATACTCATGAACAAGACCTGTAGAGAAGCTACCCATCGGCAGCACTTTATATTCTAAACTAGAAGGTCTTGAGGCCATCTTCTTTTCAGGCGCCTCGGAGAATTATCAGGAATTGAAGTGGAAGAAAGTATTGAAACTAGAGGATTAGAGTGAGAATGTAGTTATCTATGAAATGAATGGTATCTGGTTCGGGCTAGATCAGCAACATACGGAACATTAAGGTCTTTATGGATCAGTTTATATATTAAAAGTAAGAAGTATTTGAGAAATTTACCAAGAATTTTTGATTGTAGGGATTGGATACGGGAAGAATTCGATTGTCAATTAGAGCCCCAAAGCTCTACTCCGTAAGTTCAGATAGGCCTATGATAGTGATGTAGATGAGTCTAGTAAGTGTTGAAGTAATGAAATCGGCGAGCAGTTTCTTGTCGTTTCAGTCTTGTGTGCGGATTCCATGTGGGACGTTTGTCATGGAGGAGACCTAGATAGCGGATCTGTTCGACCGGGAACATGGAATATTATTGAAGAATACTGTAGGACAGGATGTCATTGGCTTACGTCGGAGGGTAAAAGTTATTTGGTGGGATTTGTCTGAATTTATTTTAATTATCCAACTCTGACATCATACATAAAGTTTCTGATGTGGAATTGTAGGATTTCGAGAGGCTAATAGTAAGATCAATATTGGCTGATAACACACCAAGTGTCTTCAGCATAGGTAGAAAGGAAAGTGTTAGGATTGGTTGGGATGTCAGCTGTGAAGAGAATAGGTCAGAGAATACTGCTTTATAGGCATCTGATATGGCAGTTATTTAGAAATAATTTAATAGTTATACTAAAGAATATATAATATAAAATTATTTTCTTTAACAATTCCATAAGTCTGTGCGCTTTTACGTTCTTCCGAAGGACGGTTTAACTAGGATTTTTTTTATTCCTATGGTTAAATGGGTCAACTAACAATCTGCCATATAATAATTGAATAATGCAGAAGAGAATATAGATATATAATTATATATATATATATATATATATATATATATATATATTGTAATCTATTGAGGATGCTGAGGGCTCTAAATTTATTATCAAATAATTAATAAAGTAAATAATAATAAGCCTTTGTCGGCAAAACATCAAAAGGCGTTTACCTTCCATGGAGCCCCCCAGCAATAGATACCTCGGGAAAGTTCCTAGGACAAAGGACCTTGAGGTACTTCCCATGTCAGCCCACCCGAGGTGACGAGGATGAGAGAGAAGATTCGGAAGAGGAGTCTTATTCCTATCCTCAAGAAGATATGAGTCAAGTTCATATCCTCGAGATGAGGTGGGTCTTATTCCAGCAAGAGAAGAGTCGAGTTCCATCCTCAAGAAGAAGCGAGGTCGTCTGGGGGTCAGAAGAGAGCAGCTGGAGGATGAAGCAGAGAATGGGCGCCTAAGATGATTCCACCTTCGCCAGCCGACAAAGTGTTTTAAAGATTTTGCGTTAATTGTAATATTGTGTAACTATAATGCCCTCAGTATTCTCAGGCATAGTTTAATTATATTGTATAGTGTTAAGTTGTTTTAAATAATAATATCAGTTTGTAAAACATACCTAATTTAATCTTAACCTGCATGCCACCTATTGGATTGGTAAACACGATACCTTTGGAAAGGAGATCCAATGATATGATTAAATATAGTTTATACGTGGATTAAATATATCAATTAAGCTAGTTTATGAAGCTACTGCTGCCTTAGAAAAGCAGCCGGTCAAAAACATAGCAATATATATATATATATATATATATATATATATATATATATATATATATATATATATATATATATATATATCCGTTTTTCATCAGTACTAAATAGTTGATATAGTTATTTTTATAGAATTTACAAAATTTAAGGTACTTTATAGGAAGATAGTTTAAAATATTGGCATTTAAGCCTTGTCAGACTATTTCAATCATAATGAAACTTACATGATATTAAAGCCCATCATATTTTACATCGATATATATATATATATATATATAATTAAAAATTACTAATAAGAAGATAAAGTTGTAAAGGAAGTGATAAAAATCTAAAACAAAGTAACTGCTCTACTATTTCATATCCAATGAATATTATAGAAATATTTGATTATTCTTTATTATTGAATATTTAATATGGTTATTTTATTAATAATAAAACTAAAATTTTATTTTATATAAATTTTTATGACAAAGAGTACTCAAAATGAAATTTTCAAGTTCACCGTTGACGATTTTAACCTTGAGCCTTGAAAAAACATGTGAGATAATATTTATCTTTATGTGCAGATTGTCAGAGTTCTCTACATCATAATGTGATCGTTCGAGTGGGTTCTTAAAAATATTTTTATTCAATTTTAATTTATAACAAAATATAATATTTGATTAAAAAAAATCTTTAATATTCTCTAAGAATATCACATCATATGGCTTTTATAATATCTGGCCTTTTATATTACCACATATTTGGCCAAAAATCTAAAATAATATCAATTATTAAAAGAAAATTTAGATTAAAATTTAAAAGATTAAAACAAAAAACTAAAGAATATTTTATTATGTTCAATATATTAAACGAGTTCAAGGATATCGCAAAAAGGCACAGATATAAAGTGGCTCTTCTGGTTAGTTGATTTTAGTGAAAAAGTTGCCATAACATTCTAGGCATTTTCTTGATTTTAAATATATTTATTGGTATTTACAACTGTATAATAAAATACATTTAGTAAATGTGATACAAGATATGTTGACATGATTCACATGTAGGGATACTACCAATTGGCAGCTCCCCAAAGACTATGCTAAACTAGAAGGTCTCGGGGCCATCTTTTAGACAGCTCGGAGGATTATCAGGGATTGAGATGAAGCAATGATTGAAACTAGTCGGTTAGAGTGGGAATGGAGTTTGCCATAAAAGGAGTGGTACCTGGTTCGGGCCAAGTCAGCAACATAGGGAACATTAAGGTCTTTATGGATGCGTTTTTTTTTTTGTTTTTTTTTTTCCAGTGTCGCGATGTCGTGAAAGACTATCGCGCTAGCCACTCAGCCACGGGCTCCCTGGATGAGTTTATTTGTGATAATATAAGGAGCATTGAGGATTTTTCGAAGGATTTTTGATTGTAAGGATTGGAGACGAGAAGAATTTCTTGTTTTAGTAGGGCCCCAAATCTCTACTCCGTAAGTCCATATTGGACCATATTGAGCGTTTGTCCATTAAGTGTTGAAGTAGTCGAAAACGTCGGGTTTCTAGCCGTTTCAGTCTTGTATGAGGGTTCCAAGTAAGACGTTTATTAAGTTACAGTCCTAGATATCGGATCTCTTCAACCGGGACAAGAGGGGTGTTATTGAAGGATACTGTTGGGCAGGATGTTTTACGACGAACAGTAAAGGTTATTTGGTGTGATTTATTGGGATTTATTTTCATTCTCCATTTCTGACACCGTACTTCAAGGTCTCTGATGTGGAATTGAAGAGTTTGGGAGGCAATTATTGGATCGTTGTTGACTGATAACACACAAGTGTCATCAGCATAGGTAGAAAGGAAAGTGTCAGGGTGGAATGGGATATCAACTGTAGTATAAGCTGTGTAAAGGATGGGTCTTAAAATCCTGCCTTGAGGAACACCAGCATATTGATTAAATAGGTATGAATAGGGACTATTTACTTTTAAGGATCTGTCCTTGTCTTCAATATGAAATTATATATCTTATGTCGACAAATTGTTATTATATTCATAAATATCCATATCGTACAAAAATAAAACTTGAAATGAAAAAATCCCCTTATGAACTAAAATGGAAATTGGGAGGTGAATTTGTTTTTAAATAGTTTGGAGATTTAATTTAGAATACAAAAATGGTAAAAAATAAAATTTTAAATTGTCTCAAAACTTCGATTTTTTTGCTAGAAGATCCCCTTTCATTCCTGGCTTACTTTTCGCACCATTTCTTCATACCATTATTAGTACCGGTAACTTCCGACTATTGTTATTAAACTCGAAATATCATAATTCTCAGGAACTCCGCAAATAAGTACAACATAGCCAAGATGTAAAGAAACTTTTTCACCAAATTTTAACTGTTTTAATCGCGTGAACAGCTAATCTCTCTATACATAAAATGATACCACGATACCTTGTTTCCGAGAACTCCTGAACCACTTGATACAGTTATTACTACCATTAAGGGCATTCTTTCTTGAAGGTTTAAAAGTAAAATACATTGAAGTTTAGCTTTTCTTTAAACAGTAAAAATAAATTTTCTGTAACCAAGACATCAAATTGTTGTTCTTGAAATATAAGTAGTAATATAGACGTATAATATACCGTTGGAAAGCGCAAGATTTAAGAAAAGTAAAAGCAATCAAATAAATCATACAAGTTAATATAAAGTTGTTGTAAGCTCATAAACTTATGAACATATGTTTTTGGTAAAGAGGGAGGTTATGATAGTTAAATGTTACCAATTTCCTACAAGAATACCTTATATTCTTCCATTCAGTAAGCAAGGTTTTAGAAACAATATTAAGTACCGAATTATAACTAATTTGGGAAGTTTTTATAAATCTATAAACATAATTATTTCAAATTTTATACTATTGACTACAGATGTTTCAGATATAATAATACATCAGCTTTACAAAATAAGCACAACTTGTTCTTGCTAAGGCACTTTTATTCACGATTAGCTAAAAATCCAAAAGCAGTAAACTTTTAACTTTTGGAAATCGACCAAACATTTTTTTTTTTTAAATATAAATGCCACCACATTCAAATTGCACCCGTGAAAAGCAGAGAAGGGTCACTAGTTATAAAAATAAAGTGATAATACAAATGTAGTTTACTTACCAGAGAGAACGCTCGTTAACGAATAACCAGAAAATATTACCTAACTCTAGAAAGAAGCGTTTATCGAAATGCAAGTTTTTTCAAACATTACTATATAGCTAATTTTATCGCTGATCCATGCTAGCAAAAATCTTTGATAATGAAGGCATTGAAAGCAATTCTATCATTATTTCATTAATTCATCATATTTTTATGTAACCATATCCGGTCGATAAATATTCCTCAATCATAACTGCTTGTCGACGTGTTTTAAATTTTTATCAAAATTATAATAATCAAAAATTATATTTAAAAAATGAAACGTGCTACTGTAAAAAAATGCGCGAAAAGCATATTTTGATTTTTATTTCACGATTTAAGATGGCGTAACTATATATCATAAATATATTTAGGGGTTTTACCTTATGTTATTGCAAATTAAGTCGATAATTTATTGTTCTACATACAATACTTATTGTATGAAATTACCGTTACTATTACAAACATGTTAAGTTCTGAAATGATAGAAATCTTAAACAGCAGTAACCACCGTTAATATCTTGGTGCGTGATGCACCATCGAAAAAAAAATTTTCTATAATATTCGTAAAATTAAATTGTGCTGAGAAGAAAAATGTTACTAATACTAATTACTTTCCTTTATTACTTTCACATACCTATATATGAAATATATAGTAAGGGAAAGTATTGTGTTCGTGAAAATTTTCGAATTCAAGTTTTCAACGGAAATACACGTTTTAGGGTCCCCTGAGTCCAAATGACCAAGTACCACAAAAAGGTCTGTGTGTTTTTGTGTCTGTGTTTGTGTGTGTGTAAAACTGAAATTTCATATTTAAGACAACTATCTCGGGTTACAGCAACTTTTTCATCAAAATCAGCAAACCGGAAGAGCCACTTTATACCATGCATTTTTCACGTTTTTACGATTTTCTCAAAAACGGCTCTAACGATTTTGATTAAACTTGCTATATTGGTGTACAAATTTAATGAGCTTTAATATGATGTAGGTTTCATTATGATTGAAATAGTCTGACGGGCTGAAATGCAGATAGTTTAAATTTTCTTCTCTAAAGTATCTTCAATTTTGTACATTCGAAAAAATTAACCATTTGATGTTGTTAGCATTGACTGAAAACCGCTAATTATATAAGTTGAATGAATTTGATAATAAACTGAAACAAGGATGGTGAGTAAAAGTCGTGTGTTGAGCGCACCAGAATTTTTTTATCAATTAAAATTGTATTACTGAGAAATGAGAAAAAAAAAGTTGAATGAACTTTGATGAATGATTTTTTCTTCTATGAATGGATATCATTCTTAATGAATGAATACCTTCACCAAACTTTCTCCAGGTTAATGATTTAATAAAACAGATGGAAGAAGGCACTGGCAAGACGGGTCGGAATGCGATCTTTCACCGAAACTGCATTTCCGTTCCGGGAGAAAGAAAAGAGAAAACGGGTCTCATCCTAGAAATAGATCGTTTAGACATCGAGGAAAATAGAATGGCGCAAGAAAATCGAGTGTACGATTCACACAAATTTAAAAAAAATTATAATGAGCAGCAGCTTTTCTTCACTAATTCATTTTTTTTTTTAAATTGATTGAAAAAGTCCTTGGTCCCAAATAAAAACTAATTGTTATCAAGGATAACAATAGTAGTGACAAACACGAAATAATGGGTGACTGTATCGAAAGAATGGATCCTTAAGGGAAGTAACCACGATTGGCTTGCAGGGTATGATCCTTTGTTGAGGAGATTAAAATCATATAAAATTTAAAATATCGGCATTTAAGTCCTGTCAGATTATTTCAATCAGAATAAAACCTAATATTGAAAGCTTATAAAACCTTACTTTGATATAGCGAGTGTAATCAAAATCGTTATATTCGTTTTTGAGAAAATCGTGAAAAGGTGATAGATAATAGTATGGTATAAATTGGCTCTTCTGGTTAGCTGATTTTGATGAAAATATTGCTGTGACATCTCGGGCGTATAATTCTCTTAAATATGAAATTTCAGTTTCATAAGATTTTTCGTTTACGCGCGAGAGTTACCACACACACACACACACAGACCATTCTAATATTTTGGTAATAATTATTTTACGGTGGAAATTAAAATTAAAGAAGAAGCCGTGCATGAACTGAGGCGCTACTCGCCGAGAAAGCAGGTAGGTGAAATTTGGTGATAGTGAATTATCAAATATTCTTACATACTCTTAAAGTACTAACATAAATATTCAATTACAATATTTTCCATAAAATTCATCATTTTTTTTATTTCGATTAATAACCGCTCACTCTGGTACGTGAGTAACAAAACTTTACATTCAGACCTACATATACCTACTGTTCAAGACTACATTCATACTTCATACAAGAGATTCCATGACAAACTTCTCGGACATTACAACACTCATTCAAAACATGGCGACAACGGACATGCCGGAACTCAGAAGAAGGCTGAAAAGGGATCTCCTTGTTTAAGACTTAGGATTTTCACGTTAGGAGGAGGTGCCGCACTTACAATATAGATACAGCTTATCTGCTTATTGTCACGGAATTACCTTCGGGTAATAGGACAAATATCTGTGACATGTGTACATATCTATTTGTATTGTATTTTGTGTAAAAATAAAACCAGAGGGTATGGAAAAAAAAAAAAAATTGTCTCGGAAAAATGACAGATGTACATCATAATACATAAAACTGAAAAAAAACTTTCATGAAAAATAATGATTAATTTATTAAAATGGAGTTTCTAGGATTTTTTAAAAAGTAGTATTTGATGTTATTATCTAAATTTATTTTTAACATTAAACCTTATCCTCTGCACTACTTTCGTGAACTCTCACACGACCACGCTCTCAGGAATTTTCACCCACCTCCACTCTCACCGCGTAGCACTGCCTTAACCACAACCGGCCTGCATGGTATTATCCCAAACAGACCTACCTCGTTGAGGATACTATAAAAACTCAAGAAAATCAAGTGCGCTAGTCACACACACAAAAAAAAACTGGGTGACTGTGCGGTAAGATTGGACCTTGTAAGGGCAGTTGACGGAGAGCGGAGTTGCGACTGTTACGAAATGCTTTACAAGGCCGACTCCGGGTTTTGCTTTCTCTAATAAAGCTCTCTATACGGTCATCTCCGCTACCAACTTGCAATTAATGCCTTCTTAAACAGCTTCCTTGTCAATCATAATGTTCATTTAATAGCTTTGACACATACCTAAAAAATGTCAGTATGCTTGTTAATCCTGGAATGAATAAAAAAAAAATTTACGCTGTTATAATCACGCTCGACTTTCAGGTTTATCCACTGATCTAATTACAGATAGGACGAATACTTGGGGAAAATATTTTCATCTCTCTTTCTCGAAAAAATAAATAAAAATATTGATGAAAAAATTGGTATGGATGTACTTTACATTAAATTGTTATAATTCATCATCCAATAACATTTAAAAAAATCTGTTGCGCGCAACACACGACTTTCCATTACCTCCGCGGTTAAAATCAATCTAAGAATTTTTAAATACATTTAAAGATACAAATAAATTGTTAAAGAATTAATTATTTTGAATTTCAATAGAAACATGTGATTTATTAAATAATCTCTTATATTATTATCTACGATAATCAGTTTGTTTTATCGGCTTTTCATCACTCTCTTTATTAACTTTTACAATAGTATGTATAAGATAATATTTTATCTAAATTCTTTAGCATTCCAACGGTATATTATACACGTATATTACTGTTCTTAAGTTCAAAAACAGGAAATTGAATTTAAAAAATATTTTTGTATAAATATATATATATATATATATATATATTTCCCTGTTTTTTAGCAATTCTAATCAGATGATATGGTCAATTTCTTAAAATTAAAAGTACTTTAGAGGAATAAATTTAAAATATCGGCATTTAAACCCAGTCAAACTATTTTAATCAGAATGAAACCTACATGATAATAAAGCCCATTAAATTTTACATCGATATAGCGAGTTCAATCGAAATCATTAGAGCCGTTTTTGAGAAAATCGTAAAAAGGTGCAAAATACATGGTATAAAGTGGCCTTTTAGTGAGCCGATTCTAATAAAAAAGTTTCTGTTATAAACTTTTATTATATGTAAAACTATAAACTTTTATAAAAACTGTTATAAACTTTTATTATATTTAAAACTATACATCACTATAGTTGTCTGAATGAAATTTCTGTTTCGTACGACTTATCGTTTTTGCGTTAGACTCACTACACACATACACACACACACACACACACGCAGACACATAGACTTTTTTTCGGGACTAGATTATTTGGTTAGCAAAACAGCCCCCTATGTCAAAGGACGTTAAAGGGTGGTACCGAGCCTGTGCGATCTGAGGTACTCGTTAAGATCCCTATCCTAATTAAAACTGGATAGACAAAGTTAAGGACTCCCACTGTTGCATCGTCCGATTAGCCACAGTAGCATATAGGAACGTCAAATAAATTAAAAAACAATATCTATGTGTCCTAATTAATTAATGAATATTACTAACTTATAGCGCCTTTTGGTAGATAATTAAAGTTTCTACAAAATGAAAAAAATAATTATTGAAATTGGTCCAGAACTAGCAGAGATATAGCGTTTTGAAATCAGCAGTAGTGATATGATATTATCCTTTGAATTATTGCTCTTCATATTACTTAATTGCCTATCAACAGCTATATAAACAATTATGCCATATAATATACCACAATAATAAACCATTGGGTATTAATTTGCGTTTTTTTAATTTATTTTTTTATAGTATAGTCACACGTGTCGTTTATTTAATATTATTGCCATTTTTTTAAAAATACTTACGCTAATATATACACCGTTGTTCGTGTTCTAGGTTTAAACCCAGGCTCTATAAATTGCTGCAAAAACCTAGCGGTCGCGACTTATCTCAGCCTAATCACATTGCACTGCCTTTGGCCTAGAATATTACGTTTCGTTCTAGTTTTTATTTTTAATGCTTTGTGCAATAATTTCGCTCTCAAACTTGCCATTATTGAGCTAGCTATGAGAATATCGTAAACGAAAGAGACATCGGAAGGACATGAATGAGAGCGTATAGCTAGCCTGTTGCTGAATGACGTCAGTGGCTCTGATTGGTGGAGACCTCCCCCCACCACCGACCCCTCCACTCAGCTTCCACTCTTCGCTGATCGTTAGTCGTGGCGAGGAAGGTTCTAGGCTCGCGTCGGCCGGGGGTTGTTGGTATCTCACTGTAATCGCTTAACTCTCACGTCATCAAATATATATATATATTTATATACACAACAATATATATATATACCTACAAGCACATCATATATATACCACTACAGAACTTTAAAAAAAATTATTATTTTTTTTCGACTACTCCAAAATTATAGAAAAATAGTGTAATTTTTTTTCTGCGAGTGAGGTTACGAGTGTATCAGTGTAGTATCCAAGACATCCTCAACCGTCGAGCTCAAAAGTTTCAAGTGTCCAAGAGAAGTGGTATTTCGCATTTTTCGCAAGAGACCTCATTTGTCACTCTGGAGCCGATCACAAAACCCTTGAGGAGTCCTAAGTCGGCGGAAATCGAGACTAAAAATGTAAGTAGTCACAATTTTTAAAAATTTAAAAAAAATATCAAATCTCAGTCCTCTTCAATCATTTTTTTTTTTTTTAATTTTCGACTTTAAAAGTTTCTTGTGTGCAGTGATAACTCTTTAATCTTAAAATATATAATTATCAACCCAGAAAATTGTGTGTTGTATATTATTATATCGTTCATTTTTTACTTTCACTTACCCATATATGAAATATACAGTAAGGAGAAGCATTACGATCGTGAAAATTTTCGAATTCGAGTTTTCACCGGAAACGCACGTTTTAAGTTCTCCGGAGTCTAAATGATCAAGTTCCCCCAAAAGGTCTGCGTGTGTGTCTAGCACAAAAACTATAAGTCGTACGAAACTGAAATTTCATATTTAAGACAATTATACGCGCGAGATAATACAGCAAATTTTTCATCAAATCAGCTTACCAGAATAATCATTTTATACCATACAATTTGGACCTTTTTACGATTTTCACAAAAACGGCTTTAACGATTTTGATTAAACTCGCTATATCGATGTAAAATTTAATGGGATTTAATTCTCATGACATTTTTCAAAATTTTTAACCTCTGTGAATATTACATTAACTGGATATATATATTTTTTTCTTCTACAAAAACCGTTTAAAATTAACAACCTGGATAAGTTTAGTTTATTAATCATATATTTAAATTTTTTTGATTAATCTAAATCCTCCCTTTTTTTTATGTTGAACATTTCGTATTTAAAGTGATAGCTTTTTAAATTTTATCTGGTAATACCTTCTAAACCATTTTTTTTCTTGAATATTAAAAATAATTGCGGGTGTGAATAAATTTATTTATTTCCTTGGATTTTATTATAACTTCTTCATCCACTTAGATACATGTTTTTCTCCTGCCCCTGAGAAAATAAATTAAAACATCAACCAGGAAAAAAATCCATTATTAATTTAGAAGAGGTTCTATCAAATTTATTGAAATATTTAATCTTCAGGGATAATAATTAAAATTTACTTTTTCTTACTTCAGTAAAAGTGAAAATCTTTACCCTGGCCAAATTTTGTTCGAAATTATAAAAACTTTTTTATCTCTCTCGTAATAAAGTTTGAAACTTTTTTTTTTTTTTAATTCTTTAGAATTCATTAAAACCTTCTTATACTTTCCAATAATAGTAAAACATTTTTTTTTTCCTCTGAAAAAATATAATGAAATTATAAATCAACTTTCAAAAATTCCCTTTATTAACTAGCTATGTTTAAAAAAAAAAATCCAATTTATTTAATTTTTTTTCTTCTAATGATTTCTGATAATAGTTTTTTAAATTATTATTTTTAAAAAAATTAACATTAATAATCTGGAAAAATGTGTGTTATTAATCATCAAAATTTTATTTTTGTAATTTCAAATTTTACAAACGTTTTGCTCTTTTTTAGGGTTTATTAAACATAATTTTTCCTCGCCTCTGAAAATATCTTTTGTTAACCAAATTTGATAAATGTGCGTGACTAAGAGTTATTTTTTTAAAATTATAATTGACATTTTAATTTAATAATAAAAAATAAGAATAATTATATTTTGTTCAGTGTAATATTCTTCTCAAAGGCGTTCTATAAATGACCTTAGAAAGGCCCAGTATTTGCTTCCAACTGGATCACCTTGACTTCACTAGAATTCCTCTTTCTTTCATCAAATTACGTAAAAAAATATATAATTTTTTTTTAATTAACTAATAGATCCTTCATAATTTACAATTCAAAAACCTATATATTTAAAAAATCTAATTTTCAAATTAATAATATTTACTTTCACTTACCTACTTGAGAAATATACAGTAAGGAAAAAAATTACGTTCGTGAAAATTTTCTAGTTCTCAACGGAAATTCACGTTTTTAGGTTCGAGTACAAAAGACACGCACAAAAAAAAAGTCTATACGTGTATACGTGGGGCGAAGTCTACCTCGAAAACGGAAAGTCGTACGAAACTG
Source organism: Piezodorus guildinii (assembly GCA_023052935.1). NCBI lineage: Eukaryota > Metazoa > Arthropoda > Insecta > Hemiptera > Pentatomidae > Piezodorus > Piezodorus guildinii. Next base: position 90,121,772 of record CM041294.1, read on the forward strand.
AAATTTCAGATTTAAAACAACTATATAGCTAAACTTTTTCTGAAACTTTTTTACGAAAATTTGATAACCAAAAGTGTCACTTAATCCACGTTATTTTGTGATTTTTTTAAAAGTAACTCTTAACAATTTTGATTTTTTGTAGGGTTTTTTTTTATAGATAAAAATAGTGTGATAGGGCTTAAATGAAGATTTTTTTTTTAATTTTGTTCCTTTAAAGTACCTTTAATTTTGTATATTTCAAAAACTTAACCATACCTTATTAGCATTCACTCAAAACAAAAATAAGAGTTGAAATAATTTTATAACCAGCGGAATGAGAAAAGAACAAAAATTTTTTTAGGTAATTGTCCCGAACATAAGAATAGTAAAATATGTGTATAATATACCGATGGGTAGCTAAATATTTAAGATAAATGATAACATTTTTTCCTTCGCCTATCATTACCTAAAAAAAAATATTTTGGTTATTTTCTCCTTTAGTTGGTTATAAAATTCGTTTGACTGGTATCTTTGTTTTTGGCCAATACTAATAAGATATGACTTTTTTTTTTTGGATATACAAAGTTAAAGGTAATTTAAAGGAAGTATATTTGTAAGGAACCATATCTCAGTAATATTGATTAAAAAAAAAAAAGGTTAAATATCCAAGTTGAAAGAATTTGATAACCAACAATAAAGGATAACAAAGGAAAAAAGAGACAAAATATTTTTAAATACATTTTTTTTCCGTTCATAAGAATAGGAATATTGACGTAATATACCGTTGGATAGGTAAAAATTAAAAAATAAAGTTATCTCACAAAGAAAGTTTTGAAAGGTAATATGAAGTGACGAGTACGGCATAAACTTAATTGATTATTGGACATAACAATTTTATAATTCTATTATTTAATCTAAAGAACACACGTTTTCAATTAAATTGAATATATTCTTTAACATTTTTTTCTGCTTTATGTTTATTTAATTGTATTGATTTTCGAAATAAGTGAAAATTAAGGGGGGAAAGAGAAAGAATGTTTTTTAAGTAAATTTTTTTTTTCTAAACATAATAGAAGTAATATACCGTTAGTTAGCTAAATATTTAATACATTTTTTTTTTTTACCTTATATACAAAGTTGGGAAAGAAAATGTCAAGGGGTTCAAATCCGCAGGTGCTCCTAGGATTTTTTAATGGGAGTAAAAAATCCTTAGTTACGCCGTCCTTCGGAGGGGACGTTAAAAGGTGGTCCCGAGCCTGTGCGATGTCAGGTACTCGTTAAAGATCCCTATCCTAATAAAACCTGGATAGGCAAAATTTAGGACTCCCACTGTAGCATCGTCCGATTAGCCATAGTAGCATAAAGTGACGTTAAATAAATAAACAAACAAACAAACGAAAATGTCAAGTGTCGAATAAATACTACATAATACATACAACAATTTTATATTTAATTATTTAATCTAAAACATATGTTTCAAACGAAAATTCATTTAATACTTCAAACTTTTTTAAAATCTATCTTAATTTCATTTTTCTTTAATTAATTTTAACAACCGAAGTAAATGAAGTCGTGTGTTGCCCGCACTATTTTTTTTCTAATTTATTGCAATAAATATATTTATTTTTTATAAGTTAAAAATAATAATAAGTTTGGTAACGTGGGTTTGAGATTTAATTTCTAAAACCCTAAAAGTCGTTATTTGTATGGTATCTTAGCCTCCCCTCCGTTAGAACCCTCAATGTGGCCGCACGTGTGAAAACCCGTGTTAGCTTCACTCCGATTGCACAATTCAACGTACTTATCTCTTCAGAAATATTTCTAGGCTCGGCCTTGTGGGAATAAAATCCGGTGCGACCGTCACAAAACTTTCACTTATCTACTATTTCTCGTGAGAACAATATATTTTAACAATAAATATACAATATATATAACAATAAATTTTAATTTCCGTTTAATACCTTAAGTTTGTGAGATAGAGTTGCTACATACACAGACGTATGTTTAATAATTGATTATTTAGAATCAGAGGACCTTAAAACGTGTATTTCTGTTAAAAAATGGAATTCGAAAATTTTCAATTTCGCAATACTTTCCTTTACTATATATTTCATATTTTGGTTATTGATAGTTATACAGTAATCACGTAAAAACATGAATTGATAGAAGTTCTTGGCCTATCATTGATAATATTTTCTCGAGTTAGTTATAAAGTTGATAAACTTATTTTTTTAACTTAAATTACCAATTAACCATTATATGATAAAGGCTTCTAATGATATTAATTAGCGCAAATCAATAAAACTAATTAGACATATTGAATAATTGAAGCTAAGGTCGATTTTATGAAACAGTCAAAAGAATCGATTAGCGAATTTCCCGCTGCATTATGTCTAATGACAGGGTTAGCTTATCACGCAGTATTCATGTCTTCACTTTATTCTCATAGTTTTGAAATGGAAATTTTAGTTTTTTCGTTTATGTTTTTTTATTTAAACTTCCACATTAATATGAAATTATACTCTAATATGCATGGATTATGTAAAGTTAACCATTAATATGCGCAATAACAAGTCTAATAATCTGGTGCGCGCAACACACGAACATAAAGTGGCTCTTCTGGTTAGCCGATTTTGATGAAAAAGTTTCTGTAACATTTCGATCTTATAGTTGTCTTAAATATGGAATTTCTGTTTCGTGCGATTTTTAATTTACATGCTAGGCTTACTTCCCACAAGGAGACTTTTTTGCGTGACTTAGTTATTTGGACTCAGGTCCAACCTAAAACGTTCGAAAATGTTCACGATCGCAATACCTTCCCTTACAATATATTTTATATATAGGTAAGTGAAAGTAAAAATGAATAGAACAGTTCCCAAAACAAAGTTTTTATTTGTATATTATGTTAAATGAAATTTTCTTTTATAATTTATATCACCTTTTTTAAAAAGCTAATTCATCTTGAATATAATTAAAAATTATGATATTTTCTTTTGTAATACATCAAGTCTTTTATTGGATAAATTTTACCTAATGTTTCAAAGAATATGATCAAAGAGTCTATTCTGATTGATTTTTTTTTTTTTTATTTGGTAGTTAATGACTTTTAATAGCATGATAACGGTGTAAAATAATATTATATTATATTACAATACAACATGAGAAGTATAAATTTGTATGTAAAAATTCGTATAGTATAAAATAAAAAAAGGTTAATAAAGAAAATTAATTTTTTATTTCAAGGTTAGATAAGCTATGATTTACGTAATTTTTCGCCTCTTTTAAAAAGGCCAGATTTATGTTTCTTATTCTCAATTTTTCTTATGGATTTCTTTAAATTATCCTACCATTCAGATGGATGATAGGACAAATTAAATAATTATAACGAATCTTTCTAATCGACCTAAATAAAAAAATGATCCCTTTTCCCTCAAAAATTGAGATCTTACGTTTCAATATATGCAAGAAGGAATACTAATAATTAAATTTTCAACAAAACAATAAAAGTATAATTGAAATCGGTTAAGAAATAGCAGAGATATAGCGTTTTGAAATTAGCAATGGTGATGGACCATTTCTTTTGATTAATTTATAGCTTTTAATGTTATTTAATTGCCTGTAAACAGCTATATAGTTCTTTTAAAATAATAAACCATTGTGTAATATTTTTTTAAATTCTCTTCAGGATTAATTTTGTATAATTTCTATTTTCGATATTTTACTAAAAATAATAATAAATTAAAATAAGTTTTTAGTAATTGTAGTTAGCAGTTTAAATAAAAAGTTCCAAAAGGAAAAAAAAAATAATACTTTTCATTTTTACTTTCACTTACCTATCTATGAAATATATATAAGGGAAAGTATTGCGATCGTGAAAATTTTTGTACTCTAGTTTTCAACGCATATACACGTTTTAGTGCAAATAACCAAGTCCGAAAAAACGAATAGTCGTATGATACTGAAATTTTACATTTAAGACGACTATGTTACAGTTACTTTTTCGTCAAATCAGCTTACCAGAAGAGTCACTTTATACCATACATTTTGCACCTTTTTTCGATTTTCTTCAAAACGGCTATAACGATTTTAATAAAACTCGCTATATCGATGTAAAATTCAATGGGTTTTAATATCAGGTAGGTTCCATTCTGATTAAAATATGCTGACAGGGCCTAAATGCCGATATTTTAAATTTTCTTCCTCCAAAGTACCTTAAATTTTGTAGATTCTATAAAAATAACCATATTATCTGGTTAGCATTGATAATTAACAGCTAAATATGCAAGTTGAGCGAATTTGATAAACAACTAATGGAGAAAACTGAAACTATATTTTTTTAATGCAATTAATGTTTTTGAACATTAGAACAGTAATATACATGTATAATATCCCGTTGAAAAGCTAAAGATTTTAGAAAATATTTTAGCTTAAGACACAAGCTTGTAAAAGTTAATATAGAGTGATTAAAATCCGATAAAACTAACTGGTTATTTTAGATAATAATATAATAGATTTATTTAATAAAACACGTTTCTGTAGAAATTAACTTTAATTAATTCTTTAATGGTTTAAGTTATTTTTATCTCTAACTGTATTTGTAAATTCTTATTTTCAATCGATTTTAAAAACGGAGGTAAGTGAAAGTTGTGTGTTGCCCCACCAGTTTTTTAACCTATGAACCTAGATGTATAATATACCGTTAGATAGAGACAGATTTGAGAAAACGTGTTATCTTATCCCCAAAATTATTAAAGTTAACGCAGATGAAAAACGTACAACTAATTCAGTTTATATATATATTTTTTTTTTTTTGCACTGTCATGGAAAATATTGTACGTGAAAGGGTTTGAGGTTGCGGTGGTGAGGACAATGCCTACAAGGCCATTGAAATCAATCTACAATTGCCCACTGCCTTCTCGAGTATCAATCCCATATATTCTTATAGCATTCCTCCATCATATTAAAAATAACAATCATATTAAAAATAAATTCATATTAAAAATAACAATACTTTTTTAAATTTTATTGAACTTGAAATTTGTTATCGTGTTTCTTCCCCAACTTTTCTGATAAGAGATAAGCTATCAATGCCTCTAGTATATTGTAGTTTCCGACCCTCCATTAAACACACGACTGAATATCCAAAACATTTCTTACATTTTTTTCTTTAACATAAACTGTTTACTATTTTTTTATGACATATGGCTACGCATATTTTATTTATTAGTTTACATATTATGTAACGCACTAAATTTTCTCGTTTAAAAGCGTCCTTGCCATATTTTCCACAATGTATGAATATATCTTATTTCGTTATGCCATATGATTGGTTCATAAAAAAAAAAAAAAAATAATAATAATAATAAATCAGTAACAGAGTGATTGTTTGTACTCTTATTAAACATAAATTTTAACATATTTTGTTATAAAATAAATTAAAATCTACAATACGGGAAAGTGTTTGACATTTGAAAATTGTATTTAATTGTTTTAGTCTCAATTTCAATTATTGGATTTTTAGAAAAATAGTCTGTTTTTGAATTTGTTTAAAATTTCAAAAGCCAATTGAACTGTAGGCAAATAATGTTCGACCATCCAAAAAAATTTTTTTTTTAAATAAAAAAAAATGCAATAATAATTGTTAGGGTCTTAAAACTTTAATTAAATAAGTAATGGATTTAAAGGTGTGTGCTTGACCAAAATATTACAGTGTTAGAGATATGTTTTTTTTTTTTTTTTTTTCATGTTTTCTTAACGTTAATAGTACTTTTTTATTAAATTAAAATATTAATGTATACTCAATTGTTTCATTTCGTGGAGCCATATTATTGCTCGAAAAAAAAAAAAAAAAAAAAAAAAACATTAACAGAGCGATTTTTCGTACACTTATTAAACTTAAATGCAAACATAATTTGTTATAAAAGTAAAATAAATTAAAATCTACTACACTGGGAAGTAATTACTCAACACTTGAAAATTGTTGTTAAAAGTTATTTATTTATGTCTCAATTTCAATTATATTGGTTTTTAAAAAAAAAAAATAGTTGTTTTTGAATTTCTTCGAAATTACAAAACCTAATTGAATTACAGACAAATAATGATGGACCTTCAAAAAAAAAATCATTTAATTTTTATAAATAAATAAAATCCAAATTTTTTTGTTAAGGTTGTTAGCACTTTAATTAAATTAGTAATGATGTGTACATATCCAAAATATTACAATGTTAAAGGTATATTTTATTTTTTTAATGATTTCTCAAGTTTAATAGCACTTTTTTTTTTTTAATATCAACTGAACTGTACGATATTCACAAGCACTTTTTCAACTCTTTTTATTAAATAATTTTGTGATAAGGTTTCTTTAAAAATTCAAAAATAAAATAATTTACAGACAACACGATTAAATAAAATATTATAAAATTTTTTTTTTTTATTAAAAATTGTTATTAGCAAGATTTCAAAAGTATATTAATTACTCGTAATGTTTCTGAATTTTATTTTATTTTTAGCTAAATGAGTTTATATTACAGCTTAAAAATAAATATCAGCCAAAAGGTCACTGTAATGTATTTTTATGTGTATGTATAAGTACAAAATGTATTGTTTAGAAAATTCTATTAATCAACTCTTTGGGGAGGGCGAGGGTGTCAGTTAATATTTGTCCTTTTTTAATTCGTGATTAATTTAATTTAACATATATTTTTCATAATTTAAATAAGCCAAAAAATCCTAGACTGAATGACGTGCAAGTTCAAAGAAAACTCGGCCATATTACCCGATACAATGTCTCATTAACATAATTTTAAATTACAATAAGAGATCATTTCGACGATGTTAATTTTTATTCCGTTTTGCCACGTCACGAACTCATCATTTTGATTGTTGCCGATGATAATAAGAAGAAGGAAAAATTAGCTATAAAAAGAAAGGTTTTTTCACGTCAGCATTTACGCTAACGTGCAACAATGTCTCTTACTTTCTAACCTAGCGAGAAAATGAGAGAGATAGCGCTGCGGTCGCCAAGTGAAAGATAAAAATCGATTTATTCTCTCAACCTCATGAATATCGATTCCATAAAGCTGTATATCGATTTTATTCCCATATCTTTGGTATTGAATAATTGATACGATGAAAAGGAAACGCGTAAACCTATCGTTATTTATGTTCATAATTGAATATTTAAAAAAAATTAAAATCTAGAATACTTTTTTGTTACTATATTAACTAGAGTCCAAATGAACAGATCTTACGAAAAAGGTCTGTGTTTTGTACAGTAAGTCTAGCTCAAATATGTGTAATCATACGAAACTGATTTTTGTTGTTATTTATGACAATTATATGTCTGGGATAGAGCAACTTTTTCATCCCCATGCTAAAGGTCACGGGTTCAAACCCGCAGGTGGTCCTAAGATTTTTTGATGGGAGTAAAAAATCCTTAGTTACGCCGTCCTTCGGAGGGGACGTTAAAAGGTGGTCCCGAGCCTGTGCGATGTCAGGTACTCGTTAAAGATCCCTATCCTAATAAAACCTGGATAGGCAAAATTTAGGACTCCCACTGTAGCATCGTCCGATTAGCCTTAGTAGCATAAAGTGACGTTAAATAAGTAAACAAACTTTTTCATCAAAGTTTCATGACCAGAAGTGCACTTTACACCACGCATTTTACACCTGTTTACGATTTTCTCTAATGCAGCTTTAACGAATTTCATTAAACTTCCCACGTCGATGTAAAATTTATTTGGGTTTAGTTCCATGAAGGTTTCACTCTGATTGAAATAGCCTATCAGGCTGTCTATATAATGGCAATATTTTAAATTTTCTTCATCTAAACTACCTTTAATTTTGTAAGTTTAACTTATAAGTAAAACATTAACGATTTTATCTTGATGACAATGATGAAGGATGGCTAAATAAACAAGTTGGACGAATTTGATGACAAACAAGAGCGAAACAATTTTTTTATGCAATGTTTGTATTGTTTTATAAAAAGAAAAGTATTATGGACTTATAATATACCGTTGGAATGAGAAAGATTTTAGAATAAATATAATCTGATACACAAAGTTGTAAAAGGTGATATAAAGTGACGAATAGGGAATACACTTATTACTGATTAACAATTCTAAATAGTTATATTATTTAATTTAAATCATGTTTCCAACGAAAATAAATACACGTTTTATTAAAATCATCTTAAAATATTTTTTAAATTGAACTATATTTAATACTTTTTAAATTGATTTTAACAGTCGAGTGGGAGTTGTGTGTTGCCCGCGCCAGATTTTCTAAATTAAAATCTAGAACCCATTTATGTTTTACCATATTAATAATATTATTACTTACCCGAGTCCAAATAAACAGGTACCACGAAAAACTCTGCGTTTATGCAGTAAGTGTAACTAAAAAAGGGGAGTCATACCAAACACTTAAATGAGCCTGAGATGTAACTGCAACTTTCCACATCGATGTAAAATTTAATGGGGTTAGGTTCCGTGAGGGTTTCACTCTGATTGAAATAGGCTGATAGGCTAAATGCCAATATTTTTAAATTTTTTCCTCTAAATTAATTTTGCAGATACAAAAAAGTTAACCATTGTTTTAGCATTGATAATGCCTATTAATTGAAAAAATGCAACATCATATAGAAAGTTGTATAAGGTAATGGGTTGTGATGAAAAGCTGATAAAACTAACTGATTGTTTTGATTAATAATAATTCTATTGTTATATTATTTAATCTGAATCACATGTTTACATCGAAACTCAATGTAATTCTTTAATATTTATTGAAATTTAACTTGATTTCAAAGTTCTTACATTGATTTCGAAAACGGATGTAAAGTGGTGTGTGCACAAAAGAGATTTTTCACGTTAGGGCAGGAAATGTTTTTAGTATGATTTACACTTTGTATATTTAGTACTTTTTTCTGGGCTATTGTTTTTTTAAATTATAAATCATTGAAGCCTTTTTATAGAAAATTTGTGAAATTTAAAATTTCATTCTTAACCCCAGACATAATGATTCCTAAAGCCATTCTTTTTTGACCTAGCCTCAATCACGCGAACACAGACACGGATCATCTTTCGAAACTTGGTTATTAGGACTCGGGGGACCTTAAAACGATATATATACGTAAATTATGCCACTGAAAGTATTTTTGAAATGAGGAATGTGAAATCTGGGTCGCCCGAACTCTAATCGATAAACAAAAACAAGAGAAACATAAAAAATTTATTTTGAGACTGCGATTCGAGTTTTTATATACCTCGTTGTGTATAATTTTGTGATAAAGCCTCACAAGTCATTACCCTTTCGTCTATGAATACACTACTGGACAAAATAAAAATGCGCACCTAATTTCTGTGGTTTTATGACTAAATATGTTCTGAATCTGAGAGAATAATAATAATTAAATAATAGGTTTTTAAAAATAGAATTTTTATTTAATGATTCCAAAATTTATACATAAAATGATTTAATGATGAATTTTTTTTTCTTTTAATTTAATATATTTATTGATTTTAACAACTGTATAATAAAATACATCTAGTAAATGTGATAGAAGTAAAATGTCGTGATTCACATATAGGGATACTAACCATTTGTAGTTCTCCAAAAACTATGCTAAAACAGAATCTTCTTTTCATACGCCTCGGAAGATTATCAGGGATTGTAAAGGTAGCAAGATGTTCCCCGTTGCTTTGGAATCTAATAATGGATGGAATTTTCAGTGTAGTTTCTCCGGAGGAAGCTGAGATTATCGTATTCGCCGATGACATTCTTCTCCTCTTCAAATCAAATCTATTCTTTCACCTACAAGTACAATGCAATGAAGTTCTACGCAAACTAACTATTTGGGCACATAATAACAAACTCACTTTTCAACCTGAAAAATCAAAATTTATTGTATTTAGTAGAAAACATCGAGTACCAGATCTACATATTGTATTAAACAATAAACCCATCATTCAAGTTAATCAAATAAAATATTTGGGATTGACATTGGAGAGAAAGCTAAATTGGGACCTACATATTAATAACCTAAAAAATAGGCTGTTAAAAATAGTCCATGGCTTATCAAACTCCGCAGCACTAACTTGGGGTTTGAACTCCGAAGTATTGTCAACAATTTACAAAGCTGCTATTCAGCCAACTATGACATACGCAATAGAAGTTTGGCATAAAGGACTTTCTCACAAAAAGAACTTAAAAAAACTAGAATCAGTTCAAAGAATGATAGCTATCAAAATTATTAAAGGATACAAAACTATTTCATATGACGCATCTTGCCTTCTCGCTAACATTACCCCTATTTCCATACTTTCCGATGAAATACTAAATAAATTCGAAATTATAACATTAGGCAAAAATCTATTAAGCTTTCCGATTCATGAATTTGAACACAAAATTCCGTGTAAACTTTGGATTCACCAAAAAGATATTTCGAAGCCTAACATTACAGACACCAGCCCGAACAGCGGCATCAACATTTACACTGACGGTAGCAAGGATCAAGACAAGGTAGGAGCTGCCTTCCTTGCTTTTGAAGGACAGCAGCTGGTGCATTCAGCGCGATTTAGGTTAGGCCCTTATTGCTCAAACAATCAGGCAGAAATGTATGCACTATTACAGGCTGTACTCTACATAAAAAATTCTCATTATACCTCTAACTTCTGTATCCAGACAGACAGTCAAACAACACTATCGAAATTAAGGAACATGAACATACACGAAGGGCTCTTAGAGGAAATCAGACATGGACTAATAGTTTGTCATAATGAAGGTATGAACATCAGCTTTAAGTGGGTTAAAGCCCATGTTGGCGTTGTTGGGAACGAACTAGCGGATGAAGCGGCTAAAGCGGCGGCAAGAGACACCGCTCTCCCGATAGCATACGACAAGGCACCGATCAGCGCCATCAAACACTTTCTGTCAATGAAAACAAGGCAGAAATGGAATACGAAATGGGCCATCTCAACAAAAGGTAGACACACCTATGACTACATAAAAACAATTGACGATCGAACTAAACTTAAAAAAATTTCCTACAAACTGACACAATTCCTGACGGGACATGGAGGAGCCAGAAGCTATTTATTTCGATTCAAACTAACTGACGACAAAATCTGTAAATGTGACGGTAAAAGCGAACAGACATACGACCATCTTTTATTCGATTGCAGTAAACTGGACAAACATAGACACAAACTGATCTCAACAGTCCTACTAAACGGAGACCAATGGCCGCCTTCGAAGTGTGACCTCCTTACAAAATATTTTTCAAAATTTTATGAATTTGTGGACCGGGTGGACTATGCAGAATTAGAGAAATAGAAACAGGCAATAACTTGTTATTAATTTTATTTAATTTAATTTCACTGTTACTAACACTAATCAATTGGTTAGTTAGTTTTTATTATTTCGTTAAGTATTTATAACAAATGAATTATTTATCATTTGTTACTGGTTTCTTTGTTTAGTCAATTAGTTAGTATTATTTTGTTAATTTGTTACAACAAACGATTAATTTATAAGTTTATATTTATTAGTTTTATTTGACTTATTTAATTTTTTATGTAACTTAATGTTCTGTAACATAATTTATATTATGTAATAAAAATACGCGTTGTATCGCAAGATGGTACGCGTAGAAATAAATGCACCCATTGCAGGGTTACTGTAATGAGGAAAACCGTAAAGGTAGCAAGATTTGAAACTAGTGGATTAGAGTGGGAATGGAGTTTGTCATGAAAAGAGTGGTATCCGGTTCGGGCCAAGTCAGCAATATAGGGAACATTTAGATGTTTATGGATGAGTTGATTCGTGACATAATAAGGATTTTTGATTGTAAGGATTGAAGACGGAAAGAATTCGATGGCTTAGTCGAACCCCGAAGCTCTACTCCTTAAATCGGCTGTAGTCATGTAGATGTGTCTTTTGTAGTTAAGGTGAAGGTTTGAGCGTTTGTCCAGTAAGTGTGGAAGTAGTCGAAAACGTCGGGCAGTTTCTTTTCGTTTCAGTCTTCAGTGAGGATTTGAAGTAAGACGATTGTCCAGATGGAGTCCTAGATATTGTATCAATAGATAAATTCCTCGAAACATCATCATCAACAAAATAAAACATATAATTTGAGATTAAAATAAACATAAAAGGAAGTGTAACTCTCCATTATTCTTTTCGTATAAACGTTTCTAACACTCTTATATAAGCTATATACATTAGAGACTTTAACAACACTAAATTTAAAATATTAGTTAAGTCCTTTTAACATAATAATATATTGTTATTAAACTTAACAAATTATTTCTCATTTATTATTTCTCTTATATTTTTTTTTAATTGTTTCTAATGATTGATTTAATTATTTTTTTTATTGTACATATTATATGTTCTACATGCACTTACTATGAACGATTTATTGAAAATCGACATTTTATGTTTCGGAATCAGTAATGTATATTTAGATGCTATATTATTTCTGTTATGAATGTCGTGTAAGAAGATCATATTTGCGTAAAGATAGCTTTTCTTGACCTTATCTTCATCCAGTTTAACTGCTTGTAGTAGGGTGTGATATGTCGATCTATAGGGGTTTGTGTTATGTAACGTACAGCTGCATTTTGAGCTCGTTGAAGTCTATTTAATAATTTTACTGTGATATCCGTATAGGTCATACTTGCATATTTCAGGTACGGCATAACCATAGTATTTATCAGGATTTTTCTAATTGGCATAGAAGGTTGAAAATTTAGTTTTCTGAGTCGGAACAGCGCAATATAAACTGCATATGTAATGAGTTTGTACGTTTCAAGTCAGATTATTATTTATGAAAATGCCTAAATTTTTTATTTCTGTTCCATACACCAACTCTGTGTTAATTATTGATACTTTTTTTTTTTTGAGGTACGTGTGATTCGTGTGTTGCGCGCACCAGATTTTTAAAAAGCTTCCAATATTGGCGACCATAATGACAGATCCCAGAAGACGCGAGCCGTATCACTTTCTAACGTCCTTGCCTTCCCCTTCGCTTGAGTGTCGTAATGAATTTCAACAAACATTTACACTTGTTTAGCCACATTTCTCAAACTATTTCACGCCTTTACAAAATGATTCTTGCTCAAAAAGTAACAAACAAAAAAACTATAAAGGTTATTACGAAAGGAAAAATAATTATCTCGAAGCTTTATGTGTAAGAATTTCTGAACGGGATAACCATAACAGTGGTATTGAAATAGGCTTAATTAAAAATATTGTTGACTTCAAAATATGACACTTTAATATATTCATAACTCGTTTGTAACATTAATGATTTTTTTTTTTTCAAATCATGGATGAAGCCTTTCACATGAAAACTAATTCAAGATTTAGGAATAAGTTGCTCATTTTAATAAACTGATAACAACTGATCATGTTTTTATGTTAACTTAAGCCCATCTAGCTTTAATATGGTTGAGAGGCTAGTGGGCTTGACTCCCTCGCCAAAGGTTGTGAGTTCGAATCCCAGTCCCGGTGGGACTTTTTAAAGTATTTAATTAAATGGGGATTCACTCACAGTCTCTCTCCCAGGTATGTGAGACTCGTCAAACAACTTGTGGCCATTCACAAAAAGTGGCGTACGGGGTTATGCCCCTACCCTATAATATTCATCGAGACACAGGAGTTCATTCTTCTAGTAGGATACACCGCACGGCCTAGGGACTATACGGCCTGAAAAAGAGGAAGAAATTTAGTAAATTTGCTACTACATATCAGCTTAAGACGATTTAGCTTTCTTCGATTATCTCTCAAATGAGTACTTATAATTGTCTTTTAAATATATAAGAGCCATATTTTTTTCCAACCGGTTTGTTGCCCATACCAGATTTTTTTTGTTGTTTTTTTTGGATTTCTGGTATTTATTTATTAATTCGTAGGGTGGACAAATGGATTTTTTTGGTATTTTATTCGTTATTCGAATTCTACGTATCTTGAAACTATTTGAATTTTTTTTTTTTTTTTTTGTTCGATTACAAAGGTTAATTTTTTTTTAAATTTAATAATTAAGCCTTGTCAGAATTTAGACTCGGCATATTTCAATCAGAATGAAACCTAAATGATGTTAATAAAACATTCGGTGAGCATCGTCACAGGGCGAAGACTGTTCATTAACAAATAAAGAATAATTCCTTTCCCGCCTCCTTATTCCTCTCCTAAAATGTACCCTGTACAGAAGAAGAGATCTCCTAATTTCAACCCCACACCCAAGGGGCTTTGAAATAAAAAAAAAATAAAAAATAGATGATATTATTGATTAAAGCTCCAATTCTATTGGCTAAGCCATAAAGAATTATAAGAGTGACCTCCAATCCCTTACTCGGAAGGAATGGACAGCCTCTAAGTGTAGCCTGCCCGTCCCAAAAGGGGTTCTGTTCTAGAACCTTCTACGACCTTTTTTTTTTTTGTTCACTTTTCCTTTCATGAAAGTTTTTTTGCCCAGTAGACCCTGGTGCTACATGTTAGGTTTCGTTGCTACGTGTTCGGTTCTCTTGTTCAGTTCTTATCCGCTCCATATTGCACGCCATAATTTTTTATTTGGTATATTAAGGTACGTTGAAGTACAAAGCTTGAGTTTGTATTAGATCCGGTTCTTTAAGAAAAAAAAAAAAGAAAAAAAAAGCTCCGCATGAGGTGGTATTTGATTGTTTAGCAATACAGGTCTGCTCTAAATTTGAATCTTAAATTATCACGGATCTTGAGTCTTTGTTCCATCCTCATGCTTTCGCCCCGGTAGGTCGTATCTTAAGGACGCGATGCACGGTTAGAAAACAGGTTGGTGAAATGTCGTGAGATCTTGTGAGAGTTCACGAATGTGGAATGGGAGTAAAGGCATATTGTTTATAAATTCAGATAATAACATCAAATATTATTTTTTGAAAAATCCTGTAATATCATTAAATATGGTTTTAAGAAAATATTGTATTATAACTCGCTACTTCATTTGTTGGCGGATTTCAACATTTATATTCCTTTTAAAAATCTTGAGAATAACCGTCTGAATTATTCTCATAAGTTTACACAGCTTTTAGTAATTAACCTAGGACTAGAGGTGTAATATAAATTTAGAGAAATATCTAAGACCATAACACGTAGTTACCATAAATGTCACTAGATATCGCTAGAGTGGAGGTACAGCAAGGCCCATTTCTAGACACTACGAGTAACCCTTGGTTCAGGGACAGTAGCCCCTAAATTACTAATTTCAGGCTCAAACATGACCGTCAGAGTTCATTTTTCATACTTGCGCAATCGTTGAAGCAGTAAACAGGAAGCTAGACGTCTTTTATAATCTCCTCCTATTTTCTAATTAACCAATTTCCATAACCTAACTATCAATATTGTGCATTTCCACATGAGACCATGCGTTTCTCGCAATATTTAGTAATGGGTTTTTTCGCTATCAATTTAACCTAATTTTCTTTTTTAATTAATATAAATTATTGGTCAATTTTTTTAAAAATATTTTAATTAGTGTTGTTCTGTGAAACACAGTTCTGAAGATTGGGAAAAAAACCGACACCTTGACAATGATACTATATAATTAATTCTAATGAAGGAATTTAAATAAATGAATGGGTAACTTCCTAGAGACTACGTTACATCAGTTAAGTTAATATAATTAATTCTTCCTCGAAAAGCAATATATGTATATATTTTTTTTAAACATATTTATTTTTGTATTCATTTATCGACAATTCATGGACGATTTTACAGTGGAAGTTCTAAATTTTGCCTAATTAGGATAGAGAACTTTAATGAGTACCTGAGATCGCGCAGGATCGTGACTAACTTGTTACGTCTCCTCAGAAGGACTGCATAATTGAGAATTTTTTTCTCGCATTATGAAATCATAGAGTCACCTGCCAGGTTTGAACCCGGGCCTTGGGTATACCCAAGCTTTCCGTAGAAGGCTGCTATTGCTACCAAAACAACCCAAAAAAAAAAAAAAAAATAGTATTGAACAAACTATTTAGACAATAATCCAAGTTACTGTGGTGCTTCTGGTTTTGATGTAAAGGTTGCAGTAACATATCTGGCATCCAGTTGTCCTGAATATTAAATTTCAATATCGTACAACTTTTAATTCTCGTGCTAGACTCACCACACACACGGGCGCACAGAAAGACCTTTTTACACGACTTGTTTATTTGGACTCTGTAGATCCTAAAACGTGTATTTCCGTTGAAAACTGGAATTCAAAAATTTTCACTAACCCAATACTTGTCCTTAATATATATATATATCATATATAGGTAATTGAAAGTACAAAATATATAAACCTTTAAAAATTAATTTATGAAGGGAAACAAAGAAGTTGTGTTTCTTTCACCAGATTTTTTAATTCTAAAATTCTGAAGTATTGTATGATTGATTTTCTTTCCCTTTGATTAAAGGTTTTTATCATCGTTATTCATTCCAGTTCTCTTGAACGTTCGTAATTATTTGTTCGTCTTATCTTTTCGATTGTTTTCTTTTCCTCAGAGGTCAGAGATAAATGTTTGTTGTTTTTTTCTCTCAGTTTTCCCTTTTAGATTACTCATCTAGAATGCTTGAATCTCTGATATTTAAGAATATCGGTATGTCTATTTGTTAAGGTCATTGTTTCTATAATGCAGAAAATCTTTGAAGTACAGAATTAATAACCGATCATAATTCTAGGCTTTTGTTTTATCGGAGAATTATTCGAATTCCATCGCTTTATCCTTTGATAACAAAATGTATTAAAACGTGATTCATTTTTTGTAAAAATATTTATGGAATTAGTTACAGCTGTTGATAATAATTGACTGATATTGAACAGATGGGATTTGAACGAAAACAAATTCAAATACTTTCAATACAATTAGTTTTTATACTTTTACTCTCACTACCTTATTTAAAATCATGTTAATTAAACCTAGATAGGCAAAATTTAGGACTCCTACTGTAGCATCGTCCGATTAGCCACAGCAGCATAAAGTGACTTTAAATAAATAAACTAACAAGCATAAACTAAAAAAAAACACCAACATTATTAGACCACAATACGACAATTTCAGGGGTCACCTGTGGTGTAGTGGCTAGTCATAACACCCTTATGTATCCAAGATAGCGAGTTCAAACCCAGCAGATTATCCTAGGATTCTTTAAAGGCAGTAAACAATCCAAAGTTATGCCGTCCTTCAGAGAGGGCGTAAAATGGTAGTCCTGAGCCTATGTGATGTCAAGTACTCGTTAATGATCCATATGCTAATTAAACAGGAATAGGTAAAATTTAGGACTCCGACTGTAGCTCAAAGTGACTTTAAATAAATAAACAAACAAACATATAGTAAAAACGCTTCAACCATGATACCACGATTTTTAGGGGTCACCGGTAGTGTTGTGACTAGTCAATACAGCCTTCTATGCCCAAGCTAGCGGATTCAAATCTAGCAGAAGTTTCTAGGATATTTTTAATACAGTAAAAAATATAGGCTTGCAGTCATATTCTAATTGAGCTTGAATAGGAAAAAATTAGGATTCTCACTGTATCATTATCCGATGAGCTATAGTAGAATTAAGTGAGGTTAAATCAATAAATAAGAAAGATTAACAGCGAAAAAAAAAATAGATAGTATATATAGTGATTCCGAGACCATGTGAGAGGATTTGAGGAGGAAATGACAAACCATTGTGTCATAGTTCACAGCGTTTTTACATACGTAGTCTCTTGACCTCGATTTTTTTTTTTTTTTTTTACTCATCTAACTATTATGACATATATAGTAAGGGAAAATTTTGCGATCGTGAAAATTTTCGAATTCTAGTTTTCAACGGAAATACCTTTCAGGATCTCCTGTGTCCAAATGACCAAGTCACCAAAAAGGTCCGTGTGTATGTTAGCGTAGTAAGTCCTGCACGAAAACGAAAGATTGTACGAAACTGAAATTTTGTATTCAAGTGAAGTTTAAGCTCGAGATGTCACAGCAGCTTTTCCATAAGAATCGGCTAATCAGAAAAGCCACTTTATACTATATATTTTGCACCTTTTCTCACAACGACTTTAACAATTTTGATTAAAGTCTCTATATCGATGTAAAATTTAATGGGCTTCAATTTGATGTAGGTTTCATTCTGATTAAAATAGTCTGACAGGGCTTAAATGCCGAGATTTTAAAATATCTCTCCCTAATGTCTCTTAATTTAATTTCGTATATCTGAAAAAAATTAACTATATCATATTGTTAGCACTGATAAAATATGGGTAAATATTATATTACATATTTATATATTTTTTTGACTGATGAATAGTAATACAGGCGTATAATATACAATTAGAAAGATAAGATGTTAGAAAAAATGTTTTATCATACGCAAAGCTGTAAAAGATAATGGAGAGTTATGAAAAGAGAACAAATCTAACTGAATGTTGTAGATAATAATTCAATAGATTATTTAATTAAACACATGTTTCTATCGAAACTCATTATAACTAATGCTTTTAAGGGATCACTTGTAGTATAACATTCTCCTATCCAAAGGTCACGGGTTCAAACTCGCAGGTTGTCTAGGATTTTTTAATGGGAGTAAAAAATCCTTAGTTATTACCGTCCTTCGGAGGGGACGTTGAAAGGTGGTCTGAAACCTGGATAGGCAAAATTTAGGACTCCTACTGTAGCATCGTCCGATTATCCATAGTAGCATAAAGTGACGTTAAATAAAATAATCACAAAAAAAAAAACTTTTATTTTTTTTTCATCTTTGACCTAATTTACAAATTCTGAAATTGATTTTAACAACGGAGGTAAGAGAGAGTCGTGTGTTGCGCGCATCAGATTTTTTTAAGATGACACCCGAACAGTAGTAGCGTATTTAAATAATAACTGTTAATTATTCGATAACTGTTAGCTACCCCCGTAATTGGTTACAGTAACCGGTTACTCAGCTCGTCACCGTTTGCTATAGCCCGTTACTATCAGGCTCTGCTATACAGGGACTTTCCCCCGACAGTTATTGCACAGCCTTGGGACCTCCTTCCGCGTGCCCTACCTCAGTGCGCATCCCGGTCCGCGTGCCAAGGCCGCCGCGCATCCTAGAAGGGAGCCGTATCAAGGCGAGGCCAAAGAATGCGGTGAGGGCATCGCACAGCTTTCTGCTAATTGTCTCAAAGGAATAAAGTCTACCTAGAATTTTATTTATTTTAGTGCACAGTAAAGATTATTATCGACAACAATTACTTGTGTTTATTAATATTTCATTACTCTCTTTTATCTTCTACTCTTTGTTATAGTGATTTGAAATTAAATTAATCTAAAATATGCAGTTGGGATACCATATAAGAAGTTCCAGAGCTAGGACTAGGAAGAATTAGGACGAGGAAGAATTTTGATTTTAATACGTTATTCTGAAGATGAGACGATAAGACCTCGAAACGTAAATATGTATAATCGATTACTATTACTTTGCGTATTCATTTTAGGAAAGAGTAAGTAGGAGTTCGGTCGCTAATCCAGGATCAAGGTTACCCTGCCAGTTAGGGGGCAAACCCGCAGAGGACCGATTGCACCGGAAGGTTGAAGATCAAGGCTGCGGATAGGACATCCCTTTAGGGCGCAATGGTAGAAGGCAAGCACTCCGTCCTATGAGGGGAACAGAAGGAAGATATTAGTTAAGGATTATTAATTCAAGGTAGAACACATATAGGATATACAAAGGCAGAGATACTCTGACTTTAGGAGATTTGACCTGACAGAAGCAGATAATCTGAATAGCTGAGCTAATTCTTAGGGTAATATAATACCGCCGTGTTCAATAATGTTTATATATTCTAAAAATAGTTTTTTAAGGTGTTTTATTATGTTTTTCTGTAGTTACAACCGACATTCCTTATCTTTAAGTGGTATTTTTCTTGCTTGAAATGGAAAAGGAAAAAAAAATCTGGTGCGGGCAACACACGACTTTCACTTACCTCGATTTTTAAAATCTATGAAAGAATTTTCAAATACAGTTAGAGATAAAAACACGTGAAACTATTAAGGAATTAATCAAATTAAATGTCTATAGAAACATGTGTTCCATTAAAAAATCTATTATATTATTATCTAAAATAATCAGTTAGTTTTATGTTCATTTCATCACTCTCTATTAACTTTTAAAAGCTTGTGTATGAGATGATATTTTTTCTAAAATCTTTAGCTTTCCAACGGTATATCATACATATATTACTGCTCTTATGTTCAAAAACGAAAAATTGCATTCAAAAAATATTTTTTCTGTTTTCTCCTTTAGTTGGGTATCGAATTTATTCAATTTATATATTTACAAGATAATCTAGTTATTATTACTGAATCTACAAAATATCGGCATTTAAGCCCTGTCAGACCATTTTTATCCAAATAAAACCTACATGATATTAAAGCCCATTAAATTTTACATCGATATAACGTGTTTGATCAAAATCGTCGGAACCGTTTTCGAGAAAATCGAAAAAAGGTGCAAAATGGATGGTATAAAGTGCCTCTTCTGGTAAGCTCACTTTGATAAAAATGTTTTGTCACGTCTCGGGCGTATAGTTGTTTTAAATATGAAATTTCAGTTTCATAGGACGTTTCCGCCCGGGAGTTACCACACACACACAGACCTTTTTGCGGGACTTGGTTATTTGGACTCAGGGGACCCTAAAACGTGTATTTCCGTTGAAAACTGGAATTCGAAAATTTTCACGATCGCAATACTTCCCCTTACTATATATAGTCAGGGGAAGTAATACTTCTCGTCATTTAAAGATTTTTCATTTACGAAAAGGAAAATCCGCTGCATTGACTGTGTATGGCGATGATGTCTTACGAGAAAGTAAATGTTTTTTCTCGGTTCACAAACGAATATTTAGCCTTGAAAGACCCAAAGCGCTAAGATCGTTTTTAATCTGTTGATAATGACCAAATACAAGCATTGGTCATAAACATGGCAACTTGCAATAGATTATAATGAGTCACTTTTCAAATGATAAAAAATACTTACAAGAAACTGACGCTTTAATTGAAATCACCAGTGAAAAATGATACGAATTTATTTTGCAATCCAATATGATAATAATAATAGGCTTACCGAATCCGAAGGTTCGATGCCGATAACACCAAACTCCGCCTGCACAGACTCGTCCAATGTTCACCGTTCAAGCCCAAACCCCTGAGATCATCCTTAACGCAATCCTCCCATCGATGCTTCGGCCTAGCGAATACCAGCGTTCTCGGAATCCGTTCCTCACCGAACCCAACAACTTTACTCGCCCATTTGAGTCTCCGCGATGCTATCAACTTAATTATATTCACAGGGTATAAGCTCCGCCATTCCGCGTTGTGCAACCTTCTAAACTCCCCAGTGGCCTGATCTCATTTACGCAGTACCTTATTTTCGATAACCTTAAGCCGTTGTTCATCCTTCAAAGTAAGCGGCCACGTTTCACATCCGTAAAGAACCGTCGGAAAAATAATAGTTTTATAAATTCTAACCTTTAAGTTTTTAGACAGAAGCCGCGAGCTAAGAAATTTAGCAACTGAATAATAACACGCATTTCCCGCCTTGAATCGGGACTTTATTTCTTCTTGGATTTAATTTTTTCTTGTTATCATTGGACCTAAATACTTGAATTTCTCTACGTGTTCTAAAGTATGCCCTGATATATCAAAGTATCCAATATGAATTTTTTTAAAAATTAATTTATAATTTATAGTACTCTATTTAAGGGAGACTCAGTCCTAGGGATATTTGATGGTAGAAGCAGGATGGATATCCGAATAGTTGAGCTAATTCTTGGGTTACTAATACTGCTGTGTTTATTATTGATGGTGAGAGCTTCTCTACCAGACTAGTGATTGGGCCCTAAGTCAATATACCACGAGCGGTTTATTTATAATCTCAAAGCAATAATATACATTAAGATATTTACAATGGTAATTTCTAAGAATAATTACAATATAAGAATCTTATTAAATAGTAAGTCTTCTTATATTCGGCCGGTGACTTAAGTAGAGGTCGCTAGCGCTACCTGGGAACGGGCGCGCTACAAGCTCATAATTTTCAAAATTTCACTATTGTAATCGTGAAGTAGCAGTCATTACTAGCATTTATATCACTTAGAATGTAGAATTCGTCCCTATACTTTTGGATTTATTACAAGTCAAGATTTCACAAATATTTTACGTCTAGATAATTTCAAACAATTTTCCTAGACCGCTTCCAGTCAAATGCGGAACACTATTTGGGAACCACTGTTTTATTATTAACCTCAAAAATTGTTGATTCCGTCGATTTTAAAGCCTCATCAGGTATCTAATAATAATCGAAAATGAACGAGGCATTTCAAGTAGAATCAGAACTAGAGCCAGAAATGTTTCGGAAACTCTTCTCTACAGGTCTCATTCCCGAGACCTTGAAGAAGCTGCAAGAGAAAGCCACAGAATGGTCCCAGATAGAGTTGCAACAAATGATTGCCGACTTGAAAGATCTTTTGTTCCAGTGGAACAGGCCGTGCACTACTCCCCGCCACGACCTAGATTCCGAAGTGTCGATATTGGCACACCACTGCTTCTGATATTGGGCCTATTCATCAACTTATTTAGCATTACCATGCTAATTCCATAGTTCAATAGGTTCAATCCCTTCGGAGGGGACGTTAAATGGTGGTCCTGAGCCTCTACGATGTCCCTAAAATCCCTATCCTTATAAAACCTATATTGTATATATATGTATGAATGTGACCAAGATTATTATTATTTATTTATTTTATTTTATTTTTATCTTTATTTATTCTTCTTTCCATTTTTTATTACTTTCACTTAATGTATATAGTAAGGGAAAGTATTGCGATCGTGAAAATTTTCGAATTCCACTTTTCAACGGAAATACACGTTTTAGGGTCCCCTGAATCCAAATAGCCTAGTCACGCAAACTGTCTGTGTGTGTATACCGTTTGAAAGCTAAACATTTTATAAAAAATATTATCTTATACACAAGCTTTCAAAAGATAATATAGAGTGATGAAAAGCCGATAAAACTAACTGATTATTTTAGATAATAATATAATACATTTTTTAATAAAACACATGTTTCTATATAAATTCCATTTAATGTATTCTTTAATGGTTTCTCTTATTTTATCTCTTACTGTACTTGAAAATTCTTTAATCGATTTTTAAAAGGAGGTAAGTGAAAGTCGTGTGTTGCCCGCACCTGATTTTTTAATAAAGCACATGTTTCTATAGAAATTCCATTTAATTAATTCTTTAATGGTTTCACTCATTTTTATCTCTTATTGTATTTGAAAATTCTTTAATCGATTTTAAAAATGGAGGTAAGTGAAAGCCGTGTGTTGCCCGCACCAGAATCTTTTATTTACTATACGTAAGGAATGAATGACTTCTGATATCATTAATACTCATTGCCCAAGATTGTATTAATCCTAAATAAAATAATTTATTTTTTTTTAAATTGAACCTGGATAGGAATAGTTTAGGACTCCCACTGTAGGATCATACGATTAGCAGCGGTAGCATTAAGTGTCGTTAAATGAATAAACATAAACCTACTAGTACCAACTTTCGGAATTTTCTTTAATAATTTAGTCATAATAGGTTGATATTTAATCCTATTTGGTGAAATATGAATTAGAAATTATTGTACATTAAATACAACAGATGTTAAAAAAAAACAGCTGTTCAAAGTGTGAGAATAAAGAGTGATAATGTATGGTTCCTAATTGTGAAATTATTAAAAAGCAATAAGAAGATATAAAAGCAATGATGTTTAATCCTCTTTCATTTCATACACTCCGAAAATAAAAAAATTTAAATAAGGTTTCTTAAACTGTTAAATAAAGATTCTTTTCTAGGATTCAGGAGCACAGTTTTTAAGAAATCTTATTAAGAGTACTGTTATGACGAGATTATTTATATTTTTGGGGTTATTACCAAGCATACACATGAATAATTTATTGGCTTATTTTTTAAATTATTTCGCTTTGAAATGGGGTAATTTTGACACAAAACCTGTTTTTCTACCTTACTAGAACCAGAGATATTAAATAAAATATGTTTTTCGCGCAAATATGAACCTTCCCACTATGGTTAAAATTGATTAACAGATAACCTGTTAGATAACCTTTTCTATTTGTAAATCGCCCTTGTTGTTGGTTGTTTACATTAAGCGTCCTCCACTTAACCTTAACAATTAACCTTTAGTTTATCAAGTCTGTTGTTGATCAATAGTTGTTTTATTTATTAAAGTGAAAACATTGTATTTTAAGTTTTGCTTACATATTATGCGTAAAAATATATAGAGCATATTTAAATAGCTACAAACCACTGCCACCATATCAAAACAAAATATAATATGTCGGCCGTATATCATAGTGGCACTGCATTTAAGATACATCTGATTGTTGTTAAAATGAGTCTGTTATTTCAGTTATTATCTACTGCATGTTATTGTAGAAGCTCGGATAATCACATAAATTAATTTGGTCTTTATGGTTCATAATATATAGATAATAGATTCATAAATAGATTGCATAATATATACATGCTTTCCTAAGCTTTCAATGAAATCTAATAATGAAAGAAACAAATAACTTTATCCTGGAACTAACAATAAGTCTACTTAGAATAACACCAGATTTGACTTAATATAAGATCCTACAACTGGCTTAGACATAAAATTAATGAAAAAAACAAAACAATTTAACATAATACAAGAAATAAATTATTCTAGTGACAATATAATATGATGACCAATATTATAATCTAGTGTTTTATTCTATATTTAAAATATATATTATAATAAAAAGTATTGCAATCTTCAAAAAATTGAGTTCAATGTTTCAACCGTAGTATATGTCTAAAAGTTCTAATTTCAAATAAACCAAGTCACGCAAACCCGAATTTGGAGCTGTATAAGTTTTAATTCTAGCCTGTCATGAAATATCGTAGCAATATAAAATTATATATTTAAGATAAGCATGTGCCTGGGATCTAATTGTTTTACCAAAACATACGAAGTGCCATTTAACGTACCCAAGTGCCATTTAAACCAAGCATTTTACAATTTAATCTCAAAATCAGCTCAAACGATTATTGGTGAAAAATCTGGTACGGGCAACACACGACTGGCTGTTATAATCAGCGATTAAATACATTTGAAATAGAAAAAAGTTTTAATTTTTACTTTCACTTACTATATATAGTAAGGGGAAGTATTGCGATCGTGAAAATTTTCGAATTCCAGTTTTCAACGGAAATACACGTTTTAGGGTCCCCTGAGTCCAAATAACCAAGTCCCGCAAAAAGGTCTGTGTGTGTGTGTGTCTGTGTGTGTGTGTGTGTGTGTGTGTGTGTGTGTGTGTGTGTGTGTGTGTGTGTGTGTGTGTGTGTGTGTGTGGTAACTCCCGGGCGGAAACGGTAAGTCCTATGAAACTGAAATTTCATATTTAAGACAATTATACGCCCGAGACGTGACAAAACATTTTTCATCAAAATGAGCTTACCAGAAGAGGCACTTTATATTATGCATTTTGCACCTTTTTTCAATTATCTCAAAAACCGTTCCGACGATTTTGATTAAACTCGCTATATCGATGTAAAATTTAATGGCTTTAATATCATGTAGGTTTTATTTGGATAAAAATAGTCTGACAGGGATTAAATGCCGATATTTTAAATTTTCTTCCCCTAAAGTACCTTTAATTTTGTAGATTCAATAATAATAACTAGATTATCTTGTAAACGCTGATGAAAAACAGTTAAATATATAAATTGAATAAATTCGATACCCAACTAAAGGAGAAAACAGAAAAAATATTTTTTTAATGCAATTTTTCGTTTTTGGACATAAGAGCAGTAATATACATGTATGATATACCGTTGGAAAGCTAAAGATTTTAGAAAAAATATCATCTCATACACAAGCTTTTAAAAGTTAATAGAGAGTGATGAAATGGACATAAAACTAACTGATTATTTTAGATAGTAATATAATAGATTTTTTAATGAAACACATGTTTCTATAGAAATTTAATTTGATTAATTCCTTAATAGTTTCACGTATTTTTATCTTTAACTGTATTTGAAAATTCTTTCATTGATTTTAAAAATGGAGGTAAGTGAAAGTCGTGTGTTGCTCGCACTAGATTTTTTAAAATACAAAGTGTATTCAGTTTCGCTGGAAAAATATGATTTAGATTTAATTATATAACAATATTTAATTGTTACGTATAGTAATCAGTGATAAGTTTGTGACCTATTCTTTACTTCACATCACCTTATACAACTTTGTATATAAGATAATGTTTTTTCTTAAATATTTAGCTTTCCAACGGTATATTATACACCTGTATTACTGTTCTTATGTTATAAAAAAAAAATACATTGAAAAAATTTGGTGCGGGCAACACACGACTTTCACTTACTGCCGTTGTTAAAATCGATTAATGAATTTTCAAATTCAGTTAGAGGTACAAAAGAGTGAAACCATTAAAGAATTAATTAAATTTAATTTCTATAGAAACGTGTGTTTTATTAAAATATCTATTATATTATTATCTAAAATAATCAGTTAGTTTTATCTTCTTTTTATCACTCTGTTAACTTTTAAAAGCTTGTGTATGAGATAATATTTTTTCTAAAATCTTCAGCTTTCCAACGGTATATCATACATTTATATTACTGTTCTTATGTTCAAAAAATTGAATTAAAAAAAAATGTTTGCTCTTTTCTCCTTTATTTAAATATCAAATTCGTTCAACTTGTATATTTTCATGTTTTAATCAATGCTAACAAGAGCATATGGTTAATTTTTTTCGAATCTACAATTTTAACGGTAATTTTTGATGATGAAAATTTAAAATTTCGGCATTTAAGCCCTGTTATGCTATTTCAAACAGGTATATCAGAATTACATGATATTAGAGCCCATTAAATTTTACATCGATATATAGAGTTAAATCAAAATCGTTAGTGCCGTTTTTGAAAATATCGTAAAAAGGTGCAAAATGCATGGGATAAAGTGGCTCTTCTTTAAAATACGAAATCTCATTTTTATTCAATTTATTTTTCGAGCTAAGCTTACACACAGTCATTTTTTCGGGACTTGGTAATTTGGGCTCACGGAACCATAAAACTTTTCTTGTCAGTGATTTTCATGTACAATATTTTCCTTACTATATATTTCATATATAGGTAAGTGAAAGAGTAAAAATGAGAAGAAAAAATGTTTTCTGATCATTGAGACATATAATTAAAAATTAATACTTGAGTAGCCTAGACGAAGTAGCGGAAGCTACGGAGCGTAGCCGGTCGGAAACCTGCCTAGGGTTAAGGAACTCGGCTTCTATTTTAATTGCTAACATCGGCGATAACCTATTTTCACTGCTCGTTAAATATCACCTTTATTGCCCAGTCGTCTCACTTTAACATTTTATTTATTAACTGGATCGAATTTTATTGTGGTAGGTCGAGGTCAGAATTAACATACGGAACTAGGGTTCAATCTGCGTCTAGGCCTGTAAACCCTTTGCAAAGTGTTTTATATCGGGTCTTAAAATGAGTTCGTATCGTTTTTCAATATTTCAATTTATCCTCTCTGTGTTTATAAAATTATGTTTACTTGATAAATAATTTTCACATATTCTAAAAAAAATCTGGTGCGGGCATCACCCGAATTTCACACACATCGACTGTTAAAATCAATTTAAAAACTATTAAATATACTTCAATTTGAAAAAAATATTTCAAGTTGATTTCAATAAAACGTGTTTTCATTTTCGTTCGAAATATATAAAAATGAAGATTAAATAATATAACTATATTAAAATGGGATTACTTGTAGGTAGGTGGCTAGCGTAACAGCCTCCCATGCCAAAGGTCACGGGTTCAAACCCGCAGATGGTCCTAGGATTTTTTAATGGGAGTAAAAAATCCTTAGTTACGCCGTCCTTCGGAGGGGACGTTAAAAGGTGGTCCCGAGCCTGTGCGATGTCAGGTACTCGTTAAAGATCCTTATCCTAATAAAACCTGGATAGGCAAAATTTAGGACTCCCACTGTAGCATCGTCCGATTAGCCATAGTTGCATAAAAGTGACGTTAAACGAATAAACAAACAACTATATTAAAATATTAATCACTAATAAGTTTATTCCCTATTCGTCACTTTATATTACCTTTTACAAATTTGTCTATCAGATCATATTTTTTCTAAAATCTTTCTTTTTAAACGGTATATTATACGTCCATATTACTGTTCTCAATATAAAAAAAAAATAGTTTTACTCCTTTATCCTATAGTTGGTCATCAAATTCGTTCAACTTGTATATTTACCCGTACTTCATCAATGTCATTAAGATGATATAGTTGATCTTTTTGAATGTGCAAAATTAAAGGTATTTTAGAGGAAGAAAATTTAAAATATCTCTATTTAAGCACTATAAAGTGGCTCTTTTGGTTAGCCGATTTTGAAGAAAATGTTATTGTAACATCTTGGGCCTATAGTTGTCTTAAATATAAAATTTCAGTATGTTACGGCTTTCTGTTTTAGCGCTAGACTAAACACACACGGACACACAAACGACCTTTTTGCGGGACTTGGTCATTTGGACTCTGCAGATCCTAAAACGTGCATTTCCGTCGATAACTGGAATTCGAAAATTTTCACGGTCCCATACTTTCCCTTACTATATGTTTCATTTATAGGTAAGTGGAAGTAAAAATCTGGTGCGGGCAAAACACGACTTTCACTTACTTCCGTTTATAGAACCAATTAAAGAATTCTCAAATACAGTAAGAGATAAAAATGAGTGAAACCATTAAAGAATTAGTTTAATGGAATTTCTATAGGAAACATTTGTTTTATTAAAAAATCTATTATATTATTATCTAAAATAATTACTTAGTTTTATCGGCTTTTTCATCACTCTCTATTAACTTTTAAAAGCTTGTGTAGGAGATAATATTTTTTCTAAAGTCTTTAGATTTCCAACGGTATATTATACATGTATATCACTGTATAATTGCATTAAAAAAATATTTTTCCTGTTTTCTCCTTTAGTTGGGCATCAAATTCATTCAATTTATATTTTTACCTGTTTTTCATCAGTGGTAACAAGATAATATAGTTATTTTTACAGAATCGACAAAATTAAAGGTACTTTAGAAGAAGGAGATTTAAAATATCGGCATTTAAACTTTGGCAGACCATTTTAATCAGAATGAAACCTACATGATATTTAGGCCCATTTTACTTTACATCGACTTAGCGAGTTTAATCAAAATCGTAGGTACCGTTTATGAGTAAATCATAAAAAGGTACAATATGCATGGTATAAAGTGGCTCTATTGGTAAGACGATTTTGATGAAAAGGTTTTTGTAACATCTCGGGCGTATAGTTGTCTTAAATATGAAATTTCAGCTTCATAGAAGTTTTTGATTCCTCCCGGGAGTTACCACACACGGACCTTTTTGCGGGACTTGGTTATTTTGACTCAGGGGACCCTAAAACGTGTATTTCCGTTGAAAACTGGAATTCGAAAATTTTCACGATCGCAGTAAGTAAGTACTATATGTAGTAAGTGAAAGTAAAAAGTGTTTTTATGCATCAGTTTCAACCGAGATTCCTTATCTTAAGTGGTATTTTGTTTGCTCAAAATGGAAGGGACAAACATTTATTTTCGTCATTTAATGATTTATTATTTCCGAAAAGGAAAATCCGCTGCACAGACGGTTAACAAAATTTGGAGTTTGCATGGTGATGATGCCTTAGGAGACGACAAGCGGGTCGTCCTTCTACTCTTAATGATGTCCAAATTCAAAAAAATTACCTGGAAGAAGGGAACATGTAATAGATTAAAATAGGTCATATCTAAATTAAATTAAGGCTTAGTTTGAACGTCAGCCTGGCAGTGTCTTCTGCAGGGGAAGAAAATAGAGTTTCAGGGCGGAAGTTGAGCGAGCCAATCCAGAGAAGATAGCTTTTCAGGTATGTCCAGAGGTTCTGAGCCGTGATAGAGCATTTCATTGTCACTTCAAGTAATATTATGTAGTATAGTAAAATAAGTCAGGTGCGCGCAGCACACCAATTTCACTCACCTCCATTGTTTTAATCAATTAGAGAACTCTTAAAAAAAGTTATGTAATAAAAGCGATCATGAAAATTTTCGAATTCGAATTATCTTTGGGAATACATGGTTTGAGGCACAAAAAATATTTGTGAAGCTTTGTCTTGTAAAAAGAATCATTCTGGTATTGCATAGATTCATGGAATTGCGTACGGTGATTGATAGTAAATAGTTACCTATATCATAGTATATTGTACTTCTAAATTTTAGTGATTCACTGAGAATAAATCGCTTTTTATAATCAGTTGTTTGAGCCTTGCTCTAGCAAATAATATCTATGCTATTATTTATTATTACACGTAGAGAAATTCAAGTATTTAGGTTCAATGATAACAAGAAAAAATGAAATCCAGGAAGAAATAAAGTCCCGGTTAAAGGGGGGAGGGGGAAATACCTGTTATTATTCAGTTGCTTAGTTACTTAGCTCGCGGCTTCTATCTAAAAACTTAAAGGTTCGAATTTATTAAACTATTATTCTTCCGACGGTTCTTTACGGATGTGAAACGTGGCCGCTTACATTGAAGGATGAATAGCGGCTTATAAATAAGGCACTGCGTAAAATATTTGGTCCGAAGAGAGATGAGGCCACTGGGGAGTTTAGAAGGTAGCACAACGCGGAATTGCTGAACTTGTATCCTGTGAATATAATTGCGTTGATAGCATCGCGGAGACTCAAATGGGCGAGTAAAGTTGTTGGGCTCGGTGAGGAACGGATTCCGATAAAGTTGGTATTCGCTGATCCGACTGGAAGGCGTCCGAAAGGTAGGCCGAAACGTCGATGGGAGGATTGCGTCAAGGCTGATCTCGGGGGCTTGGGCTTGAACGGTGAACATTAGACGAGTCTTTGTAGGCTGAATTTGGTGGTATCGGCCTCGAACCTTCGGGTTCGGTAAGCCTAGTATTATTATTATTTATTATTTTCATATTTTAAGATGGAGAGCTAGTCTCCTACGCTAAAGGTTGTAAGTTCGAATCCCAATTTCAGGAGGGTCTTTTGCAAGGATTTAATTAATGGGGATTCATTCACACCTTCTCCTCCGTGTATGTGAGACCCGTCTGAAACTGGTAGCTACTCGCAAAAATAGGCGTAGGGAGTGATGACCCTATCCTACAAAAATTTCATCTAGTAATGCGTGTGTATTCTCCCAGCAGATTACACCGCGCGGCCAAGGGCCTAACGGCCTGTTGCGCCACCGGAAAACAAATATATATTATAAGATATTATGAATTACCTTTTAAAATATATTTCAATCGTGCTCAGTAAATAGTTGATCCGTCATTTCAAAACAAAAGGTTTCTATTAATTTGATCCTCCTTAAAATTAATACAATAATTTGGAATAGGTAATATATCATTTTAGGAAGTAGAGATAATGTTTGTAATTGCACATGGATGCCCTGATGATGGCTCACAACTTTGTGCTACTCTTGACTATTTATTCTCAATATAGTGCATTTAGAAACTCGATTTTAAGAAATTAAACTTTATTTATAATAAAATTTATAAAAGGATCAATGTTAAAGCTTTATAGAAAATACTGCAAATTTATATTTATTATTATGTTGAAAGTTTCTGAGAGTGTGTGATAACTCACATCAATCACATCAAACCTTCACACATTTCCATACTTTACTCTCGCCGTGTAGCGTGTTCTTAAAAAGATGCGATATTTCAAGGCTGCTCATATTTTTAATGAATTTATACGTTTATTTCCTCCCCTCCACTTGGAACATTGCTCCGTATACAAGTGCCCTATTTCCCCCTTCCACAGCCACCACTAAATCACCGAGGTAGTTGCCGTTTTCAATTACCGTTTTAGAGAGGTTAGGAAATTAGATATATCGTGGTGAGAAGATTTGGGTCGCTTGTCAAGGTCTCGCTGAGGATTTTGGCCCGCCTTCAAGTATTCTCTGTAACCGATCGCCTTTTTTTCTCTACTGGGTCTTCTTTAAATGCAATTCTTATTATATTTTGAAATATTCGTATTATCGATTTAAATTTATTTTAAACTTATCCATCGCCGATTGAGAAACAATTCCAAAATTCCTTAAACGTTTTAAACACTTTGTGGTATTGTGGTTAATCGGATGATGCTGCAGTGGGAGTCATAAATTTTGCCTATCCAGGTTTAACTAGGACCTTTAACGAGTACCTGACATCGTACAGGCGCGCGACCACCTTTTAACGTCTCCTCCGAAGAACGAGCATAACTAAGGATTTTTCACTCCCGTTAAAAATACTAGGGCCGCAGGTGGTCCTATGATTTTATAATGGGAGTAAAAAATCCTAAGGTATGCCTTCCTTCGGAGGGGACGTAAAAAAATGGTCCCGAACCTATACGACGTCTCAGGTACTCGTTAAAGTTCCCTGTCCTAATTAAACCCGGATAGGCAAAATTTAGGACTTCCACCGTAGCATCGACCGATTAGTTAAATAAATCAACTAACCATTGAATCGTCCAATGTACCTTTTAGGATTCAATATAAAAATAAAACACACTTAAACTTCTTAAATTTATATTTCTTATTCGATTAACGATATATTCATGATTTTACGAGCTACCGCAATCTGATAAGCCTGCTTGTCTTAATTAAAGTTGGAAATTACATTGAAAGTATCCCTTGAAATCAAAACTTCCTTCATAAAAAAAAATTAACTCTGGATCCTATTTATTTCATAACAATAGTACCTTCTGGTTCTAAAATTTAATTACCTATTGTAGAAACTAGTGATTCAAAATCAAAAGATTTATATTAGTATATTAAAGGAAATGTCATGTGATTTGAAATTAATTAAATTAAGTAATTTTAGCAAGTTTTTATTGCATGAATAATAAGTAAAGAGAGGTTAAAAAATATATTATTTTATATTTATATAAAATTTATTTGTTCACTAATATTAATTAAAAATTGCATTTAAATAAATTGCTTATCATTCAGAGTTTTTTAAAAAAAAATAAATATTTGTGAGGTTCATTGATAATCATTTTAGGTCAAAGATGGCATGATAATGATAATTATCTTTCTGATGACCTTTTATTCTGTATATCACTTCCTCTCAATTCTTTTTATTCAAATTATTTTATTTTATTTTTTAATATTATTAATGCAGAATTTATTATTATTAAAGTTAACACAAAAAATTTTTCTAAAATCTTTAGCTTTCCAATGGTATTTTATACATGTATATTACTCTTCTTATTTTCAAAAATTCGTTTAACTTGTATATTTAGCTGTTTTTTATCATCTAAATGTTTAACACAGTCATGATTTACATTTTTAAACTATTTATCTAAATATGTATACTAATGAAGCATTATGAACAATTAATAATCTTATTGGTCCGTTTTAATATTTATATCTAACTCTAACCGGCTTTAAAAATTGTATTTATTAAATAAAATTGACCAAAGAAATTATACACTAGAATGATTCAAACAGAACACATGCTGAAACCTATCGGAGATTTGCTGAACTAACCATGTCTAATGTCTCCTTTAACATTCCCTTTCATTTCTTGCAATAATTCTTTTTTATCAATTTCCTTCGCTTTGTTTCTTTTTTAATAAAATAATTTCTTATTATAAGTAATTAAAAGGGAACGGCGTGGTCTAGTGGATAGAGCACTAGTCTGCTGTGCTCCGGGTTCTGGGTTCGAATCCAGGCTGTGGCAGAATATTATTTATTCTGTTAATTCAGTCGAGGGGCGACTCTAGGGTATGGAAACCCTCCTGGGGCAGACCCATATAAAGCCTCTATAAAGTGGGTACCCAAATTAATTGAGGAAAAACCTGGCGGCTGAGCGTGATTAAGGCCTAATCACCTCATTGCACTGCCGTTGGCCTAGAAACAGTACGAATCTATATGTACTGAGCCCAAGACCCCTCATGGGTTGTAGTAGTACAGGGTTTTTTTTATTATAAGTAATTAAATCAATATTATTAATATTCTTATTAGTCTTTTGGTATTATTAGATGTCAAATTTAGATAAGAAATAAATTTTTGTTTACTGATTTAAATGAATGATTGTTCTATAATATTTCTATTCAGATATTTGTCATAAATCACAAGTGATTTTTCTTTCTATAATTATAGCAATATCAGTTATTCTTGTTTTATATGCTTGAATTTTTTTTTTTTTTTTTTTTTTTAAGGTATAAGATTTCTTGTAAGTGGAATGTTCCAAAAATTTTCAGTTTTATTTAATATACAACTTCTATTTTTATTGTTAATTTTTGTTTTGTTTTCTTTTATTTGTTTTACCTTGATTAGATTGTTTCTTTTTTTTTTTTTTTTTTTTTTTTTTTTTTTTTTTTTTGCAAGCATTGTGATTTCATGGCAATGTCCTTTGAAATAGCATTCGCTCCTCAATTGTTATGTTAATGATTAAAGCACTAATGCCCTATTTAATTAAATCACTGACCTCAGCAATTTATTTCACTAAATTCAGATCTACCATATCATTAGCGAAAGAAAGAAAAATGCTATTAACATGTTTAAATTAACCACAAAAATTACCATTTTATTTGAATGAACTCTTTACTTTTTATTTTATTTTGTCTTACAATTAAGGTTTTTAGATTAGATTAGATAAGGTTTTTTGATTTAAGAAAGTTTGAACAGAAAGAACAAAGGTACTATGCTTTTGTAGTTTTATAGTGCTCTTATGATTATAGTTGCATAATAATTTTGTATGATTTCGTATTAAGTTAAACTCATTTCAAAATATTATTTAGTATTCAGAAGGAAGGTAGTTCAAATGACAGTAAAAAAAACAAAATAATGAATAGTCTTAACTATCAATGCTTTGCAGATTAAAGTAAACTCTTTTTTTTATATTTCCATATCCCCTACTCATTGCTAGCGTAGAGAGTTAAGACAGTAGAGTTATTTCTCATGTGAGATATGTGATACGGCCCAATAAAAATCTAAATGCATATAAATTTATGAAGTCTTTGCTTATGAAATGATCCATGAAAATTGTTGGAAACCACTGAAAAAATGTACCAATGTACACACTAATACATTATTAAAAACTAGGTCATAATGCATTTTTTTAATCTTCCAATTAATTATTTTTATTATATATTTTATATTCTATTTTATTTAGTGACTTTTGTCATCATTAACTAACAGCAATTTTTTTTTTTTTTGTTTCAGTGTGGTTCATTAGAAGTAGGAGGTGAGTGGCGGGTTCCAGCAAACATGGAGAGTCTTTCAGGTCAACAGCGCTTGGCCGTCCTGAGTTACGAGCAAGTGCGGCGCCTCAATGATCTCATGGACGAAGTCGTTAGCATCCACGGGCGCGGAAACTTCCCAACCTTAGAAGTGAGGCTTCGTGACCTCGTCAACGTCGTGCGAAGTAAACTTGAAGCCGAACCTGTCGCGGGCGGAGCTGGCCTCAAAGTAAGAGACATCAGGCTCAATGGAGGGGCTGCGACGCATGTCCTCGCTACAGAGTCTACACCCTACAATGATCTGGACCTCATCTTCGGAGTCGAGCTCTCATCTGGGAGAAATTTCGAAAAAGTGAAAACCGCTGTACTCAGTTCTTTATTTGATCTTTTGCCCGAGGGTGTGAGCCGCAAGAGGATCACCACCTGCAGTATGAAGGAAGCATACGTTGGGAAAATGGTGAAAGTAAATCATGATGGGGACAAGTGGTCTCTCATTTCTCTCGGAAATTCTCGTGGTCACAGGAATGTTGAGCTGAAATTTGTCGACTCCATGAAGAGGCCGTTCGAATTCTCTGTCGACTCGTTTCAGATTGTTCTTGACTCACTCCTCCTCTTTTATGAATGCAGTGAGCTTGCCATCGGAGAGAACTTCTACCCTACTGTCGTTGGGGAATCCGTTTATGGCGACTTTCAAGAAGCCCTCTATCATTTGCACAAAAAACTAATTGCCACCCGACACCCTGAAGAGATCAGAGGTGGAGGTCTCCTGAAATACTGCAACCTCCTCGTCAGGTCTTACAAACCTGCAGACCCGGAACACATCAAGATTCTCGAACGATACATGTGCTCTCGCTTCTTCATAGACTTTCCCGACATCGGCCAACAGAGGGCAAAGTTGGAGAACTACCTTTGGAACCATTTTGTAGGAGCCGAAGAGGAAAGCCTAAAATACCAGTACCTGATGATCCTCCACTCGGTTGTGGAAGAGTCGACAGTCTGCCTGATGGGACATGAGAGACGGCAGACGCTCAACTTGATAGAGGAGTTGGCTTGCTCGGTCCTCTGCACTGAGCAGTCCCGCTACCTGTCGCAGCATCCTCCTACCATCATCTATGCTGGTGGATATTATTACGCACCATTCATCTCAGCGGCGCCGTGTACGTGCACAACTTACATGACCTGCACATCCTAGTCTCCAGGCGCACATCTATCCCAGACAGGCTGTGCTCACAACCCCACTCCATCACCCTAACACATTCTTTGAGGATATTTCTCTTTAAGTATATCATCATTCCACACTACTTTAAGAGCAATAAGATGAAATACGAAAGAAAATGAAGAAGCGATGAAGCTGTTTTTTTTTAAGATAAAAGTAAAATTGAAAAAAAAAAAAAAAAATTAAAACAAATAAGTAATCGTATGTTTCCAAGATTGTATCATTATTCAATTGTTGACGACCATGTCTTGCTTAAAAAAAATATAAAATACTTCTTAAAAAAAAATACAAAAAAAATAGTAAAAACTGTTTATTAAAAAAACTAGTAAGAGAATGTGCGACTAGAAGGATGAAAAAAATTAGAAAAAGTTTATATAAAACTAAAAAAAAAAAAAAAAATTAATAAGAAGAAAAATATATTTAAACCCTGTGTTAGGGGGCTTTTTTTGACAAATATTGGTTTACATTTCCGTTATCAAATGTATGGTCGAACGAGGGGAAAGGTGTTTGTTGGACAGGTTTATTCTGGTCGTTGAGGAGTCGCGAATAAACTTGATCTCATAAAGCTCACAAATTTGTGAGCGAAATTAGCCTCTCCTAACACTTTTTACTTCTGCCTACGCTAGTCTTACAATTCAGGACCTGTCTATCCTCCTTCGTCTTAATTATTATACAAGTAGAGGAATAGAAAAAATATTAGCATACTTTTTTTTTTGTTTCTTTTTTTTAAAGTGAGTCATTATATAACGATACATAGAATAATAGGATTTTATGATGACTTTTTTAAAACAAATGTAAACCAATAGTTGAATGTTATATCAAAACACATTCATTTTAGATAATATATATTTCTCTATTATAGAGTTATTCGATGTATATTGAAAGTAAAAAAAAATGTAAAAATAAAATGAATGGTTTCAAATTTTGAACATATATATATATTGTAAACATTTTCATTTGTAGAGTGAAAGAAGACTAAACACTAATGTCTTTTTAATCTTGAAAAAAAAAGTGTTTCACATTTTGAAGTGGATTCTCGACCCGAGGATGAATCCAAGAGAAGGAGTGCTGATTATGCAATTCTTTGATAATTAATTTCTCAATCATGTTGATTGTTTATTATTATTATTATTATTATTATTATTATTAATTATTTGTAAATCTATTTATAGCGTAATTACTATGTTAATTAAAACCATTAATATCGAGGGCACTTGTAATATAAAGATGAATGCTTTCATTATTATTTAATTTTTTTTTTCTGTAGAAGCTGTAAAATAAGATATTTAGTAATATAGCGAATACTCATCTTATTGTTAAGATAATTTTGCTAATATCAGCTTTGTAAAAAAAAAAGGAAACTTATATTGAAGAGTATTTTATTGTATATTTATATTTGAATATTTTTATTGTTTGTTATTTCTTTATTTACAGCTTCTATAGACGTTTTAACTTTTCTCTTAACTAATGGTTCATATTAGTGCCTCATTAAGCATTGTTTGTATATTTCCCATATTGTGAAAAGAAACATTGTATTGTTTATTATGTACCTTAACTATATCGTTTTATACAAAGCTATGCATACTTTTTTTCTCTCTTTTTTTTTTTTTTTTTTTTTTTAATTTCTACTATCAGATAACCATATATTGAGTACAATAAGAAATAAAAAAGGAAGTGATGGCAAATTTTGGTACTTGCATATTTCCTATTGCAGAGATAATTTTTGTCAAATGCAAGTCATAAAATTTTAGTGTTAATTATTGTGCCAAAACCTGTTACCGTTACCGTATCGGATTTTTTATCGAATTCCCTCCTCCTTTTTAAATATACTTTGTTTCGGTGGTGGGATGAAGTCTATAGTTCATAAGTGAAAACTATTAATGCTATTCACAAATGAAACTTTCTATTTGAGATCTCGCTGTTAAATACCATAAGACTGTATAATTCAATTGATTGTTTTAAAGAAAAATAAATAAATGTCAATATTTATGAAAAATATAACAATATATTAAAAAAATTTATGTGATAGAGAGTAATTTTTTTAAGACTTTAGCGAAAGATTTAAAAAATGAACAGCTACGTTGCTAAATAATAGGTGTTAAGTTTATATCAGGGTATCGAAATATTAATATAACGGGCCCGAAAAGAAATTTTAAAATGGCAGTTTATTTGGCCTAATGGTTTTTAATTAATAAATATATTTTTTCAACAAAAGATTATATGAAATGGAATATATATATATATATTTTGCCAATATATGCCATTTTCTAATTTACTGTACGCTAAGTACAGCATATTCTTATTATCTCTGCAATCGGGTTATTTATTTATTTTTTTGAATAAAATGACATGGCTGTAAAAGTGTTGGTTTCCAAATTTTCTTAAATGAATTTTTTGCTTCCTATATTTTGAAAAATCGTTCCTGATATTTTTTAAACTTTTTTTTTTCTTTTTTTTTTTTTTTTTGGATAATATATTTTGTTAGAAATGTTGTTTAAGGTCAATATTGTAAATCAAATATATTTTTATAGACTGTATAATGAAGTTTTGACAATGAAGAGTCTAAAATGTTACACTTTGCTGAACCCTGTTTATAGTTCTAACTTAAATACATACGTAGCCTTAAAATATAGATAAGATAATAAAGAATATGTTAAAAAACAGTTGATTGTTTCATTTCATGATATAGTAACAACACCATGCAGTTAACATCGACATATATATAAATATTCATATATATATTTCTTGAATAAAAATATTGAACAAGTTTGAAAAAAAGTAAAAAAAAAATTAACAACTTTTGAATCAATTGTTTTACATACTTGATTTTTTTTCTTTTCTTTTTTAATTTACAAAGAAAACAAATGAATTGTTAAAAAAATAAAAAAACGAGTAACCACATTTTGTGGGATTATTTTATTCAATTGTTTTTATTGTTTATATATTATATATTACATATATATCAATGAAGTGTTCATCATTTCCTTTCATTATGATATATCTGCTGTAAAAAAAAAAAATAATAAAATAAACAATTTATTATAAATATTTTATTCATTATGTAACCTAACGATGTGGCCATTTATTTTGTATGCAAAGAAGAGAACAATTTTTTAATATATAATATATTTACAAATAAAACATAAGTTACATACTAGAATTTAAAAAGAAGCAAGTTGATATCTTTGCTGTTATGTAAATGTTAACAAGAAAAAGAGAGTGTGTGTAAATAAATATCCATCACTCTCATAGAAGCTGTCACTAGTAGACTACACTCTACTTATGAATTAAATAAAGATGATTTGGACAACTTATGTAATAATTGTATTTAACAATCCTTTCCCAATACTATTATACATATTTATAACTCTATAACCTCAAGAAATAAGTTGGCAAGTAAAAAAAAAATGAGTCCTGTGTCCCATATAAATTTTTCATAAATAAAAAAATCTGGGTACTCATAACACACGACTTTCACTTACCTCCATTGTTAAAATCAATTTAAGAATTTTTAAATACATTTAGAGATAAAAACAAATTGTTAAAGAATTAATCACATTCAGTTTCGGTAGAAGCATGTGTTTTATTAAATTTAACTATTATATTAACATCTACAAGAATCAGTTAGTTTTATCGGCTTTTCATCACTCTCCATTAATTTTAGCTATCCTACGGTGTATTATACATCTATATTATTATTTTGTATTCAAAAAGACAAAAAAAAAAACATAAAAAAATATGTTTGCACTTTTCTACTTATCAAATTTGCTCAACTTGCACATTTACCTATTATTTATCAATGTTAATAAGATGATGTGCCTAAATGTTAGAAATCTACAAAATTAAAGGTACTTAATAAGAAGAAAAATTAAAATATCAGCATTTAAGC
Source organism: Piezodorus guildinii (assembly GCA_023052935.1). Taxonomy (NCBI): domain Eukaryota; kingdom Metazoa; phylum Arthropoda; class Insecta; order Hemiptera; family Pentatomidae; genus Piezodorus; species Piezodorus guildinii. The sequence continues at coordinate 90,162,191 of CM041294.1, forward strand.
CCTGTCAGACTATTTGAATCAAAATGAAATCTGCATGATATTAAAGCTCTTTAAATTTTACATTCATATAGCCAGTTTAATCAAAATCGTTAGAGCTGTTTTTGAGTAAATCGTAAAAAGGTGCAAAATGCATAGTATAAAATAGCTCTTCTGGTTAGCTGATTTTGATGAAAAAGTTCCTGTAACATCTCGGGCAAATAGTTTTCTTAAATATGAAATTTTACTTTCGTAAGGCTCTTAGTGTTTGCACTAGACTTACCACACACATTCACCTTTTTGCGGGACTTGGTCATTTAGACACAGGGGATCCTAAAATATTTATTTCCGGTGAAAACTCTAATTTTTAAAATTTTCATGATTGTAATAGTTTCCCTTTATATATATTTCATATATAGGTAAGCGAAATTAAAATCTGGGTACTCGCAACAAACAACTTTCACTAACCTCCATTGTTAAAATCTATTTAAGAATTTTCAAGTACACTTAGGGATGAAAAATGTCTAATGAAATAATTAAATTAAGAGTAATTAACACTAAGAGGCTTGCGAAACTAAAGTTTCTATAGAAAATATATTTTTTTAAAAATTATGTATTATATTATTATCTAAAACAGTCAGTTAGATTTATGGGTTTTTTATCACTCTCTATTAACTTTTACCAGTTTGTGTATAATATAATTTTTTTTTTTAAATCTTTAACTTTCCCATGGTATATTTTACATTGATAAAGCAAGTTTAATCAAAATTGTTGGAGCTGTTTTTGAGAAAATCGTAAAAAAGGTGCAAAATGCATGTTATAAAGTGGCTCTATGGTGAGGATGTAGTTGTCTTAAATATGAAATTTTAGTATCCTATGACACTGTTTTCGTGCTAGACTTCGAAAATTGTCAGATTGGAATATGTTTCCTTACTATATATTTCATATACAGGTAAGTGAAAGTAAAAATTAATTTGAACATAAATCCACCAAAATATACAAAAATATAGTTATTTAAAAATAAATACATTAAAATAAATTTTAAAATAACAACTGTTTAATTTAATAAGTAAATAAAGTAACAGAATTAGAATAAATTCAAGTATGTTGATGAATCTCAATAACTTACATTTAGCTCTTAAAGTAGCCAACAGATGGTGCTGTATTAGATATTTCTATGGTTACATTTGTAGTGAAAAGGAATAGGTCTAAAATATATACAGCTTATTATGACATTTGATATTCATAAATTCAATAATATATTTCAAATTAAAATAAATGAATATATAATAATAGTCTTATTAGTATCTCAATACTAAAATCTACTTATAATGTAATCTATATTTTTGTTATATTAGATAACCTTTAATTTCAATGATTAAAGTGTGACAATAAAGTTTATTTGCACAAAAAAAAAGTTATTTAGCAATTTAATCTGGAGCTGATGCCTATTGGATTGCCACGCTAGAATAATGGACAAATTCAATAAGTTTATCTTAAAAAGTTTTCTAATTAAAAAAAAAAAGAAACTTGATGTATTAAATATTATACCATTTAATTTATGTGAATAACAGAATTAAATGAAAAAGTGAAATAAAAGAATGAAAATAAATTGGAAAAGATGAAAATCCAATAATCTCATAAGAAACACACTTAATTCTTTAAGTAGCCACTAGGTAGCGCTGTAATATATATTATTTTTCTCAATAAAAAATATATTTAAAAAAATACAGCTCCTTGCGACATTAGAAATCATAAGTTCAATTATCTCTAGTAAATTGAAATAGATGAATATACAATAGTCTTGTATGCTTAATTCAATTAATGTGCCACAAGTGGCCATCTTTTTGTAATATAAAAAACATATGGTAAGAACTTCCTTTTTTCTTTCCTGTACATTTACTTCTTTATTCTGAGTACGTTGGTATAAGAATAGTGTAGAGAAAGAAAAGGGTCAGCCTTGGCTGGATGATGAGGCGGGGAGAATGAAGAGATGAACTGAGATGAACAATATACCAAGACATAATTATGTAGCCCATCTAAATTGTAACCCATAACCTTTCCCATTTGTTTTAAATACACCAATATTTAATCCCATCAGTTTTTTCACTCACTCAATTCAATACAGTCCACTAGTTCTAGCTACTCAATGTTAGTTATTCTAATGATGTTTAGACCAAACAAGTCTCATAAACGTCATGATACCAAAATCTCTGCTGATTTGCAAAAAAACATATATTTAGATCTTACAGTGGACAACAGATAGTGTTTTATTATTATATGACAAGTTGATAACTATTAAATTATTTTTCTGATTTCATATGAAGTTAACAAGTTTAAACTATACATTTTTCATAAAATTAGAAGTAATAAGTTCAATGACTGGATACAAATAATTATAATAAGGACATTTTAATGTAATAATAAGGTATATTTTTCAGACCTATCTGGTTAAATACAATAAAATTATTGAAAAATATATCTGAGGTAGAAAAGAAATGGTCTAGTTTTTTATTTCTTCCAAAAATGTTTTATTAAAATGAAAATGATTTATCAATGCTTTCGGTTGTTGTTGTTGGTTTGGGTTTTGAGGCGTAAAACCTTCATCAACGCCTAAATGCTTCGGGTCATTTCACCCCCATCTGCAGGATCCTATATTAACAATATCAACAAATACTAAGTATTCAGTAAAACAATTAATTTTAATGTAAATTAAATAAAATATTTGTTGTCAATTTTAAAAAGTTACACCAAATTATAACAAAATAATATTTTTTATTTAAATCCCCAACTTTTCTACCTCAAAAATATTGTAATAATAAAAAATTAAATAATAACAAAAAAATTTGGCCTTTTGGCTGATCAGGTTAGAATAATGGACAAATTCATTAAAATAATCAGAATATACTTGAATAATTTGAGTAAATAGCTTACACCACTAAACATGATATCCTTATCGTTATTTCATTTTAGAAAAAAAAAAAAAAAATTTTATCTGAAAGTATAATTTTATTTATTTATGAACTGTGTCAAATGACTTCTTTATTGTTAATGAAAATGAGAGAGTTTGAATTAAATAAATGAAAATTATCTGTTACTCTCATAGAAGCTGTCAATAGTAGATCATGTCCTAAGCACAAATAAAGATGTTATAGACAAGTCGTGTAATAAAATTTAATAACCCCTTCCTGATACTATTATACATATTAACAACTCTATGATCACAAGAGTAAATAAAGTTGAAAAATGTTCATAAATAAGTTAGCTAGAGTACTTTAAAACTTTTCCTAGTTTTCAAGAGCCAATTTTAATAATTGTATACAAAAATATAAACTTTTAAAATGAAGGATGAGACGAACCAGGAAGTAGTTCATGAATGATAACAAAAAAAAGTGAAAAAGTATTTATTGTGAAAACAGCATTTGTAGGTCCACATTGAAGGTAATAAGACAATTTAAAAGTTTTTTTTATTGAGGAATGAAGGAATAAATAATTTCATGGAAAAATTAATTACAATAAGATTAAAAAACAGTTATTAAAAAATAAAAACAGTAATAACCATTAATAAAACCATGAGTTAATACACCCAATGTACAATTAAAAATTAATACAGTCAACTAAAGTAACAATATTGATTTTTAACAATAAATACAAAATATTTAGTAAAAAATTTTGTACAATGGTACATCTAAACCAACATTAATAATTTGACTGTAATACTATTAATAAAACAAAAATTAAATCATAATATCAATCAATACAACTTATTTTGTTAAAGAAACACTTTTCAGCTGATTATTGATTGATTTAAAGTTTATTGGTTACCATTGGATACAGAATACACAACCTCTCATAGATCTGACAAATCGTTCGTAATCTTCACAAAATGAACATAGGAATCGTCTCTAAGTTGCAGCTGATTGTCAAAAGAAAGGAGGCTAAGGCAAAGAAGAAACGTAAAATACCTGATGATACTGCTCTCGCTTAGTAAGATTATTTAACCATCTTAAACTCTAGATATAGAGTAAAATTTATTGATTGATTCTGAATTAACAAGTGTTTGAAAATGGACATCACAAAGTAATGTAATAAAAAGAAAAAAAAAAAGAGAACCTTTAATAATCAGGAGTCAGTCTGATAAATAATATTTTAATTTTGATGAAGTTTCGGCTCAAACATGTGTTTTATATCAACTCTCTCCATCAAAAACCTATTGGTTTTTCCTCAGTTTATGCTTGGCATGGCTAGATGCTAATCCTATCTAAATTTTTAGATGCTAAGTATTGTGCTATTTGTTTTAATATGTTTTTGTTTTATGATAATTTTTTTTTTTAACTTTTGCTGGTCAAAATTTTGAGAGCACTTATGGTTTACATTAATACATTATGAATAACCTCTATAAATATCTAAATAAAGAATAGGAATCTTATTATTATTTGTATTTATAAAAAAAAAAAAAATGCTAATTAGGCGTGAGAAAGGTTTGTGACTATCATAAATAACAAGAAATAATTTGATTAAATCTAATTATTACTGAGACTTCTAATGTGGTACAAATAAATAAGAATCAACCATGTGATTTTTATGTCTGGAGTTTTATTTACAGTCTATTAATCTATAAGATAAATTTTATTCTTAGTTTGATTTATTGATTTCTCGACTGCCCGAGTTGTAAGTAGTTCACTACACAAGTAACTTTTTTTTTTCATTGAAGAATAGTTAAAAAGAAAGAATTTTCTATTGGATTGTGAAGTGCAAACCATAAAAAAAAAAAAGAGAAAAAATCCGAGCGCCAAAGTGCTGCACAAAAATTCAAACAGATTAATTGATGGTGGTGTCAAAGTTTTGACCGGCATGTATGTATCTGGGGATACACTTGAAAGAAACAAGAAAAAAGGAAAGAGAAAAATATAACAAAATATAAAAAGGATTATCAACATTTTTTTTTTAAGTAGGAAAGGGGGCTAAAATTATTATTTTATTTGGAAGTTTTAAAATTATTATTGAAAATGTTCCCATGAAAAAAAATTGGTATGCTGCCTTATAGCAACCCAATTAAGTTGGGGAGCAATATTTTGTTTATAAAGAGTAACTATTTTTTAAAATAGTAATTAATAACTATATATTAATCATAGTCATCATCATTTTTGTTTATTTGTATTACTTTCACTTACCTATAGATGGAATATATAGTAAGGGAATTTTTTTTTTTTTTTTTTTTTAAGGCTATACGGGGGTTTCTCGGGCTGAGGGGTAAGGGCGGGGGATAAATGCCGAGATAAAATCCCCCCAGCATCGAGACTTGAACTCGTAAATTATTTGTTTCAACTTTTCGGTTATCTGTTGCTAGGCAACGCTCGGCTACCCCGCCCCCTATAGTAAGGGAATTACTTTCATTTACCTATATATGGAATTACTTTCACTTACTTATATATGGAATATACCCGTTTTAGGGTTCCCTGAGTCCAAATGACCAAGTCCTGCAAAAAATATACAGTCCAAAATATTATTAATTAAAACACATGAAAAATGTACCTTGGATCTTTAAAAAGAAACCCTACATATAAACCAGAACTATCATATATACAAAACAAACATTTCTGGAAACCCTTCAGTATAAGAAATCTTTAACTAGAGTAAATCTTCCCTCAGACATTAAACAGGTATTTTATCAGGTATTAACTAAACAGGTATAGTTAGGATAAAACTGTTTATGTAATTTAAGTTATTCTTAAATAAACCACAATCGTTCCTATTCATCTCTTTTTACCCAGTCTGCTGGTGTTCCTCAAGGCAGTATCCTAGGACCCATTCTTTATACAGCTGATATTCCAACCCAGCCTAACACCTTCCTTTCTACCTATGCTGATGACACTTGCCACTCAAACTCTCCAATAACACATCAAAGACCTTGAGGTATGGTGTCAGAATTGGAGAATTAAAATCAATTCCAATAAATCCCAACAAACTACCTTTACCCTTCGTCGAAAACCTACGACATCCTGCCCTACATTGTTCTTTAATGACATTCCGCTTGTCCGGGTTGAACAGTTCCGCAATTTAGGACTCCTGCTTGAAAAACGCTTTACTTGGAATCTGCATACAACACTGAAAAGACAAGAAACTGTTCGACGTTTTCTTCTACTCCAACACTTACTAGACAGATGCTCTAACCTTTCACTTAACTACAAAAGACTCATTTACATGAAATCATAAGGCCTATCTGGACCTACAGAGTTGAGAGCTTTGAGGCTCTACTAAACCATCAGACTCTTCCCTTATCCAAACCTTACAATCCAAAATCCTTAATGCTCCTTACTTTGTCACGTATAAAATCATCCACCATGACCTTAATATTCCATTTGTTGCTGATTTGGCCTGTACCAGGTATCACTCCTTCCATGAAAAACTCCACTCCCACTCTAATTCATTAGTTTCAATTCTTGCTTCCTCTTCAATTCCTGATAATCCTCCGAGGCGTCTCAAAAGATGGCCTCGAGACCTTCTTGTTTTGATTCCTCTACTAAAGAGTACTGCCAATGGACAGTTTGTCTTCATGTGTTTTATCATTAATCATTGTTATTTTTCATTTTTTGTAAATACAAATTTTATTATTATTATTATTGTTATATAATTCTTAAATTAACTTATTTGTAAGTCTTATGTTGTGTTTAGATACGATGTTACTGTTAAGGGAGTTAGTTTTTTATGTTATCCGTCTAATAATGGAAGCTGATATTTCAGCCAAGAGAAATGTAAACAGCGAGCAGTGAAGAAGGTTCTAAAGGAGAAAAAAAATCTTTCAAAAAGAATTGAAGACACTTCAGCAAGAACAGATGTCGGCATTCACTGGAGTCCAGCTCACCAGACTCTATGCAGAAGAGAAGCTGCTAAAAAAAGTCTTAAGCTTGGATAATAGAAAAGTCTCATGGAAGAAACAGATGAAACTTCAAAGCATCGTGGAAACTCAAACGTCTTCTAGTCCCAGGCTTTACTGAACAGAAAAGTTATGAAACTATGAAGTTTTGGTTTGTTCTCATACAAGCTTTTTTTGTATAAGCTAAAATAAAAAGCTTTTATTGCACTGGATATAGTCCAAATGCTAGGCAGATTAATCAATGATATTTTTTTCATCAATTGTATATATATATACATACTAGCAATCCATCATTGCTTCGCACAGGTGTAATGTAAATGTGGTGTCATTTATATTTTAAAAAATCTCTCTCTGACCTATTTAGAGTTTATCACTTTGGGATTATGAATTCATCATAAGGAAAAGTGCACTTAGCAAGAAAATAATATGTTTATTTCATAACATCTATTTATTATTATATTTAATCATCAGTAGAAGTTGGAAACATGAATTTGTTAACAAATCATGGGTTCAGTTTATTTGTTTGTAATTATAAACGGTTCCTGTTTTATTCGATTTATTACTATCTTATATTTCAAATGAACTTTTTAAAATACATTTTAAAAGTTAAAAAGTTGTTTCCATGGGAGTCCCCCATTTCATTGACAGTGGAACATCTGTTTTCATGAAATGATCTAAAATTAGAAATAATTAATGACAATGTTAGTTAATGATTTTATAACAACTTTCCATTAATTATATCAACTTACGTTTGGTACATAATATTCTTTCTACAATTTTGTCTACTGTATGGATGAATATTACTTGTAGGATAAAGGCAACATTGAATCCCATAATCTCCTTCATCACAAACATTACTAATAACTTAAAACTTATTTTTTTGCAATTAACTTTTCTAAAATCTCATGCTTTCAAACGGTATATTATACATATATATTTCAGGAAAGATTTTTGATGCCTTTGATTACATAAAATTTAATTTTCCCATCTGAAGAGAAACTTTAATGAAATATATATATTACTATAACTTTAATGAAATATATATATACCTATAAACTTTCAGGAAAGAATGCTCTAAATTGGTGTTGAAAAACATCAAAATCCATTGTGTGATTTAGGAGTTTGCAGAAAACAAGTATCCCTTTATATATGGAAGTGTAAAGTACTTAGTACACCTTAACTTTTCTGTTTCTCCAAAGTAAATTATTTATACTGTATTAGTATCGTTTTTAACTAACTTCATAAATATTTCTTAAAAACTGAGATATTGATTACCAAAATGTACTACTATACCCATTTTAAGAAATTGTATAGGTAGTACAAAAGTCTCTAGGAAAAATTATTATTAAATAAATTTCTTTGGTCCACTTTATATTAGAATGCTTACTATATCAATTAAATTATTTTTACTTTGTGGCAACACTGGTTACCAGTAACTTTTCCTGGCAACACTGGTACCTCCCATTAACCTTCCAATATTATTATATTGTATTATTAATTAAAATATAAGTGTGTATCATTAGTTTCTGTGCATTCTTATTTACGAAATATCCATTCATTTAATAGCTTTCCAGATATAACAAGATACACATTATACTTTCACTTACTGATATGAAATATATAATAAGGGAAAGTATTGCGATCGTGAAAATTTTCGAATTCCAGTTTTCAACGGAAATACACGTTTTAGGGTCCCCTGAGTCTAAATAACTAAGTCCCACCAAAAGGTCTGTGTTATAACTCCCGGGCGAAAACGATGGATCCTAGGAAACTGAAATTTCATATTTAAGACAACTATACGTCCGAGATGTTACAGAATCTTTTTCATCAAAATCGGCTGACCGAAGGTCTACTTTATACCATGCATTTTGCACCTTTTTACGATTTTCTCAAAAACGGATCTAACGATTTCGATTAAACTCCCTATATCGATGTAAAATTTGATGGGCTTTAATATCATGCAGGTTTCGTTCTGATTCAAATGGTATGACAGGGCTTTAATTTAGTAGATTAAAAAAAAATTAGAACATCATCTTATAAGCATTGATAAATAACGGATAAATATGTAAGTTGGACGATTAGATAAACAACTAAAGGAGAAAAGTGCAAACATATTTTTTTGTACAATTTTTGAACACAAGAATAGTAATATAGACGTATAATATACCGTTTGATAGCTATATTGATAGAAAAAATATTATCTAATATATATGGAATTTTAAAGGTTAATGGAGAGTGATGAAAAGCCGATAAAACTGAAATTCGAAATAATTAATTCGTTAACAATTTATTTGTATCTTTATATGTATTTAAAAATTCTAAAATTGATTTTAACAACGGAGTAAGTGAGTCGTGTGTTACGCGCACCAGATTTTTACATTATAGAAGGAATTTACATGTATCATTAGTAGCTTATGAAAATAATTGATAATGAAGAAAATATTTGAGTGTTTTTTAGATAGAATTGTATGACGGATTTCAATTCAACTAAACAATAAGAATAAATATAAGTCAAAATATTAATTCAGTAAAAAATATCCTTAAGAACCTTTAGGAACTCAACATCTCAACTATAGCAGCACAGTTGGTGAGTCACTTCTTGGTGAAGCAATGCCTCTGTGTTCTTTTATTCCCTTAACCAAACAAACTTGTCATTTCAATACATCTAAAAGGCTTTGAAAAACAGAAGTAGGTAGTCTTTTTCAGATCATCTTTTAGGTGAAATACACTAAGAAATTTCCACAATACCATAAAGTTACATTTGACAAAAGAAGTATTCAAATTTAAATAGGAAATAACATTCAAAGTACTCTTAAACTATTCCATCGTTCCCGCCATGTTCTCCCTTATCCCACTCGTAAGCTCCTTGTATCCTCTCTAATTTTCCCTCAGTTTGATTATGGATGTATGGTATATGATGGCCTCTCGATGATGCTAGAGAAACGATTAAAGTTAATTATGAACTGTTTTTAAGATTTGTCTTTGGCACATCGAGGAGGTCTCATGTATCCCATCTTTATACCGAATCAAAATGGCTCTTTCCTCTTACCCGTAGGCAATATTTCCTTGGATCTTTCCTATACCAAACCATCAATTCACAAAACCCTCCATATATCTACAATATCCTACAGTTCAAACCCTCAATTCACCCACTAGAGACTAGATTCTGTTTTTCCAACCTTTATATTAGTTCCCACAGAACAAAAAAATACGAATGCTCCTTTCTGACCCGTTCTACTAGTTTCTGGAATTCCCTTACACCAAACATCCGTCATGCTCCTTCCCTTTCTACATTTAAATTCCTTCTTTTCCAGCACCTTCTAACATCCCAAAATGACGCTGCCTGACATATATTTTAAATATGAAATATATTTTTTTTTCCTCTGGTTCAATCTTTACAGTATTTGTTTAGTTTTTTATATCGTTATTTTTGTTACTAGAAGATTTCATTTCTTATATTAGTATTTTTTATTTTTATTTATGTTTTAATTGTTTTATCTTTCATTAATTCTTGGTCTGATATAGATCCTTTATTATTTCAGAGTTAATGTTATTTTAAGAATACCAAGTACTAGTACAATGTTACTAATTATTTTTGTTTTATTTAATTTTTTTTTTGTTTCTTTTTTATTTGGATTCTGTTATCAACTCATATATTTCTCATTTTTTTCTAACATAAATTAGCTTCTGAAGATTGTTTTTATTTTAGTTATTTTGTGTTGTATACAAATTCATCAATTATTGTAAATAGTAGTTAATCATGTTCATCTTGTCTGTTGGCCAGACATATTGTATATTTAAACTGTACAAACCTATTATTCTAAAGGGACCCAGTCCCAGAATAAAAATTATTTTCTATCTATCTATCTAAAGAACTAATTTAACTTTCACTTACTATACAGTAAACACTCTTTTTAATAAAAACGGTTATAACGAAGATCCGTTTATAACGAACTATCGTTGCGGTCCCTAGAAAAATGAATAGAAAACTATGCTTTCTCCTCGTTTATAACGAAAAATTCTCTTTTAATGAATTAACGAACTACTTTTGTAGACCTCAGAATTGAATTTGTTTAGTTATTACGAAAAATTATGATATGTCTTAATTCCTAGTAAAGACCGGCGTCTTTCTGCCCAAATCCTTTTTATCTCTATTCAGCTGAATTCTGTGATTCAGTCTGTGACAGCTTATGGCTTCTAGAGTTTCAGCAGTTTTTCTGTTTTTATTACTTGCTGTAATTCAAGTTTCCTACGAGGTCAAATCAGTCTTGCTTTCCGTTTTAAGTGCGCTTCCGCTCCGCACGGTATGTTAAAGAGAAAACCCATTGATTTAAATACAAGGTTGGTGATTCTCCAAAAAGTAAATAAAAAAATTCAGTCGAAATCGAAAGTTGCGGAAAAATACGGCAAAATCTCCTCTATCAACGATTATCGCTAATAAAGATAAAATCGATGCCTCCGTTGCGTCTTCATCGGGATGTGCAAAAAAAAAAAAAAAAATGTTTTTATTACTTCAACTTTATATGGATTGCTGTGATTTTGACATTGTAACTCCCTTTTTAAGTTTTGTATTTTGAACGATGGTTTATGTTTATTAAAGTTATAGAGTATTAGGCAGTGGAATAAAAGAACCTTGTACTAGACAGCTTGTTTATATTACTGCTATATATACAAACAACATGGCGCAGGGGACGCTACCAACTGGACTGCACTGTTTGTTGTTGGGCAGCTGTACACCTAGGTGGAAGTCAGTGCCACAACTATCTTTACATATACAATCGATATTTAACACACCCCCTCAATTGAATGTTTTCAAATATATACATACACAAGTAAATATTCAATTGTATCTCACATACAAAACAAGTAAAAATATTATTCTACTACAAAATTCTACACCACAAAACAAGTAAAAATATTATTCTATTAAAAAATTCTATACAACAAAGCAAGTAAAATATTATACTATTACAAAATTCTATACAACAATTTTAGCACAATATATATACATGACATTAATATATTAATTAATTAAAGCCTTCCGAAACATTTGAAACTTATCAAAGGCAAGTGGTTTTGTGAACAAATCTGCCACATTGCGGTCAGAATTGATGTGTTCCACAGATATTATTTCTTTGGAAATAAGATCTTTAACAAAATGGAATTTTATATCAATGTGTTTTGCCCGTTTAGAGTTTTCACAATTCTTTATAAAAGCTATAGCACTAGTGTTATCCACCAACAGTTTTCCACTTAATGTTTCACCACTGAACTCACTAATTATTCCACTTAAACTCACAATTTCCTGTGATGCCATTCCTGCTGCAATGTACTCTGCTTCCATCGTTGAAAGAGCCACACATGCTTGCTTTCTTGAATGCTCTGGATTGGATTCTTCATTCTGAAGTCTTGAAGGGTTTTCTGACTGCTCTGGATTACAATCATTCTGAGGTCTAGAAGTTTCTTCTGGCTGCTCTGAAATATTAGTGTTATTCTCTTCACCATTTTTCCTTCCCTCTTCATAGCTTCCACCACTATTATGATAGACAATAGGTACATTTTTAACTTCTTTATAGGGCATTTGGCTCTCCTCGAATATCACATCTCTAGATCTAATAACTTTCTGCTCGTCTGGCAACCAAATCCTATACCCACCACCACAATAACCAACCATCACCCCCTCCTTGCTTCTGGGATCCAATTTGGAACCTTTAGGAAGAATGGTAGGCCATGCTCGGCAACCAAATATTCGAAGTTTAGACAGATCATTTCTGCCATTCCATATTAATGAGGGAGTTTCCCCTTTACTTAAGGCTGAAGTAGGTGACCTATTCAGTTCATAAGCACAACATCGAGCTGCTTCCCCCCACAAGAACTTGGGGATGCCGGAATCTGATACCTTAGTACGCATCATATCTAATAGTGTCCTATTCATTCTCTCACTCTTTCCGTTCATTTGAGGGCTATATGGCAAAGAATATTCTAATTTTATACCTTTATCTGAACAATATTTTTGAAAAAATTTAGACGTAAATTCTCCTCCATTATCTAAACGTAGCCTCTTCACCGGGACACCCTGCTGCCTTTCTAGTTCCGCTATATAATCCATCAGGTTTGTTTCAGCTTCGCTCTTCATATGGAGAAGTTTAACATGCACAAAATGAGTGAAGTCGTCCAAAATCACCTGCATATACCTATGTCCTTCAACTGATTCAGGATTGAAAGGACCACATATATCAGAGTGAATTAATTCACCAACCTTTGAAGTGCGTTTCCTATTATTTGAAAAGGGTTGTCTAGTAGCTTTACCTTCAATGCATGCCGAACACTTCTTGTCACTATAGGGTAATCCTAAACTTTTAAGTCCATGCCGATTCAAATGTCCTAGCCGTTTATGCCATAGATCTCCATCCGTAGCACTTGAAATGTTGCACTTGACTTGATTATCACTGGGTTTATCAAACGTAAATATGTACAATCCATTCACTCGTGGACAACTCAGCTTAAAATTTCTTCCACAGATTTTCATCTCCTTAGAATCTGTAATCACTTTTAAGCCTTTTGAGGTAACTGCACTCACTGATAATAAATTATGTTTTAACCCCGGAACTATTAAACCTTTAATGTTTACAATCCTACCTTGAGAGGTTACTCTTAGGGTACCTTCTTTTCTAGTAAACATCTTATCACCATTAGCTATATGTATAGCAACATCATGATCAAGATTCGAAACATTTGACAAAAGGGGTTCCAATTCTGCCTTAAAAAGATGGTTACTCACACCTGAATCGACTAAAAACACATTGTTAGATGATAGTTTAATATTACCACAATTTAGGGCCACCATTACAACTTCTTCATCTACATCTGCTGAATTACCCTGGATTGTTCCTCTTCTTTTCCCACGAAAGCTTCTATTAAAGGATTTACTTCCACGGTTCTGCTTATTTTTGGGACATTGTGCCTTGAAATGTCTCTTATCCCCACATATAAAGCAACCACTCTGTGCTTTAAATGATACTTCTGATGATGATGCACTAGCTGATGACTTTGACTTTAACTTTGTATCTGTATCTAGAAGTCTGGCTCGCACAAAATCCATTTGGACTTCTAAATTAGTTTCTAGAGCTGTCACAACTGTGTTAAATTCATCTGGTAAAGACATCAAAAGGTGACATACCTTGTCTGACTCTCCTAGAACTGTGCCTTGTTCTTGAAGGTTTCGGATAATGGTATCAAATGCCAAAAAATGTTCTTCCATGTTTCCTTGAAGAGAATATTTCAGGCCCATCAACTTTCTGTACCAAGTCAATTTTGAAAAAGAGGTAGATCTGACAAAAACCTTCTTTAAAGCATTTATCATTTCCTTGGAAGTTTGGCAATCCATGATTATTTCCAGATGTTTATCTGAAATGCCTTGGATAATGATGGACTTTGCCTTCGAGTCTTTAATGAGAAATTCCCTTTTCTCAGCACTAGAGGTAGGAGGATCAGCTTCCAACACATCTTTTACCTGTTCTCTTTCCAAAATAGATGACATTCTAAAAAACCAGCTGTTAAAACTTGTTCCGACGAGTACTGGAACTCCTGAAATAGTAACTGACGCCATAGTACCGGTAAACAAAATTCACTAATAAAATAATATCACTTCGCGACTACGCGTTGACACTATACACAAATACTATGCTCTGCACAAATACTCTGGGCCCATAACCTATTAAAGTTATAGAGTATTAGGCAGTGGAATAAAAGAACCTTGTACTAGACAGCTTGTTTATTACTGCTATATATACAAACAACATGGCGCAGGGGACGCTACCAACTGGACTGCACTGTTTGTTGTTGGGCAGCTGTACACCTAGGTGGAAGTCAGTGCCACAACTATCTTTACATATACAATCGATATTTAACAATGTTAATCTTAAAGTATTATGTAAAATTTGAAATAAGATAGATAGAGCATAGTTTTAACTGCTTTTGTAGTGCCTGAAAGCGAATGCTGTATTGAAAATATTTCTTTTTAACCACCTGAATTTATACCAAGACATATAACATACATACAATATATTTTTCGGATATAACGAATCGAGAATTTTTTGGTCACTTGGAGTTCGTTAAAACGAGGGTTTACTGTATTCAGTTTTCAACGGAAATACACGTTTTAGGGTCCCCTGAGTCCAAATAACCAATTCCCGCAAAAAGTTCTCTGTGCGTGGGTATGTGTCCGTGTGTGGTAACTCCTGGGCGGAAACGAAAAGCCCTATGCAACTAAAATTTCATATTTAAGACAACTATACGCCTGAGATGTTACAAAAACTTTTTCATCAAAATCGGCAAACCAGAAGGGGCACTTTATACCATTCATATTGCACCTTTTTATGATTTTCTCAAAAACGGTTCCGACAATTTTGATTAAACTCGCTATATGAATGTAAAATTTAATGGGCTTTAATATCATGTAGGTTTCATTATGATTAAAATAGTCTGATAGGGCTTAAATGTCGATATTTTAAATTTTCTTCCCCTAAAGAACCTTTAATTTTGTTGATTCTATAAAAATAACTAAATTATCTAGTTACCACTGAAAAACAGGTAGATATATAAATTGAATGAATTCGATACCCAACTAAAGGAAAAAACTGACAATTTTTTTTGTTTTGTTTTTTAAGATAAGAACAGTAATATACATGTGTAATAATACCATTGGAAAGTTAATGAAGAGTGATGAAAAGACGATAAAACCTAACTGATTATTTTATATATAATTGATCTTTTAATAAAACACATGTTTCTATAGAAATTCAATTTAATTAATTCTTTAATAGTTTCACTAATTTTTATCTCTAACTGTATTTAAAATTTTTTTAATCAATTTTCAAAACGGAGGTTAGTGAAAGTAGTGTGTTGCCCGCACCAGATTTTTAAATTTATGCCGCTAATTACCTGCTTGATTAAAATGTGGTGTGTTTAAAAATAAAAGTTTTCATTCATTTTAAAACTATAACCGTGTTGATGAGGTAATAGACTTATGATAAAAGAGAAAAAATTGAAAAAGTGATGCATTTAAATTTTGGATACACTTACACAATTAAAATAATGAAATATATTTCATAAGGAAAATTATATCACAAAAGTTATACACGTTTTTAATAAATCTTACAAATTCAGAGTTTACATATAAAACTGACAGTAGTATAATATATCCTGAATGATAAATAAATATAATTAAAAAAAAAAAAATCCTGTACCACTACAACCCAAGGAGGGTCTTGGGCTCAGTACATATAGAGATTCGTACTGTTTCTAGGCCAACAGCAGTGCAATGAGATGATAAGGCCTTAATCACGCTCAGCCACCAGATTTTTCCCCAATTATTTTGGGTACCCACATTATAGAGGCTGGGTCTGCCCCAGGAGGGTCTCCATATCCTAGGGTCGCCCCCCGACTGAATTAACAGAATAAATAATATTCTGCCTCAGCCGGGGTTCGAAACCCAGGACCCGGAGCACAGTAGACTAGCGCTCTATCCACTAGACCACGCCGCTCCCTAAATATAATTAAACAAAAAAAATAAAAATAATAAATAAATGAATTACATGATGTCATATAATGCAAAAAAATAAATAACAAGAAAAAGAAGGTGGGAGAGGGGTAATTTTTTACTTAAGGCTGCTTACTTTTTATCACCAAACAAAAAGCTATTAAAAAGAATAACACAAAGCCCCATTAATCCATAAGTACTTAATATAAAGGAACACACCTTTAAATTCTGTGAAAACTACAATTAATTCAAATAACATAGACCCTAAAAAAACTGATTAATAAACATAATCTAATTTATTTCAATATATATATTGAAAAATATGGTAAATTACACACTGAAAAAAATTTATTAATCTCACTAATACAATTATCCCAAATGATGTTTTAAACTTCATAAGCCTCAGAGAATCTTTTAATTTCTTTATTACTAACTATAAGCATAGTTTAACTGAACTTACAGCTGATCTGAAAATATTCTAGAAGACATAAATACTTCTGTTTGTAGGTGTCATATGTTAATTTTATTAAAAAATCAAGAATGACGATTACTTTTAAATTAATCATTTGGTGATAAAAAGTATATGGCAGCCTTAATGTAAGACTGAAAAAGGATATGGTACATAAAACAAGTACTGATAAACAAGACCAGTAATAAAATATCTAAGCCTCAATGAAAAATAATACTACCAAATATAACAAAATTAAAAAGGAAAATAAAAATACATTAACTCATTGAATAAAATGTAATCAATACATAAAACATGTACAAAGAAAAAAAAAAAAAATGTAAATACATTATCATCCAGTTCATGGAAGGAAATAAAATGGTTTGGCATAAAATAGGCCTCAACATGTATTGTGCATATCATATAATTCACTTTCAAAAAATTAACAAACTATGCCTAAAAAATGTTCTTGTAACATGTATTCCTCCCAGCTGATATTGAACAATAAATACCAGCCTCAAAGTTTGTACCATTAACACAAAATATATATATACATATATATCCCTCATAAATTATGCGTGTAACATATCCCTTAACAAATCAAATCGACATCAAGCGCGGGTGGAGGTGGCGGTGGAGGAGTCAGCAAAGAGGACATGTCCGGGGGCGGGGAGGCACGCTGGTGACCGAGGGAGGCAGCATCCCTGGGGGAGGGATGGATGGAGGGGGCGCAACCCCTGGGGCAGGAGGGCTCTGGAGGGCAGAGGGAGGCAGCGAGCTGGGGGCGGTCGTCTGGAGCCCTGGCACTGCGGGCTGCGGCATCATGTTGGTCGTAGTGGGCTGCTGCTGCGGGGGTGGCTGCATTCCTGGGGGTGCTGGCTGCATTCCAGGCACTGCGGGTTGCATACCGGGGACTGCTGGCTGCATCCCAGGAACACCGGGTTGCATTCCATGCATCGAAGGCTGCATACCGGGAACAGCGGGTTGCATTCCAGGTACACCAGGCTGCATTCCAGGTACACCAGGCTGCATCCCAGGAACTCCAGGTTGCATGCCAGGCATTCCAGGACCTGGAGGCATGCCCGGAGGAGGTGGAACTGTTGGAGGTTGCCATCCCCAAAAGACAGGAGGTGGAGGAGGAGGTGGAGGTGCTGTCTGTGTCCATGGAGGAGGTGCTGCGCCTGGAGGTGGCATGGCAGTCCACGGGGGAGGTGGCACCTGCCATGGGGGCAGGGTGGGGGGAGCGGAGGTCCCAGGCGGCATGGTCACATTCTGGTCTGGGGGCTTGGACCACGGCGGGGGGAGTGAAGTGGGAGGCGGAGCCGTCAGGGCGCGCGGCACCATCGATTTGTCAAAGACGCTGGTTGTAGCAGTGGTCATCTTCTTCTGGAGGTTGTTCTGGGACATGGACTTGTCGGGTGGTGGTCCTTCTCCAAGCTCAGCCATCAATGACATGTACTATAAACAAACAAAAAATATTAATATCTTTTTAATTTGACTTGATTTATGATAGCAGAATTATTAGAAATCAGAAAAAAATATTTTATTATTTTTGCCAGAGAGATGGGTAAATACTCAAATTAATACTACGGAGTATCAATTTGTAACATACAATAATATCATCTTGTAACATCTCACATCTGTATGAGGGAGATTCCTGATTTTGCGAAGCTGTGCTCATTCATTACATAATGCTTAAGCTGGGATGTTATATGAGTTATGGTTATCAGTAGAGTTTTTTATGCTTTAGTATACAAAAACAAGAACATGGTCATGAAACATGAATTAATCAGGTGATTAGGCTATGATCATACCTAGCCACCAGATTTTCTCGCATCTTTGGGTACCCACTTTAAAGAGGCTGGAGGGTCTCCATACTCTAGCATAGTCTCCTGGGCAAAATAACATAATACAAATATTATCACATCTATGGATTCAAACTCAGGACCCGCAGAACAGTAGAATAATTTTCTATCCACTGGATCATGTCGCTCCCAAATAACATTGGTAAAGATAATAAAAATTTTAATACTGACTTATAAATATTTTTTTATGAAGTCAACTATAGATTGTCATAGTTATTTTATTTAATTACACAATAATATATGTATACTTCAATAGCTCTTACTTCTTCGTCAATTTTAGCCTTTTCTTTGTTGTTGACGACAGCAGGGACACCTAGACGTTTCGCCCTACAATCTTTAGCGATATGTCCTGCTCCTCCACAAGTAGAACAGACAATCGAATGAGTCACGTTAGGTTTATCAGGGCACTAGAAAATAAAAAATTAAAATAAAACATTAAAACTAGATTCTTGATATTTAATTATATTCATAATATTTCTATTTAGTAAGGAAAATATATAAAATAACAACTACTGACAAGCCATGACTTGTGATCGGCAGCACCGCAGTTGGAGCAGCGGGGACCATCATTCTCCCTCAGTGTGCCGTTGAGGAGCGCCAGTTCCCTCAGTTGCATCCTCCGCAGGTCATTCTGACCCTCTGGCACTTCTACTCCCTGTCTGATGATCTCTTTGATCTAAAAACATATTTACAAAATGTACTTTTCAAGCAAATTTTCAATAAAATTGTTTATACCACCCAACTGCAAACTAAATGGGGGTTGTCATATGTGTAAGTCAAAACTGTTACAATCTCGCATTAAGTGCGTTCAATGCCTGAAATTGTAGTGATCTCGCATTAAACACGTTTGAACTTGCAACAGTGGTGCCGAGCCCCACAATGTGTAAGCAGCTAAGAAAGTCCAGCCTCAAGTGAAAAAACTTAGATATTCGCCCCAGCATGAACGTGTAAAATGTGAACATTTCTTGAAAAATAAAATTAAAATTGTTTAAGAATAGCAATAAATTTGCTTATTACAAATTTCATAGGTATTAAAACTTAAATAAAACTTTATTTCTGTATTTCAGCTTTTTGATTCTCCACAAAAATAAACTTTTGTAAGGAAATATAAATAAAAGCCAAAATTTAGTATAGCACTCTGTTGGAATCTCAATTAGTATAATATACTAAAGAAGAAGGGTTCTTGGTGCTTAATTATTCTACATTCTTGGTGCTTGATTATACTACATATCTTTATATGGCATTTATACCCATTTCATTTAAGGATAAGACCTAAATGATATAAGGAATTCCTAGAGCCATTTTTTAAAAAAACATTAAAAATGTTTTGATTTATCCTATGAAGATAAGTTAATTTCAAAGAAGTGCCAATGTAAAACAGATTGTACATATTAAAACTGAATAAACAGTTGCCAACCACGTAATGAAGTGAAAATTGGTAAACGTATTTTAGCTTTCCAATTCTCCACAAAAATAAAATTTTGTAAAGAAATATTACGAAGCCAAAATTTTGTATAGCACTCTGTTGGAATCTAGATTAGTATAAACAACTAAATAAGAAGGGTTCTTGCTGCTTAATAATTTACAAATCTACAAAATCAAAAATATGGCATCTATAACCATTTCATTTTATTTCAATAATGATAAGACCTAAATGATATAAGGAATTTAATCAAAACAGCTATAGCCATTTTTAACAAATATTAAAAATATATAATTTAGAAGAGGTGTAAGTTGATTTCGAAAACAATTTCTTTGTAAAACCTTTTAAATGTATGAACAGTCGTGTACCACTTATGGTTTTTAAGCTAGACTTTAAAGTCAAAATTAATAAATGTATTATAGCTTTTCGATTCTTCACAAAAATAAAATTTTGTAAAGAAATATAGACAAAAGCCATAATTTTCTTTAGCACTCTGTTGGAATCTCGATTAGTATAAAATACTAAAGAAGAAGGGTTCTTGGTGCTTAATTATAATTGCTAGAAGCCATTTTAGGGTTTTTAGCTGGACTTGATATAAAAATTGATACATGTATTTTAGGTGTTCGACTCTTTCAATTAGTATTAACTACAAAAAAAAAAGTTGGTGCTTGATTAAAATTACTCGAGCCATTAAAAAAGAATTATCTAGTTTTATAATGAGAAGTTTGTTTACATGGTATAAACCATTGGGGACCCTTTAAATGTAAATGTATGTATATTTGTTGAATACTATAATTCAATTTTTTTTTTAATATAGCAATAATTCTGCTCATGTATTCCATAAATAGTTAAACAAAAGTAAAACTTTATTCACGTATTTTAGCTCATTGCTTCTTAACAAAAATAAAACTGTTAAGAAATATAAACTAAGTTAAACAATTTTCTGTAGCACTCTGTTGGAATCTCAATTAGTATAAAATACTAAATAAGAAGGGTTCTTGGTGCTTAATCAAAATTTTAAGACATTAAAAAAATAAATAAATAAAATATATACATATATATATATATATATATATATATATATATATATATATATATATATATATATATATATATATATATATTTGGCAGGTCGGTGTAAAAACTAACAAGTTTTGCACACAATATTTATTGAACAAATAAGTTGACAAATAAAAAGAATGTATTTACAAACACAGAACAGGTTATAACCTCCATCATTCTTATTAACCACTTTAACACATGTTTTTTATTATTAAACATTTTTCAAGATCATTATTTCAGCCTCTGTATTTGTCTTGCAACGAAGAGGGGGGCTCTTCTGCTACATCTATATATATATATATATATATATATATATATATATATATATATATATATATATATATTATATATATTATAGATTTTAATATATATATAATTTAAAATCTATAATTTAGCGAGGTGTAAGTTGATTTTGAAAGTAGCATAACTGTAAAACAGATTGTGCTTCTTAACAATGAACAGTTGCATAACACTTTTGGTTTTGAAATAGACTTGAAGTAAAAATTTATACACATGTATTTTAGCTTTAGGATTCTCCACAAAATTAAAATCATGTAAAGAAATATAGACAAAAGCCATAATTTTCTGTAGCACTCTGTTGGAATCTCAATTAGTATGAAATACTAAAGAAGAAGGGTTCTTGGTGCTTAGTAATTCTACATATTGAATAACATGTCTGAAATAATAAAAAAATTAATACTAATACTCTGTCAAACATCAAAACTCATTTATTTATTCTTTCACTTGGGCCATAAATTTTTAGCTAAAAGTGGATTATAGCCCTAACTGCAGTTAAGGAAATGTCACCATGTGGGTCAAAAATGCATCGACTCATAATAGATAACGTTACCTCTATAACTTTTAAACATTCTTGGGTCCAGTACATGCAGAGATTTGAAATGCTTTCCAGAACAACAGCCGTGGAAAGAGATGATTATGACGAGATCGAGCTTCGCCACCAGGCCCCCCAATTTTCAGGTACCCACTTTTATAAAGACTGGGTGTGCCCTAGGAGCGCCTTGCAGCTTGTTTATTGTTTATTTATTTAGCGTCACTTTATGCTAATGTGGCTAATCGGAAGATGCTACATTGGGAGTCCTAAATTTGGCCTAACCAGGTTTAATTGAGATAGGGATCTTTAACAAGAAACTGAAATTGTACAGGCTCGAGACCACCTTTTTACATTCCCTCTAAGGGAGGTCATAACTAAGGAGTTTTTACTCCCATGAAAATATCCTAGGGCTACCTAGCGTTTTGAACCCATGACCTTTGGCATAGAATGCTGTTATACTAGCCACCCTGCTACAGTTGATCCCTCAACTTGCAACCTTAATATCTTTTTAAGGCTGCACTACACAGCGAGAGAAGAGGTTGGTGAAATATCATGAGAGTGAGGTCTTGTGAGAGTTCTTTGACCACAAAATCTAATACTCATGATTTTTTTTTTTTTTTTTTTTGGGTGAACATTTTATTTTCAGAACTCTAAGAGTTTCAAAATTAAAAAAATCTAAATGCATTAAAAAAATTGATCCTGGAAAAATGCAAAAACTATAACAACTCATTTGAAACATAATCAAATTTCTAACCACATAAAAGCCAAATTGTTTTAATCTGACCAGTATTAGTAAAGACATTTTTATGACAAATATAATTAAGCATACTATGTTTCAAAAAGGTGAAAATTCATAAGATTTGGTTTTGTTTGTTTATTTAACGTCACTTTATGCTACTATGGCTAATCGGACGATGCTACAGTGGGAGTCCTAAATTTTGCCTATCCAGGTTTTATTAGGATAGGGATCTTTAACGAGTACCTGACATCACACAGGCTCGGGACCACCTTTTAACGTCTCCTCTGAAGGACGGAATAACTAAGATTTTTTACTCCCATTAAAAAATCCTAGGACCACCTACGGGTTTGAACCCGTGACCTTTGGCATAGGAGGCTGTTACACTAACCACCCAGCTACAAGTGATCCCCATAAGATTTGGTGTTAGTAAATTATCACACTCTCACATACTTTCAACATATTGTAATAAATATTTAATTACTGTATTTTCTATAAAACTTTATCATTTATTTTATAAACTTTATTATAACAATGCTTGATTTCTTATAATGGAGTTTCTACATTAAAAAAACATGTCATCATAATGTGAACTTGTTTGTTTTGATATAACATTATCATTTATTTATTTTTTTTTAGATAATATTTAATGATAAAGTACTTAAAAAGTATTATTTGATGTTATTATCCTTATTTTTTTTTTTAAATATGCCTTCCCCTCTCCCATTACTTTCGTTAACTCTCACAATATCTCGCTCTCATGAATTTTCAGCTACCTCTTCTCTCACTGTGTAGGCTCACTTATTTTAAAAAGGGAGCAAGCTTGGAGCTGCTAGTTACAAAAAAAGATGCGAGGTACCTCTCGTGAGAGACCAATTCTCACAGGTTTTAGACGCTAGTCAATTTGATGGTATATGATACTAATATTAAGGAATAAATAGCATGGACAGATAGTAGAAACCATGTCTGGCCTTTCCATTCCCAACAGAAAAAATTTCTAACCTATAGAGCAGCAGCTTCTATCAGCCTTAGAATGTTAGATGTAGAATGATTAATGTATTTTAGCTGTTTGATTTTTTTAACAAATAATACTTTTGTAAAATATATAAAAACAGCTAAAATTTCCTATACACTCTGTTGAATCTCAATAGTATGAAAATACTATATAAGAAGGGTTTCTTGTGCTTAATAATTTTACAGCATAAAACATTGCTTGTATGAAACACAACAGTATAGCTATGTGCAAGATTTCTACAGTGGAAAATGTGATGTACACTACCCCAAAATCATGTTTTGTTTACTATTGCAAACTAGCAAATCAAAATTTAAGCTTAAATTTTTCAAAACATTCTATATCATTCTTTTAATTTTACTAACGTAAATTTCAATTCAGTTTCTAACTTTTATTAAAAACTGCTCCACTAAATAATTCTCAAAAACAGATTCATGTATTTTAGCTCTTAATTCTCCACAAACCAAGTATTGAAAGAATATAAATAAAAGACCAAATTCTTATAGACTCTGTTGAATCCAAATAGTAGGAATACTAAATAAGAAGGGTTCTTGGTGCTTAATAATTTTACACATCTTTATTTCTCAAGAATCGTATTTTATTGAGTAATACTTCACTGAGCATGACGACTTGCCCATATCAGACTAAATGTTTGATTTTTACAAGACAAGAAAAGGCTGACAGATGCATAAGAAAAAACTTTCACTACCTATCTTTGAATAATATTTAAAAACTCTGGTGAGGGTAACACATGACTTTTATTTACCTTGGTTATTGAAATAAATTATCAAATTAAGTTAGAGTTGAAAAAAATTTATATAAAGATTTATATTAAGTTTTGTTGGAAACAAGTGTTTCAGATAAACAAATATAACAATATAAATTACTATGTACAATAATCACTAGTTTATACCATTTTTGTCTTTCTGAGACACTTTTTTCAGCTTAGTATATAAGATAAATTTGTTCTAAAATTTTAAGCTTTCCAATGGTATATTAAACATCTATATTGCCATTTTAGTGTATGGAAAAAAAAAAAATAAATAAAAAAAAAAAAAAAAAGATTGCTCTTTTCGTCCTTAGTAGGTTATGAAGTTGGTTCAAGTTGTATATTTAGCTGTTTTCTATCAATGCTAATTGACTCATTTTTTCGAATCTACAAAATTAAAGGTACTTTTGAAAAATAATTAAAATATTGGCATTTAAGCCCTATCAGACCATTGTAATCACAATGAAACCTAGATGATATTAAAGGCCCATTAAATTTTACATCGATTAAGCGAGTTTAATCAAAATCAAAGAGCCGTTTTTGAGAAAATTGTATAGTGTAAAGGGCTCTTCTGGTTAGCTCATTTTGATGAAAAAGATACTGTAACATCTTGGGCAGATAATTGTCTTAAATATGAAATTTTAGTTTTGTAAGACTTTCCGTTTTCATGCTAGTCTTACCACACACACAGACCTTTTTGAGGGACTTGGTAATTTGGACTTAAAAACCCTAAAAAGTGTATTTTCGGTGGATACTGGAATTTAAAAATTTTCACGATCGCAATACTTTCCCTTACTATATATGTTTCATATTAAGTTAGTGAAAGTAAAAGGCCATGGATTGACAGAAGAAGAGATAATTAACAATTAAATATTGTTGTGATATATTGTAAAGGCATAAATAATAAAACTTGTGGGAAATCAAGAAGGCGCGATGTGATCGGCCAATAAGAAAAAAGGAATTGAGAGGATCAAGAAGGCGCAAGGTGTTCGGCCAATGGGAGAGCAGGGATCAAATGCGCAATAAAGCATGCTATGTGAGGGGGGGTTCCGGCAATTTCGTTCTTCTGCTGTGAACCGTCGACGAAGCAATACATGTGATTGGATTATGCCACCAACTATCAAATCATTTTGAGTTCAAACCATATATTAGTGCTGCACTAATACGTTCAAATCAAGTAATTATGAAGACATCGTTGAAAGGAAAGAATAGAAATTCAATTGAAGACATCTTAATCAGATAATTTATAAACTTTTTTATTTGCAATATTTAGTTTTTTGGGTTTTTAGTTTAGGTTATGTATTTAAAAGCTAAAAGAACATAACATTACAGGAAACTCAATTTATTTAATTGTTTTGTTTTGAAAACTTAAATAAATATAACTAGTTACTGATTTGATAATAAACTATAACGAACCTTGTCGACCGCCTTTTTGACAAACTCCGGGTTGTTGGCGGTGACGTAGGCGTGCAGAGGCTCGTCCTCCCCAGGCAGGGGGTGCCCGTCCTTCCTTCCAACTTTCCCCTCTTTCACCGACCCCTTTCCTCGGATTATAATCTTTGCTCCTGTTTCTCGTTCCATCGCTAAAAAAAAAATAAATACAATTTTTTTATACATTACTATTTTAATGGGTTGTCAGGAAAATAATGAGGATTAATGAGTTTTATTTAAAATATCCCACTCCATAAAAATATCAGCACTTTCAAACCATGTTTGTTTACCTCTATATCAATTCATGGCTTAGTAATAATTCATTATTACAGAAATAATTATAACAGCCATAATATGAAAATCGAGCATATCCTTTCCTTTTCGTGCATGTGGTCAGTGTTCCTTCAATGAACAAAAGCCCTCTTCTGTTTTATAATGGCGGTTTGACCCACTAGTTACAAGATATGTCAATTGTTGAAAATACTTTCAATGAGAATGGCAACTTTAACTTAGAATAAAAACAAATAATTAAAACAGTGTTCAAAATATGAAAATCGGGCATATCCTTCGAAAAAGTAAAATTGCAGATGTATATTGTATATGTGAGTTAGAGTCTTCACTAAGATGTCTAACAATGTTATTCCTATAATTTGGTTTTACAAATTAAAAAAAAAAGCAGGAACGAAACCCACACGGCCAGAAACATCACTCATGTCTGGGGCAAGCACAGCATTAATGAGTTTATTGATGCTGATGGTTCAAAAAATTCCAGGAGAGAGATTTCAGCCTTAAAGACAATTAGGGTGATAAAAGAATTTCCTCTCTTGATATGGCAATATCCTGTAGGTTTTGGGTGGAAGAAAACACACAACTGTTCAAGAACTATTAGGGAAAGTTAAACTTAGCAAATAGACTGTCGAAGAACACCTCAAGGTGATTGGAAAGATAAAAATGCTTGAAAGTTAATAGATTTTGGTCAAATAACAATTGATATGCTCGCTTTGTAACATAAGAGAAGTAGAAAATACGTTTAATTTCCTCGCTACATGCCCTATTTTGTGTGAAATTAGAATAAGGTGGTGCTGACTGGAAAGAACGTCTGGAACTGTCTAAACGTTGACGAAGTAATAAACTGTTTTAACGGCCAAAACTGGATGGCCGAGTATAATTATTTTAAACTAGCATGGCCTTATAGATACAATCTTATAAAGTTTAATTATACTTAAACCTGTCATATATAAGATAGTAATTGTTTATTGTTATTCCTTTGTTGTTTTGAGCCTGGCGAAGAGATGTAGTAGATTTGTTTTTACTTTTATTGTTACTGTTGTACAATTTGTAAAATTGAAAAGGTTCGCTCCGGACTAGATGGTCAAAAGACCACAGTTCTATTAATGTTGTTTTTTTTTTTAATAAATTGTAAGATTGTTATATATATTTTTTTTTTTGTAATATGCTGAAAAAAAAAAAAACAGTTATCTATCTATGCCTGAAAGTTGGGGATTCAACGACAGTTCTGGAAAGTGACTAGACAAAGGAAAAGCAGCACAACACTTTTCAAAGCCCTCAACACATAAAAAAAAAAAAAAAAATTATAGTTACTGTTGGCAGGGCTTTATTTGGTTTGATACAATACAGCTTCTTAAATCCTGTAAAAACCATCAATGATGAATCATATTGTAACCAAAATTAATGCAATGCATCAGAAATTGGTAATAATGACGCTATCTTTAGTCAATCGGAAGTGGCCTATTTTGTAACATGACAAGTCCCTGCCACATGTCGCTCATGTGTGACATCACAAAAACTGTTGGAACTTGAATATGAAACTATGCCACATCCGCCCCACTTATTGTACCTCTCCTTTAAATGATCATTTTTTTCTTTTTTCACCACTTATGTTATGATAAATATGATAAAACATTTAATGAACACAGGGAATTAGAAAACACGGTTTTTGGAGTTCATCAATTTTTAAGATGGGAAATTCTATTAGAAGGGAATGGAAAAGTTGCCGGCAGGTTGACAGAAATGTAATGATAGAAGTGGATACTATTTTCAATAAATTAAACATTTGATAATGTTTCTTTTTCAAGAAAACTTCGGCATTATTTCTCAGACAACCCAATATATGATGATTTGAACAATAAAATGGCACAGTAACAACAGATTACATAAAACATTGACAAGTACATAAGCTAAATTAAATATTTAAGATATTTACATTTTAGGGTGTTTCCTCTTGGTCCAATAAGCAAACCAACAAAGTTGATGTCGGGATGTTCTTCTTGAGGTATCATAACCTTGTCACTTACTCTCACTATAGGAGGCCTGAAAATACTCAAATAGATTATAAAATACATAAGAAAAACTAAATTACAATAAATGGGTCTCTAAAATCTTCATTTCATGTTGTTAGCATTGGTAAAAAAAAAATGGGTGAATAATATATAGGTTGAACAAATTTGATAACCAAACAAACGAGAAAAAAAGAGAAAATATTTTTTAGGTAATTTATGTATTAATTATGTATGTGATTATTAATTCAAAAATAAGTGTGTGTTGATTTGTTTCTATGCGTTCTTATTAAATATACATTCACATTAGAGTTTCCAGTTAAAATAAAATACATATTAGTTGGCGACGCTGATGAGATAAAATATACATTCACTCCATAGGTTCCAGTTATAATAAAATACATATTACTATACGTTTCCAGAAAAATTATAAGTACTCATTCGAATGACTTGCAATGACTTATGAGTAGCAAAGATTATGTTTAAAAGATAAAACGATGTTATTGAATAATTTGGATGTGGCTACTTGGTATTGGTATGTAATTGTAACATTGAGTAAATAAAATTGATATCTGATATGAAATAATAATCTTTTATTTATCATACACAGAATAGTTCATTGCTATTCACCTGTATTTCTTTTATATAACCTCATTCTACATAGTCACTATACAACATCTTTCGTAATTTGTAGCAATTTTAATTTAAATTATTTTATTTATCAAATTGAATTCACCAAACCGTGTAGTATGAATTGTACAAGAAGTGTAGTTTTTATTCTATTTTTTCAATGTGTCTCGATATTAGAAACAAGATATTTATAGTTATATTAGATTAAGTATAGTAATAGGTTAAGTAGTTTTTAAATCACTTTCCTCATCAACCATAATTCTAACTTTAGTCTAATAAGTTGCCATTTTATTCTGTTAAATATACAATAGCGATCCAGTAGAAGTAGGCATACCCAAAATTACTCAATATATTTTAGCTGTAAAGTAATCGTGGTATATAGTCACGTTTGCACATTTATGTGATTGATCCAACGAATGGGAACATTTTCACTTGAAAACAACTTTGATAAATGTAATTGTTAAAAATATAATATTTATATTTCTTGAAAATTTATACGTCTTATAATGATGGAGTAGTTGTTGACCGTTTTGACTATATGGTAAGGAAGTTGGTTGAGGGTGCAGCCACTCAGAAAACACACCAGTAAGAAAAAATCTGGTGTGCGCAACACACGAATATCACTTACCTCTGTTATTAATGTCAATTTAAGAGTTTATAAACAAATTTATAAACAAAAATAAATTGTTAAAGAATTATTTACATTTGATTTTTATAGAAAGATGTGTTTTATTAAATAATATGTTATAATATTATCTATGAAATTCAGGTTTTTTTTTTTAATTAATCTGTGTTAGAACTAATTGGAGCATCCGGCAATTACAGCGCCAACCGCTGACTAAGCGGTAAAACAATTGCATCAAACAAATATTTTTTCAGTTTTCTCCTTTACTTAGATATCAAATTATATATTTGTCTGTTTTTTATCAATGGTAATAAGATGATATGCTTATTTTTATATAGAATATACAAAATTAAAGGTACTTTAGAAGAATAAAATTTAAAATATCTGCATTTAAGCTACGTCGGACTGTTTCAATCAGAATGAAACCTACATGATATTTGAGCCCATTAAATTTAACATCGATATAGCCAGTTTAATCAAAATCGTTAGAGACATTTTTGAGAAAATCGTAAAAAGGTGCTATATGCATCGGATAAAGTAGGGCTTCCGATCAACTGATTTTAGTGAAAAAGTTGCTGTAACGTCTGGGGCGTATAGCAGTCTTAAATATGAAATTTCAGGTTCATAAGACTTTTCGATTTTGCGCTAGAGTTACCACACACATACAGACCTTTTTGCGGGACTTGGTTTTTGACCTTTTGGTCACAGGGGACCCTAAACCGTGTATTTCCGTTGAAACTGGAATTCAAAAATTTTCACAATCTCAACACTTTCCCTTATTATATATTTCATATTTAGGTAAGTGAAAGTAAAAAATAAACAAGTGTTTTTTATTGGTAGTTTCTTTGTTACTACATCCACAAACAACTGGTCTAGCATATACGTTTTATAGTTACCACTCATAAACGCATTTATGCAAATTTAAATAAAGACGAAATGAAATATTCGCGAGCAAAGCCACGGGTTACAGCTAATAATCTATTATATTTTTATCTACAACAATCAGTTAGTTTTATCGGCTTTTCATCACTCTCCATTAACCTTTAAAAAGTGAATTAAATAATATTTTTTACTAAAATCTTCAGCTATCCAACGGTACATTATACTTCTATATTACTATTCTCGTGTTCAAAAACACAAAAATTGCATACAAAAGTATGTTTGCACTTTTCTCCTTTAGTTGTAAATCAAATACGCCCAACTTACATATTTATCCATTATTTATCAATGCTAATAAGATGATGTCCCAATTTTTTAGAAATCTACAAAATTAAAGGTACTTTAGAGGAATAAAATTTAAAATATCGCCATTTTAGCCATGTCAGACTATTTTAATCAGAATGAAACCTACATGATATTTGAGCCCATTAAATTTTACATCGATAAAGCCAGTTTAATCAAAATTGGAGCCGTTTTTGAGGAAATCATAATAAGTCCAAAATGCATGGTATCAAGTAGATCTTGCGGTCAGTTGATTTTGATGAAAAACTTTCTGTAACATCTCGGGAGTATAGTTGTCTTAAATATGAAATTTCAGTTTTATAGGACTTTTCGTTTTTGCTCAGGAGTTACCACACATGGACACACACAGACCTTTTTGTGGGGCTTGGTTATTTGGACTCAGGGGACCCTATAACGTGTATAACCGTTGAAAACTGGAATTAGAAAATTATCAGGATCGCAATACTTTTCCTAACTTCATATATTGGTAAGTGAAAGGAAAACATAAATAATTTCTATTGTCAGATCATTTAATAAAAAATAAATGTTTCCATCGAAATTCAATGTAATTCTTTGAGCTTTATTGAAGATTGGGTGTTGTGCAAACCAGATTTTTTTTTTTATATGTAAGAAATTTAATCTTCTACCAAATAGCAATGACAGAAAGCCAAACTATTGAATTTTCCAGAGGATTTATTGAGTTTTAGGGATTGGGTAGGCAAATAAGTCCTTTTGGTTTTTCAGGATGAAATAAAACTCGCTGTATTAAGATACATTAAATTTAGTTTAATCTATAATATATTGACCATTATTTAATATGACTTTTTTCCCCCATCTTTCAACTAACTGCATAATGCTATGTTGATAGAGCGTCAGAAGTTTAATGTTAAAAAACTCATCCAAGTGATTTTTGTAGTCCTCTTCCTTTAGTAATTTCTTTCCATTCATGGAGTTCTGCAAGGTAGTCACTTGGAGCATGGTCTGGTGAATAGGGAGGGTGGGGTAAAAGGTCCTATACAAACATTTAAACACGTAGGAGTCGTTTTACGTCAAGAGTGCTTTTCACATGACCACCTATATATAGCGTTGTCAAGATCGGGTTGCGGAGAAAATCAGTATGTTCTTCTGCCACAAGAAAATAAAACTAAAAAAATCATTAATGCAGAAGTACTTTAAAATATATTCCTTTAAAAACTTCTTAATAGCGATCATAATAACAGAAATTGACGCAGACTAAGTCCTCCTCCACTGGTTCCCTTCCTTAAGGTGTCCACAAATATGGCACAAAATCTTCCTTTTATAGATAAGAATCTCCCTCTCTTCAGAACTAGTCAGGGTCCATGTCTCCGAGACATACTTCAAAATTGGCCATATAAGTGTTTTATATATATTATATGTGTGTGACGAGACAAGGCCTTACTGCTAAGGTGTTTGAAATATTAAAAACAGGATAAAGAATTCACCATAGGGATTAATTCATCAGATAAGAAGTGTTATCATAGAGACATAAAAATAAACATAAAAACCAAAAGGACTTGTTTCCCAATCCAATAAGATTAAAAATCAAAAGTAAGACCCTTAAATTGTTTTAAACATACTTGTAGTCCGCAGGAGGTTTGAACTCTGGATTAATCTTGAGCATCTTTTGTATGAGGGTGTGCCTTTCCTCTTCGAGAGCCTTCCTCGTCCTGAACTCTCTCGTGTTGAGGCGCTTCCCATCGCTGCTATATATAGGCTCGGGGGAAGGAGACCTGCACATAAATAAATAAAAATATTCACTAAAATAACCATTAAAAAATAAAATTAATTCTCGAGAGAAGTCTAGTAATAAAAGATTATCGCCTAAAAAAACCTATATTTCCTAAATGAATGAGAGAAATATTAAAGAGGTTAATGTTTTCAAAGGGAAGAATTGATTAATTAGTTTAGCTTTAAATAATTTTGAAATGAATGTAATTATATATATTCAAATTATTTAAAAATAATAATCATAATTAATAAATTATTGTTGCATAAAGTATAGTAATTAAATGTTTGCATTTTTTTTTAATTTAAGCTTTATTCAAAATTATGTAACAATGTCAATATTCTTCTAATTCATGATTCACTTTGTGGAGGAGTTAGAGAGACAAATATACCAAAATAAAAAATCCTGAAAACTATAACCATCGAAGGGATCTGTATTGTTTCTAGGCAAACAGTTTGCATGGAGTAGATAACCATTTTCCCTGATTAATTTTATAGAGGTCAGAGCACCTCAAAGGTGATGCTTGGCAGATAAGATAGCAATACAGTATTGCTGCCGACTGGAAGATCCTTAAGGCAGCGCTACACAGTGAGAATTAGGGTATGTGCAGATGAGGTGAAATTCGTGATTCATAGGCGAAAGTGAATATAACATACTTTCAACATATTTTAATAAATTACCGAATTTTCTATACTACTTCATCATTTTTTTTCTTTTCATCTTTTATTATATATAATGTTCAATTTCTTAAATAATGTTTGAGTTTCAACATTAAAAAACATGTTTTCATGATGTGTATATTACACTTGTTTATTTTGATATAACTTTATCATTCATTTTTTCATATTAAAAAAAAAAATATTTAATGATATTTTAATAGTAATATTCAAATTTCTTTTAAAAAAATAAGCCTCCCCCCTCTCCTGCTTCATCCGTGAACACATACAAGACTTGCTTTCGCCTCACCTACACATAGCCTATTTCTCACCATGTAGCGCTGCCTTTAGCACACTCTTTACACAGTGATGGTTTTCCGTAATGATAGTACTATCACAGCAGTACGAAAACTGACAATGAACGTAACCTTGATGACTATTCATTTTGGAACTAAGCTACATTAGTAGCTAAATTACATTAATAATACTCATAAGGCTAAGAAAATATGGATCTGGAAGTTGTTGTTATGAGGTTATACAAGAGAAGCTCTGACAATACTGTCAAATATCAATACAAAACCAGACAGTTGAGCAGTAATGCCACAACAGCAACTCTGCAGTTTGTATGATCGCCACAGAGATGACTATTGAAGTTATGGAACTTTTACTTTTAAATTTGGATTGGAATCACCTGTGGTGCAATGGTTAGGACAACAGCCTTCTATGCCCAGGGGCGCGGATTCAAACCTGGCAGATTGCCCTAGGATTTTTTAATGTAAGGGGACTCAGGTTTCTTAAACCATATTTCATGCAGAGCTCAAATAAGGTATTTTGAGAGCGAACTATTCAACAGGGAAAGGATCATTATGAAATACCATGGTATGCAGTCAAATACCGATAAGTTGACGGAATGCGATATAAAGTTAGATTGCTGAGGGATAACACCGAAGATCCACTTAAATTTAAAAACCTATCCAATTTAAGAAGAAGTTAAGCTTCTAATTTAAAGGGTCACCTGTAACACAGTGTCTAGCATAACAGCCTTCTATGCCCAAGGTTTAAACCCCCAGGTGGCCCTAGGATATTTTAATGGGAGTAAAAAATCTTAAGTTATGCCGTCCCTCAGAGGGGAGGTAAAAAAATGGTCCTGAGCCTGTGCGATGTCGGGTACTCCTTAAAGATATCTATCCTAATTAAACCTGGATAGGCAAAATCTAGGACTCCCACTGTAGCATCGTCCAATTAGCCACTATAGCATAAAGTAACATTAAACAAACAAAGCTAATTTATGAGACAATAATAAGACAGGAAAGACCTAACAACAGAGCTCTGAAAGTCTGGGAAATGAATGTTCTTTTGTCGAATATTTGGTGCAGTGAAAGCTTAAGATTTTCGGAAGGGAGACAACAAGTCTTATATTATGCTAGGCCTCTTACAATGGTTGGCATATGTAGAGGAAAAGGATCCCAGTAGAATCCAGAAAAAAAACAGCAAGAACTGGAATGATAGCTGGATGATGACAAGTCAGACCTGAAGGCTTATGATTTGATGTTCCACTGGAGAAGATTTTTTATGGAACGTACTGAACAGAATTAAGAATAACGAGCGGTGATATTTAATTAAAATGATTTCAATGATACTTTGTACATTAATAATAAAATAATTCAAAATATTTTCGTCTCATCTATATCTACATCTATTAACAAATATATTATTAAGGGAAAGTACAAAATTTAAAAAAATGAACATTTCTATTATAGGCAATAATTAAAAAAATGCAAACACTTAAAATCAATTCAGAACATTAGCTCCAATTTTTTTCAACACAAAAGTTCAAATAATATTTATTAACAAAATTAAAAAAAAAAAAAAAAAAAAAAAAGAGGACACTATTAAAAAAAATTAACAATAAATTCAATAATAATTGACTGATTACAGTTGGGATAATTAATATGTTCAGAACGGGAGCTAATATTCTGTAGAGATCAGATCAATGGATAAATGATATATGATACAAATGATACTCTCACCAAGAAATTCTCAACTTTAGATCAATGATACTTCAGGGCACAGCTTAAAATTTTTTTTGTGGGGATCACTTGTAGCTGGGTGGCTAGCATAACAGCCTTCTATGCCAAAGGTCACGGGTTCAAACCTGCAGGTGGTCCAAGGATTTTTGAATTGAAGTAAAAAAATCCTTAGTTATGCCGCCCTTTGGAGGGGACATTAAAAGGTGGTCACGAGCCTGTGCAATGTCAAGCTCTAAAGATCCCTATCCTAATTAAACCTGGACAGACCAAATTTAGGAACCTCACTGTAGCATTGTCTGATCAGCCACTGTAGCATAAAGTGACATTTAATAAATTAACAAACAAAAAAAAATTTATGTTGACAGATGTTGGAATTAAAATTTTAAATAGAAACAAGTAATTCCAACAAATGTTTATAAATCATAAACAAAAAAAAATTGAAGGATAAAGGAATAGAATGGGATGTTAAGCATAAATTTATCGCAATACTTCCTCAATTATTTAATTTGCTTTCTCACCAGCAAGGATAGAAAAGCATTGAAATCGTGCAGGAGTTGAAAAAAAAAAAACACCGTCAGAATTAAAAATTTCCATTCTCGTTTTCAATATCAAGGAACTAATAAAGAGAGGAGAAAGGCCACGATAGATAAAATTAATTAAATAAATAAATAGTAAATAAATACTAATTAATAGTACAAACAAATGACAAAAGAAAAAAAATTCCAAATCACATTCAGTCACCAGGTTTCTCGCCCATTTTATAGAGGCTGGGTCTACCACTGGATGGTCTCCATATTCTAGGATCGCACCACGGCTGAAATAACAGAATAAATAATTATTCTGCTCAGCCGGGGTTCAAACCTGGGACCCAGAGAACCCTAGAGATGATCTAGTGCTGCTCTATCCACTACGCACACAACACACGACTTTCACTTACCTCTGTTATTAATATCAATTTAAGAATTTTTAAGCAAATTTAGAAACAAAATTAAATTGTTAAAGAATTATTTACATTTGATTTTTATAGAAAGATGTTTTATTAAACAACATGTAACGATATTAATCTATGAAATTCAGTAATTTTTTTCATCACTCCGTGTTAGAACTACTAGGAGCATCCGGTGATAAAGCGCCATCCAGAGGCCAAACGGTGAAACAAATACATTAAAATTTTTTTTTTCAGTTTTCTCCTTTAGTTGGATATCAAATTCGTTCAACTTATATATTTACCTGTTTTTTATTAATAAAAGTTGCTGTAACATCTCGGGCGTATAGTAGTCTTAAATATGAAATTTCAGTTCCGTACGACTTTTCGTTTTTGCGCTAGTTACCACACACAACAACACACAACACACACACCACACACACACACGGACCTTTTTGTTTGTTTGGACTCAGGGGACACTAAAACATGTATTTTCATTGAAAACTGGAATTAGAAAATTTTCATGATCGCAATACTTTCCCTTACAAAATATTTCATATATAGAAAAGTGAAAGTAAAAATGAATTGCAATGTTTCTTGGTGAGAGTATAAAATATTGAAAATAATACAAGTAAAATTAAGGAGGTGTATACTCAATAATTAAATTGTTTTTGACAAGTTATAAAAAAACAAAACAATCAACCTAAAAAAAAGAGAGCATTATTAAAATAAGCAGCCCTAAATTAATGACGACCTGAAATTATTATTAAATTAACGATTTGGCTGGAAAGAAAATTTTTTTTAGAACCATTAGGGTTATTACAATAATAAAATGGTAAGAAAATAGATTAATCCTGAAAATGATTATTAGAGAAAAAACTGATTAAAATGATGAAATTTAAAAACAAATTAGTTTAAAAAAAAATGGTTAAACTGCAGGGTCGTCGCAACTTGTGCTGAAAAAAATTCTTCATTAATCGATAAAAGAGTGTAATTTGAAAAGCCGGGAGTAAGTTTTTGAAGTTTCATTAAAAAAATGAGAAAACACAAGACCTAATCATAACCCGAAAATATGAACAGATCTTAAAGAAAAATTTAAATAGAGACTGATCTTAGTATATAATAAATAAAAAACAGACATGACAAGACCTCATTGAGAAAAAGGATTCTAATGAAAAAAAAAAAAAAAAGAATATTTTTCTATTGGGCAAAACCAATAAAATATACAAGAGAAAAAAAAAAAAAAGATAGAATGAGAAATTAAAAAGACTTACAAGCGGGCTAAATTATAAATACCGTACAATGAGATACCAGAGAGAGCAGCAGGCGGTCGCCAGGACTACGCACCACACCTGGGATAAAACCTACAATTTTTTTTTTTTTTTTTTTTTTTTTTTAATAATCTGTTTTGTGCGGGACACTTTTTAGTTAGTAAAGGGTTGTTATTTATTAACCTTTCTTCTGGGTTGACGGGAATTCCCAAATCACCCGTCCTCAGCTTCCTGCTGACTTCCTCGATCTGCAGCTGTACTGGAAATTTCACAAATAAGCGATTAAGTTATAATTGATTGTCCCTATATGTTGTATGTCAGGTATAATTGCCATACAACCATATGAAAAAAAAAAAAATAGAAAAAAAGAAAAAGTATGCAAATAACTGCAAAAACTATTCTCTGGAAATGAAAAGCTTCTTTTTAAAAAAAAATATAACAAAAACCTAAGGATCAAGTAAAGTGATAATAATTACTTATAACCTTCTCGTCAGACAAACAGACAATGACAGTTCAAAGTTGACGATAAACCCAACAGGGACAAGAGAACCCTTTGCCTCCTTCAGGTGACCATCCTTGCGATAATATCTGCATCATGCCCTTTGCCGATAAATTAATTTTAATTTAGAAGTGGTTTATCTAAGAGACTGGAGGTGTTGTGATTAGATTTAAAGCAGGAAGTTTTTTCTTACTTACCCAACAAAGAGAACAATGAAGAAATCGAATCATAGATTCAGTGAATTAAATATCACCAGAGCAATACCTAGCCACAACTTTTTTTGGTAGGCATGAAAGGTCTTGGAGACACTAGACCACACGGTATGGTTTCCAAAAGAATCCATGATACTTTATAGAGTAGGATCATCACTCCACTCGCCTACTTTAGTGAGTAGCCACCAGTTGGTCAACGGGTCCCACACACCTAGGGAGGGAGATTGCGAGTGAATCCACTTTTAATTACATGCTTGAAATAGTCCTCCCAGTTATTTTAGATCCTTATAAACTTCTGAAGTTTTGCCTTTTGAATTCGGGACACCCTGATACAGAGTTAACATTAACTTAACTAAAATATGTAAATGTATAAGTTAAAAATGACATAATAATGTTGCCTCCATTAGGTGAGAAACAAACATTTATATTTGATAAATACAAAAACAAACAAATTAAACAATTAGTTTAGTTTTATTATTGGACATTCACTGGAATTAATAAATTTAATATAAGAGAAGCACTCTGAGTGAAAGTCGTTCTTAGAAACAGGGCAGAAAGATGTTCTGACGAGAAGGTTAAATAAAATAGGCAGCATATGCTGAGATAGAAAAAAACATATTAAAAAAACCCACCAGAATACCCATAATTACTGATCGATTAATGACAAAAAAAAAAATAAACATCACATAAAATTAATTATTATTTTCCGAAACCAACTGAAATTGACAAGTTTAGCAATTAAAAAAATAATAATTTAGTTTCCCAAAAAAAAATTAAATTACAAACAAAACAAAAACCATAGGTTATAAAAAAATTAATAAATCTTCACAATAAAAAAGTGAAGGTTAAATGTTCCATTACTATCAAGATTAATTCACCATCATCTTTATCATTTAAATTATCTTTTTAAATATAACTTATTTTATCAAATCAATTATTTCTAACTCAACATAGCTCATATCTCTATTTCAGGCAAGAAAATTGCAAATATTAAAATCACTTAAAATTTGCAATAAAGAACTAGTTTCATACTAAACATTTAATATGAATAATAAAAAACAAAGCTTTCCAAGCATATAGGGACAATTAAAAAATATTTATAAAAACAAAATTAATAAATTAAAAATATAATTAGCTTATGTAAAATAAATGAGAATATAATAGCAATTTGTAAATAAATTTAAGTACAAACTTACCAATTATAGGTCAAGCCAAAATTTAAGAACACATTTATGTCAATAAAAAAATTATCATAATGTATTAATTAATGCATACATTTTTAATAACTTTTATTAGTAGAAATTATTTTAAAAAACAATAGTATAATGTTCAAAATACTTACAGATATATGCTTGTTCCTGTTCTTTGCTCAGATTGGTTGGTAAAACTGTAGGCATACCGAGGATAAAGGATTTCTCCATTTCATCTCCGCCCCATCTTGTTTTCCGTCGTTTCCGACGTTCCTCTCGGGATAAACCTGCAATACATAATGTGCCATATGAATAATTGAAAAACTAGAGAACATGTAAAGATAAGGATCTGATCAAATTTAAATGTGAATTCAAATACATAGAAATATAAATAATTAACCCATGAAAGGTGTTAGGCTCAGTACATATAGATGGTCAAAGACCGTGCAGTAAGTGTTTAGACCAAGATCACGATAGATAAATAATACAAGATAAATAAATCAAATACAGAATGCTCATAATCTTATGTGATGTTACATCTGTCTTTTAAGATCATTACTATTGAAATGTTAAAAATGACCAATTTCAAGGTTGTGATTTTTCAAAAGCAGCTATTCATAGATGATAACTAGCTATTTCATTACTTAGAAGAATGAATTTGTCTGTGTCGAGCATGTACAATTAAAAACCGAAACTTCACAAATATTTTAAAGTAATCTGAAATTATTTCTTAACGACATCTCGTGGACCACTGCGTTATCTATTAGTTAGAGCTAAAATATTAAAGTGTCCTTTTCAGACTGGTAACCTAGCTTTAATAAATAATATTTCGATTCATATCATATTTAAAAGGGAATTGAGTCCAAAACGGTGGTTCTCTCCCAAGTTAATAGATGCATCTATTGTTTACAGCAGTGGTTCTTTAGTGGTATAGGACCTCCAGGGGTCTGCAAATGATGATTAGGGTTAGTTGAAGTGTCATTTGGAAGGGATGTAAAAAGGTGGTCAAGGTAACAAGTCTGAGAGATGACAGTTACTCTTCAAAAAACCCTATGTTAATTAAACTTGGACAGACAAAATTTAGGACTCCCGCTGTAGCATCGTCTGACATGCCATAGCAGAATAAAGTGACATTAAATGAATAAATAAACCAACAAATAATTTAATTGCCACATGTGTCATCCTTAAAATGATATTAAATTCAATCATTAATGTATGAGCCCATGATGACAAAGTAACCTCTAAGCCATATGGTGCCAATTTTCAAACCAGCTCAGATGGGTTACAATGAAAAAAGGAAAACTTTTTCTAGCTGTCTTTCCTGAAAACAAAGATGATGGCCAACAATTCAGATCAAAAAGTTGGCAATATAATAAATAGCATAGATTGTCAGTTTTTCTTTCTCTGACCTCAATCTGGACTAAATTTCTCCTAGATAATCCATTTTTATTACTGCTTAAAATGGGTGATGTTTAGTTATATAAAAGAAACAAAAACAGTAATTTGTAGGAATTAAAAAAAAAAAAAAAAAAAAAAATAGGCAATTTTGGTGATGTTAGGAGGCAACAATCATTAATTTATAAATTGCTAAAGAGTTTCATCAAAATTACCGAAATCAAATCTGTTTATAGTTTATTTTTTATACCATGGGACCCAAATAAATTTTAACCCATAAAGTTAGGATTGGAACTAGCAACATGTGACTTATAGGTTACTACATCATCTCTAAGGCATCAATCAATTGAATGGAATATAATTTTAAATGCAACCAATATGGTAGATTTAATATTTATAAATTGTTTATACACATAACTGTATTTAATTTCCTGATAAACAGAAAAATTTTACTTTCATAATTTTTTTAGAACTCTAACAAGTTTGTTTACTTTTAATATATTTTCACTACTAGCTGGTTCAGAAGTGATAATCATAGTTGTCTGTTAAATTCGATAATGAAACTATTAAGTATAGAGATTTGGATGAAGGATGGATTTCTTGTTGAAATGTTGTTTATAATTTAAAAAATAAGGGGATGGAATATACTACAGCCAACTTTGTTATAGGCATAGTGTGAGATTATTTAATTATTCTACAAGTCATGAATTACAGATAATTATAAACTATAATATGTAGACATAAATAAATGAATAGTTAAGATAACAGCATGATTTGTTTTACTTTCAAGCTCTAACTTATAATGGTAAATCATGGTTTAAGATCGAAAAGGGTTCCCTATAGTATAGTTACATTTCTACCTTCTATCCCCAAGGTCGCAAGTTCTAACTAGTAGGTGGCCTTAGTTATGCCGTCCTTTAGAGGGGATGTAAAAATGTGGTCCCAAGCAGGAGCCGGTGTGATATCAGGTACTTGTTAAAGGTCCCTATTTTAATTAAACCTAGAAAGGCAAAATCTAGGACTCCTACTACAGCATCATCCGATTAGACACAATAGCAAAAAGGAACGTTAAATGAATAAATATAGTTGGAATAATCAGACGAGTAAAAACATTTGGTAATGTGAATTCATGATTCAATGTCCTGGTTATAAAAAATTGTAATAGATTAGTAAAAAGATAAACCTAAATCTAATTTTGAGAAAAATATTTAGAAATGGATCTGGCTGTTGAAACTTAAGCGACCAATGGGGACTCTTAAGGCAAAGTGAATATAGCAAACATCTGTTTAAGATATAACATACCAAAAGTATGACATTTATGAATTTGATGAATGTAAAGTGACATTACAAATTAAGACATCTGACTAAATAACATTTTTAAATAAGCTTTTCTTATAGGTCAATTCAGCCTTAAATAAATTATTAAATGCAGCAGCAATTAAATAATTAAAAATTGCATTTATAATATGATGTACTTGAAAGATTTTTATTTTGTAGAATATTTTAAGCAATAAGTGTGAAATTATTAGATAAATGTGTAACAAGTCCCTGGTTCCTGGCTGCTTTTGATGTTTAAATGATTAACATGCATGATAAGTCCCATGACCTTCAAAATAATTAGAAAATAATAGGATAAAACAAGTATACTAACCATCATATTCCCTTTTTTGAGCAGCACTTTCGGGTTCTGCAGTTTGCATTCTGTCAGAATTGTGATATAACTACCACTATATCTCCTCCTACTTCTCTCAATATCTGAAAGTTCGAATATTTCCTCACTTTTTTTTTATAGAAAATAAGTAATAATAAAAAAAAAATTATAAATCCAAATTCAATTCACCAGCTAGGACTACAACATAAGCCGAAATTGGCCCACTACAAAAACAAGTCGACGACTACGAAATGGTGATGGCGTGCTTCTATTATTCCAATGCCTACATAATCAATACAATGAAAATCAATATATTTTTTCGGTATAAATCATATAAAATATATAAATTCAACGATTTCTCATAATTAAAAAAATATTTAATTGAATAAAAGAAATTTAAAGTATAGGTTTTTGTTATTTCACGTATTTTAAAACGGATTTATTAATATCTGTTAGCTGAGCTACAACATAATTTGGTGAACTTAATACGCGTTGTTTTGATTTAAAGTGGCGAATTACATAACGTATATAGTTTCTTCAGATATTATGTTACGATTTTATGATATTGAAAATATGTTTTTGAAAAACTAGTTAACCCTCGTTACTATAATATATTTGTACAGCCGAATAGTTCAATACAGACTTTATAAGCCTATTTGCAATAATGACGATTTATACTACTTAAAATTTTTATTTTTTATTTCATAACTTTTTAGGAAGTTTTACTTAATATTTCACACTCAAAAATGCATTCCTTAACGTCCTTTTATTATATCTTAAAAGGAATTTAAATTTTCATATAATAAAAGGAAGTTGCGGAGTGCATTTTTTAGTGTTAATATTTGTAATATAATTTGTAAATAGTTAATGATTTACCAAACTTTTTATATTCAAATATGCGTTCCTCTTCACAAATCAAAAAATGAATGAAAATAATCGGAAAAAATAATTTGTTGACTTGACTAACGCGAATTTCTGGTATGTGGATGTCTGTCAAAATGGGGTTTCACAGTTTGAAATTTTATACTATAATTATTAAAATTATAATTTATAATTTTACAGATAAATCCTCATCATTTTTATTATATCGAACCTAATGATGCACAGATTTAAGATTTATGGGCAGATTCTTATTCCCCCTGACTGCCTAGGTGTACTAAATGACTTATTTGAGTTGCTGGGTATGTACGTATTTTCAAATATTTAATTTCTTACTTTCCCTTTCCTATATATGAAATATATAGTAAGGGAAAGTATTACGATCGTGAACATTTTCGATTTCCAGTTTTCAACGGAAATTCACAGTTTTAGGGTCTCCTGAGTCCTAATGACCAAGTCCCGAAAAAAGGTCTGTGTGTGTGAGTGTGGTAACTCCCGGGCAAAAACTGAAATTTCATATTTAAGACAACAATACGCCTGGGATGTTACTGAATATTTTTAATCAAGATCAGCTGACCGGAAAATCTACTCAATGATTAAACTCGCTATGTCGATGTAAAATATAATGTGCTTTAATATCATGTAGGTTTCATTCTGATTGAAATAGTATGACAGGGCTTAAATGCCGATATTTTAAATTTTCTTCCTCTAAAGTACCTTTAATTTTGTAGATTCTATAAAAATAACTATATTATCTAATTAGCATTTATAATTAACAGCTGAATATGCAAGTTGAGCGAATTTGATAAACAACTGAAGGAGAAAACTGAAAAAATATTTTTTAATACAATTTTTTGTTTTTGATATAAGAACAGTAATATAGATGTATAATATACCGTTGGATAGCTAAATCTTTTAGAAAAAAAATATTATTAAATACACGGAATTGTAAAGAGTAATGGAGAGTGACGAAAATCCGATAAAACTAACTGATTATTGTAGATAAAAAAGACAGATTATTTAGTAAAACAAATGTTTCTGTTGAAATTCATTTTAATTAATTGTTTAACGATTTGTTTTTATCTTTAAATGTATTTAAAAATTCTTAAACTGATTTTAACAACGGAGGTAAGTGAAAGTCGTTTGTTGGACTTACCAGATTTCAACTGAAAATTAATTATTAGACAAGCTCATTGTAGATTTGAATCGGTTCCTTGATAATGTCTGTAAGAAATGAGATGTGTTTTATAATTTATTACTTTTAGAGGCTCATATGTATTTTAGGGAATTGATAACATTTAAAAATAAAGATTATTATTTTTTGCATTTCTTTTTCATCGTCCCATTTCTAACCTATCCTAATTACGTTTTTGCTCAG
This sequence comes from Piezodorus guildinii, assembly GCA_023052935.1. Lineage (NCBI taxonomy): Eukaryota > Metazoa > Arthropoda > Insecta > Hemiptera > Pentatomidae > Piezodorus > Piezodorus guildinii. Next base: position 90,206,769 of record CM041294.1, read on the forward strand.
GCTCGAATTTTGACTGATCTTGGGGATTGTGCCCCAATGTTTGCACATTTATATATTAGTTTTCTGTCCATACGCAACCTTTGACAGTTTTCAAGTTGTGTTGGAACAAATGTCTGATTCCTTCTCTTCTGATCTCGAACGCGTTAGAATAGAAAAAAATCTGGTGCGGGCAACAAACGACTTTCACTTATCTCAGTTTTAAAAATCGATTAAAGAATTTTGAAATACAGTTTGAGATAAAAATAAGTGAAACCATTAAAGAATTAATTAAATTGGTTTTCGATAGAAACATGTGTTGTTTTTTTTTAAATCAGTTGAAAAAAATTTAAAATTTTAAATAATCAGTTAGTTTTATCGGCTTTTCTTCTCTATTTATTAACTTTTACAAGTTTATGTATAAGATATTTTTTTCTAAAATCTTTAGCTTTCCAACGGTATATTATACATGTATATTACTTTTCTTATGTTCTAAAACAAAAAAAATTTGCATTAAAAAAATTTTTTTTTTCAGTTTTCTCCTTTAGTTGGGTATCAAATTCGTTCAACTTATATATTTACCAGTTTTTCATCAGTGGTAACAAGATAATATAGTTATTTTTATCTACAAAATTAAAGATACTTTAGAGGAAGAAAATTTAAAATATCGGCGTTTAAGCTCTGTCAGACTATTTCATTTAGAATACTGGTATTAAATCCCATTATATTTTATACCGATATAGCGAGTTTGATCAAAATCGTCAGAGCCGTTTTTGAGAAAATCGTAAAAAGGTGCAAAATGCATGGTATAAACTTTATACCATAAAGATGCTTGTCGTTTAGGCGCGGGAGTTACCACACACGGACACAAACACGCACACAGGCCTTTTTTTTTGTGGGACTTGGCTATTTGGACTCAGGGGGCCCTAAAACGTGTATTTTCGTTGAAAACTGGAATTCTAACATTTTCACGTTCGCAATACTTTCCCTTTATATATATTTCACATAAAGGTAAGTGAAAGTAATATGTACTGCTCATAATATACCAGCTTCCTGATGATGTTGGAAAGTGAGGATTATGACTCTAGAAACACATCAACGCATGCGCAGTATTTGTTTTGTCCTATCAGTTCCCAAATATAAATACATTAATAGGATTTAGACAAATTTTCAGAAAAGAAATTTTTAGGATTCATTATAATCATCTAGTAATATGAACTTTAAAATTTATTTCTAAAGGTATATAGGCTATATATAAGTTATATTTGCGTTCTTCGTGATATTGATGTATCAGGACATATTTTTGAACACGTAGAGAAATTCAAGTATTTAGGTTCAATGATAACAAGAAAAAAATGAAATCCAGGAAGAAATATAGTTCCGGTTAAAGGTGGGAAATGCGTGTTATTATTCAGTTGCCAAATTACTTAGCTCGCGGCTTCTGTCTAAAAACTTAAAGGTTAGAATTTATAAAACTCTTTTTCTTCCGACGGTCCTTTACGGAAGTGAAAAGTGGCCGCTTACTTTGAAGGATGAATAACAGCTTAAGCTTTTCGAAAATAAGGTACTGCGTAAAATATTTGGTCCGAAGAGATATGAGGCCAGTGGGGAGTTTAGAAGGTTGCAATACGCGGAATTGCGTAGTTTGTACCCTCTGAATTTAATTGAATTGATAGCTGATCAAGGGGGCTTGCGCTTGAACGGTGAACATTGGACGGGTCTTTGCAGGTGGAGTTTGGTGGTAACGGCATAGAACCTTCGGGTTCGGTTAGCCTATTATTATTATTATTAAAGTTATATATAACGCAACAGTTATTTTGTTTTTTTTTTCTCGTCCAGGGATCAGAAACACCGTTAAACTTAATTAATCCCTACAACTGACTTACAAAAAATAAAACAAGATCAATTTTCTTTATCTCTTTTTCTTTCTTTTTTGTTCCAAAGAGATATAATATTACCGGTTGGAGCCGCCTTGTTCCTTTTGTTATGTCTGAAAAGAATCGTGGTGAATGTAGTGCATTAAGGGCAGACATTACACCTTGTCGACGCGGAGAACTCGCAATTAGACGCTTGCACTAAAGCTGACGCATATAATTACGAGGTTGGCTATACACGAGCCGCTGGTGGTAGATAGATCATGGGGCCTGTAGGCGGAAGGAGCAGAAAACGAACAAGAAATAAGATGTGAAACCCATGCAAATCAAAACCCTCAACAGGTTTCAGAACCGTTCATTAAAGAAAATATATTTTTTTAACTGTAATATCAAACGATAGCGTATAAAATATAAAGGAGTTTCCGCAAAATACATGCTATTAAATTATAAAAACATATTTGGATGTGATTTAAAAAAAATCTGGTACGCGCAACACACGACTTTCATTTACCTCCGTTGTTTTTTTTTTTTTGTTTTTTTTTATTTCTTTATTGAGATATATTACAATTTGTTACAAAATGAACAATAATAATATTGATAAGAGACCACATTCATACTATATATACAGAAAATAATAATAATGGTCAAATTACATAAAATATAACATAAATAAATTCATATATATACAATAAATTAATAATAATAAATAAAAAACAAAACAAATCGAAACAAAAACCTATTATTGAGATAAATAAAAAGTTGGCAAATAAATAAACATCTTACCCACAATCATAACTATATACAATATATACAATTGCTAAGGGACCCCAGCAAGCGCTTTTCCCTCCACTTGTGGAGGAAAAAGCGGAATCCAAGAGATCCCAGCGCCTCTATCTCAGCCGCATCACTGGTCTGAGCCAGTGGAGGCTGAGTTAGGGCGCTGTAGCCACAAACATACCGTGCATGAGTGGAGGATCTGACCATTGTCAGAACTCCAATTTAAATGTTTACAATAGGTCTCGTGGCCACTGCCGTTTCAATCTTCGAGGAGGATTGTAGGGATGGGTGGTGCTGGATAGGGATTGCGCTAGAGGGTTAGGATGATGAGTAAGGTTCTGATGAAATTTGGAAAATTTGGATGGTACCAGGTCTAAAACAAACGGAATATTAAGGTCATGGTGTAGGGTACAGTTGGTAACGTAATAAGGAGCATTAACTATTGTTCGGAGGACTTTGGATTGGAAGGATTGGATGCGTTTGATGTTAGAAAGTTTAGCTGTCCCCCACAGTTCAAGTCCGTAGGTCCATATAGGTTTCAGTACTGTCTTGTATATTAGTAATTTGTTGTCAACAGTAAGATGAGATTTTCTGTTTAGTAGTCTGTATAACTGGCCGAATCTGCGGTTGAGTTCTTTTCTTTTGAGTCTTGTATGTGGGTTCCACGTCAGTCTTTTGTCTAGTAAAAAGCCGAGATACCGGACTCTGTCTGAGGAAGGAAGCGGTATGGAATTGAAATTAACCGTTGGACAGGATTTGCGTCGAAGGGTGAATGTGACGTGAGTGCATTTGCTTTCGTTCACCTTAATGCGCCAAGCATTGCACCAGTCTTCGACAAGGGAAAGGTGCTTTTGGAGATTTAGCGATGCTACTTCAGGATCGGAATTGGATGACAAAATGACGGTATCATCAGCAAATGTTGCCAGAAAGGTATCGGGATCGGTAGGAATATCGGCGGTGTAGAGGATGTAGAGGACGGGTCCTAAGACGCTGCCTTGAGGAACACCGGCCTCAACAGTATAATGTTTGGAAAATTCGGAACCACTGCGAACTCGGAAGGAGCGGTTTGATAAATAGGATCGGAGGATTAGGTATAAGGATTGAGGTAAATGGGTTTTGAGCTTAAAGAGCAGTCCCGGGTGCCACACCCGGTCAAAAGCTTGAGCTATGTCCAGAAAGGCACCCGAACAATACTCCTTGCACTCAAGGGCGGAGGAAATGTGGTCTACAACTCGGAGTCCTTGGTGAACCGTGGAATGTTGAGGACGAAATCCAAACTGATGTGAAGGAAAATTGTGAAATTTGGCTAGGATTCGTTTTAATAGGAGTTTTTCGAAGATTTTGGAGAGGATCGGGAGCAGGCTAATTGGTCTGTAAGATGAAGTGCTGTGGGAAAATCAATTTGAGAACTATTAAATAAAGTTACTTTTAATCCATAGGATGTGAAAAAACTTCCATTATCTGGGAGATGGAATACTGTAATAATAATAATAATAATAATAATAATAATAATAGGCTTACCGAACCCGAAGGTTCGATGCCGATACCACCAAACTCCGCCTGCACAGACTCGACCAATGTTCACCGTCCAAGCCCAAGCCCCCGAGATCAGCTTCAACGCAATCCTCCCATCGACGCTTCGGCCTACCTTTCGGACGCCTACCATTCGTTTCAGCGAATACCAACTTTCTCTGTATCCGTTCATCATTGAGCTCAACAACTTTACTCGCCCATTTGAGTTTACGCGATGCTATTAATTCAATTATATTCAGAGGCTACAAAATCCGTAATTCCGCGTTGTGCAACCTTCTAAACTCCCCACAGGCCTCATATATCTTCGGACCAAATATTTTACACAGTACCTTATTTTCGAAATCCTTAAGCCGTTATTCAACCTTCAAAGTAAGCGGCCACTTTCCACTTCCGTAAAGGACCGTCGGAACAATAATAGTTTTATAAATTCTAACCTTTAAGTTTTTAGACAGAAAACGCGAGCTAAGTAATTTAGCAACTGAATAATAACATGCATTTCCCACCTTTAACGGGGACTTTATTTCCTCCTGTATGGTGGGATACTGAGTACCCCAATAATTCAAACTTACAAATATACTCAATTTTTTATTTTAATTATACTCAAATAATTTATTTCAATAATTTAAAGTTTCTTTTTGATATTTAGAGAGTTAGATTAATAAAAAAAATAAATAAATAAAGTTTATGTAGTCTTAGGGACTGCCGATAGAATTTAAAACTTTTTTTAAATTCGCGATTCGCACTATAATTTCGTTGGAAAGAAGAGTTCGATCTTCCCTCTTTATTTATTATATATAACTTAATGAAAAAATGGAGTTTTTAAAAAAAATATAGTTTTAAAAAATGAAGATATTTTAAAATACAATTATTTCTTCGCTAAAATTATAAAGATATTTTTCTTAAGTTGATTTATCAAAGTTCAACATACAAGCGCGAGTACATAAGCTCCTAGACTGAGTTCTATTAGTTCAAAAGTAATCATTTTCCTTAACAATATTTTCATTATTAGTTGTGTATATTTATGTAAATAGTTTAGTTATTAAGTATTAATTGTATATATTTTCTTTTAGTTTGTAGTTGTATATACATATATATATTTTTCTTTATTTGCCATGATGGACTTAGATAAAAATACGTCCGATGAGGACTCAGAGGAGACCCCGTTCAGTGAAATAAGTGAAACAGACTCACAATATTTGACGCGTCGTATGTTGAAAAAACGGGACCGTAATTCCCTCCCTCCGGGTTCCGGGGGTAATTCTCCAAACAAAAAGAAAAATAAGCCTGCGAAAACAAAACAGGCGACTGATCAAAATATCGCACCACCAAAAACTCGCAGTAAACTCACTGCAGCCAACAGTATTGAACCAACAGCATCAACTTCAACCTCACCGTCTGCCTTGAAGGCCCCACCCTCCTCATTCGGCAACAATTACATTGCAGCCAACATAACTTCCGGGACTCCTGAGCCACAAGGGCTTTGTGACCCCGAGCCACCACCAATTTTTGTTAACAATATAAACAATTTTTTTTCTTTTGGTCAGGAAATAGCAGACTTGATCGGACAGGCCAACTTTCGATGTTATTCAAGAATCAATGATATCAAGATCACCACAACTACAAAAGATAGTTATAAAATATATTATCATTAGCCATTTGAATTCGAATAACTACGATTTCCATTGCTATCAATTAAAGCAAGAAAAGTCACATAGAGTAGTTCCAAGAGGGCTTCACTAAACTACTCCCACGGAAGCGTGGGTTATCTGAAGAGGACTAGAAAAAATAGGACATAAAGTCAGACATGTTTCTTGCGTGACGCATCGAACCGGAAAGTATCCGTTACCTTTATTTTTCGTGGATCTTGAACCAGCCAGAAGCAATGCAGAAATTTTCCATGTAACAAGATTAGTGTTCTCCACAGTCCGCTTTGAACAGCCTCGACAGAAAACAACAATAGTGCAATGTTCCAAGTGTCAAAACTTGGAACACACACAGACGTACTGCTACAACCAGGCTCGGTGCGTCAAATGTGCCGGCCCTCATGCCACAGATACCTGCCAAAAACCATGTGATGAGACAGCGAAATGTGCTCTCTGTGGTGAAGCACACCCTGCGAGTTACAGAGGCTTTTCGGTCAATAAAAATCTGCTCAGGACTAGATCACTAAACCCTCCATCAAAAAGTCTGGAACAGAATAGTACTACACAGGCACTTCCCGCATTGGAAAGCTTAGTAAATTTTCCGGAAATTCAAAAATCTTCAGCCTGCATCGCTCAACAGCCATCGACCTCAAAACCAATAAACAACACTCGTCCGTTCACTCAGAAGCATCACTCCGAGACCACCTCGCAGACTCGACAATCTCAACGTCGGGCGCCTCTGAACTCCCAATCCAGACAACAGACCTCCCATCCCAAGACTGAAGTTCCACACCAAACAATCCCTCCTCATCATTTACCTCTCCAGGTCGATTTGCCGTCCAAACAACCTCAACAACCGCCATCCCGTCCAATCCAAACAATTCAATCAAACCCCCACCCTCAATCACCTTTGAATGTAATTCTCGTATCCCTAGAAGGGTGCAGCCTCCAACCCCTGTTCAAGTTCACGTCCAAGCTAATTATCTTCCTCAAACCTCCGATTTACACCCACCCGACATATACTCCATCCTGAATTCCTTCCTCACAGATCTTAAGCAAACTATCCAGCCACTTATCAACCTTCTTACTAGAATCCTTACCGAAATTCCGTTCAATCTCCCACGATGATTGCTAGACCTCGGACTTTACTTTTATGGAACGCTGACGGCTTACTCAACCACCGAGACGAACTAGACATATTTCTACATCACAACCACATAGACATAGCACTTCTGACTGAAACTCATTTCACGCAACAATCTCGCTTTTACATACGTGACTACATCACTTACAGATCAGACCACCCAGACAATACTTCCCATCCTGGTTCTTGTATCCTTATCCACAAATCCTTACCTCATTCCCTTCTTCCTTCTACTCCATCTGACGCTATACAATCCTCTTCTGTAATTATTTTAACTCGTCCTTTCCCTGTAACTCTTTCAGCTGTATACTGTCCTCCTAGTAACTCCATATCCCATAGCCTTCTCCATTCCTTATTCCGATCCCTAGGGCCGCGCTTCATTGCGGGAGGGGACTATAACGCTAAACTCCAGCGATGGGGTTGTCGAACGTTCAACTCCCGTGGCAGTATCCTTTCTAACGTTGCAAACTCCAATTGCTATTCTATCCTTTCTCCTACGAATCCCACATTGGCCTACATCCATCAAAAAACGCCCTGATATCCTGGATATATATGTCACCTCTCAGATTCCCACTTCCCCAGCCGAAATCAAATCTCTGAATGATCTTTCATTTGAACACAGTCCAGTTCTGCTTTCCTTGCATTCAAACTTTGTTCCTAAACCCTCTCCTCCTACATTAATTACTGGACGTGTAAACTGGGACCAATTTCGATATGACTTGGAACATAAACCAGACTTAAAACATCCACTAAAGACAAAACAAGATATTGATCTAGCTATAAAAAAAAACTAACTGAATCAATAAGTAGCAGCATAATTGACAACACAACAAACACCAAAATTAATAAACCTCAACAAAGTAACCTACCACAGCACTCTCAGATCTTATTAAGAGATAAACGCAGAGCAAGATCGAAGTGGCACAGGACCAGATACCCAATAGGCAAAACTTATAACACCCAACTGACTGACAAACTAAAATCAGAAATCAGGAAATTCAAAATTTACAATACTTACTGATAAATTTACTGAGACGGAAACTCTCACTATTACTGACAAGTCACTCTGGACGACTACTAAAAAACTCCTCAGGTTTAAAGATTTCAACCATCCACTCCTTAATGAAACTCAAACCTGGACACGATCTGACGAAGAAAAATCCCAGATATTCGCTCAGCGCCTCTCTAAAATATACAATCCTCATCCTGACATACTCAATTCCAACCATCTTGAATGTATCGAAACAGAAATTGATATTCCTCTCCAAATGACCCTAGCTCCTACTGCATATCATCCTTCAGAAATATCCAGTATCATTCTCAGATTACCTTCCCGCAAAGCTCTTGGGCATGATCTAATTACTTCCCATATAATGAAACAGCTTCCTCGAAAATCCATTATTTTGTTTTACCTACATATATAACGCTATCCTCCGGACCACATATTTTCCTGACTCCTGGAAACTATCTATTGTTAAGATGATTCCCAAACCCCAAAAGCCGCTCGAACATCCATCTTCTTACCGTCCAATCTCTCTTTTACCTATTAAGGATAAAATCCTTGAGAAACTCCTTCTGAAAACAATATATCCTATCCCCGACTCTAATCATATCATCCCTGATCATCAGTTCGGATTATGAACCTCTCATTCCACTATCCAGCAATTTCATCGTGTGGTGGACGTTATCTCTTCTGCTTTGGAGCGCGGGTTGTACTGCACGGAAGCCTTTCTCGACGTAGAACAGGCCTTTGACCGAGTCTGGCACCCAGGACTGTTGTACAAACTCCGTAAATTCCTCCCTCCTGCTTACTTCCTCATTATTCAATCCTACCTCTCTAACAGATCCTTCAAAATAAATCACAATAGTTCCTACTCATACCTTTTCATTCAGTCTGCTGGTGTTCCTCAATACAGTATCCTAGGACCTATTCTTTACACAGTCTTTACAGCTGATATCCCATCCCATCCTAACACTTTCCTTTCTACCTATGCTGATGACACCTGCGTGTTATCAGTTTATAATAATTCATTTATCGCCTCTCAAACTCTATAAGCGCACATCAAAGACCTAGAAGTATGGTGTCTGAATTGGAGAATAAAAATAAATACAAATCCCATCATATAAACTTTACCCTTCGTCGTAAACCTATGAAATCCTGTCCTACTGTCTCATTCAACAATGCTCCTCTTGTCCCGGTTGAACAGATCCGATATTTAGAACTGCACCTTGACTAACGCCTTACTTGGAACCCTCATACAAGACTGACCCTCATACAAGAAACTGCACGACGTTTTAGACAACTTCAATCCTTACTAGACAAACGTTCTAATCTTCCACTTAACTACAAAAGACTCATCTACATGACTATTATAAGACCTATCTGGACATACGGAATTGAGCTATGGGGCTCCATCAAACCATCCAATTCCTCTCGTATCCAATCCTTACAATCCAAAATCCTTCGTAAAATCCTCAAGGCTCCTTACTTTGTCACGAATAAGCTCATCCACAAAGATCTTGATGTTCCCTATGTTACTGTTTTGGCCCGAACCAGGTATGAATTTTTCCATGCAAAACTCCATTCCCACTCTAACCCACTAATTTCTACCCTAGCTTCCTCTTCGATCCCTGATAACCCTCCGAGGCGTCTGAAAAGAAGATGGCCTCGAGACCTTTTTGTTTAGATTGACTACTAGAGTGCTGTCAATGGGCAGTCTCTCTTCATGAATTTTATCTTTACCATAATAATTACTAGTTTGCAAGCATATTACAAAATACAATTGTAAATTTCAATTAAAATATTTAAAAAAAGTCATATATCTATACTAAAATGATCAAGATATTATTTTCAATTTCGTTCTAAATTTCAGTTCAGCTTTCCAACAGTATATTATATGTCTATATTACTGTTCAAATGTTCATATAACTAACAATCTGGTGCGCGCAACACACTTATTTCACTTACCTTCGCTGTTAAAATCATTTATGAAATTTCAAATATAGTTAGAGATGAATATGTAGGTAAGTGAAAGTAATAAGGTTAAAGAATTAATTAAATTGTGTTTCTATAGATCATTAAATAATCTATTATATTCATATCTACAACAATCAGTCAGTTTTGTCTGCTTTTCATCATTCTCCATTGCCTTCTCAAATCTTTACCTTTCCAAAGGAATACTACACGTCTATATTACTGCACTTATATTCAAAAAAAAATTTTTGCCATTCTTTGATGTTTTTCAATCAACAAAATTAAAAATACTTTAGAGAAAGAATATTTAAGATATCGGCATTACAACCCTTTCAGGCTATTTCAATCAGAATAAAACGTACAGAATAGATCGTTAAGTTTTACATCGACATAGCGAGTTCAATCAAAATTGTTAGAGCCGTTTTTGAGAAATCGTAAAAAGTTGCTAAAAGCATAGTATATAGAAGCACTTCCGGTCAGCCGATTTTGATGAAAAAGTTGATGTAACATCTCGGACATATAGTGGTCTTAAATATATGGGGACGGGGTGGCCGAGCGTGTTAGCTCGCGTTGCTGTGAGCACGCATTGCCTAGCAACAGATAGCCAAAAAAAGTTTAAACCAAATAATTACGAGTTAGACTCTCGTGCTGGGGGATTTTATCTCGTCATATATCCCCCGCCCTCACCCCCTGGCCCGAGAGAACCCCCGTATAGACTTCAAAGGCGAGGTTAGGGGTAGACAAAAAAAAAAAAAAAAAAAAAAAAAAAAAAAGTTGTCTTAAATATGAAATTTCAGTTTCGTGCGAACATACATACATAATACACATCTAAAAACTATACTTATTATATACGAAAGCATAGACCATGTTTTGAGGTTTAATTATTTGAAAGCATTTAATCATGGTTTGTTTATTTATTTAACGTCCCTTTATGCTACTGTGGCTAATCGGACGATGCTACAGCGGGAGTCCTGAATTTTGCTTATCCAGGTTTAATTAGGATAGGAGTCTTTAAAGAGTACCTGACATCGCACAGGTTTGGAACCACCTTTTAACGTTCACTCCGAAGAACGGAGGATAAAATAAAAAGGATTTTTTATTTAAATTAAAAATTCCTAGGACTACCTGCGGGTTTAAACCCGGGACCTTGGGCATAAGTGGCTGTTATGCTAACCACCATGCTGATTTTAAAATTTCTTTTTTTCCTATCCAAGAGTCCTAAATTTTGCCAATCCAGGTTTAATAAGGATAGGGATCTTTAACGACTACCTGACATCGTATAGTCTCTGTACCACCATTTTACGTCTCCTCTCTTGAAGGAAGATATAACTAAGAATTTTTTATTACCATTAAAAACTCCTATGGTCATATATGGGTTTGAACCCGTGACCTTTCGCATAGAAGGCTGTTATGCTAGCCACAATGCTAAAGGTGACCCTGCATTGGATCTTTGTAAACTTTGTAAGCATTTTCACTATCACAACAATTCATATTTTCGTAAAGTTATGCAATTCTTGAAAAAAATATTGTATTTATAATAATTTACATTAACTTTTTTGGAGGTGGAGGAGGGTGGAAGAGGTAAACTTTCAAAGCATTGTACTATCTTAAAAAAAAAAAAAAGTTTTGGTGATCATTTTTCTTCCTCAATCTTTGCTGTCTATTGGTCCACGACTGGACCATACCAATGCCGATATGAACCCAAAATCTCTTTTATGTCTGTAGACGGTTTTCTGAAAATTCAGTTTATATAAGGTGGCCAGAATTTTAAATGGGCAAAGCGGACAACTTTGAAGGAGGGGGGAGGGTGTATCAACAAAGATTTTCCTACTGAATAAAAATAATATCGTACTATTTTTTATTTTTAACATAAGTACAATTTATAAATATTTAAAAAAGTGTATAATATTTTATTCCTTGACATAATTTTTATTTGAGTGAATTTGTTGTCATTTTTTTAAATCTTGTAAAAATCTTCACAAGAATTTGGCAAATTATATTAATAAAATCACTTTCAAAGTTTCGACACTTAATTTTGATCTTTCTGATGTCCACACTTGATTTACTGTAGAAAAAACGTATAATTGTATGTTTTGATTCTTAAAGATGAATTCAAATTTTTAGTTAATTGGTGATTATCTAACTGTTATTTAGTAAACGACAATATTATACATCTATGAGAATTAAGAAAATTACTAAACTGTTATAAACACGTACAGTACAAATATGCGTTTCACATCGGCAAAATTTTGTGGAATTAATTTGCCCCAAACATAATTTACATGAATATATTTTATTGTTGTTTATAACGAAATTAGTTTGATTGACTTAAAATATCAACAAAATTTTATTCGTATATTTCTTTCCAAAATTTCTTTTAAGGTTAAGGTCGGCGATATAATTTTTGTCATCAATATAAAATATGAATACTACGAATATTTTAAGCTAAGTTAAAGAAAGTTTATGTATTTATGGAATATATAAATAAATTAATTACCTCAATTTGCTATGGTAAGTAGCAGATTTGTAATATTTATTTGTTTAATTAGCTTGCTAGCACGTAAACTGGGTAGCAAAAGCAATGTTAGTCGTCGTAGCCATTAGGATTCTTAGAACGCAAAACAATGATTAACATAAATATAAAATTTAACTTCATTCCAAAAGTCGGGACTCTTGAAAGTCGTCGCGGGACGCGGGACAAATTGTGGAAAATCGGTACTACTCCCGCCAAAAGCGGGACGTCTGGTCACCTTAAGTTTATATCATTTTTCTTATCTTCGCTTTAAAATAATGAAAATTGACGGTAATTTGGTCGGGGCTGAAAACGCTGGTTAAGAGCCCGCCGCCTCTGGGAAGTTGTTGATATTCAAGAGGCAGCGCTGTATGTTGAGGCGTGGCGGGGCTATAAAATGAGCTATTGCTGAGTCGTTAGCGGGTAGATACCTTATCTGAAGGGGAGAGGAAGGGAGGGAGGAGCGCGGGGCGAGAAAGGGAGAAAAAGGAAGAAAAAATGCGAGTGCGAAACCCAGTCTTGTCTGATAGGATACTAAAGAAAAAAGGAAGAAGCTTCAAGTCTGTCGGGCGGTTCATTCATCCTTACGACCCGCCCAAGTCTACTTCATTTTTTTCCTTATTCATTAACGAGCAGTTCAAACTTATTTTTTCATTCATCAGTATACGCATTCATGGTCGTCATTGGCTATTCGGACGCATATTTCCTAATCTTTAAAAAAGTTTCCAGTCGTTCCCATTATTATTTGAATTTTTATGTGGAAAATGAAACAAATACCAGGGGCTTTTTATGTCTAATATTCCGTGTAAAGAGTGAACGAAATAATAATAGGGGTACTCACTACGTTTGCTACAGCACATTCTTTGTGATATAGCAAACGTAGTGAGTACCCCTAATGTATCTGTGGTTAACAACGAAAATCTTTCGCAGACTCAATCTTCCACTCACTTTGATGGCAATTACCTACTAAATCATAAGTATTATATATCATGTACATTTTTTTTCTATTTTTTTATTAATTAAACCTGGAAAGGTAAAATTTAGGACTCCCACTGTAGTATCGGCGAATTAGCCACAGTAGCATAAAGTGTCGATCAACTAAAAACAAACAAATTATCCTTCCACAGCCGAGGATAAATTAAATTTTCATTTGTCAAATTAAATATAAACATTCACACCAGACTGAAAAGACAAGAAACTGCTCGTAGATACCGATTTTTACAACACTTACTTGACAAACGTTCAAAGCTTCCAATCTAATAATAATAATAACCTTTATTTGTACATAAAATATAACAAAAAAATATATATACAAAACTTCCTCTTTTGTTCAATTCAAATAAATATGTACAAAATCAACCTTAAGTTGAGGTTTTTTTGAGTTCGATTGTTTGAAAGTTTTAATAGGCTTATTCTTACAACCACACTAAGTAATGAACCTGCCCCATCCTTTTTCATTCTTTTTTATCCAGTGCCACTCTCTTCCAGGTTGCACCTCCGCAGCTCTTCTTCATCTCCTGGTCCCAGTCTAATACAAAAAACTAATTTATATAGCCATTATTAGACCTATTTGGACATATGGTATTGAGGTATGGGGATTCACCAAGCCATTAAACTCCTCCCGCATCCAATCCTTGCAATCCAAAATCCTCCGAAAGATCCTAAATGCTCCGTATTTTGTCAGTAATAAAACTATCCATAAAGACCTGAATATCCCGTTCGTTGCAGACTTAGCCAGAACTAGATATACCTAGATAATTCCAAACTACCACCCCACTCAAACCCGCTTGTCCGTATCCTCTCATCTCTATCTATTCCTGATAATCCTTGGAGACGCCTGAAAAGACGGTGGCCTGCTAATTACATAAACATTGAAGTGCTACCGCTGGGTAGCTTCTTCACAAGACTTTATCAAGCCAATTGTTACTTTTTTTTCACATTTACTTGTTGTATTTTTTCCTATACAGTTGTAAATATCAATTAATAATAATAATAATAATAATAGGCTTACCGAACCCGAAGGTTCGATGCCGATACCACCAAACCTCGCCCGCACAGATTCGTCCAACGTTCACCGGTCAAGCCCAAGCCCCCGAGATCAGCCTTAATGCAATCCTCCCATCGACGCTTCGGCCTACCTTTCGGACGCCTACCAGTCGGTTCAGCGAATACCAACTTTCTCGGAATCCGTTCCTCACTAAGCCTAACAATTTTACGGTCCCATTTGAGTCTCCGCGATGCTATCAACTCAATTATATTCACAGGGTACAAACTCCGCAATTCCGCGTTGTGCAACCTTCTAAACTCCCCAGTGGCCTCATCCCTCTTCGGACCAAATATTTTACGCAGTACCTTATTCTCGAAAACCTTAAGCCGTTGTTCATCCTTCAAAGTAAACGGCCACGTTTCGCATCCGTAAAGAACCGTTGGAAGAATAATAGTTTTATAAATTCTAACCTTTAAGTTTTCAGACAGAAGCCGCGAGCTAAGTAATTTAGCAACTGAATAATAACACGCATTTTCCACCTTTAACCGGGACTTTATTTCTTCCTGGATTTCATTTTTTCTTGTTATCATTGAACCTAAATACTTGAATTTCTCTACGTGTTCAAAAGTATGACCTGAAATATTAATATCATCAAGATCGCCACCATTTCTGCAACTAATCATATATTTTGTCTTATCGGTATTTAATTTGAGACCTATTTGTTTTCCGGTTTTCATTAACACACTTGTATTTAGTTGTATAGTTTCCGTGTCTTCACATAGTAGTACCAAATCATCGGCATACCCCAAAACCGGAATCTTGTCACCCATATTTAAGCCTTTCTCGGTTCACATCACCTTTTATCAATTAATAAAAAAAAAAAAATATATATATAAACATATTTCAAAATTCACATGTATACACAGTTTTCGTCAAACCATGACCTTGGAATTAACATTATATATATTCATTGTTTGGAAATCTCCAGCTTTTCCACTGTACATATATGTATATATATATATATATCTTCACTAAAGTTTTTCACGGACCTCACAGTTTTTGTGCCGCCTTTAACAATTCTACTAACGCCTCCTCAGCCTCGCCGTCCCTATCCTTCCTATTTTTCCTGTTGCAGTGAAGGTAAACAGGACGGATTGTGCTAGAGGTAGGTCAAAATTTATATCTGTGGAACCAGTACGAAATATATTTTTACTATACTATGTCAATAATCCCTAATACTGTAAATATGCAATAAGATAAATTACATGAATGAAGGTAAAGAATTAAATATAGTAAAAAAAAACTATACATTAGCATCACAGCAGTATATACATTAAACCAGGTGTCGCGGACATCTTTTCTGATGTATGATGTATAGTACTCATAATAGGAAGTTAATAAAATTAAAGGGGGATCACTTGTAGCTGGATGGCTAGCATAACAGCCTCTTATGCCAAAGGTCACGGGTTCAAACCCGCAGGTGGTCCTAGGATTTTTAATGGGAGTAAAAAATCCTTAGTTATGCCGTCCATTAAAAGGTGGTCCCGATCCTGTGCGATGTCAGGTACTCGTTAAAGATCCCTATCCTAATAAAACCTGGATACGCAAAATTTAGGACTCCCACTGTAACATCGTCCGATTAGCCACAGTAGCATAAAATGACGTTAAATAAACAAACAAACAAAATTAAAGTTATGTTAGAATTAGACATGGAGCAAACAATTTAAATTTAATACTATAGGTAGGTAACTAGTAAACCGCTATTAAAACAGTCAGATTTTGTTTGTTAGTTTGTTTATGCTTGGAGGCGTAAATCTTCGAAGTCATCAACGCCTAAAAATTTACTTAAATATAATAAATTTGGGAAAGAGGAGTTCTATTTTAACCTAAATAAAATAATACTAAGAAAAGTGCTAATTATAATGATGACTAATATGAATGAAAATCGAATAATGTTATAAATATAAATTACGAAATTTAAATGACAAAGGGAATAAAAATAAAATGTGTAACATCGCCCGATTAGCCACTGTAGCATAAATAAACAAACAAACAAACAAAATTAAAGTTATGTTAGAATTAGACATGGAGCAAACAATTTAAATTTGGTACTAGCTAGTAAAATTTTAACGGCTATTAAAACAGTCAGATTTTGATGATTATTTGAATAAGCCGACAAATGTAGAAACTGGAAGGACTTTTTCTGCAGCAGGCCATGTATGTTAGCAGCTCCATTACAAAATTGATTGGCCCGTGTCGGGATTAGCACTATTTGTTTTCAACGATACTTCTTTCAAAATCAAAAGTGTTTTTTTAATGATATATACTAAAGTAATTATTGCTTGAAAAACAAATATTGTCAGTAGAATAAATAACGTTATACTTATAACACAAGCTCATTATTGTGATAATTATGTCATCAATTACCAAAATTCGACATATGATGATGGTGCCTATCATAATTAAAAGACTTGTTTGTTAGCATTGTCTAATAATTTAATATTATTGTAATCACTATTCCCATCTCAGTTGATTACTCAAGGTTAATTATACTAGATGTTATAAAGAAATCTGATAAATTAATTGAGCTATCTGAGAAAATGAATTTTAGAAAGACGTGAGCAGTAACGTAGCTCAGTCCTCCTAGATTTTAATAGATTTGTACGCATTGAACATTAGTTTCATATAATTCAGTTTTTAACATCATGTCATGAGTGAGTAATTTCTCTAAAACAAATTTTAGGATTGTTTCAGAAGTTCCTCTGCAGCAACTTATAAGATGCTATAGCTCGTGTACATCCAATAAAATGATATCTGTTTACTTACATTTAGACGAAGCACCGACAAAACCAAGAACACATTTATTGTCTGTCTTGCGCGAGGCGAATTAATGATACTGTGTTAAATCTATGGAGTGATGCAGATGGGCGTCGGACATCTCACCACTTAACATTCTTACCAAATGAAACTCATTTAAAGTACCTACTTTAACTTAAAGTTTAAACTGCGCTATTTTTGGTCATGAATTTGTATAATCGGATCCGGTAAATGTTTGATGATGCCGTTTTTCCGTATTGCAATCCCTAATCTGATCGTTATATTTGTTTGTTCATTTAACGTCACCTAAGGCTACGGTTACTAATCGGACGATGCTACAGCAGGAATCCTAAATTTTGTCTATCTAGGTTTAATTAGGATCTTTAACGAGTACGTGACATCGCACAGGCTCGGGACCACGTTTTTACGTCTCCTCCGAAGAACGGCATAACTAAGGATTTTTTACTCCCATTAAAAAATCCTTAGACCACATTTAGGTTTGAACCCGCGACCTTTGGCACAGAAGGCTATTATGCGAGACACTCTAACAGAGGTGACCCCGTTATATTTGTTAGACTCCACTTTTAAAAACTTTAAGAGAGTTGAATCTAACCCTCCATAAAGAAAACCCAGACCGAAGGCAATGTTTGCTTTGTTGGATGTTATTAATTCGCAGCCATTAATAACCGAGAATTTCCCAGGTCTTCTATCTCGGCCTCCGGTGAAGATTGGTACCGGATGGTTTCTAGGAAAGAGGTACCTCTTCGGATGACAGATGGGGCAATAAAATGAACTCCTGATGGATCGGTTTCGAGAACCGGGAGTACACTGAAGATGGGAGTACGCGGCCTAGTCCAGATCAATCATACTGATGATTCCTGGTACTGTTCGCGGCGGGTATTTGCATTGGAGGAGGGAGGCTTTGGCAGAACTTGAGAACAAAATCTGGTGTGCGCAACCCACTTTTTTCATTTACTTTCCCCTACTTCATTACCAAGTATATATTGGAGAAAAGTTGATTCCGGGTGCAGTCATAAAAAACACTTAATTAAGTAGAAAACTATTAATTTATTCGTGTCAACGTTTCAGCCTAAATTTTAGGCCTTCATCAGAGCTAAAAAACAAAAGATAACAACCAGTGGTAGGATACAATATATAAAGATGAAAAAAAGTAAAAGAAAATTATGCTGATAATTAAAAACGAAATAGAACAGTAGTTATAATGTTGAACAATTATAATAATTAGAAAGAAAGGAGCACAAGAAAATATTTAATAAAAGGTAAATAATTAGATTATGGTGCGAATGAAAGTTACTTTGTGAAAAAGAGTTACATACAGTAGTGATCATAGAAATTGCCTGAATCAACAAGAAAAATGCCGCAAAATTCAATAAAAATATAATATTACATATTAAAACTAAAGAAAAGCACATACAATTTTAAAAGTTAACACTTAAAAGTTGAAAATATCTCGTAAAATGAACTATAATATTGATTTTCAAAACTGTGACCTCTGCTGATTCGTGTCACCGCTGTTTTCTGTGAAGATTCTTGAACTTCATGTAACCTCACAATGTTAATTGTTTATGATAGAAAAGTGTTTAAAATTCTAAATAATTAAATGTTTTATTAAAACTACTAACCAAGAACTAAGAAACTTTATTAGTTTTTTTTTTCTTTATTTCATCAAGCTTGTGATGCAAATAAATAGAAAAAAAATTGGAATGGATCAAATTCATTACCACAAAAAATTGAAAGCATAGGTGATGCAATATCTATGACGACTACTGTATACTCCTATATCACATACAAACTCCTACCATAGATCTTTTTCACAATGTAACTTATTCAACTTTTTTCACAATATAATCTAATTAATTACCTTTTATTTATATTTTCTTGTGCTCTTTTGTTTCTAATTATTACTGTAACCGTTAGTTATTATAACTACGGTTCTAATTTGTTTTTGTTTATCATGTTTATATACTGTATCCTACAACTGGTTGTTATCTTTTGTTTTTTAGCCCTGAAGAAGCCTAAAATTTAGGCCGAAACGTAGGCACGATTAAATTAAGGGTTCTACTTCATTAAATGTTTTTATTTGACTGCACCTGGAATAGACTTCTCTCCAATCAAATTGATTAAGTACAGTGAAGATAAAATATTTCTTCTTATATTTTATACGAGGTTTTTTCTTCCATTTTCAGGTAAGACTACAATATAATATAATTATGTTTAGTTATAACATAACATCGTTATGTTAAAATAATGTAATTACTTCTCCTATCACCACTCATTTCTTTCTCTCTCTTTTCCTATCCTCATGTTTTTCTGTTATACATCCAACTCCCTCTCATATGATTTTTATTTTAATATTGTATTATTTGAAGATTGTTC
This sequence comes from Piezodorus guildinii, assembly GCA_023052935.1. Taxonomy (NCBI): domain Eukaryota; kingdom Metazoa; phylum Arthropoda; class Insecta; order Hemiptera; family Pentatomidae; genus Piezodorus; species Piezodorus guildinii. Next base: position 90,226,403 of record CM041294.1, read on the forward strand.
TTCTTTATTTAAAACCCGTTGAATATTACACTTGAATATTACATAGCATTCTCCGGATCCTGGGTTCGAATCTCGGCTGTGGCGGAATATTATTTATTCTGTTAATTCAGTTGGGGGGCGACCATATGGAGACCCTCCTGGGGTAGACTCAGCCTCTATAAAGTAGGTACCCTGGGCTTAGCGTGATCAAGGCCTGATCACCTCATTGCACGGCCTGTTGGTCTAGAAACAGTACGAATCTCTGAGCCCAAGTCTCTTTATGGGTTGTAGTAGTAAAGGTTTTTTTTTTTTAATATTACTCTAAAATTATTCTTCAAAGTAAGGTAAGTTACGCAAAAAATTTATCCAGGTTCAGCGCATATATGGAATCGTACAGCTTCTTGGTTAATCGGAAGTGCAAGGTGGTGGTTTTTACCACACTTTTGAGAAACCACTTTATCGAAGCTGGATGAACTCTGCCATTTCTTCTGTCTTCTTCCTGTAGCTCTACAACCCATGAAGGGTATTGTTCTTGGGCTCAGTACTAACAGGTAGCAGTACTGTTTCTAGACGAACGACCTTGGGGGATAGTTGCGAATCATTAAGTTGAGATCACGCTTTTTTATCAGTTTTTATGTAACCGCTTCATAGAGGCTAGGTGAGCCATATGCGGTGTTATTATCACAGGATTTCCGTATCACTGAAATAACTTATCCTTCCAGGGTTCATCTGTGGTGTAGTGGCTTGCATAACAGCCTTCTATTCCAAAGGTTACGGATTCAAGCCCGAAGGGGATCTTAGGATTTTTTAATGAGAGAAAAGGAAGAGGGGACATAAAAAGGTGGTCCCAAGCCTGTTCGAAGTTAGTTACTAGTTAAAGATCCCTATCCTAATTAAAACTAGATAGGTCTTTTTATTTTAAACATATATATTGATATTTACAACTGTATTATATACATCAAGTAAATGTGATGATGGACATAATAAACTGATATGAAATACGAGTACATGTAGATACGCTACCCATTGGCAGCACTCTGAAAATATTCTAAAATAAAAGGTATCGGAGCCATCTTCTTTTCTGACGCCTCGGAGGATTATCAGGAATTGAAGAGGATGATAGGATATAAACTAGGGGACTAGATTGTAAATGGAGTTTTTCATGGAATGATTGATACCTAGTTCGGGCTAATTCAGTAACATATGGAACATTAAGGTCTTTATGGATGCGCATATTAGTGACAAAGTAAGGAGCGTTAAGGATTTTGGATTGGATACTAGAAGAATTGGATGGTTTAGTAGAGCCCCACAGCCCTACTCCGAAAGTCCATATCGGTCTTATGATGGTCATATAAATAAGTCTTTTGCAATTAAGTGGAAGGTTAGAGCGTTTGTCCAGCAAGTGTTGAAGTAGTCGAAAACGTCGGGCAGTTTCTGGTCGTTTCAGTCCTTGAATGGGGATTCCAAGTTAGACGTTTGTCTAGGTGGACTCCTAGATATCGAATCTGTTCAACAGGGCTGGTGGAGTGTTAGTAAAGGATACTGTAGGGAAAGTCATTGATTTGCGACGAAGGGTAAAGGTTATTTAGTGGGATTTGTTAGAATTAATTTTAATCCTCCCATTCTGGCACCATTCTTCAAAGGACTTTTTTATTTTAGGTCTCCCAATGCAGCATCGTCCGATTAGTCACAGAAGCACGAAGTGACGTTAAATGAATAAAAAACAACGATAAAACCTATCTGATATTAAATACCATAAAATTATACATTATGCCATATCCTGTAATTTCTATAAGTTATGAAGCGAAATTGACATTTTGAAATATATATTTATTCTAATAGTTTAGTTTTATAGAAATCCGCCATCGTATTTCCTCTAGAGAACAACAAAGTCCTTCCAAAACGCAATCAAAGTTATTAATGTAGTTAAACACTATTCTAGATTTTAATGCGAAATAAATTCGTTTAATAATATAGTAATGAGAGAAGTTTGCATTTCCTGTAAAATATCTGTAAGAACGGATAACGTATCTTTTGGAAATTAACGTCTCAATTTAAACGTGAATACATTTAATAAATAAGTGACTTCAAGGAAAGAAATTTTGAAAATTTAGCATTTAAGCCCTGTCAGACTATTTCAACAACGATAAAATCTGATATTAAGGACCATAAAAATATACATTAACCTAACGAATTTATTCCAAATCGTATCGGTTCCCGAAACTTATTTATTCGTTTAAAGTGCCTTTATACTTCTTAAAGTATATTAATTTAAAAACAAGAATAACGAATAAATAAGAATCAAGGTTATAGATAAAATGTAAATTTTGTATCATCGATCGTGAATGTTTATTCAACTGAATAAAATGGTTGTGTAAATGTATGCTGGTATTGTACATTAGCGGCCAGTTGAAGGTGAAAATAGTGACTTCAAGATTACGTAACTCCTGACCGCAGATCTCATTTGAATCGCATCTTCTACTTTATAAAAGCTCAGCGTCCATCTCACTATAGCCTTCGACTTCGCTGGGCATCTTCTTGTCAATAGTGGCAGGTGAAGGTCAACAAAAAGCCTCGTTCGCGATCGACCTCATCAAACAAGCTTAATAACTTTTGCCGAGTCCTTAAAGACACTTGGGGCCTAGAGTTGTCTTGGTGGAATAGCACTCATTTCCGATTTGCCATTTCTGGCCGTTTCTCTTCAATTGCCGCCTTCAATCGATCTAACTGGGCGCAGTAAAAGTCCGTATTTATAGTTTGGTTTTGTGGAAGGAGCTCAAAATGTATGGGTCCTTTCCAATGCCACTAAATATTGACCGAAACCCACTTCTGAACCGTGAATTGAATCGCTGCCATAAACGGCTAAAATGTTTTTTGCAGTTTGGGCTGCGTTTTTCCTTTGTTTAAAAAAGAGCAGCATAATATGCCGAAAATGAACTGAATCGTTACTCATGTTAGTTTGCAATGAACTACACTACTGGGCTTTAAAATAAACAATCGCTTTGTGATTCATTTTAGAAGAAAAATAAGAGGTAAATTTTATTTTAAAAATCTCTATGAACTTTTCGGACAATCCGATATTTTTAGAGGCACATAGTGGCACAAATAATTTGTTATACAATCTCTATTATATCTATGCACATTATCTTTATCTCTTTAAATTCATCTAAGATGAATATCATTCCTATTCTGTTAAGTTAAGACATTCAAGGTCTGTCGGGTCAGCTAGTTTATTTATATTCGTTGTAAAATAAATTCGTAGCGTTTTTCAATATTTCAATTAAATTCTCACTGTATATATATATAATCATGTTTACTTGATCAATAATGTTTAATATTCAAAAAAATATGCTGCGGACAACACACTACTTTCACTTATCATCGTTGTTAAAATAGATTAAAGAATTTTCAAATAGAGTTAGAGATAAAAATGTGTGGAACAAATGAAGAATTTCTATAGAAACATGTGTTTTATTAAAAAATCAATTATATTATTATCTAAAATAATCAGTTAGGTTTATGGGTTTTTTATAATAATAATAGGCCTTCCCAACCCGAAAATTCGATGCCGATACCACCAAACTCCGCCTGTACAGACTCGTCCAATGTTCACCGTTCAACCCCAAGCCCCCGAGTCCAGCCTTGACGCAATCCTCCCATCGACGCCTCGGCCTACCTTTCGGCCGCCTACCAGTCGGTTCAGCGAATACCAACTTACTCGGAATCTGTTCCTCACAAAGCCCAACAACTTTATTCGCCAATTTGAGTCTCCGAGATGCTATTAACTCAATTATATTCACAGGGTACAAACTCCGCAATTCCGCGTTGTGCAACCTTCTGAAGTCTATAGTAGCCTCATCTTTCTTCGGACCAAATATTTTACGCAGTACCTTATTTTCGAAAACCTTAAGCCGTTGTTCATCCTTCAAAGTAAGCGGCCACTTTTCACATCCGTAAAGAACCGTCGGAAGTAATAGTTTTATAAATTCTAGCCTTTAAGTTTTTAGACAGAAGCCGCGAGCTAAGTAATTTCGCAACTGAATAATAACACGCATTTCCCACCTTTAAACGGGACTTTATATATTCCTAGATATCATTTTTTCTTGTTATCATCGAACCCAAGTACTTGAATTTCTCTACTTGTTCAAAAGTATGCCCTGATATATCAATATCACTAAGATCGCCACCGTTTCTGCTACAAATCATATATTTCGTCTTATCGGTATTTGTTGGGTTGTGTCACATGAAATGTCCGTTTTCAAGGTAAAGGATTTTTATTAAAAATACATATTCTAAAGCTATATTAAATAAAACAGGTGAAAGGGAGTCACCCTTTTTCAAACCCGATTGTACCTCAAATTTCTAGACCGGTTCTAACTTTATGGAATGTTTCCGACAAACACATATCTACTAGGTTTACTAACTTTCTACGTATTCCCTGTTCAATCATGATGTTATACAGCTTCTGACGGTCTATGGAATCATAAGCCTTTTTAAAATCGATCGGCTTTTTATCACTCTTTAATTAACTTTTACAAGCTTGTGTATAAGATAATATTTTTTCTAAAATCTTTAGCTTTCCAACAGTATATTATAAATGTGTATAATGTTCTTCAAAAATCAAAAATTGCATTTAAAAAATATTTTTTTAGTTTTCTCCTTTAGTTGGATATCGAATTAATTCAATTTATATATTTATCTGTTTTTTATCAATGGTAACAAGATAATATGAGTATTTTTATAGAATCCGAAAAATTATAGGTACACAACAGGTTTTAGAATTTTGACTTCTCTTTGAAACGCTATTAATAATGACGATTATATTATTATTTTTAAAAACTTAATGATTTTAATAATAGGATGAAACATAATTTACCATTTTTTTTCTCTTATCAATCCAATCAACTGTTATTTTCTCCTACTAAGAACAGCTTAGCCTGAAGATGCACAACTTCTCTAAGAAACTGTTTCACGGAGACTTCGGACATGAAATTATGTGGCAATTATTTTAAGACGTTAATGATAGTACAGAAGTGATAAGTACTTCTTAGAATGAGAAAATTGATCTGTTAACTTTAAAGAATATATTCTAAATAAAAAAAAAATCTGGTGCGGGCAACACACGACTTTCACTTACCTCCGTTGTTATAATTGATTTAAGGATTGCCAAATACTGTTAGAGATAAAAATGAGTGAAACTAATAAAGAATTAAACAAATTAAATTTCTGAAATCATAAAGAACTATTATTACTTCCTCAGGGCCGGGTACCAAGACCCCAGGCTAGCACATGTACTCAGTTTTCGACGGCAAGTCTATATCCCACCTGAGGACCTCAGTAAGCTGCCATCATCTCTACTAATAGAGCAAGACAATGTTTGTTATCGATTTTTTCTTGCTGAAGATATTTTAACCTGTTTCATATGTAAACAACCTGGTCACGTATCTACTGATTGCCCTGAGAGTGAAAATAATAATATTCAAGAACATCAAACTAGTGAAAATAGATTCGATAATGTAAGTCCCAACCTAAACAATAATAGTAAACAAACAAATGCCAGCCATTCCCTATTAGATACACCTAACCATACGATCCCCAATAGTGTAACAGTACAGCCAACACTAACCGGTTGCCATGACAACACTTCAACCACCATAGCCGAAATCAAAGAAGACAAACAGAAGCAAGGCCAACCAGGTGACCATGGCAACTCAATTCATAGCAAAAATATTGAAAATAAACGCTTCAAAGATGCGGCTTTAAATGTGGACAACAATTTAATATTAATACCGACGTCTGTTTCAGGCGTCAAACGATGCCACTTAAGTCCACCTGCTTCCTCTATACCCACTATGGAGCTTAACTTAACAATAAATCCCCAAGAAGAAGGTGAAAACATATTAAATTTCGAAGATTTTCCTCCAATGACAGCTAACCAATCCATTCATAAAAAACCTAAAAAAAACGATACCAGCACAGCTATCTTCCGAGGAAATAATACCCACCGACCTGTTGTACCCACAAGACAACTCCGACCGGAACCCTTGACTGTGTGCCCATCAATTAGTGAAAAACTAGAACAACACCTTAAGTGAAATCTGAGTACAGTGAAATTTGTGTTTGTTTTGTTTTTTTATATAAGACATAAGTGAACAACATTTACGTTCAATTATTAACCTTTGTAATGTACTTGTGAAACCAAAATTTATGTAGTATGCTAATGACCCGATAAGGGTAGATGCATTTATATAAATAAATAAATAAATTAAATTTCTATATAAACAAATGTTTTATTAAGAAATCTATTATACTATTATCTAAAATAATCAGTTAGTTTAATCGGTTTTCCATCACTCTTTATTAACTTTTACTAGCTTGTGTGTGAGATAATACTTTTTCTTATATCTTCAGCTTTCCAACGGCATATTATACGTCTATATTACTGTTATTATTATCAAACAAAGACGTTCGTTGATCATCAAATTCGTCCAACTTGTTTATTTAGCCTTCCTTTATCAATGACATTAAGATGATATGAATAATCTTTTGTAATGTACAACATTAAAGGTACTTTAGAAGAAGAAAATTAAAAATATCGGCTTTTAAGCCCAGTCAGACTATTTCAATTAGAATAAAACATAATTTATATTAAAGCCCATTATATTTTACGTTGATATAGCGAATTTAAACAAAATCGTTAGAGCAGTTTTGGAGCAAATCGCAAAAAGGTGCAAAATGCATGGTATAAAGTGGCTCTTCTGGTTAGCTAATTTTGATGAAAAGGCTGCTGTAACATTAAGGGCATATACGCTCCTCGAAATTTTAGTTTATTACTAAACGTACTACTTTTCGTTGTCTTGCTAGACTCACCAAACACACACTCACATGCATGCATTTTACAATCATTTCTGTTGAAAACAGCAATCGGGAAAAAAACAAACAATACTTTTCCTTAATATATATTTCATATATGAGAAAGTGATATTAATAATATTGGAAAGAAAATATTTGTTTCCATATTTTATTACTGTTATCTTATTACCGTACCCAGCTTATTATTATTTTAGCATTTAATTGTATTATTTCTTACCTTGGTTTTTTTTAGCCTTGTTGAAGGCCTAAAATGTAGGCCGAAATTGTTTGTTTGTTTATTTATTTAAATTCACTTTATGCTGCTGTGACTAATCGTGACTAAGATGTAATAGTGGGAGTCCTCGATTTTGCCTATCCAGATTTAATTAGGATAGGAATCTTTAACGAATACTTGATATCGCACAGGCTGGCGACCACCCTTAAACGTCCCCTCCGAAGAACGGCTAATGCCAAGCTAAGGATTTATTACTCTCATTAAAAAATTCTACATTCAAATATTCTTCCATCATTAAAAATTAATTTTATGGGTTTGTCCGCCATTTTTTACTTAAGTTTCTTTTTTCTCTATAACATTGCTATTCTTAAAGGACAATGTTCTAGAATTAAGTTATTTTTATTATTGTTATATATGGAAAGTTTGCTGCCTACACTGTAGTAACCATCCTTAAGGCGGCGATACACGGTGTGAGAAATAGGGTGTGTGTAGGTGAAGTGAAAGTACTCTCGGGAGAGTAGAGGGTGGTGAAAACTGCGTGAGAGTAAAAATGTGCGCGTGTATACGGTGAGAGTACGCAATAGTACTCGGCATAGTGGCGGATGTGTGAACAGCTGATTCAGGAAAGTTGTTGAAAAGGTTGGTTAGCTCTGTTTAGGTTACCAAGTTCTTATGTAAAGATGAATGTTCAATTGGTGTCATCTTGTTTTAATAATAATAAGAGTAATGTGTTTTCGACATTTTTATACAAATTTACTCACTAACAAACTACTAACGCCAACAACTCAAGAGACAAGTGACGGGAACATGTACGCCACCTATGACAGCAACATTGCTTTGTAAAATCACTTTACATTTTTTTTCTATTTCTATTTCGAATTTTAACGCAAAAACAAATATTATGAATCTCAAACTATAATACAAAAAATATATATAATATAATTTCTATAAAATAACTATAGAATTAAAATGTAATATCCAAACAGTGAAAATATACATATTATTAAATAATGGTTTTGGAATCTAGAAACACAATTAAATATATATGAATATGAATAAACTATTTTTAGTTAAAGTTTGACCAAATTAATATAACAAATGATATTTTTATTAATTATCGTTATGGAAATTAGATAAAAGTGTGATATAGTACATCAACTAACACGATACTTACTTCCAAAAACTTTCCAGCGCGCTCAACGATGTAAATATCGCCATTTCACCTCACTTACGAATACCCTATTTCTTACCGTGTATCGATGCCTTTAGTCAGTGATAATGATCAGCTATTTAAATAGATATTTATTTTTATAACTTATGGGAGGTTAGAATTGGTTATACTTATGTTTAAAAGTGTTAGTTCGTTCAGTTATATTGTTTGTCCTTTTAACATTCATTAAACAACTTGTAATTTAATTCCTTTAGAGGTAATAGTTGTATTATTTTGTCTATTTAGTTATGTTTACATTTAATTTAAATGAATGTATTTTGTAATAATTACAGAGAATAAAATCACGTTTGAACAACCTTACATGTCCATCCATCCAGTGGCACGACAGGCCGTGTAGGCCCTGGGTCTCGTGGTGTAACTCTCCTGGGAGATCACACCCACCTTTCTTGATGCATTTTGTAGTGTAGTGTCATCACTCCATACGCCTAATTTTGTGAGTGGCCACCATTTGGCTGACGGGTCTCACATACCCGGGGGAGAGGCTGTGAGTGAATCCCCATTTAATTACATCCTTATAAAAGGCCCGCCGGGACTGGGATTTGAACTCATAACCTTTAGCATGAGAGACTAGCGCACTAGCCAATCAGCCACGGTCTCCCCCACCTTACATGTCATTTATAGTAAAGAGAAAGTTATACTGTGTAATGTAATGTTTTACTAGTAATTAGCAATTATTTCATTCATAATGCATATAATTATAATTCATTGAAACAGAGCATTTAAGTGTTCGATATTGATATTTATGTACATTATCTTAAGTCTTAATTTGTTCTGTGAAGCCTTTTCATCACTATACTGAGGTCATTATAATTTAATTGCCGATTTCTCTACCCATCTATTTCTATTTTTTACATACTGACATTTAATTGTATTATTTCTTATTATGTTTTTTTTTAGTCTTGCTGAAGGTCTACAATTTAGGTCGAAACGTCGGCATACAAATAAAAAATCGTCTTATTGGTGTTTTCTTTGTGACTGCACCCCAAACAAAAGCGAAATAAATGCTTACGGTACTAAACAAGCATTATTGTTTATAATAGGATTAATAATTGTTAACATTCATACGAATGAATAAAGCAGTAAAGATAAAGATTTTGTTATATGAAGGGGCTTTTAGTGCGTTTTTATCTGGGCTACCCAATAGTAAACTACCTGTGAATTCAACTTATCAGAAATCCTAAATTTAGGTAACAGCTGGTTTCTTACTACCCTGGATTCGATAAATGGATTTCACTTAGATTTGAGTTATTATTAGCAATGAGTCGTGTTCCTACCTCCATGGAAAGCTACGAGGTCCTAGCCCCTATAGCTTTCATCCAACATTTAATTAATTATTAGGTCAGCTGTTTTGTAAAATACATGCACGAATTTACTAATAAATAATTTTCTTCCTATATTATTTAACCAGACCTTTGTCTCTATTTATTTACTTATTTAAAAAAAAAAAAAAAAAATATATATATATATATATATATATATATATATATATATATATATATATATATATATATATATATATATATATATATATATATATATATATATATATATATGAGGGGGTCGCTTGTAGAGGCTGATCCAGGCATTCCTATTCTGCGCCATTTCCCCTGCTGTTCTCCAATCTATATCTCTTTTTTCGGCAGGCCTTCCTGATCCCATCCTCTCAAGTCTTCCTAGGTCTTCCTCTTGGTCTCTTTCCCTCTACTTTCAGCTCATATGTTGCTTTTGCCACGCGATCCGCCGACATTCTTGAGACATGGCCGTACCATCTTAGCTGAATTTCTTCAACAATATCCTTGGCCGATCTGACATCAAGGTTGGATCTTATTATGGTATTTCTCATCCTATCTCTCCTCGTCTTACCCTCAACTTTCCTCAAGTAGCGCATCTCCATAGCCTGGAGTTGGCCCCCTCACACTGCTGTGCGGTAGAGAGGAAAGATGAAGAAGAAGAAGATATATATATATATATATATATATATTTATTGACATTTACAACTGTATAGTAAAAAAAAATACATCTTGTAAAGGCGATATAAGATTGTACTGTCATGACTCACATGTAGACATTGGCAGCTCTCGAAAAACGATGATAAACCAGAAGGTCTATCTTTTCAGACGCCTCGGAGGATTATCAGGGATTGTAGAGATAGCAAGGCTTGAAACTAGTCTGTTAGAGTTGAAATGAAATTTGCCATAAAAGGAGTGGTACCTGGTTCGAGCCAAGTCAACAACATAGGGAAAATCAAGGTCTTTATGGATCAGTTTATTCGTGACAAATAAAGAGTATTGATTTTTCGAAGGATTTTGGATTGTAAGGATTGGAGACGGGAAGAATTTGATGGTTTAGTAGAGCCCCAAAGCTCTACTCCGTAAGTCCATATCGGCCTTATGATAGTTGTATGTAGATGAGTCTTTTGTAGTTGAACGGAAGGTCCCAACGTTCGTAAGTGTTGAAGTAGTCGAAAACGTCGGGCAGTTTCTTGTAGTTTCAGTTTTGTGTGAGGATTCCAAGTAAGACGTTTGTCAAGGTGGAGTCCTAGATATCGGATCTGTTTGACTGGGGCAAGCGGAGTGTTATTGAAGAGTACTGTACGGCAGGAAGGTTTACGATCAAGGACTTTCTATTTGTTACAATTATAATTTGTATTTTATTTTTTTTGGAGAGAGGGGAAATAAAAATATTTTCACACAAGGACAGCATCTATTCAAGAATACGAATGAATATAAGAACCCATCATGTCATGTACATAAAGCAAAATTTGTTAAATCCAAATAAAGAATTTTCAGATAGATTTAGAGATTACAATAAATCACTAAATAATTTATTACATTGAGTTTCGATAGAAAAACTTGTTTTATTAGATAATCTATTTTATTATTACCTACAACAATAAGTTTAAATCGGGTTTTCATCATTCTCTATTAAGTTTTACAATTTTATGCATAAAATTACACATACTTTTTCAATCTTCAGCTTTTAAACAGTATATTATACGTCTATATTAGAGTATTTCGTTCAAAAACACAAAATTACCTCAAAAAAATATTTTTTTAATCTTTTCTCCTTTAGTTGTATATTGAAGTCGTTCAACTTTTATATTTAGTCACTTTTCGTCAATCCTAACAAGTTGATATGGTTAATTTTTTAGAATGTATAGAAGTAAAGGTACTTTAGAAGGATTTTAATTTCAATCAAAACCGTTAGATCCGTTTTTGAGAAAATCATGAAAAGGTACAAAATGCATGGTATAAAGAGGCTCTTTTGGTTCCCTGGTTTTGATAAAAATGTTGCACTAACATCACGGGCTAATAGTTGTCTTAAACATGAAGTTTAATTTTCGTAAGAGTTTTCGTTTTCGTGTTAGACTTAACACACACACAAACAGACTTTTTACGGGACTCAAGAGACCCTAAAACATGCATTTCCGGTGAAAACTCGAATTCGAAAATTTTCATGATCGCAATACTTTCCCTTACCATACATTTCATGTATAGTTAAGTGAAAGTAAAAAAGATACAAGGGCTTTGATAACCTTAAATTTTTCGTATTTAAGTCCAAACAAACTTGAAAATTATTATTGAAATAGTTGTTTCAAAATTATTTAGAAATTCTTAGGGCATTTTAATGTTTAACTTCTCTTTCCACAATAAATTGTTTAATAGACATCCTTCTATTATATGTAAAAATAAAATAAAAAAAAAGGCCAGAATAAGATATTTAAACGTATTCAGGTAAATCTAAAAATATATCAGTTGAAAAAAAAATATCCCAGACTTGAATAAGAAGTACTTTATTTATTATACGAAGAAATTTATGCCCAATAAAGTTTTCACTTATTGCTTGTACTGCCATTAATAAATAATATAAACTCATAAATACGGTCGGGCCGAATTTATTTTATTTTATCCAAATTTATTCCTCGGTGTATCTATATTCAGCATCGCGCGGATTTAATATTCAGTATGCATTGGTTCAAGTCGTTCTTTAGTGTGGGGGATATGCAACGGCAAAAGTGTAGTTGAATATATATAAGGATTAAACAAATATTTATATAAAAAATTATTATTAATAAAAATTTTAAAAAATCGACTAACTTCACCGAAATATGTTGTAAATGAGATAGTAAAAAAATCATGATGTGTAGTAGCCAGCAAGGGCGAAGGTTCAAAACCGGCAGATGGACCTAGGATTTGTTAAAGATATTAAGAAATAATTGATTAAATAGTGGTCCGGAGCCTCTGCGATGTCAGAATTAGCTACATTTTTTTTTTTTATCCCAATTCTTCTTCTAAACTACCATTAATTTTTTACATTCTAGAAGATTAACCATATAACTTTCATGATATTGATGAAGGACGGCTAAATATACAAGTTGGACGAATTTGATGATCAACGAAAGGATAAAAGAGCAAAACAATTTTATTTTTTACGTTCACTTGCCTATATATGAAGTATTGCGATCGTGAAAATTTTCGAATTCCAGTTTTAACGGAAATCACGTTTTAGTGTCCGCTGAGTCAAAATGACCGAGTCTCGGAAAAGGTCTGCATGTGATTGTGTGTGTGTGCGTGATAAGTCTAGCACGAATACGAAAAGTCGTACGAAACTGAAATTTCATATTAAAGACGACTATACGCCCGAGATGTTACACTAAAATCGACTAACCAGGATAGTCACTTTATATTATGCATTTTACACTTTTTTACGATTTTTTGAAAAACAGGTCAATCAATGTGAAATTTAATGAGTTTTAATATAAAATAGGTTTCATTCTGATTGAAATAGTCTGACGGGCTTACACTCGTATGTCGAAATTTAAAATTTTCTTCCTCTAAAGCACCTTTAATTTTAATGATTCCAAAAAATTCAGGATTACGTGTTGTTAACAGAAAAAATGCCCCCATCATCTTATCAGGATTCATAAAAAGTGGCTAAATATAAAAATTGAATTAATTTGAAAACCAACTAAAGGAGAAAAGGGGAACAATATTTTTTTAATATGCTTTTTTTTTTTTAAGCTATAAACAGTCACATAGCTTTATAAAATATCGTTGGAAAGCTAAAGATTAAAAGAAAAAAAAAAGATTATCTTATATACAAAGCTGTAGAAGATAATGCAAAGTGAAAATTAGAGCATTTGGTATTGCTATATTATTCAATCTAAATGATATATTTCCAACTAAACTGAATAATCCTTTTATATAATAAAAGTTGCCTATATCGTACCAGCGCCAAAATCGTACCACTTCAATATTTTGTAAAGTACTGTATAAAGCTGCAATCTAAAGGCAAAACCTAGAACTAGTATTAATTTCAGCCATCTTGGTTAATAATAAACGTTGTGACGCTGTACGTTTCTTTGTGGTGTCGATTTATTGAAAAATCAGTGTTTTTTTTTTGTAAATTGTAGTGTTGTGATCTAAGGATATTCTGAAAATCCAGGTGAGAAATTGTATAACTTATCATAACTATAGTAATCTACATTTCTTAAGCTACATTTTCATATATAGAAACTTCACCTGAAATAGATTTTACTTTGGTTTTAGTAGTGTTGTTTCGATCATTACTCGGTTGCCTATTTCGTACCACTGCCCAGTTGCTAAAATCGTACCAGTACGAATTAAGAAACTTATATTTTTTTTCTGCGATTCTTTGATTAAACGTTGTTAATGCTTAGCTTTGTTCTGTTACAGAATGAGCATCAAAAGGCAATATGGGAAATGGTCAATAGAAGAAATGTCGTTAGCAATAGCTGCTTGTAGAAACGGGGACCTAGGTTTTAACGAATGTTGCAGACAATATAACATTCCAAGCAGGTTTCCCAATTCGTACCACTTGCAGGGTGCTATTATAAGTTATATATTTCAGAAATATGTTGTTTTTTAAAACTGAAAAAAATATTATTACATGCCTCAATAGTTTCTTAATATTATGTCAAAACATGGTTGAATTATTGCAAATCGTTTTCCCGAAAAGAAAAAAAAATGTTAAAAGTGGTACGATATAGGCAATCTTCCCCTATAAATTTTAAGGTTAATATATTATATTAAAAATTTTCAATTTAATTTTACTAAATGGTTATTACATTGATCTTGACGTCCGGGATAGGTGAAAGTCGTGTGTTGCCCGCTCCAATTTTTTTTTTCTACATTCTCTTTAATTGTTCTTTCACATATTTATGTTATTTCACACATTTACACTCATTGTATTCCTTTTTTTTACATTTTAACCCTGATGATAAACCACATTGTGGTTTTGAAAACGTTGAAGGCAATAAATAGTCAAAACTATTTAATCTCTTACTGACCACCTCCCAGACTAATTCCTTCATGTAATTATTTCATTCATAAATAAAATCTTAACCACTGTACTATTCTTTTGAAGGTTATCAGAAAGCTATCAAGATAAGCTGCCTTGAGGAAGTGGTAGGAAAGTAGGGATGCCAGTTGTGAAACCTCTAACCTTGGCTAATGTTGGTCCTGCACTACAAGCCGCAAAGGCTATTTCTGAAATCATTGCGTCTTGTTTATTTTTTAAAATTCTTTTAATCTGAAAACAGCACAGCTTTCCTTATAGTAAGCACCTCATCAAGATGTTAGGAGAGTAAGCAACACATGGAATGCGCAATTTCAGTATTAGCTTGAATGTAATTTGAATTTAATATTATTTTTTTGACTAATTTATATTACCATACTTAGGCCTATTTGGACATATGGAATTGAAAAAAAAATGCTGAAAATTATTACACAATGGTTTATTATTTCCAAATAACAATGTTGGGGTATAACTGTTCATAAGGCTGTTGATAGGCAATTAAGTAATATGAAAAGCAATAATTCAAAGCATCATATCATAACACTACCACTGATTTCAAAACGCAATATCTAAGCTAGTTGTAAACAAAATTCAATGATTCTTTTTTCATTTGGTCCAAAATCTTTTTGGAGAATAGCACTGGGATCTCCTGTAACCCTGATTTGCTATCTACTTGTGAACGGCAAAATTTAGTTTGTCGTGACCGAGCGTATAACGTAAATCATTAGTTCAAGATAATTGTGTTGATGCTAATAAAGTTCCTATTCATTTTCATTGTATTATTGACATGTAATACGTTTGTTTTTTTTTTTGTTTATCGGGCTTTACTGATTATAAACCTCTATACACACTTTTCTTCATCTTCAAAATTAACTGAGTTATAACCATATTTATGTAAAAAATATTAATTTTTTTCTTTTCTTTTTTTCTCTTTTATATAATTATTCGCGTTTTTTTTTTTGTTAAAAAACACTAATACATGTTTTTCTATCTTCAAAAATAACTGAGTTATGGAATAAAATTCTTTTAATCGGTCGCCATTTTAAAACTAATCAGCTGATATCAACGTCTAGGTGTTAGGATCATCATTGAATGGACTAGTATTTTTGTGGCGAATTTCAAATAAATTGGTCCAGTAATTTCGGATAAATGTCGCGGACGGCGGACAAACGGATTTTTTTTATTCGTTATTCGGATTCTACACAGTTTGAAACGTAAACCCTCAAATTTTTTTTTTGGTCGATTACAAAGGTGTGATTATTGAAAGTAATAAACCATAAATTAGGTTGTAAAAAAAGTTAGTAGTTTTATATATTCCAATTTATCCTCTCTTTGTCTATAAAATCATGCATAATGTTTATACATTCTAAAGAAGGATTAGTCAAGGTGCTCTTATGTATCAGTTTCAATCGAGATTCCTTAACGTCAAGTGGTATTTTGCTTGTACAAAATGGAAGAGATAGAAATTAATTTTCATCAATTAATGATTTTTTATTTCCGAAAAGCAAAATCTGCCGCGCAGATCATTTACAAAATTGCAGTGTGTATGGTGACAATGCTTTAGGAGAAAGCACCTTCTGTAAGTGACTTGCTGGGCTCAGAACCGGAGATTTTGACTTGGAAAACGCAAAGCGCTCGAGTCGTCCTTCAACTTTTGATGATTTTCCAAAAATCACCTAAAACATCTCTCTCTCTCTCTCTCTCTCTCTCTCTATATATATATATATATATATATATATATATATAATTATTAAATAAATATTTTCAAGAATGAGAATTATTGAAATCGTCAGTAAAAAACGCTACAAACTTCTTTTACAAACCAATACATTGAATCAAAGAAATAATAAACAGATCCCACCTACACACACTTACAATGCATTCGTTAATTGATTTAACAACCAAAATATTTTGTTAGTTTGTTTATTGATTTAATGTCACTTTATGCTATTGTAGCTAATCGGAAGATGCTACAGTGGGGGTCCATAATTTTGCCTATCCAATTTTAATTAGGATAGGGATCTTTAACGAGTACCTCACATCGCACATGCTCGGGACCCCCTTTTTAAGTCCTCTCCGAAGGACGGTATGACTAAGGATTTGTTATTCCTGTAGGGCCACCTGTGGATTTGAACCGTGCATAGAGGCTGTTAGAGCCAATATGCTACAGGTAACTCCTAAAGCTGATCAATTGTTGTTTATTTAACGTCACTTTATGCTGCTGCGGCTAATCGGACGATGCTACAGTGGGAGTCCTAAATTTCGCCAATCCGGGTTCAATTAGGATAGGGATCTTTTACGATTACCTGACATCGCCCAGGCTCGAGACCACCTTTTAACGTCCCCTCCGAAGGACGGCATAAATAAGGAATTTTTACTCCCATTTTCAAAATCTTAGGGCCACCTGCAGGTTTGAAACCGTGACCTTAGTA
Source organism: Piezodorus guildinii (assembly GCA_023052935.1). Lineage (NCBI taxonomy): Eukaryota > Metazoa > Arthropoda > Insecta > Hemiptera > Pentatomidae > Piezodorus > Piezodorus guildinii. Next base: position 90,243,450 of record CM041294.1, read on the forward strand.
TAGAAGACTATTATGCTAGCTACTATGCTTAAGGTGACCCCTAAACCTGGTCAATAGATGATAAATATATATTTATTTTAAAATAAATGAAGATGCCTATCAAGATATTAGAATGGTTAAACACTGAATGTGTTTCAGCTAACCAGAAAGCCACTTTATACCATGAATTGTTCACCTTTTTACTGTAAAATATACCGTTTGTTTGTTTTGTTTGGTTTTAGGGCGTACAACATCCAGGTCATCAACGCCCGATGGTTAGTTAATATGGTTTATCCCTGAGAGGTGTTTATTCTTAGTTCAAGAGGAATTATAATGATAAAAAAAAAAAATTAAAATAAAATAAATTTAAAAAAATAAATAAAATAAATACTAAAATAAATAAATAAAACAAATAAATAAAAAATAAAATATAAAATAATAAGAAGAAATAATAAATAAAGGTATAAAAATAAATTAAACAATAAAATAAAAAATAATAATAGGAAAAGGAATTAAATAGATACATAATAAGGAGGGTACGTCCTCGATAAATGTGTTGGATAGACAGAGACTGTTTAACAGTTTCACATTTGTTAGAAATTTAATGACTGCTTTTATTGAGGGCTCATCATCCCACAGAGCCATTGATATGTTGGGCGGTATACCCAGCTGGGTAAAATATACAGGTTTTAATAGGTTTGATTCTGATCGAAATCGTCTGACAGGCTTTAAATACCGATATTATAAATTTTCTTCCTCTAAAATACCTTTCATTTTGTAGATTCTATAAAAATAACCTTATTATATTTTTAGCTTTAAAAAAAACAAAGCCGGATAAGTATATAAGTTAAACGAATTAGATATCCTACTTAAGGAGAAAATAGAAAAAAAATTTTGCTCTGCAATTTTTGTGTTTTTGTTCATTAAAACGTTAATATAGATGTTTAATATATCGTTGGAAGGCTAAAGATTTTAGGAAAAATGTTATGTTATACAAACAATCGTAAAAGTTAACGGAGAGTAAATAAAATCCGATAAAACTAACTGATTGTCGTAGGTAACAATACAATAGGTTTTTTAATAAAACACATGTTTGTATTGTAGCCCAATATAATTAATTCATTAGCAATTTTCATTTCTAAATATATTTTAAAGTTCTTAAATTGATTTCAACAACGAAGAAAGTGAAAGGTGTATTGATTGCACCAGATTTTTATTAGTAAGTTTTAAAACTAGGAAGACATTAACTTTACTCAATCTAACAACATAATAGTTATTTAAAGGTCGGGCTGCGGGTGATGCATATACGATGCTATCTTCCTTCCTCCCATGTCACTGCAGTCGCGAGGCGTAATGACACTGTAAACACTGAGTAAAAAAAACTAAGGAATAAAAATCTGGTACGCGCAACACACTACTTTCACGTACCTACGTTGTCAAAATCGTTCAAAGAATTTTCAAATACAGTTGGAGATGAAAATGAGTGAATGTGATAATGAATTATTTAAATTGAATTTCTATAGAAACTGTTTTATATTTAACTAGCGATCCGTCATTGCTTGTTTGTTTATTTATTCAACGTCCCTTAATGCTGCTGTGGCCAATCGGACGATGCTACAGTGAGAGCCTTAAATTTTGCCCATTCAGGTTTAATTAGGATAGGGATCTTTAACGAGTACCTGACATCGCATAGGATCGGACCATTTTTTTACGTCCCCTCCGAAGGACGACATAACTAAGGATTTTTTATTCACAATAAAAAAGCCTTGCTCTACCTGCGGGTTTGAACCCGTGACCTTTTACATAGGAGGCTGTTATGCCAACCACCATGCTTCAGGTAACCTCTCCATTGCTTCGCACGGGTGCAATTTAAATGTGGTGTCATTTATGTTTAAAAACTTCCGTTGACCAATTAAAAGTGTATTTCTTTGGGATTACGAGTTCATCGTAACGAATAGTGCACTTTGCAAGAAAATATTATGGTAATTATATAACGTCTATTAATTCTTATATTTAATCATCGGCAGAAATTATAAAAATAAACATGTCAAAAAATCAATAATTGGTTTAGTTTATTTGTTTGTTATGCTTGACGGTTCCTATTTTATTCGGTTTATTACAAATTTGGATTTCATAAGAACTTTTTCTGAATACATTTTGGTGTAAAAGTAATTTACTTCCCATGTAAGTCCCATTTAATTTACAGTGGAACTACTATCGTTTTGTAAAATGATCTAAAAGTAGAAATAATTATTAACAGTATTAACTGGCTCAAAAGTTTGAGCTAAAAAGTCGGCAAAATTAAATATTAAAAAAGACTGACTCCCAATTATTTCTACCTATGTTACTTGACAAACGTTCAAACCTTCTACCATATAACTAAAACCTTATTCATAATACAATTGTCAGACCTATATGGACATCGAGCTTTGGGGCTCTACTAAACCATCTTATTCCTCCCGCATCCAATTCTTACAATCCAAAATCCAGAATATTTTGACACGAATCATACCATTTATAATCACCTCAACATTCTATTTGATGGAGACATATCCCGAAATAGATATACCTTCTTTCATTACTAACTCCCCGCCCACACAAACCCTTTTTTTCGTAATCTGATAAACAAGTTCTCACGAAGTCAGAATAGTCGAATCCCTTGCGTGGAATCTCAGGAGGCAGCGGACAAGTAAGAAAAGTTGGGTCCCTCTGTCGCAAATGCGGCAGAGAGTCTGAAACAGCAGCCCATGTGCTGGGAAATTGCCCCCAACAACTCCCTCATCACGCGTAGCACCACAGGGTTAAGAAGGAATTAGCAAAGCTCCTCATAGAAAAAGATTTCACCTGTTTTGACGAGGTCTACTGCATTGATACGGACGGATCAGTTAGGTAAGCAGACATCGTTGAATTCCCGAAGAACGGAACTACTGCAATGATCCTGGACCCTACCGTTCGATATGAGACTAATGACCTCGATCAAGCAGGTGGAGTGGAAAGGGAGAAGAGTGCCATCTACGAGAAATGCATCCCATTCCTAAAAGAAAAGTTCCGCGAGACATTTGGCGAGAGACAGTTCTCCGTTATAGGTCTATGGTTTGGGTCTCGCGAAGTGATCCCTGGAAGCACAAATACTTTTTTGGAAATAGTTGGGTATCGATATCAGGGATATAGCCGTGTTAGCAGGAAACGTGATTTTGGACTCCCTGGGGATTATCCACCATCACCTCCAGGCAATTGAATGGTGAATTTATTTATATTTCGATTAAGTAATGTGCGCACCAGAGGTGTAAATTTTAAATATAGTTGTAGAAATAAATGATAAAAAAAATAAAATAAAATAATGTAAATAATCAAAAGGAAAAAAAAATTGTAAATATTAGAAATTTTATTAGAATAGGAAAAAGAAAAAAATATATAATATAAACAAATATTGAAAATGTATGTGAAGTATGTCCAAGTGGTTGATATAGTATGCTGTGTGATTTAAGCAACCTGATGTATTTGGGCAGCATTGCCAAATAAATAAAGTATTTATCTTTAAGTTACGATTTTGATTAAACTCGCTGTATCGATGTAAACTTTAATGAGCTTTAATATCATTTAGCGAGGCCGGTGTACCACAAGGGTGCGTCCTAGGTCCTATCCTCTATATTTTGTTTACAGCTGATATACCTCTAGATCCTGATACCTTCCTAGCATCTTTTGCCGATGATATTGCCGTTCTATCAACCCATTCAGACCCAGAACTGGCATCTTCCCATCTACAGAGCCACCTCTCCTTGATTGAACATTGGTGCGGCCAATAGGTATGAATGTGGCCAAGATTTTATTTTATTTTTTTTTTCATTTGTTATTTAAGTTAACTTATCGGACGATGCTAGAATGGGAGTCCTAAATTTTGCCTATCCAGGTTTTATTAGGATAGAGATCTTTAACGAGTAACTGACATCGCACAGGCTCGGGACCACCTTTTAAGGTCCCCTCCGAAGGACGGCATAACTAAGGATTTTTTACTCCCATTAAAAAATCCTTGGACCACCTGCGGATTCGAACCCGTTACCTTTGGCATTGGTGGCTGTTATGCTAACCACCCTGCTACAAGTGATCCCTATTAGATGTATTTAATTTTTTTTAATGCGTTGTGTGAACGGCGCTACGATTATACATAACCTGAAACGCATATAATATTACACCTGTTACAAATAAAATATTACCATTTACCAAGACTATATGTATAACCAAAACAATAAAATAAATAAATAGTGTATTCAGATATAACAAAAACTGGACAGTAATAATAATGATGTAAGGTGACATTAATACAATATTTACAGAATAAACAAAGGTAAAGTCAAATCACAAAAAAATCAAATAAATAATATATAAATAAAAAAACAAATAAATGAATAAAACATGAACACACCTATAGCATATTTACAATATAATGCGAAACTATGGACAAGGCTTGTCCCCTCACTTGTGGAGGGAAAATTAGAATCCAAGAGATCCCAGTGCCCCTTCCTCAGTCGCGCCACTGCAGAATGGTCAACGGAAGTTAAGTGAGGGCGCCATACCTATAAACACACAGCACATGAGAGGAGAATATAGACAGTATCACTACTCCAGATAATTTATCGAGATCTAAAAACATTAAAGGTACTTTATATGAAAACAATTTAAAAATCGGCATTTAAGTCCTGTCAGACTACTTCAATCAGAATGAAACTTACATTATATTATAGTCCATTAATTTTTACTTTCACTTTCTTATGTATATGGAAAATATAGTCCTGAAAAAGGTCTTTGGGTGGTAACTCCTCGGAAATGTGTACAAAACTGAAATTTCATATTTGAGACAACTCTACGCCCGAGATGTTACAGACACTTTTTAACTAAAACCGGCTGACCGCAAGTGCTACTTTATCTTATTCACTTTTCACCTTTCTACGATTTATTCAAAAACGGCTCTAACGATTTGGATTAAACTCGCTATATAGATGTATAATTTAATGAACATTGATATGATATAAGTTTCATTCTAATTTAAATAGTCTGACAGGGCTCAAATGGCAAATTATTGTATTTTCATACCTTTAATTTTGCATTTTCCAAAAGATTAACCATATCATCTTATTATTATTATTGATAAAGAACGGCTGAATCTAACACATTGAACGAATTTAATAACCAACTGCAGGATAAAAGAGCAAAAATATATTTTTATGATTTTTTTTTTTTTTTTTTAAGATAAGAACAGTAACAAACTTTTTATTTAAATGAACTTGGGATTTTTTTCATCTTTATGTTTATCTAATAGTTTTGAAATTGATTTTAACAACCGAGGTGAAAGTTGTGTGTGAAGCTCTAGATGTTTTTAAATCGATTTAGGGAGTTTAATCAAAATCGTTTGAACTTTTTTTGAGAAAGATGTGAAGTGCATGGTATAAAGTAGCACTTCCGGTTCCCGACTTATAAAAAAGTTTATGTAACATCTCAGGCATATACGCTTCTAAAATACGAAATTAAACATAAACAGACTCAGATGTTTTTCCACGACTTGGTGATTTGAAATAAGGGGACTTAAAAAGGCGTATTACCGTTGAAAACTGGGATTTTAAAATTTTCACTATTGCACTATATATTTCATATAATAAGTGAAAGTAATAACAATATATATTATAAAATGTACCTGATAAAATAAATTCAGACCCGTATATGCAATAAAAGGTAAACTCAAATATAGACATCTAATATTACCTTGAATTTACCTTCGGCAGAAGGATGAGCTAGGACGAGCATGTTGGATTGAAAAGGAAGAAGTAGAACGTGTGGCCTATCTAGACTTTTAAGTATTCGAGGGAGTTTGTAAATACGATTCCACGTCGCACAGTGGCTCCAAACGCACTTTTTCGAGACAAAAGTCTGCAACTCTCGTTCTAATTAAGATATATTACCCATCTTAACGTCATTTTGTTTCTTAGTAAATTTACTTTAAATGGTATGATCGGCAAATGTTTAGCTTACACATTATACAATTCAAAAGATAAACAATAATTTCAGATTAGATAGAATATAAAAAAATCTGGTGCGGGCAACACCTGACTTTCACTTACCTCCATTTTTAAAATAAATGAAAGAATTTTCAAATACAGTTAGAGATAAAAATACGTGAAATTATTAAGGAATTAATCAAATTGAATTTATATAGAAACATGTGTTTTATTAAAAATCAATTATATTATTATCTTAAATAATCAGTAAGTTTTATCTTCTTTTCATCACTCTCCAATAACTTTTAAAAGCTTGTGTATGAGATGATAATTTTTCTAAAATCTTTAGCTTTCCAACGGTATATCATACATGTATATTACTGCTCTTATGTTCAAAAACGAAAAATTGCATTTAAAAAATATTTTTTCTGTTTTCTCCTTTAGTTGGGTATCGAATTTATTCAATCTATATATTTACCAGTTTTTCATCAGCGTTAACAAGATAATCTAGTTATTATTATTGAATCTACAAAATTAAAGGTACTTTAGGGGAAGAAAATTTAAAATATCGACATTTAAGCCCTGTCAGACCATTTTTATCTAAATAAAACCTACATGATATATTAAAGCCCATTAAATTTTACATCGATATAGCGAGTTTAATCAAAATCGTCGGAACCGTTTTTGAGAAAATCGAAAAAAGGTGCAAAATGCATGGTATAAAGTTCCTCTTCTGGTAGGCTCATTTTGATGAAATAAGTTTTGTCACGTCTCGGGCGTATAGTTGTCTTAAATATGAAATTTTAGTTTCATAGTACTTACCGTTTCCGCCCGGGAGTTACACCACACACACACACACACACACACACACACACACAGACCTTTTTGCGGGACTTGGTTATTTGGACTCAGGGGACCCTAAAACGTGTATTTCCGTTGAAAACTGGAATTCGAAAATTTTCACGATCGCAATACTTCCCCTTACTATATATAGTAAGTGAAAGTAAAAAATTAAGAAAGACAATTTCTGCCTCGAAACACAATATGTCGAAAACTGAAACTGATGTGTAATGCCACAAGATACCTCTGCATCCCTGGTGTTCCATGTATGTTTCACCCATCGATAATGTTTGCCTCTCGGAAAAGAACTTCTATTATTTATCATTTATATACATTCTATCTAATCTGAAATGTTAGTTTATCTTTTGAATTTTATACATTCCAATAGCTAAATTTTATATATTCAATTTAAGAAAAATAAATAACAAAAATACCATTAAAAAAAAACATTTATAATTGTATCTCGCTTCGGGGCAGTACTTTATTAGTGTTTACCATTTGGAAAAATTAAGCTAGACCTCAAAATAATTTTATATGTAAATTTTTTTCTGGTCTTTCCAATTAAGAAATTTCTATAGCCAACAATGCGTTTCGCTTTACCAAAAACGTAGAAATCAATTTACGGTTTTGAAATTTCGTTGGTAAAAACTAGAAACAAAACTGAAATTTTTAAAGTATTTTGCACTTTATTTTGTTGTGTATGTATTGGTATATTTAAAATAATTTTAATTTTTTTGAAAATTCTTAAAAAATCACCAAGTCGTTAAATGACAACCCAAAGTTTCCTTAAAATTATCAAATAACGATTATAAACAAAGTTAAATGCAGGAGAGATAGATATATAAAGATTTATTTAAGAATAATTAGTAATCAGAGACATTTCTCTGAAATAATTGACAAAATGTATAAATTTTCATGATATAGAAATGAGCTAAAAATATGCCAATTATACCATTGAAAGAGAATTTACTAAGAAACAAAATGGGTGATATGTCTTAATAAGAACGAGAATTGCATACTTTGGTCCCGAAAAAGTGCGTTTGGAACCATTTTGCCTCGCCTTAATTCTCCACAAGCTAGTATCTGTTCGTTCCACCCTAACTTTTTTCCTTACTTTTGTACCTATATACCGCTTCAGAAGTCTTCTTGAATTACATTTTACTTTCACTTATCTGTATATGGCATTCATTCATGGTAAGGTAAAGGATTGTGATTGTGAAAATTTTCGAATTTGAGTTTTCAACGGAAATACAAGTTTTAGGTTACATCGAGTCCAAATGACCAAATATCGCAAAAAGTCTGTGTGTATGTGTGCCCAAAGTCTAGCGCGTGAACGATAAGTTGAATAAAACGGAAATTTCATATTTATAGAGCGTATATTCCTTAGATGTTACAGCAACTTTTCCATTAAGCTCTTTCAATCAGAAGAGCCACTTTATACCATGGATTTTTAACATTTTTACAATTTTCTCAAAAACGGGTCTAACGATTTTGATTAAACTCGCTAGTAGAGTTTTTAATAAAACACATGTTTATATATTAATTCAATTTAATTCATTCTTTAATGGTTTCACTCATTTTTATCTCTAACTGTATTTGAAAATTCTTTAATCGATTTTAAAAATGAAGGTAAGTGAAAGTCGTGTGTTGCCCGCATGAGATTTTTTAACTATGAAAACGCGAATAGTTATAAAAAAGAGAAAAAAAAATGTTACGCCATAGTTACGCTGATAACTCAGTTATTTTTGAAGACAGAGAAAAGCATGTATAGTGTTTTAGACTCAGTAAAGCCCGATAAATATAAAAAAAAATGATCTACATATTCAAGTCACAAATTGCAAAAGATGTAATTCCACCAAATCTTGGTTATTATTTAAGATTGAGAAAAATCGAAAATATTAACAGCTATATAAACAGTTATACCCTAATATAGTTATTTGGAAATAAAAAACCATTTTATGACAAATTGCAGCGTTTTTATATTATTATTTCTGTAGCCTACTTCTAATCCTCATATTGTAACTATCTTTCTTATGTCATCCATCCTTTTTCGATCAATAGAAGAAGCCCGTTTTAAGCGACTGATGTAGTATTATTATCCCAAAACCATAGCTGACAGTATATACTGGCTTGAAGTGGAGTTGGTAAGATATTGGAGGCTGGAAAGGACAGAACAACGCCTCCGTAGCCTATTTCCATTGATAACTTTTTTTTCTTCCCTTTTTGCGATCGCCCACCTTGGGTTGATGCATATAGTCTGAAACTTTCCACTATGGAAGGAAAAAGATTATTATGTCCGTTTGTATGAAACATTTTTACTTTAAAAATAATCATTTTTTTTTTATTAATTAAGTTTGAGAGGTTCTCCTCCTGCAGCTGAACAGAAATATGGAAATTTTCTTCCACTTACTTTTTTTGGTAAAGATTATTTTTCGATCGTAAGTACAAATAATCAATTCTCGTAATATAATGTAAGGTTAGTAGGTCTTGATCTATCACTTTTTTTAGGTTTTACTCAAAAACGGAATGTGTAATATAATGCAATGGAATTTTATTTTTTTGATGCGTATATGCCTGATACGTGAGAGCTATAATTTACTTACTGTATCTATATTACTTAATCAATTTTAACATTTTGTATAGTAAAAAGATATTTTAATCAGAATGAAACCTACATGATATCAAAACCCATTAAATTTCACATCGATATAGCGAGTTAAATCTTAAAAAGGGGCAAAATGAAATAAAAATTAAATGAAAAGTAATTTTATTCTGGGACGAGTAGTCCCATAAGAATAACAAGAAAAGTACAATATAAATAATAATTGTCTGGTCGTTTAAGACTTCAGTTTAACAATAAAAGACAGGTTCTGTGACAATGAATAGTTATCATCTATAGCTTTTAAATATTAAATATGTTGGGAAGATTGATGCTTTAGGAGATCGAGAAATAGTTGGTGTTTAAAAGTGGATAATGATAAGGGTTTACGAATGGATACAGGCAAGGAATTCCAAAATAGGGTAGCACGAATAATAAAGGATTTTTTGAAGGAAGCAGATCTGTGAGAAGGTATATACAAGTTTATAAGTTGGGATCTAGTGTTTACTGAATGGACAGAGGAACAAGAGGTCAGCATATCAAGAATATGAGGAGGTTTTTTGTATGGAAAAATCGGAAGAGACAGACACCAAGGAGGTACTAACGGCGGAAAGAGGGATAGAGCCAATCCAACTCGGTATACCTTCTAGAAGCATGGGAGCGCCTGGGGATTCCACATGTGAATCTAATAAAACAATTCATAAGTCTTTTGAGTCTCATATCGAATTTCTCAGACAGTCCGCCATATATATATATATATACAATGGGCGAAGAGACGAGTAGCATACGGGTTTTAGGTGGGATAGAGTCACGAAATCTTAGAAATTGTTTTAGGATAGCGATGGATTTTCGGGTGATTTGAGAAATATGATTACTCCAAGATAGGTTCTGATCAACAATAACTCCAAGATTTCTTACAGAGGTGTGGAAGTGGATAGGTATGCTATTGAGGTAAAGGAGTGGATAATATGGAAGAGAATTTACAAGGTTCTTGGAACCGATTAGAATGGCTTTGGTTTTTCCAGCATTCAACTTCAAATCATTTGTTGTAGCCCATGCATTGATGTTGCCAATATCTTGTTGTAGTTTTTGGATTGCCTTTAGCATTTCGGAAGGATGGAAAGAAAGATAGATTTGCAGATCATCTGCATATAGGTGGTATTGTGAGTGGCGGATGCAGACAGGGAGATTATTAATGTAGATGAAAAAAAGAGTTGGTGGGAGTGAGGATCCCTGAGGAACACCACGTGTTAAGGTGATGGAGGAGGAAGAAGGTTCATTTGGTATGATGACAGTTTGAGATCGATAGGATAAAAAAGAAATAAACCATTTTAGAACGCTGTTTGATATTTGAAGGTTTTGGAGTTTGGAAAGAAGGATGTTATGATTAACTGAATCAAATGCTTTTGAGAAATCGAAGAGGATCAAAATAGTGATTTTTTGTTGGTCTATTGAGGATTGTAGGTCTTGGGTAATTTTCAAGCTTCTTCATCAATGCAATAAATTTCAATTCATTTTCAATTCTAATTTCAATGGTATAAAGTGGCTCTTCTGGTTTTATGTAATAATCCAGGTATATACGCTTCTAAAACATAAAATTTCATTTATATGAAACATCATTTTCGAGCTTGACTTAAACACACTCGACAAAGAAATACACAGACCTTTGTGCAGGGCTTGGTCATTTGGACTCAGGAAGCACTGAGCCGTGTATTTACTGCAAAAACATCAATTAGAAAATTTTAATATGGCAATATTTTGCCTTACTGTATATTTCATATATAGGTAAGTAAAAGTAATAAGGACTAAAATGTCGCAGTCGACGGTATTAAAAAAAATGGTTTCAGTATTTCTATCTATAATTTTATGCTTTTACCATTCAGGGAGAAATTTAGTTTGCAGAGGGAAGGACGAATTGATGAAGCATAGAAGGTAAAGAATGAAATAATCTAACAAAATTTATTTTTTCAGAGAAGTTGGTTCAGGGTGCAGTCAATATAACACACAATTAAGTATAAACTTAATTTATTGGTGCCGACGTTTCGGCCTAACTTATAGGCCTTCTTCAGGGCTATAATAAAAAGCAAACTAAAACCAAGATGACAACCAGTAGTGGAATACAACATATAAAAATAATAAGAAAAATAAATTATACTGAAGATTACAAACAAAGTGAAATAGTAGTAATGACAACAGATAAATATAATAATATTTAAAAAACAAAAGGGGGGAAAGGATATTTTAACGAAATTTTTTTCATACAAACTAATATAGATCGTAAACGTTAGGTGCCAGCAAAAAATGTAATATAATAAATAATATTTTCTATTAAATTTCTGAGAGGAAAATAGTCGTGAAATTTTCGATCCAAACAACACCAACAGAGATAGGCGTATTACATTTTGGGGGTAAAAAAAAGTTCCACAATGAAAGTTACAGACCCCAGGCAATTGGCATATCAATACCGAATAATGTAGTGAACGCACCATTGTTGCAATCAACTTAAGAACTATCAACTATAGCTACAGTGCAAAAAAGTTTATAATAATTACATTGAGTTTTGTTGGAAACATATGTTTGAGATTAATTAATACAACATTTTGTATTAATCCTAAAAAAATCCCACCAAATTACCTTTACCCTTCGTCGCAAACCGATGACTTTCTGCCCCACTGTATCCTTTAATAATACCCCACTCATACCTATTGAACAAATCCAATACCTAGGACTCCATCTTGACAAACGTCTTACATGGAATCCTCACACGAGACTAAAATGGCAAGAAACTGCCAGTAGATACCGATTACTACATCACTTACTCGACAAACGTTCAAAACTTCCAATTCATTACAAAAAGCTCATTTATGTTATTGTCATTAGACCCATCTGGACAAACGGAAACGAACTTTGGGGCTCTACTAAGCCATCTAATTCCTCCCGCATCCAATCCTTACGATCCAAATCTTTCGCAAAATCCTTAATGATCTTTATTTCATCATAAATAAAATCATCCATAACGACCTTAATATCCCATTTCTTGCAGACCTTTCTCGTACCAGATATACCACTTTTAATTCCAAACCCTCTTGTCCGCAACCTATCAACCTCACATATTCCTGACAACCCACCGAGGCAATTGAATATAAGATGGCCTCGGGATCTCCTTACTACTACTGTACCATCGATGGGTAGTTTCTTCACAAGCCTTTTAAGCCCTTTATTATAATTCAGCACTTTTACTTATTGTATTTATGTTAATATACGGTTGTAAAATTCAATAAAACATAAATTTAAAAAAAAATAAATAAAATTGTTTAAGTCGGATATTTACTTATTTTTTGTCGATCCTAATAAAACAAAATAGTCTTTTTTTCGAATCTGAGAAATTAAAGATACTCTAAGCTAAGAAAAATTAAAATATCGTCATTTAAGCACTGTCAGTCTATTTCAATCAAAATTTAATTATTTCTCTAATATCTAGACCATTCCCTATGTCTATCTAGAGTATGGGCCAGGATATGAGGGCGGAGGATTCATCTCAGAGTTTAAAGCGCCCTTCCTATTCCGGAACCGAGACGTGACTCGTAACTATCCCAACATTCGTTACCAGGCATTAACAAACTTGGCCACTCCCCCCATTCTTCTGCATATACATAGTGTCTCAAAAATAACTATATATTGTGGAAGCAGATACTAGACCTTAAGTGGAAAAAAATAGTTGATATGACCCATAGTCCGTCCAATATTCTCAACGGTTAGGGAGGGAAATTTATTTGGAGTTTTTTGCCGTTGTCCGTGGTTTAAACTCAAATATATCATAACCATGAGCAGAAAAACAATTAGGTCCAAATGAAAGATGAGAAAATCTCCTAGAATGTTAAGAAGTCAAATCCTCAAAATAACAAAAAAGAGTCACACAACGTCAGGCAGAAAATTAATTATTAACATTTCTAAGAATATTAAGACATTTTAAGGAGCTATTACTTTTACGTTAGGTTTTAGATTTTCCGAATCTCAGAAAAACTACTTCATTTACTTAGCTTTAAAATGGTGCAAAACAAACCTATCTTCATTGCCTAATCAAGGATGCGAAGAGGCAACAATTAATAAAAAATAAGAAAAGGACCAAATAGAAATTTGTGTTTGATACGTTTCTCATAAATGTCTTGCCATATTGAGTGAGCAGATAATAGACCTCAAGAGAAACCGAAAAATGTGGTACGCCCAGTACACCACTTTCTTTTACTTCCGTAGTTAAAATAAATTAAAATAGTTTTTAAGAATTTTAAAATAGGCTTAGAGATACAAATGGAATTGCGGAACTTGTATCCTGTGAATATAATTGAGTTGATAGCATCGCGGAGTAAAGCATGGACGAGTAAAGTTGTTGGGTTCGGTGAGGAGCGGATTCCGAGAAAGTTGGTATTCGTTGATCCGACTGGTAGGCGTCCGAAAGGTAGGCCGAAGCGTCGATGGGAGGATTTCGATAAGGCTGATCTCGGGGGCTTGGGCTTGAACGGTGAACATTGGACGAGTCTGTGTAGGCGGAATTTGGTGGTATCGGCATCGAACCTTCGGGTTCGCTAAGCCTATTATTATTATAGAGATACAAATAAATTGTTAAATAATAAAAATTACATTGAATTTCAATAGAAACATGTGTTTTATTAAATAATCACTAGTATTATTATCTATGACAATCAGTTAGATTTATTGGCTTTACCCTACTCTTTATTAACTTTTACAATTGTGTATAAGATAATAATTTTTCTAAAATCATTAGCTTTCCAACGGTAAGTTATACATGTATATTACTGTTCTTATATACCCAAAAATTGCGTAAAAAAATATTTTTGGTCTTTTCCCCTTTAGTTAGAAATCGTATTCGTTCAAATTATATATTTATCCGTTTTTCATCAGTACTAAATATAGTTATTTTTACAGAATTTACAAAATTTAAGGTACTTTATAGGAAGATAATTTAAAATATCGGCATTTAAGCCTTGTCAGACTATTTCAATCATAATGAAACTTACATGATATTAAAGCCCATCATATTTTACATCGATATAGCGAGTTTAAACAAAACCGTAAAAAGGTGCAAAATTCATAGTATAAAGTGGCTCTTCTGGTTAGCTCATTTTGTTGAAAAAGATTCTGTAACATCTCGGGCGTATAGTTGTCTTAAATATGAAATTTCAGTTTCATAAGACTTTTCGTTTTCGCCCGGGAGTGACCACACACAGACCTTTTTGCGGTACTTGGTTATTTGGACTCGGGGACCCTAAAACGTCTATTTCCGTTGAAAACTGGAATTCGTAAATTTTCACGATCGCAATTCTTTCCCTTACAATATATTTCATATATAGGTAAGTGAAAGTAAAAATTCATATGATTCATAGTCTGATTGTCAACAGTAAGGGAAGAAAAACAAATTTTGAGATCTTTGCTGTTCAATGAGGAATAGATAATGCTAAAATCCTTAATCGTTATCAATTAGTCTACGGGTCGTATGAACTTATTTGTTCTACTTAAGGTCTATTTATTATTTATTTTTATAACAGATGACCCTTAAGATTTGGTAACTAATGTTATTTGCACCTGCGTGTTATCAGTTCATAAGATCCGTTTGTTGCTCAAATACTCTTCAAGCCCACATCAAAGACCTAGAAAGAAGTATGGTGTCAGAACTGGAGAAAAAAAATAAATTCCAACAAATCCCATCAAATAAACCTTTGACTTCCTGCCCTAAAGTATCCTTTAATAACACTCAACTAGTTCCTGTTGAACAGATCCGATACCTAGGACTTCTTCTTGACAAACGCCTAACTTGGAATCCACATACACAACTAAAACGACAAGAAACTGCTCGCCGCTTTAGGCTACTTCAACACTTACTAGACAAACGATCAAACCTTCCTCTGAACTATAAAAGGCTCATCTACATTACTATTATAAGACCAATCTGGACTTACGGAGTAGAGCTTTGGGGCTCTACTAAACCATCAAATTCTTTCTGTATCCAATTCTTACAATAAAAAATCCTTCGTAAAATCCTCAATGCTCCTTACTTTGTCACGAATAAACTTATCCATAAAGACCTTAATATTCCTTATGTTACTGATTTGGCCCGGACCAGGTATCAATCCTTTCATGGGACCTTCTAGTTTAAAATATTTTTAGAGTGCTGCCACTGGGTAGTGTCTACATGTTTTTCATGACAGTTTTGTATATTACCATCACATTTACTAGATGTATTTTTATTTAATATAGTTGTAAATATCAATAGATATCTTTAAAAAAAAAAAATGTTATTTGGGCAATATGAACAAAATCTATTGACAACAATTACTTAACCTAAAACATACAGTTACTTAAGGTCTTGTATCTGCTCCCACAATATAAAGAGATATTTATGAGACGCTCTGTAAATATTATTCTAACAACGCACTTAATTTTCCAATGTATGTTTATATAAATGGTGTTTATATAAAAAAACTATCTTTTTTTTTTCTGGACCTCATCAGGTCTTCCCCCACGATTTTCAAACTACTTAGCTCTCTCAACCCCTAAGAAAATCTTGCGTATGCTGTTGATAATAATGATTCGTACAGGTAAAGCTTTACGTAGGTATTTCAAGAACATAAATTATATGATCTCTACTCACAGCAAGATGCTCTGAACGGCATAAGAATGCGTTGCTCAAGATCGGCAATGAGTTTCTTTATTTTAAAGGTTTTTTTTCGGTTAGAACATTTGGAGATCACGAGACTAATTTGAAGCCGATATAGGTTGTTTTTTTCTTTACCGATCTTGATGACACCCAAATCGCCCCGCCCGAAGACAAGAGGATCCTCCGGAAGATACCTTGGAGACAGACCCTGAGGAGCACCTGCAGTGGTAGGGGAAGTGGTGACGTCAGGAGAGCGCGATATAAGAGGCGGTGAGGCGGCTCCAGGGCCAGCAGTCCACTATGATCCTCTTTGCCTCTCTCTGTATCTACCTCTTTGTTCTCGCTGCCGCGGATCAACGTACGTATTCTTATTAATTAAATTTAACATAACTATATAATTATTAAAATTATATTAAAACCTAATGAAGTAAATAGGTATCAGGAACATGTGTTTTTTTTAGTTTTTGTTATTACGTTCACATACCTATTTATGAAAAAAAGTATTACGATCGTGAAAATGTTGGAATTCCAGTTTTTCCACGGAAACGCATGTTGTTGGGACACTGAGTACAAATAGCTAAATCGCGTGAATAGTATGTGTGTAGTAAATCTAGCAAGAAAACAAAAAGTCTTATGAAACTAAAATTTCCTATTTGAGACAACTTTTTCATCCAAATTGGCTAAACAGAAGGGCCACTTTATACCGTGCATTTTGCACCTTTTCACGATTTTCTCAATAATGGCTTTAACGATTTCGATTAAACTCGCTATATCGATGTAATATTTAACTGGCTTTAATGACATGTAGATTTCATTCTGATTGAAATAGTCTAACAGGGCTTAAATGCCGATATTTAAAATATTTTTCCTTTGAAGTGCCTTTGATTTTATTGATTTAGAAAAATTACCCATATCATCTTATTAGGATTGATACAAAACTGTTAAATGTAATAGTTTAAAGAATTTGATAAACAAATAAAGGAAAAAAAAACGTGAATATTTATTTAATGTAATTGCTGGTTTTTTGAACATCAGAACAGCAATCTAGATGTATAATATACCGTTTGAAAGTTAATGATTCTAGAAAAAATATTATCTTATATACAATGTTGTAAAAGTTAATGTAAAGTGACAAATAGGGCTTAAAATTGTTATTGATAATTATCCATAACAATTTGATATTGCTATATTATTTAATCTAAATCATGTGTTTCCAGCAAAAATAAAAAATACTTTTTATTAAAATTAACCCGCACTAGATTTTTTTATTTATTACTTTCATTTACCTATGAATGAAAATATAAATAAAGAGAAAATATTATGATCCTGAAAATGTTCGAATTTCAGTTTTCAACGTAAATGCATATTGTTGGGAACCTGTGTCCAAATAACTAAATCAAGTGAATAGTATGTGTGTGGTTAATCTAGCACTAGCGTAGTATATTATACCCTTAAGATGTTACAGCAATTTTCCTAACTATAAAATCAACAGACCAAAAGACCATTTTATACTACGCATTTTGCTGCTTTTTAAAATTAGAAAAAAACCCCAACATCTTAAAAAAAAAGCTGAAGCGTGTCAGAATTTGTTCTGTACCCTTCCCTTATTAAGTGGTAAAAAGTCCCTTTTTCCGATGTCGAGTTTTCCGATTCGAGTTTTATATGGGGGAGAGGGACAATTTTGACAATTTCCAAAGGATTGACATTATTAAAGTAATTTTATATATCTTCAAAAATGATTATATAAATGCTTTCGCTAAAATTAATGATTGCGGAGATAATGAAGGGTTAATGTACAGGGGCTTTCCAAATGTAGTAAAAATGTCTTAAAACTTCATTAAATATGAGTGTTCATGGGCAACTACCAGGCTTGATTTGATCGTTTACCATTTTTACTTTCACTTACTATATATACTAAGGAAAAGTATTGCGATCATGAAAATTTTCGAATTCCAGTTTTCAACGGAAATACACATTTCAGGGTTCCCTGAGTCCAAATAACCCCCAACAAGTCCCGCAAAAAGGTCTGGGTGTGTGTGTGTGAGGTCACTCCCGGGCGAAAACGAAAAGTCTTATGAAACTGAAATTTCATATTTAAGCCCGAGATGTTACAGATCTTTTTCAACAAAATGAGCTAACCAGAAGAGCCACTTTATACTATGAGTTTTGCACCTTTTTACGATTTTCTCAAAAACGGCTCTAACGATTTTGATTAAACTCGCTATGTCTATGTAAAATATGATGGGCTTTAATATCATGTAAGTTTCATTATGATTTAAATATTCTGACAAGGCTTAAATGCCAATATTTCCTATAAAGTACCTTAAATTTTGTAAATTCTATAAAAATAACTATATCAACTATTTAGTACTGATGAAAAACGGATACATTTATAATCTGAACGAATACATTTTAGGGTCCCCTGAGTCCAAATAACCAAGTCCCGCAAAAAGGTCTGTGTGTGTGTGGTAACTCCCGAGTGGAAACGGTAAATCCTATGAAACTGAAATTTCATATTTAAGACAAATATACGCCTGAGACGTTATTAAACCTTTTTCATCAAAGCATTTGAACCTTTTTTCGATTTTCTCGAAAACGGTTCCGAAGATTTTGATTAAACTCGCTAAATCGATGTAAAATACAATGGGCTTTAATATGATTTAGGTTTCATTTGGATTAAAATGGTCTAACAGGGCTTAAATACCGATATTTTAAATTTTCTTCCTCTCAAGTACCTTTAATTTTGTTGATTCTATAAAAATAACTATATTACCTTGTTACTACTGATGAAAAACAGGTAAATATATAAATTGAATAAATTCGATACCCAACTAAAGGAGAAAACAGAAAAAATATTTTTTCGTTTTTGAAAATAAGAGCAGTAATATACATGTATGATATACCGTTGGAAAGCTAAAGATTTTAGAAAAATATTTTTTCATACACAAGCATTTAAAAGTTAATAGAGAATGATGAAAAGCCGATAAAACTAGATAATTATTTTAGATAATAGTTTAATAGATTTTTTAATAAAACAATTTTTTAATAAATAAATAAATAAAACAATTTTTTAATAAATAATAAATAATAAATTTTTTAATAATGTTCCTATAGAAATTCAATCTAATTAATTCTTTAATAGTTTCACTAATTTTTATCTCTAACTGTATTTGAAAATTCTTTAATTGATTTTAACAACGGAGGTAAGTGAAAGTTGTATGTTGCCCGCACCAGATTTTTTTAGTAGATATGATTAATCACAATTAACATACAAGTAAATTCTCGTTCAATTATGACTAAAAAAAATAATTAACCGTTGCCGCTATACACCAGATAGTTAAGCTTGAAAATAAAAATGCTTATTGAAATAAAATGAAACTGAATATAACTCTTTAAAGTTTTTTCTACTCTAACTCTATTTAATAGTTTGTTTTTTTTCAACATATTTGTTGATATTTACAACTGTGTTACATACATCAAGTAGATGTGATGGACATAGTTAACTGACCAGAAATACACGTAGAGATGCTACCCATTGGCAGCGCTCTAAATATATTATTTTTAGACGCCACGGAGGATCATCAGGAATCGAAGAGGATAATAGGATAGAAACTAGTGGAATAGAGCGGAAGTAGAGTTTTTCGTGGAATGATTGATACCTGGTTCGGGCTAATTTAGTAACATATGGAACGGTCTTCATGGTCGAGCTTATTCGTGACAAAATAAGGAGCGTTGAGGATTTTGAATTTTAAGGATTGGATAGGTGAAGAATTCGATGGTTTAGAAGAGCCCCATAGCTCTACTCCGCAAGTCCATATGGGTCTTATGATGGTCATATAAATAAGTCTTTTGTAATAAAGTGGAAAGTTGGAGCGTTTGTCCAGTAATTGTTGCAGTAGTCGAAAATGTCGGGCAGTTTCTTGTCGTTTCAGTCTTGTACGGGGATTCCAAGTTAGACGTTTGTCGAGGTGGAGTCCTAGATATCGAATCTGTTCAACAGGGGCTAGTGGAGTGTCATTAAAGGATACTGTAGGGCAGGAAGTCATTGGTTTACGACGAAGAGTAAAGGTTATTTGGTGGTATTTGTTAGAATTAATTTTAATCCTAAAATTCTGGCACCATACTTCAAGGTCCCGGATTTAGTTCTGAAATTGATTTTAACAACCTAGTGAATGTCATGTGTTGACCGCACCAGATGTTTTTTTAATATTTATTTTTACATGGGCACGTTAAATAAAATAAATGAGTTCAACAATGAAAGCTAAAAGTGTGAAATATTATCCTATCAACTAGTCAAATTTGAAAATGAGGTAATTTCGTTTTGAAACTTAATGTCCTTAAGTTTCGAAATTTTATAAAACTTAGTAGTCACCCAAGCCTAGTCGTGGAAAACTATTTATCAACAGACGTTTCGATCCGTTGCAAGTCTTCGTCAGGGCTTCTCCCCGTAAAGCTGGGATACTGAAATATGATAATAAAATTTATAATTAACTAGCAACACCCCTTGCTTCGCACGGGTGAAATTAAAATGTGGGGTCATTTATGTTTAAAAAACTTCAGTTTGACCAATTAAAATTTTATCACTTTGGGATTATGAGTTCATCGTAACGAAAAATGCACTTAGCGAGAAAATATGTTTATTTTATAACCTCTATTCATAATTATATTTAATCATCGGCAGATATAAGAAAAGTAAATTGTTCAAAAAATCACAATTGGTTCAAGTTATTCATTTTGGGTTAGTAGTTTCAATAATGAACCTTTGTAATCGACCAAAACAAAACAAAAAAAAAATACAGAATTTGAGGGCTTACGTTTCAAGATGCGTAGAACCAGAATAATGAATAGAAAAGGGATCACTTGTAGCTGGGTGGCTAGCATAACAGCATCCTATGCCAAAGGACAAGGATTTTTTAATGGGAATAAAAAGATCCCTATCCTAATAAAACCTGGATAGGCAAAATTTAGGACTCCCACTGTAGCATCGTCCGATTAGCCACAGCAGCAATAAGTGGCGTTAAATAAATAAACAACAACAACGAATAAAAGAAAATCTATTTGTCCGCCGTCTACCTTACGCCGTCCGTGGAAACTACTGGACCAAATTTTTTGAAATCGCCACAAAAATACAAGGACATTCAACTAACATACTCAGACGTTGATATCATTTGGTTATTTTTAAAATGATGGCCGATTAAAAGTGATTCAATTTAATAACTCAGTTATTTTTGAAGATAGAGAAAACAGTTATTAGTGTTTATTATAAAAAAGAAAAAAAAAATGAAATTATATCCATAAATATGGCCGTAACTCAGTTATTTTTGAAGATAGAGAAAAATGTGTGTAGTATTTTAGAATCAGTAAAGCGAGATAAACAAGAAAAAAATAAAGTAAAGAGAAACAAAAATTGAAATCTTTCCCATATGCACTCCAAGAACTCAGTTGTGTTTAAAGATAGAAAAAATATTTAGTAGTGTTTTTTAAGCAAAAACCCGCGAAATATTACAAAAAAAAAAGAAAAGAAAAAAGTTGAAATTTTATCCATAAATACGTCCATAACTCATAATTTTCTAAGATAGAGAAAGATATGTAAAGCGTTTTAGAATCTGTAAAGCGCGATATTAAAAAAATAAAAAGATTTGCATATTCTAGTCACAAATAATAATAGATATATGGGAGAAGTTAGTTGAGGGTGCAGTCAAATAAACACACAATTAAGTATACACTTAATTTAATGGTGCCGACGTTTCGGCCTAAATTATTGGCTTTCTTCAGGGCGATTGAAGGAGTGGGAGTCACATTGTTGCGGAAACGAAGAATCGTGGTATCACTCTCTCTCTCTCTCTCTCTCTCTCTCTATATATATATATATATATATATATATATATATATATATATATATATTGGCCCACCCGTGCTTCTAACTTATGTTGTTTGGATGTGGTGTCATTTAATTTTTAAAAAAACCTCGGTCTGTCGATTTAAATTTATTGCTTCGGGGTTTGAAGTTCATCAAAGTTCAATTAGCAAGAAAATATGTTTATTTTACAACGTCTGTTCAGTATTATGTTTAATCATCGGCAGAAATGAGAAACATTAATCCAAATCAGGTCAGTTTATTTGTTTGTTATTTTAAAGTAAAAAATAGATTATCGAAAATTAAATTTTCCCTTCTAAAGAAAACGACAATTTCAAACACTTCAAAGACTAATTTATATTTCAAATGAAGTATTTAAAATACATACAGTAAATAAATAAAAATACAGTTTTTGGATTCATAACAACTTTCCATTTATTTTAGCAACTTACTTAATATTTGGTACATAATATAGTTTCTAAAATGTTACGTAATGGATAAAAGAATATAACTTAGAAATTAAAGAATAATGATACTGAACGACGGTGGCAACATTGAACTATCACAATCTTCCAATTTACTACTAACATATGTTCATGAGTTTATGGGCTTTCAGAACTTTATATTAACTCGGGCGATTTATTTATTTTGCATTTTAACTTTTCTCAAACCTTGCAAATTCCAGCCGTATAAAGTAATAATATTAAATATTTATTTATTCTGAAACGAGTACCTTCAGAATAATATTAAAGGAAATAAATACTGGTCATAAGACTAGAGTTTTAGAGTAAAATAATTGAAAGGCCTTATGATGGTGATATAGACGAGCCTTTTGTAGATAAGTGGAAGGTTCGAGCGTGTGTCCAGTAAGTGTTGAAGTAGTCGAAATCGTCGGGCATTTTCTTGTCGTTTCAGTCTTGTGTGAGGATTAACATACCGTTGGAAAGCTAAATATTTTAGGAAAAAGTATTATCATGTATTAAATAATATATTATGTTATTATTATAAGATAATAGAGAGTGATTATTTGATTAAGCGGATACAGCTAAGTAGTTATTTTAGATAAAACAAGTAATGTAAATTATTATTTCTTCTGGAACGCATGTTTCCATCCAAACATTCTTTAACCTTTTTTCATCTCCAACTTGGGTTTAAGTCTTGTGTGCGGACTCCATGTTAGACGTTTGTCAAGTAGAAGTCCTAGGTAGCGGATCTGTTCAACTGGAACAAGCGGAATATTAGTAAAGGACACTGTAGGGCAGGATTTCATAGGTCTACGACGAATGGTAAAGGTAATTTGGTGGGATTAGTTGGAATTGATTTTGATTCTTCAATTCTGACACCATATCTCAAGCTCTCTGATGTGGGATTGAAGAGTTTGAGAGGCAATAGTAGGATCGTTATTGATTGATAACACACAAGTGTCATCAGCATAGGTAGAAAGGAAGGTGTTGGGATGGATTGGGATATCAGCTGTATAGATTGTGTAGGGGATGGATCCTATGATACTATCATGAGGGACACCATCAGACTGAAGTAAAAAGGGATTAATAGGAACTATTGTGGTTTATTTTGAAGGATCTTTTAGCAGTCCTGGGTGCCAGACTCGGTCAAAGGCCTGTTCTACGTCAAGGAAGGCTCTCGTGCAGTACAATCCGTGCTCCAATGCTGAAGAGACAACATCCACCACACGATGACATTAAAAATAAAGAATAAAAATAAACAATTAAAAAATTCAATGCTTTTGAATGTTTGTAAAATAATATATGATTTAATCTTATATCATTGAAAATATAATCTTTTCAAATAATATTTGCTGCTGGATGTACCATGGAACCGAAAATTAAATAAATAAATAAAGGTATCTGTCTACTTCATTTCTTGATTTTCCCTGAAATTAACATCTAATTGGATTTTTTTGGGAAATGAATTGACGGGAAATCGCTGAATAGATGGGATTTAAATGTTGAAAGAGTTGGGAAGCCACTTTAACTCTTCGTAAAATCAGGCGGTAGAGGTGTCTCTGGATATCTCAAAGATGAAACGTATAAAGCAATTCAACATTCGTTTTAGTTTTGCCTCGAGATTATTTTTAAAGAAAAACTAAATTGTAATTTTCTCATCATTTTCCTAAGTTTTCTTTTGGTTCAATATTTGTGCGATGTATATTTGGCCGGTTTACAAAAGATGTTTTGGATATATATTCAATTTGTATACATCACAACGTTTCAGCCTCCAGGCCATTTTCAAGCATCTGTGAACAATTAAAATTTTGTATGGCATTTATACACTTTTTACATCAACAATATTTCAACGTTTAAATAAATAATTTAAATATGAATATGAAATTTTGTGATGTCTAAAAATTAAAAAAAAAAAAAACTTCTTTTGTAAAAGGCAAATATACACACATAAATTTCAATGTATTTTACTTATGAATCTTCAGGAAAGAATGCCCTTATTGACAGTGAAAACCGTTTCAAAATCCGTCCAGTGGTTTAGAGGGAGTTAGCGGAACCAAAGAATCGCATTATCAGTTTATATATATATATATATATATATATATATATATATATATATATATATATAAGAGAGAGAGAGAGAGAGAGAGAGAGAGAGAGAGAGACGATATAAATATTTTCAAGACACCTAAAGATAATATTAAAAACAACTGTGCGGCGCAACCTGTAACATTGCACTTAATGAAGACAGGTTCGCAGATAAGATCGCGAACATTAGAACTCCATTGAAACCTACGCTGACAATGAGGAAAAGAGTCGGCTTCGAACCATCAGGAAAGCAATATCCTAAGTGCTTAGGGTAGCTATTATTAGGGCCTTCAACTCTTTTCTTTTTTTTTAAATTAATGTTTCATTTATAGTTTATGATTAAAAAAAAAAAATACACTCTACGAATTGCTCATAGTTATCCACTGTTTTTAATAGCTCTCTACGTGCATATGAAATACTTACCTCTATAGTTGAAATCAATTTAAAATATTATTTAATATTTGATAATACTTTTTCTTAAAATATTTAGCTGTCCAACGGTATGCTAATCCTCACACAAGACTGAAACGATAAGAAATTGCCTGACGTTTTTGTCTACTTTAACACTTACTGGACACATCTATTTTGTCTATAAAAAAAAAAAAAAAAAAAAATTATATATATATATATATATATATATATATATATATATATATATTATATATATAATATATTAGTTAGTAATTAAAATTCTTTCATTTTGCTTATTTATCCGTTTTTTATCAATGCTAGTCCCGAGCCGTTGTTATTTCAAGTACTTGTTAAAGATCCTAATTAAACCTAGATAAAGTGACTTTAAATGAATAAACAAATAAACCTAAATAACTATATTAAATTTTTATTTTATTTTTACTTTTCCTCTCTAGTAAGGAAAATTATAGCGATCTTGAACAGTTTCGAATTAAATTTTTCACCGGAAATACACTTTTAGTTTCTTTTAAGCCCGAATAACCAAATCCCGCAAAAAGGTCTATGTGTGTTTAGTAGCGGAGTAGAGCTTTGCGGCTCCACTAAACCATCAAATTATTCCCGTATCCAATCCCTACAATCCAAAATAAAGACCTTAATATTCCGTATGTTGCTGATTTGGCCCGAACCAGATATCATTCCTTTCATGTCAACGTCTAATCCTCTAGTTTCAACCTTTTCTTCCACTTCAATTCCTAATAATCCTCCGAGGCGTCTAAAAAGAAGATGGCCTCGAGACCTTCTAGTTGAGAATATTTTTAGAATGCTACCGATAGGTAGCTTCTGTACATATCGTGTTCATGCCTATTTTCTTTTAGCCTATTTACTGGATGTTTTGTACAATCCAGTTGTAAATATCAATAAATAATTTAAAAAAGAAAAAAATATTTTAGAAGCGTAACTCTAACTTTATTTAAAACTTTTTAAATTGATTTTAACATCCGAAGTAAGGTGGAAGACGTGAGTTGCACGCACCAGATTTGATTAACATCACTTAGTTTTCAATACATAAACTATATAGGTAATTAAAGTATAGTTATCGTGACAGATTTCGAGTTCTGTTATTTTTCTTATGTATTTGAAGCCTGAATGTTACCCGAAAATACTATAATGTCCTTTGACACGGAAGAGTAGAACCCCATGACTGATTTGGAATGCAAGGACCGACTTTTAACGAAGCGTTGATTTCTAACAGTGCAGAAGTACCTTGAAGGAGTGGGTCAAACCATTGAGTCGGAAAATGGAAAAGTTAAAGAATGTGACCTCCACCTACACTTCTTAGGATATTGGCTTATTTACACCGCATTTGTCTGTACCTTTTTTTCTTTATTTTATTTATTTATTTTTTTTTTTTGGTTGAAGCGGCGTGGTCCAGTGGATATAGCACTATTCCACTGTTCACCAGGTTCTGGGTTCGAATCCCGGCTGAGGCAGAATATTATTTGTTCAGTTATTTCGGCCGGGGGACGACCCTAGGGTATGGATACCATCCAGGGGCAGATCCAGCCTCTATAATGTGGGTATCCAAATTATTGGGGAAAAACCTAATGGCTGATATCGGCCTAATCAACTCATTGCACGGCCTTTGGCCAAGATACAATGCGAATATCTATTTGTAATGAGCCCAAGACCCTTGATGCTGCTGAGGTACAGGTTTGTTTACTTTCACTTACCTATATATGAAATATATAGTAAGGGAAAGTATTGCAATCGCGAAAATTTTCAAATTCCAGTTTTACGTTCCTGATACACGTTTAGGGTCACCTGAGTCTAAATGCCAAGTCCCGCAAAAAATCCTCGCAACCTGTAACCTCCCGATTTTGAACTTAACCAAGAGCTGGAAAGTTACTTAAATAAACATTTTATTTTAACCTCTATATAAATAATTTTATTTGAATAAAATTGTCTCTATTAGATTTATTCAGATAAACCATGTAAATAATTCTAATTGTTATTTATGATTACCTTTTTAATAAATTAGGGAGCGGCGTGATCTAGTGGATATAGCACTATTCTACAGTTCTCCGGGTCCTGGGTTCGAATCCCGGCTGTGGCAGAATATTATTTTTTCTGTTAATTCAACCGCGGGGGAAGGGAGAGGGGAGGGAGGCGACCCTAGGGTATGGAGACCCTCTTGGGGCAGATCCAGCCTCTTTAAAGTGGGTACCCAAAATGGGAAAAAAAGCTGGCGGCTGTGTACGATCAAGCCTACTCACCTTCTAGCATACCACTGTTACTCCTAGAAACAGTACGAATCTCTTATATGTACTGAGGTCCAGGACCCTTCATGGGTTGTAGTGGTACAGATTTTTCTTTATTGTTATTTTTTTTTTAAATAATATTAATTAGAGTTATAGTGGCTACTATAACAGCATTTTATGCCCAAGGTCGCCGGTTCAAAGCTGGCAGGGTGGCTCTAGGATATTTTATGGGAGTATAAAATTCTTAGTTGCCTATCCTTCGGAGGGGAAGTAAAAAGGTGGTAAAAAGCCTCTGCGATGTTCTTAGGACTCCCATAGTAGCATCGTCCAGTTAGCCTAAGCAGCATCAAGTGGCGTTTAATGGATAAACTAAGTTATAAATAACTAAGTATTCCAAATTTTATCTTACAGTTAGGTTATTCATAGAAATTAAATATATTAACCCGAAAGTTCGATGCCGATACCACTGAATTCCGCCTACACCTACTCGTCCAATGTTTACCGTTCAGGCCCAAGCCCCCGAGATCAGCCTTAACGCAATCCACCCATCGACGCTTCGGCCTACCTTTCGGACGCCTACCAGTCGGATCAGCGAATACCAACTTTCTCGGAATCCGCTCCTCACCGAGCCCAACAACTTTACACGCCCATTTGAGTCTCCGCGATGCTATCAACTCAATTATATTTACAGGATACAAGTTCCGCAATTCCGAGTTGTGCAACCTTCCAAACTCCCCAGTGGCCTCATCTCTCTTCGGACCAAATATTTTACGCAGTAACTTATTTTCGAAAACCTTAAGCCGTTGTTCATCCTTCAAAGTAAGCGGCCAGGTTTCACATCCGTAAAGAACCGTCGGCAGAATAATAGTTTTATAAATTCTAACCTTTAAGTTTTTAGATAGAAGCCGCATATATCCATATACATAACATATATAACTATTCATTAAAATTTTTCGGGTGTTAGGTCTTTAAATCAATTAAAAATTTTAAAGACCTGACATCCAAAAATTTCAGGAAAATAATTAAATATCTGAGGTGGTCTATGGTAAACAACTAGGTAAGATATTGCATTTTGAAATCAGCAGTAGTGACAAGATATTATCCTTTGAATTATTGCTTTTCATGTTATTTAATTGCCTGTAAACATCTATATAAACAGTTATATCCTAATATAATTATTTGGAATAATAAACCCTTGTTTAATAATTTGCTGTCTTTTTAATTTTTTATGGCTATTACCAACACTTTCTGTTGCAGTCTGATAAATTACTCTGTATTTATATATTTTTTTCTCTTGTTTCGTGTGTATATGAAATTTCTGTTCCTTTTATTAATCATTTATAATCAGAAAAGTCACCAAAATAACTAAATTAGAAGCAATACTTAAAAGTTTCATGACAGAATAGTCGTGGTAATTTTCCAAAACTATTGAATATTCATTCTGCCTTCTGTTTGAAGTCCTCGATGGCAAGGTTGAATGTTTCGGAATAATTTCCATATTACTAGCGTTCAAGTGAGGTGCTTATCATTTAAAGGGGGTCATCTATAGCATAATCTGTGAATAACGATCCTGTTGCAGCATCCCAAATCCTACAGAACCATCTATCAGCCATTGAAGAATGGTACAAAACTGGAGAATTAAAATAAATTATATTAAATTATCTTCACTCTACGTCGTAAACCTAGGACCTCCTGCCCCACAGTAACCTTTAACAATATATTACATACCCATATTGAACAGATCTGGTACTTAGGACTCCACCTCGACAAACGCTTAACATGGAATCCTCATACTAGACTGAAACGGCAGGAAACTGCTCGTAGATCCAGATTACTACAACACTTACTCGAGAAACGCTCAAAACTTCCTATCAACTACAAAAAACTTATTTATATAACCATTATCAGGTCTATTTGGACCTACGGAATAGAGCTATGGAGATCCACAAAACCATCAAATTCCTCTCGTATCTAATCCTTGTAATCCAAAATCCTCAATGCTCCTTACTTTGTTACTAATAAAATCATCCATAAAGACCTAAATATCCTATTAGTTGAAGACTTAGCCCGATATAGATATACTTCAAAGATATATAGGCCAAAGATATTTCGCATAGATATTGAACCAAAAGAAAACTTATGATAATGATGAGAAAATATATATACTTCTTTTCATTCCAAACTCTCTGATCACACAAACCCGCATATCCGTGACCTCTCCTTCATATCTATTCCTGACAATCCACCGAGGCGACTTAAAAGAAGATGGGCAAGACATCTCTTACCATAAATTAGACATTGGAGTGCTACCAATGGGTATTTTCTTCTCAGGACTATCATGTGTTTTAACCACATATCAATCACATTTACTTTTAGTATTGAATCAATCAATACAGTTGTAAATTTCTTTAAATTATAAAATAATAAAAACCAACATTAACCTAATAACATGATACATAAGGAATTTGGACCGAAACGTTGGCACACACTGAATTAAGGTTATTTATCTGAAGTGCTTCAATGACTACACCGATCGACTCAATCAACTCCACCCTATATTCTTTCTAAAGTTAAAGATTATTCCTTCGTTAGCCTTGCCACACAAGTCGCTGTTCTGACAGGACTTGAACCTGTCCATTGTGGTTTCCGCAGCACTGACTATTTAGCTCACCGCCGAAGACATCCTGTGCATTCAGTTCCAGGTGGAAGATTGCCTTGCTATTGTGCTCCGTCACTATTCATCAAATATTCATGACGCAGGTTGGCTGGGTAATAAACTTTAGAAGTGGCTTTGTATAGGAATAGCCATTTCTCGGTAACTATTACCTTTTCCCTTCCTCACCCACCCGTACTCTATGTTCCGGGGAGGAATAGAAATTTCTTCTTTAGGAAATTCTGGATTCGGGGGCTAATATATTTTTCTCTGACTGGGAAAAACAATAGATCATGGATATGTATATATGTTGGGGCGGGGTGGCCGATATGGTTAACGCGCACTGCTTTAAACACGCGTTGCCTAGCTACTAGATGACCAATACCTTGAAACCAAAAATTACAAGTTCACCTCTCGGAACCAGAGGGAACTTTTATCTCGGCAATAATCCCCCCGCCCTCACCCCCTGGTCCGAGAAATCCCCCGTATAGCCTTCAAAGGCGAGGTAGGTGTGAAAAAAAAAGGATATGTGAAAAAAAGGGTGGGGTGGCTGAGTGGGGTAGCGCGCGTTGCCTAACAACCACAGATGACTAAAATTTTGAAACCTTACGTGTTCGCGTCTCGACGCTGGGGGAGGGGGCTTTTATCTCGGCATTTATCCTGCGTCTTCATTCCCCTGCCCGAGAAACCGCTGTATAGCCTTCAAAGAAGACGAGGTAGGGATGAACAAAATAATAATAATAATAAAATAAAAACATATTAATATAAATAATGTATTGATTTTTCCAATCAGGAAGAAATTGAATTTTTGGACGGATGTGCAGATTGATAAAGTATAGAAAGTAATGTAAAGAAAGAATTGTTTTGTTTTCTTCATTTAACAAAATTTATTTTGTTTAGTTATTTTCAAAAATGAACCTTTGTAATTAAAAAAAAAATTAACCTCCCACACCTAAAAAACAGAGGACTTACGTTTCAAGATGCGTAGAACCCAAATAACGAGGAGGCCACCTGTAGTGTAGTTGTGAAGTGTGTGTCAGGTGATGGCACAACTGTACATAAATCGTACATTGATTTAGGGCAGATCTGCTCAGTGTAGTGTTATCACGTGGTTTCTAGAAGCCATAGAAAGTATAGCAGCCTTCTTTACCCAAGAAGTGGGTTCAAACCTGGAGAAGGCCCTAGGATTATTTAATGGGAGTAAACAATCATTATTCATAACGTCCTTTGGGGGTACGTAAAAAGGTGGTCCCGAGCTTGTGCTATGTCGGTTACTGGTTAAAGATCCCTGTCCTAATAATAACTGGATAGGCAAAATTAAGGACTCCCACTGTAGTAGCATCATCCGGCTAGCCACATCAGCATAAAGGGACGTTATATGAATAAACAACAACCCCATGAACGAATATTTAAGAAAATAACGTTTTTTCTTCCACCGTGGCTTTTCTCCGAAACAAATCCATTAATTTTTATATTAAATTTGCCATAAAAATAATATGCCATCCGGCGATAATCCTAACGCCTAAGCGTTGATATAAAATTATTAGTTTTAAAATTACGGCCGTTTAAATATGATAATTTAAATAACTTAGTGATTTACGAAAATAGACATAAATTGTATCAGTGTCTTCTAACCAAGAAACCTTAAAAAACTTGATCGGCTCATAACTAGCAGAGATATAGCGTTTGGAAATAAGCAGTTGAGATAGGACATCTTCCTTTGAATTATTTATTGATTTTCATATCAATTAGTTGACTATAAACAGCTATACCCCAATTTAGTTATTTTGAAATAAAATACTATTGTATATGTGTTTGGAATGATTTTATTTGCTATTTGGGTTTTAATCTTTAATTGCATGAAAACTGATTGGCCGCCATTTTGAAACATGTTATCTGATAACAACGTCGAGATGTTAGGATCATCGCCGGATTCCCTTTTATTTTTGTGCCTAATTTCGAAAAAATCTTTTTTTCTCAGTAGTAAGTAGAAATTGATTATGCGGACGTACGGATTGATGAAGTATATAAACAAAAATATGAATGAATGAATACTTTATTTGCTTTTGGGTTGTAAAACACCGATACAAATAAAGCTGGCTACATAACAAACATAAGATAGAAAACATATTTCAATAAAAGAGTTAACAAATCACTAATTCACTACGTTATCAGCTCTAGGTACATTGAATAGTAATAAATTACAATAAAACTTATAACAAAATAACGCAAAGACAATAGATGAATAATATAACAGTTTCCAATACAATAAATATATTATTTTACATAATACGGCGAAACACGATAAATAATATAATAAAGTTAACAAATATGTTTATTCATTTATTATAAATGATTTAATTTGGCAACATTGCCTAGCATAATAATAAATGTTTTTCATGAAGTGACAATGGTTGACTGTGTGTATATATGAGAGAAGTTGGTTGAGGGTGTAGTCAATTTAACACACAATTAAGCGTAAACTTAATTTATTGGTGCCGACGTTTCGGCCTAAATTATAGGCCTTCTTCAGGGTGGTTGTGTGAGCTGAGAAGGCGTCAGACCAGGACTCAAGCGTATTATGCTGTGTAATGCGATTTGTATTCGGGATCACCAGAGACACAATAAAACCCAGTATTACGCCGAGTTAAGGTGGCTTTATCCTCGTTACAGATGCCAGTATTTCCTAGCTTCCTTCCTCTATTAAGTTATCAGAACTCAGCGTCCCAGCTATAAATTCCAAATCCTTCAATTTAAATTTTAGTACTTCCTAGCCAAAGTAACCTCTCTCTTTGGAATTTTATCCCTCCTGAGATTCGTCATGCAAAAACTGCTTCCTCCTTTAAATCATTCTTTTTTAACCACTTTCTCCTTTCCCAGTCAAAGACAATCTAACCTCAAACTGCAGATCCTAGAAAATACCAATATTGTTGTGTTTATATTATTTCAATTATCGCTAATGAAGTAGCTATTTTTGTTTATTTATTTCATTGTAAGAGTCTAATTGGTTAATCCCTGAAATTACTGAACCGACTTTGACCAAACTTCGTAAGTATCTATTATTTGGTCCAACTTAAAAGATAGGATAGTTTTTATTACTATTCTAAATGGTTGAAAAATATATTTTTCTAAAACGTAAAACAAAATTTGTTTAACTGTGGCAACACTGGTTTCCAGTAACCTTCCCATATATTCACATATGTGATTATTAATTCAAATATAAGTGTGTGTTGATTGTTTCTAAAACATACATTCACATTATAATATCACAGTTATAATAAAATACATATTACTATACGTTTCCAGAAAAATTATAAGTACTCATTTGAATGACTTGCAATGAGTTATGAGATACAAAGGAGTTATGATGATATACAACGGTTATGTTTAAAAGATAAAACGATAATATTGAATAATTTGGATGTGGCTACTTTTTTGTTTGTTTTTAACGTCAGGACTTGAGCAGTATATTAAAAGACAACGAAGCATCAATAGCAATGGTTATACATTTTTTAAAAGTACACCAGCTCCTATCTCAACTATAACATTTATGTCTGATTTTATTTTTATTCTCTTTGTCATTTAAATTTCGCAACTTTATAACATTATTCGATTTTCATTCATATTAGTCATCATTATAATTAGCACTTTTCTTAGTATTATTTTATTTAGGTTAAAATAGATCTCCACTTTCCCAAATTTATTATATTTAAGTAAATTTTTAGGCGTTGATGACTTCGAAGTTTTACGCCTCTAAGCATAAACAAACAAACAAACAAAATCTGACTGTTTTAATAGCCGTTAAAATTTTACTAGTTACCTACCTATAGTATTAAATTTAAATTGTTTGCTCCATGTCTAATTCTAACATAACTTTAATTTTGTTTGTTTATTTATTTAACATCATTTTATGCTACTATGGCTAATCGGACGATGCTACAGTATGAGTCCTAAATTTTGCCTATCCATATTTTATTAAAATAGGGATCTTTAACGAGTACCTGACATCGCACAGGCTCGGGACCACCATTTAACGTACCCTCCGAAGGACGGCATAACTAAGGATTTTTTACTCTCGTTTCTTTTATATAACCTTATTCAACATAGTCACTATCAAAATCTTTCGTAATTTTTAGCAATTATAATTTAAATTATTGTATTTATCGAATTGAATTCACCAACACAATTGAAACCGCCAACAAAGATAAAGAAGTGTTTGCAACATTGTAATTGATATACATTGATCCAACGAGTGGGAATATTTTCAGTTGAAAACAACTTTGATAAATATAATTGTAAAAAATATAATATTTATATTTCTTGAAAAATTATACGTATATAATAATGGAGTAGTTGTTGACCGTTTGACTGTACGGTAATGAAGTTTGTTGATTGCGCAGCCACTAAGAAAACACATCAGTAAGGAAAAAAATAAAGGAAGTGTTTTTTTATTGGTAGTTTCTTTGTTACCACATCCCCGAACAACTGCTCCATCATATGCATTTTTGGGTTACCACTCTTAAACGCAGTTATGCAAATTTGAATAAAGACAAAATGAAATAAACGCGAGCAAAGCCGCGGGTGACAGCGGATTACAGCTGTACATATTTGATAACCTTAATTAATTATTTTAGTTTAGCAATTTGTTGTTCAAAGCCATGACCACATGGTTCCGGTCATCAATTGTGTATTTCTATTTTATTCTTAAGGGACTTCTTAAGTCCCAGGATAATAAAGAAGTTTTTCATTTTACCCAGAAATAAGAAACTATGAAACGAAATATCTTCGAATCTTTCTCAATGGTTATGGGGCAGGTGACATAACCTTAAATATTTTTGGAACGGAAGAGGAATTGTTTTGTTGAAAAGAAAGGTGACTGGCGTGTATGAATATTCAAGGCGTACAGTTCATGCAATGTGGGCTTAAACAGAACTGGTTACACACGCTCTTAAATAGAAAATGAAACTTAGCCTGCAAGGCGTTTTAAAAAAATATGTCAGGAGTCACCTGTGCTGTAGTGGCTAACACAACAGCTTTCTATGTCTAAGGTTCGAACCCGGTAGGTAAATCTAGATTTTTTCATTTAAAAAACAAATCCTAAAAATTCTTGGTCTATTTAACGTCACTTTACGCTGCTGTGACTTATCGAGCGAGAACCCTAATTACTATCCAAGTTTAATTAAGGTTGAGAATCTTTAATAAATACCTGACACCGCACAAGTTCGGACCACCTGTTTCTTTTTTTTCTTCTTTTTTTTACATCAATCTTTATTTGTATAGAATACATCTGCACAGTTTTAAAACATTGATTGGAGATCCATTACAATGCGCTACTTATTTGCTAAAATTTATTTTGTACATCAATTGTTTTTATTGTTGGTAAAATATAAAAATAAAAAACAACTAAGAAAAGAAAACAAAAAAGAAAAGAGAAACTAAACAAAAAAATAATAAAATAAACAGGTAGAAATAAAAATTAAAATAAATAATTAAACAAAATTATAATTATCAAAATCATATGAAGGGATTGAGATATTTAGAATTTTATAACAGTATATGTTTAGTTCTCTTATGTCTATATTTAGAGGTTGATAGTTTAGTATAATTACCAATTTGTTTTAAAAGGGTATCGTTAGTCAGTTGGCATTTTGAGAAAAATGATTTTGTTTGTTGGTGTATAAATTCTTGTATTGTAGGGATGTCCAGATCTTTGTGCATGGTAGTTATTTTTGTGAATGGTGGGTAATTATTAATTATTCTTAGGCATCTATTTTGTAGTACTTGCAATTTGTTAATATGTGTTTTGCTTGTAAGACTCGAGGCTGGGCATGCATAGGTAATTATAGGCCTGATAACAGATTTATATATAATAAGTATGTTTTACCACCTTTTTACGTCCCCTCCGAAAGACGGCATAGCTAAGAAATTTCTACTCCCATTAAAAAATCCTATGGTCACCTGCCCCGGACCCCTATGGAACCCGTGACCTTAGGCATAGAATGCTGTTATACCACTGTCACAGGTGACCCCTCTATTAATGTTTTATATAAAATTTAAACATTTATTTCAAAATTTAAACATGCATATCTTGTTTCTTTCATAAAAATATGTTTAATAAAATACAATTTTGTTTGCAGTAGGCCTGTTTTGCTTGAAGCTTCGATGATGGAAATTTTCATAACGGTGTTACAACCGGTCTGTTTATATATTTTTTATTTATAAAACGCTTTAAAACGGGTCTATTTTATGGCCAATTTTTAAAAATAACTCTAGTTTAAAAAAGGCTAATTTGGACGAGCACGTTTTATTTTAACCTTAATATTCTCAAATTGCTAGGAAAGGATCTATTTTTATTGCCGATTTTTTTTATAACGACTTGTTATGGCTAGGCGTTAAAACTCATTCCTTAACACCAATTATCTAAGACAAAAATTTCCACTCACTAAAACACTACTTTCGAAATGAGGCTATTTTAATTCAATTTTTTTTTTTTAAACAATACTAATGTTTAAGTTGCCCCACTTATCTCAGGTTAACTTTCTATTTATATACAGACAAAAATAGATATATGCTCCTAAATTACAAACTGCTGACCCATTAGTTCGCAACCTTTCGTCTCGAATTCTTGTAGATAATCCTCTGAGACGACTGTCGAAAGATGAGGCTGGCGTAGAAACTAGCGTCTAAAAGTTGAGAAATTTGTTGCTCTTGCGGGCGCGGTATGTAGTGTCTTTTTTGGTAACTACATGTTACATACTTTTTCACTAAATCTGTTATCACACTCTTTTTTTCAATTATTAATCACCATGTTGGGCGCCAAAATTGGGTAACGTTGATCTTTAAAACCGTGATTTTATTAATAATAATAATAATAATAATGGTCGATTTTACAACTCTATCTCCCGATCAGGAGTAAATTGGGAAGCTTCCACCTTCAGGCTTAAAAAAGGTCACTTGTTTCTCGAAAAGGGAAGGATTTATTTTGGCCATACAAGATTAAGTGATTTCAACCAATGCGTATAAGAAATACATTTGTGGAGAGAATATAAGTGAACGATATCGTCTTTGTAAAACGGCTATAGAGTCTATCCAACATGTATCGTCTGGGTGTCAGGCATTGGCAGGGAGAGAATACCTTATGAGGCATAATAACTTGGCAAAAATTATTCACCAATCGCTGGTATTATCATACCAAATGATAGCAGACGAGGTTCCTTATTACCGATATGAACCAAAACAGGTACTCTCAGGTGAAAAAATGACAATATTCAGGAATCGTACCATCATCGCTGATCACTTAATAGTAAACTACAAGCTGGATATTGTGGTTATGAATCAAATTGTAAAATGTCGCTATGTCATCGATATTGCTGTCCCGAATGATCACATTATCGACAAAACTATTGCAGAGAAAATACGAAAATATCATGATCTGTGTTTATACTCATAGGTAAGTGAAAGTAATAAAAGATTTTTTTATTGAATCATCATAGTCTATTAAAGGTTGTATTTACTCTAAGTTGAGATGTAGAATGGGAACAACGACTCGACCTAGATGTAGCCTTAACACTCGTGCGGGTTGTGGATCAACCTGAAACACCAAGCCCTCATGTTATTATCAATTAGCTAACTGATAGGTGATACAGGTCCATCATAGCATGTCACGCCTGGCATGATTTCCTGCATTCTCTGAGGTCATTATTGTCAGTAAAATATCAGTGTGAGAAAAAAAGACTCTAACCCACATTTTAGTATAGGGATGACTTGATAATTTTAAGACCCAAATTTTCTGTTTTTAATTTTTGATTCCTCGCATCCTTGATTGGCCAATGAAGGTAGGTTTGTTTTACATCATTTTAAAGCTGATTAAATGAATAAGTTTTTCTGAAGTCTGGAGAATCTAAAATCTTACGATAAAAGAGTAATAGCACCTTGAAATGTCCGAATATTTTTAGAAATATTGATATTTAATTTTCTGCCTGACCTTGTGCTATTTTGAAGGTTTGACTTGATAACATTCTGTGTAATGTTCCCTTCATTCATTCAGTACCACTTGTTGTTCCGTGCTTGCGTATCAAGTAGATATATTTGAGTTTTTATGATGAAAACCACGGTTATAAGCAAATCACTCAAAATTTGATTTTCCTCCATAACCGGTGACAATCGGATTATGGATCGCATGAACTTTTTCGTTTCATAAGTTCAAGTATCTGTTCTTCCAATGTGACAGGATATTTATAAGACACTCTATACTATGTATAATAATAATACTAGGCACACTAAACCCGAAGGTTCAATGCCGATACCACCAAATACTGCCTACATAGATTCGTCCAATGATCACTTTTCGAGCCCAAGCCACTGAGATCAGCCTTGACACGATCCTCCCATCGACGCCTCGGCCTAGCTTTCGGACGTCTACCAGTCAGTTCAGCGAATACCAGCTTTCTCGGAATCCGTTCTTCACTGACCACAACAACTTAGCTCGCCAATTTGAATCTCCGCGATGCTATTAATTCAATTATATTCACAAGCTGCAAGCTCCATAATTCCGCGTTGTGCAACTTTCTAAATCCCCAGTGGCCTTATCTCTCTTTGGACCAAACATTTTACGCAGTACCTTATTTTCGAAAACCTTAAGCCGTTGTTCATGCATCAAAGTAAGCGGTCACGTTTCATATCCTTAAAGGACCATCGGAAGAATAAGAATTATATAAATTCTAACCTTTAGGTTTTTAGGCAGAAGCCGCTAGCTAAGTAATTTCGCAACTGAGTAATAACACGCATTTCCCGCCTGTAACCGAGACTTTATTTCCTTCTGGGTTTCATTTTTATCATTGAACCTAAATACTTAAATTTCTCTACGTGTTGAAACGTATGCCCTGATATATCAATATCTATCTCCAAGATCGTCACCGCTTCTGCTACTAATCGTCTTATCGCTATTTATTTCGCGTCCTATTTTTTTTTTTTTTTAAATACTTGTCTATAATATTTATCCTGTAGCTGGGTGGCTAGCGTAACAGCCTCCCATGCTAAAGGTCACGGGTTCAAACCCACAGGTGGTCCTAGGATTTTTTAATGGGAGTAAAAAATCCTTAGTTACGCCGTCCTTCGGAGGGGACGTCAAAAGGTGGTCCCGAGCCTGTGCGATGTAATGTACTCGTTAAAGATCCCTATCCTAATAAAACCTGGATAGGCAAAATTTAGGACTCCCACTGTAGCATCGTCCGATTAGCCATAGTAGCATAAAGTGACGTTAAACAAACAAACCTAAAACCTGTAGATAT
Source organism: Piezodorus guildinii (assembly GCA_023052935.1). Taxonomy (NCBI): domain Eukaryota; kingdom Metazoa; phylum Arthropoda; class Insecta; order Hemiptera; family Pentatomidae; genus Piezodorus; species Piezodorus guildinii. The sequence goes on from CM041294.1 coordinate 90,282,549, forward strand.
GATGTAGGGTACATATATTTCAAAATGTACTTAATTAATATATATATTTTTGTTATATTGCAGCGGTGGAGCCGGCGAGACAGTACTACAGAGAGTTGGGATGTACCCAAGAAGAGGGAGCCACCAACGCCTACAACTGCAGTGAGTACAGCTCATTTATATCGAAACGTTTATCTGTCTTCTGGAACAGAGCTATATTGTGTGTATATATATATCAAAGGCGGAGGTGTTCTAGTGTAGGGGTTTAGAGGTGTTACGTGTGTTATGTAATGCTCTTACAATTTATTTCCTTCTTCAACACTTACTCTATTCAAATAAAATATCAAATGTAAAGAACTCAGCTGTTGATTTTTGGATTATTATTTTCAATAATCAACTTTCGTAATCGACTAAAAAAAAAAAAATTACTCCTTGCCAATTTTTGAGAGCTTGCGTTTCAAGAAGCGTAGAATCCGAATAAGGAATAAAAAAATAATCCATTTGTCCGCCGTCCGCGGCATTCCTCCGAAACTACTGGACCAATTTTTTGAAATTCGCCACAAAAATACTAAACCACTAAACGATGGTCCTAACACCTAGACGTTGATATCAGCTGGTTAGTTTTAAAATGGCAGCCGATTAAAATTATTTTATTCAATAAATCAGTTATTTTTGAAGAAAGAAAAAAAATTGTATTAATGTTTTCTAACCAAAAAACCGCGAATAATTATATAAAAGAGACAAAAGAAAAGAAAAAAAAATTAATATTTTTCACATAAATAAGCTCATAACTCAGTTGTTTTTGACGATAGAGAAAAGTATGTATAGAGTTTTAGAATCAGTAAACCCAGGTGTGGGAGTCCGTGGCTGAGTGGCTAGCGCGCTAGTCTCTCATGCTACAGGTTGCGAGTTCGAATCCCAGTCTCGGCGGGGCTCTTATAATGATATAATTAAATGGGGATTCACTCACAGCCTCTCCCCCGGATATGTGAGACCCGTCAGCCAAATGGTGGCCACTCACAAAATTAGGCGTAGGGAGTGATGACCCTACCCTACAAATTGCATCGTGAAACGCGAGTGTAATCTCCCAGGTGATCACACTGTGAGGCCCAGGGCCTGCACGGCCTGTCGCGCCACTGAGAAAAAAACCCCGATTAACAAAAAAAAAAGAAAGGAAAAATAAAAAAAATGAAATCTCGCTTATAAATACGCTTGTAACTGCGTTAATTTCGAAGATAGTAAAAAAAATCATTATTGTTTTTTAATAATTATATAAAAGAGAAAAAAGAGAGGGAAAAAATTTATATTTTTCACATAAAGACGCTTATAACTAGTTATTTTTATAGATAGAGAAAAGTGTGTATAGAGTTTTAGAATCAGTAAAGCGCGATAAACCAAAAAAAAAAGAAAGGAAAAATGAAAAAAATTGAATATGGTTATTTCGAAATAATAAACCATTGTGTAATAATTTGAAGCGTTTTTTGATTAGTAATATTTCATGGTCTATTGGATTGTAAAATATTTCAATTTAATCCTCTCTGTGTTTATAGAATCATTTCATTTCTTGTTCGATAATGTTTACATATTCTAGAAAAAGGATTAGTTGAGGTGCTGTTATGCATCAGTTTCAACCGAGAATCCTTATCTGTAAGTGGTATCATCACCTTATCTTAATCAAAATGGAAGAGGAAAAAAATCATTTTCGTTATTTAATGATTTTTTATTTCCGAAAAGGAAAATCTGTTGCACAGATGGTTAACAAAATTGTATGTATTTGTGATGATGCCTTTGGAGAAAGCACCGTCCGTAAGTGGTTTGTTCGGTTCAGAACCGGAAATTTTGACTTGGACCACGCAAAGTGCTTGGGTCGTTCTTCAACTTTGACAATGACCTTTAACATGTTATATATCAAAATGGGTCATAAATAATTGATTAAAAATATTTACAAGAATCTGAAGTTTTTGTTGAAATCTCAAGTAACAAATGTTTATTGGGAATTTTGATTCCAGTTAGGATTCTTCTTCCTGGCCGCAACAACACACAGCTAAACCCTCAAGTCCCTCAATTCCTTTTTTTCTTTTGACCCCTCACTCTTACAGCTGTCCTCCAGTTATCCAATCAAAACAAAGCTCTGCTATCGCCAAGTCAAGATAACTCTGCTAGTTGGGCTACACTCGTCTATCCCACTCCACATGGCATGCCTATTTTAGATATAGCAACCAAATGAACCCAACTACGTCAGTATGATAGATTATGGAAGCAAGTTCTGGGTTACTTGGTAAGGAATAACGTAACTTAAAAATAAATTACGTTTTACAAGATTAGATGATGAGGTAGTTCCTAAGGTGGTTGGTAAATTATTATTATTAAAAAAATCTGCTGCGGGCAACACACAACTGTCACTTATATGGTTGTGTAAAGTTTAATAAATTATATTTAGATTCGTTTGAAACATATGTTTTAGATTAAATTAATATAAAATTGTTATCTACAACAATAAAAATTAAGAAGGAGCCATGAAACGCCTGGGGAAGATAAGAACCCAGCAGCACCCTTTCCTAGGCTTTAATTTAGCAGAGGTCTCGCATCCAGCTTCTCTTCTTCATTTCATAAACACAAACTTATTTTACAACTCAATATTTATTCTGTTACTTCGGCCGTGAGGTGACCCCAAGGTATGGGGACACTTCTTAGGCACACCTAGCCATTATAAAGTAGGTATCCAAAAAAGAGGGCCTAGCGGATGAGTTAGGTCTAGACCTAATCACCTCATCGCAAAGCTGTTGGCCTAGAAACAGTACGAATTTCTGAAAGTACTGAGCTTAAGACCATTAATGAATCGTACAGAGAGTTTCTGTCGAAACTCAAGTTAATTCCTTAAACTTTTTTCGACTTTAACTTTATTTAAAAGTTCTTAAATTGATTTTAACAACTGAGGTAAGTGAAAGTCGTTTGCTACCCGCACCAGATTTTTTTTAATAAATACGTGAAAGATCTATAGAGAACAGTATTACGCCTGCAGAAGACTGGACAACCGGCAGAGCAGACGCGTGGGGTTGAAGGGCGCCCACGACTTCCCGTGTACTGAGGCGGGCCTATGGTACAGGTACTGGTACTGACCTTGCTTTCGCCGTGTACTCAACGGTACGATGAACCCTTGTCTCTGGAGTACGTCCTCAAGTCCGAAGGTCCCAGGTCCGTCTGCAGCTCATTCAACTCCTTTCGTCTTCCTTCGATTCATAAAAACGTTCATTCTTGTTGACAGGGTTATGAATGAAAATGAAACTTATCAATTGAGACATGAGGTACTAAAAGGTACTAAACAGGACATTTTTTACGAAATCGATATTCTGACATATTCTCGGTCAATATTGCATATACTGATATTCAAAAGTTTGGGACCACCTATCATCAACATCAATTAATCTGCTCGAATTGTTTCTTTGTGCAGCACTTTGGCGCTCGGGTTTTTTCTCTTTGTGTATTATGTGGGTTGCTCTACGGAAAATTCATTCTTTTTAACCGTTCTTTAATAATAAAAACGAAAATTACCTAAAAAGTGAACTTGTTACAACTTTAATAGTCGAGAAAACAATAATTGGAAATTAGAAAAAAAATGTAGATTCCCCATTCCCCTTAAGGGATTACTAGACTGTAAATAATGCCCCAAACACAAGTATCACATTGTTTATTCTTACTTATTTTTTTCCCATTAGAAGTCTCAGTAGTAACTAGATTTAAACAAATTATTTCTTGTTATTTACGATAGTCACAAACCTTTCTTACACCTAATTAGCGAATTTTTTTATAAATACAGATATGACGCCTTTAGATAAAACGTAGCCATTATAATACAAGTATATCAATTTCGTCTAAATTTTCTAAACAACATATTCCATAGCTTAGTGAATATAAATGAAGGTGTACCTATTACGTTCGCATAATTATTCACCAGAAATATGCGTCTTATGGCCCCCTTGAGTACAAATGACAAATGTAATAAACCGCAATGTAATTTTTAACCCTTTTTTTTATCTCTATCTTTATTTAAAAGTTCTTAAATCGAGTTTAACAGTGAATGTATGTGAAAGTCGTGTGTTATGCGCACAAGACTGTTTTTTATATTAATCATGGATAACCTTTTAGCTAAGGTTATTTTCATCATTTCGATAATGTACGACCTTCTTATATATTACTCAGGTCAAAATAATACAGATTGTGAAACGAGGCCATTTTAAGATAAAATCATGGAATTTTAGTTTCCTAAATAAATAAAAAGGAGGCCAACGAAATAATCAAGAGGGGTCACCTGGGGTGTAGTGGTTAGCATAATCCACAAGATCACGGGTTCAAATTTGGCTGGTGACACTAGGATGTATTAATGAAAGTATAAAATGTTTGTCCCGAACTTGTGCGATGTTTGTTTGTCTATTTATTAAACTTCACTTTATGCTACTATGATTAATCGGACGATGCTACTGGAGAATTCCTAACTTTTGCCTACCCAGGTTTAATTAGGATAATGATCTTTAACGAATACCTGATATCACACAGGCTCGAGAGCACCTATTTACGTTCCCTCCAAAGGAAGGCATACCTATGGATTGTTTACTCCCATTAAAAAATCCTAGAACCACCTGCGGATTTCAACCCGTGACCCTCGGCGTAGAAGGCTGTTATGGCACCATGTTACAGGTGATCGATCCCCTTGTGAGATGTCAGGTACTCGTTAAAGATCTCTTTCCTAATTAAATCTGAATAGCCAAAATAAGGACTCCTATTGTAGCATCATCCGATTAGCCACAGCAGCATAAAGGGACGATAAATAAATAAACAAACAAAAACAACCAGTTTTTAATGGGGTTACCTGTAGCAGGGTGGTTAGCATAACAGCTTCCTAGGTCCCGGGTTCAAACCCGCAGGTAGCCCTAGAATTTTTTAATGGGAGTAAAAAATCCTTAGTTATGCCGTCCTTCGGAGGGGACATTAAAAGGTGGTCCCGAGCCTGTGCGACGTCAGGTACTCGTTAAAGATCCCTATCCTAATAAAACCTGGATAGGCAAAATTTAGGACTCCCACTGTAGCATCGTCCGATTAGCCACAGCAGCATAACGGGACGTTAAATAAATAAACAAACAAACCAGTTTTTTAAAAAAGAGAGGAATATAAATATACAGTAATAGACAGTAATAACAATTATGGTAATGTTATAAACAAAAACGATGCAAATTACCACTCAATGCTTTATTATTATTTTCAAATAAGTATATTAGGATATAACGGATTATATAGCATACAGTGACGTTAAATGAAGGAACCAATTAACAAACCTTATTAATGGTAACCACATTGTCTTGGGATTTGGCTGTTAATATATAATAAATTGTTTACTAACAAAATACAAAAGAATATGTGTACAAAGTATTTTTATCTTTAAATTGATTCTTCTCTTCTTTAATTGCATTCTTGTATATTATTATTCTCCATGGCACCAAAGAGCTATTATTTATTTCGCAAGACAAGAAGATTTACCCGCTCGTGAACTATCCTCCTGATGAAGTCAGCGATTACACTTCGGTGAAGGCTGTACAGTCAACAAGGTGAACCTCTGACCGACATCCAACTCAAGCAAAGCGCATTATTCTATTTAACTTAAAGATTAGATATAATTATTTAAATTTGTTTGGAACATTTAAAAAAGCACATACCACCTTCCATTCATCATCTAATCACTTTATTTCATAAGTCTTTTAACATTTTTTCATCCTAGTCGACGTTTCGGGGTTGTTTCCCCATTTTCAAGACTTATTCCTTGCTACAACATTTTTCATCCTTCACTACATCTTATAGCACACTGCTACTTAACTGCAGGAATAAGTCTTGAAAATGGGGAAACAACCCCGAAACGTCGACTAGGATGAAAAAATGTTAAAAGACTTATGAAATAAAGTAATTAGATGATGAATGGAAGGTAGTATGTGTTTTTTTAAATGTTCCAATTAAGAAAACTTCCAAAAAAATTAAAAAAGAAAAGAAACTAAATTTGTTTTTGTTTTTTACTTTCACTTACTATATATAGTAAGGGTAAGTATTGCGATCGGGAAAATTTTCGAATACTAGTTTTCAACAGAAATACACATTTTATGACCCCCTGAGTCCAAATAACCAAGTCCCGCAAAAAGGTCTGTGTGTGTGTCCATGTGGGATAACTCCCGGGCGGAAACGGTAAGTCCTATGAAACTGAAATTTCATATTTCAGACAAATATACGCCTGAGACGTTACAAAACCTATTTCATTAAAATGAGCTTACCAGAAGAGCCACTTTATACCATGCATTTTGCACCTTTTTTCGATTTTCTCAAAAACGGTTCCGACGATTTTGATTAAACTCGCTATATCAATGTAAAATTTAATAGGCTTAAAAGTCATGTAGGTTTCATTCTGATTAAAATGGTCTGAGAGGGCTTAAATGCCGATATTTTAAATTTTCTTCTTTTAAAGAAACTTTAATTTTGTAGATTCTATGAAAATAACCAAATTATCTTGTTAGTATTGATAAATAACAGCTAAATATGTAAGTTGTGCGAATTTAAAAAACAAGTAAAGGAGAAAACTGAAAATAAAATATTTTAATATTACTTTTTTTATTTTGAACTTAACAGTAATATACACATATGATATACCTTTGGAAAGCTAAATATTTTAGGAAAAAAATATTATCTAATACACAAGAGCTTGTAAAAGTTAATAAAGAGTGATGAAAAGCCGATAAAACTAACTGATTCTTTAATAGTTTCGAGTGTCTTTATCTTTAAGTGTATTTGAATTTTTCTATCTCTTTTGAGTTACCTTTCTCTCTCATTTACGTTATTTTATATTATTCTCTATCTACTTAATTTATTGAACCTTTTTTTTATTATTTTTGGTTCCGTAACCAAAAATATTTGGTTCCGTAAGTTTTTATTAAACTGTGACAAACACGTATTGACCATATAGGATTTGGTGTCAAGTCTTGACGGTCACTTGTATATAAAAAAAAAAAAAAAAAAAAAAATTATTTGAAAATTCTCTCATTGATTTTAAAAATGGAGGTAAGTGAAAGTCGTGAGTTGCCCGCACCACATTTTTTTACTTTTACTTACCTATATATGAAACATATAGTAAGGGAAAGTATTACGATCGGGAAAATTTTCTAATTCCAGTTTTTAACGGAAATACACGTTTAAGGGTCCCCCGAGTCCAAATAACCAAGTCCCAAAAAAAGGTCTGTGTGTTCCTTGTGTCTGTGTAGTTGTGGTAAGTCCAGCACGAAAACGAAAAGGTGTACGGAAATGAAATATCATATTTGAGACAACTATACGCCTGAGATATCAGCAACTGTTTCCCTGAAGTTAGCTGACCGAAAGTGTTACTTTATACCATACATTTTGCATCTTTTAGCTATTTACTCAAAAATGGTTCCCTAACTCCCTATGTATGATGTAAAATTTAAGGAGGTTTAATAATGTGTAAGTTTCATTCTGATTGAAACGGTCTGAAAGGCTTAAATGGCGTATTTTTTGAATTTTTTTTCTTGTAAAGTACCTTTAATTTTGTACATCCTAAAAATTTAATCATACAATTTTATCAGCATTGACAAATAACGACTTAATATACAAGTTGAACGAATTTGATGACTGACTAAAGGATAAAACAGTTATGATACATAGGCGTATAATATACCGTTGAAAAGAGAAAGATCTTTGAAAAACCATCATCTTATACACAGAATTGTAAAAGGTAAGAAAGAGTGATGAAAAGCCGATAAAACTAACTGATTGTTTAATGGTTTCAAGTGTTTTTATCTCTAAGCGTATTTGAAAATTCTTACAATGATTAATTGTAAAAGATGTTAAATGACGAATAGAGCATAATCTTGTTACTGATTATTATACATACGATTTTAATATTGGTATATTATTTAAACTAAATCACATGGTTCCAATAAAACTGAATACAATTTTTATTAAATTTAACTTAAATTGTTTTAATAAACTTTAAGTTTATGTAATAGTCCTTAAATTGATTTTAACAGCAAAGGTAAGTTAAAGTCCAATGTTTCGCGCACCAGATTTTTTTTTTTTTTTTTTGGAAATGAAAGAGAAACATGATCAATCTTTATGTCATTTAATATTAGCTCACAGAGAGTAGAGTTACTTAAAAGGTATAGGATAAGCGAATATCAGATCGATAATTGAGACGTTGATTTCCAAAAGGTACTAAAGGACATTTTTTACGAAATTGATTTTTTTACATATTTATATTCTCCTTATTTAGTTTTATCTAAATCTTAAATCTGATTGTATCTAATGAACACTCAAGTCCTTTGATAACGTGATTTAGAAATACTATTCCAATTTTAGTATATGTACCGCCGAAGCGAAGTGTATACATTTTATTGTGATTTTATGCCGTGTAAATATTGTATGAATGTAGTATGTATGATATCTTTCAGCACTACTATTGATGTCCAAATTGGGACAGATTGTAATTTTACTCAATAAAAATTGTTGTTGATTTGTTTGTAGAAATGCTATTAATTTCTTAAGATACTAATTACACATTTATTTTTATTCCAAATCATACGAGAACATTTCATTTCATAACTTTAATATGGTTTTATTTATATAGTAAAGAAATTATTCTAGGTTTTATTGCGAAAAGAATCAAATTAGCTGGTTTAATAATATAGTAATGAGAGATTTTCGGGCTTCCTGTAAAATTACCCAGAATGGATACAGTACCTTTTGGAAATCAACGTCTCAATTGAGACGTCAATTTGCAAAAGGTACATTTTTTACGAAATTGATATTTTAACATATTTTTATTCTCATCATTCAGTTTTTCTAAATATTATATTTTATTTATCTAATAAACATTTATAAGTCTTTTAAAAACGCGATTTATAAATTCAATTATTTTCTAAATGTACTAAAAACACATTTAATTTTGTGCCAAATCATTTCATTCCAAAACTTTAATATAGTGTTATTAATAGAGACCGGATTATCGTACAATAATAAGCCGAAAAACGTGCAGTAAAAACTTCGAAACTTTCAAAAACGTGCAGTAAAGATCTCGAAATGCGCAAAATAGTGCAACAAAATACAAACTTAAGGGTGTATACACCTTTAACTTCCAAAAAATCAATTAACCTAAATGAATATGGAAAAGGTACTTAATCTTTAAAAGTTGTTTTCTTGAGAAATTAATTCCCTATAGTTAGAAATAATGTATACTTGTTTCACACCTCAGTTTCTCTCCCAAGCAAACAAAAACCATATTTTTTAATTACTAATGAAATATACATTGAGCTTAATTGAAATCTATATTATTTAAGTGAATTTAATTTTCAAATATTATATTTCTATGCTTATATGATCAACATATTATTTTCAATTTCGCTTTACTACGATTTAAATATTGACAGTAAGTTCATCATGATTTTGCTTCGTATGTTTAAATTTTTTCATGCAAAGTAATGTTTTAATAATATTTACAGATAAAGATATTTTAAAGTCAAGAGAATTAAGATATTCATTATATTAACTTTATATACAATAAAAGGTAAGTTCTAAGACATAGTTTATCTACCATGTCTTTACTCAATCTGATTTTAATTCAATTAAATAATAAAATAAACGATATTATGAATATCGAGATTATTGTGCCGATATTACACCGGTACCGATAACGTTCGCGGAAATTAATGTCGTATCATTTACCTCTAACAGACAGGTATACACAGAGCGCATTCGCCAGTCTAGAGCATGTTGGTGACGTTACCATCGTTACGGAATCAAAGCTTTTACTCCTGCCAAAAATCGCATGACGCACCTAAAGAAGTTTTCAGTTTAAAAAAACCTGTACCTCTACAGGTGTCTTGGGGCTCAGTACACAAAGAGATTCCTACTTTTTCTAGGCCAACGGTCGTGCAATGAGGTGATTAGGCTGAGATCACACTCAATCTTCAATTTATTGCATAATTTGGGTACCCACTTTAAAGAGGCTGAGTCTGAACCACGAACTCTCCTGTTTCCAGGATCGCCTCCTGGATAAATCAACTGAATAAAATCTGCTACAGGAGGGATTCGAACCCAGGACGTGGAGAACAGTAGAATAGTGCTCTATCCTCTAGACCACGCCGGTCCACATGGAAGTAAAACAATACGAAATATAGATGCCCTCAATACTACACTATTTCTTTTGTCTTCTACAATTTTCAATTCAGGGAAATATGATTTCTCGCTTCCCCATCAATGGCACTTAGTGAGAAAAAAAATATAGAAAACAAGGTTTTGAAATAGCGACTGCCTTGAGCTGAAAGGAAAATCTTCATGCGAATTAAAGGACTGATTAGGGAAAACTATTTTCTCTGATTCACCGTAGGCATTAGATGTTCCGGCTACCCGAGTGGAAAAAGCCTTTTATAGAACGGCAAAATCTTTCTACTGGTCTTAGGGTTCAGTCAATAAATAAGAAATTTTATTTATGCACCGTTTCGACAATTTATTGTTTTCATATTCATGCCTTAACAGTGGAAAAAACAAACAAACAGGAAATTAAAATTTTCATACAATAATTAATAGACGATGTTATTGTTAGAGAGGCAGAAAAAAATGCATTAAACAATGAATGGATATACAGTACTTAAATATATATTTCAACTAGATGACCTCGCATACGTTGTTTTGCCATATTAATTATTTCTAGTGTAGAAAAAAAAAACTAACTTATTGTAAGTGTGTAAGGATGTGGTATATGAGTGAAGAGGCATGGAACGCTGTGAACGATGAGGGGAATTTAAAAATAACGAAACACAAAACATTGATTTTTTTAATTTATTCCTTAAAATTATACATAATTAAACAACAGAAACTCTAACAAACTAATCAACTATGTAATAATGCTATAGCGTGAACAATATTTTTTGTTAGCCTATCTTTAGCTAACATAAACTGGATGGTTTGCCCTCTCGAGAGCATGACACGTATAATTGTCCTTGTGAAAAACAGGAGTTACACTGAGATAGTAAAATGGTAATTGTAAAGGTTACTACTACGCTTGATGGATAAACAATAATAATGGCCCAAAACTGTGGAGGGAGTGAGAGAAGGCTTATTGTCTGAGGAAAGAGGAGACTTGGGTTCGGTGCCATCCCTACTCCGTGCTGTTTGCTGGCTGAGGTGTGACACCGGTAGGTCTACCGACGCACAGTGGAAAATATGACTGATTTAGGTGGAAAAAATTCTGAAACTTCTCTATATTTAACCTTTCGGGTCCCAGATTACGGAAAAAAATATTTAAAAAATTATAAGAAAAGTATAAAAACTAATTAATTTTTTTGACACGTGGTCAAACATCAAATTTATTTGCTAAAATCTAAAACTCTCCTACATTTAACTTTGAAGTCCCAGAATACAGGAAAAATAATACAAAAATCTAATTATGGCTCGGAGTTTCTAAAACCTGCTAATAAATGTATTTTATATCATTTGGGAAACTCTTCAAAATTATAGATTGTAAAACTTTTGATTCGGAGTGTTGCGTCTGAAAAAAATTATGTATCACCCAAAACGCGAAAAATCCTTTGTAATATTTAAAGACTAGAAGGATTTATGAAACAAATCCGACAAACAATTCCTTGGGGTAACTTGGGGGTATATAGTTTTACGTTATTGAATAGGGGCATACATTTACAAATAAGTAAATTAACCCAACAGGTGAGATTGCAATGTACATTCAATAACGAGTTTGGAAATATAATGTCTTACCTGCCTCAGCAATGTCCATTGTTAAATAAAAAAAAAAAAAACTTTGATCTACATACACCTTGAAAACAATAAATGACCATCGAATAAAGATAATCCCACTGCCGGTTATTAAGTATTATTAAACAGGAATGATTCATTCATTTACTATTTATTTGTAAACACGGTATGGCGGGAAATATTAGTATTAAGGGTCTTAGCAACTAATAATAAAATAGTGAAATACTGCAAAATTCCAAACTTTTGACTTGACTTTAGTCCACCTAAATTGGTGATTTTGCTCACTGTGCGGTGGGAATAATTTACCAAGTGATAATTGATCAGTTATCGAGCGGGACGAAAAATTATTAAATTACTAAAATGATTATTAAAAAATAGAGGTTGGTGATAGAAGGCTGTAAATTTAGGTTTGTATGTATATTTTAATGCAACATTATAAAAAAAAAAAGAAATAATAAAAAAATGTTAGGTGTGGACAATCCTTACACCTAGGGGTAAGAAAAATAGATAGTAGCCGATTCTCAGACCTATTGAATATGCATATAAAATTTCATAAAAATCGGTCAAGCCGTTTCGGAGGAGTATGGTAACTGACATTGTAACACGAGAATTTTATATATTAGAAGATTAGAATTTACATTAAAGGCATTATTTCAAATTTATTAACAATTTAAGATAAAATAGTGTCCTACATAGACATGTGTAAAAAAAATAATTTAAATAGTCCTAAAAATATGAAAATTTGGCATATCCTTCGAAATAGTATTAATAGTAAATATTACCCATAAATACGCCTATAACTCAGTTATTGGTTTATTATTTTCAATAATCAACCTTTGTAATTAACCCAAAAAAATAAATTACCCCCCTAGGAATTGGTGGGCTTACGTTCCAAGATACGTAGAACCCGTATAACGAATTTTAAAAAACACTGCAAATTATTACACAATGGTTTATTATTTCCAAATAACAGATTTAGGGTATAACAGTTTATATGGCTGTTGATAGGCAATTAAGTAATATGTAAAGCACTAATTCAAAGCAACATATCATAACACTACCACATATTTCAAAACGCTATATCTCAGCTAGTTCTTAACTGCATTCAATGATTCTTTTTTCATTTGGTCCAAAATTTAATTCTCTATCAAATGGCACTGAAAGCAAAAAAATTGGTATTTAATCATTTATTTACGAGGAGAAACGGATTTTTTTTTTTATTCGTTATTCGGATTCTACGGATCTTGAAACGTTAGCTCTCAAATTTTGAGAAGGGGTATTTTTTTTTTCTTTTTTTGATCATGCGAATTCATTTTTTATTTATTTTTTTTTTTTTAACGCGGTTCTAATTCTAAAACTCTAAACATACTTTTCACTATCGTCAAAAATAACTGAAATATGAGCGTATTTATGTGTAAATTTTAAATTTTTTTTCTTTTCTTTTTTCACTTTTATAGGATTATTTTATTATGATTATTTTTTAGTTGAAAACACCAATACATTTTTTCTATCTTCAAAAATAACTGAGTTATTGAATAAAACCAATTCAAAAAAATTGGTCCAGTAGTTTCGGAGAAACGCCGGGGACGGCGGCGGCGGACAAAAGGTTTTTTTTTATTCGTTATTCGGATTCTAAGCATCTTGAAACGTAAGCTCTCAAAGTTTGAGAAGGGGTAATTTTTTTTTTTTTTTTTTTTTGGTCGATTACAAAGGTTGATTTTTGAAAACAATAAACCAAAATCCGTTTTTCCTAATTCATAAATAAATAAATTCCAAATGTAAAAAGAATCATTGAAATCGGGTAAGAACTAGCAGGGATAAAGCGTTTTGAAATTATCTAAGGTGACATAACAGTTTCCATTATTTGCATGAACTTTATTTAAAGTATTTATTGCTTTTCATATTAGTTAATTGCCTATAAACAGATATATAAGCAGTTATACCCTAATATAGTTATTTGGGTATAATAAATTATTGTATAATGATTTGCAGCGTTTTTTTTTTTTCTTTTTTATGATAAACCATTTTCCTTTGAATTATTTATTGCTTTTCATATTAGTTAATTGCCTATAAACAGATATATAAGCAGTTATACCCTAATATAGTTATTTGGGTATAATAAATTATTGTATAATGATTTGCGGCGTTTTTTTATCTTTTTTATGATAAACCATTTTCCTTTGAATTATTTATTGCTTTGCATATTAGTTAATTGCCTATTAACAGCTGTATAAACAGTTATACTCTGATATAGTCATTTGGAAATGATATAAAATTTTGTGATGATTTGCAACGTTTTTTTAATCTATTCCCCATTGATATATGTTTTTTTTTTTGTTTTTTTAAATTGACTGCTACTAGTAATATATCTGCTTAATGCTATCAAGTAATTACACACTTAGGAACCATACACTATCACTCTTTTGCTATGTTTTTGACCGGCTGCTTTTCTAAGGCAGCGGTTGCTTCAAAAACTAGCTTACTTACTATATTTAGTCAATATATAAACTATATTTAATGATACCATGGATCTCCTTTCCAAAGGTATCGTGTTTACCAATCCAATAGGTGGTGGCATGCAGGGTAAGATTAAAGTAAACAAGATTCAATTAATACATTACTATAATTATTAATTTACACATATAAATTATATTAACACATTGCCTAGAACTTTGATTGAGAATACTGAGGAACATTTTACTACCTTTGCCATACAATATTACAAATAACGATATACCTTTGAATCCCTTAATCGGCTGGCGAAGGTGAAAACAGTCTTAGGTCCCCTTTCTCGGCATCATCCTCCAGCTGCTCTCAGAACCCCGACGGCCACCTCCTCTTCTTGTAGATGGAACCCGGCTCACTCTTCCTGAGGATAAAATTTGGCTAACTCTTCGGTTCTTCTCTCTCATTCTCGTCACCTCGGGTGGGCCGAGTTGGAAAGTGCCCGGTTGGCGGTATAGCCTTTGTGATATTCTTATCTTAATATTCTTGTTGGCCGCCGCTGGGGGGAAACTACCAGAGGTTTCTGGTACCGCTGGGGGGCCCATACCGATGGGAAATCTAGGGGGCTAGGTAAACACCTTTTGATGTTTTGCCGACAAAGGTTCGTTATCATTAATAGTTTAATATTAAAATTATTTAATTATGAACTCCTCTCAGTATCCTCACTACATTACACTTTATTATGCTTACAATTAGAACTGCTGATTTAGTAAATATATAATATTTTATAATTAAACACGTTTTATTTAATATATGATAGTTTACCCCTCGCGAAAATAAAAACAACATTGAAAGAATTACAAGGAGAAAAAAAAAACAATAATTTTTCTTCTAATCTTTTAAGTTTTCTTATTCTATCTACAAGGAATTTTCTGATTCCTCCATTGTCCAATCTCATGATGTAATTGACTTGTCCGATTTTCTTCTTCACATATTTGTTTTTAATTCATTTATTGAAATTTACAACTGTATGTTCATACATCAAGTAAATAGGCTACAATAATTAACGATAATACACATGAAAAAAACATGAAGAGAAACTGCCCATTGGCAGCACTCTAGTAGTGAGTCTACTCAAGAAGGTCTCGAGGCCATCTTCTTTTCAGACGCCTCGGCGGATTGTCAGGGATTGAAGTGGAAGCAAGGATTGAAACTAGTGGATTAGAGTGGGAGTGGAGTTTTTCATGGAAGGAGTGATACCTGGTACAGGCCAAATCAGCAACATATGGAACATTAAGGTCTTTGTGGATAATTTTGTTGGAGACAAAGTAAGGAGCGTTAAGGATTTTGCGAAGGATTTTGGATTGTAAGGATTGGATACGGGAAGAGTTTGATGGTTTAGTAGAGCCCCAAAGCTCAACTCCGTAAGTCCAGATAGGCCTTATGATTGTCATGTAAATTAGTCTTTTGTAGTAAAGAGAAATGTTAGAGCGTCTGTCAAGTAAATGTTGAAGTAACCGAAATCGGCGAGCAGTCTCTTGTCTTTTCAGTCTTGTATGCGGATTCCATGTAAGACGTTTGTCAAGCAGGAGACCTAAATAACGGATCTGTTCAACAGGGACAAGCGGAATATCATTAAAGGACACTGTAAGGCAGGATGTCATAGGTTTACGACAAAGGGTAAAGGTAATCTGGTGGGATTTATTGGAATTGATTTTAATTCTCCAATTCTGACACCATACCTCAAGGTCTCTGATGTGGGATTGGAGGTTTTGAGAGGCAATACTAGGATCGTTATTAACTGATAGCACGCAAGTGTCATCGGCATAGGTAGAAAGGAATGTGTTAGGATGGGTTGGGATATCAGCTGTATAGACTGTGTAGAGAATGGGTCCTAGGATACTGCCTTGAGGAACACCAGCAGACTGAGTAAAAGTGGATGAATAGGAACTATTGTGGTTGATTTTAAAGGTTCTATCAGAGAGGTAAGACTGGAGGATGAGGAAGTATGTTGGATGGAGGAATTTAAGGAGTTCATACAGCAGTCCCGAGTGCCCTTCACATATTTGAGCTTCCAATTGAGCTTGAACCTACTGAATTTTGTTATTTAGTTCCTTCAAGCTGTCATAATAGTAAGTCGTTTCCTCAATTAATAATTATGATTCTTGAGGTTCGTGTAATAACTTCTCCAGTCTTGTCAGCTGACTTTTACAAACAGCACGTTTTGATTTAAATCATAAATATCCATCCTCACCAATATTTTATCTGCTTAATGCTATTAAATAATTACACACTTAGGAACAATACATTATCACTCTTTATTATGCTTGCAATTAGAACAGCTGATTTAATTAATATCTAATATTTTATAATTAAACATATGTTACATTTAATATATAATAACTATAACAAAAGAAAAGAGGAAAGAAAGCTTCAGATAAAATTTATTTTATATTTAATTCGTTAGAATCCTGAATTACTTTAAACTCCGTTTCATCAGTGGAATTACGCGTTCTAAAGTACTTTTGAATCAAAATCTCGCAGAGGTGCTAGTATGAGTAGAAAATGTTGTCTAAAATGATAGGTTTTACCCAACGGATTTCAATACTCAGCTCTGATAATATGTCTTCTAATTAACTACGTGGCGATAAAACTAGTCCCTTTCCTAGCAATTTGAGGATATTAAAGTTAAAATAAAACAAGCTGAGTTCAAATTAGTTTTTTTAACGTGTTATTTTTAAAAATTAGCCATAAAATGGACCGGTTTTTCAGCGTTTTATGCCTAAATAAATTTAAATAGCTCGGTTGTAAAACCTTTGTTAAAACATCTACTGATTGAAGTCTGGGGTAGACCAGAGCATTAGTAAAGAACATTCTTTATTAGAAACATAAACCAATATCAATTGAAATCATAATATCATTGAAACAGGATATTTATAAAATTGAAAATATAAATCTGGTTTGAACAAATTTCACGTAACTTCCTGATTTAACTAAATTTTAAACGTTTACACTTCTAAGAAGACATTTAGTTTCAATCCAATAGAACAAAATAATCTATTACTATTAATATAGCGTGAACAAATATTTGTTCTAAAGTTAATTATCAAAGTTCATCATAGTTTATACTTCAACCTTTGTGTGATTAAAATTCCTGGGAGGCAATCAAATATTTCAAATAAACTAAAATAAAGTTGCATTACGGGTCATCTTAATATAACAGCCTTTTTATGGCCAAGGTCGCGAGTTCAACCTTGGCAGATTCGATTAAGATTTGATAAAGAGATTATAAAATCTTTGGTTATTCCTTCCTTAAAAGGCGACGTAAAATGGAAGTCCAGAGATTGTACTCGTTTAAGAGATTTATATCCAGGTACTCGTTTAAGATCCCTATCGTAATTAATTTTTTTTAAAATATATTTATTGATATTTACAACTGTATAATAAAATGCATCTAGTACATGTGCTACAAGATTATACTGTTGTGATTCACATGTAGGGATACTAACTATTGACAGCTCTCCAAAAACTATACCAAAGCAGAAGGTCTTGGGGTCATCTTCTTTTCAAACGCTTCGGAGGATTATCAGGGATTTTAGAGGAAGCAAGGGTTGATACTAGTGGGTTAGATTAGGAGTGGAGTTTGTCATGAAAGGAGTGAGTGGTACCTGGTTAGGGCCATATCAGCAACAAAGGGAATATTTAGGTCTTTATGGATGAGTTGATCCGTGATAAAATAAGGAGCATTAAGAATTTTTCGAAGGATTTTGAATTGTAAGGATTGGAGACGGGAAGAGTTTGATGGTTTAGTAGAGCCCCAAAGCTCCACTCCCTAAGTCCATATCGGCCGTATGATGGTCATGTAGATGAGTCTTTTGAAGTTAAATGGAAGGTTTGAGCGCTTGTCCAGTAGGTGTTGAAGTAGTTGAAAAAGTTGGGCAGTTTCTTGTCGTTTCAGTCTTTTGTGAGGAATTAAACCTTGATAGTCTTAATCTAGGTATGTTAAGTTTATAAACAACAAAGGTGCTTTAGGGGGAGGGAAGAAGAGGGGTGTTGAAAATTCGGCAATGATCCTTTGAGACTATTCTGAGTCCAAATGACCATGTCCCTAAAAAAGGTCTATGTGTGTGTTTCCGTGTAGTAAGTCTAGCGCAAAAACGAAAAGCCCGAGATGTTACAGCAACTTTTTCTTTAAAATCGGCTAACCAGAAAAGCCACTTTTTACCATGAATTTGCACCTTTTTACTATTTCCTCAAAAACGGCAATAACGATTTTGATTAAACTCGCTATTGATGTGGGCTTTAATATCATGTAGGTTTTATTTGGATAAAAATGGTCTGACAGGGCTTAAATGCCGATATTTTCAATTGTCTTCCCCTAAAGTACCTTTAATTTTGTAGATTCTATAAAAATAACTAATATTATCTTGTTACCACTGATGAAAAATTGGTAAATATATAAGTTGAACGAATTTAATAACCAACTAAAGGAGAAAACTTAAAAACTATTTTTTAATTTAATTTTTGATTTTTTGTAATATGGGCGTATAATTATAATAATAATTGGAAAGAAAAATATTTTAGAAAAAATATTATTTGATACACAAAGTCGTAAAAGGTAATATAAAGTGACGAATAGGAAATAAACTTATTACTGATCAACTATGTAATATAGTTATATTATTTTATCTAAATCATATGTTCTAACGAAAATGAATACACGTTTTATTAAAATCAGCTGAAAATATTTTTCAAATTTAAGTATATTTAATGTCTAGGACTTCGGCCTGCACTGGATATTATTGAAGAGCACCAACTGAGATGGTTCGGCCATGTGTCCAGAATGGCAGAAAATCGAGTAGCCCAGGCTGTATATGAGACAAGGGTGGAAGGTCTAAGACCAAGAGGAAGACCGAGGAAGACTTGGGAGGGCGCGATTCAGGAAGCCTTTGACAGAAGGGGTCTGGGATGGAGAAGGAGAAAAAGATTGGTACAGGAGAGAGATTTATGGATCAAGCTCTATAAAAAGGATGCTCACACCGTTGGCGGTAGAAGAGTAGAAGATTAAATAAAGTATATTTAATAGTTTTTAAATTGATTTGAACAGCCGAGGTAAGTGAAAGTCGTGTGTTGCCCGCACCAGATTTTTCCCAAAAAAAACTAATTGTAAATATCCATTAAATTTCATTACATAAATGTGCTTCCTGTAAAATTTTCTGAATTGGATAAAATACCTTACGGGGATCAGTGTCTCAATTGAGACGTTGATTTTCAAAAAGTACTAAAGTACATTTTTTACGAATTGATATTTTGACATATTTATATTCTCATCATTTAGTTTTATGTAAATCTTTTTTTTTATGTTCTCTGATAAACACTCGAGTCCTTTAAAAAACGTGATTTATAAATACAATTAATTTCTAAAGTTACTAATTACACATTTAGTTTCGTTCATAATCATACTAAAACATTTCATTTCATAACTTTTAAATATTGTTATTAATGTAGTAAAAAAAAAAAAAAAAAATCTAGATTCTAATGTGTTAAATAATATAGTAATGATAAATGTTCGCGTTTTTAGAAAAAGTTCTTCGAATGGATACAGTAACTTTTGGAAAAGAACGTCTCAATAGTCTAATACGATTGTTGAAGGCCTGTAAAGGTGCGCGAAATAAAGAGAGATTCCTAAAACCTTAAACTTCGTCACATGTACATATTTACATACTTACAAGATAACTTGTTCAATATTTAATTTATTATTCATTTAACGACACTTTATGCTTCTGTGGCTAATATGACAATGGTACTGTGGGTGTTCTAAATTTTACCTATCCAGGTTTAATTAGAATAGGGATCGTTAACGAGTACCTTGGGGCTGCCTTTTTACGTTCTATCCGAAGGATGGCATAACTAAAGAGTTTTTACTCCCTTAAAAAATTCTAGGATCATCTGCCGGGTTCGAACCCACAACGTTGGGCACAGAAGGCTGTCAAGCTAGCCAATATACCTCAAGAGACTCTATATTTATAAAATATAAAACTACCCTATATTGTTATACGATTTCGGCCATTAAATTAATTCTTTTATAAATAAATCGTCTAATCAACCGTCAATTTAAAAAAATTATTTTCAAATACCATATGTTTTAAATATTTAAATACAACAAAATATTTAATATTTCCGCCTTGTTGAGCAATCCCACAGAACATGAATGTCATGAGAGTATTGCCTAACTTACATTGCTAGGCGCTGCTAATTCTCTTGGTGTCTATCCAAACATCCAATTGTTAGTGTCGAATTTGAAAAACGGCATTTTTACCCTATTCTTACCTTTATTAGAATTAATAGAGTTAGTAGAATTAGTAAAAGTAAGTATTGTAATTGTGAAAAATTACTAATCTGAATTTTCGACTGAAATTTACGTTGAAAGATCAATTGTGTTCAGACTCACAAAATAGTAGTAGTTTAAAAACTGAAAGTTCTATTTATGATGGGTTTTTATCTGGGGCATGGCAGGATCTGTTTTGCTATAAAACGATTTTTTTCGAAAATATCTACAAAGGTTTTGATAAAACTCGTAATATCAATCTATAATTAAATAGTTTTGAAAAAAAAAAAATCCATGTCTTTAATAGTCTCAAAGGATCATTGCCGAATTTTCAACACCCCTCTTCTTCCCTCCCCCTAAAGCACCTTTGTTGTTTATAAAATTACATGGATTTTTTTTTTTTCAAAACTATTTAATTATAGATTGATATTACGAGTTTTATCAAAACCTTTGTAGATATTTTCGAGAAAAATCGTTTTATAGCAAAACAGATCCTGCCATGCCCCAGATAAAAACCCATCATAAATAGAACTTTCAGTTTTTAAACTACTACTATTTTGTGAGTCTGAACACAATTGATCTTTCAACGTATATTTCAGTCGAAAATTTAGATTAGTAATTTTTCACAATTACAATACTTACTTTTACTAATTCTACTAACTCTATAAATTCTAATAAAGGTAATAATAGTTGTATGAGGGTAAAAATGCCGTTTTTCAAATTCGACACTAACGATTGGATGTTTGGATAGACACCAAGAGAATTAGCAGCGCCTAGCAATGTAAGTTAGGCAATACTCTCATGACATTCATGTTCTGTGGGATTGCTCAACAAGGCGGAAATATTAAATATTTTGTTGTATTTAAATATTTAAAACATATGGTATTTGAAAAATATTTTTTTTAAATTGACGGTTGATTAGACGATTTATTTATAAAAGAATTAATTTAATGGCCGAAATCGTATAACAATATAGGGTAGTTTAATATTTTATAAATATAGAGTCTCTTGAGGTATATTGGCTAGCTTGACAGCCTTCTGTGCCCAAGGTTGTGGGTTCGAACCCGGCAGATGATCCTAGAATTTTTTAAGGGAGTAAAAACTCTTTAGTTATGCCATCCTTCGGATAGAACGTAAAAAGGCAGCCCTCGTTAACGATCCCTATCTAATAAACTGGATGGGTAAAATTTGAACACCCACATACCTTGTCATATTGCCACAGAAGCATAAAAAAAAAAAAAAAAAAAAAAAAAAAAAAAAAAAAAAAAAAAAAACCTGTACACTACAACCATGAAGGTCTTGGCTCAGTACATATAGAGATTCGTACTGTTTCTAGGCAACGAGTGCAATGAGGTGATTAGGCCCTAATCACGCTCAGCCGTCAGGTTTTCCCAATTAATTTGGGTACCACTTATAGAGCTGGGTCTGCCCCAGGAGGGTCTCATACTCTAGGGTCGCCCCCGACTAATTTACAGAATAAATAATTTTCTGCCAGCGAATTCGAACCAGGACCCGGAGCACAGCAGACTAGTGCTCTATCACTAGACCACGTCGCTCCAACAGAAGCATAAGTGTCGTTAAATGAATAATAACTTAAATATTGAACAAGTTATCTTGTAAGTATGTAAATATGTACATGTGACGAAGGTTTTAGGCATCCTCTTTATCTCGCGCACCTTTACAGGTCTTCAACAATCGTATTAGACTATTGAGACGTTATTTTCCAAAAGGTACTGTATCCATTCAAGAACTTTTTCTAAAAACGCGAACATTTATCATTACTATATTATTTAAACAATCTTATTTGATTCTTTTCCGCATTAGAATCTAGATTTTTTTTTTTTTTTTTACTACATTAATAACAATATTTAAAAGTTATGAAATGAAATGTTTTAGTATGATTATGAACGAAACTAAATGTGTAATTAGTAACTTTAGAAATTAATTGTATTTCTAAATCACGTTTTTAAAGGACTCGAGTGTTTATCAGAGAACATAAAAAAAAAGATTTACATAAAACTAAATGATGAGAATATAAATATGTCAAAATATCAATTCGTAAAAAATGTACTTTAGTACCTTTTGAAAATCAACGTCTCAATTGAGACACTGATCCCCGTATGGTATTTTATACAATTCAGAAAATTTTACAGGAAGCACATTTATGTAATGAAATTTAATGGATATTTACAATTAGTTTTTTTTTGGGAAAGATCTGGTGCGGGCAACACACGACTTTCACTTACCTCGGACTGTTCAAATCAATTTAAAAACTATTAAATATACTTTATTTAATCTTCTACTCTTCTACCGCCAACGGTGTGAGCATCCTTTTTATAGAGCTTGATCCATAAATCTCTCTCCTGTACCAATCTTCTTCTCCTTCTCCAATCCAGACCCCTTCTGTCAAAGGCTTCCTGAATCGCGTCTTCCCAAGTCTTCCTCGGTCTTCCTCTTGGTCTTAGACCTTCCACCCTTGTCTCATATACAGCCTGGGCTACTCGATTTTCTGCCATTCTGGACACATGGCCGAACCATCTCAGTTGGTGCTCTTCAAACAATATCCAGAGCAGGCCGAAGTTCCAGACATTAAATATACTTAAATTTGAAAAATATTTTCTGCTGATTTTAATAAAACGTGTATTCATTTTCGTTAGAACATATGATTTAGATAAAATAATATAACTATATTACATAGTTGATCAGTAATAAGTTTATTTTCTATTCGTCACTTTATATTACCTTTTACGACTTTGTGTATCAAAAATATTTTTTCTAAAATATTTTTCTTTCCAATTATTATTGTAATCATACGCCCATATTACAAAAAATCAAAAATTAAATTAAAAAATAGTTTTTAAGTTTTTTCCTTTAGTTGGTTATTAAATTCGTTCAACTTATATATTTACCAATTTTTCATCAGTGGTAACAAAATAATATTAGTTATTTTTATAGAATCTACAAAATTAAAGGTACTTTAGGGGAAGACAATTGAAAATATCGGCATTTAATTCCTTTCAAAATATTTCAATCAGAATAAAACCTACATGATATTAAAGCCCACATCAATAGCGAGTTTAATCAAAATCGTTATTGCCGTTTTTGAGAAAATAGTAAAAAGGTGCAAATTCATGATAAAAAGTGGCTTTTCTGGTTAGCCGATTTTAGAAAAGTTGCTGTAACATCTCGGCGGAAGTTGTCTTAAATATGAAATTTCACACTCGTAGGCTTTTCGTTTTTGCGCTAGACTTACTACACGGAAACACACACATAGACCTTTTTTAGGTACATGGTCATTTAGACTCAGGGGACCCTAAATCATTTATTTCCGTCGAAAACTGGAATATTTTAGTCAAAAATGTTTACGATTGCAATACTTTCCATTGCTATATATTTCATAAATAGGTAAGTGGAAGTAAAAACAGAAGTTTTCAGGCTTCGATTTAAACGACTCCTTGTTTTTTTCTTTTTATTAAGAATAAATCTGATGTGTACAATATTAGAATCATTTTTTGTTTTAATTCCTTTTCTTTTTTTTTCTATACTAATATTATAAAGCTGAAGAGTTTATTTTTTTTGTTTGAACGCCTAATCTCAGAACTACTAGTTCGAATTGAAAAATTATTTTTTTTGTTGGACAGTCCATTTATCGGGAAGGCATAGGCTATATAACATCACGCTGCGACCAATTTGGATGAAGAACCAGGAGAAAATCTGGAAAAAACGGGGAATTTGAAAAAAAAAAAAAAAAAAAAAAAAAACCTCGCATCCAATGATTCCAAATGATTTACCTTTTAAATTTTATATAATATTCAATTTCTCGTTAATTTTATTTCGTAACATTAATCACAGAGGTATACATTTAAAACGTAGGCACGGAGGCACATTAAAATTTTTTGATGGCTGAAGGCCTGTGCTAATCCATTATTTTCTGATATCACCAACACCCAAGCCTGGGAGTGGAAGGATCACTTTCCTCTCGTTGACGTTGTCGCCGAGGGAAGGAGTTCGGATATTCTGAACTCATATTTATTGCAAACTGAAGAATGGTCCCTCCCATTTTGCAATGGATAAATAAAGGCTTAGAAGAAGCCCTTGAAAGATTACTAGTGCATCCAGCGCATATAGCAATCCTCTTTAGAATACCTCCGGGTAACAGAAGGACAAATCTGACAGCTATACATATTATATTTGTATTTGTATTTTGTTCGAAAATAAAACCAGAGGGTAAGAAAAAAAAAAAAAAAAAGAAAAAAAAAAAAAAAAAAATTAAACACGTAGGAATAGATTTACATCGGAGAAAATCAGTATGTTCTGCCACAAGAAAATAAAACTCATTTAGGTGGAAGTACTTTAAAATATATTCTTTTAAAAACTTATATAATAACAGAAATTGATGCAGACGAATATATCAAAGAAAAGGTAACATGTACTAAGAAGGTTTAAATTTGGGTAATAAAACTCCGGTTCTGGGAAACGCCAATCATTCGGTACTGCTAGGGGAAGACACGGAAACTATACAACTAAATACAAGTGCATTAATAAAAACCGGTAAAGAAATAGGACTCGAAATAAATACCGAAAAGACAAAATATATGATTTGTAGTAGAGACGGTGGCGATCATAGTGATATTGATATATCAGAGTATACTTTTGAACACATAGAGAAATTTAAGTATTTAAGCTCAATAATAACGAGAAAAAAATAAATCCAGGAGGAAATAAAGTCCTGGTTAAAGGCGAGAAATGCGTGTTATTATTCAGTTGCGAAATTACTTAGCTCCTGTCTAAAAATTTAAAGGTTAGAATTTATAAAAATTATAGAATTTATAATATGGGAGTGA
This sequence comes from Piezodorus guildinii, assembly GCA_023052935.1. Classification (NCBI taxonomy): domain Eukaryota; kingdom Metazoa; phylum Arthropoda; class Insecta; order Hemiptera; family Pentatomidae; genus Piezodorus; species Piezodorus guildinii. The sequence goes on from CM041294.1 coordinate 90,307,956, forward strand.
TCCAGGTGTAAGGTTTTACCGACGAATATCATTAATTCATATTTAGGTTGTTAACGGTTTGTGACGATTATTTTTTCATATTAAGTGATTATGGGTATAACCACTTCTACTGGTTTGCTATTGTAAATTTGACAGGAAGAAGTCAAGATCGGGCTTTAAATGATAACAAAGAGTAGCTGATAGTTGATATTTAATATAGCCAATCTTACCATAAACGCACATAAATTAATACGAAATGCAATATTCGCGAGCAAAGCTGCGTGTCACAGCTAGTTGATAATATATTGTCTTGTCCTATGAAATCAACATTGTTTTTATTTAACACTCCATTACAAACCAAAAAAGATAATAAAAAGTTTGACATTCCAAAATAAATATTATTCCAGCCTTGATCTTTGGTTTTGAAATACAATGCCAGATCATTTCTCACGGCTTATACCGAAAACAGTTAACCCAAGACAGCGGCTTTAAGTCTCGCCTCTTAGAAACCTGATCTAGGAACGAATTATTGACGATGTAATAACCGTTACGTGCCATCAGCCGTTGTTCGCCAGATAAATAAACATTTCCAACGGTCTGTCATGGATGTAACTCTTATGATTCTGATCTTTAAATGGTTACGGTTCTCTACAGGGGGACAGGGTGGCTCAGTGGGATAACGTGCGTGAACAGTTAGATTATTAGGCAGGCAACCTAATAACCCAAGTTTGAAGATGAAATAATTACGAGTTTGCTACCTGGTGCCGAGGAGCTTCTAACGCTACCATTAATCCCCCCAAAAAATAAGAAAAAAAAGGTATACGGTTCTACTAAAGAACTTCGAATGCTCTCGGATTTTCTCCATTTTAGGAATCACCAAATGTTCTTGAAAAAAAAATAATAATATGTCCAAATTGAATTTCAAGTATTTTCCCATAATATTAAAAATCCAAAATGGATGGTATATTTTGATCACTGTTCGTCTATCGTAATAAGCTATTCCTGTTAAGTGTGAAGTTTCACATTAGAAACACAACTCAACAATTTTTCCTAGTACTTTTTATAAAATTTGAGTATTTCCCAAAACTCAATTCCAAGTGTGCTGTATGGTTCCTTCTTTTGTGATTGGTAATTTTAAATAAGCACTTTAAAATCTCTTATGACTGGGAAAAGCAGTAAAACATGTAGATCATTGACATCTCAGTGATCTATTTTTCCCCTAATATACTACTAATAATATCACATTTACCAATACTAAAACTAGATTTTTAATTTTCATTTTCAGGTTCACTGGCTGAACTGAGCGAGACAGACAAGTGTTTCCACAATCACAAATCCTACAAAATCAAGGATGTGATCAAAGGGGACGACATCGGCTACCCCTGTGCCTACGAGTGCATCTGCCAGAAAGGATACAAAACCAAAAAGTCAGTAAATACTCAAATAGTTTTCTTTTTTATTACACATTAATATGTATTTTTTAAATACAACAGATGCTTAAATAAAAACAGCTGTTTTATTATCCTCACAATCCGAACAGCTGTTTTTATTTTAAAATCTGTTTTATTTAATATATATAATTATCTTAAAAATAAATCACATTTTACTCATTAAAGAGTGAGTAACATTAATATTTTATTTTCACTGTCCGAAAGCATCTCGTACATCTCACTCACAAAGTTTGGCAGCAATGAACATAAATTATTTTTTGCTAAAACATGTATTGTTTAATAAATGTGGTGAAGTGGTATTCCAGACTAAAATTTAATATTGAATCATGTACATTCACTCTAAATTATCAACACTTAATTAAAAATTAAAAATAATGTTTTGTGGAAAATGTATTACTTGTTAAATTCAATGATGATTGTTGAATTAAATTTTTTTTTTTTTTTTTAATTTTTTTTTTTTTTTTTTTTTTTTTTTTTTTTTTTTTTTTTTTTTTTATTGAATAACCATATTATGCATTATATGTCTATAATAATTATTTTCTTTTTTTTTTTTTCTCCATCTTCAATAATAATCGTTTTTTGGTGGAATTACATATATTATAATTTTTCAATTAAATATACAGATTAACTTATTTTATTTATTTATTTTTTATTATTACAGTTTACTGATTCTAAAACTCTATACATATTTTTCTCTACCTTCAAAACTAACTGAGTTGTAGGCGTATTTTCTTTTCTATTTCTCTTTATTCAATATATTAATATAATATTACATTGACTTCATATTGTTAATTTTTTTTTTTTTAGTTTAAAAGAAATAAATATATTTAAAAAATATTAAAAATTAAATCTACAACAATAAATTTTTGGATTTTTTTCCTAAAAACTTTTTACTAATACATTTCAGAATAATGGTTTGTGGTAAACTTTTATAGAAAAAGAGACATATTTTGATAAAAGTTTTCATAATAAAAAATTTCATGTTTTATGTATAAAATTTCACGTAAGGTAAAAAAATATAATTAAATTATAAGTTTAATTTTAAATTTTTAAAAATAAAATTTAACTTGTATTTTTGACCTCTAGTTAGAATACTTCTACTCTCTTTTTCGTTTTAATGCAGTAAAAATATGATGTTTATAGTCAAGATAAAATAATAGCTATTATAGATTATATTATCACATAACATAATTGGTGCAAGAACTGGTTATCGGTTGAAGTTCTATTATCCAATATTCTATCATAGTGATTATATTTAGTTTCTTTTTTTAATTACAAAATGATCCATATTTATTGATGAGGGGAAGGGACGCAGCTAGGAGACGCTTCCGGCGTACACGAAATCCCGATGACTATTCCTCGTTTAAAATCCTGAGAAACCTTACCCAGTCATCCCTACGCCGTGCTAAAGCACTGATCTTCCACACTTCACTATCGCAAGCCCCGGATCATAAGTCTCGATGGAAAATCCTCAAAAATCACTCCATTGTGAAGACAAAGGCATGTATCTCCTACCCTGTTTCCTCCGACCAATTAAACTCCTACTTTACCGATCCTATCCAAACGTCTTCAACCTTTTCATACTCCATTCCAAAAATATCTTTCAACCCCGAAAAATTCTATTTCTGAAATATATACCCTGAAGACCTATTCACCTCCGTACTGAAATCCAGAACCACAGACCATGGACTGGATCAAATTCCTGTTAAATTAATCAAATTGTGCTTACCTATCATATTTCCAATCCTTTTGCATATTTATAACTACTCTCTACAGAATTCTACCTTTCCAACAGCTTGGAAAAAAGCTATAATCCGTCCTATTAGCAAAGTTTCAGTTCCAACCAGAGTTTCTGATTTCCGACCGATTTCCATCCTCTCCAATCTCTCAAAGCCGTAAGAAAGAATAGTCCATTCACAGCTCAACACCTTCCTAGAGCAAAAGTCCCTAATAAATCCCCTCCAATCCGGTTTCCGAACTCACTTCTCAACACAATCCGCCCTGTTGAAAATTACTCAAGATATCCAATCCTCCATAGATAAACGCAAAATCACAATCCTTGTTCTATTTAACTTTTCCAAAGCGTTCGACCTAGTGAACCAAGATATCATGTTGAGGGTGTATAGTCGACTGTAGAAACTATTATAGGTGGAATAGTCAGGAATCAGTCATTTTTGAAAAGTTTTTAATTTTGCCAACGTTTCGGCTCAAGCTTGTGAGCCATTATCAGGGCATTACTGAGCCATGTCCAAGCATAAACTGAGTTGTGGCAGTACTCCCCCTCCTAATGAAAGCGTACTGAAAGAGGAACATTCAGACACATGAAATTGCAGTTGCAGTCGGAGAAGCAACGGGTGGCGTTGATTCGTCCTCGGCAGAAGAAAGGGAGTTCGTCATCAGGAAACTAGTCTGCATTAGGAATGCTGGTTTCAGCCTATCAATTGATATGTCTTCTTCCTTTCCATGCCAATTTATGGTGTAATATTTAGCATTCCTTCTGACAACACCGAAAGGGCCTTGGTAGGGCTGTTGAAGTGGTTTCCGTATTGTGTCATCCCTGACAAAAACGTGAGAAGCATTCGGCAGGTCCTGATGTATGAAGAATTTTCGAGAATCCTTACGCTGGACAAATGTTGGTCCATACTGTTGAAGTGTTGACCTTAGATCCTTGATAAATGACGATTTGTCGTGACTGATTTCATTGGTGGATTCTAGAAATTCTCCAGGAAGGCGAATGTTCTCGCCATAGAGAAGCTCGGCTGCAGCATATCCGTTTTCGGGAACAACAGTCCTTAACCCTAACAACACAATCGGTAAAGTGGCAACCCAATTTACAGAATTGTGACATCTGAGCGCTGTCTTTAAGGAACGGTGCCACCTCTCGATTTTGCCGTTCGATTGCGGGTGATAGGCTGTGGTTCTGAAGTGCTTTGTGCCCAGTAGGTGGTTCAGTTCTCGAAATAGGTCCGATTCAAACTGCCGTCCTCGGTCAGTAGTAACGCTGGTAGGTACACCATATCGTGCTATCCAGTCCCGAACAAAAACTTTAGCAATAGTTTCAGCGGTGATATCTTCAATAGGTATAGCTTCTGGCCATGAACTAAAGCGGTCGATTAATGTGAGGCAATATCGTTGGCCCTGTGAAATAGGAAAGGGTCCGATGATGTCGATGTGAACTTGATCAAATCTCTTTCCTGTGTGGGGAAATTGACCAAGTGGACTACGAGTATGCTTACTAGTTTTAGAAAGTTGGCATCTGGTACATTCTTTGGACCACTGACGAATGTCTTTATCGACTGAAGGCCAAATAAAACGATCCTTGACCATTTGTGCAGTTCTCTTGGGTGAAGGGTGTGATAGACTGTGAATCAGATTAAAAACCGCTCGACGACTAGGTACAGGAACAAATGGGCGATTTCTGTCATCACAGTAAAGCTTAATTGCAAGTCCAGGAACAGGTTTTTGTACAAGTTTAACAGAATAATTATTTGGATTTTGCAGAATTTCTTGTAAGTCGTCATCCTTAGTTTGCTGTTGAGCAAAATCGGCTAAATCCAAAGTTGAAATTTCCTCGAGTCGGGATAAATAGTCAGCCATTACATTCTCGTTACCAGGCACGTGTCTGATTGCACGTGCCTTCAGATCTACCTTTCCTTTTATCCCAGCGAGATGTTTGAGGCGATTCGTAAGATGCAGGAAGACATAGATAATATTAACACATGGGCATTAAAGAATGATTTAAGACTGAACGTCGATAAAACTAAGGCCATAATTATAGGTTCCAAACATCTCGTTAATTCCCTTCCTTATTATCCCTTACTATACCTTAACGGACTACCTATCCATTTCCATACTACCGTTAGAAATCTTGGTGTCATCTTTGACCAAAACCTGTCTTGGAATAATCATGTATCCCATATCATTCGTAATTCCATCTCTACTCTTAAACTGTTCTCAAGATTGCGAAATTCACTGTCTTTCGATGTTCGTCGGCTCCTTGTTTCATCCCTAGTCTTCCCCCACTTCGATTACTGCTGCCTGGTGTTCGGTGGATTGTCTGGTGGACTCGAAATGAGACTGGAAAGACTTATGAAATGTTTCATTAGATTCATCTTCGGGGTCCCTAGGCGCTCCAGTGTTTCTGACAGGTATGCCTACTTGAAGTGGCTCAATCCTGTTTCCCGGCGAAAGTATTTCTTGGGAGTTTTTCTATTCCGTACTTTCAATACCAAAAATCCATCCTACATTCTTGACCTACTCATCCCTTGTTCATCGGTACATTAGTTTAATACAAGATCCCAGTCCACTAACCTATATATTCCTTTTCATCAAACATCATCCTTTAAAAAATCATTTAGTTTACGTGCCACATCGTTCTGGAATTCCATACCTACCTCTATACGCAAAGCACCTTCTTTAACCTCATTTAAAAGCAAACTGTTCCTTCATCTCCTCAACCATCCATCGACAGATTGATTGTAAACAAAACGCTAGAATAGTGGTCATGTCACATTCTAAAATGAGGACCACAACAAATATGTAAACAAAGTTTTAGATATATATTCACCTTTCTCTTTCTTTCTTCTGTTTTTCTCGGTGACCTTATTATACCATAAGAAGCACAATAGTAATATATCTTCAGATACACATTAATGATTATATAATTATAAACATATATGCATACTAAGTAATCGTAGTTATTCATTTAACTTTATTTATTCTTATTTTTAAATAATATTATATCTTAAGTTTGTATTTCTTTTATGTTTTTGTTTCTGTGCCAGACACAAGCCAAAGTTTTGTACTTTTCTGTTATTCTTAGGGGACTGAAGGTCCCAGAATAAAATTTACTTCCTTTCTTTCTTTCTTTCTTTTCTATTTTTCACTCCTTTGATTCTTTTATTACCTTTTTTCTCTCCTATGTTTCAGCCTTTAGCCATTTTCAAGGATCCTACTAACAACAGTTATTTTAGAATTCAAAAATTTTCAATATTTAGTTTTCACACAATTATAAAATATTTTACCTACCTTTAATCTGTCCTTTTTATTGATAACAGAAAAATATATTAAAAAATATATACTTTTGGCTGAAACCAGCCTTGCCAGCTTGTTATTATCTATTGGATTAAGGTAATATATCCCTTCACTTTTAACAAAATTTGATCTTAAAAACATTATTTTTCTCAACCTTTGCTTAGAATGTAATAATTTCAAAAAATATACCAAATAACAATTAAATTAATATTAGTGATTATAATTAATATATATATATATATATATATATATATATATATATATATATATATAATAGTGATTGTGAAATTGATTATACCAGAGTTTTTTTCGGTTAGTCTTGTAAAAGTCCCAAGATGAAAGAATAATCCAAAACGTAAAAATAAACGATAAATGCAACAACTGCATAGAAATGTTAAAATGGAACTAATTCTTTTCTCTAATAATTTCAAAATATATCCCAATGTTGTTTTGATTTCAGCGCTAACTGGCAATGCGTACATATCGAGTGCCCAGACCTCTTCAACCCCCCGAAACCTGACTGCATAAGCCTGTACACGCATGAAAAATGCTGTTCTGAAAAGACCTATTGTCGTAAGAATTTTTTTTTTTTTTTAATTGTTACAAACCATCTCAATGATACAAAAATCAAGCACATGTAGCATGCCAACTAGGGGTCAGCAGAAGATGTTCAGGGATAAGTTTTAATGGCATTGGGAAATAATTTTTAATTACCTTAACATAAAATATTTGTGATGTCTTGACTTTCAATAAGAATCACACACTATACACGGACAAATTTAACATTCTTAAGTGATATAATTGCTTCTGTTTACTGGCAGATGCTTACTGCTGCACAATAGCAACCTTAAAATTAATTATTTTCTAACATTTCGACCATAAATAGCTTAAAGAACAGAAGATTTATGATGTATCCAGAAGATAATAAATAAATAATATTATCCTGGGGCATGTCCCTTTAGAATATAATATACAGAATATACAAAGTGTGCTTTGGAGTCTTAAGATAAATTAAATACATATAAACAAGTTAATAATTACTGATATAAACTAGACATATTTAAATGTGAAGAGAACAACAACCACTACAAAATAAAAATAAACTCATTTACAATTCTATTGAGCCTGGATATTCATTAAGTGATTAAATATGTGGGTTTTGAAAGTAGAAAGAGAGTGGGAGTGACAGAAGGAAGGAGGGATAGAATTCCATAGGATTGAGGATCGAATGAGAAAGGATCTGTCAAAATGTGCAGTTCGGTTGGCCGTACTGTATTAATCTGAAGGCCTGGAGCGTGCACAGTGGGGATGGACAGAGGATTTGAATTGTAGAAGGTCAAAAATGTATGATTGGATGACTCGGTAAAGGAATGCGAGGAAATACTTGCAACAATTGGAAGGGTAAAGCCACTTCAACTCGCCATAAAATTGGGATACAGTTGTGGCGTCAACACATGGGGTTTCCATGGAGACGTACCCTTCACATGTTTTTGTGTTACAAAAAATACCTGTGTGTTTAAAACAATGTTAAATGTGTGTTGTAATAAAGACATAATTCATTATCAATGTTATTTATGTGGTGATACCGCCACACAGTGTATCTAGGGACCCCAAAGATGAATCGAACAAAAATAATAAAAAATATTTTATTTCTTTAATAAATACCTTCTTCTATAAGTTTTATATTTTATGTTATTTTTATTCATTTAATATTATTTTATACAATTCTGTCTATCGGACGATATTACTGCGGAAATTCTAAATTTTGTCTATCCAGGTTTTATTAGGATGGGGATCTTTAACGAGTACCTGACTCAGCACTGGCTCTGAATCACCATTTTATGTTCTCTCTGAAGGACGGTATAACGTTTTCACTCCCTTTAAAAATCAACATTAAATTTTAGTTATTTAATATTTGACGACTTGAAGTAAACTCCTTGAGGCTGGTTCTTTTTTCTTAATTTCCATTTCCCCAACTGCGCCATTTCCAGAATATAGATTTTCTGTAGAGTTATTTCACATGCAATGTACGTGATATGGTGTTGCTCAATAAAAATCTAAATATTTAGGATTTAGGGAGTCCTTGCCGTTGAAATGATTATATGAAGGGCTCCACGAAAATTTTTTGTTGACCACTGCTAAAGCAGTCTAAAGACCATTGAGACGATGATTTCCAAAGGGTAATAAAGGAAATTTTTTACAAAATTGATATTTTAACATATTTATGATATTTTAACATATTTTTTAGTCCTTTAAAAACGGAATTTAGAAATGAAATTATGTGCGCAACACACAACTTTCACTTACCTCGACCGTTAAAATCAATTTATGTACTAATAAATCAATAAAAATCAACATTATTTTTAAATTATGATTTTTTTTCATAGCTGCTAGTGACCCACCTATGCCTCACGTATGTGAATACAAGGGAGTATCTTATGTGGAAGGTCAAAAGTTTGTGGACGGTTGCAAGAACTGTATATGCAAAAAAGGATTCAATGGTTGGTAATTTAATTGTTTTTTTAAATATATTTTAAGTGTTAGAACATAGTATCCTCATAGATGTAACAGTATACTTCAAATAAATTAAAATAATTTTTGGAAGGAATTAGTACGGGTGGCAGTCAGTGAATGAAACAATTAAGTAGTTTCAATTATTTATTGTCTGCTTTCTGTTTCAATTATTTATTTTCTAAGGCAGAAAATAAATAGTTGAAATTACTTAATTGTTTCATTCACAGTCTACCACCCAGACTAATTCCTTCCAGTAACTCTCAACAGTCAACTATTTATATCCACAATGATAAAATAATTTTTATTCATTTCTTATATGTATTAAAGTTTCCGATAAATACTTTAATAGTAGAAATTATGAAATACAAAAATTACTTAAGGGTATGTATGTATTTGTCCTCATGATTACCTTATACAATAAAATATATTTTCTAAAATCTTTAGCTCACAAACTTTGCATAATAAATACTTTAATATATGTACTCATATTTTAAAGAATTCGTTCTTGACCTAGAAAAATATTTATTTTATTTTATCTTTCCACAAAAATGTATTTATATTCTTCAGAAATTAATTATGTTTATGTATTTTTCATCAATCTCCATTATGTTCTAAGACTAAAGTTTAGATATATTACATCATATATCTTCTAAATTCTTAAATTTTTTAAAGATAACTCATAAATAATATTTTCAGATTTTTTCTTTTAATTCGTTGAAATATTTTCCCCTTAATGACTAATGTTTATAAAGTAAATCAAACTCTTTCATAAAACCATAGTTAATAAATAAAAATAATATGCTAGATAAATATTAAACTATGGTTTATATATACAGTGAGTGTCCAAAGTATTCAGAATTCGAATTTCTTTTAATTTATTAAGTATATTTTACAACTATGAATTTATATAATTCTTCTTCACTCATAAATCTTTAAAAGAGACTCTCATAAAAGAAAATCACTGACCAAATAACCAAAAAGTTTCTTCTTTTTAAAAATATTTGTTTAATAATGCAAAATTACAAGATCATTCAGCGTCAAAAGTATTCAGAAATTGTAATGTCCTGTTGGTTAACGGTTTCAAATGTATACGTTATCTATTCAAATTTAGTTGCAGAAAATTATTTCTTGCAAATTTAATTAACTATTTGTGGGTCCTACTAAAAAGGAAAATAAGGAAAAACTATAATCAAAATGAAAATGGCCTTAAGAAATAATGAGTGCTTGAGTGGGATAATATTTCACACCTAACAATCAATTAATTAGTAAGAATAATTCCTAGTAGGCTAGAATGTATAATTATACAAAAAGTTTTACCAACTGGATGTTTGTTTATGATCACTGCATTAATATGATTAGAAAACCACATAATTCTGATTACTTTTGACACCATTGACGAGCACTATTTTTAATTTTTATGTTAAATGAATGTTAAAAATAAAATGATTGTTGTCGTAATTTTTGGTTTTGGCTATTGTATACCTTCCTTCTAACATTATAAAGAGGTTAACAACTCCAAAAAACATAAATTATAAGTTAAAAGCAAGTAAATTAGGGAATGGTAGTGAATTCCGAATACTTTTGACACCCACTGTATATATATTTTTTTATTACTGTCAATAATTAGAAACAAATTATTATTAACAAATAAACACAACTAAAGGTTAAAAAAAAATTACATATAAGTCCTTTAAAAAGTTTTAAATTTATGTAAATATTAAACTCTTTTATGAAAGTATGGTTTATACATATAAATAGTAAAGTAGATAAATATTAAAGTATGTTTTGTATCCATGTTTTTTTATTACTGTAAATAATTAGAAAAAATTATTATTAACAAATAAACACAAAAAGGTCATTTTTTTGCATTCAAGCCCTTAAAGATTTTACATCTTAAATAAAGAATTTATAAAGAAATTTTACCTAACATATAAATTCATGGATGATAATGTAAATGTTATGTAATCAAAAGGTTCCCATGGAAACTAAATATAACCTTTTAAATGTAAATAAGCAAGAGTTTTGTGATACTCGCATCGGATTTTTTTTTTACATTTATTGAAAGTGAATTATTATCCATTACAGGTACATTGGTGGAGCCATATTGTAAACCTATTACTTGTGAATTTTACCTTCACTACAGTAACTACATCCAAGATGGATGTATTCCAACCTATTACGAACCCAATGATTGCTGCCCTGTTCCTATTTGGAGATGTCGTACGTATAACTACACACCAAAAATTTCTGTTTTTAAAAATAACATATAGAAGACTTTTTTAATTATAATTAATACTTTTATATTTTTATTTTTCAGCTCAAGAATCTGATGTTGTAATAACTCAGAAAAGTATTGATGATAAAGCAGGTAAATAATTTATGTAACATTTAAGATATAAATATAAACATGATTTATCCTAATATTGTATTAAGAAGAAAAAGAATCTAATCGATTCATATATTTCTCGGGTATCAATAATTCTGAAATATGAAGTAAAGCATAGGCTGAGAAAAAAAAGTTAATGACCGGTTTAAAAAAAAGTTGAAAACCAGTATGTAAAAGAAACATTAAGGAATGAAAAAGTAATATATTTAAGGTTGCGGCTTCGAACCCGGCAGACGGTCTCAGGATTTTTTCATTGAGGCAAAAAATCTGTAGTTATTCAGTTCTTCAGAAGGGATGTAGAATGGTGGTCACATTAATAGTATCAGGTAATAGTTAAAGATCCATATCCTAATTGAACCTAGATAAGCAAAATTTAGGAATCCTACTCTAGTATTGTCTAATTAGCACACACTAGCATAAAGTGAGATTAAATAAATTTAAAAAAATCATTTTGGCAATAACAATACATAAGGGACTATTAATATGTAAATAAAGGAAAACGTGAAAATACCATAATATTATAGCCCTAATGCCCTATTTGTCACCTTGCATTTCCTTTTACAATAGTATGTATAAGATAATATTTTTCCTAAAATCTTTAGCTTTCTAAAAGTGTATTATACATGTATAAATTACTGTTCTTATGTTCAAAAACAAAAAATTGCATTAAAAACATATTTTTTCAGTTTTCTCCTTTAGTCGGATATCAAATTTGTTCAGCCTATATATTTGCTTGTTTTTTAAAAATTGTAACAAGATGATATGGTTATTTTTAAAGAATCTAAAAAATAAACGATACTTTAGAGAAAGGAAATTAAAAAAACCATTTCATTCAGAATGAAACCTACATGATGTTAAAGCCCATCAAATTTTACATAGATATAGCGAGTTTAATCAAAATTGTTACAGCCGAGAATTTTGAGAAAATTGTAAAAAAGTGCAAAATGCATGGTATAAAGTGGCTCTTCTGGTTAGCCGATTCTGATGAAAAAGGTTCTGTAACATATCGTGTGTATAGGTGCCTTAAATATGAAATTTTAGTTTCATAGAACTTTTCATTTAAGTGCAGGAGTTACCACACATACACACACAGACCTGTTTGCAGGACTTGGTCATTTGGACTCAGAGAGCCCTAAAACATGTATTTCCGTTGAAAACTGGAATTCGAAAATTTTCATGATCGCAATACTTTCCCTTATTATATATTTCATATAGGTAAGTGAAAGTAAAAAACAAATAATGATGATTAATAATTTAATTATTTTAATATTAAATATATGTCATGGAAATATGTACATATCAATAGATGAGAAACAACACAATGGATAAGGTGAGATACAAGAAGAGAGGAGAAAATAAAATAATAATAATGATATACTTACTTATTGAGAGAGCAAATCCATTAAAAATTAGCATGAAACTAGTCACCACCTGTTTATTTAATTAAAAGCGTGATTTATTCATTTACTATCACTTCATACCACTATTGCTAATCGGACGATGCTACAGTGGGAGTCCTGAATTTCACATATCCAGGTATAATTAGGACAGATATTTAATGAGTACAGCGAATGATATCACAAGGCTCTGGACCACCATTTTATGTCCCCTCGAAGGAAAGTAAAACCTAGGACTTTATACTCCCTTTAAAAAAGCTGAGGGCCATCTACTGGGATTGAACCCTCAAACTAGGGTATGGAAGGCTATTAATGATAGCCTCTTTGTCAGGTGATCACAGTTAACTGTTTCAACCAATTAAATTGTTTTTTATTAAGTTTTTTCTATATTTTAGGAATGAAATGTAAATTTGGAAGCTTGGAATTGGCCATCGGAAGTATGCTGTCACCTTCGGAGGAGAACAAGTGTGTAGAGTGTTCCTGCCAAGTCCCTCCTCACCTCACCTGTCTCATGAACACGACGTGCTACTCCCAACGTTAAAATTATTAAAATATTTATTATATGATCAAGACAATCAATAAATACAATGATAGGAAAACATAAAAATTAATAAAATAAATTATTATTTGTTAACTATTGCAATTTTTTACCTGTTGGATATGACAGTTTAAGTGAGTAGATACAATCCAAATAACAAAAATGTTATTAAGAGGCTAACTGTTCTGAAAGAATAATTAGTCAAGAGCTATGTAAAGCTGTCTGTCAAAAGTTTGAGACCACCTATGGTTGACATCAATTAATCTATTTGAATTTTTTTTTGCGGTAGTTAGGTACTCGAATTTTTTTTCTCTTTGTGTATTATGTGGGTTGCCCTGCACAATTTATGGAAAATTCATTATTTTTAATAAACTTTAATGAAAAAAACGAAAATTATCAGTGCAGTATTTTGGCAGTCAAAAAATCAATAAATCGAACCAAAAATAAAATTTATCTTCTCAACTCTACTTAAGGATATTGGCCTGGAAATAAAGCTCCAGACAAAAAAATGACATTGTTTATTGTTATTTATTTGTATCGTGTTAGAAGTCTCAGTAATAATTATATTTAATCAAATTATTTTTTGTTATTTATGATAACCAAAAACCTTTCTTACACCTGATTAGAAAATGTATTTATAAATACAAATAATAATAAAATAGATATATTTTATTTAGGTATTAATAGAGGTTATTCATGATTTATTGATGTAAAACATAGGTCGTCACAAACTTTTGACTGTTAGTGTACATCACAGTTGGGTGGTCCTAATATGCTTTAGTATTTATTCACACCCAGAATTAATTGGTGTTGGATGAAAATTTTACTCTACCATTGCCTAGAACTGTTTGAGATTTGTGTTAACCAGGTTTAGCGGCTAGAAAATACATTGTTTTCATCAGGGTCTGATAAATTAATTCTATCATCAGAGTAAAGTCTTATTTTATATCTTGGGCAGTATTCAACCAATCAAAGAGGCCAACGTGCATCGTCCATTCTCATGACGTGCCCATACCACATCAGCCTTCTTCTACTAATTTCTTTGAGAATGGTGAGCTCCATTCCCTCTTTCCCTTATTTGATTATTGCGGATTTTTTCTAACATCAAAATTGTTAAAATATTTATTATAAGATCAAAACATTCAATAAATACAATAATATCTAGTGAAAACAAAAAAATAAATTATTATTTGGTAACTACAACAATTTTTTACCTATTGGATATGACAGTTTGAATAACTACATACAATCCAAATTGATAAAAAATTATTAAAAGGCTAGATATACTGAAAGAAAAAGTAGCCAGAGCTATATACATCACATTTGGGTTACTATCCTTTAGTATTTATTCACACCCAGAATTAATTGGTGTTGGATGAAAATTTTACTATACCATTACCTAAAACTGTTTTAGATTTCTCTCAACCAAGAATTAAGTACTAGAAAATACATTGTTTCCCTCAGGTCTGACAAATTAATTCTATCATCAGAGTAAAGTCTTGATTACAAAAGATCTCTGCAGGAAAAAATTTTCTTGTCACTTTTTGTTGACTCAGAAAATAAAGTAACGATATAGAGTTTTTAAAAAATTCAATAGATTATTCATTTTGTCGCAATTTTAAAAATAATAATTGTAAGAAATGTTTTTTTCTTATATTATACATTGATACTAAAATTTCAGATGAATCTCAGCTTTTGCTTTTGGTGCCAGTGTATTGAACTGTAGATTCCTTAAACAGTGATTGTCCACACAACAATTAATTGTTATAATGTATTACAATAAATTCAGTTCATTATATTTTTTATAATGATTTTCTTTTGATTGTTGTTTTAGTTATGATTTATTGTTTTTATTTATCGTTATCCGACAAGTATGAAAACAATTTCAGACTCATGTTTGTATGTGAAGTAAAATTTTCAATATTTTTTTAATTCTGTACAAGATATATATCTTTAACAAATAAATACAATTCAATTCAATTTATTTGATAATTTTTTTATTTAAATCCTGAAATACTTTTATACTATATTTATAACTTTATTTATATGAAAAGAGATGAAGTTAAAGGAAAAAATCTGGTGCGGGCTATGCAGGACTTACACTTACCTCAGCCGTTAAAATCAATTTAAGAACTATTAATTTTTATATTGAAATTTACAACTGTACATAGTAAAATAAGTAAATTCACTATTTACAGGGAAATTTTTTTTTGAAAATATCTTGAGAAGCAGATCTCAAGGCCACTGTCTTTTCAGATGCCTTGGAGGATTATCAGGAATAGATGTAGATGAGAGGATACTGACAAGCGAGTTTGTAGGGGCGGGTAGTTTGGAATGAAAGGAGGTGTATCGTTTTTGGGCAATTTCTGTAAATAGTGGGATATTCAGGTCTTTATGGAGGAGTTTATTGGTACCAAAGTAGTCGAGGATTTTAGAAGGATTTTGGATTGCAAGGATTGGATGTTGGAGAAATTCGATGGTCTAGTGGACCTCCATAGCTCAATGCCATTAGTCCAATTAAAACAAATTTAAAGTTTAATGTAAATAAAATGTTTATTCAGTTTTGTTGGAAACATATGATTTAGATTAAATAATATAACAGTATAAAATTGTTATGTATAAAAATCAGTGGTAAGTTTATGCCCTATTTCTCATTCTACATTACCCTTCACAACTTTTTATATAAGATAATATTTTTTCTCTAAAATCTTTCGCTTTCCAACGGTATATTATAAATCTATATTACTATTCTAAATAGTAGCGAGTTTAATAAAAACGTTCAGGCCGTTTTTTTGCAGAAAATCGTAAAAAATTGTAAAATGCATGGTATATAAAAGCACTTACAGTCAGCTGATTTTGGTAAAAAGTTGCTGTAACATCTCAATATTTGGAATAAAATTAAGTGTGTATTTAGTACATTTAGAGAGCCTGTGCAATATCAGGAACTCCATAAATATGCCTTTCCTAATTAAACCTGGATAATGCAAACTTTTGGACTCCTGACGCCATCTGATTAGCCACAGCAGCATAAAATGACGTTAAATTAATAAATAAACCTCAGAATAACCCCCACGGTTAAAATAACGAATAACTGATAATCTGCCACAACCTGATTTTTAACTGTGAACCGGAGACCAGTCAACTAGGGAAGTTCACTTAAAATCCATTTCAATAAAAGAGGTAAGTGAATGAGCTGAATAGGGCGCTGTAGGTTTTTTGTTTATTTATTTTTTTACTAAAAGGAATTAGTCCGAGTGGCAGTCAGTGAATGAAACTATTTTTTTTTTCTATCATTTATTTTTATATCCACACCTGTCGCTCAGTCCGTGACAATAAGCAGATTTGATAATTGATATAAATAGCATGCCTTGAATTTTAAGTAGATTTTACTTTAGAAGATCCCTTTGCCAGCTTCTTGTCAGCCTTCTTTGAATATTTTCCAGCATATCTGACATGGCCATGATTTGTTTGAGTTTGTAGTATTTCCCTGAAGTTTGTCAAAAAATTGTATGAATGAAGTCCGAATGTGACCTTATGCCAATGTTAAGTATGTTTAAGTCTTTATGTAAAGTTTTGTTACTGACATACCAGAGAAAAACGAGTGGTGAGTCTTTATGTTTTTGATTGAGAAGTCTGGATTTTTTTAATCTGAGTCCGTTTCGCCATTCCATAGATTTGTGAGGCGTAGGTCCATATACAGTGAGTGTCAAAAGTATTCGGAATTCGTATTTCTTTTCGTTTAACTATTATATTTCACAACTACTAATTTATATAATTCTTGTTCACTACCAAATCTTTAAAAGAGACTCCCATAAAGGAAAATCACTGACCAGTTAACCAAAAAGTTTATTGTTTTTAAAAATATCCGATTAATAATGTAAAATTACAAGATCGTTCAGTGTCAAAAGTATTCGGAAATCGTAATATCCTGTTGTTTAATGGTTTCAAATTTTAATATTCTCACCAATCTTCGACATAATTTTATGTTCTAAACAATTCTCCTCTCTCATGTTATATATATCCAACCATTAAAAGTTGTTTTTTTTTTTTTAAATAAGGCCCTAAAATAAAAACGTAACGATCGTAGAACGCCCTCGAATAATTTTTAACACGTTCACATTTTAACACTAAAGAGAAATAGTTGAGATTAAAAAATTGATGAGAATATATGGATGGCTATGTACCGTGTAGAGAATATAATAATAAAATATAAAAGCAAAAAAGTAAGCGTCCAAAAAAATATTGAATGTTAAAACTGAAAGACTGATTATTCATCAAATAAGAAAACAATACCTCAAAAGAGTAAACCTTAACTTATTTATGATTTTTTCAGAGTTTCTGGATACACAATAAACTTTTCAACTGTTCACCGCTATCTAAAAACATTGTACGAAAAGGAAAACATGGTACAAGAAGTACAGAAAACGTCTATCAGCAGTTGAAGAAATAAGGGAATAGAATAGGCTGAATGTTTGTAACATTTCTTAAAGAGAAGTTTGGTGAATTAAAATGTTTACAGATGACTCCCATACTAAAATACATGGTTCTTATGAAAAGATTATGGTTTGGAGGAAACCAAATAAAGAATTTAGTATGCCATAGTAAAACACCTTGAGCGGTCAGTGATATTTAATAATAATAATAATAATAATTCTTTATTTATTCTGGGACAAGTCCCTTTAGAATAATACAGCAGGAAACATGAAGTGGACTTAAGACTATAGTCTTAGAGTATAATACAATAATTGAACACAATAGAATTGAACTGATAACCAGAACAGAGAAAATAAGATAAAAGATAAATTCTAATAAAAATGCACAAACAAGCGAAATAAATGTATGTTAACATGAGAACAATAAAAAAAAAAAAAAAAAAGAACTGATTTCTTTTTATATTTTAAAATAAAATATACGGAGAAAAGAAAATTACAATTCTTCAATGTATATTAACGTAAGAACAAAAAATATATAATAAGATTTAAAAAGAACAAAATATTACATATAATATATATATATAATAATATATATATATATATATACATACATACACACACACATACATACATATATATATATATATACACACACATACACACATATATATATATATATATATATATATATATATATATATATATATATATATATAATAATATAATACATAAATATACACATACATATACACAACAACACATATACACATATACATACACACACACATACATATATATATACACACACATACATACACACATACACATATATATATTTATATACATACAGTCTTAAAATGAAATATAAGAAGAAAAAAAATTAACAATTCTTCAATGTATGAAAACATAAGAACAAAATAAAAAAAAAATAAAAATATGTTTACAGTTCTAAATTAAATAAAAAAAAGAAAAGAAATTACAATTCTTCTGAGTGTTTGTAAAATAATTTAATCTTACGTCTTTTTAAAGACTAAAAGAAACAATTTAAATAATATTTTCTGTTAATGGAAACGAGATAACGAAAATCGACTAATAAATAAATGTATCTGTCTGCTTGATCTTCCCTGAAATTAGCATTTACTTGGGATTGTTTGGGAATTGTATTGATAGGAAATGGCTAAATATACGGGCTTTAAATGTTGAGAGAGTTTGGGAGTTCCGGATATTAGAAGGAATGGAGTTCCATAAGGATGCGGATCGGATTAAGAATGATTTATCGAAAGCAGTGGATCTATGGGACGCTATATACAGATCAGAAGGCCGCGAGCGGGTGTCACGAGAACGAACAGAGGATTTGAATTTAAGGAGATCAAAGATGTAAGACGGACACTGGGATTGGATAATCTGGTAGAGGAAGGATGCTAGGAAATACTTACGGCGGAAGAAGGATAAAGCCACTTCAACTCTTCGTAAGATCGGGTGATAGAGGTGTCTCTAGATATCCCAAAGATGAAACGTATAAAGCAATTAAACATTCGTTTTAGTTTTGCCTCGAGATCTCCAGAGACACCCCCATACACCGTACAACAGTAGTCAAAGTGGGGAAATATTAAGGAGCTAACCAATAGCTTACGGGTTTCGATTGGAAGGAGAGGACGTAGATAATTCAGAAGTTTTAAGGTGGAGAATATTCGACGGGAGATTTCGGAAACATGATTTTTCCAGGAAAGGCTTTGATCAAGGATGACCCCGAGGTTTTTAACGGATTGATGGAATTGTATTGGATTGTTATTCAGAAACAGAGTAGGAATCGATGGAGGGCCTTGAGGAGGGGATTGGAACCTATTACAATTGCCTTGGTCTTCTCAGCATTTAAGTTGAGCTTGTTGTCAGCTGCCCAATGGCTGATACGATTCAGATCCTCTTGAAGCATTTCCGTGGCTAGTGATAGGTCGGAAGGAGGAAAGGATAGATAGATTGGAAATCATCAGCATAGATATGGTATTGGGAGTGATTGATCTGGAGGGGAAGGTCATTAATATAAACTGCAAATAGTGTAGGAGATAATGATGATCCCTGAGGCACACCACAGGATAGAGGCAGAGTTCTGGAAGGAGGTTGACCTGGGGTCACTACGTATTGTGAGCGGTTGGAGAGGAAGGATTTGAACCAGGTAAGAGCACTGTTTGATAAAGGTATTTTTCGTAGCTTGGCCAGAAGGATATTATGGTCTACTGTATCGAAAGCTTTGGAGAAATCAAGAAGGATGAGGATGGTTAGTTTTTGGTGTTCTATGGCGGATTGGAGATCTTGAGTTATTTTTAGTAGGGCGGATTGAGTTGAATAACCAGGTCGGAAGCCGGATTGGAAAGGGTTGATAAGGGAACGTTCTTCTAAAAAATTTGATAGCTGGACTTGTGCCAGGCGTTCCAGGGGTTTGGATAAATTAGAAAGGAGAGAAATAGGACGGAAATCAGAAGGTGAGGTAGGATTTGGAACTTTGTTCAATGGACGAACTAAGGCGGTTTTCCACGAATTAGGAAATATGGAGTTTTGAAAGGAAAAATTGTAAATATGGTAAAGTACTGGTATTAGAACGGGAAGACAAGATTTTATTAGTTTTACGGGAATGTTGTCTGGCCCATAATCATTGGTCTGAGATTTAAGGATAGCTGTTTGTATTTCGCTATAGGAGAGGTGGGAGAAGAAGAAGCTTTCTGGGTTGAAAATCTGATGGTTACTATCGGCGGCAGGAGAAGAAACAGGAGCAAATGATATAAAATGATTGTTGAGATTGTCCGGAGAAACAGAGAGAGGAATGTGGTTATTGGGTTTCAGGATAGATAATTTTCGGATAATTTTCCATTTGGATTTGGAATCAGGAGCATTGGAAAGTGCGTTATGGATGTGGAGGGATTTAGCGCGTCGAACCGCGTCCTGGGTTCTATTGCGAAGTTGTTTAAAATATTCGTAATCAGACGGCGTACGAGTGCGTCGAAATTTTCTTCTTGCTGCTTCTCTTTTTTTCATCATATCTTTTAGGTCATGAGTTAACCAAGGCGCGGTAGGACGTCGTAAAATTCGGGTTTTCAAAGGTGCATGAAGGTCTAGTAAGGTTTTGAGGTATGAGGTAAGAGTGGATATCATATGATCGAGGGAATTAGAGGAATATATAGTATCCCAATGGAGTGATTCCAGGTCGTTTGAAGGATTCGTAAGAGAGGAGGTCCAAGCTACGATAAGAGATCACTTTGGGAATGAAGGATTTCACGGGTAGGTTGTAAGAGATATGGATAAGATCGTGTGATGAAAGAAACGGAACCGGGTGCTGGGAGGATGAAAGAACCTTTAGAGGAGAGTCAGTAATGTGAAGGTCAAGCCAGGTGTCGGAGAATTGGGTATGATGGGTAGGAAAGTAAGGAACGAGATAAAGATTCATAGAATAGATTAGGTTAACTAGGAAAGATTTATCATAGGATTCCGCAAGCGTATTGGTATTAAAATCTCCAGAGATGATAACATTAGTATAACTGGAGACCCATTGGACAAGGGAAGATTCAAACAGGTTATCGAATGGAACATGAGGAGGTCGGTATACCAGGATATATAGAAAAGGAGTTTTATGGGATAAAATTTCAACGAATAGGTATTCAAGATGTGGATAATCATAAGATGGAGATTGGAGAAGGATTTTGGCCTCGAGACTATCATGTATATATAGCCCCACACCCCCACCCCTGCGATCAGATCTATCGTGGCGAAGGAAGGAATAATTGGTAAGGGATACTTGAGAGGAAGGAATGTAAGGTTTTAGCCAGGTTTCGGATAGTGCTATAATATGATAAAAGTTTTCTAGAAAATACTGTTGGAATTCATCATAGTGGGCAATAAGGATTGTGCATTGATGTGACAGGATGTTAGGATATTAGTCATAACTAAGGTGGGATATGGAATAGCAGAGAAAAGGTCGGAGGCCAGGAAATAGGTTATAGCGAATTTTAAAGGTATGTATAATTTCAGGGTCAATCTGTATGAAGTTATATAATGATAGATGAAATAAGTAAGTGAGAGTCCTATGAATATGAGTCCTTGAGCGGTCAGTGATATTTACGTACATTTTTCTTTTAAAAAGTTTGATAACATTGGATTCATGGACAGAATTATTGATAGGTTTGTGTATTTTTTAAGTATGAAAAGCCAGAATTAAAAGAGAAGAAAAATTAGGAATAAATCAAATTATTAACATACGCGCGACCATGACTGTGGACATATGTATATATACGTTATTTATTCATATTTAGTTGCTGCAAAATTTTCAAAAAGTTCTCGAAATCCCTCTTCCATTACTTCTTTCAAATTTAATTAACTATTTTTTGGTCTTACTAAAAAGGAAAATCAGGAAATACTATATTCAAAATGAAAATGGCCATAAGATACAATAAGTGTTGGAGTGGGGTAATATTTCACACTAAACAATTAATTAATTAGTAAGATCAATTCCTAGTTGGCTAAAATCTATAATTATACAAAAGTTTTTAACAACAGGATGTTTATTTATGATCACTGCACTAATATAACTAGGAAACCACGAAATTCCAAATACTTTTGACACCATTAACATACACTATTTCTAATTTGTTCGTAAATAAACGTTCAATACGTTAATAATAAAACGATTGTTGTCGTAATTTTTGGTTTTAGCTATTGTATACCTTCCTTCTAACATTATAAAGTGGTTAATAACTCTTTACAAACATAAAAAATAAATTAAAAACAAGTGAATTTCAGAATAGTAGTGGATTCCGAATACTTTTGACACTCACTGTAGGTATTAGTAAATTTGTTTGTTTGTTTTGGATTCAAGGTGTAAAACCCTAAGATCATCAACGCCTAGGGTATTAGTAAGTATTTAGTTTTGTCTGATTTTTAAAGAGAAATGTTTGTGCTGCATAGAATATATCAGTCTTACAATAGTATATTAATACTTATACCATTTTTTTTTAAATTGGCCATAAAAATACTAGTACATGCAACGATGATCCTAACACCTAGACGTTGTTATCAGCTGGTTATTATTAAAATGGCGGTAGACAAAAAGTGATTTAATTCAAAAACTCAGTTATTTTTGAAGATATAGAAAAAATTGATCAGTGTTTTTTAACCCCCCCTCCAAAAAAAAAAAAAACGCGAATAATTATATTAAAAGAAAAAGAAAAGAAATTGAAATTTTACACATAAATACGCTCATAACTCAGTTATTTTTGACGATAGAGAAAAGTATGTATAGAGTTTTAGAATCAATAAAGTGCGAAACCAAAAACAAAAAAAAAAAAAAAAAAAAAAAACGAAAGAATCCACACGTATAACCAAGCAACAATTTATAATAGATGTAATTCTACCAAAAATCGGTTATTATTTAAGATAAAAAAATCAAAAAGATTTTCGAGATCAAGACAACGCGATGAAAACAGAGCAAAAAAAAATTATAAAATCCTCTTATATGGTCAAGCCTCAAATTATAAGATATGTGATTCCCTGATAACTCGGTTATTATTGTAATAAGATAAAATGTAAGGTGTTCTGGAATCTGAAAATTTTATTTGAATGAAAATCGAAAGAAAAGGAAATAGTAACGCAGTCCTGTATAAATTCTTTTTGTTTGTTATTTTCAATAATGAATCTTGTAATCGGCAAAAAAAAAATTATCTCCCCCTCCTTCCCCCTCAAAATTTGAAAGCTTACTTTTCAAGATGTGTAATATCCGAATAAAGAATAAAATAAAAAATCCGTTTGTCCAAATAAATAAATAACAAATATGAATAGCAGAGATACTTTAAATTTTCTTTAAATTATTCTTCAAATTATTTTCAATTATTATTATTCTCAATTATTCTTTGTTCTGAATTATTTATTGCTTTTCATATTACTTAATTGCCTATAAACAACTTTATAAACAGTTATGCCCTAAAATTGTTATTTGGAAATAATAAACCATTATGTAATAATTTGCAGCGTTTTCAATCTGAATCCGTTTTCGCTATTCCATAAATTTGTAAGGCGTATATGGGTGTTAGTAACCATTTATTATTTGTCTCATTTTTAAAGAGGAGTTTTTGTGCTGAAGAGAATATATAAGTCTTACAATAGTATATTAATACTTATATTTATTTATAATCAGTTCAGTTCTGTTCAGTAATGCTTGAACAATCATCTTTCGCAAGTTTCATAAGAAGGTGAGGTAAGCTGATAGCTGATTCATCGTTCCATATGCTCAAAACTCGTCATACTCACCATTCCGTCACCTGGCTTGATCTAAATATCATTGATTCAGGCGCAAAATCTTCTTTCCGGTTTTCAAGTGCCTGTTCCCTTCCTATCATCTCACGATCTTATCCAAATTTCATACAATTTCCAAACTTCAGCATTCCTTCCCATAAAGTCAACTTTCCGAAACCTAGATAATCTCACCGGAGAAAATATTTTACCTGACATAGAATCCATGAACTGGAATAAAATTTTTAGACGCACAAGACTGACAGAGGACTACCATGCGTTCAGGGCACTCCCCAATCTGACTCAGACAAAAATTAGACAGGCTAAATTTAACTACTTCCACGAAGCCTTCTCCTCCACAACCGATTCCAAGTCAAAATGGAAACTCCTCCGCAAACTCTCACTCTGCAAATCATCTTACTCACCAGTCTTTCAAGTCTCACCATCTGAATTAAATTCCTACTTCTCATCCAACTCCTCTGATAATTTTACACCATCTCCTCCCGAGTTTTCGAAAATTCCATCATTTAACCCTGATAATTTTTATTTTTCAGATATCTCACCAACTGACCTTATATCCTCTGTTATGAAATCTCATACCAACTCCATAGGATTTGATGGAATAGTTGTCAAATTACTAAAATTATGCCTGCCCGACATCCTACCAGTTCTTCTCTTTATATATAATTTTTCACTTCAAAATTCCATATTTCCAACTACTTGGAAAAAAACGATAGTTCATCCTATAAATAAAATCTCGAACCCTACATCCCCTAAAGACTATCGCCCAATTTCTATCCTATCTAACCTTTCCAAACCTTTAGAAAGAATAGTCCAGTCACAATTGTCAAACTTCCTCGAAAAGTCCAAACGTCTTGATCCTCTCCAATCTGGTTTTCGACTCGGTTTTTCCACACAATCCGCCCTCCTTAAAATCACTGGTGACATACATACTACCTTAGACGAAAAGAAACTTACAGTACTAATACTTCTGGACTTCTCAATAGCTTTTGACTCACTTGATCACTCTATCCTTTTTCCAAACTACAGTCTTTATCCTTTTTCAACAGTACTATTCATTGGTTCAAATCATTTCTCTCTAATAGAACTCAAGCTGTTACCATTCCTAACCATCCTGTATCTTCCTTCCTTGCCCTTTTGGGAGGTGTGGCCCAGGGTTCAAGCATATCTCCTCTCCTTTTTAATTCCTATATCAATGACCTTCCCAATGACATCCATCACTGCTCCCACCACTTATGTGCTGATGATTTCCAGATCTACTTATCCTTTCCTCTCCCCAAGTCTCTAATAGCATTTGCCAATATTCAGGAAGACCTGGATAGAATCTGTGCCTGGGCAACTTTGAATAAACTAAGTCTAAATGCTACGAAAACTCAGGCGATTGTTATCGGTTCCAATCCCCTCCTCAGATCCCATACTACATTTCCGAGTCTAACCCTAAATGATCACCTTCACTTCCTCTGTCGAAAACCTAGGTATTACCATCGACCAATTACTCTCCTGGAAACCCCATATTGCCCAAATCTCCCGAAGAATAATAAGTACCCTCAAATTTGTCCATCGCTCCCGTCATCTTCTTCCACTGCCTACCCGTAAGCTCCTTGTATCCTCATTTATTTTCCCCCACTTTGACTATTGCTGTATGGTATATGGTGGCCTCTCGGCTGTGCTCGAGGACAGTATAAAGCGAATTATGAACATATTTTTAAGATTTGTTCTTGATACACCGAAGAGGTCTCATGTGACCTATTTATACAATGAGTTAAAGTGGCTCCTTCCTTCTATCCGCAGACAATACTTCTGAGGATCATATCTTTACCAAACAATCAACTCCCTATATCCACAGACTACAGCAATTTAAATCGTCAGTCCACTCCCTCCAAACAAGATCGACCTTTATATTCCTACCCATAGAACAACTTTTGATCATTCCTTTATTGTCCACTCCACTACCCTCTGGAATTCCTTACCTACTCATATCCGCCATGCTTCTTCCCTATGATCATTCAAGAACCATATTTTTAAAAATATTTTTATATGGATCAATCATGAATCAATTTCAATGTTTAGTTTTATTTAACACACCAGAAGTTATTATTTATTTATTTTACTCTTTTGTTTTATTATATCCTTTCTTTTCTTTTTGTATCATTGTGAATAAGAATTAATTATATTCCTTTGGTCTTGTAGCCAGACACATTATAAATATATCTTAATTGTGCATATGAATTGTTCTTAAGGGACCTTGTCCCCTATTCTATTATATATATATATATATATATATATATATATATATATATATATATATATATATATATATATATATATATTTCCATGCAGTGCAACAAATTATTTACTTAAAAATCTGGTGTGCACAACACACGACTTTCACTTACCTACCTTGTTAAAACCAATTTTTAAATACATTTAGAGATAAAAATAAATTGTTAAAGAATTATTACATTGAGTTTTAATAGAAACATGTGTTTTATGAAATTATCCATTACATTATTATCTACAAAAATCATTTAGTTTTATTGGCTTTTTACCACTATCCGCTAACTTTTAAAATTTTGTCTAAAGACATTTTTTCTAAAATCTTTATAGCTTTCCAATGGTATATTATACACCTATTTTACTGTTACTGTTACTTAATTACTGTGTTCAAAAACACAAAAATTGTATAAAAAAATTGTTTGCTCTTTTCTCCTTCAGTTAGATATCAAATTCATTCAACTTTTATATTTAGCCACTCTTCTGCTGAATCTACTAAATTAAAGGTACTTTTGATGAAGAAATTTTAAACTATCAGCATTTTACCTGTCAAACTATTTCAATCAGAAAGAAACCTACATGATATAGATAGATAGATAACTGTTTTTTATTTCTTTAAGCATATTACAAAAACAAAACAAATATTATAAATATAAAAAACATTTGTAGAACTATGGTCTTTTAGACCGTCAGTCTGGAGCCGACCTGTAAAGTTTTACAAATTATATAATATTCAAAAACAGGTCACTCATTGATTCTATTCAACTTCTAACTGTATTAACTTATAAATAAAACAACAGTAAAAAACAAATAAAATAAAAATAATCAATTAATATCACATATTAGAAAATATATATATTTTTTTTAATTATAATTAAATTCTTTAATAAGCCTATATCTATAAGGCCATGCTATTTTACAAAAATTGTATACAGACAACCAGTTATCACCATTGAGACATTTTATTACATCATCAACTTTTAGAGAATTCTTTCCAAAACATTTTTTTCTAATTTCAGACAGAATCGGACATGAAGCTAGGAAATGAAATGTATTTTCTGTTTCTTTTTTATTGCACAAGGAACATATCACACTACTATTCGAACAAAATCTGTTATAGTTGAGATAAAGAAGTTCACATCTAACTTTGAATATCCATTTGACCCCATTAAAGTTTATTTTATTATCATCAAGATAATGTGTTCCATAGTCATAATTTAAGTTTTTATACAGATACATATTTTCCGAAACTGAAGCCTTTTGTACATATTTTAGTTTGTAAATTTCTGTTAACGATACTCTAAATTCCTGTAGGATTAAATCCCATTTATTTTGATTGTCAAGTCTAATGTCAATGTCAATATTATGTTTTTCAGCTATTTCTGTTAAATCCCTTATCCAGTACACCTTTTGTTTAACAACTTCATTATTTAATAAATATGGTAGCCTATTTTTTGTCAGGTTTTTAACTTTTATAACATAATTATGCTGTATTTTCAAGGTTTCTATAAACATTGGTACTATTTTGGTTTCTAAATGTATTAAGTAGGAAGGGGTGGCTTGCGGCAAGTTAAATAATTTCTTAATGAAGTAATACAGAAGTTTTTCACTTTCAATATATTCTTTGCTTCCCCATGCTTCGGCACTATATCCTATGAATGATTTAAAAACAGCATTGAATACTTGAATTTTAGATTTATAGGGTATACTATTGTTTAGTAGTAAATTTTTCCATATGGAGTTTATTGCTATTTTAGCTTTTGATAGCTTCTGCTGCAAATGTTTTTTCAATGATAGTGTAGGTGTAAGAACAACACCCAAATATTTATATTCCTTTACTACCTCTATTGCTTGTCTCTTGAAAAACCATTTTGCGTTTCGGCCTCGTTTACCCCCACCATTTCTGAAAATTACTATTTTGGATTTATTCAAATTGACCTCTAAATTCCACATTTGACAATATTTCTCTAGATCATTTATCATTAACTGTAGAGTTTTAGGATCAGTAACTACCAGTGTGATATCGTCCGCATATGCCAGTAATTTTATTTTTCTTCCATTAAAGTTTATGCCACCGCAGATGTCTTCTAAATCATTTATAAAGCATGAAAATAAAAAGGGACTTAAAACACACCCCTGCCTTAGTCCGTTCGCGGTCTTGAAATGGGAGGTTAAGCCCTGTTGGCTCCAAACTCTTGTTTCCGCTTCCTCATATAGGTTCTTTATTATACGTAGTATTCTATTAGATATTCCAAGTTGGCTATGTTTATAAAATAGTGCCTATCTATCGATTCTATCAAAAGCCGCCTTAAAATCAATGAAAAACTGTACACTTTTCTTCTTTTTATTTTTAAATTAAGTTTTATAATACTCATTAAGCAGAATATATTATCAATAGTTGAATACTGTTTTCGGAAGCCTGCCTGGAATTCGTTAATTATATTATTAGAATCTGCCCATTCAGTCAATCTTAGATTAATTAGAGCAGTAAATAGTTTGCTAATTGTATTGCCGAGTGTTATACCTCTATAGTTTTGCACTAAATTTTTATCTCCTGTTTTATGCAATGGCAAAATCATATATTCTTTAAAACCCTTAGGTACCTCTCCCACATCTACAATTTTATTAAAACATTTTAACAGACAAGTTAAAAATTCGTCAGGTGCATTTTTATAGAACTCGTAAGGGACACGGTCAAGGCCAGGTGCTTTGTTTGCTTTTGTCTTGTTTATAATGGCTTTTAATTCAGCTAGAGTAAACGGATTATCGAGAAATGCATCCTGTAGCAGTGGTTCAGCATATTGTATACATACTGGGTTTAGTTGTTGGTTGTACATATCATTAAAATAATTTTCCCATTCCTCAGCTCTTATCTCTTTACATATCATGAAATTCTGATTTTTAAATTTTTTAACTAGGTCCCAAAAGCCTTTTGTGTCTCTTATATTCTTAAACTTATCTATAGTTTCATTATAATGTTTTTTTCTTTTTTTCTCTGCATAACTGCTTATAGTACTTTTTATGCTCACTATATAATAATCTGTCTTCTGGTGTATTGTTCTTCCTGTATCTATTTAGAAGTATAAATGACTGTTTCCTAACTTTTATACATTCCTTGTCAAACCAAATTTCTTTTCTATTTATTTTCGAGCTGTAGCTACTATTTATTGATGATTGTTTAACGATATTAACCAACGACTCTACTGTATTAATCATGATATCTTCCTCCATCAGCATTCTAGTTGTCATATTTTTTGTAATTTTACATTGATATTTTTCTTTTATTTCTAATGCCCAATTTAACTTTGGAGGTAATTTTAACATTTTTTCACAATTTTTATTTAATTCCGTTTCTAATGTGACCACTAAGGGCATGTGATCTGAGAATATTTCATTTTCCACTTTAAAATCCTTTATTAATGATAATATGTCCCTAGAAACGCAACAGTAGTCTATTACTGATGATCCTTTTGAGGTGATAAATGTAAACTCTTCCTTGGAATCACTTTTCACTCTGCCATTAAATATTACTAAATCATGTGTATCCAATGCTTCAACTAATTTTTTTCCTCTTGTATCCAAAATTTTATCTTTTGAGTTCCTATGTGGATTAACGACTGTAGTTTCAAATTTTATGCTATTTTTGGGAAGTTTTTGTATACATCCTGTTCTGGAATTCATATCTCCTATTACGATATAATTTAGATTTTTTTCGTCTAGAATTTTAAGTAACATCAAAAAATCTTCCTCCCATTTATTCAAATAAACCGGTATTAAATGAACTACCCTGTGTTTTATCCTCATTTTTATAACGTACCTGTCCAAAATTTGTGTAAATACAGCAAGATTTTTTATTTTCCGCGATTCTTTTATACCTATCACACAACCACCACTCGCTCTACCAAATGTCACTTCTCTTGTTGCCGGAATCCATTTAAGTTCGAAATTTTTAAAATATTTTTCAAATTTATCGATATTATGTTTTTCTATAAATGTTTCACATAGAAATATTAAATCAAAATTTGTAAGGAAGTCGAAAAAGTTTTTGTTTTTAGAGCCTAATCCATGGACATTATAAGATAATATCTTTAATTCCCCTAACTTTGTGGAGCTCCTGTTATTTACCTGTAAGCCATACAGCCTATTAGATGGGTATTTGTACATATCTTCTTTTTTCTCGTTACAATTCGATGGGTCGTGAGATTGCCAATTAAAGTTCCTTTGTAGATCTCGTTGTTTCAATTTTTCTTCAAACTGGCTACTGGTTTTGTTTTGATGTTTTGTCACGAAATCGAAACTGTTCTAATTTTTTGCCCATTTTTTTCCGTTTATTAACTTGAGTTGGTGTTGAATTAGATGAGGGCCTTCCCTCACCAAAATTCGACAAAAGTTCTTCGATCTCCGAAATGTGATATCTATTTTCCTTAAGTTTGAAAAACTTTTTCTTATATGTAACAGAGGGATCCAAATCATATAATCTTTTTAAGTAGGAATATATGTTTTCCCTTCGTCTCTCTCTTCAATTGTTTTATCATGTTTTATCACAATATTATTTTCTCTAAATACTTCTTTCTTCTTCATTATCTCTTGTTTTACTAAATAACTATTTAGGGAAATTAGGATTGGTCTGGATTTATCATTTATTTTCTTCCCGAGTCTAAAACAGTTGTTGATTATATCTTTTGTTAAATTGATCTCAACGCTTGATAAAACCGATTCTACAACATCCACCACATTTTCGACACTGGAATCCTCTTTTTCAGGTACATTAAACATTATTATATTATTTTTTCTTTCCGTTCTCTCGAGATATTTTATTCTTTCTTTCAACTGATGATTTTCTTTTTCAAGTTCATCTGTTTTGTTTTTTGCATCTTTAAGTTCAGATGTAATATTCTCTAAGAACGTGTAAACTTTTTCCATAGCTTCTTTAATTAATTTAGTTTCATTATTATTATTCCGGATTTCGGTTAATATTGATTGGAGCGTGACAGATTCAGGTTCTTTTTGCATATTGTATTGGTTTATTATAAAATATTAACAATGAATTAATGGCTTGTTCTCTGTAGATTCTAAATCAGTAATCTCTCAAAATTGAAGCAGATAAGATGAATGTGCTGTTAAGATGGTTCACTCACCGGTGACGTAGTCAACGTGCTTGGCGGGTAACTTTCCTGTTCCAGGTCCCCTCCTTTAAGCTGTTTCAGTAGATCAAAAATTAGATCAATCTGTGCACGGAAACTTCTTTTTTCTAATAAAAAGTTAAAAGTTCACACGAAAATACACAACTGACACAAATTGTAACACAATCGGACTAGATTTAACCACTAAAAAAACACTCTAAACGTGAGCTCGATTTAAACCTCACCACGGTCAACAGTCGACTCCAAAACCTACA
Organism: Piezodorus guildinii; assembly: GCA_023052935.1. NCBI lineage: Eukaryota > Metazoa > Arthropoda > Insecta > Hemiptera > Pentatomidae > Piezodorus > Piezodorus guildinii. The sequence goes on from CM041294.1 coordinate 90,339,654, forward strand.
TGATATTAAAGCCCATTAAATTTTATATCAATATAGCGAGTTTAATATCATAAAATGGTGCAAGACGTAGGGTATAAAGTGGCTCTTCTGGTTAGCTGATTTTGATAAAAAAAAAAAGTTTCAGTAACATCTCGAGCATATACTTTCATGAAAATTCAGTTTCATACGAATTTCCATTTTCACTCTAGACATACCAAACACGGACACACACACACACACAGATATTTTTCCGAGATTTGGTCATTTGGACTGAGGGAACATTAAAATGTGTACTTTCTATGAAACTTAAATTTCGAAAATTTACACAAACACAATACTTTCTCTTACTATATATTTCATATACAGGTAAGTGAAAATAGAAAATGAAACCAAAAAATTATATTTTAAACATTTTGATTAAAATCTTCATTTAAGAAGAATTATTATATCAACAAGAGTAGGATTTCACAGACAATAAAAAAGATAAAATTAGTTGAAAAAATATTATATTTATTCTGAACCTAGTATAATAAGGCCTTTTTTAATGTCAGAAACCTTCTGTTCAATTAAAATTTAATAAGAGAGATTCGGTGATCAGCTGATTTTATATGATCAGCTGATGAATTATATGTATTCCTTATTGATAGGTATCTTATACTAAAAGAACTTCACTATGATAACTAAATATGATAAAAAAAAATAATAAAAAATCAATGAAATTTCAACAGATGTTTAGAAAAATGTACAATATTATAAAGAGATATAACATTATTTTATATTAAATATATATAAAATTATTTACAATCTAATTTCAATTAAGAGTATATAAAACAGGAAGTTTATTTCTTTCCTCTCTTTCCACCCCGTGGTTTACTTCCGCCTGCTTCTTTCTTCTTCTGTTCTTTTTCTTCTTTGCTTGTTTTCTTCTTTATCTTTAAAGGAAAGTATAGCAAAATTAAGAAATTGTAATTTTAAAAGATTTAGTTAGTTGGTGTTAAAGATGTGAAATCTCATAATAAATATATAAAATTAACAAATAAATGATAAATTTAAAGAAAACTTTGATTCTAGAAGAATAAGTTATATTAAGAAGAGATTAAATTTATAATAATGATTAAGAATTCGGCTTTATATTAAGTAGAAAAAATCTGGTGTGCACAACACACGACTTTCACTTACCTCCCTTGTTAAAACCAATTTTTAAATACATTTAGAAACAAAAATAAATTGTTAAAAATTATTTACATTGGATTTTAAAAGAAACATGTGTTTTATTAAATAATCTGTTATATTATCATCTACGACAATTAGTTAGTTTTATCGGCTTCTCATCACCCTCCGATACCTTTTAAAATACTAATGTTTAATATTTTTTCTAAAATCTTTAACATTCCAGCAGTATATTATACATGTATATTACTGTTTTTAAGTTCAAAAACAAAAAACTGCATTAAAAAAATATTTTTGCAGCTATTTCCTTTAGTTGGACATTGAATTCGATCAATTTATATATTTACCTGTTTCTCAGCAATACTAATTAGATGATATGGTCAATTTCATAAAAACTACAAAATTAAACGTAGTTTAGAGGAAGAAATTTTGAAATATCGGTATTTAAGACCTGTCAGACTCTTTCACTCAGAATGAAACCTACATCATATTAAAGCCCATCCAATTTTACATCGATATAGCGAGTTTAATCAAAATCGTTAGCCGTTTTTTAGAAAATCATAAACAGGGGAAAATTGTATGGTATTTTAGAGGAGGTGAGGGCGAAATGACTACAGCCTGGCACTACGGGTTCAAATGGTTCTTTTATTGTTCAGACAGTTGAATAAAATGAAGAATAACAGAATATAAAAAAAGGAAAGCAATATGAGGAGCACACACTAATCCAGATAGATCAAAAACCACAGCTGGTGAGAGGTTGCAATGGATTTGCCACTGTAAAATAAAATAATCTTTCTACTATCATACAACACAGAAAATAAAATAATAAATAAAAATGACCCTCAATTAAATATAAAGAAAACTAAAATATAAACATGTTTGAGGCAGTGACAAATCCATTTCACATAACCTCTTTGCTCCCACCAGCTGTGTGTTATAACCTCACTCCCTCACACACATCAGGCCCATCACATCACTCCCCCCCAATGACATCGGCACAGAAACGAACCTTAGGCTTTACCACCCGACCAGACCGGGTGCGATAAGGCGGTGATGTGTCCTGCTGTTCTGAGTCGAGGTCATTTGAAGGTCCGGAGTCCGCCGATATGGGAGAAGGAGTGGGGTGATCGCACTTGCCGCTGGCCACACCAGAGGGCGATGGAGTAGGCAGATCCCTGTTGCCGCTGTCCTCTGCCGGTCCTGGGAGAAGATGTGCTACCTTCAGGCGATCCATGGAGACGGTCTTCGGTCCTGTCGGTAGCAGCAGCTTGAATGTCTTCTCCTCCCTCGAGAGAACCTGATAAGGGCCGGTGTAAGGCGGCGTCAGTGGGCGTCGGACGGTGTCATCCCTAAGGAAAACGTGGGTGCAGTCCTTGAGGTCGCGGTGAACAAAGGTGCGAGCCGTACTGCTGCAGTGCGGAGCTGGCCGGAGCATCTTCATCGCCTCCGCGTCCTCCCGCCGTTCAGAGGGTTCAAAAAATTCTCCAGGGAGGCGAAGTGGTTGGCCGAAGACCATTTCCGCAGCGCTGGCACCAACATCTTCTCTCACCGCTGACCGAAGACCCAAAAGGACGGTGGGTAGCACCTTAGTCCACCCCATATTTCCCAACGTTGCCCTTAGGGATGCCTTAAGGGACCTATGCCACCGCTCCACGCACCCGTTGGACTGAGGATGGTACGCCGTAGTCCTGCTCCTCTGGATACCAAGGACGCGAGTGAGGCTAATAAAGAGGTCTGACTCAAACTGGCGCCCTTGGTCGGTAGTAATCCTTGCAGGCGTACCATAACGGGAAATCCACGTGCCCACTATTGCTTCTGCTACCTTGGTGCTTGTAATTTCCTCTAGCGGGCACGCCTCAGGCCAACGCGTGAATCGATCTATCATCGTGAGGCAATAACGCATGCCGTTGGAGGATGGCAGAGGCCCAACGATGTCCACGTGGATATGCTCCATCCTTCCGCTGGGTGCAAAGGTACCTGGAGGAGTCACTGTGTGACGGACAACTTTCGATCGCTGGCAGAGAATGCAGCAGCGTGCCCACCTCGAGACGTCGGCGTTCATGCCTGGCCAAAAGAAACGCTGCGTGACCAACCGCCTCGAGGTCCGTATCCCGGGGTGACTGAGCCCATGCAGGCGGTGGAAGATCTCTTCTCGCATGGACTCAGGAACGTATGGTCGCGCTTGAGGCGTAGAGGTTTCGCAGAGGACAGACGAGGCTGTACCGGGAGGCTGGATCCAGCGAAGCTGAAGACGGCTGTTCTTCTGAAGCTCAGAAACCGACGGATCCTTCTGCTGCTCGGACGCAAGGCGCTCATAGTCCTCGGTACAGTCGATGTCCTCAACCCTCGAGAGCGCGTCGGCAACTGCGTTGTCTTCCCCGGGTACGTGGCGGATGTCGGTTGTGAACTGGCTGATAAAGTTCACCAACCGAATCCGCATGGGCGTCGCTGTCTCTGGCTTCTGATAGAACGCTTGTTCCAGCGGTTTGTGGTCCGTCCAGACAGCAAAATGTCTCCCCTCTAGTAATGGCGAAAGTGCTTGATGGCGCGATGGATGGCCAATAGTTCCCTGTCGTACGTGGCGTACTTCTGTTGCGCTGGAGCGAGAGCCTTGGAGAAAAATCCAAGAGGCCGCCAAACGTCGCCATCCTTCTGCTGCAAGACTGCTCCCATAGCTGTGCTGGAGGCATCACATACCAGGACAAGCTCAGCGTTAGCCTTAGGATGTCCCAGTACCGCGGAGTTCTTGATGGCAGTCTTGCAGCGCTCGAACGCTTCTACGGCTTTGATGTTCCATTCTACTGGCCTCTTGTCATTCTTCTTCGCTCCAGCAAGGAACCTGTTGAGCGGAGCTTGCATTTCCGCCGCTCTGGGTATGCAACGGCGATAAAAGTTAAACATACCCAGAAAACGCCGCAGGTCCTTGATAGTAGCCGGCCTAGGATAGGAAACTATGGCCTCCACCTTCGCTGACTGGGCGCTGATGCCGGAGGAGTTCACCCTATGTCCCAGAAACTCGACCTCCTGACGAGCGAAGACACACTTCGTCAGGTTCACCGTGAGGCCGTGATCCTGCAGCCGCCGTAGCACTTCCTCCATATGTGCTTTGTGCTCCTCTTCATCTCTTGAGCCGATGATAATATCGTCGAGAAACCACCAGGCAAAGTCCAACCCTCGAAGCACACGGTCTAGGAACCGTTGGAAGGTTTGCGATGCATTCCTGAGACCAAAGCACATACGGAGGAACTCGAAGAGGCCGAAAGGTGTGATGACGGCGGTCTTCGGAATATCCTCTTCTGCCACCGGAATCTGGTAATATGCACGGTTAAGGTCCAAGGTTGTGAAGATCTTCTTACCGTGCATATTAACGTTGAAATCCGCCAAGTTGGGCACAGCGTATCTGTCCGGGACCGTCTTAGCGTTGAGCTGCCTGTAGTCGCCGCAGGGCCGGATACCTCCATCCTTCTTCTCGACGATGTGCAGCGGACTGGCCCAAGGACTATTCGACGGTCTGCAGATCCCTTCATCCATCATCTGCATAAACTCCTTCTTGGCGGTGTTGTATCTTCCCGGTGGCAGGCGGCGGGCTCTCGCGGTGACTGGGGCTCCCCTGGTCTCAATGTGATGGACGACATCGTGCTTCGGTTCTGTCATAAAGGACGAAGGCTGAGTCACAGAAGGGTACCGGCGCAGCAGGGCGGAGTACCATTCTCCTGCAGGTACTGAGCAGATGGTGGGCACCGGTACCTTCGCCAATTTACCTCTAGATGTCAGCCCCGTCCTCTGGTCCACTAGCTGGCACCCGGCGAGATCTACCATCATGTTGTAGTGAAAAAGTAAATCCGCGCCGATGATGGGATGGCTAACCTTGGCAACGATAAATCGCCATGACATTTTCCGCCGGAGCCCCAGATCAAGGTTCTGGACAATGGTGCCATACGTTGGAATGGGCGTCCCATTGGCAGCATACAACATGAACTCCTCGGTGGACTTCGTCCTGTTCGTCACCGGGTAGACAGATAGGGTGGCTCCAGTATCCACCAGATATCTGACCCCGGACTTTCTGTCAGAGACGAAGAGTCGACGGTTGTTAGCCATAGCGACGGGACCCGCCTTGTTCGCCGCTATGACTAGTTTAAAGCCCTAGCCGGTTTCCAGTCGCAGGGCTGACGGCATCTGGTCGCCTTATCTCTGAAGCGTTCGTGGTAAAAACAGAGACGCCGTCTACTCTTGCTTCTAGAGCCCCTGCGATTCCGACTAGGCGATCCGCTGTCTCGCCGACTTGTCCTGGCCCCCATTTGCGCTTTGAGAGCGGCTACTTCGGCAGTCAGGCGCTCGATGGCAGCACCTATGTCTCCTCCATCTCTTCTTGAAGGCCCCGGAGTTGGCTCCGGCTGATAAGCCATAATCGGATTACCTGGGGGTTGCTGAATCTCAGCTATTTTATCTGCGATGCGGGCCAACTTGGTCAGATCAGTATGATCGGTAGCAGCCAAAGCCGCCTGCATTCCCTCAGGTAGCCCCCGGAGCCACAAAGTACTAAGCATGTCCTCCGGGACCTTCTCTCCTGCCAGCTGCTGCATCTCTCGCAGAAATTGGGAAGGCCTCTGATCGCCCAATTTCTGCTCTTCCAGGAGTTTTCTTCATCTTCCAGCTATCTGACTGCCCGAAGCTGGAAAGTAGCCGCTCTTTTAACCTTTCATAGGGCTCATTAACAGGCGGATTACGAGCCAGATCTGCGACTTGTCGAAGAGTCTGAAAATCAAGCTGGGCGATAATCAGCTGAAATTTGCTCTTACTATTGCTGATCTTACATGAGCTGAATACCGCCTCAGCTTGAATGAACCACAGATCTGGCTCTTCTCTATAAAAAGATGGCAATCTCGCCAGCGCATTGGGGCCGATGCTGACTCCACCTCCACTTTCTTGTCCTCTAAGTCCAGCGTTAATAAGTCAAACGGCATTATAAAGATATTGAGGGAAAAATAAAAAAAAGGAGAAAGAGAAGAAAAAAAATAGTTCAACACTCACCGTCGGGGTCACCACTTTAGAGGAGGTGAGGGCGAAATGACTACAGCCTGGCACTACGGGTTCAAATGGTTCTTTTATTGTTCAGACAGTTGAATAAAATGAAGAATAACAGAATATAAAAAAAGGAAAGCAATATGAGGAGCACACACTAATCCAGATAGATCAAAAACCACAGCTGGTGAGAGGTTGCAATGGATTTGCCACTGTAAAATAAAATAATCTTTCTACTATCATAAAACACAGAAAATAAAATAATAAATAAAAATGACCCTCAATTAAATATAAAGAAAACTAAAATATAAACATGTTTGAGGCAGTGACAAATCCATTTCACATAACCTCTTTGCTCCCACCAGCTGTGTGTTATAACCTCACTCCCTCACACACATCAGGCCCAAAAGTGTTTTCCTTTGAAAAATGGAATTTAAAAATTTTTCCAACCCAATTTTCCCCTTAAAAACCTAAAAGGAAAGGGAAATAAAAAAATCTGGGCGGGCAACAAAAAATTTACTTCCTGGGTTTTTAAAAAAGGGCAGTTTTTTGCAAACGAAAACTTATTAAAATTTTTTTTTTTCTGTTTTCCCTTTAGTTGGGTATCAAATTTTATTAAAATAATATTTACCTTTTTTCATCAACGTTTCCCAAAACTGCTACCTTGGTGCTTGTAATTTCCTCTAGCGGGCACGCCTCAGGCCAACGCGTGAATCGATCTATCATCGTGAGGCAATAACGCATGCCGTTGGAGGATGGCAGAGGCCCAACGATGTCCACGTGGATATGCTCCATCCTTCCGCTGGGTGCAAAGGTACCTGGAGGAGTCACTGTGTGACGGACAACTTTCGATCGCTGGCAGAGAATGCAGCAGCGTGCCCACCTCGAGACGTCGGCGTTCATGCCTGGCCAAAAGAAACGCTGCGTGACCAACCGCCTCGAGGTCCGTATCCCGGGGTGACTGAGCCCATGCAGGCGGTGGAAGATCTCTTCTCGCATGGACTCAGGAACGTATGGTCGCGCTTGAGGCGTAGAGGTTTCGCAGAGGACAGACGAGGCTGTACCGGGAGGCTGGATCCAGCGAAGCTGAAGACGGCTGTTCTTCTGAAGCTCAGAAACCGACGGATCCTTCTGCTGCTCGGACGCAAGGCGCTCATAGTCCTCGGTACAGTCGATGTCCTCAACCCTCGAGAGCGCGTCGGCAACTGCGTTGTCTTCCCCGGGTACGTGGCGGATGTCGGTTGTGAACTGGCTGATAAAGTTCACCAACCGAATCCGCATGGGCGTCGCTGTCTCTGGCTTCTGATAGAACGCTTGTTCCAGCGGTTTGTGGTCCGTCCAGACAGCAAAATGTCTCCCCTCTAGATAATGGCGAAAGTGCTTGATGGCGCGATGGATGGCCAATAGTTCCCTGTCGTACGTGGCGTACTTCTGTTGCGCTGGAGCGAGAGCCTTGGAGAAAAATCCAAGAGGCCGCCAAACGTCGCCATCCTTCTGCTGCAAGACTGCTCCCATAGCTGTGCTGGAGGCATCACATACCAGGACAAGCTCAGCGTTAGCCTTAGGATGTCCCAGTACCGCGGAGTTCTTGATGGCAGTCTTGCAGCGCTCGAACGCTTCTACGGCTTTGATGTTCCATTCTACTGGCCTCTTGTCATTCTTCTTCGCTCCAGCAAGGAACCTGTTGAGCGGAGCTTGCATTTCCGCCGCTCTGGGTATGCAACGGCGATAAAAGTTAAACATACCCAGAAAACGCCGCAGGTCCTTGATAGTAGCCGGCCTAGGATAGGAAACTATGGCCTCCACCTTCGCTGACTGGGCGCTGATGCCGGAGGAGTTCACCCTATGTCCCAGAAACTCGACCTCCTGACGAGCGAAGACACACTTCGTCAGGTTCACCGTGAGGCCGTGATCCTGCAGCCGCCGTAGCACTTCCTCCATATGTGCTTTGTGCTCCTCTTCATCTCTTGAGCCGATGATAATATCGTCGAGAAACCACCAGGCAAAGTCCAACCCTCGAAGCACACGGTCTAGGAACCGTTGGAAGGTTTGCGATGCATTCCTGAGACCAAAGCACATACGGAGGAACTCGAAGAGGCCGAAAGGTGTGATGACGGCGGTCTTCGGAATATCCTCTTCTGCCACCGGAATCTGGTAATATGCACGGTTAAGGTCCAAGGTTGTGAAGATCTTCTTACCGTGCATATTAACGTTGAAATCCGCCAAGTTGGGCACAGCGTATCTGTCCGGGACCGTCTTAGCGTTGAGCTGCCTGTAGTCGCCGCAGGGCCGGATACCTCCATCCTTCTTCTCGACGATGTGCAGCGGACTGGCCCAAGGACTATTCGACGGTCTGCAGATCCCTTCATCCATCATCTGCATAAACTCCTTCTTGGCGGTGTTGTATCTTCCCGGTGGCAGGCGGCGGGCTCTCGCGGTGACTGGGGCTCCCCTGGTCTCAATGTGATGGACGACATCGTGCTTCGGTTCTGTCATAAAGGACGAAGGCTGAGTCACAGAAGGGTACCGGCGCAGCAGGGCGGAGTACCATTCTCCTGCAGGTACTGAGCAGATGGTGGGCACCGGTACCTTCGCCAATTTACCTCTAGATGTCAGCCCCGTCCTCTGGTCCACTAGCTGGCACCCGGCGAGATCTACCATCATGTTGTAGTGAAAAAGTAAATCCGCGCCGATGATGGGATGGCTAACCTTGGCAACGATAAATCGCCATGACATTTTCCGCCGGAGCCCCAGATCAAGGTTCTGGACAATGGTGCCATACGTTGGAATGGGCGTCCCATTGGCAGCATACAACATGAACTCCTCGGTGGACTTCGTCCTGTTCGTCACCGGGTAGACAGATAGGGTGGCTCCAGTATCCACCAGATATCTGACCCCGGACTTTCTGTCAGAGACGAAGAGTCGACGGTTGTTAGCCATAGCGACGGGACCCGCCTTGTTCGCCGCTATGACTAGTTTAAAGCCCTAGCCGGTTTCCAGTCGCAGGGCTGACGGCATCTGGTCGCCTTATCTCTGAAGCGTTCGTGGTAAAAACAGAGACGCCGTCTACTCTTGCTTCTAGAGCCCTGCGATTCCGACTAGGCGATCCGCTGTCTCGCCGACTTGTCCTGGCCCCCATTTGCGCTTTGAGAGCGGCTACTTCGGCAGTCAGGCGCTCGATGGCAGCACCTATGTCTCCTCCATCTCTTCTTGAAGGCCCCGGAGTTGGCTCCGGCTGATAAGCCATAATCGGATTACCTGGGGGTTGCTGAATCTCAGCTATTTTATCTGCGATGCGGGCCAACTTGGTCAGATCAGTATGATCGGTAGCAGCCAAAGCCGCCTGCATTCCCTCAGGTAGCCCCCGGAGCCACAAAGTACTAAGCATGTCCTCCGGGACCTTCTCTCCTGCCAGCTGCTGCATCTCTCGCAGAAATTGGGAAGGCCTCTGATCGCCCAATTTCTGCTCTTCCAGGAGTTTCTTCATCTTCCAGCTATCTGACTGCCCGAAGCTGGAAAGTAGCCGCTCTTTTAACCTTTCATAGGGCTCATTAACAGGCGGATTACGAGCCAGATCTGCGACTTGTCGAAGAGTCTGAAAATCAAGCTGGGCGATAATCAGCTGAAATTTGCTCTTACTATTGCTGATCTTACATGAGCTGAATACCGCCTCAGCTTGAATGAACCACAGATCTGGCTCTTCTCTATAAAAAGATGGCAATCTCGCCAGCGCATTGGGAGCCGATGCTGACTCCACCTCCACTTTCTTGTCCTCTAAGTCCAGCGTTAATAAGTCAAACGGCATTATAAAGATATTGAGGGAAAAATAAAAAAAGGAGAAAGAGAAGAAAAAAAATAGTTCAACACTCACCGTCGGGGTCACCACTTTAGAGGAGGTGAGGGCGAAATGACTACAGCCTGGCACTACGGGTTCAAATGGTTCTTTTATTGTTCAGACAGTTGAATAAAATGAAGAATAACAGAATATAAAAAAAGGAAAGCAATATGAGGAGCACACACTAATCCAGATAGATCAAAAACCACAGCTGGTGAGAGGTTGCAATGGATTTGCCACTGTAAAAAAAAATAATCTTTCTACTATCATAAAACACAGAAAATAAAATAATAAATAAAAATGACCCTCAATTAAATATAAAGAAAACTAAAATATAAACATGTTTGAGGCAGTGACAAATCCATTTCACATAACCTCTTTGCTCCCACCAGCTGTGTGTTATAACCTCACTCCCTCACACACATCAGGCCCATCACAGTATAAAGTGGCTTCTGGTAAGCTGATTTAGATGAAAAAGTTGCTGTAAAATCTTAGACATATAGTTGTCTTAAATATGAAATTACAGTTTCATAGGACTTTTCGTTTTTGTGCTGGACTTCACACACACACACACACACACACACGGACGCGCATGCACACACCTTTTTGCAGAACTTGGTCATTAGGACTCAGGGTACCCTAAAACGTGTATTTCCGTTGAAAAATGGAATTTGAAAATTTTCACAATCCCAATATTTTCCCTTAATAAATTCCATACATAGGTAAGTGAAAGTAAAAAATCTGGTGCGGGCAACAAACGACTTTCACTTACCTCGTTTTAAAAATCGATTACAGAATTTGCAGAACGAAAACTTGCATTAAAAATATATTTTTTTCTGTTTTCTCCTTTAGTTGGGTATCAAATTTATTCAATTTATATATTTACCTGTTTTTCATCAACGTTTACAAGATAATATAGTTATTTTTATTGAATCTACAAAATTAAAGGTACTTTAGGGGAAGAAAATATAAAATATCGGCATTTAAGCCTTGTCAGACCATTTTAATCCGAATGAAACCTAAATGATATTAAAGTCCATTAAATTTTACATTCATATAGCGAGTTTAAACAAAATCGTCGGAACCGTTTTCGATAAAAATTGAAAAAAGGTGCAAAATGCATGGTATAAAGTAGCTCTTCTGGTAAGCCGATTTTGATGAAAAAGATTTTGTAACGTCTCGGGCCTATAGCTGTCTTAATTATGAAATTTCAGTTTCATAGGACTTACCGTTTCCGCCCGGGAGTCACCACACACACACACACACACACAGACCTTTTTGCGGGACTTGGTTATTTGGACTCAGGAGACCCTAAAATGTGTATTTCCGTTGAAAACTGGAATTAGAAAATTTTCATGATCGCAATACTTTCCCTTACTATATATAGTAAGTGAAAGTAAAAACATGTTTGGCAAAACTTTGGGGAAGAAATTAAAGATACAATCAAAACCTCTATGATGAGTGTAATAATTAAATTATCCAAAATGAAAAAACAGCATACCATTATCATGGCATCTTTGGTAACATCATCTTGATCTTCCTCTTCTTCATCGTTGTTACCACCCTCCAGATCTTCCTCCAGTTCGGCCTCTTCCATAGCTTGGACTCCTCGCCCTTTCTTCACAGCAGCATTGATCGAAAACGGTGTAACAATTGGATTCTTATTATAGGTCCTTGTAAAGCTTGCTTTAACCTAAATTCAGAAAGATTTTTAGGTGAGTTTAGGATCATAATGTTAGTATCTTTTACTTAAAATATCATGGGAGGTTTCCTAGGTTTCTTATAATAAAATTAGTGAACTCATACTTCTTTTTATTTACCAATTTAATACTGTTAATAATGTTGCAGTAGTACTCTTCTATCAGAACTCACCATCAGAAAAAATGAGTTTAAGTACATCAGATGCAGTTATCAATATGACAAAATTAGAAACATAGAAAATAATATTACTTAAGGCAGAAAATAAAAAATATAAATCTTAAGCATAAACAAAAGTAAATAAATGGGAAGTATAATTTCAGTAATTTTATAATGAGACACATTGTTGGTATTATATCTTATTTAGTTAAATGAATCATTATTAAAAAAATGATTTTTATAATAATAATAATAACTCTCAAGAGTTTTACTAACCTCACAACTTGAAATCAATTTTAAAAATTATACATCCTCCGATCCTATCTATCAAACCGCTCCTTCCGAGTTCGTTGTGGTGCAGAATATTCCAATTATTATCCAGTCGAATCCGGTGTTCCTCAGGGCAGTGTCCTTGGTCCTATCCTCTATAATATATACACGGCTGATATTCCTCTTTGCCCTGATACCTTCCTGGCAACGTACGCTGATGACACAGCTATCCTATCCTCTCACTTAGATCCCGAAATTGCATCTACAGGCCTCCAAACACACCTTTCTCAAATTGAAGACTGGTGTAACAACTGGAGAATCAAAGTCAATCAATCCAAATGCAGACATGTCACCTTTACCCTTCGAAGACAATCCTGCCCTTCAGTTCTTTTTGACTCCGTTCCGCTTCCTTTCTCCGACACAGTCCGGTATCTTGGCTTCCTTCTGGACAAAAGACTAACTTGGAACCCACATACTAGGCTTAAACGACAAGAACTTAATCGACGATTTGGACAATTATACAGACTACTGAACAGAAATTCTAAATTATCTATCGAGAACAAACTGCTAATATACAAGACGGTACTGAAACCTATCTGGACCTACGGACTTGAACTGTGGGGGACAGCCAAATTTTCTAACATCAAACGCATTCAATCCTTCCAATCAAAAGTCCTCCGAACAATAGTTAATGCTCCTAATTATGTATCCAACCATACCTTACACCGCGACCTAAATATTCCATTTATTTTAGACCTTATACCATTAAAATTCTCTAAATTCCATCAAAACCTTATCCATCACCCTAATCCCCTAACTCAATCCTTATCCAGCTCCACACATCCTTACCATCCTCCTAGAAGGTTGAAACGGCAGTGGCCTCGAGACCTCTTGTAAAATGTATATTGGAGTTCTAGCATTGGCTAGATTCTCCACTCACGTGGTGTATGCTTGTGAATTGTATATAGGTATGAGTGACTTTTGTATATATTTTTATTGATTTTGTTTTGTATTTATTTATATTGTTTTATTATTATATAAATTTATTGTTTTGTATATATCGTGTGAATGCAGTATGAATGTTGTACTTTATCCCTATTAAAAATGTCCTAAATTGGACAGATTGTAATATTGTTCAATAAAGAATTGTTTCTAAAAAAAAAAAAAAAAAAATTATACAAGCCACTATACCACAGATGACCCCAGAAAGAAGGGTTAATTAACATGAAAAAGGCATATATATATTTAATTTATTGTTGTAAATAATAATTACTGTTGTATTATTATTTAATGGACTTAAAATTTATTTAACCTAACCCTTCATATATAAAAATATAACCTTTGAATCGATCTTAGAGAACGGGTCTTGGATGCCCGGCCAGGCCGTGAGCTCGGACAGTGACTCTATGTCCTCCCTCAGGATGCAGTACTCCCTCATCACCGAGAGAGATTCTTCTATACCGTCTGTCCCTTGGAGGAGCGGTCTCGATACCTTCTCCCTCAGTGCGTAGCAGTAGTCCAGGTTGATGGCCTCTTTACTGGCTAATACTCTAAATAATAAAAATAACACATTATAAAACTAATAATATTATGAAAATAAAATAGTTGAGGAGAAAATAAAAAAACCTGTACCTCTATAATCCATGAAGAATCTTAGGTTCAGTATTTAAATTGGTTCGTACTGTTTCATAGCCAATGGCCGTGCAATGAAGAGGTTTGGCATAGATCATGTTCAGCCCCCAGGTTTTTCCTCCAACTTTTTGGATATATATGGATAATTACAACATATAAACCAAATCTTGGAATAATTAAGAACCATTACATTACTCATTAATATTCCTCATAAATATGATTATTTGATTCTTCTCCATTGCAATGTATATGAACATCTTTAATCTGTCTTGCTACTTGCAACACCTTGTTTTTAGATTCCTTTCCAGTAAAGTTTTTCATACCATTCAGTCAGCTTCTTTTGCAAATTTTCGATTAAGTCAGCAACAAGAACATCATCAGCATAGTACATAAGCTGCATCATGATTCTTACCTCAAACCTCTAGAACGATTTTATTCCTTTAAAACAGCACATCTCATCCAGACTCTGCATCAATTTCCTGGAGTGCATCCAGGAAAGGAAGATCCACCTCAGACCAGATGTTCTATGTGCGAACAATTCTTGAAAGAGGCCATGAGTACAAAACCAAAACTCATCATCTTTTCATAGATTTCAAAGCAGCGCATGACAGCATAGTACAAGAAAAGCTGTACATTGCCCTCAGAGAATTTAATATACCTGAGAAACTTGTACTCTTGATAAAGCTTACCAAGAAGGAGGGGAGATGTATGGTGAGAGTAAATGGTGACAGATCTAAGGAATTTCGTGCAGATAAAGGACTCTGACAAGGGAATGCACTAGCCTGTTTGCTGTTCAATCTAGCACTTGAGAAGGCTGTAAGAGATGGTGGTTTACGCGAAAGAGAAGGAAATATATTTATCAGACTTGTCCAGCAGGCTGTGACTGATGCCTTTCTGGCTCTGATGGGTCCTGCCAGCAGACTTGGACTGAAAGTTAATGAGTCCAAAACGAAATATATGGTAGCAGAAGAAATCCCAATGCTAGGCGAGACAGTAACTATCGGGGTTCATAAGTTTGAGAAGGTCTCAGAGTTCATATACCTGGAATCAGTGGTCACCCAAGATAATAACCCCGATATTGAGATGAGAAGAAGAATCACAGCAGCCAACAAATGCTACTTTGGGTTAGGCAAGCAGCTAAGCAGGCAGATACTCTCAAGACAGACCAAGCTTCACCTCTATAAGACATTGGTGCGTCCCGTATTGCTCTATGGATCTGAGTGTTGGGCGACTTCAAAGGCGACCAAAAAGGAACTCCTACTTTTTGAAAGAAAAGTTTTCCACCGTATTTTTGGAGGAGTGAAAGTTGGAGAGGAGTGGAAGCAGCACACAAATCAGGAACCCTACAATGCTTTTGAAGAATGTGATGTGGTCCAGGCTATGAAGTTAAGACGCTTAAGATACACAGGGCATATTGCCAGGATGGCAGATGGAGAAATGCCCAAAATATTGCTCAATCAGCCGATCCATGGGATAAGAAGAGGAAGACCAAGGTTGAGATGGTCGGATGGTGTGGCAGCGGACACTAGCAGCATGCAGGGAGTTAGGAGTTGGATGACATCGGCTCAAGACCGATTGGAGGAAACGGTTGGAGGAGGCCAAGACCCGTGACCGGGTTGTAGCACCGTGAAATAATAATAATAATAAAGAGTATCGGAGAGACAAATATGAGAAGGAATCAAATTCCATACAGATGAGGATCAGATTAGGAAAGTTGTTGCAGCTCGATGAGGTGTTATGTACAGGTCTAAAGGCCATAAACGTTAGTTGTGGGAGTGGGTGGATGATTCGAATTGGGAAACTTGGAAGAATTATATTGTTAAAATCATATTGCATCATTACATTAATTGCTTATATAGTCAGGAATCAATAATAGTTGATAAATCTAGAATGAAACTAACAAAAACTCAATTTATCTGAAGGTAAATGGAAACAAATAGTACAGTCTTGGTTTATGGTACTAAAGAAATAGTTAAGTTATTTCTAGATTAACTTCAATATCCATATACTAAACTTAAACTCCAACTTCTTATGCTATTTCACACTGGTTCTTGCATAGGGGTTGAGAGTTTCTATATTAAAAAGTGTCCTTTTTAGAGTAGTAATCAACAAAAAATGATATATGTGGTTAAGAATCCTTTCAAAGAGAATGATAACTTTAACTTACAATAAAAAAAATAATTAAAACAGTCCTAAAAATAAGAAAATGGGGTATGTCCTTAGAAATAGTAAAATTCGTCCTTTTTGTGCGTAAACCACCCTCCCTCCCTTATATAGACAGTTAGGCTTATGTTATTTCGGACCGAATGTGAGAATGGTTACCTGTGTGTATACAGAGGAGAAATTTGTTGAGAGTGCATTGAAATTAACACACAATTAAGTAGAAACTTAATTTAATAGAGCCAATGTTTCGGCCTAAATTTTAGGCCTTCTTCAGGGCTATAAAAGATAACAACTAGAAGTAAAATACAATATACAAAGATGATAAGTAAAAGAAATTATACTGATAATTAGAAACAAAATAAAACAGTAGTTATGTTAATTGACAAAGATTATAATAATTAGAAACAAAAAGGGCAAAAGAAATTTAATAAAAGTTGAATAATTAGATAATAGAAAATTAAAAGTCCAGTAAATTAAGTTTATACTTAATTGTGTGTTCTTTAGACTGCACCCTGAACTAAGTTCTCCTCTCAAAAAATATAATTATTTTAATATTTTTAAACTGTATTTTTTATTATTTTCAAATGGTCAACTATTGATATTATTTTTTTAAAAAGATTTTCAGCATGCACTATGTTGAAATTATTTATTTATATATAAACAAATAAGAATTAATGTTTCTTACTTTAGCCTGGTGTGAGCGAGTACTTCTTGAGCGAACCTGTCCAACTTGCCTCTTCTGGAGTTCTTGCCGAGCCAGGCGGGGAAGTTGATCTGGCCTCCCATGTGACCTGCCAGGTATTCACCGGGCAGCAAGGAGCTAAAGACAGCCTAAAAAAGTAGATGGAGCCATTAAAAAACATTATTTAAATCAAACACTAAAAAAATATAGAAACCCTAATAATACAAAATATCAAAATAATTTACCTGAACTGGTAATAAGCCCCAAGCGCTATGACTTCGTATTTTATTGTCAACTAAATCACCGTAAGCTATGCTTTGAGCAGCTTTAGCAAATAATGCCATTTTTCCTTTCTTTGTTTTACTGAAATTTAATAAATACACAATAAGAGGAAAACCTAAATTTAAAACACGCTTCAAATTATTACACAATTTTTTATGATTTACAAATAACTATATTAAGGTATAACATTTTATATAGCTGTTTACAGGTAATTAAATAATACAAAAAGCAATAAATTAATCAAAGGAAATGGCCAATCAGTACTGCTAATTTCTAAATGCTTTATCTCCGTTATTCCTTAAAGAATTTTAATGATCCTACTTCTGTTTAGTAGTGAATTTAATTCTCTTATCAAATTTTATAAAATTGGTATTTGGTATTTACAAAGCCGTATGGCTGAGAAGGATTTTTTTTATTTATCTACTTATCTTGAAAAGTTTAAGGGAAGGGGAGTAATTTTTTTTTTTGTTACAATTACAAAGCTTCATTGAAACCAAAAGCATAAAATTCCTGATTCCAGAATGGGGGGCGGGATGGCCGAGTGTGTTGGCGCGCAAGTTAAAACCAAATAATTACGAGTTCCACTCTCGTGCTGAGGGATTTTATCTCGGCATATATCCCCCGCCCTCACCCCGTGGCCCCAAAAAAAAAAAAAAAAAAAAAAAAGATTCCAGAATACTTTTAATTTTTTATTATATTTAATAATATCCGAGTTATAGGGGAATTATATATCTTATAAGTTGTGGATTATTGATTTTTTTTCTTTCTTTATTCATCGCAATGTCTTGATCTTAAGAAAACTTTTCGTTGTATATCTATTTTCAATAATTATGGAGAAATTACATCTCTTATAAATAGTGATTTGACCATACAGATCAATATATTCTTTTTTTTTTTACTTTCACTTACTATATATAGTAAGGGAAAGTATTGCGATCGTGAAAATTTTCAAATTCCAGTTTTCAACGGAAATACACATTTTAGGGTCCCCTGAGTCCAAATAACCAAGTCCTGCAAAAAGGTCTCTATATGTGTGTGTGTGGTAACTCCCAGGCGGAAACGGTAAGTCCTATGAAACTGAAATTTCATATTTAAGACAACTATACGCCCAAGACGTGACAAAACTTTTTTCATCAAAATGAGCTTACAAGAAGAGGCACTTTATACCATGCATTTTGCACCTTTTTTCGATTATCTCGAAAACGGTTCCGACGATTCTGATTAAACTCGCTATATCGATGTAAAATTTAATGGGCTTTAATATCATGTAGGTTTTATTCTGATTAAAATGGTCTGACAAGGCTTAAATGCCGATATTTTATATTTTCTTCCACTGAAGTACCTATAATTTTGTAGATTCAATAAAAATAACTATATTATCTTGTAAACGCTGATGAAAAACAGGTAATTATATAAATTGAATAAATTCGATACCCAACTAAAGGAGAAAAAATAAAAAATATTTTTTTAATGCAATTTCTCGTTTTTGAACATAAGAGCAGTAATATACATGTATGAAATACTGTTGGAAAGCTAAAAATTTTAGAAAAAATATTAT
Source organism: Piezodorus guildinii (assembly GCA_023052935.1). NCBI lineage: Eukaryota > Metazoa > Arthropoda > Insecta > Hemiptera > Pentatomidae > Piezodorus > Piezodorus guildinii. The sequence goes on from CM041294.1 coordinate 90,358,104, forward strand.
CTCATACACAAGCTTTTAAAAGTTATTAGAGAGTGATGAAATGAACATAAAACTAACTGATTATTTTAGATAATACTATAATCAATTTTTTAATAAAACACATGTTTCTATATAAATTCAATTTTAATAATTCCTTAATAGTTTCACATATTTTTATCTCTAACTGTTTTTGAAAATTCTTTCATTGATTTTAAAAATGGAGGTAAGTGAAAGTCGTGTGTTGCCTGCACCAGATTTTTTTATCATGGATTACTGATTCTTAAACTCTATACATATTTTTCTTTAACTTCAAAAATAGCTGAGTTATGGCCTTTTAAAAAGGGAAATTTCAATATAATTAATCTGTTTCCTAATTCCAAAAATTTTACAATTTTGTCTCTATGTTCGAAAATACCCTTATGTCAGAAACCGAAATGGGAGGCATATCATTTTTAAAAAATCTTCGAAAATATCTGTTATTGAATTAAAACATTTTTAAATGGCCACCATTTTAATACCGATTCGGCTGATATGAACGTTTATTGATAATAATAAACCAAAAATAGTAACAATAGGAATAAAAATAGGGAAGCGGTGTGAACTAGTGGATAGAGCTCTAGTCTAATGTTCTCCAAGTCTGGACTCAAACCCCAGCTGAGGTAGAATTAGTTATTCTGTTATTTCAGCCTCCAGTAGACCCTGGGGTATGGAGACACTCATGGGGCACACCCAATCTCTATAAAGTGGATACCCAAAATTGGAGGAAAAAACCTGGCGGCCGAGAGTGATTTAGACCTAATCACTTCCTTGCACTGCCGTTGGCCGTGAAACATGTTTCTTTTAGGAATAAAAATATTTTTTTCACAATTAAAAAACAAAACCTGAAGCCTCTTGAATACCATTAAACAATTCCTGAAAATCGAGAGGAAAACCTGACATTAAAATACAATAATTTGGGTTAATACATAAAAATAAGGAGCTCACAGACACAAACAGTTGTAACAAGGTCAACTGATTCAATTTTTTTTCTCTTCTGTTACAAAAATATGTATAGATTCAAAAGAATTATAAGGGAAAAATTTTAAGAAGCGTTGAAATAAAAAAATCTTTGGAAAAATTAAGACGTTTATTTCCAAAAGATACTAGAGAAATTTTTTTACAAAATTGATATTCTGACATATTTGTATTCTCATCATTTAGTTTTATCTAAACTGTCTATTTGATTTTATCTAATGAACGCTCAAGTCCTTTAAAAACACGATTTAGTAATGCAATTAATATCCAAAGGTACTAAATTATACATTTAGTTTTGTTCCAAATCATACAAAAAAAGTTCATTTCATAACTTTAATATATTTAGACTATATATTAATAAAGTAAAAAAAAAAAAATTCTAGATTTAAACAAGAAAAGAATCAAATTAACGAGTTTAATAATACAGTAATGAGAGATTTTCGTGCTTCCTTTAAAACTTTCTAGAATGGATATAGTACCTTTTGGAACTCAACGTCTCAATTCTTACATAAAAGTAGCAGAAATATAATTTATAATATCAAAAACAAATCTTACCTTTCTTCAGAGTGCGGTTGAACATTTAAATAATTTTCTTGAACGAATAAAGGTGCTATACTATAATCATAGAAAAACAGATCACATTTGTCATAAATGGACATATTTTTGTGTTCTTCCTTTGAGAATACTTTTCGCAAAACGTCCCAAGGGCCCTGTAAAATAATGAACATTTACAGTGCAAAATAAAAAATTTCTTTGATTTAAAAATGAAAGCCTTAATTAATTGCATGTTCTGATCATTGACATAATATAAACCAGTGGTTCCCAACAAGTGATCCGCACAAACTTTGGAGTCTGCAGACGATTTCCAGGGGTGGGTCAGCTGTAGTAGTGTAGTGGCTAGCATAACAGCCTTCTATGCCCTATGTCACAGGTTCAAACTTTTATTTTTTAAACTTTTTTAAGCCTCAACTAGGCATGTGCGCTAAGGATAAACATAAGACTATAAAGATAGAACAGTTCACACAGCTTAGGGTCAGAAATAAGGTCATTGCCAAAATGGTAAATCCGTATCCTAGCAATCTCTAAAATCCTAGTAGTACTCTTTCTGCTGGTAAGAGACTCTTGAAAAACACCTTCAATGGTCCAATATTGGAATAGTACACGACCTTGTATGGTTTGTTCTGAAATCCCCAGCTGTTTGGGATGATCCATTTATTTTTGGACGCCTTCCCTCTGCCTGCAGTGGTAAAGATCTTTCTCATAAGTCTGCAAATACTCATGCGAGTCAAATGACCATAGAAAGCCAATTGCCCTCTTCCTCATGGATGTCCTTGTCTTCCTGATGGTAATAGATCTTATTGTTTTACTTATTTATTAGATGATTATATTCATATTAAGATTCTGTCACCCAATCCTACAAAGAGTTGAAGTGACTTTACCTTTCCTACCGATGTAAGTACTTCCTGGCATCCTTCTTCCAAGTTCTCCAATCCCACTGCCCATCATGTTTTCGTTCAAATCCTTCCATTCCCACAAAACACACTGGCAACCTTCAGACCTGTATATAACGCCTCATTGAACCGCAGCATTTGACATATCCTTCTTAATCCGCTCCTCGTCCGTATGTAATTCTATTCCTACATATATCCGTCACTTTGATACTCTTCTGAGCTTTAAATCCCGCCTATTCGATCACTTCCTTTCTATTCAATTTTCAAAGAACCCTAAATAGATTTGCAAATTTCCAAAAAATAATAGAAACGATTATTTAAATATAATATTTTATATTGTGTTGCATTTGCACATTTAACTTTATTATTTCATCAATATCCCACCAATATTGTAAAGAATTAAAAATTGTAATTAAGATATCTATATATGCAAATATGTTGCTGTTTTATTTAGGTTTATTATTTTCAATGATGAACCATCGTGTAAGCGACCAAACAAATTTTAAAAAATACCTCTCCTCCCCCTCAAAAATTGAGGAAATAGAGGGCTAATGTTACAAGATACGCAGAGACCACGAATAACGAAAAAAAAATAATCTGTTTGTCTGCCGCATGCCGTCTGCAGCATTTCTCCAAACTACTGAACCATTTTTTATCAAATTAGCTACAAAAATTCTAGGGCATCCAATGATGATCCTAACACTTGGACGTTGATATCAGCTGGTAATTTATAAAATGGTTGCCAAGTAAAAGTAATTTAGTTCAATAACACAGTTTTTTTTTTAATACAAAGAAAAAATGTATGAATATTTTTTAACAAAAAAAATGTGAATAATTATAAAAAAGAAAATAAAAAATTGAAATTATATAAATATGTATAGAGTTTTAGAATCATAAAAGTGCGATAAACAGAAAAAAACAAACAGTTGATCTATATATTTGTCACCAATTATAATAGATGTAATTCCTCCAAAACTCGGTTATTATCAAAGATATAGAACAATCAAAAAGATAAGCAGCTATTAACAGTTATACCCTAATATAGTTATTTAGAAATAATAAACCATTGTGTAATGATTTTCAGCATTTTTTGTCTAGTTTTATTATTAATTTTCTATATTATTATAAGCTACCTTTAATTTATTAAAATTGTTCATTAATCTTTTTAATTTTTGTTTTTTGTCTTTTACATTAAGACACTAAAGTTATTTTTTTAATATTTTGTAATATTAGTCTAAAGGGACTTGTCCCATATAAAAAAATTTTTATTATTATTATATAAAACTTTTTTTTTTTTTTAATATTGTTATCATTCAACACACAAGATAGGATTATGCTTCGAAAGATGATTTTTTTTCACCAAACTGTTGCATCAATTAATATAAGGATTCACAGCCAAGCATTCCTTAAAATTAGAAAGATTCCACAAATATTTTCCTGTAAAAATTGTAAAGTTTACAAATAAAATAATAAAAAAGAACTTACAAGTTTGACATATTTGCTAGCCATAGGCAAATTCAGCGAGGCCTGTGCTGACAAAACGGACAAGTGGTTCAAAATCAGTCTTATATCTTGGTTTGTGCTCGTTATTATATCGCTGAGCACATCAGGCTTCACTTTGAGGCCTTCTTTGAAGCATACTGACATCATCGCACCCTAAAAATTTAAACATGTTTTAATAAGTTTATAAACTTATCTTTCAAAATTAAAACACTTAATTTCTAAAACAGTGCAGCCCAACTTCATGGGGTTGCTTACACAAAACAGCATACAAAAGTTTCTTATGAAGTCCTTTTTTAACTTATAACAAGCAAAAGAAATTACTTCTTTTTTTACTTTCATACATGAAATACATAGTAAGGAAAAGTATTGCAATTGTGAAAATTTCAAATTCCAGTTTTCAATGGAAATACATGTTTTAGGATTCCCTGAGTCCAAATAACCAAGTCTTGCAAAAGGTCTGGGCATGTTAGTTTAAGTATAGCAAAAAAAGGAAAAAAAATAAAAATTGCACGAAACTGAAATATCATTTTTAGTACAGTTATATGCCTAAGATGTTACAAGAACATTTTCATCAAATTTGGCAAACCAGAAGAGTCACTTTATACCATGCATTTTCAATCTATATACAATTTTCTCAAAAACGGCTGTAACAATTTTGATTAAACTCGCTATATCGATATAAAATTTAAAGGGTTTTAATATCATATAGGTTTCATTCTGATTGAGATGGTCTGACAGGCCTTAAATATCGATATTTTAATAAACAACTAAAAAAGAAAAGAGCAAAAATATTTTTTTATAGATAATTTTTTTTTTTTAACATAACAATAGTAATATGTAGTATAATATACTGTTGAAAAGCTAAAAATTTTAGGAAAAATATTATCTTGTATATATAGTTGTGGAAGGTAATGTAAATTTATGAATAGGACATACTCTTACCGATGAGTTATAACATACATAACATTTTTATTTTGTTATATTTTCTAATCTAAAACAAGTGTTCCATCGAAACTGAATATAATTCTTTAAGCGTTTTGAACTCTACCTTTATTTAATAGCTATTAAATTTCTTTTAACAACCGAGGTGTGTGTGCTAATTGCAAAACCGATGTACGAAACTGAAATTTCATATTTACGACAACTATACACCGGAGATATTCCAGCAACTTTTTCATCAAAATGGGAGAAACAGAAGAGCTACTTTATGCCATACATTTAAAACATTTTCTCAAAAACAGCTAAACGTTAACAGATTAAAGTTGCTAAATCAATGTAAAATTTAATGGGCTTTAAAATCATGTAGGTTTCATTCCGATTAAAATAGTCTGACAGGGCTTAAATGCGAATATTTAAAATTTTCTTCCTCTAAAGTACCTTTAATCTTTTAGATTTTAAATAATTAATAATACTATTTTGTTATAATTGATAAAAATGGCTAAATATACAAGTTGAACGAATTTGATAACCAACTAAAGGAGAAAAGAGCAAAAATATTTTATTAATGCGATTTTTGTGCTTTTGAAAATATGAACAGTAATATAAATGTACAATATACCGTTGGAAAGCTTAAGATTTTAGATAAAATATTTTCTTATAAACAAAATTGTAAAAGGTAATGTAAAGTGGGGCATAAACTTACAACAGATTATAACAATTTAATAGTTTTATATCATTTAACCTAAATCATATGTTTCCAATGAAATTATATAAATTTTTATTTAAATTAACTTATTTTTCAACTTTAGGTGTATTTAATAGTTCTGAAATTTAATTTTACATCCAAGGTAAGTGAAAGTATTGTGTTGATTTTTTTTTTTTTGCATAATTCATCAAATTATTATAACATATCTTGAAATCCTAAATCAATAATATAATTTTTTATATTCATCCTCATTTAAATTGCAAAAACCTAACATCTTTAATATTCTAACATTATATCTCCATTCCAATTCTTAATTGATATAACATAATCCTGCCTTCCTCTTCCTATTTCATCATTATCTTCTCTTAGAAAAAAAAACAAAAAAAAAACTAAAACTAATAATAATTATTTAAAATAATATGAAACATAAAAAGATTTACCCTTATCTGATCAGCCCGAGGTTTGCTGAAACGTAAGTCAAAGCAGTAATTAGCAAGGCTCCTTATTTTCGGATGGTTGCGATCGTTGCACATGCAGATCACGGGAACTTTGGCTGATTTGATTAACAAGATTAACTCCTGGACTCCTCCTCTATCTTCGTTCCCGGCCATGCCGTCAACTTCGTCCATCACCAGCACGTGCTTATTGCTCACCTTACCATCTCCTGTAAATTTCAATTAGTTTATTATTTTTATAACTAATGACCCTCAAGATTTGTTAACAAATCCTATTTAGTCCGTGTACAATTTAAATGAAATATATGTACAAATACAGATTGATTAAAAGCATACGCTTAACCTAAATTCTAAAATTTGTATTTTTCTTGAAGATCATTTCCATTTTCTTAATTTGAACTCTGTCCAAGTTTTTTAATAAATCGTCAGTCCACTCCCTCGAAACAAGATCACGCCATTCTGACCTTTATATTCCTATCCATAGAACAAATACTTATGATCATTCTTTTCATGTCAGCCTTACTACTCTGGAATTTCCTATTTACTCATATCCGCCATGCTTCTTCCCATCATTCAAGTCCCAGCTGTTCCAGTACCTACAGATGTTCAAGAAGCCTGATATCTCAAATCAAATATCAATTCAAAACGAAAATTTATTATTTATTGTTCATATTTAAATTAGTTAATGGATCAATTATTATGAATCAGTTTCTTCAATGTTTAGTTTTGTTCAACACATTAATCCATTAGAAGTTATTTATTGATTTTACTCTTTTGTTTTATTGTAAACTTTAATCAATTATTTTCTTCTTACTTCAACACTTTTTTTTCTATTCTATTCTATATTAAAAAAAAAAAAAATGTAATATTAGCAAGCAAAGCTGAGGGCTATAGCTAGTATCATTATAAAATTATTTAATTTTTATTACTTTAATAGTAATCGGATGTGTTTCCTCAGAGTTTGGCGGGCTACTCTTCTGAGGCAGTGATTCTGTCCTTTAATTTGTCAAGACGGACCCAGCTTTCACTTCCATACAGTAGGGTAGGAAGGTAAATTGCATTGAAAATGTGAAGTTTTACCTTCTTCCCGACTTTACATCTAGGAGTTAGGGGTGAAATCACTAACTGAAATTCTAGAGAAGAGACAATTAAAAAGTGGATGAAGATAGTTGACCACGCATGCTGATGACCTTTTTACTTTCTTATTTTTAGAAGTTAATAATTTAATTTTAATTTTGTTAATTGTGCATTGTAATTTAATTTCCTTTGAATAATGTAAATATCTATCTTTTACGTGTGTGCATTTCACGATCTTTCCAGATCTGTTATCAGCCTTATCTACACACTCCCCACCACTGCGCTCGTAAGTCAGCCAGACTTCAGCTGCCACCGAGCCCTGTACTAATTAGAGTTCATGCAATTGAGTACTGACGACCGTGGCGTTAGCAACACTTCCCTTGGAAGCTATTCTTTTCTGCACAAAGGAGCTGACATCCGATTTCTGCATAAGAAGAATTTTTGTAGGAGCTCCACTTCATTGAAGCTTGAAGAGGAATCCAAAACACCAACCGAATGCGCTGGAAACTGCAGGCTTTAAGCAGGCACATACTTAACTTTGCTGCGCAGTTAAGTTCTAAATTTAAGTTTATATCCTTCATCTGCAATAGACTTTACAACAAGCATACTTCTTTATTGTATTGCACACTGTAATACATTACTCCATTAATATCATTTTATTACGTGCATAGATTTTTTTTTTTTAACCTTGAATTTTAATTTAGTTTTTTTTTTTAGTTCAAGCTATTTATTTTGGATATCCAATAGAGGTTATTTTTTTTATTCATTATATTTTATTTTTCATACATTAAAGACAATTTCATTTTTTTTTGTTAACACCAGTCAATTATTATCCTTTATCCCACTTTTCTTTTTTTTTATTTCAGGTTTATTCTATCATTACTTAACCAGCACATTAAGCACCTTACAGTCTCCACTTAGGTATTTTATTTAAAGCGCAAGTTCTTTGAACCTAGACCAACTGGCAAAAGACCAAGAGGCACACCAAGGATGTTAAGGTTGGACAATGTGGCTCAAACAGGCGAGAAAAGAGGGAAGTTTATGAAATTCCATGACAGCATTGCCAAAGGACCGGGACAGATGGAATGCTTATATCGATGCTTTTCCATCGAATTATACTTTCCAAGTCAATGTAACCTTTCCAAGTCAAATGTAACTTTTTCCAATCAAATGTAACCTTTTCCAAGTCAAATGTAACCCTTTCCATTTCAAATGTCCTTTTTCATGCAAAATCACTTTCATTTAATTAAACAATATGACTTTTTTAATCACTTTTAGCCTTAAATATTGTTTTATTTTGCAAAATAATTAGTTTAATTAACATCATGACTTTTTTAATAATATTTGATAAAATAATTATATTCTTTTGAGGTTCTTAGATATTTTATAATTTGTTTTTTTAGAATATTTAAAAAAAATAATTTTTTTTAGTTTAAGATAGTTGTTGATTTTGATTTTTTGAGAGGGGGTATTTTGGAATAATAATGTGTTTCGGTATTATAATTAAATTTTTGAGCTGTATTTTTTATCGCTCGCGTGCATTTTAACTCGCATTAAATTTTAATGTTTTTTATTGATATAGGGATTAATTAATGTGCTTTCGGGTGGTTATAATTACGTTTTTTGAGCTGTATCTTTTATCGGTCATGCGTATTTCAACTCATATTTACTTTTAATGTTTTTTATTGATATAGGGATTAATTATTTTGCTTTCGGGTGGTTATGATAAGGTTTTTCGAGCTGTATTTTTTTCGCTCGCGCTTATTTTATCTAAAATTTACTTTTTATGTGTTTTATTGATATAGGGATTAATTAATGTGCTTTCGGGTGGTTATGATTACGTTTTTCGAGCTGTATTTTTTATCGCTCATGCGTATTTCAACTCGCATTTACTTTTAATGTTTTTTATTGATATAGGGATTAATTATTTTGCTTTCTGGTGGTTATGATTACGTTTTTCGGGCTGTATTTTTTATCGCTCATGCGTATTTCAACTCGCATTTACTTTTAATGTTTTTTATTGATATAGGGATTAATTATTTTGCTTTCGGGTGGTTATGATTACGTTTTTCGAGCTGTATTTTTTTCGCTCGCGCTTATTTTAACTAAAATTTACTTTTTATGTGTTTTATTGATATAGGGATTAATTAATGTGCTTTCGGGTGGTTATGATTACGTTTTTCGATCTGTATTTTTTATCGCTCATGCGTATTTCAACTCGCATTTACTTTTAATGTTTTTTATTGATATAGGGATTACTTAATGTTCTTTCGGGTGGTTATGATTACGTTTTTCGAGCTGTATTTTTTATCGCTCTCGCTTATTTTAACTAAAATTTACTTTTTATGTTTCATATTGATATAGGTGTTGAAAATTGTGTTTTCGGGTAGTATAATTATGTTTTTTTTAGTTTTATTTATTTATCGCTCCCGCGAATTTTAACTCGAATTTACTTTTAATGTTTTTTATATATAGAGACATAATTAATGTGCTTTTGGGTGGTTATGATTACGTTTTTGAGCTGTATCTTTTATCGCTTATGCGTATTTCAATTCGGATTTACTTTTGATATTTTTTATGTTATAGACGTTTGTAATTATCTTTTCGGGTCTTGTGATTACGTTTTTTAAGCTGTTTTTTTTTGTCGCTTGCTCTCATTTCAACTTGCATTTGCAGTGGTCTTTCTTTGTTTTTGTTTTAGGGGATTCTCATAACGTGTTTTGAACTTTATTCTTTTATGCGCTTGGGAATTTCTACAAACCGTAGGTATTATGTTATAATATGATGTAAAAATTATTTATTGTTTTTTTGCAGGATCTGATTACATTTTTGATTTGGACGTTACATCGCGATTGCGTATTCTTCTAGATCACTTTTCATTTAATTTAAAATGTGCACTAGCTATAAATAAATGTCATAAACTCCATTAGTATTCCCGAAAACACTATAAACGATCCCTCTATCGAATATTTATGAAATAGAAAGAGTAACTTAAAATGAGTAACAATTTTCAACACCTATATCAATATGAAACATAAAAAGTAAATTTTAGTTAAAATAAGCGAGAGCGATAAAAAATACAGCTCGAAAAACGTAATCATAACCACCCGAAAGAACATTAAGTAATCCCTATATCAATAAAAAACATTAAAAGTAAATGCGATTTGAAACACGCATGAGCGATAAAAAATACAGATCGAAAAACGTAATCATAACCACCCGAAAGCACATTAATTAATCCCTATATCAATAAAACACATAAAAAGTAAATTTTAGTTAAAATAATCGCGAGCGAAAAAAATACAGCTCGAAAAACGTAATCATAACCACCCGAAAGAACATTAAGTAATCCCTATATCAATAAAAAACATTAAAAGTAAATGCGAGTTGAAATACGCATGAGCGATAAAAAATACAGATCGAAAAACGTAATCATAACCACCCGAAAGCACATTAATTAATCCCTATATCAATAAAACACATAAAAAGTAAATTTTAGTTAAAATAAGCGCGAGCGAAAAAAATACAGCTCGAAAAACGTAATCATAACCACCCGAAAGCAAAATAATTAATCCCTATATCAATAAAAAACATTAAAAGTAAATGCGAGTTGAAATACGCATGAGCGATAAAAAATACAGATCGAAAAACGTAATCATAACAACCCGAAAGCACATTAATTAATCCCTATATCAATAAAACACATAAAAAGTAAATTTTAGTTAAAATAAGCGCGAGCGAAAAAAATACAGCTCGAAAAACGTAATCATAACCACCCGAAAGCACATTAATTAATCCCTATATCAATAAAAAACATTAAAATTTAATGCGAGTTAAAATGCACGCGAGCGATAAAAAATACAGCTAAAAAATTTAATTATAATACCCGAAAACACATTAATTATTCCAAAAAACTACCCCTCCTCTCCAAAAAATCAAAATCAACAACTATCTTAAAACTAAATAGACGATAATTATTTTTTTTAAATATTAGCTAGTAAAAAACAGAACTTGATATAAAATATCTAAGAGACCCAAAAAAAATATCAATTATTATATGCCAAAATTATTAAAAAAGTCATAATGTTAATTAAACTAATTATTTTTCAATAAATAAATAAATAAAACGGAATATTTAAGGCTAGAAGTGAAGAAAAAGGTGACATTTGACTTGGAAAAGGTAACATTTGAAATGGAAAAGGTGACATTTGACTTGGAAAAGGTGACATTTGAAATGGAAAGGGTTACATTTGACTTGGAAAAGGTTACATTTGACTTGGAAAAAGTTACATTTGACTTGGAAAAGGTTACAATTGACTTGGAAATGCTATATATACACACTGAGAGGCACTGAGGAGGAAGAAGAAAAAGTAATCTGTGTTGAAAATTGTGAAAAAAGAAGACAAATACTCACCGAAAGCGTAAGATGCAAGTGATTTACTCGACAAAAGTTCCTTTATTTCTTCTTGAAGTGATTTTTTGCTACGAGTATCAGAGGCATTAAACTCAACCATATCCATACCTAACTCCTTGCAGACGAGATGGGCAGTCGTAGTTTTGCCTAGAAATATTTATAATCAATTTCAATAATATTTTAATTAATTATGAAATATTTTATTTCATTAAACAAATAAAAAAGGAACATAATGATAGTGAATAAATAAAGAAGCATGTTGAAGGAAAAAAAAATCTGGTGTGCATCACAGTACTAAGGATTATGCAACTTCTATGTATTACACATCTATTTCATTGTTATATTTAATTAAAAATTTAAATAACAATTGGTTCAATTTATTTGTTTGTCATTTTAAAGTGAAGCGTGGATAACAAAAACTTTAATTTTTCCCATATAAAGAAAACTTGATTTCAATATATGTTTTCAAATACTATAGAAATAACAAAGGTTCCAATCTATTTGGTTTATTACTATTTTATACTTCAAATAAACTATTTGAAATAAATTTTAAAGGTTTAATTTAGTTTCCATGTAAATCCCATTTATTTTACAGAGAAAGAAATGTTTTCAAGAAACAATTTCAAAGTTTAAATAATTAATAACAATGTTAGTCTATTGATTTATAACAAGTTACCATTTATTTTAACAATTTGGTAATATTGTTTCTTAAATCTTGCATAGTGAATGAACATAACATGTACGATACTGTACGACAGTGGCAAGATTTAACTATCATAACCTCCCTCTTTACCAATAACATATGTTCATAAGTTTATGGGCTTACAAAAACTTTATATTAACTTTTAAGATTTCTTTTCATTGTATATTAACTTTTCTAAAATCTTGCACTTTCCAACAGTAAATTATAAGTCAAAATCACTACTCATATTTCAGGAATAATTTTTTGATGACTTGGCTACAGACATTTTTTTTCCCTCCCAAAGAAAAGCTAAATTGCAATGTATTTTACTTGTAAGCCTTCAGGAAAGAATGCCCACTAATGACAGTAAAAACCATATCAAAATCCATCCAGTGGTTAAGAAGGAGTTCCTGGAAACCAAGGATCATAGCATCATTATATACATATAGAGACAGTATGAAATGAATAAATTTTTGACGACTTATTATCAAAATAAAAATCAACCATAAACTTAAATAATGTTACAATATTAAATAATATAAGCTTGATGGAATAATGCTGTTCATATTTCTTATTAATCATAATAACAATAACAATTAAATTTGTTACCATATTAAACTACCAGCGATCTGCCCTTGCTTCAATTCATATATGGTGCAATTTAAACGTGGTATCATTTATGCTTTAAAAAAAGTTCACTTTGACCAAATAAGGGCTTATAACTTTAGGATTATAAGTTTAATGTAAGGAAAAGTGCACTTGGCAAGAAAATGTTTATTTTATAATAATATAGCTTATTTTATAAAGAAAATTAAATTATTAACTATTGGACAAAATTGTTACTACTGTCTGAAGATAGATTCCTTAAACAGTGTTTTTTTTTAACAGGCTGAATGAAACAATTGAGTAGTTTCAACCATTTATTTTCTGCCAACATTTCGACCACCATTGTGGGTCATCAGGGCATATTGTAGATGAATCATTCAGCGAATCTGATGATGACCCACAATGGGGGTCGAAACGTTGGCAGAAAATAAGTGGTTGAAATTAATCAATTGTTGAAAATAAGTTCATAACATTCTTTATGGTGATTTCAATAAAAACTTCTAATTCTTTTAAATATTTTTAATCAATCATATATGACCCATGTTGCCATCTCTCAGATACTTTTTTAATTTCATCCTCCCAGAACAGTTGAAGAGCGACCCGAACGCTTTCCGTTTTCCAAGTCAAAATTTCCGGTTTTGGACTGAGCAAACCACTTTTACAGACGGCATCATCGCCATACACACTGCAAATTTTGTTAACCATCTGTGTATTGTATTTTCCTTTTTGGAAACAAAAAATTAATATATGGTGAAAATGAATTCTTTCCCTTCCATTTTGAGTAAGCAAAATACAACAAAATGATAAGGAATCTCAGTTAAAACTGATGCATAAAAACTCCTTATCTAATCCTTTTTTAGAATATGTAAACATAATTGACTAAGTAAACATGACTTTATAAGAACAGAGAGGATAAAATTGAAATATTGAAAAACGCTATGAACTTATTTTACAATCCAATATTTGGTACATACTTTCTTCTTTTTTAAATCTTGAGTACTGTATTGGAGAATATCATTTGAACGATACTGTATAACAGCGACACTGATTCACTATAACCTCCCTCATCAAAACATTACAAATAACATATGTTCATAAGTTTATGCGCTTATATCAACTTTCTTGGTAAGACTTATTTTATTGCATATTAACCTTTCTAAAACCTTGCGCTTTCCAATGGTATATTATACGTCTATATTACTATTCCTGATTCAGTAATAGGTAATTTCTTGATGACTTGATTACAGAAATTTACAGGACATTTTCCCAGCACATGAGCTGGTGTTTCAGGCTCTGTCTGTTACATTTTCGACAGAGGGACCCAACATCTCTAATCTGTCCACCGACACCTGGGTATTAGATCATTCAGACCCTGAAAGTATCTGCTTTTTGTACATGAACTTATTAGCTTTCGGGGTTTCTTTAAAATGTTGTACCCCAATGTCCTGCTTTCTGCAGTTGGCCCATTCCTCGAACGAGTTTACTCGTAGCAACTGCTGTAGAGCTCTCATACTCCAGTGTCCCTGCTCAACTCCCAATCTCTCGGCACATTCAGCAACCTTGGCTGAATAGTTGAACGTGGATTGGAGAACAGGGCATCCGGCACATTGGACAGTCGCTGAGTAATAAACCAGTGTTGTAAAGGAGCCTCCCATTGGCATCGGATCAATCCTAATCCTTGGTACTTTGGTACACCCAAAAAGGACTAATTTACTATTTCAAAGAATAGGCCCGCCGATTTTCATATTTTACGGACTGTTTTAATTTTTGTTTTTTTCATTTTAAGTTAAAGTCGCCATTCTCGTTGAAAGGATTCTTAACAATGGACATTTACTGTAACCAGGATACGGTTCAAAATGGAAGAGAACCTCCATTTTTGACTCGATTCCCCTTTTAAAAGGATAGGAGTCAAAATAAATCACTGGTAACTAGGATTACCACACTAAAAAGGATACTTTTTAATATCGAAACTGTCTTCCCGATGCAAGAAGCGGTCCAAAATAACATAAGTCTAACTGTCTATATTAGGGTGGGTGAGGTGGGTTATGGCCGAAAAGGACTAATTTTACTATTTCAAAGGATATGCCCGATTTTCATATTTTAAGGACTGTTTTAATTTTTTTTTTTTTTCATTTTAAGTTAAAGTCGCCATTCGATATATTGGGTGCTTATAACATCGCCGTGGAGGTGTTCACTGGGAGTCCAATGATAACCTTTACACTCCTGCGAATCATGGTGTCAATGGCCTCTAATATTTCTGGACGCAGCTTAGTGAGAGGAGCAGTTTGAAGAGGGTATGTGAGACCCGGGAACAAGTATTGGTTGACAATGTTAAGCTTTTGCTCAGGCTATAGTAAGCAAGAGGTAACAAGCTTATTCAAAATTTCGTTTTAACTTTGTCACCGAATCCTCATTAAAACGTAGGTTTCCCGAGAATGAGCATCCTAAATACTTTATACTGTCTCCCTGTTTCAGAGTCCATTCTCAAGGGAGAGCGTTGTTGCTTCCACCTCTCCTTTTTAGCACAATTCTCACACTTTTGAGTGGATTTATGCTCAAACCAATCTCCGCGAAGATCCTTATCACACTATTTATAACTCTTTCCGCAGCACCCCAATCACGTGCCAAGACAGCCTGATCATCTGCAAAACCTGTAAGGACCACACTATCTTGGCCACTTCTTAATTTTTAGCCAAATTCATTTGAAGACTTTTTGTCGCACAGGTCGCGGTATAAATGATCTATAGTCAGGTTAAATAGCGATGATGACAAGGGACCGCCCTGTGGAACTCCGCGAAGAACATTGATGGGGCTTGTAGTGTGAGTTCCTACGCTGATTTTAATTTTATTAGTGTATAGGAGAGCTGATATTAAGGTGATATTAAGTGTATAGGAGAGCTGATATTATATTAAATGATATCTCCCCAATCGTTTTAATTATATGAGAAACATCAAAGTATTTAATCGTGCGGATTAACACTCCATCAGGTCCCGGCAATGTGTCCAGAGAAGTCGATTTTATTGCCATTTTTTACTGTTCCAATCTCTATGGACATTAGATTTGGCATCGGGGCCAGCTTTTCGTAATCCGAACGCTTACGGAGATTTTCGGTCTCAAAGAGGTTTTTATAATGTTTTTGCCCATCCGATATTTTAAGAGGACATTGCTTAAGAGCGTTGGCGTTCATAATGTTCTGCACAACCTTTTTCCTTTTATTATAGTAATTATATTGAGCAACATCATATTGATATTGCTCTTGCCAACGTCTCCTGTCTGCCTCGTTGGCCCTCTGTGGATTCGAAACTTTTTCAGCACACTTGTCTGAGACGATAGTTTTATTTTTTTTTCCTCATTCTGTAAAACTTTATGGCAGGGTGCTGGGGGCCGGTCAGTTCTGAATTTATATCTTTCAGAAATTCTAGGAACTTACCCATAGCCTCATCGAAATTCACAGGATTTATTGTACTATTATCCAAAAGGCCTTTAAACGTGGCAGACCACTGTGCGATGTCCTCTTTTATTGGTTCACCCTCTCCATGTTTCAGGCCTATTACATTTTTGACTATTTCCCTTAGTATGTTGTTGTTAGCCTCCCTAGGATGCTTCAATGCAACCACTGCCTCTTGAAGAGGTCCCCCAGTTCTCAGAACTCATACCGTCTGACCGATTTCTATTTTTTTTTTCATAATAAACTTTAAGATTCGTATGCCCTATCAAAAGCTACAACCATCCCATCTATGACTCGATAATATAATAATAATGATAATAACAACTTACAAAATAATAATATAAACAATATGCAGGCTAACTAAGATATGTTCCATTTTCAGACAGCAGCTCCTTCCCCTCTCAGGTCACAACTCCAACTAACTGACTTCAACTAAATAAAGATACCTGTCAATTTGTACCTGCTAGGATTTCCAAAATGGATGCTATGTTTGGAAACAATCATCCAATTGGAGTTGTTATTTAAATTTAAATTTTACTTTTTATCTTATTGTTAGCCAGCCTAACATAATATTTAAATCTATATATATAAAAATCTCGTGTCACAATGTTTGTTCACGATAAACTCTGAAATTACTGAACCAACTTTGATCAAACTTCATAAGTATCTGTTATTTGGTCCAACTTAAATGATAGGATAGTTTTTATTACTGCTCTAAATGGTTGAAAAATATATTTTTCTAAAACGTAAAACAAAATTTGTTTAACTGTAGCAACACTGGTTCCCAGTAAGTAACCTTCCCATATCTTCACATATGTGATTATTAATTCAAATATAAGTGTGTGTTGATTGTTTCTATGCGTTCTTATTTATAAAATATACATTCACATTATAGTTTCCAGTTATAATAAAATACATATTAGTTGGCGACGAGGATGGGATAAAATATAAATTCACTCCATAGGTTTCCAGTTATTATTACTATACGTTTCCAGAAAAATTATAAGGTACTCATTTGAATGGACTTGCAATGATTTATGAGTTGCAAAGGAGTTATGATGATATACAACGGTTATGTTTAAAAGATAAAACTATGTTACTGAAATAATTTGGATGTGGCTACTTGGTACTGGTATGTTATTGTAACATTGAGTAAATAAAATTGATATCTGACATGAAATAATAATATTTTATTTATCATAAACCGAGTAGCCCATTGCTGTTCACCTGTATTTCTTTTATATAACCTCATTCAACATAGTCACTATCAACATCTTTCGTAATTTGAAGCAATTTTAATTTAAATTATTTTATTTATCAAATTGAATTCACCAACACAATTGAAACCGCAAAGATAATGAAGTGTAGTTTTTGTTCTATTTTTTCAATATGTCTCGATATTAGAAACAAGATATTTATAGCTATATTAGATTAATTACAGTAATAGGTTAAGTTGTTTTTAAATCACTTTCCTCATCAACCATAATTCTAACTTTAGTCTAATAAGTTGCCATTTAATTCTGTTAAATATACAATAGCAATCCAATAGAAGTAGGCACCCTATATACCTAAAATTACTCACTATATTTTAGATGTAACGTAATCGTGGTATATAGTCACGTTTCCAACATAAATGTTATTTACCTACATTGATTTAACGAGTGGGAATATTTTCACTTGAAAACAACTTTGATAAATATAATTCTAAAAAATATAATGTTTATATTTCTTGAAAATCCATCCGTCTTATAATAATGGAGTAGTTGTTGGCCGTTTTAACTATATGTTAAGGGAGTTGGTTGAGGGTGCAGCCACCAAGAAAACACACCAGTAAAAAAAAATCTGGTGCACACAACACACGACTTTCACTGACCTCTGTTGTTAAAATCAATTTAAGAATTTTTAAATACATTTAAAGATACAAATAAATGGTTAAAGAATAAATTATTTTGAATTTCAATAAAAGCATGTGTTTCATTAAATAATCTATTACATTTCTATTTACAACAATCAATTAGTTTAATCGACTTTACATCACTTTCCATTAACCTTTAAAATTCTGTGTATTTGATATTTTTTTAGCTTTCCAACGGTATATTATACATCTATATTACTATTTTATGTTCAAAACCACAAAAATCCATAAAATAATATGTTTGCACTTTTCTCATTTAGTTGTTTATCAAATTCGCTCAACTTGCATATTTTTCCGTTATTTATCAATGCTAATAAGATGATGTTCCAATTTTTTTGAAATCTAAAAAATTAAAGGTACTTTAGAAGAAGAAAATTTAAAATATCGGCAATTAAGCCCTGTCAGACTATTTTAATCAGAATGAAACCTACAATGATGTTAAGCGTATTAAATTTTACATTGATATAGCAAGTTTAATCATAATCGTTAGAACCGTTTTGGAGAAAATCGAAAAAAGGTACAAAATGCATGGTATAAACTGGTTCTTCTGGTAAGCTTATTTTGATGGAAAAGGTTTTGTAACGTCTCGGGCGTATATTTATCTAAAATATGAAATTTCAGTTTTATAGGACTTTTCGTTTCCGCCCGGGAGTTACTACACACGGACACAGACACACCTTTTTGTGGGACTTGATTATTTGGACACAGGGGACCCTAAAACGTGTATTTCCGTTAAAACTGGAATTTGAAAATTTTCACAATCACAATACTTTCCATTACTATATATAGTAAGTGAAAGTAATGAAGGGAGTGTTTTTTATTGGTAGTTTCTTCGTTACCACATACCCAAACAACTGCTCCATCATATACGTTTTATAGTTACCACTCATAAACGCATTCATGCAAATTTAAATACAGACAAAATGAAATATTCGCGAGCAAAGCTGCAGGTTACAGCTCTTCTGGTAAGCTTATTTTGATGGAAAAGGTTTTGTAACGTCTCGGGCGTATATTTATCTAAAATATGAAATTTCAGTTTATAGGACTTTTCGTTTCCGCCCGGGAGTTACTACACACGGACACAGACACACCTTTTTGTGGGACTTGATTATTTGGACACAGGGGACCCTAAAACGTGTATTTCCGTTGAAAACTGGAATTTGAAAATTTTCACAATCACAATACTTTCCATTACTATATATAGTAAGTGAAAGTAATGAAGGGAGTGTTTTTTATTGGTAGTTTCTTCGTTACCACATACCCAAACAACTGCTCCATCATATACGTTTTATAGTTACCACTCATAAACGCATTCATGTAAATTTAAATACAGACAAAATGAAATATTCGCGAGCAAAGCCGCAGGTTACAGCTAGTATTATAAAAACAAATAATTATGTAATTTATAAAAAAAAAAAAAATTATTATTATTATAAACAAGTTAAATAAACATTTGTGCCTGATTGTCAAGAACCCATACCATACCCTGAGAGTTAAATGAGTAATAATGAAGTAAATATTTATGTTAATTGATTTTTTCTTAACAGAAAATATTCTTAATGTTCAATGTTACTTATTTACTCACCAACACCAGGAGGTCCAGATAACAATGCGGCTTTAAAGTAGGCACCACTGTCATCTTTTGCCCATGGGCCTATTAAAAATTAAAAAATGATTTTAATTTTAAAAAACACATAAAAAATATAAAAATAATATAATTAAATAATCTTACTCGGTTTAGGAATCTTCTTTTTACCAGACTGATTATCGTACCAATTTCTCAACCATTTAACCAGCTTATTCACATTGCTCTTTTCACCCTGCTGCCCGATTATCTGTTTCAAAGATGTCGGTTTGTACTTTTCGACCCAGAGGGAATATTTTGGATCATGTGTAACACTTTCTCTGACAAAAACGTCATTCTTCTTCGCAGGTGATGATGATGGTATTTTAGAATTCTTCGAATTTACAGGGCTTTTGGAAATTTTAGGTGAAATTTTCTTTGAGATATTTTTCACAGGGCTTTTGGAAATTTTAGGTGAAATTTCTTCTTTTGTAGTTTTTTTCACAGGGCTTTTAGGAACAGAATCGGCTAATTTCCGCTTCTTACTTTGATTGGCATTTTCTTCTTTTAAAGCATGTTTTTTCAAACTCTTTTTTTCCGGAGTTGGTTCTATTATTTTTTCTGGAGAAGGGGACATTTCATGAAGGCGGGAGTGAACTGCAGGTTTTTCCTAGGATCAATAGAAATAAAAAATTAAAAACTAAAAATATGCTTGACCATAAGAAGAAATCCATAACAAAATATATAGATGAGGGGAAGGAATGAAGGTTATTAGGTTGTTGTAGGAGTCTATGAGGTTATGTATGATGTTAAGAGAAACGTAAATTGAAGTCAAAATTCTCTTAAGGCTATGGGACATGGTGAGAGAAGAGATAGGTGAAAATTCGTGAGAGCAAGGTCGAGGAAAGTAAAGGTACAGGAGAAGGCATAATTTTTTTAAATTATTCGGATAACAAAATAAGAAATCACTTTTTAAAAAATCCTCTAATATCATTAAATATCATTTTTAAAATAAAATTTAAAAAAACAAGTCTAATATCTTAAAACATCATGAAAATATGTTTTTTTTTAATGTAGAAACTTCATTTTAAGAAATTAAACATTATTCTTAGTAAAAGTTAGAAAAAAATAAAATAAATGATGAAGTCTAATAGAAAATAGTGTAACTGAATATTTATTATAATACCTTGAAAGTATGTGAGAGAGTACAATAATTCACTATCACAGAACAACAAAAATTTTCACCAACCTCTTCTCTCACCATGTAGCATGGCCTTTAATGTGCTGGATATTCTAAAGATGGCACAATGAAACTTACGGTATCCTTTTCCGGGGACACATAGGAATCAGAACTCTTAACGTCGACAGTTGGGCATTTTTCGCTAGAAGACGATTTTTTCAATGATGATTGAACATTTAATGTTTCATTTTCAACAGCAGCCGGTTTTTTGTCATCAGATGGAAAATCAGGTACATCGTCCCAATCAATGTCTTCGATCAAATCCAAGGCGGGATCTTTCTTGTTCTAAAAATACATCATTTAAAACATTGGTAGTTCAACATATTATAAATTGTGAAGAGAATGGACTGTATAGTAGCGAACAAAGAAAATAATAATAATAATTTCACTATTAGGAATTTTTTTTTAACACATTTTATTGGTACTTACAACTGTACTTATAATAAATACAAGTAAATGGGCTAATTTTCACTTATGGGCGTGAAAATATCTTGTGAACCTACCCAGTATTAAGAATAAACCTACCCAGGAAACTATTAAGAATTGAAATAGTAATGTTTTTATATTTTTCCAGTAGTAAAAAAAAAATTAAAAAAAAAAAAAAAAAAAAAAAAAACCACAGTACCTAGTTGATTAAATAAAATGCCCCGCTGACAAAAAAATCTGGTGCGGGCAACACATGACTTTTACTTACCTTAGCTGTTAAAATAATTTAAGAACTATTAAATAAATTTAAATTCAAAAATTTTGAACTTAATTTAAATAAAAATTGTATTCAGTTTTGTTGGAAACATATGATTTAAATTTAAAAAATATAATAATAGGCTTACAGAATTCAAAGGCTCGATGCCAATGCCAGCAAATACAGCCTACACAGGCTCGTCTAATGATCTCCATTCAAGCTCAAGCCCGCGAGATCAGCCATAACACAATCCTCCCATCGGCCTACCTTTCAGTCCAGCGATAACCAACTTTCTCGGAACCCATTCCTCACTGAGCCCAACCACTTTACACGCCCAATTGAGTTTCTACAATGCTATCAACTCAATTATATTCACAGGGTACAAACTCCACAATTCCGCATTGTGCAGCCTTCTACACTACCCAGTAGCCTTATCTCTCTAATATTTTATGCAGTATCTTATTTTCAAAAACCTTAAGACATTAATCCTTCAAAGTAAGCAGCCATGTTTCAATAATTAAATAATATTGCAATATCAAAATGTTATGTAAAATTATCAGTAATAATTGCATGCCCTATTTGTCACTTTACATAGCTTTTTACAACTTTGTATATAAGATAATATTTTTTATAAAATCTTTAGTTTTCCAACAGTATATTATACATCTATGTCGCAGTTCTCATGTTAAGAAAATCAAAAATTACAATTAATAAATATTTTCATTCTTTTCTCTTTCAGTTGGTAATCAAATTTGGTTTACTTTAACTCTTAGCCACTTTTTATCAATCCTAATAAAATGATATGGGTAATTATAATGAATCTATAAAATCTAAGGTACTTTAGAGGAAGAAAATTAAAAAAAGAAAAGGTATTTAAGCCTTGTTAGACTATTTCAATCAGAATGAAATCTACATTGTATTAAATTTTACATCCATATAGTGAGTTTAGTCAAAATCGTTAGAGCCATTTTTGAGAAAATCGTAAAAAGGTGCGAAATGCATGGAATAAAGTAGCACTTTACGTCAGCCTATTTTAGTGAAAAAGTTTCTGTATCATCTCAGGCGATTAGTGGTCTTTTATATAAAATTTCAGTCTCGTACATCTTTTAATTTTCTCAGGGGAACTCAAAAACGTGTATTTCCATTGAAAACTGGAATTCTCAAATTTTCACGATGGCGATACTTTCCCTGACTATATATTCATATATGGGTATGTGAAAGTAAAAATATTTACTTCCAAATATATCCGTTCAATTTTTCTTTTCATAACTAATAATTTAATTCTAGATTTAAGCAGAGGAAAATTATATAATAAAATTTTACATATTTATAAGAACATTTATGTATTTTCATTAGCCAAAATTTGATCAGTAGTAATATTAAAATTTAATAATTAAATTAACCTAAAAAATGCAATAAAAATCAGTAAAAGAGCAAAACATTCACTTTTGTGCAATGTAACACTGTAATACATATTCTCTAGTTGATGAATCAAATTGCTGTTTGTGTTTAAAGCGGATATACACAAGCAAATACAACGTGAAAAATAATGAAAATCTGGTCTCTAGTCATGACCATTTTATTTTCAACACCACCCTTTTTATTGAAATTTTATAACTTAGTAAATAAGTAAAAATGGAAAACTTTTGAATTGAATACCTTCTTTTTTTTCGGCTGTTCAATCCTCTTGATAGGAGTCTTACCCAATAGTTCGGCAACATCATTTTTTGATACCTCAAAATATTTAGATGTTTCTCCATTTTTGTTCGATTTTTCCTGTTTATCTTTCTTATCAGACCCTACATACAAACATGCAATTTCAAATATAATATAATGTTAACACAAAAAGTTTATATTAATGGAGGAAAAGGAGCAATAAATAGCTTTTAAAATAGCTTTTATAATTGTCTCTCATAAACACTGTTATTGAAA
Organism: Piezodorus guildinii; assembly: GCA_023052935.1. Lineage (NCBI taxonomy): Eukaryota > Metazoa > Arthropoda > Insecta > Hemiptera > Pentatomidae > Piezodorus > Piezodorus guildinii. Next base: position 90,381,712 of record CM041294.1, read on the forward strand.
AATGAAGTTATGGGCAACTAATACGCTAATGTGGACTATAAAAGTTTTTGTTCCATAATAAGGAATAATGGCACGATCTAGTTTCAATTTAGTGAATTGATGATTTAAATTGAAGGGGTTCCTCACACTAGGCTGAAACAACAAGAAACTGCTCACAGATACCAATTACAACATTTGTTTAAAAAACTCTCAAAACTCCCCATCTACTACAAAAAACAAATTTATATCACAACCAATAGACCTACACAGGAATATGGGATTGAGATATCTAGATCCACCAAACCACTAAATTCCTCCCACATTCAATCCTTGCAATCTTCTTTTTTCTCTTCCTCTTCGAGCCATTATTGGTGTAGAGGGGCCTCGATCCAGCGCTGGCAGTAATCCCAGTCTGTGCTGAGTCATTTCATTTATGCAAAGGTCTTACCTCTGTTGCACCCAATCCTCTGGATATGTTCCTGATGGGAAATTCTTAGTCGGCCACGTGGTCTCCTACCTTTGGGTCAGGATTCCAGTGCCCTGTGTTCCCTTACTTCATCCATTGGACACACATATTTTAATTGCCTTTTTTCCATGATTGTCTTCAATGGTGGAACCTCTAGTTGCTCTATGATTCTATTGTTTCAGACACATATCGCCTTGTCTTTCCCACTGCTCTACTTAAGAATTAATATGCTTGTCGACCATCACCCAGCTCTCACCTCCATATGTAAGAACTGGTAGATAATCAGCTATATATATATATATATATATATATATATATATATATATATATATATATATATATATATATATATATATATATATAATATTATATATATATATATATATATATATATATGTGTGAGTGTATGTGTATCTTAACATCTTGTTCGGCTTCATGGTGTCCTGTTATGCTATTGTCGATCTGGTAGTACACCTGGCTCGCTTTATTGACTCTATTTCCTACCTCTAGGTCAATTTTTCCAGACCTGTCTATATTAGTTCCTGAGTAGTTGAATTAATTCACCACTTCTAGGATCTTCCCATTGCATACCATTTCAACATTTTCTTTTTCATTCCATGAGAGAACTAGGATCTTGCTTTTGGAGTCATTTATGGACATTCGTAGAAGTTCTGCTTCTCATTATACCAGTGCTTGTAGCTTTTCTTTTGTGTCTGCTATTAGGACAATATCATCTGTATATAGGAGGCATTTCACCAGAACTGTCTGCATCTTCTATTTTCCTATTTTAGTCCATACCAATTTTCGCTTGCAGACTTTATGAATCTTGTACATCAGAACCACGAAACCTTGCAATCCAAAATCCTAAATGCCCCTCCCTTTGTCACCAATAAAACAACCATTAAAACCTGAACATAACAAACCATTAAAACCTATAAGTAGTGTACTTAGCCTTTAATAGATATATCTCCATTAATTCCCAAACTACCAGCCCACTCAAATCCACTTGTTCTGTTTAATTCCACTCATCTTCATCTATTGCCATTTATCCTCTGAGGCACCTGAAAAGACTAGGACGTCAGGATCTCCTAACTTTACACATAAGTGCTACTGTTGGGTAGTTTCTTCACAAGCCTTTTTTTGTTTTCATGGCCATAATTATTTCATCACTTGTTGCATTTATTGTAAATATCAATAACATATTTTTTTAAGATTGAAGGGCATATTAGATGTAGACCTATAACTGAGAATTGATGATTAGGTAAAGGTAAGATCCGGGGAAATATTGTCTGCGTGAAAATGGAAAGAGCCACTTCAATTTGCTGTACAAGTGGATAACTGGAGACTGCCTGAAGTGCCAAAGATAAATCTTAAAAAAACAGTTCATCAGCTTCAATCTATCCTTCAGAACAGTCGAGAGGCCACTGTACACCACACGATCGTAGTCAAAGTAGGGGACAATAAATGAGGATACAAAGCGCTCATGGATGGATAGTGTAAGATGACAGGAGTGATGGAAAAATTTAAGGTTACCTATTGAATGCCAGGAAATTAGGGCAATATGTGTTTTCCAGAAAAGGGTTTGGTCAATAGTACTGCTTAAATTAGACAGAGGAACAGAAAGTGATGGTTAATTATTAATGACCAGAGAAAGCCATTGGAGCCTAAAGCAATGGTCGGATTTTTAAATAAATATCTGATTTACCCATCCAAAAATAAACAAATATGTGCTTAATTATTTACTAAATATAACATAAAAAATGCAATGAACTTGTGAAATATAACTGTCAATTGATAAATCGAATTTCAAACAAAAATCAACCACAACCACATAACAGTTACAAGTAACATATAATAACAAATAAAGCTTATGTAACCTGCCTTTTCCTTTTTTGGGAGTAGATTTTTCTTCTTCAGAATCAGAATCTATGAACACTCTTTTTCTACTTTTTTTCTTACTGCTTACACTATCTTCAAGAGTTTTTTTGCCAGTTTTCGAATCAGTTTTTTTAGATTCTGGTGTTTTCGAGAAATATAATCGAATGTCCTTAGAAGAAAAAACACATACACAATCAAAATCCAAAAAGAAATGGGTTAAAAAGTATTTTTTTAAAATTTCGAGTTACCATAGGCATGTTGGGATCTACAAATGTAACTGTTAAGATAAAAAATTAATAAGATTATGTTTTAAAATAAGGCAATGGACCATTATACACATTTAAAAAAGAATTTTAAACATTTCGTTAAATTACCGAATTATTGAAAAAACCTTCAACATAAGTTGAAGGTTAAATATGACCACGAATCCCGCCGCGCATCAATAGACCAGTAATAGTGTAATCAGCATATATTTTAAAATACTTTATTAGAAAATAAATATTTTTCAAAAAGAATGATGATGTATAATTTCTTCGTGAAATAGTTTAGTTAATTTTTTTTTATGACATGTGTATAATTAAAATACACTAATCTAACTTTTGAGATAGATATTATAGATTAAGATAGATAGAGATTCATTACCACACGACTATTCAGCCAACTGAACGTGCGCAGTACAGTTCCTCCGTCCCAAATCCGTATTGCGCATGATACGTTAGTAAAATAGTCCTGTGGGAACAAATTATATAAGACCACCGGCTTATAACCGTTTTGGAAGGTACATTGGTTAACAGTGCAAGCTACTTTTAAAAAAGCTTATTTTTTTGTCAATTTAATATAAATAAATTCGATAAACGAATCATTTATAAATAGTTTATTTGGTTTCTAGTCACTTAAATATTTTATAAAATATGTCTGTAAGTATTTCAGGTTTTATTTAATTTTTTTTAAATCTTCTGTAGAGTATTTCAGAATAAGTTACTTGTTTTAAAATTTAAATTTTATATCTTCAGTTAAAGGTTCGAAAATCATCTTGGTATCAGTTACAAAGGAATTCACATTTACATAGGAACCTGATTTCTTATTATTTTTGCAAACTAATATTAAATATAACAAAAAAAGACCAATTGATGATCCAATTAAAATTTATTTGAAATATACGGAAGTAATTTTTAGTATCCAATTAATCAATGGTTTTATTTTTTACTTTGAATCAATTGGTTTTATCCTCACCGCTTAAATTGGTGCAAGATTGTGTGCTGTACATTATTTTTGTCCCAACATGTCTGAGTACAGAAATGAAAGAATCAGACATTTGTTCCAAAACGTGTCCCAAAGTTTTGGGAGTGAATTTTGCATGGACTGAAAACTAAATATAAATACAGGCCTTTGGAACACATTTCCCAAATCTGTGATTGGTCAAAACTCAGGCATATACAGAAATATAATCAGGATGAAATTTAATTCTTCTTTAATTGAGGCCCTCAGAGTCATATTAAAATGGTTCCTTACAAGTTTCCTTAGTTAGTTAAACATTTCTTTTCTTGTTTACCAAATTTGGAGTAGAAAATGACAATGAATTCCAAATAAAATATTTTTCCTTTATCCAAAACTCTCTTCCCCTAACAAAGGGCCATGCTACACGATGATAGAGATAGGCAAGTGAAAGCTAAAAGTTTGTGATGTTAGCAATTGTGAATTATCGCACATTTTTAATGTATTTATTATAAATAAAAATAAATTTCTTAAAATGTTGTTTCCAAAAAAAATGTTATCATTATGTATGCAACACTTGTTTTGATGTAACTTTACCTAAATTATCATTAATTTTTACTTTCACTTACTTATATTTGTGTGTTTATTTATTTAACGTCACTTTATGCTGCTGTGGCTAATCAGACGATGCTACAGTTGGAGTCCTAAATTTGACCTATCCAGGTTTTATTAGGATATGGATCTTTAACGAGTGAGTACCTGACATCGCACAGGCTCGGGACCACCTTTTTAATGTCTCCCTCCCACGGACGGCATAACTAAGGATTTTTTTACTCCCATTAAAAAATCCTAGGACCACCTGCGGGTTTGAACCCGTGACCTTTGACATAGAAGGCTATTATGCTAGCACCCAGCTATAAGTGATCCCACCTATGTATGGAATAAATATATAATAAAATAGTAAGGAATAGGTAGGATATATAAGGTAATAGAATAAATATAGTAAGGAAAAGTATTGTGATATAAAAAAATATATATAATTTTTCAAATAATTTCGATTTTCTGTGATATTTTATTAATTATTCAATAAAAATAATCAAGTATATTATTAACTCCAGGGGGACCAAAAAGAAAGGAAAAGGAAAGAAAGTATTTTAGATTTGGCTAAGTATTTAGACAAAGCTATCAGAGTCAAATTCTCTGGTGGAAGAGAAGCTGCCGGTGTATTGAAGGGATATGATCCACTTCTGAATTTGGTTTTAGATGACACAACAGAATATATGAGAGGTAAGAAAAATAATTTTAACTTACACTTGCTAGTGAAATTTTGCCTATATATACTCCTATAACACAGTTAAATTTCGAGAACAATTTGTATAGAGTTTTAGGATCAGTAAACCGTAATTAATTTTATAAAATAAATACAAATATTGATCTATGCGGTCAAATCATAAATTTTAAATGATTTAATCTCCCCAAAACTCAACTATTATTGAAGATAGAAAAAAAATGAAAAGTATTCTGGGTTCAGGAATTTTTATTTGAATTATTTTCAAAATAATTAAAATAAAATAAAAGAAATTAGTATAAAAGTATGGTGTAAATGCTTTTGTTTTATTTTTTAAATAATAAATCTTTGTAATTGAATAATTATTTCTCTTCTTCCCCATCAAAATTTGAGGTCTTATGTTACAATATATGTAGAACCCGAATATTGTAGAAAAAAAAATCTTTCCGTCTGCTGGGATATGTATGTTTCCGTAGTTTTCTCTGAAACAACTTACTTATACTTGTTAAGAACTTTCAAAGTTATATTGAAAAAAAAGAAAAACAGTTTTTTTTTCAATGAACATTGTTTTTGTTTCAGACCCCGATGATCCGTACAAGCTAACCGATGAAACTAGAATGCTTGGGCTGGTGGTGTGCCGTGGAACGTCAGTCGTGCTTATATGTCCAGTCGACGGTATGGAGAGCATTCCTAACCCTTTCGTTCCTCAGGAATCATAAAAATAATGGACTTTTTTTTTAAGTTTTAAGGAGATTTAAGTTCTGTCTTTATTTATATAAATGAAAAAGTTTTACTTTATTTAAGGTATAAATTCTAATTTGTACATACATATGTCTGTGTATATATATATATATATATAAAAATATATTCATATTTCTTAAAAAATTCCATTTAGAGAAGACAATAAATGATCATTTTCTGATACTGTATATCATTTATTCTATTTCCCAGTTCTTATATTGTTTTAATGAAAATAATTTTAATTCCATCACACAAAGTCCCCAAAGAATAAGGAACAATGTATTCCTCAAGTCTCTTTAGTCGTGCTTTATTAAGTTTCAATAATCAATCATCTCTTGTGTGCAACATATGACTTTCACTTACTTCATTTCTTGGAATCCAGTTTTTAATAAAGCATAGGTAGTAATAATCTTTAGTCAGTCGTTTAAAAATATTTTAATTTTTCCGATGTTTCGGCTTAAGCATGTGAGCCATCATCAGGGCTGCAAACATCAGAACAACCAAAGAGATGCATATCAATACAATATGATAATTAAAAATTATGAATTTCATGAAAATTAAAATATAAAAATAAATACAAATACACAAACATATTATAAATACTTCTTCTTCTTACTCTAACTCCTGTGTGCTGTCGTCCCGTAAGTCTTCTCATCTCCGGAATGGTACGTCCTCTTGCTGCTCCAAGTTTTCAATGTAGTCAGTATATATACATCTGGGTCTTCCACAAGGGCGTCTTCCTTCCGGTCTGGCTTTCCAAGTACCACCTGGCCTTTCGTTTCGGGTGTCGTCCATTCTACAGACATGCCCATACCATTTAAGTTGCCTTTCTTCCAGGATGTCACAGAATGATCTTACACCTAAATCCTCACATACTCTTTCATTCCTGATGTAAACCTCCTTGTCTTTCTGACCATTCTTCTGAGGAATCTCATTTCAGCTGATGTGATCTTACTCAGATGCTTGCTGAGGGTTTTCGAGCTTTCCACACAGTACAGGACACTGGGAAAAACAGATTTAAATAGCCTAATTTTCGCCTGCCAGCTTGCCTATGACTGTTTTTGAGATCTGGTAGTATAGTCCATTGGCTTCGTCACTCAATTTAGGACCTCCTGATCTATTTTACCATCACTACTTATAATGTATCCAGGTACGTATGATTATTTGTTGATTCTAGGGGTTCTCCATTACATAAAATCACAGGCTCCGCACTTTCTGTCCCAACACTCATTACTTTACTTTTAGTTGGGTTTATATGCAGCCCTCTTAACATCAGTTCCTTTTCCCATTCCACTAATGATACTTAAGAGCCTCCTGGGAATCAGATATGAGGACTATTATCATCGGCATAGATCATGGCATGTGCTAGCACTAGTATTAGGTTCCAATAGCCCACTACTTCTCTTGGGGTCCTCCTTTTGCTCACCTACCATATCTCGTCCATAAGAAGCATGAACAGCCGGGGGCTCAGACTATCTCCCTGCTTTACTCCTTTATAAAAATGGAAAGCTGTGACGTTTGGCCATTCTCACAATACCCTTTGGATCTTGGTACACTGATTTGATAGCGCTCACCAGGTTTGCCGGTACTCTTCTTGTTATCAGTGATGTCCTGTGTATACTATAAATACCAATAATAATATAATAAAAATAATAAGATGATCATAAGTATGAAATTAAAGTTTAGAAGTAAATAGAGAGTCAAACCAAAACATAAATAAATAATAATAATAATAAAATATATATATTATAATATGCTATTAAAAAATATCTTTAAAAAAAAAAAAATTATCACAATATTTACTTCATTATAACTCATTTTACTCTCAGGGTATGGTATGGGTTCTTGACAATCAGACACATAATTTTATATAACTTTTTAATTATAATAATAACTTACAAACAATATGCAGGCTAACTATAATTATTCTCTCTGTGGGGGCGGGGTGGCCGAGCGTGTTGCAGTGAGCACGCCTTGCCTAGCAAAAGATAACCAAATAATTACGAGTTCGACTCTCGTGCTGGGGAATTTTATCTCGGCATCCCCCGCTCCCATCGCCCGAGAGAACCCCCGTATAGCCTTCAAAGGCGAGGTAGGGGTGGACAAAAAAAACAAAAAAACTGTAATTATTCTCCATGTTCAGACAGCAGCTCCTACCTCCCTCAGGTCCCCACTCAAAACTAACTGACTGCTGAGGTATAAAGATACCTGCTAGTGACCTTTTTTCTTAGTAAACAAACAACCTAATAGGAGCTGTTATTTAAATTTCACTTTTTTTATATGTACCATCTCTCTCTCTCTCTCTCTCTCTCTCTATATATATATATATATATATATATATATATATAATATATATATATATGTACCATCAGTGAGCCATATCAAGCATAAACTGAGGAAAAACCGAAAAACATCAATAGGTGGTATGTTGGGGGTTGATGTATAAAACCTAATGGTTTTTTCCCTTTAAATATAAATACTACAGCTTGTCTTTTAACAGTTGTTTTAAAAATATACAAAGGGGAAAAAAAAACTCAAATTATGTACAATATTGATTCTACATTGCTAACAAAAAATTAGAATCTGAGGTACACCAAGAAGTTACAAAAATGAAAAGAAAAATGTACAGTAAATAAAACATAGTACTATACAAGCAGTGGGAGCAGCGTGGGCTAGTGGATAGAGCACTAGTCTACTGTTCTCCAGGCCCTGGGTTCGAATCCCACCTATAACAAAATATTATTGATTCTGTTAATTTAGCCGTGGGATGATCCTAGGGTATGGAGTTCCTCCTGGGGCAGACCCAGACTCTTTTAAGTGGGTACCCAAATTGGGGGAAAAACCTGGCTGCTGATCATGATGAAGGCCTAATCCCCTCATAGTATGGCCGTTGGCCTAGAAACAGTAAGAATCCCTATATGTACTGAGCCCAAGATCCTTCATGGGTTGTAGGGATACAGGTTCTTTTTTTACTATACAAGCAAGTATAAAAAAATTTAAATTTGAGGAGGTGAAAGATGTTGGAATATGAGGGAGAGATTATTTCTCTTCCAGTTTAATGGTTGATGGGTACCAAATCTTCTGCCATATGAATGTATGTGGCTTCTGAAAGGAATCGTTTTGCTTAACAAACGGAAATGGTTAATTATTTCTAAAAGTGTCTTACATTCTGTCAGACTACTAAAAAGTGGATAAAAGTTACATGAAATCAAAGCTTTGGAAGTTATCCATTCAGTGAGGCATTTTAGATTGACTGAAAGCTATTTTCACTAATGATGGAGTATTGTTAACCGTCAAGAATATTAGATGAAGCAGATGGTTGGGGGTGCGGTCATCAAAAAGAAACACACATTAAAAAGTACTGCTTATTTTAATTGTGAGCCGATGTTTCAGCCTACATTGTGGCCTTCATCAGGGCTAAGAGAAACAAGATAACAACCAATGTAATTATAAACTTAGTAATACGTTAGATATATAATAATAGATTAGATATATAATAATAACGTTAGATATATGGAAACGAACATAAATTTAATGTAAAATGATAATAAGATGACAGTTATAAAGTATAGAAGTAAACAAAATTAAGATGATAATATTTCAATAAGAATATTTAAAGAGAAACTAAGCAAATGATTAAATGTTAAAAGAACAATATGTGAACAATTAAAATTTTTTAAATATGAACAATTTTGAAGTGATATTTGATAGTAATATATAAAAAGAACGTAGTAAAGAATATGGGTTGTATATAAAAATTATATGATAATTAGAAACGAAAAACAATGAGAATAAAAAATATACATATTTATAAGTAATGTAATATTAAACTAACTTTTTAATGTGTGTTTATTTGTGATGACCGCACCCCCAACCATCTTCCTCATCTAATATTTTAACTAATACGTTTCCCTATTTAACAAGTAATAAAAATGTAATGAATATTTTGGTAAGTATAAAATTTTTATTTCAAAAAAAGGTGTTGAAATACGATTCATCATGTAGGCTACGTAATAATGGCAAATCGACATCCTTCAATGAAATCTCCGGAGCGGTCCTGCTAACCGGGATCTGGAATTTGATGGGATCGGGACGTATCTTGCTCTCTGATATCTCGGACGTGTTCTCGTGCCACGAGGGATCGTTGTGGAAGGGGTTCACCGGGTAGAGCTGCACTCCGCCGCCGTCGTTGACGGAGCCCGTCCAATAGAACCCGTTGACATCCACCAGCACCACTTCGGCGGTCGGCAGGTTGTGCAGGTAGTTGGAGATTATATTACCCAATCCCGGCACTCTGTAGTTTCCTTATGATCAGAAATGATTAATAATTATATTATTTCAAATTGGAATGATTGTATTACTTTCTAGTAATTACCTGCTGCAAGAGAACCACTTTCTATAATGCCACCCAGGATTCCCCTAAAGACAGCATCTTACCACCTTGAGCTCATAAGATCCATTAAAAAAGAAGAAGCCATACGTGAGGAATTAAGATCCTTGGCACTCAAAACCATAACTAAGCGTTATCCCAACCCTCCCTGGCTCCATGTCTACACCGATGGTTCAGCGGAATATGCAAATTACAATGGAGGAGCAGGCGTGTACTCGCATCTATTTCAAATCTCGAAGCCGGTAGGGAAATGGTCTACGAATTTCGACAGCGAAATTCATGCTACATTACTTGCTTTGGTAGCTACCTCAAATATAGATGCAAAGAGCATTGTCTTGTTAACCATGATGATATATCTCAAGATAATGACATAGGTGACTGTCAATTAAAAATTGAACAAATGTTTAAACTGGGTATGCTGGTAGTTTTCCAATGGATACCAGACCATTGTGATATCCATGGAAATGAAGCAACTGACAAGCTTGCAAAAGAAGGTGCAACTTCAGAGCAGTCGGACAATCAAATTTTTTATCGTAGAACTAGGGATGAAGTTAAAAAGGTATATCATGTTCTACTAATGGATCCCCAAATGCTCAGTTCGATCAACAACCGCTGGGCCAAACTCCATGAGGAAGAAAGGATATCGATAGATTTACAAAGAAAAGAATCTGTTGCACGGTTCAGAATGATTACCGACCATGGTTACCTCGCGAAGCACTTGTATAGGATCGGAGTGGTAGGGTCTCCATGTTGCTGTTTGTGTGATGTGAAGCAGGAAATGGACGCAGCGCATCTAGAAGTATGCCCTCGCTTACAAAAAATAAGATCTGAAACTCCATCCAGATCGGAATGGTACTGAGCTGCAAGATCCCTTTTGGCGGAAGCCGAAATGGGGGGGAGGGGGCATAGTTAAAAATAAAAATAAAAACTTTCTATTGGCATCATGCATACAATGAATGGATCCGTAAAAAGAGTCGAGAAGTTTAAATATTTAGTGGAATACATACAAATAGAATGATCAAACCAGATAGAACGAATAGAAAAACTTCAGAAGGCATACAAACTCGCATGGTCACTTTACGATAAAAAAGGTAAATCAAAACAGGCCACGAGGTAGAGCTATGAGGCTCTACTAAACCATCGAATTCTTCCCGCATCCAATCCTTACAATCCAAAATCCTCCGCAGACTGACTTCACAAACAGAGGATGGACAGACTTGCAAAGAGAACTTCGATGTTGTTAACAGTTCAAGCCAAAAAACAAATTGGTATCATGGAATAGAGGAAGACTTAAGGCACTTGGGGATCAACGAGCAAATGATGAGAGACAGAAAGGAATTCGGGAACAAAATTAGGAACAGAAAACTTATGGTAAATGAGAGAAGGAAGGCAGGAGCATTATGATCATTGTGGTCTTGGGAAGAGAGGAGGAAGGTGGCACAGGAGTGAGGACTGTGTCATCGTTAGGTAGTCGAGTACATCCACTATTCATAAGGGCAAAATTTATATGAATGAATGAATTACTTTCTAGTGGTAGGTTTATTTTGTTAAATTTTTCCAAAATTTATATTCGTTCGTTTATTAAATTAATTTAGCTTCGTGGTCTGGTGGCTGGATTTCGATGAAAAAGTTGCTTTAACATCTCCAACTGTAATGGCGCTCATCCCGCCAACTATAGGGGCTGCCAAACTTTGAAAGAGCTTCGAAAAAATCGCGCGAAGCAGTATGCTCCTCAGCGACCTCCAACAGTAAGACATGCACCGCCTGCCTTCAATGAGTTTCCACCTACCTCTTCCAAAACTAAATCAACCTCAGCCACCTCATCCAAGAACTGACCGGCAGCATCAGAGGGATAGGCATCAACCAGCTCTAGCACCAGACCATCAAGATCAGAGACAGCCACAACAACCAGCTCAAGCCCAGTACCAACAGCACCAGAGACAGCCGCAGCAACCATCTCAAGCCCCACACCAACAGCTACCAGCTCAAGCGCCACACCAACGACACAGATATACAGGTATGAGTGGGGGCACTACCATACCGGTCCCGCCGGTAGATAACTCCTCTGGCCAGTTATACAATGTTATTAATAATTTAAACAACCTCATTCAGCCCCTCCACGGTCTTCTTCAACAACTCTCTCAAACTACCCTTGCCCTTAGACAAATATATGCCCATTAATCAGATGACTGTAGGCTCCATGTCTATCATACTATGGAACGCGAACGGACTTAATCAACATAGGACAGAACTAGACATAAGAACTGATATAATAACTAGACACGAGAAACGAATTGATATAGCACTAATCACTGAAACACATTTTACACCAAAATACAAATTTTACATTCATGATTACAAAATCTATAGAACTGACCATCCAGACATAACTTCACACGGTGGCACTGCTATTCTCATCAGATCAACACTAAAACACTATCCTTTATTAGCAATTACCCATATCAGCTGGCATACAAGCTACAGCCATTTCACTATTCTCTGAACATCACAACATTACTCTTGCTGCTGTTTATTGCCCTCCGAGATATGTCCTGACTTCCATGATGTTTAGTACCTTCTTCAAACGTCTCGGCAGATGCTTTGTCGCAGGTGGCGATTATAATGCTGAAGACCCGTCTTGGGGATCTAGATTATCAACCCCAAGAGGAAGAAACTTTCATTAGACACGATATCACCACACTCACCTACTTACTGGCCAACATCTGGACGTAAGACACCAGACTAATTGATTTTTTCATGACTAAAGGACTCCGCACTACACCTCACACAATAAGTCCGAGCACAGATCTTTGCTCTGATCATTCCCTTTTGCATTTAGAACTATTTGAAGAACCACTTGTAGCTAAGTAACACATATCTCTCACAAATGGCATAATGGATTGGGATGCGTTCAGGAACTGTCTAAATACTGCTCTCTTCATTCCTTTGACTATTAAAAATGAAGAAGAGCTTGAGGATGCTGTAGAATGCTTCACACGGAAGCTACAAGACACTGCATGGTCCTCTTCAATTCCCAGACGAAGAAAACATGAAAAGCAACCAATTTATCCACAGTATATATGGGATTTGATCAGAGCAAAAAGAAGAGCCCGGAAAATATGACAGACAGACCGACTTCCATCAGACAAACAAATTTACAACCGACTCAACAACGAACTCAAACGACAAATTGCAAAATTTAAAAGCACAACTTATGATAACTACATTAGTAACCTTTCGACTGACGATGACAGCTTGTGACGATCGCAATACTTTCTCTTACTTTATATTTTATATATTCGTCAGTGAAAGTAAAAACCTGTAGCTCTACAACCTATGAAGGGTCTTATATTATTATATTATAGGGCTAGTGTATGTAGGGATCTGTTCTGTTTCTAGGCCAACTGCCGTGCAATGAGGTGATTAGGCCGAGATCACACTCAGCTGTCCGGTTCCCCCTCTCAATTTTGGGTACCCACTTTATAGAGGCCGGGTGTGCCCCAGGAGGTCTCCTTGCCCCAGGGTCACTCCACATCTGAAATAACAGAATGTAATAAATAATAAACCAATATGTACTGTACCTTTTCCATGATATTTCGACCGCTTTAAATTCCCAATATATGTGATTCCATTTGAATATTTTACTCTTCCATGGTACATTTTGTCCCTGTACCAATGCCCTAGGTAAACTGTTTTGTCATCTTCAGATATGTACATTCCGTAACCTAAATTGGGGAGAATGTAGACCTTTTTATTTTTGGTTTGTATTTTATCATTTAATTTATTTCAAATAAAAAATTGAAATAACTAAGTTATTTAATGAACCTTACTAAATAGATAAAAGGATAAATTTGATGGAAATACCTTATGTTTAATTGACTATATATGAAAGCGATCTTGGAATGGATGTAACACAGTTAGTTTTACCTAAAGACAACATCAAATTACTCTAAAAAATCAAGTGCGGGCAACACACGGCTTTCAAAAACAAAAAATTGAATTAAAAAACATATTTTTTTTAGTTTTCTCCTTTAGTTGGATATATAATTCTTTCAACTTATATATTTACCTGTTTTTTATCATTGGTAACATGATGATATGGTTATTTTTATAGAATATACAAAATTAAAGTTACTTTAGAAGGACATTAAGAATATCGGCATTTAAGCCCTGTCAGACTATTTCGATCAGAATGAAACCTACATGATATTGAAGCCCATTAAAGTTTACATCAATATAGCGAGTTTAATCTAAATCGTTAGAGCCGTTTTTGTGAAAATCGAAAAGGCTCCAAAATGCCTGGGTACAAAGTGGCTCTTCTAGTTAGCTTATTTTGATGATAAAGTTGATGTAACTTCTCGGGCGTATAGTTGTTTAAATTTCAGTTTCGTATGACTTACCACACACAGACCTTTTTGCGGGTCTTGGTTTTTGGACTCAGGGGCTCCAAAACGTTTATCTCCGTTGAAAACTAGAATTCGAAAATTTTTACGATCGCAATACTTTTCCTTACTATACAGTTGTTTCAGGATTAAGAGACTAGACTTCAGAAATTTCATGTATAGGTAAGTGAAAATGAAAATACAAGTCCTTCAATTTGAAAATTGCAGTTTGTTGCATGATGTTCGCATTAAATGAGTGCTGTCATCTCTGGAGAAACTAAAGAGACTGGAAAACGAGACATGAAAGATTCATTCACTAATATTGCCTTCCTTAGGACTTAGTAGACGTTCCTGATTGTTCGGGTCAAGTTTAAATTCGTAAAACAACATTATACGAAAATCACGCTTTGTCATCTTAATAAAGACTGATATATTTCCTAGGAGCGAAAAGCTACCGGTGGAAACATGTTACTTTTCATGTACCGTACCATGCGCAAAGAAGTCGGTGGGTGAACTCACCTTTAAAAAAGTTATGTATATTTTAACAAACGTACTTGTTGTAGTGGATTAGAATTAACATATGGGGTCATAAATGTTTAAAAAGTCGCTGATGGAACAATATGGTTGTGGTAAGAAATGTTTTTATGATATTTGGTCTGTTCCCTCGTCACTTCTTTTCACAGATCTGGCAAATCATGTGTAGTAAATTAATTTTCGTTCTTATTGAAACCTGTTACAACGGAAAGAAATTACTGCACATGAGGGGAATTTCCCTTGTATTATTTTTTTGTGGACAAATATTTTGGTATCAATTATAAATGTGTAATTTCAGCCATGCTTTTTGACGATCTAATTACTGAGTACCCTAAAAGACAGTGAAAAGAAGCGACAGAATTGAAAAATTTTACTTATGAAGATTAAATGTTTTTTGTATTTTATGAATGAGAACATACCATGTCTTGTTATCGTTGATGGGAAAACAGCTTTAAAACCACCGACGTAAATGTCTCCATTATTAAATCTGAAAATGCTCTTACCCTTGTAAAATATTCTCAATTTAGAAACATTAACGGTCGATTTTCCTTTACCGCCTTTAAAGCGACGGTCGGGGATGGACTTATACTTTTCATAATATTTTTCTCTTAAAAAAAAAAAAAATAAGAAGAAAAAATCAAATTTGGAGCAGTTTTTAAAAATTCTATTACCACCTGTTGTAAGGTCTAGTAGCTAAACTATTGTTGGCAACATTGTCATTTATATATTACTGTTTTATCATTTTAATAATCGAACTATATTTGGTATTAAAATACTTCCATCTGACCGTTAATATATATAATTTTTTAATGAATAACCTATCAACTCATTGTTAAATCAACACCTTCTTTATCCAACCGTCATTCTATTACTACAATATGATATCATGTAAGTATTGGATTATTGATTCTATTCTATAATTCTGTCTATCCTGGTTAAGTTTTTTCATTAATGAATCTTTATACGTATAATTGACAAAAAAAAAAAAAAAAAATATCCTCATCTTCGAAATTACTGAACTGATGTTTTTATAAATATGACACAAAGATACCGGGCCATTGGGCAATGATTCGAAATATTCAACGTTGACATCAGCTGATCAGTTTTAAAATGGCGGCCGATTAAAAATATTTTAATTTAATAACTCAATTATTTTTGAAAATTGAGAACATTTTGTATATAGTTTAGTAATTAAGACACCGCGATTAAATTAAAAAAAAAAAAATTAAATTTTAAGAAAATAAACGGCCATAAATCAGTTATTTTTGGAGATACAGAAAAAAAATATCCTTCTTTGCCCAAGGTCCAGGGTTCAAACCCGCAGGTAGCCCTAGGATTTTGTAATGGGAGTAAAAAAAATCCTTAGTTGTGCCGTCCTTCGGAGGGGACGTTAAAAGGTGGTCCCGAGCATTTGCGACGTCAGGTACTCGCTAAAGTACCCTATCCTAATTAAATCTGGATAGGGAAAATTTAGGACTCCCACTGTATCATCGTCTGATTAGCCACAGCAGCATAAAGGGACGTTAAATAAATAAACAAAAAATAAACAGGAAAATATGTTGAGTTTTAGGATCAAGACACGTTCTAATAATTTTAATTAAATACACGTTTTAATGTCCCCTGAGTCCAAATAACCAAGTCCCGCAAAAAGGTCTGTGTTTTTTTGTTTTTTTTTTATTGAAGGTAGGGGGAAAATCTTTTATAGACGATGTGTGACTATACAAGCCCACAACAGTGTGAGATTCCTACTCACTAAAAAACCACCTCCCTATTCGCCTTCACCAACCCACGGAACTGCCGTTAGGCAAGGCGTGTGTGTGTGTCTGTGTGTATTTTTTTTTTTGTTCAAATATTAAAAAGATGCAGATAGGCCCATACCTATCCGTGTGTGGGATTTTTACCCACTAAAACCAACCTCCCTACACCTGTTCATTCCTCTCCACGGGACCGCCGTTAGGCATTACTTCGTGGAGGGAAATGGCTGAGTGCAGCCCCGTTGTCCTCTTCCACCGGTTTCATTTTTCCATATTATTGACTCCTTCTGGCCCTCTCTTCCGCTCTCAGCCTCTTAAGAACGACTGTGGCGAATCTCTTCTCTGTGTCCCGGTGGTCGTCAGAGCGCAGCATATGGCTCACTATATTTTCTGGTGTGATGCTTCCCTCGTACACTCCCTCCACTTCACTTCTTTCATCCGCAAAAAGAATGGAGTGAAAAATACATGTTCCGCTGTTTCCTCAGATGCCTGACACGCGGGACATTCTGCAGTGTTGTCCAATTTAAATCGGTATTGGTATGCTCTGTAGCATCCATGTCCGGTCAACAGTCGGGTTATATAAAAATCCACCTCGCCCTGCCGGCGACTATACCACAAACCTACATCTGGTATTAACCTTTGAGTCCATCTTCCGGAGTTTGCAGCCTCCCATCGCTGTGTCACTGACCGATAGTAGTTTTCCTCTCCTCTTCTCTGGAAACATTAGAGCGTCGTCTAAAGTGCCTACTTCACCGGCACTTATTGCCCTTAAGGAAATTCTGCGATAAACCGCAACCATCTGTCTCCTGTATGATTTAGTAACCATCGCCTCTTTCCAGATCGGAGCTCCATATAACATAATTGAGGACAAAACAGTAGCCAGAAGCCTTCTGCGACTCTCTCTGGGGCCTCTAACGTTTGGCATAAGACGTGACAATAAGTATGCCATTTTGGCAGATTTAGCGCTAATATGCTCCGTGTGATCATTAAACCGAAGACGTGCGTCGATCATAACTCCTAGGTACTTTAAGGAAGATTGTGAACGAATTTCGTGTCTACCCACCGATTCGATTTTCTTCCTGCTTGTGATAAGAAGAACCTCTGTCTTGTGGTCTGCAAGCTGTAGGCCTACGGACGAAAGCCAACCCCGAACCGTAGCAATAGCCTGATTAGCGATGAGGGTAACTTCTTCCAGGTACTTCGCCACCACTACCACTGCAACATCATCTGCGAATCCCACTGATGTGTCTCCCTCCGGCATTGATAACTTGAAAATGGCGTCGTACATGACAATCCACAGAAGAGGCCCTAGAACGGAGCCCTGCGGGACTTGTATCTCCTTAGGCCAATGTCTGAAAGATATAATGATTGCTGCATAAAACTTTGCACCTCTCCTCCACCTTGCTCCTGCAATTCCTGTACGGGCTGTATCAACTACCATAGCCTATAGCATCCACCGTGGACCGCTCTTTACGAAAACCATATTGAGCAATTGAAAGGCCATTAACACCCTCCGTGAACTGCTGTAGCCTAAGGGAAAGGATTTTCTCAAATACCTTGCCTACCGTATCCAGCAAACAAACTGGACGATATCCTGATGGGTCTTCGAGTTTTCCTTTACCCTTTGGAATAAGTACCAGGCGCTGTCTTTTCCAGGGTTTTGAATTGACCCTTCACGAATGCAGGAATTAAAGAGATCAATGAAAATGTGTAGTTGCCAGTCTCCCATCGAGCGCCTCCCCAGGTGGCGGATTGGGGGATTCTCAACAGATATGGCGGAAACCAGGGAAATAAAATACCCGAGGTGGACCAAAACTAAGCATAAATCCAGGCGCGACGAATCCTAGATTAGGCGGCGTACTGGTCAGCGTCTGTTCCTCAGGTCCGCATACGGGAAAGATATAGGATTTAAAAATGTTTGTGTGTGTGTGTGTGTGTGTGTGTGTGGGTGCATGCGTGCGTGGGTGCGTGCGTGTATGTGGTAACTCCCGGGCGAACACAAAAAGTCCTATGAAACTGAAATTTCATACTTAAGACAACTCTACGCCCGAGATGTTACAGCAACTTTTTCATCAAAATTAGCTAACCAGAAGAGCCACTTTATAGCATGCATTTTTCACCTATTTTCGATTATCTCGACAACGGCTCTAACGATTTTCATTAAACTCGCTATATCGTAGTTAAATTGGGCGGGCTTTAATATCATGTAGGTTTCATTCTGATTCAAATAGTCTGACAGGGCTTAAATGCCGATACTTCAATATTTCTTCCTCTAAAGTATCTTTAATTTTGTAATTTTTATAAAATTGACGATATCATCTGATTAGTCTGCTAACAAACAGGGAAATGTATAAATTGAAATTCGATATAAACTAAAGGAGATAACTGCTTAAATATTTTTTTAATGGAATTTTTTTTTTGGACTTAAGAATACTAATATACGTGTATAATATACCGTTACAATACTAACGATTTTAGAAAAAATATTATCTTATACATACTAAAAGCTCATGGAGAGTGATAAAAAGCCGATAAAACAAACTGATTGTCGTAGATAATAAAATAATAGATTATTTTATAAAACACATGTTTCTATTTAAATATTTCTTAAGGTGATATAAATAACGGAGACAAGCGAAAGTCGTGTTGCGGGCACCAGATTTTTTTTTATAAAGAAAACCAAACTAAATTATTAAATCATATCCAAACAAACTATTGTAATATATACATTATGAAAACATGTTTTTTTAATTATAGAAACTCCATTTTAAGAGATAAAACATTAATTATTAAATAAAATTATAAAGTTTTATAGAAAATACGGTTTTTGTGTATTTATTTCTATACGTTGAAAGTGTGTCACAGTATATGATAATTCACATCAAACTTATACACATTTTTATATTTACTTTTCCTATGCATATGCAGTACAGTTTTCTGGCCTTAAACCTGTACTGCGCATGCGCAGCTGTTGGGAAACAGATCTGAGTTGATAAACAGGTACAAAAATCCATCTTAATGAAGTCGAATATTTCAGTCTTTTTACTTTATTTTGGCGTGATTAAATTAACAATATTTCATTAATATAATAAAAAATCACAACAGTAATTGAATTATTTAATTAAATAATTCCGTTATTCATTATTTTTAAGGATTTGAACGTTTCTTCCATTGTTTACATCTTGGAGATAATTATACTGTCCAGCATTTCCTTAAAAATAAAACAAAAAAATTATTAACGAAAATAAATTAATGCATAATAAAGTTATATTTTTAAATAAATTCATATTATCTAGAAAAAAAAATATCATGAAAACATCACTTGTGAAGTTAGCAAACGTAGCCAAACTATGGATACTAAAATTATTGTGTTTTTATTTTGGGAGGAAAAAGAGAGAGGAGGACATCAGAGAACATCAGGTTTTACCGGCAAAGGCTTATTTTCGGTTTGAATTAATTATAATAATAACAGGCCTACCAAACCCAAAGGTTCGATACCGATATCAAACTAAATGCTGCCTACACAGATTCGTCCAATGATCATCATTCAAGCCCAAGCAGAGATCAGACTTTATAAAATCTTCCCATTTCGGCCTACGCTTCGACACTTCGGCCTATTTTTCGGAAGCTTACCAGTCGGTTCAGCGTATAGCAACTTTTTCGGAATTCGTTCTTCACTGCGCCCAACCATTACTTACCAGTCCATTTGATTCGCTGAGATGATATAAACTCAATTATACTCACACAGTACAAACTCCGGATTTCCACTCTGTGCAACATTCTGAATTCCCTGTGGCCTCATCTTTCTTTGGACCAAATATTTTACACAGTACCTTTTTTGAAAACCTAAGGCGTTGTTCATCCTTCAATGTAAGCAGAAATATTTCAAATCCGTAAAGAAAAGATCGAAAGAATAAAATTAAAGTTATAATTTCAACTTTTAAATTTAGGAGAAGCCGCGAGCTAAGTAAATTCGCAACTGAATAATAACATGCACATCCCGCCTTTAACTGTGACTTTATCTAATTAATAGTTATGTATCATATGACTTACCGACAAACGAAAACATCTGACTGCGACATATGCCGACGACACTGCAATTATTACTAAAACACAGGACAGTATGCCTTTACATCACTTAGACAATGTACAAAACTGGTGTAAAAAATGGAAATTAAAAATTAACTATGACAAGTTGTTGCATTTACACTTAGACGTGGAACCTGTCCTCCAGTTTACATAGATAATCACCAGATACCACAATAAAACACACGTACTTAGGACTTATTTTTAACAAAAGGTTGTCATAGCTCCCACACATCAAGACAAAGCTCTATATTATCGACTGAGACTATTGTATTCGATACTTCATAGACATTCTAAGTTACCCATCAGACAGAAACTTAACGTATACACTTATTTATTAAAACCTATTTGGACTTACGCTTGCCAAATATATGGACCTGCTAAAAATACACACATAAGAAATAAATACCTTTCAATCGCAATTTTTAAGACTGTCAACGAACTCACCACCGTATGTTTCAAACGATACTCTTCATACCGACTTGCGTATTCCGACTACAACAAACCACATTCGAATTACTTGCAAACGATTTCACGATAAACTACATAGACACATAAACAAACTTGTGCAAAACATGGCTTCACCTGACATACCAGACATAACTCGGCGTAGGCTGAAAGTGAGTAGTATGAGGGACCTTCTGGCCAGAAAATATAGTTGTGCTTAATGTCAGGAAGATGCACCACTGGGTGCTGTCTACCTCATGCCTGCCCACGCCATGTTTTCTTATTTTATTACATTTGCTTATTGTAATTTTTTACAGGTGTGAATAAAATTATGAAAAAAAAATTGTTAAAATGTATCATAAATTTAGCATAAATCAAAGTAATGATAGTATGAGTTTAAAAATATAGTTTCTTAATGTCGGAATACTTTCTCTCCCTATCTGCCATTTTTCTTATTTATACATTTCTTGATTGTTATTCTTTACGTGTGAATAAATGTTGAGTGAAAAAAATGTAAATTATCATCTCCTCCCGAATATTCTCATTACATAACAAGGTTAATTGATAATTAATAATAACCCCCCCCCTCCAGGAGGATCTCAACGGACTGGGAATACAACGTTATCATTCCGATACAAAGAAAGGGTCCCAGACAGAATGCTCGAATTATCGCCCTATATGCCTCTCACCAATAATTTACAAACTTTATACGACTATTCTGGAGGGAAGAGTAAGACCCCTGGTGGATCACCTAATCGGAGAAGAACAAGCCGGGTTCAGACCAGGACGGCAAACCCAGGACCACATTTTCTCTTTGCGGAATGTTCTCCAGAAATCTTGGAACAGAGACAAAAGTCTATAACTCGCCTCCTTGACCTCAAAGCAGCGTTTGACTCCGTTCCAAGACAAGAAATATGGGAGGCTCTCAGAGTTAAGAATATCCCAAGAAACTTGGCGGATGCCATTACTCTATTCATCAAAAACCTAAAGGAGTAGTAAGGCTGAACGGATAGGAGTCTGATGTCTTCAGCATAGCAAGGGGGTCAAACAAGGGGACAATTTTAGTCCTTTGCTATTCTTGCTCTACATGTATGGAGTGGCCACCATATGCAAAAGAAGAACGGAGAGGACCTTCCTGGGCCGTGGAAACCTTCGCCCAGTGTGATTCAACTTCTCCTCTACGCGGATGACATTGTTCTTGTTGCGGACAATGTTGATAAATTACAGCAAGCGGTGACTAA
This sequence comes from Piezodorus guildinii, assembly GCA_023052935.1. Classification (NCBI taxonomy): domain Eukaryota; kingdom Metazoa; phylum Arthropoda; class Insecta; order Hemiptera; family Pentatomidae; genus Piezodorus; species Piezodorus guildinii. The sequence continues at coordinate 90,404,113 of CM041294.1, forward strand.
ATGTCAAGATGATCTCAGCCGAAAAGGAATGAAAATAAATACCAGCAAAAGCAGGTTACTACAAGTGGGAAGGCAAGTGGGATATTTCCATACATACTGTAACGGAGAGGAAATGGAAGTGGTTACGGATTTCACCTACCTCGGCACAGTAATAGAAAGATCAGGGAAAGTAGACTCAGAGATATCAAATAGAATTAAGAAGGCAAACGCAGTCTACTATCAGATCTGCAATACTGTAATAGGGAAGCGAGAGGTAGGTAGAGGTGTTAAGCTCCATATCTTCAAGTCAGTATATCTTCCGACACTCCTGTATGGGGCTGAAAGCTGGATATTGACGGACCGGCAGGAGAGCAGAGTCACAGCTGCTGAAATGAAGTTGAAGAACAGTGGAAAGACAAGAAGAGATCGTTTCAGGAATGAACGGATACGCCAAGAACTGGAGGTGGCGCCGTTAAAGGAAATTCTGCAAAACCCGTCAGTTGAAGTGGTTCGCCCACGTCATTAGAATGGAGGAACATAGAGATTCCCTAAAACCATGAATTACGTGCCAGATGGGAGAAGGCCTCGGGGACGACCAAGGATGTCCTACCAAGAGTACGTCGACAAACTTTGCAGAGGAAGAAGGAAAGATCTTCGACAGGCCAGGAACCTAGCTGAGAATAGAGAGGATTGGATCCGGTGGCTAAAATCTCCCCTACGCTGATACGGCAATATAGGGAAGCCAAAGAAGAATAAAATGTATATCACCTGTAAAGCATGGTTTGTCTTCTCATAGAGCTCCATCTTCTCAGATGCAAGGCCTCCAAAAGGTCTTTCTCTGCGACAGACTTCCTCTCCTTTTCGTAGACAGACTTCATGGCGTTCTTCCTTTCCGCTTCTAGTTGCTCATTCTGTTCCTTTAACTCCTCTATCACTTCCTCCAATTCCCTCCGCCCTTGTTCGGCCTAAATCATATAAAGAAAATTGAAAAAAAAACATACTGTCATAAAAAAAAATCTGGTACGAGATAGTCATATTGTGGGAGCAGATGATATACTTGAAGAGAAACAAAAAACTTCATATCACAATCCTGATAAGAGAGCTTCTATATCAAACAAACAATACTTAGAACTCTCAGATTTCCTACATAGCATGCTATTTGTATGAAATAAGTGATAAAACGTAGTTCGTAATAAAACTATTCTCAGCCTCAAAACGCAGTAAATTTTAAGCAGTTTATATAAAGTATTTTTTTTTTTATTAATTATTTAAGCGTGGTTCCGAAACTTGAATGATTTTCAATACTTCGGAATGGAAACTACTAGCATGGGAAAGAAGAGTTCATTAAGGGATTTATGTCCCAGTTTGCAAAGATGGCTAGTGGAGAATCCGTAAATATGAAAAGCTGCACCGAATTTAGGAAAACCGGCACAGGTCTCCATCGTGAGATGGAACGAGATTCGATGGCTGGGGCATGTTGCATGTTTGCCCAGAAAATCTATTCCCTAACGCCTTTTCGAGACCCGTCTTGATGGTAGAAGTGATAGAGGAAGACCACAAGTGGCAATACGAAGTTGAGAATTTCCTTTAGAAGAGGGACATTATCAGATGTCCTATGCTTGCCCGAGAAGAAGGAATAAAGAAGAGTGATAAGAGAAAGCCCAGGTTCCTGCAAGACCATAACGCCAAGAATAAATTAATTATGTTAATTTAGACCAAAAACAGGGTAGCAAGTGGGGCAGGGTGAATTGGAGACGTAGGTCTCAGCGGTGTTGGTCCATAACGCCGATAGGCTCTGGGTATTTTTATTCACTGCTCCGAATTAGAAAAAAAAAACGGGGAAATGTAGACAGGAGAAATAAAATTTATTTATTTAACGTTACTTTATGCTACTGTGGCAAATCGGAAGATACTGCAGTGGGATTCCTAAATTTTGCCTATCCAGGTTTTATTAGAATAGGGATCTTTAACGAGTACCTGACATCGCACAGGCTTGGAACCACCTTTTAACGTCCCCTCCGAATGATGGCATAACTAAGGATTTTTTACTCCATCAAAATTCTAGGACCACCTGCGGTTTGAACTCGTGACCTTTGGCATAGGAGGCTGTTATGCCAGCCACCCAGCTACAGAGATCCCGGGGAAATAAAGAATTAACGCTACATTTTCCTATTTAATCCTTTTTTTCTATTCCTGCCTCTTCGCATTCCTGATTTACTTATGAAGATAGGCTTGTTTTGCACCATTTTAAAGCTTATTAAATGAGGAAATTTTTTTGAGATCTTGAAATCCTATCGATAAGTGTATAGGTCTTAAATGTCCAATATTCTTAGAAATATTAAAATGTTATTTTCTGCATGACGTTATGCAAAACTTACCTTCCTGTGGTCACCTTGGTGTACTGGCTAGCATAACAGCCTCCTATAGCTAAAGTCGCGGGTTCAAACCTGGTAGGTTAATGGGTGTAAAAAATCCTTGGTTATACCGTCATTCTGAGGAGACATTAAATGGTGGTTCCGAGCCTATGCAATCTCAGGTACTCGTTAAAAATCCTTATCATAATAAAACCTGGATAGGAAAAATTTAAGATTTCCACTACTGTGTCTTTATAAGAACACACATTATAAAACACACTTTTATTATGAAAATATAATTGGAAGAGTAAATTACAAGAGAACAGAAAAAAAATTAACATCTGGTGGTTGCTAATCGATTGTCTAAGGAGGCATCTTAGTAAAGTTGGCATAACACCATCTGTAGCATTGTCAGATTAGCCACATTAGCATAAAGTTACTTAATGAATAAACAAAAAAATTTACTTTCCTATTCGGAAGATTCGACTTCTTAACTTTCTGGAAAATTTTTCTTCTATCATTCGCACTACTTATTTTTTTGTGCAGGCATATCAAATATATATGTTTGAGTTTCTTATAAAATCCACGGATAAAAGCAAAAAAATTACTTTCCTTCCTGAGAATTGAGAATCGGGCTATGGATCATATGAACTTTTTGTCCCTCTAAGGTCTTGTATATTGTTCCCATTACATTACATCCCTTGTTGGAGACGTAATATTATTTATAACGATTTCTCCCTCCATTGCCTTCTTCAACCATATTGAACGCCTGTTTTCAAACAACGCCTTGAACACAAATCGTCATTAGCAAATCATCCCTCACTTTCAGCAATAGAAGTCCTAAAGGTTCGTCTTGGATAATCATCTGCCGTGTTACTTCATTACAGCATAAAAAAATCAGCTGTTTATATTATATATATATTATATATATTATATATATATTTGTATGTGTGCTGTGTGTGTGTGTGTGTGTGTGTGTGTTATATATATATACTACTGAAAAGGAAGGTTATGTACGTATATGTATATAAAGAAAGAAGAAAAAATGTAAATAAAAATGTATTATTAAATGTTTATTGTATATCAATAAAGACTATTATTTATATATATATATATATGTATATGTATGTAGTATATGCTATCGATTATAAGGTATCGAGCAGAGGAGAACAGATGTTTGAATTGATTGACCACAGGTTAGGTAAAATGTTTGATATGTTTATGGTTAAAAATAAAGACTATAGTTTAAACATATTTTCTGTTTGCAATTATGATTAAATACATTAAAATGTATATACACACACATACAAGGTGTTTCAGGGTTAAGTAGCAAGACTTCAGGATTGAATTAAGAATCTATGGTCCTATGGAGATGTATCCAGAAATGCGCAGAGTCGAAAATCCGATGTTAGAAAGGAAAATATTTTTCAGGCATTATGAGCTTCTAGCTTATTATGGGTCGATTGGAACTACTTCTTGTAGAATTTAATGACCTACATCTTTTATTCCAGATATAAGTCGAAAAATAGATTCCTGAGAAGCTAGAAACTGACAATACCTAAAAATCATTTTCGAATCTAACTCCTTAACTGCGCACATGTCCATAGGACCTTTTTATTTCTTATTTTGAGGTCCTTAACTTATTCGTGAAGTCTGACCCTGAAACGCCCAGTATACAACTCACGCAAACACACTCACACACACACACACACACACACCACACACACACACACTCACACACACACACTCACACACACACATGACACACACTCACACACATATACACACACACTCACACACACACATATATAAAACATTCGATGCAGGTTCTCTTTTACCTAATAATTGAGTATGTAGACGGCGACGTACTCCGCAGATACCACTGTCCCTGGCATCGTTTTCAGCCATCATGTTGTCCAGCCTTTGTGAAAGCTGAATTACGTCAATTCTTCTCACAGAATCAGTCGAAATCTATTCAATAATATCAAATAAATCCAGTGTCAATACGAAATTAACAATTTTGTAACAAATAAAAACATTTATATAATAAGAAATTTTAAGAAAAACAAAACGGATCTGTTCATATAAACATGGAAACCATGTTGGAAGAAAAACATAACTTTAAAATTGTTATAAGAAAGATTTTAGTAGATAAATAAATAGGTCTGTTTCCTACGTTATAAACATATTCTGCGCATGCGCCGAAGCCTGTAATAAGGGTTTAGAACGGGAAAGCTTTCCTGCGTATGCGCAAGCGTTCACCCAACAGACCTTAAATAATTTCTTCTTCTTCTTCTTTATCTTCCTCTTCGAGCCATTATTGGCGTAGAGGGGCCTCGATCCAGCGCTGCCAGTTATCCCGGTCTCCGCTGAGTCGTTTCATTTCTACAAGGGTCTTGCCCCTGTTACTCCCAATCCTCTGGACCATATCCTGATAGGAAATTCTAGGTCGGCCACGTGGTCTTCTTCCTGTAGGTCTTGCTTCCAGTGTCCTTCTGGGTTCCCTTATTTCGTCCATGCGGCAGATTGCCTCTTTTCCATTATCGTCTTCAATGGTGGTACCTCGAGTTGCTCTCTGATTCTATTGTTCCGGACACAATCTCGCCTTGTCTTTCCCGCTGCTCTACGTAAAAATTTCATTTCAGCAGCAGTGATTCGGCTGATATGTTTGTCGAGCATCACCCAACTCTCGCCTCCATATGTAAGCACTGGTAGGTAAATGGCTTTATAGATGTGCATCTTAACATCTCGCCCTACTTCACGGTGTCCTATTATACTATTGTTAATCTGGTAGTACACCTGGTTCGCTTTATTGATCCTATTTCCAATCTCTTGGTCAATTCTGCCAGACCTGTCTATAATGGTTCCCAGGTAATTGAATTCATTTACCACTTCTAGGGTCTTCCCATTGCATACCATTTCAACATTTTCTTCTTCATTCCGTGAGAGAACCAGAATCTTACTTTTGGAGTCCTTGATGGACATTATAATTTATATAACCATTTGGGATAATAATTTCTAAAACAATTAATGCTGGATTCTGAAAATCAGTAACCATTTAAATACATAAATACTTTTTAGTGAAGTGATTGTACCCATTACTCAAGTGCTGCCATCCCTGGTAGAACAATAGAACTTAAGCAAACTAGTTTTAACAGATACCTCCTGTGCAGATAGAGGACAGGTTTAATAAATCCAGGCCCAACTTATAGACAGTTTTTTATTGTGAATTTTATTAGCCAAGCATGCAGGAGTAGATAAGACTCGCTACCATGGCAGAGGAGGCGTGGAGGGGGAGTGGATGTAAGAAGAAAGAAAATAATAAGTGTTAAACTGTGCAGCTAACAGTATGTAATATATAGCATTTCCAAGTCAAATATAACCTTTTCCAAGTCAAATTCAACTTTTTTCAAGTCAAATTCAACCTTTTCCAAGTCAAATTCAACCTTTTCCATTTCAAATTCAACCTTTTTCGAATTCAATAAAATAATAAAAATCAAATTAACATGATTTTATGGTTATTTTAATTAAACATTATGTTTTAACCCTTGTGGCTTGTTAAATGTTCCCAGGGGCCTTTTTACGTGTAATTAGTCACGATTATAATAATAAGTATTACCGATACTTTGATTTTTAGACATTTTCGATACAAGGTCTGGTAGTCGGATTAGCGGGGGTTTTATAATCGCGGGCGAAAATATTATCAATAGAGGTTTATTTTAACTTTTTCGTATTTATTGGATACAAGGCTCAGTAGCTCCGTTCCCAAAGGTTCGTTACCCATTACACTATTAATTTTAATCGCGCTCGCTCAAGTAGAGGTTTATTATAACTTTTTCGTATTTATTGGATACTAGGCTCTGTAGCTCCGTTCCCAAAGGTTCGTTACCGATTAAACTATTAATTTTAATCGCGCTCGCTCAAATATGGGTTTATTATAACTTTTTTGTATTTATTGGATACTAGGCTCAGTAGCGGCGTTCCCAAAGGTTCGTTACCGATTATAATATTAATTTGATCGCGCTCGCTCAAATATGGGTTTATTATAACATGTTCGTATTTACTGCATACTAGGCTCATTCGCTGCGTAACCAAGGACTCGTTACAGATTATACTATTAAATGTAATTGCGCTAACTCAAGTAGAGGTTTATCAAATAAAAATGGACGTATAAAATCGTTCTGTTTAGCTGGTTATTATCAAACTCCAAAATATTAACCAAAAAGATAACTTACTATCCTGATAAAAAGAATTAGCGTTAACCAAATAGATGAAAAGTTACAAAGTAGACGAAATAAACATACATTAGACCAACTGACTAAAAAAACATTAACACATTCAATAACAAAACTTCCCAAAACACAAATACAGAAATTAGCATAGAAATTAATAGTGTAATCGGTAACGAACCTTTGGGAATGCCGCTATTGAGCCTAGTATCCAATAAATACGAAAAAGTTATAATAAACCCATATTTGAGCGAGCGCGATTAAAATTATTAGTGTAATCGGTAACGAGCCTTTGGGAACGCAGCTATTGAGCCTTGTATCCAATAAATACGAAAAAGTTATAATAAACACATATTTGAGCGAGCGCGATTCAAATTAATAGTGTAATCGGTAACGAACCTTTGGGAACGCAGCTACTGAGCCTTGTATCCAATAAATACGAAAAAGTCATAATAAACCCATATTTGAGCGAGCGCGATTAAATTAATACTGTAATCGGTAACGAACCTTTAGGAACGCCGCTACTGAGCCTTGTATCCAATAAATACAAAAAAGTTATAATAAACCCATATTTGAGCGAGCGCGATTAAAATTAATATTATAATCGGTAACGAACCTTTGGGAACGCCGCTACTGAGCCTTGTATCCAATAAATACGAAAAAGTTATAATAAACCCATATTTGAGCGAGCGCGATTAAAATTCGGTAAAATTCGGTGTAATCGGTAACGAAGTGCAGCTACTGAGCCTAGTATCTAATAAATACGAAAAAGTTAAAATAAACCTCTATCGATAGTATTTTCGCCCGCGATTATAAAACTAAAATAAAACGAACCCCCGCTAATCCGACTACCAGACCTTGTATAGAAAATGTCTAAAAATTAAAGTATCGGTTATACTTATTATTATAATCGTGACTAATTATATGTAAAAAGGCCCCTGGGAACATTTAACAAGCCACAAGGGTTAAAACATAATGTGTAATTAAAATAACCATAGAAACATAAAATCGTGTTAATTTGATTTTTATTATTTTATTGAATTCGAAAAAGGTTGAATTTGAAATGGAAAAAAGATGAGGAAGATGGTTGGGGGTGCGGTCATAAATTAGATACACACATTTAAAATAAGTGTTATTTTAATTATGTGCCGACGTTTCGGTCTACAATGTGGGGCTTCATCAGGGCTAAAAGAAACAAGATAACAACCAATGTAATTATAGACTTAATAATGCGTTAGGTATATAATAATAATATGACAGTAACTAAATATGGGAACATAAATAAAATTAAATGAAAATTATAATAATATGACAGTTGTGAAGTATGGAAATAAACAAAATTAAGATGATAGTTATAAAGTATGGAAGTAAACATAATTGAGATTATAATATTGCAATGAGAATATATAAAGAGAGACTAAGCAAATGAAAAAATGACTAAGGAAAAATATGTGAACAATTAAAATTTTAAATATTAACAATTTTGAAGTAACCTATGACGGTAATATATTAAAAACATAGTTAAGAGTAAACTCCATCATTTTGAAATGGAAAGGGTTGAATTTGACTTGGAAATGCTATATATTATAATCATTGTTCATTAAAATTCATTATTATAACAATAGTCAATGCAATAATTTCCACTCGTTCTATACATCACATACAGCCGACTGGCACTAAAAAAACCAGCGTAACCATTCCAAAAAGTTTTGTTGGTGATATCCCCACAGGACGTCCTAAAAAAATAAATACATTATTTCATGTATTTGATTTTATAAGAACAAATATGCGAAATACTACACAATGGTTTGTAGTTCGCAAATATTTATTGATCAAAAATAATAAATACACACAGCAGTCACCGATCAAAACCATTCATCCAAGAAATCAAAATTGTATAAACTTAAAAATGAAATTATGTTGAGTTTTAATGGAATATTTTGTGTTAAATTAAATAATATAACAATATAAACAAATTTACAACTGCATTACATAATAGAACTTGTGAATATGTTAATGAACAAAATACATGAAATAGATTTATAGAAACAATATCCATTGGGAATACTTCAGTAAATATGCTAAATCAGAAAGTCTTGAGGCCATTTTATTTTCAGACACCTCGGAGGATTATGAGGAATCAATTAGGAAACAAGGTTTGATCCAAGTGAGTGGGAATGGAGCTTGTCATGGAAGGAGTGATGCCTGGTTCGGGCCAAATCAACAACATAGGGAAATATTTTAGATTGCGAGAATTGGATACGGAATAAAATTGATGGTATAGTAGAGCCAAAAAATTCAACTCCGTAAGTCCAGATTGGCCTTATGATGGTCATGTAGGTAAACCTTTAGTTAAGTTGAAAGATTAGAGCGTCTGTCTAGTAAGTGTTGAAGTGACCGAACTCGGCAAGCAATTTTTTACTATCACTTACTATATATAGTAAGGAAAGTATTGCGATCGTGAAAATTTTCGAATTCCAGTTTTCAACGGAAATACACGTTTTAGGGTCCCCTGAGTCCAAATAACCAAGTCCCGCAAAAAGGTCTGTGTGTGTGTGTGTGTGTGTGTGTGTGTGTCTGTGTGTGTGTGTGTGGTAACTCCCGGGCGGAAACGGTAAGTCCTATGAAACTGAAATTTCATATTTAAGACAACTATACGCCCGAGACGTGACAAAACTTTTTTCATCAAAATGAGCTTACCAGAAGAGGCACTTTATACCATGCATTTTTCACCTTTTTCACTCGCTATATCGATGTAAAATTTAATGGGCTTTAATATCATGTAGGTTTTATTTAGATAAAAATGGTCTGACAGGGCTTAAATGCCGATATTTTAAATTGTCTTCCCCTAAAGTACCTTCAATTTTGTAGATTCAATAATAATAACTAGATTATCTTGTTAACGCTGATGAAAAACAGGTAAATATATAAATTGAATAAATTCGATACGCAACTAAAGGAGAAAACTGAAAAAATATTTTTTAATGCAATTTTTCGTTTTTGAACATAAGAGCAGTAATATACATGAATGATATACCGTTGGAAAGCTAAAGATTTTAGAAAAAATATCATCTCATACACAAGCTTTTAGAAGTTAATAGAGAGTGATGAGAAGAAGATAAAACTAACTGATTATTTTAGATAATAATATAATAAATTTTTTAATAAAACACATGTTTCTATAGAAATTTAATTTGATTAATTCCTTAATAGTTTCACGTATTTTTATCTCTAACTGTATTTGAAAAATCTTTCATTGATTTTAAAAAATCGAGGTAAGTGAAAGTCGTGTGTTGCCCGCACCAGATTTTTTTCGTTTCAGTCTTGTGCGCAGAATCCATGTTGGACGTTTGTCAAGGAGTCCTAGATAACTGATCTGTTTAATAGGGACGAGCGGAATATTATTAAAGGATACTGTAGCGCAGGATGTCATAGTTTTACGACTAAGGTACAGAAATACGAAATTTCAAAACTTCCCTGAAAATAAATTGATCCAGAAGCTATACATACCTTTTGATGCCACATGATGCCATACTCTTCCCATTGACGCGGTGGGAAAACACCATTTAGCAGTTTTTCCAACGGCGATTCTTTTTTGCTTTCTTCTTCATCTTCCTATAAAATTTATTATTCAGAAACGTAATTATTGAGAAAAGGAATGATTATCAACGCTACTAAAAGTAATTTACTTGTAATCTCGAGGAAGTAGGAAGATGTGCACTTATTCTGTAACGGTAAGGAGGAACCGCGGTGAGTAACACTGCCACCGTTAATAAAGAAGTATCAAGCAGAATTCCAAAAGTGAAAAGTGTACTATCAGATCTACAACACTATAGTAGGCAAAATATTTGTCACAAACCAGGTCAAAGCACCACATATACAAAGTTGTCTTTCTGCCAACCCTACTGTATTGTTGGGATGCGGTATTGAGAGTTTGGTGATGCTAGGCAAATAAATTAGCAGTATCACCTTTATAGAATGCGTATGGAGACGGGCAAGATACAGAGGGACGATTGAAAACCAGCTTACAGAGAATCCAATTTAGGTCGTTCGGGTATGCGTGCAAAATAAACAAGAACCGAAAGCCAAGACAAATAATAGAGGTTCGTTCAACTGGAAAAAGAGCCTGAGGAAGGCATAGAATGCGGTATAATGACTACTTTGCCAGCTTGGACAAGGAAAAAGGAAAGTCTCTTGGGAAAACGTAACAACAGGCGCAAACTGGAGAGAAATGGATCCGGTGAGTAGAGGCTCCTCTACGCTGAAAGGCTTAGGAAGGAAGGGAAAGAAGAAGAAGAAACGTAATTTAGAACTCTAAATATGTTGAAGAAATTAATTCAATGGAATGATTGAAGAAAATACTTACTACTAAACCCCTCATTATCAGTAGTGTATAGAGTTTGCTGTCTTACACCAGCGATCTCTAGCGTTATTCCTGGTGAATAAAGGTTTTCGATTGTCAAATGTTTGTTCTCTGTTCTAATTGTAATTTTTAATACTTGTTACATCACATTTATTGATTTACGCGCCCGCAAGCTGCGCACTCACAGAATATGAAAAATAAAAATAATTCTCTTGTTATTTATTATTGAAAAAATAATTTTCCTCATAGATAATTTTATTAAAACATGTAAGGAAAAGCTTAAATAGGAAGATTCTATTTATAAAATGCACTGACCAATCTATTATCATTTAAATCACGCAACTAAATCAGAAGCTGTTAAACTAAATATTTAGAAATGCAAATCATTAACACATCTGAATCGCTCTAACTTGAACAAGATATGATCTAACTAGAATCGAGCTGTAACCCAGACTCAAGATCCGTGATCATTCAAAAGTCGCGCATGTGCAGAAACCTACAAGAATCGTTGACAGACTAAAAGTCAAGAACGCCAACATTCAAACGAATCGATCTTTATAAAGAATCAACTCTATCTTTTTTTTTTTTAAACAAAAATTGAACATACCAAATCAGTAACGACTTTGGGATTCTCCAATTTACAAGGGATTTTCCACTTAAGAAGAGAGTTTTCATCATTGAAAAAATTAGTTGGGCATTTATATCCTACATTTATCGATGCTTTCATGATAAACTTGATTTACAGTTATGTCATGTATTATCACATGGTTGTTCATTCTATATATGGTTAGTTTATTGTTTGTTAAACATTAAATAAAAACGTTCTTTATCTGTACGGATTCCTTCTGAATAGGACAACATTGGTACAACTATTCATTGGAGAAAAAAGAGGAGGTAGGGAAAAGACCCATTGGACAAGAGAAGATTCAAACTGGTTATCGAATGGAACATGAGGTCGGTATACCAGGATATATAGAAGAGGAGTTTTGCAAGATAAAATGTCCACGAATAGGTATTCCAGGTGGGGATAGTCACGAGATGGAGATCGAAGAAGGATTTTGGCCTTGAGACTGTCGTTAGAGCAAAGTATTTTTATTTCATTTAGACCAAGCAAGTCTAGACAAATACAATCGCATTTTTTAAAGAACGAGTTTAAATAGATACTGATAACTATAACACTTTATGAAAAACTTTTGACTATCAGTTTATCAGAAGTATAACACCATAATTAAAAAGATCCTTTTTTATCGTCCTTAGTTATATTCGGTTTAGCCTAGTAAACATGGCTTACAATAAATAAATTTTGATTTTCAGGTTTCTTGCCCATGTTTTTTAAACCTCTCTTATAAAATCTAGTAACACGCTTTCATCGCATTGCATTGAAACCAAGGCAGTGAAAAATTTGGCCTGATTTAATTCTTCCACCAAATAAAGTGCAACCTTCTCACTGAGGATAGTATGATGGTTAAAGTTCATAACCATATTTTAAAAGTAAGGTCACTAAACCTATTTGTACTAAGCACATGCTAGAATGCACTGAGCACCTGCAGATAAATTTGTTTGTTTATCCATCAACTTCAGTAGCAGAAACGGTGGCGATCTTGGTGATATTGATATATCAGGGCATACTTTTGAACACGTAGAGAAATTTAAGTATTTAGGTTCAATGATAGCAAGAAAAAATGAAATCCAGGAAGAAATAAAGTCCCGATTAAAGGCGGGAAATGCGTATTATTATTCAGTTGCTAAGTTACTTGGCTCGCGGCTTCTATCCAAAAACTTAAAGGTTAGAATTTATATAACTATTATTCTTCCGACGGTTCTTTACGGATGTGGCCGCTTGCTTTGAAGGATGAACAACGTCTTAAGGTTTCCAAAAATAAGGTACTGCGTAAAATATTTGGTCCAAAGAGAGATGAGGCCACTGGGGAGCTTAGAAGGTTGCACAACGCTGAATTTTTATCCTGTGAATATAATTGAGTTGATAGCATCGCGGAGACTCACATGGACGAGTAAAGTTGTTGGGCTCGGTGAGGAACGGATTCCGAGAAAGTTGGTATTCGTTGATCCGACTGGTAGGCCGAAGCGTCGATGGGAGGATTGCGTTAAGACTGATCTCGGGGGCTTGGGCTTGAACGTGAACATTGGACGAGTCTGTGTAAAGCGGAATTTGGTGGTATCGGCATCGAACCTTCCGGTTTGGTAAGCCTATTATTATTACCCATCAACTTCACTTAAGGTTATAGTGCTGAGGTTAAATTGGATAAATAATTAAGAACCATTTCTTTTATGTTCGGTTGTTCAAAACAGTGCACGGTACTTTTATTTATAAATAGGATCAGTGATTGTATGTGAATAATTACTAATAGTAAACATTTATACTAGTGGATATAAGTAGTGTGGGGCTATGATGCCCGAAGAGGACAGAAGTATGGAACTGCTACAAGAGGCAGGTCCTTCTGCCTCTACTGAGGAGAACAACGAATGGGAAGTGGTGACGGGAAGAAAACGGCCTTGTTCTTCAGGAGAGCTAAGAAAAACCACCAAAAAAATAAACAACATTGAAACTACAAACAGGTATGACCCACTTTTAAAAATCAATAATACAGAAGCCTACAACCAACCAAATGAAACAGACAGTAAAAAAGTAAAACCGCCTCCTATATTTTTTAAATGGAATTCAAAATATAGAAGCCTTAATTTCATTTTTAAAGAAAGAAATAGGCCAGAATCAATTTAATATTAAATCAACAGTTAGGCATGTGATACTTTACCCAGCCTCGCCGGAATCATACAGATCGGCCGTACGCAGTTTAAAAAAAGTGAACGCCGATTTTCACACTTATCAGTTGTCAGAAGATAAGAGCCCGAGAGTGGTTATTAAGGGTCTCCATGCATCTACTCCAGAATCGATTATCAAAGAGGAATTAAAAACATTGGGGTATGACGTTTCCAACGTTACCAATTCCATATCAGCCCGAACTAAATTGCCACTTAATATGTTTTTTGTTGATATAACCAAAAATACATATAATGAAAAAATATTCGAATTAAATTATATTTATTATACCAAAATAAAAATTTAAGAGGTCCGAAAAAGAGAGAAATTCCACAATGCTTTCGGTGCCAGGGCTTTGCTCACACCAAATCTTACTGCTACCACCAGCCACTTTGTGTACGATGCGGAGAGGCCCACGAAACATCGGCATGCCTCAAAACTAGAAATACTCCTGCCAAATGTGCCAACTGTGATGGGGCACACCCAGCCAATTACCGGGGATGCCAGGCCCTCAAGAACCTGAGAGCACAGCGAACCCAGAAGTACCGTCCTCCGCCGGTGACTGTCGAACCTCCACCAGACTTGGAGCAGTACCCACCTCTACCAAACAGCCCTTACCAACAGCAGCCTTCGGAACCTTTCACTTTACTTCCAAGAATGGAGCGCCCGAACTGTCCTAGACCGAACTTAGAGACTCATCAGCCTCAGCCATATCCAAGATCAGGTATGAGGGAAGAGAGTAGTCAGCTGGTGCAACCAGCTGGGTCTTTACCCTCCCAACAATCAAATTTATTAAATAATTTAAGTGCCCTCATCCAGCCCCTTTTGACCCTAATGAATCAAATATCACAACTAACACAAGCCCTAACTGCTACTTATGGACATTAGTTCTCTGACTGTTGGCTCCCTGTCAATCCTTCTTTGGAACACAAACGGAATACTTCGACATAAAACTGAACTGGAAATTTATATGCAAAAAAAACGTATTGACATTGTACTTCTGACGGAAACACATCTAACTTCACGTAACAAACTTTACATACCAAATTATACTTTGTACAGAACAGACCATCCAGACAATACTGCCCACGGAGGGACAGCCATACTAATTAAATCTAACCTTAAACATTATCCAATACACGTAAACTCGACGGCTCAAATACAAATAACAGGAATACAGCTACAAACCAACCACAGAAACATAACAATTGCTTCTATCTACTGTCCCCCTAAATATATTTTAACAGAGCAAATGTTCGTAGAACTCTTTCAATCATTTGGTAGAACATTCCTTGCTGGAGGCGACTTCAATGCGAAACATCAACACTGGGGTTCACGTTTATGCACACCAAGAGGCAGGAGACTCAAGTCTGCTGTTACCCAGTTGTCATTAAATGTATTTGCCCCCGACAAACCAACTTACTTACCAAATTCTCAGTACAAAAAACCTGACGTACTTGACATATTTATAGCCAAAGATTTGACAACTCTACCAATTACCATTATTACCGAAACAGATCTTGGCTCGGACCATTTACCGGTAACCCTGATGTTGGGGGTAGAAAAATTCTTTGCAGAAAGGAGACCATCACTCACTTACGGCGTAATGAATTGGGACATCTTTAATGAATGTATTAATGACCAGCTTACCGTGCCTAAAGCATTAAAAACCGAAAAGGATTTAGAAGAAGCGGTTGAACTTTTCACCTCAACCATCCAAGAAGCTGCCTGGTCCTCACAAGAAATAAAAAGAAGGCAAGGAGTAAGTTTACCGTCCTACCCTCAATACATCAGGGACCTAATAAGAGCCAAGAGACGATCACGAAAACAATGGCAAACTAACAGACTTCCTTCAGACAGACGAACCTTCAACAAACTTAATAATGAACTGAAGCGAGAAATACGAAAATTTAAACAAACCAACTTTGACAAATATCTGGAAAAATTGACAACGGACGACAGCAGTCTTTGGCGACATACCAAGCGCCTCCTAAAACATCGCGAAGTATCCGTCCCATTGAGAAAAGATGATGGTTCTTGGGCTGTGTCGGACAAAGAGAAATCTGTAATTTTTGCTGACTATCTTTTAACTGTTTTTAAAACTCACACAGACTTAACAGACATACAACACGAAAATTATGTGCAGAAAGTCTTAGACTCACCTCTTCCTATGTCCTTTCCGCCAAAAACCTTTACTCCTTCTGAAGTATCAAGACAGATTATGAAAATGCCAAAAAAGAAGACTCCTGGTTATGACCTTATCACTGCTGAGATACTACAAAAAATCCCCAGAAAAGCTTTAGTCTTCCTTACAACACTGTACAATGCTATACTTAGGACAACTAAATTCCCTATTCAATGGAAATATTCTTCAATTTCAATGGTACATAAACCTAACAAAGACAAACATAGACCTGCCTCTTATAGACCTATTAGCCTTCTTCCGGTATGTTCGAAAATATTTGAAAAACTGCTGTACGAACGGATTATTAACATACTGACAGACCACGACATATTACCAGATCACCAATTCGGATTTCGCTCTTTTCATTCCACAACACAACAGCTACACAGAGTTACCGACTACATTACTACTGCACTAGAACTAAAACAGTACGCATCTGGGGCTTTTTTGGATGTTACTCAGGCTTTTGATAGAGTATGGCACCAGGGTCTTCTTTTTAAACTAAAACCTATACTTCCAAGTACATATTACTTAGTTTTACAATCTTTTCTCTATGACCGTTTCTTCTCTGTCCGACAGGGTTCTGAGACCTCATCAATAAAACCAATCTCTGCAGGTGTACCCCAAGGTTCTATCCTGGCCCCTCTTCTCTACTTAATATACACATATGACTTACCAACAGACCAAAACATCTTAACTGCGACATATGCCGACGGCACTGCAATTATTACGAGAAACACAGACCCTATACAAACCAGTATGATATTACAACACTATTTGGACAACGTACAAAACTGGTGTAAGAAATGGAAGTTAAAAATTAACCATGAGAAGTCACTACATATTACATTTACACTTAGACGCGGAATCTGCCCTTCAGTTTACATAGACAATCACCCTTTACCGCATACAGTAACGTACTTAGGACTAATATTTGACAAAAGATTGACATGGGGCCCACACGTCAAGACAAAACGTAAAACGCTAAACTTTCGACTTAGACTATTATATTCAATATTACATAGACGTTCTAAATTATCCACCAGACAGAAACTAAATGTTTACACTTATTTATTAAAACCAATATGGACTTACGCTTGCCAAATATACGGATCCGCTAAAAAGACACACATACGAAAAATACAAACCTTTCAATCACAATTTTTAAGACTAGCAATGAACTCACCACCATATGTATCAAACGATACCCTACACACTGACTTACGTATTCCAACTACAATAAACCACATTCGACTGACTTACAAACGATTTCACGACAAACTAAATGGACATAGAAACAAACTTGTACAAAACATGGCTACAACTGACATACCATATATAACTCGGCTAGGCTGAAAAGGAGTTGGATGAGGGACCTCCTAGCCTGAAAAAATAGTTTGTTTTTGAATGTCAGGAGGATGCACCACTGGGTACTATCTCCCTCATGCCAACCCATGCTATGTTTATCAAACATAACTCATTTGCTGATTGTAACATATACAGGTGCAAATAAAAATATTAAGTTAAAAAAAAAAAAAAAAAAACTTCACTTAATGCTACTAGAGATGATTGGAAATCTTGAATTTTGCAAATCCAGTTTTCATTAGGAAAGAGATGTTTAATGAATACATGATACCCCTTTTGAAGGAGAGCATAACCAAAAATTTTTACTTCCTTTATATAATCCTAGGACTATCTGTTTAAGTTTGAACTGGCGATCTTTGGTATAGACTGTTAGGCTAGCCACTACACCACAGGTAGAGAGGACTGAGAATTGAATTTTTTATATTTGGAAATGTGTTTTATTTAATAAGATTGCTGCCAAAATTCTAAATATTCTATTTCCATCCATTATAGCAAATATATGTGAGAGAAAATATAGCTGTGTGACTAGTGAGTTCAAACACAGTCCTGACTGGACTTTATCAAGAATATAATTAAGAGGGAGATTCAGCCACAGCCTCCCGTTCCCTACTGTGAGACCCTTCAGTTAACTATTAGCCCCTCATGAAAATAAGGAATGATGATCCTACCCTTAACTATCAATGAGAAACAGGTTTATTTAAGATAATCATTTCTGCCAAGAGAAAAAAAAAAAAAAAGCAAAGAGATATATAACTATTTCTTAAATCTGTGCCTCTACAGCCCATGAAGGGTCTTGGGCTCAGTACAAGTAGAGATTTGTATAGTTTCAAGGCCAATGGCCATGCAAGGTGATTGAGTTTTTCCCTGATTTCGGGTACCCACTTTGTAGAGGCTGGGTGGACACAGTTAGGTCTCCATACCCTGGGTCACTCTACGACTGAAATTACAGAATAAGTAATTCTGTCGAACCCAGGACCCAGAGAACAGTAGCTGGATGCTCTACCCACTAGACCACACCGCTCCCCAATAGTTATAACAATCTCACATATGAAGATTTGTACTTGTTAATAATTAAATACTTGGAATAAATGACTAAAGAATTTTTAACTGGCAAAAAAGTTTTTATGAAACATTGTCATTTGTTATAATATTAATTATCTCTTAACTTAATCTAATTTAAACATAAAACTCTTATTTTGGCATCTACATATAACAATTAAAATTATATTAATAAAATGAGATAAACCTTGTAATAATTTGCTACACCTCAAGGTCCAAAGAAGGTTTACTATCAACGAAATGTAAGATTTGCATTAGATGCTTGGAGGAATGCTGGATAGGAATATCAATGGAAAGGATATCAAACCATTCTGCAGTATACATGGCCAGATCATTTATTAGGTTGAATAATAACAAATACAAACACTGATTTTTATTTAACATTGTAACAAACTTTTCAAATGCATAAGAATTAAAAATATATGTTTACAAAAATATTTATAATGAAATTATACCAAAAATAATTCAATAATTCAAAATAAATTCAATTATTTTGCAGTCTTCAAAGATTGATACAATCTAGTACATCTGACGTGAGAACAAAATTCTGTCAGATGATTAACCACATTAATGTCCCTTTCATCTTTCTTCATATCAAATATGGCAACAAGAGTGATTCGTAGATCAATGCTGCTAATGAAATAACTGCATTTATCCTAAAAATAAATAAATTGCTAATATAAAAAATGATTAATACATCAACAAGACCTTTTTTATTATTTATTTATCAGAGCTTTTCAGATTCTAATTAAAAAATAAACAATAAAAGTGTTAAACCATTTAAGTCTAAAGTCGTTATTCAGATGAAGTAATTTAATAATTTATTTTATTTTTTTAGTTAGTTACTCAACACAAATATATCACTTGGACATAATATATATTTTTAAAATCCTTAAAATGTACGCACATCTTTTCATTAAGTCCTGTATTGTTTTTAGCTTCACAAATAATGAAGATTATTTTTTTTTCTTCTATTTTTTTTATTTAAGTATTTACAACCCAAAGTTTTAATATTTAAAATATTATTGATCAGCTATATTCTCATCCTGTTTCTTTTGTGACATTTATTTCTTTTGTCTAAAAACATAATTGTACTAATGTAAATCTCATTTTTACTGTCACTTACCTATGTATGAAATATATAGTAAGGGAAAGTATTGCAATCGTGAAAATTTTTGAAATACGGATTCCAACAGAAATACACATTTTGGATCCCCTGAGTCCAAATAACAAAGTCCTGCAAAAAAAAGTCTAGCGCGAAAACGAAAAGCTGTATGAAACTGAAATTTCATGTTTAAGAGAACTGTACGCCTGAGATGTTACAGCACCTTTTTCATTCAGAAGAGCAACTTTCTACCATGCATTTTGCACCTTTTTACGATTTTCTCAAAAATGCCTCTAACGATTTCGATTAAACTCACCATATCAATGTAAAATTTAATGGGCTTTAATATGATGTAGGTTTCATTATGATTAAAATAATCTGACAGGACTTAAATGACAATATTGTAAAAAAAATTCCTCTAAAATACCTTTGATTTCATAGATTTCAAAAAATTAGAGACATCACCTAATTAGCATTGATAATGGCTAAATATACAAGTTGAGCAAATTTGATAAACATCTAAAGGAGAAAAGTGCTAAAATATTTTTGCATGCAATTTTTGTGTTTTTGAACACAATAATAGTAATATATATGTATAATATAACATTGGATTGCTAAAGATTTTAGAAAAAATATAATCTAATACACGGAATTGTAAAAGTTCGTGGAGAGTGATGAAAAGCCGATAAAACTAACTAATTGTTGTAGATAAAAATATAATAAATTATTTAATAAAAAACATGTTTCTATCGAAACTTAAAGTAATTAATTTTTGTATCTGTTTTCATCTCTAAGTGTATTTAAAAATTCTCAAATTAATTTTAACAACGGAGGTAAGTGAAATTCGTGTGTTGCACGTACCAGATTTTTGATACAAGATTTGAATAATTATTTATAGTTACTAAGTTGTTTTATATTGGGTTGTTTCACATGAAATGTCCGTTTTTATAGTTTCTGAAATACATAAAGGATTTTGCAGGTCTCTTTTGTTTTCTTCCGAATGTTTACATATTTAAAGTAAACAGTTACTAATCCTCTACCTTTGTATTATAAACATTAGCTTCCCAATCTTGTCTTCAACAGATTACCACCTGTTCAGGAATTTAGACAACTTCATCAAAGGAAAACTTTTTGAAAAATGATGATCCAGTGAAAAGTGCGTTTTCAGATTTTGTTTCAGACAAAGCTCAGAGTTTTTCAGTTCGGGGATAAAAAAAGTTGGTGTCACGTTGGGAAAAATGTGTAGAAAAAGAAGATAAATACTTCGAATAAAATTATCTTGTTTTCATATCGTATTTTTAATAAAAATCCTTTACCTTGAAAATGGACATTTCATGTGACACAACCCAATAGAATGCATTTATTTCTAACAAAGAATTTATTTTTCAATATGCCTTTTGGCCAGATATGTTTTATTCTAATTTTTATTTATAAGGGACTTAGTTACAGATTAAACTAAAGTTGTTTTTTTTATTTTATTTTCTGTAAAAATGTAATAATTTATTCCTTTTCATCTCTATTGGAAATTTGGAATAGACAGTTACATGGTTTAACACTTTGAGGACAAAATGCGTTTTGAACATGATCGTTAGATGAAAAATTTATTTTTCTTATATTTACCTCTGCATTATAAACACTGACAACTTTATCAGGAAGGGTGTATTCTGGACTTCTCTCAGACAAAGCTTTACTTATACCAACCATTCTTTCTCCGTATTTCTGAAATATAAAGGGAGGTATATAATATAAGTCAAAACTTCCGAAGTAGTCCAAATGGCTGTCAAGAAAAAAAAAGTGGTTTAAATATTGGGTCATTTCATTTAAAATAGTTGTTTTTACTATTTTACTATCAAAAATTCAAAATGGGATAGTTGACTTCTATTGTTTACAGATTAAAATGAGCCACCCTTATGCCTCTCTTTTTCTGATAGTATTCACTATCACCCCAATTGATCATAAGTTGTTTAGCATGCCATCTAGGAGGAGGAAATTCCAATTTGGATCTGCTGCTCAACTTCGCTGAGTTGCTACAGTACACAGCATACCGCATCAATCCCGAAGACAATCTTAAAGAAGAAACAAGATAGAGAGAGATTCTGCCAAATAGGAAATACATATATTTTACTAATTTTGAAATCGGTCATGGACATCTGAGAATCCCGACTAGCCTCAATATATATGGTGATGCAGGATTCCCAGTGAGTCCAAGATTATGGTCTCCGCCATGCTTTGCATCTCATTTTTTCCGAGTCCATATTTCTCTAAAAATAATCCAGTGGCTACTGGGATGGTCCCTCTGCTTCCGAACCAAAGTCCCACGACTTTAAATTCCCTTTCACCGAACTCCTCACGAAATTTTTCCCTCAGGTATGGAATACATTTTGTATAAATGTTCTCTTTCTCCTCTTGAATCCTCTTGCCTTGTTCCTGGTCATTTGTTTCATATCTGATAGTGGGGTCCACTATCAGTGCTTCATTTTTTGTGGCATTAAATGCCAAGATATCCACAAATCTTGTCGACCCATCTGTATCAAGGCAAAAGACTTCCTGAAAACATTTATACTTTCTCACTTCCAAAAGTTCTGATATTTCTTTCTTTATGCGGTTGTGCCGGCGGGTAACGAGAAGCATGTTATGTGGACATTTTCCCAACACATGTGAAGGGGTTTCTAACTCTCGACCGCATCTGCGGCAGAGGGGTCCAACAGCCTCGTTACCCTGGCATCTCGATCCAGGGACTCCACGAAGTGGTGCGTAGTTTATGTTCAATTTGAGTGCGTTTGTCCACTCTGATCCTGTTAACATTTGTCGATCGAACATAAACCTGTTTACGCTCGGGTTGGCTTTAAAATGTACCACGCCTACACCCTGCCACTTGCACTGGCTCCACTCCTCAAAAGACTTTTCCCTCAAGAACTGCCTCACTCTCTTTACCGTGAGAGGGGCCTCTATAGCATTTCCCTCAATTCGCAGTAGTTCGGTGCACTCGCGGATCTCCTCCGTTAAGTTGAAGATATTTTGAAACAGGGCGTCTGTTACTCCGGCCAATCTTTGAGAAATCGCCCAATGCTGAAGAGGAGCTTCCCATTGACAACGCAGAAGCCCAAGACCCCTATATCGTCGCGGCGAGTACAGCATAGAAGAGCAGGAGTTGGCTGGCAATCCTATGATAGCCTTTATACATCTTCGAATTATGACGTCGATTGCCCCTAACAAAGATGGGCGCAGTTTTGTTAGTGGTGCAGTCTGCAGCGGGTATATCACGGAAGGAAAAATATATCTATTTACAATGTTTATTTTTTGGTCAGGCTTTAGGAGATTAGAATTTACAAGCTTTTCCATATCTCGATTCAGCCTACCGACGGATTCCTCATCAAATTCTAATTCCCCCGAAAATCTACAACCCAGGTATTTGATGAAATCTTTATCTTGAATAGAATGGATTTCCTCTCCCGTATCCAAACAAAACTTTGACCCAACCAACTTTCCATTTTTCAAGATTATACCTGTGCTTTTGTTTGCATTAACAGATAATCCTATCTCTCCAAGTATTCTACGGACGCAGTTGATGGCTCTCTCTCCAGATTCCACATTGTGACAGGTCACGGCTTGATCATCCGCAAAACCTGTGAGTAAAACAGAGTCGTGGTTTGGAAGTAATTTGTATCCATACTCATTAGCTACCTTTGGATCACAGAGCTCGGTGTATAGAGAATCTATACTTAGATTAAACAGCGCCGGTGAAAGTGGCCCACCCTGAGGTACTCCCCTCAAAACATGGATACCGTTTGTTTTATTGATCCCAAGATTGATCTTTATCGTGTTTTTACACAATAGGCCCTCAATCGCTTTTCTTAAGTCGCTCGAAACTCCTCTCGACTCCAAAGATCTCAAGATATGGCCGTGTCCGATGTTATCAAATGCTCCAGTCACATCTAAGAACGCGACTGCCGCGTCTTCTTGTTTATTTTTTGCATCCCTGAGAATAGCATCAATTATTCTGGCATTGACATGACACCCCGGTTGGCCAATAATGAAACCTCTCTGGCTTGGGTGAAATGAAATTTGCTTTCGAAGCTCGAAGTCGAGAACCTTTTCAACGATACGCCTCACGATGGGATAAATTGTAATCGGTCTCCAAGAGGATATTTCCTTTCTATCCCCTTTTCCTTTATAAATTAGAACTGTTCGTCCACAGCGGAGAATTTCGGGGACGTGTCCGAATTTCAGGATTATTTCTACTATTGTCTTCATTATATGTGCGATTCCTATTTTTTTAATTGTTCTTATAAGAACTCCATCTGGACCGGCTGATGTATCCAAAGATATATTTTTTATTACCCTGTGCACTGTTTTCAAATCAATTGATTGCACGTTAGGAATACCTGGTGATGAAGGGTAGTCTTCTTTTTCGTTATCATTTTTTATCTCAAAAAGTGATTTGAAATGATCCTCAACCTTCTCAATGGCGATGGGACACTGCTTTGGGCGATTTTCATTCATTACACTCTGAACCACTTTCTTCCTGCAGTTGTAGTATTTGTACTGGGCCAGGTCGTATTCGTATTGTTCACGCCTCCTTTCCCTTGCGGCCTTGTTGGATCTTTGAGGATTGTTAGCCTTTCGTTCACCCTTCCCCCCTATCGCAAGCTTTTTCGTTTTACGCATTTGGTAAAAACGTACTGCTGGATGTTTTGGACCTGGGAGAGTTTTATTCGCTTCTCTTAGAAAACAATGAAAGTCCCTCATGTTTATATCAAAATTTTCAGAATTGAAAGGAGCCTTAAGCAGATCTTTAAATGTGTCCGCCCACTTTTTAACATCTAACCCAATGTTGTTCTCAGTTGAGCTTTGGACCTTTTCACCTTCATTCTTCCTTTCTATCCTTCCCAACTTAATCCTATTCGCTTCTATCGGGTGCTTCTTTGATGTATGAATTACAAGCCCACGACTACTCTTAAATGATTGATGGCAAATCGAACAAATGTGGCAAGAGTTATCTTTTGTTAAACATTGCTGTTTAGGATCCAAATCTTCATCATTTTTATGTGAGCCCTCTTGAATACAATTTTCTGAGCTACGATTACCGTCATTGTCTTTTTCATGTGACTCCATAATCACTGTCGGGTCTCGTATGAAAAGCTCACTGTCGATCACAGTTTTTCCAGAAAAAATGCCGGTATTCTCCTTCCATTCAACGGACACAATTCGGTAGTTATTCTTATCACTCTTTTCTATATTAGTAATAAAGGCCTCTTGAAGCAACCCGCATGTTCTTCGAATCCATACTTGCTGGCCAACATCTATATTTTTTCCCAGTTCCGGATATATCTTCCATTTTGTTATTTAGGACTAGTTCAACAACTTAGTACCCAATATATAACATCAATAGTGGCAAAATTTAGAATTACTCCTCTATCTCTACAAAAAGCGAAAAAAAAGAAAGAAGACAAAAAAAAATGACCGCTTTTATATAGCCATTCCATTAGGAAATTCAAAAGATCATAACATTATTCATATCTATAAAATTACTTGCTCAAACATTGATAAAGGCTAAAAAACATAAATGGTAAAACGTAGAATTATTAGAACAAAATATGCAATTAATATTAGGTAAGTAGTTCAAAATAACTCACAGGTCAATGACTAAGATATAAATAGGTAAAAGTATATAAATACATCAAGAGTTTATGATTACAATAAGATTAAAAAAAACACAAAAAAAAAAACACAATATTATCACTAAAATGCTAAGCAAATATATTTAATTAGGTCTAAAATATAGTAAGATGTTGAAAAAAGATCATAACATTATTTATATCTATAAAATTATTTCTTCAAACATTTATATAGGCTAAGAAAAAAAACATAGTTAAATGCTAAAATTATTAGAGAAAAAAAACATGCAATTAAAATTAGTAAATAGTTTAAAATATAGCTTCTCGATTATTAGTTGTTATAAATAAGTAAAAGTGCATTAAAATAATTAAAATAATAATAATTATAATTTAAAAAATATATATAGATAGTTAAGCGTTAAAATCATTATAGAAAAACATGCAATCAATATTAGGTAAACAGTTTAAAACAACTTATATATTAATAACTAAGATATATATATAGGCATATAAATATAAATATGCCAAGATGTTATGACTAAAATAATATTTAAAAAAAAAAACCCACAATATTATCACGTAAAAGACTAAGAAAACATATTAGGTCTAAAATATAGTAAGACGTCAAAAAACATAAATCATAGCATGATTCATAGCTATAAAATTATTTGCTCTAACATTTCTAAAGGCTAAAAAAACAAAACAAAAAAAAAACATAGTTAAATGCTAAAATTATTAGAGAAAAACATGCAATTAAAATTAGTAAATAGTTTAAAATATAGCTTATCGATTATTATTTGTTATAAATAACTAAAAGCATATTGTTATAATTACATCAACAGTATATGAATATAATAGGATTAAAAAAACTACATAATCACGTAGAAAGTCTAAGAAAATATATTAAGTTTAAAGTATACTTAGAAGATATTCATATCATATGGCATCCTTTTATATAGAAATCATGCCTACGTGATTCATGTATTAATTGACTTGATCATTAATGCAAGGATAAATAAAACATTAGAAAATAAATAGAAATTTAAAGAACGTCCACATTCTAAAATAACTTGACATAATAACAAACAACCGGGTCATTACCCGTTTATGCCATTGATAAAAGTGAACATCAATTATGAAATAAAAGTATAAACAAAGGGCTTAGCTGAGTACGGCGACTTGGAGATGGTGGGGATGGACCTGTCTCAACCTCCTCCTGATAAGAGAGCGCCTCTCGGGATCTGAAGCCCAACTTGCCGCTCTTCGTGTGGCCAAGTTCGCGCTTCGAATTTGTTCAAATTTTACACATACGCACTAAAACTGTACATTAACTCGTATGTAAATTTCGAAGCCGATAGGACTCTTATTATAGAAGTTCTATTTGATCGATATGGAGACGATGTGACTCCGCCGGCGGACCCAGCTGAACTCTGAATGATAATAAAAAGCATGATTTTTAATTTTTTAAGAGGGCAAAGATTTTAACTCTCTATGTCTTTATAGTCCATACTTTACAGTAGCATGTGACTTATTCAACCGATATGCAATTTTTCTTATAGATAAGCCCTGCGAATGATGAACTCTCTCAAATCACGAGAAACGTGCATATTGAAAAGAAATCAGTTTCCCAGGCCCAATTACTGATCTAAGATTTGGTTATCGAGATAAGATTTATACATATAACACTGGAAAGACGGCCATAGTACAACAAATAGGATTAATATTGAAAGTGTATGGAAACTTTTTTGATCTACCATTCACAAATTACATTCCTCCTCGTTTTATATTAATGATGAAACGAAAATAAATAAATATATTAGTATTAATAATTTGTACATTAGGAAATTGTTAAGTTGAAAATAAATAGCTATGTAAAATAAAAGGATCCTGTTTGGAAACTTTTTTGAGTGAGTGTATGTTCTGATCCACATTGTAAGTCAAGAGATCTCAAGACATAGCAGTTAGGAATTGATTTTCAATTAATAGTTCAGACCATTTTATTGTTTCTCTTAACCATCATCAGTACTATCTTCCTTCCATATTTTATAGAGTTTAAATCTTAAAGTAATATTGATTACTGAGTTGGATTATTAAGTGTTCCTAGGGGTTACCTGTAGCATGGTGGTTAGCATAACAGCCTCCTATGACAAAGGTCCCAGGTTCAAACCCGCAGGTAGGTGGCCCTAGGATTTTTTAATGGGACTAAAAAATCCTTAGTTATGCCGTCCTTTGGAGGGGACGTTAAAAGGTGGTCCTGAGCCTGTGCGATGCCAGTTACTCATTAAAGATCCCTATCCTAATTAAACTTGGATAGGCAAAATTTAGGACTCCTCCTGTAGCATCGTCCGATTATCCACAGCAGCATAAAGGGATGTTAAATGAATAAACAAACATCAAGTGTTCCTGTTTTCTAGTTCATTTGTAAGTTAGATGGAAAGATATAATTTAATCTCAAAAGTAAACAAAATAAAATAATTCTTACAAAAGGTGGGTGCGCTACCATGACGAGATATTGTGACGTCAATAGCTCCTTTGGCCTATCAGGATGCTGAAATCCAGGCCCAGCCCAGTTTACTAAACCAGAAGGATCAAACAGCAAAAGCACTGATGACGCCATACTTTTCTTTTGAAGGGACTGCAATCTGCAAAAAAATATTTTAAAAAATCTGGTGCGGGCAACACATGACTTTCACTTACCTCGACTGTTATAATCAATTTTGAAACTATTAAATGTACTTCAATTTGAAAAATATTTTAAGTTGATTTTAATAAAACGTGTATTCATTTTCGTAGGAAACTAATGATTTAGATTAAATAATATAACTATATTAAATTGTTAATAAGCAATACATTTATTCCCTATTCGTCACTTTATTATTACCTTTTACAACTTTGTGTATCAGATAATATTTTTCTTAAATCTTTCTCTTTCCAATGGTATATTACTGTTCTTATAATCAAAAAACCAAAATTTGCTTATAAAAATAGTTTTGTTCTTTTATTCTCCAGTTTGTCATCAAATTTGTCGAACTTGTATATTTAGCCATCCTTCATCGATATCATTAAGATGATATGGTTAATCTTTTGGAATGTAAAAAAGTAAAGATAGTTTAGAGGAAGAAAACATAAAATATTGGCATTTAAGCCCTATCAGACTATTTCAATCAGAATGAAACCAAGACATTATTAATCCTTTCGTTACCAGCGCCGGATTTAGCTGGCAGTCACTGGACGGCCCGTGGGTACCAGCGCCGGCTTTAGCCCGCATTCATTTTCCGTTCTGTGGGTACCAACACCAGACGGGAATCTAAATATGAATGTTAAGATTGTAATGTTGGCTTATGTGTAGATCCCTGTTTTAAGATATATCACAGCCAAATAAATTACTTAAAATTATCCTAATTTAAATTTGTATTTAATATACCAGCAAAATCTTTGAATAAGTGGCACTTAAATGAGAAAATTCGAACATCAACTTGCCATCATGTAATGTGCACGCCTTGCGGCTTGCTGCCCGATCACAATATTTTCCCTTACAATACAGGGTATCTCATAAATGCCTCGTCATATTGTGAGAGCCGATACTAGACCTTAAGTGGAACAAAAAAGTTCATATGACCCATAGTCCAATTATTAACAGTTAGGGAGGAAAATCAAATTTAGAGTGTTTTGTTGTTATCCTTGGCTTTCATCAGAAAACCCAAATATGTCTACTTGATGAGCATGCACAGAAAAACAAGTGGTACCAAATAAAGGAAGAGAAAATTTCTCAGAAGGTTGAGAAAGAAGCCAAACCCTCAAAATAAGAAAGTAAGTGTCACACAGCGTAATGCAGAAAATTAAATGTTAATATTTATAAGAATATTCTGACATTTCAAGGAGCGATTACTCTTCTATCCTTAAGTTTTAAAAGAATTTTTTTTAAATCTTTCCCTCACATTTTTCTTATAGGTAAATGAAAGTAAAAATTGAACATTTCATGTATTATAACCCAATACATTGACCTCAGAAATAAATGTTTGAATCGGAATTAATGAAGAATTATGATTCCACTGCCCATTTTTTTTTTTTTTGTCAAAAATCATTGGCAAATGTGTGTATTCACCATTAAATAATAGACAATAACAGCAATATCAGTAAGATACAGAATCAAGTATTTAAAGCACCAAAAATATTATTAATTTTATTGAATGCTCAAGTAGCTGACAACAGCCTTGAATGTTTGAAAGGGAAATTATGTGACTCTCAGTCAATAAATGAACAAGGCACATGGTGTATTAGGTGTAAACAAGAATTGTATGATCTCAGCACAAGTTATTAAATCTAGAATTAGTTGGCTGGTTCAACCAATGCAGATGAAAAGATGCCAAGAAAGTTCTGTGTGAATGGTTAAAGGAAAAGAAAGAGGGGATACCCATGTAAATGCTGGAATATGGACATAAAAGACGACCATACTAAAATAGGAATGACCAACTGAAAGAGATGGGCCAAGGGTAGAGAAAGATGGCGAAACAAAGGCCAAAGTTGATCTTGGACTTTAGAACAAGAAGAATTTTTAAATACTTTGTAAAAAAAAAGAAAAGAAAAAATTAACATACTTTAGATAAAAATCTGTGTTGTGTTTCGTTGAAATGTAGTTCCTCATTTCTTGCGCTGTTGTCTGCTGCGAGAGGACTTGATAAAAATACAATGTGAATTTGTTCAAAACTGACGACTTCAACTTATGCAGCCATTGGTACAACTGGGGTAAGTGACTTCCTTTCAAGAACGATGCCCCGAATCCAAGCTTCCATGACTGAAAATATAACATAATAATAAATAAAGGTATAAAATAAAAATATTAACATTAAAAATCAACATTTTGGTTGAATTTGGTCATCATCGACAGTTGAAGGACCCGAGCGATTTACCTCTTCCAAGTCAAAATTTCCAGTTCTGTACTTCCATTCCAGTTAACCACTTTTTCAAGGTAAATGTATTTGTCCACTATTTTCATTGGTTCACCTTAGCAAAGCATCATTTTGTTTTTCCTGACATTGATGGTAATTCCCTTTCTTTCCATCTCATCTTCCCATTGAGTTACAGCTTATTGTAAGTTCTCTTTAGTATCTCCTTTATGGACGTCATCCACAAATACCATATCCTGGGCCAGAATCATCCTCATACATGACTGTTTCCATATCTTACAAATTCCTGTATATTTCTTCATTGGATTTTGGTCTATACCCCTTTCATGTTTTTTTGGGTCAGTGAATCCTCCTCAGAATTTTTGTTTTATTTGAGGAAAAAAAAAAATTGAATTCCAATGAAACTATAAGTAGGCACTGACCACAAACAGAGTAAGTGTTTAAATGACTTTCATTCTTCTTAATTATTACAGATAACTGTAATTATTCAAAATAAAATAATGTGATTATTACAGTTGAACTCTGAAAATTACAGAGTTTGACCTATACAACAACAATACATACTCAGAATGCCAAGTATACATAAGCCGATAAACAAATCAAAATTTTAATTATTGCATGTACACATCTAAATCTATTAGAAAATTGATTTAAAACACCTCTTTACTTTGAAGAGATTTTTCCCAAGATGTCAATTTAGTATGAGCTGCCTGTAAATGCATAATTGAAGGAATGAAATTCCAATTTTGAAGTTCGACAAGGGCTCCAAACAAGTGTATTAATATTGCGCATTCGTTTCTGAAAATAAAATATTGATATTATTTCTAGATGAATGAATGAATAAAGCCTTTATTGCAAGAATAACATTTAAATTATAATATTCAATTTAAGTTCTAATATAAGTGAAAAATAATAATAATGCATATAATTTATAGATAAATTATTATTAATTAAAATATAATCTTTGTGAATGCCACATGAATAACCATCCATTTTAAAACAAATTATTATAAATATTGACAAAGAAAGATGGTCTAGTGAGTAAAGAACTCTGGTTAAATTTTTTTTATTCTATATTAAATTTTCTATTCACAAATAATAAATGGATTTTATTAGAGAAAAAGTACTTCATATAATTCATAAGGGAATAAATTAGAGTATT
The DNA here is from genome assembly GCA_023052935.1 of Piezodorus guildinii. Lineage (NCBI taxonomy): Eukaryota > Metazoa > Arthropoda > Insecta > Hemiptera > Pentatomidae > Piezodorus > Piezodorus guildinii. Next base: position 90,435,218 of record CM041294.1, read on the forward strand.
GGAACAAACCGTTGACACGACTATCTTTCACAAACACTGAAATAATTTCAAAAATAATATTATAAAATCTTTCCTGTGAGCACTTTTATTTTGTGATAGGATTATTTTGTTTGTCAGTAAACAAACAAAATCATCGCCATTAAAGACAAATCCATTTTTAAATTGAAAAGATACTATTCATAAATGATTGCTTCTAGAGTAACACAATAAGTAATACAAGGAATAGCAAAAGGAAGATGGATATATACATATTCGTATTTATTATTTCCTGAAGCTCATGTTGGAACAACCCATTATTTCAATTTCGATAATGCTTATTCGTTACTGAAAGTAAGATATAATAAAACCTGGAAACTGATATCACAATAAAAATATATTTATTGATAATAGCATCAGAAATGTATATTAGACCTTATTAGGTAAATAATACAAGAACTATGATAAATGATTATACCTGAATGTGTAAAGGGAAAAAACAAATCTAATACCAACTAAATTAAAAAACAAAAACAAAACATGTTTTCAATTGAGAATTGAAGAAAAAGAAACCTCCTCACTTCCATTTTTTCATATTGTAGTTTACTTATTGCTGGATGAATGAGTTTTGCAGCAGCTATTGGTTTTAGAGAGAACAGAAACAAAGTAAGTGCTTAGTATAGGTAGATGGAAACTCTTAATACTGACAATAAAAACATTTAAAAAATAACTACTGCTACACTAATTTGAAGAAAAAATGGAAGTAAGGAATTATATAGTTCACACTTTCTATTGTAGAACCTTTTACTTACGTGACAGTATTTCTGATTGGCTTCAGTATAGGATGCAAAAATGAAAATGTATGTGAATCTATTATTTGTTCAATTTGACTCTGTAATTCATGATAATTTATATGTTTCACACTTGTTCCCAAGACATAGATTTTCTCATAACTAACAATTTTCAAGCTAAGAAAAACATTACCCAAAATATAAAAAGATGAAAAGAATAGTCAGGATTTATTAAAAATGTTTAAATATATTTACAAGTTTTTGGCTTAAGTATGTCAGCCATAATCAGAGGAAATAAGAGATAAAAAGTAAAACTCTATATTAACCTTGATAATTGGTTCGCTCAATCAAAGGGACCTTCAACATTTACGAGTTCTAGTTTTCATCTCTATGAATTTATCTACCCTGATGACTAACAAGTTTGGCAAATACAATAAAACTTTTTGAAGGAATCCTGTCTATCTTTTCCATGATTAAGTTATAAGTTTGATAGGCAACCTCAAAGAATAAACAAAGATATTAAACATAACAGTCTACAGATAATTCAATATTGTAAAGGATACTAATCAATAAGTTGAATCCTAGCGGTTAGAAATTGAATAAGCTGGTTGATGATGGAATTGGTATTCTGATCAGGAGTATTGGGATCCTCGATTTTATTAAGATCAGTTCTCAAAGATTCATACATGGATTTAAGTGAATTCTGAAAATGGAAGAAGAGAAATTAATGATGTTCATAAAAATAAGTTTAATTCCTGATAAATAAAACTACTCACATCTTTTCTCAAAAATATCTTCTTCGTCGACATAAACCCTAAATTATGATAAGACTTTTCAGCTTCGATAAAATTTAAAAGTAATGTAAAAAGATGACGAACTTGTAGTGTTCTGATAACAAACCTGTTTTCTCTTTCTCTTTCCTATGAATGAAAAGATTAGTTGTAATTGATATAAAGTTGTAATGGAATATTTGAAATGAAATTTAAATTACCAAAATTTCTCTACACTTGTCGAAATTCATCAGTCCTAAATGAGCGAAAAATTGGGATAGTTTCTTTTCCATTTCTTCTTTTGATCCATCCATATTTAAATGTAGATATTCACAGGGTGTTCTTAATTTATTACTATTCAGTCTATCATTTTTATTTTTATATGATGAATCTTCAGATATCTACAAATATTGAGTTTATCAGATGTTTTGAGTGAGGTATAGAAAATAATAAATTATTGTTGGTTCCAAATATGGTGAGTATAAGAAAGTGACATTTTAAGAGGAGTACATACTGAAATTTTTCTTCAATATCAGTGAGATAACCCTTAAAAATAGATTGTGATATTGTTTTAGAATACTCTTTTATTAACAAAACCTATCCTCCTGGTTATACTAATGTGCAGAAGCGGTTTTTGAACTGGTAGTATAGAATGGTGTGGTGAAGGGAGAGAGGGGGGGGGGGGGCAATTATCCACATTCTTTGTGGATTTGTTACATTGAATGGGTAGTACATCATCACTGCATCGGAATGTGGCACTTCAAGATGGCGGCCTTTGGCTTGCCAACTTAGTCTCGCTTAGCTGTCTCTTTATTTCGTTCGATTTTTCATTTCTTTTTTTTCACGTGTTCGCGTCGGAAGTTTTATAGTGTTTTAACCCGACGATACTTTATTCAAACCGTGATGATATGTGAACGGAAAAGAGTTTTATTTTCGAATGATAACCAGGGATTCCTGAGTGTGGAATGAGAGATGTCCAGACATTTAGTTCCAGGGAATAATTACGTTAAAGGATATTTATAAAAACTATCAAAAGCATCGAAATAATAGGTAAGAATACTATTAATAATGTAATGTTTACTCTGAGATATTTTTAACGACATGATTTTACTCCTGGCTGAATGGAATGCAACCGTCCTTAGAGAAAATTGCTTATAGAACAGATAGAGTGTTCCCATATTTAACTTTCTGTAGGTTCACACAACAATTTTATTTCTTGTTATTTTCTTTTATATGCCATTTATGCCATAATAGTTTGTGAAACAGATTGTTGAAGGATTTTTTCTGATCATTATTTTGTATAACATAGACAAAATAGGTCTGAGATATTGATATGTATCCTTCATGTAAAAATTTTCTTTTTAGTCATATTATGTTACATTCTAGTACAATTTTAACTAACTTTTATGTTTTATTGTGATAACTTTAAATATATTTATGATTTTTTAATTATATATATATATTTTTTTTTTTATAGATAAATGGTGTGAACACAATATGGACTATGCCATCCTTTTCATCGGAAGAACTACAGTGATTAACTTATTTGTGAAAGTGCCTGTAGTGAACAAGTGTTTTAATTAGGTGGTGTTTCAGAACCAGTTGCTAATACATTGCGCTCTAGTGTTTTCTAAGTGATGATATGGGATAGACGGGAGGTTTGCCTCCCTTTGTCGGAAAGTGGCATGGGCGCGCCCGAGGGCGGGTCGGCCTAGCATGGGCCAAACGCCCGCCCCTGCCGACACTATGAACTCAGCTCCTGGGAAAAGCACCACCCGCTCTTCGGGATACCATCAGAAGGCGCTAGCAGAAATCAGAAACTCCCTTCTTCCATTCGCCAACTCAGGTAACGAAAATGGTGTGGGGTCAAGCGCCGCCTCGACTATATCAACTCTTTCTACTACAAGTGGTGTCAGTTCTGCATCCTCTGCTTCAAATGGTCTTGATAAGGAATCCTTAGCTAGGCAAACGCTAGTTCAACTCGTCACAATGGGATACTCTGAGGTAAGAATCATTTTAGTCTCTAATTTTAAATGTATTGTATATAGAACCATATCTCTTCTAATTTTTATAAATTCACTATCTATAAACCATGGCTTGCAAATATTTCAGAGTTATATTATAATATTATGGAGTAACTAGTTTACATAGTTTGTTATCAGCTATGCGGATACTCACTTAACTATTTTTTGTTTCCATTGAAGCAGATCTTCATTTTTTAATTTTTTTTTATTATTGACGAGTTTTTCACAACTTAATTGCTTCTAATTCCTAAATTTGTTTGCTACTTTTTTACCAGTCTCTGTCTCAAAGACCTCTGACAGCTATGCCTTCTTCCACAACTCTTCCTGGGTCTTCCTCTTTTTCACCGAAAGTTCAATGTTGGTCATCGCTCCTCTGTCATTCTTTGTCAATGTTCTAAACCATTACAAACTTTTTATTTGATTCTTATTCTTATAATTTGACAGGATCTTTATTTTATCCTTTACAATTACACCAGTAGAACTAGCCATACTCATAATTACTCAATACATTTTAGCTCTTATGTTAACATTATCACTATGAATCATCACAGCTCATTTGCAACGCTAATGTAAATTAATCTCATTCATAGGTGAACTCTTTTTGAAAAATTCACCCTTCTTTAGGATTCAAAAATAACCCATGACAGTTAAATATGTTTCTATGGTTACCCTTTTACAAAAGATGGATCCTCAGCCCAATATGGTTAAATATATTTGTTGTTAATTTATTATGTTAGCTAATACTAGTCAAATTAAGATGATTTTGCTTTCATGTGATTATAAATTTGATTATCTATCAAATGAGTTTTGGAGGTATTCGAAAATATAATGTTTTTATAGGCTTGTAAAACCATTTTTTTTTGTTTTTAAATAAAATATTTTTTTCCAAATCCAGCCTTATTGCACATCTAGCTAGACTTCAAGTGGAAACTCCATTAAAAATGTATATAAAAATATTTGCAATTTTCATACTTCATAATCATTATGGCAAGTTTAAAAATATTTTTTATGTCATCTCACTGTATGGGAATATTTTCACAACCACGTAATGTTTAAACTATTAGTCTTTCTATTGAACTCCAATCCTAAAGACTCTAAATATTTGTTTATAGTCAGTGTATTTTCAATAGTATTAATTGTTGATAATATGAATGTGAATTAAGATGGGGCATTGTCTCGAAATGTTCGAAAACCATGTTAAGTTCTTGATGATTAATGATTTAATAAAAATTAGAAGAGATATTATTAGAAAATTATTCAATTAAATTAATAACTTTATTCTCGATAGAATGATAATTAATTTATTCTTTAAATTATTTACAATACAAATAGTACTCGTATACCCACCAAATGTTCAAAATACTATCAAAATGGCTACTTATCTAGCTGTATAGTTAAGTTTGATCAATTTATGTCTTTTTTTTTATTAATGTCTAGAATTTCCTTAATTATAAGTGTACCTTAACATAATTATTATTTGATTTATTATTGACGTTAATTGCTATTAAATTATTCGTGAGATATACATATTTTGAGTTAAGCAATGCTTTATTTGATAATATTATCAAAATATTATATCGTATTTCCTCTTCTTAACATACATGTTTTATTCTTAAATATACCTACTATTTTCCCCAACTTTTCAAGTAATTATCTTGTCTTTAGGGTTGGAACATGCATATATTGTACTTTCCATGTTTTTTTTAATTGGTTCCCATATCCATCGCATTTCAAACAATATTTCATAAATATTTTCAATAAAGTTAATTTTTAAAAAATTCAATAGGAACATTTCATCTTATCAATATCAGATTTCTAGTACAGAATTTGAGAAATTATCTCAAAATTAATTTTACCTATATTGAAACTCTTCAATTAATAATAATTGTTATTTTATAGTCTGAAATCATGTAACTTGTTTTTGTTTTGTTTTTTTGACACCTACATTTAAACAGGTTATTTTTTTATTGATATCTAATTTGCATAGTTAACGCTGTGATATTTTTGTAATAGAATTTTTTTTTTAATTTACACTTCGATATTTTCACTTTTTTGGTGCGTCTAGTTTTTTTATTATCAATTATTTTCATATTCCAACCAGAATACAATATATGCTCATGCGATGTTTGATTTGAGCGATTGATATATATAAATCAAGTTTAAACATTTATTTATGTTTGTTTTGATGTTAACAGTCCAGTGGATCTTATTTTCTTTCTTTCCATGAATGGGAACCTCAAACACTCATTTAATGTTACCTTATTTATTTGGGCTTCGCTTAGGTTTTTAATTTATTTTTTGATACATCAAATACATTAACTATTTTATACTTAATATATAATAACTACCAATTTCATTATATGAATAGTGTTATAAATGTTAAAAAGTATTTGTTTTAATTTTATTTGTGTAGAGAAATTGTTTGGTATCTTATTTTATAATGAGAAACTTATTATATCAAGAGAATTGAAGCTATATCATAAATGTTTATCTCTCGAGTTATGGATGTTTATGCGCATTCATTAATTATTATAATGTTAGAAATTATCATTATACTAGCCGTTGCAATTAGTTTCGTTTATATTATGAAGTTATTATGATTTTTAACTGTTGGTTTTCTTGAATTATATCTTTTTTTCAAGTTTTAAATGGCCCATATAAATATAAATAATGTCACAATGTCATTATTTTATCGCTTGTGTTTATTTGAGGAAATAAACTGTAGATATATATAGCTTTGTGATGTGTATACTTTCATCGAACTGTATACTTCATAAATGGACTCTTAATTTGAAATGCTTTTATATTTAATTATCGTAATGTTTTAATGACCTATCTTTATCCTATGAGAAACTAACATATATTGTTTGTCAGTTGAGAAATTATTTTTGTATTTCATGATGATTGTTTGGGAAAGATTGTAGTCTTTGTTTTGTGCAAGCTTGTGAAAGGATATCATCCTATATTGTATTGTCCCATCCACATAATCGTCACTGACTTGCTAATTCAACTTTTATTAGTTCTTGACGGTTCTCCTTGATATTAAAAATTAAATAGTTATTTTGCTATTTTCTTTTTTGAATCTAGAGTTTTTCAATATCTACATAAAATCATCCATTTTCGCATTAAAAATATCTCTCTGTCGTTCGGTGTGTGAGAGATGTAGCTCTTATGGAATTTTACAGATTATGTAAAAAAGACCCAGAGAATTAAATTGAATTTTTTTTTCTCAAAATTTTAAGCTTTTTTTTCATTTTCCTTAAAACTAAAATTGGAGTTATCTTTTTTTTTTCTGATCCAGTCAATAATGCACTGTGGCTTAAGATAAGCTTATTTGTGCACCAGCTAACACCCTGTCAATATAGGCCAATTGCCTTTGTGATTCAGATCATACTAAGTAGGTTTCATCATTTATTATTATTGTTAGCTTTCTTACTTAATCAAGACCTGTTAACCATTAACCACTGTGAGGGAAAGTTTATTATTAGCTTTTATGTTTTTTCATTTCGGACACCAACACTTTTATTTATCCTAATAAATAGAATTAAATCAGTGTTAAGGTATTCGGTTTATGTTAGGAAAATCTGTGAAGATTAAATTCATCAGTTTTAGTGAAAACTTTCTTTCGGATTTAAGTGTATTACATTTAAATTTTTATAAAATACTTATATGTTGGTGTTTAGGCCACTTTTATTATTTTCTCATTTTATTTTATTTTCTAAATTCCTTCACAATCCAAGTCTTTCTCCAATTATTAATTTTATTTATCATAAACTTTTTTGATTATGTATATCAAAGATGGTTAATCAATAATAAAAACATATGTTTTGTTTATTTAACGCCACTTTATGCTACTGTGGCTAAATAAATTTAGCCTATCCAGGTTTAATTAGGATAGGGATCTTAATTGATTACCTGACATCTTACAGGCTCGGGACCATCTTTTTAGGTCCTCTAGATGTACTGAGTCCTAGACCAATATGGGTTGTAGGGGTACAGGTTTTTATCAAATCTAAATAAAAACTTATGTATATTGTAAAAATACTATAAAGGAGTCTACTTATAGAAATATTCTATTGGAGCTTTGGTTCTTTTATGTACTAACTTTTTATAATATTCAATTTTTAAATTGAAAGTTGAGTTAAAATATCTGTATATATTTATCTGAAGATTGAGATGGTTTGGAGTATATAAAGGTGTGACAGTCCAAAATTATTAGAAAATAAGAACTATTCATTAACCTAAGTTGGTCTTGTTCGGCATTTTTGTTAATAAATACCACCTTATTAATTTCACAATCAACTATTTAATATTCAGTATTTATTCATCATTTAAATGGTTTTTCACTATCTATAGCTAGTAAAGCTCCTCTACAATATGAGGGTTTCAGTCTTAAAAGTACTGTCATGACTGATGGTACATAGAGGAGGGAAAGGTCAGATTATTTCTCAGAAAGGGGTACAATGACATCAAATATTACTTTTTAAAAAACTCATTATATTAAAAATCTCATTAAACATTATTATTAATAAAAGATCTTAAAATCTGAATAGTTAATTTACATTAAAATAAATAGTTGTTGTATTCACATGAATACATATTTTTGGGATCAAGAATAAATAATAAAAGTTTTAAAAAGTAAATGATAAAGTTATATATAAAATACGATTATTGCCTATTTATCTTGAATAAGTTGAAAGTGGGAAACTATTATGATATTTACTTATCACATATTATCAACTTTCACTTGCCTTTATCTCTCATCGTATAGCATGTCACTAAGATGTTAATATCTTTATCAGTTAGTTTCAGCTCATAATCACAATTCATTGCTAATATATAGTATATTCCATTTTACTACTATTATTGGAATATAATCTTTTCATTTGACATCTTGCTTGAAATAAACTGTTACAAGTACATTCCGCATTGGTAATTTAGTGTCACTATTTGCTTGGATTTAAGTTTTTTTGGAGAAACGGGGTGTTACATTGTTCAAGGCAATGGACCATAAATATCAAGGAGTCACCTGTGGTGTTACGCTAGCATAACAGATTCCTATTATCAAAATCGGCAATTATTTATTCTTCTATTTTATCTGTGAGATGACTGGAGTAGGGACATCCTCCAGGGGCTCATCCAGCCTCTATGAAGTGGGCACCGAAAAATTGGGGAGAAAAAACCTGGCGACTGCTTGTTATTTTGGCCTGACCACTTCCTTGCACCGCCATTTGGCCTTGAAAAAGTACCCTGTTTAATATAAGCTGAACGCAGGACACTTCAAATGTTGCAGGAATACAGGTTTTTGAAGCGAAAACTTCTTTAGACGCGTCATGCGATTTTTGAGAGGTGTAAAAACTTCGACTTTGTAACCATGGTAATGTTACTGAAATGCCCTAGATTAGCGCATGCGCAGCGGTCTGTTCAGTTTTTAAAACTGTATTTTTAAATATCTCAATTTTTCATTAAATTTATATATATATATATATATATATATATATTAAATAAAGAGAGAAGATCCCCTCTTTTGAGTAAAAAATCCTGTTGTATTTAGAAATTTCGATTCAAACAAAAAAAAAAAAATAATAATAATAATTAAATTAGGTTTAAGCGATATAGGGATAAGAAGAAAACTTATGAAATAGTCTAATCTACCAATGTCTACATCAACAAACAAATTAACCTAATTAATTAATGCTTGATGAGAAAAGAAAATTAAGCGTCCTTCAGAAAAAAAAAAAAAAGAAAAAAATACACAAAGAAACGGCGGTATAAATATGAGAAAAAAATCATCCATTTTAATTTTTCATAGATGGATCAATAATAGAGAATAATTCGAATTATAATGCCCTAAATTGAAGATGGAGATGAAATTAAGGGTCGTCAGTATCAACACAGGTAAAAAAGTTAACAACAAAGACAAAAAAAGAGCGATTAATTTAATTCTTTCACAGATAGATCAATCTTTTGAAACAGTTACAAATCATATTCCTAAATGTCCGAATTTCCATGATACAAATGGCAGGCCCATCAAAAAAAAAAAAATTGTGGTATTTATACCGCTAACTCATACAGTCTACAGTCACATTTAGATTACGATGGCATAATTCAAGATGATATATCCTCACAAAGTGATGATGTGTTACAATTAAATGAAACAATAATAACAAAACATGCGTTATCAACTGATCTTTCCCAAGATATTCAAGCTACTTTTTCATTCAAAGTTTAATCCCAATTTCAGGCAAATTAGTAGCTTAAATATGGGGGAATGTTATTTGAAAATAAAGCGACCTATAAAAAAACATAGATTAATCAGTCAACTTAGACTATGTCAACCTAATAAACTAAAAGTGACCTGTTACGGATTCCGAAATAGTTTTTTAGATAGCAGCTTTGAATGCCCTATTTGTAATTTAGGCGAATTCGAAGATCTTAATCATTTTTTGTTGCAATGCCCTGTGTACTCCGCATCCAGAAATAAATAGTTGAGGACATATATTGAAAATATGTCAGACAATAACCTCGTTATAGAACTTTTGTTGCAGATAGAAAATAAAAAGGAATTTGATAATTTATTTTGTTATGTTACTGAATGTTTAAATCCAAGAAATTTTTATCTGTCTATTCAAGAATAATTTCAATTTAAGCACATTACCAAAATAACAATAATTGAATCTGTTATAGTATTTATGATTTTTATTTTGTTTAATATTTCTACAGTTAGATTTTATTTTGCCTTTTATTACGTATTTATTTTAGTTAAGGTTAGGAAACTTATTTTGTTTAGTACAGTTGTAATAAATGTCTTTGATTTATGTTTAACTGAAATAATTTTGTAAAACTCAACTCCATTTGTATGGGCTAGTCCGAAAACAAATAAAGATTTTATTTATTTTTATTTTACATGCATTCTCAACATAATCTACTTTTACCAACGTACTCTTTTTTCCAATGAAAAAGTTTTCACTTCTATTGGCAGTCCCCTATGACTGCCTGAATTTTAATTTCTCTTTATAAGTTTACTCGGTTATTAACTGGAATAAGACATTATTCCGCCTCAACGTTTCGCACCATCGGCCCCTAAGCATCCGCTGTCAAATCATACAAATCTGGAATTTCCCATGAAAATGGAAAGTGCCCTAGATACCGAGGGCACTCCAAAGGATTCGATATGGCTTTACAAAATAGGTTTTTTTGTCCGGGTCGGTGCAAAAGTTTCGTCATCGTTGTCGTTTCATAAATTACGAAATAGCGAAATGGATAGAAAAGATTTTTTTTTTTTTTTTTTGTCGAAGTGTTGCATGAATAAAACATTTCCAAACCGAACTGAGAAACGCGTGTTAATAATAGGATCTGAATGAATAGTTCAGTGGTATGTATTTTGTGACCTTACAAAGCATCAGGATAGATAGACAAGTGAAGTGCGTTAAAGCACTCTCACAACAATAGCAGGAGTGGAGGATAGGCTTAATTATTTTTAATAAATTCGGATAGAAACATCAAAAAGGGATCCACCTGTTGTTAGCATAATAGCCTTTTATGCCAGTGGTTCCCAACAAAATATTTTCTCGGACCTCTTCATTCACTCATTGCAATGAATGCCAAGGATCCCCAAATTCTAAAAGTATTAGTATGTATACACCGCGGGCCACCTTTAGGGACTACTGTTTTATGCCAAAGCACAAATCCGGCTGATGGTCCTATGATTTTTGAAAGGGAATTAAAAATCCTTGGTATTGCTGTCCTTCGTTAGCGATGTAAAATGGTATTCTTGAGCTTGTGTGATGTCAGGTACTCGTTGAAGATTCCTATCCTAATTAAACCTGAATGGGTAAGAAAAATTATAGGTGGAATAGTCAGGAATCAGTCATTTTTAAAAAGTTTTTAATTTTGCCAACGTTTCGGCTCAAGCTTGTGAGCCATCATCAGGGCTACAAACATCAGAACAAAAGAGATACATATTAATATCATAATGAAAATTTTCTTCTGAATGTAGGGACAATGATAACATTTGAAATAAAACAGAAAATATACCAACATACTTAAATATTATAGATACAAATAATGATAATATGATACATAATCTGATGATGATAAGCATAACAAATTTTACAGAACTTTAGACTTTAATATAAAAGTAAAAAAAAACATATATATATAAACGTACCATTACTGAGCCATGTCCAAGCATAAACTGAGGAAAACCATAAACATAGGTAGTATGGGGAGGGGTTCGTGTAAAAACCCTGAAGGTTTTCCCCTCTAAGTGTAAATACTACAGCTTATCTTTGTTTTTAAAAAGTTTTACAAAATTATATAATGGAAAAAACAAAATAATATATCCGTATGTACAATAAGGTTGAACATTTTTAACAGAAAATTATAAACACTAGAATCTGAGGTATTTAAAAGATCATGAGGTATATAATAAAAAACAAAATAAAATAAATAAATAACAAAAACAAGAACCAGAGGTGTTGTAAACAAAAAGATAAATATACAGTAAATAAATAAAATATACATTACACAAGCAATTTGTACAATAAAGTGATAGAGTTATAATTTAAGGAGACGGAAGATGTTAGCATACGAGGGAGAAATTATCTCTTTGTCAGTTTTATGATTTACGGGAACTCGATCTTTTTCCATATGGATATATATAGCTTCGGAGAGGAGTCGCTTTTTGTAGTTAGGTACGGTGGCTAGGATTTCAGGATTATCAAAATCAAAATGATGGTCAAGGGATATAGCGTGCTCGGATAATTTTGAGGAAAATGGGTTACGGGTAGATATTGTGTATTTGTGCTGATAAATTCTTTTTTTTGAGATAGTTTTTGGTCTCGCCTATGTAACATGAATTACAATTTGGGGAAGAGCAGGGAATACGATAAACTAAATTTGATTTTTGTAGGAAAGGGATGGGATCTTTTAGTTTTGAATATAGATTCTTTAATTTGTTACTATGTTTTAAAACTAAGCGGAGATGGGGAAAGCTAGAGGATAAGACTTTTTTAATTTTTTGAGATAGAGATGGGATGTATGGAATGGATCTGTACTGGGGAACTATGGCGGTTTGTGGAGAGTGTGCGGGGATGGAGTGAGGGTTTGAAGAAGTTTTAATGAGGTTCTTGATTAATTGGTCAGGAAAATTATTAGATTTTAGGATTTTTGTTAGTCGGGTTAAATTATCTTGGTGAAATTTTGTATCGGAAAGTGTTAAGGAACGGTGTATGAGGTTTTTGGCTACACTGATTTTCTGGTGATGTGGGTGTAAGGAAAAATAATTAAGGAGACGGCCAGAATAAGTAGGTTTGGTTTACCAGTTAGTGGATAGTGAATTATCGGAATTTCTTATGATAAGGAGGTCGAGGAACGGAAGTGAGTTATTGTTTTCTGTTTCAATGGTAAATTGGAGTCGAGGATGGTATGAGTTGAAAGAAGTCAAGATATTAGGGATGGCTTTGGGGTTGAGGATCAGGAAAAGGTCATCAACATATTTTTTAATGAAAAAAATATCTGCGGAAAAGTTAGGTATAACGGTGTCAAGAAGGTGATTGAGGACGATGTTGGAGAGATCAGGAGCAAGACAGTTTCCCATGGCTAAACCCGAAATTTGTTTATAAAATTTCTCTTGGAAACATAGGTAGCCAGAGTTACAGCACAGAGAGAGGGATTCAAGGTATGAGGGTAAGAAAAATATATATATATATATTTATATATATATATATATTTTTTTTTCTAACTCTTATTAAAATAATATTTACTATTTTTAATTCATATTATAGATTTAAATTATATTTTTGTATTATGTGCATATAGTAACTGTTTTTTTATTATTTTTTTTTTTTATCTTTTCTACTATTTAGTTTCTAAGCTTTTATTAAAATGGTCGTTCTTTCTCCCTATCTCTTGCTCAAGGATGTACGCGGGATTTTCGTTAGGATGAGGTTAACTAGAATCAAAATATGTCATTTGTTTTCAAACACTGTAAATATTCATGTAAATTAATTACTTGCTGGGAGATAAAAATTGTCTCTATGTATTTTGATTTGTCATGATTAAGTTGAATTTTCCATACTTTCCTCCAGTCGTTTAATGTGTGTAAACGACAAATACAAGCGATGTATTTATAAAAAAAATATTTTTAATAAAAGCTTAAAAAAATAAGGGATAAAGTTATATAAAAAGAATAACATTTGTTATATGGAATTTCTGAATTTATTTCCTGACCACTGATGAGTCATAAACCAGTTAAAGCAGTATTCACACGATTTTCAGCCGGTTGTTTTTTTAATTAGGTTTTTTCAATCCTTCGAATCGAGAAGGAAGCGAATTAATGAAAGAGGTTTGGTCACACGAAAAACCCATTGTTGGGGTATAGGGGTCAGTGTGTCATGATATGAGAAGAGGTACTAAAGGCAATAACTTCAATGCCAGTGCGGTCTCTGCTACAGCTACCGTATTAACTTAATTGTGGGGCGCTGGGCTACTGATCTGAAGGTCCCGGGTTCAAGTCCGGCTTTGGTAGGATAATTATTAATTCTGGTATTTCACATATGGAGATCCTTTTGAGGCCTATCTAGCCTTCTATAAAGTTGGTATCCGAAATTTTGGTGAGAAAACTTGCGGCAGATCGTGACTCGGAGTAATCGCGCCCTTGCCACACCATAGGTCCATTTAATACAGGACCGATGGCTTGGTTGAGGATCTGAAGGATGTGGGCGATCTCGAAGGATCTTTAAGATATGTTATGCTAATGCTCTTTAAATCCTTTTGTCCTTCACTACTTCTCTGTCATGATCCCAACTCAGGGATAGTGGACGGTATAAAAAACCTGTTGCGGGATAAGGAAATCAATTTTAAAAGTATTTAATTTACTTAAAAGTCGAAACATATCTGGTGCGCTCAACGAAAAAAAAACGACTTTCACTTACCACCCTCTAAAAAAATTAATTCTAGGACCAAAAAAAAGTTAAATTGGAAGATGAAAATAGGACTTAAATCAAGTTAAAGCTAATAAAAAAAAAAATTAAATTTCGATAAAAACATATATATTAGTCCCGAAAAAAGGTGTAATATAAAAACGATGCCACTTAATACCATGCAATTTGCACATTTTTACGATTTACTCAAAAATGTCTTAGCGATTTTGATTAATTCGCTTAATCATTATAAAATTTAATAGGCTTTAATACGGTATAGGTTTGATTCTGATTAAGTTAATCTGACAGGGTTTAAACGCAGATATTTCTTCCTCTAAAATACCTTTAATTTTGTATATTTCATAAAATTAACCATATCAACGTCGGAACTTAATATAGATTTATAATATAGCGTTGGATAGTTCAAGATTTTAGAAGAGATATTACCTTATACACAAATTTTAAAAGATATTCGAGAGCTATGGAAAGCCGATAAAACTAACTGATTATTTTAGATAATAATACAATAGATTTTGGGATCACTTGTAGCTGGGTGGCTAGCATAGCGGCCTCCTATGCCAAAGGTCACGGGTTCAAACCCGCAGGTGGTCCTAGAATTTTTTAATGGGAGTAAAAAAATCCTTAGTTATGCCGTCGGAGAGGACGTTAAAAGGTGGTCTCGAGCCTGTGTGATGTCAGGTACTCGTTAAAGATCCTAATAAAACCTGTATAAGCAAAATTTAGGACTAATTTATGCTACATCGAATTATCGGACGATGCTAGTGGGAGTGTTAACTTTTCCCTATCCAGGTTTAATTATGATAGGGATCTTTAACGAGTATCTCACATCTTACAGGCTCGGGACCGAAGGACGGCATAACCAAGGATTATTTACTCTATTTAAAAATCCTAGTGTCATATACCGGATTAAAACCGGTGGCTATGGGTAAGAAGGCTGTTATTCTAGCCACTACACTACAGACGAGCCCGGCAACGCAATGAAACCAACTTCTCGAAGAAGACATTGACGTTGGAAGTGGACGAGGTTCGAAACTCACTGTAATTCTTTCACCTTTTTTCATCTCTTTAAAAGTTTGTTAAATTGATTTTAACAACGGGAGTAAGTGAAAGTCGTGTGTTGCCCGCACCAGATATTTTTTTGCAATACCTCGGCCTTACGAAGGAGGTTCTTTTAGGGAGCTAGAAGGCCCATATCCCCCATGATCCAGACCTGCCTCCACTGATCAGCCTCCCTGTTACCCTGGTATCCTCTGGACATGAGATAGCTCGCTAGAATTGGGACGTGGAGGGGGTAGAATACTGAGATAGAGAGTAGCCAGAGCATTCCACCGCTCGAGTTGGGCAAGGCATAGGGTCGTCGACCAGTATATATATCTACCGCAGTATATAGCTAGTCTACCTAGTCTTCTATATATATTATATATGTATAGGCTTATTTTATATATATATTGTAATTACTGTATTATACGACTTGAAATGACGTGAAAAGGTGATAAGTTCTTAATATATACACATATTTTAGAAGCGTATATACTTGAGATGTTACAGCAACTTTGTCTTCAAAATCAGAGAACCAGATGAGGCACTTTACTCCATGCATATTGGACCTTTTTAAAATTTCTCAAAAACCCATTACATTTCACATCAATATTGCGAGTTTAATCAAAATCGTTATATTCGTTTTTGTAAAAATCGTAAAAAGGAACAAAATGCATGGTATGAAGTGGCTCATCTGGTTCCCCGATTTTGAAGAAAAATTTGCTGTAACATCTCAAGTATATACGCTTCTAAAATATATGTATATATTTAGACCTAGTCACCTCTTCACACGTAAACGCACGAGTCTCTATTTATTTATTTAACGTCACTTTATGCTACTTTGGCTAATCGGTCGATGCTACAGTGGGAGTCCTAAATTTTGCCTATCAAGGTTTTATTAGGGTAAGGTTCTTTAACGAGTACCTGACATCGCACAGGCTCGGGATCACCTCTTAACGACCCTCCGAAGGACGGCATAACTAAGGAATTATTTCTCCCATTAAAAAATCCTAGGAACACCTGCGGATTTGAACCCGTGACCTTTGGCATAGGAGGCTGTTATGCTAACCACCCAGCTACAAGTGATCCCCGAGGCACGGATCTCTATAAGTACTAAACTCAAGATAATAAACTTTTTTCATATACAAATGCATTAACAGTTAAACATTTTCCTATAAAAATCTTCTGTGTGTTTTGTTGGTGTGTTATATTAAATATTGGTGTCACATACCTAATTCCTCACTCAACTTTCTCCAATATTTTACTTTCTTTCTCTTCCCCCGTATCCTCCTAGAACCTATACCGCTCGGAATGGTTATCATCCATTACATAGCAATCGAGACCCGAGTGGGGGCGGTGTAAAAAAGAAAATGTGACATTCCAAAGAGTGAGATTAGTGTTTGGTAGAGGTAGGATGGAGGGGGTTGGGAGGAGAGCCTTAAGGTAAG
Organism: Piezodorus guildinii; assembly: GCA_023052935.1. Taxonomy (NCBI): domain Eukaryota; kingdom Metazoa; phylum Arthropoda; class Insecta; order Hemiptera; family Pentatomidae; genus Piezodorus; species Piezodorus guildinii. The sequence goes on from CM041294.1 coordinate 90,452,211, forward strand.
GGCTAAGGTCACGAGTCTGTGTCTAAGCCTCGTCCACTTCCAACGTCTATTTCTCCTTCTAGAAGTGGGGTCACCTGTGGTGTAATAGAATAGAAAATAATTTTTATTCTGGGACTGGGTCCCTTATGAATAACATGTTTATACAGTTGAAATATATTGTAGCCACAGACAGAAGGAACATAATTAATTACTATTTACAGTTTTAGGTAAATATATGTGTATATATCACACAATAAACACATTTATATATGTATACAAAAAAATAAAAACAATTCTTAGAAAATATTGTGTTGAACGAAATTAAAATAAATTAAAGGTTAAGAGAGTTTAAAATTATAGACAATGAACAAATAATACTCCTCTTTTAAAGTATGATGTGAAGAATATAAATATCACAATTTTTAAGCTTCTTTTTTGGGATAATAAAAAGGTATTGAAAAGTTGGGATTTAAATGAGGAGAGAGAAGCAGCATGGCGGATATGAGTTGGTAGAGAATTCCAGAAAGTACCATAGCAGCCTTCTGTGACCATAGTCGCGTGTTCAAACCCGGTAGATAGCGCTTCGATTTTTTTAATTGATAAAAAATACTTGGTTATACCGTCCTTCGTTAAGGGACGTAAAATGATAGCGCCGATGTGAGTTACTCGTTAAAGATCCCTATTCTAATTAAACCTGGATAGGCAAAATTCAGGACTATCACTGCAGGATCTTCCGATGAGCCACAGTAGCATAAAGTGACGTTAAATGAATAAACAAAACTATTCTTAAGGTCTCAGATTCGAATCCCGTCTGCGATCTTAAAGGCATGCTTGCTACACGATTATAAATAGAGGCAATTGAAAGTTTCTAATATGTGATAAGCTAACATCGTAATAATCTTCCATTTTAACATATTTATAATAAATATGTAATTATCGTGTTATAGATATAATTTTGTCCTTTTCTCTGAAATATCTACAACCCAAGAAAGATCTTTTTGTATTGGGATATCATAAGATGATCGAAAATTGCTACAGAGTGGATTCAGAGTAGAATCAAAGGGAACGTAAGAAATGGCGAGAATGACTACTGATGAGGTGGGAGGACGGTATGGTGCATGCAGATGGCACTTAGATTTTTAAAGGAAGAATAATTCCATGATTATTACATCCTTCAGATGGGACGTAGACAGGTGGTCCCGATTCTCTAAGATACCTCTATCCTGATTAATCCTAGATAGACAAAATTTAGCACTCCCACTGTTTAGCATCATCCGATTAGCCACTGTAGTAAAATGTTTATCATTTCAAATAAAGAAAATATAAGGTTCTTTAGGTAAAGAAATTTAAAAATTGTTTGTTTGTTTATTTAACGTAATTTTATACTATAGGTCCTATGACGACGATATAGTGGGAGTCCTAAATTGTGCCTATTCAAGTTTAATTCGGATAGGGATTATTCATAAGTACCTGACATGGCACAGGCCTATCACCAATTTACGTCCGTTTCGAAGGACTTCATAAACAAGCATTTTTTACTCCATTAAAGAAGTCCTAAGATCATTCGGTTTCAACCAGTAAACTTGAGCTTAAAAAGGTTTTATGCTAGCCACCACAACACAATTGATTCCATAAGATATTTTAACAAATATTGATAACCCTAGGTTTTTATATTGAATATAGTTTCCATATTTTAATAAATGTTATAGGCTTACCATCATTCTTTCTATTCTAAAAAAGTTACTTGAAGCTACAGTTTGCCACTTTTGCTTGTCAAATGAAATTTCTGTAAACAAGTTCGCTATTTCGGTCCGTAGCGTAATTTGTTTCACATAAACAATAGCTGATAAGAATGTTTTTTGTTTGTTTCGTGTGATTTTTTTTTTCCGCAAGGACGAATATTTTTCAGTAATTAAGAAAACTTATTTGGTTTCTGGCAGGATAATTATGTATTCCATTGTATTGTATGTGGGTCAACACCTGGATAGGATCATAGCGCTCTATCGAAGTGGGTCCCCGATTTTCTCATAGCTCGGGGGAAAAGAAACCTAGAGGTTGAGTATGATTTTGGAATGATTCGTGTTTTTACCTCAGGAATATATTAATGAATCTTGAGTGTAGTGCTCCTTTCACATTTTAAAAGGCTGAATTAAACCAGTTTTAAACTCAGTTCCTTCTCACTACCTCTCTCTTTGAACTCGTAATTTTCTATCCTTATCCTCGAAAAAAAAAAATATTTATTATGAGAAGAATCTGCGTGTTTTAGTGGATAGAACACAAGTCTACTGTTCTCCGGGCCTGGGTTAGAACTCCATCTATGACAGAATTATATATTCTGTTATTTCAGGCGTGGAGACCCTCCTGGAGCACACCCAGCCTCTATAAAGTAGGTATCCAATAATTGTAAAGAATAAACCTGACGGCCGAGCTTAATCTTAAATCTTTAGCTTAAGGCTTAATCTTATCATTTCCCCTATGTACTTAACCCAAGACCCATCATTGTAAAGGTACAGGTTTTCAATCATATGATTAAGGAAATATACTCTATATTAATATTTGGTTGACTATTTAGTGATAAAATGATATAAGTTTTAAGTTTAATAATTTAATCAATGTCTTCAATTGCAAATATATTTTTCAGATTTTTTTTTTCATTTACCAACATATGTTAACATACATACATAAAATAAGGATACGTATTGCGATTGTGAAAATTTTTAAATTTCAGTTGTCAACGGAAATACTCTTTTTAGGTCTCCTGGGTCCAAAAACCAAGTGACGCGAAAAGGTCTGTGTGCTGTTAGTCGAAAGTAAAAAAAAAAGTTTCATATTGAATTTCATATTTAAGACAACTATACGCCCGAACAGCAAAATTTTTACAAAAAGCGGATGGCGAGAGAGAACAAGAGAGAGCACCTTATTACGATTTTCTCAAAAACAGTCTAACGATCAAAATAGTTGGATTAAATTTTAATTAATTAATAATTATGAATTTATTATTAATGATTCATTAATAATAATTTAATCTTTTATTAAAATTTTACATGGATGTCAAATTTTAGTGGCTTTAATATCATGTCTGACAGGGAGGGCTTAAATGCCGATATTTTAATTTTTTTTTTCATCTAAAGCTCCTTTAATTTTCTAGATTCTAGAAAAAACAAACTTATCTTATTAGTATTTATATAAAACGGCTAAATATAAAAGTATGCTAACCGTTGAAAAGCTAAAGATTTAAGAACAAATGGTATCTTAGTTACAATGTTTTGGAAAGTAACGTAAAATTGCGAATAGGGTAGAAAGTGATGTGATTCTTGTACATAACAATTTTATAATTTGGATCACCTGTGGCAGGGTGGCTAGCATAAAAGCGTGCTATGTCAAAGTTCACGGGTTCAATCCCTTAGGTGGTTCTAGGATTTTTTAATGGGAGAGGACGTAAAAAAGTGGTCCCGAGCTTGTGCGATGTCATGCACTCGTTAAAGATCCCTATCTTAATTAAATCTATCTAATTAGGCAAAATTTAGGACTCCCATTGGTCACAGTAGTATAAAGTGACGTTAAATAAAAAAACAAACAATTTTCTATTATTTAAACTAAAACATATTTCCGACGAAACTAAATGTGATTCTTTGAGGTTTTTTTAAATCTTACTTTATTTAACAACCTAGGTAAATGAAAGTTGTATGTTGCCCGCTTCAGATTTTTTCCACTTTCAAATTTGCTCACATTTTTGTTTTATTAGAACAAGTTTCTTGTTCTTAAGTTACAGCATTAAATTAATATTTATTGTAATCTTCAATTAGCCCCTTTCAAACATTTCCTTTTCTTCTACTCTGAGCATTTAGTTAATCTTTATTATTTCAACTTAAGTACAGTAATATATTTAATTTATTTGTTAGATATTTTCGTTATTATTTTTTATTTTATTTATAATAATAATAATTGTTATTAAGGGATAAAGTACTATGAAATAGGGAGGCTGATGGTAGGCTGCTGGTGTGTTGAATATATTTTTAGCAACACAGACGTCACTACAGCCCTCTCAGACCACCCGTCGCCTTCCTTAGCATTATACTAACTACACCATGTTATAGTTTAGATTTCAAGTAATAATAATTATTTAAATATAATTAAAAATACATAATATAATTAAAATTTTGACTTTTTATCTCTTTTATCTCTAACTTATTTATTGATAGTTAATAAGTTCCTCTAAAGTACAAGTTGATCTAAAGTTGTTGTAAAGTTTTTTTAAATTAAATTTAAGTTTTGATAATCCTCACACAAGACTGAAACGACAAGAAACTGCTCGAAGATACCGATTACTATAACACTTACTAGACAAACGTCAAAACTTCCAGTATATTACAGAAGACTCATTTACATCACTATTATCAGACCTATTTGGACGTATAGAATCGAGCTTTGGGGTTCTACTAAACCATCTAATTCCTCCCGCATCCAATTCGTCCAATCCAAAATCCTCAATGCCACTTATTTTGTCACATAATGACCTAAACATCCCATTTGTTGCAGACATTGCTCGTGATAGACACACATCTTTTCATTCTAAACTCCCTGCCCACACAAACCCAATTGTCCGTAATTTATCTTCTTTATATATCTCTCATAACTCTCCGAGACGATTGAAAACAAGGTGGCCCCGGGACCTACTGCCCTAAAATAGTTAGTGAAGAGCTACCACTGGGTAGTTCTTTCTCAAGACATTTTCATGTCTTTTCCGCATATTTACTCTTTGTGTTGTTTAATACAGTTGTAAATTACAATAAATTATTAAATTATATTACATATCTTAAAATTTTGTTATTTTTTTATTTATTGAGAAATATTACAATTTGTTACATAATGAACAGTAGTAATAGTGATGTAGTACACACAATAAATAAAAAAAAAAAAAAAAAAAAAAAAAAAAAAGTTTTGATAAATTATAATTTACCTAATTATGGTCATATACGTGTTAGCAGGACTACATTTATTAGTATTCATAGTTTCAACTTTTTTTCACTGATCAACATCTTATGATTAGACTCTTAGACTATTTATCCTGATGCGGCTTTGCATGCTACTATACTGTGTGAGTTTACGTGTCTTGGGTTCGTAAGTCTGCAAACTGTCTTCGAACAATGCTCTAGAGGTTCGCACAGTCTAGGGAATTCGCATATCAAGATCTCTATCTTTGGAATTGAACCGTGTAGTAAATTAAAATTAAACGTATAATGTCATAATGAATTTCGCTGTAGAACAAGTTATAAAGAGTGTTGTACTATCTATACATATATTATATAGCCTAACTTGTTTCTATCTTGTATTTTTCTTAACTATGACATTGACTGAAAACTTGTTTCGAAACGTCGCAACAATCAAATAAAGTTAAATAGATTGTGTAATTTATTCCTTGATCTCGTCACCAACAAACCAATAATTAAAGTATCAGTTATTTATCAAGTTGTTTATTTCAGATAAAATCGTTATATATATATATATATATATATATATATATATATATATATATATATATATATATATATATATATATATAAATAAATAAATGATACGTAAAATACAAGCCTAAAGCCTAATCAACAATTTATTGATAGTTAATAAGTTCCTCTAGTATTTCTAAATATTACCAGTATTTTAAAATTATTTATAAACCAGAGTTACCTGTAGCATGGTGGTTAGCATAACATCCTTCTATGCCCAAGGTCCCGGGTTCAAACCCACAGGTGGTCCTAGCATTTTTTAATGGGAGTAAAAAATCCTTAGCTATGTCGTCCTTCGGAGGGGACGTTAAAAGGTAATCCCGAGCCTGTAGATGTCAGGTACTCGTTAAAGATTCCTATCCTAATTAAACCTGGATAGGCAAAATTTAGTACTACCACTATAGCATCGTCCGATTAGCCACATCAGCATAAAGGGACGTTAATAAATAAACATACATATAAACAATTATCAGTTTATTTATTTCATATAAAATAGTTATATAATATATATATATATATATATATATATATATATATATATATATATATATATACATATATAAATGGTACATAAAATACAAGTCTAAAGTATAATCAGCAATTTATTGATAGTTGTTACCAACCATTAGGTCCTCAAGTATTAATGGATATTACCAGGATTTTTAAATTATTTAATAACTAGATAAATTTTATAACATTAATTCTTTTGCACTATGGTTACCATGGGGACGAGATTGTAAACATAGCTGTGGCGGTCGTGAAAAACTAGATAACTCGAGTTATATGAAAAATGATTTAACTTCACGTATCGCTCCCTCTGACCTCCTCTTACGTCGTGTTAAATTAGTTAATGAAATTTCTCGGTGGAAGAAATTTTAGGTGAAAAGAAAGCTGTAATTAATAACTCTATTTTGGTATTACGTAAAACTTTGAGTCGCTCACCAAACCACAAGAAAGATTTTGACTTAACCACTTATTCACGACCGCCTCAGCTATGGTTTTAAGATTAAATTTAAACTTTTATTATTAGTTTTTATAAGTAAAGAATTCAAATTGAAACGAAATAAAATAATCATATTTATCGTGTATGTTATTATTTGTATTGGGTTGTGTCACAAGAAATGTCCATTTTCAAGGTAAAGGATTTTTATTAAAAATACGATATGAAAGCAAGATAATTTTATTCGAAGTATTTACCTTCTTTTTCTACACATTTTTTCCAACGTGACACCAACTTTTTAATCCCCGAACTGAAAAACTCTGAGTTTTGAAGTGAAACAAAATCTAAAACCCTCTTTTCACTTTATTATAATTTTCAAAAAGTTTTTCTTTGACGAAGTTGTCTAAATTCCTGAACAGGTGGTAATCTATTGGAGACAAGTCGGGAGAATATGGTGGGTGTGGAAGAACTTCGTAGCCCAGTTCTTTCAATTTTTACACGGTATGTTTTGAAACATGGGGTCTTGCTGCCGCTCAGTGAGATCATGGTGTACCCATGTATCGAGCTTTTTTATTTTCCCAATACACTTTAAATGTCTGGAAACGGTAGATGCACTTTTATTTAGTTGTGCTGAGAGTCCTTTAACTGTTACTCTGTCTTTAACTGTTACTGTTAAACTGGGGTTTCGTTCTTCTGTATGGTTGAGGACATCTTTGTCTATTACGGACGGAGGTCTTCCTCGGGGGAAGTTTTCCAAGTCGGTATCCCCAGCTGAAAACTTAGCAAACCAACGGTGAATGGTCCGTTCATTAACACTGTCTTCCCCAAACGCCTTGCAAATATTTCTAGCGGCCTCAGCTGCTGAATGGCCGAGTTTAAACTCGTACAAAAATATTACTCGAAAATCGCGTGTTTTCATGGTCATATTTGGAGGTATACTAAAAAGTGGGAAATTGATTGGGAAGCTAATGTTTATAATACAAAGGTAGAGGATTATTAACTGTTTACTTTAAATATGTAAACATTCGGAAGAAAAAAACGAAGACCTGCAAAATTCTTTATGTATTCAGAAACTATAAAAACGGACATTTCATGTGAAAGAACACAATAGATATGCCATTTGGTCTCTGAGGACCAGTAATATGTATTTTAACAATTTTGCTCTGGGCGACCATTAAATAGAACTTTGTTTTACGTTCAGCTGATATGTATAACTTGTTTGTTTTTTATTATATTATCTCTATATTATATTTTTTTAAACATTTACTGACCGTTTAATAGTTTATTTTACTTAAAAGGTGTGACATTATGGTGTGGAATGAAATTAATTATGAACTAGGTGACTTTAGAATAATAATAACTGAAATTTTCAAACACCTTTTTCTAGGACTTAACAGATGTGTGTAAAATCGAATACATATATACGCCCGATGTTTTCATTTTAGGGGGCACCTTGCCATTGTACTCATTGGATAAAGGGATCCGCGAAAAATTTTTTTTTTTTTGGAATCCTTGGTCTAAGCTCATCTCTTATGCTATAAGCAATGCCATACTCCAATACTAATTTAAATTATAATTAATTAAATTCTAGTACATTCTCTATTTTACGTACGTACTCTCGATGCACCCTCGGCATTTCTTCCCTTTTATTTTCTTTCTTCCTCCTGAGAAACAAAGTCGAGAAGTGCTCTCAGATAATTTGTCATCGGTAATTAACCAGAGCTAATTTGAATTTAGACGGTTGGCCATTTGCCTCAGCCTCGCCGTGCAAAAAAAAAAAAAAAAAAAAAAAAAAAACTTTTTCTTCTCTTTTTTTATTTATACATTTCTTGCATTTATTCTTATACTTTCTAATGTATCTCACACGTATTATTATTGTTCATGTTATTTGTTCATACTTCTACCGACTCTTTCATGGATTATTAGTAGGGTTTTAATTTTTTTTTTTTTTTGCCTATTTATTTTATTCCTTATGTCTAAAATATTGATGAATTAACTAAAGCATAAATATTAAGCAGCTGTGAAGCTTTTTTATTTTATTTTTAAAATGATGTTATTGTAACGTGTATACTACAATTTTTTGCTTTGATATACTTACTCAGTTTATAGTAAAGATCCGTATCCTGTCAATGCTTTTGCATAGAGGTCATATGGCCAAGATGAGGTTCATCTATCTAGTTTTCTTCTAGTTTGTATGCTGATTTCGAATATTTTCTTGATTAAGGCCCGGTAAGCTGGTAAGAGGATCGCCGGACTCCTAGGTTCTACCCACGACTGTATAAATAATATAAATAAATGATTATCCTGCCACACCGGGGCTCGAACCAGGCACCTGTAATATAGTAACTACTTTTCTCATTAATACTATAGACTTGTGTACTGAGAAAATATTACAGTATTATAATTAGCTGTCCCTTAAAGTTTCGTATGAATGCAAACGTTTTAATTGCAAGCGTTCGGTTTCTATTTGGCTCGCCTGTGGACACAAAGAGAAACCAAAGCTGATCATTTTTTTCTTTTCCTAATCTAATTACTGCCTGTCACCGCTCTCATTAAACATTTCGCCCGGAATGGAAGCTAGAGCTCGCCAACAAAGCTATTATAAATTGGATTGTAGCCGCGGACCTGAGCTAACCCCATTGTCAAGGCACCCGGCTAATAATATCGAATTGCCAATAATGAGGACTTCCTTTCATCTCCCCACCAGCAATTTGCCTGATTAAATAAAATAACTTCCCCTCTCCCCACGGACCGAGGTCGGGTCCCATTCCTCCACGGCTTTATCTATCCTATACGTATACAATGCCTTCTAGATTTCGACATCCACTGCCTTATCTATCGCATCTGTATGCAAGGGTGCCTAGATTTCGGCATCCACGGCCTCCTTCGGGTCTTGAGGTTAAGCTGAATTAGTAGGCTAAGCTTATTTATAAGTACTATTTATTTTGCCCCATCATACGCTGCGTTTTTTATTTTTTTTTATTTCGGTAATATTTTTTAATTATTATTACTATTTATAGTCTTATTATTACTATTTATAGTCTTATTTTAATTATTATTACTATTTATAGTCTTATTATTATTACTATTTATAGTCGCTAGTCTGCTGTGCTCCGGGTCCTGGGTTCGAATCCCGACTCTGGCAGAATATTATTTATTCTGTTAATTCAGTCGGGGGGCGACCCTAGGATATGGAGACCCTCCTGTGGCAGACCCAGCCTCTATAAAGTGGGTACCCAAATTAATTGGGGAAAAACCTGGCGGCTGAGCGCGATTAAGGCCTAATCACCTCATTGCACTGCCGTTGGCCTAGAAACAGTACGAATCTCTATATGTACTGAGCCCAAGACCCTTCATGGGTTGTAGTGGTACAGATTTTTTTTTTTTTTTTTTTTATTACTATTTATAATTGAATCCGCGTATCTGCGCATCAAGGGAATGTTATATATTAATTTTTTCCTAAATATGGTCTTGTAAATGAATTTCTTAAGTTATTCAAGTGATGATTAAGTTAGTAGATCCGTCTTTTTTAAGGTTGGCGTGGTAAAATGGAGATAAAAACTGAAGAAACGAGTTGATATACCAGGTTATTTGTCCATGAATGAAACATTATATGTACCTGTTTTGCAGAGCCATATATTATATCAGTTTCTTGTTTCGTAAATTTAGTGATGTGAAATCCAATAGATGTGGAAGATGTTGGTAATGTCTGTTCAGTTCATCTAGGTCGCTTTAATTTCGTATGTATGTTCAACGTTAGTCTTTTATCCAAATATTATTATGATTAATTGGACAAACATTAAATATACTCTTAAAAATAGCGATTACATTTTGAAATTTAGCTCTAACATCACAGGTCACCTCATTATGATCCTCGGGACTTGATATTCACATTAACCATTTAGTTTCATAGTTGATGACAATTAAAAATTTTATAAGCTCTAATATCGTTCATTTGTCAAGATAAAGACTTGTGAAATGTTTTGGAATCAGTAGATCAAAATATTAAGTTATAAAAAACAAAACATTTACACTGATGAAAAAGAGAGAAAACAAAATTATGAACCACACATCTGGTTTGTGGGGTCACTTGTGGTTTAGTGGCTAGCATGCGAGCTTTCTATGCCCATGGTCGTGGGCTCAAATATGAGGGATCGCCCGAAGATGCCCTTAAGTGAATAAACATTTTTGGTTATACCTTCCTTCAGAGGGGAGATAAAAGTAATCTAACAACAGAAATTATTGTCTACAATTATCACTTGCGTTTCTGCTTTTTTCGTATTTCTGCATTATGTTTTACAGCTTTGTATTTAAGATAACATTTTTTCATAAAATCTTTAACGGTATATTATTCCGTTCTACATTACTATTTTAGTATTCTGGGGAAGATATAATACACTTGTTCTTATCTCTTTTAATAAGGAGGTCACCTGTGGTGTAGGGATAACAGCCTTCTCATGGTCACGCGTTCAAACCTTGCAGATAGCCCTATGATGTTTTAATAGGGGTAAACAAATCCTTATTTATGTAGTTCTTTGGAAGGGACATAAAAAGGTTGTCATAAACCCTGTGCTATGTCAGGTTATTATTATTAAACCTGGAACCTCGTTAAATCCTTATTAAACCTGGATAGGTAAAATTTAGTACTCACAATGTGCCATCGTCAGATTAACCAACATAGCATAAAGTGCTGTTTAAGGAATATGAACCTAAACAACGTTATTAAGAATGACCATTTCCGAAATAATAAATATTAGGTAATAATTCTCAGCGTTTCTAAATTATTTTTAGTATTATAATAATGCTGACAACTGTTGAGTTACGGTTAAATGGGATAAACCGTTATGAATCGTATCTCAAGAATAAACTAAGCTAACTATAAGATACTTAAGGGAAGAAAATATTTAATAAATGCCATTTAAGCGTTAAGACTATTTCAATGATGATCTGTCATCTTAAATTTTACTGAAATTTAATACTGCCTCCCTTCAACCATACAAAATGAAATAAGAATAATAAATGAATATAAAAGAAAATGTAAGTATATTTATAATAATAAACAGAATGTAAATAGTTTAAATGATAAATTGTTTCTAATTTATTGATAATATGTTCTTAATGTATATATAATTGGTTATAATATTTATTCAATTATATTTTAGATAATATTGAAAATCTGAAGATGAGGCATACGGTACCTCGAAACGTAATAAGAAAAAAAAGATGATTCTATCTTTGACATGTTTTGATAAATAAATACATATAAACATGATTAGAAGATAATGTTCCACTTGATATAATCATATCCTAAATTACTCCTCTATAATAGTAATTGATATGAAATAATAATAATAAATGAATATAAAAGATATTAAGTTTTACAGTGAGTCGTTTTTGAGTGTGAAATCGATGATGTAAAATTTGCGTTCCCTTTTATCTAGACTACATCAAATGATGATGGTACTAATCATAAAATAGTAGTTTATTCGTTTAACGTAACTTTTAAGCTGCTATGGCTAATCGGACGATGCTGCACTGTGAGTAATATATTTTGTCTATTCAGATCGTAAATAACTTTTTTCTAGCCAACGATATCCTCCTGATTTAATGTTTTTTTTTTTTAGAGTTTATGACACCTCGGGCTTTACGTATAACATTCTTTGGTGATGAGTCGTCTGAGTGTGTCAGCCTGGTATGTCCGTTGATAGGCGTAAACAGTGGATCCGTGCGTTCATGGGGTAAACAAATCCTTTTTTATGCCGTTCTTAGGAAAAGACATAAAAAGGTTGTCATAAAACTTGTGCGATGTCAGGTTATTATTGTTTAACCTGGATTCTCGTTGAATACTTATTAAACTTGGGCAAAATTTAGTACTCCCACTGTACCATCGTCCGATTAGCCAACGTAGCATAAAGTGCTGTTAAATAAATAAGCAAACAAATTATTTACGAAAATATAGCGAACATATTACTTTCACTTACCTATATATGAAATATGTAGTAAGGGAAAGTATTGCGATCGTAAACATTTTCTAATTCTTTCGAAGTCTTATTTCTAAGACTCTCGACGGAAATACACGTTTTAGGGTCCCCTGAGTCCAAACAACCCAGTACCGAAAAAAGGTCTGTGTGTGTGTGTGTGTGGTAAGTCAAGCGCAAAAAGAAAATTCGGAAAACGAAAGGTTTTATTGTGATAAAAAAAACAGTCTGACAGGGCTTAAATGCCGATATTTTAAATTTTCTTCCTCTAAACTACGTTTAATTTTTTACATTCCAAAAGATTAACCATATCATCTAATTGACATTGATGAAGAACGGATAAATATACAAGTTGTACAAATTTGATGACCATCTAAAGGATAAAAGAGGAAAACTATTTTTTTAATGTAATTTTTTTTTTTTAATATTAAGAATAGTAATATAGACGTATAATATACCGTTGGAAAGAGAAAGATTTCAGAAAAAAATATCATCTGATACAAAAAGTTATAAAAAACAATATAAATTAACGAATAGGTAATAAATTTATTACTGATTAACCTAATCTAATCTAAATCATATGTTTCCAACGAAAATCATGTACATGTTTTATTAAAATCAACTTTTATATTTTTCAAACTGAAGTATGTTTAATAGTTCTTAAATTGATTTCAACAGTCGAGGTAAGTGGAATTGTTGCCGGCGCCAGATATTTTTGTAATGAATATGAACCTAAACAACGTATTTAAGAATGAACAATTTTTAAATAATTAATATTTGGTAATAATTTCCAGCGTTTCTAAAATTGTTTTAGTATTATAATATTGCTGACTAGTCTTGAGACTATTTCAATGATCAACAGTCATCTTAAATTTTACGGAAAATTAAGACTTCCTCTCTTCAAGACAAACGTCCCAATATGCCTACTTGTTGTGATGCTGTAAATATCATAAAGCAATTTTTAAAATAAATTTGCAGTCAGATTTGTAAATATTGATTATTACTAACAGCAGTTGCCAAGTTCATCATAATTTGTTGGCCAATCAACTTCAACAACTACAATTTCAGCTGGTGTCGGGTAGATATAGTTGAATCTAATCGTAAAATAATTAGTCATTATATATATTTTTTGTCTAGTATACAATATTAATTATAATTATTTGTTTTTTTCGATTTTCACCAGATTTGGCTAGGTAAAAGACTTCTTACAATATGGAAAAGTCAGGGAATCTCTTGCTGATTTGCTAGACACCCTGAATGAGTCATTTTTGTGTTTGAAATCGATGATATAAAATTGGCGCTTCCATTTACCGAAGGAATATCAAAAGATAATCTTGTTAATCAGAAAATAATGTTGTAAATGATATTATCCTTCCTAAATTTTAGTGTTGCATAGATTATTACTCCTCGGACTTAACGCTTGACATTCTTCGTTGGTGAGTCGTAGGTGTGTCATTCTGGTATGTCTTTTGATAGGCAATGAGTGTTAACTAAATAATATTAAACTAACATTAGCTAATAAGTAGGTTTCATTGTAAAATATTGCAGGGTTAAACTTCAGATATACTATCATTTTTGTTATCTGTACTGACATTAAAAAAAATAAAATAAATAAAAAAAAAATTGTTTATAGGCTATATTCGAACTTCAATTATTTCAGTTGTCCAATTCGGAAATCAGTCGAGTTTTGTACGTAATCATAGGTTAAACCCCGGGTCTGAATAACAGTGCCGAAATGTTCTAAGCTAACCAAACGGTTGCAACAATAAAAGTATTAGCCAGAAGAATATTTTATCCACGGTGTTGTTATATTCAGGAAACGATAAAGATGATCGGTAAAAAAAAAATTATGAAAACAAAAAAATGTTGAGCTGTAAGGTCTGGACGATTTCGAATGTATTTACTTTTGGACAAAACGAAACGTCGTGAGACACTTATATTACATATTTATCATGTTCATATTCTTAGAATGCTGCAGTTTTAAAATATTAATAATAACATAACAGGAAGAAAAAAGGATTGATAAGTATTGGTGAAAAGGTGGTAAAATTTGTTCTGCGTCTTTAATCCTAGCTTAGGAAGGGTAAGGAGGATTTTTTTATATTCAGGTGTGGAATGTAAGGTAGGGATCTATATAGAAATATTGTGGGTGAACTTCGGTTGTGAATTGTAGGGAAAGTAATGATCGTTTTAACGTATATAAGTTTTTTTATGACATGAAGTGGGAAGTTATTTGAGGTTACACTTTTCTTAATGCGCTGGATGCTTTCTTTTTTTCATTCATATCAATATAGCACATAAACACTGGGGCCTAGCTACAAATGTTATGTAGCGAAAAATTATTTTCAGTAAATTTCTAAAATAGGAAACTAACTATCTTCAAATTTCCGCTCAGAGCAAGTCCAGCAGAGCTAAAACATGTCAAACTGAGGTCTGGACGATTTCGAATGTAACTTTGTACATAATAAACGCTCAAGGAACGAAAAGTCGTAAGAAACTTGTATTACTTATTTATTATGTTCATATTCTTAGAGTGCCGCAGTTTTATAATCTTAATAATAATATAACAGGAAGAAAAGAGGATTAATAATTCATTGCAGCCTTCTAGATCTTTAACATTGTTACTAGGCGATTATGCAAAAAAAAAAAAAAAAAATATATGCAACAACATTATACCGTAATTGCTAATAGCTCGTGTTAGTTAAATTTTATGGGCTATTTTTAGGTGCAATTTATGAACGTGTATGCAATCCCCAAGGACATTGCCAATTATCGTAGAAGAATATGCATTTCTCGACTCTTTACGATCATGGCTTGGAGTATTTACGCATTAATGAAATGCTGTTGCATATTTAGTGTTGAGAAAGGCTCGACGTTAGCCATCATGGGTTCCTTCAACCGCGGCTGGTCTTCGCGCACCTTTCTCTACGCTCTTAGTCGTTTATTTAATTATCTTTTATAATCATACTACGTAATTGAGGAAAAAACAAAACAAAGTTTTAAACCTCTTCCTTTCCATATATATTTTTTTAAAATTATTATTTATTGAAACTGTATTAATTAATATATTAAGTTAATTAGCTAACATAGTAAATACAAAGTGTAACGTGGCCTTTTTATTTCTAGAGCAGTGTTTCCCAACAAAATATTTTCGCGGGCCCCTTTATCCATTTAGTACAATAGCAAAGACCTCCTAAATTAAAAAATCGCATATATAGATATCATCCAAAAAAGCATACGTGTATTGTGAGCATGTTTGAAAATTGTAGTTCTTTCCGAATGTTACTGATTGTAAGTTCATTTTTAATTTCAAGCATACTAAAATATCTTTTTATTATTATTTTTTTAATAGGCTTACCGAATCCGAAGTTTCGATGCCGATACCACCAAATTCCGCCTATACAGGCTCGTCCAATGTTCACCGTTCAAGCCCAAGCCCTTGAGATCAACCTTAACGCAATCCTCAGATCGACGCCTCGCCCTACCTTTCGGACGCATACCAGCCGGTTAGGTACTATATCATTTTAGGAAATATTCAATTTGTTTAAACCAATATAGTTGATTATTTCTGTATTGAAATATAGGTTTGAATTTTTACTTGATATGAGGTGATATTTTTCATCATGGCACAAGATAAAAAATATCTCCTTATATCAAGTAAAAATTCAAATTTATATTTCAATGCAAAAATAATCAATTAAATTGGTTTAAAATAACTGAATATTTCCTGAAATGGTATAGTACCTATTCCAAATCATCTCATCGTATTGATTTTAAGGCGGATTCAACTAATAGAAACCCTTTGTTTTTGAAATAATGGATCTGCTATTTAGGGACCATATTTCAATGCAAAAATAATCAACTAAGTTGGTTTAAAAAACTGAATATTTTCTAAAATGGTATAGTACCTATTCCAAATCATCTCATCGTATTGATTTTAAGACGAATTCAACTAATTGAAACTTTTTGTTTTTTAAATATATTGTTTAAGAAAATCCATAATACCTTATCATATAGAGATGATCCATAATAGCGAAAATAGTATTTGCTAGAACCAGGCTGACAATAAACCGAGATAAATTGTTTTCAACCAATTACTAAAATTTAGAAGTACAATATACTATGATTTATGTACTTATTTACTTTCAGTTACTGCGCGCAATTCATTGAGTCTGTACAATACCTAAATGATTATCTTTACAAGAAAAGGCTTCACATATATTTTTTGTCAAGGTAATTTTATAACGATTTCCCTATCACATATCGCGGACCCCAGGGGTTGCCCACTTGTTGTGAACCCCTGCTCTAGAGTAAAGGCGGCGATACACGGTGAGAATTAGGGTATGTGTAGGTGAGGTGAAAGCAAGTATTGTATGTGTTCACGAAAGTTGCAGGAGAGGGGAAAGGCTTATTTAAAAAAAAAAAAAAAATTTGGATAATGACATCAAATATATTATTTTTTTTTAAATGATAAAAAAACTAAATGATAAAGTTATATCAAAACGAACAAGTGTGATATACACATTATGAAAACATCTTTTTTAATGTAGAAACTCGATTTTAAGAAATTAAACATTATTTATAATAAAAGTTAAAAATAATAAATGATTAAGTAGTATAGAAAATTCGGCATATGAATATTTATTATAATATGTTGAAAGTATGTGATATTCACTTTCACATCACGAATTTCACCTCACCTACACATTCCCTAATTCTCATCGTGTATCGCCGCCTTGATGGTATGAGAAAGCTGTACGCAGGACGACACCGACAGCAATCCCTGCCTCTAGCCAGACAGAGAGGGTTCCGATAGACAGAGAACCTTGGGAAGGCCACTAGAGCCTTTACGACCGGCTCTAAAGGCCCAGCTGCACGCCAGTCGGCTCTATAACGGTCTGGGTAGGTAGGAGGTAGGAGGTGGAGGTACTGAGGGGAATGTATGGTATAGGCCGAAGTTCGAGTGTGTGGAGGATCATTCCAGCAGCGTATATATATATATATAATTATAATATATATATATATATATATATATATATATATAATATATAATATATATATATGTAGTCAATATCTATATTCAAATACGAATAACTTCTCTCTAATATGGAAAATAATAGATAAATAAAAATAAATTTTATTCTGGGACGAGTAATCCTCTAAGAATAACTTAAAAGTACATTACAAATGTCATTTTTCTCGTATTTTAAGAGTATAATTATATAACAGACGGATTTAGAAACAGTTCATAGTTATAATTTATAGCTTAAGATATCACACATGTTGGGAACATTGAGAGTTAAGGAAATGGATAAATAACTGATGTTTAAAAGTGGTTAAGGATAAGGCTTTACGAATGGTTATAGGCAAGGAATTCCAAATTAGAGTACCACGAATGAAAAAGGATTTTTTGAAGGAGGGGGTTGGGGGGTCTGTGGGAAGGTATATACAAGTTTATGAGTTGGGATCTAGTGTTTACTGAATGGACAGAGGAACAAGTGGTAAACATATCGAGAATATAAGGAGGTTTTTTCGTTTTGAAAAATCTGAAAAAACAGATGCCAAGGAGTTATTGCCTACAGAAAGAGGGATATAACCAGTTAAAATAGGTATGCTTACTAGAAACAATGGCAGCGTTTGAGTAAATGTAAAACATGTAAATCTAATGAAACAATTCATTAGTCTTTTAATTATAATTTTAAACTTCTCAGGCAGTCCATCATACACGAGGCAGCCGTAGTCAAACAGGGGGAAAATGAGATCATGGACGTGTTAATCTGTAATCCACTGATTTCCCGAGGAAAAGAAATTGAGTATGCGTACGGCCCAATATCAAACACCTAAACAGTAATTCCTAGTGACAAGTGTCATATAAAAAACAATAATCTACGTTCAATTCCTGCCAATGAAGCTGTCGGTAAATTTTCAATCCGAGTGACATCAACAAATCTTTTTTTCGTTGATACAATGATATTGCTTCAAAAATGTAGATTTTGCGACCAATGTTGTATAACACAAAACATTCTCAACTGTCGTCTACTGACTACTGTTAAATTGAGCTACGCAGGGGATAGAATATATCAATAAAGTGCCAAAACTAAAATAAAATAAAAATGTAAAACTTTTCTTTTTTCGTTTGAATTAATATTAAAGCTTTTAAACAGTAGGCTCTTAGCGACAAATTTTATCTACGGAAATAACTTTTGAATTTTCAATGTGAGCTGCACCAACACAGCTTTTTTGACATACAGGTTTTCAATAAAGCCCTGACATTTTACAAATGTAGCAAAACGTTTCTTTTTTTCATTCAAACCAATATTGCGCCTAAACGACAGGTCCTAGCTACAAAAGTTATGTAACGAAAAATATTTGCCATTAATTTTCTAAAATAGAGAACTATCTTCAAATTTACGATCAGAGTCCAGCAGACATGCTGTTTGACATAAACTGAGGATGAAAAAAACGTTACGACCCCCAGCCAAAAAATATTCTTCCTCTAAGTGAAGGATCCATAAATTCACTAATATGATAAATTATGTACTTATTATCTTAAAATATTTAGCTGACCATCGATATATATATATATAATAATATATATATATATATATATATATATATATATATATATATATATATATATATATATATATATATATATATATATATATAATATGAAATATGTAGTTTAAAAAAGTATTGCGATCGTGAAAATTTCGAATTCCAGTTTTCAACGGAAACAGATGTTTTAGTGTCTCCAAAATGACCCAAGTCCCGCTAAAAAATATGTGGTAAATCTAATTAGAAAACGGTAAGTCGTAAAAAACTTAACTCGCATATTTGCGATGGCTGTTTGTCTAAGATGTTACAGCAACGTTTTCATCAAAATTGGCCAACCAGAAGAGCCACTTTATAAATTATGCCTTTAGCACCTTTTTCTGTATTCTCAAAACAGCTTACCGATTTGGTTTATACTCCCAACATTGATGTGAAATCTAATGGGCTTATATTTGATGTGGGGCTTGAAAACCAATATTTTTAATGTTTTTCCTCTAAAGACCTTTAATTTTACAGATTCGAAAACATTAACCACATCATCTTGTTAGCATTAATAAAAATAATGTTTAAAAACGGGTAAATACACAAGATGAACGAATTTGATCACCAACTAAAGGAGAAAAGAGCAAAAACTTTTTTTTTTTTATACAATTTTTGTGTTTTTGAACTTAAAAACAGTAATATAGATGTATATTATACCGTTGGAAGGTTAATGATTTTTAGAAAACTATTATCCTATACACATAATAGAAAAGTTAACGGAGAGAGATGAAAAGCCGATAAAACTAACTGATTGTCGTAGATAATAATATAATAGATAATTTAACTACACATGTTTCTATTGTAACTCAATGTAATTTATTCTTTAATAATTTATTTTCATCTCTAAATGTATTTAAAAATTTTTAAATTGATTTTAACAACGGGATAAGTGAAAGTCGTGTGTTGCTCGCACTAGGTTTTTCTTCTTCTTTTTTTTTATCGATGCTCACGATTTGATATAGTTAATTTTATTGAAGGTACTTTCAAGAAAGAATTTAAAATATCGGCATTTAAGTCTTGTCAAATTATTTCAATCACAATGATACCTACGTCATATTATTCAGAATAATATATGAAGGTATAAAAAACAACAATATTTACAAAAAAAACAAAAAACAATCATATATTTATTTGAACATTAAACACAGTGATATACTCCTCTCCCATCCAGGCTATGACATTAATAGCCTCAAATGGTCTGTTGTAATTGATATCGCAGTTGACATTAAACTGTTTTATCGGATGGATGTAAAACTGAAGCCGAGCCCTCAAAAGGAAGCGGTGACTAACTCAGCTTTTTCGCCATTGGCGCGTAGGAATGTCAAGGTTTCTTCATTTCCTTGAAATGAATTGGAAAGAACTGTCGCGCTACGGTTTTTCTTCAAAAGGTTGTCTTAAAGTTCACTCACTCTTTGTAAATAGAGGGAAAGAATCAATTTGCTTACAGTATTTCATGTTAGTATATGTGTGTATTTATTCGAGGCATGTTATTTAAGTAAGTACCGTTTTAGAATTAAAAAAAAGACGTGCAAAGATATCGCACTAATTTTATTTTAACATGAAAGCCTGTACCTTGAACTACTTTTCTACATAATTTCCATGAATTTTGCAGCACTTGTCATAACGCGTAATAAAACCACCAGATTTTTAATACCCTCCTCAGAAAATTCTGCCGCCTGACTTGTTTTCCACTGCATCACAAATTTTTTGACTTCGTTATCGTCTTGAAGACGCTGACCGCCCAGGTGTTTCTTCAAGTGCAGAACAAATAATAGTCGCTTGGCGCTAGATCAGGGCTGTATGGAGGATGATCTAGAGTTTCCCATTTAAATGATTTGATGAGATCTTTGGTCCGATTAGCCACATGTGGACGGGCATTGTCATGCACCAAAACGATACTCTCACTCAACTTGCCACGTCTTTTGTTCTGGATTGCACAACGCAGATTTTTCAATGTCTCACAATAAGACGCTGCATTGATTGTCTCATTACGAGGCAGAAACTCCACCAGAAATACGGACGCCCACTCCGTTCTTCATCATGCACATTTGTGCGGCCATCTGTAAATGTTCTCACCCATTTCCTTACCATCCCATCACTAATAATGTTTTATCCGTAAACTTCAACGATCTCACGATGAATATCAATCGGTTTTACGCCTTTAGCACTAAGAAATCGTCGACAGCCCGTACTTCATAATCAGCGGGTCTCACGATTGTTGGAGGCATCTTAAACACTCAGTAAACAACATATACAATGAAGAAAATTTATGGAAATTATGTAGAAAAGTAGATTAAGGTACAGCCTTTCATCTAAAAATAAAATTATTACGATATCTTTGCACATTTTTTTAAATTCCAAAACGGTACTTGCTTGAAAAACATGCCTCGTAAATACTTCGCCTACCATCTTAAATTAGTCTACATACATATACATCTACACGTATATAGCATATTTATAATCGGAATTCCTGAATAATAGTAAATTGAATATGTACACAAATAATGCTCCTTAATATGATAATAATAATAATTCTTTATTTATTATGGTATGAGTCCTTGCGGAATATTATTACAGGAAATAAACAATGGTCTTAAGACTGGAGTCTTAGAGTAAAATAATTGAAAACTATAAAATTAAACTAATAACATGACCAAATAAAATAACTTCTTCTTCTTCTTCTTCGTTCTTCCCTCAAATGGCGATGTCCGAGAGTAAAACTGTAAACTCAATGGTCCTCTTGAGGTCCTCCAGATCACCATAGAGCTTAGTCACCAACTCGGTAGGTTTTGGCCAGATCCGCTTCCTGATGTCTTCTAGCTGAGGGCACGTCTGCAGGATGTGCTCTGCAGTCTGGTCACCGTTCTACATCCGCAGAGGGAGCTTTCCCCGATGCCAAACTTTTTATAGAGGTGTGCCCTCATCCTGTTATGGCCAGTTCTGAGCCTGAAGAGCACAACTTGTTCCTTTCTACTCATTTTGTAGTAGGCGTCTTCTGGGTCGCGATTCGGGTGCAGGTCATTCCATTTAGCGTTCACTGCAGCCCTATTTATTGATATCGCCTCCAGGAGGGTCTGGGTGCAGTTTGGTTGTGGTAGTGCTGCACCTTCCTTTGCAAGACGGTCGGCTACTTCATTTCCTTACAGACCGCAGTGCCCTGGTATCCATTGCAGTACCACTTCACTGTACTGCAATTGTAGATTTTCAATTTCTTCTACAAGAGTGTGAAGTCCTAGTTTTCTTTTTGACTTCAGGGCATGTAGTACAGATGCTGCGTCTGACAGAAAGACTATTTTTGAGTCTGCATTTCTGTTGAGCCGTCTCAGTATTTTGCTGCCCTCCAAGATCGCCTGTTCTTCAGCTTTGAAATTTGTGCATCTTAAGCCTGTTGGGATGGCTTTGTCTAAGGTGTTTCGGCTCGGAAATTCTATATGGACCCCTGCTCCACCATTCGCAATAGCAACCGTAGCTGATCCATCAGTATACACTCGGGTCCATGAGGTAGAAGGGTATCTTTCGCTGAGCATTGCACTGATAAGGATTTCATTAGCTGAAGCTCGAGAGGCTCCTTTCGCTTGATTCCTGGAACTGTGAGGTGTATTTGGGGTTGAAGAAGGGAATTCCAAGGAGGTGAGTTACTTACTATTCTGGTTTGTTCATTTTGCAGAGAGGTTAAATTGTGTTCTGAAATTAGGCTATTTATTTTGTGAAGTGGGCTGGTACGTTTGAGTCTGTTTGCATTTCTTTCTGTAGTCCTTTTTTTTAACGGATGACTTGGAATGCTTCTAGCTTTTGTCTGCAGATTTAAGAGCTTGACATCTCTTCTGTTTTCCATGGATAGCATTCCACTAGTTGTCTCCATTTTGTTAATTGGAGTGGATTTAATTGCTCCAGTTATCAACCTGAGTCCCTGGTTCTGTGCTATGTTAATTTTGTTTTCTTCCCAAATAAAATAACTCAAAAGATAACTTCCAAATGTATGTTAACTTGACAACAAAAAATAAGATAAAATTAAAAAAAATATGGTATAAAAAGTTAACATGTATGTACATTTCTTCAGAGAATGTTTGTAAAATAATATATGATGAGAATTCAGGCTTCTAGAAAAACAAAAACGTTGATATGACCTAATATAATACAGTCTGATTGTCAACGGTTTGGGAGGAAAATCAAATTTTGACATTTTAACTGTTTTTCATGGTTCCACTTAAATGTGACGAGACATTTTCAAGACACCCGGTATAGACTTTTGAATCTCTTGTGATTTATTAAACATTTCTTTATTGGTTTTTAGATTACCATTTTCATCTATCTTCAGAGCGCAGATTTTTCGAAAAAATTTTCTATCTTCTATATTTTTGCCATTTCTCCTTTTTTTTAAAAAGAATGTCAATGCATTCTGCCGCATAAGGTGCTGGTGGTTTTATTACTGAGCTATTTAATTTGATCATTTATCCGTACTTCTTGTAGCGCCTATAGTCGATTTTTTTTCTATTAATTAATTAAGTTTCATAGATCCTTAGGGTAGGAGCACCCTAGTATTATTGATAGAACTCTTAGACTACTTTCTCCCGGTTTATAGATTAGGGGGGGGGGAGACAAGACATAAGGGTTTGTAGAGGTAGATGTTTTTTTCAAAGTTCATATTAATCAGGTTAAGTGAATTAAAAATAAAAAAAATAAGATTCTTGATTATTTGGACCTTGGCTGACTGATTAGGTATGGCTATTACAAGAGTATGAACATTACCATCTCAACAACAGTACATGCTTTTCCATTACTAGTTATCAGTCGATTTATGTCGGAATTCTATTAGTACTCTCCGGATAGATAGATAATTTATAAACACCCCGGTATTGAAAGTATTCCTTCTAAAGATTTATTTGTTTATATCTTTATATGTATTCACATTTATAAGTTTCTTAAGGCAGAAACTATTTGGTTTCGTCATTATTGGTATTTTTAGAATTTCAATCCTTCCTTAAGTTTCATTAAATCTAAGTAGAGAAAACAACATTAGCAATCATATTTGATGCAATTGAAATCGAAATTTTATAATAAACAAATATTGATGCCTGAGATATTACATAAATTACCCCTTTGGTTAATATTGGCGACGCAAGAATATAGAATAGTGATTTCTGTAAAGCATTGTTAGAAATTATTGCCATCATGAAAATTTTCGAACTGGATATTTTAAGATGTATTTTCGTTGAAAACAGTACCTTCACAATCCATGAAATGTCTTGGGTTCAGTTCTTCGAGAGAAACTTTTTTACTGCTTACGCCTGATTTTTGTTTACCTCTTTTAAGTGGTTGGGTGTACCTATACAATCTATGAAGGAACTTGAGCTTTTCTTTCATTGGCTTCTTCCAGTGGCGCAACAGGCCGTGTAGGCCCTAGGCCACGCGGTGTGATCTCCTGGGAGATGAGATAACGCTCACGTTTCTCGATGCATTTTGTAGTGTTGGGTCATTAGTATGCTTAATTTTGTGAGAAGTCACCATTTGACTTCTCACATACCCGGGGGAGAGACTGTGAACCCCTATTTAATTACATCCTTATAATAAAAGCCCCGTCGGTACCGGGATTCGAACTCACAACCTTTAGCATGAGATACTAGCGCGTTAGCCACTCAACCACGGGCTCCCAAGAGCTCAGTACATATAGTGTAATTGTACTGTTTCTAGGCCAACAACCGTGCATTAGGCCTTGATCACACTCAGCCACCAGGTTTTTCCTCAATTTAGGTACCCACTTTTAAGAGGCTGGGTTTGCCCCAGGATGGTCTCCATACACCAGGGTTGCTCCACGATTGATATTACAGAATAAATAATCTATTATAGGTGGAATAGTCAGGAATCAGTCATTTTTGAAAAGTTTTTAATTTTGCCAACGTTTCGGCTCAAGCTTGTGAGCCATCATCAGGGCATTACTGAGCCATGTCCAAGCATAAACTAACGTTGGCAAAATTAAAAACTTTTCAAAAATGACTGATTCCTGACTATTCCACCTATAATAGTTTCTACAGTCGACTATACACCCTCAATAAAATAAATAATCTAGCTACATTCGAGGTTCGAACTTAGGATCTAGAAAACAGTAGACTAGTCCCCTATACACTAGACCACTAAGTTCAGTAAGAAGTATAGCTTATTCAGTTGTAAAGAAACTACTGTGTTTTTGAAAGGGAGGAGTAGTTTATACTTTAACAAGGGAGAGAAGTGAATGGCCTGTTCGTTTCGACTTCGTTGATTTAAAAATTTATTTCCACAAGTCTGTAAGTAAAAGTCGTGTATTTCCCGCACCAGATTTGTTTTGACAAGTAAATTTAAAACTTTTAAAATTTATTTTTTTCCCCGTCCACTATCCCTAATTTGAGCCCACGACATAGGAGTAGCGAAGGACAAAAGGATTTAAAGTACATTAGCATAATATATCTTAAAGATCCTTCGAGATCGCCCACATCCTTCAGATCCTCAACCAAGGCATCGATCCTGTATTAAAAGGACCCATTAGTAGGAACATATTAAAGTCCTTAGGACAGAAAGAGTGCTGCATTACGATATACCTTTATCGCCTTGAGTTTGTTTATTCATTTGACGTCACTTTATGCTACTGTGGCTAAACGGACGATGCTACATTGGTAGTCCTAAATTTTGCCTATGCAGGTTTAATTAGGATAGGGATTTTAAACGAGTTCCTGGCATCGCATAGACTCGGAGCAACAATTTTACTTCCCCTCCTAATGTCGCCATAACCAAGGATGTTTTACTCCATTTAACCAATCCTAGGGCCACCTTCCGTATTTGAACCCGCGAACTTGGGCATAAAAGGCTATTATGCTGGCCACTACACCACAGATGTCTCCGTGTTGGTGCAGGCTGCGAATATTAAAGTCCATAAAGAAGAGATATTACTACATTACGGTGTACCTACATCGCCCGCCTTGAGTGTTACACTCTCCGTGGTGTGTAGGCTTCTAACAATAGCCGACATTTATATTCATTTCATTCAGGATTGTAAATCGTTCTTCTAACCTTTCATCGAAATTCTTTCCTGTTTCCTTATTGATTCCATTTTAATATCTGCTGGTTGAGTTGTAAGGCGTATGATGTTTGTTTATTCGCTATTAGATTCTCTACTTAGTTGTAACACAGAATAACGAGATTAGGTACAATAACATTTTTTTATTATTATTTATTTATTGATATTTACAACTATATTATTTAATACATCTAGTAAATTAGCTGTAAGATAAAACGCATGAAAAAGACATGAAGAGAAACTGCCCTTTGGCAGCACTGCAATAGCTATTTTAAACTGGGAGGTCTCCAGGCCATGTTCCTTTCAGACGCCTTGGAGGATTGTGAGGAATGGAAGAGGAAGCAAGGATTGAAACTAGTGGGTTAGAGTTGGAGTGGAGTTTGTCATGGAAGAAATGATACCTGGCTTGGGCTAAATCAACAACAAGTGGAACATTAAGGTCTTTATGGATGAGCTTATTTGTGACAAAGTAAGGAGCGTAAAGGATTTTTGGAAGGATTGGATACGATATGAATTGCAATACGATCTGCCATACTTAAGGAATGTATGGCTATGTAGATTATGCCCGTGAGATGTATATCATATTTGCAAATAAAACTATTTCGCTTGTAACAAGAATTACTGACGCACAGGGAATATTAAATTACGTGCGGAAGTTGGTTGGAAAGTAATCAATAATGTACTTATATTGAATTTCTAAATTTTAGTTATTCACTGAGTACAATATTTAGCAGGTTTTAGTTGTTTCTCAGAACCTGTTCTCTGTTCTGGGACTTGAAGAATCTCCTCTTCAATAAATGGTAATCTCTTTTGTGCGTTGGTAGCGATTTTTTGATTTTAGGAGTTCTTGTAATCGTACTGATTTTGTGAAGAGGTCCGCGAAATGTTTTTGCTGGGTTTCCTAGTCAACGGTTGCGCAAGGTTATTTTGCCTAAATCAGGCTTACCGCCAGGCTCTTCTCTACATATTTACTATCCTCCATTTATTGAATACTCTCAGCTTCGTGATTTCGCGTTTTGTTTCTTTATTCCCCAGTGGCCTATTCTATCTTTAGACCAAATATTTTATGTAGTATCTTATTCTCGAAAATCCTAAGGGCGCTACTCATCCTAGTAGTATAGAACTGTCGAGATAATGATAGTTTTATTTATTCTTGATTTCAAGTTTCTTGACAGAAGCCCCAAACTATAACAAAAGTATAATTTTGCAACAGTATAATAGCAAGCTTTATGCCTTTAACCGCTACTTTATTTCTTCCTGGATTTCTTTTTTTTTTTATTATTATTAACCATAGAACCTAAATACATAAATTCTTCTACGTTTTATTCTCTACGTTTCAAAAAAGTATATTCTGATATATCAATATCACCAAGATCATCACCGTTTCGACTACTAATCATATATTTCGTCTTATCTGTATTATTTTAAGATCTGTCTTAAAACACCTACTTTTATACCGTCCTGGTCCATCAATTATTTTTCCACTCTCTAGGTAATGTTTAGAAATTCGACATCGCTGTAATTGTCCTTAATTCAGATTTTAGATTCTCAGACTCCATTACATGCTTAATCTATATTATTAATACTCTCATATTTTATTTATATTAAAATTCTGTTTTTCAATAATCAACCTTTGTAATCGACAAAAAAAAAAAAAAAAAAATTACCCCTGCTAAAAATTTGAGGGTTTACGTTTCAAGATGCGTAAAATCCGAATAACTAAAACCATTATTTGGAAATAATAAACCATTGTGTAATAATTTGCAGCATATTTTTCTTTTCTTTTTTTTTACATACTTTCTATGTGTAATATTAATACAGGTCTGTCATGATTGAAAAATTGTTTTCTTTTGTTTTTTAAAAATTTCATTAATTAAAATATATCGCCCGCCTAAGGCGCTTCTCTGTTACTACAACACTCCTGATTTACCAAATTCCCTATTTGCTTCTAGGTTGATTCTCGGTACTCCACATTGCTATCAATTTTATTTTTCCTGAATAACTCGGCTTTTCTTCTTTTTTGTTTTTTCTTCTTATGCTTCAGATATCATCACATGCGTAATCAGTACTTTGTTATATTAGATATAGATGATAGAAGATACGACTAAGCTGGTAGTGCTAAGTAATGGAGGAGCGGTGACCTTGGATCTAGGGTCACACCTCAAAGAGGTGCCAGAGGAATGCGGCTCCTTCGCTTACCCGGCCTTGATCCACTGGCAGCTCTTTGAGGTGTGAGTATAGGAAGACTAGGGAGGATGAGGAGTCGGAGGGTGTGTGCCTAGCTAGAACTTAAAGATATTATAAATAGAAAAAATCGTTGAAAAACTTTCACCTGATATCTTACTTAAAAAGGGGACAGCGAGGTCCAATACAGTAGTTCTCAGATAGACGTTGTCCAGAGAGTCCGCGAGGTGTCATTGAAAAATTATTTTTAATTACCACAATAAAAATATTTGTGAAATTATATTACGAACCTCGGCTTGTAACAAGAATCACTCGGCATTGCGCAGGCTCATAAAATTATCCAGGGTAAATGTTGGTAAATTGGTACCTACAGTCGTGGGAATAGAATCGCGTGACCTATACTTTAATTTTTTATGGTAATGAAATTGATCTCATCCAATATTTTCTTTTTTTGTCTACTTACTTATGTCATACGCTTAATGAAATAAAGAAATTAAAAAAAAAAAAATATATATATATATATATATATATATATATATATACGTTTCTTAGTTCTTGGTTACTATTTTTTTGTTGATAAAACTAGACATTAAACCATTAGACTATGCAAAATAATAGGGGCCAACGCTCTCCAGGAGTCGTGTAAAAAAGATCGAAAAAATTGCGGGCGAAAAACACATTTTATTTTATATATCTAATTCTAGTAAAGATTGAAAAATAAGTCTTGTGTCAAAATTACCCTAAAGTGGAATTATTAAAAAAAAATAAGACTTTAAATTATTTAAATTTCATGCTTGGTAATAACCATAAAGATATAAATAATCTCGTAAAAATAGTACTTTTAAAAAGGTTTCTTAAAACTGTGCTCAGATTAAGATTCATTTTTAGTTGTGAGAAACAAAAACTATTAGTGGCACGGTATACACAATTAAAAATTTTTTTTTCTTTTATTAAAAATTAATTTATTGTAATTTACAACTGCATTACATAACATAGTGAGTAAATATGCATGATTAAGAAATGTCGTGAAAATGTCTTGAGAAAGAACTACCCAGTTACGGACAAGTAGATTTGTGTTGGCAGGGAGTTTTTTAAGAGGTGTATCCATCACAGGCTATGTCTGCAACAAATGGGATGTTTAGGTCATTGTGGAGTTTTTTTGTTTTTTTTTTCCTTCTTGGCATTGGAGCTCTCCATACAGCCAGTATCAGCACATCATTACTAAATATTTATAGCATGAGTAGCTATCACCATTTTGGAGGAGTTGATTTGTGACAAAATAAGGAGCATTCAGGATTTTGTGAAGGATTTTGAATTGTAAGGATTGGATGCGGGAGGAATTAGATGGTTCAGTAGAGCCCAAAGCTCGATTCCATATTTCCAAATAAGTCTGATAATAGTGATGTAAATGAGTCTTTTGCAAAATTCTGGATTATATATTTATGTCAAGCTCTATTAGGCTATTAAAATAGCTATAGGACCCAGGTGATCATTCAATATAAATAGCTGTTATTATGAAAATCGTTATGATTTTCAAAGAACTGTGTAAAGAAAAAACCTTTAATGATATTAAATATAATATCTAGTATATATTGATATGGACTACTTATTTTAGAAAGGATTATTGCTCATACTGTTCCGTCTGCATTAGTAGGTTAGTTGATAGTCGATAACAATATCTGTCGTACTTAATGGGGTATACGGCACTATAATGATAAAAGACAAATAAAAAATATAAAAACGTGCCTGGATAATTCACGAACTATGATAAGATGCTCGAGGACCAACCAATAAAGATAATGTGAGTTTGACCTACTTAGATTACTTTATATATATATTATATATATATATATATATATATATATATATATATATATAAAGTACTTATTCCGTTCCAGAAAACTATTAAAAATTTTAGTTTTAACCAAAACCTATCCTGAAATAACCATATATCTGGAATATCCATTTCCATACTCAAACAGCTCTATAGATTCCGTGAACCCGTCAGCTACTTGTTCCTCTGTTATCTTCCCCAACTTTGACTACGGTAACCTGGTATACGGGGGACTAACTGATAAACTGGAAATAAAATTAAAACGTCTTATGGACTGCTTTATAAGATTTATTTTCGAAGCCCGTAGACGTGTTCATGTGGCTTTATCCATCTGTACGACGGCAATATTTCCTTGGTCCCTACCTATTCCGAACCTTAAAAAATAGAAAACCTTCCTACATAACTGAGCTCCTCACCCTCCGCTCTGATATCCATTCGTTAAATACTAGGCAATATTTATACCCCATCACATAAAACTGCATCCTTTCGCAGTTTAAATCGTTTCTCGTTTGTTCCTCATCCTTCTGGAATACACTGCCCATCTCTATTCGTAAAGCCACCTCTTTCTTCCTTTAAACACCAACTCTTCCACTACCTACTCGTTTCTCAATCTTCCGTTCCATTGTAAAATATAGTATAAATTCATGTGTATGTATATATATATATATATATATATATATATATATATATATATATATATAAAGTTTGTGTTGTTCTCAGGTTTCAGTCAATGAATAAACAATTTTATCTATGCGACGTTTCGAGAATTTATTGTTCTCATAATCATGCCTTAACAATAAATTCTCGAAACGTCGCATAGATAAAATTGTTTATTCATTGACTGAAACCTGAAAACAACACAAACTTAAATTATCAACAGTCGGGAACTGATCCAACATATATATATTTATATGTATAAATTTGCAAAAATTTATAGATATATTGAATGGTTGATATTTTATATATATATTACGTTTCGAGAATTTATTATTCTCATATTCATGCCCTCACAGTAGAAAACTTAAAATTAATATTTGAATATTAAAATTTGTATACAATAATAGATGATGTTATTGTATAGAGACAGGAAAAAATAAAGTTATATTTTGGGTTTGATTTAAAATTGTATTAATTAATCCGTGTTATTTTCTTCATAATAAATAACTACATTTAATACCTGAAATATGTTTAAAATTAAATAATTTTGAAGGCACTGTAATTTATAAGGTGTTTATGTTAGAGAAGGAATGTTAGACTTGAAAGACACAGAAACTGTTTAGACAGCTGTTTTTTATAATCTGTCCCTGATGGCAATAGTGCAAACTCTAACATTTTATTTTTTATTTTAAATGCCTACTCCATTGTTTACTCGATATAACAGATGAATCAGAGTCTAGGCTTATCTACTAACAACAACTGTTTAAAAAATATATAATAACTTTAGTTTTACATTATTATTATTTTATATGTGGAAGTATTAATATATGTAAGCGATGTAAATATGTATATGTATCATCTTCAATATTGCCTATTAGGTTTGATGACTTCCCGTGACTGTAGCCAATAGACGAAGGCGACTACTGGAATCTGCAATGTGCAATTTTATTGTCGCTCATAAACCAATTCTCGCTGTAAATTAAAAACATTTTACTTTTTCAAAAAAAAAAAAAAAAAAAAAAAGAAGAAGAACTCGAACTGGTTAAATATTGTAATTAAAATATATGTAAATAATAATTAAATAGAGCTATTTCAGAACTTGCTGTAATTTACCAAGTTTTGCTTTCACTTACCTACATATATATTTTTTTATTTTACCTTATATATATATTTTTTACCTTTTTACTTACCTATATATGAAATACATGGAAAATGAATGTATTGTGTACGATCGTGAAAAATTTCAAATTCCTGTTTTCAACGGAAATACACCTTTTAGGATCTCCTAAGTCCAAATAACCAAGTCCCACATAAAGGTCTGTGAGTCCGTGTGTTTGTGTTAAAGTCCAGCGCGAAAACGAAAATTCCTATAAAACAGAAACTACATATTTAAGATGAATATACTCCCGAGATGTTACAGCACCTTTTTCATCAAAATCAGCTGACCAAAAGAGCCACTTCATACCATGCATTCTGCGCCTTTTTGCGATTTTCTCAAAACGATTTTGATTAAACTCGCTATATCGATGTAAAATTTAATAAAATTTTAATTATAATATTATTTAGGTTTCTTTCTTATTGAAATAGTCTGACAGGGCTTAAATGCCGATATTTTAAATTTTGTTCCTCTTTAGTATCTTTAATTTATTTTTATTTATTTAATCCTCTACTCTTCTACCGCCAACGGTGTGAGCATTAATTCTTTT
The DNA here is from genome assembly GCA_023052935.1 of Piezodorus guildinii. Taxonomy (NCBI): domain Eukaryota; kingdom Metazoa; phylum Arthropoda; class Insecta; order Hemiptera; family Pentatomidae; genus Piezodorus; species Piezodorus guildinii. The sequence continues at coordinate 90,484,641 of CM041294.1, forward strand.
CATTTGTTTAATCTCGAGATAACGAGGTATGGCTCCGCTATCCCAAAGCCAAAATAGAGGGGATGCCTCCTTAAAGTCGCCAGGCCGACTCCCTCTCTGCTTCGCTGCTTAGATCGAATGCTGTTAATTACCTGAGACGGTGTATCCATTGCATCTTCTTCATTAGGTTTTGCAGAGACAGTGGCTCCTGATCCTTATTGACACCCATCAGGCTGCAGAGAAACTTTGCCGCCTCTGTTAGCCTACTCTAATAGCGTTTCCTAGGGGGTACCACGTAGAGGTAGAGGTCGGTCTTGAACCCCACATCTTTAATTTTGTAGATTTAAAAACACACATCATCTTATTAGAATTGTTAAACAACCGCTAAATATTTAAGTTCAGCGAATTTGATAAACAACTAAAGGAGAAAAGTGCAAACATAAATTTAATGCAATTTTTGTGTTTTTGATAATAAGTACAGTAATAGATGTATAATATACCGTTGGAAAGAGAAAGATTTTAGAAAAAATATTATCTGGTACACTAAGTTGTAAAAGGTAATATAAAGTGACGAATGGGGAATAAACATATTACTGATTATTAGTTTAATATAGTTATATTATTTAATCTAAATCGTATGTTTCCAACGAAAATTAATACGCGTTTTATTAAAATCAACTTAAAATATTTTTCAAATTGAAGTATATTTAATAGTTTTTTAATTGATTTTAAGAGTCTAGGTAAGTGAAAGTCGTGTGTTGCCCGCACCAGATTTTTTTTAAATTTTATTGTTGATTAGTAATATTATACAGTTTGTTCAACCTGGGGTCGGTTGACCCCTTTAGCTCGATCTGGTCACTTTTGGAGCTTTTATAAAAAACAAAAGTTTAGGGAGTCTATTGATTTTTATTTACTTACACTTGAAATATATAGTAAGGGGAAGTATTGCGATCGTGAACATTTGTTGGATTTGAGTTTTCACCGGAAATACACCTTTTAGGGTTCCTGAATTGGGTTATCCTAAAAATAATGAAGGATTTTGCTTTAAAAAGAAACAAGAAAGATTTGCAATCTTTATTTATTTTTTTTATGGTAGGGGTGGCTGAGTGAGTCAGCGCGCGTGTCTAGCTACCAGATGACAAAAAACTTAAAACTAAAAAATTACGAGTTCGACTCGCGGTACCGGATGACTTTTATCTCGGCATTAATTTCTCCACCTCAACGGAAACTTGATAAACGGGAATTGAATTTCCCTACTTTAAAATTGATAAACTCCAAAAACTATTGTGTGTCTACTGTTATCGTAAAGTAGCCACTTTTTGTCATCAGTAACAATTCTGTACAAAAAAAGTATCTTTCTTTAGACAAGGAAGTGTAGTACAAACCTCAGAACGCCGGTTTTTTATGCGGTCGATTTGCTAAGATTACGTTTTCCTACAAGTTCTCGAACCATTTTTCTGGGGTTCCCTTGCACCAAATCCAGCAGAACATATTCATCAAGAATGGAAATCCTTGTACGGCCCTTGTGTTTTAGGCTGAAGTCTCAATTCCGAAATTTTCCGAACCACCGTTGAATAGTTCACTAGTGCTGCCTTCGTCCTACACTTGATTTAAGTTTCTGGGCGTCTGAGTAGTGTTCCGGCCGAGTTTTAACTTGTAAAACTAAATCATACGAATTTCACGCGTTGAAGTTTTAGTGAATACTGACTACTGAATTATTTCTGCGCAGCAAAATGCTTTGAGAGGAACAGATAGGAAAATAACTTTATCGCTTGGAAGATGATTAACAGGTGATGGTATTCACTCAAGCCTCCTCTGGCTTACTAGGCCACTGGTCTCCTGCCATATCTCGACATATACTAGTGAGTTCCCAGAGGCAGGCATTATGTTCCTAGTTCGCCATAAATATTGAGCGTCAATCCCAGCGAGAGATGAACGCTGGAATGTTCTTTTGTAGCCACTGCTTAGTTGACCTTTCCTTGCTAGCTGGAATACCCAATGACTTTAAGCTAGCAGAGTATCATTTAGATGCTTGATTACAGGTTTCAAAGTATCGTCCTGATAGTTCTGAGTGTTTTTCACAAAAATGGAGATTAGTGGTTCTAACAAAGCAAACTCCTCACTAACCCATCTCTAATAAATGGTGATGATATTTTCCACTCTTCCAATGACTTCCTGGGCTACTTTAGAGCTGTTTACGTACACACGATCATTTGGGCGGTTAAATCTTTGTTGTATTGTAAATATTTTCTCTTCGCTAAACAAAATCTTTCGATAAGGACCATTGGTGTAACGGCCAAGGAGCACTCCGCATCTATCTACGCTAATTTGTCTTAGGGAAGTGGTTAGCCTTTGTCCTGTCATTCTTCAAATGCGCCTATCCTAAGGTCACTTTTTACTATGCGAGACAGTGATCTGACAGAGATTTCCATTACCTAAGACATGATTTGTTGTTTTCGAATGAAATTTCTTCTGATTCAAGCAGCCACCGCTCACGCTGGTTTTGCCGATCTCACACTACGGGGACGACTCGGTCGAGGTCTGTCACACACAGATAGGGTCTCATTATTCCCTTTTATAGTGCGGTACACGAACATACGGCTGATACCTCAAGGTTTTGAATTATTGAAAATCTCTAACCTACATTTTTCAACTTTGTGTACCGCGACCACAGCTATTCGGTTTTCTTTATCACCCCACTCTATGTTATTTGAGCGAAAGAAAAGTACAAACTAATTGGGATTATTGCCCTGTCATGTAAAGAAAATAATCTGATAGAAGTGAGGATTATCTGAATAATCCCCAAGGATGTAAACAAAGTTCAACTTTTGCAACAGTATTTATGGCCGAAATAGGTAAAATAAATATTGTATATAAGTACGAAATTTCATTTTATTCTTTTAAATTTGTAATGGATGATTTCCTATAGGTGTAATAAACTTTGGTCAAAAGTGTGGTAGGTTGTATTATTTCTGAATAAATTCGAAAAAAAGAAGTTATTTTTTGGAATATCCAAAATATCGCTTTATAGAGGCTGTTTTCCCCAGGCGGGCCTCTATACCCCAGGGTAGCCTGATAGATAAAATGACAGAATAAAGTCACTGCCGGGATTTGAACCCAGGACCCGGTGATTAGTACTACTTCACATTTACTAAAAAACGAAGTTTCTACCGGAACTTATTTGTTCTACTTCTTATTTTATCTAAGGATTTTCTCGACCTATACTCTCATCTCTTCCTGATACTCTCGCAGTACTCCAGACTATCGCATACCCTGTTCCTCCGAACGACGCCTCTACCTGAGAGCTCCCCACGACCGCGCTAGAGGAAGACAAGGTGATTACCCTCTGGGGAGAAGTAAGAGCGGGAGCCCCGCATTCCTGCCTCTCCCCACCTCGCCTCCCTCCTCCTCATTAGCCCTCCCTCTCGGGTAGCCTTCAATCTCTTCTTCACTCTTGTCGGAAGCGATGTGCTGGGAGGGTATAGGGTAGCGGGCTATGTTAGTCTGCGCTACACGGCGAGTGTAGAGCTTGGTAAAAACACGTAAAAGCGAGTCCTTCTGAGAATTGACGTAAGTGAAGGGGGAGGGCCTACTTTTTTTCGGATAAAAACATCGAATAGTAACTCTACAACTCATTTAGGGTTTTGGGTTGAATACTAACAGAGATTCGTACTGCGATTTATATGACAACGACCGGTAAGGAAGTGATAAGGTCTTGATCATGCTCAGCCGACTGGGGTTTTAACTTAATTTATTGAGCCTGAGTGTGCCCCAGGATGATCTTCATGCTTCAGGAACGCTCTATAACTGAATACATCGTTTTACCTCAGCCTTCGTTCGTTATGGACCTGGAAAATAGTTGGCCAGAGTTCTATCCACTAGACCACGCCGTTCCTAATATCAAATATTGCTCATATAAAAATGCTAAAATATCATTAAATATTTTAAAAATCTAAATCTAAATGATAAGTTATATCAACACAAACAATTTAGTATACACATCATGAAAAGGTGTTTATAAAATTTGTTAACACCATTTTTTAGAAATTAAACATTATAATTATTGCACATGTTACAGGCCTTCTATCTGAGCACGCGAAACAATGATGACTGCTTGTTCTTCCTGTACTCCTTCATTCCTTCACTGAAGGCTCACTTCCTTTCTTCACTCCACTTTGGCCTTTAAGCCCTGTTTTCTCTTACATCACTTTCCACTTGTACACTTTGTCCATTACATCCGCTCAATCAATCTGTGCTCTTTCCAGATCAATTTTGACTTCTGTCATCCTGGGTGTGGAGGTCTTGAACCCCTGGATGTATCTAAGGATTCTGTTGGTGAGTCTAGTGTGTCGGAGTCTGCTGCTGTACAATACAATTTTAGTCGTATTTTTCTAATTTCCGCCGCGATGTTGGAGAACTTCTCTGTGGTGTCCCTGGAGCGATTTTCGATGGTTCAGTAGAGCTCTACTCCTAGAGATCTTTTTACGTTACAATATAACCTTCCCTCCGAAGGATGACATAACCAAGGAGTTTTTAGATCTTTAAAAACGATCTATCAGCCGGGTTCGAACTCCCTAACTTGGGCATAAAAGCCTGTAAAACTAGTTTTGGGTGACATTTAAATTATTAAAATGTTCTCGGTGAACAAGAGGCCAACAACGTTATGCTAGGCCGACGAACTAACCAAAACCAACGTTTTCTAATGGATGAGATATTAAACTGTGTGCCAACGCCAGATTAAAAGTTCAGCTTGTCTCCGTTTATAATTCTCGAATCTCCTGATTTTTTTTGTAAATATGTAATCTCTTTTTTTCTGTCATAGTAAGGCTTGGGACCACTATTTACGTTACCTCATAAGGACGGTATAACCGAGGACTTTTAAACTCCTTTTAAAAAATCCTTGAGACATTAGTCGGGTTTAAATCCACGGACCTTGGGCATAGAAGGCTGTTTAGCTAGCCATTACAGGTGACCAAAAAAAAATAAATAAAATAACAATATAACTAATTTTGAATGACAATTGATTTTTTTTTATATTCTTTATAGATTTCAGTTTTTATCCAAAAATTTAGACCTTTAGGATACCTTGAGCGAGGGATTATAAAACATATATTTCTAGGAGGGAGCTGAACTAGCCCCTTTAGCGACCTAACATTTACAGAAGAAATCAAACAAGCTATCATGTTAACATTGACCTATATTTAGTTAGAAACTTTTCATGGCTCTCAACTTCTTCTTTGAATATTCTAGAAGAAAAAAATCCAGTCCTTTGTTAGACAGCTAATGAATATATATTCAAAGCGTAGTAAAAAAGGTAGGTTTTTTCAGCACCATTTTAAAGGTAATTAAATTAAGAAATTTTTTTGCGATCCGGAAAACTTAAAACCTAACGGAAGAAATTGAGCAATATTAGAGGTAGAAGGTTGTGGCTTATATTATATTATTTCTACCAAAAATATTTTTTATATTTCAGCAACATTAATAAACAACATTTCGGGATCTCTCTTCCATCCTCAGTATCCTGGTTTTTCATTTTCTAATTGTATCTGTTTTTCAAACAAACTATATAACTTAAAAAAAAAAATAAAAAATGCTTAATTAAATACTCACTCAAATTAAAACCCAACATACTTGAAACTTCAGCCGAGAAGAAATTACACCGAAACTTGTGACTATGACCATGTGACACAAAAAATATATGTTTTAACATAATTTACTTGAACATAATACATTAAATTTGTTTTGAACTATCTTGAAGCATCTGGTTCTGTATATGCAGAAATCACATATATTTCAGTCTTAAAGTTTATGAAAAATGTTGTGTATTGATATGAAAAATAAAAAAAAAATTGGAAGAAATACTATAATATTAGCCCAAGATTTTACCATTAAAATCACATTGTTTATTCTTATTAATTTTTATCATGTTATATATCTCAATAATAATTAAAATTATTCAAATTATTTCTTGTTATTTAAGATAGTCACTAATCTTTCTGACACAGAATTAGGAAATTCGTTTATAATTATTAATAATAATAATAAGATAGCTATACATTTTTTTTAGTTATTCATGATTTATTGATGTGTACGTGAACCATAGGTGGTCTCAAACCTTTGACCGGAAGTGTATGTATGTATGTATATATTCGCTTAAAAACTGTATAAGCATGTTATGGTGACAGCCAGTTCGCACACTCGAGGGAAGCTGTTAGAAAGCTCGCGTGTAATTTTAACTTCATTCATCATTGTCACTTGTGCTCTTCCTGTACTATATATATATATAATGTAGCTGGCGATCTCCACGATCCTTCTCTCTTGTACGCTCTTTCTTTTATACATTACGTGTCCTTTAAATCCATTATAATATACTATATTTCAGTTGGTAATATTATTATATATTATCTAAAAATAAAGAAAGTCAAATCTTATCTTAATCCAGACTATAATCTTGTTCTTAGTGGAAATTAATATTTTCCAAGATTCTTGCAATCTACGCTCAATGACACCGCGGCAACAATTTTAAAATGAAAATTAGTAAATTGTTGATATGAAGATTAAAAAAAAAAAAAACGCTGCAAATCATTACACAATCGTTTATTATTTCCAAATAACTATATTAGGATATAACTGTTTTCATAGATATTATTAGACAATTAACTAACATGAAAAGCCATAAATATTTCAAAGGACGCCTACAACAATACATTGAACATTTTAACAAATATTGCATTAAATGGAAATTGAAAATCAATTTTAATCCTGTTCACTAACGTCCAGATATCCTTGATATATTTGTTTCCTCTCAGATATCTTCCTCCCAATCCACAATCAAAACCCTAAATGACCTTTCATCTGATCATAGCCCAGTTCTGCTTTCCTTGCACTCGAGCCTTGTTCCTAAACCCACCATTCCCACTCTGATTACAGGACGAGTAGACTGGGACGGATTCAGAAGTGACTTGGAAACCAAACTGGACTTAAAAATCCCACTTAAGACTACACATGATATTGATAAAGCCGTTGAACAACTGACTGACTCAATTAGCAGTAGCATACTTGACAACACTTTGACCATTAATACTACCAACTCACAGGAGACTACCCTGCCACAGCACATTCGAATCTTATTAAGGGAAAAACGCAGGGCAAGATCGAAGTGGCATAGGACTAGATATCCATCAGACAAAACTTATTATAATAAACTGACTAACAGACTGAAAACAGAAATCAGAAAAGCAAAAATTCAAAACTTACTCAACTTCACCGAAAAACTTACTATTACAGACAGATCATTATGGACGACGACAAAAAAGCTACTGAAGTTCAAAAACTGTAATCATCCACTCCTAACAGAATCCCATGTCTGGACAAGATCTGATGAAGAGAAGGCCCAGATATTCGGTGAGCACCTTTTTCGAACCTTTAATCCACATCCAGATGTCCATAATCCTGGTCACATTAAGTTTATAGAAGATGAACTAGATATCCCACTCCAAATGGCCCTTCCTCCTAAAGCGTTCCATCCGTCAGAAATATCTAACATTATTCAGAGTTTACCATCCCGCAAAGCTCCTGGGCATGATCTTATAACTTCCCATATTTTAAAAGCACTTCCTCGAAAAGCTATCCTCTATCTCACTTACATATATAATTCCGTACTTCGTTCCACCTACTTTCCTGCCTCCTGGAAATTATCCATCGTCAAAATGATACCCAAGCCTAAGAAACCGCCTGAAAATCCATCTTCTTACCGTCCCATCTCACTTCTACCAATCATGGGTAAAATATTGGAAAAACTTATCCTAAAACGCCTGTACCCCATCCTTGATACTAATTCCATAATTCCTGATCATCAGTTTGGATTCAGGACGTCCCACTCCACTATCCAGCAATGTCATCGTGTGGTGGACGTTGTCTCGTCTACATTGGAGCGTGGCTTGTATTGTACTGGAGCCTTCCTTGACGTGGAACAGGCCTTCGACCGAGTCTGGCACCCGGGATTGCTTCACAAGCTCCGCCAATTCCTTCCCCCTACATACTTCCTTATTATCCAGTCCTACCTCACTGGCAGATCCTTCAAAATCAATCATAATAATTCATTTTCGTCCATTTTTAGTCAGTCTGCTGGTGTTCCTCAAGGTAGTATCCTAGGACCCATCCTTTACACAGTTTATACAGCTGATATTCCAACCCATCCTAACACCTTCCTTTCTATCTATGCTGATGACACTTGTGTGTTATCAGTCAATACTGATCCAACTATTGCCTCTCAAACTCTCCAATCCCACCTCAGAGACCTTGAAGTATGGTGTCAGAACTGGAGAATTAAAATAAATTCCAACAAATCCAACCAAATTACATTTACCCTTCGTCGTAAACCTATGACTTCCTGCCCTACTGTCTCCTTCAATAATACTCCTCTTGTCCCGGTTGAACAGATCCGATATCTAGGACTGCACCTTGACAAACGACTCACTTGGAATCCTCATACACGACTGAAACGACAAGAAGCTGCACGACGTTTTCGACTACTTCAACACTTACTAGACAAACGTTCTAATCTTCCACTTAATTACAAAAGACTCATCTACATGACTATCATAAGACCAATATGGACTTACGGAATCGAGCTCTGGGGCTCTACTAAACCATCGAATTCTTCTCGTATCCAATCCCTTCAGTCCAAAATCCTTCGTAAAATCCTCAATGCTCCTTACTTTGTCACCAACAAACTCATCCATAAAGACCTTAATGTCCCATATGTTGCTGATTTGGCCCGTACGAGGTATCAATCCTTCCATGACAAACTCCATTCCCACCCTAATCCTTTCGTTTCAATCCTTTCTTCCTCTTCAATTCCTGACAATCCTCCGAGGCGTCTGAAAAGGAGATGGCCCCGGGACCTTCTAGTTTAGAATATTTTTAGAGTTCTTCCATTGGAAGCTTCTCTACATGTGTTTCATGCCTTTTTTATGTTTCATTCAAATTTACTTGTTGTATTACTTGTTATACAGTTGTAAATTCCGATAAATAAATATATATATAAAAAAAAAAAAAAAATCCTGTTCACTAAACGTCGCTCACAAATAAACCACCAAATCAAGTTAAATTCAGCTCCCACCCCTGTGTTAAAATATGTACATTTATTAGGCCTAACTTTAGACAAATCTATAATACTTTCACTGACCATATCAACAGAAAAATCGATAAAGCAAAAAAAATAATATACAACTAATATATTTATTTTAGGAACCCGTAGACGCGACCATATACTAACTTAAAATGGCTTTATCGTTCTGTTCGACGGCAATATTTCCATGGTTTTTAGCTATTCCAAACTTTAATAAAATAGAAATCCTTCCTGCAAAACTGAGCTCCTCACCCTCCGCTCTGATATACATTCGTTAAATACTAGAACCCTATCCATCAATATTTATTTTAGCTGCCTACCTCTATCCGTAAAGCCACCTCTCTTTCTTCCTTCAAACATCAACTCTTCCAATACCTATCTGAATCTTCCGTTACATTGTTAAATATAGGTGTATGTAATATAACTATATGTATTTTTTAAGTAACCAGAGCATAAGGATTTCTTTTTGTTCATTGTTTCATTATTCTGAGGGAACTTAAACCCAGAATAAAAAAAATTCATTCATTCATTCAATATTTTGAAAACACCCGGGCAGAATAAACGATCAAAAAAAGTTAACAAAATATTGGGATTGAATGTAAATGCGATGGGTCTTTATTAGAGGACTATTACAAGACTATGCTTGGTACGTGAAGGTTGCCTTGAGTTTGTGGGAGCCGGCTGGATCTAAGAATAGTTCTACATTCTTACGTTGTGTGTTCTTAATTATTTCACCGTGCTATGGGAACTCTGTCAAGCAGAGCATGCATTCTTATACTCCAGGCGGTTTATCTAAGCATTTATTTACTCCTTCTAAAAATCCTCGGGCCATCTGCCGGGTTCTAATCCGCTACCTTCTTAAGCATAGAAGACTGTTTTGCTAACCACTACTTAACGGGTGACCTCTGTTAGAGATTTTATATACTTTTTTTTAAAATTAATTAATTACCATAATTTTTTGTTTTTGGTCAGTTCATTTTGGTTTCTTGCATACTGTATACTGTGTATTTATACTTACACAGTATGCAGGAGGCGATACACGGCGAGAAATAGGGTATGTGTAGGTGAGGTAAAAGTACTCTCGCGAGAGTAGAGGGTGGTGAAAACTGCGTGAGAGTACGCAACAGTACTCGGCAAAATGGCGGATGTGTGCACCGCTGATTATTCGGAAAAGTTGTTGAAAAGGCTAGTTAGCTCTGTTTAGGTTACCAAGTTGTAAAGATTGGTGTCTTGTTTTAATGTTTTGCGTGAAATTATTAAGGCAAAAGAAGAAGTAGTGAAGAAAATAAATAGAAAAAGTTGGACAAGGGATTGGGTTAAGAGGAGAAATAAATTAGGTTAGACGGGAACATGCACGCTACCTATCACAGCAACATTGCTTTGTAAAATCACTTTCAATTTTTTATATTTCTATTTTAATTTTAACGCAAAATAAAAATAAAAAAAATTATGAATCACAAACTATAATACAAAAATATATATAATATGATTTCTGATAAGTAACTACAGAATTAAAATGTAGTATCCGAACAGTGAAAATATACATATTATTAAGTAATGGTTTTGGAATCTAGAAACACAATTAAATATATATGAATATAAATAAACTATTTTTAGTTAAAGTTTGACTAAAATAATATAACAAATGATGCTGTTATAAATTTTCTTTATGTAAAGTAGATGAAAGTATGATATAGTACATCAACTATCACGATATTTACTTCCACCAACTTTCCTGCGCGCTCAACGATGTTAATATCGCCATTTCACCTACACATACCCTATTTCTCATCGTGTATTGCCGCCTTAACTGTTATATTCATGATCTTAACAAAACCTAATTTCTATATTTTGGTTATATATGATTATATCACTAAGACGCAACTTACTGTTAACAGATACTGACACATATAAAAAAATCGGTTCAAATCCTACTCATAAAATAATGACAGACACCAACATAGCCCTAAATACAATAAAAAAACTTAAATACATGAACATTAAAACGTATTAGAAACCCATCACGAATTCCCCAACACTCCCCTAAATTATATTTAGTTATAAAAAAAGACACAAACCTGGAATTACAGTGAGACCCACAGTATCATTTATTAATTCCCCTACATACGGACTATTTAGCCAATATTTTAAAATATCTATCTACACCAAGTATAATTTTGAAGATTCTTTTGAATTCCATAAAAACATTTCCCAAATCCATATGCCCAAAGGTTATTAACTAATTCCATTAGGCGCCTCCTCTCTATTGACAAATATTTGTATTTTGAAAATTAAAAAAATAATTGAAAAAAAGTGGCACAAAATCAAAACACACCCAACCATCCCCAAAAACCAATTTCTGAAACTCCTCGCCCTCTGTACGGATAGAGGATATTTCCAATTTAACGATAACTTTTATGTTCTAAAGTATGGATGCCCTATGGGATCCCTTATTCCCAATTCTGATATTTACATAGAAGAATTACTCGATACAGTTATTCCGTTTTTATTTTAAATTTGCAGATGATATTATTACCGCAATACCCACAGAAAGTAATGAAGAAGAAATTATTTTAACTTTATATAATATACCTTCTAATATTGAATTAATCTTTTCGCCTCATGAGTCCCGGAATCCGAAACCGCTTTACCTGCTGATTCATTACTCCATTTCGGTTGCGAAATTTCGCATTCTCTGTGGGTCCTATTGTTTCGAAATTTTCACATTCTCCTGGCATTCTTTAGCATGAATGTTTTATGCTGTTTTGTAATGGTTGTTGTCCCTGAAATTGTTCTTTATTGTTCTCCTTCATTTTTCCCTATTGATTCAATTGTGAAAGTACATATACATGGAAACACGACAGTTTCTATCGTATTATTGTTATCAATAGTAATCATCCCTGATAGTATTTTTAGAACTTTCGTAAAATGAACCAAATGTTGCTAGTGATTGCTAGCTACTATCCGGTATCTTCCTTACCTAATCTTTTTTTATTTTATGTATTTTTATTTTTTTGCTTTCATTAATCATTTATAGGCTTTAACCTACCTTTTTATACAGTGTTTACTTTGTTTATTTCAAAAATGACTATGAAAATGTATTATAATTTTATATCTTTTTTTTTTTTTTTCCAATCTTCAATTCTCTTTTAACTCGTTCAGTGCCGAACAAAAAACGAGTGCCTATGCGAAGATAACGAGCCGAATTCGACAAATATGCAACGATTTGGAAAAACTCTTATAAAAACCGAATTTCAAATGATATTTACATGCTTAAAGATGCCACGTAATCGTAACGAAAAGGGGAATAAAGGAATGATAATGATTCTCCAATATCAATTGAAAATGATATGAATAACTAAAATTATAAATATTGAGTTCTGTCTATCGTAAACAGTTTGACTTTGGACCTAGAAGAGTGTCTGGTGCCGAGTGTCCATCTTATCGCTCCAGCGTAAACAGAGTCTCAGCACAGTTGGGTATAGAATGTGTAAAATGTCAGACCCAAACCAGTTTACACATTCTTTGTTAACGAAATTTAATCATTTAGAATTAAATTAGATCATTTATAAATATATTTAGGGATAAAGTTGTCTCGCAATGTGAAGAATTAGGCGTTATTACTCGCACGACGGTATACTCTAGCTGGCACTTTTAGCAAGTGTAGCTAACGACGATATATCGTCGTCCGGCACTAATAGGTTAATCTCAATCCCTATTACTTCATTATGTTTTAAGATTAATTTTTAGCTTTTTTGTTTATTTATTTAATTATTTAACTCAAATAACTTATTAACAATATTACCATACTATGGATTTTCATGTTCAAGAAATATTTATGAAAACAAATCGTCTACTTATTCCCACCTTAAAAATGATTTATTTCATACTCTGGATTCTCTTTGTATGGTACATTCCCTGATATAAGTAAATTATGTATGAAGTGTTTGTGATGTTTGTGACTATTCGGACGATGCTACAGTGGGAGTCCTAAATATTGTGTATCCAGATTTATTTGTGATAGGGTACTTTACAACTATCTGTTATCGCACAGGCTCTGGACAATCTTTTTATGTCTCTTCCGGTAGACGGCATAACCTATGGTTTTATTTACTCTTTAAAAATCCTGGCTAACGGCTTTGAATCCCCGACCTCGGGCAAAGGAGGCTGTTATGATAGCCACTACACCACAGGTTGATTCACAGAGGATTATCTTTTTCTCCCTCCTTTAGTCCACGTTGGAACAATGAATTAAGTTTTACTATATTAACGTTTTCTGATAACTGCATTCCGAATTAACTTCTTCTCAATATAACTTACCTAATTTATTTATTTTTTATTTATTGAGGTATATTGCAATTTGTTTCTAAATGAACAATAGTAATAGTGATATGAGACCACATTCTCACAATATATACAAAAACAATGATAAAATCAAATTACATGAAATATAATATTTATACAAAAAAAAAACCTATAATTAAGATGAATACAAATAAATGAAATAAAGAAGTAAGAAATACATCAACCTCATACACACAGTCATAACTATATACATTATTTACAATTTGCTAAAGGAACCTCAGACTGGGCCTTTTCCTCTACTTGTAGAGGGAAAAGCGAAGTCCAAGAGATCCCAAATCCTGCTCTCAGCCGCGTCACTGGTTTGAGCCAGTGAAGGCCGAGCTAGGTCCCAATAGCCACAAACATACATTTCATGAGTGGAGGATCTGACCAGTGTCACTACAATATAAATGTTACAAAACGTCTCGGGGCCACTGCCGTTTCAACCTTCGATAAGGATTATAGGGATGGGTGGAACTGGACAGAGATTGTGCCTAGAGGGTTAGGATGATGAGAAAGGGCCTGATTAAATTGGGATGGTATCAGGTCTAAAATAAATGGAATATTTAGGTTGTGATGTAGGATAACTTAATAAGGAGCATTAACTCTTGTTCGAAGGACTTTGGATTGGAAGTGGCATAATTTATTAGATATATTTAAAAATAACATATATGCAAGCTGAAAATTTACATAGTCCTTTCGATGGCTCAGCGGACTCATAATGGAATTCCCAGTATGTCCCCTGGGTCACGATTTAGAATTCATCGATGGCTGCCAACGCCGAAGACAAAATGGTGGGAGCTATCGGAGTGTGTTGCGCCAGCCCGTCCACTTTCTCCGCTATCCCCACGGGTCTTGCAAAAGTCTAGGCTCTGGTCTAGCTAGATAGTATGTAGTAGCTACCTCTAGTATTTTGGGAGTCTGTTATGGTTTCATGGTATATAAGTGCTGAACCCTTTGTCGTGCTCGTAGGGTTTCCTATTGGACAACCCGTACTAGTATTGTATTCTAGGTTCCTACTGCCTTCTCACTTTGTTATGCGGTTTAATTGATTTGTTTTAAATATTTAAAAAAAGTCAAAGTTTACCAAGCCTGTACCTTTTTACTTTCACTTACCTGAAATTTATAGTAAGAGAAAGTATTGCGATTGTGAACATTTTCGAATTTGAGTTTTCACCGGAAATAGACGTATTTGGGTTACCTGAGTCCAGATGACCAAGTCCCGCCAAAAAGTGTGTGTGTGTGGTAAGTCTAGCGCAAAAACTAAATGCCGTACGAAACTGAAATTTCATATTTAAGACAACTATACGCCCGAGATGTTACAGCAACTTTTTCATCAAAATCAGCTTATCCAGAAGAGCCACTTTATACTATGCATTTACGATTTTCTCAAAAATGGCTCTTAAGATAAATACATAAAAAATAATTATGTAATACACGGAATTGTAAAGGTTTATGAAGAGTGATGAAAAGCCGATAAAATTGATTGTTATAGTTAAAAATCTGGTGCGGGCAACACACGGCTTTCACTTACCTCCATTTTTAAAATCAATGAAAGAATTTTCAAATACAGTTAGAGATAAAAATACGTGAAATTATTTAGGAATTAATCAAATTGAATTTATATAGAAACACGTGTTTTATTAAAAAATCTATTATATTAAATAAACTTTATTCACATATTTACGTTTTGACAAAATGTTAACAATGATTTTGGATGAGTCATCCTTACAATCAGAAAATATTTTTGTTTTTTTTGTGATTATAGTACATTAGCCTAAATGGCAAACATATGGTGAAAAATTGAGGTTACATTGCGATTGTAGGAAAAATTATACAAAAAACCTACGCATTCTATTATATTATTATCTTAAATAATCAGTTAGTTTTACTTCTTTTCATCACTCTCCATTAACTTCTAAAAGCGTGTGTATGGGTTGATATTTTTTCTAAAATCTTTAGCTTTCCAACGGTATATCATACATGTATATTACTGCTCTTATGTTCAAAACCGAAAAATTGCATTAAAAAAATATTTTTTTCTGTTTTCTCCTTTAGTTGGATATCGAATTTATTCAATTTATATATTTACCTGTTTTTCATCAGCGTTAACAAGATAATCTAGTTATTATTATTGAATCTACAAAATTAAAGGTACTTTAAGGGAAGAAAATTTAAAATATCGGCATTTAAGCCCTGTCAGACCATTTTTATCCAAATAAAACCTACATGATATTAAAGCCCATTAAATTTTACATCGATATAGCGAGTTTAATCAAAATCGTCGTAACCGTTTTCGAGAAAATCAAAAAAAGGTGCAAAATGCACGGTATAAAGTGCCTCTTCTGGTAAGCTCATTTTGATGAAAAAAGTTTTGTCACATCTCGGGCGTATAGTTGTCTTAAATATGAAATTTCAGTTTCATAGGACTTACCGTTTCCGTCCGGGAATTACCACACACACACACACACAGACCTTTTTGCGGGACTTGGTTATTTGGACTCAGGGGACCCTAAAACATGTATTTCCTTTGAAAACTGGAATTCGAAAATTTTCTCGATCGCAATACTTCCCCTTACTATATATAGTAAGTGAAAGTAAAAAAAATCTGGTGCGGGCAACACACGACTTTCACTTACCTCGATTTTTAAAATCAATGAAAGAATTTTCAAATACAGTTAGAAATAAAAAAAATCTGTGGGGGCAACACACGACTTTCACTTACCTCGATTTTTAAAATCAATGAAAGAATTTTCAAATACAGTTAGAAATAAAAAAAATCTGGTGGGGGCAACACACGACTTTCACTTACCTCGATTTTTAAAATCAATGAAAGAATTTTCAAATACAGTTAGAAATAAAAAAAATCTGGTGGGGGCAACACACGACTTTCACTTACCTCGATTTTTAAAATCAATGAAAGAATTTTCAAATACAGTTAGAAATAAAAAAAATCTGGTGGGGGCAACACACGACTTTCACTTACCTCGATTTTTAAAATCAATGAAAGAATTTTCAAATACAGTTAGAAATAAAAAAAATCTGGTGGGGGCAACACACGACTTTCACTTACCTCGATTTTTAAAATCAATGAAAGAATTTTCAAATACAGTTAGAAATAAAAAAAATCTGGTGGGGGCAACACACGACTTTCACTTACCTCGATTTTTAAAATCAATGAAAGAATTTTCAAATACAGTTAGAAATAAAAAAAATCTGGTGGGGGCAACACACGACTTTCACTTACCTCGATTTTTAAAATCAATGAAAGAATTTTCAAATACAGTTAGAAATAAAAAAAATCTGGTGGGGCAACACACGACTTTCACTTACCTCGATTTTTAAAATCAATGAAAGAATTTTCAAATACAGTTAGAGATAAACTATTAAACTTAGATAAACTATTACGTGAAACTATTAAGGAATTAATCAAATTGAATTTATATAGAAACATGTGTTTTATTAAAAAATCTATTATATTATTATCTAAAATAATCAGTTAGTTTTATCTTCTTCTCATCACTCTCTATTAAATTCTAAAAGCTTGTGTATGAGATGATATTTTTTCTAAAATCTTTAGCTTTCCAACGGTATATCATACATGTATATTACTGCTCTTATGTTAAAAAACGAAAAATTTAATTAAAAATATATTTTTTCTGTTTTCTCCTTTAATTGGGTATTGAATTTATTCAATTTATTTATTTACCTGTTTTTCATCAGTGTTAACAAGATAATCTAGTTATTATTATTGAATCTAAAAAAATAAAGGTACTTTAGGGGAAGAAAATTTAAAATATCGGCATTTAAGCCCTGTCAGACCATTTTTATCTAAATAAAACCTACATGATATTAAAGCCCATTAAATTTTACATCGATATAGCGAGTTTAATCAAAATCGTCGGAACCGTTTTTGAGAAAATCGAAAAAAGGTGCAAAATGCATGGTATAAAGTGCCTCTTCTGGTAAGCTCATTTTGATGAAAAAAGTTTTGTCACGTCTCGGGCGTATAGTTGTCTTAAATATGAAATTTCAGTTTCATAGGACTTACCGTTTCCGCCCGGGAGTTACCACACACACACACACACACACACAGACACACACACACACACACACACACACACACACACACACACACAGACCTTTTTGCGGGACTTGGTTATTTGGACTCAGGGGACCCTAAAACATGTATTTCCGTTGAAAACTGGAATTCGAAAATTTTCACGATCGCAATACTTTCCTTACTATATATAGTAAGTGAAAGTAATAAAATAGATTATTTATTAAGACACATGTTTCTATTGAAATTCAATTTAATTAATTCTTTAATGATTTATTTTTATCTCTAAATGTATTTAAATATTCTTAAACACTATTCAAATTGATTTTGATGACGGAAGTGAGTGAAAGTCATGTGTTGCGCTCGCCAGATTTTTATTTATTATTTTTTTGCTTAAATTAAAGGTACTTGAGTAGAATAAAATTTAAAAAAACCGACATTGAGTTTAATGAAGTCGTTATTTGAGAAAGTCGTCAAAATGTCTAAAATACATGTAAGTATATAGGTAAAATGATAAGTATTAAATACAAAATATAGGTAAGTCAAAGTAAAAACTTGTTTATCTTTGTGGCGATATTTCGGCCTAGGTTTGAAGGTAATCTTCATCACACTATTAAATAAGTTTAGTTCTTTCCGTGTCTTTCTCCATTCTAAACCATTCAACTTCCAAAATTTGTCTACGATTCACTATCCTTTTACCCTTTTAAATCTATGATTTTGGAGTTAATTCGTGTTTTGTATATAGGATCCTGAGATGCGAATTTTCAATAGTTTGTGGGAGTATAATTTTTTTTTTACCTCGTAATTATATATTTAATTTTTTTATCCTTTAAAGAAGGAAGCGACAAACCCATACGGCTATACTTTCGGTAATTTATATCCAGTAGATGTAACATATTATTATACAAGAATGGTATTCTCAAGGTTGGAATGTCAAATAGTTGACCCAGGCTGTTATTAACCGAATAATTTTGGGTCTTCTATTTAGTAATTACCCTCATATTGTAATTATTCACTTATAGATATTTCTAAATACATGACGAATTTTATGTTAAAAAAAATATAAATAAGAGTATATATATACACATATATATATATATATATATATATATATATATATATATATATATATTTATTTATTTATTTATTTATTTATTTATTTAATAAAACTTCTTGTTGAACTTGCCTTTTTTTTTCATTATTATTTTTAAGTTAGGCAAAGCAACTGACTTCAAAACAATCGTTTTACTTTGGTTAAAAACTTTATGTTCCAGCCGTAGCCGTAAGTCCTGGCAGAGAGGATTACCTCAAGTTAAGACCTCTGCCTTTTCCCTTTCCTGGACTGTAAATCCTAGCTCTTTATTGCTAGAAACTTGACATAGTGTCAGCTAAATCTTGTCCACGGACCGAGGGTATATTTCTTATTCCTGTAGGTGGATCATGAAGGTTACGGAGGCAGTGCTCAATGCGTCTAGCTGCATTCCTTGCGAGAATTGTACGCCTACGTATCACCATTCATTTTTCATTTAGTTTGTTTATTCATTTAATGGCACTGTATGCTACTGTAGCTGATCGGGAAATGCTACAGTGGGGTTACGTAATTTTGACTGAACAGGTTTAATTAGGATAGGGATCTTAAACGAGTTCCTGAAATTGCACAGGATGCGAACCACCTTTTTACGTCTCACGGCATCACAAAAGATTTTTTTCACCCATTAATAATTCTTGGGCCATCCGTCAGATTTTAACCCACGACCTTATTAATGGAAGGCTGTCATCCTACTCCAAAAACTAGCTCTACTATGCAACATGTAGTTCTACTAGATCCCGCCTTTCTTTCTGACCCCTACCCTCCTTACCGTACTGCTGCCTTTGACAAATCCTTTCTAGCCAAAGCAACCTCTCTTTGGAATTCTATCCCTCCTAAGATCCGTCATGCAATAACTGCTTCCTCCTTTAAACCGTTCCTTTTCGTCGTTCCTTACTTCGTTCCATCCTTCTTCAAATCGAAATGAAATGACAGATAAGGCTACTAAAGAAGCCCTTACACTCCCAGGTCGTGGTTGGTAGGGCACTACTGACACCATCAGAGCTATAGCACGTCCACTAATAAAAATGTGTTGAAGAAATAGGAAGAAACTTGGAACAACAGCTATCCGAGCAAGCTCAAAGCGATTAAGAAAGAGGTAAAACCTTGAAATAGGTAACATCTGTTAATGAATATATCTTTCAATATTTTAACTAATATTATTTATTTTAAATGAATCAATATTTATCAATAAATTAATAAAATGAATATATATGGCACTGATGAACGCGTTTTGTGGTATTAAAATTTAAAAAACCAACCAATCCTTCCTTTTTAACAACCACTTTCTCCTTTCCCAGTCAAAGACAATCTAACCTCAAAATAATGGTATAGAAAATACCAATTGCTGTGTTTATATTATTTCAATTATCTCTAATGAAGTATTTTTGTTTATTTATTTTATTTTAAGTGCCTGATTTGTAAATATATACATATTTTATAACCTTAGTTGATTATTTTGGTTTAGCTATTATTGTTTAAATCTATGAGCACATTGTTTCGGTCATAAAACCTGTTTTTTTATTTTATTCTTAAGGGAATTTAGTCCCAGGATAATAAAAAGGATTTTCATTTAATTCCCTTTGTATATACTTCTTAAATTTTGTATTTAAAGATGCTTTGTATGCAAAAACCGGATAATACAAACCGCCAGCCTGTAGATTCCTTTATATTCAATAGGGCAATTATTCCGAATCAGACACCTAAAACACCTATACTCAACAATGAATCTTACTTCTCAAAATTACCATTCGTCATATTGTTTAAAAATGGTGCGCGGTTAGATATTCTCTATACCCATAGAATTAATATTTGGTAAAATTTATACTTTTTGATTTATAATTTTTTTAACAAAAAAGTGACTATACACGACGATAATTTTAGGCCTGATGTTAAATTACTCTTATGCTGGTACAATCGATTATGATTTATGAAGTTTAAAAACTTGTGTGTCCAAGTTACATCAAAAGGTTTTATATATCTATATATACATATAGATCTTCTCTACCCGTCACTTGGGCTGGGAAGAGAATAGTACACCCGAGTCTACCTCAGCGAGGCGATGACGTCCGACACCACAACTGGCTAGCCCGCCAGAAAAAGATATCGGCCGGCATGAAATATGTATGGTTCAGTGGGGGCAGGGTCAGGTGTCGGAAGTCTGACGATTAGCCTGCTGTTATAACAATCATCCGACTTGGGTGTTTGCATTTGAACTTCTCCAATCTCCATCGTATGATAATCTGCACCTAAATATCTATTCGTTGAAATTAAATATCTATTATCCTTTAAAACTCCTCTTCTATATATCCTAGTATATCGACCTCCTCATGTTCCATTCGATAACATTTTCGAATCTTTCCTAGTCCAATGGGTTTCCAGTTACACTGGAGATTTCAATACCAATATGCTTGCAGAATCCTATGACAAATCTTTCTAGTAAACCTACTTTATTCTCTGAATCTTTATCTCGTTCCTCACTTTCCTACCCATCATACCCAATTCTCCGACACCTGGCTTGACCTTCACATTACTGACTCTCCTCTAAAGGTCCTTTCATCCTCCCAGCACCCGGTTCCGTTTCTTTCATCACACGATCTTATCCAGATCTCATAGAACCTACCCATGAAATCCTTCACTTCCAAATTGGTCTCCTGTCGTAGACCTCCTCTCTTACGAATCCTTTCAAACCGACCTGGAATCACCCCATTGGGATTCTATATACTCCTCTAATTCTGTAGATCATATGATATCCACTCTTACCTCATACCTCAAAACCTTACTATACCTTCATGCACCTTTGAAAACCCGAATGTTACGCCGTCCAAACGCGCCTTGGCTAACTCATGACCTAACGGAGATGATGAAAAAAAGAGAAGCAGCAAGAAGAAAATTTCGACGCACGCGTACGCCGTCTGATTACGAACATTTTAAACAACTTCGTAATAGAACCCAGGACGCGGTTCGACGTGCTAAATCCCTCCACATCCGTAATGCACTCTCCAAAGCTCCTGATTCCAAATCCAAATGGAATATTATCCGAAAATTATCTATCCTAAAACCCAATAACCACATTCCTCTAAATGTTTCTTCGGACGATCTCAACAATCATTTTATATCCTTTGCTCCTGTATCTTCTCCTGCCGCCGATATTGACCATCAGAGTTTCAACCCTGAAAGCTTCTTCTTCTCCCACCTCTCCCAGACCAATGATTAAGGGCCCGACAACATTCCCGTGAAACTAATAAAATCTTGTCTTCCTCGTTCCAGGGTAAAGGGACACGTTCCAGAATAAAAAAAAATAAATAACCTGTACCACTACAACCCATGAAGGATCTTGGGCTCAGTACATATAGAGATTCGTACTGTATCTAGGCCTACGGTGGTGCAATGAGGTGATTAGCCTTAATCACGCTCAGCCGCCAGATTTCCACCCAATTATTTTGAGTACCCACTTTATAGAGGCTGGGTCTGCCCCAGGATGATCTCCATACCCTAGGGTCACCCCCCGACTGAATTAACAGAATAAATAATATTCTGCCTCAGCCGGGATTCGAACCCAGGACCCGGAGCATAGCAGACTAGCGCTCTATCCACTAGACCTCGCCGCTCCCCTTCCAGAATAAATAAAGAATTATTATTATATATGAGTGTATATTATATATATATATATATATATATATATAAATATATATATATATATATATATATATATATATATATATATATATATATATATATTTGTATATGTGTGTGTGTGATTGGGGTGTGTGTTGTGAAAACGAGTATCTGTGTGGATTGAATTTTAAGACTTAAAAAATTACTAGATATATTAATCAATACAGTTATAAATATCAATAAATAAATACTGAAACTCTGTGTGTGTACGTAATATAAAAATACTCAAAACTGCATACATATTTAAATTTATAATATATAAAATATTTAAGTTTTTAATTATTTTATTATTTGTTTCAGGTGAGACTAAATTTAGAATGGACTTTATTCGGTATGCAATTATTATTATTTTTAAAGCTTTTAAGTAGCTAGATTTATTAAGATTTAACTGTGGTGTGTTTGTTAATCAACTAATGAAATTTTAATATTTTTGCATGAAATGAAAATATTTTTTATGTTGGTGTATTCTCATTTTATTATTTTACAATTAGCATGCCTTTCCATTAATATGTATATCTTAAGAGCAGAAAACTCTCTCATTGATTTGTTATTGAACATATTTATTTTAGTATTTTGTGCGAACATCTAATTAATTAATTATTATAATGAAATGCACCTTTTGGAATGAACTTAAAATTTGACTGTTCTTTAGCAGTTTTTTAAACTCAGTGTGCCAATCCATTAAAATATATATATCTAAACCTCTACAACCTATATTTGTCCGTGAGCCAGGAAAGAAAGATGTATCCTATTTTACTAAAAAATTTTAGTATGTTTTAATGCAAGGTATCTATTAAGGTAAAACAAAAAAATACACGTCTTCCAAATCAAAACGGGTGGATTACAAAATGGCATCCATTCAAAAAGGGACTAATAAGATGAAATTGTGACTTACTTGACGACGATTTTCCTTTTGACCTCATATTAATAGACAATAATAGAACCAAACGTAGCTAGTCTACCATTCACAGGTGGGTAGGAACCCGCGGCAGACGCGCTTTTAGGGACAGACTTTCTGACCCATGAAAACATTGCACTGACATTATGTCATTGAGTATTATACCTACGGATTTATATTTTTACGCAAATTAGAGCTAATTTTATGCCACGTAAAAATAGTTTTTAACCATTATATTGTTAGGAACAACCGTTTCTATATCAACCCTCAGTTTAAAAGCGATTTAATTTTCTTTATTAATTTTAAAACGATTATCCCCATATGATTAGCTGTATCCATGATCGTAACCATAATTATGATAGAAAACAGCGGTATCTTGTTCCCCTCCCCCCCTCTCCCCTCCCCCCCCAAAAAAAACAACTAACTTCTTTTTAATACTTCTATATCGTGTATATTAAACATACAAATGTCTTTTACCACTCAAATGAAAGCTTATTAAATACTTTATGATTTACTTTATAACGATTATCCTCATATAATAAGCCATTTCCATGATAGCCACCAAATTATGTTAGAGAAGAGAGATATTTCATGATATTCCCTTTTTGAATGACCGCCATTAATAATCCCCCCGTTTTATGTTGGCAGGCGTGTATTATTTGCTTTACCATGATGGGTGCTTTGCATAACACATATTAAACATTTTGGTAAAATGGGTTTCATTTTTCGTTGCTGGCTCTCGGACTGCAGAGGTAGGTATAGAACGGTGACCTCATTGGCCGTCCATCACATTCACCCCGTCACTCTCCTGCGACAAGTTTCGGCCCTACATCATACGCTTCCTCCGAGGCTATAATCACCCTATCTCTCCGTGGATCGGAATACCTTCCCGAGGAGAGGGTCATATTAGGTAGAGGCCTCAATGCCTACGTGACTCGGTGCGTTAGGAAACTCTCCCATACCTTCCTGACAGTCCCCGGGGGCGAATCCTTTCAATTATGTCATCGGAATTCGAGTGCGTTTTGTAACCCGCGCATTGCCATTCAAAACCATCCGCGATATGTCTGTGAAGAATATTGCCTAAGTGAAAATTTTCTTTACGCGGAATATTAATCGCTTGATATTTCGAAATAACTTTTTGGTATTTAGAGGGTTGTCCTGCGATTATTAATAAAGAATGACTATTCTGGGGCTAATTCCCCTAAGAATAACATAAAATTTGACATTTGAAATTTTTTGATAATATAACATTGCTACATCTGGTTAAGATACAAAATTAATGAGGAAAAAAAAAATTAAGTATTGTAAAATAAATATGAAACAAATAAAAAAATAACAATGATATGTAATAAATAAAGGGTATATAGCCGGGTTAGGATGGTAAATTTGCCCCCGCGGCTTTTTTGACTCAAACTTGGAGGATCGATTTAGTGTCAAATAAAAATAAGTTTTAATTTTTGTTTTCATATTGTTATGCCACTTAAAAAAAATCGAAAAAATTACTGTGTAAAAAGGAGTATAAAAGACATTTTCTGGAAAAAAAATCTGTGATTGACGTACCTTACGTACCTTAAAGGTTAAAAAAATACACATTTTGGTTTTCTATCTTCCGCTAAAAATTGGCTTTTCGTTTAAGAATCAGGATCATATCATTTTTTCATGCCTTTGACTAATAAAAATTAGAGAAAAAATCATTATTAATTAATTTCAAATTTTACTATTTAAAAAAAATCGAAAAAAGAGGTTTTTAAATAAATCTCGAAAACCGTTTGTTTGAGTTTGAATTAAAAAGCTACAATTATATTGAGGGTGTATAGTCGACTGTAGAAACTATTATAGGTGGAATTCCACCTATAAAAAGCTACAAATTTAGGTAAATTGTTTTTATTCGATACCAAATTGATCCCCTAAGTTTAAGTAAAATAAGCCGCGGGGAGATTTACCATCCTAACCCGGCTATACCCTTTGGTGAAAATATAATTAAATACAATTTAACTCTGATAAATAAACTAAAAAAAGGGGAGGTGTGAGTAGGAATTAGTAATGGTATTCGCGTGGTCCATGCAAGCCGTGCAACAAAAATGTAAAAGAAAATTCACAAGAAAAAGAAAAGTTGAGATAACTTGTATAAATACATTTAAAAAACTATAAATATTTACTAACATCTAACAGTCCAATTCTTATTAGAAGTTGGGATTGTCTTGACGAAGAAAGTGAAAGTGAAAGATGAAGGCCCAAATGCTCTGATGCAAGTCTGGTTAGGATCCGGAGTTTTCTGTAGGAAAGCTAGGATAATAGGATGTTAAGGGTTTCAACCAAATAAATAAAGCTTAAATGGTTTCAGCTATTAGGTATTGAAAAATATAGTGCGCTCAACACACAGCTTTCACTTACCTACGTTGTTAAAATCATTGAAGTGCTTTTAAATTAAGTTGCAGTTAAAAAAGTAAATAAAACAAAACAACCAGGTGCGCACAATACACGACTTTCACTAACCTTCGTTGTTAAAATCAATTAAAGAATATTTAAATACAGCGAAGAGATGGAAATAAATTGTTAAAGAATTAATTAACATGTGTTTTATTAAATAATCTAGTATATCTGTGGCGGTCGTGAAAAACTAGACAACTCGAGTTATATCAAAATGAGTTAACTCTTCGTATCGCTCCTCATACCGTCTCCACGTCCTGTTAAATTGGTTAAAGAAATTTTTTGGTGGAAGAAATTTCAGGTGGAAAGAAAGCTTTATGTTCATTTATGATAATTACTCTATTCTGGGTATTACGTAAAACTTTAAATCGCTTCCCTGTAAAACGAAATATTTTGACTTTCCACTTATTTAGGACCGCCACTGATATTACCTACAACAATCGGTTAGTTTCATCGGCTTTTCATTACTCATTATTATCATTTACTAGCTTGTGTATAAGATGATATTTTTTTCTAAAATCTTTAGTTTTTCAAAGGAATATTATACATTTATATTACTGTTCTTATGTTCCAAACGAAAAATTGCATTATAAAAATATGTTTGCAGTTTTGCTCCTTTAGTTTAAGAACAAATTCCTTCAACTTATATATTTATCTGTTTTTGTTATCGATGATAACAAAATTATATCGTTGTTTTTTTTTTTTATTATCTACAAAATTATAGGTACTTTAGAAGAAGAAAATTTAAATATCACCATTAAAGCCCTGTCAAGCTATTTCAATCAGAATGAAACCTACATCATATCAAAGTCTATTAAATTCTACATCGTTATATCGAGTTTAATAAAAATGGTTAGAGCTGTCTTTGAGAAAATCTTTAAAAGGTGAAAATTCTTGGTATAAAGTGGCTCTTCTGGTTTGCTGATTTTGATAAAAAAAGTTTATATAACATCTCAGACTTATAGTTGTATTAGATATGATATTTCAGTTCCTCGCGAGTTTCAGATTTCGTGCTAGACTTACCACACACACACACACACACACACGGAAATTAATTAATCTCTGATCGTTCTCTTTCAAATCTCTATGAATAGGTTTAATGACTGTGATGTTTGATGAGGACAATAATTTTGTTAGTTGCGGTCTATTATAGTGAGTAATGTACGGTAATTAATGCCTGTAGTAATCTATATGAATGGGGCAACTAGCTTGTAAATAAAACAGGTCTTTTTTGTATTGCATATGGATCATAACAGATCATAGCATATGGATCACTTTTAAAATCAGTTTAAGTCCTTCTAAATTAAGATGGAGGTAGGAAAATAACAAAAAACATACATACATATATATATATATATATAATATATATATATAGAGAGAGAGGAAGAGAGGGAGAGAGAGAGAGAGAGAGAGAGAGAGAGAAGCGAAAGAGGGATGTTAACATATGTTTAAGATTAATTAATCGAACAATAGAAATTATTATGCACAGAAATCACTTAGTTTTAGCCATATTTCAACACTCTCCATCAACTTATCCAGCTTTGGATAAAAGATAACATTTTTTCTAAAAGCCTTAGCTATTCAGCGGCAATTAAAAAAATCTGGTGCGTGCTACATACGACTTTCACTTATCTCAGTTGTTAAAGTAATTTTGAACTTCTAAATAAATTTAGATGGGGAAGATAAATTTAGTTGGAGGTGCGGTCATTAGAAAGAAACTCACATTAAAACGTAGTACTTATTTTAATTGTGTGCCGACGTTTCGGCCTACATATTGTGGGCCTTCATCAGGGCTAATAGAATCAAGATAACAACCAATGTAATTAATTGTTAGGTATATAATAATAATATGGTGACAGTAATTAATATGGAAACAAACATAAAATTAAATTTAAAATAATATTAAGATGATAGTTATAAAGTATGGAAGTAAACAAAATTAAGATGATAATATTTCAATAAGAATATTTAAAAAGAAATAAGCAAATGATTAAATGTTAGAAGGTCTTTATAATGACCGCACCCCCAGTTTTGTCTGCTTTTCATCGCTATACATTACCCTTCACAATTTTGTGCATAAATAATACTTTTTCTAAAATCTGCTTTCCAACGGCATATTATACTTCAGTGTATACTGTTCTTATTAAAAAAAAAAAAAAACCTAGGAAAATATGTTTGCTTTATTATCATTTAGTTAGTTATCAAATTCGTTCAACTTGTATAATTAGCCAATTTTTATCTATACTAATAAGTATATATTTTAATTTTTTTGAACCTACAAATTTAAAGGTTGCTTTAGGGGAAGAAAATACGCCATTTAAGCCATGTCAGACTGTTTCACTCTCAATGATGAAACCCACATGGTATTAAAGCTTATTGAATTCTACGTCGATGTAACGATTTTAATCATAATCCTTAGAGCCCTTATTGAAAAAATCGTATAAAATAATGCGTGGTATGAACAGGCTCTTCTTTTTGCCGATTTTGTTAAAAAAAAGTTGCTGTAACATCTCAGGCATATATGCTTCTAAAATATTAAATTTCAGTTTTATACAAATTAAAATTTTTTAACTAGACTAACCACATTTACACAGAGACAATTTTTCAGAATTTGGACTTAAGACAAAACGTTGTCATTCGATATCGAACAGTTTTTGTATACTTTTCCTTCTTATATTTCATATATCGGTAAGTGTAAGGAAAATGGCCACTTAAGTAGATTGATCTGAAAAAGAAGCATTTAGCTGAAAAATATAAATAAGGAATAAAATAAATACAGTTCCTCATTATAGTACAGCAAAATAAGGTAAAAAAAAAAAAGAAAAAAAAGAAAAGGCAAACCCCCAAAATAAAAATAATAATAGTTGAAACCTGTTAGAAATTGTTTAGTACCCTTCCCTTATTAAGTGGTAAAAAGTTTCAGAGTTTTCCGTGTCGGGTTTTGTAGGGTAGAGACGGAGAATCAGAAAAAAATGATATTTTTCGAGTTTTATAAAATCAAATATACAAAATTAAATTAATTTTAAATATCTTTAAAACTGATTATATAAATGTTTTCTCTAAAATCAACTGTTGTAGATGTAATAGAGGGGTAATGTACAGGGTTTTTGGGAGGATTCTCCTCTCTCCCCAACAAAACCGGAAACGGAAAACTCAAAAAGTTAATGGAGAGCCAGTTTCCTCCACTGTTCCTACGATGTACAGTAGGCGTTTGGAGTATGTGAGGAGTTCCAACCTGCTGGCCATTATAATCCCCGAAGGAGGAGTCCGCGTAAGGTCAGGTTGTAGACGAAATTCGTAGAAGAGCAACTACTTCCCAAGTGGCCTTGAATCTAAACAAATTTAGCATCTCTTTCTCTTCTTGCACTGGCTTTATATGAGCTTCAACGGGTTCCAATCTCTATTGTATTATCTTCTCTATCGATATTATGTATATCTATATATATAAAATGATACAGCGATTCTTGGTTTCAGTTAACTCTTTCTAAAACCACGCGGCGGATTTTAATTTGGATTTAACTATCATAAACGGTATTCTTTCCTGAAGGAGTAAGAATACATTACTATAGTTTAATACATAAATATAAGTAAAATACATAGCAATATGATTTTTCTTTAGATAGGAAAATTAAATTTTCTGTCTGTAATCGAGACTTTAAAAAATCTTTCCTGTAATATGAGAAATTATTCAGACGTATAATATACCGTTGGTTGGAAGGCGCGAATATTCTAGAAAAGTTACAATGACATAAAAAAGTCGTACAGGTTAATATAAAGTTGTAATAAACCCTTATACTTATGAACATATGTTATTGGTAAAGAGAGAGGTTATGGGATTCAGTGTTGCCGCCGTACAGTATCGTACATGTTGTATTCCTCCATACAATACGCAAGATTTTAGAAACAATATTGCGTAGCGAATCTTATTTAATTTTTTATAATGAATAGAAAGTTCTTATAAATCCATAAACTGACATTGTTTATTTGTTTAACGTCACTTTATACTACGGTGGTTAATCGGACGATGCTGTAGTGAGAGTCCTAAATTTTGAATATCCAGGTTTAATTAGGTAGGATTCTTTAACGAAAGCCTGATATCACACAACCTTGGGACCATATTTTTACGTCTCCTCCGATGGATGGCATAACTAATAATTTTTGACTCCCATTAAAAAGTCCTAGGACCTCCTGCGGATTTGAACCCGTTCTGCTAGCCACCATGTTACAGGTAATCCCTGAAATTGTCCATTAATTTTCTGCTTTATTGATAAATATTGATCTGATAAATATATTATTCAACTGATGTAAAAGGCACCGCCTAAGTTCGTGCTTGGTTAAGTTGCCTAACTTGGTTTAGAATCGTTATTAGATAACTTTGGGTTTCATACAACGACTAGGTGATTTTATTAGAATTTTCAAAAATGTCAAACAAATTAAAATTATTTTAAATATATCAATATATGCCCAACATAACGAAATGAAAATTGTTTAAAAACTTTTAGTTCTGTTTCTAGTTTTATGAACTTAATTTGAATAAAACCGTAAATTGATTTATACACTTTTGGTAAAATAGAACGCATACAAATTTATTTAATAGAAAGACCAGAAAAAAATAGAAAAATAAAATTATTTTGATGTCTAACATAATTTTTCCAAATGATAAACCATAATGAAGTACTGCCCCGAAGCAAGATAAATACAATCATAACTGTGTTTTTGTAGGGTATGTTTGTTATTTATTGCCCTAAAATAAAATATATAAAATTTACCTATTGTAATGTATACAATTTAAATACATTTAAATACAAACTAGCATAGCTTTTCCTAGGGGAAGATGTATTTTCGGTAAAAAAAAAAAAAAAAAAATGTTCTACGCATTTTTCGATAATCTAAAACCTAAAAATCTAAAAGATTTAAGGGAAAAGATCAGTTTTTATTTTTTTTCATATTGTTCCACCACTTCGAAAAAAATCCTGTGTTTAGAGGAGTATAAAAGATATTTTCTGAAAAATAATCGGTGATTTGACACTTTTGAAAAAGGTTTAAAAAATAGTTTAAAAAAAATCATTAAATGACAAACTCATGATTATCCTGAATGAGAGGAGGATGTACCACTGGGAGCTTTCTCCCCCACGCCTACCCGTGCCATGTTTAAGAAATACAACGCATTTTCTAATCGTAATATAGTTTTACAGGATAAATTACAATTATTAAGTAAACAATCAATAAAAAAATCATATATTATGCGATGACCTCACAGGATTTTCCTCGGAATAGGATCCCGCGGTCCTACTACCAGCTCCTTTTCCACTTACCTGAGCCTAATAACCTGGGGAGAACAGCTGTAGCGTCGGAAGGTCGGAGCCTTGATTGGCGTTAATGACTTTACCATCTGGTCTTCGGGTAAACGGATACCTCCCCCGAATTCCTTACCCCTGCCCGGTTTCTTTAGTCAGCATCTTCCAAAATTCTTTAATGTTAACTCTATCTCAAAATGAGTGTGCTAACTATGGATGCCTTGACGTCTTATACACAGGTTGTTTCGTAATTACACGGCACTATTTTAGGCATGTAAACATATCAACATATATCTCAAACTCATTTATTAAAGAGATATTAACCTTTGATAGTAGTTTCATTTAATGACCGCCAACCGGACTGATTCCTTCTAGTAATTCTCAACGGTCAACTAATTATATCCAATATTAAAGCTTTATTGTTTATTTACTACATTAGTACTGACTGTATTAAGTGTAACGTGTAAGATTTTAATCATCTCATAAACAAGTGAACGATCAGCAGTGAAAGCAGTTGCTCTATATTTGTCTAAATTTGTGTATTTAAGTGTATCATCGCTGTATTTATCATCATTAGTCTAGGTCTGTGTGGCTGTGAAAACACCATAAATTCATTCACTTTTGCATAACAGTAATGCTTTAAACATATGGTACATAGAAACAGTGCTGCTGCTGTTTGAAGATATCGTGAAAAATTTCCTAACCGAAGAACTAAATTTATTGTCTCCTATTATAATTATAAATTAAACTGTGTCTCAGTATTCACTCACAGTAAAATACACAGAACTAGACAAATAATATATACAGATAATAAATACAGCGATATATATATATATATATATTATATATATATATATATATATATATATATATATATATATATATAATATAAATAAAATAAAATGTTTTTATTGCAAACGGGAAGTCCCGATATAATTGGTGTGTGTACATAAATCATATTTTTATAATCAACAAATAAAAAAAAAAAAATCTATATAAACATGTATGAGTACAATAAAATTATTTTAGCCAAAATGAAAAACAAAATAAAGTAAACAATAATAATTAGCAAAAGTTATTTGGCTTCCATTAAACATTTCTATATAATTCGAACAGTAATTTATATTTATATATATATATATATATATATATATATATATAATATATATATATATAATATATATTTATACAATTTTATTTATTTAGAAGGAAGGTAAGGAACTTAAATCGAAAAGTATATCGGGATCTGCTGTTCGTCAATCTTAAAAGTTGGTAGCTACTTGTACAGTTAATCTAGTAGGATAGTATATTTAATAGGATCAGTTTTATCTTAACAGGGGAGTTTGAACCTTCCCTTACCGCATGTTCCTTGAACTATTAAGTAGTTATTTGAGACGTCAGCATTTTTTAGTGACGACGAATTCTATCATCATGTACTAATACCTTCCCCTGTTTTAAGAACCCAATTAGACACATCTTTATCGAAGGAGGAAACGAACTTCATTCCAATGGGCTAACGTTTCTCCGTCTTGTCCATTTCTAACTGTGTCTCCATAATCGACGGTTCTTGGAACATTCTTATCAGTTGAGATTATTTGTCCTACTCACCCAATCATTATTTCCACCTTTTTTTTTTCTTTGTTCATTGTACTTTTAATCTCTATCTTAGTATATAAAATGATAACGTGATTTTGGTTTCCGCTAAAGCCTTCTAAAACACTGGACGAATTTTTTTTTATATGGATTCCACTATTATTTAGAGTATTGTTTCCTGAAGGTTTATATAAGTAAAATCTATTGCAATTTAACTTTTCCTTAAATGGAAAAAATAAATTGTCTGAGATCAAGTCATAAACAAATCATTTTTGAAATATAAATAGTAACATAGACGTATAATATACCGTTGAAAAGCGCTAGATTTTAGAAAAGTTAATATACAATAAAATAACTCGGGCCATTTTAATAGAAGGATGTTATCAGTTTATAAACTTATGCACAAATGTTATTTGAATGTTATGGATTAGGGAGGTTATGGGGGATTCATTGTGATCGTACAGGTTACATACAGTAGTCAAGATTTTAGAAAAAAATATTATGTACCAAATCGTTCCCTCTAAAAGACATCACACCAATCGTGGATTGAAGTAAACTCGTAGAGCCTGGCTATTTTTTCTTCATTTCTATCATTTCCCCAACTATGCATTTTCTAGAATACTGAGTTTTGGTAGAGGTGTTTCGCATGCTATGTACGTGATACGGCGTAGTCCAGGAAAAATCTAAATATATTCCTAACATTTAGGATTTATGGGGGCCGAAAAAAAAATTATTGGGAACCCCTGGTATAGCACATGATCAGATGAAGCAACAGTGAGTTCTCCTCGGAGATTATACTGCGCAGCCACGGGGATACAAGGGCTTGTCGCACGGTGGGAAAACAATATACGTGTTTTTCCTTTATTTCGACGATCCCTGAAGTACCTTGGTTTTAGTCTATATAGAGAATATTACTGATTGTATACTAAAGGCTCTGCAATGAGGTGATTAGGCGTTTTCCCCTATTTTGAATTGGAGTTTCGACTTCATAAAGGCTGGATGTGCCTTAGGAGGATTTCCATATCACAGGGTCACCCTGATGTAAAAATCCGATATTCGAACTACGGAATCGTAGAGCAGTAATTTAGTGCTCTATCCGCTAGATTCGCTCCTTATTTATACAGTTTTATTTAATAATAATTATAATAATAATAACTTCATTGGCATCAGTATTGACAAAAGCCTCTCCCATAGGGAGGAAAAATAATTTTAAAACGTTTATCAACCAGGATTTGTTCCTCGCAACCAGCCACCAGTTTTAGCCTACACTCTGCGTCAATTCATCCCTCCACCTGTGATGTTGTCGCCCCCTCTGCTGTCCTCTATCGGGATCATCTTTCGTCCAAGTGCCCAGCCAGCACAATTTCAATCGACGGGTCTCTACCCATAGACTTTTAATGTTTACCTTCTGAAAAATATCTTCGTTTTTTATTCTCTCCCGTTTCTCAATAAACATTAAAACTCTTTGGAAGCTAACTTTCCTTGGTAATCAGCCTTAGATCAAGTTTTCAGGATTGAGTCCCATTGAAAACCACTGGATATACACATGTGGTCAAAACTTTGATTTTAAGATGCGGTGATTGATTACTTTTAAATATATTTAGGAGAGACCAATACTTACTCCACCCTGTCTTAATTCTTCTTTCTATTTCCTTATTCATATTTTCCCTAAATGTTATTGTCTGCCCCAAGTAAATGTACTTCTCTACATATTCTATCCCTCTATTGTTTGAATAAATCGGTATTTCTATTGAAATTGTCAGTGATTTTTATTTTCAATGTATTTCTACTAAGCTGACATTTTTTATGTATTGTTTTTTATTCAATTCAGTTTATGTGTATAGATTTAATTATATCATCTTTCATTGATTTGTTCCATCGATAAACATAACTTCCACTTCGAGATACAGCTCTGGAATATCTTTCCAACGTAGAACGAAACGTAGTAAGATATTAGCGACGACTAGACAGCGCAAGAAAACCTCTTGCGGCTCCCCTAAGTTTAGACCCTGGGTGCAATAAATTTGCAGCGGGCGTTTGGTTTGAAATGGCCCCCCGGCCTCTGGCTGCACTAGCGAGGGGAAACTATTTCCATCCCCCGTGTACCCGTGGCGCTGCCTGGTAGCCAAAGGAGCTACTAAGAGGCCCTATCCTTCCCATCCTCTTGGCATCCTATCCTTCATTATGGTGTTAATAAGATGGAGTGGTGGAGCAGTGAACCTCGCTAAAACTGTTGTCTCTTTGGCATGCATCTTCTCTTCCGCTTCAAGAGTTTTTTCTTACTTTTCTTTTTCTATATTTTTTCCTCTCTTTCTTTCGGCCGCCACAGTGCCTTGGAAGAAGAAAAAAATTGTTATGGATAAGGAATGTGAGGATTGTACTAAGCATATGTAACGAGTAATATATATACACACACACACACATAAAAAATGATTCGCCTTTTCCCTTAGTGATCGCATCACGCGTAAACGGCTTGACCGTTTTCGCTCATTATTTTATTGTTGTGTTTATAACAGTCAGGAGAAGGATCTAATGAAAGAAAAAAAAAGAGAAAGGTTACTTTAACAGATAAGATTTTTTTTTTTTTAATTATTCTATAATCTCGTTATCTAATAATAATCTCTCTTCCTATATACCTAAAAATGATTCGCCTTTTCCCTTGGTGGTCGTTATTCGCATGAAGGGCTTGACATAGTTAAGACAGGACATCGTCTGTAGGGTCAACTAGTTAATAATGAATATAAGTAATTGAATTATTAGTCAAAAGAACACACAAATAAGTATAAACCTAATTTACTGGTACCGACTTTTCGGCCTAAATTATAGGCTTCATTGTTGTGACGCTCTCCTCCAAACGCCCTGAAGAAGGCCTATAATTAAAGCCGAAACGTCGCCATCAGTAACTTAAGTTTATACTTTCTTGTGTGTTCTTTTGACTGCACCCTGAACTAACTTCTCCCTTATGTTAACATGTTCAACCATTCTCACTTCATGATAGGTAATTTACTTATAAATTAATAATACTGTTGCTTTAATCTTAAATTTATATTATAGTTCTTGAATTAATTTTAACAACCGAGGTAAGTGAAAGTCTGTATACCGAAGCTCCTTCTAATCATACAATTAATATTTCTACTTTCGCAGATTGCTTAGTTGGTCGTCTAAAATTCGGAAATTTTTCTATCAGAACAATCCTGTCTTGCGATGACGAAATATTTATGTTAATTTTAACAAGGTATTACATAAACCTTCCATTACGTTTTGGCGGGGGTCGTGGGTCGAAACGCCTGACATAAAAGGCCTGCCTACCCACTTACATCTACTCACATTTCTTATCCAGGAACTGGTTACTTAAATTCTTTACGAGGAAGTAATCGAAAATTAATTAAGAAAAATCGTCTATTTTTAAGTAATCGTTGTTGTAACACAAAATGTTGTTTGAGCGAGATTTTGTAATTTTTATAGAAATGAAATTTTCATGGGAATTGAAATCTGTTTACATTTGAGAGAGGGTTACTCTTCGTTATCTCACATTTTGTTTCTAATATTTTCCTAAAATTGTTTGCTTTTTTTCTCTTCCAAGCTGTCTCGTATATGTAATGCTCCTGTATTTGTTAATGCTTGTTCCAACTGATCCATTTACCGAGATATTATTAAGAAGTGTTCTACTTTAATATTTAAAAACTGGTGCGCGCTACACATGACTTACACTTACCTCCTTTGTAAAAATCAATCTGACACAATTTACTATAACAATAATTAAATATTAAAATATAATATATATAACTTAAAATATAATAATGAATATAAATTATTAATTTTTTTCTATTTTGAGGATGTATAGTCGACTAGAAATTATTATAGATGGAAATAAAGGTCTTCTTTTAAATATTTTAATTTTGCCGACGTTTCGGCTCAAGCTTGTGAGCCTTCATCAGGGTATTACTGAGCCATGTCCAAGAGAAGACTGACTCCTGATTATTTCCACCTATAATTTTTTTTTTTTTCAATAGAAACATGTGTTTTATTAAATAATGTAAAGTTAAATTTTCACTATCGCAATACTTTTCCTTACTATATATTTCATAAATATGGTAAGTGGAAGTAATAATGTTATTGATATAGAAAATCTGGTGAGCGCAACACACGCCTTTCACTTACCCCGTTGTTAAAATAAATTAAATATTTTTAAATACAGTAAGGAATAATTACATTAATTTTCAAAAGAAACATGTGTTTAATTAAATAATCTATTACATTATTATCTACGACAATTAGTTAGTTTTATCAGCTTTATATCACTCTCCATTAACATTTACCATTTTTTGGAAAAAATAATATTTTTTCTAAAATTTCAAGCTTTCCAACGGTATATTGTAAATCTATATTCCTGTTCTTATGTTAAAAATACCAAAAATTACATTTAAAAGATCTTTCCTCTTTTCTCCTTTAGTATGGACATCGGATTCGTTCAACGTAATTTTTTATCCATTTTATCGATGAAGAAAATTTAAAAAATCGACATTTAAGCCCTGTCACAATATTTCGATGACAATGAAACCTATTTGATATTAAAACCCACTAAATTTATAATCGAGAAAGTTAGTCTAACCAAAAGCGTTTGAGAAAATCTTTAAAAGGTGCTAAATGCATTGTGTAATTTACATTTCGGGCATATAGTTGTCTTACATATGAAATTTCAGGTTCGTACGACCTTTAGTTTCCATAACCAAACTTACTGCATAATCACAGTCAGACACACAGACCTTTTTCTGCAAAACTAGGTTATTTGGACTCAGTAAAACGTGTATTTCCGTTGAAAACTGGAATTCGAAAATTTTCACTAACGCAATACTTTGCCTTACTATATGTCTGTTTATTTATTTAACCTCACTTTATGCTACTATGGCTAATGACGATGCTACAGCGGGAGCCCTAAATTATGCCTATCCAGGTTTTATTAGGATAGGTATCTTTAACGAGTACCTGTGCCTTACTATATACAATACTGAAATTTCATTTTAGGACGGCTATACGGCTATACAGCAACATTTTCATCAAAATCGACTAACCAGAGGAGCCACTTTATACCATGTATTTTGGACCTTATTATGATTTTCTCAAAAATGGCTCTAACGATTTTGATTAAACATCGCTATATTAATGTAAAATTGAATGGCCTGTAATATGTTTAATAAGTTGGACGAATTTGATGACAAAATAAACCATAAAAGAGAAAAACTATTTTAAACATATTTTGGTTTTTTTTTTATAATTATAACAGTAATGTAGACGTGTAATATACCGTTGGAAAGAAAAGATTTTAGAAAAAATATTATCTGATTTCCAAATATGTAAAAGGTAATATAAAGTGACGAATAAGAAATAAACTTATCACTGATTAACAATTTAATATAGTTAGATTATTTAATCTAAATCATAGTTTTCCAACGAGAACACGTTTTATTAAAATAAATTTAAAATATTTTTCAAATTGAAGTATATTTAATAGTTTTTAAATTGATTTCAACACTCGAGGTAAGTGGAAGTCGTGTGTTTTTCCACCAGATTTTTCATATATAGGTAAGTGTAAATAAAAATGGTTATTTGTATACATTTATCGAAATCGCGGTGTTTTTTAGGACATTGTACAAATGTATTTTATGCCTTACAATGTTTTCTCGTTTCAATGGCCATATGATATGCTCAGATATTACTTAACCACTATTAAAAATAAATTAATTTGAGTAATATATGTAATTATATGAGGAAGTCTTTCCAATCATAACCCGTACCCTTGATATAGTCTGTACAGTGAGTCCAGTGAGTGGGTTCTCCTTTTTGATCGCTAATTTTTATTCATATAACATTTATTAAATAGGTAATATCCATCCTCTTCCTCTCTATCTCCTTGAAATAATTGCGAATAAGACTTTGGAAACTTGATGACATCCCAGTTAGAGGAGATAATCTTAATTTGAGGTCGTAAAATTATGGAGATCCGCTGACAGTGATGCTTGGCTGCAAATATGTAAATGTCTCGAGAGAAGATTTAGGGTCGTCGTTAGGGAAGTCCCGTGTTTGTGTTTGCAATGGGCGGTTCTGTCTTTCGGTGTCTTCATTCATTGCTGGCTTTAAAGAGGACCAACTTTATAATATCAGATGGTTATTACCTTTGGAATTTATTTTATCTGAAAGATAAGATGACAACAGCCAATAAGAACGCTTGATGTGTAAGATAGTGGGTCTTACAAGGAGAGGGTCTCCAATGTGAATTTGTTTAAAGGCAAAGCTAGACATTAAACCATTAGACTCTGCAAAATATAGGTGTAAATTTATCGGGCTTTTCTTCCCTTTTTTTCCTTTCCCTTAAAGTACCTATGGGAGCCCATCGCTGAGTGCCTAGTGCGCTAGTTCTCCACGCTAAAGGTTGTGAGTTCGAATCGCAATCCGGAGGGACTTTTCCAAGCACTTGATAAATGGGGTATGTGATACCCGTCAGTCAACTGGTGGCAACTCACAAAAATAGGCTTTTGGGAGTGGTGACCAATCCTTATAAAATACATCGAGAAAAGGCTAGTGTATTCTCCCAGCAAATTACACCGCGAGGCCAAGGGCCTTTGCGGCCTGTCGCGGCACTGAGAAAAAATAGTGAACGAATTGACGTCTTAATTAATTATTTTTCACTCCTATTAAAAACTCTTAGGGTCACATGGGTGGTTTTGACCTTGGGCTTAGAAGGCCGTTATGCTAGCCACTACGCCGCAGGTGTGATTTATTTAGCTTAAAAACTTTATACGATGCTACCTACATCTTCAATGATACTTGAAGGGGAGTGCTACCATACTTAGAGACTCACTAGACTTTTCCCTTCGTAAAGCTTCCTTAACCTCATTTAAACACATCTTATTTTTCCACCTCCTAAAAGATCAATCTTCTTCACACATGTAAATTTTTTTGAATTAATTATGTGCTGCTAAATTCATTAAATTTCCATCTGTTGTATTTATATCTTTTACTCATTTTAATTGTATTTATTTTATCGTTACCCTGGCTAGGTTATTATCTGCCTAAACGATGCCAGAAAAACTGGAATCTTTACTGTTCATCATAAAATCTCTCTTCAGACATTATTTAGAACTTTATTGTCAAAATACCTGAGGCTTTCTTTATCTTTTAATGTAATTGATCCCGTTCACTACACCACAGAGGATTCCATTTGATATGCAAAGTTTCGGCAAAATTCTACATCCTGTCTTTTTCTCTGAAGGAGATTTCAAATTTCTCGTCTGAACCAGGGAAACAGAGGAGAACTGACTACTGATGGGTTGGACGAAACGTAAAGATAGATAGAGAAGAGATGCAAAGTAGCTCAACCCTAAGAGAGTAATATTTCTTAGCTATCTACAGATGCTGCTAATGGTCCCCTCTGTGGACTCCTACGAGCTGGAATGTTGGTCTGTAGCAAAAACTTTCCGCTCTCCGCTCTTGCTCTCTGCGTCTCATAGTCTTTATCTTTATAGTTTTGTATCTCTATCTTACGTCTACAATATTTATTGTCGTTTATTTTGTTGAGTTAGTATGGCGAGTGGAGAAGTAAAGCAGAAGTAGTGGATAACTTAAGTGGCCTGTGTCCAGGGGCCTTCTTGACCCCAACTAAAATCTTGTCCGCCTCATAACTTTCACCTTGCTCCCAACTTTCAACATATTTGTGCTCTGTTAATAAAAAATAAAATACTCCGTTTTAGTTAGATCTTCTAAACGTAATATTATCTTATAACCATTATAAGAATGCTTTTTTGCAACTTATAAGAACAATTTCCCAATACATTAATTTTGTGTTAATTAATTTAAAAAAAAAAAAGATACATCAACAACTTAAAATATTAAACAGTAAAATATAAAGAATTTTCGTTAGTTGTTTTTTTCTTTTTTTAGTCTCAAACGTATTTGTTGTGTATAATGTATCATTTTGAGCGAAAGGCCGCGTATCGTCAAACTAGTCTTCTTCCATGTTATATTTAATATTTGGTCTATTATGCAGGACTCGAATCCGCAATAAATACAGACAATAGAACAAATCCACCTTTTTTGCAGCTGCATTTCTCTTTGTATCTGCAGGAAATCATATTCAGTAATGTCGATGTAGCTGGTTCTTTAATCATGATCACTGATGTTAGACCAGCAATATCCTTCTTCCAGCCCCAGTTTAAGGGGTCTTTCACATTTTCTATTCACATTTCTTCTTGCAGATAAGTTAGATAACCATGAAGTTCAACTGCATCGCATGTTGGAGGTAGATGTGCCAATGCATTGCTGTAGCTTTAACTAATCGAAGATACCGCAACTCATCTATATAAGTGTTCATATCACCACCATAAACAGACACTAGGAATTTTTCTTCAATAGCATGGATAAATAAAATGTTTTCTACTAGATGTTTATATTTAAAAGGTCTGGTGGAGTAGAATATATTTGCTATGCCAGGTTTGCAGAAATACACATTATCTGTCGCTATAGCCTTCACCAAAACTAAAATATCAATGTCTTCTTAATCACAAATACGAAATTATGTTCAGAACACAAAGAAATGATTGTTTTCACAATTAAAAGATCTCCATCTTCAATACCTTGCTTGGCAACCATTTGTAGTCTCTCATCAGTCTCCATTCAGTGATATAAATATGGATTTTTTCTTTTCATTCGATAAAAACTTTTCCTTTAGCATCTGTGGAAACATTTCACCATTAAAAATAACATAACAAGACTGTAGCCTGGAACGACGAGCTCTTTCAGAGCTTTTTGTACTTCTTATATTTTCTTCACTGGGATTTACATCGAAGACTACCACAGAATTATTGCCGAGATTTCGCACTACATATGTCACATAATAATTAAAAATTACAGAAAAATGTTGCTCCGTTGATGGATTCCAATGTATTCTGTGTAGAAGATAGCCTGGATCTGCTACATCAACTTCATCCTTTCCGAGTATTGTTTTATTTGGCAAAGAGGTAAAAACAAAGTAAATAGAGATATAGATTAAGTCCCTTATCGAAAGACTTCCTCTGAGAAATGGTTTAGTAGAGCCCCAAATTTTACTCTATATGTCCATATAGGCCTTATTCATATAGTGAGTCTTTTGTAGATTAGCAAGGTTTACGTTTGTCGAGTAAGTGTTGAAGCAGTCGAAAACGTCGAGCAGTTTCGTAAGTATAAATAATTTAAGAACGGGAAACAACTAAGTTGTAAAAAATTCTTAAAATATATGTATATATATATATATATATATATATATATATATATATATATATATATATATTTTGAAATTCTTAAAACTTTACAGGTTTTTTTCCCTTTTCTACTATCTAGTCATTCATTTGCACTCCTGAATTCCTTACGTTATTATATTCCTACCACCTAAAGACCTGGCATAATGTTAGAGGTGGATACTAGGGCTTATATATTTCTTCCTAACACTTTGAAATCAATTCAAGTAAAAATCAACAAACAAAAAAAATAAAAACGATCTAGTGAAGTGAATAATCAAAAAAATTTTTTTCTTATAAGCGAGGTGTTATAATTTTGTTTATATATTAGTATAAACTATAGTTATATAATAGTTTTATAACTTAGCTCATAATATTTTTTTTATTAACACCAGAGTCTTTTTTATGAAATTTAGAATTATCGATTTTTACTTTTATTGTCCTGATGCTGGGTATGAGATCCCGAAACGTTGGCAAAATAATAAATAAAGTGTTTGGAAGAAATATATCTGTCCTCGTATCTACCTCCAACATAATCCTCACGTTATTTCATAACCTTTTATTCAAAAAACGAATCGTTAATGTGATCATAGAACGATATAAAACTTGTTACAAAGTGAGGTCGCTTTGAGGAAATGATGTGA
Organism: Piezodorus guildinii; assembly: GCA_023052935.1. Classification (NCBI taxonomy): domain Eukaryota; kingdom Metazoa; phylum Arthropoda; class Insecta; order Hemiptera; family Pentatomidae; genus Piezodorus; species Piezodorus guildinii. Next base: position 90,527,053 of record CM041294.1, read on the forward strand.
ATGGTTTTTATAGCTGGTGCAAGGAGTGCTATTTAATTCTCTTTGAGGAATATTACTTCACATTTACATACCCGTTCAACAGCTCAAGGTTTTTTTTTCTCCTTTTTTTTATTTCTGTTATGCTCGCGGCCGCTTTCGACTGCACCGGTTTGTCGCCTCTTATCAAGAAGAGGCTTTCCATTTTTTTAATAAATAATTATTCGCAAAAAAAAAAAAAAAAGTAAAGGATGAAGTGGTTGTTCTCCGGGCTGGATAAATACCTCCCCCTCCATTTAGCGAAGGATCACTCTGCAGACTTACATCACCCTCTATCATCAGATCTTATTCTAAGATAACTTATAAATACATTTTAAAAGGTATACTTTGGCATTATTCAATCAAGATTAATATTATGTAAGTGCCTCAATAATAATTCTATTCGTTTATTTTCTCATCTTTAGAGATTATAGAAGTAATCGATAGTTGGCCTCGATTTGGGAACTGTTTTGAAAGGTTATTGTACAATTCAGATTTGTGCAGTACTTTCACAAATCGCTTCCGATTCGGTATTGCTCTGAGGAAACGCTTTGTAGAACTTTTTCTAAAAACAATTTTACAAAGTAATTATCTCTCTTTTTTTCAGTCAATAAATAAACAATTTTATTTATGCAACGTTTGGAGAATTTATTGTCCTCAAAATCATGTAATTTTAGATAAAATAGTTTCTTATATAGACATATGTGTATACAATAAACTTTAAAAGAACTTTATAGAACTTCTTTCAATATATATATGTATATGTGTGTGTGTGTGTGTGTGTGTGTGTGTGTGTATGTTATGTATGTATGTATATATAAATTTGTATTTTGAGGAGGGTAGTTCTTTCTTACATTTTCTCCGATGCTGCCCTTTTTTCTCCTCTGACTACCTTTTTTTCTTGTAATATTTTACTCTCAATTTTCTTTTATTCTAATAACAATATTCTCAGTAATACATGATCAAACGAAATCAAGTTAAACTGGATCAGTTACATTTTGTTTTCATTTCTTTGAAAAAGTTTTATGTTTGATTGATCTCTTTTCATTCATTCTGAATATATGGCCTTATGGGTAAAAAAACGTAAAACCCGTCTTATTTTTCTCATATGAACCGGAAGCTGTTCGATTTTCCGATAGAGAGTTAGCTTTGAGATCAAATCCACTTCATTATTCCTAAATTTCGATCCTAATATTTTTCTCAAAATTTTTGTTTCTTTCTTTTCCAAGGTTTCTATTAATCTTGCATTTATTTATGTAATGCTAATGATTCTGCTGCTTTAAGTGCTTCTGTTTCGTTTGTATATTTATTTAACACCACTTTATGCTGCTGTGGTCAATCGGGCGATGCTACAGTAGGAGTCTTAAATTCTGCTTATCCAGGTTTGATTAGAATAGGGATCTTTAACGAGTACTTGACATCGTACTCATTTAAGACCACCTTTTTAAGCCCCCCTCTGAAATAGGGTATAACTAATGAATTTTTACTACTTTCAAAAACCATGGCCACCTGCCACGTTTGATCCCGCGACGTTGGGCATAGAAGGCTGTTATGCTAGCCATTACACCACAGGAGACCCCAAGAGTGCTTTAGGTTTTGTTATGTCTTAATGTTTCTCTTATCTCCTGAATTCCAATAGATTCCAATATTTGAATATTCCACTGAATTCCAATATTGGTCAGTGGTACCCAATAAACACTTTTCGCGGACTCCATTGTGGGGTACTGCCACCAAATATAATTCTATGGGTAGGGGAGGATGAACAACAACAAAAAAATTCGAATTTGAAATTTTTCACGATCGCAATACTTTCCCTTGTTATATGTTTCATATATAGGTAAGTGAAAGCAAAAATTAATATCATAATATTAATACCTATAGCAAGCATACATAATAATAATTATACATATATTGGGGAAGCCCGTGGCTGAGTGGTTAGCGCGCTAGCCTGCCACGCTGAAGTTGTGAGTTCGAATCCCAGTCCCAGGAGGACTTTTTTCAAGCATACAAATAAATGGGGATTCACTCACAATCTCCCCCGGGTATGTGGGACCCGTCAGCTAATTGATAGCCACCCACAAAAATAGGCGTAGGGAGTGACGACCCTACCCTATAAAATGTCATCGAGTATCGCGGTGTGGATTATAAACTATACCGCGCGGCCAAGGGCCTCTAAGGCCTGTCGCGCCAACCGAAAATATATATATATATATATATATATATATATATATATATATATATATATATATATATATATATATATATATATATATATATATATATTGCTAATATTATGTATACTTCTATAGGTGTCTGAGAAAATGAGAGGAGTATTTCGGTAGCAGCTGCTGGATGGTCAAACAGGCCCCAGGGCTGCAGCTGCTGTTTCATCGCTTACGCAATAAAGCGAAGAAGGAATTCTATATGCGGTGTTTTGTACCTTGTGTTTTTAAAGTTTGGTAACGCAATTAATATAATTATAAAAGAACTATTTATCTTCGATTAAATAATGACACTTATCTCATTTATTATTCAACTGCACGTTGGAGAAATTAATCAGAGGATGGAATAAAAATCTGAGGGAAAACAGAGCCATTAAAATAGGAACGAACGGACTAGAATGCAAAAATTGCTTAAAATTCGCTGATGATATGGCTCTTATAGCTAAAGACTGCATGGAATAATTGGCAAAACAAGCATTCAAAGTGGGATTTGTTTTACCTTAAAAATAATCATCAAGAACTCACCTTTTGGGAAATTTATCATCGGAAAATTTTAAAAAGTAAAACCCTTTTAATATCTAGGGCAGTGGTTCATAACAAGTGTTCCGTAGGCAATGGTCAGGAGGTCCGCGATGGGTCATTGGAAAATTGTTTTTAATTACCTTGACGTAAAATATTTGTGAATCCGGTATTTTTGTAAAGATTTTAATAAGAATCAAACATGATCTGCAAATACAAATTTAACAAAGGCGGCGGTAGGGTTGGACTTGTGGGTTAGCGTACGGTTGCTTAAACGCGCGTTGCCTAACAACCGGAGGACCTCAAAAACATTGTAATAAAATGGAAGTTTGGCATTTTCTTGTCGTTTAAATCTCGTATAAGGATTCCATGTAAAAAGTTTGTCAAGATGGAGTCCTAGGTAATGGATTTGTTCAACAGGTGTGAGTGGTGTATTATTAAAGGATACAGTGAGGCAGATCATTGATTTGCGACGAAGGGTAAACGTAATTTGGCGGGATTTTTTAGGATTTATTTTAATCCCCCAGTTCTGAGATCATTCCTCAATGGCTGAACTACACACCATACAAATAAAAATTGTTTTTGCCTCTGGAAACGGCCTTATAGCTGAAACATTATGCATTTTTATATAGAAGTGGTGAAGTGGTATTACAACATCCTATTTTATATTTAATTCTTGACCTTTACCTTAAATTATCAACACTTATGTATAATAATTTATATTTAACGTTTCCTTGAATACATAATGTGAACTTAAAATCTTCGTATTAGGTAGGAAGTTAGACGATAGGTGAGCGTTGTACGCACCAGATTTTTCTTGCGGTCTATATTAGAAGAGACTGGTGACAGAAAGAAGTGGCTAGAAGCGTGGTATGTGACCTTTGAGGGTAGGTCCTAGCTATGCCACCGATTCCATGGCATTCAGCTCTTGCACAAATGTCACCAGCAACCGCGTCACCTCGTAATCTGCTCTGCGATATCTGGAAACCAATGACTTCTTTGGTCTCAGAGAATGTCACTCGATCTAAGCCCCCTAGTTCCGCCTCTTCAAATGGCACGGGAATAGTGTCTCCATATTTAATACCGTGTAATATATAAGGAAGTATATAATGTAAACTATTTTTCCCATGCTATGTTTAACGGAGCGGTGTGATCGTTTAAAGACGGTTCGAATCCTGGCTGTGGCAGATTGATTATTTATTCAGTTATTTAAACCATGGGGACATCCTGGGGTAGAGAGACCCTTCTGGGGCCAAACCTAGCCTCTATTAAGTGGGTTTTCAAAAATTAAAAAATATACCCGGCTTCTGACCGTGATTTCGAACACTTCCATGCAAAAACGTTGGTCCAATACTATTATTAATGGATTTATAGGTTATATTTATTCTGTATATAGTTCAGTGGTCCCCAACAACAAGGTTCCCCTAAGGTTTAATATAACTTTTATATTCATTTTGTATAAAACTATGGTTGTCCCGATCCTGTGCGATATCAGGTACTTGTTAAAGATCCGTAGTTTGATTAGTCACAGTCGAATCCAAGTTTTTTTTTTGTTTTTTTTTAATAATATATTTATAACTGCATAATAAAATACATCTAGTAAATAAGATACAAGATTATACTGACATAATTCACATGTAGGGATACTACCCATTGGCAGCTCTCCAAAAACTGTGCTAAACCAGAAGGTCTCAGGGCCATATTCTATTCAGACACCTCCGAGGATTATCAGGGATTGTAGAGGTAGCAAGGTTCGAAACTAGTGGGCTAGGATGGGAATGGAGTTTAACGAAATGGATCGGGCCAAGTCGGCAACATAGGTCTTAATGGATAAGTTTATTCGTGACAAAATAAGGAGCATTAAGGATTTTTCTAAAGATTTTTTTATTTTAAGGATTGGAGACGAGAATTTGATGGTTTAGTAGAGCCCCAAACCTCTACTCCGTAAGTCCATATCGACCTTATGATAGTCAGATAGATAAGTCTTTTGTAGTTAAGCGGAAGGTTTGAGCGTTTCCAGTAAGTGTTGCATTAGTCGGACAGTTTCTGGTCGTTTTAGTCTTGTATGAGGGTTCCAAGTAAGACGTTTGTCAAGGTGCAATCCTAGGTGTCGGATCTGTTCAAGCAGGCCATGAGAAGTGTTATTAAAGATGTCATAGGTTTACGACGAATGGTAAAGGTTATAATTATTTGGTGGGATTTATTAGAGTGAATCATTGTTAAAAATCACTAAATTAAGGGTTTTGATGACATCACCCCGAATTGTCTTCTCAAAATCTACACACATTCAGCCGTTTTCACTTCATTACAATTTATAACGTTAGGAAAAAATTAATTTCAAATTAATATATCTATTAGTTAAGAATTCACTTATTTTTAAGTTAAATATTTTAGTTTAAACTATAATTTTTTTTTTTTTCATTCTCTAAAACAATAATGTTGTATACTAATTATTTTATTCAAGTTTTAATATTCTGTTTTATTTTTTCACTATTAGGTTATGAATATGAGAAGAGTAAATTCTCGAAAAGTAACCTAAACATAATTGTTTATTTATTGACTGAATCTCGAGACCCTTGAAAACGTAATATATGAATTATTTATAAGTGACGCATTGCAATAACAAATTTTATTGCTATAATAATGTCATTAAGAATAATGACTAATAAATGAAAAGTCTTCAAAATAGGGCAAAAACATCGAAACGTAGACTGCATTTATTCATGAAATTGTTAACAGAATAAAGCATAATAGGAAGTGAAAATTGCTTAATTATTTTTCAAAATATATGCAAAATGTTAAAATTTTATAACTTGGAGTATTGTGTAAGATTGTTTTTATTTTTATTAATTGACTTTTAATATGTTTCAGGTGAGACTAAGTTTACAATGGACTTTTCAAAGTATTTGGTATGCAATTATTACTATTATTTTTATTTAAGATTTTAATATAGTGCAAGCTTTATTTAGTTCCGTAAGCGTTACTGTTAATCAGCTACTTGTACACCAAGAAATAATTTACTATCAATCTATTATTTAATCTTAAGAAACTCCGAACAAAAATTAATATTTGCTATTCTTTCATATTTATTGGTTATTCCTTCTGCTTGAAATCTAATATCCTGTAATACATTTTATAACCATATAAGTTAATTTTTATTAGTATTATTTTTTTTTTTTTTATTGAAAACAATTTGAAGCAGATATTATAAAAAACAGGTATTATAAAAAAGGGAATCTATACAAACTCGATTGAATTTAAAGCTTCACTTTATGCTACTGTGGCTAATCGGACGATGCTACAGGGGGAGTCCTAAATTTCGCCTATCCAGGTTTAATTAGGATAACTACCTTTACAAGTACTTGACATCGCACAGGCTCGAGAGCACCTATTTACGTTCCCTTCGAAGGGCGGTATAACTAAGGATTTTTTCTATGAGTAAAAGGACTACCTGCGGGTTTCAACCCGTGACCTTTGGCGTAGAATGCTGCAATGCTAGCCACCCTGCTACAGGTGATCCCGAAAAGTTGAAGTGAGTTGGGTAGTTTATAAGGAATAAACCTGTTTTCCTGACTAACAGGTATGAAAGGAGGTGATTAGACCGGTAGCACGCTCGACATTTTGGTACCCATTTTATTGGGGTTAGTTTTGTCTATGGATAGTCTTCCTACCCCAGGGTCACCTTGAAATTAAAAAAATAAGTAAATATCCTCCCGCAGCATTGTTCGAACCCGGAACTCTGAGAGCGTTATTTTTGTGCAATACCCTCAGGATCTTTATAAATATACATGTTTTTTAAACATACATGTTTTCTAATATGAGTTTTGGTAAATAATTCGTCCTGCTATATTTACTTCCATTATAAGAACGTATGTTTTCAGGCATTTCCTCTCTCTCTTATAACTTGGAGCCCGTTGTTGATGAAACGCGATATTTTATGCAAGTTATATTTAGAATGCGATGCGATTCTACGGGCATCATTTTATCTCAAGGAAGATATTTTGAGAAGGTCAGTTTCTGGGAAGGGAAGTATCTAGCTTAGCTAAAATAGACAATTCTTCCTCGAGCGGAGAAAGCATCTAGATCCATCTTGATATGGCGAAAACAGTAAGTAGGAATTTGTGACTGTACTTAATTACAATGAGGGTATTATTTACGATATTAATGACATTTATAAAAGCAATGTGTAAAAATAAGTATTTAGATAATTATATGGTACATATGTAAAAAAAAATTATTAAAAATTTTATCCAACATCCACTATTTTTATAAATTATACAACTGTTGATATAACTTTTTAAGGCTAATTTATGAATTTTAAAGTTACTTTTACAGGGTGGCTAGGAACAGGGAAAACCGGGAAAAGTCAGGGAATTTAAAAAAAATATGAAAAATTCAGGAAATTTGAACTTTGGTCAGGAAAAATGATCCCTAGATAACATCGTTTCTTCTTCTCTTAGACAAAAGTTCCAATATGCCTACTTGTTGGATCAAACATTAAAGAAAATCTCTTAAAGTTTATATAGATATATTTATTGTAAACAATTTGTAAATAAATTTGTAGCTAGATTTGTAAATATTGATTATTACTAACAGAAGTATCCAAGTTCATCATAATTCGTTGTTAAGACAACTTAAACAACTACAATTTTAGCTGGTGTCGGGTAGATATAGTTGAATCTTATCGTAAAATAATTAGTCATTATTTATATATTTTTAATCTAGTATACCATATTAATTATAATTATTTTTTGTTTTGTCTATTTTGTTCACCGAGATTTGGCCAGATAAAAGACTTTTTACAATATGGAAAAGTCAGGGTTAATAACTAATTAAATGTACTGCTGTTGCTTATCCGACGATGTTGGTACAATGGGAGTCCTGAATTGTAATTAGCCATGTTTAATTAGTATAGAGATCTTTATTGAGTACATGATTTACTCCCATTAAAAAATCCTATGGTCACTTGCCAGTTTCAAACCCGCGTCCTAGGGCCTGGAAGGATGTTATGCGAGCCACCACACCACAAGTGACTTCGTAAATACACTACCGTATATGCTAAATTCAAGCCATTATAGTAGAGTGACCTTAGACCATAGTGGATTGTTCCCGATTATTTCCTTCTTATCTGACTTTGGAATCTACTATCTTTTCTTCTTTTTCAGAGTCACTAAATGCTAAAATGTCCACAAATCTTTTCAGCCATCGGTATCAGGGCAAAACACTTTTGAAAACATTTTCAGTTTTTCCTTTCTAGAAATTCCTATCGAACTAAAGAAGTTCAATATTCAAATGGAACTATATCAATAAGACTCCTCTTCGTCGCCTTCCTCCATTCCTTCCCACCTACAATGGCTTCTTGTATGTACCCCCGTGGTCCTTAGGACTAATCAATATTGCAGCTATAGTTCTTGTTGTCACACTCCTGAATAGAACTTGTCACTATAAAGTAGTGACTCAGAATATGTATCAGACACAATAAAATTAATATCTAATTCTCACTGTGTGATTTGTTACCATAGATTCCATTGTAAAATGTTTTGTTTGCGATTTTTGGAAGGGGTAAAAGCTTTGATTTCGTTACCATGATGACGTTACCAACATGCTCTAGGCTGGCGCATGCGCAGTGATCTGTGTATGCCTTTCCACTAGAGATAGGATATCGATATCAATTTCAGTGAACGTTCTCGATTCCGATGTCATATCGTCATTCAGATATCGATATTTATATCAGTATTTAATTTAATTATTTAATCAGGTGATAATGAAATGAGTAAATTCATCGTAGATAAACTATGGCTTAGAAGTAACCCCTATTCTAATATAAGACGTTAATATTAATTTTGCAGATGACACACGACTTTCACTTACCTCCGTTTTTGAAGTCGATTAAAGAATTTCCAAATACAGTTAGAGATAAAAATGAGTGAAACCATTAAAGAATTAATTAAATTGAATTAATATAGAAATATGTGTTTTATTAAAGACGCTAATATATTGTTATCTAAAATAATCAGTTAGTTTTATCGGCTTTTATCACTCTTTATTCTATTTTACAAGCTTGTATTTAAGATAATATATTTTCTGAAGTCTTTCTCCTTCCAACGAATACATAACACACACGTCTATATTACTTTGATCATATCGATTGGAAATAATCTCTTCCTTATTTTGTTCATATGTATCCTTTTATTATAAACGAAACGTAATAAAGTTTAACATGTGTTAATAAAAGGATACATATGAACAAAATAAGGAAGAGATTATTTCCAATCGATATGATCATATGATATACTCTTCTATAATAGTGAATGATATATAATCTATATTACTGTTTTATGTTCAAAAACAAAATCGGGGCGCTCTGCCTCTTTGACGAAGAGCCGCCAAGTTGCAGAACGGTCAACATGAATTTTCCTTTTCGGGAACCCAAAAAACAGTTAGTTTTATCGGCTTTTCATCACTCTCCATTACCCTTTACGATTCCGTGAATCAGATAATATTTTTTTCTAAAATCTTTAGCTATTCAACGGTATGTTATACTTCTATATTACTATTCTGTTCAAAAAATGCATAAACAAATATTTGTTCATTTTTCTCCTTTAGTTGTTTATAGAATTCGCTCAACGTGCATATTTAGCTGATAATTATCAATGGTAACAAGGTAATATAATTATTTTTATAGAACCTACAAAATAAAAGGTACTTTAGAGGAAGAAAATTTAAAATATATGCATTTAGGCCCCAATTGATTATTTCAATCAGAATGAAACCTACATGATATTAAAGTCCATTGAATTTTACATCAATATAGCAAGTTTAATCAAAATCGTTTCGTTTTTGAGAAAATTATAAAAAGGTGCAAAATGCATAGTATAAAGTAGCACTTCCGATCAGCCGAATTTATTAAAAAGGTTGCTGTAACATCAATATGAAATTTTAGTATTATACGGCTTCATGTTTTCGTGCTAGACTTACAACGCCACACACTCACAGATCCTTTTGTGGGACTTGAAAATTTTTACGATCGCAATACTTTCCCTTACTATATATTTCATATATAGGTAAATGAATGTAAAATGTTTAAAACAAAAGAAAAAAAAATCCGTCAATATCCTGAAATGACTTCCCCTCTAATAAACTGCCCTAGGATCTTCCCCTTAGGGTAAGAACTACTCCATTGCTACAATGAGTGGGAATGCCCTCCACGATGGCTATTTCTATTGCGGTCCATTTCCTTAAGTTAGATAGAGCGAGGACAGATGACAAGACCATTAGTGAAGCTGGCAATGCCGCGCTCCGACCGCCCGACAGGTATGAAGGATGTCCTCTGCACCTGTCGTGGAGTGAGCCACTTCCGAGGCTCCGGAGAATATTGAGGGTAATTAACACCTCTTGCAATTAGTCAATGGTAGGGGCAGCTTCCGAGTTCTAGGCTAAGCGAAATAGAAAATTGTCAAGTGCTTCAAAAATAAATTAAGGAAACGAAAAAAATAAAAGTTTAGTAGTTTCTATTCGCCTACAATACGGTACGTATATCCACTCTACTCTATGTTTCAATGTTTCTTATTTTATGTTTATCTTTGTACTTTATCTTTAGTCATTCGTCTATATAGCCCTCTCATTATTATAATTTTGTCATTGTAATTTAATTAATCGATTTCTTTACACATCTAGTTATTTTATGTTATAATATTGACATTCTCTAGCTCAATAGTTTTTTAAAATAGTATGTTTAATCTTATTTTAAATGTATCTCTTTTGTATCTTTTTAGCCCTGATGATGACCCAAAATGGGGGGTCGAAACGTTGGCAGAAAACAAATAGTTGAAACTACTCCATTGATTTATTCACTGACCACCACCCGGACTAATTCCTTTTAGAAAAAAATAAATTGTATTAAATTTTGTTTTATTATTTTCAATGATAAAACTATCTAATCTATTTTTAAAAATCTGATGCGCGCAACACACGACTTTCACTTACCTCCGTTGTTAAAATCAATTTAGGAATTTTTAATTCCAATTAGAGATAAAAATATATATTTTTTTTTTTTTTTTTAAACATATTTATTGATATTTACAACTGTATTAAATAAAAATACATCTAGTAAATGTGATGGTAATATACAAAACTGTCATGAAAAACATGTAGAGACACTACCCAGTGGCAGCACTCTAAAAATATTTTAAACTAGAAGGTCCCGGGCCATTTCCTTTTCAGGCGCCTCGGAGGATTATCCGGAATTGAAGAGGAAGAAAGGATTGAAACTAGTGGGTTAGAGTGAGAATGGAGTTTGTCATGAAAGGATTGATACCTGGTCCGGGCCAAAAATAAATATTTAAAAAGTTAATTTTATTTTACGGGAGCGGCGTGGTCTAGTGGATAGAGCGCTAGGATGCTGTGCTCGGGGTCCTGGGTTCGAATCCCGGCTATGGCAAAATATTATTTATTCTGTTAATTCAGTCGGGGGGCGACCCTAGGGTATGGAGACCCTCCTGGGGCAGACCCAGCCTCTATAAAGTGGGTACCGAAATTAATTGGGGAAAAACCTGGCGGCTGAGCGCGATAAAGGCCTAATCACCTCATTGCACTGCCGTTGGCCTAGAAACAGTACGAACCTCTATATGTACTGAACCGAAGACCCTTCATGGGTTGTAGTGGTACAGGTTTTTTTTTATTTTTTTTTTTATTTTTTTTTTTATTTCATTTAATTGGAATAGAAACATGTGTTTTATTAAATAATCTATTATATTTTTATGTACAAAATTTAGTTTTATAGGCTTTTCATCACTCTCCGTTAATCATTACGATTTCGTGTATTAGATGATATTTTTTCTATAATTTTCAGCTATCCAACGGAGATTATACATGTATATTACTATTATTTTGTTAAAAAACACAAAAATTGCTCTTGTATGCTTTAGTTAGTCATCAAATTCGTCCAACTTGTATATTTAGCCGTTAGTTATAAATGATAATAAGATGGCGGGTCTAATTTTTTTAAATGTACATAATTAAAGATGTTTTAGAGGAAGAAAATTAAATTAAATTATCGGCATTTAAGCCGTCAGAATATTTTAATCAGAATAAAACATACATGATATTAAAGCCCATTTAATTTCACATTTATATAGCGAGTTTAATCAAAATTGTCAGAGCCGTTTTCGAGAAAGTTTTAAATGCATAGTTCAAAGTGGCTCTTCTGGTTAGATGATTTTGATGAAAATGTTTTTATAACATCTCGGTCGTATAGTTGTCTCAAATATGAAATATCAGTTTCGTACAACATTTTGTTTTTTTGAACTTAACCACACACACAGACCTTAATTCGGGACTTGGTCGTTTGTACTCAGGAGACCCTAAAACGTTTATTTCCAGTGAAAACTGAAATTCAAAAATTTTCACGATCTCAATACTTTCTCTTACTATATATTTCATATATAGGTAAGTGAAAGTGAAAATACCCCTTTCCCCACAAATTTCTAGGTCAAATTAACAGAATTAATAATACTGTGTCATAGATGAGATTCGAACCCAATTAATAGGTACATGGACTGACATGGAAAGGAACCCAAATGTGTCTCACCGGTTTTGATGAATTTTTTGAAGGTGTAGTTATACCTTAAACTAACTTAGGCTATGCAAAATATTAGGGGCCAACGCTCCCCTCCCCAGGAGTTGTGTAAAAGAAATCGAACAGGTTACGCAGGAAAAACACATTTAATATCTCTGGTTTTAGTGAAGGTAGAAAAATAAGTTTAATGTCAAAATGACCCTATTTTCAAGCATGATAATTAACTTTCATGGGTTTTAGAAAAGCATTTTTTTGTGTATAAATGTATACTTTTCTGCTAATATTTTTAATTTGCTTTACTTCACACGTTTGGTTGTTTCATAATAGCATTTATGAATACACTTGCAGGTTCGACCCAATACCTGTTTCGACTGATCGATTTGAAAGAAAAAGAAGAAAAAAAAAAAAAAAAGAATTGAATAACGAATACAGTTAGAGATAGAGTAGGAAGTGAAAGGTTTGAGCTGGCGAATTATTGAAGACGGTGTCCTTCAGCTCCCCAGTTCCATAGTCTTTATTGCTAATTTCATTTTATTTTTTCCTTGTTATATATATTATATTACAACCCTATATTACTTATATTATGAAAACAGGTTCAAACACGAGACAGTTAGACCTATTATTTACTAACTGACTCATATGAACTTGATTTGAACAGCTAGCATAATTTGCTTACTGTTTTCCTCGCAATTATTTGAGATTAATTTATCCATTTACTAAAATCCCTGAAGTTTCCATAGAATAATCTGTCTTAATGAATTGTTTAAGTATTTGTTTATAATCGTATCCACATATGTCGCTTATCCCGTGACTATTCACATATATGGCATGCCAGAGTACGAAGAATTCATCTCTGATTAGTGACTATAATTTTTTTAAACATATTTGTTAGTATTCTTATTTTGATTACTATTATTATTATTGGGGAAACCCGTGGCTGAGTGGCTAGCGCGCTAGTCTCTCATGCTACAGGTTCTGAGTTCGAATCCCAGTCCCGGCGGGGCTTTTATAAGGATTTAAAAAAATGTGGATTCACTCACCTCTCCCCCGGGTATGTGGAACCCGTCAGCCAAATGATGGCCACTCACAAAATTAGTCGTAAGGAGTGATGACCCTACACTAAAAATTGCATCGTGAAACGTGAGTGTAAACTCGTCCTGTCGCGCCACTGGAAGAAGATTATTATTATTACTGGAAGGAATTAGTCCGGGAGGCGGTCAGTAAATGAAACAACTAAATTGTTTTAACTTATTTATTATTTTTCCAACGTTACGACCCCCATTGCGGGTCATAATCAGGGTTAAAAAGATGCAAAAGAAATGCAATTACAATAACATTAAATACAGTATTATATAACCTATTGAGCTAGAAAATGTCGGTATCAAAAAATAAATAAACATGTAAAAAAATCAATTAATTAAATTACAATGACTATAGTATCATAATAGAAGGACTATACAGAACAAATTATGGCTTAAGAAAATTTACATACATATCAATATTCACATGAAATAAGAAACATTAAAATATAGAGTAGAGTGAGATACGTACCCTATCGTGGGTCAATGGAAACTATTTACAGTTTGGTAGAATGGAAAATACGTACGAAATGTAGGTAGAATGGAAAGTAAGAACCATATTTTTGGACGGGATCTGACAACAATGACTAAAATTATAACACCATTATACAATGAATTAATGAAAATTAAAAATAGTATAATAATGATACAAGGATTTTTTCTTATAATTTAATTCGTAAGGTATAACCTATATGATAGTAAGAACAGTGATGGGAGTTGTATATGGAGTAAAACTGGTGAAAAAATGTTGGTACATTGTAAAAAACAATCATTAACAAATCATACAGGTTGATAAAAAGAATAAAATAAATACATGTTGGAATAAATTGAATTGTGACATTAAGGATTTTTAAATATATAAACAAATTAAATAAATACATTTTAAAAATAAATGAATACGTGAAACAGGTATATATTATTATTGTTTTTTCGTGACCATCGTCCTGAATCATTATCAATAGTCATATAGTTGAGTAGATCTCTAGGCCAGGCCATCTTCTTTTAAGTCTTCTCCGCGGTTGGTCTGGTAACAGAGAAGACAGATTTGGATGGTATGGGGTTATAAATGAAACTTGTTATATTTGTCGTCGATGTAATAATTTACTGTTGAGATGTTTGTTTCGTTGTGTATCATGTGATTCGAAACGTACCCTGGTGCGTGAAAATGACTTTGTAAAAGTTTAGATTGAGTTGTTTGTGTGACAGCCCAAAGTTCTGCTCCGTATGTCCAGGTTGGTCTCAGTAGGGTGGTGTATATTAATCGCTTGTTTCGTAAATTTAGTGATGATCTGTAATCCAATAGATGTAAAAGTTGTAACGTCTTGTATCTTGTATGTATGTTCCATGTTAGTCTTTTATCCAAATATAGTCCGCGGTAATGTACGTAGCTTTTATTAAGATTTACAACTTTATTAAAGAATACATGAAGTAAAATTTTGAAAATATAATACAAATACATGTATGGACACTACCCGTTGGCAGTACTTCAATAGGAATTCTAGATCTTCACGAACGCCTCGGAGGATTATCATGAACCGAAAAGGATGCTCTGATAGAAACTAATGAAGTTTTTCATACGTGGTTCGGACCAAATCAGTAACATTTAAATCAAAGTAAGCAACGTTGAGGATTTTGTATTGTAAGGATTGGATACGAGGGAAATTCGATGATTTATTAGAGCCATTTATGATTAGGTATTAAGAGATATTAGAATAAATTTTAGTCGGCGGAATTCATACTTGTGTATAATGTATTTAATACGAGAAAGCTAAAGAGCATTGCTGGTTGGTATTTTGGCGCCGCACAGTAGAAAATATGACGGATTTAGGTGGACAAAATTCTGAAACTTGTCCATGTTTAACCTTTTGCGTCCCAGTATACGGAAAAAAATACAAAAAAAAATCATAAAAACTAATTAATTTTTTGATATGATTGGCGAGCGCACACTGGTCAATGTTGCAGTAATATAATGTGCGCAAAAATCAAATTTAATTGCTAAAGTCTAAAACTTATTATATCTAAAATCCTACATTTTACATTTGAAGTCCCAGAATACGGGAAAAACAATACAAAAATCTAATTATGGCTCGGGGTTGCTTAAACCTGCTAATAGATGTATTTTATATCATTTAGGAAACTATTCAAATTATAGATAGTAAAACTTTTGATTTGGAGTGTTGTGTCTGAAAAAATGTATGTATCACCCGAAACGCAAAAATTGTTTGTAACATTTAGAGACTTAAAAGGATTGATGAAATCAATCCTAGAAACCCGATATAACTTAAGAGTTATATAGTTTTTCGTTATTGAATATTACATTTACAAATTGCTAAATTAACTCTACAGGTAGATTGTAATGTATATTCAATAAAGAGTTTGGAAATATAATGTCTTACCTGTCTCAGCAATGTCCATTGTTAAATAAAAGCAAAAACACTTTTTGCGCGCTACACACATCTTGAACATAAATAACATGAATGGCCATCGAATAAAGTAATAAATAATCCCACTGCTGGTTATTAGGCACTTGTGTAGGAATTATTCACTCATTTACTATTTATTTGTAAACACGGTATGGCGGGAAATATTAGTATTAAGCATCTTACCAACTAATAATAAAAAGTTTAAGCACACGAAAATTCCAAACTTTTGTCTATTTAAATTGGTGATTTTGCTGTGTGCGCGCCGTCCTAGCGACATCCCCTTCAACTAGCATAACACTTACCTTCCTTATCATTGGTTCATTACCTTTATGATCTTTTGTTTATTATTATTATAAGACCTATTTTTATGGCGTTTTCCATCTAACTGTTTCTAAATGCTAATTTCCGTCCTTGAAGTCGTAAGTTAGTTACCTTCAAGAGCTTTTTTTTTTTTACTTGTTTATATTCCAACTTACGAGAGTAATTCTCGAATCACTTATTCAAATAAGTATCTCTGGTTTTATAATTATTTTTCCTATTTATAAAAAGAACTGCTTTATGTTATAATAGTAGTAGTACTAGCAACTCGCCGTTGCTTCGCACGGGTCCAATTTAAATAAGGCGTCATTTATGTTTAAAAAAGTTTATTTTGACCAACTACGAGGTTATCACTTTGGGACTGAGTTCATTGTAACTAAAAGTGCCCTTAGCTAGAAAATATTTTGTTAATTTTACAACATATATTTATTAACATCGGCTCAAATTAGAAACAAATTGGTCCAAAAATTAAAAGTGGTTCAGTTCATTTGTTTCTTATGTTAAACGGTTCCTTTATTCCGTTTATTATAGTTATTATTAGGGAGCCTAGTGGTCTAGTGGATAGAGCGCTAGTGTACTGTGCTCCGGGTCCTGGGTTCGAATCCCGGCTGTGGAGGAATATAATTTATTCTGTTAATTCTGCGGGGAGAGGGAGAGGGGGCGATCATGGGGCATGGATACCCTCCTGGGGCACACCCAGCATTTTTAAAGTGGGTACCCAAAAATGGGGAAAATATCTGGCGGTTGAGCGTGATCTCGGCCGAATCACCTCATTGCACGGCCGTTGGCCTAGAAAAAGTACGAAACATGTACTGAGCCCAAAACTCTTCATGGGTTGTAGTGGTACAGGTTTTTTTTTTTTTTTTATTACTATCTTATGTTTCAAATGAACTTTTTTTTTCTAAGCCCTATGGGTGGGATTTGGGATTAAAATAGAGGAAGTAATCTGTGATCTCTTTTACTGCATTAAATGCATTCTAAGAGGGACTGAGGACACGAAATTTTTCGGAATAGGAAGCGAATGGGAGTCTCTTCTAGTGACGGGGCTCACTAGTCTTTCTGAGTCAGTTTGTCAAGTTATGTTTTCTCAGTCTAGGTCCGTAAATAGGCTTGCCAGCGCTGTGGCCGTCCTGTCGGAGTCAGTGTGTTAAACAGTGGGTTCGTGCAGTTCCGGAGGCTATCAAAGAATTTGATATGTCTCCGGGAGATGTTCTCTGTTCTCTATGTCATTCTTCGTCCCCTGTAGAGAAGTATGCCTTACTGTTCGTCATTCTAAAGCTGCTAGAGCTTTTTTGCTATGGTTAGTGTTATTTTAGTTAGCATCGGTGCTCCGTATAGAAGGGCCGGTCTAAATATTGATTTATAGATTAAAATGTTCAGGACTTGGTCCTAACCGAGCTAAAATGAACTTTTTCGAAATACATTTTATTTTTATTCGAAAAGTTTTATTTAGTTTCCATGGAAGTTCCATTTAGTTTACAGTGTTCTGTAATCTGATCTTTTTTCATGAAATGATTCAAAAGTATAGAAAGGAGAAAGAAAATAAACTTAACTTACATAATTACAAATTGACAAAATATTTACAAATTATTTCGGATGAGTCATCCTTATAATAATTAAAAATATAAAATTTAGAACTTAAAACGAACTAACTTAATGTAAGAACACATGTTTTGTTCATTTATGAGTGTATTTTAAAAGTATAAATAATTAATAGAATAGAATAGAATAGAAAAAAAAAATTATTCTGGGACTAGGTCCAGTAAGAATAACAGATTTGTACAGTATAAGACAATGAACAAAATTATTCTTCATTCAAAGTGTGATGTCAGAAATATAAATCTTACAGTTTCTGAGCGTCTTTTTGGGATAATATAAGGGATTGGAAAAGTTGGGATTTGAATGAGGAGTGGGAAGCAGCATGGAGGATATGAGTAGGTAGAGAATTCCAGAAATTAGAGGAGCGGACAAGGAAGGAACGATCAAAAATTTTAGTGCTATGGATAGGCAAATAAAGGTCGGAATGGCGCGATCTTGTTTCAAGTGAGTGGACTGAGGATTTAAATTGTAGGAGACTGTGGATGTATGGAGGATGTTGAGAGTTAATGATTTGGTAAAGGTATGATCCTAGGAAATATTGTCTGCGGATTGGAGGGAGGAGCCACTTTAACTCACCGTAAAAATGGGTCACATGAGACCTCTTCGAAGTACTGAGGACAAATCTTAAAAATATGTTCATGATTCGTTTAAGCCTGTCCTCAAGTACAGTATTAGAATTATAAGAATAATAGCAGTATTAGATTTATAAGAACTTTTTATATGTTTTAACAACTTACATATGATTCAGTACGTAATATTTTTTCTAAAATTTTGAATACTGTATAGAAGAATATAACCTATACGATACTGTACGGTGGCAACACTGAATCACCATAAGCTCCCTCTTCACATTATATGTTTATAAGTTTATGGGCTTATAATGACTTTCTATTTATATTTTTTGTTTATTCAACGTCCATTGATCCTGCTGTGGCTAATCAGACGATGCTAGAGTGGGAGTCCTAAATTTTGCCTATCCAGATTTTTTTAGGATAGGGATCTTTTATGAGTACCTTACATCGCACAGCCTCGGGACCACCTTTTAACGTCCTCTCCGTAGGACGGCATAACTAAGGGTTTTCTACTCCCATTAAAAAATCCTGGGGCCACCTGTTGGTTTGATCTGGGACCTTGGGCATAGTAGGCTGTTATGCTAACCACCATGCTACAGGTAACCCCTTATAATAACTTTCTATCAACTTGTACAACTTATTTTATTGCTTATTAAACCTTGCTCTCTCTAATGCTATATTATATGTTTATATTACATACATAGATACGTAGATAGCGCTACATTCCGTCACCGAGACGTCCTCCTCATACGTTTATATTACTACTCATTATTTAGAAATAATTTATTGATGACTTGTTTATAGAAAATCTAATTTTCCTTTTTAAAGAAAAACTTAATTGCAATCTATTTCTCTTATGAACCTTTACGTAATTATGCTCTTAATTAAAGTAAAAACCGTATGAAAATCTGTCGCACTATTTATAAGCAGTTCGCGGAAACTGCGAATCGCAGTATCATTTTTCTATATATAGAGATTTGCTTTGGTCGTGTAAACACTTAATTTATCATGTTCCTTGTGACGAATTTACATAATAACGTATTGGTTATTGATGTCAATGCTTTATTTTTTTTTTAACTTTTAGTTTAATGGTTTCCAATCACACGCCTGCGATTCTATTCTTTCGTAGCGTCAGAGTTAGTAATATTGTAAACATGGCTGACGCGTTCGGCATGCGAAAAGTTAGGTTGCCGCGTGACGATACCAAACCCGTTTGAAGTAGGTGTCGTTAAGATAAGCCGGTGCAAACACAATGGATGACGCCTGGCTTACGTCCTAAGGGGAGATAACATACGTCACGGGCATTTGAGGAGGAATACTTCATCGATTGGTAATATCCAGGTAACTAGGTTGTTTTAAACACAGAACTCTGTACATTCTTCTTCTTGGACTAATATTTAATATTATTGTTCTATGCCATGAGCTCTATTGGCATATCTTATATATATATATATATATATATATATATATATATATATATATATATATATATATATATTTCACGATGTATGTTCGCGATAAACTCTGAAATTACTGAATCGATTTTGATCAAACTTCGTAAGTACCACCTGTTATTTGGTCCAACTTAAAAGATACGATAGTTTTTATCTATTATTATTACTATTCTAAATGGTTAATAATATATTTTTCTAATACGTGAAACAAAATTTGTTTAACTGTGGCAACACCGGTTCACAGTAACCTTCCCATATATTTACATATGTGATTATTAATTCAAAGATAAGTGTTTGTTGATAGGTTCTATACATTCTTATTTGTAAAATATACATTCATTCCGTAGTTTCCAGTTATAATAAATATGGTACTGGTATGTTATTGTAACATAGAGTAAATAAAATTGATATCTGACATGAAATAATAATATTTTATTTACCAAAAACAGAGTAGCTCATTGCTATTCACCTGTATTTCTTTTATATACCCTCATTCAACATAGTAACTATCAACATCTTTCGTAATTTGTAGCAATTTTAATTTAATTATTTTTATTATCAACTTGGATTCGCCAAACCGCAACAAAGATAATGAAGTGTAGTATTTCTTCTATTTTTACTTTCACTTACTATATATATAGTAAGGGATATAAGTATTGCGATCGTGAAAATTTTCGAATTCTTAGTTTTCAACGGAAATACACGTTTTAGGGTCCCCGGAGTCCAAATAACCAAGTCCCGCAAAATGGTCTATGTGTGTGTGTTGTGGTGTGTGTGTGGTGTGTGTGTGTGGTGTGTGTGTGTTGTAACTCCTGGGCGGAAGCGTAAGGTCCTATGGAACTGAAATTTCATATTTAAGACAACTATACTCCCGAGACCTTACAAAACCTATTTCATCAAAATGAGCTTACCAGAAGAGCCACTTTATACTATGCATTTTGCACATTTTTTCGATTTTCTCGAAAACGGTTACGACGATTTTGATTAAACTCGCTATATCGATGTAAAATTTAATAGGCTTTAATATCATGTAGGTTTTATTCTCATAAAAATAGTCTGACAGAGCTTAAATACCGATATTTTAAATTGTCTTCTTCTAAAGTACCTTTAATTTTTTATATTTTATAAAATTAACCATATTATCTAGTTAGCATTGATAAATAACATCTAAATATGCAAGTTGAGCAAATTTGGAAAGCAACTAAAGGAGAAAGCTGAAAAAATATTTTTTTAATGCAATCTTTCGTTTTTGAACATAAGAACAGTAATATAACGTTGGTACGAATGTAATATATCGTTGAAAAGCTAAAGATTTTAGAAAAAAATAGCTTGTAAAAGTTAATAGAGAGTGATCAAAAACCGATAAAACGATTGATTGTTTTAGATAATAATATCATAGATTTTTTAATAAAACACATATTTCTATAGAAATTTAATTTAACTAATTCTTTAATGTTTTCACTCATTTTTATCTCTTACTGTTTTTGAAAATTCTTGAATCGATTTTAAAAACGAAGATAAGTGAAAGTCGTGTGCTGCTCGCACCAGATTTTTTTAATGTGTCTCGATATTAGGAAGAAGATATTTATAGTTAGATCTGTGGCGGTCGTGAAAAACTAGATAACTCGAATTATATCAAAAATGAGTTAAATTGATTGAAGAAATTTCTTGGTGGAAAAAATTTCACTTGGAAAGAAAGCTGTATGTTAATTACTCTATTTTGGGTATTACCTAAAACTTTATAGCTCCCCTATAAAATGAAAGATTTTGACTTAACCACTCATTCACGACCGCCTTTGATTAATATAGTAATAGATTAGCTTGTTTTGAAATAACTTTCCTTATCAACCATAATTCTAACTTTAGTCTAATAAGTTGCCATTTTATTCTGTTACGTAAACATACAATAGCGACCCAGTAGAAGTAGGCACACCCGAAATTACTCAATATATTTTAGCTGTAAAGTAATCGTGGTATATAGTCACGTTTGCAACAATAATGTGATTGATATACATTGATCCAACGAATGGGAATATTTTCACTTCAAAACAACTTTGATAAATTTAATTGTTAAAAATTAAATATTTATATATCTTGAAAATGTATACGTCTTCCAATAATAGAGTAGTTGTTGACCGTTTTGACTATAGGGTGGAGAAGTTGGTTGAGGGTTGCAGTCTCCAAGAAAACACACCATTAAGAAAAAAAAAAACAGGTGTTTTTATTGGTAGTTTCTTTGTTACCACATCCCCAAACAACTGTTCCATCGTATGCATTTTGTAGTTACTCCTCATAAACGCATTTATGCAAATTTAAATAATGACAAAATAAAATATTCGCGAGCAAAGCCGCTGGTTACAGCTAGTAACTAATAAAAATAATTTTTATCACAACATTATGTAATATTTATTTATTCATGACGCCTCTACCCCTGTAGGTCATCGGTATATATAAACTTATGTTTTATTTCCTATTATAGTAAAAAATTCTTTTTAAATATTTGAAGAACACAGTGACTTTGTTTTCATAGGCTTTAAGAAAGTCTTTCTGTGGGTTTCCATTTTTAGTTCTTTTCTCAATTTAGTAAAAATTGGGCAGTCTAATGATACATGTTCTACGGTCTTTCCAGACCTTGCAAAAAAAAAAAAAAAAAAAATTATATATTTCACTTATAAGTTAATAATAGTTATAAGTAAAATATATAGATATTTTGTCTTCTTACTTTCACTTACCTATGTATGAAATATATGATAGATATAGATATGATATGATAGAAATATACATGAATGAACATTTTCGAATTTTGTTTTTCTACGAAAATACGAGGTTTAAGGTCCTCTGGAGTCCAGGTAACCAACTTGTGCGAAAAAATCTGTGTGTTGGTGTGTGGTAAGTCAAAAAATGAAACGAGTGAAAGTAATTATTCAGTACCGTTTTAGATTTTATTTGGCCTTTTTTATAATATTTTTAAAATAAAAAAACAACAAATTGTGGTTTTTTTTTTTTTTTTGTATTCTTTCTTTCTCCATCTCTTGTTATTTAAGCTCACTTGTATACTCTCCGCTGATCGAGAACAAAGCAGGAAGAACAAGAGGCAGCCCGGTGGTGCAGAGTACAGCTGCGGCACACCACCTGCCACATTCCATCCTCGGCAAAAACTCTGTCCTTAGCTCGCCATCTCTCTGTTGTAGCGTGCTCCGGGGGGGTAAGCATTTTCTCAGGGTATGTCACGAGGGTAGGTACGTCGAGAGGAAAGGCGCTACACGATGTTAGAAGCTGCCTTGTGAGAGTGCTCCCACGACAGTAGCTGGGGAGTGGACAGTTAGTGGTTGTATTTAATAAAGGGTGTATAACAATGTAAAATATTCCATCAAAGAAAATCTTACAAGGAGACGGCAATGTTGTGGGGTACTCATATCGAAAGATTCCGCATGTAATTAATATTTAGTAAATGTATCCAAATACTAAAACCGTAGAGCGCACAACTTGGTCATGATTGAAAAAAATCCTAAAGCATGAACAACAATTTTGCATTATAATTTAATAGCTTGTTACAAACTATTTCATTCCGACGTTTTAACATTATTAGCCCGCGAATTCAATTATTTATAATTCTTAAAACACCAGAAACATGCAAATTTAAAATTCGCATGTGGTTAATATTTAATAAAATTTAATATATCATAAATAACAATAGGAATTTACAAAGTATAAATTCTTTCATTCGTAATATTCCATTTGTTGTTCATTAGCATTACCTACTACTTGTAAACATATTTACTTAACAACAAGTAACATGCCTTTATGCATAACAAATGCCTTTGGACTGTATATTGCGACATTAATCATCATTAGTTAAAACCTCCTTGAGGATTCTGTGAAAGAGGGTGAAGAAACCTCCCAGTAGAAGGCATTCCTTGAATCAGGTCTCTGCTCCATAAGTTCTTATAGACCCTTAATTGAAAACAAACACAAATTTTCCACTCTCCAGCTTCTATCGCGATATCATTTTCACTAACCCCATCATCGTGTAGCGCCGACCCTCTCGATGTACCTACCCTCCAACTTTCTCATGACATACCCCTGTTTTTTTTTTTTTCCTATGCTAACAAGATACTATGATTATTAATTTTTTGAATCTACAAAATTAAAGGGTCCTTATAGGGTAAAATTAAAATATCGACATTTAAGCCCTGTCAGACTATTTTAATTAAAATTAAACCTACATGATATTTAAGTTTACATCATTATACCGATTTTAATCAAAATCATTCTTGAGAATATTGTAAAAAGGTGGAAGATGTAAATATCTGATTGGCTTTTTTTCGAAAGGAGGCCATAATTTTTTATTTTTAGGAACCATAACCATACTTACTTAAGTTACTGTAATATAATAATAAGACTTAATTAACGTTGTAATCACGTTAATTTATTAATTACTTTGTATGTACGTTATAACCTCTCCATGTCGGGGTCACCCATAGCATAGTGACCTACCACCAATGCCAAAGGTTGCGAGTTCAAACCTGCAAGTGGCCCTAGGATTTTTTAATAGGAGTAAAAAATCCTTAGTTGTGCTGTCCTTGGAAGGGGACGTAAAAAGGTGCTCTGGAGCATGTTCGATGCAGGTAGTCGTTAAGGCTAAAGGGGGCGACAGTTTAATTTGTTTCTGAAACAACAGATCGCAGCAACGTCGTTCGATTTTGTTTTAGCTATATCTCATCGAAATGTGTCCGATTTTTATTTAAGTATGATATATGGACGATAGTAAAAGTAGGGACTGGCAGGTAGATACCTAAACAAATATTTTTGCTCTTTTCTACTTTAGTTGGTTATCAAATTCGTTCAACTTGTATATTTAGCAGTTTTTAATCGTACAATACTCCTTTCATAATATTTCAATTAGAATAAAGCCTACCTGATATTAAAGCACATTAAATATTTTATCAATTTTAGATTTATTCGATCAAAATCATTAGAACCGTTTCCGATAAATCGTAAAAATGGTAGAAGATGCCATTACTTGCCCGCTATTTTTACTTTAACTTACTATACATAGTAAGGGAAAGTATTGCGATCGTGAAAATGTTCTAATTCCAGTTTTCAACGGAAATACACGTTTTAGGGTCCCCTGAGTCCAAATAACTAGATCCCGCAAAAAGGTCTGTGTGTGTGTTTGTTTTTTTACGAGGGTAGGTGGACTTCCCTCTCTACTTGAAAGCGAGGACAGCAGAAGAATGCGTGTTCTACTGTCTCATTTATTGTTGGGCATCTTGGACATTCTGCTGTTTTGTCCAAATTAAACCGTAATTGGTAGGCTCTGAAGCAGCCATGTCCAGTGAGCATTTGGGTCAGGTAGTAGTCCACTTCCCCATGGCTTCTATCCATCCAGGGTTGGATGCAAGGTATCAGCCTATGGGTCCACCTTCCTGCCACTTTTGGACTGTCTGCTTCCTCTCTTCGGTTCTAGGAATGTGGACAACACTTTTATAAGTGTGTGTCCGCCCTAGACGTTACAAAACCTTTTTAATCAAAATGAGCTCACGAAAAGCCACTTTATAGCATTTATTTTGAACCTTTTTTTGATTTTCTGGAAAACGGTTCCGAATATTTTGATTAAACTCGCTATATCAGTATAAACTTTAATAGGCTTTAATATCATGTAGGTTTCATTCTGATAAAAATAGTCTGACAGGGCTTAAATGCCGATATTTTAAATTTTCTTCTTCTAAAGTACCATTAATTTTTTATACTTTATAAAATTAACCTATATTATCTAGTTAGCATTGATAAATGACAGCTAAATATGCAAATTTGAAAAGCAACTAAAGTAGAAAACTGAAAAAATATTTGTTTAATGCAATTTTTTTGTTTTTTAACATAAGAACAGTAATATACATGTATGATATACCGTTTGAAAGCTAAAGAGTTTAGAAAAAAATATTATCATATACACAAGCTTTTAAAAGTTTATAGAGAGTGATGAAAAGCCGATAAAACTAACTGATTATTTTAGATAATAATATATTAGATTTTTTAATAAAACACATGTTTCTATAGAAATCCAATTTAATTAATTCTTTAATAGTTTGGCTCATTTTTATCTCTGACTGTACTTGAAAATTCTTAAATCGATTTTAAAATGGAGGTCAGTGAAAGTCGTGTGTTGCCCGTACCATATTTTTTTTTAAATGTTGCTGTTATACCTCAGGCATATAAGCTTCTAAAATATAAAATTTCAGTTTTATAAAAAATATCGTTAAGTGAAAGTAATAATTTCACGTTTAATGATATTAAATATTTTAATGTTTATTTATTTATAAATTATCTATTTATTTTGGACCAACCATATTAAAAACTTTTAAAAGAAAAGGTTTACAAATTTAATTTTCAACTTTGGTTCATTACATACGATCATTTCTGAAGTACAAGATGACTGGACCCTTTGGACCAAAAGGCTGCCTCGGCTTGCTGGGCTCTGAGCTAACTACCTAGGCAGGTACCTACCTGCCAGTCCCTACTTTTACTATTATACCTACTTTCGCGACAGTGATTTCGTAAATTTCTGTTTCAGACGGCACCGTTAGACGGATTTCGAATCTGAAAAGTGCATTAAATTCAAGAATTTGTTTTGCAATTGCGCTGTTTTGCACTTTTTTGAAAAAATGCATAATAACTATTTTAGATTTCAAATTTTAAAGACGGAAATTTGAAAACTACTCTTTACAACAAAAAAAATGAATATTTTGAAATAAAAATCGGTCAACTATTTCCATAAGATCAGGGGCTAAAACAAAATCAAAACGGTCGGGCTGCGATCTAGTGTCTCAGAAAGAAAGTAAAGTCGTCCGATTTAGCCTTAAAGATCTCTATCCTAATTAAAACTGTATACGCAAAATTTAGGACTCCCACTGCTCCATCGTCCGATCAGTCATAGTAGCATAAAGTGACCTTAAATGAACAAACGTCTGCATGTCTTCCGTGGTTTTCATAA
Source organism: Piezodorus guildinii (assembly GCA_023052935.1). Lineage (NCBI taxonomy): Eukaryota > Metazoa > Arthropoda > Insecta > Hemiptera > Pentatomidae > Piezodorus > Piezodorus guildinii. The sequence goes on from CM041294.1 coordinate 90,553,825, forward strand.
CTCAAGTTCTCTCCTAATAAACTAAACGTTTTCCCTTATCCTAAAAAATTGCCATTTCCAACTTAAATATGAGGCGCTATCAGTGTTACTTCAATAATACATCAATAAGGAACTATGGTTGTTCATCCTCGGCCATGAAAATAGGGATGAAATCATTACGATATTTTTTATAATTGTTGCAATATATTTGCCATTTAAAAAAACTTACCTTATAGCTCTTATATGTTTTTAAAAATCTCACAAAGGGTTTAGTAATGGAAGGAATGTTAGGAAAGACCTAAGACACGTGGTGTGTTTGAACTATTTCATTTAGTGCCTGGCATTTCTCAGAGATTTCTCAATACAGCGCTCTCTTACCAATAACAGTTCTCGGCTGAGCAGTAAATCTTGCTTATTTGATTCAGATAATAAATCGTAATATTATAATTATCCATAACATAATACAATCAAGCTATACAATTAATGAAATTAAACCAATATTCAATAATGACCCTTTGTAATCGACCAAAAAAAAAAAATTATCTCCCTCTCCCCCCTCCCTCCCTCAAAATTTAAAGCCAATATAATCAATTGACAAATTAGTCCCCAACAAACATTTTTTGCGGACCCTTTTATACAATCATTGCAATGGCAAGAAATCCCATAATCTTAAGTATTAGATACATATTGAGATTTTGAGCGGACTACACCGTATTACATGCGGTATACCTACCTCTACAGAAGCTAAATATTCTGGTATGGTCCAGTTGAGGAAATGTGAAGAAAGATAAAAGGACCAGCCTCTAGGAGTTTACATCAAGCCGCGAAACAATAAATAACTAAAAAGTTGAACCCGGCAGATGGCTCTAAAATTTTTGAAGGGAGTGTGACCACGTAAAATGGTGGTCCAGGGCCTGTGCTAAGTCGGGTACTCGTTCAAGATAACCATCCTAATTAAACCTGGATAGGCTAAATTTAGGAATTCCACTTTAATATCACCCGATAGCCACAGTAGCATAAAGTGAAGTTGTGAAGTTCAGTAAATAAAAATAACCCAAAAATAAAAATTTATTCAAATAATCATGAAAGAACAAATATTGTTCATTATTTTCGAAGTGTTAAAAAATGGCCAATTGTTAGGTTGTGATTGTAAACACAAGCAATTATATCACATAGAATGTTAAATTTAAATTATTCCGTGTAGAGCGTGTGATTTTTATTAAAGCCCCAAGGCTGCACTAATATTTTTTCTTAAGGTAATTTAAAATTATATTGAGGATGTATAGTCGACTGTAGAAACTATTATAGGTGGAAATAATCAGGAGACAGTCTTTTTTTTTTAATATTTTAATTTTGCTGATGTTTCGGCTCCAGCCATCGTTAGGCGTAAACATCAAACAAAAGAGATACATATAAGTGGTAGTGAAATTAAGTATGTGTATATTTTATGTTTTCTTAATGTTCATTATCACTACATAAATAAAAATCTTATCACATTAAATGTATCTATTGTTCTGATGTTTGTGCCCTAATGATGGCTCACAATCTTAAGCCGAAACGTCGGCAAAATAAAATATTAAAAAATCCTGATCATTTCCACCTATAGTAATTTAAAATTATTTACCTATGACATCTCGCGTACCATTTACTAGCGTCGACATTTTCTCCGAACCAACAGTCAGTAACCAATGAACTAACACATTTACTCAATGTATTTTTTTGTATATTACATTAAAATAAATATTTAAAAAAATATAATGGGTTGTTCTTCTTCTTCTGTTAATATTTCTATTCCTATAGACTGATAAAATTACCCGTTGATAGGCATTCTATACCCCATTAGCGGTTGACAAAGTACACGATAAATTTGCCAAAGTATTGTGGAGGTGCCTGAAATAACGGGCGCAGTGGCTGCGGCTAAGATTAAGCTAGCGTAAAAAAAGGATTGCAGCTTTTGGCAGCGGATCTTTGGCACCCGATCCTATTCCTGTCGGGCGTAAAGGAGCCAGTGGTAGTGGCTGATAGTGCCATCGCGATAGCGGCAAGGGAGGGCGAAAGCATGGGAGTCGGATAATTGCATTTATTTTACATGACAATTAAAAAATCTGGTGCGGGAAACACAAAACGTTCACCTACCTTGGTTGTTGAAATCAATTAAAGAACTAATAAAACAAATTACAATTCAGGGAATCATAGGGACTGCCGAAAGAAGTGACAATATTTTTTTAGATTCTTGATTTGCGCTGGACTTTTTTGAGAAGAAGAGTACGTTCGTTAAAGCAGACTATGTTGAGAATGCACTTTTTTTTTTCACATACCTATATATGAAATATATAGTAAGGGAAAGTATTGCGATCGTGAAAATTTTCGAATTCCAATTTCAAGAGGAAATACACGTTTTAAGGTGTTATGTGGTAGTCGGAACAAAACGAAAAGTCTACGGAACTTAAATTTCATATTTAAGACTACTATACGCCGGAGATGTTACAGCAACTTTTTCACTAAAATCGGCTGACCGGAAGTACTACGTTATCCCATGCATTTAGCACTTTTTTACGGTTTTTTCAAAAATGGCTCTAACACGATTTTGATGTAACTCGCTATATTGTTGTAAAATTTAATGGGCTTTGATATCATGTAGGTTTCATTCTGATTTAAATAGTCTGACAGGGCTGAAATGCAAAATATTTTAAATTTTCTTCCTCTGAAGTATCTTTAATTTTGTAGATTCTATAAAAATGGTTATATTATCTTGTTACCATTGATAATTAACTGCTAAATATGCACGTTGAGCGAATTAGATAAACAACTAAAGAAGAAAAATGAACTAATATTTGTTTATGCATTTTTTGTGTTTTTGAACACATTTGTAATATAGATGTATAATATACCGTTGGATAGCTAAAGATTTTAGAAAAAAATATTATCTGATTCACGGAATGGTAAAGGGTATGGTGGAGAGTGATGAAAAGCCGATAAAACTAACTTTTTGGGTTCCCGAAAAGGAAAATTCATATTTACAGTGCTGCAACCTGGCGGCTTGTTTTATTAGTTTCACTTATCTTTATCTGAATTTGAAAAGTCTTCAATCGATTTAAACAACGTTAGTAAGTGAATGTCGTATGTTGCACGCACCAGATATTTTTTTTAAATTATTGTTTTATTAAATTGTAAAACATCATCGCCCTGTAGAGATATATCATTTTAAGTATGTCGTCTTAATGTGAATGTGACTGTAGACTGTATGAGTTGGTGGTAGACATAGCACTTTTTTTTTTTTTTCATGAAACTGCCATTTGTATGTAGGAAATTCAGCTACTTAAGAATAAGAGCTTTAGAGTTTTTTGACAGAGGTTGACCTAAGTTTCTCTCCCAAGTACACTAACAACATATGTTTTAATCAGTAATGAAATATAGATTGTGCTTAATTGAAATATATATTGTTAAAAGGAATTTAATTTTCAAATGTTATACTTCTATGCTTATATGATCAAGATCTTCTCTTAGATAGGATTAGTTAAGGTGCTTTTATGCATCAGTTTCAGCCGAGATTTCTTATCTTTAATTGGTATTTTTCTTGCTCATAGCGGAAGAGAAAAAAAAATTATTTTAGTCATTGATTGATTATTTATTTCCGAAAAGAAAAATACCCTGCACATACGATTAACAAAATTTGCAGAAACGTTTTACATATAAATATTTACAATAATCTAAAGTCTTTATTAAAACTACCAGTAAATAAACGCTATGAACTTATTTTACAACCCAATGTATTATACAACATATAAAATAGTCTAAAAAAAAAAAAAGTGACGAAAACCTTATCAACCTAGTTGCTTGTAGTAGGTATATATTATTATAATATATATATATAATATATATATATATATATATATATATAAGGAGAGCCCGTGGCTGAGTCGCTAGCGCGCTAGTCTCTCATGCTACAGGTTCTGAGTTCGAATCCCAGTCCCGGCGGGGCTTTTATATGGATGTAAAAAAATGGGGATTCATTCACAGCCTCTCCCCCGGATATGTGAGACCCGTCAGCCAAAGGGTGGTCACTCACAAAATTAGTCGTAGGGAGTGATGACCCTACACTAAAAATTGCATCGTGAAACGTGAGTTGTAAACTCGCAGGAGTTTACACCACGAGGCCCAGAGCCTACACGGCATGTCGCGCCACTGGAAGAAGATATATATATATATATATATATATATATATATAATATATATTAATATAAGAACAGTAAGTATTTCTGTGTAATATTTGTATGGTCACTAAATTTCTAAAATCATTTTGGCTGCTATTAGTTATGAATTATTACTGTTGTAGTGTTATAAATAATTAATGGGTGTTTATTTTTTGTTCTTAAAAAAAAAAAAAATGAAATAAATCTCTAATATAAGGTCCTTGACATTAGTTTATAGGATCGTTTAGGCTTATTTATTGTTATTATAGTATTAAAAGTTTAACTGATATTATATATCACCTAATATATATATATATATATATTATATGTTAATTACAATTTGTTAAACTTAAAATAATGAATTGAATTACAAACATAATCTATAATGACCTTACCTAAAAATAAAGAATTGTTTAACTGTCCTTTACTTAAAACATTTAACTGATATAACTGGGATGTAACTTTCCTTACATGTAAAAACATTACGATGTAAATATCCCCATATGATAATGAAATCAAGAATCATAAAATTCTTGATCCTGCACCTAATTCTTTATTTTTAGGCAAGTTCATTATAGATTATGTTTTTAATTCAATTCTGTATTTTAGCATCGTTTAACTCCTAATTTATTTAACTTATAAGAAAAATTACAAATAGTTTAACTGTCCTTTACATTCTTTACATTTCACTTTACTTACTTTTACTTAAAACTGAGAAGGTGAAATATTCTCATATGGTAATGAAGTCAAGAATCATAACATCCTTGATTTTACATGTGTATATATATATATATATATATATATATATATATATATATATATATATATATATATATATATATTATTTTTCTCTGGAAGTTTTAAAGATAAAAAAAAAATATATGAATCTAGATGGTATCCTTGTATGGCCAAGTTATTTATTATAGGCATCCTTATATAATAATATATGCAATTATTTCAACATTATTATTTTGCTCATGTTAATATGGATAGCATTATCTACTCTCCACAGATATCTTAATAATATTAAGAAAAATGAATCAGAGATTATACCTTCATAGAATGTAGGAAGTCAAGGAATTTTACAGCAAATATGCGGCATATGTCGCTTGTGAGTCAGCGGATGTTTATAGTATAGCTTCGTATCCTAACTGCCATGAAACATCTTATCGCTACAATGCCTGCTACGCGATCAAAAAACATTCATTTATTATTTCATTTGCTATATATATATTTTATATTTTTAAATTTTGCTGTAGAAGTAATAATTAATGTTTTAAAAGATATTCTATAGATCCTAGGTAATATTTAAATTTAAGAGCCCACTGTTCTGGTCATCAAACTTGTTGTATCATCATTTTATTGCATTTTCTATAGCAATTTCTGTCTTCGTTCTCTGGAAATACACATTTTAGTGTCCCTTGGGTCCATATGACCAAGTTCCTCAAAAACTAAAAGTCGTACGAAACTGAAGTTTCATATTTGAGACAACTATACGTCCGAGATGTTACAGCAAATTTTTCATCAAAACCAGCGAATCAGTAGATCCATTTTATACCATTATAAAATATACCGCTGGATAACTAAAGATTTTAGAAAAAAATATTATCTGATACACGGAATTGTAAACTGTAATGGAGAGTGATGAAATGCCGATAAAACTAACAGTTTCTGGTCCCTGAAAAGGGAAATTCATATTGACCGTGCTGCCATCTGATGGTTTGTCAAAGAAGCAGAGGGACTCTATTGATCTCAGATGTCAAATGTCAATATTATCTGATGATCATCTTGATATTTGAGTTGGAGGTGATTACCCCAAACACTAACTGATTGTTGTAGATAAAAATATAATAGATTATTTAATAAAACACTTATTAAAATTGAAATTCAATTTAATTATACTTTAACAATTTATTTTTATCTCTACATGTATTTAAAAATTCATAAATTGATTTTAACAACGGAGGTAAGTGAAAGTCGTGTGTTGCGCGCACCAGATTTTTCTTTATGTTATATAATGTTGGTGATGATTTCCTTGGCGTTCATAAAATATTTATTAACCTCCGTTGTGGGTCTTCATCAGGGCTGCTTCGTTCATGTAAAGATCAATATTTTTTTTTATTATGGAAAGGTTTTTTTTTTTCAACACATTTTATTATTTATTTATCATTTATCAGTGGCGCAACAACCCAATCAATGAGTCAACGCCTCCTCAAGGAGTCTTATCCATCTCTCCCTATCCTGGGCAGCCGCAGTCCCATTGCGTACTCCGAGAAGAACTCAGGAGTTACTTGCGACTCCGTCATTCCACAGCAGTTATGGTCATCCGATGCCTCTTGGGCCTCAAACTTGGTCTGACATCAGTTTCTTGGAAATGCGTTTTTATTTCATTATTACTATATTATTTCATTATTATTTGGAACATTTTATTATTACTTAAAAAAATAAACATAATTTATACCGAAAATAATTTATCCCAGTTCGCTATGTAAAGTCTATTTAGTAATTAGCATAAATGTTATAAAGATTTGCCATTGTGATCGATTTGAAGACGAACCATAATAGATATCGATTTCTTACATTATTAAACAATCGATTGTTAGAATGGACCATGTTGCAAGCTATGCAGTGCTGTTAGCAATCATATCCTAAATAGGTTTTCCCTAAAGAGAACTCACACGTATTGATCCTACGTGCCGATCTACACGTACCATGTGCATTCCATCTGCTATCTCCAAGCACGCCTCCAATACTAAGTAGTACTTCTCGATACAGTTTTATCGTCTTATTTATAAACAACCAAGGAGAAATTCTTATTGTCGGCTCTTCTTCTCAGCGCTCCTGTTGTATTACACGATAACAACGGTCAGACTTATTTAAAAGGTTTTTGACGTGGATTAATAATCATCCAATTATTTTCATGCAAAAAGAGGGTAAATTAGTTTTTACTTTCAGTTACCTATGTATGAAATATTTTATTTTTATTTTTTTTTTTTATTCATATTTTATTGAATTTTACAACTGTATTAACATAAATACAATAAGTAAAACTGCTGAATTAGAATAAAGGGCGTGAAAGGCTTGTGAAGAAACTACCCAGTGGTAGAACTTCGATGTTTATTTAAGTAAGTAGATCCCGAGGGCATCTTCTTTTCAATCGCCTAGGAGGGTTGTCAGGAATATGTGAGGTTGATAGGTTGCGGACAAGAGGGTTTATATGGGCTGGGAGTTTGGAATTAAAAGTGGTATATCTGGTACGAGAAAGGTCTGTAACAAATGGGATATTAAGGTCGTTATGGATTATTTTATTTGTGACAAAATAAGGAGCATTTAGGATTTTGCGAAGGATTTTGGATTGTAAGGATTGGATGCGGGAGGAATTAGATGGCTTCGTAGAGCCCCAAAGCTCGATTCCATATGTCCAGATGGGTCTGATGACGGTAATATAAATGAGCTTTTTGTAATGAATTGGAAGTTTTGAACGTTTGTCGAGTAAGTGTTGTAGTAATCGGTATCTACGGGCAGTGTCTTGTCGTTTTAGTCTCGTGTGAGGATATGTATGAAATATATAGTAAGAGAAAGTATGCGATCGTGAACATTTAAAAAATCCAGTTTTCGTCAGAAATACACGTTTTCGGACCATACACGTATTCATTAGAATTATATATTATAGAATTGAACAACAACAAAAACGCTGCATATATTAAACGAATATATTTGAGAGTTTTAAGTTTTTATTTCTACCGGCAGTCCCTATGACTGCCAGTCTTTTTTTTTTTTTGTATTATTTAATTTTAATTGGACCCAAATTTATTTTGTTATATTTTTTATTATTGTTGTTAATATTTTTTATACTTTTTTATTTATTTTAAAAGACACATCAGAATGGAATGTGGATCTGTAATAGGAACGGCTGACTTCCTTTCCAAGTGTTTTCCCATGAATGCTAACCGAGGTCACATATCTCGCTATTCTAATTGCTACAGGTGCGGGCAACAAACGCAGCTACTAAATGGTACTTTTCGGTCCTTTGTATCGGTTGATTATGTTTACGTGGGGATATGTTATCAAAATATGCATGGCTTTTCGTAAATCATTATCTATTGTAAATTGAGCTTGAATTGAAATGGGTACCCGAAAATAGGGATAAACCTATTTTCTCTCGGCCTGATCACCTCCTTGCACACCACTGTTAAACTAGAAACCGTACGAATTTCCATATGTAATGAGCCCAAAAGATTCAGAGATTGTAGAGTTACGGTTTTTTTTTTTGGTTTTTTTTCTATTTTTTTTCGTATTGTCATCCTGATAATATGTGAATATAACATGCAGTTGAATATAAAGCGCTGCAAATTATCACACAATGGTTTATTATTTAAAAAAAATATATATATTAAAAGTTAGAATCGGTCATAATTACTCCAAGAGGTTTCAGGTACGATCGGGTTTGAAACAAGGTGACTCCCTTTCACCTGTTTTATTTAATCGAGCATTAGAATATGTCATAATAAAGGTGACGTGTATCGAGAAAGGTTTAAATTGGGTGATAAAATTCCGGTTCTGGGATACGCCCATGTTTGGTACTGCTAGGTGAAGACACGGAAGCTATACGGATCTAGTACCCTGTGAATATAATTGAGTTGATAGCATCGCCGAGACTCAAATGTAATTTCGCTTATCCTAATTTTTCCTTTAACTCTTTGACTTGGCATGCATTCAAACAATGTTTCTTTGATTGTTGTTTATTGTCACATTTTTCCCTTCGAGGCAGCGTAAAATTTAGTCATGGATATTTAAATTGTTGTCGGTTTAAATACCAGTATACAATCATTAACTTTCAAGGCCGTCTATTTTAAGTTACAATAGATTAAAAAAAACACAGTAATAAATACTTGACATCAGTTTGGTTAAAAAGGAACAGATGATCAGAAGTAATTAAAGATTTAGCCGACGAAGAACCTGGATTGTATATTTACGACACCTGTTATTGAGTATATTTTTACCTGTGCTGCGGGCTTCACTTCATTACAATTATATTTATAGTAGGAGTGGGCATAATGGAATGACGATTATCAGATCATTCGATTATTTCAATCATTCGAATTAATCGATTACCGAATTAATCGGTTCGAAGAAACGAATGATCTTTCGAACTGAATTGTATAACGATAATCGAGGGATTATAAGGAGGTCGGATAATCGAACCTCCCTTTTTTTTTTTTTTTTTTTTCACATCACATAATTTATATGCAGCTCAGCCGCCATTATAGCGACGGGAATTGTGTCATATCGTCTCTCAGTATGCATATTAACCATTCGATCATTCGATTATGAAATCATTCGATTATTTAATTATAGTCATACTGTGGATATCGCTAAGGAATAGTTGCATTTTTTTTATCGTTCCTTCTTATCCCCTTTCTACTCTCACTTAAGAAAATGGCTTACATCAAATCTCTCAAAACTAAAATCACATATTTAACTAGAAGTATTATTTGAATATCTAAAGGAATAGAGAGTGTTAAAATCTCATTAACAAAAGTGATCTTGGTATTTAATGATAATTTATATATTCATTAAAAAAAATTCGTCGAGTAACAGAAGACATTCACTTACCTCGGGTGTTAAAATCATTTGTAGGACTAGTAATTAAAGTTAGAGTTAAAAAAAAAAGTTTAAAAAAATTATATTCAGTTAGATGTACATTATGGGAGCGGCGTGGTCTAGTGGATAGAGCGCTAGTATGCTGTTCTCCGGGTCCTGGGTTCGAATCCCGACTCTGGCAGAATTTTATTTATTCTGTTAATTCAGTCGGGGGGCGACCCTAGGATATGGAGACCCTCCTGGGGCAGACCCAGCCTCTATAAAGTGGGTACCCAAATTAATTGGGGAAAAACCTGGCGGCTGAGCGCGATTAAGGCCTAATCACCTCATTGCACTGCCGTTGGCCTAGAAACAGTACGAATCTCTATATGTACTGTGCCCAAGACCCTTCATGGGTTGTAGTGGTACAGGTTTTTTTTTTTTTTTTTTTTTTTTTTTTTTTTTTTTTTTTTTTTTTTTTTAGATGTACATTACTTTAGGTGGAGGTCGATATTTATATATAAAGTTGGTTGCTGATAATTAATTTTACCACTATTTTATATAATTATGGTGCACTACGTTTCGGCTATCATGCCATCTTCTGGTGCAAAGAACAATTTTTATCTTAAGGTGAGTGGGCAATTACACCCAGAAGCTTCCGACATAATGTCTCTTCGATGAAGGTCCACAATGCAGGCTAAAACGTCGGCACACAATTAAAATAAGTACTACTTGTTAATGTTTTTGTTTTTTTATTACCGCAATCTCAGTCATCTTCCTCATTTAATATTCTTAACGGTCAACTAAACTCCATCTTTAACTTTTATACTTGAAGTGCTACCACTGGGTAGTTCTTCACGAGACATTTTCAAGCCCATAATTGTAAATTAACACACTTACTTATTGTATTTACCATAAGTACAGTTGTAAGTATCAATAAAATTAAAAAAAAAAACTTTTTTAATCTCACTTACCTATGTATTGCATCTATAACTATATTTACAATTTCTTAAATTGATTTTTAAAAGATATGTTCTGTCGTGTGCGCACTAGATTTTTAATGTAGTTCTTTCTCTCTATATTATGACATGGGACCTATAATTAATTTAAAACTTGTGTGTATTTTAAGTCAGACAATTGCCTGATAAATACCCTGTTTGCTCCTCCCGTGAGGGGTAACTTTATTATAATAATAATAATATAAACAGCTTTCTCCACAGTGTATTATATTTTAGAAAGCGAAATCAAAAAGGTGAGGAGTGGTTGGGAGTGGAGGGTTTATTAAGGAGAAGAAGCCGAGGCTATAAAAACCGAAATAAACTTTGTAAGGAGGAGTTAGTTCGGGAGGAATTTGCTTTGTAGAATAAAGGGCAACCGGATAAATGGAGGAATCTGGGTCGCATTCCTCGGCGTGTCCAGGCCTCTGGGGGGAGATCTCTAGCTGAGGGCTCTGTCTTCCTCCTACTGGGAGCCACTAGCTCGGAGGGTGATGGCAGGCTCTAATAGCAACCTTCATATCAGGTCATTTTATATGAAACTAGACGATGTCTTGTCGACTTGAAGGCCGAGCTACACGGTGAGGAAACAGGTGTAGGTGAGGTGAAATATCGTAAGAATGAAATCTTGTGAGAGTTCACGAAAGAAGAGGGAGGGGAAGGGGAAAGGCTTATTTTTACTTTCACTTACCTACATATGAAATGTATTGTAAGAAAAAGGATTGCGATCGTGAACATTTTCGAATTCCAGTTTATGACGGATATACACGTTTTAGGGTCTCCTGAGTCAAAATGATCAAGTCCTACAAAAAGGTCTGTGTGTGTGTGGTAAGTCTAGCCCAAAAACCAAAAGTCATATAAAACTGAAACTTTATATTTCAGACAACTATACGCCCGATATGTTGGGGAAGCCGTGGTCTAGTGGATAGAGCAGTAGTCTACTGTTTTTCGGGACCTGGGTTCGAATCCCGGTCGTGGCAGAATATTATTTGTTATGTTAATTCAGTCGAAGGGCTGGGGAGGGGAGGGGGGAAGAGGGGCACAGTTCTAATCTTTATATGTATTGAGTCCAAAACCCTTCATAGGTTGTGGTGTAGGGTTTTTTTTTTTTTTTTTTTTTTTTATCACTACGATCGAGATGTTACAGCTTTTCATCAAAATCAGCTAACTAAAAGAGCCACTTTATACCATGCGTTTTGGACCTTTTAACGATTTTATTTAGAAACGGATCTACCGATTGTGATTAAGCTCGCCATATGGATGTAAAATTGGATGCCCTTTAATATGATGTAGGTTTCATTCTGATTTAAATAGTCTGACAAGGCTTAAATGCCGATAATTTGAAGTGTCTTTCTCCAAAGTATCTTTAATTTGATTTACTTTGTAAAATTTACCGTTATCATTTGATTAATATTGCTAAAAAACAGCTAAATCTATAAGTTGAGCGAATTCGATAAACAGAGAAAGGAGAAAAGAGAAAAATATTTTTAAAATATTTGTAATTTTTGTTTTTTTTAAATAGAATAACAGTAATATATATGTATAATATACCGTTGGAAAGCTGAGGATTTTAGAAAACAATATTATCCTATACACAGAGGTGTATATGAAAAATAATACTAACTGATTGTTATAGATAATTTTATATGGCGATATAATTTAATCTTAAACACATGTTTCCAACGAAACTAAATACATTTCTTTAAACCTTTTTGAACTCTATTTATTCGTTCTTAAATTGATTTTAACAACCGAGAAAAGTTGTGTGTTGTCCGCACCAGATTTTATAAAACCAATATCCGTGAAAAGGAGTCATACAAAGATTGACAATATGAACATAAAATTTCCTCTTCAAGAAGTCACAAACACCCTTGACAGAAATCGAATCAAGGGCTGACCTCATATCCGCTCTATAATCTTGTCCATATTTATTTTTTTTTTTTTAAAGACAATAGCAAAATGTCGTACGATTGCAGCCCGCTTGTCGCTGTTGAGATTACATGTTAACACTATCAATGGGACCGCTGATATTTTATCATTTAGAAATGTCCCGGTTGGAAATTGATATACTAAACATATATTTATACATTACGTAAGTGAGAGATATTTCCGACTAAACCAGAAAAACAATTAAATTAAAACACTATTAAAATTTTGATTTTATATATTACTAGAAGAATATTAAAAAAATAACTCAGTATAGTCTTGGGTTATGTTTGTTTGTTTGTCTATTTATTTAAACTAACTTTATGCTACTGTGGCTAATCGGACGATGCTACAGTGGAAGTCCTAAATTTTGTCTATCCAGGTTTTATTAGGATAGGGATCTTTAACGACTACCTGACATCGCACAGGCTCGGGACCACCTTTTAACGTCCCATCCGAAGAACGGCATAACTAAGAATTTTTTACTCCCAACCATACTACACAATCCTAGGACTGCATGCGGGTTTGAACCCGAGACTTTGGCAAATTTTGTGTTTTGGGACATAAGAGATAATCCCTGATAAAGACCCGCCACGTAAGCCGAAAACTTGGATAATAAATACTTTTTTTAGTACTCTCACTATATCATCGTCCGATTAGCCACATTAGCATAATGTGACTTTAAATAAATAAACAAACAAACTGATTGTCGTAGATTATAATATAATAGATAATTTAATAAAACACAAGTTTCTATTGAAACTCTGTGTAGTTAATTCATTAAAAATTTATTATTATCTCTAAATTCATTCAAAAAATTAAAATTCTATTTTAACATCGCTGGTAAGTGAAAGTCGTGTGTTGCCGGTAACAGATTTATAAACGCGAGGTTTGGCCGAGATCCCTCTGGAACATTATGCTATCGGATATTTCGAGCTCTTTATCACGAGGAACAATGTGCTCGCCTGTCCTCGTGTCTATTTGGTCCACACATCGGCCGTTAGGAAGGGACCATAATGGCCAATTAGCGGAGGGGGCGGGCCATTAACTGGGATTAGCAGTCGAGAGTTAGGCTAAGCTTTAGCACGGGCCGGCCAACTCCGACTCAACGCTGGTGTCTAAAGCCAGAGAGGATCGTCTCTCTATCGAGAGGTAACTTGCGCCTTTTTTGGTAACTAGCTGCTCCTAGCTTGTTCCCTTTTTACTTTCACTTACGTATATATGAAATATATAGTAATGGAAAATATTGCGATCGTGAATATATATAGAAAACACACAAAAAATCCTATTTACAGAGTAGTACAAAAATAGGTTTCTGTGAATGTGTAAGTAAAGACGTCAAACAGCCTGTATCTTTAATCAAACCTACGTCTGCAACATTTTATTATTTATAACGATATCGAATGTTTAACGGAAACAAATATACATTGGTTTATAATTAAAATTACATACTTCTTTGATATATTTAATATTAATTCTAGATTTTTTGAAGAATTAACCCAAAAACGATGTTTAAAAAATAATAATCAAGCCTGGAACTAACTCCAAATAGTTTTATTTTATTTTTTTAATTTGTTTATCAGGGAGCGGCGTGGTCTAGTGGATAGAGCACTAGCCTACTGTTATTCGGTTGGAATCCCGGCTGTAGCAGAATATTATTTATTCTGTTAATTCAGCTGAGGGGCGACCTAGGGTATGGAGACCCTCCTGGGGCAGACCCAGCCTCTACAAAGTGGGTACCTAAAGTTGGAGAGAAACCTGACGGCTGAGTGCGATCTAGGCCTAGTCACCTTATTGTACACCATTGTTATTCCTAGAAACCGTAGGAATTTCTATATCAATACCCTTTATGCGGTCGTGAAATTTTCGAATTTCAGTTTTCTACGGAAATACACGTTTTGGGTCCCTGAGGCCAAATGATGAAGTCCCTCAAAAAGGTGTGTGCACGTGTGGTAAATCTAACACGAAAACGATAAGTCGTAAAAAAAATGAAATTGCATATTTAAAACAACTATACGCCGGAGATGTTATAGTAACTTTTTGCTAACCAGAAAGAACCACTTTATAGCTATACATTTTGGACCTTTTTACGATTTTCTCAAAAACGGCTCTAATGATTTTGATTAAATTCGCCGTAATGATGTAAAATTTAATGGGCTTTATTATCATGTAGGTTTCATTCTGATTGAAATAATTTGACAGGGCTTAAATTCCAATATTTTATTTTATTTATTATTTTTAATATTTTATTCTTCCTCTGAAGTTTGTTTAAAATTAAACATCCTGAAAGTTGAATCGTACCAAAAAAGTACTTTTAGGCATAACTTAAATATTCCATTGAATTCTTAGACTTGCTATTAAAAGCGGTATAACTAACCCATATAGAGACAAGCTGCCATTTTGGCTAGGCATCATATGATATTTTCTGAAGGAAGCACCGTTTACGAGTTATAGGCGAAAAACTAAATAAAATGCAAACAATTCGAGGTTTTTTGGCTCCAAAAAATTAAGCTCACCACCTGCGATGGTGCAAACTCAGATTACTTATACTTAGGACCATTAAGAGGTATTGAAACGATTTCCGGCTTTGTCGGAATTACTTCCCACAAATCTTGAATTTTAGCCTTATTTTACTGGGAGCACTGTCCTCACTACATACGCTGATGACCTATGTGTGTTATGTGTAAACAATTACCCAACTATTGCTTCTCAAACCCTTCAGTCTCACATTGCGTCCATAGAAGAATGGTGTCAAAAGTGGAGGATCAAAATAAATCCTACTAAACCCCATCAAATTACCTTTACCCTTCGCCGCAAACCTATGTCTGCCTGTCCCACTATATCCTTTGGCAATATTACACTCACCTCAGTTGAACAGATCCCGTACCTTGGACAGCATCTCGACAGACGACTTACTTGGAATTCTCACATTTGACTGAAACGACAAGAAACAGCTCGCAGATATCGTTTAGTACAACATTTACTATTTAAACGTTCAAAACTTTCCACCTACTTCAAAAAACTAATAACCATACTTAAGGCCGATTTGGACATATGGAATTGAGCTATAGAGATCCACCAAGCCATCAAATCGCTCTCGCTTCCAATCCTTGCAATCCGAAATCCTCCTAAAGATCCTAAATGCCCCTTACTTTGTCACCAATAAAATAATCCATAAAGACCTGAATATCCCATTAGTTGCAGACTTAGCCCGAATTAGATATACTTCCTTTCACTCCAAATTACCAATCCACCCGAAACCACTTGTCCGCAATCTCTCATCTCCTATTCCTGAACATCCTCCGAGGTGGCTGAAAATCCGATGCCCTCGAGACCTACTTATATGAATAAACTCTGAAGTGATAAGGACTTGGTAGTTTCTTCTCCCACCTATCATGTCCATATCTCAATGTTCACATTTACTTGTAGTTTTTTGGTAATACAGTTCTAAAAATCTCTATAATAAATAAATAAAAAAAATCACTGGGCTATATATAAGTATTCTTTCAAATTTTGTAATATCCACGCAGGTCTATGTAAGACTCTGTTTTGTCTCAAATTGATTATGTATATGAAAACAATAAAAAATTCTCAAAACTTAGCCTAAACAAAAATTGCTTATTTATTGACTGAACCTCAAAACCTGTAAATATCTTATATTATTAACAGTTGAGCACTAAGAGCAATATATATATACACATATACTTGTACATTTTATTTATATTGTGACGTAAAAGCTAATATTTAAAGGCCAACTCAAGGTTTTTAGAGACGAGAACCTTGTGTAAGAAGCTTCCGCATTACAGTTCTCTTGGTCATGGTGGCCGGTATATTGACCCAACTCTTCCTTCTATTGTTGGCTTTTTTTTTTTGTTTTTCCGTTTCATAAGAAAGTTATTCCTACTGAGAAACCCGTTTTGACTAATGGTTCAGCATCTGTAGTCTCGATTTAAAATCAGTTTAAATGGAAAAAGACATTCTAACTGTAAAACTCTATTTTGTTTTGTTTATCTCATGTTACCTAATTTATAATTTTTAAAATGTTTTACTTCAAAGTTATTTTAATTTATAAATAAACACTTGGTGCCGATGGCGATCAATGATTGATTATAATGAAAAGTGAAAACTATTAGGAAACTAACATTTGTAGGTCCAGTTATTTTCAAAATGTATTGAAAATAAACAAGCATAAAACAAGTAAAAAAACAGCCTATAGTTGAGATAAATACAAAGTGAGGAATTTATGAAGTATGAGATGGTATGGTTGGCGGTGAATAAAAAAAACAAAACAAAAACCTATACCTCTATAACCCTGAAGGGTCCTTGATAAAGAGATTCCTACTGTTTCTAGGAGTAACATTGGTGTGCAATAAGGTGACTAGGCCTTAATCTCGCTCAGCCGTCAGGTTTTCCTTTAACTTTAGGTACCCACGTTGTAGAGGCTGGGTCTGCCCCAGGAGGGTCTCCACACCCTAGGGTCGCCCCACGGCTGAAGTAACAGAATAAATAATATTCTGCTACAGCCGGGATTCGAACCCAGAACACAAAGAACAGTAGACTAGTGCTCTATCCACTAGACCACGCCGCACAGTGGGTCCGAATGGCCAAAAAGCGGACAAAATTCAATAACTCGAAAACGGATCAACATAGAAATCTGGGATTGGTCTCATTCGACTCAGAATAGAAAAATACATCAAGTTCAACGGTTCAACAAGTTCTTTGTTGAAATTTTAAAGAAAATTAAATAACTAATTAGAAAATTGAAGTCTATTGGCAAGATAAAAATTTCGGAAATTTTCGTAATTGTTTGCACTTATGAAAACCAGTTCAAACAAGTATTTTGAGTGTATATTGAAATTAAATAATGCTTACAAATAAAAATTCCAGGAAGTTTAAAAGACTGGAGAATTCCGTAAATAATTAAACTAGCGATTCAAAGTCAAAGCTTGCTCAAATTGAAAAGAAACTTTCAATTTCAAATTCAAGGAAATTATATTAACAGTTGCTTAGCTGCATCACTGTATTCTAGGCGCTTTCTTATGTCTTAAATTTCTTAGGTCGGGTCTCATGTTCGTTATATAAAAGGATCTGAAGTCTCCAGTAGCTAGATTCGTCATATGTTATGTCGAAAACATATTCATTTTTCATCCACTCTTTGAATATTTTTCTAAACCTCGCCCGGTCTCTATTTGCCTTGTTTTTTTATTAAAATGAGGCAAAAACTCTTAGTTAGAGCTGCCACTATTGTAGAAATGTTTGTTTTCCTCGTCAAGTTCAGAGTGATTTCGTCGAAGTTTGTACCACCCCACAAGCACTCACAAAATTCGCGGTATTTAATTTTGAAAGAGCTCTTGGCTAGACAACATTAGCAACTAGACTGAACTGGAATTAAAAGTGTTTTGGCGTGGGGACATGTATTTTCTGAGCCGATTGGGTAAACAAAATAGTGCAACAATCAAAGGGGTACTCTAATTCTTACTTTTCTTTGCGGTATTATGATCGGATAGGCAGATGATTTTTTATGATAATCTTTATTCTAACACGTCGATTTTGAGAAAATACCTTTCCCATCCCCGAGGAAGGTGGAGCTTTTTTTGTTGAACTACCTTTTCAAAATGTTTACGGTAGTTCCTAACTTTGGTCTGGTTATGTGATCAAAAGTTTTTTTTTTTTTACCAATTCGTCTTATGTGTGGCATATTTAAACATCCTAGAACAGGAATAAAACTTTAGAATCATTTTACAATTTTTCTCAGTTATATAGCAAACTCTGAAAGTTAGGTGTAATTTAAGCAAAACTTCCACTATCTTGACTTTAAGCCTCAATAAATGAGGCTAAACATTAGTCTCGATAAAATTTGTGCTATATCTAGATGCAGTGGCTAATGTATTACAGAAACACGAGCCAGATGATCAAAATAAAAAAAAAATTCGAAAAATCTAATTTTTTCCGCACTTGCCCCACTGTGCGCCGCTCCCTAATAAATATATATTTTTTATTATTATTTATTTATAGCAATTTACTATATTAAATAACACAATAAGTAAAATAAAATGTAGAATGAAAATAAAAAGTATTGAGAAATAACTACACAGTGGTAGCACTTCACTAACTATTTCAAGATAGTAGGTCCCGGGGCCGCCTTCTTTTCAGTCGCCTTGGAGGATTATCAGGGATATCTGAGGAAGATAAATTACGGACAAGAAGTGGGTTTGTATGGGCAGGGAGTTTAGAATGGAAAGAGGAGTATCTATCACGGGCTATGTCTGCAACAAATGGGATGTTTAGGTCATTATGGAGGAGTTGATTTGTGACAAAATAAGGGGCATTCCGGATTTTGCGAAGGATTTTGGATTGTAAGGACTGGATACGAGAGGAATTAGATTGTTTCGTAGAGCCCCAAACCTCGATTCCATATGTCCAAATAGGTCTGATAATAGTGATGTAGATGAGTCTTTTGTAACATACTAGGAGTTTTGAACGTTTGTCTAGTAAGTGTTGTAGTGATCGATATCTTCGAGAAGTTTCTTGTCGTTTCAGTCTTGTGTGAGGATTCCAAGTAAGGCGCAATAAATATATTTAAAAAATTAAATAAAATATAGCTAGTTGGATGAGTTAGTCCCAGGCTTGATAATTATTATTTTTATTTATTTTTTAAATATCGTTATTCGTATTAATTCTTAAAAAATCTAGAATTAATATTAAATATATCTAAGACGTATATAATCTTAATTATAAACCATTTGATATTTGTTTCCGTTAATCCTTCGATATCGTTATAAATAATAAGATGTTGCATACGTAGGTTTTATTAAAGATACCGGCTGTTTGACGTCTTTATTTACACAATCACAGAAATTTATTTTTGTAACTCTCGGTAAATAGGTTGTTTTGTTTTCTATATATGTTATTTATTAACTTT
The DNA here is from genome assembly GCA_023052935.1 of Piezodorus guildinii. NCBI lineage: Eukaryota > Metazoa > Arthropoda > Insecta > Hemiptera > Pentatomidae > Piezodorus > Piezodorus guildinii. The sequence continues at coordinate 90,573,423 of CM041294.1, forward strand.
ATTAAAAAAAAATAAAGAAAGAAATAAAATTCTTGAAGGATGCGACCGGTCTGACAACCATTGACGCAAACTTTAGGAATGTTATCTCTTCTTATCACCCCTCTCTTCGTTTTTTATTTTATTTTAGTATTATTTTTTTATTTTAGTTACTCAAAATGTTTATCTATTATTTCCTTGGCATATATATTTTATTTTATTTTTTATTTTTATTTTGTTAAGGCTTTTAGATCTGACTCACGATTTTGTTAATGTCAAACTTTAATTTTTACTCAAAGAGAAAAATTCTTACTTCTCTTTACACAAAGAGAAAAATTCCAAGCGCCAAAGTCCGCACAACAAAAAAATTTAAACAAATTAATTTATGTAATTTTATTTTTCTTAAGCCTTTTAGATCTAGTTCGCGATTTGATATATTTAGCCGTGGAGCGACCCTGGGGTATGGAGACCTTCCTGGGGCACACCCAGTTTCTATAAAGTGGGTATCCAAAAGTAGGAAAAAACTGGTCCGAGCGTGAATTAGGCCTAACCACAGCCTTACATGGCCGTTTGCCGTTGAAACAGTAGGAATCCCTATATGTGCCGAGCCCGAGACCCTTCATGGGTTGTAGAGGTGTAGATTTTTATTATTATTTTTTAAAAATTATTTCAACATTACAATAAACATTTAATGTTGATATAACATTTTATTTAGACTCTTAGAGTAAAAAATGTGCCAGTTTATTTATGAATATCTGGCTATTTGAAATAATAATTTGAAACCTTATTTAACAGTACTTCAAGAAAAGGCTAAAATACAAAATGACATGAAAAAAAAAAGTAAGAAAAACTACCCAATACTCGGAGCCCTCCAAATAGAATTCAGGTTATTATTAAGTCAGAAGGTCTCGTGCCCAACTCCTTCTCAGACACCTCGGAGGTTTGTCAGGAAAATGTTTTGAAGTATTAAACAAATTATTTAAATTAGATATTGTGGCTCCAATTAACTAATCTTTACGGTTTTACTATTACAACATATTTATTTAATAGATCGTAATCCCCCGTACAAGTCCTTGGACTAAAAATTAATAATTTTATATCCAACAAAAGATATATACAAAAAATCGACCTATTAACCTTCGGTTAATGAAAATATTCCAGTCTGCGTCATACCTCACGATAAAATCCTTGTATCAGTTTTTTTTTCATAACATATCCTTAACATATTGGGTATTGTGAAATATTTCTAAAATGGTTAGTATTGTTTAATATTTCATATTTATGAGTTATATACCATTTCAAATTTAGGTCAGTAATGTGTGGACGTATGAAAGAAAAGAAATTAGTATTAAAAAAAGATATTATTTAAATTTATTATTATATTGATTCATTTCCTCTTTTCTCGATTAAAAACAGAATTCAGTTTTTTTTGTTTTTTTTAAATCACGAAACTTATACATTTCTGGCCTTTTGTATTTAAGTATAGAAAAAAAAATTATTATTTTGAGCGTTCTCTCTTTATTATATGCATGGTAAAAGTCTTAAGTGAATCCTACCGTGTCTCTCCCGCAGACCGGCCAAACCCGCACAGCCTTTTTGTATTGCGGGTGCTGTTTAACTAGCCCCAGAGTATATATATGTATATTTATTTATCACATTTACTAAATGTATTTCATTACACAGTTGAAAATAAATTAAATGAATGAAAAATAATTTCTATAAGTAAAAAAAAAATTATAATATATCGTAAATGAGGTTATTACATATTTATTTAAGAGTCGGTTGATAATGATGTATTAGAGACATGTCTGTCACTATCATCGTTTACAGTGTTTAGCGATTCCGTTTAAAGACATATTTAGCCTCTCATTTGCACATATTTAGCCTTGCAGCCATGTCTTCAGTTCTCGGTACTGCTGATAGGTACTTATGCAAATAGTCCTCTCCTCTTCGAATATAGTTGTCTATAAATTACACCTGCCTGGATGTTTCTCGGAATATCGTCTGGGTAACAATAGCGTCGTGTATTGTAATTGAATTTGAGGCAATCTGCATAAGAGGCGGGTTTATCATGGTTAAGTAATTGATCGCAGTTGTTATTTCTGAGGCTGTGGTCTCTTCAAGGAGGGGTCAGAGGTCAGAGGCTATTTTGTAATAGTCACAACTGCCAATAGTATACTATATAGGCTGTTTCAGGGGTACGTGGCCAGACTTCAGGAATTAGGAAAATACCTCAAAATAGGTGAAAAAAGTCCTATAAACATGTGTTCGAAAATGCACAGTAAAAGAGCTAGAAAAGAAAATCCAATGTTAAAGTACTAACCGTTTTTCAGGCATTATCAGCTTCTATCTTCTTAGGAATCGAATTTTCGATAAAATTAAATTTAAAAAAGACCTACAAATTATTACATAATGCGTAGATTCTTTTAGGTGAAGGTCAAATTTCTGTGAATAAAGTTGGAGGCTGATTTCTACTTAAACGTAGAAACGTAGTGCAATTATTTTCAATAAAAGGGTGGTGAAGTATAAATCAGCCTCCAATTTTATTACATAATGGTTAATTATTTCCAATTAAATATATTAGGGTATAACTGTTTAAAGCTGCTAACCTTTCCGATTTTTCTCTATCTTCAATAATAAACGAGTTTTGGTGGAATTACGTCTATTACAATTTGTGACTTCATTACATAGATCAACTTTACTTTTTTTCTTTAATCTTTAAAAATAAGCAAGTTATGGGTGTAACTATACGTAAAATTTCCATTTTGTTTATAATTATCGCGTTTTTTTTTTTTAGTTAAAAACACTAATAAGTTTTTTCTATATCTTCGAAAAGAACGGAGTTGCAAGCGTATATATAGGAAAGATTTCATTTTTTTTCCCTTTGTCCTATTTTTTTTTTCTTATTTGTTTATCATTACAGATTCTTTTTTTAAATTTATTGAGATACATTACCATTGGTTTCAAAATGAACCCATGGAGTAGTATATTTGTGGCGAATTGAAAAAAAAATTGGTCCAGTAGTTTCTTAGAAATGCCGCGGGCAGCGGACAATCGGAATTGTTTTAATTCGTTATTCGGATTCTACAAATCTTGAAACGCAAGCCCTTAAATTTTTAGAGAGGGAAGAGGTTGATTTTTTATTTTAGATTTCAGCAAAAATAAGCTTTTAGGGTACTTTGAGTCCACAAAGTCGCGCTAAAAGATCTATGTGTGTGATAAGTCAAGCACGAAAGCGAAAAGTTGTTTGAAACTGAAATTGCATATTTAAGACAACTAACTATACGCGAGAGATGTTACTTTTTCATCAAAATCGGCCAACCAGAAGAGCCACTTAATACCATGTATTTTAAGCTATTTTAAAAAAATTCTCAAAAACAGCTTTAATATTGTTTGGATTTCATTCTGATTGAAATAGTCTGCTAGGGCTTAAATGCCGATTTTTTTAATTTGTCTTTCTCTAAAGTACCTTTAATTTTGTATATTTAAAAAATTAATATTATCATTAGTATTGATAAAAAAACAGATAAATATGTAAGTTAAACGAATTCTATATCCAACTTAAGGAGATAAGTGCAAAAATATTGTATTATACACGAAGTTGTACCAGATAATAGAGAGTGATGCTATTTTGAGAAATTAAACATTATTTATATAATAGTTAAAAGTAATAAACGATAAAGTTTTGTATAAAATAAAGTTATTGAATATTTATTACAAATATGTTGAAAGTATGTGAGAGTTTATGATAATTTACAACACTTACAACATCAGATCAAAACAGCACAAAACTTCATGTTTTACTTTCAACTACTCTAACCGTGTAGTGTGATCTTGAAGAAGGGGTGAGAGTTTATACTTATAATCCCTAAAATTTTGTTATGTGGATTTCCGATAGTGAGCTTAGTTCTCAGCTGTGATAGTATAATAATTTATTCTGTCAATGTTGGGAGGAGACCCTCCTCTTGCACACCCAGTCTCTATAAAATAATATAAATACTATTTAAAAAACTCTATAAGAATAGTTCTGTTTAATCCAGAATCCTTAATTTGTGATTTTATTGTTTCAGGATGTGGCGCTTAGAGCACTTAAAATGGCGAACGGGAGGTTCGAAGCCGCCTTGGACTTACTGGCCAAGCAGCATGTTCCTGTCGAAACTGTTGTCAACGGTGTTGCCAAAGGATCTAATGCTGGTAATTAATATTATTTATTATTGATATATTTATAAATAAGTAATATATTTATAATGGCTGAGTAACTAGCGCACTAGTCTCTCATGCTAGAGGTTGTGAGTTCGAATCCCAGTCCCAGCAGGACTTTTATAAGGATGTAAATACATGGGGATTCACTCACAGTCTCTTTCCCTCCCTCTCCCCCGGGTATGTGGAACCTGTCAGCCAAATGGTGGCCACTTACAAAATTAGGCATAGGGAGTGATTATCCTACACTACAAAATGCATCGTGAAACGTGTATCCCAGGAGATTACACCGCGAGGCCCAGGGCCTACACAGCCTGTCTCGCCACTGATAAAAAAAAAAAAATTATATATAAGGGAGCAGTATGGCCTAGTGGGTAGAGCACTAGGCTACTGTTCTCCGAATCCTGGGTTTGAATCCCGGCTGATGATCCTAGGGTTTGGAGACACTCCTAGGGCAGACCCAGCCTCTATAAAGCGGGTACCCGAATTAATGGGAGGAAAACCTCTGGTGGATGAGTGTGATCTTGTCTTATCGCCTCATTGCATTTCTGTTGGCCTAGAAACAGTACGAATCTGTATATATACTTAGCCGCACAAAGAGGGCGGGATAGCTCAGTAGGTTAGCGCGCGTTGCCTAGCAACAGAGAACCAAAAACTTGGAACAAAATAATCACAAGTTCGAGTCTCGGGATGTGGTGGATTTTTATCTCAGCATATATCCGATTATTATAACATCAGAAAATTAAAAGAAACTAAACAACCATATTAACTTTTCTAATGTTATGCACAACTTTCTTCATGTTTTCTTTCATAAAAACCTTCTACTAACAATAATAAGCACAACAAAAAAAGAATTAGCAAAATTGGTCCAGTCGTTCAGGCTTGATACCATCACCAAGGGAAATTATGATTCATTTTTATATATAGAGATTTATGACCTGCTAGAAACTGTCATATGTTTCGGAAAGATAAATTTTAATTTTTACTAATACTGAATAGTTACTTATCCCACACACATGTACCTAAAGCACAAATGTATATAAAAAATAAAATATTAATTATTTCATATCTCAATTTCATCATGATATTTGGTTACTGTTGTTAATATTGATTTAATTTAACTAAATTATTTAATATTTTTATTTATCCTTAACCCCCTAGCTCCTAAACATCGAATTTTTGAGCCTGGCTTATTTTTCTTTGTGGTTATCTTCATCAATAGGCCTAAATAAATGAGAGCAAAATGAAGGAAAATTAAAAAAAAAAATTCTATAAAACTGTGGATGAGGCTTATCTATGTTTTATGTGCCCTGGAGCTCAGCTAAAAAGGCAACACTGTTTAGCTGAGATGCAATAACTGGAAAGAATACCTTCCATGTGTTGTTACTTTATGTGCTTTTTTTTTTTTTTTTTAAATCGTCGAAGTTGAGGTTGCTTCATTGCAACACTGGGTGCTTAGGGGGTTGAGTTAATTTATTATTATATACATTTATATTTATACATGGTATCTCATAAATGTCTAGTCATCTTCTCACATCCTTGATTGGCCTATAAAAATAGTTTTGTTTTGTACCATTTTAAAGCTAATTAAATTAATAAGTATGTTTTAGATCCGGGAAATGTACAACCTAACGATAGAAGAGTAATAGCTGCGTGAAATGTCCGAACATTTGTGAAAATATTAAAATTTAATTTTTTGCATGAAGTGCGACACTTACTTTCCTATTTTAAGGGTTTAACTTTTTAACCTGAAATTTTCTCTTCTTCCATTTTTATTGGTTTCTTTTCTGTAAGTTTACATCAAGTAGATATATTTGAGCTTATCCTGCGAAAACCATGGATAATAGCAAAAAACGCAAAATTTGATTTTCCTCCCTAACCATTGAGAATCGGACTATGGGGCATATGAACTTTTTTGTTCCACTTGAGGTATAGTATCTGCTCTCACGATATGACTAGGCATTTATGACACCCTGTATATGGTCTCTTTGTTCAAGACCCAATATTTTTATACAATAATAGTCATATGATCTACTACTATCAAACTTAAATTAACAAAATTTATTAAGATAATCTGATGAAATACAGCTTTGTTATTTTAGTACATTATTGAAACATTCATTATCAATTTCAAATCTCTCCCCTCTCCCTCCCTCTCCTCCCCCCCTCACACACATATTACCATGAATATTATCTCCTGTTAAGTAGTCCCATGGTTTATTTTACTTACATCAAAAATATATTTTATTCTAAACATTCTATCCATTATAAAACTATTTCTTCATTAATATTATTAAAATCTTTAATGGTTGGATAATAACTTAATCCATAGAAGAAAAAACAGCACTAATACAACATGTAACTCAAGATAAATCTATGCTAATTTGATTTTGATATATTTATTTAGCATAAAAAAAATAAAATAAAATAAAAAGGCAACAAAGTGATATTGATTTTTTAAGTGATGAAATTAATTTGTCTTTCAATTTCATATAAAATACCAAATATTTAAACCAGTATTATCCCAAAATACTTGGCAATAATAAATGTATAATGGACAATTTAATAATAAACAATTTTTTGTCAAATAAAATTGAACATGTAGATCTAGTTTACTCAACCTGATAGTAATCAGTCAATTCCTAACCTATCTTATATGGTTATATAGTGAGTTAACAGTAAAAAAAGTATAATAGTGAAAATTGATAAAAGACTGGAACAAGATTTTATTAGAAATATATATATATATATATATACAATTTATTTCAATTATTAACAATTAAAATTTATTGAAAATAAAGTTTCCTAATATCTACTTGTATTTATCAATTAGGTTTGAAATTAATATTAATAAAAGACTTAGACAAAGTTGTCTTCAACATATTTAAGAATGTTGAATTGCTTTAGATTGGAAAGTATGTTTGAATTAAAATGTTGGTTGGTTGGTTTTTTAAAATTTTAATGGCACAAAACATCGCGGTCATCAGTGCCAGATATATTCATTTTATAGAAGATTAATTTAAGATAAAATGTATTAGTTGAAATATTAGATATATTCATTAAAAGATATAATATATGTAAAAGAAAAAAGAAAAAAAAAGTAAATAAAATAAACAATAATAAAAAATATTAATACATTAATATTACTTAATAAATAAAGTGATGAATATAATAGTTAAACGAGTAATTAAAAATTTAGTAAAAATTTTAAATAAAAAATTAAAATGTTATATTAGTGTTTCAAAATTAATTATGGTTTTTATTGTTAATGAGAAAAATATTGAAGCTGTTTTTTAAGAGATTCCCTTATCGTGCCGAAACTGTGCTGAATAAATGAATTAATTCAATATTTTCATAAACTAGATATAGTTTTATTTTTATTTTTTTGAAATAATTTGAATTTGGTTAAATTAATATAATCTTCAGGAGTAAATTTTGAATAAAAGTGAATTATGAAAATGTGCGATATCAGCAGTTGTAAATAATAAATATAAAAAACCTCGTCAAACTAAATAATGTTCAATTTCTTAAAATGGTCTTTCTCAAATATAAAAAAACATTTTTTCATAATGTCTAATCTACAACTTTTTGTTTTGATGTAACGTTATCATTTATTTTTGCTATATCTTTTTAAAAATAATATTTAGTAACTAGGATTTTTTTAAAATAATAAGTGATGTTATTATCCGATTTTATTAAGAAAAATTATTGTGATGTCTAACAAGCATTCGCTTTCGTGTACTTCACTTGGCTCTTCTCTCCCCATACCTTATCTCAGAGAATGTGTTATTTTATTTTTTATAAAATTGAGGTTCATGACATTTTTTTTTACAGTACCCATATACTACAATAGCGAGTAGCTTCAAAATCATATTTAATATATATTTTATTAGTCTTATCCTTTTGATATGCCCTTAAGTCTTAGATCAACCTCAAACATGTTTTATACAACAGTAACCCTTGGTTCTAAGTCTTCCTTTTTAACCATCTGAGAGTTCCTCCATTATCTTTCTTGGGAGTCTTTCCTTATCCGTGTGATGTCCTAATTATTTGTATTATGAAACCATATCTGTATCTCATCTCTAAAATGAAGGGTATGTGGGCTCTGTGCACAAAGAGATTTGTGCTGTTTCTAGTTCAATAGTGATATGCAATGAGTTGACTAGGCCGAGATCACACTCAGCCGCCAGGTTTTTTCCCATTAATTCGGGGTAGCCTCTTTATAGAGGCTGGATCTGCCCCAGGAGGGTCTCCATATCTACCCTAGTGTCGCCCCCCTCCCCCTTCCCCCCGGCTAAATCAACAGAATAAATAATATTCTGCCACAGCCGGGATTCGAATCCAGGACCTGGAGAACAGTAGACTAGTGCTCTATCCACTAGACCACGCCGCTGTATCTCCATAAAGGTCTCTTAAGTTTTCTGTTTGTTTTTATTGTGTATGGATTCTCGACTTTGGTTAGACCATATACTTTCCTTCTGAGAAAAGCTGAAGAAGATGGCCCAAGTGAAGGAGAGGAATGTTGATGATGCTATGACCATCAGTGGATCATAATATATAGATCATAGAGATATATGAATAGATGAATTTTATTAATGACTCAGATATAGGAATCATTAATATGACTCTAGGTATAATATAGGAATCAAAGGGAATTTAGTTTTTCTTGTATTCTTATCTTCAGCCTAATTGATATTATATTCATTGACTAGTCAAATTTAAATATTGATTGTAGAGAAATAGTACAGATGTAAATTCTCTGCAACATCCAACGAAAAATAATATTTCTTAGATTGTTATATTTGATCCTAAAGTGTATTAATAAACTGAACAAAAAAAAAAAAAAAGGCTGTATGGTCAACTATTAAGATGATAATAAGTAGAAAGAATCAGAAGTTAGTCTAGTGAACAGTTTTTTAATGTTGCCTGATGGCTTACATGTTTCTGTGCCAACGTTGATAGTTTCAAGAAAATTTTCCTAGTGTGTACCATTAAATTTCCTCGAATTATTAAATTAAATGAACGGTCAGCAATGAAAACTAATTAAAATATTTAATTTTAAAGTTTTAAATGGACCAGTTATTCATATTTAGCTCCTTTTCTATTATTATAAAATACTAATCTAGTTTGTTTTGTGCCTTGCAGGGATGTCGATGCTGAGCACGAAGCTGATGCGTAAGCCTAGCCTGGAGCGGGAGCTGCATCGAGGCAGCCCAGCACTGGACAGCGGGGCTGGCAGCTCCAGGTCCGACAGCCCTCGACAGCTGGCAGAGCTCATGGGCCACCCCCAGCTGGCACGACAGTACTCACCCTCTGGCTTCCCCGACCAGCCACCCCCACCGCCTCCGCCCAGGTCCAGCGGCACCCCTCCACCTCCTCCTCCACCCCACGCCTATCCCCAGCTTCTGAAAAGGATGTCCCCCGCCCCTCGAGGGACCAGCCCAGTCTCCCGCCAACCGATGGTCGTCCAGAACAGTCCTCAGGTCCAGCAGCAGCTCTCCCAGCAGATGCAGGCCCTTGCGCTCTACCCTAACAGCGAGCCACCTCCACCTTACCCCCTACCACCTTCCTACACGCCTCCATCCAGAGCCGACAGAGCCCCACCCAGCAGGACTACCGGAAGTCTCCCTCGTCTGGGATCTACTCAGGCCCCGCATCGGCCGGATCACCTAGCCCCGTAACCGTCGGAGGCAGCACCACCCCCACTTCGGTGGCACGGCCTACGCCACTCCATTCGTGGGGCGCCAGGCAGGCCAAGACCCAGCCGCCCATCATCATGCAGTCAGTGAAAAGCACCCAGGTGCAGAAGCCAGTCCTGCAGACTGCAATCGCTCCTACCTCTCCACCGCCACCATCCTACGCCTCCTCGATGCAGCAGAAGCAGGGCAAGCCCCCGACGCCGGTGCCCACGACGGAGCCCCCCAGCTATGCCAGCACGATGCAAGCCCTCGCCGCTCAACGCTGCATTGTAGGCCAACCTTACGCGGAAGAAGCAACAGTTGTTGAGAGCGGCACCACACCAAAGTCCTCTCCCACGGTTCATCTTCCTCTCCAGGTCTGCCAGCTTGATTAAGTGGCTCTTTTTTTATAGTATCTTACTATTTGTTTTTATTAGTTTTATCTTACATTTTATGCTCTCATACACTATTTATACCTTAGTAGGAAATAATAAATAAAGCCATAAATTGCTAGAGAAAACAAAGATGTGTTGACTCCTGCTTGCCTCCCCACCTCCCTCACTCCTGCAGACCATTCTTCATGGCATTCTTTGCCATTTTTAAAACTAAAAGTAACATTTGCTTAGTTTATTAAGCAATCAGAATTGTATTTAACATTTTAATTTGTTTTTTTAGTATCAATTAAATTATAACCTTGTTTATCCCCACTGATTTGGACAAATGATAATCTCAACAATTGGAAGTCTGAATAATAGCATTAGGGTTAACAATATAGATAATAAGCAAAATAAAATTTTTAAATATGCAGACTTTTTGATTTATGGTTTGATGAAAAACTGTATTTGGTTGCAAAGAACTTTATTTTGTTTCAAAATTATCTAGTATATATTGTTTACCTGACTCTAAACAGACACTTTGAAACAAACTAGGTTGTCATTATCCAGCTCATATAAACTTTGTTGCCTTATTGTTATAGTTAAAAATTACTTTCTGGTTTGAGCATTAAATAAATAAAAATGTCAGATAATCTGATCCAGATAAGCAAGCCTTTACTGTAATTTAATTATTAGTTTCTACATTTAATGCTTTTTATATTTTTACAGCGTAAATACTCACCGGGGGTGAGCAGCGAGCAGAAAGTCCTGCTTCGAACGGAGGACAGAGAACACCTCCGCTCCCGCCTACAGCCTCGTCTTCGGTAACAAAAGCGAACCAGAATCAGAATCAGAACGGGGACAGGCGGCCGTATAAGATAGACCACCAGTCACCGATTCCAGAGAGGAAGCACATCAGCAAAGAGAAGGAAGAAGAGAGGAGGGATTGTAAGGTACGCAACTACTCTCCTCAGGCATTCAAGTTCTTCATGGAGCAGCATGTGGAAAACGTGATCAAGTCGCACAAGCAGAGGGTCTTCAGGAGGATTCAGCTAGAAACGGAGATGTCCAAGATAGGCCTGAGCGAGGAGGCCCAGGCACAGATGAGAAAGATGCTCTCTCAGAAGGAGTCCAACTACATCAGGCTCAAGAGGGCCAAGATGGACAAGTCCATGTTCGTGAAGATCAAGCACATCGGGGTGGGGGCCTTCGGGGAGGTGACACTGGTGAGGAAGATCGACACCAACCACCTCTACGCCATGAAGACCCTGAGGAAGGCGGACGTCTTGAAGAGGAACCAAGTCGCGCACGTCAAGGCTGAGAGGGACATCCTCGCGGAGGCTGACAATGAGTGGGTTGTCAAGCTGTACTACTCCTTTCAGGTGAGTTCATTTTTATATATTTAGATATATCATCATATATCATTTTTTATCTACTTAAAAAAGTTGAACTAATAAACTTCTTACATTCGGGGTCATCTGTGGTGAAGTGGCTAGCTTAACAGCCTTCTATACCCGGGGTCGCGGGCTCTAACCATTTTTTATTAGTTATGTCGTTCTTCGAGGGTACGTAAAGAGGTAGTCCCAAGCTTGTGTTGTGTCAGATATTTGGGACTCCCACTGTGTTATCGTCCGATTAGCCACAACAGTATAAAGTAACGTTAAATAAATAAAAAGCAAAGAATTTATCAAAAAATAATAATAATATTAACATATCCCTCCTATGCTTGTCATTTGTTTTTTTGTTTTTTTATGCGAAGTGGCCTTATAGACCACGGGAATATCATTTCCTCCCAACTTTCCCAACATTTCCCTCTCTTCCTCTCTTCCCCTTCAACATTTCAGATTGCACTCTTCTTCCTTCCTCGCTTCATACGCAAATCTTCCTTCTTACTTCTTTGGCGCCCACAAGGACCTTTATATTCTCTAATTTTTCCTTGTATTCATCTCTATTGAGACAATCCTGATTTGATATTCCTAATTTCACTGTTTCTTTTAGTTATCTGCTGAATGTACTCCTCAGACCCTTTGTATTCCCTCATTTTCCCCAAGGTCTTATTTATTCTGCTCAGGCTCATCCTGATCATATGACCATAGAAACGTAGCCTAATGTCTGTTTCTAGGTCATCCATTTCTTTGTACAGTTCTCTGGTAGGCCTCAGAACATATCCCTCCGGTAACTTTACTGGCCCATAAATCCTCCTCAAGATCTTCCTCTCTATTCACCAAAAATTTCCTTAAGCTAAGAATATAAGCGGTATCCATTTCATAAAGAATAACCAGATTGACAACCATGTTGTAGTGTCTTATTTTCACTCTTATTGAAAGATCCTTTTTACAGTATAGGCTACTGTTGGCAAAGCTTTTTTTTATTAATATTATTCATAGTAATTTTAGGTTATGATTTATTTATTGTACGTATAACAATTACATTATATTTTTTTATTTCAGGATAAGGACAATCTTTACTTTGTAATGGATTACATACCTGGAGGAGATCTTATGTCTCTGCTCATTAGGCTAGGAATATTTGAAGAACCGCTCGCTAGGTTTGTTTTTTTAAATTATTATTTAATAATAAGCCCTATATTTATTTTGGGATATCTTTGGCACACAATCCGGACCTTGCTATATTAGATTACTAGCTGCGACCCGAGGCTAAGCCCTCTAATATTTTATTTTGTGCTAATTTATGTACGTTCATGCCATATAAGGTTAACTATAATACATATAACTTTGTTATCAGTCAATCAGTTACTCCTTCTACTATTTTGATACACAACAAATAAATTATTATAGGTGGAATAGTCAGGAATCAGTCATTTTTAAAAAGTTTTTAATTTTGCCAACGTTTCGGCTCAAGCTTGTGAGCCATCATCAGGGCATTACTGAGCCATGTCCAAGCATAAACTCCTCATAAAGAGTTTATGCTTGGACATGGCTCAGTAATGCCCTGATGATGGCTCACAAGCTTGAGCCGAAACGTTGGCAAAATTAAAAACTTTTTAAAAATGACTGATTCCTGACTATTCCACCTATAATAGTTTCTACAGTCGACTATACACCCTCAATATAATTCACAACAAATAAAGTTTTATTATTTATTCCGTCAAATTTAGGAAAATATACCAATAGAAGAGGTAATACTCATAATCTCTCATCACATTTTAGCTTTTATGGACATTTTAAGTTACATTCTTTTAAATATAAAATTGGAGAATGATAATTAACTTCACCACTATTTTATATAGTTATGATATGGTGCAAAGTACAATTTTTATACTTACACCCAGAAGCCTCATTATAAGTCTGAATTGGATCTATTTACACCTAATTATATTATTTAAACACTGAATATTATATTAAAATATCTCCTTTGCAAATTAAATGCATATTTTCCCAAATTGTGGACAAAGCCTTTCTCCAGAATAACCTGTGTTTTTTTAGGATTCGAATAAGTCCTACTTTTCTTGAAATGAAACGTTTGAATTATTTTTTAAAAACTAATAACAATTGAAGATGTATCTATGAGAACCTTCACTTGAAACATGGATACTATGTTTAATATGTTTAAATAAATTTGTTATGAATTCAGGATCTTTGCTAATACATGTCAGATTAAGGCGATTTTGTTTTTGGGTGATTGCAAATTGAATTATCTTTCAAATGATTACTTATAGTTTTCAGGAAATGTTTAGTTTTGAATTGTTCAAAAACCATATTTGTAAAAGTTTTTAGAAATATGTTTTTGTTCAACCTCTTGGAGGACAATTTTTTTCAAACCCAGCCTTATTGCACATGTAGAAGACGAGAACCTCTGAGAAAGATTTCAGCTTCTCAACCATACTCATTTTTGATATGACTAGAAAATTGAGTGAAATGATACTTTCATTTATAAATATAGATTATTTATTTCGATTCATAGATGATTTTAAAAAATTTAATACATTTCACGAAGTTGAAACAGTGGTTCAGGAATTTTTTTTCGATAACCATCCAGAAGTGTGTGGTGTCTGCTTGGAATCAGGTAACTGTGCATTAAATTGGGCTATATTTTGAATATTAATGTTGTTACATTAAAGAATAAATATATTAATTATTTTTAATATACAGCCTAAATATATAATATTTACTTATTTAAGGTATTAATTTTAATTGTTTGCAGGTTTTATATTGCTGAGCTGACATGTGCTGTTGAGAGCGTACACAAAATGGGTTTTATTCACCGTGATATAAAGCCTGACAATATCCTAATAGACCGCGATGGTCATATCAAACTTACCGATTTCGGCCTCTGCACAGGCTTCAGATGGACGCATAATTCCAAATATTATCAAAGAAATGGTAATTATTGTAACATTATTATCTCATATTATTTCATATGTCATATCTGTTGTTTTGAGATTATAAGGAGTATAAATTTCTATTTTAGTACTTTCTATTATTGGCAGGACATGATATATTTATTGTCTGTAATTTGAAATATTATAAGTTTTTCCAAAAATATTATAAAATTATGAATAGTGGTTCGTTCCTTAATGAAATAAGAAGTAGAAAAAGAAATTTCTTGAATACTGGATAGTTCATTATTTCTCAAGAAATATTCAATGAAGCATGAGATAATGGTTAATGAATTGTTTACTAAAAATGGTATGAACTGGTTATTTTACACTATCACAACATCCATTGAAATGGGGTATGGAGACCCTCCTGGGACACATCGGGCCTCTGGTGCCCGAGCATTATTTAGACCTAATCATCTCCTTGCACAGAAAAAGACTGACTCCTGATTATTCCACCTATAATAATTTCTACATCGACTATACATCCTCAATAATATATATATATATATATATAATATATATATATATATATATATATATATATATATATATAATATATATATATATATTATTTATATTATTATTATTAAATATTATATCAGGCAGGCTAACAATCAGATTAAGAGTAAAATTTAAATTAAAATGAATAGCTCCTATTAGTTTCCAAACATAGCATCCATTTTGGATGCAAGGGGTAGGGTTTTCCAGGCGAATTTGCAGGCACAAAACACAATATGGCAGGTAGAAAAAAAGTCAGTAGGATTTGGGGTTTGGAGCTGAAAAGGGGAGGATCTGCTGCTGTCTGAAGAATGATTGTTAGCCTGAACATGTATTATTTTTGTAAGTTATAATTATAATTAAAAGTTTAATAAAATTTTTTGCCTAATTGTCAAGAACCAATACCCTGAGAGTAAATGAATTTTAATTTAGTAACTTTATTCTTTTGGCCAGCTTCATTGAAAATATCTGTTATACTTAAGAGACCCTGTACCTGAAGAAATGCAATTTACTGTTCTATTTTAGTACTTAAGAGTGATAGTTCTGTCATAATTGTAATAAATGATTTAATTGGCTAAAATTGTAGTAATTTATATGACATTTTGCCAGGAGAACACGGAAGGCAGGACTCGATGGAACCCAACGAGGAGTGGGTGGGGGCCGAGTGTCGCTGCCATCAGCTGAAGCCGTTGGAGAGGAGGAGGAAGCGGGAGCAGCACCAGCGCTGCCTTGCGCACTCTCTAGTCGGCACTCCTAACTACATAGCCCCCGAGGTCCTCCTGCGCACGGGCTAACCCAGCTCTGCGACTGGTGGTCGGTCGGGGTCATCCTCTACGAGATGCTGGTCGGGTCACCTCCCTTCCTCGCAAATACACCCGCGGAAACCCAGTACAAGGTAAATCATTTGCCAATCTATTTATTTGCCATGTCAATTTTTATAATAAATCACAAGCTAACCTTGTTCACTAGCTAAGTGACTAAGTTACATTAACTAATATGTTATCTTAGTAGTTATCACAAAATTGACTCTTTGAAGAAAGGTGGATAAGGAATTATATTGTTATTTATGGTAACTTTTTATTTGCTGCTAAGTTAAGTTCATAATTCTACAGATTATGTAGCATTTTCAAAGATACACTTTGAATTAAATTTCATAGTCAAAAATATAAACATTTTTTCTGGAAGAAATTAGTCCGGGTGGGTGGTGGTTAGTAAATAGAACAACTAAATAGTTTCAACTATTTATTGCTTGCCAACGTTTTGACCCTCCTTGTGGGTCTATTCACTATGATAAACTTTTTTTATTTGTTTAACACGAGGAAGTTTTAAGTATTTTTATATATTAAAACAAGCATTCTATTACTTCCATCAAATTTTTTATTATTTTTAAACTCCTTAACATCTTATTTTATTCCTTGAGGTTTATAAAATAAGATGTAAAGGAGTTTAAAAAGAATAAAAAATTTGATGAAAGTAATAGAATGCTTGTTTTAATATATAAAAATACTTAAAACTTCCTTGAGTTAAACAAATAAAAATAAACTATAACAAAGTATGGATAACAGCATTAACCATATGAAGAATAATTATTCACATCTGAAAGAAGTAATGGATGAACTTTTGGATCAACATAAAATATCTTGACAGTTGGGAAAAAAAACCCAAAACATCAAGGAGTAAAATAAGATGTAAAGGAGTTTGAAAAATATAAAAATTTGATGGAAGTAATAAAATGCTTGTTTTAATATGTAAAAACTTTTTTTTTCCAGGTGATAAATTGGGAAACGACGCTTCAGATTCCTAAAGCGGCCATGGTCTCCTCCGAGGGCACGGACCTCATCCTGAAGCTGTGCACCTCCGCCGACCGCCGCCTCGGCAAGAACGCCGCGGAAGTCAAGGCCCACCCGTTCTTCAGCTCGGTGGACTTTGAGAAGGGGGTCCGACGCCAGGCGCCCCCTCACATCCCTAGGATCAAGCACTCCACGGACACTTCCAACTTCGACCCGGTCGACCCTGACAAGCTCAGGAACTCTTCGTCAGACTCGTCTAAGTCTGACGAGCTAAGTGATAGTGGCAAACCTTTTCATGGATTTTTCGAGTTCACGTTCAGGAGGTTCTTCGACGACGGCGGAGCTGCGCCTTATCCCAACAAGATCAGTCTCGACGATACGGAGAACCAGGGTGCTGTTTACGTATGACACAACGCCTTCTTGTTACATACTTCTTGAGATGCTAATGAATATTAAATAGTCAAACGATATGATAGTGGATGATATGGTTCAGGTTGCTGTCAGTTTTCAAAAGCATACTCTTAACTCCTTATTCTGCAAACAATATTGGTAGTTCCACATTGCAGTTCTCCATGGTTATGAAGTAGCAAGATACTATTTTATTATAAGGGTTTGGTCAGGAAATGTTTTTGTTGTGACCTGAGATCTAAGACCTCATTATTTAAATGGTAAAGATATCACCTATTTTAGATTTTCAAAATAGTCCTGATGGTGAGCATCAATGTGGACCTACGAAACGTTTTTGCAAACATCATCTATTGTGATCGCCACCTGAACCGTCTCATACTTCTACAATAGATGCTATTGTTTGTTTTACAATGTCAAATTGATGAATTTCAGAGGGAAAAAATCATTTTTCCCTTTAAAATATTATGTCAAGATTTTTCACTTGTCTTCCAGTAGTGCTTAATGATTATTTTAAACTCATTACTAGTTTTATATCCAGTTATTATCATTCGAGAACGATAATAGTCTGTTTTAGTACTACTTGAAGGCAATCCTGATGATTTCATATTTTCGATAATTTTACTCCTGCGTGTTTAGACTAATAATATTACAAAAAAAAAAAAATGACATATATTTCGAGTTTGAAGTCTTTATCATTATAACAAGATTGTTGTTATTAAAAAAAAAAAAAAAAAAAAAAAGACTATTTTCCAATATTAAAAAGTGATTTTGTTTTGATTAAATATACCATTTTAGGGATGTATTAAAATTTTTAAAAAATATAAATCAAATGATTAAAATTTTGAATAAACAGAAAATATATATGTGTAGTTTTTTAACTATGGAATATTGTGTTCTATCGTGCCTTGATATTCTAATAATAAAAAATAAAAGTTTATAACGAACTGAGAAGAAAAAATTGGCCTTCGTAAATTTGTGCCTTAGTTCTAATTTGATAAGATTTATATTTTGTGTAAGTTGCCTGGTGCTGTGTGTAACTTTCTTTTTTTTTTTTAATTTTTAGTTCCTTAAAAAGGAATAAATATTCATTTTTGGGTTTCTGATGTTTATTTTTGTTTTTTTCTTTTGTACTCGCTTACAGCCTTTTAAAGAAAGCTTATATGATGAATATATTTTCTGAAACTCAAAAGCGATTTTGTTTTGTAAATTTTTTTTTTTAAGTACTATTTAAATAATGTGTATATGTTTGAGGGCATGAAGATTTCGTCATTTCAAATTTAAATTATGATAATATCCCCCTTATTTTTTTTCTTGTTTAATTATTCTTTTTCTGAATTGTAATTATATTTTATATATAAATATAAATATATACATATATATAAATAAATAAATATATTTAAATAATGTATACTTGCATAATCTTGTAAAATTTATGTGTTAACCAGCATTAATTTATTTTGAGGAATGTCTTTAATTTAATATATGTTTGTATATATATATTTTTTTTTTTGTGAAAAATTAAAAAAAAAAAGTATATATATAAATATATAATATGTAAATGAATCATAAACAGTTTAGGTCAATGTGGCGTATGTGTTGATAGGTGTAGCTGAAATTATTGTAAATTATGAAGATTATTCCTTTAAGGGATATATTTTTGTAATAACTGTTAATTTTTTTTTTTTTGCGTTTATGTTTAATGTATATAATAATGTTTAACAATTATGGTCAGAGGAATAAACTATATAATATTTTTCTTAGCTATGCGCGAAATGTGATCTCTCTATATAGCCTCTTTTAATTTATTGTACATAAAGTATGTATTCGATATTTTTGCATTCTCTCATTATTTCAAAATGTCTTTATAAACATTATTCAGGCAATTTTATAATGATCGCAATCGCTTATAAGAAATCCAGGACTAATAAAAATAAACCAGTGTGATAGAAATACAATTCCTAAACATGGATAAAAACTGTTATTATTTTTTTTTTTTTTCAAATTAGTTTCTAACTAAAGTTAGTTTAAAACTACAAAGTAGTTAATATTGTATATAATTGTTGTTATATTTATTATTCTGTTTACTATAAGTAAGTTTTCAACATAATTATTACAGTTTATATAAACTCATAGATTAATCAACAGAACTAGGATTAAACCAACAGAAGAATTAATTGTAAATTCTAGTTTCTAATTTTACAATATACATTGTTAAGATAAATGTGGTCACCCAAAAAAAATTTATGAAGTCCTGGGTTTCATTTTCATTTTATATCACTCTGTTCTTTCTATATTGGATTTTAGCTCATCATTAATTAGCTTCCTGAGAGTGTTAAGTTGAAATTAGTTTTCTCTATTTTTTGACTGATTCCTACCCACCATAAAAAATTAGACATATGGAGTTGTATTCTCAAGAATGTTATTATCTCAATGGGATGAAAATTTTAATTACAATAAAGACTGCGCTACACTATGAGAGTTTCAGTTCTGAAGGTACTGTCATGATAGTAAGAAGAGAGTGGAAAAAAGGTTATGTTTACTAAAGGCATATGATAACATTGAATATAACTTTTTTTAGAAATCTTATATCATTAAATATAATTCTTGATGAAAATCAGAAGACAGCAAAAGTATAGTTAAACCGAAACAAATAGTTATCTTATACTTTATGAAAATATGCGTTTTTGAATTCAGAAAAATAATTTTAAAACTTAAAGATATAAATCATATTGAAAATACGATTATTAGATAATTGAAAGTGGAGTACCATCACAATAATGACATATCACACTTTTTCAGTTTTCACTTGCCTGTTTCTATCCTAGTGTAGCGTGGCTTTAAGCGATTTACTGAGCTTCTCAATTCAACAATTGAAACATAGATTTCCAAAAAGTACCATCGTAAAGTTTTTTTAAATTTATATGTTGATTACTTATTTTTTTAATCAAAATCCATTATCCAATTTCATATGAAAAATGCACATTTGAAAATTCCAGTTCTTTCTCATAACGTAAAAATAAAATAATTATTACAGTTAAAAAAAGTTTTAGATTTTAATGTTAAAGAATTAAATAAATTAAGAGATTTTTGCACTTGCTTTAAAGAAATTTAAAATTGATATGGTACTTTTTATGAATCACTGTCAATTTATTTATGAAATATAAACATATATTACAAAATATTTTACTGTTGTAATATATTCATAGGGAAGGTAATATATTTGATGTTTTCAGGCTGCTAAATAATTTTGGGCAGGTTTATAGAATATGGTTTTACAATATATTTTTCTTCTTAATTTTTATTGTAATTCTGTTTTTGTATTATGTGATATAATGTATACCTTTCAATTCTCCAATATATCTATATATATATATATATATTGTCAATAAATAACATTAAGGCAGTAAGTATAACTGTTTCGCCTTATACAAACAATATATCAGGCGATTTATTATCATAAAATAAAAACTACAGCTTCTTAACCATACGCCACAACGATATTTAGTTTATTTTTATATAGTAAACTTTAACTGAAGAAGGCTGTGCAAATTAGAAAACAGATCTATTACTGGAGGTTAAAGGCTGTTGAAAATTAGTATTAATATTATTCTTTAATTTTTTTTAATTATTATTATTATTGTTATTAATATTTTTTAATGCAAACTTTGTAGTTAAAAAAAAAAATCAGTTTGTAGACTGTTAGTGGGGCATGATCAAGTTACCATAAGGAAACTAAGTGCCTTTATGAATACAGCCATTAAGCAGTCTTGAATGCTGTTATAGTATTACAAACAAGCTCTCTTTCACTTAATATTAGGTTTTCATTATAATTAATTTTTCCTTTTCTTTTTTTGTTTCTTGTTAGTATCAGAGAAGTGTAAAACAACTTTAATTTTTTCAGATCTGTCGCTTTTTATGTGTGTGTAAATATTGTATTATTGTTTAGTAATTGTAATTAAATCCATGCTATACATACAGTTAACTAATATTTTGTAGCTTTTTGTTATTAATATATATTAGAAAAAAATTGCATAAATGATATTGTAAATAGCATATATTTAAAAGTAAAAATAAAATTTAAAAAAATATAATTTGGAGATTTTCAGAGTGTTATATTTCCATTTCATTTCCTTCTTGATAGGAAACCTACAGTTCTATTCCATGAAGGCAATCTTTCAGCTGTGCAATTTTTGGCAGGGGTAAAAGCTTTGATTCCATAACCATGGTGACGTTACCAACATGCTCTAGACTGGCGCATGCCCGACGGTCTTAATTTTTTAAAACTGTATTTTTAAATATCTTCTTTTTCATTACATTATGTATAAGAAATAAAGGGGAATATCCCCTCCTTTGAGTCAAAAATCCTATTGCATTTGCAAATTTCGATTCAAAGGAGTAAAAAAAAATTAGGTTAAAGCGATATAGGGATAAGAAGAAATATTATGCAATAGTCTAATCAACAAATTTCTACATCAACAAACAAAATAAAGCATCCTATAGAAACAAAAAAAACAGGCAAAAATTAAAAAAGTAAAAAATCATCCATTTCAATTTTTCATCGATGGATCAATCTTTTAACGAGAATAATTCAAATTATAATTCCAAAATTCATGATGAATAGAAAATTAAGGGTCGTAAATATCAACACAGGCAAAAAATTCAACGACAAAGACAAAAAAAGAGCAATTATTTTAATTCTTTCACAGATAGATCAAAATTTTGAATCAGTTATAAAGTATATTCCTAAACGTTTGTATTTCCGTGATACAAATGGCAGGTGCAGGTCAATAAAAAAACAAAAAAAAGTGCTATGTGTACCACCAACTGATACAGTCTACAGTCATTTTCAGGTTATGATGGCATAATTCAAGATTATATATCTCTACAAGGTGATGAAGTATTACAATCAAATGAAACAATAATAACATAACGTGTATTCTCAACATAATCTACTTTTACATAAGTGCTCTTCTTTCCAATGAAATTCCTCTGCAAATTGCTAATTTAAAAAAGTTTTCACATTTATCGGCAGTCCCTATGACTGCCTGAATTTTAATTTTATTTTTTTTAGTTCAAGTTAGTTCGCCATTTTCAGCTACTTCAACTAACTCAGCTACTTATTGCAAAAGGTCTAACCTTCCTCTCAACTACAAAATGCTTATCTACATGACTATTGTAAGACCTATCTTTACTTAAGGATTTGAGCTATGGAGCTCTACTAAACCATCAAATTCCTCTCGTACCCAATCCAAAATCCTTCATAAAATCCTCATTGCTCTTTACTTTGTTACCAATATACTCATCCTTAAAGACCTTAATGTTCCCTTTGTTACTGTTTTGGCCTGAACTATTCCTTCTATGACAAACTCCACCCCCACTAGCTTCTATCCTAGCATTCTCTTCAATTCTTGATAATCCTCTGAACTGTCTGAAAATGGCCACAAGAAGTGTACCTCTACATCACACTTGGGTTCAGTACATATCGAGATTATGAGTATGAGGTATTCCAAAATAATTCTAATCCTTGTATTTAAACAATTTTAAAACTTCCTGAAATTATTAGAAAGCATAAAGATAGTCATAGAAATAAGATAGGCCAAATTAAATAAGCATGCTGGCATTCTCTAAGTCACACGGAATTCAGATGATGCGAGCACAGTACAGGTTTAGGAAGGAAAAGCTGTCTGTACTGTACAAAAAAGAAGAACTTTTTTTTTGTGGTTACGGAGTTAACATTAAATTTTTTTTTAATTTTTTTTATGATGGAAGAATAAGTGATCGTAGAATGAGTCATGTAAGAATTTCGAATCGATTATGTGATTGAAGATATCACACTTAACATGATTGAGATGTCGATTTCCAAAAAGTACTGAAGGATATTTTTTTACAAAATTGGTATTTTCACATATTTGTATAATCATCATTTAGTTTGATCTAAACCTACTATTTTATTTTATCTAATGAACACTCAAGTCCTTTAAAACAGTCCTTTAAACTTGTGAGCCATAATCAGGGCATTACTGGGCCATGTCAAGCATAAACTTCAGTTTACTGAATCCAAAACTCAATACATTTTTTTCTATATCTTCAAAAACAACTGTGTTACAGGCGTATTTATATGTAAAATTTCATTTTTTTTTTTTTTTTTTTTTTTTTTTTTGTTTATATTTAAGTGAAGAATAGTAATTTTCTTTTCTATTGATATGTAGATTTCCAAAAGGAACTAAAGGATATTTTTTTACAAAATTGGTATTTTCTCATATTTGTTTATCATCATTTAGTTTGATCTAAACCTTCAATTTTATTTTATCTAATGAACACTCCAGTCCTTTAAAACTGTGATTTAGAAATACCATTATTTTCTAAAGGTAATAATTTCACATTTATTATCGCTCCAAATCGTGCTAAAAAATTTCATTCCATAACTTTAAAATAGTTTTATTAGATAGTAAAAAAAAAAAAACTATTCTCCAATAAGAATCAAATGAATTGGTTTGATAATATAGTAATGAGAGATTTTGACGCTTCCTGTAAAATTTCCTAGAATGGATATAGTATCTTTTGGAACTCAACTCTCAATTTGCAAATGCTGTCTAGCATGAAATTTCTAGCATGTTCAACAGCATATGAAAAATATGTGAGATCTTACTGTTGAAAGTTGTATATGTAAAGAATGTTTATCATAGGTAGAAATTTCAAGTTTGTAGCGAATTTCAAAAATAGATCCAGCAGTTTTGGAGAAAAGCCGCGGACAGCAGAAAAACGAATTTTTTTAAATTCTTTATTCGAGTTCTACTATGTATCTTGAAACTAATTCCTCAAATTTTGAGGAGGGGGGGTAATTTTTTTTTTGGTTGTTTACAAAGGTTCGCATAACCTCGACTAAAAAATAAAATATAATTCTTACTTAATTAAAAAAATTACAAAACACTATTTTCTGTTTACATATTTTCATTGGAACTGGATCAGTTGAGATTCTTTGGAAATTAAATGGACAGGAAGTAACGAAATAGACGATAATTCAGCCTGAAAGACCATTGTGTGTTTACCTGTACGTGTATGTAGCTTCGGTTTGACCTTTCTCTAGACTCCATACCTGAGCCACTAACCATTAGTAAGTTCACCGATCATACTTATAATAAGGAATATGAATTTAATCATTCCTGATATTTATAAAAAAATGTCTACAGACTCCTCTGTATTGTATTACAAAATATAATGATTGGAGATTTTATCTTTTTACTTTCACTTACATATATATGAAATACAATAAGGGAAATTATTATATTTGTGAAAATGTTTGAATTCGAGTTTTCTACAGAAAAACATGTTTAAAGGTCTCCTGAGTCCAAATGACAAAAATTGCAAAAAGGTTAATAATTACTTTATTATCTCTTTGAAAATAATTATATCTCATTTATCCATTTCATTAAGATTTTATTTAATTAAACCAAACATATTTACAATTAAGATAATGATGTCCAAAAGTTACTATAAGACATTTTTTTATGACATTGATATTTTGACATATTTGTATTATTATTGTTTTGTTGTATCGTTATCTGTCATCCGATTTCATCTAAAAACGACACAAGTTTTTAAAAATTAAAAAAAAAAAAACATTTTAAAAGTGCAATCATATCCAAAAACACTAAGCACACACTTAATGTTGTTCCAAATCATACTAATGCATTTCCTTCCATTAGCTAAAAATGTAATTTAAATAAAATTCTATATTTTAATTCAAAAATATCCAAATAAATTGAATTAATAATAAATTTAAGAGAGTTTTGCGCTTCCTGTAAATTTTCCTAGAATGTATACAGAACCTTTTGGAAATCGCATTCTCAATTATGTACTTAACATGACTCCCAAAAATGTTTATAATTTTTCTCTTATAGTTTTGACTTTAGTTCCAAATGGTAAAGAGTGATGAAAGACATTTTGTATTGCTCATTTCAAATTAATTTTTAAGACTTGTATGAAGTTAAAATTAAGAT
Source organism: Piezodorus guildinii (assembly GCA_023052935.1). Classification (NCBI taxonomy): domain Eukaryota; kingdom Metazoa; phylum Arthropoda; class Insecta; order Hemiptera; family Pentatomidae; genus Piezodorus; species Piezodorus guildinii. The sequence continues at coordinate 90,598,689 of CM041294.1, forward strand.
AATTATTTTATACACTGTGCTTTCTGAGAGTAATAAGGTTCTTATAATAATGGAAAAGATTGTTGATGTTATAATTAATGCACATTAATTTTGAAGTTTTATGTATTTTTATTAGCTTTTCTTAATTATTGGTTTAGTTTTTACTAAAAGCCAATCATATGTTTCTTTGTCTCCTAAGGACCATAGTCTTGAACCAACTTTATCCAATATTTCTTTGTGGTAGTTGTTCACCCATTCGATCTGATAAAAAAATTAAATATATCATTAATCAAGAATCATCAATAAATAGAAAAATAAATTATTATTGAACAAAATAATAATTTATAAAAAAATGAAAAAAAAAATGCTTACTTCTGATTCATCCATTATACTTGGGTCAATTAGTTTTTGTTCATACGGGACTAATGTCAATGGCACAAATTTCATCAATCTTGTACTTGTTTTACCCTAAATACAGAAAAAAAAAATTATATGTTTTCAAATTTAAAAGTAGGTACACAAATTATAAATAACAAAGCTCTAAGTATTTCTTTATTCACGAATCATTATATTATCTCATAATAGGCTATTCTTTATAGTAAAATACAAACATAAACAAAATATTTTCATATAAATTAATTTAGAACCATTCTCTTCGTAAATTAATCATTTATTTATTACAAATATTACACTTTCTCATAATTTTTGACATTTTGAAGGAATTTATTAATTTTCATAATTTGAATAAAAACGATAATAAATATTAAAACAAGTTTAATGTTAATGTTTAATAACATTTATATTAAAATATTATACTCTTCATAATACTGATTTTAATATTAAACAAAATAATGTTTATTTGAAAACATTGTAACCAATTTTTATAAAAATTACAAATTTTGCCCTTTTGCCCAAACATCAGTGAAATAACATATTACTTATTCAGTTTTTGTATTTTAAATAATGGAAGTAGTTTAAATCAGAGGTAAAAAATGATATTTTTAAAGAAGTTGTTACGACTCTACTCTTTTTCTTTCCCCCTTTTGCTATCCTAATTCCATTATGTTGATTATTAGATCTTCTTAATGCTATTAAATAATTACACACTTAGGAACCATACATTATCACTCATTATTATTCTCATAAATATAACAGCTGTTTTTATTTAAACATCTGTCGTATTTAATATATATTATTAATCATGATTATTTGAAAAAAAAAAAATAAATTCTCCGATCACAAAGAATAAAAAGTAAAATATCTCATTGTACCTTATATTTGGTATCTGCCTGTACAACCAACACTGCATTTTCCAGTCTCATACCAAAATTATTCTCCTCATAATATCCAGGTTCTATAAAAAATAAATAAAAACAAACAACAAACTGAAAAAAAGATATATATTAAATCTACAATAATTAATTATATGAATAATTTAGTATCCCAATTTTTTAATTCAAAAATCTGGTGTGAAACACAATTTTCACTTACCTCGGTTATTAAAATCAATTTATGAATTTTTAAATGGAGTTTGCTAGATAAAAGGTTGAAGAATTAAATTGAGTTTCGTTGGAAACATATGTTTTAGATTAAATAATATAATAGTATAAAATTGTTATGTACAACATGCATTTAAATTTATGCCCTATTCACCACTTTAACATAACCTTCCACAACTTTGTATATAAGATGAAATTAAATGAAAAAAGTTTTTATTACCCTGAAACTAAAGTCCCATAAGAATAAAAATAGAATACAGGTTTGATAACCGGAAGAGTGTGGTCATATATTGGAGACATTAAAAGATAAAACTAAAATAATAAATTTATATTACAAATGATGTACATATTTACGAATCAAAATAATAGGATAAAATAAATAAATAAAATTAAATAGTTCATTGTAGATAATTAAAATAATATAAAAACACAGCAAAATTGATATTTCTAGCAAATGCACTTTGAGGTTACTGTATGTTAGATTGGGAAGGGAAAAGGTAGTTGAAAAGGAGCAATTTAAATGTGGAAGTGGTTTGTGATTGATGGATCTCAGGAGGGATAGAATTCCAATGAGAGAAAGCTTTGGCCAGAAAGGACTTGTCAAACGAAGCAGTATGGTGAGGAGGAAGGTAGAGTTCAGAGCTATCATACATCTATATTACTATTCTATTGTGTTCTGAAAAAAAAATTACTTAACACATAAAATATATTTTGCCATTTTTTTGTCAATCCCAATAAGATGACTTGTCAGATATGGCAAATAAGATTGATTGTTAATTTTTTCGAATCTTGCTAGGTGTAAAGAATGGTCTTTAAATCCTTCCAAAAACTTTCCAGTAAGGTCCAAAGTATAAATGGGTTGTTACTTTCCGCATTTTTAAAGTAAATCTTTTAATTTTTAAATTGAGGACATTATAAAATGGATTAAAGATGAATTTTTAACCTTTATTTAAATCTTAAATACTTATATATGGAGGAAAGAATACTGAAGCATTGACTAAATAATAGATAGAAATGAAGTTTTTAGAAGAATTTAAATAATATTTGTATTCCTAGAAAGTAATATAAATCTTCTGGTTAAATTAATGGCATTATAAATAAATAAAATTTAAATATTACCTTGAGAACCAACAAAGTGTTCATAGTAGGTGCCGTTGTATTCTGAAAATAAAAAAATATGGAAGTCATAAAGTTGAGCTAGTTTTTAGACCAATAATTTTTTTTATTTATTTTTTTTTCTGTGATACTTGTTAATAAATAGATGGTTCTTAAATCTTCCTTATAACTTTATTTTTACATCAGTAACAATTTGGAGACGCTTCGGAGGCCTTCTCCATCTTCAAGACAGCCATGTATGATTTAAAAATATATCCATTTTAATTAAAATTTTGTCCATAATAAATTATTTAAGTGATTAAAATTTTTAAAAAATAAACAATCAGAACCACCCATCATAATCAACATATTCTTTGGCCACTAATGGGTAGCTTCTTGGGGATAGCCCTAATCCATTAGGAACCAAAGAATATGTTGATTATGAAGGGTGGATCTGACTGTTGAATTCAACTTTCATTTACCTATATATGAAATATACAGTAATGGAAAGTACTGTCATCATGAAAATTTTCGAATTCCAGTTTTCAACGGAAATACAGGTTTTAGGGCCCCCTGAGTCCAAATGACCAAGACCCGAAAAAAGATCTGTGTGACCGTATATGGTCTGCTTACCATAAGAGCCACTTTACACCATGTATTTTGCACCTTTTTATGAGTTTCTCAAAAAAGGATCTAACGATTTTGATTGAACTCGCTATGTTGATATAAAATTTAATGGGCTTTAATATCATGTAGGTTTCATTTTGATTAAAATAGTCTGACAGGACTTAAATGCTGATATTTTAAATTGTCTTCCTCTAAACTACCTTTAATTTTGTACATTCCAAAACATTAACCATATCATCTTAATGACATTGATGAAGAATGGCTAAATATTTAAGTTGAACAAATTTGATGATCAACTTAAGGATAAAACAGAAAATCTATTTTTTTATGTAATATTTTTTTTTTTTTTTTTATATATATAATAAGAACAGTAATATAGACGTATAATATACAGTTGGGAAGAGAAAAATTTTAGAAAACATATTATCTGATACACAAATTATATTATTTAATCTAAATCATATGTTTCCAATGAAAATGAATACAAGTTTTATTAAAATATTTTTCAAATTAAAGTATTATTTATTATTAATGAGTTATATAATTTATTATAGACAACATTTTAAAAAAAAAATGGATATATTTTTAACTCATATATGGCTGTCAGTGAATCCTGAAGATGGAGAAGGCCCCCGAAACGTAGCCTCCTAATTATTGTTAATATAATAATAAACTTTTAAGGAAGATTTAAGAACCATCTATTTATTATCAATACATTTTTCTTCCAAATAATTAATTTTATTATGATAATGGTTTATTGATGGAACTCACCCTCGTGGACAGAAAGATATATCCCTATCCCATGCGTGCTACCATGGCCATATTCTAATCCCACAGCGAACAGCGGCTGCCTCACTAAGGTTTCTAGAGCAAAAGTCCTGGTACCTTCAGGGAATGTTGCACCACCGAGTCTAGCTACCCCTTTCAAGAGGCAGGTGTAGACTTCTATCTCAATCGGTCTCGGTTTGCCGAAGTGGAGGACCCTTGTGATGTCAGTCGTTCCACCTTGAAGTAAAGTAAATTTGTAATAATATCAACAGTAGTCGTAAATATACTAGAAAGATGTCGGTTTAGAGTGTGGTGTTGAAAGAGATCATAGTTAGGAAGAAAACTTCAAGTATGGCTCAACACACGAAGACAGTATGTTTAAGTTTTATTTATTGCAAGCTCATAGTAGTTTTCGGTGACAAGCACCATATTCATCTGAAAAAAACAACCTGGACCTCTACAACCCTCTGCAAAATCAGCTGCAACAAGTTATACTGCTGTCTGTTTCTCATTATATGTCCTAAATATTCCAGCTTACATGATTTTATTAAAATCAGCAGCTCCCTGTATTTACCCATACTTTTTAAGACCCTAAGATTAGTAATTTGATCAGTCAGTGGGATTTTTAAAATACATCGATAAAACCACATCCCAAACTACTCAAGTTTTGAACAAAAAGATTCAGTTAGAGTCCAGGATTGGATCCTGTAGAGCAGTACTGGGAAAACACCATTTCTATAGTCAGATCTTAGTTGGCAGTGATAGAGCTTTGCATTTGAATAATCTTGACATTTAGAGAAAAGCATTTCTCGCCCTCTCTTTTCTACATTTTATCTCCACAGAATGATCCCATGTTTCACATATTTTGGTCCCGAGATAAGAATATGTCTGAACTCTTTCTATGTGTTTGTTATTTATCGTGAGTTGGCCAGCATGGTTGTTGCTTTTTGAAACAACCATGTATTTTGCTTTTTTGAAGTTGAGAGATCGTTCGCATTTCACACTGACCTCGACCACCCGAACCATCATCACTTGGAGACTCTCAAGGCTGTTCGCAAACACTTTTGTGTTTTATGTTTTGTGTATGTTGTTTATTAACTCGCCATTCATCTTTATCCCACTGTTTGTATATTCTAAAGCCCCTCGGAAAATCTGCTCCTGAGTACACATTAAATTAGATTTGAAAATGAAATTGAATTGTACATGCTTGGGAGGAAAAAGAACCTCTAAACACACCTGTTATCCTAATACTTTATTTCATTTTTTATCTTTTATTTTTATAATTGTTATTCTTCCAACAAGAGCCATGGCCCGCCCTTCTTCCCTACTCCTCTCTATTTATGCCAATGACATCTTCTATAAAAATTATGTCAGTGAATACTGTAGTAGAGTGTTGGTGATATAGAAATGAAACATACACGTAATAATATTGGGTTGTGAAATATGTTTGTAGTGTTTTTCAATATTTCAATTGAGTTCTCTCTATGTTAATGATCCATTTTAATGAGGTTAATAACTAGAAATGAAAAATGGGTCCTGTACAATATTGTTTTGAGGAAAAAGTCCTGGGGAAAATGAAGTGACCTGCCGTTAACAACTGCAAAAGTAGGATTACTTCCAAAAAAGGTTATGCTGTGCATTTGGTGGGATTGGAAAGGTGTCCTTTATTTTGAGCTTCAGCTGCCCAACCAGACTATTAATTCTGTAGTACACTGTGACCAGTATATTTGAGCAAAAGTGTCCAGCAATGGCTAATCACAAAGGCATAGTTTTCCATTACAATAACGCCCGTTTTCATATGTCTTTGCAGACTCGGCAGATATTATTGGAGTTAGCTTGGGATGTGATACTCTACCCACCCTATACACTAGATCTTGCCCCAACAGATTTTCACTTATTTCAGGGCCTTCAAAAGTCTCTTATGGAAAAACACTTTAATTCCCTTAAGGACTGCAAAACGCACATTATGAGGAGTCATGGTGCAAAAATCTGAGACATTTTGGGAGGACGGAATTAAAAAATTACCTGAAAGATGGCAACATGTAATAGATAAAAATGGGTCATATATAATTGATTAACAATATTTCCAAGAATCTGAAGTTTTTATCGAATTTGCTAGTAAAAAATGCTATGAAATTATTTTACAACCCAATATACTGAACAATAAAAGCTTTGAGTTTTAGAGGTAGTTCATATAAGCTATTTCTAATATAAATAATTAAACATACCTAGATACTGGCCACCGGAATCTATCAACATAACGGCTGAAGTGTTGACCATCGCCTCATGGCCAGGCTCCAGGTTGTAGTGAGGCAGGGCTCCATTGGCTCCTGAGGCAACTATATCCGCGAAGCTGGGCCCCCTGTATTCTGGAGAGGACTCCCTCCTCAGCTTGGTCGCCAGTCTGGAGACGTCACCTTCATTGTACGTCTGGTTGCCTTGTCCGATCTAGAACAGATGTCACATCTAAAGAATGCATAAATGATTGGGAGAATGCCAGCAAGGTGATAGTCTAATCCCACTACTATTCATTATAGGCATGAATGAAGTATGGAAGGTCCGCAAGCAAAGGACACCCTAACCAAAGGACACAGTGGGATTATTTTTGCCCATCCTTTTGTATTGTGCAGAGAGTGGGACGATAACGAAGCCAGCGAACGGCTGCAGAAATTTGATGACCTCAGGAGAGTTCTTGGGAAAAGATGAAGAGACCAATGGAGGAACGATTGAATAAGGGAGGAATTAAGGAGGACCAAATTGGTCATGTGTACCGGATGGCCAACAAAAAATGGTTTCTGAAGCTAAACCAGAGGGTAGGTGACCTAGAGGCAGGTCCAGGCTGATGTATTTTGACTGTGTGGAGAGGCTAGGGTGAGCCTGAGGCAGCGCCATCCTGGGGATGAGGTGGAGAGTCAGTGACAGGGATCAGAGGGAGAGGTGGGCTGAGGCTGTTCCTCCTGCACTTGTGGCATTCAAGGAGTGGTGAAAGGCATTCTTCCACTAAATTTTTTCACATTCAAACTCCATTTAAACTACATATACCCTCATGCTTCTTCAGGCCAAATATTTACAAAAGAACATACATTCTCACAGTGTTTTAATTTTTTAAATTATTTTATTGATATTTACAACTTTACACAGTACAATAAGTAATGAGCTAAGTGTTTTGATTATCTCAGAAAAAAAATGTTCAAAGGTTTCTTTGTTAAGTCATAGGTTGGAATTGACATTTAAGAATTCTGAGATTTAAAGAGTATAGCGGGGTGAGTATGGTGAATCTGCCACCATGGCAATTTTTACTCAAACTTGGGGGATCAGTTTGATGCCAAATAAAAACAATTCACCTGAATATTTAGCTTTTTAATTCACACGGTTTTTAAGATTTTTGAAAAAACCTCTTTTTTCGATTTTATTTTAATAGTAAAATTTGAAATTATTTAATGGTGGTATTTTCTCTGATTCTTAGGAGTCAAAGACATGAAAAAATGATATGATCTTGATTCTTAAACAAAAAGCCGATTTTTAGCGGAAGAAAGAAAATAAAAATATATGTTTTTTTAACCTTTTTAAAAGGTGTCAATCACGGATTTTTTTTTCTCTAAAAATGTCTTTTATACTCCTCTATACACAAGAATTATTTCGATTTTTTTGGAATGGTGGAACAATTTGAAAAAACTCATTTTTTTCCGAAATCCTGCATGTAACTATATTTCGTATTATTATTGAAAAATGTGTAAACAAATATTTCTTACCAAAAATTCAGAATTATATTGCTTATGAAACATTTTCAATTATTTTACTACAAAATGATTGGATAAAAGCTATGTTTTTCAAAACGCGTTCCATGCTGACGCCAGGCCAGCGCTCTATAACACTGTCTTTTTAGCCACTATCAATCATTTCTTATAAGATCTCGCTTGTTCAGGTATTCTCCATGGTTTTCTCTAGCGAGGATGTATTTCGGGTTAAAAAATAATTTTCTACACATTTTTCAATAATCTAAAAACAATAAGTTTCTTAAAACGCTATATTTCAGAAAATAAAATGAGTTTTTAATTTTTTTTTCTTATTGTTCCACCTCTTTGAAAAATTCGAAAAAATTCTTGAGTACAGAGGGGCATAAAAGACATTTCCTGGCAAAATTCGGTGAGTGACACCTTTCAAAAAAGGTAGAAAAAATATATTTGATTTTCATTCATTTACTAAAAATTGGTTTTTCGTTTAAGAATCATGATTATATCATTTTTTCAAGTCGTTGACTTTTGGAAAATGATTTTACAGCTCTTCAGCTGTAACCGATTTCTAGTTTAATAAAAAATCTTTTTTTCAATTATATAATTGTTGCAGTATTTCGAAATTAGTTACGATATTTTTTTTAAAGATGTCACTCACCGAACGTTGCCAAATAAATGTCTTTTATTTTACTCTGTACTTTTTGAATTTTCCAAAGCGGTGAAACTATAAACTCATTTTTTTTCTGAAATCTTGCGTTTTAAGAAAATTATCGTTTTTAGATTATTGAAAAAAATGTGTAGAAACTTATTTTTTAACCTAAAATACATCCTAGCTAGAGAAAACCATAGAAAATACCTGAAAAAGCGATATCTTAGAAGAAATTATTGATAGTGGCTAATTATTCGGCGTTATAGATTGCTGGCTTGGTGTTAGCCATTTGAGCTTTAAATTTTTTTCATATTGATCCACCACTTCGAAAAAAATCTTGTGTATAGAGGAGTATAAAAGACATTTTCAGAAAAAATCCGTGATTGATACCTTTCAAAAAAAGGTAATAAAATATATATTTTGGTTTTCTTTCATCTGCTAAAAATCGGCTTTTTGTTTAAGAATCAAGATCATATAATTTTTTCATGTCTTTGACTCCTAAGAGTCAGAGAAAAAACCATCATTAATTAATTTCTAATTTTACTATTAAAAAAATAATAAAATCGAAAAAAGAGGTTTTTCAAAAATCTTAAAAACCGTGTGAATTAAAAAGCTAAATATTCAGGTAAATTGTTTTTATTTTACATCAAACTGATCCCCCAAGTTTGAGTAAATAAAGCCATGGGGGCAGATTTACCATACTTACCCAGCCCGGCGTGGGCCAGCCGTACCCTTTATTTTATGCTTTTGTTTCTCTGACCATTGCTTTTTATGGAGGAGAGAAGACCCCAAATCTACAAATATCACAATTTATATAATATCATATTCTCAGTCTTGACTTCCTATAGCAATTATTGCTATCTAAAAAGCAAAAATAGAAACCAACTCAAAGATTTAGAGATGCATTACCTCCATAGGGTCGAAGGAAAGACCAGAAAGGACCGATTGAGGAACATCACAATCCAACCATACTAGGCCTGAAGGAAGTAAAGGAAACACAGATTAAAAGCTGCTGAGGGGATCACCTCTTTAATGGCTAGTATAACAACCTTATATGGCAAATTTTAGCTTAAAGATGGTTGTTTATGTCCAATCTAGGGAGGAGCTTGGCCTAGCGAATATAGCACTAGTCTACTGTTCTCCGGGTCCCGGGTTCGAACCCCTGCGGAGGCAGAATTATTCATTCTGTAATTTTGGGGCATGAGGAACTTCCTGGAACACACCCAGCTTCTATAAAGTGGGAACCCATTGGGGAAAAAATCTGGCATTTGAGCTTGATCTCAGCCTCATTGCCTCCTTACATGGCCGTTGGCCCGGAAACAGTTCTATGATCCCTATATGTACAGAGCCCAAGAACCTTCATGGGCTGTACAGGTACAGGTTTTTTTTTAGAACTTAAATTTAGAAGAGGTGTCTGGACCAAATAATCGTCAAAAGTATTTTTTTAAATACACAGAAAATTATCTTCAAAGAATTTGTATGGTTCTATGGGTTGGAATTGATATTCTAGAACTCTTAAACAGATTGGAGTCAAGAAGAACATTCATTGATGAAGTTATTCATATTGCAAAGTTAGAAAACATAATATTGTTGGAAACATTAGTTAAGATTGGTAAAAATAACTTGATCAAGCACATCACTGTAAGTTATATGGCACAAAGAATCACCTCTTTTTCGAGCGTCTTGAACAACCTGATGAGAGCGATTGAGTCGTAGATGTGAGCTTCTCGAGTGGCGTTGACTTCGGCAGCTGTCTTGTAGGCCCTCAGGTCCACCACCAGGGATGTGCCATTTTTCCTTTTCTCATTTTGAACCTAAAAATTTAAAATCATAACATTTTTAATATATTTATTGAATCAGACAATTTTATATATTTCCCTTTGAATTGGCTTCTTTCTTTACTAACTGAAGGAAGGAACCAACTACCAGAGCTTATACAGCCAGAAGGAGTCTATAACTAAAAAAAAAAAATATATTTTAAGGATGAAATGATTCAGGTTATGATAAATAAAAAAATTTAAAAAAATGGAAATAGTGAAAATCTATTAGCTCATTACTGGATGAATAGTTTTTCACTATTTGCGAATCATTAAAACCACCACCTGAATCATTGTATCCTTCATATTTTCATTGATGTGTGATTTTAGCTCACCGCTGAATAAACAAAATAATTGGCCTTGTTGGGAACAAAGATATTGGCATCTGAACTTCCTATTTCCTTCCAGTCTTTCCAGAATTCATCATACTCTTTAATTCTGAAAAAAAACAAACAGAAAAACTAATAAATAAAAAGTATAAAACTCCAAAAATATACAAAAAATATAGTCTGTATAATATAATATGATTGGTTCATTCTACATTGGTTTATGTTTTAAAATCTATATTTATAAAAGAAAGTCCAGTTTCACTCGATTTTTTGGTCATCGCGGTTTGTCTGAAGCTGAAATTTTTTCTGGAGGTTCGTCTCAGTGTCTAGATGTGCAATAACGCTGGGTTTGGGAAAATTCGTCCTCTGAGTGATTAAAAAAAATATTTTTCAAAATCGTAAAACAAAGTTGGTTTTCGAATAACCCAAAAACTATACGGCGTATGCAAAACTATAAGTACTCATTTGAATGACAGTAAAATTTCTAACTGCATAAAAGCAAAACAAACCTTACCATTCTGAGCAAAGATAATATATAATAATTTATAAGAAATATATTTAAGCATATTGAGCATCGCATCCATATTTCGTGTGTAGGTTCCCAGACACATGTTAAATTGTTAGTTGTTTTAAAAAAACAATTTAAGGTGACTAAAAAACATTTCGTTTCAAGAACATTGTAAGACTTATTTCTGAACATTAAAAAACACGGATTATTCTGGAAAAGACTTCATCCACAATTTGGAAAATGCGCATTCAAGTTGCAAAAGAGTTGATATGAGGTGATATATAACGGTTATATATATATATATATTATGCCAGAGGTCTAAGGTTTAGAACGTCGGAACTTGACAACACCAATAAATTAAGAAATATCAAGTAATCGCCGCGAGGAAACTGCTTTGGCGAGACTTCGCATAGGACATAGCAGACTCACACATCTCCATCTCATCCTCAGTCAGCCCGTACCAATGTGTGACATGTGTAGAGTGCCTCTCTCAATAAAACACATAATTGAGAACTGCCTCAAATTTCATGTACAAATGGATAAACTTAACCTAGCTAGATCGTTGAGTGAGAGCTTGAAGGACTCTAGTGAAACAGTTAGTTCACTGATTAGGTTCGTCAAAGAATGTTCTCTGCTCCCGGAACTATAAGAAAAAAAAATAAAGAAAGAAAGAAAACAAAAAAAAATATAGTATAAAAAAAAAAAAATATATATATATAATAAATAAATAAAGAAAAAATTGGAATAAATTCACTAATTCAGAATGTGTCAACAAAAGAATAATTAATAAAAAAAAAAAAAAAAAAAAATAAAAATAAAATAATAATTAAAAAAAATAAATAAATAAAAAAAATAGAAGGAAAAATAAATAAATAAAAAGAAGAAAAAAGAGTAAAACAAATCTGTTACTACAAATTTATTCGGTGCTAATAACCAAGAGGTTGAGCACCTACTCCAATACCCTAACCCTAACCCTATAACGGTTATGATTAGAAGATAAAATTATGGTATTTGAATAATTTCGATGTGGCTACTTGGTACTGTATGTTATTGTAACCTAGAGTGAATAAAATTGATAACTGGTATGAAATAATATTCCTTTATTTACCATACATATAGTAAATCATTGCTTTTTCACATGCATTTATTTTCTATAAGCTCCACTTAACATAGTTACTATCAACATTTTTTTAATTTGTTATTATTTTACAATTAGATTGTTTTATTAATCACAAGCCGAACTGCAAACAAAGACATTAAAGTGTAGTTTTTTTTTCAATGTGTTTCGATGCTAGAAACAGAATTTTATATGGATATTATGGATTGTTCTATAATGTTCATTAAAAAGAGACTGTTTTGAAATAAGTTAAGATGTTTCAAAATAGATTGTTGTTTTCAAATCGCTTTCCTCATCAACCATAATTATAACCTTACCAATAACAAGTTTCCATTGTTTAATATTCCTTTATAAAAATTAAGAAAACCTTTATTCAATATGTGATGCAACGAATGGGAGTTTCAATACATATTTGTTTAATGGTATAAAAACCTTAAATTTTTTACACCTATAGATAGATGCTTAAAATCACAACCACCAATAACTTAAAAAAAATGTATATATTTTTTTTCTTCTCATCATATAGGCTAAATATTTCACCCACAGGTGGGAATAAGTAGCATTATTGTTGAAAACATTAGTATTTTTTATAGTTTTAGGACGACATACAAGGGCTAAAGGGATGGTGTGGGCCTTTGACTAGGGCTTAATATTCTACGGGTTGGAACCCCGTTGGAATAATTAAAGACTTATTCAGTGGGTATCCGAAAATCAGGAGAAAAATTGGTTTTCGGGCGAGATATCTGCTACAGTATGGACCCCTTTGTTGGTTTTGTTAGTTTATTGATTGAACGTCACTTTATGCTGCTGTGGCTAATCGGACGGTGCTACTTTGAGTGTCCTATACTTTGTGTTTCCAGGTTTAATTAGTTTAGGATCCCTGTATTTATAGAACTCAAACACCTTCATGGTACAAAATAAAAAGGTTATGTCAGCTGCTGAAATGATATTATTACGCCAAATTATAATACCTTCAACATGGTTTTGGTTGATATGTAACCTGAGTCAGAGATAGATAAGATTAACTATATGCATGGTACGAAAGTAAGCTGCGAGTGGGGAAACAAAGTTAAAAGAACAATTTTTTTTTCTTTCCATTTTGTTCTATAAGTGGCCCGAGTTAGGTATACGAGAAAATTCAAGATGTCATGATATACCTTCGTCACTACAGTCACTGTAGTGATATGCTTATCGGATTTAAAAGAAACTAGAAACAGTTTGATATTCTAAATTACTTCAATTATGGGCAAAAACCATAGTGGACACGATGTAATAGTTAAAATAGGGATACATCCCTTGACTAAAGGTCCCATTTTCAATTGCATTCGAGATTATAACCTATTTTTATTAGAGATCTAACTCGTTTAGGAGCTGGGTGGGTAGGGCCTGGAATGATCTTATCTCTGGGGTCTCTGTACGACGGTTATCAAAAATATAAAAAATTATTCCGCCACAGCCGGGATCAAAATCAAGTTGTAACCATATACAAAGATTATGTTTAAAAGCTAAAATGCATTGAATAGTTCTGAGTAGGTATGTCTACTTCTATGTGTATATCATTGTAAAGTTTACACAATAGAAATTAAGCTCTAGCATTAAATAACGGACACTTTTTCGATAAGAGTAACTATTATATTTAGTATTATAGTTACTCTTATCCAAAAAGCGTATTTATAAATTAACAAAAAAAACCCGTGAAATGGTCGTGTGCAATTCTGCGTTTTACAGCTTAACACCAGGCAGATAAATACAGGCTACTTTATTAATTACTATCATAACGGAGGTTATTAATCTATATTTATGAATGAAAGTACCATTTCCTGTTCATCGCAATATCTCAACAGCCACGTGAAGCTGAATTTTTTTCCGGACTATTCCTCTTACCGTCTAAATGAGCAGTATGGCGTAAAATTTCCTCCTCTACGAGATTGAAAACAATATTTTTCTAAAACTTAAAATATAATTGGTTTTCGAATAACTCAAAAACCATACGTCTTATGCCAAACTATAAGTACTAATTTGAATGACAATCAAATTTCTAACTGCATAAAAGCAAAGAAAACCAGACCAGTATTAAGAAATATACCAAATTTATAACATATGTATGGAAGTTCTTTTCCTGATTCCTGATCCTGTGTTCAAATTTCGGCCGAGGCGGAATTATTTGTTGTGTCATTTCCGGCGAGGAACGACCCTGGGGCATAGAGACCCTTAAGGTCTCTTTAAAGTGAGTACCTAAAGATTAGGGAAAAACCTAGTGGCTGAGCGCGATCTCGGCCTAATCACATCCTTGCACGGGCGTTGGCTGTACTGAACCCAAGACCTGTCATGGATTGTAGAGGTACAGGTTTTTCTTGCTATATTGAATTTTGTATAGAACTTTATTTAGTGTTTAAGCTCAATGATTTTTGATTTTTTATGACTAAAAAAACTGTTTGTTATTAGAAAATAGAACGAAATGGTTTGTAAAATCAAAAAAGACAAAAAAAATAATGTTTATTTTGGATTAGAAGCTTTACTAACGAATGGGATTAGTTCATATTTACTATTTTATTTTATTAACACAAAATGTAATAATTGCGAGCAAAGCCGCGGGGTTACAGCTAGTTTATGTATAAATTGTTCCGGGTGGAGGTCAATGAACGATAAACAATGAAATAATTTTTAACTATTTATTGTCTGCCAATGTATATAGATAGACTTGACAAATTGAGAGAGCTGCCATTGATCATCTTGACAAATGGCTTGATCCTGGAGACAACTTTAACCCTTTGCACTTGGTTGTTCCCTCTGAGGGTACTTTACGTTTTATTGGTAATTATGTAGAATGAACTTAGACTGCCTCATTTTTTATATTTAAATTTTAATTTTTTTTATGAATTACTTTAAACGCATAATTTCCAGTAGTTTTCTTTTAATATAACACAAAGATTAAATCAAATAATAATAAAAATATCAAGGTGCATGATAAATAAATCCAAAGTGCACCTTCTCCAATCATTTGAGCAATATGTAGAATTAGTGGAACATCCAGACTCCCTTTAACATTAAACATGATAACATTAATCTATTATTCAGAATTTAACATAGTATAGGAAATTATAATAAAAAAACTTTTATTTTTTTATTAATTTTTTGTGTGTTCGTCAATGACCATTAATATATATAAACCAAATTTCATTACAATACATTACTTGTTCCTGAAGTTTTACACGTATTATCACGATCCTAATGTGTAATTGTTCGGGAAAAAGTAGCGTCGCGTTATTGGTAGGTATACCCTGAGAAACGGTGCCCAGTGCAAAGGGTTAAACTCAATAAAGGAAGTTGATCTTCCCCTCAATAATATGGTAGAAAGCAGTACTGCAAAATTAGTACTGTAAGTATTGTTTGAAAAGTAATGAACATTAAGGATTAACTTTCGCTAGCCCTACCCTTGACTTTTATAATTTTGCCAAAAAGCCGTCATGCAAAGATTTTAATGATTATAGGGCCATCAGTCTTATGAGCCATCTCCTTTAACTCTCAACTTTTAAAAATAATACACAGGAGAATTTTCAAACAATGCGAAGATCACGTAAACCACACACAATTCGGTTTTCGAAACGCACTGGGAGTATCCAGTAAGAGACGCCCTATTTAGTACGCAGATTCTTTTCCAACGTCAGCTGCGATATTTTTGCCTGCTTCATTGGCTACGAGAAAGCATTTGGTAACGTGCAACGCAACAAACTTGTTGAAATTCTAATGGAGATCGGACTGTGCGAACAGGATATAAAAATAATTGCCAACTTCTACTGGTGGCAAACGGCATCTGTTCGCATCGTAGGTGATGAATCGAAAGATATTTTGATACAACGAGGGGTCCTTCAGGGCTGTGTGCTGTCGCCTCTACTTTTTAATGTATACTTGGAGCGGATTTTTCAAGAGGCTTTAGAAGATACTAACAGTGAAATTAAAATTAACGGTGATTATATAAAGAACATACGGTACGCAGATGACACAGTAGTGTTTGCGAATAGCCTTGAGAGTCTCCAAGAGATGATGGTTCAGGCTGTCTATATCAGTAAGAAATACGGACTGTTTAAGTTCAAAAAAGCAAAGAGCCAACTTCCCAAACAATGAATAACCAACAAATAGGAAGAGTTCAGACATATACTTATCTCGGGACCAAAATATGTGAAACGTGGACACTCTGTGGAGATTAAATGTAGAATAGGAGAGGCCAGAGATGCTTTTCGCAAAATGTCAAAATTGTTCATATGCCAAGATCTATCACACCCAACTAAGATCAGACTTCAAGTGTTATGTCTTCCCAGTGCTGCTCTACGGGGTCTAATACTGGACTTTAACTGTAGCTTCCTTGAGCCGTTTGAAATATGGAAATACCGACCTATTTTAAGAATCCGATCATATCACCAGTTTTAGGATCTTAGAAAGAATGGGTTAAGAAAAAGAGCTGCTGTTTTTAATGAAATCACGTAAGCTGGAATATTTGGGACATATAATGAGAAAGAGCCAGTGGTATAACTTGTTGCAGTTGATTTAGCAGGGCCAGGTGGAGGGCAGGAGGAGGCCTGGCAGGCGAAGGATATTGTAATTAAAGAACTTGCGAACATGGTTTAATACAACAACAGTATGCCTTTTTCGTACAGCAGTGAATAAAGTACGCATTTCTTTGATGATCGCCAACATCCGTAATGGATAGGCACCACAAGAAGAAGCCTCACCCTTGACATTGGTCGGGGTGGGTAATTCTAAAACCAGCGAAAAAATATAATAATCTTTATTAATATGAAAATAAAAAATAAATGAAAATGTCAATAGACGCAACCGAATCTTGTTGCTGATGTTATGGACATTATGAACGATTGAAACATTAGCTGAGGAATGCTTTCCTTGTAATACAACAGGCGGCTTCACTTTTGGGTTATGAGGTAAATGGGTTCAAAACTAAATGAATGGAGACAAAGGAGGACAGTTCAGCAATGTGAAATATACATTAAGGATGATTCTAGCACTTTTGAAAATTTACGGGAGTCTCCCGACGTCTACCCACATCAATCTGTACCATTACGACCCGTGAATGGTTTTGAGTTACGTACATACTAAGGATCCATACTTGTGTACCAGGTCATGCTGGAATCTGCAGATTCATTAGCCAGAAAAGGCTCAAAAGCCATCCACAGGGTTTATCTGCAGGGTTAGCCTGCGTTCCACTTTTCAAATCATTAGGAAAACGATGAAATTCAAACAACTTTGGATGAACTAAAGACATAAGCACTCTCTTCTGTTTTCAGATGGTCCTAGTAATAGTGGAAGCAAGAGCCTACTCAACATCAGCTGCTTAAAAACGATTAAAGCTATTTATACGGGGCACTGTTAACTCAACTATGACATGTTCAAACTTTATAAAGTACACCACCGTGTAGATTTTGTGGTCAAAAAGAAGAAACCTCTTTTTACATCATCTGTTGTTGCGATAGGCTCTCAAGGAATGCATCGCATGAAGAGAAGAAGTTAAGGATAGACGCTTATACAATTGATCAATCTACACAGAAGGGGGCATCACACAGGGAAAAATGGATTAAGCAACTAAGTTCTCTTATAACGCCTTTGGTTATTCGGGTTCTAATTCTAATGATGGGATTTTTGTTCTTATTACAATCTTTTAAGTATTTATTACTTTCGCTTACCTACATATAAAATATATAGTAAGGGAAAGTATTGCGATCGTGAAAATTTTCGAATTCCAGTTTTCAACGGAAATACACGTTTTAGGGCCTCCTGAGTCCAAATAACCAAGTCCCGCAAAAAGGTCTGTGTGTGTGTGTGTGTGTGTGTGTGTGTGTGTGTGTGTGTGTGTGTGTGTGTGTGTGGTAACTCCCGGGCGGAAACGGTTAGCCCTATGAAACTGAAATTTCATATTTAAGACAACTATACGCCCGAGACGTGACAAACCTTTTTTCATCAAAATGAGCTTACCAGAAGAGGCACTTTATACCATGCATTTTGCACCTTTTTTCGATTTTCTCAAAACGGTTCCGACGATTTTGATTAAACTCGCTATATCGATGTAAAATTTAATGAGCTTTAATATGATCTAGGTTTCATTCTCATTGAAATAGTCTGACAGGGCTTAAATGCCGATAGTCTGAATTTTCTTCCTTTAAAGTATCTTTAATTTTGTACATTCGAAAAAATTAACCATTTCATTTTGTTAGAATTCATCAAAAACCGCTAAATATATAAGCTGAATGAATTTGGTAATAAACTGAAAGAGTAAAGTGCAATAGTATTATTTAATGTAATTTTTGTTTCTTTAAAGATAAGTACCGTATTATATATGTATAATATACCGTTGGAAAGCTAAAAATTGTAGAAAAAATATTATTTTATGCAAAAAGTAGTAAAATGTAATGGAGAGTGATGAAAAGCGGATAAAATTAACTGATTGTTTTAGATAATAACATAATAGATTATTTAATAAAACACATGCTTCTATCGAAAATCAATTTAATTAATTCTATAAAATAATTTCATCCCTAACGGTATTTAAAAATTCTTAAATTGATTTTAACAAGGGTGGTAAGTAAAAGTCGTGTGTTGCGAGCACCAGATTTTGTCTTAAAGTGATAATTATATTTTGAATGTAGCCACTAGACAATTACTTACGTCACTGGATTATCAGAAGATGTGAGGTGGTTCCTGACATCCGCAGTGACGATGGACGACCTAACATATAGAACAGCCTCTTTGGGCTTGACGATCATGAACGAGGCGAACAGCGGAGTGTACACTACGTCACCTCCTCTTAAGTTCAAAAGCCAAGCTATCTCGTCCAAAGCCGTTATCACTCCTACCTCGCAGTGGTTTTGGTGCAGCTTCTCTCGGTAGCGTTTCAGCTTCGTTTCGTAACTTTGTCCTGAAATATGGTTTTATTTGATTGAACAGAAGTTTTGAGATATCTTATAGACGCCATTATATTCTCATATAAAGGCTCAAAGGGTAAAGTCAGGATGGATGGAAAAGAGTATGGAAGCTTTGATATGAAGAGAGGTTTCAACCAAGGAGAAAGCCTGAGCCTTTTTCTCTTTATTTTACTTATACACGAGGTCTTAAAAATATGCAAACGAAGGACGGCACCAACAATAATGGGAAAATAAAACCTGAGAACAGTTCTGGCTCAGACGTTTCTCTATGCCGAAGACATCGTGCTCATAGAGGACTCCGTCCAGAATCTTCAGCAAGCTGTAATGGAATATGAAGTGGAGTTGGAGGGAAAAGGCTTGATCATATTTATTTATTTATTAGGGCTTTTCAACCACAAGGATCATTTGCACCCTATTTTACAATTTCCATTCCTTACTAAAAGTTGTAATTTTAATTTTTTGAAACATGTTTGTTGATTATAAAAATAATATTAACTTCTTACTTTGATCTTCTACCTGGAGTAGTTCATCACGTGCATTTCCATACAAATGTTTTTGTCGTTCATTCTCGTAAGCATAGCAATCAGTGATAATATGAATGACTGTAAGAGGTACTCCATACGAGATACACTCAGGCGGGGCTTTTTCCCCATTAAATATTGATGAGTGAGACGAGTATGTCCAATTCCTAAACGAGCCAAAACGATTTCTTCCTTTCGCGTCAGCTGACTATTCGAATTTGTCCTAGGAACATAGGGCTCTACTTCCTGAGCTTATTGACTCTCGTTGCCGTCCAGAACTGTTGCAATACCTGCCACGTCTTTTCTTTTATCAAAGAGATCACTTCACTTGGTTGGGTGGTGTTGATCAATTGGTCGTCGGTAATAGCTCTTTTAGCAACACTGTCTGCTAGCTCATTACCTTTTTAATCGATATGGCTTGACAACCACAACTTGACAACCATGTATAGGCATCAGCAGAAATGACAAAATTCAACAAGAAATATCTAATTGGATCAAAAAGGCGAACAAAATTTATTACCAAATCTGCAATAATTTATTACCAAATGATCTGTTGGGAAACGCAGAAAAGATAAAACTTCACATTTTTAATGCAATATACCTTCCCAATCTTCTATGAACGGAATCACCGCCTCAGAAATGAAATACCTCAGAAGAGTAGACGGCCGATCTTGGAGAAAAAAAAAATCGGAATACCAAGATAAGAGAGGAGGTGAAACCACTAGAGGCAGTTAAAATGGTTCAGACACTTGTGCCAAATGGACGAAAATAGCAAACAGCGCAAGTTCTTCGAAGCTATACCAAGAGGCAGGGCAAGGATGTTGTGGTTGGATAATGTGGTTCGAACAGGCGAGAATGGCGGGAAGCTATTGGCGAAGGACCGGGACAGACAGAATGCTTGGATAGAGGCGTCTCCACTGTTAGAGGCACTAAGGGGGAAGGAAAAGAAGAAGAAGCATATAGCTAGAGTAAGATGTGTAATTGGAGACATTTTGTAGGGGGGGAATAATATTTTTTTTCAGAAAATAATGTATAATTATTGTCATACCTGTATACTTGATGTTGTGTACGAACAGCGATACCGTCGGGAAACCTGGTCGATCCCTCCATAAGTTGGTGAAGTCATCTGCTTCCACGAGCTGGATTCCTTTATCATCTGCACAGATCAAATTGCAGTGAATGATGTTAAATTATCTAACATTAGATTATCTAAAATTATAATAATAACTTACAACCCAAATTCTAAGGGATCTAGGTGATTTAAGTCGAAGTGGATACTATCTTTATATGCTGACTTTAAACTTTGATTCTCCTCAGTGAGATTAAGTCTTTCCTCAAATACTAATATTATAAAGCTGAAGAGTTTGTTTGTTTGAACGCGCTAATCGCAGAAATTATTGGTTCGAATTGAAATTTTTTTTTTTGTGTTAGATAGTCCATTTAAAGAGGAAGGCTTTAGGCTTTATATAAAAAACGGAAAAAATTAACCTCGCATCCCAATGATTTACCTTTTCATTTTTAAATAATTCAATTTCCCGTTCTTTTGCCGTAACAATTAATAAATCACAGAGGCAAACATTTAAACACGTAGGAATCGATTTACTTCAAGACTGCTTTTCACACGGACAACTATACGTCGCATTGTCAAGATCGAGGTACGGGGAAAATCAGTATGTTCTTCTGCCACTAAGACAATAAAACTGAAAAACATTACGCATAAGTACTTAAAATATATTCTTTTAAAAACGTCTTAACAGCGATCATAATAACATAAAGTGACGCTGACGAAGTCGCGGGCAACAGCTAGTCATTCAATAAAATCCTCTTCAGTTGATTTTAAACCATAACTGAACAACAACACGCATTTCCCACCTTTAACCGCGACTTAACTGAAAGTCGATTGAGATAGTCGGTGGAAGTTCCTCCCGACTACGTCCAATGCACTCGCTGGTCAGAAGTGAGTGCGGCCCTCCAGGCTTGCTGGAGGGTGTGACATAGGTTCGAACGCCCTACTTTTTCTTCTGAGGTAAAACGCTCATCAAGTTCCTTTGAAGAATTATTACTATGGATTCCGCCACTGACCACTAAACTCACCTGCGGTACGGCTGAGAGAGAGAGGCGCTGGGATCTCTCGGATTCTGCTTTGGTGACATGGTCATTTAGTCGTTAACTTTGTATTTATTAAATCATAGGTTGTTGTTTCCAATATATATGTATTTATTTATTAATTTTTTTTGTAATTTGACTTCATTATGTTTTTCTGTAAATATTGTATGAATGTGGTCTCTTATCGCTATTACTACTGTTCATATCGGAATGAATTGTAATATATCTCAATAAGTATTTAAATTTGAAAAATATTACTATCAGTATTGGTGGGAGAAGTTAGTTCAGGGTGCAGTCAAAAGAACACACAATAAAGATATAAACTTAATAAAATGGAGCCGACGTTTGGGCCTAAATTATAGGCCTTCTTCAGGGCGTTTGAAAGAGAGCGTTAGAACAATGAAGCAATAATCATAATGATGATGATCGTTAGGATATAATGATTATTGCTTCATTGTTCTAACGCTCTCCTTCAAACGCCCTGAAGAAGGCCTATAATTTAGGCCCAAACGTTGGCTCCAGTTTATTAAGTTTATATCTTTGTTGTGTGTTCTTTTGGCTGCATCCTGAATTAACTTCTCTCATTTACTCACACAGTCAACGATTCTCACTTCACTATGAATTATTAGTCATCAGACTGTGTCATACAATTTAAACAGTGAGAAATGTCAACGTCAACAAAGATTAGTATTGGCAGTCGATGATACTTACTCAAGGTTTTCTGAATGCGGAGCCAGGCCAAGTGAGGCATTCTCTTTGGATCTGCTCCAACAGTCTGCCCAGCGCTCAGCCTATCTGCCAACCAGTTCCCCATTTCTGTTTTCTAAAAAAAAAAAAAAAACCTGTACCACTACAACCCATGGAGGGTCTTGGGCTCAGAGATTCGTACTGTTTCAAGGCCAACGGCAGTGCAATGAGGTGATTAGGCCTTAATCGCGCTCAGCCGTCAGGTTCTTTCCCCAATTAATTTGGGTATCCACTTTATAGAGGCTGGGTCTGCCTCGATAACTAATATATAATTTATCATATATCCCTTCTGTTTTCTAAAAGTAAAAGAAAGTAATTCAAATACATAAGCGAGATACTTATAAATGTTTATTCAATTAATTAGTACGAGCAATGTTTGCGAAATGGTGAGGTTCACTGTACTAGTAATATCGAGAACCCAGATTTTTTCAACTGGGTTTGTGTTCAGCTGTGGCTGATCAATTTGTGTATTCTGTTGTCTCTGCCTTATATCGACCTTAGTGAGAGACTGTCATTCAAAATTTGTAAAAGTTAATGGTAGAAATAAAAGGTACCAAACTAAAATAAGGTATTAGGATAAAACCACTGTTTGTTCGATTTAGAGTTTTTACCCTCCTCTTTCGCCTATTTAGGCTATACGGGGTTTCTCGGGCCAGAGGGTGAGGGCGGGGGCTAAATGCTGAGATAAAAGCCCCCCAGCACCGAGTCTCGAACTCGTCATTATTTTATTTCTTAATGATAAAAAATGGATATAAGTTCGACGAGGCGGACATTGCGTCATTCGAACAACGGTCAAATTATTTGGAGCTAGTTCATACAAAAACATTAAAATCTCGATTAAAAAATACTAGGGTGAAAATTTGGAGGAAATGAATTGGTATTGTGAAACAAAAAAACGGAAAAAAAAATGATTCTTGTGAAAGATTTTTTTTTAATATGGAACTGAAACACCTAGCGGAATGAATTACAACCTATTCTCAATACCTACCAAATACACATTGAAAACGGTCGAGGCGTTTTGAAGGAGTAAGGTAACAAACAACGTGACATAAGATTTTTATATTAAATAAATATAAATAAATAAATTCTTGATTATCCTGGGACATGTCCCTTTATAATAAAATATACAGAATGTACAAAATGTTCTTTGGAGTCATAGAGTAAATTAAATACATTTAAACAAGTTAATAATTACTGATATAAAATAGACATTTTCAAATAAGAAGAAAAGCACAACAAAATAAAATAAAAGCTTATTTACAATTCTATTGAGCCTAGATATTCATTAAGTAATCACTTTAATCAAATATGCGGGATTTGAAGGTAGAAAGAGAATTGGAGTGACGGATGGAAGGAGGGAAATAATTCCATAGGATTGAGGATCAAATGAGAAAGGATCTGTCAAAATGTGCAGTTCGGTATGCCGTTGTATATTAACTTAATTAATCTTGCGCCTTCCAACTGTATATATGTATTACTATATATCTATATCTATATCTATAAATATATATATATATATATATATATATATATATATATATATATATATATTTATAGATGTAGTAATACAGTATATATGTAGTAATACGTCGGTATTACGAATCATATTTCAGAATAATTTTGTGATGACTAATTAAAAAATTCATTTTTCCTTCAAAACAAAAACTTAATTCCAATGTATTTTACTTAAAAACCTTGACGAAATAATGCCTTAAATGATAGTAAAATGTTTCAAAATCAGTCCAGTGGTTTAGAAGGAGTTCGTGCCTAAATCATTATACATAATACATATATATATATATATATATATATATATATATATATATATATTTATATATATATATATATTCTTTCTTACCTTGTCCTCTAAAGTCCACTTCTTGCCGAGCTGCTGCTTGGCCTGGATGATGTACCTCGAGTCGGTCCAGAGCGCAGCATCCTTCAGGGTGAGGGCTGCATCGCCGTTGGACCCTGTGAACCCGGTCAGCCACTGTCGGATCTTGTCTCTGTTCATCGGGATCTCGCTCTGCGGTTAATAACAACATGTTTAGAATTTATTCACACGACTAAACCGACAAGAAACTGCTCACCTTTTAGGCTAGTTCAACACTTACAAGACAAAGGCGAAACTTTCTTATTAAATAGAAAAGGCCCATCCATATGACTATTATAAGACCAATCTGGACTTGCGGCTATATTAAAATCTATATGAGGCTCTACTAAAACATCAAATTATTTCTGCATCCAATCCTTACAATCCAAAGTTCTTACTTTGTCACGAACAAAATCATCCATGAAGAACTTAATGTTCCCTACGTTACGGATTTGGCCAAGACCAGGTTTTAGTCCCTTCATAAAAAAATTCCATACTCACTCTAATCCGCTAGTTTCTATCCCGTCTTTTTCTTCAATTCCTGATAATCCTCCGAGGCTCCTAAAAAGGAGATAGCCCCGGGACCTTCAAGTTTAAAATATTTGTAGAGTGCTTCCAATGGGAAGCTTCTCTACATGTATTTTATGTCATTGTATTATATACCTACATATTTTCTTGATGTATTTTTTTTTTTATAATACAGTTGTAAATACAATAAAAATGTTTAAAAAAAAAAAGAAGGATTTAATCATATTATTAGCCATGCATCGATATTAAAAAAAAAAAAAAAATTACAATTTACAAGTTGGTATTTGGTCTAATGAGATATACACCAAAAAATACACCCCGAACGATCATGATATAAATTCTTGCAGCAGTCCAAGTTTACTTGTGGAGAGATGGGCTCGTTCCAGAAGGGGCAATATGGCGGAAAAATCCTTATGACGTCAATAGTCCTTAACACTTAGTTGTTCATGACTGTGCTTGGTCAGTGCGTCAGTGTTAGGGTGTTTAGAGTATGTTTTTTATGTGTTTTTAATTGTTTTGTGGTGTTATTTGACACATAAATTTAAAATATGTCTGTAAAACCTTGTGCAATTGTAGTTTGTAAAAAAGATAATAAATTATCAATTAAAATATTTCACAGGTAAGGTTATAGTGGAATATAGTAAAAGTTTATAATTGATTGTGCATAATAATTAATAGAATCTATTAATTACTTTTCGAATAAATTAAAAAATATAATAAAAGGTTACTTTAAAGACTCACTTAAAGATTTATACACTCACCTCTTTCTTTTTGTTTTATTTATATATTTTAGATTATATTGTAGGCATAAATAAGTGCCTATTTAATACAATTTTGGTAAGAGTGAATAATGAGTCTTCCTGAGAAATAGAAGAAGTTTATTGAAAAGATGGTTTTATTTGTGCCTTAATGACTTCCGAACTGTCAGATATCTAACAGAATACTAAGGACCTGCGAAAAGGCAGACCCAAGATTCCTGATCCATCGAAGTTCGAGCATGCGCAGGATGGGACACTGGTAAGAATTTATAGCATAGGAGATAATATTGAGATCGTGAAAAATACTGCGCATGTTCTGGCAGCTTTCTGGTGTAAAGAACAAAATGAGTTTTTACTTACCGCATGATAGTCCGAGTTGGGAACTATGTAGCCATCCAGGTGGTTGGTGCTCATCGCATCTCTGAAGCTGGCGAGTCTTTCATCAAGGTCAGTTCCGAGAGCCAAACCTGAAAAAATAAATGATTTGTGTAGAAATGAGGGGAACGACGAGTATTTACATGATTCAATAGAGGAGTAAAATTTCCTTCAGAAAAAAAAAAAAAAAAAAAAAAAAAAAAAAAAAAAAAAAAAAAAAAAAAAAAAAAAAAAAAAAAAAAAAAAAAAGATTCATTGAAAATGGTTAAGAAATAGCAGAGATATAGCGTTTTAAAATTAGCATGGTGGCTTATCATTTCCCTTTGATTAATTGATCTCTATACATATTAGTTGTCTGTAAACAGCTATATACATTGTTGGATAGTAATTTGAGCTTTTTTTAATGCAGTAAAATAAAATAACAGCCACAGGTTAAGTAGAATTTAATTAAATTAAACTTGGTTATTTCCGAAAATAGATTAAAACATTTTTAGAGATTTTTAACCAAGAGACTGCGAATAATTATAAAAACAAAAGAAAAGTAAAATAAATTCAATTTCACCTGAATAGAACTCAGTTATTTTTGAAGATGGAGAAAAATATGTATACAGTTTTAGAATCAGTAAAGTGCGATAGATAGGAAAAAAACACTCACTAATTAATAAATAAATAAAAACGTTGCTTCCAACACGCGTTACCTAGAGCACCAAAATTTGAAACCAAAAGAATTACTAGTTCGAGTCCCTATTAGGGGCACCTCAGCATTCCCCGTCCTCACCCCTGGCCCCAGAAAACCCGTGTAGCCTTCAAAGGCGATGTAGGGGTCAACAAAAAAAAAAATTTTGTGTATGGTTGTTCTTATTTGATTAACAAAAGTCGTTGGAACATTTATTTTGATGTTTAGTTGTTAATGTAACTAATTTACATAAGACATATAGTCAATACATTAATAACTTTTCAAATCTCATAACAGGCCATTTTCAAACATCATATATTATTTCTAATACAAGTCCTAAAACATTTTTAAGAAATATGAAAATGTTTTCATTAATTATTTTTAGTCCTATTTTTCATCCATAGGAGAAAAAATTGAAAGTTCCTCTTCATTAATAAACTAACAACCGAACATAACGAATTTCTAGTTGACAATTAATATTTATACCGCTTTAGCTGATACTAATATAATATCTAATATAAAAGTGGTTAACTAGAAGGTCAAATTTCGCGGGTCCGAATCCAGCTTTGACGAGTTATAACCCATAACCCCCCTCCCTCTGGCAATTTTCAACCTATTTAGTCCTAGCGAAAATCCAGCATTCACCATTGACACTTAAGGGGTGCCGATTTCCAATATTGTCAGACTGTTTGATGATCTAAATTTTTTAATACCTTCAAAGTATTGGTATGTAAAATAAGTTAATAGCGTTTCAATATTTCAATTTAATCCTCCCTTTGTTTACAAAATCATGTTTACTTGGTCAAAGTTCTTTACACATTACATATTATAAGGGTGCTTTTATGCATAATTTTCAACCGAGATTCCTTATCTTTAAGTCGTATTTTGCTTGCTCAAAATGGAAGAGAAAAAAATTCATTTTCGTCATTTAATGATTTTGTTATTCTCGAGAGAAAAAAAAAAATCCGCTGTACAGACGGTAAAGAATATTTTCAGTGTGTATGGTGATGATGCCTTCGGAGAAAGCACCGTCTGTAAGTGATTTGTTCGGTTCAGAACCGTAAATTTTGACTTGAACCACGCAAAGTGCTTGGGTCGTCCTTCAACTGTTGACAATGACCTTTAACATGTAATATAGCTTTTTTCAGTCTAATTCATAATTTTTTCAGTCAAATTCATAATTTTTTCAATCGAATTCATAATTTTTTCAGTCAAATTCATAATTTTTTTCAGTCAAATTCATAATTTTTTCAATCAAATTCATAATTTTTTCAGTCAAATTCATAATTTTTTTCAGTCAAATTCATAATTTTTTCAGTCAAATTCATAATTTTTTCAATCAAATTCATAATTTTTTCAGTCAATTTCATAATTTCTTGTACCCATTTTATACAGTTAATTTGACAAAATAATTGATTAAAAATATTTATAAGAATCTTAAGTTTTTGTTGAAATCTCAAGTAACAAATGCTATGAACTTATTTTACCACCCAATACTGAATGAATCCGAAGCTGTAACTACCATACATACTTCATCAGCGATCGTAAAGGCATTGCAATAGCATCTTAATAAGATCTCATTGTAGGCGAATCTGATTTGGAAGGCATTGTTTTGTTTTTTTAAGTTACCATTTTGGAAGAGACATCCATTGTTGCCAGCAGCCTGGGAGTACTCCTACGCGCGTCGTATCTGATGGCATTTCGAAGGAGTTCACAAGTTCAATGACATGTGAATTTCAAAAAGCAAAATGTATATCTTTCCTGCTGGAAACACTTGAAAATGAGAGACCGAAATTGGGGAAGTGTTAATAAAAACTGGACTCTGTTCTCAGGCTCTGAGTTCGAAGCCGGTAATAACAGGATAATTTTTATTCTGATACTTCAGCCCTGGTGTGATTCTGACCCTGGTTCTGTATACAGTGGGTATCCAATAACTAATAAAAGAAAACTGGTGACTGCGTGGTATTCGTGTAATCACTTCCTTTCACGGCCATTGGCTGAGAAACCTATTCATGCTGAACTGAAAACGTCTTCTAGATTTTAGTGATACAGGTATTAATATATTTTTTTTTTTTTTTTACTTTCACCTACCTATGTATAAAATATATAGTAAGGGAAATTATAGCAATCTTGAACATTTTCGAATTCCAGTTTTCACCAGAAATACACGTTCTAGGTTCTCCTGTGTCCAAATGACTAAGTCCCACAAAAAGGTTTGTATGTGTCCGCATATGGTCCAGGATGAAAACGTCGTAAAACGAAAAAGTCGTATGAAAGTTTTGAAAAAAAGCCCGAGATATTACAGAAACTTTTTTAGTAACTTTGTCTGACCGAAAGTGCTACTTTATACAATGCATTTTGCACCTTTTTACGATTATCTCAAAAAACGGGCCTAACGATCAAACTTGCTATATCGATGTAACTCTGAATGGGCTTTGTTTCATTCTGATTGAAATATTCTGGCAGAGCTTAAATTCTGGTATTTTAAATTTTCTTCTTCTAAAATACCTTAAATTTTGTAGATTCGAAAAATAATTGCCATATCATCTAATTAGGAATGATAACGGGTAAATACATAAGTTATAGAAATTCTAAACCCAATTCAGGAAGAAAATAGCAAAAAATGTATAGCATAGATGTATAACATACTGTTGGAAAGCTAAAGATCTTAGAAAAAAAAAAATTATCTTATACAAAAAATTGTAAAATTTAATGGAGAGAGATGAAAAGCCGATAAAACTAACTGATGGTTGTAGATAATAATATAATAGATTATTAAATAAAACACATGTTTCACAACGATTCATTTTCATTTCTAAATGTTTTTAAAAATTATTAAATTGATGTAAATAATGGAGGTAAATGAAAATCGTGTGTTGCGAACACCAGATTTTTGCCATTAATATATCATCTATGTTAAGTATTCGAAGAATTGCCAAAGTGTTACCTGCTGCATATATGAGAAGCATGAAGAAGAGACTAAGCATGATGGTGGTAGCTCAAGAGACGGGACGCTAGTGAGGAGCAATTGGTGTCAATCGGTCGCTTTTGTGGCAGCCAGCTCCAATGCCACGCCACCTCCTTCCGACCAATATCCACTCCTCAATGCCACTCCGGGTTTCACTCTCAGCTTCTTCTAGGGAGTAATGCCATCTTCTTCAGAGGTTCAGTCAGCTGGAAAACTTGTCAACGAGTAGATATCATGTCATGGCGAGTGGTAGATGGAATATTTATCTTAAACAATAGCATTCCTAATCTCTATGCATATAAAATGATAACGCGAATTTGGTTTCCGCGAACTCCTAAACCACTAAACAGATTTCCATATGGTTTTTACTACTATTTAGGGCATTCTTTCCTAAAGCTTTATAAGTAAAATACATCCTTTGAGCTTTTATTTATAATAATAACAGGCCTACCGAACCCGAAGGTTCGATACTGACACCACCAAATGCTGCCTACGCAGACTCCCCCAATGTGATCCGTTCAAGCCCAAGCCCCCGAGATCAGCCTTCACACAATCGTCCCTTCGACGCTTCAATCCATGACTGTTAGTGGTATTTTGTAATTAAAATGTGTGAATAGGGCGTTCGTACCTACGTCACACCCTCCAGCAAGCCTAGAGGGCCGCTCTCAAAGTTGGTCAGCGAGTCCATCGGACTTAGCCGGTTGGAACTCGGGAGGAAATTCCACCAACCATCCCCACATCCGCCAACTGTAGGACGGTCCCCATACGCGGTAATGAGATCCGGATCAGGGAGTTAAAGTGGCTTTACCCTTCCAATATTCGCAAGTATTTTCTCGGATCATTTCTTTACCAAGTTATCCAATCCCGCCACCCATCATACATTTTCGACCTTCTAAAATTCAAATTCTCTGTCCATCCACGTTGTACACGCTCCAGACCTTCAGATTTATACAGCACGGCCTACCGAACTGCACATTTCGACAGATCTTTTCTCGTCCGATTCTCAATCCTGTGGAATTCTATTCCATTTATTATATTCAATGATAAACCTTTGTAATCGACCAAAAATTACTCCCGCTCAAAATTTGTGGGCTTAGGTTTCAAGATGCGTTGAATCCGAATAACGAATAAAAAAATATCGTCTGTCCGCCGTCAGCCGTAGAACCTCAGATAAAATACGTTCTCCTAATTAATAAATAAATAAATGCTAAAAATTTGATTTAGTGCTGTTTCATAGAGAATTAAACTTTCTAAAAAATTAAAGAAAGAAATCATTGAAATTGGTTTAGAACTAGCAGAGATAGAGCGTTTTGAAATTAACAGTGGTGATATTCCATTTTCCTTTGAATTATTTATTGCTTCTCATATTACTTGATTGCCTATCGACAGCTACATAATATAATATATCCTAATTTTGTTATTTGGAAATAGTAAACAATTGTATAATAATTTGCAGCGTTTTTTATATCACTGATTGTTTACTTGTTTATATGAATTTAAGTTACTCTAAGACTCTAAAGCACATTTTCAACATTCTGTATATGTTATTCAAAAAGAACTTGTCCCAGGATAATAAATAGTTAATGTATTTATTATTGTTATTATTATTATATATAAGTGATGAAGGAGTCCGCGAATAATTTTTGTTGGGAACCACTGAAATAATATATTGTACAGCGAATATTCGTAGCACCATATAACTTTCAAAATACGTTGTCATGACTGCCATTTCCCCATCAACTTTTTTTAAAAGACTCACTTCAATCTGCTTTTAGTGATTTCCCGAGCAACCAAGCAACTTTAATCTATTTCAATTAAAAGCTGTCATCGTATCTTGCAACAGGCACGTTGCGGTAAAAGTTAATTATTTTTCAATATACTTATCTTAAATTGGTCCATCCGTTTAAGCGTGATGCAACAACCAAAGGTAATCATGATTCATTTCTATATCTGTAGAGGTATAGCCCCATTGAAAAAGTCTTACAGGTCTTAATACTCAAAATATCTAAACAAAAAAGAGTCTCCCACAAATGTTTTATTTTATATTTTATTTATTGTAATTTACAACTGTATTACATAACACAATGATTAAATATGCAGAGTGAAGAAAAAAAAATGTCTTTGAAAGAACTATCCAGTGGTAGCTCTTCACTAACTATTTGAAGGCAGTATGTCCCGAAAACAACCCTCTTTTCAATCGTCTCGGAGGGTTATCGGGAATATCTAAGGTAGACAGATTACGGACAAGTGAATTTGTGTGGACAGGGAGTTTAGAATGAAAAAAGGTATATCTATCACGGGCTAGGGCTGCAACAAATGGGATGTTTATAGGTCATTATGTTATGTTATCATTATCTTCGAGCAGTTTCTTGTCGTTTCAGTCTTGTATGATCCACAAATGTTATATTATATTTATTGAAAATAAATATTCATAAAAATCAATAAAAACTTGAAAACTTTATTCCACGTAGTTCAAATCATACGTGAATATACACAGAGGTAGCATGGAAGTTAGACTTTTCTTTATTTGTACGTTACAATTATTTATTATTGGAAATACGAAACCAAAATTGGTTTATTAATTTATCGTTATTTTGTGCTTCCGTGACTAATCTGGCGATGTTAAAGTGAGAGTCCTAAATTTTACCTTAAAAAAAATGATAAAAATAAAAAAAACTGTATCTCTATACCCCACAAAGGATGTTGGGCTCATTACATACGGATATTAGTACTGTTTCTAGGCTAACGACTGTGCAATGAGGTGATTAGGCATTGATCACACTCGGCCGCCAGGTTTTCCCACTAATTTTTGGTTACCCACCTTATAGAGGCTGTCGACCCTCGACTGGATTAACTGACTAAATATCGCCACACCCGAGATTCGAAATAAGAACCCGGAGAACTGTAGACTAGTGAGTGATCTATCCACTAGAATAGATTTGTCTTTACAGGTTTAATTAGAATAGGTAAGTTTAACGAATACTTGAGATCGTACAGCCTTGGGACAATCATTTTATGTTCCCTCCGAAGGAAGGCATAACTAATAATTTTTTACTCCCTTCGGAAATCTTAGAGCCATCTGTCGCGTTTGATCCCTTGAACATGAGTTTAGAGACTGTCATGCAAACAACTACAACACAGCTGACCCCATGCAAAAACGAGGTGTAAGGATATTTTATAACTTAAATAAATTATCAGAACTTAACCTACTCAATTTTTATCAATAAATTGTATTTACAAAAGAGACATAATTGCTGTTCGTATCTTGCTATTGTTTTTGCTAGACAATAAAAAGATAAATATTTTGCTGGTTATTGTGATGTGTGAAACTTCGCATTATCGCAGATAGCTATGAAAAATTTGCATACATAGGGAGTGTATTAAATTATGTATGAATATTTAAAACTAATCCTATTCTAAAACTGTGATGTATTGTAAGAGCAAGTATGTCGATCGTAAAAATTTATTAATTAGATGGACGCTTACATGAAGGATGTACGACATCTTAAGGTTTTTTGAGAATAAGGTACTAAGAAAAATATCAAGTCCGAGAGATGCAGCCTAACCAACCTACCAATACATATTTTAAACGTTAAGTTCTAGCAGCAAAGGTCATATAAATTCTTCATTTAATTTATGGTACGGAAACTGTCGACAGAAATTCATCCGACACCAACAGAGTAAGAGTGTATCGAATATAGTACATTTTGAGGTCATATAAAACATTAAACATTATAAAATATAGATACCCAACCAAAATATTTATGGGTCAATCCGCTTGAAATCGTCCAATTTTGATTAATTTTGCCGCTCAAAATATTTATGATTGTTTTACCAGTTATTCTCTACCACCTCCTGAATTAGTATTGTACTTTTAGCGTTGCAGCCATTTTAAGACAGCTTTGCGGCTGTGAACATGTGCTGGAAAAATCATTCTAATGCTTGTAATTTTGTTGACATCAAATCAAAACAAACTTATTACCTAGGAGTTAAGAAATTGATTTAAGAAGTGGAGCGATGATAAGGCTATTCAAGGGGAAAGAATTAAGCCCGAGACTCCTTTCTAGCCTTCCTTCTTATAGCGCAAAAAACGTTTCCGTTGATGTAAATATTCGTGAACTTGTTTAATCATTTTCTTGGCTACTTAAGTAATGTGTTGTAGGGACCAAAAATGTAGATAGTAATCTCATCATTATTCAGCCTGTAGCCCTTTCTCCTGACAAGTTTGAGTCGTTCCCGGATGTGTCTAGAGAAGGTGAGGTGCCTACTAGAGTAATGCTCAGGTAGAGGGTGGAATTAGAGACTGGCAGTGTTTCTCCATTCACTTTGAAATCAGTAGGCAAGGCGTTCTTTCCCTTCTGGAACGACATGACAACGGCATCTGTCTTCTTCGGGTTCACCCTAATGCCAATCTCCTTCAGCTCACCTACAATAGTGGTCGATAATCCTTGTGCCAGGGTGAGAGCCCGTTTCGGTCTCATACTATAAGCATAGATGCCAATGTCATCGGCGTAGGCTGCTACCACTGCCTTTGGGTGCTTCATTGAGACCACTTTTGCTGTGAAGTTCACAAACAATAGTGGTCCCAATACAGAACCTTAAAGGTACCCCACAAAGGTGTCCTTCGAAGTTGATAATTTATCGCCTACCCTTACGACGAAGGATCTCCCGCTTAAGTAGCTTCTGATGAATCGGCATAATGGAGCTGGAAAACGATAGTCTTCCAACTGTCGAAGCAGTAACTTGTGGGATACACAATCAAACGTCTGTGAGCAGTCCAGCGAGATGAAGATCGTGGCTTCATTCTTCTTCGTCATACGCTCTATGGTGTGCCATTGAAGTTTCACTAAATGATGGTTGCAGGCTACGCCTCGTGAGAACCCGGTCTGTTCTGATGGAATGATGGACTCCTCACTGCAGTGCCCTAGCAGATGGTGATGGATCAGCCTCTCGAACACCTTGCTCATATGCGAAAGGAGACTGATAGGCCGATAATGCTCTGGTGGGTCTCCATTCTTCCCAGACTTAAGTAGCGGCACTATGATCGCTTGGTTCCAGTCATCGGAGAAGTATGAGATCCGCATGCAGCAGTTAATAATGTTCAATTGTCAACGGCCATAACACGTTGAATACACCGGTTCTCGTCCGATCACCGAAGTTAAGAAACGTCGGGCGTGGTTAGTACTTGGACGGGTGGCTGAAACACTAAAAGTAAAGCCAGAACAATATTTTCATTCATAAACCTGTTTTGAAGGGTATAACCAGGTAAGGATGGTAATTTTTTTTTTTTAAAGTATGCTATGGAACTTTGAAGGGGGAGCTCGTGGCTGAGTGGCTAGCGCGCTAGTCTCCCACGCCAAAGGTTCTGAGTTCGAATCCCAGCCGCGGATTTTACTACTTTACAAGCATTTAATTAATGGGGATTCACTCACAGCCTCTCCCCCGGGTATGTGAGACCCGTCAGCCAACCACTTACAAAAATAGGAGTGATGATCCTACCCTATAAAATTTTATCTAGTAGCGTGTGTGTATTTCCCAGCAGATTACACCGCGCGGCCAACGGCCTTTCTCGCCACCGAGAAAAAAAAAAATTAAACTTTAAATTAACTTTCCTACAAAGAATAAAGTATATCTTAATTCGGCTTAAAGTCATGAGGAAAGTGATGTTGAAGACTTAATGATAAGCTAGACATTACATCTTTTTTTTTTTTTTTTTTTTTTTTTGGGACCTTTGAAGATATCTGATGTTGCTTTGTTGAGAAGACAATTGAACGTCATCCATGAGGATATTTTGACAGCGCCGGTTCCATTTGGTCCTCCGTCTGCCTCGAACTTATGTCTCTTCTGGCCTTTTATTTAGGAATATTCCTTTAAACTCCAGATGTTCAATATCCGGTACTAGTGTTATTTTTTGTAAATATTATATCATTAAGCTGAAGTTTTAAAATGAAACATACTAAGTGTACCTGGATTTCATTAGTGTGTGTCTGGTGTTTGATACCTATAGGAACACAAGGTATGTATCTTAATGGATGTATGAACTCTAATCCGTGATACGTTTTGTGACTTTTACTTGTTGGGTATGGTAACATAGATAATACAAAATGTTCATAATGTTCTTCACGAAACATAAAGGATTTAGGAAAAAAAATGTGGTGCGCGCAACACATGACTTTCACTAACCTCCATTGGCTAAATAAATTTTAGAAGTTTTAAATACATTTAGAGATTAAAATAAATTGTTAAAGAAATAATTAAATTATGTTTGAACAGAAACATGAGCTTTATTAAATTATCAATTATATTATTATCTAAGACAATCAGTTAGTTTTATCGGCTTTTCATCACCCTCCGTTAACTTTTGAATTTGTGTATATGATAGTATTTTTTCTAAAATCTTTAGCTTTTCAACGGTATATTATACATCTATATTTCTATTTTAATGTTCAAAAAAATAAAATAACAAAAAAAATATTTTTCATTTTTCTCCTTAAGTTGTTTATCAAATTCGCTCAACTTATTATCAAATCAACTTGCATATTTAGCCGTTATTTATCAATTCTAATAAGATGGTGTGGCTGATTTTTTTTTAAATCTACAAAATTAAAGATACTTTAGAGGATGAAAAATTACAATATCGGCATTTAAGCCATGTCAGACTATTTCAATCAGAAAGAAACCTACATCATATTAAAGCCCATCAAATTTTACATCGATACAACGAGTTTAATCAAAATCGTTAGGGCCGTTTTTGAGAAACTTGTAAAATGATGCAAAATGCATGTTATCAAGTTGCTCTTCTAGTGAACTGACTTTCATAAAAAAGTTAATGTAATATCTCGGGCATATAGTCATTTTAAATATGTAGTTTCAGTTGTATAGCAATTTTTGTTTTCGCGCTGGACTTACGACAAACACACGGACTCACAGAGCTTTTTGCGTGACCTGGTCATTTGGACTCGGGGGACCCTAAAACGTGTATTCCGTTGAAAATTTTCACGAACGCAATACCCTTACTATATATTTCATAGTGAAAGTAATAAAATCTCCTACGGGCATAAACAATGTTAACATACTCCCCTATTAAAAATTTAACTGTAATTGTAGGTGAGACGGTACAAGAATTGTAAAAAAAAATCCTTGGTTATGCCATCCCACTGAGGGGACGTGACCATGTTAGTTTGTACATTTATAGCAACTTACGATTTATCTTAATAACTTAGTTACATTTCGGTAAGTAATATTGTTTCTAAAATCTTGCGTACTAAATGGAAGAATTTAATTTGCACGTTTCTGTACGATGTTGGCAATAATTTAACTACTATAACCTCCCTCTTTCCAAATAACAAATGTTCATGATTTTATGGGCTTACAATAACTTTATATTAACTCGTACGATTTATTTTATTGCATATTAACTTTTATAAAATCTTGTGCTTTCCAACGGTATATTACACGCCTATGTTACTACTTATATTTCAATATTATATATAATGTTTTGATGACTTGGTTACAGAAAATTTATTTTAAAGTAATATTAATAAAATTAATTTATTAACCTAAAGGGAAGAGTGTCCTAAATGATGGCGAAAACCATATCAAAATCCGCCTTGTGTTAGTATATGCCGATAAAATTGTTAGTATTTGATAGCTGATTGGAAAACATACGTTCGGAAATACTTGTCTACTTGAGAAGCACCTCTAGGACGAAACGTTTTCATCTGATTGGCCGTCGATAATGAAAAGCAATGAGCATCAATTTGCGATTGTTCCGCGTTAGCTGGGAAAGCGGCGACATCGGAAGCTTCAAATCAGTCTGAAGGGTAGCAAATTACAGGGAACTGTTGACTGATGTTTTTTTTTTAAATTATATAAGTTTATTTGTTGTATGAATTTTCATAACTTTTTTATGTTCACTTCCCTTTATGTGAAATATTTAGTAATGGAAAGTATTGCGATTGTGAAAATTTTCGAATTCCAGTTTTCAACTGAAGTACCCGTTTTATTTGGGGTGTCTCCTGCTGAGTTTTTTAAATACAAGAGCAGTAATGCAGATGTATAATATACCGTTGGAAAGCTAAAGATTTTACGAAAAAAGGATATCTTACATACAAAGTTGTAAAAAATAATGCAAAAAGATGGAAATGGCATAAACTTAGGTAATTATTAAAAATAATATTTTCTATTCCTAGATTATTTAATCTGAGACACTTGTTTCCATCGAAACTCAATTTGATTCTTTAACGTTTTTTCAAGTCTAACTGTACTTAAAAATCTTCTAATTGGTTTTAACAACAGAGCTAAGTGAAAGTCGTGTGTTGCGCGCACTAGATTTTACAATAAAAATGTATCTGTTTTACGAATTTTCATGATTTTTTTTAAACTAAGTTTCTAAAGGTATTTCAGTACACTACTGATCGCCGGATTCCGGGGTTCGAGTCCGATAAAATCAAGTAAGTCATTGTTTAACCCTGGGTTAGGACTCCACTACAACCTCCTAAAGCCTCTGTAAAGTGAGTATCCAAAATTTAAGCAAGGGCCGAGGAGCTACACGGCGGTAGAGGCTTCCAAGTGAAAGTTTGTGATGATTCGGCGAAAATGAATTATCACCACTGTCACTGTATAATAATAAATGTTCAATGTCAAAGCTATATTTTTTTTAAAATATCTGGATCTAAAGTATCATCTTTATCAAAAACATCACTCTATACAAAATTAAAGTACTTTAAAATGTCTTCAAAAATGATTATGTACATGTTTTTGCTGCAATGAATAGTATACTCATACTACTGAGAATATCCAAAAAAGGGTACTTTGAAAAGCGGTTCTTTGGAAGTACTTAAAGTAAAGATAATTTTTATAAGGGACCGCCATTACCAATTTTAATGTACTTTTAAAATACATTTACTATGTTTTTCCGTAGTTGTTATGTATTTATATGTCGAGTCTTAAATGAAAAAATGATAATTTTAGGTTCATTTAGGAGTAAAGTGAACTTTCCTGGGCTAATCCTGAAATGGCTCAATATTTACTTTGCAAGGACGCTAATGTTCCTACATTCATACATTTAAAATATATGTTACCATACTTGTTATACCGTGTTTTAATAATCAATTGTTACACAAATATAGAAATGGAATTAACATAACATTTTTTTTTTAGTGATAACCAACACACAATTATTGTAATTTAGTCAACTGAGAAGGTTGCAAAACTGTTCATAAGTATTGATTTATAATCGATATCAATTCAATACAAATAACTGTATTCAATAATTAATTCAATTTTTTTCTTGTTCGACTAACTCTCCACAACCTGTTTTCATACACAAAATATATATTACAACTGCTTGCTTGTTTGCTATTTTTACTAATAAATACATTTAAAATCGTATAATTTGTTTGTTTGTTTATTTAACGTACTTTATACTGCTGTTATTAATCAGTACGATGCTCATCCTAAATTTTGCTATCCAGGTTGAATTAGGATAGGGATCTTTAACGAGTACCTGACTTCGCACAGGCTCGGGAAAAGCATATTATAACCGATCCTAGGAAAAACGTAACATAGAAATTTGTAATCTCTTAAAAAAAAATCACAGAGCCATCTCTCTGGTTTGTACCCCCAATCTTAGGCATAGAAGCTTGCCACAACACCACAGGTGAACCCATTACTTTATCATTTTTTTTTTTTTTTTCAGTGTTTATAAAATAATATTTAATGATATTGCAGGATTTTTTAAAAGTAATAATGGATTTTATTATCTGACTTTATTGAAATTATTATGCCTTCTGCCTCTACTACGACTAACACGAAAGTTTTAACACTTACTGAACTTAACTGTCTTTATCGCCGACCTGAACTATTATGCCTAATAGATTTTCGTATAATTGGATTGGATACTCACTGTGTACTGTTTCATAAGATATTCGGTTCTCTTCAACTGAAATTAATTTAAAAATTACCGAAAAAAGCTATTTTCCTTCTAACAACACAGTTTGCATTCCAGATCGACAATACATCCTAATATATTTTATGTTCAACACGAGATGATGTAAAAGTATTCTGTGTATTTAAAGTTTTTATATCATATTTAATGATGAGGAATGAAGACAAAAATATAAATATTATTATTTTATTCAATAAGTTATGTAGAGTTTATGTGTATATAACCTGGACATGATGGAATTCAAAATTTGAACATTTGATTTTATAATATACTATTATAAACATATGCTATTTGTGGAATATGGTTCTTTCTTACTAAAAAGCTGCCAAATCAGGCTAAATTTATTTTTTTCGTTCTACTGTGCCAAACAAGAAATCTGGGATTTGTTCGAATAAAATACCCGAATAGTCATTAAGTATGTGATATGGAAAGCAAATTATCGAAATTAATATTGATGTATGTTATTGTGGCAACACTGGTTCCCGTTCAAATATAAGTGTGTGTTGATAGTTTCTATGCGTTCTTATTTATAAAATATAAATTCATTCCAAATTTTCAGTTATGATAAATTATATATTAGTTATCGATACCAAGATAATATCGTTTTAAAATATCGATATATATATCGAGGGAGCGGCGTGGTCTAGAGGGTAGAGCGCTTTTCTACTGTGCTACGGGTCCTGGGTTCGAATCCGGGTGTGCGCGGAATATTATTTATTCTGTTATTTCAGCCGGGGGCGATCCTGGGGCATGGAGACCCTCCTGGGGCACACACAGCCTCTATAAAGTGGTGTACCCAAAAAAGGGGGAAAACTGGCGGCTGAGCGTGATCTTGGCCGAATCACGTCATTGCACGGCCCTTGGCCTAGTAACAGTACGAATCTCTACATTATAGCCCAAAACTCTTTATGGGTTTAGTGGTACAGGTTTTTTTTTTTTTTATTATATTATTTATTAAATATATATTATATATAATTATTTATTATTATATATATATATATACATATCGAAATTTATAATATTGGTATTACAGTATTTAACTGAATTAAAGTCACTTGCCAAAGAAAGTCATGATAGAGTTCTCAGAACTTACTTATATCGGTACATATCTTGATCATATATGCAAAGAAATATGGATATTTCAAAATACATCTCAAATAAAGATTACAGATGAACTAACAGAACTTACTGAGGAAGAAGATGTATTTAGTTGTTAACCTTTGTAAATTGAACTTAAGAAAAAAAATCTTGATAATGTTGGCGTAAGAAATTGCGATATTTTAAAATATCCTCACTTTTATATTGTATTTAATGTATATCTTATACAAAAATTAGTGAAATATTGGGAAATTATCTCTTTAATAAAAAAATAATCTTTAGTTACAGAACATATAAATGCAATATATATTATAATAACGATATTTAGCTTATGATCATAATTTAATTTGAATTTGATCATTATATTATCATCTAATTGCGATAAACTTTTGTTATTAAACCCAATAGGTTTTATATTTGGTGTAATATAAAACATATTTCACCGAAAATGTTCAGAAAAGTAATTGTGTTATTTTAAAATTTAATCAATCAGTTTTTTCAGTAATTTGTTTTGTTTTTTTGTAATCTATCAGTAGAAGTTTTGTGTCTGAGATGCTATAACTTTTTCGAACAAATTGACATTCCAGCAGAGATTCTTTATACCATGTATTTTGCAAATTTTTATGATTTTCTAAAAAGCGGCTTTAAAGATTTTGATTAAACTCCCAATATGTATGTCTATTTTAATGGGCTTTAGTATCAGGTAGATTTTATTCCTAACCAAATAGTCAGACTATGATATTTATATTACTCAATCTGAAACACTGTGAATTTGAAAACAATATTTCTATCAAAGTTGAATGTAATTTTTAACATTTTTTCAACGATATCTTTATTTAAAAGTTCTTTTATTGTTTTTAACAAAGTAGGTAAGTGAATGTCGTGGTGCACCAATTTTTTTTGTACATGTTTTCAGAGCTACTCCTTTGGGTTTTAAATTTAAACCGAAACTAAACATCTATGATTTTGAAAACAATATGTAGTATTTTTACCATAATCACTTATAATTTTAATTATAATTACTTATTCTATTTTTTTCTAGGTTTAGAATTTGCTACACATATAGGATGCTTAACAAGTAATTTAGAAGAATTTCACAATAAATTTGTTTTGAGCGATGTACTTGTTTTGAAAGGAAAACTTACTCCAGAAATATGTGTAAATCATTGCAAAAGTGAAGGTTTCAAATATGCTAGTCTTCATTCAAGGTAAGGCAAAAGAAAATTATTAATTTAACTTTATTCAAGTTTCACTTATTGGTGATATAATATTGAAACCATATACTCATACTGAGGTGTAACAAGTTTTTTTGTCTCTGGGTATAGCAGACAATTATGTCCTCTTTATATTTATAGACTTTAATGAGACATTGAAGGATGTACTTGAGGGGGATTTTTTCGCATGTAATAGATTGAAAAGAAAAATAAAGGTGTTAGAAAAGGAAGTTAAGGAGTGTTTTTTATTGGATTTTTTTTTTTAGCTTAAAAAATATTCCAAAATGATGTGACAATCAATATATACAAAATGAAAGAGGGGTTACCTGTAGCATGGTGGTTAGCATAACAGCCTCCTATACCCAAGGTCGTCCCGGGTTCAACCCCCCAGGTAGTCCTAGGATTTTTAATGGGAGTAAAAAAATCCTTAGTTATGCCCTCCTTCGGAGGAGACGCTAAAAGGTGGTCCCGAACCTGTGGGATGTTAGGTACTCGTTAAAGATCCCTATCCTAATTAAACCTGGATAGGCAAAATTTAGGACTCCCACTATAGCATTGTCCGATTAGCTACAGCAGCATAAATGGTCATTAAATAAATAAACAACTAAATGAAAAATCGTATATATATAAAATAATATACATATATGAATGGATATATTATGGTCAACTAAGCTTTGTAAAAAATAATAATAATAATAATAATAGGCTTACCGAACCCGAAGGTTCGATGCCGATACCACCAAACTTCGCCTGCACAGACTCGTCCAATGTTCACCGGTCAAGCCCAAGCCCCCGAGATCAGCCTTAATGCAATCCTCCCATCGACGCTTCGGCCTACCTTTCGGACGCCTACCAGTCGGTTCAGCGAATACCAACTTTCTCGGAATCCGTTCCTCACTAAGCCCAACAACTTTACGCGCCCATTTGAGTCTCCGCGATGCTATCAACTCAATTATATTCACAGGGTACAAACTCCGCAATTCCGCGTTGTGCAACCTTCTAAACTCCCCAGTGGCCTCATCTCTCTTCGGACCAAATATTTTACGCAGCACCTTATTCTCGAAAACCTTAAGCCGTTGTTCATCCTTCAAAGTAAGCGGCCACGTTTCGCATCCGTAAAGAACCGTTGGAAGAATAATAGTTTTATAAGTTCTAACCTTTACGTTTTTAGACAGAAGCCGCGAGCTAAGCAATTTAGCAACCGAATAATAACACGCATTTCCCACCTTTAACCGGGACTTTATTTCTTCCTGGATTTCATTTTTTCTTGTTATCATTGAACCTAAATACTTGAATTTCTCTACGTGTTCAAAAGTATGACCTGAAATATTAATATCATCAAGATCGCCACCATTTCTGCAACTAATCATATATTTCGTCTTATCGGTATTTAATTCGAGACCTATTTGTTTACCGGTTTTTATTAACACACTTGTATTTAGTTGTATAGTTTCTGTGTCTTCACCTAGTATTACCAAATCATCGGCATACCCCAAAACCGGAATCTTGTTACCCATATGTAAGCCTTTCTCGGTACTCATCACCTTTTCTATAACATATTCTAAGGCTATATTAAACAAAACAGGTGAAAGGGAGTCACCCTGTTTCAAACCCGATCGCACCTCAAATCTCTCGGAGTAATTATGACCGATTCTAACTTTATGAAATGTTTCCGACAAACACATCTCTACTAGGTTTACTAACTTTCTAGGTATCCCCTGTTCAATCATGATGTTATATAGCTTCTGACGGTCTATGGAATCATAAGCCTTTTTAAAATCTATATAAAG
Organism: Piezodorus guildinii; assembly: GCA_023052935.1. Lineage (NCBI taxonomy): Eukaryota > Metazoa > Arthropoda > Insecta > Hemiptera > Pentatomidae > Piezodorus > Piezodorus guildinii. Next base: position 90,642,346 of record CM041294.1, read on the forward strand.
TTGATGGAATACACCGTTGTATTCCAGTTTCTTCTCTAATATTTGACGTAAGGAAAATATTTGATCAATAGTCGAGCGATTCCGCCTAAAACCACATTGGTAGTCTCCGATAATTTCCTCAGCGTATTCCGTGATTCGGCTAGTTAGTATTGACGAGAATATTTTATAGCATACTGGGAGAAGAGAGATCCCACGATAGTTGTTACAATCCGTCCTCGGTCCTTTTTTGTGAATCGGAATAAGTATTGATTCTTTCCATTCTTCGGGTATTTTTTCATTTTCCCAGATCTTTTTAACTAAAACATGTAATTTGGAAACGCCCGCTTCTCCACACGCTTTGATTAATTCACTCGTGATATTATCATTTCCTGCAGCTTTATACCGTTTTAATTTTCCTATCGCCATTTCAACTTCCTCTTTACTCGGTGCGTCTACCCATGGTTCAGCGCTCTGGTATTCAGAGGGAGGAGATTGATTATTATTTTCCGTATTTAGAATGCCGTCAAAGTATTGTTTAAATGTATTTAATATCTCAGTCGGATCCGCAATTATGTTGTTATTCGCATCTTTAACCCCATTCAATAGAGGTTCAAATCTTTTACGCGATTTTTTTATACCTTTGTACATCTCTCTTACGTTATTTTCGCTTCTATGTTTTTCTATTTCTATTATTTTGCCTTTAAGATACTCTCTTTTCTTATTTTTTAAGAATTTTGAAGTTTCGTTTTTTACTAACCGACTAAGCCACATTATTATCGCTTGGATTATTTAAGGAATTCAGTTTAGCGGTTTTTCTTTTTTCACACATATTTTGACAATCCCTGTCGAACCAAGGTTTGTTCTTTTTATTTTCGATTTTCCCAAGACATAAGTTACCGACCTCTTTAATATTATCCCTGATCCCTTCCCACAATTTGTTTACATCTTCGTTTTCCTCGTCTGAAGATTCCAAAGCATCGAACCTATTTTTTACTTCTATCGCGAATTGTTTTCTAATTTCGGGGTTGTTCAATTTAACAACATCAAAATTCTCGGGATGAATATAGTTCGGTGTTCTCTTTTTTGTATTTAGTTTTTGTCGAAGTTTCGCGATTACTAATTCATGATCAGATCCGCATTCTGCACCACGATACGATCTCACGTTAATTATGCTACTTTGCCATCTGTTTTGTACTAAAATATGATCTATTTGATTACGAGTATGTCCATCCGGCGATGTCCACGTATACTTATGAATGTCCTTATGTTTAAACGTAGTACTTTTGATTATTAGGTTTTTCGAAATGGCAAAGTTTATTAGTCGGGTCCCATTATCATTACTATATTCGTGCAAACTTTCTTTACCGACTGTAGGACGATATACTTCTTCCCTTCCAACCTTTGCGTTTGCGTCACCTAGTATAATTTTAATGTAATTTCGCGGTAACTTATCGTAAACCGATTCTAGTTAATCATAAAATTCGCATTTTACTTCATCATCACTATCTTCGGTGGGAGAGTGAATGTTTATAAACGCGATTTTATACCAACGACCCTGAAATATAGCAACCGATATTCTTTCACTAAAGAACTGTACATCCCGTATTGCGGAAAGAAATCTATTCCTAATCAGAAACCCGGTACCTAAACAATAATTAACGCTCCCCCCGTACCAAATAGTATACTTTCCTTCTGTTAACGAACCCTCCCCTGGCCAGCGAACCTCTTGTAATGCAACGATATCTAAATGGTACCCCTTAACTTCATTCGCGACCGACTTTAACCCACCTGCCGTATTTAAACTTCTAACGTTCCACGTCCCTATTGTTAGATCTCTACTTTTCATCTTGCGCCTAGATTCCTCTGAAGCAGTCCCCACCCGGAGACCCGAACGGGGGACTAGTTTGCTTCCGGATAATGGGCGTTTTACCTCAGAGGAATCCATGACTGTTTGTGGTATTTTGTGAACTAAAATATGTGAGTAGGGCGTTCGAACCTACGTCACACCCTCCAGCAAGGCTGGAGGGCCGCTTTTTTAAAAAATGAAAATGTTTATTTGTTTATTCATTTAACATCATCTTAAGCTACTTTGGCTAATCAGACGATACTACAGTTGGGAGTCTTAAATTTTAGACTATAGACTGCATAACTAAGGATTAGTTAATTAGTCCTTAGTTAGTTAATAAGTCCTAAGGCCACCGGCAGGTTTGAACTCGCAATGTTTGGTATAGAAAGCTGTTATGCTAACCACTATCCTATAGGTGATCCCATATATTTATAAGGTGAATATAGCACTTAAGTAACTGAAAGCTTCAATGATTTTTAATAAAGAAAATTTTAGATGAGACTATCTTAGTTAAGTTAAGCGTTACTTGAAGTATAAATATAGTACAGTCTACTTATTGCAGAATATTGCTTAGAATGATTATTTAATCTTCCATGTTTTATATTTTTATGTTATGTTTCCTTTTTTTTTCTTTTCCCCTTTAGGAGTGGTGCCTGAATACTCAGCGTTCCTATTCTCATTCAATTTATATTAGTGATTATGAATTTTAATCAGTTTTTGAAAGCAGATACAAAAACACTACTTGGTCAACATGATTTTAGATCACTTGCTAATAGAATGAACTATTATTATATTCTATTATATTATAGTCTTAAACATGTATACAACAACTAATTAGGATTTTAAATGTATTTATAAGGTGAATATAGCACTTAACTGAAAGCTTCAATGAGTTTTTAATAAAGAAGATATTAGTTGAGACTGTCTTAATAGAGTTGAGCCTTGCTTTAAGTATAAATATAGAAAAGTAATATTGCATTGTTTCCATCTTTTTTTTCTTTTTTCTTTTTTTAATATTCTCTAGGTGTGGTTCCTGGGTTTGCATCACTTTTCCCATTCAAGTTACATCCATGCTTATGAATTTAAATCAGTTTTTGAAAGTAGTTTTACATTTTTACTATTTGAAACCAATACTTAGTGAACACGATAACGGAGATTATGAGCACATGCTAATGGAATGCTCCAAAATCATTCAAAGGGATATGAACTTCAGAAACCTCAAATATTGAGTATTTTGAATAGATAATTATCAAATTTGAATAAATATAATTTATCTAACTAAATCTTGTGATCTAATATATAAAAATCTCGTGCCATGGTGTTTGTAGTCGCACTTCCTGCGAAACAACTTCGACTGATTTTTATTAAATTTTTTATGTATATTTGTTCCTAAAGTATATTTCAGACTTCTAGGTGATTCTGGTGTCATCCAAAAAAAAGTTTTTTATTTTTTTCTCAATTTGAATATATTTGGCATAAAAAAATACCTATAACCCCACATTTTCAGCCTCCTTCCTCCCCCTTCACATTTTATTATTTTCTATGAACAATATCCAATAATTTAACCGTCATTCGTATTTCAAAAGTAACGAAATTATTCATGTCCTTAAATGACAGATGACAGCTACGTCCGCCTTATTGAACTTTCATTCACAGATCCGCAAATCTTCATGAAAAGTTAAAATTCTAGACTTTTAAGAGATCAGATAATGAATAGTTAGTGTTTTTATCTGTGATCATCATTATTAGCACTCTATTCCATTTTTTGTTATAGATCGCATCCCCACGCACTTAAAATACATTCCTTATTTTTTATTTAACAGCTAAAATATTCACTAATTTAATTAGCAGAACTTTACCAGGTATGCTAGTCATATATGTAAATGAGTTTCATAAAAATAAAATATACTGTTGTAGTTATTTAATTATTTTAATTTTCTTTTGGCTATTAATATTATTTTATACTTATACTTTCAGTTTCAACTGTTTATGCTCCAACAGCAGACCACAGTTTAATGTCTCTACCGACATCTCTGACTGTTATTACAGATGTGAAGATAACATAAATGAAATATGCAAAATGCATAATAGAGTAAATTTTACGAAATATGGATGAACCGTCTTATAAAATGGATACAAATTATATCGGCTGTTTCCTTGATGGAGGTACGAGAGAGAGAATATTAGCAACGAAAAAGGCAATAAAACAAAAATTTATTACACCTGAAGCATGTATATCATTCTGTTTTAAAAAAGGATTTAAATATGCTGGAATAACGTACAGGTAATGCTTTTATGGTTATGTTTTTTATAATTTAAGCTGAAGGTCAAAGTTTAATATAGAATTGGAGTCTGATAATTATAATTCACCATTTTATTGTTATGTACGATGTTTCGGCTATAATGCCATCTTCTGTGCTGCAAGAACAATTTTTTATCTGACAGGACAAATATGATTTCCTAAATAACAATCAATCTCCGAATACATATCCTTAAATTACATAACTGAAAATTGTTTGATTATAATAAATAAATTTAAAATTAACATAAATAAAAAAATAAATAATATTAAATAAAATAAATAAAGATTATGTGATATGGTCCAGAATGGGCCTATAAAGAAAATAAAAACAAAAAAAAACATGCAATATGTTATGAATGTATAACAAATTAATGAAACTATTTGAAAATTAACATAATATAATTAAATATAAAATACAATTTTTTTTTTAAATACTAAGCATATTAAGCACAAAGTTTGTAAAATTTAATAATAAAACTGTGTAACCTTATTGAGGATGTATCGTCGACTGTAGAAGTTATCATAGGTAAAAATAGTCTGGAGTCAGTCTTTTTTATTTTATTTTTTAATATTTTGATTTTGCCGATGTTTCATCTCAAACTTGTGAGCCATCATTAGGGCTACAAAAATCAGAACAAAAACGATACAAATCAATATGATAATGAAAAATTATGAATGTTATCATTGTCATTAAATATACAATAAAATAAAAATACACATAAGGATTAAATACAAATAATGATAATATGATAAACAACATGATGATGATAAGTATGAAATCAAAAATTTAGACTTAAATATAGAGGTAAAAAAATATATATAAATGTACCATTACTGAGCCATGTCAAGCATAAATTGAGGAAAACCGAAAACATCAATAGGTGGTATGGAGGGGGTTGATGTAAAATAATTTATATTTTATTTACTGTATATTTTTCTTTCCTTTTATATACCTTAGATCTACTTTTTATAATTTTCCGTTAGAAATGTAAAACCAATATTGTACATATTTTTTTTTTGTTTTTCCTTTGTATAATTTTGAAAAACTATTAAAAAGACAAGCTGTAGTATATATACTTAAAGGAGAAAACCATTATGGGTTTTTACATCAACCCCCCTCCCTATTGATGTTTTCGGTTTTCCTCAGTTTATGCTTGACATGGCTTAAAGATTACTTAAGATGTTAATTTGATTTGAGAGCTGATATGGCTTGATTTGTGGTGTAAGATGGTACTGAAAAGCTAATAGATGAGAGAAGAATAGGACTATGAATTTAGACATGAAAAATATCATATACAAAAAGTGCATCATTTAACTTCCTTCTAGAGGATCAACTATCTAAAAAAAACAAAAGTAACTATCAATGATGTACAGTTGGTAGCACCCCTTCCTAGGCTTCAATTGCTTTATTTAAATCTGCAGGAGATCTCTTATCCCAGCTTCTTTTCAACAAAATTTCAGCTGTGTACTTTCCTTAATCATTCTGTGGTTATATCTGTTAAGTTTGCTATAAAAACGTGAATAAAGAGTTGATATGTGCTAGTAGATTGCCAGTTGTTTTAAGTCTGTTTGTAGGATTTTGTTGTTTTTATTTATTATTATTATTATTTAATCACATTTTCCAAAGAGAGTACCAATTTGAGATAAATCAATCAAAGATGATTAAGTGATTTTGTAAGGCTGTGTAGGTTCATGCACTGGTATTAAAATTAGTTGTCAAAGTATTTACTTGTTTACTTATTAATTCAAATGTTTTTTTTTTTCTCATATTTCAGGTTTTTGTGTTCTTGTGATAACCAATTGGGTACAAAGAAAAATGAAGAGCTCTGCAGTAAGTGTTCAAAGGATGCAGGCGTTAACGGTGAAAGAAAAATGTATATGAGATTATACTACACCAACTTGACAAGTAAGTTGAACATATTTGTATATATACTTATATTCAAAAACTTATTTTAGAATATTCAACAATCAAGATCCTACAAAACCTCACTAAATCTGCCTTACCTCGTGCAAAGGCTCAATACTTCCATTTGATTGGGTTGATCCCAAACCCAAGATCAAAAATTAAGTGGAAAATCCTCAGAAAATTCTTAATCACTGCCTCAACATCCAGTACTTATTCCCCTGCCTCATCTGATAATTTATACTCCTATTTCGTTGGTCCACCTCCTAAAGTATACCTCTCTCTACCCTTTTCTACTTCTGAAACACGATTTATTCCGATCGACTTAATTACTTTCCATCATATTTTGCCAGATGCATTAATTGCATCCGTTCTGAAATCCTATACAAGTGACTCTGGTCCAGATTAAATCCTAGTAAAAATTATAAAACTCCAGTCATCCTTACTGCCCTTCTGCACACATATAACTTCTCCCTTCAAAATTTCATCTTCCCTTCCATTTGGAAAAAGGTCATTGTACGTCCATTCAATAAGGACTTCTTCCTCAGCTTCTGATTTTAGACCAATTTCCATCCTCTCAAATTTACCAAAGCCCTTTGAAAAAATTGTCCATCCACAGATCTCTTCCTTCCTGGAGGACAATGCAGTCCTTAATCCTTACCAATCAGGCTTCCGTTCTGGTTATTCCACACACTCGGCTTTATTGAACATTACCCAATACATTTATTCCTCCATAGACTAACAGAAAATCACAATCCTCTTTGATTTTTCTAAAGCCTTTGACTGTGTCGACACTCCATCTTCCTCTCCGAACTATTAAAGGCATTTCTCTCTCAAATAGTGCCTTGAAACTGGTTCCACTCCTTCTTGTCGCTCCGTTTCCAAACAGTCATCATTCCAAACAAACCTGCCTCATCACGGCTTGATCTCTCTCGAGGTATTCTCCAAGGATCATCCCTCTCTCCGACCTTATTTTAACTTGCCTTTCTTATCATCCTTCCGATATACTTGAGGCTTTCCGTAAAATCCAAGAAGATATCAATAGCATTAACCAACTGCTGGGCTTCGGAAAATAAGCTTCGGAGCCTGAATCCAGCACAAACAAAGGCAATGCTTATTGGCTCAAAAACTTCCCTCCATTCACTTCCTTACTATTCATTACTCTTTAATTAATTACCATTGTGTGATCATGTTCCTTCTTTTTTTTTTTTTAATAAATTTTCAAAGAAGGGTTATTTCCATGCTCGTCAATATTTATAGAGAAAATTTCAAAAAAGACAGAGAAAATTGATGGAACTCATATAGATATATAACCCCTATATAATAAATATTTAAGGGTAGATTTTAGTGGCTGTGACTCAACTTGTTCTAGTGATATTAATTTAAATAAATAAATAAACTTTATACACATATTTACCAATTGACAAAATGTTTACAAATGATTTTTGGATGAGTCATCTTTACGATCAGTAAAAATATTTTTGTTTTTTGGTTATTATAATCTATTAGCCTAAATGACTAACATATGATAAAATTAAATTGAAATTATATTACAATTGTAGAAAAAATTATACAAAAAACCTACAATAAAATAATTGGAAATATAAACTTTAGAACTTAAAATAAACTAAATTAATAAAACAGCACATGTTTCGTTCTTTTATGAGTGTAGCGATTGAGAGAAAATATATTGTAATTACCGATTTCCTAAATTAATAGATTTTTGGAGACTGGTGTTTTACTGAGCTGTTTGAGTATGGAAAGATAGTTTGACTGTAGGAAGCTGCAAGTCTTGGAGCATAGAGGATATTTTAGTGTAGCGGGGATAATTATTAATTATCCGCATTGACAGGTTTTGAATCCTTTTAAGTTTTTGGTAATTAGTCGAGCAGGACGAGCTCCAGACTGGCGAGGCGTATGTGATTAACGGGCAGATAACTGATTTATATATTATTAATTTGTTCTGAGGGCTCAAAGGATATTTTTTATTGAAGCAAGGAAACATTTTATTTTTTTTTGCTTTATCAATTTTTCTATTGATATAATCTGTGAATGTAAGGGATTTGTCTAGAGTTAGGCCTAAGTACTGTACGGATTTTGACCATGGGATGGGAGCTGAGTTTATCTTGATTTGGTGGTTTATTTTTGAGCAATGTTTAGTGAACAGAATTGCTTCAGATTTGGTGGGATTAATTTTCAATTTCCATCTTATGCAATATTTTTTATGTTGATGAAGTATAGAATGCAGTGTCGTCGGCGTATAAGGACCTCGTTACAAATGGATTGGTCGGTAGGTTGGAAATGAACAAATTAAATAGAATTAGAGAAGACCCACTGAGATAGGGAGAGTATCGGAAGTAGATGTACCAACTTGAGTGATATTAATTTTGTTTGGCTTCAAGTAGTTTGATAAGATGAGGACAACACTTAAAAGGCAGAAATGTGTTTGTTATTTATTATATTTCAGATGCAAATTGAGTCTCAGTCACTAAATTTTATCATATAGTACTTCTATATTTTATGACTGATCTGTATGTGTTCCATCGTTTTTCTCTCAGTTCTTTTTGAGATATTTTTAATGAGAGAGCATGGAAATAACCCTTCTTTAAGAATTTATTTTAAAAAAGGACTATACTCACACAATGGAAATTTCTACAAGTAGAAACTGTAAGATTATAAAAAAAAAAATTGTGACTCCTTTCTAACTTTCCTTATTATAGCACGCTATGTAAATTTTTGTTAACAATTTTCTGGACTACTTAGGTAATATGTTGAGAGAACCAAAACTGTATACCGTACTCTCATCATTTTAGTATTTGTTTTGTTCTGAAATATGTAAAATTACAGAAGTTAATAATTTTTAATGAAAACGTTATATTAAGAGCGAAGAGAATTTTATAATTCAGGAACCATCACAGTCTCACTCACTAAATTTATGTCGCTCAGATAGATGTGTAATTAGTCTACTAAGTCCTAATTAACTAAGTCCCTTTTGAGATATTAACGCGTAAACATCGGGAAAAAAGAGTTTTTGCCATTTATGAAAATTCATATACAATAAATGATTCAAAGGACAATAATCGTTGTTTTTTTTTTTTATGAAGAATATACAATAAACATAGTTAACCTACAATGAAAGATATTTCTCAGAGTGAGAATAGGGAAATATACATAACTCAATAATTAACATGATCAAGAAGTTAGTTGTGAGTAATGTTGTATGAGGAAGGTTATGATGACAGTTATCCCGCGTTATACTCTTCCAAAAAGTACTATATCGTACTACAAAGTACTGCCTATTGAACCCAAGACCCTTTATGGGTTGTAGAGGTACAGGTTTTGTTGATAAGTTGTTAAGACGTGCCCTAATTAAGGTGGTCGACGCTGGCTGTCAAGGCCCACCGGAAGTACGCCAGAGCCAGTTCCTGTTTCGTGTTGAGATGTTAGATCCTGTTGTAGATTATCTCACTCTGTCTAAGATCATCTTACGGACTCTTCGTTACTCAACTTGAAACATGAAAATGGCCGATCCTGGGGTTTCTGATAGCATTTTGTGGTGGAAGGGAAACCTTTATATTGGTAGAGGTGTGCAAGTTCAACGATTGACTTCAAATCTAGGCTTTGTATAGTAAAGGCGCGATTCACGGTGACAGAAACAAGCAACTGAATGCTGATAAATATTGATCGGTTACTTTCATGATAGTCTCTACAATCAACCTGTTTATAATAAATACTAGCTGACTCTTCAAACGTTGTTCTGCCATATAAATTATGTCTAGTGAATATTTTGGTTGGTAAATAAACAAAAATCTGGTCAACAAAAATCACAACACACGACTTCGTTGTTAAAATCATTTTAAATTTTTTAAATGCATTTAGAGATGAAAATAAATTGTTAAAAAATCAATATATCAAAAAAATAAATGAATAAATTGTTAAAAAAATTTAAAATTTTTTAAATGCATTTAGAGATGAAAATAAATTGTTAAAAAATCTGGTGCGGGTAACACACGACTTTCACTTACCTCCATTTTAAAATCGATTAAAGAATTTTCAAATACAGTTAGAGATATAAATTAGTGAAACTAATAAAGAATTAATTAAATTGAATTTCTATAGAAACATATGTTTTATTAAAAAATCTATTATATTATTATCTGAAATAATAATCAGTCAGTTTTATCGCCTTTTCATCACTCTTTATTAACTTTTACTTGCTTGTGTATGAGATAATTTTTTAAAATTTTGTTAGCCTTTCAACGGTATATTATACATTTATAATATTTTTGTTATGTTCAAAAACAAAATAATTGCATTAAAAAATATTTTTTTCAGGTTTCTCCTTAGTTTAAATCGGATTCGTTCAACTTATACGTATATTTACCTGTTTTTTATCGTTGATAACAAGATTATATTGTAATTTTTTTAGTTTCTACAAAATTAAAGATACTTTAGAGGAAGAAAATTTAAAATATCGGTTCTTTCGGTTTTTTTTTTCTAAACTCTTTAGCTTTCCAACTTTATATTATACATCTATAATACTCTTTCTATGTTTAAAAAAAAAAATTGCACAAAAAATATATTTGCTCTTTTCCCCTTTAGTTAGTTATAAAATTTGTTCAACTTGTATATTTAGTTGTTTTTTTAGTAATATAAATCAGTTTATATCGTTACTTTTTTGTAATCTACAAAATTAAAGGTACTTTAGATGATGAAAATACAAAAAATGGCCATTTAAGCTGGGTCAGACTATTACACTCAGAATGAAACCTACATGATATTGAAGGCACTATTAAATTTTACATCGATTTAGCGTGTTCAATCAATATCGTTTAAGCAGTTTTTGAGAAAATCGTGAACAGGTTGAAAATGCTTGGTATGAAGTGGCTCTTCTAGTTGGCCGATTTTGAGAAAGAAGTTCCTGTAACATAAGCTTGCGTATAGTTGTCTTAAATGCGAAATTTCAGTTTCGTAGGACTTTTCATTGTTTACCACACACAGACACACATAAGGACACACAGACCTTTTTGCGCGACTGAGGCCCAAATCAGAAGACCCTAAAACGGGTACAAGGTGGAATTCATAAATTTTCGCGATCGCAATATTTTATCTTACTATATATTTCATTACTATATAATAATATTTCAAATATAGGTAAGTGAAAGTAATAACGAAAATATTGTAAGTGTGTGGGATGGGATCTATAACAGAAAGAGGGATGGAGCTCTGTAGACGATGATCGCCGATAAAAATGATTAAAGTAAAAAGTCCGCCGTTATCGTTCAATCGATAGATTATTAAATTATTTGGATACTTCTTCTTCTTCTTCTGGCACTACAGACCGAAGTGGTCCTTGGCCTGCCTCAACATAGTCTGCCACAGTCCTCTATCCTCCACTATACGGATGCCCGCGCGCCGCATATCCTCCAGGACCTTGTGTCTCCATCGCGCTCTTGGCCTCCGCTTTTTTCGTGTGGCTAAGATTGTTCCTTGGTAGGTCTTCTTTACCTGCCTGTCCTCACTCATCCTGTTCAAATGTCCATACCACCTTAACCTATTCATCCTTATGGTGTCAGATAAGCGCAGCCCATTAAATAATTCATAAATTTCTCTGTTTTTTCGCATGCGCCATCTCCCATCTCCCTCACACACGCCTCCATAGATCCTTCGCAACACCCTCCTTTCAAATCTATCCAGCCTTTCAGCTGTTGCCTTGTTAAGAATCCATGTTTCACTACCATAGGTTACCACTGGTCTTATAAGGGTTTTGTACATGTGAATCTTGGTGGCACGGGAGAGCAGATTACTCCTTACCAGGTTCCCTAGGGCAAAGTACGCTCTGTTACCTGCTAGGATCCTTCTTTTCACTTCCTCCACTTCGTTGGCTTCTAGTGTCATCAAGGATCCGAGGTAGGGGAAGGCCGAGACTACTTCTATATTTTCTCCGCCAATGTTGTAGAAAGAGGGGTGCTGCCTTCTTATTCTTTCCACTATCACTAACTTGGTCTTCCCGACATTAATCTCAAGACCTGCCCTTCTTGCTTCCTCTCTCAGAGCTATGTATGCCTCTTCAATAGCCTGTTTGCTTCTTCCTACCATCACCACATCATCTGCATGAGCCATTATTTGCAGTGACTTGTTCAGAATTGTGCCACTTCCGTCTAACCTGGCACTCTTCAAAACCTTGTCTAGAACTAGGTTGAACAGCATGGGAGCCAGAGCGTCTCCCTATCTTAGTCCATTATTAAAATAAATTAATTATTTTTTTATTTTTTTTTTATTTTTTTTTTCTTACCCTCTGGTTTTATTTTCGAACAAAATACAAATACAAATATAATATGTATAGCTGTCAGATTTGTCCTTCTGTTACCCGGAGGTATTCTAAAGAGGATTGCTATATGCGCTGGATGCACTAGTAATCTTTCAAGGGCTTCTTCTAAGCCTTTATTTATCCATTGCAAAATGGGAGGGACCATTCTTCAGGTAAATTAATTATTTGGATACTGCTCATACAAAATAATAAAGTCGCGATTGAAAAATGCGAGAGTGAGGGAAAGAGGATTTGGGATTATAGGTTTGTTGGTTCATTTAACTTCACTTTATGCTGCTGTGGCTAATCGGACGATGCTACAGTGAGAGTCCTAAATTTTGTCTATCCAGGTTTAATTAGGATAGGGATCATTAACGACTACTTGTCATCAGGACCACCTTTCTACGTCCCATCCGAAGGACGGCATAACCAACAATTTTTACTCCCATTAAAAAATCCTAGGGCCACCTGTGGGTTTGTACACGTGACCTTTGGCATAGAAGGCTGTTATGCTAGCCACCATGTGGGATTATAGGTATTTTTGGTTTATTATTATCAATAATGAACCTTAGTAGTCGACCAAAAAAAAATTACCCCGTATCAAAATTAAAGGGCTTACGTTTTAATACACGTAGGACCCAAATAACGAATAAAAAAATACCTTTACCCAGATTAATAAATAAATAACAGAGATATAGCTTTTTGGAATTAGCCTTGCAGATAGACCATTCATTTTAGCCCATTTTCTTTGAATTATTTATTGCTTTTAATATAGTTAACTGTCTGTCAATAGCTATATAAACAATTATAACCTAATATATTTATTTGGAATCAATAAACCATTGTGTAATAATTTGATATCAGGAAATATTTTAATTGAACTATTGGGGCTCTACTAATCCCTCTAAATCCTGGGGGTCACATTTGGTCTAGTGGCTTGCCTTCTATGCCCAATGGTCGCAGATTAATACCTGGCAGGAGGCCCTAGTGTTTTTAATGTGAGTAAAAATTCCTTAGATATGCCGTCTTTCGGAGGGGACGTGAAGATGTGGTCCCGAACGTGTGGGATGTCAGGTACTGGTTAAAGATCCCTTTCCTAATTGAACTTGGACAGGCCAAAGTTATGACTCCCACTTTAGCCTCGTTTGATTATTCAGAGCAGCACATAGTGACTTTAAATGAATAATCAAAAACCTAATCCCTCCCGAATCCAATCATTACATTCCAAACTTCTTTACAAAATTCTAAATGCCCCTTATTTTGTCACATATCAACTCCTCCATAATGACCACAACATCTCATTTGTTGCAGACCTAGTCCGTGATAGATATACCTCTTTTCATTCTAAACTCCCTACCCACACCGATCTATCGTCCCTAGATATTTCTAATAACCCTCCGAGGCGATTGAAAAGAAGGTGACCTCGAGACCTGATGAATTAAAATAGTTTATGAAGAGGTGCCATTTTGTAGTTCTTTTATTAAAGATTTTCACAATTTGTATTCTTCCTAAACAATTAACAACCATTATGACCACGATTGGATATTTTTTGAAATTTTTTCAACTCTAAATTTTTATAGAACTTCATTAATTGATTTTTACGACGGAGGTAAGTGAAAGTCGTGTAGTGCGCGCACCAGATTCTTTTAGTCTTAGAATTAAAAATAAAATTAGTTATTGGTGTATTGTAGAAGTTTGATTTGGAACGCTTCCGAACCTCAAACAGCATATATAAGTTCAGAGACCTTTTAATTTACAGTTATCGCTTCTACAAGGACATTGATACCCTAATCGTTTCCTGATATCCTACAATATTATTTTAGAATTCTTCCATTTTATATATATATTGGGGTCTACTAAACCATCAAATTCTTCTTGTATCAAGTCATTGAAATCCAAAATCCTCAATGCTCCTTATTTGTAACGAATAAACTGATCTATTAAGACCTTAATGTTCCATATGTTGCTGATTTGGCCCGAACCAGATACCACCCCTTTCATCGCGAACTCCATTCCCACTCTAATCTAATAATTTCAATCCTTTCATCTATTCAATTCCTGATAAACCTCCGAGGCGTCTCAAAAGGAGATGGCCCCGAGACCTGCTAGTTTAGAATATTTTAGAGTGCTTCCGATGGAAAGCTTCTCTACATGTTTTTCAAATCTTTTAAATTTTACTTACATTTACTGGTTGTACTCCATTATATACTTGTAAATTGTAATACATTTTTTTTTAATTATATTAAAAATGATATGAAAATGCCAAAAAAGAAGACTCCTGGTTATGACCTTATCACTGCTGAGATACTACAAAAAATCCTCAGAAAAGCTTTAGTCTTCCTTACATCACTGTACAATGCTATACTTAGGACAACTTAATTCCCTATTCAATGGAAATATTCTTCAATTTCAATGGTACATAAACCTAACAAAGTCAAACATAGACCTGCCTCTTATAGACCTTTTAGCCTTCTTCCGGTATGTTCGACAATATTATTCAGTTTACATAGACAATCACCCTTTACCGCAAAGAAATACAGTAACGTACTTAGGACTAATATTTGACAAAAGATTGACATGGGGCCCACACGTCAAGACAAAACGTAAAACGCTAAACTTTCGACTTAGACTATTATATTCAATATTACATAGACGTTCTAAATTATCCACCAGACAGAAACTAAATGTTTACACTTATTTATTAAAACCAATATGGACTTACGCTTGCCAAATATACGGACCCGCTAAAAAGACACACATACGAAAAATACAAACCTTTCAATCGCAATTTTTAAGACTAGCAATGAACTCACCACCATATGTATCAAACGATACCCTACACACTGACTTACGTATTCCAACTACAATAAACCACATTCGACTGACTTACAAACGATTTCACGACAAACTAAATGGACATAGAAACAAACTTGTACAAAACATGGCTACAACTGACATACCATACATAACTCGGCGTAGGCTGAAAAGGAGTTAGATAAGGGACCTCCTAGCCTGAAAAAATATTTTGTTTTTGAATGTCAGGAGGATGCACCACTGGGTACTATCTCCCTCATGCCAACCCATGCTATGTTTATCATATATAACTCATTTGCTGATTGTAACATATACTTACAGGTGCAAATAAAAAATATTAAGTTGAAAAAAAAAAATATTAAAAATGAAATTTTTTTACAAAAATAATAAAATTATTTATATAGTCTATCCATACAATTCCCTCGCATAATTTTAAAACTCGATTTGCAGTTAATTAAATAGTTTTTAATAAGTTTATTTCATCACTGAAATATCCTATAATGCCTAATTTTCAATATGTCTTCCTCTTCTCAGTTTCTTAAATTTATTTTATTTCACTAACCTGTATATGAAATGTATAGTAAGGGAAAGTATAGGGATATTTTCGAATTACTGTTTTCACTGGAAATACACGTGTTAGGATCTCTCGAGTCCAAACAACCAAGTCCCACAAAAAGGCCTGTGTATGAGTGTGTGTGTGGGAGGGAGGTGCGTGTATGTTAGTGCATGTGTGGTACACACAGCTCAAAACTATAAGTTGTATAGAACCGAAATTTCATATTTAAGACAACTATACTTCCGCCATGTTACAGGAACCAGAAGAACGTAAGCATTTTGAACCTTTTTACGATTTTCTCAAAAACGACTCTAACGAATTTGATTAACCTCGGTGTATGGATGTAAAATTTAATTGGATATAATATCATATCGGGTTTATTTTGATTGAAATGGTCTGACAGGGCTTAAATGCTGACTTTTTAAATTTTCTTCCTCTAAAATACCTTTATTTTTGTAGGTTCGAATATAGTAACTATAACATCTTGTTAGCATTGATAAAGTACGGGTAGATAAATAAGTTGAAATGATTTGATATCCAACCAAAGGATGAATTTATTTTTGTATGACTTTTTTGAGTTTTTGAGTATCAGAAGAGCAATATAGATGTTGGAAAGCTAAAAATTTTATTTACAAATCTTATACAAATTTTTAGAATATGTCATAGAAAAGGTGATATGTACCGAGAAAGGCTTAAATATGGGTGACAAGATTCCGGTTTTGGGGTATGCCGATTATCTGGTACTGCTAGGTGAAGACACGGAAACCATACAACTAAATACAAGTGTGTTAATAAAAACCGGTAAAGAAATAGGACTCGAATTAAATACCGATAAGACGAAGTATATGATTAGTAGCAGAAACGGTGTCGATCTTGGTGATATTGATGTATCAGGTCATACTTTTGAACACGTAGAGAAATTCAAGTATTTAGGTTCAATTATAACTAGAAAAAATGAAATCCAGGAAGAAATAAAGTCCCGATTAAAGGTGGGAAATGCGTGTTATTATTCAGTTGCTAAGTTACTTAGTTCGCGACTTCTATCTAAAAAGTTAAAGATTAGAGTTTATAAAACTATTATTCTTCCAACGGTTCTTTACAGATGTGAAACGTGGCCGCTTACTTTGAAGGATGAACAAAGACTTACGGTTTTCGAAAATAAGGTATTGCGTAAAATATTTGGTCCAAAGAGAGATGAGGCCACTGGGGAGTTTAGAAGGTTGCACAACGTGGAATTGCGGAACTTGCATCCTGTGAATATAATTGAGCTGATTGCATCGCGGAGACTCAAATGGGCGAGTAAAGTTGTTGGGCTCGATGACGAGCGGATTCCGAGAAAGTTGATATTTACTGATCCGACTGGTAGGCGTCCGAAAGGTAGGCCGAAGCGGAGATGGGAGGATTGCGTTAAGGCTGATCTCGGGATCTTGGGCTTGAATGGTGAACATTGGACGAGTCTGTGTAGGCGGAATTTGGTGGTATCGGCATCGAACCTTCGGGTTCGCTAAGCCTATTATTATTATACATATTAAATGGTTAATTATTTGTAATAAACAAAATTAACGGTTCTTTTGAGTAAGAAATAAAAAAAAAATTCGAAATTTAAGACCAGAGAGACTATTTCAATGGGAATAAAACCAACATGATTTTAAACCTCATCTAGATTTACGTCTATAGAAAAAGAGTTTAATTAAAATATTCTCAGCCGTTTTTGTGAAAATCGTAAACAAGTGTATAACTCATGGTATAAACTGGCCCCTCCGATCAGCGGATTTTGGTTTAAAAAAAATACTGTAACATCACAGTTCTATTCCGACCTTAGATATGTGATTTAAGTTTCTTATGGATATTCGTTTCTGAGCTAGACATACCACAGAAACTCAGACCTTTTTGTGAGACTTGGTCATTTTGGACTCAAGGGGTGAGTTAAAGTAATAATTTTCATCGCTCAAACAACTTAATTTATTCCTGCAGATGGTTTTCTAAAATCATCATCCAACTAAAAATAGGAATAAATCCGGTTCGTTATATAAGCAATGATTGGATATTATTTAATCATTGGTGATTATCAAAGTGAGATGCCAGTACGAGGAGCTATACTAACCCCTACTACAACCTTTAGCTATTATAAAGGCATAGTCTTGTAGCAGAAGAGCCTCCCTCTTCGCTGCAAGACAAATCTACAGAGGCTGGAATAATCGATCTTTAAAAGTGTTTGATAATAAAAACATGTGTTAATGTTGTTGGTAAGATAATAGAGGTTATAACCTGTTCTCGGAGTGTAAATACGTTCTTTTATTTGTTCAATAAATATTGTGTACAAAACTTGTCAGCTTTTACACCCGATCGGTAAGTTGAACATTATCTTTCGTTTTACTCTTTTTGGTCTATAGTTTATACAAAAATGACTGGTAATAAATCCGAGGAAGATATCCCCCAAGCCGCCGGCTTTTCATCCTCAATTTGGATTCCTTCCTTCTGGAAATCAGACCCAGCATTATGGTTCTGTCAAGTCGAAGCAGTTTTTACAATCAGTAAAATAATTTCGTCGAAAACAAAATTCCATATGATATTGCCCCATCTAGAGTACGAGATATTATCTCAAGCTTCAGATATCGTTACGGATCCAACTGATACGCCCTACGAGACATTAAAGGAACGCCTAATTGATACTTATGCCCAGTCTGATAAAACGAGGTTAAGAAAACTGTTAAAAGAAAGAAGGTTGAGTAAAGGCAAAAAACCATCTCACCTTCTTAACGAACTTAAACGATTGGCAGGTAAGTCAGTTCCCCCAGACCTTCTTCGCTCGATATGGGAACGAGCATTGCCCGAACGCATGCAAGCTACTCTAACGGTTAGTTCGGAAACTTCTATTGAGAAACTAGCTAAGTTGGCCGATAGGATAGCGGAAATAGATGAACCCCGTGTAGATCAAATCGCAACCACTCACACCGAACACCCTAGTACAAACCTCCAGGTCACTTAGCTTAAGGAAATGTTAGAAAAACTTACTCAAGACATAGATGAATTGAAGCGCAAGGTTAATCAAGCTCAAAGAAGTCGATTAACAAGCCAAAGAGAACGACGGTCGATAAAGAAATTCTGTTATTTTCACGAAAAGTTTCAAGAGAACGCCAAGAATTGCAGAGAACCCTGCTCCTGGAAACCTAAGGAACAGGGAAACTGATTTCAGTGACTGAGAAGGCGGACTTCGTCGCTGTTGTCCCTCCCCTCCGGCTTTTTGTGCAAGACAAGAATACAGGAGACAGATTTTTAGTAGACACAGGAGCTTCTATTTCCGTTTTTCCTCCTTGTAGAAGAGAACGCCGCGAAACGTCGAATTTCATCCATTATGCTGCGAACGGCACATCCATAAAAACATACGGAGAAAAGAAAAAGATTCTAGATTTGGGACTACGACGACCCTTAGCGTGGAATTTCATAATAGCCTACGTCAACCAGCCCATTATTGGAGCCGATCTCCTCTTTCATCACAATATCACCGTAGATCTCAAGGGACGACATCTAGTCGACGCCAAAACTGGAGCAACCACGAGAGGAACATTTGCAAGCACCAGAGTACCAACTGTGTACTCTGTTCCATCCGGCTAGTGGTACTACGAGCTCTTGAAGAAGTACCCGTCTATAACTCGACCTACCACCATTCCGCAGGAAGCGAAGCATTCCGTGAAACATTTTATAGAGACGAAAGGTACTCCGGTGCACTGTAAAGCCCGCCGATTATCACCAGATAGGTACCTTATTTTGGTGAAAAAGTTACTGTGACATAATTGTCTCCAATATAAAATTTCAGTTTCGTACGACTTATCGTTTTTGGGACTTGATCATATTGATCCAAAGGATCCTGAAACGTGTATTTCCAGTGAAAACTAAAATTCGGAAAAATTTCACTATACATAATAATAGACCTCAAATAAATGTATTTAGTTCAAAAATGAAAATAAATATTTCTTTTCATATTATATATTGGCACCATGTATTGTTTAAATAAGATCATGTAGGTTTGTAGGTGGTGCTTGATATTTTATTTTATGATAATTAATCCTCTCTTTACCGCTCACAATCATATATTTGGTTTGTTTGTTTATTCATTTAACTTTATGCTGCTGTGGCTAATTGGACGATGCTACAGTGGGGGTCCTAAATTTTGCATATCCAAGTTTAATTAGGATATGTGGGTCTTTAACAAGAATAGCTTTTAACACTGGCTTGGAACCACCTTTTTACGTCAGATGGTATAACTAAGATTTTTTTCTCCTATTTAAATCTGCGAGGTTTGAACCCGCGACCTTAGGGATAGGAAGCTGTTATGCTAGCCACTACACCACAGGTGACCCAGGTCATTTCATGTGTTACAGCACAATATATCCTTTCTACGCGGTTAACTAGTTCACAAAAAATATATTATTTATCAGCTGTTCTTGAGGTCCAACTCTTGAAGGCCGTGGATTTCTCCAGTTAAGGCCAAAGAGGTTTTGGTTTTAGTTCTTCGGTGTAAACGAACTTATTATGAGAAAGAATCCCGCGAAGCTTCCTGTTTCCATAATAAGCGCTCGTTCCTCAACGGTGATTCCGTTTCTATTATAGCTCCTTAGAATTGTGTAGTGGGAGGTTATTTTTGTTATCATTGTTACGGATTTATTTTTAAATTATTAGAGTTTTTTTTATTAATCATGAAAATTATTTTTATTATTCTTACACACAGCGGTTTATTTTTTAGATGATGGGGAGAGGCGTGATGTTGTGAAATGCGCACTATACTACTGTTTTTTGTGTTGCGGGTTATTTTAGACTCTTGGATAGGGTAATCCACCAAGAGAAAATTTAAAATATCGGCATTTAAGCCTTGTCAGACTATTTCAATCAGAATGTCACCTGTATAATATTAAAGCCCATTCAATTTTACATCAATATAGAAAGTTTAATCAAAACCGTTAGATCCGTTTTTGAGAAAATCGTAAAAAGGTGCAAAATTCATGGTATCAGGTGGCTCTTCTGGTTAGCTGATTTTGATGAAAAAGTTCCTGTAACATTTCTGGCGTATATTGTCTGAAATACAAAATTTCATTTTCGTACGACTTTTCGTTTTTACGCTAGACGTACTACACACACTCACGGACACATACACAGACACACCCACAGATCTTTTTTCGGGAATTGGTCTTTTGGACTCAGGAGACCCTAAAAGGTGTAAAACTAGAATTCTAAAATTTTCCCGATCGCAGTATTTCCCTTCCTATATATTTCATATATAAGTGAGTGAAATAAAAGAGAGGACTTTGGAAAGATTTGTTACTACGCAAGATAACCCTTACGCATGTTTGTTCATTTGACGTCACTTTCGCTAATCGGACGATGCTACAGTGGGAGTCCTAAATTTTGCCTCTCCAGGTTTAATTAGGATCTTTAACGAGTGCCTGACATCGCACAGGCATGAGATCACTATTTTCCGCCCCTCCAAAAGTTTGTATAAGCAAGGAAGTTTTCAAAATCCTAGAGCCATCTGCCGGGTTCAAACACGCGACCACTAAACCGCAGGTGACTCTTCCACTGGCTGATATTCCACCATCAAGTTTACTTGATTGTGTAAGGAGTTGTGTATTTTAAAAGACCTATAAGGAAAATCATCTGAAAAAATAAGTGCATTTATGACTGGTTATTCAAAGTTCAAATGAATGTCATTATTCTTTTGCTATTGTTTGTTAAAATATCACGTATTTAGAATTATAAAGGACTTTTCCTTATTTGATTAATAAGTTGATTTAGTTACCTAAGACTAATGTACGATGCACTTTATTATTGTTTCATAAAAATCTATTACTTTCACTTACCTACACGTATATATGGAATATATAGTAAGGGAAAGTATAGTGATCGTGAAAATTTTCTAATTCCAATTTTTCAACGGAAATACACGTTTTAGGGTCCCCTGTGTCCAAATGACCAAGTCCCGTAAAATGGTCTGTGTGAGTATGTTGTAAATCTAGCGCGTAAGCGAAAAGTCCTATGAAAATGAAATTTCATATTAAAGACAACTATACGCCCGAGATGTTACAAAAACATTTTTAGCAAAATCAGCTGACCAAAAGATCCACTTTACACCATACATTTTGCACCTCAAAAACTGCTCTAATGATTTTGATTAAACACGCATTATCGGTGAAAACTTTGAAGGGCTTTAATATGATCTAGGTTTTATTCTGATCGAAATAGTCTGACATGGCTAAAACGTCCAATTATACAAGTTCAACGAATCTGATAACCAATCAAAGAAGAAAAGATAAAAAATATTTTTTAACGCAATTTTCGTGTTTTTTAATTTTATTTTTTTAAATTTATTATAGAGATATTTACAACTGTATTAACACAAAAAATACATCAAGTAAATGTGAACATTGAGATATGTACATGATAGGCGTGAGAAGAATCTACCCAGTGGTAGCACTTGAAAGATTTTTCAGACAAGGAGGTCTCGAGGCCATCGTCTTTTCAGCCGCCTCGGAGGATGATCAGGAATAGAAGGAGATGAGATATTGTGGACAAGTGGGTTTGGGTGGAATGGTAATTTGGAATGAAAGGAAGTATATCTAATTCGGGCTAAGTCTGCAACTAATGGGATATTCAGGTCTTTATGGATTATTTTATTTGTGACAAAGTAAGGGGCATTTAGGATCTTTCGGAGGATTTTGGATTACAAGGATTGGATGCGAGAGAAATTTGATGGCTTGGTGGATCCCCATAGTTCAATTCCATATGTCCAAATAGGCCTAAGTATGGTAATATAAATTAGTTTTTTGTAGTAGGTGGGAAGTTTTGAACGTTTGTCAAGTAAATGTTGTAATAAACGATATCTGCGAGCTGTTTCTTGTCGTTTCAGTCTAGTGTGAGGATTCCAAGTAAGTCGTCTGTCAAGATGCAGTCCAAGGTACGGGATCTGTTCAACTGAGGTGAGTGTAATATTGCCAAAGGATATAGTGGGACAGGCAGACATAGGTTTGCGGCGAAGGGTAAAGGTAATTTAGTGGGATTTAGTAGGATTTATTTTGATCCTCCACTTTTGAAACCATTCTTCAATGGAAGCAATGTGAGACTGAAGGGTTTGGGAAGCAATAGTTGTGTCATTGTTTACAAACAAAACACATGTGTCATCGGCGTATGTAGTGAGGACAGTGCAGTTTTTGAAAATAAGAACAGTAACATACATGTATTATTATACCGTTGGAAAGCTACAGATTTCAGAAAAAAATATTATCGTATACACAAGCTTGTAAAAGGTAATTAAGAGTGATGGAAAGCTGATTATTTCAGATAATAATATAATTGATTTTTAAATAAAACGAATGTTTCTATAGAAATTTAATATAATTAATTCTTTATTAGTTTTACTCATTTTTATCTCTATTTGAAAAATCTTTAATCAATTTTAACAACTGAGGTAAGATAAAGTCGTGTGTTGCGCGCACCGGATTTTTAAATTTATCTTACCCCTATAATTAGAATATTATAGTAACGGAAAGTATTGCAATCGTAATAAACTGACTGAATCCAGTTTTCACTAGAAATACGCGTTATTGAGTTCAAATGACTAAGTTTAATACAAAAACGGAAAGTACTGAACTGAAATTTCATATTCAATACTACTCTACGCCTAAGATGTTACAGTAACTTTTTCAACAGAATCGGTGAATCAGAAAAGCCACTTTATATGATGAATTTTGTTCCTTTATACGATTTCGATTGCTATACGTTGATTGCTATACGATGATATACGCTAGCCACCCAGCTACAAGTGATCCCGATTTTTTTATTTAATTTAGTAACATCTTTGCTGTCTTCACTCAACTCCCGAAATTTTAATAACCTGCCTCCTGACTCCCCTACCTACTGGCCAACCGATCCTAACCGCAATCCTTCTTTATCCACAGCGGATTAGGCTCCCTCAACTTGTCTGTAACTCGCCTTGATGAACTATCCTCAGACCATAGTCCACTGATCCTAAAAGTATCTCTTACTCCAATTCCAAAACCCATTCCACCATCATTCATCCGAGGCCCTGTCAACTGGACCTTTTCCGCCAAATCCTGACCGATAATATTGATCTCAGAGTAATCCTCAAAACCCCAGATGACCTAGATAATTCCGTCTATTCCTTTACCACCGCCATCCAACAAGCTGTCTGGACTGCTTCCTCTCCTAAACTCTCCAATATAAATCCTGACCAAAATCATTTTCCACAACATATTATAGACCTCATCCACACCAAACGTCGAGCAAGATCATTATGGCAGCGCACCCGACACCCAACAGATCGTCGCTCCTATAACTTCTATTGTAGACAATTAAAAAGGGAGTTGGCGACCTTCCGTTCCCAGTCCTTTAATTCCTACCTCTCCTCTCTATCAGTTCGTGATAATTCCCTGTGGAATGTCACGAAAAAGATCCTAAAATACCATCAAGTTTCCCATCCTCTCCGACGTGGTGATGACTCTTGGGCTGCGTCTCATGAAGATAAAGCCGAGGAATTCGCCACACACCTCTCCAAAGTATTCACTCCTCACCCGGAATTCCACATAAATCACACCGCAACAGTGCAAGACTTTCTTATGTCACCAATTCCACTTTCCCTACCTCCTAAAGCTATCAATCCCTCTGAGGTCAAATATCTTCTCCAAAAACTGACCCTCCGTAAATCTCCTGGACACGATCTCCTTACTCCCCTGATCCTCCGACAACTTCCGCAGAAAGCTATTATATTCCTTACTTATATTTACAACTGCATCCTACGCACCACCTATTTTCCTCTGTTATGGAAACATTCCACTATCATTCTATTTCTAAAACCAGGCAAACCTTCCAACAACACTTCATCCTACAGGCCTATTAGTCTACTCCCCATCCTCTCAAAAATCTGCGAAAGGCTTCTTCTTAAACGTATCCTACCCATATTAGAATCTCAAAATCTTCCTTTCCATCAGTTTGGATTCCGTCCTCAGCATTCCACAGTTCAACAGGGGCTCCGAGTTGTAGACCATATTTCCTCAGCTCTTGAATGCAAAGAGTATTGTTCTGGTGCGTTTCTGGACATTGCGCAAGCTTTCGACCGGGTATGGCACACTGGATTACTCTTCAAGCTGAAAACCCATATACCCCAGTCTCTATACCTAATTCTCAGATCCTATCTCTCAAACCGTTCCTTCCGAGTTCACTGTGGTGTAGAATTTTCTAACCTTTATCCCGTTGAGGCAGGTGTTCCTCAAGGCAGCGTCTTGGGGCCCGTCCTCTACATCCTTTACACTGCTGATATTCCTACACATCCTGATACCTTTCTGGCAACTTTTGCAGATGACACCGCCATCCTATCATCCAGTTCCAATCCTGAAACAGCATCCTTAAACCTTCAGAGACACCTTTTCCTTATCGAACACTGGTGTAATAACTGGCGTGTAAAGGTGAACGAAGCCAAATGTAAACACATAACCTTTACTCTTAGACGAAAATCCTGTCCGCCAGTTTATTTCAACTCATTACCAATTCCTCTCTCAGATACAGTCCGGTATCTTGGCTTACTGTTAGACAAAAGATTGACTTGGAACCCACATACAAGACTTAAAAGACAAGAACTCTACCGACGATGCGGACAGTTATACCGACTACTCAACAGAAAATCTGAACTTACAGTTGACAACAAGTTATTAATCTACAAGACAATACTGAAGCCCATCTGGACCTACGGACTTGAACTGTGGGGGACAGCTAAACGTACTAACATCAAACGCATTCAATCCTTTCAATCTAAATTCCTCCGTACAATAGTAAATGCTCCTTATTATGTCTCCAACTATACCTTGCACCACGACCTTAATGTTCCATTTATTTCAGACCTAATTCCATCCAAATTTTCTAAATTCCACCAGAACCTCATTCATCATCCTAATCCTCTAGCTCAATCCCTATCCAGCTCCTCTCATCCATACAACCCACCTAGAAGGTTGAAACGGCAGTGGCCCCGCGACCTTTTGTAAATATATTGGAGTTCTAGCACTGGCTAGATTCTCCACTCAATGTGATATATGTATGAGTGTGTGTATGTGTATATAGGTATAAGTGAATTCTTGACTTTATTGTATTAATTTATTATTGTGTATATATTTTATTGTAATTTTATGCTGTGTAAATATTGTATGAATGTAGTATGTATGGTATCTTTCAGCACTACTATTAATGTCCAAATTGGGACAGATTGTAATTTTACTCAATAAAAATTGTTGTTGAAAAATTTAGTAACATCAATATAGACGTATAATATGGCGTTGGAAAGAGAAAGATTTTAGAAGAAATATTATCTGATTCACAAACTTGTAAAGGATAATATAAAGTGACGAATAGGGTATAAACTTATTACTGATTAACAATTTAATGTAGTTATATTATTCAAATAAGACGAAATATATGATTAGTAGCAGAAACTGTGGCGAGATTGGTAATATTGATATATCATGACATACTTTTGAACACATAGAAAAATTTAAGTATTTAGGTTTAATGATAACAAGAAAAAAAAATCCAGGAAGAAATAAAGTTTCGGTTAAAGGTGGGAAATGCGCGTTTAGTTGTGAAAATACATGGCTCGCGGCTTCTGTCGAAAAACGTAAAGGTTAGAATTTATAAAACTATTATTCTTCCGTCGGTCCTTTACGAATGGGAAACGTGGTCGCTTACTTTGAAGGATGAACAACGGCTTAAGGTTTTTGAAAATAAGTTACAGGCGTAAATTATTCGGTCCGAAGAGAGATGAAGCCACTGGGTAGTTTAGGAGGTTACAACGCGGAATTGCGGAGCTTGTACCCTGAGATAATAATTGAGTTCATAGCATCGCGAAGGCTCAAATGGGCGAGTAAAGTTGTTGGGCTTAGTGAGGAACGGATTCCGAAAAAGTTGGTATTTGCTGAACCGACCGGTAGGCGTCCGAAGGTAAGCCGAAGCGTTGATTGGAGGATAGTGTTAAGGTAGATCACGGGGGCTTGGGCTTGAGCGGTGATCATTGAGGGAGTCTGTGTATGCAGTATCTAGCGGCATCGAGCTTTCGGGTTTGGTAGGCCTATTATTATTATATAATTTAATCTGAATCATATGTTTCCAACGAAAATGAATACACGTTTTATTAAAATCAACTATATTATGGAGTATATTCAATAGTTTTTAAATTGATTTTAACAGTCGAGGTAAGTGAAAGTCTTGTGTTGCCAAACCTGATTTTTTCAACTTAATATAAAAATTCTTAAATTGATTTTAACTACAGAGGTAGGTGAGAGTCGTGTGTTGTGCGCACCAGATGTTTTGTGTGTTCTAGTTGTTAACTAATCATTTATTATTATAGTTTTTTAAATAATGATGCCTTTAATTTTATTAAAAATCTTATACTTGATGGAAAGATGTTGACTTTGTCGCTGATTGTATTAGCCTCTCATTCCGATCTAGGAACGATCTCTTCACGGTCGAGGAATGTAGTTAATGTCACTTATAGTCGCCTTAATAGCTTCGTGCAACCTGAAATTATATCTTTAGTTAAGATTGAATCTTCTGCCTGTTTATTTCGATGCCGTCCTTCATGAAAATGCCTCAAATGAATTCCTCTTCATAAAAAAACTTGTACGATTTATTTTATTGCATATTCATTTTTCTAAAATCTTGGTCTTTCCAATGGTATATTATAGGTCTACATTTCTCTCTCTATATATATAATGATAACGCTATTTCGGTTTCCGCTAACTACTTCTAAACCACAAGACGGATTTTGATACGGTTTTCACCACCCTTAAGGGCAGTCTTTTCTGAAGGTCTATAAGTAAAGTACATTGCAATTTAGCTTTTCTTTAAATGGGAAAAATAAATTTTTTGTAACCAAGTCATCAAGGCGGCGGATGGCCGAGTGTGTTAGCGCGTTGCCTAGCAACAGAGAACCGAAAACCTGAAACCAAATAATTATCAACCAGCTTACCGTGCCTAAAGCATTAAAAACCGAAAAGGATTTAGAAGAAGCGGTTGAACTTTTCACCTCAACCATCCAAGAAGCTGCCTGGTCCTCACAAGAAATAAAAAGAAGGCAAGGAGTAAGTTTACCGTCCTACCCTCAATACATTAGGGACCTAATAAGAGCCAAGAGACGATCACGAAAACAATGGCAAACTAACAGACTTCCTTCAGACAGACGAACCTTCAACAAACTTAATAATGAACTGAAGCGAGAAATACGAAAATTTAAACAAACCAACTTTGACAAATATCTGGAAAACTTGACAACGGACGACAGCAGTCTTTGGCGACATACCAAGCGCCTCCTAAAACATCGCGAAGTATCCGTCCCATTGAGAAAAGATGATGGTTCTTGGGCTGTGTCGGACAAAGAGAAATCTGTAATTTTTGCTGACTATCTTTTAACTGTTTTTAAAACTCACACAGACTTAACAGACATACAACACGAAAATTATGTGCAGAAAGTCTTAGACTCACCTCTTCCTATGTCCTTTCCGCCAAAAACCTTTACTCCTTCTGAAGTATCAAGACAGATTATGAAAATGCCAAAAAAGAAGACTCCTGGTTATGACCTTATCACTGCTGAGATACTACAAAAAATCCCCAGAAAAGCTTTAGTCTTCCTTACAACACTGGACAATGCTATACTTAGGACAACTAAATTCCCTATTCAATGGAAATATTCTTCAATTTCAATGGTACATAAACCTAACAAAGACAAACATAGACCTGCCTCTTATAGACCTATTAGCCTTCTTCTGGTATGTTCGAAAATATTTGAAAAACTGCTGTACGAACGGATTATTAACATACTGACAGACCACGACATATTACCAGATCACCAATTCGGATTTCGCTCTTTTCATTCCACAACACAACAGCTACACAGAGTTACCGACTACATTACTACTGCACTAGAACTAAAACAGTACGCATCTGGGGCTTTTTTGGATGTTACTCAGGCTTTTGATAGAGTATGGCACCAGGGTCTTCTTTTTAAACTAAAACCTTTACTTCCAAGTACATAATACTTAGTTTTACAATCTTTTCTCTATGACCGTTTCTTCTCTGTCCGACAGGGTTCTGAGACCTCATCAATAAAACCAATCTCTGCAGGTGTACCCCAAGGTTCTATCCTGGCCCCTCTTCTCTACTTAATATACACATATGACTTACCAACAGACCAAAACATCTTAACTGCGACATATGCCGACGACACTGCAATTATTACGAGAAACACAGACCCTATACAAACCAGTATGATATTACAACACCATTTGGACAACGTACAAAACTGGTGTAAGAAATGGAAGTTAAAAATTAACCATGAGAAGTCACTACATATTACATTTACACTTAGACGCGGAATCTGCCCTTCAGTTTACATAGACAATCACCCTTTACCGCAAACAAATACAGTAACGTACTTAGGACTAATATTTGACAAAAGATTGACATGGGGCCCACATGTCAAGACAAAACGTAAAACGCTAAACTTTCGACTTAGACTATTATATTCAATATTACATAGACGTTCTAAATTATCCACCAGACAGAAACTAAATGTTTACACTTATTTATTAAAACCAATATGGACTTACGCTTGCCAAATATACGGACCCGCTAAAAAGACACACATACGAAAAATACAAACCTTTCAACTTTCCCCATGACGTTTCCCCATCTTCAGGGCTCAATGACAGCCATGTATGATTCAAAAATATATCCATTTTATTTAAAATATTATCCATAATAAATTATATCAAACTCATAACCATTTTTATGCGTGTATACATCTCTATAGTTGTAATATATGTTTCTATCAGTCATTATAACTTACACTTATAATAGAAAATATAAATAAGTTATAACTATATATAGAATATCAGGTTAAATGAAACCCAGTCCCTTAATTTATAAGAGAAATACCCAAGCTGCATTGTCGTACTTTAGCAACATCTTCATGAATTGATATTTTATTTGATGAAAATATGACAGTTTCAACAAGTCAACAAAAATTTCTTACAAATACTCACAAGTCTCGGTTCATTTCAATGTTGTATGACAAATTTACTGCTGATAGTATATTGGTAAAACAAGCTAATAATGATGCTGATGTATTGATAATTGAAACAGCAAAAGAGCAATTGAATTTGACTAATACAACTATTGTTGTTAGTGAAGATGTAGACTTACTCGCATTACTCACTGCTCGAACTCCAACTGAAAAAAATATTTTTTTCTTAAAACTAGGAAAAACTCAACATCAATCAAAAATGTATTCATCAAAAAGTTTATCTACTTTTGCAAAGTGTCAAAATCATGTACTACTTTTACACGCAATAGCTGGATATGGTACGATATCTGCATTTTACAGGAGGGAGGAAATACCAGTTTTAAAAATGTTTGAAAAACAAAATTTAGTTCAATGTGCTGATGTTTTTAAGTATAGTAATTTAACTCTACAAGAAATTATCACTAACGGCATTCGCTTTCTTCTTTCTATGTAGGGAGCTCCTAATAAAACTACCTGCTGAGATAAGCATAGATATGCATGTTTCGTTAAAAGATAACAAAGGTAAAAAACAAGTACAATTAGCTTGTCTTCCTCCAACCTCAGTTGCTGCTCATCAACATCTTCGGAAAAATCGGACTGCTGTTCTCTGGCATGTGCACATTGGTCAAGGCCGGTCGTGCTCTAATATTAAATCACCGACAGTAGAGGATACTTTTTTTTTTTTCAGTTTATTTTCACTGAAAATGAAGATTAAGAAGAAAAAGAAAAGCCAGAACAAGAAGGAGACGAACAAGAACAAAAGATCAAGAAGAAGAATTTGAAAGTTACGACCTGGACAATTAAATTTCACTACTTTTTTAAAAATTTAAATTGCTTTTATCTTTTCAAACTCTGCTAATATCCATTAGTTTACAATAGTTTCAAATTAAACAGGATCACAACTGACCCGTAGAATAGACCTACTGGGGAAACACAAAGACGCTACCTCATAGGAACCTCACGTTCACATGGAAACGTGTGCATATTATGACGATAACAACTTTTCGAATCGTTATATCTCAAAAACGGTGGCACGGAGGAAAAAAGTATTGAAACATTATTTGTAGATAATGTTATGATCTACAATTTTTGTCAAAACTAATTTTATGATAAAACCTACCGTTTCGCTGAAAATCGCGAAAACTCATTTTTTGACGTATGTCCTTGAATACATTTTTTTCCATACAGCGGAAAAGTGGGGAACTTTCAAATTTTATTTTTAATCATATTTTAAACAATCATACTGATTTTCAGCTTGGTGGGAATTTATGTAACTTCGAATGTCTAAATTGATTTTAACATCGGAGGTAAGTGAAAGTCGTGTGATGCGCACACCAAATTTTTTATTTATTTTAGTTTTATCTGACCCATGTGATAGCACAATTGAAACTTTGAGGAAACAAGCCATATAGTTTATTCTGAAAACGATATTTACAAAACACCATCACAACAATAAATCATCTAATAAGCGACAAGCGATAACACTAGAAGCGACAAGGGTCAGGAAGGCTCGACATTCGTGAAGACTGTCTTGTGGTTTTCCCCAAAACCCGGTTCCTTGGGATTTCCTAAGCTGGAATCCGAATTCCAAAATGAGTCAATCTTTGAATGAAACGATTGCCTCGCATCGCACAGGCTCGGGACCACCACTTTACGCCCCCACCGAAGGAAGGAATAATCAAGGATTTATAACTCCCATCAAAAAATCCTAGGCACATCTACCAGGTTTGATGAGTTACCAATAACCTTGGGCATAGAATGCTGTTATGCTAGCCACTACACTACAGGTGACCCCAAGAGAAGGTTAATAAAGACGTCAGCAGTATTTTCGTTTGGGAGCCAACTAGGCTAAAATTCGTTAGAGGGGAAGAGTTGGTCAGAAATATGAGCAATGTAAGATATTTTTTCTAAAATTTTAAGCATCCTCACACTAGACTGAAACGACAAGAAACAGCTCGCAGATATCGCTTATTACAACATTTACTTGACAAACGTTCAAAACTTCCCATCTACTACTTGTCCGCAATCTCTCATCTCCTTATATTCCTGATCATCCTCCGATGCGGCTGAAACGACGATGGCCTCGAGAACTTCTTGTCTGAAAAACCTTTGAAGTGCTACCAATGGGTAGATTCTTCTCACGCCTATCATGTCCATATCTCATGTGTGAACAGTCACATTTACTTGATGTATTTTTTGTGTTAATACAGTTGTAAATATCTCTATAATAAATAAAAAAAAAAAAAAAAAAAAAAAATTTTAAGCTTTCCAACGGTACAATATGCATCTATATTCTATTCTGATGTTCCTAGAAAACAAATTACCCCCCAAAAAAATATAGTTTTCCTCTTTCCTCCCTTTAGTTGGATATCAAATTCGTTCAACTTTTATATTTAGACGTTTTTTTTTTCAATGCTAATAAGATGATATGGTTACTTTTTTTTTATCTACGAAATTAAAGGTACTTTAGAGGACAAAAATACAAAAAATGGCCATCTAAGTCCTGTCAGACTATTTCAATCATAATAAAACCTAGATGATCTTAAAGCCCATTAAATTTTACATCGATATAGGGAGTTTAATCAAAATCGTAAGAGCCGTTTTTGAAAAAAATCGTAAAAAGGTGCAATGGTATAAAGTGGCTCTTCCGGTCAGCTCATTTTGATGAAAAGGTTTTGTAATGTTTCGGACGTATGATTGTCTTAAATAAGAAATTTCAGTTTCGTACAACTTTTCGTTTTCGTAATGGGCTTACTGGAAAGACACACACAGACCTTTTTGAGGGACTTGGTCATTTGGACTCAGAGGACCCTAAAACGTATATTTCCGTTGAAAACTGGAATTCAAAAATTTCCTCGATCGCAATACTTTCCCTTTCTATATATTCCTTATATAGGTAAGTGAAAGTAAAAATAATAATAATAATAAACCACACCAGAATCCGTTTTCATCATTATCAATATCTCTATGGCACGGATGTTTCTAGGAAGAGATAGATGTGCTGGGAGGCACAGAACCGGTATCGGAAATTCCTTTCGGGTATCTCAACAAAAGTTGAAGAACAGGGCTTCCCAACCTTTTTATAGTTATGGCACACCTCTGCCTTATCAGTCTGGCGGCTGGGTCCTAGTTTTTTATTTTCTTAGGTTCTTCGTTCTTGAATATGGTCATAACATTAGATCAGTAGTTCCAAACGAATATTTTTCGCTGACCCATTCATTGAGTAATTTAAATGGCAAGGAGACCGTAAAATTTTAAATATTACAGATACTGGAACAAACTAGTCCGTGTGGCGGTCAGTAAATGAAACAACTAAATAGTTTCAACATTGGTTCATCATCAGGGGTAAAAAGATAAAATAGGAAAGTAATTACAATAGCATTAAATACACTATTTTATAAACTATTGAGCTAGAGGATGTCAATTTTTTTTTTCACTTACCTATGTATGAAATATATAGTAAGGGAAAGGATTGCGGTCGTGAAAATTTTCGAATTCCAGTTTTCAACGGAAACGTGTATTTCAGGGTCCCTAAGTCTAAATAAACAAGTCCCGCAAAAAGGTCTGTGTGTGGTGACTCCCGGGCCAAAACCATCAGTCCTAGTAAATTGAAATTTCATATTTAGGACAACTATACGTTCGAGATGTTACAGAATCTTTTTCATCAAAATCGGCTGACCGAAAGATCTAAAACGGCTCAACGATTTTGATTAAACTCGCTATATCGATGTAAAATTTGATGGCCTTTAATATCATGTAGGTTTCGTTGTGATTGAAATAGTATGACAGGGCTTAAATGCCGATATTTTAAATTTTCTTCCTCTAAAGTATCTTTAATTTTGTAGATTTTAAAAAAATTGGAACACCATCTTATTAGCATTGATAAATAACGGGTAAATATGTAAGCTGGACGAATTTTATATACAACTAAAGGAAAAAAGTGCAAACATATTTTGATATGCAATTTTTGTGTTTTTGAACTCAAGAATATTATACATATATATATATATATATATATATATATATATATATATATATATATATATATATATACAACGGTATATTATACATATGTGTAATATACCGTTGGATAGCTAAAGATTTTAGAAAAAATATTAGAATAGAAATAGAAATTGATTTTTATTCTGGGACTGACCCTTGAGAATAACATATTTGCACAGTTTATAATATACAGTATGTCTGGCCAACAGACAAAATGAACATAATAACATGAACATTTCTAATAAATAACTATAGAATTAAAATGTAATATCCAAACAGGGAAAATATGCATATTATTAAACACAATTAAATATATTTGAATATAAATAAACTATCTTTAGTTAAAGTTTGACCACAATAATATAGCGAATGATATTCTTCTTAATTATCGTTATGGAAAGTAGATGAAAGTGTGATATAGTACATAAACTATCACGATATTTACTTCCACTAACTTTCCAGTGCGCTCAACGATGTGAATATCGCACATTTCACCTCACCTACACATACCCTATTTCTCACCGTGTATCGCCGCCTTAACTGATTGTTTTTGATAATAATATAATAGATCATATAATAAAACACAAGTTTGTATGGAAAATAAATTTAATTATTTCTTTAAACTTATTTTATCTCTAACGGTATTTAAAAAATCTTAAATTGATTTTACAATTAAGGTAAGTGAAAGTCGTGTGTTGCGAGCACCAGATTTTTTCCATTTGGACTTGTCAGAAACAATCTGACAATCAGCAAATGTGCTGTATAAAAAGTGAGATGAGACATGGTATCCATGTGGAAGAAAAGTGCTCAGCAGCACCCCTTCCTAGACTTTAATTCAGCAAAGTAGGTCTCTCATCCAGCTTCTCGTCAGCCTTTTTCTGACAGACATTTCAGCTATTGACGTGTTGTGTCCGTTAAATTTGCTGTGAAAACGGGATTAGTTTTCATATGTGTTGGTCAACTGTTAGTTGATGTAGGTCCGTATGATGATTGTTTATGTACCAAGGAGCTATCGTTATGAGTCTTAAAATTTTTGATTGAAATTATTGCAGTTTTTGTATTTGATTCTTTTTTGCTGAGCCATAAGTCTTTGAAGCGAAAGTCCATATTGGTTTAAGTAGGTATGTGTATGTATTCAGGTTCTGTCTAATATTTAATTTTGATGATTTTGATAAAAGTTGGTAAAGTGATTTCAGTCGCTGGTTGAGAGTCAGTCTTTTCATCTTGGCATGTGGGCCCCAAGTCATCCTTCAATCGAGTGTCAGTCCTAGGTAATGTACAGAGTTGGTCTGAGGAATTTGGTTGTCGATAAAAATTGGTGAGCAAGTGTTTTGTTTTGTCGTAGTGTAAACGTTACGTGTTTGACTTGTCGTAATTTAATTGGATTTTTCAAATAGAGTACCAATTCTCTACTAGCATTAAGTGATTTTGAACATTCAGTGAGGCCAGTATAGGATCGTCGTTTTAAGTCAATAATTAAAACATAAAAAAGAAATAGATGTGCAAAGAAATCGATTAATTAAATTACAATGACTTTAGTATAATTATGAAACGGCTATACAAAACAAATTATGACTAAAGATATAAATATCCACATGAAATAAGAAACATTAAAATATGGAGTAGAATGGAGATACGTACCGTATTGTGGGCGTATGGAAACTAGCTACAATTGGAAAAATGGAAAATACGTACGAAATGTAGGTAGAATGGAATATACGTACCGTATTTTAGACGGGATCTGACAACAATGAGTAAAAATATAATACTAGCTTAAAAAAAATAAAAAATCTGACACACGAAACAAAAATTAGGTGCGGGCAACACACGACTTACACTTACCTACGTTTCAAAAATCTATTAAAAAATTTTTAAATACAGTTAGAGATAAAAATTAGTGAAACTATTAAAGAATTAATTAAATTGATTTTCTATAAAAACGTTAGTTTTATCGGCTTTTTATCACTATTTATTAACTTTTACAAGCTCGTGTATAAGATAATATTATTTTCTAAAATCTTTTACTTTTCAACGGTATATTATACATGTATATTACTGTTCTTATAATCAAAATAAAAAAATTCCATTAAAAAAATATTATTTCAGTTTTTTCCTTTAGTTGGGTATCGAATTCATTCAATTTATATATTTACCTGTTTTTCATCAGTGGTAACAAGATGATATGGTTATTTTTTTAGAATCTACAAAATTAAAGGAACTTTAGAAGAAGAAAATGTAAAATATCGGCATTTAAGCCCTGTCATACTATTTTAATCAGAATGAAACCTACATGATATTAAAGCCTAGTTATTTTAACATCGATATAGCGAGTTTAATCAAAATCGTTGGATCCGTTTTTGAGAAAATCATAAAAAGGTGCAATATGCATGGTATAAAGTGGCTCTTCTGGTTAGCCGATTTTGATGAAAAAGTTTTTATAACATCTCAGGCGTATAGTTGTAAATATAGAATTTCAGTTTCATAGAACTTTTCGTTTCCACCCGGAAGTTACCAGACATGGAACCGGACACAGACACACTTACACACAGACCTTTTTTCGGGACTTGTTTGTTTGCACTCGGGGGACCCTAAAACATGTATTTCCGTTGAAAACTGGAATTCGAAAATTTTCACGATCGCAATACTTTCTGTTTTTATATATTTCATATATAGTTAAGTGAAAGTAAAAATTAAATTAAATTCGTAAACTATAAACCTATATAGCAAGAATAGTGACGAAAGAAGTATATGGAGTTAAACTGACTGTACGGTCAACTAAGTATATCCACTATTAGAGATACATATTACATTTCAGAGAGCTACACAGTACCATGAAAATTTTATGCTAAGTACCCCTGCTACTGAATCTCTGTATACCAGAAATGGCCAAGTAGGGGAAATGGGATTAAGGAAAAAGAACTGAAGAAAGAATTAAGTCAGAAACTGAAGTGGAAGCAAGTTTTTTCGTGACCAGTGAGGAGCGTTGAGGATTTCACGAAGGATTTTGGATTGTAAGGATTGGGTAAACTCAACTCCGCATCGCCTTATGATAGTCATGCTGATGAGCCTTTTGTAGTTTCGTGGAGGAATAGAACGTTTGTATAGTAAGTGTTGGAGTAGCCGAAAACGGCCAGCAGTTTCTTGTCGTTTCAGTCTTATATGAGGATTCCAAGTTAGACGTTTGTCGATATGGAGTCTCAGATATCGGATCTGTTCAACAGGGACTAGCTGAGTGTTATTAAAGGATTCTGTAGGGCAGGAAGCAATATGTTAACGACGAAGGGCAAATGTGATTTGATGGGATTTGTTGAAATTTATTTTCATTCTCCAATTTTGAAACTATACCTTTGTTGTGGGATTGAAGAGTTTAGGGTTCAGTAATGGGATCATTATTTACTGATAACACACAAGTGGAGGTAGCATAGGTAGAAAGGAAAGTGCTAGGATGGGTTGGGATATCAGCGCTATAGACTGTGTAAAGGACACAGTCCTAGGACACTGCCTTGAGGCAGTTAGTAATTTTTGTTTTTCCAATAATTAGCCAAGAAGTGTACCAAAGCATCTTTAAAACCATAATTTTTATGGCTATGCCCAAAATCTTTGATTATGATTTGTTGAGGTCCTGTAATTTTATATGGGATATCAAACTTTCTTATATTCAATGCCCGACTGCAAAGTTGGGTCCTTTATTATTACACGCTATACTCAACTCGGATCTCTGTCACGCATTTTCACTCGCGTTAAAATTTAATCTTTAAAATTCGGCAACCCGGATTAGGTCCAGGTTTTTTGCAGGCAACCCTATATCAATGTGTTCGCAATAAAACAACGCTTATATATATATATATAATTTTTTTTCTATTATCAAGACGGTGTAGATAACTGATATAGATATACCCGCTTTTACCTGACAACCGATAGTCTGTCCAGGAAAAGATTAGGCAACCCAACGGCTGCACATTCTATACCTTTGATACTTATAAGTCAGTGTATAAATTTTCTTATCATCATGATGATGCAAAATTTAATTTAAAATGTTTTTTTTTTTTTTTAATTAAAAAAAGTCTGTCCAGGATTTTTTTAGGCGACCCATTCTTGACATATTTTCTAATATACTAAATGTGTTATAAAATATTTTTCATTGCAGATCGTTTTAAGTTCGGATCTTAGACTATAACTGATTGTTTTAGATAATAATATAATAGGTGATTTAATAAAACACATGTTTTTCTATTGAAATTCAATTTAATTAATTCTTTTACGGTTTAATATTATTTCTAACTGTATTTAAAAATTCTAAAATTGAGTTTAACAACCATTATTTTTCATGATCTCTTATGCAGACAAAAAGTAATTTATTATATAAATGTGTTTGAACGGTTATCGTCATTTACAACTGAATTAGGAAGAAGTTATTTTTTTTTTTTTGTTTAAAGGTATAATTAATCCAGTTTTTGAAGAATTTTATATTTTCTTTGATGTAGATAAAATTCTTTCGGAACTGGGTCGGTCAGTGATTCCTAACGGGTGAGCTCTACAAATCAGGAAACAAATCCCAATTTACATACAAATCGATAAAATTTCTTTTTCAAACAAGTTTTTTTTTATATAGCCTATTTTTAAATGGCGTTTTTTACTTGTATATTTTTATATCATACATTTATTTTCTTTGGGGGAATTCAGGACATCTAAGATTTATTTTTTTACTAGTTGGCTGGTGCGAAATTCGCTCGTTAAAATTTGAGTGAAATGATTAAATGAATGGGCAAAATAAAAAACATTATTTTACATAAACATAAAGGAAGTGAGTTAAAAGAGAAAATACATGATGTGTAAAATGTTGTCATGTTTAGTTTCGATCTGAATTATTTACTGATCAAAACGTTTAATTTTAGAGATGTAGCAGTGTAGTGTGTTGGATATAATAACCTTATTATATGCGTCTGGTCGTGGATTTAAACCTGGCAGATGGCAATGAGATTTTATAAAGGAAGCGAAACATTCTTAATGATGTAAAAATAGTTGACTGTATGTAAATATTGAGGAGAAGTTAATACGGGGGGCAGTCATCGAAATACTTAATTAAGTACAAATATTATTACTTTCACTTACCTATATATAAAATATATACTAAGGAAAAGTATTGCGATCGTGAAAATTTTCGGATTACAGTTTTCAAAAGAAATACACATTTTAGGGTCCTTTGAGGGAGCGGCGTGGTCTAGTGGATAGAGCACTAGTCTGCTGTGCTCCGGGTCCTGGGTTCGAATCCCGGCTGTGGCGGAAAATGATTTATTCTGTTAATTCAGTCGGGGGGCGACCCTAGGGTATGGAGACCCTCCTGGGGCAGACCCAGCCTCTATAAAGTGGGTACCCAAATTAATTAGGGAAAAACCTGTCGGCTGAGCGTGATTAAGGCCTAATCAACTCATTCCACTGCCGTTGGCCTAGAAACAGTACGAATCTCTATATGTACCAAGCCCAAGACCCTTCATGGGTTGTAGTGGTACAGGTTTGAGTCCAAGTGACCAAGTCCCGCAAAAAGGTCAGTGTGTGTGGTAAGTCCAGCACGAAAATGAAAAGCCGTACGAAACTAAAATTTCATATTTAATACAACAATAAGACCGAGATCAGCCAACCGGAAAAGTCACTTAACACCATGCGTTTTGCACCGTTTTACGATTCAAGTCCCGCAAAAAGGTCTGTGTGGGTACGTGGGTGTCTGTCAATGTTTCCGTGTGTTTGTGGTAAGTCTAGCGCAAGAACGTAACGTCTTACGAAACTGAAATTTCATATGCAGAACAACTATAGGCCTGAGATTTTACAGCAATTTTTTCAGTAATATTAGCTGACCGGAAGTAGTATTTAATACCATGCAATTTGCACCTTTTTGCGATTTACTCAAAAACGGATCTTAACGAGTTTGATTAAACTCTTTGTGTCGATGTAAAATTTAATGTCATGTAGGTTTCATTCTGACTGAAATAGTCTGACAGGACTTCAATGCCGATAGTTTAAATTTTCTTTCTGTAAAGTACCATTAATTTTATACTTATAATGAAAGATTAACCATATCATCTTATGAGTATTGACAAATATCAGCTTAATATACAAGTTGAACGAATTTGATGACCAACTAAAGGATAGAAGATAAAAAATAATTTTTTATTGAATTTTTTGTTTTTTACTTTCACTTACTATATATAGTAAGGGGAAGTATTGCGATCGTGAAAATTTTCGAATTCCAGTTTTCAACGGAAATACACGTTTTAGGATCCCCCGAGTCCAAATAACCAAATCCCGCAAAAAGGTCTGTGTGTGTGTGTGTGTGTGTGGTAACTCCCGGGCGGAAACGGTAAGTCCTATGAAACTGAAATTTCATATTTAAGTCAATTACACGCCCGAGACGTGACAAAACATTTTTCATCAAAATGAGCTGAGACCAGAGGAGGCACTTTATACCATGCATTTTGCACCTTTTTTCGATTTTCTCGAAAACGGTTCCGACAATTTTGATTAAACTCGCTATATCGATGTATAATTTAATGGGCTTTAATATTAAGTAGGTTTTATTCTGATTAAAATGGTCTGACAGGGTTTAAATGCCGATATTTTAACATTTCTTCCCCTAAAGTACCTTTAATTTTGTAGATTCAATAAAAATAACTATATTATCTTGTTAGCGCTGATAAAAAACAGGTAAATATATAAATTGAATAAATTCGATACCCAACTAAAGGAGAAAACAGAAAAAATATTTTTTTAATGCAATTTTTTCGTTTTTGAACATAAGAGCAGTAATATACATGCATGATATACCGTTGGAAAGCTAAAGATTTCAGAAAAAAATATTAGCTCATACACAAGCTTCTAAAAATTAATAGAGAATGATAAAAAGCCGATAAAACTAACTGATTGTTTCAGATAATAATATAATAGATTTTTTTATGAAACACATGTTTCTATAGAAATTTAATTTAATTAATTCTTTCATAGATTCACGTATTTTTATCTCGAACTGTATTTGAAAAATATTTTATTGATTTTAAAAATAGAGGTAAGTGAAAGTGGTGTGTTGCCCGCACCAGATTTTTTATATATATAAAACAGTAATTCAGACGTATAATATACCGTTGGAAAGAGACAAGACAGATCATTATAAAACATTATCTTATACACAAAGTTGTAAAAGGTGATGTTAAGTAATGAACAGAGCATAAACGTATTACTGATTATTATACGTAGCAATTTGATATGTTATATTTTGCCAACAAAACGGAATACAATTTTTATTTAAATTAACTTAAAAATATTTTTATAAACTTTAAGTTTATATTATTCCGGATAATCCTCCGAGGCGCCTGAAAAGGAAATGGCCCCGGGACTTTCTAGTTTAGAATATTTTTAGAGTGCTTCCAATGGGAAGCTTCTCTACATGTATATCATGTCATTATATTATATAACAAATCACATTTACTAGATGTATTTTTTGTTAATACAGTTGCAAATACCAATAAAATGATTGAAATTTATATAATATTAGGTTGATGCGAAATTAATGCAGGTTTTTAGTAGGTATTGTAAATACGCCATATCTTTACTTTAACCATATATATTTAATCAAAATAATTTCCATCTGAATCAATGCACTTTTGCCAACGTTCAACAAGCTTTCTTATTCCACCAGAAAAAAAATCCGAATCCCTGGACTCAATGAAATCACGAAAAGAATTTTCAATGTCGTCCTGGTTTTGAAAATTTTTCTCCCTCAAAAAGTTGTCCAGATGCCTGAAAAAGTGGAAGTCTGTAGGAGAGAGGTCAGGTGAATAAGGCGGATGTTGGAGAACTTCGTAGCCCAACTCGTGCAGTCGTCGAAGCGTTGGTTGTGCAACGTGTGGTCTGGCGTTATCGTGGAGCAGGATCGGCCCCTTCCGATTCATCAATGCTGGGCAAAGACGTTGCAATTTTTGATTCATGCTGTCAATTTCTTGACAGTACTTGTCAGCAGTTATAGTCTCACCTCGATTGAGAAAGCTGTAGTGAATAACACCAGCATTATACCGCAAGATGACGGCCCCGACCTTCCTTGTCTTCGAGGTCGAAATCTCCTCTGCGAAACTTCTGGAACCAACGCTGCACCGTGCACTCATTAATAGCCCCCTGACCCCACACTTCATTAATATTACGAGCCGTTTGCGCAGCGCTGCGCCCTAATTTAAATTCGTAAAAATAAATTTGACGAAAATCGCACTTTGACATTTTCGATTCAAGACCTTTGAACACACTGAACAAAACGATTTTACTAAACAAATTCATGGTGAAAGAGAGGGTATTAGATAAGGTTTGTTTTGGTATAATAATGATCAATGTTAGGATTAGCTTTGTTTACACAATTGGAATTAAGATATTGCAATAGAGGAAACCTGCATTAATTTCGCATCAACCCAATAGTTCTTAAAACTTTTTTTTTTAACGGTAGAGGTAAGTGAAACTCATGCGTTGCCCCTACCAAAAATGTTGATATGCAATTTTTGTTTATTTGATAAT
Organism: Piezodorus guildinii; assembly: GCA_023052935.1. NCBI lineage: Eukaryota > Metazoa > Arthropoda > Insecta > Hemiptera > Pentatomidae > Piezodorus > Piezodorus guildinii. Next base: position 90,684,718 of record CM041294.1, read on the forward strand.
AAGAACAGTAATATACACGTATTATATACCGTTGGAAAGACAAAGATTTCAGAAAAAATATTATCTGATACACAAAGTTGTAAAAGGTAAATGGGGAATAAACTTATTACTGATTTATTTAGCGTCACTTTATGCTACTATGGCTAATCGGACGATGCTACAGTGGGAGTCCTAAATTTTGCCTATCCAGGTTTTATCAGGATAGGGATCTTTAACGAGTACCTGACATCGCACAGGCTCGGGACCACCTTTTAACGTCCCCTCCGAAGGACGGCGTAACTAAGGATTTTTTACTCCCATTAAAAAATCCTAGGACCACCTGCGGGTTTGAACCCGTGACCTTTAGCATGGGAGGCTGTTACGCTAACCACCCAGCTACAAGTGATCCTTATTACTGATTATCAATTTAATATAGTTATTTTATTTAATCTAAATCGTATGTTTCCAACGAAAATTAATACACGTTTTATTAAAATCAACTTAAAATATTTCTCAAATTGAAGTATGTTTAATGGTTTTAAAATTTATTTTAACAGTCTAGGTAAGTAAAAGTCGTGTGTTGCCCGCACCACATTTTTTTATCTCTGTATCATTTAACTGTATTTAAGAGTTATTAAATTGATTTTGTTAAGTGAAAGTCGTGTTTTGGCCGCACCAGATTTTTCTTCTGCAAGTAGAGAAGATATGTTGTTTTTTTTCCATGAATAGATGGTATTGGCAAACACCATACAGCCATTTTATTTTATGAGTAATGGTTTCGTATTATAAACGTCTGTTCAGAGCTACCTTAAGTGAAACCTCTTTAGCTATTTTGGTTTCTAGGAATTCCAGTCAGCCCTGGAAAATAACCAGCTCTAATTATCTTACCTACTAATTGTCTTTGGTTCCAAGTCTTTCTCTGAAGACTTGCTTGATGCTTAAATCATTTTATACGATTTTCCAAGTTTTAATGTATTCATGAGGTGACACTCTCTATTCCTTACTCTTTGTACCAAGAAATTTACGTAAAACCTTATTCACGAAAATCTGATGACTTTGTTCATCCTTTTAAGATAGCGACTACGGTATAAACCGTCGGAAGAGTAATAGTTTTCTAAAATCTGACCTTTTTAAGTTTCTTTGCCATTATTTCCCAGCTTTGAAAGTTCGCAACGCAATAATTACACGCATTTCCTACCTATATTTCTGAATATTTAAATTTATTTTAAATTTATACTCTCATAGTTCGATATCACCGAGATCATTACCTTTTTGTTCGGGGTCACTTGTAGCATAATAGCCTTCTATGCCAAAGGTCACGGGTTCAAAACCACAGGTGGTCCTAGGATTTTTTAATGGGAGTAAAAAACCCGTAGTAAACAGGTAATCTCAAAACAAAACAAAAAGACGTAAAAAGGTAATCTCGAGCCTGAGCGATGTCAGGTACTCGTTAAAGATCCATATTCTATTTACTAAACCTGGATAGACAAAATTTATGACTCCCAATGTAGCATCCTCCGATTAGCCACAGTAGCATACAGTGACGTTAAATATATAAACAAACCATCAAACCATTTCTGCTACTAATCATATATTTCATCTTATCCGAAAATATTTCTTGATTGAAAAATCCCCCTTTAAACATTACAAAAAAAAAAAAAGTTTCTTCCTTCACTACATCCAACAGATTTGTTTTTATCAAACTTACGATTTACACATCGCCAATCTTTAATACGTTCTTAATTAATCAGTATTGGTTTTAATACGTTTAATTACTTTACATTTGTCCCTGTCTGTTTTAATTCCGAAGTTGATAACCTTGGATTTTCACTTTTTAAGTCCAAACAAACAAAAATATAAATAATCCATTGAAGTGACGTCATCACCATTCCAGGAATGTTAAATACTAATACCGTACTTTCCGATTTTAACTTTACTTAAAACCCTACTAAATATTGTAATTATTTTCATAGATTTTATTGGTATTATTGGATGGATTTCATAGATATTTTATCAAAATATCTCATTTTAGATAAGATATTTCACAGATAATTAGATATTTCCATTGGGCACAACTTTTAGTGTTGACTACGCTTAAAACTGTTCCTGTTCACTGATCTTTATTTTGTTGTTTTTAAATGTATATATTTTTTTCAGTAACCTACCGCTGATAGGTTTAATAAATATATATATTTTTTAATTATCTCATTAACATTATTGCCTATTTGTTTTAATAAAAACGATGACATAGTAATAAATAATCGATTTATGTGACGTCAATACCTACCTTGGAATAAAACACTCATAATCTATTTTTTAAAGTATTCAACGGTTTATTTGTTTATCATTCTTATTGTGCTCATTAATATTTTGGTTTATTATTTACGATGATAAATTACAGTAATCGATAAAAAAAAAAAATCTCCCTCCACTCCCTCCTCTCCCCCCCCCACAATAAAATTTTAGATCTTACGTTTTAAGATACATAGAACCCGAATAACGAATCAAAAAATCCGTCAGTCCTCCGTACGAATTCTTAAGTAACAAAAAAAAAATTAGTGAATATTACTCTCCTTAGTGCTTTTCGATAGAACTTCCCTAAATAACAAAAAAAAGAATCATTGTAGTCGGTTAAGAAATAGCAGTGAAATAGCTTTTTGAAATTATCAGTGGTGATCTGTCATTTTCCTCTAATTAATTTATCGCTTTTCATATTAATGAATAGCCTCTAAACAGCTTAGAAAAAGTGTTAATCCTTATACAGTTATTTGGACATAATAAACCATCCCTATACTATAGATTTTGTTTTCCGCTAACTCCTAAACCACTGGACGAATTTTGATACAGTTTTCACTATCGTTTTAGGGCATTGTTTCTTGAAGGTTTGTAAGTAAAATACATTGCAATTTATCTTTTCTTTAAACGGGAAAAATAAATTTTCTGAGACCAAGTCATAAAAAAATTATTCCTGAAATATAAGTAGTAACATAGAAGCATAATATACCGTTGGAAAGCGCATGGTTTTATAAAAGTTAATATGCCATAAAATAAGTCCGGAAATTTAATAGAAAGATGTTATGAACGGATAAACTTATGAACAAATGTTATTTTTAATGTTGTGGATTAGGGAGGATATGGTGATCGTACATGTTTTGTGCTCCATACAGTAGTCAAGATTTTAGAAAAAAATCTGGTGCGGGCAACACACGACATTCACTTACCTCGATTTTTAAAATCAATGAAAGAATTTTCAAATACAGTTAGAGATGAAAATACGTGAAACTATTAAGGAATTAATCAAATTGAATTTCTATAGAAACATGTGTTTCATTAAAAAATCTATTATATTATTATCTAAAATAATCAGTTAGTTTTATCTTCTTCTCATCACACTCTATCAACTTCTAAAAGCTTGTGTATGGAGATGATATTTTTTCTAAAACCTTTAGCTTTCCAAAGGTATATCATACATGTATATTACTGCTCTTATGTTCAAAAACGAAAAATTGCATTAAAAAAGTATTTTTCTGTTTTCTCCTTTAGTTGGGTATCGAATTTATTCAATTTATATATTTACCTGTTTTTCATCAGCGTTAACAAGATAATCTAGTTATTATTATTGAATCTACAAAATTAAAGGTACTTTAGGGGAAGAAAATTTAAAATATCGGCATTTAAGCCCTGACAGACCATTTTTATCCAAATAAAACCTACATGATATTAAAGCCCATTAAATTTTACATCGATATAGCGAGTTTAATCAAAATCGTCCGAACCGTTTTCGAGAAAATCGAAAAAAGGTGCAAAATGCATGGTATAAAGTGCCTCTTCTGGTAAGCTCATTTTGATGAAAAAAGTTTTTTCACGTCTCGGGCGTATAGTTGTCTTAAATATGAAATTTCAGTTTCATAGGACTTACCGTTTCCGCCCGGGAGTTACCACACACACACACACACACAGACACACACAGACCTTTTTGCGGGACTTGGTTATTTGGACTCAGGGTCCCCTGAGTAAAACGTGTATTTCCGTTGAAAACTGGAATTCGAAAATTTTCACGATCGCTATACTTATCGCTAAGTGAAAGTAAAAATATAATGTGCCAAATCGTACGTAAGTTGCTAAATAAAGGAAAAGTTGTTATAAACTAATACTTTAATAATTATTTATACTTTTAGATCATTTCACAAAAAATAATAGTTTCACTGTAAACTATATGGGATTCACATGAAAACTAAATTTACTTTAATGTATTAAAATTTATTTAGAAAAAGTTCTTATGAAATTTCAAAATTGTAATATACCGAATAAAATATGAATCGTTAAACATAACAAAGTCACTAGTTGTATGATAATTTGAAGTGTTTTTGATCGGTACTTTGTTTTATATGGGTTTTAATATTCTTTTATATGTTTTCTGGTTTATTTTAATTTTTCTGATGTACACTTGAAAACTACTATAAACACATGTGTACGCAGGGCGATGTTGAGAAAGTGACTTCCGTCAGGGATCCATGTTTGCGCCAACAGATATCTTTCGTTGCCATATTAACGGTTTATTGGCACAATGCACTTTATCGTTTTAATGTACGCATATAACGTTCCTGGAATGTCAAATACACTAAATCATGTAAATTACGGAAACACACGGAGTGGGGATAAAAAGACGAAGATAGAAAGAAGGGAGTGGGAGAAGGAATCCGAACCGCTTGAGGTCAAGACATATGTGTTTGAGCAGTTCTTGCTCTCATGAGGAACCGTGATGGGATTTAGTCTTCAGTTTGCCCTAGCACAGCTTATATTATTAGTGTTTCTTTCAGGTAATTTTAATATTATTATTATATTTAAGTACTAAAAATAATTTCTTAAATACTTCAAATTTAACTTTAAACATTTACCTAAAATTCCAAACAATTACACAGAAAACAGCAATAATATCGAAAACTTTATAATCCATATACTGTAATTTCTATTTTCTATATCATGATGGCAATGGCCTTTGAAATGTGATAAAGACAATCCTAATAAGACTGATCTGTTATCACTAATCAAGCAATTTTTTATTAGATTAATAGTTTCTCAATTTGTATTTCTTGTTTATATTTTAAAAGACATTGAAAAAACAGAATCAAGGTCAGCTAGTTTCCATCATTTAACTATAATTGATATTATATCTATTAACATCAAATTCAATGTCACATCTCTACAGAATAATCATCAAAAAATGTTTCTTTTTGTTGTTTATTTCATAATTATTGTAGGACTCATTAATTTTTAAATATGAATTAACACTAATAGAAATATCACTAATAGTCTTGTTTTGTTCTAAGAATTTTCATTCTTTCAACTCATTGATGTTGCCACCATTTACTGTATTATGATTCAAATTTGGTAATTTTACAGGAAACATAAAAATCTCTTATTAATGTGTCTTTAAACTAATTAATTTTCATTAAAATATGGAGTTGTTCTATACTATATTGATAAATTTATTTTTAATTTATGGAAGGAAATTTTTTTGTGTGATGTTAAATTAAAGTAAATGTTTACTTGGTATATCTTACAAAGAACTAAAATTTTCAAAATCATTTTTAAAGGACTTGGATGTTTTAAACTTAATTCAGATGATGGATTTCGATAAAACCACAAATGATTGTCAGGCAAATATTTATTTTGTTAAAATAGTACCTTTTATAAATGAAATTCTTAATATTCAATATTTTTGAAATGGCAAAACACTTCTTTGATCAGGTAAACGAAGCAGTAATTACATTACTCTTATTTTTTTTCAAATCAACTAAAATATCATGAATGAAAATTGTTTTTATTTAAATATAATATAAAAAAATCTGGTGCAGGCAACACACGACTTTCACTTACCTCCATTTTTAGAATCGATTAAAGAATTTTCAAATACAGTAAGAGATAAAAATGAGTGAAACCATTAAAGAATTAGTTAAATGGAATTTCTACAGAAACATGTGTTATTTTAAAAAATCGATTATATTATTATCTAAAATAATCAGTTAGTTATATTGGCTTTTCATCACTATTTATTAACTTTTCTAAGATCGTGTATAAGATAATATTTTTTTCTAAAATCTTTATCTTTCTAACAGTATATTACACATGTATATTACAGTTATGTTCAAAATCAAAAAATTGCATTAAATAAATATTATGTTAGTTGGGTATCGAATTCATTCAATTTATATATTTACCTGTTATTTATTACCTGTTATATATTTACTTGTTTCATCAGTGGTAACAAGCTAATGTAGTTATTTTTATAGAATCAACAAAATTGAAAGTATAAAATTTAAAATATCGGCATTTAAGCCCTGTCAGACTATTTTAATCGGAATGAAACCTACATGATATTAAAGCCTATTAAATTTTACATCGATTTAGCGAGTTTAATCAAAATTGTGGGAACCGTTTTTGAGAAAATCATAAAAAAGTGCAATATGTATGGTATATAGTGGCACTTCTGGTTAGCCGATTTTGATGAAAAAGTTTTTGTAACATCTCAAGCGTATAGTCATTTTAAATTGTTATAGCCTTGAATATGAAATTTCAGTTACATAGGACTTTTTGTTTCCGCCCAGGAGTTACACACCACACCAGACCTTTTTGCGGGACTCGGTTATTTGGACTCAGGGGACCGTAAAACTTGTATTTCCGTTGAAAACTGGAATTTGAAAATTTTCACGATCGCAATACTTTCCCTTATTAAGTATATATAATAAGTGAAAGTAATAAGTAATTGACTTATTTTTTTCATTATTAATATATATGTACAGAATGGATGATGGGAATAACATAAATTTTTCATAAATTCTTTATTCTTTCAGTTAAATTATGAGGTATCATTAAACATATGGTTTATTTGATGTTGGCTTTAAGGTAAATTATTAAACAAATACTAAACATTTAACTTTCTAAATATTTTTTTAAAATATAACTATTTGTGATATAAGGATGCGAACATCAACCAAAATCATTTGTATAATTATTATGTTATTTTTCGTAAATATAAGTTTTATTATTATTATGATTTATTTCTAAAAGATAATGAAATAATTAGTGCAATCTTACGTTTTGCATAATGAAAAATTTTCTAAATGAAATAATGAACAGTTTATAGTTTATTAAAAAATTCATAAATGAAATCATGAAATTAAGGTAAATTTTTTTTTTTTTTTTCTAATGGATGTCAGCAAATGAACATAATACCTAATGAAAGTAAATTTAATGCTTAATCAATTCTCATCCTTTTAAAGGATTTATTTTTATAAATTTAAATCTGTGTTCCCCCCTTATTTTGGTATGTTTGTATTTTTATTGCTCAGCTTTATTGAAATCCATTATCTAAAAATTTAACTTATTTTGTATGTAAATATGTATATTTCATCTTTATATATACTAAGGATTAATTTTAATGTTCTATAGTCATATCGTCTTAATTGTTTGAATTATATTAGGGGTACTCACTACGTTTGCTATAACATATTTTTTGTGCTATTTTGCTAAACCCCATCGAGTTTCTACAATTATTTCCTGTAGAAAGTCGATGGGTTTAGCAAAATAGTACAAAAAATATGCTATAGCAAACGTAGTAAGTACCCCTATTGTATTCTTCAATTCATCTTTATTTCTATAAATTCCCACCATTAGACAGCTTCTCTTCTTGTTTGTTTCTAGAGATTTTCTCTTAGTTCATATTTACTTGTTGTAAAAATAGATTGGAGGAGAAGTTAGTTGAGGTTGCAGTTAAATTAACTCACAATTAAATAGAAACTTAATTTAATAGTGCTGACGTTTCGGCCTGAATTTTAGACCTTCTTCAGGGCGATTGTAGGAGAGAGAGCCCAACAATGTTCCCTAATCCCCCATTGTTGGGCTCTCTCTCTTATGATCAAAATTTAGACGGGATGAGCTAGTCGGGAAGATTGGCCACCGTTTTTCTACAAGAGTAAAAAGTACTATAGCTTAGTGGTGCCAAGACTAACACATAGCTGAATGACACACCCGACTTGTTATTACATTGCTACTGTTTACAATAAATAATATTCCTCCAAATTTTCAATATTCTCACACAAATTCTCAAAAGTATTCAAATTATTACTACAATGTTAAAATAGGGGGTGAAATCCATCAGTGAGGAAAAAATTAGTGAATGTTTAATTCAAATTACTTATTACTATAGACATGTCCTCAATGCCTACCTGCGTCACTCATTCTGATATTTATCCTGTATACATGTATATGTATTCCTTATTGCTTTTTGGTTTTGTCAATTACTTTTTCTTACTGTATATTGTGTTACTGTTTTGTTATAAATATCTTTTGATATTCTACATTAAAATTATGTTTATTTACTGATAAGGTCGCCATTTTGGACGCGGAAGGTTATAACTGTGATAAGTTTGCTCTCTAGTTTTTTTCCGATTTTTGTTATGTTTTAAGTGAAAAAATTTAGTGTTTACAAACAAACTTGCTTCCTAACTGTGTGCTGAACAAGCAAACAAGAAGAGAAGTAAAATTTATTTAGTGAAGTGGGTTCTCCCACTGAAAAAATGACGGAAGCCTCAACTTCAAGTGCTCCAACCAGTGGCTTAGACATTTCCAATAATGCTATCGAGCACGAAAATATCTCCTGGGAGCTTGTGTCAGGAAGAAAAAGACAATTAACTGCAGAAAGAGACCCCAGGAAAATTATGAAGGTTAGTCCACCTACAAATACTCAGAACAGGTTCGAACCGTTATCACCCTCAATAGATGAACCTGAGCCATCAACTAATCAACCTACCAACACCAAACCGCCACCCATACATTTATCTGACGTTAAAGATTACCCTGCACTCATAACATTCCTTCATAATGAGGGAGGGGCAAACAGTTTCAGGCTCAAGACATCTGTCAGGGGAGTAACCGTATACCCTGAAAACTCAGATGTTTACCGAAAGTTAGTGACTAGTTTAAGAAAGGGAGGTGCGTACTTCCACACATATCAACTACCAGAGGAAAAAAGTCCACGAGTTGTTATCAAAAACCTACACAACGGCACACCACTAACCACCATAAAAGAAGAACTGGCCAAATATGGATATGAGGCAACAAGTATTGTCAACGTCATTTCACGATTTAAAACACCCCTTCCCATGTTTTTCGTGGACGTCTCAAGAGCAACATTCAATGACAAAATCTTTGACATTGAATTTTTGTACTATACCCATATAAAAATAGAGGAACCGCGCAAAAGAAAAATGATTCCTCAATGTATTCGATGCCAGCAGTACGGACACACAAAAACGTACTGCAACTACCCACCAAAATGTGTAAGATGTGGACTGGGCCACGAAAGCAGTGCTTGCACAAAACCAAGAGAAACAGCTGCAACCTGCGCCAACTGTAATGGCGCTCATCCCGCCAACTATAGGGGCTGCCAAACTTTGAAAGAACTTCGAAAACATCGCTCGAAGCAGTACGCTCCTCAGCGACCTCCAACAGTAAGACATGCACCGCCTGCCCTCAATGAGTTTCCACCTCTTTCACAACTAAATCAACCTCAGCCACCTCATCCAAGAACTGACCGGGAGCATCAGAGGCAGTTGAATCAACCAGCTCTAGCACCAGACCATCAAGATCAGAGACCGCCACAACAACCAGCTCAAGCCCAGTACCAACAGCACCAGAGACAGCCGCAACAACCATCGCAAGCCCCACACCAACAGCTACCAGCTCAAGCGCCACACCAACGACACAGATATACAGGTATGAGTGGGGGCACTACCCTACCGGTCCCGCCGGTAGATAACTCCTCTGGCCAGTTATACAATATTATCAATAACTTAAACAATCTCATTCAGCCCCTCTTCGGTCTTCTTCAACAACTCTCTCAAACTACCCTTGCCCTTAGACAATTATATGCCCATTAATCAGATGACTGTAGGCTCCATGTCTATCATACTATGGAACGCAAACGGACTTAATCAACATAGGACAGAACTAGACATATATTTACACGAGAAACGAATTGACATAGCACTAATCACTGAAACACATTTTACACCAAAATCCAAATTTTACATTCATGATTACAAAATCTATAGAACTGACCATCCAGACAATACTTCACACGGAGGCACTGCTATTCTCATCAGATCAACACTAAAACACCATCCTTTGCAATTACCCATATCACCTGACATACAAGCTACAGCCATTTCACTATTCTCTGAACATCACAACATTACTCTTGCTGCTGTTTATTGCCCTCCGAGATATGTCCTGACTTCCACGATGTTTAGTAACTTCTTCAAACGTCTCGGCAGATGCTTTGTCGCAGTGTGCGATTATAATGCTAAAGACCCGACTTGGGGATCTAGATTATCAACCCCAAGAGGAAGAAATCTCAGGTATGTCCTTCACGAACTTTCATTAGACACGATATCACCACACTCACCTACTTACTGGCCAACATCTAGACGTAAGACACCAGATTTACTTGATTTTTTCATAACTAAAGGACTCCGCACTACACCTCACACAATAAGTACGAGCACAGATCTTTGCTCTGATCATTCTCTTTTGCATTTAGAACTATTTGAAGAACCACTTGTAACTAAGAAACACACATCTCTCACAAATGGCATAATGGATTGGGATGCGTTCAGAAACTGTCTAAATACTGCTCTCTCCATTCCTTTGGCTATTAAAAATGAAGAAGAGCTTGAGGATGCTGTAGAATGCTTCACACAGAAGCTACAAGACGCTGCATGGTCCTCATCAATTCCTAGACGAAGAAAACATGAAAAGCTACCAATTTATCCACAGTACATAAGGGATTTGATCAGAGCAAAAAGAAGAGCCCGGAAAATATGGCAGACAGACCGACTTCCATCAGACAAACAAATTTACAACCGACTCAACAACGAACTCAAACGACAAATTGCAAAATTTAAAAGAACAACTTATGATAACTACATTAGTAACCTTTCGACTGATGATGGCAGCTTGTGGAGGCATACTAAAAACCTTACTAAGCATCGGGAAGTGCCTGCACCCCTCCGAAAAGAAGATGGCTCCTGGGCCATGGCTGACGGAGAAAAATCCGAACTGTTCGCCGAATATCTATCTTCTATCTTTACACCACACACAGAATTCAACAACATCGAACATGATAAAATTGTACTTAAAACTCTGGATGAACCTTTACAACTGACATTACCTCCTCCTTCCTTTACACCTGCTCAAGTCGCTGAACAAATCAGAAAGTTGCCTAAAAAGAAAGCCCCTGGACACGACTTAATTAACGCTGAGGTACTCCAGCAAATGCCCAGGAAAGCTCTAGTGTTTCTGACTTCAATCTATAACGCGATACTGAGGACAACCAAATTCCCGCTTCAATGGAAATACTCACATATTACAATGATTCACAAGACCAACAAGGACAAAAATACTCCCTCATCATACCGACCAATAAGCTTACTTCCGCTATGCTCCAAAATTTTCGAACATCTACTACATAAAAGACTTCTTGATGTACTAACTAACAACGACATCGTACCAGATCATCAATTTGGATTTAGAAGACATCACTCGACATTGCACCAACTACACAGAGTGACGGACTACATATCCACCGCACTAGAGCAGAAGTTATACACTACTGGCGTATTTCTCGACGTTGCTCAAGCCTTCGACAGAGTTTGGCACCAGGGGCTTCTCTTCAAACTCAAGACTATCCTTCCGCCTACTTACTACCTCATTATTCATTCTTTCCTTTCTCACAGATTTTTCTCCGTTCGACAGGGATCAGAGCTATCTGCCATGAGATCTATCGCAGCAGGAGTACCCCAAGGTGCAGTGCTCGCTCCGTTACTCTACATTCTTTACACTCATGACATACCTTACAGCCCCAATATTCTAACAGCGACTTATGCCGACGACACGGCGATCTTAACAAAACATAAAATTGCAACCCACGCCTCAGAGATCCTACAACAACATCTAATAAAATTACATGACTGGTTCAAACTCTGGAAAATCCGATTGAATAATGACAAATCACACCATATCACCTTTACTCTTCGACATGACACGAGTCCTCCCGTTTTCTTAGACAACACACAAATTCCACAGACGGACACTGTACATTATCTTGGTTTGACGTTTGACAGAAGAATGACTTGGGGCCCGCATATTAACCAAAAAAAGAAAACCCTTAACCAAAGACTGAGACTTCTTTACTCACTCTTTTCAAAACACTCGAAACTAAAACTTCGACAGAAATTAAACACCTATACTTACCTACTGAAACCTATTTGGACTTACGCATCACAGCTATATGGGACAGCTAAAAAGACTCACATTAACAAACTTCAAATCTTTCAGGCTAAAACGTTTAGAACAATTACAAAAGCACCGTGGTACGTTAGCAACATAACTTTACATACTGACCTTAAGATGCCAACCGTCAATGAGCACATACGGACACACTACAAACGTTTCCACGACAAACTACAAGGTCACCCTAACACACTAATCAATGACATGGCCACAACACTCATGCCAGGAAATGCCTACAGAAGGCTGAAGAGGAGTTGGATGAGAGACCTTCTCCTTTAGTAATATACACTAATTTCATGCCAGGAGTAGGTACCGCTGGGTGCTGCTCTCCCTCATGCCTATCACGCCATGTTTCTTAAAATTGACCGCACATTCACTGATTGTTCATTGTATTATTTACAGGTGTGAATAAAGATTTAAAGTTAAAAAAAAAAAAAAAAATTTACTGATAAGATTTATTTTTATTTTTTATATAAGATTGGGGAGAGGTTGAGCCTATGTCCATACTCTTCAATGCTGGAGATAGCTGACTTTTAAGAACTTTTTTTTGAGCTCCAATATTTTTTCCTTCCATATTTAATATTCTTTTTATTTCTTCTTAAAATAAAATATATGAAATAATAATTCTATTATAATTTTCAGTTTCCGAATCTGCTAGACTAATAGGGTGCTATAAGGAAATCTCCAACGAGGCCCGCCTCCTCAGCGGTGCCACACAGAACTTCAAGAACACTCTTACCCCTGAGAAATGTATTTCCTTCTGCAAGGGTAAAGGCTTCCTCTACGCTGGGTTACAGTACAGGTTAGTAATGCTAAATAATATTATATTATTTAATTTGGAATTTATTTAAGGCTGAAGAGTTAATTCTATACAAAAAAAAACAGAAGGTACATACAACACAACCTTCACTTACCTCTGTTGATGATATCAATTTAAGGATTTCTAAATACCGTCAAGGACAAGCAATTAATTAATTACATTGAGTTTAGAAAGAAACATGTGTTTTATTAAATAATCTATTACATTATTATTTACTAATTATATTAAGTCTAACTGTTTATCTACGGGAGGGGGCGATTTCAAATTGTTTGTGATACAATATTTGGTTCTCTTTTCTAAAATCCTTTCAACAAAAAGGGTGACTTTAAATTAGAATAAAAAAACAAAATAAAAAACCTCCTTAAAATTTGAAAATTGGGCATACCTTTCATAATAGAAAAATTAGTCCTTTTCGTGCATTCCTAATTCCTCCTCCCTATGGGAGAGGCTTTTGTCAACACTGATGCCAATAAAGCTATTATTATTTTAGAATTTCGCACTTCCTCAGCTTTCGCTGGGAATTTTCACCTACCCGGACTCAATGAGTCAAGGGTTAGGCTCTAATTATATTATATTTCAAAATTTTTGAACTGTGGCTGCTGTTCCTAGAACGACTGCTCGTTGAACCTCTTCTAGAATCTTTATAGGTAGCTCTAGTTGTTGGATTGATTCTAGCGTAGTCTCTGGAATCAGCCCATTATAGGATACTATAATTGGGTATATCCCGCAGCTCGTAGATTTATTTAAGCTTCTCCGCCAGCTCCTGGTATTTTCCTTTTTTTTTTCAGAAACAGTTTTTTGAATATTATCATCGAATGGGACACATATCTCAATAATCTGTGCCAGTGTTCTATTATTATCAATAACTAAGATATCAGGCTTATTATTTAAAACTGTGTGGTCCGTAATGATAGGATGATCCCAATAAATTTTAGTTTTGTGACTGGTAGTAATTGGTGATGGACTATATCTGTAATAGGGAGAATGGGCGCTTACAAGATTCATCCTTGATGCAATAGCTTGATGAATAATTTTCGCTGCATTGTTGTGTCTTTGGAGATAATCTTTATCTGCCAGAATTGGCAACCCGAAGTCACATGTTGTATGCTCTCAGCAGCCTTTTTGCATAAATGGCATAGATCACTTATGTCCTCTCTGCAGTTATGTTTTCTATATGCTTGCGTGACTATTGCTTGTTCTTGGATACCAAACAGAAACCCTTCTGTTTCAGGAAAAAGATAACCATTTTTGAACCATGTTAGCAATGCCTGCACGTCTATTCTTGGTTCGTTTAATGAGTGACAGGATCGCCCATGCAATGGCTAATTTTTCCAAGTCTCTGTTAGAGAAGCATAGTCAGTTTCACTATTCGGGGTTGCTACACTTATTAGATTCAAAGCTTTGTAGTTTGCTTCCAGTGCTGCTACAAAAGAAACACTGTCACTATTAATCATATAGGTTCATAAATTATTTTCATCTTCTCGGTATAATTTGAGGAGACTGATCAAACCACGCCCACCGAATTTCCTGGGAAGGTACAACCTTGCCACAGATGGTTTTTGGTGTCTTTTCCTATTAAGTACCATCTGCACTCTTACCATGCGATTCAACCCTTCTAAGTCTGTCTTTGACCACTTCAGTACTCCAAACGAATAGACTAAAGCTATTCTAAACTGCCCACGTGTTCATTGCCTTTATTAAATTCCTTCCATTCAGATGAGATTTAAGTATCAACTTGATCCGGCATCCAAATTCCTCTTCGAAGAGTTTCTTTGAGTCGGCTTTGAACTTCAGCAGTTGTGGCATACCTAAATATTTGTAAGAGTCAGTGTCCCTGAGTTGATTAATACTTATTTCATTAGACAATTCCATGTTGTCTCAATTGCTGTAATTTTTCTTTTCCTTACTGTTAGCACTCCATATTTTTCTGCCCCTAGTTGCATAGTTATGTCATCACTTTATCCCTTTACTGCATTTATAAGAATTCTCATTTCTTCTTCACTATATTATTGTTCTTAAGTTTAAAAACAAAAAATTGCATTAATTTCATAGGACTTTTCGTTTTTGCGCTAAACTTTCCACATACACATACAGGGGACCCTAAAATGTGTATTTTCGTTGAAAACTAGAATTAGAAAATTTTCATGATCGCAATACTTTTCCTTACTATATATTCTATACATAGGTAAGTGAAAGTAAAAATGAAATTAATTACAATTAAATTTAAAGTCTAGTTGGGCTTCAACAGTTGTAAAGACTTTGGGACAACCTTAGTTAGTGATTTTACATTATTTTTCTTTGCCACCACAAACTATCTATGTACTGAAATTCCTTATCATCAAATTATAATATTAATTTTCTGAATTTCCTTATCATCAAATTGTAATATTAATTTTGAAAGTAAAATACCTTCAAATTAACAAATATATTTTTAAAAGTTAAATAGAAATGAATAGAAATCTTATTTACATGCTAGTTAACTTCATGCCAATCAACTTTTACCTACACACCTCAATCATTCTTGATATACTTGTATTTTTCCCTTTCAGCTACGAGTGTTTTTGTGCCAAAGAAAGACCTTCCTTTATTAACTCCGCTGACAGCTCTGACTGCAATTCGAAATGCGATGGCGACAAGACAAAGATCTGCGGAGGTGGTTTCAGGCTGAGCGTCTACGACCTTGCCGATAAGCCAGTCAACTATGTGCAGCCTAACTATGTCGGTTGCTATGCCGATGAAGGAGGCCGCAGGGCCCTCACCGGCAAGGTTGCTCCGGAATCCCAAGAGATGACTCCTGAGCTCTGTGTCGGGTTCTGCTTCAGGAATGGCTATCGCTATGCAGGGCTTCAATACAGGTTAGGTCATTATTTCATTACACTGTGTTGGTAAAATTATTATTATTCTCATCTGTTTAATAAATATGAAGTACTATGTTTTCGTGACCAGCTTCCTGAATTATTATTAATTGTTAATCAATTAAGTAGATCTCTTGGCCATCTTTTTTTTAATTCTTGGACTGGTAACAAGGAGAAAGAAAGTGGAGAAACAAGTTGATTTGGGTGGTTATGATGGGTCGATGATTGAAAAGTGTTACATTTGTCATGAATGTGAGAATCAACTGTTGGGATGTCTGTGTCATTGTGTGATTTGAAACATACCATGGTGCATGAAAAAATTTTCATAAAATTTTTGGTTGTCATTTGTTTGTTTTGTTTGTGTGTATGTGTTTTGTAGAACCCCAAAGTTTTGCTCTGTATGTCCAGATTAGTCGCTTGTTTCGTAAAAATGATGATCTGTATTCCAATAGATGTGAAAGTTGTTTGTAATGTCTTGTTGCTTCAATTCCGTAAGTATGTTCCATGTTAGACTTTTATCCAAATATAGTCTAAGGTATCGTATGTAGGTTTTTGCTGGTTCCTTGACCTTTGTTTGTGGTTACTCTAGCACAGGTGGTAATATGATATAGACTCACACCCTCTCTAAACAGATTCTTCTCAAGCTATGTTGATTACGTTAAGTAATTCTGATGGATCAGTATAAGGTTATATTTCTGAAATCCACAGATATACTTAAACAGATGACATTTAGTAATTCTATCATACTTGACATTTTGTAATAGTTAGTCTCCTAAAACTCTTCAGGTTCTAGTCTCCCTCCATATTTTCCACATTTTCATTTATGATTGCTTCAATATTTAGTAAAGTTGAGTCTAAAGGGACTATTGGATTGATATTTCGAATTTCCGATTTTTCAGATCTCTCCACTTGGTATGCCAGCTAAACACATTTTCCCTTACCAGTAATTATTTCTTTTTTTTTTTTTTTTTTTCTTCTTCTTTTGAAGAAAGTGGAGGTTCGAAACCGGGACCTGGAGAACAGTTCAAACCTCGGCTGAGGCAGCATTATTTATTCTGTTTTTCAGCCATGGAGCGATCCTGGGGTATGAAGCAACCCTCCTGGGGCATATCCAGCCTTAATAAAGTGGGAACCCAAAATTTGGGAAAAATCTAGTGGCTGAGTGAGTGTTAAGACCTAATCACCTCCTTACACAGCCATAGGCCGTGAAACTGTAAGAATCTCTATATGTACTGAACCCAAGACACGTCATTGGTTGTAGAGGTATAGGTTTTTATCAATTTTATTTACTGATTTTCATCTAAATTAGCAACTATATTCAGAGTTCTTTGAGAATTGGATGTACAGGAAGTGACGGAACAGACAAGATTTGAAGTAATCAAATTTACTTTCAATATTATAAATAAAATCTTTTATTTTAAAAATTTGTGCATTTTTTAGGAATCAGTGTTTTTGCGGAGAAGAACCTCTCGGACCAAGAAGCAGCGAAGGAGACTGCGACATGGAATGTGCTGGAGACAAGAGGTTTCTCTGCGGAGGTGGTTGGCGAAACAGCATCTATCATACCTCTATTCCGAGTTAGTTATTTTTTACTTAATAATTATTACTTTTAATTATCATTATGTGAGAATATTTCTGTGCAGCCGAGATGGATGAAGAAGACGAGGGTCTAAAATTTGGGCAGTAATATTGGTAAAAAATATGTTTAATGAGAGGAAGATAGCAAAAGTTGGGCTGGTCATTAATGAAAAAAAAATGAAGTATATTAAGACAGACCTCCAAGGTAAATGAGAGCACCCCCACTGATCAAAATAGGGGACACTATGCTTGAGTGGGTTGACGAGTTTGTGAACCTCGGAACACAAGTGAACTCCGACACTGACATAATGCCAGAAATCCAGAGGAGAATTTTAGCCACCAATAGAAGCTACTTTGGAATTATAAAGTACTTCCACTGTCCAATTCTCACCAGAACCACTGAACTCCACCTTTAAGAATACGCTTATCAGGCCAGTTCTAGTATACGGCTCTGAAAGTTGGACTATTCCATAAACACAGGAGCAAGCCCTCCTCTGCTATGAGAGATGAATCCTAAGAAGGATCTTTGAGGCAGTATGTGTTAACTGTGAATGGAAGCAGCGTACTAATGTGGAAATCAGAGAGCTTTATGGTGAAGCTGATGTCGTAAAATTCATTATGAACGGACAACTGAGATGTGTTGGACATGTCACCAGGATGTGGCCTGATGAAGTACCCAGGAAGCTTCTGGAAGAAGAGATCTATGGATCAAGAAGAGTTGGCAGACCCAGAATATGGTAGGCTGATGGTGTGACAGCCAACGTGTGGACCCTCTTAAACCTCCGCAATCAGAAAGCAGCCGCACAGGACAGGGAAGACTGGTGGACTAAGTTGCAGGCGGCTCTGATTCTTCAAGTGTTGTAGGGCCATCAAGGAAGGAAGAAAGGAATATGTTTAATGAAACACAAATAATTCAAAACTACCTAACTACTAGCTTGCCCTTTACGCATAAAAAACATTCTCATATCCGGACAACTTACAATAAGTTCCAACAAATTACTATGAAAACAATAATGTAGAGATTCAATCCAATACGGAATTTCTTCACATCACTCCTACCGCTCAACCATTATACCAGCCATAGCCCAGTTAGCACCTTCAAACTTCTGCATATTTTTCAAAAATATATCCTCTGAAAATACTAAAAAACTTTACTTTTACACCAGATTAAGTTTAAATTTATGAGGTATTGGCAATAGATCATTACTTTTTTTTTTTAAATTATTTATTATTATTATTCTGTTATTTTTTGAAGTCTTAAATAATGGATATATATTATTCCAAATTATTATTATTTATTACTTTCACT
The DNA here is from genome assembly GCA_023052935.1 of Piezodorus guildinii. NCBI lineage: Eukaryota > Metazoa > Arthropoda > Insecta > Hemiptera > Pentatomidae > Piezodorus > Piezodorus guildinii. Next base: position 90,703,613 of record CM041294.1, read on the forward strand.
TAGGTATATATGAAATATATAGTAAGGGAAAGTATTTCTATCTTGAAAATCATCGAATTCCAGTTTTCAACATAATACATGTTTATATTCAGGAAATACATGTTATAGGGTCCCTCGAGTCCAAATAACCAAGTCTCGCAAAAAGGTATGTGTGTGTGTGTGTGTGTGTGTGTGTGTGTGTGAGTGTGGGTGTGCTTGGGCGTGGGCGTGTGTGCATGCGTGCGTGTGTGAAAGTGTAATAAGAAACTCAATCTTATTGATTCATTAGCAATTTATTTGTATTTGATTATTCATTGGTTCGATCAGAACCATCACTATGAAGAAGGAATTTAAAAGTTAAAATTGTAAAAAAGAAAAATTTTAAAAACTAAGTTTTCTAAATTTTTTGTTTATTGGAAGAAATATTTTAATAAAACTTGTTTATTTCCAGTTTAAAAATGTTTATTATTGACTTCAGAACCTTTCTTTATTATAAAAAAAAAGAATGTTTTTGTAAAATTCAAATATTTTTAAGTGTTGCCATACTTTTGACAGGGAGTTTATATAGATTTTTTGTTACACCAACAACAAGAAATATGATTTATGTATTCACTCCTATTGTATGGGGATTCTCTATTGTTTCACAATAAACAAGATATCTTGTTTAAATTGTTTCTTCAATGACAAATTCTATAATACAGTCTAATATAAACTATTTTTCTAATATTAAAAAGTATTTACTTATTTTTAAAAAATTCTATTCAGATGAAAGCGAAGAAGGAAAACTCATCGGATGCTTCATAGATAATGAAAGTTTAAGACTCCTGTCTGGTTTCCGCCTCGATATACCTGAAACCAACAGCCCGAGGAAATGTATGAATATTTGTAAGCAGCTTGGTTACAGTTATGCTGGGGTACAATATGGGTAAGGTTTTATTTTTATTAAATTAAGGATTTTGAATTTTAATAATTATCTTTATTTAAAAATATATTTAATTTATTGAAATTCATAACTTAACTAAAATGTGTGTTAACGTTTCTGCAATATCCCATGAGTTGTCCATTGAGTTGTAGAGTGTAGGTTGCCCATGACCAATTCTTGAATTGGAATGACTCAAGCGTTTTACGTCTTCCAAGTCAAAATTTCCGGTTCTCAACTGAGCAATCTACTTACAGATGGTGCTTTCTTCTAAGACATCATCGTCATACCCACTGCAAATTTTACTAACCATCTGTGCAGCGAACTTTCTTTTTCTGAAATAAAAAATCATTAAATGTCATAAATGAATTTTTGTATCTTCCATTTAGAGCAAGCAAAATACCATTTAAAGATATGAAATCTCGTTGAAAGTGATGCATAAAAGCATCTTAACTAATTCTCTTTTAGAATATGTAAACATTGACCAAGTAAACATGATTTTATAAACACAGAGAGGATTAAATTGAAATATTGAAAAAGCTACAAACTTATTTTACAACCCAATACACTTAGTAAATTTGAGGGAAGTATTAAACAATGGCAGGATACGCGTGTAGAGAAACTATCCATTGGCAGCACTCCGTTTTATTTTTATTTTTTTAGATTTATTCTATTGCTTAATTTGTTTAATTATTAGTATTATATTATATGGCTGTATTTTATGAGTTCACTTTATCTTCTAAGCTATGGAGGACCAGTGGGAAAACAACAGATATTAATTGTATATTCTTTAATAAAATATTTAGTTAGGAAGTGGCATGGTCTAGTGATAGAGCACTAGGCTACTGTTCTCCAGGTCTCAGGTCCGAACCTCGGCTGTGGCAGAATATTATTTATTCTGTTATTTCAGCCATGGAGGGATCCTGAGGTATGTAGACCCTCCTGGGGCACACCCTGCCTCTATAAAGGGCGGTAAACCTGGCAGCTGAGCATGGTCAAGGCCTAATCACCTCATTCCTCAGCTGTTGGCCTAGAAACAGTACCAATCTCTACATGTACTAAGCTCAAGACCCTTTAGGGGTTGTAGAGGCACAGGTTCTGTTTTATTTTTTTAATAAAAGATTTTAATTATTGTTTTGTTATTTTAAATTTCAATATAATTTTTTTTTTAATAGTGTTGAATGTCATTGTGGCAATCGGAAACCTGAATCAGAAAAGGAGACCAATGAAAACGAATGTCTTGCGACCTGTCCGGACGGGACTCGAAGATGTGGAGGAAACTGGCGACTTCTTATCTACACGACAGCTTCAGTCATGCAGCCTGTTATCAGTGGTATTATTCCCATTCGTGGCCCATTAAACTCTACAGTATTTGTCATTGTTAATCAATAAGCATGTTAATATTAAGGATTTAGTCTAGTTGCATGTTTTTAGCATTTTAAACAATATATAACGAAAGACTTCATAAAAAAGAGATTCAGTTTTTATCAGGCATTTTTAATAATATTGATTCCTTAGCCCATGATTAAAATATTTAATTTTTACATGAAGGAATTAGTCAGGGTGGCGGTCAGTGAACAGTTTAATAGTTTTAAGTATTCATTATCAGCCAATGTTTTGACCCCTATCGTGGGTCATCATCAGGGCTAAAAAGATATAAAAGGAATACAATGAGTGTATAGTAACAAATATATGTTGAAGAACAATGAAAGAGAATATAGAAAAATAGGGGTGTGTATCAATTATTAAAAATTATAATATCATTAAAAACAATATTTTATATGCTATTGAGTTATAGGATATCAGTATGTAAAACATAAAAATAGAAATAGATGGTTAAAGGAGTACAATGACCTTCATATACTAATAAAAGGGCTTTGCAGAATATGACATAATATACAAAAATATCAATACCCACATAAAATAGGAAACATTAAAATATGAAATATAATTGATAAATATGTACAAATATCTCAATGTGAGAAATCGTGTGATGGAAAAGGATCCTTTTGTATCATTTTAGTCCTGATGATGACCCATAATGGGCAAACGTTGGCAGACAATAAAAAGTTAAAACTATTTAATTGTTTCTTTTACTGACCGCTGCAAGCACTAATTCTTCACTACAATTTTCAACGGTCACCTAATTATGTCCATTATTTAATTATTATTATTAATTCTTATCTTGTAAGACGGTTCTACCTTGACAAAGAGATACATTTATAAAATCAGGATAAAGTGTATATACATGTGTTTAGTTCTAACCATTTTGTAAATCGTTAACCAAGAATAAAAACCAATATTTAATTTGTTTTAATTTAATAAAGTTCCTGGTACCTTTTTTGATATGGAACTGTATAGCAATGACATTATTTATTATATTTCCTCATAAAACAATAGACCACGGCATAGCATTTGAAGGGAAAACAATAGACCTCAGCACAGTATTGGAAGGGAAAACAATAGACCTCGGCATAGTATTGGAAGGGAAAACAATAGACCTCAGCATATTTTTGGAAGAGAAAACAATAGACCTCAGCATATTTTTGGAAGAGGAAACAATAGACCTCAGCATAGTATTGGAAGGGAAAACAATAGACCTCGGCATAGTATTGGAAGGGAACACAATAGACCTCGGCATAGTATTGGAAGGGAAAACAAAGACCTCGGCATAGTATTGGACAAGAAAACAATAGACCTCAGCTTAGTATTGGAAGGGAAAACATTAGACCTTGGCATAGTATTGGAATGGGAGGGAGTGAAGATGCATTTTAACCCTTAACAGTCGCAGGCTTTTTATGTGTGATTCTCTCTAGGTTCTAGCTGTTTCCAGTAAATATGCAAACAAAAGTGTCAATATTATTATAAGGATAACATTTTTTTTTTTTTTTTAGAAATTATTCATTTTATGCTAAACTTATAAAGGAGTAGTGTCATCCATTGGGTAGAGCACGCTGGTATTCGGTTCTCCAGGTCCCAGGTTCATACCTTGTCATGCTGTGGCAAAATTATATATTCTGTTATTTCAGCCATGCAGTGATCCTGGAGTATGGAGGCCCTTGTGGGGACACATCCAGCCATTACAAAGTGGGTACCTAAAAATTGGGGGGGGGAGCTGATCTAAGTCTGCTAACCATCTCCTTGCACAGCCATTGGCCTTGAAACAGTACAAATCACTATAAATACTGAATCTAATTCTGTTGTAAAGGTACAAATTTTTTAAAAATTATATGTGATCAAAATAATTACTTATAAGTTTTAACAATTAATCAGAAAGGGCAGTGGTATATAAATGACCATGTCAATATATTCTGTTATGGATACTTAACTGATAAGGTTATATTGGTAAGATTATCTTAAGGATGTTGAGGGAAGGAATTGACGGAGTTTGTAAAGAAGTCCTGGCTGCCATACCCGGTCGAATGCTTATTCCATGTCGAGAAAGGCTCCTGTGCGGTACATTCTGCGCTCCAATGTAGATTATAAATTTAATATTGACATATAAGTGTATTGAAATAATTTTAAAAAAACCACAATATTCTCTCCCCGTGGTACTTCGTTTTGCTAACAACCATTACTTATATTACATATTACATTATAAGTTAATTAATAACGTCTGAAAGTGAATACTATCAATGCTTCTAATATCAAAGGATAGAATTGACAAGAATATTTACTGGATAACTCATTTTATGGCAATATTTCAGCCTTTTTAATCTTTTGTAAGTTCTACCACAACCAGGCCACATCAAAAGCCTTCTCTCAGTCTATCCACCAACGGACCATGCTAAATTTTACAAAGAGAGGATTTTGCCTTGTTGCCTCCCACCTTTCCTACAACTGCTATGATTAAGTACTCTTGTCACAAGAGAGGCAACTTATTATAAATTTGTTTAATTTCTATTGGGTTGTACAAAAAAATATTGCTGGATTTTGAGTTTTCTATAAAATACCCCTCAATATAAAAAACTGTTCACATTTGTACTGGATTGGAGGGTTAGCAGTTTTGTTATTGTGAAGGTGTTATTCATCACAAATTTATTCCTGATGGATTTTGAACAACTAATAAGATTGTACGAGTGTTATCAGTGTGTTATCCTGCTTTGTTCAACCGAAATGGAATATTATTCCAACAAGATAATGCTCATCCTCACACTTTCCGTCGAACCAAAGAAAAGTTTAAAGAACTTCATGGGTTCAAATCCTGCCTCATATACCGTATAGTCTAGACCTTGCACCATTGGAATACTACTTTTCCCAATTACATTATTCTACTTATCCCTGGTACATTTTCTTCAAATATTTTACCTGAAAGCTATTAGTATAAATAATTTTTTTTTACTGTATATGTAATATACTGGAAAGGTACAATTGTCCATCTTCTTAGTAATTATTTATTTATATTTTAACTAATATTAAAAGCTAGGTGGCTCTACTTAACCATCAAATTCATCTTGTATCCAATTCCTTACTATTCAAAATCCTTTGGAAAATCCTCAATGCTCCTTATTTTGTCACAAACAAACTCATTCATAAAGATCTTGATATTCCATATGTTGCTGACTTAGCCTGAACCACGTACCATTCCTTCCATAACAAACTCCATTCCCACTCCAATCCTCAGAGGCATCTGAAAAGAAGATGGCCACAAGCCCTTCTAGTTTAGAATATTTTTGCCACTGGGTAGTGTCTCTACATGCAATCCATGACATTTTTCTGTATTATCATCACATTTACTTGATGTATTTTTTGTTTGTTTGTTTGGGCTTTAAGGCGTAAAACTTCAAGGTCATCAACGCCTGTGCATCTTTAATCGCTAAGGTAATATTAGAAAAGGAACGGTACAAATAGAAGTAAAATATAAAGAAAAATAGTCAAATGAAATAATTGTCATAAATTTAAGAAAAATACATAAATGTTAATAAAGATTTCCGAAGAAAGAAAAAAAAAAAGTATATAAATATAATAATAATATAAAGAAAAATCAGAGGTGAAGTATGTTTCGACAATCGAGATAAGTATCCACATTTTGGAGGTTTGTGTTCCATGGAGGATTGTTAGTTTTTTGTTTATGTAATGGAATTTGTTTAAGAGATTTATAGCTGAATGGATTCTCTCAGCTAAGGGGAGGGTTGAATTGGTTTTTCAAAGATTTTGGAAAATTTCGGTTTAAAAATGTATTTATGAGTTGGGTTGTCGTTTTGAGGAAGGAGTTTGGAGACATAATTTATAGCTAATTTTTTCCTTCTAAATAAGAGGGGGGTTATTCCTGCTTCTGAACACAGACTTAGACTAGGACTAGTTCGAAACGCCCCCGTGCAATACGGATCCAAGAATGGTGGACGGCATCTAGCTTAATAAGAATACGATCACAAGCAGAACCATAAATATAACATCCATAGTCTAGTTTAGACTCTACTAAAGACTGTCCTAGTTTTAATAAAGTAAGTCTATCTGCGCCCCAGGAAGTTCTGCTCAGGAAACGTAAAATATTTAAGTTTTTTGTAGTATTTTGTTTTAATTTAGAAATGTGAGGTTCCCAAGTCAGTCTTTGGTCGAAATTCATCCCTAAGAATTTTCGGCCAGTGGTATATGGGATCAAGGAATTATCTAAATAGAGCTCGGGAGAAGCAGGTGTATTTCTTTTTCTGCTGAAATGAAGACATTTTGATTTTTCAGAGGAGAATTGTAGACCAGTGGAACGAGACCAATTGCAGATTCTGTTAATGGCTTCTTGTAATTTAAGATTTATGATGCCAATGCTATCAGACCGACAAATAATAGCTAAATCGTCCGCGAATAACAGTGGTTTTACACCTCTTGGTAATTTGAGTCCCAAGTCATTAATTGCTAGACAGAATAAAGTTGTCCATATTCTTCAGATACATCACTGCCTATTTGAACTCTGAATTTTCTATTTGCGAGAAATTGTTTGATGTACTGGAACATTTGACCTCTAATACCGACAGATGATACTTTTTTTAGAATTAATGCGTGGTTTATACTGTCGAAGGCCTTGTTCATATCGAAAAATACTGCTATCATCTGTTGGTCAGAGACGAAGGTATATTGGACTTCAGCCTCCAATGTTATCAGATGGTCAACCGTGGATCTACCCTTGCGGAATCCGGATTGGAATGGCTGGATTAAATTCTTGTTCTCAATATACCACATCAATCTTCTGTTTACCATTCTTTCCATGATTTTACTTAAACAGCTTGTGGGAAATATGGGACGATAGCTATTTGGTACTCTTCTATCTTGTCCATTTTTTAGAATTGGGACTACAAGAGATTCACGCCAGGTGCTTGGAAAGTGTCCAGTAGACCAGATACGGTTGTAATACTCAAGTAACCAATTCAGAGTGTCTATGGGTAGATGTTTAATCATGTCATAATGGATATTATCAGGTCCTGGAGTTGTTCCTCGAACGGTTTTTAGAATATCTTTGAATTCCCTCATTGAAAAAGAAATATTATAGTCTGAGGTCTCAGTATTATATAAATTTTCAAACTGCATTTCATCGAAATTGGCATTACTTCCGTTGGAATTATATATACTGGTGAAAAAGTCAGCGAATGAATTATAAACTAGTCGAGGGTCATCGGAAAGCTGTCCGTTTATTGTAATCGTGTAGCGAGAGAGAGAGAGAGGGATTTTTCGTAAATTTACGGATTTGTTCCATATGTCGGAAGACGAATAGTGGTATTTATGGAACTTATAAATTTCTTCCAAGACTCTATTTTGCACTGATTAAATATTCTTCTGCATTTCGCCCGCTGTTTTTTATATTCTGTCAGGTTTTCAGACGCCATAGATTTTTTGAATTTTTTATAGGCCTTTAATAGCTGTTTTACAAACATCATTAAACCATGGAACAAGCGGTCTTCTTGGTTGTCCAGAGGTCATTGGTATTGATGCTTTAGCTGCTTCTAATATGGTTCTTGTAATTATTTTACAGCCTTCGTTAATGCTCAAATCTGAGGGAGAATGTTGAGGTGGCGAAGCCAAAGAGGTAAAGATGGTCCAATCGGCTCTATTTAGCACCCATCTTGGTTTTACACGAGTGGGAGTCATATTTTTAAATTTTATGAGTAGTGGGAAGTGGTCACTACTGTACAAATCAGGTAGTACTGTCCAGTCTACTATACCATACAATGCGGAATTGCAAAGCGAGAGGTCCAAGGCAGAATAGGTTCCGTAACTAGAGCTGAGAAAGGTAGGTTCACCAGTACTAAGTAGAAGAAGGTTGGAGATGTCTAGAAAATTTTCGATAATTTTACCCTGCAGATTAATGTTTTGTGAACCCCCTAGAGGATTATGTCCATTAAGGTCACCAATAAGAAGGACTGGTTGAGGAAGTTGGTTGTAAATGTCTAGGAGGCGTTGTGTATCTATTGTGCGGTCTTGTGGCAGGTAAATGTTACAGATGGTAAAGGGAAAGCCTCGATGGACTCGGACTGCTACAGTTTGAAGATGGGAGGTGATGTCAATAGGTTCTGAGTATATGGATTTGTGTACTGCTATTATAACTCCGTGGTGATTATGATTTGGGTTGGGACTATCTTTTCTGTATATCTCGAAATCTTTTATTGTGATTTTATCCATATTTGAAAGATTAGTCTCTTGAAGAGCTAAGCAAAAGGGATCTGTATCGCGTATTAGTACTTTTAAGTCATTGAAATGAATTTTCAAACCGTTACAGTTCCATTGAAGTAATGAAAAAATGAAAAAAATAAAAATAAAAAATATGGATCTATATAAAAAAAATGTACTAATTTAAATAAACAAATAAATAAGTTGAATATTTCATTGATAAATTAATATTTTATGTTTAAGATTTTTTATTTGGTGATTTTCTCTTGACGCTCCTTTTCTAGATTTCTGAATTTCGTATTCCTGTTCCATATCCATTTCATTACTGGGTATTGAACCGATCAATGGAACTGATTTAGGGTTGGGTGGTGGGGAGGGAGATGTAAAAGAAGGGTGGGGAAGAGAAGGGAGAGGAGTGGGGAGAGGAAAAGGAGAGGAAGAAGTGGAGAGAGAAAGAGAAGAGGAAGGAGTGGGGAGAAGAAGAGAAGAGGAAGGAGTGGTGAGAGGAAGGGGGAGAGCAGAGAAGTAGAGGGTTGAGTATTTTCTGTAATACAGTTGTAGATATCAATAAATATGTTTAAAAAAAAAACTTATACGTAAAAATGAAAGATATTGCGCTCCTCCAAGAATCAACCTACAATATAGTCTTTGCTAACACGGACCTTATGCAGTGCTACCTATTGTTGAGTTGCAATATCCACTATATCAGGACTTTGGCCCAAATCAGGATGGCGGGAAAGTTCACAATCTCCTTCATTGTTGGCCACAGCAGGTGTACATTTCACCCATAGAAGCCGTGCCCAGCTTGTGATGGGGCGGCATTGGAGGATTGCTTCCAGTTTCTCTCTCGATGTCCCGTGTACCAATATAGAGACTGCTATATGCCCATCTTGAGTAATATTTCTGTAAGAACCTTTTATGAAATTCTGACGGAACCTCTTGTTATAGACTTAACATTGTTTCATGGTTTTCTAGAGAGGAATCTAAAAATCAGGTCTGAACATGCTGCATCATAAAGCCGTTTGTAGGATATTCAGTAAGAATAATACTTACAGCCTTATCATTGTTATTAAATATCAATATATTATTGTTTGTTTATTTATTTAATGTTCCTTTATGCTGCTGTGACTAATCAGTCTTTGCTACATTGGGAGTCCTGAAGTTTGTCCATCGAGGTTTAATTAGGATAGGCATCATTAATGAGTACCTGGCATCGCATAGACTCTGAGCCATCTTTCCGTAGGACTGCATGTTTAAGGTTTTTTTTACTCCCATTAAAAAATCCTAGGGCCATCTGTGGGTTTAAATCTGTTTGTTTGTTTATTTATTTAGCGTTCCTTTATGCTGCAGCTTATCGGATGATGCTATAGTGGGAGTAAATTTTGCCTATTCAGGTTTAATTAGGATAGGGATCTTTAACGAGTACCTGTCATCGCACAGGTTCGGGACCACCTTTTAATGTCCCCCCAGAAGGATGGCATAACTCACGATTTTTTACTCCCATTAAAACATCCTAGGGCTACCTGTGGGTTTGAACCCGGGAGCTTCGGCATAGGAGGTTGTTTTGCTAGCCACCCAGCTAGAGGTAACCCCCAGTTTGAACCCGTGACCTTGGGCCTATAAAGCTGTTATGCTATAGGTGACCCCAATTTATTATTGTTATAATCCTATTATGCCTATTGTTAATGTTAACATATATATTTGTATTTTGTAAAATAATTTACCAAGTTATTTATGTGTGCTGATGATATATTTAATTATTTGTGCTGTGTATAATAAATTAATATTTCATTTTTAAGTTTTAAAAAATAATTAATATTTTCATATATTGTTCAGGTGTCGTACCAGGCTCAAACATTGTCGTCGCGAGACCTACTACTATAGATCGCATCCAACCCTCAACCACAGTCGTGCTGACCCCAGGAGGACCATCCCAGCCAGTCCTCACTCTCAACAACCCAAAGCCGACCGTACAGACCACAACAAGGCGCCCAACCGTGACCCCGACCCCACGAAGGACCACCTCCAGGAATCAGGTCACGACCCCGACCAAATCCTGCATCAGATCACAGACCCTCGTTCAAGGAAGGACAGTCTGCCAAGGTGAAAGACTATTTCATGATTCATTTCTTGGCAATGGTCTAAATGGCAATGTATGGACCCATGAAGTCTTCATGCCTTCCGAACCAGTAGGTTTATCTTATCAAAATAAATGCCAAATGAATGCACTTGATTTTTGTTTAAATTAATATTTTGTAATTAATTCAAGAACATATTATCTCATCTTTAGTTCAATATTTAATCATTATTTAAGTTGTTTTACATTATTTTGATAGAACATTAAATACTTAAAAATAGTTCAGTAAGGATGTGCACATTCCATACATATAATTAAATTAAATCATACTAGATCATCTTTATAAAAAAATTATGTACTTCTACAACTACAGCAACGGTCTTGGGTTCAGTACATACAGTGATGCAATGGAGGTGATTAGACCGTGATCATGCAAAGCCACCGGGTTTTTTTCCATGCTTCTAGCTAAACCTGGGGTAGAGAGACCCTTCCGGGGCATACCCTGTCTGCTTATATTATATTAACTTATATTTTAGACTATTCAAGATTATTTTATTTTCCTCCCAGTATTCTCGAGTTTAGCCAAGATATGTTAAATGTTTGTGGAAGATGGATCTTAGAGGAGGTGGATAAATAAATGGTGTTGAATATGGTCAGGGATGATACTTTACCGAGAGAAATGGGTGAAGAGTTTTTAAGTGTGGTAGTATGGATGATAAAGGATGCTGTCCTATCAGAGGATAAGTATAGTTCGGTAGATTGAGATCTTGTGTTTAGTGTTATAAATTTATTAGATCTTACCTTGTAGATTATTCATTTAAATGAAGCTGGGCTAAAGAGACTTAGGATGTGCAATGTTTGTTATTCTTCAGGGACTTAACACGTTCACACCAGTGTCCCACAGGACTACCAGTGTCCCACAATAGTCTGTCTTATCAGGCCACGTAATACCAGTATTTATTTCCATATCCATGTTTTCTATAATTTATTAGGGCAAAAATAAAACATTTGAACTGCCTTTCGAGTTATACTTACTGGCAGAAATCTAAGGTAAGGATGAAAAAACCGTACAAGTTAAACAAATTACAAAATAAGCACTAACTAGACTGTTAGCAAACGTACAACTCGTATACAGGTCTGAACTGGGAATACTCTATGAAACGTGGCATAAATTCAAATGCTGCATCACAGGGCAGACATTGAAAATGTCCCAGAATAAAAATATTAGATGAGGAAGATAGTTGGGGGTGCGGTCATCAGAAGGAAACACACATTAAAAAGTAGTACTTATTTTAATAGTGTGCTGACGTTTTGGCCTACATTGTGGGCCTTCATCAGGGCTAAGAGAAACAAGATAGCAACCATTGTAATTATAAACTTAATAATACGTTAGGTTTATAATAATAATATGGTGACAGTAATATAATATAGAAACAATCATAAAATTATATGTTTGTTTATTTATTTAACGTCACTTTATGCTACTGTGGCTAATCGGACGATGCTATAGTGGGAGTTCTAAATTTTGCCTAACCAGGTTTTATTAGAATAGGGATCTTTAACGAGTACCTGACATCGCACAGGCTCGGGACCACCTTTTAACGTCCCCTCCGAAGGAAGGCATAACTAAGGATTTTTACTCCCATCAAAAAATTCAAGGACCATCTGCAGGTTTGAACCCTATAAAATTATATGTAAAATGATAATAAGATGACAGTTATAAAGTATGGAAGTAAATAAAATTAAGATGATAATATTTCAATTAGAATATTTAAAGAGAAACTAAGCAAATGATTAAATGTTAAAAGAACAATATGTGAACAATTAAAATTTTTAAATATGAACAATTTTGAAGTGATGTTTGGCGGTAATATATAAAAAAAAAAAAAAATAACATAGTAAAAAACATAGGTAGTATATAAAAAAAAATAATTATTAGAAACGAGAAACAATATGAATGAAAAAATTCTCAACCGCAACTAAGCTATTAGATTTTCCTCATCTAATATTCTCAATGGTCAACTAAACTCTATTATTCAAAATAAAAATAATGTTTCATTGAATACAAAACCCATTAGTAACTAGGTATGCCTCTAGAGATCGCCAGTTTACCAACAGTGAAGAAGGGCCTAATCTTTTTGTTAAGAGTTAACTAATTTTAAAAAGTAATTTAGTGGATTTTATATGTTATTGAATGTTTCAGGATTATGAATTTGTTGTTTTTGATAACAATCCTCATCGGCCTACACAAGAGAAGGTCGCCTCCATATTAAACTGGTTCCTTTTGAAGATAGTTTTGTCAGGTCTGGCAAGCTTGAATTAAATAGGTAATTAATTACTTAATATCTGTGATGGCTAGATAATAGTTAAATGGCATGTAAAATACATTTGTCAGAATCAAGTCAAATACTTTTTTCTGAAATTTTCTTCTGTAATGTGCTCTAGAGGATAGGATAAAGCACATTATGAACATTTTTTTTTTAAGATTTGTACGCCGTAGAGGTCTCATTTGCGAGTTAAAATATTTCTTATGATGATACCTTTAACAAATCATTAACACCCAGCTCCCTCCCTATATCCTATACTAGCTGTTGCCTAATAATTTCTGTTATTAAAATAATAATTTCTATTATTAAAAGAATATATTTTAAAGTACTTCTGCTGAAATGGCATTTTTAGTTATATTTTCTTGTGGCGGAAGAACATACTGATTTTCTCCGCTACCCGATCTTGACGTTAATCGATTCCTACTTGTTTAAATGTTTGCCCCTGTGATTTATTAATCGTTACAGCAAAACATAAATTAATGGGAAATTGAATTATTTTAAAATTAAAAGGTAAATCATTCGGAATCATTGGAATAAGAGGTTAATATTCCCCTTTTTTTCCAGATTTTCCACTGATACATCACTCCTATTGTTCGCAGCCTAAAGCCTTCCTCCATAAATGGACTCTCCAGCACAAAAAGAATTTTTCAATTCAAACCAGTAATTTCTGAGATCAGCGCATTCAAACAAACAACAGAAGTCCCCAAAGATGAATAATTGTCCCCTTTTTTCCACGTTTTCCACTCATTCTTCATTCCTATTGGTCACAGCATGATGTTATATAGCACAAAGCCTTCCTTGATAAATGGACTATCCAACACAAAAAGAATTTTTCAATTCCAACTAGTAGTTTCTGAGATGAGCGTGTTCAAATAAATAAACAAACTCTTCTGTTTTATAATATTAGTATAGATTACATTAGCATATTATTGTACTCTTCTTTTTGTTTTCTTTTATTTATTTCTCTTTTGATCATCTAAAAATCTGGTGTAGGCAACACACGACTTTCACTTACCTCAGCTGTTAAAATCAGTTTAAGAACTATTAAATAGACTTAAAGTTGAAAAAATTTAATGTTAATAAAAAAAAAAGTGTATTCAGTTTCGTTGGAAACATGATTTAGATTAAATAATATAAGAATGCAAATTTTTTATGCATAATTATCAGTAATAAATTGTTTGTTCGTTTATTTATTTAACGTCCCTTCATGCTGCTATGGCTAATCGTACGATGCTACAGTGGGAGTCCTAAAGGGCCTAGCCGAATAAGCATGTGAAATCTGCCCCCGGGTGTATTTGAACCATTGAGTCACACCTATGAGAAACTACCTTATGCAAATTTTTAGCCCCTTAATCCTAATGAGAGGGAAGTTATGGAGGGGAAAAGAAAAAACAAAAAAAATTGTTTTCTCCTGAACAGCTTAACCGATTTTCACAAAAAAAAATATATGTTATGGATTTTACAAATAGGTTTCAAAAAATATTTTTTTAAATTTTTTCCCACGAAAATGTTTGTTTGTTTATTTGAATTGAAGAGTACAATAATATGCTAATGTAATCTATACTAATATTATAAAACAGAAGAGTTTGTTTATTTATTTGAACACGCTCATCTCAGAAACTACTAGTTGGAATTGAAAAATTCTTTTTGTGTTGGATAGTCCATTTATCAAGGAAGGCTTTGGGCTATATAACATCATGCTGTGACCAATAGGAGTGAAGAATCAGTAGAAAACGTGGAAAAAAGGGGACAATTATTCACCTTTGCGGACTTCCGTTGTTTGTTTGAATGCGCTGATCTCAGAAATTACTGGTTTGAATTTTTAAAAAATATATGTTATGGAGGACCCTCCAATGAAATAAAGTAGCGAAAAATTGGAGGTGTACCAAACCATAATAACCAGAAAATATTTTTTTGAAAATTCAAAATTTTTTTTTAACCAACATTTTCGTGGGAAAAAATGTTAAAAAATATTTTCTGAAACCTATTCGTAAAATCCATAACATATATTTTTTTTTCATGAAAATCGGTCAAGCTGTTCAGGAGAAAACAATTTTTTTTTTTTTTCTTACCCTCTCCATAACTTCCCTCCCATTAGGATTAAGGGGCTAAAAATTTGCGTAAGGTAGTTTCTCATAGGTGTGACTCAATGGTATAAATTTGGTTCAAATACACGCGGGGGCAGATTTCTCTTGCTTATTAGGCTAGGCTCTTTTGCCTATCCAGGTTTTATTAGGATAGGAATCTTTAACGAATTCCTGACATCGCACAGGCTCAGGACCACCTTTTAACATCCCCTCCGAAGGATGGCATAACTAAGAATTTTTTACTCTCATTAAAAAATTCCTAGGGCCACCTGCGGGTTTGAACCCGGGACCTTTGGCATAGGAGGCTGTTATGCTAACCACCATGCTACAGGTAACCCCATGTAATAAATGTATGCCCTATTCGTATCTTTCACCACGTTTCCTTCCTCTTCTCCTCTGGGAAGAGACCAACTCTCAATTTAGCCCTTAATTCCATTCTTTTTTTTCATATCCAAGTTGTTATCTGTAATTATATCAGACTTTGAACCGAAGACAATTTATTGTTCATAAGGCCTATCTAGACCTACGGAGTTGAACTATGGGGCTCTACTAAACCATCAAACTCTTCCCATATCCAATCATTACAATCCAAAATCCTTTACGCTCCATACTTTGTCACAAATAAAATCATTCACAAATACCTTAATGTTTCATATGTTGCTGATGTGGCCTGTACCAGGTATCACTCCTTCCATGAAAAACTCCACTCCCACTCCATCCATTAGTTTCAATCCTTGTTTCCTCTTGAATTCCTGATAATCCACCGAGGCTTCTGAAAAGAAGATGGTCTCGAGACCTTGTTTGGACTCACTACTAAAGAGTGCTGCCAGGCACTCTCAATGGGCAGTTCTCTTCATGTTTTTTTCATTTATTTTATCATTTTATCAGTTGTAAATTTCAATATAAATATATTTTTTTTTAAATCTGTTGAAGACATTTATCTGTCAGAAGTTATTTATTAATTTTCCTCTTTTGTTTTATTGAATACTTTATTCTTCTTCTCTTTGATTATTAAGAGATAAAAGGAATACAGAATGGTTACGCATCACCTTTTTCTGGATTTAAAGTCTGCGTATGATAGCTTAACCCGACCCAAACTCTACCAAGTGCTAGAAGAAATAAGCATGCCCTGCAGGAAGTTGATTAGTCTGGTGAGGATGACCATGTTGGGCTCGAGCAGCATAGTTCGTGTCGGATCTGACTTCACCGAACCTTTTGACACGAATTGCGGCATGAGACAGGGTGATGCCCTTGAATGCCTTCTCTTTAATTTGGTGGTTGAAAGAGCAATACTTCGATCAGGAATTCAAACACAGACCACCTTATTCAACTGTACAGTCCAGTTATTGGGATTCGCAGATGAGTTTGACATTTCTGCCAGATCTGAGTGTGCCCTGAAAGAAGCATTCCTTGGTCTAGAAAAATAAGCAAAAAGTCTTGTTCATCAATAAAGCTAAGAAAGTACTTAAGAATAGGACCAACAGACACAGGAACAGGATTTTTTGAAGTCGGGCTTTACAGATTTGAGAAAGTGCAATGGTGAACAAAAACCTTGGCTCAGAAATAAACTCTCAAAACGACCTATCCTTTCTTCTTTTGGCCAGAAGCATTCTATATCTTAATTGTATATATCTGTTCTTAAGGGATCCTGTACCGGAATAAATATTATTTTCTATTCTACAAAATGAGGATTCGATCTGTATCGAGGTAGACTTATAATTGGATTTGATTATACAGGTGTACTGGGCGCCTTCACACTGAGGAATGTATAAGAGAAGCCAAAGCATTTTCCATTCTTCCTCCAATTCAGTCTTCAAGAATCTCCACCAAAAACTTTTTCTTCTTCAAGTATGGAAAGGTATTTATCTATTTTTTAAATAAATAATAATATTTGCTTGGCTTTCAGTTAAATTAAAATTATCAAAAAAATCATCCATAGCTTTTTGAAGTGATAACTTCCAACTATAAGTCGAGGCAATTAATCCTTTTGAATTGTGGACTTTATGAAAATAAAAATATTAAAATAACAATTAACTCTTTGTGCTCGGGAGCCACTAACCATTAGTATTCTTAATACATAGCTGGGAAAGTAATGAATGTTTCATTATCACTATTTTATTTATTAATTTTTTTTCTATTCACTGTTAATAATTTCAGGTTGAAGTTAGAGCGAAATTACCATTGGGTGATTGGATTGTTCCAGGTATTGTATTGTTTTGTTTTTAAACTTAATACTCTCATTTCTGTATTACCAAGAATTTCCTTTCACATCATTTTCTTCAATTTATCAATTGGATTACCTCTTATATTTTACAAATTACAGAAAATAACAATGTTTAATGTTTAATAATCTCTGGTCAGATTTTTATTAGATTAACATTAATTTGTAAGTGTTCCTACTAGTTTTATGTTTCCTATCTTTTTTTTAATATGAAATTTAATTATTTCACTAGTGTTCTTTTATTCTAGAATAGCTATTCCCGTATAATATTAGAACCATTATTGAATAAGTTCTTGATGTATTTTTGTGAAAAGTAATGTTTCATTTAACACGTTCATGCTGGGGCGAATATCTACGTTTTTTTCCCGTGAGGCGGGTCTATCTTAGCTGCTAAGCTTCGTGAGGCGACATTGTTGTAAGTTCCACTGTGTTTAATGCGAAATAACAACAGTTCAGGGCTTCAAAAGCAATAAACTTGAGATTGTAACAATTTTGATGTATACATATGACTTGAAGAAGTAATTATGGAAATGCTTTTTTAAAAAAATATTAAAATGATGAATTAAAAAAAAAAAAATTAAAATGATTCTTATATTATATTCTTATATCATATTATGGGAATAAAAATATGAAAATAAATCACGCACAGCTAAATAATATTCTTAAAGGAGAGTAATCAAGTGAAATTAACCGATCAGAGTCCTTTTAGGGGGGATGTTGAAAGGTATAAAATATTTAATAAATAAACCCTTATGCTTGTTAACTCCTACATCATATAATGATGAGAAAAAATAAACTAAACTCATTTTCTAAAAACAAGTGCCTCACCTGTAATGCTCGTCATCCCACAGAATAGTTAAGCGTGATCCACCGGTGGGTCACCCTGCCCCACGGAACAGTCAAGTATGATCCACCGGTGGTGGATCATGTGGGCGTGAACATGTTAAAGTAAATAGTAAAAAACATGCCACTCAAGTAGCATGCGCAAAAGGGACTGTTTTTACTCTGTCAAAGGATAGGTCTGATTTTGATATATTTAGGACTGTTAAGTTCAAGACACCATTCTCGTTGAAAGAATTCTGAACAATAGACATATTTGATAACTATGATACAAGTCAAAGATGACTTCTTTTTTTTTTAGGACTATGAGGAAGATGACTATTTTTGAGTCGATTCTCTTTTTAAAAGGAGATGGTTCGAAATATTATCAGTGGTAACACAGGTACCACCCTTAAAAAGATACTTTTTAATATTCCAACTCTCTTCTTATTTAAAGGATTGGCATGAAAAAGCATATAGCTAACTGTCCATATTAGAAAAGGCTGATTATACACGAAAAGGACTATTCTTACTATTTCAAAGGAATTGCATACTTTTATTATTATTATTTTCATAATAGACAGGCCCTATATAGATTACGTGAAGCATCTATGGTTCTTTCTGCGGTTTGTCCATGAGGTTTCATCTTCTCACTCATGTCTTTCTTTCTTTCATCTGACTGCTTTGTAGCAGTTCTTTTATTCGTTGTCTATGCCTGAACTACCCTTATGTCTTTATAACTTTTAATGTGTCTTTATAACTTTCGATCTGTAATATTTTGTAAATTTATTTCAGCACATGCAAGATCTTTCCACATATGTTTCGCCCATTGAGGTTTTCTGTAGCTGAAAGTATCTGGTATGTAAGTCTTTGTTTATGGAGTCGATGCAAGTGTCTATAAAATTTTTAATGTCTTTTTCTCATGTCAACAGAAATGTTTGACAGTTCTTCTGCGGTTTGAAGTCAGTATCGATTATCTGTTTTTCGAGGTCAGAGAATTTTTCTGATGATTTTACGTTCCTGTAGAAGGGTTTTATTGTGAAGTGACAATGTTTCTGCAGTGTATAAAGTTTCGGGTTTTATTACTGTGTTGTATTGCTTCAGTTTTGTTCCTCTGGACAAATATTTTTTATTGTACAGTTGGAATGTACGTTCATAGGCCCTTTTCAGTTTCCCTTTTGCCCACTTGTAATATTACAAGGACTGTTTTAATCATTTATTTTTGTTAATATGTTCAAGACAGTATTTAACAAAGATATAACTATACTTAGAAATTACTCTATATATAGTAACTTGAGAGAAGTTACAAACTATGGATATTTGTATTTGTAGATGATTTTGATATGGTCAGTGTTAAGAACTGAAATAGTCTTATGTTTATATCTCTCCATTTGTAATTTTATTTGTTTTATTTTATGATTCATTATGTGCAAGCGCGACAGTCAATTGTTTTATTCTATTTGAATCAGCTGTTAAGTGACCGCTGGGCAGAGTGCATTCTGGGATTGTGAGGGAGAGTTAATAGAGTCATTCGCGAGTGTAGACGTTTAATTAAGTTGGTGGCCGCAGATGTGTCTTATTGTTCTCAAACCGCACTTCATCGAGGAAAATCAAATGTCATAGAAAATAGTAGAGAATTGTCACATGGAGTAGGAGTCGCTAAAGGAAAGAAAGAACATCGCAGACGAGAGGGGGAAGGAAGTGATCAAGGATAGAAAGAATCACCGCTTGCACATTATAAGCAGTATTTGTTTTATTTTGATTAATATAAGATTGTTCATGTTCTCTCTTTTATTATATCATTCATTTACCCTCAACAAAATTACACAGATTGACAGAAAATTCGGCGACTCATAATAACGACCGGGTGGAGGCTGCGAACTAACGCGTTAGACGCCCCTCTTCCCAACAGTCAGGCTTATCCCACAATTATTATGGTGTAAGTGATTGTATTGTATGTAATTTATCTTCTTCTCTTCTTCTTTATGCTATTTCTAGCGCCGAGAAGCCTCAATCTAGTGCAGCCACTCATCCCGACCTACCTTAAACGCTTCGTTTCGTTCAGGGATTTTCCCTAGTACCTCCAATCCTCTGCATGAGCTCCTGATAAGAAACTCTAGGACGCCCTCTTGATCTCCTCTCAGTAGGTCAGGCTCCTAATATTTTAATGGGATATATGTCATCATTTTTGCGGCAGACGTGTCCAAACCACTTGAGCTCCCTGTTCTCCAAAGTGGTTTTCAGTTCTTGTACTTCCATCTGCTCTCTTATGCTATAACTTCTAATGCCCTCCTCTTTTTTTCCCACTGATCCAAGTAAGAACCTCATTTTGGTTGCTGTAATGTCTAGAGTCCAGATTTTCGTGCAGTAAATATCTTAAAGTGTACAAAATATTTCAGCAAAACCCCAAAATATAAAATTGAGGATATATATACCTTAAACATCCTAAAAATAAATTAACCTAAATCTATATGGAAGAGGAACTTTTAAAAGTTGTTTTCTTGAGAGATTACTTTCCTATAGTTAAAAAAAACACGAGCCGCATAAATAAAAATTTATATAATTTTTTTTTTAAACCGTACAAAATTATCTGAATCATTGAATGGTTTAATCAAATAATTGATCATCAATCAAATATTTATCGGATTTGTCCCTTCAATAGTTAATTAGATTGTGAATTTATAAAACATGTAATAACTCACTCTAGAAGAACTCACTTATATAAACAAAAAGAAAAATATACAGTAAATAAAACATAAATTATACAAGTAAGTTTAAAAAATAATAATACAATAAAATTAGAAAGTTACAGTTTGAGGAGGCGAAAGATGTTGGTTTATGAGGGAGAGATTATTTCTTTGTTTTATGGTTGACGGGTACCATATCTTTTTCCATATGAATGTATACAGCTTCAAAGAGGAGTCCTGTTTCATGATTAGTTACGGTGGATAGGATTCAGGGTTAAGGTTTTTCTACATTACAGTAACCCTGCAAAGGGTGCATTTATTTCTACTCGTACAATCTTGCGATACAATGCGTATTTTGATTACATAATATAAATTAAGTTAATAAACTAAGAGAAAAAAAAGAAAAGAAAATATGATATTGAGAAAATAATTTTTAAAAAAATAATAATAAATATAAAAAAATAATAAAATAATAACAACTGCAGTGTCAAGAAGAGCAAAAGTAAAATAAAAATAAATAATGAATTATTTACAATATAAATCATAAAACTCAGCTCCCTATACTATAGTACAGTACATGCCTGTTGCTATTTGTCTAAATCTCCATAGTCCACCCGGTCCATAAATTCATCAAATTTTGAAAAGTATTTTGCAAGAAGTTAAGTATTTTGTAGGATTTCAGGGTTGTCAATATCAAAATTATGGTTAAACGACTGACTCCCTATTATTTCTACCTATGATAATTTCAACAGTTGACTGTACATCCTCAATCTTTATAAGTTTGCTATTTTTTCTTCTAATCTTTAATTTTTCTTAATATTGCCCAGAAATCTGGCTGGAGCCTAAGAGGAAGGTTTACGGACCCACTTACTCCTCAGGCAGGATACGCCTCGCAGTGGCCCGAGGTAACAGGGACCTCATCAGCCATAACAGGGAGCGGATTGGTAACAGCATGTTGGAGTCTGGCATCCTGATGGGGTCTGCAGAGAGGGTCAAAGCGAGGACTGTCATCAGCGTCAACCCCTCGGGCTGGTACAATCAGTTCCACAACTACACCCTCATCTGGGGGCCAGGTAAGGGATAATAATATTTATATGTTTTAGGGCCAGTTGCACCGACCGTGGTTAACTTTAACTTTACTAATCTGGATTAGTAAATCATGGGTTAGCACAAATTCCGTTGCACCGATCATGGTTAGCCTTAACTCGATGCTAAGTGATCGTGATTAGCTAATTCACCTTCCTACTTCAATTAAATATTTAACCCATGTCAAAGTTACCTTCTTTACTGTTACTTTTGCTTTGTTATGGGTTCATTTTTAATTTAATTGTACCTGATTTTATTTATTTGAAGGTGAAAATTTCACAATTCAAAGGTTTCACAGGAAAATTCAGCTTCCTTGATAGTCAATAGAATTATATCCATTATAATATTAATATATATTAATCGGCAGTTTGAAAGAATCATTTCAACATAACCTAACCGTCTCGTGGGTTAGGAGTTGTTAAATACATCACAAATATGATGACGTCCCACGCTAACCCATGTTAACTAACTTGGATTAAAAATTGCTTGGTGCAACTGGACAAACACTTTAATCATGATTAACTTTTAACCTGGGTTAGTTAACAGCAAAAGTTAACTTTAACACAGGCTGTTGGTGCAACCGGGCCTTAGTAATTATTATAATGACATTTTATTATTAAAATTAAAAATCTGGTGGGGCTATACACAACTTTCATCTAACTCGATTATTACAATCAAATTAAGAACTACAAAACAAAGATAAACTTCAAAGAATTAAATTCAGATTCGTTTGAAACATATGTTTTAGATTAAATAATATAACAATATAACATTGTGTACAATAATCACTTAACTTAGGCCCTTTTCGTCACTTTACATTACCTTTTACAACATTTTATGTATGAAAAACAGTTTTTCTATAATCTTTAGCTTTCTAACGGTATATTGTACATCTATATTATGTTCTTATGTTAAAAAAACAAATATTATGCTAGAAAAATATTTTTCTCTTTTCTCCTTTAGTTGGTTATCAAATTCGTTCAACTTTTAGTTTTAGCCGCTTTTTATCAATCCTAATGAGATTATAGGATTGATTTTTCTGTATCTATATAATTAAGGATGAAAATTCAGCATTTAAGCCCTGTCAGACTATTTCAATCAGAATAAAACCTATATGTTAAAACCCATTAAATTTTACATTGATATAGTGATTATTCATTATATATTATATTCATTATTCTCATTCAAATCCCATCTTTTTCAACGCCTTCTAGCATCCCCCCACACACACTAAATGTAAAATTGTAAATCCACTATCCTACTTTCAACACAAGACAAAATTATTTATTTTACCAAAATCCTAGAGTTATGGAATAAATAATTGATTTTATTTTTTTGAAAATTGTTCAGATATTTTTTGTTTGTTTATATTCCATATATTCTGTATATATTTATATAAATAGGTATTTAATTTTTATTTATTTTTTTGGACAAATTTGTGAATAAAAATTTATTTTATTGATCATAACATGAATATTGAAGTGTATATTTACTGTAGAAAATTGTTCTTCTTAAGGAACAAGGTCCCAGAATAAAGTTTATTTGTTTATTTATTTAACGTCCCGTTATGGTGCTGTGGCTAATCGGACGATGCTACTGTGGGAGTCCTAAGTTTTGCCTATCCAGGTTTAATTAGGATAGGGATCTTTAACAAGTACCTGACATGGCACAGGCTCGGGACCACCTTTTAACGTCCCCTCTGAAGGAGGGCATAACTAAGGAATTGTTACTCCCATTAAAAAACCTTTGGGCCACCTGCCGGTAGAACACATGACCTTTGGCATAGAAGGCTGTTATGCTAACCACCATGCTACAGGTAACCCCCAAAAGGAAACCAACAGCACACGGTTTTCCCAGGCAGTCATCCATTCAAGTACTCACCACCCCCAATGCTGCTTAACTTTAGTAATCGGACGAGAACCGATGTGTTCAACATGGTATGGCCATCGGTATGTCCAGAATAAATTTATTTTTTTATTATTATAATGCATGGTATAAAGTGGCTCTTCAGGTTTGCTGATTTTTATTTAAAAAAAGTTGCTGTAACATATTAGGAGTAAAGTTGTGTTAAGTATGAAATTTCAGTTTCATAGGACTTTTCGTTTTTGTGCTAGACTTAACACTCACGGACACATTTAGTTCCTAAGTTTGATTCATGGAAATTAAAATTCAATTAATTTCAGATAATATCTCATTCGAAGTGGACGGAAAGAATAGAGAAGACCTGATACCCGAGCGAGGAAGGCTCTCTGAGCTGATTGGATTCGACAGGACTGAGTCCGAGATCTGGCAAGACGGGTCATCCATTGCTCCTTTTGACCAAGAGGTAATTCAGAATAATTTGATCATTCACATTTAGAAATTAATTGAATTCATTTTAAGAGTATTTGCTGTATTTAGTAGGAACAATGTTTACGTACTTACCCAGAGTGTCTCATAAATGTCTTGTCATATTGTGAGAGGATAAGTGGAACAAAAAAATTCAATACCCAACGATTACAGAGGAATTTTCAAATTTTTTTAATGAATTATCACTAATCTTGGAAAAATCGGTCGAGTCAAGAATTCCAGATATCTTGATTAAGTCATCCAGTAGAATGGGCTAGAAGAGAAAGCAATTAATGTCAGGATGAGGGAGATTAGGCATAAACATGAACAGGCATTCGTCACTGGGCTCAAAAGTAACCGGCAGGAAGTCAAAGCCGGGGCAAGAACAAGACTCAGATACTAAAGTGAAACTGCTTCTTAACCCACGCAGTCTGTAGTGGTTCAACTCAATGTAGGAAAAACAAGTAATAAATTAAAATTTGAGGATGTCTAAATGTAACAATCGGTTTTAATTTTCCCTGGTAAAATCTTAACTTACTCACAAACAGACATACTAAACACATTTTTTTTTAAAGCTGCCATAAACTTTCTCTGCGACCAAATGTCTATTGTGCACCATCGAATCAATTTGTATGGTTAAAATAAGAGTTTAGTTGCAACAGCAAACTTCAAGAGGCTCTTAGGATCTACTAGCTTGTTATTCACAAGGTGTTCCAAGCGGGCATCACCAAAGAATGTGAACCTCAACCTAGAAAGCCTGTCACAGCAGCAGATTATATGGAAAGATGTTTTGTCTTCCTGTCTACAAAGTCTACTCAAAGGGGTATTTGGGATAGCAAGTTTGAACATGTGATAGTTGAGTTTACAGTGTCCCGTATAAATAACATTATTTTTAAGCAAGGCCTACTCATGCTGCATTGACAACTTCCTTCTATTAATACTGGGACCATCTAGGAATTTAAGTGAGTGTTTTAGTCCCTTGTTTAGCCAGAGTTTATTAAATTTGGTTAAATAGGATTGTCTAATAGTCCTGAAAGCAGAACTAAAAATGTATATTTTAATTTTTTTTTTTTTTTTTTTGTTCTAGTTCTATATATCATTGGGATTATCAGTTGGAGGAATGAAAGACTTTCCAGATGACTGTATTACTGGTGAGAGTCATAGCAAACCATGGAAAAACGAAGCCGTTAAGGTAAACATCTCTCTCTTTATTCAATATGACATACTATATTGTAGCTAATGGAAACATATAATTTAGATTAAATAATATATCAATATCAAATTGTTAAGTATACTTATCAGTCATAATTTTATGGCCTATTTGTCGCTTTACATAACCTTTTACAACTTTGTATATGAGATAATATTTTTTCTAAAATCTTTAGCTTTCCAATGGTATATAATACATCTATGTCACTGTTCATATGTTCAAAAACCCAAAAATTACATTTAAAAAATATGTTTGCTCTTTTCCCTCACAGTTATACATCAAATTCGTTCAACTTTTAGGTTTAGCCGCTTATTATTAATCCTAATAAGATGATATGGTTAATTTTTCTGAATCTATAAAATTAAGGAAGAAAATTTAAAATATCGGCATTTAAGCCCTGTCACACTTTCAATCAGAATTAAACCTATATGATATTAAAGCCCATTCAATTTTACATCGATATAGTGAGTTTAATCAAAATCGTTGGAACTGTTTTTGAGAAAATTGTAAAAAGGTCCAAAATCCTTAGTATAAAGTGGTTCTTCTGGTTAGCTGATTTTGATGAAAAAGTGATGTAACATCTCGGGCATATAGTTGTCTTAAATATGAAATTTCAGTTTCGTACGACTTTTGGTTTTTTGGCTAGAGTTACCACTTACTGATGGGCACACACACACAGACCTTTTTGCAGGACTTGGTCATTTGGACTCAGGGGACCCTAAAATGTGTATTTCCGGTAAAAACTCTAATCCAAAAATTTTCACGATTGCAAAACTTTCCCTTACTATATATTTTATATATGTGTAAAAACTAAATTCACTCATACAAAAATATATTTACAACATAAAGGGGCGGTGCTACTTTATACTAAGCATTTTCCACCTTTTTACGATTTTCTTGAAAACGGCTCTAACAATTTTGATTAAACTTTCTGTATTGAAGTAAAATTTAATGAGCTTTAATATCATATAGGTTACATTCTTATTGAAATAGTCTGAAAGGGCTTAAGTGTTGGTATTTTAAATTTTCTTCTTCTAAAGTACCTTTAATTTTGTATTTTCAAACAAATTGACCATATCATGTTGTTAGCATTCATATAATATACCATTGGAAAGCTGAAGATTTTAGAAAAAATGTTATCTTATATATAAAGTTGTAAGAGGTAATGTAAAGTGATGAATAGGACATGAACTTTAATGATAACTGTACTTAACAATATCATATTATTATAACATATGTTTCCAACGAAACCTAATATAATTTTTTTAAAGATTTTTCAACTCTACCTCTATTTCATTGTTCTTAAATTGATTTTAACAATGGAGGTGAGTGAAAGTCGTGTGTTTTGTGCACCAGATTTTTTAATTTATTTTCTTATTATATTTAATTTTTTCATCATTATTGTTGTTTATTGTTGTTTTCTATTTTAGGCAATGGTAAACTTCTGGCAAGATCGGGACAACTGGCTATCAACTTGGAATGACAATCTTGCGCAATTACAAGTCGAGCATGTCTCTGTGTATGCATTGTGATTTGTTAGTATTAGTTCAATTTTATTATTTAAATACACTTTTTTATATATATATATATAGATTTATTTTATTTTTTATAAATGAATTATTTATTTCCATTCATGAACTTCCATTTTTTTTTTTTCACCCAAAAGCTTTTGAAGAACAAAACTCCATGGTAACTAGGTCTGAAATCAGACAAAGGATAACTCACTGAAATTAAACAAGTGGCAACATACATGTCTCATATGTTACAGAAAACACTAACATGTTAGAGTTTCTGCAGTAGGCAAGAAAAGGATTTAGATACCAAAAAATTAAGTTGTTTTTTTGCAGAATAATTTTTAATTTTTTTTTGTTAATTAGAATTTATTATTAACTTTCACTTACCTATATATGAAATATGTTGTAAGGGAAAGTATTGGGATCATGAAAATTACTTAATTGATTTTTTTTCGCCGAAAATACATGTTTTAGGGTCCTGGGAGTCCAAATGACCAAGTCCCGAAAAAGGTCTGTGTATGTATGGTAAGTCTAGCTCGAAAACTATAAGTGGTAAAACTGAAATTTCATATATAAGAAGTGTATATGCTGGAGATGTTACAACTTTATCAAGAATATCAGTAAACCAAAAGAGCCACTTTACACCATGGATCTTGCACCTTTATACAATTTTCTCGGTAACCGCTATAACAGTGTTGATTAAACTCACATATATATATTTATGTAAAATTGAAAGGGGCTTTAATATCCTGTAGCTTTCACTCTAAGAATTTATTAGATAGAAAAAAGAAAAAAAAATTTAATGGGATCACTTGTAGCTGGTGGCTAGCATAACAGCCTCCTATGCCAAAGGTCACGGGTTCAAATCCGCAGGTGGTCCTAGGATTTTTTAATGGGAGTAAAAAATCCTTAGTTATGCCGTCCTTCGGAGGGGACGTTAAAAGGTGGTTCCGAGCCTGTGCGATGAGTACCTGTATTTCCGTTGAAAACTGGGATTCGAAAATTTTCAGGATCGCAATACTTTCCCTTACTATATATTCCATAAATAGGTATGTGAAAGTAAAAATTGAGAAAAAAATTAGTCTTATATACAAAGTTGTTAAATGTAATACAAAAAAGTGAAAATGAAATACACTTAAGTGATTATTGTAGATAATAATTTATAATGCTAAATTATTTAATCTGAAACAGATGATTCCATCGAAGCTCAATATCAATCATTAACCTTTTTCAACTGTATCTAGATAGCTTAGATAGAAAAGATTTTTTTAAATAATTAAAGTATACAAGCAATTGTTAATCATATTTTTAATGATTTCAGATTTCCTTTAAATCAATAATATAATTTTGGTCTGGCACTATTTGAACATGTTGTAGAAGGTAGTAAGAATAGCAGGAAAAATACACAAAAACCTAGGTAAAAAAAATATATATATAAAATAAAATAATAATAATAATATAGTAAATAAATTTAAAAAAATAAGAAAAATAATTATGGATAAAAGATATAAAAAGAACAAACAATTCAGCTGTATCTTAGTCAAATAGTCTGACAGGGCTTAAATGCCAATTTTTTTTTAAATTTTCTTTCCCTAACACACTTTTAATTCTGTTGATTCCATTTTTTATATAATTTTATCATTATAGATATAAACAATTAAATATATAATTTAAACAAATTCTATAACCAACTAAAAGAGAAAAGAGCAAAGGTATTATTTTAAGGTAATTTTTTTTTCCGAACATAAAGTTAGTAATATAGATGTATAATATACCGTTGGAAAGTTAAAGTATTTTAGAAAAAATCTTATCTTATAAGCAAAGCTGTTTAAGGTAATGGAGAATGATGAAAATAAGACAAAATTAAGTGATTGTTGTACTTAACAACTTCTATTGTAATATAATTTTATGAATTCAATATTCAAATTCCAGTTTTCAACGAAAAGACACATTTTAGGGTTCCCCGAGTCCAAATAACCAAGTCCCGCAAAAAGGTCTTTCTGTGTTGGGGGGGGGGGATAACTCTAGCACAAAAACAAAAAGTGACTATTATATGCCCAAGATGTTACAGCAACTTTTTAAATAAATTCGGCTGACCGGAAGTGCTACTTAATACCATGCATTTCGCACCTTTTTATAATTTTCTCAAAAACGGCTCTTAACGATTTTGATTAAACTCACTATATGGATGTAAAATTAAATAGCCTTAATATGATGTAGGTTTCATTCTGATTGAAATAGTATGACAGGGCTTAAATGCCGATATTTTAAATTTTCTTCATCTAAAGTACCTTTAATTCTATAGATTATATAAAAATAACTATATTATCTTGTTACCATTGATAATTAACAGCTAAATATGCACGTTAAGCGAATTTGATAAACAACTAAAGGAGAAAATGAAAATAATTTTCTTATGCATTTTTTTTTTTTTTAACACAAAAATAGTAATATAGATGTATAATATACCGTTGGATAGCTAAAGATTTTAGAAAAAATATTATCTGATACACGAAATCGTAAAGGGTAATTGAGAGTGATGAAAAGCCGATAAAACTAACCGTTGTTTGGGTTTCCGAAAAGGGAAATTCATGTTGACCGTGCTGCAACCTGACGGCTTGTCAATGAAGCACAGCGCGCCAATTTTGTTTTTGAACTTTAGAACAGTATTATAGATGTATAATATACCGTTTGAAAAAGAAAGACTTAACAAAATATATTATCTTAAACACAAGCTTGTAAAATTGAATAAATAGTGACAAAAAGCCGATAAAACTAACTGATTATTTTAGATAATAATATAATAGAGTTTTTAATAAAACACATATTTCTATTTTAATTAATTCTTTAATGGTTTCACTCATTTTTATCTCTAACTGTATTTGGAAATTCGTGTGTTGCCCGCACCAGATTTTTTTTTTCCCCTATATTAATGACATTATTTTTACTTCATGGAAGGAAATGTTATATTATGATTTAGGACGAAATTAGATATGTTGTAATTAGTATCTTTTAAAAAATTTATATTGAAGGCCGTAAAGTGTGAGAGCAGAGGAAAGTATGAAAATGTGTGAAGGTTTGATGTGATGTTGGTGATAGTGAGTTATCATATATTTTTAACATATTGTAAAACAATATACAATAATCTTATTTTTTTTATAAAAGTTTAATTGTTTTTTAACTTTTATTATAAATAGAGTTTGATTTCTTAAAAAGTTAATATATTTAAAAAAATAAATTCCTCCAAGGCATCTGAAAAGAAGATGGCCTCGAGATCTTATTTAGATTACCAAGTGGAGTGCTGCCAATGGGCAGATTCTCTGCATGCCTTTTATCTAACAGCTAATTTACTAGATGTATTAACCAATTCATTTGTAAATATCAATAAATAAAGAATAAAAATTTAAAAAAATAAATACTTTTTGTAATGTGTAAATAATAATTGTTTGTTTTGAAAATAACCTTATCATTTAGTTTAGTTATGTTTTTAAAAAAATAATATTTATTGATATTTTGGGATTATTTATAAAGTAAAATTTGATGTTATTATCCAAATTTATTTTTTTTAAATTATTCCCTTCCCCTCTCCCACTACAGTTTGGCAGAAGAGGTAAGTGAAAATTTGTGACACCAAATTATTATCAAATATTACTTATTTTAAAAAAATGACATTTATGATAATGGTTTAAAAAAATAAATGATGTAGTTTCATAGAAAATTTATAGGATATTTATTAGAGAATCAACTGTAGCATAGTGGCTAACATATACCTTCTATACTAAAGGTCATGAGTTCAAACCCGCAGGTGGTCCTAGGATATTTTAATGTCAGTAAAAAATTCTTAGTTATGCCATCCTTCCAAAGGGATGTAAAAAGGTGGCCCAGAGCTTGAGCTTCTCATTAAAAATGCCTATCCTAATTAAATCTGGATAGGCAAAATTTAGGACTCCCTCTATAGCATCGCCCCATTAGCCACAGTAGTATAAAGTGACGTTAAATAAATACAGAAAATATTATCATTGAATATTTATCATAATACGTTGAAAGTATGATAATTCACTAACACAACGGGTGGGCATAATCGATTATGGTCTGAAGAAATGAATGATCATTCGAACTCAATTTCGGGCATAGTCGAATGATCGTATATTTTATTTAAATTTTGTAAAGACAACTAAAAGGAAAAGTTTTTTTTTTTTTTTTGTTTTCTCTCATCACATAAATATATGCATATTTCGACCTAAGGTCAGTAATCATAGAGGGGGGAATTGTACCATATTGTCTTACGGAATACATGAATCATTCGATTATTAAAATCATCGAAGTCCGATCATTGGGTTATGCTCACCCCTAACACACTATTTTTCACCTACTTGTTTTCTCGGCGTTTACCACGGCCTTTAATATTATTAGCAAATCAAAGTCTCACATGATTAGTTGCTAATTAATTATGTCCCTACTCAGTAGTTTATCCAGTAATGACTTAAAGAATAAAAATAGTTTACCGTCTTTAACAATGACGTCGCCTGTTGTATTTTTGCGTGAGTCGTGATTTATCTTTAGGTTCTCTTCTGCACAACAAGAAAACTGCCAAATCATGCTCTGTACATTATTTCATTCCTTCACATTCATAAATAGAATTCAAGGAATCAAACATTTGTTCCAACACAACTGACGAACTTTCAGAGCCATGAAAATGGACAGAAAACCAAAGACGTGCCTAAACGTTGGTGTTCAATCCAGACTAGACAAAGTTATTTATTTATGTTTAAACCAGACTAGACTTAAAATTTAATTATTATAATTTAATTGTGATTCATTTAAATTATTACTTAAGTTTGTTTAAACCTGAAATTAAAATAATAAAATACATCATTTTTATTTAACATTAAATGTAACTATACAACAGTCATAATTCAATTGTTTTAAAAAAGAAATCTGGTGCGGGCAACACACGACTTTCACTTACCCCCGTTGTTAAAATCAATTAAAGAATTTTCGAATACAGTTAGAGATAAAAATTAGTGAAACTATTAAAGAATTAATTAAATTGAATTGGGGATCACTTGTAGCTGGGTGGTTAGCGTAACAGCCTCCTATGCTAATGGTCACGGGTCAAACCCGCAGGTGGTCCTAGGATTTTTTAATGGGAGTAAAAAATCCTTAGTTACGCCGTCCTTCGGATGGGACGTTAAAAGGTGGTCCCGAGCCTGTGCGATGTCAGGTACTCGTTAAAGATCCCTATCCTAATAAAACCTGGATAGGCAAAATTTAGGACTCCCACTGTAGCATCGTCCGATTAGCCATAGTAGCATAAAGTGACGTTAAATAAATAAACAAACAAACAATTAAATTGAATTTCTATAGGAACATGTGTTTTATTAAAAAATCTATTAAACTATTATCTAAAATAATCACCTAGTTTTATTGGCTTTTCATCACTCTCTATAAACGTTTAAAAGCTTATGTATGAGAGAATATTTTTTCTAAAATCTTTAGCTTTCCAACGGTATATTACACATGTGTATTACTGTTCTTATGTTCAAAATCGAAAAATTGCATTAAAAAAATACTTTTCAGTTTTCTCCTTTAGTTGCTTTTCAAATTTGCTCAACTTGCATATTTAGCTGTTATTTATCAATGCTAACTAGATAATATGGTCATTTTAATAAAATATACAAAATTAAAGGTACTTTAGGAGAAGAAAATTTAAAATATCGACATTTAAGCCCTGTCAGACCATTTTAACCAGAATGTAAACTACATGATATTAATGCCCATTCAATTTTACACCGATATATCTAGTTTTATTAAAATCGTCGGAACCGTAACTCTTCTGGTAAGCTCATTTTGATGAAAAAAGTTTTGTCACGTCTCGGGCGTATAGTAAAGTAAAGTCTTAAATATGAAATTTCAGTTTTATAGGCCTTACCGTTTCCCCCCGGGAGTTACCACACACACACACACACACAGACCTTTTTGCGAGACTTGGTTATTTGGACTAAAACGTGTATTTCCGTTGAAAACTGGAATTCGAAAATTTTCTCGAGTGATATATTTTCCCTTACTTACATAGTAAATGAAAGTAACAAATAAAAATCCAACTAAAGGAGACTAAAAATTAATTTGTTTTAAAAAATCGATAGCGTCGTATCTACATTCGACTCTCTCCTCGCTCAATGTGTTGCCCCAGCAAGACCTCTTCTGCTATCTTAAATTAGTAAACAGCGCAGTGTGTTTATTTTTAATATTGAGACAGTAAAGTCAACCCCGCCACCCTCCTCCGCTACAATATACATCGCCACAGCGACCTTTTGTTAGTGCAGCGAGTGAGCCACCAACCGCAGGGAAAGGGAACACAGCTGTCAGCGATAGGTTTCTTTATTTTTTTTGGTTTAGAAGTATATTGTTATGAATTTATGTTATGTTTATTTTATTAAAAAGTGTATAACAATAATTTCCTTTTTTTCTTTCATTATTATTATTTTCATAATTCATTAATTAATCATTATTAATTCCTATGAATCGGCATCTAGGGAAGAAGGATAGTGGTTAATATTTTGACACCGCCCCTTCCCCAACAGTTGGAATATAAACACCAGAAAAATGATCATTTAAAATTCGAACCTACGCATAAAGGTAATTAACGTATGTTATAGAATGAGACGTTCGAAAGACTTGTTTTTCAATGTTTGCGTTTAATCTATTTGTTTGCAAAAAGTGCCACCTAAGCTCTAGGTGTTGTATATACTACTTGGTTTATCAATATATTTGCCTTTTCAATAATGAACCTTTGTAATCGACCAAAAAAAAAAAATAATAATAATAACAATCTTCGAAATTTGAGGGCTTACGTTTCAAGGTGCGTAGAATTCGAACAACGAAAAAAAAAAATCCGTTTGTCCGCCGTCCGTAAGATTTATCAGAAACTACAGGACCAATTTTTTTTTAATTCGCCACAAAAAAAGTAGTCCATGTAATTTTAACCCCTAGACGTTGATATCAGCTAGTTAGTTTATTTATTTAACGTCACTTTATGCTACTATAGCTAATCGGACGATGCTACAGTGGGAGTCCTAAATTTTGCCTACCCAGGTTTTATTAGGATAGGGATCTTTAACGAGTACCTGACATCGCACAGGCTCGGGACCACCTTTTAACGTCCTCTCCGAAGGACGGCGTAACTAAGGATTTTTTACTCCCATTAAAAAATCCTAGGACCACCTGCGGGTTTGGACCCGTGACCTTTAGCATGGGAGGCTGTTACGCTAGCCACCCAGCTACAAGTGATCCCTCAGCTGGTTAGTTTTATAATGGCGTCGATTAAAAATGATTTAATTCAATAATTCAGTTATATTTGAAGATAGAAAAAAACATTATGAGTGTTTTTTAACCAAAAACCGTGAATAATTATATAATAGAGAAAAAATTGAAATTTTACCCATAAATACGCCCATAACTCAGTTATTTTTGACGATAGAGAAAATTATGCATAGAGTTTGAGAATCAGTAAAGTGCAATAAACAAAAAATACTGAAAAAAATTGAAATCTTGCCTATACAAACGCTTGTAACTACGTTATTTTCGAAAATAGAGAAAATACTGATTAGTGTTTTTTAACCAAAATACCGCGAATAATTATATAACAAAAGAAAAGATAAAAAATTGAAATTGCACCATAAATATAATACCTCAGTTATTTTTTAAGATAGGGAAAAATATGTATAGAGTTTTAGAATCAGTAAAGCGCGATAAATAAATTATTTTAAAAAATAATAAAATAAAATAAAAGGTTTGTTCTCATTTAAAAATAAACATAATTTAAACCGATAATAATTTAGTTTGACGCATCCAAACAAACCCAATGTACTACTTAATGTTGTAAAGATATATAATAGATTAATTAACTAATTAAAACAAAAAATTGGAAGTCTTTTTTAGCTAGGGTTTAGACGGGTAGGATCTTCTCAGAAATTGTGGCACTTTAATATTAATATATTAATATTTATATTAAAGTTTCGGGAATGTAACAAACGTTTAATGATTAATAAATAGCTTTATATAGGTCAATATCACGGAAACCTCTCTTCCTGCGAAGAGACAAGTATACTAAACTATTCTATAGGGTATTTAAATAGCTTTAATTTGAATGAATCGTTACCAAAGAATGGGACGAGCAATTAGCAAGCAGATGGCTGGATAACAATGGACTAATTGTATTTTATTTCGAAGAAATGTCTTATCCGTGAATAACGTTTATATTAGCTATTGAAAAAAAATCTGGTGCGGACAACACACGACTTTCACTTACCTCGCCATTGCCTGCAATTTTTGGCAGGGAGTCCCTTGCCTCTGGCTGCCACTAGATGGCGTGCTCTTGATAATGATGCTGTCCGCTAGAGGGAAGCACTTAAAATATGTTAAGGGCCCTGTTTCCTACATATTTTTGCACTTTTCTCCTTTAGTTGTTTATCACATTCGTTCAACTTTCATATATAGCTGTTAATTATCAATGCTGACAAGTTGATGTGCCTAATTTTTTGAAATCTATAAAATACTTTAGTTGAAGAAAATTTAAAATATCGGCATTTAAGCCCTGCCAGAGTAAAACCTACATCATATTAATTCTTATCAAATTTTACATCGATATAGCGAGTTTAATCAAAATAGTATGAGCCATTTTTGAGAAAATTGTAAAAAGGTGTAAATTGCATGGTATAAGTGGCTCTTCTGGTTAGCCGATTTTGATGAAAAAGTTTGTGTAATATCTTGGGCGCATAGTTGTCTTAAATATAAAATTTCAGTTTTATAGGACTTTTCGTTTACGCGCAGGAGTTACCACACACACACACAGACCTTTTTGCTGGACTTGGTCATTTGGATTCAGGAGACCCTAAAACGTGTATTTCCGTTGAAAACTGGAATTCGAAAATTTTCACGATCGCAATACTTTCCCTTACTATATATTTTATACATAGGTAAGTGAAAGTAATAGTATCAAAATCACCAAATCACTTCCTCACTTTCCCTCTACGTTGTAATCCTATGACTTCCTGTACTGCTGTATCTTTTAATCATACCCAACTCATCCCTGTAGAACAAATACGATACCTTGGACTCCATCCTGGCAAACGTCACTTAAACGACAAGAAACTACTCGTAGAGATGTCGTACCAAAACACTTACTTGACAAACGATCAAAACTTCCTCTTTATTACAAAAAACCCATTTAAATAACTATTAACTATTATTGGACCTATAGCTTAGAGCTATGGAGATTCAGTAGAACATCGAATTCCTCCCGCATCCAATCCTCGCAATCAAAAATTCTTCGAAAAATCCTTGATGCTCCTTACTTTGTTACCAATTAACTCATCCATAGGGGCGTCGATATATAGTAATATAGTTGCAGACATAGCCCTGAATAGGTACCTGTACAACTACAACCCATGAAGAATTTAAAAAATAATAGATATTCCTACTGTTTCTACAGCGTAAAAAACACGGCCAACGGCCGTGAAAGGAAGTGATCAGGCAGAGATCACACTCAGCCGTTTTTTCCTCATATTCGGGTACCTACTATTTAGAGGCTTGGTCTACCCCAAGAAGGTCTCCATACCCCTGGGTCGCTCCACGGAATAATAGAATAAATTATATTCTGCCTCAGCCGGGATTCGAACCCAAGACCTGGAGAACAGTAGACCTGTGTTCTACCACTAGACCACGCCGCTCCACAATGAGATACACCTTTAATTTCAAACTACCCCCTTGTCCGTATACTCTCATCTCCATCTATTCCCGATGATACTCCGAGGCGCCTGAAAAGACAGTGGCCTCGAGACCTCCTGATGAAATAAACATTGAGGTTCTACCGCCGAGTAGATTCTTCTCAAGACTTTTTCAAGCCAATTATTTCGGTATAGCACGTTTACTTATAGTATTTATGAACAGTTGTAAATTTCAATAAAAGAAAAGAATCAAAGAAATAATAATAAAACTTGTTGGTTGAATGGAAAATGTTCATATTTTTATACGTGCTCTTATATTTAGACCTTCATCCTCCAGCAAAATATACAATGGCTATATGTTATATAGTAAATGGATTATCCTAAGCGAGAAAAAAAAAATTTATATACATACACACACACACACACACACATATATATATATATATATATATAATTAAATGAGGATTAATTTTTTCATACTTTGTTATTTCCCTTCGACCCATGGATTCTGACTTAAATCAGAAAAAACAGGCAGGCAGTTCCTTTGGAGGCGGTTTTGGACTACGTCGAGGGCAAATTTTACGGGAAATACACCCCGTCTACAACAGCAAGACTTGAGGATCCTAGTCATAATTGATAATGACTATGGATTAAGGATATATGAAGCTATTCGCCCGTCAGTGAAATAAAACTGCTCTTGGTTCCTTGACTATAATGCGTATTAATCGGGCTCCATCCGCTAGTACCAGTTAGAAACAGGCTACCGGCGGTTCAAGATGGTACGTCACTAGCTAGTTACTTCCTTTTGCTGTTCTGCCAAGGCCTGCCTCTTCGATATTCCAACTATCAAAAGGGCAGCGTGCGTTTTGATGTGCAATCGTTCGTAATGGTTTATGAACATTAATTTTTTGCTAGGATCTTATTTAAATAAATTAATCCTTTTTCACTCAACATTTCTTAACTTCTTTTTTCCTTTCTCCCTACGTTTAGGCCTTTGCCATTTTCAAGGAATCTATAAAAATCATTTATTTTAAAATTAAAAGATAAACAACATTAGTTTTTACATTGTTATAAGACATTTTACATACCTTTAATATTCTTTTACATTGCACATATATAAAAAATATATATATACATTTTGTCACATTTTCAAAAATCTATTACAGGCTGAATTAGCGTTGTCATCACCTGCTGGATTAAAGCAATATATCCCTTCTCTTTTAACAATACTTGATATTAAAAACAATAAAAACGTAGGGAGAAAGGAAAAAAGAAGTAAAGAAATGTTGAGTGAAAATGGATCAATTTATTTAAAAAAGAGCCTAGCAATACATTTATTCACTCAAACAAGTTTCAATCATAATAAAAATTAACACTAATTTTATTAATGTAAAAAGATTTATATTAATTATTTAGGAAGAAATTAGTCCGGATGGCGGTCTGTAAAAAAACAATTTAATAGTTTTAACTATTTATTGTCTACCAACGTTTCGACCCCTAATGTGGATCATCATCAGGGCTAAAAAAGATACAAAAAATATACAATAAGTGTATAGTAACATAAATATGTGAAGAAACAATTAAAGATAATATAGAAAAAAAGGAAGAATGTATTATTAGATATCTGGTTTGGACAACACACGACTTTCACTTTTTTTTTTTTTTTTGTGTAAACCACTTGGGTCATTTTCGCCTTAAATCACTTTTTATAAGCGGATTAAATATTATAGTCTATTGTACAAGTCGGTCTGTCGTAGGAAGTCAAAAAGTTTTGCAGTTGTCTGTATGTTGTCTTGTAAAACGGTTGGTAAGTCAGTGTCAATTGCAATATGTGCTCTGTGAGTATCATAAGCCCTACACTCTATCAAAATGTGTTTAACAGAGATTGGGCAACCGCATGTTGGGCAGTCCGTAGGAGGTTCCCGTGCCATGAGATGTCCGTGAGTTAGTCGGGTGTGTCCAATACGCAGGCGCGCCAGGATAACCTTTTCCCTTCGCTTTTGTCGCAGGGACGAATGCCAATGGGAGATGTCCCTTCTTATTTCCCTTAATTTGTTGTCAGTAGTGTCATGCCAAATCTGTCCCCACTTCGACCGAATCCGCTGCTTGATGATAGAAACATAGCCGCCAACAGGCACCCCAGTAAAGGGAATGCCATCTGTTATTGCTTCTTTGGCTGCACGATCTGCGAGTTCATTGCCAACTATACCGCAGTGGCTCGGTACCCAGACGAAAAAAACTGAATTATTGGAAACTATTGTGGACTGCAATGATAATAGAATAATTTGAATAAGAGAGTCGGTAGAGAAAAGGCGCTTCAAGCTGAGCAGGGCCGATAAGGAGTCTGTGCAAATAATCCTGGTTGTCTTCGTAGGGTAAATTACATTTAAACTTTTATAATTCCAACTAGTTCTGCGGTATAGTTGCTAAAGAGTGGAGAAAGGGAAAATAGATGTTGTCTGCCCTCACACACGACCGATGCTCCCCACCTAAGGAACTCTTAGAGCCATCAGTATATACGTAATCAGCAACACCGAGTCTATCTTGTAGTTTTTGAAATTCCTGCTTATATATGTAAGGATATGTGTTTTGTTTGAGTAATTTGGTAAGGGAAAGCCAGATATTCGGAGAGGGAAATTGCCAAGGATAAATTGGAGATGTTTCTATTGTAAGGAAAGAAGGAAATTCGAGGTTAAGCTCGACCAGAAATTTAGAAATGCGGACTAAAAAGGATGGTCTTTTGAATAAGGAGAATTGTTGTTGGGTGAGAAATTGTCTATTTGGGAATAAATGAAGGAGAGGATGGTTGAGAGTGGACAGGATCTTAGCAGCAAGGATCAGGTCAAATTGTTGCCTTCGTAGTGCAAGTGGAGGTTCACCAGCTTCAGCACACAAGCTAATAGAAGGGCTGGAACGGAAAGCACCAATAGCTATTCGAAGACCGGTGTTTTGTATAGGATCGAGTAGTTTTAGAATTCGACTTGTGGCAGAATTAAAAGCACTGCAACCATAATCTAACTTTGGCCTTATGAGAGTCCTAAACAGAGTTATCATGCTTCTACGATCAGCACCCCAACTTGTGTTACTAACCATCTTGAAGAGATTGAGAGAACGGAGGCAATTAGCTTTTTGTTGCTTCAGATGTGGAGACCAGCTAAGTGTGCGATCGAAGGTCACACCCAGGTATTTGACTGTATTAGAAAGAGTGAGTGGTTGGTTGGCTATCTTTAGGGATGGTTTGTGAATTCGGTTGTCTTTTGCTAAAAAGTATCGCAACAGTCTTTTGGGGTGGTATGGTGAAACCGTTGTCATTAAGCCAGCCACTGACTTTCACTTACCTGGACTGTTAAAATAAATTTAAGAACTATTAAACAAATTTAAATTAAAAAATGTTGAACTTAATTTAAATAAAAAAAACTTATTCAGTTTCTTTGGAAACATATCATTTAGATTAAATAATATAGCACTATCACATTGTTACGTTTGTTTATATATTTAACGTCACTTTATGCTACTATTGCTAATCGCACGATGCAACAGTGGGAGTCCTAAATTTTACCTGTCCAGGTTTTATTAGGATAGGGATCTTTAACGAGTCCCTGACATCGTACAGGGTAGGGACCACCTTTTAACGTCCCCTTCGAAGGACGGAATAACAAAAGATTTTTTACTCCCATTAAAAAATCCTAGGGCCACCTGCGGGTTTAAACCCGTGACCTTTGCCATATGAAATGCACATTGTACACCGAGCTACAAGTGATCCCTCAAATTGTTATGTATGATTATCAGTGATAATTGTATGCCCTATTTGTCACTTTACATTACCTTTTACAACTTTGTATACAAGATAATCTTTTTGTAAAATCTTTAGCTTTCCCAACGGTTTATAAACAACATCTATATTGTTCTCATGTTCAAACCAAAAATTTGATTAAATAAATACATTCGCTCTTTTTCCCTTCAGTTAGTTATCAAATTCGTTCAACTTTTACATTTAGCCGCTTTTTGTAAGCACTAATAAGATCATATGGGTAATTTTTCGACATCTATAAAATTAAAGATACTTACGAAGAAGGAAATTTAAAATGTCGACATTTAAGCACTATCAGACTATTTCAATCAAAATAAAACTTATATCTTATTAAATTCCATTAAATTTTACATCGATATAGCGATTTAAATCAAAATCGTTAGAGCCGTTTCATTAGAAAATCGTAAAACGCGTGGTATAAAGTGACTTTTCTGGTTAGCCGATTTTGATGAAAAAGTACCTGTAACATCTCGGGTGTATAGTTGTCTTGAATGTCTTGTAGTTTTCGTGCTAGATTTATTGCATACAGACCTTTTCGTGCGAATCTCAATACTTCACATATTATTTATATATAATATTATATAATATATATTTATTTTTCTAATATATATATTCATATAGTAAGTGAAAGTAAAAATAACAACAGTAAAACAACTTTTCAACTATAAGTCATTAACTATTAAAATACGATTGGTGATTGGCCAATGCAAAACCCTACTCCTGGAATTGCTATTTTCCTTATCGCTTCTGATTGGCTGCCTCGAGTGGCAAAGTGATCTTTGCACTCCCTGTCCCTTGATCTATAGATTAATCTTTACAAGTGAAAATTGATATGGAAACTGGTCGTATCTATACTATTATATATTAAATACAACAGCTGTTAGGAATTAATATATAATACTTTTCAATTCAAATTCAAGCCACATAATTTTACTGGTTCATTTGAATTTAAAGTTAATGTTTTGTAAGCTGATTTTTCAATATTTAAAAAAAAAAAACTTAATTTCAAAAATAGTGAAATGAAAAAAAATGTGAATATTAAAAATTAACCCTGTAATCTAAAAGTTCAGAAAGATTTTCTTCGCTTACTTGAGCTTCCAATTCAGCTTGAACCTCCTGAATTTTTCCATTTATTTTTCTCAATCTTTCACAATAGTAATTTATTTCCCCAATTGATAGGGATGATTGATTCCTGGGATTCTTTTAATAACTTCTCCAGCCTTGTGAGCTGACTTTTACAAACTGCACGTTTTGATTTAAATTTATCCATGCAATTAAACAATTATAATTTCTTATTAGTATTGAATAGTTATATCTTCTTAATGCTATTAAATATTATAATATCATTGCTACTAAATGATTATACACTTAGAAACCATACATTATCACTCTTTATTATTGTCATAATTATAACAGCAGTTGTATTTAAAAATATAATAGTTTTTTTTTTTTTTTTAACTTTAAATCTTTATTCACACCTGTAGATCAGTGAAATGAACAATCAGTGAATCTGCGGTCAATTTTAAGAAACATGGCGTGATAGGCATGAGGGAGAGCAGCACCCAGCGGTACCTACTTCTGGCATGAAATTTGAGTGAATTACTAAAGGAGAAGGTCTCTCATCCAACTCCTCTTCAGCCTTCTGTAGGCATTTCCTGGCATGAGTGTTGTGGCCATGTCATTGTAATCAATGTGTTAGGGTGACCTTGTAGTTTGTCGTGGAAACGTTTGTAGTGTGTCCGTATGTGCTCATTGACAGTTGGCATGTTAAGGTCAGTATGTAAAGTTATGTTGCTAATGTACCACGGTGCTTTTGTAATTGCTCTAAACGTTTTAGCCTCAAAGATTTGAAGTTTGTTAATGTGAGTCTTTTTAGCTGTCCCATATATCTGTGATGCGTAAGTCCAAATAGGTTTCAGTAGGTAAGTATAGGTGTTTAATTTCTGTCGAAGTTTTAGTTTCGAGTGTTTTGAAAAGTAAAGTGAGTAAAGAAGTCTCAGTCTTTGGTTAAGGGTTTTCTTTTTTTTTTTGTTAATATGCGGGCCCCAGCCATTCTTCTGTCAAACGTCAAACCAAGATAATGTACAGTGTCCGTCTGTGGAATTTGTGTGTTGTCTAAGAAAACGG
This sequence comes from Piezodorus guildinii, assembly GCA_023052935.1. Taxonomy (NCBI): domain Eukaryota; kingdom Metazoa; phylum Arthropoda; class Insecta; order Hemiptera; family Pentatomidae; genus Piezodorus; species Piezodorus guildinii. The sequence continues at coordinate 90,746,129 of CM041294.1, forward strand.
GAGGACTCGTGTCATGTCGAAGAGTAAAGGTGATGTGGTGTGATTTGTCATTATTCAATCGGATTTTCCAGAGTTTGAACCAGTCATGTAATTTTATTAGGTGTTGTTGTAGGATCTCTGAGGCATGGGTTGCAATTTTATGTTTTGTTAAGATCGCTGTGTCGTCGGCATAAGTCGCTGTTAGAATATTAGGGCTGTAAGGTATGTCATGAGTGTAAATAATGTAGAGTAATGGAGCGAGCACTGCACCTTGGGGTACTCCTGCTGCGATAGATCTCATGGCAGATAGCTCTGATCCCTGTCGAACGGAGAAAAATCTGTGAGAAAGGAAAGAATGAATAATGAGGTAGTAAGTAGGTGGAAGGATAGTCTTGAGTTTGAAGAGAAGCTCCTGGGGCCAAACTCTGTCGAAGGCTTGAGCAACGTCGAGAAATACGCCAGTAGTGTATAACTTCTGCTCTAGTGCGGTGGATATGTAGTTCGTCACTCTGTGTAGTTGGTGCGATGTCGAGTGATGTCTTCTAAATCCAAATTGATGATCTGGTACGGTGTCGTTGTCAGTTAGTACATCAAGAAATCTTTTATGTAGTAGATGTTCGAAAATTTTGGAGCATAGCGGCAGTAAGCTTATTGGTCGGTATGATGAGGGAGTATTTTTGTCCTTGTTGGTCTTGTGAATCATTGTAATATGTGAGTATTTCCATTGAAGCGGGAATTTGGTTGTCCTCAGTATCGCGTTATAGATTGAAGTCAGAAACACTAGAGCTTTCCTGGGCATTTGCTGGAGTACCTCAGCGTTAATTAAGTCGTGTCCAGGGGCTTTCTTTTTAGGTAACTTTCTGATTTGTTCAGCGACTTGGGCAGGTGTGAAGGAAGGAGGAGGTAATGTCAGTTGTAAAGGTTCACCCAGAGTTTTAAGTACAATTTTATCATGTTCGATGTTGTTGAATGCTGTGTGTGTTGTAAAGATAGAGGATAGATATTCGGCGAACAATTCGGATTTTTATCCGTCCGCCATGGCCCAGGAACCATCTTCTTTTCGGAGGGGTGCCGGCACTTCCCGATGCTTAGTAAGGTTTTTAGTATGCCTCCACAAGCTGCCATCGTCAGTCGAAAGGTTAATAATGTAGTTATCATAAGTTGTTCTTTTAAATTTTGCAATTTGTCCTATGAGTTCGTTGTTGAGTCGGTTGTAAATTTGTTTGTCTGATGGAAGTCGGTCTGTGTGCCGTATTTTCCGAGCTCTTCTTTTTGCTCTGATCAAATCCCTTATATACTGTGAATTAATTGGTAGCTTTTCATGTTTTCTTCGTCTGGGAATTGAAGAGGACCTTGCAGCGTCTTGTAGCTTCTGTGTGAAGCATTTTACAGCATCCTCAAGCTATTCTTCATTTTTAATAGCCAAAGGAATAGAGAGAGCAGTATTTAGACAGTTCCTGAACGCATCCCAATCCATTATGCCATTTGTGAGAGATATGTGTTTCTTAGCTACAAGTGGTTCTTCAAATAGTTCTAAATTCAAAAGGGAATGATCAGAGCAAAGATCTATGCTCGTACTTATTGTGTGAGGTGTAGTGCGGAGTCCTTTAGTTATGAAAAAATCAAGTAAATCTGGTGTCTTACGTCTAGATGTTGACCAGTATGGCACGGTGAGTGTGGTGATATCGTGTCTAATGAAAGTTCGTGAAGGACAGACCTGAAATTGGTCAGTCATTGATGATGGTCAGTTCTATAGATTTTGTAATCATGAATGTAAAATTTGGATTTAGGTGTAAAACGTGTTTCAGTAATTAGTGCTATGTCAATTCGTTTCTCGAGTAAATATATGTCTAGTTCTGTCCTATGTTGATTAAGTCCGTTTGCGTTCCATAGTATGATAGATATGGAGCCTACAGTCATCTGATTAATGGGCATATATTTGTCTAAGGGCAAGGGTAGTTTGAGAGAGTTGTTGAAGAAGACCGAAGAGGGGCTGAATGAGATTTTTTAAATTATTAATAACATTGTATAACTGGCCAGAGGAGTTATCTACCGGCGGGTATATCAATATCTTTCGTCATCGCAAATGGTAGAAGAATAGTAGGAATCTTGAATGGTGTTCTGTGGAGCAGGCAGGTGTCGCTTCTTACGAAAAAAAGGATTTACCATTCCTTCCTCCTAGGGGCCACTTTATATGGCGCTGAACATGGACAGTGCTAAAATCGGCTGAAAGAAGATTGTTAGCTCTGGAGATGGGCTTTTGGAGAAGAGCCTGCGGCATATCCAGGCTGCAAAGAATCCCTAATGTGGAAATAAGAAAAAAGTAGGGACTAAGCTGAACATCTTGAATGAGATATCAAAGAAGAGACTCATGTGGTATGGCCATGTCATGAGGATGGAAGGGACGCGGTGGCCACATAAAATGATAAAGTACTCCCCGCAGAAGAGGCGAAGACGAGGAAGACCCCGAAAAAAGTGGATAGAGAGTGTGAGGGAGGACATGGTGGCCCGCGGCTTAACGGAGGAGGACTGCAGGGACAGGGAGCACTGGCGTTCGGAAAAACTAAGTTTCGGGATGTGACGCAAGTTGCAGACCCCGAAAAAAGTGGATAGAGAGTGTGAGGGAGGACATGGTGGCCCGCGGCTTAACGGAGGAGGACTGCAGGGACAGGGAGCACTGGCGTTCGGAAAAACTAAGTTTCGGGATGTGACGCAAGTTGCAGACCCCGAAAAAAGTGGATAGAGAGTGTGAGGGAGGACATGGTGGCCCGCGGCTTAACGGAGGAGGACTGCAGGGACAGGGAGCACTGGCGTTCGGAAAAACTAAGTTTCGGGATGTGACGCAAGTTGCAGACCCCGAAAAAAGTGGATAGAGAGTGTGAGGGAGGACATGGTGGCCCGCGGCTTAACGGAGGAGGACTGCAGGGACAGGGAGCACTGGCGTTCGGAAAAACTAAGTTTCGGGATGTGACGCAAGTTGCAGACCCCGAAAAAAGTGGATAGAGAGTGTGAGGGAGGACATGGTGGCCCGCGGCTTAACGGAGGAGGACTGCAGGGACAGGGAGCACTGGCGTTCGGAAAAAACTAAGTTTCGGGATGTGACGCAAGTTGCAGACCCCGAAAAAAGTGGATAGAGAGTGTGAGGGAGGACATGGTGGCCCGCGGCTTAACGGAGGAGGACTGCAGGGACAGGGAGCACTGGCGTTCGGAAAAACTAAGTTTCGGGATGTGACGCAAGTTGCAGACCCCGAGAAAAAAAAAAAAAAAAAAAAAAAAAGATCCTAAAACGTTTATGCCGTTAAAAAACAAACAAACTGAAATTCGAAAAGTTTTCATATATATATATATATATATATATATATATATATATATATATATATATATATATATATATATATATATTTTTTTTTTTTTTTTTTTTTTTTTTTTTTTTTTTTTTTTTTTCTTTCACAATCCCTCAAACAGAAGAAAAAATTAACATTAGTAAGTAAATATCATGCGCATGAGTATAGCAGTCATCATTCAAATCGTCTCTTGGATTTCTTGCTTTTTCAGTTGGAATTCACTTCAGTACAATCTTGAAAACCTCACCAGACTTCAAGATAACAGCAGCAGTAAATATTGGAGCAAAGAACAGTAAGTTTTGTTACAATTTACAGTGTAAAGTGAATGCTGGGTAACCTCTTCACATCAGCTGATTGCCAGTAGCTCGGCAAGGCCGGGATTGCTTTTTCTTTTCTTTAGTTCTTGTTTTATTTCCCACATCTAGTTATTATCTCATTATCTTCTTCACATGAAATGCGATATTTTCACCAAGTGATGTCTTCCAAAGCATCAACTAAAAGATCTAGATCTAGTGGTTCAATCACGTCTCCCATAAAACAAAGACCCCGCCGTGATACTAATAAAAAATTAAATCAGCAAGGAACCCCTTCAGGTACTAATACCGAATCTGAACCACAACCTGGCACATCGTCACAAGGGATGACTGATGAATCTCCGTTTTTCACTCCAAATCCTTTTCAAATTCTACATAATGAAAAAGAAAACATGGAATCTGCTCCTACACCCAGTGAACCACGGCCTCCACCGATATTTGTCAAAAATATTAAAAATTTTCAGTTGTTGTGTGCTCAATTGAATAAAATTACCGACTCCACCAGCTACTACTGTATGAGTAGAATCAATGACACCAAAATATCACCGACCACCGCCGAGACGTATAGAAAAATAGTGAAATATCTAACTGATACTAAAGCGGATTTCCATACTTACCAGCTACGCCAAGAGAGATCTCTTAGAGTTGTAATCAGAAATCTACATTCTTCTACACCAGTTGAAGCTATCAAAGAAGAACTTATAGAGATGGGTTACAAAGTGTGCCAAGTCACTAATGTCATAAAAGATAGAGTTCAACTTCCTCTATTCTTTGTTGACCTGGAACCATTGTCAGGGGTAGAAAAAATTTACGATCTAAAAAGACTGTACTATACAAGTGTAAAAGTCGAAAAACCTTACACCAAGAGAGAAATTGTTCAGTGTCACAATTGTCAGGCGTATGGTCATACCAAAAGTTACTATTATCACATACCACGCTGCGTGAAATGCGGTGAACAGCACAAGTCTGTGGAATGTACAAAACCAAAGTCAACACCCGCTGTATGTGCTCATTGCCTCAAGGACCACCCGGCCAACTACAAAGGATGCCAAATCTATAAGGAACTAAGGACCAGGTATCAAACACCCCAAGTACTGGATGAAACAGCAAGACAGACAAGAACTAGAAGAGAACCCTCAAAAATAATCGATGCCAATGTATCATTTGCCCACTTACTTGGAGGTGGGAACCAATGTAGTGAAGCCGAGGCCCTGCCGGAACTGCAAAATGTACCTAAATATCCTCAGTCCATTCCACAAATACCTCTTCCTCAAAATATAACCAATCCTAAAAATCCTAATCCACCACAAATCTCTCATATTCCTCCTCCTTCAAACGCCACAGACCTTACCAGTTTGATGACATCCTTTATCTCCGAAATCAAATCCATTGTTATGCCTCTAATATCACTCCTTACGAACCTTGTATCAAATCTCATTCCTGCCTTACAAAAACCATAAATGACCTCACCTAATTCCTTATCCATTCTCCTTTGGAATGCGAATGGTGTTAGAACTCACACTGACGAACTTACAGCCTTACTGCAAGACAAAAACGTTGATGTTGCACTCATTACTGAAACTAGACTAACCACTAAACAGTACTTCAAAATACCTGAATACACGACATACCGGACAGACCATCCAGACGGCAAAGCCCATGCCGGTACTGCAGTCATTGTCCACCGATCCCTCTCCCATCACTTACACCCACTTCCCGCCCACGACTTCCTACAAGCCACCTCTGTTAGACCTTTTCCTTTCCGCTCGTCATCGCATCAGCATACTGCCCTCCTAAACATTCTATTTCCATTACCCAATTTGGATCCTTCCTCAACTCATTGGGGAATCACTTTATTCTGGGTGCAGACCTAAACGCCAAGCACCAACAATGGGGTTCCAGGACCACAAATACTCGTGGACGGACATTGCAGGCTGCACTCAACTCCCGACGCCTTAATCTCCTACCTCCCAATTCCCCTACCTACTGGCCAACAGATCCTAACCGTAATCCAGACATCCTCGACTTCTTCATCCACAGCGGATTAGGCTCCCTGAACTATTCCGTAACTCGCCTTGATGAACTATCCTCTGACCATAGTCCACTGATCCTAAATGTATCCTTAACACCTATGCCTAAACCTGTCCCACCGTCATTCATCAGAGGCCCTATCAACTGGAACCTCTTCCGCGAAATCCTCACCAATGATATTGACCTCAGAGTGACTCTCAAAACCCAAACTGACCTTGACGATGCCGTTTATTCCTTTACAACCTCGATTCAACAAGCCGCCTGGACTGCCTCCGTTCCCAAGCACTCCCAAATAAATCCTTACAAAAACCATTTACCACAACACCTCCTAGGCCTAATCCACACCAAACGCCGAGCCAGAACATTATGGCAACGCACCCGCCAACCAGCAGATCGCCACTCCTATAACTTTTATTGTAGACAATTAAAGCGGGAGTTGGCGATCTTCCGTTCTCAATCCTACAATTCCTACCTCTCCTCTCTCTCGACTCGTGACAATTCCTTGTGGAATGTCACGAAGAGAATCCTAAAATCACCCCTGATATCCCATCCTCTCCGGCGTAGTGATAATTCCTGGGCTGCTTCTGACAAAGATAGGGCCCAGGAATTCGCACTACACCTTTCCAAGGTATTCACTCCTCATTCTGATCTCAATCCAACCCATACCGCAATAGTTGAAGAGTTCCTTACGTCACCGATACCAATTTCCTTACCACCTAAAGCAATCAATCCCTCTGAGGTCAAATATCTTCTTAAAAAGCTTCCTTTCCGTAAATCCCCTGGATACGATCTCCTTACTCCTCAAATTCTAAGACAACTTCCACCTAAAGCCATTACATTCCTTACATATATCTATAACTGTATCCTACGCACTACCTATTTCCCTCTGTTGTGGAAACACTCGACTATCATCCTTTTCCTAAAACCAGGTAAACCCTCCAACTGTACATCATCCTACAGACCTATTAGCCTTCTTCCGATCCTCTCCAAAATCTTCGAAAAACTCCTATTAAAACGAATCCTAGCCAAATTTCACAATTTTCCTTCACACCAGTTTGGATTCCGTCCTCAACATTCCACGGTTCAGCAAGGACTCCGAGTTGTAGACCACATTTCCTCCGCCCTTGAGTGCAAGGAGTATTGTTCGGGTGCCTTTCTGGACATAGCGCAAGCTTTTGACCGGGTGTGGCACCCGGGATTGCTCTTTAAGCTCAAAACCCATTTACCCCAATCCTTATACCTAGTCCTCCGGTCCTATTTATCAAACCGCTCCTTCCGAGTTCGCTGTGGTTTAGAGTTTTCCAAACATTATAGTGTTGAGGCCGGTGTTCCTCAAGGCAGCGTCTTAGGACCCGTCCTCTACATCCTCTATACCGCCGATATCCCTACCGATCCCGATACCTTTCTGGCAACATTTGCTGATGACACAGCCATTTTATCATCCGATTCCGATCCTGAAGCAGCATCGCTAAATCTCCAAAGGCACCTTTCCCTTGTCGAAGACTGGTGTAATGCTTGGCGTATTAAGGTGAACGAAAGAAAATGCACACACGTCACCTTTACCCTTCGACGCAAATCCTGCCCAACAGTTAAACTCAATTCCATACCGCTTCCTTCCTCAGACACAGTCCGGTATCTGGGCTTTTTACTAGACAAAAGACTAACGTGGAACCCACATACAAGACTTAAAAGAAAAGAACTCAACCGCAGATTCGGCCAGTTATACAGACTATTAAACAGAAAATCTCATCTTACAGTTGACAACAAATTACTAATATACAAGACAGTACTGAAACCTATATGGACCTACGGACTTGAGCTGTGGGGGACAGCTAAATACTCTAACATCAAACGCATCCAATCCTTCCAATCCAAAGTCCTACGAACAATAGTTAATGCTCCCTATTATGTTTCCAACTGTACCTTACACCACGACCTCAATATTCCATTCATTTTAGATCTGGTACCATCCAAATTTTCTAATTTCCATCGGAACCTCCTTCATCATCCTAATCCTTTAGCTCAATCCCTCTCCAGCTCCACCCACCCCTACAATCCTCCACGAAGATTGAAACGGCAGTGGCCCCGCGACGTTCTATAACATTTATACTGGAGTTCTGACACTGGTCAGATCCTCCACTCATGTACTGTATGTTTGTGGCTATTGCGCCCTAACTCAGCCTCTACTGGCTAAGACCAGTGATGCGGCTGAGAGAGAGGCGCTGGGATCTCTTGGATTCCGCTTTTTTCCTCCACAAGTGGAGGGAAAAGCCCAGTCTGGGGTCCCCTTAGCAGTTGTAAATATTGTATATAGTTATGTTTGTTTGTATGATTTTTATTTATTTGCCAACTTTGTATTTATTTCAATTATAGGTTGTTGTTGTTTTTTTTTTTTTTTTGTTTGTTTTTTTATTTTGTTATATTTTATTGTACATATAAATGATTTTTTTTTTTCTATTTTATGTAATTTGACTTTATCGTTATTTTCTGTATATATTGTATGAATGTGGTCCTATATCTCTATTACTATTGTTCATTCTGAAACAGATTGTAATATTTCTCAATAAAAAAAAAAAAAAAAAAAAAAAAAAAAAAAAAAAAAAAAAAAAAAAAAAAAAATTAGGAGGTGAGGTGCCTACGCTTGTTGTGCGTTGAAAAAAAAAAGTTTTCATATAGGTGTAAGTGGAAGTGAAGTAAAAAAAAAAAAATGAGAAAAATGATTGTGAGTGGTCAGGTAATTTTGACTCATTTTATGTAGCTTCTGCCACTGAGATTTGTAAAATTTATTTGAATGAAAGATATTTAGTGAAGTTGAGATTGTTTGGAGTTGACATTCAACTCACGATGTGTAAGGCTCAAGGTGAATGAGGGACCAGGTCACAACTATATCACGAGGAAGTGGGCCAACATTCGACGTCTTTGGTTTTCCTCAATCCACTCCTAGAGGTCACTGGGATCAATTATCAGCTGACTAATCCATTCTTCGTCATTCAGAAACATATATTTAAATGCTGGCTCCGAGAATAAGACAGGAAAAACCAACAGATGGAATACTAAAAACAACCATATCATGTTATGAGGAAACATGCGCGTTGCATTACATCGCACAGGCTCGGGACAACCTTTTTACGTCCCTTCCGAAGGACGGCATAACTAAGAATTTTTTACTCCCATTAAAAAATCCTATGACCACCTGCGGGTTGGAACCCGTGACATTTGGCATATAAGTCTGTTATGAAAGCCACCATGGAGATCCAATTGAAAAAGATGAAAGTAAGAAGAATTGATAACTTTTTTTTATAGAAACACTTGTTTTATTAAATAATCTATTATAATATTATCTACGACAATCAGTTAGTTTTATCCGCTTTTCATTAGCTTTTACGATTTCGATTATAAGATAATATTTTTTCTATGTTTTACATCTATATTGTAATTGTTATGTTCAATAACACAAAAATTGCATTAAGAAAAATCTTTGCTTAGTTGGATGCCGAATTTTTAATTTAGTTGTAAAACGTTAAAAATAAAATTACTCTTTTTCCTTATTTTTGGTTTTAGCCATTGAATAACATCCTTCCAACATTAAACAGTGGGTAACAACTCCGTAAAAACAGAAAAAATAGATAAATTACAAAATAATAGCAAATTCCATATACTTTTGAGACTCACTGTTAATTTGCATCCATAAACGTGTATTAAATATCGCAATCATAGTAATAATAACAGGAAAAAGAAATTCCCCACAGAAATATTAGGATTTTAATGGTTTTTTCCTGGTATTTTCAGACCTACGTCACAAAAAAGACTAGGGGATTATCTGGTCAGAATTGCATTATTCGAGTTATCCTCAATCGAAAAAAAGTACCTGTAGATCAATTTTAATTCGATCCATAGAAAAACTAATATCCAATATTTTTGGTTAATTATTTTCGATGATGAACCTTAGTAATCGACCAAAAAAAAAAAAAACCCTACCTTTTAAAATTTGAATTCTTACCTTCGAATATACTTTGGATCCATATAACGAATGTCAGGTACTCGTTAAAGATCCAATCCTAATTAAACCTGGATAGGAAAGATTTAGGTCTCCCACTGTAGCATCCTCCGATTTGCCATCGTAGCATAAAGTGACTTTAAATAAATAAACAAACAAATGTCAAAAACCGCTTCAATTAAAAAGCTATAAAATTAGGAAAATATTTTTATTCGACACCAAATTGATCCCCTAAGTTTGAGTCAAAAAAGCCGCCGGGACAGATTTACCATCCTTACCCGAATAATATAACCTTTAGGACTACCACTGTAGCATCGTCCGATTAGCCACAGAAGCATAAAAGTAACGTTAAATAAATAAAGAACAAAGTTCTAGTTGTCACTAGTCCATAGAGAATTAAATGTACAAAAAAAGAGAACAAAATGATCATTTAAATCGGTTAAGAAACAGCGAAGATATTGTTTTAAACTTAGCAGTGGTGATACCATTTTCTTTCATTAGCTGTATAAATTGACTGTGTTGCTGGTTTGTCTTTCTTGAACTCTTTAGTTAATTTATTGCTTTTCGTATAAGGTAATTCCCTGCACAGCTTTCTAAATTATAATACCATAATATAGTTAAGTAAAAATAAATTTCGGAAATCAAAATAACTGTTTCTATTCTTTACAAAATGAGTCGTTTAGTGTTAGAAACAGAATTGTGGCCTCCAATTCCGAAAGGTACTAAAGAACATTTTCTACGAAATTGATATTTTGGCATGTTTATATTCAAATGGTTTAGTTTTATGGAAATTCACTATCCGATTTCATCTAACGAACACGAAAGTCCTTTAAAATGAGATTAAGGAATGCTTCACCTTATTTTGATAAGGTACTAATTACACATTTAATTCATTCCAGCTCATATTAAAACATTTCTTGCACTGACTTCCTTTATTTTCATCCATAATGTTATTAATATAGTAAAAAAACAAAATTATATGTGGAATAATCAGGAATCAGTCATTTTTTGAAAATTTTTAATTTTGCCAACGTTTCGGCTCAAGCTTGTGAGCCATCATCAGGGCTTTACTGAGCCATGTCCAAGCATAAACTGAAAACATATAGAGTTAATGCTTGGACATGGCTCAGTAATGCCCTGATGATGGCTCACAAGCTTGAGCCGAAACGTTGGCAAAATTAAAAAATTTCAAAAAATGACTGATTCCTGATTATCCCACCTATAATAGTTTCTACAGTCGACTATACATCCTCAATAAAAAACAAAATTATCTAGGGTCATCAGTGGTGTAGTTGCCAGCATAACAGCCTTCTTTACCCAATGTTCGCGGGCTCAAATCCGACAGATGACCCTAACATTTTCCACAGAGAGTAAGTAAAAACTGCATGGTTATGCCATCCTCCGTAGGGGACGTAAGACGGTGGTCCCGAGTCTGTGCAACATCAGGTACTCATAGAGATCTCTATCCTAATTAATCCTGGAGAAGGGATCCTTATTAACCTGTAGTATAATTAGCATAGCAGCCTCCTATCCTAAAGGTCACGGGTTCAAACCCGCAGGTTCCTAGGTTTGGTAGTAAAAAAATCCTTAGTTATGCCATCCTTCCGGTGGTGGTCCGGAGCCTGTGCGATCTCAGTAACTCGTTAAAGATCCCTATCCTAATTAAACCTGGATAGGCAAAATTTAGGATTTCGAATGTAGCATCATCCAATGAGCAGAAAAGTGACGTTAAATAAATTAACAAAATTTTGAATTAGAAAATAATTATAAAATTGTTTTAATATCACATTAATAAGAGATTTTTTGTGCTGTATGCCTAATTTCCCAGAATGGATAAAGTGCCTTTAGTAGGAAATGGAGTCTCAATATACATTATGTTCAATGAATTTAGTTTTTTCTGAAATATTTATCAAATAGTCTATCCTTAGACTCCAAGATAAACCTCGATAAAAAAAAAATGTTTATACTCAAATTACATACCTCATTTATCAGTTTTTATATGAATTGTTGAAGCAGACCTTCTAGACTAAACACTCAACTAACCCTCTTATAGTAAGGGAAAGTATTGCGATCGTGAAAATTTTCGAATTCCAGTTTTCAACGGAAATACACGTCTTAGGGTCTCCTGAATCCAAATGACCAAGTCCCGCAAAAAGGTCTGTGTGTGTATTTGTGTGATAACTCCTGCGCATAAACGAAAAGTCCTATGAAATAGAAATTACATATTTAACGCCCAAGATGTTTTTCATCAAATCAGCTAACCAGAAGAGCCTCTTCATACCATGCATTTTGCACCTTTTTAGGAATTTCTTAAAAACGGCTCTAAGGATTTTAATTAAAATCGCTATATTGATGTAAAATTAAATGGGCTTTAATATCATGTAGGTTTCATTCTGATTTAAATAGTCTGACAGGGCTTAAATGCCTATATTTCAAAATTTCTTCCTCTAAAGTACCTTTAATTTTGTAGATTTTATGTAATGGACCATATCATTTGATTAGCATTGCTAAAACATAGGTAAATATATAAGTTGAACGAATTCGATATTTATGCTACTAATAGATAGATTTTTATTGTCTTAGGACCAGATACCCTTTCTTACTGACAAGATTATAAACTTTTCTCATGTTAATGTGCCAGTTACAACAGAATTGCATTATTAACTATTAATATTTATAAAGGTTTATAATTAAATACATAATAGAGAAATTATTATTTATTTTATTTTTTCAAAATGTACAAAAATATTAAATATTATAAGGTAAACATGGAAGGAAGGATGATAGGGATAAATATATAGATAAGATTTTTTTAAATAATAATTATTTTTGTTCTTAGAATAATGTAACAGTATAAAGTTGGTGAAATCTCATTTATTTAAGTAGAGAAATAAAAAGATAAATAGTTATTTCTGGAAATAATATTTTAGTGTAGATTAATTTCAATCATAATTGAATAGTTTTATATTATGGAATAATTTTATAACCTGTTAAGAAATACATATATGTTTAAGATAAGTAAAAGGATTTATAACAAGAAATTTAATAAATAATTTGCTGAATGGAGGAGAGGGGATGAAACTGAGGAGTGGTGGAAAGATTTGTTTTTGCCAGTTCTTTCAGTGTCTTCTTCCTGATGATATCATGGTGTCTAGTGTTAGCTGGAGTTATTTCATTGGTAAACACTTTTATAAGTAATATTTACTATGTATTATGCCATTATAATAATGATTTCTATTCAAACAATACTATACTTCTTAAAAAATCCTTCGTGATATGTTTGTACAAAATTATCCAATTTAATTTTTATTTTGTTATTTATCTTATTCTTAAAAAAATAAAGAATTAAAGTTTAAGAATATTTCTTTATGTTATAGTAGAAAGATCAAGGTTTCTCAGGACATGTGGTGTTCATCTTCAAACCAATTAATTACTTTCATCACTAATTACAATAAATCTCTGATTCTAACTTTGAGCTTGTGTTACTGAAAATAATTATGACCAAATATATTCAAAATATTATATAATTCAGAAATAAAATAATAATATCTTTAAAAAAATATCAGTGTCTCAAAGTGAAATTAATTTTTTTAAATGTATGATCTATCTGGGGTTTTTTTTTAATGACTTGCTACTCTAAAATATTGTTATTATAACTAAGTAGTGAAATATTTTTATTAAAGTAACAATAATCTTGTTTGATAAGAATTAATACATTTTAAACATAAGTTAAATTATTTATAATTCATTTTTACTTACAAATTATTTATATTTATAGTGTTGCTTTTTATATTATTGATCGTATGTGCATTTAAGAATTGTTGATGTCCTATCAAAATATTAATTGAATGGAGATGGCATAAAAAGGCTGAAACAAAATTATTAATTTAAATATTAAAATGGTAAAGTTGACAATAGAAATTCATCCTTTACCTAAATCTTAATACTTAGGAATGCTTTTTTTTTTTTGGTTTGATTTTTCGATTCTTACTCTCTTTCGAGATAACACAGTATACATGCATATATAATAAATACATAAGAAAACAAATTCCATTTTTTAAGGTATAAACATTTTATAGGTAGTTATGTGTTCAGGATACTAAAAATGTTCAATTAATAATTGGGAAAAAACATTACAGATTTTAAGTGACAAAATAATATTATGGTGAATAAATTGTTTATTTGAAATCATGGATAAGTTTGAAATATAATTTACATAAAGTTGTGTTTCTAATATTCGAAAAAATAGTAGTTATTAAAAATACATTTTATTGATTAAAAAAAAGTTGTCGCTATTATGAATTTAATATAAATTAATATTTTACTTATAACACACTATTTAAAAAAATTAATTTATTTGTTTGTTTATTTATTTAACGTCCATTCATGCTATCAATGTGGCTAATCGGACGATGCTACAGTGGGAGTCCTAAATTTTGCCTATCCAGGTTTAGTTAGAATAGGGATCTTTAACGAGTACCTGACATCATACAGGCTTAGGACCACCTTTTAAGGTCCCCTCAGGAGGACTGCATAACTAAGGATTTTTGACTCCCATTAAAAAATCCTAGGGCCACCTGCAAGTTTGAACCCGTGACGTGACCTTGAGCATAAAATGCTATCCACTATGCTACAGGTAACCCAGTCTGCACAACCTTATATGACACTTTCCTACTTGGAGGGTTCGACTTCTTAATCTTCTAGGAAATTTTCACTTATTTTATTTTGTACCACTAATTTTTTGGTGTTTGCACATCAAGTAGATATATTTGATTTTGTCTGATGAAAACCATGGATAAAAGCAAAAAACTCAAAATTTTCTTTTCCTCCCTGACCGTTGACAATTGGGCTAAGCAGATATGAACTTTTTGTTCCTCTTTAGGTCTAGTATCTGCTCCCGCAATATATCTAGACATTTATGAGACACACTGTATAAATATAACTGTAACTAATGATTAATTTAAGTATCATTTTTAGCGCTAAGTATTGTAGTAGCTCCTGGAATAAGTGGACACGAGGAATCTGAGAAAGAAGGCCTGAGTTTTTTAAGGCCGCGACTCAGGAGAGCTGATTGCGGGCAGTCGCACACGAGGGTCGACGAAAAGGCTGCATGCTCTGGAGAAAGGATCTTCTACGAAACCTTTAACGGGGACAGCCTCGATTCAAGGATATGGAACCATGAAGAGTTAATGCCATCTGATCCTGTGAGTTTATATATAACCTCTTAATTAATTAATTTATTGATATAAAAAAAAATCTTATGGACACAACACACTACTTTCATTTACCCCTGTTGTTAAAATCAATTTAAGAATTTTTAAAATACAGTTAGAGATGAAAAAACGCTGCAAATTATTACACAATGCTTTATTATTTCCAAATAACAATATAACGATATAACTATTTTTATAGCTTTAGATGGGCAATTCAGTAATATGAAAAGCAATAAATAATTCAAAAGAAAATGGCATATCACCTCTGCTAATTTCAAAACACTATATCTTTCCTAGTTCTTGACCAATTTCAATGATTCTTTTTTCATTTTGTAGGAAATTTAATTCTCTATCGATAACATAAAATGCAAAAATTTTTGGTATTTCAATTTTAATTTTTTCTTTCTTTTTTTTCTCTTTTTTTATAATTATTCGTGGTTACTAAATTTTTTTCTCTATCTTCAAAAATAACTGAGTTATTGAATTAAATCACTTTTAATCGCCCAAAATTAAAAAATAATCAGCTGATATCAATGTCTAAGTGTTAAGATCATCGTTGAATGCCCTACTAATACAAATTTTTAAAAAAATGGTCTAGTAGTTTCGGAGAAATGTCGGCGGACAACAGATTTTTTCAAATTTGTTATTCGGGATTTACGCATCTTGAAACGTAAACCTTCAAATTTTATGGGGGAGGTCTTTTTTTTTTTGGTCAATTACAAAGGTTCATTATTGAAAATAATAAACCAAAAGATTGACAAAAGCTTAAATAATTAATTACATTGAGTTTCAATAAAAACATGTGTTTTATTAAATAATATATTATATTATTATCGACAACAGTCAGTTAGTTTTTTCTCTCTCCATTTACTTCCACAATTTGTGCCTGCACTGCATCAGGGTCCTTACCTCGTCCAAGTGTGATAAATGCAATAGAAATGAGACTCTGCTGCATATAATGCTGGAGTGCCCAACGTATGAGACCCAGAGAAAGAAATTGCTGGATTTTTTAAATACCTGCAATAAAGTAAATATATATATGGACAATTACTGACTACAAGAAAATCTGAAGAAATAGATAGTGTAAAACAGTTCCTTAACTCAATTAAAAAATATATATAGGAAGAAACTAAAAATGGTGATAGCTACTCATGATAAAAATATTTAGTAATGGTGTGCTGTTCCTGGCTGTATGGAGAGCTCCAATGCCAAGAAGAAAAAGAAATAAAACAAAAAAACTTCTACAATTTTATGTATAAGATAGTATTTTTTCTAAAATATTTAGCTTTGTAACTGTACATAATACATCTATATTATTGTCCTTATGTTAAAAAACACAAAAATTTCATTAAAAAAATATAAATTATTACATGAAATTTCAGTTATTTACATTCATTATAATATCCTACAAAGTCTTGGTGTTTTCCTTCTGCTTCTTTCTTTCCGTGCTTGCCGTGATGTAGTAGCAATTCTTATTCCATCCTGACATCCATAAACTCGCAACATAAAATCAATTGTTTGTTTGTTTGTTTTTTTATTTAACCTCACTTTTTGCTGGTGTGGCAAATCTGACGATGCTACCGTGGAAGTACTAAATTTTGCTTATCCGCGTTTAATTCACGACGAATGCTGATGACACATGTGTTTTATTAGTAAACAATGACCCAACTGTTGCATCACAAAACCTTCAATCACACATCAACTTCATTGAAGAGTTGTGTCAGAAATGGTGAATCAAAATCAATCCTAACAAATCATGTATACTCTTCATCGCCAACCTATGACCTCCTGTTCCACTGTATCTTTTTCTAACATCCCACTAATTCCTGTTGAGCAGATTCGCTAGCTAGAACTCCTTCTTGACTAACGTCTTACTTGGAATCCTCACACTATACTAAAGACAAGAAACTGCTTACAGATAACGATTGTTACAACATTTACTTGACAAACGTTCAAAACTTCACATCTACAACAAAAGACTTATTTATATAGCCATTATTAAACCAATCTGGACTTATGGTATTGAGCTATGGGGATCCACCAAGACATCAAATTCCTCCCACATCTAATCCTTGCAATCCAAAATCCTCCGATAGACCCTAAATGCTCCTTATTTTGTCACCAATAAAACTATCCATAAAGACCTGAATATCCCATTAGTTGCAGACTTAGCCAGAATTAGATATACTGTTATGTTTTTGACCAGCTGCTTTTCTAAGGCAGCAGTACCTTCATTCAAAAACTAGATTACTTGATACCTCTAATCAATATATAAGCTATATTTTCTGAAACCAATGGATTTCCTTTCCAAAGGTATCGTGTTTCCCAATCCAAGTAGGTGGCATGCAGGGGAACATTAAATTACCAACAGATTTAAATTAGAGCAATTATTATTAAATATAACTATTACATAGATTCTTACACAACTCTAATTACATAATTTTCAGACCTATGATTGAGAATACTGAGGTTCATATTACAATTAACCTTGCCATACAATATTACAAATAACGAGATACCTTTAAACACTTAGTAAGCTGGCTTCTCGGCATCATCCTCCAGCTGCTCTCAGAACCCCGACGGCCATCTCTTCTTCTTGTAGATGGACCCCGATTCTCTAGTTGGACTTCCGCTCTCATAGCTGGAATAAGACTAACTCTTCGGATCTTCTCTCTCATCCTCGTCACCTCAGGTGGGCCGATATGGGAAGTGCCCCGGTTGGCGGTACAGCCTTTGTGATCTTATCTTTTGACCACCCTTAATATTCTTGTCAGCTGCCACTGGGGGAACACCAAGGGTCTATTATTATAGAGACCGATGGGGAAACTGGAGGGGGGGGGGGGAGGGGGGGTAAACATCTTTTGAACTTTCGCTGACAAAGGCCTATCTACACCCCTCAGTATCCTCAATACATTACAATAACTCCTTTAATTCTAAACTACCATCCCACTCAAACCCGCTTGTCCTTATCCTTTATCTCCATCTATTCCCGATAATCCTCTGAGGCGCCTGAAATGACGATGGCTTCGAGGCTTACTAATGAAATAAACATTGAAGTGCTACCACTGGGCAGCTGTTACACAAGAGTTTATCAAGGCAATTGTTACTTTTTTCTTATTTACTTGTATTTTTTTCCTATACAGTTGTAAATATCAATTAATAAATTTTTTTTTTAAATCTGGTGTGTGCAACACACGACTTTCACTTTCCAATTTAAGATTTTTTTAATACATTTTAAGAGATAAAAATAAATATTTTGAATTCCAATAGAAACATGTGTTTTATTAAAAAATCTATTATATTATTATCTAAAATAATCAGTTTTATCGGCTTTTCATCACTCTCTATTAATGTTTACAATCTTGTGTATAATATATTTTGTCTAAAGTCTTTAGCTTTCCAACGGTATATAATACATGTATATTAATATTACTGTTCTAATTTTCAAAAACAAAAAATTGCATTAAAAAAATATTTTTTCAGTTTTCTCCTTTAGTTGTTTTTCAAATTCGCTCAACTTCCATATTTAGCTATTTTTCAGAAATGCTAATCAGAGGATAAGGTTAATTTTTTTAAATTTACAGAATTAAAGGTACTTTAGAGAAAGAAATTTTGAAATATCGGGCATTTAAGCCCTGTCAGACTATTTCAATCATAATGAAACTTACATGATATTAAAGCCTATCTAATTTTATATTGATATAGGGAGTTTAAAAAAAATCATTTGAGCCGTTTTTGAGAAAATTGTAAAAAGGTGTAAAATGCATGGAAAAAGTGGCTTTTCTGGATTTTAATGAAGAAGTTTTTGTAACATCTCGGGCTTATAATTGTCTTAATTATGAAATTTCAGTTTCATAAGACTTTTCGTTTCTGCCCGGGAGTTACCACACACACATAGACCTTTTTGTGGGACTTGGTCATTTGGACTCAGGGGACTCTAAAACGTGTATTTCAGTTGTAAACTGGAATTCAAAAATTTTCACAATCGCACTACTTTCCCTTACTATATATTCCATATATAGGTAAGTGAAAGATAAAAAAAAAGAAGTGTTTTCCCTTCAATGATCACACCACCAGCCAACTCCACCTATAATTTATTTAACAATTAACTATTTTTCAACTTTTATTGTAATTGAAAATTCACACGTGTTTCAGAGCTATGAGTTTGTTGTTCTAGTCAACAATCAACTTACATCATCGGTATCAAATGGCATGTTTAAAATTAAACCTACTCTTTTTGAAGATCAGTACATCAGGAGTGGACGTCTTGAATTAAACAGGTTTCTAATTTATTAAATTATTTTATCTATTTATTTATGAAGATAAAATCTGATATCACTAAGTGATAAAGGTTATTCCCTCACAAGAGGGTACTTTTAATTAAGCTGGTTTTTAATATTTATAAAAAACAATCCTTTTTATTGTTTTATTTAGTACTGTCCGTAAAAAAATACAGTATTTCTGAGGCAGAAAATATTCAGGCTGATTTTTACATTAAAAAAAAAAAAAAGCTTTTATTAATAAGAAAAACATTACTCAATGTTTCCAGGAAATCTCACCCATCCTCAGGATCCTACACTAAGCAATATCAACACATAGTGAAATATTCATTAATAACAACTAATTATAATGTAAATGATTAAACATTTTTTTTGGTAATTTTAAACAGTTATACAAAAAATCTGGTGCACCAACACCAGCTTTCACTTACTTCCGTTGTTAAAATCATTTTAATAACTTTTAAATAGAAACATGTGTTTTATTAAATAATCTATTATATTATTATCTACAACAATCAGTTAGTTTTATCGCTTTTTATCATTCTCCATTAACTTTTATAATTCTGTGTATTAGATTATATTTTTCCAAAAATCGTTAGCTTTCCATCATACATCATCATCCATCATCCATTATACATTTATATTATTGTTCTTATGTTTGGATATCAAATTTGTTTAACTTATAAACTTACTGGATTTTTATCAAAGCTAACAAGATGGTATGGTTATTTTTTCCTAATCTACAAAATTAAAGGTACTTTGGAGGAAGAAAATTTAAATTATCAACACTAAAGCCCTCTCACACTATTTTAATCAGAATGTAATCTACATGATATTTAAGTCCACTAAATTTTACTTTAATATAGTGAGTTTAATCAAAATTGTTGAAAACCTTTTCTATTCTTCCTGTAGGTTAATTATTATAATTGAAATAAGTTTTAATGATATTTAACCATTATAAATTGTAGGTGTACTGGACGTCTTTTCACAGATGAATGTGTTAAATCAGCCAAAGGATTTTCTATTCTTCCACCAGTTCAGTCAGCGAGAATCACAACAAAGAGTTATTTTACATTCAAGTATGGAAAGGTAATAAAGAAATTGTTTTTTTACACAAACAAAATTATCTTATTCATAAATAATTAATGTATTTTTGGTCTTAGGTAAATGTGAGGGCCAAATTACCTCTTGGTGATTGGATTATTCCAGGTAGGATAATTTGATTTTTTTTAAAACTCAAAAACGTTAAATATTATTATTATTTTTTTTTTTTTTCTGATCGCAAGATAAATGCATTGTATCCTGAAAGGTCTATTGTATGCCATAGTATAGGGTTTTTATACAAATTAGTAATATTCTCCAATCATACTGAGCCTGGAGAAGCTGTCGCACCAACAGATTATATGATAAGAAGTTTCATCTTCATGTCTACAAACTATACAGTACTTGAACTTGAATGACTTTGAACTTTTGATAATTTAGTTTACAGTGTCCCGTATTAATGGCTCTAATTGTTTTCAAGGAGGATCTACTCAGATTCTGCAAAACCTTAGTTTTGTTTATATTTGGACCATCTAAGAACAGGAGAGAATAAAATATTATTAAAGGTGGAAGTATTGCTGACCTTAAATAGATCATGTAGGAAAAGTTATTTGATGGGGTTCGACGGTCATTGAGACACTTGGTATAACATAACTTATTTATTTTAACATTTTGGCCAAATATTAGTCCATAAGGGCTTAGGGGTTTTTCTTAAAAACCTTTCTGTAATTTTCCAAATTATGTTTTTTATCATAATATTTATTATTAATTTTTTAATTTGACTTAACTATGTATGAAATATATAGTAAGAGAAAGTATTGCGATCGTGAAAATTTTTAAATTTAAGTTTTCAACGGAAATACTCGTTTTAGGGTCCTCTGAGTACAAATGACCAAGTCCAGCAAAAAGGTCTGTGTGTTCGTATCTGTGTATATGTTAAGTCTAGCGCGAAAACGTGAAGTTGTTTACAACCAAAATTTCATATTTTAAGATCATCTATGCTTGAGATGTTACAGCAAATTTTCTATCAAAATCTTTTCCATCAGCCTTCCATCCGTCTTTTCCATCTTCCATTTCATGATTTTCTCAAAAGCAGTTCTTAACGATTTTGATTAAAGTTGCTATATTGAAAATTTAATGGGGTTTAATATGATGCTAGTTTCATTCTGATTGAAATAGTCTGACTGGGCTTAAATGTCGATAGTTTAAATTTTCTTCCTATAAAGTATCATCAATTTTGTAGATTCAAAAAATTTAATCATTTCATCTTTTTGGCATTGATGATAAATGGCTAAATATATAAGTTGGATGAATTTGATTATCAACTGAAAGAGAAAAGAGCAAAAGAATTTTTTTATGTAATTAAGGTATTGTAAAGTGAAGTCTAAATCATATATTTCCAACAATATACATTTTTTATTTAAATTAAATTAAAACTTTTTTCAACTTTATTACTTTAGTTTATTTAATAGTTCTTAAATTGATTTTAACAGCCGAAGTAAGTGGAAGTCATGTGTTGCCCGCACCAGATTTTTATTATTATATTTTAATTATTAATTTTGTTATTTAGTTATGATTATATTATACCTTACAAGCTGTAACCTACGGCTTTGCTCGTAAATATTTCATTTTTTATTAATTTATACATGTTATTGATAAGAGTAACTATTATACATATAACTTCGTATTCAGACGATCTATTAGAGTCATGATTTTTCTAAAAGGTAAAACGTTGGTATTGATTAATCATGAATGTGCTACTTGCTAGAGGTATATAATTTCATGTTGGACTGAATAAAATTAACATCTGGCATCAAGTAATTCATTGTATATAAGTAGTTAAAAGAGTAACTGATTGACAGATATTTAAGTTATATGTATTATGGTTACCCTTACCATAAAGGGTCACCTGTGGAATAGTGGCTAGCATAACAGCCTTCTATGCCAGATGGCCCTAGGATTTTTTAAAGGAAGGAAAAAATCTATGGTCAGGACATCCTTCATAGGAGTTAGAAAATGGTGGCTCTAAGCCTGTGCGATGTCAGGTCCTAATTAAACCTGGATAGGGAAAATTTTCTGATAAGTCACAGTAGCATAAAGTGACTCAGCATATCTTCAACTTTGACCATAAATGTTTTTATAAATAAATCAACACGAAATGGAAAATTCGCAAGCGAAATCCGCAGGGTACTGTTACTTATTATTATAAAATATGACTCCATTTTTTCATTTGTTTTTGATTTATAGAAATCTGGTTGGAACCAAAGGGAAGAATATACGGCCCATCTTTTTCTTCCGGGAGAATACGTATCGCCTTCGCACGAGGGAACCCAGATTTAGTAAACAAGAACAATGATAAGATCGGTATAAGTCACCTCGAAGCGGGCATCATCATGGGAACGCCGGAAAAAACCCGGCCAGGACTACATCCTGGGAATCTAATAAGCCGAATGGTTGGCATTCTGATTTTCACAACTTTACTTTGATCTGGGAACCAGGTAAGGAACATTTCATGAAATGTAATGAATTTTTATTGAAAGTGACACCATACAGCCACTTTATATATTATATTTTAAAAAAATATATTTTTTTAACTTACGAAAAAATAAATTAAGGTCTCACATTTCAAGTTTAATGATATGTAGAATCGATTGGTATAGTGGAATATAGTATATCAAACCTAGCAGTCCTGCTTGACTACTTTTCTTGAATATAAATTGACAGTGTAGCTGATTTATTAGTCTTAAGTTTTTTGATCAATTAACTGCAATATATATGCAACTTATAGGGGAGAAGATGATTCCGGATGCAGTGAAATAAACACTTAATTAAGTAGAAAACTTAATTTATTTGGCACAAATACTTAACACTTCCCTCGATGCTTTGGCCTACCAATCGGTTCAGCACACACCAATGGTTTTGGGATTCGTTCTTCACTGAGCTTAACAACTTTCTTGGGAGTCACTCACACAGAATTTGAGTTGAAACTTTTCATATTAACTTTTTAGAAAATCTTAAGGTGTCCTATAAGCTTTTTTTATTAATACAAAATCAAAATATAATATTTGTTTATACTAAAATTACTAAACACAAAGATTAAATATTTATTATTAAATTAAAATTAGAACCATTCTCTTCTAAAATCATATATTCATTATCACATTATTACAATGTTGTCATTTGAGGTTTCCAAGTCTATGCTTCATTTTCAAAATATTGCATCCAAACTAAAAACCATAATACACATCCAAATCAATCATACGTAATTATGTAATTACATTATTGTATTATATATCTGAATTTGTATGATACAACAATATAAAATTTACATCTCTATCCCAATCACAAATTGAAATTCTATTTCTTTATATTTCATCACATACCTTCAATATTTAAGACATCAAGTCCAAAATCATTTATTAACGTATTTTCTTTTGTTTTCCACAATGGTCATTAAATAAAATGAGTCAATATATTTTTTAAATACCTATAACATTATGGTTATAGGGATCACCTGTAGCATATTGGCTAGCATAACAGTATTCTATGCCAAAGGAGGTTTCAAACCCGCAGGTGTTTCTAGGACTTTTAATGGGAGTAAAAAATCCTTAGTTATGCCGTCCTTCACAGGGGACGTAAAAAGGTGTTCCCAAGCCTGTGTGATGTCAGGTACTCATTTAAGATCTCTATCCTAATTAAATCTGGATAGGCAAAATTTATGACTCCCACTGTAGCATCGTCTGATTAACCACAGTAGCATAAAATGATATTAAATAAAGAAACAAACATAATGATCATAATATTTCATTGTCACGTATTTCATAGCTACTGCATCTGTTGGACTAGCATTGTTGTAATTTTAATTTAATAATAATTATGTTTGTTGTTTGAGATTGATTTTCTGCTCTATTACCTTCCTCTATCTCTTAAGATTCTCTTTTCAAAATTGTTGAGACTTTCAAAGTATTCATCAAGGAAAAATCTATGGTATATTCTAATACATCACAGTTCACTATATACCATTTTATTTCTAATAAAACTGTAAATGTTTTAGACAGAATATCGTTCTTGATTGACGGTGATGATAAAGAAACAGTGATTGAACGTTATGAAGACAGTAGCCTCTCAAAAATTTTAGGTTTTGATGAAAATGAGTCGAGTAATTGGCAAGGATCTAAAATAGCTCCTTTCGACCAAGAGGTAAGTAGTTCAAATATGTTAAGGAAAAGGTGTTATATATATATATATATATATATATATATATATATATATAAGTTTGTGTTGTTCTTAGGTTTCAGTCAATGAATAAACAATTTTATCTATGGACGTTTCAGAATTTATTGTTCTCATAATCATGCCTTAACAGTGGAAAAAAAAACAAAAAAAAACAGAACATTAATATTATTATACAATAATTATATATATATATATATATAAATCCTATATATATAATATTTTATATATATAAACTCCTATATATATAATATTAATGTTCTGTTTTTTTTTTTTTTGCACTGTTAAGGCATGATTATGAGAACAATAAATTCTCGAAACGTCGCATAGATAAAATTGTTTATTCATTGACTGAAACCTAAGAACAACACAAACTTAAATTATCATACAGTCGAGAATTGATCAAACAATATATATATATATATATATATATATATATATATATATATTTCTTTATATTTTATTGAAATTTACAACTGTATAGGAATACATAAAGTAAATATGCTGATAAAAGATAGTGTACATGAAAAACGTGAAAAGAAACTGCCCATTGGCAGCACTCTAGATATATATATATTTTTTTTATTTTATTTATTTTTTTAATATTCTGGTTTTATAAAATGTTCCTGAAGGAAAAATAAATGAAAAAAAATTTAAATTAATTTATCTCAGGATTGGATTTGTAGATAATCAGGCACATTAATTTCTAACTATAACTTAACTTACAAAAAGTTAATATAATGGTATGCAGGTTAACAATGTTCTTCTTTATACTTGCAGCAGGTGCTCATAATAACTTCCCAGTCCAAAACAACTCTCTTTCTTTGTTTGGCTATTGGCACCTATTTCTTCCAGTTTTTACAAAAGTGTAGCTTCATTTTGGTTTACTATTTTCAATAATGAATCTTTGTAATCGACCTAACACATAAAAATAAATTATCCCCCTCCCTCAAAATTTGAGAGTTTAAGTTTCAAGATATGAAGAATCTGAATAACAAACTACAAAAATCCAGATTGTCCGCTGTAGCCCATCGCCTGTCCCTGTCCACTGTCTGCAGCATTTCTATGAAACTACTGGTTAAATTTTTTTTAAATTCGCCACTAAAATACTAGGGCATCCTAACACCCAAAGGTTTATATCAGCTGGTTATTTTTAAAATGGCAGCCAATTAAAAGTGATTTAATTCAGTAAATCAGTTATTTTTGAAGATAGAGAAACAATTTATTAACGTTGTTTAACCAAAAAACAATGAATAATCATAAAAAAAAGAAGAAAAAAATGAAAAGAAATTTTTTTTATATTTTACCCATAAATACGCCCATAACTCAGTTATTTTTGAAGAAAGAGAAAAATGTGTTTAACAGTTTTGAATCAGTAAATCGCAATAAAAAAAAAAATAATAATAAAATCTTGCCTATATATTAGCTTGTAACTCTATTATTGTTGAATATAAGATAAAAATTATTAAAGTTTTTTAACCAAAAAATAAACTAATTTAAAAAAAAATCCGTCTTTCCTAATTAATAAATAAATACTAAATTTTTCTTCTTATAACAAGTTATAACAACGGTTTAAGGATATTTATATGTTGTTTCAGTTCTACATAACATTGGGATTATCGGTTGGCGGAATGAGGGATTTTCCCGACGACTGTGTTAGCAGCAGTCATCCTAAACCTTGGAAGAATTTTGGAGTTAAGGTAATTATTAATGATATTTATTCTACAGTTCCAGTAGTTCTCAATCTTTAATTAAAGTATTCAATGTAATTTCTATGGATTATGATCAGATTTATGTTTCAAAGTTTTTATTTTCACTTAATACTACTACTATCGTGGCGCTACAACTCGGTGACGAGTCTTAGCCTCCTCCACCAACTTCCTCCAGTCATCTCTGTTCTGTGCAGCTATCATCCAGTTCCTGACTCCCAAGACATCTCTAGAATCCTTCGCAACACCGTCTGACCATCTCAGTTTTGGTCTCCATCTTCTTCTCGTACTGTAGAGAGGATCTTTCAGGATCTTCTTTGCTATTGCTTCATCCTCCATCCTTGCCACGTGGCCAGCCCATCTAAGTCTTCCGAGATTCATCCTCAGGATGACATCTTGATCATCAAGTATTGAATAAATTTCAGCATTTGTCTGCCTTCTCCAGTTTCCACCGATCTGTACTCCTCCAAATATTCTTCGAAGAATTTTCCTCTCAAAGATTAGGAGGTCTTGTTCCATTCTTTTTGTTGTCGTCCGATGCGTACAGCAGGACTGGGAGGATTAATGCTTTGTACAGATATAGCTTGTTCGGCCGGGATAGAAGGCGAGAGGTGAATTCCTTAAGAGGGCAAAGTAGCACTTATTAGCCATCAATATTCTTTTCTTGACTTCGACTTCAGTTGCGTAGTCTTGTGTTACCACTGATCCCAAATACTTGAATAGCGCTACTTTTTCAAAGGTAAAGGTGCCGATATTGATGGTCTCGCCAGGTTGAGGTTTTTCTCCCGAGGCCATATATTTAGTTTTACTTCGTTCACTTCTAGCCCAAGTACTCTGGCGGCCTCCAACAAAGCTAAAAATCCCTCTCTGACGGAATGCAACGACCACCCCACGATGTCTACATCATCCGTGTAGGCCAATAGCTGGACCATCCGATTGTATATGGTCTCATTAGTCGGCAAACCAGAATCCCTCACTGCCTTCTCCAGTGCCAAGTTGAACAGGAGGCACGCTAGTGCATCACCTTGGCGAAGTGATGAGGGATCCTTTTGTTGAGGGAAACTCTTCTGTCCTGTGACCACCAACCTGCACGGTACACTTTGCATCTCTCATGGTTAGCTTGACCAGTCGTATTAGCTTCTCTGGGATGTTGAACCCTTCAAGTGCCTTTTGTAGTTCTTCCCTTTCAATGCTATCGTCGGCTGCCTAGAAGTCAACGAAAAGATGGTGGGTTTTTATCTAATGCTCGTTTCCTCTCTCCAGTATTGTTCTAAGGCAGAATACATGGTCTATCGTAGATCTGCCTTATCTAATTCCGCATTGGTAGGGACCAAGCCTCTGCTCTGCTAAGGGTAGCTGTTCATAAAAGGCATCCTTATCTTCCTCACTCGAAGTTTCTGTTGGGGCATGCACACTAATGATGCTATAATTATAAAACTTGCCATGTATCCTTAGCACACAGATACGTGGGTTTATGGGCTTAAAGCCAATGACCAATTGCCTATATTGCCCTCTAACAACAAATCCTACTCCATGTTCGTGTGAGGTATCGCTGCAGCTATAATATATGGTGTGTCGTCTATTCTCAAGATTATCCTGGCCAGTCCATCTGATCTCCTGGATGGCAACTATGTCCAGTTTGAAGTGGTCAATTTGATCAAGGAGTAATTTTAGTGCTCCGGGTCTATATAGTTATTTATTTATTTATATGTCATTACAAATGACCCTCAAGACTTGGTAACAAATCCTATTTGGTCAGACCTGTCTATATAGTTAAAGAATGTTCCAGTATCCAAGTCCTATAGGGACAAACAATATGCAGGCTGACTATAATTATTCTCCATGTTCAGACAGCAACTCCTACCTCCCTCAGGTCCTCACTCCAAACTGACTGACTCTCCAGGTATATCTTCAGATACCTTTTTTACTCTATCCTACCTGCCAGGGACCTTTTTTCAAAATGGATGCTATGTTTGTAAAAAAACAACCAAATAAGAGCTGCTATTTAAATTTCAGTTATTATTCTATGGTTAGCCTGCCTAACACAATAATCAATAATAAATAATTAACTACAATAATTATAAAAAATGGCTATATTACAATAGATGTATAATATACCATTGGAAAGTTAAAGATTTGAGAATAAATGTTATCTTTTATATAAAACGTTGTAGAAGATAGTGTAAAGTGACGAATATGGCCTAAGTGAATATTGTACATAACAATTTTATATTGTTTAACTCATTCACGCTAGGGCGAATATCTATGTTTCGTGTGAGGCGGGACTGTTTTAGCTGCTTTACGCTTCATGGGGCAAGGCTGCAGGGTGACACTGTTGCAAGTTCCAACCTGATCACAACAGTTCGAGGCTTCTCACGTGTTAAATGCAAGATTGTAACAGTTTTGACATATACAAATGACTTGAAGGAGAAATTATGGACATACTTAAAAAATATTTTTATATTGTCAGAATTGGGAATAAAAATATGAAAAGAGACCACAGCTAAAGAAAATTCTTAAAGAAGAGTAATCAAATGAAATTAACAGATAAAGAGTCCTTTGTGGGGGATGTTGTAGGTTATAAAGCATTTAATAAATAAACCCTTATACTTGTTAACTCCTATAACATATAATTTTGAAGAAAAATAAAATAAACTTATTTTCATAAAACAAGTAGACTCACTGTGATGCTCGTCAAACCCACGGGATAGTTAAGCATGACCCACTTGTGGATCACACCGCATGAACATGTTAATCTAAAACATATGTTCCAAAGAAATTAAATATAATTCTATGACCTTTTATTAACTCCAACTTTATTTAATAATTGAGATATTGATTTCTAAAAAGTACTGCTGGATTTTTTTTTTTTTTTTTTTTATGAAATAGATAATTGTATTTTCCTCATTTAATTTTATCTAAATCTTATATTTGATTTTATCTAATGAACTCTCAAGTCCTTTAAAAATGAAATTATTTTCTAAAGGTACTAATCATGCATTTAAATTAGTTCCAAATCATACTAAAACATGTTCATTGCCAAACAATTCTAGATTTTAATGCAAAAAAAATCAAATAAATTGGTTTAATAATTAATAAGAGATTTTAGCGCTTCCTGTGAAATTTACTAAAATTGATTTAGTACCTTTTGGAAATCAACGTCTTATTTCTTAAATAGGTTTTAACAACTGAGGTAAGTAAAAGTCATGTGTAGCGCGCATCAGATTTTTTTTTTAATTTATTTTTTATATCATTATGAGCCAACTTTTCCTTCAGTGTTATTCTAAAGAGACTTGTACCAGATTAAATAAACAAATAATTATGCTATATATTTATTACCTTATAAGTAACTTCTCCAGAGGTAGGGGAAACCTCTGGTTAGTGGCAAGCATAACAGCCTTCTATACCCAAGGTCATGGGTTAGAACCTTCAGGTGGCCCTAGGATTTTTTAATGGAAATAAAAAATCCTTAGTTATGCCATCCTTCCGACGGTACATAAAAAGGTGGTCCCGAGCCTGTGTGAAGACAGGTACTCGCTAAAGATCTCTATCCTAATTAAACCTGGAGAGACAAAATTTAAGGCTTCCACTTTAATATACTTTGATAGCCACAGTAGCAAAAAGTGATGTTAAATGAATAAACAAACAAACATAATCCAAAGGTATTATTTTTTGGAGATTCAATGCAAAAAAATATTCTTGTTCCATTATGTATTACAAAACTATAAATAAATAATAACAATTTTTTTTCCTTTTTCTAGGCAATGGTGAATTTTTGGAAAGATCAAAATCACTGGTTCCCAACTTGGAGTGATGAAAAATCTATGTTTTTAATAGATGAAGTTTCTGTGCATGCATTGTAATGGAATAATTTTGTATTAGTTTTTTATATGTGTATTTTATATTATCTTTTTATTGAAATAAATTAATTTTATAAAAAATGTCTTTCTCACCCTTGTGATCTGTCCGATTTTGAGAATAACTTTAAATCTAAAGTTCATTAAAATAATTAAATGTGCATTTTTGTTTCACTGTAATATCATAAAATGTTCCCTGACAGTGCGTGAAACACGTAAAATACAAAACTGACATCTCATGAGTTTGCAGAAGACATTGTATCGGAAAATAACTATTGCAGTTTGTTTGATAGCATGTAAACAAGATTACATAAGAAGAATAGTAAGTAATCCCTTCCCACTAAGACTTCAAAGGTTATTCAGAACTTCAGGGCAGACCTTCAGCAGGCATTCTTACTCATCTTCGCTCTCTCCTAATTCATGGTCTCTGTTTCCGTCTAATGTCTCTATCCATGATTGCCTCCTTCTATCTGCCTGTTGGGAATTTTAATCCCCACTCTTTTAACTTTCACATATCTATATATGGACTTTATGAGTATTTAAGAGTTTTTACAGGAAATAAATTTTTTAGAGTGCCCTGAGTATAAATGACTAAGTCTCGCAAAAAGGTCTTTGTATGCTTTGCTGTTTTTGACTGGCTGCTTTTCTAAGGCAGCGGTACCTTCAAAAACTATATTAATTGATTTCTTTAATCAATATATAAACTAATTTACTGAAACCATTGGATTTCTTTTCTAAAGGTATTGTATTAACCGATCCAGGTAGGTGGCATGCAAGGTAAGATAACAGGAGACAGGTATCAATAAATGACATTATTATTTAAATTAACTTAACACATATACAATATAATTAACCTATGCCTGAGAATATTGAAGGACAATACAGTTAAACTTGCCATACAATATTACAAACAAAGAAATACCTTTATAACACTTAGTCGGCTGGCAAAGGTGGAATCAGTCTTAGGCCTCCCTCTGAGGCTTCATCCTCCAGCTGCTCTCTGACTGCTGACGGATCTCTCCTCGATATCTGATTCTTCTCTTCTCGTGGATGGAACTTGACTGCCTCTCTGATTCATCACCTCACCCCTCTTCTTTCCAGAAGTACTCTTTTTTGGAAAATGACAATCTGCTATCAGACAGAGAGGTGGGGCTGATATGGGAAGTGTCCCTAGGGTCTAGGAAGTTTTCCAAGGTATCGCTGGGGGGCCCCATGGAGGTAAACACCTTTTGAACTTTTGCCGAAAAAGACTTATTAATATCTACTTGATTAATGTATTAATTATTCAATAATGAATTTAGAGCCCTCAGTATCCTCAATACATAACAGCTTATCTAGTGAGTTATGTTCCCAGGAGGTACCGATATCTGGGATTGACCCATTGCCAATGGGAGGCTCCACTGCAACACTGGTCCATTCATTGTTCCGCGAATGTCCAATGTGCTGGATGCCCTGTTAAAATCCACTTCGACTATTCAGCCAAGGTTGCTGAATGTGCCGAGAGATTTGGGGTTGAGGAGAGACACCGGAGTATGAGAGCTCTACGGCAGTCGCTATGAGAAAATTCCATTGAGGAATGGGTCAACTGCAGGTGGCAAGGCATTGGGGTATATTTTAAAGAAACCACAAAAGTTAATAAGTTCATGTACAAAAAGCAGACACTTTCGGGGTCTGAAACTTAATATAAACTATGCACCCCTGCATGGAATCGCATGTTAGACGTTGCATGTCAGACAGGTTAGAGATGCTGGATCCCTCTGTCGAAAATGCAACACAACCAACTAACGTGCTGGAAAAATGTTCCAACAACTCCCTTCTGATAACACCTCAACATCACAGAGTAAAGCATGAGTAGATGAGGCTCCTTAAGGAAAAAGATTTTGCCTGCTTTGAGGAAGTTTACTGTGTGGATATGGATGGATCCACGTGATATGCTGATAACATGGTGTTTTCTAAGACTAGAAATTCAGCTATCTTTCTGGATTCCACCAACAACCTTGAAAAGACAAGTAAAGTGTAAAGGGAAAAGAGAGAAATCTACGAAAAATGTATCTCTTTCCTCAAGGAAACATTATGCGAGAGCTTCAGTGAGACAGACTTCAACGTCTAAAGGTCTATGGTTCAGAGCCCATGAAAAACAGATAAAACTAAATGGTTATTGTAGATAATAATTTTAGATGTTAGATTATTTAATGAAAAAAAGGTTCCCAACGAAACAGAATATAATCCCTTTTTTTTTTTTTTTTCAAATGCACATTTTTTTCTTTTTTCTAATAAATGGAGGATTTAGATAAAGGTCCTTGTGGGTGCCAGCGGTGAGAAAGGGGAGGGTATGGAGCGAGGAACAAAGAAGAGTGCAGTGTCTGAAAGGTTGACGGGGTGGTGGGGAGAGAGGAAGAGAGGGGAACGTGTGGGCAAAGTTGGGAGAAAATGATATCTGCATGGTCTATAAGACCATTTCACGTAAAAAAAAAATAATAATAAATTGGAGGATTTATAAAGAAAAAATCAGGTACTTTGGGAATAAAATAGGTTAGAAAATGTTCAACTTAGTTATTGATTATCACTATTTCTAAGTATTTTAACAGGGTGTTTAGCAAATCAGCTCAAAGAGATTCACTGACTTTTCCATATTGTAAGAAGTCTTTTACCTGACCGAATCTTGGTGAAAATCGACAAAACAAAAAATAATTATAATTAATATGGTATGCTAGATTAAAAATATATATAATGACTAATTACTTTACGATATCTAGATTATTTTAGACTTAACTATATCTACCCGACACCAGCTGAAATTGTAGTTGTTTAAGTTGACTTACCAATGAATTAAGATGAACTTGAATACTGCTGTTGGTAATAATCAATATTTACAAATCTGACTACAAATTTATTTACAATCAATATATCTATATAAACTTTAAGAGCTTTTCTTTAATCTTTGGATCTCTGCAGCCAAATTTTCAGCTTTCTTTGAAGAGCTTCTTGGAGCAGTTTTGCTTTTTTTGCCTCCAATTCCTTCACCTGAAGGTTGACTTTTCTCTTCTTCACAGCCCTCCTGTCCTTTTATGATCTTTGTATCACAAGTAGGCCTATTGAAACTTTTGTCTGAGCAGAGAAGAAACAATGTTATATATGGACCATTTTTCCTGACCAAAGGACCAAATTTCTTGACTTTTTCATATTTTTTTAAAATCCCTGACTTTTTCTGGTTTTCCCTGTTGCAAGACACCCTGTCTAATTAATGAATAATGTACTACAGTTTCTTAATGATGTGAGAATGGTTGATTGTGTGTAAATATCGGGGAGAAGTTAATAGCGAGTGCTTAAATTATTGTTGTGATCTTCCTCTTTCATCAATTCTCCTAAATAAGGCCGAAAATTAAGACCGAAACGTTGGCACAAATAAAGTTTTCAACTTAAGTGTTTTGATGACTACACCTGGAATTAACTTCTCCCCAATAAGAGTTTCTCTTCAGTGCTCTAAATACACAACAGATGAAAACTTTTTGTTTTGATGTAACTTTACCGTTTAGTTGTTTCAGAAAGTTGTAACAATAATCAGTTATATCATTAATCTCTATAAGATTATTATGAGTGGGAAGTGAAGCACCACTGATGGCCACTCTGGGAAACACACATATAGCTTTTTTCAGTCAAATTCATAATTTTTTCAATCAAATTCATAATTTTTTTTCAGTCAAATTCATCATTTTTTCAGTCGAATTCATAATTTTTTCAGTCAATTTCATAATTTCTTGTACCCATTTTATACAGTTAATTTAATGAGGTTTTGCTACCAAGAACTTAACATTTTTATTAAATGTTG
The DNA here is from genome assembly GCA_023052935.1 of Piezodorus guildinii. Classification (NCBI taxonomy): domain Eukaryota; kingdom Metazoa; phylum Arthropoda; class Insecta; order Hemiptera; family Pentatomidae; genus Piezodorus; species Piezodorus guildinii. The sequence goes on from CM041294.1 coordinate 90,779,956, forward strand.
TTGTTGTTTATCCATTCAACATCACTTTATATTACTGTGCTTAATCCGACGGTGCAGCGGGAGTCCTAAGTTTGTAAAAGGTGTTTGAATCTACCGGGTTTGAACCCGTGACTTTAGACATATTAATCCTTAATGCCTTTTTGAATGCATAAAAGGTCACCAGTGGAGTAGTGGCTAGCATAACAGCTCTCTATGCTTAAGGTCAAAAGTTCAAAACCAGCAGATGGTTCTATATTTGCTTTTAGAGAGTAAAAGTCCTTGGTTATTTCGTCCTTTAAAAGAGGCTGTTATGCCTGCCACTACTCCACAGGTGACCCTGGATGCATTCAACAAGGAGTTAAAGATTAATATGTCCAAGGCAACGTGTTCAAACCCGGCAGATTCGTACACCTTGTTGAATGCATTTAGGGTCACCTGTGGAGTAGTGGCTAGCATAACAGCCTTCTATGCTTGAGGTCGCAAGTCTAAAACCAGCAGATCATCCTATATTTGTAAACCACAGATGACTCTTAAAAGATTTAATAAGTGGAACTCGTAAAAGATCCCTATCTTAAGTAAACCTGGGTAGGCAAAACTTGGGACTCCCACAGCACCGTCGGATTAAGCACAGTAACATAAAGTGACGTTGAATGGATAAACAACAACAAACATTTAATAAAAATGTTAAGTTCTTGGTAGCAAAACCTCATTAAATTAACTGTATAAAATGGGTACAAGAAATTATGAAATTGACTGAAAAATTATGAATTTGATTGAAAAAATTATGAATTTGAATGAAAAAATTATGTATTCGACTGAAAAAATTATGAATTTGACTGAAAAAAATTATGAATTTGATTGAAAAAATTATGAATTTGACTGAAAAAATTATGAATTTGACTGAAAAAATTATGAATTTGACTGAAAAAAACTATATAATAGTATGCATAATGTTTAATAAATTTCAAAGCATGTAATTACTTCTCTTTTGCATGTTTCTACTAATCAATAAACTGTACATCCTCACTAGTGACTATTTCTACTTGATATTCTTTACCTATTTATAGCATGGATCACTCGTAAGTAGTTTTATTTCTTTATCTTTTTATCTAAACCATTAAAACGGCCTATAGCCTGGCACCCACACAAAGTTTAATATCGAAGTTTTCTTACATACACTCAATCCGAACTTACCTGGTTACAAAGTTCTGAACTATTAAAATAAGATTTTTATGTAGTAAGGAACGAGATAAATTAAAGGAAAGAAAAAGTAATACTAAAACAATTCATTTCATTAGTTTAATAATTAAAAAGAAATTATCTCTATAAATTTTAAACCATCAAAATATTGAGGGCAGAAAAAAAAAAAAAAAATTTAAAGCACTTCAAATGTTATAATTCTCTATAAACCATGAAGGCTTTGTAAAGACATTTTATATCACCGATACTGATAAAACTGTATGTACAAAATGTTACAATAAATAGACATTGCAACCTAAACGCCAGCACGTATAGGAGGAGAGACTAAAATGACACCGTCTCCTCTCACGAACAACATTGGTATCGTACGTTTTGTTGTCCTGTACATTTCTTCATAAGTTTCTTCGTCTATTTCGATTGTTGTGATTGTTTCCTCGGCTTCGCCAAGGACCATGTTTAAATGTTGATCATAAGCCTGTAAAATTAATTTTCTTAAAACAATTAAGAGTCATATATAGATATACTTCATATGATAAGAATAAAAAAAAGTAATATGTATGTTTTTAATATATAATATTTATTTTAATTTTTTCAATCACTGAAAACTATGACGCTATCCCTAAAGTCTGCATTATCATTAGTGTCTGGAGTTGGGTACTTGCTACTGTCATTATCAAGGACCTATCACAAGTGTCCACAACTGATAAGACCAATCACTGAACTAATTTTTGGCACTATGATCCATAAGGAATGCATCAGCGATCACATCGTCAGCACAACACAGTTCTCTAATGAGCATTTTATAATATTTATTTTATGTGAGGGAGTTCAAATCAAGTTATTTGATAAGAATAATATTATAAAGTCACTATTTATAATTCAATGAATGTGTATTAGGGGATGCATAAACACGTAGTCAGTAGCCTTCAATGCGCAAAGTTGTAGGTTCAAATCTGGGAAATGGTCCAAGGATTTTTTAATGGGAGTAAAATATCCTTAGTTATGCCGTCCTAAGGAGATGATGTAAAATGCAGCCAGGAGCCTCTGCAACGTAAAGGGCTCATCAAAAATCCCTATCCTAATTAAAACTGGACAAAATTTAGGATTCCCATTGTATCATCGTCTGTTTAGCCACAGGAGTATTAAGCGATGTTAAGTTAATAAATAAACATGAAGACATCAGTTAAAATGAAATAATTTAGTGATAGAGGCTTTAAAACAATGTTGAACTATTTTAAAATAATTTATAAATACCATTTTTTTTATTTGAATTGGAATTCCTCAGTAACTAATAAAAATATGTTATGTTTCTGACCAATAATAATTAAGATCTTTAACATTTTTTTTTTTTTTTTATGATTAAGCACAATAATTAAAACATTGATTTTCTAAAAGACATTGTTTATGAAATAGATATGTTGACATATTTATACTTTAATCATTTAGTTTTATCAAAATCCATAATCAAATTACATCTAAACATCGGTTAAAACGCAACTCTAGCTTAAATTTTTTTTTAAATAATTGGTTCATAAGGAATTAAGGAGAGATTTCATTGCTTACAGTCAGAATTCCTAAAATGGATTTAGTACATATTGAAATTGGTATCAATTAAAAAGTGGAAAATACAATTAAAACAATAGTTATAACATTAAAAGTTAATAGAATGTTCTAAGAAGTAGACAAACATAATAACTTACATGAAGCCTTCCTCTAAGTTCCCTCTCATTTCTCATTTTAACATAAATCTTTTCATCCAAACTCAGTCTGATTAAATCTAAAGGCTCTTTCACAGTGATAGCTGGAGTCTAATAAACAAAAATTTTACACACTTCTGTAAACAGTTCAACATATTATAAAATCACAATAATTAAATATCATTTATATTACTTACTTGTTCCTGTTCTTCTGTCATTGTTTTAGTTTAAAATTTTCTCAACAGTAAAACAAATCGGATAAGATTACAAGCTATGTAACCTTCCAAATTTAAAGCAAACCTATAACCGCAAAACTTAGACTATCGATTTTTTTATTTTCGATTCAATGGTAGTATGAAATCAAGGAAATAATACCAAAAATATATAACTCTCCATCATCAAAAACTCCATCATTAAAAATATATAACAATTTTATTTCTTACTAATATAATGATGAAATGTATTTTAAATAATTTTTAATACATAAATTGTTACTTAAAATTTAGTATTTTATAAAATATATATTTGTGAAGACAGAAACTTTTGGAAAATTTGTCAATACAGAACTTCTATCTCCTAAAAAAAATTAAAATAATGATTTTTTAAATTACTTATAGATTACCAAAGATGCTGTATCATTAAATTATTTTTCTACTATGCAGATAAAAAATATATTCAATTATATGTGAATAATGTCCAAACAGGGGCTGTACACTAACAGGACTGAAGTAGGGGAGGAGCGCAGGTACCCCCTAAACATTATAGCTTTTTTCAGTCAAATTCATAATTTTTTCAGTCAAATTCATAATTTTTTCAATCAAATTCATAATTTTTTCAGTCAAATTCATAATTTTTTCAGTCAAATTCATAATTTTTTCAGTCAAATTCATAATTATTTCAATCAAATTCATAATTTTTTCAGTCTATTTCATAATTTTTTCAATCAAATTCATAATTTTTTCAGTCAATTTCATAATTTCCTGTACCCATTTTATAAAGTTAATTTAATGAGGTTTTGCTACCGAGAACTTAACATTTTTATTAAATCTCGTTGTTGTTTATCCATTTATCTTTTACGAGTTCCACTTATTAAATCTTTTAAGAGTCATCTGTGGTGCACAAATATAGGAGGATCTGCTGGTTTTAGACTTGCGACCTTACGCATAGAAGGCTGTTATGCTAGCCACTACTCCACAGGTGACCCTAAATGCATTCAACAAGGTCTTTGAATCTGCCGGGTTTAAACACGTGACTTTGGACATATTAATCTTTAACTCCTTGCTGAATACATCCAGGGTCACCTGTGGATTAGTGGCTAGCATAACAGCCTCTTTTAAAGGACGAAATAACAAAGGATTTTTACTCCCTAAAAGCAAATATAGGGCCATCTGATAGGTATGAACTAGTGATCTAGTGGATATAAGGATGTTATGCTAGCCACTGCACCACAGGTGACCCTCGATGCATTCAACAAAGTGTTTGAATCTGCCGGGTTTGAACCCGTGACCTTAGACATATTAATCCTTAACACCTTTTTGAATGCATAAAGGGTCACCTATGGAGTAGTGGCTATCAAAACAGCCTTTTTAAAGGACGAAATAACCATGGATGTTTACTCCCTAAAAGGAAATATAGCTGTTATGCTAGCCACTACTCCACAGGTGATCCTTTATGAATTCAAAAAGGTGTTAAGGATTAATATGTCTAAGGTCACAGGTTCAAACCCGGCAGATTTAAACATTTTTTAATGCATCGAGGGTCACCTGTGGTGAGTGGCTAGCATAACATCCTTCTATCCCCTATATCGCGAGTTCATACTTGGCAGATGGCCCTATGTTTGTTTTTAGGGAGTAAAAATCCTTGGTTATTTCGTCCTTTAAAAGAGGCTGTTATGCTAGCCACTAATCCACAGGTGACCCTTTATGCATGCAACAATGCATTTAGGGTCACCTGTGGAGTAGTGGCTAGCATAACAGCCTTCTATGGTCGCAAGTCTAAAACCAGCAGATCCTCCTATATTTGTGCACCACAGATGACTCTTAAAAGATTTAATAAGTGGAACTCGTAAAAGCTCCTTAAGTTTTGCCTACCCAGGTTTACTTAAGAGTAAACCTGGGTAGGCAAAACTTAGGACTCCCGCTGTACCGTCGGATTAAGCACAGTAACATAAAGTGACGATAAATGGATAAACAAGAACGAGATTTAATAAAAATGTTAAGTTCTCGGTAGCAAAACCTCATTAAATTAACTTTATAAAATGGGTACAAGAAATTATGAAATTGACTGAAAAAATTATGAATTTGATTGAAAAAATTATGAATTTGACTGAAAAAATTATGAATTTGACTGAAAAAATTATGAATTGACTGAAAAAATATGAATTTGATTGAAAAAATTTTGAATTTGACTGAAAAAATTATGAATTTGACTGAAAAAAGCTATATTGGGCCAAATAAATATACAGTAGAAGTAATAAGATTAATTATAAGACAAATATATATGATTTTTTATTTCAATAACGTACTTAATGTTTAAAATTTATATTAAAAATATATAGATAGTATTTAGAAAATAATAAGCATTTTCAACCTACTTAGACGAACAGAGAAAAGATAAAGATAAAGATGTTTATTATTTTTGATAAAGATACATATATGTAATTTAAAACTATTGCATTCCGGTATGATTTCTCGTTTATATACAAATCTTAAAACACATCTTATGTCCTTAGATATTTCAAGTTCAATTAGTACTACTAGTTCTATTAGTGTTTACTTTCTCTCCTATATCGTAACATTTCAATTAATTTAAAAATATATTTTGGCCTATCAATATTTTTGAATGTTGAGATTCTTGCCGGTCCTTATCAGGATAGCAGCAATAAAACCTCTCTTCAGGTTGTGTTTTTTTTTCTGTGAATATGAAAGGTTTGACTTGTAAATATTTTTATTAATTATGGTGATGGCTGCTTTTCCAGTGGCAAAATTAGGGGCACTATTATTAAAACAGGTCAGTAAACCGATTGCCAGTTTTGCTAAGGAAAGAGCAAAAAGTCATCCATTTTTCAGGAAATATGTTTGTATGCCTCCAGCCCAATGTATGTATTTAAAATATTAACTATTAATAAATTTATATGTTTAGTAATGATTTAAGTTTTCTTTCTTTTCTTGTTTAGTTTACAATTGGTGTGAGGTGAAGATGAAAATGTGGGTGCTGAATTTAGGAAAACCTGTTGAGGTACCAAAACTTAATGAAGCCATGGCTATTGAATTAGGAGCTAATCTGCTAGGCGAAACCATAATTTTCTCAATTGCTGCATTGCTATTGTTTAGTGAATATGCCCGTAGTGCAAGGAAGGAAGCAGCGAAGGAAGAAGCTAAACAGAAAGAGATGAGTGATTTAAAAAATGCTATCAGAGATCTTTATTTTGAAAGTGAAAAACAGACCACTCAAATTAGAGAATTATTAAGAGACATTCAAGAATTAGAGTCACTTGTATCAAAATCTAGACCATTCGCTAGTCGCAACAAACCTGAACCCCCTTCTGATTCAGGTCCCTCACAGTCTGCTAATGATGCTAGTAAAGTTGTACCTTCGTCAAATTCTTCTGTAGAAATATTAGAATCAAGTAAGCAAGGGGTTATAATCAGTGCTTTAGATTATGTTACGTATGTTTTACCAAACAACTTGTATGACCGGAATTGATATTTTTAGTGTGGAAAGAAGATAACCCATAGACTGTTATTGTTCATTATGTACTTTGTTGTTAATTGTCAAAATGCAATGTAGTTGTATTTTTGTTTTGGAATAAAAGCTTTAATTTTTTTTAAAATAACTAATAATTGTTTCATTGTTATAATTTAAAACCTCGAATCATATTGTGCATATTTTGTTAAATTATTTTGTCACTCTTATGTATATATGTTTTGTTAAATCTAAGTGTAAAATAAATGTGTTAAACAAATTTACTATGTATTATTTTATTTCTGTAAAATTAATATTTGTACTAAAGATTATTTGCGGCTCAGCATCAATTATGTTATTGATAGAAATGTTTTCTTGTCACATGATTGAAATGGTTATCAGTGCCTGAAGTACCTATCAATAAACTAAATCAAATTTCATCACAGTGAGATAATAAAAAAGTACTATCCATGCAATGAATGGGTTTATTGTGAAAATTGGAAATAGTTTTGTGAGCTATAGATTATTTTAATTCTGTATTATGATAGGATTTTTTTTTGTTTTTAATTACAATGGGAGACTGCAGGCAATTGTCTGATTGTTGATTATAATCAATTTGCCTACTGTAATGTAAACTCTCCAATAATTTTATTTTGCTTTATATGAAACGTATAACCATTGTATTTATATATTTTTCCAAAAATTAAAGAGCTATGTAATTTTTTTATTTTCTCGCAGAGAATCAATTTTTTTACAAGCTGGTGAATGTGTAGGCCTCAACTTCAACCCTCTCTGCTTTAACTTCCCCGTAATATTTTTCCATCCATTATTTTTTCTATTTATGTTTCTAATCCCGTATATTATAATGAGAGACGATGTTGAACAATTTATTCAGAGAATGATAATTTTCGACTGCATAAAAAATATTTTATTTTTCAAACTCTATTAGCTTTGAATCATTTTCTAAATAGTGAACCTGTTATTTTCATCTGTATCTCTATGTTACTTCATTTTTTCAATGATTCTGATTTATTTTCTAAGTACATTTTTTTTTTCATTATAAATGAGGCAGAAATTGTGTTTGACCAAGTTTTCCTGGATTATATAATCACCATATTTTTTTATTTTATCATATTTGCTAATACATTGCATGGGTAAAATATTGATATCGAAATTGTTACCCTTCAAAATATTTTCCTATTATGTTAATAGCAGACTACGTGATAAAGATATTTTATTTTACTTAAACCCAAGGAGGTTAAAAATATTAGTTATTTTTTTATACTGTATATTATTATAACTCTCTATTAAATAGCTTAGATAAATAACAATGGTGATAATAATAATCCGAAGGAATATCAATTTTACGATTAAATACAAATCACTTTAGTGATCAGGAATGCCGCTAGAGATCACCAAGTGTATGGACAGCAAAGGGTTCATCTCCAGGCACTAATGATTATGCGGATTCATATAAATGTAAATATACATAAATATGGCAAGATAGAAGACTATTCTCTTACAACTTAGGGTTTCTAATCATAAGCAGTGCATTTTTTCCGTTCTGACAGGGACATATAATTACGGAAGAAATGTACTGCGCATCAACTATCCGATTTCTAGGCGGCGAGGAAAAACAATTATATAAATATGCGTTATATTAATAATTTTGACAACGTTTCGGTCCAACCATATGAGACATCATCAGGGCTAGAACCACTCATAAATGACAAGGAGATACAACAATTTTATCACTTTTGTAATTGGCATTTTAGTTTATTACAAAAATGAACTCTGACTGACTCCCGATTACTTCTACCTATGATAATTTTAACAGTCGACCATAAATCCTCAATATTTATAATATAAAAGTTTTAAAAAAATAAATAATGAAGTTTTATAGAAAATACGATAGTTGAATATATCTATAGTAATACTAGCTGTTCCCCGCGACTTCGTCTGCGTCAATTTCTGTTATTATGATCGAGATTAAGAAGTTTTTAAAAGAATATATTGGGTTTTACAGAAAGTTCATAGAGAAATTTGGGCAAAAATTAAAATTGATGAACAGCTTAAAATTTATTTATTTAATCTACAAAATAGTTACCACCGGCTTAAAAGGTCCTTTACCCCTTTTTTCTCTAAAACCTGTCCTTACTCCTGAAGAACAATAAAAGGATTTCTCTTGTAGAAAAATTTCGAGACAATGGAAAAGATGGAAATCCAAAGAAGCAATGTCAGGAGAGTACGTCAGGTGAGGTAAAACCTCCCATCTGAAGCTTAATAACTTTTGCCGAGTCTTTAAAGACACATGGGGCCTAGCGTTGTCTTGGTGGAATAGCACTCCTTTCCGATTTGCCAACTCTGGCCATTTCTCTTCAATTGCTGCCTTCAATCGGTCTAACTGGGCGCAGTAAAAGTCCGACCGTATTTATAGTTTGGTTTTGTGGAAGGAGCTCAAAATGTATGGGTTCCTTCAAAGTCCTCCAAATACTGAGCATCACCTTTCTTGGATACGGCTTTTGGTGTTGCGAGCGGCGTCGTTCCAGGCAACCCCCAAGATTTGTTTCCGCTGGTGTTGATGTAGAGAACCAATTTTTCGTAACCAGTAGTTACTCGTTTCAAAAATGGATCCTCCACATTTTTTTTTCAGCAACAAATCACAACATGAAATCCTTTCAATAAGGTTCCTTTCACTTAGCTCATGGGGAATCCAAACGTCGTAACCACAGACGTACCTGGCCTTTAAATAATTAAAATGGTCGATTTCCAGGTTCTTAACTCCGCAGCTATCTCACGGACAGTATTTCGTAGATTGTTTGCTATGACCGTCATAATATCCTCGATGTCAGGCGTTGAACTCCGGTCAGCCCGGGGCTGGTCTTCCAAATTGAAATCTCGTGATCTGAACCGTGAAAACCACTTCTGAACCCTGCTATCAGCAATTGAATCGCTGCCATACATGGCACGAATCTTTCTTGCAGTTTGGGATGAGTTTTCTCTTTTTTAAAAAAGAGCATAATATGCAGAAAATGAACTGAATCGTCAGCAAATTTGGCAATAAACTACATTAATGAGCTTTAATAAAGACGAATTCAGTGTATAAACATAGTTCATTCCATTATGATTAGAGGCATATAAATAAACATCAGCTTTCTGATTCATTTTTAGTAGAAAAATAAAAGATAAATTTTATATTAAAATCTCTACGCACTTTTCGGGCAACCAATATTTTAAAGTATTTCTGCGTAAATGATATTTTCAGTTTTATTTTCTTGTGGCAGAAGAACAAACTGATTTTCTCTGCGACCCGATCTTGACAATGCGACATATATGTAGTTAGCCATGTGAAAAGCAGTCTTGACGTAAATCGATTCCTACGTGTTTAAATGTTTGCCCTTCTGATTGAATTATTTTAAAATTAAAAGGTAAATCATATAGAATCATTGCGTTGCGAGATTAATTTTCCTCGTTTTTCCCACATGATCCTTGTCCTCCTATTGATCACAGGGTGATGTTATATATCCTATAACCTTCCTTGATTTGCGTTCAAACAAACTCTTTAGCTTTATAATATTAGTATAGATTATAAAGCTAAAGAGTTTGTTTCTTTGAACGCGCTAATCTCAGAAACTACTGGTTCGAATTTAAAAAATTCTTTTTGTGTTGGATAGTCCATTTATCGGTAACTGTTCCGAAGTGTCACTTCTCTTATCAGTAGCCCTTTTTATGATTATCCAGAGTGATATTGTTGAGCTTAGTTGTCTTCCACCCGGCTTTGGGCGCTAAATTCTATCACCCCCACCATACTACCCACGTCTTTAGAAATAAAGGTTAGTATATTTATCCTAGGTGTCTTCCACCCGACTTATGGCGCCAAATTCAAAATACTTATTAAAACCCAAGGAGTTTGTTATAGTATGGAGGGCAATTTAAGTAACTAATACCTGCATAGCCGCCATTGTTTGCGTATTGCTATTGCTGTCAGTTGTCACTTACTTTATTCGTCTTCTATCTATATACATAATTTCCAACTACGTAATAATTCTGGCAAGGATAATCTTATAAAGAAACTGAGCTTTTTTAGGTAAGTGTTTCATCTTTAATTAGATATACGTATGTTTATACAATTTTTTGAGCATAACTTTTTGATTGATCCTGAAACCTATAATTTTTGCTGGCAAATCGTGAAATACAAGTTTATATGTACTGACAAAGTGAAATAAATTAATAATTGGTTTCGAATGTAAAGAATAATATGTAAACAGGTCTAATACTGTTGAAAGGTATCAAATTATCTAATTTTTTTCCCAGGTGTCTGTTTACTGTTTTGCATTTACCTTGAATACTTTTGATGTTTTTTATTCTAGATTAGGTAGAGTATGTAATTTTATATAACATGATTGGTTAAATATAAACTATCTAAAATAAAGAATGTTGATTTTTTCTGGTACTTGACTTGTACATTTAAGTAATGTTGTTGTATTTTAATGATATATTTTGTAGGTTTCCTGGTCTAAAGGAACCAGAAAGAAGATAAGCCTGGATAAATGCTGTAAAAAGAGTCAATTGGGTTCCTGCAAAATATGATAGTAATAGTTAACATTTCATTGCTGATCAAGTTGAGACAACTTACATTAGTAGACCACGGCTTAAACCCGGATCAATACCAAATGTGTTTGAGGCCTATCCTGACCATTTGAAACTAATGATTGTAGTGGTGAGTGGCAATTATGAAATAAATATTCATATGAAAGATTGAAAACTCAAATTTTTAGTAAGTCAAGTGTTAAAAATTAATTTTAGAAAAGAAAGTCTCCTGCAAAACGGACAACTAGGAAGAAGCTTGATTGTAATAATAATGAAAAGGACGCAATACCTGCTGATACAGCTGTGCACGAGGTAGCTCCATCTTCTTTACTCCAGCAGGTGTATATAATAAAATTTTAACTTAATAAAAGCAACAACAAACATCTCCATGTCATTGATGAAAAAAGGAGAATTGGTTTTACAGGCTTTATAGTTGTCATTGAAAATGCTCAATATTTATGTGACAAATTAGTCATTTAAGAGAAACTTGTAAAGTACATTCCATTTTATAAGTCAAGCCAAGACCACCTCGAGATTTTTTTCGGACATATAAGTTCAAAGTTTGGGTATAACAATAACCCAGCAGCCTTTCAATTGACTAAATTAATGAAAAAAATACTAGTGCAAAAGGAGCTGCATGCACCAGTAGGTGGCAGTTGTCAGCCCATTGAGAACATGACTATTTTGACATGTTCCAGTTCAAGTATGTTGAGGGTAGAAAACCTCGAGAACCAATTACCATCTGATCATGATTACATATCATTTGACCTCAGCCACTATAGTTAGCAAGTTATAAAATATATATATGGCTTTGTAGTTAAAAAAATTGAGAAAAGCATTCATTGTACGGTGTGTTTATCCACCTTTATGGAGCAATGTGCCCCTTTCATCTGGTTTGATACATATTAAAGATAAGGGTGGTTTACTTTATACAAACCAGGAAGTGTTCATAGTTTGTAGAAACACAGAGTAAGCTCTGTGTGGATTTACAAAAGTAAGAGGCTTGCATCATTGGAGCACCTATTCAGAGAAGGCTTTAACGATATCAATTTTCCAAAAAAGCCTTGACCAGCAAGCTTTCAGCTGTCGTTCACCGCACATATTAAATCAGAGCGTTGATTATAGTCATATGTACCACCTTATTAAAGTAATTATTAAATATTATATGAATGTACTACTCTTACAAAAGTATATCTGAAGTGGCCCAAGGGGTGAGTGTAAGGCAGTTCAACAACAAAAATTACCTTGTTTAGAGGCAATTAAGAAGTTTCCATTTCTTTAATAATAGTTAATATATTTTTCATGAAACATGCTTTTTATTATAACTAATTAGCCGTTTCATTATTTTATATTATGTATATATCCATTTTATTGTTTTATTTTTTTTGTATTTTATATCCCATATATTTTTGCATTAACTATAAAACTATTATTATGATTATGTGTATAGTTTATATTATGCATATTAATTTATTTTATTTCTCAGAACAACCCACTGGAATGATTGCTGGATGTGGAGGCTGCCAGGAGGCTCCAAGAAGAAGACTTGAATGTATTATTTGTGAAATAAAAGATTGTCTATTCCAAACATTTTTATTGATTAGCATTTTTAATTCCATCCATAAATAACATTTCTTCCTAACATGACATGTGAATTGAGGAGCTACCTATGCAAGGAATAATGCCTCATCGTCCATGAGATATTACTTGTAGGCAGGGTTTGATTTTTTGTTTAAATGGACTGATTTATCAGAATTTTAAAATAAAAGTTTTATAAAGACTTTTCTAATTATTTTCATGAGAAATGATTCTAGTTTTGAAAAAATTGATTAGCATTTTTCAATGGTATCCTTGATCCTTAAAGTAACACAAGTATTGAGAATCTTACCAATGGTTTATTAATTTAAATTCTTCCCTTAAAATAAAAATTTAGGAGCATCCTATTAAATATATAGAATATTTTATTGAATAAACAATAGAAATAAGTAGTTGAAGGGGGGTTGAATTTTCATTGGAGTCGGTACACAACGGTAAGAGAAAGAGAACTCATTATACAACAGTTCAACAAAAGAAAATCGTATAGAGAAATTGGCAAACTTTTTCAGAAAAGTCATGCAACAGTAGAAAAAGATACTTTCCGATGCTGACGAAAGGTGGATTCTGAAATATGGAAAAAATAAACCCAAGAATGAGTGCACCAAAAATTGCAAGTGAAGTGGAAAATTATTTAAAGAACATTGCTAGTGCGGAAACTGTGTGTGTCGTGTCCTAAGGAAACACAATTTTCATGGTAGAGTTGCTAGGTAAAAGCTGTTCATTAGTAAAAAAAAATAAAAAAAGACCGGCTAAAATTTGCAAATGAGCACATTTCCAAAGAATTTGAGTTTTGGAAAAAGTTTATTTTTGCTTATGAAAGCAAATTTAACATTTTTGGGTCGGATGGATGTGGATACATTAGGAGAAAACCTGGAGAAGCATTTTCCAAGCAAAATCTCTTACCGACTGTGAAACATGGAGGTGGAAGTGTGATGTGGGGATGCATGGCAGCCTCTGGTGTGGGAAATCTGCATTTCATAGAAGGTATAATGGATGAACATTTATATGTGGACATATCAAGGCAAAATCTGAAGGTAAGTGCTGAAAAACTTGGATTAAAAGGTATTTTTACTTTTACCAAGATAATGACCCCAAGCATTCTTCGTTGATAGTGAAAGACTGGGACACCTGCGGTCACCCTATTTAAATATCATTGAACATTTGTGGGCAAAATTGGAGACAAATTTGAAAACATAATATTACAAACAAAGAAAATCTAAAAAAGGCACTCTTGGAAGAATGGGAGAAAATTACCCCGGATTTTACCCAAAAACTTGTGGAATCCATGCCAAACCGCTTAAGAGAAGTAATCAACAACAAAGGACTTCCAACAAGATATTAAAGTTATATAAAATTACTTTGAAATTGAATTTTATTGAAGTGTATCATTTTCACTGTGAGGTCTGGAATTTCATTTTTTATTTTTATACTCAGGCATTATTGATTATTGTTCAAGAGAGATATTTATTTTTTTCTTGATAAAATGTGTAATATTTTAGGGAGAACCTTCTTTATATATATATATATCACGTCATTTGTAATATGCTACTCTATAATAACTATAAGTAGTTTTGTTCAATATGCTTTGATTTGTATTGTTATTCTTTATAACAAATTCATGTATAATTAGTTAATTTATTGTATATATATCACATTGAATTTTCTTTGTAATTTATTCTGTAATGTTCCTGTATTTAAACATATTTTTATTATTTACAGTCTGTATATGACATAAACTGTTTCTATTCAGTGATTTTCCTTAAAGTAAATTCTTCCTGGTATTATCTGATTCCTTATACTATCCCTTCTTGTTTTGCAAGTTATTCTCTGGATGTTTCTGCACCTTTTGTTATATTTCAGTGCCTGCCTGCCTGCCTCTGGCTTCCAGTATATTAGGTTGATTTATAGGTTTTAAACTTATTTTTTCATTTCCCCATTTCAGTGTTATATGGCTGATGGTATGATGATACTTTTGTATCCTGCCTTTGTTGAAACCATATCATGTGAAAGATTTATCCGGCTTCTTGAACTTCATTTTTATGTTACCATTGAATTAATGATAGGGGGTGAAAGATAAGAGGCAAGGTAAGTATAATGGCAGGCCTTTTTAATTAGGTCACAGAAGGAAAGTGATTTTTCTTGATACTTCAATGGTGGACACCCATCACCCAAGGGCATGTTTAGTATCCTCTGGTTAACCACATCTCAAATGCACTGATATGATATAAAAATGACAAATAATATGAGCTTCCCTCATCAATAAGTTAAAATCAACATTCTGGCTTGAAGTTTCAATGATAGATTTATATTACTTTATTATATTATATAAGATTACTTATTGTTTCATTTCTGCTGCTGTTATATGACTACATCTTTATCCGACAGTACCCAGCTCTCTGCTCCATACAGTAGAGCAGGCATATATTCGGATTTAAATATATGGAGCTTGACCTCTCTCTCTTTCCTGCTATTGTTTAGCTGGTGGAATAGTATATATTATTCGCTTTTCCTATCCTGTGGGGTATTTCAGGTTGTACTTTTCCATTTCCGCTGATCACAGTTCCAAGGTAGGAGAACTCATTTACCACTTCAAGCTCCTCCTATTTGCACATAATGTGGATTTGTTTGGGCTGTCGCCCCACATGTTGAATTTCGCTTTTTCTGGCACTAATATAACGTTCCAATACTGCTTCCCATTCTATCAGGGCTTATTGGAGGTTAACGCTAGAGTCAATGAGAAGAAGATTTTGTGATAATATAAAGGTTGTGATTGTATGATAGCAGGCACATGTCAATAAACACAAGCAATTATATCTCTTAGAATGTTAAATTTGTCAGCGCAGAGCGTGATATCCATATGGAAAGCCGGGGCTTCACAAATATTTTATGTTGAAGTAATTTAAAATAATTATCGAATGACATCTCGCGGACCCCTAAGAGCCCTCTGACCACTAGTTGGAAACCACTGGTCTAGTACATTGCAGTGTCTACAAAGAACCATGAGAAAGGTCTGCCAAGGATGCAAGTTATACGATTTGAAGAAAAAAAGACCAAATTCATGATTGATCATTGATAAATCTGACCATTTTTAAAACAAAAACTGCCAATCAATAATACTACTGTAGAACGAGTCCATAAGTATAAATGCCTAGGAATGTAGATTAATAGAAATGGAGTATACTTTAAAGGAAATCCAATTTAGAATCACAAGGTCGGACTATTTCAAAATGAAGATACATTTCTGCAACAGAAATCAATCATTGAAACTTCAAACCAGAATGTTAATTTTAACGTATTTTCTAATTTGTTGTATAACATGGAAACCTGGATGATGAGGGAAGCTCATATCATCAACATCAGTGCATTTGAGATGTGGTTAACCGCAGGGCACTAAACATATCCTTTGATGGTAAAGTGTCCAAGATTGAAGTATTAAGAAGAATGGGAAAAGTTTATTGGATCATCAAAACCACCAAATCAAGGAAGTTGCAGTATTTTGAACAACTTTTAAGAGGAGAGAAACATGGAATGGTATAGCGCATCTTACAAGGAAAGAAAGACAGAGGAAGGTCATGGCTGAACCGGATTCGAAATCAATAAATGATTGGTTGGACTACAGTAGCAAGGAGCTATTGAGAGCAGCCAGGAACATACATCCTATTGACATGCTCATTTCCAACCCTCCATAGAAGAGGAACACCAAGAAGAGCAGTAGTATAATGTATAATATACTGTTGCAAAGTTAAAGATTTTAAGAATTAAATAAAATCTAATTTACAAAGATGTACATAATATAACAGAGAGTGATGAAAAGCGAATAAAACTTCGAGACTATTGAATATGATTATAGCTGAGTTAGCTGGTTAGAGACAATTAACTCATTTTCGTTATTGATTAATTTGGATAACTTAATTATTATTTTTTTGTTATTCGGTTTCTACGTATGTTGAAACGTAAGCCCTCAATTTTTCGTCTATTGCAGAGATTCATTTTTGAAAATAATTGAACAAAACATTGTTTATTGTTTATTTATTTAACGTCACTTTATGCTGCTATGGCTAATCGGACGATGCTACAGTGGGAGTCCTAAATTTTGCCTATCCAGGTTTTATTAGGATAGGGATCTTTAACGAGTACCTGACATTGCAGAGGCTCGGGACCACCTTTTAACGTTAAACAAAACATTTCTTATTGTTTATTGCAATAAACAGCTAAATTATTCGTCAGTTCTAATTAATTACGCCCCAAACTGGTTGATGGATGTTTTTGTTTTTACCTGTTACACGTTGTTCTGTTTATCCTTCTTTCAGGTTCACTTTGATTGCCTCTCATCTTGCACCCCTACTTGGGTTGGGCCCAAGTTAATCCAGTCTTCTTTCCCTTAGGATGGCCACTATATTTGGCTCACCAAACAGATATTTCAACTTGCAGTTATATGGCATTTTCCATATTCCATTTCATAGGTTTTATACATTTTTTCATAGGCTTAGGAAATTACTCTTACCGAAATTTAACATTTATTACCTTTATATTATGTCAACACACACATTCTTTAATCCCTGGCGAGTACCTTTTAAAATGTAATAGTCTAATTGTCATTCCGACCCACTATGGACTTTCACATATTTTATTGCGCATGGAAATTTTCTGGTTACAGCTTAGCCAATTATAAATAATGGTTTTTGGTGAAAATATTAGGTAATAAATATTAAGTTTATATGGAGTAATTACATGTATGAAGTATAAGATGGTTGAAATGGCGGTCGTAGAACATAAGAAAATATTTTGTTTAAAACTATTCACACCTATCCAGAATAATAAATTTTTTTTTTCTCTATTTATAGTATTTTATGACTGCCACCCGACCATCTGATTCTTCATATTTATTTACCAACCATTTAATGAATAATTAAATCTTTATATGGTCAATTAATTAATTGATTGTTAAATATGCATTGATTTATTACTTATATAGATCAATTTATGTAAAAAGCCACTAATGTCAGTAATGTAGCACCAGTATTTTTAATTAAAATTATAGCAATATTTTTTTTAGTAATATTTATAGCAAGGTATATTAAGAGTTTACAGAAGTTAAATTAGGGAAGGAAGATGAAAGGAAGTATTAGTTGAATAGTGGGTAGACGCGGGTTATTTAAAAAATTGTGCAGTGGGAGATGATCTATTAGCGGGAAATTCAAAAAGGAAATTGGGAAATGAAGTCCAGTAAGTTCAGTGGTGGGGAGACGCGGGTAATTCAAAAAATAGGATGTTTGGTGTGGACGTATAATCGCGGGAAATTCAAAAAGTAAATTACGCAAGGAAGTGGAATAAGTTGAGAGGTGGGAGACGCGGGTAATTCAAACAATAGGAGGCTCGGGGTGAACGTATAATTGCGGGAAATTCAAAAAGTAGGGGAAATGGGTAGTGTGGTGGGGGTAACGATACCCCTCCGTAAAAAGGCGGGCAGTGTAAGGTAACCATAGCTGTGCACAAGGGATAAGTAGGGCCACGCCCACTTGTCAACAGAAGTGACACTTCGGAATAATTACCCATTTATCAAAGAAGGTTATTTATGAAGGACGCACACAAATTATGAATTTGACTGAAAAAATTATGAATTTGACTGAAAAAAAATTATGAATTTGACTGAAAAAATTATGAATTTGATTAAAAAAATTATGAATTTGACTGAAAAATTATGAATTTGACTGAAAAAAAGCTATAAAAAAAGAAGATGGTAGGACTAGGTTATGTATTGATTTTAGAAACCTACATAAATTAGTAGACCCTGAATGCTATCCATTTCCAACTATTAATGATGTAAATAAAATATCTGATTATAAATATTTTTCCACATTAGATATAAATTCTGCTTTCTGGCGAATTCCCATACGAGAAAATGACAAAGAGGAAACATCGTTTATCACAAAATACGGAAAATGTATGTTTAAACTCCTTCCATTCGGTCTTAAGAATGCTCCAGCAATTTTTCAAAGGATTCTGTCTAATATTATAAGAAGAAACAGTTTAGATGACTTTTGTGTAAATTATATCGACGATATATTAATATTTTCTAAGACATGGGAAGACTATATGTTTCAAATTAATAAACTTCTGCAAGTTATAAAAAATGAAGGTTTAAAACTAAAATTAGAAAAGTGCTTTGCTGTTAATTCCGTTAATGTCTCGGACATTTCATCCAAGAAAACAAAATATCACCTGCACAAGAAAATTTACTTGCAATAAAAAAATTGAAGAGACCAACTGATAAAACGGGTTTGCAGCATACTTGGTTCGATAAATTTCTATCTGAAGTATATTGAAAACAGTGCAGAAAAGTTTGAACCTTTACATAGATTGTTACGCAAAAACGTCGAGTTTGATTGGACTGACGAATGTGTGCAAAGTTTCAATCTAATAAAGGGCTATTTATGTTCTTCGCCGATTTTGGCAAATTATAACGTTGAGAGAGAAGTGTTTATTGAAACAGATGCTAGTTTAAAAGGTATTGGAGCGACCTTATAACAACCCCAAAATGATGGAAGACTACATCCAGTAGCCTATTTTTCAATAAAATTATCTGAAAAAGAGAAAAAAATGGACATTATTCATCTAGAGTTTAAAGCCATTAAGGATGCCATAAAGAACTGGCAACACTATTTGATTGGTCAGAATTTTACAGTCTGCAGTGATCACAAAGTCTAGAACTGATGAATTACTAGGCGATCTAGTTCATTATTTGTCCCAGTTCAATTTCAAGATAATTTATAAGAAAGGGAAGGACAATGTTTTAGCGGATCTCTTATCAAGGCATCCCGTTCTAGAATATTATGAAAATGAAGACGCTATTCAAGTTTAAAATTTAATTGAAACAAGTGAAATAATAGATGACCAAAGGAATAACTCAAATGAACTATACTCAGCTAAGGACACTCTAAAACGGCATAACATTATTTTTAAGAGATTGAAAAATAGATCAAGAATATTTGTTTCAACCGACTTTGGCATTAAACTTATTCGAAGATTGCATAATTATTACGGCCATATTGGTGTTGCCCATCTAAGAGAAAAGATAAACTACTCTACTATTTCAAGAACATGGATAAATTAATTAGTAAATTTTGTAAAAGTTGCTCAATTTGCGTGGATAACAAAGCACGACGAAGTAGAATTATTGGTTTAATGTCACAGCTAGGGCCAGCTGTTGAACCTTATGAGATCATGTCAATTGATAAAGTTGATTGGTTAGCAAGAAACAGGTCTTTCAAGAAATACATGCAAAATCTTGGTTGATCATTTCAGTAGATATACTTGGATTTCTATAACAACAGGTCAATACGCTAAGGATTTTATAAAGCTTATTG
The DNA here is from genome assembly GCA_023052935.1 of Piezodorus guildinii. Classification (NCBI taxonomy): domain Eukaryota; kingdom Metazoa; phylum Arthropoda; class Insecta; order Hemiptera; family Pentatomidae; genus Piezodorus; species Piezodorus guildinii. The sequence continues at coordinate 90,800,069 of CM041294.1, forward strand.
ACCCAATTGTTCGAAACAATGAAATAAAAATCATCCTTGCTGACCAATATCCTGTATTGAATTCAGAAGAACTAAAAAATTATTTGGATAGGAAAAAATTAAATTGATATTCACCTCCATGGATTGTTCTCAATCCAATGGGCTAAATGAAAGGTTGAATCAAATCTTAGTCAATAGGATAAGGTGCAGAATTAATAGTGGAGACAAACGCGTCTGGTCAAGAGTTGCTGAGGAGTGGGTCGCGGAATACAATAGAACAAGACATAGTTCAACGAAAGAGCCACAATATTACGCTTATTTTAACTACAATTTAATTTTCATGTTTTTTATTGATATAGGGATTGATAATTGTGTTTTCGGGTCCTATAATTACGTTTTTTGAGTTTTTATTTTTCGCTTCCACGCATTTTAACTTGAATTTACTTTTAATGTTTTTTATTGATATAGAGATTAATTGTTTGTTTTTTTTATCTCTCACGCTTATTTTAACTACAATTTAATTTTCATGTTTTTTATTGATAAAGGGATTGATAATTGTGTTTTCGGGTCCTATAATTACGTTTTTTGAGTTTTTATTTTTTTTATCGCTCCCACGCATTTCAACTCGCATTTACTTTTAATGTTTTTTATTGATATAGGGATTAATTAATGTGCTTTCGGGTGGTTATGATTACGTTATTTGAGCTGTATCTTTTATCGCTCATGCGTATTTCAACTCGAATTTACTTTTAATGTTTTTTATTGATATATGGATTAATTAATGTGCTTTCGGGTGGTTATGATTACGTTTTTTGAGCTGTATCTTTTATCGCTCATGCGTACTTTATCTCATTTCAACTCGCCTTTATTTTTGATGTTTTTTTTATTGATATTGCGATTGATTATTTTGTTTTGGTTCTCATTATAACGTTGCTGGAATATACATCGTTTAGCTTTTTTTATTTTGTTATAAAAGGATTAGTTATAGTTCCTTTTCTAGCGTCCTGAGTAAGTTTTTTCAACTGAATATTTTATAAAGGATCCGCTTCCTAACTTGGTCTTACAATTATTTGATAATTTAATTGGGGAACCGCTTATTCTATTTTCGGGTGTTCTGATAAAATTATTTGAACCTTATTTGTTATCGCTTTTACTCATTTTAAGTTACTGTTCCTATTTCATAAATATTCGAAAGAGGGATCGTTTATAGTGTTTTCGGGAATACTAATAGAGTTTATGACATTTTTTATAGCTAATGCACATTTCAACTTAAATGAAAAATGATCTAGAAGAGTGCGCAATCGCAATGTAACGTCCTGTTAAAAAACGTTATCAGAACCTGCAAAAACACAATAAATAATTTTTACATCAAATTATAACAATATCTACGGTATGTAGAAATTCTCAAGCGCATTAAAGATTAAAGTTCTAAACACGTAATCAGAATCCCCTAAAAACAAAACAAAAAAAGACCACTCTATAAAATAATAAAATGACATTAGCACTATGTTGAAACGCGCACGCGCTGTGGAATGATCGGTCAAAAAAAATTTTTTCCATAACCCCCCGAAAACACAAGTATAGATTCCCATAACAATAAAAAGATTAAAAGTAAATGCGAGTGAGCGATAAACAAATACAAATTAAAAAACGTAATCACAAGACTCAAAAATACAATGATCAACCTCTATAACAATAAAAAATATTAAAAGTAAATGCGAGTTGGAATACGCATAACCGATAAAAGATACAGCTCAATAAACGTAACCACCTGAAAGTACATTAATTAATCTCTATATCAATAAAAAACATTAAAAGTAAATTCGAATTAAAATGCGCGGGAGCGATACAAAAATAAAACTAAAAAAACGTAATTATAAGACCCGAAAAAAACAATTATAGATCCTTGTAACAATAAAAAACATAAAAAGTAAATTCGAGATAAATGCGTGGGAGCGATACAAAAATAAAACTAAAAAAACGTAATTATAGAACCCGAAAACACAATTATCAAATCCTATATCAATAAAAAACATTTAAAGTTAATGCGAGTTAAAATGCGTGGGAGCAATAAAAAAATAAAACTCAAAAAACGTAATTATAGAACCCGAAAACAAAATTATCAACTCCTATATCAATTAAAAACATTTAAAGTTAATGCGAGTTAACATGCACGCGAGCGATAAAAAATGCAGGTCGAAAAACGTAATTATAATACCCGAAAACACATTAATTATTCCCAAAAACTATCCCTCCCCTCTAAAAACTCAAAATTAATAACTATCATAAAGCTAAATAGACGATAATTATTTTTTTAAATATTAGCTCGTAAAAACAGAACTTGATATCAAATATCTAAAAAAACAAAAAAAAATGGCGGTAGGGTATGCCAAAATTATTAAAATAGTCATAATTTTAATTAAACTAATTATTTTTCAATAAATAAAACTGAATATTTAAGGCTAGAATTGAAGAAAAAGGTGACAATTGCTTTGGAAAAGTCAACATTTGAAATGGAAAAGGTGACATTTGAAATGGAAAGGGTTACATTTGCTTTGGAAGGGATTACATTTGAAATGGAAAGGGTTACATTTGACTTGGAAATGCTATGTATAGATTATGTCCCATGGTGGACTGCCGACCTTAACCATTATGAAGAGAGAGCTCTATAAGGCCCGGCGATCGTATCAGAGGTGTAGATGCGACGTAATGCGCGCTACACTTCGTGACGAGTATAAGTCACAAGCCAGGGCTTACCGAAACGCAGTGCGTTTAGGAAAGCGGAAATCTTGGGACGATTTCATCGTCGAGGAGTCCTCCAAGAATCCTTGGGGTATTCCGTACAGAGTGGCCTTGGGTAAGTTGACTCCACTGCAAGTAATTGCAGCATTTAAACACGAAACTGCCCAAGCAACCACCCCTGGAGAGGCGGCGAAGATATTTATTTCGGAGACCTACCCCAGGGATGATCCTTCTCAGGATAGCGAGGACGATTGTGTTATTAGATGCACTACTGTATGCCCACCTGATACGGACCTATGCCCACCATGGGACATATGGGACCTCCGTGCTGCTGTGGATGGACAAAACACTGGTCGTGCTCCAGGATTAGATTCCATTGACTCGGCAATTATAAAGAATATAATTGTATATATCGAAGATAGATTGCTATCATTGTTCAATGATTGCTTGGATAGGGGATACTTTCCAAAAAACTGGAAGATTGCTGACATAAGGCTCCTGTACAAAGGAGGAGACAAAGACAGGCAAAAATCAAAGTCTTACAGGCCGATATGTCTCCTACCGGTAATGAGCAAAATTTTAGAAACTCTAATGGCCTCAAGCCTACGACCGGTCTTTTTGCGAGCTGCCCATCCACGGCAGTATGGATCAAACAAAGGAAGGGGAACCGCAGATGCTCTGCTGAACATACGCCGTGACGTCGAAGGAAGGGCTGAGAAATATGTTTTGCTAATTCTCTTCGACATATCCTCCGCCTTCGACAGCGTGTTGTGGCCAAGCGTACTTCAGCAGTTGCACAAATATGAAGCTCCCAGCAACTTGTACGATCTTATTCGGAGCTACCTACAGGACAGGGCTTTAAGGATAAGAGGCAACTTCTATGAAGTAAAAGACACTGTGGAAAGAGGTTGCCCACAAGGCTCTGTTCTTGCTCCTGCATTGTGGAAATTGGTGTTTGTCGAGTTGTTGGGAGTCCTAGAGGAAAATCGGTTCCCCGCAACAGCATATGTAGACGATCTGGCCGTATTGGTGGCCTCGAATAGTAGAGCTGGTCTGAAAGAGTCAACCTAGTGAGCAGACGGTGCGAGAGGAAAAAGTTAAAGATGGCCACAGCCAAGACACAGACGATTCTCTCGCGACTGACAGCTGTTTACAAAGGAGTGGTTTTGGGTAGCCTGAGGTATGCGTCTCCAGCTTGGAGTCAAAACCTCTCGCACCGACAGAAAAGTAGGTTGGCCACAATTCAGAGAATAGCTCTACTCAGGGTCACCAGAGCGTACAGCACTGTGTCTCATGAGGCGGTGCAGGTATTAGCAGGAGAAATACCTATAGACCTTCTCCTACGAGAGGACTATTACCGGCATAAATTCAAGAGAGAAGGTCTGGCGAATCTACCGGACACCATTAGAGAGAGGATCAATGATAGAAAAGAATTCTCTGGGAGATCACCATAGAAGAATGGAGCCGTCGGTGGGTGACGACTCCAAAAGGTGCTAATTTAAGGAAGTATTTCCCCACCGTCGGGTCAAGACTGGAAAATACATAGATCCTCCCGGACTACTGGGTCACACAGTTCCTTAATGGGCATGGGGGCTTCCGATCAAATCTCGCTAAGCATGGGAAAAACATCAGTCCACAATGCTCCAGTTGTGGTGTTCCGGAGACCGCCGAGCATATTCTCCTTGTCTGCGCCGCTTACGAGGCACTGAGAATGAAGCTCTGAGGGACATAGGACTCTACGTCCTGACAGAGAGCGATATCCCTAATCTTATATCCAAACAAAACTACCCGTACTACAAAGCCTTTGTATATGGGTGGAAGGAACAGATTGGTCCAAGCCACTTCAACTTGAGGTAGAAGAGAAGAATGAAGAAGGCCACTGAACATCCGAAGACCCACTAGCATGCTGTTTGGTTAGTTTCATAGCAGTTGTGGGTTGTATCTATGGTACTTCTCACAGCTGCAAGTACACGTATTGCCTCAAGGCAGGGGAGGGTAATAAATAAATATATAAATAAATTATCTAAAATAATCACTTATTTTTATCGGATTTTCCTCAATCTCTATTAGCTTTTAAAAGCTTGTGTAGGAATAATATTTTTTCAAAAATCTTTAGCTTTCCAACGGTATATTATACATGTATATATTTCTTAAGTTAAAAAACAAAAAATTTGCATCAAAAAAATATTTTTTTAATTTCCTCCTTTAGTTTTTTTTTTTTTTTTTTTTTTTTTTTAATTATCATTTTATTTACACCTGTAAAATATATTACAATAAGCAAATGTGCTAAAATCTAGGGAAACATGGCGTGGGCAGGCATGAGGGAGACAGCACCCAGTGGTGCATCCTCCTGATATTAAGCACAACTATATTTTCAGGTCAGGAGGTCCCTCATCCAACTCCTTTTCAGCCTACGCCGAGTTATGGATGGTAAGTCAGTTGTAGCCATGTTTTGTACAAGTTTGTTTATGTGTCCATTTAGTTTGTCATGAAATCGTTTGTAAGTCGATCGAATGTGGTTTGTTATAGTAGTGTAACGGTTGCACGGTCAATCACAACACGGAGGTTACACGACGGTTTTTCAGGTCCCTCAGTGTTGCCAGGTGGAAAGTAATTTAATTATTAATATTAATTTTTTACCTGCAACACTGAGGTAACCAACCAATTACCTGCATTGTGTGCATCGTGTGTACCTTGTTGTTTTGTGGTAGGATCTTTAAAAATTTTGTGTGTGTGGATTTAAAAAACATTTTTTTTAAATTTAATTTATTCTAAAGAAGAAGCCTGTTTTTTTATTTCTCATTTTTCATCATTTTAATTGTGTTTCCTACCGTTTTTTATTTAATTAAAATAACTTTTTATTTCGAACTTTATTTATTTTATTATTACCCAACATCCACCAAAGTGGTGACCCCGACGTGATGACGGAAAAGATGGATAAGAAGCCAGCAGATTTAGAGGTAAGTGCTAGTGCACATACTAATATTAGAATCCCTACATTCTGGAGGGCTGACCCAGAATTATGGTTTTGCCAGGCCGATGCTGTATTTGCCACATCAAAAGTCGTGAGCTCAAGAATAAAATTTCAAATAGTGGTGGCGAATTTAGAATTTGAAATTCTAAAACAAGTCTCCGACTTGGTGAAAAACCCACCTACAGAGCCATATGAAGCCCTTAAGGAAAGGCTTATTTCCACTTACGCCGAGTCCGAAAATCAGCGTATTAGGCGTTTATTGGAGGACAAGCACCTCGCCGACGGGGAACGGCCATCTCAATTTTTAAATGAATTAAAACGGCTGGCAGGCAGTTCTGTTTCCCCCGAATTACTTAGGAATATGTGGCTAAAAGCACTACCAGAAAGGATGCAAGCAACACTGGCTGTAACTTCGGAAACATCCCTCGATAAGCTGGCAGAGATTGCCGACCGCATAGCTGAGGTATATGAGTCCAGTGTCAGTCAGGTGACCACACACACACCGCAAACCCGTTCTTCTTCTTCTTCCTTCGCAACTCAACTTGAGGAGAAATTCGAGAAGCTGAGCCTGCAAATAAATGAGCTCCAAAACGAAATGGCTAGCTTAAGAAGGAGCAGATCGACATCTCGTGGCCAAGGACGGAACCGATCGCGTAGCAAAAGTCGTAAACTATGCTACTACCACCGCAACTTCCGGGAGAAGGCTAAGAAATGCCAACAACCCTGCAGCTGGAAACCATCGCAAAAGGGAAACTAATCTCAGCGACTGAGAAGGCGGACTCCGTCGCTGATATCAACCACCGCCGATTATTCGTCGCGGACATAGCAACTGGAGAACGATATTTAGTCGACACTGGAGCGTCAATATCGGTCTTCCCAGCACGGAGACGAGATCGAAAAACACCCGCCAATTTCACCCTTTTTGCAGCCAACGGTACACCGATAAAGACCTATGGTGAAGTGAAGAAGATACTTAACGTTGGTCTTCGTCGCCCTCTTCGGTGGTCTTTCATCATCGCCGACGTCAACAACCCGATCATCGGAGCAGACTTCCTCTTCTTTCACCACATCCTGGTCGATCTCAAGGGCCGACAGCTCGTAGACGCCAAGACAGGTCTCACATCCAAGGGCAGTCTTAAACATAACAACACACCTTCCGTTTATTCTGTACCTAGTGGCGAGTGGTATTATGAGCTTTTACGCAAATACCCAGCTATAACTCGCCCATCTACGGTACCACAGGAGGCGAAGCATGCAATCAAGCATTTTATTGAAACGAAGGGAGCTCCAGTCACCTCCAAAGCCAGGCGCCTTCCACCTGAGCGATACAACGCCGCCAGGGAAGAATTCCTGAAGATGGTAGATGAGGGAATCTGCAGGCCTTCAAGTAGCCCCTGGGCTAGCCCACTCCTCATAGTAACAAAGAAGGAGGGCTCAATGAGATTTTGTGGAGACTACCGCCGTCTCAACGCCCAGACTGTGCCTGATAGATACAGCGTTCCTAACATCCAATCTCTCAACACCAACCTCTTTGGAAAGACAATCTTCAGTAAGGTGGATCTCAAACGGGCATACTACCAGATACCTGTTGCTGAAGAAGACGTTCCGAAGACTGCAGTTATCACTCCTTTCGGCCTCTTCGAATTCAAGGTGATGTGCTTCGGACTCCGCAACGCAGCGCAGACCTTTCAACGCTTGATGGACAGCATTCTCGCCCTACCGTATGCTTTCGTCTATCTGGATGACATTCTGATAGCTTCATCGTCGGAGGAAGAACATCGCACCCACTTGGAAGAAGTCTTTAGACGACTGGACCAGCATGGATTGACTATCAACCCGCTCAAGTCGACGTTCTGCAAGGACGAAGTCGAGTTTCTTGGCTTCCTTGTTACCTCGCAGGGCATCAAACCTCTCCCGAGTAAGGTCGACGAAATCGCCGAATTTCCACGTCCTGCCACCAAGGGCCATCTTCGACGCTTTCTGGGGATGATCAACTTCTACAGAAGATGCCTCCCCAAGGCAGCAGAAGTTTAGCGCACTCTACATGCTCTGATTGGCAACAGTAAGAAGAATGATAGAACGCCAATCGAATGGACTCCTGAAGCTGAAGAAGCCTTCGCCAGATGCCAGCAGAACATTCGAGAAGCAGTCACACTCGCGCATCCATCGTCTGATGCTGAAGTCTCTCTCGCTTGTGATGCTTCCAACACAGCGATGGGAGCAGTTCTTCAACAACGAGAAGGACAACATTGGAGACCCTTAGGATTCTTCTCAAGAGCTCTTACGGCAGCTCAACAGGGATACTCCACCTACGACCGCGAACTCACCGCTATCTTTAACGCAGTCAAGCATTTCAGGCCTTGCATCGAAGGAAGAGTTTTCAGTATTCTCACTGACCATAAACCTCTGGTTTATGCCTTCTATCAGAAGCCCGGAACAGCAACACCCATGCGGATTCGCTATGTGAACTTCATTAGCCAGTTCACTTGCGATATCCGACATGTTTCGGGAGAAGAAAATAAAGTGGCCGATACTTTGTCAAGATTAGAGGAAATTCGCAGTCCGGATGACATGGAGAGCATTGTCGAAGCCCAGCAGGAAGACCCGCTGATTCCCGAGTTACTTCGGAACCCGAACCTGCATTTGAAACTTGTCGAACTCCCGCACTCGAACAAGCCACTTCTTTGTGACTTCACAACTTCGAAAGCCCGACCATATGTTCCTACTTCTCTGCGTCAGAACATCGTTAAGAAGATTCACGAGTTCAGCCATCCTGGAATCCGAGGGACACGCCGCCTGGTGTCTCAGAGATTCTTCTGGCCGAATATGAATTCTGACATAACGACTTGGACCCGAAGCTGCATCGCTTGTCAACGCTCGAAAATCCATAGACACACAGTTTCAGCTCCCGGCATCTTCGCTCCAGCTGGTCGATTTGAGCACATTCATGTCGATATAATCGGACCTCTACCGACATCGGATGGTAAACGTTATTGCCTTACTATGGCAGATCGGTACACCCGCTGGCCGGAAGCTGAACCGATTGAGGATATCTCCGCTACAGTGGTTGCATCAGCGCTCTACAAATCCTGGATTTCCAGATTTGGCGTCCCAACACGCATCACAACGGATCAAGGCCGCCAATTCGAGAGCGAACTTTTTTCGAAAATGCTGAACCTCCTAGGAACTCGGCGATGTCGGACCACTGCGTACCATCCTCAGTGCAACGGCGCTATCGAGAGATGGCATAGAACTTTAAAGGCAGCCCTAACTGCACATCTCATTACCTCAAGATCTTGGACGGAACTATTGCCCACAGTCCTCCTCGGCTTGAGAGCAGCTATTAGGGATGACAACTGCACAAGCGCCGCAGAAATGACGTATGGTCAACCCCTGCGACTTCCTGGGGAACTGTTGGAGTCGACTTCAAAACCAGAGGAACCTGATGGATTTCTGCGTAGGCTAAGGGAACACTTGAAGCACCTGCAGCCTGCCCCGCATAGACCTAGTCAAGGGCCAACCTTCACTCCGAAGGACTTAAGGACATGCACACACGTCTTCTTACGAGACGACACGGCCAGGAAACCACTAACTCCTCCCTACTCTGGACCTCACCTTGTGATCGAGAGAGGGGAGAAGACTTTTGTGATCCTGCTCGCCTCCGGAGAGAAGACCGTTAGCGTGGACCGCCTGAAGCCGGCCTACACCTTGGAAGACCCAACCTCTCCAGCCACGTCACCACCGACTACATCGCGACAGCAACCTCCACAAACTGACAACGCCCCCGCCACAGAAGCTGACCAACCCTCATCGGACAAAACAACTTGAAGAGGACGTCGCATCCGACTCCCTGTTCGCTTCTGTGACGAGGTCATTGGGGGGAAGTGATGTAACGGTTGCACGGTCAATCACAACACGGAGGTTACACGACGGTTTTTCAGGTCCCTCAGTGTTGCCAGGTGGAAAGTAATTTAATTATTAATATTAATTTTTTACCTGCAACACTGAGGTAACCAACCAATTACCTGCATTGTGTGCATCGTGTGTACCTTGTTGTTTTGTGGTAGGATCTTTAAAAATTTTGTGTGTGTGGATTTAAAAAACATTTTTTTTAAATTTAATTTATTCTAAAGAAGAAGCCTGTTTTTTTATTTCTCATTTTTCATCATTTTAATTGTGTTTCCTACCGTTTTTTATTTAATTAAAATAACTTTTTATTTCGAACTTTATTTATTTTATTATTACCCAACATCCACCAAAGTAGGAATACGTAAGTCAGTATGAAGGGTGTCGTTTGAAACATATGGTGGTGAGTTCGTTGCCAGTCTTAAAAATTGCGATTGTTTGTATTTTTCGTATGTGTGTCTTTTTAGCAGGTCCGCATATTTGGCAAGCGTAAGTCCATTGGTTTTAATAAATAAGTGTATACGTTAAGTTTCTGTCTGATGGGTAATTTAGAATGTCTATGAAGTATCGAATACAATAGTCTCAGTCGAAAATTTAGAGTTTTACGTTTAGTCTTAACGTGTGGGCCCCATGTCAACCTTTTGTCAAAAATAAGTCCTAAGTACGTTACTGTGTTTGATTGTGGTATCTGGTGATTGTCTACGTAAACTGGAGGACAGGTTCCATGTCTAAGTGTAAATGTAACATGTAGTGATTTGTCGTGGTTAATCTTTAATTTCCATTTCCTACACCAGTTTTGTACATTGTCTAAGTGATGTTGTAAAGTCATACTGGCCTGTGTAGGGTCTGTGTTTTTAGTAATAATTGCAGTGTCGTCGGCATATGTCGCAGTTAGGATGTTTTCGTTTGTCGGTAAGTCATATGTGTATATCAAGTACAGAAGAGGGGCCAGGATAGAACCTTGGGGAACTCCTGCAAAGACTGGCTTGACTGGTGAGGTCTCAGAACCCTGTCGGACAGAAAAGAAGCGGTCATAGAGAAAAGATTGTAAAACTAGATAATAAGTGCTTGGAAGTATGGGTTTTAGTTTAAAAAGAAGACCCTGGTGCCACACCCTATCAAAAGCTTGAGTAACATCCAAAAATGCCCCAGAAGCGTATTGTTTTAGTTCAAGTGCAGTGGAAATAAAGTCCGTTACTCTGTGTAGCTGTTGTGTTGTGGAGTGAAAAGAGCGAAATCCGAATTGATGGGCTGGTAATATGTTGTGGTCAGTCAGTATGTTAATAATGCGTCCGTACAATAATTTTTCAAATATTTTTGAGCATACTGGAAGAAGGCTAATTGGTCTGTAGGAATCAGGTCTGTGTTTGTCTTTGTTAGGTTTATGTATCATTGAAATCGTAGAATATTTCCATTGAATGGGGAATTTGGTCGTCCTGAGTATAGCATTGTATAATGTAGTGAGAAATACTAAAGCTTTTCTGGGGATTTTTTGAAGCACCTCAGCAGTGATAAGGTCGTAACCAGGAGTCTTTCTTTTCGGCATTTTCATAATCTGTCTAGATACCTCGGAAGGAGTAAAGGATTTCGGTGGAAGAGACATGGGAAGAGGAGAGTCCAAGAATTTCTGTACATAATTTTCGTGTTGTATGTCTGTTATGTCTGTGTGAGGTTGAAAAACACTTGAAAGATAGTCAACGAAGATTTCAGATTTGTCTTTATCCGACACGGCCCAAGAACCATCATCGTTTCTCAATGGGGCAGAAACTTCACGTTGTTTCAGAATTCGTTTGGTATGTCGCCAAAGGCTGTTGTCGTCGGTTGTCAGGTTTTCCAGATATTTGTCAAAGTTAGTTTGTTTTGTTGAAGATTCGTCTGTCTGAAGGAAGTCTGTTAGTTTGCCATTGTTTGCGTGATCGTCTCTTGGCTCGGATTAGGTCCCTGATATATTGAGGGTAGGATGGCGAAGTTATTCCTGGTCTTCTCCTTATTTGTTGTGAGGACCATGCAGCTTCTTGAACGGTCGAAGGGAAGAGTTCAACTGCATCTTCTAAGTCTTTTTCAGTTTTTAGTGCTTTAGGGACAGTGAGCTGGGCATTAATATGCTTATTGAATAGATCCCAATCCACGATTCCGTAGGTAAGCGACTGTCTTCTTTCCACAATGAATTTCTCCACCCCCAACATCACGTTCACCGGTAAATGATCTGAGCCAAGGTCTGTTTCAGTTGTAACTGTAATCGGTAGAGTCGTTAAATCTTTGGCTACAAATATGTCAAGTACGTCAGGTTTTTTGTGACAAGAATTTGGTAAGTAAGTCGGTTTGTCAGGAGAAAATACGTTCAATGATAACTGGTCAATAGCAGATTTGAGTTTTCTGCCCCTTGGTGTGCACAAACGAGAACCCCAAGTTTTGTGTTTTGCATTAAAGTCCCCCCCTGCCAGGAATGTTCTACCAAACGAGTTAAATAAATCAATAAACATTTGATCGGTAATGATATATTTGGGGGGACAGTAAATAGAAGCTAGTTTTATGTTTTTGTATTTAATCTGTAACTGTATTCCTGTTATTTGTATCTGAGCCGTTGAGTCTACGTGTATAGGGTAATGTTTTAGTGTCGATTTTATTAATATAGCTGTCCCTCCGTGAGCAGTATTGTCGGGATGGTCTGTTCTGTATAAATTATAGTTAGGTATAGAAAGTTTGTTGCGTGATGTGAGATGAGTTTCTGTCAAAAGTACAATGTCGATACGTTTTTTATGAAGATAAATTTCCAATTCAGTCTTATGTCGAAGTAGTCCGTTAGTATTCCAAAGGAGGATTGACAGGGAGCCAACAGTTAGAGTACTAATGTCCATAATTTGCTGCTAATGCTTGTGTTAAGTGCGATAATTGGCTAATTAGGCTGTAAAGGGGCTGAATGAGGGCATTTAAATTATTTAGTATGTTGGATTGTAAATAAGGTTCAGGTCCAGCTGGTGGTACCAACTGACTACTGTCTTCCCTCATACCTGGTCTTAGATGCGGCTGAGGCTGAGCTTCCACGTTGGGCCGAGGGCAGTTTGGGCGCTACATTCTGGGATTAACACCGACAGGTTCCAGGGGCTGATGTTGTTGAAGGCCGTTCGGCAGGGCTGGAAAATGTTCTAGATCCGGAAGAGGTTGGACAGCCACCGGTGTAGGGCGGTAACTCTGGGTCCTCTGAGTTCGCAGGTTCTTGAGGGCCTGGCATCCTCTGTAATTGGCGGGGTGTGCCCCTCCGCAGTTAGCGCATTTGGCCGGCGTCTCCCTAGTTTTGACGCATGCAGCGCTTTCATGGGCCTCTCCGCATCGTACGCAGCGTGGTTGGTGATTACAGTACGATTTTGTGTGGGCAAATCCCTGGCATCTGAAGCACTGAGGTATTTCTCTCTTTTTTCGAATTTCTTTTACTTTTATCTGTTAAATATCGATTGTATATGTAAAGATAGTTGTGGCACTGAACTTCCACCTAGGTGTACAGCAGCCCAACAACAAACAGTACAGTCCAGTTGGTAGCGTCCCCTGCGCCATGTTGTTTGTATATATAGCAGTAATAAACAAGCTGTCTAGTACAAGGTTCTTTTATTCCACTGCCTAATACTCTATAACTTTAATAGGTTATGGGCCCAGAGTATTTTTGTGCAGAGCATAGTATTTGTGTATAGTGTCAACGCGTAGTCGCGAAGTGATATTATTTTATTAGTGAATTTTGTTTACCGGTACTATGGCGTCAGTTACTACTTCAGGAGTTCCAGTACTCGTCGGAACAAGTTTTAACAGCTGGTTTTTCAGAATGTCATCTATTTTGGAAAGAGAACAGGTAAAAGATGTGTTGGAAGCAGACCCTCCTACCTCTAGTGCTGAGAAAAGGGAATTTCTCATTAAAGACTCGAAGGCAAAGTCCATCATTATCCAAGGCATTTCAGATAAACATGTGGAAATAATCATGGATTGCCAAACTTCCAAGGAAATGATAAATGCTTTAAAGAAGGTTTTTGTCAGATCTACCTCTTTTTCAAAATTGACTTGGTACAGAAAGTTGATGGGCCTGAAATATTCTCTTCAAGGAAACATGGAAGAACATTTTTTGGCATTTGATACCATTATCCGAAACCTTCAAGAACAAGGCACAGTTCTAGGAGAGTCAGACAAGGTATGTCACCTTTTGATGTCTTTACCAGATGAATTCAACACAGTTGTGACAGCTCTAGAAACTAATTTAGAAGTCCAAATGGATTTTGTGAGAGCCAGACTTCTAGATACAGATACAAAGTTAAAGTCAAAGTCATCAGCTAGTGCATCATCATCAGAAGTATCATTTAAAGCACAGAGTGGTTGCTTTATATGTGGGGATAAAAGACATTTCAAGGCACAGTGTCCCAAAAATAAGCAGAACCGTGGAAGTAAATCCTTTAATAGAAGCTTTCGTGGGAAAAGAAGAGGAACAATCCAGGGTAATTCAGCAGATGTAGATGAAGAAGTTGTAATGGTGGCCCTAAATTGTGGTAATATTAAACTATCATCTAACAATGTGTTTTTAGTCGATTCAGGTGCGAGTAACCATCTTTTTAAGGCAGAATTGGAACCCCTTTTGTCAAATGTTTCGAATCTTGATCATGATGTTGCCATACATATAGCTAATGGTGATAAGATGTTTACTAGAAAAGAAGGTACCCTAAGAGTAACCTCTCAAGGTAGGATTGTAAACATTAAAGGTTTAATAGTTCCGGGGTTAAAACATAATTTATTATCAGTGAGTGCAGTTACCTCAAAAGGCTTAAAAGTGATTACAGATTCTAAGGAGATGAAAATCTGTGGAAGAAATTTTAAGCTGAGTTGTCCACGAGTGAATGGATTGTACATATTTACTTTTGATGATCCCAGTGATAATCAAGTCAAGTGCAACATTACAAGTGCTACGGATGGAGATTTATGGCATAAACGTCTAGGACATTTGAATCGGCATGGACTCAAAAGTTTAGGATTACCCTATAGTGACAAGAAGTGTTCGGCATGCATTGAAGGTAAGGCTACTAGACAGCCCTTTTCAAATAATAGGAAACGCACTTCAAAGGTTGGTGAATTAATTCACTCTGATATATGTGGTCCTTTCAATCCTGAATCAGTTGAAGGACATAAGTATATGCATGTGATTTTGGATGACTTCACTCATTTTGTGCATGTTAAACTTCTCCATATGAAAAGCGAAGCTGAAACAAACCTGATGGATTATATAGTAGAACTAGAAAGGCATCAGGGTGTCCCAGTGAAAAGGCTACGTTTAGATAATGGAGGAGAATTTACGTCTAAATTTTTTCAAAAATATTGTTCAGATAAAGGTATAAAATTAGAATATTCATTGCCATATAGCCCTCAAATGAACGGAAAGAGTGAAAGAATGAATAGGACACTATTAGATATGATGCGTACTAAGGTATCAGATTCCGGCATCCCCAAGTTCTTGTGGGGGGAAGCAGCTCGATGTTGTGCTTATGAACTGAATAGGTCACCTACTTCAGCCTTAAGTAAAGGTGAAACTCCCTCATTAATATGGAATGGCAGAAATGATCTGTCTAAACTTCGTATATTTGGTTGCCGAGCATGGCCTACCATTCTTCCTAAAGGTTCTAAATTGGATCCCAGAAGCAAGGAGGGGGTGATGGTTGGTTATTGTGGTGGTGGGTATAGGATTTGGTTGCCAGACGAGCAGAAAGTTATTAGATCTAGAGATGTGATATTCGAGGAGAGCCAAATGCCCTATAAAGAAGTTAAAAATGTACCTATTGTCTATCATAATAGTGGTGGAAGCTATGAAGAGGGAAGGAAAAATGGTGAAGAGAATAACACTAATATTTCAGAGCAGCCAGAAGAAACTTCTAGACCTCAGAATGATTGTAATCCAGAGCAGTCAGAAAACCCTTCAAGACTTCAGAATGAAGAATCCAATCCAGAGCATTCAGAAGAAACTTCTAGACCTCAGAGAAACCGGTCAAAACCTCATTTCCTAAATGATTATGAGTTATATAATGCATACTGTATGGTAAGCCGATCAGATGGAGTTCCATCATCTTATGAGGATGCTAATAAAAAGGAGGAATGGCAGGAAGCCATTATTAAAGAATTAAAAGCTCATGAGAAGATGAACACTTGGTCTGAAGAGGAAGCACCGAATGGAAGTGTCCCAATCACAACTAAATGGGTTTTCACAGTGAAGGAAGATGGAATCAAAAAGGCCAGATTGGTAGCAAGAGGGTTTGAAGAACAAACTCAAGATGATTGTGTATTTAATTACTCACCAGTTTGCCGAATGGATACTGTAAGAACTCTCTTGTCATTTGCATGCCAAAACAATTGGAGTATTAGACAAGTTGATGTGCCAACAGCCTTTCTCAATGGCTCACTGGACTATCCTGTGTTTATAAAACCACCTAAAGGTGTACGTTGTTCTACAAAAACTCTGAGACTAAATAGGCCACTTTATGGACTTAAGAAAGCACCGAAGTATTGGAATGAAAGATTTAATTCTTTTATGTTAAAATTGGGATTTAAAAGATCCCAATATGATTTATGCCTTTACTACAAGAGTAGGGTATTCTTTGTTCTTTTTGTGGATGATGGCCTAATTACAGGGGATGAAAAGGCTATTGAAGAATTAGTGAACAATTTAAAAGGAGAGTTCAGCATTAAAGAAATGAAGGCTTCTCAATTTTTAGGGATGAAGATTGAAAGGCAAGAAAAGAAAATAAGGGTTACACAAACCCGCTTTATTGATAAACTCCTTGAAGATTATAATATGGTAGAGTGCAGGAAGGTATCAACCCCCATGGAGGTTGGATTTAAGCTTAACGCTGATAGTCCACCTTAAGATGAAAATATACCATACAGGAGCTTGGTATGTGGACTTATGTATCTAAGCACAACAACTCGCCCGGATTTATCATTCCCAATTAGCTATTTATCTAGATGTTTAGATAAAGCTACTCAGCAGTCTTGGAAAGCTGCAAAACGAATACTCAGATATCTCAAAGAAACTAGAGATATGGGTCTTACTTTCAAACCAAGTGAGAACCTAGGACTTATTGGTTATTCAGATGCTGACTGGGCAGGTGACATAGAAACACGAAAGAGTGTAAGTGGCTTTGCAGCATTCTGCGGAAGCAATCCCATAGCTTGGCATTCAAGAAAGCAAGCATGTGTGGCTCTGTCAACGATGGAAGCGGAGTACATTGCAGCAGGAATGGCATCACAGGAAATTGTGAGTTTAAGTGGAATAATTAGTGAGTTCAGTGGTGAAACAGTAAGTGGAAAACTGTTGGTCGATAACACTAGTGCTATAGCTTTTATAAAGAATTGTGAAAACTCTAAACGAGCTAAACACATTGATATAAAATTCCATTTTGTTAAAGATCTTATTTCCAAAGAAATAATATCTGTGGAACACATCAATTCTGACCGCAATGTGGCAGATTTGTTCACAAAACCACTTGCCTTTGATAAGTTTCAAATGTTTCGGAAGGCTTTAATTAATTAATATATTAATGTCATTTATATATATTGTGCTAAAATTGTTATATAGAATTTTGTAATAGTATAATATTTTTACTTGTTTTGTGGTGTAGAATTTTGTAGTAGAATAATATTTTTACTTGTTTTGTATGTGAGATACAATTGAATATTTACTTGTGTATGTATATATTTGAAAACATTCAATTGAGGGGGTGTGTTAAATATCGATTGTATATGTAAAGATAGTTGTGGCACTGAACTTCCACCTAGGTGTACAGCAGCCCAACAACAAACAGTACAGTCCAGTTGGTAGCGTCCCCTGCGCCATGTTGTTTGTATATATAGCAGTAATACAAGGTTCTTTTATTCCACTGCCTAATACTCTATAACTTTAATATTATCCTCGTATAATAAACGTAGTTCAATTCAAATATTTTCTCATTGAATGTATTTTTGGAAATGTCGATAAAGAACATTTGGAGTGGTTGTTTGGTTCTGGCTGAGATAGCATTCGTAACGTTCACAGCTTCATAGCCCTTGGCTTTCAGTTCTTCACTTATTATTGATGTTGGTGTGGATGGGTGAAGTCCTTTAATAACTACTCTTGGGTTTTTATCTTCCGACAGTTGATACGTGTGATAGTCGGCGTTTACTTTTTTTAAGCAGCGAACAGCTGTTAAAAAAAAGTAAGGAGTCTGGGGTGGCTGGGTATACTATTAAATTTCTGGCTGTTGATTTGATACTAAAGTAACTAGAACCTATTTCTTTTTTCAAAAACGCAATCAATGCCTCGATATTCTGTATTCCTTTTAGGAATATAGGTGGTGGCTTAACTTTGTTATTTTCTATTGGGATTGATTGTTTCTCGGATTCTCCTGCAGTCATATTTAAAAGAGGGTCAAATCTATTCCTGGTTTCTATGTTATTTGATTTTTTTATGTATAGCCTGGGATCCGCTGACGATGATGGTCTTTTTCGTCCTGTAATCACCTCCCACTCGTTATTTTCTTCTGACATAGTTGAAGAGCCTGCCTCTTGTAGGTCCATATTTGTTACATTTTCAGACGTCATTGCTCCCTTTGCGTCATTTAGTTACCGGATCGCACGAAACACAATGTTTTGAGCAATATTTACACAGACACACAATGTTTTTAATAGTTTTAAACTTATTAGATTAAATAAACTAATGGTTAAAAAAAAAAAAAACTAACCTTACACACTTCACATGTTTTTTCACTTTGTTAGTTGTTACTTAAATATAAATCCTTTAACTTACTATACCTTCTAAACTAGACTAATATCTTGTCCTTTTGAGCTAATAATCACTCTTCAAAACAGTTTATAAAAATGAATAAATCACATTTCCACTAGAGACAATGAGAGCACATGCTTATAACTACACGGTCACCATGGCGATCCCTTCCTTTAGTTGTTTTTCAAATTCGCTCAACATGAATAATTAGCTGTTATTTATAAATGCTAACAAGATGGTTATTTTTAAAGAATCAACAAAATTAAAGGTACTTTAAAGAAAGAAAATATCGGAATTTAAGCCCTGTTAGACCATTTTAATCAGAATGAAACCTACATGATATTAAAGCCTATTAAATTTTACATTGATATAGCGAGTTTAATCAAAATCGTCGGAACCCTTTTCAAGAAAATCGTAAAAAGGTGCATAATGCATGGTATAAAGTGGCTCATTCGGCTGGTAAGCTCATTTTGATGAAAAAGGTTTTGTAACGTCTCGGGCGTATATTTGTCTTAAATATGAAATTTCAGTTTCATAGGACTTACCGTTTCCGCCCGGGAGTTACCACACACACACACAGACCTTTTTGCGGGACTTGGTTATTTAGACTCACGGGACCCTAAAATGTGTATTTCCGTTGAAAACTGGAATTCGAAAATTTTCACGATCGCAATACTTTCCTTTACTATATATAGTAAGTGAAAGTAAAATGAACGTAGATAACGATACCTTGGATTCAGAGTATTACATCCCTCACTTGATAAACAATCAAAACTTTTTTTTAAATATATTGTTATTGAAATTTACAACTGTAAAAAATACATTAAGTAAATATGCTGAAATGATAACGTGTAGTTAGTCTAAACAAGAAGGTCTTGAGACCATCTTTTTTTCAAACGCCTCATAGGATTATAAGGAATTGAAGAGGAAGAAAGGATTGAAATTAATGGATCTGAGGGGGAGAGGAGTTTTTCATGGAAGGAGTGATACCTGGTACGGGCCAAATCAGCAGCATATGGAATATTAAGGTCATTGGGGATGTTTTTATACGTGACAAAGTAAGGAGCGTTAAGGATTTTAGATTGTAAGGAGTGGATCCGGGAAGAGTTTGATGGTTTAGTAGAGCCCCAAAGCTCAAGTCTGTAGGTCTAGATAGGCCTTATGATGGTCATGTAAATGAGTATTTTGTAATTAAGTGAAGGGTTAGAGCGTCTGTCTATTAATTGTTGGAATAACCGAAAAC
This sequence comes from Piezodorus guildinii, assembly GCA_023052935.1. Taxonomy (NCBI): domain Eukaryota; kingdom Metazoa; phylum Arthropoda; class Insecta; order Hemiptera; family Pentatomidae; genus Piezodorus; species Piezodorus guildinii. Next base: position 90,819,692 of record CM041294.1, read on the forward strand.
GTCGAGCAGTTTCTTGTCTTTTCAGTCTTGTATGCGGATTCCATGTAAGGCGTTTGTCAAGCAGGAGTCCTAAATAGCGAATCTGTTCAATCAGGCCAAGCGGAATATCATTAAAGGACACTGTAGGGCAGGACGTCGTGGGTTTTCGGCGAAGCGTAAAGGTAATTTGTTGGGATTAATTGGAATTGATTTTAATTCTCCAATTCTGACCTCATACCTCAAGGTCTCTGATGTGGGATTGGAGAGTTTAAGAGGCAATTGTAGGATCGTTATTAACCGACAACACGCAAGTGTCATCGGCATAGGTAGAAAGGAATATGTTAGGATGGGTTGGGATATCAGCTGTATAGACTGTGTAAAGAATGGCTCCTATGATATTGCTTTGAGGAACTCAGACTGCTTGAAAGAGAAATTGGGTAAAAAGAGATGAATAGTAACTATTGTGGGTATATTTTGAAGTATCTGTCAGAGAGGTAGGACTAGATGATTAGGAAGTTTGTAGGAGGAAGGAACATACGGAGTTTGTACAACAGTTTCCATCAACACTGACCACAAATACAACCAGACTGATCAAAACTTAAAATTTAAATTCATCTTTTGAGCTCCGCTAAGCTATCAAATTCCACCCCCATCCAACTCTTTTAAACCAAACTTTATGAAAAGACTTGCACATATCAACAGTTAATGAAAACAACAGAGACGATTTCATGAAAAATTAAAAGGACAGCATAAGAAATTCGTAGGAGAAGAAAACGGCCATGTTTCTGATGGCACTGGACATAAGATTGAGATAAAAAAGATGTTGGATGAGGGATCTACTCACATAAACATGTAAGTAAATTCAAGCCAGAAAAAGGATGCCGCTGGGTACAGTGTCTTATCATGCTAGCATCCATCAGCTGATTATTTGCATAGTGGTAGTGTTGATGTTAATTAACAAAAGATGAAATGAATTATGGATGATCTACACAACCAGATGAATATGCCCAATTGCTATTCGATAAGAAAATGGAATGATCTACTTTTTGTGTATGACATTATTCACGACTCAAATGAAAGTACCATCCTTTTCTCTTTTACTAACTTTTCAGGAACATCTTATAACACTAATTAGAATAATATATTTTATCAAAATATTGTTTCATATAATCTTTGGGTATTTTAATGTACTTTAAAACTACACTTTATTAATGTGTACTTATTTCTCAAAGGGCATTATGCCCGTTTAAAAACACTTCATGTACTTCTTTGCTTTGTTTAAAAGCTCAGCAAATGGAGAAAACCCCAACAATCATGATCGAACCAGTCAAAACGAAGTTTATGTACGTAATATCACAAAACATTTTACTTTATGACATGTTTTCCGTTGAATTACTAACTAATCTCTTATAATCCTGCTATAATCTATCTACTTCTCTGGTTCAAGACTATAGAAACCCAAACGTCATTTTTTTACTGTTTAAAAACTATTTTATTAATTTGTATTGATCTAAACAATGAGGTCTCTCAAGTATAAAATTAATTATAGAGCAATATAGCTTTTGAAATAGATTTGTATTACTTTATGATTATTATATTAAGAAGTCCAGGAGGCGTTCAAGAAAGAACACGTTTATAGTCAACTATGTATTGCTTAAGTTTTAAGTAAATTTGTAATTTTACATCTGAGCACTTGAAGACAAAATACTAAAAGCAAAACTGGGTAAAAGACTTAAATGTAGGTAGAAAATTTGGTAAAACAATATACATTTCGGCATCCAGACTATCTTCCTTCTCTTTAACATGTATAACTTAATACTTTATAACTTTCATTATTGAGGAAGAGAAAGAAGAAAGATAATATAATGTGCATAATTGATCCTGCTAATAATACAATTTGAGGATATTTTTGATTACTTAGGGAAATTAAAAATGTTTCTACTTCGCTTTTAAACATGTTAATTTAAAAATGTTTATTGTTTGTAAATCTATATTCTAGCATTGATTTTTCTCAATTCAGTATTCATTTCCATTTCCACTCATGAACAAGTACGAATAAAATTGGATGCTGTGGTTAAAAAGTGCAAACCATTAATAATTCATTAGTTCTATTTCAGTAAATGTACTTTCGATGCGAGAGCACAACAAATAATTACACACAACAATACGTAATTTTAAAGTGTTTTTTTTAATGATGATTAATCAAAAATATCTGTAGCCTCATTAATTAATTATTATTTAATGTATAAAAATTTAAATTATTTCTATGCTTCATTATTCAACTAACAATTTAAAAAAAAAGGTTTACAATAGTATAATACCTACAGTTTAGAGTATATATTAATATACCTTTCCCTTAACTACCTTGCCAGTTACAAATGCGCAGTATTCTGTCAATGTACAAATTAATGTACAAGGCACAGTCCTGTATTGCGTATGCGCATAAGGCAAAATAGTTGATCTGAGAACTAATCTTTTTCATGTCTGATGTTTTTAATAATTAAAAAAAAATCATGAAAGCAGACTTTGGTCACTTATCACTAAGGACTTATCATAAATTATTTTTAATTGTAAAACAGCATGCTACACAATGATAGAGAGTCAAGTAAATGCTGACAGAGTTAGATTCAAGAACAGTTTTTTATTTATAGAGATTTTCTTATAATTACTTTCTAACCATAATTAAACGGAAGAGACTTATTATATTAAAGTAATTCACAAGTATCGACATTTATAGATGCCCTGATACTCAAATTGAGCCATTTTATGTTTATTTTTTTCTTTGCGGAGGAGAAAAATTTATCTTTTTGCTCCCGTGAACCCACTAAATGAGGCTAGTAAGTGCTGAGAGTGAATGATAAGCCCTTATCATGATGTAACATAAGTATCGACGTATTTATATTTATATTATATTTACTGTATACGTATTCTGTTGGTACTACATTTTTTTAAACTTCTATTAAAATAATATTTGAATATTAAATAGTTATCCGTGTGATTAATATAAAGGATGAGAAGATTCGAGTAGCGTCCAAAATTATTGCAAAACAGTGATAAAAGCTCTTATTATACCATTTAGTAAATAGTTTTGTCACTATAGTGTAATAATTTTGATCTCCACCCGAACATGCTTCAACTAATAATATTAAATTTATATTATTTCATTAAATAGGATTATAAGAGCTTAAACAACTGAAAGCTAAAGTTGCAGAAAAATAAACAGTTGTAAACTCGTGATGCAAACATTAGTATTGTATTCCCCAGTCACTTATTTTTTTATAGTAATGCGCATTACAATTTTTTCGTTTCAATAGGTATTGATAAAAATAAAAAAGTGTACTGCGCATGTCCTGCTCATCTCTAAATAAAATAAAAGCGACCTGGAAACACCTCATAATTTTTAATCTTTGCAAAAACGAAATATTTAAAATTAAATATCATTTTTGAATTATAGAGTTAAAAATAAATAAATGATAATTTTACATTGAAAATTCAGATATATATCTATTATTAATAGGTTGATAGCGGATTACTATAAAGAGGGCTTATCTATCGCACACTATCAGCACTTATGTGTCTGTCAGCACTGTCGCTATCATCCCGTGGCTCTTCCTTTAAGTTAACCGAATGAAACGGAAAACAACATTAACTTAAAATATTGCTGTAATAAAATCAATGTTGAAATTAACAAAAATTTGAGTGGAAAATTGTAAACTATTTAATTTTGAATGATAAAGTGGAAGTTGTGTTTCTTATGAGAAAGTCCTCTATTGGTTACGTATAACTATTTTAATTCCATTTATGTATTGAATTAGGGTAAAATTGATACTACTGACTTGGTGTTAAAGTTGTCTGGAATTATTGTATCTAAAAAAATAAATAAAAGATATGGTATAAACTAGAGATAAGATATGGAATATAATTCATTTTGAGAATGCAGCTTGTTTATTGTAATTTCATTGTGGATTACTATCACGCTAGTGGCTTATCAGGCACTATCAGCACTTCTTTCCCTGTCACTATCAACTACAGTTATTGTTGTAATAAAAACAGTCGTTTTTCATAAAAATATTGAATAAGTCTAATAAATATTGAAAATACAGTTTTTAATTATAAATACGTTTATTGTAGATTACTGTCACCACAGGGGCTTATCAGTACTTATCCGCCTGTCACTATCAACTTCAGTTATTGCTGTAATAAAAACAGATGTTTTTTATGAAAATTAAATCTGAACATTTATAATTTATTAGAATGGTACAATTATTAGAGTGGAAGTTGTGATGCTACTTATCAGAAGGCCTTCTATTGGTTACATTTTAAACTATTTTAATTCATTTTTCGGTATTGAATATTTTCGATTTATGAGAATGGGGGAAATATTAATACTGCTGACTTTAGTAGCTGAGATTGTATAGGATAGATTTATTTAAAATTAAATAAATAAAATATATTGTATAAAATGGAGATAAGATATAAAGTGCATCTTCTAAGAATGAAATGCTTAATCCGGTCTTATTTAACGTACCAGACTCCCCCAAGCCGGAACCTGTACTTCAACATTTTTTCTCTTATGTCCAGTAGGTGGAGTACATGCAGGTCTGTATTTGATGATTAATAGTTGTCAGTGTCCTAAACCGGTCTTCTTCTCTTTCTTTGTCCAGACTTGCAGTTTACGTTAGGGTCTCCTCCCTAACGTTTCGTGTGTGTGTATATTTCGGCGCAAAGATAGCCGTACTTAATTGAACTTTGATAACTGCCTTAAAAATAACATTCCTCGGATCAAAGGTAGAAACGATTATTTAAAATGTTATATTTTTCAAATTGTTAACTAAAAGGAAAAAAATTAATGTGTATATAGTGTGTTATTATTAAGTGTAGATCGGTAATGGCCAGTTAGATGTCCAGGTTATGCCAGTGTACTGGCTAGATGGTCGCGTTGAGTGTTGAAGTGCTTATTACGTTTTCTCGCCGGGATCTGTTCTGTGATTCCCCACACTCTATTTGAACAGTTTCGTTCGCCTTAGCAGGTTGGCTACGTTACTATATTCACTGTTTAACTCATACTATGCAATTTTATACTTAACTGTTTTCGCAGGTTATTTATTGTTCTATTTGTGGATTGTGGTGTAAATATATATGAATATTAACGATTTTTCTTTTGTTTTTAACTACTCTGATTAGTCATACGGTGTTTATTCAGTGAGTTGTACCCTGAACTGTTTTAAAAAAGTACTAAGTGCCTATGTCATACATTTATTAATTTGTCTTCTTTTTTAAGCCTTATCATTTTGAATACAAGTAAGATGAACATAGTTGATCATTTCTAGGTTGAGTCTTAAATGAGTTTCTAGATAACACCCTGTCAACAGAAAGCCCACTCAATGGGCCCTAAAGCAGGTATACTAATTTCCTAATGTAGAATTCCATATTGGACTAAGTATTTTAGGAGCATGTTTCTAATTCCAAATGATTTTTGGATTACATTCATCAGTATTATTCTGAATTTGATTAATACTCCTTATTAAAAATAACATCCAAGGTTCTTGTTGCAAGTTGTATGCTTGTCTTAAATGATCCCCAATTGTGTCTTAAGTACTCAAGATAATTAGTTTTGAAAGCATTCAAACATTAAAGTTTTCTTATATTGTTTATTAATATGGGCCTGCTCCTAATGATTTGATGTATAGTTTACTAAGACTACTATAGCATTTCGATATTAACTTAATATTTTGAATAATATAGTTTATATGATTATTATCTCTTATATTGACAACTTTGTTATCTAAGTTACTTTATTTATTAATTGTTTTTGGTTTAAACTTTTTTACCTCAGTAGCTTTTCTTTTTGGTTAGGATTTCATCTAATCCTGATACTGGTTTTCACCAATGTTTCAAAAGGCCTACTCTATAAAAAATGGATTGACTTAAATGAATTCAAAGATTTGTTTGATGAAAATGGCTGTGTTACAGGTAGGATTATAATTTAGATAGGGTGTAATTACCTTCAGTATAATCTAGTTTAGTCTGTTACTTTAACATTCCTCTATCCTTTAAGGGAATTATAGGGTTGTATTTCATTCATTATTTTTGGGTAAAGATGTTTGTTTTTATAATTAATTTAAAAGTTAATCCTGCTAATTTAAGTTAGTTTAAATAACTTAAGTTTTTCCATAACATTTTCCTAAGTATGTAGATATAAGTGTTAACAGCATTTAATGGTAATATCTTGAATTCTTTGTATGAAATAAGCATATTTTTCCTTATGGGACTTGTATCGTGAGAATAGGTAGGTCAGTAGGTTAATGTTTGTTATTACCTAGTTTGAATGGTAGCATTTAATTGGGCTTTTTTTTTGTAGCGATTTGATGTGAAGATAAATGTTCTGGTTGTAGTATTTATTCTACTTAAACTATGAATATTCATATTTACTGGATTCAGTTACTGGTTGTAAATAATCTTATTTGTTTAACCTATGTTTCTATTTTTTTTTCTTTTATCATATTCTATTTCTTGTTATTTATATAATTTCAGATTTCATCGACAATTACTTATTTTCGTAAATGTTTCCTCCCACTGTCAAAGATGTTAAACATTACACCTATTATTTTACCACAAATAAACTTTATTATCAAAAAAGTATTACAGTTTAATTAATTGAACTATTTAATATCTGTCAGTTCTTTCAAATGTTTTTACCATGAATATTGCTTGGTATACTTAATAGCAGAATATGAATTAAAATAATAGCTTAGATTATTTTAAACTTTTTTTTTCTATTAGAATATTTAGTTTTTTACAATTTATATTTCTTGAAAGTCTGTTAAAACGCTAAGGTAAAGATTCAGAAAACCATGTTGTGTATTTCTTAAAAATTTTAAAAACAAGCTCTAATTTACACATCAATATTGATTAAAATTTATTATTTTAATGTGAACAGTTTAAAAACCATCTTATGCTTTGTTGCAATCTGCTTTATCACGACACTAAACGCTCCTCAAAATTTGATGTATTTCTTTTCAAAATGCACCAAATTCTAGAATATAAGCTATTAAAACTCATAAAAGCACTCCTTAACTTCCTTTTCTTACACCTTTATTTTTCTTCACAATCTATTACATTGTTTTTCTACGTTTCGGGGTTCTGACTCCATTATCAAGACTTTTTTTTAAATCACTTTTTAACACACAACACATTATATTACATATCTAGCTTACTGCTATTCCTCCTATTTGATGTTTATGATTTTATGAGTGTGAAATATTAAATAAAACTTCCTAAACAATTATAAATGAAAAGAAGCCATCAATTTATTTGTCCTAAATGTTGGTTGATTTAAGTTTTCAAATGTTCACCCTCTCCTTCAAGGATATTCATCTCAACCAATAATGCAGAAAAATATTAAGTGTTTTTAAATTAAAACAGAGTTAGTTAAAGAGATAGGCCAATTTATTGTATGTCAATACTATTGATATGGATTCTCATCTGATATGGATCACCTGTCAAAATTATCGCAAGTATTTTTATCAAGTCAATTCCTTTAAATAATTATTTTTCTGCATACAATACAAAGTATCTGATAGATAAATCTTACCTATCTAGTTATTTAGGAATTTACTCTAAGCAGTTGAATCATAATTATCTCTGCTTGCTTCCTCTCTTCAGGCAATGCTACGTGGCGAGAGAACAGGTTGGTGAAAAATTGTAATATTTGGCGAGAGTGAATTATCATACATTCTCACATACTTTCAACGTATTATAAGAAATATTCAATTACATCATTTTCCATAAAACTGCATAATTTATTATTTTAAAATGTTATTGTAAATTTTTAATATCTTAAAATGGAGTTTCTAAATTAAAAAATCTGGTGTGGACAACAAATGACTTTCACTGACCACAACTGTTAAAATTAATTTAAAAACTATTATCTATTAAACATTTAAAATTTTAAAAGTATATTAAGTTTATTTTAATAAAACGTGATTTCATTTTTGGTGGAAACATATGATTTAGATTAAACAATGTAGTTACGTTAAATTATATAGTTACATTAAATTGTTAATGAGTAATAAGTTTATTCCCTATACGTCACTTTATATTACCTTTTACAACTTTTTGTATCAGATAATATTTTTACTAAAGTCTTTCATTCCAACGGTATATTACACGTCTCTATTACTTACTATTATTATCAAAAACCAAAAATAGTTTTACTCTTTTATCCCTTCGTTGGTCATAAAATATTCGTTCAAATCGTATATTTAGCTGTCCTTCATCAATGTCATTAAGATGATATGGTTAATCTTTTAGAATGTACGAAATTAAATGTAGTTTAGAGGAAGAAACTTTAAAATATTGGCATTTAAGCCCTGTCACACTATTTCAATCAGAATGAAACCTACATGATTTTAAAGTCCATTAAATTTTACATCGATTTAGCGCATTTAATTTAAATTTAAACTTCATATGATTTACATCATACTTACTTAAACTTCATGTGATTTACATCATACTTACTTTAAAACTTCATGTGATTTACTTCATACTTACTTAAAACTTTTTGATTTGTTTCATACTTACTTTAAACTTTATTGATTTGTTTCATACTTCCTTTAAAACTTCAGTGATTTACTTTATACTTACTTTAAAACTTCACGTGATTTACATCATACTTACTTTAAAACTTCATGTGATTTACTTTATACTTACTTTAAAACTTCATGTGATTTACTTCATACTTACTTTAAAACTTTATTGATTGTCATACTTCTTTAAAACTTCATGTGATTTACTTTATACTTACTTTAAAACTTCATGTGATTTACTTCATACTTACTTTAAAACTTTATTTGATTTGTTTCATACTTCCTTTAAAACTTCATGTGATTTACTTTAACTTACTTTAAAACTTCATGTGATTTACTTTATACTTTCTTTAAAACTTCATGTGATTTACTTATACTTACTTTAAAACTTCATGTGATTTACTTCATACTTACTTTAAAACTTCATGTGATTTACTTTATACTTACTTTAAACTTCACGTGATTTACATCATACTTCCTTTAAAACTTCATGTGATTTACTTTAACTTACTTTAAAACTTCATGTGATTTACTTTAACTTACTTTAAAACTTCATGTGATTTACTTTATACTTACTTTAAAACTTCATGTGATTTACTTCATACTTACTTTAAAACTTTATTGATTTGTTCATACTTCTTTAAAACTTCATGTGATTTACTTTATACTTACTTTAAAACTTCATGTGATTTACTTATACTTACTTAAAACTTCACGTGATTTACTATACTACTTTAAAACTTCATGTGATTTACTTTATACTTACTTAAACTTCATGTGATTTACATCATACTTACCTTAAAACTTCATGTGATTTACTTTATACTTACTTTAAAACTTCATGTGATTTACTTTATACTTACTTTAAAACTTCATGTGATTTACATCATACTTACTTTAAAACTTCATGTGATTTACTTCATACTTACTTTAAAACTTCATGTGATTTGTTTCATAAAATATATCTTTAGGGTCTGAAGACATGACTATATTTTTGAATATTGTACAGAGTTGAAGGGGCTTTATCCTCTCTACAACAAATATTTCCACGATTCTCAAAAATCGCAAACTCTAAAAATAGTTACCCTTATAGAAAACTGAACTCCCTGTCCATCCATTCCTTGAACATCAGAATCCCGTCTGTCAACATCTATACTCAATCTCATAGAACTGTGTCATGTCACAAGTCCTTACCTAAAAAGAATTGCTCAATACATTAGATGATTTTAGATTGAGAAGGATTATTAAAATGAAATTCTGAAAAAGAATACTCTGTTCTTATTTTTAAATTTATCATTTTTTTTGGGAGGTTGGGGGAGGGGAGAGGGATCCTGCAACTTGCGTCACATTCTGAAACTTAGTATCTCTTAACATCAGTGCTCCCTATCCCTGCAGTCCTCCCCCGTCTAACCTCTGGCTGTCATGTCTTCCCTCCCATTTTGCGGGGTCTTCCTCGTCTATGTTTCTTCTTCGGTCAGTACTTCAGAAGTATACATGGCACCGCATCTTGTCCATCCTCATAATATGGCCGTACCTCATCTAGAGTCTCTTCTAGATATTTCAATTTCTCATTATTCTTTATTAAAAGTTAGAAATTTAGATTGTTATTGATTTATATGATTGAATAAAATTAAAAGATATATTGTTCTTAAATTATTCAAGTAATTCAACTTTTCTTTTTACTACATAATATTAAGTTGTGAAATAAGGTCTTAGCATTTTTCAATATTTCAATTTAATCCCCTCCATGTTTATAAAATCATATTTACTTGGTCAATAAAATTAAAATAGTCTAAAAAGGATGAGTCACTGTGCTTCTATGCATCAGTTCCAACCGAGGTTCCTTATCTTTAGGTTGGTATTTTGCTTGCTCAAAATGGAAGAGAAAGGGAAAAAAAAAATTTACTCCCCCTCCCAAAAAAAAATTTACCTTCCCCTCCCCCTCCAAAAAAAATCTGCTCCATGGACGGTTAGCAGAATTCCGTCTGTAAGTCATTTGCTCTGTTATGAATCAGAAATTTTGACTTGAAAGATCGGGTGGTCCGTAAACTGTTGATGATGACCAAATGCCTAAAAATTAACTGAAAGATGACAATATGTAATAGGTTCAAATGGGTCATATATAATTTATTAAAAATATTTACAAGATCTAAAGTTTTTTTTTTAAATCAACAGTAAAAAACGATACAAAATTATTTTACTACCTATTAAATAATTTATTCTTTAAAATGTTTTTAGACCTATATTAGAATTAATATAAGAAATTTGAAAGTAAGCAGTCAAAAGAGTTGTTATGTTATTAATGTATTTTACTTTTACTTACTATGTATATTAAGGGAAATTATTGCGATCGTGAAAATTTTCGAATTCCAGTTTTCGACGGAAATACACATTCTAGGGTCTTCTGAGTCCAAATGACCAAGTCCCAAAAAAAGGTCTATGTGTCTGTGTGTGTATGGTAAGTCTAGCGCAAAAACCATTAGTCTTACAGAACTAAAATTTCATATTTAAGACTACTAGACACCCGAGATGTTATGGAAACTTTTTCACTAAAATCGGCTACTTTATCCCATGCATTTAGCACCTTTTTACAATTTTCTCAAAAACGGCTCTAAAGATTTTGATTAAACTCCCTATATCGATGTAAAATTGAATGGGCTTTAATATCATGTAGGTTTGATTCTGATTGAAATAGTCTGACAGGGCTTAAATATTTTAAATTTTCTTTCTCTAAACTGCCTTTAATTTTGTACATTCCAAAAACACAGGTAAATACAAAAATTGGGCGAATTCAATATCGAACTAAAGGAGAAAACTGCAAAAATATTTTGTTATTCTAATTTTTTGTATTTGAACACATGAATAGTAATATAGATGTATAATATACTGTTAGATAGCTAAAGATTTTAGAAAAAATATTATCTGATACACCGAATTGTAAAGGGTAAGGGAGAGTGATGAAAAGCTGATAAAACTGTTTCTGGTTCCTGAAAAGGGAAATTCATATTGACCGTGCTGCCACCTGGCGGCCTGTCAAAGAAGCAGATCGCCCTTATGGTACTCATCTTGACCTTGAGTCGGAGGCGTTTACCCCAAACACTAACTGATTATTTTAGATAAAAATATAATAGATTATTTAATAAAACACATGTTTCTGGTGAAATTCAATTTAATTAATTCTTTAACAATTTATTTTTATCTCTACGAAGGTAAGTGAAAGTCATGTGTTGTGCGCACCAGATTTTTTCTTTTTACATTAAATTGCTGCTTAGTATACATAAAAAATCCTAAAACCAGCAACATCAAATTTTGTACTTTAATAATTTAGCTATGAACCTGGAGATGATAGGATGCTGTATGACAGTGGTTTGCGACAAAACATTTTCTTGGACCCCCTTCATCCAAAATGATTTGAATGGCAAGCACCCACTAAATACTAAAAATCAAAATTCTGAATATTAGTATTTATTTACATTTTTAGTGAGTTACACCATTTATCACTTACTATTTATAGAAAATAATATTGCTACCAAAATTATGTATGCTACAATAGAAATGGACCATGTAGGGAAAATGGAAATGAAGAAAAAAAGAACAAGTCTCTAAGAGCTTACTTCTATCCGTGGAAAATCATATTACTAGAATTAAAAACTAATATAAGATAGATATTTTTACTTTCACTTACCTATATATGAAATATATAGTATGGAAAGTAATGCGATCGTGAAAATTTTCGAATTCCAGTTTTCAACGGAAATACACGTTTTAGGATCACCTGAGTCCAAATGACCAAGTCCTGCAAAAAGGTCTGTCTGTGTAGTGTAGTAAGTCCAGCACGAAAACTAAAAGTCCTATGAAACTGAAATTTCATTTTTAAGACAACTATACGCCTGAGATGTTACAACATTTTCATCAAAATCAGCCAACTAGGAGTGCCACTTTATACCTTTCATTTTACACCTATTTACGATTTTCTTAAAAATGGCTCTAACAATTTTAATTAAACTCACTATTTCAGTATAAAATTGGACGGGCTTTAATATCATGTAGGTTTCATTCTGATCGAAATAGTCTGACAGGGCTTAAATGCCGATATTTTAAATTTCCTTCTTCTAATGTACCTTTAATTTTGTAGTTTTTATAAAATTTACCATATCATCTGATTAGCGTTGCTAAAAAACAGGTAAATATATAAGTTGAACGAATTCGATATCCAACTAAAGGAGAAAACTGGAAAAATGTTTATTTAATACAATTTTTTGTCTTTGAACCTAAGAAGAGTAATATACATGTATAATATATACCGTTGGAATGCTAGAGTTTTAGAAAAAACTATAATCTTTTACATACTATTGTAAAAGTTAACGGAGAGTGATAAAAAGCCGATAAAACAAACTGATTGTGGTAGATAATAATATAATAGATTATTTAATAAAACACATGCTTCTTTTAAAATCCTATGTAAATAATTCTTTAACAATTTATTTTCATTTCTAAATTTGTTTTAAAAATTCTCAAATTGATATAAATAACGGAGGTAAGTGAAAGTCGTGTGTTGTGCACTCCAGATTTTTTCAAATACTCATAAAGAAATCAAGTATTGTTCATTTTATGCGATACACCTGTCCATTAAGCTTATTATTTTCAAAATATCTAAAAATAGCCAATTTTATGGTTGGAATTGTGCAGTACCAGTCACTCTCAGTCATCAGTAGCAATTATATCACTTAAAAAGTTGAATTTGTCTGTGTAAGAGCATGTCTGATTATTATTAAAAGCTGAAGCTTCACAAATAATTAACGTTAAGGTAATTTAAAATTATTTACCTTGTACTCACTGCAGACCAAGATTCCGCAGCCACATTTTGGGAACCTCTGCTGTATGAGGTGAAGATAAGATGAACATTCTGATGACAAAACAAGAGTAGGAGTTTTGTGGTTAATTAAGAATAACAGAAGAAGACTTTAGTAACTTAAAAAAAATAATAATAAATTGATCAGAATGAAATAGTATAGTACATTATTTTATGACATAGTAATGCGGTAGTAGAAGGGGAATGTTTTGATAAACATTATATAAACAGAAACATAAAAAATATTAAAATTTTTTTTTTCATGTTTCTTTTAATGGATATGTCAATATTTATTTTATTGTATTTATCCTTTTGTATGGGGATTACCCCGAAAACAAATAAATATTATTATTATATTATTATTATATATTATTGTATTTTATATTGTCTATTTATCTTAACAACAGATGAGAGATGGACAAGCTATGTATAATCTGCTTTTCTTAGTTAGAGCGAATTTGAGTTTACGAATGAAAAAAATCTGGTGCGGGTAACACACAAATTTTACATACCTCCATTATTTATATCAATTCAAGAATATTTAAACAAATTTATAAAAGAAAATAAATCGTTAAAGAATGACTTAAATTGGATTTTAATAGAAACACATGTTTTATTAACTAATCTATTATATTATTATCTACAACAGTCGGTTTGTTTTATCGGCTTTTCATCACTCCGTTAACTTTGACAATAGTATGTATAAGATACGCATGAAAAACGCTCAAAACTATCAGGACAATATTATAGAACCTGTTGTCAAGCCTCTAAATGATACTCTGTTTAATGGTGGAAGTCATGGGGGTTTTCCAACAGGATTCTAATCTAGATCGCAAAGCCAGGTCAGCTCAGCAGTGGCTGCAAAAGAACATTTTACGGTATATCTGGCTCGGATTGTCCCTCAGGAAAACTTGATCTCAAGCCACTAGATTACCTGCTTTGGTCACAGCAACAATATCTGGTCCGAGCAGTTGAGCGCTTTCCTCAAGAAGCTGCTATTGATGACTGCCTGAGCAAATTAAATCCTTGTGTCAAGGCCAAAGGGGAGGGGTAGTTTGAGTAATTTTTTGTTTTAGTCTGTATATAGATATACATTTTATTTTCTAATAATGTTTTTGACAAAGTTAATTTTTCTGTTGAAATCTTTATAAAATTTCCTTGTAACAATATTTATGGCTGGACTAGATATATTTGATGGTGTTTAAGTCAACTTCATTATTTGGCTATACCTCTGCAAAGTCCTGAATCAAATGATACCCTGTTCATTATAATCTAGCATCGTTGGACTTGATAATTGTTACTGAATCTGTTTTGAGACTTAGGCATTTATTATATACTAGATTGATCAGGAAAAAGGGAAATATAGGAGTGTTTGAAATGTATCAAGATATGGTATAACATTTTTAATGGTTTTAAAACATTTTTCATATTTAATTGAAACAACCTTTAATTTTTAATAATATTTCACTAAGATGATTGTTTTTATTATACCCTACTTCTCTGATTACAGTCTTGTAACTGGAAAGTTATCACCGATTTATTAGAACCTGATTCTGATAATATTTCTTGAGGAAATGAAGATATTCCTTATCTTACACGAGATTGATACAATTTGTTTAATTGAAGATCACACAGACTTGTCGGCACGCGGTTTGGTTTTTACGCTAGAAGATGGTGGTGGTTCTCGGAAACTGGAAAAGACCCTCCTGGACTAGTTTAGGTTTTTATAGATTACTTATTAGTCAATAGAGTGCATTACTGTGCCGTTTTATTTTACCTGCCTAAGAAAGTGTTTGCAAAATAAATCAGATGCGATCGCATGTAAGAAAGAAGGCAAAATT
This sequence comes from Piezodorus guildinii, assembly GCA_023052935.1. NCBI lineage: Eukaryota > Metazoa > Arthropoda > Insecta > Hemiptera > Pentatomidae > Piezodorus > Piezodorus guildinii. Next base: position 90,834,952 of record CM041294.1, read on the forward strand.
ATTTTTTTTTTAAATAAATACAAAAAAATTTTGATTAATAAAATCTCAGATTGTATTAATTATTTTTAATTATAATTATATTTTAAAATTAATATTCCGACTGTGACATTAGAAATGAAGACCAAGACTTTTATGAATAACTAAGAAGGGTATCCCATAATTTAGAGGGGTCACCTGTATGTAGTGGCTGGCGTAACAGCCTTCTATGGCCAAAGTTGCGGTTCAAACCCATGAGGCTGATTCATACTGTTTCCTGACAAACGGCCATGCAAGGAAGTGATTAGGCATCTACAGCTAGTTATATGATTTTTTTTTTACTTATTGAATGTTGATAACAAATCGCTATGTATGGCAGTCTTTGCATTAGATAAAAAAAAAGGGGTTAGGCTTGAAAAAGATGGGGCAATTTTGATTTTTGAGTACGATTGTATATATCGATCCCCCACTTAAAAAAAAAAAAATCAGTTTTCTCCACTTCTTTCTCCTTTCTTAGAAACTTGATGCAGGAAAGTATGTATTTATATGAAAGTAACAGCTAGTTATATGATTTTTTTTTTTACTTATTGAATGTTGATAACAAATTCCACTAGTGCAGAGGGTGTAAGAGGTTAACTTTCAAAACTGCTCGAATCTTTTTCAGCTTCGGACCTTTCCCAGAGTTGAAACTATTAATGTCTATATTTTCAAACTTCAATAATCTCGCATATTCTGATAAAAAATGGACCCCATGCTGCACTGAGGTTTCTTCTCTAGTGCGGGATAGGATTAGTCTTTTGGAAAATGATGAGTCGCTCGATGATGAGGGGAGGGGAGCTCCTTTTTTTAATTTTCGTAAAGTATGAAAAAGGTTATGTATATGATTTTCTCATCATTGTCTTGAGTGTTCTTTTGGTTGAATATTTTTTCGATGAATATTAGGCCGCTCTACAAAACAAGTCTTGAATACATTTTTTAAAAATTTATTTAATTTCCAGACATTGCAACGTTTTAGCCTCTAGGGCCATTTTCAAGCCTCTGTAATCAATTAAAAGTTTTTATGGCATTTACACATTTTTAACATTTAATATCAACACATAATAAATTATTTTTAATATGGTATAGGAAGGAGACGGAACCTAACGGGGGTGGGAGGCAGACCGAACATCGCAAAAAAATCAAAGTCATTTCCTGTTTCTGAAATATCATAAAATTTATTTTATTAAGTGTAAAAGTGTTTCGATTAAAGAATAATAAAAATTTATGAGTACAACTTCCATAATGAACTTTTGAATGAATCAATTAACGTCCTGCTGCCGTTGTATACACACCTAAACTTTGCTTAAATTAATCAATTTTCAGGGGCTGAATACATTTAAACTAAGAAAAGGATAGAAGGCCCGTGACGCACTTGTGGATGGTTACTGCACGGGGTTAATTGACTGAATATTCAAAATTAAGGACCCTCCAAAATAGCATTGTCCGATTAGCCACAGTAGCAAAAATTGGCAATAAATGAATAAAGAAACAAGTTATCAAAGGTCCTTATTACCTAAATTTATCCACACATTCAAACATATATACTGGTATATCGATTTCACTAAGACTGTCGCCGTTTCTATCACTAATCATATATTTCTTCTTTTCTGTATTAATGTGAAGCTCTATCTCTTGACTGATTTTCTTTCAAGTTCTAGACTTTAATTTTATAGTTTCCATGAAAGAAATAAGTGGTAAAAAGTAAATACACACTGACTTAGAGAAGGTATTTCAAGAAGTTCTTTCTTATTGTTATGGTCATGTTTTCTTTTCAATACTTATTTCTTTCTCCCTTTTTCCCATCCTTATGTTTTTCTGTTATACATCCTCACATATAATTGTTAGTTTAATATTATATTACTTCAAAAAATGTTTATTCTTGTTTTTTCTTATTTCTAATATTTATGTTATTTTAAAATATTACTTCAAAATTGTTCTTCTTTAAATCTTAATTATTTGCTTAGTTTCTCATTATAGTCTTCAAAAATTTTCATTCCAATATTCTCATTTTTAATTTTATGTTTGTTTCCGTATTGTATTACTGTCACCATATTGTACCAAAATTATTCATAATAATTATGTTTTTTTTTTTTGTTTTTTTTATGACCGCACTCCTTCCATCTTCCTCATCAGATATTTTCGATGGTCATCTAAACTCCATCATTTAATATTTTCTTTATTATATTTGTATACTTTATGTGTATACTTTACATTTCAAGAATTTGTTTTAATGTTTCAGGCCATTTGAGTATGGCAGGAAGCGCGCCAGTGCCTGTAGGTACTGACAATGAGGGGTCCTCCGCGGGCGGGCAGTCCACCCAGGATGAACCCGCCACGTCTGACGCCAGTCAATCCGTCTTAGGCAAAGAGAAGACTCCGATGTGCCTCGTCAATGAGTTGGCGAGGTATAACAAGGTTAGCTTAGTAATTAATATTATTTTACTTTTTTATTTCTGATAATTAAGCTATGGTTGATTTGACATGGAACATACGACTACAGGTTTGACAATAGCTAGCTGTAAGTATGGTCTCGTCCGGGTGCGGGGGAGAAGACAGGGTGTCTAGCAACAGGAAAAATTAGGAAAACTGGGAAAAGTCAGGAATTTTAAAAGCATATAAAAAAGTCAGGAAATTTGTTCTTTGTCTACTTGTTGTGATGTTGCAAATATTAGAAAGCGAGTTTAATATTTAATATTATAAAAGGACAGGATGGCTGTGGAGAAAAGTCAACCTTCAGGTGAAGGAATCGGAGGCAAAAAAAAGCAAAACTGCTCCAAGAAGCTCTTCAGAAAGCTGAAGATTTGGCTGCAGAGATTCAAACATTAAAGAAAAGTCTTAAAGTTTATATAGATATATTAATTTTGAATAATTTGTAGTCAGATTTGTAAATATTGATTATTACTAACAGTAGTATTCAAGTTCATCATAATTCAATGGTAAGTCAACTTAAACAACTACACAATTTCAGCTGGTGTAGGGTAGATATAGTTGAATCTTATCGTAAAGTAATTAGTCATTATATATTTTTTAATCTAGTATACCATATTATTTATAATTATTCTTTGTTTTGTCGATTTCCACCAAGATTTGGCCAGGTAAAAGACTTCTTACAATATGGAAAAGTCAGGGAATCTCTTTGAGCTGATTTACAAGACACCCTGTTCTAACTATCTGTATAAGGGAGGGAGAATGGGTTTAATTAATTTTTTTATTTTAAGTTAAAGTCAGCATTCTCATCAAAAGGATTCATGACAATTGACATATATTGTAACTAGGATATGATTCAAAATGGAAGAGAACTACCATTTTTGACTCGATTCTCCTTTTAAAAGGATACAAATAGAAATAATTCAATGGTAGCTAGGATTACCACACTAAAAAGGACACTTTAATATAGAAACTCTCTTCCTGATGCAAGAATCAGTCTGAAATAGCATAAGTCTAACTTTCTACATAAGGGAGAAACATTTCAAATTTGTAATATGTTGTTAAAGTATTGACCTATAAAGAGTATTGTAAAAATTAATTTCTCAATAACTACTATTCCTGCAGATAGAGCATCAGTACCGCCTGACAAGTGAAGATGGCCCACCGCATAAAAAGAAGTTTACGGTAACGTTAAAGCTCGGTAATGAGGAGTACACTGCGGAGGGAGCCAGTATCAAGAAGGCACAGCATGCGGCAGCTGGCATCGCTCTTAAGAGTACCACCTACAAGCATCCGCCTCCTAAATCTTCGAGGCAGTCCCGAGGTTCAAAAAGTTAGTTGTCAATTTAATACTATTATATTGTCCTTATAAATATATTTATATCAATAATTAAAAAAAAACTTAAAGTCAAGAAAACATAGAAAATATATAAATTAAAATAATTAATTAATTAATTTAAAATTACCATGAATGTATAACTGCGTGTGCGTGTGAGTGGGCGGGCGGGCGTACATGCGCGTAGGCGTGTGCGTGTGTGTGGTAACTCCCGGCGGAGACGGTAAGTCCTATGAAACTGAAATTTCATATTTAAGACAAATATACGCCCGAGACGTTAAAAAACCTTTTTCATCAAAATGAGCTTACCAGAAGAGCCACTTTATACCATGACCTTTTCTCAAAAACGGTTCCGACGAATTTAATTAAACTCGCCATATCAATGTAAAATTTAATGGGCTTTAACATCATGTAGGTTTCATTCTGATAAAAATGGTTTGACAGAGCTTAAATGCTGATATTTTAAATTTTATTTCTCTAAAGTACCTTTAATTTTGTAGATTCTATAAAAATAACCATATTATCTTGTTATCATTGATAAATAACAGCTAAATATGTAAGTTGTGCGAATTTGAAAAACAGCTAAATGAGAAAACTGAATAAAACATTTTTTTAATGAAATTTTTGGTTTTTGAGCATAAGAACAGTAATATACATGTATGATATACCGTTTGAAAACTAAAGATTTTAGAAAAATATTATCTTATACACTAGCTTTTAAAATTTAATAGAGAGTGATGAAAAGCCAATAAAACTAACTGATTATTTTAGATAATATTATAATAGATTTTTTAATAAAACACACGTTTCTATAGAAATTCCATTTAATTAATTCTTTTATGGTTTCACTCATTTTTATCTCAAACTGTACTTGAAAATTCTTTACTCGATTTTAAAAACAGAGGTAAGTGAAAGTTGTGTGTTGCCTGCACCAGATTTTTTAAATTACACTAGCGATACCTTCCGACTTTTGCACTGCTATGATTATACTCATTTTAAAAACATGGTTTTAACTAAGGGATGCCATGGGTAATTATTTAAGATAATTATCTCAACTTATTTAATTTCGTGAGGGATTATAATTGGAAATCTTTCCAAAGGGATATGTGTTATCCAATTTATTGAGACACATTGAAGAATAAAATGAATTGTTTATTTGAGACCGATAATACATAATTAGATCGAGGGACTATATGAATTACTTGAGTGCTGTCAGTGGCTTCCGGATGTCTCCCCTGTGACTTCCTTAAGTAGGTGAATCCCTGCTCCAGGAGTGGAAGGTTGTACTTTTTGCATAGCCCTTCTAAGAACCTTCCTGGCTATAGCTCGCCAACTGGTTTATTTTATACTATTCAAAATTTAATGCAGCACTAAATCTGTTTTGTTTTTTTCAATTAAGAGATAGCCATTTTGGATAAGTTTTTTCTTTTAAATATGTGATATTAAGTGGTTTTTAGTGGAAAAAAAATAATATTTACTATTATTTTAATCTCCCCAAAAGGTAATAGTGATCAATGATGAAGAGAAAACTTGAAAACTTTGGACCTAGAAATATTGTCAACATCTAATTAAACAATAACAAAAAGAATATCTTATGAAAATAACAAAAAAAAAATGCTTTTTAATATGAAAAAAAAAACTATTTTACTACTGTTTTAATTTTCCTGAAAGTTAATATTAATGATTTATGAAGGAAATACTTGAAAATTTGTAATGAACCCGGAAATACTGTCAAGATCTGAAGCAGACAAGGGAAAAAATAGTAATAATAAAAATAACCTATGATGTCTATTAAGTTCTTTTTAATGTAAAAAAACAAAACAAAAACTGTTTTTACAACTCTTTTAATTTGTTGACACTAAATAGCATTTTATACCACAGCTTTAAAAGAGTAAGCTTATCCGTGTTGGGCGTCCAACATGGAGATCTTCTAATTAAAAAAAGAGCTTGAGAGCAGAGAACCTAGATTTAATGCAAAAGTGTCCAGTGTAATTTTTTATTTTATTTTTTTGTTTATTTAACATAACTAAGCTTCTGTGGCTAATCTGACAATGCTACAGCGGGAGTCCTAAATTTTGCCTATCCAGATTTAATTAGGACAGGGATCTTTAACGAGTACCTGACATCACACAGGCTCGGGACCACCTTTTTATGTCCACACCGGAGGATGGCAAAACCAAGGATTTTTAACTCATATTAAATAATCCTAGGACCACCTGCGGGTTTGAACCCATGACCTTTGGCATAGAAGGCTATTATGCTAGCCACCTTGTTACAGGTGATCCAATAGTATAATTTAATCACATACTAGTGTAATTTAAAGGGTGTAATAAAAAAATGGAGCAAGTGTGGGACATGTACTGCTCGTGAGAGTGACAAAAGCTTTTAGGCAATAGTGTTTTTTCTTTGACTGATTGGAAAGATTCTTCTGTATATTATGTACTTTTGTTTTTAATTTAATTGTAAGTTTTTAATTTTTTTTTCTAGGTAATATCACCCCTACCGTAGAACTTAATGCTTTGGCGATGAAGAGGGGAGAACCCACGGTTTATACCCTAGTCGAATCTCCCCAGTTTCATCAATACGCGTACCATCACTCCCACAGGGGAATGTACACTCAGGTATCTATTTGATTAAATATTTATAACTTCTGGATTAAATAATAAAAACCCTGCAAATTATTACACAATGGTTTATTATTTCCAAATAACAATATTAGGGTATAATTGTTTATATAGCTGTTGATAGGCAATGAAGTAATATAAAAAGCAATAATTCAAAGGATAATATCTTGTCACTACTGCTGATTTCAAAACGCAATATCTCAGCTAGTTGTTTACCAATTTCAATGATTCTTTTTTCATTTTTCAAAAATTTAATTCTCTATCAAAGGGCACTAAAAAAAATTTAGTACAGATTTTTTTTTATTCGTTATTCGGATTCTACGTTATAAGTTGTGCCTTGATTATATAAGATGATTTAAAAATTTTTTTTTTTTGCTCATTGTTCATCCCGTTGTCTTGATCTCGAAAATCTTGAATAATAACTGATTTTTGGTGCTATTACATCTATTATAATTTGTTACTTGAATATACATATTATAATATAGTTATTTTAAAAAAAATATATTCTCTTAAAATATATTCTAGCTGTAACCCGCGGCTTTGCTCACAAATATTTTATTTAAATTTTCATCAATGCGTTTATGAGTAGTAACTATAAAACGCATATGATAGAGCAGTTGTTTGAGGTAACAAAGGAACTACCAACAAAACACACTTATTTTATGTTGTTCTTACTGTTGTATTTTCTTGGTGGCTTCACCCTCAACCAACTTCGTTACGTTACAGCTAAAATATATTGAGTAATTTTATAAATGTTTTATAATAATAAATATTAAATGTAATTTCATGTTTATGTTTTTGATGCGTTAATCTTTAGGTGTATCTTTGTAACATAATGTCCTTTGAATACTAAAGCATTACTGCACTGTTATTTGTCCAGAGGTGTTATATGCATCAGAATGCCTCTTGATGAACAGAAAAGGTCTGATCGAGAAGCTAGAGGCCAAAGAGAGAAAAATTTTGAGGAATATCTTGGGTCCTGTCTAAGACAATCAGGAATATGGAAGATGATGAATTACATAACCATGTAAAGAAGATTGGTGGAGGGAGGGCTCGTGGCTGAATGGCTAGCGCGCTATTCTCCCACCCATTCCTAGAGGGACTTTTTCAAGCATTTCAATTAATAGCAGCCTCTTTCCCGGGTATGTGACACCCGTCAGCCAACTGATGGCTACTCACTGTGGGAGTCATATACAATGACATCCAGGAGCGTGACTACTTAAGAAGAAACTTAAGTGTTCCAGGGCTTCTGATAAAAATCTAAAGTGAAAACAGAAAAAGCATGGACCCCCCAGGAGAGAAAGGAGCAACATTGAGAATGCATGAGGAAACAGTAGGCTGGCATCAAAGCCAGAGGTAGCCAGCCCAAACGACGAGATCCAAAGTCGTCCCATACAACATGAATGAATGAATGATATCCTTTAAAATTAAAGGCTTATACTGTAGTAGTTATTCTTGTTAATAACAATAAGATAATATATTGCTACCACCCTGGTTCATCAAACAGGGCAAGCAATATCCCTCCAGCTTGCTTTGTACATACATAATAATTAGTACTAAACTGTTCATTCGTCTTAAATTGTACTTCTGGTCATGGGAACAAAATGGGAAAAAAAAATCTGGTGCGGGCAACACACGACTTACACTTACCTCGGTTTTTATTAAATATTATTATAATATTTTATTTTTAAATGAAATTAGTGATTGATAAGGGATTTTAATTAATAATTATGTAGTCTTGGCTAAGGTTATTAACTTATATTTTTGAAGAAATTTAATACCATCTACAAAATTGAAAATATAAAAATTTATAGTTTATCTGGTTCCATTCTTTGGATTCGTTGGTTCGTTATTCTTGTTCTTCAATAGATGTCTTCAATTTTTTATATTAAATATAGTAATGCACTAATTTCCACAATGGCTTAAATTCATAGATGATTTGATGACTGGTGGCATAAGATCCATTCCCATGAACACATCTGCTCTGATTCGTTATCCACGACTTAAGCCCCATTCCCGTAAAAAACCCACCATGTTATTCCCGAACTACTGCGCATTTTGATTCTCTTATCTGATTGGCCGATCACTTTGCGCCTTCTTGATCTTCTTTATTTTTTATTTTTGCCTGCTTAATATATCACAACAATATATATTAAATAATATAATAACATAAAATTGTTATCTATAACAGTGGTTCCCAACTGGTGATCCACACACCCCTGGGAGTCTGGTGACAATGTCATGAGATGTCAATGAAAATTAATTGTAATTATCTTAACATGAAATATTTGTAAAGCCTAGGCTTTTATTAAGAACCACACGCTCTGCACAGACAAATTTAAAATTCCACATGATATGATTGCTTGTGTTTACTGAAAAGGGTCTGCTACTGCACAATCACAACCTTAAAATTGGTCATTTTCTAAAATATTGATTTTTTTATAAGTATTTGAATAAATACCTTCTTCTATAAGTTTTAAATTTTAGGTTATTTTTATTCACTTAAGATCATTTTATGTTGCTTTGGCTATTGGAAGATATTAAAATATAAGTCCTTTATTTTGTTTATCCAGGTTTTATTAGGATGGGTATTTTTAACAAGAACTTGACTTAGCCCAGGGTCTGGACTACCATTTTACGTTCCCTATGAAGGACAGCATAAAAAAGGATTATTCATTCCTTTAAAAAATTCTAGGACCATCTGCTAGGTTTAACAGTAACTTTTAATTACTCTCAATTTCTTGCAGATCGAAGTAAACTGCTGGTGCCTAGCGCTTTTTTCTTCATTTCTATTTCCCCTACTAGGCGATTTCTATAATACAGAATTTCGGTAGAGGTATTTCGCTCGCAATGTACGTGATACAGTGTAGCCAACTAAAAATCTAAATATATTCCTAATATTTAGGAATTAGGGGTCCTTGTCATTGAAATGATTGCATGAAGGGGTCCGGGAAATTTTTTTGTTGGAACCACTGCTCTATAACAATCAGTTATCTTTATCCGCTTTTCATCAATCTCCATTACATTTTAGAACTTTTTGTATAAGGTAATATTTTTTTTCTAAAACCATTAGCTTTCCAGTGGTATATTATCATCTATATTACTACTTTTATCTTTAACCTTAAACTGGTAAGGTAAAATTTATAGTCAAAATTGGTATAATTCTCTCAAACCCAGACCTCATTTTTTTTTTTTTTTAATCCTGAAACATCTAGCATTGTTTATTCTTGTAAAATACGTTAATTCAACATAATTCCAATAGGCACCTTAACTTACGTACACCTTCTTTTTATGGCCTGATTTAAAAATGCCCAGCAAGTTACAAGCAAAACCAATGCTACCAACATGAAAAATAGAATGTTTTTGGGCCAAGAGAAGGTTTTGGGAAAGGTTAGCCCAATTTCATTGTGTTTTGTGCCAGCTAAGCCAACAAATTTTTAAACCCATTTTTGTTTTATTCTAGCCTAAAATAAACAGAAAAAAAAGAAAGGATAAAAAATCTTCCAAATTTGATACTGTGGCAAGTTAAGGGATTAAAAAATTAAACTTTTATATTGTAAAGGAAGTATGCACAGCTAAAATTAGGCACAGTTCTTGCAATAGGAAACCGAACATTGTCTAAAACTATTTTGTTCACATTTAATACAATCTATAGATGACTTCTTATCCTTGTTTCTTGGACAGAAATAACATCTTCTTTTCTTTGGTGGGGCCTCCTGACTATATATCAGATTCTTCTGGGTTTTTTCCCTACTAATGATAGAATTTAAACCGAAGCTCCCGGGGAAGTCTGGGATTATCTGACCATCTGGTCATGTGATCCTTTAACAAAGATGATCCCAGCTTCTTAATAAAATTAAAAAGTTGTTTCAAATAACACAACCACGAGATATTTCTTTCAACAAATTTAAAAACACTTCCAATAAATCCGAACACTATTGGTGAGGTTGGGTCTATGGGACCCTGGTAACACTGTCCTAAAGAAATACTGGATAAAAACTGACTAAAAAAGGGTGCTATATTACAATCATGTCAAGACAGGAAATGCCAGGTTTTCCCAATCCCATCGGATCGGGACAATGGGATTCACAAAACTTCGAAGAGGCCCTGAGGTCCTGTAGACCCCACCTCACCAGTTAAAGGTTAAAAATACAAAAATTACAGTTAAACAAATTTTTTTTTGCTCTTTTCTGCTATAGTTGATTTTGAAATTAGTCCAACTTGTAAATTTCCCCATTTTCCATCAATGTTAACTGAATGATATGGTTATTTTTTTTCGAATCTACAAAATTAATAATGGTGCTTTAGAGGAAGAATATTTAAGTTATCGGCATTTAAAGCAGGCTATTTCAGTTTGAATGTCACCTACAAGATGCTAAATCTCATTAAATTTAACATTGATGTAGCAAGTTTAATCAAAATCATTAAAGCATAAACTATAACATCACACTGTAGCGCTACCATATTATTATTATTAGTAGTTTGAAATAAAAAAGAAAAGAAAGATGGTTGAGGGTGTTCTTAAGAGTGCCTGCCTACTCATATGTATTCTGTCACACCTAGGACCTGGAGATCAAGTTGTATATTACACTATCCATACAGCTACCCTACTTCTTCTTTTCCCTTATATACTTAATAAAAACAGTGAGGTACAATCTCTTTGGCATACTTTTATGTCACGCCATTAAGTGACCTTTAATAATAACCATTTATAATCAATGAACTCATCCCTTCTAATACGATTTATCTTTTTGCATTATTTTAAAATTATTATTTCTTTTGTTTTATTTTGCAGCCGTACAACGACCACTTCCTCCCCTATGGAAGAGGGAAGCTCAATTTCAGAGCCGGTTACAATAGAATCGATCCAGTAAGTAAATAATTAAATTATGCCATTATTAATTAAATAATTGATTGAGTGGTGTGGATGCTGAGTGCAATGTTTCGATTCAATTGTGGTTGTATAATAAGTTGGTAGCGTTTTTTAATATTTTAATTTAATCCTCTCTGATCTTATAAAATCATGTTTACTTGGTCAATAATGTTTACATGTCCTAAAAGAGGATTTAGTTGAGGTGATTTTATGCATAAGTTTCAACCAAGATTCCTCATTTTTAAGTGGTGTTTTGCTTGCTCAAAATGTAAGAGAAACAAATTCATGTTCGTTCATGATTTTTTATTTCCGAAAAATAAAATTCGCTGTTTAGACTGTTACCAAATTTGCAGTGTGTATGGCGATAAAGCACTGTCCGAAATTTTGACTTTAAAGACTTAAAGTGCTCGGGTCATCCTTCAACTGTTGACCAAATTCCAAAACATACATGAAACATTATATGTACTATATCTAAATGGGTCATATAGAATCGATTAAAAATATTTACAAGAATCTGCAGTTTTTATTGAAATCACCAAAAAATGCTACCAACTTATTTTACAACCCAATAATAAAGTTTCATTTTATTCAATTCATTATTATTATTTTTTTTTATGATGATTTTGTTTTTATTGTTTTAGCTATTATTTATTTTTATCAGACTAGTACGATGGGAATTCCAGAATCATGTGTGTGAAGTGAAATTGTTAATATTTAATAAAATTTGTATAAGATGTATATCTTTAACACGTTTAGTGCGGAAGGAGAAATCCGTAATTATCAACAAGTGTGACACGGGGTCAATTAACACCTTGCAGTATCTATCCACAAGTACGAGTACATGATGGGGTCAATTGAACCCGTCCCGCACTGAACGTGTTAACAAGTAAATAATAATAATTTTTTTATTCTTTCTGTTTATGTTCAATAATAAAGAATATTGACCTTACAGAGGTACTATGGGCCAGGAAATAAAGTGCCGCTGTACAAGGTGGTGGTTAAAGTTGGCGAGCGTGAGTTCTCCGGGGAGGGCAACTCGGCGCAGGCCGCCCGCCACGACGCCGCCTCCAAGGCGCTGCAACTGCTGCATAGTCTACCTGTCGACGACACCTGTCCTGCCAACTCTACCATCTGCGGTAATCAATATGTATCTAACTTAATAAGTCTAAGCTCGTCAGCAATTGAGACGTTGATTTCCAAAAGGTCTAAAGGACATTTTTTTCGAAATTGATATCTTGATATATTTGTATACTAATGGTTTAGTTTTATCTAAATCTGTCTTCAGATTTTAATTTAAAAAACATAGAAATCCTTTATAAACGTATTTGAAAATTTCCTTCCAAAATGTACTATATCCTCTGTAAACAGACATAACCTTTTCTTTCCTTTCATTTTCTTCTAAAAGGTACTATATAAATTATACTGCAGAAGCACCTAACCCCTTAATATATCACCATTAATTTATTTTCTTCATTTTGTTCATTTTTATTGGTTCATTTAGTACGTCTTGAATCACCGCTATTATTTCGATCAAATAGTTTTAAACGAAAAATCAGTTTTAAGGCTGTTTTAAACAACCTAATTGCCTTGCTTCGGTTCTAGTATGTTCCCAATTAAATTAAGTTTTTTCATAGTATATCTTTTTGCAGCCACATAAATTTGATATACAAATCTTAAGAAACACACCATTATTTTAATAGAATAATGGTATTTTGTCCAGCAAATGTTTGGAATTAGTATTCCCTGACCTTGCTAAATATGAGAGAAAAAAAAGTGCCTGATCCAACCTAATAGAATTTTTTTTTAAAAGGTTAAAGACCGGAATAAAAGTTATTTATTTATCAGTGTTTATAGTTAAATATTGATAACACGTAGTTAATAATATAAATACGTTTGTTAAATCACAGAAAGAATAATTAATAGTTGTAAGAAATTTCATAATTACATATTTTCTCATTATAATGCCAAAAATAAATAAAAGATCTTTTAAATATTCGCTTTATCTATAAAGAATAGACAATAAAATCTAGTTAACCAACAAAGAAATATATTTCTCTGAGTGATAATAGGGAAATATACATAACTTAGTAATTAACATTTATATCAATTAACATAACATAAAGACATTAGTTGTGAGTAATGTTGTATGAGGAAGGTTATGATGAATGTTATCTCGTATTATATTCTTCCAAAAAGTACTATATCCCTTATAATTCGTTCCAAAAATTATGTACTATATCCAAATTATATTGTTAAAAAGTCATGGAAAAAGTATAATAATTTGGAAAAATAAGTTGTTAGTAAAGTAAAAAATCAACTTTAGATTTTAATAAAAAATGAATCAAGTAAATTGGTTCGATCTTTCCTAACATGGTCCAAGACCATGTAACCATTATAAAATTCATATTTTAAAATTTTGGTGATGATATGCTCGGTTGGCACATCCTTGTTTTGATTAAATAAATTTACAATTGGTAACAAATAATTATAGGAGACGGAGAAGCCTACTTTTAGGATTACTTAGAGCATATAACCTATAACATACCAGCTGGTGTCTATTTTGAGGACTTAAGGAGCTTATTAAAGTTCTGAAAGTTGAGCATTTGCTGCCACTGGGTTTCACATTATGAATCTGATCTATGAAGTTTTTCTTTTACATCAATAGAGCTAATTATTACAGTCTTGTCCTGTGTTTCTTCATTGCCATTAGAAGGTACAGTTTTGATACAGGTTCTTCTGTACAGTTAGTAGGTACTGTTTCTGTTTCACTCTCTTGGTCAGTAGGCCCTTCATTCTTATTTTCTTCACCATCAGTGGAGGTTCTTTTCTGGGGATCAATTTTCGCTACTTTTTTAAAACTTGTAAAGGTTTCAAATTTATCCATTTTTTCCATCATCATCATCATTTGCTGAAACATGTTTTCTACCTTATCCGAATAACTCATATACATACTCGAAACATATGGCATCAAAAATTATGAAAATGAAAAACTTTTCCTATTTTATACCTCTCTTCTTTAGTAAAGATTGTTTTCCCTTTTATTTGCTGCAGGATCAGAAGAAGGTATGAAATTATATTTATGTTATCTATTTTATAAATCTTCGTTTATAAAATTAATAATTGTGCCTTCAGTATCATCGTGGGTTTGTATGTATAAATGGTTATAACTATCATGAATGATACACCAAACTAGTGCAGTGAGGGATAGGTCTATAATATTGTCCTAATTTTAGGTGCCGAACATTTTTTTATGCTCTAGTAACTTTTTTTATCATTCAGACCTATATGTCTGTCCTCCTCTCTGATGAAAACTCCAAAAAATCTTGGACAGGCATATAAGAGAACACCTATCACTTAACAGACGGTTACATTCACTTCAATTCGCCTACTAGGCAGGTAAGTCATGCGAATTAGCTTTACACAATTTAGTCTCCAGGATTGAGACATCCCTGGAACAGAAAGACTGCTTGGCATCAATAATGCTTGGCACCTTTATTGATATTGAAGGTGCTTTTGACCGCACTCCCTACAACACTATCCTGCGTACCCTGATTGACTGTGACATAGATCCTGTCATCAGAGGATGGATAATGGTTATGCTTGAAAGGAATTATCTAATACTATACTAAGGATCAAACCAAAAGGTGGCTGCCCTCAGGGTGGCGTTCTATCGCCTCTACTTTAGTGTTTGGTGATTGATCCGCTTATCAAGAAACTAAACTTCCAAGGCTTCTACACACAAGGCTATGCAGATGATGTTGCAATACTAATAAGGGGCAAACTTCAATGCGTGATATCCTCCTAACTCAAACTTGCGATCTACATTCTTTGTGATTGGTGCAAATCTTCTGGACTTAACATCAATCCACATAAGATCAATGTCTGCACATTCACACACAAAAGAAAAGTAAAGATGAACTTACCTAGTATAAACGGCACACAATTCACCAACTCAAAAGAAGTAAAGCACTTAGGGGTCATTCTTGACCACAAATTGCGGTGGGACAATCATATCTCGTACATTGCTGGTAAAGCTTTAAAATGCCTTTGGGGCATGTAAAAATACTATTAATAATGTTTGGGGACGCAAACCCCAAATCGTCTATTGGTTTTATACAATGGCCATTAGACCAATGCTCACATACTCCACCTTTATATGGTGGCACAGGGCTCACATAGGGAGCAATAAAAATGACTTTGTAAATTGCAAAGGCTCACTTGCCTAATGATAACAGGGGCAATTAAGACTACTCCAACAGCTGTGATGGAGAAAATGTTGAACATCATCCCTCTAAACTTGGAGATGGAAGCTCAATCGCTAAGAACTATCTATTGCTTTGCAAAATTAGGCAAGTGTTCCAATAACTTTACCTACCAAGGACATTGTAAATTTACGGCTCGATGAAAACAATATCCTGGCTATGCCTTCAGACTACAAGTGGTAAAAAGATAAGTATTTATACTGACTGCAGGCTGCACTTGGAACCTTGAACAATCACACAACAATCTCAAAAGTTGTTGAGGCATGTAATCTCAACCTTAACAATCTTGCTTGGAACAATAGCGTTAGCATTGAATGGGTTCCTGGACACACTGCTTTCAGTGGGAATGAGAGAGCTGATGAACTAGCTAGGAAGGGCTCAGCAACGATTCCCATTACATTAGAATCCCCATGTGGAGTCACTTAAGTTCTGCCTTTAGGACTATTAAACAATCTTATATAATCAAAGTTAAACAACTCTGGTTAAATAAGGGACTTAAAACACTCACTTAAATTTTTAGACGGTCCTAGTATTAGTAGAAGGAAATGTCCATGTGACCATGCTTAAATTAAAAACCATTACTGTTATTTTCACAGGACACGGAAAACTCAACTACCACATGTTCAAACTGGTATCTCTATACCCCTTTTAGTAGACTACATAGACAGGAAGATGAAACATCTTCCCATATAATCTGCTGCTCTGACAGGCTTTCAAAGTTAAGGTTCACTCTTTTTGGTGAAGTCCACTTAGAACACCCTGTGAACAGTTTTCAACAGAAATACACGTTTTAGGGTCCCCTGAGTCTAAGTAACCAAGTCCCGCATAAAGGTCTCTGTGTGTGTGTGTGTGTGGTAACTCTAGCGCAAAAACAAAAAGTCTTTCGGAACTGAAATTTTATATTTAAGACTACTATACGCCCGAGATGTTACAGCAACTTTTTTCATTATAATCGGCTAACCAGAAGAGCCACTTTATACCATGCATTTTGCACCTTTTTATGATTTTCTCAATAACGGCTCCAACGATTTCGATTAAACTCGCTATATTGATATGAAATTAAATGGTCTTTAATATTATGTAGATTTAATTCTGATCGAAATAGTCTACAGGGCTTAAATGCCGATATTTTAAATTTTCTTCCTATGAAGTACTTTTGATTTTGTAGATTCTAAAAAAATAACCATATCATCTTGTTATCATTGATAAAAAACAGGTAAATATATAAGTTGAACGAATTTGATATTCAACTAAAAAAGAAAAGTGCAAAAATATTTTTTTAATGCAATTTTTTATTTTTGAACATAAGAACAGTAATAAAGATGTATAATATAGCGTTGGAAAGCTAAAGATTTTAGAAAAAACATTATACAGAAAGTTGTAAAATGTAATATAAAGTGACAAATAGGGAGTAAACGCATTATTGATTAACAATTTAATATAGTTAAAATATTTAATCTAAATCATATGTTTCCAACGAAAATGAATACATATTTTATTGAAATCAACTTAAAATATTTTTTTAAATTGTATATTTAGTAGTTTTTAAATTGATTTTAAAAGTCAAGGTAAGTAAAGTCGTGTGTTGCCCGCACCAGATTTTTTTCTTAATACTTTATATGAATTTAAATTTTTCCCTCCCTATTTAATGTATAAAACCATTAGTATATGATGAAAAAAAAAAAATGATCTGCCAGGTTGATCTCACATATTCAATATGACCTTCGACTTGACTGAAGGTGGTGTGACCTAAAATAAATATTAAATTCATAAACACCAAAGATATTGTCTTAAATTGTTTATCCAACTTTTCAAGTTAATATCCTGAAGTGAATACTATTGTTCCATGTTGTAATAGTTGAATTATGATGTGTACATATTCCTTGAAATCGTCTTCCAGAAATGTATGAATATGCCTTATGCAGAGAAAATTTTTATTTTACTTGTATTGTTATTTATTTGAATATTGTGAATTTAATCGATTAAAGTTTTAACATTTGGATACCTGTTACGATGTTTGTTTGATTATTTAACTTTACTTTATGCTGCTATGGCTAATCAGTCCTAAATTTCGCCTATCCAGGTTTAGTTAGTATATGGATCTTTAATGAGTACCTGATATCGCTGAGTCTTGAGACCACCTTTATATGTCCCCTCTGAAGGATAGCATAACCACAGATTTTTTTACTCATTAAAAAGTCCAAGGCCACCTGCCAGATTTAAACCTGGGACCTTGGGCTATTAAGCTAACCACTACACCACAGATGACTCCAGTTAGGAAGTAATAAGTCAGTTATTAGTTATCATGCAGTTATTGTTTATTTTATTTTATTATTTTTTTTAATCAAAATAATTATGTATTTATTTAATTTATCTGTGTTAGGTGGACTTACTGAACCGGAGTCTGAACTGAAATCACCGATATCGTTAGTTCACGAGATAGCATTAAAGAGGAATCTTCCTGTTCTTTTTGAAGTTATCTCCGAAAAGGGTCAGCCTCATATGAAAACTTTCGTAACGAGGTGTTGTGTAGGCGATAAGTTTGAAACGACCGGCGAAGGAAACGGAAAGAAGGTTAGTAACATAATTAATAATAATTTCTTTATTATGGACTGTCAATGGGACAAGTCCCTTTAGAATAATACAATCTATACTAATATTATAAAGCTGAAGAGTTTGTTTGTTTGTTTATTTGAACGCGCTAATCTCAGAAACTACTGGTTCGAAATGAAAAATTCTTTTTGTGTTGGATAGTCCATTTACCGAGGAAGGCTATAGGCTATATAACATCACGCTGCGACCAATAGGAGTGAAGAATCAGTGGAAAATCTGGGAAAAAAAGGGAAAAAATAGGGGAAAAAAATAACCTCGCATCCCAATGATTTCAAATGATTTACTTTTTATTTTTAAAATAATTCAATTTCCCCATAATTTATCTTTTGTGTAACAATTTATAATTCACAGGGCCAAACATTTAAACACGTAGGAATTGATTTACGCCAAGATCGGGTTGCGGAGAAAATCATTATGTTCTTCTGTCACATGGAAATAAAACTAAAAATGTCATTTACGCGGAAGTTCTTTCAAATATATTATTTTAAAAACTTCTTAATAGCGCTCATAATAACAGAAATTGACGCAGACGAAATCGCTTTAGAATATGTCAAAGAAAAGGTGACTGTACCGAGAAAGGATTAAATCTGGTTGATAAAATTCCGGTTCTGGGAAACGCCGATGATTTGGTACTGTTAGGGGAAGACACGGAAACTAATAAAATAAAAACCGGTAAAAAAAATAGGACTCGAAATAAATACCGATGAGAAAAAATATATGATTAGTAGCAGAGACGATGGCGATCTTAGTGATATTGATATATCAGGGCATAATTTTGAACACGTAGAGAAATTTAAGTATTTAGGTTCAATGATATTGAGAAAAACTAAGTCCAGGAGAACATAAAGTCGCGGTTATAGGCGGGAAATGCGTGTTATTATTCAGTTGCGAAATTACTTAGCTCGCGGCTTCTGTCTAAAAACTTAAAGGTTAGAAGTTATAAAACTATTATTCTTCCAACGGTTTTTACGGATGTGAAACGTGGCCACTTACTTTGAAGGACGAACAACGGCTAAAATTTTCGAAAATAAGGTACTACAGGCAAAATATTTGGACCAAGGAGAGATGAGGCCACTAGGGTGTAAAGAAGGTTGCAAAGACTATATTTATATCAATCTATATTATTATATAAGTCATGTTTTATTTCAAGAGTCATTTTTAAGTTTAATCGTTATTACCTTGAAGCATATACATTTATAAATTTAAATAAATTATAACAATTATTATTTATTTTGAATTATTCGAGTATAATAATCAGAACTATTATTTTAATAATATTTAGGACTTTTATTAGTTATATGTCTATGTTTATAAAATATATCAATTTATTTTCTGGTCATCGCAGTATCTAAAAAATGACTATGGTTGTGAAGCTAAAATTTTTCCTGGAGGTTCGCCTTAGTGTCTAGATGTGCAATAAGGCTGGGTTTGAAAATCTTCAACTTACAAGTGGTTGAAATTGTAAATTTGACAGGAAGAAGTCTAGATCGGGCTTTAAATAATAACCAAGAGTAGCAGATAGTTGATATTTATTATAGCTACTCTTACCATAAACGCACATAAATTAATACAAAATGAATTATTCGCTTGCAAAGCTGCGGTTCACAGCTAGTATACAATAATGAGAGAATTACTGTCTTAGAGTAAGATTTATATAAAAAGAAAAAAGAAATATATAGTGAATAATAAGTAAAAAAGAAACAATAAGAGAAGTGACAAAAATAAAAAAAAATTATAAACCAGTATAATATATCTTCAAAAACTAATAGCTGTAAAAATATTTGTAAAAAAAATATGTGATGGTTAAAGAATATAATATATAAATAATTATCATGTTTCCATACATAACCTAGACTAAAAAATAAAATAAAATTCTTACTTAGTTAAAATAAAAAATTAAGAAACACTTCTTTAATTTTTTCTATTTACACATTTTCATGGAAACTGGGTTAGTCAGGATTGTTTGGATGTTGAATGGACAGGAGGTAATGAAATAGACGAGATTTAAAAGTCGGAAAGGTAGTAGAATTACGGATATCGGAATCGATATGGATGGATTATGAAAAATTTGCCAAAAGCTGCAATTCGCAAGGGTGCAATATACAAATCAGAAGGCTGCATACGGGTGTTGCGGGAATGGATTGAGGATTTGAATAATAAGAGATCAGAGATGTATGATGGACGTTATGTATTAGAGATGTATTAGTGTATTTTATGCCAAAATTCAAATTCCTAGCAGGAAATTTATACTTTCAGAAATGAGATGTTAATTTCTAAAAGGTACCAAAGAATATTTGTTATGAAATCGATATTTTGACATATTTGTATTCTAATGGTTAAGTTTTATCTAAATCTTTCCTCTGATTTAATCTAAAAAAGAAACAAATCCTTTAAAAATTCATTTGAAAATCGCAGTTCTTTCTAAAAAGGCACTAAATCTACATTTCATTCAAAAGCGTATTGAAAACATTTTTTCCAAAATTTACTGTGTCCTTTGTCTTGTAAAAAGATTACTTTTCCTTTTTCTTTGTTTTTTCCAAAAGGTTCTTTATTTCCTCTAATACGCTAGAAAATTCTAACTTCTGTGATATGTTACCATTTATTTATTGTTTTCTTCATTTTGTGACTTTTCATTGGCCAGAGGCTTCATCATCTCTGATCCTTCAGAGCTATAATCCTTAAATACTTAGCATATTATTTGGGAGAAGTTGGTTCAGGGTGCAGTCAATAAAACACACAATTAAGTGTAAACTTAATTTACTGGTGCCGACGTTTCGACCTAAATTATAGGTCTTCTTCAGGGCTATAAAAAAACAAACAAAAAAAAAACAACAAAGATAACAACAAGTAGGAGGAATACAATATATAAAGATGATAAGAAAAATGAATTATACTGATAATTACAAACAAAGTGAAATAGTAGTTATGACATTTGATAAATATACTAATAATTAAAAACAAAACAATAATAACAAATTTTAATCTAAAATTACCAATTTTAAAAAAAATTTAACAGTATGAAAAATGTGAAACACTATAAAGTTAAAAAAAACTTTTTCTCTTACTGTTAAAAGTATTTTTTAACTTAATAATGTTTCACATTTTTCATACTGTTAATTTTTTTTTAAATTGGTAATTTTAATTTTCTATTATCTAATTATTCACCTTCTATTAAAAAAAATTTTTTCCCCCTTATGTTTTTAATTATTATTATATTTATCAATTGTCATAACTACTATTTCACTTTGTTTTTAATTTCAGTATAATTTATTTTTCTTATCATCTTTATATATTGTATTCCTCCTACTTGTTGTTATCTTTGTTTTTTTTTGTTTGTTTTTTTATAGCCCTGAAAAAGACCTATAATTTAGACCGAAACGTCGGCACCAGTAAATTAAGTCTATACTTAATTGTGTGTTCTTTTGACTGCACCTAAACCAACTTCTCCCACATATACACACAGTCAACCATTCTCACTTCATTAGCATATTATTATTCACATTTTCTAACCATAACGGCTCCTAGGGTAGGTATTGTATTGTTTCAGTGTTTTGTAAGTAATGTATGGTGGTCCACTTTTTTTTCTGTTGAGAGTATATTATTATTATTATTATTATAACAGTTTTATTCATTTAAATATGGGAAGTTTCATCATGGTAGCGATTAATCATATACTATCAGCATTGACTCGCCTAGCGCTATTATTGTGTGGTTGATTTATTTAACGTTGAATCCATTGAACAATAAGCTGGTTTCTGCAGATGCAGTTTCCTTAAACTTGTGTTTGAACTAGGAACTAATGTTGTAGATTTCGAAGAAACGCGCTGCCGAGAAAATGCTTGAACAACTTCGAACCCTCCCACCGACAACAACTGTGACAGCGCCGGGTTGTGCTTCAGCGCTCGCTCGTGCCAAGCGTAAGGCTACTAGTGGGAAAAAGAAGTCTAGGAATATCATCAAGGAAACTCCCGTCTCTCAGGTATTAAATTTAATTTTATTAACATTTAATTATTAATAACTTTTTAAAAATTTTGTTTATCTTCCTTTTACTACTAATGGATCATTGGATAATTTTACATCTTGTGGTTATACTATTATAATATTTTAATTTTTATTTAATATATATGATAGATAAGGGTTTTTTAAATTAAAAATTTCATAGTCTTGGCTAAGGTTAAAAACTTACATCATATTTGAAACATATTACAAAATGAAATATAAACCTAAAATTAGCTTAAAACTATAAAAAATTGAAAATATAAAAATTTTTAGTTTGTTTATCTGGTTCCATTCTTTTCAGTTGGTTAATAATTCTTGTTCTTCAATATGATGTTTTCAATTTCTTATATTCAATGTAGTAATGCACTATTTTCCACAATGACTTGACTTGATGACATGAGATCTCTTTCCACAAACACCTGTCCTATCTCATTCACAGTTGACGACTTAAGCCACCATTGCCGGAAAAACCCACCAGGTTATTCCCGCTCTACATTTCAATTATTTTTTCTGATTGGCTGATCACTTTGCGCCTTCTTGGCCTTCTTTCTTTATTATTTATGTCTACTTAATATATCACAACAATACTTTATGAAATTCATTAGTATGGACACTTCAACAGACAGAGTATAGTATCTAGGACTTATATTTGGTAGGAACATGACTTCAGATTTATACATACCTATTAATCCCTATAACTGTGCTGTATTACTGTATAATAACTGTGCCTCTACATCCCACGAAAAGTCAGTGCATACAGAGATTTGTACTGTTTCTAGACATATGGTCATGTATGTTGATTAGGCTGAGATCACCCTTTGCAACCACGTTTTTTTCTCCATTTTTGGGTACCTACTTTATAGAGGCTGGGCATACCTCATGCCTCATGGCTGAAATTACAGAATGAACAATATTCTGCCATAGTCAGGTTTCAATCCTATAGACCATATGCCTTACAAATTTACAGAACAGCCAAACAGACACATTTAAAAAGGTTACAAACCTTCCAATCGGAGACATTAAAATTAATAACAAATACATCATGACAGTAAAACTTGGCACCATGATTTCTACACACCATCAATTAATTGTACTGATGTAATTACTGAGGATTCCATGAACTCCAACAAAATCATAAAGAAAATATCTTGAAAAACCTCTATGATGCTATGGAATATCTGCTTATTCTTATCATTTGCTTCTCAGGTATTGGTGACGATTTGAAGTAAAAAAATTGGAATTGTCTCTGGTAAGATTTATGGGTACTTTTTTTAAAATCCAGTGTTTGGTTTATTATTTTCAATAATGAACCTTTGTAATCGATCAAAAAAAAAAAAAAATTACTCCCCCATAGAATTTGAGGGCTTGTGTTTCAAGATACGTAGAAGCTGAAGAAGGAATAAAAAGAAATCCATTTTTCCTACGTCTGCCGGCCATGGCATTTCTCACTACTTGACCAATTTTTTTTTAATTTGCCATAAAAAACTAGGGCATGCGACAATGATCCAAACACTTAGAAGTTGATATTGGCAGCCGATTAAAATTGATTTAATTCAATAACTCAGTTATTTTCGAAGATAGAGAAAAAATTTATTAGTGTTTTTTTTTTTTAACCAAATGAATAATTAGAAAGAAAAACAAAGAAAAAAAAAATAGAAATTTCACCCATAAATACGCCCATAACTCAGTAATATTTGAAGATAAAGAAAAATATGTATTGAGTTTTAGAATCACTAAAGCACGAAAAGCAAAAAAAAATAAAAATAATTAAAAAAAAAAGTTAATCTATATAATAAAAAATGGTATAGAAATAGTTTGCCTTCCGAGTCTTGAGAAATTTCTCAAGATTGAGAGAATAATTCTTAGGAGGCTTCATGGACCCAAAATAACACAAGAGGGCTAAAATCCAATGAAGAAATATATATATGAGAGAAGCTGGTTGAGGGTGCAGTCAATTTAACACACAATTAAGCGTAAACTTAATTTATTGGTGCTGATGTTTCAGCCTAAATTATAGGTCTTCTTCAGGGTGGTTGCGTGAGCTGAGAAGGCGTCAGTCAACAACAATGGGATGATTAAGTAATTGAGGATTACTTAATCATCCCATTGTTGTTGACTGACGCCTTCTCACCTCACGCAACCACCCTGAAGAAGGCCTATAATTTAGGCCGAAACTTCGCACCAATAAATTAAGTTTACGCTTAATTGTGTGTTAAATTGACTGCACCAACCAATTTCTCTCATATATACACACAGTCAACCATTGTCACTTCATGAAGAAATATATAGAAATTTGGAAAACCTTAAAGTAGTCATCAGAACTAGGAGACTGATGTTTTATGGCCATATGGTATGAATGTACAATCAGAGGCTGAACAAACAGATTTTGACAAAGTCTTAGGCTATAAGAATATGGGTGGTTTTGCAAAGCAAATAAAAAGGAGCTCGATAGGTTAAAAATCAAGAAAATAGACTGCTTAGATAGAGAGCTTTTTGGGAAGAAAATAAAAGAAGTTGGGGTTCTTACAGGAAAAACAAAGAAACAGGGAAGAAAATGGACAAAGGAAGAGCGGGAGGAACAGTCCAGGAAGATGAATGAATATTGGAGAAAAAGGAAGATGAAAGATGTGAAGAAGGCAGAATGATATTCACGTGGTCCTTGATGGCCAATTCGTGAAAAAAAAATCATTAAAATTGGTTCAGAACTAGCAGAGATACAGCATTTTGAAATCAGTAGTGGTGATCTTCCATTTTCTTTTGAATTATTTATTGCTTTTCATATTAGTTAACTGCCTGTTATCAGCTATATAAACAGTTATACCAAACAATTATAAAGAAAGAAAATTGTGATATATTAAGTAGGCAAAAATTATAAAGAAAGAAGATCAAGAAGGTGCGAAGTGATCGGCTAATCGGAAAAAAGAATCAAAATGCGCAGTAGAGCGGGAAGAACACAGTGTGTTTTCCGGCAATGGCGCTCTTATGTCGTGGATTGTGGGCTAGAAGGGACACATGCTAGTGTTCTTGGTAATATATCTTATGTCACCAGTCATCAAATCATTTATGATTTCAAGCCATCATGGAAGTTAGTGCACTAATACATTGAAAATAAGTTTTTAACCTTAACCAAGACTGCGAATTATTAATTTGAAAACCCATTTATTATCTATAAATATTATAACAATAGTTATTTGGAAATAATAAACCATTGTGTATTAATTTGCAGCGTTTTTCTATTATAGTTTTACTCAATCATTAAGGCACATTTAAATTAAGGATAATGCTTGATAAATACTGTTGTTTTTGTTAGGAAACCAAGTATGATGAGCGTGATAACAGCGATGAAATGAACCCCATCTCGCGTTTGATCCAAATCCAGCAGGCTAAGAAGGAGCGTGAGCCGGTTTATACTTTAAGGGAAGAGCGAGGCCTTCCGAGGAGAAGAGAGTTCATCATGGAAGTGAGAATTATTAACATCATAGTTATCAATTTGATTTTTTTTTATGAAATAGAGTCTATCTCTAATTAATAAATTCTTAGTGATGGAGTTTAGTTGACCTTTGAGATTTTAGAAAAAAATATTATCTTAGTATTATTATTGTCTTTTGTGATGCATATTTCATATATATTTTATTTTAATTCTTAACTTATTCTCAAATCATATTCCTCTGTTTTTTTCTTTAAGGTTACCGTTGGTAAGCACTCTTACATCGGATCTGGCCCTAACAAGAAGGTGGCCAAGCGCAACGCGGCCGAGGGCCTCCTCCAGCAGCTCGGCTACGCCAGCCCGACCCTCAGCAGGACTGGGCACCCGCTTCCTCAGCTGCAGTCGCAGTCGCAGCCTTCGCACAAAGTAATTGCTTATTTATTTATTTTACACTTGTCGGTCAACAACGAACCTTTTACTCCAATAGTCACTCATCTTCCTGGACTGTTCCTCTCACCCTTCCTTAGCCCAGTAGTTGCCAACTAGTGGCTAGTGGTTTTTAGATCATGTCTAGGGGGTCAAGATGACATTGGAAAATTATTTTAAATTACCTTAATGAAATACAGCTGTGGTCTTTTTTCATAGAAATTGCACCTCGACCAGAATAGGTCTATTGTACGCCATCGAATTCATTTGTGAATTTAAAACATGAGTTTTGTTGCAATAGGAAACTTTAAGAGGCTATTGGGATCAACTAGTTTGTTATTCACCGGTTGTACTAAGCAAGCATCACCAAAAAGTGTGAACCTTAACATTGAAAGCCTGTCACAGCAGCAGATTAAATGGAAAGATGTTCCGTCTTCCTGTCTACATAGTCTACATAAAGGGATATTAGAGATCCCAAGTTTGAACATGTGGTAGTTGAGTTTACAGTGTCCTGTATAAATAGCAGTAATGGTTTTTAAGGAAGGCCTACTCATACTAAGTAGACACTTCTATTAATACTGGGACCATCTAGAAATTTAAGTGAATGTTTTAGTCCCTTGTTTATCCAGAGTTTATTAAATTTGGTTGTATTGGATTGTCTAATAGTCCTAAGGGCAGAACTTAATCTAATACCACATAGAGGTTCTGGTGTAATGGGAATTGTTGCTGAGCCCTTCCTAGCTAGTTCATCAGCCCTCTCATTCCCATTGAAAGCAGTGTGTCCAGGTAACCATTCAATGCTAACGCTATTGTTCCTAGTAAGATTGTTAAGGGTGAGATTACATGCCTCAACAACTTTTGAGATTGTTGTGTGATTGTTCAAGGCACCAAGTGCAGCCTGACTATCAATATAAATACTTATCTTTTTACCACTTGTATTCTCGACACATAAGTCAGTTGCACAGTGGAGAATAGCAAGAAGTTCAGCTTGGAAAACCGTTGTATCTTTGCCTAGTGGAATGATAGCTCTTGAGTTCGGTTTCTCTTTCCTCCAGACCCCCGCACCTGAGCCACTATCCATTATTGAGCCATCAGTGTAGCAGTTTATACCATGATTGGATCTGTGTTTCCTTGATTTATCAATAGTGACACTGTAACTGGCATTGATAAACTTCTGGATTTATAAGTCTGAAGGCATAGCCAGGATATTGTTTTCATCGAGCCGTAATTTACAATGTCCTTGGTAGGTAAACTTATTGGAACACTTGCCTAATTTTGCAAAGCAATAGATAGTTCTTAGCGATTGAGCTTCCATCTCCAAGTTTAGAGGCATGATGTTCAACATTTTCTCCAAGTGCTTTACTTCTTTTGAGTTGGTGAATTGTGTGCCGTTTATACTAGGTAAGTTCATCTTTACCTTTCTTTTGTGTGTGAATGTGCAGACATTGATCTTATGTGGATTGATGTTGAGTCCAGAAGATTTGCACCAATCACAAAGAATATAGATCGCATGTTTGAGTTAAGAGGATATCACGCATTGAAGTTTGCCCCCCTATTAGTATTGCAACATCATCTGCATAGCCTTGTGTGTAGAAGCCTTGGAAGTTTAGTTTCTTGATAAGCGGATCTATCACCAAACACTAAAGTAGAGGCGATAGAACGCCACCCTGAGGGCAGCCACCTTGTGGTTTGATCCTTAGCATAGTATTAGATAATTCCTATACTAAGGTTCTACTTTCAAGCATAACCATTATCCATCCTCTGATGACAGGATCTATGTCACAGTCAATCAGGGTACGCAGGATAGTGTTGTAGGGAGTGCGGTCAAAAGCACCTTCAATATCAATAAAGGTGCCAAGCATTATTGATGCCAAGCAGTCTTTCTGTTCCAGGGATGTCTCAATCCTGGAGACTAAATTGTGTAAAGCTAATTCGCATGACTTACCTGCCTGGTAGGCGAATTGAAGTGAATGTAACCGTCTGTTAAGTGATAGGTGTTCTCTTATATGCCTGTCCAAGATTTTTTGGAGAGTTTTCATCAGAGAGGAGGAGATCTGAATGATTTAGGGTCCGTATAGATACCTTTCCCAGGTTTGGGGATGTAGCAGAGTTTGGATTCCCTCCAACTAACTGGTACATAGTTTAATGCTAAGCTACCCCTGAGTAGTAAAAGAAGGTATTGTTTTATTATTGAAAGGCCTTTCTGCAGTAAAGCTGGAAAGATGCCATCATTGCCTAGAGACTTAAAGGAGGCTAATAATTTGATTGACCATTCAAGTCTTTTTGGAGTTATAATTTCTTTGGCCGAATGCCTGGCCTCTTTGCCGGCTCGGTCAGTAGGGTAGACCACATCATTGTTGTCTAAGTTAATAACCTTGCAATTAGGAAAGTGAGATTCCGCAAGCATGAGTAGTGTTTCATATTCGTTTGTTTATTGTTTGTCATGAGTCTTCAGGGTTCCAAGTAACCCTGGTCATGTTGTTTAGATAGGATTTTCTTAACAGGGCAAGCAGCCGGTAAGTTGTCTATGTCACTGCAGAAATTTCTCCATGCCTGACGTTTAGCATGTCTGACAGATTTGTGATTCTCAGAGTTGCTTTATAAGTTTCCATCTGCCAGTTTTTTCGGCCGAATGAAAAGGTCTCGTGGTGAGTGTTCTCAGCCTGCTAAGATCATTGTTCCACCTAGGAGCCTTCCTGGTGTTCGTAGACCTCTTTATAGGATTGCTTTCAAAATAAGAATTCATGAGAGCATCAGTTAATGAGGAGTTGAGACATTCAAGATTCCATGGATTCTCAATCCTTGTTGGACAATCTTTTTTCTGCCTCAGCCAATTGTAAGAAAAAGGATTCCCAGTTTGTTAGTCTGGGGTTCCTGAATGCTGTGGAATAGGTGTCATCAAATTTTAGATTAAACCTAATGTATTTATAATCTGAGCATGTTTCTTATCAGCTACATGCCAGTTAGTAATATGTGACCTTAATGAATTTGAGGCTAAGGTATTTCAATGATCTCAGATCTATTTTTATTGTGAAAGGTTGGTAAAGGTAGTGGTTCTGGTGTAATGGGTATTGTTGCTGAGCCCTTCCAAGCTAGTTCATCAGCTCTATCATTCCCACTGTAACCAGTTGTTTTTAAATCGGTCCTACTCATACTTAGTAGGCACTTTCTTCTATTAATACTGGGTCCATCTTAAAATCTAAGTGTTGCTGTTCTTTGTTTAACCAAAGTTGTTTAAATTTAGTTATGTAGGTTTGCTTGATGGTCCTCAAGGCAGAGCTTAAGCTGATTCTGCATATGGGATGGGTTTCAGTGTTATAAGAATAATGTCTGAGCCTTTCCTTGCCAGTGAGTCGGCTTTTTCATTGCCGCTAATTCTGGTATGTCTAGGTACTCATTCAATGCTCACTCAGTAAGTTATATGTACCACATTGTGCCCAGGCATTGGCCGTAATATCTTTAACTGCCATCAGTATTCATTTCACTCATTATTCACCCTGACCTTACATCAAAATATATTTGGTAAACCTTAGCTTGTAATAAAAATCACTCTCACATTGCATGCGTACATTAAATTTCTTGTGGTATTTTATAGAAAATGTTAACCTTACTATATTTCTAAATTTTAGTAAATCTCAGCATTCAGTGTTTTGCAGATTGTAGTCTAGTTTTTAGAGCCTGGATCTAGCATATACTATCTCAGTTTATCTTTAATAATTGATTTAAATCCTTAAACCATTATTTTTATAACGATATAGTCCAACTGTAATTGAACAAAAAGTTACTGTTTGCCAGATGCATCTTAAAATTCAGACTAAGGTTTGCAATAGGTGGTGTATTAATTTTAGGAAATATTCAATATGAACAAATGTACTTGATTATTTTTCATTAAAATCTAGAATTTTTCATATAACATATATGCACGTGCCTCTAATGTGCAGATCACTGGATTCCTGTCTTGGGTTTCTTTGATTACAGTATTATTAGGTCGAGTCATCAATAAAGGTTTCTTATCTGTGCTATTTGGAGGTTCCTTTTCTATCTCTGTTCCGAGCTCTTCACTCTCTTGGTCCCTAAGAATTGTGTTGCCATCAACTTCTATTTCTTCTTCAGTGGAGGTTCTCTTTTGGGAATCAAGTTCCACTTCTATTTTAAAACTTGATGAAAAGATTTGAGATAATTTTGTTTGAAATTCATCCACTTTTTTGTCTATTTTTTCTATCATCATCAGTTGCTGGAACATGTTTTCCTATCTGAATAACTCTCTCTGGGCTTAAGACTGTTATTTAGTTTTTCTTGATCCTCCATATTGTTGCTCACAATTAAAACTTATTAAACTGTAAATTGTGCACTGATTGTTGTGGTCTTAATTTTTAACGAATCAAGCCACACCTTGTTGGGCGACAAATTATATAATATTCTTATTTTTTTAAAAATTATATTCCTTTTAAGAAAAAGTTAATTTACACAATATTTACTTCATTAAAATTTAATTTACTCTCAGTGTATGGGTTCTTGACAATCAGGCACAATTTTTTATTAAACTTTTAATTATAATAATAAATTACAAAATAATAGAACAATATGCAGGCTAACAAAGATTCTTCTTCATATTCTGCTTGGGCACCTTCCCCTTTCAGGTCCAGGGCCCAACTCCCACTGACCTCTCTCTACCTGCCCTATTACCTAGTGTTTGTACCTGCTAGGGTACCATTGCATCCAAAATGGATGCTATGTTTAGAAACAAACATTCAAATTGAAGCTGTTAATTTCAATCTTAATACTGATTTTTATCTAATTGTTAGCCTGCCTAACATAATATTTAAATAGTAAATAAATACATATATATTTATTTTAAAAAAATGGGTATGTTACAATATTAATAACTTTTTATATTTATTTTAGTTTTTTCTTCATATAAATAAATAAATGATTGGTTGTTAAACAGGTAAGATTTAGCGATGAAAAACCAGAAGGCGGGGTTTCAGGGCGACAGCTTGTACCCGGTCTAATCCTTATGAAGGACAACAAGGCCACTAATAATGGCCACAAGCCTGGCACAGGTAATTGTTTATCATATTATATAGCTATTTTAAATTTATTGGGTTGTGTCACAAGAAATGTCCGTTTTCAAGGTAAAGGATTTTTATTAAAAATACGATATGAAAACAAGATAATTTTATTCGAAGTATTTACCTTCTTTTTCTACACATTTTTCCCAACGTGACACCAACTTTTTTATCTCTGAACTGAAAAACTCTGAGCTTTGAAGTGAAGCAAAATCTGAAAACGTACTTTTCACTTGATCATCATTTTCATAAAGTTTTCTTTTGAGGAAGTTGTCTAAATTCCTGAACAGGTGGTAATCTGTTGGAGACAAGTAGGGGGAATATGGTGGGTGCGGAAGAACTTCGTAGCCCAGTTCTTTCAATTTTTGCACGGTATGTTTTGAAACATGGGGTCTTGCTGCCGCTCAGTGGGATCATGAGGTGAGGTACCCATGTATCGAGCTTTTTTACTTTCCTAATACACTTTAAATGTCTGGAAACGGTAGATGCACTTGCATTTAATTGTACTGAGAGTCCTTTAACTGTTTGGTAGGGGTTTACTTCTACTGTATGTTTGAGGACATCGTTGTCTATTACGGACGGAGGTCTTCCTCGGGGCAAGTTTTCCAAGTCAGTATCCGCACCTGAAAACTTAGCCAACTCAACTGCTGAATGGCCGAGTTTAAACTCGTACTAAAATATTACTCGAAAATCGCGTGTTTCCATGTTCATATTTGGAGGCATACTAAAAAGTTGGTAATTGATTGGGAAGCTAATGTTTATATTACAAAAGCAGAGTATTAGTAACTGTTTACTTTAAATATGTAAACATTCGGAAGAAAATAACAGAGACCTGCAAAATCCTTCATGTATTTAACTATAAGAACGGACATTTCATGTGAAACAACCCAATATTTTATGTATTTTTTCCTCACGGATGTGAAATGTGGCCGCTTGCTTTAAAGAATGAATAACACCTTAAGGTTTTCAAAAAGTGCTAAGGTGCTGCATAAAATCTTTGGTTTAAAGAGAAATGATGCCACTGGGGAATTCAGAGAGTTGCACATTGCGGAATTTCAGAGCTTTTACCTTCCTGTGAGTATAATTGAGTTGATAGCATCGCTGAAACTCAAATGGACGTGTGAAGTTGTTGGTCTCAGTGAAAAATGAATTTCTAAAAAGTTGTTATTCACTGAACCGACTGGTAGGTGTCCCAAAGCTTAAAGCGTCGATGGGAGCATTACATTAAGTCTGATCTTGGGAACTTGTGCTTGAGCGGTGATCATTGCACAGATCTGTGTAGGTTTTCAAAAAAATTTCAAGACCGCAATACTTTCCCTCATATATTATAATCAATAATTTGAAAGTGGATTACATCACGAAACTTTTAAAGATAAGTTTTCTGCTTTTACTTGCCTGTTTCAATAATCGTGTAGCATTGCCCTTAACTTGCCCCAGTGAACATCGAACAATATCAAAACAGATAATTTTTTCATATTATTTAAAAATAATAATAATAATAGGCCTGCTGAACCCAATGGTTAGACACCAATACCGCTAAATTGATGCGCACAGATTGATGAAAATAGATACGCAGAGCGTTTATACATGACTTATTTAGTTCAATTTCTACTTTCAATCTAAGCCATCTTAAACATTAGATTTGGTAATATATTATTGTGATAATTAAGTAGGCAAAAATAAAAAAGAAAGAAGATCAAGAAGGCACAAAGTGATCAGTCAATCGAAAAAAGAATCAAAATGCGCAGTAGAGCAGGAAGAATACGGCCTGTTTTCCGGCAATGGCTCTTATGTACGTATATTGTGGACAAAGACGGATGCTTGTCACACGGGAATGGGTTATACCACCAACCATCGAATCATTTATGATTTGAAGCCATCATAGAAATTAGTGCACTAATACATTGAAAATAAGAAAATTTAAGACATCTTTTGAAGAATAAGGATTAAGAACCAACTGAAGAAAATAAATCAGTTAAACTATAAATTTTATATATTTAATTTTAATAGTTTTAAGTTTGAATTTATATATTGTAGCATGTTTCAAATATATAGAATTTCATGAATATATATATGAATATATATATTGAAAATATATATATGAATATAATGTTATCAAATATATATGATATATAATATATCTAAAATATAATTATGAATATATATATATATTATAATATATATATATATATATTAATATATATATAATTAATATATATATATATATATATAAATATATATAATATATATATATATAATATAATATAAATAAAAATCTCGTGTCACAATGTTTGTTCGCGAAAAACTCTGAAATATACTGAACCGACTTTGATGAAATTCGTGTATCTGTTATTGGTCCAACTTAAATGAAATAGTTAATTACTTTGCTGAAATTCTGAGTACTGTTATTGGTCCAACTTAAATTAATATTTTATTACTATTATTACTGTTAAACAAAATTTGTTTAACTGTGGCAACCTGGGTCCCAGTAAACCTTCCCTATCTTCATTATTATTATTATTGATTATTAATTCAAATATAAGTGTGTGTTGATTGTTTCTATGCGTTCTTATTTATAAAATATACATTCACATTATAGTTTCCAGTTATAATAAAATACATATTAGTTAGCGAAGAGAATCCTGGATTACTGGATCCTAAACAAGCATGTTTTTTTCTGGAGGAAGACTTCATCCACAATTGAAGAAAATACGCATCTAAGTTGCAAAGGAGTATGATATACAAAGGCTATGTTTAAAAGATAAAATGATGTTATAGAATAATTTGGATGTGACTACTTGGTACTGGTATGTTATTATAACATAGAGTAAATAAAATTGATATCTGACATGAAATAATAATCTTTTATTTATCATATACAGAGTAGATCATTGCTATTCACCAGTATTTCTTTTATATAATCCCATTCAACATAGTCACTATCAACATCTTTTGTAATTTGTAGCAATTTTAATTTAAATTATTTTATTTATCAAATTGAATTCACCAAACCGCAAACAAAGATAAAGAAGTGTAGTTATTGTTCTATTTTTTTAATGTTTCTCGATATTAGAAACAAGATATTTATAGTTATATTAGATCAATTATAGTAATAGGTTAAGTTTTTTTAAAACCAACCATAATTCTAACTTTAGTCTAATAAGTTGCCATTTTATTCTGTTAAATATACAATAGCGATCCAGTAAAAGTAGGAATACCAAAAATTACTCAATATATTTTAGCTTTAATGTAATTGTGGTCGTATATAGTCACGTTTGCAATATAAATGTGATTGATAAACATTGATCCAATGAATCGGAATATTTTCACTTGAAAATAACTTTGATAAATGTTTATATTTCTATATTTATATTTCTTGAAAATTTATAAGTCTTATAATAATGGAGTAGTTGTTGACCGTTTTGACTACATGGTAAAGAAGTTGGTTGAGGGCGCAGCCACATAGAAACACACACCAGTAAGAAAAAAATAAACTAAGTTGTGTTTTTTTTTTTATCACATCCCAAAACAACTGCTCCATTATATGCATACTAGCTGTATCTCGCGGCTTCGCTCGCGAAGTCTTCATCTTTTTGTTTTTTGTACACGTTAATTGTTAAGAGTAGCAACAATACATATTACTTTGCTCACAAATCCAGCTACTCTTTTGACTATTTTCATGTACAACGAAAGTGATAATTTATTGCCAGATTCTGATTTTATTCGGTCAAATTACAATAAACAACCTTGAAGAAGTAAACATATTGATAATTATTAAATACATTTTAGTTTTCGTTATATTCAGTGGGGTAATACTTAAAAAGACATCTGAAACAGGAATGTGTTACTTTGTGTATGGTAAATAAAATATTATTATTTCATGCCAGATATCAATTTTATTCACTCTCGATTACAATAACATACCATTACCATATAAAAATTATTCAATAACATCGTTTTATCTTCTAAACATAAGCATTGTATAGGTTACAACATAACCTAACTGCGTATATTCCCCAATTGTGTGTGTGCCTTCCTCCAGAATAACCCATGTTTTTTTAGGCTTGAAAAATAAGTCTTACTATGTTCTTGAAACGAAACGTTTTTTAGACATCTTGAATTATTTTTAAAAAACTAATAAAAATTGAACATGTGTCTATGTGACCCTTCACAGGAAACATGGATACAACCTCAATATGCTTAAATATATATTTGTTATAAATTATTTTATATAATATTTCCTGATACTGGTCATGTCAAGATACCATTGTTTGTATGCCGTTAGGAGCTTGATTGTTATTCAAATAAGTACTTATAGTTTTTTAGGAGACGTATATTTTTTTAATTATTCAAAAACCAATTTTGTTTTACCTTTTAAAAAAATATTTTTTTTAACCACTTGAGAAGGAATTTTCCTAAACCCAGCCTTATTGCACAATAAGGTCTAGACATTAAAGCGACGCTCCAGGAAAAATTTCACAACTATAGTCATATTTGAGATACTGGGATGACCAGAAAATCGAGTGAAATGGGACTTTCTTTTATAAATATAAAAGAAGATTAAAGTTACTACTCATAAACGCATTTATACAAATTTAAATAAAGACCAAATGAAATATTCGCAAGCAAAGTCGCGGGTTACAGCTAGTAGAATATAAGTTTTTAACCTTAGCCAAGACTACGAATTATTAATTTAAAAAACTCTAAATGATCTAACATTTTTCATATCAATTAAAATTAAAAATATTCTAACACTATATTAAAGTTTCAGAAAAAAAAAACAAATTTTATTCCTAGTTAGTTTTTTATTGTTGCGGTTGTAGAGATATTAATTATCAATTTATTACTAACCAGAAGTGATGACAAATGATAAGAACTATTTTTTTCTTGTGGTCAACAGACTCCTGGGGATCCACGATTTGTAATTGTGGAATAATTTTTGATAACCTTAATGTAAAATATTCGTGAAGCCTTGAAAACAATTTTTGGACCAAATGAAAATAAAATCATTAAATTTGGTTTACAACTAGCTTAGATATTGCGTTTTGAAATCAGTGGTAGTGTTATCATATGATGCTTTGAATTATTACTTTTCATATTACTTAATTGCCTATCATCAGCCTTATGAACAGTTATACCCCAATATTGTTATTTGGAAATAATAAACCATTGTGTAATAATTTGCAGCAGTTTTTTTTTTTTTATTTCCATATCCCCTACTTAGTCTTATCTTACGGGTAATATCTTTTCTTATCTTGTTTTTATTTTATTTTTTATCAGCTGCTTCCTGTTCATATGAAATAATAATATATACTATCTATTTATTAAAAATGCTTTAATGTAATTTATGTTTTTATATTGCAGGTGTCAACTTGAAAGCAACCATTGCCAAAGAGTACCTGAGCGAAGGTTCTTCGCCGACGGCTGATGCTCTGGCTGGAGTCAAACGCCAGACCAAAAACTCGTCAGTTAGGCCGACCGAACAGTTGGCATACTTAGCTTCTGTATTAAATTTTCAAGTCCAGTTTTCGGATTTCCCTAAGGTAAATAGATCTTATATATTTAAAAACTTACAAGGAGAAGATCCTAAATGTGTGTCACTGATTTTTATGAATTTTTTTAAGGTCAAACTAGACATTGAATCATTAGACTGTGCAAAATATTAGGGGCCAGTACTCCCCAGGTTGCATATAAAAATCGTAATGTTTGCGCACAAAAAACACATTTTCTTTAATATCGTTGGTTCTAGTGAAGGTAGAAAAATAAGTTAGGTGTCAAAATTACCCTATTTCAAAGTGGAGTCATTTAAAAAACAAGCATTAATCCTATAGCGTCCATGGACTACTATAGTATTCTCAGCACGCCGTGCCCTGCGGACTGTAGACTACTATAGTAGCCCAGTGAAAGGTGGGCCCTAAGGACCATGGTCTTTGCTTCTCTAGCGTTTCAAGTCCGTTAGCTACTGCAGTAGCTCTGTTTCTAGAGCCATCTAGCGATCTGGGTCACAATATGAAGTACGTTTCCTTGACAACAGATATCAAACAGCCTTTGGCTATTTTATTGAGATTGAGGCTATAATACTGTGAGCATATTTCTATGCAATTGCGTATTTTGTTTAGAGCCTCAGAGCACCCTGGAAATCTATTTCCTATCTGCTGAATCAAGGATACTACTGGTTAAACTTTATATTGCATATTTGAAGAATTTTGCATACATTTATTTAATTAAAAAAAAAGATTTTAAATCCACCTGTGCTGGTTCAATGTCCGGATCAAAAAGGATGTTGGAAAACTGTAAGGTATTAATGAAGAAAACATAATAGCCGAGTCGCTCAACAACAAAAAGTAGTCGCTCCAGCGAGCACAGTTGCCTTCACTACCAGCCGGTCCAGCAAGCCTGCTCTACTTCTGCAGTAGTTGGACGCTAAAGGGTTAAAATATTTAAGTTTTATTCTTGGTAATAACCCTAAAAATATAAATAATCTCCCTAAAGCTGTACTTTTAAAAAGATTTCTTAAAAACTGTGCTCAGATTAAGATTCCTATTAGGAGTGAGGAACTCAGTTTTAAGATACATGAAGGTACATGTTTTTTTTATATACTGTACAATTTTAATGTTTCTTTGTTATAGTATTTTTTCTTTTTTTCCAGGGCAATCATAGTGAATTCTTAACTCTAGTCTCTCTCGACACGGATCCTCCCCAAGTCTGCCACGGAGCTGGAGCTACAATAGATCTCTCCCACGAGCAAGTGAGTCATCTCTATTGTAACCATTATTGTAACCTATTCAATAATTGAGACATTGAATTCCAAAAGGTTGAAATTTAGGCTATATCCACTTTAGACAATTTTACAGGAAACACAAAAATCTGTCATTTATTTATTACTTGATATTGATCCTACTTGATTCTTTTTTTATTAAAATCTAAAGTTGGTTTTTTACTTAATTAACAACTTAATTTTCCAAATTATTGCAATTTTCCATGACTTTTTCACAGTATAATATGAATATAGTATGTTTTGGAAGAATATATTGCAAGATAACAGTCATCATAATATTCCTCATACAACCTTACTCATGACTAAAGTTTTTATAATGTTAATTATTAAGTTATGTGTACTTTCCTATCATCACTCTTAGAAATATCTTTCCTTGTTGGTTAACCACATTTTATTGTCTATTCTTCTTAAAGAAAGTGAATATTCAAAGGACCTTTTATTTATTTTTGGCATTATAATAAGAAAGTATGTAATTATGAAATTTGTTTTGAACTTTTACTTATTCTTTCTGTGAATTTAACAAATGTATTATTATCTGAAATTAGGAACATAAATTGGTAAAAATCAAAAATTGGTTTAGTTTATTTGTTTGGTACTTTAGCGGTTCCAATTTTATTCGGTTTATTACTTTTTTATATTTCTTATGAACTTTTTCATAATAAATTTTAATTTATTAAAGTTAATTTAGTTTCCATGGGAGTCCCATTTGGTATATAGTGGAACTGCTATTTTTGTGAAATGGTCTATTAGTAGAAATAATAATTAACAATGTTAGTTTATAACAACTTTCCATTTATTTTAATATCTCATTTACGATTTGGTACATAATATTGTTTTCTAAAATCTTGAGTACTGTATGTAAGAATATAACCTGTACGATCACCATGAAACACCAACCTCCCCTCCCTCATTCACAACATTACATATAACATTTGTTCATAAGTTTATGGACTTATAAAAACTTTATATTAACTTGTACTGTTTATTTTATTGCATATTATGTTTTCTAAAATTTTGTGCTTTCCAACGGTATATTATACGCCTATGTTACTAATTATATTTCAGGATTAATTTTTTTATGGCTTGGATACAGAAAACTTATTTTTCCTATTTAAAGAAAAGCTAAATTGCAATGTATTTTACTTATAAACCTTCAGGAAAGAAAGCTTTTAATGTTGGTGAAAACTGTATAAAAATCCGTCCGTATCGTTTATATATAGAGAGAGATAATAATAAGTAATTAAAGTGTAATTTATGTTTATAATAAGATATAATATGTCGATAATTATATTATTATTTTTTTGTTTTTCAGGCTGCTTTAAATGCTCTTAGATCTCTCTCAAAGGTCGGCCTCGATTCGATCACGCCCGCCAAGAAGGAGGCCACCACCACGCCGCAGCCAGTTCCAAAACCTGAACCTGGGTAAGAAGAACGTGTGACATTTTAATCATTTTTTCTTCTGTTTTCTGCTTTGTTTTATTTTTAATAATGAACCGTTTTCATTGGGGGGAAAAAAATTAATCACCCTTAAAAATATGAGCACATTTCAAGATATTTAATGGCTGGGGTATGGTCACCAAGAAATCACACCAATAAAAAAAACTTATTTTATTTTGGTATATTTTTAAATTATTTTTTTTAGTTTAGTGTTTTTGTTATTGGTGTTTTTTTTTTCTTAGTGACTACGCCTCCAAACAAATTCTCCATCGTATAGTCTCAACGGTCAACAACAACTTCATTATTTTAAAGATGATTACATTGTTCTTGTAATTCGTTAATTGTAAAGTAATCCGAGTAATAATTCTATCTCTTTATATAGCTTTTTTTTTTTTTTTTTTTTTAATTTTTCTCTTCTATTTATATTTATTTATTATACCATTAATAAATCATTTATTATTCCTTAACGTTCCTTAAGGTCCTCATCTTCAGAAACACACTTAAAAACTAAAAACAACAAATTAATATTAGAATCGAATTTTCAACATACTAATAACATCTAAAATCATAATCCTATAAATATTTATCTCATATTCTAAAATTTATTTTAAAATTATTTGTTATTTTACAATACTTACAAATTTTCCATATTATATTAATATAGATCATATTTCATCACATATTTTTTTATCTATTTTTCACTATGGTCATCATAATAAATTTTGTCACTATTTAGTTACATTTAATTTCATTGTCACATATATATCAACTAATTTAAATATTTGTTACTGCTTGGACTAGCAAGTATGAAGTTGACTAAAAATGGCCTTTAATCCTACTCCACATCTACTTGCTAATGTTTCTATATATTAATCATAAATACTATCCAGGGTAAATATTGAGAAAATTTTTTTTTTTTAATTTAAATTAAAAAAATCATTTATTTACTATATCTGCATAATTATTAATTTAAAAAAAATCTAATTTGCAATTTACTGTATTTTTAAATTTTTTAGTAAATTACAAATTAGATTTTAAAAAATTAATAATTATGCAGTATTTTTAAGTAATAATTATGCAGATATTATAAATAAATTAAATTTTTGATTTAAATTTCGATACACATTTATCAATTTTTATTTTTTTTGTACTTATATAATATATATGTATTGAAATTCACTACTGTATAATATATGTGAGTAGAATATAAAACAAAGGCATGATACACATGTAGAAAAAAAAAACAACCTATTTGTGGCACTCTACATTTAATAATTTGAAAATAATAATCCATTGTATAATAATTTTCAGTGTTTTATTCTATAGATTGAGTCATATCGACAATTATCATATGTTTATTTGTATACTGTTATTCTTGTTTTTTTAAATTATTTTTATTTTTTTTAATTTCAGGCTGTACATTGATCTTAAAGAGGAAACTCCCTACGTCAACGGGAAGTGAAAAATAGGTTTTATTTTAATACTGTAAAAAACAAGAAAAAAAAAGCCAAAAAAAAAAAAGATTCCTTTAGTTTTAAATGTTTATTTAACACAAAAATTTATTTAAATACATTATTAATTTAATCGAATGATAATCCAACAATAAATCAGAGAGATCTGACGTTAATATGTTTACCCTACTGTGAAATAATCTTTGCTGGTCATATTTTTATTATTATTGTTATTTTGTTTTAGTTATGTTTTATTATTATTTTTTTTTTTTGTTTGTAATATTTTGTAAATGAACGTGACTGATAAAAAGAAAGAAAACAAAAACATAAATACAGGCCACTTATAGCATTAGACGGTTTAAATCTGTTATAGGTTCTGATATGTTTATATAAATTATTAATTAAGAAGAATAGATGGAAAAAAGTTTATTAGTAATAAAAACCGAGTGTTACAAGTGGGCCACGATTTAATTTTTTTTGTTTTGTTTTTTTAAAAAAAATTAATTATTAAATGTGTAAAGTTTTGGCAGTTTTTGTCGGAACGGTCGCTATTTATATATTTCATCGCAGTCTCTAAATGCACTTATAACATCATCTTCTTTTAGCGACAAATATTTAAGGTTTAATTTATTTTAAAAAGTTGCAAAATTAAAATATGCAGCTTAATAAGTATTATCATATAAAAAACAAAAAAAAAAACAATTAAGTAAAAGAGATAACTAAAAAAAAAAGTAGTATTTTTATTAGATATTAGGACGTATTCGTTAACACTATTACTCTTTCTTATTGCAAGCAGCAGTTAATGTGTATGTAAGTTTTCGTTTTTTTGTTGTGTTTTTTTTTTTATATGTATTATGTATTGTATTATATTATAAATATATATATATAAATGTATTTACTAAGATAACCAAATAAAAAGTTAATCAAGCTTACATAAACATTATCAATGCTGTAGGAACGCAGAAAAAAAAAAAAAAAAAAATACATACACTTTTTAGATTTAGGTCCCAGAAATATTAAGAGAATTTTTTTTTCCCGTTACATTCTCTATGTTTGTCCTTTCTATAATCCTTATTAGTGCATACGGTTGGTGTTAGTTTCTCTGTATATTATATATATTATAAATATAGATATGTATAATTGTATTTCATTTTTGGCTAATTATTTTATGAAGAAAAAAAAGTTTCTTCTATTCAGAAATTGCATGATAAGAAAATTTTCGCCTTTTTTTGATTAAAAAAAAAGTATTTTCTTTTTACTCTTTTCATTTTTTTCTTTATGAGCGTTTGCGTTTCGCTTGATTACATTATAATGAACTTGAGCTTGACGCTCTTTCGCTCGTTTCTTTTTCCTTAAAAATGTCTAATCACAGAGTGTTTTGTCTTTTTTTTTTTTCCACTTTCCTAGTATTCGTAATGGTTGATATATATATGTCACAAAACCCATTACAATACTCGAGTTTAATTATTATGTTATAAACGAAAGACGTATTGGGTGTTAATCAATACATTATAGTTAGAAGCATTGTGTTTTAGGTGCATTGAGACATATTGCTATGGTGTGTGATTTATTAATTATAGTTATATTATAGATATGTATACAATTTTTAGAAATTGTTATCGACAAGAGAAATTAAAAAAAAAATATAGAAGGAAAAAGTTTTAGTTGTCATATTGTAATATTGTTCTTCTAAAGAAATTATCAATAAATCACCAACCAAATTTGTTGTGTTCATTTCCCACTTTATAATCCTATGTATTAGCAAACATATTTTAGTGCTAGCAATCATGACTAAAGAGGCATACTTGAGAAAGTAGGCCCCCTAATAATTATTGGAATGAATTCATATAACAATTTTTACTTTTAATTACCTATATATAAAATATATACTATAAGGGAAAGTATTATTGCGATCATGAAAATTTTAATGAAAATTCACATTTTAAGGTCCCTGATTCCAAATAACCAAGTCATGCAAAAAGACCTGTGTGTGAAGTCTAGCACAAAAACAAAAAAGTCATACGAAACTGAAATTTCACATTGAGTTAAGTCAAAACTGTTTTTGAGAGAATTGTAAAAAGATGCTAAGTGCATGATATAAAGTAGCACTTTTTTTTAGCCAATTTTAGTGAAAAAGTTGTAACATCTCGGAGCATATACTCGTTGTTGTCTTGAATATGAAATTTCAGTTTTGTACTTTTCCGTTTTGTGCTAGACTTACCACACACACACACACAGATCTTTTTTCTGGACTTGGTTATTTGGACTCAGGGGAACGTAAAAGTTATATTTCTGTTGAAAACTGGAATTTGAAAATTTTCACGAGTAGTCCCCTAAGAATAACAAGAAAAATACAATATATATGGTCGTTTAAGACTTCAGTTTAACAATAAAAGACAGATTTTGTGACAATGAATAGTTATCATCTATAGATTTTAAATATTACATTTGTTGGGAATATTGATACTTTAGGAGATGGAGAAATAGTTGGTGTTTGAAAGTGGATAATTATAAGGATTTACGAATGGAATACAGGCAAGGAATTCCAAAATAGGGTAGCACGAATAACAAAGGATTTTTTGAAGGAGACGGATCTGTGAGAAGGTATATACAAGTTAATGGGTTGGGATCAAGTGTTTACTGAATGGACAGAGGAACAATTGGTAAGCATATAAAGAATATAAGGAGTTTTTTTTGTGTTGAAAATTCGGAAGAAACAGACACCATTGAGGTACTGCCGATGGAAGGAGGGATAGAGCCAATTCAACTCGTTATATCTACTAGAACCATGGGAGCGTCTGGGGATTCCACATGTAAATCTAATGAAACAATTCATAAGTATTTTGAGTCTCATATAGAATTTCTCGGACAGCCCGGCACATACGAGGCAACTGTAGTCAAACTGGGGTGAAATGAGTGAAGAGATGAGCAGCATACCGGTTTTAGGTGGGATAGGGTCATGAAATCTTAGAAATTGTTTTAGGACAGCGATGGATTTTCGGGAGATTTGAGAAATATGATTACTCCAAGATAGGTTTTGATCAATAATGACTCCAAGGTTTCTTACTGAGGTGTGGATGTGGATAAGTATGCTATTGAGGTTGTGTGTGTGCTTGCGTGTGTGTCTTGCCTTTCCTTTTCTTCTTCATAATATCTGCTGACATGCGTTGGCCAGCCACCCAATGATCCTGCGAGAGCAGCATTAGACTAATGATATTATCGGCCGTTGGATCAGCGCCACAGATACTCTTGAACTCTTGCCTCTCTCCCTGGAAGCGGGTTCAGCAGAAGAAAACATGGGCCACACTCTCTTCTACTCCCAGGCACACTGGACATTCTCCTGTATCGTCCAACTTAGACCTA
This sequence comes from Piezodorus guildinii, assembly GCA_023052935.1. Taxonomy (NCBI): domain Eukaryota; kingdom Metazoa; phylum Arthropoda; class Insecta; order Hemiptera; family Pentatomidae; genus Piezodorus; species Piezodorus guildinii. The sequence goes on from CM041294.1 coordinate 90,879,052, forward strand.
TACTGATAGGCACGGAAGCAGCCGTGTCCCGTTAAGAATTGAGTAAGGTAGAAGTCTATCTCGCCGTGCTTTCTTGTGACCCAGGGTTGAATCTGGGGAACCAGCCTGTGGGTCCACCTTCCTTTCGTTGCAGCATCCCATCGATCCTGTCATTTTCGAAATGTCTCCATTCTCTCCTCAGTCCTGGAAATACACGGCACACTCTGTTATATAAGCGTCTCCGCTCTTCAGGGATCAGCTCTATTGGTGCCATTTTGGCAATGACACATGCTGCCTCATAAGAGACAGTTCGGAAAGCACTTATAGTTTTCAGGACAGTACGACGATAGACGGAAACCATGGGACTTCTATAGCTGAGTGTATTCAAGGCCCTTTCCCATATTGCGGCTGCATAGACCAATATCGACGTTATAACGTTCGATATTAAAAGTCTACGACTATGCCTGGGTCCTCCTACTTTTGGCATAAGTCGGGACAACGCTGTTGTCACCTTTGCTGCTTTATTACTTACTCGTTGGATGTGCTTTTTGAAGTTCAGCCTCTGATCAATAATCACGCCGAGAAACCTCAAAGAAGGCTTGGAACGTATCTCCTGATTGCCAACTCTGATTTTAATCTCCTCCATTCTTTTTCTGCTACTAATTAGTAAGACCTCTGTCTTGCCATCTGCCAATTGCAATCCAACCGATGCCAACCAGTTGCGGATAAGCGTGATGCTCTGGTTTGCTATCAGAGTCACCTCCTCTTTATATTTTGTTTCAACCACCAAAGCAACATCATCAGCAAAACCAATAGTTTTTGTGCCCGCTGGTAGTCTGATCTGGAGCAAACCATCATACATAATATTCCACAAGAGGGGACCGAGCACCGAACCCTGGGGTACGCCCCCAGTTATCTTGAATGTCTTTGGTCCTTCCTCTGTGGGATAGATCAAAGTTCTATCCTTAAAATAGTCACGGACTATGCTAACTAGATACGCAGGAACACCCATTTTTTGTAGAGCATCCAAAATGCAGCTCCATTTAGCGGAATTAAATGCGTTTTTAACATCTAGAGTGACAATCTCACAGTAACAATCTCTCCCATCTCTTTCCAGCAATAGCTTTACGCGCTGCTTCTACTACCGACGTTATAGCCTCCAACGTTGACCTTGCTTTTCGGAATCCATATTGCGATGTAGACAGGCCTCCTGCACCTTCTGATGTCTCTTGCATTCTATTAGCTATAAGCTTCTCCAATATTTTTCCAGCATTATCGAGCAAACATATTAGCCTGTAGGCCGAAGGGTCTGATGGACTTCCCTTACCTTTTGGAATCAGTACCAAGCGCTGCCATTGACGTGGAAAGGATCCCTCACTCAAGCACGAATTGAACACCTCCAAGAATAATCTGGCCTGCTTTCTATTGCCACCTTCAGTGCCAAGTTCGGAATGCCATCTAAACCCGGTGCTTTCCCTATTTTAAGGCTCTTGGAATATCGATGAGCTCCTCTGCTGTCACCGGTGGTACATCAAGAGCTGATATGGGCCTGGTCCACAACAATTCATCCTGTTCAGGAAACAGAGTGGCAATGATTCTTTGCACAGCTACAGGGCAGGTAGGGGATCGTGTAACGCTGCTCTTGAACTTCTTCATTACTATCTTGTAGGGTCTCCCTCATGGGTTCTCGTCCACCTCCTCGCAAAGTTGCTTCCAACATTGTCGCTTGCTTGACTTAATTGCCTGCTGGAGTTCACGCCTCGCAGTTTTGAATTCCTCCTGTAGTGCTAGAAACTGGGAGCTGCCTCGTGCTCGCTGGTATCTCCTTCTCGCTCTGTGACATTTTGAACGACATTCAGCGATTAAATCATTCCACCAGTAGGAGGCCGGTGGTCGGCTTACACCTGTTTTGGCACGTATCATAGCTATGTCACAAGCTACGTTCATCAGGTTCATTTCACCTGGTGGGCTTTGTCTTCCACTGTTCCTATGAGCTCACACGGTGTCCCTATCATTATTTTGAAGGATTCTCTATCAAAAGTCGGATTTTCCATTGAATAGCACCTCCTTCACGAACTATTCTTCTGTAATTCTGGATCCCAACAGTAAACAGGATAGCCTGGTGGTCACTATGAGTGTAAATGTCACAGACCTGCCAATTACATGTAGGAATGAGGCTTTCACTGATGAATGTCAAGTCAATTATGGAGCTCCTACCTCCCTTTACGAATGTAGGTTCCCACCGTTATTTGTCAGCACCAAGTCCTGCATCTGAGCAAAGGCTTCCAATAGAAGTTCTCCTCGCCTCTTTGTCGATTGACTACCCCACTCGGTCGCCCAAGCATTGAAGTCTCCAGCAATCACTATCGGTCTTCGTCCTCTTGCATCTAATACTATCCGATCTAGGAGACCAACAAATTCCTCGACTGTTGAGCTAGGTGAGATATAACAACTATAGATATATACATTTTTTATCTTGGGCCAAACGAAACCGCACGTAGGAGCCTGCGCGATTTCCTCAACGACAGTATGACCACACGTCCAGATCGCCGCCCTACCTGAGGTGTCGGATACCCAAGATTCGTTGTCTATGTTTTTGTACTGTTCAGTTATAACAGCGGCATCAACTTTCAGTTCTTTCACGGTCTGCCAAAGAAGATCTTGTGCAGCCTCACAATGATTGAGATTAAGTTGTATAACTCTCATATTAAAGAATGATTATTCCTCCTTTGCTCCCATAGGGCACGTTGTAGTGCCGGGCATTTCCCTCCACCGCAGGGGTGGCCATTTTCATCCTTATCAGCGCATAGTACGCAAAAAGGCTTTTTCGTGCAATCGAAGGCTAGATGAACCTCATCGCCACATTTGAAACATCTCGCTCTCTCAGGCCCCTTACAATGCCTTGCCATATGTCCAAAATCCCAACACCTAAAGCAACGCTGTAAAAGCATTTTTCTTGGATACGACTAACTACCAATCCTACTCTTATTTTTCCAATATTGATAGCCTTTCGAGCAAAAAGAACCGGTAGAACAATAACTGCAGTCTTAGTACCCGTGTAGGCTGAACGAATGGATCACACCGCTGAAGCCTGTATCCGCTCTCCATCAAGTAGCGTTGTGAGGGCCCCAGCTACTTCTTCTTCTGTCGTCAGTTCATCCAAATCCCTAATTTCAATAAGGGATTCTTGGGTCCACGCTATAATATCCGACTCTGTGTTATGCAGGACTTCTCTAAAATTTCTATTTAATTGTATCAAAAGGTTCCCGCCCTCATTTTTACGGATTCTTGTGATGTTAGAGCTGAAATGATGGATCATCTCTAATCTTGCGAAGAGTATTCGCATAGTACCTCTTTCCGACACCTTAATGATGAGTACATCCGTCTTGGGTGGCTTCGGCCACAGGAGTTTGTGTGTGTGTGGTGTGCGTGTGTGTGTGAGGGTGTATTATTTTATTATTGAAGGTGTCTTATTTTGTCTTATTTTATTTTCTGTATCTTAAAAAAGATAATTTAAAATGATAAAAAGATTATTTTATTTTACAGTGACAAATCCATTATTCATTATCATTCAATATTATTCATTTCACCCTCACCTCCTCTAAAAGGTAAAGGAGTGGATAATATGGAACAGAATTTACTAGGTTCTTGGAACCAATGAGAATGGCTTTGGTTTTTCCAGCATTCAACTTCAAATCATTTGTCCTAGCCCATGCATTGATGTTGTCAATATCTTGTAGTTTTTGGATAGCCTTTAGCATTTTGGAAGGATGCAGTCAGGGAGATCATTAATATAGATGGATAAAAGAGTTGGTGAGAGTGAGGACCCTGAGGAACACCACCTGTTAAGGAAATGGAGGAGGAAGGAGGTTCATTTGGTATGATGACAGTTTGAGATCGATTGGTACATTTTATTATGGGTACATATATGTGTATATAACACACACGCACACAATAAGGGCGATTGATAATGGGAAACTTTATTAAACATTTAAGCTTCATGGGCATTGTGATTTTTAAGATACTGCGATGACCACATAAATGAGTAAATCAAAACTTCCATTTATAAATATAGTTAGTAGATAAATGTTTCCATGGAAACCAGTAAATTTTAACAAAAAGAATTGTTTTCTATGGCAGTATTCCCTGTGTAATTTCCAAAATAAACATGACTTTATAAAGTCTAAAACTATTTCCGATCAAATTTTTTTTTTTTTTATTTAATTGAGAAATTAATTACTGTTTAATACTTTGAGTAAGTTTTCATTAAATATATAATAAATAAAAGAGATACAATAGAATTTAAGAATTAAGGTGCTTATTAAATACACTTTGTTATTATATGTTTAATTGACACACCAATTTCATGCTAGAAAAAAAAAAAAAATGGGATGGGATAGTTCTGATGGTGGTCAATAAATTATCACCAAAAATATTGTAAATAGTTCATACTAAAATAAACACTCGATAACTTCCTTTTCTAAAAAGTTTTTTTCTTTTTGTTTTCTTCAATATCACATTGTTTTTCTACATTTCGGGGTTTTGTCCCCATTGTCAAGACTTTATTATCACTTTCCACTCACACACATATTTTATTACATAATTACTGCTATTCGTTGTGATTGATGTCTATTGGCTCACTAGTGAGAACAATAAAACAATGTAATAGATATAGAAGAAAAAAAAAAAAAAATTTTAGAAAAAGAAGTTATTGAGTGATTATTTAAATATGAAATATTGAATGAAGCTTCCTAAAAAATTATAAAAGAAAAGACTATAAAAAATTTATTGTGAAACTAATGTTTCATCCTATATTGTGCGTCAACATCAGAACTTTTCTATCCTAAGGATAGAAAGAAGGAAGAAAAAGTACAAAAAAAGTCAATAATTTTCTTAAAAAAATCTGGTGCAGGCAACACACGACTTTCACTTACCTCTGTTTTTAGAATCGATTAAAGTATTATCAAATAAATGATGAAAATAAAAATGAGTGAAACCATTAAAGAATTAGTTAAATGGAATTTCTATAGAAACATGTGTTTTATTAAAAAATCGATTATATTATTATCTAAAATAATCACTTAGTTTTATTGGTTTTTCATTACTCTCTATTAACTTTTGCAATTTTGTGTATAACATTTTTTTCTAAAATCTTCAGCTGTCTAACGGTATATTATACATGTATATTACTGTTCTTATTTTCAAAAACATAAAAATTGCATTAAAAAATATGTTGGCTCTTTTCTCCTCTAGTTATTTATCAAATTCGTCCAACTTGCACATTTAGCTGTTTTTTAGAACAGCTAATCAGATGATATGGTTATTTTAATATAATCTACAAAATTAAAGGTACTTTAGAAAAGAAAATTCAAAATATCGGAATTTAAGCCCTGTTGGATGATATTAATCAGAATGAAACCAACATTATATTAAAGACTATTGAATTGTACATCGATATAGCGAGTTTAATCAAAATCGTCTTTGAGAAAATCATCAAAAGGTACAATATGCATGGTACTTACATACTTACTCTTCTGGTTAGGCGATTTGGATGAATAACTTTTTGTAACAGCTCGGGCAAATAGTTGTCGTCAACATGAAATTTCAGTTTAAAGGACTTTTTGATTCCATCCGGGAGTTACACACACACACACTCGCAGAACTTTTTGTGGGACTTGGTCATTTGGACTCAGGGGATCCTAAATCGTGTATTTCCGTTGAAAACTGGAATTAGAAATTTCACGACGCAATACTTTTCCTTACTATATATAGTAAAAAAAAAAAAAAAAAACCTATACCACTACAACCCATGAAGGGTCTTGGGCTCAGTACATATAGAGATTCGTACTGTTTCAAGGTCAACGGCAGTGCAATGAGGTGATTAGGCCTTAATCGCGCTCAGCCGCCAGGTTTTTCCCCAATTAATTTGGGTACCCACTTTATAGAGGCTGGGTCTGCCCCAGGAGGGTCTCCATACCCTAGGGTCGCCCCCCGACTGAATTAACAGAATAAATAATATTCCGCCACAGCCGGGATTCGAACCTAGGACCCAGAGCACAGCAGACTAGCGCTCTATCCACTAGACCACGCCTCTCCCCCTAGCATATATAGTAAGTTAAAGTAAAAAGTCAGTAATCAAACAATTATTTTTTTTAATTTCTGTAGTACAAAATTTTTGTTCGTTTGATTGAAAGAGAAGATGAAGGGTGCAAGTTGAGCTTCATTAGATTCCATCATTTTCAGCAGAAATATAGGTTTATAAAAAGTCAGTTCTTTTGAGTAACATAGAATTCAATGGTTGATAAACAAAGAATGATATAACAAATACCTGAATGTAATTATTAAAACGAATAATTATAATGATTATAAGGCAAACATAAATAAATTTTGTATTAAATTAAAATTTTATTTTATATATATAAATAACATGAAATATAAAATTTATGAAGGCCCTTACATTCATGCTTAAAAATTCACAGCTATACAAAAATATATACATTTATATACAGTCATAAATATTTACATCTATCTTTCAATTTTCATACAAAAGGCACACTATATATGTTCTGATTATTAAATATTTTATTATTAATTATAACTTTATAATCGTTCAATGGTAGAAAAACTATCTAAATATATCTTAAATAATTAAATCTATTGTACAAAAATTCTTTTATATTTAATTTATAATTAAAAATAATGGGCAGAAGAAATAAATTGAACAAATCCATAGATAAACTTCAATTATGACTTTTTTAAAATTTCACTATTTCCCAATAAAAACAAAAACAAGTAATTTGTTTATTTATTATTTGAATGTACCATGAAAAATAAAAGGGTATAAGTCAGCAAATGCCTTTGGGATTAAAGTTGCCATTAGAAATGAAGAATAACAATCATGGAGAAATTAATAATTTAAATTAGAAAACAATTAAATACTCATGATACATTTTGAGAATAGTTTCTAATTTCTTTGTGGATAATGAAAAGTCAGTGAGATAAATGATTTTGAAAAATATCCAAGAGGCATTTCAGCTGTATATTGAGTAAGCAATTTTGCCAATTAATAGATTCCTTCCAATTTTTGGAGTTCATTTTTTGTAGGTTTTTATTTTAACATTTATCAACTTATTTACATTTTAGAAGGTGTTTAGTTATTTATATTTTCATTGTAGAATCTTTTAAACATTATATTCTTTAGATAAATTTATGAATATTTATTTTGGCTTTTATCACATATTTTGTATTTTGATTTATTTTGTCAGATTAATCAACATATAAGCAGTGCAATGCCAGACAGTTTTATTTGAGAATTTCACTATTCTTTGTTTTTGTTACATTTTAATGTATCTCCTCTTCCCTTTGTGATAAGGAATTTACTAACATAATTCGTTGTATCATTTGAATATAAAATATGTGTTTGTTATTAATGTTGATTAAAGCCTTTAAAAATCAAAGTTATTCTTTTTTATACTACACTTTGCAATGCAAATATAAATAAATGAATAAAATAAAATAAACTGTGATGGCTGAGTGAGCTAAGACACAGTAACCTCAGCAACTTCAAAGCCATATGGACCAGTTAAAAACCAGCCTGGATGGGCTGAATTTCATTTTGTGGTGGTTACATGGAATTAATTTCAACTGACCCACTGTGGTTAAAATAGGTTGGTTATCTATGAGATAATCTTGTACTGTTTGCCATTACTGCAGAGGAAAGGATGTCAAATTCAAGAAAATATCAAACTTAAAATGTTATGTCACAAATGTTATTGTAATTAAAAATTAACAATTTTGCAAATTTAATCAAGAAATCAACAGCTAGCTACCTTCCATTCATCCAACATTCAAATTTGATTTTCTCACTTCCACAAAATTTCCAGACTTGTTACTTTGGCATTGCACTAACAATATTACTTTAAAAAAAATTTAATTTAATCAATTATCTAGTATCATTTGAATACATCTTAGAAACACATCTTGTATAGTTGTCTCACCTCTAATATAACAACTATACTATTATCACAATTTCAGCTTTCGCCTTAGAAATTAAGGTGTTTTAAATAATTATTCGATACATTGTTATATCAAGAAGAATTGTGGCCCGACCCAAGAACCGCAGGTAGGAAAATTATCAGGGACAGGTGGAAGGTCAGTCTTTCCGCCAACTCTCAGGACAACGTCTAATCCTTTCGCCCACTCTGATGAGCTTTGCTCATGGAGCAACCAATAACCTGAAAATATATTATAAGAACCAGAATGAATTGCTTGAATATTGTTAAATTTAAGTGTGTTAAAAAAATACAATAATAAATGAAATAATAATAATAATAAAAATAGAAAAAGGTTTACTCTGGGACGATGCCCCTTAAGAATAACAATGTTGTACAGTACACTTTAATGTCTGGCTGAGGGTCCAATAAGATTAATTTTTATTTACAAATGTTTAAAAAAATAATAAAAAGAACCTATAGAAAGAAAATAAATTTATATTCTAGGACATTTCGTCTCCTAATAATTATTTAGTGAACAGAGAAAGTCCGATATGTCTGGCTTCATTTGATACATGATTATTTAGTCAAATAGCAAATTATATAAAGTTAAAATAATTAAAAGGTACAGATAACAACATCGAATGAGTTTAATTATGTATTATCAACATATATGCAAAGATTGATTTTTGAGGTGGATAAATAAATGTAATTTATCCACCGTATATTGAAAGATGATAGGGATGACACTTTACGGAGGAAGGTAGGTAAACAGTTCCAATTTGTGGTAGCAGGGACGATGAAGGACTTTTCAAAGAAGGCAGTTCTATAAGAGGGTAAGTATAGATCGGTAGTAGAGATTGCAAACCGGCATCATTTTCAATCTGGCCGGATCCGGTCCCACATTTCATCAATCCGGCCCCACATTTCATCAATCCGACTGGATCCGGTCCCACATTTCATCAATCCGGCTGGATCCAGTCCCACATTTCATCAATCTGGCCGGATCCGGCTGGATCTGGATGGCTCGGCAAACTCAGATTGATTTTCACTTTTCGGTCCAAGATGAACTGTTAGTAGTTATTCGAGTATAAATGTAGTCATAATAGGAAGTTTGTAAAATAAAAGTTATGTTAGGATTAGATATGGAGCAAAAAATTAAAGTTTAGTAGTTTAGGTAACAAGTAAAATTATAATGGCTATTAAAACGGTCGGCTACTGATTACCATTTGCTGAAAATAAAGACTATTTGTTTTCTACCACCCTTTTTCCAAAATCAAAATTGATTTTTGATATATATACTAAAATTATTAGTACTTACATACTATTTGAAAAACAAATGTTGTCAGTAGAATAATTTAAAGATTTATACTTCTGAAACAAACTCATTATTGTGATAATTATGCCATTTATTAGACATATTCATCAAAATATGACGATGTCTATCATAAATATAAGACTTGTTTGTTAGCATTCCCAAATAATTTAAAATTATTGTTATCACAATACTATCTGAGTTAATTTCGCAAGGATAATTATATAAGATTTTATAAAGTAACTTAATAAATTAATTGAGCTATCTGAGAAATTGAAGTTTGGGAAGACGTGAGCAGTAACGTATCAGTCTTCCTAATTTTCAATAGATTTTAAGCGGTTTTTCATATAACTCAGTAGGTTAACACTTGAGTGTGTCAGTACTTGAGTAAGCAATTTCTCTAAAAAAATGTTAAGAGTTGTTTCAGAATTTCCTCTACAGCCAACTTATAGAGTGCTATAGCTCGCGTATATCCAAGATAATAATATCTGTTTACTTACATTTAGGTGAAGAACTGACAAAACTGTGTTTATTCGGCTATAAACTGTGTTTATTGTCATAAAAAGATGCTGAACTGATTTGGCGACACCAACACACATGTACACCAAATGTAACGCATTTAATGTACTTTTTTTTTATTAAACTGCACTATTTTTGGCCAAAAATTGCTATAATCGGATCCGGTATATTATTGCCGGATCCGGTTAACGTATGATGATGCCGGAACGGTTATCCGGATTGCAATCCCTAATCGGTAGGTTGAGATCTTGTGTATAGGGTGAGGAGTGAGGAGATCAAATATATAGCATGGTTTTCTGGCTCTTAAGTATAGGAATAGGAAGATGCTAAGTAGGTATTTTCCTCGGGATTTAGGACAGAGCCACCTTCGACCAGAATACTAGTGAGACGTGTGACTGTCTGGAGAGGCTGTACATAAATCTTATAAACCTATTCATTAATCTTTTTAGCATCGTCTCATTTTCACCGCTGAGTCCTCCATGTACTATGCATCCATAGTTTAAGTGGGGAGTATGAGAGAAGACACTAAGAGATGACGAGTACTTATAAGAAAAGAGTCTCGGAAACGTAGGATACATATATATACAATCCATTGTTTGACAGGGCTCAAATGCCAATAATTTTAATTTTCTTCCTCTAAAATACTATTAATTTTGTTGATAAAAAAATTAATCATATCATCTTATTAGCATTGATAAAAAAACAGGTAAATATAAAACTTGAAAGAATTTGATAACCAACTAAACAAGAAAAGAGCAAAAATATTTAAAAATGTAATTTTTGTTTTTTTGAACATAAGGACAGTAATATAATATACTGTTGGAAAGCTAAAGATTTTAGAAAAAATATTATCTTATACAAAAAAGTTAACAGGGATTGATGAATACCTCAATGTAATTAATTCTTTAACAATTTAATTCCCACCTTTGACTGTATTTAAAAATTCTTAAATTTATTTCAACAATGGGTGTAGGTTCAAGTCCTGTGTTGCGTGCACCAGATTTTGTAATAAATAATATCATTTTAATTATTTTGTTACCTGGATTATCAGCTTTAAACCTGAGCGCCACTACACCTGATCTAGGCACTGTAATGGTATCCTTGGCAACGGGATCTATCAAGTTTCTCTTCAGTAACAGTCCCTTATCATCCAGGGTCTTCAGTTCTGATAATGGGAGCTGTGGAATATTTGCAGCTATGGAGGTGATGTAAAACCTCTGTCCGTGGAGATGGAACACATGATCGTTGATATCGGAAAGTGAATCTGAAAACAAAAATTATAATACAATCATATATCTACAAACTATGAACAAAATAACTAATATACTATAAGTATTGGTAATATAATTGAAGGAACAGATACACTTACTCAAAAAAGTTTCCATACAGCATTGCTATTAATTTTCAACTTAACAATTTTCTAATGTACAAATTATTAATAAAAATAGCAGATAAAAAAATGGAGTTATTTATTTTAATTTCAACATTAATATCAAACGAGGCAGAATGTCTTTTGTTAATGATAGCTCAAAAAATTTCCATACACTTTCGATATGAATCCTATTTATTGTACTATGAGCGTTTTTCCAGTTTTATCTATATAAATCTTATCTCTACAATCAACTCTTAGTTCATTATTAGCTTTACTTGTGCCTGAGATACTGATTTCTTTTCAATATGAGTGTTTCCCCTGATTTGAGAGAGCATATGGTTCGTTACGATTTCAGGGCTTATCTCTAAGAAAAATTGCACATCTATTTAATAAGCCACATGCAACTGTACAATATGTACTTAAGGTTAAAATCTCTGGAGGATAGACCACGTGCTGGAACACCTAAGAAACTACAGAATCACCACAGGCGAGCGATCCTTGCTGAAGTCTATTCAGATCCTCACACTGCCGCAACCTCAATGGCCATAAGAATAAATAGAGACTATGGGATTCAAGTCCTCCCAGAAACAGTCAAAAATATTCTAAGAAGGGAAGGATACACTGGTCGAGTCACAAGAAGAAAGTCCTTCGTCAGTAAGGTAAACCAGAGGAAGCGGCTGCAATTTGCCAGGGAGTTTGTAGATTAACAACAATTTTCGGTAAAGGGTCATATTCTCTGACAAATCCCAATTTTAAATTGTTGGGTCAGTAGGAAGGTCAAAAGTTTCAAATTTCTCTAATTCCTTTATTTGCATTTGTACAATTATATTTGAGTGTATGAAAACTTTTTTGAGTAAGTGTATATTGAAGCTGCTGTTTAAGTAATAAAGATTAAAGTAACATGATTACTTGTTGTCATTAGAAACAAAAAGCTGCTGAAAATAACTACGCAATGACTTATTATTTCCAAATAACTTATATTAGGGTATAACTGCTTACATAACTGTTTAAGGGCAAAGGCAGAACTTCAGAACAAAGGCATGTATCAAAGCTGCAATGACTCTTTATTCAATAATTAAAACATCCTTAGAATACGAAAATTGGGCATATCCTTCAAAATAGTAAAATTAGTCCTTTTTGTGCGTAACCCCACCTTTCCTCCCTTATATAGACAGAATTATGCTATTTCAGACCTATTCCTGTATCGGAAGAGTTGCCAAATTAAAAAGTGTCTTTTTTACTTTCACTTACTTACATATGAAATATATAGTAAGGGAAAGTATTATGATCGTGAAAATTTTTGAATTTCAGTTTTCAACGGAAATACATGTTTTAGGGTCCCCTGAGTCCAAATAACCAAGTCTCCTCACAAAAAGTTCTGTGTGTCCGTGTGTTTGTGGTAAGTCCAGCACGAAAACAAAAAGGTGTACAATTATGAAATTTAATATTTGAGACAACTATATGCCCGAGATGTTACAGCAACTTTTTCATCAAAATCGGCTAACCAGAAGAACCACTTAATACCATGTATTTTGCACCTTTTTATAATTTTCTCAAAAACGACTCCAACGATTTTGGTCAAACTCTCTATTTAGATGTAAAATTTTTAATAATAATAATAGGCTTACCGAACCCGAAGGTTCGATGCCGATACCACCAAACTTCACCTGCACAGACTCGTCCAATGTTCACCGGTCAAGCCCAAGCCTCCGAGATCAGCCTTAATGCAATCCTCCCATCGACGTTTCGGCCTACCTTTCGGACGCCTACCAGTCGGTTCAGCGAATACCAACTTTCTCGGAATCCGTTCCTCACTAAGCCCAACAACTTTACGCGCCCATTTGAGTCTCCGCGATGCTATCAACTCAATTATATTCACAGGGTACAAACCCCGCATTTCCGCGTTGTGCAACCTTCTAAACTCCCCAGTGGCCTCATCTCTCTTCGGACCAAATATTTTACGCAGTACTTTATTCTCGAAAACCTTAAGCCGTTGTTCATCCTTCAAAGTAAGCGGCCACGTTTCGCATCCGTAAAGAACCGTTGGAAGAATAATAGTTTTATAAATTCTAAGCTTTAAGTTATCAGACAGAAGCCGCGATCTAAGTAATTTAGCAACTGAATAATAACACGCATTTTCCACCTTTAACCGGGACTTTATTTCTTCCTGGATTTCATTTTTTCTTGTTATCTTTGAACCTAAATACTTGAATTTCTCTACGTGTTCAAAAGTATGACCTGAAATATTAATATCATCAAGATCGCCACCATTTCTGCAACTAATCATATATTTCGTCTTATCGGTATTTAATTCGAGACCTATTTGTTTACCGGTTTTTATTAACACACTTGTATTTAGTTGTATAGTTTCCGTGTCTTCACCTAGCAGTACCAAATCATCGGCATACCCCAAAACCGGAATCTTGTCACCCATATTTAAGCCTTTCTCGGTATACATCACCTTTTCTATAACATATTCTAAGGCTATATTAAACAAAACAGGTGAAAGGGAGTCACCCTGTTTCAAACCCGATCGCACCTCAAATCTCTCGGAGTAATTATGACCGATTCTAACTTTATGAAATGTTTCCGACAAACACATCTCTACTAGGTTTACTAACTTTTTAGGTATCCCCTGTTCAATCATGATGTTATATAGCTTCTGACGGTCTATGGAATCATAAGCCTTTTTAAAATCTATATAAAGTTGATAGACAACACCGTTGTATTCCAGCTTCTTCTCTAATATTTGACTAAGGAAAATATTTGATCAATAGTCGAGCGATTCCGCCTAAAACCACATTGGTAGTCTCCGATAATTTCCTCAGCGTATTCCGTGATTCGGCTAGTTAGTATTGACGAGAATATTTTATAGCATACTGGGAGAAGAGAGATCCCACGATAGTTGTTACAATCCGTCCTCGGTCCTTTTTTGTGAACCGAAATAAGTATTGATTCTTTCCATTCTTCGGGTATTTTTTCATTTTCCCAGATCTTTTTAACTAAAACATGTAATTTGGAAACGCCCGCTTCTCCACACGCTTTGATTAATTCACTCGTGATATTATCATTTCCTGCAGCTTTATACAGTTTTAATTTTCCTATCGCCATTTCAACTTCCTCTTTACTCGGTGCGACTATCCATGGTTCAGTGCTCTGGTATTCAGAGGGAGAAGATTGATTATTATTTTCCGTAATTAGAATGCCGCCAAAGTGTTGTTTAAATTTATTTAATATCTCAGTCGGATCCGCAATTATGTTGTTATTTGTATCTTTAACCCCATTCAATAGAGGTTCAAATCTTTTATGCGATTTGTTTATACCTTTGTACATCTCTCTTACGTTATTTTCGCTTCTGTGTTTTTCTATTTCTATTATTTTGCCTTTAAGATACTCTCTTTTCTTATTTTTTTAAGAATTTTGAAGTTTCGTTTTTTACTAACCGAAAGTAAGCCACATTATTATCGCTTGGATTATTTAAGGAATTCAGTTTAGCGGTTTTTTCTTTTTTCACACATATTTTGACAATCCCTGTCGAACCAAGGTTTGTTCTTTTTATTGTCGATTTTCCCAAGACATAAGTTACGACTCTTTAATATTATCCCTGATCCCTTCCATAATTTGTTTACGTCTTCGTGTTCCTCGTCTGAAGATTCCAAAGCATCGAACCTATTTTTTACTTCTATCGCGATTGTTTTCTAATTTCGTGGTTGTTCAATTTAACAACATCAAATTCTCGGGATGATATAGTTCGGTGTTCTCTTTTTTGTATTTAGTTTTGTCGAAGTTTCGCGATTACTAATTCATGATCAGAACCGCATTCTGCACCACGATACGATCTCACGTTAATTATGCTACTTTGCATCCGTTTTGTACTAAACATGATCTATTTGATTCCGAGTTTGTCCATCCGCGATGTCCACGTATGCTTATGAATGTCCTTATGTTTAAACGTAGTACTTTTGATTATTAGGTTTTTCGAAATGGCAAAGTTTATTAGTCGGGTCCCATTATCATTACTATATTCGTGCAAACTTCTTTACCGATTGTAGGACGATATACTTCTTCCCTTCCAACCTTTGCGTTCGCGTCACCTAGTATTATTTTAATGTAATTTCGCGGTAACTTATCGTAAACCGACTCTAGTTTATCATAAAATTCGCATTTTACTTCATCATCACTATCTTCGGTGGAGAATGAATGTTTATAAACGAGATTTTAGACAAACGACCTTGAAATATAGCAACCGATATTCTTTCACTAAAGAACTGTACATCCCGTAATGCGGAAAGAAATCTATTCCTAATCAGAAACCCGGTACCTATAAAATAATTAACGCTCCCCAGTACAAATAGTATTACTTTCCTTCTGTTAACGAACCTCCCCTGGCCAACGAACCTCTTGTAATGCAACGATATCTAAATGGTACTCTTTAACTTCATTCGCGACCGACTTTAACCCACCTGCCACATTTAAATCTTCTAACGTTCCACGTCCCTATTGTTAGATCTCTACTTTTCATCTTGCGCCTAGATTCCTCTGAAGCAGTCCCCACCCGGAGACCCGAACGGGGGACTAGTTTACTTCTGGATAATGGGCGTTTTACCTCAGAGGAATCCATGACTGTTTGTGGTATTTTGTGAACTAAAATATGTGAGTAGGGCGTTCGAACCTACGTCACACCCTCCAGCAAGCCTCCATCGGACTTAGCCGGGAGGAGCTTCCGAGGAAATTCCACCGACCATCCCCACATCCGCCACCCGTGGGACGCTCCCCATACGTGGTAATGAGATCCGCGCGAGGTGTAAAATTTTTACTATTATTTAATATCATGTAGGTTTCATTCTGATTGTAATAGTCTGACAGGGCTTAAATGCCGATATTTTAAATTTTCTTCCTCTAAACTATCTTTATACCTTTAATTTTGTACATTCCAAAAGATTAATCATATCATCTTAAGGACAGCTAAATATACAAGTTAGACAAATATGATGACCTAAGAAAGGATAAAGGAGCAAAACTATTGTTTTATGTAAATTTTGTTTTTTGAATATTAAGAACAGTAATATAGAGGTATAATATCCCATTGTAAAGAGAAAGATTTTTAAAAAGATATCTGATACTAAAAGGTATAAAGTGACAAATAGGGAATAAACTTATTACTGATTAACAATTTGATATAGTTGCATTATTTAATTTAAATCTATGTTTCCAACGAAAATAATTTCAGGGTTTACGAAAATTAACTTAAATTATTTTTTAAATTGAAGTATAGTTGTGGTAAGTGAAAGTCACATGTTGCCAGCACCAGATGTTTTAGTGTGGAAAGTCTAGTTTCTAGAGAAATATTTCGATTTGTATTCTGTTAAAAGGAAAATTGAGTCAAAAATGGTGGTTCTCTTCCATTTTGAATCGTATTAAAATTACAAGATATGTTAATTGTTAAGAATCCTTTCAACGAGAATGGTGACTTTAACTTAGAATAAAAAAAAAAAATTAAAACAGTCCTTAAAATATGAAAATTTGGCATATTCTTCGAAATAGTAAAATTAGTCCTCATCGTTAATTAACTAATATAAAAAGCAATAAATAATTCAAAGGAAAAAGGTCATAACCACTGCTAATTTCAGAACGCTTTATCTCTGCATGTCAATGATTCTTTTCTCGTTTTGAAGAAATGTTTGGTAATTATTTATTTATTAATTTGACCGGTAAATAATCGGATTTTTTTTATTTATTTGTTGTTCGGATTCTAGGTATCTTGGAACGTAAGCCCTCAAATTTTATGGGGAGAGGGTAATTTTTTTTTCTATTACAAAGGTTCATTATTGAAAATAATAAACCAAAAATAATCATGAAGAAATCAATGATTCCATTTTTTTTCCTAATTTTTCCAGCAAGTACAGTCATAAAGGGGATCATCTGTGGTGTAGTAGCTAGCATAACAGCCTTATATGCCCAAAGTAGCTGGTTCGAAACCAGCAGATGGCCTGGGATTTTTTAAAGAGAATCTGAAAAATTCTTGGTAATGCCATCCTTCTGAGGATGGTCCTGAGCATGACTAAAGACCCTATCGTAGACCTGAATAGGCAAAATTTAGGACTCCTACTGTAGCATCGTCCGATCAGCCACAGAAGCATAAAGTGTATTATACAACACAATGAGTAAATATGCAGAAAGAATGAATGAAGAAGAGTCGTGAAAATGTCTTGAGAAAGAACTACCCAGTGGTAGCTCTTCACTAACTATTTTAAGGCAGTAGGTCCTGAGGCCACCTTCTTTTCAATTGCCTCGGGGGTTATCAGAAATATCTAAGGAAGATAGGTTACAGAAAGGTATCTATCATGGGCTATGTCTGCAACAAATGGGATATTGTGGTGAGTATGAATAATTTGATTTGTGACAATGGTATTATATAATAAATAATTCTGCTATTGCTTTTCCTAAATATTTGGCCTTTCTTATTAGATTTATAAATGATTAATGAATGTTCAACAAAGAAACTGTATCACCAAGACAGGCTTAATGGTTTTGTAGACAAGAATGATCTTTACTCTGTTACCTGAGCTTGTGAACCAATAGCAAAAAGTCTAATTGAAACTTCAATAAGTGACATTCGCTCACCTTGATTTATCAGAATGATTTCTACCGTAGAATGTAGAGGAATGTTTATCACGTGAGTACATTCACAGAACGGTGAGGATTCCGAACATTCTTTAGTATTTTTCTGACTGCAAACGATTCCTTCACTCCCTTCTGGAATGTCTTGACTTAAAATGGGCGATGGAGGGAACATGAATGTTATGTTGTTTAGTCTTGGTCTGAGCTCTCCTGTTAACAAATTAAATTTGTCTTATAAAATAAATTTATTGAAATGTACAATTGTATTTACATTAATATAGAATACACATAGTAAATATTAGTATAATATAAAACAAAGGCATTGTTAAGAATTGAAATAGTCTTATGTTTATATCTCTCCATTTGTAATTTTATTTGTTTTATTTTGTGATTTATCATGTGCAAGCACGATAGTCATTTGTTTTATTCTATTTAAATCAGCTGTTAAGTGACCACGGGGCAGAGTGCATTCTGGGATTGGGGGAGAGAGAGTTAATAGATTCACTCGCGAGTGTAGACGGTGTTTAATTAGGTTGGTTGTCGCCGAATGTTGCGTATTTTTCGTATAATCGCAACTCGCACATCATCATAGAAGATTGTCTCAGAATTGTCACATGGAGTAGGAGTCGCAGAAGGAAAGAAAGGAACATCGCAGACGGGAGGGGGAAGGAAGTCATCACGGATAGAAGAAATCAACGCTTGCACACTATAAACAGTATTTTGTTTTATTTTAATTAATATAAGCTTGTTCATGTTCTCTCTTTGATTATTTAATTCATTTACCCTCAACAAGGTTACACAAGTTGACAGAAAATTCGGCGACTCATAATAACGAACGGGTTGAGGCTGCGAGCAAATGCGTTAGTCGCCCCTCTTCCCAACAGGTATGGTGCACATATAAAAAACTACACATTGGTAGTACTCCATAAAATGTTTTAAATCAGGTCTAAATGCATACTTAATGCCATTTAGATATTTTTTTGTAGGAATCAAAACGCCAGATAAAAATTATACGTTGAAGATGAAGTAAAACCAGATATCTTGAGTACACAAATGCATCAATTTCTATTATGCATAATCAATATATACTATTCATATCAATCTTGAACTAAATCATTAGGCAGATTTATTGATGAAAACCTCTGTTTTTATGAAATAATGTAAAACTTGAAATTATTATTTATAATAACTTAAAGAGGAGAAGTTAGTTCAGAGTGCAGTCAAATTAACACACAATTAAGTATAAACTTAATTTAATAGTGCTGATGTTTCGGCCTAAATTTTAGACCTTCTTCAGGGCGATGAAAGGAGTGAGAACCCACCAAGGTTAATTATTAAAGTAATAATTTAATTAAATTTATACTTAATTGTGTGTTCTTTTGACTGCACCCTGAACTAACTTCTCCCATATATACACACACAACCAACCATTCTTACTTCACTATAATAACTTAAGTTTATGGTTTTTTTTTTTCATCCACCACTAACTTTAACTTAATCTCTATTTGGTACACGAGTTAAAGAAAAATTGTGCTTTTTTTTTAAATTTTATTTTTTAATGAAATAAAATGAAAATTAATATGTTGATTAATTAATTTCAATAGATAATAAATAAATATGTGAATCTTCATCCCACATTTTCAATTATTTCATAAAAATGTTTTACTTTCATTAACTTTACAGTAAGAGATGGTGATGATTTTGAGATATGAAATGTGTTCAAGCAGGAGTTACACAAAAGCCTAAAATTATCCTCAAATAACATAACTTATAAAACCCTTATATAAAGGATAGAATTACGGGGTATCTGCCAAAAACTCAAGCAACCGAAGAATTCTTTCATTCCAATCTAAAGTTGTTCATAGTTCCAGATGCTGCAACAAAATATTATAAACATTTTCATGACAGACTGACTTACAACATAAAACCATCGGCGCAGACACTTTAAATCCACATGAATCCATGCAACCAACCCTGATGAAGTTTAAGGCTGCTTACTAGAGATTATCTTATATAACTACTTTGTTCGGCTTAAATATTTTCTTGTTGCAAATACTTTTTTGTTGGTGGCGAATATCAATATTGTCCAAAAAAATGTTAATAAACAATATTGTTATATTTTTTATTTTTAAAAAATCATTTAAGAATTGTATACAAAATATATGAGGGAACGGCATGGTCTATCGGATAGAGCACTTGTCTTCCCTTCTCCAGGTATCATTCAAATCCTGGCTGTGGCAGATTATTATTTATTCCAATATTACAGCCGTGGGGCGACCCTGGGGTTATGGAGACCCTCCTGGGACATAACCAGCCTCCAAAATATGAAAAAACTAGTGGCCGAGTATGATCTTGGCCCAATCACATCGGGGCCATTGACCAAGAAACAGTACGAAACTCTATATGTACTGAGCCCAAGACCGTTCATGGGAGGTTGGAGGATTTTTTTAATACTAAATATGTAGTAAGAATAACAATGTAATCAGGAATCATTTTTTTATTTTTTTAAAGATCATCCAATATAAGAATAATCATTAACAGACACTTGATGAAATAAATTTAGTATCAATGACCATAAATAAAATACTCACTGATTCCAGATATACCAGCAGCTAAAAGAACATAGTCAAAGGGAAGGTACAATTTTATGTCAACTTCTTTTTTTGCAAGAGCTTCAGGCATCTTTTTTAAAGACTTCATGTCGAACATACACATCGTGCCTTCTTGATCACACTCTTCACTGTATACGGTGCTCAACAGCTGAAAATATTTTTTAATTTTACAATTACCGATTTAATTTTAAATATAAAATAATTAAAAGACATTTCTCTAGTTAACATACTCTGTTTAAGGGAAAAGACTCTGTTTGTGGAATAAACTGTTGTATGTTTTTAGAAGCAGTTGATGTAACGTTATATCTGATTTTGACTAGACCAAAGGACTCGGTGCAGTTTGATTCAACATGTGCTAGGTACGTTCGAGGTTCACTGGAAGCCTCCAGAATAAAGTCTATTCTCTCTCCTGGAACAGTTTAAAAGTCATTAAGAATGAGAAAGATATTTTTTATACAGGGTCAACAAGAAAATATATTGGGGCGAGTAAAAAAAAAAAAAAAGACCGTTTTTTTTTGTTTTTTTTATACTCAAGATATTTATTGACATTTCTTTCTCTTTCAGCTTCTAATGTTATTGCTACTTGGTATAATTTTAAACCTAATACTATATTAAATAATTTTGTAAACATAATGCCTCTCTGTGGGACTCAGTGTTTGTTTCTCAATGTGTGGCATTCCTTCAACCAAAATGACACTAAGTTACGAAATTCAGGTCTAATTGCGGCACTATTAGAAACAAAACTTTACAGCTGCCCAACCCATGCGTTTAATACAGGAAATTTAAGAGGAACCTCACCTAAATTAACGGACTGTGAGGAGATGGTTTGCTGAATTTGAAAGTGGCAATACAAGCTTACAAAGGCAGTCAAGCTCAGGATGACCATCGGTTATGGACGAAGAGGCTATAAGAGATGCAAATGAAGATAATCAGACTAAAAGCACTCGGATGCTTTCCTCCAAGCTTGGAGTGTCTCAGTCAAGGGTGAATCGTCACTTACACCAACTAAGAGGGAAGGCAAAAAGATCATGTAGAGAAGTTCCCCACGAGCTCACCCAGCAGCAAGCTGAACGTAGCATGGAAACATGCTGTTTGCTCCTCCAGCATCCAAGTGACGACACATTTCTTCAAAAGAATTGTCACCTGTGATGAAAAGTGGATTTACTGGCGCGATCCTCACACATCAGGACAATGGATAGACCAAGGCCAGCCAACTTTACCGTTTGCTAAGAGAAGTTAATTTGAAAAAAAGACCACGCTATCGGTTTTTTAGAATTTTGAGGGAGTATTTCACTATGAGTTTGCCCAGATAGGCATTCTGTTGATTCAGTACTCTATTCAGAACAGCTGCAATGTACAAAGCTTTGGAGAGGAGATATCTGGCTTTTGTGAATCAGAAGAAAGTTTTGTTCTAACAAGAAAACACCCGGCTACCCACCTCTCGATATACAAAGCAGAATCTTGCTGAGATGGATGCCATCTAACTCCTACCACACTCAACATACAGCTCTGATCTTACACCATCTGACTACTTCCTCTTCAGAGATACGGCTTACTTCCTTAAGGGGAAAACTTATCGTACATTGGAGGAAGTTAAAATTGGGGTAGGAAACTTTTTCGATAAAACCAAAGCTTGGCATCGGCCGGAAATTGAACTGCTGGCAGCAAACCACTTCCACTTGTTTCATGTGGCAACAAACCACTGAGCATATTGCACCAAATGTCTCGTCTCTGAAGCCATATACAGTCATATGGAAAAAGATTTGGTACCCGCTAACCATAAAACCGACAGAGAATCAATATTACAATATCTTTTGCCTCCTCGAATTGTAACTTTTTTTTTTATTTTATTGTATTATTTTTTTGTTGTCTTTAATTTTTTTCTTCAGTTTTTGCTTATCATGGCTTATGGATCGTATTGATATATATATTGTAATATACCCATTCTTTATAATTATAGTAGTTATTTATGTATATATATCCTCGCGCGGATCTCATTACCGCGTATGGGGAGCGTCCCACGGGTGGCGGATGTGGGGATGGTCGGTGGAATTTCCTCGGAAGCTCCTCCCGGCTAAGTCCGATGGACTCGCTGACCAACAATGAGAGCGGCCCCCCAGGCTTGCTGGAGGGTGTGACGTAGGTTCGAACGCCCTACTCACATATTTTAGTTCACAAAATATCACCAAAAGTCATGGATTCCTCTGAGGTAAAACGCTCATTATCCGGAGGTAAACTAGTCCCCCGTTCGGGTCTCCGGGTGGGGACTGCTTCAGGGGAATCATGGCGCAAGATGAAAATTAGAGATCTAACAATAGGGACGTGGAACGTTAGAAGTTTAAATACGGCAGGTGGGTTAAAGTCGGTCGCGAATGAAGTTAAGGGGTACCATTTAGATATCGTTGCATTACAAGAGGTTCGCTTGCCAGGGGAGTGTTCATTAACAGAAGGAAAGTATACTATTTGGTACGGGGGAGCGTTAATTATTGTCTAGGTACCGGGTTTCTGATTAGGAATAGATTTCTTTCCGCATTACGGGACGTACAGTTCTTTAGTGAAAGAATATCGGTTGCTATATTTCAAGGGCGTTGGTTTAAAATCGCGTTTATAAACATTCATTCTCCCACCGAAGACAGTGATGATGAAGTAAAATGCGAATTTTATGATAAACTAGAGTCGGTTTACGATAAGTTACCGCGAAATTACATTAAGATAATACTAGGCGACGCGAACGCAAAGGTTGGAAGGGAAGAAGTATATCGTCCTACAATCGGTAAAGAAAGTTTGCACGAATATAGTAATGATAATGGGACCCGACTAATAAACTTTGCCATTTCGAAAAACCTAATAATCAAAAGTACTACATTTAAACATAAGGATATTCATAAGTATACGTGGACATCGCCGGATGGACAAACTCGGAATCAAATCGATCATGTTTTAATACAAAACAGATGGCAAAGTAGCATAATTAACGTGAGATCGTATCGGGGTGCAGAATGCGGTTCTGATCATGAATTAGTAATCGCGAAACTTCGACAAAAACTAAATACAAAAAAGAGAACACCGAACTATATTCGTCCCGAGAATTTTGATTTAGTTAAATTGAACAACCTCGAAATTAGAAAACAATTCGCGATAGAAGTAAAAAATCGGTTCGAAGCTTTGGAATCTTCAGACGAGGAACACAAAGATGTAAACAAACTATGGGAAGGGATCAGGGATAATATTAAAGAGGTCGGTAATTTATGTCTTGGAAAAATCGAAAATAAAAACAACAAACCTTGGTTCGACAGGGATTGTCAAAATATGTGCGAAAAAAGAAAAACCGCTAAACTGAATTCCTTAAATAATCCAAGCGATAATAATGTGGCTTTTTTTCGGTTAGTAAAGCATGAAACTTCAAAACTCTTAAAAAATAAGAAAAGGGAGTATCTTAAAGGAAAAATAATAGAAATAGAAAAACACAGAAACGAAAATAACGTAAGACAGATGTACAAAGGTATAAACAAATCGCGTAAAAGATTTGAACCTCTATTGAATGCGGTTAAAGATGCAAATAACAATATAATTGCGGATCCTTCTGAGATATTAAATAAATTTAAACAACACTTTGACGGCATCTTAAATACGGAAAATAATAATCAATCTCCTCTCTCTGAATATCAGAGCGCTGAACCATGGATAGACGCACCGAGTAAAGAGGAAGTCGAAATGGCGATAGGAAAATTAAAACGTTATAAGGCCGCAGGGAATGATAATATCACGAGTGAATTAATCAAGGCGTGTGGAGAAGCGGGCGTTTCCAAAATACATACATTTTTTAGTTAAAAAGATCTGGGAAACTGAAAAAATGCCCGAAGAATGGAAAGAATCAATACTTATTCCGATTCATAAAAAAGGACCGAGGTCGGATTGTAACAACTATCGTGGGATCTCTCTTCTCCCAGTATGCTATAAAATATTCTCGTCAATTCTAACTAGTCGAATCACGGAATACGCTGAGGAAATTATCGGAGATTACCAATGTGGTTTTAGGCGGAATCGCTCGACTATTGACCAAATATTTTCCTTACGTCAAATATTAGAGAAAAAATTGGAATACAACGGTGTAGTCCATCAACTTTATATCGATTTTAAAAAGGATTATGATTCAATAGACCGTCAGAAGCTATATAACATCATGATTGAACAGGGAATACCTAGAAAGTTAGTAAACCTAGTAGAGATGTGTTTGTCGGAAACATTCCATAAAGTTAGAATCGGTCATAATTACTCCGAGAGATTTGAGGTACGATCGGGTTTGAAACAGGGTGACTCCCTTTCACCTGTGTTATTTAATATAGCTTTAGAATATGTCATAGAAAAGGTGATGTGTACCGAGAAAGGCTTAAATATGGGTGACAAGATTCCGGTTTTGGGGTATGCCGATGATCTCGTACTGCTAGGTGAAGACACGGAAACCATACAACTAAATACAAGTGTGTTTATAAAAACTGGTAAAGAAATAGGACTCGAATTAAATACCGATAAGACGAAGTATATGATTAGTAGCAGAAACGGTGTCGATCTTGGTGATATTGATGTATCAGGGCATACTTTTGAACACGTAGAGAAATTCAAGTATTTAGGTTCAATTATAACTAGAAAAAATGAAATCCAGGAAGAAATAAAGTCCCGGTTAAAGGTGGGAAATGCGTGTTATTATTCAGTTGCTAAGTTACTTAGTTCGCGGCTTCTATCTAAAAACTTAAAGATTAGAATTTATAAAACGGTTCTTTACGGATGTGAAACGTGGCCGCTTACTTTGAAGGATGAACAACGGCTTAAGGTTTTCGAAAATAAGGTATTGCGTAAAATATTTGGTCCAAAGAGAGATGAGGCCACTGGGGAGTTTAGAAGGTTGCATAACGCGGAATTGCGGAACTTGCATCCTGTGAATATAATTGAGCTGATTGCATCGCGGAGACTCAAATGGGCGAGTAAAGTTGTTGGGCTCGATGACGAGCGGATTCCGAGAAAGTTGGTATTTGCTGATCCGACTGGTAGGCGTCCGAAAGGTAGGCCGAAGCGGAGATGGGAGGATTGCGTTAAGGCTGATCTCGGGAGCTTGGGCTTGAATGGTGAGCATTGGACGAGTCTGTGTAGGCGGAATTTGGTGGTATCGGCATCGAACCTTCGGGTTCGCTAAGCCTATTATTATTATTATTATTATTTATGTATATATTGATTATTGTGTTAGGCAGGCTAGCAATAAGATAAGAAGTAAAATTTAAATTTAAATAACAGCTCCAATTTGATTGTATGTTTACAAACATAGCATCCATTTTGGATGCTAAGAAAAAAGGTCACTGGCAGATTGAACCATACTGGAATTATTTATAAATAATTTGTAAAAAATGCAATTGTTTGAATTACTCAAGTGTTAAATTTTTATAGCTGGTCCAAATGGAAATCTTTTGCTTGTTTTGTCATATTTAAATTTACATTAGTTCACAACTACATTAGCTAACAATTATGTTCAATTGTCTTATTAGTGTCTTGGCAAAAGTTATATTTTTCAAATTTGTTACCCTGTTATTTTGTTGATATTTTCTTTCTAAATTACTTTTTCTATATGCACTAGACCTGTTTGTAAGTAAAATTTAAGTACATAGTTTATTTTGAAAATTTAATTTGTTATTAATTCTATATAGTACTTGTGTAATTTTTATGTGTATATAGTTATAGTATATTATGCCCCTAATTAGTTTTTAAATTTATCCTTCAATGTAAAATATTGTATATAAACTTAATCTATAAAGTATTGAAAATATTTGTAACAAAGAAGGTTTATTGAAAGAAATAATGTGTACATTTTAAAATTGTTATATAAAATATATATATATATATATTTCCTACCCAAATATTTTTTTTTACCTAGGATTGGGGAGAAATGTAATATACCCATTCTTTATAATTATAGTAGTTATTTATGTATATATTGATTATTATGTTAGGTAGGCTAGCAACAGATAAGAAGTAAAATTTAAATTTAAATAACAGCTCCAATTTGATTGTATGTTTACAAACAGAGCATCCATTTTGGATGCTAAGAAAAAAGGTCACTGGCAGGTACCTACCAGGTAAGAGTACAGGTAAAAAGGGTTCAGTTTTGGCTGGGAACTTGGAGAGTGTGGAGCTGAATATTAAGAGGGATCTTGGTTAGCCTGCATATTGTTTGTGTTATTTTTGTAAGTTGTTGTTATGATTAAAAAGTTATATAAAAGATTGTGTGCCTGATTGTTAAGAACCCATAATATACCCTGAGAGTAAAATGAGTAATAAATAAGTAAATATTGTGTTAATTAATTTTTTTCTTAAAAGAATAATTTTATAAAAATAAGCATATTATAATATATTTTAAGTCGCAGGGACTAGTTTAGTGCAAAACTAGTGGGGATTAGGTTCCCTAGTTCAGTATACTGCACTAATACACTCAGAACAGTACACAAATCACTTATACTAACATAAGGTCACAGTCAGTACATACCCTAGGATCACCTACCCTAACAGGAAAGGAGAATGAGCTTGTAGAAGAAGTTAAGAGGGCAAGAGTGGATCTGCTTGGAATGACCGAGACCAAGAAGAAAGGAAAAGGAGAATTTAAAATCCAAGATTACACACTATTATATTCAGGGGTTAACACGAATGAAAGAGCAGTTGGTGGAGTCGGGTTCTTGTTCCATAATGACCTTGCTTCAGTAATAAAGACGTAGAAATTCGTGAAAGACCGAATCATGGAATTGGACATTGTGGAGGGAAAAAAGATTCATTCATACATTGTCACCTACGGACCTAATGAAAATACAAGAATGGAAGAAAAGGATTCCTTTTTTTAATTCCCTTCAATAGGAATTGGATGACTGCGAGGGCACACCTACGGTCTTGGGAGACCTGAACAGCCGAGTTGGCTGCGAACATGAGAACTGTTATGGAACGTTAGGAAGATATGGAGAAAGCTTTCTAAACAACAATGGAGAGAGAATCCTAAATTTTCTGTGTGGCAAACGACCTTACAATAGCTCATACAAAGTTCCCACATAAAGAAAAACATAGATACTCCAGAGAGGAACCGGACAGAAACTCCTTAATAGACTATGTTCTGGTGAAGAGAGAAGATGTCAGGGACCTGTGTGATGCGAGAGTCAAAAGGGGTTATGAAATCGGAAGTGACCATTATCTACTAGTGGTAAACAGGCTCTGGAAGGAAGTGAAAACCAAAAAGAAACACAGGAATCCTAAGAAAAGAATAATCAAATCTTACTCCATAAAAGAGGAGGAAATGGCTGCATATTACCAAGAGGAAATTGAAAGAATGTCACTAGATTGTAACAGACACTGGCATAGCGACGACATAGAGAAGAGCTGGGCAGCTTTTAGAAAAATCGTCCTTGATGCATCGAAATTGGTCTGCGGAGAGAAAAGCATTGTATCGGGTCTTAAGAGAACCGATTGGTGGAATGAGAACGTGAAAAAGGCGATCTAAGAAAAGAAGACAGCTTGGAAGAATTACCTCAGTCAAAAAACTTCAACAGCTTACCAGACATAAAAAACTCGGAGAAGGGAAGCCAAATTATTAGTAATTCATGAGAAGAGAAGATCCTGGGAGGATTTTGGTCGGAAGTTGGAAGAAAATGCAAGGGAAAAACCAGAAAATCTTTTAACGAGTGCTCAAAGGAATGATGAAGGACCGGCCAACTACTCTGAAAGGAATAAGAGATAAAAATGGGAACATCATCTGGCAAGAGGAGTGCATCATGGAAAGATGGAGAGAATATTTTAAAGATCTGTTAGAGAGGAGAGACGTTGAGGCGTGCGTAACTCGGAACGATGCAGAGGACGTTTGGGATGAGGAAGACTACATCAGCGAAGAAGAACTCCAAGATGCAATCGAAAAGATAAGACTAGGCAAGGCAGTGGACTTGATGAAATCACCGGAAATGATCAAGTACATGGGCAGCAAAGGCCAGGAGATGTTTCTCCATCTTTTAAATATGATCTGGAAGAAGAAGGAGATTCCCAAAGAATGGGAAATAGCAGTAATTGTGGCCTTCGCTGAGGACATCGTCTTGCTAGCTGCCAACGATCGAGACCTCCAACACAACATAAATGTGCTCCCAGAGGAATTATCCGCAATAAATATGAAGATCAATCCGGGGAAGACAAAATGCATGCGTATTGGAAAGAAACCCCGAAGGATAATGAGAGAGAGTACTAAGGGTTGGAGGAGAGAGATTAGAGCAGGTTGACAGTTTTAAATATCTAGAAGCTCATCTCAATGAGAGTGGCTACATAGATGAGGAAGTGGCTCAAAGAATTGGAGCAGCAGGCAAGATGTTCTGTATGGTCAGACGAGGTTTCCTAGGGAGAAGAGAAGTGACAAAGCGGACCAAGCTAGCAGTCTATAAATCGACATTCCTCCCTATTCTATCGTACTCCTCAGAATCGTGGACCCTCACCACAAAACACAGGAGTCAGATACAAGCGATGGAAATGAGGTTTCTATGAAAAATAGAGAGGAAGACAAGAAGAGATAGAATAAGGAACGCCACCATACGGGCTAATCTCGATGTCAAACCGGCGGAGACCATACTGGAGGAGCGAAAACTAAGGTGGTTTGGACATCTCCTTAGGATGGATCCAGACAGAAGTGGCAGGAAGACCTACTAGACCCGCATGGAAGGAAAAAGACCCAGAGGAAGGCCATGCATTTCCTGGGAGGATAGTGTAAAGGAAGCATGCAGGAAACACGGAATAAATTGGGACAGAAGAGCAGAGTTGGCGCAGGAGAGAGACAACTGGACCAGAATCTATAAGCAGGACCCTCACACCGAACAGCGGCAGAAGGGGGAATGATTATGATGATGATATATATATATATTTTATTTTTTATTGCTCGATTTACTTCGAATTTGATTTCATCTTATCACCATCTTATTATTTATCATGTTATTATTATTTGTATTCATAATATTTTTGTATATCTGTAATCTTTTTAATTTCATTGTCACTACATTGGTAATTTTTCATTTTCATATTGTATTGATATGTATCTCTTTTGTTGTTCTGATGTTTGCAGCCCTGATGATGGCTCACAGTAAAATTAAAATATTTTTCACATGACTGACTCCCGATTACTACATCATTTATTTTCACTTCATTTATAGTTGTATTAATTATTTTCCGATCTAGTGATACCTTGATATAAATGTAACTTTGAAAAATTACATATTTTCTCAACAATAAAAATAGTCTCTAATTAAAGTTTTTATCCTAATACCTTATTCTATATTAGGATATAACAGTGCTTTGCGCTGGTTTCAATCCTTCCTCTCCGATCGTTCTCAGTATGTAGTAGTGCCAGATCAACCTCCTTCCATTACCCAGCCACTATCCTGTGGTGTCCCTCAGGGATCGTCTCTATCCCCCACTCTATTTGCTATCTATATTAATGACCTCCCTCACCTTATCCATCACTCTAAATATCACCTCTATGCTGACGATTTCCAAATATACCTTTCCTTCCCACCCTCCGACCTATTACCAGCTACAAAAAGACTACAAGAGGACCTAAATCGAATAAGTCACTGGGCTTTAGTCAATAAGTTAAAACTTAATGCTGAAAAAACAAAAGCAATTGTAATAGGATCCCATCACCTCCTGAAAACAGTTCCACATATCCCAACCCTATTCCTAAATAGTAATCCTATGAAGTTCCACCCGACTGTTAGAAACCTGGGAGTAACCTTCGACCAAACTCTATCCTTCAAAAATCATATTTCCGAAATCTCCCGTCGAACCTTTTCAACCATAAAGCGACTATATTCCCTCCGTCACCTATTTCCGTATGAAACCCGAAAACTCCTCGTTACCTCTCTAATATTTTCCCACTTCGACTATACGATGGTGTTTCTGGGGATCTCGAAGTAAAAATAAAACGCTTATTTAATTGCTTTGTCCGATTCATCTTCGGGGTCTCCAGGTACGCCTCCATGTCTCAATTTTATAGCGAGTTGAAGTGGCTTTACCCTTCCAATCGTCGCAAGTATTTCCTTGCGTCATTCCTTTACCAAGTTATCCAATCCCGCCTTCCATCATATATTTTTGACCTCCTTCAATTCAAATCCTCTGTCCATCCTCGTTGTACACGCTCCAGGCCTTCAGATTTATACAGTACGGCCCACGAACTGCACATTTTGACAGATCCTTTCTCATTCGATCCTCAATCCTATGGAATTCTATCCCTCCTTCCATCCGTCACTCTTTCAACCTTTAAATTCCGCATATTTAATCATTTAATGAATACCCAGGCTCAATAAAATTGTAAATAATTTATTATTATTATTATTTATTTTTTTGTCACTGTTTTTGTTTTCTTCTTATTTAATATGTCTAATTTTATGTAAGTCATTATTAACTTGTTAATATGTTTCTTAACTTACTCTAAGACTGCAAAGCACATTTTGTAAATTCTGTATTTTTTTATTCTAAAGGGACTTGTCCCAGGATAATAAAGAATTTATTTATTATTTATTATATTCATTTGTGCAAACTAATTTTAAGGAGTGGTTAGCCTCACTGCCTATGGCACTATTCTTATGTCTTTTTTGGTATCATAACAAAAAAAAAAAAAAAAAAAAAAAAAAGGGCAAAATTATAATGATTTTTGTAAAGATGAAATAACTCTTATTTACCTTGTGCAATTTTTATAACAGAAGTTCTGATTGGTGGATATCTGCACCATCAAGTACTACGACTAACATGGTATGGTTTTCGATCCTGAAATAAAATGGACAACCTTTGACTCCACCAGCATGAGCAATTCTGATTCTGTATCTGAAGCCTTCGTCAACGACCAACGTTGGAGCCAGTTCATCCTGAAAATATGAAAGGGTCGTTGAATCTAAGAGCCAGCAATGATAAAGAATATATGTAAAGATAATTTGCACTAATAAAAAAAACCAGTACCACTACAACCCATGAAGAGTTTTGGGTTCAGTACAAGCAGAGATTCCTACTGTTTCTAGGCCAACGGCCGTAGAATGAGGTCATTCGGCCGAGATAAGGTTTTTCCCCATTTTGGGTACCCACTTTATAGAGGCTGGGTGTGCCCCAGGAGGGTCTCCATACCCCAGGATTGCCCCCCGACCGAAATAACAGAATAAATAATATTTTGTCACAGCCGGGATTCGAACTCAGGATCCGGAGAACAGTAGATTAGCGCTCTACCCACTAGACCATGCCGCTCCCTAAGATAAATTGCACTAGTAAGTTTTAAAATTAAATAATAGTCTTTATTTATGAAACACTCAACTTTCTTCAAAAAGTAATATTATAGTCATTCATATGTAACTTTTCAGTCTTCATACCTGGCCATTCTCAATAATTATTTATTTATTATAGTGAGTTTAATCAAAACTGTTAGAGATGTTTCAGAGAAAATCGTAAAAAGGTGCAAAATGCATGATATAATCTAAAGTGGCTTTTCTAGTTTGCTGATTTTGTTGAAAAATTGCTGTAACATTTCTGGCTATATGCTTTTAAACATAAAATTTCAGTTTTAAACAAGTAATGTTTTCAAGCTAGGCTTACCACACACAAAGACACACAGGCCATTTTGTAGGACTTTATAATTTAGACACAGGGGACCCTATAAGGTGTATTCCAGTGAAAACTCAAATTAAAAAGTTTTCATGGTCAGAATACTTTCTGCTACTATATATTTTATATACAGGTAAGAGAAAGTAAAAAAAATAAGAAAATTATTTTTAAATAAGTTAATGTATTTTTATAAATGTTAAGAAAAAAGTATATACATTTTTATATATATGTATAATGTTATATACCCACAAATTTAGTAACTGTTGATTGTTGTGATATTATGTATTAGGCAGACTAAAGATCATATTTCAAACTACATCTCTCCAGACCATAAAAGTAACATTTTGGAATTTATTCAGAAAAATCGTCTTTGACCAGAGCCATTGCCATATTGATAATAGTTTTTCAAACTTATATTTTTTATAGGGTAATTTATAATGAATACTAGGAGAAAAATTAATGATTAAAAGAACAAACATTATTTAAAACAAAAATGCTGATTAAACAAAAAAATGAAGTTAATCCATTCTAGTTTTAGTTAATAATTAATAGCTGAAAACTAGTTTTGCCTGACACACTTCATCAGTGTGTTGAGCCACGCTATATTGATCAAATGGTTTTTCTCCAAATGTACTATTTATTGCAGTTTATAAAGAATACATTCATAGAAAAAATTAATGATAAAAAAAACAAAAAACAAACATTATTTAAAACAAAAAATGAAGTTAAACCATTTTAGTTTTAGTTAGTATTTATTAGTTGAATATTAGTCGTGCCTGATAGTCTGGTAATGATGGGTAAATAAATGTAAGTATAGTGTAATTTGGTTTCATTCAAATATTTACCCTCCAGGATAATTTCATAAAAAACAGTATTTATCGATTTACAATAAATTGGTAATTATTGAAATTCAATATCTAAATTCCTCAAATTTCACTAATAAAGAAGGATCAATCCCTTCTTTAATTGAAGTTACAAAAAACAAATTAATTGAACTATTATGTCTCACTCGTGGAGAAGAAACACCATTGACGAGAATGCTAGAGCCCCATTCACTGAAAAGGAGGGTGTGATCTTTCTTGTCTTTATCGTACCATCTTTTAGATTCCTCCATCCTGTCAGCTTTTCTAACAATCAGTGCTCCGAATAAATTATCTAGGAGTTCATTGCCTGGAAAAAAAAAAAATAATAATAATAATATGATGATAAGAAAGAAAATATATTCAAAGTATAAGCATGAGTAATATGTAAATAATAATATCCCATGAACAGCAGCATATCTGGTCGATATAAATAGCGTGGTCTTCACATTATTTAAAATATATTGACTTAATTGAAAAAAATCAACAAAAAACTTCTAAAATTCATAGGGTATAAGATACGAACATCAAAAGATGAAATGAATTATGAAATCAACTGAACCAGATGATTATGCCCAATTGCTATTCTAGAAGAAAATTGAATGATACACTTTTTGTGTATGATATTGATGGCTCAATTGATAGTACCATCCTTCTGTCTCCTATTAGTTTTTCAGTACCATCTTAAAACACTAAACGCATTAACTTATTCTTTGTTAAGTACTTATTATTATTAGTTCAGCTCTACAACCCACAAGCTTGTGCTTGTGCCATCGAATACCTTATTCTGATAGTCCCTAAATCAGCTGTGACACAGATCAACCACCACCGCAGCCTGGGTCTCCCAACTTTTCATCTGCAAAACTGCTGCTCCATCAGTATTTTCTATGGAACTGAATAATGTAGCATCCATGAGAATTGTCCTGCCCACCTCTCTGCTTCGATAATTTTTGAGGATTTTGTAGAGAATGACAAGTTTGCTTGATAGGTATGAGTGTAGACCACAATAACAATGATTTGATGATATCATTCTTCTATGTACCTTAACTGAAATCCTGTTGTCACACCTCACTTGTACACCTGTAAATGCTGCTTGTTCGAACATGTAAGAGCGAAATGCAACTTCAGTACCAATTTGTTGGGAAGCTGATAAGACACCATATGTTCCATCTCTTCTAGGTTAACAAAAAGGCCAAAATGTCTTTCCTCACAATCGAGTTCCAGGAATGCTTGCAATAAAGCCTGATACGACCTTCCAATGATATCAATATCATCAGCATACGCAAGCAGCTGAACCTTCCTCTTGAATACAGAATCTGTCGTCTGGATTCTGGATCTCTGATTGCTTTTTCAAGGTGGAGATTAAAGAGAAGGCATGCCAAGGTATCTCCCTGCTCACTCCTCTTACCTTTGTTAAATACTACAAACGTTAACTATTATGGCATATATTCTTTTGAATCTCCCAACCCTTGATCTCTTAGGTTTGCAAATAATCTCAAAATTGATATTAAATGCAGTAGAAATCAGTTCAAGTCAACAATTATATCAGTTCTAAAATCAAATTAAAATCTTGGATAATTAGCTTAATCAAAACTGTTTTTATGTAAAAATATGGCTCAAACAGATTTGTTATTAAATCTTATAAACTTTGTACTTTATATGATTAGTATTTGAAATAAATAAATAAAAATTGTGTTTTATATTTTCACTTTATATTCTTGTTGAGGAGAAATAAATTCAGAGGTCAATCATTAAAACACGTAATTAAGTAGAAACTTAATATATAAAAGATGTGCTATCGGATATTTTCTCAAAATATTTTATCATATATTCTTATTGTATTTTTCATGTATTTTAAGGAAAAACTTAGTTTGTTTTTGCTATTATTGCTGTTATTTTTAAAAAAGCACCATGCCCTTATTAAAACAATAAATAATTTAAAAAATATTTTTAGGCTGATAAAGGAGTGACATAGAAAAATTAAATGAATTACATATATTTATATATAAATGAGCCTTTCCCAAAGAAATAAATCATACAAATATTCTTTTCTTGCCTATCCATTATCTTTTGGAATTCCTTCATTCAAACATCCATCATACTAGTTCCTTACCTTCTTTAAAATCATTTCCTTATCCAAAATCCCTTCAATATTTCCAAACTAGACTAAAATGGAACCCCTTACTATACAATATAATAAAATTAAAACATAACAATTGGAACTAGAGTCCAAAATTATAATCTTAATATACATGAGTTTTGAGAGTAAATTAGAATAGAATAGAAATAATATTTATTTATCAGATGTACAATGGACATAATATAATAGAAAGTTGTTCAAGCATTCGATTTTTTTAATTTAAAATTGTTCAAATTTAAATAAAAAAAGAAATTTACATTAATCAGAGAAATGAATAAATAAAACCAAAACCCCCACATTTTAGACAAAATTAAAATACAATTATAATTCTATTAATGAGATTAAGTCAACCAAAAGATCATTTTCTTAATCCTTAATTGTAATTTTCTTTGAGAGTAAATAAAAAATGATGGGCAACCCTAAAACTTTCAAATTATTTCGAGGTATGATATTTTCCCTTCCGAGTGGCAGATGTTTAGAACCACCAGCTGTAATTCATATTACTAGCCTTTCCTATCAGGTTGTAAATTTACAAGAGGTCAGTACTGACCTGTATG
This sequence comes from Piezodorus guildinii, assembly GCA_023052935.1. Classification (NCBI taxonomy): domain Eukaryota; kingdom Metazoa; phylum Arthropoda; class Insecta; order Hemiptera; family Pentatomidae; genus Piezodorus; species Piezodorus guildinii. Next base: position 90,914,661 of record CM041294.1, read on the forward strand.
TGCATGCCAAAGATGTGTCCCAGCTTGGGATGCTCTGAACTTATACTGGAAAGTGGTATAGCTTGATATAGGGCACTGAGTTATCATCGGAACTCCGTCCATGTAAGGGCTTTCCTTCTGCGACTGTCCACGCCAGTGAACTGCCACGCCGTGTCCTGGAAGACGGTTCACAACATCCACTACCAATATGTCGTTCTTGCAAACCTAAAAGAAATATTAAAATATATCAGTTTATAGAAATTAACTTTGAATAAAAGAGAGAGAAATTCGACCATCTGCTAAACTTCAAGGAGTTGCTGTGAGCACACAGCATACTAAAATATATCAATCAGAAAAGATTATTTAAAAAACAAAAAAGAGAGAAAAATGATTGATAAGATGTACAAAGTCATACAGTCGCACAGAGAAAATTAAACAACTTTATTTTTATCCATTTTAACATTTTAAAAAAATTCATTTTTATTTATTAATTTCAATTTTGAAGTCACCTGTGGCGTAGTAGCTAGTATAACAATCTTCTAGGCCCAAGATCGTAGGTTCAAACCTGCAGGTGGCCCTGAGATTTTTTAAGGTAAAAAGGTGGTCCCGAGCCTGTGCGATGTCAGGTATTCGTTACAGATCCCTATTCTAATCAAACCTGGATTAGCAAAATTTAGGACTCCCACTGTAGCATTGTCTGATTAGCAATAGTAGCATAAAGTGAGGTTAAATGAATAAACAACAAGCAATTTTAATTTACAATATTATAATTGTATAATTACTGTAAAAGGCTTTGATTTATAATCTTTGCTCGGGATTATTCCATTTTTTGTTGGTTTAAATTTATATATATCTGATAATGGTTAGAGTCCATATAATAAGTAAAACTTCGCTATTGGTTAATCTTTTAGCTATTTTTATGTACAACGAATATAATTATTAGTTAGAGTCAGGTTTTAATTTTATTTTGTAAACTTTGCAGTAGAATGCCATTAGAAGAGGGCATACCCATAATAGCTCAATACCTTTAAACATATTATGTTAATTGATTTAACATATATTATTTAAGTTAGCAACGTAACCATGAGTTAATCTCATTCATTAGAGAAGCTTTTCACCAAAAATTAATTTTTTTCTTTTGTATTTTTTCGTTGTACAAACCATTTTGTTCTATTATCTAATAGCGAAATGTTTTTTTAGAGTTAAAAATCCAATAACAATCGAGCATTTTCCCAAGAGTACTTATAGTTTATAGGAGATGTATAGCTTTTGAGTTATTCGAACAACAAATTTGTAAAAGATTTTAGAAAAACATTTTTTTGCAATCACTTAAGAAGAAAATTTTTCCGAAATCCATTATATTGGCCATCTGGATGGTAAGACGAATCTCATGGAAAAAAAAATCAGCTTCACAACCACAGTCACTTTCGAGATACTGAGATGACCTGAAAAGAGATTGAAATGGTACTTCCATTTACAAATATAGATTAATATCATCTATTATGATAATGGTGAAATAGGAAGTGAGTTGTGATATTAAAAGGTGTCATTTTTAGTGAGGTAATTGCAGTTACCAGTGAATGATTTCGATTTGTATCCATTTAAAAGGAGAATCTAGTCAAAAATGGATGTTCTCTTCCATTTTAAACCGTATCCTAGTTACAAGATATGTCAATTGTTTAGAATATTTTCAACGAGAATGGCAACTTTAACTTAGAATGGAAAAATAACTAAAACAGCCCTTAAAATATGGAAATCGGGCATATTTTTTGAAATATTAAATGAATCCTTTTCATGTGCAAGCCATCCACCCTCCCTGATATAGACAGACTTATACTATTTCGGACTGATTCTTACATCGGGAAGAGAGTTTCTGTATTAAAAAGTGTCCTTTTTGGCATGGTTATCTAGTTACCACTGAATTATTACGATTTGTATCCTTTTAAAAGGAAAATCAAGTCAAAAATGGTAGTTCTCTTTCATTTTGAATCGTATTCTGGTAACAAGATATGTCCATTGTTAAGAATCCTTTCAAGGAGAATGGCGATTTTAGACTGTAGAATAAAAGAATTCAATCAAAAAGGTCCTTAAAATATGGAAATCGGGCATATTCTTTGAAATGGTAAAATTAGTCCTTTCGTGCATGGTTCTAAAGTAACTATAAATAAATTAGCCTCTATTTATCTGCCTAGTATTTATGCTGATATATCTCCCTTTTTTGTTTGTTTAAAATTGTCTTCAGGATTGATAATTATGTTGTGTATTGATAGCAACTCGGCAAAGTTGAGGTAGCTGATCCAATTGGGGATTTCTCTTTCTCTCTATTAATAATAATTCCGATTAAATAAGAAACCTGAATAGAAGGCCCTGGGAGCTGTTTGTTCGCTGTGAAAACTTTCTGGGCAGATCCATCAGCCAAAACACAGCCATGTCTGAAGCAGTCTGTTATGTTCTGTGGACAGTTTCCACACCACCTGAAATATGGAGTTGTATTAAACATAATAAACATATTACTGAATAACAATAAGCACAATGTGGCTAAAGTAATAGATAATATGTTCCTAGGTTAGGTATATTATCCCTAATTATAAAAACTAGACTTAGTAAAGGGAATTAAATACACTCAACATGCTGATCTGAAAAAATGAGAACAATAAACATATTATACAATTAAATGAACTTAAAAAAAAAGCTTCAAATTATTACACAATGGTTTATTATTTCCAAATAATAATAAGTCATATTAAGATATAACTGTTTATAAGCAATTAACTAATATGATTCCCAATGCTGAAAGGCACTACAGGGTGATGCAAAAGAAGAACTAATATGAAAAGCAATAAATAATTAAAAGGAAAATGTACATAACCACTGCTGATTTCAAAACGATATATCTCTGTGAGTTCGGAACCAATTTCAGTGATTCTTTTTCCATTTAGTAGGAAATTTAATTCTTTATGACATAGCACTAAAACTGAAAAAAAAGATTTTTTTTTTTTATACGTTATTCGGGTGCTACGCATCTTGAAAGGTAAGCCTTCAAATTTTGAAGAGGATGGGGGTAATTTTTTTAATTTGTTTGGTCGATTACAAAGGTAAAAGGTCGAGTACAAACCAAAAGCATTTATACTAGACTTCGTTACTATTTCTTTTTATTTTATTTCGATTTTAATTTAAATAATTCAAATAAAATTTCCTGATTCCAGAACATTTTATATTATTTCTCTATCACTAACAACTAATTTATCAGAGAATCGCATCTCTTATATGCGGCAACGTTAATCCTCAATTTTTGAGGGGGAGAATGGGAGAGAGAGATTTTTTTTTGTATTTGTTCGGTCGATAATAAAGGTTCATGGTGTCACCCATAGCGTAGTGGCTAGCATAAAAACTTATTATGCCAAAGGTCCCGGGTTCAAACCCAATAGATTATTATTTCCAAATAACTATATAAGGTTATAACATTTTATATGGATGTTTACAGCCTACTGTAAAGCAATAAATAAATCACAGGATAATGGCTTATCACCACTGTAAATATCAAAATGCTATATCTCTGCTATTTCTTGGCTGATTTCAATAATGCTTTTTACTTTCACATGCCTATATATGAAATATATAGTAAGGGAAAGTATTGCGATCGTGAAAATTTTCGAATTCCAGTTTTCCACGGAAATACACGTTTTAGGGTCTTCTGAGTCCAAATGAACAAGTCCCGAAAAAAGGTCTGTCTGTGTGTGTGTGGTAAATCTATACGCCCAAGATGTTACGGCAACTTTTTCACTAAAATCGGCTGACCGGAAGTCCTACTTTATCCCATGCATTTAGCACCATTATACGATTTTGTCAAAAAAACGGTTGTAACGATTTTGATTAAAATCGCTATATCGATGTAAAATTTAATGGGCTTTAACATCATGTAGGTTTAATTCTGATTGAAATAGTCTGACAGGGCATTTTCCACCTATAAAGTACTTTTGATTTTTGTGGATTCTATAAAAATAACCATATCTTGTTAGCATTGATAATTAACAGCTAAATATGCAATTTCAGCGAATTCTATAAACAACTAAAGGAGACAACTGAAAAAATATTTTTTTAATGCAACTATTTGTTTTTGAACATAAGAACAGTAATATACCACTGGAAAGCTAAAGATTAAAAAAAAAAAATTATTATCTTATACTTAAGCTTGTTAAAGTAAATAAAGAGTGATGAAAAGCCGATTATATTAGATAATAATATAATAGATTTTTTAATAACACACATGTTTCAATAATTCTTTTACATAATTCAATTTAATTAATTCTTTAATGGTTTCACTTATTTTTATCTCTAACTGTATTTGAAAATTCTTTAATCGATTTTAAAAACCGTGGTAAGTGAAAATCGCCCACACCAGTTTTTTTTTAATTTGTACTTAATTCTCTATCCAATAGCACTAACAAATCCATTTAAACTCATCCCTGCCATTGGCGATGCAATTTTATTTTACACTCACCCTCCCATGGATTGATGACTCTCTAAAACGAGACGGAAGCGACATATCATGGGCCAATCCAGTTCGTGGCAGGGCCGCTCGCATGATGCGAAGTATAAATCTGAAACATAAAGGCACTTCATCAGTTTGACACCATCTTCATTATAAAGGAAGTATATGTAGCGGAAATGGACCATGACAACATGTTAGTAATTAGTCAGGCTTCAACTGTCGAGGTTATTTTCCCCTGTAAACTGGGGAAAATTCGCTATTACCTAATTATATACATAAGTACTAGAAAGAATCGACCCTATGTTTCCTAAATTCAGTTGCGGATCTACACGGGAAAGATGATATAAGATAAAAATAACACTACACCTAATAAATACTTATTAGTTAAATTATCTGAAGGACAATGGTCTGCAACGTCGAGTCAAACGCATGGATCTCTAGAATACTTTAATAAGAAAAAAATGTTAACGTATACGACAAATTAGATCTGTTTGACATCATTGGAGTTGTTTTGGGGGTCTTCCTCACTTCTTTTCCACTAAAACTACCTGTGGATCCACCCCTGCATACATTTAAATATGCAAAAAACGTAAAGCTAATGTAAGGTAGTTATTTAGTACCGCTGATAAAAGGAAAAACGGTCAAAGGAAAGGGTAATACAAATAAAACTAGGTTGCAAATTAAATAACTAACCACTTCTTGAAAAATTCAAATATTGGAGTGGTTAAAATAATTTTATTTATTTTTTCTCATTTTTGTATTTCTTTATTTCCAGATCGCCTGCGTGAGCCATACATGGGTTTATATATAAACAGTTATTACAATTACTAGCAATTGACAAAGGAGGGGTATGTCTCATGCAAAGACACCCCTAACTATTTTATGTTTATAATTATACTGAACAGTTAAATTAAAATGTTTATATAAATCAAAACAAACACTTGGAATCAAATTGAAACACAAGAAAGAAATGAAACTAAAAGTAAATAAGTTCAAGTAAGATAATAAATAAATACATGTATAAGGTAATTAAAAAAAGAAGATAAAGCAAATGTAGCTTGAAAAGAATCAATGAATAAGTAATTAACTTTAAAGATAAATACATTAAAATTATAATAATAAATAAATGAAACATATTAGATTGAAAATATGCTGACAATAAATTATGGATGTTCTAGAAAGATAATTCAGTAATTAATAGCTTACAAATATATAGAAAAGATAATTTAGTAATTAATAGTTAAAAAATTAAAGTTTATGGAAAAATAAAACCTTGATAGGAAGATTCACAGAATAACGTCTTGCAGAAGTCTGGATTTGAGCCTGCGAGTTGTCGTTTGAACCCCGACGTTGTAGGCTACAGCACCTCTTACTGCTGGGAGCTGTGAGTGGTATTTAGTGAAGCGATCTTTGATGAAGTTATCGATAGGTTCAATTTGAAGTTCATGGTGCAGTTGACTGTTGACTCAAAGGAACATCTACTGATATTTAGAACATTCTGTTTTTTCTTTTAGTTGAGGAAGCTCCCAGCTTGAGGAAGCTCCAGCTGGAAGCTGCCCCCACACTTCACAACCATACATAAGTAGTTTTATAGATAAGAATTGTTGTAGCAGGTGGTTAAAATAATGAATTTTCACAATTTATCCTCGATATGAATTATAAGATCCAAAGGTATTTTGGAGATTAAAAATAAGGCAGAGTAAAAATTAGTACTCCAAGAAAACTTACCAAGAGTTTCAATTTAATTGACCAATTTTGACATACAAAAAAGAGAACAACTGTTTTTTAATGTAATTTAAAAAAAATAATAATAACAGTAATATAGACGTATAATATACCGTAGGAAAGAGAAAGATTTTAGGAAAAAAAAATATCTGATACACAAAGTTATAAAAGGTAATATATAAAGTGATAATATATAATATAAAGTGACAAATAAGGAATAAACTTATTACTGATTAAAAATTTAATGGTTATATTATTTAATCTAAATCATATGTTTCCAACGAAAATGAATACACGTTTTATTAAAATCAACTTCAAATATTTTTCAAACTGAAGTATATTTAATAGTTTTTAAATTGATTTTAAAAGTCGAGGTAAGTGAAATTCGTGTGTTGACTGCACCAGATTTTTTTTGTTTATGCATTACAATGTATTGCAGAAGAAAAAGGGTTTCGATATTTGCATTGACCTTGTGCTACCAATCCATTATCCCTGTTAATTTATATCGACATCGTAAACTTCCTGGACAATCGACCTACTGGCCAGCAACGTCACAGGAGGCCGGTCCAGAGGCAGATGAAAACGAAAGTTGGAAGTAATCTGGCGGAGAAGGTATATTCTCTAAGCAAGGTCACCCGTTACGTGTGATGACTCGATCCTGACTCTCTCGCTAGCGGCCATTCGTCAAAAAGCTGATGTTTCCGCCTCTAATTCTAATGACTCGGCGACAATACCTTTTTCGAATGTCTTTCCTGAGCCACGTTTCAAGTTAGAGTGAGAGTTTTTAGATGATTAAAGAAGTCTCTTTTCGAATAAGGATAAGGAAGTGAATGAAGGAATGATTTTCACTTATTCAATTTCACAACTGCTATCTAAATTGGAATTAATAAAAACAGTTTAGTAAAATTGATAATTAAGATCTGCATTAATACAAGACTGATGAGTGTATGGATAACGAAAATGTCGTGAGCTATGAAGACATGGCTTGTGTAATCGACACGATCAAGAACGAAAGCGTGTAGTACCGCCTAGATGTCGATCACTGGACAAAACAATACAGCGAGTATTTCAGGAGCTTTACAAGCATGTCTTGCAATACTAATATTTTATAGAGATGGACTCTTGCTTTTCAATCTGTAAGAGAGCGGCAAGGTCTAGTGGATAGAGCACTAATCTACTGTTTGCGAGTCCCGGGTTCCAATCCCGGCTGTGGCTGATTAATTATTTATTCTGTTAATTCAGACGTGGATCGCCTCGGGTTCATGGAGATCTCCCATCGGCATACCCAGTCTCTATAAAGTGGGTACCCAAATTGGGGATAAAATGGCGGCTGAACATGAACTAGGAATAACCATCTTGCACGGCCGTTGGCCCAAAACGGTTCGGATTCCTAAATTTACTGAACTCAAGAACCTTCATGGGGTTTAGTATGTAGTAGTAGTAGTATTTATTTACTGGCGCCGTCAATATCCAGTAACAAGAGCGCAGCAAGTGGTATAGTTATTAATGCACTGAATTACCTGTGGCATGGTGGTTAGCATGGCAGCCTTCTATGCCCAAGGTCCCCGTGGGTTCAAACCCGCAGGTGCCCTAGGATTTTTTAATGGGAGTAAAAACCCTTAATTATGCTGTCCTTCGGGGGGGGGACGTTAAAATGTGGTCTGTCTGGTACTCGTTAAAGAGCTATATCCAAATTAAACCTGGATAGGAAAAATTTAGGTCTCCCACTGTAGCATCGTCCGATTAGGCACAGCAGCTTAAAGGGACGTTAAATAAATAAACAAACGATTAATCACAATATATTATACATTCTCCATGGTAAATTTAAGTGGTAGTAAATATTATATAATCCGAAAAACTGACTGCAAACATCTTTAATTATCAGGAATCGTACTAGAGATCGCAAGTGTAGTCTAGGTACTACTTATGATGCGATATGTGGCCAAAGTAATGCCGAGAAAAGTTATTCTTGTTGCTATCAGTTTCCCTATTCATTTAACGTAACTTAATGATACTGCAGACAAATGGACCATTCTACGGTGGAATTCCTAAATTTTGCCTATCCAGGTTGGTAATGATTTAAACGAGTAATTGACATCGTATAGGCTGGGGACCGCCATTTTACGTTCACTAGAAAGGACAGCATAACCAAGGATTTTTCACCTCCTAGGCCATCTGGTGGGTTTGAACCCGCGACCTTAGGCATAGAAGGCTGTTATGCTTGCCACTACATCACGGATGACCCTTAACCTAATAATGTTATTCTGTATTGACACTTCTGTCACATTCCTTAGAAACGTCAATTTCGGGAGATAAACAACTTGTGATTTATTTCATATGTTAGGAGGGATAATATAAATAATTCAAAATTACCGAGGTTGATACGGTTAACTATATTATTTTGACTCATTAAATTATTTGGAATTATCTAAAAAATCCTAGTGAATAAATTAAATGGTGTCGTACTAACAAGTTATTATTAGCAACGTACTCGAATAAACTTGTATTCCATTCGTCCTACTGACACGATATCGTCATCAGAAACCAGTTGAGAAGGTCGCTGAAAACGAAAGTTCGATGAAATCTCTCGTAGTCTGGACCGATCGGGAAAAAGTGACTGAATGAATCTGTACTTCGTAAATAATGTACATATATAAAAGACAGCTTTTTAAGAATGTGATGAAATGTTAAAGGATTTTATCTGGTGTACACGCCTTGCTCAAGATATAAATAACTTGCTGTTATATAACATTTTGCAACCCTCTTTACTCAGAGTTGCCTGACTGGCCTACTTTAGTCACTCTAAGGTATTACAGTCGCCATATAGAACAAAAGGAAACGAAGATAAGGCCATGAACGCATCCTTGACGAATGCCTAAAGAGATTGTTGGTTGTCGATTTAGTAATCGATATATTAGTATATATCGATAATTAACTTTTCAGAAACATAGAGGCTACAAGTGTTGTTTGTTTAACGCCACTTTATACTATTGTGGCTAATCAGACGATGCTACAGTGGGAGTCCGCAATTTGGCCAATCCAGATTTAATCAGTATAGGGATCTTTAACGAGTACCTGACATCGCACAGGCTCAGGAACACATTTTTACGTCCCTTCCGAAGGACGGCATAACTAAGTATTTTTTACGCCCATTAAAAAATCTTAGGTCCACCTGCAGGTTTGAACCGGAGACCTTTGGCATAGAAAGCTGTTATGCTAGCCATATGTTATAAGTGATCCCGAAAACATTATACAAATTTCCAAAGGGTGATATAGAACATTTATTACTAAATTGATATTTCACATATTGGTATTGTAACCGTTTAGTTTTATCGCAATCCGCCTTCCGACTGTGTCTAAAAAAAAACGTACAAAATCTCCTTAAAAATTCACTTGCATATTGCAGTTCTTTCTAAAATATAGCAAGCTTTAATTTCAGTCCAAAACATTTCTTATAATAAAGTCAAAAATAAAGTTATAAAAACAATTTTCGATTTGAATGCAAAAATAATCATATATATTCGTTCAATAGCAAATTAAAGAGACATTTCCGAAATGGGTATAGTTTATACTAAATACTTTGTTAAGTCTCTTTAGTGACGAAAGTATATTTAAGCCAGATTAAAACACTCAGAAATTGCAAACAAAAAATTAAAAATTCTATAGACAATAATTTAAGCAGCTTGGTTAATTTCAACCCACATTTACCTTTCCAAAGGAAAACCTTACATTACATACTCAATTACAAAGAGCACAGGTTCAATTTTCAGAATCACTAACATAATCAAGCAGTTTGATAAGAAAAAAACACATTAACAGTTGAAGAATATTAAAGAACAAAGAATGATCCCAGAACTTTTAGAAAGTATTGGAAAAGCATTTCTTTCTTTTTTCTTTTATTGGAGGAAGTGAAAATTACCAATCAGCAAATTCGATAATACTCTAAAAGAAGTTATAATGATAGCAGTACATGACTACCATTCGCCTCAGAACACAAAGTTTCAGACCTAGCACAACTTTCACTGGAAAATCTGATGATAATGTTTGTTCTTATATATATTTACTGGAGTAAGATTACTTTCACAACTAGTGCCGTTACAGGCTAAGTAATGACCGAATAGTAGAGAGTAAGTAATTGATAATGGGCTTACGATTCGTGACGCCGTGTTTCACGGTTATGTTTCATCCACATTTCTAGCTCATAACTAACCATATTAATAATAAGATTTCAAACGTTAAATTTTAGCAAATAAATTTGATTTTTGACCAATGTGCGCTCAACAATCGTGTAAAAAATTAATTACATTTTTTTCCCCGTAATCTGGGACCCCAAACGTTAAATGTGGACAAGTTTCAGAATTTTGTCCACCTAAATCGTTCATATTTTGAACTGTATGTCGCACAGTGGACAATATGAGCGATTTAGGTGGACAAAATTCTGAAACTTGTCTATATTTAACCTTTGGGGTCCCAGATCACGGGAAAAATATTTTCAAAAATTATAAGAAAAAAAATATAAAACTAATTAATCTTTTAACACGATTGGCGAGTGTACAGTGGTCAAACATCAAATTGATTTGCTGAAATCTAAAACTTCTCTATACGTTTGAAGTCCCAGAATGCGGGAAAAATAATACAAAAAATCTAATTATGGCTTGAAGTTGCTAAAACCTGCAAATAGATGTATTTTATATAATTTAGGAAATACTTGATATTATAGATTGTAAAACTTTTGATTCGGAGTGTTGTGTCTGAAAAAAATTATGTATCCCCCAAAACGCAAAAATTCTTTGTAATATCTGAAGACTAGAAGGATTGATGAAACAAATCCTTGGGGTAACTTGGGGGTTATATAGTTTTCATTATTAAATAGGGGCATACATTTACAAATTGCTAAATTAACTCTACAGGTGAGATTGCAATGTATATTCAATAACGAGTTTGGAAATATAATGTCTTACCTCCCTCAGCAATGTCCATTGTTAAATAAAAGCAAAAAGACTTTGCTCCAAATACACCTTGAACACAATAAATGACCATCGAATAAAGATAATCCCACTACCAGTTATTAGGGACTTGTGTGAACAGGAATGATTCATTCATTTACTATTTATTTGTAAACACGGTATGGCGGGAAATATTAGTATTAAGGGTCTTGCCAACTTATAATAAAAAGGTTAAGCACTGGGAAATTCTGAATCTTTTGACTTGACTTTTGTTCACCTAAATTGGTTATTTTGCCAACTGTGCGTCGCCTCAATGCGAAGAACATGAAAATTGGCTCTGGCGTGAACGTGTTAAGGAGTATAAATCACTTTGAAATAGCAAAGCTACAATGAATTGAATCGTATGTACAGTAAAACCTCTTTGGACTGAATTAGGTAATCACTTTTAACAGTTTTTCGCTTCAATCCGGAGTTATTTAAAAGATGAATGGAACTCAGTTATACAATGGCTAGTTTATGAATGAGGAGGCGTTTCTTCTTCGAAACGAAAAGGTTCATGACATAATTGTCATGTAATTGTTTCGAAAGAGGTTTTCGTTTCGAATAAAAAGTAATAAATGGGGTAAATTAAAATATTATTGTCAAAGCTAATTTATGATAAGCTGATCTGAAATCAGCAGTTCAATGGATGTAATGAGAGCTGATTTGGACGCGAGTTCAGCTTTACTTAAACATATGAAATCAGGCCGATCTAGATTCTCTTTGGTCACATAAAATAATCCAGTCTTCTGGTTTTCGATTATTATTAAGCATCTCCATTGTACATCCTGTGTAGATCACATGTTATTATTTACTTAACGTCACTTTAAGCCACTATGGCTAATTGGACGATGCTGCTGTGGGAGTTCCAAATACTCCCTCCCTATCCTGGTTTAGTTACGATAGGGATCTTAAACGAGTATCTGAAATCGCACAGGCTCGTGACAACCTTTTTATTTCCTCTCCGGAGGACAGAATTATTTAAGATTTTTTAATCCCATTAAAACATCCTAGGACCAACTGCGGGTTTGAAACTGTGACCTTTAGCATAGAAGGCTGTTATTCTAGCTACTACAGATGATCCCCCACATTTCTTTATAATGAGCATTTGAAAAATCTTTCCAAGGAGATTCCAAACGTTTGCCAGAAGACTGCTGTTATTGTAAGCCAATCTCTCAAGGATTTCTAATTTGTAAGTGATCGATATCCTCTTTCTCTAATGTTCTAGGTTTAAATCCCTTTTCTTATCTGTCTTTCATAAACTTTATAAAAGGCGAAGGAAGATAACGAAAATCGACTATACTGCACGCGTTTTGGGAGCTGGATATGTAACGGGTCCTAAATTAATTCTAGGATACTCGGGTCCTAATTCTAGGATACTCCAGGATTCTATCTCTTCAGACCCCAAAACGCTTGCAAGCTATACGTGTCCTAAGTAATTATTATAGTTAATAATTTCCAAGAAATGTATCTATTCGTTAATAATTTTTGAAATGTACAACATCATTTAATAATTATATCCAAATACAGACAAATGACATAAAATAACTGTGTAAAGAAACTACCCCATTGTCGTTATGCTGTGTATAAAGAAGAAAATTAAACTGGAATAACAACGGTTCTAATTTTTATTGCATAATAAATTTCCTAAAATCTTGCTTTACATTTAAATTGACAACTCAGCTTCAATTTGGTACGTAATATTAATTCTAAAATCTAGCGTACTGAATGAAAGAATATAACTTGTACGACGGTGGCAATATGTAATTATTATAACCTCCCTCTTTTCCAATATCAAATGTTCATAAGTTTATGGGCTTTTAAAAACTTTAAATTAACTTGTATAACTTATTTTATTGCATATTATAGCGAAAACCGTATCAAAATTCCTAGATTGGCTAAAAAGTTCGTGCAAACCAATAATCACCATATCTGTACTAATATTATATAGCCGAAGAGTTTGTTTGTTTGCTTGAACGCGCTGCGCTAATCTCAGAAACTAAAGGTTTGAAATGAAAAATTCTTTTTGTGTTGGATAGTCCATTTATCGAGGAAGGTTTTAGGCTACATAACGTCACGCTGCGACCAATAGGAATGAAGAACAGTGGAAAATTAACCTCCCATCCCAATGATTTACCTTTTAATTTTAAAATAATTCAATTTCCCGTTAATTTATCCAACATAAATAAAAACAACATTAGAACACTTAGGGATCGATTTACGTCAAGATCGGGTTACGGAGAATATCAGTATGTTCTTCTGCCACAAGAAAATATAATTAAAAATTTCATTTACGCAGAAGTATTTTGAAATATATTATTTTAAAAACTTCTTCATAGCGATTACAATAACAGAAATTGACGCAGACGAAGTCGCGGGCAACAGCTAGTCATTTTATATACAGGGAGAAGAGATAGATTGAGATGTTAAATAAACGCAGTGTTGGAAAAAGAATGTGAGCTTTTGAAATTTCACTAATTCTGTTTGAGTGAGGATTAATTTTAGGCAGAATCAATAAACTGTGAGAAGCAATAAACGAATTTATCTATGTATATATATATATATATATATATATATATATATATATATATATATATATAATATCTCGTGTCACGATTTATGTTCGCGATAAACTCTGAAATTACTGAATCGACTTTGATCAGACTTCGTAAATATCTGTTATTTGGTCCAACTAAAAATATAAGATAGTTTTTATCAATTATTCTAAATGGTTGAAAAATATATTTTTCTAAAACGTAAAACAAAATTTTTTAAACTGTGGCAACACTGATTCCCAATAACCTTCCCATATATTTACATATGTGATTGTTAATTCAAATATAAGTGTGTGTTAATAGTTTCTATACGTTCTTATTTATAAAATATACATTCACTCTATAGTTTCCAGTTATAATAAAATAAATATTAGTTAGAGACAATAATGGGATAAAATATACATTCACTCCATAGTTTTTAGTAATATATATAATAAAATACTTTTCATAAAAATTATAAGTAGTCATTTGGATGGCAATCAAATTTCTAACCATCTGGAAGCAAAATCATCTTAATTAAATGAATGAGCAAAGATACTATTCCAATTTATAAGAAATATATTTAAGCATATTGAGCATCGTATCCATGTTTTGTGTGTAGGTTACCGTAGACACATTTTCAATTATTAATAGTTTTTTAAATAATTCAAAGTGTTAATCTTTCGTTAAAAAAAACAAAAAAACATAAAAGGGCTTATTTCTGGATCCTAAAAAAACACGTTTTTTTCTTGAGGAAGGCTTCACCCACAATTGAAGAAAATACGCACCAAGTTGCAAAGGAGTTATTATGATATAAAACGGTTATGTTTAAACGATAATCGCTTTGTCATTGAATGATTTGGATGTGGCTACTTGGTACTGGTATGTTATTGTAAATAGAGTAAATAAAATTGATATCTGACATGAAATAATAATTTTTTATTTACCAAAAACAGAGTAGCTCATTGCTATTCACCTGTATTTATTTTATATATCCTCATTAAACATAGTCACTATCAACATCTTTCGTAATTTGTAGAAATTTTATATTAAATTATTTTATTAATCATATTGAATTCGCCAAACTGCAAATAAAGGTAATGAAGTTTAGTTTTTGTTCTATTTTTTCAATGTGTATCGATTTTAGAAACAAGATATTTATAGTTATATCAGATTCATTATAGTAATAGGTTAAGTTGTTTTAAAATGACTTTTCTTTGAGGGTGCACCCACCAAGAAAACACACCAGTAAGAAAAATAAAATAAAATAAGTGTATTTTATTGGTAGTTTCTTTGTTACCACATCCCCAAAAACTGCTCCTTCATATGCGTTTTATAGTTACTACTCATAGATGCATTAATACAAATTTAAATAAAGACAATATAAAATATTCTATAGCAAAGCCTGGGGTTACAGCTAGTAAACTGTATATTGTAACGTATTATTTCTATTAATTAAATTATATAAAACAGACCTGGAAGCGGCGTGAAATAGAGAACTATTGCAGCCATTGAAGCCACACCTAGGACGACGGCAGCCCTGAAGGCCCACAAACTGAGCCTCAGCCACATCGGGGAATCGACTGCGGGTCTGGGGCTGGGAGAGGGTGGTCAGGTAGGGGGAGGCTGAGGGAATGATGTAACTCCGGGTATCTGCAGATCTGGGGGTCGGCGGTGGAGGTCTTCTGATTGGGTTGGTGAGTTAGGAGGATGGGGTGTTGTTGGTAGTTAGATGTGGAGTCTTGTTGATAGACACTGGGGGCGATTGGCTAGTTGGCTAGGGTCATTTAGAGGGTTATAGGTTCTGTGGTCTAAACCTTTTTGTCCTAACCCTTTCAAAAAAAAAAATATAATTTTGAAAATAAATTTAAATCGAGAATATTGTTAGAATTGATATGAGGATACTTATTAAATAATTTCCTTAAAATTAAAGGCAATGTACGATCATAAGTGTAAACAAACTTTAAAAGAAGTAACTAGAAATTAATAGGACAGCATTTGAAAAAAGCAAGAGCTAAAAAGTAAATATTAAAAAAAAAAAAAAACTCTTGTAAACCGGCACGAACCAGCAGGTTAATGGAAAGTAACTATAAACCTTCTAATTCATTTCTGTGGTGGTAGATTTCTGGCCGATTTTCGTTATGAATTGTTTAAATTTTTTTAAAATGTTTTTCATTAATAAAAACTAGAGAATAAAAAAGAGAATCTATAAAAGTTCAAGCTCCATAAATTTAAATTATCGGAATAAAGAGGATTCATTAATTTTGGTTCGTCAAAATAGTTGTAGTAATTTTTTTTAATAAATGACATTTTCCATGGACGGTCGTATTAATAAGATATCAGGTGGAAATTTTTGATTTAAAAAAAAAAAAAAAAACTTATGGTGGACAATAATAATAGAAACAAAAGAACAGCTTAACCAAAAAAATATGGGGATATTCTAAATTTCAGATATTAGCCTATGTCCACCGAATGCATAGGCTCGCCCCACTGTGCCGCGTTACAGGGAACTTTCTAGATCCCAGCTAGCTGCCGACAAGAATATTAAGGGAGGTCAAGAGACAGGCATAATATCATAAGGGTTTATAACTCCGACTTTAAGTTATTAGCAATATCTTTGACCATTTCTTAAAAGTAGTATTAACAAAGGCTGGACCGCCGACTTCGGACACTTACCATATCAGTCCCGTCCCCATTAGTCATTAACACCAATAGGAGATTGGTAGGGGGTGTCAATTTCCAATAGAAAGTATTTTTGGAAAGAAGAGGGGGTTGAGGACAATCAAAGATCCGATCCAGATGCTGGGGGGATGAAAGTAAGAAGGAACGAACGCCTAAGAAGGATTCCACCTTCGCCAGCCAACTAAGTGTTTTTATGGTACTTTTTTTTTGTAATATTGATTTGCAAAGTTAACAGTAATAAGTCCCTCAGTATTTTACAGTCATGGTTAGACTCAGTCTAGACGTTGTGTAAACAGAATGGATATTTATGAGCTAATTTTAATAATAATGTCATTTATTGTAACTTGTTTAATTTAATCTTTATCTGCGTGCTACCTATGGAGATTGGTAAACACAACACCTTGGAAAAGATCTCCAATGGTTTCAAAAAATAAAGTTGATAAATACTTGAAATATACTAATTAATTCAATTTTGAAGCTACCGCTGGCTAAGAAATCTAGTTTGTCAAAAACATAGAAATATATAGAAAGTTTCTACCGTTTTTGTAAAATATAGTAAAGAAAGAATATAAATTGTATTATATATAAACTTGACCTCAGCTTTAGACATTGCTCAGGACACACAAGGCTCACCGACGATACCATCAAGAACCTTGCACGTTTGTTATCCTTTAACGAAAGCACCATCAATGTCAGACCGATGTTATCCTCTGTCCTCTCTTCAATGTTATTCTTTGAGGACTCGCTTTAAATCCTTCCAATATTCCTGGATATTTTTATTAAATTTTACTATGAAAGTATTATTTTTTACATAACGTAATCTGATTCATTTTAGCAGAAAATAGTCCCTGGAAGTTGAACGAGAGAAATTAGACAAAA
The DNA here is from genome assembly GCA_023052935.1 of Piezodorus guildinii. NCBI lineage: Eukaryota > Metazoa > Arthropoda > Insecta > Hemiptera > Pentatomidae > Piezodorus > Piezodorus guildinii. The sequence continues at coordinate 90,931,937 of CM041294.1, forward strand.
CTTGTAAAATATCTTAAATTAGAGGCTCAGCTTAGAATTGTGCCAGAAATTTAATTAATTATATTGATTAAATAAAAATTATGTGGTCGCCTGTGGTATAGTGGTTTCCTTAACAGACTATGTTCCTAGGTAGCGGGTTCAAACATTGGATTACTTAAGGATTTTTTAACGGAAGTTAAAGGTTATGCAGTCCTTCGGAGGAGAAATAATAATAATAAAATATTAGTATCAATACCAAAATTTTAGAAAGAGAAGATTAACATATGTCGGTCACGTTTGGAGGAAAGTAGGAAACAGGATGGTTAAGAAATTAGTTCGCAAACTGTTTGAAATTAAAACGGCTATAACCAGGGTTAAGGAAGTAAAACAAGATCTTGAACGAGCTGGAATCAGAATTGAAGAAATAACGAACAGAAAAATATTTCGAGAAAACGTCATGAAGGGTTGTTTCCAAGTCGAACACAAGACGGTCAGAACGGAAACCGTGTGGACAGAAGAACGAAAACAGCGGTTTTCTGAACAGGTGAAGGCTTCTTGTGAAAGGAGAAGAACAATTAGGAAATTAAAATGAGCTTCAAATTAGTTTACCATCGTGATCTCCAAATGGTCTACTAATATAATAAATAATATTAATACCATAATTTGCAATTAAGACTCAGATAGAATATATGAAAGGATATTTCCTAAATCCCACCCCAGCTGACCTCTTTTTTATTTTTTCATTGTTTCCTAAATATTTTATGAATTGCGTATTTCGATCCTGTGCGATGCCAGGTACTCGTTAAAGATTCCTAATTAGCCAAATTAAACAGGCACAATTTAGGACTCCCACTGTAGCAACGTTCGATTAGCCACAATAAACAAAACAACTTGTATTCCTTTGTTCATTTGTTAATATCAATAATAAACGAATATCCGAATATATATAGCCCGGCAAACGTTGTTTTGCCATTTATAAAATAACAAAACACGAAATATAATTTTTTTAAATTATTCCTTAATATTATATGTATCATTAATTAATTACGACACAAACACTTTCAAACAACATCAATCTCTTAGTGCTATAGCGTGAACAATATTTTTTGTTAGCCTATCTTTAGCTAACACAAACAAACTGGATGGTTTACCCACTCGAGAGCATGCCACGTATAATAGTCCGTGTGAAAAACATGAGTTACACTGAGATAGTAAATGATAATTGTAAAGGTTACTACTACGCTTGATGCATAAACAATAATAATGGCCGAAAACCGCGGAGGGAGTGAGAGAAGGCTTATTGTCTGAGAGAAAGAGGAGACCGGCTTCGGTCCCATCCCTACTCCATGCTGTTTGCTGGCTGAGGTGTGACATCGGTAGGTTACCGGCGGGGATAACTTACCAAGTCATAATTGATCAGTTATCGAGTGGGATGAAAAATCATTAAATTACTAAAATGGCTATTAAAAAATAAGGGTTGGTGATAAACAAAAGGGTTTAGTGTAGTATGTATTTTTTAATGCAACATTATAAAAAAAAAAAATTAAAAATAGTGGTAGGGGTGGAGAACCCTTATCACATAGGAGTATGGAAAATAGATAGTAACCGATTCTGAGAGTTATTGAATATGCATATAAAAATTCGTAAAAACCGGTCAAGCCGTTTTGGAGGAGTAGGTAACATTGTATGGTAACTAACATTGTGACGAGAATTTTATGAATTAGATTATTATTATATAATATAATAATAATTATATAATAATAAGCCTAGCGAAGCCGAAGATTCGATGCCGATACCACCGAATTCCGGCTACACAGACTCGTCAGCCTTAACACGATCCTGCCATCGACGCTTCGGCCTACCTTTCGGACGCCTGCCAGTATTTTAATTCAAGTCCTGTTTCTTTGCCGGTTTTTATAACCACACTTGTATTTAGTTATATGGTTTCCGTGTCTTCACCTAGCAGTACCAAATAATCGGCATACCCCAAAACCGGAATCTTATCACCCACATATTTAAACCTTTCTCGATTAGATTATTATTATTGGCAAAAATAAAATTAGCGAATACTTGATGGTAGGGGACCGCAAACAGGAAGTCAGAACACGCGTGAAAAAGAAATAGGCTATCATGGACTTTGGCCGTGAGGGAGGTTCTGATGTCACGCGCAGATTCGCTTTCATCCAAGTTTCACTTTAAGTGTCGTAAGAATAAACAAATGTTTAAGTTACATGTATTATTTCGTTTTTCCGAATATAATGGAGGTTTTGTAGTTATCTTTAAAAAAACAACAAATTTTCTTCGTTTCCTGCATTACGCTTTTGTATGACTGTGGACACATACTACAGCTTTTTTTAGTCAAATTCATAATTAGTTCCATCAAATTTATAATTGTTTACTTTCACTTGCCTATGTATGAAATAAATGTGAAAATGTCAGAATTCCAGTTTTTTATGGAAATACACGTTTTAGTTTATCCTGGGTCTAAATGACCAAGTCCCGACAAAAAGTCTCTGTGTGTGTGTGGTAAGTCTAGTGCAAAAACGGAAAAAGTCTTATGAAACTGAAATTTTATATTTAAGACAACTATACGCCCGAGATGTTAAAGCAACTTTTTCTCAAAAACGGCCCTAACGATTTTGATTAAACTCCCTTCATCGATGTAAAATTTGTAACGGAGAGTGATAAAAAGCCGATACAACAATCTGATTGTCGTAGATCATAATAGAATTGATTATTTACTAAAACACTTGTTTCTATGAAAACTAAATTTAATTATTTCTTTAACAATTTATTTTTATCTCCAAATATTTTTAAAAATGATTTGTGTTACAGCAACTTTTTCATCAAAATGGACTAACCAGAAGGGCCAATAAAATTCATACCATGAATTTTGCACCTTTTTACGATTTTCTCAAAAACGGCTCTAACGATTTTGATTAAACTCGCTATATCGATGTAAAATTTAATGGGCTTTCATATGATGTAGGTTTCGTTCGGATTGAAATAGTGTGACAGGGCTTGAATGTCGATATTTTAAATTTTCTTCCTCTAAACTACCTTTAATTTTGTACATTCCAAAAGATTAACCATATCATCTTAATGACATTGATGAAGGACGGCTAAATTTACAAGTTGGACGAATTTGATGACCAACTAAAGGATAAAAGAGAAAAACATTTTTAAAATGTAATTTTTGGTTTTTGGATAATAAGAATAGTAATATAGATGTATAATATACCGTTGGAAAGAGAAAGGTTTTAGAAAAAATATTATATGATACACAAAGTTGTAAAAAGTAATATAAAGTGACAAATAGAGAATAAAATTATTACTTATTAACAATTTCATATTGTTATATATTCTTTAATCTAATAATATAACTATGTTAATATGTTTCCAATGAAAAGGAATATAAGTTTTATTAAAATCAACGTAGATGTAGGTTTCATTCTGATTGAAATAGTCTGACAGGACTTAAATGTGGAAATTTTAAATTTTCTTCCTCTAAAGTACCTTTAATTTTGTATATTTAAAAAAAATAGGCACATCATCTTATTAGCATTGATAAATAACGGCTAAATATACAAGTTCAGCGAATTTGTTTAATAGCTAAATTGCATACTCATTTTTTTATGTATTTTTTGTGTTTTTGAATATAAAAATAGTAATATAGATATATAATATACCGTTGGAAAGCTAAAGATTTTGGAAAAAATATTATTTATTACACGGAATTGTAAAGCGTAGTAGATGATAGTATAATAGGTTATTTAATAAAATACGTTTTTATTAAAAGTTTACGTAATTAATTGATTGTTTTTTTTCCTCTATAAGTTTATTTAGAAATTCCTAAATTAATTTTAACAACGGAGGTTAGTGAAAGTCGTGTGTTACGCGCACCAGATTTTTTTTTTTAAACTTTCATTTGACGTTCATACTCAATCTTCCGTATTTGTTCTTACAAAGAAAAATACTCTATTCGCTTATATCCATTTTTTTTATTTCTTCAATTAAATGTAAAATAAGAAGTATCCTATGGTGTAGTGAATAACAGCCTTCTATATTTGTTTTTAAATTAGTTGAAAATCCTTGGTTATGCCTCCTACGGTGGAGACGTAAAAGGGTACTCCAGAACTTTTGCATTGTCAGATAATGGTTAAAGATCTCTATTCTAATTAAACCAGGATAGGCAAATTCAAGATTCCCACAGTAGCATCGTCCGATTTGCAGGTTCACTTCATAATTTTAATGATTAGAAAACAAACAAATTAGAAATAAAAAGTCCAAACAAGGAAAACACTATAACACATATAGATTACATTTTTTCCATGGAATACTTTTGTATTTTAACAGGTTGTCACTAGTCAATCCTAAGATTGCGATTTTGATTTTGTTCCAACAACATATTTTTACCACCAGAAAACTGTACGAACTTGTGCAGTGCTGTTTTTCAGTTCCAAAAGCTGTACCACGCAATTCCCACTTGACGGCATGTACTGAAGAAACGGAGCTCCCGTAACAGGAGAAGAGACAGTTGAAAGAAAGCATCATTAAATCTTTTTTGGAGGAAAATATTCAGAGTGAAAGTCAAAGTGTGGGAGTATAGAAAGTATTTGAGTAGTTTGAGCTCCCTAAGTATGGGCATTACAGTCAACCTTCTAAGTGATGTGTCAGGTTCAAAACCAAAAGAAACCAGAGATATGTATGAACTTTTTCGACGAGAAAATGTTTCTAAGAAAAGATGGGATATTTATATTTTTTAGAATAAGGAAGCTATATTGAGTATATAGAAATAATAGGAAGGAAACGTGGAAGAAAAATTGCTCAGATTAAAAATATAGCAAGGTATAGAGATGGCTGGAGAGAGCAGCTGAGTGCACCTCAACGCTAATATGGGGCGAAGCAAGAAATATAAAGAAGCAGAAAGCTATTAATACAGGAGGCGAGGTGGGTCAATGGTATAGCGCGCCTTGCTATAATCGCGCATTTCCAGAAAACCAGATGACCAGGATCTTAGAAGAAAATAATTAAGGGTTCGCTTCTCGCTGCCGATGCCAACTTAATGAACTTTAACTCGGCATTAATCCCCACCTCCTCCCCGTTGCCCGACAAATCCTCTTATAGCCAAGAAAGGCAAGGTAGGTAAGGGATGAAAAAAAAAACATGATTGTTTTTCATCAAACATGATGTTAAAAAAACGAAATTGGCTAACCAGAAGAGCCACTTTATACAATGCATTTTGCACCTTTTTACGATTTTCTTAAAAACGGCTCTAACGAAGCGTTAAAAGCGTTATATCGATGTAAAATTTAATGGGCTCCCATTTCATGGGTGTTTCTCATTGAAATAGGCTTAAATTTTCTCCCTTTATAGTACCTTTGAATTGTAAATAAAAAAAAAATAAAAAAATCACTATTTTAGCTTTCACTATTTATTGATAAAAAACGGCTAAATATACAAGTAGAACGAATTGGGTAGTCAACTAAAGAAGAAAAGAGAAAACAATATTTGTTTAGATAAATATTTTTTTCTCGGACATAAGAATAGTAATATAGATGTATAATATAATAAAGCTAAAGATTTTAGAAAACATGTTATCTTATATATAAAGCTGTGGAAGGTGGTGTAAAGTGATAAATAGGACATAAACTAGGGTCATTGTTGTACAAAACAATTTTACTTTCACTTAACTAAATATGAAATATGTAGTAAGGGAAAGTATTGCGATCGTGAAAATTTTAGAAATCCAGTTTTCAACAGAAATACACATTTTAGGGTCCCCTGAGTCCAAATAACCATGTCCCGAAAAATGGGCTGTATGTGTGTGTGATAAGTCTAGCGCTAAAACGAAAAGTAATACAAAACTGAAATTTGATATTTGAAACAACTATATGCCTGAGATGTTACAGCACCTTTTTCATCAAAATCAGCTAACCAGAAGAGCCACTTTATACTATGCATTTTGCACATTTTTACAATTTTCTCAAAAACCGCTCTAACGATAAGTATTAAACTCGCTATATTGATGTGATATTTAATGGGCTTTAATATCACGTAGGTTTGATTCTGATTGAAATAGTCTGACAGGATCTAAATGCCGATATTTTAAATTTTCTTACTCTAAACCACCTTTATGTTGTACATTCCAAAAAATTAATCATATCATCCTAATGACATTGATAAAGGACGGCTAAATACGCTAAAGGATGAATTTGATGACCAACTAAAGGATAAATGAGCAAAACTATTTTTTAATGTATTTTTTGTTTTTGGATGACAAGAATAGTAATATACGCGTATAATACGAGGAATGTTTTTTTAAGTAAGTACCGTTTTGGAATTAAAAAAAGACGTGCAAAGATATCGCAATAATTTTATTTTTAAATGAAAGCCCGTACCTTAATCTACTTTTATACATAATTTCCATGAATTTTGAGGCACTTGTCATAACGCGGCACCAGTTTTTGAATACCCTCCTCAAATAATTCTGCCACCTGACTTGTTAACCACTGCATAACAAATTTTTTGACTTCGTTATCGTCTTAAAAAGACGTGGCAAATTGAGTAAGGGTATCGTTTTGCTGCATGAAAATGCCCGTCCACACATGGCTAATCGGACACAAGATCTCATCAAATCATTTAAATGGGAAACTCTAGATCATCCTCCATACAGCCCTGATCTGGCGCCCAGCGACTACCATTTGTTCCTGCACTTGAAGAAACACCTGGGCAGCCGGCGTCTTCAAGACGATAACAAAGAATTTGCGATGCAGTGGTTAACAAGTCAGGCGGCAGAATTTTTTGAGGAGGGTATTCAAAAACTGGTGCCGCGTTATGACAAGTGCCTCAAAATTCATGAAAATTATGTAGAAAAGTAGATTAAGGTACAGGCTTTCATGTAAAAATAAAATTATTGCGATACCTTTGCACGTCTTTTTTTAATTCCAAAACAGTACTACTTAAAAAACATGCCTCGTATACCATCGGAAAGAGGACGATTTTATAAAAAATATTATCTGATACAAGAAGTTGTAAAAGGTAATTTAAAGTGACGAATAGGAAATAAACTTGAACTTGATTGATATTTGAATAAAACTTTAAATTGATTTCAACAACCGAGGTAAGTGAAAGTTGTGTGCTGCCCGCACCAGATTTTTTAGTCACTCAGGCATTGTATATGGAATATAACGACTCAATAAGATGTAGAAACCAATCTATCAAAGAAAGTGCACGTTTTAAGAACACTTACTTTTAAAAGTCTGAAAAAAAAATTATTAAAATTTTAAGCGATTTTGTAGCAATTCTGCGTTAGTATTCTTTCTACCTCTGGACCATTCCAGCCGCTCCTTTAAATCGATCGAGCAGTATTTATGTAGATTATGTACAGCTTACGATTCGTCAGGGAAGACCTAGAAGGTTAAAAATATAATTTACTTTTGTTTTCAATGATGTTTTATTTACTTATAAAAGGACAGAACCACACTCCGTTAATATCCTCTCCAAGACGACTCTAAGGGAAATAGAACCATTATTTTTTAAAATTATTAGTTCGACTTTCACTTACCTCCGTTGTTAAAATCAAATTAACGACTAATAAATAAAGTTAGAGTTGAAAAATGGTTTAAGAATTCACCTTACATTGAGAGTCGATGAAAATTCACTTATGCCCGGCTGCACCGACCGAGGTAAAAATTTACCAATCTGGATAAGTTAATCACGGTTTAGCAGACATTCAGTTGCACCGATCGGTTAGCCTTAACTCCATGTTAAATAATCGCGATTAGCTAATTCACCTTCCGACCTCGATTAAATATTTAATCCATGTCAAAGTTACCTTTTTATGGTTACATTTACTTTGAAACATTGTTTGTGTCAGTTCCAGTTTATTTTGTTTAAAAATACTTACGTAATATTTATCCCAATCCATCGAGGAAACATGAATAATATCTTTATAGATGAATAATCGTGATGAAGATATCACAGAACTGATCAATATACTTCCAAACAAAGTTTACAAAGTAAGGAGGAATCCCTTGATATTTACGATGGGGCGGAATTTAAAACAAGGTGTAATGGAATTAATAGCTAGGAAGTAGAGAGATTTTCTTAAAATGCCTGTAACAGAACCTGGTGAAAACAAAACAATAACAGAGGCTCCTGGGAGATAGCGGATATGGCTGCAAACCTTATTTACTTACACCAATTTTAAACCCGACAATGCAGCAGAAAAAACAAAATATAATGATGCACTTATCCAAACAAAAAACATCATTGTTAGAGCATTCGGTATTATGGAAAGAAGATATACTTTCCTTGAAATTTGAACGACACAAAAAAAATACAGTAAATATTATTGGTAGTTGTCCTCCGCAACATTAGCATTAGAAACCCAAGACATCTACAAAACGCCAGAGCACTAATTATCAAAATTTTAATCTCAATGTAATTAATTCTTTAACAATTTAGTTTCATCTCTAAATGTATCTAAAAGCTCTTAAATTGATTATAACGACGGAGATAAGTGAAAGTCATGTGTTGCGATCACCAGATTTTTTTCACAAAGGTAATCATTGATAATAATAAACCAAATTGGCAAGGTGTTTCTTAACAAAAAAATTGTTTCTAGTACTAAGAAGTAATTAGTCACATTTATAAAAGAGCTGAAATAGAACAGAGGCTTTTAGTGACATCAGGGGCTAGTTGTTATTACTCCTTCGGACGTAAAATGTTGCATTAAAAGCTCCTGGTTTTGACCTAATCACACCTAAAATTCCTAAGAAAGCCTTAATCTTCCTGACATCTATTTATAATTCTATCCTCCGACTTACTTACTTTCCTCTAGTATGGAAGTTTTCAATTATAAAAATGGTTCCAAAGCCAAACAAACCGTTAGACCAAGTTACTTCATACAGACCAATCAGTCTATTACCATTATTTTCCAAAAATTTGAAAAAATATTATTAAAGGGTCTTTATCCATTCATAGAATCAAAATCCGTAATTCCTAACCACCAATTCTGTACAGCAGCATTTGTAGAGGTCGCACAAGCATTTGATAAGGTGTGGCATGATGGCCTCCTCAGTACAATCAAATCAATTTTACCGCATACTTATTATTTAATAATTAGATATTATCTTGAGGATAGGTTATTCGTAGTCAACCAAGATGGTAAACATTCAGACTATTGTCGAGTTAGTGCGGGAGTTCCTCAGGGCAGCATTTTGGGTCCAGTTCTGTATACTATATACACTTCTGACATACCACAGGCACCCGACCCATTACTTGCAACATACGCAGATGACACCGTAATACTCTCAACGAGTACTGATTCGACCATAGCCTCACACAATGTTCAAACCCATTTAAATTTACTGCAAGATTGGCTTGATAAATGGCGTAACAAAATAAACACACAAAAATCAAGTCATGTGACATTCACCCTGAGACGTTCTGATTGCCCTCCAATAACACTTTACAATGTTCAGTTACCCAAACAAACAGAAACAAAATACTTAGGACTCAAAATGGATAGACGTACGGCATGAAAATCTCATGTAACTTCCTTGAAAAAAACACTGAATCATCAACTCTCAATACTTGGGCGACTTCTTCACCATAAAAACAAACTATCACTAAACAACAAAACTATCATATACAACATGCTACTTAAACCTATATGGACTTACGGTACTCAGGTGTGGGGTTCATGTAAAAAATCATACTTACGAAAAATTCAAATCTTTCAACCTAAATTCCTCCGCTTCATTACCCTCTGTCCCGTTTACGTATCCAATAAATCATTACACAAAGACCTCAACATACCAATCGTAACGGATGTCATTAAGCTATACTACAAGAAATTTCACGATTCACTCGCTGGACATTCATACCTACTGGTACAAACATTACTGACAAACACACTACCACAAAACCCACCAAGGAGACTGAAACGCCTATGGAGCAGAGATCTGCTTCTTTAATAGAGAACTTCTAGGCTAGAAGTGCTTTTACTGGAAGGTTTCTTCACCCACGAATTCAGAAGAATCCTAAAGAAGGTTTTACGTAATGATTATCAATGTTACAATATATGCCCAAAGGCATTTGTATGTCACTTGTTGTTAAATAAATAAAAAAGGGCTAGTTGTATTATATTAACTTTTCTAAATTCTTGCGCTTTCCAACGCTATAGTATACGTCTATGTTACTACTTATATTTGAGGATTATTTTTTTGAATACTTGTTTACAGAACATTTATTTTTCCCGTTTAAAAAAAAGCTTGACTGCGATGTATTTTACTTATAAACCCTCAGGAAATGTCCTAAATGATGGTGAAAACAGTTTAGGAGTTAAAGAGAACCATAAAGACCTTATCATTTTATATAAAGAGAGATTAATAACTTTTTGTATTAAGTATTTCACGCTATGAAAGGAAATTGGTATGCTTTGGACCAAGCTTAAATATGAATATTTTACCTTTTGGATAGGTAATTCAAACTCACTTTTCAAGGACTCTCTTGGTATTTACATAGAGTCGGATGAGGGATTTATGTGTAAACATATAATATATATGCACATTTTTTTTTAATTTGGAGGTCCTTGCCATTGAAATGATTGGATAAATCGGATTCCGGATTAAATTTTGGATCCGCAAAAAAAAAAATTATTATCATTATTTTCATATTCAATAAGATTTGAACAATCTCGCTTTCCAACTATATTGATATTCAAACCACCTCTGATTAATATTGACACCTGGATCCAACCACTCCTGCAATCCATAGCTTCCACTCGCAAAGCGCACAGTCATCCTCCGCTAAGTGGAAGAAAGTAATTTCATAACGTCGGTCGGGTTCGACTCGTCAAGAAAGTAATGTTGACTGTAGAAAGTAAGGTCCTGCCTGGGCCTCGGGATCAATAGAAAATATCGGACAAAGAGTCCCTTTATAAATATGGCATAGCACTTTCTAAGCCAGGATTGTGCAATGGTCATTATCCAGGAACTCTTGTGGCTCTGGATGTAGGATGTAGGATATGATTGAATTTTCACCATTTGGACTTTATTGAATTTCCACAATGTATTGAACACTTTCTACTCACAATACTTAAAAGTGGATTAGATTCTGTAATCGCTTATTGTCTTCGTTTATTTATCACTGATTAAACGTCACTGATTAGACAGAACTATAGTGGGGTCAAGATTTAATTAGGATTAGCAGAGGATTAATGCTTGAGTTAAAATCCCGCTATGGCACTGAGACAAGATCTCGTTTTCTGTCATTCTAATTCAACTGGATTTTAAAATTGGTTTAATTTATAGTTGATGAAGTTCAGTTTTCATCTTATTATTCAGAAACAGATTTTTTTCACTTTCTTCAGCATGTTATTGTTAATCATATTAGAGTCCTTTTCTCCTTTCGAAATCTCCCGACAGCTCTCACTGGTTTATTTTTACAGAGAGAAATTATGCCGTGGCTTAAGGGAGCACTAGGGATGATGGTGCAAAGTGTGTAAGGATTTCACTGCAGGTGAAGTCCAACTGCGGGTGTTTCGGCTTGGCAGGAGGTATTAATTTGTCTGGAAATTTCTTAATATCATAAAGGATGTAAATAAAGATATGTAAAAAGAATGAAATAATTATATAAATAATTAGAAGGTCGTTATATCAGTTTAGGGTATTCGATAGAAAAGGGTTTAATTGAAAATATACATGATTATTTTATTTTTGGGAAGATTACTTAATTTTTAATAGAAGTGGCGTGGTCTAGTGTATAGAGCGCTAGTCTACAGTACTGGATCTTGGGTTCGAATCCCAGCAATGACGGAATATTATTTATTCTGTTAATTCAGGCGGGGGGCGACCCTAGGGTATGGAGACACTCCTGGTACAGACCCAGCCTTTATAAAGTGGGCACCCAATCACAAAAAACCTGGTGGATGAGCGTGATAGAAACAGTACGAATCTATACTCGTATATGTTCTTGATCCCAAGACCCTTCATGGGTTGTAGATGTACAGGGTTTGTTTTTAATTTAATTTTTATTTTCACTTAGCTATACTTTTTTTTTTTTAATCTTTATTTATTATAATCTACACCTGTTACTTTTCCGCGACAGTAAGCAGATGCGCTGTATATATATTGTAAGAGCTGGCATGTCAGGCATGAGGGAAGTCAGTACCCAGCGGCACCTCTGTATGTAAAGTTTTGTTACTCACGGACCAGGGTGAGCGTGTTATAAGTCTCAACGTTTTCGATTGAAAAGTCTGTATTTTTTTAATGTGAGTCTTTTTAGCGGTTCCGAAAATTTGAGATGCGTATGTCCATAATGGTTTTAAAAAGTAGGTACAAGTATTCAGTCGTTGTCTAATTTTCAGTGTGGATCGTTTATGAAGAATAGAGTACAATACTTTCAATCTCCTGGTTAGGCATGAACGTTTTTGTTTCATGTGTGGGCCCCAGGTCATTCTACTGACAAAGGTGAGTCCTAAGTAATTAACTGTGTTAGTCTGTGGAATGGGTTCATTATTTATGTAAACTGGAGGACAGGTATCGTGTCTGAGAGTGAAGGTAATGTGTTGAGATTTTTCATTGTTCAGTTTTATCTTCCATTGTTTAAAATAGTCCTGTAGCTGTAGTAAGTAATGTTGGAGAGTCATTGAAGCCTGAGTGATATCTGCGTGTCTAGTAATAAAAGCTGTGTCGTCAGCGTAAGTTGCTAGTATTGTTTTTTGCCAGATTGGTATATCTGTGTATATTATGTATAGTAACGGTGAAAGAATTGACCCCTGAGGGACACCGGCCTTGATTGGTAGGATAGAAGAGACCTCTGAGCCTTGCCGGACAGAAAAATATCTATCGGATAGAAAGAAAAGAAGTATGAGATAGTAGGTAAAAGGAAGAAAAGATCTGAGTTTGTAAAGTAGGCCACAGTGCCAGACCCTGTCAAATGCCTGAGCTACATCCAGGAATACGCCAGTATATAGCCGATCTTCTAATGCGACTGAAATATAATCTGACTCTGTGTGATTGGTGTATGGTAGAGTGTTGTGATCGGAATCCAAATTGATGTTGGGGTAATATTTGTTTGTCAGTAAGTATGTCGATTAAGCGCTCGTAAATTAGTTTTTCAAATATTTTTGAGGATATTGGAACTTAGCTATACTTGAAATTAATAAGGTATGTTCCGTCAGACCTGGTTTGATTCTTGCACATGCTTAATACAGGTTTAGGACGGAAAAAATATTTTTGCAGTTATCTCCTTTAGTTGGTTACCGAATTCGATCAACTTATATATTTACCTGTCTTTTAGATTTAATAATCAGATGATATGGTGAATTTCATAAAAACTACTAAACTAAAGGTACTTTAGGGGAAGAAATTTGAAATATCGTCATTTAGGCCCTGTCAGACTATTTCAATCAGGATGAAACCTACATGATATAAAAGCGCATTAAATTATACATCGATATAGCGAGTTTAATCAAAATCGTTAGAGCCGTTTTGGAGAAAATCGTAAAAAGGTGCTAAATGTATGGGATAAAGTAGGACTTCCGGTCAGATGATTTTAGTGAAAACGTTGCTGTAACATCTCGGGCCTATAGTTGTCTTAAATATGAAATTTTCAGTTTCGTACGACTTACCGTTTTTGCGCTAGACTTATCACACACGGATACACAATAAATGAATAAATATTATATTCTAATATAATAAGTACTAGTGGGATCACTTGTAGCTGGATGGCTAGCGTAACAGCCTCCCATGCTAAAGGTCACGGGTTCAAACCCGCAGGTGGTCCTAGGATTTTTTAATGGGAGTAAAAAATCCTTAGTTACGCCGTCCTTCGGAGGGGACGTTAAAAGGTGGTCCCGAGCCTGTGCGATGTCAGGTACTCGTTAAAGATCCCTATCCTAATAAAACCTGGATAGGCAAAAGTTAGGACTCCCACTGTAGCATCGTCCGATTAGCCATAGTAGCATAAAGTGACGTTAAACAAATAAACAAACAAACAATAAGTACTAGTAATAATTTATAATCATTATTATATACATTCCTTTCGACCTTTCGTAGTCCACCCCTTCTTTATGACACTCCGTCTTCTGCACTGACAACTGTCATCATATTATTTCAATTACTTATGCAAAGTAGTCCTTCAACTGTTAAAGATGACCGAATTAAAAAACATACGTGAAAGATGGCAACATTTAATAGATGGAAATGGATCATATATAATTGGTTAAAAATCTTTACAATAATCTAATGTTTTTATCGAATTCGCCATTAAAAAAAGCTACGAACTTGTTTTAAAACCCAATAAATTGACAGTGTAGCTTTCTTCTTTGCTCACCTGTTTCATTAATTTGTTGCTATAAATATAAGTTAACTGCCTACACAACTATATATAAATTGTAATACAATGACAAAATTAATAGGAAAAAAGGTGTAAAATGCATGGTATAAAGTAGATTTTGAAGAAAAAGTTGCTGTAACACTTTGGGCTTATAGTTGTCCTAAATATGAACCTTCAGCTTCGTACGACTTTTTGTTTTTGCCCTAGACTTACCACACCACACACACACACACACACACACACACCACACACACACACACACACACACACACACACACAAACACACACACACACAGACCTTTTAACGGGACTTGGTTATTTGGACTCGGAGGGGAGGGGGAGGGGGTCCTAAAACGTGTATTTCCGTTGAAAACTGGAATACGAAACTTTTCACGATCGCAATACTTATATATTTCATATATAGGTAAGTGAAAGTAATAACATACCATTTTGTAATAATTTGTAAAGTTTTTCTTATTTAATAAATGGTTGTCGCATCACGTAAAAAAATATAGATACCTTTCTCCCGTGTGTTTCCTTCTGTTATATGTTAACAGTCGACAAAACAAGAAAAAATATACGTAATAAATAAATAAAAAAAATAAAAAAGTTCCATAACAGCTGAGGTGTTACTGACAAACCCTCTTGTGCCCGATTCTTTCGTAACACAGTTTTTCTCGCTCCAGGAAAATCAACTTTCCCTTTCAGCTTGGCACAGTTCGTCGAGATTTTCCACTGGAAAGAGATCAGAAGGATTCTGAATCGTGTTCGTCCAAGTAAGTAATTAATATAGAGATAATGAATATTAAATGACTCATTAATGAATTCATTAACTAGGTCATGGCGTCTCAATTTATGTACATAATTTATTTATACAGTTTGCATTCACATTGAATGATAATTTTAATACGCCATATACTTCTCATAGGCTGAAAATGGATACCTCTTAGCACTGAAAAATCGATATTTTATTTCTTATGAACAGCCCTAGTTGTTTGTACGAGAGACTTATCGACTTATTGTTCTTCTCATTGATTTTCAATACATAATACTTACCACTTTCAATACATAATACTCACTCACCTTATATATATATTATATATATATATATATATATATATATATATATATATATTTCAATGTATAGTAAGGGATAGTATTGCGATTGTGAGAATTTTCGAATTCCGGTTTTCAACGGAAATACACGTTTTTGGGTCTCCTTAGTCCAAAGAACAAAGTCACACGAAAAGGTGAGCGTGTATGGGGTAAGTCTAGCGCGAAAACGAAAACTGAAATTTCATAATTTAACAGTGTCTATGCCTGAGATGTTACTGCAACTTTTCCATCAAAGTCTCCCAAGCAGAAGAGTCATTTTATACCATGCATTTTGCACCTTTTAACGGTTTTCTCAAAAACGGCTCTAACGATTTTGATTAAATTCCTTACATCGATGTAAAATTTAATGGGCTTTACGATGTAGGTTACATTCTGATTGAAATAGTTTGACTCTACTTAAATGCCGATAGTTTAATTTTTCTTTCTCTAAAGCTCCTTTAATTTTGTAAATTTCGTTGATAAAAAACGGACGAATAAATTAGTTGAACAAATTCGATATCCAACTCAAGGAGATTATAAAATATTATTTTATGCAATTATATATAGACATATAATATACCGTTGGAAAGGTAAAGATTTTATAAAAAGATATTATCGTATACATGAGATTGTAAAAGTTAACGGGAAGTGATGAAAAGACGATAAATCTGATTATCGTATATAATAATAAAATAGATTATTTAATGAAACACATTTTCTCTTGTATCTCAATTTAATTAATAATTTAAAAATTTAGTTTCATATCTAAATGTATTTAAAAATTCTTAAATTTATTATAACGACGGAGGTAAGTAAAGTCGTTTGTCGTCACCAGATTTTTTTAGAACATGCGGTTATGTTTAATTTTGAAAACAAAAATTCATTAGGTGATGTAATTTTTATAACCACAACTATATATACAAAGCTTTTTGAGGTGATAGTGAATAAGAGTGATAGTTCTACACAATAATTTGTATTAATAGATTTATTAAATCAAAAACATTTTTCATGGTAACTAAATGTAATTCTTTAACCTTTTTCAACTTGATTCAATGTTTCTCTAATTGATTTTTTTTTAATAAAGGTAAGTAAAAATAGTTTATTGTGCGCACCAGATTTTTTATACGCAAATTTATCAGGTACTACAAAAAAAAAAAAAAGTTATCAGAATGGATGGTTCTAATGTTTATAGCTCGTTTCTAGAACTTCAAGTTAGCACGTACAGAATACTTAGGTTTCCCCTGTTTTCTCCATCTGTTCGGAAAAACTTTTCCTCTTTAGAAATTTAGCCTAAGCTCGCTTTTTATCCTCAATTGAAGAAACAAGATGGAGAGAAATCGGCGAATCGTTCTTTAGCTCTTGGTAACGGTTGCAGATGTATCGAGTAAAAGAGAATAATAATAATAATACTAGGCTTACCGAACCCGAAGGTTCGATGCCGATACCACCAAACTCCGCCTGCACAGACTTGTCCACCGTTTAAGCCCAAGCCACCGAGATCAGCCTTAACGCAATCCTCCCACCGACGTTTCGGCCTACCTTTCGGACGCCTACCAGTTGGATCAGCGAATACCAACTTTCTCGGAATCCGATCCTCACCGAGCCCAACAACTTTACTCGCCCATTTGAGTCTCCGCGATGCTATCAACTCAATTATATTCACAGGGTACAAGCTCCGTAATTCCGCGTTGTGCAACCTTCTAAAGTCCCCTGTGGCCTCATCTCTCTTCGGACCAAAAATTTTACGCAGTACCTTATTTTCGAAAACCTTAAGCCGTTGTTCATACTTTAAAGTAAGCTGCCACGTTTCACATCCGTAAAGAACCGTCAGAAGAATGATAGTTCTTTTAAATTCTAACCTTTAAGTTTTAGACAGAAGCCGCAAGCTAACACGCCGAAATGTTACAGCAAAGTTTTCACCAAAATCAACTAACCAGAAGAGCCACTTTCTACCATTCATTTTGCACCTTTTTACGTTTTCTTAAAAACGGCTCCAATGATTTCGAATGAACTTGCGGTATCAATGTAAAATTTAATGGGCTTTATTATCATGTAGATTTCGTTCTGATTGAAATAGTTTGACAGGGCGTAAATGCCGATATTTTAAATTTTCTTTCTCAAAAGTACCTTTAACTTCATAAATTTCAAAGAAATACCATCTTATTAGCATTGATAAATAACAACTAAATATGCAAGATGAGCTAATTTGATAGACAACTAAAGGAGAAAAGTGCAAACATATTTCTTAATGCAATGTTTGTGTTTTTTTAAACTTTTTTTTTAACTTCATTGTTCTGCGCGCACCGGTTTTTTTTCATTGCATAGATAAGCATTTTTTCCAAAAAGGAATGGAAACATTAACTTCTTTCACTCTTCTAATAAATTCAAATAAAAGTGCATAGTAAAGTCTCTAACTCATATACTCTAGAAATTCGTACTGTTTTTTGGGTCTAACGGCCGTGCAAATAGGTAATTAAATCCGATATCTCACTCAGCCGCCAGGTTTTTCCACCAATTTCGGGTACCCATTTTTAGATGATTGGCGAATCTCCATATCTCGAAGTCACGTGGTTAAAATAACAGAAATAAATAACCTTGTGACAGCCGGGTTGGGAAAATGAGAACAGTGGTATATCGCAATCTTAAATATGAAATTCCCATGGTATACCATTTTCCTAATAGTAAACGAACTAGACTTACCGCATATATGTAGGCCATTTGTCGAGATTTGATTTTTTGGACTTCATAACTGTATTTCTGTTGAAAATCTGATTCGAATTTGTTCACGATCGCTTTCGCTGCATTTAGATTTTATGTAATGTTGATTGAAAGTAAAATTTGCGTAGTGATTTACTGTGTACAGCTCATTTTATATTTGCAGAATCACATTTAGAAAAAATAAAATAACAAAAAAAACATCAACTATGCATTACTTTCTCTTTTAAAAGGAGGTTATGATCGGAGGAGAAATGGACCAATAGCAAGAGCTCTGGTCCAATAAGCTCCCATTAATGGTTGAGAATAATGAGTGAGTAAGATAATTGATTCTGCTACCGGTTACCGTAAGCTTAACGATATGAAAGAAGGTTGACAAAGTCAGTCATCTAAAATGGACTAGAATGGTTGACCCAGTCATCTTGAAAGGCTCCAGGAACCTATAGGTTCTCTACTGAGGCATCCCAAGACCTTTAGGGATCGTTATATCGTCTTTAAGGGAATGTTTAGTAGAGCCAAGTCATTTTATGATAGGAAAATAACCATATTTTATCACTTTTAACTGCCTACCTCATAAACTTAAATCATTTTGTATGTTTAAGTATATAAGTACTTTATTTGACGTTCCATTGAACTTCGCATTAACACGAATGTCTAGAGATGTGTCATTCTCTCCTTTTAAGATAAGGTTCGTAGAGTAATTTATTTGAGTATTGTAATAAAATAATTTTATTATTTTGGGAGAAGTGCCTCTTTTGAAAAAAAAACAAAAAAAAAACTAGAGTTTACAATCGTGTCAGTGTGTCCATAAACATTTTTATTCGTACATCGATACATATATACCTGACACCACTGTTTTAATTTAATTTGAAGGGGGGGATGACGAAATGGTAATAACATAACAATACCGCGCGTTGCTCAGATAATAGATTATAGAGGTTTGTTTGTTTATTCATTTGACGTCCCTTTATGCTGCTGTGGCCAATCGGATTATGATACAATTGAAGTCCTAAAGCTTGCCTATACAGGTTTAATTTGGATAGAGCTCACAAACACGGGCTCGGGACCACTTTTTTACGTCCCCTCCGAAGGACGGCACAACTAAGAATTTTTTACTCCCATTAAAAAATCCTAGGACTACCTGTCAGGTTTGAATCCGCGACTTTGTGTATAGAAGGTTGTTATGCTATCCACTACACTACAGTCGACGCTGACTCTGATAATAAGTCACAAACAATTAAATAACCACTAGTTTGCGTCTCGGTGCCGTGGGGGTGTTAACTCAAGCATTAATCCTACAACCCAGACCCGAATAAAAACTTCCGGATAGCTTAAAACGGCAAATAAGAGATAAACAATAAACATCTTTAAACTAGACGAATTTTCGATATTATTTAAGCAACTTTACCTATATTGTATAATAAGAGAAAGGGAATGATAATTTGGAGGCAGTATTTTTTTATTTTTTTAATTTATTTATTGAAATTTACAACTGTATGTTCATACATCAAGTAAATATGCTACAATGATAATACACATGAAAAAACATGAAGAGAAACTGCCCATTGGCAGCACTCTAGTAGTGAATCTACACAAGAAGGTCTCGAGGCCATCTTCTTTTCAGACGCCTCGGCGGATTGTCAGGAATTGAAGTGGAAGCAAGGATTGAAACTAGTGGATTAGAGTGGGAGTGGAGTTTTTCATGGAAGGAGTGATACCTGGTACAGGCCAAATCAGCAACATATGGAACATTAAGGTCTTTGTGGATGATTTTGTTGGTGACAAAGTAAGGAGCGTTAAGGATTTTGCGAAGGATTTTGGATTGTAAGGATTGGATACGGAAAGAGTTTGATGGTTTAGTAGAGCCCCAAAGCTCAACTCCGTAAGTCCAGATAGGGAGGCAGTATTTAACATAAGAAAAAAAACATTAAACAACTACTTTAGTTAGCTATAGTTTGCATTAATTCTGCTAGGGATCGTTAGTATGGCGACAGCACGGCCCAACTCCAGACATAGGGGATACATTATTCAACGAAAGTATTGTGCATAAAGTATTATCCCTTCCTTCAAAAATCCTGCTGCCGGTAATTCAACCAATCAGTGTTGTGTTTTATCGCCTCCTATTTGGAGAGATGATTCGTCATGAGGTATTAAGCTAGAGATGGCGGCTGGGGAAAGTTCGAAGGGAAAGCCAAATCCTAAAGAGACAATGTCATTCTTCCTCTTTAACATTAAAGGCAATTCATTTCCGTTTTAAATGTCTTACGCACTGAAAGTACCTAAAGTAGACATCTGCAAGTGTATATAATACAAAATTATTTATATTTATTATAAATTTAACAATAATATACGAAAGTATACGTACATAGGTTACTTTGGACACAGGAAAAAATCTGGTGCACCCAACAAACGACTTTCACTTATCTCGGCTCTTAAAATCAATTTAAGAACTATTAAATAACTTAGAGTTGCAAAAAGTTTGTAAATTGAAGTAGTTAAAAAAAAAAAAACTTTACGCCCGAGATGTCACAGCAATATTTTCATCAAAATCGTATGACCGAAAATGCTACTTCATACCGTTTATTTTGCACCTTTTTACGATTTCCTCAAAAAAGATTCCTGACGATTTTGATTAAACTCGCTATATAAATGTAAAAGTTAACAGGATTTCGTAACATGTAGGTTTTTATTCTGATACTATGAAAAGGATTAAATGTCGATATTTTAGATCTTTATCCACTTAAGTACTTTTAATTTTATAAATTCACGAGAATTACCTATATCATCTTATTAGTATTAATAAAAAGCAGATTTTTTTTTTTTTTATTCGTATGTATTACGGTTTGTCACAATGGACAATAATAATATTGCTAAAGGATCCCATTCATACAATATTTACAATATAAACAAAAGAAATGTCAAATTACATAAATTGAAACCAAACTAAATAAACGTATACAATAACGAAATTTGTAGATAAAATAAATACAAATAAATGAAGTCAACAAATAAATAAACAAAAAACAAAACATGTCACATTCATACGTATGTACAATATTTACAATCAGCTGGGGAACCCCGGACGGGGCTTGTCCCCCCACTTGTGGAAGGACAAGCAGAGTCCAAAGGATCCCAGCGCCTCCCTCTCAGCCGCATCACTGGTGAGAGCCAGCGTAAAAAGCAGCTAAATATAAAATTTAAACGAATTTGTCAACCAAATAAAAAAGATAAGAGTGACAATTTTTTTAATGTAGTAGGAACAGTAACATGGATGTATTGTATGTCGTTGGAAAGCTAAAGGTTTTAGAAAAACTATTATCTTATTCACGAATTCGTTAAGTTGATGGAGTGTGATGAAAAGCCGATAATACTTAGATTATATAATAAAACACATTTTTCTATCAAAATCCAATTTAATTAGTTCATTGAACTTTTTTCAACTCTAAAAAAAATCATTCGATTTCTTTCTTTTTCAATTTGAAAATTCATCAATTGATTTGAACAACAGAGATAAGTGAAAGTCGTGTGTTGCGCGCACCAGATCTAAAATAATTTTATATGAACTATTTTGGTCTATAACAAAGGTTCATTGTTGGAAATAATAAACCAAAAGTTGTTCCCAATAAAACTATTCGTCGATTATTCTTAAAAAAAATTAATATTTTTTTTTGCATGACGCTTACTTTGCTATTTGGAGAGTTCGACTTCTTAACTTTCTTGGAAAGTTAGTAGAAAAAAAAAAAAAAAAATTTAACTTTTGTTCTCTTAATAATCATAAAATTTACTGTTGATTCCTGCGAACAGATTTCTGCACTGAATTTTAAAATCATTTTTAAAATGTACCCTTGTTCTGACACTGGTCAGATCCTCCACCCATGCACTGTATGCTTGTGGCTATTCTGCCCCAGCTCGGCCTCCACTGGCTTACACCGGTGAAGCGCTGAGTGAGAGGCGCTGGGATCTCTTGGATTCGGCTTCTCCACCCACTTGTGGAGGGAGTAGCCGAGTCTAGGGTCCCTTTAGCAGATTGTATATAGTTAAGTTTGCTTGTATGGTTTTTATTTATTTCCCAACTTGTATTTATCTCTACTACAGGTTGTTGTTTTCATTTATTTGTTGTTGTTTTTATTAATTGTTATTTTCTTGTATATATTTGAATTTATTTATTTCCGATTTTATGTAATTTGACTTTATCATTATTTTCTATATATATTGTATGCGTGTGTACTACATCACTATTACTACTGTTCATTATGTAACAAATTATAATATTTCTCAATTAAAAAAAAAAAAAAAAAAAAAAAAAAAAAAAAATGTACCCAATCGTTTTTTAGAAGTGCATAGTGGTTACCTGAGGTATAGTGGCTAGCAAAACAGCTTTTTAAGCTCAAGGTTCTAGGTTCCAACCTGAAGGTGGTCCTAGGATTTTTTAAAGGGGGTAAAAAATCCTTAGTTATGCCGTTCTTTGAAGGGGACGTAAAATGGTGGTTCCGATGTCACTCACTCGATATAGATCCCTGCCTAATTTAACCTGGATAGGCAAAATTTAGGACTCCTGTTGCAGCATCGTCCGATCAGCAGCAGTAGCACAATGTAATACAAAATAAAAATAAATAAATAAATAAAAGAGCACGTGTTACTATTATACCAGCGTGTTTATAATAGAGAAAACGTTACTTAATTCGATGTCTAAGGCGGAAATCGATTTTTAGAACCGGAGGATCTTGAATGAGACAGATAATGAACGCACATTCCAACTACTGGGATGAAGAAAGGACTTGCTTTCCAAACTCTATACCCTGCGTCCTCCAATCCCTCACTCCCTTTAACTGTATCAAGGATTAGTTTTTTCGGTCACGAAGCGATTTCTATCAATGAACAAACAGAACCAATCTTCGCAGGGGATTCACGTTTTGAAATAGCTTTTTACAAGAGTTGAGAAAGGTTTATAGCTATCCATCAGTGACAGAATTAATTATAGCAAAAAGTAGAAGTTGGAAAAAAAAATAATAAGTCTGGGGTGCCTTTAAGTAATATTAAATATTTTGACTGTAAATAATGAAAACAGTATTATTCAATATTATTCGATAAAATCAAGATAAATGGGGAAAGTATATGCTAAAATAGAAAACCGTTGGTGCTAAAATATATATTTTTTGAATATCTTAACTTTTACAACCCATGAAAAGGTCTTGGGTTCAATAAAAACAGGGATCGTTATTGCTTCTAGGCCAACGACCGTGAAAGTAACACCTAATACCTGCTAACACAAGGTACCTAAGGGGTCACCTGTTGTGTGGTGGCTAGAATAAGAGCCTTCTATGCCCAAGTTCAGACCTGGCAGATTTCCAGGGTGTAAAAAATCCTAAGTTATGCCGTCCTCCGGAAGGGACGTAAAAAGGTAAGGTCCCTCCCTACCTTACCTTTTTTACCCCGAGCATGTTCGATCAGGTATTAGTGAAAGATCACTAGCGTCTAGAACCTGTGAAAATTATCGCTATCACAAGCGGTATCTAGGTGATCCAAGCTTGCTCTCTTTTTAAATTAAGGCCGCGGTACAGAATTTAAAGGCTAATAGATAAAATGTGTGGATTTTTGCCGCAATTGTTTATTAAGTACACCAATAATGTTAGTCACGGCATTGTATTTCAAATATCATTTGATTATCTATGCGTAAATTCGGTTATTTATTTAGAACAGACCTTTTTACTCCTTTGGAAATATAAAGAAGTTATTTAGGCTGTAGTATTTAAATTAACATTATAAATAGAGTAGAAAAACAAAATATTGTATGGACACAAGTTTTCTGACATTTACCGCTTCATGTCTCCGCATATTTCATCAATGTTTCTCATGAATTGGGAAATGGCATGAGTGTCTTAACAGAATTGTCAAATGATAGCCTCAAAAAAAAAAAAAAAAAAAAAAAAAAAAAAAAAATGTAAGACAATGCTAATGCAGATCATCAAACTTAATTCTGGTTTTATAAAAACTGCAAATTTATTGCAACTGATCACTAACTTATTTTCTTTGGATGTTATAGTTTTCAGGCAAATTAATTTCATATTTCAATAATTGGGAGGTTATGTTCCAAAAGGAAATTTTACAGGAAGCGCAAAAATGTCTCATTACTATATTATTAAACCAACTTATTACATTCTTTATGCATTAAAATGTAGAATTGTTTTGTTTTTTACTATATTAATAACACTATATTAAACTTACGGAATTGTTCGTTTGTTTATTTAACGTCCCTTTATGCCGATGTGGCTAATTGGAGGATGCTACAGTGGGAGTCCTAAATTTTGCCTATTCAGGTTTAATTAGGATAGGGATCTTTAACGAGTACCTCACATCGCACAGGTTCGGGACCAACTTTTAACGTCCCCTCCGAAGGACGGTGTAACTAAGGATTTTTTACTCCCATTAAAAAATCCTAGGGCCACCTACCGATTTGAACCCGAGACCTTGAGCATAGGAGGCTGTTATGCTAACCAACATGCTACAGGTAACCCCCAACTTATGGAATTAACTGTTTTATTATGATTTAGAACGAAACTAAATGTTTCTAACTAAACTAAACTTCTAATTTCCTTTTTTAAATGACTTGATTCTCGATCAGATAAATTTTTATTTTTCTATTTATTGGAATTTACAACTGTATAATGGAATACAACCAATAAATAGATAAAATTAAATTGAAAATTTTGATAGAACTAAATGATGAAAATACAAATACGTCAAAAAATCAATTTCGTAAAAAAAGTAAAAGTAACATTTCGTAATCAGCGTCTCAATTATTTGAATCACAAGGTATTGAATGTATACTTGTAAAGATGCACAGAGTAATGTCTATGTACGAGAGTGATTACCATAAAACAAATACATATAGCTTTAAGGGGTCACCTGTAGCATGTTGGATAGCATAACAGCCTTCTATGTCCACGGTCACGGATTCAAACCCGCAGGTGGCCCTAGGGTTTTTTTAATGGAAGTAAAAAATCCTTAGTTGTGCCGCCCTTCGTACGGGACGTACAAATGTGTTCCCGAGCCTCAGCGATGTCAGTTACTAGTTAAAGATCCCTAGCCTAATTAAACCTGGATATACAAAATTTAGGACTCCCACTGTATCATCGTCGGGTTAGTCAAAGTAGCGTCAAGTGACGTTAAATAAATAAATAAACATATTGATTAAAATTAATATTTAAATAAAGTAATAAATAATATAATAAAACAATTGTAAAAAAAAAGAAGAAATATATTGTCAATCCAAAACATGGAAAGTTAAGCATAACTGAGTAAATAGAACACCTACAAAGGTCGAAAGAACCGACGTAACTATTATTCGAATAACAAATACAAGAGTTAATGAATCACACACAGTGGAGATATTAAAATATTGCTTTTATTATCAGAACAAAATAGATATTCAGAATACAATAAACTGTGCTGAGGAGTTAGGGTGACTACAAGTGTACATTCCGAGGTCTCCTTCTATGAGTGTGACACAAGTAAATGTTACAACTAGAGTGATGAGTTTTGAGGATCAAAAGGTATATATAGCAAGGTAGAGGGGATGAGGAAGAGGCAGGAAGCGGCAACAACAAAGGAAGTACTTCCAGATGTTGGGTTCTGTGTCCTAAGTACAGGTATGTGTTCTTTGTCGGTACTTGGTCTGTCCTTTCTAGGTTTATGGGTGACACCCTCAGGTATAGAAAAGGAAGTTATTAATAATTACTGTATATTATTTATAAGTTAAGTCTCATTCTATAACTACTCTCCCCCTTAAGCACGAAGCCCCTTGAGTGCAATGTTTAAGTTTGTCAGTTAATATTGTTATAATATAGTAGATGGAGTTTGTCCTATTTGTTCTGGATAGGAAAGTGTATTGTAGGAAAGGATTCTACAGGAATGGGAACAGTGACATTTTTCCAAAGTTTACAATAATTCTTAAGAATATAAATGTATACAATAAAAACTTTTAAAAAAAAACTTAATTACAATAATTGATGTTACATACAATAATTAATTAGTTTTACCAATCGTCATTACATTATTCCTATAAAAATTTATACATTGTTAATAGTCTTGAAACTTATAAGTACAATTATATAAAACTAAAATTTCTCATTATTATCTATAAATAGTTAAAAACATAACCATAACACTAAATTAAACAAAAGCATGAACTATGTTGTTTTTTATTACAATCTATAAAACGTTTTCTATAAACATTTTTATATAAACATTTTTTTTTTTTTTTTTTTTTTTTTTCTTTTATCTTATAAAGTTATTATTACATATATATAGTTCTAAAAATAACATTTCAAATTAGTGTAAAAAATTGACAATGAATATTAACATTAAGTGCAACCATCAATATAATAAACAATACACTATTATGAATATTTTTATTTAATTTATTAACAGTACCTGATTATTGTTACTATTATTTATCTCCTTTTTTTTTTTTCTTTTTTTTTTTTTTTTTTTATTTATTTTACTTTATTATTATTTTTTTTTTTTTTCACACCTCGACCCGCCAGATAGGTAGTAGAATTTTCATCAGGTTTAAGCATCCAGAGGCAAATTTCATCCTTGCCCTTGGGCCATTTAGAAATATTTTGAATTTCATCTTTTACTCTACTTTTTAAAATTTTGTCAATATCACCAAAGGTAACTTTCTTTTCTGTTAGTTTAGTTTTTTCCCTAAACAAAGAATATTTTAACAACTGCTCCGGATTAACTTTAAAATAGTTCTTTTTTTGATTTACTATAATAAATGATACATCTTTTATTTTATTATTATTTAATGGCCTAATTTCTCTAACATTAATCTCACTAATACTCCCGGGTTCCTCAGGTTTTGTAAATTTCTTTATTTTTAGTTTTTGTGTTTGAAGTTTACTAACATTAGATGAATTTTGTTTGAAATTCGGGCTTTCAAGTGATTTATCATTTAAAATAGATTCTGCTTTATAATTAAGTTTATCTTCAGATTGGGAAATATTTATTAAGTCTGTATTTGGAACTAAATGAGTTTCAATTGTGGTTATTGAACTATTTTCTTGATAAGATTTCATGGACTCCGTATTTTTCATTATAAACTGTTTTAAACTACTGGATTCGACCACAAATAATTTTTTATTTACATCAGCCGGTTTTAATAAGTTTAAATCTGGTTTTAGCGGTAATGTTTCAAAGGCTATTTTCTTTTCTTGAATATTAATTTTAGGTAATTGTTCAAATTTATTATTTGGAATTCCGGATTTTACCTTTGGCTGTTCGTCAGCGTCATTGGACAACAAATGTTCTGGAGGAAAAGGTTTATTAAAATTTGTCTCGGTTGGGTTATGATCTTTAAATTTACGTATTAGAATATTTAACAGATCGTCAATATTGTTTAAATCATAAAACTTAATTTCATGCGCGACTGTTTTAGGAAGGTGACATTTGGCCATCTTACATATCCTGAATTCATTAACGATTCTAAATGGATTATTTTCTGCACAAAAAGTGTCTTTAATTTCTTTTACGTTATTTATGAAATTAAACAAAGTATGCGGTTTACCATCAAAGTACGGCATAGGTATATGCTCAAAGTCTGAGTTTCGAAAAAGTAACGATTCCATATTTTTTATTTTTTTTAGATATTAAAATCTTACTTATGTCTACTATAATTTAAATTTTACTTAAATTGTGCTCAGTAACAATCATTATCTGATTATAAAAAAATTTGATGTGATTTTTATACAGCTTATATTAGTATTAATAAAATGTCATACATTTTAAATGTTATCACAATTAAACAGCACATAAACAAACATATAAAATAAATAATTTTAAAATCTTACTGCGTTAGTTCTTAACATTCCTCCTGGATACCTGTTGAGCAGTGAAGTCCAGTGAGGTTCAGCAGGACATCTCGGGTGAGTATTGTCTTGACTGAAGGAGGGTGCGAGATGATCTTCTTACTTGGTGTCTATCTTCTTGTAGATCCTTCTTCAGAAGTATCTTCGTCCTCTCGGAAACTGCGAAGGCATTCAAAATCTAATTTGATGCTTGCAGTGCCTGTCTCGGGCGCCAGTTAATGAATCACACACAGTGGAGATATTAAAATATTGCTTTTATTATCAGAACAAAATAGATATTCAGAATACAATAAACTGTGCTGAGGAGTTAGGGTGACTACAAGTGTACATTCCGAGGTCTCCTTCTATGAGTGTGACACAAGTAAATGTTACAACTAGAGTGATGAGTTTTGAGGATCAAAAGGTATATATAGCAAGGTAGAGGGGATGAGGAAGAGGCAGGAAGCGGCAACAACAAAGGAAGTACTTCCAGATGTTGGGTTCTGTGTCCTAAGTACAGGTATGTGTTCTTTGTCGGTACTTGGTCTGTCCTTTCTAGGTTTATGGGTGACACCCTCAGGTATAGAAAAGGAAGTTATTAATAATTACTGTATATTATTTATAAGTTAAGTCTCATTCTATAACTAAGGAAAAGAATATCTATAAAATGTCTTTCGAAGGATCGAAATGGAAGCAAGAGTTCATTTGTCATAGTATCAATATTCCGAAGTTACAAACGCCAGTCCGTTAATTCTATCATAAGAAAATATTTCTGGGAATAGGACAGGTCATGGATAAGAAACAAAATTAGGAAATGATTTTTAAAAAGTAGTGGGGGTAGCAATGGTTTGTGGAAAGGGAAAGTGAAAGGATCAGTTGTTTATGAGAGTCTGGTGAGGTAACGACTAAAGGCTGTGATGGTCACTGGTGTCTAAATTCTGTGAGAATTGTCGGTCTGACGAGCGCTTTTTTCGTGACTAGGTGCTCCAAGCTTGCTTGCTATTTAAATTAAGAATGTGCAACACTATGAGTGAACAGATAGGGGAAAATTCGTGACAGAGAGGTATTGTGGGATTTCACGAAAGTAGTGGGAGAGAGGATGGCATACTTTAAAAAATATATACTAAAAAAATTGCTGAAAAAATACCTGCGATGATTTTTCGTATTATTTATAAATAAAAAAATATTAATTCAACTGTACATTATTTCCAAATCACCTATTTATTTAAATATGAGAATATTAATTTAATTAATAAGTATTAATTTAATAAATAATTAATAGACTTGTGATAGCTCTCACCATAATTTTAAATTTCTATGAAAACGGAGCTTGAGAAACATTTTTTGGTTAAATTTAATCGAAACTGTAAAATTACAGATACTTTTTAGGCAAATTTGAAGGCACTAAGATTATTTGGAAACTGAGAAAAATTTTTTGAAAAAGGGAATTAATGGATAATTATGCATCCGTGGCATTACAAAGAAGTTTGAATTCTCGACATTGTATTGTGTTTCCGAGTAGAATTTCTCTTTCTTTATTTTTTAGGTAGATTAAATCTAATCTGAAATAGTAGTTTATCATTTAAACTGTATACATTACATAATTTAAATTTTATATATTAAATTTTAGGAAAATCAATGATAAAAATACTCTAAACAAACAACTTTATAATCGTATCTCGCTTCGAGGCAGTACTTTATTATAGTTTATCATTTGGAAAAATTAAGTTAGACATCAAAATAACTTTATATCCCCATTTTTTTCTGGTCTTTTCATTGAAGAAATCTCTATGACCAGCTAAGCGTTCTATTGTACTTTACCAAAAGCGTATAAATCCATTTTGATATTTTGTCCGTAAAAACTAAAATATTAAAAGCAAGTTGCAACTCATTATGTTGATATATTTTTTATAATTTTAACTTTTATGACAATTTAATGAAAAACGAAATACATTTTTTGAAAATTCCTGAAAAATCACCAACCCGTTATTTGAAATCCAAAGTTGTTTTAAACATTTCTAATAAAAATTATAAACAAAGTTAAATGCAGTAAATATAGATATATAAATAATTAGTTATAGAGACATTTCTCTGAAATTATCGATAAAACCCATTTTTACGGCGAGTTAAAGTGGCTCCTTCCCCGAATCCGCAGACAATATTTCCTAGGATCATACCTTTACCAAATCATTAGAACCCAACACCCTCCATACATTCACAGTCTCCTACAGTTTAAATCTTACAGTCTATCAGTCCACACTCTTGAAACAAGATAGCGCCATTCCGACCTTTACTTTCCTACCCATTGAACTAAAACTTTCCTTCCTGGTCCGCTCCTCTATTTTCTGAAATTCTCTACCTACTCACATCCGCCATACTACTTCTCTCTCCTCATTCAAATCCCAACTATTCTAATACCTTTTATTATCCCAAAAAGACGCTTAAATACAGTGATTCTTATGTTCCTGAGATCACACTTTGAAAGAAAAGTAATATTTGTTCTTGATTTAAACGCTGTTATATTTTAATTTATTTTAAATTTTGTTCAACACAATATTTTTCAAGAACTGTTTTTATTTTATTTTATTATATCATATATATATATATATATATATATATATATATATATATATATATATATATATATATATATATATATATATATATTGCTATGTTTTTGACCGGCTGCTTTTCTAAGGCAGCAGTAGCTTCAAAAACTAGCTTACTTACTATATTTAGTCAATATATAAACTATATTTAATGATACCATGGATCTCCTTTCCAAAGGTATCGTGTTTACCAATCCAATAGGTGGCATGCAGGGTAAGATTAAAGTAAACAAGATTCAATTAATACATTACTATAATTATTAATTTACACATACCATTATATTAACACATTGCCTAAAACTCTGATTGAGAATACTGAGGGACATTTTCTCTACTACCTTTGCCATACAATATTACAAATAACAATACACCTTTGAAACACTTAACCGGCTGGCGAAGGTGGAAATCAGTCTTAGGTCCCCTTTCTTGGCATCATCCTCCAGCTGCTCTCAGAACCCCGACGGCCACCTCCTCTTCTTGTTGATGGAACCCGACTCCCTCTTCCTGAGGATAAAACTTGACTGACTCTTCGGTTCTTCTCTCTCATTCTTGTCACCTCGGATGGGCCGATATGAGAAGTGCCCCGGTTGGCGGTATAGCCTTTGTGCTATTATTCTTATCTTTTTGCCACTCTTAATATTCTTGTTGGCCGCCGCTGGGGGGAAACTACCAGAGGTTTCTGGTACCGCTGGGGGGCCCATACCGATGGGAAATCTAGGGGGCTAGGTAAACACCTTTTGATGTTTTGCCGACAAAGGAGGTTCGTTATCGTTAATTGTTTAATATTAAAATTATTTTATTATGAACTCCCCTCAGTATCCTCAATACATTACAATATATATATATATATATATATATATATATATATATATACATATATATGTGGATATTCGTGTGTGATATGAACACTCGAATTAACCCATCTGTGTAATAAGTAATTAATTATGTTCCTTCTGTTTGTTGGCCAGACGTGTTGTATATTTAAATTGTACCTTTCTGTTATTCTTAGGGAACCCAGTCCCAGAATAAAAATTATTTTCTATTTCTATTTCTATTTTAATGAAATAAAAATAAGCTGAAACAATGACAATCATATCATTGAAAGTTAATTTACTAAGGAAAAAAATTACGTTAAAATGGCTGATATATTTTTAATATTGGATTGCGTCACATGAAATGTCCGTTTTCAAGGTAAAGGATTTTTATTAAAAATACGATATGAAAACAAGATCATCAACACTCCCTTCCCCAAACGCCTTGCAAATATTTCTAGCGGCCTCAGCTGCTGAATGGCCGAGTTTAAATTCGTACAAAAATATTACTCGAAACTCGCGTGTTTCCATGTTCTTATTTGGAGGTATACTAAAAAGTAGGTAATTGATTGGGAAGCTAATGTTTATAATACAAAGGTAAAGGATTAGTAACTGTTTACTATAAATATGTAAACATTCGGAAGAAAACAACAGAGACCTGCAAAATCCTTTATGTATTTCAGAAACTATAAAAACGGACATTTCATGTTAAACAACCCAATAGAACGAACAGTGCAGACTTATGTCCCGAAAAAGTGCGTTTGGAACCACTGTGCGTCGGTTCGAATCCCTTTTTAAATAAATTTTGTAGATATTATCCCACGAAATAAATACCAACCTTTTCACTCGGCTTAGAATAGGTTTTTACCAATAGGACACCTGTCCTATACTATAGGACCTATAGCTATTACTGGAGCGTAGCCAGCACTGAATCACCATAATAATCCTATCAAAACAGTACTTTTAATAAGATTTCTTAAAAACTGTGTTCCTCACTCCTAAAAAGGAATCTTAATCTGTGCACAGTTTTTAAAAAATCTTATTAGCAGTACGATTTTGAAGAGATTATTAATAAGTTCAGGGTTATTAACAAGTATAAAACTTTAATATCATAATGGCTTATTACTTTCACTTACAATATTATAGTAAGTGAAAGTATTGCGATCATAAAAATTTTCGAATTCCAGTTTTCAACGGGAATACACGTTTTAGGATCCCCTGAGTCCAAATAACCAAGTCCCGCAAGGTCTGTGTATGTGTGGTAACTCCCGGGCGAAAATGAAAAGACCTAAAAGAAACTGAAATTTCATATGTAATACTACTATACGCACGAGATGTTAAAAAAACTTTTTCATCACAATAGGCTAATCAGAAGAGCCACTTTATACCATGCAGTTTGTACCTTTTTGTGATGTTCTCAAAAACGGTTCCGACGATTTTGATTAAACTCGCTATGTCGATGTAAAATTTAATGGGCTTTAATATCAAAATAGTCTGACAGGCCTAAAATGCCGATTTGTTACCACTGATGAAAAACAGGTAAATATATAAATTGAATTAATTCGATACCCAACTAAAGGAAAAAACTGAAAAAATATTTTTTTTTTTTGCAATTTTTTAACTAAAGAACGGTAACATACCGTTGGAAAGCTAAAGATTTTAGTAAAAATATTAACTCATACACAAGCTTTTAAAAGTTAATAGAGAGTGATGAAAAGCCGATAAAACTAAGAGATTATTTTAGATAATAATATCATAGAGTTTTTAATAAAAAACATGATTCTATATTAATTCAATTTAATTAACTCTTTAATGGTTTCACTCGTTTTTATCTCTAACAGTGTTTGGAAATTCTTTAATCGATTTTAAAAACGGAAGTAAGTGAAAGTCGTGTGTTGCCCGCACTAGATTTTTTACCTATAGGATACTTTTTACCTGTCCTATAGCTATTATTGGAGCGTAGCCATCACTGAATCACCATAATAATCTTATCAAAACAGTACTTTTAATAAGATTTCTTAAAAACTGTGTTCCTCACTCCTAAAAAGAAATCTTAATCTGAGCACAGTTTTTAAAAAAACATATTAAAATTATTGTTTTAACGAGATTATTAATATGTTTAGGGTAATTAACAAGTATAAAACTTTAATATCATAATGGCTTATTTTTTTTAAATTATTCCGCTTTAAAATATTGCAATTTTGTCACCAAACCTATTTTTTTACCTTCACTAGTAGTTGAGATATTAAATAAAATGTGTTTTTCGCGCACGAAATTTCCGTATCACAACACGACTGCTGAGGAGCGTTGGCCCTCGTATTTTGGAGAGGCTATTAATCGAGGTTTAATGTCTAGTTTTACCAAAAAAAAACTTTCATCGAAATCGGTGAGGCACATTCGGGATCCTCTTGTTGTCAGTTACTGCAATACTGTTGTTACTGCAGATCTGTACTTAAAACTGCCTCCAAAAAAGCAGCTTCAGGATCCATCATTATATGTATTTAGAGATTTTAAAAAACATCTCCGGTTTCGTAATGTCCGTCCGCATTTTAGAGTGCCATTCGAATAGAGTTATCAAAAGCATTGTGTTCGTATTTGGCACTATATTATAGCAATAGAGCAATCAAGCTTACATTCAAGGACTAATCCACAGAATAGAGAGGGAAGTAAGATCAGTGTAAATGTTACTCAAGTGTAATTCACAGATAAATTGGTTATCAGAAACAATTGAAACGTTGATTTCAAAAAGGTACTAAAGTACATTTTTTTCAAAGTTGATATTTTCATCTATTTGTATTCTAATTGTTTAGTTTTATCTAAATCCGTCACCAAATTTTATCTAAAAAACCTTTAAAAAAGAATTTAAAAATTGCATTTCATTCCAAAAAGTACTAAATCCACATTTCACTTCATTTCAAAAGGTACTAAAAACATTTCCTTCCAAAACGTACTATATCCTATGTAAACAGATAACCTTTCCTTTCATTTCCTTCGAAAAGGTACTATATTTCCTACTATACGGCAGAAGCACCTAACCCCATAATATATCATTAATTTATTGTTTTCATCATTTTATGCATATTTATTGCTTCATTTAACACGTCTTGGGTCACCGCTATTATTTTGATCACTGGTTCTAACCTAATAATCAGTTATTAGGCTATTTGAAACAACTTAATTGCGTCGCTTTGGTTCTTTTAGGTTGTCAATTAAATTAATTTTTTTCGTAGTATTTCTTCTTACAGTAACATAAATTTGGTTTAAAAATTTTCAGAAACTCACATTTTAATAGAATAATGGTATTTGACGCAGCAAATAGTTGGAATTAGCATTCCACGAACTTGCTAAATATGTGAAGAAAATCCGTGCCTGATCGAACTTAGTAGTCGATTTTTTTATGTAAAATAAAATCTCAAAAGTTATTATTTATCAGTATCTATGGTTAAATATTGTTTACACGTTGTTAATAATATAGTTAAATTAGCTAAATTCACACAAATAGTAAATACAAGTTCAAAACAAACTTCATAATTACATACTATCTTATTAAAGTGCCATAAATAGAAAGAAAGCTATTTCTCAGAGGGAGAATAAGGTAATATACATAACTAAGTAATTAACCATATAAAGACGTTAGTTATCACTAATGTTGTATCAGAAAGGTTATAGTGACTGTTACCAACTTATCTCGCGTTATATTCTTCCAAAAAGTACTATACGTATCCCTTTTAATTCTTTCAAAAAAGTACTATATCCATGTTTCGTTCCAAAAAGTACTATATCCATATTATATTGTTTAAAATCATCGCAAAATGCATGCATTAATTTGGAAAAATGAGTTGGCAACACGCTTAAAAATCCACTTTTGATTTTAATAAAAAAATAATCACGTAAATTGGTCCAATAATAAATGAATGGCAGTTTTTAGCGTTTAATTTACTAAAGTGGATATAGTACCTTTTGGAAATCAACGTCTCAATTGTAAAGACTTTTCGTATTTCAAAATCATACATGAACAATTAAAATTATTTAGTAGAACAAAAATGCTGTACTAACTTTCCCATTTTATGAATACGTTTTGGTTGATACACCTTCTTCAAATCCAAAAAAATTTTCAAAGACGACAGGAATTATTTTAAGAATTTTTCTTTGTTGACACCTGAAGATGATGTCAAGCCAAAACGCTGGAAGTGATGGAGTTACCAATACAGCCTTTTTATTTTATTTTGAATTTGACCTTTACCTTAATATATTAACACTCAATATAAAGTTATTTTTACTTTCACTTGCCTATAAATAAAATATATAGTAAGGGAAAGTTCATCAAAATCAACTAACCAGAAGAACGACTTTATGCCCTGCATTTTTTACCTTTTTACGATTTTCATTAAAGTCGCTATATGGATATCAAATTTAATGGGCTTTAAAATCGTATAGGTTTCATTCTGATTTAAACAGCCTGACAGGACATAGTTTAAATTTTTTTCCTCTAAAGTACCTTTTTTTAATTTTTTAGATTTTAAAATATTAGGCACATTATTTTGTAAGCACTTAAATTTTAATAACTGTAAGTATTTTTAATAACATCTAAATATGCAAGTTGAGCGAATTTGATAAACTAATGAAGAAATGAGCAAACCTATTTTTGTGAGCAATTTTTGTGTTTTTGAACTCAAGAACAGTAATATAGATGAATAATGTAGCGTTGAATAGCTAAAGATTTCAGAAAAGATGTTATCTCATACAAAGAATTGTGAAACTTAATGGAGAGTGATGAAAAGTCGATGAAACTAACAAATCGTTGTAGATGTTTATGTTTCTATTGAAATTCAATTTCGTTAATTCTTTAATAACTGATTTTTATCTCTAAATGTATTTAAAAATTATTAAATTGATTATAACAACGGAGGTAAGCAAAAGTCGAGTGTTGCGCGCACCAGAATTTTAATCTTGATTTTTTATTTAGTATAGCTAAATATTTAGTTAAGTTCATAGAGCGCAAGTCCACAGTTCTTCAGGTCCCAGGTTCGAATCCTGGCTGTGGCAGAATATTATTTATTTCAGCTGATGGCAAAATAGCAAAAACATTTTTTTCAATTTGCAAATACAGTTGGTAAAGTTTACACCAAATAATTTTGTGAACTTTTTATTAAATCAAATGTAGTGTAAAGTAATAATTCATTCCTTGACAATAAATAAAATAGAATACACAAATGGAAAGTTAAAGAGACGAAAATTGCATCGTTGAAAATAATTTGTATTGTTAGGTATATTATTTAATCTTAAGTGTTTTCATCGAAACTTTAAATCCATTTATTAGGTCTAAAAATGTATTTTAACAAGCAATAAAAATAAGTA
The DNA here is from genome assembly GCA_023052935.1 of Piezodorus guildinii. NCBI lineage: Eukaryota > Metazoa > Arthropoda > Insecta > Hemiptera > Pentatomidae > Piezodorus > Piezodorus guildinii. The sequence continues at coordinate 90,968,705 of CM041294.1, forward strand.
CAAACAAAATATAACTTAATAATGATAAAGAGTAAGAACAGACGCGTGGCACTTGACCTTGCTTACGATACCATTTATACGATGCATGTGTCCAGTGACCTCATCATAATATGTTTTGAGTTCCGTTCAGGTTTAATAATATATATCTTAATTGGAACCTTCACACACGACTAAAATGAGAAAAAAAAAACTTATGAAGGAAGTCGTAAACATTTCGACAGTGAATGTTTCGCAATGGAGCTGTTTCACTGACTTCCCTTGACGAAATACCATCTAGACCTGAACCGAACACTGCCTCAGTTCCAGTTACTACTATCACGATAGTAGCAGGGGAGAAAAGTATAATTATTTCTAATAAACATGCGTAATAAAATACAAAAAATATTTAATATCAATTAATGTTATTTTTAATAAAAGATTAAAAAATATATGGTAAAGCTGTGCGATATCAGGTACTCGTTAAAGATCCCTTTTTAATTAAACCTGAGTAGAAAAAATTTAGGACTACTATTGTAGCATCGTCTGATTAGCCACAGTAGCATAAATTAACGATAAATAAATCAACAGACAAACAACTTTCATAAAAATATATATAAATAATTGATAAACAAGTTGAATGGATTCGTGAAACGTTAATTGAGCATGATCGCTTTTATATTCTCGATTCTCTCAAGGACAGGATGTGGTACAAACGCGGAAACATTTTTGCCTTGTTATCCATCTATTTTCTACTAAATTAATTCTGTTTTTACTTATTTTTTTCTGATAAAAAACAAAACAACTGCACGTGCACTTAGCAATGCATTTAAAAGTTCAATGTTAAAAGTTAAAAGATTTCAACACAAACCCTCGACCGACATCCTGCCATACTGTTTAAGAAAGTTCCACTGATCCCTGTCTTACATATCAGCTATTTGTACCATGCATTTTGCACATTTTTATGATTATATATACAAGCGGGGTTAGTGGTACTTATAGAATAATTTATTATTTATACAGTAGGAAATATCTAAAAATAAAAACCTACACAATAAAAACAATTACAGTAAAAAACAAAACAAATTAATTTACAAAGAAAAATAAAAAACAAAATAACCATCTTATGGTTATATGGGAATGTCTTAAACTAATAATTATATATTAAAGCTATACAATAATTTTTTACTTTCACTTACTATATATAGTAAGGGAAAGTATTGCGATGGTGAAAATTTTCTAATTCCAGTTTTCAACGGAAATACACATTTTAAGGTCCCCTGAATCCAAATAACCAAGTTCCGCAAAAAGGTCTGTGAGTGTGTTACATACATCATTACATCTTACATTACATCACTATTACTACTGTTCATTATGTAACAAATTTTAATATTTCTCAATAAATAAATGAATAATCAATAAATAAAAATAACTATATTATCTTGTTACCACTGATGAAAAACAGGTGAATATATAAATTGAATGAATTCGATACCCAACTAAAGGAGAAAACTGAAAACATATTTTTCAATGCAATTTTTCGTTTTTGAATATAAGAACAGTAATATACATGTATGATATACCGCTGGAAAGCTAAAGATTTTAGAAAAAAATATTATCTCATACACAAGCTTTTAAAAGTTAATAAAGAGTGATAAAAAAAACGATAAAACTAAGTGATTGTTTTAGATAATAAGATTTTTTAATAAAACACATGTTTCTATATTTTTTTTTTTTTATTTTTATTACAAAACAAAAAATTTGACATAAAATTTAATTTACCATCTGCATTTCTTTTGCAATAAGCAAATTTGTGGACTGCTGAAGCAGCGGCTCATCATAGCAGAGTTCGTTAAGTGATCAGCATATCTCTTGGCTACCGCCTGCGTAGTCGTCGGGGTGGGCTGTAAGGATTCGTAGAGCATTTTAATGTTTCTGTAAGAGGGTTGGTGTTGTATGTTAGTCTTTGGTGAAAGTTATTGTATTGTTCTGTAGCAGTGGCTGAAATAGTCGGAATGTTTAAGTCGTTATGTATAACGTCATTTGTTACGTAGAACGGTGCGTCCACTATTTTGCGCAGCACTTTCGACTGAAAGGACTGTATTCTTTGGATACTTGTTGGTTTGGCAGAGCCCCACAGTTCTATCCCGTATGTCCAGATTGGTTTTAGCAAAACTTTGTAAAGAGTTAGTTTGTTGGTTAATGATAATTTAGAGCTTCTGTCAAGTAATCTAGATAAAAGACCGTATCGTCTGTTGAGTTCTTTGCGTTTTTGTCGAATGTGGGTACTCCAGGTCAGTCTTTTGTCCAAGTGAATACCTAAATATCGAATTTCGTCGGAAGGCGGAATAGGAATATTATTAAAGTTAATGGGAGGAGAAGGTTTGTGGTTCAGGGTGAACACTACATGAGCACTCTTGGACTCGTTCATCTTTATTTTCCATCTAGAAGCCCAAGCAGAAATTTCATCAAGGTGGTTTTGGAGGGATATTGCCGCTTGTAAAGGATCCTTATCTGAACAAAGAACAGCTGTATCATCAGCAAAAGTAGCCAAAAGAGTCCCATTGTGCTGGGGAAGATCTGACATATAAATGTTAAACAATATTGGTCCTAAAACACTGCCCTGAGGTACACCTGCCTTAATTTGCTGAATGTCTGAGAGTTCGGTCCCGACTTTGACAGAAAAATGTCTATCCGAAAGGTATGAAAGGAATATTAAATAGAACGTAGGTGGAAGTAAAATTTTCAGTTTGCAAAGCAATCCTTCGTGCCAAACCTTGTCGAAAGCCTGACTAATGTCAAGGAAAACACCTGGACAATATTTTTTTGACTCTAGTGAATTTGAAATGAAATCAACTAAACGATGAGATTGTTGTATAGTGGAATGATGTTTTTTAAAGCCGAACTGATGATTGGGTATAAACTTTAATATTTCAAGAGAATCTAAACGGTGAAGAAGTATTTTTTCGAATAATTTTGAGAACGAAGGAAGAAGGCTGATCGGGCGATAGGAATTTAAACAGTCTGAGGATTTATTTGGTTTTAGCACCATGATAACTTCTGAATATTTCCACAAGACTGGAAAATACGTGATTTTGAAAATGGAATTATAAATATTGGTTAAAAAAAGGATTGCTTTCCATGGTAAATTTTTAATAATGAAATTCGTAATTAAGTCAAACCCTGGAGCTTTATTGTTCGGCAAGCTCTTAATAATATCACGAACTTCGTACGGATGAATTGCTTTTGGAGGTAATGTCATTGGTAAGGGCACGTTAAGGTGGGATTGAACAAGAGTTGTACATAGTCTGTCATTAATATCATCATGAGTTTTAAAAGTCCCACTGAGATGGTTAGCAAACAATTGAGCTTTTTGTGCGTCTGATTTTGCCCAAGAACCGTCAGGATATCGAAGCGGATGAGAAACTTCGTGATGTTGGAGTATCCGTTTGGTCAAATTCCATAATGGTTTCTCACCAGTCGATGTACGTTTCAAGAAGTTATTAAAGTTTTCAGTTTTTGAACGTCTTATTTCCTCTTTAAGCTGACGTGTTAGTTTATTAAAATTATGTCTGTCCGATGGGTAACGAGTCTGTTGCCATAATTTTCTAGCTTTTCTTTTCAGGATAACAAGGTGACGAACACCTGGAGGGAGATAATTTTGTTGGTGTCTGTCTGTCGTTTTCTTGGGCAGATTAGAATCCTAGGCGGACTTTTGAATGGTTCGCGTTAGGTGATATACTGCATCGTCTAAATCATCTGGTGTCCGTATATCAGTATTAAGCGACAATGAATTTTCAATGCATAATCTAAAATTACACCAATCAATTTTTCCAGGCGTTAATGTTGGTCGCGGAGTTTTAATTAGCGGTTTAGAATCTATAGTTAAAAGAAGGGGGGAGTGATCAGAAGATAAGTCAGTCAGGTCAGTGATGTTACAGTGGTGCAAATTAAATCCCTTAGTGATGAAGAAATCCAAGATGTCAGGCACCCTATTAACATCCATAGGCCAATATGTCGGTGAGGGCGGAGATAGGAATTTACATCGCTTAGCAAGAATTGCATTGTGTAGGGCTCTGCCCCTGGTGTTTGTCATCCTGCTACCCCATACCTGGTTCTTGGCATTATAATCCCCACCACATAAAAATCTGTTACCTAAAGAATGTAACAAGTGCTCAAACGTTTGAATAGACAAATTTCCACGAGGGGGACAATATAGAGCTGCAATGTTCAAATTGAAATTGAGTACATCAACCATTATTGATGTACACTGAAAATCCTCGAAGCCCTCAGAAGCATTAAAGTGGTGACTGATTGAACTCTTAATAAGAATGAGGGTACCTCCCTTGGCTGTATTTGAAGGATGGTCAGTCCTGTAGGTAATATAAGAAGGTAAATGAAACGGTTTACATTTTGTCAAGTGAGTCTCAGTTAGTAGGGCCACGTCTATGTCATTGTCGCTAAGAAAAATTTCGAGTTCGTTCTTACGGGATAGGACACCGTTGGCATTCCAAAGAATTACTTTCAGTCCTCTCATTTAATAAGGGTCGGAAGGACATGCTGCAACAGCGAAGTAAGTAACTTTATCAGGGGCGTAACAAGATTTTTAAATTCGTTTATAAAGTCAGTAAGTTGTGTCGTCAAATCTGGTACATTTTGGGCTGTGAGGTTAGGTATTGGTACAACGTCATTAGGTGTCCTGGTCATGGTTTGTGAGTATGTTGGTTGCGTAGCAACCTGAACACAGTCAGTTAGTAATTGTGGCGGTGGCTCAAAATTACTTTCTATATAAATTCAATTTGTTCGTTTATTCGTTTAACGTCACTTTATGCTACTATGGCTAATCGGACGATGCCACAGTGGGAGTCCTAAATTTTGCCTATCCAAGTTTTTTTAGGAAAGGGATCTTTAACGAGTACCTAACATCGCAGATGCTCGGGACCACCTTTTAACGTCCCCTCCGAAGGACAGCATAACTAAGGATTTTTTACTCCCATTAAAAAATCCTAGGGCCACCCGCAGGTTTGAACCCGCGACCTTTGGCATAGAAAGCTGTTATGCTAGCAACTACGCTATGGGTGACCCCTTATAAATTCAATTTAATTAATTCTTTAATAGTTTCACGTATTTTTATCTCTAACTGTATTTGAAAATTCTTTCATTGATTTTAAAATTGGAGGTAAGTGAAAGTCGTGTGTGTTGGCCGCATCAGATTTTTTAATTATTTTCAGAATTAGTGCAATAATACGTGTTTAGTGCGTTTATGTATGTATCGCTTTTGAGTGTTCTTGTCATAATAACCTAAATAAATTATTTAAAGAAAAACATGTTTCTAAAGAGAGTCAAAGTAATTCTTTATGTTTTTTCCAACTCTAACTATAAATACAAATTGTTAAATTAGATATTAGATTTATCTAGATATTTGTGAGCTTAAATAAATAAATTGTTAAAAATCTTTAGGATTTAACTAAAAATTGATATGACATGCTCTGATTTGGCATCTTGCCCATGTAATTATATCTCAAACAAACATAAAGAGGATAATTTGTAAAGTTTATTACAACAGTTTTAAGGGCAGATTTGTATAAATGTCATGCTAACATTTTAGGCTGTGCACTTCATCAAGAAATAAAAGGCCAAAGTTCCATTATAAATTAGTTATAGTTTTTACTTTCACTTACTATATATAGTAAGAGAAAGTATTGCGATCGTGAAAATTTTCGAATTCCAGTTTTCAACGGAAATACACATTTTAGGGTCCCTTAAGTCCAAATAACCAAGTCCCGCAAAAAGGTCTGTGTGTGTGGTAACTCCCGGGTGGAAACGGTAAGTCCTATGAAACTGAATTTTAATATTTAAGACTAATATACGCCCGAGACGTTACAAAACCTTTTTTTATCAAAATGAGCTTACCAGAAGAGCCACTTTATACCATGCATTTTGCAACTTTTTTTCAATTTTCTCGAAAACGGTTCTGACGTTTTTGAATAAACTCGCTATATCGATGTAAAATTTAATGGACTTTAATATCATTTAGTTTTCATTCTGATTAAAATGGTGTGACAGGGGTTAAATGACGATATTTTAAATTTTCTTTTTCTAAAGTACCTTTAATTTGGTTGATTCTATAAAAATAACTATATTTTCTTGTTACCACTGATGAAAAACAGGTAAATATATAAATTGAATGAGTTCGATACCCAACTAAAGGAGAAAACAGAAAAAATATTTTTTTAATGCAATTTTTTGTTTTTAAACATAAGAACAGTGATATACATGTATGATATACCGTTGGAAAGCTAAAGATTTTATAAAAAATATTATCTTATACTCAAGCTTTTAAAAGTTAATAGAGAGTGATGAAAAGAGGATATAAATAACTAATTATTTTAGATAATAATATAATAGATTTTTTAATAAAACACACGTATTTGTACAAATTCAATTTGTTTATATATTTAACGTCACTTTATTCTGCTATGGCTAATCGGACGATGCTACAGTGGAAGTCCTAAATTTTGCCTATCCACGTTTTATTTGGATAGGGATCTTTAACGAGTACCTGACATCGCACAGGTTCGGGACCACCTTTTAACGACCCTTCCGAAGGACGGATTAAACTAAGATTTTTTACTCCCATTAAAAAATCCTAAGACCATCTGCGAGTTTGGACCGGCGACCTTTGGCATGGGAGGCTGTTATGCTAGCCACCAAGCTACAAGTGATCCCACTAAATTGAATTTAATTAATTCTTTAATAGTTTCACGTATTTTTATCTCTAACTGTAACTGACAATTCTTTCATTGATTTTTAAAACTGAGGTGAGTGAAAGTCGTGTGTTGCCCGCACCAGATTTGTTTCTCTTATTTTGAAGATGGAGAAAAAGATGTATAGAGTTTTAAGATCAGTAAAGTGCGATAAAACAAAAAAAAAATCTATATATTCAAGTAACAAATTATCAGAGATGTAATTTCCCCAAAACTCGGTCATTATTGAAGACAGAAAAAACGAAAATATTTTTGAGATCTAGACATCGCGATGAGTAAAGAAAAAAAAATCTTATACGATCAAGCCACAACATGTAAGATATGTGATTCTCAGATCATACAGTTACTATAGATGATGGAAAAAAAATATAAGGTGTTTTGGAATAACGAAATTTTTACATGAATTATTTGAAGGAAAATCGAAAGAAAAAAAGAGGAAATAGTAAAGAAGTCTAGTATAATTTCTTTTGGTTTATTACTTCCAATAAAGAACCTTTGTAATCGATCCAAAAAAATCTGGTGCGGGCATCACACGACTTTCACTTACCTCAATTTTTAAAATCAATGAAAGAATTTTCAAATACAGTTAGAGATAAAAATACGTGAAACTATTAAAGAATTAATTAAATTGAATTTCTATAGAAACATGTGTTTTATTAAAAAATCTATTATATTATTATATAAAATAATCAGTTAGTTTTATGTTCATTTCATCACTTTTTAATAACATTTACAAGTTTGTCATTAGATAATATTTATTCTAAAACCTTTAGCTTTCCAACGGTATATTATACGTGTATATGACTGTTGCTATGATCAAAATAAAAAAATTGCATTAAAAAATATTTTTTCAGTTTTCTCCTTGTTGTTGTTTGTTTATTTATTTAACGTCACTTTATGCTACTATGGCTAATCGGACGATGCTACAGTGGGAGTCCTAAATTTTGCCTATCCAGGTTTTATTAGGATAGGGATCTTTAACGAGTACCTGACATCGCACAGGCTCGGGACCACCTTTTAACGTCCCCTCCGAAGGACGGCGTAACTAAGGATTTTTTACTCCCATTAAAAAATCCTAGGACCACCTGCGGGTTTGAACCCGTGACCTTTAGCATGGGAGGCTGTTACGCTAGCCACCCAGCTACAAGTGATCCCTAAAGTTTTCTCCTTTAGTTAAATATCGAATTCGTTCAACATATATATTGATGTGTTTTTCATAGATGGTAACAAGATAAAATATTTAATTTTATAAAATCTACGAAATTAAAGGTACTTTACAGGAAAAAAAAAATGTAAAATATCGGCATTTAAGCCCTGTCAGACCATTTTAATCAGAATGAAAACTACATGATATTAAAGCCCAATAAATTTTACATCGATATAGCGAGTTTAATCAAAATCGTCAGAACCGTTTTTGAGAAAATCGAAAAAAGTGCGAAATGCATGGTATAAAGTGGATCTTCTGGTAAGCTCATTTTGATGAAAAAGGTTTTGTAACGTCTCGGGCGTATATTTGCCTTAAATAAAAAAAATCAGTTTCTTAGAACTTACCGTTTTCGCCCGGGAGTTACCACACACACACAGAACTTTTTGTGGGACTTGGTTATTTGGACTCAGGGGACCCTAAAACGTATATTTCCGTTGAAAACTGGAATTCGAAAATTTTCACGATTGCAATACATTCCCTTACTATATATAGTAAGTAAAAGTAAAATTATTCCCTCTCAAAATTGAGGGCTTTCGTTTCAAGATACGTAGAACCCTAATAAAGAATAAAAAGAAAATCCGTTTGTCCGTCGCACTTTTTGTAAATGGCATAAGTTATGGTCGATACAAAATTAAATTCCCTACAAAACAAAAAAATTAACGAAATCGGTTAGGTAAGAATAAGCAGAGATAATGTAGTTTTGAAATTAGCAGTTGTGATAGGCCATTTTTCTTTACATTATTTATTGTTTTTACTTTCACTTACCTATATATGAAATATATAGTAAGCGAAAGTATTGCGATCGTGAACATTTTCGAATTCCAGTTTTCAACGGAAATACACGTTTTAGGATCCCCTGAGTCCAAATAACCAAGTCCCGCAAGGTCTGTGTAGGTGTGAAAAGACCTAAAAGAAACTGAAATTCCATATGAAATACTACTATATTCCAAATCACGAAGTCCAGCAAAAAGTCTGTGTGTGTTGTCTAGCATGAAAACGAAAAGTCCTATGAAAATGAAACATCATATTTAAGACTATAAGCCCGAGATATTACAGAACCTTTTTCATCAAAATCAGCTAACCAGACGAGTCACTGTATACCATGCATTTTGCACTTTTTTACGATTTTCTCAAAATGGCTCTATCGATTTTGATTAAAATAGTCTGACAGGGCATAAATACCTATTATCAAAACTTTTTTCTTCTAAAGAACCTTAAGTTTTGTAGATTATATAAAAAATAACCATATCATCTTTTATTTTAAGCATTGATAAAAAAAAGATAAATTCAAAAGTTAAACGAATTCGATATACAACTAAGGAAGAAAAGAGCAAAAAAAATTGTTATACAATTTTTGTGTTTTTGAGCATAAACAGTAATATAGGTGTATAATATAACGTTGGAAAGCTAAAGATTTTATAAAAAATATTATCTTATACACAATATTGTAAAAGTCAACAGAAAGTTATGCGCAGGATTATTTATTCTGTTACTTTAGCTGTGGAGCGACGCTAGGGTATTAAGAGTTTCCTGGAGCACACCCAGCCTCTATAAAGTGGGTACCCAAAGATAGGGAGAAAAACCTGAAGGCTGAGCGTGATTTAGGCCTCACATCCTAACATAAACAGTACGAATCTTTACAAGTACTGAGCCCAAGCCCTTTGTGGGTTGTAGAGGTGGTAGGTTTTTTTTTTTATAATATTTTTCTATTAAAATTTCAGTCAATTATCAAGTATTATCGTGCTGCATATTTATTTTACGGTGTAGGATTATATATAATATTAGTTTTAAAAAGGAAAAGTGTGTAGAATGGAGGAAATGTGCCCGGAAAAGTGAAAGGAGGGAACCCTATTGTTGAAGGTAGGTAGAGACTACCTAGAGCTGTCGTTAACTTTCCATCCTATAATCCTATGTGTACATCCGCGTTTCCTAGCTCACGGCGTAGTATATTCGTCGTCGTCTTGGAGTATCAAGGATCCTAGGGAAATATGAAAGTACCAGTGTAGGATTGGGTCAGGAGGTTGTGGGTTCGACAGCGACTACGTATTCAGAACCCAAGTCATCAAAAAAGAAAGATAATACTAAAATGGTTGGTTGCTTAGTGTTGTAGTTATACAACCATAAGATGGCCATTACCACCCTTAGAAAAATTTAAACGGTCAGCACTTACAACATGAAGCTCAAGAAGCACAGGAACGTCACTTTATGCTAATGTGGCTAATCGCACAATGCTACAATGGAAGTCCTAAATTTTGCCTATCCATGTTTAATTAGGATAGGGATCTTTAACGAGTACCTGACTTCGCATAGACCCGGAACAACCATTTTATGTCCCCTCCGAAGGAAGGCATAACCAAGTTTTTACTCCCTAAAAAAATCCTAGGACCATCTTCCGAGTTTAAACTCGCGACCTTGGGCGTTGATGGTTGTTAAGGATGTTAAAATATCGTAATTTGAGCCCGGTCAGCCTATTTCAATAAGAATAAAACCTACATGATATTAAAGCCCATTAAATTTTACATTGATATAACGATAGCGAGTTCAGTCAAAATCCTTTTTTTTTTTTTTTAGATAGATTTATTGCTGTTTACAACTGTATAATGATATACATCTAGTAAATGAGATACAAGATAAAAATGTCATGGATTCACATGTGGGGATACTACCCATTGGCAGCTCCCCAAAGACTATGTTAAACTAGAAGGTCTCGTGGCCATCTTCTTTTCAGACGCCTCGGAGGATTATCAGGGATTTTAGAGGAAGCAAGGATTGAAACAAGTGGATTAGAGTGGGAATGGAGTTTGTCATGAAAGGAGTGGTACCTGGTTCGCGCCAAGTCAGCAACATAGGGAACGTTAAGGTCTTTATGGATGAGTTTATTTGTGACAAAATAAGGAGCGTTGAGGATTTTTCGAAGGATTTTTGATTGCAAGGATTGGAGACGGGAAGAATTTGATGGTTTAGTAGAGCCCCAAATCTCTACTCCGTAAGTCCATATCGGTCTGATGATAGTCATATAGATGAGCCTTTTGTACTTAAGTGGAAGGTTAGAGCGTTTGTCTAGTAAGTGTTGAAGTAGTCGAAAACGTCGGGCAGTTTCTTGTCTTTTCAGTCTTGTATGAGGGTTCCAAGTAAGACGTTTGTCCAGGTGCAGTCCTAGGTATCGGATCTGTTCAACCGTCAGTCAAAATCCTTAGAGCCGTTTTTGAGAAAATCGTATAAAGGTGCTAAATGCTACGTATAAAGTGGCTCTTCTGATTCACCGATTTTGGTGAAAAATTTGTTGTAACACCCCGGGTGTAAAGTTATCTTAAATATAAAATATCAGCATCGTGTGACTGGCTGTTTTCGTACTAGACTTACCACATACGGACACACACACTGAATTTTTTGTGGAACTTCATCATTTGGACTAAGGGGATTCCCAAACTTTTATTTCTGTTGATTTCTATAATTTTTACCATCTTATTACTTTTCCTTACTATATTTATCATGTATAAGTAAGTGAAAATAAAAAATCTTGGGCGCGCAACACACGACTTTCACTTACCTCTTTTAAAATCAATTTAAGAATTTTTAAATACATTTAAAATTACAAATAAATTGTTAACCAATTGATTATTTTGAATTTCAATAGAAACTTGTGTTTTATTAAATAATCTATTATATTTTTATCTACAACAATCAGTTAGTTTTATCGGCTTTTCATCACCCTCTATTAACCTTTAAATTCCGTATATTAGAAAATATTTTTTCTGAAATCTTTGGCTATCCAACGCTATATTATAGCCTGTCCCACTACAACCTATGAAGAGTTTTGGGATCAGTACATGTAGAGATTCGTACTGTTTCTAGGCCAACGGCAGTGCAATGAGATGATTCGGCCATGCTCAGACGCCAGGTTTTCTTCCCACTTTTTAGGTACCCACTTGATGGAGGCTAGGTGTACCCCAGGAGGGTCTCCATACCCCAGGATCGCCCCCCCCCCCCTCCGGCTGAAAAAAAAAACAGAATAAATAATATTCCGCCACAGCCAGGATGCGAACCCAGGACCCGGAGCACAGTAGACAAGCGTTCTACCCACTATACCACGCCGCTCCCCTAGATTCTAACGGTATATAATACATCAGTATTATTCTTGTGTTCAAGAACAAAAAAATTGCTTAAAAGATATGTTTTGCACTTTTCTCCTTTAGTTGCTAATCAAATTAGCTCAACTTGCATATTTACCCGTTGTTTATCAATGCTAATAAGAGAATGTACCATATTTTTCGAAATCTATAAAATTAAACGTACTTTGAAGGAAGAAAATTTCAAATATCGGCATCTATTGCCAGTTAAACTATTTCAACAAGAATGAAACCTACTTCATATTAAAGCCCATTGAATTTTACATCGATTCAGCGAGTTTTTTCATAATCGTATAAAGGTACTGAATACTACGTGTAAAGTGGCTGTTCTGATTCACCGATTTTGATGAAAATGTTTCAGTAACATCTCGGGCGTATAGTTAACTTTAACATGAAATTTCAGTTTCATAGGACTTTTCGTTTTCGCCCGGGAGTTTCCACACGCACAGACAGACCTTTTTGCGGGACTTGGTCATTTGGACCCCCTAAAATGTGTATTTCCGTTGAAAACTGGAATTCGAAAATTTTCACGATTGCAATACTTTCTATATATTTCATATATTGGTAAGTGAAAGTAAAAAGGAACCAATAAATTGGTTTAGTAATTAATTAATTGGATTTTTGCTTTTCCAATAAAATCTCCAAGAATGGATTTTGTATATTTTAGAAATCAACGGCTGAATAGTAAAAATATATTTTTTTTTTTAAATACATAAATTTGCCTTCCTCGGACGATGTCTCAACAGTAAGATGTGAAAGAGGCGAAAGTTGATCTCAGAGGTTTCGCAAGTCTCCACTCCAGAGATGTAGGACTCTTTGGTATTTACTCTGTACAAATAGTCTTCCTATATTTCACTATGACGTTTGGGATTTTTATTACACTCAACTGCAATAAAACACTATCTTTGTGTGTATTTGGTCAGGCTAACTAGAAAACGATAAGTCTTATAAAAATGAAATTTCATATTTTAGAAGCGTATAAGCCTGATATCTTACCATAACGTTTTCATCAAAATCAGCACGATAGAAGAACCACTTTATACTATGCGTTTGCACGTTTTGACGATTTTGATTAAACTCGCTATATCGATGTAAAATTTAATGGGTTTGAATATCATGTATATTTCATTCGGATTAAAATGACAGGACTTAAATGCCGATATTTTTAGTTTTCTTCTTATAAAATACCTTTAATTTTGCAGATTTCAAAAAATTAACCCTATCATTTCATTGGGGTACCAACCCATTTTGCTGATGCAAAATGGGAAAATATAAAAGCTATAAGAATTCGATAACTAAGTAAAGGAGAAAAGAACAAAAATATTTTTGTAGGTTTTTTTCTGTACATAAGAATATTAATATAAATGTATAGTATACCGTTGGAAAGCCAAATATTTTAGAAAAAAATATCATATATGCAAATTTGTGGAAGGTAATTTAAGGATAATTAATTATGCATAACAATTTTGTATTACTATATTATTTAATCTAAAAAATCTGGTGCGGACAACACACGACATTCACTTACCTCCGTTTTATAAATCGATTAAAAAATTTTCAAATACAGTTAGAGATAAAAATGCGTGAAACCATTTAAGAATTAATTAAATGGAATTTCTATCGAAACATGTGTTTTATTAAAAAATCTATTATATTTTTATCTAAAATAATCAGTTAGTTTTATCGGTTTTTCATCACACTTTATTAACTTTTACAAGCATTTGTATAAGATAATACTTTTTCTAAAATCTTTAGCTTCCCAACGGTATATTATACATCTATATTACTGTTCTTATGTTCAAAAACAAAAAAATTCATTAAAAAAATATGTTTTTTTTGGTTTTCTCCTTCATTTGTTTTTAAAATTCGCACAACTTACATATTTATCTGTTATTTATAAATGCTAACAAGATAATATATTACTATATATAGTAAGTGAAAGTAAAAATATATTTCCAACGAAACTGAATATAATTATTACAAATATTTCAAATTTAAATTTATTTATTTAGTTCTTAAATTGATTTTTTTAACCAGGGTAAGTCAAAGTCGTGTGGTGAGCGTACCAATTTTTTTTTATTATATGATAAGTTATCATAGCTATAGAAATTTGGAAGTGACTTGAAGTTGCAGATCACCTGTAGCATGCTGGCTAGCATAATGGCCTTCTATGCCAAAGGTCACGGGTTCAAACCGACAGGTGGTCCTAGGATTTTTTAATAAGAGTAAAAAATCTTCAGTTATGCCGTCCTTCGGAGGGAACGTAAAAAGATGGTCCCGAACCTGTGCGATATCAGTTTCTCGTTAAATATTTCTATCCTAATTAAATCTGAATAGGCAAAATTTAGGGCTCCCACTTTAGCATCGTCCGATATGCCACAGTACCAAAAAGTTAAATAAATAGACAAACATTTTTTTCATTCATATAATTGGATGTCTATTTTGAATATTTATATATATTTTTTTTATTATTCTTGTGGGAAACCCGTGGCTGAGTGGCTAGCGCGCTAGTCTCGCACGGCTTTTTTTTTTTTTTTAGTTCGAATTCCGTCCAGACATTTATAAGTATATAATTAAATGAGGATTCACTTAATCTCACTCCGCCTCTCCCCCGGGTATGTGGGATCCGTCAGTCTACTGATGGTCACTCTCAAAAATAGGCGCAGGGCCAAATAGTGATGACCCTATTCTATAAAATTTCATTGAGAAACGTGGTGAATATATTCCCCCAGGAGATTACACCACGCGGCCGAGGGCCTACACGGGTTTTTTCCTTCCTTTCTTGTGTATTTATTACTAAAAACCCCATTACTTATTACGTGTTGATTCTTTTACTATCCATTTAACGTCTAAAGTGGCTAATCTGAGGATGCTACAGTGGGAGACCTAAATTTTGCCTATCCAGGTTTAGTTAGAATAGCCATCTTTAACGAGTACCTGACATCGCAAAGGTTCGGAAGCCCTATTTTATGTCTCCTACGAAGAAAGAGATCACCAAGGATGTTTTACTCCTTAAAAAAAAATGAAAAATGGTCGTCTCGTCTGCCGTGTTTGAACCAGCTACTTCGGTCATACAAACTGTTGTGCTAGACCACAGGTGATCCCCTACTCGTCTTAATATGCATTGAGAAATTGGCACATCACTATGCAATATGTGAAATTTTTGTTATATGTAAGTATATTCATGACCGCAATATTAAAGAAACAGCACGTGCATTTACAATGCTAATGATGTTAATTGTAATAATTCTTTTTCTTCTTTTTTTTACCAATAAAAAAATATAAATAAACAATGTATCATTTTTTATCGTGTGAAATAAAAGTATAAATAATTTAAATAAGGTAGACTCAAAGAGATGTTTAAGATCGAGGTCAGCAGTTCCAAGGTCGCCCGGAACTTCCCCAGCCTCCCAGATTTGGTTTTTATGTTAACTTCCTCTTCCACATTCTGGAGGCTCTGAAAGTAAGGTTAGTATTTCGATTTCGATTTAGTAAAATCGATTTTTAAAAATTATAATAAACATTTTGAATATATTGGGTTGTAAAGTAAAATAAGCTCCAAGCGTTTTTTCCTGGTTATTTCAATAAAAACTACAGATTCTTGTAAATATTTTAAATAAATTATATATGACTCATTTTGAACTATTACATGTTGCCATCTCTCAGGTAATTTTTTATTTCCGTCCTCTCAGAACAGTTGAAGGACACCCCGAGCGGTTTGCGTCTTCCAAGTCCAATGTTTCGGTTCTGAACCGAGCAAACAACTAACTGGCGAGATATTTATGAGACATCCTGTATATTATATGAAATTTTGGGGAAATATATATAAGCATTAAACTTATAATAATTTAAAACATTCATCAGGTTATTAGAAAAGTATTTTTTTTAATGAAACGTATGTTATCCTATAATAACAGAGCATATCATAACAAATACAATTTTTTGCACAAACCGAAACAAAAAAAAATCCGACTAATTACTAGGATTGCGATGGCATTGTCCTGTTCAGCTACCATAACCAGCTGTCGGGGAAGCATCACAGAATAATCAGAGAAAAAATGAAGGAAACTAAATCATAACAGACAGTAGGTTATGCATAGAGAAAAACATGTAGAAAATATAATTTGGATTGTAATAAGAATCGTCGGTCAGATGTTTTCTTTGTAAGTAATTATGAAGGAATTATTTAAAGCGAAATTCATTCAGAAGGCATTAGCACGTCAAACCATTTGATTATAATTATACATCAAGTTTCAATGATTAATGGTTAATCTTAAATTCTTTATTTTTTTGGAAAATATTATAATTTATCGTTATACAAAAATGGTGCAATTATCTTACAATGCAATGTTTCATTATTTGCAAATATCAATCTTGGGGTACAAATGTTTAATTAGCTGTTGATAGGCAATTAAGTAATAAGAAAAGCAATAAATTATTCAAAAGAAAATGGCATATCAGCACTTCTAATTTCAAAACGCTATGTCTCTGCTTGTTCCTAACCGATTTCAAGGAATCTTTTTTCGTTTTGTCGGG
This sequence comes from Piezodorus guildinii, assembly GCA_023052935.1. NCBI lineage: Eukaryota > Metazoa > Arthropoda > Insecta > Hemiptera > Pentatomidae > Piezodorus > Piezodorus guildinii. Next base: position 90,985,321 of record CM041294.1, read on the forward strand.
AATTTCCTCTTTGTTTATCACTTTGTTTTGATTTTCATTTATCTTTAATAATTTTTGGTGGAATTACATATATTATAATTTGTGACTTTAATATACAGATCAATTTTATTATTTATTTTTTTTCAAGAAAAGAAGATTTCAATTTTTTTCCTTTCTCCTTTTTTTTTTTTTTTTTTGTTTATCGCGTTTTACTGATTCTAAGACTCTTTCCATATTTTTCTATATCTTCAAAAATAACTGAGTTATGGGCATATTAATGGATTAAATTTCAATTTTTTTTCTTTTCTTTTTTCGCTTTTTTATAATCATTCGCGTTTTTGTTGGTTAAAAAACGCTTATAAATTGTTTCTATATCTTCAAAAATAACCAATTTTTAGTGGAATTATATATATTACAATTTGTGACTTTAATATACTGATCATTTTTTTTTTGTTTTCATCGCGTAAGATTTCCATTGTTTTCTTCCTCCTTTCTTGTTTTTTTTTTTTTTTTTTTTTTTTTTGTTGATCGAGTTTTAGTGATTCTAAAACTCTTTCCATATTTTTCTCTTTCTTCAAAAATAACTGAGTTATGGGCATATTTACGGATTAAATTTCAATTTTTTTTCTTTTCTTTTTTTCTCTTTTTCATAACTATTCGCGGTTTTTTGGTTAAAAAAACATTTATAAATTTTTTCTCTATCTTCAAAAATAACTGAGTTTTTTAATTAAATCACTATTAATCGACCACCATTTTAAAAATAATAACAATTTTTTTATTCTTTATTCGGGTTCTACACATCTTGAAAAGTAATCTCTCAAATATTTATTGAAGGCAATTTTTTTTTTTTTTTGGTCGATTACAAAGGTTCATTATTGAAAATAATAAACCAAAATGATAAAACTCATCAATGGTTTAGAGGAATACAGAAAAATTTTACATAAAAAGTTGAGGTATCCAAAATAACATTTATGAACAGTTAAAAAATGATTTTAATCAGTTTATTATCAATCAGCTTTAGGTAGATATATTAATCTGTTAATTTTTTTTTTCCGTTTAATCCACTTTGGGGTACGTTAGGTCAATCAGTGTTTTAAGCTATGAATGAATGAATTTCGATCTGCCCAGTATTTCTTCATCCTTTCAGATCTTACCTTCCTTCCTTCTTCAGAAAGACGGTAGAACCGCTTGGTCTTGAACCTGTCCTGGAAACACTTCATTGTGTCCTTAGTGATGTTCTACGCAGATCCGTTCCTTAACATCTCTTCTGTAATTTTCAACTCTCCTAGATTATTCTCAGTCTCTTTAAATCAGTTGATTTTCTTGTTACGGAAAAAGTGGAAGATTCTTTTAGTTATCCTTCTTAGATTCATTATTAGGATGTGACCATAGAAGTCAATCTTCCGTTTCCTTTTCTGCTAATTTATTAACAAATTTATTTTTACTGTTTGTGGATTATATAAGATTTTCCAAAACGTTATCAGTGAAGTAATGTAATATTAATACATAAATAAAAATAAGAAACTTATAAAGAAAAAAATATATCGCATAAACAGTATTGTATATTATACAATATTATATGAACTAAACAATATTAATTATGAGAATTATAACGAAATATAAAAACCATCATCCCTTCACTAATACATATATGTAGTTGTCAAAGTTAACAAAGTATATTTAGTCATAATAATAATAATAATTTATTTATTTGTTTTCGTAACTTTCTCTATATAATCATTTTCCTGGTTAACATATATTATTATTCAAAAAAGAGTTTTAATTGAAAAAAAAAATGTTTAAAAACTTCTGTATACATGAAACAGCTATATATAAATATATGGGACAACACAATTAATTTAGAGTATGACTACATGAATAAATTTAAAAAAATAAGAGCAAAAATAAAGAAGTAACTTTTAACGATAATGCGAATGTGAAAATATAAACAACAATTTGAAGTGTATAAACGAATCCTTGAATAAAATACAAATATTTCAGATTAAAATCAAGTTTTAAAATATAAGAAATTATTTTCCAAACTTACTAAAGGGAATCAATGGAGGTTTAATAGTTTCCGACGAAGGATCTAATTTTTAGGCTATACTCTGAGTATAATATAAAATATTATTTAATTTCAGATGGCTGTTTAATGTAAAATTAAATTGAAATAATTGAATTATTGTCCTGTCTACTATAATTTATATTATTATTAAAAAAAAAAGTTGTATTTATTTATTATTCTTAACTATGTTTAAAAAAAAACTTCACAATAAATAAAAAATGTATACCATATATACGGGCCAATACAGTAAATTTCTTGTGGTATATAACTTATCGAAAGCTCTACATAAAAATATAAATACTTCAGATTAGAAAGGCTCAAATTAAAAATATAAATAAATTACACATCACTTCCTAAGGAAAATCAGTGAGAAATTAAACGCAAACAAACTAATATCATGGACTTTTAATCGTTTCTAATGATTGATATATTTTTTTGAGCTGACCACTGTACAATAAAAAAAATATTACTTAATTTATATTGCATGTGACGTTCTTAAAATTATGCTCTTAAATTTAAAAAAGATTTATTTTTCGGAAGAATAATAAAAAACGTCTTTATAAATGTAAACACTATTGACTATCAATCAGCTGATAGATGATGATAACAGATAAGAGATGGAGGTCATAGATCCAGATACTGACCAAAGAACAAGTACTCACCAGGTACAGGAGTGAGATAGATGACTGTCACGACAGCTGATAGTAGCCCTATGAAGAACCCCAGCCTGAAGAGCAAGATGACACCCTTATTCTCCCCGTACATCTTTCACTACTGAGTCGCCCCAGAGGTTTCTTCGGCTCTGCGAGGTCTAAGCGACGCTACTGCCGTCTGGCGGTTTTCTCCGGTAGCCGCTCTTTCACTTTCGGCCAATTTCGATCGCCTACTATCATATCAAAACTTCCATGATAGTCGGAGGAACCTATTTGAAGTGTATTGGAAATATATGTAGTTTCGTAGCTTTGAAAAGAAATGTTCCCTTCATTTTAATCCACTTATTTTCATTATTTCTCTCTCTCTTTTTCCCCTATATCTCTTAGTCCGCCTGTCTCAATGCTAGCAATTATTTTATATATATATATATATATATATATATATATATATATATATATATTATTATATAACACAAACACACATTAAACACTAAATAACTACTAGTATCGATACTTGTGAAAAATAAATAAATAAAATTATAACATGTATATTAATATCATATAAAGTATTATTTGCGACACTTGAAAATGTCCTAGAGGAAATTTTGTAATGAAATTATATTTTTTTTTTGTGGGAGGGGCAAAAAAGAAAAAAAAAATACTGGCCCACACTACACGTGACATTCACTTAAATTCCTCACTGGAGATAACAAATTTCATATATTTTAAATAAAGTGAAATCATAAAAAAAAAATTAATTGAGATTCTATGGAAACATTTATTTTGGTTTATTATTTTTAATAATGAACCTTTGTGATCGAGCAAAAAAAATTACCCCTTCCCCTCAAAAGGGCTTACGTTTCAAGATGCGTAGAATCCGAATAAGGAATAAAAAGAACACGATGAACAAATAGGGTAATAAAATGAGAGAGAGAAACAATTATTTATTGAGCAATATTACAATCTGTCCAATTCAGGACATTTTTAATAGTGATAACGTACAACATTCATACTACATTCACACGGTAATAAAATAAAATCATCTTATATTGTCAAGCCACAACTTAGAAGAGACGTGATTCCCTGATAACTCGGTTATTATTAATAATAGAGAAAAAATCTAAGATGTTTTGGAAACCGGAAATTTTATCTAACTTATGTGAATGAAAATCGAAAGAAAAGAAAAGGAAATAGTAACGAAGAATAGTATGAATACTTTTGGTTATCAATTATAAACCTTAGTAATAGACCAAAAAAAAAAAAAAAAGATACGTAGAACTCATAGAAAATGCGTTTCTGCTTATTAATAAATAAATGTCTAAAATTTGCTTTTAGTGCTGTTTTATAAAGAATTAAATTAAAATAAAAAATGAAAAAAAATCATTGAAATTGGTTCAGAACTAGTAGAGATATAGTGTTTTGAAATAAGCAGTGGTGATATGCCATTTCTTTTTTAATTATTTATAGTTTTTGAAACAACTGAATTGCAATCAACGGCTTCATAAACGTTATACCCTAATATTGTTATTTGTAAACAATAAAAAATTGTGTAATAATGTGCAGCGTTTATAGAATATAATAGAATAGAAAATATTTTATTCTTAGACTTTGTCCCTTTAAAATATCATAAATGTTACAAATAAAGATAGCACAACATTTTATACATATTTTAGTTTACATATAATAACGATCGACATTATTATCTACAACATTACATCTATTATCATGAAATTATCACTTACGTTTTTGAGATTTTCACCAATTTGCACGAAATTCGTGACCTCGAGAACAAAAAGTTAAGATCGGCCAAAGAAGTAGGTCTGCAAAAGTCGTGAACGATGCATTAATTACGCCAGAGAGGAATTCTGTGCCGCATTGACCGCAATCCCACTGCAACAGTTCTAATTTCAGGGCAAACTTTTAGTATCTTCCTATTCTTAAATACATATAACTTTACAATTTGTTTCCCCTATAAATTATCTGCTAAAAACTAAAGTGAAATAAAAGACATGTATCAGAAAAACAAACATCAAAAATCTTATGTGGGCAACACACGACTTTCGCTTACCTTGGTTGTTAAAATTAATTTAAGAATTTTTAAACACATTTAGAAACGAAATAAATTGTCAAAGAATTATTTACATTGGATTTTAATAGTGTTTTATTAAATAAACAATTATAATATTATCTAAGATAATCAGTTTGTTTTATAGGTTTTTATCACTCTCTGTTACCTTTTACAATAATGTGTATAAGAGAGGTACTCACTACGTTTGCTATAGCATGCTATTTGTGCTATTGTGCTAAACCCATCAATGTTCCACATGAAATAACTAGAAACTCGACGGGTTTAGCAAAATAACATAAGTAGCATGCCATAGCAAGCGTAGTGAGTACCCCTAATGTAATATTTTTTCTAAAACATTTAGCACACCAGCGGTATATTAGGGGTACTCACTACGTTTGCTATAGCATGCTATTTGTGTTATTTTGCTAAATCCGTCGAGTTTCTACAGTTATTTCCTGTATAAAATTGATGGGTTTAGCACAATAGCACAAATAGCATGCTATAGCAAACGTAGTGAGTACCCCTATTATACATGTATATTGCTGTTCTTTCTTAAGTTCAAAAACTAAAAATTGCAATAAAAAATGTTTTTGGATTTTTCTCCTTTAGTTGGATATCGAATTCGTTCAACTTATATATTTCTCTGTTTTTTAGCAATGCTAATCAGATGATATGGCCAGTTTCATAAAATCCACAAAATGAAAGGTCCTTTAGAGGAAGAAATTAAAGCTATGGATATTTAAGCACTGTCATACTATTTCAATCATAATGAAATTTACATCATATAAAAGCCCATTAAATTTTACATCGATGATAGAGAGTTCAAGCAAGAAAAATCGTTAGAGGCGTTATTGAGAAAACGTAAAAAGGTGCAAAATGCATGACAGAAAGTGGCTCTTCCGGTCAGCCGATTTTGAAGAAAAAGTTGCTTCAACATCTCGGGCATACACCCTCTTAAAATATGAAATTTTATGGTTATACAATTTATTTTTTCGAGCTAGACTTACCACACCGATTTTTTTTCGAAAATTTCACGATCGCAAAACTTTCCCTTACTATATATTTCATATATGGGTAAGTGAAAGAAAAATTATTCAGTTTCGTAGCAATAGCAAATTAAATTGTTACCTATAATATTCAGTCATAAGTTTATGCCCTATTCGTCACTGTACATTACCTTTTGCAAGTATACCAGATAATCTTTTTCTTAAAATCTTTAAATATTAAATTTTACATCGATATACCAAGTTTAATCAAAATGGTTAGAGCTGTTTTTAGAAAATCATAACAAGGTGCAACATGCATGTTATAAAGTGGCTCTTCTGGTTTGCTGATTTTAATGAAAAAGTTCCTGTCACATCACGAGCGTATAGTTAGTTGTCTTAAACATGAAATTTGAGTTGTATACGAATTTTAGTTTTTTCGCTAGAATTACCACACACACAAACCTTTTTGCGGGTCATTTGGACTCAAGGGACCCCAAAACATGTATTTCCGGTGAAAACTGGAATACTAATATTTTGACGATCGCAATACTTTGTCTTACTATATATTCCATTTATAGGTAAGTGACAGTAAAAAATAAATTATAAAGTTTTTTAGAAAATACGGTAATTGAATATTTATTATAATACGTTAAACGTATGTGAGAGAGTGTATGATAATTCTCTCTTGCCAAATCTTACGATTTTTGACCTACCTATTCTCTCTCCGAGTAGCACGGCCTTAGTTGCGGTTGCCAAGAGCACACACATATGGTCGTTTCATTAAATACAGGTTATAATGGACGATACCTCGCCGACCGAAGATTCGGAAGATAGTTTTCTCAACGAAGAGACCATAATCAGGGAAGGTGACGACTTGCTGAAAATATGTAAGCAGATCTATTCGCACACTCCACAGGCGTTGGAGTTCGCTGTCAAGTACAATGAGAAGCCGAAGGACTACACTTTATGTCTCGAGAGACTTCTTGATATGTGAGTTTCTGTTTGTTTTGTTCATTGTTTATTCATTTAATGTCACCTTTTGCTACTGTGGCTTACCGGATGATGCTGCAGTGGTAGTCCTAAATTTTGTTTATCCATGTTTAGTTAGGATATGAATTTTTAACGAGTAACGGACAACGTAAAGCCTCGGAACACCTTTTTACTTCCCCTCCGAAGAACGGCATAACTAGGGATTTTTTTCTCTTATTGCAAAATTCTATGGCCACCTGCAGGTTTGAACCGCAGACCTTGGGCATCGAAGCCGGGTTTGGGGACTCATAGAACCGCCGGAAAAATATATATATTTTTTTATTTACTTATTTATAGTAATTTATAACTGTATTAAATAACACAATGAGTAAATATGCAGATTGAAAAAAAAAGTCATGAAAATGTCTTGAGAAAGAACTACCCAGTGGTAGCACTTCACTATCTATTTTAAGGCAGTAGGTCCCGAGGCCACCTTCTTTTCAGTCGCCTCGGAGGGTTATCAGGAATATCTAAGGAAGATAAATTACGGACAAATGGGTTTTTATGGGCAGAGATTTTATAATGAAAAGGGGAGTATCTATCACGGGCTATGTCTGCAACAAATGGGATGTTTAGGTCATTATGGAGGAGTTGATTTGTGACCAAATAAGGGGCATTCAGGATTTTGCGAAGGATTTTGGATTGTAAGGATTGGATGCGGGAGGAATTAGATGGTTTCGTTGAGCCCCAAACCTATTCTAAATGCCTAAATAGGTCTGATAATAGTGATGTAAATGAGTCTTTTGCAATGAACTGGAAGTTTTAAACGTTTGTCTAGTAAGTGTTGTAGTAAACGATATCTTTGAGGAGTTTCTTGTCGTTTCAGTCTTGTGTGAGGATTCCAAGTAAGGCGCTTGTCAAAATGGAGACCTAGGTATCGGATTTGTTTAACAGGATAGAAAATTATAGAATTATAAATTCTAACATTTAAGTTTCTTGAGTGTACCTTAACAGTCTTTTCGTAACTGAATAATCCCTTCTCCCTTTATTTGCGACTTTATTTCTTCCTGCATTCTTTTTTTCTCATTGAACCTAGAAACTTAAATTTATGTACAAATTCAAACCTATGTGCTGATATATAGGATGATATCACAAAGATCGTTACTGTTTCTTCAACTAATCATATATTTCATTTCGTCTTATCCGTGTTCATTTCGAGCCCAATATCTTTACCGGTTTTTATTAACATATTTCTATTTAGTTGTATAGCTCCCTCATCTACGCCAAGCAGTACCAAATCATTGGCGTCTCCTAGAACAGGAATTTCATCTCCCAGGTTTAAACATTTTTCAGTACGGATATACTTTTATAATGCTAAATTAAATAAAACTAGTGAAAGGGATTTAACTTGTTTTAAACTTTTTTTTGTTCATTGTTCATTCATTTGACATCACTTTCAGCTACTGTGGCTTATCGGAAGATGCTGCAGTGGGAGTACTATATTTTGCCTATCCAGGTTTAATTAGGAAAGGGATCTTTGAAGAGTACACGACATCGCTCAGGCTCAGGACCACCTTTTAACGTCTCCTCCGAAAGACGGCACAACCAAGGAATTTTTACTCCCATTAAAAATCCTAGGGCCTTCTGCAGGTTTGAACACCCAACCTTGGGCAGAGAAGGCAAGTTGTTTAATTCTCAATGAAAAAGAAGGAAGAAAATGTGGCTTTAACATTTCTAAAGAATTTTTAAAAAATTTATACTCTGCTAATAACCGAATATGAAAATGATTTTCTTAACCTACTCAAACATAATTTCTGTGTTTTAATATTAGGTTGAAAATAAGTTCTTAATGTTTTTTACTGCTCATTTCAATAAAAACTTCAGATTCTTGTAAATATTTTAATCGTTTTTTTTTTAATATATTTTTATTTTCTTTAGAATATGTCATAGAAAAGGTGATGTGTACCGAGAAAGGCTTAAATATGGGTGACAAGATTCCGGTTTTGGGGTATGCCGATGATCTGGTACTGCTAGGTGAAGACACGGAAACCATACAACTAAATACAAGTGTGTTAATAAAAACCGGTAAAGAAATAGGACTCGAATTAAATACCGATAAGACGAAGTATATGATCAGTAGCAGAAACGGTGTCGATCTTGGTGATATTGATGTATCAGGTCATACTTTTGAACACGTAGAGAAATTCAAGTATTTAGGTTCAATTATAACTAGAAAAAATGAAATACAGGAAGAAATAAAGTCCCGGTTAAAGGTGGGAAATGCGTGTTATTATTCAGTTGCTAAGTTACTTAGTTCGCGGCTTCTATCTAAAAACTTAAAGATTAGAATTTATAAAACTATTATTCTTCCAACGGTTCTTTACGGATGTGAAACGTGGCCGCTTACTTTAAAGGATGAACAGCGGCTTAAGGTTTTCGAAAATAAGATATTGCGTAAAATATTTGGTCCAAAGAGAGATGAGGCCACTGGGGAGTTTAGAAGGTTGCATAACGCGGAATTGCGGAGTTTGTACCCTGTGAATATAATTGAGTTTATAGCATCGCGGAGACTCAAATGGGCGCGTAAAGTTGTTGGGCTTAGTGAGGAACGGATTCCGAGAAAGTTGGTATTCGCTGAACCGACTGGTAGGCGTCCGAAAGGTAGGCCGAAGCGTCGATGGGAGGATTGCATTAAGGCTGATCTCGGGGGCTTGGGCTTGACCGGTGAACATTGGACGAGTCTATGCAGGCGAAGTTTGGTGGTATCGGCATCGAACCTTCGGGTTCGGTAAGCCTATTATTATTATTATATTATTATTATTATTTTTATTTTCAGATGAGTCATACACATTGTAAATTTTGTTAACCCTCTGCAGAGGATTTTCTTTTACGGAAATAAAAAATCAGTAAATGAAGAAAATTAATTTTATTCCCTCTTCCATATTGGGCAAACAAAATACCACTTAAAGATAAGGAATCTCCGTTGAAACTGATGCAGAAAAGCACCTTAACAAATACGTTTTTAGAATATGTTTAAATTATTGACCAAGTGAACATGATTTTATAAACACGGAAAAAAACGCCAAGAACTTATTTTACAACCCAATACATGCCAAAATTCTACCTGATGAAAATTAGGCAATTCCCTTAATCTATAATTTTGGAAACTATAAAATCTTCTACCTGATATTGAAGATCTTTTTATATTTAAAAAAAAAAAAAAAGATTGAATGATAATAATTATCTAACTTGATAAGGCCATGGCCTTTGAAATCTCAAATTTCACTTTCCAAAACCTCCCGTAGTGAATTAGCAGATAATAGTTTATGTATTTAATATATATATATATATATATATATATATATATATATATATATATATATATATATATATATATACATATATATATATATATATATATATATATATTATCTTTACTTAGCTATATATGAGCTATATAATAGGGGAAAGTATTGTGATCGTGAAAATTTTTTAATTAAAGTTTTCATGGGAAATACAGGTTTTGAGGTCTTCTTAGTTGAAATGGCCAAATCCCGCAAAGATGTGTGTGTGTCTGTTGTCACAGTAACGAAGACAACGAAACTGAAATTTCTTATACAATACATTTATATGGCTGAGATGTTAGAGCAACGTTTTCAATAAAATCGTTAGACCAGAAGTGTCGCTTCATGCATTTTGCAAATCTTTACGATTTTTGCAAACAACCTAACAATTTCAATACTCTCGCTATATCGGTGTGAAATTGTATGGGCTTTTATATGATGTAAGGTTTCATTCTGACTGAAATAGTCTTAAAATGTCCATATTTTAAATTTTATTTCTCAAAAGTACCTTTAATTTTGTATCTTCGAAATAATAACCATATCATATTCTTAGCATTTATAAAAAAATGGCCAAATATATAATTTGAACGAATTCGATAACCAACTAAAGAAAAAAGAGCAAACATATTTTTAGGTAAATATCTTTTCCCGAACTTAAGAATACTAATTCTGATGTTGGTAAAAATTTCTTTTATGAGATTATTTAATCTGAAATCATGTTTCCATTGAGACCTTATGTAACTTTTTAACCTTTTTTTTTAACTCTAACATTATTTAAAAGTTTTTAAATTGATTTTTACAACAGAGGTAAGTCGTGTGTGTTGCGCGCACTACATTTAAAAAAAAATAGTATATTGTATATTGTAGTGTAATTTTATTTTACCGAAGTTTCTCTGTAAGTATTGTTTGAATGAATCTCAAAGCACTATTTCTTATGCACTCATTTAGACAGATTGTAATAGCACTGAATACAAATTGTTAGTTTATAAAGAATAATAAGTTTAACAGGAAGGAATTACTTTGCAACGGATTACAGCAACATAGAATACGACTTACCACCTGCTAATGCCATTATTTTTTTTTCTTTCATTAAAAAAATAAAATATAATGATTTATTAGTGAAATGTCAAACGATTCGAAAGCAGCGTTCTAATTAGATGCTGCATAAAGCGCAATACAATAGGTGAAACTCCCGGGACATAAAGCTGATTGGTGCATGCTATGTCGGGGATAACCAATAGTTCTCGAGTTCAAGGAGAACGTGGAGTTTCTCTTCCTTATTGCGGTCCAATAGGCTGATGTGAAGGACCTTGTTGTCATAGCAACCTCGACGTCATAGTGCACCGTTTCGAGTCCGGCCTAGACGGGATGTAATTTATTTCTGGTTGATCTTCGGGAATGAATCTTGATCTTCCCACTCTCGTTGGAATAGGTTTGTGTTCCTACAGGATAACCAAGTCCTGTTTACTATTTTTTTTCCGGCTTATTTTTTTTTGCACTGCAACCTCAAGTAGCCTGTAAGGTTTGATCAGTTCACAAATCATTCGGATCTGTTATGCGGTCATTGCCAAAGTTGTAAACCGTATCCTAACAATATTTTCACAACTACACATCACATGATAGGCAGTTTCATTTTCCTTCTTACAGAATCTGCAAGTCAGTGGGGCTACCAATCCCATATTATGGAGGTAATTATTAAGCTGACAATGTCCTGTATATAGTCCTATCACCCTCCTCAGAGTTATCCTGTCCATTGAGAGACGAGTACAACTTCCCTCTTTGCAGGGTCCCTATAAAAACATCTTTTGAGTGATGATGCTTTGCAACATCCCTCCAGTACTGCCTAGATCTATCGCCAGCAGCCGCTTTGATCAGACCTTTTACATAGCTGAGGCTTATTCCACAAATAGGCTCGGATGTGAAGGGTAATTGAGCAAAACCTCAACACAAAGCTCCAATAGCAGCTTGACTATCAGTATGGTTAGTTGTAAGTCTGTCTCACTCCTTCTTAAAATAGGATTTGAGCACAGATGTTTATTGCCATTACTTCAACCTGAAATGTTTGTTATAACTGGAGTAGTTTAGTACCTACGCAAAGAGTTTTAATTCAGGAAATATATATATATATATATATATATATATATATATATATATATATATAATATATATATATATAAAAGTAATAAGTTGTTAAGTATTTTATTGTATTATAGTTGGTAGAATAATTAGCCCAGTGAAATAACGATATTTGTGGGGAATTAATTTGGACATAGCTGAAAATCATTTTATTACCTCTTAATGGTCCTAAATAAAAGTAATCTGAGTTTGCAGCATCGCAGCTTAACTTTTTGGAGCCGAAAAACCTCGAATTTTTCAGTTTTTCATTTACAACTCGAAAACGATTGTTCATACTGAAAATATCTTTCTTTCGAAAATGAAAGAACGTTACATTTAATTTCTAAAACTCACCTTTGTTATTGAATTTGGTACAGTGATATTACCGCAGACGTTTGTCGGAAAAAAGGCAAAGTTTTCCATGTTTGTTGAAAAACCCAATTCAGCTGTAACTTTGAGACAACTATCCAAACCGAAAAAAGACATAGTATAAAAGTTGTAGATTATCAAATTTTAGGTCTAAAAGCATCTCTAAATTTCAAATCAGGTTGGTACGAACCTTCGAAAAAATATCATTTTATCGATTTTCCTCTACACGCGTCCTAAGGCTTGGGAGAAATATTTAACTAACTAGCAAAATGGAAGCTTGTCCCCATATGGGTTAATTATACCACTTTTAATAGCATGTCTAAGAATTCAATTGAATATTTAAGTTAGCCCTGAAAGTACTTCTTTGATACGTTTCAATCAACATATTCTCTAATACTATTTATTTCGATTTAAAATATTCTTCATATTACGCATGGCATAGTTTAAAAAATAGAAGAAAGTGTAGGTTGAATAAATAGAAATAGGTTTTAGTACCATATTATATTTATGTTTGGTAGGAACCTACAATCAAACTGCTGTATAATTTAGTTAATCGAGGGTGCAAACTTAGATTACTTTCATTTAGGACTATTATGAGGTATTAAAAAGACCAAAATACAGTTCATATTTATCGTTTTTAAATTAAATAATTAAGTAAATTAAACAATAATTATATAATTGAAAACACGATTCACTCATACACTATTTTTGTTATTTTCTTTCAGAGTGAAACTCTACCTGGAGCTGCTGCTGGAATTCATCAGCCTCTCGCCGAAGATAACTTCTGCCTTCAGAAGACACAAGGGAGTCTACACTCCGGTCCTCAGCCTACCAGCACTTGCCTACGCGGCCTGGTCGAGAGTCAAATACTTGACGACTGACAGTATCAGGACGGTGAGCAATAGTTCCATGTTCTTTCTTTTTATTGACTTTAATATGTACATAAGAAAAAAAGTTCAATGCAAAGTAAAGCAGCAACGATTGACGAATGGTGTTAAAATGGAGAAAAAGAAACAATCCAATCGAGCTAGACTTAAAACACACACAGACCTTTTTGAGGGACTTGGATTCAGCGGACTTTAAAATGTAAATTTCCGTTGAAAACCCGAAGATTTTCATGATCCCAATACTTTCCCTCACTACCGTAAAATGGGGTAAATAGGAAGGAGTACTCTATTTGTATCTTGAACGATATGAAAAATTCCATCTATTACATATTTACTGAGTGAGTATTTTTGAATAGTAGTTTTTGAGAAGAAAAAAAAAAAAAAAAAAAAAATATATATATATATATATATATATATATATATATATATATATATATATATATATATTAGTTTCCATTCACCCTAGAGTAGGAGTGGATAGGAATTTCTTGTGGAAAAGTTATCGTGTTCTCATTTACAACATGTGGGGTGAATGAGAACAGTTTAAAATACTTATGAAATTACTTTTTCTAAATGAAATCTTTTTAAAAATATAAATTAGGTCACTTTATTTACTTATATTCTAGAAATTAGGTCTCATATTCAAAGAAAGTTCTAAAGCAGCATTTTCTTAAACTTGTACAATTTTTCACCGGTTGAACTGATAATTCCACAGAACTACCAACAAAACAAAAGCATATATTCGGATTATTTACAGAGTGGCCAACCACTAACAACAATATTAATTCCTATACGGTAAATAAAGCTTTGTTCCCTTTCACCCCAGTGTTCCTATTTAGCCCATTTTACGGTATATATTTCATATACAGGCAGGTTAAATTAAAATCCATCCCCACTAAATTTTTTTTTTCACGACTTTGCTTACAAGTTAATAAGGCATTTCATTTTTGTAAAATCTAATGCGCGATTATTCCAGATTAACTTATTATTTTTCTTAAGCTCTTGGAATATTAACAAACATAACTGTAACTGCATGTATGTGACAGAACTGCGATAGTCTAGTTGGTAAAAGTAACCTATCAGGTTGTGGCTAACCTATTTCGACTGTTGCTTCAGTATTACTAGATTATTACAAAACATCTCGTTCAAACTAATAGGTTAACTAAAAAAATCCAAAACTCATTTATATTACTATATTCAGACCTATTTGGAAATATTGGATTAATCTTAAACTATCTAACTCCCTGCATTTAGTCCTTTAAAAAATCCAAAACTCATAAATTAAATCATCCATAAAAACATCAATACCTCATTTGTTGCAAACATAGCTCGAAATAGATATAGCTGTGTTTGTTTGAGCCGGAACATTACTTTTTTACCTTTAATTTTTTTCCTTGGAATATAAATTAAATTAAATTAAAAATAGTTTTGAAACGAGGAAAATATTTGTTGGTTTAAATATGTAGTACTATTGAATAGTGTAGACACTAAGCAGATAAGAGTGCACCCACTGCCCTCAAGACAGTACCGTTGGAAGCAGCCATCTGCAAGTACCTGTTTATCGACTGCCGCCTTCAACCAATTTCTCGATCAGGACGTCGTTTCGTTGTCTTCCCGAAGATCACCGTCCTTCTAGACAGAGTCCTCTACCCGTCGTGCGGAAGCTGCATTACAGTCTCGACCAAACTTGAAGAATTCATGGACAGATAATTATAATTGATCATTTTTCCCCCTCATTATATTCATTCTTTCTTTTTACTTTCACTTACTATATATAGCACGGGAAATTATTGCGATCGTGTAAATTTTCGAATTCCAGTTTTAACGGAAATACACATTTTAGAGTCCCCTGAGTCCAAATAACCAAGTCCCGCAAAAAGGTCTGTGTGTGTGTGTGTGTGAGGTAACTCCCGGGCGGAAACGGTAAGTCGTATGAAACTGAAATTTCATATTTAAGACAAATATACGCCCGAGACGTTACAAAACCTTTTTCATCAAAATGATCTTACCAGAAGAGCCACTTTATACCAAGCATTTTTCACCTTTTTTCGATTTTCTGAACAACGGTTCCGACGATTTTGATTTAATTTAATAGGCTTTAACTTCATATAGGTTTCATTTTGATTAAAATAGTCTGACAGGGCCTAAATGCCGATATTTTAAATTTTCTTCCTCTAAAGTACCTTTAATTTTGTTGATTCCATAAAAATAACTATATTATCTTGTTACCACTGATTAAAAACAGTTAAATATATAATTTGATTTTATTCTATACCCAACTAAAGGAAAAAAGGAGAAAACAGAAAAAATATTTTTGTCATGCAATTTTTCGTTTTTGAACATAAGAGCAGTAATATACATGTATGATATACCGTTGGAAAGCTAAAGTTTTTAGAAAAAATATTATCTCATACACAAGCTTTTAAAGAGAGTGATGAAAAGAAGATAAAACTAACTGATTATTTTAGATAATAATATAATATATTTTTTAATAAAACACATGTTTATATAGAAATTTAAATTTAATTAATTTTTCAATATTTTCACGTATTTTCATCTCTAACTGTATTTGAAAATTCTTTCATTGATTTTTAAAATGGAGGTAAGTGAGAGTCGTGTGTTGCCCGCACCAGATTTTTTTTTTGTGGTATACTTTCTCATATTACTAATCCAAACGCAAAAGGTTGGTCCCGAGACTGTCGATGTCATTACTCGTTAATGATCGCTATCCTGATTAAAACTGGATAGGCGAAATTTAGGACTCCCACTCTAGCATCTTACGATTAGCCACAGTAACATAAAGTGATGTTAAATTAATAAACAAAATAAATAACAAAACAACAAATAACAAGTAGTCTCTAACCACACCTTTTGTCCTAATCCTTATTTTAGATTTTTTATAATTTGTATTTGTTCCACCAAATTTAAAGGGTAGGAGTGTGCCCCCTCTCCTTGCTCTCCCCTGATTAAGGTTATGGATTTTGGGATAGGTTGCTTTTTAGGGAAGAAATTTTATTTTCGAGGGTAACGCAAGAAAGATTCAACGTCCTTGTTTGTTTATCCATTAAACTTCACTTAATCTATTGTGGCTAATCGGATGACGCTGCAGTAGGAGTCCTAAATTTTGCCTATCGAGGTTTAATTAGGATAGGGATCTTTAACAAGTTCCTGACATCGCTCAGGCTCGGGATCTCCTTTTTATTTCCTCTCCGAAGGATGGCATTACTAACAATTTCTTACACACATTAAAAATCTTAGGGCCACCTTCCAAGTTTGGACCTTTGGCATGGGAGGCTGTTATGCTAGTGTTTTAATACTTAAAGAAGCCATTATTTATCTTCTTGAGTGTCATTTTGTCACGACGAAATTTCCTCCTTTTTTCCCCTATTCTTGGATCCGCCACTTGTAATTACCGTTATATAATTACAGCTACTCTATCTAATTACTCCAGGAGCTGTCGACTATAGCAGAAGAGAGCGACAGGAACAAGACGAGTACTGAGACACAGACGTTGGTCCTCTCCCTCACATCTTGCGAGAGCTGCTTCCTGTCGCAGACCGTAGTGAAGGACTTGGTGTCTAAGGTGGAGCTCTTCTGTTCCACCCACGAGATAACGGAGAGCAGTATACTCAGCACCAAGTGAGTAACGTTAAGGTAACTAGGGAAGAAACTATATATGTAGAATTTGAATGAGACTAAACCAGCCTGTAAATGGTCGTCTTGCTAAAAAAGAAAAAAAAAAAAAAAAAAACCTGTGTACCTCTCAACTCATAAAGGGTCTTGGCGACTTGCAAGGATCCGGCGGTCATTTTTCAATCCGGATCCGGTTTGATCGATAAAATCAGGTTGATTTTCGCTTTTCGGTCCAAGATAAACTGTTAGTGAGTTATTCGAGTATAATTGTACTCATAATAGGAAGTTTATAAAATAAAAGTTTTGTCAGGATTAAAATGGAGCAAAAAATAAATATATATTTAGTAAAATTTTAACGGCTATTAAAACAGTCGGCTAGCGATGATATTTGCTGAAAATGAAGCCGACAAGTGTAGAAGCTGGAAGGGCCTTTTCGGCTGACAGCTATGTCTTAGCCCTCAAGTCAACTGGCAGGTTGCGCGATTAACAGTATTTGTTTTTTAAGATCCTTTTTCAAAAATAAATTGATTTTTGATAATATATAATTATTGGTAATTAGTACTTAAACACTATTTGAAAAACAAATATTTAAAGAGTTATACTAATAATACAAGCTCATTATTGGGATAATTATGCCAATCATTAGACATATTCATCAAATAATGAGGGTCTATGATAAATATAAGACTTGTTTGTTAGCATTCTCAAATAATTTAATATTATTGTGATAACAATTCCCATCTCAGTTGATTATGCAAGGTTAATTATAATAGATTTTATAAAGTAACTTAATAAACTAATTGAACTATCTGAGAAAGTGAAATATAGACGTGAACAGTAAGGTAGCTCAGTCTTCCTAGATTTTAATAGATTTGTACGCAATTTTTCATATAATTCAGTATTTAACACCATGTCATGAGTAAGCAATTTCTCTAAAACAAATTTTAGAATTGTTTCAGAAGTTCCTTCATAGACAGCTTATAGGATGCTAAAGTTCGCGTAAATCCAAGACAATAATATCTGTTTACTTATATTTAGGCGAAGAACCGACAAAACAAAAACACATGAATTGTCTAAGTGAGGAGAACGAATGATGCTGAACTGAGCTGATGGCGTGATGCAATTTGCGTCGTACGACTCACCACCATACATGCACACCAAATGTAACGAATTTAAAGTACCTACTCATTAAACTGCCCGGTTTTTAGGGCCAAAAATTTCTATAATCGGATTTGGTAAACGTTTGATGATGCGGGATCGCCTGATTACGGATCCGTTTTTCCGGATTGCGATCCCTAGCTCAGCCGCCAGGTTGTTTTCCGAATTTTCGGGCGCCTACTTTATAGAATGAGAGTTCCTCAGTTGGGCCTCTCTACTCAGGGGTTAGGCACTCCTCTCGACAAGCCCTGATTTGATGGTTTTTCATAATTCCTTCACTCCAATATTATCTACATAAAATTCGTGTCAGTGAATGAGCTTACTGGCTCATTAGTTGCATTGCAGCAACTGTTTTCTTTTTATAATGACCATGTTTGAAAATATCGCATCCTTGGCGGTCTTACGAGACCTCTACGCGGAATATCTTATAATTTAATTTCCTTTTAATATTTTGGTTTATTATTTTCAATAATGAACCTTTGTAATTTACCAAAAAAATAATAATAATCCCCCTCAAATTTAAGAGCTTACGTTTTAAGATGCGTAAAATCCGAATAACGAATGAAAAAAATACTTTGTCCGCCGTCTGCGGCATTTCTCCGAAACCACTGGACCATTTTTTTTTTTTTTTAATTCGCCACAAAAATACTAGTCCATGCAACGATGATCCCAACACCTAGATGTCGATATCAGCTAGTTATTTTTGAAATGGCGGCCGATAAAAAGTGATTTTATTCAATAATTAAGTTATTTTTAAGATAGAGAAAAAAATATATAGAGTTTTTAACCCAAAAAACGCAAATAATTATAAAAAAGAGAAAAAAAAACAAAAAAATTGAAATTTTAGCCATAATTACGCCCATAACTCAGTTATTTATTTTTTATGGTAGAGCAAAATGGGTATAGGGGTTTAGAATCATTAAAGTGCGATGAACAGAAAAAAATGAACCATATATTTAAGTCAGAAATTATAATTAATGTAATTCCACCAAAACTCGGTTATTATTGAAGATAGAGAAAAATCGAAAAAAATTAACAGCTATAAACTGTTATATCCTAATATAGTTATTTGGAAATAATAAACCATTGTGTAATAATTTTCAGCGGTTTTTTCTTATTTTTTTTAATAATTTTTAATGATACCATAGGATTTTAAACGAAGTAATATTTGATGTTTTTTAAACCGATTTTTTTTAATTTTTTATATATGCCTTCCTCCTCTCCCTCTACTTTCGTTAACTCTCACAATATCACCCTCTCACAAATTTTCAATTACCTCTTATCTCACTGTGTAGCGCAACCTTAAAAAAGGGGCAAGCATGGAGCACCTAGTTACCAAAAACCGCAGTACCTAGTTTAGATACCGCACGTTTTAATGACAATTTTTCACAGAATTTGTCAATAAAACGACAATTTTTGGACGCTAGTAGAATTTGTCCACATTGCTTCTCTATCTCCCATGCATCCGCAACTGACACCTATACATATTAGAATGGAGTGGCCATCAGTGACGCTCAAGAAATCGACATCACTCCAGTTTTACGAATTCATTATTACATTCCTCAATCACTTGTCATATTTATGTTTAGTTATCTATTTGGCTGTAAAATAACTACGTAGCGTTTTTCAATATTTCAATTTCATCCTCCATTTGTTTGTAAACTCATGTTTACTTGGTCAATAATGTTAACATATCATAAAAACGTATTAGTTAAGGTACTTTCATGCATCAGTTTCAACCGAGATTTCTTATCTTCAAGTGATATTTTGCTTGCTCAAAATGGAATAGAAAAAATTTCATTTTCGTCATTTACTGATTTTTTATTTCCGTAAAAGAAAATCCTCTGCAAACGGTTAACAAAATTTACAATGTGTACAGCGATGATGTCTTAAGAATAAGCACCGTCCATAAGTGGTTTACTCGGTTCAGTACCGAAAATTTTGACTTGGAAGAACCGAAGTGCTCGGGTCGTCCTTCAACTTTTGATGATGACCAATTACCTAAAACATGACATCTAATAGATCAAAATGGATCAATTATAAATGATTAAAAATATTTACAAGAATCTATAGTTTTTATTGAAAACACCAGTAAAAAACGCTACGAACTTATTTTACAACCCAATATTTACTCTCTATTACTTTTATTTTTAATGATAAACAAATTTCTTTAGTAGGTTAACAGGAAGTAAACGATTATATAGATGGAAGAAATAATTCTGAAGCAAACAGACATCCAAGTAAATGGATCCAGAAAGGAAGAAGACAATCTAGAAACATCTAGTTTACAACTAAATGGAAGATTAGGATCTTGTCATCAAATGCAACAGAAGAACAACACGGAACCAAACACTTCTGCATCAGAAGAAAGGATCACTTCAGCTTCTTCCTCTCGAATTGCTCAGGATGAAACAGATACTACGAAAAATCGATTATCAGAATCAACTGAGACCGACACTTCGTGCAGGAAGTTGTTTCGAAACCGGGTTGTTCAAAGAGAGTGAAACAGAGCTGCAAGCTACTCAAACGAAAAGTACACAAAAAACGCATCCCATCGAAATCAGATAAACATTTACAGAAGAGTAGACAAAGTAAAAGCATTTGAATATAAGATTTGGAATGCGGAGGAATTATAAACTCCTTAAACAAGAAAGTAATAAAATAACTAATACCGCTTCTTCTGAATCCAGAAATATCAGAACTATTCTCACACCAAGGAATCATTCTGGACTTTCTTGCAGTTCGCCATGTTTGGATGATAATTGCAAAAGCTTTCCTTGCTGCAATGCAGACAGTCATCGTAATGGTAACACAAGCTGTTCACCATGTTGCTCTCAAGAAACGAACTGCAATGAGTATCCGTGTGATGCATTGTCTCCTTGCACTGCAGAATGTTGTGAAAATTCAAATTCTCCTTGTCCTCCGAATTGTCCTGGTGATAGTTCTTCCAACTCTTGTTCTGACTGTCTGTGTGATTGCAGTTCGTCTTGCCCTTGCAGTCCAGATTGTAGCTGCTATAACGAGTCTCAATCAATGGAAGAGGAAATATGAAATAGCATAAAGTTGCATTTGTGTTCGATTACAAACATTTTAATGAAATTAATGCTTGAGGGATGTCCCTTCATCTTCAAGACAATTTCTTGCTTCATTGTACATACTTAAATAGTGCAAGAACCCTCTTAGGAAGTCTGAGTATCCTCAAACAGTCTCTGCCAGCTGGCTTTGTCTTGTGGTGCAACAATCAAGTTTTGAGTGTTAAGCATGACCTTACCATCTATTTTCACACCATCCGCAACCTTGACCTGGATTGCAGCACTCTCTTTGTTAAAGACTTTTTGGAATCCCAGATGATGAGACAACCATGGAAGTGACAAAACCAGTTTGATGAATTGAACTTCGTCGACATCCTTATTCATGCAATATATTTAATTTTTTTCTTTTCCTTCAGACTCTTCCAATATTCAAACTTTATAGTTTTGAAGATTGGTGGTTTACCATGTTTCCGATCCAGAAATGAATAGTGAACAAAAGCGTGTATTGAGCTTAATTATAACACTGGAGAAAAATATCTTATTCTGAAGTGGTTTGCGAAACCAAAAAGGTGTTTTTTGACCTAATTTCTTGTACAACATTCTTCAGTGAGATTATTTCAGATGCTAAATATATAAAGGAATATACGTTCTGGAACTAGTAAGAACAAAGAGATATCCAGCATGTTTTCCATTACTGCTATTGATTATAAGATCAAAGTCCCTCAATGCAATTTATAATCAAGATTAAATCTGGCAACTGATTGATAAATTTGGACATAAAATGCTTGAACCTGCACAACCATTGGTCTACTAAAATTATACTCTTTCCTGAGACTCTTCATAATATTTTTTTTCTTTAGAACTACTGCTTTAATAAAGAGACTTCTAGATAGCCTCAATGTACTATAATATACCTACTTTTTAATTCATTTATTGAAATTTACAACTGTATGTTCATACATCAAGTAAATCGCTATAATGATAATACACATGAAAAAAAACATGAAGAGAAACTGCCCATTGGCAGCACTCTAGTTATACCTACTTAAATTTAAAAATATATATATATATTTATTAATTATTGAAAATTTAAATTATTATGTTAGGCAGGTTAACAATCATACTAGCATCAATATTGAAACTGACAGCTCCAATTTGGATGTTTGTTTGCAAACATGACAGCCATTTTGGAAGCTTGTTTGCTAACATGGAGGCTCTATTTGGATGCTGACCAAAGCCACTGCTAGATCTATCTTATAGATTTAATTTTATAAAACCCACAGTTTCTATAGGCCCAATTTAAACTCTTATAGAAGAATTAATTATGTAAAAAAAAAAGATAAATTATCCACCTAATCAATAGAAACAGAATTAAAAATGAACTTATACATTTGAAAATAAACTGAATATTGGTAGCCAAAGGAAAGATGGATTTAAAAGCAGCAATACATGGTGAAAATTAGGGTATGTATAGGTGAGGTGAAAGCAAGTATTATGAGGGTTCACGAAAGTAGCAGGAGAGGGGGAAGGCTTATTTTAAAAAATAAATTTGAATAATGACATCAAATATTACTATTAGAAAAATCCTATAATATCATTAAACATTATTTTTTTAATAAGATACAAAAAACTGAATGATAAAGTTATATCAAAACAAACAAAAGTAATATGCATATCATGATAACATTTTAAATGTAGAAACTCTATTTTAAGAAATTAAATATTATTTATAATAAAAGGTTAAAAAAATAAATGATGAAGTAATATAGAATATTTTATTATAATATGATGAAAGTAAGTTATATTTACTTTCACCAACTAATTACGAATTTCACCTCACCTACACATACACTAATTCTCACCGTCTATTGCTGCATTAAGGAATAGGGTGGTTCTGTTTGGACTGTTGGAAGATGAATAGCTGCTGCCTGAAGAAAAAAACATTGTTAGCCTGCATCATATTGTAAATTAGTTTTAATGAGAAATAAAATATTAAATTAATTCTTGATTGTCAAGAAAACCCACCTGATATTAATAAATTAAATTAATTTTACCTTGAGGGTACTTTAATGAAAATCATAACATTACAGTACTTAATTACAAAGGATGTGATGAGTATGTACTAGAAACTAGTAAATTATATTATTAAGATCACTTGAATATGACTGAAACTTTTTGGCTTGAATATAATGTTTAAAATATTGTAGTAAAAGTAGCATTTAAAAGGAAAGCTTCAAAAATATAGATTGATTTTACAGTAATTTAAAGTAAAAATGACTTTAAAAAAAATCTAGTGTGTTAGTGGAATTTCTTAATATATTTTATCTGCAGAGACCAATTAAGATCTAAAGTCCATGATATGACCGAATGGGAAGCAATGGGACAATGGTGCCAAGCATTAACGACTGACATCGAACAGCTGACAGAGATCTCCGACAAACTTCTCACAAATTGGAAAAAGGAACGCCTTAAAGAGAAGAAACGCTACGAGGAATTAGAAAATAAGATGAAAGAAATACAATCTAAAGAATCAATAGCTAGAGACCATAAAGGAAATGAAGGTGAGTAGTTAGTCTATGGTGAAGTAAACTACTAATTATAAATTTAAATTGGATGCAAAAGAAATTTTGAATTTAATATTATTGCTGGAGTCACCGCTAGCATAACAGCCAAAGGTCATGGATTCAAACCTTTTTTAATGGGAGTAAACTATCCTTAGTTATGCCGTCCTTCGGAGGGAACATAAAAAGATCGTTAAAGATCCCTATTGTAATTAAACCTGGATAGACAAAATCTGGAACTCCCATTGTACCATTGTCCGATTAGCCACAGTAGCATAAAACAAAGTTAAATAAATAAACTAACATACAATATTATTGCAATAAGAATCTAACAGTTCAGGATCTTATTCACTGCAAGATTTAAATAATAATAATAATAATAATACTTTATCATTGTTAAAGAAACATCTAACTCTTACTTAACAATGAACACTATATGTGCATATTCATAAAAATTGTATTTGTGTGATAAAAAATACTGTTAATAAATCAAATAATAGTTTGTTTAATCCCTAAAGTATCCAGTTAATTTTAAGGAAGAGTTCAAGAGCTTATTTTTCATAATTATTTTCCTAGTTGCAATCAACAAGCATAAAAAATTATGTTAAATACAATAAATTAAAAAGACTGGATAATTACATTAAAATAAGATGTAAGTAGTAACATTACTACACAGGCTGAGCAAGTGTCACTCTGATCCATGTTTAAAATTAATCTTAAACATTATGTTCTGATTAAATTTTAAAAAGTATAATCAATTATGTAAACCAATGCCAAGAAAACGTGAGGACACATATTATTAAGTGCACTCTTGGTATACAGTGTACAAAAATACATAAAACACACACATAAATAAATATAAATATAATTACTTGATTTATTGATTAATAATTATTTGACAAAAGGGGAAAAATATAAAGAATTGCTGAACGAAAACAAAAACATTACAACCGAATTGAAGAAGAAGAAAGAAGAAATTGGAGAATTGACTTCTAAAGTAAAACATTTTGGTAAATAACTTGGAAAATTTTATAATAACAACTAACTAAACTAAGGTAGCATTGAGGAAAAGTCTTCCTATCTACAGGCCACGTGATACAGTCTTTTATTATGTATTTATAATAAAGGAGAAAACAAATTTAAAATCAATAAAGTGTAATCGCCAAATTAAATAAAATAGAATTTTTTTTTGGGATCACTTGTAGCTGGGTGCCTAGCATAACAGCCTCTCATGCCTAAGTTCACAGGTTCAAACCTCGCAGGTGGTCCTAGGATTTTTTAATGGGAGTAAAGTCCCAAGCCTGTGCGATGTCAGGTACTTGTTAAAGATACCTATCCTAATTAAACGTGGAAAGGCAAAATTTAGGACTACCACTGTAGCATCGTCTGATTAGCCATAGTAGTATAACGTGGGGTTAAGTAAATAAACAAACAACAAATTTTTTTCATTAATGATTATAGAATTAAAATATATTTCAAAAGTTTAAATGAATATAAATAAATATTTGCAGCATCAAGAAAATTAAAAATACTTGCCAACTACTAAATAGACATTTTACAATTTAAAATTATATATATATATATATATATATATATATATATATATATATATATATATAAATGAATCCCTATTTCCCTTAGTCATCAGCATCAGGCCAGAACAGCTTAAAATTTTGCTAATTATTTTTTCTGTGTTTTCTTATTGTTAGGAGAAGGTTCTCATTAAGGAAAAAAATAAGATTAAATGTTTAAATGCAATAAATTAAAATTAGCTTTTTTAGCTTGGTGAATTAATAAAAGGAGCCAGAAGTGAATGTATTAATAAAAGTTGATGGTGAAATGGCAGAACCGACATAGTATTTTGAGAGTTACATGCTAGTACAAATAACTTGCTATACAATATCTATTACATCCATTCATTATCTCTTTATCTTTGTACATTCAGGGTTAAATATATCATATAACAGGTTGCTTACTGCCAATGATGGATAGTGATATTTATAGTTAAGGCAGGACATCGTCTGACGGCCGGGCCAGCTAGTTTATATCTTACATAACTATTTCATTTTATACTTTTAAATGTTCATCCTCAGGCCCATAATCTTATAAATATGAACTTAAGTCCGAAGCTTTGTACAATTAATACAACATGAAGATTTTATTAATTTCATGAAACTTAAATGTATTTATTTATTGTTTAAAAATCATAATTCATTTAGGATGATTCATTAAAAAAAAAAATAAAGAAGTGGGTTGAGATAGCATTTGAATTTAAATTGGATTCCTAGAGTTTAAACTGTCACTACATCAGATACAGATGACTCCTTTAAAATTCAAATTTAAACATTTTCGAATAAAAGTCATCATGCTTTAAATTTTTTTTTTTTCAATAAAAAATATTTACTGTATTCTGTGATTTTCATTTGTAGCAAACCAAAAATTGAACCCCTTCGAAAGAGATCATCTGTGATTCAGTAGCTAGCAAAGTATGCTACTTTCTATGGCCAAGATTGTGGGTTAAACCCAGCATACGCCCTGAGGATTTTTTAAATGGAGTACAAAATCCTTGTTTATGCCTTATTTTGAAAGGGAGGAAAAGTGGTAGTCCTGAGCCTAGCTTAGCAATCAATACAGTTACTTGTTAAAGATCTCTATCCTAATTTTTCCTGTTTAGGCTAAATTTAGGACTCCCACTGCAGCATCGTCCGATTAACCGTAGCAGTATAAAGTAATTATATTATAATAAAGTAAAGCAGTATAATAAAATTAATAAACAACAACTCCATCCATTATCATTTATTAATCTATCCATATCTATAATATTAATAATAATTATTATTATCACTTAATGAATTATAAATGTTTACTCAGAGGAAGAATATCAAGTAGAACAGAACAAAAACAAAAAATTACAAACAGAATTAGAAGAAAATACTAAGGAACTTCAGGAGTTGAGAAATAATGTTGAAGTTTATAGTAAGTATTAATTTATTATTGGTGGTATGAACTTTCTGTTACATTTTTTCTATCGCAGGCAAGAATCTGCCACCTTCTTTATTTCTAAATTCTTATTTTGAAATTTATTTTCCGAATGAATGAATATTGAACAACCTAGCAACCAAAGGCTTTCTTAAAGGCCATGGTACATACATACATGGTAAGAGTAGGTGAAAATGAAATATGGAAATTTGTGTAAGTTTGATGTGATATCGGTGATAGTGAATTATCATACACTCTCACACATTTTCATCGGATTATAATAAATATTCAATTACTGTATTCAATAAAATTTCAACATTTATTTTTTTAAACTTTTATTGTAAATAATGTTTAATTTCTTAAAATGGAGTTTCTACATAAAAAAAACATAGTTTTCATGATGTGTAAGTTACATTTTGATATAACTGTATCAATTAGCTTTAAAAAAAATAATATCTAATGATATTAGAAGATTTTTAAAACAAGTAATATTTGATGTTATTATCCGAATAACAAACATAATTATGCCTTTTCCCTCTCCAGCTACGTTCGTGAACTCTCACAAGACCTCAAAAAATTAATTTTTCCGAACATCCCTGATTATGGTTAATAATAAATTGAAACTTGAAAAAACATAAAATATTTATTTCGACCTAATTTTAACCCTTACTTTTTGTATATATAGCTTAATTATTGATAAATGCACACATTTCAAATGCAAATTGATGTTTAATTTTAGAAGCTAATTCCATTTCCATAAAAGAAGAGTGCGAGAAATTAAAAGATGAATCCAAAAATGAAAAACAAAATATTAAACAAATAGAAGCTCAGGTAGAAGCTAAAATAACTGAAGCAAACAATATAATAAATAAATATGAATGGTAAGTCACTTTAACTTATACATTTAGGTTTTCTCAAGCTAGCTAATAATAAAAAAATTTATAAAAAATTTGAAATAAATACAAAATAAGTAAAAAATAAATACAAAATCTTATTTTGCATTAATTTCAAACTTTTTATTTCAACAAATATGAGAATTTTTACTATTAAATTTAATCATAAAAATCATTAAAACATCACATGTTTTTTTAAATTTAATTGATATTTAAGAAAAAAAAAAAAAAAAACTTGTACCTCTCTCTATACCCAAAGAAGGGTCATGGGCTCAGAAATCTGAATCACAAACCATTTAAAAGAAATAATCAATGACAAAAATATTAAATTTTAAAACCTTAGAAATTATATCTGTTGAACGTTTTTAATACATGGGTAAAAATAATTTATTACTTTCTTGTTTATTATCTGAATCACCAAAACAGGCATTAAAGCAATTAAACAATTATTACTAAGTTACTAAGGATTTAAATAACCTGATAATAAATTAATTTTAAAATTATTAAAATATGATTTAAATTTAATAATAAATTTTACAATAATATTTTAAATATTTTTTCTGACAGACAATCAGTGAAACTGATAAGTTATATAATTAGTAATCCTGTAAATTTTAATTTATAAGTTGTCTCAACTTTTTCAAAGGTAAAAAGTGTAAAATAAAAGATTGTAAAAATAATATAAATCTATAATATACACAATATCCTGTTTTATAGTGAAATATCAAACATGAAAAAAAAAGTTGAACACATGGAAAAAGAAACAATATCTCAACAATTCATTCTAAAAGAGCAAGTTAAGTCTTTAGAAATGCACGAAAGAGAAATAAACCTGTGTAAAAAAAATGAAATGGAATTAATCGATAAGCTTAAAAACCATGATGAGATGGTAGAATCTTTTAATCGTTTACAAGAAGATAGTAAACATTTACAAGAAAAGGTAAAAGTTTTGGTTTCTTAAAAAACTACACCACTTACTATTATGTGAAGAAACTTTTACACATTAAAAACTAACCTGATTTTCAACTTAAACTTAAGTACATCAAGTAATCAGACCATGTAAAATTTCTAACCCAAATTTTTAATCGAAATTGACATTTGTAGATTAAATTCCTCCAAGGCGTCTGAAAAGAAGATGGCCTCAAGACTTTCTAGTTTAGAATATTTTTAGAGTGCTGCCGATGGGTAGCTTCTCTAGAAGTCTTGTTCATGTCTATTTTCTTTTAGCCTATTTACTAGTTGTGTTGTATAATAGATTTGTAAATATCAATAAATAATTTTTTTTAAATAAATGAAAAAAAAAAAAGTTTGAATATAGTTCTAGTCCTGTTTATGCTTTAATTTTTTATGGTAATGAATTAGATCAAATCGAATACTTTAGTTTTTGTCTACTTATTTAAATCAATTAATTTTCAATATATAATATTATTTTATTGTGTAATCAGCATTTTGTAAAAACATGAGGTTATGTTCAATTTTGGAAACATTTATTTTGTCCAGTGATGCAATTTCTATGACCACGATTATAAGTAAGTTTGTCGAATGATCTGGTATTCTGGTTCACAAATGAAAAGTTTTATCAAAATAAATATTCAATATTGGTATATGCCTAGGAATTTATACCCAAAAACCACTTAAAGGAATCTGTCAATTTATATAATTAATTTCATAGGAAAAAGGCCCTAATGAATTTTACCATGCTTGTTATATAATGTGTTTAGTATCAGATATGTCTTATCCTCATTAAAAAGTCAGACAAATTGAACCTTCTGGAGATTTACATATGAAGTTGAAACTTGGCATGACAAAGTTCTCACCAATAAGCAATGACTTGAGGAGAAGGACATTTGTAACAATAACAGGAAATAATACAATAATTAATTGCTTATGTGATTACTGTGACAAATGCCAAGTGGACTGAATTTTTAGAAGTATTGGTATTTATATTAAAAGTCATTAATTAATAGAGTAATAGAATTTATTTAATTTATATGGTACGGGTTGTTTGTTTATTTAACGTCTCTTTATACTGCTGTGGATAATCAGATGATGCTACAGTGGGAGTCCTAAATGTTGCATATCTAGGTTTAGTTAGTATAGGGATCTTCAACGAGTACCTTACATCGCACAGGCTCAGGACCACCTTATAACGTCCTCTCCGAAGGACGGCATAAGTAAGGATTTTTTATTCCTATTAAAAAATCCTAGGGCCACCTGTGGGTTTGAACACCTGACCTTGGGCATAAGAGACTGTTATGCTAACCACCATGGTACAGGTAACCCCAAGGTTTGGATTGAAAATGATGGTTTATGGGAAAAGCTAGGAGCTACCTATGGCGATGACACATGTATTTTATCTGTGAATAACGATCCTGTTACTGCAACCCAAATCATACAGAACCATCATCTATTATTCATTGAAAAGCGGTGTAAAAATTGGGGGATTAAAATAAATCCTAAATCCCACCAAATGACTTTCACTGAACGTCATAAACCTATGGTCTCCTGGCCTACAGTATCCTTTAACAATATCTTACTTACTCCCGTTGAACAGATCCGGAACTTAGTACTCCACCTTGACAAACGCCTAACATGGAATCCTCATACAAGGCCAAAATGATACCAACAACTACAACACTTACTCGACAAAACTTTCTATTTACTACAAAAAAATCATTTATATAGCCATTATCAATTTGGACCAATGGCATTGAGCTAGGGGTGTCCACTAAACCATCGAATTCCTCTCGCATCCAATCCTTACAATCCAAAATCCTCAACGCTTCTTACCTTGTTACTAATAAAATCATACAAAAATACTTAAATATAGTTGAAGACACTAGCCTGATGCAGATATACTTCTTTTTGTTCCAAACTCCCTGCTTACTCAAACCCGCTTATCCAGGACTTCTCCTCCACCTTTATTCCTGATAATCCACCGAGGCGACTGAAAAGAAGATGGCCAAGGTACTTCCTGCCATAAATTAGACATTGGAGTGCTACCAATGGGTGGTTTCCTCATAGGACTTCCATGTGTTTTAATCATATATTAATCCTATTTACTAGTTGTGTTGAATCAATACAGTTGTAAATTTCTTTAAATAAAAAAATATGGTTCATAATATTTAATTATTTGCTATTGTTAACTTGTATTTACCATACTGTTTGAAGTCAGATGAGCAGATTAGATGGAATCATATTTCTTATATTGGATAATCTTTAAGAAATACTGATCTTCACTTTCTTTTTCCACTCTCTCTGTTCTTATCAACTCAATGATATTATCTAAGAAAAATACATAAAGATTTGCAGACCTCAGTTACACTGATTCTTAACATAAAAATCAGGTTTTCTTTAAGTAATTCTAACACTTAACAAACACAAAGAAGAACTATTAACAGGTACTTATTGTACTGAATAAACTTAATCATTGCCAAATCTTAATACTATACAACCCCGAAAACAAAAAATAACTGAATGTAGTCAAAGGTAACCATTATCATAAATAGTATTCAGTTGGTATAGTTGGTATCCCTGATTTTTTCATATTTAAAGATTACATTTTCTAAAATTTAAAATTGTTATGATTCCTCATTTTACAGCTTGATAGCAAAACAAAAGAGGAAGCTGCTTTGCAGGAAAGAATTATACTACTCGAAAGACAAATTAACAACTTAGGTGAACATTGTGATTATTTGAAGCTCAGACTAAAAATGTGTGACCCATCTTATCAACAAGGTAACTATAGTCACTTTTAACTAAACTTGTAAGTAACTATAGTTACTTACACAGAACTAAATGTTTGCAAATTAATATAATATGGCTGTTACCTCGATGAATTTTATAAGTATTTATTTAATATTTATTACCCCTCATTTATTAAAAATCAAGAGTATAACAAAAATTATATTTTTCATATACATAAATATAAAATTCATCACATGATTAAAGCTGTGCTTTATATTATAAAGACATAGAGGATACAAAATAGTTTTCAGTCAATAAAAAAAAAAAAAATTAATAAAAAAATAAAAATATCATATAATGCATTATTAATAATGGAAAATACTTTATACTAAGAATCGGGTTTTATAAATGTATATTTTCCTTGTGAAAAGTTGATAATTAGCATACGCCTTGATATGCTTTGATATATTATATCATATATAATATGATGAACGGGTTGTATTTATGTTATAAAATTGATGTATCATTCTTCAAATTGATCAATATTAACCCTTCTAAGGTAAGGTTGGGGTCGGATCCGACTCTGGCTTCTGTTTTTTGTAGTTGCAATCGCGCAGTAGCTTTAAAGACCACTGCACTTTAAGTACCCCATGAGTCATTCTCCCATTTCACACCACCTGATGATGCACTGTACGGAGGAGAGCATCATCCCACCGGAACAGACCGGTTTCCAACGAGGGGTCGCCTGCGAACACCACCTCGCCAAGCTGCAGGGCCACACCATGGAGAGGATGAGGAAGAACAACGATGCCACAGCACTCATCTCCCTGGATTGCACACAGGCCTTTGACTGTGTTTCACACACACTGTTGCTCCGCCGCCTGGAGGAGTTCAGGTTCCCCGCCCCCCTATGCCGACTGATCCGAAGCTATCTTAGCGGAAGAACTTTCGTCGTACGGGTCGGCGGAGACCTGTCGATTCCACGCGATACCATCTGCGGGGTACCTCAAGGGTCTGTTCTGGGGCCACTTCTGTTTGTCGTTTTCACGGCACCAGTGGTCTCAAAGAAGCATCCAGGGGCGACAGTAGCTGCCTACGCTGATGACATCGCCATCTATGCCACCAGTATGAGCGCCAGGACTGCACGTGACCAGGCTCAGGCAGCAGCCAACGTCATAGTCGGGGAGTTGAAGGAAATCGGCATCAGGGTCAACCCAGCCAAGACGGACGCCATCATCATGTCCTTTCAAAAGGGCAAGAAGAAGCTACCCACCGAGTTCGTGATAGACGGTGTAAAACTGCCTCTCTCGAACTCGATAATCTACCTGGGTGTCACCCTGGACCGCCACCTGACACTCTCCAGCCACGTACGTCAGAGAATCAAGCTGGCCCGCAAAAAGACCCACCGGCTGTATCACCTTCTGGTCTCACCGCAGCTCTCGCTGCGACTGAAGCTCCAGATATTCAAAGCAGTCATCAGACCGACGTTACTCCATGGTGCGCCCCTGCTCCGCCATCTTTACAAAACCACACTGAACCGGCTGCAGAGCTACCAAAACTCCGTCATCAGGAGGATAGCTAGAGGAACCACGCTCCAGCGGGCGAGAAATGCCACCCTCCACGAGGAACTCCAACTACCCTCGGTGCCTGAGTTCATAAGCCGGAGGCACGTCAAGTTCTTTGACGGGCTGAAGGCTTGTGCGAACCCTCTCTTCAGGGACGTTGTTCCACCACCTGCACCTGGTAGGTGGCAAGGCTCTCTCCCCCTGGTCGACGTGGTCGCCCTGGAAGGGGTTTGGACTCTGCAGTCTGACCCGTATAGAATAAGTTATTAACCCCAACAAAATGGTCCCTCCCCATTTTATAATGTTAAATAAAAGGCTCAAGCCGCAAAAGCCCAAGCGCATACCGCGCACAATGTAAATATATATTGTATATAGAACTTTAAAATGCCTAAGGGCAAAACAAAGATATTTGTTATCCTAGTTGTATGTATTTAGATATAAGACTATATATGCATGTAGATGTAAACCTATTTTAATAAATAAATTCGGGTGAGAGGGTGAGAAAAAAAAAAAAAAAAAAAAAAAAAAAAAAAAAAAAAAAAAAAAAAAAAAAAAAAAGAAAGAAAAAAAAAAAAAAAAAAAAAAAAAACTCCCAATTCATCAGAGCGGGTTTTCCAACCAGTCACTTTCTATTAACAATTATCTTTTAGCTCGCTTGCTCCTTGGGCTGGTCGTAAACGATCCCACCTTACTCAGTTTGTTCCAAACATCGGTCGGGCATGGACGTGTTGTTCTTGCATTGTCAGTTAAATTATTTTTAATTGAATCTTAAAACTATTTTTAAACGTTTTGAAATTATTTTATTTGAACTACTATGGAGAGGAAAACGTATTTTTCAACGCCAAAAGAGGCTTTAGAAGAAATGCGACGTAAGCAAGAGGAATCCGACAATGATGCTTTTCAGTCAGATGAGTCGAATTCCGAAGACGAAGATCGCGTTCTAATAAATGATGATAACATGGAAGATGGTTTTCTTCAGTGGAAAGTGACCTTGAATATGATTCACAACCCACTTCACAAGACTCAGATGGTGTTCAAACTTTCGAGTTGGGAAGAGATCAAGAAAAAATTTGGGTGGATAAACCTTTAGGCTCAAAATTTTCTAGAAATATTGCTTCTGATTTACGAGGACCGAAAGGAGAAGAACGTGAAGTCAGAGGTGAGTCAGAACTTTTTCACTATTTATAAGCGAAGAAATCATTGATAAAATTGTTCATCATACGAACGAAGAAATTGATAAATCAAAAAACAAGTATAATTCTCCTCAATATTTCTTAGCCCATACAGATGCTTTGGAGATAAAATCACTGATAGGATTATTGTATATGAGTGCAGTACTAAAGGATTCAGGGTTGACCATTGAGGACATGTTCTCTTCTACATTCGGTCCTCCAATATTCAGAAGTACCATGACGAGAAAGCGTTTTCATTTTCTTCTGCGCAAGAAACTGTCTTCGTTTTGACAGTAAAATTACTAGGGAAATAAGAAAATCATCCGATAAGTTTGCAGCTTTTCGCGAATTATGGGACATTTTCGTTTCCAACTGTTCGAAATGGTACAATCCATCGGAATACATTACTGTAGATGAGATGATTCTTAGATTCCGAGGAAGGTGTCCCTTCAATACTTATAATCCTAGAAAACCGGATAAGTATGGGCTGAAAATTATATCTTCATGTGATGCGCGTACTTTTTACTTCTTGGGTGGGATACCATATGTTGGTAAAGAGGAGCGTAAAAGGGTAACTGGAATATTATTACCCACTGAGTACGTATTGGAACTAAATAAGCCATATTATGGAACGAACAGAAACATCACATCTGGCAATCGGTTCGCATCTTATGAACTGACGGAAAAATTACTGGAGAAAAAACTTACTTTTGTTGGGACCATGAGGAAAAACAAGTCACAGTTCCACTGCTAGTACGTGGTCAAGAAAAATCTCCAATCTTTAAATACCAAGACGACAAAATAATGGTATCCTACACTCCTAAAAAAAAATAAAAAAGTTGTTCTTATTTCCTCAATGCATTCAAAGGGAGATATCGACTGCAATTAAAGATTGGCAGATGAAATACACATTTATAACATCACCAAAGGAGGAGTGGATGTGCTCGACAAACTTTGTCGCAGTAAAACAACTAAACGATGTAGTAGACGTTGGCCTATGCGTTATTTTTACGGAATTTTAGATATTTCAGCTGTGAATAGTTTCGTGCTATACAAATGGAACTGCAACCTCGAGTCTTACTCGAACAATGCAAGATCGACGTTTTTAAGAAACTTATCCTATTCCTTGGCTAAGCCTCAAATGATGAAGAGAGTTACGAATTTGCACATTCCGAAGGAGCTCAAAAGTACTCTGCACACCGTTTTAGGCACAAAAGAGAAGCATAAAATTGTGGCTGCTGGGCCCCAGTCATCAAAAAAAAGGAGGAGGTGTTACTTATGTGTTCGAGGAAAAGACAGAAACGGAAATGAATATTGCATGAAATGTAATGGATGCTTGTGCGGTGAGCATAAAAGAGTCATTTGCACACAATGTTCCGAAGTAGTAGAATCTAAACAAGAGGATATTTAAGTTTTATTAATCAATATTATTTTTTTGTAAATTGTAAATAGAGTAAACTTTTCGCAAGTTTAGTTTATTCATTTACCTTCTTATTTTTTTTTTTTCACAAGTTTTATTTGTTAATTTAACTATTTTAATGACTTTTGTTATTATAATGCCTTAAATAAAAAATTGTACCCCTTATATTTTGTTTTATTCCTTAGCCGTTAGACCGTTTCATCCTTTTATTTTGAACGTGGCCTAAGTCCATTTATTCGTAAATCGAGATATTGATAAAGTCGGAAAGCATTGATAAAGGTAAATTTAATTAATTATAATTTACAAGTTAACCTCAGCTTTTGGACAATTTCGTTAGTCGAAGAAACAATACGTTTAGCCTGGCTTATTTTTCTTCGTGATTATCTTCATCAATAGGCCTAAATGAAAGGGAAATGAAGGAAAATTAAAAAAAAAAAATATTCTATAAAAACTGTCGGTGAGGCTTATGTATGTTTTATGTGCCCTGGAGCTCAACTAAAAAGGCAACACTGTGTAGAATGAAAAAAATATCAAAGAATTAATTACATAAAGTTTCGATAGAAACATGTGTTTTATTAAATAATCCATTATATTTTTATCTACAATAATCAGTTAGTTTTATCGGCTTTTGATTACTCTCCATTACCATTTACAATTACATGTATCTTATAATATTTTTTTCTAAAATCTTTAGCTTCCCAACGGTATATTACACATCTATATTATTATCCTCATGTTTAAAACACAAAGATTCCATTAAAATATGTTTGCAATTTTCTCTTTTAGTTGTCAATCAAATCCGCTTAACTTGCATATCAAGCCGTTATTTATCAATACTAACTAGATGATATCCCTTTTTAATCTATACAATTAAAGGTATGTTTATAGGAAGAAAATTTAAAATATCCGAATTTAAGCCCTGTTAGACTATTTCAATCAGGACGAAACATACATCAATGCCCAATAAATTTTACATCGGTATGGTGAGTTTAATCAAAATATAAAAGAGACGTTTTTGAGTAAATCGTAAAAAAGTGCAAAATATATGGTCTAAAATAGCACTTCCTGTCACCTGATTTTTATGAAAAAGTCGCTGTAACATCTCGGGTGTGTAGTTTTCTTACATATGAAATTTCAGTTTTGTACAACTATTCGTTTTTGTGCTGGACTTACCACAAACACGCAGACACACACACACAAAAACACACACCTTTTTGCGGGATTTGGGTTATTTGGACTACGGGGATCGTAAAACTTGTATTTCCGTTGAAAATAGAAATTCGAAAATTTTCATGATCGCAATACTAAATATTTTATATATAGGTAAGTGAAAGTAAAAATTTTTTGAATCGCATAAATTATGTTTCCGAAGTATTTTAATGATATTTAAAAAAAAGTATTTTTTTTTTCAATTTGAATCATCTTAAACAATGTTGAATGGACAACTTCACATTTTATAATGACTTTAACACCCTTAGATACACTGAAGCAGTATGACACATTATTATCCTATTTGTATATTTTAAAATTCATTAAAAAAACAAACCCTTAAATATCTCGATTCGAAGATAAATAGACTTAGGCAACTTTCAAAATAAACGGTTCATTTGTTCCTAAGTAATAATAATTAATTTATCAACTGTTACATGAATCCAAATGTTTATTTTTCTGGTGTTCACTATTATTTTGGTTGATTATATAAAATAATATGCAATACTATCAAAATTAATCCACAAACAAAGTTTACACTTATTTCTGAACGTTTAAAAGGTTAACATTTATGCTAGCAGAGAGTAAATTAATAATGTTTAAACTATTATTTTGAAGGAACTGGTGAGCCTGCACAAGGAATGGAAACAGATACAGAAGGCAGCTTAGTTTCTTCTGATTGGAATGAAGAGGGTTTGAAACATGAATCGAAATAGAAGACAATTAAAAATGGCCAAAGAAATTTGAATTAAATATATTTTTTAGATTTGTATAATTTATACTGTTTTTGATAAACGAAGAAATCAAGTTTCATGAAATCCATTTCGTATACAGTGAAGCATAAATAGCATTAAAGAAATAATAATATAATGTTAGTTTAAGATTTATTGGAGCGGCGTGGTCTAGTGATAGAGCATGGTCTGCTGTGTCGGTCCTGTTCGAATCCGGCTGTGGCAAATATTATTTATTCTGTTAATTCAGTCGGGGGCGACCTTGGGTATGGAGACCTCCTGGCAGACCCAGCTCTATAAAGTGAGGTACCCAATTAATGGGAAAACCTGCGCCTGAGCGTGATTAAGGCCTAATCACTCATTGCACTGCGTTGGCCTAGAAACATAGAATTCTATATGTACTGAGCCAAGACCCTTCATGGGTTGTAGTGGTACAGTTTTTTTTTTTTTTTTTTTTTATAGATTTATAACAACGTACCATTAATGTAAACATTTTAGTTAAAATTCTGTACGTAATATTGTTTCTAAAATCTTGCGTACTAAATGGAAGAATATAACTTGAACGATCATTTACATTTAACAATTATAACCTCTCTTTACCAATAGCATATGTTCATAAGATCATGGCTTACTACAACTTTATATTAACTCGTACGATTTATTTGATTGCATATTAACTTTTCTAAAAATTTGAGCTTCCCAGCGATAACTTGGTTACAGAGAATTTATTTTTCCCATTTAAAGAAAAGCTAAATTGCAATTTATTTCACTAATAAACCTTCAGGGAAGAATGCTCATAAAATGTTCAGTTTAAATAGCGTATTTAAACAAATATAAGTGAATATAACAACTGTTTGTTTAGGCCCGGTTACACCAACAACGTGTGTTAAAATTAACTTTTACTGTTAACTAACCCAAAAGTTAATCATTATTAAAGTTTTAGTCCAGTTGCACCAAGCAATTTTTAATCCGAGTTAGTTACCATGGGTTAGCGGGTGACAACTTCACCTCATAACACGAAATGTTCTCACCATGACGTTTCATGTTTCAATACAAGCATCGTTATATTTTTCTTCTACTGCATTTGTCAGCTCTAAAATTGGTGTAAGGAAATATGATTTAAAGCCATATCCACAGTCTCCTAGAAGCCACTATCACTGTTTTGTTTGTACCAGGTTCGGGTTATAGGCATTTTAATAAAATACCTCTACATCTTAGCTATTAATTCCGTTATACCTTGTTTTGAATTCCCCTCATCGTAAATATCAAAGGGATTCCTCCTTACTTAGTAAACTTTGTTCCTAGGAAGTATATTAATCAGTTCTATGATATCTTCATCCGATGTTGATTATTCATTTGAAGAGATTGTATTCATTTTTCCTCGATGTATTTGGATAAATATTAAGAAAATATTTAAAAAATAAATAAACTGGAACTGACATTTTATGTGTCCTCTGCCCTCTACCAACCTCTTCCCTAAAAATCTTCCCTATTACAGTAAATGTAACTATACGAAGGTAACTTTGACATAGGTTAAATATTTAATTGAGGTCGGAAACTGAATTAGCTAATCGGGATTACTTAACACGGATTTAAGGCTAACCATGATCGGTGCAAAGGAATTTCTGCTAACCCGTGATTAACTTATCCAGATTAGTAAATTTATAGTTAACCACGGTCGGTGCAACTGGGCCTTAGATGTAACGTCACCATTTAATTTGAAATTTGTTTATTTTTGTCGATTTAATAAATGTAAATGTTAAACAAAATTCTATTTTTAATTAGTTTTAACTCGAGCTTTTACTAAAAATAATATTTAATCATATAATAAGTAACAATTTTTAAAAGTGATACATGATATTATTAAATGTTCTGTTCCTACCGGCCTATTTCCCCTTATTCGGATAGCTTAAGTATACTACATAATAATAATAATAATTATTATTATTATATACTGAGAACAAGGTTTACTGTTACAGTTTTTTTTTTTATTACATTATAGTACAGTTTTTCGTTTTATTCACTTTCCTTATTCCTTATTGTCAGATCATTTCGCTTCACAGTGTTTTAGTTACTTTTTTGAACACCAAATTAAATCAGCAATGCCGCATAAAACTGCGACATTAATTTACATCAGACACTGTAATTTGTAGAAATGCAAGGTTAGTTTGATAAGAAAAAAAATGATAAGAATAAATAATTGGTTCTTTCCCACATCACGTCTCAGACTGATTCTGATAATTTTTTCTGCGCATACTCGAGCTTTGCCTGATCACTGATTTTGAGTATGTGTAGAGTATATGACTTTAGTTTTCTGTCCACGCGCAACTCCCTTACAATCTGAAAGCTGTGTTGGAACCAACATCCGATTCCGTGAAATCTGGTTTCGGACATTTAGGAACGAATAAAATGTACTGACAAGGAGAGGATTCCAAATGTGTCACACCAAATTTTGTTGAAATTTATTTAGGTTAAACTAATGACTGAGCAAAATATTAGGAGCCAACGCTTCCCAGGATTCGCGTAAAAAAATCGGAAAGTTTGTGCGCGAAAAAACATGTTCTATTTAATATCTCTGGTTCTAGTGAAGGCAGATAAAAATTTGGTGCCAAAATTAACCTATTTTAGAAAATAAAAATTTAAAAAATATACCTTTAAATAGTTTAAGTTTTATGCTTGGCAATAAACCTAAAAGTATAAATAATCTCTTCAAAAAAGTACTATATTTGTTTATTTATTTAACATCACTTTCTGCTACTAAGGCTCCATCGGACGATGCTACAGTGGGAGTTCAAAATTTTGCCTATCCAAGTTTTTTTAGGAATGGGATCTTTAACGAGTACCTGGCATCGCACAGGCTCGGGACCACCTTTTAACTTCCCCTCCAAAGGACGGCATAACTAAGGATTTGTCAAAAACTTACTTTTAATAAGGTTTCTTAAAAACTGTGTTCCTCACTCCTAAAAAATTATCTTAATCTGAGCACAGTTTTTAAGAAACATTATTTAACCTATTCGAGAAGACGATTTTTTTCGAGTTAATTATTTTTTCCTTTGTAAGAAAGGCTATGGATAATTTTTAGATTTTTTCGTACACAGTAAAACCAATGCCAAATTTTGTTTTCCTGTACTTTACGCTTTTACAGTACGACTAGTTTACTCAGAATAACTGATAATTGCACTCCACTGTTATTGCATACTTGATGTGCAATCGGTCTCGAATGGGTCAAGTATTGCATTGAAGGTGAAAACCCCCATTTATATATATATATATTTTTTTTTAAGTTATCAACTTTACTCAACTTTTAATTCTTGTTTTTGTTCTTTTCTGTTATTATCTAACCACTATATCTTGTTTTGTTTTATCTAAAACGTTGGATATTAAATAGTTCGTCACTATTATCTTTTTTTTTTCGTTATCACCACCCGAACCATTGTTTCTCCCTTGCACTTCAATAAAGAAACAATAATAAAACTATGCTTGCTAATAACCCTAGAAATACAAATTATCTCTTCAAAACAGTACTTTTAATAAGTTTTCTTAAAAACTGTGCTCATATTAAGATTCCTTTTTAGGAGAGAGGAGTACAGTTTTTAAGAAACCTAATTAAAAGTACAGTTCTGACGAGATTATTTATATTTTTAGGGTTATTACGAAGTATAACCCTTAAATCATTCAATGGTTTATTTTATTTTTTTTTAATTCTTACGCTTTAAAATAAGGTAATTTTGACAGCAATTTTTTTTTCTACCTTTACTAGAACCAGAGATTTTAAATAAATCTGTTTTTTTCACACCCAAACTTTCTGACTGTTTTACGCTACTCATGGGGTGCGTTGGCCCCTTGATATTTTGCAGAGTCTGATGATCTTGTGAATATGTACATTCTGGCTCATATTTGTATGGTGTTGGAAAGAACCTAATAGATATATCATAAAATAAAATAAATATTACCGGAAAGTGGTCGTTGCATCATCCCATAGCGCTTATCCTTTCTCCTGCCAGTTTATGAAGTAGGCAGTAGTCGATCGAATTCGGAAGGCCGTGGCAGATACAGACTGCGAGCGCCGATCGATTCATGTTCATCGGGCAAGCAGGAAACCATTTCTGACCATCGTACATTTCAGTCAGGGATGTCGTTGAGTTGCCTGAAAAATATTAAGATTTGAAGAATCAGAAATATGGCAAATTATTAAACAATTTTTAAGGATCAAAATAAGGGGGTTTCTGGTAAATATTTCTCATCAGTTATATATGACCCATTTTGATCTATTACTAGTCTCCATATTTCTGGTAATTTTTGGATATTGGTCACATCAACAGTTTGTTTATTTAACGTCACTTTATACTACTGTGACTAATCGGACGATGCTACAGTGGGAGTCCTAAATTTTGCCTATCCAGGTTTGTTTTTGTTTATTTATTTAACGTCACTTTATACTCCTGTGACTAATCGGACGATGCTACAGTGGGAGTCCTAAATTTTGCCTATCCAGGTTTGTTTTTGTTTATTTATTTAACGTTCTTTTATGCTGCTGTGGCTAATCGGACGATGCTACAGTGGGAGTCCTAAATTTTGCCTATCCAGGTTTGTTTTTGTTTATTTATTTAACGTCCTTTTATGCTGCTGTGGCTAATCGGACGACGCTACAGTGGGAGTCCTAAATTTTGCCTATCCAGGTTTAATTAGGATAGGAATCTTTAAAGAGTACCTGGCATCGCACCTCTTTACATTCCCTCCGAAGAAAGGCATAACTAAGGATTTTCCAATCGTGAAAATTTTATAATTCAAACGGAATTACACGTTTTAAGGGGTCCATGAGTCCAAATAACCAAATCGCGCGAAAAGGTCTCTGTGTTGTAGGAATAGCCCAAAAACGAAAATTCGTAGGAACTGAAAATACATATTTGAGACAATGATCAGCCGTAGATGTAACTGCAACT
The DNA here is from genome assembly GCA_023052935.1 of Piezodorus guildinii. Taxonomy (NCBI): domain Eukaryota; kingdom Metazoa; phylum Arthropoda; class Insecta; order Hemiptera; family Pentatomidae; genus Piezodorus; species Piezodorus guildinii. Next base: position 91,027,739 of record CM041294.1, read on the forward strand.
TTTTCGTCAAAGTCGGTCAACCAGAAGAGCGACTTTATGCTATACATTTTTCCCCTTTTCACGATTTTCTCAAAAACGGCTCTAACGATTTCGATGAAATTCGCTAAATGGATGTAAAATTTAACGGGCTTTAATGTCACATTGGTTTCATTCTTATTGAAATAATATGAAAGGGCTTAAATGCCGCTACTTTGAATTGTATTAAAGAACCTTTAATTTTGTATATTTCAAAAAATTAACCATATCATCTCATTGCATTGCTAAAAAAAACAGCTAAATGTACAATATGGACGCTTTTAATAAACAACTAAAGAAGAAAAGAGAAAAGAAAACATATTTCGTTTGGTTAATTTTTTTTTTTTTTTTTTTTGGAACATGAGAATAGAAATATATACCATTGGAAAGCTAAATATTTTAGAAAAATTGTTATCCTATACATAATGCTCTAAAAAGTAATGCAGCACGATGAACTAAAATTATCATAAAATTTAGCGATTATTATAGATAATAATTTATACTGTTATATTATTTATTTTAAAATATTCAACGAAACAGAATATAATTCTTTGAGCTCTATGTACATTTAACAGTTCTTAAATTGATTTTACTAACCGTGGTAAGTGAAAGTCGTGTGATACCCGCACCAAATTTTTTCTTTATATTTATAAATAACCGCGCTAAGGCATATATCTATAATCGTCCGGCATTTTGAATTTTGATCAATGGGAAATCACAGCATATAGTTTATTTAAAGACTTTTTGTTATAAAAAATAACTTTTTTTAACATATAATATTTGATATATATAAAATCAAAGAAAAACAATAAACTCTAAGGTTATTAGTTTACCATTAAAGCCTCCAATTACGTATATCTGATCTTCGATAATACAGCAACTGAAGTTACTCCTAGGTGTGCACATTGGTGGCACATCTTGCAACCACTCATTCGAGTTTTGTCTAATGATGTTGAGTCTTTCACCTGAAGGATAAATAAACAATTTTACTTGTATTAATATCGATTCATAGCATTGGATACATTTACTAACAAGGAGAGGATGCCAAATGAGTCCCACCGTTTCGATGAAATTGTTTTACGTGAAATTAGACATAAACCATTAGAATCTGCAAAATATTAAGAGGCCAACACTCCCGAAGAGTCGTATAAAAAAATCGGAATGTTCGTGCCCGAAAAGGGGTTACCCGTAGCATGGTGGCTAGCATAACAGCCTCCTATGCCCAAGGTCTCGGGTTCAAACCCGCAGGCCCTGGGATATTTTAATGGGAGTAAAAAATCCTTAGCTAAGCCGTCTTCGGAGGATACGTTAAAAGGTGGTCCCGAATCTGTGCGATGTCAGGTACTCTTTAAAGATCCCTATCCTAATTAAACCTGGATAGGCAAAATTTAGGACTCCCACTTTGGCATCGTCCGATTGGCCACAGCAGCAAAAAGGGATGTTAAATAAATAAACCAATAAGCATTTTATTTAATATATCTGGTTCTAGAGAAGGTATGAAAATAAGTTTGGTGTCAAAATTACTCCTTTTTTAGAATATTAAGTGAAATAATTAAAAAAACTAGTCATTAAAATATTAAAGTTTTATGCTTGGTAATAACCCTAGAAATATAACTGATATCGTAAAAACAGTACATTTAAAAAGGTATCTTAAAAACTGTGTTCCTCACTCCCAAAGAGGAATCTTAATCTGAGCACAGTTCTTAAGAAACCTTATTAAAATTATTGTTTTGACGAGATTATTTATATTTTTAGTATTATTAGTAAGCATAAAACTTAAAAAAATTAATTGCCTATTTTTTAATTATTCCGCTTTGAAATAGGATACTTTTTACACCAAACTTTTTTTTATACCTTAACTAGAACCAGAGATATTTAATAAAATGTATTTTCGGCGCTCAAACTTCCGGAGAGCGTTGGCCCTTAATACTTTGCAGAGTCTAATTGTTTAATGTCTAGTTTTCTTTAATTGTTGTTATCAAAATCGATGAAACACGTTTGAGATCCTCTCCTTGTAAGTGTAATTTTTGATCGCCGCTCTTACAACTTTCTTTGTAGAAAATTAAAGCGGGAGTTGGCGATATTCCGTTCCCAATCCTACAATTCCTACCTCTCCTCTCTCTCGACTCGTGACAATTCCCTATGAAATGTCACGAAGAGAATTCTAAAATCCCACACCATTTCCCACCCTCTTCGGCGCTGTGATAGTTCCTGGGCTGCTTCCGACAAGGATAAAGCCGAGGAATTCGCGCAGCACCTTTCCAAAGTTTTCACTCCTCATCCTGAGCTCAATCCAACCCATACTGCAACAGTTGAAGAGTTCCTTATGTCACCAATACCACTATCCTTACCACCTAAAGCAGTTAATCCATCTGAGGTTAAATATCTTCTTAAAAAGCTTCCTCTCCGTAAATCCCCAGGATACGACCTCCTTACTCCTCAGATCTTAAGACAACTTCCTCCCAAAGCCATTACATTTCTTGCATATCTCTATAACTGTATCCTACGCACTACCTATTTCCCTCTCATATGGAAACATTCAACTATCATCCTTTTCCTAAAACCAGGCAAACCTTCCCACAGCACTTCATCTTACAGACCAATTAGCCTGCTCCCGATCCTCTCCAAAATCTTCGAAAAACTCCTATTAAAACGAATCCTAGCCAAATATCACAATTTTCCTTCACATCAGTTTGGATTTCGTCCTCAACATTCCACGGTTCACCAAGGACTCAGAGTTGTAGACCACATTTCCTCCGCCCTTGAGTGCAAGGAGTATTGTTCGGGTGCCTTTCTGGACATAGCTCAAGCTTTTGACCGGGTGTGGCACCCGGGACTGCTCTTTAAGCTCAAAACCCATTTACCTCAATCCTTATACCTAATCCTCCGATCCTATTTATCAAACCGCTCCTTCCGAGTTCGCAGTGGTTCCGAATTTCCCAAACATTATACTGTTGAGGCCGGTGTTCCTCAAGGCAGCGTCTTAGGACCCGTCCTCTACATCCTCTACACCGCCGATATTCCTACCGATCCCGATACCTTTCTGGCAACATTTGCTGATGATACCGCCATTTTGTCATCCAATTCCGATCCTGAAGTAGCATCGCTAAATCTCCAAAAGCATCTTTCCCTTGTCGAAGACTGGTGCAATGCTTGGCGCATTAAGGTGAACGAAAGCAAATGCACTCACGTCACATTCACCCTTCGACGCAAATCCTGTCCAACGGTTAATTTCAATTCCATACCGCTTCCTTCCTCAGACACAGTCCGGTATCTCGGCTTTTTACTAGACAAAAGACTGACGTGGAACCCACATACAAGACTCAAAAGAAAAGAACTCAACCGCAGATTCGGCCAGTTATACAGACTACTAAACAGAAAATCTCATCTTACTGTTGACAACAAATTACTAATATACAAGACAGTACTGAAACCTATATGGACCTACGGACTTGAACTGTGGGGGACAGCTAAACTTTCTAACATCAAACGCATCCAATCCTTCCAATCCAAAGTCCTCCGAACAATAGTTAATGCTCCTTATTACGTTACCAACTGTACCCTACACCATGACCTTAATATAATAATAGACCTGGTACCATCCAAATTTTCCAAATTTCATCAGAACCTTACTCATCATCCTAACCCTCTAGCGCAATCCCTATCCAGCACCACCCATCCCTACAATCCTTCTCGAAGATTGAAACGGCAGTGGCCACGAGACCTATTGTAAACATTTAAATTGGAGTTCTGACAATGGTCAGATCCTCCACTCATGTACGGTATGTTTGTGGCTACAGCGCCCTGACTCAGCCTCCACTGGCTCAGACCAGTGATGCGGCTGAGATAGAGGCGCTGGGATCTCTTGGATTCCGCTTTTTCCTCCACAAGTGGAGGGAAAAGCGCTTGCTGGGGTCCCTTAGCAATTGTATATATTGTATATAGTTATGATTGTGGGTAAGATGTTTATTTATTTGCCAACTTTTTATTTATCTCAATAATAGGTTTTTGTTTCGATTTGTTTTGTTTTTTATTTATTATTATTAATTTATTGTATATATATGAATTTATTAATGTTATATTTTATGTAATTTGACCATTATTATTATTTTCTGTATATATAGTATGAATGTGGTCTCTTATCAATATTATTATTGTTCATTTTGTAACAAATTGTAATATATCTCAATAAAGAAATAAAAAAAAAAAAAAAAAAAAAGTATTATTAGTAAGCATAAAACTTAAAAAAATTAATTGCCTATTTTTTAATTATTCCGCTTTGAAATAGGATACTTTTTACACCAAACTTTTTTTTATACCTTAACTAGAACCAGAGATATTTAATAAAATGTATTTTCGGCGCTCAAACTTCCGGAGAGCGTTGGCCCTTAATACTTTGCAGAGTCTAATTGTTTAATGTCTAGTTTTCTTTAATTGTTGTTATCAAAATCGATGAAACACGTTTGAGATCCTCTCCTTGTAAGTGTAATTTTTGATGAAATCTGTTCATCATTAATGACCGAAGTCAAGGGTTAAGGCTACTTAATAATTAGAACTTTCCTAAAAATACAAGCATACCAAGCAACACTACTTTCTGTACCTCTTTGGTTTTGGAAGATTCCTCAAAACGTTTGCAGGAAATTCTAACTACTTATCGAGATTACTGCCATCTTCGGACTCTAGCCTTTTTCCGAGAGGAACAACGGGCAAACTATCTTTTTGTAGAGTTTGTACAAACGCTACTATTCTTCACTCAGATCCAGAAATTTTGGTATCTTTACGGAACTATCTTGTGACGATTGATCGGACTTGATTATGATGGTTTGGTTCTTACAGATTTTGACTTGATTGATATTGATAAATGAAAGAGGGTCGTATTTATGCTAATCCAAACCTAATACTTTTATTATTGTTGCTTAGTATAAATGCGTAAAATAAAATGTTTTTAATGTAATTATGTTTACTACGAAGAAGAGTTTGGTAACTTACTTGTTGAAAGACGCTGATATCCACTGAATCCACCGATGGCATATACGTATCCTCTAAAGTAGCAAAGTGAAACACCACTGCGTGGGGTTCTCAAGTTCGCAATCAAACTCCATTGTTTTGTGGTAGAATCGTACATTTCTACTGATATCAGAACGTCTTGGCCATTAAAACCTCCGGCGACATAGATCTAAAATACATATGGTCATAATTAGTTTTTCTATAATAACACATAGTATTGCGTTGCAAAATAAGTTCGTATCTTTTTTTTACTTGTGATTTCAATAAATACTTCAGATCATTGTAAATATTTTTAATCAATTATATATAACCCATTTTGATCTATTACATATTGCCACCTTTCAGGTAATTTTTGGAAAATTGTTCAACAGTTTAGGGAAGACCCGAGCGCTTTGCATATTCCAAGTCAAAATTTACGGTCCTGAACTGAGCAAACCACTCACGGACGGTGCTTTCTCTTAAGGTCTCATCGACATACATACTGCAAATTTTGTTAACTGTCTATGCAGCGGATTTGCTTTTTCCGAAATAAAAATTATTAAATGACGAAAATGAATTTTATTATCTTTCACTTGTATGTATTGGGTTGTGTCACATGAAATGTCCGTTTTCAAGGTAAAGGATTTTTATTAAAAATACGATATGAAAACATGATAATTTTATTCGAAGTATTTACCTTCTTTTTCTACAAATTTTTCCCAACGTGACACCAACGTTTTTATTTCCGAACTAAAAAACTCTGAGCTTTGAAGTGAAACAAAATCTGAAAACGCACTTTTCACTAGATCATCATTTTCAAAAAGTTTTTCTTTGACGAAGTTGTCTAAATTCCTTAAAAGGTGGTAATCTGTTGGAGACAAGTCGGGAGAATATGGTAGGTGCGGAAGAACTTCGTAGCCCAGTTCTTTCAATTTTTGCACGGTATGTTTTAAAACATGGGGTCTAGCGTTGTCGTGTAAGAGTTTAGGACCCTTCCGATTTACCAATCCAGGTTGTTTTTTTAATAATTTTGTGTGTATTTGGTCATTTTCATTGCAGTACGTTGTAGAGGTAATGGTTTCACCTCTAGGTAAAAAGGAGTAATGAATTATCCCAGCCATGGGCTACCATTCTGTAACCAATTTTTTGGGATGCAAATTCGGTTTTGGCATTTGCCCCGGGTTTTTTTATTTTTTTTTATTTGTATGTATTACACTTTGTCACAATGGACAATAATAATATTGCTAAAGGATCCCATTCATACAATATTTACAATATAAACAAAAGAAATGTCAAATTACATAAAATGAAACCAAACTAAATAAACGTATACAATAACGAAATTTGTAGATAAAATAAATACAAATAAATGAAGTCAACAAATAAATAAACAAAACATTTCACATTCATACGTATGTACAATATTTACAATCAGCTGGGGAACCCCGGACGGGGCTTGTCCCCCCACTTGTGGAAGGACAAGCAGAGTCCAAAGGATCCCAGCGCCTCCCTCTCAGCCGCATCACTGGTGAGAGCCAGCGGAAGCTAAGTGAGGGCGCCACAGCCACAATCACAGCTTTCATTTTTAGCAAGCAAAATACCGCTTAAAGATAAGGAGTCTCGGTTGAAACTGATGCATAAAAACTAGTACTTTTTTAGAATGTTATTGACCAAGTGAACATGATTTTAAAAATACAGGGAGGATTAAATTGAAATATTGAACGCTACTAACTTATTTTACAGTATATTAAATCATTAAACCGATGTTATAACTGTCAAGATTACCTTGTTATCGACGGCTACAGCACCTGCATCTGACCTCTGTTTAACCATCGGCTGAATCATATCCCATTGGTTCAAGACGACGTTGTACTTTTCAACCGAACTCATTCTAGATCTTCCGTTATAGCCACCTATAGCATAGATTTCTCCCTCTGAAAAGAAACGTTATTTAGCTTATTCGAGTCGATGATATCAACAATAAACTAACAATAGAAGTTGACTATGGAAAACTGAACAAAGAGTGCAACGTCTATAATTGTGTAAATCAAATGTTTTCACCGTGACAGTCCAGAGGAGGGAAAGTAAATAGATTTATACCTATTGGACTGACAACTTCTTTATTTTCACAAAACAAACATCATGCAATTTGGCGGAAAGGTTCCAAAACAATTTTATGATAAATCAAATTTAAATCATTTACTGTAAAGAAAAAAAACAACGACTAATTATTAGATACAAACTTACCCCTACGGGTTTAACATACAGTAGAAAAACAAAATGAACAAGTAACATTAAATTAAAAAGATCAAAGATGCGTAAGAAATAAAAAATAACCACTGTTTTGTAACCTCCCTTTTTAAAATCAATTTTAATTAAATAATCACAGGATCTAATCATAGCAAAGTTTTGTTCCAACCCTATTTTTTTTGGCAGCTGTGACAAGAGAATGGCTTACCCAACTCAACACAGGAGACGTAGCACCTTGGATAGTTCATGCAGGCTCGATCCTTCCACTGCTTCGTCACAGGATTGAAAGACCTGACGGTACTGAAGTGGACGCTCCCATCGAAGCCTCCGATGATGTAGAGGATATTGTTGACCGAAACCAAACCGTGGTAGGACCTGGGAGATGGTTCATCGCACCTTGAGTATATCCATCTGTTAGCCCTGTTCGGAAGAATGTTAATGTTAAAGAAAGAACTTGATCAGCTGTGGTAGATGAATAAATAAGATTCAAACACAATTATTACAAGAATGTACTTAATTAAGCAGATAATTTTAACTAATCCTTAGTTAGGTATTTGATATGGATTTGTATTGTATCTAGGACTAAGTAGAGAGGTTATTTGGCCAAGATCATAATCAACCATCAGGAGTTTTTTCCGGAAATTTAAGAGTTCCCATTTTATAGAGGTTGGGTAAGCCCCAGGAGGGTTTCGTAACTTAGGCTCGCTCAAAGTTGGTATAAAAGAATAAATATTTTGTTGGCATAGCCATTTCCAAACTAGGATCTCCATATTAGTAAGTCAGTGTTACATATACTGGATTACTATTAAACCGATTTAAACAATCAAAACTTATTGAACAGATTCCCTCTTACTCACTATCCTTATCGCCTAATTAAAAAAATATCCTTAAGATTTGGTTCTTTTTTTCAGAAATTTGTATTATATGACGTTTAATTGATTTGCAGGAAATATCTGATAATTGCTATCTAAGTAAATTGTACGAATGCTCTTGTTACAAGAGAGAATCACATTAATTTCTATAAAAACAATATATTCCACTCCACTCTTTTAAATAATCCGTATTTATGTTCGTTTCCCAAGTTATCTAATCATCCGTGGCGCTACAGACCGATGTGGTCCTTGGCCTCCTCAATAAGTCTTCGCCAGGTGGTTCGGTCTTGAGCAGCCGCTCGCCAGTTGCGGGTGTCAAGTAGGTGAAGAGCATCTCTGGCAACGGTGTCCTCCCATCTAAGCCGAGGTCTTTTCTTCCTCTGCCCCTTGTCCGATGGAGCCTCCATCCAGCAACTTCTTTGGAACTTCATCATCTGGCATCCGTACTACGTGGCCAGCCCAGCGCAGCCTTCCTAAGTTGATTATCCTCATCACATCAGCTTCGCCATAGATCTGGTAGATTTCCAAGTTTGTCCTCCGCCTCAAGCTTTCCCCGATCTTAACTGGCCCAAATATCTCTCATAAGATCTTTCTTTCAAATATGAGGATTCCCCTCTCCTCTTTACCAGTGAGGGTCCATGTCTCAGATCCATAAGTTAAGACGGGCTTAATGAGGGTCTTATACAAAAGGCAAATGGTAGAAGCTTATTATAAATGACATTGGAGAGAACCTTGTAGGCGCACTGTAAAACGCGATATGCCACGGTAATTAGAGCATTCCAGGATATCACCTTTCTTGTGGAGTGGATGAATAATGGCTTTCTTCCATGTTGAGGCATTTTCTCTTCGGTCCAGACTGTGAGGATTACGTTGTAGAGGGCTCTCATAAAACTCATCTCCACCATGCTTCAGGAGCTCAGCAGGAATCTTATCCTCACCTGGAGCCTTATTGTTATTGAGTCTTTTGACAGTCTCTTCGATATCATCAAAGGTAGATGGATCGGGAGTTTCGGTATCATCTGCACCTGGTAATTTCCACTCCTCTTGGTCTCCCGCGTTTAAAAGAGTGTCGAAGTGACGGGACCATCGAGCAAGAACTTCATCCTTTCCCGTGGCCATGGACCCGTCTTCATTTCTACATGCCTTGACACGCGGTTTAAAGCCGGCCCTACTCTTATTAACCTTTTGATAAAATATTCTAGATTCTCGAAGATTGCTGTGCTCCTCTATTTCCTCAAGCTGCTTCCTCTCCCATTCCCTTTTCTTTTTACGGTGAAGCCTTTTTTCATCTCTCCGCCTATCTGAATACTCCTTGGATGCTCTCCAGGTGTGTCGCTTCTGAACCATGTTTTTGTACGCTTTGTTTTTATTTTCTGTTGCCCATCTGGTACACCATTTTCCACGATTGCTTCATCAAGCTTCTGACTGTACTCTTCACTAACATCCGGCATTCTCAGTCTGGCTGTAGCTATTCTCTCTCTCTTCTTTCCCATGGATTTCTTAACGTTTGATATCCTGGCTCTCATTTTGGACACTACCAGGTAATGGTCGGTGTCCATATTAGCCCCTCGGTATGATCTGCAGCTCATCAAACTGGATCTGTGCCTCCTACTGACCAATAGGTGGTCAATCTGATTCACCGTCTTACCATCCGGCGAGCGCCATGTACCTTTGTGAATCCTTTTTCCAGGGAATAGGGTGCTTCCTACAGCCAAGTCCTTTGATGCGGAAAAGTTAATGAGCATACGTCCATTATCGTTTGTTTCGTTGTGGAGACTATATTTTCCCATGGTCGGCCTAAAAACTTCCTCCTTGCCGATTTTGGCGTTGAAGTCCCCCATGATGACCTTAATATCACTCCTCAGACAGCTGTCCACAGTCCTGTCTAGCTGATCGTAGAATTCTTCTTTCTCATCGTCTGGGGCTACCTCAGTGGGAGCATAGCAACTCAGGAAAGTGTAATTGTAGAATTTTCCACTCAGTCTACTGACACAGATTCGATGGTTAACTGGAGTAAAGCCTATAACGAGATCTCGGGCTGCTCCCCTGACCACAAACCCAGTACCAGTGATCGTGGCAGCTGTAGTAGATGGTGTGGAACCGTTTCGCTAGGACTCCGCTTCCCTTCCACCTCACCTCCTGTAGAGCGACCAGGAGTTATCTAAACGTCATGCAATGAAGGAGTTTAGTTGACTGCTGAGAATATTTGATAAGGAAGATGCTTGAGGGTGCGAACATCAAAACAATTACACACTAATAAGTAACACTTTTTGTAATTTATCATTATAGTCTTAGTATTTTCTCATTCCAATATTATCATTTTAATTTTATGTTTGCTTTCATATTTTATTACTATCAGCTTATTATCATTTTAATTTAATTTTATGTTTGTTTCCAAATTGTATTACTGTCATATTATTGTACCCAACATATTATTATTTTTCTTTAAATTTTATTGGTTGGTATTTTGTTTCTCTTAGACCTGATGAAGGCCCACAATGTAGGCCAAAACGTCGGCACACAATTACAATAAGTGTTACTTATCAATGTGTAATTATTTTGAAGACCGCACCCCCAACCATCTTTCTCATCTAATGCTAGGTCAACTAAACTCCATCATTATATGACGTTTTGATGACTTGGGAAACGAACATAAATACGGATTATTTAGAAGAGTGGAGTGGAATATATTGTTTTTATATAAATTAATGCGATACATTCTTGGAACAGGCCCATTCGCACAATTTATTTATGTACAAATTATCAGGAATCTCCAACACTTTGAACCAGTAGGTTGCTATTACCTGATATCGTAGGTTTCTAGAAGATTCGTCGGAGCTCCAGAACTCCAACCACCAGCAGCGAACAGTATGGAGTAAGGAACCCTCGGTCTGGACATGTAGGAGTGGCTTGTCTCGACCAGGCAGTTATCGTTTTCAATACGATTCTTTATAGCATTGTGTGCAAGCTGAAGTATATGCGGTGAAATCTACATCCAAGAAATTAGTAAATATAAATCGAATTAAAACAATAAACCAAATCTAAAAGATAGGTGATTTTACCAACATAAGTCTTATATATTAAGTTATGGATTTTGGGAAAGATGTAACCAGGCGACATGGTGGCGTAGCGGATGCAAGAAAACAGCTCATTCGCGTAAAATTTCCTCACTTCGAAATCGTACATTATCCATTTATGTAAAGCTGAAATTTAAAAGACTCTATTTAGCTACTTCTTTCAGTAAAAACCACACGATTACTTTACCCTCAGAGAATGCGCAGTACCCTGTCAAAGCTTTCGCAGGAACGTAAAAAAAAAAAGTACTTGGCATGATTGACAGCGCAATGCGCATGATCTTTCGACGAAATAGTCGTGTGGGAAATAATCTATTAACTAATATAATTTTCCAACCTTCGAACAATTTATGCTCGGAATTTATGTTCAAATAATCATTGCGAGCTAAATCTCTCAATTCCTGGAAACAAAGTGTTTGGAATTCTACTCCGTCTGCAACAAACTCTTCGAATTTTCTTAGAATATACGCTTTGGCTTCACGTGCAAGCCAGGCACATGAATACGTCTGGCCGAACTTGAAAAATCCCCAGGCATTGGAAGCAGTCATCTGTTGCAAAAATAGTAACTTAGTAAGTTCGAAAATCATTAGCCAATAAAAGCAAAATTAATTGACCTTCGCCTGCTTGGGAATCCTCTCACCTGTTGGTGCAGATGCTGCGAACAATGATCAATGAGTCCCACCATTCCCAGGTGATCAGCAGCAGGCAGGAGCTCTTCCACCTTCTCCACGCTGAGTTTGACGGTACCGGTGTACGCGAATTCCATGATTGCGTCCACGATTGACGAAGAAAAGGACAGCGTGAGGTGCTTGTGAGACTTGGACATTGGGTTTGTAAATGCAGCTTGAAAGTATTCGCCTGCGGTGGCAAGGATGAGTCGATGAGCTCTGAAAAGTATTCCTATATTTATTTTTTTCTATTTGTATGATGGTATAATGGTTAGCATATCATAAACTAATGGCCTGTAAAATAAGCTCGTAGCATTTTTCAATATTTCAATTTAATCCTCTCTGTGTTTAAACAGTCATATTGATTTGGTCAATAATTTTTACAAATTTATACACAGTCTATACAGATGATATCCCAACCTATCCTTTCTACGTATGCCGATGATACTTGCGTGTTAATAACGATTCCACAGTTGCCTCTGAAACTCTCCAACCCCAAATCAGAGACCTTCTGGTTTGGTGTCAGAATTGGAGAGTTAAAATCAATTCCAATAAATCTCAACAAATTACCTTTACCCTTTATCGAAAACCTATGATATCCTTCCCTACAGTGTCCTTTAATGATATGCCGCTTGTCCCGGTTGAACAGATCCGTTATTTAGAACTCCTGCTTGACAAACGCCTTACATGGAATCCGCATACAAGACTGAAAAGACAAGAAACTGCTCGACTATTTCAGCTACTCCAACACTTACTAGACAAACGCTCTAACCTTCCACTTAACTACAAAAGACTCATTTAAATGACTATAATAAGGCCTATCTGGACCTACGGAGTTGAGCTTTGGGACTCTACTAAACCATCAAACTCTTCCGGTATCCAATTCTTACAATCCTCAATCCTTAACGCTCATTACTTTGTCACGAATAAAATCATCCACAATGACCTTAATGTTCCATATGTTGCTGATTTGACCCGTACCAGGTATCACTCCTTCCATGAAAAACTCAACTCCCACTCTAATCCATTAGTTTCGATCCTGGCTTCCTCTTCAATTCCTGATAATCCTCCGAGGCATCTGAAAAGAAAATGGCCTCGAGACCTTCTTGTTTAGACTCACTACTAAAGAGTGCTGAAAATGGGCAGTTTCTCTTCATGTTTATTTCATGTGTTTTATCTTTTCAGCATATTTACTTGTTGTATTTTATACAGTTGTAAATTTCAATAAAAATATATTTAAAATATTTTTTTTAAAAAAGATTAATTAAGGTGCTTTTTTGAATGAGTTTCAACTGAGATTCCTTTTCTTTAAGTGGTAGTTTGCTTGTTCAAAATGGAAAAGAAACAAATTCATTCCCGTCATTAAACGATTTTTTATTTTCGAAAAGGAAAACCCACTGCACAGAAGGTAAGAAAAATTTGCAGTGTGTAATTAAAACTGTATAAAGAAATAAATCAAGTAAATGAGATAGGTATATAATACAATTACCTGAAATACAAGTAGAGATGGGGGTTACCTGTAGCTGGGTGGCTAGCATAGCAGCCTCCTATGCCCAAGGTCACGGGTTCAAACCCGCAGGTAGCCCTAGGATTTTTTTAATGGGAGTAAACAATCCTTAGTTATGCCGTCCTTCGGAAGGGACGTTAAAAGGTGGTCCCGAGCCTGTGCGATGTCAGGTATTAGTTAAATATCCCTATCCTAATTAAACCTGGATAGGCAAAATTTAGGACTCCCGCTGTAGCATCGTCCGATTAGCAATAAAATCATAATGGGACGTTAAATAAATGAACAAACAAACAAACAAGTTGAGACATTGCCCATTGGCAGTTCTCAAATAGGAACTCAGGTCCCGTGGCCATTTTCTTCTCAGACAGGAAAGTGTTAGGATGGGTTGGGATATCAGCTGTATAGACTTTGTAAGAAGGGATAAATATTGTGATTTATTTTAGAGGATGTGTCAGAGAGGTATAATTGAATAATGAGGGAGTTTTTTTACAACATTCCTGGGTGCCAAACTCTGTCAAAGTAAAAGCTTTGATTCCTAATTATAATTATTTATCAAGGAAGATGTATTTGCTCATCGCCATACCTGTAAACCTTTCCATCATTGCTTTCGACAGTACAATCGCAAAGCTGTTCTTTATCCCGAAGATCTGTCCACAGTCGCGGGAAGGGTCGAAGGCGGGGATAAGGGTACTGGATACTATTCCACCTCTTTTTGCGGTTGCTTTTTGTGCGCTTCCAATAGCTATGCCTGTCTCTACCAACTGAAAATAAATATATATTTTTATAGTTTTTACTTAATGTGATTGGTCAATTACAAAATGCAGTAAAATTTCACTAAATATAGATTGGTAGGTTTTTGTTTATTCGTTTAACGTCACTTTTATGCTGCTATGGCTAATCGGACGATGCTACAGTGGGAGTCCTAAATTTTGCCTATCCAGGTTTTATTAGAATAGGGATCTTTAACGAGTACCTGACATCGCACAGGCTCGGGACCACCTTTTAACGTCCCCTCCGAAGGACGGCGTAACTAAGGATTTTCTACTCCCATTAAAAAATCCTAGGACCACCTGCGGGTTTGAACCCGTGACCTTTAGCATGAGAGGCTCTTACGCTAGCCACCAGCTACAAGTGATCCCTAGATTGGTAGGTAAAATATTTTATTAATAATAATTTACAGTTTGCCATAAGTCTCAGAACGTCAATACAAGTTGTGGAACAAGTATCGATCACATGTTACAGTTTAGGTGATTTTCCAGTGAGACGATGAGTAATTTTAGCCTAGTGTACTTTTGAACAGTAGAAGAAATAAAATAAAAAAACTACTCAAAGAATACAATTAGAGTAAATAAACACATTACTAATATTGAGCAGATAATTAACATGACTAATTATAGACAAAAATAAAGAAACTATTTTATATAGTTCATCAGGGTCTCCCCTAGGTAAAATTGCAGGGCAAGAACTCAGCAGACATATTTGTTGTGTTATACTTTAAATGTACCTTCTATTCAAACAGAAAGTCAGCCATAGAGATAAAATTAGTAATGTGCCGAAGAGTGGAGCGTTCACGAACGTTTAGGATTTAACAATACATTTAAACAACAAGAAAGAATAAGTTGATATGTTCAGAGGACTACAAACTATTCGAAGAACATATCATTATGATAAACAATTGAACTGACAATTTTTTTTTAAATAGATGAAGTTTTTTGAATTTTGAAATCACAAATTTGCAAAATGGTAGTTACTAAATATAGAAACAAATGATTGAGTTCTTACCTAAACAATACTGAGGATTCTTACCTACCAGATAATACAGCATCTAACGTATCAGAGATTTCACGAATAAAAATTCCGAACTAATTAATTTGCTTTTATTTATTTTTTCCTAAATAAAGGGGATGTAACTTTTCTAAGCAATAGGAGAATATAAAGTTCTCAAAACCCAGCGATGAAAATGGACTTTTATAAATAAGACTGACGTAAAACTCAACTCAATTATAAAACTTAAGAATAAAATAACTCCTCTCGTATGAGAGGTTATTGTTTAAATATGAAGTAAGCAAGACATATGGTATATTAGTTAATTAGGATATTCAATCAATAATATACATTTTATTATTAATTAACCTGCCTTGAAACAATCCGAAAGATCATGTCAATCAATACGCTGTTACATTGTTGATTCAATGCAAGAGAAATATAATGTCGTTCAAGAACAAACCATTACAATTACATCTGACTTGATTATTTCGAACTTACCAGAGCGGTGACTTCGCTTTTTGACTCGACTTCTAGAATTCGATCCGCGGTGCATTGTAGTCAGTTGCGACTTCCTTCGTCCGCCTGTCAATCTTTGGTGAATTAAAAATAACACAAAATTACTAACAACACTAATTGAAATAATTGTTTAAATGTAACAGTAAATCAATTTTCATTCTACATCGAACATCAATTTGCATCCTACCAGGTGTTCCCCTATATGATAAAACTACGTTTTAACATTAACATAGTATCGAAAATTAGTATCAAACCATAAAATTTAATAATGTAGATAAAATCTCCTTATATATTGATGAATGAGGCATATGATTTTAATTGCTATTTATTTTAAAAATGTATAAAGATATATGATAATACAATTTAAAGAATTGATTAGTTAAAAAGAGTGATGTACTCGATACGTTCTTCACATATTGTTGGGGGCACATCACGAACGATTATGGCGGAGCTTATGAGGAGAAGGTTGGATTCGTTTACGCAAGAATAGAATATTTTTTGCATTACGGGCGCTATTTAGAGGTCTTACTTCATCCTTCCACCAGAATTTTGGTCTCTTTCGTCTTCTCTTGCTTGCAGTCCTTTTAAGGGAGTAACTGAAAATCACTTTACCGTAAATACAACGTGGAATAACCGTCAGTGTGATTTTCTAACTGGAGGGATTGGAGTATCAGGAGCTTTAAGAATTCCATCGGCCCTGGCATCAAACAATTCTATCCCGTTGCGAGTGTGTAAAACTGATGAAGATACTAGTAAACTAATTTATAATAATAGATATTTTAAATTATAAAGGCTCAAGATGACTGGCTCCAGTGGGTAGAGGCTCCTCTACGCTAAAATGCTTTGAGAGGAAAGAAAAGAAGAGGAACCATTTTAAAAATATTTTTTATGGAAAAGAGTTTCCATACAACATAATGCTCTCTACTAAAGCATTGTATATCAGCTTCTTCGTTTTTACCAATGGTTCGGAGACATGGCCCCTCAACATAGCCCAGGGAAAAAAAATTTCTTTCTGTAGAGATTGATTTTTGGAGGAGAGCGGCAAGAATATCGAGAATCGAAAGGGTGAAAAACGTCACTAGAAGGGAGAAACTTGAAATAAAGCACAATATTCTTGAGGTAATGAAAGAAAGCAGGCTAAGATGGTACGGCCATGTGAAACGAATAGGAGACAATCGGTTACCAAAATAATTATGGATTGGGAGGCAGATAATAGAAGAAGGAAAGGAAGACCCCCAATCAGATGGAAGGATTGAGTGGTGGAGAGTATGGCTGGTAGGGGGCTGTCGGAAGAGGGGCGTTGGGCAGTTTGCCTGAGAATACCTTCTTATTGAAGAAGTTCTTCTTATATCCTTCTGGGTCTTCCTCTTTCTCTCTAAAATCTTTCTTTGGCTCGGTAGACTTCTATTGTATACAAATTCATTTCAGGTGGAAATTAGTCCGGATGGCGTTCAGTGAAAGATAAATAATGAAATACTTAACTTTTATTGTTTTGCCACATTGTGGGTTATCAGGGCTCCGTGCGGGAAGATAGCTAGAAGAAGACTGTATTTCATTTTTTTCACTGGACAAGACTTAATCTCTTTTATTTCACAGACCGCAACTCGGAATAATCTCCTCCTGAAATAAGAAGGGACGGGTAAAAGAAAGTTCTTCCGAGAAGAGGGAAAAAGAGAAGATGATTGAGACGAAGAGAGGGAGAAAGGCGTTGGAGGTGGCTAGAGATCAAGT
Source organism: Piezodorus guildinii (assembly GCA_023052935.1). Lineage (NCBI taxonomy): Eukaryota > Metazoa > Arthropoda > Insecta > Hemiptera > Pentatomidae > Piezodorus > Piezodorus guildinii. The sequence goes on from CM041294.1 coordinate 91,045,125, forward strand.
TGCCGTAAGCAAAAAATTCCTCTTTTTTCTCGAACGGAGCTCTGATGATGACCAATAATGGAGGCCGAAACGTTGGCTATTTAAAAAAAACTATTTAATTGTTTTCTTTATATGACCGCCACCCGGACTAATTTCCAACTGGATCTCTCTACAAGAAAGGGATGAATTAAAAGTAAGCAAAACCGGCGAGAATAATTGCTGCTTTGCAATGTGAATGATTTTAAACTATAGAACGCTGGCCATGGTGCACGAAACCAGTAGTTACGTATGGTTCAGAAACATGAAGGATTCGCAAGACATAAAAAAGAAAGAAATTCGCATGAGAAAGAAGAGTACTCCGTGGAATTATGGAACAGTGAAGAATATCTGCTAAAGAACATCTGCGCCGAATGTATGGAAAATATGGATTTAGTCTCCATCGTGAGAGGGAATCAGATCCGATGGCTAGCTGATGTAGCCCCTACGCTCAGTGAATTTATCCTCAAAAACGTTCTCAAGGACCTACCTGAAGGTAGATGTGGAAGAGGAAGACCACGTTTTAGGCGACAAGACGAAGTGTAGAATGTGCCGAAGAAAATTAATATTATAAGATGGCATAAGTTTATCGGAATAGCAGACAATGGAAAAGAATTGTAAGAGAGGCTAGGTTCTTACAGGACCGTTGATTCAAAAATAAAATAATTGCTCAAAATATTTATTTTATTGAATTATATGTTAAACACAAAACGAAATATTTTTTCCAAAATAGTCTTAATTGTCGCATTAATTAAAAAAACCTAATTAGCAAGAACTTCTGGTTCTATATATTCTCGCTCAATATCTCCTGGCGTCCCCGGTTCTTTCGGCTCTCCTGAAGCCTTTTCTTCCTGTTTTCGAGCTTCGATGTCGGCTTCCGCTCGATCCATCAAGTTGTGGATGTCGTTCCGGTAAGGGTGAAATTCGAGGGCGACCTCGAAGTCTGCCAGGGCGGCTTCCGGTTTGCATACTTCAAGAAGTGCTCTTCCTCTGTTATAGTGAGCTTGGAACCTCAGCTCGGCGTTACTGTCCACGTGAGGTTTCAGCAAATCTATCGCCTGAAAAGATAGATAAATATTATTTATTCTCAAAGTCAAAACAAAGCTAAAATAGTAAATATTATAATGATAAAAAGAATTTACATCACAGGTATCTTCCAGAACACGCCTGTAGTTTCCAATGCACAGCTGACTGCTGGACCTCGCGACATATAACTCTGGTATCTTATCCCAAGTTTTGAGAGCGTGAGAGAAAGCAGAAATAGCTCCAAGGTAGTTTCCAGCTGCGTGGAACGATCTACAGTATACAGTGATATTTATAATATATATGCATCCTTAACTAAGACTAGTAAATAATACATAGTGTGTACTGGCACTACTCAAACGTTGCCGAATCTCGAGGTAGAGGGTTTGATTCGGCTTGGTATTATTACCGTTAGGACAAATTAATGAATCTCACTGGGGAAAAAAATCTGGTGCGGTCATCACACAACTTTCACTTACCTGGTTTGTTAAAATCAATTTAAGAACTATTAAACAAAAATATAATTAATTTTTTTTAAAAGAATTATCTACAGTTTCGTTGGATACATCTGCTTTAGATTAAATAATATTACAATATAAATGTTGTACATAAAATAATCATTTCAGTTTATGCCCTATTCGTCAATTTACATTACCTTCCGCAACTTTGTTCACTAAAATCTTTTGCTTTCCAATGGTATATTTTACATCTATATTACTATTCGTATTCTGAAAAAAAAAAGAATTATCCTAAAAGTAAATGTGCTCTTTTCTCCTTTATTTGGTAATCTAATACGATTAACGTGTACATTTAGCCGTGGTTCTAATAAATAATGCTAATAAAATGACATGGTTGATTTTTTGGATCTAGAAAATTAAAGATATTTTAGAGGGTGAAAATTTAAAAAGATCGGCATTTAAGCCCTGTCAGACTATTTCAATCAGAATGAAACCTACATGATATTGAATCCTATTAAATTTTACATCGATATAATGAGTTTATATCGAGGATTTCTAGAACAGCCTGGTGGGTTTCTGATACATTACATACTGGCGCATTGATAATTTCGTCGTACGGCATTATTAGATTTAAAAAAAGGATAGATGCTGTAAAGGAGAAAAAAAATGTCACTAATTTATTACCAATCTGCGTTTCCCGGGTTTCGGCACCAGATATGTGAAGTGGCAAAAGATAATTTAAAAAAAAGTAAAGGTTATAAGTAAACTACTCATAACGAGTTTAATTAAAATTTTGGAGAAAATCGTAAAAAGGTACAAAAGGCATAGTATAAAGTGGCACTTCTGGTTCTCCGAATCAGATGAAAAAGTTTCAGTGACATCTCAGGCATATAAAATCTTTTTTTTTTATTTTTTAACTTTAAATCTTTATTCACGCCTGTAAATAATACAATGAACAATCAGTGAATGTGTGGTTAATTTTAAGAAACATGGCGTGATAGGCATGGGGGAGAGCAGCACCCAGCGGTACCTACTCCTGGCATGAAATTGGTGTGAATTACTAAAGGAGAAGGTCTCTCTCCAACTCCTCTTCAGCCTTCTGTAGGCATTTCCTGGCATGAGTGTTGTGGCCATGTCATTGATTAGTGTGTTAGGGTGACCTTGTAATTTGTCGTGGAAACGTTTGTAGTGTGCCCTTATATGCTCATTAACAGTTGGTATCTTAAGGTCTTTAACTTAAAATCTTAAACTTGAGATTTATACAACTTATCGTTTTCGAGCTAGAATCTTTTTCCAAGGCATGACCATTTGGACTCTGAGGACCCTAAAACGTATTTCCGGTGAAAACTGGATTTTTCATTGTTTATTTATTTAACGTCACTTTATGCTACTATGACTAATCGGACGATGCTACAGTGAGAGTCGTAAATTTGCCTATCTAGGTTTTATTAGGATAGGGATCTTTAACGAGTACCTGACATCGCACAGGCTCGGGACTACCTTTTGACGTCCCCTCCGAAGGACGGTATAACTAAGGCTTTTTTACTCCCATTAAAAAATCCTAGGACCGCCTGCGGGGTGAACCCGTGACCTTTGGCATAGGAGGCTGTTATGCTAACCACCCAGCTACAAGTGATCCCTGGAATTTTCATGTTTTATATATAGGTAAGTGAAAGTAAAATGGTGGTTAAGTAAATTTCTAGATTTGAGATTTGCTAAGACTCGTATTACCTTGAGGTAGTGCAGAGTTTTAAATAAATATATGCCAGAATTGGAAGTCCCCTAAGAATAACATGAAATTAAACAAAGGAAAACATTCACATCTGGCCTAGATACAAAATTAATGAGGAAAAAAAATATGGATATATATATATATATATATATATATATATATATATATATATATATATATATATATATATAAAACAAGATCAGAGTGTACCAACGCACTCAAATTGAACATAAGCTACGCACCACTTCGTGGAGTCCCTGGATCAAGATGCCAGGTTAACCAAGCTGTTGGACCCCTCTGCCGCGGATGCGGTCGAGAGTTAGAAACCCCTTCACATACACAGGCACCAAAATCCTTTTTAGGATCTTTCTTTCAAATCTTAATAGCGACGATTTCTGGACTTTTGTCATCATCCAGCACTCCGACGAATATGTGAGAATCTACCTGATTATGGTTTAATACATTCTCATGTTCGTCGCTCTCGAGAGGGACAAATCCGTAGCAGCAGCTATTGGCCGCTAAAATCGGATGCTATATCTCCGGTTGCTTATCATTGCCTGAGTTTAGCTGTGTTCCAAAGTAGATAAATTCCTCTACACGATCTGAAAGCTGGTCTTTCAAATCCTGGATTTGCGTTTAACGAGACGATTACGCACTTACCCTAAAATGTCTTACAATCTGAGATCTAACTACAAATAACTCTCGTAAATAATTATTACTTTCCCTTCTCCAGAAGCCAAATTGGGTCGTTTTCTTCAGGTCTCAGATCTTCGGCCATAAATCCTGTTTTTCTTCGTGCTTCTTTCTGCTTTATCAGCCACTGCAAGGCGAAAACATGATATTAACAATGAGATATGATCGATAATCTATTTGCCACAATACTTTTTAGATAATGAAGGATTTTGAAGGTAAACTAAGTACGACAAACAATAAACTTTTAAAAGAAAATTTATAAAGTGAATATTTTAAGATATTTGTTGACAATGATTAAATAAATATATTTATCATTGGAAAAAAGAAGTATACCTTACCTCTTGTTCTTGTTTGTAAGTAGACTCCCTGGATGGTGTAGGAAATGCTCTATATGTGAAACCAACGTTTATTGAACCTGCTTGTCTCAGCGGAGGTAAAATATCGCCATCTATTTTCTTAGGTTTGCTTTTCAATGGCATCTTTGATCGACATGCGTCCTTTTCTTCTTTACATATCATGGCAGGACGAACTTCATCATTGTCCCATATGTCTTTAGATATGTTCTGTTTAGATTCATTCTTGTTTCCCTTATCATCATGCTCTAAAGGTTTACCATTCTCTTTTGAAATTTCAGCCTTATCATTCGATTTTCCCTTTTCTTTCTTATCTATCAATTCAACAGCCTACGTCAGCAAGTTTAATTAATATAAAAATAAGTTTTCTTCAAAGTAGGTTAACGAATTAAAGTTTTACCTTTTAGAGATTTTATTAACGCAGTTGCCTTTTCCACCGGGGAGGGAAGAAAATTCTTATCAGTTTCTTTTTCCTTCCATTCCATTATGTCACCAAATGCATTCCTCTTTTCGGTCTCTTTCTTAACTTGAATATTTTCACGGTTTTTAGTATCTAGGGCTAATTGTTGCCCAACGCAAGCATCCCTTCTCTCTCTTATCTTATCTGTAATATAATACTATGTTAATTCACATGAATTGGAAGTTTGGAGTGTTCCAGAGAAAAGCGAAGAAATAAAGCGTAATTTACTTCATATACAATTGATATTAATAATTTCCAGAAGAATGAAATAAAACAAAATCAGGAAATATAATAAATTGGTATTATCAATAAATGTTAATGATAGGATGCAAAATTGCCTGTTGTCAATATCTATTATAAAAAATAGATTTTTGAGAATATTTAACGAATTAGTTCCTTTTTTCTGTAATATTTATTTTTATTCTTGCTCCAAGACCACAAAGCAAGGTAAAGTTATGAAAAAGCTTCCAAAAAAAATTTATTCTTTTATTAAAAATATTTGTACAATCAATAAAAAAATGAGGTAGATGTATTTGTATCAAATTACTAAATGAAAAGAAGACAGATAAATTGTTAAAACCAGAATGGACCTTATGCTTTCGTTTAATTATAGGTTAGGAAAAATAGAGAAAAATTATTAAAATTTAATAATCAGAGATTGTATTATCGTTTTCAAGATGGTAATGCTTCTCAGATTACATTTCCATTATTCATTTTCTCTGCATTGACAAGTGTGAATTAACGTATTAGTTAAATAGTCACAATCAAGAACATCAACAGGTGGAAATCCTTTCACTTGTTAACACATTTGTTTAGTAGGATCATTCGATCAAATCGTGTGGTATATTCATTGGAAACCTTTCTACAGGAGAATAAATCAAGATGGTTAGGACACTTTCTCAGAATAAATTAGAGTAGAATCGCTAGGAAGACCTATTAGACGCAAGAAGAAGTGGAGGGACGAAGACATCAATTACCTGGGAAGAAGGTGTAAGAAAGGAGTTCAAAAAGCGTTAATTTGATTGGAACTGGTGAAGAGAGTTGGTCCAGGAATCCAGGTAAGAGAAACGTTCTCCAAATTTTACAGGGTAACTTCTTAAGACTACACAGCGGTAAAAGAGGGATAGTGAGTAATAATTTATTCAGACTAAATAATTCCCTTATCAATTATATTACCTTTCTTTTTTTCCAATTGTTCTTTACTTCTTTTTTGCGCATGTTCGATAGCTTCTTTCTTTATTTGAACCATCTCCTGTTTAGTGACTTCTTTGTTAAGAGAAGGCCAAACTTTTTCCTCGTTCTTGGCGAGTTCAAACACAGCTTCTCCTTCAACGATTGTACATTTACTCTCGTCTTCATTTATAGGTTCGTATAGGCAGCATTCAAAAAGGTAAGGAGGAAAATGAACCTTAAATATAGTGATTTTGTCGATAAAATATAAGTAAAAACTAGTTATGATAGATTGGTAAACAATATAGCATAAAATCATAATACCTTTACATAAACATCTGAATGAAACAAGTCTACTTTCTTGTATGGAATATTACTAAGAGGTACACGGAGTACCACCAAATGGTCCGTCTGCCTCCAAGAATAATCTTTGATTAGAATCGGCATTCTTTAAACATGAAAATATGATAGTCTGGTTGTCAAGGTGTCTTGTTTATTTCCAATAACGCGGTATCTAAGAGATGGTTTTTTTTTTGCCCTAAAATTCAAGGATTCAACTTTAGGTAGTTTAACAATATATTCCAATTCGAAATTCATCCATATTGTAGTTACTACTGGGATTGAAATAATCTAAATAACGATTGTTGTTTAAATCTGATGTATTAATTAACCTATTTGCTAAAAGTAATCAATAACAAGAAATATATTCATGTTCTGTTCTGACAATAGTACTTTGAAAGGTTTAAAAAAAAAAAAAGATTTAGGTATGAAGTAAATAATACAGCAGTAACATTCTAGAAATAGCTAATTCTTTAGTTTATCTATTGATTGCTCATTGTATAAAAAACATAACCTGACTAATATGTAATCAGTTTTAAAATAATAAGTTTTTGTAGAAACTGAATATTTCTTTAGAATAAAAACATTATGAAGTTAAATAGTGAAACACAAATAGTTGGAACCAAAATAATTTTAGTACCTTATAGGAAGAAACACGTTGAAAAGTATTAGTTTCGTCACTTGAACTTTAATGTGATTGTGAATGGAAGGATTCAAATGTAAATAATATGAAGGCATTCTAATTTTGAATTCTTTTTTAGGTATCATGATTGGATGGAATCAGAAGAACTTCGTAAACAGACTGCTTCTGAGCGATTATCTCTTGAAGAAGAGTATGAAATGCAACAAACCTGGTTGAATGATGAAGAAAGTTAGTATGCATTGAAGTTAATTATCCTATTTATAACTTTCCTAAAGACACTCCTGTTTAATACTAAGTGATAATTAGTGGATTGCCTGTTTATTCAATAATATGTAATTGGCATGTCAAGTTTGAAAATAGTGGCATCTCTTCTCTGGCGTTATTAAATATAATTGACAAATATCGATTTGTTTATTCAACGTCCCTTAATGCTGCTGTGGCTGATGGGATGATGCTACATTGGGAGTTCTAAATTTTGCCTATCCAGGTTGAATTAGGATAGGGATCTTTAACGAGTACCTGACATCACACAGACCACCTTTTAACGTTCCCTCTGAAGGACGGCATAACTAAGGATTGTTTACTTCCATTAAAAAATCCTAGGGCCATCTGCGGATTTGAATCCGTGACCTTTGGCATATAGGAGGCTGTTATGTTAACCACCATTCTGCAGGTAACCCCCAAATATATATAGAATCAAATTTTTTTTTTGGAAGTGGTGTTTGAGTGTAGCTTAGGAAAAGAGTTCTTTATTCTGATTTATCACTTGATCAGCCCTGAGTTCAGAATGCACTTCTCGGACTCCTAAAAGTGAGAGTTTTGGGAGTTTTATTTTAGGAAAAACAAGCATGGTATTATTCCAATCCATTTTTAATTTTCGACATAAAAAACAGTGATTTAGGGTGAGTACTGAATCCAATACTCACTATGGGTAGTGGTTTTATAGATATAGCTTAATTTATTTATTTAATTAATAATATTTTTTTAATTTTTGAATAATATGAGTATGTTTATGCTTAAAGGCGTAAAACTCCAAAGTCACCAATGCCTATAAATAATTAAAGTGTATAGTTTGTTCATTTAACATCACTTTATGCTGTTGTGGCTAATCGGATAATGGTACATTATTGGAAATCCTTAATTAGGATAGGAATCTTTAATGAGTACCTGACATGGCACAGGCTCGTGACCATCTTTTTCCTTCCCTCAGAAGGATGGCATAACTAAGGATTTTGTATTCCCAATTAATAGTCCAAGGACCACCTGCCAGGTTTAAGCCTGCAATCTTGGGCATGAAAGGCTGTTATACAAGCCACTACATTACAGGTGACCTTCCTCTTTTGTTACAATACGAAATTCGTTCAATGTTCAATTTTTTTTTATGTGCCCATTTTTTCCGAAAGTCCAGGGAGTACCAAAGGACAGTCTCTCTTCGTGTTTTATTTTATCTTCTAGCAAATATACTTGTTTTATTACCGAATATAGTTGTAAATCTCAGTAATGCTTAAAAATACATTACTAATATGCATTTTTGAAGAAAAATTATGTGTTTTTTTTAATGAGGCTAAAAAAAAGAAAAATATATATAGGACATGAAATTGGTTCTCTGAGGCTAGAAGGAATCTTAAAATTGGATGGCCTTTGGCCTGTAAACAGTACAAATTTACTGGACCCTTCATGGGTCAGATTTTTTTTCTTACGTTTTACTAAATAGATCACCTTAACTATTAACTTTGTAGAAGTTTATCTTTAATTATTTACTGAAGGAATTAGTCCGGGTAGCGGTCATTAAATGAAACAAATGAATAGTTTCAACTATTTTATTGTTTGCCAACGTTTCAACCCCCATTGTGGGTCATCATCAGGGCGTCTGGTAGGCGAGTGGAAACTGGGTCACCCCTGTTTCCACTTGGGTTTGACCCAGTTTCCACTCGCCTACCAGACGCCCTGATGATGACCCACAATGGGGGTCGAAACTTTGGCAAACAATAAAATAGTTGAAACTATTCATTTGTTTCATTTAATGACCGCTACCCGGACTAATTCCTTCAGTAATTCTCAACGGTCAACTAATTATATCCACTTTAATTATTTACCATTACTTTAATTTTTTTTTTTTCAGAATGCACATTTATTGTGCTGGATAAAAAGCTGATGGAAGAGACTAACAATGAAATAGGTAACTCATTTGTTTTTCATCTTTCTATTCCCACAAATTTGCTATATTTCAATATTTATGAAATTGCAGTAAATTTCAGATAAATCATTAGATATAGCTTTATCGTGTGATTTTCCCACATAGTATCTATGATTGGCGATGCTAATTTGTATATACAAAAAGATGGTGATAACATAGTCGGTGAAATTGGTCTTATGATTGCTGAATCATCTTTCCGTTCGAGTGGAAGAGGATCTGAAGCAGCTCTTTTTATGTTGAGATATGGTAAGCTATAAATTATTATTTTCAATTTCTCAAAGTTCTTGGAACTAATTCTTATTCTTCCTTATACTTTCTTAAATTGAATTTGGTCCTTTTCCTTGATGAAGTATTAATTATATAACTTTCACTTTCCTACATATGAAATATTTAGTAAGGGAAAGTATTGCGATCGTGAAAAATTTCGAATTCCAGTTTTCAACTGGATGACGATCATTCGATTATGCCCACCCCTAGTTCAAACCCGCAGGTGGTCCTAGGATTTTTTAATGGGAGTAAAAAATCCTTAGTAATGCCATTCTTCGGAGGGGACATTAAGAGGTGGTCCCAAGCCTGTGCAATGTCAGGTACTCGTTAAAGATCCCTGTCCTAATAAAACCTGGATAGGCAAAATTTTAGACTCCCACTGTAGCATCGTCTGATTAGCCATAGTAGCATAAAGTGACGTTAAATAAATAAACAAACAAACAATATTGTTCTAATATTTAATCTAAAACATATGTTTCCAAAGAAACTAAATATAATTCCTTAAACCTTTTTGAACTCTATTTATAAGTTCTTAATTAATTTTAACAACTGAGGTAAGTGAATGTCTTGTGTTTTCCACACCATATTTGTTTTTCTAAAGTATTCGGTCATCATGCTTGAAATGGCTATTTTTAGAACAAGTGAAATATATTTTATTCAAAATATTTACCACCATAAAGGGTTAGAGGATAATGGACAGTGCACAATAAGCCTGGTTAGGGCTGCAGTGTAAAGGATAAAAATGGAAAGAAAAAAAAAATCTTAACCCTCAATTGATGTTGGAGGCCATCCATGGGGTAGATTCACCAACAGCGGTCACTTCAGAAAAGCTTAAGTCATAGCCTTTCTCTCAAGGCTGCAGAATGATCATGTTCAAACTGAAGATGAGATGATTTGCATTGTGGTTGAAAATAATTAGAAAATAGAGAAAAACTATTTTAATAAACAGTTAAAGAATGTTAAAATAAATAGTTTCTCGCAATTTCTACTAATTTTCTATGGCTGATCATCTTATCCTTTATATTTATAAACTATTTAATAAACTAAAATCTTAATATCTTCTTGGGATTAAACAAACACTATTAATAAATATTTTGCTTTAAATCAGCAGTCAACAAACATCCTCAGTCCTCTTTAAACTTTTAAGGTTTAAAAAATTGAACATTTCAAGTGTGAAAACCCAATATTCCTTGACAGGATCCTAATTATCTTTTCCTAAAGTATAAGTACATAGGGAGTACATAAATAAGTTACATATCTTATAACTTTTATCACAACCTATATTAAAAGTTCTGTTTTAGGCCTATTAGTGTATTGCCATCTGCATATAAGCTTTCCATTTAAAGATAATGCCATCAAATACATTATTATATTCATTTCCAATTATTTTTAACTTTTGAAAAAATAATCTTATTCAAATGGCCATAAAATTTTTTATCAATTATAGGTGTTGAGAATATTGGTGTAAATAAATTCCTCGCAGTAATTTCATCTGATAACAAAACCAGCATTCATCTTTTTGAAAAGTTCAATTTCGATTAAAGTAAGTAACATCACAAGCATATGATAATTTACTCATTTGATTTATTGAATTAAAATATTATTTAATTGCAGGTGTAATTTGAAAACTATAAGTATGTTTATAATATCAATAAAAATATAATTCCTAATAGTTGTATTTTTTAGGAGAATGAGAGTGAAGTATTCCAGGAAGTTACGTTAAGCCGAAATGTTGATAGTCGATGGATTACTTGGCTCCGGGCACAGACAGCAAGTTATACTGTAGAACCTACTGAGCCCAATTTCTGACTTTTTAAAAACAATCTTATGTTGTATATAAATTTAATATTTTATCAATAAATATTATTATTTCATTATAATTTATCTATATGACTATCAATATCTTAACTCCAAAGGTTTGAATTTAGTAAAATAATACAGCTTACAAAGATTAATATATGCTACCTAAGTAGACAATGATAACAAATAAGAAGTTTTTCATAAATAAAATAAAATAAATCATTAAAGAGGGACTTTCATTTGTATCTTACGAACATAACAAAATTTGTCTGAATGGGAGTAAAAAATCCTTAGTTATGCTGTACTGTGGAGAGGGCATAAAAAGGTGGTCCCGAGCCTGTGCGAAGTCAGGTACTCGTTAAAGATCTCCATTCTAATTAAACCTGGATAGGCAAAATTTAGGATTTCCTCTGTAGCATCGTCCGATTAGCCATAGTAGCATAAAGTGACGTTAAATAAATAAATACAATTTGTCCTATCTCTTTTCTAATGCTACTTATACATAATAATACAAGAGGCTATTTCACAATCTTTGTTAAATAAATTTCTTTGTTATTTGTCAATTTTATGCAGTTTTCTTTTGAACTGAGTATTTAACTATTCTAAATTACCTTATTCTAATAAGAGACCTTAAGGCATTAGCAACCAGTTTCCACAGCCATATAGAATGGTTGCTATAGTTCTAATAGTTTTGTATATTCTACTTTTAAGTTTCTTGACTAAAATCACAAGCTAAAGAAAAATAACCTTTACTTTCCGCCATTTTTGTCTTTGAATTTAATTTTTTCTGGTTATCATAGACTCTAAGTGCTAAAATTTGTCAATGTGCTGAAACATATTTCCTGGTATATCTACATCATAACATTACTTTTTAAAAAATTATTATTTCTTATATTTTCAACTAACCGTTACAAGTTTCTTTAACAGTAAGGTACTTTTTTTAAACCTAACCTCATCTGGTAAGTCGTATAAACATTAATACCTATTTACTGCTTATTAAAAATACTTGATCTTAAAGAATCATGATGATACTGGAGAGCAAACTTGGATTATTGTTAAAATTATTTCAGGTTAACAACCGAAATTATGGAATTATAGGGGAAACAACTAAATAAAATGTTCACATTATATATATTTTATTTACTTATTAATTAAATATTATATTAACTTTAATAAAAAATTTATGATTGAAATTTACTTAGTATCCCAGTATATTTTGTAAAAAATACAAAATTGTTCCTTTGTACGATGCACAACATCAAATCTTACTGATGTGTTTAAGATCTGATGCAAGAAATACAGGTTCAGCTGAAACAAAACAAAAAAAAAAAGTAAACATTTAATTATCTTCATGAGAGAATTAAACCATATAAATACTTAGAAACAATAAACATTATTTTTCTTTCCAACTTTTACTACACTTTGTTATTTAGAAGAAAATATGTAAGATTGGTTAGGCACTGTACTACTAATTGGATATTGTGTTTTGTTGAGTTAGAGTTGAACTCGTAATTTTTAGTTTCAAGGTATTAGTCATCTGGTAGCAACACGTGCGATTCGTAACATCAACTATACAAGGGCTCAGTCACGTTTCTCTTTGTAGGTAGATTGTCAGACATTCTTGCCAGATGCCCTGCCCACCTGAATCTTCCTACCTTCATAATAAAAGAGATATCTGGCTCTTGGTACATGTCCTAAAGCTCCCGATTATTTCTCCTCCTCCATTTATTATTCTCATATATACCACCATAAATTCGACGTAACACTTTTCTTTCAAATGTGAGGATGAGTTGATCTTCAGCCCTGGTTGTAGTCAATGTCTCCGAGCCATAACATAATAAAGGACAAATGAGAGTTCTGTACATGATAACTTATGTTCTCCTGCTTATCAAATAGCTAAAATCTAGTGAGATGCTTCAGGAGTCCAAAAATAGCAGTGGTAAGCAGCTAATATTCTGACTAACCAATCCTTTATCATATATTCTGAATGGTCAATAATAACTCCATCAAAAATTATATAGTTAACGTGATAAATATGAAGAACCAGATGATTCAGGTGGCAGTCATTAAACATTAGCTAATAATGAAAAACTAATTATAAACCGATGTTTTGACCCATGTTGAGAGTCTTCATCAGGGGTAAAAAATAAAAAGATAAAGTGTATGATAAATAAATGATCATGAAAGATTATTTTTTATCATTGATACATATCCACAATAACTGCCACCAAAATCATCTCATCCATTCCTGCCATGGCTATATAGGATTTGGCATTAGTGTTTTACAGCACCGATACCCATTCACCTAGGTTTTCCACTTCAACTGCTCTACTATTGAACAGTTTCACCCTTCCTTGTACCAGCCTTCTTTAAGCTCCAGGGTCGATTCGAGCTGGACCCAAAACTGCCAGCCAGCCGCACATAAACTTTTGAACCAAGGAGAAGTAGGTTTTACTCACTAACTGAGGAAACTCCTCCTCAGTAAAAACGAATATTGCTGTGGCACTTATCACTTGAAAGCAGTGTAAATTGTGTCCGCAATCTCCGGAACAGGACATTACAATCGTGAAATAATTTCTTGCAGAACTCCCTAGTAGGGTTATAATCCGCCATTGGCTCCATTCCTTAATTATATCCACACACAGTCTTCCATTGAGCATACAACTGAAGCCATTGTGAGTGGTAAGATGAGTCAATGGCAATGGTTCAAATCCGGCGGTTTCAGACCGAATCTTGACTTTCCCACTCTTGCTGATATAGGTTGAAACCTCTAGAGTAGCCAACTATAATTAGAGTAAGAAAGCTAAAGAGAATAATTGACAATTGTTAGTCTAGAACCAGGAACTATCAAATAAACAAGTCTTCAGACACAGTATACTGAAGGAAAACTAAACTGAAAAAAATAACAAATATGCTTCCACAATCGTATTGAATGTGCACTTCACACTAAAACATCAGTAGATTAAATTTAAAATGCTCTTTATCACAAAACTCCTATATCATTGATAATATTAGTATAGTACGAAAAGAAAAACGTTTAAAAATAATCAATAAAAACAATAGGTATACCATAGAATCAAATTAGAAGATATAACACATCAAGATGTAAATGTAAATATTACCTTTTATCCAATAAAATTTATGACAACCAAGTGGAGAATAACATGGGCAACAATGAAATCGGCGAATCCCCTCTCTGGGCTGATTTTTGCAAACTGCAGTTTGTTTTGCGGATTTACTTGCAATCGGAGGCAAACTGCAATGAAAATAAGAATTAAAATTTGCAATAACTAATACCTTATGTTAATAGAAATGCATAACCAGTACCTGCTAAAATAAAAGAACTGACGGCTGAGATAAATCCACTAAGAAATGAGTTAAAGGGGAAAGTTCCCACTAAACAACAGTAAATAAACTGAACGATGCCGGTCAAAAATACATACAACAAATAGCAGTCTATGATTTTAAGTCTCTTAGAAGTATTCTGGGAATATTCTCGGAAAAATTTACCCAAAACTGTGGTAATCATTTTGAATTATAAAAATCTCAATATTTTCACAAATAAAGCCGACGACGTGTAACAGAATATACTGTTATCTAAACTAACCGTTCAGGAACGACATCGAAGAGTAACATATTGAAAGTACAGAATTGTCCAGAAGATACAAGCTTTCGAATTTGTTTAATTATGAATTATATTACATGAACTAAAGGGCTTAGAGCGATAATGTGATGAAAAGTTTTTATAAAGCGTTGTTTCTAAAACAAGGTCTATTATCATAGTTTAGATGAAAATGAATGTGATGAAAAGTTTTTATAAAGCGTTGTTTCTAAAACAAGGTCTATTATCATAGTTTAGATGAAAATGAATGTAACGAAACTAATTAGAGTTTTTCACGAACTGTTATGGTTTATTACAACACTTTAAAACTATAAATGGTCACATCATGCTTCGAGTAATACTATTCTCATAAAAATTTCTCTAAAGAAAAATCTAACTTTGAAGAATTGATTATGCGGGCATGAGTGTTTAACGTTTCGAGAAATGGGTCATTTTAAAATAAACTATTAATTTGGGTTGTCCGATTTTTTTAAAAAAAGTTTAATCATTCTTAATTTATTTTGAATCCTTCTCTCAGCATTCAGTTCGTATCAACGTAACGTTACGTTTTAAACATCTAATGATGATAAACCTAGCCAATCGCAAAAGTAAGAAGTCTGTCTGCAAAATCTATGCTAAAAGAGATCATGCGAGTTACAGTCTGTCAAGAAAAGATTGTCACTTTTTTTAACAAAAAAATTTAAAACAAACGCGTATTTAGTTATTAAACTTTTAAAATAAATCGACAAAAAATACTACTCGTAAATCAAGAAAAACAAGATGGGAAAACGTTGTTGTGTAACTCTAGCGACATTTAGAGGTTTCCCGACATTGAAAGTTAATTTATTTTTAAAAACGTTTAAAATCAACGTACCATCTGGAACTGTTTCTGTTGTTGGAAAAACAAGAATTACGTAACTGGATTTGAAATTTTGCGCTTGAGATTTCATAAATTATTATTAAATAATATTATAGTATAGTCATATAGTGTTGTTTTCACTTCTTCGACCATTCAATGTATCGGGACTCTAATATTCAATAGGAGTATCAACGGAATGGATGAAGCCATAATAAAAAAAGTCTGTTTCCCCCGGTCTATTTCTGTATGAGCAGTACACGTTTGAACAGCTTTACTTCGCATGCGTAAGCTGATGGGTAACAAGGGAAATAGGCCATAAGGAACAGACCTATGGTTTCGTAACACACTGGAAAACTGCACAAAAAAAAACTGGAACACTGTGAAAAATGGGTAATATAAACTGAGAGTGGAAGAAAAATGATTTTTTAAATTCTGAAAATGACGAGTTTATTTTTCGTCAGTAGGGATTTCATTCTATTGGTCTTAATCAAATATTGCATGAAAGTGTAAAATAAGAACTTAGTTATACTGTTCTTTGTAAGTAATTATTTATCATACTTATAACAGGTTTTTCGAAAAACGTTTTCGAAATAGCTGTAAGTTTTATAATCTGTTTTTTTTTTTTTTTTTTTTTTTAACTTTAAATCTTTATTCACACCTGTAAATAATACAATGAACAATCAGTGAATGTGCGGTCAATTTTAAGAAACATGGCGTGATAGGCATGAGAGAGAGCAGCACCCAGCGGTACCTACTCCTGGCATGAAATTAGTGTATATTACTAAAGGAGAAGGTCTCTCATCCAACTCCTCTTCAGCCTTCTGTAGGCATTTCCTGGCATGAGTGTTGTGGCCATGTCATTGATTAGTGTGTTAGGGTGACCTTGTAGTTTGTCGTGGAAACGTTTGTAGTGTGTCCGTATGTGCTCATTGACGGTTGGCATCTTAAGGTCAGTATGTAAAGTTATGTTGCTAACGTACCACGGTGCTTTTGTAATTGTTCTAAACGTTTTAGCCTGAAAGATTTGAAGTTTGTTAATGTGAGTCTTTTTAGCTGTCCCATATAGCTGTGATGCGTAAGTCCAAATAGGTTTCAGTAGGTAAGTATAGGTGTTTAATTTCTGTCGAAGTTTTAGTTTCGAGTGTTTTGAAAAGAGTGAGTAAAGAAGTCTCAGTCTTTGGTTAAGGGTTTTCTTTTTTTGGTTAATATGCGGGCCCCAAGTCATTCTTCTGTCAAACGTCAAACCAAGATAATGTACAGTGTCCGTCTGTGGAATTTGTGTGTTGTCTAAGAAAACGGGAGGACTCGTGTCATGTCGAAGAGTAAAGGTGATATGGTGTGATTTGTCATTATTCAATCGGATTTTCCAGAGTTTGAACCAGTCATGTAATTTTATTAGATGTTGTTGTAGGATCTCTGAGGCGTGGGTTGCAATTTTATGTTTTGTTAAGATCGCCGTGTCGTCGGCATAAGTCGCTGTTAGAATATTGGGGCTGTAAGGTATGTCATGAGTGTAAAGAATGTAGAGTAACGGAGCGAGCACTGCACCTTGGGGTACTCCTGCTGCGATAGATCTCATGGCAGATAACTCTGATCCCTGTCGAACGGAGAAAATCTGTGAGAAAGGAAAGAATGAATAATGAGGTAGTAAGTAGGCGGAAGGATAGTCTTGAGTTTGAAGAGAAGCCCCTGGTGCCAAACTCTGTCGAAGGCTTGAGCAACGTCGAGAAATACGCCAGTAGTGTATAACTTCTGCTCTAGTGCGGTGGATATGTAGTCCGTCACTCTGTGTAGTTGGTGCAATGTCGAGTGATGTCTTCTAAATCCAAATTGATGATCTGGTACGATGTCGTTGTTAGTTAGTACATCAAGAAGTCTTTTATGTAGTAGATGTTCGAAAATTTTGGAGCATAGCGGAAGTAAGCTTATTGGTCGGTATGATGAGGGAGTATTTTTGTCCTTGTTGGTCTTGTGAATCATTGTAATATGTGAGTATTTCCATTGAAGCGGGAATTTGGTTGTCCTCAGTATCGCGTTATAGATTGAAGTCAGAAACACTAGAGCTTTCCTGGGCATTTGCTGGAGTACCTCAGCGTTAATTAAGTCGTGTCCAGGGGCTTTCTTTTTAGGCAACTTTCTGATTTGTTCAGCGACTTGAGCAGGTGTAAAGGAAGGAGGAGGTAATGTCAGTTGTAAAGGTTCATCCAGAGTTTTAAGTACAATTTTATCATGTTCGATGTTGTTGAATTCTGTGTGTGGTGTAAAGATAGAAGATAGATATTCGGCGAACAGTTCGGATTTTTCTCCGTCAGCCATGGCCCAGGAGCCATCTTCTTTTCGGAGGGGTGCAGGCACTTCCCGATGCTTAGTAAGGTTTTTAGTATGCCTCCACAAGCTGCCATAATCAGTCGAAAGGTTACTAATGTAGTTATCATAAGTTGTTCTTTTAAATTTTGCAATTTGTCGTTTGAGTTCGTTGTTGAGTCGGTTGTAAATTTGTTTGTCTGATGGAAGTCGGTCTGTCTGCCATATTTTCCGGGCTCTTCTTTTTGCTCTGATCAAATCCCTTATGTACTGTGGATAAATTGGTAGCTTTTCATGTTTTCTTCGTCTAGGAATTGATGAGGACCATGCAGCGTCTTGTAGCTTCTGTGTGAAGCATTCTACAGCATCCTCAAGCTCTTCTTCATTTTTAATAGCCAAAGGAATGGAGAGAGCAGTATTTAGACAGTTTCTGAACGCATCCCAATCCATTATGCCATTTGTGAGAGATGTGTGTTTCTTAGCTACAAGTGGTTCTTCAAATAGTTCTAAATGCAAAAGAGAATGATCAGAGCAAAGATCTGTGCTCGTACTTATTGTGTGAGGTGTAGTGCGGAGTCCTTTAGTTATGAAAAAATCAAGTAAATCTGGTGTCTTACGTCTAGATGTTGGCCAGTAAGTAGGTGAGTGTGGTGATATCGTGTCTAATGAAAGTTCGTGAAGGACATACCTGAGATTTCTTCCTCTTGGGGTTGATAATCTAGATCCCCAAGTCGGGTCTTTAGCATTATAATCGCCACCTGCGACAAAGCATCTGCCGAGACGTTTGAAGAAGTTACTAAACATCGTGGAAGTCAGGACATATCTCGGAGGGCAATAAACAGCAGCAAGAGTAATGTTGTGATGTTCAGAGAATAGTGAAATGGCTGTAGCTTGTATGTCAGGTGATATGGGTAATTGCAAAGGATGGTGTTTTAGTGTTGATCTGATGAGAATAGCAGTGCCTCCGTGTGAAGTATTGTCTGGATGGTCAGTTCTATAGATTTTGTAATCATGAATGTAAAATTTGGATTTTGGTGTAAAATGTGTTTCAGTGATTAGTGCTATGTCAATTCGTTTCTCGTGTAAATATATGTCTAGTTCTGTCCTATGTTGATTAAGTCCGTTTGCGTTCCATAGTATGATAGACATGGAGCCTACAGTCATCTGATTAATGGGCATATAATTGTCTAAGGGCAAGGGTAGTTTGAGAGAGTTGTTGAAGAAGACCGAAGAGGGGCTGAATGAGATTGTTTAAGTTATTGATAATATTGTATAACTGGCCAGAGGAGTTATCTACCGGCGGGACCGGTAGGGTAGTGCCCCCACTCATACCTGTATATCTGTGTCGTTGGTGTGGCGCTTGAGCTGGTAGCTGTTGGTGTGGGGCTTGCGATGGTTGTTGCGGCTGTCTCTGGTGCTGTTGGTACTGGGCTTGAGCTGGTTGTTGTGGCTGTCTCTGATCTTGATGGTCTGGTGCTAGAGCTGGTTGATTCAACTGCCTCTGATGCTCCCGGTCAGTTCTTGGATGAGGTGGCTGAGGTGGATTTAGTTGTGGAAGAGGTGGAAACTCATTGAGGGCAGGCGGTGCATGTCTTACTGTTGGAGGTCGCTGAGGAGCGTACTGCTTCGAGCGATGTTTTCGAAGTTCTTTCAAAGTTTGGCAGCCCCTATAGTTGGCGGGATGAGCGCCATTACAGTTGGCGCAGGTTGCAGCTGTTTCTCTTGGTTTTGTGCAAGCACTGCTTTCGTGGCCCAGTCCACATCTTACACATTTTGGTGGGTAGTTGCAGTACGTTTTTGTGTGTCCGTACTGCTGGCATCGAATACATTGAGGAATCATTTTTCTTTTGCGCGGTTCCTCTATTTTTATATGGGTATAGTACAAAAATTCAATGTCAAAGATTTTGTCATTGAATGTTGCTCTTGAGACGTCCACGAAAAACATGGGAAGGGGTGTTTTAAATCGTGAAATGACGTTGACAATACTTGTTGCCTCATATCCATATTTGGCCAGTTCTTCTTTTATGGTGGTTAGTGGTGTGCCGTAGTGTAGGTTTTTGATAACAACTCGTGGACTTTTTTCCTCTGGTAGTTGATATGTGTGGAAGTACGCACCTCCCTTTCTTAAACTAGTCACTAACTTTCGGTAAACATCTGAGTTTTCAGGGTATACGGTTACTCCCCTGACAGATGTCTTGAGCCTGAAACTGTTTGCCCCTCCCTCATTATGAAGGAATGTTATGAGTGCAGGGTAATCTTTAACGTCAGATAAATGTATGGGTGGCGGTTTGGTGTTGGTAGGTTGATTAGTTGATGGCTCAGGTTCATCTATTGAGGGTGATAACGGTTCGAACCTGTTCTGAGTATTTGTAGGTGGACTAACCTTCATAATTTTCCTGGGGTCTCTTTCTGCAGTTAATTGTCTTTTTCTTCCTGACACAAGCTCCCAGGAGATATTTTCGTGCTCGATAGCATTATTGGAAATATCTAAGCCACTGGTTGGAGCACTTGAAGTTGAGGCTTCCGTCATTTTTTCAGTGGGAGAACCCACTTCACTAAATAAATTTTACTTCTCTTCTTGTTTGCTTGTTCAGCACACAGTTAGGAAGCAAGTTTGTTTGTAAACACTAAATTTTTTCACTTAAAACATAACAAAAATCGGAAAAAACTAGAGAGCAAACTTAATAATCTGTTTTTATATTTCAGAATAGCTCTTTGCTATACCTCATAATAATAAAACCTGGTATCTCGTAAACTTCGCCGACATGCTCCTTCCCCGGATAATTCAGAGTTTCAGGTATATATTATAAGAATTATTTTCCTCACAATAGTAATATGAAAATTGTGTGACATTATTTATAACTTGAAGTTTTGCACTTATACTACCAAAATTGTATATATGAACATGTATTTTTTTTATTTTTAGATTTTCTCGTCAACTGACTCTATCTGCCAGCAGAAAAACTGCATATGAGGGTGATGGGAAAACTACGGTTACAGTCTTGAATAAAGAAGCTGGCTATGGTGTTATGATTGATTCTTACAGCAAAGTATGCAATAATTATTTTTATCCCTCTCAGTGATGTAGGAATTAACATGAATGATTGAAAGGGTTCTGAATATTAAATTGTCTTAAGCATTTCAATACATTGTAAGGATACGGAAAGCATTCATGATTAACTCATCTAATATAGCCATAAAGTTATGCCTTTTTCACATATTTGGTTCTGTGACATATTTGGTTCTGAAATGCTTTTAATTATTAAATATTTTATATTAGGGAATGAACCAGTTGTAGAATGTTTACGTAAAGTTTCATTTTGAATGTTTTATTTTTAAATTAAGGTTTTTACATAAAAATTCAACAAAATCTTTTGTCTAATATATATAATTCTGCTTGAATATTATAAACTCTCTGATATATTTCTTTGTATAGTTAAAGAGAGTATCTTTTCTTTTCATAATTTTATTTTTAAGATATTTTTTTAATTAAAGCTGTGAGGGAAGCAAAATTAAAAATTTAAAAAGAAATCCATGAAAATTCAATGAGTATTCGAGGACTTTTAAAATGTTGTACGCGTATATTAGACTTGAAGTTTTGAGAAACGTTTTCTTATCTAAGTTCTTACGAGAAATTTTTCTTAGTACAAATTAGATCAAGATCTTTTTCCTTGAATAGAGTGCACTGTTAAAACATTTCTTAGAGTCATGTTTTAAATTGTGGCAAAATTCCACAATACGCTCTTTAATTGGAATATTAATGTTAAAGCTCAGGATAAGTACTATTTTGATCTTAGATTTTTTTTCAGCTACTTCGAAGTATGACTGAATATACCGTCATTGAATTATAAATGAAAAGTTTTAGATGTGGAAAAGTGGTTTATTTTGTATTAAAATTATAATAAACTTTTTCCATAATTGAGGAATCTTAATATGAGAACAGTTTTTAATAAACCTTATTAAAAACTGTTTTGACCAGATTATTATTAAGCATAAAACTTAAATATTTTAATGACTTATTGTTTAAAATATTTCACTCTGAAATATGGTAATTTTGACTCGAAACTTATTTTTTTACCTTTAATAGAACAAGAGATATTAAATAAAATGTGTTTTTCACGCACACATTTTCCAATTGTTCTAATTACGCCACTCCTGGGAATTCCAACAATTGTTGCTCCTTAATATTTTGCAGAGTCGAATCGTTTGAAGTTTAGTTTTACCCAAATAAAATTCATCAAAATTCAATGAAACATATATGGGATTCTCTCCTTGGAAGCATTAATAATTTTTTTTTTTAATAATTAAATCTTGTTATATCTGTTTTTGATTACCAAATGTTAAATTTACAGAATAAATATTTTGACAATAATTGATATTAGTAATTATTTTGATTTCAGGAAGGCTTCCGTTTGAACAATGGAATGTTCGTTGTTGGTCCAATGATACTTTTTCCCCACACAACCTTAAGCTGGAATGTTGTTGGTGACCAAGATATTAATAGAAACTCACTTGCTGTATTTAATGTGATTGAACCTAAATTAGGTATATAATTAAATTAATTTCAGTGCTAACTTAAGTGTCTTCAAGAATATTTTATTTATAACTCATTTGTAATATGTCATAAAAAAGGTGACGTGTACTGAGAAAGGTTTGAATCTGAGTGATAAAGTTCCGGTTCTGGGATACGCCGATGATTTGGTACTGCTAGTTGAAGACATGGAAACTATATAACTAAATACCAGTGCATTAATAAAAACCGGTAAAGAAATAGGGCTCGAAATAAATACCAATAAGACGAAATATATGATTAGTAACAGAAACAGTGATGATCTTGATGATATTGATATATTAGGACATACTTTTGAACTAGTAGAGAAATTCAAGTATTTAGAATCAATGATAACTAGAAAAAATGAAATCAGGAGGAAAAAAAGTCCTGCTTAAAGACGGCAAATACATGTTTTTTTATTCAGTTGAGAAATTATTTAGCTCGTGGCTTCTGTCTAAAAAGTTAAAGATTAGAATTTATAAAACTATTATTCTTCCGACGGTTCTTTATGGATGTGAAATGCGGCTGCTTACTTTGAAGGATGAACGTCTTATGATTTTCAGAAATAAGGTACTGCGTAAAATATTTGGTCCAAAAAGAGATGAGGCTACTGGATAGTTTAGAAGGTTGCACAACGCTGAACTTGTACCCTGTGAATATAGTTGAGGTGATAGCATCGCGGAGACAAAATAGGCGTGTAAAGTTGTTGGGCTCAGTGAAGAAAAGATTCCCTAAAAGTTGGTATTCGCTGAACCGCCTGGTTGGCGTCCAAAAGGTAGGCTGAAGTGTTGATGGGAGAATTGTGTTGTCTGATCTCGGAGATTTGGGCTTGAACGGTGATCATTGGGCGAATCTGTGTAGGTAATATTTAGTGGTATCAGCATCCAACCTTCGGGTTCAGTATTCCTTTTATTATTATGCAGTAATTTGCTATAGCACAATTCTAATATATTTCCGAATGGGTTTTTAATACTAATGTACTTTTCTTTTTTTTTTGAGATGTATGATCAATTATAAAATACATCTTGGTTATTTTTATCATCTGAAAACTTGTCATTTCATTTATCTAAAAATGTATATCCTAACATATTGCCTTCTTGTGCAACCATATTTCACTGTTCTGTTAAAATATTTTATTCTTCAAACTATCTATTACTTAATATATTAATTAAAAACCTGGTGCACACAACACATGAAATTCATTTACCTCCATTATTAAAATCAATTTAAGAATTTTTAAATACAGTTAGAGATGAAAAATGTTAAAGGATTAATTAAATTAAGTTTTGATAGAAACATGTGTTATGTTAAATAATCTGTTATATTATTATCTGCAGCAATCAATTAGTTTTGTCCACTTTTTTTCACTATTCATTGCCTTTAACAACTTTGTGTATAAGATAATATTTTTTTCTAAAATCTTTAGCTTTCAAACAGTATATTATACATCTGTGTTACTGTTCTTATGGTACGAATTGCAGTTTTCAACTGAAAATGAGTCTAAATAACTAACTCCCAAATGTGTGTGTGTAACTGAGTTTCTATATGTAGTAAGTCCAGTACAAAAATGAAAAGGTATAAGAAACTGAAATTTCATTTTTGAGACAACTATAATCCCGAGATAATGCTGCAACTTTTTCATCGAAAATTGGCGCACCAGAAGAGTCCCTTTATACCATGCATTTTGCACTTTTTCCTCCAAAACGGCTCTAAAGATTTTGATCATACTCGCTGTATTGATGTAAAATTTAATAGGCTTTAATATGATGTAGATTTCATTCTGATTGAAATTGTCTAACTGGGCTTAAATGTCAATATTAAAAATTTTCTTCCTCCAAACTATCCTCAATGTTGTGTACATTGGAAAAAATAAAACATGTCTTATTAGCATTGATAATAAATGGCTTAATATACAAGTTGAACGGATTTGATAATCAACTAATGGAGAAAAGAGCAAACATATTTTTAATGTAATTTTTGTTTTGTTTTTCAAGATAAAAACAGTAATATAGATGTATAATATAACATTGGGAAACTAAAGATTGTAGAAAAAATATTATCTTATACACAAAGTTGTAAAATGTAATGGAGAGTGATGAAAGTGGGTACCAGCTAATTGTTGAAAATAATTTTATTTTGTTATCTATATTTATAAAAGAAAGTGCCATTTCACTTGATTTTCTTGTCATCGCAATTTCTCAAAAACGTACTATGGTTGCGAAGTTGAAATTTTTTGTGTAATTTCTTATGTCTTAGTGTCTAGATGTGCAATAAGGCTGGGTTTGGGAAAATTCTTCCTCTAAGCGGTTGAAAAAAATGTTTTTCTAAAACGTAAAACAAAATTGGTTTTCGAATAACTGAAAACCTATACGCATCCTCAAAAATTATAAGTGCTCATTTGAATGACAATCAAATTTCTAACTACCTTGAAGCAAAATCTTCTTAATCTGATCAGTAATAGCATAGATACTAAAATACTTATTACAAATATATTTTGGTATATTTCGTTACTAGCCATGTTTCGTGTGTAGGTTTCTATAAAATTCATATATTTCATTGTTGTTGGTTTTTTAAAATGATTAATAGGCAGAAAAATGTTTAAGTTTTGAAAAGATAATAGGATTTAGTTTTGAATCCTAAAAAAAAAAATGAGAGCTTATTCAGTTGGAAGGGTACATCCCTGAGTGGAAAAAATACGCAATTATATTACATAGAAGTTACGATGGTATAGAATGATTATGTTTCAAAGCAAAAATGTCAGTATTAGATAATCACTGGCGTGGCTACTTGCTACTGGTATGTTATTGTAGATTAAACTGAATAAAATTAATATCTGACAATCAAAAATAATCATTTATTTCTCATACATAGTGTGAGAAATAAATGAGTTGTGAGTGAACCCCATTAATTTAAATTCTTGAAAAAGTTCCTCTGGGACTGGGATTTGAACTCACAATCTCTGGCTTGGGAGACTTAACGCGCTAGCCACAGGCTCTCCTATCTCCCGAAACTCTATATTCTTTAAATGGCCTAGGTGGGAAAATGGAAAATAAGAAAAAAGAACCAGGCTCTAGGAGTTTACTTCAATCCGCAAACCAATGAATAACTAAAATTTAATGTAGAACCTGGCAGATGGTCCTACAATCTTTTAATGGGGATGAAAAATCCTTTATGATGCCATTCTTCAGAGGGAACATAATAAAATGGTGGTCCAGAGCTTATGCTAAGTCAGGTACTCGTTAAAGATACTCATCCTAATTAAACCTGGATAGGCGAAATTTAGGGCATCCACTTTAATATCGTCCGATAGCCACAGTTAAAAAATAAAATATGTTCAAAAATAAAAATAACTTTAAATTTAAAACAAGAAGGTATTAAATCAAATACCCATAAAGAAATCAAATATTGTTCATTATCTTCTGCGATACATCATTTTTTTTTTTTTTTCCGTCATATGCACTGCAGCCTTTTATTAAGCTTATTGGGTGCCATCCATTCTCCTGTTAATACAGGTCTATTGCCTTGGTAAAGCAGACCAACATATAGGGATTAATCAGTTCAAACAACTTAAGAAAATGGTAAAACCGTATTCTGGCAATCTCTGGACAACTGCATACCATATGATATGCAGTTTCATCTTCCTTCTTGCAGAATCAGCAAGTAGGTGAGGCCATCAACCCAATATTATGGAGATGCCTGCTAAGCTGACAGTGTTCTGTATACAGTCCTGTCACCCTCCTCCGAGTTATCCTTTCCATTAAGGAGAGAGTACAACTTCTCTCTTAGTAGGGTCCCTCCAAAAACATCTTGAAGTGATGCTGCTTTCCAGTACAATACATCATACGTCTTCTGTTCTTTAAGCTCATTATTTTTGAAATGTCAGAAAATAGCCAATTTAAGGTTGCGATTGTAAACAATAGCAATAAACTCAAGCATTTATATCGCTTATTAGAATGTTAACTTTGTTTGTGTAGAGCATGTGATTTTCATTAAAAGCCAAGGCTTGACAAATATTTTGTGACCTCTGCGGACCACTAGTTGGCTACCACTGATTTAAGACATATGTTTCCAATGGAATTAAACCTTTTTTAACTATTTTTTATAATTTTAACTATAAAAGATCTTTTTAATATTATTAGTATTTTTTTCCTTTTTTTAAAGATTTATTAATCATTGGATACGGGAAGAAGTCAACTAACAGCAGAGAATTACATAAAGAAATCTTAGCGTTCAAGTCGAAGGAGAGGTTGAACATTGAACTACTCCCTGTCGAACGAGCTGCGGCAACTTATAATTACCTGTCCAGCGAAAGGAGGTGGGTAGCCGGAGCGTTCATACCGCCAGAAGCCGTCTATCTTTATGATACTGAAGAAGCGATGAACAGGGCAGCTAAGAAAAAAGAAACCTATTTAGTCGAGGATTATTTTTAGTCATGCTATAATAGGAAAATTTATTTATTTTTTAGTAATTACTTAAGCAAAGGATAAGAATCTTTATAAATAATATTGTAAGCACACAGGCTAAAAAATGTAGTTTAAAATAAAAAAAATTCTGTTTATTGGAGTCTCCTGAAAATTAACTTACAATTTAAAAAAAAAATGATCTGGGAAGTAGGTTGAGGGTGCAGTAAAAAAAAAAAAAAAAAATCACTGATAAGAAAAACTTATTATATTTGTGTGCCAATGTTTCAACCTGACCTTTGGGTCTTTATCAGGATTAAGAAAAATCGAGATTACAACCAATACAATTAAAAGAAAAAATATTAATAATAAGTTAACAGTACAAAATTATCTTGTTATTGTTATCATATTATTGTATTTCTTTTAATGTATTGGTTGTTCTCTTGTTTTTTATCTTCACCCCAATGAAAGCCTTATTATTTAGGCCAAAATTTCTGCACACAACAATATTTTAAGTTTTCCTTATTATTATGATATTTCTTGATTACCTCACCTGTGACTAACTTCTTGATCTTACTACGAGAGGAGCCCAAATGTGTCTCACTGATTTTGATGAGGTTTTTTGGGCTAAAACTAAACATTGGACCATTAGACTCTGCAAAATATTAGGGCCAATAAATAAAATTGGTAAGTTTGGCTGTGAAAAACACTTTTGATTTAATATATCTGGTTCTAGTGAAGGTAGAAAAAAACGTTTTTGGTGTCAAAATTACCATATTTTAGAGCAAAATATTTAAAAAAATAAGTCATTAAAATATTTAAGTTTTATGCTTGGTAGCAACCCTAAAAATTTAAATAATCTTGTCAAAACCAGTACTTTCAATAAGGTTTCTTAAAAACATTGTTCAAATTAAGATTCCTTTTTTAGGAATGAGGAATACAGTTTTTAAGAAACCTTATTGAAAGTACTGTTTTGACAGCACTTAAAGATTATTTATATTTTTAGGGTTATTACCGAGCATAAAACTTAAATATTTTTATGGCTTATTTTTCTTCCTTATCTAAAACCAGATTTATTAAATAAAATGTGTTTTTCACAAGCAAACTTTCCGATTGTTTTACTTGACTCCAAGGGAGTGTTGGTCTCTTATATTTTTCTATCTAATAGTTTAATGTCTACTTTTATCTAAAAAAAAATTAACATAATCAGAGAGACACATTTGGAATCTCTTGTAAAAAAAAAAATAAAATAAAAAATATTTTAGTTGACTGTGTCAATGAATTATTACAAAGATAGTTTAAAATATTTATTGTGGTGACCAATATTTTTGTAGGTACACGTAGTGGGTCTTTATCAGGACTGAAAAATAACAAGATATAATGCAAGGGTTTGTAATTAAAAGAATTAAAACAAAAATTACCATCTATATATTTATTTTTTGCTTGACGTGCGTTTTTTCTTTCATTACTTCACTTTCAATTAAACTTTTTGACTTTAACTAAATATATTCTACTCTAATTTTACTATTAACTCGTGTTGATGTACTGATTCATCATTTTATTAGTTCTAATTACTTTCTTTTTGTTATCAATTTTCAACTTATTATTCTTCTATGTTCATTGCTTTTTTTATTCTTTTAATTTTTCATGTCGATATTTATTAACTTATTTTTCCTTACAAACTCTTACATTGTATATTGTTACTTATTAGCTCAGATGAAGAATCCAAAATGTGGACCTATTACCATTGGTTGTACTATAAATAATTTTTTGATACTCCTGAACCATCACATCCTTCATATATAAAAAATATAAGTTCTGTTGTGTTCATTTGCATATGTATGACATTTTTGATATTATTTGGTAAATTTATGTACTTGCTTGACTTAATGTAAGTTTAACTTTGTGTTTACCTACAATTTGTTCTTTTATTTATGGTTTGTACAAGTAAAATTTATTCAATGCTGTTGAAATAGTTAAAAAGGCTGTGATAAAAAAAATACTTGGAGTTGTTTTTTTAAGTTAATTTATTTGTTAAATAAATAAATTATATTTTTATTTTAATTACTTTTTTTATTTAAATAAATAGATTACATATTTTTTAAAAATATTTTTTCTTTTAAGTAGCAACAATGAAAACTAATTAATCATGTATTTAATACATTGACTAATTAAAATGCCTCTTAAAAAAAAATCAAGAAATCCTTTATTACAATAATATTTAAAAAGAAAATAAATAAAATACATAAAAAAGGCAATGTACTGTTTTTGCAGACAAGGAACTTATTCGGCGAAGCCCTAATATGAACAGCTGAAGGGGTTTATGTATTTATGTATATCACTTATGTGTATAAGTTGAAGTAAACATCTGTTATTCATATTGATCTATAATATCAATAACTATTAATAATATAATACATAATTAGTAGTTCTTAAACATAATACTTCTCAGCATTCTTCAGTATTGGGCTTAAAGCGCATGGAAAAAAAATGAACAAATTCATGAGGCTGTAAATTTAAAAATAACAAATTCATTCTCTTCTAAGAAGCGAATTTCAGTTATCTATTATAAACAAATTATATAGAACGGATTTCTTTCTTTTTATATATCACAGGATTATTTTAGAAAATTCTTTCGATGATTAATTCTTTCCTGAATCTTCTTTTAGAGACACAGTTCTGTTAAATACAATATTAGATCCTTTGGAATCTGGATCAACGCTGAAATATCCAATTCTTTCAAACTGATATTGAGTAAAAGGTTTTGCCAATTTAGTCAAATAGTTATCACAAAGAGCTTTCTGTTCAACGAGAGAATTCTGAGTAATGTCTGAAATAAAACCTCCTGGAACTTCTTCATGGTCCTCAGGATTCTTGTGCTTGAAAAGGTTCTCGTAAAGACGAACTGTGATTTCAGACGGATCTGATACCCAATGGATAAAAGCTTTGGGCTTATTTTCATTGCTCGTAACTTCAGCATGGGCGATTAATTTTTTAATGGCTTTAGACTCGTCATAGATAACTTCAACTACTTTGATAACATACGGTGTATAACGAAGACCTACGCGTTGTTGTAATGAGAGTCTTTTGTATCCTGGTTCCGACGTTTCTCTGAAATCGGACCTTTCAATGTAAATTTTGCTGCAAAGCTTGATCTGGTGAGTACCTTTATCAGGTTCTGCTGGAAAATCCGGTACGACCAACTGGTCTTCTTTGATTCCTTCTGTTATTTCTACCAACAACGGTTCGATCACTACCATGGTTCTTGCGGCTGTAATATTCAAGACATCTCTAACACAAGCCTCAAGCATAATTGGGTCGACAACTGTTTGGGCCCCCGTAACACCCATTCGGGCACAGAAGTTGTTAATAGCTTGAGGAGGAAATCCACGCCTTCTCAATGCGGAAAGAGTAAATAACCTAGGATCATCCCAATCGCTAACTATACCTTCGTCTATTAATTTAGCGATTTTCCTCTTTGATACGACTGTATAGTTCATGTTGAGACGTCCTATTCCCACTGGACGGGACAATAAATATCAAGAGTGTTGCAAAGCCAATAATATGCTGAGCGCCTCGATTGGAACTCTTTGGTACACAAAGAATGAGTGATATTTTCTAGAGAATCGCAAAGACAGTGAGTATAATCGTAAGTTGGATATATACACCATTTATTACCCGTTCTTACATGATGTTGATACTTGATTCTATAAGCGACAGGATCTTGTTTACCTTCTTCCAGAGTTATCTTCATCCGTAAGGTACATTCTCCTTCTTCCATTTTTCCATTCTTCATATCTTCAAATAACAGTAGGCTTTCTTCGATGGCCTGTCCCTCCAAGGTGACGGAGGAGGATTAAAACCTTTGATTTCTTCTTGCTTCTGATGGCAAACATATGCATGGCCTAATTTAATCAAGTTTCGGGCCCATTCGTAAAGCTTATCAAAATAATCTGATGAATATGTTATCTTGTAAGGCTTATAACCAAGCCAATCAACCATATCAATGATCCCTTTAAAGAACTTTTCTTCTTCTTTTTCTGGATTAGTATCATCGAAACGCAGAAAACAAATGCCTCCATGGTAAGCAGCATAGCCAAAATTAATATTAATGGCTTTAGCATGGCCAATATGGAGAATTCCATTAGGTTCTGGAGGAAATCTCGTTCTTACTTTACCGCCAGTTACCTTCAAATGCTCTGCTATAATTTTTTCTGTGTTGGGAGTCAGGACATAACCATCTGTAGTGAAGTTTTCACCTGGTTTATGAAGTTGGAGTTTGCTTATCATATCATTAATCGTAATAGTTTCGGTCTTAGGAGGCCCACTTTCTTGAATTTTTTGCTTTTTTCGGTTCATTCTTTTCTTTTCCTTTCTTTTTACTTTTACTGTCTGGAGGAGCTAAGTCTGCCTCAGTTTTAGGCCCAAGCAAGTCGAGCAATTGAACGTCTATTTCATTTTTAACATCTCTGAAATCAGCCCATTTCAAAGTGTTTCTTACCTCCTGCAACAGAATACCAGAATTAAACCTATATCTCTTATCCAAAATTTCTTGTTTACTCTTATTGATTGCGTTTTCCACAGCGAGTTCAATATCTTCTGGTGTCACTTCGATTCCAATTCCACACTCCGCTTCAAATTTTTTAATATCTAATTCTTTGTGGGCATTAGAAAGAAAAAATTCAAGTGCTGCATCTGCCCTGGTTGTAGTGTCTAGTTTATTTTCAACGATGTATTGAACAATCAGAGGTAAATGATGCAATATTTGTGGCTTAAGTTTGGAGACAATATGATATAAAAGTGAACACTTTTCCGGCGGCACACCTCCGCAATTTCTTGGCCTCTTCTATGGCAGCTAGAAGATTATTAGTCAAAGATTCATTTTTTAACGTTTCCTTGGCCTTTTGCTCACTAAGACCAAGGGAAGTCAGTTTCGATATTGTATCCTGCATGGCACGATGTGTACGGAAGAGGAATTCCTTATCTAAACTGATAAAAAACTACTCACAGCTTTCTGTTTACTCAAAACGATTATCACTAAAACCCTATATTACCGAATATTTACACGTGTCTTATAACCTATGACCTGTAACCGTAAGGTAGGTAGCTTTCACTGTAGCGTTTAGTTACTTTAATTGTAACTGCTACTTTTGTATTCGTTACTACCTTACCCAAGTAACTGCAAGTAATTATCTAATATGCCACACGAATACAAGAATTTTTCCTATAAAATGAGGCTTAGCGATAAATTCGAGTTCTATCTAGGAAAAATAATCGTATCAAACTTCTGGACTTCATGGTTTACTTTCTAGGAAGAATTAACTTCCCTTATACTTAAACATTTAAAGCAAATATGTTTGAACTAAAGGTTAAAAAAAATATGCATAAAACCAAATCGGTATAATAACTAGCTGGCGTAAATTATTTTAACAGTCAAGATAGTATACACAGGACTTTCGTTTGGGAGAGGGGAGAGGGAGCGAGTTGGTTGCTATTTTTTTGTTTTATTTATCCCAACACCAATCCCTGCCTACGGCCATTATAAGGTGTTCTTTTGGTGCCTATCCGTTACGGATGTTGGCGATCATCAAGGCAATGCGCACCTTATTCACTGCTGCCCGAAAAAGGCCCACCGTTGTTGTATTAAACCATGTTCGCAAGTTCTTCAACCAGGATATCCTTCGCCTACCAGGCCTCCTGCCCTCCACTTTGTCATGCAAAATCAACTGCAAAAAGTTATACCGCTTCCTGTTTCTCATTATATGTCCTAAATATTCCAGCTTACGTGATTTGATGAAAAACATCAGCTCCTTTTCTTTACCCATTCTTTCTAAGACCTTAAAACTGGTGATATGATCGGTCCATGGGATTCTTAAAATACTTCGGTATTACCACATATCAAACGACTTAAGTATTGCACAGGAAGCTACAGTTTGATTCCACTATTAGACATTGTAGAGCAGCATTGGGAGGACATAACACTTCAAAGTCTGATCTTAGTTGGCAGTGATAGATCATGGCATATGAACAATTTTGACATTTTGCGAAAAGCATCTCTGGCCTTTCCTATTCTACATTTAATCTCCACAGAGTGATCCCACGTTTCACATATTTTTGACACAACCCTGTATTTTGTTTTTTTGAAGTTCGAGGACAGTCCGTATTTCTCGCTGACTTCGACCACCCGAGCCATCATCTCTTGGAGACTCTCAAGGCTATTTGCAAACACTACTGTGTTATCTGCGTATCGTAAATTGTTTATATACTCGCCGTTGATCTTAATTCCATTGTTTGTATCTTCTAAAGCCTCTTGAAAAATTCGCTCCGAGTATACATTAAAGAGTAGAGACGACAGCACACAGCCCTGACGGACCCCTCGTTGTATCAAAATAGCTTCCGATTCATCACCTTCGATGCGAGCATATGCCGTTTGTTGCCAGTATAAGTTGGCAATTATTCTTATATCTTGTTCGTCCAGTCCGATCTCCTTTAGAATTTCAACAAGTTGGTTGTGTTGCACGTTATCAAATGCTTTCTGGTAGTCGATGAAGCAGGAAAAACATCGTAGCTGACGTCCCTGTATATTTGGTAAAGAACCTGAATACTAAATAGGGCGGCTCGAAGCCCGAAAAGCCAACCGGATGCTTCACCCTGTTCTATGGAATGACATTCTTTTAAAGGAAAATGAGAGGAGGATCAACTATGCCATCGTAGAACCCATCCTTACTCACGCTTCGGAAACGTGGACAACGTCTAGACAGCTCTACTCGAAAGTTCAAGCTATGGAGAAGGACTTTTGGAGAGACCTCGCCGTGATACTAATAAAAGATTACAAGCAACCCCTTCGGGTACTAATTCAGAATCTGAACCACAACCTGGCACATCGTCACAAGAGATAACTGACGAATCACCGTTTTTCACCCCAAATACTTTTCAGATTTTACATAATGAAAAAGATAACATGGAATCTGCTCCTATACCTAGTGAGCCACGACCCCCTCCAATATTTGTCAAAAATATTAAAAATTTCCAGTTGTTGTGTACACTATCGAACAAAATTACCGATTCTACCAGCTACTACTGTATGAGTAGAATTAATGACACCAAAATATCTCCTACTACTGCCGAGACATATAGAAAAATAGTGAAATATCTAACTGATACCAAAGCGGATTTCCATACCTACCAGCTACGCCAAGAGAGAGCTTTAAGGGTTGTAATCAGAAACTTACACCCCTCGACACCAGTTGAAGCTATTAAAGAAGAACTAACGGAGATAGGCTATAAAGTGCGGCGAGTCACTAATGTCCTAAAGGATAAAATTCCACTACCTCTCTTTTTCGTGGACTTGGAGCCATCGGAAGGAGTTGAACAAATCTATGACCTCAATAGATTGTACTATACCAGCGTAAGAGTTGAAAAACCTTACATAAAGAAGGAGATAGTTCAGTGCCATAACTGTCAAGCATATGGTCATACTAAAAGTTATTGTCATCACATACCTCGATGCGTGAAATGCGGTGAACATCACACGTCTGTGGAGTGTACAAAACCAAAATCAACACCAGCTGTATGTGCTCATTGCCTCAAGGACCACCCAGCCAACTATAAAGGATGCCAAATCTATAAGGAACTGAGGACCAGGTTTCAAAAACCTCAAGTACTGGATGAAACAGCAAGACAAGTAAGAAACAGAAGAGAACCCTCAAAACTTATTGATGCCAATGTATCATTTGACCCACCTACTTGGAGGTGGGAATCAAAGTACTGAAGCCGTGGCCCTGCCGGAACTACAGAATGTACCTCAATCCATTCCACATATACCTCTTCCTCAAAATGTAACCAATCCTAAAAATCCCAATTTAACCACAAATCTCTCATATCCCTCCTCCTTCAAATGCCACAGACCTTACCAGTTTGATGACATCCTTTATCTCCGAAATTAAATCCCTTGTTATGCCCCTAATATCACTCCTTACGAATCTCGTATCAAATCTCATTCCTGCCTTGAAAAAACCATAAATGACTACACCTAATTCCTTATCCATTCTCCTTTGGAATGCGAATGGTGTTAGAACTCACACTGACGAACTTACAGCCGTACTGCAAGACAAAAACATTGATGTTGCACTCATTACTGAAACTAGACTAACCACTAAACAGTACTTTAAAATACCAGGATACACGACATACAGGACAGACCATCCAGACGGCAAAGCCCATGCCGGTACTGCTGTCATAGTCCGCCGATCCCTCACCCATCACTTACACCCAATTTCCGCCCACGATTAACTACAAGCAACTTCCATTGTTATCAAAACCTTTTCCTTTCCGCTTATCATCGCATCAGCATACTGCCCTCCTAAACATCCCATTTCCTCTGCCCAATTTGAATCCTTTCTCAACTACTTGGGTAATCACTTCATTTTGGGTGCAGACTTAAACGCTAAAAATCAACAGTGGGGTTCTAGAACCACCAATTCTCGTGGACGGACATTGCAGTCTGCACTCAACTCCCGACGCTTTCATCTCCTACCTCCCGATTCTCCTACCTACTGGCCAACAGATCCTAACCGTAATCCTGACATCCTCGACTTCTTCATCCACAGCGGATTAGGCTCTCTTAATTTTTCCATAGCTCGCCTTGATGAACTATCCTCTGATCATAGTCCATTGATTCTAAATGTTTCCATAACACCTATTCCTAAACCTATCCCACCGTCATTCATTAGAGGCCCTGTCAACTGGAACCTCTTCCGCGAAATCCTCACTAATGATATTGACCTCAGAGTGATTCTCAAAACCCCAAATGACCTTGACGACGCCGTATATTCCTTAACAACCGCTATTCAACAAGCCGCCTGGACTGCCTCCGCTCCCAAACAATCCCAAATAATTCCTTATAAAAGCCATTTACCACAACACCTGACAGACCTCATCAACAGCAAACGCCGAGCCAGAACATTATGGCAACGCACCCGCCATTCAGAGGTCGCCGATCGCCGCTCCTATAACTTTTTTTGTAGAAAATTAAAGCGGGAGTTGGCGATTTTCCGTTCCCAATCCTACAATACCTACCTCTCCTCTCTCTCGACTCGTGACAATTCCCTGTGGAATGTCACGAAGAGAATCCTAAAATCCCACACCATTTCCCATCCTCTCCGGCGCTGTGATAGTTCCTGGGCTGCTTCTGACAAGGATAAGGCCGAGGAATTCGCACAGCACCTTTCCAAAGTTTTTACTCCTCATCCAGAGCTTAATCCTACCCATACGGCAGCAGTTGAAGAGTTCCTTATATCACCAATACCGCTTTCTTTACCACCTAAAGCAGTTAATCCCTCTGAGGTCAGATATCTTCTTAAAAAGCTTCCTCTCCGTAAATCCCCTGGATACGATCTCCTTACTCCTCAAATCTTAAGACAACTTCCACCTAAAGCCATTACATTCCTTACATATCTCTATAACTGTATCCTACGCACTACCTATTTTCCTCTCTTATGGAAACATTCAACTATCTTCCTTTTCCTAAAAACAGGCAAACCTTTTAACAACACGTCATCTTACAGACCTATCAGCCTACTTCCGATCCTCTCAAAAATTTTCGAAAAGCTCCTACTAAAACGAATCCTAGCCATATTTCAAAATTTTCCTTCACATCAGTTCGGATTTCGTCCTCAACATTCCACGGTTCAACAAGGACTCCGAGTTGTGGAGCACATTTCCTCCGCCCTTGAGTGCAAGGAGTATTGTTCGGGTGCC
The DNA here is from genome assembly GCA_023052935.1 of Piezodorus guildinii. Taxonomy (NCBI): domain Eukaryota; kingdom Metazoa; phylum Arthropoda; class Insecta; order Hemiptera; family Pentatomidae; genus Piezodorus; species Piezodorus guildinii. The sequence continues at coordinate 91,081,750 of CM041294.1, forward strand.
TTTTTGGACATATCTCAAGCTTTCGACCGGGTGTGGCACCCGGTATTGCTCTTTAAGCTCAAAACCCATTTACCCCAATCCTTATACCTAGTCCTCCGATCCTATCTATCAAACCGCTCCTTCCGAGTTCGCTGTGGCTCAAAATTTTCCAAACATTATATTGTTGAGGCTGGTGTTCCTCAAGGCAGCGTCTTGGGACCCGTCCTCTACATCCTCTACACCGCCGATATCCCTACCGATCCCGATACCTTTCTGGCAACATTTGCTGATGATACCGCTATTTTGTCATCCAATTACGATCCTGAAGCAGCATCGCTTAATTTACAAAATCACCTTTCCCTTGTCGAAGACTGGTGTAACGCTTGGCGTATTAAGGTGAACGAAAACAAGTGCTCACACGTCACATTCACTCTTCGACGCAAATCCTGTCCAACGGTTTATTTCAATTCCCTACCGCTTCCTTCCTCTGACACAGTCCGGTATCTTGGCTTTTTACTAGACCATAGACTGACGTGGAACCCACACACAAGACTTAAAAGAAAAGAACTTAACCGCAGATTCGGCCAGTTATACAGACTACTAAACAGAAAATCTCATCTTACAGTTGACAACAAATTACTAATATACAAGACAGTACTGAAACCAATATGGACCAACGGACTTGAACTGTGGGGGACAGCTAAACATTCTAACATCAAACGCATCCAATCCTTCCAATCCAAAGTTCTCCGAACAATAGTTAATGCTCCTTATTACGTTACCAACTCTACCCTACACCACGACCTTAAAATTCCGTTTATTTTAGACCTGGTACCATCCAAATTTCATCAGAACCTTAGTCATCATCCTAACCCTCTAGCACAATCCCTATCCAGTACCACCCATCCCTACAATCCTCCTCGAAGATTGAAACGGCAGTGGCCGCGAGACGTATTGTAAACGTTTAAATTGGAGTTCTGACACTGGTCAGATCCTCCACTCATGTAATGTATGTTTGTGGCTATTACGCCCTAGTTCGGCCTCCACTGATTCACACCAGTGACGCGGCCGAGAGCGAGGGTCTAGGATCTTTTGGATTCCGCTTTTTCCTCCACAAGTGGAGGGAAAAGCCCAGTCTGGGGTCCCTCTATAGTACTTGTATATTTTGTATATAGTTATGTCTGTTTGAATGATGTTTGTTTATTTGCAAATTTATTTATCTCAATTATAGGTTAATGTTTTGTTTTTATATTTATTATTATTTAATTCTATATATATCATTTATTTGTATTTATCTCAGTTATAGGTTGTTGTTTGTTTTCTTATTTTGTATATATATTATATTTGACTTTATCATTGTATATATTGTGTGAATGGGTTCATATATCACATTTACTAATGTTCATATAGAAACAAATTGTAATAAATCTCAATAAAAAAAAAAAAAAAAAAAAAAATATCCCAAGACTGAATGTAGTGTAATTCAAATCTCATCTTAATAAGGTATAAGTTCTGAGAATAATAATCAGCTTTATTTTATAAATTTTATTGAATTTATAGCTTAATTAAATTGTATTACGAGTTTGTAACTGCTACAGTAGAACTGAGTACAAAATTATATGTATAGCACTCGTTTTATCGAGAGATTTCAAATACCAAATTTAAAAAATATTTTTCGATTCGAAAATTATCTGAATTTTATATTTTGCGCATTTCATCATATCAGCAAGAGGAAAATTGATTTTGAGTATATTACAGATTTAGAACTCCTATGATACAAAACATATGTCGATAACCTTCCCTTATTATACCCTTTAATACCTGTTACCAAAAAAAAAAAAAATATTTACGTTATCAACACATTTATTATTAATGTTTCTATTTTCACCTACAATTGAGTGATTCATATAAGATAACCAACTTTCAATATGTCACGTGCTAGTGCATTTTGATCATTATTGATTGGACTTATTTTGTAATTATTGAATTTATTAAATTTTTCAAATGGAGGATCAAGTGTGTCCGAGATGTAGGACTACAAAATACAGAAATCCATCGTTGAAACTTATGGTCAATGTCTGCGGACATTCATTGTGTGAAAATTGCGTTGATTTATTATTTTTAAAAGGTAATAATTTTCTAATGTTCTAAACCATTATAGATAAGAGTGTTGCATGACTGATTCTGCATTAGTATAATGATCTATAGGTTATCAGTATTTTAACTTTCCAGAATTCGTATTTTTAACGGTTCATAAGTTGTTTTCTTAATTGTAATATCTGAAATCAATATTGATCTTTATCTCACTTCTCTCTCACACCATTCTGGAATATCTATTCTTTCATTTCTTGGTAATGAATTATCGATTTTTAAATGCTTAAAATTATGACTATTAAAGCTCTCAAGATTGAAGGAATAATAACAAATAGGACTTACTATAGTCCATCATTAAGCCTTGTAGAAAATTACTTAATGCTATGCTACAAGATGAGAGTTTCTGAATTATAAAAGTACTATCATGATAGTTGCTGTATAGGGAGAAAGTTGGAATTACTTAAAATAAAATCTCAAAAAAACAAATGGTTAAGTTGGACTAAAATGAATGGTCGTTTATTTTTATTGAAAACATGTTTTTTTTATCTTGAAACCTAATTAAAATAAAATTAATTATGTATTAAACAAATTTAAAAATGAATGATAAAAATTGTTTGAAAATATGGTTATTATGTCATCATGGTAGTCTTATCATGTACTATCAGCTAAAGTGCGAGTTAGAGATGGCTATATTCAAAGACAATATTCCCACTGACTCTACCTTAACCCATTTGAGACCAATTGCACACTTTGTGTGCAATAACAGTAATATACAATTATCTGTTATTCTGAGTAAACTAGTTATCTTGTAGTAGTGTAAAGTACATGGAAACAAAATTTGGTTTTACTGGGTACCAAAAAATTTAAAAATTATCTGAAGCCTTTCTCACAAAGAAAAAAAAATTAGCTCCTAGGAACTAAACAAATCGTTGTCTCGAATGGGTTAAGCAAACCACTAGTTTATTGTAATCCAAGTTCATCAGGATGGGAGGTATATATGAACCGAGTTTGGGGGAGGAATGAGTAAACAGGGGTCACCTGTGGTGTAGTAGCTAATACTACTGACTTCTATGCTTAAGGTTGCTGGTTTCAACCCAGCAAGTGGCCTGAGGATTTTTTTAATGAAAGTAAAAATTCTTTTGTTATGCCATCCTTCAGAGGGGAAGTAAAATGGGAATCCCAAGCCTGGGCAATGTCAGATGCTCATAAAAGATCCATATCTTTATTAAACCTGGATTGGCAAAATTTAGGACTCCCACTATAGTGTCGTCTGATTAGCCACAGCATCATATTCAAGTGATATTAAACGGATCAACACAACATACAGACCGCCAGCTTAAATGCTTAGTCCGCTTACTTGAAACTATTTGGGACCATTCTCACCTTTGCATTCCTACCCGCAGAACTAAAACTTTTGATTGTAGCTTTCTGGGATTCCCTACCTACTCATATCTCATGCTTCTTATCTATAATCATTTCCTAACCTCACATTTTCCAACACCTGTCATCCCAACCCTAACAGACACTCTACAATTGTAAAATTTCAATTAAATTATTAGAATTTGAGTATAATAATTGAATTTAATTACTTTTATTGTCCAAATTTAAAATCTAATTTAAGTTAGGTAATATCCTCACACAAGACTGAAAGGACAAGAAACTGCACAAAGATACCGTTTACTACAACACTTACGAGACAAACATTCAACACTTCCAGTATATTACAAAAGACTCATTTACATCACTATTATCAGACCTATTTGGACATATGGAATCGAGCTTCGGGCTCAACTAAACCATCTAATTCCTCCTGCATCCAATCCTTACAATCCAAAATCCTGAATGCCCCTTATTTTGTCACAAATCAACTCCTTCATAATGACCTAAACATCTTATTTGTTGCAGACATACCCCGTGACGGATATACCTCTTATCATTCCAAACTCCCTGCCCGCACAAACCCACTTGTCCATAATTTATCTTCCTTAGATATCCCTTTTACCCCTCCAAGGCAATTGAAAAGAAGGTGGCCTCGGGACCTAGTGCCTTAAAATAGTTAGTGAAGTGCTACCACTGGGTAGTTTTTTCTCAAAACATTTTCATGACTTTTCTGCATTCTGCATATTCACTCATTGTGTTGTTTAATACAATAAACAAATTAAAAAAAAAAAAAAAGTCTAGGTAATTAATCACTCTTTTCATTTTTTTTTTTTTTTTTTGTTTTGTACTTATCACATCTTTGTTTATAATAATTGATTCTGATCATATGGTCTTTAGGCCAGACAATTTTTATATTTCAATTACACATATTTGTTTGTCCCCTAATCACCGTATAAAGATATGAATTTCTGTCATTGCATGCCCTTAACTTAATATTTGGAATCAGACTTTTTTTTATATCAATTCAGGGTAATTCTCTTTCTTGTAATGTTTATTTATTTTATTTAGTTGTGCTTCTTAATTGTTATATTGATTGCAGGTTCTGGCTCCTGCCCCGAGTGCCATGTTCCTCTTAGGCGTAGCAATTTCCGAGTTCAGCTTTTCGAAGATCCTAATGTCGAGAAAGAAGTTGACATACGGAAAAGGGTCCTTCGAGATTTCAACAAGAAAGAAGACGATTTCGCCACCTTAGAAGAATACAACGATTATTTAGAACAAGTCGAAGAAATCATATACAATTTAGTAAACGGCATTGACACATTCGAAACTAATAGGAGGATCGAACAGTATAAAAAGGAGAATAAAGAATCAATAATGAAGAATAAAGTTAAGATCGGACGTTCTGAACTGGAACTTGAGGAACTCATTGAGGAAGAAAAACAGAAGGAGCAGATGAGGAGGATTGGTGTTATGAGAGAAGAAACAGAAGTGAAGAAACGGAAGATTAGAGCCAAAGAAGCGTTAATTGACGAGCTCATGTTCTCTCATGGAAACGCCAAAGAGATCGTGAAGACATTCCAAACTATGGAAGATGAAGAAGAGGAAAAAATTGTTGAAAAAGTAAGTTACTTAACTCTTCCTATTATAATTCAATATTTTTATTATTCCCTGGAAGGTGTTGCTATGTATGATAAAGAAAAGTATAATTTTTTTTTTTTTTCATGATAGACCATTTTCCAAAGGAACAATGCCTTTAGGTTTTTTAGAATAAAGATACCTCAGGATTGTGGTGTTAGAGCTTTCCCATAATTAAAATTGAGGAAATGGAATCGTGTTTATTAAAATGGGTATATTATTTTGTAAGCTTTGTGACGAACAAAGTACTAAATAGTTAATCAAAAAGGTAAACTAAGGTAAAGATTTCAATTTATTTTTTTTTCTTTTCTTTTTTATAATTATTCGCGGTTTTTTGGTTAAAAAACACCTGTAAACTTTTTCTCTATCTTCAAAAATAACCTAGGTGTTGAATTAAATCAATTTTAATCGCCCACCATTTTATATATTATCAGCTGATATCAACGTCTAGGTGGTAAGATCAACGTTACATGCACTAGTATTTTTGTGCTGAATTTCAAAAAAATTGGTCCAGTAGTTTCGGGGAAATTTAATTCTCTATTAAAGAACAATAAAAACTATAAGTAGCGAATTTTGGTATTTAGTTATTAATTCTTACGGCGGATAAACAGATTTTTTTTATTTGTTATTCCGGTTCTATGTATTTTGAAACGTAAGCCCTCAATTTTCGAGGGGGAGAAATTTATTTATTATTTTATTTTTCAAGTCTATTGCAAAAGTTCATTATTGAAAATAATAAAACAAAATTAAGTTTAATGATTTTGATTTTATTTCTTATGGTTATGAGATAACAAAGCTTGTTTTTATCTGTTTAAACAATTTTTACAATTACGTTCCATAATGTTTCAGGCGACGCACTTCTCTACTGGTATCAAATTCGGCAAGAGCGGAGAATACCTCTTGCACCACGGTCAGGAAGAAGCTCCTCTGTTCAATTACATTGCTCCCGTCTTCGAAACAGACGGGCCTAGAGCGCCGAGTGTCGAAGAGGTTCTCTCTGGCCCATACCTGGAACATGTTCGGGCACCAGGTCTTGATGAGCGTGCGGGAGGTTTCGAATCCACGATCAGCTGTTTGAGGGCACTGCAAGAAGCCGTGGTTGGACTCTACTTCAAGAGCAGCTGACGACCGTTCCTCGGGGTAAGGCAACCCATGTGGGGGGATATGTCTCCGTCTCCTACCAGGTAGGCTCATCTACGATCGCAACTTAGAGACTGTGATGTTTCTGTCGTAACCGTCGACCCCTTTTTTTGGCAACGATTATATTTTTTATACAATTTGTACCATTAGATAATAATGAATTAATATCTCGGCTTTCTTTTTTTTTTTTTTTTTGAGCAGGTACTTAAAATAAATTTAAAAATATAAAATAAAAATTAATTATGAATGGCCTAGAAATGTACTACCAAAGAAGAAAGTATGATGACTTTGTATGTATTGAACACAAGGCTTGGCTGATGGGATGTATCTGTAAAATATTTATTGTAATATTAATGTAAATATTGTCTGTTATTAGATGTAATGTTCCTTGTTGGCGATTCTGCTAGGTTTTAATAAAAATCTGTAAAATTTAATAATATAGTGCATTTAATTTGATATATATTATGCATGGTGTTCCACTACCTTCAAACAGAATTCAGATCTCTTTCCTGTTCGTAAAAAAAAATTTTGATTTACAACTTTATTCGGAATGTTGATTGAATAATGTATGTTGTATATTGTTAAAATAGAAATTCTACTTTAAAATTTTAATTATTACTATTTAAGATTAATAAGTAAGAATCACAAGTATTTCCTAAATTAAAATTTCTTTTTAGTTCCACATTTGTTTGGCATTTCGACCTTCATAATCTGCCATTTTCAAAAATAATCTATTGTTATTTCTCTTCTAAGTCATGTTTAAAAATTAATTTTTTGTATTATGTAAAACTTGTTATCTTATGTGAATCATTTATCTGTTTAACATTGGCTTTTTTTCTTTAGCAATTTAACAGAACTAGGGACTCGAATCGAATAAATATTATTAACAATTATCCAAATAAATAAAATTATCATTAAAAACATCATTATAGTAACTAAAATCAATATAGTAAACATTTTTGAGTCGTGACATTACATCACTGTTTTCATTCCATTCTTCATTCACCATCAAATTAATTTTGTTTAGCTTTTTATGAATTATTTTATTGCTGATTCTTCACTTCCATGTGTTTTTTTTTATTCTTACCTCCTACAAAATGATCTATTGAAATTTATGTGGGGTGATTAAGGTTGAGATATTTAAACGCAAACCAAGACTAAAGATTATTTTCTGTCTCAATTTGATTCGTTTGTAGGTCTGATATTATCTGAATGCGAGATTAGTAACTTTTCGGTTTCAGCAACATGTTCAACCCCTTGAAGCTCCTCATATTTTTTCATAGTATTGACATTAGACTCTTCATTTTGATTTTTATATTTGTTTTTCTTTTTTATGGTTTTTGTTAGATTATTTGGGTCTTTTGTACTTGAGGTATGCCAGTTTATTTTTAAATAGGAAAAGCATCAATTTTTTTTTTAATCAGTTAATTCTTCTATTATATGAACATCTGTTAACATATTTTATTTAAAATGTTAAATACTTTATCTTTTTTTTTTTTTTTTTGTTGGATGGCCTCTTAAGTTTTTATTGATTATTGATTATAGTATTTTTTTTTTTTTTTTTTTTTAACAAATCCTGCTCATATCTCCTGCTCTTTGGTGGCATTTTTAATATTTTTGCCCAAAACTTAAATGAGTGACATAATGATTTGTCTTAGCATAAAATAAAAAATGCTTTTCCTTAATGACTTCCATGGTCCTTGTTAAACAGCTCTTTGGAAAATATACCTTTATGACGTGCCCTTTCTTACATTTTCAGTTCTCTTACAAATACAGCTAAATATAATTTTAAGCAATGTCTTAGCTTGATTAAGATCATAGTAAACAGAATTACAAATAGGAGAAAATAGTAGATAACCTACTCAAAATATAAAATAACATATACCATAATAGTAACTATTACTTTTTTATAGCAGATCCTTTTCCTGTTTAAAAATAACTGGCATGTCTAAAGTAAAAAGTCCCTTTTATTTTTTAAAAGGAAGCAAATTAAAAATAAATAGAGAGGTTGATTCAGCCATAAAATATTTCTACATTCACAAAAAATTAAGTTTATTTTCATGTTTGATTTTCAATGTTTGGATATCCTAAAATTAATTGAAGGTAATGGAACTCCATGGATTACAATTTATACATTAAATATATTATGTAAGGTATGTATACATATAGATTTGTATAGTTCAGAAAGAATAGTTTTACCACACAATATATATTTACATATCTACATAAATAGTTATCTGAGTACATCAGATAATATGTGGTGCATTAGATATCTACAAATAAAATACTGTTATAGAAGCAAAAGTTTTTTTTTTAAATATTAATCAAATATGTATTCGATATAATAAAAATAAATAAACCTACCTCTTATTATAATAAAACTATGTTTTAACTCCAACGATAAATTTTAGTTGATTAGTTATTCCATTTTCCTAATATTTGCTTGGTGGAAATTGACGATGATCAGAATTTATTGTTACCAAATAACAATCTATCAGTTTTATTTTTTTCTTATAGAAACAGTAATTTATTATATATTTTGATGTATAAGAACTGTACTCTGGGCACTGGTATCTGAGACATAATCTTTAAAAACATATTTCATGACATTTTGGAAAAAATATGTTTGTGTAGGACATTGATGTTTTTATTTAGGTATATTAAGTTAAGAAGTTTTTCTAAATGTAGTTATGTAAATGGTATTTATTTGTGTAAATGGTAATACTCAGGAATACTTATGGACTCAAAGCAATCAGCTGTTTTTTGTTTTTGTCAGCTGTTATGTTTTACTGGCTTCTGCTGAAGTATCAGCTGATCTTATGTCAATTACAATATGCTTCTAAAAGATATTCATTGATCTTGTTTTAGAAAACCTTTAGGAATACTAATACTGCAATTTATATGGACAAACGTAAGGAATATCAATATTTTACTGTTGGGAAATTCAGATGAAACATAAGCTGGGTAGAGTTAAAAAAACACAACAATGAAATAGTCTTAACCGTTGCTTCACTGATGTTTGTAGGTCTTAATCAGTGCTAAAGAGCTAGATATAAAAAGAAATACAATAGGCGCTTAAAAACATTTGTATGAATAAATACTTAAAGCTATAAACAAGGTAAAATAGCTCATGTAATAAATATGATATTTGAATTATAATAATATTTTATATACTTCCGTGTCTTAAGCTGATAAGTTACTTTAGTATGTTCATTAAAAATTGTTAATTTCTGATTCTTTTCACTTTTTTTAAGTTTAACAACTATTTTTTTAAACGTTTTCTGTAACAATTCTTAAATATCTGTAATTTTTATCATTATTATCTTGTAAATTTTTACTCTTATGTTTCAACATTTTTCCTACTTTTAACTTATTGTTAGTGTATCAAATATTATATTACCTTTTATTATTGTAATAATATTCCCTTATTTATTTCTATTTTTCTGCGTTCATATCTTAAAGAGTTTTTTTTAAATATATGTATTTATATCTTTCTTTTTAACCTTGATGAAGACCTAAAAATGTTAGCTATATGTAGTAAAGATCATTCCAATTTTTTTTTTTATTTTACCACCAATTAGTCTATCTTTTTTCAGTACGAAGGAACATATAAAGTTAAAATTTAAGTATACCAAATCGCAGAACATTAAATATTTTTTGTGTGGATAATTTATCATTTATTGTGAATATCCCTTGCTTTCTTTACTTTTCCAGATCAACTGTGTATAATTTTCTTTATAGACATGAAAAATATAGCTGAAAAAATTTCTGTTAGATTTTAGATATTACTTGTATTGCGAGAAATTTGTTATGGATAATTTACCCCAATACCTTATAAAATGATTGACAGCATTCCTGATTGAGTGTATTGTGGATGTAGGAATGGTATTCTGGAGTGTTACCGAATTCTTTTTAAGCCATAATATGCTATTTAGCTTTTCCAAACATATCAAAAATGTTCAAAAAGCATTTATTTAACAAATACACATCTACAATCGTAGATTATAACAATGTACAAATATATTATTACGATTTTTAGTCTTGAGGTTAGAATATGGTTGAATAGTGTGTATCATATGAGGATTGTGTTTGTTGTTTGAATATATTAAAAGTGGATTGAGAGGTATTTATAAAATTAAATATATTTTATGAAAAGTCAATCTTATGTGTGAGAAAATATGTTCATTTGTTTTAACAATTTTTTCACTGAAATATGCCTGTATATTTCAAATTAAAAAATAAAAAATTATTGATATGTTAATATTCTTGTGGATTGACAGAGAAAAGTGTAAAAAACATTATGTTGTATTTTTTTTTTTTTTTTTTTTTTTTTACATTATTATTGAATTATTTATAGTACATTAGAATTGCATTTGTTTGAATTTTTTAAGTACAATTGTGAGTTGAATAGGTTTCTTGACCAGTATGTCTTTGAGTGAGAAAATTTGTTCATTTGTAAAAAAAACCTCTGTTGTATTTTTTATTTTATCTTGTAAGCAAGTAATGTTCAAAATAGCATTTATTTATCAAATAAATTTGATTACATTCTACAATCATAGATAATAATTATGTACAAATATATTATTTAGACTTATAGGCTCGACGTTAGCATATTATTGAATATTTTGTTGTTTGATTATATTTAATATGCAGTTTAAAGGTATTTATAAAATTAGCTAGGTTTTAAGAAAAGTTAAATCATTTGAGTGAGAAAATATGTTCATTTGTTTTAACAATTTTTTCACTAGAATATGCCTGCATATTTCAAATTCATCTGAAAAAATGTATTGATAACTGTGTTATTATTTTTTATAGATTGATGAAGAGATAAAAAAATGTTGAATTTTTTTTTTTTCAATCAATCATACTAGAATTGTGTTTTTTGTTTGAATATATTTAAAGTTAAGTTGTGAATTATTAACATCAAGTAGTGATGACCAATATACCTTTAAGTGAGATAATATGTTCATTGGTTTTATCATATTTTTTCACTGGAATAAGTATGTCCATATTTTACAAAAATAAAAACTTATTGATGAGTATGCCAATATTGTTATGGATTGAATTAATCATTATGGCAATATTATATTTTTCAAAGTAATTTCAATTTAAATATCATTATTATCATTGTATAATGGTTTTTAAATGTCGAAAAAGATTCATGTTATGTGGAGATTTGTTTGAAGGATGCATTGTCATCGTTGATGATCTAGAATTTTTTTTCCATTAATTTATTCGTTTATTCTTTAAAATGGCTGGAAGAGATAATAGTTAAAGGAATCTAAAATTGACATTTTGAATTGAACTAGATCTAAGTATTTTTTTCTAATAGAACTTTACACGAAAAGCTGATAATGAAAAAAAAAAAGTTTAGTATTGTCATTGGTAACAAAAGTATTGTAATTGATTTGTAACAATTTGTCTTTTGTTTTTTTCTCTAATTAATGTTTGTTTTATTGCGTTTTACATTGTATAAATTATGTAATTTTTTTAAATTGTGTTAACTACATTTTTAGACTATAATTGAGTCTGTTTGCATCTCGAATGTTACATCGAAAAAATCCTGAGTATGTATAGTATGAAGCTAATCAAATATAATGAATATTAGAATTTATGATTTTGTTGATTTGTTTTTCCTGAGAAAAAATAAAGCACGTTTTTTTTGTATCTCAGGCTTATTTTGTCTTAAGGATACTCTATATCTGTGGTTTACCACAAAAATGTTTTGTGGACCCCTTAATCCAGTGGTTCCCAGCTAGTCTGTAGAACTCTGGGATTCTGCAGACAATGTTAATGTCTAGGGAGTCCGCGAGTTCTCATTGCATAATATTTGTGAATGTTTGGCTTGCAATTAAAATTACTCGTGCTCTGCTGACACATTCAATGTTTTAAGGGATATAATTTTGCACTATTACAACCATTGAATTGATCATTTTCTAACTTTTCGAAAGTTATAAGCATATAAGGTAGATGTATTTTTGCATAAAATAGTGCAGTCATATCTCTGATAGATACAGCCTGGGAATCATCAAATAAATTATCAAAAACAGAGGACAACTTCTATAACTTAATTGTAATGTTACGCGGGAGGCAGAACTACATTATTGTCGTTTATGTAATGATAAAGACATAGAGGTTATGTAGCATTATGTAGAGGTCTGCTCTGTGTGGGTGTGTTGGCTTGGCTGGCCAGTATAGTCCAAATACAAAAATTATCTAAACGTTGAAAATTGGGTAGCATTATACAATTATCCTGTAAGGCCCTGGAAACAGGTTGTCTAGCAACAGGGAAAACCAGGAAAAGTCAGGGATTTTAAAAACATATGAAAAAGTCAGGAAATTTGTTCTTTGGTCAGGGAAAATAGTCCCTAAATAACATTGTTTCTTCTTCACTCAGACAAAAGTTCCAATATGCCTCTTGTTGTGATGTTGCAAATATCATAAAGCGAGTTTAATATTTAATATCATAAAAGGACAGGAGGGCTGTGAAGAAGAGAAAAGTCAACCTTCAGGTGAAGGAATTAGAGGCAAAAAAAGCAAAACTGCTCCAAGAAGCTCTTCAGGAAGCTGAAGAGTTGGCTGCAGGGACATTAAGGAAAAGCTCTTAAAGTTTATATAGATATATTGATTGTAAATAAATTTGTAGTCAGATTTGTAAATATTAATTATTACTAACAGCAGTATTCAAGTTTTCACCGAGATTTGTAAGACTTCTTTTAATATGGAAAAGTCAGGGAATCTCTGAGCTGATTTGCTAGAAACCCTGAGAAATATAGATATGTACTTATTTCAGAATTTAATATTTAATTAAAAATGTTTTTACAAAATGGAAAAAGAAAAATGTCCATTTAGTTTTATGTTATATTATTGTTTATTCAATATTTGTAAAGAATTTTTTGTTAAGCTGCGCTATTCTGCAGATGGACTAAATTCTATGCATGCAATTTATATATTTGTAGCAAATTTATATATTATAATATTCACATTTTTTATAATTATAGTATTTATTACTTGATTATTGTGTTGACAGGCTAACAATAGAATAAAAAGTGAAATTTAAATTACAGCTCCTCTTTGGTCGTTTGTTTATAAACATAGCATCCATTTTGGATGCTAAGAAAAAGGTCCCTGACAGGTACCTACCAGATAATGGTACAGGTAGAAAGGGTCAGCAGTTGAAGTTGGGACCTGAGAGAGGAAGGAGCTGCTGTCTGAACATGGAGGACAATCTTAGTTAGCCTGCATATTGTTTGTATTATTTTGTAAGTTATTATTATAATTAAAAAAGTCAAATATAAAATATGTGCCTGATTGTCAAGAACCCATACCATACCCTCAGAGTAAAGTGAATAATAATGAAGTAAACATTGTGATAATTACTTTTTTCTTAAAAGAATATTTTTCAAAAATAAGTATTATTATAATATGTAAATTTAATTAATAAAACACATTATTATTATTATATTACTATTAGTGAACACTATTTCATTTCTTTATCAGTATTTGAATAAATACCTTTCTTAAATTAGTTTTAAATTTTTGTTATTCAATGTTTGGCTGATTGGAGTGAACTCATCAAGCCTGCTTTTTTGTTCTTCCTCTCAATTTCCCCTACTTTGCCATTCTGGCATTTAGAGTTTCGGTATGAGTGGAGTTTCGTCAGGAATGTATGCAATACGACGTCTCTCATTGAGTTGTGCGATTTCATGTTGGAGCTACCTCATAGATATCCAAAGATATTAGCATTACGGATAATCAAGAAAAAAATAGCATGGGTCAAAAACATAATCTGAAAGAATCACATGGATCAAATTGTAATTTAAACCTATTTAACTGTGATGATATTAAGTTATGGAAAAATAATCTAGCAACATTAAGGGTTTAAATGCAAAAATATATACATAGTCAAAATATTATTAAAGTTAGAAATTCCAAACCTTCCTCCTTTTATCCACATCTAGCCACAGTAAATTACATTAGTAACAGATGTTCACATGATTAGATGGGTAATTAAAGTCAGGGGTGATATAATTAAAGGTGATGTTTTAAACCTAAATAATAAAAATTTCATGAAAATTATAAAAATTTGTGTAATACAAGTGAAATAGAAAATCTTTTTCACTTTTTGGCAGCCTGTCCGATACTTTAAGAGTTTAGAAAAAAATACTTGAATTTAAAAAATCTAACTTGGGATCAAATATTAGAGTTAATAAATGGAAAAGATTGGCTGGCATTAGTTAATTACTCCAGATCGGCTTTCTCTTATAGAATGGTGCTAAGAATTTAACTATTAGCGAATTTGATTTTAGTACATAAATCACATCCGAAGTGTTGATATATTGTTTCTTATTTTGTTATTAATTATTTATATTGATAGATTAAAGGTTAATTTTGTCAATAAACACAGACTCCACGGACGGACAATAGACCATGTAGTGTGTCTGATTTCTGTTATTGTATTTTGTAATTTATAAATTGTTTATTTTTTTATATTCTATTTGCGGTAATTTTGAAAAATGAAAAGACTTTTCTATCTATCGATCTATGTTGGAGCTACAACATTCTCATCTACCTACTCTATTACTATAGTATTTATAAGTATTAATAAAAATATTCACGTCTTTTAGGATTTAGGATTTTACATTATTATTTTGTTGGTAACCACCACCTTAATCCAACCACTTCAAGGCATAGAGCCCCTAAATTCTAAAAAACGTGAACATACATGTATGCTTTAGAATGGTCGTTCCCAACAAAAATCTTTTGCAGCCCATTTCATCCAATCATTTCAACAGTAAGGACCCTCCAAATACTAAGTATAATTATATAGAATAGAATAGAAAAATAAAAATTTATTCCAGGACAGGATCCCTAAAGAACAATTGATATGTACAATATATATATATTAATATACATTTTGTCTGGCCACTAGACTAGTGGATTATTATTTATTCTTATTCACAATGATAGAAGAAAAGAATGGATTAAAGTATACAATAAAACAAAAGAGTAAAATAAATAAATAACTTATGATCGATTAATGGGTTGAAAAAACTAAACATTGAAACTGATTCATAATAATTGATCCATCAACTAAGCAAAATATTAACAATAAATAATAATTTTTTTAAAAAATTGATATTTGATTTGAGATATCAGGCTTGTTGAGCTTCTGTTTGGGATGGTACTGGTTGGAGTGGGTACTGGAACTGCTGGGACTTGAATGATGGAAGGGAAGAAGCATGGCGGATATGAGTAGGTAGGGGATTCCAGAGAGTAGTTGAGCGGACAAGAAAGGAATGATCAAAAGTTTTTGTTCTATGGGTAGGAATGTAGAGATCAGAATGGCGTGATCTTGTTTGGAGGGAGAGGACTGATGATTTAAATTGCAGAAGTCTGAGGATATAGGGAGATAGCTTGGATATTTAGAATGTTTTTGAATATTTAGCATTTTGATTTGATATATTTAGACTTTTAGTGGGCTACACCGTATTGCGTACATTTCCTGCGAAATACTTCTACTGAAACTCGTGTATTTTAGAAACAGCCGAGTTAGGGAAATGAAATGAAGAAAAAAGTACCAGGCTCCAGGACTTTACTTCAATCCGCAAAACAATGAATAACTAAGTTAATGTTGAACCTGGCATATGTTGCTAGGATTTTTTAAAGGGGTTGAAAAATCCTTCGTTATGGCGTCCTTCAGAGGGAACGTAAAATGGTGGTCCAGACCCTGTGCTAAGTCAGGTACTCTTTAAAGATCTCCATCGTAGTAAAACCTGAACAAGCAAAATTTATGACTTCCACTATAATATCGTCCAATTAGCCATAGGAGAAGAAAAATGAAATTAAATGAATGGAAATAAACTAAAATTTAAAACTTATACAAGATAAGTATTTATTTAAATTTTCATAAAGTAATCAAATATTGTTCATTTTTTTCTGCAATACATCTGACCTTTAAACTCATTATTTTATTGATTAATTAATCGTGAAAACTTTTCGTTACAGATTTTTTGATAACAATTATGAATTAATTTATATGGCTTTGAGGGGGGCAATAGCTGGTTTGCCAATGAGCTTAAAATACATTTATAGTAAGAAAAATCATGGATTGAAAAACAAACAAAACTGATTGAAAATGTTGAGAAATTAAATTTATATAAAAGTCAATGTTGTATTGGCGAACCAACTTCACATAACCTCTTTGGCGCCTTGTAACACCGCTTCTTCCAGATTACATTTAACAAGCTGTAACCCAGAGCTTGGGAGTAATTCATTTATTGTTCATTTAAATTTATTTACATATATGCGTTTATAGCATTATAATAGTAAATATTAAACATATAAATTCGCTAACGGTCCATACGTTACTCTTTCAGCTATTTCTAAATTTAAAGAATTAAGTTCTTTTTTTAGTGCCAGATCTTACTTCTACTCCGTCATATTAGCATACACCAGGTGAGGTAAGTTATTCACTCCATTTTAGCTGTTAAACTTAAACTTTGTATATCGCCATAATTCGTTTGCAACGGCGAAGTGAATTAATCTTGTTCTTGAGTAAACTTTTCACCTTAAAGAAGGTGTTTATAGGTTCCAGAAATAGGTTCAAGTTCTTAAAATAATTTTAAAAATTCAATCACAAGGGATGTGAAATCTACAAGAAACTCAGAACCAGATACCAAAAACCTCAGGATCCGAATGAAACAGCTACACTAATCAGAAGCAGAAGAGAACCATCTAAACTTGTAAATTCTAACTTGTCATTTGCCCACTTGCTTGGAGGTGGGAACCAGAGTCATGAAGTCGAAGCCCTGCCGGAACAACGTTTTCCTCAACATTCTCAATCTGTTGTACAACAATCTATCCCTCAAAGTTTACCTGACCTTCAAAAAACTCCTCAACATCAAATTTCTCATATCCCTCCACCATCAAACGCCACAGATCTTACCAGTCTAATGACATCGTTCATCTCCGAAATCAAATCTCTTGTTATGCCGCTTATATCCCTCCTTACAAATCTAGTATCAAATCTTATCCCTGCCTTGAAAAATCCTTAAATGACTTCACCTAACTCCTTATCCATTCTCCTTTGGAATGCGAATGGTGTTAGAAATCATACTGACGAACTGACAGCGTTGTTACAAGACAAAACAATCGATGTTGCACTTATAACTGAAACAAGACTAACGACTAAACAGAACTTCAAAATACCGCAATACATGACATATCGTACTGACCACCCAGACGGCAAAGCCCATGCCGGTTCTGCTATCATTGTCCACCAATCCCTCTCTCACCATTTACTCCCACTTCCCACCTATGATTTCCTACAAGCCACAGCCATAGTAATCAAGACTTTTTCCTTTCCGGTAACCCTCACATCTGCATATTGCCCTCCTAAACATTCCATTTCCATTTCCGAATTTGTATCCTTCCTGGATTCCTTAGGAAATCGTTTCATTCTGGGTGCAGACTTAAACGCCAAGCATCAGCAGTGGGGTTCCAGAACCACGAATTCTCGGGGACGAAATTTGCTGTCTGCACTCAACTCCCGAAATTTTAATATCCTGCCTCCTGACTCCCCTACCTACTGGCCAACCGATCCTAACCGCAATCCTGACATCCTCGACTTCTTTATTCACAGCGGATTAGGCTCCCTCAACTTTTCTGTAACTCGCCTTGATGAACTATCCTCAGACCATAGTCCACTGATCCTAAAAGTATCTCTCACTCCAATTCCAAAACCCATTCCACCATCATTCATCCGAGGCCCTGTCAACTGGAACCTTTTCCGCCAAATCCTGACCGATAATATTGATCTCAGAGTAACCCTCAAAACCCCAGATGACCTAGATAATTCCGTCTATTCCTTTACCACCGCCATCCAACAAGCTGTCTGGACTGCTTCCTCTCCTAAACACTCCAATATAAATCCTGACCAAAATCATTTTCCACAACATATAATAGACCTCATCCACACCAAACGCCGAGCAAGATCATTATGGCAGCGCACCCGACACCCAACAGATCGCCGCTCCTATAACTTCTATTGTAGACAATTGAAGAGGGAGTTGGCGACCTTCCGTTCCCAGTCCTTTAATTCCTACCTCTCCTCTCTATCAGCTCGTGATAATTCCCTGTGGAATATCACGAAAAAGATCCTAAAATACCATCAAGTTTCCCATCCTCTCCGACGTGGTGATGACTCCTGGGCTGCGTCTGATGAAGATAAAGCCGAGGAATTCGCCACACACCTCTCCAAAGTATTCACTCCTCACCCGGAATCCCACATCAATCACACCGATACAGTGCAAGACTTTCTTATGTCACCAATTCCACTTTCCCTACCTCCTAAAGCTATTAACCCCTCTGAGGTCAAATATCTTCTCCAAAAACTGACCCTCCGTAAATCTCCTGGACACGATCTCCTTACTCCCCAGATCCTCCGACAACTTCCGCAGAAAGCTATTATATTCCTTACTTATATTTACAACAGCATCCTACGCACCACCTATTTTCCTCTGTTATGGAAACATTCCACTATCATTCTTTTTCTAAAACCAGGCAAACCTTCCAACAACACTTCATCCTACAGGCCTATTAGTCTACTCTCCATCCTCTCAAAAATCTTCGAAAGGCTTCTTCTTAAACGTATCCTACCCATATTAGAATCTCAAAATCTTCCTTCCCATCAGTTTGGATTCCGTCCTCAGCATTCCACAGTTCAACAGGGGCTCCGAGTTGTAGACCATATTTCCTCAGCTCTTGAATGCAAAGAGTATTGTTCTGGTGCGTTTCTGGACATTGCGCAAGCTTTTGACCGGGTATGGCACACTGGATTACTCTTCAAGCTGAAAACCCATTTACCCCAGTCACTATACCTAATTCTCAGATCCTATCTCTCAAACCGTTCCTTCCGAGTTCGCTGTGGTGTAGAATTTTCTAACCTTTATCCCGTTGAGGCCGGTGTTCCTCAAGGCAGCGTCTTGGGACCCGTCCTCTACATCCTTTACACTGCTGATATTCCTACACATCCTGATACCTTCCTGGCAACTTTTGCAGACGATACCGCCATCCTATCATCCAGTTCCAATCCTGAAACAGCATCCTTAAACCTTCAGAGACACCTTTTCCTTATCGAACACTGGTGTAATAACTGGCGTGTAAAGGTAAACGAAGCCAAATGTAAACACATAACCTTTACTCTTAGACGAAAATCCTGTCCGCCAGTTTATTTCAACTCATTACCAATTCCTCTCTCAGATACAGTCCGGTATCTTGGCTTACTGTTAGACAAAAGATTGACTTGGAACCCACATACAAGACTTAAAAGACAAGAACTCAACCGACGATTCGGACAGTTATACCGACTACTCAACAGAAAATCTGAACTTACAGTTGACAACAAATTATTAATCTACAAGACAATACTGAAGCCCATCTGGACCTACGGACTTGAACTGTGGGGGACAGCTAAACGTACTAACATCAAACGCATTCAATCCTTTCAATCCAAAGTCCTCCGTACAATAGTAAATGCTCCTTATTATGTCTCCAACTATACCTTGCACCATGACCTTAATGTTCCATTTATTTCAGATCTAATTCCATCCAAATTTTCTAAATTCCACAAGAACCTCATTCATCATCCTAATCCTCTAGCTCAATCCCTATCCAGCTCCACTCATCCATACAACCCACCTAGAAGGTTGAAACGGCAGTGGCCCCGCGACCTTTTGTAAATATATTGGAGTTCTAGCACTGGCTAGATTCTCCACTCAATGTGATGTATGTATGAGTGTGTGTATGTGTATATAGGTATAAGCGAATTCTTGACTGTATTGTTTTAATTCATTATTGTGTATATATTTTATTGTAATTTTATGCTGTGTAAATATTGTATAAATGTAGTATGTATGATATCTTTCAGCACTACTATTAATGTCCAAAGTGGACAGATTGTAATTTTACTGAATAAAAAATTGTTGTTGTTGTAAAAATTCAATCAAAATTGAAAGTTTATTCAAGAAGTCCCAAATTTTGCCTGTCCTGGTATAATCAGAATAGAGATATTCTGACAAGTACCTGACATCCCACAGGATCGGAACCCCCTTTTTAAGTTCCCTCTGAGGGACGGCGCTAACGATTTTGATTGAATACGCTATATCGATGTAAAATTTAATAGGCTTTAATATCATGTAAGTTTAATTCTGATTGAAATAGTATGACAGAGCTTAAATGCTGATATTTTAAATGTTCTTCCTCTAAGCTACCTTTAATTTTGTACATTCCAAAAGATTAACCATATAATCTTAATGGCACTGATAAAGGGCGGCTAAATATCAAAGTTGATCGAATTTGATAAACAAATAAAGCAGAAAAGAAAAGAAATAGTAATATACCGTTGGATAGCTATAGATTTTAGAAAAAATATTATCTGATACACGGAATTGTAAAGGGCAATGGAGAGTGATGAAAAGCCGATAAAACTAACAGTTTCTGGTTCCTGAAAAGGGAAATTCATGTTGACCATGTTACCACTTGGCGGCATGTCAAAGAAGCAGAGCCCCTAGTTGTGAACATCTTGACATTTGAGTTGGAGGTGATTACCCCAAACACTAACTGATTGTTGAAGATAAAAATATAATAGATTATTTAATAAAAAACATGTTTCTATTGAAATTCAATTAAATTAATTCTTTAACAATTTATTTTTATCTCTACGTGTATTTAAAAATTCTTAAATTGATTTTAACTACGGAGGTAAGTGAAAGCCGTGTGATGCGCGCACCAGATTTTTTTGAGATACTGCGATGACCAGAAGTGGGAGTGAAATGTTACTTTCTTTTATAAATATAGTTATCCAAAAAAAAAAAAAACTCTTGAGCTTAGGCGAAGTATTTATTTTTCTATCCGATCAAGTCCTGGAGTCCCCAGAGGTGGTCTCGGTAAACAGTAAATAAGGAATTACAGAAATACTGCGGATATTTTCTCTCTCTAAGTCGCCTATTTATTTTTAAGTACGAGAATAAAACGGTAATAATCTTCTCAAAAGTGGCCATTGGGAGAGAATTCCCTAAAGGGAGAGTTAGGAACGAGCCCTTCGGGCAAGCTAACCTACCGGAATAAAATACTTGAGTAGCTGAGAAAAATTATGTCGATTCTTAGCTCTAAGCTTCTTAGGGGGTATCTCTCTGCCTTTTACCGAATTTTCTTCACCTTACCTTCCTGTTTTGTATACCCACTCCCCCTCTTCAATGTTTCTAAAGTTTTTATTGTTAAGTTTATTTACGACTGTCTTGGACATTTTTTTTAAAAGGAATCCATTTTCCTATTTATTTTAAGGTAGGGTCACCTGTGGTTTAGTGAGTAGCATAACATAAAAAGCATAGGCAAAATTTAGGAATCCCACTGTAGCATCGTCCGATTAGCTCATTAATATAAAAATGCTGTTAAACATTTATTTTCGTAAAAATATAACTTAACATGTTCACGCCGGGGTGACCCACCGGTGGGTCACGCTTAGCTGTCCCGTGGAGCGACGCGCATCACAGGTGGGTCTCTTATTTTTAGAAAATAAATTTAGTTTATTTTTTCTCAACATTATATTGTGTAGGAATTAACAAGCATAAGGGTTTATTTATTAAATATTTTATAACTTTCAACATCCCCCCTCAAAGGACTTTTATCGGTTAATTTCAATTGGTTTCTCTTCTTTAAGAATTTTATTTAGCTTTGCTTGATTTATTTTCATATTTTTATTCCCAAAATATTATGTAAGGATGTAATATAATAATATAAGTACCTTTTTTTAAGTATTTCCATAATTACCCTTTCAAGTCATATGTGTATGTCAAAACTGTTACAATCTTACATATAGCGCGTTGTAAGCCTGGAATTATTGTGATCTGGCATTAAACGCGTTGGAACTTGCATCAGTATGACCCCGCACCATGAAGCATAAGCCGTAGGGATGGGCATAATCGAACGACGATTATAAGATCATTCGATTATTTCAATCATTCGGATTAATCGGTTTGGAGAAACGAATGATCATACGAACTGAATTTTTTAACGATAATCGAGAGATTATAAGGGGTTTGGATAATCGGATAACTTCGGCATAGGTAGAAAGGAATGTGTTAGGAAGGGTTGGGATATCAGCTGTATATACTGTGTAAAGAATGGGTCCTAGGATACTGCCTTGAGGAACCCCAGCAGACTGGTTGAAAAGAGATGAATAGGAACTATTGCGGTTTATTTTGAAGGATCTGTCGGAGAGGTAGGACTGGATGATTAGGAAGTATGTAGGAGGATGGAATTTACGGAGTTTGTACAACAGTCCCGGGTGCTAGAATGTATGTATTTGAATCATTTAATACTAACACCAAATGGGTCAAACTCCTTGGCTAAATATATCTATAAAAGACAATAAACTTATAAAAACAAAACGACTTTTACTTACCTCGTATGTGAAAATCAACTTGAGAACTATGAAATTAACACGTTCACGTCGGGACGAATATCTACGTTTTTCCGCGTGAGGCGGCCGAGATAACTTAAGATAATGTTTTCCACGTTCAAGTCCCTTATGCCTTCCCTATTTCTTCAAGACAATCGTCTTTCAGTTTTTTATTTTTCCTTTCAAACGACCTTATTTTTGTCCATTTCACTTGCAAAAAAAGTGTAAATTCAGGCATAAGATTTGTCACCCGATTGCTTCACCATCTCAAAAGACTTTTGATGCTTTTTCTGGACTCACAAATGCATTTGGGGGGGTCTGGGGGCTTTACGCACAACTTCACGATCTCCACTTTGCTAAGTCCATTTTATTCTATTTGGTTTAGATATCTTCTAATTATTTTTCCTCTAAAATAACGAGCCTTTTTACTTTCACTTACCAATATAATGAAATATATAGTAAGAGAAAGTAATGCGATCGTGAAACTTTTAGAATTACAGTTTTCAACGGAAATACACGTTTTAGGGTCTCCTGAGTCCAAATTACCAGGTCCCGCAAAATGAACTGTGTGTGTGTGTGTGTGTGTGTGTGTGTGGTAACTCCTGCGTGTAAACGAAAAGTCCTATGAAACTGAAATTTCATATTTAAGACAACTATACGCTCGAGATTTTGTAACATGTTTTTCAAAAAATTTCTAATTCTAGTTTTCAACGGAAATATACGCTTTAGGTCCTCTGAGTCCAAATAATGAAGTCATGCAATAAAGGTATGTGTAACTGGATGGTAAGTCTAGCACGAAAACGAAAAGTCGTAAGAAAATGAAATTTCATATTTAACTATATGCCCGAGATGTTACAGCAACTTTTTCATCAAAACCATATTTTTTTATTTTAGAGATTCGATTAAAATTAGAGAGTTAATGAGCCCAACAAGGCATTTGCGTGGCAGTCGATTCTAAAGTATTACAACCCAATAGTTCTAAAATCTATCCCAAATAGCCACACCTGTGCATACACATACAGACCCCCAGTATATATGGGCACAGTGCAGAGACATAGAGATCCTGAGAAGCAGCTGTTGCCTCTAGTAAAGCACACCCCCTTTCACCATGAAGGAAGGAAAGAGAACTGCACAGGTGTATCCTCTTCGCATCCTACAACTGTAACTTTATCTGACTTCGTTTTGCAGCTGGGACCGTGTTATGTTGGCGTGCTTAAGCTGAAATTTAAATTTCATTTATTTTATAATTTTCTTTATACAGATTGTTTATTTTAAGACGCAATTAATGAAAAATCTGGTGAGGGCAACACACGACCTTCATTTAACTTGGTTAATAAATTCATTTTAAGAAACATTAGTGGCATCGAACACGATACCCTTCGGATAAAACCATTTACAATAAACTGACGAACAAACTCAAGACAGAAATAAGAAAACTCAAAATTCAAAACTTTCAAAACTTCACAGAAAACTTAAGTACAACAGACAAATCATTATGGATAACAACTGCAAAACTACTGAAATACAAAACCTTTAATCATCCACTCCTCACCGACTCAAAATCCTGGACAAGATCCGATGATGAAAAATCTCAGCTGTTCGGAGAACACCTTTCCAAAACGTTTCTCCCACACCCCGACATCCTTAATACAATCCATATCGACCGTGTTGAAGCAGAACTCACTGTTCCTCTCCAAATGACCCTTCCTCCTAAGGCCTTTCATCCATCAGAAGTCATCAACATAATTCAAAATTTACCTTCCAAAAAAGCTCCTGGCCATGATCTCATTACATCCCACATCCTAAAACAGCTCCCCAGAAAAGCCATATTATTCCTCACCTATATATATAATGCTACTCTCCGTTCTACCTATTTTCCAGACCACTGGAAACTGTCCATTATCAAAATGATACCTAAACCAAAAAAGCCTCTTGAATATCCATCCTCTTACCGTCCTATCTCCCTCTTGCCCATTCTGGGCAAAATTCTCGAAAAACTTCTCCTCAAACGTTTATACCCAATCCTCGAATCCAACCACGTGATTCCTGACCACCAGTTTGGATTTCGGACATCCCATTCCACTATACAACAGTGTCACCGTGTGGTGGATGTCATATCTTCCACATTGGAGCGCGGAAAGTATTGCACTGGAGCCTTTCTCGACGTGGAACAGGCTTTTGATCGAGTTTGGCATCCGGGTCTGCTATACAAGCTCCGTCAATTCCTCTCTCCAGCGTACTTCCTATTAATTCGTTCCTATCTCTCTGATAGAACTTTCAAAGTTAACCATAACCTTTGTTACTCATCCATATTCACTCAATCAGCCGGTGTACCGCAAGGTAGTATCCTGGGTCCGATCCTTTACACGGTGTATACAGCTGATATTCCCTCCCATCCTAGCACTATCCTTACTTCCTACGCCGATGACACATGTGTGTTATCTGTGAATAATGATCCTGTTACTGCATCACAAATCCTACAGCACCATCTATCAGCCATTGAAGAATGGTGTCAAAACTGGAGAATCAAAATAAATCCTAATAAATCCCATCAAATCACCTTCACTCTACGTCGTAAGCCTATGACTTCCTGCCCCACCGTATCCTTTAACAATATCCTACTTACTCCTGTTGAACAGATTCGGTACTTAGGACTCCACCTCGACAAACGCCTAACATGGAATCCTCATACTAGACTGAAACGACAGGAAACTGCTCGTAGATACAGATTACTACAACACTTACTTGACAAACGTTCAAAACTTCCTACTTACTACAAAAAACTCATTTATATCACAATTATCAGGCCTATTTGGACCTATGGCATTGAGCTATGGGGGTCTACTAAACCATCGAATTCCTCTCGCATCCAATCCTTGCAGTCCAAAATCCTTCGTAAAATCCTCAATGCTCCTTACTTTGTTACTAATAAAATCATCCATAAAGACCTAAATATCCCATTAGTTGAAGACTTGGCCCGTTACAGATATACCTCTTTTTATTCCAAACTCCCTGCCCACTCAAACCCGCTTATCCGTGACCTCTCCTCCATATCTATTCCCGACAACCCACCGAGGCGCCTTAAAAGAAGATGGCCAAGAGACCTTCTAACATAAGACATTGGAGTGCTACCAATGGGTAGTTTCTTCTCAGGACTATCATGTGTACTAATCATATATAAAGCCTATTTACTTGTTGTATTTATTTAATACAGTTGTAAATTTCTTTAAATAAATAAATAAAAAAAAAAAAAAAAAAAAGAAACATTAAACAAAGTTAGAGTAGAAAAAACTTTAAAGGTTTTTTTATTTATTACTTATTGAGATTTAAAACTGTATTAGCTCATACATTAAGTAAATAAGCTGTCAGATAAAATAGATGAAGAGGAAATGCCCATTGACAGTACTCTTCTAGGTAATCTAAACTAGGTCTCGAGGTCATCTTATTTCTAGACGCCTCGGAGGATTGTCAGGAATGGAAGAGGAAGCAAGGATTGAAACTGGTGGGCTACAGTGGGAGTGGACTTTTTCATGGAAGGATTGATACCGGGTTCGGGCCAAATTAGCAACATGTGGAAGGTCTTTATGGATGAGCTTATTCGTCACAAAGTAAGGAGCTTTGAGAATTTTACGAAGGATGTTGGATTGTAAGGCTTGATTACAGGAAGAATTTGATGGTCTAGTAGTAAAACCATACACACTAGTTGAAAGGGATAAGATGTGTGGTACAAAGTGGTTCTTCAAGTCTGCCGATTTTGATGAAAATGCTGCTGCAACATCTCGGGTGTATTGTTGTGTTAAATATGAAATTTCAGTTTTGTAAAATTGTTCTTTTTTGTGCTAGACTCACCTGCCCTTCTCCCTCCTCCCCCTTCACACACACACACACACAACACACACACACGGTTATTTGGACTCAGAGGATTCTAAAATGTTGAACCCAGAGAAAAATGGAATTCTAAAATTTTCAGGATAGCAATACTTTCCCTTACTATATATTTCATATATAGGTAAGTTAAAGTAAAAATTATAGAAAAAATATAATCTACTGGTCGTTAGTTTAGTGAACATAATGGTTTCAAACGTGACATTTTTCATCCAAACCAATAAAGCTTTGAAACGGGCGGTCCTGGAGAAAAATGTTATATAACAAAAAATATGATCTTCATTAATATTCTAATATGAAAACTATCTGCAATATTTTGATCCGAGCGTAGATAGCGTATCATATATAACCCAACACTTAAAAAATTAAAGCAAAACGCCCCTTTTTATATTAACAATTAAGCTCGAAAACGGTAAGTAGTAAAAGACTTAAATTTTATATTTAAGACAAATGTACGCCCGGGATGTTACAGCGACTTCGGCTGACCTGAAATACTACTTTATACCATCAATTTTGCACCTTTTTTGAATTGTTCATAATCTTTTACGATTTTGTTTAAATTCGTTATATCGATGTAAAATTTAATCGGTTTTAATATCATGTTGGTTTCATTCTAATTGAAATAGTCTGACAGGGATTCAATACCGATATTTTAAATTTGTTTCTTCTAAAATACGTTTAATTTTGTAAATTGAAAAAATAAAATAACCATAAAAACATGTAAATATATAAGTTCGACGAATTTGATATTAAACTAAAGGAGAAAATAGCAAGCATATTGTTTCATGTAATTAACATTCTTTTGTTGAATAATTTGTTTGTTTGTTTATTAAACGCCACTTGATGCTACTATGGTTAATAGGACGATGCTACAGTGGGTGTCCTAAATTTTGCCTATCCAGGTTTTATTAGGATATAGATCTTTAACAAGTACCTGACATCGCACAGGTAAGGGACCACCTTTTTCTCCGAACGACAGCATGACTAAAGATTTTTTACTCCCATTAAAAATTCTAAGACCACCTGCCAGGTTTGAATCTAAGACCTTAGCCATAGAAGGCTGCTATGCTAGCCACTACACTACAGGTGACCTCAAGTATTAATTGATTATAATGATCCAAGAAATAACAATACAAATTTTTGGTTGAAAAAATTGTTTTAGTTCGTTATACTCCCCATCATGATAAGGTAGTGCAGCAGACGACCACTAATACTCTCAATAAATTATTTCATAGAATACATTTTTACGAGATTGCGTATATGAAAATGGTTTAAATATATGTAAATTGTTTCCTTTTCTATAAAATACATACATTCTAAACTTTTTAAGCAACACAATCTTCAAATCGCCGCTTCTTCCTACCTCTCGGACGCCTACCGTTCGGTTCAGCAAAAACCAACTTTTTCGGATTCCGTTCTTGAATTAGCCCAACAGGTTTACACACCCATTTAAGTCTCCGCGATGCTATCAACTCAATCATATTCACAAGGTTCAAGCTCCGCAATTCCGCGTTTTGCAACCTTATAAACTCCCCAGTGGCCTAGTGATAGAAGTGGACAGAAGCCGCGAGCTAATAATTTCGCCTTTAACCGGGACTTTATTTCTTCCTGGATTTAATTTTTGCCTGTTATCATTGAACCTAAATACTTACTCTCTTTACCGTGTTCAAAAGTATGTCCTGATATATCAATATCACCAAGATCGTCACCGTTTCTACTACTTATCATACTCGGCTACAAGTGATCCCAGGAGTAACGGTATATTATTTTGTAGAATAATATACCGTTGAAAATCTTTTAAAAGATTTAAGGAAATATATTTTCTTACACAAAGAGTTGTAAAATGTAATGAAGAGTGATGCAAAGTGGATGAAACTCAGTAATTTTTGTAGATAAAAATAAAATATATTATTTAATATAACACATGATTCCGTCGAAACTCAACGAAATTCTTTGACATTTTAATAAAGTTAATTTAAAGCCGTGCGTTGTTCGCACCAGATTTTTCTATATTGTCATGATGGTTGTAAACGATTAAGACGCTATTGAATGACGCCTATACGCGACATTGAACCCCTCAATCCCTGACCTCAGCTTCTGCATACGAAGTGATGAATATTCCAATTAGCCAACTATTGTTGATCCTTTATGCAAAGCTAAAGCGAAAAACAGTCTACTAACTGCTTTGTATTTCATTTCTCAATTTGAAAGTAGATTAAAACGAAACTTAAGTTTCCATGTGAACTTTTCACCTATGGTTGGGAAAAATTATAAATATTCATAGAAGGGGAAAACTTTCCTGTGTGTGTGCGGTGTTTTAATTTTGCTTTTTTTTAGAGTGAAGATTGAATAATTCAATGTTCTGAGATGTATTTTTTTTTTAACCTTCAAGATTAAAAAAAATACCAAAAGAGTAAAAGTTGGATTAATGGTATAGTCCATCAACTTTAAATTGAGTTTAAAAAGGCTTATGACTCCATTTAATGTGAGAAGCTGTATAACATCATGATTGAACAGGGAATACCTAGAAAGTTAGTTAACCTAGCAGAGATGTGTCTGTCGGAAACATTCCATAAAGTTACTCCAAGAGGTTTAAGATGCGATCGGGTTTGAAACAGGGTGACTCCTTATCACCTGTTTTATTTAATTTAGCATTATAATATGCCATAAAAAAGGCTACGCGTACCGAGAAAATTTGAAATCTAGGTGTTGAAATCCCGGTTCTGGGATACGCCGGTGATTTGGTACTGCTAGGCGAAGACACGGAAACTATACAACTAAATACAAGTGTGTTAATAAAAACCGGTAAAGAAATAGGCCTCGAAATACATACCGATAAGACGAATTATATGATAAGTAGTAGAAACGGTGACGATCTTAGTTATATTGATATATCAGGGCATACTTTTGAACAAGTTAAGAGATTTAAGTATTTAGGTTCAATGATAACAAGCAAAAATAAAATCCCGGAAGAAATAAAGTCCCGGTTAAAGGCGAGAAATGGGTATTATTATTTAATTGTGAAATTATTAGCTCGCGGCTTCTATCCACTACTAGCACTAAGCCCCTGGGGAGTATAGAAGGTTGCAAAACGGAGAATTGCGGAGCTTGAACCTTGATAGGTTTAAGGAACTTGAATATGGTTGAGTTGATAGCATTGCGGAGACTCAAATCGGAACGGATTCCGAAAAAGTTGGTTTTCTTTTAACCGACTGGTAGGCATCCGAAAGGTAGGAAGAAGCGTCGATTTGAGGATTGTGTTACTTAAAAAGTTCAGAATATATGTATTTTATAGATATGGAAATAATTTGCCTATATTTAAACCATTTTCATGTATGCAATCTCGTAAAATTGTATTGTATGAATTAATTTATTCCGTGCATTTGTGACCGATCGCTGCACTACCTAATCATAATGGGGCGTAAAAAAAAAACTGAAACAATTTTTCAACCAAAAATTTGTATTTATATTACTTGGATCATCTTCATCAATTAATACTTGAGGTCATCTGTAGTGTAGTGACTAGTATAACAGTCTTATATGGCTAAGATCCCGGATTCAAACCTGGCAGGTGGACTTAGGATTTTTAATGGGAGTACGAAATCCTTAGATATGACCTCTTCCGGAGGTCACGTAAAAAGCTGATCCCGAGACAGTGCGATGTCAGGTACTCGTTAAAGATCCCTATCTTTATTAAACCTGAATAGGCAAAATTTAGGACTCCCACTTTACCTCGCAGCATCAGCAGCATAAAGTGACGTTAAATGAATAAACGAATACTCAAAGTATTGTCCATTATTATCTGCTTACATTTCCTATATGCAACCGATTGCTCGATCTTACGCTGATACCATTCTTTGGAATGGCTGATAAAGAACTCTTGGACCGAAATTTCATCTTCCGCAAAATTAATAAACTTTTTCTCTCGAAAAGTGGACCATGGATCGAAACCAGTAATAATTCGATGGTTCAAGCATCTGGACTATATACGAAATCATGTTTTCGAAATACCGCTAAAAAGGTTTTTTTAATGATGGAGTTTTTGTTGACCGTTGAGAAATTAGATAAGGAAGATGGTTGGGGGTGCGGTCTATAAATAGAAACACATTAAAACAAGTGCTATTTTAATTTTAAAATTTAAAAAGGTTTTTTCGTGCGATGGAAGGAGGAAAGGGGGGTTAACATTGAGATATCGGCAACACTGATTACAACATAGAAGAACTTATTTCTAAGAACCTCCTTTCTTAGATTTAATAGATACGTTCTTCCACAAAAAGCTTCACCCACAAATAGGATCAATTCACGATTATGTTACAAACGAGTTGTATATACGATACACAATGATTGTGCTGAAAAGCTAAAACGTATTGAGAAATTATGGTTAGCCTACCTTTACTGGTGTGCTACTGTAAATGTGACAGAATAAATTTAAGATCTGACAATCTATATATAAATATAAAATGACAAAGCGATTGTTGGTTTCTGCTATTGATTTATGGATCTATGAATTTTGATACGGTTTTCAGCATCATTAAGGGAATTCTTTCCTGAAGTTTCAAAAGTAAAACAAATTTCAATTAAGTTTTTCATTAGATGGAACAATCAAAGTTTCTATATTCAAAGCATCAAAATATCTTTCCTGAAATATGAGTTGTAATATAGACGTATAATTTAATGTTGGAAAGCGCAATATTTTAGAAAAGTCAATATGCAATCAAATAAGTTGTTCAAGTTAACAGTATGTCGTTATAAGCCTATAAACTTGTGATTCAAGGATTCAATGTTGTCACCGTACAGTATCGTACAAGTTATATTCTTCCATGCAGTCCGCAAGATTTTAGAAACCGTACCAATGTACTAATTCATAATTAAGTTGTTAAAATAAAGGGAAAGTTGTTATAAATCCTGAAGCTGACGTTGCTATTAATTATTTCTGTTTTAAAGATAATTTCATGAAAACATATTTATCACTTTAAATAAATGGAGATTTCATTGAAACTAAATTAACCCTTTTAGTGCCGGACGAGATACATCGTCGTTTGCTACACTTGCCAAAAGTGCCAACGACAGTATACGTTGGTGTAATTGCGCCTTATTCTTCGCGTTGCGAGAAAACTTTATCCCTAAATAAATTTATAAATGATCTAATTTGATTGTAAATGATCAAATTTCGTTGACAAAGACTTTGTAAACTGATCTGGGTCTAACATCTTACACATTCTATACCTGGGTGTGCTGAGACTCAGTTACGAGCTATAAGATGGACACTCGTCACCAGACACTCTTCTAGGTCCAAAGTCAAACTGTTTATGATAGATAGAACTTAATTTGTATATTATGTATCATTGTGTTATTCATATTATTTTCAATTGATATTGAAGATCCGTTAACATTGCTTTATTTTCCATTTCATTTTGAATACGTAGCATTTTCAAGCATGTAAATATCATTGGTAGTTTGGTTTTTATAAGCGTTTTTCGAAATCGTTGCATATTTGTCAAATTCGGGCTGGTTATCTTCAACAGGACTCGTTTTTCGTCCGACTCTAAAACGGCTAAGCCTCGTATGTGTATTTTAAATAGTTTACGAGAAATAACCATAAAGTGGGAAGATCGTTGTTAATTTATATTTTATATATAAAAAAAATATATATATATATATACAAAGCATAACCTCGCTGTTGTAAGAAGGTATAATATTTTTTGTTATATCATTTTACCCATTTGATTCCTTAAATGTAAGGTTATCCATGAAAGTTAGTATTGAATATTCCTGCTCTTAAGTTTCTATTTCTCTTCTTTATCTCTATATAATATCATCAAGCGGTTCTTGGTTTCTGCGATAAACTCTAAACCGGTCAAACTTTTTAAACATAAATAACACATTCGAATTGACGAGAATCGCTAGTAATTAATACATATATTCGTTGGACATATGCGAAATTGAAGTATAGTTGAACGGAACGAAATTATACTTATTATAGTTATAGTCATCATAAACGAGATGATACTGTGTTGTTAAATGATTTGTAGCTATTCTATTACTTCTACGCACGGTAGACGTGGTATTTTTGAATGAGGCAAAAGAGATTAATTAAAATATATTTACTTGTTGTAGGTTATGGGATAAATACAGAGCGACCTTGACTTAGATTTAGTGTGAAAAGAATACAGTAGACTGTAACACCTAGCCGAGGAATGTAGAGTGGTGTATCTGCCAAGTGCAAGTCCGAGCCAACTGGCCCTATGCAACATCTTATCTGTCTATTCTCAATATCCCAGCGAATTATATGAATTAATTTCCATATTTTTAACTATAAAGTTAAAAAAAATTAATTATAAAATGTAAGTAGCTCGTTTGTTTATTTAACGTCACTTCAAGCAACGGATAGTACATAATTTTGCCTAACAAGATATCCTTAACGAGTACCTGTCAAATGAGCGTTTCTAGTTCTCATAAAGCCAATATAATTCCTCATTTGTCCTCAATCTCCATCTTCCTGACTCTTGAATTGGTCGGAAGATCCGTCTAAGAACTTTTCTTTCAAATCGGTCAATTTTTATTGAGCGCATCAGAGCTTCACGATTTAGAAGTCAGTTTCATTTTTATAATGCCTTGATTCTACAAGAATAAATGATAGAATATTGAGTTGAAAGAGAAGCACTATGTTATTATGCTCCATACCTTAGGGCGACAGCTGAAGATGGGCGTGTGTTATATCTAGTCGTATCAGAGGAAATGTCAGGTGTGTGACAACAATGTTAGTATGGACTGAATACCAATCGGCATGGATTCCACAGAACATCCTCTTAGCGTTTTATATTCATATCTTGTAGTCATCGCTCTAATATCCTCAACTTGATATTTGGGGAAGAAAGAGCTTAGATATTAAAAGGAGGAAACGTTCTTTAAAAAAAAAAAAATAGAAATAGAAATAAAAAATAATTTTATTCTGGGATTGGGTCCCTTAAGAATAACAGGTATGTACAGTTGAAATATACATGTCTGGCCAACGGAACAAAGAAACATAATTAATTACGATTTAAAATTATGGGTCAATATATATATATATATATATATATATATATATATATATATATATATATATATATATATATATATATATATCAAAAATAACTACAAATAAAAACAATTTTCAGTAGATAATGTGTTGAACAAAGCGTAAGATATATTAATTTATATGATAGTTTAAATATGGACAAAGAACAGATTTTTTTTTTCTTTCAAAGTATTTAAGGCGCGGCCACATTTAGCGGAGTAGAAAGGCGAGGAAAGGAAAGACGATTCCTCGAAGTAAATGCCTACCACCATCTACCTCCCTGAGGGCAATCCCCTCCAACTCAAGAAGGAAGCGTTCATTGATTGTTGCGATTGTGAACGACGAAGCGTGTATTCACCTTTTCATTTTATTTTTTTAATAAATTACAAAGAGTAACAGCAGTTTAAAAGAAGATTTTGTCATACAGCTCCAGGATCCAGTATCATACAGCTCCTTATATTTTTCAACTGTTAAAATAAGTTCATCTTCCATCTCAGCACTGGTTAAAAACAATAGTAACAATGGAAAACGATAACAATTAGTAGGAGGCACAAACTTGGATGTAGGGGGAGGGGGGCGGTCAGGTACAAGTACGGCATAAGTCTACCGAACACCATTGGAGTAGACATTACCCTCCGTTTCCCCGGCCACACTAAGTGGAGTGGAAAGGCGAAGAAAGGGAATTCCCCTACCGAATCCTCGCCCCCACAATTACCATCGGAGTCGACCGGCAATTGCCTTTCCACTCCACTGAGTGTGGCCACCCTTAGGCAATTCTAATGGGATTCCTATGTAAATGACATCATTTGGATTCGATCAGAAAGTTCGTCTTTCCTTTCCTCGCCTTTCCACTCCGCCAGGTGTTACCGGGACTTTAGAATTTAAATATCACAATTGTCAAACGTCGAGAAAATATTGGAAAAGTCCTAATTTGAATGAGGATATAAATATCGTATTTTATGAACGTTAAAAAGATAATATTTTTAGGTCATTTTTTAGAGTCTACAAAATTATAGGTACTTTAGAAGAAGAAAATCTAAAATATCAGCATTTAAGCCTAGTCAGAATATTTCAATCAGAATAAAACCTACATGATATTAAAGCCCCTTAAATTTTACAACGATGTAGTAAGTTAAATCAAAATCATCAGAGCCGTTTTTGAGAAAAGCGTGGAAAGGTGCAAAATGCATGTTATATAGCATTTCCAAGTCAAATTCAACCTTTTCCAAGTCAAATTCAACCTTTTCCAAGTCAAATGCAACCTTTTCCAAGTCAAATTCAACCTTTTCCAAGTCAAATTCAACCTTTTCCAAGTCAAATTCAACCTTTTCCATTTCAAATTCAACCTTTTTCGATTTCAATAAAATAATAAAAATCAAATTAACATGATTTTATGTTTTAATGGTTATTTTAATTACACCTTGTGTTTTTAACCCTTGTGGCTTGTTAAATGTTCCCAGGGGCCTTTCTACATATAATTAGTCACGAATATAATAATAAGTATAACCGATACTTTAATTTTAAGACATTTGCGATACAAGGTTTGGTAGTCGGATTAGCGGGATTCGTTTTATTTTAGTTTTATAATCGCGGGCGAAAATATTATCAATAGAGGTTTATTTTAACTTTTTCGAATTTATTGGATAGTAGGCTCAGCAGATGCGTTCCCAAAGGTTCGTTACCGATTATACTATTAATTTTAATCGCGCTCGCTCAAATATGGGTTTATTATAACTTTTTCGTATTTATTGGATACAAGGCTCAGTAGCTGCGTTCCCAAAGGTTCGTTACCGACTACACTATTAATTTTAATCGCGCTCGCTCAAATATGGGTTTATTATAACTTTTTCGTATTTATTGCATACTAGACTCAGTAGCTGCGTTCCCAAAGGTTCGTTACCGACTACACTATTAATTTTAATCGCGCTCGCTCAAATATGGGTTTATTATAACTTTTTCGTATTTATTGGATACTAGGCACAGTAGCTGCGTTACGGGGGGTTCTTTCCCGACCATTCTATTAATTATTCGTTCGCTCGCTCAAATATGGGTTTATTATAACTTTTTCGTATTTATTGGATACTAGGCTCAGTTACTGCGTTACGGGGGTTCTTTCCCGACCAGTCTATTAATTATTCGTGCGCTCGCTCAAATATGGGTTTATTATAACTTTTTCGTATTTATTGGATACTAGGCTCAGTTGCTGCGTTACGGAGGGTTCTTTCCCGACCAGTCTATTAATTATTCGTGCGCTCGCTCAAATATGGGTTTATTATAACTTTTTTGTATTTATTGGATACTAGGCTCAGTTACTGCGTTACGGGGGGTTCTTTCCCGACCAGTCTATTAATTATTCGTGCGCTTGTTCAAATGTGGGTTTATTATAACTTTTTCGTATTTATTGGATACTAGGCTCAGTTGCTGCGTTACGGGGGGTTCTTTCCCGACCAGTCTATTAATTATTCGTGCGCTCGCTCAAATATGGTTTTATTATAAATTCGTGTTTCTTTTCTATGCTAATTTCTGTATTTGTGTTTCGGGAGTTTTGTTAGTGAATGTGTTAATGTTTTTTTAGTCAGTTGGTCTAATGTATGTTTATTTCATGTTTTTTGTAACTTTTCATGTATTGGGTTACCGCTTATCCTTTTTTTCAGGATAGTAAGTTATCTTTTTGGTTAATATTTTGGAGTTTGATTATAATCAGCTAAACAGAACGATTTTATAAGTACATTCTTATTTGATAAACCTCTACTTGAGTTAGCGCAATTATAATTAATAGTATAATCTGTAACGAGTCCTTAGTTACGCAGCGACTGAGCCTAGTATGCAGTAAATACGAACAAGTTAAAATAAACCTCTTCTTGAGCGAGAGCACTTGAAATAAATTGAATAATTAGGATAGCAACCTCCGAAACGCATCAACTGAGCCTAATAGCAAATAAATACGAAAAAGTTATAATAAACCCATATTTGAGCGAGCGCACGAATAATTAATAGAATGGTCGGGAAAGAACCCCCTGTAACGCAGCTACTGTGCCTAGTATCCAATAAATACGAAAAAGTTATAATAAACCCATATTTGAGCGAGCGCACGAATAATTAATAGAATGGTTGGGAAAGAACCCCCCGTAACGCAGCTGCTGTGCCTAGTATCTAATAAATACGAAACAGTTATAATAAACCCATATTTGAGCGAGCGCGATTAAAATTAATAGTGTAGTCGGTAACGAACCTTTGGGAACGCAGCTACTGAGCCTTGTATCCAATAAATACGAAAAAGTTATAATAAACCCATATTTGAGCGAGCGCTATTGAAATTAATAGTGTAGTCGGTAACGAACCTTTGGGAACGCAGCTACTGAGCCTTGTATCCAATAAATACGAAAAAGTTATAATAAACCCATATTTGAGCAAGCGCGATTAAAATTAATAGTATAATCGGTAACGAACCTTTGGGAACGCATCTGCTGAGCCTACTATCCAATAAATACGAAAAAGTTAAAATAAACCTCTATTGATAATATTTTCGCCCGCGATTATAAAACTAAAATAAAACGAATCCCGCTAATCCGACTACCAGACCTTGTATCGCAAATGTCTTAAATTTAAAGTATCGGTTATACTTATTATTATATTCGTGACTAATTATATGTAGAAAGGCCCCTGGGAACATTTAACAAGCCACAAGGGTTAAAAACACAAGGTGTAATTAAAATAACCATTAAAACATAAAATCATGTTAATTTGACTTTTATTATTTTATTGAAATCGAAAAAGGTTGAATTTGAAATTGAAAAGGTTTAATTTGACTTGGAAAAGGTTGAATTTGACTTGGAAAAGGTTGAATTTGACTTGGAAAAGGTGAATTTGACTGGAAAAGTTGCATTTGACTTGGAAAAGGTTGAATTTGACTTGGAAATGCTATATAAGGTCTTTCTGGTTCGCCGATTTTGATACAAAAGTTGCTGTAACATCTCAGGTTTATCGTTGTCTTAAATATAAAACTATTTGTTTTTGCGTTAGACTTACCACACACACACACACAGCCCTTTTTGGAGGACTTGGTTATTTGGACGCAAGGGATCTTAAAACATGTATTTTTGGTGAAAACTAGAATTCGAAAATGTTCACGATCGCAATATTTTCCCTTACTGGATATTTTATGTAAAGTGAAACTAAAAATAAAATAAAGAACTTTTTCAAACTTAACCTCTATTTAAGTTCTTAAATATATTTTTAAGGAGCGGCGTGGTCTAGTCGGTGGAGCGCTAGCGTCCTCTACTGTGCTCAGGGTCCTGGGTTCGAATCCCGGCTGAGGTGGAATATTATTTATTCTGTTATTTCAGCTGGGAGGGGAGGAGGGGGGGGGACGATCCTGGTGTATGGAAATCATTCTGGGGCACACCCAGCCTCTATCAAGTGGGTTCCCAAAATAGGGGAAAAAACATGGCGGCTGAGCGTGATCTCGGTCAAATCACCTCATTGCACGGCCGTTGGCCTAGAAACAGTACGAATCTCTACATGTACTGAGCCCAAAACTCTTCATGGGTTGTAGTGGTACAGTTTTTTTTTTTAGTTGATTTTAACATCGGATGTAAGGGAAAGTCGTTTCTTTCGTGTATCAGATTTTTTATTAATCACTATTTTCCCCATGTGCGACTTTGATGTCACCTAGGTTACTCATCTTAGCTCCTTCCTATTGAAACAACTATCGTTGTGTAAACACCTTGGTGTTGACATCTACTCTGTTAAAGACAATCGATGGATAATCGGTATATATTACAGTATATTATGACCTACACATCGATTTCGAGTCAGTATCGATACTGGTTCGTTAGAAACTCCGAACGTAGCACTACTTCAGGCAATTTATTCCCCGAAGCAGGCCATCTCGCGGAAGGGAGAGGAATAGAAGAGAAAAAAAAATTTAATAAATACCCCTGCTAAGCCGAGGGACATTTTTTGCCCCCACCTGACCACTACAATTCCCCCACCTCGATCCCCTATTCCCATTTTTCATCCCGTTTTCTGCCCTCCGACGGGAAAGGCAAGCGATAAGGTTGTATATGTTTATTTTGGATATCTTTCACAACAATCTCAGGGGGCTCGGCTTAGCCCTTCTCTTTCTGCTTCGGTTTACAATAACATTTTTTATCCTCTCCTGGAGTGGCTGAGATAGAACTACCAATATTATTATATTACCGATTCCATTCATATTTCTTTCTCTTACCTATATAATATATATATATATATATTATATATATATAATATATGGGTTAATCCATTTGAAATCGTCCAATTTTTATTTATTTTGCTGCTCAACATTTTTGATTTTAATGATTTTTCAACCAGTTATTCTCTATCCTTTCATGGATAAAACACCGAGGATAAGTATTTTCTTTTATAATTTTTTAAGATGTTTTACTTAGTATTTCACACTCAAATATGCACTCCTTAACTTCCTTTTATTATACATTTATTTTTCTTCACAATATTTATTTTTATTTATTTATTTTTATTCACAATTTATTTTTCTTCACTTTTTAACACACAACACATTATTTTACATTTCTAGCTTACTGCTATTCGTCCACTTAGATGTTTATTGGCTAACAGCTAGCTGAAGTGAAAAATAATGGTACTCGTACAAATTACGAGTATTATAATTATATTAATCATTATTAATAAATCATATTAATGTATTGTAGAATAAAATTTAGTATTTGAGACTCAACTGGTTCAAGTGTTATTAATTTGGTTTGGCATCAAGTAGGTTGATAAGATGGGTGCAACACTTTCAAGGCATTAATGTATTATATTTCAACAACGAACTGAGTCTCAACAGGTCGAGCAGGGTCAAGACACTATCAATAGGTAATTCAGGTTAAGTCGAGCGTGTTTGGAACTTGGATGGGGGAACGCTTACTCGTGGTCCAATCGATTAATTCTCTCCTTAGGTATGTGAGTTTCGTCAGCCTAATGGAGGCAACTCACAACGACCGGACATTGATGATCCTTGTACTATCATCATGAATGGGTTTGCATATCTCCAGAATTTGCAATAGTCGTCGGATGCTTAGTTCAGGGACATTTTGATTGCTTACTTTTAATAAATAGAAATAAACAAAGTCTGTTTATAGATAGACTGATTTTTCTCAATTTGTTTTACTTTACTCTTTAATATGCAAACCGTCTGTTATTGATTTATACACAAATGAAGTTTGGCAATATTACATCAGCTATAAGGTATGAAATACAATGCAAAAGAACATGAATCTTTTTCAGAGATCAAATCACAATTTACAATGATTAATTTATAGCAAATGGTCATAACTTTTTACGGCTATTTTTGTGAGTATCTATCAGAACTTTCCTTCCGATTTCGCTAAGGTTCAGAATTTTACAAACTTTATACTGTTGAGGCCGGTGCTCCTCAAGGAAGCGCCTTGGGACCCGTCCTCTACATCATCTACGCCGCCGATATCCCTACCGATCCCAATACCTTTCTGGCAACATTTACTGATGACACCGCCATTTTATCATCCGATTCCGATCCTGAATCAGCATCGCTAAACCTCCAAAGGCACCTTTCCCTTGTCGAAGAATGGTGTAATGCTTAGCGTATTAATGTAAACCAAAGCAAATGCATACACGTCACCTTCAGACTTTGAAGCAGATCATGTCCAACGGTTAATTTCAATTCCATACCGCTTCCTTT
The DNA here is from genome assembly GCA_023052935.1 of Piezodorus guildinii. Taxonomy (NCBI): domain Eukaryota; kingdom Metazoa; phylum Arthropoda; class Insecta; order Hemiptera; family Pentatomidae; genus Piezodorus; species Piezodorus guildinii. The sequence continues at coordinate 91,122,103 of CM041294.1, forward strand.
CTTAGACACAGTCCGGTATCTAGGCTTTTTACCAGACAAAAGACTGACGTGGAACCCAAATAAAAGAGAAAAATCGGTCAGATTCAATCAAACGCAGATTAGGTCAGTTATACAGACTAATAAACAGAAAATTGTATCTAGTTGACAACATATTACTAATATACAAGACAGTATATTACCCTGGAGGAGTACCTGACACCCCACTGGCTCAGCATCACCATTTTAAGTCTCCTCTGAAGGACGACATAACCAAGGATTTTTATACGCTTGAAACATTCTAGGGTCAGTAACTATAGTTTGAACCCGTGACCTTAGTCAGAGAAAGGTGTTTCAATCAACCAACAAGTGACGTTCGGATCAGGCTTTTACGAAGCTTCATGTTCCCTATTTACTGTCATAATTAGCTCTATATTTCATTATCTATTTCTTCTCTTTTTTAGTTTTTATCCTTCGATATTAAGTTATTAACTTGGACAAAAGACTGACCTGGAGAACACACATTCGACAAAAACGTAAAGAACTCAACAGAGGACACGATCTTTTATCTAGATTACTTGACAGACGTTCGAAATAATCGTTAACCAACAATCTAACTCTTTAAAAAGTTTTGCTAAAACCGTTATGGACATACGTAATAGAGCTCTGGGGCTCTGCTTAACTCTCAAACATCCGAAAAAAATTCAATCGTTTCAATCAAACGTGCTCCGTAAAATAGTCGATGCACCGTTCTACGCGAAAAAGACGTTATACATAACGACTTGAACATTCCGACAATTTCAGCCACTGCTACAGGACATTACAATAACTTCCACCAAAGACTAACATACAACACCAATCCTCTTACGGAAATATTAAATTGCCCTAGCAATCCTTCCAAACCACCCCGACGACTAAGCAGAGCACAGACCCTAGAGAAGAGATATGCTGATCACTTAACGAGCTCTGCTGTGATAAGCCGCTGCTTCAGCAGTCCACAAATTTGACTAAGGAATTGCAGGTGAAAAATTAAATTGTGTTAAATTTCTTGTTTGTTATAAAATAAAAAATCTGGTGATGGCAACACACGACTTTCACTTACCTCGAATGTTAAAATCAATATAAAAACTATTAAGTATACTTCACTTTGAAAAATATTTTAAATTTATATTAATAAATGTTTAATGTTGTGCTGGATAAGATAATGAGGATTTTGGAAAATGATGATGCAGGTGCAGTAATGGGAACAAAAAAAGACAATGTGAGAGTAAAGTGTCTGGCCTTTGCAGATGATCTAGCCCTGCTAGCGGAAACAGAGGAGGAAGCTTTAAAACAGATAAACGCCCTAAAAGAAATAGCTGACAAAACAAGTCTATAAATTTCTTACGAAAAGACGGAGATGATGACAACAAATGAAAGTTATGACAAGAAAATTTTGGCCACAAAATATGGACAAATAAAAGTGACCAAAAGTTCAAATACCTAGGGGAGATAATATGCAACAACGGGATAGATAAAGCAGGACTAGATGAAAGATTAGCCAAACTAGAAAGACTGTACTTTGCAACTAGAAGCATGTACAGTAAGAAAAGTTTATCCTCCAATACAAAAATAAGGCACTACTGTACAGTAGTAAGACCAACAATATTGTATAGTATGGAAACAGTTTGCCTTCCGAGTCTTTTGAAGTAGTCATCCGAATTAGGAGACTGATGTAAGAATGAACAATCAGATGCTGAACAAACAGATTTTTGACAAAGTTCTAGGCTATAAGAATATGGGTGGTTATGCAAGCAAATAAAAGATGAGCTCGATAGGTTAAAAATCAAGAAAATAGACTGCTTAGATAGAGAGCTTTTCGGGAAGAAAATAAAAGAAGTGGGGTTCTTACTGGAAAAACAAAGAAAAGGGGAGAAAATGGACAAAGGAAGAGAGGGAGGAACAGTCCAGGAAGATGAAAGAATATTGGAGAAAAAAGAAGACGAAAAATGTGAAGAAGACAGAATGATATTCACGTGGTCCTTTTCAGGTCCAAAAACACGAGAATTGCATAAAAAAATATGTTTGCAGTTTTCTCCTTTAGTTGGTCATAAAATTCGCCCTACTTGTATATTTAGCCATTATTCATCAATGTCATTAAGATGATATGGTAAATTTTATAAAATCTACAAAATTAAAGGTACGTATGGGGAAGAAATTTTGAAATATCGTTATTTAAGCCCTGTCAGACTATTTCAATAAAAATGAAACCTCCATGATATTAAAGCCAGTCCAATTTTACATCTATATAGCGAGATTAACAAAATCGTAAGAGCCGTTTTTGAGAAAATCGGGAAAAGCTGAAAAATGAATAATAAATAGTGGCGTATTGGTTAGCCAATTTTGATGAAACAATTTGCTGTTACATCTGGGGCGTATAGTTGTCGTAAATATGAAATTTCAGTTTCATAGGACTTTTCGTTTTCGCGTTGGACTAACTACACACACACACACAAACACACCCGAAATATTTTGCGGGACTTGGTCATTTGGACTTGGGAGACCCTAAAACGTGTACATCCTGGAGTACTTTGAAAACTGGAATTCGGAAAATTTCACGATCGCAATACTTTCCCTCACTATATATTCCATATATAGTAAGTGAAAGTATAAATGAGCTCCAAGGTAAGTGAAAGTGGTCAGAATGAAATTATAACCGAACCATACCTTTCCACAAGTGGTAGAGACTTGATTGGAAGTGACAAACGGAAGGTGAGGACAAAACGGAAGAGGACAATGAAATATTTAGCGAGAGAGGTGGGTGGCGGTGTGAGGTAGGCCTGATTGTGGGAACGGCTGCGAATTAAAAGAGTAGCGTCAATGGCTGCCCGGAAGCCACGGCCTTCCCTATAGCTCCTCCGCTTCTGCTCCACTTCCGGTGCCCCCTATTGTGTCGCCCCCTAGTGGCCCTTTGTACCACCTCTTATTTAGTCAGGGGGAGGGAGTTTTGGCTTTAGGACCTCTTTATAATTGTCCAAGTTAATTAATTTTCACATCTTGCATAATGTACTTTTGTATAACAAGTCAGATTCCTCCTCAAATGTAAATAAGCATGTGAATTAAGTATGAACATGATTTTTTTTTCTTTTTTTTCTATTGCTTTATTTACTTTCGCTTACCTATTTATGAAATAGATAGTAATGGAAAGTATTACGAGAGTGAAAATTTTCGAACTCCAGTTTCAACGGAAATACACGTTTTAGGGTCCCACGACACCAAATGGCCAAGTTCCGCAAAAGGTGTGTGTTCGTCTGCGTGATACGTCTAGCTCGAAAACGATAAGTTGTAAACTGAAATTTTATATTTTAAAAATATATGCCCGAGATGTTGCGGCCATCAAAATCAGCGGCCTGGAAGAACCACTTAATAAGATGCATTTTGCTCCTTTTTGTGATTTTCTCAAAAACGGCTCTAACGATTTTGATGAAGCTCCCTTATATGGATGTAAAATTGAATGGGCTTTAATATTATGTAGGTTCCATTCTGATTGAAATAGTCTGACAGGGCTTAAATGGCTATGTTTTGTATTTTCTTTCTCTAAAGTACCTTCAACTTTGTACATTCCAAAAGATTAATCATATTACTATTGATAAAGAACGGCTAAATATACAAGTTGAACGAATTTGATAACCAACTAAAAGGGAAGAGAAAAAAAACATTAATGTAGATGAATTAATAATATATATCGATAACAGTAATATAGATGAATTATATACCGTTAGAAAGCTAAAGATTTGAGAAGAAATGTTATATTATAGAAAAAGGCGTGGAAATTAAGGTAAAGTGACGAATAGTGCATATACTTATTAGCGAGTATTATACATAACTATTTCATTTTATTTAATCTAAAGTATACGGTCTTAACGTAACGGAATACACATTTCATTCAAATTAATTTTTAACGTTTTTCAGGGTCACTTACCGTCATGCGTAGTGGCTAACAGCCTTCTATGCCGCGGATCAAACCTGCTGGTGACCCAGGTGTTTTTTTTATGGGAGTGAAAAATCCTTAGTTATGCATAAAAAAGTGGTCCCGAGCCTAAGCGATGACAGGTTATCGTTAAAGATCCCTAGCTTACTTATACTTAAATTATGAACATGATTTTTCTTTTCTTTTTCCATTGCTTTATTTACTAGTAGAGTAATAGAAAGTATTACAATCGTGAAAATTTTCGAACTCCAGTTTTAAATGGAAATACACGTTTTAGGGTCCCACGACTCCAAAGTACCTAGTTCTGCAAAAGGTACATTAAGTGATGTTAAATAAAATAAACAAACTATACACTGCTATATTATTTAATCTAAAAAATACATTCCCAATGAAAATGAATTAAATTATTCAAGTTTTTTTAAATTATAACTTCATTCAGAATGGCTTAAATTTATTTTAATAACCGAGGTATGTGAAAGTCATGTGTTGCGCGCACCAAATTAAAAACAATATCGCTTAATAGGAATAACTAGATTCCCCTCCCTCCCTCCCTCCCTCCGAAAAGTAATGTATTTTTCCCAGAGTCAATTTGAAAAAATGTCTTTGGAAGAGAAAATGGTGGCCGTGGCTGTGGCCCATAGATCAAAACTGCTCCATTAGGGCCTCTCCGAAACAACTACTGGGTTGATTGATGGCAGAGAATACTTTGCCATGTATTCAAGTCGAAAATCGCTTTTCCATCACACAGATTATTTAATACATCTTTCCAAAACATTGATAAATCTCATAACAAAAACAAATACCTTAAAGTTGGAAGCTGCTAAAAGCTTTTCTATCAATACGAGGATTTTACTCGTAATTCCATAATATTGTATTTTTCTACAATAACAGTATTTGAACTTATATTTCAGAAATTGATTTTGAAAAAATACATGTGTTGACAGTCCTAGTATACAAAATAAAAAAATAATTACACCTCTACAACCCATAAAGGATGTTGGGGCCAGCGAGGTCGTCCTTAGGATCTCCTTACGCTGTGCCTGAAAGCTGATCTGATTCGTAGGACCGTTTTTCTTGAAGTTAATTGATGTTTTGCAGAACGATGATTGTCCTGTCTGTTCCAGCAGTTATATAAAACCATATGTTTTTCTGTTATTATCCCTGATCAATGAATACTTGATAAAAGCATTTGTTCAAAGTATGTGAGGAATTTATAATAGATAAATAAACTGGTATAAGTGGCGTTAACAAAGGGTCTTTGGCTCAATACATAGAGATTCGGACCGTTTCTAAGCCAACAGAATTTTCCCCCATTAATTCGGGTACCCACTTTCTAGAGGCTGGTTCTGCCCCAGGAGGGTCTCCATACCCTACGGTCGCCCCCCCCTAATATTCTACAATATATATAATAATATTCTATCACAGCTGGGCTTTAAACCCAAGACCTGAAGAAAAGTAGACTAGTGTTCTATCCACTAGACCACGCCAATCACTTACATTTTAAATAATAATATAAATAAGAAGAATTATAAATAATATTGTTTTAAATTACTTATTCTTAATTATTAATCAAACAAGTACTAATTTAAAAATGCACTTCATTAACCTATAACAACATTACAACATTTCAAACCTGCGGGTGGCCCTAGGATTTTTTAATGGGAGTATAAAATCCTTAGTTATGCCGTCCTTCGGAGGCAAGGAAAAGGTGGTCCCGAGCCTGTGCGATGTCAGGAACTCGTTAAAGATCCCTATCCTAATTAAAACATGGATAGGCAAAATTTAGGACTCCCACTATAGCATCGTCCGATTAGCCATAGTAGCATAAAGTGACGTTAAACGAATAAACAAACAAACATTACAACATATTTGATCCCCACCGTTCCAACAACTCTCACAATCTGATCTTATTAAGCACTTAAAAAAACATGTGTTCTAATTAGTAGCCACATATAACAAATATCACAATACAAATTATTATTGCCCTAAATCATTTCAATCACTGTCACTCTTCATTACCACCAAATACAGCTTTGTATGTTAAACATTGTTTTCCATAAAAGCTTCAGCTTACCAACGGTATATTCTACTGATCATATTAAAAAATAATACCTAAAAATTATTCTGTATCAGTCCTCGTATAATGACCTAAAATTTAGGTCGAAACATTTCGAACAGAATTTTGATATTAATCGAAACGAGCTTCTACGATAACCGAAAATGAAAATGACTAATCATAATAAAAAAAAACAAAACAGTTTTATCAGGAAAATTAACTTCGCGACTACCATTTGACAAACAAATGGGGTAAGTGTTATACCCTTCACATCGATTTGAGAGACAGAGAACAAATATTTTTTCCTGATATACATCATATATCATACGATAGAAGTGATAACTGTTTTTAAATTATCATAATTTCTTTAAATTAAGATATTAATTATATTTACTTTACAGTAAGAATTAAGTTCTAAGACATAGGTTATCTAACATGTCCTTATCATTACATTTCAACTAATTTTAATTAAATTAAATACTTAAATAACGATAATTAAGTGCAGATGCTACAGCCGTATCATAAACGTTCACGGAAATGAATATCGATGTTATATCTCTAGTGGACAGGTATAAACATACGGCTGCGCATGCGCCAGTCTAGATAATGCTGGTAACGCAAACCACCTGAATTTTTTTAAGTTTTTACCCCTGAAAAAAATCGCATAATGCGCCTTAAAAAGTTTTCTCTTAAAAAAAAATCTGTATAAAATCCAATCTACAGTATATAGAGTTGGGATTCGTACTTTTTCTAGACCTAATAGGGAGACAGAGTTTAGCCGCCAGGTTCTTTCCTCACCAATTGTTGGGTACCCACTTCATATTGGCTCGATGAGCCCTATGAGTGTTTGTAATGATGGGAGAATCGGTAAAAGGTAGGCAGGTTAACTGATTATTAATTTCACCTGTACGATTAATGAAATTTATAAGCCCACGAAGGATTATTGTCCTACCACACCTGGGGCTTGAACTCAAAACCCGGTGAATAGTAGTCTATTCCTCCACCTACTGGGCCACCCTTTAAAATGTAAAGCGGAAGTAAAATGTTCTGTTACGAAGACATTTTTTTCCCATCCTGCACTAATACAAGAAGAGTGTGGGAGAAAAAAATTTACTATTCAGGCAGTCATAAGGACTGCCGATAAAAACTTTGTTTTTAATTATAGATTTGCGCTGGAGGTTTGTTGGAAAGAAGAGAACTTTCGTTAAAGTAGATTATGTTGAGAATGCATGTTTTGTTATTGTCCCATTTAATTGTAAAACATCATCACCCTGCAGAAATATGTCATCTTGAAGTATGTCATAGTAATCCTCCGAAGGACGGCATAACTAAGGATTTTTTACTCCCTTTAAAAAATCCTAAGACCATCTGCGGGTTTGAACCTGTGACCTTTAGCATAGGAGGCTGTTATGCTGATCACCCAACTACTAATGATTCCGTCTGCGTGAGTTGGCGGTACACATAGCACATTTTTTTTATGGACCTGCAATTTGTATCGAGGAAATTTAGACATTTAGGAATAGACTTAATAGTTGTTTCACAGAAATGACCTCAGTTTCCCTCCAAAGTAAACAAAAAACGTATGTTTTAATTAGTAATGAAATATACATTGTGTTAAATAGAAATGTATATTATAAAAATGAATTTAATTTTCAAATATCATATTTCTATGGTTATATCGATTTCGCTTTACTACGATTTAAATATTGACAGTAAGATCATCATGATTTTGCCTTGCATGTTTGAATGCTTTCATGCAAAGTAATGTTTTAATAATACTTACAAATATCGATATTTTAGAGGCAGGAGAATTAAGATATTCATTATATTAACTTTATATACAGTAAGAGGTAAGTTCTAAGACATAGTTTATCTACCATGTCTTTACTCATTCATTTGCAACTGACATAAACGAATTGATATCGCTATCCCATCTCTAATAGGCAGGCATACACAGAGCGCATGCGCCAGTCTAGAGCATGTTGGTGACATTACGAAATGGTTACGAAATCAAAGCTTTTACCCCTGCCAAAAATCGCATAACGCGCCTAAATAAGTTTTTACATAAAAAACAAAAAACAGAAGGGCTCAAAATCATTGCAGAGTTTAATTTTATCCGATTTTTATTCTAATTAAGGCGCTTTTAAAAGTTGTTTGATGATATAAAGCTGTAATATCCTAATTTGTGGAACTCTGGGCGCAAAACTGAGAGGTACATTCTTCGTGGATAATTGGTCGGGAGAGAGAAACATCTCGAGCTACATGCCACAGCCACTAATTAAACATGGTTCTAAGTTAGTTAAAGCCAGTGTACGTAGTCTGGGGTCCTAGTTCGGAGCAACAGCCGTTCTAATGTTCTCTTTTCTCTATCACTGAGGGCGCCACAGTAAGCCGAGTTAAGGATATGGCTTCAAGTTTCAAAATAAAATGAAAAGTAATTTTATTCTGTGACGAGTAGTCCCCTAAGAATAAAAAGAAAAGTGCAATATACATGATAATTGTCTGGTCGTTTAGGACTTCAGTTTAACAATAAAAGACAGATTTTGTAACAAAGAATAGTTACCACATCAACAGCTTTTAAATATTACATATGTTGAGAAGATTGATACTTTAGGAAATGGAGAAATATTTGATGTTTGAAAGTGGATAATGATATGGTTTTACGAATGGATACAGGCAAGGAATTCTAAAATAGGGTAGAACGAATGACAAAGGATTTTTTGAAGGAGACGGATCTGTGAGAAGGTCTATGCAAGTTCATGGGTTGGGATTTAGTATTTACTGAATAGACAGAAGAACAAGCTGTAAGCATATCAAGAATATAAGAAGGTTTTTTCGTTTTGAAAAATCAGTAGAGACAGACACCTAAGAGGTACTACCGACGGAAAGAAGAATAGAGCCATTTCAACTCGGTACACCTACTTGAAACATGACAGCGTCTGGGGATTTCACATGTGAATCTAATGAAACCATTCATAAGCCTTTTGAGTCTCATATCGAATTTCTCAGACATCCCGCCATATACGAGGCAACCGTAGTCAAACTGGGGGAAAATGAGCGAAGAGACGAGTAGCATACGGGTTTTAGGTGGGATAGAGTCAAGAAATCTTAGAAATTGTTTTAGGATAGCGATGGATTTTCGGGTGATTTGAGAAATATGGTTACGTCGTACTGGATAACATTAACTGTTTGATCTTTGGCTCTATGATCTAAGTCTAATCTACTAAAGTAAGTTTATTTACGAACTCCTTTTAAACATAACCATTGTATATCATCATACCTTCTTTGCGAATCCCTATATGTATAAAATGATACCACGATTTTAATTTCCGCGAATTCATTTTATCGAAAACGAAAATAATAAGTGAAAGAATTGAGGGCGAGTTGGCCGAGTGGGTTAGCGTGATGTGCTACTATGAACGCGCGTAACCTAGCAACCAGATGACCTACTTGGGCATGACATACACTTGGAATAAAATAATTACAAGTTCGCGTATCGGATCGGGGCACTTTCAACTCGGCATTTATCCTTCACCCTCACCCTTTAGCTCGGGAAATTCGGTTTTCACAATCATATTGGTCATTCTTTCCTAAAGGTTTATAAGTAAAATAAATTGCAATTAAGCTTTTCTTTAAATGGGAAAAATAAATTTTCTGTAACCATGTCATCAAATAATTATTCCTGAAACATAAATAGTAACATAGACGTATGTACCGTTAGAAAGCTAATATGCAATTAAAGAAATCGTACAAGTTAATATGAAGTTGTTGTAAGCCCCAAAACATATGTTATTGGGAAAGAGGGAGGTTATAACAGTCAAATGTACAGGATCGTGCAAGTTACAATATATTCTTCCATTTAGTACATAAGATTTTAGAAACGATATTAGGTACGGAAATGTAACAATTTTTTTAAAATAAACGAAAAGTTCCTATAAATCTATAAAATTACATTGTTTTTAATAATTTCAAAATTATTACGACTTCAAAGCTCGACGGTTGTCCTCCTAAGAAAATTACGAGCCTCTATATGCACCTACTCCAAGACTTTTCATAGGTTGTAGAGGTACATTTAAAAAAAACATTTGTTTGGGTTAGTTTTATAATGTTTTAGTCTTAACTTTCATTAAAATTTCTTCATAACCTCGTCGTAAAATCGACTTACTGGAAGTGCTATTTCATACCAAGCATTTTCATCTTTTCACCATTTTCTCCAAAACACCTATAATTATCTTTAATAAACTCGCTATATGGATGAAAAATTTAATGGGCTTTAATATGATGTAGGTTTAATTGTGATTGAAATGGTCTGACGGTGCGTAAATGCCGATATATTTTCTCCCTATAAACTAACTTTAATGGAGTAAAAAAGCCTTAGTTATGCCGTCCTTCGGAGGAGAAGTTAAAAGGTAGTCCCGAGCCTGTGCGATGTCAGGTACTCGTTAAAGATCCCTATCCTAAAAAAACTGGATAGGCAAAATTTAGGACTCCCACTGTAGCATCGTCCGATTAGCTATAGCAGCATAAAGTGACGTTAAATAAAAAACAAACAAACTAACTTTAATTTTGTACATTCTCAAAGATTAACCATGGCCTCAGATTAAGATTAACCATGGCCTCAGACATTAAGATGGCCTCACAAAATTACCCCCTACACTTCCAGCGGCTCAAGAACGACCGTGAAACAACTCCGTGCAACATATCTATTCCCTCCAGACGCAGCACAAGTACGGCTCTCAACCACTCCTTTTCGGAAGCTGAATTCCAGGTAGCACTAGCCTCGTGCAAAGAAGCATCCCCAGGGCCAGATGGCATTCACGCTAGTATGGTAACCAGCCTCTCAGCTAAGGACAAAATTGCACTCCTTCATATTTTCAATAAGCTTTTTCTAGGAGAGCAATTTCCACTATCATGGAAAGATGCTATCCTGATCCCGATTCACAAGAAAAATAAACCCCCCGATATTGCTTCTAGTTACAGACCCATCTCTTTGACCAGCATTCCATGTAAAATTTACGAAAGGCTAATAGCCAATCGATTGCAGTGGTACCTAGAAACCGAAAATATGCTACCAGCCTGGCAGAGTGGATTCCGTAAAGGACGAAGCACTCAAGACAATCTTGTATTCCTCTCCTCAGAAATACTTACAGCATTTGGAGAGCGCGAACGAGTGTTAGCTGTATTGCTTGATGTTGAAAAAGCCTTCGATCGAGTTTGGAGATGGCTCATCATCTCCTCTCTACAGAAGTGTGGTATTCATGGTCCTATTCTTTCCTTTATTCGGCATTACCTGCGAGACCGGTCGTTCAGAGTGCGTTGCGGAAATACAATGTCATCTCGTTTTGTTCAAGAGAATGGTGTTCCCCAAGGAGGTGTCCTTAGTCCTATTCTATTTTGTTTAGCTTTCAATGGCGTCCTAGGTAATATTCACCCACCAGTCCAGGCACTGCTATTTGCGGATGACCTATTGCTTTGTGTTCGAGGCAAACAAATTACTGAACTCACCAAATCGATGCAGTCTGCGCTCCATACTGTGGAGAACTGGTGTTCAAACAACGGTTTTAAAATTTCCTCAGCCAAATCTACAGCAATCATCTTCGCAAAACGGGCAGCAAACATCTCTCAACCTTTATCTCTTTTAATAGACGGGCAAAGGATAAATGTAGTAGAAAAGGTCAAGTACCTGGGGGTTACGTTTGACAGTCGCCTATCCTGGGGCCCGCACATCCGTGAGGTCAAAGCCTCTTGTATACGAGCACTCAACTTACTTCGGATGGTCACAAACACGGCTTGGGGGGGAGACCGTATGGCTATGCTAAGATTATTTAGAGTGGTTCTACGGAATAGGGTCGAATACGGAGCATGTGCATACGGATCTGCCGATCCGACTCGTCTAAATGCGCTTAGAGTGATCGTTACTACGGGGCTGAGGACAGCCATCGGCGCGTTTCGTTCTAGCCCCATTATCAGTCTCTTCGGCGAAGCCGGGGAGTTGCCATCCCATTATCGCCGACAACAAATGGAGGTTAAATACTTCCTTAAAGTTCTCGCCAACCCTCATCACCCACTAAAACCTCAATTTCTTCTTTCTTTGCGGGAACGGCCGCTGATGCCTACTCTTCCCTCTCGGGTCCACGACGCGATTCTGCCTTTCCGCCAGAGTTTGGAGCAGCTATACCCCATCGGGCCGTCCCCTATACCTCCCTGGTCCGTCCCTTCTATCCATTGTCAACTGTCTCTCACACGACTTCCAAAACTCACGACTCCACCAAAAGTATACCAGCAAGAATTTTTAGAGCTTATCCAAAGGTACCATAATGCTAATGTTTATTACACAGACGGCTCTCGGGGAGAACTAGGCGCTGGAGCTGCAGTTGTGAGTGAGGCCCAAGTTAACATGTTTGCCCTGCCTTCTATATCGAGTAGCTATACCGCCGAAGTAACTGCCATCCTCCAGTCCCTCCTTCTTCGCCAGCAATCTTCCTCTCAAGTAATCATATGCACCGATTCCCTCTCCACTCTCTCCTCTATCCGTAACATATATTCCTCTGACTACCTCATCCAAAGAATTCATACCACACTTGCATCCTTTTCCTCCCGGGTCAACATTGTTTTCTTCTGGGTTCCAGGACATTGTGGGATCTTGGGGAACGATCGGGCTGATTTAGCGGCACGTCACGCGGTTTCCGAGGGTCTTGAACTTCAAGGTGTGAGCCTGCCTGACCTTGTCACTTCAATTCGATCTAGCATATTGGGTTGCTGGCAGCGGGAGTGGGCGGCCCTCGGGAACAATAAGCTTCGCCTTATTCGGCCCCGCGTTGGCCCTTGGGGGTCTTCCTGCCGGCCGTCTCGACGCGAAGAGGTTGTGCTCGCGCGACTTCGTATAGGACACTCTAGGTTGACCCACGGTTATCTCATGGCCCGTGGACATCCGCCTCTCTGTCGATCATGTCAGGTTCCTCTCTCAATACTCCACATCCTCACAGAATGCCGACAATATACCGCTTCACGTATTCTTTTCAACCTCCCCACCGATCTGTCGCTTCTTCTCTCTGATTCCTCTCCTCATATAACTAACATCATTCGCTTCCTAAAGTCAAACCATCTTTACTCTCAGATCTAAACTATACTCTCACTCTACTCCTATAATCATGTAACCTGTGTCTAACGGTGTAAAGGCGAACATGACCCTGGTGGTTGTCGCCTCGAAAAAAAAAAAAAAAAAAAAAAAAAAAAAAAAAAAAGATTAACCATATCATCCTAATGGCATTGATGAAGGACGGCTAAATATACAAGTTGGACGAATGGGTAAATGTCCAACGAAAGGATAAAAGAGCAAAACTATTTTTTTATTTAGATGTTGATTTTTTGATAATAAGTACAGTAATATAGTCGTATAATATATCGTTGGAAAGAGAAAGATTATAAAGAAAGTTTAGAAAGAATATTACCCTTTACAAAAAGCAGTTAAAGGTGATACATAGTGCGAATAGATAATAAATTTATTACTGATTAACAGTTTTATACAGTTATATATTGGGTTGTGTCACATGAAATGTCCGTTTTCAAGGTAAAGGATTTTTATTAAAAATACGATATGAAAACAAGATAATTTTATTCGAAGTATTTACCTTCTTTTTCTACACATTTTTCCCACCGTGACACCAACTTTTTTTATCCCCGAACTGAAAAACTCTGAGCTTTGAAGTGAAACAAAATCGGAAAACGCACTTTTCAGTTGATCATCATTTTCAAAAAGTTTTCCTTTGACGAAGTTGTCTAAATTCCTGAACAGGTGGTAATCTGTTGGAGACAAGTCGGGAGAATATGATGGGTGCGGAAGAACTTCGTAGTCCAGTTCTTTCAATTTTTGCACGGTATGTTTTGAAACATGGGGTCTTGCTGCCGTTCAGTGAGTTCATGAGGTACCCATGTATCGAGCTTTTTTACTTTCCCAATACACTTTAAATGTCTGGAAACGGTAGATGCACTTGCATTTAGTTGTGCTGAGAGTCCTTTAGCTTTTTTTGTAGGGGTTTCCTTCTACTGTATGTTTGAGGACATCGTTGTCTATTACGGACGGAGGTCTTCTTCGGGGCAAGTTTTCCAAGTTGGTCTCCCCAGCTGAAAACTTAGCAAACCAACGGCGAATGGTCCGTTCATTAACACTCCCTTCCCTAAACGCCTTGAAAATATTTCTAGCGGCCTCAGCTGCTGAATGGCCGATTTTAAACTTGTACAAAAATATTACTCGAAAATCGCGTGTTTCCAAGTTCATATTTGGAGGTATACTAAAAAGTTGGTAATGGATTGGGAATCTAATGTTTATAATACAAAAGTAGAGGATTAGTATTTGTTTACTTTAAATATGTAAACATTCGGAAGAAAACAACAGAGACCTGTAAAATCCTTTATGTATTTCAGAAACTATAAAAACGGACATTTCATGTGAAACAACCCAATACTTCAATCTAAGTCATATTTCCAAAGAAAGTAAATACAAGCTTTATTAAAATCAATTTAAAATGTAATTCAAATTGGTTTTTAAATTGATTTCAACAGTCTAGGTAAGTGAAAGTCGCGTGTTGCCCGCACAAGATTTTTATATTTCTGAAACACATGGGAATTAATGTTTAGTTATGAAATAAAATTATGGAATGCTGATACATTCTCAAGATATTTCAATGGATACTTACATGGACACCTACAAGCTCACCGTCCTTACCTTATGACCTCATAACCGTGGGCTGATCAGAATTATCCGCTATGATTCATATGTTCCGGGTGCTTTGATATCGTTAGCAGCAACAGTTAGAGCCTACGCGGTTTGGGTTTCTTCGCTTCCTTATGAGGTAGGGTCGGGAGAGAACGAATGTGCAGTAAAATGAGAGTTAGCATTGAGTCGATGTAAAAATATCACGTAGAGGGAAGCGAAAACAAACAAGCGACATTTAGCGTGGATCTGATAAGGATAGATTTAGTGCTGAGGAAGGTAGGGGGCATTTCGGTAACTTCCGGTCTAGGAACCCTTTTACTTGTTACGGACTAAAAATGATATTCTGTTGAAAAGATTCTTTTTCTTTAGTCCATATTGAAAAAAAAAAAAGAAGTCATTGCATCACTCAATAAAACAAATTCACATTAACGCGTGTTTTTTAAAAATTATGAATACACTAAGAAAAAAATACAGAAATTAAAATTTTCTTGTAAAGTAAATTATAATATTAATTATCAAAACCCCTCGCGCGGATCTCATTACCGCGTATGGGGAGCGTCCCACGGGTGGTAGATGTAGGGATGGATGGGGGAATTTCCTCGGAAGTTCCTCCCGGCTAAGTCCGGTGGACTCCCTGACCAACAATGAGAGCGGTCATCCAGGCTTGCTGGAGAGTGAGACGTAGGTTCGAACGCTCTGCTCACATAATTTAATTCACAAAATACCACTAACAATCATGGATTCCTCTGAGGTAAAACGCTCATTATCCGAAGGTAAACTGGTCCCCCGTTCTGTTCTCCGGGTGGGGACTGCTTCAGGGGAATCATGGCGCAAGATGAAAATACAACGCGGAATTGCGGAGCTTGTACCCTGTGAATATAATTGAGTAATAGCATCACGGAGACTCAAATGGACGAGTAAAGTTGTTGGGCTCGGTGAGGAACGGATTCCGAGAAAGTCGGCATTCGCTGAACCGACTGGTAGGGGTCCGGATGGTAGGCCGAAGTGTCGATGGGAGGATTGCGTTAAGGCTGATCTCTGGGGCTTAGGCTTGAACGGTGATCGTTAAGGGATTCTGTGGAGGCGGTGCGTGGTGGTATCGACATCGAACCTTCGGATTCGGTTGGGCTGTTATTGTTGATTTATTAATTTTCAATACTATGACCACTATTGATTTGTGTTACCCCTATTTCTCTTGAAGATCCTTCCATTTCATTTAATCTCACAATGTTAATTCTGATAGCAGAACGCTTAAAATTCGACATAATTACATATTTTATCTTGGTTCTTGTTAAAACTACTAACCAACTACTAACCTCGTTTTTTTTAAATTTCACTAAGCTTATGGTACGGATAAGTAGACAGCCCTTTAAGAAATGGGTTACTTTGTTGCAGTTTCCGTAGTGAATAACAGTCAGAAATGTGTGTTGCCAAGCTGAATTCTCATTAAGCCATTAAGCCTGAAAACATAGCTGAGCTTGTGCAAATGATTTTCTGCGGTTGTGTGCTACACATTTAGGGCCGTAGCAATCTTACACATTGATAGGGTGGGATTTCGATCAACAATAGGCTTAACTCGTATCATTTTCATCTGGGCGACTAGACCGTTGAGCATCATTAATAAAAAAAACCCTGAATGAAATTTGGCAAGCCGATTTTGACCGATGCATTCTGTGGAGACATAATCTCCATCAATACTGCACATTTTTCTATATGCTTGTGCAGCAAGCTTACTTTTTTAAAAATAATACAGCAAAATGTGCCGACAATGAATGATATTTTCTCCCATATTCACAGTGCAACAACAAACAAAATAGTTTATAGATATAGATATAGTTGTTGAGATATTACAAACAGGGTAAACAATTCACCTCAGGGATTAATTCATCAGACAAGACGTGTATCATAGTGACTTAAAAATAAACAGAAAAACCGAAAGTACTTATTTTTCAACCCAATAATTAAAAACTAGATTTTGGTTTATTATTTCCAATAATGAATTTTTGTAATCGACCAAAAAAATAATTAATCTCCCTCAAAATTTGAGGGTTTACGTTTCGCGGCATTTCACCGAAGCTACTGGACCAATTTTTTCGAAATTCGCCACACAAATACTAGAGCATCTAACGATGATCCTAACACCTAGACGTTGATATCAGCTGGGTATTTTTTAAAATGGCGGCCGATTAAAAGTGATTTAATTCAATAACTCTTATTTTTGACGATAGAAAAAAGTATGTATAGAGTTTTAGAATCGGTAAAGCGCAATAAACAAAAAAATTAAATATCGCCTGTATATGGGCTTGTAACTACGTTATTTCCTAATATAGTTTTTCCTAATTAATAAATAAATAAATACCAACCAGTGTCATTTGATAGAGAATTAAATTTCTACAAAATGAAAAAAGAATTATTTAAATTGGTCCAGAACTAGCAGAGATATAGCGTTTTGAAATCAGCAGTGGTGATATGATATTAACCTTTGAATTATTGCTTTTCATATTACTTAATTGCTTATCAACAGCTATATAAACAGTTATACCTTAATATTGTTATTTATTTGTTGTTTATAATCATTGTGTAATAATTTTCAAAAAAAAGTCCGTTTGTCCACCGTCCGCCGTCCGCGGCATTTCTTCGAAGCTACTACAGGACCGTTTTTTTTTAAGTTCGCCACACAAATACTAGTTCTCCACCGATGATCCTAACATCTAGACGTTGATATCAGCTTGCTATTTTTAAAATGTCGGACGATTAAAAGTGATTTAATGCAATAACTCAGTTATTTTTGAAGACAGTGAAAAAATTTATTTGTGTTTATTAACCAAAAAACCGCGAATAATTATTAAAAAGAGAGGAAAAAAAAAGAACTACGCCCATTACTTAGTTTTTTTGGAGATAAAGAAAAATGTGTTCAGAGTTTTAGAATCAGTAAAGCGTGATAAATAATAACAAAAATAGAGAAAAGGAAAAAATTGAAATCTATATATACTCTTGTATCTCCGTTATTTCGAAGATGGTGAAATAAAATATGAATGTTTTTAACCAACAGTACTTAGTGCTATGTCAGAAAATTAAATTTCCTACAAAACGAAAAAAAGAATCATTGAAATTGGTTGAGAACTAGCAGAGATATTGCGTTTTGAAATTAGCAGGGATGATATTCCATTTTTTTAAAATTATCTATTGCTTTCCATTTTAGCTAATTGCCTATTAACAGCTTTATAAACAGTTATACCTTAACATAGGTATTTGGAAATAAAAATCCATTGTGTAATAATTTTCAGCGTTTTATGGTTTTGCAGTATACACCTTATGTTAAGAAAGGTATTAAAGTTTTTTTGCTACTGCATTACGTTAAAGGATGTTTTGAAACTTCACAACCCTAAATTTACATCCGGTCGAAATATCATTTTAATAATTTTTATGTAGCATACTTGCTCCTTACCATTAATGTTGATTATTTCATTACAAGGCACTTGAATACTTTTTTCGTAACATAAAAAGTCCTTTTAATAGAACGGCAGTAACTACCGAACGAAAAGAATCGGTATTCCCCAGCGAGAACACAAACTTCCCAAATTAGCACCCCTCCCTACAGCGATAACATCGAGGAACCAATTTGGAAAAGTGTTCTGTTTTTTGTAGCAGGTGGATGGTAGTCGTTAGCAACCTGTGTTGAGAGCCGAGGCTTCTGTAGTCCCAACATCATCATTGATCCTATCTAGTCTTCACGACCGCTTTCAAGTATTTCTTGATTAGATCTTGTTTCATCTAGTACCTTAATGCAGGTAAGCCTTCGGTACAGAGGTTGTTGTGCGCTGATAATACTGCATTGTATACATCTCCCTACGGAATTATTATGTACTAGCGGCTCACCCTTGTTTCGCCCGGGTGAAAACTTGTGTAATTTATGTTTAAAAACTTCAGTTTTGCCAATTAAAAGTTGATCACTTTGGGATTATGAGTTCATCGTAACGAATAGTGCACTTTGCAGGAAAATATTTATATTATATAACGTCTATTAATTCTTTTATTTAATCATCGGCAGAATTTAGAAAAATAGATAGGTCCGAAAATCAAAAGTTGGTTGTTGGTAGCAGATGGTCTTAGGTAGAACATTTTGGGCTATACCGTCCTTCGGGGTCATTCAGTATTTAAATGTAATCCTCTCTATGTTTATAAAAACACAGTTGATGTTTACATATTCTCAAAAAAGGAATTTTCGAAACTCCAAAATTAAAGTTAGTCTAGAAAAAGAAAATTTGTAATATTGGTATTTAAGACAGACTATTTATATTACCTATATTTTATTAAAGCCCATTAAATTTTACATCGATATAGCGAATTTAATGAAAATCGTTAGATCCGTTCTTCTGGATCGCATATTTCAATGAAAAAGTTCCTTTATTACACATAAAATTTCAGATTCGTACGACTTTGCAATTTCGTGCTAGACCCATACTACACAGACAGATTTTTGAGGGACTTGGACATTAGGGCTCAGGAGACCCTTAAAACGTTATTAAAAAAATCGTATATACAAAGTTGTGGAAGGTAATGTAAAGCATTTATTTTTTCAAACTTAACTGTTACCAAGTCGTCAAAAAATTATTCCCGCTAACTCCTTCTAAACCACTGGACGGATTTTATAGAAACTCCCGTCTATCATTTAAAGGCGGGGTAGGGACGGACAAAAATACATATATTTTACAAATTTCTAAATATATATATAAAATGATTAGATATATTATAAATCTCTCTATATATAAAATGATAACGCGATTTTGGCTTCCGCGAACTCTTTCTTAAGCATTCTTTCCTGAAGGTAAATAAAATACCTAAACACTACAAGAAAGAGAATTACCCTGAATTGATATTTAAAGAAGTCTTATTCCAAATATTATAGAACTTAACTTAAGGGATGCAATGATAGAAATACAAAATATCTATAAGTAAAATACATTGCAATTTAAATTTTCTTTAGACAAGAAAAATAAATTTTCTGTAACTAATTAATCAAAAAGTTATAAACATTTGTTATTTCTATAGTTTTTGAATACATGTACACTAAGTTTATTTATGTGGGAAAATTAAATTTTAATTTTAATATTAAATAAATTAAAAAAATTTATCTCTGTTCACTTTAAAATAACATACTCACGTAGGATTATCTGAAAATGAGGCTGCTGACTGAGCTGCTGGGACAACGCAACCATTGAAAGAGAACGCCAAGGTACCCATGAAGGATGAAGACACTTATGGAAAGAAGAAATAAGACAATGGCTAGATAGGTATGACTGGGAGTCACAATCAAAAGGGAGAGACTTCTATAAGGTACATCCTACTGTGAGCTTTGTTCCATGGTTTGCTCGGCATCAGCAACTTACAAGAACGAGTATCGTACGAATCGTAAGACTGAGTACGAAACACGGATGTACTTACAAGCATCTTGCTCTTATGAAAATAAAAAAAAGATGGAAAATGTGAAGTCTGCGGACAGCCAGAAGACCCGCGACACTTAGTTTTCAGTTGCAAAAATACAAAAGAGAACGGGACATTAAATAAGAGGAAGAAGCTGAATTTTTAAACAACTTGGACAAAGTGAATATAAAAAAGATAGAACTGTTCTTTAAAAAAAATACAAATTGTAAACTTTAATTTTAATCAATGTTGCCAATAACTCTGTACTAGTACATGCATCTCTTTTAAATTGTTCACTGACCAAATATGATTTGTTATCAAGTCTTGAGGGTCATTTATAATATAAATAAATAAATAAATAAAAATAGCATACAAATAAACTTAACCAATTGCCTTCTCCGTTAAGGTAAACTAAAAATCCAATAGCGATAAACTTTAAATCAGTCAGAAAGAGCTATTTGAAAGATAAATGACTCCTCATTCAAATTGCACCCTGTAAATAAATAAATACGTGGACAAATAAAAGATCCGTTGACTACCCTTATGAAGGAAATGTTGGGTGTTTCTGTTAATTGAAACATTCACCTCTCACTCTGTATTCTAAAGAGTGGAATGCGAGCGCACAATTAACTCGGAGGTAATTATCTCTACCTCTAGCTATCTCATTTTCTTTTACGACATCCCGTGTGATAGTCATCGCACTTATAGCCCATGGGTTATCCCACTTTAGGGCCCTCTCTACGACTCCTGCACTTGCGAATTCGTCCCTGGAAATTGGATCCGCAACCCTTTTTGTAGGAATGTGTTTTCTTTTATAGTTGGTGGACCATGAGGAGGAGGGAAGGAGTCACATATGAGGGGGCAGTTTCTCCTCATTCAACGCCCCAACATAAAAGTCGATCCTTCTCTCCTGATAGGACGATCTGGGTTCTTCGTCCTAGGAATACAAAACATGAGTAGCTTTGAATGGCTTTTCTCTATTTTGAAAACGGATTAATTTTTTCTCTAAATGTTACATTGGGGAGAAATTAATTCAAGTCAATAAAACTTAAACTAGAAAAAATATGGTGCGGGCAACACACGACTTTCACTTACCTCCATTTTTAAAATCAATGAAAGAATTTTCAAATACAGTTAGAGATAAAAATACGTGAAACTACAATATTAAAGAATTAATTAAATCGAATTTATGTAGAAACATGTGTTTTATTAAAAAATCTATTATATTATTATCTAAAATAATCAGTTAGTTTTTCATCACTCTCTATTAACTTTTAAAAGCATGTGTATAAGATAATATTTTTTCTAAAATCTTTAGCTTTCCAACGGTACATCATACATGTATATTACGGCTCTTATGTTCAAAAACAAAAAATTGCATTAAAAAAATATTTTTTCTGTTTTTTCCTTTAGTTGGGTATCGAATTCATTCAATTTATATATTTACCTGTTTTTCATCAGTGGTAACAAGATAATATAGTTATTTTTATAGAGTCAACAAAATTAAAGGTACTTTAGAAGAAGAAAATTTAAAATATCGGTATTAAACCCCTGTCAGACCATTTTAATTCAAATGAAACCTAAATGATATTAAAGCCCATTAAATTTTACATCGATAAAGCGAGTTTAATCAAAATCGGCGGAACCATTTTCGAGAAAATCGAAAAAAGGTGAAATGCATAGTATAAAGTGGCTCTTCTGGTAAGCTCATTTTGATGGAAAAGGTTTTGTAACGTCTCGGGCGTATATTTGTCTTGAGTATGAAATTTCAGTTTCATAGGATTTACCGTTTCCGCCCGGGAGTTACCACACACTCACAAACACACAGACATTTTTGCGGGACTTGCTTATTTGGACTCAGGGGACCCTAAAATGTGTATTTCCGTTGAAAACTGAAATTTGAAAATTTTCACGATCGCAGTACTTTCCCTTCCTATGTATAGCAAGTGAAAGTAAAAATGAATTTATTTGTGCCAACGTTTCAGCCTAAATTTCAGCCCTTCCCTTCATCAGGGCGATTGATGGAGGGAAATTATTGCTGTGGTCTCCCTCCTTCAATAACCACGACGCAAGTTTAGGCTGAAATGTTGACACAAATAAATTACGTTTTCTACCAAATTAAGTTGTTTTATGACTGCATCCATAATTATCTTCTCCCCGATATATACACACAATCAACCATTCTCATATCACTCTATATATTTTCCACCCGATGTATGGTAAATTACAGTAAATTTTATTTCTCCAATTTTTTGGGGTCTGTTCCAGGAAGGTCTCCATACAATATGGTCGCCCCCCGACTAAATTAACAGAATAAATTATATTCTGCCACAGCCGGGATTCGAACCCAGGACCCGGAGAACAGTAGACTAGTGCTCTATCCACTAGACCACGCCGCTCCTTTTTGTATTACCTATATATATATATATATATATATTCCGATTTTCCTCTACACCCGTCCAAAGGCTTCTGATAAATATTTGCTGGATACGACAGATTTAAAACATTTGAAGTTTTTCGGTTCTAAAAAGTTAGGCTCACCACCTGTGATGGTGCAAACTCAGATTACTTTTATTTAGCACCATTAAGAGATATTAAAACGATTTCCAATTTTTTCCGAATCAATTCCTACAAATTTCGTTATTTTACGGGGCTATGGATATGGAGACCTGGGGTACGTCCAGGCTGTAAAAATTGGGTACCTAAAAATAATGAAAAACCTAGTGACTGTGCGATATCATGGCCTAATCACCTCATTGCTCATCACAGTTGGTCTAGAAATGAAGACAAAAGATCTAGGCACCAGCAGATTACTTCATTCCGCGAAAAATTTAATAATTAAAAGTTACTGTAAAATTATTGTTAAAGTTACTGGAATGAAAAATCCTTCGTTATGCTGTCCTTTATAGGAAACGAAAAATGAAGATCCAGAGCCACGTAAGTCAGGTACTCGTTTAAGATTCTGATCATATTAAACCCTTGATAAACAAAAATTAAGACTTCTCTTTCAATATCGTCTTATAACTATAGTAGCATAAAATGACCTTAATCCTCACACAAGACTGAAAGGACAAGAAACTGCTCGAAGATATCGATTATTACAACACTTACCAGACAAACGTTTAAAACCAGTATATTACAAAAGACTCAATTACATCACTATTATCAGACCTATTTGGACATATGGAATTAAACTTCGGGCTCTACTGAACCATCTAATTCCTCCCGCATCCAATCCTTACAATCCAAAATCCTTCGCAAAATCCTCAATGCCCCTTATTTTGTCACAAATCGACTCCTTCATAATGACCTAAACATCCCATTTGTTGGATACATAGCCCGTGATAGATACACCTCTTTTCATTATAAACTCCCCGCCCACAGAAACCCACTTGCCCGCAATTTATCTTCCTTATATATTCCTGATAACCCTCCGAGGCGATTGAAAAGAAGGTGGCCTCGGGACCTATTGCCTTAAAATAGTTAGCGAAGTGCTACCACTGGGTAGTTTTTTTCTCAAGACGTTTTCATGACTTTTCTTCATTCTACATATTCACTCAATGTGTTGTGTTGTAAAGAAATTAAAAAAAAAAAAGTCTAGGTAATTAATCATTCTTTTCATTTCTTAGTTATTTTTTTCGTTTTTGTTGTGTACTTATCACATCTTTGTTTATAATAATTGAATCTGATCATATGGTCTTTAGGCCAGACAATTTTTATATTTCAATTACACATATTCGTTTGTCCCCTAATTACCGTATAAAGATATTTTGTATTTCTATCATTACATGCCCTTAAGTTGAGTTCTATAATATTTGGAATCAAACTTTTTTTAATATCAATTCAGAGTAATTCTTTTTCTTGTAATGTTTATTTATTTTATTTAGTTGTGTTTCTTAATTGTTATATTGATTGCAGGTTCTGGCTCCCGCCCCGAGTGCCATGTTCCTCCTAGGCGCAGCAATTACCGAGTTCAGCTTTACGAAGATCCTAATGTCGACTTACCCGTAATTTATCTTAGATATTCCTGATAATCCTCCGAATCGATTGAAAAGAAGGTGGCCTTGGAACCTACTGCCTTAAAATAGCTGGTGAAGAGCTACCACTGGGTAGTTCTTGCTCAAGACATTTTCATGACTTTTCTTTACTCTGCATATTTACGAATTGTGGTATATAATAAAGTTGTAAATTACAATAATTAAAAAAAAAAGACTAAGTGAGTAAAAATAACCTAAAATTAAAACTTATAGAAGAAAATATTTATTTGAATACTCATAAAGAAATCAAATAGATTTCATTATCTTCCTTGACACATCTATTCCTTAAGCTCATTTTTTTAGAAATGTTAGAAAATGACTAATTTCAAGGTTGTGATTGTGCAGTAGACCACAAGCAGTGCCAGGAAACACAAGCAATTATATCAGGTAGAATTTTTAAATTTGTCCGTGTAGAGAGTGTGGTTCTTATTAAAAGCCAAGGCTTCACAATTATTTTATGTTGAGGTAATTTAAAATTATTTTTCAATGGCATCTCGCGGACCTCCTGGGGTCCACTGACCTCTAGTTGGCAACCTATTTATATATGAGCCCAAGATCGTTAATTTGTTTTAAAAGGTACAGGTATTTTTATGTTATTTTATTTTTATATAAATTATTCTGTGAAATATGATGACCTACTCTACATCGAGGAGGTAATACGACACAAATATGCGGGAGAAAGCACGACCGAACAAGAGGAGAAAAAAAACTTGAAAAAGACACGCTTATGTTAAACTTGCGGTTTCTGCACATCCCAACGCCCACAATCTCCGATGTCGCCTCAATTTCTCCAGTGAAATTTCTCTCCAAATAATTTCAATCTTCGTTATAACACGAATTTTTAATTCGGTCGTTTCGTTTGAAATGTGCAATATATTGTGAGGAAGAGTAATACGATCGTAAAAATCTGGTGCGCACAACACACGTCTTTCACTTACCCTCTTTTTTCAACATCAATTTAATTCGTTCTTAAGAATTTATAAATACTTTTAGAGATACAAATAAATCGTGTACTTCCGTTTAAAACTGACATTAGAAAATTTTCACGATCACAACACTTTCCCTTACTATGTATTTCATATACAGATAAGTGAAAGTAAAAAAGTTTAAATTCCTGTTTCTACCGAAAATACACCTTTTAGAATCTTCTGAGTCCAACTTAACAAGTCTGTGCAAAAAGGTATGTGTGTGTGTGTGTAAAGTTTAGTACGAAAATGAAAAGTCTTACGAATCTGTAACTTAATATTTAAGACACCTATACGTCTGAGATATGACAGCAACTTTTTCATCAAAATCAGCTAACCATAAGAGCCACTATATAACCATGTATTTGGCACCTTCTTACTTTTTACAAAAACAAGTCTAGCGACTTTGATTAAACTCACTCTATCGATGTAAAATTTTATGCCATTTTTCATTCTGATCGCAATAGTCTGAAAGGGCTTAAATAACTAGTTTTTGCATTGTCTTAATATAAAGTACCTTTGACTCTGTAGATTCTAAAAAAATTACCCATATCATCTTGTTAGGATTGATAGAAAACTACTAAATATACAAGTTAAACGAATTTGATAAGCAACTAATGGATAAAAGAGCATACATATTTTTTAAATGCAATTTTTGTGTTTTTCTTCATAAGAACACTAATATAGATGTATAATATACCATTGGAAAGTTGAAGATTTTAGAAAAAATGTTATCTTCTTTAAAAAGTTGTAAACGGTACTGTAAAGTGACTAATAGCGCATAACTTTTACTGTGATAATTTTACATGAAAATGTTAAATAGTTATATTATTTAATATTCTAACGAAACTGATTATAATTCTTTAAAATATTCAACTCCTTTATTTCATAGATCTTATTTTTTTTTAGTTTTTGGACGTCCCTTTATGCTGCTGTGGCTAATCGGACGCTGTTACAGTGTGAGCCCTAAATTTTGTCTATCCAGGTTTTATTAGGATAGGGATCTTTAACGAGTACCTGACATTGCACAGACTGGGGTCCACTTATTTATTTCCTCTCCGAAAGACGGTACAACTACTTCCATAAAAAAATTCTCGGATCACCTACCAGCTTTGTGACCTTGTACATAGAAGGCTGTTATGCTAGCTACTATGCAACAGTTGACCCCCTACACTTCTTGAATTGATTTTATCAACCGAGGTAATGGAAAGTCGTGTGTTGTGTGCAACAGAGTTTGTAACATAATTTTTGAACATAAGAACAGTAATATACATATAATCTTATACAAAAAGCTGTAAAAGATGATGGGGAGTGATGAAAAGCAAATAAAACTAAGTGATTGTTGTAGTTTAAAATATAATAATTTATTTAATAAAACAGAGGTTTTTATCGAAACTGAATGTAGTTGATTCTTTAACATTTTATTCATTTCTAAATAATAATAATACTAGGCCTACCAAAACCGAAGGTGAATATAAACTCAATTATATTCACAGGATACATGATCCGCGATTCCGCGTAGTGCAACCTTCTAAACTCCCCAGTGGCCTCATCTCTCTTCGGACCAAATATTTTATGCAGTAATTTATTTTAAAAAACCTTAAGACGTTGTTCATCCTTCACAGTAAGCGGCCTCGTTTCACATCCGTAATGAACCGTCGGAAGAATAATATTTTTATAAATCCTAACCTTTAGGTTTTTAGACAGAAGCCGCGAGCTAAGAAGTAATTTCGCAAATGAATAATAACACGCATTTCCCGCCTTTAACGGTGACTTTATTTCCTCCTGGATTTCATTTTCTCTTGTTATCACTGAACCTCTCTACGTGCTCAAAAGTATATCCTGATTTAACAATAACACCAAGATCGTCACCGTTTCTACTACAAGTCTATATTTCGTCTCATCAGTATTTATTTCGAGCCCTTTTTCTTTATCGGTTTTAATTAACGCACCAGTATTTAGTTGTATAGTTTCCGTGTCTTCACCTAGCAGTACCGAATCATCGGTGTATTCCAGAACCGGGATTTCATCACTCAGATTTAAACCTTTCTCGGTACACGTCACCTTTTTTAAAAACATATTCTAATGCTGTATATAGAGAGAAATGCTTTATTTTATCAAAATTACAATAAAACAAAACCGTGCTGCCCAACTGTATTGGGTTGCTATCATACACAGCGTACTTATCAATCTTGATGACATGTGATATTGACCTAAAAAATTATAAATTTACAATACAATTGCTTTCTTTATCAACAGATTTCTATGTTATATCTTATAATATGTAATATAGTCTATAATCCAAAGCAAAATACAAGCATAAAAAAAAACAAAAAGAAACAGATTTGAAAATGCACACCTAAAGGACCAACAGAATCAATGACAAAATTTAAGCAAAAAGATAAGACGAATAAAGAAAAACATAAATATAAGTCTTGTAAGGAAAAATCTTAACCTACTAATATCCATAGAGGTGATGATGAATAATCCCCAGGGAGTCCAATATTATATTCTCGGCCATCATGGACAATTCACTATTACCAACACCGAGTTCTTCTAGAAGGCTCCTTGTTCTACTGGGGATAGTCCCGCGAGATCCGAACCAGAGGCCTCTCACGGTGAACTCTCTCTCTCCGAAGGTCTCGCGGAACTTCTCTTTTAGGAAAGGGATACACTTATTGTAGATCTCTCGGGTAAAACAGGTTAAAGGGAGTCACCCTATTTCAAACCCGATCGCACCTCAAATCTCTCGGAGTAATTATGACCGATTCTTACTTTATGGAATGTTTCCGACAAACACATCTCTATTAGGTTTACTAACTTTCTAGGTATTCCCTGTTCAATCCTGATGTTATAGAGCTATGTTTGTAACGTAACTTTTTAAAATTCTTTAAAATATTTTTAACTATATCTTCATATTATAGTTCTTATTTGTTTTTGTTTTTAAACGTCACTTTACGCTACTGTGGCAAATCGGACGATGCTACAGTAAGAATCCTAAATTTTGCCTATCCAGGTTTAATTAGGATAGGGATCTTTAATCTCACATCGCACAGGATCGGGACCACATCTTTACTTCCTCTCCGAAAGACGGTACAACTAAGGATTTTTTACTCCCATGAAAAAATCCTAGGGTCACCTGTTAGCTTTGAACCATGACCTTGTACATGTTATGCTAGCTACTAGCTACTCAGTTGACCTCTTATACTTCTTAAATTGATTTTATCAACTGAGATAAGTGAAAGTCGTGTGTTGTGTGCACTAGATTTTATTTGTCTTATACAAAAAGTTGTAAAAGATAAAAGAGAGTGGTAGAAATCGAATAAAACTAAGAGACTGTTGTTACTAAAAATATAATAAATTATTCAATAAAACACATGTTTCTATCGAAACTCAATGCGATTAATTCTTTCACAATTTATTCATATCAAAGTGTATTTAAAAATTCTTAAATTGCTTATAACAACGGAAACATGTGGAAGTCGTGAGTTGTGCCCACCAGATTATTTTATATGAAAATACCTCATATAAAAAAAAGAAGTCAAAAATGTTAATAGAAATTCCGAAGACGGTTTCCATGGCTAAGAAGATGGGATGATCTTACTCTTACCCCAGAGGTAACTCGTGAAGAGATCTCGACACGATATCGATCTTGGATTATAACTCGATCTTAGAGCTGAGATCGGTAGGAGGCCAGCACACCACACACCCCGCCGAAGAGATGGAAGACCTTGACATAGATCCAGAGAGGTGGATGGATATATTTAGCATGGGGTTCGCCGACACCTCGCTAATGGCTACCTGCCTCCCATAACAAATGTGGTTCCGCTGAGTCACTGCCGCTATTTATAGTCCGAGCTTCTTCATGTCTCTCTTCCTACTTTGATTGAATTTTGAAGTCTTGGTTTGAAGAGCTTAACTTCGAATATCTATAAAACATTCTTCCAAAACTTTATTCATGTATATTAAGTCAACATCCTCAAAACTCACTATTTAATAAGGATTAAAATTCATCAATTAATTAAAATTTTATATCGGTATTAAGACTAGTCGTTTCGCAGGGTGGTTACCATGGTGATATGAATGGGACAGGTTTGATGAATTTTAGGTAGTGAGGTTACAATACAGCCGATAGAAGCATAGAGATTATGTCAAATGGATTTGTCACTGTGTCAAACATATTTATATTTATTTGAAGCTAATTTTTATTTTCTTTATATAATTATTGTAAAAGCATTATTTTATTTTTGAGTGGCAAATCCATTGTAACCTCTCATCAGCTGTAGTCTTTTTATCTCTATTGTTTTTGATGTGAAAACTTCATTAGGCGCGTTCATTTGGAAGGTGTAAAAGCTTAGATTTCGTAACCATGGTAAGGTCTTCAATTTATATTCACTACAGGTTGTTGTTTTCATTTGTTTGTTGTTGTTTTTTTTTGTTTTTTTATTAATTGTTATTTTCTTGTATATATTTGAATTTATTTATTTCCGATTTTATGTAATTTGACTTTATCATTATTCTCTATATATATTGTATGAATGTGTTCTACATCACTATTACTACTGTTCATTATGTAACAAATTGTAATATTTCTCAATAAATTAAAAAAAAAAAAATATATTCACATCCCTTTAAAAGAACATAATCATATGAGACACCAAACGGGTTTGGAGACTTTTACTATTATTATATTGTTGACATTGACTTTTCAATTTTAAACTTATCTATGTTTGTTTGATAATAAACCTAATCCCATTGATCTATAACGTGCCGTTGTCATGACAACCCTCTTGGTAAATAGAATGATGATATGGCAACGGCACGTAGTAGAATTGTCATAATACATGTCTGGTTCGATAGTCTGGAATTTTATTCAGAATGGCTTAAAAAATTCTTAGTTGGGAGAATTTCGGAACATAAAATTTTCAATTCAGTCTTGTGTAAAAAAACTCATTCATATAACCATTATCATACCTATTTGGACCTATGACATTGGGCTTTGTGGGGGTCCACTAAACATCAAATTCTTCCAGCATCCAATCCTTTCAATCGGAAAAATCCTTCGAAAATTCCTTAATGCTCCTTACTTTGTTACTAATAAAATCATCCATGACGTTCTAAATATCTCGTTTATTGAAATTATTCTGCAATTCATTCCAAATTTCCTGCTCACACAAACCGGATTATCCGTGACCTCTCCTCCATATCTATTTCTGACAATCCATCTAGGCGACATATAAGAAAATATTACTATTGTATGTTTTTGTTAATTGAAACATTTCACTTCTCAATCTGTTTTCGTAGGGAATTATCCTTACCCAGATATCAAAAAACAAAATGAAGATCTTTTTAATCATTTTCTTGATATGTACTACTGTAGTAAAAAAATACATCAAATAAATGTGATAGTTATATAATGGCATGAAATACTTACTTCCCATTGAAAGCACTCTAAAAATATTCTAAACTACAAGGTCCCGCAGCCCTCTCCTTTTCAGGCGCCTCGGAGCATTATTAGGAATTGAAGAGGAATAAAGGATTAAAACCAGTGAGAGTGGAGTTTGTCATGAAAAGATTGATACCTAGTCAGATTGGCCGTATTAATTATGTAGATAAGCATTTTTTTGTTAAGGGGATGGTTTGACCGTTTGTCTAGTTAGTGTTGAAGTAGTCGAAAACATGGATAAAATGAAGATTAAAAAGACAAAACTTTATTTATTGCTGATAGAAATTGTTGAAAGAGTAACATCTTCTAAATACTCATTAGTAAATATTTGAAAGATAATAAACATTTTAACCACGCGAAAGCAAAATCGTTTTAATCTGACCATTATTAGCTGTTTTAGCTTTAGCTATAGATACTAAAGCTGTGTTCCCTCCTGCCTGTTTCACCTGTTGTACATGCGCAGTTACATCTTTTCAGTCCAAACCCAGCTCTACGCAAGCGCAGCAGGAGAAACAGGTTAGAGGAAACACCTTAAATTGTTTGTTTATTCATTTAACGTCACTTTATCCTACTATAGCTAATCGGAGGATGCATATCCAGTTTAATTAGGATAGAGATCTTTAACACCATAGGCATAGCCTCAGAGCCATAATAAGAATATTTTACTCCCATTAAAAGTCCTGATGAACAATCTATGAACCTATGACCCTTGAGCGAAAAAGGCAGTTATACTAGCCACTAGGGGTGGGCATAATAGAATGATCGTCATAATCGGATGATCGGACTTCGATGATTTAAATAATCGAATGATCGAATGATTAATATGCATTATGAGAGACAATATGCCACATTCCCGTCTCTAAAATGGCTGAGCTGACTGAGCCTATGATCCTATAATGGTCATTCGATTATGACCACCCCTACTAACCACTACACCATAGGTGGCTCCCTACTTGTTTTGCTATATTATTATTACTTTTTAGAAGATGATATTAAGATATAAAATTAAATAATAACAATATAGGTTGTGTTTAAAAAACTCTGCAAATCATAACCCTATGGTTTATTATTTTCTAATAAGTATATTAGAGTATAAATGTTAATAATTATCGTTGTTAATAGGCAATTAACTAATGTGAAACGCAATAAATAATTCAAAAGAAAATGGCCTATCACCACAACTAATTTCAAAACGATATATCTCTAGTTCTGAACCGATTTCAATGATTCTTTTTTCGTGTTGTAGAAAATTTAATATTTTTAATTTCAAGGTAAGGAAAAGGAATGCGATAATGAAAATTTTTGAATTCCAGTTTTCAACGGAAATACACGTTTTAGGGTCCCCTGAGTCCAGACAACCAAGTCCCACAAAAAGGTCTGTCTGTCGGTGGTAACTCCAGCTCGTAAACGAAAAGTCCTATGAAACTGAAATTTCATATTTAAAACAAATATACACCCGAGATGTTACAAATATTTTTTTATTAAAATCAACTTACCAGTAGAGCTACCTTTTTTGCACCTTTTTACGATTTTCTCGAAAACGGCTCTAACGATTTTGATTAAACTCGCTTTATTGATGAAAAATTTAATGGGCTTTAGCATTATGTAGGTTTCATTCATATTGAAATAGTCTGGCAGGACTTAAATGCCGATATTTAAAATTGTCTTCCTCTAAAGTACCTTTAATTTTGTAGATTCTATAAAAATAACTGTATTATCTTGTTAGCATTGATAATTAACAGCTAAATATGCATGTTGAGCGAATTTGATGAGCAATTAAATGAGAAAACTAAAAAAATATTTTATACCCAAGCTTGTAAACGTTAATAAAAAGTGATAAAAAGCGGATAAAAATAACTGATTATTTTGGGTTAATAATGTAATAGCTTTTTCGATTGACACATATTTCTATAGAAATTCAATTTAATTAAATAGAGGACCAATTCGGTTTCAGGAAACACCTCTCTACGGTAGACCAATTAGCAAGGCTTACTGATTACGTAACTAAAGATTTTAACGAAAAGAAACATACCGGCATACTATCAATATTTTTTTTTTTGACACCGTTTGGCATACGGGTCTTATTTACAAATTAATTAAATACAACTTCCCTCCTTACCTAATTCATATTATCTATTCATATCTTAGACAATAGACGATTTTATGTTCGTGTAAATAATTCGACATCCAGTATACTGTAACGGCCGGCCTTCCTCAAGGATCCTGCCTTTCGCCAACTTTATTCAAGTTATATATATATAAGGTCTCTTTACGCTGATGATACAGCCTTATACACATCATCATATCGCATTGACACCATAGTTAACAGGCGATATGATATACAAAGCTCAACTTCAAAAAAATTAATAAATATTGTAATATTTGGAAATTAAAAATAAACGCCAACAAATCCGAAGCTATAATCTTTACTAAGGGCAGACTGAACATAAACCTGGTCTAAATCAGTTACATACTTAGGCTTCTTAACATTAGATATATCGTTAATCTATACCGAACATTTTAATAGAAAATCCGAAAAAATCAAACAGTGCATTTACAAAATGTTCCCATATTTCAATAAAAAATCCAGTTTAAGCACTCAGAACAAACTACTACTATATAAAACGTCATAATTGCCCAGATTTGTTATGGCTCGCCCTGTTTTGGAGCTCGACTTAAATACTGCTATGTTTTTGCCCGGCTGCTTTTCTATGGCAGCGGTAGCTTCAAAAACTAGCTTACTTACTATATTTAGTCAATATATAAACTATATTTAATGATACCATGGATCTCCTTTCCAAAGGTATCGTGTTTACCAATCCAAGAGGTGGCATGCAGGGTAAGATTAAAGTAAACAAGATTCAATTAATACGTTATTATAATTATTCACTAACACATATAAATTATATCAACACATTGCCTAGAACTTTGATTGAGAATACTGAGGGACATTTTCTCTACTACCTTTGCCATACAATATTACAAATAACAATATACCTTTGAAACACTTAACCGGCTGGCGAAGGTGAAATCAGTCTTAGGTCCCCTTTCTCGGCATCATCCTCCAGCTGCTCTCAGAACACCGACGGCCACCTCCTCTTCTTGTAGGTGGAACCCGACTCACTCTTCCTGAGGATAAAACTTGACTCACTCCACGGTTCTTCTCTCTCATTCTTGTCACCTCGGGTGGGCCGAGATGGGAAGTACCGGTTGGCGGTATAGCCTTTGAGCTATTATTCTTATCTTTTCACCAATCTTAATATTCTTGTTGGCCGCCGCTGAGGGGAAACTACCAGAGGTTTCTGGTACCGCTGGGGGGCCCATACCGATGGGAAATCTAGGGGGCTAGGTAAACACCTTTTGATGTTTTGCCGACAAAGGTTAATCAATATTTATTTAATTAATACCATAATTATACAATCCTAACTCCCATCAGTATCGTCAATACATTACAATACCAATTACAAAAAATTAGAAACAATACAAAATACATGTATGTGAATCATCAGTTACAACCCATGATATACTAAAATCTCAAAAATGCTCTTTGAACTTAATCTTCCCACATTACAACAGTTTATCTACACAGAAACCAAAAAATATTTTGATAAAACCACAACTTCTGAAAACCCTTTGAAATTCGAAATTGGTAATTACAACAAAACTTCACTAAAGCCATAGACGCACAAAAGAACAAAGCATGTACTTTTAAATTAATGTTGTAATTTATATTGTGTAGGTTTTTTTTTTCTAATGTTATTTTTCCTACTGTCTCAAGCAAGACATTGCATTATTATCATTCAGTAAATCGAACGATGATTGAAACTATCTTATCATGATAAAAGGATAACTGAAATCATGTAAGAAAACTTATTTGTATCTACAATTACTTGTAAATATTGCATATAAATAAATATTATTATATATAATTTAATTAATTTTTCAATAGTTTCACTCATTTTTATTTCTAAGTGTATTTAAAAATTCTTTAATCGATTTTAAAAACGGAGGTAAGTGAAAGTCGTGTGTTGCCCTCACCAGATTTTTATTTATTTATTAATTTGAACTTCGAAAGCGTACATTTACTTACAAGCTTATATTTAGGCAACATTTAAATTTTTTATTCTTCGCGATGACCTGATCCTATAGCTCAATACAATCGTTTCTCTACCATATCTTAAAAATTTATTATAGTATTCATGGGTGAAATTTAATTTTTTTGAACATAATTTTAAGGTTTCTTGATTAGAAAACACTAATTACATTTAATGAGTTATTGAATTAAATTATTTTTAATCGAATCGCCATTTTAAAACTAATTGACCAATATGATTAACTAATCGATCGATTTTGTGCTGAATTTTAAAAAGATTTGTCCAGTAGTTTCAGAGAAAAGCCGCGGACAAACTGATTTTTTAAAAAATGTTATGCGGATAAAATGGTACCGAATTTAAGTAGTAGTTACCCCCATTATAAATCAACACAAAATAATTTTGTTGTTGTGAAAAACCGAAGATATTACTCAAAAGTGAGTAAATATTTAATATTATATGTACAGCATTTGTAAATAAATCGATAGGATTACATGGCTAAATACAGTCCTAGAAGCTGATTGGCTATCTCGACTGGGACGAAATAATTCCTCTAGGAAGAAGGTCAGCCGATTTCCACGAAATTATCCTCGATGGCAGGGAACTGATTGAGCGGCATCTGTTCTAGATGAGGATGGGAATCTGTTAGAGATGGGTTCGCAGCCTTCGCTCTGCTGGCTGGTCAGTATTAGTGTTGATAGTATGATAGTGTGATAGCGCGATAGTATGACATCTCTGGGGGGTGGGGTAGCTGAGCGGGTTAGTGTGCGTTGCCTAGCAACTCAGGGGACCAAATAATTTGAAAACCAAACAATTACGATTCGAGACTCGGTGCTGTGGGGGTTTTTATTTCAGCATTTATCCTTCGCCCTCACCCCCTGGTCCGAGAAACTCCGTATAGCCTTCAAAGGCGAGGTTGGGGTGAACAAGAAAAATAAAAAAAAGTATGACAGCTCTGTGGTGATGGCGAAGCTGTTATGCAACAGATGAAGAAGCTCTTTATTACTATAAAAGTAGTTTATAAAATTTATGTTAACACCGCATTATATATGAAATATATCGATCGAGAAAATTTTAGAGTTATATTTCAATACACGATTTGGTACCTTAAGTCTAAATGAACAAGTTTTCTTTAACTTCTTTTGAGAAAAATTAAAGTTTGAATCTTTAACTTAATTTTTCTTTCACTAACCTATATATGAAATATATAATAAGAGAAAGTATTGTGATCGTAAAAATTTTTGACTTCTAGTTTTCAAGGGAAATACACGTTTTAGGGTTCCCTGAGTCCAAATTATCAAGTCCTATGTACGACGAAAAGTCTGTGTGTGCTTGTATGTGGTAAGTCTAGCGCAAAAACTAACAGTCATACGATATATTGTTATATTATTTAATATAAAACATATGTTTCTAACGACACTGTAAAGGAATCATAGAGCCAACTGCCGTGTTTGCAACCATAACCTTAAGCATAGAATATTACACTACATGTGACCCCGACATCGGATCTGTTCAACAGGAAATTTAAAAAAAATAAATAAATATTGGATGTTTCGATTGATAATATTAACAAATAATTTTTGAAACAAATTATAATCTCTGGGAACAGCTGAGATGGGCTCGTTATTCCTGAAAGAGAAACCTCCCTGTTAAACAATTACGATTCGAGACTCGGTGCTGTGGGGGTTTTTATTTCAGCATTTATCCTTCGCCCTCACCCCCTGGTCCGAGAAACTCCGTATAGCCTTCAAAGGCGAGGTTGGGGTGAACAAGAAAAATAAAAAAAAGTATGACAGCTCTGTGGTGATGGCGAAGCTGTTATGCAACAGATGAAGAAGCTCTTTATTACTATAAAAGTAGTTTATAAAATTTATGTTAACACCGCATTATATATGAAATATATCGATCGAGAAAATTTTAGAGTTATATTTCAATACACGATTTGGTACCTTAAGTCTAAATGAACAAGTTTTCTTTAACTTCTTTTGAGAAAAATTAAAGTTTGAATCTTTAACTTAATTTTTCTTTCACTAACCTATATATGAAATATATAATAAGAGAAAGTATTGTGATCGTAAAAATTTTTGACTTCTAGTTTTCAAGGGAAATACACGTTTTAGGGTTCCCTGAGTCCAAATTATCAAGTCCTATGTACGACGAAAAGTCTGTGTGTGCTTGTATGTGGTAAGTCTAGCGCAAAAACTAACAGTCATACGATATATTGTTATATTATTTAATATAAAACATATGTTTCTAACGACACTGTAAAGGAATCATAGAGCCAACTGCCGTGTTTGCAACCATAACCTTAAGCATAGAATATTACACTACATGTGACCCCGACATCGGATCTGTTCAACAGGAAATTTAAAAAAAATAAATAAATATTGGATGTTTCGATTGATAATATTAACAAATAATTTTTGAAACAAATTATAATCTCTGGGAACAGCTGAGATGGGCTCGTTATTCCTGAAAGAGAAACAGGGAGGTAGTTTGCATAGTGTATGTGTGTGTGTAGGGGGTTCTTCCGCATGGATGCTTCTGCATCAGCAAAGCCAGAGTTGGCTGTACAAACAGGAGTAGCCACTGGGTAGGGGTCTCCTGTGGGCTACTGTGTCTCTGTCTGTGTGTGTGTGTGTGTGTGTGTATTGAACATCTCGCTATGGAATGAGCCTCCACTCTCGGCTTTAACAACCCGTTTCCATTGGCACAAGTGGGCAAAGAGTCTGTCTCACTTTTGAAAGGCTAAACTAGGCCAACCAAAGGGAGGTATATAACACTTCATAACAAGTGTATGTTTACAATTTTTACTATTTAGTGTTAACAATACTATTCCTCCAAATTTTCAATATTTTACCCAAATTATTACTACAATGTTAAAATATGGGTGAAATCCCTCAGCGATGAAAAAATTGGCTCTGACGGTTTTGATTAAACTCGCTATGTCGATGTAAAATTTAATGGGCTTAAACATGATGTTGGTTTAATTCTGATTAAAATAGTCAGGCAGGGTTTAAATGTCGATATTTTAAATTTTCTTCCTCTAAAGTTCCTTTAATTTTGTAGATTCCAAAAAATTAGGTAAATCACTTCGTCAACATTGATACATAACAGCTAAATATGCAAGTTAAGCGAATTTGATAAACAACTAAAACTATTTTTTAATACAGTTTTTGTGTTTTTGAACACAATAATAGTAGTATAGATGTATAATATACCGTTGGGTAGCTAAAGAGTTTAGAAAAAATATTATCTTATTCATACTATTGTAAAAGTTAACGGAGAATGATGAAAAGCGGATAAAACAAAATGATTGTCGTAGATAATAATATAATAGATTGTTTAATAAAACAAATGCTTCTTTTAAAATGCTATGTAAATAATTCTTTAACAATTTATTTTAGTTTTAAATTTGTTCAAAAATTCTTAAATTTATATGAATAACAGAGGTAAGTGAAAGTCGTGTGTTGCGCGCATCATATTTTTTTTTAAATCTTCAGCTTTCTAATGGTATATTATACATCTATGTTACTGTTGTTATGTTTTAAAAAAAAAATTACATTAACAAAAATTATTGCTCTATATTTGGACACCAAATTTGTACAACCTTTATATTTAGGGGCTTTTTATCCATACTAAAAATGGTGATATGGTCAATTTATTTTAATCTACAAAATTAAACGTCCTGTTTAGAAAGAAAATAAATAAAAGAATCGGCATTTAAGCCCAGTCAGACTATTATACTATCAGACTAACCAGAATGAAACTAAAATCGTATTAAAGCGCATTAAATTTTACATCAATATGGCGGGTTTGATCAAAGCCGTTAGAGCCGTTTTTAGAAAAAGTTGCTACAACATCTCAGGCGTATAGTTCTCTTAAATGAGAATATTTCATATATGGGCCATTTTTTAACGAAACGTACAAATGCTGTCCAAATGATTTCCCTCGTACTAAAATTGGTTATTTTCCAACTTTTTTTTTTTTTTTTATGGTAGATATTTTTCCGCTCTACTTGGGGCACATTCATAAGTTCAAAGAAATGAATTATTTCTGTATGAAATATTTGAATAAATGTCCGAAACATCATTGGCTCACCATGTCCAAATCAGACTTTGCCAAACTTCAACGTGGTACCCATTAGTCGGAAAGATTTAACTGGTTTGGTCTATTAGCGTTCATACATACATTCTATAGTTTCAGAATACAGAATTGCAGGTTGTGAAAATGGTTATATCCGTTTTAAATAAATAAAAAAGCGTCATTAGCGCACCCCAAAAGGTTTTTCGCGCCGTTATCTCCCTTCAAGCCATAAAAAGGCTTGCCAAAACCGTAACACTTCGGCAAGCCGGCCAAAAGGTTTGTAACATAGCTAGAGAGTGAGAGTATTTTTATTGGCTGTCATTGTCGCACCAAATCTACCTCTGCTAGTTATTATTAAGTGATTAATTTTCTATAATCAGTTTTGACACTTTTTTTAGAGAGAAAACTTTTTGGAAAACCTTCGATTCGTCATTGATGCACCCGTCATTAGCGCACCCACAGAAGGTGCATGGCGCATCATTGGCGATGTAACGGTGTTGTTTTATTTCCCTTTAAACCTACTGCTCTGGTATGAAGAAATTTTCTGGTTCACACTTTATCGTACTCAATCGGCGGCTGATCGTATATGAATCGATTTCTTTAAAATATTTAAAAGATGAAAGAGGCGAGGACTATCTTACTCCTTTTGACGTTCAAAAACTTCGGGAGATCATTCCAAAAATCATTGGCTCAACGACTCATCATTAGGCTCACCACTCTTCTGTCATCACTTTTGATTTCTGGAATATTATTTTTTTTTTAAATTAATTAATTATTAATGGAATTAATTATTATAATAATTACACGAATCAAGCTCTGCTGTCTGTTACATCAGATCAGATTTCATATATAGGGACACAAAAAAAAAAAGGATAGACCAAAAATTCAACTTTTGAAATTTTCAAGAAATACGCACCGATTCTACGTTTTGCTGGAAATATAGGTTAAGTGAAAGTAAAAAATACTTCCAGTAACTAATTTTCCTGTCGCATTGCTCGACGTGATTATAAATTTAACATGCTCCCTAATCCCCTCTAAAGCTCACATGAGGGAGATTATGTTTCAATCAGCTAACAAGCTTTATGTATAAAAATACTTTTGTTAAATGCTACCATTAATTAAACGAGTTATTCGTTTTTGAATTGAGTTATAAGAAATATAATATATATCTAGATATTTTTATGGGGTGATAAATAAACTTTCTTTTATAACTTCATAATTATAAATTCGCTATGATTAGGACACTGTAAAAATCTGGTGCGTGCGACACACGATTTTCACTTACTCCCGTTGTTATAGTCACTTTCAGTATTTTTTAATATAGTTTGAGATGAAAAATTGTGAATGAATTAATTACATTGCGTTTCATAGAAACATGTGTTTTATTAAACAATCTATTATATTATTATCTACAACAATCAGTTAATTGTTTATCCGTTTTTCTTACACTTTAATAATATTATTCTAAAATCTCTGGCTTTCCAACAGTGTATTATACGTCTATATTACTGTTTTTATGTTAAAAAAAAATTGCATAAAAACATATTTTTTTTCTTTTCTCCTTTAGTTGTATATCTTATTCGTTCAAATTATATAATTTGATGTATATTTATCCGTTTCTTATGAATGTAAACAAGAAGGTATGCCTAATAGTTATGCAATACGTATTATATACACTGTTTATGTCCCAAAACCAAATATTACAAAAACCAAAAAAAAAAAAAAATCATTGCTCATTTTTTCTTTATTTGGCGATCAATTTCGTTACCCTTTTTTATCAATGCTATCTAGATGATTTTGAGATTTTTGTTGTAATCTACAAAATTAAAGGTGCTTTAGAGGAAGAAGTTTTGAAATTAGAAGTGGTGCTTCCACAATAGTTCCTATTCATCCCTTTTTGCCCAGTCTGCTGGTGTCCCTCAAGATACACAGTCTATACAGCTGATATCCCAACCCATCCTAACACTTTCCTTTCTACCTATGCTGATGACACTTGTGTTATAAGTCAATAACGATCTTACTATTGCCTCTAAAACTCTTCAATCCACATCAGAGACCTTCATGTATGATGTCAGAATTGGAGAAACAAAATTAATTCCAACAAATCCCACCAAGTTACCTTAACCTTCGTCGTAAACCTATGACATGCTGCCCACAGTGTCCTTCAATATATATCCGCTTGTTAAGTTGAACAGATCCGCTACCTAGGACTTCATACTTGATAAACGTCTAACATGGAATCCGCACGCAAGACTGAAACGACAAGAAACTGCCCGTCGCTTTCACTTACTATAACACTTACTGGACAGACGCTCCGACCTTCAACTTATCTACAAAAGGCTCATCTATATCACCATCATAAGGCCCATCTGGACTTACGGTTTGAGCTGTACAAATCCATCACATTCTTCCCGTATTCAATCCATACAATCCAAAATCCTTAACGCTGCTTACTTTGTCACGAATAAACTCATCCATAAAGACCTTAACATTCTATATGTTGCTGATTTGGCCCCAACCAGGTAAAAGACGTGGGTTGCGAGCACCAGATTTTTTTATTCATTTCTATTATTCACACCTGTATTCAATCCACTAATAACACCTTAACCATTCCTAACCATAAAATATTTTTAGGATTGATAAATAGTACCTAAATATAAATGTTGAACTAATTTGATAACCAATTAAAGGAGAAAAGAGATAAAACATTACAAAGTTGTAAAGGGTAATATAAATAGGGAATAAAGTTATTACTGATTAACAATATAATATAGTTATATTATTTAGTCTAAATCATATGTTTTCAACGAAAGTAAATACTCGATTTATTGTCTTTGTATTAAATTGAAATAAATAATTCATTAAGCAGTATTATTGTTTACCTAATTATATGTTAAATAAAGTGATTACTTTAACAGTTTTGTGATAATAAGGAACAGGCAGCCTAAATGTGAAAAATACCGCTATTTACAGGTATTATCCACACCTGCATTAAATCACTACTAACCCGCAGGTACTTCCTCCAAACTAGGCCCCCTTGATCTAGTTTACTACACCGCTAGGCTCTAAGAAGAAAATCGAAACCGTAGCTAACGAAAATAGACAAGGCTAAACTGTTAGAAAGGCAGCCATTGGTTAGCTTTATATCGCCCGGCACTGAGGAGACTGATGCCGTCGTAAACATACCTCAATTATCCTCAGCCATCTTCCGAGTTCTCTCCATTAGGAGGAGTACTTCTGATTTGTTTTTTATCGTAGCCGAGTCACGGTTTATGAATCACCCTATGATAATCCGAAGGAAAAAAAACACAGGCCCATTTGTACACTTCGACACCTCACAGCACAAAACAGGTATCGACGTCTAACTAAATCTGGAGTTGACTTAAAATACTACTTTAATGTCTGTTTTTGAACACTAAAACAATCATGGTAATGTGATTCATAAAGATAAAGTAAAAAAATGTGGTTTCAATTACTTTTGTTGTTATAATCAATTTAATAATTTTCAAGTACCTTAGAGATTAAATAATCTGGTGCAGGCAACACACGATACTCACTTACCTCCGTTTTTAAAAGCAATTAGAGAATTTTCAAGTACATGTAGAGATAAAAATAAATTGTTAAAGAATTAATTAAATTGAATTTCAATAGAAACATGTGTTTTATTAAATAGTCTATTATATTTTTATTTACAACAATCAGTTAGTTTTTGGAGTAATCACCTCCAACTCAATGTAAAGATGATCACTAGAGACCGGATTTTCGTGCAGTAAAAAGCCGAATATTATTTTTAAAAAGTAATTTTTATAAATTATACCGAAAGTTATAACAAGGAAGAATTTGCTGTAACTGTTTCACACCCCACTGATTTTGACTGACCACATTCAATAAAGTTTTTCCCACCAGATCTGATCTCGAGATAATTAAATATTCAGTTTTTATTTTTCGACGGGACACTTGTTACCTTTTCGGCATTATTTATCAATTAAAAATTCTGAAATTTGAAATCGCACTTAAAACTAAATACTCAGATAGAATTCTGAAGAATCGCAAACCGAGGATTCAATATGATAACAATGAATTTCTTCGAATTATCCCCAATAATGGCTAATTCAAAAGTGAAGTTAAGTAAAAAAAACAGTGAAACGCCTGGACAGAAGTAGTTCTAATATTGCCTTTCATTTTATCTCTGCTTAAATAATAATTTTATTGAAGATTTAACCTGAGAAAGATGATAAAATAAAATTTTAAATATTTAATAGTATATCTATATATTTTATAGATATAGTATATCTATATATTTTATAGATATAGTATATATATCTCTAAGGGTTTTTGATTAGGAATAGATTTCTTTCCGCTTTACGGGACGTACAGTTCTTTAGTGAAAGAATATTGGTTGCTATATTTCAAGGGCGTTGGTTTAAAATCGCGTTTATAAACATTCATTCTCCCACCGAAGACAGTGATGATGAAGTAAAATGCGAATTTTATGATAAACTAGAGTCGGTTTACGTTAAGTTACCACGAAATTACATTAAGATAATACTAGGCGACGCGAACGCAAAGGTTGGAAGGGAAGAAGTATATCGTCCTACAATCGGTAAAGAAAGTTTGCACGAATATAGTAATGATAATGGGACCCGACTAATAAACTTTGCCATTTCGAAAAACCTAGTAATCAAAAGTACTACATTTAAACATAAGGATATTCATAAGTATACGTGGACATCGCCGGATGGACAAACACGGAATCAAATCGATCATGTTTTAATACAAAACAGATGGCAAAGTAGCATAATTAACGTGAGATCGTATCGGGGTGCAGAATGCGGTTCTGATCATGAATTAGTAATCGCGAAACTTCGACGAAAACTAAATACAAAAAAGAGAACACCGAACTATATTCGTCCCGAGAATTTTGATTTAGTTAAATTGAACAACCTCGAAATTAGAAAACAATTCGCGATAGAAGTAAAAAATCGGTTCGAAGCTTTGGAATCTTCAGACGAGGAACACAAAGATGTAAACAAACTATGGGAAGGGATCAGGGATAATATTAAAGAGGTCGGTAATTTATGTCTTGGAAAAATTGAAAATAAAAAG
Source organism: Piezodorus guildinii (assembly GCA_023052935.1). Lineage (NCBI taxonomy): Eukaryota > Metazoa > Arthropoda > Insecta > Hemiptera > Pentatomidae > Piezodorus > Piezodorus guildinii. The sequence goes on from CM041294.1 coordinate 91,165,976, forward strand.
AACAAACCTTGGTTCGACAGGGATTGTCAAAATATGTGCGAAAAAAGAAAAACCGCTAAACTGAATTCCTTAAATAATCCAAGCGATAATAATGTGGCTTATTTTCGGTTAGTAAAGAATGAAACTTCAAAACTCTTAAAAAATAAGAAAAGAGAGTATCTTAAAGGCAAAATAATAGAAATAGAAAAACACAGAAACGAAAATGACGTAAGAGAGATGTCAAAAGGTATAAACAAATCGCGTAAAAGATTTGAACCTCTATTGAATGCGATTAAAGATGCAAATAACAATATAATTGCGGATCCTTCTGAGATATTAAATAAATTTAAACAACACTTTGACGGCATCTTAAATACGGAAAATAATAATCAATCTCCTCTCTCTGAATATCAGAGCGCTGAACCATGGATAGACGCACCGAGTAAAGAGGAAGTCGAAATGGCGATAGGAAAATTAAAACGTTATAAGGCCGCAGGAAATGATAATATCACGAGTGAATTAATCAAGGCGTGTGGAGAAGCGGGCGTTTCCAAAATACATTTTTTAGTTAAAAAGATCTGGGAAACTGAAAAAATGCCCGAGGAATGGAAAGAATCAATACTTATTCCGATTCACAAAAAAGGACCGAGGTCGGATTGTAACAACTATCGTGGGATCTCTCTTCTCCCAGTATGCTATAAAATATTCTCGTCAATTCTAACTAGTCGAATCACGGAATACGCTGAGGAAATTATCGGAGATTACCAATGTGGTTTTAGGCGGAATCGCTCGACTATTGACCAAATATTTTCCCTACGTCAAATATTAGAGAAAAAATTGGAATACAACGGTGTAGTCCATCAACTTTATATCGATTTTAAAAAGGCTTATGATTCAATAGACCGTCAGAAGCTATATAACATCATGATTGAACAGGGAATACCTAGAAAGTTATTAAACCTAGTAGAGATGTGTTTGTCAGAAACATTCCATAAAGTTAGAATCGGTCATAATTACTCCGAGAGATTTGAGGTGCGATCGGGTTTAAAACAGGGTGACTCCCTTTCACCTGTGTTATTTAATATAGCTTTAGAATATGTCATAGAAAAGGTGATGTGTACCGAGAAAGGCTTAAATATGGGTGACAAGATTCCGGTTTTGGGTATGCCGATGATCTGGTACTGCTAGGTGAAGACACGGAAACCATACAACTAAATACAAGTGTGTTAATAAAAACCGGTAAAGAAATAGGACTCGAATTAAATACCGATAAAACGAAGTATATGATTAGTAGCAGAAACGGTGTCGATCTTGGAGATATTGATGTATCAGGTCATACTTTTGAACACGTAGAGAAATTCAAGTATTTAGGTTCAATTATAACTAGAAAAAATGAAATCCAGGAAGAAATAAAGTCCCGGTTAAAGGTGGGAAATGCGTGTTATTATTCAGTTGCTAAGTTACTTAGTTCGCGGCTTCTATCTAAAAACTTAAAGATTAGAATTTATAAAACTATTATTCTTCCAACGGTTCTTTACGGATGTGAAACGTGGCCGCTTACTTTAAAGGATGAACAGCGGCTTAAGGTTTTCGAAAATAAAGTATTGCGTAAAATATTTGGTCCAAAGAGAGATGAGGCCACTGGGGAGTTTAGAAGGTTGCATAACGCGGAATTGTGGAACTTGCATCCTGTGAATATAATTGAGCTGATTGCATCGCGGAGACTAAAATGGGCGAGTAAAGTTGTTGGGCTCGATGACGAACGGATTCCGAGAAAGTTGGTATTTGCTGATCCGACTGGTAGGCGTCCGAAAGGTAGGCCGAAGCGGAGATGGGAGGATTGCGTTAAGGCTGATCTCGGGAGCTTGGGCTTGAATGGTGAGCATTGGACGAGTCTGTGTAGGCGGAATTTGGTGGTATCGGCATCGAACCTTCGGGTTCGCTAAGCCTATTATTATTATTATAATAGTATATCTATGTATTTTTATTACCAAAAATTTGGAGCGATCAATTGTGCTATTAAAATTTAATAATCAAATTTAACTTAAAAGGGCAAAAAATTCCATTTAATGCAGCAAAAATTAAAAGCTTGCAATTTAGTACAAAAAAGGGCAAAACGTGCAAAATAAAATTGCAACATATTATTCCCTAATACATGAAGGGGATAGCTGTCCGGGTTTGAAGCGGAAATCCAGTCTCATGATCACACTAGGGGCGCTCTGCTTCGTAGGCAGCAAGGTGGTAGTACGGTCAACAAATTTTTCTTTACAGGAACCAGAAACAGTTAGTTTTATCGGCTTTTCATCACTCCCCATTAACATTTAAAACTTCGTATATTACATAATATTTTTTTTTTAATCTTTAGCTATCCGACGGTATATTATACATCTATATTACTATTCTTGAGTAAAAAAACACAAAAATTGCATACAAAAATATGTTTGCACTTTTCTCCTTTAGTTGCTTATCAAATTCGCTCAACTTGCATATTTACCCGTTATTTATCAATGCTAATAAGGTGATGTTCTAAATTTTTGGAAATCTATAAAATTAAAGGTACTTTAGGGGAAGAAAATTTAAAATATCGGCATTTAAGCCCTGTCAGACTACTTCAATCAGAATGAAACCTACATCTTATTAAAGCCCATCTAATCTTATATCGATACAGCGAGCTTAATCAAAATCGTTGGAGCCGTTTTTTTTTTAGAAAATCTTGAAAAATTGTAAAATGCCTGGTATATAGTGGCTCTTGGTTAGCTGATTTTGATGAAAAAGTTGCAGTAACATCTTGGGCGTATAGTTGTCTTATATATGAAATTTCAGTTTCATAGGACTTTTAGTTTTTGCGCTGGACTTACCACACACAGAGACCTTTTTGCAGGACTTGGTCATTTGGACTCATACGACCTTAAAATCTGTATTCCTGAAAAACTGGAATTCGAAAATTTTCACGATCGCAATACTTTCCCCTAATATATGTTTCATATATATATATATATATATATATATATATATATATATATATATATATATATATATATTATATATTCGTTTTAATATATCACACTCAAAAAGCACTCATTAACTTCCTTTTATTAGCCAATAGACATCAAATAGGACGAATTGCAGTTAGCTGGATATGTAATAAAATGTGTGTGTGTTAAAATATGATATTAAAAAAAATGTCTCGAAAGTGGGAACAGAACCCCGAAACGTAGAATAACAATGTCATAGGTAGTGATGAAAAATAAATTTGAAAGAAAAGAAAGTTAATGAGTGCTTTTTTGATTCTGAAAAATATTCACTTCGTAAAAAAAAAAAAGGACCTTGGATCCACTCCTGCTTGCAGCAGATCAATAAATCTTTAGGCATCTTCACCTAGTCGCAGATTTTCCTCCCCTCAGGGCTATTAAATACAATATCGACCTCGTGGTCTAGAATGGCCATCTGTTTTTAGAACCGGACTTTATTTTATTCCCTTCGGGTTTATTGGCGGATGAGAGGCGTAAAATGGGAATAAGGACTTCTAAAGCCAGAGGGGGTTTGGAAATAAATCCGCCATGTCCAATTACTTGGACGTCGAGAACTGGTTTTGTGTGATATGGCGGTTCTTAGCAGGGATTGTGTTTCCTGTCAGAACGTTTTGAGAAGTTGTCATCGTAGGCCTAATTTATACTTCGAGCGATTCGTAAGGTGGCTAGCTATAGGCGTGTTGCTAAGCGGCAAACTGGGACATCGCACAAGCTCGGAAAAATAGGGAGTGGCCTGGAAAAAGGTTAATTGTATGTACTCATCCCCTCTTTAAAAACCCAAAATTTCAGACTCGCAGAATATCCTAAAAAAAACTCACTGTACTTTCACTTACCTTTATATACAAGAGGGGTACTCACTACGTTTGCTATAGCATGCTATTTGTGTTATTTTTCTAAACCCGTCGAGTTTCTACAGTTATTTCCTGTATAAAATTGATGAGTTTAGCACAATAGCACAAATAGCATGGTATATCAAACGTAGTGAGTACCCCTAATATATAGCAAGGGAATCATTGCGATTGTGGAAATTTTCGAATTACAGTTTTTAACGGAAATACATAATTTAGAAAACGATGAGCCCAAATAACCAAGTCACGCAAAAAGTTCTGCTTTTCTGTGTATATGCGTGTGATAATTCCAGCGCAAATACGATAAATCTAATGAAAGTGATATTTCATATTTAAGATAACTATACGTCCGAGATGTTACAGCAACTTTTTCATCGAAATCAGCCAACCAGAAGAGCCACTTTATACTATGTTTTTAGCACATTTTTAAGATTTTCTCGAAAATGGCTCTAACCATTTTAATTAAACTCACTATATAGCGATGTAAAATTCAGTGGGCTTTAATATGATGTAGTTTTAATTCTGATCGAAATAGTCTGGCAGGTCTTAAATGCCGATATTTCAAATTTTCTTTCTCTAAAGTATCTATAATTTTGTAGATTTAAAAAAAAAATAGGCATAACATCTTGTTTGCATTGATAAGAAACGGATAAATATATAATTTAAACGAATACGATATCCAACTAAAGAAGAAAAGAGCAAAAATAGTTTTTTATGTAATTTTTTGTTTTTTTCTTGGACATAAAAACTGTAATATAGACATATAATACACCATTGGAAAGCAAATGATTTTAGAAACAATGTTATCTTCTACACGAAATTGTAAAAGTTAATGGAGAGTGATGAAAAGCCGATAAAACTAATACATACAAATCAATATTACCTCTCCTTTTTCAAGGCAAATTCCTATTTCTACTGGGCTATTTCTTCCCTTCTATATATTTATAATTCTTTCCTTCCAGTATAAGGAAGGAATTAGAATGCTCTGGATATTTAGGTTATACACTAAGCCACACTTATGCAATCAGGTTGTGCCTCTCTTAATGGACCGACATTTTTCACGAATATTTCTTTCCTTATTCGGACAGTTTTGTGATAATTCGTTGTCCTATAGGTCATGCGGGGAAGAAAAAATAAGAACAAGTTCCAAACCTGTTTTATTTTTTACCAAAGTCTAAAAGCCGACAAACATATTATAGCAATGCAGATGTTATATCCTTTAATTTTTTAAAAATAATTATCTTTTTTAAAACTTGTTTAATCTCACGATACTGTTTTTAATATCATTATTAAAAAAAATAAAATAAAACCATTGTAACTTTCAAAGAGAGATATAAAATAACGAACATTCTGATATACTCCTCTACCAGGTGAGAGAAGTATTTCTTAATCAAAATTCTTCTTCCAGTGGCGTGGCAGGCCATGTGGGCCCTAGGCCTCGCGGTGTAAATTGCTGCGAGTTTACACTCACGTTTCACGATGCAATTTTTAGGGTCATCACTCCCTACGATTAATTTTGAGAGTGGCCACCCTTTGGCTGACGGGTCTCACATACCCGGGGGAGAGGTTGTGAGTGAATCCACATTTTTTTACATCCTTCTAAAAGCCCCGCCGGGACTGGGATTCGAACTCAGAACCTGTAGCATGAGAGACTAGCGCGCTAGCCACTCAGCCACGGGCTCCCCAATCAAAATTTTAATAATCTTATTTTAGAGTCTGGACACGTTTCAGTTCCTCTTTGTAAAAAAAAAAATAAAAAAAAAAAAAAAAAAAAAAAATAAAATAAATAAAAAAAGCGTAAAGTATAACACTATATTTGATTATTTCCAAATAACAATATCTGGGTATAATGTTCATATTACAATTAACATGCAATTAACTAATATGAAAAGCAATAAATTAGTTGTCTATCACCACACGCTCTTTTCTCCTTTAGTTGGAAATCGAATTCGTTCAACTCATACATTAATCCGTGTTTTTATCAATGTTAACAAGAGGACATGATTAATTTATTCAAATCTACAAAATTAAAGGTACTTTGGATGAAGAAAATTCAAGATATAGGCATCTAAGACCTGTTAGATTTTTTAAATCAGAATGAAACCTATATCTTATTAAAGCTCATCAAATCTTAGGTCTATTTAGCGAGTTTACTTCCCCCCGAAGGACGGCATAACCAAGGATGTTTTAAACTCATAAACTTTCGGTATGGAATCGCTGCTATGCTAGCCACTACACATTAGTGACCCCACTATCGGATCTGTTTATCAGGAAGTTAAAAAACATAAAAAAAATATTGGGGGTTTATATTAAAAATATTTTTATTACATATGTTTTTGATTACATATTATTGCAATAAACATTTGTTATGTACAATATTAAAAGTTTAAGGAGATCATCTGTAGCAGGGTAATAAAAGCCTTCTATGCCAAAGGTCACGGGTTCAAATTCGCAGGTGTTCCTAGGATTTTTTAACGGGAGTAAAAAACCTTAGTTATGGTGTCCTTCGGAGGGGACTTAAAACGGTGGTCCCGAGCCTGTGCAATGTCAGGTACTCACTAAAGATCCCTATCCTAATTTTTTTTTTTTTTTTTTTTATATATTTATTTATTGGAATTTACAACTGTATAACAAGTAATACAACAAGTAAATTTGAATGAAACATAAAAAAGGCATGAAACACATGTAGAGAAGCTTCCCAATGGAAGAACTCTAAAAATATTCTAAACTAGAAGGTCCCGGGGCCATCTCCTTTTCAGACGCCTCGGAGGATTGTCAGGAATTGAAGAGGAAGAAAGGATTGAAACGAAAGGATTAGGGTGGGAATGGAGTTTGTCATGGAAGGATTGGTACCTCGTACGGGCCAAATCAGCAACATATGGGACATTAAGGTCTTTATGGATGAGTTTGTTGGTGACAAAGTAAGGAGCATTGAGGATTTTACGAAGGATTTTGGACTGAAGGGATTGGATACGAGAAGAATTCGATGGTTTAGTAGAGCCCCAGAGCTCAATTCCGTAAGTCCATATTGGTCTTATGATAGTCATGTAGATGAGTCTTTTGTAGTTAAGTGGAAGATTAGAACGTTTGTCTAGTAAGTGTTGAAGTAGTCGAAAACGTCGTGCAGCTTCTTGTCGTTTCAGTCTTGTATGAGGATTCCAAGTGAGTCGTTTGTCAAGGTGCAGTCCTAGATATCGGATCTGTTCAACCGGGACATGAAGAGTATTATTGAAGGAGACAGTAGGGCAGGAAGTCATAGGTTTACGACGAAGGGTAAATGTAATTTGGTTGGATTTGTTAGAATTTATTTTAATTCTCCAGTTCTGACACCATACTTCAAGGTCTCTGAGGTGGGATTGGAGAGTTTGAGAGGCAATCGTTGGATCAGTATTGACTGATAACACACAAGTGTCATCTGCATAGGTAGAAAGGAAGGTGTTAGGATGGGTTGGGATATCAGCTGTATAAACTGTGTAAAGGATGGGTCCTAGGATACTACCTTGAGGAACACCAGCAGACTGACTAAAAATGGACGAAAATGAATTATTATGATTGATTTTGAAGGATCTGCCAGTGAGGTAGGACTGGATAATAAGGAAGTATGTAGGGGGAAGGAATTGGCGGAGCTTGTGAAGCAATCCCGGGTGCCAGACTCGGTCGAAGGCCTGTTCCACGTCAAGGAAGGCTCCCGTACAATACAAGCCACGCTCCAATGTAGACGAGACAACGTCCACCACACGATGACATTGCTGGATAGTGGAGTGGGACGTCCTGAATCCAAACTGATGATCAGGAATTATGGAATTAGTATCAAGGATGGGATACAGGCGTTTTAGGATAAGTTTTTCCAATATTTTACCCATGATTGATAGAAGTGAGATGGGACGGTAAGAAGATGGATTTTCAGGCGGTTTCTTAGGCTTGGGTATCATTTTGACGATGGATAATTTCCAGGAGGCAGGAAAGTAGGTGGAACGAAGTACGGAATTATATATGTAAGTGAGATAGAGGATAGCTTTTCGAGGAAGTGCTTTTAAAATATGGGAAGTTATAAGATCATGCCCAGGAGCTTTGCGGGATGGTAAACTCTGAATAATGTTAGATATTTCTGACGGATGGAACGCTTTAGGAGGAAGGGCCATTTGGAGTGGGATATCTAGTTCATCTTCTATTAACTTAATGTGACCAGGATTATGGACATCTGGATGTGGATTAAAGGTTCGAAAAAGGTGCTCACCGAATATCTGGGCCTTCTCTTCATCAGATCTTGTCCAGACATGGGATTCTGTTAGGAGTGGATGATTACAGTTTTTGAACTTCAGTAGCTTTTTTGTCGTCGTCCATAATGATCTGTCTGTAATAGTAAGTTTTTCGGTGAAGTTGAGTAAGTTTTGAATTTTTGCTTTTCTGATTTCTGTTTTCAGTCTGTTAGTCAGTTTATTATAATAAGTTTTGTCTGATGGATATCTAGCCCTATGCCACTTCGATCTTGCCCTGCGTTTTTCCCTTAATAAGATTCGAATGTGCTGTGGCAGGGTAGTCTCCTGTGAGTTGGTAGTATTAATGGTCAAAGTGTTGTCAAGTATGCTACTGCTAATTGAGTCAGTCAGTTGTTCAACGGCTTTATCAATATCATGTGTAGTCTTAAGTGGGATTTTTAAGTCCAGTTTGGTTTCCAAGTCACTTCTGAATCCGTCCCAGTCTACTCGTCCTGTAATCAGAGTGGGAATGGTGGGTTTAGGAACAAGGCTCGAGTGCAAGGAAAGCAGAACTGGGCTATGATCAGATGAAAGGTCATTTAGGGTTTTGATTGTGGATTGGGAGGAAGATATCTGAGAGGAAACAAATATATCAAGGATATCTGGACGTTTTTTTGAGGGATGTTGGCCAATATGTTGGGCTCATAGGAGAAAGGATAGTATAACAATTGGAGTTAGAGACGCGAGAAAGGACATTACCACGGGAGTTGGATGTTCGGCAACCCCATCGTTGTTGTTTAGCGTTATAGTCACCTCCAGCAATGAGGCGCGGTCCTAAGGATCGGAAGAGGGTTTCAAGTTGGTTAAAGGAAAGAGAGTTACCAGGAGGACAGTATACAGCTGAGAGTGTAAGATGAAAAGGACGAGTTGAAATGATTACCGATGTTGATTGTATGGCATCAGTTGGAGTAGAAGGAATAAGAGAATGTGGTAAGGATTTATGGATAAGGATGCATGATCCAGCATGGGAAGTGTTGTCGGGATGGTCAGATCTATAAGTGATGTAGTCACGTATGTAAAAATTTGATCGTTGTGTGAAGTGAGTTTCAGTAAGTAGTGCTATGTCTATGTGGTTGTCATGTAGAAATAAGTCCAGTTCGTCACGATGGTTATTTAGGCCATTAGCATTCCACAAGATAATCGCTAGGGGCTTTACACTCATCGTTCGGGATTGAATGGAACTTGCGAAAGGACTCTGGTGAGAAGGGTGATCAGCGGTTGGATGGTAGCTCTGAGATCAGAGAGAAAGGACTCAAGGATGGAGTATATATTGGAAGGATCTTGATTAGGAAACTGATGTGGATAAGATACCTGGGGTGGATAGTTTATTGGTTCTGGATTATTGGCTGGGAGCTGAACTCGCCGTGGGGTATGAAGCTGTTCAGTCCGCTGAGATAACAGAGGTTGGGGCTTTGGCTGATTTGGTGGATTATAAGGACGTTCAGGAATTTTGGTAGGATGCTCAGGAGGGAGTTTCACCCGTAAGGGTAGATTTTGGGAAGGGGTCTGTTGACGGGAAGCTTGTGGTTTAGGACGGGAGACGGGAGGTTTGAATTGGGAGGTCGGAGGCTCCTGACTGGTAGTTTGTTGCTTTCTTACAGCGGTGACTTCTGAGAGAGATTTCCTGGCTTCTTCAGTGGGAACTCTGGATGCAGGTGTGGCAGGCTGCTGTGGAGCGATCATATTAGCAGTTTTTGGAATTTCAGGAAAATCACACAAATTTTCCAACTCTGGTACCTGAGGACGTATCTTCTGATCCATTCTTTTTACAGTTGAATTTTGTGATCTCTGGCGAAGAAGGCTTTTGTAAACGACACAACCCCTGTAACTAGCCGGGTGGCCTTCCCCGCAAAGAACACACTTTGCTGGCTCAGTCTGAGATTTCGGGCAAGTGGCAGAGGCATGAGGTCCGGCACACTTAACACACCTAGCCTGGTGGAAACAGTATGATTTAGTGTGTCCAAAGGTTTGGCATTTGGTGCACTGAACAATAGTAGTTTTTTGTCTAGGCTCTTCGAAACGGACGGATGAGTACACCAGCCTTCTCACCTGAAAAATTTCCGGATTATTACTGGCTGGTTCGAGGTCCACAAAAAATAATGGCAATGGGTATTTTCCTGTGGGGTGTGTCACTGAAGAGATGTTCCGTGCGTGATGCCCAATTTCTTCCAGACCTCGTTTAATTGCATCGGTGGGAGTGGATGAGTGGAGCCCGCGTAAAACCACTCGATAAGATTTTTCTTGTCTCAACTGATAACAATGAAAATCATAATTTTTTGAACTCAAATAACTTACCAGTTTTTTGTAATTGACTTTTGTGGTGGTATTAATTTTGATATCGCTTAGTCGAGAATAACACTGAAAGTTCGGTTGTCCGATGAGAGCGGCGATTTCATCACCAAACGATATAAAATCAATAATATTGGAAACATAGATAGGAGGTGGCTCGGGATCAGAAAATCCTTGAGGCTGGTTTGAAATGTTGGCTGAATCGGAATGGTTCGTAATAGAAGACGTTGCGTTTGAAAGTGGTGTGGCGTTTGAAACGGAAGGCGCCGGAGATTCAATTTGGTTGGCTGCAGTGGTGCTGCGAGTTTTTGGCGGAGAAGGAATTGATTTTGGCGGTTGTTTGGACTTGGCCGATTTATTTTTTTTTTTTGTTTGGCGAATTACCGCCGGACCCAGTGTTGTTCCTATGGCGTTTCTGACGTCGCGTTAAATATTGGGAGTCGGATTCGCTAACCTCAGAGAATGGCGTTTCTTCCCCTGATTCATCATAAGATAGAGTCTTATCTAAATCCATGATGAATACAATAGAAAAAATAAATATAAAGTCCCCTTATATTGCGAGATAAATAAAAAAAAAAAATAAAAAAAAAAAAAAAAGTTATATAGACTTATATAAATTACTAATAATAGAAAATTAACGTAAATATCTTAAAACTAAACTATTTACAATATATACATATACATAGAAAACGTAAAACAAAACGAACATTTCTGATTGATTAAAATAAAAATAAAGGCCTGGAAAAAGAGAAAAAACACACAAAACATAAAAAAATAAAATATAAAAAAATATTAAAATACAGTCTAACAGGAAGAACATAAAAGTTTATATGACGAATGTCTAGGTTACGAAGTCGGAAATGTCAATATTGCCGACCGAGACCTTGTAAACAAAGATGAGGATTAGTAAGTCCTAGCCTAGGCCTTATCTCCAGCCTAGGACGGCCACCAGTCTATTATTGTCTATCGAACTAATTGCCACTCACCTCGTGATGATATGTGTTCGTTAATGTGTTTATCAGTGCAACCACTCACGATTTACAAAGTTTGAAGCATTTTCAAGCAGTATCACATTGATGAGAAGGAAACTAACATAGAGCAATACGTAAGTAGAACTGTGCCAGTCGCCATTTTAGAAAACACTCCCTATCCTAATTAAACCTGGAAAGGCAAAATTTAGGACTCCCACTGTAGCATCGTTCGATTAGCTACCGTAGCATAAAGTGACGTTAAATAAACAAACAAATCAAAGTTTATGCTCTATAAAATAAATAAATAAATATTTTTGATCTTTTCTATTTTGGTAAGATGTAGAATTCGTCAAACTTATATATTTAGCCGTTTTGCATTAATCCTAATAAAACAATATGGTTAAGTTTTTGGAATCTACAAAAGCCCTGTCAAAATATTTCAATAGCGAGTTTAATCAAAATCGTTACCGCTGTTTTTGAGAAAATCGTGAAAAATGGCAAAATGCACAGTACAAAGTGGCTCTTCTGGTTCCCAGATTTCGATGTAGAAGTTGTAACACCACAGCGATATAGAGGAGAGTAACCAAATATGGGATGCCATTTTGTTTTTGCCTCAAAAATAATAAACTTAAAAAAATTAACCATTTATTGAAGTCAAAATAATCACACATACATTTTTAAAGAGCTAAGTAAACCATCTTATGTTCTTAATAAATAATATATTATTAAATTGAGCATTAAACAAAATATCAAAATAGACGCTAAATATGGAAGAGGTACTCAAATATGAGCTATAAATAGTAACTTAAAATATCTTGAACGAAAATAACAATGATAAATATTTATCTTATAAGAGATCAAATTACTTTGGTAGGCGGAAGAAATCACATAATTTACTTAGAAAAATCGCATATCCTGGAGTCGAACTCTGACCCAGCACAGTGATTATGTGCCTAGAGCTAACAAAATTAAACTTCTTACCTACCTACATCTTACCTAGTTCTTCTGCAGCGTTTTCGAAAAAGAGTTCCTGATAAAACGTACACGCTACCTACCTACCTAGTAGGTACTTTTAGAACCACATAACAAACCACCTGGATCGTATAATAGCATCGTCCGATTAGCCATAGTAGCATAAAGGGACGTTAAATAAATAAACAAAAAAAACCACCTGCCCATATTCAGGACCATAGTCATAGCCCATATTCAAAATACTTTACTTAAAATTCTTTCTTTATTAACTTGATCGTGTACTTTACAAATCAACAAAGCAATAAATCGACCATAATTCATACAATTATACATTCTGCAATAAAACACATAGTTCCAGTATCTAGACCTAATTTTACTATCACTAACCTATATATGAAATATATAGTAAGGGAAAGTATTGCGATCGTGAAAATTTTCTAATTCCAGTTTTCAACGGAAATACTCGTTTTAGGGTCTTCTGAGTCCAAATGACCAAGTACCGAAAAAAAGTCAAGAAAAAATGTGTGGGTGTGGTAAGCCTAGCGCAAAAATGGTAAGTCGCACGAAACTGAAATTTCATATTTAAGACAACTATACACTTGAGATGTTACATCAACTTTTTCATCAAAATCGACTAACCAGAAGAGTCACTTTATACTATGCATTTTGTACCTTCTTACGATTTTCTCAAAAACGGCTCTAACGATGTTGATTAAACTCGATGTAAAATTTAATGTCTCTTAATATCATGTAGGTTTCATTCTGATTAAATAGTCTGACAGGGCATAAATGCCGATATTTTAAATTTTCTTCCTCTGAAGTACCTTTGATTTTGTAGATTTAAAAAAAAATAGGCACATCGTCTTATTAGCATTCATAAATAACGGCTAAATATGCAAGTTGAGCTAATTCGATAAACGAGGAAAGTGCAAACATATTATTTAAGCAATATTTGTTTTTTGGATAAGAACAGTGATATAGACGTATATATACCGTTAGAAAGAGAAAGATTTTAGAAAAAAATATTATCTCATACACAAATTTGTAAAAGGTAATATACAGTAACGAATGGGTAATAAACTTATTACTGATTAACGTTTTAATATAGTTATATTATTTAATCTGAATCATATGTTTCTAACGAAAATGAATACACCTTTTTATTAAAATTAACTTAAAATATTTTTCGAATTGAAGTATATTTAATAGTTTTTAAATTTATATTAACAGTCGATACCTAGGACTCCATCTTGACAAACGTCTTACATGGAATCCTCACACGAGTTTAAAACAAGAGACTGCCCGTAGATACCGATTACAACAACACTTACTCGACAAACGTTCAACACTTTCAATTCATTAAAAAAAGCTCATTTATGTTACCGTCATCAGACCCATCTGGACTTATGGAATCGAGCTTTGGGGCTCTACTAAACCATCTAATTCCTCCGTATCCAATCCTTACAATCTAAAATCCTTCGTAAAATCCTAGATGCTTCTTATTTCGTCACAAATAAAATCACCCATAACGACCCTAATATCCCCTTTCCCGTACCAGATATACCACTTTTAATTCCAAATTCCCAGCCCATAAAACCCTCTTATTCGCAACCTATCAACCTCACATATTCCTGACAACCCCCCAAGGCCATTGAAAAGAAGATGGCCTCGGGATCTACTTACTTAAATAAACATTGAAGTTCTACCGCTGGGTAGTTTCTTCACAAGCCTTTCACGCCCTTTATTCTAATTCAACACTTTTACTTATTGTATTTGGGGATCACTTGTAGCTGGGTGGCTAGCGTAACAGCCTCCCATGCTAAAGGTCACGGGTTCAAACCCGCAGGTGGTCCTAGGATTTTTTAATGGGAGTAAAAAATCCTTAGTTACGCCGTCCTTCGGAGGGGACGTTAAAAGGTGGTCCGAGCCTGTGCGATGTCAGGTACTCGTTAAAGATCCCTATCCTAATAAAACCTGGATAGGCAAAATTTAGGACTCCCGCTGTAGCATCGTCCGATTAGCCATAGTAGCGTAAAGTGACGTTAAATAAATAAACAAACTTATTGTATTTATCTTAATATACAGTTGTAAAAATCAATAAAATATAAATAAAAAAATATATATTAACAGTCGAGGTAAGTGAAAGTCGTGTTGCCCGCACCAGGTTTTTATTAATTAAATAATACATTGGTATGTACCGCAGAAAATTGTTCGTCAGCAGGAACACAGTCAGCTCACGCGCGATCGACAAGAATTAGTAATTATTTCACTTACCTATATATGTAATATATAGGAAAGTGAAAGTAAAAACTATCATCGTTTATTTTAGCGAAGTGTTCAATAGCCCGGGCTAGAATGGAAGTTGAAGAAGAGCGTTGAAAGGGTACGTGTTCTGTCTTAGAGACGGCTATCTTCAATGTTGGAACTTTTGTTTGGTCCCTCGCAAAGTTTTAATGGCTCAACTCCAGCAGATTTCGTCAATTCTCCAACATTATCTTCAATCATCATTCTTCCTTTTGTCAGCTTTAGGTTGGCATTTTCTAAGCTATATTTTCTAAAGATCTCTGCCTTTTCCTTATGTTTCTTCTTGTAATTAATAATTTACTTTAATATGAACTTTTCGTTTTATTCTTACTTTCACTTACCTATATGTGAAATATATAGTATGGGAAAGTATTGCGATCGTGAGATTTTTCTAATTCCAGTTTTCAACGAAAATACTCGTTTTAGGGTCTCCTGTGTCCAAATGACCAAGTCCCGCAAAAAGGTCTGTGTGTGCTCGGTAAGTCTAGCAAGAAAACAAAACTGAAATTTCATATTTAAGACAACTATACGCCCGAGATGTTACATAAACTTTTACATCAAAATATGAAATAAATAGCAAGGGAACCTCTTGCGACACGTTCTATGGTCCAACACCCGAGATGTTACAGCGACTATTTTACCAAAATGCTCTGAGCGGATGTGCTACTTTACACCATGCATTTAGCACTTTGTTACGATTTTCTCAAAAACGACTCCAACGATTTTCATTAAACTCGCTATATGGATGTAAAATTTAACAGGCTTTAATATCATGTAGGTTTCATTCTGATTGAAATAGCCTGACAGGGCTTAAATGCCGATATTTTAAATTTTCTTCCTCTGAAGTACCTTTGATTTTGTAGATTTAAAAAAAAAAAAAAATAGGCACTTCGTCTTATTAGCATTCATAAATAACGGCTAAATATTTTAAATTTTCTCCCTCTAAAGTGTCTTTATTTTTTGATTCTATAAAAATAAGTATATCATCTTTTTAGCATTAATAAAAAACGGATAAATATATAATTTGAATGAATATGATATCCAACAAAACGAGAAAAGTGCAAACATATTATAGTTTTATAAACAAAATAATTGTAATGTAGATGTATAATATACCATTGGAAAGCTAATAATTGTAGAACATCATGTTATCTTACGTACATAGCTGTAAAACGAAATGCAGAAAGATGAAAAGGACAGGAACTTAAGTGATAATTGCAGATACTAATGTATATTTGTATATTATTTAATTAAAAACACTTGTTTTTAACCAAACTGAATCTAATTCTTTAAACTTGGTTCAACTCTTTTTTGTTTTATAATTCTTTAATTGATTTTAAGGGAGCAGCGTGGTCTAGTGGATAGGGAACTAGTCTACTGTTCTCCGGGTCCTGGGTTCGGATCCCGGCTGTGGCAGAATATTATTTATTCCGTTAACTCAGCCGGCGGGCGACCTTAGGGCATGGAGACCCTCCTGGTGCAGAACCCAGCCTCTTTAAAGTGGGTATCCGAAATTGGGGAAAAACCTGACGGCTGAGCGAGATTAAGGCCTAATCACCTTTTTGCAGACTATTGTTACTCCTATAAACAGTACGAAGCTCTATATTTACTGAGCCCAAGACCCTTCATGAGTTGTAGAGTACTGGCTTTTTTTTTTAAATTCATTTGAAAGTCAAAGTCGAAAGTCAAAGTGAAAGTCGTGTGTTGCCCGCACTAGATTTTTTCATACGGAATGCTAACACACGGAAATATATCCATGTTAAAGCTCCCAAATTAAATTATCGGGATCAGAGTTAGTTTTAAAAACGGTATTCTCTTTCGAATCCTATTCAACACAAGGGAAAATTCGTTATACCAACAACTTGTCAAATGTTTGTAAAGTATGAAATACTGAAGGAACAACGAACAAATGAAGCCCCCACGCAACTGTAGAGCCTCTTCACAAACATTGCCCAAATGTTTGACAAAGTTCTGCGTTGGATTTCGACGACCAAATTGAAAAAAAAAACTGCCTGTTTATTTTCATTTTATCGAGTCTGGCTTTAACAAAGGGATAAATAAAAATTGATAATCTGATGATACATTGGATAGATGATAAACAAAATGTGGAAAAAAATAGATAGATATTTTTTTCATCAGGAATCTTAGATTGATAAAAAATCTGTTAGGGCAACACAGGACTTTTATTTACCCCAGTTGTTAAAATCAGTTTAACAACTAATAAATAGAGTTCAAAAAGGTTTAAATAATACTATTTAGTTTCGTTGGAAGCATATGTTTTAGATTGTAGATATATTTTTTTTTATCTTCATATAATTAAATTCACACCTGCCATCTAATTGACAACCAGCGAAAGTGATAGTTCAGTGAAGGTGATGTGGCGTGATAGGCATGATGGAGAGGGTGCCCAGCGACATCTCTTTCTGGCGTGTTTCTTAATTATCATTTATGTGAAGAGATCCCTCATCCAACTTCTTTTCCGCCTTCTGCGAGTGTCGTGAGACATGTTAGTAGTGGCCCTGTTTTGTATTAGTGAGTTAGTATGCCCGTGTAAGTTGTGAAAAGGTTTGTAGAGGGTCCCAATCTGTTTATTGATTGTTGGCATGTAAAGTAGGGTTGCTAACGTAACATGTTGAGTTTGTAGTAGTAGTTCTTAAATTTTTTTGATTGAACAATTTGAATTTTACGTATGGTTGTCTTTTTGGAGGTCCCGAGGCTTTTTGTGAGGCGTAAGTCTAAATGGGCTTCATTAGGTAAGTGTAAGTGTTTATTTTATTTTTAAGTTTTAATTTTGAACGTCTTGAGAGTAGTGAGTATAAAAGTTTTAGTCTTTTGTTTGGCGTTATCTGTTTGTTCTTGATGTGTGGGCCCCATGTCTTTCTTCTGTCGAATGTCAAGACGATATATTTTATTGTGTCTGTCTGTAGAATTTGGATGTTGTCAAGATATACTGGCGGGCAGGTGTTGTGTCGAAGAGTAAAAGTAATATGTTGGGATTCGTCCTGATTAATTCGAATTTTACGAAGTTAGCACCAGTCATGGAATTGTGTTAGGTGGTGTTGTAATGTCTGTGAGGCGTGCGTGGGATTGGGATGTTTTGTTATGATTGATGTATCGTCTGCGTATGTCGCTGTTGGTTTAGGAGGTGATTGGCATGTCGTGTGTGTATATCATGTAAAGTAGTATATTGTCGTGTGTGTATATCATGTAAAGTAGTGGAGCGAAAACCGATCCTTGAGGTACTCCTGAAAAGACTGGTCTAATTTATGAGATTTCTGTGTCTTGACAGACAGAGAAAATATATAATTTAGGAATACAAAATTGTTATCTACAACAATTAGTTAATTTTATCAACTATTTATCACTCTCCATTACATTTTATAAATTTGTGTATAGTATTCTATATACATATTTTGTATAGATAATGTTTTTTCTAAAATCTTTAGCCATCCAATTATACATATATATTACGTTTCTTATCTTGAAAAAAAATTACATTAAAAAATACTTATGCTCTTTTCTCTTGATTGATATGCATTGATAACAAAAACGGATATGCAACTAAAGGACAAAGGAGCAAACATATTTTTATGTACTTTTTGTGTTTTTGAACACAAGAAAAGTAATATAGATGTAAAATATACCGTTGGAAAGCTAAAGATTTTAGTCAAAATATTATCTAAATTCAATTGTAAAAGTTAATAGAGAGTGAAGAAAAGCCGATAAATATAACTTATTATTGCAAATAATAATGTAATAGATTCTAATAAAACACATATTTCTATGGAAACTCAGTTTAATTAATTTCTTAACCATTTAAAATCTCAAACTGTTTTTAAAATTCTTTAAATTGATTTTATCAAGGGAGGTAATTGGAAGTCGTGTGTTGCACGCACAATATTTTTTTTCTTCCTAATGTCAGATGAAAGTTTATACCATTTTTAATATTTATAGGGGGCGGTTTACTAACGCCGACAGGGGTTCCACCCAGTGGTGAAGATAACACCCCTCCAAATGGATGGGCCCAACATTTACCTTTGAGATGAGGCGATAAAGGTTAATGGGGGGTGTACCCTAGGGTCTGCCTTAATGTTCGTATTAATGCTAATTGATACAACAGCTTAGGATCTGTCTTCAGCCTGCAACAGGATATATTTCTCTTTTGATTGATGATAATTGTCTATTATTTATACGAGTCAAATACAAAAAGGCATTTGCAGGAATACAGGTCGACTCCTACTTAATATATAAAAATAATTTTCAGAGCAAAACCTGTTAGAATAAATAAACAAACAGTTGCAAATTATTACACAGTGGATTTTAAAATTTATTTAACATCACTTTATGCTATTCTGGCTCGTCCGATTAGATCTTAGTTACTCTACGGCATAATTATTAATTTAAAACGATCTTTTGTCATTGTAGAAATTGATTATATATTCATATTATTATATGCTATTATTCAAATTTTCTCTATATTACACAACCCAGGCAACGTTTCGGTCCTGTTGTATGACATATTGAAAATAAATGTGAAACATACATCCATACATAAAAAAAAATATATTGTTTGGCCAATACACGTCTTCTAATTACCTCTATTGTTAAAATCAATTTAAGAATTTTTTATTATAATTGGAGATGAAAAATGATTAAAGGATTGTTTGTTTGTTTATCGTCACTCAATACTACTGTGGGTAATCGGACGATGCTACAGTGGGAGTCCTAAATTTCGCCTATCCAGGTTTAATTAGGACAGGGATCGAGTACCTGACATCGCACGGGTACTACCTTTTTACACCCCCTCCGAAAGACAACCTTACTAAGGATTTTTTACTCCCATTAAAAAATCCTAGGACCACCTGCGGGTTTGAACCCGTGACCTTGGGCATAGAAGGCTGTTGTGCTAGCCACTATGGTAAGGTGAACCCATTTCACAATGGTTTATTATTTCCAAATAACTATATTGGGGTACAACAGTATTATTAGATGTTTGCAGACAATTAACTAATATGAAAAGCAATAAATTAATCAAAGGCAAATTGGCAAACCACTGCTAATTTCAAAACATTTATTAACCGATTTCAATAATTTTTTTTTTTGTTTCGTTGGGAGAGTGATTCACTATCGAATACTTTTGAATCATAATTATATGGTATTCATAAATACGGCGGACAGGAGAAATTATTCGTTATTCTGGTCTAACGTATCTCGAAACGTAAAACCTCAAATTTGAGAAATGTTGGGATGATTTTTTTTTTTTTTTTTTTTTTTTAGATCACGCATAGGCTCATTATTGAAATTTAAAACATCAAAACATTTAATTTTTTAAAATTATTTTTAAAAAATTCTGATTCCAAAATACTTTGATTCTATCTACATGTTCAATGATAACCCAGTTATAGGGAAATAACATCTCTTATAAGTTGTAAAAAAAAATTATCCTAAGACTCTACATATTTTTCTTCATCTTCAAAAATAACTCAGTTATGTACGTATGTATCCATATGGATGTATTAGTAAAACTTGATTATACCTGATTAATAGTTTTTTTCCATTTTAGGATCATCGTCGGATGCTCTAGTACTTTCATGTCTAATTTTGAAAATATCAGTCCAGTAGTTTCGGACATATTTTAATATATTACTTATTGCTATCTTTCAAGTAATTTATTACTTTCACATATATAGTAAGAAGTATTGCGATCGTGAAAATTTTCGAATTCCTGTTTTCAACGGAAATACACGTTTTAGGGTCCCCTGAGTCCAAATAACCAAGTCCCGCAAAAAGGTCTGTGTGTGTGTGTGTGTGTGTGTGGTAACTCCCGGGCGGAAACGGTAAGTCCTATGAAACTGAAATTTCATATTTAAGACAAATATACGCCCGAGACGTTACAAAACCTTTTCCATCAAAATGAGCTTACCAGAAGAGCCACTTTATACCATGCATTTTGCACCTTCTTTCGATTTTCTCGAAAAACGGTTCCGAAGATTTTGATTAAACTCGCTATATCGATGTAAAATTTAATGGACTTTAATATCATGTAGGTTTTATTTAGATAAAAATGGTCTGACAGGGCTTAAATGCCGATTTTTTAAATTTTCTTCCCCTAAAGTACCTTTAATTTTGTAGATTCAATAAAAATTACTAGATTATCTTGTTAACGCTAATGAAAAACAGGTAAATATATAAATTGAATAAATTCGATACCCAACTAAAGGAGAACAATAGAACAAATATTTTTTAATGCAATTTTTCGTTTTGAACATAAGAGCAGTAATATACATGTATGATATACCGTTGGAAAGCTAAAGATTTTAGGAAAAATATCATCTCATACACAAGCTTTTAGAGGTTAATAGAGAGTGATTAAAAGATGATAAAACTAACTGATTATTTAAGATAATAATATAATAGATTTTTTAATAAAACACCTGTTTCTATATAAATTCAATTTGATTAATTCCTTAACAGTTTCACGTGTTTTTATCTCTAACTGTATTTGAAAATTCTTTCATTGATTTTAAAAATGGAGGTAAGTGAAAGTCGTGTGTTGCCCGCAGCAGATTTTTTGAATTGGTGATCATCAACAATTGACAGACGACTAGAGCGTTTTTCGTCTTCCAAGTCTAAGTTTTCGGTTCCGAACAAACTTATATATGAAATATATAGTAAGGGAAAGTATTGATATCGTGAAAATTGTCGAAATCCAGTTTTCAACAGAAATACACGTTTTAGGGTCGAAATAACCAAGTCCCTCAAAAAGGGCTGTGTGTTGTAAGTCTAGTGCAAAAAATAAAAGTCATACGAAACTGAAATTTTATATTTAGGACAACTATTCGCCCAAGATGTTACAGCAGCTTTTTAATCAAAATCTGCTAACCTAAAGAGCCACTTTATATCATCCATTTTGGACCTTTTTACGATTTTATTAAAAACGTCTCCATCGATTTTTATTAAACTCGCTATTGGATCTAAAATTTATGGTCTTTAGGGAACCTACCTGATTATTCTGATTGAAATAGTCTGACATGACTTAAGTGCCTAATTTATGAATTTTCTTCCTCTAAAGTACCTTTAATTTTGAAGATTCTTTAAAAATAACTATATCGTCTTTTTAACATTGATAAAAAACGGATAAATAAATAAGCTGAACGAATTCGACATCCAACGAAAGGAGATAAGAGAAAAAATATCTTTTCATGCAATATTTGTGTTTTGGAACATAAAAAAACAGTAATATAGATGTATAATAACCGTTGGAAAGCTAAAGACTTTAAAAAAAAATATTATCCTGTACACGAAATTGTAAAGTTAACGGATCGTGGTGAAAAACCGATAAAATTAACTGATTGTCGTAGATAATAATATATATTGATTATTTAATTAAACACGTGTTTTTATTAATAATCAATGTAATTAATTCCTTAACAATTTATTTTTATATCTAAATGTATTTCAAAAATCTTAAATTGATTTTAACAACGAAATAAAATGAAAGTCGTGTGTTGCGTGCACCAGATTTTTTGAATATGTAAACATTATTGACATGATTTTATAAAAAAGAGAGGATTAAACTAAATGGTTTAAAAACGCTTCAAACTTATCTTTTGTCAAAAGATATATTCGTACATGGATACAAGGTTATGCATACATCAAATCAGAATGAATGTAAAATATCGGAGAATCAATGCGATTTCTCGGAACGTCAGGGTTGAAATATCCCAAGGGAATTCCTGCAGAAATACTTGCTCATCGATTCTCAGGAGGATAAATAACAGTGACAATAATTCGTTAGCATTTCTCAGTATCTGTAGAAGGAAACAATAGAGAGATAAATCTTGCTCAAACAGCTGTACGTCGGTAGAATATGCTCCTTTACATGCCGTCTTTCGGTCAGCTGATTATAATGAAATTAGATGAGGAAGATGGTTGGGAGTGCGGTCATAAATTAAAAACACACAATTAAAAATAAGCGTTATTTTAATTATGTGCCGACGTTTCGGCCTACAATGTGGGCCTTCATCAGGGCTAAAAGAAACAAGATAACAACCAATGTAATTATACACTTAATAATGCGTTAGGTATATAATAATAATATGACAGTAATAAATTATGGGAACATAAATAATATTAAATGTAAAATGATAATAAGATGACAATTATAAAGTATGGAAATAAGGTGACAGTTATAAAGTATGGAAATAAACAAAATTAAGATGATAGTTATAAAGTATGGAAGTAGACATAATTGAGATGATAATATTGTAATGAGAATATATAAATAGAGACTAAGTAAATGAAAAAAATATTGATAAAGGAAAAATATGTGAACAATTAAAATTTTAAATATTAACAATTTTGAGTTGATATATGACGGTAATATATTAAAAACATAGTTAAGGGTATAGGTAATATATAAAAAAATATAGTCATTACAAAAGAGAAACAGTATGAATAAAAAATAATAATTTAAATTTTAAAATAATGTAATATTAAACTAATAATTATATGTCAGGATATGTAACGGAGAAAGATATGAGTATGGAAAGGGGGAGAAAGAAATGGGCGATGAAAAAAGACCCTTATCAATAAGAAAAAATACTTACGTGACGACGTGAAAGCATTGCCTACAGAAGTGATGTTTCCCAGTTTAAAAAAACGCTCATTGCGTGGAACGGAAAATATGAGAACTAGAATGTCCGTTAGGAAAATTCCAAGAAGCTAAGTTATGTTTACTGATTCGATTGTTAAAAAATAGCCAAAAGTCATTACTTGAGAGTACTTGAGTTATTACTTATGAGTATTTGATAAAATTGTAAGAAATAGTGACGAGGTAAAGATTAAAAGATTTTAAGTAATAACGGATGACGATGATAAATGATGAATGATCATAAGGTAATAACGAATTTTAATGAAAAGTTGCTGTAACATCTAGGGCGTATAGTTGTTCTAAATATGAAATTTCAGTTTCATAGGGACTTTTTGTTTACGCGCTGGACTTACCACAGACACACTAACACACAAAACTTTTTGCGGGACTTAGTCATTTGGAATCAGGGACCCTAAAACGTGTATTTTCGTTAAAAACTGAATTTCAACAATTTCACAATCCCAATACTTCCCCTTACTAAATATTTCATATATAAGTTTGTGAAAGTAAAAAGGATTAGTTTATGTGTTCTTATGCATCAGTTTCAAAAAAAAATATATAAATTAATAGGCTAAGCTTATAATAATAGTAAGAATAATGAGATAAAATATTAGATAAAAATAAAATAAAATTATAATACTATATTTTATTAAATATATGGTGACTCCTAAGAAACCTGAACAGCGCCGAAATATTATATTCATCATCGGAGAGTAAGGAGGATATATTAGGTCTAAGTCCAAAGTTGGTTAAACTTCTCCTATAAAAAGGGAATTCCTCTAAAATATGGCTAATAGTCAGGATATTATCACAGTGTTGGCACTTAAGGGGTGGTTGTTTGGTAATGAGATGAATATGGGTCATGTTAACCTAGCCAGGACAACTTCCTCTCTGTGGCTTGAGCGATATGATGAGGACCAAGGCTTTACTGTTTTCTTAACGTTTTTTAGTTTGCTAGCAGGACTTTCGTCCCACATGGACTGCCAGGCATCTGATATTTTCTTCCGAAGTGGATGAGATATATCTCGCGGAGTGAGAATAGCTACGCCTTGACCCGGAAGGGAGAGTGCTTGTTTAGCGGCCCTGTCCGCCAGCTCATTACCAACTATCCCCACGTGGCTTGGGATCCAAATAAAGCACACTGTCTTTTCTAATTCCTTGAGCATATGAATGTATCGATGGATCTTTAGGACGAGAGGTTGGCGAGAGTACATGATACGTAGATCTATCAGTGGTATTTTGCTTACTTAAAATTGAAGAGAAAAAACTTCATTTTCATCATTTAATGATTTTTAATTTTCAAAAAGGAGAAAGCCCCGTCCGTAAGTGGTTTGCTCGGTTCAGAACCGACGTTTTTACCGAAAGTTTAGACTTGGAAGACGAAAAGTGCTAGGGTGGTCTTTCAATTGTTGATGATCAATTAAAAAAATTATTGAAAAAATAGAAATAAGTAATATATCAAAATTAGTCGTAGGGAGTGATGACCTTACACTAAAAATAGCATCATGAAACGTGACTGTAAACTCGCAGGAGTTTACACCGCGAGGCCCAGGGCCAACACGGCCTGTCGCGCCACTGAAAGAAAGAAGAAGAAGAAGAGATCAAAATAGGTCATATATAATCGATAACAAATATTTACAAGAAGTTTTTATTGTAATCACCAGTAAATATTTTCGTTTATATGCCGTCTTCCGGTCAGTTGATTTTCATGAAAAAGGTGCTGTAGGATCATAGGTTGTCGGACATATAGTTGTCTTAAATATAAAATTTCAGTTTCATATGACTTTTCGTTTTCGCACAGGACTTACCACACACACACTAACACACAGACCTTTTTGCGGGACTAGGTCATTTGGAATCAGGGACCCTAAAACGTGTATTACCGTTGACAACTGAAAATTTCACGATCGGGATACTGTCCCTTACTGTATATTTCATAGATAGGTAAGAGAAAGTAAAAATTCCAATAATACCATTGGAAGTGAATTTACTAAGGAACAAAATTATGTTAAAATGGCTGATATATCTTTAATAGAACGACCAGTGCAGATTTTGTCCTGAAATAGTGCGTTTGAAACCACTGTGCGTTGACGCTAACTACTCTCTTCATTACACGACCTGATAACCAGTCTCTTGACATCCGATAAGCCTCGAACTCACTAATTACACTACTTTGACTAAATTAGTCGAGCTCAATCATAATTAGCGTTTATCTTTTCTCCAGAAATTTCCTCGGATGTTTTAAACTTCGCCAAAGTTGGTTGTGTTTACTTTGAGGAGTCAGGAAATGCTTCTGGCCGAGGCATCTGGAGGGCGATAAGAAGAGAAGTTTGTTGAGTCAGGATAAGCAAATAATATAATAATGATCTTAAACTGGACGAAGTTAAACAATGTATTTTTTTTGACAAAGCAGCGCTTCATAAAAAAAAGAAAGAAAAGTTATTGTGTTCAGTACATACGGCGTGTATCATAAATGTCTAGTCATAGTACGGAAGCAGACAGAAGACCTCACGTAGAAGAAAAAAACTGGTGCGCGCTACACACGACTTTCACCTACCTCCGTTATTTGTATCAATTAAGGAATTTTTTTTTATTTAAAAACGAAAATAAATTGTAAACGCAAATTCGACTATTTAATCTTCTAAGAAATTTCTTCTCTCATTTGGTACCACTGTTTTTTCTATGCGCGTACATCAAGTAGATATATGGGTTCACCAACTCAGGTATTGGCTAGCATAAACTGCCTTCTATGTCCAAGGTCGCGGGTTTAAACCTGCCGGGTGGCCCTAGGAGTTTTTAATGGAAGTAAAAAATCCTTAGTTATGCTGTCCTTCGGTGGTAACGTAAAAAAGTGGTCCCGACTCTGTGAATATTAGGTTCTCGATAGAGATCCCTACATAGTCAAAATTTATGACTCCCACTATGGCATCATCCGATTAGCTATAGCAGCATAAAGTGACGTAAAATGAATAAACAATCAAGTAGACATATTTCTGTTTTTCTGATAAAACACGTTTTAAGGTCTCCTGATTCAAAATGACCAAGTCCCGCAAAAAGGTCCGTGTGTCTGAGTGTGTGTGTGTGGTAAGTCCAGCGCGAAAATGAAAAGTCCAGCGCGAAACTGAAATTTCATACTTAAGACAACTCTACGCGATAAATGTTACAAATCAGCTTACCAGAAGAGTCACTTTATACCATACATTTGACACCTTTTTAGGATTCGAGTAAATTAACCATATCGTCTGATTAGCATTGTATAGTAAACAACAGGTAAATATAAAACTTCAACGAATTCCATATCCAAGTAAAAGAGATTTTTTTTTTTTTTAACGTAAGAACAGTAATATACATGTATAATATACCGCCTGAATGCTAAAGATTTTGGAAAAAAATATTATCATATACATACTATAGTTTAAAATTAATAAAGAGTGATGAAAAACCGATAAAACTAACTAATTATTTTAGATAATATAATAGATTATTATCTAAAATAATTAGTTTCTTTATTCGAATCAAAACACAGACATATTACAGTGCAAGTAGAAGTCACTATCCCACTAAGGCGAGTTCACTTGCGGCAATTCAATAAAAGTACAATAACAAACAGTAACAGTACACAGTACAATACAATACAATACAATACTTAAATAATATAACACAATTTTATAAAGAAACAGTAACACACTATACAGCAAAAAAAAATATATATATAATACATAAGAAATATAAAATGCAATCATAAAGAAACAGTAACACACTACACAGCAAAAACAATATAATACATAAGGAATATAAAATACAATTATAAAGAAAAGTAGCTCAGTATGAAGCAGTAATTGACTAAGATTTAAAGCTGTAAGGAATATATATACATATATACAAGATATAAAATTGAATTACATAATCCCTAATTAATACAAAAAACAATTATAAGAAACAGTTAAACAGTACACAGAAATAAACTGTAATTGACTAAACCAAAAGCAATAAGGAATACAAATTCATATATTCAAGATATAAAATTAAGGCAAGTAAATACAATATTGAATTACATGATTAAGCAATATAAAGAAACATAACATAGTACACAGTAAGAAATTGACAAAATCAAAAGTCAATAAAGAATACATATACTTGTATACAGGATAAATATCAGAATGAGTGACGCAGGCTGGCATGATGACATGTCTATAGCGATGAGTAATTTGGATTCAATAATTCAGCAATTTTTTCTTCACTGAGGGATTTCGCACACAGTAGCAATGGAATAACAAGTCTGGTGTGTCGTCCAGGTATGTTTTGGTCTTGGCACAACTAAGCTAAAGTAATTTTTCAGTCTTGTTGAAAAACGGTTAGGGAGGAAAATCAAATTTTTTTCTGTTACCCGTGGTTTTCATAAGAAAAACTCAAATATACTAACTTGATGTGCATGTACAGAAAAACAAGTGGTACCAAATGAAAGAAGATGAAATCTTAGAAGATTAGGAAGTCAAACCATGGAAAGAAATAAACAAGTGTCGTAAAATATCGTGCAGAAAGTTATAAATTTAATATTTCAAAGAATATTCTGACATTTATAGGAGTCGTTACTGTTTTATAGTTAGATTTTAAATGGTGCAAAACAAACCTACCATCATCGGCCTATCAAGGATGCGAGGAGGAAAAAAAAAAAAAAAACAGACCGAAAAGAAAATTTGTACTAAATATGTGTCGTATAAATTGCCTTGTCATATTTTGGGAGCAGATACTAGACCTCAAGAGAAACGAAAAAGTTTATATGACTCATATTTCGGTTGTCAACGGTTAGGGAAGAAAATCAAATCTCAGAGTTTACAGATGCAGTTACTTATAAACTAGAAGCTGTTTTGCATGGCTCACGTTCTGAAAGTGAGTTGAGGACCTTGTGGAGTGATGTTGCTACAATGCTCTAGCCAGTGCCCCTAGAAGGAGATCTTAGTCACTATACTGTCTGCATAATTATTGCAACATCGTACTTTTGAAACGGTATTTTGTAATTGTAGAAATTAATTATATATTTATATTATTATATGCTCAGATAAAATAAACCATCCTTTCAAATTAGCTCTATATTACACCGACATCAGGCAACGTTACGGGCCTATTGTATGACATATTGAAAATATTTGTGAAACATACATCTTTACAAAAAAAACTATCTTGTGCGGACAACACACGACTTTCACTTACCTTGGTTCTTGAAACTAATTTAATAAATTTTAAATTAAAGTAGAGCTGATATTTAAAAAAAATCTTGTGCGCGCATCATATCACTTTTACTTACCTCCGTTGTTAAAATCAATTTCAGAATGCACTTCATTAGAGACCTTGATGTATGGTGTCAGAATTGGAGAATTAAAATCAACTCCAATAAATCCCACCAGATTACCTTTACCCTTCGTCGTAAACCTATGACATCCTGCCCTATAGTGTCCTTTAATGATATCCCGCTTGCCCCTGTTGAACAGATCCGTTATTTAGGCCTCCTGCTTGAAAAACGTCTTACATGGAATCCGCATACAAGACTGAAAAGACAAGAAAAAAACTGCTCGCCGATTTCGGTTACTTCAACATTTACTAGACAGACGCACTTACATTTCTCTTTACTACAAAAGACTAATTTACATTACAATCATAAGGCCTATATAGACTTACGGAGTTGAGCTTTGGGGCTCTACTAAACCATCAATCTCTTCCCGTATCCAATCCTTACAATCCAAAATCCTTCGCAAAAGCCTTAACGCTCCTTACTTTGTCACCAATAAAATCATCCACAAAGACCTTAATGTTCCATATGTTGCTGATTTAGCCTGTACCAGGTATCACTCCTTCCATGAAAAACTCCACTCCCACTCTAATCCACTAGTCTCAATCCTTGCTTCCACTTCAATTCCTGACAATCCGCCGAGGCGTCTGAAAAGAAGATGGCCTCGAGACCTTCTTGTGTAGATTCACTACTAGAGTGCTGCCAATGGGCAGTTTCTCTTTATGTTTTTTTCATATGTATTATCATTGTATCATATTTACTTGATGTATGAACATACAGTTGTAAGTTTCGATAAATTAATTAAAAAAAAAAAAAAAAATTATAGAATTAGAAATGAAAAATGGTTAAAAAAATAATTACATTGATTTTCGATTGAAAAATTTGTCTTATTAAATAATTTATTATATTATTATCTTCAAAAATCAGTTAGTGTTGTCCGTTTTTTATCACTTTCATTACCTTTAACCACTTTGTGTATAAGATAATGTTTTTGTCTAAAATTGTTTGCTTTCCAACGATATATTTTACATCTGCATGTTTATGTTCCAAAAACAAAAATTACATACAAAAAAATGTTTGCTCATTTCTCCTTTAGTTGGTTATAAAATTCGTTCAATTTTTTTTTCCCCGTTTTTTACCGAGGCTAACACGATATTAAAGGGATTTTTGTTAAACTACAAAATTAAAGGTACTTCAGAGGAAGAAAATTTAAAATATCGGTATATAAGCTCTATCACACTATTTCAACCAGAATGAAACATACATTATATTATTTATTTAATTTTACATCGATAGAATAAAGCTATTATTGTTATTATCCTGTTAATAAGCCAAGGATATATACGCTCAGTCGATAGGTTTCTCACTCAATTTTCGGGTACTTATTGTTAGAGGCTGAGTTTGCCCAGGAGAATATATCCGAAGATGAAATAACAGAATAGATAATTAACAGATTAATTACAGAGCTGAGACTCAAACCTACTACCAGTAAGCCAGTAGTGTAGTACTAATTTATATTATTTTCCGACAGACCATAAAATTGTACTAATAAATAATAACTACATAATAACAATAATAAAATAAGTTGTTATAAGTGCATAAACTTATGAAATTATATAAACACTTAAATGAGCACACATTTCCTTCCTTTTGTCACTTAATTACTTTATTTCATAAGCTTTCATATCTGTCAACGTTTCGGGGCTGTTTCCCCATTTTCAGGACTTTTTCTTTTTTTTTTATATAAATGCTTTTTCACATGTAACCCATCATTTTATTTCATAGCACACTGCTACTTGTCCTCATGGGTGTTCATTGGCTCACTCTTCAGTATGAAATAAAATAAAATAAATAAAATGATGGGTTATAGGTGAAAAAACATTTACATAAAAAAAAAAAAAAAAAAAAAAAAAAAAAATGAGTCTTGAAAATGGGGAAACAGCCCCGAAGATATGAAAGCTTATGGAATAAAGTAATTAAGTGACAAAAGGAAGGAAATGTGTGCTCATTTAAGTGTTTGTATAAAGAAAAACTTCCAAAAAAATTAAAAAAGAAAAGAAATTATGAAATTATGTTATTTTTAATGTTGTGATGAGGGATATTATCAGTGTTGCCACCGTACAGCATCCTACAGGTTATATTATTTATTACAGTACTCAAGATTTTAGAAAAATATTACTTATTAAATCGTGAGTATGATGTTAAAATAAATAAATATTTTTTATATATATAAATCTATAAATATTATTATTTTTTTTTTATTCATTTAACGTCAATTTATGCTACTGTGGCGAATCGGACGATGCTACAGTAGGAATCCTAAATTTTGCCTATCCGGTATAATTAGGATAGGGATCTTTAACGAGTACCTAACATTGCACAGGCTCGGGACTTCCTTTTTACATACCTATTAAAAAGTCCTAGTATGTAAAATTAAAAAAGAAAAGAAATTATGAAATTATGTTATTTTTAATGTTGTGATGAGGGATATTATCAGTGTTGCCACCGTACAGCACCTACAGGTTATATTATTTATTACAGTACTCAAGATTTTAGAAAAATATTACTTATTAAATCGTGAGTATGATGTTAAAATAAATAAATATTTTATATATATATAAATCTATAAATATTATTATTTTTTTTTTATTCATTTAACGTCAATTTATGCTACTGTGGCGAATCGGACGATGCTACAGTAGGAATCCTAAATTTTGCCTATCCGGGTATAATTAGGATAGGGATCTTTAACGAGTACCTAACATTGCACAGGCTCGGGACTTCCTTTTTACATACCTATTAAAAAGTCCTAGGGCCACCTGCGAGTTCGAACCCGACCTTTGACATAGGAGGTTGTTATGCTAGCCATTGTGCTACTAAAGGTGAACAAAGTCTATACATGAAAATAGATGAAAACTAAATAGGACTCTCATACAACTTTTACTTTTTTAGTTTCAATGTGTTTTTAAAAATTGCATTAAAATAGTAATAAATTGAATAAAATATGAACCGTTTAACGTAACAAACAAACGAACTAAACCGAATTTGATTTTTTGAGCAATTTTTGTTTCTAACTCCTACCGATGATTAAATATAATAATGAAAAGACGTAATGAAATTAACATAATATTTTCTTACTTAGTGTAGTTTTTCTTGCGATGAACTCATAATTCCAAAGTGGTATACTCTTAATTGCTCCAACACAAACATAAATGACACCACAATTAAATATCTACCCGTGCGAGAAAAGGTCGGCTCGCTAGTATTAAATAATGTGTAATTTTATTATTTTATACAAGGGAAAAAGATATAAAAGATTAAGGTAGCATTGTAAATTATTACAACACGAGAACTAGTTTCCATATCTGAGGTCTGGACGACCATCTGGGTTTGGCGAAGGAAGAACACGGCGCGCGAAACGACCAACAGTTAGGTCCGACTAACGGTGAGGCTCAAATAGGGAAATCTTTATGGCCGGGCGTTATTTAAATTATCGTGTCCTTTTTATATCAGAAGCAGCGAGGTATAAATATATATTTATTGGTAGGAAGAGAGAGGTAGTAATGTCAGCATAGTTGATGTGATTAGGAAGATAATTAACCATCTTTTTACTGACTTCAACTAGAACTTACAAGAAACGTGTCACACCGATTTTGATGACATTTTTTTTTATCAGCATCTACAGAATAAAAAGGGCCAACGCTCCCCAGGAGTCGCATTAAAAAATTGAAAAGTTTGTGAGCGAAAAAAACATTCTATTTAATATCTCTGGTTATAATGAAGGTGGGCAAATAATTTTTGTGTAAAAAAAAAATAAGCCATTAAAATATTTAAGTTTTATGATAGGTTATAAAATTATATATGTAAACTATAAAATAAAATAAAATCTAAGTAAAAAATTGTATAAAATTTTGTTAACATTGAGAATTCTTAATCTGAGTTTTTAGAAACTTTATTAAAAGTACTGACGAGATTATTTATGTTCGTAGGGTCATAACCATGCATACAACTTAAATATTTGAATGACTTATTTTTTCAATATTCCGATTTGAAAAATGGTAATTTTGACAACGAAATTGTTATACTATCTTCATTAAAACTAGATATATTAAATAAAATATGTTTTTCGCGCACAAACTTTCCGATTTTTTTACGCGACACCTAGAGAGGGTTTGCCACTAATATTTTGCTTATGCTAATGGTCTAATGTCTAGTTTCTTCTAAAAATATTATATCGAAATCGGTGTGACACATTTGGGACCCTCTCCTCGTTAAATAGAAAATTTTTACTATATAATTTTTACTTTCACTTACCTATGTATGAGATATATAGTTACAGAAAGTATTGAGATCGTGAAAATTTTCGAATTCCAGTTTTAAACGGAAATACATGTTTCAGGGTCTCTTGAGTTCTAATGACTAATTCTCAAAAAAAGGTCTGTGTGATAAGTCTAACTCAAGAACAATAAGTTGTATAAAATTGAAATTAAATATTTTAGAAGCACAGATGCCTGAGATGTTACAGCAACTTTTTCGGAAAAATCGACGAACCATAAGAGCCACTTTTTAAGTTTTTGTACGTTTTTACGTAAAACGTCACAAAAGATTTTAATTAAAATCGCTTTATCGATGTAAAATTTAATGGTCCTTAATATCTTGTAAGTTTTATTCTTCCTGGAATAGTCTGGGGATCACATGTATTTATAAATGCTAGTTTTGGGGAAACGTCACGCTATATCCAGCAGAAACATGGCTGATTACCAAAAAGCAGGAAGCAATGCTAATATCATTGGAGGTGGACTTTTGGAGGCGCTCTTGTACCATATCTAGGTTACAGAATGTTTCCAACCAAACTATTAGGTGGAATGTCCCCGAAGAAAAAAATATTCTGAACGAAATAGATATAAAAAGGTCATGTACAAAGTATGACAGAGGAGCGATGACCAAAGATGACCTTTCTCTATCAACTTATGGAAAGGCTAAAAAGGGGAAGACCCAGGAAGAGATGGTTACAGGATGTGGAGGAAGGCATGGCTGCCAGGGGTCTTCGAGAGGGAGTGGCAAGAAACTTTACGAACGAAAAACAACTAAGTTGTAAAAAAAGTCACCAATAATAATAAAGTTTTTACTTTCACTTACCTAGATAAGATTTCGAGTTTTATCTTAAATAAACATTTTATGGTCCCATGATTCTAAATAAACAAGTTCCGGAAAAAAATTATGTGTTTGTGAATGTCTTTAGTCAAGCTAGCTAAGGAACACACGTTTCCATCGAAACTTAATGTAATTTTTTGACCATTTTTCGTCTCTTCATTTGAAAATTCTTAAATTGGTTTTAACAATGGAGTTAAGAGAAGGTCGTGTGTTGCGTGCACCAGATTTATTTGATTCTACTTCATACTAGTTATACTACTAATCTACCAAAATGTATCGATATATATTGAAATGACCTTCTGTGTCATACTCAATATCTCGCGAGAACTAAGGGACTAGACGTGACCCGAAAGCGGATATAATTATTCTATATAAGACGAGGAGCTGAAAGACAAAGGCAGACGCTAGGCCGAAATATCTCTTTAACCATTGAGCCGCAAAGGGCAGAGGTCGCTGTGGGCGGCTTTATCTGGAACAATGGAGTCTCCAGGCTTTGGATTTCCAGAAAGGACTCCAGGAATCTCCCAGGAGGAATGCCAGCTCAATATCAGAGGGAAATCCCCAATTCAAGTAGCTGCATACTGGGTCAATCTAGACGGCATTCTTAAAAATGTATTTATTGATATTTAGAACTTGATGAAAATAAGTCGTCTCCATATTCATCCCCTTTCCAGGATCGGCTGATGTCTATTCCTTCACTTATCGATAGTACATGGTGGTATCAATACTTCACTATGTTTTTCTTGTTTCAACCGGACCTAAGTCTCTAAGCCTCGGGTGAAAGTTTCTGAGGCTGCCACTAGATGGCCGTAGGTGGGCCATCTGCTCGCTAGATGGCAGCACTCGGCCTTAGTACATGTGAAGTGATTTTCCTTAATAGTACAAGAGCCAAAAAATGTGTATTATAAGAAGAAAGTTTTCAATTTGATTTTCACATTTTAACGAATTTGTACAACATTTTATTTGTCTGCTACCTCAAACTAGTCGGAATAAAAAATGACGAGCATCCAAAACGTCCCTATTCCAGGAAATGACCTCATTTTAACATTATAAAGATAAATATTACAGAAACCGAGCACTGTCAGAAAATACTCACTTTAAAATAAATTAATGGACATTAAATAAGCTTCGATTCGAGAGCTGATAGACGTCTGTAAGTCTTATAGGTATCAAGATATCTTTGTCTATATAATACATTGTGTTCTAACGACGAAAATTGATCTAATTTTAACGTTATGAAGGTAAATATTATAGAAACCAAGTATTATACGAAAATACTCATTATAATATAAATTAATGGACATTGAATAAGCTTTAATTTCAGACCTGATATCTGTAGGTCTTATAGGTACCGAGATATCGCTAGTGGTGGCTAGATGAGCGAATGAAGAGCTCGTGTTTTTTGTTTATTTTGTGACCAAAAAGTGAAAATTTCATCACAAGTCTTCCTCATTATTAGTCCATTAGTAGTTTTAAATCAGGTAAGTGTTAATCTTTTAGAGAATTTTAGTACTTTTGATATGTGAATTAGTTCTGGGTATAATTCTTGTGGTTTTTTTATAACCTCGCTTTTTGGAATTCCGGGTTGAGGTTAGATGAGCTATAGTTCCTTTGTTGTTTTGTTTATAACATTTACAGTTAATTATCCCTAACACTACATAAACTTACTTTCATTTTTGTCAATTGCAACACTGACAATGATCATTAAGTTTCAAAGATCTAATTAATATTTTTTTAAAGATATAAGCTACATAAGTAATAATTTAAACATTTAAGTCTAATTTTAAATAGCAAGACTGAAACTAATGTTGAAATTAATCTTAAGATACGTTAATGTTTTATTTATCTAGTTATCTAGTTTTGGTTAATTATTCAAAGAAAATTTCTTTAAATTTTGCCATTCTGTCACTAAAACACGATAAATAAAGAGCTGATTGTTAAACACATATTTCACTTTATTTCTAGTCAAAATTGAACCTATGGTTTAGTTAGATATTCTTAGTGCTCAACTTGCCACATACCCTTGTTCAACTTACCTCACCTATGGGGTACATTGAGCAAACTTGACTTTCTGGATTTAAACAGCTGTAGCTCTTAAATTCGACTTCTTACAAAACAAATTACCACGGTAACTTTTGCTGAGGTATCTATTACGAATCCATCAAGCCGCTTAAAAAATCATTGAGACTTATCATTGAGGAGTTAAATCCGTTCAAGTGAAAAAATTGCTTAACTAGCCCCGCCTTACCCTAACCAAGTGTCGCAGCAAACACACGGGTCCGCGTGTGTGTGTGATGAGCCTAGCGTAAAAATAAAGAGTCGTACGAAACTGAAATTTCATATTTAACACAACTATACGCTTGAAATATTTCAGCAACTTTTTCTTCCGAATCGGCTGACCTTTTTACGATTCTCTTAAAAAAACAGCTCAAACGATTTTGATTAAACTCACTATATTGATGTAAAATGTAATGGGCTTTAAGATGATGTAGGTTACATTCTGATTGGAATTGACTGACAGGGCTTAAATGCCGATATTTTTCTTCCTCTAAAGTACCTTTTATTTTGTAGATTCTTTATATATATATATATATATATATAATATATAAAGTTGAATGAATATCAAATCCAACTTGAGAAGAAAACTAACAACCTCCTTGCACGGTCTTACGTTGTAGAGGCGCAGGTTTTTTATTTATATTTTATTCTATCTTATCAAAATCCATTCCTATTTCCTTCGATATACACTTCCAAAGTCTATTATCTTCGGAGAGAACAACTAAAAAGAAAAAAGGAATAAAAAAGAAAGAAGTTCAAAACTTTTCCACCTGATTTCTTGTAGACTTGGATTTCAATTAAGGTTCTTTCAAGTTTAAACTTATAAATCACAACTTCTACGAGTTACTTATCTGATTTTATAGGGAAAGAGTATTTTTTTTTTTTCTACTTTTCTAGCACTTGAAGTCAGAAAAGTTGAAATCGTATTCTTAT
This sequence comes from Piezodorus guildinii, assembly GCA_023052935.1. Taxonomy (NCBI): domain Eukaryota; kingdom Metazoa; phylum Arthropoda; class Insecta; order Hemiptera; family Pentatomidae; genus Piezodorus; species Piezodorus guildinii. Next base: position 91,202,715 of record CM041294.1, read on the forward strand.
TTACGTTATTGAAGAAAAAATTCATCATTTTTCTTTTTACATTTTACCTCGTTAAATCCTATTTTATACAATTATGGAAATGCTCCTCTGACAACTTTCCTATCTTAAAGGTTTACTCATGAATAATTGATAAAATATATTTGTTGATATATATCGATATATTGTCTGAATATATTGTTCTGATGAGAAAAAAAGAGTTTTTTTTTTAGAATAATAGGGTAGTCCTTAGGGCTTTAAGTGAAAAAAATACATCACTAAAATCCATTTTTTATGTGGTATATAAGGATTCATTTTTTAACATTTGATTTTTACTTTCACTTGTCCATACATAAAATAAATAGTGAGGGAAAGTATTGCAATCGTGAAAATTTTGTAATTCCAGTTTTCAACGAAAATACATGTTTTAGGGTCTCTTGAGTTCTAATGACTAATCCTCAAAAAATGGTCCGTGTGATAAGTCCAACTTAAAAACAATTAGTTGTATAAAATTAAAATTAAATATTTTAGAAGCGCAGATGCCTGAGATGTCACTGCAACTTTTTCCGAAAAATCGACGAACCATAAGAGCAACTTTTTAAGTTTTTACGTAAAACGTCACAAACGATTTTAATTAAAATCGCTTTATCGATGTAAAATTTAATGGTCCTTGATATCTTAGACTGAGTCCAAATAACCAGGTCCCAAAAAAAGGTCTGTGTGTCCGTGTGTTTGTGTGGTAAGTCTAGTGCAATAGAAAAATCGTACGGAACTGAAATTTCATATTGAAGACAACTATACGCCCGAGATGGTACAGCAACGTTTTCATCAAAATCAGCTAACCAGAAGAGCCACTTTATACCATGCCTTTTTCATCTTTTTACGATTTTCTCAAAAACGGCTCTAACGATTTTGATTAAACTCGCTATATAGGTGCAAAATTTCATGGGATTTAATGTCACATTAATTGTGATTGAAATATTCTGGCAGGGCCTAAATGCCGATATTCTAAATTTTCTTTCTTTAAACTCCCTTTAATTTTGTACATTACAAAAAATTAACCGCATTAGTGAAGGACAGATAAATATACAGGTTGGATAAATTTAATGACCAACTAAAGGATAAAAGAGCAAAACTATTTTTAATGTAATTTTTGTTTTTTAGATATAGACGTATAATACACCGTTAGAAAGAGAAGGATTTTAGAAAAAAAAAATAGATTTTACAAAGACAAATATTTAAATTATGTATTTTCATTGACTAATCAAATTTTTAAAAAATTGTTTTAGTCTTGAGATTAACGCCTTACTTGGAACCCTCACACAAGACTGAAACGACAGGAAACTGCTCGACGTTTTCGACTTCTTCAACACTTATTAGACAAACGTTCTAATCTTCCACTTAACTACAAAAGACTCATCTACATGACTATCATAAGGCCGATATGGACTTACGGAGTGGAGCTTTGGGGCTCTACTAAACCATCGAATTCTTCCCGTATCCAATCCCTGCAATCCAAAATCCTTCGTAAAATCCTAAAGGCTCCTTATTTTGTCACGAACAAACTTATCCATAAAGACCTCAACGTTCCGTATGTTGATGATTTGGCCCGATCTAGATACCATTCCTTTCATGACAAACTCCATTCCCACCCTAATCCTCTTGTTTCAATACTTTCTTCCTCCTCAATTCCTGACAATCCTCCGAGGCGTCTGAAAAGAAGATGGCCTCGAGACCTTCTAGTGTAGAAAAGTTACAGGAGTGCTGCCATTGGTTAGTTCTTCTTCAAGTTTGTATCACGCCATTTAACGTTTGTCACATTTACTTGTTGTACCTTGAAGTACAGTTGTAAATTTCAATAAATGATGTTAAAAAAAAAAAAAAAAAAAAAAAAAAAAAAAAAAAAAAAAAAAAAAAAGTCTTGAGAATGGGGAAAGAATCCCCGAAACGTTTATAAATGAAGTAAACGGTTAAGAAATAAAATAAATAATTAACAAAAGGAAGTTAAGGTGTGCTTATTTAAGTGTGTAAAAAAAAAACATTATGTTATACACAAAGTTGTAAAAGGTGATATAAAGTGACGAATAGGGAATGAACTTATTACTTATTAACAATTTAATATAGATATATAATTTAATCTTTTTTTTTTTTTTTTAACATCATTTATTGAAATTTACAACTGTACTTCAATGTACAACAAGTAAATGTGACAAAAGTTAAATGGCGTGAAACAAACTTGAAGAACTACCCAATGGCAGCACTCCTGATAATTTAATCTAAATCATATGTTTCCAATGAAAATGAATACTCGTTTTATTAAAATCAAGTCAAAATTTTTTTTTCAAATTGAAGTATAGTTAATTGTTTTTAAATTGGTTTTAACAGTCGAGGTAAGTGAAAGTCGTGTTTTGCCCGCACCAGATTTTTTAAAATTTAAGTCAATTTTAATTTTAAGATTTTTTCCTTAAAAAAGTCAACAGTATACATTTTTGGCGGGGCTTGATCATTGAGCCGGTTTAAAACAAATATAAATATCTGGTGCACACCAAATACAACTTTCACTAACTACTCTTATTAAAATCAAATTTAGAACTTTCAAATATAGCTGGTAAAATAATTGTATTGTTTAAATGGAGCCATTTAGTTTAGTTGTAAAACCGCAGTCTAGCCAACACAGGCGAGGTAAGTGTGGAAAAACAAAAACACATTTACTATATATTGTATCTTTGTTTATTTATTTAATGTCACTTCATGCTCGAATCAAACGACGCTACAGTTGGAGTCCTAAGTTTTTCCAATCCAGGTTTGATTAGGATTGGTATCTTTAACGAGTACCTGACATCGCACAGGCTAGAGACCACCTTTTAATTTTTCATTTAAAGGATCCAGATGTCTGGATTTTTTAACCCTCCTTAAGCCACTATACAACAGGTGACCCCTCTACTATATTTTGTTTAAAGATAAGTGAAAATAAAAATAGTATGCAACATCCTCCAGGAACGTTCTGGAAGCTCTTGACAATATATGACCCACTAATTTTAATTAAACCACCACACTAATTCTATTTCTAGGGAAATACTGAACGTATGGTGGGTAAACAAAATAAGCATTACTGTAGTCTTCACCCAAGGTTTTTACATGTAGATACTCTATATGTAAATACCTTGGTCTTCACCTGGGTTTCAGAACATTGCGGAATTTCAGGCAACACAGAAGCAGACATAGCCGCCAAATTGGTGAGACAAGATATAAGAACTGAGAGGATGGTCACAACAGAAGATTAGATCTGCAAATCGAACAAAACTGTTTCCAGGAACTGGGAAACAGAGTAGAGAACAAACCAATCCAAATTATTTGATATAAAACAAGGTACCGAAAAATGGACCACTAGAATAGAGGAAATCATATTACGTCGCCTTCGTATTGGCCATTTCCACTTTATATCTTCTGATAAACCTGTAACCGTGGTCTCCTTGCATTCGCCTTCCTTCTGGCAATTGGTATAGGAATCTTTTTGGTAGGCGAAACACAGGCATTTTTTCTACGTGGCTCGGCCACCGTATTCTTGCGATCTTAATGAACATCACTATGTCTAGGTCGCCCTACATATCCATTAGTTCTTGATGTTTCCTGGATCGCCATTGTCCCGATTCGTTAATTCGACCATATATTATTCTTAGGACCTTCAATGATTTTTTCATTTTCTTGGGTTAAGGCCCACGTTTCGCCGTCATATGTCACCACCGGTCTTACGATTGTCCGGTATATTATTAATTTGGTTTTATGGGAGATATTTCTAAACTGGAGTAACTTCCAAAGTGCATGCAGACATCTACTGAAATCTGTCAGTCTTGCTTTTATTTCTTCTTTAATGTTATTTTTTGTTGTTACAACAGATCCTAGATAATTGAAATTGTCCACATTTCTAAATCTCTGACCACACACCGAAATGTAATTTTTTAAATAATCTGAAAAAAAAATAAGATGGTAGTCAATTGTTAGAGTGTTTCCTATTTTAACCGATAAGGCGAAAAATTATATCTTACAAGATAATGAAAATCAAATATATGAAAATATCGTGTCCCGATCTTTGTGGTCGTACTCCTCTGAAAGGGCTCGTCCGATTTTTATGAAATACTTATTTATTTTTTATTTCATATATTAAAATGTATATTTGATTGGTATGAGGATAGATCGAAAATAGGAGCAAAATACATGGAATAAATTGGCTCTTCTGGTCAGCTGATTTTGATGAAATAGTTGCAGTAACGTCTCGGGTGTGTAGTTGTCTTAAATATAAAATTTCAGTTTCATAAGACTTTTAATTTTCGCGCTAGACTTACCACAAACATACACACACACACACACACACACAGACCTTTTTGCGGGACTTGGTTATTTGGACTCAGGGGACTTTAATACGCATATTTCTTGTGAAAACTGAAATTTTTCACGATTACAATAATGTCTCTTACTGTATAATTCATATATAGATAACTAAAAGTAAGAATTACAAATACATATTTTTAAATGTATGAAATTAAATATAAACATTTATTTTTCTACTTAAATTCGCTGGCCTAATCAATAAAAAGGATTTTAAAATTTTTATATCTCCGGAAAGCTAAAATTCGAAAATATCATATTGACAATCCTCATAATTAATGTATATGTTAAATATTGATAAATGCAATTATTTAGATAAATACTGAAATGAGATGTGTCTAAAAAGTTCATGAATTATGTATAATAACGAAGCAAGAAGCTGTATTTAACTCACATCTGTAATAACAGTTATCCACGCAACGTCACCCTCATTTCAAAACAGGAGTAGCAAAAAAAGTAAACCAAATTGGTCAAAGATCCGAAAAGGAAACTATTAAAAAAAAGTCTAACCCCTTAAAGGTCTAAAGAAGGGCGGTTAGGTAGGGCGGGAGTATGTTGATTAGGACGGTCGTCATTGGGTCCTCTTTTTGTCACTCAGGTAGCGTCTATTTTCAATTCCTTTAGAATAATCCTGGCTTGGTAGTTTTTTTAAGGATCATTTTTTGTTTATTTATTTATTTTTTTACTTTAAATATCTATTTTTTTTTTTAATCTGGTGACAAATCGTTTTTGATATTGGATTAGTATGATTAATCTGTCCGTTTGTGAATGTGGACCGATTTTTTACTTTTACTTACCTATATATGAAATAGGTAAAAATTTTCAGATTCTAATATTCGAAGAAAAAACACGTTTTAGGTTCCCCTGAGTCCAAATGGCCAAGTTCCCCAATAAGGTGTTTGTGTGTGTGTGTTTGTATGTTGTAAGTCTAGCGCAAAAACGATAAGTCGTACGAAACTGAAATTTTATATTTAAGACAATTACACGCCCGAGATGTTTCAGTAACTTTTTCATCAAAATTGGCTAAACAGAAGAGCCACTTCATACCATGCATATTGCACTTTTTCAAATTTTTTTACGATTTTAATTAAACTAGCTATGTTAATGTAAAAATTAATGGGTTTTAATATGATGTAGGTTTTATTCTCATTGAAATAGTCTAACAGGGCTTAAGTGCCGATTTTTCAAAACAATTTCTTCTAAACAACCTATAGAATTTTGTACATTCCTAAAGATTACCCATATCATCTTAATGAGATTGATGAAGGATGTCTAAATTTACAAGTTGGACGAATTTGATGACCAACTAAAGGATACAAGTACAATACTATTTTTTTAATGTAATAAGAACATTTTTTTGTAGCCCGCAGGTGGTCCTAGGATTTTTTAATGGGAGTAAAAAATCCTTAGTTATGCCGTCCTTCGGAGGGGACGTTAAAAGGTGGTCCCCAGCCTGTGTGATGTCAGGTACTCGTTAAAGATCCCTATCCTAATAAAACCTGGATAGGCAAAATTTAGGACTCCCACTGTTGCATCGTCCGATTAGCCATAGTAGCATAAAGTGACGTTAAACGAATAAACAATAAACAAACTTATCATTGATTGACAATTTAATATAGTTATATTATTTAATCTAAATCATATGTTTCTAAAGAAAATGAATACACTAAAATCAACATAAAATATTTCTCAAATTGAAGCATATTTAAATATTTATTAGTTTTCAACAGTCTTGGTAAGTAAAGTCGTGTGATGTTTTTTTCTTAAAATGGTTGTCTCTAGCCTGTACGATGGCATTTACTCCCTAAAAGATCCCTATCCTAATTTAACCTGAAGGCAAAATTTAGGACTTCCACTGAAGCATTTTATTACTCACAGTAGCATAATGTGACGTTAAAGAAAGAAACAAATGGCCCATCTGTGGTGAAGTGGTTAGCATTGCAGCTTTTTACATTGTCTGGCCATGTTGGCGGCTCTGTCACCTTATTCGTTGTCTGAAATTCCAGAATGTGCTGGAAGCCAGGCGAAGAGTTAAGTAATATTTCGTGACCACGTTAACGTCACCAACAACCTTTAGACTAGCGCATGCGCTCTGTATTTCCCTGTCTATTAGATATTGGATAACAATGTCAATTTTCGTGAACGTTATCGATACCTGTGTAATATTGTAATATAAAAAAAATATCGATATTATTAATACTTTATTACAGCATTTGTTAAATTGAAATCAGTTGCAAATGAATGAGTGAAGACATGGTAGATAAACTATATCTTATAACTTACCTCTTACTGTATATAAAGTTAATATAATGAATTTCTTAATTTTCTAGACTTTAAAATATCTTTATTTGTAAATATTATTAAAACATTACTTTGCATGAAAACATTGAAAACAAGCAAAATCATGATGAATTTACTGTCAATATTTAAATAAAAAGCGAAATCGAAAAGGATATTTTGATCATGTAAGCACAGAAATATGACATTTGAAAATTAAATTCATTTTAATAATATAGAATTCAATTAAGCACAATTCATATTACAGTACTAATTAAAACATATGTTTTTTGTTTACTTGGGAGAGAAACTGAGGTTATGTGGCAACACTGGTTACCAGTAACTTTCCCTGGCAACACTGGTACCTCCCAGTAACCTTATTCAAGTTCGATTATATACGAATAATAGAGAAGTTTGGGAATTTGGAGAAGTACAAAAGAAGCTGGGTTCTCGTCATTACCTAGTAACACTAGATTCAGGAAGATCGTTGAAGCGACATGTCAACCAGCTTCGAAATACAATGGTCCACAAAACTAGGAAGAAAACCACGTTTGGGCCCATCTCAATCATATGACATCCCCAGGATTCCAACTCAAACTTCGACGATCCCTACCAGGAGTTCCGCTCCAGAGGTCCTGACGACGCCAGAGGAAGGTACAGCAGATACCGGACAACAGCCGGTCGCTCAACAAGACGGCAACACCGGCCGTCCTAAAAGAGTTCGTCGGCCTCCATCACGCTACAAGGATTTCATAATGAACGACTAACCATTATATATAAACGAAATGTAAATTTCATAAGTGGGGGAAGAACTGTGGCAACACTGGTTACCAGTAACTTTCCCTGGCAACACTGGTACCTCCCAGTAACCTTCCAATATTATTAGATTGTATCATTAATTAAAAATATAAGTGTGTGTCATTAGTTTCTGTGCATTATTATTTATGAATTATACATTCATTCAATAGCTTTCCAGATATAACAAGAAACACATTAGGTTATCTCTGTGAAATTACTATAAAGCTATAAATGTCTGAATTTCCTTGATAGAAATGGCAGGTCCATAAAGAAGAAGTGCTATGTGTACCACCAACTCATACAGTCTACAATCATATCTTTTCTAAAATCTCTAGCATTCCAACGGTATATTATACATGTATATTACTGTTCTTAAATTTGGACTCAGGAGACCCTAAAACGTTTATTTCTGTCGAAAACTAGAATTCGAAAATTTTCAGGATCGCGATAATTTCTCTTACTATTTTTTGATATAATTCCCTTTATATTTAACTGTATTTTGACGACCGGTTTCTGCAAGTTACGCTTATCACACCAATGTTATTTATTAAAACAAGCATTTTGTGCATAAAGATGGATACAGTAGACGTCGAAAGACCCAACAAAATCAACAGGTTAGAACTGATATCTCTGTAACTCGTTATACTGCCGCTTAGCGAACTCTCGCGGCCGATTCCTGCAACATCACTGATAAAAATACATGCTCCCTAAAGGACACTTCTTATCAGCGGAAGATTCGGATATAACGATCCAGTTGCGCACTCATATCGAAAACGCACATAACCCTATCAAATTGCGCGTTCCTCTGCTAATTTGAACAGGACAGGTGAATGGAAATCTCTTCGGACTAAATCCAAACCACCTTTCCAGAATATAACTGATGCATTTGAAAAATATTCAAAATTTCAGACACGTGAGGATGATGTTTATTGACTAAATATTATTATTTAGATTCTTGTCATCAATACAATAAAAAAATATATATGAAATATATAATAGGGAAAAGTATTATGATCGTGAAATTTTTCTAATTCTATGGTTCAACGGATACATGTAGTTTTCTTAGTCCAATATCCAATACGCGCGAAAAAGCCTGTGCATGGTAAGTGTAGCACGAAAACGAAAAATCATATTCAACTGAAATTTTATATTAGAGACTAGAGTGCTGCCGATGGATGGCATCTCTTCATGTATTTCATGTCAGATTACTATATACATCACATTTACTTGTTGTATATAATTATACAGTTGTAAATATCAATAAATATATATTAGAAACAACTCTATGCCCGGAATGTTAAACGAAAATTTTCGCCAAAATCATCTGACCAGAACTACTACCTGATACTATGATTTTTGCACCCTTTTACGATTTCCTCATAAATAAATCCTTTCGAAAATAATGATCTTAAAAAACTGCAGATGTATGATGTATCGCAGGAGATATTAGACATTTTTGGTTATTTTTATTCATCTAACGTCACTTTATGCAACTGTGGCTCTTAGGCGATATTAAAGTAGAGGTACAAAATTATTCCATATAGGTTTGATTAGGATGGGGACCATTAAAATGAATACCTGGCTTAGCACAGGCTCTAGACCACCATTTTACGTTTTCTGTGATTGTTTGGCGTGTTCCTCTGCTAATTTGAACACGCCAGGTAAATGGAGATCTCTTCGGTCTAAATTCAAACCAACTTCGAGGTTTCCAGAATAAAATTGATCAATTAGAACATAATTCAGAATTTTAGACACGTTAGGATGGGGGTGTTGATCCACAAAATGTTTTTATTCGGATTCTGGCAATTACTGAAATCTTACGTAAGTTGCTAAAATAAAGGAAACGTTGTTATAAGCTAATACTGGTTATAATAATTTATACTTTTAGATCATTTCACAAAAAAACAGTATTATCACTGTAAACAGCAACTTTTTCATCAAAATCAGCTGACCAGAAGTTTTACTTTATCCCATGCATTTTGCTTTTTTTTACGATTTTCTCAAAAACTGCTCTAACGATTTTGATTAAAGTCGCTATATCGATCTGAAATTTGATAAGCTTTAATATGATGTAGGTTTCATTCTGATTGAAATAGTCTAACGGGGTTAAATGCCGATATTTTATATTTTCTCCTCCTAAAGTACTTTTAATTTTGTATATTTCAAACAATTAGGCACACCATCTTGTTAGCATTGATAAATATACACAAATACATACAGCTAAATATAAAAGTTGAGCATATTTGATAAACAACTAAGGGAGAAAAGGGCAAACATATTTTTTATGCAATTTTGAGTGTTTTTGAATACGAGAATAGTAGTATAGTTTAATATGTACCGTTGGATGCTCAAGATTTTAGAAAAATATTATCTAATACTGAATTGTAAAGGTTAATGGAGAGTGATGAAAAGCCGATAAAACTAACTGATTGTTCTAGATAAAAATATAATAGATTATTTAATTAAACAGATGTTTCTATTGGAATTCAATTTAAGTAATTCTTTAACAATTTATTTTTCTCCCTAAAAGAATTTTAACAATGGAGGTAGTGAAGTCTCAATTGCCCACCAGATTTTTGATTAATCTACGATAGTCACAAACTTTCTTACACCTAATTAACAAATTTGTTTATAAACACTAATAATAATAAGATATCTTCATGATTTATTGATGTAAACCATTTGATGTCTCAAACCTTCGACCGGAAGTGTATAGTTTTTGTTTATCGTTAAGTACTTTATGCTGCTATGGCAAATCGACGAGAGTGTATTATTTTTTTTAAATAGTAATTTAAGATAGTTGGTTCATGGTATCGGGCTAGAGTTAAGATGAAGTTGGTTCTATTAATACTTCTGAGTGCTTATCGGTCAATTATGCGATTCCTTGTCTAATTTTCTCGCGCCCAACTTCCTTTTCTCTCCTCTACTATCACTGTCTAACTACTACACTATCAGATGGAGCGGCAGACAGCGTCCCAGAGACCCGGTTTGGTCTAGGTCAAGGGCCGGGAGTGGGGGTGAGTTCGCCGGGCCAGTCTTCTCTCTGCCTTTTTTGGGTGCGCTGTGTCTCTCTGTGCTCGGTTCGAGTCTCGTGTGTATAGCCATCATCATATATCTCTATATATCTGATACATCTATATATAGGTGAGTACCTGTGTCTTTATCTAATATACAAAAAAAAAAAATCTTCATAATCCATCTTCGAATATTAAATTTAAAAAAAAAAATGTATATTATTTTCTAGCACATATTTATTAAAACATATATAAATATATCCCATCTTACTCAATACACAAAATTACTAATCACAAAAAAAAAAAAAAAAATTATCTATATTAAGTCAAACATAAAAAAAACACAAAAAAAACACATTTTGGCATTAAATACCAATATAACTCAAAACTTGTAAAATCTTTATACAGTACATGGCTAAAATAAAGACATTCAATACTACAAAACATAATAAATTAATCACAGTTAAAAAAAAAAATAACATAGAAAATATATTTTATTCAAATTCGAAATAATATTACACTATATACTGTAATTAAAGTAACAAAAACAATAATTAAAAGCAGGGCTGAAACGTAAATGTTTATCTTAACATGTGACTGGGACACGTGGATGTTATCAGAGCTCTAACCTGATGCTCGTAATAATATTCTCACTTTCTTTAATCCCCTATTTTTTTATTATATTATTAAAAGTAATTTTACCATTTTATTATTTTAATTTAGTTATTTTTATTTTTTGTTCGGTACAAGATTATGTAACTGATCCATTTTTAAATTATGCACTTACATCCTTGTATAATTAATCATATATATTTTTTAAAGTATGTCCTTCCAAATAATTATACAATAAAATAAAATTATCCTTATTAATTTACTTATTTTCTTTGATACCAGATTGTGTTTCTAAAACATTTTTAAATTATAAACTTACATCCTTGTATAATTAATTTTTTTTTAAACTACGTCCTTCCAAATAAATATCCTATAAAATAAAATTATCCTTTTTAATTCACTTATTTTCTTTGATACAAGATTGTGTTGCTAAAGCATTTTAAATAGCGAAAATAGAAATTAAATGTCTTTTAAAATATTATTGAAGGTATTTAAATTATCGTGTCTAATTAATAAATCTGCTAAATTATTTATTACTATCTTAATATCATTTTGTTTTATTGACAGTGAATATGAAGACGAGGCAATATGGACCTCGAAACGTTATTAATGATTTATTAATGTAAAATATAAAAAACAAAAAGAGAAAGTTCCAAATATTTATTTAGAATCAATTATCTCTGAATATAGGTTAAGATATAAAGAAAAAAAAAAGCATTAAATCGTATTATGTGTTGTTACAAAAAAAAAAAAAAAAAAAATACTATTTTCATCTTAATATACCTTTCTATAAATGTTTGCAGAACTACTGTAATTATTTTTTTACTTGACTACAGATGTAATCATAGAACTTGCGTCACACAATAAAAAAAAGTTTCCAAAATTAAGTATAACAACAATGTTTTTTAAACTAAATACTAATTACAACAAAAAAATATAATTTTAATTTTCAAAACTATGACCACTGTTGGTTTGTGTCGCTGGTTCGTTCTGTGGAAAATTGTTTCACTTCATTTAATCTCACAATGTTAATGGTTTCTGATCGCTAAATGCTTAAATTGAAAATAATTAAAATTTGTATTCTGATATTAGTTAAAATTCCTAATCAAAAACTAAGAAATTGTTTTTTTTTTTTTTTTTTTAGTTCTTTATTTTATATAAATAAGTAGAGAAAAACAAAAATATTCGATTGGATCAAATTTATTACCATAAAAAACTAAAGTTTAGGCGATGCAATTTTATGACCACGATTGTGACTCGTTATATACGTGTATGTTTAAATAAAGAATAATTTAAAAAAAAGGCTACATGTTTTAATTTTTGTAAGAAATCTTAGTAAAAAACAAAATAAGATGATAGTCAAGAAATAATAATTAGTGACGTATTATTCATGCATTAACTATAAACATGTTTTTTTTTTTTTTTTTTTTTTTTTTTTTTTTTTTTTTTTTTTTTTTGCATTCTTGCATATTTTCTCTCTTATTAAAAAAAATAAATAAGTTACCCATTGTCATGACCCTTTCTAAATCGGATTTTTAATTTTTTTTATGAACATGAATGTTTAAAGTTCGACTTGCGACATAAACTATTCAGTGTATAGATGTAGTCCTACAAAAATTAAATATTTAAGTATATATGCTAGGGATGTCTTTGAAACTGGTTTGAAGTTTCGAAGAGTCCAAATATCACGAAACGATTACTACTATTGTTTCTTAAAAAAAAAATCTGGTGCGTGCAACTCACGACTTTCACTTACCTCGACTTTTAAAATCAGTTTAAAAAACTATTAAATATACTTTAATTTGAAAAATATTTTAAGTTGACTTTTGAAAAACGTTTATTCATTTTCGTTGCAAACATATGATTACCTTTTACAACTATGTGTATCAGATAATATTTTTTCTAAAATCTTTCTCTTTTCAACGATATTATTACTGTTATTATAAAAATAAAATAAAATTACATTAAAAAAAACATTTGCTCTTTTATCTTTTAGTTGGTCATCAGATTCGTCCAACTTTTATATTAAGCCGTCCTTCACTAATGTCATTAAGATGATATGGTTAATCTTTTGGAATGTACAAAATTAAAGGTACTTTAGAGGAAGACAATTTAAAATATCGGAATTTAAGCCATCTTAGACTATTTCAATCAGAATGAAACCTACATGATATCAAAGCCCATTAAATTTTACATAAATATAGCGAGTTTATATTAAATTCGTTAGAGCCATTTTTCAGTAAATTGTAAAAATGTGCAAAATGCTTAGTATTAAGTGGCTCTGTTGGTTAGCCGATTTTGATGAAAAATTTTCTATAACATCTTAGACGTATAGTTGTCTTAAATATATAAAATTCAGTTTCGTACGACTTATCGGTTTTTGCGCTAGACCTACCACACACACAGACATTTTTTTCGGGACTTGGTCATTTAAACTTAGGAGACACTGAAACGTGTATTTCCGTCGAAAACTGGAATTAGAAAATTTTCACGATCGCAATACTTTCCTGTACTATATATTTCATATATAGGTATGTGAAAGTAAAAATAAATAAATAAAATAATGATAAGAAACTTTAATTGCTTCTTTCATGATGCTTGATATGCCAACGAAGTTTGAATTGACTTACAGGAACATTTCAAGTTTTCTCAAAAATGGCCCAAACATTTTTAATCAAACCCTTAAAAGATAAAGAAAAATCGTTAACTCGCTGGAATTGGTACATAAAAGTCTTAGTAATGAAAAAAGTTGGTGCGCGCAACACACGACTTTCACTTACCTCCGTTGTTAAAATCAATTTAAGAATTTTTAAATACATTTTGAGATAAAAATAAATTGTTAAATAATTAATTATATTGGATTTCAATATAAACATGTGTTTTATTAAATAATCTATTATATTTTTATCTACAACAATCAGTTTGTGTTTGGGTAATCACCTCAAACTCAATATCAAGATGATGACAACTAGGCGCCCTCTGCTTATGACAGGCCGCCAGGTGGCAGCACGGTCAACACGAATTTTCCTTTATAGGAACCAGAAACTGTTAGTTTTATCGGTTTTCATCACTGTCCATTACCCTTAACAATTCCGTAGTTCAGATGAAGAAAATTTAAAATATCTGCATTTGAACCTTGTCAGACTATTTCAATCAGAATAAAACCTACATCATATTAAAGCTCAATCAATTTCACATCGATATAGGGAGTTTCAAGTCACTTCGTCACATCATTACTGCTGTATTTGAAAAAAACGTAAAAATGTGCAAAATGCATGGTATAAAGAGGCTCTACTGGTTAGCTGATTTTTAATGAAAAAGTATCTTTAACATTTCAGGCGTCAACTTGCCTTAAATATTAAATTTACTTTTCCAACGACTTTTCGTTTTTGCGCTAGACTTCACACTTCACACACGCTCGGACACACAGACAGACCTTTTGGCGGTAGTTGGTCATTAGGACTCAAGAGACCCTATAACGTGTATTTTCGTTGAAAACTGGAACTCCAAATTTTTCATGATCGCATTACTTTGCTTTACTATTGGTAAGTAAAAGTAAAAGTCTTTATAGAAGACTTGAATAACATGAATCTGTATGTAGATACTAACTACTATACTAAAACGTTATAAACTACTGCGAAAAGAGCTCATTTGCAAAGACTATTTAAAGTCCTATTTGAAGCTGAACCTATTCAACTTGCACGCATTAGAAACTCTAACAATATATATTTACTGAACCCGAGACTTAATTAATTGTGGATTTTTTTTTGTTTTGGCTCGTGACCACCCCCTCCATTCCTTCATATAAAAGAGACTATTGTTGGTGAAAATAATTAACATCGTTATAAAAATTGATCTGCTTTGCGTAAAATGTAATGATAGTGTTTTATTTTCTTGGGCAAGATTAATTTCTTTTGAGGTCGTAACATTAATTTACTGCTTTAATTATAACTAAGCGATCAATCAGTTCATTTGATAACTTCACTTCATTGATGAATGTTTCTTTCATTGTCTTCTTACTACATTATTCGTATTATTATACATTTAGAGGCGTTATTCGTGATGTTTTTAATTTTAGTCTTAATTTTGAAAACGAAATTATTTTTTGTGGGAGTTTTAACAAAAATGCAATTCATCATCTACTTGTTGAACAATCAAATATTGAAATAAAAAACACAGACAGACAGACCTTTTTGTGGGACTTGGTCATTTGAACTCAGGGTATCTTAAAAAGTGTATTCCTGATGAAAACTGGAATTCTAAAATTTTCACGATCGCAATACTTTCCCTTTTATGTAATTCATTTATAGGCTAGTGAAAGTAAAAAGGGGCATTCTCAATTTTCCTATGTAATTTCGATTAATACAATTAGATAATTTTCATATTCGACTTTGTTGCTGTTCTCCATATATCTATTCTTTAAGTCCAAATAGATTTTATTAATACTTTGTAAGAACTTTATATATTTGTCAATGATAACATCGGACGTCTAGCATTTTCGAAAGAAGTCCATATCGTTTATTCAGTTGTTTCCTTTTTCGTTTAAGGTGGCTAGCCCATGTCAGTCCTTGGTCAAACTGAAGGCCTGAATAACACAGTGTGTCGGAGGCCGGTTGGATATATTATTCAATTCGAAATTAAATAATTATTATGTTAATTTCACTTACCTTTATAAAAAGTACTTCCTACTTATTTTATATATACGTCTCGAAAAAAGGTTTTTGTGTATTAGTTGTATAAAACTGTAACTTTCTTTAGAAAAATATATGCCTAAAATGTTACTGCCACTTTTTCATCAAAAGCGTCGAACCAGAAGAGCAACTTTATACGATGCATTTTGCTCCTCTTAACCTAAAAAAAAACCTGTACCACTACAACCCATGAAGGATCTTGGGGCTCAGTACATATAGAGATTCGTACTGTTTCTAGCCCAACGGCCGTGCAATAAGGTGATATGGCCTTGATCACGCTCAGCCGCCAGGTTTTTCCCCAATATTATTGGTTGCCCACTTTATAGAGGCTGGGTCTGCCCCAGTAGGGTCTCCATACCCTAGGGCGCCCCCTGACTAAATTAACAGAATAAATAATATTCTGTTGCAGCCTGGATTCGAACCCAGGACCCGGAGAACTGTAGACTAGTGCTCTATCCACTGGACCTTTTAACGAGTGTCTCTAAGAAGGCTCTAACGACTTTAATTAAACTCACTATTTTGATGGAATCTTAATGGGCTTTAACTTTTAGTATTATATTTTATATGAAGTTGTAAAATGTAATTAAAATTGACGGATATACAATAAAATGGGCGTGTTTTATATTAGTGACAAGTAGGTGGATAGCCAGGGATTTAACTGCAACTTTTTCAGCAAAATCGAAAAACGTGAAGATACAATTTATTTTAAATACGATATATAAAGTAGAAATTATATTAGAAAAAAAAAAGATATCTAACTTACGATGTAAGTAGATATTACGAAAAGCGCACAAACTTAAGTGATTGTTATTGATAATAATTTCTTATGTTGTATTATTTAACTTAAAAATGAACGTTTCCCTTAAGACTCAATATAATTATTTTCTTTTTCTAATTTGATTTTATTGATTTGATATACACTAGAAAATTAAGCGAAAATCAGGAGTTGCTCGAACAGGTTTTTTTTTTTATTTATAAAAGCTATCAGAGATTACTGGTATATAATTTTCATCTATTTCATAATTCCAGAAATAAGGTTTTAGAGTTTTCAGGGATGCCTGATTCCAGGAAAGATATAAAAAATGCATAGGGAAATTTCAGTTAAAATGTTGGCATTTTTACCTGTCAAGTTCACGGTAAAGATGGAAAAAAAAAGAAATAAAATATACATTCAATAAGGAAAATGCCCAGATTAATAATATGTTATTTCTAACTAAATACTTGTATTTTAATATATCTCGGCTACGTTTTAAGATAAGATATTAAAAATTAAAAACAAATTTTCTAGGTCTCCCGTTATGTAGTGAGTAGCTAGTATAACAGCTTAGTTTGTGGGTTCAAATCCGTGCGATTGGTTAATATTTAATTCTTAATTTTATTACTATTTTATTCAAATAAACTATTCAAAATGCATTTTCAAATTTTGATTTACTTTAGATGTGTATCCCATTTAGTTTATATTGAAACAACAGTTGCATTGAAATAATCTAAAAGTATAAATAATTAATAACAATATTTGTTTATAGATTGATGACAAATTACGTACGTAACAGTTTGGTTAGAATATAATTTGTAGGATGCTGTACGGTGGCGGCCCTGAATCAGAAATTACATATGTTTATGAGTTTCTATGCTTATATCAACTTACAATTAACTTAGACGAGTTCTTTATTGCATAATTGACTTTTCTAAAATGATGCGCTTTCCAAGGGTATATCAAACGTTCAGATATTGGAGAGATCTAATTTTTTTTTTCCTTTTTCATATAATTATTCGCAGTTTTTTATTAAAATTTTATTTTAATAATTTTTTTATAATTTTTTTCTCTATCTTTAAAAGTCGCTGAATTATAGGCGTATTTATGGGTAATATTTCGATTTTTTTCTTTTCTTTTTTATAATTATTTGCGGTTTCTTGATTAATAAACTCTAATAATTTTTTTCTTAATCTTCAAAAATAACAGCTATTGATTTAAATCACATTTAATTGGCTGCCATTTTAAAAATAATCGGCGGATATTAACGTCTAGGTTTTAGAATCATCGCTGATTGTGCTAGTATTTTTTTGCCAAGTTTACAAAAAAATCGGTCCAGTAGTTTCGGAGAAAAGCCGCGGACAACTTACGACGAACTGATAGAAAAGTTTTTTGTGATGACTTGATTACAGAAAATGTGATGTCCCTTGAAAAACCAACAAACACTTAATTTCAAAGTATTTAATTGAAAAAACTTCAAAAATGAATGCCCTAAATGGTGGTGAAAACAGTATTAAAATCCGTCGCGTGGTTTAAAAGGAGTTCGCGGGAACTTCGATATATATATATATATATAATATATATATATATATATATATATATATATATATATATATTGTAATGTGGTGTTATTTATGTTTGAAAAATCTCTGTCAGGCGGATTTAGACTTTATCGTGTTGAGAGTTTTTCTCATATAAATAAAACTTGATTGCAATGTATGTTTTCAAAAACTATAGAAGCAACTTCGGTTCCTATTTTATTCGAATTTAAAAAATGTTTGACACCATACATAAAAAAGAAAACCTGCCGAGAAGACGTGCATCAGGGTACTGTCCTTCCTCATGCCTCACATGTTATTATTTTGTTTATTATTTTATCCTATTTGCTGGTTGTCATAATACTGCTGACAGGTGCAAATCAATAAATTAAGTGAAAAAACAACAACTACATTTTAAAGAAATAATTTGGTTTCCATGAGAATGTTATTTAGTTTACATAGAAACAACAGTTTTGAAATAGTATAAAATTTGAATTAATTAATAACAATGTTAGTTTATAGATTAATAGCAACTTACTATTTATGTTAACAACTTGGGTTACAATTCGGTAAGTAATATTGTTTCTAAAATCTTGCGTACTGAATGGAAGAATATAACTAACACGATTATGTGCGACCTTGGCAAAATTTAACTATCAAACCTTCCTCTTTACCAATAACATATGTTCATAAGTTAATGGGCTTACAACGGATGTATATAAACTCATATAATTTCTTTTATTGTATATTAACTTTTCTCAAATCTTGCGCTTTCCAACGATATATTATACGTATATGTTACTACTCATGTTTCAGAAATAATTTTTTTATGACTTGGGTTTAGAAAATTTATTTTTCCAGTATAAAGATAAGCTGAACTTATTATAATGAATTGCTGAATGTATTTTACTTACAAACCTTCAGGAAAGAATGACCTAAATGATGGTAAAAACCGCATAAAAATCCGTCTTGTGGTTTAGAAAGAGTTTGCAAAAGAAAAATCGCGTTACCATTTTATATATATATATATATATATATATATATATATATATATATATATATATATATATATATATATATATATAGAGAGAGAGAGAGAGAGAGAGAGATAGAAGAAGAGTATGTTACTATTTTATATTTGAAGTGAACTATTTAAATAACATTTTTAAAGTTAAATTAAGTTTCCATAGGAATAACAACTTAGTTACAATTCGGTAAGTAATATTGTTTTAAAATATTGTGTACTAAATGGAACAATATAAGTTGTACGATCCTGTAAGATGCCAGCAACATTTAACTATCATAACCTTCCTCTTTCCTAATATTATATGTTCATAAGTTTATAGGCTTACAACAACTACTATTAACTCATACAATTTATTTTTACATACAAAAGTTATTTTATTTCTTAAGAACTTTTCTAAAATCTAGTGTTTTCCAACGGCATATTATACGTCTATATTACTACTTATATTTCAGAAATAATTGTTTGATGACTTCATTTTAGAAAATTTATTTTTGTCGATTAGAGAAAACTTTTAAACCTTCAGGAAAGAATGCCCTCAATGATAAAAAACGTATCAAAATCCGTCCAGTGGTTTAGAAGGAGTTCGCGGAAAAACAAGAATCGTTGTGTCATTTTAAATATTTAGAGAGATTGTGTTAATACATCTAAATCTTAGACAACGTTGAAGTGAATTGGTGTTGAACAGTGTTTTCCTCTCATTTATTAATTAGTTACTTACTTATTAAGAGTTTACGACAAATTAATTCCATACTGAACTATTTTGAAACATTTGCAAAGCATAAGTCATCGCAGTCCTATAGAGATGAGACAAATGGCAACATCACTCCGCATAATTTACACTGAGATAATTTTCAGAGGTTGAAATACTTCAAAAAGGGGTAATTTACTGCTTTGCTCAAAGCTAAAGCGAATCCCCATTTTACGGGGGAGAAAGGCAACGAGGACTGAGAATCGGCTGGGTCGAGATCAAAGGAAATCTTTGCCTCTGTTTTCATTTAGCCCTGAAAAGGAAAACATTAGCTGACAATTATGTGGGTTTCCCTTTAATTTAGAATCTCATAACTGGCTATTATGAAAATTACAAGTCTTAAAAAAAAGAAGAAATTATGACTTTAACTCCTTGTCCTAGTGCAGCGGTCCATGGATCCCCGAAGGACCAACAGATGTCATTGGAAAATTATTTTAAATTACCTATTAAAAAATATTTGTATCGGGTTGTTTCACATGAAATGTCCGTTTTTATAGTTTATGAAATACATAAAGGATTTCGCAGGTCTCCGTAGTTTTCTTCCGAATGTTTACATATTTAAAGTAAACAGTTACTAATCATCTACCTTTGTATTATAAATATTAGCTTCCCAATCAACTACCCACTTTTTAGTATACCTCCAAATATGAACATAGAAACACGCGATTTTCGAGTAATATTTTTGTTCAAGTTTAAACTCGGTCATTCAGCTGGGGATACCGACTTGGAAAACTTGCTCCTAGGAAGACCTCTGTCCGTAATAGACAACGATGTCCTCAAACATACAACAGAAGGAAACCCCTACCATACAGATAGTTAAAGGACTCTTAGCACAACTAAAACAAGTGCATCTACCGTTTCCAGACATTTAAAGTGTATCGGGAAAGTAAAAAAGCTCGATACATGGGTAACTCATGATCTCACTGAGCGGAAGCAATTGAAACGCCTTGAGATCTGCGTTCTTTGCTTGCGAGGCAAAAAACCGAGCCTTTACTTGAAAGAATAATTACCTGCGATGAAAAATGGATCGCATATGACAATCAGCGTCGGTCAGGGCAGTGGTAAACATCGACGGAACCCCGGGGCAAATGCCAAAACCGAATTTGCATCCCGAAAAATTGATGGTTACAGTATGGTGGTCCATGGCTGGGATGATTCATTATTATTTTTTACCTAGAGGTGAAACTATTACCTCTACAACGTACTGCAATGAAATTGACCAAATGCACACAAAATTATTTAAAAAAAAAAACAACCTGGATTGGTAAATCGGAAGGGTCCTATACTCTTACATGACAACGCTAGACCCCATGTTTCAAAACATACTGGGCAAAAATTGAAAGAACTGGGCTACGAAGTTCTACCGCAACCATCATATTCTCCCGACTTGTCTCCAACAGATTACTACCGGTTCAGGAATTTTGACAACTTCGTCAAAGGAAAACTTTTTGAAAATGATGATCAAGTGAAAAGTGCATTTTCAGGTTTGTTTCACTTCAAAGCTCAGAGTTTTTCAGTTCGCGGATAAAAAAGTTGGTGTCACGGTGGGAAAAATGTGTAAAAAAAGAAGGTAAATACTTCGAATAAAATTATCTTGTTTTCATATCGTATTTTTAATAAAATCCTTTACCTTGAAAACGGACATTTCATGTGACACAACCCAATAAAACCTAGCTTATAACATGAATCTCTCAGGTATTGCACAGACTCGGTTCAGAACGGTAACTGATAGTAAATAGGTTCCTATATTGTAATCGGCGATGTATGGTGTAAGAACTGGAGCATTAAAATAAATGCCAACAAATTCAACCAAATTACCTTTACCCTTCGTCGCAAACCTATTACATCCTGCCCTACTGTCTCCTTCAATAATACTCCTCTTGTCCCGGTTGAGCAGATCCGATACCTAGGACTCCATCTGCAAAAACGTCTTACTTGGAACCCTCATACAAGACTTAAACGACAAGAAACTGTACGACGTTTTCGACTACTTCAACACCTACTAGAAAAACGTTCTAATCTTCTACTTCACCAGAAAAGACTCATCTACATGACTATTATAAGGCATATATGGAGTTACGGAGTAGAGCTTTGGGGCTCTACTATAACATCGAATTCTTTCCGTATTCAATCCTTACAATCTGAAATTCTTCGTAAAATCCTTAAAGATCCTTACTTTGTCAGGCCCACATCAGATATCATCCTTTTTATGATAAACTCCACTCCCAATCTAACCCACTTGATTCAATCCATGCATCTTCTTTGATTCCTGATAATTTTACGAGGTGTGAGAAAAGAAGATGGTCCCGAGAACTTCTAGTTTATTTTACCTATTGGAGTGCTGCCAATGGGCAATTTATCTACAAGTGTAGCATGTCATTATTTATATGTTCCTCAAATTTACTAGATGTATTTAACAATACAATAAATAAATGCGTTTAAAAGTTCAAAAGTTTATCATAGCTAAGGAGTTTTGTAAAATGTGTGTTTCGTGCGCATTGTATTATCTAACTAAGTATTGTAACTAGTTAATTTTTAAATTCGGCTTTGGGTGCTGGTTTTATTGTGTGCACTAGATTTTATTTAGTGTTCTAGCATAGGAGCTTGCATAACAGCCTTCTGTGACCAAGGTCAAAGGTTAAAATCTGCAGATGGCACTAGAATTTAATCACATGGGACGTAAAAAGGTGGTTCCGAGCCCTTGCGATAGCAGGTACTCGTTAAAAACCCCTATCCTAGCAAAAGCTGGTTAAACAAAATTTAGGACCCCCGCTGTAGCATCGTCCGACTAGCCACAGTAGTATTAAGTGACGTTAAATGAACAAATAAACAAATTTTATAGATTTTATTATTGATTTTTGCGGCTTTGGTTTGGGAGGGACTTACAGCTTGAAGTTGTACTTAAAATTAGATAAACTAATAATGGTTTTCAGAACCTCATTCATCATCCTAATCCTCTAGCACAATCCCTATCCAGCTCCACTCATCCATACAACCCTCCTAGAAAGTTGAAACGGCAGTGGCCCCGAGACGTATTGTAAACATCTATTCTGGAGTTCTGACACTGGTCAGATTCTCCTCTCATGTGCGGTGTGATTGTGGCTGTGGCGCCCTCACTTAGCTTCCGCTGGCTCTCACCAGTGATGCGGCTGAGAGGGAGGCGCTGGGATCCTTTGGACTCTGCTTGTCCTTCCACAAGTGGGGGGACAAGCCCCGTCTGGGGTTCCCGAGCTGATTGTAAATATTGTACATAGGTATGAATGTGACATGTTTTGTTTATTTATTTGTTAACTTCATTTATTTGTATTTATTTTGTCTATAAATTTTGTTATTGTATACGTTTATTTATTTTGATTTTATTTTATGTAATTTGACTTTCCTTTTGTTTATATTGTAAATATTGTATGAATCAGTCCACGTCTAGCAGCCGTAGGGTACAGTTCAGTGGTCTAATCAGTCTCTCCTTTAGTCAGTGATTTTATTTACAGTCATTCTTTTTTCTTTCGAAAAATCTTTTATTTTGTGTTTATCAGTTGTTTGTTACTCAAATTGTTCTCCAATCAAACAAATACAAGCAAGAGTGCCCCGGTCGGGGGCCAAGCACGAACTATGGCCGAACAGACAGCCAGCACGTCAACAAAACGTAAAAGAGGTGAGTTCAACATTGAAACCTCCAATAGTTATGACATACTTTCCGATTTAGATGAAGAAGATACCGAAATCTTAAAAAACATAGCAAGTCAGAAACAGAACAAAAGTCAATATCCTCCCATAATAGTAAACTCATCTTACAACAACATCAGTGGTGCTATTAACAATTTAAAATCAAAAGTGAAAGACTTAAATATAAAATATAATATGAATAAAACTACAATATATGTCCATAACAGTGAAGACTTTGAACTCGTAAAAAATTTCTTAAAAGATATCAATCTCGGCTTTCACACGTTCACTCCAAAAAGTGAAACGAAACCTAAAATTATTTTAAAAGGTATGCCTCCTCAGTTCCCCATTGAAGAAATTTCGACTGACCTACAAAATCAAGGTTTAGCCATTCATAAAATCTACCAAATGGAGAAAAAATCTGCCAGCGGGTCTATAAAGCTTCCGATACTAATAGTAATTTTAGATAATAAAGAACAGCTAGCCAAATTAAATAACATTCGCTATAGTTGTAACATTGTAATAAAATGGGAAAAATACAGATCTAACAAAACTTTAACTCAATGTTACAAATGTCAAGAATTTAACCACGTGGCACGTAATTGCTTTAAAAATCCAAAATGTCTGAAATGTGCCGAAGACCATCTTTCAAAGGACTGCCCAAACACATTAATCGACGGGTTCAAACCCAAATGCTGTAATTGCTCCGATGAACATTTTTCAAATTCCACGGAATGTACGAAATATCAAAGAAATCTCGAATTACAGTTAAGCAAAAAAAAACCAGCACTTCGAGCGATTCCACGAAAAACATTTGAACAAACTGACCAAGAATTTCCAGTTCTACCAACCCCGAAATCTCCGTGGCCTCAAAATACATTCTCTCCGAAAACCGCCAACAGCAACTCTAACGAACCGACCATGTCTGATTGTTTTAAAGAGATAAAAAATATATTCAATTTATTTAATGTAAGTAAATTAATTACAAACTTTAAAAAAATTTTATTACAACTAAAAAGCGCCGAAGATGGCATGTCAAAAATCTTTATTCTCGTAGAAGGATTACTTTCTATGTTGGATTAATGGTCATTCCATTGTGCAAAAATACTCGTAATATTTATTTATTCAAATCTCTTATGAGTGTTAGCGATGTAAAATTGTTTATACACAGTGTCTTGCTAAATTCCTATTGTATAAGCTGCTGTATAAACAACTTTAGCCTTAGCTTCAATTTCACAATAATAATTATCAGCGATCTTTATATCCCGTACTCTTTTACAACATACTTTCTCGTATACATTACAATAGGTGCTACAACTCATTCGGAAAATTCTAATGACTAGTGACAATAGTAAAATTAAACTTATGATGTGGAACGCACAAACTATTCGCGGAAACGATGTAGAATTTAAATTATTTTTAAATCATAATCAACCCCATTTAGTCTCTGTTTGTGAAACTCGTCTTTCTGAAACTGATCGTTTCTCTCTTCCAGGATATGTCATTTACAGACGTGACCGTAGTAGAGCTGGAGGGGGGGTCATGCTTTTAGTGCGGTCCGATATTCAGCATCATTTTATACACGTTCCTGACTTAATGTCTACCGAAGCCGTGGCGATCAATACAATTATTAACAATAAATCGACCACTGTAATATCTGTATATATCCCACCAAATAAAATAAATATTCCAGATATTAGTAAACTATTTAATTTAAATAAACAAGTTATCATTTTTGGCGATCTAAACGCGAAACACACACAGTGGAACTGTAACAGAACAAATAAAAACGGTAAATTAATTCTAAATTTTATCGTAAAAAAACATATTCAATTACACAGTCCGTCTGAACCAACCCATATACCGACTCAACGTAATTACAAACCTAGCATCATCGATTTGGCTCTTACAAAAAATATTTACAACTTATCACCTCTTATCGCTTTACCATGTTTAAATTCGGACCACAATCCCGTGATTTTTCGTATACAATCTCCTTTACCAAAAATTTCCAAAATACTCAAATTTTCGCTCAAAGACGCTGACTGGCCAAAGTTCAGGAAAGAGCTAGATTCCCGAATCAATATAAACCCAACCATAAATAATTCGAAAGAAATCGATACCACACTAATCGATTTTTATGAACATATAAAATTATCCATGTCCTTATCCATTCCACAACAATACTACCACCCGTATTATCATAATAATTTACCATATCGACTCAGAGCATTAATATATTTAAAAAATAGATTAAAAAGATCTTTCCAGCGTAACAAAATTCCAAAAACCAAATTAGTCTATAATAAACTAAACAGTTACATTAAAAAACGTCTCCATGACTGGAAAAACGAAAACTGGGCTACGGTTTTGAAATCTTGTCAGCCAGGGGACAATAACATGTGGAAAGTTCACAAAAATTTAACTAAGCAGTCTCCGAAAATCCCACCTTTAAAAAATAACGACAGCTACGCATATATGGACAGGGAAAAAGCTCAGCTATTAGTCAAGCATTTCCAGTCAACTCACTCAATCACCTCTCTCCTTGGTTCAAATCACCACAACCGTAAAATTCTAAAATCCGTCCGCGATTATTTACAATCACCTTTTATTGTTAATTTCTCTTCCATTTCTCCGAAAGAAGTCGCAAATATCATTAAAGAACTGAAGCCAAAAAAAGCCCCAGGTGATGACAGCATCCCCTCCTTAGTTATTAAAAATCTAAGCCGAAAATCGATTTATTTTTTAACTAAAGTATTTAATTGCACATTGAGATATAGCTACTTCCCTATCATCTGGAAAACTTCCAAAACTATAGTAATAAAAAAACCGAATAAAGACCATAGTAATGTTTCGAACTACAGACCTATAAGTCTACTTAATATACTTTCTAAAATTCTGGAAAAACTAATTCTCAAAAGAATTAACAAGCATATTAGACTAAAGAACCTCCTAATAGATGAACAATTTGGTTTTAGGAATCACCACTGCACTATTGACCAATTAGCACGACTTACTGACTTCATCACAAAAGCCTTTAACGAACGCAAACATACCGGCATGCTCCTTCTAGACCTCGAAAAAGCATTTGATACCATTTGGCACTCCGGGCTCATATACAAATTAATCGCATTCAACTTCCCACCATACCTGATTCACATCATCCACTCCTATTTAACAAATAGACAGTTCTATATTCAAGTTGGGACATCTACTTCCGACACACTCCCCATCTTAGCGGGTCTTCCTCAAGGCTCTTGCCTATCTCCAATCCTATTTAATTTGTTCATTTCTGATTTACCAGCCCATCCATTTGTGACGAGGTCATTATACGCTGATGATACAGCATTGTATACATCATCATATCGCATAGATACAATAGTGAATCGCCTTCAACTATATTTTAAAAAATTTCACAAATATTGCATAAAATGGAAATTGAAAATTAATCCCACCAAATCTGAAGCAATTCTTTTCACTAAACGTCGCCCACAAATAAACCACCAAATCAAGATAAATTCAGCTCTCATCCCTTGGTCAAAATCCGTACAGTACCTAGGCATAACATTAGACAAATCTCTTACGTTCACAGATCATATCAATAGAAAAACTGATAAAGCCAAAAAATTAATATTTAAAATGTTTCCATACTTCAACAGAAAATCCCATTTGAGCTCTCATAACAAATTAATAATATACAAATCAGTTATTCGCCCGTTAATTACATACGCCTCGCCAGTCTGGAGCTCAACCTGCTTGACTAACTACCAAAAACTTGAAAGGATTCAAAATCTATCAATGCGGATAATTAATAATTACCCCCGCTACACTAAAATATCATCCATGCTCCAGGACTTACAGCTTCCAACAATTAAACATTTTGTCCATAATCAAACAGCTTCTTACTTCAGTAAAACACCAGTCTCCAAAAATCCATTAATAAAGGAAATCGGTAACTATAATAAAGCATCTCTAAAACGCTACATTCATAAAAGAACTAAACATGTGTTACTAACTTAAGCTAGTTTATTTTAATTTCTAATTTTATATTATCAACTGTGTTATCTGTTTTTATTAGTAGGTTTTGTATAATTTTTCCTACAACATTATATAATCACAATTTAATTTTACCACTAATTATAGATTAGATGATTAGATTATAACTACCAAATGAACCAAACATTTGATGATTGTAAGGATGTCTCATCCGTAATCATTTATAAATATTTTGTCAATATGTAAAAATGTAAATAAAGTTTATTTTATTATTATTATTGTATGAATGAGATCATGTAGCACTATTATTATTGTCTATTATGACAAATTGTAATATATACGAATAAAAAAAAAAAAATAAAATAAAAAAATAATGGTTTTCACAGTAAGCGGCTATAAATATAACGGTATTTACAATTTAATGTAATATTATGGTTTCAGAATAAATAATTGAATATAAATCAATGAATAAGGAGATATTAGATATGATATTGTTGCGATAGTGGACTCTTAACACCGCTTGCGATCTAACAGCTCCCAGTAAGTGAATAACCACTTCTCTCCATTCAAACCCTTAATGTCCCTAAGCAGTCGTTCACTTGCTGCGAATCTAGTCTTCAACTCACCTCATAGGCTTTTATGCAAGTGGATGTCAGATTCGTTGCCCTCCACCGTTCAAATTTGAATGGAATTCCAATAAAGATATGATTTTTATGTACTTTACTATATATCCGTACATCGTAACTGAACTGAGCTGTAGTAGTTTGCGTTTTCCTATTCTTACCCTAAAAAAGTACTTTATAAACTAAAAATTAAATGAGATATGACAGAATTAAAAAAAAAATAAAGATCTTAAATCTAGGTTTCTAGTTTCCGGGTGAACGGCCGTGCAAGGAGGTTGCACAACTTATACTTTATGAAGGCTGAGTGAACCCTCCTGAGAATGTATTGAACTCAGGATCAATCCCCATCCTATATATATATATATATATATATATATATATATATATATATATATATATATACACACACATACAAGATTTCACCTGTCTGACCTCTATACTCCTTTCCAAAAAATATGAGTGTTTAGCTCGGTCCACAGCCTTTTGGAATACTCTCCCTTCAAGTATCCGTCATGCTCTATCCCTGTCCTTATTTAAAACACACCCTTTTCAATACTTTATTTCTTTCTACTCAGATGTAAGCTAATTTTATAATGCCAACTAATGTGAGATAAATAGTGTATTCACTTTTAATGAGATGTGAAAGCTAAATTTTATGTTTATTCTTATTTTTCATTTTTAGAATGTGTACAAAGAGATACCAATAAACTTTTTTTTTCTCGTTTATTCTTCTTTACCTTGCTATTTAAATGTAATTGTATGTATTTACTATTATCATAATTGTTTTTAGCCAGTTATAATTTTAATTTTGTTCAAATTGTTATTCTTAAGGGAATTGTCCCAGAATAAAGTTTCTTGTTCTTTTTTTCTTCTCTCTCTCTCTCCCTCTCTCTCTCTCTCTCTCTCTCTCTCTCTCTCTCTCTCTCTCTCTCTCTCTTTCTCTCTTCATCTCTCTCTCTCTCTCTCTCTCTCTATGTTTGTATATATATATTGTTGATTTTTAAATATATTTATTACAATTTACAACTGTATCAATAATACATTAAGTAATATGAGTATAATTACGAAAAGCTATGATAAACATATAGAGAAACCACCCATTCCTGCAATCCAAAAAATAATAAAACGGAATAATTAAATGGAATAATGTTATACTATACTGATGAATATTACTCTTTTTTTTAAAATGTGTTATTGTTCTATTTTTGTTGAATTATTTACAATAACGAACCTTTGTGAAAATTACGCTTCTTCAAAATTTGACGGCTTACTTTTTAAGATACGTGGAACCTAAATAGTGAATAAAAATTAATTCTTCTGTTCACCGTACGAATTTTTTAACAACAATGATACATGGTATACATATAGAGAAACCATCTATTGGCAGCACCCTGAAAATATTCTAAACTGGAAGGTCTCGAGACCATCTTCTTTTTAGACACCTCAGGAGGATTATCGGTAATTGAAGAGGATTCAAACAAATAAGTTAAAGTGGGGATGGAGTTTTTCGTGATAGGAATGGTATCTGGTACGAGCCAAATAAGGAACATATGAAATATTATTGTCTTTATGGAGTAGTTTTTTCCTGACAAAGTAAGAAGCATTGAGGATTTAGGGTTGTAAAGATTGGATCTGGAAAATATCGAATGCTCATCTCCCTAAGTCCAGATAGACCTTTTTATGGTCATGTAGATGAGCCTTTTGTAGTTAAGTGGAAGTTTTGAGTGCTGGTTTAGTAAGTGTTAAAGTAGCTGAAAATGTCGAGCAGTTTCTTGTCTTTTTAGTCTTATATGAGGATTCGATGTTAAACGTCTGTCAAGGTGGAGTCCTAGGTATCGGATCTGTTCAACTGAGACAAGCAGTAAATTGTTAAAGGATACTGCAGGGCTGGAAGTTATAGCTTAACGACGAAGTGTGAGATTTATTTGTTTGGATTTATTGGAATTGATTTCCATCCGATATAATAGAATAAATATATATCCCGACGCATCTGGATTCGAACTTGTCCGTTAGAAATTAGTTGTAAAGTACCTTACTTACTTCCATAAAACAATATCTAAAGATTACACCTAGTTTAGATAAAAACGTTTATTTTACCACTATGTATCTGTTAATAAGATTTTCTAAAATGTTTATTTATTGCCGTCACTTCATGCAGCTTTGGCTAATCAGATGATTAGCACCTTACATCGCTCAGTCGCTGGACCACCATCTTACGTCTAATCTATAGGACGGCATAATTAAGGACCTAATGCTGCTTTTAAAAAATCCTTGGTCTATCGGATAGAACCCGCGAACCTGGGCATAGACGGCTGCTTTCATAGCTTCTGTGCCACAGGTGACTCATTATGATGCATAAGGAATAATATAACATAAATAGGATAGAAGACGAAATAATTATTTGAAGCAGACAAAATGATTGAATTGAAATTTTATTTAGACTCCATTGAAACATCATTATTTATGTATAAGTTTAAATAGACAATTATAACAATAATTTAATTTCACGAGTTTTTCGTCATTTAAGATTAACATATTTTGCCTTATTTGTCACTTAATAATTTATATGAAATTAAAACTGTTGAGGATACAACTAAGAACCGATAAATGGTACGTGTTATGTAATAATACTAACCTTGGCTTGAATAAATAAATTAATTATATAAAGCTCAATGAGTTAAAAAAACATTAAGACAGTATTTTTCCTTTTATCAACTTTCGAATTCTTTAATAGCTTTTATTTCGATTTATTTTTCCTATCACTCTCCTGTATATGAAATATATAGGTCTGTAATTTGTAAGTGTTGCGATCGTGAAAATACTAAGTATCCAGTTTTCAACGGACGTACGCGGTTTAGGATCTTTTTAGCACGTGTTGGGAAAAGGTTAATTTTTTGAATATAATACAATTTTTTAAAAAAGAATACCACCGTAAAAACTCTTTAAAATTACACAACTTTTGTTTTTGAAATAATTAGATCTTTCATAATATTTTATGCTCACGCCGTTGGCGGTAGAAGAGTAGAGGATTAAATAAAATATTTTTAAAAACTAACATGAAAATGCTACTGCTGAATAATATGGTGCATAAAAAAGTTTTCTTTCTTTTGTTTTGTTATCGTTTAGATATTGCAATGACAGATTTAAAAACATTTTATCATTTAATCTCCATAAAAAAAAACCCTCTAACAATGACTAAAATTGTTGCATTTATTTCAAATAAAGATATCAAATAATGAGTCTTTCTTTGATAGCAGACGATAACAATAGCATTATTGTATAAAGATCTAATCTTCTAATTAAAAATTATCACTTAATCTGTAAACCTTTTTCGCCTCTAATTCAACAAATAAATAATAATAATAATAAATGAAAAAATATTATCACTCGGCTATTGTAACATTTTTAATAAGACACACTTGGTAATTAAGCGAAATGATTTCTAATTAAAAATTATTTTCGTATTAAACAAAAATTTTTTAAACAAACCTAGGGTAGGCAGACCAAGCCTCTTTAAAGTGGGTATCCAAAATGGGGAAAAACCTGACGGCCGAGTGTGATCAAGGCCTAATCACAAGATTGCAAGGCCGTTGGCCTAGAAACAGTACGAATATATCTATGTGAGCCTAAGACCCTCCATAATTTTTTTTTTTTATTATTATGAAACCTAATGATTGCTGTAATCTAGTGATTTTTTTTTCCGTACGACTTTTCGTTTTTGCGCTAGAGTTGGACGCCACACACAGTTGGATCCTAAAATGTGTATTTCCGTTGAAAACTGGAATTCGAAAATTTTCACGTTCGCAATACTTTCCCTTACTATATATAGTAAGTGAAAGTAAAAATACACATTTGTCAATTTGAAACTGATGGATTACAAAATGGCGGCCATTGAAAAAGGTATATCAATCTTCTCTAACTTAATAACGGTTATCCTCATAGGATTAGCCATTTCCACGATAGTAACCATGATAATGTTAGAAAAGAGTGATATCTCGTTTACTGCAAAAAATGTTGTTTTGCTATTCCTCTTTATCGTTTAATATTAGACATTTGACAACTCAAATGAAAGCTTATTAAATACTTTATAACAATTGTCTTCGTAGGATGAGCCGTTTCATTGATAGTAACCATAATTATGTAAGAAAAGAGTGATATTCTCTTTTTGAATGACCGCCATTTTGTAATCCACTCCTTTTAAGTTAGCAGACGTGTATTTTTACTTTCACTTACTATATATAGTAAGGGGAAGTATTGCGATCGTGAAAATTTTCGAATTCCAGTTTTCAACGGAAATACACGTTTTAGGGTCCCCTGAGTCCAAATAACCAAGACCCGCAAAAAGGTCTGTGTGTGTGTGTGTGTGTGTGTGTGTGTGTGTGTGTGTGTGTGTGTGTGGTAACTCTCGGGCGGAAACGGTAAGTCATATGAAACTGAAATTTCATATTTAAGACAACTATACGCCCGAGACGTGGCAAAACTTTTTTCATCAAAATGAGCTTACGAGAAGAGGCACTTTATACCATGCATTTTGCACCTTTTTTCGATTTTCTCGAAAACGGTTCCGACGATTTTTATTAAACTCGCTATATCGATGTAAAATTTAATGGGCTTTAATATCATGTAGGTTTTATTTGGATAAAAATGGTCTGACAGGGCCTAAATGTCGATATTTTAGATTTTCTTCCCCTAAAGTACCTTTAATTTTGTAGATTCAATAATAATAACTAGATTATCTTGTTAACGCTAAAGAAAAACTGGTAAATATATATATTGAATAAATTCGATATCCAACTAAAGGAGAAAACAGAAAAAATATTTTTTTAATGCAATTTTTCGTTTTTGAACATAAGAGCAGTAATATACATGTATGATATACCGTTGGAAAACTAAAGATTTTAGAAAAAATATCATCTCATACACAAGCTTTTAAAAGTTAATAGAGAGTGATGAAATGAACATAAAACTAACTGATTATTTTAGATAATAATATAATAGATTTTTTAATAAAACACATGTTTCTATAGAAATTCAATTTAATTAATTCCTCAATAGTTTCAGGTATTTTTTATCTCTGTTTTTGAAAATTCTTTCATTGGTTTTTAAAATGGAGGTAAGTGAAAGTCGTGTGTTACCCGCACCAGATTTTTAAATACGTTTTCAAAGGATTTTTATACAAAACCTGATGACGAATTTAGAAAAAAATAAACCATTAAAATACAAATATGTCAAAATATCAATTTAGAAAAAAATGTGTTTTAGTACCTTTTGGAGATCAACGTCTCAATACCTGAGCGAATGAGGAGCGAACGAAGAAGGGTTTGGAAAAAGATGCAGTTCTACGTGACGGTGTAAAAATATTGATTGGTTGGGTTCTAGTATTCAACGAATGGATATCAGACCGGAGATTGAGGAGCCCAGATTTTTTGTTTTACTATGAAAGATGCTTTGAATAAAACATACTAAAAATGTTAGAAAATGGGTTGCATTTTTCGCTGCTGACTCACGGACTACTCGGGTTCGATTGGCCTATTATTATTATTCTCTCAATAACAATGAATGGGATTTTTCATTTTTTTTTTTTTTTTTTTTTTTTTTTTTTTTTTTTTTTTTTTTTTTTTTTTTTTTTTTTTTTTTTTTTTTTACTTTTTGTCAGGATTAACCGGATTTTCATTCACTCTTTTGTGTGTCGTAAGATTCGAGAATAAACAGAACAGTGCACTTTTATTTACCTATATTTAGATATTCTAAATTTAGAAACCTGTTTACGTAGGAGCCCTTTTTACTCGAACTCTTATTGACACAAATGTTTATTCAGTTTAAATATTGTTGTTGACATGGAAGAATTGATGGAGTGTAAAGTTGTTAGAGGATGCGATTAGTGAAGAAAAAAATAAAATACAAATAAATAAATAAAATATTTTAAAACAGAATAGAATTTTAAAAAAATCTATTCTTGGACTGAGATCCATGAGAAAAACAATTGAAATAGAGAAAAAGAAACATAATTAATTATTACTTACAATGGTGAAATAAGGAGAAATATTATACTACAAAAAATAACTAAAAATTAAATAATCTTCTAAATTTCATCTTATGAAAAAAAAAAAATCTTATGTTCAACAAAATGATAAATAAATAAATTTGAAATTAGGGCAGTAAACAGTTATTTTCATTCATTCAATGTTAGCTATCTAGAAAGGGAATCCAGATCAGCTGATGCGCTCGATGATAACAGTCATACGTTACATCGTCTCTCAGATTTTTGCTTTTTTCAGTAGGAATTCGCTAGAATTCAGTCTGGAGAACATCACTAGACCTCAGGAATATTACGGCAGTGAATATTGGAGAAGTTTCGGTAAGCAAAGTTATAATTTACTTTGTACAATCACGAAAAAGTGAAAGAAGGGTCACTGATCAGCTGATTGCCGCTAGCTCGGCAAGCTCGGGCTTGCTTTTCTTTTAATTATCTTTCTTTTATCTTTAATTCTTATCTCATAATTTATTTATTATTATTATTTTCTTAATCAATGAGATATTTTCATCAAGTCATGTCCTCAAAGTCTGTAAGTAAAAGATCTAGATCTGCAGGTTCTAACTCGTCTCCCACAAAACAGAGACCCCGCCGTGAACAAAATAAAAAAATGATTCCACCAGCGACCGCGTCAGCTACCTCATTAGGATCTGTACCACAGCCCAGCACATCATCACAAGGAATAACTGATGAATCTCCGTTTTTTACACCGAATCCATTTCAGATCCTCCAAAATGAAAAAGAAACCATGGAATCTTCTCCTATACCCAGAGAACCACTACCTCCACCAATATTTGTTAAAAATATTAAAAATTTTAAACTGATGTGTGCGCATTTAAACAAAGTAACAGATCCTAATAGTTATTATTGTATAAGTAGAACCAATGATACTAAAATATCTCCGACTACTGCTGAAACCTACAGAAAGATTGTAAAATATCTGACTGAGACCAAAGCTGACTTTCATACTTATCAGCTGCGCCAAGAGAGAGCATTAAGGGTCGTAATCAGAAACCTACATTCCTCAACACCCGTTGAAGCAATCAAAGAAGAACTGACAGAATTAGGATTCCAAGTGAGGCAAGTCACCAACGTTCTAAAAGATAAAAGTCCACTGCCTCTATTCTTCGTGGACTTGGAACCATCAGCAGGAGTCGAAAAAATCTATGACCTCAGCAGACTGTACTATACCCGTGTAAAAGTTGAAA
This sequence comes from Piezodorus guildinii, assembly GCA_023052935.1. Classification (NCBI taxonomy): domain Eukaryota; kingdom Metazoa; phylum Arthropoda; class Insecta; order Hemiptera; family Pentatomidae; genus Piezodorus; species Piezodorus guildinii. The sequence continues at coordinate 91,238,060 of CM041294.1, forward strand.
AACCTTACACAAAGAAAGAAATAGTCCAGTGCCATAACTGTCAGGCATATGGTCATACCAAAAGTTATTGCCATCACATACCACGCTGTGTGAAATGCGGTGAACAGCATAAAACAGAAGAATGTACTCAAGATCAGCACCCGCTGTATGTGCTCTGTGCCTCAAGGACCACCCGGCTAACTACAAGGGATGTGAAATCTACAAGAAACTCAGAACCAGATACCAAAAACCTCAGGATCCGAATAAAACAGCTGTACCAACCAGAAGCAGAAGAGAACCATCTAAAGTTGTAAATTCTAACGTGTCATTTGCCCACTTGCTTGGAGGTGGTAACCAGAATCATGAAGTCGAGGCACTGTCGGAACAACATTTTCCTCAACATTCTCAATCTATTGTACAAGAATCTATCCCTCAAAGTTTACCTAATCTTCAAAAAACTCCTCAACATCAAATTTCTCATATCCCTCCACCATCAAACGTCACAGATCTTACCAGTCTAATGACATCGTTCATCTCCGAAATCAAATCTCTTGTTATGCCGCTTATATCACTCCTTACAAATCTTGTATCGAATCTAATCCCTGCCTTGAAAAATCCTTAAATGACTTCACCTAACTCCTTATCCATTCTCCTTTGGAATGCGAATGGTGTTAGAAATCATACTGACGAACTGACAGCGTTGTTGCAAGACAAAACAATCGATGTTGCACTTATAACTGAAACAAGACTAACGACTAAACAGTACTTCAAAATACCGCAATACATGACATACCGTACTGACCACCCAGACGGTAAAGCCCATGCCGGTTCTGCTATCATTGTCCACCAATCCCTCTCTCATCATTTACTCCCACTTCCCACCTATGATTTCCTACAAGCCACAGCCATAGTAATCAAGACTTTTTCCTTTCCGGTAACCCTCACATCTGCATATTGCCCTCCTAAACATTCCATTTCCAATTCTGAATTTATATCCTTCCTGGATTCCTTAGGAAATCGTTTCATTCTGGGTGCAGACTTAAACGCCAAGCATCAGCAGTGGGGTTCCAGAACCACGCATTCTCGGGGACGAAATTTGCTGTCTGCACTCAACTCCCGAAATTTTAATATCCTGCCTCCTGACTCCCCTACCTACTGGCCAACCGATCCTTACCGCAATCCTGACATCCTCGACTTCTTTATCCACAGCGGATTAGGCTCTCTCAACTTGTCTTTAACTCGCCTTGGTGAACTATCCTCAGACCATAGTCCACTGATCCTAAAAGTATCTCTCACTCCAATTCCAAAACCCATTCCACCATCATTCATCCGAGGCCCTGTCAACTGGAACCTTTTCCGCCAAATCCTGACTGATAATATTGACCTCAGAGTAACCCTCAAAACCCAAGATGACCTAGATAATTCCGTCTATTCCTTTACCACCGCCATCCAACAAGCGGTCTGGACTGCTTCCTCTCCTAAACACTCCAATATAAATCCAGACCAAAATCATTTTCCACAACCTATTATAGACCTTATCCACACCAAACGCCGAGCAAGATCATTATGGCAGCGCACCCGACACCCAACAGATCGCCGCTCCTATAACTTCTATTGTAGACAATTGAAGAGGGAGTTGGCGAACTTCCGTTCCCAGTCCTTTAATTCCTACCTCTCCTCTCTATCAGCTCGTGATAATTCCCTGTGGAATGTCACGAAAAAGATCCTAAAATACCATCATGTTTCCCATCCTCTCCGACGTGGTGATGACTCCTGGGCTGCGTCTGATGAAGATAAAGCCGAGGAATTCGCCACACACCTCTCCAAAGTATTCACTCCTCACCCGGAATCCCACATCAATCACACCGCAAAAGTGCAAGACTTTCTTATGTCACCGATTCCACTTTCTCTACCTCCTAAAGCTATTAATCCCTCTGAGGTCAAATATCTTCTCCAAAAACTGACTCTCCGTAAATCTCCTGGACACGATCTCCTTACTCCCCCGATCCTCCGACAACTTTCGCAGAAAGCTATTATATTCCTTACTTATATTTACAACTGCATCCTCCGCACCACCTATTTTCCACTGTTATGGAAACATTCCACCATCATCCTTTTTTTAAAACCAGGTAAACCTTCCAACAACACTTCATCCTACAGGCCTATTAGTCTACTCCCCATCCTCTCAAAAATCTTCGAAAGGCTTCTTCTAAAACGTATCCTACCCATATTAGAATCTCAAAATCTTCCTTCCCATCAGTTTGGATTCCGTCCTCAGCATTCCACAATTCAACAGGGGCTCCGAGTTGTAGACCATATTTCCTCAGCTCTTGAATGCAAAGAGTATTGTTCTGGTGCGTTTCTGGACATTGCGCAAGCTTTTGACCGGGTATGGCACACTGGATTACTCTTCAAGCTGAAAACCCATTTACCTCAGTCCCTATACCTTATTCTCCGATCCTATCTCTCGAACCGTTCCTTCCGAGTTCGCTGTGGTGAAGAATTTTCTAACCTTTATCCCGTTGAGGCCAGTGTTCCTCAAGGCAGCGTCTTGGGACCCATCCTCTACATCCTTTACACTGCTGATATTCCTACACATCCTGATACCTTTCTGGCAACTTTTGCAGACGACACCGCCATCCTATCATCCAGTTCCAATCCTGAAACAGCATCCTTAAACCTTCAGAGACACCTTTTCCTTATCGAACACTGGTGTAATAACTGGCGTGTAAAGGTGAACGAAGCCAAATGTAAACACATAACCTTTACTCTTAGACGAAAATCCTGTCCGCCAGTTTATTTCAACTCATTACCGATTCCTCTCTCAGATACAGTCCGGTATCTTGGCTTACTGTTAGACAAAAGATTGACTTGGAACCCACATACAAGACTTAAAAGACAAGAACTTAACCGACGATTCGGACAGTTATACCGACTACTCAACAGAAAATCTGAACTTACAGTTGAAAACAAATTATTAATCTACAAGACAATACTGAAGCCCATCTGGACCTACGGACTTGAACTGTGGGGGACAGCTAAACGTTCTAACATCAAACGCATTCAATCCTTTCAATCCAAAGTCCTCCGTACAATAGTAAATGCTCCTTATTATGTCTCCAATCATACCTTGCACCACGACCTTAATGTTCCATTTATTTCAGACCTAATCCCATCCAAATTTTCCAAATTCCACCAGAACCTCATTCATCATCCTAATCCTTTAGCTCAATCCCTATCCAGCTCCACTCATCCATACAACCCACCTAGAAGGTTGAAACGGCAGTGGCCCCGCGACCTTTTGTAAATATATTGGAGTTCTAGCACTGGCTAGATTCTCCACTCAATGTGATGTATGTATGAGTGTGTGTATGTGTATATAGGTATAAGTGAATTATTGACTTTTGTATTGATTCATTATTGTGTGTATATTTTATTGTAATTTTATGTTGTGTAAATATTGTATGAATGTAGTATGTTTGATATCATTCAGCAATACTATTAATGTCCAAATTGGGACAGATTGTAAAATTTTCTCAATAAAAATTGTTATTACTAAAGAAAGGGAATATCACAAAAAGTACTAAAGGGCTTTTTTACGAAATTGATATGTTGACATATTTGTATTCTCATAATTTAGTTTTGTCTAAATATTATATTTGATTTCATTAAATGAACCTTGTAGTCCTTTAAATACGTGATTTAGAAATTAAATCTATACTAATATTATAAAGCTGAAGAGTTTGTTTGTTTGAACGCGCTAATCTCAAAAACTACTGGTTCGAATTGAAAAATTCTTTTCGTGTTGGATAGTCCATTTATCGAGGAAGGCTATAGGCTATATAACATTACGCTGCGACCAATAGGAGTGAAGAATCAGTGGAAAAGACGGAGGAAATTGACCTCGCATCCCAATGATTCCAAATGATTTACCTTTAAATTTTAAAATAATATAATTTCCCGTTGAATTATATTTTGTCGAAACAATTAATAAATCACAGGGGATAGGAATCGACTATTGTCGAGATTTTTTGGGTTCGTCTAATGTATACCTTCCACTTAAAATTATAAAGTGAGTAACAACTCTTTAAAAACAGAAATAATAGCTCAAAAGCAAGTAAACTACACAATGATAGTGAATTCCGAATACTTTCATAACTCACTGTATATGTCGCATTGTCAAAATCGGGTTGCGGAGAAAATCAGTACGTTCTTCTACCACAAGAGAATAAAACTAAAAATATCATTTAGTTAAGAAGTTCTTTAAAATTTTTTAAAAACTGGTCCCCGATCATCTTAACAGAAATTTGCGCGGACGAAGTCGCTGGCAACAGCTAGTTATTTTCTAAAAGTACTAATTACACTTAGTTTAGTTCCTAATAATACTAAAACATTTCATTCAATAACTTTAAAATAGTGTTATTAATAAAGTAAAAAAACAATTTTAGATTTTAATGTGAAAATTATCAAATACTACTGTACTACAGTAACTAGCTGTACCTCGCGGCCTTGCACGCGACTATTTCATTTTTTTATTTTTTTTATTGCGAATTAAGAAAGTTTTTTATGATAGCTGTGTTAGTTGAGGTTATACAATATAAATATACCCGAGATAGCAGTGAGATAAACATTTAACTATGTCTATGTACGACAAATAAATGATTATTGTTGACTGTCAAATATTAATTCTATTCAGTTTAATCTACAATAACATACCAGTAGCAAGTTGCCATTCCCGCGATTATCTAATACCGACATTTTCGCTTCAAAACATTATAATTCTATACCATTTTAAGTTCAATGTGACATAAATGCTCATTTTTTCCACTTGGGGGTGTACCCTTCCAACAAAATAAGCTCGCATTTTTTTTAATTTTTTTTTTTATAGGATTCATAACTAAGTTCAATTATTTTTTCAAAACTTAAACCTTTTTCAGCCTATTAATCATTTTAAAAAACCAACAACAATGAAACATATGGACTGTATAGAAACCGACACACGAAACATGGCTATGAAGCGAAATATGCCTAAATATATTTGTTATAAGTATTTTAGTATCTATGCTATTACTGATCAGATTAAGACGATTTTACTTCCAGGTGGTTAGATATATGCTTGTCATTCAAATGAGTACTTATAGTGTTTGTGGACGCGTATAGTTTTTGAGTTATTCGATAACCAATTTTGTTTTACGTTTTAAAAAAATATATTTTTTTTAAATCACTTAGAGGACGAATTTTCCCAAGCCCAGCCTTATTGCACATCTAGACGGTAAGACGAACCTCCAGAGGAAATTTCAACTTCACAACCATAGTCGCTTTTGAGAAACTGAGATGACCAGAAAATCGAGTAAAATGGCACTTTCTTTTATAAATGTAGATGAGAAGTTTTCGCGCTTCCTGTTAAATTTCCTAGAATGGGATATAATATATGTGATGGTAACCTTTTGGAAATCAAGGTTGGAAAGTTGTGATTTTAATAAGAATAACGAAGCAGCATGGTGAATATAGGTTAGTAAAGAATTCCAGAGGTTGATAATGTGAGCAATAAATGAACAATTGAAAGTTTTAGTTCTGTGGTTAGGAACGTAAAGGTCAGGATGGCGAATAGATATATGGACTAAGAAAAGAAATATCTTTGGAAAAAAATATGGCTGTGAATACGTATTTGGGTTAGATTATTATTTATCGCTGGATACTTATGTCATTTATTTAATTTCTAATGAACTAGTCTTTATTTGACGACTGGGATCACCTGTGGTCGCTGTTAAAATAAGCTTATATGCCCAAGCTAACGGGTTCAAATCCGGCTGATGGCCTTAGTATTTTTTAAATGGAGTAATGAATCCTTATTTATGCTGTCTTTTGGAGGGGATGTGCCGGTCCCGAACCTCTGTCATGTCAGGTACTCGTTAAAGACCCCTATCCTAATTCAACCTGGATAGACAAAATTTAGGACTCACTGTAGCATCGTCCGATTAGCCATAGTAGTCTGTAAAGGTTACGTTAAATAAATGAATAAACAAACAAACTATTAATGGATTCTCAAAGCCCCAAACTCTTGCTATATATATACCTGAGCGTGAAATGCAAATCCGAAGGAGACTCAAAGCATTGACCGGGGGACAAACCGGTACAGCCCGCTACCTCAAGGTTCTTCGCGCGCCACCTTTCAGTTCGTGGAGCGGTGAAGTGGATTGGCAGATGCCCGTTTTTTGGCATTTGGCGGATGTTTATCAGGGATATATCTATGTAGAACTGTAAGTTAATTGGGATAAAACAGAGAGATATTTCATACATCTGAAGCGGGTCGTGATTTGGACGTGCGGCTTCGCGCGGCCTAGTTTGGTTAAGTTATGCCTCTCGCGGAAAATATCTTCTCCCGTCTCATTAATTCCGAGGAGTTACCTCAAGAACCTGGAGAGCTTCGTTAATTCCCGGGTGAATGGTCGTCCTTCGCTATCAGTAATTAAATGTTTGGGAATACCGGTGTCATTAGGGGAAATGACCTGGACGGAGGAAAATAAATGAACTCCTTCAAAAAGGCTGACTCCTTTCTTGAGACCTGTTTAAAAATTGTAGCTTGCGGGTTCTAAAAATAGTCTAAGGGGAGTTCCTTCAGGTCTTCGGATTACCGGTTCTCATTCCTTCTTGGTTTCAATGTACCGTGTAACCGAGTTATAACGCTTTCATTTAGCCCAGGGAAACAGAGAGTAAAAAAAAAAAAAAAAAAAAAAAAAAAAATAGTGTTTGCTTAAGTGCACGGCAGAAGTGAAAACTTATATATATATATATATATATATATATATATATATATATATATATATATATATATATATATATGAAAAACAAATCAGAAATTAAAGTTATAATTTTTTTTATTCTGTACAAACTAAATTATTTATTTTCCTTTTCGTATTCTATAATGGGATTTTGAAGAATAAAAAAAAAAATGCTTTTGATTGAATTTTACTTATATATCTAGAAAAAAACGCCAGCAATTGAGACGCTGATTTCCAAAAGGTGCTAAAGAACATTTTTTTCAAAACTGATATTTTTTTATATTTGTATTCTAATGGTTTAGTTTTATCTAAATCATCTGATTTTATTTTAAAAAATTCATAAAAATCCTTTAAAACAATTTTTAAAAATTGCATTTCATTACAAAAGGTACTAAATCCACATTTCATTTCATTCCAAAAGGTACACAAAGAAATTAAAGTTATAATTTTTTTATTCTGTACAAACTAAATTATTTATTTTCCTTTTCGTATTCTATAATGGGATTTTGAAGAATAAAATAAATGCTTTTGATTGAATTTTACTTATATATCTAGAAAAACACCAGCAATTGAGGCGCTGATTTCCAAAAGGTACTAAAGAACATTTTTTCAAAACTGATATTTTTTCATATTTGTATTCTGATGGTTATAGTTTTATCTAAATCATCAGATTTTATTTTAAAAATTCATAAAAATCCTTTAAAACGGTTATAAAAATTGCATTTCATTCTAAAATGTCCAAAAAACGATTCCTTTCAATACGTACTATATCCTATGTAAACAGATATAACCTTATCTTTCATTTCCTTCCAAAAGGTGCTATATTTCCTACTATACGGCAGAAGCACCTAACCCCGTAATATATCACCATTAATTTATTGTTTCCTTCATTTTTATTGGTTCATTTACCACGTCTTGAATCACCACTATTATTTTGATCCATTATTTTAACATAATAATCAGTTTTTAGGCTGTTTTAAACAAATTAGTTGCGTCGCTTCGGTTCTCGTAGGTTGTCAATTAAATTAAGTTTTTTCATAGTATTTCTTCTTGCAGCAACATAAATTTGGTTCAAAATTTGTCAGAACCTCACATTTTAATAGAATAATGCTATTTGATCCAGCATAATAAGCATTCCACGGACCTGCTAAATATGAGAAGAAAAACCGTTCCTGATGTACGTAGTAGTCGATTTTTTGACTTTTTTATGTAAAATAAAAACTCAAAAGTTATTTTATTATCAGTCTCTATAGTTAAATATCGTTTAAACGTAGTTAATAGTATAGACAAATATGTTAAATTCACACAAATAGTAAATACAAGTTCAAAACAAACTTCATAATTACACACTTGCTTATTATAGCGCCATATATATATGAATTTTCCTTTGAATATTTACTTTCTTTATGAAGAATAGATAGGCAATGTATTTGTTGTTACAAAGAGAGATATTTCTCAGAGGGAGAATAAGGAAATATACATAACTTAGTAATTAACAATATAAAGACGTTAGTTATCGGGTACGTTGTATGAGGGAGGTTATAATGACTGTTACCAACTTATGACACATTATATTCTTCCAAAGAGTACTATACTACTATAGTACTTTTAATTCTTTCTAAAAATTGCTATGTCCATATTATATTGGTTAAAAGTCATGGGTAAAGTGCAATAATTTTGAAAAATAAGTTGGCAACACACTTAAAAATCAACTTTAGATTTTAATAAAAAAAAATCACGTGAATAATAAATGACAGATATTTGCGTTTTCTGTAAAATTGTCTAAAGTGGATATAGTACATTTTGGAAATCAACGTCTCAATTGAAGTTTCGCATTCTCTTGTAATTTTATTTGACATATTTAAATCCAATGTGGTCTTTAAGAAATCAATTAAAGGCTTTGATGTTTCTTGTTAAAAGCCGATATTGAAATCTCCACTCAAGATCACGTTAAATTTAGATTAAACATATGCGATAAACAATTTTTCCACTATGTAATATAAAAATTATGTAGTTATTTATTTAGTTAACGTCACTTTATGCTGTGTTGTCTGATCATATGTTGCTACAGTGGGTCTAAAATTTTGCTATCCAGGTTTAATTAGGATAGCAATCTTCAACGAGTACCTGACATCGCACAGGCTAGTGACCACTAACTTACGTGCCTTCCGAAGGAAGCCATAACCAGCCTTAAAAAAATCCTAGGTTTAAATCCTTTGGATATAAAGTTAATAAAAGGTGTATGCTATAAAAGTTGTTATGCTAGCCTTTGTTTGTTTTTTTTCGGTAAAAGAGAGTGTTTCTAGTTCAGTTTGAGTTTTTAGTAGTATCTTAGATAGATAAGTTTTCAGTTCCAAGAAAGAAATCAAAAAATTAATAGTCAATATAAAACTAAATGAAAATAAAATTCCTTGCCCAGTTGAGTCAAAAACCCCGTTAACTATTATCTTTCTCAGAACTTGTTCTGTAGATTTATTAGTTTCGGCCAAAAAGAGATATCTGCGAATATTTACCCCTGTTCAGGATACTTGCCGTTAAAATATTTAACTGCTAACTGTTCTCTTTTAGATAGCTTAAACATTAATTTACATAAAATAATTAAATAAACGTGTATGTGTGTAAAATAAAATATATTTAATGTTGTTCAAAAGAGAGTTTATTCCATGTAATAGGTTACAAAATACGTTCATTTACATTAAATATAAACATAACTAAATATTCAAAACTGTCAGGTGGCCCTAGGATTTTTTAATGGGATTAAAAAAGAGGCCTTAGTTATGTCGTCCTTCGGAGTGGACATAAAAAGGTGATCCTAAGCCTTTGGTGTTAGGTACTCGTTCCCTACAGTTAAATATGTTTTGTTCATTATATTTTCAGTTAATTATCCAAAGAAAATTACTCTAAGTTTTGTTATTATATTAATAACACTATATAAACTTACTTTAATTTTTTTAATTTCAACAGAGACAATGGTCATTAAGTTCCAAAGATCTAATTAATATTTTTTTAAGATATAAGCTATATGAGTAATAATATAAACATTTAAGTCTTATTTTAAATGGCAATACTGAATCTAATGTTCAAGTTAATCTTAAGATACGTTAATGTTTTATTGAATCTACTTTTGGTTAATTAATCAAAGATAATTACTTTGAATTTTGTCGTTCTGTCACTAAAATACGGTAAACAAAGAGCTGATTGTTAAACGCATATTTTACTTTATTTCCAGTCGAAATTGAACCCATGGTTAGATATTCTTAGTACTCAACTTGTCCCATACCCTTGCTCAACTTACCTCACCTATGGGGTACATTGAGCAAACATGACTTCCTGGATTTAAACAGCTGTAGCTCTTAAATTCGACTTCTTACTATGGACACTTTTGCTTAGGGATATATTACGAATCTATCAAGCCGCTTAAAAACTCATTGAGACTTATCATTGAGGAGCTGTACCCGTTCAAATGAAAAATTTCTCAACTAGCCCCGCCCTACCCTACCTATAATAGAATTAAATCAATGGTAAAAGGACAAACAATATAACTAAAAGAAACTAACAATTTAAACATAAGTATAACAAGTGGTAACCTACCCTAACTCATTTAAATAAATGCTTACTAAAACACAGTTGATCCTGACTGACTAAGAAAAGTTGCTACCGTGCAGACATCAAACTTAACATATATATATATATATATATATATATATATATATATATTATATGTGTGTGTGTGTGTGTAAAATAATAACGCGATTTTGGTTTCCGCTTACTCCTTTTCAGCCGCAAGAGGGATTTTGATATACCATAATTAGGCCATCCTTTCATGAAGGTTTACAAGTAAAATACATTGGAATTTAGCTTTTCTTTAACGGGAAAAATAAATTTTCTGTAACCAGGTCATACAAAAATTATTCCTAAAATATAAGTGGTTTTATAGAAGTGTAAAATACCATTGGAAAATTCAAGTATTTAGGAAATTTAATATGCAAGAAAAGAAATCGTACAAGTTAATAGACCTTTGTTGTATGACTATAAACTTATGAACATATGGCAAAAAGGGAGTTTATGATAGCTAAATATTGCCATCGTCGTATAAGATCATGCAAGTTATGTTCTTCCATTTAGTACGCATGGTTTTAGAAACAACATTAATTACCGCATTTTAACTAAGTTGTTAATATGAATAGTAAGTTGTTATAAATCTATAAACAATTATTGTTATTAATTATTTTAAAATTATAAATATTTTCATGAAAACGGATGTTCAGGTTTCGCTGTAAACTGATTGGGATTCCTATGGAAACTTAATTTAACTTTTAAAAGTTAAATTCTAAATTTTAAAAGTCAAATAAGTTTATTTGAAATATAAAATTTTAATAAAATAGGTAACGTTGTTATTTCTGTAGTATTTGAAAACATACATTGCTATCAAGTATTCTTTAAATGAAAAAAATAAATGTTCGTTTTCCATGTTTCGCTTTATAATAACAAACACATAAAAAAACTAATTTTGATTTATGTTTTTATTTCTGCTGATGAATTAAATATAATAATGAATAGGCATGTTACAGCAACTATCCCAACAATGTCAGCAAAGCAAGTGAGCCACTTTATAGCATGCATTTGCAAATTTTAAAGAATTTTAAAAAAATAACTATTGATTTTGGTTAAACTCCCTTAATAAAATAAATAACAGCTCAATGCAGGTAAAACTAAAGCAATCCTTATCGATTCCAAACCAACCTTGAATTCACTTCCATACTACCCGTTGCTCATTCTCAATGAAGTACCTATCCGATTCCAAAAAACTGTTAAAAACAGTCACTTTTAATCAAAACCTGTCCTGGAATAACTATATATCTGAAATATCCCGAAAATCCATTTCCATACTTAAACAACTCTATAGATTAAATTCTGTGAATCCTTACCTTTAAAAACACGTCAGCTTCTTGTTCCCCATGTTAGCTTCTCCAATCTTGACTACAGTTGCCTGGTGTATGGAGGACTAACCGATGAACTGGAAACAAAATTGAAACGTCAAATGAATTGTTTTATAAGATTTATTTTTGGAGTCCTTAGACGTGACTATATTTCTGGATATTATACTGAGTTAAAGTGCATTTATCATTATGTTCGACTGCAATATTTCCATGGATCCTACCTATACCAAACGTTAAAAAATAGAAAACCTTTTTATATAAGTTAACTCCTCAATCTCCGGTCTGATATCCATTCGTTGAATACTAGAACCCAACCAATCAATATTTTTACACCATCACGTAGAACTGCATCTTTTTTCAAATCCTTCTTCGTTTGCTCCTTATTCGCTCAGGAATTGAGACGTTGATTTCCAAAAGGTACTAAAGGACATTTTTTTCTAAATTGATATTTTGACATATTAATATTCTAATAGTTTAGTTTTTTTCTAAATCCGTCATCAGGTTTTGTATAAAAATCCTTTGAAAACGTATTTGAAAATCTGGTGCGGGCAACACACGACTTTCACTTGCCTCCATTTTTAAAATCAATGAAAGAATTTTCAAAAACAGTTAGAGATAAAAATACGTGAAACTATTGAGGAATTAATTAAATTGAATTTCTATAGAAACATGGTTTTATTAAAAAATCTATTATATTAATATCTAAAACAATCAGTTAGTTTTATCTTCATTTCATCACTCTTGTTTAACTTTTAAAAGCTCGTGGATGAGATGATATTTATTGTGTAAGCTTTAGCTTTCCAACGGTATATCATACATGTATATTACTGCTCTTATGTTCAAAAACGATAAATTGCATTAAAAAAGTATTTTTTTCTATTTTCTCCTTTAGTTGGGTATCGAATTTATTCAATTTATATATTGACCTATTTTTCATCAGCGTTAACAAGATAATATAATTATTTTTATTGAATCTACAAAATTAAAGGTACTTTAGAGGAAGAAAATTTAAAATATCGGCATTTCATTCCAAAAGGTATTGAACACATTTCCTTCCAAATGGTACTATATTTCCTACTATACAGCAGAAGCACCTAACCCCGTAATATATTTCCAATAATTTATTGTATTCTTCATTTTGTGCATTTTTATTGGTTCATTTAGCACGCCTTGAATCACCGCTATTATTTTGATTAATGATTTTAACCTAATAATCAGTTTTTAGGCTGTTTTAAACAACTTCGCTTTGGTTCTCGTAGGTTGTCAATTAATTTTTTTTTTTTTTTAATAGATAAATTGTCCTTTGTATACTTACTTTCGTTACGAGGAATAGATAGCCAATGTAATTGACTAAAAAAGAAACATATTACTCAGAGAGAGAATAAGAAAATATACATAACTTAGTAATTAACAATATAAAGACGTTAATTATGAGTAATGTTGTATCAGGAAGGTTATAGTGACTGTTACCAACTTATGGCGCGTCATTTCATTTCAAAAAGTACTATATCCATATTATATTGTTTAAAAGTCATCGGAAAAGTGCAATAATAAGAAACAATGAGATGGTAACACGTTTAAAAATCAACTTTAGAGTTTAATAACAAAATAATCACGTAAATTGGTCCAATAATTGACAAATTTTTGTGTTCCCTGTAAAATTGTCTAAAGTAGATATAGTACCTTTGGGAAATCAACGTCTCAATTCCTTGCCTATCTCTATCCGTAAAACCGTCTCTCTCTCTCTTCTGTCAAACATCAACTATTCCATTACCTACTTGAATCTCAATCTTCCGTTCCGTTGTAAATATAGGTTAGGTATCTGTAGTATAAATATGTTTATATACAAGTGTCTGCTCCAAGTGTATATAAGTATGCAAATATATGTAAATGTATTAATTTATTTCTTTTTTTTTTTTAAAGTAACTGGACAATAGGCAATTTTTTTTTTCATTGTTGTTGTTCTAAGGGGACTTGTTCCCAGAATAAAGATAAATTTCATTTCATTTCATCATTTAAAATAGACGTTATAAAATAAACATATTTTCTAGCCAATTGAACTTTTCTTTACGATCGACTAATACTCCTTAAGCGATCAACTTTAAATCGGCCGGACAGATTTTTTTAAAACATAAATTCAAATTGTACCCGTGCGGGTCTACTAGTATATTAATAAAATAATAAAAACACAAAGTTTACAAATAAATGAACATTAAATAATCCTAAAATATTAAATAATATAATAGAAATTATTATCTAGAAGAATCTTTTAATACTATCCGCTTTTCATCACTCTCCATTATATTATACAACTTTATACATAATATATCACTTTTACTTTTACTTACTTAATTATGAAATATATGTTTAGAGAAATACACGTTTTAGAATCACCTGAAGCCAAATGACCAAGTCTCATAAAAAGATTATTGTGTGAATGTGGTCGAACTAAAAAGTGATAAGTTGTATTAAAGAGTTTTTTAACAAGATCGGCAAACCAGAAGAGCCAGTTTATTCCATGCCTTTTCCATATTTTAAAGTTTTTTCTCGAAAAAGGATCTAATGTTTTTGATTAAACTCACTATATCGATGTGAAATTGAACGGGCTTTGATATCATATAGATTTCATTCTGATTGAAATAGTCTGTCAGGCTTAAATACTGATATTTTAAATTTTCCAATTTTGAAGTATATTTTATTTTGTAGATTTGAAAAAAAATACTGTTTTATATTGTTAGCAATTATAAAAAACAGGAAAACATATAAGTTGAACTAATTGAAAGTTGTATTAAAGAGTTTTTTAACAAGATCGGCAAACCAGAAGAGCCAGTTTATTCCATGCCTTTTCCATATTTTAAAGTTTTTTTCGAAAAAGGATCTACCGTTTTTGATTAAACTCACTATATCGATGTGAAATTGAATGGGCTTTGATATAATATAGGTTTCATTCCGATTGAAATAGTCTGTCAAGCTTAAATACTGATATCTTAAATTTTCCACTTTTGAAGTATATTTTATTTTTGTGAGAGAGGTTGGTTGAGGGTGCAGTCAATTTAACACACAATTAAGAGTAAACTTAATTTATTGGTGCCGACGTTTCGGCCTAAATTATAGGCCTTCTTCAGGGAGGTTGTGTGAGCTGAAAGGCGTCAGTCATCAACAATGGGATAATTAAGTAATTCAATTTTCACACAATTTCAATCAACACACAACCTCCCTGAAGAAGGCCTATAATTTAGGCCGAAACGTCGGCACCAATAAATTAAGTTTACTCTTAATTGTGTGTTAAATTAACTGCACCCTCAACCAACTTGTCTCATATATATACACAGTCAACCATTGTCACTTCATCATATATTTTATTTTGTAGATTTGAAAAAAAAAATACTGTTTTATATTGTTAGCAATTATAAAAAACAGGAAAATATATAAGTTGATCTAATTTAATAAGCAATTTAAGGAGATGAATAATATGGCGTTGGAAAGTAATACCTAAAAATAATATTTTATTATTGTTGTTTTAGAAAAGCGGATAAAACTGATTGTTGTAGAAAATAACTTCTATTGTTAGATTATTTTATCTTGAATGGATGTTTTCATCGGAACTCTTAATTATTTAACTTTTTTCAACTTTAACTTTATCTAAAAGTTCTTTAATTGGTTTGAACAACGGAGGTAAATAAAAGACGTGTGTTGCGCGGACCAGATTTTTTATGGATAAAGATGGTTGAATATTGGATTCGCCCTAAACTGAAACTGGTTCTAGCGAATTGGCCTCCACTGACCCAATCAAGGCCGTTATTCTATTTCGGTTTTGTACCAATTTGAATAAATAATTTAGCATATCAAATTCGCGGCAAACTAACCAATAATTTAGTCATTTAGGAAGTGGATAATATTCTCAACGAGCTGTTAACAGAAGTATAGTCATTAGTAAGAGAAAGTCGTTTGTTCTCATCAATTATCTCGGGTATTTATATAACTTTTAGAAAGTCCTTCAAACACATTTCTTAATTGTTGCTTCAAATTTCGTATTCGCCTTCGAAGAAACAAGAAACAGCTCGCAGATATCGTCCAACGCAAATATCTTTCAAAGTTCTAATCTGCTACACAAAGCTCATAGGTGTTACCATCAACCCTACTATTTGAAAATATATATTTTATATATAGTAAGGGAAAGAACAAATTAAACATTGTTTTGCACACTTTTAAATATTAATTGTCCTTGCATCTTGCCGAGATAAACTCTCTTAAGATAAAGATGTTATCAAACGGAATATTATAATATTAAAAAAAAAACAAACAAAAAAAAACAGCACCATCTCAGATTAAACGCTCTATTTACGTAAGCAATTTTAACTGAAACAGCTGACAAAATTTAAAAAAAAAAAAATTTGGTTCTCTCCAATATTCCTCCGCTGTCTCTTAGAGAGGCGCTGGGATCCCTCGGATTCTGCTTGTCCTTTCCCAGTATTTTCTAAATATTGTGTATAAATTTATACTTATGTGTGTTCATGTTTTGTCCATTTATTTGTTAACCTTTTATTTGTTTTATTTATAAATTTTGTTATTATATTAATTTATTTATTTTACTTTTATGTGATTTGACTTTTCTATCGTTTGTACTATAAATATATTGGCGAAGATGGTTTAAACGAGGCTATCGTAGAATATATTGACTATAAAATTTCAGATTTTTTATATAATATATTTATTAAAATTCGCAACCATATTTAAAAGAGATATGGTGAATGTATAGCGTAGAGAAATTACCCGCGTGTAGCTCAAAAATAAGGTCTTGGAGCCTACTTTTTTCCGCTGCCTCAGAGGAGCATCTGGAGTGGGACTAGTAAAATTGTGGCTTGGAGTGGGAATAGTGTTTTTCATGGAAGAAATGGTATCTGGTTGGGTAACTGTAATAAAAATAAATATAAATTCATAATATAATGAATGACAGGACATCCATATTGGTAGTACACCAATAATAATTATTTTATTTTATATATGTCATTATTTTGATATGTTTCCTCTTTCTATATAAATTAATAATTATAATTGACACAAATTCAAAACCAATTAATGTGAAATAATAAAAAAAAAATCAACTCACGTACGACTTATTTAATTATTCTCCATTTGCAAATGAGATACCTATCGAATTTCTGTAATATTCATATAATTTTTCCTTATCAGATATACGGTACCCGCTATAATGTAGTTTTCATGGTTGGGATTTTACCTCTTTTTTTAAAACGTTGGTCTTACCATACACACACTTTTTGTGGGTCTTTGTAATTTCAACTCAGGGTGTCCTAAAATGTGGTTGGGAGATGCGTGGTCTAATGGATAGAGCATTCATTATAGTCCGTGGGTCTGCAACGAAAAATGCAACTCATTTTAGCAAAACTTTTAGCATGTTTTATGCTAAGCATTTATCATGGTAAAGCAGAAAATACACGTCTGCCAACTCAAAACGGGTAGATTACAAAATGGCGGCCATTCAAAGATCAACAAAAAAGACGAAATTCTGACTCATTTGACCAAAAGTTTCCTTTTGACCTCATAATACTAGGCGATCATACGAACCAAACGAAGCTAGTCTACCATTCATAGGTGAATGGGAAGCCGCGGCAGACTCGTTTTTAGGGACAGAACTTCTGACCCATGTAACTATTGCACTGACATTATAACATTGTCGGTGAGTGTTAGTTAGACCTACGGCTTTTTCCATTAGTACTTAAATTTATAGCTCATTTTATGCCTCGTAAAGTTGTTTATAACCCATATATTGTTAGGAACAGCCGTTTCCATCATATCAACCAAATTAATGACAAAAATAAGAAGTTTCTCGGTTTCCGGTGTTTTGTAAGAACCATATCTATATAACTATTAGTCACACAGACGGGGCTTAGAACTCATGTGATGGGAAATTTAATTTACTATATCAATTCTTATTACGATTATCCTCATAGGATAAGCCATTTCCACGATAGTAATCATAATAATGTAAGAAAAGAGTGATATCTCGTTTTCCGCAAACATTTTTTTTAATACCTCTACATAGTTGAATATTAGACATACCAATGTCTTTTACCCCTCTAATGAAAGCTTATTAAATCATAGATGATTTACTTAATAACACTTATCTTCATAGCATTAGCCGTTTCCTTGATAATAACCATAATTATGTTTAAAAATAATGATATTTCGTTATACACACTTTTTAAATGGCCGCCATTTTGTGAGCCACCCGTTTTGAGTTGGCAGACGTGAATTTTTCGCTTTAAAACTTTTAGTAAAATGGGTATTTTTCGTTGCTGACTCACGGACTGTTAGCCTATTGTTCTCCGGGTCCCAGGTTCGAACCCGAGCTGAGGCAGAAATATTTATTCTTTCACTTCATCCGTGAAGTGACCCTGGGGCACACTCTTGCTCTATAAAGTGGGTACCCGAAATTGGGGAAACCTAGCGGCTGAGCGTGATTTAGGCGTGATATCTTATCACCTCCTTGCACGGCCGTTGTCCCAGAAACAGTATATTTCATGTATAAGTAAGAGAAAGTAAAAAAAAAAATCTGGTGCGCGCAACACACGACTTTCACTTACCTCCATTATTTATATCAATTTATGAATTTTTAAACGAAATAAATAGTAAAAGAATTATTTACATTGGATTTTAATAGAAACATGTGTTATATTAAATAATTTATTTTATTATTATCCAAAACAATCAGTTTTATCGGCATTCATCACTCACAGTTAACTTTTGAGTTATGAACTTATAGTTGTCTTAAATATGAAATTTCAGTTTCATAGGACCTACCGTTTCCGCCCGGGAGTTACCACACACACACACACACATACACACACACACACACACACACACACACACACACACACACACACACACACACACACACACACACAGACATACACACACACACACACAGACCTTTTTGCGGGACTTGGTTATTTGGACTCAGGGGAACCTAAAACGTGTATTTCCGTTGAAAACAGGAATTCGAAAATTTTTACGATCGCAATACTTCCCCTTACTATATATAGTAAGTGAAAGTAATAAATTAAATTAAATTTCTATAGAAACATATGTTTCATTAAAAAATCTATTATATTATTATCTAAAATAATCAGTTAGTTTTATGTTCATTTCATCACTCTCTATTAACTTTTAAAAGCTTGTGTATAAGATAATATTTTTTATAAAATCTTTAGTTTTCCAACGGTATATTATACATGTAAATTACTGTTCTTACGTTCAAGAAATAAAAATTGCATAACAAAAATATTTCCGCAGTTTTCTCCTTTAGTTGAAGATATAATTCTTTAAATTTGTATATTTACCTGCAATGCTGATCAGATGATATGGTTAATTTTATAAAATCTACAAAACTATAGGTACTTTAGAAGAAGAAATTTTAAAGTATTGGCATTTAAGCCCTGTGAAATTATTTCAATAAGAATAAAAGCTACACGATATTAAAGCCCGTCCAATTTTTCATCCATATAACGAGTTTAAGCTGTTTTTTTAGAAAAAACGTATATAAGTGTATAATGCGTGGTATAAAGTGGCTCTTCTGGTTAGCTGATTTTGGTGAAAAGTTGCTGTAACATCTCAGGCGAAGTTTCAGTTTCATAGGATTTTCGTTTTTGCGCTTGACTTACCACACAAACTGCGGGGCTTGGTCATTTGGACTCAGGGGACGCTAATCGTGTATTTCTGTTGAAACCTGGAATTCTAAAATTTTCACGATCGCAATACTTTCCCTTACTATATATTTCATATATTAATAAGGGAAAGTGAAAAAAGTTAAAATATATTGTAAAGGTTGGAAATGGAGAAGGATGTTAAAGATAGAATTGAAGATGGTACTGGATGTTTTGGCTCTAATCAGCCGAGACCATTCATTAGGCCTAGAGTGGGCCTGATAAGGGGGCTCTGTGATAGTGATAGTACTATCACCAGCTTCTCAGAACTATCCGATATCTCCATTGATAATGTCTCATTATTTTTATTTATAATTAATTGTTGAGTTTTATTAGGACTATCTCACTCTACCTAATGATTCAATTTAATATACTAATTTATTATTATTTTGTAGATATCAAAACAATAATAGTAAATAATGAGTTAACAGTTTATTTATATATGATTGTCTGAAAAACCGAATTCCACACCACACTTTTGGTAGGGAGCCAATCCTCGTCATTAAAAAAAGCTCGAAATAATTACAAAGATTAAATGTTTATTTTTTGCGGATCTCCAAAATTAAAGATACTCTAGACATTTTTTTGTTGTTTAATATCGACATTCAAGCCCCGTCCGACTATTCAATGAGATTGAAGCCTACATCATAATAAAGCCCATTAAACATTACATTGATGTTGCGAGTTTAATCTAAATCGTTTGAGCCGTTTTTGAGAAAATCGTAACAAAGTGCTAAATGCATGGTATAAAGTAGTACATCTGGTCAGAGCATTTTGGTAAAATAGTCGCTGTAACATCTCGGGTGTTGGAACCTAGAACGTGTCGCAGTAGTTTCCCTTGCTATTTATTCCATATATTGAAAATCGTAAGTAAAAATCATAATTGAAATTCAACTAATCGAGTTAATATTTGTTTTTAAACAAGTGTTTTTATAATAAACTGTTGGTAACTAATTTTATTGCGGTGTTTTGGCGCGAATTTTATTATGGGGTCTTTGTAAAAGAGGGGCTTTACCTCCTAAACAACTTCATCGCTACTTTCCTCTTCGAGTAGTTAAAGGCTTTCATCCTTGAAGCTAATGAATGGGACTCGGGCTAACAACTTATCCAGTGCCCAGGATAAGGGTTCTTAATTACCAGAGGGGGGGGAGAGTTTGATGGGACTCAAATAGGGTCCTCTTGGAACAAAAAACACGCCAGGAAAAAAGGAATGAGTTATAATATCGTATGTTATCCAACTCTTTCGGTTCTTTCAAAGAGGACTAGGAAGCTGACAGATCATGCGCAGTGGAGAGAGACAAAAATTATTCATTTACCAATACTGCAATACTCGATTTGGTTGCTCTAACACAGCATACTTATTATCCACAAATGATTATTTATTAATAAATTAACCAAGTTGGGCTAAAAAGTATGTGTGTATATGACCTCGTCTTGTAGGTGTAGCACGAAAATGAAAAGTCGTACTAAACTGGAATTTTATAGTTAAAAAAATATAAGCCCGGGATGTTACAGCAAATTTTTCATCAACATCTACTCAAAAAATATTACAATCTGTCCTAATTAAGACATTTTTAATAATGAACACGTACTACATTTATATTACATTCACACAATATATACAAAACAATAAATTTGTAAAATAATAATACAATATACATATATAGAATAAAGAATTAATAAGAATATATTAAAAGTTTTATATACAATGCTTAATTTATACAATCCTTACAATCAATAAAATATTTACTTATTTACTATCCTCAAGCACACAGCACGTGAGTGTAGAATCTAGCCAATCCTAGATCTCCAACATACAAGTTTACAAGAAGTCCTGAGGATACTGCCGTTTCAACCTTCTAGGGAAATGGTTGGAGCTGGATTGGGATTGGTGCGGTGGATAAGGTTTTGAAGGAATTTGGAGAATTTTGATGGGATGTGGTCTAGAATAAATGGAACATTTCGGTCGCGGTGTAAGGTATGGTAGGTGACATAATAAAGAGCATTAACTTTTGTTCGGAAGTCTTTGGACTGAAAGGATTGTAGTTTTTGGATAATAAGAACAGTATTATAGACGTATAATATACCGTTGGCAAGAGAAAGATTTTAGAAAAAATATTCTTATAACGTATTAGTGATTATTATACGAACCAATTAAATATTGTTAATATAAATCATGTTTCCAGTTTTACCAGAAATAAACGTTTTAGGGTCCCCTGAAGTCCAAATGAACAAGTCCCGCAAAAAGGCAAAAACGAAAAGTCCTGTGAAACTTAGTCTTTATATTTAAAGCAACTATACGTCCGAGATGTTACAGCAACTTTACCATCAAAATCCAAACAAAAAAAATATATACGATGCATTTTGAAGCTCTTAGGGTTATCTCAAATCAGCTCAAACAATTTTGATTAAACTCGCTATAAAAAAAAAAAAAAAAAAAAACCTGTACCACTACAACCCATGAAGGGTCTTGGGCTCAGTACATATAGAGATTCGTACTGTTTCTAGGCCAACGGCAGTGCAATGAGGTGATTAGGCCTTAATCACGCTCAGCCGCCAGGTTTTTCCCCAATTAATTTGGGTACCCACTTTATAGAGGCTGGGTCTGCCCCAGGAGGGTCTCCATACCCTAGGGTCGCTCCCCGACTGAATTAACAGAATAAATAATATTCTGCCACAGGCGGGATTCGAACCCAGGACCCGGAGCACAGCAGACTAGTCGCTATATCTACGTAAAATTTATTGGTCTTCAATATCATCTAGGTTTCATTCTGATTGAAGTAGTGAATTAATGAATAAAGCCTTCATTGCAAGAATAACATTTAAATTATAATATTCACTTTGAGTTCTAATATAAGTGAAAAATAATAATAATGCATATACTTGATAAATGAACAAAACTATATAATTAATTAATTAATTAATGTTACTTAATGGCTTACAATATTTACAATATGTTATCCCTACAGGCCTCTACGGAGGTGATTGTCTTAACTTCCCCGGTTGCTAAACCTACTGGGAACTGGATTGAAATAGTAACAGGACGTAATATTTTCTTCGATTAATTTTGTAGATTTTTAAAAAAAATAGCCATATCATTTTTTTAGCATTGATAAATATGTGCCTTGAACGAATTCGGTGTTCAAATAAAGGAAAAAAGAACAAAAATATTTTTTAATGCAATTTTTGTGTTATTTTTTAACATAATAACAATAATGTATATGTAGAATATACCGTTGGAAAGCTAAAAAAAAATATTATACTCAAAATCGTGAAAGTTAACGTGGGGTGTATAATATTTGAACACGCTAGAGTGAATATCAGAACATGGAAAAGTGTGAAATAGGGACTAAAATATGAAATGAATAAATTTAAAATTGAAAATATTTTGACCGTGTATTATAGCGTGGACTTCCGATTCTAGAGGCTTGAGGCACGATGTGGCACTAATTTCATTGCAATTAGCAAACTGACATGAGATGCCATTAATAACGCAGGCTGTTTACTCTCAACTACCTGACTCAGGTGTACCGAAAGGTAATTTCATCCTCCGAATTAACTTGTGAAACTTGATAATCATCTATAACAATAAGATAATACATTATTTGTATTCCTTTATTATTTTCAATAACAGAACTTCAGAATCGTAAAAAAAAAAAAATATTATCTCGAAGAAAATCGAGCTTATTATACATTCACAATATGCAACATCCATAATATGTTATTATCTAGAACAATTATTTAATTTTATGGACATTAAAATTATTAGGTTTCCAACGATATATTATACATTTATATTACTGTTTTTATATTCAAAAACACAAAAAATGCACAGGAAAGCAATTTTGCACTTTTCCCCTTTAGTTATTTATCAAATTCGTTTAACTTACACATTTAGCCGTAATTAATAATGCTAACAAGATGACATAGTTATTTTTTTCTGATTTCACAAAATAAAAGGTACTTAAAAGGAAGAAAATTTAATAAATTGGGTTTTAAGCACAACGAGACTATAACAATCAGAATAAAAAGTACATGATATTTTACATCGACATAGCGAGTTCAAAGTCCTATGAAACTGAAATTTCATATTAAAGACAAATCTACGCCCGAGACAATACAAAATCTTTTTCATCAAAATGAGCTTACCTATTTTCTCAAAAACGGTTCCGACGATTTTTATTAACTCGCTATATCGATGTAAAATTGAGTAGGCTTAATGACGATGTTTTAAATTTTCTTCCTCTAAAGTACCTTTAATTTTGTAGATTATATAAAAGTAACCATATTATTTTGTTAGCATTGATTAATAACAGCTAAATATGTAAGTTGTGCGAATTTAAAAAATAACTAAAGGAAAAAACTGAAAAATATTTTTTTAATACAATGTTTTGTTTTCGAGCATAAGAACAGTAATATACATGTATGATATACCGTTGGAAAGCTAACGATTTTAGAAAAAATATCATCTTATACACAAGATTTTAATAGTTAGTTAGTTTAATATAGAGTGATGAAAAGCCGATAAAACTAACTGATTATTTTAGATAATAATAATATCGATTTTTTTTAATAAAACACATGTTTATACATAAATTAAATTTAATTATATATGTTCACTCATTTTTATCTTTAACTGTATTTGAAAATTCTCTAATCGATTTTTAAAACGGAGGTGAGTGAAAGTCGTGTGTTGCCCGCACTAAATTTTTAGAATTCGTAAAAAGGTGCAGAATGCATAGTATAATGTGGCTCATCTCGTTCGCCAGCTTTAATGAAAAAAAGGTAATTTTAAAGTTATTTATTATTTAATTTTTTTTTTACTCTTACAAATGGCCACACAGACCTATTTGCGCGACTTGGTTACTTGAACTCAAAATTCTCAAAATCGCATTAATTTTTCTTTTTATATATGTAGGTAAGTGAAATTAAAAAGTTGGTATTTTCCTGCATGTAATAAAAACAAAAACTCTGCTAATTATTACACAAAAATTTGCAATTATTAATAATTCATTCTTTTGTCATATCTTGGGAGTTTCGTTATCTATTTTTCTTATAATTGTACGGCGGAAAGATCGATATTTTTTTTTTCTATTCGTTTTCCATTTGTTAAAACGTAAGTAAAGAGATTTTTAAGGGGAGATATGGGGGAATTATTGTGTTTCTTAGTCAATTACAAAGGTTCATTATTCTAATTAATACATGAAAATTCTTTTGCCATGGTTCTGTATGGCAACAGAATTCATGGAAAATGTTGCGTTTACCTGAAAATGTGGCTTTTTTTTTTTTTTTTTTATTTATTTTTTTTTTTTTTATTTTTATTTTTTTTTTTTTATTGATTAAACGCCTCTTATTGCTACTGTGGCTAATCGGGTGATATGATTCTTAAATTTTGCTTATCTAGGTTTAATGAAGATATTGATCTTTAACGAGTACATGACATCACACAGGCTCAAGACCACCATTTTACGTCCGTTCCGAAGGACGGTATAACTAAGGATTTTTCACTCCCATTAAAAAATCCTATGATCATCTGCCTACTTGAACCCGTTACCTTTGGCTGTTATAGTAGTCTCTATGTTAGAGGTTACCCTGTGTACTGCGTAAAAGTCAGTCTTTTATCCATGAAAAACCTTATTCCTTGAATAGTTTGGATAAGGTATAAAGTGTACATAGTTTTTATAAAGACATATAAGACATATATAGTATATAAGCCCTGTTGACGAAAGGAAACTTCATTTCCTTTCATCGGTGTGTGTTGATCCTTTGGTAATGGTAGGACCCAGGAGGACGAGGTTAGGGTTGGCAGCGCACAGAGAAGGACCTCTTCAGCCCTAACGAAGTTGTTCCAGACCGATCCAATACTCTTCTGCATGTCAAAGTCCTAAGGTAGGTTCTGTATTCTTTGTCAACGCGTTCAATTTTCGATTCCCTCAAATCGGATTCTGGGAAGATAGGTTCTCTAGGAAAGGTTTTCCTCGTGTACCTATTTCATCTTCATTCGTTTCAGAGCTAACATCAAAAACTCAACCAATATCCCGATGGGAGTATTAAATAAACTTCGAAAAGCCCATAATGTAGCAGTACGATTAATAACGCAGGCACCTGGATATATCACCATATCACACCCCACTACAAAATGTTAAACTGGATGAAGATTCGGTCAAAAAGATTATTTATTGAGCAGTTTTTCATGTATTTTTACTTGTTTGTTTATTAAACGTCACTTTGTGCTGCTGTGATCATTCTGACGATGCCTAAGTGGGAGCCCTAAATTTTGCCAATCCAGTTTTAATTAGGATAGGCTATCAGCCATTGAAGAATGGTGTCAAAACTGGAGAATTAAAATAAATCCTATCAAATCATCTTCACTCTACGTCGTAAACCTATGTTCTTCTCCTATGACTTCCTGCCCCACCGTATTCTTTAACAATATCCTATTTACTCCTGTTGAACAGATTCGGTAGTTAGGACTCCACCTCGACAAACTCCTAAAATGGAACCCTCATACTAGACTGAAACGACAGAAAACTGCTTGTAAATATAGATTATTATAACACACTTACTCGACAAACGCTCAAAACTTCCTACTTACTTCAAAAAACACATTTATATAACAATTATCAGGCCTATTTGGACCTATGGTATTGAGCTATGGGGGTATACTAAACTAATCCTCAATGCTCTTTACTTTGTTACTAATAAAATCATCCATAAAGACCTAAATATCCCATTTGTTGAAGACTTGGCCCGTTACAGATATACCTCTTTTCATTCCAAACGCTCTGCCCACTCAAACCCGCTTATCCATGACCTCTCCTCCATATCTATTCCCGAAAACCCACCGTGGCGCCTTAAAAGATGATGGCCAAGAGACCTCCTAACATAAGACATTGGAGTGCTACCAATGGGTAGTTTCTTCTCAGGACTATCATATGTTCTAATCATATATCAAGCCTATTTGCTTGTTATATTGTTTTAATACAGTTGTAAATTTCTTAAAATAAAAAAAAAAAAATAGGATAGGGATCTTTAAGGAATACCATTTAACGTCCTTTCCTAAAGGACGGCATATCTAAGGATTTTTTATTCCCATTAATCCTAGAACCACCTGCGGGTTCGAGCGTGTAACCTAGGATATAGATTGCTGTTATGCGAGGCACTATGCAACAGGTGACCCTATAGATTTTTTTAAAAATACTAGCGCATCTAGCGATGAGCCTCTCACAAAGACGTGGATATCACTTAGAACCCGAATAACAATTTTAAAAAAAAATCCATTTTACCTATTTTTTTCTTTTGGAAAATTAAATTTCCTAAAAAATGAAAAAAAAAATATTGATATTGATTTAGAACTAGCAGAGATATAGCGTTTTGAAATTAGTAGCGGTGATATGCCATTTCTCTTTGAATTATTTATTGATTTTGGTATTAGTCAATTGCCTTTAAACAGCTATATAAACAGTTATACCCTAATATAGTTATTTCGAAATAATAAACCATTGAATAATAATTTTCAGCGTTTTTCTTTTTCTACACGAAAACTACCGCCTTAGCCTTAAGGGTTGAAGCAATAGCAGCTAGTGGTATTAGGTTCCCTCAAGAGATCGAGTTGCAAACTGTTCCCAGCTTCAATTTCACCCGATTTGCTCTCGCCTGTTTAATTAGTTTGCCCTTCGTCCTTGATAGTTGAGGATTAGGGCAAGGGATTGTCTGGATTAATCGTATTTCTATAATTATTTATTATTTTATTTTTGTGTATATGTGTGTTTAACAGTTTTATCATTAAGTATATGTGTGTTTAACCTACCTACCAATAAATAGCAAGGATACTTATTGCTAACGTCAAAATTACCGAAACAGAGTATTCCACAGAAATACATCTTTTAAAGTAATATAGGTCAGCAAAATTAGATTATTTTTTATTAGATTGACTCATGATTATTTCAACCTTTTATAACTTCAATATTTGACGATACACTCTCAATAAAATAAATATAAAACATAAATAATATAAATATTGGGTTGTCCGGAAAGTTCGTAGGGAACTTTGGACAAGAATGAAAATTGATGAACAGCTTAAAATTTATTTATTTAATCTACAAAATAGCCACCACCGTTAGCGATTACCCTTTCCCAACGGCTTGGAAGGGCCATTATCCCTTTTTTCCAAAAATCACTGTCCAAAAGAACAATAAAAGGTCCGTTTTGACGTCATCTTCTAGGATTTCCCTTGTAGAAAATTTTCGAGGGAACGGAAAAGATGGAAATCCGAAGGAACAATGTCAGGAGAGTACGGCGGGTGAGGTGAAACCTCCATCTGAAGCTTAATAACTTTTGCCGAGTCTTTAAAGACACATGGGGCCTAGCGTTGTCTTGGTGGAATAGCACTCCTTTCTGATTTGCCAAATCTGGCCGTTTCTCTTCATTGCTGCATTCAATCGATCTAACTGGGCGCAGTAAAAGTCCGTATTTATAGATTGATTTTGTGGAAGGAGCATTAAATGTATAGGTCCCTTCCAATCCCACCAAATACTGAACATCACCTTTCTTGGATGCAAGCCGGTCTTTGGTGTTGCGAGCGGCGTCGTTCCAAGCAACCCCAAAGATTGTTTGTTTGTTTATTTATTTAACGTCACTTTATGCTGCTATGGCTAATCGGACGATGCTACAGCGGGAGTCCTAAATTTTGCCTATCCAGGTTTTATTAGGATAGGGATCTTTAACGAGTACCTGACATCGCACAGACTCGGGACCACCTTTTAACGTCCCCTCCGAAGGACGGCGTAACTAAGGATTTTTTACTCCCATTAAAAAATCCTAGGACCACCTGCGGGTTTGAACCCGTGACATTTAGCATGGGAGGCTGTTACGACCCCAAAGATTTGTTTTTGGTGTTGATTTAGAGAATCCATTTTTCGTCATTAGTAACAACTCGTTTCAAAAATGGATCCTTCACATTTTTTTTTTCAGCAGCAAATCACAACATGTAATATTTTCAATAAGGTTCCTTTCACTGAGCTCATGGGGAACCCAAACGTCGTAACGACAGAAGTACACGGCCTTCTTTAGATGATCAAAAACGGTGGATTTGCAGGATCTTAACTCTGTAGCTATCGCACGGATTGTAATTCGTGGATTGTTTGCGATGACCGTCATAGTATCCTCGATGTCAAGAGTTGAACTCCGTCCAGCCCGAGGTCGGTCTTCCTAATTAAAATCTCCTGATCTAAACCGCGAAAACCACTTTTGAACCGCACTATCAGCAATTAAATTGCTATTACGCAATCCCCAGAGACACCCCCATACACCGTACAGCAGTAGTCAAAGTGGGGGTTATATATATATATATATATATATATATATATATATATATATATATATATATATATATATATATATATATATATATATACAAATATTAGATAGATATATCCCTATACATAAGAATGTGACATGAAACTGCTCAAATAACCTGGCTCTTACTCAGTTCAGTATCTAAAACAGGAAAACTCACTGTGTAAAGGAAGAATATAATGTAATGGGGACGTTTCTATTACGCTAGTAGGAAGTTAACTTGAGCCTATGCTATCATTAAGTTGGTAGCCTATCTACTCCAACACTTGAGAGCCGAAGATAACGAGTTGCACTTCTAATGAAGCAATATCCTCCGGTCAGTTCTTCATTTTCCCTCCTCAAATTACTAGCTATCTAACCTACCTTATATCTTGCATAATCACCGATTGGATAGCACATCTGATGAAAACAGTGTTCGTATACGGTGTGAAGTACATTAACAGATTTCTTTTTAAATTCAAAACCAGCGTCTCATTTTAACACATGTTACATGCACAACCTGCTTTGCAGTTTTCAAGTATCATGAACTTCTATTTGTTTATCAATATTTACTTTCACTAAACTATACATGAAGTATATAGTAAGGGAAAGTATTGCGGTCGTAAAAAATTTCTAATTCCAGTTTCAACGAAAATACACGTCTCAGGAACCCCTAAGTCCAAATAAAGTCCCGCTAAAAGGTCTCTGTGTGTGTGGTAAGTCTACCTCCAAAACGATTACACTGAAGTTCCATATTAAAGAACCACATATGCTAGAGATGTTACTGCAACGTTTTCATTAAAATCGGCTGACTGGAAGTACTACTTTATACTCTGCATTTCGCACCATTTTATGATTTTCTCAAAAACAGCTCAAAAAGTTTTTAACTAAACTAGCTATATCAATGTAAAATTTAATGGGCTTTAACATCATGCAGGTTTTT
Organism: Piezodorus guildinii; assembly: GCA_023052935.1. NCBI lineage: Eukaryota > Metazoa > Arthropoda > Insecta > Hemiptera > Pentatomidae > Piezodorus > Piezodorus guildinii. The sequence goes on from CM041294.1 coordinate 91,267,764, forward strand.
TGATTCTGATTGAAATAATCTGAGAGGACTTAAACGTACATATTTTATGTTTTCTTTCTCTAAACTGTCTTTAGTTTTGCAGATCCGATAAAATTAGCATTGGTCGAAAATGGACAAATATATAAGTCGAATGAATTCCATATCCAACGGAGGAAGGAGAAAAGAGCAAAATATTTTTTACGCGATTTTTTGTTTTTGAGCTTAAAAACAATACTATAGATGTATAATATACCGTTGGAAAGCTGAAAATTTCAGAAAAATATCTAATAAACAAACTTGTAAAAGTTTATAGAAAGTGATGAAAAGCGGATAAAACTAACTGATTGTTGTGAATTATAACATAACTGATTATTTAAGGAAAAACGTGTTTCCACGAAAACTCAATGTAATTCTTTAACCTTTTTTTAACAATAACTTTATTTAAAAATTGATTTTAACAACGGAGAGTGAAAGGGGAGTGATGCACGCACCAACATTTTTTTTGTTATTTATTTTATCTATTGTTTTAATCTATATAAAAGACAACTTTCTCTTCTTAATATTAAGAGGATATGGAAAGCAGCCTACATGTTAGCAAAAATTTATTGAAAGTAATGAAGACTATTTTGTTTTATAAAACCAGATATAACTATTTTTTTCTTTTTGAAACGTTGTTCTCCTGCATTATATACCGGTAAACACAATATATAGAATGATTAGTTCAGCTATAATTAACTATTAAAGTTCTAGAAGGAATTATATTGGGACATAACTAGACCATGTAATTTAAAGTTAGTAAACTCATTACATCTCAATTACCTGCTATGGCCCGAGCCCACAACACCTGACATAGAACGTACAACAAACAAATTTCATCAACCGACTGAGTAAATTGTGTTTAGCTTACATTAGCCATCAGATTGAGCTTTCGAATGAATCGACGATCAAGTTCATAAACGGATACCGAGAAAACAGAGACCTAAGTTTAAAAAAAAAACCCTGTAAATTATTATACAATGTTCTATCATTTGCATAGAATTATATTATGGCATTCCAATTTATATTGCTGTGTAGGTAATCTTTATATATATATATATATATATATATATATATATATATATATATATAAAGTTATAAAGTGATTCTGGTTACCGTGAACTCCTTCTAAACCACAAGATGGATTTTGACACGGCTATCACCATCACTAAGGGCATTATTACCTGAATGTTTATAAGTAAAATGCATTGCAATTTAGCTTTACTTTAAACGGGAAAAATAAATTTTCTGTGACCAAGTCATCAAATATTATTCCTGAACTATACTACTTATATTCTGAACTAAGTTATATTATTCCATTTAGGGTGCAAGATTTTATAAAGGATATTACGTACCGAATCGTGACTTAGTTGTTAAGATAAATGGTAAGTTGTTATAAATCTAAAAACTAACATTGTTATTAATTATTTCAAATTCAATATTCTTTCATGAAAACAATCTTTCACTGTAAACTTATGAGATTTCAATGGAAATTAAATTAAACCTTTAAAACGTATTTTAAATATCTTATTTGAATTATTAAATAGTTACGAACCTAACAGGATTGGTACATTTGTTATTTTTACAGTTTTTGAATACATACATAGCAATAAATTTTTCTTTATATGGGAAAATTAAATTTTCTGGTTATCTCTGATTCACTTTAAAATGAGGAACAAATGCACTTAACTAATTATAATTTATGTTTTTAATTTCTACCAAAGAAAATTCTATAATATATACTCCAAATTGGTCAGACAGATATTTTTTTTTTAAATATGTGGTTAACGACTCCTCATTCAAATTTCACCCTTACGAAGGACTGGTGGGTCCACTAATACACACACACACACACACACACACACACACACATACATAAATATATAAGTTGGAGAAAGGTATTTGACTAGTTAATCTATCGTAAATTAAATTGATGCTTTTCAGTTGCTATCCTTGGCATTTGGTTTAGAACTGAGAGCTCTTACTTTTGGCCTGAAGTAATTAATTAATTGTATTGAACAACTTTCTTCAACAGCCTTTTTGAGTGGCAGCTATGATTCTTCCGTTCTCTACTAATTGATTTTAGTTGTTTGAAACTTAATTCTTTGCGAAAAATATATTTATTTATTTTAATTTCACACGACAAGTATGCCGAGATAGCTTCACTGGTAAAAGCCTTGATCTTATTAAAGGTGGAGGAGGTATCAAAGAATTACAAGAAAGTGTTTTCTTTCTCAACAGCCAGTTAAGTCTAATTCAAATTAAAAATCTCATTCTTTTCTAATTTCTTTTTTAACCAATGTTTCAAAAAGTTTGAAAAAAATATACCACGGACTATTTTTAAGATTAAGACAAAATAAAACTTAATTGAATCAATTTTGATCTCTTATATATTATTCTTAGTTCTTTTTCTAGAAATTTAATAAGTTTATTAGCCTGGATCCATTATCATTACTATATTCGTGCAAACTTTCTTTACCAATTGTAGGACGATATACTTCTTCCCTTCCAATTTTTGCGTTTGCGTTGCCTAGAATTATCTCAATGTAATTTCGCGGTAATTTGTCGTAAAGCAGCTCTAGTTTATCATAAAATTCGTATTTAACTTCATCATTACTGTCTTCGGTAGGAAAATGGATGTGTATGAACGGTATTTTAAACCAACGAGCTTGAATATATAGCAACCGATCTTTTTTCTCCGATCTTCTAATCAGAAACCCGGTACCTAGACAAAAATTAACGCTCCCCTCGTACCAAATAGTATAGTTTCCTTCAGTTAAGGAACCCTTCCCTGGACAGCGAACCTCTTGTAATGCAGCGATATCTAAATGGTACCCCTTAACTTCATTCGCGATCGACTTTAACCCACGTGCCGTATTCAAACTTCTAACGTTCCACGCCCCTATTGTTAAATCTCTAATTTTCATCTTGTGCCATGATTCCCCTAAAGCAGTCCCCACCGGAGACCCGAACGGGGGACTAATTTACCTCCGGATAATGAGCGTTTTATCTCGGAGGAATCCATGTCTGTTAATGATATTTTATGAACTAAAATATGTGAGTATGGCTTTCGTACCTACGTCACAGCAAGCCTGGAGAGCCGCTCTTGTTATTGTTGGTCAACGTGTCCATCGGACTTAGCCGGGAAGAACTCGGAGGAAATTCCTCTGACCATCCCGGCATTAGCCACCCGTGTGACGCTTCTCATACGCGGTACGTGGCTCTCATACTATTACTAAAAAAAAATTCACCGTTATCCGTAGCTGCAAGTCTTAAAAACATGATTGGAAATCCTAGAAAGAATTAGTCCGTGTTGAGGTCAGTGAATGAAACAATAGTTTTAACCATTTATTTTCTGCCAACGTTTCGACCCCCATTGTGGGTCATCATCATCAGGTATTGTAGGCGAATGGAAACGCCGTTGATTGGAATTCTTATTCGTAAAAAATTACAATATTCACATTTCAACAATAATTCCTGTAAACGTTGTAAATTCCTGTATAAAGCAATGATAATCGCAGAAACCTCTGTAGAAACGGATAATGGAATTATAAAATTTACAAGATCGCATTACTTTCCCTTACTATATATTTCTTTTATTGGTAAGTGAAGGTTATAATACGATATTGAAAGTCTAATTTTCTGTTTTCTAGACATCAGAGAAACTAGAACGAGTAAAGTGGAACTTTTAGCTTCGATATAACATTTCCATATCAGCTTAGTTTATTTTCTCGGAAAGCATCGACTTTTTGTAAAAGGCAAATAAGACTTAAATAAACCAGCGAACAAACAGGTAGGGCAAACAGAAAACAGGGCGCAATGTATTTGCTACTACACCGATAACACCTACTTACGTATTTCCTCTTAAAATAATATTATACCGTGCTGGTACGCTTCAAAGGAAAATATTTATCGTTAAAACCTCTAATCAAATTATTTTCTGGAAAATATTGAAGTGAGCTTATAATATTTTTTTTTTCATTTGGGTGTTAAATAATTGATGATGAACTCGCGGATTTCCCAGCGAATATATTTAATTTTAATTTACACATAAAATTGTTTGTTTATTTATTTAACGTCGCTTTATGCCACTGTGGCTAATCGGACGATCCGACAGTAGGAATCCTAAATTTGGTCTATCCAGGTTTAATAAGGAAAGGGATCTTTAACGCCTGCCTACCTGACATCGGACAGGCTAGGGCCACCATCTACGTCCCTCCCAAGGAAGGCGTACACTCCCTTGATAAAACGCTAGGGCAATCTGCCAGGTTTGAACCCACGTCCTTGTGCATCGAAGACTGTTATGTTAACCACTGCCCTCCTAGCAATCTCTCTCTTGTGGAAATATATTTCATCACTCCTAAACAATGTTGACGTTAGTGAATTACATGGTTGACGTTTGAAGCCAAATTACATGGAATTATTTCAGTTTGCTTAACGTAAGGTTCAGCAAACATCGTTGGAAATGGTTATATGAGAAAATCGTAAAAAGATGCAAAATGTATAATTGAAGTGCCAGTTCGGTCAGCCGAAACTGTTTGGAGAACATAAAATATTTTTAAAAATAATAAAAAAATCTGGTGCGCGCAACACACGAATTTCACTTACTCCTTTATTTATATCAATTAAAGAATTTTTAAACCTTTCACATGCCAACAGTCAACGAACAGATTCGGACCCCCTACAAACGTTTTTCACAACTACTACATACTAACAATCTATTACGAAGCATGGCCACTAGTAACATGCCTACAATACTCGCAGAAGACTAAAAAGAAGCTGGATAAGGGACCTTCTAAGCTAAATCCGTAATAGGAAGCACGCCAGGAAGAGGTGCCGCTGGGCATCTTCCCTCTATCATGCCTACCACGCCAATTATCATTCCTTCATTATTACATTCGCTGATTGTCAACATTTATTGACAGGTGTGAATAAAAAAAAATTGAAGATAAAAAAAAAACAATATATTTTCTCCTTTGGTTGTGTATTAAATTCGCTCAACTTGAATATTTAGCTGTTAATTATCAATGCTATCAAGATAATATAGTTATTTTTATTTTTTAAAGGTACTTTAGAGGAAGAAAAATTAAAATATCGGCATTTAAGCCCTGCTGTACTATTTTAATCTGAAGGAAACCTACATGATATTAAAGACCGTCCAATTTTACATCGATATAGGGAGTTTAATTAAAATCTTAGAGCCGTTTTTGAGAAAATCGTAAAAAGGTGCTAAATGCATGGTGTAAAGTAGATTTCCGGTCAGCTGGTTTTGATAAAAAAGATTCTGTAACATATCGGACGTATGTGTCTTAAATATGACATTCCATTTCATAGGACTTTTCGTTTTGCCAGGGAGTTACCACCACACAGAGACCCACCCTTTTTTGCGGGACTTGGTCATTTGGACACAGGAGACCCTAATACGTGTATTTCCGTCGAAAACTGGAATTTAAAAATTTTCACGATCGCAATACTTTCCCTTACTAAATATTTCATATATAGGTTAGTGAAAGTAATAAGCGTATACCATAGATAATAATAATAAAGGATATTTATCATTTTCAATAAAATAGATAACATTACAAACAATTAATGTTTGTTTTATTTTTTTCGGTAAGATAACTTTTGGTTATTCAGGATTTAGTAAGTACATAATAAATTATACTTATATCAAGTGTGCATGTCATGATTTCAAAACATTTATCACGCTTGTCTCTAAAATTTTTATATTTGAACTTTGTTCAATAGCTTTGAACATGTTTTTTTATTGGGCTGTAAAATAAGTATAGCATTTTTTACAGGTAATTTCAATAAAAACTTCATATTATTGTAAATATTTTTAATCATTATATATGACCCATTTTGATCTATTACATGTTGTCATCTTTCAGGACAATTTTCACTTACGTCCTGGTCACAGTCGAAGGTCAGCGTTCTTGCGGTAACCGACGCAAACCACTTACGGATGGTGCTTTCTCCTGAGACTTCATCGCAAACTGCAAATTTCGTTAACTATCAGATTTTTTTTCGGAAATTAAAAAGTAATTAAATAACGAAAATTAATTAGTTCCCCCTTTCACTTTGAGCAAGCAAAATACCACTTAAAGATAAGGAATCTCAGTTGGAACTGATGTATAAAATCACCTTGACTAATCCTTTTTTAGAATATGTTAACTTAATTGACCAAGTAACCATGATTTTATAAACGCAGAGGATTAAATTGAAATATTGAAAAACTATGAATTTTTTTAAAACCCAATATAATGTTTCGACGGCAACACAAATTATATATTACAATAATCAGTTAAGTGTATGACGTTTTCTAAAATCTTCAGCTTTCCAATATGATATTATACATACACTCGTATATTACTGTTCTTATTAGAGAGCAGAATGAAATAACCTGCAGTCTCTACTCTTTTCTAAATTCAGTTGGTAATCAAATTCTTTCATTTTTCGAAGCACCCTATTAGACCAACAATGCAAAATTACTTTAGAGGAAGTAATTTAGAAAATATGGCATTTAAGCATTGTCGAAGTATTTGAATCAGAAGATAACCTACATTGAATTCGAGCCAATTTTTGTATTACCTCGATACAGCGAATTTAATCAAAATCGGTAGAGACGTTTATAAGAAAATTTTCAAAATGCATAGGACAAAGAGGCACTTTAGGTCAGTAGTTTTTTGTGACCAAGCTGCCGTCACATCTGAAACATATAAGCTTCTAAAATATCAAGTTTCAGTTTGATACAACTCATCGTTTTCGAGCTACAACTAGCTGACCTTTTTGTGGGACGTGGTAATTTGGACTCACGTGACCTTAAATATGTGCTTCTGTAACTCGAATTCGAAAATTTTAGCTCTGCCAAAGTATTGGTAATCAGAAGAAAACTTCCATGGAATTCAAGTCCATTTATGTTTGCATCAATATAGTGAGTTTATCAAAATATTCAGAGCCGTTTATGAGAAAATAGTAAGAGGATACAAAAGACAAGGTATAAAATGTCAGTTGATTATGGTTAAAATTATTATAATTTGAAGAAATATATGGCTGTTATACTTGAAGGTGTTTATAAGATTGAGTGGGGAGTTGGTTAGCGTTAAAAAATAACAAGTGTCTTGGGAGAAGCCATTTCCTCTGTTTCTTGAATTTATCGCCCTCTTTTGTCTAAGCGGCAATTTGGGTTTCTTTTACGTTTTTTAGTGGACTTTTATTTCTTCGCTCCAAGTGGCGAGAGGACTGTTTCCTGATATTCAGATTTCGGTTTTTTTAGTGTATCTTTCTCAGTCAGAAAAGTTTTATGATTTTCCTTGAACGTAAAATTATCATGTCTATTAATTATTTTATTTTTTTTATTTTTCTTCTGATGACTATCTATTAGGGATGTTGGCGATCATCAAGGCAATGAGCACCTTATTCACTACTGCACGAAAAAGGCCCACCGTTGTTGTATTAAACCATGTTCGCAAGTTCTTCAGGATATCCTTCGCCTACCAGGCCTCCTCCTGCCCTCCACCTTGCCCTGCTAAATCAACTGCAACAAGTTATACCACTGGCTCTTTCTCATTATATGTCCCAAATATTCCAGCTTACGTGTTTTTATTACCCTAAGATTGGTAATATGATCGGTCCACGGGATTCCTAAACTAATCGATTACTGGGAAGACGTAACACTTTAATAGCCTGATCTTAGTTGGCAGTGATAGATTATGGCATATGAAATTTTGACATTTTGCAAAAATAATATCTGGCCTCTCTATTCTGCATTTGATCTACACAGAGTGATCCCACGTTTCACATATTTCGGTTCCGAGATAAGTTTTTTTTTTCATATCATTTGTATTATTTACAACACAAGAGACTAATATACACCACTATACTGACACAAAAGAGGTACACACACATTATGATCGATTGTAAATAAATTCTAAACAGTAATCTCTTACATTGACTAAATGGGCTGGATTGGGTGAAACTAGCTACTACCTAAATAAATGAATAAAATACAGACATTTTCTGTTTCAGCACATTAATTATTAATTTATTAATGCAATCAATAACAATAGATAATAATGTTTCAAAAGTACACATTAAAAGACAATTATTCTCAGAAGATAATGAAACTGAACAAATAAAGGATATATAAAAACATAATTGTAAAAAGAGGCAAGTCGCCATTGGCTTTCCAGATTTGATTTTATAAGATATATATTTTAATTATTATTTTTTTTTTTAATCGTTTCGGCGGTACATATACTAAGATTGGAACAATACAGAGAAGATTAGCATGGAACCTGCCCAAGGATGGCACGCAAAATCGTGATGCGTTCCACATTTTTCTTGACAAACGACTCACATGGAATCCGCATACAAGACTGAAAAGACAAGAAACTGCTCGACGATTTCGACTACTCCAACACTTACTAGACAGACGCTCTAACCTTTACTTAACTACAAAAGACTCATTTACATGACCTTCATAAGGCCTATCTGGACCTACGGAGTTAAGCTTTGGGGCTTTACAAACCATCCTCCCCGTATCTAATCCTTACAACGCTCCTTTGTCACGAACAAAATCAACCATTATGACCTTAATGTTCCATATGGTGCTGATTTGGCCCGTACCAGGTATCACTCCTTCCATGAAAAACTCCAATCCCACTCTAATCCATTAGTTTAAATACTGGCTTCCTCTACAATTCCTGATAATCCTCCGAGGCGTCTGAAAAGAAGATGGTCTCGAGACCTTTTATTGAAACTCACTACTAAAGAGTACTGCCAATGGGCAGTTTCTCTTCATGTTTTATCATTTCAGCATATTTACTTGTTGTATTTTATACAGATGTATATTATTGTAAATAAAAGCATTTATTCACTCATTCATAGATATAAATGGGTCACATATAAAATTCATTAAAAATATTTACAAGAATCTGAAGTTTTTAAGTAAAACAAGGTACAAACTTATTTTACAACCGAATAGTTAAAAGGGTGACTAATTGGCTGATAGCGAAGTTTTATTTATCATAGTTTATCTTATCCTAAATCTATAAATTAAATAGGGATATATTCGCTTGCCGATCTGCTGGTTTCAGCTTACAATATATACAATACCATAAAACCGCATTTAAATGTATAAGTGATGATGTGACCACGCTATTTATATTTATCCTAAGTAAACGGCTATAAATATTATATTCAGCTGACTAAAGATAAATTTATAGGCTTGATAAAGGAGGCATTTATGGGATATTTAACGTTGGTGGATATTCTCTGTCTTTAAACTAAAGCGATAGATCTTTAGCGAAATATCTTCCCATTCTAACGCAGCTTCCCTCTAAGCCTCTTGAAATTTATGGCCGAATTCGCCACTTATGACAGCATTTTAATGGCCAAACTTTGCGAATATCAATGAATGTTTTTATTTTTAAACATCTGTTATAATTTTATACTTAAAATCGAGTGCTCACAACACACGACTTTTACTTATCTTTGTTGTTAAAATCAATTTCAAAATTTTTAAATACAGTATGAGATGAAATTATAGGTAAGAGAAAGTAAAAAGGTTAAAGAAATAATTAAATCATGTTCTATTTAATATTATTATATATTAAAATCATTTAGTTTTATCGGTTTTTCATCACTCTCCGTTAACTTTTACAATTTTTGTGTAATATAATATTTTTTCTGAAATCATTACTTTCCAACGGTACATTATACATCTATATTACTGTTTTTATGTCCCAAAACACAAAAACTGTATAAAAAAATATGTATGCTGTTTTATAATTTAGTTGTATATCGAATTCGTTCAACTTGTCTATTCAGACTTTTTTTATCGACGCTAACAAGATCATATGGTTAATTTTTTCGAATCTGAAAAATTAAATGCACTTTAGAGGAAGACAATTTAAAATATCGAATTTTTTAGTGTTCGCCTGCCTCTGCCATGAAGTGTCTTTAACATTGGTTTGCAACGGAAGCGCACGAGGTAATTTGGCCTAGATCACGTTCACTCACCAGGATTTTGGTTACTAACTTTTCGATGAGTCTCCTAACCCCAGAGTTTACCCACGGCGGAAGGGTTCAAAGCCTAGAGCCGAAAAAACAATAACTCTGAACCTCTCTAACCTTTCAACTAAAAATTTCTAAAATTGCTGATAATGAACTTGTAACTAGGTTAGTAACATAATAGTCCTAATCTGAATTTCTAATTATGTAAGTTAATTGAAATGCAAAGTAAACAACGAGCAAGATCCTAGTCTCTGATTGCAATGGCTATTGTGGAGTGTCAAGGCAGGATGTTGGTCTAGCTTTGGTTTATTTCAGGAACGCACTCTTGGGTTTAAATATCATTTAATATGTTGTTTGTTAATTTATTTAACGCCACTTTATACTTACTACTGTGGCTAATCGGACAATGCAACTGTGGGAGTCCTAAATTTTGCCTATCCAGTTTTAATTAGGATAGGGAATCTTTAACGAGTACCTGACCTCGCTCAGGCTCCGGACCATCTTTTAACGTCCTCTCCAAAGGATTGCATAACTAATTTTTACTCCCGTTGAAAAATCCTAGGATCACCCATGGAAACCCGTGCCTTTGTGATAGAAGGCTGTTATGATAGCCACCCTGCTACAGGTGATTACTTATTTAATATGTTATAGATATTTATTTATTATTTTTGTGGTCCCATCCTTGTTTATAGTCCTTAGGTTCCACATTGTAAGAAGAAATCACGTGAACGATATTGTTGTCATGCCGTTTTAAAAGTGTAAATATTTTTGGGTATGTAGCAACAGAGTAATGATCATGCTTTTTTGGATACTCTTTTGCAAACAGTGCCTCGAACCGTAACTTACACATGTGCATGTTCCTAGCGAAATCTGTCAAACCGTTGAGTGTGATGCGATGACCAGAGAAAAGGGATTCATTATGTGAACTACATATATAGATGAAGAAAGAAGATGATGGGTAAAGTGATTATATACTAGAAAATTAAAAAAAAAACATGACCTAAGTACTTTTATTTCTTAAGCCTCCTGATGTAAAACACAACGAACGAATAAATAGCAAAACCGGTCAAGTCGTTTACGCGTGATGCGATGGCCTAAGGGAAAAGGTATTCCTTTTTATAAAAATAGATAAACAACTCGTTGAAATAATCCAACAATACTGACGCGAAATTACTTCACACTCTTTTCAAACGTGAGTAGCTTTTCTGCTCTACGATTCATAGTTCGAAGAGTGATAAAACGAATGTGAGGATGTTAAGAGCATTAAGTTCGAGAGTTTGTGGAGATATGTCCCAAATCCAAAAAAAAAATAATAAATAATAATCAAGATGCTGAACTTCAATTATTGGAAATTACCTCTATTCGTCATTTAATGACGCTATATCAAAATGCTCGTATGAAGTGAAATTTTTAAAGATGCTCTATACATTTAGAGATCACTTGTAGTGGGTTAGCATACAGCTCCTGCAAGGTCACGTGTCAACCAGTTCAGGATTTTTAATGTAAAATCCTTAGTTACGTCTCGAGGAGTTGAAGGTGGTCCAGAGTCTGTGCGATGTCAGTTACTCGTCAAGATCCTTATCCTAATAAAACCTGGATTGGCATAATTTAGGACTCCCACTGTAGCATCGTCCCGATTAGCCATAGTAGCATAAAGTGACGTTAAATAAATAAACAAACCAAACATACATACCATATATACCATTTAGATATGAAAAAAGAATAATTACAAAGCAGATTATATTTTTAATAGAAAACATTATTTTAACAGCAAAGAGAATTTAATAACTCCAGAAAGAGTCAGTCAAGATTCCAAATTTATTTCGTATAATTGTGTAATCTGTATTCGTTTAATAAGTTTTCACTCAGCTCCTTTTCAAAATATATCTTTGTTACAGATCGCGAAAAACAATTTTTTTATTTTGAAAATGTCACATTTTTATAAATTATTTATTCATGAGAAATATTACAATTTGTTACATAATGAACAGTAGTAATAGTGATGTAATACACATTCATACAATATATACAGAAAATAATGATAAGTCAATTACATAAAATCGGAAATAAATAAATTCAAATATATACAAAAGAATAAGCATTGATAAAAGAAGATATCACTTGTAGCTGGGTGGCTAGCATAGCGGCCTCCTATGCCAAAGGTCACGGGTTCAAACCCGCAGGTGGTCCTAGGATTTTTAATGGGACTGAAAAATCCTTAGTTATGCCGTCCTTCGGAGGGGACGTTAAAAGGTGTCCCGAGAATGTGCGATGTCAGGTACTCGTTAAAGATCCCTATCCTAATAAAACCTCGATAGGCAAAATTTAGGACTCCCACTGTAGCATTGTCCGATTAGCCATAGTACATAAAGTTTGATTGATTAAAGAAAGATCACATTAAAAAAAAAAAAGACTATCAACATCAAAATTTTCACATCAAGTCTCATTTACTTTATATACATATTAGAAAAAAAAATAACCACTTTCTTTCACTATTTAGGTAATGAGATGTTAGGACAAAAAATATAAAGAATATCGTTATCTTATTGTTCTTTTATGTTTTGATTTAATACATACAGAATTAGAAGAATTAAAAAGGTTTTCCCAACACATGTTTTCAGCCGCTAAACAACTGCAACACTAAAATGGCTGCAACACTAAAGGGATTAGCCAGAAAAACTCTTATCTACGGTTTTATATTCAGGAAGGATAGTGAATAAGTCCTGAAAATCAGAAGTTTTGAGCGGCAATGCCTGGACGATTTCGGGTTGATTGACTCTTATTCATGTAAAGTCACATTTATGGTACTGTGCCTAATCGGGCAATCATAAAGCGAGAGTCCCAAACTTTTTCTTATCCATGCTTAATTAGGATAGGGATCTTTAACGAGTACCTGACATGGCATACACCTGGTACTATTTTATTCGGCTCTACAGGAAGGCATTTAATAATTTCACGCCTTTTAAAAAATACTTAGCCATCTGACGGTTTTGAACGCGCATAGAAGTGGTACTAGCCACTTGGAGCTGATTTGGATTCAGAGGATTCTAAAACCTATGATACCTTCTTTGGTTGGAGTGCTAACAAAGAGTCTTATAATGAGAATTTTGGCTTGAGCCAGAGGGCTGAAGTTCTCATTACCCTGATTCTTCAAACGGAAAATCAGCGAATTATTTTATAAATGGAAGCGAATCAGAAGAGGAACTCCTATATTCTAAATCCCTAGGGTTCATCGTGCTGTGCCTTGAGGGATCTTTTGAACGGTCTTAATAAAGAACAGATTTGCCTTAACCTATTGTATGGAATAGTTTTAAATTCTTAAAAACAAATCTGGTGAGACGACAACACACGACTTTAACTTAACTCCTTTGTTAAAATGAATTTAAGAATTTTCAAATACATTTCGAGATGAAAATAAATTTTTGAAGAATTAATTACATTGAATTTGAATAGAAATATATGCTTTAAAAAATAATCTATTATATTATTATCTACGACAATCATTTATTTTTATCGCTTTTATCACCCTCAGTTATAATTGTGTGTATAAGATGATATTTTTTCTAAAATCTTTAGATTTCCAGCAGTATAATATACATGTATATTTCTTTTTTTATATTAAAAAAATAAATATCGCATACAAAATATGTTTGTTCTTTTCTCCTTTTTTTGGGTTTCGAATTCGCTCAACTTATATATCTATCCGTTTTTTACCAATGTTAACAGGATGATATGGTTAATTTATTCAAATCTATTAAATTAAAGGTACTTTAGAAAAAGAAAATTTAAACTATTTGCATTTAATCCCTGTCAGACAATTTCAATCAGAATAGAATTTATATGATATTATAGGTCCATTTCACATTGACTTAGTGAGTTTATTCCAAATCATTAGAGCCGTTTTTCAGAAAATCGTAAAAAGTTGCAAAATGCATGGCATGAAGTAGCATTTTCGCCGATTTTAGTGAATAAGGTGCTGTAACTAATAATAATATGTGAATAATCTCTGGCTTATGCCGTGTCTGAAATTTCAGTTTCGTACAATTTTTCGTTTTTGTGCTGGACGTACCACAGACACACACGCACACAAACCTTTTTGCTGGACTTGGTGATTTAGACTCAGAAGACCCTAAAACGTGTATTTCCGTTGAAAACTGAAATTCGAAAATTTTCACGGTCGCAATACTTTCCCTTACTACATATTTCGTATATTGGTTTGTTTGTTTATTCATTTAACATCACTTTATGCTACTATGGCTAATCGGACGATGCTACAGTGTGAGTCCTAAATTTTGCCTATCCAGGTTTTATTAGGATAGGGATCTTTAACGAGTACCTGACATCGCACAGGCTCGGGACCACCTTTTAACGTCCCCTCCGAAGAACGGCGTAACTAAGGATTTTTTACTCCCATTAAAAAATCCTAGGACCACCTGCGGGTTTGAACCCGTGACCTTTAGCATGGGAGGCTGTTACGCTAGCCACCCAGCTACAAGTGATCCCTCGTATAAAGGTAATTGACAGTAAAAAACCCTTTTGTTAAGAAAAGGGCGAGCACCTGCGAGCTAAAGGTGCTCCATTCGCCGAAAATATTGCCTAGGAGCATCCTATACCAAATCATTAAAATCCACTGACTCCTGCAATTTAAATCGTCAGTCCAGCCAGTCGAAACAAGATAGCTTTATTCTGACCATTACATTTCTGCCCATAAAACCAAAACTTTTGGCCAGGAAGATTATATATTTTTATTGTACATATCTGGTGTTAACGGACCCTGTCCCAGGATGAAATTATTTTCCAAAAAAATTATGTTGCTTGCATCACAGAAAAACAATGATTTTTAGATTCTTCTCTTAAGTATCCATGTACACTTCAGAGATTCTTTTAAATATTTTAAATTAATTATATTCTGCGATATCCCGTACCGTAGAATGAGAGTTGTCTGTCCCCAATGCTTGAATTTGGTCATCATCTGTTGAAGGTTGACCCGAGCGCTTTGAGTCTTCCAAGTCACATTTTTCGGTTCTGAACCGAAAAATACCCACTTACGGACGTTACTTTCTCCTAAGGCATCATCGCCATACATACTCCAAATTTTGTTTACCGTAAGGCAAGAGGATTTTTCTTTTCGGAAATACAAAATCATTAAATTATGAAAATTAATTTTTTTTCTAAATGCCATATAAAGATGAGTAATTTCGGTTAAAACTGATGCTTAAAAGCACCTTAACTAATCCTTTTTACTTTTGCTTACTTTTATATGAAATATATAGTAAGAGAAAGTATTGCGTTCGTGAAAATTTTTCGATTTCCAATTTTCAACTGAAATACACGTTTGAGGGTCCCTTAAGTCCAAACAACTATTTCCCGAAAAAAGGTCTGTGTGTGTGTGGTAAGTCCAGCACGAAAACAAAAAGACTGAAATTTAATATTTAAGAAAACTAAACCCGCAGATGTTATAGCAATTTTTTCATAAAAATCATAAAGCCAGAAGAGCCACTTTATACCATGCATTTTGCACTTCTTTACGATTTTCTCAAAAACTGCTCTTACGATTTTGATTAAACTCACCATATGGATGTAAAATTTAATGGGCTTTAATATCATATTATTCTGATTGAAAGAGTCTGACAGTGCCTAAATGCCTTCTTCCTCTAAAGTACCTTTAATTTTATTGATTCAGAAAACAATTATTCCTATAATCCTATTAATATAGAGTGGCTAAATAAGAACGCTGAACAACTTTAATAACAGACTAAAGAAAAAAGAGCGAAAATAAATTTAATGTAGTTCTTGTTATTTTTATCCTATAAACAGATGTATAATATACCGTTGGAAAGAGAATGATTTTAGAATATGTTATATAGTATGCACAGAATCGTAAAAGGTAATGTAAAGTTATAAATAGTGCATCAAATTATTATTATTATTTATTTATTTAACGTCACTTTATGCTACTATGGCTAATCGTACGATGCTACAGTGGGTGTTCTAAATTTTGCCTATCCATCTTTTATTAGGATAGGGATCTTTAACGAGTACCTGACATCGCACAGGCTCGGAACCACCTTTTAACGTCCCCTCCGAAGGACGGCGTAACTAAGGATTTTTTACTCCCATTAAAAAATCCTAGGACCACCTGCGGGTTTGAACCCGTGACCTTTGGCATGGGAGGCTGTTACGCTAGCCACCCAGCTACAAGTGATCCCATCAAATTATTACTTATAATTGTACGTAACAATTTGATATTGCTGTATTTTTTAATCTAAATTATATGTTTCCAACGAAACTAAATATTTTTTTTATTCTTATTAACTTTAAAAAAATTTAAAAGTTAATAGTTCTTAAACTGATTTTTACAGCCGAGATAAATAAAAGTCGTGTTTTGCCCGCGTCGGGTTTTTTATAATATGTAAACATTATATTAAAAAATCAGGTGCGACATTTACTTACCGCTGTTGTAAAAATCGATTAAAGAATTTTAAAATACAATTAGAAATAAAAATTATTGAAACTAATAAAGAATTAATTAAATCAAATTTCTATAGAAACATTTGTTCATTTTTTTAATTTATTACATTATTATCTGAAATAATCAGTTAGTTTTATCGGCTTTTCATCACTCTTTATTAGCATTTATAAGCTTCTGTGTAGGATAATATTTTTTCTTAAATCTTTAGCTTTCCAACAGTATATTATACATCTATATTACCGTTCTTATGCTCAAAAACGTAAAATCTGGTGCGGGCAACACACGACTTTCACTTACCTCTGTTTTAAAAATCGATCAAAGAATTTTCAAATACATTCAGATATAAAAACTAGGGAAACTATCGAATAATTAATTAAATTGAATTTCTATAGAAACGTGTGTTTTATTAAAAGATCAATTATATTATCATCTAAAATAATCAGTTAGTGTTATCAGCTTTTCATCACTCTTTATTAACTTTTACAAGTTTGTGTATTAGATAATATTTTTTTTTGCTTTCCAACGGTATATTTTACATTTAAACCACTGTTCTTAAGTTCAAAAAATTAAAATGCATTAAAAAAATTTTATTTCAGTTTCTCCCTTTAGTTGGGAATTCATTCAATTTATATACTTACCTGTTTTTTTATCAGTGGTAACATGATAATGTAGTTATTTTTATAGAATAAACAAAATTAAAGGTACTTCAGAAGAAGAAAATTTAAAATATTGGCATTTAAGCCCTGTCGGACTATTTTAATCAGAATGAAACCTCCATGATATTAAAGCCCATTAAATTTTACATCGATATATAGAGTTTAATCAAAATCGTCGGAACCGTTTTTGAGAAAATCATAAAAAAGTGCAACAGGCATGATATAAAATGGCTCTTCTGGTCAGCCGATTTTGATAAAAAAGTTTTTGTAACATCTCGGGCGTATAGTTTTTTAAAAATGAAATTTCAGTTTTGTACGTCTTTTAAGTTATTGAACTAGACTTACTACGTACGGGCGCACTCACACACAGACCTCAGGGGAGTATAAATCGTGTTTTTTCATTAAAAACTGGAATTCGAAAATGTTCACGATCGAAAAACTTTTACTTACAATATATTTCATATATAGGTATGTAAAAGTAAAAAGAAGAAATAAGTTCGGTGCGCCCATCACATGGTTTTCTCAAGCATATATATACACACACACAAAACACGGAAATACATACTTAGTAAGACACTTACTACCAATAAATCTGACCCAGACTTCGGCGAGGACCGTACACTCCCACCCTTCGACTAATGCAGATCCCTCTTAAACCCAATTTGTACCCGTCAGTTCCCAAGTCCTCAATCCCCAGGGGAATCTATAAACAAAACTTACTCTAAGGGGAACAGGTTTCCCTAATAGTGCCCTCTTTTTCCCTTTCTCTGGAGCAGTATATTCCTTAGAATGTCCTTTTTATCCCAATTTCGCTTACGAATCGCTGAATTTACGATCGAAGGGCCATTTCACTTGGGTAAAATGTGCTGTGTTTTGGTAACAACTGTTTGTTTATACTTTTAGATTTTTATTGCAGCCTTTTTAGGCAGAAAACTATGACAAATAAATGTCATCCTTAATATAACGATAAAATTATTGTTTTTTAATATAAAAAGCCCTGCAAATTATTACCCAATGGTTTGTCACTTCCAAATAATGATATTAGACTATAACTGTTTATATATAGTGCAAAGAATAACTTTCCTATCTAAAATTTTGCTTTCTCTGACTTCCTACTTAAATAAAATGAACTATCGAGTATTAAATGTATGAACGCAGAGGTTCCACAGGCAATATTATCCTATCAGATTTACCAGAACACAACTTTTTTACATTCACTATATTTTCTGATGACACAAAACTGGAAAAAACTGACAAAAACCGTCTGTTATAATACAAAACACCTTGAAATTTTTATAAAATAGTTGGAACTAAAAGTTTGTTCATAATCATTACATCAAATCACAAATTCACACAAGGTCATTTGGGTTCACCCGTAGCCTGGTGGCTAGCTAATAGCCTTCTATACCAAATGTCACAAGGCGGGTTCAAACCCGTTGGTGGTCCTAGGATTTTTTAATGAGAGTAAAAAATCCTTAGTTTCGCCGTTCTTCGGAGGCGACATAAAAAGGTGGTCCTGAGCCTGTGCGATGTCAGATACTCATTAAAGGTCCCTATCTTAATTAAACCTGGATAGGCAGAATTAGGACTCCCGATTAGCCACAGAAGCATAAAGTGACGTTAATTAAACAAACATTACAGTTCATATGGAATTAACTAATAATAAAGGTAATACATAATTCAAAGGAAGCCCAAGCCCCTGAGATCATCAGCCTTAACACAATCCTCCCATCGACGCTTCGCCTACCCACGCTACGGCTATAGTTCTTTTGGTGTTGCACTGCTCGTAAATTTGACGACTGTCTGCTGATAAGAAATTTAGTAGAGAACGTTTTTTGCTATATAACGTTTGCCGTGCTACCGCTTAGCAGCTGCATTGGTTTGAATGAAAAAAGTTTCAGAATTTAGTCCAACTAAATCGGTCATATTTTCCACTGTGCGACGTTTCGTCATAATTTCGGACGCCTACCAGTCGGTTCAGCGAATACCAACTTTTCGTAATTCGATCTCGAAAATAAACACGCCCATTTGGGTCTCCGCGATGCTATCAACTCACTTATACTCACAGAGTACAAGCTACACAATTCTGCGTTTTGCAATCTTCGAAATTCTTCAGTGGCCTCATCTCTCTTTGGACCAAATATTTTACACAGTACCTTATTTTTTTAAACTTTATGGAGTTGTTCATCCTTAAACTAGTTATTAAATACATTGCATTGTTAATCACTGAAAAAATAAGTATAATTTTTATTTTATTAAAAAAAAAAAACTGAATGAAATTACTGTGTTTTTTTTTTACTTATTACTGGAAAAACGTGATAATTTCATTCATTCTTCTCATAAAATGTTGATGAATGGATATTTTTTTTTGTTTGTCAATGTCCCATTCATGTATAATTAATGAATGCTGTTCGAAATGAATTGAAAAATACCAAGAGCTAAGATTGCTCACCTGTTTCTCACAATTGAATAATTTTATTGTCCTCCAAACAATGAGACTACTTCAGTAAAAATCTTCTTTCCTCTCGCCATCTCATTCATTTTGTGCTAATAATTTCTTCAATGGGCCGTTACACAATTTAGTCATTTAGTTCTTGTATGTAGTGAGTACGATTCGCTTGGAGATTTGAGGGTCGCTTGGAGGTTAGAGGGTCGCTTGGAGGTTAGAGGGTCGCTTGGAGGGTATATTTTCCATGCGAACCTATTTAAGAAGTTTCTTTCTATTCGGATTTCTTAATTAAACAACATGAGCATGATGAACAGTCAACATCTATTATTGAGTGAAAATTTGTAATTTATTTTACTTACACTTACCTATATGAAATATATTGTAAGGACAAGATTTTTTAAATTCGAGATACTGGAAATAATCTGCGTTAAAATGAACAAATCCCGCAAAAAGTCTGTATGTGGTAACCCTTGCTCCAAAACCTGTATAAAACAGAAATTTATATTTTAGGAGTTAATATGCCTGAGATTTTATAGCAACTTTTTTATCAATATCGGTACACCGGAAGAGCCACTTCACTTTTGCGACTTTCTTAAAAACGTCTCTAACCGATTTTAATTAAACTCGCTATAAATAGGTAAAATTTAATAAGATAAAAGATAATGTTGGTTTCATTCTGATTGAAATTTCTCTCCTCTGAAGTACCTGTAATTTGCTGAAAATAATTACCAATTCGTATATTTTGAGATTTTATTAATTTAACCTCACTTTATACTGCTGTGGCTAATCGGACGATGCTACATTGGGAGTCCTAAATTTTGCCTATTTAGATTTTATTAGGATAGGGATGTTTAACGAGGCCAAGCAAAGTCTTGCACGTTTTAGTGTCCTCTGAATCCAAATGACCAAGTACCGCAAAAAGGTCTGTATCTGTTTAATCTTGCTCCAAAACGATAAATAGTATTAAACTGAAATTTTATGTTTTAGAAGTGTATATGCCTGAGATGTTATAGCAACTTTTTCATCAATATCGCTAAACCAGAATAGCCATTCTCTACTATGCTTTTTGCGACTTAAAAAAAGCTCTAAACGATTTTGTAAACTCCCTATATCCATGTAAGATTTAACGGGCTTTAATATCAAGGTAGGTTTCATTCTATTTGAAATAGTCTAGCAGGACTTAAATACCAATATTTTACAGTTTCCACCTATAAAATATTAATATTATTTATTTATTTTTTTTTATTTAGAAAATTCGAAAAAATATAATCATATCATGTTATAAATATTTATAAAAACGGCTAAATATACACCTTGAACGGAGTTTTTTTTTGGATCACAAGAATAGTAACATAGATGTA
Source organism: Piezodorus guildinii (assembly GCA_023052935.1). Classification (NCBI taxonomy): domain Eukaryota; kingdom Metazoa; phylum Arthropoda; class Insecta; order Hemiptera; family Pentatomidae; genus Piezodorus; species Piezodorus guildinii. Next base: position 91,288,734 of record CM041294.1, read on the forward strand.
TTAAATACCGTTGGAAAGCTAATGATTTTAGAAAAAATGTTATCTTATATACCAAGTGAGTGAGCGGCGTGGTTTAGTGGATAGAGCGCTAGTCTACTGTGCTCCGGATCCTGGGTTCGAAAAAACCTCGAAATTTTTGCACTTTTTTCAACCTTTCATCTATAACTCGAAAACGGTCACTCTTACAAAAAATATGTTTCTTTCTAAAATGAAAGAACGTTAAATTTCCTATTAATAAGTACCCTTAGTTATTGAATTTGGTTTAATGGTATGGCAACAATCCTTCGTTGAAAATAGGCAAATTTTACCATCTTTCTTGAAAAAACCCATTCAGTCATTTTCAGACCTCTGTAACTTCTAAACCACTATCTAAATCGTAAAATGTTATAGAATAAAAGTTGTAGAGCATCTAATTTCAATTGTGAAAGGCTCATTAAAATCTAAATTAGGTTGATACGATCATTCACAAAATAGGTTTTTCGATTTTCTCTACACGCGTCGTAGCGCTCAGGTCTATGAAGAAGACATGTTGAACCTTGAATCAAAACTTCCACGTGATGAATATAGGATATTTGTGTAAGAAGGGTTCTTCACCATACGAAGGTCAGAAAAATTCTGGTCCGGAATATGGACTAATATGACTATAGAACAGGTCCTTATGAAAAATAGTAAGAGCAGAGGTGGGATTTCTGGGTGAGGTATTACTGATTCTGTTCTTGCAAAACAGATAGAATTTATGCCTACTATTATGGAAATTTTCCTCCTTCTAGAAGATTTCTGTGGCATGACCTTTGCTTCAACAGAACAGCACTCAGACGCCAGGCTGTTGAGAATAAACAGGGATGATACTGATGTAGCAAAATTAGTTGAATTCTTTGAAGCTCATGGCCCCTTTCCAAGTTGTCGTGGTGTACCTCTCACATGTTTTACTTCACGAGTCACAATTCATAATGAAGATGTTCCAGTCAACCCAGAAACCATTTTTAAAAGAATTACATTCCTCAAAAAACCAGATCAACAACTGAAGGAATTTTTTACATACGAATTGGCACCTTACCCTTTGTCCATGTTTGATGAAATAGGAATGAGAAAATCTCGCAAATCAGTGTTTTATGATCTGTTCGTTCCTATAAAAAGTAATGAAAACAACATGGCTACATCAGTATTTGTAATCGACGCAGGGTTCCTTCTACATCGAGTAGTCTGGTTATCAAAGGAAAAATTTTCTGCCATTATAAAAAATATATAAAGTATGTAAAAAGATATTTTGCCTCACTAGGGACGACTATAGTTTTTGATGGCTACCCAGAAGATCCTAAGGAAAAAAGCATCAAATGTGTAGAGCGATTGCGCCGCCAACAGAAAGCTTCTGCAGCCAGAGTGGAATTTGATGACACGATGGTAACAACCATGCAGAAAGATCAATTTCTTAAAAATGACGCCAACTGCTGAGGGAAAAGAGGGATTCTGTTTTTTGCAAGCGTACGAAGATGCAGACACCCTTATTGTAGAAACTGCCTTAAAAATGGTTCAACAGAAGCATGAACGAGTTATAATGGTTGGCGAGGACATAGGCCTCCTGGGGATTTTGACAGGACGAAGTGATGATAGTCCTTCATCAAACGTAGTGATGATGAAACCTGGAAAAGGAATATCAGAAAACACTTTTTATTCTCCAAAGCTGTTCTAATATAGCGATACTATAAAGCAGCATCTGCCATTTTTACACGCATTCAGTGGTCGTGATACCACATCTTCATTTTATAGGCAAGGAAAACTGAAGTTTGTCCATTTAGAATCTTATGCTTCGGTATTCTCTGATGATCATGCTTCTAAAGAGGATGTTATTGCTGCAGGTAAACAGTTTTTGATGTCAGTCTATTCTTCAAAGGCTGCAGAAACACTAAACGACCTCCGCTGCCAGCTATTCCATAGCAACCTCTCCAAACCCGGATTTGACCTGGCATCATTGCCCCCAACCGATGCTGCCGTTGAGCATCATTCTCTTAGAACTTTTCACCAGATCCAGCACTGGTATGGTATAGACAAACCACCTACCTCATGGGGCTGGAAACTTAGCCCACAAGGCCTGATCCCTACATCTACTACCAAAAATGCAGCCCCACCTAAAGTACTGAACACAATTCCATGTAAATGTAACGAGGGCTGCATGGATAGATGCAGCTGTCGTAAACATGGACTTAAATGTTCAACGATATGCTACAGGTGTAAGGGTAATCATGTACGAACGCCCCCTTCGCGACAGACCTATCATCTCAGATCCAAGGAATCTATGTCGAAGATGAGAATCTAGAGGTGGGGAGAGGAGATGGACGAAATGCCACCGCTTGTCGCTTTAGTGGAAAACTCATCCCAGGAAATTCACCATTCATCAAACCCCCCAGAGAAGAAAAAGCGTTTAACGTAAAGATAATATTTTACATTTAACCTTTCACTGAATTTAATTGTAGGTAACTACCAAACATAATACAGTGCAAAAACAGATTTTATTAATACAAACTATACTTTCTCCCTTTAATTTAAACTATAACGTACGTTATATAAAGAATATTATAGATAAAAATAAATAATATTCTATATTATGTGGAATGCGATGTACCTAAGCATTACTTTCGAGCCCACTTAAATATTCTTTAAGTAGTTTCCACTTGGCTAGTTATTTGATTTAAGATACAAATACTGTTATTCCTTCCATTATTAAAACTATAGCACTTCAGAATGTGTTTAAGGATTTTTTTAAGAACTTGCAGATTACCTTCTATGAAGTAATAATAAAAATAAATTATGCAAGATCGAACCAAACAAAACTTTTGGGTGAATGGGGGGGGGAGGGGGAGGAGGGACATGTTGGCATAAGATGCAAATACCACTATCTCTAGTAAATAAACGGCAACAATCACTGCAGAATGTGTGCAATGAAACATGATAATGAATTACTTCCCTCAAGCGCTACGACGCGTGTAGAGAAAATCGAAAAACCTATTTTTTGAATGATCTTATCAACCTAATTTAGATTTTAATGAGCCTTTTACAATTGAAATTGGATGCTCTACAAATTTTATTCTATAACATTTTACGATTGGGATAGTGGTTTAGAAGTTACAGAGGTCTGAAAATGACTGAATGGGGTTTTTCAAGAAAGTTGGTAAAATTTGCCTATTTTCAACGAAGGATTGTTGCCATACCATTAAACCAAATTTAATAACTAAGGGTACTTATTAATAGGAAATTTAACGTTCTTTCATTTTAAAAAGATACATATTTTCTGTAAGAGTGACCGTTTTCGAGTTATAGGTGAAAAATTGAAAAAAGTGCAAAAATTTCGAGGTTTTTTGGCTGCCAAAAGTTAAGCTCACCAGCTGCAATGGTGCAAACTGAGATTACTTGTATTAAGGACCATTAAAAGGTATTAAAACGATTTCCAGCTTTGTCCGAATTAATTCCCACAAATTTCCTTATTTTACTGGGCTATATGTTAATGTAAGCGGTATATGCCAGCAACGACGTTATATCATAGACGCGTCATGATCAGATATAATTAGATAGATAATGATTGCAATTTGCCGGATGGGAAGTGAAGTACATTTCGCCGTACAATTATTACTAATTGCAGCCATAGTAATATCAGGATCAGATCAGTTCCTGAGTATGTAATATCACATGTAATATGAAGCAAGATATATGCATATTTCCCTGTTGAGTTCTACGACTTATATACATACTGATTATTACACAACACACAAAACGCATATTTCTTCTCCGTGATAAAACAATCTACTAAACTGTGTAAGTTACGATTTTTTAATATTTATGTATGCCTGAAATGTTCAAAGAATTTCTATAATCAAATTTCACGTAGATATAAGAAGTTAAAGTGCCCAAAAAAAGTTTTAATTTTTTTTTTTTTTAATATTTTTATTACAATCCATTAGTTTCAATCCTTGCTTCCTCTTCAATCCCTGATAATCCTCCGAGGCATCTGAAAAGAAGATGGCCACGGGACCTTCTAGTTTAGAATATTTTTAGAGTGCCACTGGGTATAGTAATATTAAGGATAGTAATATAGATAATTTATGGTTTGAAACCTTAACATTTTGGAAAAAAAATTATCTTTATACTTTGCGAAGGTAATGTAATGTGAGCAATAGAGCATAACTTAAGCGATAATTATTTATAACAATTTTATATTGTTATAATTTTTAATCTAAAATAATATGGTTATTACTTTCACTTACTATATTTCTACGGGAATGCACATTTAAGGTCCCCTGAGTCCAAATAACCAAGTCCCGAAAAAAGGTGTGTGTGTGTGGTAACTCCCGGGCGGAAACGAAAAGTCCTATGAAACTGAAATTTCATATTTAAGACAACTAGACGTTACAAAACCTTTTCCATCAAAATGAGCTTACCAGAAGAGCCACTTTATACCAAGCATTTTGCACCTTTTTTCGATTTTCTGAACAACGGTTCCGACGATTTTGATTCAATTTAATAGGCTTTAACTTCATATAGGTTTCATTCTGATTAAAATAGTCTGACAGGGCCTAAATGCCGATATTTTAAATTTTCTTCCTCTAAAGTACCTTTAATTTTATTGATTCCATACAAATAACTATATTATCTTGTTACCACTGATGAAAAACATGTAAATATATAATTTGATTTAATTCGATATCCAACTAAAGGAATAAACTTAAATAATATTTTTTTAATGGAATTTTTTGTTTTTTAACGTAAGAGCAGTAATATACATGTATGACATACCATTGGGAAGCTAAAGATTTTAGAAAAAAAATATTATCTAATACACAAGAGCTTGTAAAAGCTAATAAAGAGTGATGAAAAGCCGAAAAAACTAACTGATTATTTTAGATAATAATATTATAGGTTTTGAATAAAACACATGTTTCTATAGAAATTCCATTTAATTAATTTCTTAATATTTTTTATCTCTAACTGTATTTGAAATTTTTTTAATCGATTTATAAAACGGAGTTAAGTGAAATTCGTGTGTTGCCCGCACCAGATTTTATTTTTTTAATTGAAAACATATGTTTCCAACGAAACTCAATCATTCTTTAAAGTTTTTTTCAGCTCTTAATCTATTTAATATTTGTTGAATTGATATCAAAAACTAAAGTCGTGTACTGTCCGCACCAGTTAATCGTTGGTTTAGATTCGTCAGGAAATAAATCTATTTATGTATGCAAAATAATATTTAAATTATGCACGTACTTATTCGATCTAACTATTGTACAAGTTAGTTTCTGAGGAATATATTTGCATAAACTTCGCAAGAGTAACTGCTCAGTACGAACTAAAACTACCTGAAGTTATCAGACTATTCAAGCGTTTCTACAATGTATTCGAAAAGGTAATTGTTAGTCGACGATGCGTCAATAAATTGTTGGCATAATGCTAATACTTTAAAGTATCTTTTATTTATATGAATATAAATAAAAGTATAAAGAGTATATATGAAATAATATCTTGAACATTTTCGAATTCCAGTTTTCAACGAAAATACACGTGTTAGGGTCCCCTGAGTCCAAATTACCAAGTCCCGCAAAAAGCTTGTGTGTATGGTTAGTCTAGCAGGAAAAAAAAATTATACAATTGAAGTCGGAAACAACTTTTATACCAAAATAAAATTATTAAAATCACTTAATTACACTCATTCACATCCAAGTCATAGGTCATCAGAATAGGGAGATTCTCAGTTACTTTTTTTTTTTTTCGTGTTTCAGTATTATATACACTCATAACTTGGTTCTTTGCAGAGATTGAGAAAAACCCCAGGTGTATGGGAATTCGTGTCCTACAGCAAAATTCAAGGTGATAAAGAATCAGTACATCAAATACAAGTTAAACGGAAGAACCATGTTGATCTATTTTACTTTCACTTACCTATTTATATTTCGTTAAAATTTTCGAATTCTAGTTTTCAACCGAAATACACGTTTTAAGGTCCCCTGAGTCCAAGTTTAAGACAACTGTGCGCCCGTGATGTTACACCAGCTGTTCGGAAGTTCTAATTTATACCATGCATTTTGCACGTTTTTTACAATTCTCTAAATATATCGAAGTAAAATATAATGGGTTTTAATACCATGTAGGTTTCATTCTTATTCAAATAATTTGACAGGGCTTAAATGAAGATATTTAACTTTTTTTTTTATTCTAAAGTAGCTTAAATATTGTAGATTTAAAAAAAAAAAAATATCATCTGATTTGCATTTCTAAAAAACAGCTAAATATAGAAGTTGAACGAATTCGATAAGCAACTAAATTAAATTTTTAACCAAAAAAACCATGAATAAAAATAATAGAATGAATGTGATATTGCTATTTGATAGAGAATTAACTGTTCTACAAATTGAAAAAAGAATCATTGAAATTGGCTAAGAACTAGTAGAGATATAGGGTTTTAAAATCAGCAGCAGTGATATGATATTATCCTTTGAATTATTACTTTTCATATTAATTAATTTCCAACAGCTATATAAATATTTATATCCTGATATTGTTATTTGGAAATAATAAACCATTGTGTAATGATTTGCAGCGTTTTTGAATAATCTTTCCTTTTAAAATATTCATAGTAAAGTGAACACAAATGTTTCTAGGAAGGGAACTGTAAAATTACTTATTAGTTCTAGTTCCTTCAGCCTATTAGGTAATTAAGCGCTCTAGTTTCAAACAGTTCCGAGTTTCATTCCGATGGATTCTTACTTTCACTTACCTATATAATGATATATTAAGTGAGGGAAAGTATTTCCACATTGAAAATTTTATATTTCTTGTATTTAATGAAAGCCTAATCTTTTATATCCATTGAATGGAGAAAAAAAAAAAAAACATCTGCGGGTAATACACGACTTTCAATTACTTTGGTTGTTAAAATCAATTTTAGAACTATTAAATGAATTAAGACTTACAAAAAGTTTAAAGAATTGTATTGCTTCGCTAGGAATATATCGGGCTGATGCGAAATTAATGCAGGTTTCCTCTATTGCAATATCTTAATTCCAATTGTGTAAACAAAGCTAATCCTAACATTGATCTTTATTATACCAAAACAAACCTTATCTAATACCCTCTCTCTCACCATGAATTTGTTAAATAAAATCGTTTAGTTCAGTGTGTTCAAAGGTCTTGAATCGAAAATGTCAAAGTGCGATTTTCGTCAAATTTATTTTTACGAATTTAAATTAGGGCGCAGCGCTGCGCAAACGGCTCGTAATATTAATGAAGTGTGGAGTCAGGGGGCTATTAATGAGTGCACGGTGCAGCGTTGGTTCCAGAAGTTTCGCAGAGGAGATTTCGACCTCGAAGACAAGGAAGGTCGGGGCCGTCATCTTGCTCTGGACAACGACCAGCTGAGGTCAAAAGTGGAAGAAGACCCAACCAAAACCACACGAGAAATGGCGGCGGAACTCGGTGTGAACCAATCCACAGTTGTACGCCACTTGGAAGCAATTGGTAAGGTAAAAAAGTTGGCCAAGTGGGTGCCACACCAATTAAACGACCACCAAAAAAATCGCCGCTTTGAAATCTGCTCCATGCTTGTGACACGCAATAAAAATGATCCATTTCTCGATCGCATTGTGACGTGCGATGAAAAATGGATCTTATACGACAACAGAAGGCGTTCTAGCCAATGGCTGGGCAAAGATGAACAACCAAAACCTTTCCCGAAGCCCAACCTGCACCCAAAAAAGGTTATGGTCACAGTTTGGTGGTATAATGCTGGTGTTATTCACTACAGCTTTCTCAATCGAGGTGAGACTATAACTGCTGACAAGTAATGTCAAGAAATTGACAGCATAAATCAAAAATAGCAACGTCTTTGCCTAGCATTGATGAATCGGAAGGGGCCGATCCTGCTCCACGATAACGCCAGACCACACGTTGCACAACCAACGCTTCGACGACTGCACGAGTTGGGCTACGAAGTTCTCCAACATCCGCCTTATTCACCTGACCTCTCTCCTACAGACTTCCACTTTTTCAGGCATCTGGACAACTTTTTGAGGGAGAAAAATTTTCAAAACCAGGACGACATTGAAAATTCTTTTCGTGATTTCATTGAGTCCAGGGATTCGGATTTTTTTTCTGGTGGAATAAGAAAGCTTGTTGAACGTTGGCAAAAGTGCATTGATTCAGATGGAAATTATTTTGATTAAATATATATGGTTAAAGTAAAGATATGGCGTATTTACAATACCTACTAAAAACCTGCATTAATTTTGCATCAACCCAATATGTTTTAGATAAAATAATATTACAATATAACATTGCTGTATACAATTATCTTTTAATTTTATTGGTCACTTTACATTAGTTTCCACAACTTGTACATTTTCACAAATCTTTAGCTTTCCGAAGGTATATTATACCAGAAGATTCACTTTATACCATGCATTTTGCACCTTTTTACGGTTTTCCCATATACGGCTCTAACTATTTTGATTAAACTCTATATACCAATGTAAAATTTAATGGGCCTTAGTATGATGTAGGTTTCATTCTAATTAAAATAGTCTGACAGGGCTTAAAAAGTACTTCCTCTAAAGAATCTTTAATTTTGTATATTTCAAAACATTAACCATGCCATTTTATTATTATTGATAAAGAATGGCTAAATTTGCTAGTTGAACGAAATTGATAAACAACTAAAGGAGAAATTATCAAATTTGTTTAATTGAAATCGCTATATTGATGTAAAATAAAATAGGTTTTATGGTCCCCTAAGCCCAGATAACGGGGAGCGGCGTGGTCTAGTGGATAGAGCACTAGTCTACTGTTCTCCGGGTCCTAGGTTCGAATCCCGGCTGTGGCAGAATATTATTTATACTGTCAATTCAGTCGTGGGACGACCCTAGGGTATGGAGACCCTCCTGGGGCAGACCTAGCCTCTATATAGTGAGTACACAAAAAAATTGGGGAAAAAACCTGGCGGCTGAGCGTGATCACGGCTTAATCACACGGCCGTTTGCTTAGAAACAGTACAAATCTCTATATGTACTGAGCCCAAGACCCTCCATAGATTGTAGTAGTACAGGTTTTTTATTTGTTTTTTTTTTTACGTCCAGAAAAAGTCCCGAAAAAAAGTCTGCGTGTCTGTTTGTGTGCGGTAAGTCCAGCGCGAAAACAAAAAGTCTTATGAAACTAAAATTTAATAATTAAAACAACTAAACGCCTCAGATGTTTAAGCATATATTTCATCAAACTCAGCTAACCAGAAGTACCAATCCGCACATTTTGCACCTTTTTACGATTTTGATTAAACTCGCCATATCTATGTAAATTTTAAAGGACATATCATATCATGTAGGTTTCATTCTAAATAAATAGCCTGACAAAGCCTAAATGGCTATAATTTAAATTTTCCTCCTCTAAAATACCTCTAATTTTATAGATTCAGAAAAAATGACTATATTATCTTTTTAGCACTGATAAGAAACGGATAAATATATAACGGATAAAATATCCCACTAAAGGAGAAATGAGCGAAAATATTTTTTAATGAAATATTTGAACATAAAAACAGTAATATAGAAGGATGATATACCGTTTAAAAGCTAAAGCTAAAGATATTGGAAAAATATTATCTTATATATAAAATCGTAAAAGGTAACAGAGAGTGATTAAAAGCCGAAAAAACTGATTCTTGTAGATAATTATATAATAAATGATTTTATTATTCATATCAATTATTCATGTTTCTATTGAAACTCATGTAAGTAATTTTTTAACAATTTATTTTCATATCTAAATTTATTTTAAAATTCTTAAATTGATTTTAACACCGAATGTAAGTGAAATTTGTTTGTTGAGGGCGCCATTTTTTTTACGATGGATCTCATGTTTTATGCATGTGCCAGAAGACCTGAAAATGCATCGGGTTTTAATTGAATCCCTTGCTCAACTAGGATGCACAAGTTGCAATATTATTATGGTTTCTACTTCCACAAGCAATATTTCTCCTGATCTAGAACAAACGTAAATCCATTAACCCAGTTATTAAATAATGTCTATTTATAATGTTCCACATTGCTTAGCTGGTCTTTTCATTTAGGAAATTCATAAACTCAGCAACGAGTAGCTGTAGTAGACGGAAAGTTGCATTTCATTGGGACGTTACGTTTATTAAAAAAACTAAAAAAAATCTATAATATTTCTATACCATCGGCAGTGCAAGGTGTTTAGAACATGCTCATAGGATATAGTAATAGTCGGTTATCAAATTCGTTCACCTTGTTTATAATATGAAATAATATAGCAATATAAAATTGTTATGTAAAATTTTCAGTAATAATTTTATGCACTATTTGTTTTCTCAAATCTTTCTCTTTCCAACGGTATATTATACATCTATTTTGCTGTTCAAAGGTTGGAAATAACAAAAATTAAATTAAAAAATGGATCACTTGTAGCAGAGTGGCTAGCATAACAGCCTTCTATGCCAAAGGTCATGGGTTCGATCCCCTAGGATAGTGGCCCTAGAATTTTTTAATGAAACTAAAAAACCAACCCTTAGTTATTCCTTCGGAGGGGACGTGGGGACGTAAACAGGTGGTCCCTAGTCTGTGCGTTGTCAGGCACTCGTTAAAGATCCCTGTCCTAACCAAACCTGGATAGGCAAAATTTGGGACTCCCGCATCGTGTAGCATCGTCCGATTAGCAATAGTAGTATAAATTGACGTTAATTTAACAAAAAAACATTGAAAATATGTTTAATTTTTTCTCCTTTAGTTGGTTATCGAAGTTGGTTACCACTTTTTATCAATCTTAATAGGATTATAAGGCTATCTTTAATGAATCTATAAAATTAAAGGTATTTTATAGAAAGAATATTTAAAATGCCGGTATTTAAGCCCTGCCAGACTATTTCATCAGAATGAAATCTTCGTGATATTAAAGCCTATCTAATTTTACATCGATACAGCGATTTTAATGAACACAGTTTGATCTTTTCTCCTTTAGTTGTTTATCAATTTCGTTTAACTTGCATATTTAGCCATTATTTTATCAAATCAATATCATACTTCAGAGAAAGAAAATACAAGAATTCGCCTTTCAAGTCCTGTCAGGCTATTTGAATTCGAATGAAACTTATAATATCATATCAAATCCTATGCAATTTTGCATCTATATATTTAGTTTAATCGAATATACTTTAACGTTTTTTAAGTAAATCGTAAAAAGGTGCAAAATCCATGTTATAAATTGGATCTTCTGGCGAGTTGATATTGATAAAAAAGTTGCTGTACCATCTCGGACGTATAATTGTTCTTAATATAAAATTTCAGTTTCATTCGCCTTTTCGTTCTCGTGCTGGACTTCTCAGGAAGGCGTAAAACGTGTAGTTCCGTTTAAAACTAGAAATCAACTTCGGAAGAGTAGAAAAAAAATGAATAAACGTTTCCTATGAAACTGATATATATATATATATATATATATATATATATTTAAAAAAAAATCATTTTATTGGTATTTACAACTGTATTAACAAAAATACATCAAGTAAATGTGATATGTTATATAATACAATGACTTGATATACATGTAGAGAAGCTTCCCATTGGAAGCACTCTAAAAATATTCTAAACTAGAAGGTCCCGGGGCCATTTCCTTTTCAGGCGCCTCGGAGGATTATCCGGAATTGATAAGGATGAAAGGATTGAAATTAGTGGGTTAGAGTTCGAATGGAGTTTGTCATGAAAGGATTGATACCTGGTCCGGGCCAATTCAGTAACAAAGGGATAATTAAAGTCTTTATGGATAAGTTTATTCGTGACAAAGTAAGGAGCGTTGAGGATTTTGGATTGTAAGGATTAGATGCGGGAAGAATTTGATGGTTTTGTACAGCCCCAAAGCTCTACTCCGTAAGTTAAGTCTTATAATAGTCATGTAGATGAGCCTTTTTTAGTTCAGAGGAAGGTTTGACCGTTTGTCCAGTAAGTGTTGAAGCACCCTAAAGCGGCGAGCAGTTTCTTGTCGTTTTAGTCGTGTATGTGGATTCCAAGTTAAGTGAATATAATTTTTACTTTCAATTACCTATATACGGAATATATAGTAAGGGAAAGTATTGCAATCGTAAAATTTTTCGAATTCCAATGGAAATACACGTTTTAGGGACGCCTGAGTCCAAATGACCAAGACCCGCAAAAAGGTCTGTGAATATGTGTGTGTGGTGGAAAATCCAGCTCAAAATCGACAAGTCCTATAAAACTGAAATTTATATACGTCCGAGATGTTACAGCAAATTTTTCAATATCGGCTAACCAGAAGAGCACTTTTTACCATGCATATTGCACCTATTTACTATTTTCTCAAAAACAGATTTAACGATTTTGATTAATCTCGGTATATCGATGCAGGGGATTTAATATAATGTAGGTTTTATTCTGATTGAAATAGTCTGGCTGCGCTTAATTGCCTATATTTTAAAATTTCTTCTTCTAAAGTACCTTTAATTTTGTAGATTTTATGAAACTGACCTATCATCTGATTAATATTGCTAAATAACAGGTAAATATATAAGTTGGACAATTCGATATCCAACTAAAGGAGAAAACTGCAACAAAAAATAAATGCAATTTTTCTTTTTCGAACTTAAGAAGATTGATATAAATGTATAATATACCGTTGGGATGCTGAAGATTTTAGAAAAAAAATATTATCTTATACATGCTATTGTAATAGTTAACGGAGAGTGATGAAAAGCCAATACAACTAACTTATTATCGTATATAATAATATCATATATTACTTAATAGAACACGTCTATATTAAAATCCAATGTAAATAATTCTTTAACCATATATTTCGTTTATAATTTTTTTTAAAAATTCGAATTTGATATAAATAACGGAGGCAAGTGAAAGTCGTGTGTTGCGCGCACCGGATTTTTTAAACTATTATATAGTCTATCTTTATTTAATAGTTCTTCAATTTATTTTACCAACCGTGGTAAGTAAAAGTCGTGTTTTGCTCAGACCAGGTTTTTTTAATTTGGCAGTTACTATTTGTCTTTTCCGACTAGGAGTTGGGTGCCTTACTGAACTTCCTCGATTTACATAAAACTTGTTCTTATGGAGGCGGTATTGACTAATTTCTATTTGAATCACATCACGTTATACAGCAAGACTTCAGGTTTCCTTCATATCAAAGGATCCAGAAACAGGAAAGGATTGAGAGTTATGAAAGAGAAGCCTTTGATGGTACGCGAGGCTCTTTGATACAAACAGTTGCCGGGCCAGAGCAAACAGGTAACGAGCTGTATTGAGGGAGGATGTCAGTCTCCAAGTTCTCATAATCAGGGCAGGTTTCGAACCCTCCATGGATAAAAAGTTTTCATATTCGAGTACCCAAAACTCTCTATAGGTTAGTTTGTTTCTTTCACTTACTTATAGACTCACTAAACAATGTTTCCATACAGCATGCTATTGATTTGCAGAGCTATTCATTTTCAACTTAACAATTTCCTAATGCACAAATTATTATTATCATTATTTTTTTAAAACACTTTATTGATATTTACAACTGTATTAAAAAAAATACATCAAGTAAATGTGATAGTTATATAATACAATATGAAATACATGTAGAGAAGCTTCCCATTGGAAGCTCTCTAAAAATATTCTAGATGAGGAAGATGGTTGGGTTGCGGTCATTAGAGAGAAACACACATTAAAACATAGTGCTTATTTTAATTAAATAAAAATAAGCACTATGTTTTAATGTGTGTTTCTCTCTATTGACCGCACCTACAACCTATTTTCTCAACGGTCAACTAAACTCCATCATTAAAGATATTGTAAACTATTGAGTCCCGGAGCCATGTCCTTTTCTGGAGCCTCGGAAGATTATCCGGAATTGAAGAGGAAGAAAGGATTGATACTTGTGGGTTAGGGTGAGAATGGAGTTTGTCATGAAAGGAGTGGTACCTAGTCTGGGACAAAACAGCAACATACCGAACATTAAGGTCTTTATGGATGAGTTTATTTATGACAAAGTAAGGAGCGTTGAGATTTTACGAAGGATTGTTGATTGTAAGGAATGGATACGGGAGGAATTTGATGGTTTGGTAGAGCCCCATAGCTCAATCCATTAAGTCCAGATTGGTTGTATAGTAGTCATGTAGATGAGTATTTTGTAGTTAAGAGGAAGATTTGACCGCTTGTATAGTAAGTGTTGAAGTAGCCTAAAACGGCAAGCAGGCACAAATTATTGATACTAATATTTGATAAAAAAAAATCTTGTGCTGACAACACGCAACTTTCACTTTCGGCTGTCAAAATCAATTTAAGAACTTATAAAATAAACTTAAATTTTAAAGTTAATTTTAGTAAAAATCCGCATATTGTGACGGGCTGAGCGACAGTGTGGATGTAAAAATAAATGATAAAAAAAAAAAAATAGTAAAAAGATTATTCCGTTTCGTTGGAAACATATGCTTCACATTAAATAAAGATTGTACATAATAATCTTATGGATTTTTAATAAAACATGTCTCTATCGAAATACAATTTAATTAATTCTTTAACCTTTTTCCTTTCCCTTACTTATATATTTTGTTTACAACTGTATTCAAAAGTGCTGAATTTGATTTTAAATAGGTAAGTTAAAGTCGTCTGTTGTTCGCACTAAATTGTTTATTTATTTAACGTCTCCTTATGCTATTTTTTTCTAACCGGACGATGCTATAATGGGAGTCCTAAATTTTGCCTATCCAGGTTTAATTAGGATAAGGATGTTTATCATGACCAAGGATTTGTTTCCCCCTTCGAAAAATCCTAGGGCCCACTGGTTTGAACCCTCCTTTGACATACAAGGCTGTCATGCTGGCCACTACTCCACAGGTGACCCCCTCATGCTTAATTATTATTTTTTTATGTTTACTACTTATGTTTACTGATCTTCGCCTAAGACCTCCTTGCACAGTCTTTGGTCCAGAATTAGCACGAATGGCTATATGTTCTCAGACCAAGACATTGTAGAGGTATAGTATATACCCCCTGTTCTGAAATAACAAGTTATTGAAATGTACGTACTATAAAGTTTTTATTTAATTTTTTTTTTTGGGGTCAGGGGCGAAGTGCTGGAAATAATGGAGTTCCAAAAGGTGAATTATGAAAACAAAAGAAAAATGGCTCTATAAAAACCACCCACGGACTTTTGCTAATGCCCAGACTTTTGTTTCAATGGAAGTTTTTATCCAGCCTTTTCTGAAACTCGAAACCTCAAATCTTATGTACGTTCCAGTAAATTTTTTACTTCTGTTTTTTATAGCTTTCATTCTGGGTGTGAAATATATATTACCTAATACATTGACATTTAAGTCAGCATTTAGCACTTCGACTATAAAGCTTGAATGTCTTGATTTTTAATGTAGGTCTAACATATGAATTCGTTCTAAAAGTTGGGATATATATTAAGACAGAACCTTAAGTGCTTAAAAAAAAAAAAAAAAAAGTTTCTTTCCTTCAAAAAACGTTTAGCTAGATATTATTTTTCCTCATTTTTTTTTTTTTAGATTTTTAGATTTTTATTTTCTTAAGAATTCACAAATCGCTAGAAGCCTCATAATGTATACATGTTGTGGTATTGCACCAATTATATGTTACTCTAAGTATTGTGTACAAGTGGGTAATAATAGCCTAACTTAGTTTGAAAACTGAAAAATCTATTTTAAAAAAAAATAAAGTAAAAACAAAAATAATAATAATAATAGGCTTACCGAACCCGAAGGTTCAATGCCGATACCACCAAACTTCGCCTGCACAGACTCGTCCAATGTTCACCGGTCAATCCCAAGCCCCCGAGATCAGCCTTTATGCAATCCTCCCATCGACGCTTCGGCCTAGTTTTCGGACGCCTGCCAGTCGGTTCAGCGAATACCAACTTTCTCGGCATCCGTTCCTCACCAAGCCCAACAACTTTAGGCGCCCATTTGAGTCTCCGCAATGCTATCAACTCAATTATATGCACAGGGTACAAACTCCGCAATTCCGCGTTGTGCAAACTTCTAAACTCCCCATTGGCCTCATCTCTCTTCGGACCAAATATTTTACGCAGTACCTTATTTTTGAAAACCTTAAGCCGTTGTTCATCCTTCAAAGTAAGCGGCCACGTTTCACATCCGTAAAAACAAAACGAAACAAATTATTAATTTAATAAAGAAAGGTAATTTACATTTAAAATAACAAACTGATGGTGATAAAATAACAATAAAGAAGGAAAACTCATTTTTAGATTCAATATAAGGATTAAATTGACGACTGACTTCATAACATGTAGATTAATTTTTTTTTGCAGAAACTTGAAAATAGCCACTTTAAAATAAAATTATTTCTTTTTGGATTGCCCAAAAATATATCTTACTGTTACTAATAATTGTTCTTTATATTTTTAAAATTAAAGTTAATTTTTAGTAATCTTTTTTTTACTAACATTTTTTTTTTGTTTTAGGTCACATTAGGACGAATTATCTTTGTATTTAAGGTATGTCACTTTTATATATTCTTTTATCTGCATTATATTGCATTGATATTATTATATGTATTACCTAGTCCAACCAAATGAAATTCTGAATTTTAAGGCTTAATTTTAAATTTTATTTTGTCTATTACTTGAACCACAGATCGAGAATAGATTATACTTGTTATCTGTTAAAATTTTAAGTTTTTTTTACTTATCGTTATCACTTATTCCTGTTGCACTTCTTCTTACCTATAAGGTCAAGTGTATGAAATCCTCCCCTGATTCAAAAGTTTCGCATGAGGCTATATGTGGAAAGTTTAGCTGGAAAACGATAAATAGTATGAAACTGAAATTTTAGAACCGCATATTCCAGAGATGTTACAGCTTTTTTGCCGAAATCGGCAAACCAGAAGAGCCAGTTTACCATTAAAAAGTTCAATGCATGGACCTTTTTTAGGATTTTCTGGAAAACGGTTTTAACGATTCTGATTAAACTCCCCATACCGATGTCAAATTTAATGGACTATCATATCATGTAGGTGTCATTCTGATTGAAATAGCACGACAGGGCATAAATGCCGATATTTTATTTTCCTTTAAAGTATCTTTTATTATGTATATTATTTAATCTTGTTAGCATTTCTAGAAAATGTAAAATATACAAATCGAACGAATTTGACAACCAACTAAAGAGAAAATCAGAAAAAAAAAAAAAAGAAAAAAATATATATATATATTTTTTTTTTATTTTTATTTTTAACGTTTTAGATGTTAACATATTGTTGAAAATATAAATATTTTAGAAAAAAAAAATTGTATATACCTAATTTTATAAGGTAATGGTGAGTGATGAAAATCTAATAAATCTAAGTAAATGTTGTACATAATAATTTCTATGGTTTGGTAGTTTCATCTGTAACACATCTATCAAAATTCTGTTTAATTCTTTATTTATTTATACATTTATACTTTCACTTACGTTTATGAAAGTAGTAAGGGAAACTATTGCGATCATGAAAATTTTTGAATTCCAGTTTTCAAAGGAAACACATGTTTTAGGGTCCCCTGAGGCCAAATAACCAAGTCACGCAAAAAGGTCTGTGTGTGTGTGTGTGTGTGTGTGTGTGTGTGTGTGTGTGTGTGTATGTATGCATGTAATAAGTCTAGCATGAAAACGAAAAGTCGCACGAAACTGCTATTTCTATATATATGCTAACATATATATATTCCATTCCTTCCAATATACGTAATGCTTCTTCCTTATCCACATTCAAATATCGCCTTTTCCAACACCTATTATTCCAAACTGACGCTTGTTAATCTTTAATTTTAAATTAGATTTTTCATGTTAATCGTTATAAGGAATGAATATCCTATGTTTACCTTCTTATTTATTTTTTATTTTATTTCATATATACATGTATATATTATTATTATTTTTCGTTTGAGTGTTCTAAATTAGTTGTTTCTTACTTTCAATTTAATATTTGTTTACTTTACTTTTTTTTACGCTTTTTCTTATCTTTGCTACATAGAGATGTGTATGTACATACATTTATATATATTTCTTTTTCTACCTCTTTTACTTATGTACATAATTATGTCTATTTAATGTTATCTGGCCAGATGTGCTACCTTTACTTGTAAATTTCATGTTATTCTTTAGGGACAAAGTCCCAGAATAAAAATTTTTTCTATTCTATTCTATTCTATTCTATAATTGGTTTATATTTCAATTGCATAGTGAAAACATAGGTGTTTTGAATAGATTTTTAATTCTATCATTTACATTTTTGTTTATATATATATATATATATATATATATATATATATATTCTATTTTATTTATATTATAATTATTAACAACCATTTTATTAATCATGAGTTTATGTATATTTTCAGACAAATTAATTTAATATATAAAATCATATAATTAAATGAAAAAATATCTCATTTAAAAAAAGTTTGCCTAGTTGGATAACAGCAACATAGATATGGGGTGATCGTTATTCTCTAATTAATAATTTCCGTTTTGAGACATATTAAAAAAATGATTCCAAAACAGAACGGACACCTTTTATATAATTGAATATCCTCATTGCCGGAAATCTAATTATCGAAGTGTTTACATCTCCTCCAATATGGCCGATATCCCTTCTCCCTTCAATATCTAATTTAGTCAAATATTTTTATCTGTGCTGTTCGGATCTCTCTTTAGTTTACTTTATACTTAAAATCAGTGTTTTTAGTTGTTTTTTTTTAATAATTTATTTATTAGCATTATAATACTCGTATTTATGTGAAATGTGTTACAGTCTATGGAGTGGAGTTACATATAGTAAAATATATTTTTATTTTTATGACTTATTAAATTAAAAAAAAAATCTTTTAAAACAAATCTCAATAACAATAAAGCAGTCAATTATAAAACCCATACCAAAAATCTAGGTACTCATTACGCTGACATAATAAATAATATAAAATTTTAATAAAAAAATAGAACAATAAAAAAGTGAAAAACAAAATAAATAATAACATCAAAATAGAAATAAATACAGATCTCAGGGATTAGATTAATGTAGCAATATAGTACAAAGTTTTCAATAGTAAAAAGAAATTATAACAGTGAACCAATAGTCAACTTTTAGAAGTGGATGTAGCAGGTAGCTAAAGGAAATATGTATGAATAAAAGAGGTAAATTTTAGTTATTTGTATATTATGAAAAAAATGTATTTAATAAATGTAACTAAAATTAAAATGTTTTTAAAAACTTTATAGTCTTGATAATGGGAAAAAGACCCGAAACGTTGACTATATTTGATGAATTATATAATAACGATAATAAAAAAGATGATGGAAAAATAAATTGCGCTTGTTTTAATATCGACTTTTTTTTTTCATTACCGAAGTGTATGTGCGTTATTATTGAATTTTTGAAATGTTAAATATTTCCACAATAAATAATTATTATTATTTTGGCTATAAACTTATTAAAGTGGTGAATTCAGAGCTTTAAACAAGATTACATAATTCAGAAATAGTTGCAAATATGTGTAATCTTGATTTATCATGCCAGATAATTTAAAACAATAATGTGTATTAACGTAACATATTTAAACAGTTTTATGTAGCACTGATTAGGATTTCGGACTACTTCGGGTAGTTTCGTGTACAGTCTGTTCGTAAAAATGTTAATCGTACCTTCTGTTCCAAAGTAAAGTGCTACAGATAACTTTGTTTTAATAATTTAATTCATAACCTATCTAATATTGAATTTAATTTAATGCTTTTTAGTGAGAACGTTTTAGGGAAGAAATTATATCAATATCATCGATTAATTATTTTTTAATTTTTTAATAGCTATTTGAAACTAAAATATTAAGAAAATTGAAAATCTAGGATATTACGGGCTTTTAAACATAAATAAAATATTATTTTACCTATATTAATATCATAAAAAATAATATAAGTTTAAGTATTGAGATAAATTGTTAAAGTGAAGAATTTAATATTTTAAATAAGCCTATATACTTGTTAGATCATTATAAATACTTATGATAATATATCTTGTCAGATGATAATGATGATATTTTAATAACGTAGCAAATGTCTCAAATTAGGTTCTCGAACACCTTTGGGCAAAGTCCGTTCCTGTCAATATAGAACTTCTGGTCAAGTGTTACCGGAACTTCCATTTTTTTATTTTTATTACTATTATTATTATTTTTTTAATAATTCATTTATTAATCGAACTAATATTGAATTATACTTGCTTCTTTTAAGCAAGAACTGAATCGAATTAAATATTTGAACATTACAAAGTATAATATTAACAAAATTGAAAATATAGTATGTTACATACTACAGGCTTTTAAAGAAATAAAATATAACTTCATTTTTTAACTACCTGCTTATCATAATAAATAATATAAGTTCAAGGATCAAGATACACTGTTAAAGTACATAATTTAATCTTTTCAATAATCATGTACCCTTGAAAAATCATTAAATATGCGTCCGATAATAATATAGCTTTTCAGGTAATAATAATGATAATTTGTTAATAAGGTAACCCGATTTAAGCCAGTTTAAGTAGCCAAAAAGGGGTTCGGACTTCTTCGGGTATTTTCGGGTACGGTCTGTTCGCATCAATGTTGGTCTTACCTTCTGGTCATAAGTAAAGTGTTACTTTTTTATATTAAATTATCCCACAATGGAATAAATATTAAATTTTATTTTTTCCTTTTAAGTGAGAATATATTAGAAAAATGTTTTAAAAAATGTTACAATTTTCATTTATATAATTATAAAACCCAGATATAGTTATCAATGAATATTAATTTTTATAGATTTTATTTTCATAATGAAATCGTAGTATTTTACATGCTTTTAAACAATTAAAAGTATTCAGTTTTTAAATGTATACCTATTATAATTAATAGTATTAGTTTAAGGATAAAATTAATGTTTTAATGTAATTTTCATGATGAATAAAGCAATTATATTATTGCTTATATATATTTTGGAAAGTCACAACAATAATCTATATAAAAACAAGAATCTATATCTATTCGCCATATAACTTTTATCAATTAATTATTTATAATATGTATAAATTTAAAATATAGTTTTACCAATAGATTAGGCATATTTTATTATTATTATTTTTATTTTATTATGGGAGATAATATAATCAAATAAATAATTATTACATACCTGTGCACACATCTTGAATGTCTGCTGCTATAGAGAGTAATATTTGATGAATATTTGCAGTTTTAAGGAGCTGACTGCTCTTGTGTTGGTGGTGGGGGGTATCGCTCAGCCAATCAGGTGAGAGATAACATCCAACAGTCAAATTAGAGTCCCTATCACACAAGTAAAAATACAGATCTTTCTTATTCATTTGACTCCGTGAATCGGTTTAGTTCAGTTCAGTCGTTTGTTTTATATGAAATGTGCAATATGTGTGTTATTATATTCCCGCGTTGCTCTGTATTCGTATAATCGTATATATTTCTGTATTTTAGAATCTTCATGAGATAAATTTAGATTTAAATAACGAAACAAATGATGAACTCAAGAATGTGACCATCTTGGAAAGTTCTGTTGTAAGTAATAGATTTTAAATAATACATAATTGATTTATTTTTGTTTACATTTGTTTTTTTTGCTATTTAAATTTGTTTTGGTGCTATAATTTACATTAAATTATTATTTGATTTCCTAAAATCACAATTATAATAGTTTTTTTATATAATGTTTTAATAAAAATTATTAAGATTTAAATCATCTAGTACAGATGATCCATGTAAATATTGTTTAATTAAAATAAGGCATTATGGCACATTTAATGAGCTTTAATTTGAGTGGTAATAGATTTTTTTCGTTAATACTTCCAAGATAAAGTTTTACAAGGAAAATTTTTTTTTCAAAAACTCGGATAACGACATTTCGTTATTTAATTTTGTAAAATATCTTAAATACGCTACTTCTTAAGGTAATTATGAAGATAAATTAAATCATAGCCCAATTAATTAGCTTTGATTTGAGTGGTAATGCAATTTGTACGTTGAATAGTTTTCTCAATAAAGGTTTTAAATAAAAACTTTTTTTACCCTAAAAATCAGAAATCAATACTTAGTTACTTTATTTTCCCTTATTTAAGCCATATGTTATCCCTTCAATGTCTCCGCAACCATTCAGTTTAGCAAACACATTTATATAATAATTTTTGAAGATATTTTAAACTACTTTAATTTTGTATACAATAATAATTTCGATAAAGATAATAGTTTTGAGATATTCACAAACAAATAAAAAATAATAATTTTTTTTCTGATTCTTCCCTTCCCTCTACAAAACCCGACGCGGAAAACTCTGGGACTTTTACCATTTTAATAAGAAAGGGTACTGACACAATTTCTGCCTGATTTAAGCTTTTTCTTTTGGATTTTTGGGTTAAAACCTAATTTTACTGACTATATGTTTCCAACACAAATGAATACACTTTTTATTAAAATTAACTTAAAACTTTTTTTAATAGTTCTTAAATTGATTTCAGTAGTGGAGGTAAGTGAAAGTCGTGTGCAGCCAGCATCAGTTTTTTTTTTTTTTTTTTTTTATTGCTAATTTAATAATTGTACTATTTTGCCCTTAAAGTTGAACTTAACTCGAGAATCTCTTTGAATTCTTCATTACGAATTAACATTGTTCAGTATAGTATAGTACTGATTACATTATGTAACTTTAATTCAATTTATTTTTTTTTCCCTACAAAGGCAATGCCCAATAGAATGTTTATTATACAGACAATTAGGTATAAATACAATCTTTTTAGAACAAGAAGAAAGAAATTTTAAAATAAAAAAAGATAATTATTAAGATAAACATTGATAGAATATTTAATAAAAAGTAAAAATGATAAACAATAAAATTTAAGCATTAGCAATTAAAATAAGATTATCGAAATATTAGCTAGTAGTAAATGCCGGCAGTGATTTGATAGCTTAACCTGTTTGAAGATAGGCTGATACACTGAAACTTTAGTTCCTTTGAAAAGTGCTCTTAGTATTATAGACTCCTTATTCTGGAACTAACCCGGGAGTGCTTGCAGAATGCAATCAGCCTAATGGCTCCCTACCCACTGGCACTACCTACCCCTACCAGTACCAACCACGAAGTCGAATCCGGTTTAGTCGGATCTCTTACACTCTTTCAAGTTTGATTGTAAAGGCATTGTTTCACTCTTTGCCTTCTCCGCTTTAATCTTTTCTAATATACTTCAGTAGAGAGTTGTTTCAAATGCAGAATCTCTTGAAGTGCAGTGCGATTTTGTTATGTATTATAGTATGGTCGTTAGCATAACAACAGTCTTATATGCCTAAAGTTGCGAGTTCAAATCCGGCTGATGGCTCTTGGATATTTTAATGGTAGTCAAAAATACTTAGTTATTTCGTCCTACAAAGGAGATGTAAAATGGTGGTCCCAAGCTTTTGCGATGTCAGGTACTCGTTAAAGAAACTTAGAGGTTCTGGAAAACAGTTACCCACGAACAAAATACATATAACCCAATCAAAAATTCAACAAAGAATTGAGACGTTGAGTTCCAAAAGGTACTAGCTCCACTCTAGGAAAGTTTACGGGCGGCAAAAAACTCTCTGATTACTATATTATTCAACCAACTCCTTTTTTTTGTTATTTATTTTTTCACTATAACATGTGGCCAAAAGCCTCAGAAACTGAACATGTGGTAATTAAACAAATTAGATGTTACACTTTAGTGATATTTACAGTAGGGGTTAGTGGTTATTGTAGCCTATGTTACTTTCAAAACAGTAGGAAAAATGTAATAAAACCTTCACAATGAAAAGATATAAAGTAAATAACAAATCAAAACAAATTATTAATTAAAATAATGTCAATAAGAGAGATAATTAACATAAAAATAAACTATTGCTTTCTTTTTTTTATACTAAACTAATACATTTTTACATGGATATAGTAAACTGACATAAATACATGGAGGGCACTACCCATTAGCAGTACTATAAAAATATGCTAAACTAGGTCTCGGTGCCATCTTCTTTTCAGATGCCTATTTTAAATATTTTAGTATAATTTAGAAGAACATTAAATATGAAATCCAGGAAGAAATAAAGTCCCGATTAAAGGTGAGAAATGCGTGCTATTATTCAGTTGCTAAGTTACTTAGTTCGCGGCTTCTATCTAAAAACTTAAAGATTAGAATTTATAAAACTATTATTCTTCCAACGGTTCTTTACGGATGTGAAACGTGGCCGCTTACTTTGAAGGATGAACAACGGCTTAAGGTTTTCGAAAATAAGGTATTGCGTAAAATATTTGGTCCAAAGAGAGATGAGGCCACTGGGGAGTTTAGAAGGTTGCACAACGCGAAACTGCGGAACTTGCATCCTGTGAATATAATTGAGCTGATTGCATCGCGGAGACTCAAATGGGCGAGTAAAGTTGTTGGGCTCGATGACGATCGTCCAATGTTTACGAGTCTGTGTAGGCGGAATTCGGTGGTATCGGCATCGAACCTTCGGGTTCGCTAAGCCTATTATTATTATTATTATTAAATATGAAACTAGAACTTTTAGAAAATTGTTGTATTTCTAAATCGTGTATTTAAAGGACTTGAGTGATCATTAAATAAAATTAAAATAGAAGATTCAGATAAAACTAAAAGGTGAGAATACAAATATATCAAAATATCAATTTCGTGAAAATGTCCTTTAGTTTCTTTACAAATTTCTTAATTGCTATGAATATGTAACTTCATTCTGATAAACGTTAGGGGCTTGCATAACAACCCTATGTGTCATAAGTTACGGGTTCAAACCTGGCATCTGGTCCAAGAATTTTTCAAAGGAAGTAACAGTAACAGTAATCCTTCAGAGTATAAGTAAAATGGTCCTCAGCGATGTCAGGTACTCGTTAAAGATCTCCATCCTAATTAAAGTTGGATAGGCAAAATTTAGGACACCCACTGTAGCATCGTCCTGTTACCCTCAGTAGAATAAGGTGACGGTAAATGAATAAACATAAAATAAATAAACCACCAGTACTATCTGGACATACAGAGCACAACTTTGAGGTTCTGTCAAACATATACACGCAGAATTGTTAACGCACCATGGTATGTTTCCAATAGCACGATACACAGCGGCACAACACGTCCCAACAGTAAATTTTTACATTCACAACAAATATAACACGATTCACTCATCGACTCATAACCACTCTAATCAACTCCTTTCTTCACTTTCTGCCCTCGTGTTACAACTCCAAGAAGACTGAAAACAAGATGGCAGAAGGATATCATTTGCAGAACTCTGATCTGGAAAATCAAAAATATCAGGAAAGTATAGATAGTAATAATTATAATAAATAAAATACTAATATAAAATAAAATTTATAATTTCTTCTTCTATTGCCCAAATAATCGTTCTATTGTTTCGCTTTCTCTTCAATATCTTGACTGTTTTTGACTGTTGTTTAAAAATCTTAGCACTCTAAGTTATCAAAAATATAATTATTAGTTGGTTAAAAGAATTGGAATAGTTATCGGATAATATCGGCATTCAACGCTCTCCAGGAGTCGGGTAAAAAAACATCGAAAATTTCGCAATTGAAAAACACATTTTATTTAATATATCTGGTTCTAGTGAAAAAAAAAAAAATTCTCCTAAAAATTTTCATTTTTTTAAGCAAAATAACGGAAAATAAGCCATTCAAATATTTACGTTGTATGCTTTAGACTTTCATTAGAAAGTGATTGGCAACATCACAGTTTGGGCGCACTTAATTTTATGCTTTCAGAAATGTCAGAGCTGTCGCTAAATGATTCTCTTAAAGTGCCATTTGGAGTTGCGACGTTTAGCTTCGAACCTTCTTCCAACGCTCGTTCTAAATCAGGCGAGGAATTTATTTTAGTAAGTGAAAGTTTGTTTAAAAGGTCTAACCTCTCACCTTTTAGCGAAGAACCTGTAAGCAGTTAACTGTGGCAAAGGTACTTAAGACGAAATGAAGTATTTAGAGTTCATTTCGAGAAATCGGTTTGCGCAAGTTCTGGTGACAAAAGTTCACTGTCAACTTGTTATGTCATCAATTGGTTTTTATATCGTTTCGAGAAACTCCTGACGTTGCTTTGGAAATGTTTGAGTTTCAAGTTTTGGAATTTATATTAATTTTAGCTCTATGAGGGCTTAACATTTCGTTAAGTATATGTGGTAGTAATGCGACATCGGCTCGGTTTCTATTGTTAAAATGTCATAACCTTAAAGTAAATTGTCATTGTATAAACTGCAAAATAGCCGCTGTAACAAAAATAATGTCAAACTACTAGATTTTCGCGATCGCAATACTATATTATCATATCACCTATTGCGAAGTACCACAACAATACAGAATGTTCGTGGGTTCAGTACATATAGTGGATTTTACTGTTTTTGAGTGAACGGCCGTTACCGCCACCAACCAGATTTTCTCCTAATTTTCGGGTATCCACTTTGCTAAGACCAATGACAAAAGTACATTGTTAACTTGTTGCGTCCATCGAATTTTAATGTCGTTCGAGAGAAACTAATTAACTTTAATATCGATACTATTAAATTGCAATGGAAATGAAAGAGTAAATTGTGTTTTCTGAATGTAAAAATATGACTTTTAATGCTAAGCAAACTTTTACTGAGGTGATTTTACTTTTAAGTTTAACAATGGAGACGTTGATTTCCAAAAGGTACCAAGGAACATATTTGTATACTAATCGTTTAGTTTTATCTATATCCCTCATCAGATTTTATCTAAAAACATTCAAAAACCTTTAGAAACGTATTTGAAAATTGCATCCCATTCCAAATCCACATTTCATTTCATTCTAAAAGGTTCTATATCCTCTGTAAACATATATTATATTTCCTATTGTAGGGCAGAAGCACCTAACCCCGTAATATATCACCATTTATTTATTGTTTCCATTTTGTGTATTTTTATTGGTCCATTTAGCTCGTATTGAATCACTGCTATTGTTTTGATCAAGAGTTTTAAGCTAATAATCAGTTTTCAGGCTGTTTTAAACAACTTAATTGCGTCACTTCGGTTCTCATAGGTTCTCAATTAAATAAAGTTTTTTTTCATAGTACATCTTCTTGCGGTCACATAAATTTGATATAAATATTTTAAGAACCTCACATTTTAATATAATAATGGTATTTTATCCAGACTATGGTTGGAATAAGAATTTCTTGACCTTGCTAAATATGGGAAGAATAACCGTGTCTGATCTTACCTATTAGAGTTTTTTTTGAAAAAGGTGATTTGGAAATTCAATTATTTTCTATAGATATTTATTACGCTTTTAGTTTCGTTCCTAATTATACTAAAACATTTCTTCTCAAAACTTTAATAAGTGTTATTAATATAGTAGAGAAACAATTTTAATGCCAAAAGAATCAAGTAAGTTGATTTAATAATACAGTAATGAGAGATTTGTGCGCTTTCTGTAAAATTACCTAGAATGGATACAGTACCTTTTGGAAATAAAATTGAGATGTTTATTTGTTTATTCATTTAACGTCACTTTCACTATAATGTGGCTAATCGGACGATACTACAGTGGAAATCCTAAATTTTGCTAATCCAGTTTCAACTAGGGTAGGGATCTTTAACGATTACCTGACAAAACACATGCTCGGGACTACCATTTCACGTTCCTTCTAGAGGACGGTATAACCAAGATTTTTTTACTTCTTTTGAAAAAAATTCTAGTGCCATCTGTCGGGCTCGAGCCCGTGACCAAGGGCATAGAAGGCTCTTGTACTAGCCACTGCACCACAGGTGACCCAATGAAATATTGTGTGTCTGTAATGAGGTTACAATTTTATTTTATTCGCTTGAGGTAATAAGTTTTGAAAATGAGTGCGTTATACATTCTGGAATATTTAAAGTGCAATGGATATATCATCCAAAATGGTATGTTGAGCTTTCAATATATTTGTGGGATTTCCTTAATTACAATATTTTTAGTCAAGAAACTTGTTAATATATTGATATCAGTGTTATTATGTTTCCATTATTTCTTTTGTCCTTAATTGAGTAAATATTATAGTGCATTAATAAGCGATTAGAGAAAATTTCTTTTAACTTTAGAGGGAGCGGAATGGTCTATTCTGCGGATCTCAGGTTCGAAACCCGGCTGTGGCAGATAGGTTATTAATTCTGTTACTTCGGCCGGGGAGTGGACCTGGATACCCCTTTAGGAGTCCCTATAAAATGGGTACCTAAAAACTAAACCAGAAAAATACGAATCGCTGTATTCAACTTATGGAATACATATTAAATTGAATTTGTATTTAACCCGAAATCCCAAGACCATCGGTTTATTTTTTTATTTTTATATATTTTAAAAGAAAATAAATAAATGAACGGTGAGACCAGTGGCTGTGTGGCTAGCACACTAGTTTATCAGGCCAAAGGTTGTGAGTTTGAATCACAGTGTCGGGAGGTATGTAAGACCCATCAGCCAACTGGTGGCTACTTACAAAAATATGTGTGAGGGGTGATGACCCTACCCTATAAATAATCATCGATTTTCATGGCGTGGAATCTTAAGAAACAATAAAGCGTGGCCAAGGATCTCCAAGGCCTGTCGCGCCAAAAGAAACAAAAAACAAATACAAATAACTAACTAACTATATCTAATATAATTATAGGTGGAATAGTCAGGAATCAGTCATTTTTTGAAAAGTTTAAACTGAGTTTATGCTTGGACATGGCTCAGTAATGCCCTGATGATGGCTCACAAGCTTGGGCCGAAACGTTGGCAAAATTAAAAACTTTTCAAAAAATGACTGATTCCTGACTATTCCACCTATAATAGTTTCTACAGTTGACTATACACCCTCAATATATATCTAATATAATAACTAAAGAAGTAATGCTGTTATAATTGTGTTTGTTTACTATTTTAGAGGTTGGCCCACTTACATTTAGGAATTGCGTTCTATCCATCCTAAGCCTAACCTTACCTTCAGCAGTTGGATCTAAGTTGTTTCTTATCTCTTCCTTCCTACGCAAGATTGTGGTCCTACTGTTAAGATTAAGCTTGTAACAATTCGCTTCGTGGAGTGTTTAATCAAGTTTATCTCGGGGAGTCTTTTAGGAAAGCGTGTATCTTTGGTTGATATAGCGATTTAAAACTAACAAGGTATATGTCGTATTGTATTTTCATGATAATTATGAATCAATACTAAGTCAGCGGGTACGTTTCATAGGTCCCAGAACCTCAAAAAAGAAAAAAAAAAAATCTGGTAAACGCAACATACGACCTTTTATTCAATTTAAAAACATTTAGAAATTAAAAAAGATTTCACAACTTCTTGTGCAAAAATACGTTACATTAAAAATCTTTAGTCTTCGAACGGTATATCCTAAATCTAAATGACTCTTCTTACGTTTGAAAACAATATTACCAAAAAATATTTGCTCTGCAAATCTATAAAATTAAAGTTACTTTAGAAGAAGAAAATTTTAAATATCGCATTTAAGCCCTGTCAGAATATTTTAATCAGAATAAAACCTAAATGATGTTAAAGCCCATTAAATTACACATCGATGTAGGGAGTTTATTGAAAATTGTTAGAGACCTTTTTAAGAAAATTGTAAAAAGGTGCAAAATACATGGTATTAAGTGGCTCTCCTGGTTCGCTGATTTCGTTGAAAAAGGTTATTCTTAACCTTCCGGGCTTATAGTATTAAATATGAAATATCAGTTTCGTACGAATTTTCGTTTTCGTGCTAGACTTACCAAACGGACACACGTACACCCCTACCTTTTTTTCGGGACTTAGTTGGACTCAAGGACTCTAAATTTGCATTTCCATTGAAGAGAGAGAGATACACTTTATTAAACAAACAAGCGATGCTGCCCAACTTGATTCACACAGCCTACTTTTTTTTCAATATTGGACAATTTTAAGTAATAATATAATATAAATCTTAACATACAATGAACAAAAAAACGAAATAGATTAAACAATTTTTTTTCCTTTACCTTTTTCTTTTTTTAACATTTTTAAAAAAATTATTTAACTCCTTTTATTCCTTTTTGGCTTTCCTTTTCTCGCTTATTTCTCATAACAATTTAAATATGTATATATATGTAAATGTATATAAAAAAAAAAAAAAATCAAATATATTAATAAGATTCATCAATTATCATCAGCCATACTACACTCCGCTTTAATATCGAATCTCTAGCATATATAATTAAAATAACAAAGTAAAATATAATAATACTAACAAAATAAAACATTAAAATATAAAATATTTTAATGTTTATATAACAATTCAAAAATCGCAATACTTAACCTTATTATACGTTTCATATATTGGTTAGTAAAAGTTAAAACAGTACTATTAAAAACATACTATGAACTACTTATAGACCTATAGTTATTAAGAAAGAAAGAAAAAAAAGACTCTTTTTAGTAATAATTTGTTCCGCTTTTTATTAAATTTATGGCTTCTATGCTTTTCAATGCGAAACCCCACATTTTTAAGAGAGAATTCATAATTTATGTTCTCGATCAATAAAAAGAGAGGTTCATTCTAATATTAATATTAAATATTCAATAAAATATTAATATTTAATATAATAGTCATAAATTTTAAATTAAAAATAAAATCAATAAGGATGAATACCATGTACATTTAACCTCTTGCGATTATTACTTTTCCAATTATATTTGATTATTTAATTTAGTTTAAAATATACTTGTCACTCAATATTTATAACTATGAAATTTATTTAAAAATTTAAACATTCAGAAGACCAATAAGCTTCAAAATATTTCTTTTCAAATAAAATATATTTTCTAATTTTTTTCTAATTGAGGGAGCGGCGTGGTCTAGTGGATAGAGCGCTAGTCTACTGTGCTCCGGGTCCTGGGTTCGAATCCCGGTTATTTCAGCCGGGGGCGATCCTGGGTATGGAGACCCTCCTGGGCAGAGCCAGCCTCTATAAAGTGGGTACCCATAAATGGGGAAAAAACCTGGCGGCTGAGCGTGATCTCGGCCGAATCACCTCATTGCACGGCCGTTGGCCTAGAAACAGTACGAATCTCTATATGTACTGAGCCCAAGACCCTTCATGGGCTGTAGAGGTACAGGTTTTTTTTTTTTTTTTCTAATTGAGACGATTTTGCTTTATAATGTGGTTGAAAATTTGACTATCTATTAAATGACAGATTATAATTTTTAGGATATGTGTAAATTTTGAGCCATACAAAAAACAAATTGTTTAAATGTTTTTATAGGTGGAAATAATTAGGTCGTGTTGAAAATATTTTAATTTTGCCGATGTTTCGATTTTAGAAATCGTAAAAAGTGGATCGTCATGAAAAACAGATGATGTAGAGTGATTCTTTTAGACAATTAAATTATATATTATCTAATGAAAGATAAGGGAGCGGCGTGGCCTATTGGATAGAGCACTAGTCTACTGTTCTCTGGGTCCTGGGTTCGAATCTCGGCTGTGGCGGAATATTATTTATTTTGTTAATTCAGTGGGGGCGCGATCCTAGGGTATGGAGACCCTTCTGGGGCAGATCTAGCCTCTATATAGTGAGTACCCAAAAAAATGGGGCAAAAACCTGGCGGCTGAGCGTGATCAGCTTGATCGAATGAGCTTCATCACCTCATTACACGGCCGTTTGCTTAGAAGTGGGTACCCATGGTCCTTTCTTCATTGGTTGTAGTTGTACAGGTTTTTTTTTTATTTAATGATATGTTTATTACGAAGCTCAATACAATTCTTTAACCTTTTTCATCTCTAACATTATTTCAAAGCTCTTAAGTTGATTTTAACAAAGAAGATACGTGAAAGTCATGTGTTGCCAGCAACAATTTTTTTTTTCTTCTAGTTATTAACCTTGGTAAACATATAAATTTTAAATTGGATAATTATCGGTGTTACGATAATTAAAGTATTAATGCTTAATTAATATATTAGTATCGCAATTCTCCTTCTTGCCATTGTAACGGAGGTAATTACATATATTTTTGTATTAATCGTTAAAAAGGTTCATTATACTAAAATATTAAAAAAAAATACAAAGGACGAACTCCATGTTTCTATTCAGATCCTTGAAAGTTCAACTCATTAAAGCTTTTTTTTTCCGGGCCTTGTAATTGCATAATTATACGATCCCTAATTTTGCGAAACTCGTTGTTGTTGAGTAAAGTATTAACAAGAAGAAGATTGGAGAGGGTTCTGTACTTCGCCCGGGTTTGAGTCCGGTTCTGGCGAGTCCTTGACATTATTCTTCGGAAAAAAAATGGGCCATTATTTTTTCCCGACAAAGCGTTGGGGACCGATCCGAGCATTGGTAGGGGATTCGCAAGCGTCACCTTCTAACCTTTGCCAGGGCTTTATGTCCTCCCTAGGTCGTTCAATTCTTCACTCGTTCACGAGAGCTAGTTCAAAGAATGTGCCCTTTGTGCTTGTTATTTGATCTCCAGGATATTGGAATTTTTATCAGAATTGAATAACGTGAACCAATATGATTCAATAGAACCTTATTCACTTCGACGAAAATGATTATTTTATTTTTTATTCGTACATTCTCTCTCTCTCTCTCTCTCTCTCTCTCTATATATATATATATATATATATATATATATATATATATATAATAATTCTTTATTTATTCTGGGACGATTCCCTAAAGAATAATATTACAGGAAAATAAACAATGGTCTTAAGACGATAGTCTTAGAGCAA
Source organism: Piezodorus guildinii (assembly GCA_023052935.1). Classification (NCBI taxonomy): domain Eukaryota; kingdom Metazoa; phylum Arthropoda; class Insecta; order Hemiptera; family Pentatomidae; genus Piezodorus; species Piezodorus guildinii. The sequence goes on from CM041294.1 coordinate 91,321,553, forward strand.
AATAATTAAAATTATAAATATAACAAAAAATATCGACAGAATTAAATTAATAAAATGAAGAAAATTAAATAACTTAAACGACAACATCTAATAAAATGTGAAAACAAGAAAAAAAAATGTATGTGTTAAAATGAAGACAGATAATAATAGATAATTAAAAATATAGTAACATTATAAAGAAAATTAAAAATATACAGTTAAAAAAAGAAAGAAATTACAATGCTATTATATTTTTTTAATATTATATATGATTTAATCTTACATCTTTGAAAAGACAATCTTTTCGAATATATTTGCTCTGAGTATCCATAAAAAAGAAGGTTAAATAAATAAATAAACATATTAATGGTCTGATTTATTTGTTGATTTTCCCTGAAATCAGCATCAAATTGGGATTATTTGGCCGAATAGACGGGCTTTAAATGTTGAAAGAGTTTGGGAGTCACGGATTTGGAATGAATGGAGTTCTATAGGGATGCGGATCAGATTAAGAATGATCTATCGAAAGCTGTGGATCGATGGGATATTAGAAAGAAAGAACTGTGTTAAACGCAACATTATTTGGCAATATCTTTTTGTAAAATCAAGTATTCATCTTGTGAAGTTTGATAATAGCAGATTTTATGTTGACATTATTAGTAAAGAGACCTTTAAGGAAGGTCCATTTTCTCTTTTGATGGAAAATTCTAAATTAAGCATGAAACAAGCTCCGACGGAATTGAGTCTATTTCAGGAGGAAACTAAATTAATTTCAGTTAAACTCGAGTTATAAATGGGTATTGATTAATAAGTGTGATATTAAAAGTTAATAGGAAAAAAAGCTTTTTTTTGTGTTAAGTGAACAGTTGAGTTCAATGACTTTATTTATTTACTTTTACTTACCAATATATAAAAATTTAGTAAGGAAAGTTTTAGCGATCGTGAAAATTTGAATTCCCAGTTTCAGCGCGAAATACCTGCTTTTGGTCCCTAGATTCCAATAACTAAGTCCGAAAAAAGGCGTTGTGTTTTTTTTGGTTAATGACCTATATCCCTACCAAATTTCTTCATTTATTTTTTTACTTTTATAACTTCAACTCTGTTAGGGGTTACCTACCTATAGCATGGTGGTTAGCATAACAGCCGTCTATGCTAAGGTCCCGGGTTCAAACTCGCAGGTGGCCCTAGATTTTTTAAGTTAAGTAAAAAATCCTTAGTTATGCCTCCTTCGGAGGGACGTTAAAGGTTGTTCCGATCTTGTGCGGTGTCAGTTTCTCGTTAAAGATCCCTATTCTAATTAAACCTGGATAGGCAAAATTTAGGACTCCCACTGTTACACTGTCCGATTAGCCACAGCAGTATAAAATACCGTTAAGTAAAAAAAGAATCGAACTCTGTTATCGATTCATCTATTTTTCATTTTGTCCAAAACGATTTTTTCCTGAAGATTTTATTTAATTATTAATTTTTTTATAGTTGTTGTAAATATGTTCATCCATGATTGTAAATAGTAGTATATGTTTTTTTTTTGTTTTTTTTTTTTGTTGATCAGACATTTTGTATATTTCTCAGAATAAAAATTACTTTCTATTCTATTCTATTCTATACTATATTATTCCATGTATATGTTTAGCTAAGTCGAAGTAATAATTTTTATTTAACATGAATCACTTGATGATCTAAAAACACTTTCGCCTAAACTATCATCAGTTTGATTCACGCTGATGACTGCCTCAGAGTCAAAGACCCTTTAATAAGATAAAATAACTCTGGGAGTTTACTGGGGCATCCAATCATGTTCTAGCTAATTTCTTAATAGTTCATTTCGTTTCATTGAGTTGTTAATTAATAATTCCTCTTAAGTGATTTAGCGTCATAAGGATTGACTGTTCTTAAAATCTCAGCGCGTTTCTGAGTATTTATCAGGATATTAATTTAATTTCTTTCTCCTTTCTTTAGGGAGCGGTGTGTTCTATTGGATACAGCATTAGTCAGCTGTTTTTTGGGTCCCAGGTTTGAACCCTGGCTAAGGCAGAATATTATTTATTCTGTTATTTTAGCTGTGGGGTGACCGTGGGGTAAGGAGACCTTCCTGGGCAGACCCAGCCTCTATAAAGTGGGTACCCAAAATTTGGGAAAACTTGGCAGCTGAGCGTGATTAAGGCCTAATCACCTCATTGCACACCGATGTTGGCCGTGAAACAGTATGAATCTCTATATGAACTGAGCCCGAGTCCTTTAATAAGAGAGAAAGACACATTAAAACATAGTGCTATTTTGATTGTGTGCTAACGTTTCGATCTACATTGTGGGCCTTCATCAGGGCTAAAAGAAACAAGATGTATAGACTTAATAATAAATTAGATATATAATAATAATATGGTGACAGTAATATAATATGGGAACAAACATTAAATTAAATGTAAAATGATAATAAGATGATAGTTATAAAGTATGGAAGTGGAAAAAATTAAGATGATAGTTTTTAAGTATGGATGACGGTTATAAAGATAATTAATAAGATGAAAGTTATAAAGTAAGAAAGTAAACAAAATTATGATGATAATAATTCAATAAGAATATTTAAAGAGAAACAAAGCCAGTGATTAAATTTTAAAATAACAATATGTGAAAAATTAAAATTTTAAAATTATGAACAATTTTGAAGTGATATTTGACGGTATTATATAAAAAAAAACATGGTAAAGAATATAGGTGGTATATGAAAAGAACATAGTCATTAGAAACGAAAAACGATATGAATGAAAAAAAATTATTTTAAATTTAAAAGTAATGTAACATTAAACTAACAATTATATGTCAGGATATATAACGGAAAAAATATATGAATAGGGAAAGAGGGAGGAAGAAATAAGCGGTTACTAAAGAAATTGTATTGTTTGTTAAAAGTATACTGTGTATTATATTACACAGTATTATCTAAATAATACATAATGATATAAACCAAGTTAATCTATTGTAACAGTATTTATGGCAGAACTAGGTAGTTTGACCGCGATCTAGCATTTGCTCACAGGAATTCGAATTTTTCCAGAAAACCCTCTTCAATTACAGGAATGACAATCCTCCGTTAAAATCTAATATCAGAATTTTTTTTTTTTTTTTTTTTTTTAATATTTCCAAAAAAATGTCCAAACTGCTAGCTGATTACTGAGAAGTAAGTTCGCTAAAGACCAGTCTACTGCTGTTTTTAACTTCCCATGGAAAGCTGAACAGTATCTTTCGACACACCACAATCCTTGGCAAGTTCGCGAGTTTTAGACGGGTTCCTGCAGAACCTCCTCAATAACCAATAATGGTCGGCGGAACTCTTCTTTCTTGCCAATGTTGTATCTCCACTGATGAATTTTTCAAACCAACTGCGATCACTGTTCGCCGAGAATGGCAACTTTAACTTAGAATGAAAAAAAAAAAAAATTAAAACAGACCTTAAAATATGAAAATTCCTTCGAAATAGTAAAATTAGTCTATTTGTGCGTAACCCAACCTTGCATCATCGCATGGCCGTTGGTCTAGAAACCGTAATAATCTCTATATGTAATGAGTCAAAGACCATATGCGGGTTTTAGAATTACGTTTTTTGATAATACTTTTTTGAGGTATTTATAAAATAATATTTTGATAACTTTGTGACTGTTTTAAAACAAAATATGACTCATTCGTCCCAACAATTAAGATAAGGCGGATGAGCAGTACACTGCTTTACTTTAACAACCTCAACACTTTTTTTATTTTATATATTCTTGTTGTTTTTATCTATCTTTATAATTTTTCTCCTTGTGTAATTTTTTTTCTAAGCGAGCAGTAGATTTCTTCTTTAAATAATTATTTTATCATTTTCCTTATATGTTATTTTCCTCGTAGCCACCATATTAACATATTACTGCAATATTCCATTATAATTCTTACCATTCAAATCGTGATATTATCCTGCGATGTATCAGATTTGAATAATATTTTCTGTTTGAATATTAAAACAATGTAAATTAATATTGAAGGACAAAACAAATTATGGTTATTATTAATATACAATTATTTTTTTTAATTTAAGAAAATATAACTCAGACAAAGATTTATTGCTGAGTTTTAGTTGAAGGAATTTTTTTTCGGGAATAAGGAGTCAGCATTTTATGGACCATTGTTTTTTAAAATACTTCAGGATTTTTTTTTCTGATGAAGCTAACAGTATTTTCGTTTGCATTGATAATCTAAAATTATTTGAATTTTCGGAGCTCTAAATAATAATTAATATTTAATGTATTATGTGCATTAAGCTTTCTTAAATAGATGCATTAAGTTTTTTTATAGCTTTTTGTTATTAGGTTTTTTTTGTTTTATATTTTTTAAACGGATTTATACTAATATTTAAAAATAAATGTAGTGCGAGCTTCACATGAACACTTTTTTTATTCATTTTCGAGAATATTTTAAGACTATTTTCTTCACTATTTAGGTATTAAGTTGTGAGGACAAAAATATAGAGGACATGCTTTTTTGTAAGTTAACATATTTGCTTTTTGAAAAAAGTATTTTTTGCAGATTGAAAATAACAATTATGTCAAAACAATTTAAAATAAAAAAATAATAAGGTGCGCGCAACACACGACTTACAATTATCAATTTAATAATTCTTCAAAACACTAAGGTATGAAAATAAATTGTTAAACAATTAATTATGTTTAGTTTCTATATAAATATGTGTTTTATTAAATTATATATTTATTAATATCTACGACAAACGGTTAGATTTATCGGCTTTTCATCACTCTCCATTACTTTTTACAATTTAGTGTATAAGATAATATTTTCCTAAAATCTTTCTCTTTCCAACTGTATATTATACATCTATATTATTGTTTTTATGTTCAAAAACACAAAAATTGTATTAAAAAATTGCCTTTAATCCTTGATCTTTTATCGTTGGATATCGAGTTTGTTATTTATGTATTTATCTGCTATTTATCAATGCTAATAAGATGATAATGTTATTTTTATAGAATCTAAAAAAATAAAGTTACTTTAGAGGAAGAAAATTTAAGATATTTAGGACTTCAGACTGTTTGAACTAGAATGAAACCTACATCCTCTTAAAACCCATTAAATTTTACATCGATATGGAGAGTTCAATCAAAATCTTTAGAGCCGTTTTTGAGAAAATCGTAAAAAGATGAAAATATAACACCATGTTGATAGCTGGATAAAAGCGAAGTAAATAGGACTATACAAAAACTGCGGTCCATTACCATCGGAATTTATCTAAAATTAACATAGTTTATATAGGGATCACTTGTAGCTGGGTGGCTAGCGTAATAGCCTCCCATGCTAAAGGTCACGGGTTCAAACCCGCAGGTGGTCCTAGGATTTTTTAATGGGAGTAAAAAATCCTTAGTTACGCCTTCCTTCGGAGGGGACGTTAAAAGGTGGTCCCGAGCCTGTGCGATGTCAGGTACTCGTTAAACATCTCTATCCTAATAAAACCTGGATAGGCAAAATTTAGGACTCCCACTGTAGCATCGTCCGATTAGCCATAGTAGCATAAAGTGACGTTAAATAAATAAATAAAATAGTTTATATTTAATTAATTTCCCTGTTCTACATAACATATCTCAATTTATTATTCACAAGCATTTCTGATCAATTCATCAAGCTGTTTTCAGTCAGTTCTTCTAGATTATTATTACACATTTTGTAAATTCACAATTTAATTAACTATCAAAGGTACGAATCAGCTAAATATATGATTCATGATCAATTATTTAATTAAACCAGTCATTGATTTAGATAATTTATTATAAAATAAAATTATATTGATCTTTTATTCACGTGATTCGGGTTTTGTTTTTAACTATAGAGAAACAATTTCTCAAGAAACCAACTTTTAAAAAATTAAGTTTAATTTAATTTTTGACGTTTAAGGTATATATGGGTATTGCTGCACTATTTTGCATATTTCGAGATTTTTACAGCACGATATTATACGTTTCGAGGTTCAAACCTGCAGGTGGTCCTAGGATTTTTTAATGGGAGTAAAAAATCCTTTGTTATGCCGTCCTTCAGAGGGGACGTTGATAGGTTGTCCCGAACCTGTGCGATGTCAGGTTAAAGATCCTAATAAAACCTGGTTAGAACAAATTCAGGACTCCCGCTGTAGCATCGTCCGATTAGACACAGTAGCATAATACGATGTTAAATAAACAAACAAACAATACGTTTTGAGGTCTTTACTGTTCGAAAATCCGGTTTCCAGTTATAATTATGTAATAATACCATTAAAGACGAAATTGTCGGTAATTTTTTTCTGACTCCTGCGTGAATGAAGTCGGAAGCTAGTGAGTCGAGTAAAGACCAGAAGGCACCACCCTATGAGGAATTAAAGAGGCAGTTGCTTTGTGCTGCGAGGCACCATGTGGAGGCACAATGCCTCTAGCCTGCTTTGTGCCACCTCACTCTGCCCTTCGTGCCTTTGTGTTAGCTCTAGAACCGCGATTGTTTCCCTCCGATTCATTCATCCACCGCGGGCAGTTCATATAAAACATATCTCAAGGTGTTCCTGGGCCAGTTAGCTTTGTTTGAGTTCATAATACTATGACATATCTTCATAAAGGGGATCTGAATGGCAAGATTTGCATACAATCGTTGTAAGAATAGTAGAACATTCTAGTTTATTTTAGTTAGAACCACAGTTTTGAATGAACAGAAGATAAATGAATTTATTCAATAAAATACAATACACTTTTTAAAATATCTGGTGTCCTCAACACACAACTTTTACTTAACTTACTTGTTTAAAACGATTTTAGAATTTTTGTTTTGTTTATTATTTTCAATAATGAACCTTTGTAATTGACCAAAATATGGCCCCACTCCTCCCTTAAAAATTTGAGGGCTTATGTTTCAAGATGCGTATGATCCGAATAACGAAAAAAAAATCTGTTTGTCCTAATTTATAAATAAATACCAAATGAGCTAACCATAAGAGCCCTGTGCACCATGCCTTAAGCATCTTTATACGATTTTCTTAAGGGAGCGGCGTGGTCTAGTGGATAGTGCTCTGCTGTGCTCCGGGTCCTGGGTTCGAATCCCGGTTGTGATGGAATATTAATTATTCTGTTATTTCGGCCGAGAGGAGGGGGGGAGGGTGATCCTGGGGTATGGAGACCCTCCTGGGGCAGACCCAGCCACGATATGTGATCGCGGCCGAATCACCTCATTGCACGGCCGTTGGCCTTGAAAAATATGAATCTCTAAATGTACTGGTCCCAAGACTCTTCATGGGTTGTAGTAGCACAGGTGTTTTTTTGTTTTTTTAATGATATGATACGATTTTCTCAAAAATGATTTTGATTAAACTCTCTATATCGATGTAAAATTTAATGAGCTTTAATATCATGTAGGTTTCATTCTTATTGCAATAGTCTGACGGGGCTTAAATGCCGATAGTTTAAATTTTCTTAATCTAAAGTACCATCAATTTTGTAGATTTTATTAAAATGACCACATCATCTTTTTTGCATTAACTATTATCTACGTTGAACAAATTCGATATCTAACTAAAGAAGAATTGGGGAAAAAAATGTATGCACATTTCGAACACAAGAACAGTAGTATAGATGTACATGTAATATACCGTAGGAAAGCTAAAGATTTAGAAAAAATATTATGTTATACACAATGTTGTAAAAGTTAACTGTGAGTGATGAAAAACCGATAAAAATAACTGATTGTCCTTGGCAATATTATAATAGAATACATAAAAAAAAAAACACATGCTTCTATTGGGAATCAACGTAAAAGTATTCCTATCGTGAAAATTTTCGAATTCCAGTTTTCAACGGAAATACAGGTATTAGGGTCCCCTGAGTCCAAATAACCAAGTCCCGCAAAAAGGTCTGTGTGTGTGGTAACTCCCGGGCAAAAACGAAGATTCCTATGAAACTAAAATTCCATATTTAAGACCAATAGCGTTCCAAAACGTTTTCCATCAAAATGAGCTTACCAAAAGAGCCACTTTATACCAACTATTTTGCACCCTTTTTCGATTTTCTGAACAACGGTACCGACGATTTTGATTAAACTGGCTATATCGATGTAAAATTTAATAAGCTTTAACGTCATATAGGTTTAATTCTGATTAAAATATTCTGACAGGGCCTAAATGCCGATATTTTAAATTTCCTTCCCCTAAAGTACCTTTAATTTTGTAGATTCAATAAAAATAACTACATTAGCTTGTTACCACCGATCAAAAACAGGTAAATATATAAATTGATTGAATTCGATACACAACTAAAGGAGAAAACAGAAAAAAATATTTTCTTATTGCAATTTTTCGTTTTTGAACATAAGAACAGAAATATACATGTATGACATAGCGTTGGAAAGCTAAAGATTTTAGAAAAAATTCTATCTTATACACAAATTTTTAAAAGTTAATAGCGAGTGATAAAAAGCCGATAAATCTAAGTGATTATTTAAGATAATGATAGAATAGATTTTTTAATTAAACACATATATTAACACTATAGAAATTCAATTTAATTAATTTTTTATTAGTTTCACTCATTTTTATGTCTAACTGTATTAGGAAATTCTTTAATCGATTTTAATAATGGAGGTAAGTGAATGTCGTGTGTGGCCCGCACAAGATTTAAAAAAAAAAAAATATTATGGAAGCTAATACGATCTTCCAAACTCGTGAAGCGATGAGTATTACGGCTTTGAGAAGCCATTCAAGGAAACGTTATTAGGATACGAAGGAGTTCGATATTTGCCTAAATCCCCAGAGTGGGTTTGGTTATTTTATCTTTTTTCATCCGAGGGAGGAATAAAGCGGTTAGGAAAGAGAGAGAGATATATAGAGAGAAGAAATTGTTTTGGCTGGAATAGAGAATGGAGAGTGGAGAATAGAAGCCAGAGCGAATCGCTACTCACATCAGTCAGTCACCTTTACTTCGCTTCACTTGCTAGGATCCCTATCACCCCATCCCAAAATTAACTCTTTTTCCTGAAAGAACCTATTTTATTTACCTCACCTCCCATGGTTAACCTCTTTAAAACGATATCGAATATTAATTTCACTTACCTATACATAAAATATATAGTAAGGGAAAGTATTGTGATCGTGGAAAATTTCGAATTCCAGTTTTCAACGGAAATACACGTTTTTGGGTCCCCTGATTCCAAAAAACCAAGCCCCGAAAAAAGTCTGTGTGTGTCCATGCGTGTTAACGAAAACTCCTATGAAAACAACTATACTTTCACTGGGGAGTTTAGAAGGTTGCACAACGCGGAATTGCGGGTCTTGTATCCTGTGAATATAATTGATTTGATAGTATTGCGGAGACTCAAATGGGCGAGTAAAGTTGTTGGACTCGGTGAAGAGCGGATTCCGAGAAAGTTGGTATTCGCTGAACCGACAGGCCGAAGCGTCGATGGGAGGATTGTGTTAAGGCTGATCTCGGTGAACACTGGACGAGTCTGTGTAGGCGGAATTGTGGTGGTATCGGCATCGAACCTTCGGGTTCGCTAAGCCTATTATTATTATTATTAAGACAACTATACGCCCAAGATGTTACAGATACTTTTTCATCAAAATCAGCTGTCCGGAAGATCTACTTTATCTTATGCATTTTGCTCATTTCTACAATTTTCTCAAAAACGGCTTTAACGATTTGGATTAAGCGCTATAAATCGATGTAAAATTTGATGGAATTTAATATAATGTAGGTTTTATTCTGATTAAAATAGTCTGACAGGGCTTTAATGCCGATATTTAAAATTTGTTTTCTTTGAAGTACCTTTAATTTTGTAGATATAAAAAAAATTGGAACATCATCTTATTAGCATTGATAAATAACGGGTAAATTCGCAAGTTGAGCGAATTTGAATTACAACTAAAGAGGAAAAGTACAAACAATTTTCTTTGCAATTTTTGTGTTTTTGAACACAAGAATAGTAATATAGATGTATAATATACCGTGGGATAGCTAAAGATTTCAGAAAAAATATTATATAATACCCGGAATTTGAAAGTTTAATAGAAAGTGATGAAAATCCGATAAAAATAATTGATTATTGTACATAAAAATATAATAGATTATTTAATAAAACACATGTTTATATTGAAATTCAAAATAATAAATTCTTTAACAATTTATTTGTATCTTTAAATGTATTTAAATTGATTTTAACAACGGTGGTAAGTTTTTTTATTTTATTACATATTGAAATTTACAACTGTATTGGTTAATATTTTTAGTTAATCTACTGTTAGATGAAATACATGAAGTGCCCATTGGCAGCACTCTAGTTAGTAATCTAAACTAGAAGGTCTTGAGGCCATCTTATTTTCAGACGCCTCGGAGCATCGTTAAGGATTGAAACTAACGGGTTGGAGTGGGAGCAAAATATATGTGAAATATAAAAGCCCGTTAAATTCAAATTGATTTAAAGAGTTTAATTAAAATCGTTAAAAGGTGCAAAGTGCATGGTATAAAGTCACTCTTCTAGTTCGCTCATTTTGATGAAATAAAAATTATGTAACATTTTCGTTTTCTTGCCAGAGTTACCAGAAACACAAGGCACACGATTTCTAGTTCGACTTGGTTGTTTTGACTCAGGGGACCCTAAAACATTTACGATTTCACGATCGCAATACTTCCCTTAATATATATTTCATATATAGGTAAGTAATAGGAATAAAACAATTTTCCTTGGTACCATCTCGCTTCGTCTGATAGCGCTTGGATAGATACTGCACATGTGACAATAAGACGACTGCATCGGACTGGCGAAAGTACGTTAAGAAAAGAATATATACTTCGCGGGCCACTACGTGGAGTAGAGCAAAAAAAAAAAAAAATCCTGGTGCAGGTAACACACAACTTTCACTTACCTCCGTTTTAAAAATCGATTAAAGAATTTCCAAATACAGTTAGAGATAAAAATGAGTGAAACCATTAAAGAATTAATTAAATTGAATTTATACAGAATCATGTATTTTATTTAAAAATCTATCATATTATTATCTAAAATAATCAGTTAGTTTTATCGGCATTTCATCTTTGCTAAAATCATTAGTTTTCCAACGATATATCATACATGTATGTATATAACTTTTCTTATGTTCAAAAACCAAAAATTGCAATAAAAAAATATTTTTTCAGTTTTCTTCTTTAGTTAAATATCGAATTCAATCAACTTATATATTTGTTTGTTTTTTTATCAGTAGTAAGAAAATAATACAGTTATTTTTATAGAATCTACAAAATTAAAGTTACTTTACATAAAGGAAATTTAAAATATCGGCATTTAAACGCTGTCTAACTATTTAAATCAGAATGAAACCTACATGATATCAAAGCCCATTAAATTCTACATCGATATAGCGAGTTTTATCAAAATCGTTGAAGCCGTTTTTGAGAAAGTTGTAAAAAGGTGCAAAATGCATGGTAAAAGTGACTCTTCTGGTCAGCTGATTTTGATGAAAAAAGGTTTTTATAACATCTAGGACGTATAGTTGTCCTGAATATGAAATATAAGTTTCATAGGACTTTTCGTTTACGCGCTGGAGTTGCCACAAACGCACATAGAGAACTGTTTGCGTGACTTGGTCATTTGGACTCAGGGGACCCTAAAACGTGTATTTCCGTTGATAACTGTTTTACTACCTATTTCCTATATAGGTAAGTGAAAGTAAAATCATAGAGAACACCAGATGTTTTACTTATCATAATCAAAAGAACCATCCATTATGATATTCTTTTTCAAGTGACAGCATGAATGAGTTATAAACAAAATAAAATGAAAAAAAGTTTCAAACTAGAATATAAGAAAAATGCCCCCCCTCACACTTCTCCCCCCTCGAAGAAAGATAGATGGTAATATTAAAGGATAGCTTTTTGTCTCCGTTCGGACTTCGCACTTGGGACTTGAGATCTAAACTTGCTGAAGTCCCCTCACTACTTTTTGTCCGCCTTTCTCATGATTTATGACTTTTTCAACTTTTCTCGTTCTGCAAAAGGGACTTTTAGTCCTCTATTGCTTCTAAAGTGAATAAAAAAACTTTTAAAACTCATTTTCTCACTTAATATATTTTTTGAAAAATATATTATGATTTCTTTAATTGTTAATGTTGAAAAAACTAAATGTGTGATTTTTAAAAAGGATGGCAATAGAACCAAAGTTAAATCCATTTTCTATAATAAATCTAAAATTGAAATAGCTAAACAATACAGTTATTTAGGAGTGGTTTTTTCATCATCGGGTTTGTTTTCTCAAGCAGCAGATAACTTTGTAAAGAAATCACATTTGGCTTCACATAGAGTTCGGGAAATTCTTTTAAAGTCAAGATCAGACTCACTTGCTACTAAGTTCAAATTGCTAAATTCCATGGTAAATTCTGTTCTTTTATACTCTTCGGAAGTCTGGGCCCCATTACATTGTCAAAAATTAGAGCGGGTTGCTTTAAGTTTTTTTAAAGCAATATATCATTGTCCACGGAATACACCTAACCATTATGTTCGTATAGAAACTGGTCTGAAATCGATAGAAACAGATGTTCTAAAAAGAATGATTCGCTGGTACCGAAAGGTAGACTTAATGAAAGAGGATCGGTTACCGAAAATATGTTTAAACATTTTTAAAAAATATTCCTTGAACCAGAGGGTCGATGTGAGGTACAATTGGTATAGGCAACTTACTAATAAATTGTTAATTATAGACGCGGCTGACATATTAAATATCAAAAGTAAAGCCTTATTTGAAAGAGAATTAAATAACGCTGTTGAAAAATTCAATAAACATAATCTTTCCCTAGATATTCAGGCTATTTTGCACTCAAAGTTTAATCCTAATTTTAGGAAAATTAGTAGCTTAAATATGGGGGAATATTATTTGAAATTAAAGGGACCTATGAGGAAACATAGATTGATCAGTCAACTAAGACTATGTCAACCCAATAAACTGAAAGTTACCAGTTACGGATTCCAAAATGGTTATTCAGATAATAGCGTTGAATTCCCTATTTGTAATTCAGGCGAACCAGAAGATTTAAATAATTTTTTGTTGCAATGCCCTGTTTACTCCCCATCCAGAAATAAGTACTTAAGGACGTATATTGGAAATATGTCTGACATTGACCTCATAGTACAACTTTTGTTGCAAATACAAAATAAAAAGCAATTTGAAAATTTATTTTATTATGTAACATAGTGTTTAAAGCTAAGAAATTTGTATCTGTCTATTCAAGAATAATTTAAGCACATTACTAAAATAACAATAATTGAATTTGTTAAACCATTTATGATTAATTTATTTGTTTAATATTTATACAGTTACAATTTATTTTGCCTTTTATTATGTATTTGTTTTTGAAGCGTATTTTGTTTAGTACAGTTGTAATAGATTTCTTTGATTTATGTTTAACTGTTTTGTACAACTCAACTCCATTTGTATGGGCTAGCCCGAAAACAAATAAAGAGATTTATTTTATTTATTATATTATTATTATGATTTAAATACCAAAGGCAAAGCTATATTTGTTAATAAATATTTAATAACCTTATTTCTTAATAAAAAGAATTAAATGTATTAATTTCATTTACCTATATATGGAATATATAGTAAGGAAAAGTATTTCAATCGTGAAAATGTTCGAATTAGAGTTTTTCACGGAAATACTCGTTTTAGGGTACGCAGAGTCCAAATAACCAAGTCCCGCAAAATGGTGTGTGTGTGTGTGGGGGGGGGGAGTCTATCATGAAAACGAAAAGTAGCACGTAACTGAAAACTTATATTTAAGACAACTATACGCCCGGGATGTTACAGCAACTGTTTCATCAAAATCAGCTAACCAGAAGAGCCACTTTATACCATGCATTTTGCACCTTTTTACGATTTTCTCAAAAAAAGCTCTAACGACTTTGACTAAACTCGCTATATTGATGTAAACGTATATGGGCTTTAATATCATGTAGGTTTTATTCTGATTGAATTAGTCTGACAGAGCTTAAATGCCGATATTTTAGATTTTCTTCCTCTAATGCACCTTTAAATTTGTTCATTCCAAAAGACAAACCATATCGTCTTAATGACATTGATGAAGGATGGCTAAATATACAAGTCAGATGAATTTGATTACCAACTAAATGATAAAAGAGCAAATCTATTTTTATATGAAATTTTTCAACCGAGGACCAAAACCAAGTCCTGCAAAAAGTTGCGTGTCGGTGTTTTACTTTTTCATCAAATTCAGCTAACCAGAAGAGCCACTTTATACCATTCATTTTGGACCTTTTTACGATTTTCTCAAAAACAACTCTAAGGATTTTGATTACATTCATAAAGAAAATTAGGCAAATCATCTTGTTAACTTTGATAAATAACCGCTAAATATGCAAGTTGAACGAATTTGATAAACAACTAAACGAGAAAAGTGCATACATATTTTTTAATGCAATTTTTGTGTTTTTGAGGAGAAGAATAGTAATATAGATGTATAATATACCGTTGGATAGCTAGAGATTTTAGAAATAATATTATATAATACACGAATTCGTGAAGGTTAATAGAGAGTGATGAAAAGCCCATAAAACTAACTGATTGTTGCAGATAAAAATTCAATAGATTATTTGATAAAACACACGTTTCTATTGAAATTCAATTTAGTAATTCTTTAACAATTTATTTGTATCTCTGAGTGTATTTAAAAATTATTTAATTGATTTTAACAATGGAGGGTAGTGAAACTTTGAACAAACTTAACTAAGTGTGTTGCGCGCACGAGATTTTTTTCCAGTTTCTTATTAAAATAACCTTAATTTTAGTTTGTTTTGTCACTAAAAGATTATAAATAAAAATGTCATAGTTTTAACATCAGTCTAGTTAAGATGGAATCCAAAATTGGCCGGGCATTCTTTGTTTTCTTTACAATTCCTCAACTTACCCCACATATGTAAAGTTTTGGATAGGAAAATTACAATTTTACGTTTGTGTGACTTTTTGGTTGTCTGGTATATCTGGGACGAGTGAGTCAAAATGTGTTTCAATCGTTTCACTGTCACTTATTTCTGTAATTTAGTCTCCAAGTTTATTTAAAAATTCTTTTCTTTTTTTTAAACATAATTTATTGAAATTTACAACTGTACTAAAAAAAATACATCAAGTAAATATGTTATTAGAAAAATGACATGGAAGATACTTGTAGAAGAACTACCCCATGGTAGCACTCCTGTAAATATTCTAAACTAGAAGGTCTCGGGGCCATCTCCTTTTCAGACGCCTCGGAGGATTGTCGGGAATTGAAGAGGAAGAAAGGATTGAAACTAGAGGATTAGGGTGGGAATGGAGTTTGTCATGAAAGGAATGGTATATAGTTCGGGCCAAATCAGCAACATACGGGATATTAAGGTCTTTGTGGATCAGTTACAAAATAAGGAGCATTGAGGATTTTACGAAGGATTTTGGATTGTAGGGATTGGATACGGGAAGAATTTGATGGTTTAGTAGAGCCCCAAAGCTCTACTCCGTAAGTCCATATAGGCCGTATGATAGTCATGTAGATGAGCCTTTTGTAGTTTAGTGGAAGATTGGAGCGTTTGTCTAGTAAGTGTTGAAGTAGTCGAAAACGTCGTGCTGTTTCTTGTCGTTTCAGTCTTGTATGAGGGTTCTATGTAAGGCGTTTGTCAAGGTGTAGTCCTAGATATCGGATCTGTTCAACCGGGACAAGAGGAGTATTATTGAAGGAGACAGTAGGGCAGGATGTCATTGGTTTACGACGAAGGGTAAAGGTAATTTGGCTGGATTTGTTGGCATTTATTTTAATTCTCCAGTTCTGACACCATACTAAAAATTCTTAAATTGATTTTAACAAGGTTGTTGCCCGCACCAGGTTTTTTTTTATACACCGCATTATTACTCATTAAAATGATATACATCTGCTTCTTTCAGTTCGGAAGCATTTTCGCTTTAGGTGAGTTATTCTTTATAAGTGTTATCCTTTTGAAAGGTGTCAATTTTACGAGAGGATACTCTTTTCACAGTAGCTATCAGAGGGTGATGGACTAACGAAGGTAGCTTTTCTGTCACGATAGTAATATTTTGCTTTCACATGAGAGACCGTTAAGTCCAGTAGAGGGTCTATATGAAGAGGAGATGGCATAACGAGCCGTTCAGTAACGAGCCGTGCGAAGGCTCAAATTGGAATCATTTGAGTTGAAGCACACACTTGTATTAGTCTCTTCCATTCATTAGTCCCATTGAGTAGGATCCAGCCTCGCTTGTTTTATATCACTCCTCTCTTTAATTAGTGAAAGGAATATATATGTATATGTATATATAGGGTCTGTAACAAAATGGCGAGCGTGTATACACAACCTACTCTTGAATTTGAACGCAGCTTTTTCCTTTTACTCGTTTCACACTAAAAGTTCGTTTTTATTAGTGCTATGTTCGGTTGAAAAAGCATGTTTAAGAGGAAAAAGTTTTATTATTTTTTCATTTTTATTTTTTTAATATATTTTTATTGAAATTTACAACTATATATGATAATACAACAAGTAAATATACTGCTAAAAGATAGTTACACGAAGAGAAACTGCCCATCGGCAGCACTCTAGTAGTCAATCTAAACAAGATGGCCTCGAATTAAGATTCAAGTTATAAGCCTGAAATAAGTTTTCAGACGCCTCGGTGGATTATCAGGAATTGAAGAGGAAGCAAGGATAGAAACTAGTGGATTAGAATGGGAATGCAGTTTGTCATGGAAGGAATGATACCTGGTGCGGGCCAAATCTCCTACATATGGAATAGGAGGTCTTTATGAATGATTTATTCGTGACAGAGTAAGGAGCGTTGATGATTTTACGAAGGATTTTGAATTGTAATGATTGGACAAGGGGTCAATTCGATGATTTAGTAGTGCCCTAAAGCTCTACTGCGTAGGTCCAGATAGGTCTTATGATTGCCATATAAATGAGTCTTTTGTAGTTAAGTAAAAGGTTAGAGCGTCTGTCTAGTAAGTGTTGGAGTAGCCGAAAACGTCCTGCTCTTTCTTGTCTTTTCAGTTTTGTATGCGGATTCCATGTAATGTGTTTGTCAATTAGGAGTCCTGCAAGCGGATCTGTTCAACCGGGACAAGCGGAATATCATTAAAGGACACTGTAGGACAGGATGTCATAGGTTTTCGACAAAGCGTACAGGTAATTTGTTGGGATTTATTGAAATTGATTATAATTCTCCAATTCTGACACAATATCTCAAGGTCTCTGATGTGGGATAGGAGAGTTTGAGATGCGATTGTAGGATCATTATTAACTGGTAACACGCGTCATTAGTATTGGTAGCAAGGAATGTGCTAAGACAAGTTGGATATGAGATGTATAAAACGTGAAAAGGATGGGTCCTAGGATACTGCCTTGAGGAACACCAGCAGACTGGGTAAAAAGAGATGAATAGGAACGATTGTGGTTTATTCTGAAGGATCTGTCAGAGAGGTAGGACTGGATGATTAGGAAGTATGTAGGAAGAGGGAATTTACGGGGTTTATTCAGTAGCCTGGGTGTCAGAAGTTTAATTATTTTACGTCACTTCTATACTCTTGTGGCTAATCCGACGATGTTAATGTGGGAGTCCTTAATGATGCCTATTCAGGTTTAATTGGAATAGGGATCTTGGATGGGTACAGACATGCCTTTTTTCAGATGATCATTTTTTTAAACAAACAAGTAGACGCGCTCAGGCCATTTTGCGAGATTTAGTTGTTCTGCCTCGAGGGTTTTTAAAAATGTGTATTTTCATGATCTCTACGGTTTCCATTACTACATATTTATTATTATACACAGTAATTTTACGACGTCCTAGCGGTGTCATCTATGTTTAAAAAAACTTTAGTTTGACCAATCAAAAGTTTATCACTTTGGGATTATGAGCTGATCTTTATGAAACTTACAATTAGCAAGGAAATATTATGTTTATTATATAACGTCTATTAATTTTTATGTTCAATCATCGGCAGAAATTAGAAACATAAATTGGTCTAACAATCAAAAATGGGTTTAGTTTATTTGTTTGTTATGTTTAGCGGTTTCTATTTTATTCGGTTCATTACAATTTTTATATTTCATGAGAACTTTTTTCAAATACACTTTAATGTATTAAATTTAATTTAGTTTCCATGAGAGTCCCATTTAGTTTACTGTGAAACTACTATTTTCGTGAAGTGATCTAAAAATAGAAATAATTATTAACAGTATTAGTTTATAACAACCTTTCCTTTATTTTAGCAACTTACATACGATTTGGTACATAATATTTTATTCTAAAATCTTGACTTGGGATTATCATAAATCACCATAACCTCCCTCATCCACATTACAAATAACATTTGATCATGAGTTTATGGGCTTACAACAACTTTATATTAATTAATAATTTATTTATTTTATTTTTTATAGCATATTAACTTTTTTTAAATATTGCGCTTTCCAACGGTATATTATACGTCTATATTACTACTTATATTTTAGAATTAATTTTTGATGACTTGATTACATAAAAATTCATTTTTCCCGTTTAATGTAACAATAAATTGTAATATATTTTACTAATAACCCTCAGAAAAGGATGTCCTAAATGATGGTAATACCGGTATCAAAATACAGCATTAGGTTTAGAAGGAGTTTGCGGAAACCAAAATCGCTTTATCATGATATATATATATATATATATATATATATATATATATATATTATATATATATATATATATATATAGAGAGAGAGAGAGAGAGAGAGAGAGTTTCCATTTCCATTTTCGATGGACACTATTAAGTTAGATATTATCTTAAAGTTGGAAGTCAATATGGAAGGCGGATAGGTTTCTGCCTTGATGTAGAACACTCCTGTAAAACTTTTGTTAGACTCATAAAACAAAAAATAACGAAATGGTTATTACCTCTGAAAAAGTTCGGAATTAAAAAAACCAGTCTCCATTGTAGGTAGCTTTAAAAAACCATTATCTCTGAATATGAAGGTTTTTATGTAAGAACTGTGAATCTAATATCAGCTCCGGTATAAAAAAAAAAAGAGGTAGGTAGGCTTTGATCCTTTTTTACGGCTTTATGTTACTTTTGAACTTTCACTTTTAAAACTGCGTTTGTTATCCCGAAGTATTTCGATATCTCCTTAAATAATTCACTGTCCATTTAAAAATAGAAAATTAGTTTAAGTACTTATCTAGCTGCAGGTCTGTGGAGTGATAATGTTAAGGCTTTATCTTTGAAACCTCGAGTCAAATAGAGACTATATGAATTTATTTCTTTCCAACTCAAGACAAGAATACGCTGGTAATTAGTTGTAGGTTTTGAAATAAGTTCGCAGCGTTTTTTATTCGTGATTTAAATTAAACTTTCTGATTCTTGTAAATATTTTTTTAACAGTTATATATGACTCATTTTGATCTATTAAATGTTACCATCTTTCAGGTAATGTTTAGAATTTGGTCATTATCAACAGTTGAAGGACGACCCGAGCTTTTTGTGTCTTCCTAGTCAAAATTTTCGGTTCTAAACTTAGCAGATAACTTACGGAAGGAGCTTTTTTCTATCACCACCCTACACACGGATTTTGTGAACCGTATGTTCAGTGAATTTTCAGTTTCGAAAAAAAACAAAAAAACAACGTTAAATGTCGAAAACGAATTTTTTGTCTTTATTTTGAGCCAACAAAATACCACTAAAAGATGAGCAATCTCGGTTGAAACAAAAACGTAAAGGAACCTTAACTAATCCCTTTTTTTTTTTTTTTTTAGAATATGTAAACATTATTGACTAAGTAAACATGATTCTATAAACACAGAGAGGATTAAATTGAGGTCCGCCTTAACCGGTTCTATTTGTCTTAAAAAAAAATGTGCCCCTACAACTCATGAATGGTCTTGGGTTCAGTACATATAGAGGTTTGTACTGTTTCCATGCTAACGGCCGTGCAGTGAGGTAATTAGGCCTTGATCACGCTTAGCCGCCAAGTTTTTTACCCAATCCGGGTACCTACTATAAAGAGACTGGGTCTGCCCCAGGAGGGTTTCCATACCATAGGGGTCGCTCCCCAGTTGAATTTACAGAATAAATAATATTCCGTCAAAGCCGGATTCGAACCCATGACCCGAAAAACTGTAGACTAGTGATCTATCTACTAGACAACAACACCACTCCTATTTGTCCTTAATGAGGTCGGAAATTACTTTTAATACCAAAGCTAAATTATCAAAATCATTTAATTATATTTAGTTTTTCGGATTCACACCTTATTCACAGATAATCCTAGTGCAATTCTCAGTTAATTGTTTTACCTGATTTCAGTATTATAACTTGGTCAGTTTCAGAGTTTGAGGAAAAACCAAGATGTTGGGGAATCGTTATATGATGTTAAATGTTTTATTTTAGTTTATTGTCAGTTGAAGACTGGTACAACTACTGGCGAATTAAATTAAATCAATTAAAATGCAAACATGTGATCTTCCCCCTCCGAAGACAATCCTGCCCTCCAGTTCACTTTAACTCAACTCCGATTCCTTTCTCAGACACAGTCTGGTATCTTGGCTTCCTTCTAGACAAAAGACTAACATGGAACCCGCATACTAGACTTAAACGACAAGAACTTGACCGACAATTTGGCCAATTATACAGACTGTTAAACAGAATATCTCCAATTTTTATTGAAAGAAAATTGCTAATTTACAAGACAGTACTGAAACCTATCTGGATTACGGGCTTGAAATGTGGGGAACAGTCAAAATTTCTGACATGAAACGCATTCAATCCTTTCAATTTGAAGTCCTCCGAACCATAGTTAATGCTCATTACACCTTACACCACGACATAAATATTCTATTTATTTTGTTCTATCAAAATTCTCCAAATTCCATCAGAACCTTATCCATCACCCCAATCCGCTAGCTTAATTCCTATCCAGCTCCACACACCCTTACCATCCCCCTAGAAGATTGAGACGGCAGTGGCCTCGGCCTTGTAAACTTGCATTGGCTAGATTCTCCACTCTCGTGCTCTATGCTTGAGGATTGTATATAGGTATGAGTGACTTTTGTACATATTCTTATTGATTCTTTATTATTTTATAAATTTATTGTTTTGTATATATTGTGTGAATGTAGTATGAATGTTGTACCTGATCACTATTAAAAATGTACTAAATAGGACAGATTGTATTAAATATTACTCAATAAAAATTGTTTCTGGAAAAAAATGTATGGTATGTAGATAACTTTACTGTTGAATATATCTGGAATACCATAATTTTTCTATATCTTTGCACTTCAATCCCTTACCATTCAGTTCCATTGATTGAGGAAAACCCCAGGTGTTAGAGGATTCGTATCCCACAGGAAAACCCTTACTTGTGAAATGTTTCATTAGATTCATCTTCGAAGTCCCAAGGCGCTCCAGCATCTCTGACAGGTATGCCAAGTTGAAGTGGCCCAATCCAGTTTCTCGGCGACTACTTCCTGGGGGTATTCCTATTTCGCGACTTTCAATACTAAAAATCCATCCTACATTATTGACCTGCTTATCCCTCGTTCATTGGTACATTCGTTCAATACAAGATCCCAGTCCACTAACCTCTATTTTCCTTCTCATCGAACATCATCCTTTAAAAAATCATTTACTTTGCATGCCACGTCGTTCTAGAATTCCATACTTCATAAGCAAAGCATCTTCTTTAACCTTATTTAAAAGCAAACTGTTCCTTCATCTTCCGACTGATAGTAAACAAAACGTTAGAATAATGGTCATATTCCATTCTAAAATGAGGACAACATTTTTTTTTCCTTTTGGTTTTTCTCGATGATCTTATTATATCATAAGAAGTACAATTATAATATCTCTTTACACCCACATATGATTATATAATTATAAACATATACTTACTAAGTAGTACGTCCCAGAATAAAATTTACTTCTCTTTCTATCAAAATTCAAGATGTTAGGGAATTGGTATATCAAATGAAAGTTAAACTGAAGAATTATGTTAATATATAAACAATGATTTTTTAGAGGTCCAAAGATGATTTTTTAATTTATTAAAACGCAATTACATATTGACTTAAATGGTTTTATTTTATTTTATTGTTTGTAGAAAACTTCACGGTTGAATATATCTTGATCACCATAATTTTTTGACATACTAAAATCTAGAAAAAACGCATCTTAACTGTTCAATCTCTTAAAAAGGTAGGGATGACTTTTCAGCTGTTCCTCACTTAATCTTCGAAAAAAAAAATTATCCATGAAATGACAGAAGTGGTTTGTCGTTCGTTACAAACATAATATATTAAACATGTTTTTCTATCAATTTCACTAAAAAAATTATTATTAATTATAGCTGATTCGAAAACAGATTTAATATGTGATAGTAAATGTACAAAACAAAATCATACAAACGTTAGGCAAGATACTGCGATAATACTTTAAATTGGACTTCAACCTGTAGGATTATTGCTTTGACGTTACTTTGGCTAATCAGACGATGCTACAGTGGGAGTTCTAAATTTAACCTAACTAGGTTTAAATAGAAAAGGGATGTTTAACGAGTACCTGACAATACACTGGCTTCTTAAAAAAAATCTAGTCATCTGTGGTGTTGGAACCCGTGGCTTTGGGGATAGAGAATTATTATACCAACCACTACACCACAGGTGATCCCTATTAATGCTCAAATTTAATTATTACCTTACGAACGAATTTTCAAACGTTAGATCTTCTTTAAGAATTCTACCGAGTTACAAAAAAGCAAGCCATAAAAATTATAATGTTCTAATAATAAACATAATATGAACTATATAAAAATAAAATAAAATCTTGAGATAAAACCACAGATTAATCCTTTTATATTCTTGGAAGTTTACTTTTATAAAGACTTTATTAAAAAGAAAATTACACTTTTTATGCGGTTTTTTTTAACTTTTATTAAGTCTTCGGATTATATCAAGTCTCGGAATAATGTTTAACTTCTTTCTGAGGAAAGACGCTTCTCAATATTCTTCCCAATATTATGAAAGCCTCATGAGATTTTATTCCTTCTTATTTTTTTCTACGATAGAATAGAATAGAAAAATAATTTTTATTCTGGGACAGGGTCCCTTAAGAACAATATGATATGTACAATTAA
Organism: Piezodorus guildinii; assembly: GCA_023052935.1. Taxonomy (NCBI): domain Eukaryota; kingdom Metazoa; phylum Arthropoda; class Insecta; order Hemiptera; family Pentatomidae; genus Piezodorus; species Piezodorus guildinii. The sequence goes on from CM041294.1 coordinate 91,344,736, forward strand.
GATATACAATGTGTCTAAACAGGAGACCAAAGGATTATAATTAATTTATTTATTCATTACATGGATCAATTATTATGAATCAGTTTCAAGGTTTAGTTTTGTCCAAAACATTAATCTATCAGAAGTTATTTAATTATTTTACTGTTTTGTTTTATTGTGTCATTTTTTCTGTTCTTATATCATTGTGGACAAATATGAAAACAGAAAAAAGGATACAACAAATCAAAAGAGTAAAATAAATAAATAACTTCTGATAGATTAATGTGTTGGACAAAACTAAACATTGAAACTGATTCATAATAATTGATCCATGTAAAACTATGAACAATAAATAATAAATTTTGTTATTGAAGAAATGTTTGATTTGAAATATCAGGCTTTTTGGAATGACAACAGGTGCTCAAACAGCTAGGGTAGGAAAGAACGATGTCGGATATGAGTAGGTAGGGAATTCCAGAGAGTATTAGAGCGGACAAGAAAGGAATGATCAAAAGTAGTTTTTCTGTGGGCAGGAATATAAAGGTCAAAATGGCACGATCTTGTTTGGAGGGAGTGGATTGACGATTTAAATTGCAGAAGCCTGTGGATATAAGGAGGTAGCTGGAGGTTGATGGTTTGTTAAAGATATGATCCTAAGAAATATTTTCAGCGGTTAGAGGGAATAAGATACTATGATATTAATCTTTAATATTGCAGATTTGGTGCTTAGTGAATTTTTTAATCTTTAGAATGTAACTATAAAACTAATATATTATTTCGAAATTAAAGAGTTTTATTTTTTTATATAGGTATATTTTTTTAAATATCTCCTCTGTATGAAAAACTGTTAACGTTTGCTTGAATATTAATTGCTTTGACCGTCAAACATATTTTAATCATCTTCCAAAATGATTTGGTTTATATCTTAAGCATTTCGCTGTGTGGAAATGATTCAGTCTGTACTAAGATGTTAAATGTTTATTTTTCCATTCGAGTATTATCTTATAGTTCAATAGCTGCGGCTGAAAAATATGATAATGCTGACCGATTTCTGTATGTCTCATAGAAACCAAGATATATTTCTCCATGTATTACATTGCATCTTATACAGAAGAATTTATCGACTTTTAACAGTGTTCAGCTCGCTATCATAGAAACCGCCCATTTTATCAAAATACTCATAATAATAAAAAATTAACAAGCTTTAATATACGAGGTGATAGTTCTTATGGGTTTCGAGATATATTTTTCCTAATAATACATTGTATCCTTAATACGAGAATTGACCTAATTTTAACGTTGTGAAGGTAAATATCAGAAATCACCCATTACACAATAATACTCATTATAATATACATTAATGGACATTGAATAAGTATTTTCATATAATACATGGTTTCTGTAACATTTACCTTCATAATGTAAAAATGAGGCCAAGTCCTGTATTTAGGACACAATGTATTACATGGACAGAGATATCTCGGTGCTTATAAGACCTACATCCGCCTGTCACCTCTCATATTAAAGCTTATTAGAGACTGGTTAATTTTTATTATTATAAGTAGTTTGATAAAACACAATGTATTATATTGACAAAGATATCTCGATACCTATGAGACCTACAGACGTATATATGTCTAAGGTCATGGGTTATACCCGGCAGATTCAAACTCCTTGTTGAATGCATCGAGGGTCCCCTGTGGTGCAGTGGCTAGCATAACAGCCTTCTATGCTTAAGGTCGCAAGTCTAAAACCAGCAGATCGTCCTATATTTGTGCACCACAGATGACTCCTAAAAGATCCCTGTCTTAAGTAAACCTGGATACGACTTGAAGTATTTTCATTAAACTCTCTATATCGATGTAAAATATAATTGTCTTTAATATCATATAGGTTACATTCTGATCGAAATAGCCTTACATGGCTTAAATGCCATATGCCAGGAATCTTTTAATTTCGTATCCAATGCCCTATAGTGCAATTTCGAAATCAGGGTCTTGACAAATCATACTATAAGTTAGGTTGGATACATTTCGTGATTAGAAAAGAGGTCAAGTGAACAGTAACTTGTAAAGGGCCTTCGATGCAAGTGAACTTTAAAACTTCATTCGAAAAAAAAAACAAAAAAAAAAACGGAGAAAGTGTAAATGGTAAATACGACGAGGTTGCTCGTTTCGCAAATACTTTATAAGACAATATTATGATTTAGACGAGGCAGATAGTTGTTATGAAATTGGAGCGAATGAATTGCCTCAGGGATATTTTAACCTGAATGCTATACCCTATTTAAGTCTATCTCTCATCTCAAGTACAATACGTTCATTAATTAATCAATCAATTTACAACTGTCATTTACCTCAGGGTAGAAAAAATATCAATTAAATATATTATAATGCAGTGACAATATAAGTTATGAGTTGATTTTGGTGAGAAACTAGGTGAAATAGGAAAATGTTAGGGGTGCTTTGCTATCTGCAGAAAATAGCCTAAAATATATGATTATTTTTATATAAATTAATGAAGAAAATTTGAAAATCTGTATAGCACAGTAAGTTATTGGAAAGCATATAACTCTTAAGTTTTAAAAAGTGTAGCTTAAAGCTTATATTTTCCGATAATATTATTTACAAGTTACAAAACGCTGAATTGCGGAGCTTGTATAGTGGTATTGATATTTATATCAGATTTCAATTTTTTTTTTTTTTTAATTTTAATTATTTTTTTGCTTATCGCGCTTTACTGATTCTAAAACTCTATGCTTACTTTTTTCTATCGTCAAATATAACTGAGTTATGAGCGTTTTTATGTTTAAAATTTTAATTTTTTTTCTTTTTTTTTTCTCTTTTATACAATTATTCGCGGTTTTTACTTTCACTTACTATATATAGTAAAGGGAAGTATTGCGATCGTGAAAATTTTCGAATTCCAAAAATTTCTTTTCATCAAAATGAGCTCACCAGAAGAGGCACTTTATACTGTGCATTTTGCACCTTATTTCGATTTTCTCGTAAACGGTTCCGACAATTTTGATTAAAGTCGCTATATCGATGTACACTTTAATGGACTTTATTATCATGTAGGTTTGATTCTGATTAAAATGGTCTGACAGGGCTTAAATGCCGATATTTTAAATTTTCTTTCCCTAAAGTACCTTTAATTTTGTAGATTCAATAAAAATAACTATATTATCTTATTAACGCTGATGAAAAACAGGTAAATATATATATTGAATAAATTCGATACCCAACTAAAGGAGAAAACAGAAACAATATTTTTTTAATGCAATTTTTCGTTTTTGAACATAAGAGCAGTAATATACATGTATCATATACCGTTGGAAAGCTAAAGATTTTAGTAAAAATATTATCTCATACACAAGCTTTTAAAAGTTAATAGAGAGTGATGAAATGGACATAAAACTAACTGATTATTTTAGATAATAATATAATAGATTTTTAAATGAAACACATGTTTCTATATAAATTCAATTTAATTGATTCCTTAATAGGTTCACGTATTTTTATCTCTAACTGTTTTTGAAAATTCTTTCATTGATTTTAAATGGAGGTATGTGAAAGTTGTGTGTTGCCCGCACCAGATTTGTTTGTTAAAAAGCACTAATACTTTTCTCTATCTTTAAAAATAACCGAGTTATTCAATAAAATCACTTTTAATCGGCCGCCATTAAAAAAATAACCAGCTGATATCAACGTCTAGGTGCTATGATCATCGTTGCATAGCCTAGCATTTTTGTAGCGAATTTAAAAAAATTGGTCCAGTAGTTTCGGAGATATGCCTCGGACGAGGACAAATTTTTTTTTTGGATTTTACGCATATTGAAGATTACAATGGTTCATCATTGAAAATAATAAACCAAAAATAAATAAAATAAATCGCCATAGTTACTTTAAGTTAGATAGATGAAAAAGTTAAAAAGTACCCAACTTTAAAGGGATGAAGATAAATCCTGATTGAGATAACTGACGCCCGCGCTAAAGTGGAAGAATAATCAGCAAAAATAAGTTGAGTAGTCAAGAAAGTTTAGAAACCACTCTGAAACTTTTTCTCAAGGAGAGTGAAAAATGTACATTATTACACTTCTAAAAAAAGTTGGAGTTCTATATTAAGTAGTTGAGGAGGGAACGGTATTCCCTATCTGGAAGTGTTGTGGAAACCAAAGTCCGCAAAGTCGGCTCATTCTTTTCAATAGATAATAGTCAGAATATGGTCAAAGTTTCAATAAGTCGTCCAACTTCCAGTCTTTAGAAAACCAAACTCTGTTCTGAAGGAGGAAAAAGAACAGTTTTTTTTTTTTTTTTTTTTTTTTCAAGTTTCTAAGCAAATAATAATTGATAAGAAGTTGATAAATAATAATAACTCTTTAAGTTTTACTAACTGCTATGTATTTGACCGGCTGCTTTTCTAAGGCAGTGGTTGCTTTAAAAACTAATATATTTAAGGGCTATACTTTTTCGAACCATTTGAGTTATTTTCCAAAGGTATCGTGTTTACCAATTAAAGCAATTATTTTTAGAGGTAACTTATACATACATTTTAAACTTAAAATCTATTTACATAATGCCCCAACCTTTGAGAAGAGCCTGGCTTACCAAGAAGTACATAATAAACATTTTTTCTGATCAAAGGCATCCAGTAAATATAGTAATTACCTGAAATAATATTTATTTTCCGCACCTGAAAAGTCTAATTACAGAAATGAACACAAACAACTAAACGCCCCTTAGATTGCAACACACCAAATCCTACTAAAATGCTCCAAATCAATAGAAAACCCAAATTACCTACCACGCACGGGAGGAAATCGTCATATAACCCAATCATATTAAAACAATTAGCATTAAACACAACAGTAAATTATTACCCGGACTATGTACAGATCTTCACCGATGTCTTCAAATCCAGTTTAATTCTATCTTATAAATTCAGTATTCTTAGTGCTGAGCTGTATGCAATTCTAAAGGCAATATGTTACTGTCAACGCGAATACTCTAACGCAAAAATAGTCGGCAAAGACTCGGCATTCTCGAACAAACTATTGAAAATGTCTACAAACACAAAATCACATCGTATGTACTTTAGAGATATATAGGATTGGAAATGAGGCGGCGACAGAGCTGCGTGGGAAAAACTAACAGAAAAAAAAATGTACCAAAGTACCTATTCTGGATCTTATTTATTTATTTAACGTCGCTTTGTGCTACTATGGCTAATCGGACGATGCTACAGTGGGAGTCCTAAATTTTGCCTATCCAGGTTTTATTAGGATCGGGATCTTTAAACGAGTACCTGACATCGCTCAGGCTCAGGACCACCTTTTAACGTCCCCTCCCAAGGACGGCGTAACTAAGGATTTTTTACTCCCATTAAAAAATCCTAGGACCACCTGCGGATTTGGGAGGCTGTTACGCTATCCACCCGGCTACAAGTGATCCCTATTCTAGATCTTTTAAAATCTTTACAGAAAGAAATAATCAAGTTATAGCAGTAGAGATATGACTGGGAGTCACAGTCTAAAGGAAAGGATTATTATGAAACCCAGCCAACTAAGTGCCTGATACCATGATTCTCCAAGAACCAGCATCTTGATCGCAAAAAAATGGCACATTATTAAGGATGTGTACTAACCATGGTTGCACAAAAATTTTTTAATCTAATGAAAATAAAAAATAATGGAAACTGTGCAAGATGCCATGTCCCTGAAGACCCGCGCCACATTCTATTCAGATGCAGAAAATATGGGAAAGAAAGATAAGAGTAATTCCAATATAAGAAGAAGCCATCTTTTTACAAAACATTAGATAAATGATAGATGTTGATGATCAAACAGTTCACAGACGCCTCCACCAGTGCTATCCTCTCGATGATGACCATTGTGGGTATAGCTAGGAATGGATACAGAAGAAGTAGAGATAAAAGGTTTCAACCAGGTTTCAGATACGGCAACAATATACATAATAGAAATAGTGAAGAAAATAGCCGAGAAATTCGTCAAAGTGCGCGAGAGTTAACTTGACAAAATAGTAGGATACTAGACATTTAAAGGGAAAATAGGGTTTATATTATTGAAGAGTTAGGAAGCAAAGGAACAATAGTAATAATAATATGAGATAAGCGATAAAATGCTTTCTTTGAGATACCTAGGAATGTTATTTAAAATAATACAAATATATTTACAAAAAAATAAAATATTCACTGTTAGAAATATAAGAAAATAAACAAATAAACTTCCTTAAGCAAATTATGAACATATTTTTAAGATTTGTCCTCCACACACCGAAGAGGTCTCATGTGACTCATTTATACAGCGAGTTAAAGTGGCTCCTTCCCTCTGTCCGCAGACATTATTTCCTAGGATCATACCTTTACCAAACCATCCACTCCCAGCTACCTCCCTATATCCACAGTCTTCTGCAATTTTAATCGTCAATTCACTCCCTCGAAACAAGATCACGCCATTCTGACCTTTATATTCCTATCCATAGAACAAAAACTTTTGATCATTCCTATCTTGTCCGCTCTACTACTCTCTGGAATTCCTTACCTACTCATATCCGCCATGCTTCATCCCTACCTTCATTCAAGTCTCAGCTGTTCCAGTATCTACTGTCAACCCAAACAGACGCTGAACTACAAGCCTGATATTTCAAATCAAATTTCAATTCATTCAGAAAATTTATTATTTATTGTTGATATTAAACTCAGTTAATGAATATGTTATTATGAACCAGTTTCAATGTTTTATTTTATTCAACGCTTTAATCTATAAGATGCTATGTATATTACTCTTTTTTTTATTTACTCTTTTATATACTTTAATCCACTTTTTTTTTCTGATATTGTAAATAAAAATTAATTATAATCCTTTGGTCTTTTGGCCAGACACATCGTATATCTTAATTGTACATATCAATTGTTCTTAAGGGACCATGTCTCAGAATAATGAAAAAATTTCTATTTCTGTTTCTAAATAAATGAAATAAACAACCCAAAATAAATAAATAAAATAAACTTAAGTTATAACAAACTAACTTGTAACTTATAACTGTTAACATATAAATAAATACAATAAACTTCCTTGTTCAAATATGAATGAAGAAAATACATCTAAACTAAATGGAATTCACATAAATTATTTTATTTTGTTATCTTTCTAGAGTCTCTCATCTATGATTGTATTTAAATTTTTTTTAATCGATTTTAACAATGGAGGTAAGTAAAAGTCGTGTGTTGCCCGCACCAGATATTTTAATAGTATAATTCGTTTCGTCCATTAGTACCATATCATCCGCGTGTCCTAGAACCGTATTTAACGATTTAAAAAAAGTAAGAAAATTACTTTTTTCTTTCAATCTTCATTTTGATTAATGAAACCTACACACATTAGCCTAGTTAAATAGATAAATAATAATAATGATATAAAGACCTAGATTCGAAATTGAAATATATTAAAGAAAAAAAATCTATAAGAAAATCGGGAATCAATTAATCATAGTTACGAATCAATTCTTTGTTGACGTTTTTAATCTGTGATATATAAAACGGCTCGTGACTCAAAATAGAAATCGGCGCCAATGATTATCGCGTTTCGCTCCAATTGAGTTACATTAGTCGGTCGGTTCATTCGCTTATGATCCTTCAATACGAACGGAAAAATATTTTGGTTCCGCGTAAACACGAACGAAAAAAAAAAAAAATTATCGCTTGGAATATTCCGCCTTTTTAATGGATTGAAGATTTGGGAATCGTGTCATTTATAAATCGGCTGTTAGTTAGCTTGTGGCATCGTTGGTGTTTTTCGAGGTAAGTTATTTGTCTATGTGTTTTTTTATGTGAGTCGTATGTAGAAAGTAAATAGCGTGAAAGCAATATATATATATATATATATATATATATATATATATATATTATATATATATATATATATATATAAATATTTATATATATAATAAGCTTAACGTTATCATTAATTTTTATATAATTATAACGTCATAATTAATTTTATCAAAAAGTAATGTGAGATTACTGTGTTTATTTGTTTTCCTTTTACATGTAATATTTGTAATATAGCATTGTTTAGTCTAATTTACACAATGTTATAAATTTGAACATTTATATTTTTACTGAGAATAACTTTAACTTCCTCAAATGTTCGTTTTTTTTTTTTTGTTTTTTTTTACAATGTTGTATTTGATTTTAAAAAATACACTTTATTTATTTATTTTATATTCACGATGCCTGTAAATAATCTCCAGCCTGTAACATATAAACTGTACTGACCTAGTCTTTTTGTATGAGGATTACCCCGAAAACAAATAAATATTATATATAATAAGCTTGACGGAGTGCATTTCATTTTACAATTTGATTTCGATTGTGTTGTGTATTACATTTTGTTATGGGTTCCTCCATCGTATGTGGGTGGCATATTGCACTAGCTAGCATAACTCCCTTCTATGCCGAAAGTCACGGGTTAAAACTCAGCAGATGTCACTAGAAATTTTTAAAACTTTGCTTAGTTATGCGGCCCTTTCGAGGAGACATAAAATAGTGGCCCGAAGCCTGTGCGATGTCAGTTAGTTGTTAAAGATTCCTATCCTAATTAAACCTGGATAGGAAAAATGTAGGACTCCCACTATAGGATGCCACCATATCATAAAGAGACGTTAACTTTTTAAATTGATTTTAAAATTTTTGTTTGTGATGTTATGTAAAATTTATAAATAAACAAACATTATATTAATTTGTATCTTTTAAGTGAGAAATAATTACAATAATATATTTTCTTTTATTTTCAGATCACAATACCAGGAAATCTGCATTCAAGGTATGCTATGCTTAAAATTATTTTAAGGTTAGAGATAACTTTTCTTTTAGTATTATATATTTTGTTCTTAGTTGGGTTTCTGTCCACATGTACTATGCACTTGTGTGGTTCCTGAAGTTTGTATGTGTATGAAAAGTAATAATTTCTCACTTTTTGTGCGTGATCAGTAAGATGAGTAAAATGTTAAAAAAAAAAATGGTATATTCTATTAAATATAATAAATATTTTCTGGTATGTTTGTCATCAGATATTACAGTTTAGGGGCTGGTTTTGGCTTGAATAAAAAAAGTTACGTTTTCCTAATAATTTTTAAGTTGAAGGGCTTTTTTTGACACAAAGTTCATCATGACTAAATGTGCAATTAACTAGAAAATATGTTTATTATTTAATCATCAGCAGATTATTTTTCTAAAATATTGCGTACTGTGCGGAAGAATAAAACGCGTACGATACTGTACGCTGCCAACTCTGAATTTGCCATAACCTTCCTCATTACATTACAAATAACATATGTAAAAAATCTGGTGCGGGCAACACACGACTTTCACTTACCTCGATTTTTAAAATCAATGAAAGAATTTTCAAATACAGTTAGAGATGAAAATACCTGAAACTATTAAGGAATTAATCAAATTGAATTTCTATAGAAACATGTGTTTCATTAAAAAATCTATTATATTATTATCTAAAATAATCAGTTAGTTTTATCTTCTTCTCATCACTCTCTATCAACTTCTAAAAGCTTGTGTATGAGATGATATTTTTTCTAAAATCTTTATCTTTCCAACGGTATATCATACATGTATATTACTGCTCTTATGTTCAAAAACGAAAAATTCCATTAAAAAAGTATTTTACTGTTTTCTCCTTTAGTTGGGTATCGAATTTATTCAATTTATATATTTACCTGTTTTTCATCAGCGTTAACAAGATAATCTAGTTATTATTATTGAATCTACAAAATTAAAGGTACTTAGGGGAAGAAAATTTAAAATATCGGCATTTAAGCCCTGACAGACCATTTTTATCCAAATAAAACCTACATGATATTAAAGCCCATTAAATTGTACATCGATATAGCGAGTTTAATCAAAATCGTCGGAACCGTTTTCGAGAAAATCGAAAAAAGGTGCAAAATGCATAGTATAAAGTGCCTCTTCTGGTAAGCTCATTTTGATGAAAAAAGTTTTGTCACGTCTCGGACGTATAGTTGTCTTAAATATGAAACTTCAGATTCATAGGACTTACCGTTTCCGCCCGGGAGTTACCACACACACAAACACAGACACACACACACAGACCTTTTTGCGGGACTTGATTATTTCGACTCAGGGCACCCTAAAACGTATATTTCCGTTGAAAACTGGAATTCGAAAATTTTCACGATCGCAATACTTCCCCTTACTATATATATTAAGTGAAAGTAAAAACCGCAAATAATTGTATAAAAGAGAAAAAAAATTAAAATTTTAAACATAAAAACGCTCATAACTCAGTTATATTTGACGATAGAAAAAGTAAGCATAGAGTTTTAGAATCAGTAAAGCGTGATAAACAACAAAATAATTAAATAAAAAAAGTGTTTATAACTTTCTATTAGCTTGTATGACTTCTTGTATTGTTTTTTAAAATCGTGCGCTTTCCAACGGTATATTACTAATCATATTTCATGTGTAATTCTTTGATGACTTGATTATAGAAAATTAAATTTTCCGTTTCAAAGCTAAACTTAATTACAATGTATTCTACTAATAAACCTCCAAGAAATAATGTCCTAAATGATGGTGAAAAAGTTGAATAATAGTTTATATATACTCTAAAATATTTGTAAAATGCTTGTTAAAAAAAAAAAAATTAAGAACTCTGTTTGTATTACAGTCCATTTAAAGCAACCTGTTTTGTCTGATATAAAAGCTTCTTTATATAGCTGGAACATTTTGACGCCCAGAATAAATTGATTTTCTGAAAAGTTTGAAGCAAAGTGTGAAATAATTTACTTTGAATACTTAAATATCTTTTGTTAAGCTAAGTTTCAACTTGTAAAACGCTTGGAATTTTGTCCTTTACTGAGAAGATAGATGGGCTTCCGAACTTGACATAAACTTTACTAATACACCTTAAGCACAATGTTAGCATTTATTTATAAATTTAAAGTAGTTGTAATTAATTTAAAGCTATATTGTCTATTTTTGTGTAAATTCACAATGTCCATTTTTTACGTTCAATAACCAATGTATGACATATAGTAAGGGAAAGTATTGCAATCGAGCTTTTACCGGAAATAAACGTATGGCTACTATGAGTCCTAAAAGTCCCGAAAAAAAGTCAGTGTGTGTGTAGTCAGCTTAGCTCGAAAATGATATGATGTATAAAACTGAAATTTTATATTTTAAGAGCGTATATGCCTGAAGATGTTACAGCAACTTTTTTATGAAAACGGCAAATCATAAAACCCACTTTATACAATGTATTTTGCAACTTTTTACGATCTTCATCGACTATTACGATTTTGATTAAACAAGACAAAGCGATGGAAAATTTAATGAGCTGTAATACGATGCAGTTTTAATTCTGATTGGAATCTAGTGGCTATTATTTTTTTTAATTTTCTAAAGTACCTTTAATATTGCAGATTCCAAAAAATAAACCATGCCAACTTTTTTTTTAATTTTTATTTTATTTATTTATTTTTTTTTAATTTATTTTCCTATTTTTTGAAGTGCTACCACTGGTAGTTTCTTCACAAGACATTATCACGCCCATAAGTGTCAATTAGCCCATTTACTTGTTGTATATATTGTATGTACAGTTGTAAATATCAATCAAATATTAAAAAAAAAAAAAAAAAATTCTATTTTGTTGGTTTACCCATGCCTCGCCTTTGAAGGCTATACGGGAATTTCTCAGGCCAGGGGGTGAGGGCGAGGGATAGATGCTGAGATAAAATCCCCTAGTACCGGTTTCGAACTCGTAATTATTTGGTTCACAAGTTTTGGTCATCTGAAGTGGCCAAGCAACGCGCGTTCAAAGCAGCGCTGACCTACTCTGCCACCTCGCTCCAATTTTTAACTATACCATGTTATTAGCATTGACGAAAAACAGCTTAATATACTCGTTGAACGAATTTGAACATATTTTCCATTTTTTACTACACCCCAGGTGACCCCTAAAAGTATATTTCTGAAAAGAAAAAGGTTTCTATAGCATCTTAAGGTTATTACCTTTTATACCAAATTTCATATTATTTTTACTTTTTTTCAGCTCTTCTGAATAAGTTATTTGAGAGATTATTATTTTTTTTTTTTACTTACATTAAACATATATACTGTATCTGTGTTATTTTTTTCTATTTAGCTTAAACAAATTATTTCCTTTATAAAACTTAGATTCGAAAAAAAAAAATTACAATCGGAATGCTCTTCTGTTAATAATAGTTTAGTGAAAGTAATTTACTTGTTTCGCCTCTCCCTTTAAGATGTTTGGAGTATATTTATATTCACCTTGAAGTTCCTGAGACACAATGGATGTAGATAAGTTAGGATTGTGACAGAGAAGGAGAGATGTGAACTGTAATAGTTACAAAGTGGACTCCAATGTTGTGCCTTTAATTCGTTCTAAATAATTATCTTGGTCCCAGGCGATTATACGGCTTGGCCTAGAGCCAAAGGATAGTAGCTTCTATCGTGTAAGGGACGGACTCACTGTAATGTAAATAGCTCTCTTCTGTATGTATTGAGTATGTATATATATATATATATATATATATATTATATATATATATATATATATATATATATATATATATATATACTTAGACTTTGAATCACTGACTAAAGACGGACAACGTAGGTAATTCTTTTCTGTTGACTAACATTATTTTTAATTTGTTATGATAGTTACTTTATTTATTTTGTTCTATTTCATTTAAAACATTATTCTGTAATAATTGTTAATGTAATACTACTTTCATTTGTAAATTAATATAATCATATTATCATTCATGTAGTATACCATTAAGGTATGGAACATGATGTTATAATAAATGGTCCTTATGTGGGGTTACCATGTAAGGGGAAAAATACATTCATACATATAAAATAAATAAATAAAATTATATCTATGAAATAGGGAGCGGCGTGTTCTAGTTGATAGAGTACCAGTCTACTGCTCTCTGGGTTCTGGGTTCGAATTTAGCCTAAGTAGTTACCTTTAAGCTAAAAAATGCGATTTAAATACCAAAGCCATGTTTGTTAATAAATATTTAATTAATTTATTTCTTTAAAAACGGACTTAAATGTATTACTTTCACTCACCTATATATGAAATATATATAGTAATTGAAAGTATGAGGATCATCAAAGTTTTTTAGATTATGTTTTCCAACGGAAATACACGTTTTAGGCTGCCCTGTGTCCAAACGACCAAATCCCTCAAAAAGGCTTGTGTATGTGGTTAGTCAGGCATGAAAACGAATAGTCTCACGAAACTGAAATCTCAAACGATTTTGATTAAACTCCGCCATATTTATATAAAATTTAATGTTTTTTTTTTAATATCATGTAGGTTTCATTCTTTATGAAACATTCTTACAGTTCTTAAATGGGAATATTTTAAATTCTCACCTCTTAGAATACCTTTAATTTTGAATAAATGGCGAATGAATTGAACCAGAGATATTATAACCTCAACGTTATGACATCTTTAAGTCGCTTTCTTACCTTTAGTACGATACGCTTGTTAATTAATCGATCAATTTTCAACTGTCATTTATCTGGAGGTAAATAAAATAATATTTTGTACAGACTTATGGATGGGGCTCTGCTAATACATAAAATGTTTCCCGAATCCAATCCTTACAATCCACCATCGTTCATGAAATCCTCAACGCTCATTATTAAGTCTCACAAAAAGGTCTGTCCATGTACGTGGTGTACTAAGTTTAGATCGAAAAGAACAAGTAACATAAAAGTGAAATTTCATATTTTAGTATGGCTTATATTAGATATTACAGCGACTTTTCCAACAAAATCGGCGAACCAGAAGAGCCACTTTATACCATGCTAAACTTCCTAGACGGATGTAAAATTTGATAGGATTATTTAGTTTTATTTTTTGAGCAATATTACAATCTGTCCAATTTAGGACATTTTTAATAGTGATAAAGTACAATATTCATACTACATTCACACGATATATACAAAACAATAAATTTATATAATAATAATAATACAATATACATATATATACAAAAACAAATCAATGAAAATATATACAAAAGTCACTCATACCTATATACATTGGATTATATATAGTGTAGATTTTTATGTCAATTTAAAAAACCGATTTTTTAAAATTTTATTTATCTAAAATACCTTTAATTTTCTAGAATAGAAAAATAAAATATAACCTTATTAGCATTGATAAAAACCCGCTTAATATAGAAGTTGAATAAATCCAATTATCAACTAAAGGATAAAAGAGCAAAACTTTATTTTTAATGCAGTTTTGTGTTTTTGCACATAAAAACAGTGATACCGTTGTATAATATACCATTGGAATGCTAAAAATTAAAAAAAAAAAATCTTATCTTTATACAAAAAATTTAGAAGTTAATGGAGAGTGATGAAAAGCCGATAAAACTAATTGATTTTCGTATGTTATAAAATAATAGATTATTTAATAAAACACATGTTTCTATTGAAAGTTAATGTAATTAATTCCTCAACAATTTATTACTGAGATGCCACAACACCTTTTTCAATAAAATCGGAGAACGAGGATGGAAAATTTTTAATGATAGTCGTTAAATAGGCTCTAACGATTTTGATTAAACATGCTTAATGGATGTAAAGTTTAATAGTTTTAATATCCTGTAGGTTTCATTCTGATTAAAATAGTGTGGCAGGGCTTAGATCTCGATATTCTTTATATAAATAAAATTAACTATACAGATGTATTATATACCGTTGGAAAAATGAATTTGGTAGCAAATATATTATCGTATATATAAAGTTGTATAAGGTTGGTTGGTTGGTTTTTAAAATTTTAATGGCACAAAACATCGCGGTCATCAGTGCCAGACATATTCATTTTATAGAAGACTAAGTTAAGATAAATAGTATAAGTTAAAATATTAAAAGAGATATCCATTAAACGATATTATAATATATGTATAATTCTACTTGAGATAAATGAATGTTAGATAATATTCAAGAGAAAAGAATAAATAAATAAATTTAAAAAAAAAAACAAATAAAAATAAATAAATAAAATAAAAAATAATAATAATAAATAAAGATAAAAAACAAGTAGATAAAATAGATAATTATAAAAATAAATAAGTAATAGTAATACATTAATATTTAATTGAAAAATA
Organism: Piezodorus guildinii; assembly: GCA_023052935.1. Taxonomy (NCBI): domain Eukaryota; kingdom Metazoa; phylum Arthropoda; class Insecta; order Hemiptera; family Pentatomidae; genus Piezodorus; species Piezodorus guildinii. Next base: position 91,359,936 of record CM041294.1, read on the forward strand.
AAGTAATAAATATAATAATTAGAAAAGTAATTACAAAAATAAGTAAAATAAAATATAATAGAATAGAAAAAAAAAAAAAAAAAAAAAAAAAAAAAAAAAGAAAGGTAATGTAATGTGATGCAAAACGGATAAAACCAGGCGTTGTTGAAGATAAAAATTTCTGTTGTTAGATTATTTAATTATGTAATTATTTTATCTTTTTTATTTATTTTTTTTATTTGTTTATCCGCCTCTACCCTTTAGGGTCATTAGCGTGGTCGAAATATTTTATCTTTTATAATTTTATTTAAAAGTTCAATTGATTTTACCAACGGAGGTAGATGAAATTCGGGGGTTGTGTGTAACGGTTGTTTATTGTAATTTGTAACCGATGTATTTATATAAATATTACCTGTCTGTCTGAAAATAACTGATTAGAGGTTTTAACGATAAATATTTTCCTTTGAACCGTAACAACAGGGTAGGATATTATTTTAGGAGGAAATACAGTAAGTAGGTGTTATCGGTGTTGTTGCAAATACATTGCGCCCTGTTTTCTGTTTACCCCACCCGTTTGTTCGTTAGTTATATTAAGTCTTATTTGCCTTTTACGAAAAGCCGATGCTTTCAGAGAAAATATACGAAACGGATATAGAAATGCTATATCGAAGCTTAGGCTATTACGTTCCAGTTTGTCTGTTCGGTTTTAAAATATATGAATTCGATTTTGAGTATCATATACAAAAGCAAGTCAGAATATGTTAGCTTAGTTTGTTAAATATTAAATATCTTTCACTAAACAAAAAAAAAAAAAAAATAATAATAATAATAATAATAAAAAAATCAGTTGTTAAAGATGTAGAACGAGGCGTGGCTCAGTGGTTTCAATATTATAATATAGAGATACGATTTATTTCGTGTTTAGAAGATAAAAAAAGATATGTGCGCACTTAATTTTGATTTCTTATTTGATAATGAATTTTTTCGATCGACCAAGAAAAGATAACCCCACTCCAAATTATCAAGAACCCGAATAACGAATAAAAAAAATCGTTTGTCCCCCGTCATCCAGACGCTGTACGCTGTCGGCGACTGTTATCCGAAAATACTGCAACAACTTTTTTTTTTAATTTAATACAACAATACCAGTTCCTAACACCTAGACGTTGATATCAGCCGATTAGTTTCAAAATGGCGGCCGATTAAATCTGATTTAATTCAATAGCTCAATTATTTTTGAAGGTAGAGAAAAATTGATTAGAGTTTTTTAATTAAAAAACTGCGAATAATTATTAAAAAGAAGAAAACAAAATTGAAATTTTAACCATAAATATGCCCTTAACTGAGTTTTTTTTTTTTTTTATGAAAATATGTAAAAAGTTTTAGAATCAGTAAAGAGCGATAAATAATTTTTAAAAATGATAAAAATAGACGAAGAAAAAAATTTAAATCTTGCCTATTTGTACGCTTTTATCTACTTTGTTTTAAAAGATAAGGGAAAATTCTATACAGTTTATTGTTTTTTATTTTCATTTTTATTATCTGTCTATAAATATCTTTATAAACAGTTACTCTTATATAGTTATTTGGAAATAATAAACCATTGTATACTCATTTGCAGCGTTTTTTTTATTCTCAAAACAGTTATATATTCTCTAAGAACCCCAAATTCATAATCGAAACAATTACCAATGGATCCTTCCTGGTGAATCAGTGCTGCCCTTTTGAGACTTGACCATCCTCGCAGTGGGTGGTCCCCAAACATCACAGGGAGCATTAAAGTCATTAGTTTTTTCCTACTTCTTTGGATCCCCACAAAATTATCGCTCACTGTAGGTACCTCATCTCGCTTGAGTAATTCCGTTTTTTATCTTCTTTTTTTTTTTTTTTGTTGTTGTCAAAAATGTATCGGTTAAATTTTTCGGCGGTAATACGTTTGATGTAATTAACTAGTGAATCAGGAATTGGCATTGAGATTTTTTTAAATAATTTTCATTAGTATCTATCATCGACACCAGTTGTTCCAAAAAATTTTTCTTGGACCTCTTTATCTGTACAACGGCAAGCGTCCCTTTAATTAAAAAAACTAATATTTAATTTCAGTCACAAGCGTACTAAAACATCTCCTTCCATAACTTTAAAAACATCCATAAAGACCTTAATGTTCCATATACAGCTGATTTGGCCTGCACCAGGTATCAATCCTTCCATGACAAGCTTCACTCCCACTCTAATCCATTAGTTTCAATCTTAGCTTTCTCTAAAATTCCTGACAATCCTCCGAGGCGTCTGAAAAGAAAATGGCCTTGAGATCTTCTAGTTAAGATTACCTATCGGAGTACTGCCAATGGGCTGTTTCTCTTCATGTGTTTTATCTAACAGCTAATTTACTTGATGTATTAATCAATACAGTTGTAAATATCAATAAATAAGTGAACAAAACACGATTTCAATTGAAAAATAAACTAGTAAATTGGTTGAAAACCTAAATATATACTAAGATTATATAGTATAGTAGCTATTCCAAATCATTGTATTAGTTGTAAAGCGCGTCCGACTAACAGAAACCTTTTGTTGTTGAAATGATGGATTAACGATTAAGTGACCGCAGTTGACATAAATTGATAAGATGTTTATGCTAGACTCAGACACTAAGAACTGACCACAATCAGTAAAACATTTTTCTCAGTGAATTAATAAAATTTAGAAATACAATATACGTGTAAATATTTACTATTATTCACCGCGCACAATTTAATGAGTCTGTGCATTGCGTTAGTTAATTTTTGTCAGGCAAGGCGTTTAATGATCTTTTATTAAGATGATTAAAAAAAAAAAAATCTAATGAACGGACCTCCTGGGCATCATCATCTGTAGACCCCCAGGAGTGTACGGACCACTAGTTGCCAACCACTGGTCTACTCTTATAGTAGGGGTACTTACTACGTTTGCTATAGCATGCTATTTGTGCTATTGTGCTAAACCCATCAATTTTATACAGGAAATAACTGTAGATACTCGACGGGTTTAACAAAATAACACAAATAGCATGCTATAGCAAACGTTGTGAGTACCCCCTAGTATAATTATTCTGGTTTCCTAACTGTTAAATCGTTTTGGAGGTTTCACTTACCTATATAAGAAATATATAGTAAGCGAAAGTATTGCGATCGTAAAAATGTTCAAATTACAGTTTTCAACGGAAATACACGTTTTAGGGTCCCCTGAGTCCAAATGACCAAGTCCCGCAAAAATGTCTGTGTTTGTGGTTAGTCCAGCACGAAGACGAAAAGTCCTATAAACCTGAAACTACATATTTAAGATGACTATACGCCATAACTACATATTTATATATTATACGCTTGTAACTACGTTATTTTTGTAGATGGATAAATAATTCATGATTGTTTTTTAACTGAAAAACCTTGAATAACTATAGAAAAGAAAAGAAAGAAATTGATTTTTCAAACATTAATAAATAAATAAATACCCAAATTATTTGCTTTTAGTGCGATTTGATAGAGAATTAAATTTTCGAAAAAATAAAAAAAATATATATAAGAAATTGTTTAACAACTAGCTGAGATATTGGGTTTTGAAATCAGCAGGAGTGACATGATATTGGGAATTGTATTTTGAATTATTGCTTTTCATATTACTTAATTACATAACAACAGTTTTATAAACAGTTAAACCCTCATATTGTTATTTGGAAATAATAAACCGTTGTGTAATAATTGGCAGCGTTTTTTTCAAATCATTAGAGAGATATAAACACTTTTTGGTTTAATCAAGTATTTCCATAACTAATGCTAATTAGAAAGGAGAGATAATGAAGCCCAACTGCCCTCTCATTGACCAAGTTTTTTTTTATCTGCAGTTTTCCGTTTCCCGTTCCGTTTTCCCAAAGGGACTCACCCGGTTCCCGCCCGGGTTTTCCCAAAGGGATCAACCCGTGGTTGTTTATATATTTCCCTTGCTCAGGACTTGGGCTGCCCAGGTCGCTAGGGACATGTGTGCCTCGATGAATACCAACGAGGATATAATATTTAAATATACAAAATATTTATATTTCCATCGGTTTTGTCTAAAATTTAGTTATATATTATTAAAAAGGTTAGCTAAACCCAAGTCCCTGAGACCAGACAACACATTGTCATAACATAACATTCTCATTAATTATTTCAAATTAATACAGGCCCGTGCCTGGTATCACTCCTTCAGATGAGCCCTAGCTTCCATAGAACCGGATATAACTCAGTTGAAGTCCTAAAAATTATGTTTTATTCCTATGATCTAACTGTACAATTTAAAAGTAACCATGAAGAATGGATTAATGAAAGTTGAGAATCTTAAGATGTAATAAAACACTAACTTGCGCGAGGGTGTAAGTAAATGAGGATGTTATTACTGATTAAATATGAATTAAGGATTTCAAAATAAATTTTAAAAAATCAGAGATTAGTGCAGGGTGTATTAAGGAAATTACCCCTTACTTTATCACGAATAAACTCATCCATCAATACCTTAATGTTCCATTTGTTACTGATTTAGCCCAAAGCAGGTATCACCCCTTTCATGAAAAACTCCACTCCCACTCTAATCCATTAGTTTCAATCCTTGCTTCCTTTTCAATTCCTGATTATCCTCCGAGGCGTCTGAATAGAAGATGGCCTTGATACCTTCATGTTTAGACTCACTACTAAAGAATGCTGCCAATGGGCAGTTCTCTTCTTTTTTTTTTTCATGTCTATTATAATTAATCAGCATATTTACTTGTTGTATAATTATATACAGTTGTGAATTTCAATAAAAATATATTTAAAAAAAAATTATTACTTTTTTATGAAAACGGATGTTTCACTGTAAACTAAATGGGATACCTCTGGAAGCTTAATTTAACTTTTAAAATGTAATTTAAATTGTTCATTAGAAATATAAAATAGTAATAAACCGAATAAAATAGGAAATGTTCTTATTTCTGTAGGTTTTGAATACATTAATAGCGATCAAGTTTTTTTAGTAAGGAAACATTTAATTTTTAGTTATTTGTGCTTTACTTTACAACAGCTAACATATAAACTCGACTAATTTGGATTTATATTTCTGCCGATGATTAAATATAATAATGAATATACGCTATAAAATAAACATATTTTCTTGCTAATTGTACTTTTCGTTACGATAAAGTAAAACCCCAAACCGATAAACTCTAAATCGGTCAGACAGAGATTTTTTAAACATAAATGACACATCATCGAAATTGCACCCGTGCGAAGCTGGGTTGGGTTCACTAATAATGTATAAAATACAAAGTTTCCTGACAAACATTTTTTTTTTTTAAATTTTCATAATTTATTCCAATGGTTAGTTATGAAGCAATTGGTCGAAATGGTTAATATTCAAACCCCCATTTGAGGTCAGAACTCTCGCTGGCTGGCTAAGACATAATGGTCCAATTTGGTCCGAGAATACTTCGTTAGTGTTGGGATAAACTGGAGAGGTTATAAATAACTGAGTTGCCAAGAGATTTCGGTTCCCAACAACCGTTAACTGTTAAACTTGGTAATAGTTATTGGTTACTGGAACCTCGAGCGGCTGAACCAAACAACTCGAAATAGGATAGAGTTGTTAGTTGGGGTGGTCTAGCCGCAAGGAACGGGGCGTCGAACTCTATTTGTTAGTCTAGGGCACGCGTCTAGCTATAGGCAGAATGGAGGCAGGTTATGGATATTTTAATAAACTGCTAGACAAAAAATTTGGTAAGCAACACACGACTTTCACTTACCTCTGTTTTTAAAATCGATTAAAGAATTTTCAAGTACAGTTAGAGATAAGAATAGGTGAAACTATCAAAGAATTAATGAAATTTAATTTATAAAAAAATCTATTTATTATGTTGTTTTTTTTTGTTGTTTTTTTCACTTTATTTATTGATTTGCACCTGTCAGCAATATGTGACAATCAGCAAATAGGATAGAATAATAGACAAAATAATGACATGTCAGGCATGAGGAAGGACCGTACCAAGCAGCACGTCTTCTTGTCAGGTTTTTTTTTTTTATGTATGGTGTCCAGCATTTTTTAAATTTTATGGTCTTTATTTTACGTCGGAGTGTTAATAAGGCTATCATTATACGATTAGGGACCATTTGGAGCGTTCATAGCTTGAGTGAAGTAAGCAAGCTCTTGGAGAAGGCTCAAAAGGGGCTGAATCAGATTATTCAACCCTCTAATTATGTGTGTTATTTGGGATGAATTTTCACCTGAAGACGGCTGCTGTGGTATTTCCTTCCTCACACCCGAGCCTGTTGGTTCGTTGTTAGAAGGTGGAAAAGCGAGATTTGGTCCCATCTGGAGGGCTGATGATTCCCGTGGCAGGTTCGGTGGTACCAGAGACTGGATTGGTGGTCTCAATGGCTGGAGTGGTGGTTCCAGTGGCTGGAGTTCTGGTTTCTGTCGAGTCGGAGCTCTCAGCTGCTGAACTGGCAAATCTATCTGTGGACCATTATTATGAGCTGGTGGGTTGGTTGATGCTTTTTGACGAAGGTCAGGAAATTCGTCAAAATTTCGTGGTGGAGGATGAGGTCGTTCGGAGTGGTATGTTCGAGAAGTTCGTTGAATCCTCAACTCCTTCAGAACTTGGCACCCACGGTAGTTGGCTGGATGCCCCCCCTGGCAGTTGGCGCATGTCGCTGGTGTATCTCTTGCCTTTGTACAATTTGCGCTGTCGTGGCTAAGACCACATCTTACACAACGTGGAGGGTGGTTACAGTACGTCTTCGTGTGACCGTACTGCTGGCATCTGATACACTGTGGTATGACTCTTCTTTTTCTGGGTTCTTCTACTCTTATTTTTGTGTAAAATATAGATTGAATCTCAAAAATTTTTTCATTGTAGGTTGATTTAGAGATGTCAACGAAAAACATGGGGAGTGGATTTTTTAACCTAGAAATTACATTAGTGATGTTTACAACCTCATAACCATATTTTTCTATATCTTTTTTTATTTCCAAAATAGGGGTAGTGTGGTGGAGGTTTTTCACGACTATCCTGTGGTTTTTGTCTTCAGGAAGTTGGTAAGTATGAAAATCAGCTTCTGAATTCTTAAGGCTGCTTACTAATTTTCGGTATACTTCTGAGGTATAGGGGTAAACAGTTACCCCTTTTAGTGTAGTTTTAAGGTAAAATGAATTTGGAGACGATTTGTTTTGTAAAAATGTGACGAAAGCTTGGTAGTCTTGGATGCCGTTAATGTATATTGGAGGCGGTTTGTCTTTGGAGGGTTTATTATTGTCGGTAGGCTGATCTACTTCAATTAAATTTTCTAATGGAGCATAAGTGTTACTTACTGGGATGGTTATGTCATTTCCTGCAACTGTTGTTTTTTGCCTACGTGGATCCCTGGATTCAGCTGGCAAGTTCCTTTTCTTCCCAGTAACTAAGGCCCAGGCATCACGTAATGTTTCATCGCGAATTAAGCCTAATACACCTTCCCCACTTCCCCCAACACACTGCGTTGAGGTGGGGAGCATTTCAGCTGTAGGTCTCACCTTTGACTTACAATTGAGACTCAGGCTCCTTCAGTCTTTAATTTTCAACCAAAAGAATTAAATTTATTAAAAAGAATTGACAGAATTCAAATTAACTTTTTGAGGAAAAATATAGGTTATTTTTAGTTATCAAGCACCATATGTTGTCCATTTATTATGTTACCTTCTAAAATGATCAGTTAGTTTCATCGGGTTTCATCACTCTTTATTAACTTTTACAAGCTTGGTTATAAGATAATATTTTTTCCTAAAATATTTTACTTTCCAACGGCCAAAAGTCATCTCAACTAGCCATAAAATCGAGATACGGAGTTGTACCTAGGTATCTTGAAGATGAATCAAACAGAGCAATTCTTTAAAGCGTTAATTTTTTTTACCTCGAATGAATTCGATATTTTACCACACATACACATTTTAGGGTTCCCTGAGCACAACTTCATTCATACTAGTCGATTACAAGCTATGTAATTCCGCTTTGTATAGTCTCTTAAATTCTCCACGTCCTCCCTCATACCTCTTAGGAACATAATATTCCCTAATATGAATTCCTAAAAGTAAGGTTATGCATTAGAAAAAATTTCTTTTTGAATATAGAATTCGCTAAAAATGGAAACTGGGAATGAGAAGGAGTCGGGAGTTTGTAGATTTGCATTTATATTGTCTCAGCTGGTCTCCATTTTATTCCTATTTCATTCTCCTATAGTTGGAAATATTATACTAATTTATATTCACTGCAAAGTTGAATAATTTTCAGGCTTGTATGTAAAATTATGTCGTTTCTATGACGTAATAATTGTATTTATATATTTGTATTCAACTAGTATAAATATTCAAAGAAAAATCTGGTGCGGGCAACTCACGACTTTCACTTACCTCAGTTTTGAAAATCGATTAAAGAATTTTCAAATTCAGTTGGAGATAAAAATGAGTGAAACCATTAAAGAATTAATTTAATTTAATTTTTATATAAACATGTCTTTTATTAAAAAATCTATTAAATTATTATCTAAATTAATCAGTTAGTTTTATCTGCTTTTGGTCACTCTTTATTTACTTTTACAAACTTGAGTATAAGATAATATTTTTTCCAACATCATTAGCGTCTCAACGGCATAGTATACATCTATATTACTGTTCTTATGTTAAAAAAACAAACAAAAAAACAATACAAAAATAGTTTTGCTCTTTTCTTCTTTAGTTGATAGAATTCGTTTAACTTTTAATAATGCTAATCAGATAATATCGCCATTTTCATAAAATCTATAATATTAAAAGTACTTTAGACAAGAAATTTTAAAATATCGGCATTTGAGCCCTGTCAGTCTATTTCAATCAGAATGAAACCAACATGTTATAAAAATACATAAAGCCCATCCGATTTCACTTCGATACAGCGAGTTTAATAAAAATCGTTAGAGCCGTTTTTGAGAAAATCGTAAATAGGTGCAAAATGCATGGTATGAAGTAGATCTTCCGTTCGTCCGATTAGCCATAGTTGCATAAAGTGACGTTAAATAAATAAACAAACAGTAGATCTTCCGGTCAGCTGATTTCGATGATAATATTTTGAAAAATCTGGGACGTATAGCTGTTTTAAATATGCAATTTAAGTTACATAGGAATAGTTTAGGAGCTGGAGTTACCACACACACACACACATACACACACAGAGACCTTTTTGCGGAACTTGGTCATTTGGACTCAGGAGACCCTAAAACGTTCCAATGAAAGCTCAAATTCGAAAGTTATCACAATCGCAATGCTTTTTTTTTTCGTATCCCCCTTTTGGTAGCTCTACTTAAAACCTTAGTTTTTGTATTTTCTCCTTTTTCTGCATTTATGCATTTTAAGGATATCGGAAATCTGTATAATACCTGTAATATATAATTATATTCTATGAATCTATAATGATGTGATGGGGCTCACCTTTTGGTTTAAGTAGAACCTTAACCTAATCCTAAAACCTAAATCTCAGTATTCTGCCATCGTTGAGGTAATCCAGAAGGTGTTAGCTTACTATATATCGTATTGTTAATAAGTTTGACGGTTTTATAGAACATTTTATTCCTCGTAGTAATGACTTCGGAAAGTTTGTCAATTTTTAATTCCTCGTGGATTCTTGAGGTTTTGGATCTTTGTAATGACATCCCTTTCACAATTTTCCGCAGTACGCCGTTTGGGAACGATCTGAAACGTTTTTTGGTCGTATTAGCAATATGCGAAAAGAGTGGAGCACCATATAACAGAGTTGGACGTAAATGGCCTATTGATATCTTCAGTAGAAGAGACATACTTGAAGAATTAATTAAGTGATTAAGCTGCCTTAATTTTTGCCTCACTGTCTTAATTTGTTTACCAAAGTGGACCGAAAACTTTAAATGTCTATCAAAGGTGACCCGAGATATCTTATATGTTTGGATAGTTTAATTTCGCAGTTGTTTATTTTAAATTTTGACCGCAATGCTTTCCCTTACAATATATTTCATATATAGATAAGAGAAAGTAAAAAAACTGGGATTGGAAATCCATATTTATCCATCTTTTTTAATGTTATGCCTACCGAACCCGTATGCTCGATACTGATACTACCAAATGTCGCTTACACAGATTCTTCTTATGATCACCGTTCAAACCCAAACCTTCTGGAACAGTGTAACGCTATTTTCCCATCAATGCGTTGGCCTTTTTCAGAATTCATTCTTCACAGACCCAAACAACTTTACCCGCCGATTTCATTCTCCGCGGCTCAAGCATCTCAATTAAACTCACACAGTACAAGCTCCGCAATGCTGCGTTCCTTCTGAATTCCTTAGTGTCCTCATTCCTCTTAGGATCAAGTGCTATGATTCCCTTGAAGCAGACCTAGCCAGGAGACCCGAACAGGGGAATTTAGTTTACCTCCTGATGAGTGTATTACCACCGACTCCTCGGACAGCTAATAGACCGTGATGTGCGTCTAATTTTAGGTTAAAATCCGAAAATGTTTTGTTTTATGATTTGTAAATTTTTTACCTTCAGTAATTTTGAAAAAAAAACAAAAAAAAAACCTTTCTATCTACCTATCTGTATTTTTAATTTGTAAGAATCAGCCGTGTATAGGAATCAGCAAATATTTTCATACTATTATTATCATTTTATATTAACGTTTGTTGCCATATTTAATTACTGTTATCTTATTATTGTACGAAGCAGGTCGAAACGTCGGCACAAAATAAAATAATTACATCTTATTAGTCTTTTTTTTTCTTGATGAACGCACCCTCAACCAAGTTTTTCATCAAACAATTATTAATATGAAATATATTTAAATAAAAAGACCTTTTCTGGTATAGTTAGATAGAGATGTATCAATACTGCGCTTCACTTATGTTGGGTTTCTTCATTTATATCTTCTCCGCCTGTCAAGACAAGGAAGAGAACAATTTTCCGCTGTCAATTCCTTTATTTTTTCGCTTTGTGGCCATTGGTTTTCTGATGTATTTCTCTTATTTAATGGAAGAAACGTTGTTATTATTATTCTTAACAGATTACTTTGTTGAAATACAAGTATTTTTTTGATGTTTTCTCTTTTTACTGATGATCATTTCTCTTTTAACCATTGTCTCTACATGCACTATTAGGGCGCGTTTGGTATACCATGCCGCAAAGCACTTAACAGGCGCTTCGATTATACCATGCCGCATTACAAACTTTTTGCTAGTCAAGTTATATTGAACTTACTAAAGTAAATGACTTATTTAAACGTATTATTTTTCTTTTTTCGACCAGTTAAGTGACATTTGAAAAATATTCTTGTAGTTCACACAAAATATGAATACTACAAGACGTGTACTCTGTTCAATATGGCGTTTTAAAATAAATTCGTAGCGTTTTTCAATGTTTAAATTTAATCCTCTCTGTGTTTATAAAATCATGTATAAAGTATATTATTACATAAATATTTTTTTTTCTGTAACTCATTAGAATGAGAAGTCGATTTATTATATCCATCAGTTTGGTTTTCTATTTTATCTTTGTATTCTGAATTTATTTTTTACTTTATCACTGTATTTCTTTTCCTTCCATTATTACACTAAGGCATCTATGACTTCATTTACTTTCATATGTTTTATTCTGAAGGGAGTTGTCCCAGAATAAATAAAGAAATTTATTATTATTATTATTATACTTGGTAATGATTTTTTTTTCGTAACGAGACAGGTTTATCTGCTAGGAGAATACACTCGCGTTTCTCGATGAAATTTTTTAGGGTTGGGTCATCACTCCTACAAATATTTTTGTGTTTAGCCACCAGTTGTCTTTTGACTTTAGGTTTTGAGTGAATCCCCATTAATTAATGCTTCAAAAAGTCATTCAGGGACTGGGATTCGAACTCACAACCTTTGGCGTGGAAATCACAACTTTTTTGGAGATTTTTTTTTTCCGAAAAGGAAAATCTGCTGTACAGACAGTTAACAAATGGTGATAATGCCTTAGGAGAAATTACCGTCCGTAAGTGGTTTGCTCGGTTTAAAACAAGACATTTTAACTTAAAATACACAAAGCACTTGGGTCTTCCTTCAAATGTCGATGATGAATAAAATAACCTGAAAAATGGCAACATGTAAATAAATGTCCACCTGTGTTCTGAGTCTTAAACGCAATGTGCCTTCATTAATTCCAATTGTTTTCTCAATGACTTACGATTGTCAACTCCAGGACGCGTGCTGAATCAGAAATATTCCGAAGAGTCGTAGATATAAATTCTCTCGACGTTCGTTTGCAATTAGTTAATTACTGGTAGGATTCCTAGCGGGAAGGTTCATCAAGCTGTGGGGTAGTGAGGTGGGAGGGGGATAGGAAGGGGTAGGGTGAGGGTGGAGAGGGGAGTGGTGAGGGGAGTAGAGGGGGGGATGCGGCCTGTGATTAGTTGCCTAGCCCATCTTCTGCCCCCTGCCCTCGTCCCTAAGGGTATATACCGGCATAGTATTAATTATATATTGCTATATAATTTGTATAATTGGGTTATACAAATCCCTAAAATTTAGAATGTAAGGTTGGAATATTGGAAGAATAATCTATATGTACATAAAAATGAATCCCCTTTTCTGTTGGTAATCTGTTTGAACAAAATACGCTAATCCTTTTTTTGTTGCGTTTATAACAGTCAGGATAAATAAAAAAAAATAAAAGAGAAAGAGATAGAGAGAGAGAGAGAGAGAGAGAGAGAGAGAGAGAGAGAGAGAGAGAGAGAGAGAGAGAGAGAGAGAGAGAGAGAGAGAGATAGAGAGAGAGAGAGAGAGAGAGAGAGAGAGAGAGAGAGAGAGAGAGAGAGAGAGAGAGAGAGAGAGAGAGAGAAAGAAGTTACTTTGGTCTTTTCTTATTTTTTTTAGTTTTATAATCTCTATGCTAATCTCTCTTATAATATCTCTATCTATCTATATATAAATATGGATAGTTTGAATCAGTCGTATAAATTTCTGGAATTGGGTTGTGAAATTAAGTGAACCTAAATAACAAGTGGAAAGAAAAAAAATAGATAAATAAAATAATAATAATACCTATATAAAATATTTACATATTGCCTCTGGGAACTCCGCATCGAAGCTTTACAATCAGAAGTGGATGCCGAGGCACAATGCCAGGAGATCCCAGCGCCTCTCAGTAAGCCCAGTCTAGTAATACACAACGTGAAGAAGAAATTTTTTCGGGTGATTTCAATAAAAAAGTTAAGATTCTTGTAAATATTTTCAATCAATTATTCATGACCCATTTTGATCTATTATATGTAGCCATTTCATTTAGTAATTTTCGAATTCATTATCAACACTTGAAGGACATTCTGAGCGCTTTTCGTCTGTCAAGTAAAAATTTCCGGTTTTGAACAGAGCAAACCACTTACGGATGGTGCTAAGGCATGATCGCCATACACACATCTTCATTCAAATTCTGTTAAACGTCTGTTTAAAGCGGATTTTCCTTATCGCAAATTTTAAAAAAATCATTTAGTGAAGAAAAAACTAATATTTTTTTCTCTTTGATTTTGAGCAAGCAAAATAACGCTTTAAAATAAGGAATCAAGTTTGAAACTGATGTATGAAATCACCTTAACTAATCCTTTTTTAGAAAAGATAAACATTACTGACCTAGAAAACACGATTTTATGAACAGAGAGAGGAATCATTTGAATTATTTCAATACTCTACAAACTTGTTTTACAACATAATGCAAGTGACCTTAGACCTTATAGACGTGTCATTCCTCACTCAACTCGTTGCGTCCACAATGTTTCATGAACGTTTTGATTGATCTTTTTCATCAAAATCAGCAAACCAGAAGTGGCACTTTATACCATTTTGCACCTTTTTTTATGATTTTCTCAAAAACGCTTCTAACGATTTCGATTAAAATCGCTAATCGATGTAAAATTTAATGGACTATAATATCATACGGTGTTCCTCAGGGCAGTGTCCTTGGTCCTTTCCTCTACAATATATACACGGCTGATATTCCTGTTTGCCTTAATACCTTCCTAGCAACGTACGCTGATGACACAGCTATCCTATCCTCTCACTTAGATCCCGAAATTGCATCTGTAGGCCTCCAAACGCACCTTTCTCAAATTGAAGACTGGTGTAACAACTGGAGAATCAAAGTCAATCAATCCAAATGCAAACATGTCACCTTTACCCTTCGAAGACAATCCTGCCCTCCAGTTCTCTTTAACTCCGTTCCGGTTCCTTTCTCCGACATAGTCCGGTATCTTGGCTTCCTCCTGGACAAAAGACTAACTTGGAACCCGCATACTAGACTTAAACGACAAGAACTTAATCGACGATTTGGACAATTATACAGACTACTGAACAGAAATTATAAATTATCTATCGAGAACAAACTGCTAATATACAAGACAGTACTGAAACCTATCTGGACCTACGGTTGTTGTAGATAAAAATATAATAGATTATTTAATAAAGCACATGTTTCAATTGAAATTCAATTTAATTAATTCTTTAACAATTTATTTTTCCTTTAAATGTTTTTAAAAATTCGCAAATTGATTTTGACTCATTTTGATTTTAACGGAGGTAAGTGAAAATCGTGTTTTGTGTGCACCAGATTTTTTTTTTAAACTAAAAATATATAAATATACCCAAGATTTGTGTGATGAACCGTGAAATGGTTTAACCGAAGAAGAAACTTGTTATGATACGTTATGCCCATCAGAGCAGGATGGCTCAGGCCAAACTACGATAAATCTTCGAGCACAATAATATGTCTTATCATGGAGATTATTTAGATCTGTTTGAGATAAGGAAACATTAATTGTCGACGATGATTGCTTTGATTATTTTCTTAGATATCAGTTGTAATTTGATCGATAAAAGTCCCTATCATGTTGAGGATGTCATAGTGTAATCCTTCAATGTTTAGATCATAGAACAGCTATTAAAGATTTTTTTTTCATGTTCATTATCATACAAAAAAAAAAATACTCACACTTTATTTATTTCTTAGAATAACTTTTATTTAAAACTTTTTTGGCCTGTTTCGAGTTTCGACTTTCTTTGGACATTAATACCTTAAATGATTCTAAGATACATCAATTATTAAGCGAGCTATTACGTTTTTCGTGGGATTAATTATTCTAAGAGGTGTTCTGTTTAATCTCTAGAAGACTACGAACATTTATCCTTGTCAAGAGTTTCTCGGATGTCTTTTTTATTACTTATTTTGCCATAAATAATTTATTTTTTGTTGTTTTAGACAATAATAAAATGTATTCCTTGATCAGGATGTAGTATTACCTTAGTTTGTAGTTATTTATAGTGGTAAAACCTGGAGCACACAACACACAATTTCTTCTTACCTTGGTATCGGTAAAGATGAGTTTCATTAAACAGTCTATTATATTAATATTTACTACAATCAGTTGTAACCGCTTTTTGTCACAATACATTACCTTTTACAATTTTGTGTATGAGATAACATTATTCCTAAAATATATAGCTTTCCTAGGAAATCATTTTTTTTTTTCTCTCTTTTCCCCTTATAAGGCTTAAAAATTCTTTCATTTTGTACATTTTTAGGCAATGCTAACCACATGAAATGCTTAATTTTTGCGAATTTACAAAATGAAAGGTACTTTAGAGGAAGACAATTTTATATTTTGGCATTTAAGCCTTGTCCCACTATTTCATTAAGAATAAAACCTATTAGATATTTAAGCCTATTCAATTTTACATCGATATAGCGAGTTTAATCAACATCGTTTGTTGAAGCTTTACTAGACTTTAAATTTATTTATTATAAATGTGATTAATTTTATTTTTGATTTTATGTTTGTTTAAAACTAAAATTAAAAGAATAAAATATCGACTAGACCACGCCTCTTTCTCATTTGAACTTAAGAGATCCTAAAACGTTTATTTTATTAGGGAGCTCGAATTCGAAACTTTTTACGAAGAAAATACTTTATTTTACTATTTATTTAATATATAGGTAAGTGAATAAAGGTAAAAATCAATAGATTCGATATTCTGAAGCACGGGCACAATATACACGGTTGACTGTGCACCACCCCTCGACATCGGCTGAAGGATCTCTTCTGGAACAAAGGGTTCGAGGATCGGATATCTCTTTCAAAGGATGTCGTCTGGACGCTGGAGACTCAAGAGGGAAAAGAAGGTGGTCCCAAAGGGGAAGTATTTTCAACGGAAATACTTGTTCTTAGATGTTCTTTAGTCCAGGTAGAGGTCATTCTGTCTTAGGCAACTGCAGCTTTATTCCTGAAATTTTACTGCATTTTCACCCAAACCTACTGGTGTGCCTCTTTATTTATTTATTTTTTCCCACCCCTACCTCAGCTTTAAATCCTATACGGGGGTTTCTCGGACCAGAGAGGCAGGCAGGAGATGAATGTCGTGTTTAATGCCCTCCTTACCGAAACGCGAACTCATAATACTTTCATTTGATTAATTTATCGCTATACATATAAGTTAATTGTCCGTAAACAGCTATATACATTTTTATAGCCTAATATACATATTTGAATTAATAAACCATTGTTTAAGTTTTTGGATGTTACTGCAACTCTTTCACTGAAATCGACTAACCGGATTTAACACTTTATACCATACATTTCGCAACTTTTTAAATTAATTTTAATTATTAAATATAGGTTGACTATATTCATGTTAGATTAAATGGATATTAATTTCATATAGGCTTTGTTCAAATTGAAAAAGTCTGACAGAGCTTAAATGCTAATTAAAAAAACTTACTGATACAGAATATCTCTGGGAACTGTTTATGCCCGAATTTCCCCGAAAATACTCCTGGTCTGGACAGTAAAATTTGAAGATCCTTAAAACTGATGGAGAAAAGCAACTAAGAAAAGCTCAGTTTTTAAAAGAATAATTATGCAATAAATCACTTATCTATAATTTGAATTATATTTGATTCAATAATACTCAAAATTTTATTTTTGCTAATAATAGGTTCCAGACGTAATATCTGGCGTTTTGGTAGTGGCCATGTTTTGTTTTAATGTTTTATTATGTCTGTAAAAGCTGAAACAAATATAATTTTGTCAAATTAAATTTCAATCTTACAATAATAATTATTTAAGTGATGTGAGAATGGTTGGCTGTGTGTATCTATGGGGGAAATGTTGATTCCAGGGGCAGTCAAATAAACAGGTGATTAATTAGAAATCTTAATTGCACCAGAATTAACATTTCTCCCTTATAAAGTATCAAATCCAGTTAAGTAATGAAATTCCATTAAAAAAAAAAAAAAGGCAATCATTTTGGCAGAATCTAGCTCATTATTTTTTTGCTGCTGTGCATCCTTACTATCCTTTTGATTTTCCCTACATTTAACATTTTATTTAAATCATAAAACAATTTTGAGTGTTAAAATTATATAATTCGCTGTGGTGCAGAATATTCCAATTATTATCTAGTCGAATCCGGTGTTCCTCAGGGCAGTGTCCTTGGTCCTATCCTCTACAATATATACACGGCTGATATTCTTGTTTGCCTCATTACCTTCCTAGCAACGTACGCTGATGACACAGGTATCCTATCCTCTCACTTAGATCCCGAAATTGCATCAATAGGCCTCCAAACGCACCTTTCTCAAATTGAAGACTGGTGTAACAACTGGAGAATCAAAGTCAATCAATTCAAATGCAAACATGTCACCTTACCCTTCGAAGACAATCCTGCCCTCCAGTTCTCTTTAACTCCGTCCCGCTTCCTTTCTCCGACACAGTCCGGTATCTTGGCTTCCTTCTGGACAAAAGACTAAGTTGGAACCCGTATTACAACAATACTAGACTTAAACGACAAGAACTTAATCGACGATTTGGACAATTATACAGACTTCTGAACAAAAATTCTAAATTATCTATCGAGAACAAACTGCTAATATACAAGACAGTACTGAAACCTATCTGGACCTACGGACTTGAACTGTGGGGGACAGCCAAATTTTCTAACATCAAACGCATTCAATCCTTCCAATCTAAAGTCCTCCGAACAATAGTTAATGCCCCTTGTTATGTATCCAACCATACCTTACACCACGACCTAAATATTCCATTTATTTTAGACCTTATACCATTAAAATTCTCTAAATTTCATCAGAACCTTATCCATCACCCTAATCCCCTAGCTCAATCCTTATCCAGCTTCACACATCCTTACCATCCTCCTAGAAGGTTGAAACGGCAGTGGCCTCGAGACCTCTTGTAAAATGTATATTGGAGTTCTTGCATTGGCTAGATTCTCCACTCACGTGCTGTATGCTTGCGAATTGTATATAGGTATGAGTGACTTTTGTGTATATTTTTATTGATTTTATTTTGTATATATGTATATTGTATTATTATTATTATTATATAAATTTATTGTTTTGTATATATCGTTTGAATGTAGTATGAATGTTGTACGTTATCACTATTAAAAATGCCCTGAATTGGACCGATTGTAATATTGCTCAATAAAGAATTGTTTCTCTCAAAAAAATATATGAAACGTTTAAATTACAATACTCAGTATTCACTAACTACTTGATAGCCAGCCAAAGTTCAATAACTTGTGAAACAAGAACATGTAATTATAAGGTAGTTGCGGGCCAACTTAACTAGGACTCACAAAACATGCTTCATTGCAGACTTAACAAAGTTGAACCATAAAGCAGGAAATGTGTTGGTAGGTGCTATTACAAGGTTTTGCACTAACTACCTCTTCTCCTAATTCTCCTAGCCCTTACATATCGCTAATCAAAATCTATGGACCAACATTTTAGCCCCCAAAAAAAGGTTTGTGGACCATTTAACTACATTTAGGGATAGGGGAAGTGAAAGGGAAAAAACGAAAGTATTTTAGGTTACTTCATTATATGATTCAGCTGATAACTATTTCAGAGTAGGAGCGTATTAAAAATAATTGTGTATATCTCATTTAATTCAACTTCAAGAATAATGTTTCATTTATTATTGAAGTAAAAACTTCTTTATTCGCGTTATGCGATTTTTGGCAGGAATAAAAGATTTGATTTCATTACCATGATGACGTTACCAATATGCTCTAGGCCAGCGCATGCGCTCTGTGTATACCTGCCTACTATAGATAGGATATCTATATCAATTTCCGTGAACGTTATCGATTCCGATGTAATATTGGCACAAAAATATCGATATTTATAATTTATAATTCATTTAATTAAATTAAAATCAGTTGCTAATGATATGAGTAAAGCCATGATAGATAAACTATGGCTTAGAACTCACCTCTTGCTGTATATAAAGTTAATATAATAGATATCTTAATTCTATTGACACTGAAATATTGATATTTGTAAATATTATTAAAATATTACTTTGAATAGAAGTATTTAAACATACGAAACAAAACCATGATGGTCTTATTATTGATATTTAAATCGTAGTAAACGCAATTAAAAACAATATTTTGATCATATTAGCAAAGAAATATAATATTTGAAAATTAAATTAATTTTGGTACTGATTTGGCCCGCACCAGGCCAAAATTTTTAAAATTTTAAATTTTTGCTTCCTCTCCAATTCCAGATAATCCATCGAGGCGTCTGAAGAGAAGATGGCCTCGAGACCTTTTTGTTTAGATTGACTACTTGAGTGCTGCCAATGGGCAAATATGGGGTATTTCACAAATATGGAAAACATGGCGTGGGCAGGCATGAGGGAGACAGCCAGTGGTGCATCCTCCTGAAATTAAGCTCAATAATATTTTTAGGTCAGAAGGTCCCCATACAACTCCTTTTCAGCCTACTCCGAGTTTTATATGTGTAAAATCAAGAATTTAATTATTCATGATTTCATTATCATATGTAAATATTTCACCAAGGGGGTTACATCTTTGTTATGTTAGTTAAATGTATTAATCAAAGGACTGTGAATTCTTTATTTTAGGTAGGTTCATTGTAAATTATTTTTGTTATTCAATTGATTATTTTATGTCCAACAAATTGTAATAATTAAATTTTTATTTTAGCATCGTTTAACTCCTAATTCATTTAGATTAGAAGAAGAATTACATATGGCATGTCACTTGTAGCCATGTTTTGCACAAATTTTATAATGTGTCTATGTAGTTTGTCGTGAAATCGTTTGTAAGTCAATTGTATGTGGTTAGTTTTAGTTGGAATATGTAATTCGGTATGAGGGGTGTCGTTTGAAAAATACAGAAGAGTTCGTTGCTAATCTTAAAAATTTGGATTGAAAGGTTTGTATTTTTTTGTAATGTGTGTCTTTTTAGCTGGTCCGTAAAGTTGGCAAGTCCATATAGGTTTTAGTGAATAAGTATATTCGTTGAGCTTCTGTCTAATGGGTAATTTAGAGTGCCTATGTACTATCGAATATAATAGTCTGAGCCGAAAGTTTAGAGTTTTACGTTTTCTCTTGACGTGTAGGTCCTATGTCGATCTTTTGTCAAAAATTTGATTACTTGATTTCTTGACTGTCAAAGTTGTAAGAAGTTCACTACACAGGTAATATTCGTTTAAAAGTTATAAAGAATGGATTTTCAGTTGAATTGCGTAGTGCAACCCACATAGGTACCGCTAAAAATTCAAAAAGATTAATTAATGTAAAACATAGATTTTTTGACTTTTGACCGGCACTGTGTATGAAATATGTAGTTAGAGAAAGTATTGCGATCGTTAAAATTCTAGTTTTCAACGTAAATACACGCTTTAGGATTCCTCGAGTCCAATTGACCAAGGGACAGGCTTTGATAAAAGAGATATTGCAGTGTTGAAGCTGAGAAATAAGAACCTGCCGCTGAACGAGACGGCAATGGTTAATGAGCATTTAAAACTGCATTCGTTAAGGTTTTTCCACAGTTTCATGGCGGCAATTAGGGATTTCGAATGGAAAATTCAAGGCCAGCTTTCTTACAGTGAAATAAAGACTTTTTTTTTTTTTTCTAGCTTTAGTAATAACAAACCATATTAGTTTGACTTACTTCCTAATAGACATTTGAATTTTATTTTTTAAAACCGCTGCAAATTATTACTCAGTGGTTAACATCTAAATTTTTTTGGTATTTATTTATTTACTATTAGCAAACACGGTTATTCGTATTTATATATATATATATATATATATATATATATATATATATATATATATATATATATATATATATATATATATAGGCGGGGTTTAATTTTTTTCATTTTTTGTTTTTGTATTTTGGTTTATCGTGATTAAACTGATTCTAAAACTCTATACATATTTAACTCTATCTTGAAAAACGCTGCAAATTATTACACAAAGGTTTATAATTTCCAAATAATAATACTAGGGTATAACTGTTTAAAAAGCTGTAGATAGGAAATGAAGTAGTATGAAGAGAAATAAATGGCATATAACCACTGCTAATTTTAAAACGCTATATCTCTGCTAGTTCTAAACCAATTTCAATGATTCTTTTTTTATTTTGTAGGAAATTTAATACTTTATGAAACAGCAATAAATTCATTATTTTATATATTTCGCGGCTTTTTGGTTAAAAACACTAATATGTGTTTCTCTATCTTCAAAAATAACTGAGTTATGATCGTTTGCATGGGCAAGATTTTAATTGTTTTTCGTTTTTATTTCTTGTTTTTTCGCAATTTACTGATTCTAAAACTCTGTACATATTTATCTTTATCTTTAAAAAAAACTGAGTAATGAGCTTATTTATGGGTAAAATTTGAATTTTTTTGTTTTATTTATTTTTTTTATAATTGGTAGTTTTATTAGTTAAAAACACTAATAATTTTTTTCGCTATCTTAAAAAATAACTGAGTTTTGAATTAAATCACTTTTGCTCGGCCGCCATTTTAAGAATAACCAGCTGATATCAACGTCTAGGTTTTAGAATCATAGTCGCATGCCATAGCATTTGTGTGTCGAATTAAAAAAAATTGGTCCAATAGTTTCGGATAAATGCCGCGGACGGTAGACAAACGGAATATTTTTTGTTGTTCGAGTTCTGCGTATCTTTTAACGTAAGCCCTCAAATTTTGGGTTATTTAATTATTTAATTTAAATAATGGGTTAATTTTTTTTTTTTTTTTTTTTTTTTTGGTCTTTTAAAAAGGGTCATTATTGAAAATACTAAACCAATATAATAAAAAAAGGAAATTAAATGATTTTCAAAATTGTATCTATTATTATCCTAATAACGTAACGTATATTCTAATAAAATAAACAGTAATATACATCTTGGAGCATTGTAATTCAGTACAAAGCTATTATTTAACTGAACTTAACAGAGAAAATAATTAATTATTTTATTTTTATTCATCACGTTTCTACTATAGACTAGTTTTAGTTGTAGATTTTTTAATTGATGCCTAAATAAGTTTGTAAACATATTTTACCGTAATATTGTTTTACAAGTTATGGTATTTTTTTTTTTTTAATTTGAAATGTATCTGCTTAAGAAGTTTTTTCTCTACTAAATAATAATAAATTTATTATATAACACAATTAATTTCTGAATGGACCTTAAGACCATTGTAAACTACATATATATGTTTTAAAGTGGTATAGTTGGTAACTAGTGAATGAACTGTGGGTCATAATTGAATGATCGTCATAATCGGATGATCGGACTTCGATGATTTGAATAATCGAATGATTTCATAATCGAATGATCGAATGATTAGTAGGCATTGTGAGAGACAATATGTCAAAATTTCCGTCTTTATAATGTGATGAGCGAAAAAAAAAAAAAAACGTTAATAATCGATTACTTCGAAAGATGAAATAATCGAATGATCCGATAATCGTCATTCGATTATGCCCACCCCTTGTTCTGTGGATACCGAAAAACAGGGAAAAAGACGTGGTGGCTGAGCTCGGCTTAATCACCTCTTTGTACATTCGGTTCCTTGAAAACAGTACGAATTATATCTATAAATACGAACCTAAGACCCTTTCCGGATTATAGAGTGTGGTAGTTTATATTAATTTTGTAACTATATAAAATAAAAGATAATATAAACCCGCTTAGCGCTGAAATATGGGCGACTACCAGCCAGCCGCAAACACTGAACTAACAGTAACCTACTGCTAAGCGAGAAAGGATTGCACTGCGGTGTAACTTCCACGGCCATCGCAATATTAAAGAACCAAATGCTTTTATTATCGTCCACATTTCCTGGTTCGGACATTAGGGACATCTGGAACAGCCTGCCACCACCGGAATACTAAATGTTTTTAGGGTGGGGAGGTTCTGCTCCACGTTACATTATGGTATTCAGTGTATACCACACCAGAGGATCAGAACCAGATTGTTTTATAATATTTTTGAATAGTATCGTTATTTAGCGTTGCTTCAAAGTAAGCTCACATTTTACTTTCATCTATATACAAAATATTATTATTTATTAATCAAAGATAAGATTGTAACAATTATTCACTTTGGTTACAAAATATATAGTAACGGAAAGTAATAGATCGCCAAAATTTTATAATTCCACCTTTTATGTACAGGAACTCTTGAGTCCAACAACGAAGTCCCGCAAAAAGCTCTGTTTATGTCTGTGTGGTGGTAAATCTTTCTTAGATGTAACAGGAACCTTATCATTAAAAATGGCCGACAAAAGAGCCTTACCATGCATTTTCCACCTCTTTACGATATTAAAAAAATAATAATTATAATCTCTAAGGATTTTGATTTAACTCGCTGTATCGATGAAAAAAATAATGTGTTTAATATCATATAGGTTCCATTAGATTGCAATAGTCTGACAGGGCTTAAATGCCAATTTTCTTACTCTAAAGTACCTTTAATTTTGTATATTCGAAAAAATTGCCTTTTTTTAATCGTTAACATTGAATAAAAGGAGTAAATATACCAGTTGTAAGAAATTCAAAGCCTAATAAAAGGGAAAATATCAAAAAAATGATTTATGTATTTTTGTCTTCATAGCAGTAAATTAGTATTATATACCGTTGGGAAAGGTATAAATTTTAGAAAAAATGTTATCTTATGCACAAAATTGTACAAGGTAATGCAGTGTGACGAAAATCGAAAAAAAAAAAAAAAAAAAAAATGATTGTGTTAGATAATAATTTAATAGACTACGTTATGAAACACGTGTTTCTATTAAAACACAATTTTAATTACCTTGTTTGTATTCAATAATGAACTTTGACTGACAAAAAATACCGTCTCTTAAAACTTGATGCTTACGTTTAAAGATTTTTCATTTCTAAATTAAGTTAATAGTTCTAGTTAATCTCTAACGATTTTGATTGAACTCGCTATATCGATGAAAAAATAAAAGGCTTTAATATCGTATAGGTTCCATTCTGATTAAAATAGTCTGACAGTGCTTAAATGCCAATTTTCTTACTCTAAAGTAACTTTAATTTTGTAAATTAAAAAAAAAATACTTCCATATAGTTTTATTACCATTGATAAAAAACGTCTAAAGTTGGACGAATATGATGACCAACTGAAAGAGGAAATAGTCGATATATTTATTTTTCGAACATAAGAATAGTAATATAGATATATAATATACCTTTGGAAAGCTATAGATTTTAGGAAAAATGTTATCTCAGATAAAAGGTTGTAGAAGGTAATGTAAAGTGAGGAATAGGGCATGCAGTTAAATGATTATTGTATGTATCAATTTTATATTATTCTAATAAATAAATAAATAAATATATATATATATATATATATATATATATATATATATATATATATATATATATATATCAGAAACCGTTATGGACCATATACTGAGATGTACCATCTACAGGCCGTATGCATGTCGAAGAATCCAGAAATATTTCGAGAAAGCCTAAGATAAAAAGCCTAAAAAAGAGCGCACAAAAAATAAGTAAATAAATAAATAAATATATATATTTATTTATAAAACTATTATTGTGGTTTTAATTGGTATTAAAGTATTTATTTTTTTAAAATAGATTTAAGCGAGGAGAATAAAGTTGTGTATGCGAACCAGGTTATTAGAAAAAAATTAATTTAAAATTAAAATAAGATAATATGCTGTGTTATTTATATGAGAATTCAAATCGTTAAAATGTACATTCTAAAACTGAATAAAGATCTAATTAGGATGTTTCCACGCCTGCTCACCCAATACCCTCATAGCCAACAACCTCCTAATTAAGTTATAGAATGTTTACATTTTGCAGTACCATATGTCTGTCTCCCTTCTTTCTGCCTTAACATCATTTAGTTGACATCTGGTCTCTGTGCGGTTTGGTTTACTCTCTGTCCGTTATTGTATTAATGATTTGTGTCTGTGTTAATTTTTTTTTTAAATTTTACATATATTCAGATTAAGTTTATTTTTAATAAGAATATAGAAGAAATAGGATATCTTAAGTGGTTAGTTTATAATTATGTTGCTATATGAAACTGTAATTAACTTGTATGTAACTACCATATTAAGTTTTTATTTTGTTTATCAAACGTCTTGTATTTTACATATACTGTATATGAAAAAAAATTAATTGAAACTTTTTATAAATTTTAATTCATTATAAGGTATGAATATGCCATTTTTCCCTAAATTTAAAAAACAGAAATACACTTTCAACCGTATTTACATACATTTTAAAAATTAATATGTTTAATAACTACCTGTGTAAGGAGACTAGATATCACTATAATTGAGATAAATGTGACTGAATATTATTCCAATCAGTGTTTTGAGCTTAGCGGTGGCTCAGCCAATCAGAGGCCACCTTTGAAATCAAAGTCAAAACAGCTTCCCTAAACACAACTGTATCTTTATCTCCATTTAGATTCACTCTTGTTCGGTTCTGGCCTTTGTCGAGTGTTTAACTTTATTTTAATCGTGTGCGCAATGAGTTAAAAATGTGAAAAAATAATGATTTATCCAAGAATATTAATGTCTCTGTCGTTTAATATTTATTTTCGTTTCGAAATATGACTATTTTAAAGAAGACTGGAAGTGGGGTAATCTTAAGAAAAAAGGCCATATTGAATATTTCAGCATGGAAGGTAAAGAGTTATAAAATTATACTAGAAATATATATACGTGGATATAAGTACTGTACTTATTATAATTTATTATATTATTTCTAAATGTTTGTTGAACACCCTAATAACTATTATTTAAAATATAATGCATTTATTTATAGTATGAATAATTAAGTATTGTGTTTTATACCAAAGTTCTTTTGTTTGTAATCTAATGAGCACTATTAATTCCCTTTTAGTTATGTAACAAGGAAAAACCAATTAATAAAAATAACAATGTATACCAGTATAATATGAAGTCTTCGAAATTTTAACTGTATAATTTTTACTATATTTTTCTTTTAAATATAAATAAAGCTATTATAACTATACATATTTATTTATAGTGTGTATATATATATATATATATATATTATATATATATATATTATATATATATATATATATATTGTATGTATATATATACCTTATTATTTCAAGATATTTATTTAAAAGTAATTTAAACTCTATTTTGTTAATGTAAGTGGTCGATCTGGCAACATTGCTAATAGCGAAATTAAGAAACAACAAAGCTAGAGCTGAAGACTGTAATAGTATCTAAAACTCTAAATAAGGTTATAAATATAATAAATATATTTTTTACATACTCATATATAAAAAGGTTAAATATTTAGAAACTAATATATTGATTTAATAGTAATTTAAACTATATTGCGTTAATATAAGTGGTCGATTTGGCAACATTGCTAATAGTGAAATTAAGAACCTGAGTTAAACGCTGTTATAGCATCTAAAATCTTCTTAACTTTATAAATAAAAACATAAAAATTATATATATATATATATATATATATATATATATATATATATATATATATATATATATATATATTTAATTTGGCAGATGAATTTTATTGTTGTATATATATCACATACATTGATTTCTATAGATTGATTTAAGACTAAGTTAATGTCGTTGGCTCAATATTTGTAAGTAAATTAAGAACCAATAAAGCCAGAGCTAAAAACTGTAATAGTATCTTAAAACCTACATAACTTTATAATTGTTTTTTAATTAAAAAAAATAAAATTATATATATCTATATATAAAATAGTAAGTCGATGATTTTTTTGTATATTAAATTCTAGTAAGTGGTAGATCTGGCAACATTGCTAATAGCGAAATTAAAAGGTTCCAAAGGTAGAAGAGTCAACTTATTACCTTTCATCCCAAGCCTTATTATACATTTCTTTTAATGTATATATTTTCATTACTTTTTTTTCCCATTTTATTTTTTAAAAAAGTGTTCGGTCTAAATGTTTTATTCATTAGGTAATATAAAATCGTGCCATAAAACATTTAAAATTCAGTCCCGAATGTCTTTAAATATTTCAACGATACGGAAATTAAGAATCCGTCAAAGCCTTAGTGAGATACTGAACTTTTTAACTACCGTCTTTTAAGTCTCCTCTTTATATTTATTTTAATATGTTGGTTTTAAATGTTTATATAATCATGTTAATAAAATTCGCTTGATTTAAACATTTTATTAATTAACTTATTCTCTTTAGTTAATTATTAAATCAGCATGTGAAATTCAGTACAAGTTATAAATATTTTGCATTATTTCCCTTTACAAAAATATAAATAGAACATTACGATATATTAACTTTTTTTTAAAATCATTATTAAATGTTTTGAAATATTATATATTATATGATTTTGCCCATTATTTTTTCTGGTTATACATTTAGATTTCTACCTGAACTGAAAATATCGAATAGGTGAATCTTAACGGTGCAAAGACTTATATTTGAAGTTAAAACTAATGGGAATTATTTTTCGTTTTACTGCTTTTGTTAAAATGAAACGAAAATCGAGTAACCGGAAGTATTACTTTCTACCTTTAAAGTACTTTTAATTTACATTTAATTTTGTTGATTCGAAAAAAAAAAAAAATAACCTCATGTTTTGTTTGCATTGATAAAAAAACCAATGTATGTATCCATGTTCAACCAATTCGATATCTAACTAAAAAAGATAAGAGAAAGAATCCTTTTTAATGAAATTTTTGTGCTTTTGTTGTACATAAGAACATTAATATAGCTGTAAAATATACGTTTGAAAAGTATTTTAGAAAAAATGTTATGTTTTACAAAAAAATGTAATTAATTGCTTAACTTTTTTTTTTTTATCTCTAACTGTATTTCAAAATTCTTAAATTAATTGTAACAACCGAGGTAAGTGAAAATCGTGTGTTGCCCCCATCAGATTTTTTTATTTGATTTTTATATTCAAAATATCTTGAAACGTGGTGGCTCAAGTCATTAAAAAAATTTTTTCTTGCTTGTTTACAAATTTTTAGTATAATTATTATTTATTTTTATTTTTATTTTTTTTTTTTCTCACCTCTTTATGAAATATATAGTGAGCATTGTAGAAGTCGAGTTTTCACTAGATATACACATGTTAGGGTCTCAAAGTCCCACAAAAAGGAGTTTGTCCGTTTGTGGTAAGCCTAGCTCGAAAACGACAACTCGAATAAAACTGAAATTTCATAGTGAATTTTAGTGATTTTGGCCTAATCACCTCCTTGCACGGCCGTTGGCTGTGAACTGTACGAGTCTTTAAATGTATTGAGCCTAAGACCCTTCATGGGTTGGGTAACCATCGCCATAAAAGTGCCTAACAGTTAATGGAGTAATTTCTTTGCTAGACCAACTTCATCGATTTGCCGTAAGATCCTACCTTAAAAGTAAATGGTACGTAATAAATTTATTGGCCAACTAATTGGAGCAGTGTTATTGTGAAATAGAAGATATTAGGTCGGGCGGCCCAGTGGCTAGAGCACAATTAGGGCTAAAGAGTTACAAATAACTTCCTACCTTCCGAGTTAATAAGCGCTCGTAAATTAAAACAGATTGCCTTTTTCTTTCTCACCGCTAAAGCTAAAGTCTTATCAGCGCTTCTAATTCGTGTTTCTGTTAGACCGTCACCAAAGCCAATTTGTAGAAAAAAAAAAGGTATGAAAAGCTGTTTCGGATATCTTTAGCCAGGTTGTAACTTCCAGCTTCAAAATGAATATTAAAGAATACTAATCAGAAAATATTTCTTTCATAAATTTAAAAACACCGGAGAATTGTTTTTAAATATTTTAAAAATTAGTAAATTATTGTATAATGTTTAATTATTTTCAAATGATATTTTAAATCTAGCGGTTTGGTCTAGTGGATAGAGAACTAGTTTACTTCTCCGGGGTCTTGGTTCATATCCCGGCTGTAGCAGAATATTATTTATTCTGCTATTTTATTCGTGAGGCGATCATGGGGTATGGAGACTCTCCTGGGGCAGACCTAACATCTATGAAGTGGGTACCCGAAAATGGGGAAAACCTGGCGACTGAGCTTGATCTCGGCCTAATCATCTCATTGCTGTCCACAGTTGAACAAAAACAGTACAATTCTCTAAATGTACTCTAAAGTCCAAGACCCTTTATGAGTTGTGGAGAAAAAGGTTTTTATTTTATTTTTATTATTAATTTAAATATTTATATTTAACAATCTGCTGCTCACAACACATCATTTCCGAACCCCCTCTTCTAGAAATTAATTTAAAAAATTTTTAATAAAATGTAATTGAAAAAAAGTTACTTTATGATCGAGCCGAAATATTTATTATTGGTTAAATAATATATAATAGAAATTGTTATTTACAACTGTTTATTTTTCAGAATATACTGGATATGAAAGCTAATTTTATTTTACACCAATATAAATAATACTATGTTCCGTGGCATATAGGGTAATAAAGTAATTTACTTAAAATATACATTTTATTTATCAAATATCACTTATTATGATACATAAAAACATCGTACATTTGAGGCATTGTTACTCTCGAGAATACTGAGGTTCTTTTTACCACATAATATTACATATAGGTACCTTTGGACATGACTGCTTGACCCCCAACTTCCGACTTCCGTGCTGGACTTCCTCTTATCTTCCCGTCCGGGCTCAGACTCCCTAGGTACACCGCTATCCCTGCTGTACGAGTGGAGGGGTCTATTTTTTGTATAGCCCTTCTAAGAAGCCTTCCTGCTTGTCGCCCGGAACTGCTCTATTTTGTACAAATCAAAAATATTTCTTCACCTCCCAATATTCTCGATACATAGCATTCACCTAACCTGCGAGGAAAGAAAAATTAAAAACCGAACGGTTTTTGATTTTTCTTTAATTATCAAAACATAAAATTACAAGAATTAAACTAGTTATAATATTGTACATCATGTTAAGTCAGAATTAAATAAAACATGACCTCTAAGAATAAACAAACATTTAAATATAATAATAGAACTTTTTTTAATACAGTTTTTCTTATAAAAGTATTTATTTACTGTTCGTATTCAATACCTTTCACTGAATCTACTTTTGCAGTTACAAAGTCCTTTAGAGTTTAATATACATAATCTTCTTTCATCACAAAAATATCATAACGCTAAAATTATTATATTTTACATGAAATGCTGTGCTTATGAAATTAATTTTCTTTTTTTTCTTTCAGATAATCAGTTGATTAATGTAATGCATAATACATAATATAATAGTAACAAATACAACATATAATATTCATTGGATATTTTCTTATCATGTGGCAAATTATTAAAACCAAAATGAATCTACTATTAGGTTTCTAAGGTACCTGTTAAACCTCTTTTCTTTCAAATAGTCATATTACACTAATAACACATCCTCAGTATTCTCATCATTTTTTAAATTATACTTATAATATAAAGCTATAACAGTGTTAAATGAATGGTATGAATATAGAAGAGATTTTAGCGTCACAATCAGGGTAGTCTTAAGAAGTGGAATGAATCTCAGATTTTAACTAGAAAATAATAATAAAAATAGCTTAACTTTCTGATGACCTATTAACGACAAAAATTAAATTATCAGGAAGACCTACTAGAATTTTAGACATTTAATAGCTGGATCAATATAAATATAACAGCAGTACTCTGGGTGTACACAAAATACATTACCGTCTACAAAAAATAAATATCATTTCCGCCTTCGGGATAAGAGGAGGCATACAGCTACTCCGCATAAAGGATTCTTCCCTTTTACAAAACCTATTGGAAGGTAAAAATATCATCTTAGAATGAAAAGGAGGACTAATATCTACTCCAATTAAAGGGTGATTCAATTAAATAATTAAAAGGTAATTAAACACGATAATTATACCTGAGACCCATTCCTTTTACATATGAAGTATCAATTCAAGGTTTATCTTAAATCTTAATCTATATATACAAATAATCTAACCCTAATATTTATATAGCATGTACAACTATTTACAAGTTTTCCAGAATGTTTTAACCTGTGCATGGCCCAGGCTAAACACTGTTAGCTCGTCATACGGAGGGGACGCTAATTACCCCTTTTTATCTTCTGGAAACGGATAAAGACTGCCGTATAACAAAATAATATGTTATGAGGCCTTTTCTAACATGGTCCAAGACCATGTAGCCTTTATAATCTACATATATAAAAATAACAATTGTTATTCCTCTAACGGGCACCTTTCTATAAACATCAAGTACAGTGTTGCTAGGAGCAAGTGGAATCGAAAATGTATTTAATTTGAAACTGACTAGTTTAGATCTATATTCTTGACTCCGGAATAGAATAAGGGATTTCAGAGTTAAAAATTGAGTCTGGAAGGTTTTCTGATAAGGGACACTTTCTTCTTTGAACTTTTCAGGATTTTCTTGAGGAATCAATATTATTTTAAATTTCTCATTAGTGGTAAGATCGAGTTTTGCATTTGGTTCTGTTTCAACCGTCTTTTCACTATACATTTTATTTTCATTTTGAGTAGTAGGAGTCATTAGAGAATGGAGTTTTTCTTGAATTTTCGGGTTGTTATCTTCTTCTTTTTTACTTTCTTTCTTTTCACTTTCCTGGTCATTTATTTCTTCGTACTGAGATTCTGCTTCATCCTCAGTAGATGGTGTTTTTCCGGAATTGGCATTAAAATATTTATTTGGAGTTTGAGTGGGGGTCTCTTCAGGTTGCAGTTCCTCATTTATGAAATTATTTTTCTTTTTAATCTCTTCTGGGAGTCTTTCATTGGTGTTCACTTCTATTTTATCTTCAAAAGGATCTTTCTTATTTTTCTTATTTTCAATGCTACCAATATTCTCCTCCAGATGAACAAATCCATTATTTACCCAATTATCGAATCTTTCAAGAATATTCATTATTGAATTTTCGAAACGTTTAAAAAAAATATCTTCTTCAATATCTTCTTCTTCTTTGAAGTTTAGCTTCTTCCCTCTTAATTTGGTCTGTGGCTTAGTTGTATTCGAGCACGGGATCACTGACTCTCCGGTCAACCCCAGATCAGATACTTCTGAACATTTTGGCTTTGGTAGCTCATCTACTCTGGAAGCCATAGTAAAAAATCGTGTGCGAAATAATAAAAAACAAAACCCTGGCTAATCATCAAAAACCTTTAAGGGTGGTTTAAACGCTTACACGAACAAAAGGCATATATAACAAACATCTAACAACTTTCATAAAACCACTTCAAAAAACTAACCACTTTCAAGACCTTAAAACAGTAGGGAGGCGCACAAGATGCTAACAATTTAATATTAATTAATGAAGTATTAGTATCAGATTCGTATTTTATACATATGACAATATTACCCTAATGCCACTTATAACATTGACTTTTAATTAACTTATAAATTGTTGATACCAATAAAGAATTGATAAATTCGTCCCCACAAGCTGGATGCCATAAAATACTATGTTCCGTGGCATATAGGGTAATAAAGTAATTTACTTAAAATATACATTTTATTTATCAAATATCACTTATTATGATACATAAAAACATCGTACATTTGAGGCATTGTTACTCTCGAGAATACTGAGGTTCTTTTTACCACATAATATTACATATAGGTACCTTTGGACATGACTGCTTGACCCCCAACTTCCGACTTCCGTGCTGGACTTCCTCTTATCTTCCCGTCCGGGCTCAGACTCCCTAGGTACACCGCTATCCCTGCTGTACGAGTGGAGGGGTCTATTTTTTGTATAGCCCTTCTAAGAAGCCTTCCTGCTTGTCGCCCGGAACTGCTCTATTTTGTACAAATCAAAAATATTTCTTCACCTCCCAATATTCTCGATACATAGCAATAATTTAATTAAAATCTTCAGAGCCGGAGAAAATTTTAAAGTTGAACCATGATATCGAGTGAGAATTATATTAAAAAAATGCTTTAACATCCGAGGTATATGTTAAATATGTAAATTCATATTCGTACAAATTTTTTTCATGAAGATTGTCTATATACAAATACATCCAGAACAATCTGGGGGGCATTAGAACATAAACGTTTGTTTCAGTTGAAAACTTTAAGTCTGCGAAGAAAATTAATCGATCAATGCTTTTCCCAATCTGTGAATGTGGATTTTAAACGGGCTCGCTTACTTTGAAGGATGGACAGCGCCTTAAGGTTTTCGAGAATAAAGTACTGCGTAAAATATTTGACCTAAAAGGGAATTGCGGAGCTTGTACTCTGTGAGTAAAATTATAGCATCACGGAGACTCAAATGGGCCTGTAGTTTAGGCTCAGTGAAGAACGAATTCCGTACGTTAGTATTCGCACTATTCACTAGTATAGTGGAGGAGAGGTATGTTGAAGCGTCAATGGGAGGATTGTGTTCAGTTTAATATCGGGGGTTTGGGCTTGAACAGTGATCGTTTGACAAATCTGTGTAGGCATTATTAATTGATATCGGCATTGAACCTTCATGTTCAGAAGCCTATTATTATTATAAGCCTTTAAGTTGGCTATACGGTGTAGCTGGCACGAAATGGTGACAAATTAGGACGGTTTGAATGACACTGTTCCAAGTTTTTAGGCAATCCAGTTAATTTTCTCCCCTCGCTGAGCTCTCTGCTGTGACAACTGCGGACCTAATTTTCTCCAAAGCTGGAGGCAAGAGGGGAGGCTTCTTCGAGCGATCGCAGCTCCCTCTGTTTTAATTGTGATTCCCCATCTCGGCGAGGGTTCGAATTAAATTCGGCTCTTTCGAGGGTCTTCTTATTGGGGTCCGGGAAAACGTTCAAAAATAACTCCTGTCTTGGAAATTTCATTTTCATATCGCGTTTTTCCCCTTCGGAAAGGATTAAGTCTTTTCCTTATTATTCGCTCGCGGCGAAAAGTTAATAATATTGTCTTAGATGTAATAATACACTATGAAGTGCTTTTGAAATGAAATAAGGGCTATATTAAAGATTAATTTTGAAGCGATCCTAAGAGGCTGGTTTATTTTAGCTCAGTGAAAAACATTGAATATACCTTACCGAGTTTATCTTTTGTTTTTGGTTGGCGTGACATTCCATGTAGGACATTAGGCATACAAATTATTACTGGTCTTCTCGGAGACCTTACTGCGATACTCGACGGTATATTTTTGGAAGAATCTAGCAATTTGCTCAAAGGCTTCATAGTCGCTAGGGAGGAATCTTTGAGTGAATCCTCTTATGCTTTCACTTACCTACATATTAAAGGGACCTCTGAGTTCAAATAAACTAGTCTATTTAATTGTAAAAACGAAAAGTCGTACGGAACTGAAATTTCATATTTAAGACAACTATACGTCCGAGATGTTACAGCAACTTTTTCATCAAAATAAGTTAACCAGAAGAGCCACTTAATACAGTGCATTTTGCACCTCTTTACGATTTTTTCAAAAACATTTCTAACCATTTTGATTAAACTCATTATAGCGATGTAAAATTTATTAGGCATCAGTATCGTGTAGGGTTCATTCTGACAGGGCTTAAATGGTGATTTTTTCTATTTTCCCTTTTTAATGTACCGTTCATTTTCTAGATTTAAAACTAAATCATTGTATTAGCATTTATTAATAACTTGTTAGGATACAAGGTGAACGGCTTTGATAACCAACTAAAGGAGAAAAGAGCAAAAATATGTTTTTTTGTAAACAATTTTTTTCCCGAACATGTGAATAGTAATATAGATGTATAATATATCGTTAGAAAGCTAAAGGTTTTAGTAAAAAATGTTGTTTTATGTTCAAAGTCGTGGAAGGTAAAATGACGAATAGGACATAAACTTAAGTGATTATAGTACGTCACAATATTACATTGTAATATTATTTTATCAAAAACATATGTTTCAAACGAAACTTGATAAATTTTTTTATACTTTTCTCAACTCATTTGTTTAAACGATTTTAATACCGAGGTAAGTGAAAGTCGTGTGTTTCCCCCATCAGATTTTTAATCATATGCTTGAAAGTCTCTACCCGAGACTGGGTGTTGAGCTCAGAACCTTTTGCTTGGTAAAATACCTTGTACTATGAAAGGTAGGATGAAAAAATAAGTAAATTGTAGAATAGTGTGCCAGTCATACACATTCGGGCTTAAAACTTAATGAATAGGATTTAGCTTAATGTTTTCAAGTATATAAGGGAGCTGCGTAGTCTAGTAGATAGGCAGAATATTATTTATTCTGTTATTTCACCCCTTAAGCTACCCTAGGGTATAGAGAACCTCCTGTGGTAGAGCCAGCCTCTATGAAGTGAGTAGCCAAATAATGGGGATAAAACCTGGTGGCTGAGTGATCTAGGTCTAATCACCTCTTTGAATTTATTTATTAAATTTCAAAAAACAAATTTTTTTTTTCAAATAAATTTATCAAATATGGGCCATTCGAAATCGTCCAGACCTTGCCGCTCGGCATTTTTGATTTGTGTGATTTTTCGACCAGTTATTCTCTGTTCTTTTGTGAATATAAAACCATAAATACAATTCTTTTCTAGCCAATACTTTTAGTGTTGCAGCCGTTTTAAGTCAGCTTCACGGGCAAAAACATGTCATGGGAAATTCTTTCTAATTCCTGTAATTGTTTAGATATCAAATCAAAACAAAAATTAACAATAAGACACAGACATGCTTTTTTTTTTGTTTTTGTTTTTATGACTCATTCCCTAAATAGTAAAGAAAGTTGTTCAAAATTTTTTTTTTCTTACAGCTTAGTCATAGTCCTACCAAACCAAATTATTAACACTAGAAACCATTAAAGTCTTAGCCACTAAATTTGATCCTATAGTACTTATCATATAGAAGTGTAATCTGTTTGAGTTTTATTATTTTACACTCAGTCCTTTTTTGAGATATTTTACTTTAAATGTTACAGAGCTGAAAAATAAACCTTTTTTGAAAATTTATATTAAAAAAAGGATATAGCATTACACGAAAAAAAATGTCTAAAACAAGTAGTTTAATGACAAGCCTATCTAAAGACACATAATTAAGCATGAAAATCATTTCTAACCTCCCTCGTCATAGTGCGCATAATATTTCAGTTGATGTAATTTTTTGTGATTTTTTTAAACTGTAATCTTGGCTACTTAGGTAATGTGTTGTAGGGACCAAAATTATATATATATATATATATATATATATATATATATATATATATTATATATATATATATATATTATAGGTGGAATAGTCAGGAATCAGTCATTTTTGAAAAGTTTTTAATTTTGCCAACGTTTCGGCTCAAGCTTGTGAGCCATCATCAGGGCTACAAACATCAGAACAAAAGAGATACATATTAATATGATAATGAAAATTTTCTTCTGAATGTAGTGACAATGATAACATTTGAAATAAAACAGAAAATATACCAACATACTTAAATATTATAGATACAAATAATGATAATATGATACATAATCTGATGATGATAAGCATAACAAATTTTACAGAACTTTAGACTTTAATATAAAAGTAAAAAAAACATATATATATAAACGTACCATTACTGAGCCATGTCCAAGCATAAACTGAGGAAAACCATAAACATAGGTAGTATGGGGAGGGGTTCGTGTAAAAACCCTGTAGGTTTTCCCCTCTAAGTGTAAATACTACAGCTTATCTTTGTTTTTAAAAAGTTTTACAAAATTATATAATGGAAAAAACAAAATAATATATCCGTATGTACAATAAGGTTGAACATTTTTAACAGAAAATTATAAACACTAGAATCTGAGGTATTTAGAAGATCATGAGGTATATAATAAAAAACAAAATAAAATAAATAAATAACAAAAAACAAGAACCAGAGGTGTTGTAAACAAAAAGATAAATATACAGTAAATAAATAAAATATACATTACACAAGCAATTTGTACAATAAAGTGATAGAGTTATAATTTAAGGAGACGGAAGATGTTAGCATACGAGGGAGAAATTATCTCTTTGTCAGTTTTATGATTTACGGGAACTCGATCTTTTTCCATATGGATATATATAGCTTCGGAGAGGAGTCGCTTTTTGTAGTTAGGTACGGTGGCTAGGATTTCAGGATTATCAAAATCAAAATGATGGTCAAGGGATATAGCGTGTTCGGATAATTTTGAGGAAAATGGGTTACGGGTAGATATTGTGTATTTGTGCTGCTAACATCTTCCGTCTCCTTAAATTATAACTCTATCACTTTATTGTACAAATTGCTTGTGTAATGTATATTTTATTTATTTACTGTATATTTATCTTTTTGTTTACAACACCTCTGGTTCTTGTTTTTTGTTATTTATTTATTTTATTTTGTTTTTTATTATATACCTCATGATCTTCTAAATACCTCAGATTCTAGTGTTTATAATTTTCTGTTAAAAATGTTCAACCTTATTGTACATACGGATATATTATTTTGTTTTTTCCATTATATAATTTTGTAAAACTTTTTAAAAACAAAGATAAGCTGTAGTATTTACACTTAGAGGGGAAAACCTACAGGGTTTTTACACGAACCCCTCCCCATACTACCTATGTTTATGGTTTTCCTCAGTTTATGCTTGGACATGGCTCAGTAATGGTACGTTTATATATATATGTTTTTTTTACTTTTATATTAAAGTCTAAAGTTCTGTAAAATTTGTTATGCTTATCATCATCAGATTATGTATCATATTATCATTATTTGTATCTATAATATTTAAGTATGTTGGTATATTTTCTGTTTTATTTCAAATGTTATCATTGTCACTACATTCAGAAGAAAATTTTCATTATCATATTAATATGTATCTCTTTTGTTCTGATGTTTGTAGCCCTGATGATGGCTCACAAGCTTGAGCCGAAACGTTGGCAAAATTAAAAACTTTTCAAAAATGACTGATTCCTGACTATTCCACCTATAATAGTTTCTACAGTCGACTATACACCCTCAATATATATATATATATATATATATATATATATATATATATATATATATATATATATATATATATAATACTC
Organism: Piezodorus guildinii; assembly: GCA_023052935.1. Lineage (NCBI taxonomy): Eukaryota > Metazoa > Arthropoda > Insecta > Hemiptera > Pentatomidae > Piezodorus > Piezodorus guildinii. Next base: position 91,398,345 of record CM041294.1, read on the forward strand.
TCATCATCATTCTAGTTTTTGTTTGGTTCTTAAATATGCAAAATTGCCATAGTTAATATTGTTTAAAGATTATGTAATTTTAACAGTTAAGAGAGTTTTATAACTCTGGAACCAGCCTAGTCTCAAAGATCAAATTTACATCACTTAAACACATTGTATAGATAGGTAAGCTGTATTCGTTTCATAACTGTTCACTCAGTCTCTTTTGAGATATTTCCGAGTAAACATCGCGCAAAAATTTGGTCAATTTTAAAAATTTATATACAAAAAATGTTCTCAAGATCGAAATTTTTACAGCAAGTAAGACTACGACTAAGCTATAAAGGAAAAAATAATCAAACATAAGTATCTTTTCCTTCACATACTTTTATCTCGCTAAAAGTCTCGTTTTTTAGTCATGTTCGAGAATTTTTAAACAACTTTCTTAAATATTTAAGGAATGTCATACAAACAAAAAATACAAAGCATGTCTGTGTCTTATTGTTAATTTTTGTTTTGATTAGATATCTAAAAAATTACAGGAATTAGAAAGATTTTCCCATCAGGTGTTTTTGCCCGTGAAGCTGACTTAAAACGGCTGCAACACTAAAAGTATTGGCTAGAAAATTTTTTTATTTATGGTTTTATATTTATATTTATATGTTTTTTTTATATGATCCATATATATTCTATATTTAAAACCACATTTTTTACTATTGAAACCTAACAATACAATATGGTATTATTCCGTAGTATAATCTAGTACCTTATGCGAACACTGCGTGTGGTGTTCCTAAATTACTCATACTAATCCCCCTCGGCACACTAATGTAATCTCGTCACCTAAAGCTGTGTGCCCGTGGGATCCCAGCCACCCCATGTTTTCATTAGCATGTTATCCTCCCTCTTATGTTTAAGCTCCTTATGATTATTATTCAACAACTACTAACCAGCCCTCATTACCTTAATATCCTTACGCCTAAGCCTAGGTTGCTACTTTAGTTATTCGTCATGCTTAGGAACATTTTCTCAAGTCTCTCAGCGCAACAAAAGGGAAATATTTATCATTAGATCTTGTTAAAAATTGATGGATTATATCCCGTCCTCTCCACGAAAAAAAAAGGTAAAATGTGAAGCTGTAGTTGATCCAGGGATTTTTTTTTTTTTGCTTTTCGAAGGGTAGAATTTTGGTTTTTAATGGGGGACTATGACCCATAGTCGATTGTCAACGGTTACGGTTTTCCTCATTACAGTAACCCTGTCAACGTTCAACGGTTAGAGAGGAAAATTTTATTTTTGCTGTTCAATGAAAACCATGCATAACAGCAAAAATCTCAAAATTTCACTCTCCTCTCTAACCGTTGAATATTTTTTTTTTAACAATTTGTATTGAATAACATTACAATCTTTCCTGATTTGGACATTAATAATAGTGATGAAATACAACATTTGTACAATATTTAAACAGCAAAAAAAAATAATAATAATAAATTATGAATGGAATAATTGGAACTTTCTCTTCTCTTCCTTTATATTTTTATTTATTATAACATAAATAACACTTTAATGACGTTTCGAGGTATTTCTTTGCCTCATCTTTAGATTATTCAATAAATATTATTCAAGTTTTCAACTCAATTATCACTATTATATTCTAAAATATGTTTCTAAAAAAACTGTATTTAAATTGTACTTACAAATATTTCCATATTGCACATAATATTGGTCATATATCTTTTATTTATATATATCATTTATATAAAAGACATTTCGTCAATGATTGTTAAAAAATTTATTGTCGTTGTAGATATGTTTATGATATTAAATTGTATTTTAGATATTTATTGAATAATCTGAAGATGAGACAAAGTAATACCTCGAAACGATATATTAAAGTTTTATTTATGTTATAATAAATAAAAATATAAAGAAAGAGAAGAGAAAGTTTTAATTATTCCATTCATGATTATATTTACTCATCTATAACAATAATTGACTTTAAAATAATAATAATAATAATAATATATATATATATATTATATATATCAATAAAATGTATGCAAAGTCTAGAACTGTATATTGAGTATAACACTATGGTTCTTATAAACGTTTTGCTTCTCTTGCAGTCCAGTATCTATTCCCTCAACATGACTAAACATTTACACTTATTAGACACACATTTTCTTTCTGGTCTTAATTTATTTATATCCTTGCCTTCTGCGTAAATACATAAATACATTTACAGTTGCGAACCTTGATTGGCCAATGAAGGTAGGTTTCTCTTGAACCATTTTAATGATAATAAAATGAAGAAGTTTATTTGACCGGACAATTGAAAACCTATCGATAGTGTAATAGCTCCTTGAAATGTCCGAATATTCTTAGAAATATTAAAATTTAATTTTCTGCATGACGTTGTGAGATACTCACTTTCTTATTTTGAGGATTCGACTTTTAAACTTTTTGGGAAATTTTCTCTTCTTCTATTTGATGCCACTTGTGTTTATTCGGGTTCACGTCAAGTATATATTTAGGTTTTTCTGATGAACACTATAGATAACAGTAAAACATTTAAAATTTGATTTTTCTCTTTGACCATTGAATATCGGACTATGGCTCATATGAAGTTTTTTGTTTGTCTTGAAATCTAATATTAGCTCCTACAATATGATTAGACATTAATGAGGAACATATTAATTTTCTGTGAGGTCCTTTTTTTTAAATTCTTGTCTCCTCGCATCCTGGATTGTCCAATGAAGATATATATATTCTGCATGACATTTTACGACACTTACTTTCTTATTTTGATGGTTTGACCTTTTAAATGTTTGAAACGTTTTCTCCTCTTTCATTTGGTATCACTTGTTTTTCTGTACGTGCACATCAAGTAGATAATAACCGTGAATAACAACAATAATTTGAACATTTGATTTTCCTCCTTAACCATTGAATATGGGTCTAAAAGTCGTTATAAACCTTTTCGTTTCTCTTGTAGGCTAGTATCTCCTGATGATACATTTATGTACACCTTGGAGGTAAGTGCAATTAAAAAATAATAATTGATTAATAACTCGTGATCAGAGCCATTTCAGCTCTTATTATATAACATCGAACATCAGATGTGATTCTGACTTGAATGGTTATCGGAAAAGGCACAAGTTGCTGGCAGAATTCCAAAGGAATCCTGTAACAGCTCGCGTAGAGCACACGTCGATATGCAAAGCCGTGAATTCGAAATTTTATTCAAAATCCTGAGCGCTCCCCCCGCTGAGACAATTTATTCACAAACACAAACATTTATAAGATTAGCATACAGCTCGTCAAGTGAACTGCCATTGTGATGTGGGCAGCGTACTGTACTGAGTAGGAGAAAACGGTATATCGTTGTCTGAGGAATATGTATTGAGTCATGAATCATGGCTATACCTCACACGAAGTCTCTGAGGTAAGATTGTGCAACTCCAGGCAAAGGAAAATAAAATATTATCAAAGGATATGAAGGATACTAAGGACATATTGTTTATCCATAATTATTTATTATATAATATATAACCACTCTAAATTAGAATAGAATAGAATAGAAAATGAACTTTATTCAGGGACATAGTCTCTTCAGAATAACATTGATGTAACAAATAAATATATCTCTTCTGGCCAGAATAAATAAAATAGATTGAATTATTTACAAACTTAATTATTTACATAGGTATAGTAGATTAACCAAAAAATAAATAAATAAAAACAAAAATTTATACATACACTCACACACATACACACACACTCATACACAAATCATAAAGTAATGATCATAATAATAATGATAATAAATACAATAGAATGATAAACTAAAAAAAACTAATTTGCAAAAAAAAAAATAAAATATTTACATAGGTAAAGTAGATTAACAAAAATATATATGTCTACACACACACATACATACATCAATCACAAAGTAATAATCATAAAAATAGTGATAATAATTACAATAGCATAAAAAAATAAAAACAACAATTTTGGGAAAAAAAAACAAAAGAAAAATAAAGTAAGCATTTAGTCATTATAATGATTAAATTATATCATCAAATATCAGATTTAAGGTCAACAAGCGTCTGTGATGGATAATCGATACTGGAAAAGGAGATATTTAAATGTGGATAAGGAAAGAGCACGACATATATTGGAAGGAATGGAATTCCAAAATGCTGTGGAACGGGCAAGAAATGATCGATCGAAGGCTTTAGTTCTGTGGGATGGGATATAGAGGTCGGAGTGGCGCGATATTGTTTCAAGCAAGTGGACTGAGGATTTAAATTGAAGGAGACTGTAGATATAGGAAGGATGCTGGGATTTGATCGTTTGGTTATGAGAAATTACCCATTACGCATAAGACAGAATCTTAATGTACATATTTTTTTATTAAAAGCTATATGGACTTAAGCTTTTTATATTTACGGACGTACTAAAAAGACACACATTCAAAAAATACAAACCTGTCAATCCAAATTTTTAAGAATGACAACGAACTCGCCCACTTATGTTTCAAACGATACTCTTCATACTGACTACAACAAACCACATTCGAATGACGTACAAACGATTGCACGACAAACTACATGGCCACATTAACAATTTTATTTTAAAATATGACTAAAACTGACATCCCTGACATAACTCGGCGCAGACTGAAAAGGAGTTGAATGAGAGACCTTCTAGCCTAAAATAATAGTTTCTGTTTGCATATCAGGAAGATCCACCACTGGGTGCTGTCTTCCTCATGCCTAACCATGCCACGTTTCCTTGTTTATAAAATCCCATTTGCTTATTGTATATATTTTAAAGGTGCAAATAAAATCATTAATTAAAAAAAATGATAATTATAAGAGATGAGATAGTTTAAGTGGCGGTAAAAATATATTGAAAAACAATTTATTGACCTGCGTTTCGGGCCTTCATCAGGACTTCTAGGCAAGCCACTACTGTTTTGGATGCTGCTTTTTGGCTCCTGGAAGCCCTGATTTACTGTTACTCGAACATTCCGAGTGCAATAAAAGCAATACATACTTAGGTAAAAGGGTATATAATTAGTTGGCCGCTGAGAATTATTAGGAGAAAGTAGTCCGGGTGGCGGTCAGTGAATGTAACAATTAAGTAGTTTCAACCATTTATTTTCTACCAACGTTTCGACCCCCATTGTGGGTCATCATCAGGGCGTATGTAGGCGAATGGAAACTTCGCTCAGTTTAAAACTCAGTTTTCATTTGCCTAAAATACGACCTGATGATGACCACAATAGGGTTCCATTCACTGACCGCCACCCGGACTAATTCCTTCTAGTAAATTAATGTAATAAATAAATAAATAAATTCTTTATTATCCTGGGACATGTCCCTTTAGAATAAATAATACAGAAAGTACAATGTGTGCTTTGGAGTCTTAAAGTATATTAACTACATATAAACAAATTAAAAATTACTCATATGAACTAGACATATTTAAATGTGAAGTAAACAACAATCACAAAATAATAATAAAAAGAAAGCTTATTTGCAATTTTTTTGAGCCTGGATATTCATTAAGTAATTAAATATGCGGGATTTGAAGGTAGAAAGAGAATTGGAGTGACGGATGGAAGGAGGGATAGAATTCCATAGGATTGAGGATCGAATGAGAAAGGATCTGTCGAAATGTGCAATTCGGTGGGCCGTGCTGTATAAATCCGAACGCCTGGAGCGTGTACAACGAGGATGGACGGAGGATTTGAATTGTAGGAGGTTAAAAATGTATGATGGGCGGCGGGATTGAATAACTTGGTAAAGGAATAATGCGAGAAAATACTTGCGACGATTGGAAGGGTGAAGCCACTTCACCTCGCCATAAAAATGAGACACGGAAGTGTATCTAGGGACCCCGAAGATGAATCGGACAGAGCAATTAACTAAGCGTTTTATTTTTACCTCCAGATCCCCAGAAACACCGTCGTATATCGTACAGCAATAGTCGAAGTGAGAAAATATTAGAGAGGTAACGAGGAGTTTTCGGGTTTCCTGCGGGAATAGGTGACGAAGGAAATACAGTCGCTTTAAGGTTGAAAAGGTACGGCGAGAGATTTCGAAAATATGATTTTTGAAGGGTTTGGTCAAAGGTTACTCCCAGATTCCTGACAGTCGGGTGGAACTTAATAGGATGTGTTGGTAATGTATTATAAGATAAACAAAATTCTGGTAGTGCCAACACACAACAATATTATTGTTATATATAGAAAGCTAAAGATTTTAGGAAAAATATTATCTTACAGAATGTAAAAATAAAATAATAGTATTTGTAAAATGTAATACAGAGGGTGAAAAGCAGATAAAACAAACTGATGGTTGTAGATAAAAAAATTATATTGTTATGTTATTTAATATAAAACATATTTTCTAACGAAACTAAATATATTTCTTTAAACCTTTTTGAACAATATTTGTTAGATATTAAATTTATATTGACGACCGGAGTAAATAAAGGTCTTGTGCTGCTCACACCAGATGTTCAAACGATCAGAATTGAATAGTATGGGAGGATTATGGATCACAAGGATTGGATTAGGGAGGAATTCAATGGTATTCGAATATTAATATTGAGATAAATTTGAGAGATAAATCGAAACATATATAATGTATAATCAATAATGTACTGAGATGATTTAGTATATAATAAATTATATAATATTATTTATGTATCTATACGATACATAATATGGCCTAAACGATATCCTTGAAGGAGAGGTGGATATATAACATATATTATAGACTAGGACTGCCAATTTCCTTATTGCCCCCATCATCAATAATGTCCCCATCAAGAAATATTCACCCTCTTCAAATTTATGTATCGGCCTTCTTAGCTTCCTTATAGTATTCTTTAACCTAAATCATTTTTTATTTAGTTATTTTTTTTTAATGAAATCTTATATTACCTTTTATACTTTATGTTTATCATTGAAAGAAAAAGGAAGCTTTTACAGCTGTTGTAAAAATCAATTTTAGAAACTTTGTTATATGGAGTCAGGAAACTTTTAAAAGTTGAATTACTGTTAAAAAATATAATAATTTTCTACTATCACTTACTACTTCATTAATGCGTGAAAGTATAAGTAATCGGAATGGTTTGTTTGTTTATGCTTAAAGGCGTAAAACTCCGAGGTCATCAACGCCTATAAATTCACTTAAGTTGAAGAAATTTGTGGGAGAGGAGTTATATTTTGACTTAAGGAAAACAATCATAAGAAAAGTACTCATTATACTAGGTGAACGACCAAGTGAAGCGAAAATCGAATAACTTTATATAAATAAAAATAGAGAATAAAAAATAAATAAATAGATAAGTAAAATAAATAAAAAATTCAGATATAAGACCTATAGTTGAGATAGGAGCTGGTGTGCTTTTAACAAATGTATAGCCATTGCTATTGATGCTTCGTTGTCTCTCAAAATATTGCTCAAGTTTGAAGTCAGGCCTATTCTGTTAATACTTTCTTTATAATGAGTGCACTCCTCAAAGATGTGCCTTATGGTAAGGGTGGAGCTGGAGAAGGTGCATGTTGGCGGTGCCTGTTTTGTTATAAGGTACGAATGAGTTAGCGCAGTGTGGCCAATTCTTGGACTAGCCAAGGCTACCTCCTCCCTACGGTTACTACGCCAGGATGTCGACTTACGGCTTTCGTCCCACATAACCTGAAAGTTATTCCCTACTTCCAATTTTAGGGGTCGACTTAATTCCGATGGTGTGAGGACGGCGATAACCCGACCTGGGAGCGCTTCTTTCGCCAGCTCGTTGCCGACAATGGCAATGTGGCTGGGAATCATATGAAGCTGACGGACTAGTAATCGGAATGAAATATAAATTAAATTATTATTTTTTTTTTTTTTACATATTGCTACATCAATATTTTAAAACATTTAGTAATATTAATGAAGTTATAATTATTATTATACCTTAGCTATTATCGAAGCCGTAGATACTATGGTAATAATGGAAGAGATTATCATGGGAGGACGAAGAACAAATTGATAAGGAGCTGGTTACGGGAGACCATTTGTCTTGTCCTGCCTCTGACAGTATTTTAGGAGCTTGTACCATCTTTCTTATCTGCTCTCTCTAAGGGTACAGCACTTCTTCAATATTCAACCTCCTCTTGGCTATCTTCAGCAATTAACCATCCCTTCCTTTCAGTTAGCATTAATATTTTTTTTTTAAATACAAATTTTTATTTTGAAAAGTTTTAATGGCCATTTTCAAGGGTCTACAAAAAATATTAATATTTATTTACATTCTCAGAGGAATCCATGACTGTTTGTGGTATTTTGTGAACTAAAATATGTGAGTAGGGCGTTTGAACCTAGGAGTCTGTGCAGGCGAAATTTGGTGGTATCGGCATCGAACCTTCGGGTTCGGTAAGCCTTTTATTATTATTATTATTATTTACATTCTATAATATTTTAATATATTTAAAGTTTCCTTCATTTATCGTCTTGCATATTGTATAATATACATATGGTCATAATTATGGTGCTTTTACTATTTTCTATATTTTTATGGACTGCTTACTGAGAATTGACCCGCTTTATGATCTCTGTATTACAAATTAAAATAATAATAAAATATGAATAGAAACAAAAATTAAATTTTAATAATCATAGGTATCTTAAGCGTTCAAAAAGAATAAATGAACAATAACAATAAATTAGAAAAACTAAAATCCTTGTGCACGCTAACACGTCTTTCACTTACTATTTGCTAAAATAAATTAAAGAAGTAAATAAAGTTTGAGAAGTTAAAGTTTTTAATTAAAGTAAAAATCAAACGCAAATTATTTCACAATGGTTAATTATTTCGAAATAACTGTAATAGAGAATAACTGTTTATATAGCTGTTGATAGGTAATTAAGTAGTTTGAGTAATTCAAAGGATATTAGCATATCACCACTGCTAGTTTCAAAACGATATATCTCTGCTATTTCTAAACCGATTCTTTTTTCGTCTTGTGGAAAATTTAATTCTATATTTATGTTATTTATTTATGTATTAATTAGTGCTCATTTATTTGTCTTCAAAATAACTGATTTAAGGGCGTATATATTGGTGAAATTTCATTTTTGTTTTCTATTTTATAATTAATAGTGGTGTAAAAATTGTAATCGTGGGATGTAATGTGGGTATTATATTGTGTGGTGTAAGACTAACTACTTAATCCTGTTTAAAACTCTATAGACTTTTTTCTCTATCTTCTAAAATAACGGAGTTATTAGCGTATGTATAGGCAAGATTTCAATTTGTTTCCTTTATTTATTTTTTATATTCGGCACAGAGTTCTGATCCTAAATCTCAATACAATATTTTCTCTATGTTAAAAAACCTAGGCCCAATGTCCCGGTTCAAACCCTCAGGTGGCCCTAGGATTTTTTAATGGGATACAAAATTCTTTGTCATGCCGTCCTTCGGAGGGGACGTTAATAAGTGGTCTCGAGCCTGTACGATGTCAGGACTCGTTAATGATCCCCATCCTAATTTAACCTGGATAGGCAAAATTTAGGTCTCTCACTGTAGCATCGTCCGATTAGCCACGGCTACATAAAGGGGCGTTAAATAAATAAACAAATATCTATGTTAATAAACATCTCAGTTATATTTTATCAGCATTATGGTTTTCGAAAATAAGGTACTGCGTAAAATATTTGTTCCGAAGAGAGCCTAACGATGAGGACACTTGGGAGTTTAGAAGGTTGCTCAACACGGAATTGCGGAGCTTATATCCTGTGAATATAATTGAATTAATAATATCGCGGAGACTCAAATGGGCGAATAAAGTTGTTGGGCTCGGTGAGGAACGGATTCCGAGAAAGTTGGTATTTACTGATCCAATTGGTAGGCGTCCGAAAAGTAAACAGAAACGTCGATGGGAGGATTGCGTTTAGGCTGATCTTGGGGCCATGAGCTTGAACGGTAATCATTGGACGAGCATGTGTAAGCGGAATTCGGTGGTATTGGCATCGAACCTTCGGGTTCGGTAAGCCTATTATTATTTATTATTATTATTATATCATTATTCACGGTTTCTTGGTTAAAAAACTTTAATACATTGTTTCTCTATCTTCAAAAATAATTAAATAACTCTGTTTGATTTTCTCATAATTGTTCTGAGTTTTCTTTTGGTTTAATATTTGTAAGATATATATTTTGACGTTTCAATATCTTACAAATTTTGAATAATTCAGTTATTTTTGATGTTAGATGTTCATTCAAATCTTATCTTGAATCTCCCTCCATACAGAATATATTTATTAATTAAAGTAAATATTTCTTGTTAATGTGGGTGTATTTTGTTTTTTTTATGGCTGCACCCCCAACCATCTTCCTCAACTAAAAATTCTTTTATTTGCGTATTGTTATTAGCTGTTAAATAAATACTTTCTGTGTGCAGAGATCACCTGTGGTGTAGCGGTAGTGTAACAGCATTCTAAGCTCAAGATCGTGTGTTCGAACCCAGCAGACCATAGGAATTCTTAAAGTCAGTAAAAAATCCTTGGATATGCCCTCGATTTTTTTTTATACCGCATTTTCCCTATTACATCCTATAATCCGATATTGTCAGTAATTCAAACACCCTCCTGCAATAATTAGTTCAGATTACCGGAATTAAACTTTATTTTTCAAGAGGTTAAAATTAATTAATACCTGATGAGTTTGAAAACTTTAACGATAACCTGCTCTAATTTTATTTATTTATTTATACAGAGCATCTACCCATTAAGGGTCATTAGCTATATACATAATTGTTTTTTTTATCTTAAAATAATTTCATTTACAAGACAATAATGGTGAATGTTTGGTAGAAGGACATTATATCTTAAATCACATTGAAGACTTTACATTTTTTTAAAAACTTGAATACTTTTTGAACACACACTTCACTGTTACCTAGTGCTATTTCCAGCCTGGTGTCAATTCCGCACTCCGTTCTTGCAACGCTGAAGGCCCCGCAGTACAGTACGATGTGCTCCACCGTCAGAGGTGCCTCACAAGTCCTGCAGGTCGGTGGGTACAATCCTTTCAGTAGGTAACTATGTGTCAGCGCTGTGTGCCCGCTTCTTATCCTGGCCAGAACCACTTCTTCGCGCCGATTTTTCCTCTCTGACGTTTCCCATATCCCTGGAGTCTCTTTAATTTTTCCTAATTTGTCTTTAGTTCTACTCCACTCAGCAGCCCATGTAGTATAAATCCTTTTCTTGACGTATTTTCGCCAGTCCGATGCAGTTGTCTTATTGACACGTGTCACTTCCCTTCCAGAGTCCATCCTTGCATTATTAGCCGCTCGGTCAGCGTCCTCGTTGCTTCCTATGCCCAAGTGAGATGGGACCCACAAAAATTTTATTGTTTTTCCTTCACTTTCGCATTCTTCCTCGAGAATCTGGATTCTTTGAAACCAAGGCTTCTTTTGAGTACCTATTCTCTATTGACTTTAGAGAACTTAGAGAATCAGTTACAATCAGGTGATGTTGGTGGTCGTGTTTTACTATGATTTTCAAGGCTTTCCAGATCGAGTAGAGCTCTCCAGTGTATACACTATTTGGTTCTGGTAAAACATTTTTGATACAAATAGAGCCCATGAAAACAGCGCAACCAACTTCGGAGTTCGATTTAGAAGCATCCGTGAACCAAAAGCGGTAATCGGAATATTGTTCTTCCCGCTCTTTATACAGCTGGTCGTATACATATTGAGGTGTTGTGAGCTTTGGGAATACGGTTAAACTGTAATCGATCTGGTTTTCCATTTCCATCCAATTTGGTACTGAGCTATTTGGCATCGTAAAGATTTCTGGAATTACTATTTGTAAATCGTTTGTCAGTTTTTTGAACCTGTTGTAAAAACATTTACACGATTCGTGGGGTTCTTCGCTTGCAATTGGATATGCCGTGGATTCAGAAGCAAAAAGTTTTTTTCTTGACATCAACTTGCCCACGTATGCCAGTAGCAGGTATTTCCTTCTTGTTTCTAATGAGGGCTCACCACTCTCCACGTACAGGCTTTCGACAGGTGTTGTTCTGAATGCTCCGATACAGAGGCGAAGAGCTTGGTTGTGAATTGGATCCAGTAACCTCAAAGTCGAAGCGCTAGCTGAACCATAACCGACAGCTCCATAGTCAATTATAGGTCTGAAAAGGACTCGGTATATCGTTAATAACGTTCGCCGGTCAGATCCCCACTGAGTGTTGGCTAGTACTTTAAGTAAATTTAAGCCTTTTTGACATTTTAATTTTATATGACGAATGTGTTGAGACCAGTTTAGTTTTTGGTCAAAGTAGACGCCTAAGAACTTCATAGTGCTGGCATAGGAAATGGGTTGATTTAAAAGTGTCAGTGACGGGTGTGTTTGACATTTTGTTTTTCTGGAAAAGTGTACAGCTATTGTTTTGGAGCTTGAAAAGCTAAACCTGTGGTTCTAGACCATGCTTCAAGGTTCTTCAATGTTTTTTGTAGCTTCCATTCAATATACTCTAACGACTTGTTTCTAATATAAATTGTAAAATCGTCGGCAAACAAAGAACATCTTACTTCAGGTGGTGTTGTCTGTGCTATGCTGTTTATTGCTATCAGGAATAAAGTTACGCTCAGAGGGGATCCTTGCGGCGTACCGTTTTCCTGGAGAAACGTTTGAGAAAGGTTAGTTCCAACTTTAACCTTGAATTTTCTTTCTTTGAGGAAGTTATTGATGAATATCAGTAATCTCCCCGTGAGACCTTCTTTTGAAAGAGTGCTTAGGACATTGTATCTCCACATAGTGTCATATGCTTTTTGGATATCAATGGACACAGCAACCAAGTGTTCTTTATTAGAGAAAGCTGTCTGTATTTCATATTCAAACTTCATTATTGGTCAATGGTTGAGTGGTTTTTCCTGAAGCCGTACTGCGAAGTTGAAAAAAAGTTTCGTTTTTCTAAATAATATGTCAATCTATTGTTAACCATTTTTTCTAGTAGTTTCGATACACATGAAAGGAGAGATATAGGTCGATAGTTATTGATACTAATGCCTTTGTCATTTTTCTTGATAGGGATAATTATAGCCACCTTCCAGTTTTCAGGAAAAAGTCCTAAGCTCCATATCTTATTATAAATAGAAAGTAAAAATGTTTTTGCATTTAAGGGCATTTTTTTCAAAAATAGATATGGGATCTGATCTGGTCCTGCAGTGGATTTATCTTTGCACGTACTTAGGGATGTTTTCATCTCAGATAAATTGAACGGTTGATTATAAATTTCCGAATCTTGCGTATGGAATTGAATAATATTTTTCTCCTGTTCTATCTTATACTGTTTAAAATCTGGGGTGTAGGAGTTTGTTTTCGACATATAAGAAAAATGTGAACCAAAAGCTTCGGCGATTTTCGATGGGTCCGTTATAATTTGACCGTCAGTCTGAATCGTAGAAATAACCTCACGTTTTTTAGATCCTTGGATCGCATTAACTTTCTTCCAGACGTCTTGCAGACAACTGTTACTATTAATTGAGCTCACATAGTTTTTCCATGAATTTTCTTTGCTTGCCCTTAATACCTTTTTTGCAATAGATCTTAGTTTTTTGAAGTTGTTTTAGATCTTCAGGTTGTTTTGTTCTTTTGAATTTGTTGAATGCTTTCTTTTTGTTCAGTATTGCGATGCGGCACTCCTCATTCCACCAAGGAACTAGGCGCCTATCATTGAATGCCATCTTGTGCGGGATACTCTTCTTTGCAGCATCTAGAATGGTCAAATTAAGGAATGATATTTGTTCCTCTACTTCAGTTAATAAGCTTTCCTTGTTTTCTATTTCCCTTTCAATTAACGTAGTAAACTTTTCCCAGTTGGCTCTTTTGAATGACCATCTCGGAGTTTTGTCAGTCTTGAAATCAGTACCACTATCAAACTTTATAGTGATTGGGAAGTGATCGCTTCCGTACAACATGTCCTTTACTTCCCAATGCACTTTGTGAAGCAGCCTAACATCTATTAATGATAAATCGATGGCAGAAAGAGAGCCATCACCACATAAATGAGTTGGAGAACCGTCGTTAATTAGAGTCAAAAAATCATTAGAGTCAATAAATTTCTCGATTTCACTTCCCTATTTCTATAGTCAAATAATGAGGAGCCCCATAATTTGTTGTGTCCATTTAGATCTCCGACAAGGATGACAGGTCTTGGGAGTTGATCTACTATTACTTGAAGATCATTTGCAGTGAAATCTTGATTCGGTGGGATATATATATTGCAAACTGTAATCGGTTCAGGTTTAAATATTTTTGCGGCTACAACTTCTAGACTGGAATGAATTTTAACTGGTTCTGAATAAACGTCTTTATTAACTAGTATAGCTACACCTCCCCAAGCGGATTTACAATCTGTTCTGTCTTTCCGGTAAATTTCGTGATTTTTTAAATTTACTACCTGAGATTGTGAAAAATGAGTTTCTTGTAAACACCAGCAATACGGTTGCTCTTCATTTAACAGTAGTTTAAAGTATTCAAAGTGTTTGTAAAACCCATTACAGTTCCACTGTATGATAAAAGAATTGTTAACCATAATGTAAAATTTTATAAAAAATGTTTCCAAGAGATCAGCTGCGTTGTTACCAATTAATTATCCGTACTATCGTCTGTGTTACTTATAAAATCTGTTGCTTCCCACTGTTTTTTAAGAAGTTTTGTGATTTTAAGTTTTGTTCTCCGATCAGTTATTAATGCTTTAGTATCTTTTAGCACGCCCCTAAGACCCTCCGTATTAGTAGTAAATTCCTGGACAAATTCACTGATGTTTTTAGTATTGGGGTATATGTCGATTAACTTGATCATGTCTTCAAATGATATAGGGTACTTTTCTTTATTTCCTTCAATTGCCTGTCGAGCACTTTCAAAGTTAACCGAAGAATTATTTTTTTCAGCTTTTTTTAGTTTCTTCAATTTTTTACCTACGGGTTGAACTGGGGTCATCAATGGGTAGTCTTCAAAATTGATAATATTTTCAGGGTCTTCCTGGGAATCTATGGTGAGGTTTAATTCGGTTGTTGATACAGTAGAAGGGGTAGAGCTAGAATGGCATCGTTTGACCCCGGATACCACGGTAGGTAGTAATATTAAATTATTGGGATTATTGAGAGCAGTCGATTGAGTAGGGTTATCTAAGGCGCCACCGCTAGTAAGCTGGTTGTCATGACTACCAGACAACAGCTCCACTGTACCGCCTCTGGCAGCCTTAGGCACTGGTGAAGTACTAGCGTTGTCATGGCTACTGGCTAGCGTGGCCTCTACTATGTTATCAGTGCTGGGTAAAACATGATTAGGCGTATCGAGTAGCGAGCGATCGGTGTTTGTTTGTTCACTGACGATACTAATTATTTCTGGATTGAAATTAATTAGTGTAGCCTCGTTTTCTTTGTTTTGGGGCTCAGATATATCTATATCATTCTCACACTCTGGGCAATCGGTAGAGATATGCCCTGGCTGTTTGAAAATAAAACAGGTGACAATGTCTTCACCTAAAAAAATTCGGTAAGCTACATTATCGTGTTTAATTAACAATGAAGATGGGAGTTTGGTTAGGTCCTCAGGTGGGATGTAGACTTGTCTACGAAAACTTAAAACATGGGCCAACCGTGGGTCTTGGTACCCGGCCCTGAGAAAGTGCATTGGTGAAACTAACCTCAACCCTAGTTTTTTCAGTTCATTTTCTATAGTATCATGAGGTATGGAAGGGCAAGCATTAGAAATAATAATTCGTTTTGCTGGATTAATTAACCGTTTTATGTAAATTTCTTTGTCGTTAATAACTATTGATTTATGATTCCTAATGATATTATCTACTGCCTCTTTGTTACTGAAGTGAATGCAAACTGCTCTAATTGAACCTGATCTAACCAGCAACAAACGAACACAACATACCGCAATGTATAGGCTATTTGTCAATGCCTATAGCTGTGCCTAGACTATGTATGCTATGCATGAAGTATGTTGAGCGCGGGACCAACTTGCCGAGAGAGTTGGACCGCAGATGGCACAAAGCCCCAAAGACCTCTCCCAGGTGGAAGTGGCAATGTAAGCCTTAATGCTCTCAAAACTTTCAGCTCAACTTTAAACCTGCCCATCATTTATATCTCTTTAACAAGTCAGCTTAACTCGTCACGACATAAACTCTCTTTTTAGACTTAGCAATGTAACATTATATCACACATGTGCTTATAAGTAAATAGATTACCGAAAAAAAAAAACTCGTTAGGTAGTAAAGCTTTTTTTTTTTCGGTTGGCGCCAGAGGCCTTAGAGGCCCTTGGCTTCGCGATATGGTTTCTTAAGTTTCCACACTGCGATACTTCATGATATTTAATAGGGTAGGGTCATCACTCCCTACACTTATTTTCGTGAGTAGCCATCTATTGGCTGACGTGACCCACAAACCGGGGTGGAAGTTCGTAAGTGAATTCCCATGTAATTGCATGCTTGAAAAGTCCTTCCAGGACTAGGAGTCAGACTCACAAGCTTTGGCCTGATAGACTAGCGGGCTTGCCACGCAGCTACGTCCCCCTCCCTTTGTAATTAATAAAGCCTTAGTATATAATCCTTTGTGTATGGAGGTGTCAACTGTGGTGTAGTGGTTAGCATTACATGAGAGTCTTCTATGCCTTATATCGCGGTCCAAATCCGGCAGACCGTACGATTTTTCAAAGAGAGTCAAAAATGTTCAGTTATGCTGTTCTTCGAAGGGGACGTAAAATGGTGGGTAGGCAAAATTTAGGACTCCTACTGTAATTACGATTAGCCACTGTAGCATAAAGTGACGTTGTATAAACAAGACGTCAACTGAATACTTTGTATTAGCAACTTTTAACTGAAAGATTATATTAGTGGATTTTAGAACATTTTTGAAATGGTTCTATAACGAAAAATATTTTTATCATGTCTATTTCTTCTTTTTGATAAGACGAAATATGTAATTAGTGGTAGAAACGTTGAAGATCTTGGTGATATTAATATATCAAAACATAATTTTTAACACGTTGAGAAATTTAACTATTTATGTTAAATAATAAAAAAAAAATCCAGGAAGAAATCCCCAAAATCCCGGTTAAAGTGGGAAATGCGTGTTATTATTCTGTTGCGAAATTACTTAGCTCGTGGCTTCGGACTAAAAACTTTAAGGTTAGAATTATTAAAACTATTATTCTTCCGACAGTTCTTAACGGGTGTGTAACGGGCTCGCTTACTTTGAAGGATGGACAGCGCCTTAAGGTTTTCGAGAATAAAGTACTGCGTAAAATATTTGATCCTAAGAGGAAATTCAGAAGTTTGCCCAACGCAGAATTGTGAAGCTTGTACTCTATGAGTAAAATTGAGGTGATAGCATCGCGGAGACTCAAATGGGCTTGTAAAGTTGTTGGGCTCAGTAAAGGACGGATTCACAAAAAGTTGGTATTCGCTAAACCGACTGGTAGGCAATACCAAACGGCATCGGGCCTTCTTGTTCGTTAAGCCTATTTTTATTATTATTTCTTATTTTCCTACACCCATTGTTTCTTTTATAACAAATACAATTATCCCAATTATAATGAGTTTATCCCGAACTGTTGTTGTGTATTTATGACTCAACCATACCTATTTCTTCAATACCGAAATATCTCCGAACGATTTAGACAACTGAAATGAATTATCATAAATCACTTATTGGGATGCACTTATTCTTCATATGACATTATCATGTATCGAAATCATACTACACATTTATATTATTTAAATACAGGTCTAAATTTAAATAAATCCATAAAAAAAAAATAAAATGCTGAAGGTAGACTGTAGTTTGTATAAAACACCACTAAAGCAGGCTTATTTAAAAAATATATCAAAAACCTATTGAAGCATTTGATGACTCTAACAATACCAATTTACCTGATTTAAACAAATAAAATCTACAACACTTTTATCAATTGTTAATCTGAAACTAAGAATTGTTGAACTATAAATAAATTTGTCTAATAGTCATTCCTCCCCAAAAGATTCTAACTAAACATTTCATATACTACATAATTCTTGATCCATTTTTCATAATTATTTTATTTTTAAAGAAAAGTCAGTATAAATCACTGATGTTTGGGAAAAAGGCTAAAGTAATCATTTTTAAGAAAATGAAGTTTCAATGTTTTCGAATTAATAATATTTTCTTTAAATAATGTACAAGATTCATCGATATAATAGTTAGACAGGATCTAAAATAATGTTTTAAAACTTTGGAAAATCGTCCTGTAAACTGCACATTCAAAGACTTCAGCCCGTTTTCCCAAACATCAGTGGAATATGTACATATAAGGGTTTGAAGAAAATTTTATTTAAAAACAGTGGTCATTAATATTTAAAACTTTATTACATAATACAACTAGTCAATAGGCTAAAAGAAAATAGACATGAGCCAGACTTGTAGGGAAGATTCCCATTATCAGCACTCATCTTGAGAAAATTAAATATATTTTTTGGTATCGTCGTTCCTTATTTCTTGAGTAATTACTTTTATAAATTTATCATAGTACAGTAAAAATATTCATAATTATTTTAAAATACTAGACCTGTTGCTCCCGGACCTGATTTTGACGAACATTAATGTTATGATAATTTATTACTTAGACTGGAAGGTTCAGAACTTGTTTTTTATGATAAACCGTTTTAAATAGATGAGCTGTAATCTCTAAAGCATTACAAAGACTGCTGCTATCTTTACAAGGCACCGCCTCCAGTCAAATGTAAACTGATAGCATGTTTCTCTTGTGTTTTAAAAGTTATCATTGTCTTGTATCTATTGGAAGCTGTGCGTCCATATTCAACCATATTGCGTCCATATATGTATATGGCATCGACCTAAAAACATTATAAAGTAAGCAGAGATGTATGATTGAACGCAAACTAGGATCAACTGTGGTTAAGTGGACTTCTTTGACTCATATCTCGGGTTCAAACCTGGCCGATGGGTTGCCCTCGGATAATTTAAAGGCATTGAAAAATCCTTGATTATGACATCCTTCGGAGGGAACGCAAAATGGTGGTCCAAAGCCAGTGCGAGGTGAAGAACCTTATCATAATTAAACCTGGATAGGCAAAATTTAGGATTCCCGTTGTCGCATCGTCCGATTAGCCATCGTAGCATTTAATTAATAAAAAAAAATATTATATATATGAAAACCCTTCTCCCTTCATCATCGCATCAGACGCAGGCTTGACGGATTTTGCTAAGACAGGACATAGTTTGTCGATCAGTTAGCCTCTTATAAGTTCTGATTTGACCATGTAAGATTTTTTTTTCTATTATATATATATATATATATATATATATATATATATATATATAATAAGTTTCTCTCGTGTTTTAAAAGTTATCATTGTCTTGTATCTATTGGAAGCTGCGCGTATATATTGGGTTGATGCAAAATTAATGCAGGTTTTTAGTAGGTATTGTAAATACGCCATATCTTTACTTTAACCATATATATTTAATCAAAATAATTTCCGTCTGAATCAATGCACTTTTGCCAACGTTCAACAAGCTTTCTTATTCCACCAGAAAAAAAATCCGAATCCCTGGACTCAATGAAATCACGAAAAGAATTTTCAATGTCGTCCTGGTTTTGAAAATTTTTCTCCCTCAAAAAGTTGTCCAGATGCCTGAAAAAGTAGAAGTCTGTAGGAGAGAGGTCAGGTGAATAAGGCGGATGTTGGAGAACTTCGTAGCCCAACTCGTGAAGTCGTCGAAGCGTTGGTTGTGCAACGTGTGGTTACTACTGGCACCCACTTGGCCAACTTTTTTACATTACCAATTGCTTCCAAGTGGCGTACAACTGTGGATTGGTTCACACCGAGTTCCGCCGCCATTTCTCGTGTGGTTTTGGTTGGGTCTTCTTCCACTTTTGACCTCAGCTGGTCGTTGTCCAGAGCAAGATGACGGCCCCGACCTTCCTTGTCTTCGAGGTCGAAATCTCCTCTGCGAAACTTCTGGAACCAACGCTGCATCGTGCACTCATTAATAGCCCCCTGACCCCACACTTCATTAATATTACGAGCCGTTTGCGCAGCGCTGCGCCCTAATTTAAATTCGTAAAAATAAATTTGACGAAAATCGCACTTTGACATTTTCGATTCAAGACCTTTGAACACACTGAACAAAACGATTTTACTAAACAAATTCATGGTGAAAGAGAGGGTATTAGATAAGGTTTGTTTTGGTATAATAATGATCAATGTTAGGATTAGCTTTGTTTACACAATTGGAATTAAGATATTGCAATGGAGGAAACCTGCATTAATTTCGCATCAGCCCAATATATACATAACGTGTTAGGTGTGTATGATGGGGTAAGGTTACAAACACACAGCTGGTGTCAAAAAGATTATGTCAAATGGATTTGTTACTGCTTCAAACATGTTTATATTTTTGTTCCTCTTATGTTTATTTAAAGCTAATTTTTATTTTTTATATTATTATTGTAGAAATTTTATTTTATTTTTCAGTGGCAAATCCATTGTAACCTCTTGCCAGCTGTTGTCATTGGCTCTGTTGTTTTTGTGAGTTCCTCATTTTGGGCACTCATTATTTCTTTCGTCATTTTACCTGTTTATTTAACAACAGTTCTGCAATAAAAAAAAAGGTGTTTTAATTATTATCTTCCAGCTACTGACTATTTATTATTTTTACTTTCATCTCATATATGTATATACGTTTTTTTTTTTTTAATATGTTCTTTGCAGTAACTTATGTTTTATCATTAATAATACGGTAACTCAGCACGATTCTAAAAAAATGACTTGAGTAATTAATTAAATAACTTTTTTTCAAATTGAATGAAAGCAGTTTAAAACTAATAGGCTGATGTCATCGTTTAGGTTTTAGGGTTATTGAAAATAAGAAACAAAAAAAAAAGTAACAAATCTAGATATATTAAGGAAATAACAGGAATAAAATAAAGCTAAAAGAATCTCCTTTTGAAATATACTACAAGTATCCACATTGCTGGATGCCACACCAATCTCATTAGCTGTAAATGTGTTTATCTTCTGCTCTATTGCTTATTTACCTCTTCTATAATTTAATCAGTTCCTTCTTCTATTTTAATGGTTTGTTTACTTATTTTTTATAGACATGTTCTTGTTTCCTTTTAACTTCTTTAACAAACTAATGAAGGGTTTGTTGTATTTTTTAGAAACATTTATTGGGTTAAGTGACCATCACATTACAAAGTTGTGTAATGCAATATCAGAAGGTTTTTATTATTTCTTGTTTTAATATAGAAATGATATTGTAGTAATTGGCACTATTCCCTTAAATAGATAAATAAATTTATATATATATATATATATATATATATATATATATATATATATATATATAAGTTAAGATCGCGAGTACTATGGTATTAGGCCTAATACCAGCTCTATTTATAAACAAGATGCCTTATGTACATATTTAGACGAAAAGTCAGTTGAGTTATCAGTCTATACCAGTGTGTTTCTCGATCTCCCTTCTTTAAATTAGACTGAATAGTGCACGTACGTAACTGGTGCCGAAACCCGTGATCACGTGATCAGGATTAGAGACCGTTATTGTTTTATTTATTTATTAATTTTTAATAAATTTATTTATTTATTTAAATCAACTTTAATATTTTTAATTTAAAAAAAAAAAAAAAAAAAAAAAAAATCGTTTTTTTAAATACCGTTGAGCTAACGTAACTTCAAGATGGCAGAAGCTGTGTTAAAACCACCGGTTCTGAACTTACCAACGAAACCGGAATTACCACCGTTGCCGAGAGATACTCTAGCTGAGGCCCACGCGAACACCCTGGCATGGATGAGGGTGCGGGCGGCCACCGCCCAGGACTTGAGAAAGGCTGTATCCGAGCTGGAGAGATTCAATGGTGAAGTCGGTGAGTTAAACCATTTCTTAAAAGGAGGGGATCGACTGATGGAGAGAATAGAGGTGAAGATTTCTGAGCGTATGATCGACCTTGGGGACGCTGAATCAATTAAAAAGGACTTAGTGTGCCGGGTCAAAAGGAGAGTACTCAACGTCATTCAGGCTGACGAAGAAACTCCATGGCCAGTAATAAAAGAGAGGTTAAAGAAGGCTTATGGTGGAGGGAGGTGGACGACGGAAGAGGATATATTCCTAATGTTCAGAGAGGTGAAGCGGCCACGCCAGAGTGACGGGCAATACGCAGCAGAACTTCTAACTCGTTTTAATAAAATCACAGAGAAGATGAGGGAGGTGATAGAATTGGCTGGTGTGGAAGCAAGAATGAACTTCTTGTCAACCATCTTGATGGTTCAGTTAGCCAGGGAGACAGGAAGAAAGGATGGTTGGCCAAGGGATCGCACGTTTGTCGAGTGGGCTCAAGAAATGGTTGACACTAGCGCCCGGGAGGAAGAATCACGAATGGAGGTAGAAGATCAGGGATGGAGCAGGGTAACATCACGGAAACCCAGAGTTGTGCATACGGCTTGGGGGAGAAGAGAAGCTGACTACGAGAGAAGAGGACGAGCATCGACCGAGGGAAGGAGGCTAGTTCTTCGAAAACCAAGACCAAACGGAAGAAGAGAAGAGCGGCGGTGCCATGGGTGTGGAAAAATCGGACACCTCGTTGCGCAGTGCCCCCGTACGAAATGTTTTGAATGTGGAGCAGAGGGACATATTGCGCGGCAGTGCTCGTATATATTTAGGCGGCGGGATGCACAACAGGCAGAACCCATGGAAGTGAATGCCCAGAAGATAAGGCCGAGAAGTAGAGCGCTCTCAGAGTCTACAAGGACATCAGGATCTTCCGAGACGGAGTGTGAAGAGGAGAGGCAAGGGACTAGAGGAGGCGATGGAGGCAGTTACGACCGCAGGAGCGGGCATCGGCGAATGGCGGCAGAAAGGCGAGAACGAGTCGCGGCCTGAGAAGAGTGGCAGGAGTGGGGCGACCGCACGTTAGTCAACTACAGTGTGAGGAGCGGATGCGGCGGTCTGCCCATCATCCGAGTCGCTGGAGTGAGGTGCCTCGTGGACACGGGGAGCTCCAGCACCATCCTGAGTCGAGAGGCTGCGGAGAAGCTGTGTGGCGGCGAGGAAGCGCATCAGATACAGGTATGTGCTTGCAAACTAATCACTCTGGGTGGCCCTTGTGATGTAGTGGGAGAAGCGAGAATGGGCCTAGATAGGTGGGTCAATAAGGGAGGCCGGTTAACTATACATATAGTGGGGACCATGCCTCGCGATTACGAGGGTATAATTGGTTGTGACCTTCTGGAGAAACTAGGATCGCGTATTAGGAACGTGAGTGGGAGGTGGAAAATCCGGATTGGTAAGAGGAGTTACAACTGTCGCAAGCTGATCGATGGGAAAGGAGCTAGGGTTGGCGCTATTAATCGTATGGAGGATTGGAGAGAAATGGTACGAAGGGAATACGGCGATGTTTTCTTTGGTGATGGCGAAATTCTAGGGGTTACAGGACTAACGGTGCATGAGATTCCATTGAAACGAGAGAGTGTTACCTATGTGAAAGAGAGGAGGTATCCTCAGGCGTTAAGGGAACACATCAGAGAGGAGATAGAGGAGTTGAGGAGGCAAGGAATAATTGTAAATAGTACTTCCCCATTTAATAGTCCCCTGTGGGCTGTTAAAAAGAAAAGTGTGCCGGGTGATGAGAAATATAGGGTTGTCATTGATTACAGAAAACTCAACGAAAACACTGTAGACGAGCACTATCCGATCCCCAGGTTCGAAGATATTTTAGATCGACTTAGCGGGGCAACAGTTTTCAGTACACTGGACCTTAAGGCGGGGTACCACCAGATTAGGATGCATCCCAAAGACCAGCACAAAACTGCATTCACTTTTGAAAGAGGGCATTATGAATTTACGAGAATGCCCTTTGGGTTGAAAAATGCGCCGATCACATTTCAACGGTTCATGGATGAGTTTCTTCGGGATTAGACGAGTCATTTTGCCAGGTGTACATGGACGACCTCCTTGTCTTCAGCAAGTCCGAGAAGTTACACCTAGAACATCTTCGCAGGGTCTTCGAACGGGTGCGTGAGTTTGGATTGAAGTTGTCAGGAGAGAAGTCAAAGCTTGGTATGCAAGAACTTAATTTTCTGGGACACACCATCTCCAGAGAGGGAGTGAAGCCTGATAGAAGTAAAGTGGAGGCGCTTCAAAGAATGGCTATCCCTCGTGACGTAAAAGGTATCCGGCGGTTGCTAGGATGCTTAAACTACTACCGGCGCTTTGTTCCTGAAATGGCGGAATACCTCGTACCCCTCAACGATTTACTCAAGAAAGGGAGAAGAATAACTCTGACGCCCCAAATAGAATCTAATGTTCGGAGGTGCGTGTCACGTCTGCAGGAGGAACCGGTTCTGGCATTCCCCGAATTCTCAAGACAATTCACCATCACAACGGACGCGAGCGAGTACGCATTGGGCGCGGTGCTGTCGCAGGAAGGGGAAGATGGAGATAGACCTGTTGCGTATGCTAGTAGGCGCCTAACCGATACGGAAACGCGATATAGCGCTTTGGAGCGGGAGCTACTCGGCATCGTGTGGGCCATAGATCACTTTAGACCATATGTGTACGGAAGAAGATTTCGAATACATACGGACCATAAACCTCTTCAATGGGTAGCAAAACTGAAAGAATCTTCTGCGAGAATCACAAGATGGAAAGAGTTTCTAGCCCAATATAATATGGAGATCCTATACAAACCGGGGAAAGAGAATGTCGTCGCAGATTGGCTCTCTAGGGCTATAATGGTCAATGCAGTAGAGGAGGACCATGGTGAACAAACCACAAGCATAAGGAGGTTGCAAGAAATGGTACCAGAGAGAGAAGAACACCAGAACGAGGCGGCATCCCGGACAGATGAAAGTTCAGCGGAAGATCGACCAGTCGAGATAGCGGAACTGGAAGAAATAGTAAATGACAAGCGGCGACAGATTATATGGAAAACTAGGACCACGGGAACTTTGAAGGTCGAAAAAGATCGTTACGGGAAGTGCGTAATCACTACGATCTGGTCGATACCTGGGGTTCGGGACGATATTATTTGCCGAATACTGGAGGACGCGTCGGAGCCAGGTAGGATCCATCACATTTATGTGGGCAATGCGGTTCTATGGGAAAAGATTAAGCGCCTTTGGAGGAAGGAACGCATTGGTGTGGATCGGACATTCGTCCGCTGTACTCTGCAGGGGGAGACGCTAAAGGAAGAAGAGAGGCAACGAGAGATAACGCTGGCGTATCACCAGGGAAAAACCAACCACCGGGGAATACAGGAAACATTGCAGGCACTAAAACGAAAGTATTTCTGGTGTGGTATGCGACAGACAATCGCAGATGTCGTCGGGAATTGTGCTACATGTTCCACTACTAAGTATGACCGTCATCCACCCAGAGCGTTACAGGAAGAGACACCCACAGTAGCGTCGTCGCTCGCGGATCTTCAAGTGGACACTTTTACTTGGCGTGGATATAAGTGGGTCACGGTGCTGGACCTTTTTAGTAAAGCGGCAATGGCATATCTGGTAAAGGAGCGTTCTTCGGAGGCGGTTTTAAGAGCTCTTCGCACGTGGTTTCAATTTTACGGCGTTCCGGATCGAATATCGTCGGATGGGGGTAGGGAGTTTGATAACTCAGTTATCCGTTCCGAAATGAAGGCAGTAGGGGTCACGTGGCACCTTACCATCCCTGGACACCCGAAGAGTAGAGGAGGAATAGAACGGCTCCATAGCACGCTCAGCGACCATCTTCGGATTTACCATGTGGAAAAGGGGCTAGAGCCAGACACGGCCATGACAAAAGCAGTCTCAGCTTACAACCATTCGATTCACGCAGTGACGGGGTTCTCACCGTTTGAGGTTCTTTTTGGTCTTCGGGAACGGCCAAGGGATAGTGCGAGCACGGCGGTGGATGAGGGAATGTCGCAACGCATGTTGAACAACCGCTTGGCTTTGGTCAAACGCTGGGACAAAGTTCGAGAAAGGATCGACACGGAGAAGCGTAAGCGGGTGGCCAAACATGATCGGAACGTCAGGGACCTTATGGGTGGCGTTAAGATTGGAATGACCGTCTACCGAAGAAAAGACTCCAATCGAGGTAAGGAACTAGAGAGGTATGAAGGGCCATACAGGGTGATTGGTATTCGTGAGCACAACGTTGTCACCGTCGAAAGTCTTAGGGAGCCTAGGAAGCGGAGGACTGTTCACCTTGAGCAACTAAAGCTCCCAATAGGGATGCGGGACAAGCCTTAGCGGTTTGTTTGAATTCGTTTTATTTTATTTTTTCAAGGAGAAATGCTATTGTTACAAATGTTTTTTTTTTAAAGTGGAATGTGTTTTGTTTGTAGTTTTAGTTGTTTTCATTTTTCATTCTATATTATTGGACTTAATTTTTCTTTTTGTGTCTTGGTATGTGCGATTGTACATTTAATGGTCTCACTTGTGAGTTTATGAAGGGATGTTCATAAACTGGCAGGGGGGAGTTAAGATCGCGAGTACTATGGTATTAGGCCTAATACCAGCTCTATTTATAAACAAGATGCCTTATGTACATATTTAGACGAAAAGTCAGTTGAGTTATCAGTCTATACCAGTGTGTTTCTCGATCTCCCTTCTTTAAATTAGACTGAATAGTGCACGTACGTAACTTATATATATGTGTGTGTGTGTGTGTGTGTGTGTGTATGTGTGTATGCTCAAGTTTATGCCAAAGCTTGTGAGAGTGTTATTTTTTTAAAAAGATATTTGAATAACTTTTAAAATTACTGGTAGTAATATATAATTTTAAATATTTGAAAAAAAATACTGTTTAAAATTTACAAATAAATTAAATACTTAAGAATAAAAGAGAATTAAATGAATATTATCACTTGAATAAGTAAAGATAAATTGTCAGAAAACACATAAATAAATATATAAATATATTATCTATATATATTATATATATATATATATATATATATATATATATATATATATATATATATATATATATATATTATATTTAATTGATAACGCTGTTTTGGTTTCCGCCAACAACTTCTGAACCACCTTATGGATTTTGATACGGTTTTCACCATCATTTAGAACATTCTTTCCTACAGGTTTATAAGTGAAATAAATTGCAATTTAGCTTTTCATTAAACGGGAAAAATACAATTTTTGTAACAAAGTAATCAAAAAGTTATTCCTGAAGTATAACTAGTGTAATAGGCGTATAATATAACGTTGGTAAGTGCAAGAATTTAGAAAAGTTAATATGGATAAAATAAATCGAATTAGTTTATATAAAGTTGTGGTAAGTCCAATTTTGGTTTCTGCTCACTCCTTCTTAACTTATTAGAGATCTCTCAGCCACTGCCTCCTCAACCTACGACGAGGGTTATAAAGCCAGGGGATTAGGAAGAAGATTAAGTTGCTGATGGAAGGTTGAGAATTTGGATGGGATGTGATCAAGTATATAAGGGATCTTGAGGACATGATGTAAGGTCTTGTTTGTAACATAATAGGGAGATTTTACTATTGTTCGAAAATTTCTGAAAAACATTAATATTACAAACAAATAAACTAAACCAACTGTATTTTTCGTTACGATAAACTATAGCGATAACAAATAGCGATAAACTCTATATCGATAAGAAAGAGCTTATTTATTCATAAATGACACCACATTCAAATTTCACCAGTGCGAAGTAGGGGCAGGTCTTATATATATTTATGTATGTACATAAGCATATGTATATATATATAGGTAAGTGAAAGTGATATATATATATATATATATATATATATATATATATATATATATATATATATATATATATATACGGTCACACATATGCATATAAATATTTAATATATATGATTCCTCTTAGAAGTTAGTTTTCATGAATTGACCGCATCGCACCTCTACTGTAATACCGTGAAAAATTCGCTTTGGAATCTCCACTTTCCTCCCCCCCCCTTTCTTCCTCCCTTTTAATATGCAGATGGAATGCCACCTCTGAACCCCCACTTCCACCGACACCTCCCACTCCACCCCCACTCACCCTCCACTTCCCCTGCCACGGGAAGTGGCCGATGACAGAGGGTTATGAAGAATTCCGGCTAAAGAATTACCTCTGGTAGCGGAGCGTGCCCAGATAAGCGGTTTAGTATTTGTTTCTCTGCTGTAATATAATGTCCCATAATGGCATTGTTTTCATTGTCGTCATTTTGTGGTTGAAAATGAGGTTGGAACTGGACAAAGCAATTTTTCTTCCTCTATTTTTTGTTATTTACACGATGTTCTTCCTGGGAATTCCATTGTATCTGTCGTAATCCTCATTTGTCACAAAATAAAGTAGCCCTCATAAAACCGTTCCCAGCTTATTTTATATCCTGGTGGAGGAAGGAGAGGTGTAGAGGGATGGTCATCTGCGTTGTAGTGGCTAGCATAACAGCCTTCTTGTTCGAATCCGGCGGATGGTCCGAGGATTTTTTTAAAGAAGTAATAAGTCTTTACTGTACAGTTTTTTGGATGGAGTGTAAAATGGTGCCCCCGAATCTGTTAGATGTCAGGTACTCGTTAAAGATTCCTATCCTAATTAAAAGATGAGAGACAAAATTCAGGACTCCCACTGTATCATCGACCGATCGACAGTAGCATAAACTAACGTTAAATAAATAAACAAACAATGTTATTTAATGGGTAGTTTATTAAAACAGAAATATTTATTATTTTTAATCAGTAATTCGTTATGATTTTGTTAAAAATTACTTTTTTAAAACATTCGTTGAAGAAAATCAATTTATAATAACTTTTTTTTTTTTGTCTCTTCATATATCTATACTCACACCTGCAGAAACGAATGTGCTGTAGAAATGTGAGATCAGACATGGTTGGCATGGGGACGGAAAGTGCCCAGAAGAACACCATTCTAGGCTTATAATAACTTAAAAAAAGTTATAGAATTAAATTGAGTTACCATAAAAAAATGGGTTTGGGATTAAATAATCAAACAAATGAAACTATTACCTGCAATAATAACTCCTTCTCCTTTTTTTTACCCCTACCTCGCCTTTGAGGGCCTTACGGGAGTTTCTCTCGGGCCAATTAATTGAAGGCGGGGGATAAAGATCCCCAGAACCGAGACGCTAACTCGTAATTATTTGGTTTCAAAGTTTTGGTCTACAATAATAACATAAGTTTATGCCCTTTTCGTATATCTGCATTATGTTTTACAGCTTTATAGATAGGGTAAAATATTTGTTTTGGTGTCTGTATTGGGTACTGTATAAAAAATCAAAATAATAATAATAATAGGCTTAGCGAACCAGAAGGTTCGATGCCGATACCGCCAAATTCCGCCTACACAGACTAGTCCAATGTTCACCATTCAAGCCCAAGCTCCCGAGATCAGCCTTAACACATTCCTTCCATCTACATAAAAAATCAAAAAGCACATTAAAAAATATGTTTGCTCTTTTCTCCTTTACTTAGTTATATAATTCATTTAACTTTAACATTTATCAGTTTTTTATAAATTAATGTAAGATGCTATCGTTATGTTTTTGGAATCTATAAACATTACTTAGGTAGGTACTTTAGAGAAATAAAATTAAATAATTCGACATTTTAGCCCTGTCAGACTATTTCAATCAGAATAAAACATGATATCGAAGACCATTAAAATTGTCATCGGTATCAAAATCAAAGCTGTTCAAAGTCTAGAAGTGTGCGAAATGCAAAAGTTTCTCTTCTGGTTGGCCGAGTTTTATGAAAACGTTGCTGTAACTTCTCAGGTATTTGCGCTACTTAAATATGAAATATCAGTTTTATACAACTTATGGTTTTCAAGGAGAGGCTAAACACACACATACGCACAGAGACATTTTTTCGGGACTTGGTCGTTCAAACTGAAAGAAAGATCGTATAACATGCAATTTTGGTGCAAACTCAAATTTTTAAATTTTCATGATCGCAATACCTTATCTTACTATACATTTAATGTATTATTAATTAATGTGAAAAAAAAGGAATCCTAAGTTCTTTTACTTATTAGTGATCATAGTTTTGCTTGCGACATACAGCCAAATTATTTTAAGTTTTGTAAAAATAATTAACTTATTTTCCTTTCTTGTTTTAGATTTTGAACCGCTCGAGACACCTAGCTGGAATCAACACACATTCTTCCACTATACTGCAACAGAACATCAAGGTACGTTTATTATTAATCTGTATTTTTATTTATTTTTATCTCGTTACTTTGTACTATTTACGTTCAGATGAAATGCATCACTGTTGTATGACCTCAGTTCGTTGCTAGTTGACTGGAACAATTTTGGAATTGACGTCAATTGGTCGATGGGTCTGTAGGCAAGACTTGTGGAGCCATGTAAGATAAGAACTTAATTATATTGTGACGTTATACAGTATATGTTACCCGTTTTCGAACCCCGTTACGTTAGGATATCATTTTTTCTCACGATTTTAATAACTTCTTGTACCATTTCAACCGTTTGAAGGCACTTGCTGAGTTCACTCACCCTCAGTCTTGGCCGTATTACCTCCTTTTATAGAAGTTGAACCTGGAACAGTTCAAATATGTTTGCAATAAACCCTTTATATGCAGGATTAAGTGGCCAGACTTCAGGTTTGATTCAATAACCTCGAAACAAGAAAAAAAAGTACAATGGGCATTTATCCGGAAAGCCGCAGTTAAGGAGCTAGAGGCGAAAATCCAATGTCAGTTTATACAATGTTTTTCAGGCATTATTACCTCCTAGTAGGAGTGGGCATAATCGAATGACGATTATCGGACCATTCGATTATTTAAATCATTCGAATTAATCGATTATTGGATTAATCGGTGTAGAGAAAGGAATAATCACTTGAACTGAACCGTCTAACGTATTTAACGTATAAGGATAATCAAAAGACTTTTTTTTTTTTTTTTGCTCATCACACATATTATATGCACATTTACACCTAGGCTCAGCCAGCTCAGCCACCATAGACCTTATTAATCATTCAATTATTCAAATCATCGAAGTCCGATCATCCGATTATGAAGATCATTCGATTATGCCCACCCCTACCTCCTAGCTTTTCAGGAATCGATGATTTGTCACTATCTCTGGAATAAAAGTGGTATGTAATTAAATTCTACACGAATTGGTTCCAAAAAATGGAACCTAGCGTCCATAGGCCCGGAGATAACTCAGTTGAAGTCCTAAATTATGTTTTTCCATTGGTCCAACTGAGCAATTTAAAAGTAATTATGAAGGATGGATTTATAAAAGTTGAGAATGTTAAGATGTTATAAAACAATAATATGCGCTGAGAGAGTGTTAGTAAATAAGGATGTTTGTCGTGTTTAAATATAAATTAAGGATCTCAAACAATTTTTTTTAAATCAGAGATTAGTGCAGAGTGTTTTCGGAAAATTTCCATACAAGAACATTAGTGCATAAATAGGTGAATTCTTATATAACGAATTTTATAAGGTATCAATTAATAAATTATATACTAAATAACGTATACCAATGAAAATCCTCATACCGTAAATTCGTTTCCTGAGGAATGCGTTAGTTCCATCATAGGATTTCGTTTTTTGTTTTAAGATCTTAAAACATTTCCAGGAGACATGTGTGCTCACAGGGCATCATAGTGTCTCTTAACGTTTTATAAACTCATTCCCTATTAATACGTTTAAACTGTACTGTTTGATCATTGGAAACCACTTGATATTTAGAACCTCAACTTAGTTATCCTCGGGCCAAAGGACGTTAGATTCAAATGCTTGAGACCTATTCTTGTAGAATTTAATGGCTTGCAAAAGGTATTCCCCAGATTTTGTCGAAAAATGGATTCCTGAGAAGCTAGAAGCTTATAATGCCTAAAAAACATTTTCAGTTATTATAGCATTGGCACAAAAGTGAAAAGACAAGAAACAGCTCGCCGCTTTCGGTTGTTTCAATACTTACAAGACAGACGCTCTAACCTTTCACTTACCCTCAAAAGGCTCATCTATATCACCATTATAAGGCTTATCTGGACTTGCGAAGTAAATCTACGGGACTCTACCAAAATATCAAATTCTTTCCGCATATAATCCTTGAATTCCAAAATCGTTAGAAAAATCCCTAACGCTCTTTACGTTGTCACGAATAAACTCATCCATGAAAACCATAATGTTCAATTATTGCTGATTTGGCCCAAACCTGGTATCAATCCTTCCATGACAAACTCTACTAATTTCAATCCTTGCTTCCTCTTCTATTCTTGACAATTCTCCGAGGCGTCTGAAAAGAAGATGATTCCGAAACCTTCTAGTTTGGATTACCAAATGGAGTGTTGCCAATTTGCAGTTTCTCTTCATGTCTGTTCCATGTATTTTATCTCACAGCTAATTTATTTGATGTATTAACCAATACAGTTGTAAATACCAATAAATAAAAAACATTGGATTTTCGCCTATACCTCCTTATCGCGATTTTCCGAACTTTTTTCTTTTCTAATTTTAAAGTTCATAATCCATTTATAAAGTATGGCCAAAGAACCCTGAAATAGCCTGTTATATCAAATGCGCGAGTCAAAGTCGTGTGATACGCGTTTCTCCCCTCATATATATATTACGTAATCATTGAGAAAATGCTCGCCTTGGGAGAACCTTGAGTATATTATTTAATTCAGACTCGTTGCGAAGTGCCGCCAACTCGGAACTGCAGTTTTCTTCCTTCATTTACGAGTGTAAACTCGACGCTCGCTAATTAAGGCTTTAAGAAACTGCTGATTAACGACTGTCGAGGTTTAACGAGATAATTACTCAATCGAGGAATATAAATAGGCAATTATCTATCTAACTAGTCGTCTTCAATCCGTGACTTGGTGGATGATGGGAAAGGGTTACACGACGATAGTGACCGGCAAATCACTATTGTGATAGTAATCTAAGGCCAGCCTATTTATAATAAATATATTATAAACATTATTTTATATCTTACATTCAGACTTTTAAATTACTGTTAGAGCTATTATTAAAAATAAAACATAAATTAAAAAAAAACTATTTATTTAATTAAATCTTTAGGAAAAGTTTCTTCTTTTTAACAACATTTATTTGCTCATCAATTTAACAATTTATTGTTACGGTTCGAGGCTTATACACCTCATCTTCAGAATTTGTGGTCAGCAACTAATAACAATTTAATATTATACTAATTTCAACAGTTAACAATAGTAAACATCATAAATAATATTAGTATCTTATTTCTACTTTACCGGTTTACGTATATCATATCTTTCAATATTGTCAAAATCTTAAAATATCCTTATTTATGTTCAATAATGGTCATTTGTTCAACTTAATTAGCTATTAACTATTACCATATCACAGTTTTCTAATAAATCCATACTCTGTTAAAACTTTCAACTTTAGGCAAGGAGTAGACTAAAGATTGAACTTAACTCCCACTCCCCAACCTTTATACCAATGCATATGTGTATATATATACATATATATATATATATATATATATATATATATATATATATATATATATATATATATACATATACACATATTAACACTAAATATAAAAAAAAGAGAACTGTTCCTAAAGATTTAATTAAATTTATATACTCTTCATAATTGGGTAAATCTAAAAAAAAAAAGATTTCTAGTTTCGAACAAAAGTGACCAAATTTCACTCAGTTCTTTTGAGATATATCCCTATAAATAGAGCCAAAAACCGAATTTGAAAATTCATATAAAAAAGGACTTATTTCTAAAAATAGTATTTTAGATTCAGAAGAGAAAGAGAATTATAAATAATAAATTATTTTTCAGTATGCTGTCAACTCCTGAAATATTAAAATGAACATCGCAAACATTGATTTATGCTTAATTAAATTACTTTAAAATTTCTATAGTATGGTTATTTACTTTTAATTGCTAAAATATGTAGTTGCGGAGGTATTAGAGGGAACTTTTTTTAAAAATTAATATGAATGCTTCATGTAAATTAGAAAAACATATTTTTACTTTAACTTTCCTATATATAAAACATTAAATATAGTTTAAATTTTCATCCTCTAAAGTACCCCCAATTTCGTATATTCGAAACAATAATATATATCATCTTATTAGGACTGATAATAAACGGCTAAAAGTTAAATGAATATGAAAAAAAAAAAAAAAGAGCAAACATATTTTTTAATGTAATTTTGGGTTTTTTGAATATAAGAACAATAATATAGATCTATAATATACTGTTGGACAGCTAAAGTTTTTTGAAAAATTTGTAAAATGTAATGAATGTGATAAAAAGCGGATAAAACTATTGATTGTTGTGAATGACAATTTTATCTTTGTCCGATTATCCATAGTAGCGCAAAAGGACGTTAAATAAATGAACAAAAATTTTATATTGTTTAATATTATTTAATATTTAACATATTTCTCCAACGAAACTAATTTTATTTCTATATACTGTTTTGAACTCTATTTATTAGTTATTTTATTGATTTTAACAACTGAAGTAAGTGTCGTGTGTTGCCCATATAACCCAGATATATGTTATAGATTGAACGACTGTTTGTTTCTTTACTATTATATATTTAAGGCCGTTATCCATAATAATATTCAATGGTATTAAAGTTATTTTTACTTTCACTTACTATATATTGTGTGAGTGTGTGTGTGGTAATCCCCGGGCGAAAACGGTAAGTCCTGTGAAGCTGAAATTTTATATTTGAGACAATTATACGCCCGAGACGTGACAAAACTTTTTTCATCAAAATGAGCTTACCAGAAGAGGCACTTTATACCATGCATTTTGCACCTTTTTTCGACTTTCTCAAAAATGGTTCCGACGATTTTGATTAAACTCGCTATATCGATGTAAAATTTAATGGGCTTTAATATCATGTAGGTTTTATTCTGATTAAAATGGTCTGACAGGGCTTAAATACCGATATTTTAACTTTTATTCTTCTAAAGTACCTTTAATTTTGTAGATTCAATAACAATAAATATATTATCTTGTTAACGCTGATGAAAAACAGGTAAATATATAATTTGAATAAATTCGATACTCAACTAAAGGAGAAAACAGAAAAAATATTATTTTAATGCAATTTTTCGTTTTTGAACATAAGAGCAGTAATATACATGTATGATATACCGTTGGAAAGCTAAAGATTTTAGAAAAAATATTATCTCATACACAAGCTTTTAAAAGTTAATAGAGAGTGATGAAATGAACATAAAACTAACTGATTATTTTAGATAATAATATAATAGATTTTTTAATAAAACACAGGTTTCTATATAAATTCAATTTAATTAATTCCTTAATAGTTTCACGTATTTTTATCTCTAACTGTTTTTAAAAATTCTTTCATTGATTTTTAAAATGGAGGTAAGTGAAAGTCGTGTGTTGCCCGCACCAGATTTTTTAAAGTAATATTTAGTGATTTTATAAGCATTTATTGGCCCAAATCTAACCTTTCCTCCTCATGAGAGTACTAGCTCACCTTGAACTATCATGGTGTAGTATTGTAGACGGTAGGGTAGTTGAAGGTAGACAGGAAGCCGCAATTGAAGAGATGCGCTCAGAGGCCATTTCCAGAGCCGCTTGAATCATCCTTTTTTTGTTTGTTTTTTATTTTGTGGGTTCTGTCTGCGAGTGCATTTGTGGTCTACCCCAGCCGATATCACAATTGCTGGGAGCCAGCTTATTTCCACCCGTGCTGTTGCGTCCGGTTTGGTCGTGCTAATGACATTCATCCTAAATATAACTAACTACTGTGCACATCACGAAGCTCATTGATATGGAACAGAACTCTAAATCAAACGACAAAAAAAATATTTTAGATTACGTAACATATATTAACAAATCACTAGATTATAGGAATAATTAGGTTTCATACAAAAAAAAAGCTGTGTCTCTACAACACATGGAAGGTCTTAGACTCCGTACTGCTTCTAGGACAACGGCTGTGCAATGTGGTGATTAGGCCTTGATCACGCTCAGCCGTCAGATTGTTCCCATTTTGGGTACCCACTATAAAGAGGCTGGGTCTGCCTACCCTAGGGTCACCCCTCTCTCTCCCTCTTCCTCCCTACCCCGCTGAATTAACAGAATAAATAATATTATGCCACAGCTGAGATTTGAACCCAGGACAACAGACGACAGGAGATTAGTGCTCAATTCACTAGACCACTCCGCTCCCAACCATTACCCCATACATTTATTATTTATTTTGATATTAAAATCACTTTATGATAGTGTGGCTTGTCGAACGTGCTATAGTGATAACTCTAAATTTTGCCTATCCAGGTTTAATTATGATAGTCGCACTAGCTCGGGACCACCTCTTACTTTCACTTACCTATATATGAAGTATATAGTAAGGGAAAGTATTGCGATCGTCAAAATTTTCGAATTCCAGTTTTCAACGGAAATTCACTTTTAGGGTCTCCGGTGTCCAAATGACCAAGTCCCGCAAAAAGGTCTGTGTGTGTGTGTGTGTGTGTGTGTGTGTGTGTGTGTGGTAACTCCCGCGCGTGAACGAAAAGTCATATGAAACTGAAATTTCAAATTTTAGACAACTATACGCCCAAGATATTACAAATACTTTTTCGTCAAAATCGGCCAACCAGAAGAGCCATTTTATACCATGCATTTTGCACCTTTTTACGATTTTCTCAAAATAGGCTCTAAAGATTATGATTCAACTCGCTATATCGATGTAACTTTTTAATTGGCTTTAATATCATATAGGCTTCATTTTTATTGAAATAGTCTGTCAAGGATTAAATGCCGATATTTTAATGAAAATTTTCTTCGCCTAAACCAGCTTAAATTTTGTACATTCCAAAAGATTAATCATATCATCTTAATGACATTGATGAAGGACAGCTAAATATACAAGTTGGACGAATTTGATGACCAACTAAATAATAAAAGTGAAAATTAATTTTTTAAATGTAATTTTTGTTTTAATAAATAACGGTTTTGTATTGATTCATTATTGTGTATATATTTTATTGTAATTTTAAGTTGTGTAAATATTGTATGAATGTAGTATGTTTGATATCATTCAGCAATACTATTAATGTCCAAATTGGGACAGATTGTAAAATTTTCTCAATAAAAATTGTTATTACTAAAAAAAAAAAAAATAAATAACGGAGATAAGTTAAAGTCGTGGGTTGGGCGAACCTTATTAATTTTCAGATGATGTGCTAGTGTGATTACATAAGGCACTGTTGGCTAGGATGACATAGATAATGACTTGCTGTAGTCAACAGAATAATATACAACTAAATCTATTACGGACTAGTGAAACTGAAGACCTAGAAGACTAGATATTTAAATTAGATTAGAGCAAGGTCAGAAGCAATGTGGTTGCCTGCCTAGGCGGCTCTAAAAGTAGATCATCTCATCTAAGTCTTGTTTATTGGCTATTGGATTTTTTTTTTTGCCTCACTTTGCTAAAAAATGGTATATTTGAACTAGAACATTTATTGTTTTTAACTTTACATAAGAATAGAAATAAAAAAAAAATATATGATGCAAGAACACACGACTTTCTCTTACCTCGACTGTTTAAATCAATATAAAAACTATATTGAGGATGTATAGTCGACTGTAGAAACTATTAGATTTGAAAATAATCAGGACTCAGTCTTTTTTTTAAATATTTTAATTTATCCGACGTTTCGGCACAAGCTTGTGAGCCATCATCAGGGCGACAAACATCAGAACATCTTCCGTCTCCTTAAGTTATAAATTTCTTCCTTTATTGTATCATTTGCTTGTATAATTTATATTTTATTTACTATATATTTTACTTTTCGTTTATAAAACTTCTTGTTTTTTATATACCTCATGGTTCTTTTGCATACCTCAGACTCTAGTTTTTATAATTTTCTGATTTCTTGTTTTATGAATTTTCTTGAGCCTTATTATACATATTTTGTTTTTCCTTTGTATAATTTTGGTGGATTTAAAAACAAAACAAAAACAAGCTGTAGTATTTATATTCAGAGGGGGAAACCTTCAGTGGTTTTTACAACAACCCCTCTCCCTCCTCCATTCCACCTATGTTTTCGGTTTTCCTCATTTTATGCTTGGAAATGGCTCAGTAATGGTACGTTTATATATAATTTTTTACTTATTTATTAAAGCCTAAAGTTTTGTTTTTATGCTTATCATCATCATATTAATATGTATCTCTTTTGTTCTGATGTTTGTAGTCCGGATGATGGCTCACAACCATGAGCTGAAACGTCGGCAAAATTAAAATATTTAAAAAAATGACTCATGATTATTTCCATCTACAATATAAAAGCTATTAAATGGACTTAAAAATTAAAAAAAGTTTTACTTTAATTTTCTTTTTTCATATTTCTTCATTCACACCTGTCAGAAGCTACCTGACAGTCAGCAAATGTGAAGTATAAAAAGTAAGATCAGACATGATAGGCATGGGGAAGGAAAGTGCCCAGCTTCCTAGCCTTTAATTTAGCAGAGAAGGTCCCTCATCCAGCTCCTCTTTAGCCTTCTTCCGACTGGCATTTCAGCTATTGACATGTCGTTAATCAGTGTATTGTCGTGTCCGTGCAGTTTACTGTGAAACCGAGAATAAAGAGTTCGTATGTTTGGTTTTGTTGTTTACGAACCACGGAGCTTAAAATTTTTTATTGGAATAATTGCAGTTTTTGTATGCTAGTCATTTTTGCTGAACTATACATCTGTGAATCGTGAGTGCTTATTAGTTTAAGTAGGTATGTGTATGTGTTTTAATTTTATTTAAATAAACAGTTTATTTAATTAAGTTGGATTTAGATTAAATAGTATTATAATATTAAATTGTTACGTATAATAATCAGTTATATGTTTATGTCCCATTGGTCACTTTACATTACTTTTCACAACTTTGTATGTAAGATACATTTTTTTGCTAAAATCGTTATCTTACCAACGGTATACTATACGTATATATTTAAAAAAAACAAAAAAAAAAAAAAAAAACCTGTACCACTACAACCCATGAAGGGTCTTGGGCTCAGTACATATAGAGATTCGTACTGTTTCTAGGCCAATGGCAGTGCAATGAGGTGATTAGGCCTTAATCGCGCTCAGCCGCCAGGTTTTTCCCCAATTAATTTTGGTACCCACTTTATAGAGGCTGGGTTTGCCCCAGGAGGGTCTCCATACCCTAGGGTCGCCCCCCGACTGAATTAACAGAATAAATAATA
The DNA here is from genome assembly GCA_023052935.1 of Piezodorus guildinii. NCBI lineage: Eukaryota > Metazoa > Arthropoda > Insecta > Hemiptera > Pentatomidae > Piezodorus > Piezodorus guildinii. The sequence continues at coordinate 91,437,656 of CM041294.1, forward strand.
TTCCGCCACAGCCGGGATTCGAACCCAGGACCCGGAGCACAGCAGACTAGCGCTGTCACGTCTATATTATCCAACAAAAAAAAAAAAAAAAAACATTATTGAAAATATGTTTGTTCTTTTCTCTTTAAGCTGGTCATCAAATTCGTTCGACTTGCATATTTAGTCATTCTTTATTAATTCTAACGAGACGAAGCATGGTTAATCTTGTGGAATGAACAAAAATTAAAGTTACTTTAAAAGAAGAATATACAAAAATTTTCCATTTAAGCCCAGACTGTTTTATTCAGAATAAAACTTATGTCAGATTAAAAAGCAATTTACAATTTAAAATTTTACATATCCTCACACAAGACTGAAACGACAAGAAACTGCTCGAAGATACCGATTACAACACTTAGTAGAAAAACGTTCAAAACTTCCAGTATATTACAAAAGACTCATCTACGTCACTATTATCAGGCCTATTTGGACACATGGAATCGAGTTTTGGGGCTCTACGGAACCATCTAATTCCTCCCGCACCCAGTCCTTACAATCCAAAATCCTCCGCAAAATCCTGAATGCTCCTTATTTTATCACAAATCAACTCCTCCATAATGACCTAAACATCTCATTTGTTGCAGACATAGCCCGTGATAGATACTCCTTTTTCCATTCTAAACTCCCTGCCCATACAAACCCACTTGTCCGTAATTTATCTTAACCGTACCTCAGATATCCCTGATAACCCTCTAAGGCGACTGAAAAGAAGGTGGCCTCGGGACCTACTGTCTTAAAGTAGTTAGTGAAGTGCTACCACTGGGTAGTTCTTTCTCAAAATATTTTCATTCTACATGTTTACTTTTTGTATTCTTTAGTACAGTTGTAAATTACTATAAATAAATAAATAAAAAAAAAAAAAAACGTCAATATCGTGAATTGATTCAAAATCATCTGAGCTGTTTTTGAGTAAATTGTAAAAAGGTCCAAAATTTATGGGGAAAAGTGGCTATTCTGGTTTGCTGATTTTGATGAAAAAATTGTTGTGACATCCATGGCTGAAAGTTGTCATAAATATGAAATTTCAGTTTCGTACGGCTATTAGTTTTTGCGCTAGACTTATGACACACGGACACGCGCACAGACCTTTTTGTGGGACCTTTGCCTAAGGGCTAACTAGAACGTGTATTTCCGATGAAATATTGAATTCCAAAATTTTCATGATCGCTATACTTACCATGTTTTTATATTAAATATAGATCACTAAAAGTAAAATACATTATGTATATATAAAAGTTAAGAAAATTCGAACTTGTTTTCAGTATTTTTAAGGCCTGTGGTGCAGCTACTAACAGCTTTATATCCAATATCGCGGGTTCAAAACCGACAGTATGATGTTAAAGGATTTTTTTTTCTTTTTTTTTATATCTGTACTAATTTTTGTCGTCTTAATAGTTTCAATTAATGAATTAATTATATGAATATTACCAACTTAAATATTACTTAATTTATCTAATATTCTCAGACAATATTTATTATATACACATATATCTTAAGGACAACCGACGTACTTAGATATACGGAGGGACATTAAATATACGACCATAGATTTCTACCCACGTTAAGTGCCAGGTTTTGCATATCGAGGGATTGTTCATGGTCAGGAAAAGTGTTACTTGGTCGTGGCATACTTTAAGCAGATAATTTTTTTTTTCTATGAAGCTGTTGAACAGGTCAAATTTGCAAAGTATATATCAAATATATATATATATATATATATATATATATATATATATATATATATATATATGTATTGTTTGAGGAGTCCTATCGGAATCATTACTTTATTCTCCATTTCTTCCCGAATACGTGGCATTTTTTAGCAGAAATTTGTAGTTTGTTTTTTTTAAATTGTTGCATAATTGTCAAATTTGACCGCTTATCTTCACTCGTTTTTGGTCTGGCACTAAAATAATTAAAATAATACGCCCGAGAGATCTAATTAACTAATTAACAATTTATAATAATTCTGAACGCTGGTCACGAAAAAACTTATAACTTTACATTTACTGGATGTGTACCAACGCGCAGTTGCCAATAATAATAATAATAAAATATATTAATGTTAAGGTTTAAAAAATAGAACTGAAGCTGATGTTTCCAGACTCTTCCTAAGTTATTGGAAGGTTGACAAGCAGAGATCTGAGGTTCCAGAGTGCAGGTCCTAGATCCTGTGGTTGGATGAGGTTTGATACAGAAGGGACCAGGTTGGCGTTGGTCCAGGTCGCCCCCGTCAATGAATTTCCGATCCCTGGAGTGCCAAAGCCCTGCAATTTACAGTATCGCCGCTGTCATTCCGGGATTAAGCCGGCTAATCCATGGATTGGGGATTAGTCCTGCGTATTACTTCCCTCTATCGGCATTGACGGCTTCTGAGGGTGGCTGGTTATGAATTGTCCCGGATAAAACAGGGACTAAATTAATCTACTTTTAACAAACGTTCATGGGGATAAAAAAAATTTTTAAAAAAGTCAGCCCTAAAAAAAAAATAATTCTATCGGATAAATTAACATGTTCACTTCTAGGGGGTCACTTGTTGTGTAGTGGCTAGTCTTACAATTACAGTCTTCTATGTTAAGGGGTTGGGGGTTCAAACCCCAAAAATATCACTGTTTGTTTTTTGTTTTGTTTTTCAAAAATAAGCAAAAATCCTTGGTTGATTAAAATGTGGCTTTAGTATTTATTTCTAAGCTGAGAAAAACATTAAATCCTTGACATGACTATCTATAATCTACAGCTTTTAATAATCAGGGAAAAATCGCGTTTGCAGATGGAAGGTTGGATATGAAGTATCGAAAGTAAAGCAAAAAAAATCTTTTATTTTTTTTTTTTAAACATTAGGAGGAAGCAACAACCAAAGGAACCAAGGGTCACCGGTGGTGTAATGCATAACAGCCTTTTATTTTCAAGTTCACGGTCCAAAAGTTTAGAGGAGACGTAAAATGGTGGTCCAGATTCTATGCAATATCAGGTTATCTTTAAAAATCCCAATACTAATAAAACCTGAATTGGCAAAATTTAGGTCACCCTCTGTAGCATCTTCCGATTAGCCAGCCATAACAGCATAAGAACTTCATCGATAGATATGAAAAATTTACATTTATGTTGTTACCGAGTTTTAACGATACATAAAGATTACGTTTGTTTAAAGGCTAAAACTCAAACTCGTTCGTAAAATTTAGTAATAAAAAAACCGCTCTAATTATTACACAATAGTTTAATATTTCCTAACAACAATATTAGGATTTAACTGTTTTTAAATCTGTTAGATAGGCCATTAAGTAATATGAAAAGCAGTACAAAAAATGGAAAATACGAAGCTAATAAATCAAAAAGATCTTTTTAACAACAATTTCATCATCTTTACGCCCAAATTACAAAAAGGAATATATATAGACCACATTATGATACAAAGGCAAAGATACTCTGACCCAGGAAGACAATACCTGGTAGGAGCAGGTTGGTGATATGGAGAGCTGAGCTACTTCTTGCTATACTGATAAAGAAATGTATATTGGTAATAGCGAGAGTTTCTCTACCAGATTAGTGTCTTGGGCCTAGGTCAAGATACCTCATAATGATTATTTATTACTTATACAATGATATTTACAATAGTATTAATAATTTGCAATATACAATATTATTAAATATAGTATGTTCTTATGTTCGGCCCGTGACTTTAGTAGGTGCCGCTAGCGCCATCTGTGAGCGAGCGCGCAAAGCAACCGCTACAATTGGTATCATTCTGATTGAAATGGTCTGACAGGGCTTAAATGACGATTTTTTATTTTTTACCTCTAAAGTACCTTTATTATAGTAGGTTAGAAGTAAAGTTCAGTCCCATGACCACCGTCTAAGCTCCAGCCCCTAGGAACAGACTTAAAACAATCCTTCTACCTACGACTCGGCCTCCCTCTTGGACTGTACTAGTCATTTCGGCGCTTAATAACGTTTTAGGTATCTGTTCTTGACCAAGCCTAACTAATTTATATGCCTATTTAAGCCGGCGCGATGCCTCAGGTACCAGGTACCTTGGTCATTTTGATAAAATGCAGATTATTATTTACAATAGTCATTTAAGTTCATGATTACTTATCATTTACACCACTTTGCACTTTCCTTGAGCTTACCAACTTGCTCTTGTAATATCTAAGCCGTACTCCTGACCTAATTCCAGATTCTATTTTAAGCCTCGTGTTGCAATATCACTCCTTCTTATGCTTATCAAACCTATAACAGGGCTAATTAAAAAAAAAAAATAGAACAAGCTATCGCTAACGAAATAACCAGTTTTGTATAGTTCTTACAAAAAGAAAAAAAAAATTGGTTTATGTAAACGATCGTTTTGATTGCATATATGTTTGCATATATGTTTGTATATATTGCATATATGCAGAATTATCATGCATGTATGTTTTTGTCATGTGGAGTTGTATTTCGAAATAGGTTTAACTAAAAATTGCACGTATAGTAATAGGGATATTGAACGAGTACCTGATATCGCAGAGGCTCGGAACCACCTTATTATACCCTCCGAAGGATAGCATGACTAGGGATTTTTTATACACATTAAAAACTATAACTAGTGCCACCTGCTTATTTTAAACCTGGTAGCTTTAGTTACAAATATTTTGTTACACAACATTTGTCCCTAGACCTCACCGTTTAGGAGTTATATTGGAAAAATTCACGTTTTGCCTACATTTTTAAAATATTTTTGGGACATAGTAGCTTAGTTGGTATTGCGCTTATCAACAATTTTACGATAGTTTCCCTATAAGGAATTCAGTGGAAAATATTTTTGTTATACAACATTTGTCACTAAGGCATATCGTTTATGAGCTTCACTGTTTTGGATGAAAGAAGTTACTTATGTTTTCACAGGTTCGGAACCACCTTGTTATAAGGACCACCTTGTTATCCTTCGAAGGACGGCATGACTAAGGATTTTTTAGTCACAGAATTGAATCCGTGACATTGGACATAGAAGGCTGTTAACCTAATCACTACACCACCGGTGACCGCTGGTTACTTTTGTCTAAATGTACTAAAAAAAAAAAAAAGTTAATAGATATTGTTTCATTGACTTTCTGTACTTCATTAATCCTTTTATTCATCAGCAAATTCGAATTATTCCTTAATTATAAAAAGCAGTTGATTATAGATCATATGTTAACTACTACACCACAGGTGACCCCTTTTCTATCATTCCCTTATATGACACCCGATGAAACACATTTGCTTCCATAAATTAATTTCCTTCATTGGTGTCTACTGAGTGTAATTTTGCTTCTATGAGAGGCAGTTAAATGCAATTCTCCGGTTCATTAATTTTGGATATCACGGTTGTAAAATGATTAGCGAACGTTATGCACCTGTATTCGCGAACATTACCTACTCTTGGATAATAACTAGGTAATGGAGTTAGCTGACGATTACGTTGTAATTATCTCTATAATTACTCCTGTAGCTGTATCTAACAGCCCCAGTTTAAGGGGATTCATGACGGTCATCCCTTAAAGGTCAAAAGTTTCAACTCTATTCTTGGGATTAATGGGATCCAGGTTCCTATCTCAATACTCAATTAACTAATTACATTGTTTTTCTTGTGTTTGCGAGTAATTCAGAAATTCTATTATTAGTTATTTGTTTACTCGCTATATCGATGTAGTATTTAACAGGCTCTAATATCTATCATTCAGTCTTATTCTGCTTCGAATAGTCTGACACTGCTTAAATGCCGAAAATTTAAATTTTCTTTCTATACAGTACCCTTAATTGTACTGATTGAATGTTGTGTTCAACCACCTTATAATCCCAAGCCCCTAGGATCAGACTATCCTCCCATCTACGACTCGGCCTCTTCCTTGGACGCCTACCACTCAGTTCGGCCTATAACAACCTTTTTGGGAATACGTTCTTTGCTAAGGCTAATTATTTTACATGCCCATTATTCATTTAATGTCACTTTATGCTGCTGTGACTCATAGGACGATGCTACAGTGAGAGTCTTAAATTATGCCTATCCGGGTTTAATTAGAATAGGGATCTTTAACGAGTACCACACATCATTAAGTCTCGGGATCATCTTATTACGTCCCCTCTGAATGACGGCATAACTAAGGATTTTTTACTCCCATTAAAAAATCCTAGGGCCACCTGCAGGTTTGAACTAGTATAACCTTGTGCATAGGAGGTTATACCAGCCACTATGCCAGAGTTGACCCCACTTCTATCAATTTTTAATTGATTTGTAAGGAAGCGGCGTGATCTACTGTATAAAGCACTGGGCCAATGTTCTGATGTTATAGGCTGATTAATGATTATGTTATCTGGGTTAGGTTGATCCTCTTTAGGCACACTTAGCCTCTGTGTAGGTACCTAAACCTTGACAGCTGAGCATAAACGTTTTATTACTAACTATTATAGAGGTTAAAGATTTTTTTTTGGGGGGGGTGGGGGTTCTTCTCATATATTAAAATAAAGTCAGTAAGCTTTAAGTTTAGATCATTAAAATTATTTAGGAAACGTCTTCTATTCAGTTACGACTTTCTAAAATTTAGAAGAAAAAAAAAAACATCGGTCCTGAATAAAATCATTTCATAAATTAGTCAATGCACTGGAGCTTTTCTCGACGTTGAACAGGCCTTTGACCGAGTCTGGCACCCCGGACTGTTGTACAAACTCCGTAAATTCCTTCCTCCTATATACTTCCTAATCATCCAGTCCTACCTCTCTGAAAGATCCTTCAAAATAAACCACAATAGTTCCTATTTATCTCTCTTCTCCCAGTCTGCTGGGGTTCCTCAAGGCAGTATTCTAGGACCCATTCTTTACACAGTAAAATACAGCTGATATCCCAACCCATCCTAACACATTCCTTTCTACCTATGCCGATGACACTTGCGTGTTATCGGTTATTAACGATCCTACAATAGCCTCTCAAACTCTCCAATCCCACATCAGAGACCTCCAGGTATGGTGTCAGAATTGGAGAATTAAAATCAATTCCAATAAATCCCAACAAATTACCTTTACCCTTAGTCGAAAACCTATGACATCCTGCCCTACAGTGTCCTTTAATGATATTCCGCTTGTCCCGGTTGAACAGATCCGATATTTAGGACTCCTGCTTGACAAACGACTTACATGGAATCCGCATACAAGACTAAAGAGACCAGAAACTGCAGAAGATCTCGACTACTCCAACACTTACTAGACAGACGCTCTAACCTTTCACTTAACTACAAAAGACTCATTTACATGACCATCATAAGGCCTATCTGGACCTACGGAGTAGAGCTTTGGGGCTCTACTAAACCAACAAACTCTCCTCTTATCCAATCCTTACAATCCAAAATACTTCGCAAAATCCTTAACGCTCCTTACTTTGTCACGAATAAAATCATCCACAATGATCTTAATGTTTCATATGTTGCTGATTTGGCCCTTACCAGGTATCACACCTTCCATGAAAAACTCCACTCCCACTCTAATCCATTAGTTTCAATCCTTGCTTCCTCTTGCCTCGAGACCTTCTTGTTTAGACTCACCACCAAAGAGTGCTGCCAATGGGCATGTTCTCTTCATGTTCATTCCATCTTACAGCATATTTACTTGTATTTTTTGTACAGTTGTAAATTTCAATAAAATAAAAAAAATAAAAATTAGTCAATAAATTTTGATCAAACATGAGTTATATTTAATGTCATAATGATATTTATTGCTATTAATTTTTTAATGGATTTTTTTCTGTTTTATAGAAGATTTCAATTTTTCCCATTTTTTTTTTCGTGCTTAACTGATTTTTCAACAATTAAAAAATAAATGAGTTATGGGCGTATTTATGGGTAAACATTTTTTTTTTTAAATTATTTTTTTCAACAATGAACCTTTGAAATCGACCAAAAAAATAAAAATTATCCTTCCCCCTCAAAATTTGAGGGGTTATGTTTCAAGATACGTAGAACCCGACTAAAGTATTTAAAAAAATCCATGTCCACCGTCTGTGGCATTTCTTCGAAACTGCTGGACCAATGTTTGGAAATTCGCTACAAAAAAAAAATACTAGGGCATGCAACAATGATCCTAACACTTAGGATTTTTTTTTTTTTATCCTAACTGGATACGGCGTTAATAAATAAGCTATTTTACACCTCACGTAATAAAACAACCATCCGATTCTATGTATGTATATTTTATAGGTGATTATAATATATGGTTGAAAAAACAAAACCTATGCTATCGCTTCATCCTCTTTTTGACCGAATAAAATATTTTTAGTGCATCTGATTTCCTTAATCCGTTGAAAATACAGGAAAATGTTTTCACGATGGGAATCGAACCGATCAGGGAGCTGAAAGCGGGTTTGTGTTTAGGGATCAGCTGTCAATAATACCGGCTGGATTTACATTCAAACCCTCGTATTTACTCAGAGCTTTGTTAGGTGAAAAACAAAAAAAAAATCATTTAAAATTTGATTTATATACAGCAATGTTGCCTATTGTAAATATACTGTCACCCTAGAGGGGTCACCTTTGGTTTACTGGCTAGCATGACAACATTTTATGCCCAATGTCATGGGTTCAAACCCAGCAGATGGTCCTATGGATTTTTTTAATGGAATCATAAATTTTAAAAAAAAAAAATTTAAGACTCCTACTGCAGCATCGTCTGATTAGCCACAACACTGTATTGACGTTAAATAAATAAACAAACCAACAATACTAAAATAAAGTGTTATAAATATCGATAAGTTTGTGCCGATATTACACTGGTATCGATAACTATCATGGAAATTGATATATCTAAAGGAATTAGTCCGTGTGGCGCTCAGTGAATGAAACTATTAAGTAGTTTCAACCTTTTATTTCGTGCAAACGTTTCGACCTCAATTGTGGGAAGTAGGTTGAGGGCTGTACGAACTTAGTTACTGTTGCGAAGTGGTTTACAGATTAAAGCTAATCTGTATAAGAGCCTAAGCAGTTTCTTATCCAATTCGAGAGATTTAGCGGACAGATATGACACATCTCGAAATAACTACGAACAAACTTCAACTTGGGGACTGCAAACTTTTCTCTTAGCCCCGACAAGTCGAGTAGCGAGAAGAGGAGAGGTGTGGACAGATGGATATATATTGCTAAGTGGTTTCCCCAAAGGTGGCGGGTAAAAATGTGTGCTATGTGGTCCAATAGGCTACCTTCACGAATCATAAATTACTACCTTTCAAGTATTTTATACAGCAAGAAGTTTTTTTTTATACAAACGAGCATAACATACTAGTGATCTCGCACTTCTGATGAGATACAGGAAGCAATTAGTTCGGATGGCCGTCAGTTAAGGGATCACCTGTAGCATATTTGCTAGCATAACAGCTTTCTATGCCAAAGGTCACGGGTTCAAACCCACAAGTAGCCCTATGAGTTTTTTATAGAAGTAAAAAATCGTTAGTTATCCCGTCCTTTGGGGTTGACGTAAAAAGGTGGTCTCGAGCCTGTGCGATGTCAGGTACTCGTTAAAGATCCTTATCCTAATTAATCCTGGATAGGCAAAATTTAGGACTCCCACTGTAGCATCGTCCGATTAGCCATAGTAGCATAAAGTGACGTTAAATATATAAATAAACAAAGAACATTAAGTATTTTAACTATTTATTAGGCTGGCAATAAAAAGTTTTTTTTGTTTTTAAATCATTTTATTGATATTTAAAACTGCACTTATAATAAATACAATAAGTCAATCGGCTAATTACAATTATAGGCTTGAAAATGTCTTGTGAAAAACTACCCAGTGGTAGCACTTCAATGTCAATTAAACTTAGTGGGTGTCGTGTCCATCGTCTTTTCAATCGCCTCGGAGGGATGTCAGGAATATATGGGAATGATAAGTTGCGTAAAAGAGGATTCTTGTGGGTCGAGAGTTTGGAATTGAAAGAGGCACATGTGTTTTGGGATAGTTCTGCGACACTGGAATATTTAGGTCATTATGGATGATTTTATTCGTAACGAAATAAAGAGCATTTAGGTAAGGATTGAATGGGAGAGGAATTAGATGGTTTAGTAGAGCCCCGAATCTCGATTCTAAATGTCCATAGGGGTCTAATGATGGTAACATAAATGAGATTTTTGTAATAATTTGAAAGTTTTAAACGATTGCCCAGAAGTTTTGTAGTAATCTGTATATACGGGCAGTTTCTTGTCCTTTAAATATGAGTTGTATGAGGATTCCATGTAAGACGTTTGTCTAGATGGAGTCCTTGGTATTGGATTTGTTTAACAGGTATAGTGGAGTATTATTAAAGGATACCGCGGGGCAGGAAGTCATCGGTTTGCGAAAAAGAGTAAAGGTTAAGGTGGGATTTTTTAGGATTTATTTTAATCCTTCAGTCTTGACACTATTCCTCAATGCAATAAAAAGTTAAAACTATTTAATTGGTTCTTTTAATGACCGCTAGGGAGAGACGTGGTCTAGTGGATAGAGCACTAGTCTACTGTTCTCCAGATCTCTCAGGTTCAAATCCCGGCTGTTACAAAATTATTTATTCCGCTATTTCAACTGTGTAGTGGCCCTGGGATATAGAAACCCTCCTGGGACATACCCAGCCTTTATAAAGTGTGTACCAAGATTGGGGAAGAACCTGGCGGCTGAGTTTGAGCTTGGCCTAATCACCTCCTTGCACGACCGTTGGCCTAACACAGTACTAATCTCTATATGTACTGAGCCCAAGACTCTTCATAGGTTGTAGAGGTAGAGGTTGTTACTTTTTTTGGCTAATTCTTTTCTGCAATTCTCAACAGTCAACTAATTATATCCTTTACTGATGAGACAATTTAACTGACACCATATTCAACCGCGTAGTTTATCCCACTTTTATGTATCCACTTTATATAGGTTAATTGAGCACCAGAATGATATAATATAATGAATAACTACCTTACAATAGCCTGGCTCGAACTTGAGGCCTTGATCTTAGTGCCTTGCTATAAATTCAATTTTATTGTTATAAACTCTCTATCGACTAAGTGCATTTAGATTGATGGGACAAAGTCCTTTGATCTGTTGGACATACTAATTGTAAGTTAGGAGCCGAGTCCTGGCCTAAGGCCTGCACCGAAGCCATTCTGTCTTGGGTTCCTTAGTTAGTTGGGAAACTACTGGCTAACTAATTTGAGGCAGCCTCCAATGGCTCTTAGGATCTTCATGTTCTGCGCTCTCGATGAATTATGCATTTATTAAGTTATTAAGTACTTTGGCCTTGTAAATTTGCCATCTTGAATGCTCTAAAGGAACTTACTTAAGCCGATTTTCAAAATATTTCCTAGTTTCAACTTTAATTATATGTAAACTAGCGAGGTCCTCGTTTAAGATCCCTATCCTAATCAAACCTGGATAGACCAAATTAAGGAGTCTGTAGCATCGCCCTATTAGTCACAGTAGCATAAAGGGATGTTAATTAAGTAAAAATGTTAATAATAAACAAAATATTTGAAAATAAAAAAAATCTGGTGCGTACAGCACACGATTTTCACTTACCTCGACTGTTAAAATCAATTTAAAAAATATTAAATATAATTAATTTTTTTTAAAATTTATTTATTGAAATTTACAACTTTTTTAGTGTATACATCGAGTGAAATGGCTGATAATATATGAAGATAATATACATAAAAAGACATGAAGAGAATATGTCCATAGGCATCACTCCACTAGGTAATCTAAATTAGAAAGTCTTGAGGCCATATTCTGTTCAGACGCCTCGGAGGATTGTCAGGAATGGAAGAGGAAGAATACTATTGAAACTAGTAAGTTAAAGTGGGAGTGCAATTTGTCATGGAAGGATTGATACGTCGTACGGGCTAAATCAGCTACATATCGGGCATTAAGGTCTTTATGGATGAGTTTGTTGGTGACAAAGTAAGAAGCATTGAGGATTTTCAAAGGATTTTCGATTGTAAGGATTGGATACGGGTAGAGTTTGATGGTTTAGTAGAGCCCCAAAGCTCAACTCCGTACGTCAAGATAGGCCATATAATGGTAATATAGATGAGCCTTTTGTAGTGGAAGGTTGGAGCGTCTGTCCAGTAAGTGTTGACGTAAACGAAAGCGGCAGACAGTTTCTTGTCGTTTCAGTCTTTTGTGCTGATTCTAATTAGACGGTTGTCATGCAGGAGTCCTAGAAAGCGAATCTGTTCCACCGAGACAAGGGATTATTAAAGGACACTGTAAGGAAGAATGTCATAGGTTTACAGGGTAAAGCTAATTTGGTGGGATTTGTTGGAATTGATTTTGATTCTCCAATTCGGACACTATACCTCAAGGTCTCTGATGTGGGATTGAAGAGTTTGAGAGGCAATAGTAGGATCATTATTGACTGATAACACAAAAGTGTCATCAACATAGGTAGAAAGGAAGGTGTTAAGATGGGTTAGGATATCAGCTGTATAGACTGTGTAAAGAATGGATCACAGGTTACTGCCCTGAGGAACACCAGCAGACAGAGGAAGTAGGGATGAAAAGGAACTATGATGGTTAATTTTGAAGGATCTATCTGATAGGACTGGATAATGAGGTAGTAGTATATTGGAGGAAGGAATTCACGGAATTTGTTAAGCAGTCCTGGGTGCCAGACTCGGTCAAAGGCCTATACACAAATTTGAAAAATATTTTAAGTTAATTTTAATAAAACGTGTCGTTGAAATTGTTAATCAGTAATAAGTTTATTCCCGATTCGTCTCTTTAGTATTACTTTTTACAACTATTTGTATGCAAAATGCAACTTAGAAAGTGGCTCTTCTGTTCAGCCGATTTTGGTAAAAAAAATTACTGTAACATCGTGGGCGTATAGTTTTCTTAAATATAAAATTTCAGTTTATACGACTTTTCGTTTTCGTGCTAGACTTACCATACAAGGACACACAAACAGGCATTCTCTCTCACACACACACACATACCTTTATTTATTTAGACCTTAAGTTTTATACGACTTTTCGTTTTTGGGCTAGGCTTATCATAACATAAACCTTTTTGCGAGACTTGGTCAGTTGGAGACCTAAAACGTGCATTTCCGTTGAAAACTGGAATTCTTCCGAAATTAGAGAAGTGTGTGGTATAAAATGGCTCTACTGGTTAGGCGATTTTGATGAAAATGTTGCTGTGACATCTCGGGCGTTTAGTTGTCTTAGATATGAAATTTCAGTTTCGAACGACTTTTCATTTTTGCACTTGGCTTACCACAAACACAGTCCTTTATCCAGGAATATGTTATTTGGACTCAAGAGACCCCAATACGTGTATTTCCGTTGAAAACTGGAATTCGAAAATCTTCACGATCGCAATACTTTCCCTTACTATATATTTCATATATATATAAGTGAAAGTAAACATTTTTTACTTTGAAGCTGTAAATCTTCATATTTATGAACTGGTTAAGGTTAATTATATATATTTAAGATTTATTCGTCAAACTTTTAAGGATAAACTTTATAATTAGTGATGAAGAAGGAATGTAGAGATGGAAAGTAAAACCAGATGAAGAGGACAAGATAGCCAGAAGAGTGAAGTAGATAGTACGGTTGTGGTGGATTACTTTCCCCCAGGGAGTGATTAAGGGAAATGGAATTGTTGCAATCTTCTCACCTCGTCCACCTTTTATTGAGGAATTTTCTGGTATCTGCTCTATGGTCGGAGGAAGGTCTCGGTTTAGGAAATCAACCTGGAAAGTGGTCTGATTATCCAAGATTGTTCGAATTAACATAATGTTTAAATTGAACCATTTTCAAGTATTAGTGCGCGCAACACACGACTTTCACTTATCTCCGTTGTTAAAATGAATTTAAGAGATGAGAAATGGTAATTACATTGAGTTCAAATAGAAACACGTGTTTCATCATATAATCTATTATATTATTATTTACAATAAATAGTTAATTTTGTACGCTTTTCGCCCCTCCCCATTAATTTTTACAACGTTATGTACAAGATAACATTTTTTAATCTTATAATATAAAATCTTCAGATATCCAACTGTGAATTATACGTCAATACACAAAAATATTTTCGCTCTTTTCTCTTTCAGTTTTATATCAAATTCATTATACTGGTTGATTTAGCCGTTCTTTATAAATGCTAACAAGATTATATAGTTATTTTTTTAGAATCTAAAACAATTAAGGCACTTTAGAAATGTAATATACTAAAAATCGGCTTTTCATCCCAGTCAGACTATTTCAATCAGAATTAAACCTACATAAAGCTCCTTACTTTGTCACAAATAAGCTCATCCATAAAGACCTTAATATTCCTTATGTTGCTGATTTGGCCCGAACCAAGTAGCTAACCACTAGTTTCAATACTAGCTTCCTCTTCCATTCTTGACGATTCCTCCAAGGCGTCTGAAAAGAAGATGACCTCGAGACCTTCTTGTTTAGATTCACTACTAGAGTGGTGCCAATAGGCAGTTTCGCTTCATTTTGTTTTCATTTATTTTATCATTAACAGTATATTTACTAGTTGTATTACAAAATACAGTTGTAAATTTCAATAAAAATATTAAAAAAAAAAAAAAAAAGCGTTTTATAAAAAATCGCAAAACGAATTTTATATGGCTCTTCTGGTTTTGATGGAAAAGTGGCTAGTCAGTTATCAAATTAGTCCAACATGTATATTTAGCCGTCTTTTTATTTTTTATTTTTTTTCAATACTAATAAGACAAAATGTTTACTTTTTCGAACCTATAAAATAAAAGGTACTTATGAGGAAGACAATTTATTGGGTTGATGCAAAATTAATGCAGGTTTCCTCTATTGCAATATCTTAATTCCAATGGTGTAAACAAAGCTAATCCTAACATTGATCATTATTATACCAAAACAAACCTTATCTAATACCCTCTCTTTCACCATGAATTTGTTTAGTAAAATCGTTTTGTTCAGTGTGTTCAAAGGTCTTGAATCGAAAATGTCAAAGTGCGATTTTCGTCAAATTTATTTTTACGAATTTAAATTAGGGCGCAGCGCTGCGCAAACGGCTCGTAATATTAATGAAGTGTGGGGTCAGGGGGCTATTAATGAGTGCACGGTGCAGCGTTGGTTCCAGAAGTTTCGCAGAGGAGATCGACCTCGAAGACAAGGAAGGTCGGGGCCGTCATCTTGCTCTGGACAACGACCAGCTGAGGTCAAAAGTGGAAGAAGACCCAACCAAAACCACACGAGAAATGGCGGCGGAACTCGGAACTCAAAAATTGCAACGTCTTTGCCCAGCATTGATGAATCGGAAGGGGCCGATCCTGCTCCACGATAACGCCAGACCACACGTTGCACAACCAACGCTTCGACGACTGCACGAGTTGGGCTACGAAGTTCTCCAACATCCGCCTTATTCACCTGACCTCTCTCCTACAGACTTCCACTTTTTCAGGCATCTGGACAACTTTTTGAGGGAGAAAAATTTTCAAAACCAGGACGACATTGAAAATTCTTTTCGTGATTTCATTGAGTCCAGGGATTCGGATTTTTTTTCTGGTGGAACAAGAAAGCTTTTTGAACGTTGGCAAAAGTGCATTGATTCAGATGGAAATTATTTTGATTAAATATATATGGTTAAAGTAAAGATATGGCGTATTTACAATACCTACTAAAAACCTGCATTAATTTTGCATCAACCCAATAATTGACTGGCATTTAAGCTCTGTCAGAGATTTTTAATCAGAACAAAACCTACACGACATTAAAACCCATTAAATTTTACATCAGTATAGTAAGTTAAATTAAAATGTTTAAAGCCGTTTTCGAGAAAATCGTAAAAAGGTGCGAAATGCACGATTTTTCGTTTTCGTGCTGCACTTACCACACACACACACACACACACATGGACCTTTTCGCTACACTTGGTCATTTGGACATAAGGAAGTCTGATATAGGTCCAGAGAGTATCATACCCGAAATTAATGATTTTGTGTAATTGAGTCTATCTGCTAATTTATTTTCAATCAATTAATAACCTGTATTTTTTACAAAAATCTATAAGTAAGATTTATTTGTTTATTATGTTGTTTATTGTATATTTACGAACTTATAAGTTCTGTAGAACCTTATTTGTGCTCAAATCACTGAACATTACAACTCAATATTTGTATTTTCAATGAGAAATATAATTGTAGAATTAATATGAAAGTTTAAGCCTGGTATTTAATATGGGAGCGAGAGAGGGATTTCAACATTCAGAACAATGTCGCGTTCAAGTTGTGAATCGGACTGTACTCGGGTACACATTACGTAGTGTTCAGCGATCTGTGTGTACCAGTGGGGGTTACGTATTGTTTCGGGAGGGAGTTTAGTTTAGTGTTTTTTTTCTTTGTGGTTTCATATGTTCTGATTGCTTGCCTGAAAGTGTTAGCGGGATGTGTCCTCTGAAAATGAATCTCTATTCTCTCTCTTTTTATTTTTTTGTTTTAGATAGTTAATTTTTTTTTTTACATATTTTACTTTCGAATTTTCATTTTAGTTTAATATAGGAGAATTTATTTAATCAATAATTAATTTCGAGAGTTTAAATCTGTTCTTGTTTTATCATTTTATATAAAATGATAACCCGATTTTGATTTCGGCAAACTGCTCCTAAACTACAAAAGGGATTTTGATACGGTTTCACCATCATTTAGAGCATTCTTTCTTGAAGGTTTATAAGTAAAATACTTTGCAATTTAGTTTTTCTTCAAACAGGAAAAATTAATTTTCTGTCACCAAGTCATCAAAAAATTATTCTCGAAAGATTAGTAGTAACATAGACGTATAATATACCGTTGGAAAGCGCAAGATTTTAGAAATGTTAATATACAATAAAATAGATCGTACAAGTAATATTAAGTTGTTGTAACCCCATAAGCTTATGAACATATGTTATATAAATATAAATGTTACAACACAAACTACGCTGCAATTTATTACACAAAGGTTTATTATTTCCATAAAACAATATTAGAATATAACTGTTTATAAGGCTGTTGATAGGCAATTAAGTAATATGGAAAGCAATAATTCAGATATCATAACACCACCACTGATTTCAAAACTCATTATCTAAGGTAGTTTTTAACCAATTACAATAATTCTTTATTTCATTTGGTCGAAAATTTAATTTTCTATTAAATGACACTAAACATTTTTGCTATTTATTTATTATAAGAAACTGATTATTCTTTTCGATTTCTTGATTCTGCTCATCTTGAAACGTAAGCTCTGAAATTTTGAGTTGTTTTTTGTTCGATTACAAAGGTTCATTATTGAAAATAAAAAAACAAAAGCTTTTATACAGGGCTGCTTTACTGTTTCCTTTTCTATTCTTTCGATTTTCATTAAAATAAAATTTTCTGATTCTAGAAAAGGTTACATTTTATCTTTATCATCAATAAAAACCGAGTTATCAGGGAATCACATCGCTTATAAGTTGTGGCTTGACCATATAAGAAGATTTTTAATTTTTTTGTTGTTATTTTGCACTTTGTTCATCGCGCTTTACTGATTCTAAAACTCTCTACATAGTTTTCTCTATCGTCAAAAATAACTGTGTTATGAGCCTATTTATGTGTAAAATTTCATTTTTTTTTCTCTTTTCTTTGTTCTTTTTATATAATTATCCGTGGATTTTTGGTTTAAAAAAATCAATGATTTTTTTCTCTATCTTCTAAAATTTAAAACTTATTAATCAGGCTTGATTGATTCTAAAACTCTATACATAGTTTTCTCTATCGTCAAAAATAACTGTGTTATGATCGTATTTATGTGTTAATTTTTAATTTTTTTTTTCCAAAAATAACAGAGTTATTGAATTAAATCCCTTTTAATCGCCCGCCATTTTAAAACTAAACAGCTGATAACGTCTAGGTGTAAGGATCATCGTTGCATGGACTAGTATTTTCATGGCGAATTACAAAAAAAATTGGTCCAGTATTTTCGGAGAAATGTCGCGGACGGCTGACAAACGGATTTTTTTATTCGTCATTCGGATTCTACGCATCTTGAAACGTAAGCTCTCAATTTTTTTAGGAGGGAGGGGAATATTTTATTTTTATTTTTTTGATCGATTACACAGGTTCATTATTGAAAATAATAAACCAAAAGGGAGGTAGGTTATCATAGTTACCTACCTAGCGTGTAGCGCGGCCCGTACAAAGCTGGCATTGTAATGCACTTAGTAATAAGGGAAAAGGACAGTTGTAGTTATTTGTGCAGGAACTAATTTTAAATATTTAGTGCGCCAATGTTTGGCGAGACTTCCTCCACCCCGCCCGTGCCAAACCCACCTCCACGATCGTAATATTTATCGCGGATCCGTTGGCATTCAGCGTGCCACTCTCTAGTCTGCCAGTGAAATAAAAACATCTTTCCAAATTTAATCTTGTTATCTAGACCATTTGCTATTTCAAACGAGTCTAATCCGTTGAGGCTCATTTTTAGTTTTAAGTTTCCTTTTCATTTATAAAATAAGCTAATTGAGATAATATTCATTGTAAGAGTATACCGAAATTATCCATAATGACTAGTATTTAATTTTTATTGGTAGATATCATTAGGAGTTAGTTGAATGAAAAATAGTTTAAGTTTGGCTACGTTTCGGCTCTAACATGTGATCTATCGTCCGGACATCAGTGAGCCATATCTATCATAAACTCTAGCATAGTTTATGCTTACGGCTAACTGGTGTCTTGACGATGGTTCGCATTATCGAGCTGTAAAGTCGGTAAAATTAAAATATTACTTCTCACGACTGACTGCTGATTATTTCTACCTATGATAATTTCAACATTAGACTATACGTCCTTAGTACTTATTTTTTCTGCTAACTAAGCATCTTAATAATAATAATAATAGTCTTAACGAACCCGAACGTTCAATGCCAATCCCACCAAATGTCATTGTTAATTCATGTTGACTGCGCTGCCACCTAGCGGCCTGACAAAGAAGCAGAGCGCCCCTAATGGCCAAAAGAAGAAACTGAGGGTGCAGGTTTTGGCTGGTTAAGCCATACAGTTTGCTACCAGTTCCTCCTGCAGTTCTTGTTCCTTTCAACAGCCATGGAGTAGAGGAATTTAAGGAGACCCCCTGACCAAAAGGGAGAAGGAGATGCGAAGAGGAACTTCAATTTCACCGTTTCAGAGCATGGGACAGCATCTTCACCATCTCAAATTTCTTCCACAAAGTTAGTCATAAGTCATAATTTGCAATAGTTTCAACATTACTAATCTACCAATCCAATAGATTAACACATGGCCACCAAGTTAAAATGTAGCATTCTTTCTTTTGAAATATAATTTATTATTATTATTTTTTTTTTACCATTTTATCTATGTCCAGCCTTCATTTATTTACTTTTCAATATTTTCATAAAGTCCACTTTTTCTAATAGGAGTAATCATCTTGAAATTAAGTTTGAGGTGATTACAACAAACAGTCACCAAAACAGATTCGTCTAATGGTCACCATCCTAGTGTCAATTCTAAGCTCCATATGTCAAACTTAAGACAATCCTCAACCAACGCCTCGATCTAATTTTCGGACACATACCATTCGAATTAGGAGGTGCAAACATTTTCGGAATTCGTTTTTTACTGAGTCTAACAAGGTTACACATTTGAATCATCCTGATGTTATTTACTCAATTATATTGTACATCGGTATGAATGTGACATGTTTTGTTTATTTATTTGTTTAATTCATTTATTTGTATTTATTTTGTCTACAAATTTTGTTATTGTATACGTTTATTTATTTTTATTTTATTTTACGTAATTTGACTTTCCTTTGTTTATATTGTAAATATTGTATGAATGAGATCCTGTAGCACTATTATTATTGTCTATTATGACAAATTGTAATATATACGAATAAAAAAAAAATAAAAAAATAAATAAAACTCAATTATATTGATAGGGTACAAGCGTTGTTTAACCATCTCGATTCCCCGATCATCTCGTCTCTTTTTGGACCACATCTTGTCCGTAGTACCTAGTTTTCGAAAACCTTGTGGCGTAGTTCATTTTTCAAAAAAGGTGACCAAGATTCACATCAGTATTGAAAGGATTTGAAGTTCCTCCCGACTAAGTCCGATGGACATACTTTTTTTTTTATTTATATAGAAAGTTTTGAAAGTTAATATAAAGTGACAAATAGCACTACATTGCAGTGCTTGACTTATAATGCACATCGACTTGAATGATTATTGGACATTCATTTTACAATAAAATAATATATACTATTACTATAAATAAATAATATATATATATAATAAATAATACAATATGACAGTACTATTTAATATAAAACATGTGTTCCAATGAAACTGAATATAATTCTTTTAAACTTTATTGAGCTCTCACTTTATTTAATTAAAAAAAAAAAAAAAAATAACAACGAAGGTAAGCAAAAGTCGTATGTTTCCTGCATCAGATTCTTTTATTTCATAAATATTGTTCCATGTGTCTTTAAAAAAAATGTTAATTAGTCGGCGAAAGGTATAACTGTGGAAAAGAAATCCAATTAGATTAAAAATATACAATATATTCTATTTTTGGAGCTACCATTTCCTTAGAAAATTAGTTGGCTAAAATCATAGTAATTCAAATACCAAATACAATGCTATATAAATTATTACGAGAATAAGTAGATATGGCATGAATAGAGAGTTGCAGAAATTCCAAGTTCTCTTCAAAGACAAAAGTTGAGTCGGAACTCGAAGAAGTTGCAGAGCGAAGTACAAAGCTCGAAGTTTGCGTTGACATCGAGCCCTTGGGGTTCGTGCGAGCGCTTATATATGAAAAGTTCCAGTTTAAGTTTACTTTGGAGTAAATTAATTTGATTTATATTAACGGGGACTTTGTAAGTAGAGTTTGAAATATTTACCTTGAGATAAGTAACGTAAACTTTTGTCCTTTTCATCTCAAAAGAAATAGAATGAAAAGGTTGACATTGAAAGCAGGAATTGTTCATTAGTTTGTATTCCTCTGTGAAATAAAAATGCTAATATAGTGGTTTAATATAACATTGGAAAGCGAAAGATTATAGAAAAATTATTATTTAACAAAATCGTACACTTGTATATAGAAAGTGACTAAAGACCCATGAATTTAAAATAAATATTGTCTCATTTTAACTAACGACTAAAATCTGTTAAAATTGACGCTGCACTGCCAGAGAACAGGTAGATAAAAATTCGTGAGATTTGGCATATCACTCATATACTTTCAACGTATAAATATTCAATTAGCGTATTTTCAATTAAACTTAATAAGTAATTTTTTAAACTTATATTATAAATAATGTAAATAAATAATACGTTTTTTTAAATAGAGTCTCTACATTAAAAAAAAACATGTTTTCATGACGCGTATGTTACTCTTGTTTGTTTTAATATAACATGAGCATTTAGTTTTTATAATTTTACTAACCTATTTATGAAATATATCGTAAGGGAAAGTAATGCGATCGTGTGTGTGTGTGTCTGGGTGTGTGGCGAGTCTAGCACGAAAATTCCTTCTCCTATAAAACGAAAAAGAAAAGTCCTATGAAACTGAAATTTCATATTTAAGACACCTATAAGCCCGTGATGTTTTTAGCAACTTTTTCATCAAAATCAGCTAACCAGAAGCGCGACTTAATATCATGCATTTTGCACCTTTTTTATTATTTTCTAGAAAACAGCTCTAACGATTTTAATTCAACTCGCTATATAGATGTAAAATTTAATGGGCTTTAATATCATGCATGTTTCATTATGATTGAAATAGCATGACAGGGCTTAAATACCGATATTTTAATTTTCTTCCTCTAAATTACCTTTAGTTCTGTAGATTCTATAAAAATAACTATATTATCATGTTAGCATTGATAATTAAAAGCTAAATATGCAAGTTGAGCGAATTTAATTAACAACTAAAAGAGATATTTTTTAATGGACTTGTTTGAACTTAAGAACAGTAATATACATGTATAATATACCGTTGGAAAGCTAAAGGTTTTAGAAAATTTATTATCTTATACACAAGCTTGTAAAAGTCAATAAAGAGGGATGAAAAGCCGATAAAACCAACTGACTATTTTAGATAATAATATAATAGATTTTTTAATAAAACACATGTTTCGATAGAAATTTAATTTAATTAATTCTTTGATAGTTATTTTAATATCTGTGGCGGTCGTGAAAAACTAGATAACTGGAGTTATATCAAAAATGAGTTAACATCACGCAAACGCTCCCTCAGAACTTCTCCTACGTCGTGTTAAATTGGTTTAAGAAATTTCTTGGTAGAAGAAATTTTTGGTTCAAAGAAAGATGTAATTAATAACTCAATTTAAGTATTACTTGAAACTTTAAGTCGCTCACCCGTAAAATGAAAGATTTTGACCTATAAAATAAATTCAAAATTTAAATTATAAATTAAATTAGAAAAAAAATAACCATTTAATATTGTTAACATCGATAAAAAACGGCTACAAGTTGGACAAATATGATAATCAACTGAAAGAGAAAAGTGCAAAAGAGTTTTTTAAGGTAATAATATTTCAAATGGTGAGCTAATCGGATGTTGTGAGATGCTTGCTTGTGTTTCTCTAAATTATTGAATAACATTCTATTTTACGATCCATAGATTACATAAGCAATTTACTTGATCCTAACTTAATCCTACTAATAACTCGACAGCAGAGTCTAGTGAAAGCGATTTCCAAAGCAATTCGAGGAACTGATCTGTAGGACAATATCCGCTTATTGTGTTTAATTATTCCATCATCAAGATATACCCAGAATTCTGCTTATATCAGAATGTAAAACATATTATAATTATTTTATTATGATCCATCCATATTATATGATGCACGTGTTAACCGATGAACTAAACCGAACCCTCATTATGATTCCCAATGATAGGAATTAGCTTAGGGATTAAGGATAGGGATAATATTAACGAGTACATGGCGTAATACTTTATATTGTTGGATTATTTAGTCTGAAACACATCTTTCTATTGTAACTAAATGTAATTATTTAACTTTTTTAACTCTAACTTTACTTAAAAGTGCTTTAAATAAATGTTTTGAAAATGTAAACGTTTTGCGTGTACAAACGAAACAGTAGTAAACGCAACGAACGTGGTAAGAATCCTTATTAGCCTTTAATAAATAAAGAAATATCAAATAATCATACTAAAATGCATTTGTTATTGACTTTTTCTAGTCTGCTCTCGTAGTTTTACAAGAAGACTTGTAAAGTCTATACATACAATCATGTATAAAAATTGTATGTTTCATGTTAAGCTATCATGCACTGTTATCGTGTCACGAGATGACGTATACACAGGACCCGGAGTAGGTTGTAATTTTTTATAATTAGGTGTTGATTTTTGTTTCCTACATACCTTAATGATGTTATTTTTATTGCATATCACATTCGCATCTACCATATATAGTTTTTTAAAGAACAAAAATAGTTCAGGTGAAGGTAAAAAACAAAAAAAAAAGATTTAGGCCACATTGCTAATCTTTATCAGGGCTTCTCATTTAATTTACTGAAGAAATATTTAAGATAAAATATCTTCTGTTGTTAGGCTGTATTTTTAACCACCACACATACTTTTTTTCTAACTGACTTTATCATTGTAGATTATAATACTCGATAGATCCTCTGCATATATTTCAGTTCGAAATAGAAATATATACGATTTGATTACTGGAAATCGGATGCAAGAAGTTTGAAAATTTTTGAAGGGAAGTTTTCAAGGCAAAGCACCTCTTAGTCAAAAACTAAAACTGAAATTTCATATTTTTAAAGCGCAAATAGTTGAGACATTTCAGCATCTTATTTATCTAAATCAGCGAACCGAAAATGTCACTTTATATAGTGCTAAAGATTTTGATTAAACTTGCTATATCAATTTTGAATTAAGTGGGATTTGATACCCTGTAGGTTTCATTCTGATTGAATTAATCTGAGAGGACTTTAATACTGTATTTAGGAATTTTCTAACTCTAAATTACCTTTGATTTTGTGAATTAAAAAACAAAACAATAAAACTATATATTATTTTTAAGATTGATTAAAATTGGCCAAATATAAATGTTGAACGAATTTTATAAACAAATAAAGGAATAAAGGAACAAACATATTTTTAAAGGTAATTTTGTTTTTTTTTTAACATGAGAATTGTAAGATTTACGTATAATAACATTTGGAAAGCTAAAGGTTTCAAAAAGCATGATAGGGATACTCACTACGTTTGCTATAGCATGCTATTTGTGTTATTTTGCTAAACCTGTCCAGTTTCTACATTTATTTCCTGTATAAAATTGATGGGTTTAGCACAATAACACAAATAGCATGCTATAGCAAACGTAGTGAGTACCCCTATTATTTAAGCAGAACTTTTTAAAAGGTAATGTTGAACGATGAAAAGCCTATCAACTAACTGATTGTCATACTAACTGATTGTCGTAGATAATAAATAGATAAATTGATTATATCATTGGAGGTAAGTGAACGTCGTATGTTGCGCTCACCAGATATTTTGGTGTTTCGAATATAATAATAGTTATAATAATATATAATATAGTATAATATACCGTAGGAAAGCTATAGATTTCAGAAGAATTGCTATTTTATACACAAAACTGTAAAACGTAGTCCTGAATGATAAAAAGAGCATAACGTGATTATTGTATATAATAATTTATATTGTGAAATTATTTAATCTATAACATATGTTTTCAAGGAATCTGAATTTAATTCTTCAAAATTGTTTTAATTCTATAATTATTTGTTGTTTATTTATTTAACGTCATTTTATGCTACTATGGCTAATCGGACGATACTACAGTGGGAGTCCTAAATTTTGCCTATCCAGGTTTTATTAGGATAGGGATCTTTAACGAGTACCTGACACCGCATAGGCTCGGGACCACCTTTTAACGTCCCCTACGAAAGACGACATAACTAAGGACTTTTTTACTCCCATTAACAAATCCTAGGACCACCTGCGGGTTTGAACCCATGACTATTGGCATAGGAGGCTAACCACCCAGCTACAAGTGATCCCTACAATTATTTAAGATAAGATAAGCCTTTATTTTCACATAATTATAATTTTGTTGACACATAAAGTTTATATATGTTCATTTTTATTATTAAACCTTTTTATTAGTTGATATAATTAAGAAAAAGAAACAATTTATAACCAAATATTGTATAAAACTTATAACTGTATAAATAAAATTACTAAAAACGTTTTAAATAAAATTACAAAAAACTTATTTAAATAAAAATTTTATGTTTAAATAAAAAAGGAATAATAAAAACTTGTTTAAATAAAAAAATAAAAAAGGAATAATAAAAACTTGTTTAAATAAAAATTGTGTTTAAAAAAAATATATTTTCTACTAAATAGATGTAGGGCTTTCCTGAAGGATTAGCCTCGATCGAGAACAGCCGTACCTTCTGGCATATTAGTTCGCTCCTTTTTTTCATTTTATTTGCATTTTGATGCCCAATATAGTCTTCTGTTATTTTATACCAAGATATTCCTTCTTGTTTTTCAATTTCGTCTGACCATCTTGTGAATTGTCATCCTTGCTTGCGCTTATTTCCGAGAGGTGTCAAAATTATCTAATAATTCTTACATTGATTTTATCAATGGAGAGAAGTAGAAGTCGTATGTTGCTCGCACGAGATTTTTCCATTTGAGATGTAAAGATGTAAGATGTAGCGAAATGTAAACAATTTTCCCAACTGGCTTTACACATAGCGATGATTGGATATTATTACTGAACCCTCCTTTCCCCCGTACAGAGCACCCAGTGGACACAAATTACTCCACATCCTGGAAAGAAGAGCGGACCCGCCGCATACTAAGCTGGAGCGTGGAGCCACATCCTCCCAACCCAATTATCGCCTTAGCCATGTCCTCTGCTAATCCTCTTGTCTTCCTCTCTGTATTTATTAACCAATCAGGTCGTCTCTTCAAATCCGAGTCTCGGGTCCTTGGCTTCTTTCTCTGATTGAAGTCATTAAAGAGGTTATTTCTAGTTAGCCGTTCAGTGGGTTGGACTTTGTGCTGCTAATCCACAAGTTCAAAGGCTCACTTATCTGATCTTTCTTGAATGACGGTGGACCCTTCGCACAGTTGACAAAATCACCAATTTAGGTGGACAAAAGTCAAGTCAAAAGTTTAGAATTTTCCAGTGCTTCACCTTTTTATTATTAATTGGCAAGACCCTCAATACTAATGTTTCCCGCCATACCGTGTAGAAGTCGTATGTTGCTCGCACGAGATTTTTCCATTTGAGGTGCAACGATGTAAGATGTAGAGAAATGTAAACAAGCTTCCCAACTGATTTTACACATAGTGATGATTGGATATTATTATTAAACCCCTCCCTCCCTTCTCCCCCCTCGTTAAATTAAATATTTATTTATTTAAATTATAGGTTGATGTATTTTTGTTGTTGTAAATATATGTATTTATTTATTTTCTATCTTTATGTAGCTTGACTTTATCATTATTTTCTGTAAATATTGTATGAATGTGGTCTTATATCCCCATGCCTATTGTTCATATCGATATTTATCTCAATAAATATATAGAAAAAAATCCATAATAGAAAAACAAAGATAGCATAAATAACTTTTTAATAGACGAAATATGTAATATATGTAGGTAATCAACTCTATTATGTTTGCTTTATTAAATAAACTCTGATTCTCCAAGTAAAGTAATACCGAGTACTTGAGAAAAACTTAAAGTATTCATAAAGCTGAAACTTTACTTTACAGTCAGCAGCTCTAGAGTACTTGAGCGGTCTCACACTTTAAGTAAAATATTCCGTACTATTAATTTGAGTGTCTGCCCAACGGAAAGTATTGCAATCGTGAAAATTTTCAAATCCCAGTTTTCAACGAAAATACACGTTTTAGTCCTCCAAGTCCCGCAAAAAAGCCTAAGTGTGTGTTTGATAGGTCTAGCGCAAAAACTCAAAGTCCTATGAAACTAAAATTTCATATATAAGGCAACTGTATGCCTGAGTTATCATAGCAACGTTTTCATAAAAATCAGCTTACCAGAAGAGTTGCTTTATACTATGCATTTTGTACCTATTTACGATTTTCTCAAAAACGGCATTAATTAAACTCGCTATGTCGATGTAAAATTGGACGTTCTTTAATATTATGTAGGTATCATTCTGATTGAAATAGTCTTAAAGGGCTTAAATGCCGATATTTCAAAATTTCTTCTTCTAAAGTACCTTTAATTTTATAATTTTTATGAAATTGACCATTTCATCCGATTAACATTGCTAAAATAGCAGGTAAATATATAAGTTGAACGAATACGATATCCAACCAAAGAAGAAAACGGAAAAATATATTTTTAATGCAAATGTTTGTGTTTTTTAACTTAAGATCAGTAATATATACATGTATAATATACCGTTGGGATGCTAAATATTATCATATACACACTATTGTAAAAGTTAACAGAGAGTGATGAAAAGCCGATAAAACAAACTGATTTTCCTAGGTCATTATATAATAGATTCTTTAATTAAACACACGTTTCTTTTAAAATCTACTGTATTTGTTTTCGTTTTTAAATTTGTTTGAATATTTTTAAATTAATATAAATTACAGAAGTAAGTAAAAGTCGTGTTTAACTTTATTTTTCATTTTTTACATGATTCCCGAACATGTTTTTCGAACGACCTTCTTTTACTACGATAGCAACAGTTTTCGTTTATTTTGTTGGGAGAGAATGTAAAATAAAAAATTGAAGCCAGCATAAACAATAGATGTTGGATATCCATTGTGGAGGTCTGTGGCCCATCCCTAACACTTTATCGCCCGGCGCCGATATCGAACTATTTCCTATCCCAGAGCAGTGAATTACAATTTAAAAAGAGATGCGACAGTGGACGAAGCCAACGAGGCAGAACTGATGGCAGTGTGATAGTGCGATAGGAAGCCGCACCCAACATGCACAATTGTTTGGTGTGGTTGTTATACACTCCTCCAACTGCCTGGTTATTCCGTATTGTGTTAACTATAACATAAAGTTATCTGTATTAGGTAGATCATCGATAATGATCGGGCCTGTGGCAGGGAGTGTGCTGTTTTAGGCAGCTGCTAATCAAACTGTCAAACTGGGACATCACTCTGGGGTGGTAGATTATGGTAGGAGTTTATCGTGTAGATAGTGTAGGACGAAACCTGGATTTGAGGTTTGAAAATATATGGAAACTATGTATAAAGAACTAAG
This sequence comes from Piezodorus guildinii, assembly GCA_023052935.1. Taxonomy (NCBI): domain Eukaryota; kingdom Metazoa; phylum Arthropoda; class Insecta; order Hemiptera; family Pentatomidae; genus Piezodorus; species Piezodorus guildinii. Next base: position 91,465,986 of record CM041294.1, read on the forward strand.
AATAAATAAAAAGAAAATCTTCCAAAAAAAATCCACCATTTAAGCTCTGCAAGACTGTTGAAATGAAGGCAAATATCTAATATATATATATATATATATATATATATATATATATATATATATATATATATATATATACAATTGGAGGCTGATAATTAACTTCACTACTATTTTATTTAATTATGATGCACTGCATTTCGGCTATAATTCCATATTCTTAGAAGCCAGACACACGAGGTAAGTACCCACACACCTTAAGATATGAACAATTGTTCTTTGCACCAGAAGATGGCATTATAGCCAAGCGTAGTGCATGATAATTAAATAAAATAGTGGTGTAGTTAATTATTAGGCTCCAAATTTATATTATATTTAGACTTTGATCTTCACCTAAAATAATTTACACCACACACACACACATATATATATACACATATACAAGGAAATTCAGACACTTGGGAATAAGATTTATTGTTTTTTGAAAGAGATAACCTCCGTTTCTGTCCCAAGTAAAAAAAAAAGCATATTGAAATCTATATTATTAAAATTTGATTTAATTTTCAAATGTCATAGTTCTTGGCTTATGTTATCAAGATATTTTTTTCGATTTCGCTTTACTACAATTTAAATATTGACTGTACGTTCATCATGATTTTGCTTCGTATGTTTAAATGTTTTCATGCAAAGTAATGTTTTAATAATATTTACAAATATCGATATTTTAGAGTCAAGAGAATCAAGATATTCATCATATTAACTTTATATACAGTAAGAGGTAAGTTCTAAGACCTAGTTTATCTACCATGTCTTTACTCACTGGTATCGATAACGTTTACGGAAATTGTTGTTGATATCCTATCTCTAGAGGATAGGCATACACAGACGGCAGCGCATGCACCAGTTTAGATCATGTTGACGTTACCATGGTTACGAAATCTAAGCATTAACCCCTGCCAAAAATCCCATAACGCGCCTAAAGAAGTTTGCAATTCAAAAAATAATAATAAACTAATGCTTGAGCATTATTATGTCAATCTGTTTTATAAAAGGTTTTAAGACTAAATTAAATCAAAAGTCTACGTAGAAATAAGTCTTGTTGGCTAAATTGTTGGGAGATTGCTGAGAAACTGACTTCTACTGATTGAATAAAGCAGATTTATTGTGTTGTTATCTTGACATCCCTTCTTTTGTACAATTCATCTTTACGAGTATATCTCATTCCTACCATAACTTAGGAGTATATTGAGGGGGAAGAAGTAGAAGCATGTTGGTAGCGTAAAGAGAAAAATGGTTTGATATGTATCATATCTCTGCATTATTTCTTATCCAATACCCACCATTTTTATCTTAGTATTTTCTTATAAATCTTAAGAATGATCTGTGACTTTTCTCTTCGAGTATATTTTAAAGATTGGAATTTATAGTATTTTAGAAGTGCTATCGTATGTTACAAATGATTGAGATTCCACCAACGAAAATGCAGAAACATATGGTTAATACTTTCCCGTTAAAATCTGGATTTATTCCCTCGCTTCTTCTGCACTCTATCTGCAAATTGTGTGTTTTTGAACTTAAAAACAGTAATCTAGATGTACAACATACCGTTTAAGGGCTAAAGATTTTAGAATAATTATTATCTTATACACACAATTGTAAAAGTTAAAACGCCGATGGAGCTAACTGATTGTATAATAGATTATTTAATAAAACACATATTTCTATTGAAACTCGGTGTAATTAAAACTTATACAATTCATTTTGATATCTAACTGTAATAAAAAATTCTCAAATAGATTTTAACACCAGAGGTAAGTAAAAGGCGAGTGTTTCCCGCATTACATTTTAAAAATTTATTTTATTATTTATTATTCATTAAACGTCACTTTATGATACTGTGGCTAATCGGACGATGTTACAGTGGGAGTCCTAAAGTTTGCCTTTCCAGTTTTGATTAGAACAGAGATTTTTAACGAGTACCCGACATCGCAATGGTTCAGGACCACCATGTTACGTTATCCCCCCACTCTCTTTCTCCCGAAGAAAGGCATAGACAACGATTTTGTTCTCCCTTTAAAAATCTTAAGGACATATGCCTGGTTTGTACCCGCCATCTTAGGCATAGACATCTCTTATGCTTGCCAGTATAACACATGTGCTCTTTTTAAAAAAAAAACAAAACTATTAATTATTACACAAAGTGAAAGTCTTTTGATATGGTGGCCGCATTATATTTTTTATCTCTATTTTTATATTCCGTCAAATGGGCGAGTAAAATTGTTGGGCTCGGTGAGGATCGGATTCCGAGAAAGTTGTTATTTGCTGATCCGACTGGTGGTAGGTGTCCGAAAGGTAGGCCGAAACGTCGATGGGAGGATTGCGTTAAGGCTGATCTTGAGGGCTTGGGCTTTAACGGAGAACATTGGACGAATCTGTGTAGACGGAATATGGTGGTATCGGGCTGATGCGAAATTAATGCAGGTTTCCTCTATTACAATATCTTAATTCCAATTGTGTAAACAAAGCTAATCCTAACATTGATCATTATTATACCAAAACAAACCTTATCTAATACCCTCTCTTTCACCATCAATTTGTTTAGTAAAATCGTTTTGTTCAGTGTGTTCAAAGGTCTTGAATCAAAAATGTCAAAGTGCGATTTTCGTCAAATTTATTTTTACGAATTTAAATTAGGGCGCAGCGCTGCGCAAACGGCTCGTAATATTAATGAAGTGTGGGGTCTGGGGGCTATTAATGAGTGCACGGTGCAGCGTTGGTTCCAGTTCAAGTTTCGCAGAGGAGATTTCGACCTCGAAGACAAGGAAGGTCGGGGCCGTCATCTTGCTCTGGACAACGACCAGCTGAGGTCAAAAGTGGAAGAAGACCCAACCAAAACCACACGAGAAATGGCGGCGGAACTCGGTGTGAACCAATCCACAGTTGTACGCCACTTGGAAGCAATTGGTAAGGTAAAAAAGTTGGCCAAGTGGGTGCCACACCAATTAAACGACCACCAAAAAAATCGCCGCTTTGAAATCTGCTCCATGCTTGTGACACGCAATAAAAATGATCCATTTCTCGATCGCATTGTGACGTGCGATGAAAAATGGATCTTATACGACAACAGAAGGCGTTCTAGCCAATGGCTGGGCAAAGATGAACAACCAAAACCTTTCCCGAAGCCCAACCTGCACCCAAAAAAGGTTATGGTCACAGTTTGGTGGTATAATGCTGGTGTTATTCACTACAGCTTTCTCAATCGAGGTGAGACTATAACTGCTGACAAGTACTGTTAAGAAATTGACAGCATGAATCAAAAATTGTAACGTCTTTGCCCAGCATTGATGAATCGGAAGGGGCCGATCCTGCTCCACGATAACGCCAGACCACACGTTGCACAACCAACGCTTCGACGACTGCACGAGTTGGGCTACGAAGTTCTCCAACATCCGCCTTATTCACCTGACCTCTCTCCTACAGACTTCCACTTTTTCAGGCATCTGGACAACTTTTTGAGGGAGAAAAATTTTCAAAACCAGGACGACATTGAAAATTCTTTTCGTGATTTCATTGAGTCCAGGGATTCGGATTTTTTTTCTGGTGGAATAAGAAAGCTTGTTGAACGTTGGCAAAAGTGCATTGATTCAGATGGAAATTATTTTGATTAAATATATATGGTTAAAGTAAAGATATGGCGTATTTACAATACCTACTAAAAACCTGCATTAATTTTGCATCAACCCAATATCAGCATCGAACCTTCGGGGGTTGTAAGCCTATTATTATTATTATTATTTTTATATTCCTTAAAGAATTATTCTTATCTGAAATTCACAACAAATGTTTGATCCAACGTTAGTATAGAGTTATCCGGAAGTTTATATTTCCTTTTACTTACCTTTATATGTTTATTTATTTAACATCACTTTATGCTTAATAGCAAATCGGGCGATGCTAACGTACTCCTAAATCTTGCTTATCTGTGTTTAGAATATTTAGGAAAGAGATATTTGTTTCTGGAAAGAAATATTTCTGGTTCCTGACACTGCACATTATGTTTTTAGATTGTAAATATTAACTTAATATACTTACCTATATATGTAATTTTATTTATTTTACAAAATGGACGGATATGAATATCCCTTTATAAAATATTCAATCAGATAAACATACATAGTAAAATATAATAACAAGTTTTCATTACAAAACAATATGGCAGTAACTAAAATAATAATTTTATAAATTAACAAATTAAATAAAAAATAAATAATAATTATATACAGGGATTCTTTTAGACTTAATCTAGGGGGGAAAAAACTTTTATAAATATAAATAAATAGTTGCCAAAATTTACAATAATAATTTTTTTTTTTTTTTTTTTTTTTTTTCTTTTATTCGTATATATTACAATTTGTCATAATAGACAATAATAATAGTGCTACAGGATCTCATTCATACAATATTTACAATATAAACAAAAGGAAAGTCAAATTACATAAAATAAAATCAAAATAAATAAACGTATACAATAACAAAATTAAGTAGACAAAATAAATACAATTAAATGAAGTTAACAAATAAATAAACAAAACATGTCACATTCATACCTATGTACAATATTTACAATCAGCTCGGGAACCCCGGACGGGGCTTGTCCTCCCACGTGTGGAAGGACAAGCAGAGCCCAAAGGATCCCAGCGCCTCCCTCTCAGCCGCATCACTGGTAAGGGCCAGCGGAAGCTAAGTGAGGGCGCCATAGCCACAATCACACCGCACTTGAGAGGAGAATCTGACCAGTGTCAGAACTCCAGCATACGTATTTACAATATATCTCGGGGCCACTGCCGTTTCAACCTTCTAGGTGGGTTGTATGGATGAGTGGAGCTGGATAGGGATCGTGCTAAAGGATTAGGATGATGAATGAGGTTCTGATGGAATTTGGAAAATTTGGATGGAATTAGGTCTGAAATAAATGGAACATTAAGGTCGTGGTGCAAGGTATAGTTGGATACATAATAAGGAGCATTTACTATTATTCGGAGGACTTTGGATTGAAAGGATTGAATGCGTTTGATGTTAGAACGTTTAGCTGTCCCCCACAGTTCAAGTCCGTAGGTCCAGATGGGCTTCAGTATTGTCTTATAAATTAATAATTTGTTCTCAACTGTAAGTTCAGATTTTCTGTTTAATATTCTGTATAACTGTCCGAATCGTCGATTGAGTTCTTTTCTTTTAAGTCTTGTATGTGGGTTCCACGTCAGTCTTTTGTCTAGTAGTAAGCCAAGATAGCGGACTGTATCTGAAGGAGGAATAGGAATGGAATTGAAGTAAACTGGCGGACAGGAGTTTCGTCGAAGAGTGAAGGTTACGTGTTTGCATTTGGCCTCGTTCACCTTTATGCGCCAAGCACCACACCAGTCTTCGATAAGACAAAGGTGTCTTTGCAGGATTAAGGATGCTGTTTCGGGATCGGAACTGGATGATAGGATGGCGGTGTCGTCTGCAAATGTTGCCAGAAAGGTGTCAGGATGATTAGGAATATCAGCGGTGTAAAGGATGTAGAGAACGGGTCCCAGGACGCTGCCCTGAGGAACACCGGCCTCAACGGGATAAAAGTTGGAAAATTCTACACCACAGCGAACTTGAAAGAAGCGGTTTGAGAGATAGGATCTTAAAATGAGGTAGAGAGACTGGGGTAAATGCGTTTTAAGCTTGAAGAGTAATCCAGCGTGCCACACCCGGTCAAAAGCTTGCGCTATGTCCAGAAACGCACCAGAACAATACTCTTTGCATTCGAGGGCTGAGGAAATATGGTCTACAACTCGGAGTCCTTGTTGAACAGTGGAATGATGAGAACGGAAACCAAACTGGTGGGAAGGAAGGTTGTGAGATTCTAATATAGGCAGGATTCGTTTTAGAAGGAGCTTTTCGAAGATTTTTGAGAGGATGGGGAGTAGACTAATAGGTCTGTAGGATGAAGTGTTACTGGAAGGTTTACCTGGTTTTAGGAATAGAATGATTGTGGAATGTTTCCATAAGAGAGGAAAATAGGTGGTGCGAAGGATGCAGTTGTAGATGTATGTAAGAAAAATAATGGCTTTCTGGGGAAGTTGTCGCAGGATCTGGGGGGTAAGGAGATCGTGTCCAGGAGATTTACGAAGGGTCAGTTTTTGAAGAAGATATTTCACCTCAGATGGATTAATAGCTTTAGGAGGTAGGGAAAGAGGTATTGGTGAGAAAAGGAATTCTTGAACTGTTGTGGTATGATTTCTGTTGGATTCCGGGTGAGGAGTGAATACTTTGGAGAGGTGTGTGGCGAATTCCTCGGCTTTATCTTCATCAGACGCAGCCCAGGAGTCATCACCACGCCGGAGAGGATGGGAAACTTTATGGTATTTTAGGATCTTTTTGGTCACATTCCACAGGGAATTATCTCGAGCTGATAGAGAGGAGAGGTAGGAATTAAAGGACTGGGAACGGAAGGTCGCCAACTCCCGCTTTAATTGCCTACAATAAAAGTTATAGGAGCGGCGATCTGTTGGGTGTCGGGTTCTTTGCCATAATGATCTGGCTCGGCGTTTTGCATGGATGAGGTCAGCTAGGTGTTGAGGTAAATGGTTTTGCTGAGGAGTTGTATTGGAGTGCTTAGGAGAGGAGGCAGTCCATACAGCTTGCTGAATGGCGGTAGTAAAGGAGTAGACGGAATCATCAAGGTCATCCGGTGTTTTGAGGGTCACACTGAGGTCAATATTATCGGTGAGGATTTGGCGGAAAAGGTTCCAGTTGACAGGGCCTCGGATAAATGATGGTGGAATGGGTTTCGGAATAGGAGTTAGGGATACTTTAAGGATCAGTGGACTATGGTCAGAGGATAGTTCATCAAGGCGAGTTACGGAATAGTTCAGGGAGCCTAATCCGCTGTGGATGAAGAAGTCGAGGATATCTGGATTGCGGTTAGGATCTGTTGGCCAGTAGGTAGGGGAGTCAGGAGGTAGGAGGTTAAAATTTCGGGAATTCAGAGCAGTCAGCAAATTTCTTCCACGAGAATTCGTGGTTCTAGAACCCCACTGCTGGTGCTTGGCGTTTAGATCTCCACCCAGAATAAAATGATTTCCTAGGGAATCCAGGAAGGATGAAAATTCGGTGTTGGAAATGGAGTGTTTGGGAGGGCAATATGCTGATGTAATGGTTATCGGATAGGAAAAAGTCTTGATTACTATTGCTGTGGCTTGCAGGAAATCATAGGTAGGAAGTGGAAGTAAATGATGAGAGAGGGATTGGTGGACAATGATAGCAGAACCGGCATGAGCTTTGCCGTCTGGGTGGTCTTTACGGTATGTTATGTACTGCGGTATTTTGAAAAGCTGTTTAGTGGTTAGTCTAGTTTCAGTAATAAGTGCAACGTCAATTGTTTTGTCTTGCAACAACGCTGTCAGTTCGTCAGTGTGATTTCTAACACCATTCGCATTCCAAAGGAGAATGGATAAGGAATTAGGTGAGGTCATTTATGGTTTTTGTAAGGCAGGAATGAGATTTGATACTAGATTTGTAAGGAGTGATATAAGCGGCATAACAAGAGATTTGATTTCGGAGATGAACGATGTCATTAGACTGGTAAGATCTGTGACGTTTGATGGTGGAGGGATATGAGAAATTTGATGTTGAGGAGTTTTTTGAAGATCAGGTAAACTTTGAGGGATAGATTGTTGTACAATAGATTGAGAATGTTGAGGAAAAAGTTGTTCCGGCAGTGCCTCGACTTCATGACTCTGGTTTCCACCTCCAAGCAAGTGGGCAAATGACACATTAGAATTTACAAGTTTAGATGGTTCTCTTCTGCTTCTGATTGGTATAGGTGTTTCATTCGGATCCTGAGGTTTTTGGTATCTGGTTCTGAGTTTCTTGTAGATTTCGCATCCCTTGTAGTTAGCCGGGTGGTCCTTGAGGCACAGGGCACATACAGCGGGTGTTGATCTAGATCTTGTACATTCTTCTGATTTATGCTGTTCACCGCATTTCACACAGCGTGGTATGTGATGGCAATAACTTTTGGTATGACCATATGCCTGACAGTTATGGCACTGGACTATTTCTTTCTTTGTGTAAGGTTTTTCAACTTTTACACGGGTATAGTACAGTTTACTGAGGTCATAGATTTTTTCGACTCCTGCTGATGGTTCCAAGTCCACGAAGAATAGAGGCAGTGGACTTTTATCTTTTAGAACATTGGTGACTTGCCTCACTTGGAATCCTAATTCTGTCAGTTCTTCTTTGATAGCTTCAACGGGTGTTGAGGAATGTAGGTTTCTGATTACGACCCTTAATGCTCTCTCCTGGCGCAGCTGATAAGTATGAAAGTCAGCTTTGGTCTCAGTCAGATATTTTACAATCTTTCTGTAGGTTTCAGCAGTAGTCGGAGATATTTTAGTATCATTGGTTCTACTTATACAATAATAACTATTAGGATCAGTTACTTTGTTTAAATGCGCACACATCAGTTTAAAATTTTTAATATTTTTAACAAATATTGGTGGAGGTAGTGGTTCCCTGGGTATAGGAGAAGATTCCATGGTTTCTTTTTCATTTTGGAGGATCTCAAATGGATTCGGTGTAAAAAACGGGGATTCATCGGTTATTCCTTGTGATGATGTGCTGGGCTGTGGTTCAGATCCTAATGAGGAAGCTGACGCGGTCGCTGGTGGAATCATTTTTTTATTTTGTTCTCGGCGAGGTCTCTGTTTTGTGGGAGACGAGTTAGAACCTGCAGATCTAGATCTTTTACTTGCGGACTTTGAGGACTTGATGAAAATATCTCATTTATTAAGAAAATAATAATAATAAATAAATAATGAAATAAGAATTAAATATAAAAGAAAGATAAGTTAAAGAAAAGCAAGCCCGAGCTTGCCGAGCTAGCGGCAATCAGCTGATCAGTGACCCTCCTTTCACTTTTTCGCGATTGTACAAAGTAAATTATAACTTTGCTTACCGAAACTTCTCCAATATTCACTGCCGTAATATTCCTGAGGTCTAGTGATGTTCTCCAGACTGAATTCAAGCGAATTCCTACTGAAAAAAGCAAAAATCTGAGAGACGATGTAACGTATGACTGTTATCATCGAGCGCATCAGCTGATTCTCTCACAACAATAATAATAAAATCTTTTATTAGATTAGGCAACAATTATCCGGAAAATAATTTCTCTACATCACTTTTTTTACAAGTAAAAATATCAATTTTATCACAGTAATAATTACATATAATAAGCAGCTCAGACAATCACTGATGCAATAAATAATTTCTAGACTGGTATTGCACTCTAAAAGGAAGAGGTGACCTAATATTGTGATGAGGAACTTTGGTAGGTATCATTCAAAGTAATCCAAACAATCTGTGTTATTGTTTAGAAGTTTGACAATAAACATAATATTCTTCTCAATTCTAATGTTGGTAATCTTACATTATTTCTAATATCACAATAACCAATTGCTTCCAAGCTGCAACCCAATTTATATGCCATCACTCTTGAAAATTTATTTTGTACACTTTCAATTTTCTTATTGTAAACATCATAGTAGAGCGACCATACAATACTACAGTACTCCATAATAGATGATTTAAAAGAACGTATTGCAATCGTGAAAATGATTGAGTTCGAGTTTTCACTGGAAATACACCTTTTAGGTTTGACGGAGTCTCGAAAAATGTTCAGTGAATCTGTGAATGATCCAATATCCACTCAAAAGAGAGCAGAGCAATAATATGTTTGTATGCAATTTTTGGGTTTTTGACATTAAAACAGTAATATAGATATGTAATATACATTAGGAAAGTTTTAATATTTTAAAACAAATATTAGCTTATACACAAATCTGTAAAAGTAAACGGAGGGTGATCAAAAATAGATAAAACTAACTGATTCTATGACAGATTATTTAATAAAACGCATGTTTCTATCAAAACTCAATGTAATTAATATGTTTACTTTTTTATTTTTAACTTATTTTAAAAAAATGTGAAAGTTTTGTATTTTGTACACCAGATATTCTCCTCTTTGATGCACTGTTTCCAGTAAAATAATTGTTATTAACACCGATGAGTCTCATCGATAACTTTCGGTAATGCTATACCTTTATAACCGTTGAGAATCCGTCGACGTAGTAATGACAAGCCTTGCCCAGATCCGAATCCTATAAACCGTGCGCTTTAAGGCAGAGCAGCCCGTTAGGTTGATGGCTTTGGCTGAGTACCTTAGGCCGTGGCTGCTGCCTTATAAGGCATCTTAGAGGTGGTTTGTCTTTTAGTTCTCGGGTATTATCAAGCGGAGGAATGTCTTTGCGATGAATCGTCCGTTCCCGAAAAAGGAGGTGGGTAAATATTTGTGAATGGGAGGTTCCTTTGATGAGAGAGGAAGGTGTAATCTGTGAAATGGCTGGTTGTTTGCTTTCTCGTGTAATTTGTAACAATCGAGTCAGGAAGGTAGGGTAGTGTAAATATTAATAAAAAGAAACACCGACAACTTATATTATATGAATATGAATAAATATTGGGTTGTAAAGTAAGTTTGTAACATTTTTTAATATTTCAATTTCATCCTCTCTGTGTTTATATCATCTTTACATATTCTAAAAATCTAGTGCGGCAACACATGACTTTCACTTATCTTGGCTGTTAAAATCAATTTCAGTTTTAAGTTAATTTAAATAAAATGTTTATATAGTTTCGTAGAAAACATATGATTTAGATTAAATAATATAACTATATTAAATTGCTACCTATAATAATCAGTTATACGTTATTGCCTTATTCTTCACTTTACATTAACTTTTACATCTTTTTGTATAACATAATATTTTTTCTAAAATATTTTTCTTCCCAGCGGTTATTATACTTATATATTACGGTTCTTATCTTAAAAAAAAATCATTAAAAAATACTTTTGCTCTTTTCTCTTTCAGTTGAACATCAAATTCATCTATCATACATATTTAGCCATTTTTAAAAAAAAAATTAACTTAAAATAGTTGATTTTTTCGAATCTACAAAATTGATAATACTTGGGAGGAAAAAAATTTAATCTATAGGTATTTAAGCCCTGTCAGACTATTTCCATCAGAATTAAACCTACATGATATCAAAGCCCATTAAAGTTTACATCGATATAGCGAGTTTAATAAAAATCGTTAGTGCCGTTTTTGAGAAAATCGTAAAAAGGTGCAAAATGCATGGTAGAAAGTGGCACTTCTGATTAGGCGATTTTGATGAAAAAGTTTCTGTAACACCTCGGGCGTATGGTTGTCTTAAATATCCTATGACTTTTCGTTTGGAGCTATACTTACCACACACACACATATAGACATTTGTGCCATTTGAACTCAGGGGACCCTAAAACGTGTATTTCTGTTGAAAACTGGAATTCGAAAATTTTCACGATCGCAATACTTTCCCTTACTGTATATTTCATACATAGCTAAGTAAAAGTAAAAATATATGAGATGAAATATGACCTATATTATTTCAATATGGATTTTTTTTAATTAGTGATTCTGAAGATGATGCTTTCTGAATTTCGAAACGTTAAGGAATAATAAATGATTTATTAATATAATAATAAATGCATATAAAAAGAAGAGAAAGTTCCAATTTAATTATTTAGTATTATTATACTCTTTAATATGAAAAATTTAAAATAAAATAATCATTTTAGTTTGACCCGATCTTAAGTACACCTCACATCAACTTGCAAGTTAGCTCGTTAAACTCCTCCAACACCTCATTCCGTTGGATATTTCCTCTCCTGAGATACTCTCCAGAATGCTAGAACACGGATGCTAACTCCATTACCGACTGCCGAAGAAGCCTGGAAGCGGGAGCATTAAGTTGTTTGCACGAGCAGAGAATAAACATTTGCTCTCTGCCGAGTTATGCCCTCCCGATGCTCTCAAATCCCACCGAATTTAATGCTATTTCTGATTGTACAACCTCTTCCTCCAGTTACAATCGGTATTCCATTAAAAGTTGAAAAACCGATTTATTGGTTTTCAGTTGAGAATATGCCAGATTTACTCAGTTTTGTCAAGTTAGCAATAATAGATTCGATTTGCTAATGAATATTTTCATGAACGATCCGGGAGATGTGAAAGTGATTAATGGTGTCTGTAAATAAATAGCCAATATATTGAAAACTAACTGACCCGAAAGGCAATGCTTGTCTGAACTATGTCTTAGCGAAATCGGTCATGCTATTCACGGGTGATGCGATGACCAAGGAAAAAGGAAATCCATTTTACTTTCACTTACTTATATATATATATATATATATATATATATATATAAAATATATAGTGAGGGTAAGTATTGCGATCGTTAAAATTTTCGAATTCTAATTTTCAACGGAAATAAACCTTTTAGGATCTCCCGATTCAAAATGACCAATTCCCGCAAAAAGGTCTGTGTTTTTATATTTTACATTTCAGATAGCAATATAAAGGATTATTTTATTTTAAATTAGTTCATAATATTATTCAGTGTGATTTGTTTACTTTATTTTGTCATGTGTTTATTTTTACTTTCACTTACCTATAAATGTAATATATAGTAACGTAAAGTGTTGCAATCGTGAAAATTTACTAATTCGAGTTATCATCGGATATACGCGTTTTAGGGTTCCCTGATTCCAAATGATCAAGTCCTGAAAAAAGAACTGTGTGTCTGTGGTAAGTCTTGCACGAAAACGAAAAGTCGTAAAATACTGAAAGTTCATTTTTAAGACAGTCTTACTTGTCTAAGATGTCACATCAACTTTTTCATCATTATCAGCTAACCATAAGAACTACTTTATAATATGCATTTTGCACTTTTTTACGATTTTCTCAAAAACGGCTTTAACGATTTTAATTCAACTCGCTATATGGTTGTAAAAATTGATGGGCTTTAATATAATCTAGGTTTCATTATGATTAAAATAGTCTGACAGGGCTTAAATGCCGATATTTTAAATTTTCTTGTTTTTAACAGCTTCTTCTTAACACTATGTACAGACAGACCCTCAGCCTAGACTGAGAATCCATAACTTGACTAACTGACTCAGAAAGACTAGTGAGCCCCATCACTATACGTGACTCACATTCGCTACCATATAGCAAACATTTTCGTATATATATTTATTTATTTATTTAAACCCTTCCCTGCCTTGAAGGCAATACGGGTGCTTGCAGCTGTAGGAAATACCAAGTTACAACCCACAGCTGCTTTATGTCTTCGAAGTTAGTTCAAATGTTCGGCAGCCTTCTTCATGCTTCTCCTCTAACCAGCGTGAAGTGACTTGGACCAACACATTCTTTCCACCCGTACACGAATGCTTTGTAATACGGGTAGTTTTCTTTGGTTACTAGGTGAGGAATGTCACTCTCCGTGAGGATGTAGAGGCCTGTGTTCTTCAGAAGATTCGTTCTTAGTGTCTCATAAGCGGCACAGGCAAGGAGAATATGTTCGGCGGTCTCCGGAACACCACAACTGGGACATAGGGGACTTATGTTTTTCCCATGCTTAGCAAGTTTTGCTCGGAAGCCCCCATGTCCCGTTAGGAACTGTGAAACCCAGTAGTCTGGGAGGATCCATGTTTTTTCCAATCTTGACCCGACGGTGGGGAAATACTTCCTTAGATCAGCACCTTTTGGCGTCGTCACCCACCGACGGTTCCATTCCTCTATCGTGATCTCCCGAAGAATCATCTTCCATTTGCTGGGTTCTAAGTTGATCCTCACTCTAAGGTTTTCTGGTCGATCCGCCATACCTTCTCTCTTGATTTTATGTACGTAATAGTCTTCTCTTAGGAGAAGGTCTATTGGTATCTCTCCTGCTAACATCTGCACCGCCTCATGAGACACAGTTCCAAACGCTCTGGTGACCCGGAGTAGAGCTATTCGCTGGATCGTGGCCAACTTACTTTTTTGTCGGTGCGAGAGATTCTGACGTATCCTCTGTCTCCTCTTAGAATGCAGGTACTGCAGAAAAAGAGATCCCAGATTCCTTCCTCTATTTCCGATTTCCATCCCCAACTCCCATGGGGCTTAGGAAAAAAAAAATCTTAATAACTACCTTTAATTTTCTTCCTCTAAAGTACCTTTGATTTTGTACATTCATAAGATTAACCATATCATCTTAATGACATTGATGAAGGACAGCTAAATATACAAGTTGGACGAATTTGATTACCAAACTAAAGGATAAAAGAGCAGTACTATTTTTGTATGTAATGTTTGGCTTTTTGATATTAAGACCTGTAACGTATAACCGTTGGAAAGAGAAGAATTAAAAAAAAAAAAATATTATCTTAAACATAAAGTTGTAAAATGTAATGGAGAGAGCTGAAAAGCGGATAAAACTAAACTTATTGTTAAATAGATTAAAATTGTTGTATCATTTCATCTAAAATATGTGTTTCCTATAAAATAAATATATTTCTATAGACATTTTCGAACTCTATTTATTAGTTCTTAAACTGATTATAACCTGGTCACATCCTGCCCTACAGTATCCTTTAATAATATTCCGCTCGTTCCAGTTGAACAGATCCGCTACCTAGGAATTATACTTGACAAACGTCTAACACGGAATCCGCACACTAGAATAAAACGACAAGAAATTGCCCGACGCTTTCGGTTACTTCAACACTTACTAATAATTGTTAATTAGTAAGTGATGAAGTAACCGAAAGCGCTCGATCCTTTCAATTCAAAATTCTTCGGAAAATCCTCAACGTTCTTTACTTTGTAAGCTCTTCCATAAAACCTTAATATTCCCTGTGTAGCTGATTTGGCCCAAACCAGGTATATCTTTCCATGACAAACTCCACTCCCACTCTACTAGTGGGACTACTACACACACTAACCTACTAGTTTCAATCTTAGCTTCCTCTTCCATTCCTTATAATCCTCCGCAGCGTCTGATAAGAAGATGTCCTCAAGACCTTCTAGTTTAGGTTACCTAAAGGAATGCTACCAATGGGTAGTTTCTCTTCATGTCTTTAAGTGTTTTAATTGAACAGCTAATTAACTAAATGTATTAAAATCAAAAACAGTTGTAAATATATAAAAAAAAAAATAAATAAATAAATATAATAATATATATATATATTTTTATATATATATATATATATATATATATATATATATATATATATATATCATAATAAATACTTATCATACCTTACAATTAGTAACCAACCAATTAGAGATTTGTTATGCAGTACCACCACACCCTTTGGTGGATCCCTTTGTAGGTAGCTTTATTTATTATTCCCTTGATGAAGTGAGAAGCACCCTAAGAAGATTTAAGGAGAAGAAACGGCTGAGGTTGATGTATGGTAATACCCTAAAGGAGGAGTGAAATATAGCTGCAGATAGTAGGCCTCTAATCAGTCCGCATATTTCAAACCGCCATCTCTTCATAACAAGATATTGTTTATTTTATTATGTGTAGTTCTTATAAATATTATTTAAAATTGTGTGCTTCCGTATTTTTAATCAATAAAAATCATTTATTGGTGTCTACCTGAACTATATTATCCTATATTGAATACACATACACTTAACAATTTAATATTCATTGTGACTTTTTTAAGTTTATATGAGCATGTTTCAAGGATATTCACAATGTTTATTTTATTTTTTCAGGTATGTTGACTTCTTGAATGTACAGTCTTTTGTAAGTACCTTACAAATAGTTAAAAATCATTTTTTATTTTTCCTCTCTGGTATAAATATTTCCTATCCATTATTTTATTTTTTATTATACTTTAATTTCTGTTGTCCTAAGACCTCATAATCCTCCAATGCGTCTGAAAATACGATGGCCCAGAGATCTTCTAATTTAGCTCATTTTTAGGAGAGCTGGTGGTATCCCAGCATGTGAATTTTGACTTAGTTCAATATTGTATCAAATATACTAGATGTATTTCACAATACAGTTTTTTATGATTGTAGGCCTGCCGTGTTCCTAGGTACTCTTAATCATAATTATTCATTATCATAGTCATTTAAATGACTGTGGACTATATAAAATAATGGATATAATATATATATATATATTTTACTATTATGGGTAATGAGAAAATATGTATATATATATATATATATATATATATATATATATATATATATATATATATATACAATCGTGGTCATGGAAGTTGAATCACCTATGCATTAATTTTTTATGGTGATGAATTTGAGCAAGAGGAATATTTTTGTTTTCCTCTACTTACTTATATCATACGCCTATAGAAATTAAGAAATTAAACCATCATGTTAATTACTTTAAACTACCACCGGAATGAATTTTCTATTTGTGTTAAATTTTAAGCATTTTGAGTTTGATCAGTTCTCGACTGTTGATAATTTAAGTTTGTGTTGTTCTTAGGTTTCAGTCAATGAATAAGCAATTTTATCTATGCGACGTTTCGAGAATTTATTGTTCTCATAATCATGCCTTAACAGTGGAAAAACAAAAAAAAAATGACGTCATCATAAATTCCTGGAAAATCTTCCATACTTGAACTATTCCTTTTTTATTTTTTCAGTGTTCTTTCAAAGCTTGTAGGCTAAACATGTCTAATTTTGTCCAAAATTGTAAGTAATTTTATAATAATATCTTTAATGTAAATCCTAATTTAAAATATCTATGTACCTACTGTATGATTATTCATTGTTCAATGTACTCTTCTTTATATCTCTAACAATAACATCATATATTAATTATTGTATAATAATATTAATGTTCTGTTTTTTTTTTGTTTTTCCACTGTTAATAATCAAGGCATGATTATGAGAACAATAAATTCTCGAAACGTCGCATAGATAAAATTGTTTATTCATTGACTGAAACCTAAGAACAACACAAACTTATATATATATATATATATATATATATATATACCTCCTGGAGTGCTACAAATGAGCGGTTTCGCTGTATTTTATACTTTCAGTTTATGTACTTTATGTCAAAGCTTGTTTTTTTCTAATGTATTATCGAATGTAGTTATGGTTTTTCAATAAATAATACAATAATAAATTTTATAAATGATGGAAAATGTGTATGTGAAGCGAAGAGGTAACCAACATGTTATATAATCTTGTTATTGTTACTCCTCAGAAATTCCCCAGCAGTCCCAGATGTATATAGATGTCACATGTATGGATTCCTTCAGTAATTGGCCAATATGTAAATTTCCTCACGCTCGGCTTAAATTTTATTTTTCATCCTTCACTTTAAAAGTGCCAATTAGTCTTGCTCATATATTCTTTTCACCTTCAAGTGTCATTTTTCGCCAAATCGCTAATTAGAGAAATTTGATTTGCATACAACCAATATTCGATTTTAAAAACAACTAATGAACCGGCTTTCCATCACTCTCCATTAACTTTTTCTATTCCGCGTATTAGATGATTTTTTTTTCTAAACTCTTTAGCTATCCAACGTTATATTATAAATGTATATTACTATTATTGTGTTTTAAAAATACAAAAAAATACTTTTGAACTTTTCTACTTTAATTGTTCGTGGAATTCGCCCAACTTGTATATTTAACCGTTGTTTATTTATCAATTCTGACAAGATGATGTGCCTTTTTTTTTTTTCTTAAATCTACAAAATAAAAGGTATTTTAGAGGAATAAAATTCAAAATATCGGCATTTAAGCCCTATCAAACTATTTCAATAAGAGTGAAACCTACATCATATGAAAGCTCATCAAACTGTAAATCCGTGTAGCGAGTTCAACCAAATCGTTAAAGCAGTTTTAGAGAAAATCGTAAAAAGGTGCAAAATGCTTGGTTTAAAATGGTTATCCTGGTAAGCTGATTTAGATGAAAAAGTTGCTGTAACATCTTAGGCGTATAGTTGTCTTAAATATGAAATTTCAGTATTCCACGACTTTTTGTTTTCGTGCTAGACTTACCACAGACACACATACCTTTTATCGGGACTGGTCATTTGGAATCAGGAAACCCTAAAACCGTGTATTTCCGATGAAAACTCGAATTAGAAAATTTTCACGATTGCAACACTTTACCTTACTATATATTTCATTTATAAGTAAGTGAAAGTAAAAATAAATTCATGACAAAATAAAGTAAACAAATTACATTGAATAATTTTATGAACTCGTTTAAAATAAAATAATCCTTTATATTGCTATCTAAAATGTAAAATATAAAACTTCAGTTATAAATTGTATATGAATAGTTTACGAAGTCCTTCAAGCTACAATATAGTTACCCCTTCAAGTGAAGCTATGAAGCTTTTACTTCGAAAGCTGTTAGCTAGAAATTTTTAAAAGGGTACTTCAAAGACCATAAAAGTGTTCGACCACTTTCAAGCTTCGAGTGGTTAGGGTTCAGTAACGAGGCTCCTAACAGTGTACGCTTTGTATGGAGCTACAATAAAATATTAAATATTTTCATGCATTAAAAGCTTAACGTACATATTTATGTCATATATAATGGCGAGAAACAATTTTATACTACTTTTATGGATGAAGGAATAAAATGTAATTTTGGTTTATTATTTTCAATATAAATAACCTCGTAATCGACTGAAGGGGGAGCCCGTGACTGAGTGGCTAGCGCGCTAGTCTCTCATGCAAAAGTTGTGAGTTCGAATCCCAGTCCCGACGGGGCTTTTATAAGCATGTAAATTAATTGGAATTCACTCACAGTCTCTCCCCCGGGTATGTGAGACCCGTCAGCCAAATGGTGGCCACTCACAAAAATAGGCGTAGGGATTGATGACCCTACCCTAAAAATTGCATTGATGAACGCGATTGTAATTTCCCAAGAAATTACACTGCGAGGACCAGGGCCTGCATGGCTTGTCGCGCCACTGAAAAATTATATATATATATATATATATATATATATATATATATATATATATAAATGATTGCACAAACGAAACGTCCAAATAAAGAAAATTAAGGAGTGATAATTTAAGGACCTAAAACCCGAATCAGTTAATATATAAATATATATATATATATATATATATATATATATATATATATATATAATATATATATATATATATATATACATATATATATAATTTTTCAGTGGCGCGACAAGCTGTTAATATATATATATATATATATATATATATATATATATATGAAACCTCCCATCAAAATTTAAATGCTTACGTTTTAAGGTAGCTCTACCGGAATCTGGAGGACCTCAGGAGGAGTACTGATTTCTTTCTTTTACTGCTAAAGGATCTGACCATCTGACAGGTAGAAAAAGAAGCATCTGATAAGAAGATAGCCTCGAAACCTTTAAAGTTATCATAGTTTTTTGAGTACTGCCAATGGGTAATATCCCTACATGTGAATCATGAGTTGGTTTAATATTTTATTACATTTACTAGATCTATTACCTAATACAGTTGTAAATATTAATAAATAATTAAAAAAAAACAACATAAAAATATATATTTTTTAACTAAGTGAAATTTTTGTATTACGGGGAATAGGTTATACATATACTCAGAATTATACATGTATTTTATGTGTATTATCATTTAAATGTTTTCTGTAATAAGTTTTTTTTCTTTTAATGATGGCAATATCATGACAGTAAACTTTCACAAGCTGATCGATCATGAGAGTAAAGGCAATAACTGCATAGGACACGTAAGTGCTTACTCAATGATAGAATAATATTTAGTCTAAGCCCCAAGTAAGCAAACGATTGTTTTCAATTTAGAAGGTGTGTAAGAGAATTCTCAGGTAGGTGCATTGAATCTTGGATTCATACCCAAAATTACCCTAATTTTTTTTTTCTGCACAATTTCAAGATGTGCAAGCAAAGGAACTCCCCCAGATCAATTTACAATACTGATCCAATTTATACGTAAAGGCAACTCAGCTAAGCAAGGAAGGAAGAAGAGCCGACATCTGACTCAACATTTAGGTGTTTTATCTCAGATATATGAATGAAAAATAATTTTTAATCTAAGACATTTTGTTCCCTAAGAATAATAAATGAACAGAGTAAGTCCAATGTGAATGGCTTTATTTGATACATAATTATTTAGTTCTATATATTATCAAAGTCATGATTTATCACACATTTGCGGAAGATTTAATTTTTGAGGAGGTCAATAAATAATTGGTGTTTGACAGTGGTTAGGGATGACATTCTACGGAGGAAGATGGATAAAGAGTTCCCACTGACCACACGGATGATAAATGACTTTTCAAAGGAAGCTGTTCTATGAGAGGGTAAGTATAGATTGGTTGGTTGAGATCTTGTGCCTAGGTCATGAGGAGTAAGGGGGTCAGAGATGTAGAAAGATTTCCTGGCTCGCAAGGATTGGAATAGCAAGATGCCAAGTAGGTATTCTCTTCGAGATTGGGAATAAAGCCACCTTTGACCAGAATACCATTGAGAGACGTATGACAGTCTGGAGAGACCGTACATAAATCTTATAAACATATTCATTAAGCAGATGTACGATTAACACTAATCATTGAGGCTGATTTAGCCCCAAGAGAATAATTTAAATAAGTTTAGGGTCGCAATTGCAGTCGCCATTAAATATTCATTATTTAGTTCTAGATGAAAGGTAAGTAAATTTTAAATGAATGAAGTGTGTGAGACGCACCTAAGCCTATTAGCCGCTACTAGGGAACGCAGGGGAAGGACAAGTCCAAAAACGAGGTGCTAAGGACCTCAACAGCTCTCGTAGATTAGACTAAATTGCCCGACACAACCCACCTCACTCTCCTTTCCCTAAAAGACAGGGTTCCCTCAAGGACCTATACTTAGCACCCTATTTCTTGTCTCACACGCCAATCTATTAGCACGAATACTACTTTCTTTGAAGGTGTTTCTCTTTTCTCTGAGTCGTGAAACAGTTTCGTGTTGACGTCTTTATCATTATTTCCGTCGATTAGGTTCTTTACTTTGTTATATATTATTCCGAAACGCATCAATTCATAACGGAAAGTGTTTAATGTTAATTTATCTGTATTTCTATTGTAGGACAAATTACGTATTGTACAAGAGAAGCAATGCGAATTAGAAGCCGTATCATAATTCTAATTTAAGATTGTCTTTGAAATAAAGTTGAATTTTAAATTATGTTTTATTAAAAGTAACATATTAGCAATGATAATAAAATAAAAATCACTCTAGGATTCATATACTAATTTTCAATGATCAAGTTCAATTCAGGAGAGGAGTTCAAACTACTTGTTAATTTTACTGGCTCATCCTGACACCTAACTAATTATATCCACTAAAATATAAAATGGTGGTCTCGAGCTTGTGCGATGTCTTCTATCCCTATATAATCCCAATTCTAATTATACCAGAATAGGTACAGGCATCCTATAGCATCGTTTGATTAGACATAGTATCCATACAAGTGGAAACTAAATGTTAAAATTTAATGACTGGAGAAAGCTGGTAGAGAAGGCTTTAGTACTGTAGATGAAATGCTTAAATTCGATTTTTTTTTAAAATAAAAATTTGTTTATTGACAGCAAACCACTTCTTCAATATCATGAAATATGTCCAGTGTTTTAGATTTTTTTCCTTTCTCTACTGCAGTGTTCCTGCAATGGGAGAAAGATAAAAGAAAGACATTAGAGACGAGATCCGTCGACTGGAGAGACCCTGACACCGGACTTGTGCTGAGCAAACAACATTGTTGCAACTCGTCACAATATCGCTTCTAAGGTCGAGCAAGCCTTGCATTAACAGTGAGATCTAACTTCACTAGTTCGTATCAATCTAATAAGGTTATAGGGCTAAGATCATGCCTCAGCCGAGATTAATCTAATATATTGGGTTGTGTCACATGAAATGTCCGTTTTCAAAGTAAAGAATTTTTATTAAAAATACGATATGAAAACAAGATAATGTTATTCGAAGTATTTATCTTCTTTTTCTACACATTTTTCCCAACGTGTCACCAACTTTTTTATCCCCGAACTGAAAAACTCTGAGCTTTGAAGTGAAACAAAATCTTAAAACACACTTTTCACTTGATCATCATTTTCAAAAAGTTTTCCTTTGACGAAGTTGTCTAAATTCCTGAACAGGTGGTAATCTGTTGGAGACAAGTCGGGAGAATATGGTGGATGCGGTAGAACTTCTTAGCCCAGTTATTTCAATTTTTGCACGGTATGTTTTGAAACATGCCGCTCAGTGAGATCATGAGGTACCCATGTATCGAGCTTTTTTACTTTCCCAATACACTTTAAATGTCTGGAAACGGTAGATGCACTTGCATTTAGTTGTGCTGAGAGTCCTTTAACTGTTTGGTAGGGGTTTCCTTCTACTGTATGTTTGAGGACATCGTTGTCTATTACGGACGGAAGTCTTCCTCGGGGCAAGTTTTTCAAGTCGGTATCCCCAGCTGAAAACTTAGCAAACCAACACGAATGGTCCGTTCATTAACACTCCCTTCCCCAAACACCTTGCAAATATTTCTAGCGGCCTCAGGTGCTGAATGGCCGAGTTTAAACTGGTACAAAAATATTACTCGAACATCACGTGTTTCCATGTACATATTTGGAGGTATACTAAAAAGTTGGTAATTGATTGGAAGCTAACGTTTATAGTACAAAGGTAGAGGGTTAGTAACTGTTTACTTTAAATATGTAAACATTTCGAAGAAAACAACAGAGACCTGCAAAATCCTTTTTGTATTTCAGAAACTATAAAAATGGACATTTCATGTGAAACAACCCAATAATATATGTAAAGTACAAGATAAAAAATAATAATGAATAGAAATGCAAATTAATGGAAGTAAAAAATCCTTAGTTATGCCGTCCTTCGGATGGGACGTAAAAAGGTGAACCCGAACCTGTGCGATGTGAGGTACTCGTTAAAGATCCCTATCCTAATAAAACCTGGATAGGCAAAATTCAGGACTCCCACTGTAGCATCGTCTAATTAGCCACAGTAGCATAAAATGACGTTAAATAAAAATAAACAAACAATTAAATAAACGTTTCAATGTGTTTTATTACTGAATTTGATTGAAATTAGCAAAATATTTAGGATTATTCAGAAAATGGAGGGACAGGAAATGATTGAACAAACGGGATTTGAATGAGATGTGAAAGAGTATTATGTGATAATGAACACAAATATGTACAAATATAAAAAAAAAATTAGCTAAAATATTTGTTATTAGACCTAAGAAACAAGGTACAATAATATATATAAACAAGAGAAAAAATGAACTCAACATACCTACCACACACAGCGCATTCTTACCAATAAAGTCAAGTTTTTAAAAGTATCATTTTTTACTTTCACTTACCTACATATGAAATATATAATAAGGGAATTAGATGAGGAAGATGGTTGGGGGTGCGGTCATAAATTAAAAACACACATTTAAAATAAATGTTATTTTAACTATGTGCCGACGTTTCGGCCTACAATGTGGGCCTTCATCAGAGGTGACTACGTGGAGGCGTTGCCTGCAGGAGTCAATTTCTCAATGGTCAACAAAACTCCATCATTATAATAAGGAAAAATATTGAGACCGTGAAAATGTTTGAATTCCAGTTTTCAACGGAAATTTTAGAATTCCCTGAATCCAAATAACGAAGTCCCGAAAACAGGTCTGTGTGTGTTTTTTGTGAGTGATAGTGTGTGTGGTAACTCCAGCGCGTACAAAACTGAACTTACATATTTAGGAAATTTATACTCCCGAAATGTTACAGCAACTTTTCACAAAGATCGCCTGACCGGAAGTGTTACTTTATACAATGCATTTTTTACCTTTTTATAATTTTCTCAAAAACGGCTCGAAAGATTTTGATTAAACTGATCTTATGGACCTAAAATTTCATAGCCTTTAATATGATGTAGGTTTCATTCGGATTGAAATAGTCTGACAGTGCTTAAATGTTAATGTTTTAAATTTTCTTTCTCTAAACTACCTTTAATTTTGTAGATTATATAAAAATAACCACATCATCTTGTTATCATTGATAAAAAATAGGTAACTATTGGGTTGATGCAAAATTAATGCAGGTTTTTAGTAGGTATTGTAAATACGCCATATCTTTACTTTAACCATATATATATTTAATCAAAATAATTTCCATCTGAATCAATGCACTTTTGCCAACGTTCAACAAGCTTTCTTATTCCACCAGAAAAAAAATCCGAATCCCTGGACTCAATGAAATCACGAAAAGAATTTTCAATGTCGTCCTGGTTTTGAAATTTTTTCTCCCTCAAAAAGTTGTCCAGATGCCTGAAAAAGTGGAAGTCTGTAGGAGAGAGGTCAGGTGAATAAGGCGGATGTTGGAGAACTTCGTAGCCCAACTCGTGCAGTCGTCGAAGCGTTGGTTGTGCAACGTGTGGTCTGGCGTTATCGTGGAGCAGGATCGGCCCCTTCCGATTCATCAATGCTGGGCAAAGACGTTGCAATTTTTGAGTTCCGAGTTCCGCCGCCATTTCTCGTGTGGTTTTGGTTGGGTCTTCTTCCACTTTTGACCTCAGCTGGTCGTTGTCCAGAGCAAGATGACGGCCCCGACCTTCCTTGTCTTCGAGGTCGAAATCTCCTCTGCGAAACTTCTGGAACCAACGCTGCACCGTGCACTCATTAATAGCCCCCTGACCCCACACTTCATTAATATTACGAGCCGTTTGCGCAGCGCTGCGCCCTAATTTAAATTCGTAAAAATAAATTTGACGAAAATCGCACTTTGACATTTTCGATTCAAGACCTTTGAACACACTGAACAAAACGATTTTACTAAACAAATTCATGGTGAAAGAGAGGGTATTAGATAAGGTTTGTTTTGGTATAATAATGATCAATGTTAGGATTAGCTTTGTTTACACAATTGGAATTAAGATATTGCAATAGAGGAAACCTGCATTAATTTTGCATCAACCCAATATATTAGTTGAACGAATTTGATCATCAACTAAAGGAGATAACTGCGAAAATATATTTTTTTTGTTTTTGAACATAACGGTGATACGCATGTATAATCTACCGTCGGAAAATAATATCTGATGTACTAAATTCTAAATGTTAATGGAGAGTTATGAAAAACCTACAAAACTAACTGATTGCTTTAGATAACAATATAATAGATTTTTTTAGAAATAAAATACATGTTTTTATAGAAATTCAATTAAATCAATTCTGTATTAATTTCAGTCATTTTCATCTCTCACTATATTTGAAAATTGTTTAATCGATTTTAACAATAGAGGTACCTCGTGTTTATTTAACGTCACTTTATACTACTGTGGCTAATCGGATGACGCTACAGTGGAAGTCCTAAGTTTTGATTAACCGGGTCTACAATATTTAGAATGTTTTCAGATCGTAGATATAAACTTGAAACAATGTTTTTCCCTAAATTTAAAGTTCACCAATTACTTTTTGTCACTTGATATATCGTCTTCAAACTAACCTTGTCGACTACTATTCAATATAAAACATTAAATTTAGCCTACCTAGACGATCATTTTGCATATTTTGTGTCCCTAATAATATTCATGTTAATTTATTAAAATTATTGTTAAACATATCAGTATTAGCTTTGATGGTATAATGTACCTAAATCATTATTCACTCCCGAGTTTGAAACTGTTAATGACGGTAACTTGCAGCATACACGGTGTTGAGGTATGATAGATCGCAATTTGGTGGACCACACCTCTATAGTAACCTAACTTTGTCAATTAGCGTTGTCTAATTTATATTCGAAGCTGCTACAATCAGATCGTTACAAAAAAGAATTCATAGCATTCAATTTAAGTTTGTTCTTATGTAGATATTACTCATCAATAAATATTTCTTAACTATTATAATTAAAAATCGGTTTCAGATCAATGATTTTATTTAATTTTGGAGTAATGATACAAAAACACAAGACTTTCACTTACATTCGTTCTTGAAAATCATTTAAGAATTTTGCAAGTTAGAGGTGTAATAAGTGAAAGTGGAAAGGTTAAAGAAAGAATTTCTTTGAGTTTCGATAAAGACATTTGTTTTATTAAATAATAAATGGTATTATTATTCACAACAATCAATTAGTTTATCTGTTTTTCACTAATATTTGTAACTTTTACAATTTTGTGTAAAATATGGTATCTTATAAAATATATTTAGCTTTACAACGGTATATTATACGTATATATTACTATTTTTATGTTTGAAAGCACTGAAATAGCATTAAAATTTGTATTAAATAATATGCATTGAAAAATTCTTTCAATTTATATATTTAGCCGTTTTTATCAATGCTAAAATGTTGATATGAATATTTTTTTCGAATCAACAAAATTAAAGGTACTTTAGATATTTTTTTTTTTTCTAAGCCCCATGGGAGTTGGGGATTGGAAATCGGAAACAGAGGAAGGAATATGGGATCTCTTTTTCTGCATTACATGCATTATAAGAGGGAGAGAGGATACAAAAATGTTCGGTATATGGGAGCAATGGGAGTCACGTCTAGTGATGGGGCTCACTAGTCTTTCTGAGTCAGTTAGTCAAGTTATGGTTTCATAGTCTTGCCAGCGCTGTGGCCGTCCTGTCGGAGTCAGTGTGTTAAACAGTGGGTTCGTGCAGTACCGGAGACTATCAAAGAATTTGATATGTCTCCGGGAGATGAACTCTGTCACGGTCGGAAGTTCGAAGGTGTCGTGTATTTGGTCTGTCTGCGTCCTCTGTAGAGAAGTATGCCTCACTATTCGTCTCAGCACTCCATTTTGAAATTGCTGGAGCTTTTTTGCTATGGTTGGTGATATATTAGTTAGCATCGGTGCTCCGTATAGGAGGGCCGGTCTAATTAATGATTTATATATTAATTTTTTCAGGCGGAGGGATAGATTCGGTGATGTTAGTAAATGATTTATTCGATAGGACTTGGTCCTAGCCGAGGTAATCTTTTTGTGGCAGTGATTAGACAATTTGAGGTGCCTGTCAAGGGTGATGCCCAGGTAAACGATCCTATTGGCCGGCTTGTTTTTGATTCCCGCTACCTCGTAGGTCTTCGGTAGACGGCGCTTATTCTTCTGGAAAGAAAAAATAATACAGTCTTCTGATAAAGAACATTTAAAATATATACATTTAAGTCCTGTTTGACTACTTTAATAGGAATGGAACCAATATGATATTAAAGTTTAATTAAAATCTGTAGAATCGTTTTTGAGCAGGTCGTAAAAAGGCACAAAATGTATGGTATAAAGTGGCTGTTGTAGTTGGCTGATTTTGAAGAAGTTCCTGGGAGTATAATAGCATTCATACAAACACACGCAAACAATTCGCGAGACTTGGTTATTTGGGCTCAAAGGATCCTAAAACGTTCATTTCCGTTGAAAACTGCAATTCGAAAATGTTTAGCTACTTTAATACTTTACCTTACAATATAGTTTATATATGGGTAAGCGAATAGTAATATTTAAAATGTCTTCCTTCATATGGAAGGTGTTATTATGTTTTAGGGAAACGAACTATGGTTATATCGTATTTTTATTACTTTAAATACTATGAACAAATCCCCGTAAATATTATAATTTAACGTGAGGTGTGTGAAGTGGTTGACTGTGTGTATTTAGATAGATAGTTAGTTGAGGGTGCAGTCAAATCAACATACAATTAAAAAGCAACTTAATTAATATTACCGACGTTTCGGCCTGAATTTTAGGCCTTCTACAATCGCGCTGAAGAAGGCCCAAGATTTAGGCCGAAACGTTAGAACTATTAAATTAAGTTTCTACTTAATTGTATTTTAATTTGACTGCACCCTCAACTAACTTCTCATTATAATTTAACCTTAATAAACGTATTCTGTTTGTTTATTCATTAAACGCCACTTAAAGCTACTGTGGCCGATTGGATGATGCTGGGAATCTTGAATTATGTCTATCCAGGTTTAATTAGGATAAGGATCTTTAACAAGTAACGCACAGCCTCGGAGCTACCATTTTACGTACGCTCCGAAGGATGTCAAATTTTCACTCTCTTAAAAAAAAAATAATCTAAGGCTATCTAACAGGTTTAAACCCGCGACCTTCGGCGTAGCACTCTGTCCTGCTTGCCATTTCACATGTAAATGTGTATTCTAAAAAATCTAGTTTTTCTTTAATAGAATCTTGAGAAAGAATACAAAAAGGAATTGTTTGCTTTATTAATATTCACCACGGGATCAAGAGATAAAAATAAGAAAATAGCAGATACATTTCCAACTAATCTAACTTTTATATATTGTTTTTTAATTTTATGTAAATTTGAGGGGCGAGTGGCGATATTGTTCGGTCATTTGGTATTCTCATCCACCTGTGTCCTTATTAATATAAAGGGAGAAAATTCAGAGAAACAGTTATTTATACAAAGTGCAGTTAAATTGATTTAATGATATTAATAAGTATTTTAAAGCATTATAATTTATAAATTGAATTTATTGCCTCTCATTGTTCCAGAGTGTGGCCGATTGTATTATTTCTCAATAAATCAATTATTATTATTAAAAAAAAAAATAATTTATTCATTTATTCAGGCATATTATAATTTGTCTCAACGACAATAATAATAAGGCCGTGAGATTACAAATCTGGTGCGCACAACACACGACTTTCACTTACCTTCTTAAATTCGATTTAAGAATTTTTAAATGGACCCTAAAATGTGTATTTTCGTTGAAAACTGGAATTCGAAATTTTCACGATCGCAATACTTCCCCTTACTATATATTTCATATATAGGTAAGTGAAAGTATAATTAAAGAGGCCACTTTCGCTCTACTACATTAAAAAATTAAAATTATAAGTAATCTTTTAAATTATAGTCTGCATTTGTTTGATGAATTATAATATTATGCTGCCCTGATGATATCTTAATAACCAAAAAGCGTTTATTTATATTTATTTAATTTGTTGATAACATTCTTAATATCGTTATATTATTATTAGGTGGCAATTCTTATTAGGTGTTAGAAAAGAGACAAACAAGAAAGGATGAAAAACAACGAAATAAACAATAGAAAGGTCTAATCGCAGTTTAAATTATTTCTAAATCAAAACAAATAAATCGCAGTTTACAAAATTGTTTATGATTTATTTGTTGTGTGGGAAATACTGGAACCTTTCCAGCAACTCCGAGCCAACCGCAAAATCCAGCTCAAATCTTTACTGGGACCATTTTTTTCCTGGTTTGCGTCTAATTTTATGAACTTAAGAACAGAAATTGTTTCAAATAATTATCATTATTTAATTTTTTTTTGTCAATATATTTCCATTCAAACCTGTCAAGAAGTTGAGAATCGGTGAATGTAAATGACAATCAGTTTGATTTGGCGCGATAGGCATGATGCAGAGAAGATGCCTAGCGGTACCTCTTCTGGCGTGTTTCCTAATTCCCATTTTAATTAGAAGGTCCCTCATCCAACTTCTTTTCAGCTTCCTGCGAGTGGTGTGGGGCATGTTGCTAGTAACCATATTTTGTATTAATATATTGGTATGACTGTGTAAGTTGTCAAAATTTTGGTAGAGGGTCCTAATCTGTTCTTTGACTGTTGTCATGTGAAGGTCTGTATGTAAAGTTAGTGTATATATATATCACTTCCGGAAAATTAACAGGGATAAAAGGGAACTCGTTATTTTCATCATAATCATTAATCATGGGTTTAATAATCTTCTAGCACGGTCGTTGGACCAGAAACACTAAGAACTATTTATATGTTGAACCCTCGACCCTTTATGGGTGTAGATATATAGTTTTTTTTTGTTGTTGTTTTTAAAAAAGATTTTTATTGAAATTAACAGCTATATTTTATAAGTAAATATGCTGGTTAATGATAAAATACGTGAAAAAACATCAAAAGGAACTGCCCATTGGCAGCTCTTTAGTAGTCCATCTAAAGAAGGTCTCGAGGCAATATTCTTTTCAGACGTCTCGGAGGGTTATCAGGGATCGAAGAGGAAGCAAGGATAAAAACTAGTGGGTTTTTAATTTTTTTTAGATGAGTTTTTAATTTATATTTAAGTTTTAATTTTGAACGTTTTGAGAGTAATGAGTGTAAAAGTTCTTTTATTTAGTTTAGCGCTATGAATGAGATCCTATAGCACTATTATTATTGTCTATTATGACAAAATGTAATATATACGAATAAAAAAAAAAAAAAAAAAAAAGTTAGCGTTATCGTCTGTTCTTGATTTGTGGGGCCCAAGTCATTCTTCTGTCGAATACGCATTTTTTAATATAATTGTTAAAAAAAAAAAAAATATAAATAAAAAAATTATATATCTACACCCATGAAGGTTCGAGGTTTCAACATATAAATAGTTCTTACTGTTTCTAGTCCAACGACTGTACAATTCATTAATTTAAAAAAAAAAATTAAAAACTCATCCACAAAGACCTTGATGTTCCCTATGTAACTGAATTAGCCTGAACCAGGTATCAATCCTCCCATGCAAAACTCCATTCCCACTCTGACCTACTAGGTTTTATCCTTGCTTCCTCTTCGATAACTGATAACCCTCCGAGACGTCTGAAAAGAATATGGCCTCGAGACCTCTTTTTGATTGACTATGGGCAGTTTCTCTTGATATTTTTTCATGTATTTTATCATTAACCAGCATATTTACTTGTTGTATTATAAAATATAGTTGTTTATTTCAATAAAAATATTTTTAAAAAACAACAAAAAGAAAACTATATATCTACACCCATAAAGGGTCGAGGGTTCAACATATAAATAGTTCTTACTGTTTCTGGTCCAACGACCGTGCAAGGAGATGATTAAACCCACGATTAATGACTATGATGAAAATACACAACACAGGCGGATGAAAAGAAGTCTTTTTGTAAAAATAACGAGTTCCCTTTTATCCCTGTTAATTTTCCGGAAGTGAAAAAATATATATCATGTGAAAACCTTTGTATTCTTTCTCTTAAAAAAAAAATCGTATTACTTTTTTAATTATAAGGCTGAGCCATGGATGCAGAGTTTTATGAGTTACATTTTAATGAGTTACACATCTATATATGCTCTATAGCTGAAAGAAGTTAACTTTATTAATTACATAATTTAGTTTTGATTATTAACAAGCTAAATAATAATAGTTTAGTAATTCAGATAGTTTTCACGGCTGCCGCTAATGGCGATCAGAGCGGTTTTACTTTGTTCGGTTGACACGACAGGCCGTGTATGACCTTGGCTGCTCGATATAACTGGATTCTCGATGCTTGTATGTAGGGTAAGGTAGTCTCTCCTAACGGCAGTTTTTGTGAGTGACTACGAGTAGGCTGTTGGACCTCACATTTTTATGTTGAGTCCTTTGAATTATATGCTTGAAAAAGTCCGGTTGTGAGTTGAATGGTTCTGAGAATCCAACTCAGAAACTTCGAGCACCTAGTTCAAAAAAAAAAAAAAAAAGAAGCGCTAGATACCGCTTGTAACAGCAATAATTGAGACGTAGATTTCCAAAAGGTACTGTATCCATTCTAGGAAATTTTAAAGGGGGCGCGAAAATCTCTCATTACTATATTATTATACTGCTAATTTGGGTATTTTTGCCTTAAAATTTAGAATTATTTTTTTACTTTAATAATAACATCATATTAAAGTTATGAAATGAATTTTTTTAGAATGATTTGGAACGAAAGTAAATTCGTAATTAGTACTTTTAGAAAATTACCGGATTTCTAAATCGCGTTTTTTAAGGACTTGAGAATTCATTAGATAACATCAAATAGAATGTTTAGATAAAACTAAACGATGAGAATATAAATATGTAAAAAAATCAATTTTGAAAAAATGCCTTTAGTACCTTTTGGAAATCAACGTCTCAATTCTTCCAAGTTTTAGACATTAATTTCAAGACTGCCATTGGCTGGCTTCGTAGAAAACATCTGGTACGCGCAACACACGACTTTCACTTACCTCCGTTGTTTAAATAAATTTAAGAATTTTTCAATATATTTAGAGGTAAAAGTAAATTGTTTAAGAATTAATTTAATTTAATTTAAATAGAAACATGTGGTTTATTAAATAATCTATTATATTTTTATCATCAACAATTAGTTAGTTTCATCGGCTTTTTATCACTCTCTGTTAACTTTTACAATTCCGTGTATTAGATAATATTTTGTCTAAAATCTTTAGCTATCCAACGGTATATCATACATCTATACTACTATTCTTGTGTTAAAATCACACAAATTTCCTTCTTTTTTTTCACTTTTCTGCTTTAGTTGTTTATCAAATTCGCTCAACTTGCATTTTAGCCGTTATTTGTCAATGCTACAAGATGTGCATATTTTTTTTTAAATCTACATAATTAAGGTACTTTATGGAAAGAAAATATCGGCATTTTAGCTCTGTCAGACTACTTTTAATCAGAATGAAATTACATGATGTTAGAGCACATCGATATAGCGATTTTAATAAAAATCGTCAGAGCAGTTTTTTTAGAAAATCGGAAAAAGGTGCTAAATGCATGGTATAAAGTGGCTCTTCTGGTTAGCTGATTTTGATGAAACACCTTGTCTTAAAATATGACTTTTCGTTTAAGCGCTGAGAGAGAGTAAAAATTACCACACACCACGCAGAACTTTTTGCGCGACTTGGTCATTTGGACTCATTGAGACCCTGAAACGTGTATTTCCGTTGAAAACTGGAATTCGAAAATTTTCACGATCGCAATATTTTCCCTTACTATATATTTCATATATATTAAGTGAAAATAAAAATAATGTAAAAAATACTTCAAACAAAAATATTTAATAAGAAATTATTTATTTGTTTAAGTTAAAGCGACATTTTTTACCATTTATTGATGATTATTCACATTATTTTTTTTTTTTTAGTTTAGTTTTCGTTGTAGTAACAGTTCAAAAAACTGTCAGTTATACCTGCTTTCAAGTGGTAAATTGAAAGAATAAAAGATTAATGAAACTACTAAGAAGATTAAGAATAATATAGAGATATATTAAATCATCAGAAAAAAGAACTGTACAAAAACCACTCTATCGAGACCAACCGTCCTTAAAGAGCATGATGTTTCTATTTCCATGGACCAAGCATCCATGACCGAACATTGTGTAGAACGGTTGAAGAAATCCAGTGAGGTATAACTCCCGCCATAAAGATATTTCCCGCCAAAGAGGTATTTCCCGCCAGGTTTTCTATGCCACCTTGAAGCTTTATCTCTATCCTCCACCAATATCCTTGGAAATGGTCCGTGAAAAATCCCGCTTCAATGCTTTTCTTTTCAATAAGTTCCTTCAATGGAGTCGTCTAGCTCGCACGAGAGCATCTTACCATTTTATATATGCCTCTATATTGAATCCTTGGGGTCTCTTTTACTTTCACTTACCTATATATGAAATATAGAGTAAGGAAAAGTACTGTGATAGTGAAAATTCTCGAATTCCAGTTTTCAACGGAAATACAGGTTTTAGGGTCCCTTGAGTCCAAATAACCAAGCCCCACAAAAAGGCCTGTGTGTGTGTGAGTGTCCTTATGTGGTTAGTCTGGCTCAAAAAATAAAAGTCGTACGAAACTAAAATATTATAATTGAGACAAGTATACGCCTGAGATGTTACAAAAACCTTTCTTCAAAATCAGTCTACCAGAAGAGCCACTTGATACCATGCATTTTGTCCTTCGGAGCGTACGTAAAATATTAGTCCCTATGCTGTGCGAAGTTAGTTACTCGGTAAACATAAATCTGGATAGGCAAAATTTAAGTCTGATGGGACAGAGTAGTGGCGTTATGTTAAAAGTGGCGTTAAATGAATAAACAAACATAATACATCCATCAAAATCAAATCAAAATGGTGACAAGGCAAAACATGTAACATGATCACATTACATCAAAATACTTGCCTCCCAATTTTTATCGGCGACCATCAAATTCCTCACACCAACTCTGTACAATACCTAATACTCGATCGAACGTTGACTTAGGCCCACACGTCAAGATGAAAAGAAAGACTCCCAACCACCGACTAAAAGTCTTATACTCTCTTTTATCAAAATCAACAAAAGTAAAAATTAGACAGAAACTGATGCTTAAACCCATATAGAATAACGCTTCTTAGATTCCTGGCTCAGAAAAAGTGACTCACATACAAAAACTGCAATAATTTTAATCGAAAATTTTCACTTTCGCCGCTCCTAAGTAACAAATCCCTACATACGGACTTGAAAGACCAACAGTTGACCAATACATACGAACTCTCCTTTTACGGTAAGTAAACTGCTTAGACACGACAATAGAATCATAATCAACATGTCAATGACTGCAACGCTTGTTAAAAGAAGGCTAAAAAGAAGCTGGATGAGAGACAAATGTTAGGCCATTATATATCATATTTATCACAAATGTACCATGTGTATACCAACTCATACAGTCTACAGTCACATTCAGATTACGATGGCACAATTCAAGATATATCTCTACAAAGTGATGATGTTTTACAATTAAATAAAACAATAATAACAAAACATGCATTCTCAACATATAAAACTTTTACAAACGTACTCTTTTTTCCAACAAAATCAAGTACAAATCGTAAAATTTAAAATTAAAATAAAAAGATTTCACTTCTATCGGCAGTCCCTATGATTGTCTGAATTTTAATTTTTTTTTAACTTCATGTTCATTTATATTGAATATTGATACTAACCAAATATCATTGAGGAATCGCCCTATCCAACTTGAATAAAATAAAATAATCTTGACCCCCTTTATAATGAATGCTTCATCACCATATTTTAGTGCTAAAGGAAAGAAAAAGGATTACACAGGATTTTTAATTAATTATAAGTGTAAATATAATGCATTAATGAAACGCCAGCGTGAATAAAAAAGGCCACTCTAAATATGGTTAAAAAAAAAAAAATGAATATTACATTGTAAACTACATTTAAACAACTTTAAGAGGCAAAGAAATGGAAGATTTTTCCAGCTTGAAAATGAGCTCATTAAAAAAAGTTGCCGACGAATGCAAATGAAATGCTTGAATTAACTTAGTCCCGGAGGGGCTTAACCTTTTTAAGTCTTGTACTCCGGTAAATTCTAAGTCTCTCGTCTTTAATAACGATATCCCATCTTTAGTATGAAAATTATATTAAGCCCGGGGTAAGTAAAAACTTCAATTTAAAATCTTCTAAAATCTACAAATTTCCATGGAATACAAAGCACACAATTTCTGTAAGGAGAGGAGAATTCTGTGCTTATCATTCTGTAGAAATTTTCAAACTTTAATGTATATATTCGCACGCCTACAAGAAAACATTTGTTGACTGTTTTAAACACTTACAAGAGAAACGATTTAGCCTTCCACTCAATTAAAAATCTGGTGCGCGCAACTCATGACTTTCACTTACCTCTGTTATTATTATTAATTTAACTATTGATAATAATAACAGAGAGTATTTTCAACGAAAATACACGTTTTAGGGTCCCCTGAGTCCAAATGACCATGTCCCTCAAAAAGAACTCTGTGTGTTTGTGGTCAGTCCAGCGCGTAAACGAAAAGTCCTATAAAACTAAAACTACATATTTAAGACGAGTATACGCACGACGTGTTATTGAATTTTTCAAAATCAGCTAAACGGAAGAGCTACTTTATACCACGCAGTTTGCACCTTTTTACGATTTCCTCAAAAACGATTTTAGGTCAAACTCGTTATACAGATGTAAAAAATAATTAGCTTTAATAATATGTAGGTTTCTATCTGAAAAGTCTGACAAGGCTTACATGCCGATAGTTAAAATTTTCTTCTTATAAAGTCCTCTCAATTTTAGTAGAAGAAAAAAACCATTTCATCTTAAACCATTGAGAAAAAACGGCTAAATATACAAGTTTAACGAATTCGATAATCAACTAGAAAAGAAAAAAGGCAACATTTTTTAATTGTAATTTTTGGCTTTTTGATATTAAGAAAGAGAAAGTTTTTCGAAAAAATATTATCTTATCCACAGAGTTAATGTAACGCGACGAATAGACGAATTATACGTAGCAATTTAATATTGCAATATTCTTTAATCTAAATCATATGTTTCTAAAGAAACTGATTAGACTTTTTTTTTAATTTAACTTATTTTTTTTTATAACTTTTATGTTTATTTAGTAGGTCTTAAATTGATTTAACTGCCGAAGTAAGTGAAAGTCGTCTGTTGCCGTTCTAAATTTTTTTTTTCATATTTAATCTATATTACAGAATGTCTTAGCAAATTGTTTAGAACTATACTTTCATGAATCTTTGACAGTAAATGTAATTGTTGAGAATTATTTGTTTGTTTGTTTATTTATTTAACGCCACTTCATGCTGCTGTGTCTAATCAGATGATGCTTCAGTGATTGTCCTAAATTTTGCTTGTCCAGGTTTAATTAAAATATTGTTCTATCACGAGTACCTGAAATTTTTTTTTATTTTGGTATATTAGAATTTGTTTTAATAACAACAATAGTAATATTGCTTTGAGATCACATTCATACTATTATACAAAATAAAATAAATTAATGGATTGCTATTTAAAATGAGGTAGTTTTCTATAAGTAAATGTCATTTTTAGAATTGCGTTAAACAGAAAAAAAAATTAGATTGCACTACCTGTTATTAAATTAAATTTCTCACGACCACTAAACCTTTTTTTTTATAACTCGATTACTCAGGAGGATATATTTAATTTTTACCATGAGCGGTATAGGAATTTTAATATATTTTTCCATAAACTAATTAATGTGACAAAGTCTTATAAAGACAACGAGACTTAGGAATTAAAGCCCTCTGCCTCAATTTTAACCTTTATCGCACAGGCTCGGGACTACATTTTACATTACGTTCCCTCTGAAGAACGGCATAACGAAGGATTTTTTACTCCTTTTTAAAAATTCTAGTGCCACTTTGCCAGGTTTGAAACCGTAACCTTAGATAGATGTTATGCTAGCCTGTACACCACACGTGAAACCTAACCTCCAAATTTATTTAAGAATTGTTTATTGATTTTTCCCTATGAGTTTTTCAAACATCATGTATTTTTTTAAATGCATAGCTCCCCTACAAACCACTAGCTGGCTGAGATTCAGTTCCGTTGCACAAGAAATGATTCAGCATTCTTTGATTGCGGTCGCTAAGGGTTTTCTTGCGGTTTCTGTTCTTCGGCAAAGCAATTACAGGAGGTTCCTTAACAACTCTGGAATACCTTTCGTGTATCCTCTGCATCAAGAAGAAAAAAAAAACAGACTTTGATTGACTCATTTGAGTACTTCCAGAGGATTCGAAAGGATATCTAGAATCCATTTTTGGATTGGTCGTGACCAGTTTGCGTTGGAAGTCAATGTACGATTCAGGAGGATTTCCCTACCCCAGGGTTACCTCATAATAATAATAAAATAGCACAATAAAAATGACCATGCCACAGCCAGTTTCGAATGCAGAAACTTTGATTCTCTAAATTGAAGTTATTCTTCAATCTAGGAATTCTCAATTATTTTTATTTTTTATTTATTAAGAAATAATACAATCTGCCGCCTACTGGGGCAGTGAGTAATACAGCTAGAAGAAACCATTCATCCCATATGTACATCATAAAAAATAAAAATAAAAATAAAAAAATAAAATAAAATAAATAAATAATATATATAAAACAAATAAATAAATTATACAAAAAATAAATAAAAGAAAAAAAAAAAAAAGAAATAATAAAGAAGAAAAGATATATGTATATAAAATAAAAAAAATAATATATATAAAGAAAATAATAACAACTTTGATCTCATTCGTACCTATACTCAATTATTAGAATAACGTACAGCGATTCTCTGAAATTTGATTAAGTGAATAACATTTTTTTAGGGTTCTGTACATTTTTTTTTGTTGAGAAGGATGCTCTTGAAATAGATTTTAATCATTATTTTAAAGTAAGTTTTCTATTAAATAAGTAGACTGATATCTATAAATAAATAAGGTAGCATACACAAAGCCGGGCCATTTTCATTTTCTTTCTATTAAGGAATTCCTGTAGTTTTAGGTAACTCAATCACCATATTCATCTGTAACATTTTTAACTATTCAATCAAGGAAAAAAAAAAGGAAAATAATTCTTTTATAATTATCTTTTTAAAAATGTCATAGAGAATATTGAGAATCATCACCTTGTAATTATATTAATCAGTTTAATTAATTATTACGTAAGCATGTGATTGTCAGTTTTTAAACATAATAAATAATAATAATGGAATAATTATTTTTTAAACATGATTAAAATGTACCTTTTAATTTTAATCATGTTTAAAAATGATTCTTTAACAAGGAGTAAATGAAAAGGCGGTCTTTGTGTATACTACCTTACTTAAAGTTATTTTTTTTTTTAATTTCTTTATTTCAATTAAATTTATAAAGTAGAAGTCTCTGAATCAAGCCCGTATATTGGAATATGTTTAGTTCCTGAGGAATTCTAGCTAAATGTTAAAACCTTGCTAGTTCACTAGTTTTTTTCAAACTGAAAATAAGACATTTACTAGTATCAAACAAGAAACTGCTTGCAGATACCGATTGTTACAACACTTACTTGACAAACGTTCAAAACTTCCTCTCTACTACAAAAAACTAATTTATATAGCCATTATTAGACCTATTTGGACATATGGTATTGAGCTATGGGGAACCACCAAGCCATCAAATTCCTCCCGCATCCAATCCTTGTAATCCCAAGTCCTCCGAAAGATCCTAAATACTCCGTATTTTGTCACCGCTGGGTAGCTTCTTCACAAGACTTTATCAAGCCAATTGTTACTTTTTTTTTCACATTTACTTGTTGTATTTTTTTCCTATACAGTTGTAAATATCAATTAATAAATAAAAAAAACTATTATCTAACGGAGAAAGAAAAAAAAAACAGTAGTAAAAAACTTTATGTTCTAGTTTATGTTTATTTGCACAAAAAAAAAAAATGTTGAAAGACTCACTCTGGTATAATACTGGAAACTGAATCTATTTCCATTTTTTATCGAATATATTTCAATATTACTTATTTCTTATAACTTGTTTACTAGAAAATGTAAATTACATAATATAACTAGTGAGACAGGTTTATATTATTAAGTAAGATAAATTGTATAATTTAAATCTAATCTTTTATTAAATTGTATAAGATAAATGCGTTCTGTCTACAGTCCTCATACTGATTTTATTATTATTTTTTATTTATACCCTCACACAAGACTGAAACGACAAGAAACTGCAAGACGTTTTCGACTACTTCAACACTTACTAGACAAACGTTCTAATCTTCCACAACTACAAAAGACTCATCTACATGACTGATATGGACTTACGGAGTAGAGCTTTGGGGCTCTACTGAACCATCGAATTCTTCCCGTATCCAATCCTTACAATCCAAAATCCTTCGTAAAATCCTCAATGCTCCTTACTTTGTCACGAACAAACTTATCCATAAAGACCTCAACGTTCCGCATGTTGCTGATTTGGCCCGATCTAGATACCATTTCTTTCATGACAAACTCCATTCCCACCCTAATCCTCTTTCTTTCTAGACTTTCAATACTTTAGTATATTTCAATATGTACAGTTTCAATACTTTCTTCCTCTTCAATTTCTGACAATCCTCCGAGGCGTCGGAAAAGAAGATGGCCTCGAGACCTTCTAGTTTAGAAAAGTTACAGGAGTGCTGCCATTGGGTAGTTCTTCTTCAAGTTTGTTTCACGCCATTTATCTTTTGTCACATTTCTTCCTCTTCAATTTCTGACAATCCTCCGAGGCGTCGGAAAAGAAGATGGCCTCGAGACCTTCTAGTTTAGAAAAGTTACAGGAGTGCTGCCATTGGGTAGTTCTTCTTCAAGTTTGTTTCACGCCATTTATCTTTTGTCACATTTACTTGTTGTACCTTGAAGTACAGTTGTAAATTTCAATAAATGATGATAAAAAAAATTATTTATGATTTATTTTAATGATTTTTTTTTAATCTAACCAAATTGGAAGGTATAGAAGCCCAGTAAAAGTTCAAGAAAATCAATTCGAAAAAAAGAGGGTTTTAGGAAATAATCTTATTGTATTAATAAATAACATATCTTTTATTATATTGGGTTTTAAAATAAGTTCATAATGTTATTTACTAGTGATTTCAATCAAAACTTCAGATTCTTGGAAATATTTTTAATCATATATGTATATATAATTAAAATGTAATTATATATGGCCCATTTTGATCTATTACATGTTGCAATCATTCAGATAATTCTTTTGATTCCTTCATAATCAAAAGTTGAACGCTTTGCGTCGTCTAAGTCAAAATTTCCGGTTCTGAACTCAGCAAACCACCTACGTACGATGCTTTCTTCTAAGGCTTCAACGCTATACACACTACAAATTATGTTAACATATATTCAAACTATATTGCTTTCATAGGAGATAAGACATAGGAGTATTATGATTTTAACTTAATTACCAGAAATACATATGTGTATATATTTTATATATATATATATATATATATATATATATATATATATATATATATATATATATATATTATAATTATGTTTATTGACCATACAATAAGATAATTTAAAGAAGTACTACTCCCTAATAGAGAGACACTAGGAATTGGTTGCACTCCAAACACCCAAATCGGATTGTTTCTTGTTATTGGATTATATACAGCTTTGTTTTGTCTGAGCATTAAAAATATCGACTACAGGCTAAATGGCTATGGTAATATCATTATTATTATTGTCTTTTGATAAATTTATATTTCGAAGTATATTGAATTAATTATCTTTATATATATATATATATATATATATATATATATATATATATATGGTCTGCGGTAAATATCTGCTAAACCATATATGACTTTTTTTTTTTTTTTTTTTTTTTTTTTTTTTTTTTTTTTTTTTTTTTTTTTAAGAGAGATTGCATGACATTTTATTAATCCTTTCTGAATAGAATTTTTGGTGCTGCCCATGGTTAGTTTCTTTTTACACGTACATCATGACATTGTTCAACACTATACTCAAATTTACCTGATGTATTTTATTATGGGGGGGGGGAGCGGGAAATTAAAAAGGACATTTCAATCTGACATCACTGAGAAAGCAGTGTTCAATAATAGATGATATAACACACATATCTCGTCGTACTTTGAGAGCCGATATTAGACATTAAATGGAACAAAAAAGTCATATGATCCGTAGTCCGATTTCAATAACCAGCAAGGATAATCAAATATTGAAATTCTTGCTGTTATTCACGGTTTTTATCTACTTAATGTGCTCGCAAAGAAAAACTAGTGGTATCAAATGAAAGAAGAAATAATTTCTTAGAAGGTTAAGAAGTCAAACCTTCATATTAAGAAAGTAACTGTCGCAAAACGTCATTCACAAGATTAATTTTTCATATTTCTAATAATAATTTGATGATTCAAGTTGTTACTCTTTTATCGTTAGGTTTTTGTCAAAAAAGCTTTTTAAAGAAAGAACCCCGAAACGTAGAAAAACAATGTAACAGATAGTGAAGAAAAATAAATGTGTAAGAAAAGGAAGTTAAGAAGTGCTTTTATTATGAGTGTGAAATATTAAATAAAGCTTCCTAAAAATTATAAATGAAAAGGAAAAAAATTGTTTAATTTAATTAGCTTTAAAATGCTGCAAAACAAAACCTCCTTTCATTGAACAATCACGAATGCAAGAAAGCAGGAATTAAAAAATATATACTGGAAGGAATTAGTCGGGGTGGCGGTCATTAACTGAAACAATTAAATAGTTTCAACTATATATTGTTTGCCAACGTTTCGACCCCCCTTTGTGGGTCATCGTCAGGGCGCATAATGGGTGAATGGAAACTTGAGTTTCTACTTCCACTTCTTCCCCTTCTTCTTTCAACTTGAGTTTCCATACAATAAATAGTTGAAACTATTTAGCTGTTTCATTTAATCACCGCCACCCGGACTAATTCTTCCAGTAATTCTCAAGGGTCAACTATTACATCCACAATAATAATAATAACATATATATATATATATATATATATATATATATATATTATATATATATATATATATATATATATATATGCTACTATTCTACTATAATGTCTAGTCATATTGGGAACCGATACTTGACCTCAAGGGAAACAAGTTGATATGACACATAATCGAATCGAAAATCTTAGTTGAGATTTTTATTCCCTAATCGTTTACAATCGAACTATGGGTCATATGATTTTTTTTGTTTTCTTTAAATAAAAAAAAACAAAAAAAATTTACTTAATTTATTTATTAGTACAGTAAATTTATTGTAAATTCCAATAAATATGTTTTATAAAAATGCATTTAGTCCTTTGAACTATGGATTTTTTTTCAGTGGCGCAACAGGCCGTGCAGGCCCTGGGCCTTGCGGTGTAGTCTCCTGGGAGATTGCACTCGCGTTTCTGGATTCAATTTGTAGGTAAGGGTCATCACTCCCTACGCTTAATTTTGTGGGTGGCCACCATTTGGCTGAGTGAAATGTGAAAAGTGAAAATTGTTTTAAGCGCGGCCTTGATTTTTTTTTCTCCTTTTTATTTTGAATGGATGTATTCCCCTGTTTCCTCAACTTCCTACTCGAACCAGGCACTGATAAAGTCGCTACCGGATCAGTAGAGATGAGATCACAGACTTGAAGTATCGGCCTACATTGTATCGCGGATGGTGGATTGAGATCTATCGAAGAACCTTGGAGCAAAAAATCTCTGCTCGTGCCGGAACGAATCTCCGCCGGCGGCTCTGTCAAGGTTAATCTAGATAACGCTTTTTGTAATTAACAATAAAAAAGGTGAAAATTATTACACAATGATTTATTATTCCCGACTGATTATATTATGGGATTACAATTTATATACCTTACGTTAAAAGGGATTTTATTTTTTAACAGGAAAAACTGTTTATTTCGTTCCTTGAGGAACAATGGAAAAGTGAAAAAAAACTTTATTCCCTAAAAAACAAAATAAAATAAAAAAAAACTGGTGCTGTCATCGCACGAATTTTACTTACCTTCCTTGTTTAAATTAATTTAACAATTTTTAAATACATTTTAAGATGAAAATAATTTTTTTAAGAATTAATTACATTGAGTTTCAATAGAAACATTTGTTTTGATAAAAATATATTATGAAATTATCTACGACAATTTAGATAGTTTTTTCGACTTTTTATCACTCTCTGTTAACTTTTAGAATTTTGTGTCTAAGATAATATTTTTTTCTAAAATCTTTAGCATCCCAACGCTATATTATACACGTATATTACTGTATTTATGTTCAAACACACAAAAATTGCATAAGAAAATATATTTTTGCTCCTATCTCTTTCAGTTGATTATCGAATTCATAAGTTATTTATCAATGCTAACAAGACTATACGGTTAATTTTTTTGAACGCTCAACATTAAAGGTACTTTATGGGATGAAAATATAATAATTCGTCAATAAAGCCCTTTTAGACTATTGCAATCAGAATAAAACTTATATAATATAAAATATTATTAAATTTTACTTCGATATACTGAACTTATCAAAATCGTTAAAGCCTTTTTTTGGGAAAAATCTTAAAAATAGTGCAAAATGCATATGAATTTCAGTTTTATAAAGACTTTGTTTTAGTCACTGCACACACGTGTATTTCCACAGAAAACTGAATTTGAAAATTTTCACGATACTTTTATAATACTTTTTCTTACTATATATTTCATATATTACCACCATAGGGTCAATTCATTTGAAATAACCGACTGTAAGACAAACCAAATTAATAACACTAGAATCAGTTGAGTCTCAGTCACTAAATTTTATTCTATCGTGCAATGATAAGGCTATATAAGGAAAATTAATTAAGCGGAAAATCATTTTTATCCCCTCTTGTCATAGGGTGCCAAAGGTTTCAGTTGATGTAATTTTTCGTGATTTTTTTAAACAATTTTTTTGGCCACTTTTTTAGGACCAAAATTTTATATAATACTCTCATTATCATACTATTTTTTGTTTGGTTCTTAAATATGTAAAATTAACAGAGTTAATATTTTTAAAGAGAAAACGTTATTTTAACATTTAAGAGAGTTTTATAACTCCGGAACCAGCTTAGTCTCAAAGACCAAATTTGTATCAATTATCCATATTGTACAGATAGGTAATTTGTCCAAGTTTCATAATTTTTCACTCAGTCCCTTTGGAGATATTTCCGTGTAAACATCGCGAAAAATCAATTTTTTCCAATTTTGAAAATTCATATAGAAAAAAAGTACTATGTTCTCAAGATCGAAATTTTTACAGCAAGTAGGACTAAGACTAAGCTTTATAATAAAAAATAATTAAAAGTAAGTCTCTTTTCCTTTATGTACTGTTATCAGGTTAAAATCTCGTTTTTTCATTATTTTCGAGATTTTTTTTAAACACCTTTCTTCAATATTTAGGCAATAAGTTGTAAGGACAAAATACAAAGCATGTTCTTATCTTATTGTTAGTTTTTGTTTTG
The DNA here is from genome assembly GCA_023052935.1 of Piezodorus guildinii. Lineage (NCBI taxonomy): Eukaryota > Metazoa > Arthropoda > Insecta > Hemiptera > Pentatomidae > Piezodorus > Piezodorus guildinii. Next base: position 91,510,523 of record CM041294.1, read on the forward strand.
ATTCGATATCTAAAAAATCAAAGGAATTAGAAAGGTTTTCCCATCACATGTTTTCGCCCGTGAAGCTGACTTAAAACGGCTGCAACACTAAAAGTATTGTCCCGATTTTTTTTTTTTCATTTATTGTTTTACTTTCACGATAGGATAGATAATTACTGGTCAAAAAATCACGAAAATCAAAAATGTCGAGCGGCAAGGTCTGGACGATTTCTAATGGATTGACCCGATACCTAATAATTGGATTCAGAATTATTACGTCCCCGCGGTAGAGGCAGACATAATTGGGAGGATTATTTAGTTTAACTTGGTGGCCTTGCTTGGAATTGTGTCGGCAAAGAGAAATAGCTTGGGTGTCGAACCTTCGGGTACGCTATGTCTATGATTAAAATTATTTTATATTTCTAGGACTAACCTTGCCATAGCATTCCCAGACATAAAAAATGGATTTATTCCATATTAATGACTATCTTTGCATTTATTTTAATTTTATTATAGTTAAAATGCATTTTAATTGCAAAATTAAATAAATATATAAAAATTAATAAGGGGTTTAAAAAATATAATTAACAGTATATATGTATATATACATATGTTAATTTTGTTATTATAATTTGACGTCTTAAACTCATGTAATATTCTTTGAATTTCCCCCATCATAAATATGGATGAAGAGCATCAAGTGTGTAGAGCACCCGATATCTGATCTTGGGTCCCGGGTTTGAACACAGAAGCGCGGGTGAAATTTGAATGAAGTGCTATTAATTAAAAAAAAAAAAAAAAGCTTTGGGTTTTTTTAGTTTCATCATAACGAAAAGATCACTGAGCAAGAAAATATATTTATTTTATAAAGTCTATTCATTATTTAATTAATCATAGGCAAAAATGAGAAATATAAATTGGTTAATAAGTCAAATTTGGTCCAGCTTATTTCTTTCTTTTATTTAATTGAAATAGATTACAAACAATTACAATTTTTCCATCTAAACAAAATTTGTTTGTAATGTAAGTATTCTAAAACTATAGAAATAACAAAGATTTTTATTTTATTTGGTTTATTACTATTTTATATTTCAAATGAACTATTTAAAATACATTTTAAAACGTTAATCTAGTTTACATGGGAATCCCATTTATTTTACAGTGAAACATTTTTTATTCATGAAATAATTAATAATGATCTTAGTTTTTAGATTAAAAAAAAAAAAAATCTTTTATTTTAACTAACTTACGTAAGATTTATTACGCTTTTTTTTTTTTAATATTGTTTACTGTATGGAAACAACTTGTACGATACTGTACGGTGGCAACATGAGCCACGATAAACTCATTCATTAAGACATTACACCACATGTTCGTAAGTTAATAGACTTACATGAACATTCTATTAACTTTATTTATTGTATATTAATTAACTTTTCTAAAATCTTGCTCCTTCCAACGGTATATTATACAGTCTACATTAATACTTGCATTTCAGGAATGTTTTCTTGAGGGAAAATTAAATGTCCCTTTTTAAAAAAAAAAAAAAGAATTGCAAAGTACTTTATTTATGTTATGTTTATTTATTTAACGTCACTTTATGATACTATGGCTAATTCCGACGATGCTACAGTAGGAGTCCTAAATTTTGCCTATCCAGGTTTTATTAGAATAGGGATCTTTAACGAGTACCTGACATCGCACAGGCTCGGGACCACCTTTAACGTCCCCTTCCCAAGGACGGCCAACAATAGCTCAAGGATTTTTTACTAGCCCCGCCATTAAAAAAAATTCCCTACAACCATCTGTGGCTTGTACTTTATTTATAAACCTTAAGAAAGAATGTCTTAAGTAATAGTGAAAATCGAGACGGAGGTCATAAAAAAAAAACAAAACAAGAATCGCAGTATCATTTTATATAAACAGAGATTATAACTGTGAGGTGACCCAGTGGTAAGGAGATCTTTCTGGGGCTCAGCCAGCCTCGATAAAGTAAGTATCCTCCCCCCAAACAAAAATAAATAAATAAAAAAAATAATAATAAAAAACTGAGCATGATTTCTGCCATATCAGATCCTTGCACGGAAGTTGATCTTAAAATTGTACGAAGTATTATATGCTAAACTTTTGTCTTTTGTTTTTTTTTTTTTTTTTAATATTGATTAAATAATTCAGTAATTATGTAATGAAAATGGCGATGTTTAACTAAAAATTATACTATTCATTATTATTTATAGTTTCCTGAATATAAAAGGAAATATATGATGAAGTTGATAGTATGAAAAGTATTGTGTAAAGAAGCTCCCGTTATGAGTTTGCTTAGAATATTATGTGTACTTAGGCCTTTCAGGTTGGTTTTTATCATCGAATATATAAAAGCATTTGTTCACTTTTAAGCGAAATTTGTTAGTTCTTATTGCATAATTCTTATGTTTGTAATTGCAGTATTGTTTATTGGAATAATGTTACTTATTGAAGTTAAATCTTCTATACGCGCGTTATGCGATTTTTTACAGGGGAAATAGCTTTGATTTCGTTACCATGGGGACGGTTTGGGTTACCAACATGCTCTAGACTTGGGGCATGCGCAGCGGTCTATATATACGTGTCCACTAGAAGTGATAGGATATCGATATCGATTTCCGTGAACGTTATCGATACCAGTTTTATATCAGCACAAAAATATCGATATTTATAATATTGTTGTTTAGTAGTTAATTGAATTAAAATCAGTTACAAATGAAATGACTAAAAACATGGAAGATAAACTATTTCTTACAAATTACATCTTACTGCTTATGTAAATATTGTTAAAACATTACTTTGCGTGAAAATATTTAAACATACGAAACAAAATATGATGATCTTATTGTCAATATTTAAATCGCAGTAAAACGCAATTGAATAGAATATATTGACCATATTACATAGAAATACGACATTTAAAAATTAAATTAATTTTAATTATATAATATCAATTAAGCACAGTGTATATTTCATCACTAATTAAAACATATATAAAAATCCATTTGTATTTGAAATTTCAATTCAAACTTGAAAAATCTGGTTCGCGCAACACAAGAATTTCACTTACCTCCGTTGTTAAAATCAATTTAAGAATTTTTAAATAGATGTAGAGATAAAAATAAATTGTGAAAGAATTAATTAAATTGAATTTCAATAGCAACATGTGTTTTATTAAATAAGGGTACTCACTACGTTTGCTATAGCATGCTATTTGTGCTATTGTGCTAAACCCATCAATTTTATACAGGAAATAACTGTAGAAAACGATGGGTTTAGCAAAATAACACAATAGCATGCTATAGCAAACGTAGTGAGTACCCCTATAATCTATTATATTTTATCTACAACAATCAGTTAGTGTTTGGGGTAATCACCTCCAACTCAATGTCAAGATGATCACACTCTTTTGAATAGTGGACTGTATGAAATATAAAAACTTAAGTAATTGAAGGATGGACCTTGATCGAATGAAACACTGAATAGTAAAAAAATGACATATATTACAAAAGAAAATGCTTCATTTAAACTTAGTTGCCAGGTGTTAATCTATTGGATTAGTAGGTTAGTAATGTTGAAACTATTTACAATTATATGACTGGGTAAATTGACTCATACTGTGGAAATCTGAGATGGTGAAGATGCTATCTAGTGATAGTTTAATGGTAATATTGCATTTCCTCCTTCTTCTCCTCCTCCCCTTTAGCCAGGGGTCTTCTTATTTCTTCTACTCCATGTCTGTTGAAAGGGAAAAGAAACAGGAACTAGAGCATACGGTGGCACATCCTGCCAAGACCTGCCACTACTCAGTTTCTTTTTCGTACACTAGGGGCGCTTTGCTTCTTTTCAGGCCGCCAGGTGGCAGCACGTTCAACAAAAATTTCCCTGTTCGGGAACCCGAAACAGTTGGTTTTAATCGGGTTTTTATCACTCTCCAATACTTTTTACAATTCATTGTATCAGATAATCTTTTGTCTAAAATCTTTAGCTATCCAACGGTATATTATACACCTATATTACTATTCTTGTGTTCAAAAACACAAAAATTGCATACAAAAGTATGTTGCACTTTTCTCCTTTAGATGTCTATCAAATTCGCTCAACTTTTATATTTTGCCGCTATTTATCTATGCTAATAAGATGATTAGCCCATTTTTTTAAATATACAAAATTAAATGTACTATATATGAAGAAAATTTAAAATATCGGCATTTAAGCCCTACCAGACTATTTCAATGAGGATGAAAGCTACATGATATTAAAGCCGATTAAATTTTGCATCAATATTGCGACTTTAATCAAAATCTTTAGAGCCGTTTTTGGTAAAATCATAAAAAGGTGCAAAATGTATGATATAAAGTAGTACTTCATGTCAGCTGATTTTGATGAAAACGTTTTTGTTATATCTTCAGGCGTATAGTTGTCCTAAGTATCAATTTTCAGTTTCATAGGGCTTTTCGCTTACGAGCTGGAGTTACCACACACACACAGACCTTTTTGCGGTCATCGCAGATATGCCTACGAATGATGTTTTGGCAGATGAACGCAGAAGGATATACCGAAGAAAACGAGAAGAGACGGATGCTCACTGGGCTACTTTACCAAAACAAGAGAGAATTCCTACTCTTGATATATGACAGAGACGCTAGAACGCTTTATCTTCTGGAAGATGTACCTACCTAACTCGGAACCACGGAGATGTAGATTACTATCTCAATCAACTGCTTTCTGGGCATGGTTTGCTTAAGCAGAGTCTACTTAGCCCGATTCAAAATAGAGGAAAGTTCATTGTGCCTATTTTTTGATCCCATAGAAGAAACAGTGGAGCATGCATTCGAGGAAAGTCAAAGATAGACGCTAAATTCAGTACAAAAGCATCACCCGAAAATTTAGTCTCATTGATGATGGCTAGTCAGGAAAGTTAGAGCGCTGCAGCTGACTATGCACCACAAATCTGCAGAAAACTCAGAGCAGAGAAGCAATAAAGGAGAGGCCGGGCATTGGCCTAGCCTAAATCAGATGTCCAGTAAATTAGCCGGTATTTAGCCCTTCTGCTCACCATGAAGTAATGCTTGACAGCGGTTCCGTGGGATGGTAAAGACGAATTGGGAGGTGTTTTTTTAGTGAGTAGAAATCTCACAATGTTGCTTGGCCTGACTGTTGCACTTCGTCTTATGAAAGATTTTTCCCACTCCCAAAAAAAAAAAAAAAAGATCTTTTTGCGGGACTTGGACGCAGGGGACCTTAAAACGTGTATTTTTGTTGAAAACTGGAATTCGAAAATTTTCACGATCGCAGTACTTTTCCTTACTATATATTTCATATAAAACAGTTTAGGCGACATAGGGATAAAAAGAAAAATTATGCAATAGTCAAATCAATACATCAATAAACAAATTTAAAATTCTTCCTGTAGAAAAAGAAAACAAACAGTTTTTATTTCACTATCACAGTTTAGCGGATCACATCTTTTCTGTTAGTGTAATACCAAATGGAGATAATGTAAGCCGAAGTCCGACTGTAACTCAATGTAAGGGCGCTATTACAAGAAAATCTCCCTCTGGAGAAGAAGACTCCCTGACCCCGGGCTTGAAATATGCTATCATTGTAACCCTGGAGAAGGTATTACGGCCCGGAACTGCCTAAAAGGTTGGGGTTATAATAAAAATTTACTGCGGAACAACCAACTCGGCAAGGAGTCCCTCTTTCCCGGAGAAGAGATTTTTTTTTCTTCTTGAAACCATTTCATCGGGGGGAGGGGAGCAGGACGGTGAAATATGCCGGGCTATAAAGGTCTACTATCCGCTTCCTCTCTCTCTCTCGCTCTCTCTATCTGACGATTTTTCTTTTTTCTTTATTTAGCAATCGACTATTGTTCATTAGAATCGATACTGGTCCTCGTCGATGGGCCAGCTATAAATCGAACTATGAACCAACCCTGTATTATTTTTTTTGCTCCCTTCCTTTTGAAATCCCTGATATATGCTCACAAAAATGTCAGTTTATTTCATTTAATACAAAACAACAACATAGGATTGTCCTATCGATTTTTACTTTTACTGTTCTACGTATCTTAGAATGTAAGATCTAAAATTTTGATTTTTTTTTTCTTAATTGATTAAAAGGTTCATTATTGAAAATAATATATAAAAAAAAATCTGGTGCGGGCAACACACGACTTTCACTTATTTCCGTTGTCAAAATTAATTTAAGAACTATTAAATAAACATGAACAAAAAATTTTTAAAGTTAATTAAAATGAAAAGCATATTTAGTTTCGCTGGAAACATACGATTTATATTTAAAAATATAACAATAAAATTGTTAGCATAATTATAAGTATTACTTGTATGCCCTATTTGTCACTTTAATTTACCTTTTACAACTTTCTATAAAAGATAATATTTTTTCTAAAAGCTTTAGTTTTCCAACGGCATATTATACATCTATTTTTCTGTTTATAGGTTCAAAAAAATCTGGTCCGCTCAACGACTTTCACTTACTTAAATCAATTTGAGAATTTTTCAATGCAGTAAGATATGAAATAAGTTTAAAGAATTTATTAAACTTGTTTATCGATAGAAACATGTGTTTTATTAAATAATCTATTATATTATTATCTAAAACAATCAATTAATTTTATTCGCTTTTTATCACTGTCTATTACATTTTACAACTTTTTGTAAAAGATATTATTTTTTCCAAAAATGTTTAGCTTTCTATTATTATTATCCCTGATAAATGCTCAAAAAAATGTCAGTGTAATTTAGTTAAAAAACAAAAAAAAGGATTCTTCCATCGAATTTTACATTCACATACCTATGAATGAAATATATAGTAAGGAAAATAATTTCGAACTATTTTGTTTGTTCATTCATTTAACGCCATTTTAAGGTGCAGGTAGAGGTACAATTAAAGTCAGCCGGAAATTTATGGACAACAAAAAATTATTTAAAAAAAAAAGTATACCAAATAGAATACTTAAAATTAGTTTTTAAACAAATTGGATAATATTACAAACAACTTATGTTTCTTTTATTTTTTCAGGTAAGATACGTTTCTGATATTCAGGATTTAGTAAGTACATAATAAATTATACTTAAGGCGGCAATACACGGTGAGAAATAGGGTATGTGTAGGTGAGGTAAAAGTACTCTCGCGAGAGTAGAGGGTGGTAAAAACTGCGTGAGAGTAAAAATGTGCGCGTGTATACGGTGAGAGTACGCAACAGTACTTGGCAAAATGGCGGATGTGTGAACAGCTGATTATTCAGGAAAGTTGTTGAAAAGGTTGGTTAGCTCTGTTTAGGTTATCAAGTTTTTATGTAAAGACGAATGTTCAATTGGTGTCATATTGTTTTAATAATAATAAGAATAATGTCAAAAAATGTTTTCGACATTTTAATGCAAATTTGCTTACTAACCAACTACAAACGTCAACAACAACACAAGTGACGGGAACATCCACGCCACCTATGACAGCAACATTGCTTTGTAAAATCACTTTCAATTTTTCTATTTATCTTTCCAATTTTAACGCAAAAAAAAAAATATTATGAATCTCAAACTATAATACAAAATATATATATATATATATATATATATATATATATATATACATATATAGTATAATTTCTAATAAATAACTATAGCATTAATATGAAATATCCAAACAGTGAAAATATACATCTTATTAAATAATGGTGTTGGGATCTAGAAACACAATTAAATATATATGAATATAAATAAACTATTTTTAGGTAAAGTTTGACCAAAATAATATAACAAATGATTTTATTATTAATTATTGTTATGGAAAGTAGATGAAAGTGTGATATAGTAGATCAACATTCACGATATTTACTTCTACTAACTTTCCACTGCCCTCAACGCTGTAAATATCGCCATTTCACCTAACCTACACATACTTTATTTCTCACCGTGTATCGCCGCCTTTATAACAAGTATGCATGTTCCAACTATGCATATGATTTATAAACATTTCCAAAATCATTGTTAACACCAAAATCATTGTTAACATTTTGTCAATATGTAAATATGTGAATAAAGTTTATTTATTTATTTTTTCTAAACATTCAGTACGTTTAATTTTATATTTAAACTAGGTTCAATTGCTTGAAACCAGTTCTTGGATTGGGTTGTAAAATAAGTTTGTCGCTTTTTTTCTTTTTGTGGTTATTATAATGGAAACTTCAGATCCTTGTAAATATTTTTAATCAATTATATATGACCCATTTTAATATATTACTTGTTGCCTGCCATCTTTCAAATACTTTTTGGAATTTTGTTATAATCAATAGTTGAAGGATGGCCCAAGCGCTTTGCGTCTTCCAAGTCAAAATTGAACGACCTACATTTATTGTAGAGATTTTGGCGAAAAATCGATTCCAGAGAATCTAGAAGCAGATAATGCTCGACAAACATTTTCGACTCTAACATTGGATTTTCGGCTCTTGCTCCTTAACTGCACATTTCTGGATACATCTTAATAGGACTTTTTTTTTTTCTTGTAATTAGGCTCCTAATTCAATACTGAAGTCTGGCCACTTTACCTTAAAACATCCTGTAAATACTTTTTTAGCCTCGGTATGCAAGGTTCGATTTAAAAACAATAGTTACTCAGAATAAAATAAAATAAATTAATGAAAATTAATTAATAGAAATTTGATAAAAATGAAAGAATACAAAAACGCTGCAAATTATCACACAATGGTTTATTATTTCTAAACATATTTGGTATTTATTCATTGGGAGAAACGGATTTTTTTTTTATTCGTTATTCGGATTCTACGCATCTTGAAACGTAAGCTCTCAAATTTCGAGCAGAGGTAATTTTTTTTTTTTGGTCGATTACAAAGGTTGTTTATTGAAAATAATAAACCAAAAGCATTTATACAGGACTGCGTTACTATTTCCTTTTCTTTCCTTTCGATTTTATTTTTTCAAATAATTCATATAAAATTTCCTGATTCCAGAAAATCTTACATTTTATCTTTAACATCAATAAAACCGAATTATCTGGGAATTACATCTCTAATAAGTTGTGGCTTGACCATATAAGATGATTTTTTTAATTTGATACTTTGTTCATCGCGTTGTCTTGATCACGAAAATCTTTTAGATTTTTCTCTATCTTCAATAATAGCCGATTTTTATTGTAATTACATCTATTATAATCAGTTACTTGATTATACATATGATTATTATTTTTCTTTATCTTGCTTTACTGATTCTAAAACTCTCTACATAATTTTCTCTATCTTAAAAAATAACTGAGTTATAAGCGTATTTATGTGAAAAATTTCAATTTTTGGTTTATTTTCTTTTCTTTTTTCTCTTTTATAAAATTATTCGCGTTTTTTTGGTTAAAACACAATAATGTTTTATTTTTTTATATCTTAGAAAATAACGTGGTTACAAGCGTTTATATGGGCGAGAATTCATATTTTTTACTTTTATTTTTTATTTATTTTTTTTTTTTTTTGTGTGTATCGCGCTTTACTGATTCTAAAACTCTATCGTCAGAAATAACTGAGTTATGAGCGTATTTATGTGTAAAATTTCAATGTTTTTTCTTTTCTTTTTTCACTTTTATGAAATTATTTGCGGTTTTTGATTAAAAAATAATAATAACTGAGTTATTGATTAAAATCCTTTTAATCGGCCGCCATTTTAAAACTAACAACCTGATATCAACGTCTAGGTGTTAGGATCATCGTTGAATGGACTAGTATTTCTGTGGTGAATATCAAAAAAATTGGTCCAGTAGTTTCGGATAAATGCCGCGGACGGTGTACGGCGGACAAACGGATTTTTTTTTTATTCGTTATTCGGATTCTACGCACCTTGAAACGTAAGCTCTCAAATTTTGAGCAGGGGCAATTTTTTTTTTTTTTTTTTTTTTTTTTTTTGGTCGATTACAAAGGTTGATTATTGAAAATAATGAACCAAAGTATAATAGTTTAATAAACAAAAATATTAAATAAATTTAGACATATAAGAGGTAATAAACATGAAATTTACATAAAATGAGTTCTTAATTTAATATTTAAAAAAAAATGTCTACTAGGCAGACCTCTGGATGTGTTGTAACCTTCTATTAAAAAAAAAAAAAAAATAATGGTGTTTTAAATAATAATCATGTAGTTATTTATTATCGATTATCGAGCTATCGAGCGTGTCACTACACTTTCACCCTAGGATTTTTTAATGGGAGTAAAAAATCCTTAGTTATGCCGTCCTTCGGAGGGGACGTTAAAAGGTGGTTCCGAACCTGTGCGATGTCAGGTACTCGTTCAAGATCCCTATCCTAATAAAACCTGGATAGGCAAAATTTAGGACTCCCACTGTAGCATCGTCTGATTAGCCATAGTAGCATACAGTGACGTTAAACGAATAAACGAACAACTACACTTTCAAGAAAAAAAATAGATTTGTTGTTTTGTTTTTTTAGATGAAATCGAATAACGAATTTCTATAAAAATAAATAATCAGAATACAAATGTGTCAAAATGATGATTTCGAAATATATGTCCTTTGGGAAATGAACGTCTCAATTTTTGAAGCCTATTATTAATACAAAATACTTTTCTCAGATATTACTTTGATTACATTAGTATTATGTTGAACTTGATCTATTTGTTTTGATACTAAGCGATCGGAACTAGACCCTCAAACTGCCAACTTGGAGGGCCACATCAAAGTGCTGAAGTTAGCAAGTTGGGATGCTTTGACTACTATTGGTTACTGACCGCTGTACAGTGCAGCTGATAGGCTCGTAGGAGGGTAGCAGGTTCGTCTGATGTCGAATGGTGTGAAAGAGGGCATGGCTATCGGAAGTATAATCATCCTTATCAATTCACATTCCTTAATAAAATATGTTTTTTTTTTCTCCCTTAGTTAGTTATTATATTCGTTCAACATGTATATTTAATGTTTTTTCATAAATAAATAAAAAAATGGTATCTTGCCAGTATATACGCTTATAAGATAGTTAGTTTTTAAAATAAAGAAAGAGAGTTTGAGAATTAGTAGTCCGCGATTAATTTTTAAACATAAACAAAAACAATATACACAAGTTTGCCTCTATATACGCCTGTGACACAGTTATTTTTGAAGATGAAAAATATACAGTTTCAAGATCAATAAAGAGCGATTAAAAAAAAAAAAAAAAATCTTAAATAGTTAAGCCATAACTTTACATATATCCAATAACTCAGTTATTATTGTACATAGAGAAAAAAAAAAGTGTTCTAGAATCATGAATTTGTATTTAAATTATTCTGATGAAAACAGAAGGGAAACCACGTCTGAATGGCTAGCACGCTAGTGTACCAAGCAAAAGGTTGCGAGTCCGATTCCCAGTCCCGAGAGGACTTTTACAAGTGTTTAAAATTCCCTCACAGCCTCTCCCCCAGGTATGTGAGACCTGGCAGCCAACTGGTGACCACTCAAAAAGTGGGCGAAGAGAGTGATGACTTTAATCTATAAAAATTCATTGACAAACGCGAGTGTATTCTCCCATTATATTACACCGCGTGGCCAAGCGCCTACACGGCCTGTCACGCCACCGTGCAAAAATGAAAATAAAAGTAATGATATAAAAGCAAAAATAGAGTAAAGAAGTACAGTAAAAATGCTTTTGTTATATTATTTTCAATAATAAACCATTGTAATCGGCCAAGAATAAAAATACACCCCTTACCTCAAAATGTGAGGTCTTACGTTTGAAGATTCGTAGAACCTGAATTTGTCCATTTTCCTTTGATTAATTTGTCGGTGTTCTTATTAGTCTATCTATCTATTTATCTATCTATCTATATATCTATCTATCTATCTATCTATCTATCTATCTATATATCCATCTAAATATATATATATATATATATATATATATATATATATATATATATATATATATATATATATATATATATATGTAAATGAATCGCCTTTCCTCTTGGTCATCGCATCACGCTTGATCGGCTTGACCGTTATAGTCTTATAGTTAAGACTGGACATCGTCTGTTGGGTCAGCTAGTAAGTTAAATAAAAGTAACAGTATCATGAAGTGGCTAAATAATAAATTATAGGATATCTGATTTTTTAACTCAATCCCTTTTCATCCGTCGGGTAAATACCCAATCTTCGATGATAACCCAGGATACCGGATACCCCAAGAAAGGAAACTGATAGAATGAATTATCGACCGGGGGCAGGAAGTAGGGTAGGGGGAGTCTTGTGATCAGGCAATCTCTTAGGAATAAGCAAAGTCCAGCGACTTTGTCAAGTTGGCAAACCTGCTCCGAGGAAAAATTCAATCTCAGTGAAAGTTTTCCGCTCTTTCCGGTTACTGGGCTTCCGCAAGAATCTTCAAGTGCGCATCTTTATCAAAGTTTTGAGGAGATTGAGGAACCCCAGGGAGGAAATTTCTTAATATGGCTAAGTTATTATGGGAACACGAGGAGCAGGAAATTTGAGGAGAGCTTAACGTTGTATATAGCATTTCCAAGTCAATTGTAACCTTTTCCAAGTCAAATGTAACTTTTTCCAAGTCAAATGTAACCTTTTCCAAGTCAAATGTAACCCTTTCCATTTCAAATGTCACCTTTTCCAAGTCAAATGTAACCCTTTCCAAGTCAAATGTCACCTTTTCCATTTCAAATGTTACCTTTTCCAAGTCAAATGTCACCTTTTTCTTCACTTCTAGCCTCAAATATTCCGTTTTATTTATTTATTTATTGAAAAATAATTAGTTTAATTAACATTATGACTTTTTAAATAATTTTGGCATATTCTATCGCTATCTTTTTTGTTTTTTTAGATATTTGGTATCAAGTTCTGTTTTTTACTAGCTATATTTATAAAAATTAATTATCGTCTATTTAGTTTTAAGATAGTTATTGATTTTGAGTTTTTTAGAGGGGAGGGGTAGTTTTTGTGAATAATTAATGTGTTTTCGGGTATTATAATTACTTATTTCGAGCTGTATTTTTTATCGCTCGCGTGCATGTTAACTCGCATTTACTTTTAATGCTTTTCATTGATGTAGGAGTTGATAGTTGATTTTTCGGGTATTATAATTACGTTTTATTTTTTATTGCTCCAATACATTTTAACTCGAACTTACTTTTCATATTTTTTACTGTCATAAGGGTTGATAATTGTCTTTTCGGGTCTTATTATTACGTTTTTCGAGCTGTGTTTTTACCGCTCGCTTGCATTTTAACTCGAATTTACTGTTAATATTTTTTAATGTCATAAAGGTTGATAATTGAGTTTTCGGGCTTGTGATTACGTTTTTCAACTATGTTTTTTATCGCTCACGCTTATTTTAACTAAAATTTACTTTTTATGTTTTTTATTGATACAGGGGTTGATAATTGTGTTTTCGGGTAATACAATTACGTTTTTTGAGTTTTATTTTGTCATCGCTCCCACGCATTTATCTCGAAATTACTTTTAATGTTTTTTATTGATATAGGGATTAATTAATGTGCTTTCGGGGAGCTATGATTACGTTTTTCGAGCTGTATCTCTTATCGCTCTCAATTATTTTAACTCGAGCTTACTTTTAATGTTTTTTATTGATATAGGGATTAATTATTTTGCTTTCGGGTGGTTATGATTACGTTTTTCGAGCTGTATTTTTTATCGCTCTCGCTTATTTTAACTAAAATTTACTTTTTATGTTTTTTATTGATACAGGGGTTGATAATTGTGTTTTCGGGTCCTATAATTACGTTTTTTGAGTTATATTTTGTCATCGCTCCCACGCATTTATCTCGAAATTACTTTTAATGTTTTTTATTGATATAGGGATTAATTAATGTGCTTTCGGGGAGCTATGATTACGTTTTTCGAGCTGTATCTCTTATCGCTCATGCGTATTTCAACTTGTATTTACATTTAATATTTTTTATTGTTATAGAGGTTTGTAATTATCTTTTCGGGTCTTGTGATTACGTTTTTAAGCTGTTTTTATTGTCGCTTGCTCTCATTTCAACTTCCATTTGCAGTGGTCTTTTTTGTTTTTGTTTTAGGGGATTCTCATATCGTGTTTTGAACTTTATTCTTTTATGAGCTTGGGATTTTCTACATACCGTAGGTATTATGGTATAATTTGATATAAAAATTATTTATAGTGTTTTTGCGGGATCTGATTACATTTTTACTCACAAGACCCGAAAAGATAATTACAAACCTCTATAACAATAAAAAGATTAAAAGTAAATACAAGTTGAAATACGCATGAGCGATAAGAGATACAGCTCGAAAAACGTAATCATAGCTCCCCGAAAGCACATTAATTAATCCCTATATCAATAAAAAACATTAAAAGTAATTTCGAGATAAATGCTTGGGAGCGATAAAAAAATAAAACTCAAAAAACGTAATTATAGGACCCGAAAACACAATTATCAACCCCTGTATCAATAAAAAACATAAAAAGTAAATTTTAGTTAAAATAAGCGAGAGCGATAAAAAATACAAATACGTTTTTAAGCTGTTTTTATTGTCGCTTGCTCTCATTTTAACTTCCATTTGCAGTGGTCTTTTTTGTTTTTGTTTTAGGGGATTCTCATATCGTGTTTTGAACTTTATTCTTTTATGAGCTTGGGAATTTCTACATACCGTAGGTATTATGGTATAATTTGATATAAAAATTATTTATAGTGTTTTTGCGGGATCTGATTACATTTTTGAACTGGACGGTACATCGCAATTGCGCATTCTTCTAGATCACTTTTCATTTAAGTTAAAAGGTGCACTAGCTACAAAAAAATGTCATAAACTCTATTAGTATTCCCGAAAACACTATAAACGATCCCTCTATCGAATATTTATGAAATAGAACAGCAACTTAAAATGATTAAAAGCGATAACAATTTTGGTTCAAATAATATTATCAGAACACCCTAAAATGGAATAAACGATTCCTCAATTAAATTATCAACTAATTGTAAGACCAAGTTAGGAAGCGGATCCTTTACAAAAGATTTAGTTGAAAAAACTTACTCAGGACGCTAGAAAAGGAACTATAACTAATCCTTTTATAAAATAATAATTCTAAAAAAAAAAAGTAAAAAAAAAGCTAAACGATGTATATTCCAGCAACGTTATAATGAGAACCAAAAACAAAATAATCAATCCCAATATCAATAAAAAAATATCAAAAATAAAGGCGAGTTGAAATCCGCACGAGTGATAATAAAAAAGCTTTTAAACATTTTCATAACCCCGCGAAAACACAAGGATAGATTTCTATAAAAATAAAAAGATTAAAAGTAAATACAAGTTGAAATACGCATGAGCGATAAGAGATACAGCTGGAAAAACGTAATCATAGCTCCCCGAAAGCACATTAAGTAATCCCAAGATCAATAAAAAACATTAAAAGTAATTTCGAGAAAAATGCGTGGGAGCGATGACAAAATAAAACTCAAAAAACGTAATCACAAGACCCGAAAAGATAATTACAAACCTCTATAACAATAAAAAATATTAAATGTAAATACAAGTTGAAATACGCATGAGCGATAAGAGATACAGCTCGAAAAACGTAATCATAGCTCCCCGAAAGCACATTAATTAATCCCTATATCAATAAAAAACATTAAAAGTAATTTCGAGATAAATGCGTGGGAGCGATGACAAAATATAACTCAAAAAACGTAATTATAGGACCCGAAAACACAATTATCAACCCCTGTATCAATAAAAAACATAAAAAGTAAATTTTAGTTAAAATAAGCGAGAGCGATAAAAAATACAGCTCGAAAAACGTAATCATAACCACCCGAAAGCAAAATAATTAATCCCTATATCAATAAAAAACATTAAAAGTAAGCTCGAGTTAAAATAATTGAGAGCGATAAGAGATACAGCTCGAAAAACGTAATCATAGCTCCCCGAAAGCACATTAATTAATCCCTATATCAATAAAAAACATTAAAAGTAATTTCGAGATAAATGCGTGGGAGCGATGACAAAATAAAACTCAAAAAACGTAATTGTATTACCCGAAAACACAATTATCAACCCCTGTATCAATAAAAAACATAAAAAGTAAATTTTAGTTAAAATAAGCGTGAGCGATAAAAAACATAGTTGAAAAACGTAATCACAAGCCCGAAAACTCAATTATCAACCTTTATGACATTAAAAAATATTAACAGTAAATTCGAGTTAAAATGCAAGCGAGCGGTAAAAACACAGCTCGAAAAACGTAATAATAAGACCCGAAAAGACAATTATCAACCCTTATGACAGTAAAAAATATGAAAAGTAAGTTCGAGTTAAAATGTATTGGAGCAATAAAAAATAAAACGTAATTATAATACCCGAAAAATCAACTATCAACTCCTACATCAATGAAAAGCATTAAAAGTAAATGCGAGTTAACATGCACGCGAGCGATAAAAAATACAGCTCGAAATAAGTAATTATAATACCCGAAAACACATTAATTATTCACAAAAACTACCCCTCCCCTCTAAAAAACTCAAAATCAATAACTATCTTAAAACTAAATAGACGATAATTAATTTTTATAAATATAGCTAGTAAAAAACAGAACTTGATACCAAATATCTAAAAAACAAAAAAGATAGCGATAGAATATGCCAAAATTATTAAAAAAGTCATAATGTTAATTAAACTAATTATTTTTCAATAAATAAATAAATAAAACGGAATATTTGAGGCTAGAAGTGAAGAAAAAGGTGACATTTGACTTGGAAAAGGTAACATTTGAAATGGAAAAGGTGACATTTGACTTGGAAAGGGTTACATTTGACTTGGAAAAGGTGACATTTGAAATGGAAAGGGTTACATTTGACTTGGAAAAGGTTACATTTGACTTGGAAAAAGTTACATTTGACTTGGAAAAGGTTACATTTGACTTGGAAATGCTATATATCATCGGTGTTATGGAACTACTTATTTCATATTTTTTTACATTCACATACTTTTATATGAAATATATAGTAAGAGAAAGTATAGCTATTGTAAAAAAACTAATTATATAACCAAGTCCCGAATAAAAATCTTTATGGTCCCCGTGTAGTAACTCTTGCACAAAAAGGAAAGAAAAAAATTGTACTATAAATTAATTAGGGGTTTAGGAAATGTTAATTTTAATAAATTATAGATCTATATAAAAAATATCATTTTAATTTTTACTTTCACTTACCTACATATAGTGTATATAGTAAGGGAATGTATTGCGATCTTCGAAATTTTTGAATCCCAGTCTTCACCGTAAATACACGTTTTAGGGTCTTCTGGTTCCAAATGCCAAGTCCAGCAACAAGGTCTGTGTGTCTGTATGTGTGTGCGAAATTTCTAATTTAAAACATCTATACCGCCGAGATGTTACAGTAATTTTTCCCTCAAAATGAGATAACCAAAAGAGGCACTTTATACTATTTATTTTGCACCTTTTATTATTTTCTCAAAAAAGGCTTAAACGATTTCAATTTTTTTTTCAGTGGCGTGACAGGCCGTGCAGGCTCTGGGCCTCGCGGCGTGATCTCCTGGGAGAATAAACTCGCGTTTTACGATGCAATTCTTAGTGTAGGGTCATCAGTCCCTAAGCATAATTTTGTGAGTGGCCACCATTTGGCTGACTGGGATTCGAACTCACAACCTTTAGCATGAGAGACTAGCACGCTAGCCACTCAGACACGGGCTCCCCTAACGACTTCAACTGAACTCCCTATATCAATGTAAAATTGAATGGGCTTTAATATCGTATAGGTTTAATTCTGATTAAAATAGTGTGTTAGGGCTTAAATGCCGATATTTTAAATTTTCTTTTTCAAAACTACCTTCAATTTTGTAGAATCTATAAAAAAAAACTATATCACCTATTTACCTCTGATATAAAACGGATAAATATATAATTTGAACGACTACGATACCCAACTAAAGCAAAAAAGTGCAAACATATTTTTTCTGCAATTTTAGTGTTTTCTAACATAAAAACAGTAATATAGACGTAATATGTTGGAAACCTAAAGATTTATAAAAAAAAATATTATTTTATACAAACAATTGTAAAAGTTAATGGAGAGTAGAGAATTGCCGATAAAACTAACTGATTGTCTTAGATAATAATATTATAGATTTGTAAACATTTTGTCAATTTGAAAATTTGTAAATAAATTTTATTTTCCTTTAACATAATAGATTATTTAATAAAAGACATGTTTCAATTGAAATTCTATGTAATTAATTCTTTCAAGTTATTTTCATGTCTAAGTGTATTGAAATTTTTTTAAAAAAAAATATCTAAATTTGTTTTAACAGCGGGGGTAAGGAAAAGTCGCTTGTTGCGCGCACCAGAATTTTATATAATATATTTTGAAAATTTATTTTAGACTTTATAAAGATAGATGATAAAAATAATGTTTTTAATATGAATTTTGTTAAAAGTGAAATGAATGAATTAGCTAATTTAGTTTAAAAAACAATCAGAAAATCCTCATTCAGCCATAGATTCATGACAGATTAAGGTTATGAAAAATATTTTATAGCAATAATGGTTGTTAAGATCCTTAAGAATGGCCATGGACCGATTTAAAAAACATAAAAAGTTGTTAAGTAAAATTGTAGAGCACATTTTTTTTCTTAAATAAAAAAATTGATACATACTCGTACAATACTCAAATAAAAAAATGCAAATCTTAAAACCTACTACGCAGAAGCAGACATTAAAACCAATTCTAAGCCAATTGGAAGATAATACTGAAACTAATAGGGTCGTCTTTAACAGCTGCAAATGGCAGTGTCTTCTGTAGTTATCGATTTATAGTCTACACTGATTTAGAGCCATGTAGCATCTTCAATAAGCCAATTTCGTAGAAAATTCTTTAATTATAAAGAACGTTGTTTATAACGAAACTAGAATATGGTGCAAAATGCATGGTATAAACAGGCTCATCTGGTGCACCTTTTTGATAAAAAAAAAAAGTTGCAGAAAAATTTCGAGCTTAAGGTTTTTTTTTTTTTTTTTTTTTTTTTTTTTTTTTTTTTTTTTTTAATACCTTTTTGATTTAAATCAAAATACAGACACTTTACAGTGCAAGTAGAAGTCACTATCCCACTAAGGCGAGCCCGTCTCTGGGAAAGGAGTTCACTTGCGGCTATTCAATAGAAGTACAATAACAAACAGTAACAGTACACAGTGAGATACGATACAATGTAGCCATGTAGACCTAAATAATATAACACAATTTTCTTTAAAGGAACAGTAACACATTACACAGTAGGAAACATTATAATACTTAAGGAATATAAAAATACAACTATGAAGAAACAGTAACACAGTACAGAGTATGAAGCAGTAATTGACTAAGCTAAAAAGCTATAAGGAATATATATACGTATATATAAGATATAAAATTAAGGCATGCAAATACAAAATTGGATTATATAATACCCAATTAATACAAAAAAACAATTATAAGAAACAGAATACAGTACACAGCAATTAAAAATGAAATTTCAGTTTCGTAAGACTTATCGTTTTCTTGCTAGAATTTCGTTCACTTTTTAATGGGACATAGTTATTTGGAAATTAGAAACCGTTGAAAACTGAAATACCAAAATTTTCACGATCGCAACACTTTCCCTTACATTCCATAAATAGGTATACCACAATCAGTTAGATTATCGCTTTTTCACCAGTCTCTATTAACGTTTACCATTTCGTAATTAACGTATACGATGTTTCTATGGGGGTCACCCCTAGCTAGCATAACAGCTTTCTATGCCAAAGGTAGCGGATTCGAACCTGCGGGTGGCCCTAGGATTTTTTAATGGGAGTAAAATATCCTTAGTTATACCGTCCTTCGGAGGGGGCGTTAAAAGGTGGTCCCGAGCCTGTACGATTTCAGGTACTCGTTAAAGATCCCTATCTTAATAAAACCTGGATAGGCAAAATTTAGGACTCCCGCCGTAGCATCGTCCGATTAGCCACAGTAGATCAAAAGTGACGTTAAACGAATGAACGATTTTTCTATAACCTTTAGTTTTCTAGCGGTATATCATACACCCATAATACTATTCTTTTGTTATTTTTTACGCTTTATTTGTCCCTTTACATTACTTTTTACACCTTACAAAATCTTGCTTTTCAACTGTATATTTTACATTTATTTTGCTGTTATTAGGTTCAAAAAAACAAAAATTACATCTAAAAAATATTTGTTCTCTTCTCTCCTTTAGTTTGTCATCAAATTCGCTCAACTTTCATATTTTGCCTCTTTTTACCAATAGTAATAAGATTATATGGGGGGAGCCCGTAGCTGAGTGGCTAGCGCGCTAGTCTCTCATGCTACGGGTTGTGAGTTTGAATCCCAGTCCCGAAAAGGCTTTTATAAGGATGTATATCAATGGAGATTCACTCACAGCCTCTCCTTCGGGTATGTGAGACTCGTCAGCCAAATGGTGGCCACTCACAAAATTAGGCGTAGGGAGTGATGACCCTACCTTACAAAATGCATCAAGAAACGCGAGTGTAATCTCCCAGGAGAATACATCGTGAGGCCCAGGGCCTACACGGCCTGACGCGCCACTGGAAAAAAAAAAAAAAAAAAAGATTATATGGGAAATTTTTCTGAATCTATAGAATCAAGGTACTTTAGAAGAATAAAATATAAAATATCGGTATTTAAGCCCTGTAACAATATTTCAATCAGATTTAAAACTACATGATATTAAAGTGCATTCCATTTTACATCGATTTGAGGAGTTTAATTGAAATCGTTAATCTGGGAATAACAATATTTTTTCTTTTATTTATTTATTTATGTTATTTATTTATTTGTAACATAAAGGCTTTTAACCATGTTTACCATAGAGGTTATTTTAGCCCTAAACTAATAATGCAGATACAATATAATAAAAGTAATAATACATACATATATACTAATAATACATACATATATACTAATATTACATACATATATACTAATAATAATACATACGTGATAAATAATAAAATACAATACAAACATTATACATAATATACGAAATAATACATACAATACGAAAATAATGCATACTAATCACAAAATACATAATAAAATAAAATACATAATACACTAAAACATACATAATACTAATAATACAGATATAATATTTTAAGTTAAATACAAAAAATTATATAAGATAACTACATATAAGAAAAGAATAAAATAAAATAAAATAAGATAACAAAAATAAAGATAAAAAAAGAATAAATTAAAAATAATCAAAGAATTTTTTTTATTTAACGTCACTTCATGCTACTATAGCTAATCGGACGATGCTACAGTGGTATATCAGGTTTTATTAGGATAAGGATCTTTAACGAGTACCTGACATCGCACAGGCTCAGGACCACCTTTTAACGTCCCCTCCGAAGGACGGCGTAACTAAGGATTTTTTACTCCCGTTAAAAAATCCTAGGACCACCTGCAGATTTGAACCCGTTGCCTTTGGCATGGGAGGCTGTTACGCTAGCCACCCAGGTACAAGTGATCCCTAAGAAAATAACGATATTTGCAACCTAAACAATAATACCTAGCCAAATGGCGGGTCTCTGTATGGGTTAGGTATACTACTTTTAACAGCAAATCTAAGAGTTCAATGGAATATTCAAGTTAGACCTAAAAGTACTTTCTTGGTACGTTTCAACTTTCAGGATGTTTAAAATTAAACAAACTTTAGAGGAAGAATAAAATATTAAAAATAATAAATACAATGAAATACCGGCATTTAAGTTCTACCAGACTATTTCAATCAGAATGAAACCTATATGATATTAAAGCCAATTAAAGCTTACATCGTTATGGAGAGTTTGATCAAAATTGTTTTAGCCGTTTTTGAGAAAATCGTCAAAAGGTGTAAAATTCGTTGTTTAAACTGGCATTTTCGGATAGCCGATTTATGTGAAAATATTGCTGTAACATCTCAGGCGTATAGTTGTCTTAAATATAAGATTTCAGTTTCGTACGGCTTATCTTTTTTGAGCTAGACTTACACACTGTCACAGCTGACACAAACTAGGGTTGGAACAAACTCTCGCTCTGATGAAATCAGCTGATCTTTTAATTAAAAATTATTTAAATTAAGGGAGGTTACAAAAATATTGATGGTGTTATTGGTTATATATCTTAGTCTTGTTCAGTTTGTGATACATGTTTATGATATTAGTTTGGTTTTGATTTATTAATGAATATTGAACCTGTAGGGGTTCAATTGCCTGATGTGAAAATAAAGAAGTTTCAAGTCAAAAATGGTTACTACTCACTCCCCCTCCGCTGAGCTAGCACTTATTTAAATAAATAATTATATAACGTAAATAGAGACGTTACAACACACAGACCTTTTAATGCGGCTTGATCATTTGGACTCAAGGGACCTTAAAATGTATATTTCCGTTGATAACTAGAATTTTAAAAATTTTCACGATATTTCATAAATATGTACGTGAAATCAAAGCATATCTTAGATCCCCTTTTCCCAGACATAATTAAATATTTATCCGTTTTTTATCATTGCTAAATAGATAATATAGTTCTTTTTATAGAATCTACAAAATTGAAAGTATTTTAGGGAAAGAAAATTCAAAATATCGGTATTCAGGCTCTGTCAAACTATTTCAATCAGTATAAAACCTACATAATATTAAAGCTCATTAAAATTAACAACTATATAGCGAGTGTAATGAAAAATCGTTAAAGCCCTTTTTGATAAAAAAATCTTAGAAAGGTGCGTGGTATGAAGCAGCTCTTCTGGTTAGCTCATTTTGTGGACAAAGTTGCTGTAACATCTCTGGCGTATAGATGTCTTAAATATGAAATTTCACACACACAGAGACTTTTTTCCTGGATTTGGTCATTTGGACTCAGGATACCTTAAAACGTGTATTTCCGTCGAAAACTGTAATTCGACAATTTTCACCCTCGCAATAGTTTCCCTTACTGTATATTTCATATATAGGTAAGTGAAATGAAAGCAGGTCCTAGATCCCCTTCCCCCCAGACAGCCGCTACTCAGATGAACTCACTACACTCACCGCAGAGTGGAGGAGAGCCTTTAATAGTTTAGAGATTCCATTAGAAGTGAGGTCGGTAACAGCAAAGCCTTGTTCCTCCTGTATCGGCAGCCTCTCTCTTCCTTAGGTGTCCTAGCTTCTGAGTTCTCCTCCTAAATACTAATATTAGAACAATCAGAAACCTATTAAAAAAATACATAGAAAGCAAAAGTAAAAAAAAAAAATCATGTTTCCATTTCCATTGACGTCTTATAGACTTCAATAGAAAACTTCAAAAATTATTTTTTAAATATAGACATACTAAGTATATCATAAATGTCTCGTCATATTGTAGGAGCAGATACTATACCTTAAGCGGAACAAAAAAAATAAGAAGACCCACTGTCCGATTCTCAACATTTACGAAGAAAAGTAAACTTTTATGTTTTTGATTTTCAAATTATTGATTGTAAAACTTTTCATTCGGAGTGTTGTATCTAAAAAAAAATTATGTATCACCCGAAACGTAAAAAAACGCAAAAATGTTTTCAACATTCAAAGACTAGAAGGATCGACGAAACAAATCCTTGGGGGTTATATAGTTTTTCGTTATTGAATAGAGACATACATTTACTAATTGCTAAACTAACTCTACAGCTAGGTTGATAATTATATTCAATAACGGTTGTGGAAATATAATGTCTTGCCTGTCTCAGCAATGTTCATTGTTAAATAAAAGCAAAAAGACTTTGCGCTACTCACACCTTGAACATAATAAATGACCATCGAATAAAGATAATTCCACTGCCAGTTATTAGGCACTTGTGCGAACAGGAATGATTCGCTTATTTACTATTTAATTGTAAACACGATATGGCGGGAAATATTAGTATTAAGCATCCTACCAACTAATAATAAAAAGTTCAAGCACTCAAAAATTCCAAACTTTTGAGTTGACTTTTGTCTACCTAAATTAATGATTTTGCCGTGTGTGCGTTGTTGAGATCAGTTTCAGAACTTTCAAATAAAGTTTGACATTAAAAACGTTAAAAAAAGTTGGAAAACTGTTCAGATTCTAACGGTTATTAATTATTATCTAGAATAAGAACTTAAGAGTATGGCTTTTTCATCTTTCTGTATTAAGTTTACATTATTTAAGATTTTTTCCTAAAATATTAATGATTTATTTTAGATGATGAATAATTATCGATCTGTCAATCATCGCTGCTCTAATTGCTGATCGCTTGCATTATACACAAGCCTTTATTCTGGTGGCGCGACAGGCCGTGTAGGTCCTAGACCGCGCGGTGTAATGTGCTAGGGGAATACATTCGCGTTTTTCGATGTATTATATAGGGTAGGGTCATCACACCCAACGCCTATTTTTATTAGTTGGTTGGTCAGTTGGCTGACGGTCTCACATACCCGGGGGAGAGGCTGTTAGCAAATGAGACGTTGATTTCCAAAAGGTACTATGTCCATTCTAGCAAATTTTACAGGAAGCGCGAAAATCTCTCATTACTATATTATTAAACGAGCTAATTTAGGTCTTTTTGCCTTAAAATTTAGAATTATTTTTTTACTATAATAATAACATCATATTAAAATTATGAAATGAATTTTTTTAGAATGATTTGGAACGAAAATAGATGCGTAATTAGTACTTTTAGAAAATAACCGCATTTCTAAATCGCGTTTTTTAAGGAATTGAGAATTCATAAGATAACATCAAATAGAATATTTAGATAAAACTAAATGATGAGAATACAAATATATAAAAAAATCAATTTCGTAAAAAATGTCCTTTAGTACCTTTTGGAAATCAACGTCTCAAATCTCCAACTAATTATGTGCCTGAAAAAGCCCCTCCGAAACTCGGACTCACAACCTTTGACCGAACGCGCCCTAATAGTTATATTAAGATGCCTTTAACTAATGACTTCATTTTGGTATTGTTATCATCCAAGGAAAGGGTGAGTCGGAAACAATAACAGGCTATAAAAATCTAGTTCAAAACGTAAATTTACAAAGTTTACTCAAAGAGAGAGCAGAGTTTGAAAACATGGACTGCCCTATTGGGTATAAATAGCCTGGGCTTCTGCCAGTCTTCTGGAGAACCTATGGAAATTTACTGTCCAAACATAACTCTCTAAATTGTTTTACTTGCAGGAGTGGAATGCTAAGCATGCTTCTTTAACATCTATCTCCTCTAAAAACCATTATAAGTTAAAAAGGTGTGGGAAGTTTATTAAAAGAAAAAAAAACATTTAAATAAAAAGAATCAAAATACCGCGATTATATATCATTATATAAAGAAAGAAAAAAAAAATTGAAATTTTACCTCTACTTACGTGCATAAATCAGTTGTTTTTTTTTAAGATGGAGACAAATAGTAAATTGTTTTAGAAATAATACGATTATATATTAAAATGGTGCGGGCAACACACGACTTTCAC
Source organism: Piezodorus guildinii (assembly GCA_023052935.1). NCBI lineage: Eukaryota > Metazoa > Arthropoda > Insecta > Hemiptera > Pentatomidae > Piezodorus > Piezodorus guildinii. The sequence goes on from CM041294.1 coordinate 91,536,028, forward strand.
TTACCTCCATTTTTGAAATCAATAAAAGAATTTTCAAAAATAGAGATAAAAACAAGTGAAACTATTAAGGAATTAATTAAATTGAATTTATTTAGAAACATGTGTTTTATTAAAAAATCTATTATATTATTATCTAAAATAATCAGTTAGTTTAATGTTCATTTCATCACTCTCTATTAACTTTTAAAATCTTGTGAATGAGATGATATTTTTTCTAAAATCTTTAGCTTTCCAACGGTATGTCATACATGTATATTACTGCTCTTATGTTCAAAAAAGAAAAATTGCATTAAAAAATATTTTTCTGTTTTCTCCTTTAGTTGGGTATCGAATTTATTCAAATTATATATATACCGGTTTTTCATCAGCGTTAACAAGATAATCTAGTTATTATAATTGAATCTACAAAATTAAAGGTACTTTAGGGTAAAACAATTTAAAATATCGGCATTTAAGCTCTGTCAGGCCATTTTTATCCAAATAAAACCTACATGATATTAAAGCCCATTAATTTTCACATCGATATAGCGAGTTTAATAAAAATCGTCGGAACCGTTTTCGAGAAAATCGAAAAAAGGTGCAAAATGCATAGTAATGAAAAAAGTTTTGTCACGTCTCGGACGTATAGTTGTCTTAAATATGAAATTTCAGTTTCATAGGACTTACCGTTTCCGCCCGGGAGTTACCACACAGACACACACACACACACACACACACACACACACACACACACCTTTTTGCGGGACTTGGTTATTTGGACTCAGGGGACCCTAAAAAGTGTATTTCCGTTGAAAACTGGAATTCGAAAATTTTCACGATCGCAATACTTTCCCTTACTATATATAGTAAGTAAAAGTAATAAAAAATGAAAGAGATACAATACGCGCGTAACTGAGTTGTTATTATTTTTTTTTACTTTAAAATATTTATTGAGATATATTACAATTTGTTTCAAAATGAACAGTAGTAATAGTGATAGTGATATGATACCACATCCATACAGTATTTACAACAAACAATGATAAAGTCGAATTACATAAAATAATAATAATAAGTCTTTTTTGATGTACATATAAACATTTATAATACATTTTTATTTACAAACTTTTTTTTTCTTTCTTTATATACATATATGTACATAGACCTTCCTTTTCAGGAGTTTAAAGTTTTTAACGGTAACAACCCGCACTTGAGTTGACGAGTTCGCTCATCTTCATCTTCCAAAATTCTCTGCCCTTGGCTTTACGTGACCATAGCACTCCTTCTGCCTTTTTGATTTCGTTTGATTCTGCCTTTTCGTCGACCCACCTTCTTCTTTGCCTGCCTCGGTTCCTTTTCCTGTCCAATGCGGTCCACTCAGTCAACATTTTAGCCCAGTTTTTGTCATTTTTCCTCATTAGATGACCAACAACAACAACTTTCCATCATTCCTTTATTGTTCGCTCCACTACTCTATGGAATTCCTTACCTACTCATATCCGCCATGCTTCTTCCCTGCCATCATTCAAGTCCCAGCTATTCCAATACCTACTGTCATCTCTAACAGGCGCTCAATAAGATATTTCAAATCAAAAAGAAAATTTGTTATTTATTGTTAATATTTTTATATTGATCAATTATGAATCAATTTCAATGTTTAGTTTTGTTTAATGCACCACAAGTTATTATTTATTTATTTTACTCTTTTGTTTCAATACATCCTTTCTTTTCTTTATGTAACATTGTGAATGAGAAATAATTATATTCCTTTGGTCTTGTAGCCAGACACATTATATATATCTTAATTGTACATATGAATTGTTCTTAAGGGACCATGTCCCAGAATAAATATCTTTTTCTATTCTATTCTATTCTATTCTAACCCATTGCCATTTTATGTTTTTCATGAATCTGATTTCATCAGTGACACCACTAGCTTTTCTTTTTTTTTTTTGACTGTTTAGCTTTTGGCTTTTCCTTACGCCTAACATGCTCCTCTCCATTTCTCTTTGGCAGGTTATAATTTTTCTCTCATGAACCTTGTTGTGGGACCATGTTTGGCATCCATAAGATAGAACAGGCAAAATACAGCTGTTGAAGGCTAATTTTTCTAGAAGTTGGCTGATATTGTTGTACTTCATAACCATCCTTAAGCTCCAATATTTCCGCCAAGCCATAGCTGTCCTAGTTTGGATTTCAGTAGACTGTCTATATTTAAAGGATATCACTTGTCCAAGATATTTGATTACATCTACTACACTTATTTCAGGAAGATTTGTTTTTATTTTTGCGACACTGGAGCTGGTGATTATTTTAGTTTTTGCCAAGTTCAAATACAGTCCAACATAAAATAGATAACGAATAAATTCGTATATATATATATATATATATATATATATATATATATATATATATATATATATATATATATATATATACAAAAAATAATAATAAATGAAAAAAAAAAATCAAAACATCATCCTATAATTGACATAAATACAAAGTTAGCAAATGAATAAATATCATACTAACAATCATAAATATATAAAATCTGCTTAAGGGACCCCTGACTGGGCTTTTCAGGAATTTTTTTTTTATGGGGAAAAGCGGAATCCAAGGGATCCCAGCGCCTCTCCCTCAGCCGCATCACTGGTGTGAGCCAGTGGAGGCTTAGTTAGGGCGCAATAGCCACAAACATACAGAACGTGTGTGGAGGATCTGACCAGAGTTATTATTAAAGGTAGGAAACAAATTGAAAAGTTTTCTGGAGTCAAACATTTTTCTTCTTAAGTTATAGGTAAAAATAAAAATCTTTAGCTTTTCAACAGTATGTTAGACATGTATATTACTGATCTTATGTTGAAAAAATACATTAAATATTAGTATTTTGGCTATTTTTTTTTTTTTTAGTTGGATATGAAATTTATCCGTGTTTAAACAATGCTTACTGTTCGTATAGTTAATTATCTCGATTTCACATAGTTAAAGGTACTTAAAATAAAAAAAAAAATAGATGATTTAGATTAAATATTATAGCAATAAAAAATTTTAATGTATGATTCTCTGTAATAATTTCATTCTTAACTTCCATTGACTTTTACAACTTAGTGAATAAGATTGTTTTTCCTCCAAAATCTTTATCTTTTCAACCTTATGTTTACATCTATGTCGCTATGTTAAAGTAAAAAAAAAATAAATAAATAAAAAAAAAATATTTTCGCTGTTTTCTCCTTTAGTTGGTTTTAAAATTCGTTCAACTTTTATATTAAGCAACTTTTTATCAATCCTGATAACATTATGTATTATAAATTTAATTCTTATGATTCTTCTGAATCTATAAAATTAAAGGTACTTTGGACAAAGAAAATATCGGCATTTAGGCCCTGTATGACTATTTCAAGCAGAATGAAACCTACATGATATTAAAGCCCATTAAATTTTACATCTATATCGTAAATAGTTGCGAAATGCATGGTATAAAGTGGCACTTCTGGTCAGCTGATTTTTATGCGAATGGTCAAATGAAATTCTTGGGATGGATTAGTTGTTTTAAATATTGAATTTCAGTTACGTACGACTTTTCGTTTTCGCGCTAGACTTTTCACACACGGACATACACATACATAAAGATTTTTTTTGCGGGATTTAAAACTTGTACTTTCGGTGGAAACTAGAATTCGAAAAATTTCACGATAGCAATACATTATCTTACTATATATTTGATATATAGGTAAGTAAAAGTAAAAATCTGCAAAAAATTAAATAATTGTTTATAATTTCCGAATAATTGCATTTTGTATTAAAGTTTATATATATATTATACGTTTACTTTTTAAATCACATGTTTCCAACGAACCTAAACTTTTTATTTAAATTAACGTTAAATTTTTCAATTTTTAGTTTATTTAATAGTTTTTAAACTGATTTTAACACCTAAGTGAGTGAAAGTCATGTGTTTCGTGCACCATATTTTCGATAGTTAATTCCGACTGAGATTCATTGAAATACTGATCAATATTCCCGACATTCCGCTGAAATCCCAAGTCATCATTACAGTACTTTTATGGCGTCGAAACGCGGCCGTAAAACAATCTCGCATTCCTTTCCTTATATGTCTTTTCACTTTAAAGTCTGGAAGTATACACTATACTGACTTCTTCCTAGCATTTTCTCGGAACGGATGCTGTTATAGCGTATTAGCCATTTGTATCTGCTATTTCATATTTTATATGCTTGTAAGCCACATTTCTCCATCTTAGTATTTTTTTATCGACGGACCATCACACCATGTTTGAGAAGACGGCCAGCTACAAACATTTAAATGTTTTTTATTAATGTGTTATAAATATTGTTTTTTATTTAACGTTGCTTTATGCTGCTGTGACTTATCGGACGATGCTACAATGGGAGTAGTACATTTTGCTTTCCAGTTTTAATTAGAAATGGGATCTTTAACAAGCACCGAACATGTCAAATGTTAGAGACCATCATTTTACGTCTCCTCCAAAGGATATTTTTTTTTTTTAGGACGGTGCGCTAGACCTTCAGGAAACCCTTGACAGCTTGGTATGATTTGCTAAGATTCTTCACCGCGCTCACTCCTTACGCCTATTCTTGTGAGTAGACACCTGTAGACTGATGGGTCTCATATAGCCGGGTGAAGAGGTTGTGAATGAATCCCTGTTCAAATATATGCTTGAAAAAGTCCTTCCAGGACTAAGATACGAACTCTCAACCATTTAAACGCCAGTGAGAGAGATAAGCTCGTTAGTCATACACAGCCACGCGCTTTCTTAGGGATTTTTCATATTGATATGATTGTTAAATAAATTTGTACCATTTTTCAATACTTCGATTTAGTCCTCTCTGTGTTTATAAAATCATGTTTGCTTGGAGAGTAATGTTTTAATATATTAAAAAGGATTAGTTTTTAGGTGTTGCTAATAATTTGACTATGTACACAGTTTCTTTAGTTACATAACAAATATATATTGAATACAATGTGAATAACATTTTTTATAGATTTTTTCAATGACCAAAGTACCCTATATGTTTTTATCAATTGATAACAATTATTTAAAAAATATATTTCGTTCTCAGGAAGTTAATAGTTGGTTTGCCAATGCTTTTAGAATAAATTAAAAATTAACAAAATAATTGTGAGTAAAACAATGAATAATTAAACTGAAAACACTTATTAACATTTTGAAGAAATTAAATTTTTGTAAAAATCAATGTTGCATTAAATTGGCAAACCAACTTAACTTAACCTCTTTGGCGTCTTGTGACACCGCTGCTACAAGAGTTAAAGTGCTTTTATGCACCAGTTTCAAGCGAGGTTCCTTATCTTTAAGTAGTATTTTGTTTGCTCAAGATGGAAGAGAAAAAAAAAACTCATTTTCGTCATTTAATGACTGTTTATTTTCGAAAATGACCGCTGCTTACGTTAAACAAAATTTACAGTCTCTATGGCGATGATGCCTCACGAGAAACCATCATCACAAAGTAGTTTGCTCGGTTCGGAACCAGAAATTTTGATTTCGAAGACGCAAAGCCAAAGCCGTATTTCAACTGTTGATGACGACGTAATTTAAGAAATACATGAAAGTTGGCAAAATTTAATAGATCAAGATTGGTCCTATATGATAGATTTAATTGAAATCACCAGTAAATATTTTAAAAATCTCAAAGCCGTCTGTCGGGTTTGTACCCGCGACCTGTTGCACAGAAGGCTGTTATGCTAGCCGCTACACCACAGCTGATACCCATTAATGAATTTAATTACTTATTATTAGGCTGACTACAATATTTTTTTTTTCATTTTATGACAAAGTGTATTCTTTTATATCTCTAGACCAACTATTACATTGTAACTTTCCGTGGTCTAGCTGGCTAACGTGCTAGTCTCTCATGCTATAGGTTGTGGATTCGAATCCCAGTCCCGTGAGGGCTTTTATAAGAATGTAATTAGATAGGGTCTTACTCACAGACTTTAATCTGTAATCTTGCCAGTAATCTCGTGGGAGATTACACCACGAGGCCCAGGGCCTACACGGCCTGTCGCGCCACTGGAAGAAGAAGAAGTAGATAGAGAGCTAGTAGACTTCTATTTTCCAAACTATATTCGATTTCTGGCTGTGGCAGAATATTATTTACGCTCTTATTTCAGAGGTGGAGCGATCCTTATGTAGGGACACCCTTCGGGTGTTTACCCAGACTGTAAAAAAAACAAAAAAAACATGACAATTATGAGTTATCCAGGCCCAAATACTTCGGTACACGTCCGTTGGCCTAGAATTAAACTTAAATCTAAAAACTAATTACTTAATTCAGTATTACTATTATTTTAAAGTATAAAAAATATTAACATAAGAATAATAATAAAATATTTATCCGGTATAAAACATCTTTTAAACTAAAATAATGCTGGTAGCGTTCATTAGGCTGGAAAAAGTATGCCCTCAGTGGATCATTTTTAATAAATTACCCGGGACTTGGAATCCTGCCGAGCTTAGTTTTTCATTCTAAGCCTAACCCAGTATATATAATACCTAATGCCTCTGTAGCTTAATAAAGCCCAAATAAAAAAGTAACATAAAGTGTGCCTTAAATATTTAAAATTTAAATATACAATTAAAAGAACCCTATGATACATTATCACATACATAAAAAAATCTGTTTAAAAATAAAAAAATGCATTAAACAAATATTTTTTTCAGTTTTCTCCTTCCGTTGGATATCGAATTCGTTCAACTTATATATTTACTTGTTTTCATCAGTGGTTATATAAGATTATATGGTTATTTTTATGGAATCTACCAAATTAAAGGTACTTTAGTGGAAGAAAATTTAAATTATCGCCATTTAAGCCCTGTCAGACTATTTAAATGAGAATGAAGCCTATATGATGTCAAATCTTATTAAATTTTATACCGATATAGCGAGTTTAATCAAAATCGTTTGAGCCGTTTTATAGAAAACCGTAAAAAGGTGCAAAATGCATGGTATGGTATAAAGTGGCTCTTATGGTTAGCTTATTTTGATGAAAAAGGTTTTGTAACATCTCGAGCATATAGTTGTCCTCAATATGAAATTTTTATTTCATAGGACATTTCGTTTACGCGCTAGACTACCACACAACACACACACACACACACACACACACACACACATACACACACCGACCTGTTTTCGAGACTTGGTCATTTGGACTCATTGTACCATAAAACGTTGAAAACTGAAATTCGAAAATTTTCATGATCGCAATATATTTCATGTATAGTTAAGTGAAAGAAAAATATTTCCACAACCCATGAAGGGTCTTGGGTTCAGTAACTATAGAGGTTCCTGCTATTTCTAGGTCTGCAGTGAGGTGCAAAGAGGTAACCAGACCGAGATCACGCTGAGCTGCCAAGGTTTCCCCATTTTTTAGGTATCCTTCTTATAGAGGTTGGGTGCCCATAGAATGTCTCCAAACGTCTTGGGCTGAAATGAAAGATAATAGAGTATTCAGCCACAACCGAGATTTGAACCCAGGAAGTGGAGAATCGTAGACTTGTGCTCTATCTGCAAGACAGGCCGCGCTCACTTTTACTAAATAGTTTAATAAACTATATATAATATTTTTTTTTAAATTGTATATAATTAAAACCCCTATCGCTTCCAGATTCTTATTTCTAGTACTCCGAAGAACTTTCTATATTCGCTCTTGCTTCCAGAAGGAACGCCAGGAATTTAATATCGCAGCCCACGGGACAGCTATTAGTACTCAGTTAGGCTTTGAGCAATCAACACGTAATAAGTCTTCAAGTGTCTTTTATAATGACTTACATTCCTGTGTAATATGCCTACAGAAAGGAGTTACCGACGCGTTGAAACAGTTCTTTGATGTCTGAGAGTTAATTAAATGCATATGAGAGGAAGGTTGTTGTATTTCAATTTGAATACCAAGCTATTGTGTACAACAGGGACCTAATTATTGTGCCGAAAATGACTCGTTTTCATAAATGTTACAGAATCATAAGTATTGTGATATCCACGTTTAAATAGGATAGAATCCTCATACATATTGAACTTAAAACCTTCATGGTACAAAATACAATGGTCAATTATTATTTTGTTAAATTATTGTATCTTCAACGAGGCTTCGGTTGATATCTAACCCGAGATAGAAACAGATAGAATTACCAATATGTGGTTAGTTAGTTTGTCATGGAATGAATGATACCTGGTACGAGTCAAATCAGCTACATATGGAACATGCAGGTCTTTATTGATGACTTTATCTGTGACAAAGTAAGGAGCGTTGAGGATTTTACGAAGGATTTTGGATTGTAAGGACTGGATACGAGAAGTGTTAGATGGTTTAGTAGAGTCTCAAAGCTCAACTCCGTAGGTACAGAAAGGCCCTATGATGGTCATGTAAATTCGAAATATTTTTTTTATTAGTGGCTTGAGTTATGTACACGATAAAACTCAAGACGCCATGAGATAGCTTCGGCACTACAGTCATTTTTGTGATATACTTCGACAATTATTTGGGCAAAAGTGTAACTGATTACTATCTAAGATTTATTTCTATTGTACAGCTCTACTTACCAATAAGTAATGATGTTTCTGGTTAATCCACGGGGTACCAGAAAATTATAGGAAAATAGGCTTATAGACGAGATATCTACTAATCACCTCCTTGCACGGCCGTTATTCCACTTTCACAAAAACTTAGATAATTGGAAAGAAAAACATAATATAGATGGAAGAGCTAGACAACACGATGCCAGGCTGGCTTTTTGTTTGCCGATGTTTCAGGATTTTGAATTGTTTTAAGTATTTTAAAAATAATAATAACATTTTAAAAATACTTAAAACAATTCAAAATCCTGAAACATCGGCAAACAAAAAGCCAGCCTGGCATCGTGTTGTCTAGCTCTTCCATCTATATTATGTTTTTCTAGTACACTCAAGATGAATGAGTATTGAGGATATAATTTTATTTATTTATTCAAAATATATCTTAATAAAAAACCTGTACCTCTACAACTCATGAACGGTAATGGGCTCAGTACATATAGAGATGTGTACTGTTTCTAGAAGTAACACTGGTGTGCAAGGTCATTTAGCAGAGATCATACTCAGCAGCTAGGTTTTTTTCTCCAATTTTAATGTACATTTTTTGCAACGTGATTTGTAAGTGAGAATGACGAGTATTGTTTATTAAGTTGGATCGTTGTGATTGATCAATGTCGATTAAGAAGAAGTAAGTTAATGGTGTCACCTGTAGTGTAGTGGCTAATATAATAACCTTATATGCCCGAAGACGCGAGATCAAACTGGGCAGATGGTAAATTTTTAAGCGGATCTTCGAGGAGGACGTAAAAGTTGGGCTCGTGACTAGTTGATGTCAGGCACTAGTTAAGATCGCTATCCTGATTAAACCTGGATAGGCAAAATGGGGAGACAGTGGCTGAGTGTTTAGAGCGCTAATCTCTCATGCTAAAGATTGTTAATTCGAATCCCAGTCCCCGCGGGGTTTTTTCAAGCATTTAATAAATGGGGTTCCACTCACAGTCTCTCCTCCCGGTTATGTGAGAGTAGGGATTGATGACCCTACCCTATAAAATACATCGAGAAACGTGAGTGTAATTTCCAAGGAGATTGCACCGCGAGGCCAAGGCCTTACACGGCCTGTCGCGCCACTGGGAGAAGAAGAAGAAGAAGGCAAAATTTAGGACTCCATTGAAGCACCTTCTGATCTGCCGCTAGAGCATAAAATACAACTAACCCCGACGACTTTTGAGACGGTGGCCTAGAGATGCTGTGAGTTAACCATGAATTAGAACTTGACATATTAGCCTATTGCAAACATTCTTTTTGTTGCAGATGGCAAATAGTAATTAGACTAAAACAATCAACTGTCAATAAAAAAAAAAGTCATGCTTGTTTCCGTATTTGAGGAGTTGTACGAAAGAACATTTACCGTCAAAGAGGTCTGGTTCGGAAGCAAGGGGACCATCCCATTAACTACGAGCGTATTTTTGGCAATGTATGGACTAGGAAGGAATCAGTTCAAGAACATGGCGGAGTCTATAATATTGGACTCGCTGGGCATCTTGCAACAAAATATATATATTGAGGCTAGCCTGAATTTTTAATTTTTTTAAGACCGGTTTCATCTTAAATAATATGACTAAATGTGTTTATTTGAAAATATATCTTCGTTTTTTTGTTGTTAAAGATTGTCTTGAGGATTGACTTAATATGCTATTCTCAGTAACTCCGCAAAGTTGAGCTGTCGATCAAATTCTGGATTTCTCTTTTCTTTTTATGAATGAACAAATGATTTATTTACATAATGTACAACATAGTATTAATATATATATATATATATATATATATATATATAATATATATATATATATATTATATATATATATAAACATTTTTTTTTAAATCAAAGCCCACAAGACAATCGTGATAAGTCGAGTTGCCTCTTTTTTGCAGTTTTGATGATAATAATTTTGATTTGTAGTGACATTATGATCTTTAGATATCAGAGATTTATTGTAGAAACTAAGTTTGTTGTGGTGGATCCAAGAAATTGCCTTTTCAGGATCATGTTTTGCAATAATCATAAACATGTGAAATTGGCTATTGCTGGCTGCAGATATCATTTCTGCTCGGATTTTTGTTTCCATTTTATTAATAAAGTAGTCCGGATTGATTGTTTTGATGCTTTCTTTATTAATTTCTATTTACAGTTGGTTACCTATTTTATTATTAGCACATACCCTGATATCTTTTTTTCTATTATAACTTCTGCTAAGAAATCCGTCAATCTACTTGAAGGGTGGCTTTTTAACACATTTTGGATATATTTTAGATGCAATTTCTTTTAATTGTATTGATTTTGTCATGATTTTCTTAATAAGACTCAAGAAAATGAAATAAGTTTATTTTTTCTTGATCACCGTACCCTCAACACGGAACTTCTCCGATATGAAACCCACTTAAGTTGATTCCACAATGAATATTTCGTTTTCATATCTAATTTTCAGTATATCATTTTCTCAGAGGAAAGTAGTTGAGACTCGGCAGAGCATTGTTTCCCCGAGGCCATTTATATTTAAAACCGCTTTCAATTACTAGTGTTATTGAATTATATTCTGTGAATATAATTGAGTTGATAGCATCGCGGAGACTCAAATGGGCGCGTAAAGTTGTTGGGCTTAGTGAGGAACGGATTCCGAGAAAGTTGGTATTCGCTGAACCGACTGGTAGGCGTCCGAAAGGTAGGCCGAAGCGGAGATGGGAGGATTGCGTTAAGGCTGATCTCGGGAGCTTGGGCTTGAATGGTGAGCATTGGACGATTCTGTGTAGGCGGAATTTGGTGGTATCGGCATCGAACCTTCGGGTTCGCTAAGCCTATTATTATTATTATTATTATTATTATTATTATTATTATTTCAATTACTAGAAGGGCGGTTTTGGGGTTGGCGCTAAACTCCTCAGAATTTGCATCTATTATTCCATCTCATCCCCCGGGTTTTTTCCCGCTGCAGGTTTAATGTTGAGCGAGAGGGGAGCGAAACGGTGGAAAACCGGAGCGGCTGAATATTTATTGCCGCGCGATAATACCCTCATTATGTAAGCATTTATTCTTTACAAATCGTCTCCCAACTACACAATTAGTGTCTAGGGGGCTATTGTACAGTTTCTGATTATTAAATTAACAACCTTAAAGTAGGGTATCAAAAAAAAAAAAAAAAAAAATTGTGTTTTGAAACAATGGGTTTAAAATGAAACTTTGAACCAATTTTCGGTCCGAACAACACCAACAGAGGTAGAGCGATTAAAAAAAACATTTTTGCAAAATGCAACCATTTTCATCCAAATCAATATACTGTGTTCTAAAATAAGTTCGTATTTTTTTTTTATGGTAATTTTAATAAGAATTTCAGATCCTTGTTAATATTCGTAATTAATTATATATGACCGAAATTTGATCTATTACACGTTGACATTGTTCAGGTAATTTTATTGAAATTTACAACTGTACTAAAAAATACAAGTAAATATGATAAAAGAAAAATGACATGAAAAATACTTGTATAAGAATTACGAAATGGTAGAACTTCTGTAACTATTCTAAACTAGAAGGTCTAGAGGCCATCTTCTTTTCAGACGCCGCGGAGGATTGTCAGGAATCGAAGAGGAAGCAAGGATTGAAAATAGTGGGTTAGAGTGGAAGTGGAGTTTTTCATGGAAGGGGTGATATCTGGTTCTCGCCAGATCAGCAACAAACATTTAGGTCTTTATGGATGAGTTTATTTGTGATAAACTAAGGAGCGTTGAGGATTTTACGAAGGATTTTGGATTTTAAGGATTAGATACGGGAAGAATTTCATGGCTTAGTCGAGTCCCAAAGCCCAACTCTGTAAGTCCATATAAGCCTTATGATAGTCATGTAGAGGAGTCTTTTGTAGTTAAGTGGGAGGTTAGAGCGTTTATCAAGTAATTGTTTAAGTAATCGAAATCTGCCGGCAGTTTCTTGTCGTTTCAGTCTAGTGTGCGGATTCCATGTGAGACGTTTGTCAGGGAGGAGACCTAGGTAGCGGATGTTCGACCGGGACAAGTGGAATATTAGTAAATGATACTCTGGGAAAGTATGTCATTGGTTTACGACGGAGGGTAAAGGTGATTTGGTGGGATTTTATTTTCATTCTTTAATTCTGACACCGTATCTGGAGGTCTCTGATGTGGGATTGTAGGGTTTGAGAGGCAATGGTAGGATCGTTATTGATTGATAACAAACAAGTGCCATTAGCATACGTGGAAAGGAAAGAGTTTGGATTGGTTGGGATGTCAGCTGTATAGACTGTGAAGAGAATGGGTCCGAGGATACTGCCTTGTGGGACGCCAGCGAACTGAACAAACAGGGATGAATAGGAACTATTGTGATTTATTTTGAAGGATCTGTCTGTGAGATAGGATTGGATGATGAGGAAGTATGTTGGAGGGAGGAATTTTAGGAGTTTGTAAAGCAGTCCCGGATGCCAGACTCGGTCAAAGGCCTAGGTAATTTTTTAAAAATTTCTTTACCATCAACAGTTGCGGAACGGCCCGAGCGTGATCCAAGACATAATTTCCAGTTCTGAACTAAGCAAACCACTAACGGACGGTTCTTTCTACTGAGGCGTCGGATTTTCCATTTCGGAAATAAAAAATTATTAATTGACAAAAATGAATTTATTTTTCTTTCATTTTGAGCGAGCAAAATACCACTTAAAGATAAGGAATCTCGTAAGATTCTAATCTAATTCTCAAATCAACAAAATTTAAGGTACTTTAAAGAAACAAATACTTTTTAAAAAATCAGCATTTAAACCGTATCAGACTATTTTAATCAGAAAAAAACCTACGTTATATCAAAGCCAATTAAATTTTACACCGATATAGAATGTTTTATCCAAATTGTTATTCTTGTTTATTTATTTGAAGTCACTTCATGTTACTGTGGCTAATCGGACGGTGCTACATTGGGAGCGTAGGGTAAAGTAGGGTCTCACAAAAAAAAAAAAAAAATAAATAAATTGTTTTTTGAAACACTGGTTCATGCTTTAAAATAAAACTCTCGACAATTTTTCGGACTGACAACAACAACTTAGCTAGAGGGAAAAAAAAAAAAAAAAAAAAAAAAAAAAAAAAAAAAAAAAAAACAGTTAGCAAATTATTGGTGATTTCAATAAAAACTTCAGATTTTTGTACATATTTTTGATCAATTATATATTATATCAGTTATATATTGTCTATGTTTAATGCTTGAATTTGTCATTTGGACGACCCGAGTGCTTTGCGTCTGCCAAGTTTGAATTTGCGGTTCTACACCGAGAAAACCACTTACAGATGGTGATTTTTTTCTCCTAAGGCATCATCGCCATACACACTGTATTTTTATTTAACCATTTGTGTTGTAGATTTTCTTTTTCGAAAATAAAAAGTTAATTAATGACGAAAATTATTCCATTTTGGGTAAGCAAAATACCACTTAATGAGAAGGAATCTCGTAGAATTTCAAATCTACAAAATTAATAGTACTTTATGATAAGAAAATTTTTAAGAAATCTGCATTTAACCCTATCAGACTATTTCAATCATAATAAAACCTACGTTATTTCAATGCCCATTAAATTTTACACCGATATAGAAATTTTTATCAAAATAGTTATTCTTGTTTATTTATTTAAAGCCACTTTATGCTGTTGTGGATAATCGGACGATGGTACAGCGGGGGGTTTTAAATTTTGTCTATCAAGGTTTAATTAGGATAGGGATCTTTAACGAGTACCTGACATCGCACAGGCTTGGAACCATTTCTTTACTTTCTCTCTGAAGGATAGCATAACTAATAATTTTTTACTCCCATTAAAAGGTTTAAAAAAAAATTCTAGGACCATCTGCGGGTTTGAACCTGTGACCTTTGGCATAGGAGGCTGTTATGCTACAGGTAATCCCTCACAATCGTTAGAGACATTTTTGAGAAAATCGTAAAACAGTGCAAAATGTATTGTGTAAAGTTGGTTTTCTGGTTCACCGATTTTGTTGACGAAGTTGCTGTAACATCTCAGGAATATGCGTCTGAAATATTAACCTTAAGTTTTATATAACTTATCGCTTTAGAGCTAGACTTGGTTTGTAATTATACATCGAAATAGGGAGTTTAATAAACATCGTAACTATTGTGTAGGAAATATTTTGTTTCGTCGTTTTTTAAAATGGTGTGAAGTCTGATCTTGGGGAGATGGGCTTTCTGGTTCTCTAAGCGTGTTATTATCATTCGTGGTTTTTATTTCTTAAACCTTAATTCATCTTATGTAGAATATTATCGTTTTAGAGTGGGTTGACAATATTTTTCTTGACCCGTTTTAAAAGTCTAATTATTTAAAATAGCACTGAAGCGAAAATCAATATTACTTTAGAAGTGAGTCTTAAGTTTGATATTGCCTTGAATTTAAAATAAATTTAGTTTTATATTACGATTACATACATTTAAAAAGTTTTTATTTAAGTCGGATATTAAAGAAATTTCAAATAATACATTTTTAGGCCATTTTGAAGAGTAAATTTTTTTTAATTTCCGGCTTATGTATTGTTTTAGAATGTCTGATAGTTTTTTTATTATCCTAGATTGTCTTGGAAAATTCGCTTTTCTAAATTCAAGCAACCGACTTCGCCTCGAGAACTTATGGAGTTTTCGTTTTACTCTCCTTAGAAGTTGCTGTTCCGTTTTACTCTAATATTTCATTTTATTTTCAAATTTAAACTGTTTTATTTTTTGGGGCAGTTTTGAATGAAATTAATCCTATTAATTAATTTAGTAGAAGTGCTTACGTAAGTAGGTGGATAGATGTTTTTATTGTTTGCACGTTTTGTATGGAAGTTCAAATTACAATCTTTGTTAGATTAACAGTTATGTAGCTTGATTAATATTTGAGGTATATTTATTAGATTCATTTATAATATGGTTATATTTTAAATGTTGTATATAATTATCAGATGGTAATAAAAATTAAAAAAAACAAAAAAAAAAACTCATTGAATCAAAGTCACAAAAAGGAGGTTATAAATAAAATTAAAATTAAGCTTTTTTATTTTAATTAAAATAATGAATTTAATTAAATATAGCTCACTTATATGATATTAGCCTTTGAATTATTGCTTTTCATATTACTTAATTGCCTATCTACAGCTTTATAAACAGTTATACCCTTATATTGTTATTTAAAAATAATAAACCATTGTGTAATAATTTGCAGCTGTTTTTTTTTTTTTTTTTTTTTTTTTTTTTTTTTTTTTTTTTTTTTTTCTTACTCAACGATTAATCTACTATTTTTTTCCTTTGCTTATATTAATGTTTATTTTTATTTTATTGCGATCCCTTCTTTTTCTGTTAGTGAAGTATAAATGGTAATATCAGCTTTCATAAAAAATAAGTTATTTAGGTTAAAGAAGACTACAAGGAAACTAAAAAGCTCATAAATAAATGGAAGGGGGTGAATATTTCTTGATGGGGACATTATTGATGATGGGGGCAATAAGGAAATTGGCAGTCCTAGTCTGTAATATATGTTATATATCCACCTCTCCTTCAAGGGATATCGTTTAGGCCATATTATGTATCGTCTGAATGCATAAATAATATATAATTTAGAATATATAATATTTTATAATATCATTTCAGTACATAATTGGGGTCTTTTTCATTTTAGGCAACCTGTTACTATGTTATGATAACGGTTATTTTATGAATTTATCTATAACAGTGATTTATCTATATCAGAAAAAATAATATGATTTCATATTTTAAATTTTAATTTAATTTGTAATTCTCTAGAAGGTTATTATCGCAGTGTGAGTTGGGCCATAAAGTTAATCTGTGATCGCGAAACTTCGACAAAAAATAAATTCCAAAAAGAGGACACCGAACTATATTTACCCCGAGAATTTTGATTTAGTTAAATTGAACAACCCCGAAATTAGAAAACAATTCGCGATAGAAGTAAAAAATAGGTTCGAAGCTTTGATATCTTCGGACGAGGAGCACGAAGATGTAAACAAATTATGAGAAGGGATCAGGAAATATTAAAGAGGTCGGTAATTTTTGTCTTGGGAAAATGGAAAATAAAAAGAACAAACCTTGGTTCGAAAAGGATTGTCAAAATATGTGTGAAAAAAGAAAAACCGCTAAACTGGATTCCTTAAATAATCTAAGCGATAATAATATGGCTTACTTTCGGTTAGTAAAAAATGAAACTTCAAAATTCTTAAAAAATAAGAAAAGAGAGTATCTTAAAGGCAAAATAGTAGAAATAGAAAAACACAGAAGCGAAAATAACGTAAGAGAGGTGTACAAAGGTATAAACAAATCGCATAAAAGATTTGAACCTATATTGCATGCGGTTAAAGATGCGAATAACAATATAATTGCGGATCCGACTGAGATATTAAATAAATTTAAACAACTCTTTGACGGCATTCTAAATACGGAAAATAATAATCAATCTGAATACCAGAGCGCTGAACCATGGATAGACGCACCGAGTAAAGAGCAAGTCGAAATGGCCATAGGGAAATTAAAACTTTATAAAGCTGCAGAAATTGATAATATCGCGGGTGAATTAGTCAAGGCGTGTGGAGAAGTGGGCGTTTCCAAATTACATGTTTTAGTTAAAAAGATCTGGGATGATGAAAAAATGCCCGAAGAATGGAAAGAATCAATACTTATTCCGATTCACAAAAAAGGACCGAGGACGGATTGTAACAACTATCGTAGGATCTCTCTTCTCCCAGTATGCTATAAAATATATTTGTCAATACTAACCAGTCGAATCACGGAATACGCTGAGGAATTATCGGAAACTACCAATGTGGTTTTAGGGTGACTCCCTTTCACCTGTATTGTTTAATATAGCTTTAGAATATGTAATAGAAAAGGTACTGCTTGGTGAAGACACGGAAACCATACAACTAAATACAGTGTGTTAATAAAAACCAGTAAACAGATAGGTCTTGAATTAAATACCGATAAGACGAAATATATGATTAGTAGCAGAAATGGTGGCGATCTTGATGATATTGATATTTCAAGGCATACTTTTGAACACGTAGAGAAATTCAAGTATTAAGGCTCAATGATAACAAGAAAAAATGAAATCCAGGAAGAAATAAAGTCCCAGTTAAAGGTGGAAAATGCATGGTACTATTCAGATTGCAAAATTACTTAGCTCGCGGCTTCTGTCTAAAAACTTAAAGGTTGGAATTTATTAAACTATTATTCTTCCGACGGTTCTTTACGGATGTGAAACGTGGCAGCTTACTTTGAAGGATGAACCACGGCTTAAGGCTTTCTAAAATAAGGTACTGCGAAAATATTTGGTACGAAGAGAGATCAGGCCACTGGGGAGTTTAGAAGGTTGCACAACGCGGAATTGCGGAGTTTGTACTCTGTGAATATAATTGAGCTAATATCATCGCACTCCCACACACGGGCACACAGACCTTTTTGCTCGACTTAATTATTTAGACTCCGGAAGCCCTAAAACGTGTATTTCCGCTGAAAACTAGAATTCAAAACTTTTCACAATCGCAATACTTTCCCTTACTATATATTTCATATTAGGTAAGTGAAAGTAAAAGTATATATGGGTCAATCCATTTGAAATCGTTCAATTTTGATTGATTTTGCTACTCAATAGTTTTGATTTTCGTGAGTTTCTTTCACTAGTTATTCTCTATCCTATCCTGAATATTAATCAGTTCATAAAATATTTTTCTTGCTTATACCTTTGCTGTTGGAGCCATGTTAAGTTAGCTTTGCGAATGAAAATACGCTAAAAGTCTCAATTTAAGTTATTTTGCTGAATTTTTTTAACCGCTTTTTTCACTAATAAGGTAATGAGGGATTTTCGGGCCAGGGGGTGAGGGCGGGGGATAAATACCGAGATAAAAGACCTACGAGACTCGAACTCGTAATTATTTGTTTTCCCAAGTTTTTGGTCATCTGTGGTGGCTAGGCAACGCGTCTAACGAACTCAGCCTCGCCCTCGATATATATAGTAATGAGTTGTGCGGACAAAAAGCATATCCTTATCTTATTGTCAGTTTTTTTTTTTTTTTTTTATATGGTCCCCAAGAAATTACAAAGATTTTCCCAACACATGTTTTCAGCCACGAAGCTGACGTAGAATGGCTGTAACAGTAAAAGTAATTAGCCAGATTTGTATTCACGGTTTAATATCCAGAAAATTGGAGAAATTAACGAGTAACGAATCATAAAAACCTAAAATCTTAAGCGACAAAGCCTGGACCATTTCGAATATATTGACCCTTATATATATATATATTAAAATCTTTGGGGAAAAAATGGAGATAATAATGTTTCACGTTTGGTTTATCAATTATTATTCAGCTCATTGGATCGTTAAATTCACATTAAAGGGTGAAATTAACTTTATATATTATGTGTTAAATAACTGAGTTAATGAACATTCCAGACCTCGCCAAATCAATATGGCAGCTAAAAACAAAACAAATGGGGAATTCCTTTTTCATTAATTAATTAATCCTCTTTAACCTAATTTCAAATCCAAATTAAGGATGATTTAATTTGTAATTGTAAATTTCTTACATAACTTAATTACACGGGTTGTGAAATAAATTCGTAGCGTTTTTCGATATTTCAATTTAATCCTTTCTTTGTTTAGAAAATTATTACTTGGTCAATGATGTTTACATATTAAATAAAAAAGGATTAGTTAAGGTGATTTTATGCATTAGTTTTAACAGAGATTCCTTATCTTAAAGTGGTATTTTGCTCGCTTGAAATTTAAGAGGAAAAAATGTGTTTTCGTCGTTTTATGATTTTTTATTTCTAAAAATGGAAAATCCGTAACACTGGCGGCTTAAAAAATTTTGCAGTTTGTATGGCGATGATGACATATGAGAAATCACCGTCCGTATGTGGCTTGCTCGGTTAAGAACCGGACATTTCGACTTAAGACGCAAAGCAGATTCAAAAACCAAATTCGAATATTACCTGAAAAATCTGAAAAAAAAAACACACGACTTTCACTTACCTCCATTTTTAAAATCAATAAAAGAATTTTCAAATACAGTTAAAGATAAAAATACGTGAAACTATTAAGGAATTAATTAAATTAAATTTCTATAAAAACATGTGTTTCATTAAATAATCTATTATATTATTATCTAAAATAATCAGTTAGTTAGTTTTATGTTCATTTCATCACTCTCTATTAACTTTTAAAATCTTGTGAATGGGATGATATTTTTCTAAAATCTTTAGCTTTCCAACGGTATGTCATACATGTATAATACTGCTCTTATGTTCAAAAACGAAAAATTGCATTAAAAAAATATTTTTTCTGTTTTCTCCTTTAGTTGGGTATCGAATTTATTCAATTTATATATTTACCGGTTTTTCATCAGCGTTAACAAGATAATCTAGTTATTATTATTGAATCTACAAAATTAAAGGTACTTTAGGGGAAGACAATTTAAAATATCGGCATTTAAGCCCTGTCAGACCATTTTTATCCAAATAAAACCTACATGATATTAAAGCCCATTAAATTTTACATCGATATAGCGAGTTTAATCAAAATCGTCGGAACCGTTTTCGAGAAAATTGAAAAAAGGTGCAAAGTGCATGGTATAAAGTGCCTCTTCTGGTAGGCTCATTTTGATAAAAAAGTTTTGTCACGTCTCGGGCGTATAGTTGTCTTAAATATGAAATTTCAGTTTCATAGGACTTACCGTTTCCGCCCGGGAGTTACCACACACACACACACACACACACAACACACACACACACAGACACACACACACACACACAGACCTTTTTGCGGGACTTGGTTATTTGGACTCAGGGGACCCTAAAAAGTGTATTTCCGTTGAAAACTGGAATTCGAAAATTTTCACGATCGCAATACTTCCCCTTACTATATATAGTAAGTGAAAGTAAAATGTCTAGATGTAATATTTCAAGTTAAAATCATTCATTAAAACAATTTACATTTTTTTTAAATCACCACTAAAAAACGCTACGAACTTATTTTACAACTTAATACAAAAGATACAAATTCTCTTTTCATTAATTATGACTTTTATAACCTAATTGTAAATTCATATTAAGGATAATTTCATTTTGTATTATAATTTTGTATAACGTTTATTTAATTTGATTTTATTTTATGTAATTTGACTTTCATTTTGTTTATATTGTAAATATTGTATGGATGAGATCCTGTAGCACTATTATTATTGTCTATTATGACAAATTGTAATATATACGAATAAAAAAAAAAAAAAAAAAAATTTGTATAAGCTATACGTGTCATGGTGCATTATTATACATTTAAATTTTTTGACCTTCATTTAAGAATTTTTTAATCATTTATTGCAATTTACAACTGTATTAGTTAATACATCTAGAAAATTAGCTAACAGAAATGCATGAAGAGTAAATGCCCATTAGCACTACTCGCTAGTTAATCTAAACTAGAAGGTCTCGAGGCCATCTCCTTTTCAGACGCCTCGGAGGATTGCCAGGAATGAAAGAGGAAACAAGGATTGAAACTAGTGGAATTTAAGAATTTAAATTCTTAACATAGAATTTTTATTAGAATTTTTAGGTGGAAACGCAAATTTTTAAACATAAAACCCACGAAGACTCCTGCATTGACAATGAGTGGGATAGTGGGATTTTTTTTGTTTTTGAGTCAACCGATGAATAAGGTTGTGAGTAGACCATTGCCACGCTCAACAAAAATGTTCATTTTCCTACAAATATTTTAAAAAAATCTGGTGCCCGCGACACGTGATTTTCGCTTACTTCGGTTATTAAACTCAATTTAAGAATTATTAAATGAAGTTAGGGTGAAAGAAAGTTTAAAATATGAAATTCTTAGGTACAAAAATCTCTTAATTTTATCCTCTTTTTCTCGCTTAACATTACCTTTCACAACTTTTGTGATATAGAATATCATTTTTTTTTCCCAAATCTTCATTTTCTTGACAGTTTCTCAAATTATTCTTTTATATTAATAAAAATAATTTATATTAATAAAAAGAACTTTGGGGCTCTCCTAAACCATCAAATTCAAATCCCTACAATCAAATATCCTTCGAAAAATCCTGAATGCTCTTTATTTTGTAACTAATCAACTCATCCATAAACACCTAAATGTTCCCTATGTTGCTGACTTGAACCGAACTAATTTTAAACCCACTAGTTTCAAACCTTGCTACCTCTACTATTCCTGATAATCCTCCGTGGCGTCTGAAAAGAAGATGGCCCCAAGACCTTCTGGTTTAGCATAGTTTTTGGAGATCTGCCAATAGGCAGTATCTCTACTTGTGAATCATGACAGTATAATCTTGTATCACATTTACAAAATTAATTTTTTAATAAAGTTGCAAATATCAATAAATATATTGGTAGGTTCCTTTAATTAAAATGGTCCATTTCATTCAACTCATTTTATTTTTTTCTCCCTACGTTTCGGCCTTTTGCCATTTTCAAGGGTTCTTTTTATATTCCATCATGCACTCATATAAATATATATTTTGTCATAATTTAATAAAATAAAAATAAAACTATTACAGGCTGACCAGCCCTGTCCTATTTGATAACAACGATAAGGAGTTGAATGAAATGGATCATTTTAATTAAAGGAACCTAACAATACAATTATTCATTCAAACAACTTTTAATTGTCATAAAAATTAAATAAATATATTTTTTAAATATTCTTATGTTAAAATAAAAAATCTCATAAAATATTTGTGCTCTTTTTTCTTTTATTGAGTTTTAAAATTCGTTCTTGTATTTAAACTAATGTAAATAGGGGTCACATATAGCGTAGTGGCTAGTGTAACAGCCTTTCTATGCCCAAGATCATAGGTTCAAACCCGCGGGTGGCCCTAGGATTTTTTAATGGGAGTAAAACATCCTTAGCTATGTCGTCCTGCAGAGAGAACCTAGTAAAAGGAGATCCCGAGTCTGTGCAATGCTAGGTACTCGTTAACGATCCCTATACTAATTAAACCTGTATTCGAAAAATTTAGGAATCTCGCTGTAGCATCGTCCGATTAGTAACAGTGGCATAAAGCGACATTAAATAAATAGTAAAATGTCATACAAATCTAATGGAACACAAGTCAGATTCGCCACAAATTATTTTTGTATTCATAAAATATCATGGTTAATAAATTTAATTTTGTTTTGATAAAAACATGAACCTTATTCAACTCAAAGGAAAGCATAAGAATTTCAGTTGTTTTTCAAAATGATCATGATTTTCCTACTCCTGCCACTACCAAAAGAATAAAAACGCTGCAAATTATTACAAAATGGTTTATTATTTACGAACAAAAATACTAGGTTATAACTGTTTATACAGCCGTAGATAGGCAATTAAGTAATATGAAAAGCAATAAATAATTTAAAATAAAATGATATATCTTCAATAATCACCGATTTTCATTGGGATTACATCTATGATAATTTGTGATTTAGATATACAGAACAATTTTTTTTTTGTATTATTATTATTATCGCGCATTACTAATTCTAAAATTCTAGACATATTTTATTTTATCTTAAAAAATAACTAAGTTATGGGCATGTTTATGGTTAAAATTTCTTTTGTTTTTATTTTTATCATTTCTCACGGTTTTTAAGATTCATCAAGTTTTTCTATATCTTAAAAAATAACTGAGTTATAGGCGTATACATAGGCAAGATTTCATTTTTTTTCCTTCTTTTTTTATGTTATTTTTGTTTATCGTGCATTACTGATTCTAAAATCCAATAAGCCACAGCAGTATTAAGTGCCAATTAATAAGTAAACAAACAAACTAATGTAAATAAGAAGATGTTTTAATTTTTGTAAAAGAATAAAGGTACATTAAATGAAGAAAATCCGACTTATAGACCCTGTCAGACCATTTCAATCAGAATGAAATCTGCATTTTTTGATTAATAAATACATTTGTGAAAGCGAAAAACTTGTTTTAATTATTATTTTTAGAAAATAGTCTCGATTAACATTTATACTGTTTAATCGTGTGATCTCTTTGGACGATAGTTCCGGTTGAAGTATTTCCTGAACTAGACATTAACGATAGAAGCTGAGTAAAAAGTAATGGAGCCCATTCTTACGGGGCTTAAAGGCTTTGTCCTAATTGGATCATGGCAAACGATTTCTGTCCCCGACGGTATTACTTTTTAAATCCCCATTACCTAGGCAAAATTTAGTGCGATTAATTAAAATTTTACTAAAAACAAGAACGATAAAGGGTTACTGAACTGATATAAAGAGTTTAAGTTTCTCCGTTCTACATGACCATTGCAAAAAAAAAAAAAAAAGTTTTAATTTACTTTTACTTTTACTTACCTATATATGAAAGATATAAAACATGGAGAAGTATTACGATCCTAAAAACTTTCTAATTACAGTTTTCACTAGAAATACAAATTGAGCGAGTGTGTGCGTGAGGTAAGCAAGGTTCGAAAATGATAACTTTTATAAAACTTAAATTTCATATTTTAGAACCTTATATGCATGAGATGTTTCAGACTTTTTTTTTCATTCTTCCAATTTAATTTTACATTAAATCTTTTAAATATCGAAAATTATTACCTTTAACGATTATCTATGTTTATTCTAAAAAGTTATTAAAATAGGATTTTAGGTTGCCGCTTAACATATGCCATGTTATTGGGTTGATGCAAAATTAATGCAGGTTTCCTCTATTGCAATACTTAATTCCAATGGTGTAAACAAAGCTAATCCTAACATTGATCATTATTATACCAAAACAAACCTTATCTAATACCCTCTCTTTCACCATGAATTTGTTTAGTAAAATCGTTTTGTTCAGTGTGTTCAAAGGTCTTGAATCGAAAATGTCAAAGTGCGATTTTCGTCAAATTTATTTTTACGAATTTAAATTAGGGCGCAGCGCTGCGCAAACGGCTCGTAATATTAATGAAGTGTGGGGTCAGGGGGCTATTAATGAGTGCACGGTGCAGCGTTGGTTCCAGAAGTTTCGCAGAGGAGATTTCGACCTCGAAGACAAGGAAGGTCGGGGCCGTCATCTTGCTCTGGACAACGACCAGCTGAGGTCAAAAGTGGAAGAAGACCCAACCAAAACCACACGAGAAATGGCGGCGGAACTCGGAACTCAAAAATTGCAACGTCTTTGCCCAGCATTGATGAATCGGAAGGGGCCGATCCTGCTCCACGATAACGCCAGCCCACACGTTGCACAACCAACGCTTCGACGACTGCACGAGTTGGGCTACGAAGTTCTCCAACATCCGCCTTATTCACCTGACCTCTCTCCTACAGACTTCCACTTTTTCAGGCATCTGGACAACTTTTTGAGGGAGAAAAATTTTCAAAACCAGGACGACATTGAAAATTCTTTTCGTGATTTCATTGAGTCCAGGGATTCGGATTTTTTTTCTGGTGGAACAAGAAAGCTTGTTGAACGTTGGCAAAAGTGCATTGATTCAGATGGAAATTATTTTGATTAAATATATATGGTTAAAGTAAAGATATGGCGTATTTACAATACCTACTAAAAACCTGCATTAATTTTGCATCAACCCAATATTTCAGTTAGAATTACTGAATATTAATGCGTTCCTACCTTACTGCCAGAACCTTTAAGGTAAATCATAACTTTTTCTGCTCATCCATATGTTCTGAATCTGCTAGATTGCCGCAAGGGTAGTATACTAGGTCCTATCCTCTACTCCCTTTATACAGCTGACATTCCACTCCATCCTCAAACCGTCCTCAATAGTTATTCTGATAACACGTGTGTCCTATCCGTCCATAATGACCCAACTACTGCATTCCAAACCCTTCAGTCCCACATCACAGCCATTGAAGAATGGTGTCAAAATTGGAGGGTTAAAATAAATTCCAACAAATCCCACCAAATCATCTTTACCCTCCGTCTTAAATCGATGATTCCTGCCCTCCAGTGTCCTTAAATAACATCACACTAAATCTTGTAGAACAAATCCGATACCTAGGTCTCCATCTTGACAAGTGCCTTACTTGGAATCCTTACACAAGACTGAAACGACAAGAAACTGCCCGAAGATACCGGATTACTACTACACTTATTAGACTAACGTTCAAAACTTCCAGTATATTACAAAAGACTCATTTACATCACTATTATCAGACCTATTTGGACATACAGAATCGAGCTTTGGGACTCTACTAAACCTAATTCCTCCCGCATCCAATCCTTACAATCCAAAATCCTTATCAAAATCCTGAATGCCCCTTATTTTTTCACAAATCAACTCCTCCATAATGACCTAAACATCCCATTTGTTGCAGGCAGCCCGTGAGAGATACACCTCTTTTCATTCTAAACTTCCTGCCCACTCAAACCCACTTTTCCGTAATCTATCTTCCTTAGATATTCCCGATAACCCTCTGTGGTGGGTGAAAATAAGGGAGCATCGAGACCTACTGCCTTAAAATAGTTAGTGAAGTGCTACCACCTAAGGATTGTGAGATAGTTCTTTCTCAAGACATTTTCATGATTTTTTTTTTCACTCTGCATATTTACTCACTGTGTTGTATAATCCAATTGTAAATTACAGTCAATAAATAAAAAATCTGGTTCGCATGTGTTTTATTAAATAATCTACTATATTTATCTACAACAATCGGTTAGTTTTATCGGTTTTTCATCACCCTCCATTAATCGTTAAAATTCCGTGAATTGGATAATATTTTTTTTAAATCTTTAGCATTTCAACGGTATATTATACATCTATATTACTATTCGTGTGTTCAAAAACATAAAAATTGCATAAAAAATATGTTTACACTTTTCTCCTTTAGTTGTTTATCAAATTCGCTCAACTTGCATATTTAGCGGTTATTTATCAATGCTAATAAGATAATGTACCAAATTTTTTAAATATACCTTATTAAAGGTACTTTAGATGAATACAATTTAAAATATCGACATTTAAGCTCTGTCAGAAGATTTCAATCAGAATAAAACCTACATGATATTAAAGCCAGTCCTGTTTTACATCGATATAGCGAGTTTAATCAAAATCGTCATTTTTGAGAAAATCGTAAAAAGGTGCCAAATCCACAGTATAAAGTGGCTCTTCTGGTTAGCCGATTTTTAAGAAAAAGTTACTCTAACATCTCGGGAGTATACTTGTCTTTAATATGAAATTTCAGTTTCGTACAACTTATCGTTCTTGCACTAGACTTACCACACACACATGGACACAGACCTTTTTTCGGGACTTGGTCATTTGGACTCAGGAGTCCCAAGATGGGGCATTCCCTTCGAACACCGGAATTGGAAACTTTTTACGATCGCAATACTTTCCCTTTCTATTTATTTTATTTATGGGTAAGTGAAAGTAAAAAAATATTTATTCATTCATAAATCGGACTGAGATATATTCCATGAATGAAATATTATCAGAGATATGAGGGGGTAAGGAATGATGCCTCATGCAGAAGTTCCTTAAAGAGGCCTTAAATAAAGAAGTGGAGAGAGAAGAGACTTTCTGTTTGATCTCTACAAAGCTATGTTCCTATCTACCCTTAGTGTGTGTAGTCTTCGCTTAGTGTAGGCTGGAGGGCTTAGGGTTGCGATGGGGTTGCTAAGGTAGGACCTGAAGAGTCGACCTATCTGGAACCCACCTCTTTTCATAGCCTTCCTTTTATCATCCCTTCCCTTCTTATCTTGCCAGGTCTCCTTTTGTCGGGTTCTACATGATGTACCTGTCTCCGGTTCTTCTATATTCTCATTGTTGAACGTTTGCTTCTGTCTTTTCGTTCAATGACTGTATGGTTAAAGTGTTGTTAAATTTAAAATATTAGGTCTCACAAAAATAAAGAAAATCTGGTAAGGGAAACATAACTGTCATTTATCTCGGGTGTTAAAATCAATTTAACAATTATTACGAAAACATTTTTTTTTAATATTTATTTACAATTTTTTTCGCCAAATTGCTATTTGCCATCAGCCAAAAAAAAAAAAAAAATTGCTGTATGCAGACATGTTAACTTCCGAAAAGTAGGTTAATTCAAGGCATTTCTAGGCCACCCCCTTAAATGTAGCGGTGGGTTATACGGATTGGCAGTGTTAGGGGACTATCATGGTCTTCAGATTTTGAAGGAAAAGTTGCGGTAACATCGAGGTATACTTGTTTTAAATAAAAAATTTTGGTTTCAGAGTTAGGGAACTTTAAACTCGTATTTCCGGTAAAAACTGGAATTTGAACATTTTAACAATAACAATACTTTTCCTTACTAAATATTCGATATATAGCTAAGTGAAAGCAAAAATTATTTTTCTTTTTATTATTCTTTACTATATTTAGTGATATTGTGGAAACCTAAAATATATTGCCGCTATAATGCCAGTGGTGAATCGGCTATCATAAGAGCCTGCTATGCTCCAGGTCACCGGTTATCATGTGGCCTAGGATCTTAGTGTTGCCGACCTGTGCGATGTCAAGTACTCCTCTAAAATTCCTATCCTATAACATATAGGAGCGGTGTAGTCCAGTGGATAGTAGGGACGGGCCATAATCGAATGATCGAATGATTCCATAATCGAATGATCGAATAATTCATGTATTATGTATTCCGAAAGGCAATATGGTAAAAAAAATAAAATTAAAAACAAATTTTTTTTTTGAATATATATCGTTAAAAATTTCGAATGATCATTCGTTTCACCAGCCCATTATCGATTAATTCGAATGATTAAAATAATCGAATGATCTGATAATCGTCATTCGATTATGCATGCTCACCCCTAGTGGATAGATCCTGCTGTACTCCGGGTCCTGAGTTCGAATCCCGGCCGATTGTTGCAGAATGAAGACCCTTCCTGGGGCAGACCCAGTCTTTGTAAAGTGGGTATCCAAAAAATGCTGAGCGTGATCTAATCACCTATCTAATGAAAGCCTAATAACCTCATTGTACTGCCGTTGGCCTAGGAACAGTTCTAATCTCTATATGCACTGAGCCCAAGACCTTTCATGGGTTCTAGAGCTACAGGTTTTTTAAATTTTTATTCATTTAAATTTAAACATAAAGTGACGTTAAATGATAAAACAAACGGACCAACAGATTTCCGTTGTCTGAGTTAGTCTTTATTTTTTTGTCAATTAAAAGTCATAATAAGCCCTAAAATATCTTTCAAGTACTTATGCAGCCTTTCGCGCGAAGTCCTGTAATATAGGACAAACTTGATACTGAGCTACTTGCAGCACTATACAGTAGCTCACTCAGCTCCCGATCTGAGAACGCCTCGACTAGAAAATAAAGAAGATGAAGCTGGATGATTGATGATAGTGCACTGTCAACACGGAACTATTCATCTCCTAGCTGGCTGGCTGTATTGTCTGCGATCCTGTAACCTGCTCTGCCCCTCCCAGCTTCCTCTTCCGATAGTAACCTTAGCTGATGGCTTTGAAGGGGTTCGTAATGATGTCTGGTCGTGTTGTAATGATTATCTGACAGGAATTAAGCAGGGTTATTTCCTAATGCATAAGTTACTTCCGCGTTTAAAAATTATCTAGCGTATAATGTACAATATGTGAATGTAGTCATATCTTAAATTATGCATACAGCGTCTGGTAGCTGAGAAAGTCAATGATTATTAACCTTTGCCACCTTAAGTCATTAAGCGAAGGTTTGAATCCAGCTTAGATAGGTCGTAATATATTTCGTTGCGGTCCAGTGGAATCAATTTCGTGCTTTCTACCCGGACTAGAATAGGTTAGTTACCATGCATTAGTTGTTATTTTGTATCATATTCTCTTTTCTCACCTTAGTGGGATAGTGACTTCTACTTGCACTGTAAAATGTCTGTATTTTGATTTAAATAAAAAGTAAAAAAAAAAAAAAATCAGGAAATGTGCGATATCAGGAACTCGTTATTAGTTGTTAGATCCCTATCCTAATTATACTTGAACAGGCAAAATTTAGGACTCCCACCTTAACAGCGTCCGGTTAGCCACAGGTGCATATAGTGACGTTAAATGGAAACAAACTTACTCTTTATATATATATATATATATATATATATATATATATATATATATATATATATATATATATATATATATATATATATAATATATATCAAATATAGTTAAGGGAATTTATTTTATTAACACACTAGCTGACCCAACTAATGTTTTCTGCCATATAAATTATTGTTCACTTTTTTTTTTGGATTGTTTCAAAAACGATGTTAAATTTAATTGACTTTAATGTCATGCAGGTTCTAATTGAAATTATTTAATGATTTCTTAAATGCTGATATTTTAAATTTTCTTTTTCTAAAGTACTTGTAATTTCGTCGATTCCAAAAAATTAACCTTATCTTGTTATTAGGATTGATAAAAAAACGGCTTAATATAAAATATGAAATAATTTGATAACCAACTAAGGAAGAAAGAAGAAAACATTTTTTTTTTTAAAGTATTATTTTGCTTTTTTGAACATAGGGACAATAATATACTGTTGGAAAGCTGAATATTTGAAAAAAAATATTATTTTTAAAATGTAATATAAAGTGACGAATAGGTTTTTTTTTTTTTTTTCCTCCCTTCTCGCCTTTGAAAGCTATACGGGGGTTTCTCGGACCAGAGGGTTTTCCCCCGAGATAAAAGTTCCCTCCGGTTCCCGAGAGTTGAACTCGTAATTTTTGTTTTCAAGGTATTGGTCATCTTGTAACTAGGCAACGCGTGTTTAAAGTGACGCGCGCTAACCGTATTGCCCACCCCGCCCCCAAGACGAATAGGGCTTAAGCACTCCGACTATTATATTTAATAATTTCATATTGTTATAATATTGTATCTAAATCATATGTTTTCCTTTTTCATATTCTCCCCGTCATACGGACTTTTTCTTCTTCTTCAGAAGATGTTCCTCTGATATCCCCCGGATCACACAAGCCGTCGCTCGTCCCATAAGCACATCTGCTACCAGAACGGGACATGTCAAAGCTGAGCCGGCGACACCTCTAGACAGGAATGCCGACAGGTCCGGTTTTTGCCCGAGCACTGCCCTATTTGGAACCGCCCTCCCAAAATTCGCCGAACGGAAACTTCTTTATGTTGTGCCGGCCAGCCAGCATCGCACTCTACAAAGAGTCCCGTCCCGTGCTTCAAATTCGGGATTCCTAGGAACTTACCTAGATATTTGGACGATGAAGTCGAATATTGGTGAATTTTTCACCTCTAATAATGATATTTTTTTTACATATCCATGTATACAGTATTGCGATCACGAAATTTCGACTTATGTATTTTAGCAGGACCCTCACACTGAACTACGGTAGAAGGGAGAATGATTATGATGATGATGATATTAGGTGGGGAGTCGTAACCTTTTTTTTTATGCTAAAAAATGGGATATCTTTGACGGTCTCTAACTTTGTGTTGCTTGGATCAAAAAATATAACGTCAGTTTCGATGTTATAAATTAAATCAAAATATTTTTTCTCTAGAACACTTCCCTAAGACCTATAGTTAAGAAGGTGTACTGTATTGAACTAAAAAAAGTCACGTGTCGCTTAACTTAATTCAGTGTTGGGGCTTTATTGACAAACTTTGTATTATATCTGCTTAATGCAATTAAATTATTACACACTTAGGAACTGTACTTAATCACTATTTATTATTCTCACAATTTAACAGATATTTTTATTAGGCATATCTACTCATCTTCTTCGATTTCGTTAAGTTTTAAGAAATTATAAAATTTTTGAGAGAAATTTGAAAACTTCACTTATTCCCCATTAAAACTTTCGAATCTCAAGCCACAAGATTTGACTGGTGCATTCGAATATATAGTTTCTGTTTTCCAAGCTGAGTTTTTAATATTTAATTTACTCTTAAAAAAACTTGTTTTAAAAAAAAAACCTTTTTTTTGTACATCTTCAAAATTAAACCTGTTTTAATTTATTTTCCTTGACCTATCATATTAGTAAGTCGTTTCCTCAATTGATGATGATGATTCTTGTAATAACTTCTTCTGCCTTGTAAGCTGACTTTTAAAAGTGCACGTTTTGATATAAATTTATTCATCATCGCCAATATTATATCTTCTTAATGCTATTAAATAATTGTACACTTAGGAACCATACTTAATCACTCTTTAGTATGCTCACAATTAGAACAGCTGTTTTTATTTAACATATGTTGTATTTAATACATAATAGTTTGTGTCAAATAAGCTGTGTTTGTGTTGCTTCCATTGAAAATGTGAAGTTATTTTTGTATATAGAACTTGTCGCTAGGACCTACAGTTTAGTAATTATAAAAAAAAAAAAATAAAAAATCACCTTTTTGTTAAAGTGGAAACTTCTTTCTGCGCGTTATTCGATTTTTCCATGGGTAAAATCATTGATTTCAGATGACGTTTGGGTTACCAACATGCTGCTGACTGACGCATGCTCAGCGAAGTATATATGCCTGTCCAATAGAGATAGGCATTTGATACCTTTGTAATATGTTTTCTTAGTATATAATTAAATTAAAATCAGTCGCAAATGAAATGGGCATAGACATGGTTGGTAAACGATGTCTTAGAACTTATCTCTTACTCCATATAAAGTTAATATATGGAATATCATTAAATATATTTATATTTGTAAATATTATTTAAACGTTTTTTTCCATGAAAATATTTAAATATACGAAGCAAAATCATGATGATCTTATTGTCAACAATTGAATTGTAGTAAAACGAAATTAAAAAGAATAACTTGGTTATAATATAGAAATATGACATTTAAAAATTAAATTCATTTTAATAATATAGTTTTTAAATAAGCACAATGTATATTTTATTACTAATTAAAATAAAAAATAGGTTGATAATGTCTAAATGCAATACGGAATTGACAAAACAAAGAATAATAAAATAATCAGAAATAAAACTTTACAACCATTGATGTTATGATGTATATACATTTTTTTACTTTAATCGCTTTAAAAAATTAGTTGCCATCTGGTTGGGAAGTGTAGGAACAGGAAAAAAGGAAAAGTGGGAAGGTGTTGTCAAAGGAGAGATTTGAATAAAGATTGAGGGGGAGCATGGCGGATGTTAGATGGAAGAGTATTCCAGAAAACAATGGACCGGGCTAAGAAGAAACACTAATAATATAGGGTCTATCTTCATATGAGGAGTCTGAAATTGGTTAAATAGTACAACACCTTTCATTTTGTTGATTCGAAATAATAAAACGTTATCGTTTAATCAATAATCAACTAAATCGGAAAATAACAGAAATATTCTAAGCAAATTATAATTAGACATATATTTTTTAAAATTATTAATTTTAATTATTAACTTAAGCATTTTTTTTATTTCAGGTAAGCGGACGTTTTGTTGAATCCTATTGAACTTCACTCTGTATCGTATGTACTTTTATTTTTTTTTTTTTCATTGTTTTAAGGTCAATATTTTCACACATGTGGTATTTAAATGTTATTAGTAAATGGGATAATAATTTTAATAACTGAAATTATTTTAAGTTTTTTTTTGTTTTATTGTAGTTAACTAGTCTCACATTTCAATTCAATGACTAATTAACTGTAGAAATAAATACGGACAGAAAAATATGTGAACTTTACAATAACTTGTTTCGATAAATCATCGAAAATTATTCGTAGCATGGTAGCTATAAATACTATTTTTTGTGAAATCTTTTCGCCGTGCTATTGGCTAATAAATCTGTACACCTTCAGCAGGAAACGTTCTTGGCGAAATATGGGACCCAAGCGACACGTGAAATTGTAAGTCCTAGTTTAAATCTTCCTACATTAAAATATTTTTTTCTTTGTCTCTTTAAATTTTTAAGATTCAAGATTTGTAATGATTTTCATGCGATCTATCTTTAATAGAAGATTGGAAAATAGTAGTTCATGTAAGTGAACTTGTGTGATACGTTTGGAGATTTTAATTTCGTATCCAGAGCCTTTCTTGAAATCCTCACACAAATACCGGATACCGATTACTACAACACATATGGGGTACCCTGTGGTGTAGTGGCTAGCATAACAGCCATCTATGCCCAAGTTCATAGGTTCAAACCTGGTACGTGAATCTAAGATTATTCAATGGTTTCAATAATAGTAAAAAATCCTTTATTATGCTGTCCAGCCGCAACAAAAATAAATAATAATAATATTATTTTATTATTGTATAACGTACCCTCAAGTGGTTGATTCAAAAAATTAAAAATAATTATAAACGTTACGATTTTATTTGAAGTGGTGATTTTCTAAATGTCAACCTAGTTGGACGGAGAGGTGTGCATACACTAACGGCTTTGTGGAGGGTTTAGGTTAGGATAATGTGACAGGATGTCAGGTTATCAGAGGTAGAAGCTTTAAGTAGCTCCTGATCCTCGACAGGACTCAGGATACAGCGGTCAGGAACTGGAAGGCTGGAGGATGCAGATAGCGAAGTCCATTAGTGAGCTGTTTGTTCCTGAGGAGGAAGGAGACGACTTAGTGGTGTCCGGATTAGGAACTGAGGTGGGGTCCGGAGGTGTCTGTTTGTTTGTCTTAGGTCTTAGTTTAGTTTGCGGTGTGAAGCTAATGGTTTGTATCCCGTCTTATATAGGTCACTAAAACAGTTCCGCCATCGTCTTTGATAGGAATTTATATAGCTTGTGATCGTTTGGAGTGTTTCACGTGTTAGGCTTAGTTTATATTGGAATTCGTTTGTTAAGTAGTGGGTAATCTTGCGGGAAACTGATGATAGCAACAGTGATGTTTGCATGGGATGTTTGTAATATGAGAGGGCTGCGTTTTATTTTTTTATTATTTTTTTTTTTTTACCTTCACTTACTATACATGAAATATATAGTAAGGGAAAGTATTGCGATCGTAAAGATTTTCGAATTACAGTTTTCAAATGAAATAGATGTTTTAGGGTCCCCCGAGTCCAAAGAACCAAGTCCCGCAAAAAGATCTGTTTTTCTGTGTGTGTCTGTGTCTGTGTCTGTGTGTGTGGTAACTCCCGGGCATAAACAATAAACCTTATAAAACTGGAATTCCATATTTAAGACAAATATACGCCCGAGATGTTACAAAACTTTTTCATCATAATCGGCAAACCAGAAGAGCCACTTTATACTATACCTTGCATATTGCACCTTTTTATGATTTTCTCAAAAACGGATCCAACGTTTTTGATTAAACTCGCTATATCGAAGTAAAGTTTAATGGGCTATAATATTTTGTAGGTTTTATTCTGATCGAAATAGTCTGTCAGGGTTTAATTGCCGATATTTTAAATTTTCTTTTTCTAAAGTATCTTTAATTTTGTATATTCTATAAAAATAACCATATTATCGTGTTACTACTGATAAAAAACAGGTAAACATATAAATTTAATGAATTTGATATCCAACTGAAGGATAAAACTAGAAAAATATTTGTTTAATGCAATTTTTGGTTTTTAAACAAAGAGCAGTAATGAATGAATGAAAAAAGAACTTTATTCTGGGACTAAGTCCCTTGAGAAAAATACATATGTACAAAAAAAATAATGATTACAACTGGCCAAAAAACTAATAATATAAATGAGTACAAAAATTATTTACAATTATTTTAATTGATGAAAAGAGAGAGAAATGAAAAATATAGATTTAAAAAAAATATAGTAATATCTAAATGTAATATAGAACTAACAAACCAAAAAAAAACATTAGAATAATTGAAAATAGGAATGAAAATAAACTTTACTATCATTTATGGTATGAAGTGTAGACATTTCTCACATAACTTTAATCGCTGTACTGAAATTAGTTGGCATCTGATTGGGAAGCAAGAAGGTGTTTAAAAAGATTTGAGATTTGAAAGAAGATTGGGAAGGACCATGACGGATGTGTGATGAGATAGTATTCCATAAAAAAGTGGACCGGGCTAAGAAGGAAAATTCATATTTTTTGGTTCTATAGGAAGGCGTATAGAGGTCGGAAAGACGGGATCTGGTTTCCTGAGTATGGATTGTGGATTTAAATTGCAGAAGACTATAGATGTAAGAGGGGCGGTTGGAGCGGATGACTTGATAGAGAAAGGAACCAAGGAAATATTGCCTTCGAATTGAGGGAAATAGCCAATTTGACTCATCATAGAGGTGGGACAAATGTGACCGTCTAGAGGTACCGAAGACAAATCTTAAGAAACAGTTCATGACTCGTTTCAATCTGCCCTCAAGCAACCTCGAGAGCCCACCATATACCGCACAACTATATTAAAAATGGGGGAAAATAAGAGAGGATACAAGGAGCTTCCGGGAGGATCGTGGGAGAAGGTGACGGGACTGCTGAAATAGTTTTAGTGTGCTGATCGATCTTTTGGAAATTTGGTCAAGGATTACGCCAAGGTTTTTGACGGAGGAGGTGAAGGTAATAATCAAGCAAAAGAGAAGGAAGGGTGATGATAGAACTAAGGAGGAAATTGGAACCGATTAAAATGGCCTGGGTTTTCATAGGATTAAGCTTTAGACTATTCAGGTTTGCCCAGGCACTGATCCTATCTAGGTCTGCCTGAATATTTGCAAAAGCTAATGATAATTCGGAAGGAGAGAAGGAGAGGTAGATTTGGAGGTCATCAGCGTATAGGTGGTAGGAACAGTGATGGATTGAATGAGGGAGGTCATTGATATAGGTATTGAACAGAAGGGAGAAAATACTCGAACTTTGAGCAACACCTGAGGATAGAGTTAGGAAGGAAGATAAGGGTTCATTAGGAATAGCAACTGCTTGAGAACGGTCGGAAAGAAAAGATTGGAACCATTGGATAGAACTATTAGAAAAGGATAAACACTTTAATTTGGAAAAAAGGATAGGTTGGATTTTGCACGCCTTACTGTTGTTTGTGTCAAGTTACGAAGTACCCTAAACACTTCATAATCGTCTGCATGTCTTGTACGCCTGAAGCGTCTGCGGGCAGCCTCACGCTTCCTTTGTAGATCCCTTATCTCTTGACACATCCAGGGAGCAGGGCGGCGGCGGAAGGTGCAGGTTTTGAGTGGAGCATGTTTGTCGAGGAGAGAAGGTTCTGTGCCGAGTCGATTACATGAAGGTCTAACCGGGTATCGGAAAAGCGGATATGATGGGTGGATGAGAAAGGAACGATGAAAAGAGTCAGGGAAAATAAGAGATTCTCAAGGTACTGTTGATCGTTGGAGTTGGATAGGAGATTGGTATTAAGATCGCCTGAGATTATAATATTATTGTAGAGCGGAATGTAGTTGTAAAGGGTATTTTCAAAACGAGCATCAAAAGGAACTAGAGGAGGGCGGTACACTACTGAAAATAAAAGAGGATGGGTGTTACAAGTAATTTCAATGAAAAGGATCTCGATATGAGGTTGGTCAGATGGGTTTGAGACTTGAGAATACGGAATTTAAGGTTATTATGAACGTATAGACCGACGCCGCCACCTGTGCGGCCTATTCGGTCGTGGCGTATAAAGGAATAATCGGGTAAGGAAACAGAAGAGGAGGGGATATATGGTTTTAACCATGTTTCTGAAATGGCTATGACATGATAAAAGTTCTGGCTAAAATATTGTAGGGCTGGTAAGGATTGGGATTTAACATGGCAAATGTTTAGGATATTAGACATGGGAATGAGATGGGAGAAGATGCCAAGAAGAAGAGGTTACAATTTAAAATTTGGATAATTATGTCATGCGAAAAATAAAAACTGAATATAATCATTGAAAGTGAACTGTGAAAAATATCATAAAATGAGAGTAATTTAGGATTATTGATAAAATGAAAAAGGAACAAAGATAAAAAAAAAATAAAAAGTAAGATAAGATAAATATAAAAGTTGAATATTATCAGAGTCCGTAGGGAGAAGCTGGTTGAAACTGGAGGGTTGACGGTTGCCCAGGAGTCAGCAGAATACCTCAAGATCCTGTACCTTGTCGATGTATACCACCGGTTGTCCGTCGTCCTTGCGGCAACGCACTCTCCCGGCAGCAAACCAAACGTATTTTAATTTGCCAGATCTTTTTTGTCAGGCGAGCCAGTAAAGATGTCTGTTCGCTGGAGACATCTCCTCATCTAGGTATTATACGTTGGCAATTGTTATCTTCCCAGCCGATATCCCGCGTAGTGAAGTCTCTCTTCACTTTTCGATGTTTCAATAGCTCGTCCCTTGTTATTTGCCTGACAAAGCGGGCAACGACAGGAGGCGGCCTTAGATCACCAGGCTTTGATCTTCTTTGTTCCATCATGTCCAGATCCTCCGGAGAAATCTTCATGCCCAGGCCAGTCGCTACACTCGTCACCAGGGCCACCGGAGTTTTCCCCCGGCGGACCGGGATTCCCCGACAAAGTAGGCCCTGCTCAGCTTTCTTTATTAAGGCGGACCTCGAGATCTCCCACTTTGTTTTTTAGGGTCCTGTTTTCCAAAGTGAGCTCTTCAATATACTTGGTCTGACCCTCAAGGTGGCTTTCAAATTTGGAGAGTCTCTCATTCAATTCGAAACGAAGTTCCCCGTACATATCTAGGGTACTTATGCTAACCTCCAAGAAAAAATTAGGTGCGGGCAACACACGACTTTCACTTACCTCCATTTTTAAAATCGATTAAAGACTTGTCAAATACAGTTAGAGATAAAATGAATGAAACCATTAAATAATTAATTAAATTGAATTTCTATAGAAACATGTCTTTTATTAAAAAATCTATTATATTATCTAAAATAACCAGTTAGGTTTATTGGCTTTTCATCACTCATTATAACTTTTACAAGCTTGTGTATAAGATAACATTTTTTCTAAAATTGTTGGCTTTCCAACTGTATATAAAACATCTATATGACTCTTCTTATGATAAAAAAACAAAAATTTGCATTAAAAAATATTTTTGCAGTTTTCTTCTTTAGCTGGATAAAAAGTAGGATGGCATCCATCTTAGCAAGATTCTTCTTCATATATCGAGAGGTATTTGCCAGGGTGTCGTCTAGCTGGAACAAAACATTCTTCTGATTCATCAAAACCGGGAATCGCCTTTCTAAAACTTCTTACTTCCGTTGAAGCTGTTCTAAATAGAGTACTGAATCGACAGAACACCCATCTGGCAAATACTTATCGTTATCTCCTTCAATTTTTTTTTTTTTTTCATACTGATTTGTATCGCCACTTTCAGATTTAGCAAACTAATTCCAATACAAAAACCTCTAAGACAAGGATTACTCCTGTATTACCCCTAAAAGACGGTTTTTGAGCGCCTCCTTTTGAACCAGTATACAATGACTCACAACTATTGCATTATCAAAGCGATCGCCAGGAATTGGGAAAGTAAACATCAAACCGTTTAGGGGACATTAGAACATCAGGCGGGTCCGGCCAAATTGCTTAAGTGGATAATGAGGATGAATGTCGGTGTCCAGATGGGGGAGAATGTCAGTTTTATTTTAATTTTATAATTCCACTTATTTTTCCATTATCTAAGATCAAAGGAATTAACTCTCACATGGCGTTGAACTCTGAGAGTATCTTTATATGGAGTTATGAGATAGTATAGAACTAGTTTTATTGTTATCGGCTAATGTACTGTATAAATTATGTTACTAAATATGCTGACTTTCAATGAATTTCAGATAAAAAAGGGTCTATCACCACTGCTAATTTCAAAAGGCTATAATTCTGGTATTTCTCAACCGATTTAAATTATTCTTTTTTCGTTTTGTTTTAATTCTCTATCTAACAAAAAACACTTATTGGTATTTCTCTATTTATTAATTTGAACAGTGGACAAACAGATTTTTTTTTCATCATTCGAATTTTACGTATCTTGAAGTATAAGCATACAAACTTTGGGAAATGGAATGATTTTTTTGGTCGATTATAAAGGTTCATTTTTTGGAAGTAATAAATCGAAATCCGATATTTTATTTTTCAAAAATCTGGAGGTTACCTGTAGCATGGTGGTTAGCATATCCTCATATGCCCAAGGTCCCGGGTTTTAATCCACAGGTGGCCCTAGGATTTTTTAATGGGAGTAAAAAAATCCTTAGTTATGCCGTCCTTCGGAGGAGACGTTAAAAAGTTTCCCGAGCCTGTGCGATGTTAGGTACTCGTTAAAGATCCCTCTCCTAATTAAATCTGGATAGGAAAAATTTAGAACTCCCACTGTAGCATCGTCCTATTAGCCACAGTAGTATAAAGGGACGTTAAATAAATAAAAGAAACAAACAAACAAAATCTGGTATTAAAAAAAATTACACTGTTTATGATCATTCTCTTCACCCTGTGAGTGGTTATTGGGCTAAACAATTATTTTTTTCTCAGTTCCAATTCTTTTTTTCTTCGACAGAAGGTGGAATCTGGCTGACAGAGGGATTTATAAAGCGTTGGAGGCCGACAAGATATGACAAACGACAAAGCAGAATTAATGCTTTCCGTTCACGGCGACCTTTCACAAACCATCGCAAACCTCCACAAACCCCCACAATCGCACTCACAACAGTATTGCTATTGGCAACATCATCAATCATATTCCAAACACATCTCTCACCTTTTCTCTCTCTCTCTCCTCTTCTCTCTCCCCTCTCTACCTCTCTCTCTCTCCACTCACTCATCTCCAGTCTACTTTGACGTTTCCAATCCATGAATTCGTAGAATATCGAGGAATGGTTGTGAATAAACTATCCAATTGAAGGGGTTGACATATGAAAATAACATTGTATTGAATACACACACCACACAAGACATACATACATACATACAACACACACACACACACACACACACACACACACACACACACACACACATATATATTATATATATATATATATATATATATATATATAATATATATAGAATACTAGATCCCTTAAGAATAACAGGTATGTACAGTTGAAATACTATTAAATACATAGTAAATAACTACTATTTACAATTATGTATGAATAGATATACAAAAAAATTTAAAAGCAATAAAAATAATTTTTAGAAGATAATTTTGTTGAACAAATACACATATTTAAATATAAAAGAAGAAGAATATTCAACGATATTCGAATGTACACAATATTAGACCAATGAAAAAACTCTGCATGTCTCTGAAGTAGTGCCGACACCCATATTGAGCTAAAGAGTATGATAAAAATTGTATTTTCATATTCCTTAGTTTATAATGATGTCCACAATATTATTGTTTGATTGCTTATTATATCATTAATAGTAGAGTTTACTTGTTATTATTCTGTCGCGAAATAACTTTGCTTGCGGGTTCTGTCAAAAAACATGTAGGTTAGAATGGATAAAATTATTAATGTACCGTAGTTTTACGTGGATGAATTATATGGTTTCATTCACGTTGAAGGACTTACAACGCCTTAAGGATTTCGAGAATAAGGTACTATGCAAAATATGTTGTCCTAAATGAGATGAGGCCACTGGGAAATCTAAAAGTTTACACAACGAAGAATCACGAATCTTGTACCCTGAGAGTATAATTTAGTTGATCGAGACGAATCAAATGATTGTGTTAAGTCGTTAGTCTAAGTAAAGAACGAATCCCGGGAAACTATCCAAGGCGTCAGTGGGAGGAATAGATGGATCTCGGGAGCTTAAGCTTGGACGATGGTGATCTTTGGACGGACCTGGTGGGTATCGATTGGGTGGTATTAGTATTGAACCTTTGGGGATTGGTAGGCCTATTATTATTTTATTTATTTCCAAAGAGTACACTTAAAATAATATAATAAAAAATATCAAATTAAAAAAGAAATATCTGGTGCGCGCAGCTCACGACTTTCTCTTACCTCCGTTGTTAAATCAGTTTTAGAAGTTTTAAATACATTTAGAGATTAAAATAAATTGTTGAAAAAATATAATCAGTTTGTTTTATCGGCTTTTCATCACTTTCTATTAACTTTTACAATCTTGTGTATAAGATAATATTTTTTCTAGAATCTTTGGCTTTCCAACGGTGTATAAAAATGTATATGACTCTTCTTATGTTCAAAAACAAAAAATTGTATTAAAAAATATATTTTCAGTTTTCTCCTTTAGTTGTTTATCAAATTCGTTCAACTTACATATTTAGCTGTTATTTATCAATGCTAATAAGATGATGCTCCATTTTTTTTTTAAAACTACGTAATTAAAGAAGCTTCAGGGAAAGAAAATTTAAAATATCGGCATTTAAGCCCTGTCAGAATATTTCCATCAGAATGCAACCATTCAATCATATTAAAGCCCATCAAATTTTACACAGATAAATAGAGTTTAATCGAAATCGTTGAAGCCGTGAAAAATCCTAAAAAGGTGCAAAATGCATGATATAAAGTAGGTCTTCTGGTAAGCTGATTTTGATGAAAAAGTTTTTGTAACATCTCGGGCATATAGTTGTCTTAAATATGAAATTTCAGCTTCATAGGACTTTTCGTTTTCGCTTGGAAATTACCACACACAGACCTTTTTGCGGGACTTGGTTGTTTGGACTCAGAGGGACCTAAAACTTGTTTTTCCGTTGAAAACTGGAATTCGAAAAGGGTTCATACCTGACAGATAGTCAAAGGATTTCTTAAAGGGTTTCTTCATTCTTTATCTTAGGTCATCATTCATCATA
This sequence comes from Piezodorus guildinii, assembly GCA_023052935.1. NCBI lineage: Eukaryota > Metazoa > Arthropoda > Insecta > Hemiptera > Pentatomidae > Piezodorus > Piezodorus guildinii. The sequence continues at coordinate 91,578,232 of CM041294.1, forward strand.
TTGATTTATTTATTTCAACTATTGTTGATTTTCTTTGTTGTCGTATTAAAGAGATAAAAAAATAATCATGAGGTGTGTTGTAGTGTGAATATGTATATGAAAATGACGCAGTTAGTATTCTATTAAGATACTGCTAATTAGTTTAATATGTAGTAGCCATAGTTCCAAGATTTAATTTTAATTTTAAACTGATAAGCATTTAATGGCGGAAAGAAAGGGTCGATCGCTAGTGGCGGCTGGATGAGCAAGTGAAGCGCTCGTGTGTTTTGTTTATTTTGTGACCAAAAAGTAAGAACGTTTTCAAGTTTTAAAATTCCGTCTTGGGTTTAGTTGAGCTATAGTTGCCCTGAAGATATATATTATAGTTACAGTTAATTATCCAATGAAAATTACTTCAAGTTTTGTTATTCTATGACTAACACTACATAAACTTACTTTCATTTTTGTCAATTGCAACAGTGACAATGATCATTAAGTTCCAAAGATCTAATAAATATTTTTTTAAGATATAAGCTATATGAGTAATAATATAAGCATTTTAGTCTTATTTTAAATAGCAAGACCGAATATAATATTGTAGTTAATCTTGAGATACGTTAATTATTTATCGATTCTTGTTTTGTTTAATTATTAAAAAAAAATTACTTTAAATATTGTCGATCTGTCTCTAAAAGACGATAAATAAAGAGCCGATTGTTAAGACATATTTTACTTTATTTCTAGTCGAAATTGAATCCATGGTTTAGATAGACATTCTTAGCGTTCAACTTGCCCCATACCCTTGCTCAACTTACCTCACCTATCGGGTACATTTAGCAAACTTGACTTCCTGGATTTAAATAGCTGTAGCTCTTAAATTCGATTTCTTACAAAAAAATTACTAGGGTCGCTTTTGCTAAGGGATATATTACGAATCCATCATGCCGCTTAAAAACTCATTGAGACTTATCATTGAGGAGCTGTACCCGTTCAAATGAAAAATTGCTTAACTAGCCCCGCCCTACCCTATTGCTAAACAATAAATAAAAAATTACAATTATTGTTGTTGTTGTTTTTAATTCTGTCCTTCTAAGGAAACGTGAAATGTTGAGATCGAGCCTGTGTGATATCACTTACTCGTTCAAGATGCCTATCCTAATTAAACCTGGATAGGTAAAATTTAAGACTCCCACTGTATACATCGTTCGATTAGCCGCAGTAGCATAAAGGACATTAAATAAATAAACAAACATGGATGATAAAGTAAAAGAGAATGCATATTATGAGAACATACCGAGATAAGGTGACTGACCAACATCCACAAAAACACTATCAGCTTTTTCAGCCCGAAGTTTTTCGATAAGCGCTGCATTTCTTTCACTTCCTTCCTACTGTCGAGCTATCATGACAGCTGTTGGTTCTTTTATACTTCTTATCTCTTACATTTTTTGTTTGTTTTTACCATCCATTTATCTTACCCCTATGATGAAATCGGATAAAATACTGAAGAATATATGTATGTTTGTTGTATAAATTAGATTTACAATTTTTGATAAGTTTGACTTGTTTTATCAACTTAACTGTCAATTATAGGATATCGTGAAAATTTTTGAATTTGAGTTTTTTTTTTGTTTTTTTTTTAAAATTGAGATCATTGAGACCAAATGACATAGTCAGCCTGCTACAAGCCTGTGTGCATGTGATAAGTCAAACTCGAAAACAAAAAGTCGTACGAATTAGGAATTTCCTATTTAAGACAACTATTTCGGGGTTGTTATAGCAACATTTTTACTAAAACTGGCAGATGGTCTTGATCCCCAAATGTATATCACTTATGCTTATCGTATATATGTGTAATCTGTATTAGTTTCATAATTGGTCACTCAGTCTCTTTTGAGATATTTATGTAAACTTAGCTAAAAAAATTTTGTTTTCCATTTTTAATAATTCATATACAAAAAAAGGGCTACCTTCTTGTGATCGAATTTTTTATAGAAAATAGGAATATGACTGAGCTATATAAGAAACAATAATCAAAGGGGAGTCTCTTTTCATTTATATACTTTTAAATCGTTAAAAGTACCGTTTTTTTATTTATTTTCGACAGTTTTTTAAACCACTTTATTCATTTTTTAGGTAATGAGTTGTGGAGACAGCATAGCCATATCTTTCTGTCAGTTTTTATTTTGTTTTGATATCTACAAAATTACAAGAATTAGTAAGATTTTCCAAACACATGTTTTTAGCCGCGAAGCTGACTAGCAACACTAAATTTATTCGTCCAGAAAAATATTTTATATACGGTTTTTTTAATAAGAAAGAGATAGAGAATAACTGTTAAAAAAATCTTAAATGTTGAGCAACAAGATCTGGAAGATTTCAAATGGATTGAGCTATATATGATATAATTATTTTGTGTAATAACCTTTTTCTTCTTTCACTTACCTATATATGATATATATAGTAAGGGGAAGTATTGCGATGATAACATTTTCGAATTCCAGTTTTCAAAGGAAATACACGTTTCAGGGTCCCCTGAGTGAAAATAACCAAGTACCGAAAAAAAGGTGTGTGTGTGGTAAGTCTAGCGCAAAAACGTAAAGTCGTATGAAACTGAAATTTCATATTTGTTATTAACTTATACCGATATTATTAATTTTTTATGTTCTTTAATAATAATCATATTATCTTGTTACCAATGACAAAAAAACAGGTATATATGTAAGTTAGACGAATTCGATATTAACTAGAAGAAAAAAATGGAAACATATTTTTTTATGCAATTTTTTGTTATTGAACATAAGAACAGTAATATACAGGTATAATATACCGTTGGAAAGCTAAAGATTTTAAAAAATATATATATTTTCTTATGCACAAGGGTTTTTTTTTTTTTTTTTTTTTTTTTTTTTTTTTTTTTTTTTTTTTTTTTTTTTTTTTTTTTTTTTTTTTTTTGGAAACATTTTTTTTTATTGAGTGATTTCTATGACCACGACTTTAAATTAAACCTGGACCATGTAGCACCCCCTGAGAGATACAGACCGGTATAAGCAGTACAAGACTCCGTGTGGCAGAGAAAAAACTAGAATTAAGTTGACATAAAAGAGGAAACCGTTTTTTGCCAGCAGATATAAATAAACATTTCCTATAAATCAGAGAGAGAGAGAGACCCGTGGTTTTTTTACCTTCCAGACCCCGACTGGAGTGAGCTCCTTTGTAGTGGCCAGGGTGGCTTTTAGTCTGCCTGGAGGCTGGGAGCTGCTTCCAGTGAGTGCATGTTAGTGCTTTCCAGCAAGCTTCTAGTTCAATTAGGGGTTCTATCATAGGAAGGGTAATTTTTTATAGTCGATCTGAACTACGATTTTTATTATTAATACTAGCCGACCCGGCAAACGTTGTTTTGCCATACAAATTATTTTTAGTAAATTTCTAGTGTATAAAAACAAAAACGAACTTATTTAAGTGTGTAAGAATGTGGTGGGTATATGACTGAAAGAGTCAGTGGAGCGCTGTGAACGATGAGGAAATTTAAAAATAACAAAGAAGCTAGCGTTAATTTTTTTTCATTTATTCCTTAAAATATTACACATATATATATATATATATATATATATATATATATATATATATATATATATATATATATATATATATATATTATATATATATATAATTAATTGCGACAGAAACATTAATAAACTATATCAATCTCTTTATGCTATAGCGTGAACAATATTTTTTGTTAGCCCATCTTCAGCTAACACAAACAAACTGGATGGTTTACCCACTTGAGAGCATGACACGTATAATTGTCCGTGTAAAAAAAATGAGTTACACTGAGATAGTAAAATGATAATTTTAATAGTTACTACTTCACTTGATGCATTAAACAGTAATAATTACTTAGAAGGGAGTGAGAGAAGGCTTATTGTCGAAGAGAAAGAGGAGACCACCTTGTGTCCCATCCCTACTCCGTGCTGTTTGCTGGCTGAGGTGTGACATCGGGATAACTTACCAAATCATAATTGATCAGTAAAAAAATTATTAAATTACTAAAATGACTATTAAAAATAGGGGTTGGTGATAAATGAGTGAAAATTTAGGGTGGTATGTATTTTTTAATGCATCATTATAAAAAATTAATTTAAAAAAATGTTTGTCCAACAAATTAAAAAAAAGGTTAGGGGTAGACATTCCTTTATCACTTAGGGGTATGCAAAATAGATTGTAGCAGATTCTCAGACCTATTGAATATGCTTATAAAATTTCACGAAAATCGGTCAAGCCGTTTCGGAGGAGTATGGTAACTACAACTGTGACACGAGAATTTTATATATTAGATAATAATATTAATGATTTATAGCAATATTGAAGAATATGGTCAATGGTTGAATATATATTGCCACTTGACTTATTTTAATTTTGATTTTTTCGCAATATTTTGTCTACACCAGGGGTGAAAAAAGACTAGATAGTCACCAATAAAAAAATGCATTATAATTGTGTTAATTAATATCCGGGATGCCAATTTATTTCCATTTTTCTGAAAGAGAATGATAAAGTCTATAAAAATAAAATGAAATAATAGGAACAAAATCAGTTGCGCACAACACACGACTTTCACTTACCCCCGTTTTTAAAATCAATTAGAGAATTTTTAAATACCGTTGCAGCTGAAATATAATGAGTTAATTAAATTGTTTTTCGACAGAAACATGTTTTTTTTTATTAATTAATCTATTATATTATTATCTAAAGCATTCAGTTTTTCGGCATTATTACTCTCCATAAACTTTTACAAGTTTAGGTATAAGATAATATTTTTTTCTAAAATCTTTAGCTTTCCACCGGTATATCATACATGTAACTTATATTACTGTCCTTAAGTTCAAAAATAAAAAATTGCATTAAAAAAAAATATTTTTTAGTTTCTTTTTTAGTTAGTTATCAAATTCGTTTAACGTGAACATTTAGCCTTTGTATACCATTGCTAATAAGATGATATGGTTAATTTTTTTGAATGTTAAAAACCGCAGCTTGTTAAGAAGAAGAAAATTTAAAATATCGTCATTTAAACCCTCTTAGACTATTTTAATTAGAATTAGAATAGAAGATATTAAAGCCTGTTAAATTTTACATCCATGTAGCAAGTTGAATAAAATTTGTCAAAGCCGTTTTTAATAAAATCGTAAGAAGGTGTAAAATTCATAGACTGAAGTAACTCGTTTTTTCACTAATTTTGATTAAAACGTTGCTTTAACATCTTTTGTGCGACATTTTGTTTTCGTGCTAGACGCCACACAAAACTTTCTGCGAGACTTGGTTTTTTGGACCCATACGTGTACTTCCGGTTAAAAGTCGTATTAGGAATTTTCAACGATCGCTATTCCTTCCAGTATTATATGTTTCATTTGTAAGTAATTGAAAATAAAAATTCTGCTGAAATTTTACGATGTATGGGAAATAATTTAACTAAATAGAATTAAGAAAGCGCTGCAAATTGTAATGTAATAGTTTATTGTTTCCAATTGCTGTTTACAGACATTTAACTAATATGAAAAGCAATAAACAGTTCAAATGAAAATGGCTCATCGCTACTCTTTATATTGAGAGGATATATCTCTTTTTTTTTTTTTTTTCATCCGATTTCTTCAATTCTAATTTCGTTTTTGTAGGAAATACAACCTCTTTCAAATAGCACTAAGAACAGTAACATTTGGTGTTGGTATTTATACTTTCGTACGAGGGGCAGCCGGATTTTTCTACTTTCACTTACCTATATATGAAATATTTAGTCAGGGAAAGTATTGCGATCGTTAAAATTTTCGAATTCCAGTTTTCAACGGAAACAAACGTTTTAGGGTCCCCTGAGTCCAAATGATCAAGTCTCTAAAAAAGTCTGTGTGTGCGTATGTGTGTGTGTGTGTGTGTGTGTGTGTGTGTGTGGTAGCTCCTGGGTGAAAATGAAGGTGAAAAATTCCTATGAAACTAAAATTTCGTATTTAAGACAGATATACGTCCGGACGTTACAAACCCTATTTCACCAAAATCACCTTACCAGAAAATACACTTTATACCATGCATTTTGCTCCTTTTTACGATTTTTTCGAAAACGGCTCCAATGATTTTGATTAAACTCGCTATATTGATGTAAAATTTAACAGGCTTTAATATCTTGTAGGTTTCATTCTGATTGAAATAGTCTGACGGGCTTAAATGCTGATATTTTATTTTTGTAGATTTTATCAAAATAACTATATTATCTTATTAGCATTTTTTTTTTCGTCTATTACAAACGTTTATTACTTATGATAATAAACCAAAATAAATTAACGTACACACACAAACACACACACACACACACACACACACACACACACACATATATATATATATATATATATATATATATATATATATATATATATATATATATATATATATATATATATGTGTCAGTGGAATCCCTAGCCATATTTTTCCCTTAGAGAGCACTGCAGGACACAGAAGATACCTTGCCTACTCTCTCGTTTTCATAACTGCTGCGAAAGACATTGAAAGCTGAGTGCAGAACTCACCAACATAAAGATAAACAGATTCACTTTCCCAAGCCGAAGTCACACAACGACTGATGCATCGATACATTTTAAAAATCAGCGATAGGTAAAAGGATTTGTTTAATAATTCATCAACATCAATAAGATGGACGTCAACGCTATTAGCCTGGTGTATGGAGCATCACAACTTCCATATTTGCTATTTAAATTGACCCTCATCAATATATTTGAAATTGAAATTACCTCCATTTCCTACCGTTTGTCGTATTGTTCAGATTCATTTGCGAATAAATTCAACTTTACTCTTTTTGGCATTTTTAAATTCCAAGTGCGATCATGGTCTGAGCACCTCTTTAGGTAAACACTGGGCAGTGAATTTTCAATCTATTCTGTGTTTTTTTTATAAAGTGACAATGGTTGACTGTGTGTATATATGAGAGAAGTTGGTTGAGGGTGCAGTCAATTTAACACACAATTAAGCGTAAACCTAATTTATTGGTGCTAAATGAGCCACTCAAATGCCATTTGAGTCTGCGCAATGCTATAAACTCCATTATATTCACAGGATCCAAGTTTCGCGATTCCGCGTGGTGGAACCTCCTAAACTTCTCAGTGGCCCTATCTCTGTTCGGAAAAAATATTTTAGGCATTACCTTATTTTCGAAAACCTTAAGCCGTTGTTTATCCTTCAAAGTAAGCGGTCACGTTTCACATCCGTACAGAACTGTCGGAAGAATAATAGTTTTATAAATTCTAGCCTTTAAGTTTTTAGATAATACCCGCGAGCTAAGTAATTTCGCAACTATAGATGATACGCATTTAACCAGGACTTTATTTCTTCCTGGATTTCTTTTTTTTCTTTTGTTATCATTAAACCTAAATACTTGAATTTCTTTACGTGTTCAAAAGTATGCCCTGATATATCAATATCACTAAGATTGCCACCGTTTCTGCTACTAATCGTATATTTCGTATTATCGGTATTTTATTTGAGCCCTATTTCTTTACCGGTTTTTATTAACACTCTTGTATTTAGTTGCATCTTTCGTAAGTATAACGGTACATTATACGTCTATATAACTCCTCATAATTCAGAGATCATTTCTCGTTGCCGTGAGTATCCAAAAAGCCTAGTAGCTGAGTGTGATCTCGGCCCTAATCATCTCATTGCACGGCCGTTGTTCAAGAATAGAAGGAATCACAGTATGCACTGAGCACAAAATTCTTTATGAGTTGTAGAGGTACAGGTTTTTTATTTATTTATTCATAATATTTAAAAAATATATAAATATCGATGATAACTGATTATAATTATACCCAACTAATTTCTTTGCGTGATAAATATAAATCGTTGCAAAATATTACCTGTAGGATCCTTTGAATAATAACATTTTTTGCTTTGGAAAAAAAATTGTATCCTTGACGTCAATTTGGTCCTTGATATTTGCCTTTAATGATGCCGTTTTTACAACATGGTGTGATTTTCGTTTGGCAGTAATTGCATGCATTTGATCTTAGACCGTTATACAACTACATAACAAATATATAACATGTTATAGTATTTTTTTTAGAGAGAAATGGTATTCCGTTTTATCGGGCATTGAGAACATAAATGTCTTAATGTTTGGGACTAATATATTGAAAAAAATCTGGTGCGGGCAACACACGACTTTCACTTACCTCGATTTTTAAAATCAATGAATGAATTTTCAAATACAGTTAGAGATAAAAATACGTGAAACTATTAAGGAATTAATCAAATTGAATTTCTATAGAAACATGTGTTTTATTAAAAAATCTATTACATTATTATCTAAAATAATCAGTTAGTTTTATCTTCTTCTCATCACTCTCTATTAACTTCTAAAAGCTTGTGTATGAGATGATATTTATTCTGAAATCTTTAGCTTTCCAACGGTATATCATACATGTATATTACTGCTCTTATGTTCAAAAACGAAAAATTGCATTAAAAAAATATTTTTTCTGTTTTCTCCTTTAGTTGGGTATTGAATTTATTCAATTTATATATTTCGGCATTTAAGCCCTGTCAGACCATTTTTATCGAAATAAAACCTACATGATATTAAAGCCCATTCATTACATTTTACATCGATATAGCGAGTTTAATCAAAATCGTCGGAACCGTTTTTGAGAAAATCGAATAACGGTGCAAAATGCATGGTATAAAGTGCCTCTTCTGGTATGCTCATTTTGATGAAAAAAGTTTTGTCACGTCTCGGGCGTATAGTTGTCTTAAATATGAAATTTCAGTTTCATAGGACTTACCGTTTCCGCCCGGGAGTTACCACACACACACACACACACACACAGACCTTTTTGCGGGACTTGGTTATTTGGACTCAGGGGACCCTAAAACGTGAATTTCCGTTGAAAACTGGAATTCGGAAATTTTCACGATCGCAATATTTCCCCTTACTATATATAGTAAGTGAAAGTAAAAATAAAAACTTGTCCTTCGCTCAAACTAAAAAATCTGATGCCCGCAACGCATGACTTTTACTTACCTGCATTTATTAAAATCAATTTAAGAAATTTTAATAAGATTTAGAGAAGCAAAAAAAATTTAAGAATTACTGTTCTGCGGATTTCATAATCTAGAAACATAAATTATTATCTACAAAAATCACCTAAGAGTTCATTCGTCATGCTTATTTTAATTTTCACAATCTTGACGACCTTAATTTTTAAAGTTTTGAGTTTGCCAGCGGTATATTATACATCTATATGTCTACATCTATACATTAATTTACTTATAGTTATGTTGATGAAAACAATTATTTGTCTCTTTAAGTTGGTAGACATCCTCTTAGGCATCTGAAAAGAAGAAGACCTTCTAGTTTAGAACATTTTTAGAGTGCTACCGCTGGGTAGCTTCTCTACTTGTCTTTTTCATGACTATTTTCTTTTAGCCTATTTACTAAATGTGTTGTACAATGCAGTTGTTAATATTTAGAAAAAAAAAAGTTAGTAGACGAATTCGTTTAATTTCGGCATTCAAGCCCAGTTAGACTATTTAAATTACAACTTAACCTACATGATATTAAATTTTACATCAACTAAGTTAATTTAGACAGAATTGTTTAAGGCGTTTAAAAGAAAATCGTAAAGATATGTAAAATCCGTTATCTAATATAGCTTTCCCGCTTTGCTGATTTTTGTAAAAACGTTGCTGTAACATCTCGGGCGTACAGTTGTCTTAAATATAAAATTTCAGTTATACGACTTTTCGTTTTTGCGCTAGACTTACCACACACACTCAACTTTTTGTGAGTCTTGGTTATTTCGACTCAGTTGACCCTAAAACGTGTATTGCCAGTGAAAACTGGAATTCGAAAAGTTTCACGATCGCAGTACTTTCCCTTACTATATTTCGCATATAAATAAGTGAAAGTAAAAGGATCAACTAAAGAGGCTGAGTATGCCTCAGAAGGGTCTCTATAAAGCTTAAAAAAACAGCCGGGAATCAAACCCAGGACTCTGAGAACAGTAGACCAGTGCTTTATCCACTAAACCACACCGTTTCTTAGTAGTAAGAGAGAGAGAGAGAGAAAAAAAAAACTGTACCCCTAAAACTCGTGAAGGGTCTTGGGCTGATATAGAGATTCGTATTGTTTATAGGAGTAACGTAGTGTGCAATGAGGTAATTAGGCCTTGATCACGCTCAGCCGCCAGGTTTTTCCCCCAATTTGGGTACCCAATTCGAAAGAGGTCGGGTCTACCATAGGAGGTTCTCCATAACCTAGGGTCGCCTCCGGCTAAATTAACCGAATAAATAATATTATGTCATTGCTTAGATTTGGAGCGGCGTGGTCTAGTAGATAAAGCGCTAGACTGCTGTGCTCGAGTCCTGGGTTCGAATCCCGGCTGTGGCCGAATATTATTTATTCTGTTAATTCAGTCGGGGGGCGACCCTAGGGTATGGAGACCCTCCTGGGGCAGACCCAGCCTCTATAAAATGGGTACCCAAATTAATTGGGGAAAAATCTGGCGGCTGAGCGCGATTAAGGCCTAATCACCTCATTGCACTACCGTTGGTCTAGAAACAGTACGAATCTCTATATGTACTGAGCCCAAGACCCTTCATGGGTTGTAGTGGTACAGGTTTTAGATTCGAACTCAGGACTCTGAAAACAGTAGACTAGAGCTCTATCCACTAGACCACGCCGCTGCTTAGTAGTAAGGGGAAAAAAATCCAAGTACCTTTACTAACCATGAAGGGTCTTGGGCTCAGTACATATAGAAAATGGTACTTGATGAAAGTAAAAATTATTTATAAGTTCTTTTTTAAATTAATATGCAAGGTACCTGACATAATTGTAACTAATACTTAATAAAGTGAAGATATTTTCAGTAGAGGTATTATCGACAACTCACATGCCAGGATAGACGCTCATATCGGCTACCGCACTGCGGTCAATTTATCGAACAGCAAAGGCTTTATTTTACCTTTTTTTTTTTTTAAAGGATTGAAAAACCGATGCTGTTTTCTTATCGAGAAGGCGGAAGCACAAACCCTCCCCAGAATAGACTTCTTCTGTTTGCTCTGCGAAGCGTAGTGTGCCGTTGAAGTTCTTGTTTGAGGAGAGCTGGATCAAAGCGACTGTTTGTCGGCCATCCCTGTTTGTTTCATCTATAGCTACCCTCTGTCCACTCACCCTCCGCTATATGTTTGTCTTATCAAACTTATTTCATTGAGTTTAACCAAACAGCTGTTTATTTGTAATTTATATATATTTATACAGTTTTTAATTTATTCTTTTCCTATTACACTACCTGGTGTTATCAAGTTTCACGGGAATTTTCTTGGCTGGTGGTTTGTGAATTATTTAAAAAAATATATATTAATGATTGTTACTACTGGGAGCCCGTGACTCAGTGGCTAAAGTTGTGAGTTCGAATCCCTTTTCAAGAATATAAATAAATGGGATTTTCTCCCAATCTCCCCCGGGTATGTCAGCAATTGATGGCTACCCACAAAAATCGGCGTAGGGAGTGTTGACCCTACCCTATAAAATGCCATCGAGTATCGCGGTGTGGATACTATAAACCATACCGCGCGGCCAAGGTTCTCCACGCCCTGTCGCGCCAACCGAAAAAAAATTATTGCAACTATATATACAATGAATACAGCCAAAGAACTAGATTAAGATAAGGTAATTGATTATCAGCGATTCATTCGAAACGTTTTATTGCACAAAGTTTCGGGGGAAAAAGCAAGGCATTGTTAAGATTTGGTGGTAGTAATCGACTATAGGACAGATTTTTGCCATTCGCAGATGACCTGGTGGCTCTTATAGCAGAACGTGAACAAGACAACACTAGACAAATAGAAGAGAGTTGCTAAAAATAAATATTTTACGGAAAATAGGAGTGAAGTGATAATCAGAAGTTTAAGGACGACCCGAGCGCGGCGCGTCTTCCAAGTAAAAATGCCCAGTTCTGAAGCGAACAAACTACTTATGAACGGTGTTTTCTCCTAAACATCATTGCCATACACACTGTACACAATTTGGTTAACCGCCTGTGCAGCGGATTTTCTATTTCGTAAATAAAACATCATTAAATGACGAAAATGAATTTTTTTCGTTTTCTTTTTGAGCAAGCAAAATACCATTTAAAGATAAGGAATTTCGATGGAAACTGATGCATAAAAGCTCCTTGACTAATCAGTTTTTAGAATACGTAAACACTAATGAGGAAGTGAACATGATTTTATTAACACAGAGAGCATTAAATTGAAATATTGAAAAATCCTACCAACTTATTTAACAACCCGAATAATATAATTTTGGAAGTTGAACAATTAAGAATAAATATGTTTAAGATTGGAAAATTCATTCCTGTTCATAAGAAGTGATTAATGAGAATATAGCTCATTGCTTCAATGAAAGATTACCACTTTCAGATTATAAAGAAATAGAAGCAAAGTTAATTAATTAACTCAAATCTATTTCAAACAGGGAATCAAATGAAAGCTATGAGATGTGTTAACCTGATCTTTTTAACAGCTTGATATTTTTTCACTGGTATATAAAACAGGACGTCTATCAGGTTACTTGTCCGATCAAATCGAAATCAAATGGAATATGTAATTGCTTGAAAAATATTATTGGATCTGATCGTCGTCCTCTGTGTTCTTCATAAGCTGGTTGACCTACAATTAAATCCCTCTTCTTTCCTTATTTGGATGTTAAATGTCATTTTGCGCAGAAACAATTATTTGATATTGTTTCCTTATTTGTGTTTGGCACTTCTGTTAAGGATAATAAATAAATAATAATAGTAATAGACCAACTGAACTCGAAGTTATGATGCTAACACCACCAAATACTGCCTGCACAGACTCGTCCAATGATCACCGTTCAAGCCCAAGCCCTCGGGATCAGATTAGCACAAGCCTCCCATCGACGCTTCGGTCTACCTTTTGTTCTTCACTGAGCCTCCGTTATGCTATCAACTTAATTAAATTCACAGGGTACAAGCTCCACAATTCCGCGTTGTACTACATTCTAATCTCCCCAGTGGCCACATCCCTCTTTGGAACAAATATTTTAAGCACTACCTTAAAATCAGGTCAGCGGGATTGCATTTAGGATCAGTCTGTCGTGATATTGATTGGAATGTCCAGGTCAGTATATAGTATCTCGTTAGAAACATAAAAAAGGGCATTTACAATTTTCCTAAGTAATTTTTATTGAAATGATTGCATAACTTTGATGTTTGACTTTTTTGCATTCTCCCCTAAACTCGATACCATAAGTCCAAATAGGTTTTACCAGAACTTTTTCTTAGGTTTTTTTCTTTTTCGTTTGAGATGGTATGACCATGTCATTCGTTTTTGTCAAGGTAAAGGCCTAAATAACGTACTGTGTCCGAAGCTGGCTGTGGAATATTATTGAAAAAGACCTGAGGGCAAGGATCATGTTTTTGAGGAAATTTGACGAACAGGCTCTTAGATTTATTCATTTTTATTTTCCTTTTTTTTACCCCTCAAGCTTTTTTTCCGAGCATCCAGATGTTCTTGGAGTGCCTGAGAAGCCTTAGAGGCATCTTTGTCCAACAAGATCCAACCCGACATCTATGTCAGGACAGCTGAAATAGTTGAATGAATGGATTTTAATGTATAATTTAATGCAGAATATTGTTATTCTTCTTCCTTATTTCTCTCTATGTATGGATATTGATTTAATATATAGAAAAACTGACAAATAGTACCGTTGGAGTCGATTTTGTACTTATTTGAAACCAAGTTAGAACCAGAAATGCTTCCGGTCTTCCACAGGAATATTTGAGAATCTGTTGTATACTTAATGAGGACAATCGATTTGGGGTATCTTTAACTGTACGTCTATCCGTTGAATGAAAGTGTCCTTAGTTCCTGGACTATACTACGTCATGTGTAACTTTAACCTCGTAAAGCTGTAAGCGTATGGCAGTTTATGAGAGTAGAAAGTGTGAGTTTACTATCACCTTATTGCTGCTACACACATTGCCTCGCAGCGGTCATTACCTTGTGTAAACTAATTAACGGAACGTATAGACTTATTGTCCGGTCTCGGTGATTTATAGCTCTTGGTAAAGGGTCATTAAAAGACGATTAAAAAATTAGGCCGACGGCGTCTGTTAAGTTTGTACGCTTTTAATTTGTACGTGAATCCACTATTATTGTTTTACTTTCTGATAACCTATTCTCGATATTCATCTTGATGATGTTTATCGTATTAAAAAACAAAAAAACGTATCTTTTCTATTTGTGTTATATCAAGTGACTGAAAAAAAGTTGAGGGGAAGTTTAAATAATTGAACGTTATAGAGCGTTGTTTCCTAACATAAAAATCTGGTGCGGGCAACACACGACATTCACTTACCACCGTCGTTAAAACAGATCAAAGAATTTGTAACAATTGTTAAAGATAAAAATGGGTGAAACTAATAAAGAATTAATTAAATTGAATTTCCATAGAACCATGTGTTTTATAGAAAAATCTATTATAATATTATCTGAAATAATCAGTAAGTTTTATCGGTTTTTCAACACTCTTTATTACCTTTTACAAGCTTATGTATAAGATATTATTTTTTCTAAAATCTTTAGCTATCTAACGGTACATTATACATGTATATTATTGTTCTTAAGTTAAAAAACAAAAATTGCGTTAAAAACATATTTTTCAGCTTTCTCCTTTAGTTGTTTTTCAAAATCATTCAACATGCATATTTGAATATCTGTTATTTCTCAATGCTAACAAGATAGTATGGTTATTTCTATATAATCTACAAAATTAAAGGTACTTTAGAGAAAGAAATTTTGAAATATCGGCATTTAAGCCCTGTCAGACTATTTTAATCCGAATGAAACCTACATGATTTGAAAGCCTATTAAATTTTACATTGATATTGCGAGTTTAATCAAAATAATAGTAGCCGTTTTTGAGAAAATCATAAAAAAGTGCAACATGCAAGGTATAATGTGGCTCTTCTGTGTTTGTGACATCTCGGGCGTATATTTGTCTTAAATATGAAATTTCAGTTTTATAGGACTTTTCTTTTCCACCCGAAAGTTACCACACACACACACACACACACAGGCTTTTTTGCGGAACTTGGTTATTTGGACTCAGGGGACCCTAAAACGTCCGTTGAAAACTGGAACTCGAAAATTTTCACGATCGCAATGCTCTTCCTTACTATACTTAGTAAGTGAAAGTAAAAATTTAGCGGTCCCCTTCATAAAATCATTAATTTCAATAGCAAGAAAATCACCCCAAAATTTTAATAATCTAAACACTAAATTATGATGGAGTATAGTTGACCGTTGAGAATATTAGATGAGGAAGATGGTTGGGGGTGCGGTCATAAAAAAAAACATACATTACCAAGTAATCCTTATTTCAAATTGTGTGCCAACGTTTTGGCCTACGTTGTGGGTCTTCATCAGGACTAAAAGAAACAAGATAGCAATAAAAAAGAAACGAGAAACAATTAGAATTAACATTTTTACTTTCAACTAACTATAATATGAAATATATAGCAAAAGGAAGTATTGCGATCTTGAAATTTTCGAATTCTAGTTTTCAACGGAAATACACGTTATTAGGGCCGCTGAGTCCAAATAACCAAATCCCGAAAATGGTCTGTGTGTCCGTGTCTGGTTAGTCTAGCGCAAAAAGTAATAGTCGTACGGAACTGAAATTTCATATTTAAGATAGATAACTATATAGCCGAGGTTGAGCGTGATTTCGGCCAAATCACCTCATTGCACGGCCGTTGGCCTAGAAACAGTACGAATCTCTATATGTACTGAGCCCAAGACCCTACATGGGTTGTTGCGGTAAAGTTTTTTTTTTTTTACCCTTGGTGTTACAACAACTTTTTCAACAAAATCACCTAACCAGAAGAGACACTATATACTATTCATTTTGCACCTTTTTACGATTGTCACAAAAACGGCTCTAACGATTTTGATTAAACTCGTTATATCCATGCAAAATTTAATGAGCATTAATGTGATGTAGGTTTCATTCTGATTGAAATTGTTTGACTCGGCTTAAATTTTGATATTTTAAATGATCTTCCTCTAAAGTACATTTAAATTTGCACATTCCAAAAGAATAACGATTTATCTTGGATCCTTATGGCCAACTTATAGCTTATCAGGCGCTGAAGGTTCTTTTTTTTAAGAAAAAGGAAACTTAACGTGTATATGTATATAAACACACGCACTTCAATAAAGTTACTTAGTAATTGTATGTTGCAAAATGTATTCCCTTATTTGCAAGACTTTTGGTACAGTAAGAAATACAGAAGAGTTTTAAGGACTAACTCATTCTAAAGTGGTTTTGGGTTTCGAGTTTCCAGAAAGCCTCTTATTTTTCTCTTTTTACGTATAATAATATTTTCTTAGCATAAAAGCTTTGATATCGAATTTCAGCTGAAGTTCTTTACCAGTGGTTACAGACGATGTCCAGCAAGCCATTTAGAAACAATTTTAAATTACTTTAGCACAAAATATTTATGCAGTCTTGGCTTTTGATCAGACAGGCCGAATAGAATAGAATGAGTTTATTTGTCTTTGGGGGTTCCCCATACAAATAGAGTCTGGTCAGGCAATACATTGCAAACAGTTATAAGTAATAAACATAAAACGGAACAAATCACAATTGGGCAATAGATAAGTGTTAAACAGCACAGTAGAACTAACATAAAGTAACAAATTATTTTTATGCAGGTTTATATAATTACTTCTTTTTTTTAATGATATATAGAAGTATTATATAGATATATGTACATAAATACATTTTAAATTAACTTTGGAGTGAATGAATATTAAGATTTTAAATGAGTATTGATATATAAATATAGTTAAAAATTTGTGTTTAACGAGATTATGGATTAAAATAGTTCATTGCAATAGGACAAGCATTATCTATTACATAGGCATTATTATGAAACATTGACTAGGTACAGTATTATAAATTTTATAAATAATTGATTATTTTCTAATATAGCTCGTAATTGTTAATAAATTCTACTCGTTAATTACAAATGATCTTAGTTTTAAGGTGCTGACTAAATAATAATACAATATTTTGACTTTAGTTGGGTCCTCAATAGTTAATCTTGTAGGAAATAGGCTTTCTGGTATGCCATTAGCGTGAGGGATGTAGTGGTTTCTAAATGCTTAATATATTGGACAGACTGCTATTAAGTGGTATATGGTTTCATATGTGTTCATATTGCATATTGTACAGATTTCTTTGGGGTTAATATTGTAGGTGTTGTTTGCATGAGAAAGTTTTATATGGTATTTTCCAAAAATGCGAGCTTTTTTTTTTTTTTTTTTTTTTTTTTTTTTTTTTTTTTTTTTTTTTTTAATCAAAACACAGACTTGTTACACTGCAAGTTGAAGTCACTATCCCATTAAGGCGAGCCCGTGTGTGGGAAAGGAGTTCACCTGCGGCAATTCAATAAAAGTACAATAACAAACAGTAACAGTACACAGTATGATACAATACAATACTTAAATAATATAACACAATTTTATAAACAAACAGTAACACACCATACAGCTTGGATTATTATTTTCAATACCTTAAACGGAATATTATGAATGGTTTGATGACCAAAGCTGAGTGAAGTTTGTTGGTAAAGACTATTGTAGAAAGGGCTGTATTGACTCGATGTTAACGGTTCGATATCTTTAGTAGACAGGCTAAATACAGACAAAATGCTTATTTCAAATGATATAATTGATAGGGATCACTGATGACTGGCTGCTTCAGCAGAATTACAACCTTAAAATTGGCTAATTTCTGATATTTCAAAAGTAATGAGCTTGAAGGACAGATTTAACTTAGCATAAGATAATGAACAATATTGGATTTATTTACCAGTATTTTAAATGATACGGTGTAGCCCACTAAATATATATATATATATATATATATATATATATATATATATATATATATATATATATATAATTTTTTTTTTTTTTTATTTTTTTTTTATTTTTTTTTTTTTTTATTTTTTTTTTTTTTATTTTTTTTTTTTTTTGTCGATTACAAAGGTTAATTATTGAACATAATTAACTAAATAATAAGCATTTATACTAGACTTATAATCTATTTCTTATTATTTTTATTCAAATAAAATTTTCTGATTTCAGAACACTTAAAATATTTTTTTTTCTTATTAATAATAACTGACTTATTGAAATAAATCATTCATAATCTTCCGCGATTTTTAAACTAATCGCCTGATTTCAACGTCTGGGTGTTAGGATCATCGTTGGATGTCCTAATATTTTTGTGCTTAATTTAAAAAAAAAACCAAAAACATAGTGCAGTATTTTGGAGAAGCTGCTCGGGGACGGCGCATAGTGGGCAAAATCACCAATTTAGGTGGATAAAAGTTAGGAATTTTGTAGTGCTTCACCTTTTTATTATTAGTTGGCAAGACCCTTAATACTAATATTTCACGCCATACCGTGTTTACAAATAAATAATAAATGAATGAATCATTCCTGTTCAAACAAGTGCCTAATAACTGGCAGTGGGATAATCTTTATTCGGTGGTCATTTATTGTGTTCAAGGTCTATTTAGAGCAAAGTCTTTTTTGCTTTTATTTAACGATGGACATTGCTAAGGCAGGTAAGACATTATCTTTTCACATTCGTTATTGAATATACATTGCAATCTACCTGTATTGTTAATTTAGCAATTTGTAAATGCAAGCTCCTATTCAATAACGAAAAACTATATAACCCCCAAGTTACCCCAAGGATTTGTTTGATCAATCCTCTAGTCCTTAAATTTTATAAAGAATTTGTGCGATTTTTCGCGTTTTGGGTGATACATAATTTTTTTAACACACAACACTCCAAATCAATAGTTGCTTGCTCAGTCAGATATGAAAGTATTTCTCCAAGATATGATCCCTATGCATTCAAGTACACATGAATGTATTTGCATTGAAAAAATAAATAGGAATACAGATATTCATATTTACACATATGAATACAAATAAATGTGTCCTTATTCTATTCTGTAAATATGAATACAAAGGTATTCACATGGCTGAATATGTATACTGTTTAATACACTACTCAATTTATGAATATTGGGTAATTATCGGTATAATAATGTTTGAATTAGTTTTTATTCCTATATAACTATAATTTTTATCCTGGTCTTAATAATTTATTGTTTTTAAAATTGCACACAATGTTTAATTTAACTTAACACTAATCTAACACTTTTGTGCCTAGTGATTTTTGACGAAGGTTCAATATAAGAATCGAAACTTTAAATGTGCTGAAGTTTCAGGTTCTATTGTGTGCCTTCATCAGTGCTAAGAAACAACAAATAATGTTGTTTTGGGGTCCCCTGCAGCACAATGACTAGCATATAAGCTTTATATGCCATAGATCGCGGGTTCAAACCTGCGGGTGGACCTAGGATGTTTTAATAGGAGTAAAAAATCCTTAGTTATGCCGTCCTTCGGAGGGGACGTTTAAAGGTAGTCCCGAGCCTGTGCGATGTCAGGTACTCGTTAAACATCCTTATCCTGATTTTTATTAGGACCTGGATGAGCGAAATTTAGGACTCCCTCTGTATCATCATCCGACTAGCCATACTAGCATAAAAGTGACGTTAAATGAATAAACAAACAAACAAAAACGAACAAGATGACTTTAATTGTATTGTTCGTTATTCTGTTTTTATCTTGGCCTTGATTAAGGCCCATAACGTTGGTCGAAACGTAGGCATACAAATACAATAATATAAATTAGTATTATTTGTGTTTTCTTGATAACCACTCCTCCAATCAACTTCTTCATCATCAACACATTCCTGTTCGTATTTACACCTCTTTAGATTTTATTTCTACCTCTTAATATTAATTGAACGTGTTGCAATAGAGTGTGAGCCCATCTTTTTTGGTGTTGATTTGTATTCTAACGCTGCCGTCACATTTTCGAGACTACAATCCCTCTGTTGTTTTGCTAAGTTCCTCCAATGGGCATCTGGAACCTCTCTTCTTACTTGGAACGTCTGGTTGCTTTCATACAGAAGAAGGTCGATTTGGTGCCACGTTGGCGATGACGTACGATGCCGAGCCTAGAACTAATAAGTGCACAAATAGGTCATTTATAAAATGTACTGTTTTATCTTGGGTCACCTGAGGTGTAGTGACTGGACTAACAGCCTTCTATTCCCAAGGCCGCGTGTTGATACCCGACATATAGCACTCAATTTTTTTAAATGGAATAAAAAGTCCGTGGTTATGCCGTGCTTCGAAAAGGACGTAAAATAGTGTTTCCGAGCCTATCCAATGTCAGGTACTCGTTAAAGATCTCCCTATCTTATCAAACCTGGATGAGTGAATCTTACGAATCGCACGGCATTGTAGCCACAGTAGCATGAATTTAAATGATATTAACAAATTAACTTGAAGAATATGGTACTATTTAGTATATTACAATTATTTCCCTCTAAATACAATTTTGAAGTTTTATTAAATTTATAAGGAATCTAAAATGTGGTGTATTATACGTTAAAAAAAAAAAAAAATTATGAATAGATTAAGATGGCCCTATGATATTTTAATTAGACTAAAAAATCTTGGTTATGCCGTTCTTTGGAACAGACGTAAAAAGGAGGTCCTGAAATATTACGATGCCAAATAGTACTCGCTAAAGACTTATATCTTAATTAAACCTGGATAAAACAATTTAGGACTCCTACTGTAGCATCGTCCAATTAAATATATTAGCATAAAGTGGCATTTAATGAATAAAAAATCTGGTGCGGGCAAATACACACGACTTTCACGTACCTCTATTTTTAAAATCAATGAAAGAATTTTCAAAAAGAGTTAGAGATAAAAATACGTAAAGCTATCAAGGAATTAAATTGAATTTATATAGAAAGATGTGTTTTATTAAAAAATCTATTATATTATCATCTAAAATAATCAGTTTTATGTTCATTTCATCACTCTCTATTAGCTTTTAAAAGCTTGTGTATGAGATAATATTTTTCCTAAAATCTTTAGCTTTCCAACGGTATACCATACATGTATATTACTGCCCTTATGTTCAAAAAACAAAAAATTGCAATAAAAAAATATTTTTTCTGTTTTCTCCTTTAGTTGGGTATCGAATTTATTCAATTTATATATTTACCTGTTATTGATCAGCATTAACAAGATAATACAGTTATTTTTATTGAATTTACAAAATTAAAGGTAATTTAGGAGAAGAAAATTTAAAATATCGGCATTTAAGCCCTGTCAGACCATTTTAATCAGAATCAAACCTACACGATATTAATGCCCATTAAATGTTACATCGATATAGCGAGTTTAATCAAAATCGTCAAAACCGTTTTCGAGAAAATCGAAAAAAGATGCAAAATGCATGTTATAAAGTGCCTCTTCTGGTCAGCTCATTTTGATGAAAAAAGTTTTGTCACGTCTCGGGCGTATAGTTGTCTTAAACATGAAATTTCACTTTCATAGGACTTACCGTTTCCGCCAGGGAGTTACCACACACACACACACACACACACACACACAGACCTTTTTGCGGGACTTGGTTATTTGGACTCAGGGGACCCTAAAACATGTATTTCCGTTGAAAACTGGAATTCAAACCGATCACGACCGCAATACTTCCCCTTACTATATATAGTATGTGAAAGTAAAAAAACAACATAACATATTTGATCAAGTTAGGTTTAATCGCTTTGGAAATAGGCGTTCGTCGTAACGAAAACTAATTTTAGCAAACGAATATTTTGTTTATATTATAACGTATGTTCATTATTTTATTAAATCATCGGCAGAAATGAGAAACATAAATCAGTCAATAAATTAAAAAATGTCAGTTTATGTTTGTTATTTTTAACTGATACACCGATGAACTGTTTTCCATGAATGTAATGTAAACATAACCACAAGAAGAAGAACCCTGTTTTTTTATAACGATTAGACAAATAAAAGTTTGTGATAAAACATTTCTTCGTTAACACCTAGTGTAAAATCTAAAAAAAGTCTTCCCAGAATTGATTTTATTTTTAATATTATTATTTTCTTTCTCATTTGAGTCACCTTCCTTTCTTATTTACAAGATTTTAATTTGTTCTCTATTTACTTACGTTATTTTTTTAATTATTTTTGGTTCCGTAACCTAACTGTTTTATGCCAAACATGCATTGACCATATAGGATTTGGTTTCAAATCCTAAAGGTCACTCGTGTTAAAAAAAAATCGGAAATATATGTTCATAACTATATTGGGCTTATGAGAACTTTATATTAACGTGTACAACTTTTTGTGCATATTAACTTTTATAAAATTTTGTGATTTTCATCGGTATCTCATACGTCTTATTATTAATCATAATCTGGGAATGATTTTTTTTATGCCTTGATTGGAGAATATAAACATTCAAGAATGAATGCCCGTTAATGAAATAAAAAATTAAAAAAACCCATCAAAATCTGTCGCGTGGTTTAAAAGGAGCTAGCGGAAAGCAAGAAAAGCGAAATAATTTTACATATAGAAAGAAATTAATATGCATTAATCCCATGCTTATTTATGCTACCATTTCTAAGCAATAAAATGCTATAAGTTATTCAAAATAAATATTAATATGCGACAATACCCTCATACATGCAGTACCGCTTATTCAGAGGAACATTAACCGCAAGGAGAGATTAAACGTTTCCTCTCCCAAGTAAATAATTTATAAAACAATGCCCCTATTCCCGGATACCCACTTTCATAAAAAGACAGATTTCTCTGAGAATGTTTGCTCGCGAATGCAAACCAAGACCCTTTCTCAAATAAAACTGACTGGATTGGAGAAACCTGGATTCAGGGATGTCGGCGCTAAATTTCCCTTAGGAATTTAAAAGTCTCTGCTGTCATCCCTGCCTCCCGTATTTCCAGACGACAAACGGCAAACTTATTTTGTAAAGGTTTAAATAGTCTCAGTATCATTTCACTTCGAATGTCCCAATTTTAGCTAACATGGAATAGGTTTGATAATAATCATTATATGCCTATACTATTAAACGTTGATGGACTATTCAGCAATATAACACCGTCAAAATCTGAACTCCTTTGATCGGGATTAACGGAATATACGTATTCCAATATAACTGAGCTCCTCACCCTCCGCTCTGATATCCATTCGTTAAATACTAGAACCCGATCAATCAATATTTATAACCCATCACATAGAACTTCATCCTTTCACATATCCTTTCTCGATCTCTCCTCATCCTTCTTGAATTCGCTGCCTACCTCTATCCGTAAAGCTATCTCTCTTCCTTCAAACATCAACTCTTCCATTACCCACTCGGATCTTTATCTTCCGTTCCATTGTAAAATATATTTATGTATAGTATCAATATATGCTTATATAAGTCTGTATAAATATGCCAAGATTTATATATATAATGATAAATTTTATTACAAACTAACTAGAACATAAGCAATTCTGGTTTATTATTTCTAATAACGAAGCATTGTAATCGACCAAAAAAAAAAAAAAAAAAAAAAAAAAAAAGCGTTTCAAGATGCGTAGGATCCGAATAATGAATAAAACGAAATATATCCGCCGTTCGCGGCATTTCTCCGAAACTTCTATAACAATTTTTTTTAAATTCGCTACAAGAATACTAGTCCATGCAACGATGATTCTAACACCTAGATGTTGATATCAGCTGGTTATTTTTTTAAATGCCGATTTAAAGTGATTTAATTCAAGAACTCAGTTTTTATTTAATATAGAGAAAAAATTTATTGATTTTTTTAAACCAAACAACTGCGAATAATTATATAAAAGAGAAAAAATAAATTGAAATTTTACCCATAAATACGCCCATAACTCAGTTATTTTTAAAGATGCTGAAAAATATGTTTAGAGTTTTAGAATCAGTAAAAAAAAATTAAATTTTTTATGCAGAGATATACCGTTTTGAAATCAGCACTGGTGATATGCCATTATTCTTTTAATTATTGCTTTTCATATTACCTAATTGCCTATTAACAGCTATATAAACAGTTATACCCTAACATTGCTATTTGGAATTAATAAACCTCTGTGTAATAATTTGCAGCTTTATTTGCTCATTGTTTTTGTTCTAAGGGTACTTGGTCCTAGAATAAAGATTCGTTTTTATTTTACTGTTCTACCTATAGCACACGATACCAGTCTGGTGATCGTTTTTATTACTCGTTTAGAAATAGGTTTCTCACTAATTTATATTTATATTTGTAAGACATTTTTGGCCAATATTTATATTATATTGACTTTAGGCAAAACAGGGTATTTCAATTTTCACCAACATATGTATACTTTTTTGTTATATAAATGAAGAAAAATATATAAAAACATCAAAAAACAACGGGTCACCTGTGGTGTAATGGCTAGCATAATAGCCGTACTCGACACCAAGTTCTAAGAATCCGTTCTTAATTTTACATGCTAATTTCAGCTGCTTTAATATCACTTAGATAATACTGTAAGGATGCGAGCTCCTCAATTCTTTTATTTGTAACCTCCTGAATTGTCCAATCACCAATAATTTTATTCAAAAACGGATTCCAAAAATGGGCGATTTCGTTTCACACTTGTATAGAACAAAGAAAAGTATAGAAATGTGTTTGTTGCAATTGATTAGTCAGACAAGTATAGAGTAGGAATCACATATAAGATCTAGTCTGTGCTATTATACAGATCGATATTTATTTTGGTTTGGTTGTCATCTAAAACAAAAGATGAATACTAATAATTTTCTATGAATGCTTGTTAAAATATAACTCTGAATATTAAGAAACCTCTTCGATATCTAAAAATCTAACATATACCTTATAAGTGACTCTTAATTTCTACCAATTTTGCTTGTCCGTTTATTCATTTATCGCAACTTATTGCTACTGTGGCTAATCGAACGATGGTACAGTGGGAGTCCTAAATTTTGTCTATCCAGGTTTAATTAGGATAGGAATCTTTAACGATAACCTGACATCGCATAGGCTCAGGACCATATTTTTACTTTCCCTACGAAGGACATCATAACTAGTGATTTTTGAATCCCATTAAAAACTCCTAGGGTCATCTGCCAGGTTCGGAAACTTATATCCTGATAGTATATATGTATAAATTTATTTTTTTACGATTTTTGTTTGTTTAATAGGTTCCACATATCTCTTAATTATTCGAAATATGTTCCATGATATACTTATTTCAAAGTGTAACTTTATTTTATGTTCAGGTTGTTTCAAAATATTCACAAGACTTATTTGAGTGATCTGAGTATTCCAATTTAAACATTTCGGACTTTTTTTATAATTAAGAAATAATAGTGACCTAGCATATTCTCTTATATCCTCTTGCCTATAGTTAGGTATAGATATGACACAATTTGAATAGCACCGCCTGCTATAATATAATGGTGCACTAAGAGAGGGTAATAGAGAGCTACTAGATACTGCTGGAATATTTAATTCATAATTTTTATAATTAAGAAATAATAGTGACCTAGCATATTCTCTTTATATCCTCTTGCCTATAGTTAGGTATGGATATGCAACAATTTGAATACCACCGCCTGCTATAATATAATGGTGCACTAAGAGAGGGTAATAGAGAGCTACTAGATACTGCTGCTGAGGGTTCCAGGAACCTGGTGTGGATGTCATTGCCGCTGCATGGCCAAGCAGAACATGATAGTCTCCTGTAGTCTGTAGTTGAGCTGAGCAGGATATTACGGTTTAATACAACTGTATCTATTGTATATGAAATATATTATATTATACAAAATCTGGTGAACGAAACACATATATGTTAAAATCAATCTAAGGACTTTTAATACTGTTAAAGATCAAACTAAATTGTTAAAGAATAAATTGCATTGAGTTTCAATAGCTACATGTGTTTTATTAAATAATCTATTATATCTCTCTATAAATAAAGCTAGCTGTTTGTTATAAAACGTTGTTTTGCCATATAAATTATTTCTAGGAAATTTCTAGTGTAGAAAAAAAAAAAACACTAACTTATTGTAAGTGTGTAAGGATGTGGTATATGAGTTGTTTGTTTGTTTGTTTAGGTTTTAAGGCGTAAAACCCTAAGGTCATCAACGCCTAGACACTATATGCATATTCAACCTTTATAAGAAAGAACTATTAGGTAATGGTGATTGAGAGAAAGAAAGAAAAAAATAAATAAATAATACATAAATAAAAAAAAAATAATAATAATAAAGAAAGAAAAAAAAATATTTTTATGTAAACTATAGTTTAAAAAGCTAATACTAGTAATGCTAACTGACTAGGAATGGTCTTTATAATTTCGATAATAATGATTGCTCCTTAAGAAAATCAAAAACTAATTCAATGGTTTTCTCTCTATCACCCAGCACCGCTGAAATATTCGGGCTTAGTCCAATTTTATTAGGTGTGATGAATAATAAGGGCATTCTTGAAAAATATGCCGAATGGTAAGGGTTCCATCACAGTGCTGGCATCGGGGCACCGGCTGCCTAGCAAAAAGATAAGAGTGCGTCAGCCGCGTGGTATATGAGTGAAAGAGGCATGGAGCGCTGTGAACGATGAGGGAATATAAAAATAAAACACCGAACATTAATTTTTTAATTTATTCCTTAAAATTACATATATCATTAATTAATTACGACAAAAACAATATTAATATCTTAATTCTGTAGCGTGAACAATATTTTCTGTTAGCTCATCTTTAGCTGACACAAACAAACTGGATGGCAACTCGAGAGCATGCCACGTATAATTGTCCGTGTGAAACATGAGTTACACTGAGATAGTAAAATGATAATTGTAAAGGTTACTACTATGCTTGATCCATAAACAATAATAATGGCCGAAAACTGTGAATGGAGTGAGAGAAGGCTTATTGTCTGAGAGAAAGAGGAGACTTGGGTTCGGTGCCATCCCTGCTCCGTGCTGTTTGCTGGCTGAGGTGTGACATCGGTAGGTCTGTCGGCGGGGATAACTTACCAAGTCATAATTGATCAGTAAAAAAAAATATATATTAAATTACTAAAATGACTATTAAAAAGTAGGGGTTGTAGATAAAACTGTGAAAATTTAGGGTTGTATGTATTTTTAGTGCACAATATAAAAAAATAATATTTTTTTTTCCAAAAATTAAAAAATAACGTTATGGGTGGACAACCCTTTGCTTTTTTTCTCCTTTAGTTGGATGTCAAATTAGTCCAAGTTACATATATATCCGTTTTTTATCAATGCTAAAAATTATGATACAATTCATTTTTTCGAATCAATTTTTCATTTGGACTAATATAAGTAAGTATTGCAGATGTATGTCGATAGGATTATTTTAGTATCTTATGATTATAATTTTTTATTTATTATTTATTGTTGTCGATGAATCATTGCTGTGGTCCTAATGATGTGGCTCAGTAAACCGCTTGCATAACATTTTAACTAGGGCCTTAGTCATGATCCGTTTCGATATTAAATCAATTCCTTCTTAAGATTGCATCATTGCCTCAATGATTTGCTAGTGTTAACAAATATAGATCATATACAACTAACTACGCATTATATGCAGAAGACATTCAATTTTATTTTAAAAAATAAAAATAAATAAATAAAAAAAAAAAAAAAGATTTGTACTATTACAACCCACGAAGGGTCTTGGGCTCAGTACATATAGAGATTCGTACTGTAGGAGTAACAGTGCTCTGCAAGGAGGTGATTAGGCCTTGAGCACGGTAAGCTGCCAGGTTTTTCCTCAGTTATGATAAATATTCACTTCTTAACATTTTTTTTTTTCAAAAACAAACAATATCATATTTCAAATTGCTAATAAATTACATAAAACTTTGACGTGGTACTTAGTAGGAAATAATTTTAATCTACTAAATAGTAGCATTTTATAACCGATTAGAGAAAAATATATATTCTTCTATTTGTTTAACTTTATTCCAATTTATTGCTAAGTAAAAACATCGTCAAACTCCTCCTTCTACTAACTTAATCCTTTATCGGATTTGAACCCTGAAGCTTTTATCGATAGCGAAAGATACACAAATCAAACTTTCGCAATTAAGACCCTCCACAATGTTAACACTCACATTAAGTGAGTTATGTGCTTCTTACTCAGAGTGCTGCTTAGAATCCAAACCCCATTTAAAGCAATGTTTTTGCAAAACCCTATAACATTGACCGCCTACAATATAAATCTGTATTTTCATTTATTTTTAGAGGGATGACAAATAAATATTTAATTTAGCTCTTTACTTTATGTTGAGACGAATATATTATTCAAAAACAAAAAAAATAAATTCTTGAATTTAAGAATCTAATGCGGCCAACACATGACTTTCACTTAGCTAGGTTTTTAAAATCAATTTATCAAACTAATAAATAAAGTTAGATTAAGAAAATATTTAAAGAATTATATTCTGATTCGTTGGAAAGATATCTTTTAGATAAAACAATATAACAGTATACAATTGTTATGTACATAGGGGTACTCACTACGTTTGCTATAGCGTGCTATTTGTGTTATTTTGCTAAACCCGTCGAGTTTCTACAGTTATTTTCTATATAAAATTGATGGGTTAAGCACAATAGCATGCTATAGCAAACGTAGTGAGTACCCCTAATGAGTACTTAAATTTTTTAGGTCCTGTTTGTCACTTTACATTACCTTCTACAACTTTCTATATAAGATAACATTTATTCTCAAATCTTTAGCTTTCCAGCGGTTGAATATTCAATTATTTTACTATTATTATGTTAAAAAATAAATAAAAATTTACCTAAGAAATATTTTTTTCTGTCTTCTCCTTTTTTGGTCCTCCTTGATTGGTCATATAATGAGTTCAAAATTCATATTTATATATTTTATTTCAATGCTAAAAAGACTTTTAGATTTTTTTTCTTAAATCTACTAAATTAAAGGTATATATAAATAATTAAAAAAAAAAAAGCTTTTAAGCTCTTTCAGACTGTTTCTATCATTATGAAGTCTGAAAAATATTGAACCTTCTTAAATTTTACATCGACTTAGCGAGTTTAATCAAAATCGTTAAGGCCTTTAAAGCGAAAATGGAAAACATGGACAAAATTCAGGGTATAAAGTCGCTATTCTGGTACGCCGATTTCGTTAAAAAAAAAGTTGCTGTAGGATCTCGGACGTACAATTGTCATAAATATGAAGTTTCAGTTTTCTTTTTGTGTTAGACTTACCACTTACAGAGAGTCCATTTTGTGGGACTTGTTCATTTGGACTCAGAGGACCTTGAACGTGTATTTGCTTTGAAAATTCGAATTAGAAAATGTTCACATTAGCTTTATATTTACACTTTAATACTTTCTCTTACTGTATATTTCTTATATATCGTTAGTGGAAGTAAAAAATATAAGTGATATGATTGATGAGATGAAAAAGGCCGAAACGTAGGAAAGGAACAGTTAGGTTAAGCATAAAATATAAACTTACAATATGAAGTTATTTGAGTCTAAAAGATACAATTATAAATTAGATTATATGCCTGAATATTACTGAAGGTTTATCGTTAAAGGTTTTAAAATTTTAAAAGGCTTTTAGCCCTAAATACTTTTGGGTGCGGGCAGATCGTTCTGGTCCTAAATGTTTATATCCTTCCGGCTTCTCTCGATTTTATGACTTCAATTTCCTTAAAACTTTAGTTTTATAATATGGAACTGCTTAGTCATAATAAGTAAAAATAAATATGAAATTCAATTAAATAAAAATTTATGTTAGAATATATAAACAATCACGATCAAAGTAAAAAAATGTAATATTAAAATAAATAACCTTTACCTAAATACTTTTAATTATTTCTAAAAAGTATTGTAATCATGTTATACTGTTAAAAAGTTTAGGGAAAAGTGAAATAATTTAGAGAAAAATATGTTATTAACACATGAAACAATTATCTTAATATTAATTAAAAAAGAAGAAAGTAATCAGATAGTTTGTTTAAAAAATAAATGACATATTTTTACGTTTTCTGTAAAATTTGCGTATAGTACTTTTTTAGAAATCAACCTCTTTATTGTTTACTCATACTCAAACATATAAAGAACACAAAAATAAAGATATTTATTAATACAAAAATACCATGATAAATTAATAAATTTGTTTAAAAAAATTCAATTTATAATTTTTTTTTTTGTTCTAGGTAAGATATGACGTTTTTCTGCATGATCTACATTTAGTAAGTAATGAAGAAATATTTTCTATTATTTGATTTTTACACAAGTTTCCAAAAGCTAATAATGAATAGTTTTTATTCATATTTTTATTAAGTAATATTAGATTCCATATGAAGAAAGAAAGAAAGTAAACTTTATTTACATATTTAGAAATTGACAGAATATTTACAAATGGTTTCGGATGAGACATTCTTACAATCAGCAAAATGCTTTGTTCGTTTGGCAATTATAAACCATTAGCCTAATGACTAAATATGTATTAAAATTAAATTGATATTAACTTTGGTAGTAGGAAAAACTGGTGCGGGCAACACACGACTTTCACTTATCTCCATTTTTAGAATCAATTAAAGAATTTTCAAATAAATAGAGTGAAACCATTAAAGAATTAGTTTAATAGAATTTCTATAGAAACATGTGTTTTCAAAAAAAATTATTATCTAAAATCTAAGTTATTATTTTAGTGATATAGTTTTAATTGATCACACAGAACATTTTTAAAAATAAATACCAGCGCATCTAATTTGCCGCACCCTTGCGAAGCTAGGGACGGGTCACGAGAATGACATATATAGGGGTAAAAAAACAAACAAAAAACAAAACAAAAACGGAATGACCTGATACAAAGTTGTTGCAACATGTCACCCATATCCTCGCTGCAGAAGAAATACGGTATCTTACATTCTTTTTATTTTTCGTTTAATCCGACACATGTGACATCCTGAGTTGGTATTTTTTCAAAAAAAGTTTTCTCGCCTTTTTACGTTTATTTTTTGAGTCACGTCTCCTCTACTAAAGCTCGCACCCATTTATCAACTTAAGAACAACAGGAGCATTAATCAAAGCGAAATGTATTTACCAATTCCCTTGCATCGATTGTATATTTAGATGTATCGATTGTATAACAAATAACAGGATAATTTATGTAAACGTAGATGCTTTGACATACGAGTATATAGCATAATATAACAAACAACAGCCCAGATACATAAATTAGCAACAGTATACATACATAAAATAACAAATACATGAATTATATGCTCAGATACATAACTTACATACTGGGTAATGTCATTTTGAATAAACCGTTTTCTTTGAAAAGTCACCTATTTTAATTTATCTCAGTTTTCTCTTCTGTTTATTCATTTAACGACACTCCATGTCACCGCGGATATGGGAATAATCAATTGTTCTTTATCATTTACGTTCTTATAATCTTCATGTATTGTGGTTTATTATTTTAAATAGTAAACCTTTCTAAAAAATCAAAAAAAAAAGTTGATCTGTATATTAAAAAAAAAAATTATACTAGATGTAATTTCACCAAAAATCGGTTATTATTGAATATAGAGAAAAATCGAAAATATTTTCGAGATAATGACAACGCTATAAACAAAGGGAAAAATTATAGTTAAAAAAAAAGTATATATTCAAGCCACAAATTAAAAAATGAAGAGATTCCCTGATAATTTGGTTATTATTAAATATCGAGGAAAAAATACTAGGTCTTCTGAATCAGGAAATTTTATTGAAATGAAAATAAAAAGGAAATTAATATAAATAGTAACGCAGTCTAGTATAAATGTTTTTGGTTTATTATTCTTGATAATGAATTATTTAATCGACCAAATAATTTTTTTTTTTTTTTATTTAAAAGAAATTTACAACTGTATTACAATAAAATACACTAATTAAATGTGCTAAAAGATCAAGTGGGCGTGATAAAGGCATGTGAAGAAACTACCCAGTGGTAGCACTTCAACCAAAAAAAAAAAAAAAAAATTACTCCCCCTTATAATTTGAGGACTTACGTCTCAAGATGCGTAGAACACGAATAATGATTGAACAAAGAAAGAAAGAAACTTTATTTATTTACATAATATCAATACTAATATGCTTGGTTTCATGATTTCAGTGCACCTTTTTTCATGATAAAGAGTTTCAATCATCCTTTGAATTTACTAATGATCATAGAATATTTTGTTTAAGACAGTAGGAAAAGTAACACGAAAAAAAAAAAAAAACCTACACAATATAAATTACAATATTAGTTTAAAAGTACATGTTTGGTTCTTTTGTGCGTGTAGCGCTTTATTGATGTTCTGTTGTAATTGCCAATTTATATTTTAATGGGTTTTCAGAAGCTGTGGTTTTATCAAAATAGTTTTTGGTTACTGCGTAGATATACTGTTTTAATGAGAGCATTTTTGAAATTTTAGTATATCGTGGGTAACAATTAGAAACAATCCGCTTCTCTTAATTATAAATAAAAAAATACGTAAATATTTGCTCTTAGTGCCGTTTTATAAAGAATTTAATTTCCTATAAAATGAAAAAATAATAATTGAAAATGGTTCAGAACTAGGAGAGATAAATCGTTTTCAAAATTAGCAGTGGTTATATGCCATTTTCCCTTTCAATAATTTATTGTTTTTCATATTATTAATTGCCTATACTCAGGTATATAAACAGTTAAACCCTAGTATTGTTATTTGAAAAAAGAAAAAAAAACATTGTGTAATGATTTGCAGCGCTTTTTTCTAGCCCTGATGATGACCGAAAATTTGGTCCTAAATATGTCGACACAACAATTAAATAGTTCAAACTTTTTAATTGTTTTTAGTTCTCTTTTTCTCTTGGATAGTTGGCACTGTTTAGAGTTAAAAATGACGTTCAATGATCTCACTGCTCCTTCCAAAATGAGATTTGCTCGCTCTTAAACTTCTAATAGATCCGGCACTGGATGAGTAAAGGTTAAAAGGTTCTTCCAGTTTAGAGTATTATTTTTAGGTAAGCGTATGTCTTTTGTGCACGAATTGCTCTCGCTTCCAGTGCTAGAGATGGGAAGTGCCAGAGTGGAGAAAATAGCTCTATTTATCAATAACGGGCATAAAGATGCAAGCATGCAATGGAGCCATTTCTTCTCAATTCGCTCCATCAGTGAGTAAACTTTTGCACAGTGCACTTCATGGAAAATAAAACCACTGTTAGCGCTGAGCTATCTGTGAATGATCAGTACTTTCAAGTGTTAACTTAAATTCAGGGTGGTTCAGTTAAAGCAATGTTGTGGACTGTAAAGATTTAAAAAAAAATCTGGTGAGAGCAACACTCTCTTTCACTTACCTCCGTTGATAAAATTAATTTAAAATGTTTTTTAATAATTTTGGGTTATTATTTTCAATAAAGAACCTTAGTAATCAACGATAAAAAAATAAAATAACCCCTCTTCAAATTTTGAGAGCTTACGTTTCAAGATGTTTAAAATACGAATGACAAATAAAAAAAAAAATCCGCGGGCGGCATTTCTTCGAAACTACTATCCCAATTTTTTTTTCTAAATTCGGTACAAAATACTAGTCTATGCAACGATGATTAAAACACCTAGACGTTGATATCAGCTAGTTAGTTTTAAAATGGCGGCGGATTAAATGTGATTTAACTCGATTCTCAGTTATTATTGAACATATATAAAAAAATCATTATTGTTTTTTAAACGAAAAAAAAACGCGAATAATTATATAAAAGAGAAAAAAGAAAAGAAAAAAAATTGATATTTTTCACATAAATATGCTCATAACTCAGTTATTTTTGACGAAAGAGAAAATTATGTGTAGAGTCTTAGAATCAGTAAAGCGCGATAATAAAAAAAAATCCGTTTCTTCTAATTAATAAATACCAACGAATGTTTTTAGAACCATTTCATAGAGATTAAAATATCGGCATTTAAGCCCTGTCATAC
Organism: Piezodorus guildinii; assembly: GCA_023052935.1. NCBI lineage: Eukaryota > Metazoa > Arthropoda > Insecta > Hemiptera > Pentatomidae > Piezodorus > Piezodorus guildinii. The sequence continues at coordinate 91,612,298 of CM041294.1, forward strand.
TATTTCAATCAGAATGAAACCTACAAGATATTAAAGCTCATTAAATTTTAAATCAATTTAGCGAGTTTAAAAAAAATCGTTATAGCCGTTTTTGAGAAAATCGTAAAAACTTGCAAAATGCATGGTATAAAGTGTCTCTTCTGGTTAGCCAATTGTGATGAAAATGTTGCTGGAACATCTCGGGCATATATTTGTCTTAAATATAGAATTTCAGTTTGTTAGGGCCTTTAGTTTCGCGCTTAACTTTCTACACACACACACACACAGATTTTTTTTCGGGTCTTGTTCATTTGGACTCAGGAGACCCTAAAACCTTTGTTTCAGTCGAAAACTGGAATTCGAAAATTTTCACGATCGCAATAATGTCCTTTACTACCATATATATTTTATATATAGCTAAGTGAAATATATGATTGTAGCAGAAACGGTGGCGATCTTGGTTTGAACACTTAGAGAAATTTAAGTATTTAGGTTCAATGGAAAACCAGAAAAAATGAAATCCAGGAGGAAATAAAGTCTCGGTTAATGGGTGTTATTATTCAGTTGCTAAATTACTTAGCTCGCGGTTTCTGTCTAAAAACTTAATGGCTAGAATTTATAAAACTATTATTCCTCCGACGGACCTTTACAGGTGTGAAATGTGTCTGCTTACTTTGAAGGACGAACAACGGCTTAAGGTTTTCAAAAATAAGATACTGCGTAAAATATTTGATCCTATGAGAGATAAGGCAACTGGGGAGTTTAGAAGGTTGAACAACGCGGAATTCTGGTACTTATACTCTGTGAATATAATTGAGTTGATAGGTTCGCGGAGACTCAAATGGGCGAGTAAAGTTGTTGGGCTCGGTGAGGAACGAATTCCGAGAATGAGAACTCGCTGAACCGATTGGTAGGCGTCCGAAAGGTAGGCCGAAGCGTCGATGGGAGGTTTGCGTTAAGGCTGATCTCGGGGGCTTGGGCTTGAACGGTGAACATAGGACGAGTCTGTGTTGACAGTTTTTGGTGGTATCGGCATAGAACCTTCGGGTTCTGCAAGCTTAGTTATTATTATTATAGGTAAGTGAATGTAAAAAATGTCCTTTTTGCCGCCTATTAATCATCTTTTGTATTATAAACTTTTATTCAATAAAATAAAGTGAGATTGCTGGTCCACACCACACCACTTAGTCAATATCATTAAAGGTCTCCTAGCGGAAGTAGAAAGATATTACTTCTTTTAATATCGCCGCAAACCGCCGGAGATGGCCAATTCTTTCGTTATTGCCGCAAAAGCCCGGCCGCAAGATGATGCGAGGGAACCACACGCGGCCACCGCATTAGGTCGGAGGTACTAGACCTGCTTCTCTTTTATAGCACCACTCGGGGTAATAACGAGGAGATTAAGAAGGTAACGACCTCTGTAGGGAGGTGGATGATCCATTTCGTGGTTACTGGCCACTGGATTCCATGGTTATGGTTACGTATTAGCTGTATGGGCGGCTCAACATATAACTGTACTCCTGAAATGAGGTGGAAAATTTACCGTAATTTTCCAAAAATACTTTTGCTGAACTGCATATGGGTGTCGCAGTCGGATCGTATGATCCGCAGTATTACATTACGGCTAGCTGTTATCAAAAACAGGGCCGTGGGAGTTTGTAGTATTTGTTTGATCAATCCTTCTAGTCTTTAAATATTGCACTGATTTTTTGTGTTTTGGGTGATACATAATCTTTTTAAAACACAACACTCCGAATCAAAAAATTAACAAACTATAATTTAAAGTTTCCTAAATATTTTAAAATAAATCTATTAGCAGGTTTAAGCCACTCCGAGCCATAATTAGATTTTTTGTATTGTTTTCCCCATATTCTGGGATTTTAAACATAAAATGCAGAGAAATATTAGATTTTAGCAAATAAATTTGATGTTTAACCACTGTGCGCTTGCCAATCGTGTCAAAAATGTAATTAGCTTTTATAATTTCTGATATATTTTTTTAATATTTCTTACGTATCCTGTGACCCCAAAGGTTAAATATATACAAGTTTTGTCTATATTTAACCAATTTCGTCCATCTAAAACGGTTATATTGTCCACTGTGTTACAACAATTAAGCGGATTGAATGCGGCTGTATAGGGTTTTAGGGTCCCTTGAGTCCAAATAACCAAGTTCCCGCAAAAAGGTCTGTGTGTGTGTCCGTACGTAGTAAGTCTAAAAACTAAAAGTCGTACGAAACTGAAATTTCATATTTAAGACAACTATACCCCCGAGATGTTACCGCAACTTTTTCATCAAAATCAGCAAACCAGAAGAACTACTTTATACCATGCCTTTAAAACCTTTTTACGATAACTGAAGGAGTTTTAAAGAAGTGTGAAAAATCCTTGTTTGGGGTGTACGTCTGAGGGGACGTAGAATGGTGGTTTTGAGCCGGTGCGATGTTAAGTACTCGTTATTATAATTACTATAGGCAAACAATCCCATTTCAATTAGCCAAAGTGACATAAATTGTCATTAAAAAAAGAAACAAACAGAATGAATTTCTTATTAAATTTAAGTTTTTATTGGTAGCTTAACAGGTGAAAGCATGTTCCTGTGTGTTCATCACGTTAGTGTACCAGTCCAAGGGTTGTCAGTTTGACTCCGAGTTTTGGGGAGGAATTTTTAAACTTATAATTAATGGTGATTAACACTAATTAAATGGTGATTCACTCGTAGCCTATGTGAGAGGGTCTATAAGTCCTGTCAGCCAACTCTTAGCTAATTAATTACTACAAGTGTTAGGAGTGATGACCAAGCATCAGGTCGGAGTGGCTGAACAGGTTAACGCGCGTGAACAGTCCAAAATTGAATTTGAAAAAGATAAAATAATTTCTAGTCCGCTACTTGGTTCCGGCTTTTATTAACTCGGCATTAATCCCCCAAGCTCATCTCCTCTACCACCCCTGTATAGCTTATCTACAAAGGCGAGGTAGGTGTGAAAAATAAAAAAAAAAACATTACCCAAACCTATCATGTAACATCAAGGATCGTAATTTGGACTCCAAGAAGTATACATGACACTAATAAGTTCCTAATTCGTAAAATTATATAAATAAGTAAAAAGGCAATATTTCCAAACGAAGTCCTAATTATGTTCCAGTTAAAACTATTCCATTTCTTTTCTTTCATACCCAGACTTATTTCCTCCAGGAAAAAAAATAGATAAATAAAAGAATTTTAAATCGTCTAAAGGTATAGGATAAAATTAACACATACCAAGACTCTAAGCTATTTGGCGTATGCAGTGTATGATACATTGGGTCACATTTATTAAACTAAATTAACACTCGAGATGATAATTAAGTTTAGAAAAATATCTTCTCTCTAAATCATTTTTAATTAATTACTCTAAAGTTGGAATCTTGCCCGGATTTTTTATTTTACTCTCAGGCTGTATATATTTTACAGGATATTTATTTCCGAAACTTTATTTTTTATTTATTTAAATTGTTCATCCATTTAAATTGACTTTATGTTATGTAGATGTAATACTAGCTAATCGGACAATTCTACAGTCTGACATCAAAAGTTCTCAGATTTTTATTTTCTCTGAGTTTCGCTTTATCACTGGATTCTAGAAAGATCTAAAATGATATAATATCAATATGATACATAAATCCCATACAAATTCATTGTAATATTTGTTACAAATCAGGTAAAATATAATTTAAATTAATAATTACCATCCCGAAACAGATATGCCTCTTTTAATTCCTAACTCCCGACCCACACGAATCCTCTTGTACGCAACTTATCATTCCCATCTATTCCTGACAACTTTCTGAGATGATGGCCTCGAGACCTAAATTAAATTGACATTGAAGCGCTACCACAAGGTAGTTTCTTCAAAAGACATTTTCACGCCCATAATTGTAAATTAGTCCATTTGCTTATTGTATTTATTATTAGTACAGTTGTAAATGCACAATGAAATGTTGTTTTTTTTTAAATAAGTTTATAATTGCATTTTGCAAAAATTAATTTTAATCTTTTGTAAATTGTTGGAAAGACATCGCACAGGTTCGGGACCACTATTTTTTCGTTCCCCCGAAGAACGGCATAACGATAATTTTCTGTCTTTATTTATTTTTTTATAACATTTTATTGGTATTTACATGTATACTTAAAATAAACACAATAAGTAAATAGGCCGATTACAATTATGGACATGAAAATGTCTTGCGAAGAACTACTCTGTGGTAACACTTCAATATCAATTTAATTTAGTAGGTCTCGTGGCCATCGTCTTTTCAATCTCCTCGGAGGGTTGTCAGGAATAGGTGGGAATGATAAGTTGCGTACAAGAGGATTCGTGTGGGTCGGGAGTTTCGAATTAAAAAAGACATATCTGTTTTAGGATAGTTCTGCGACAAATAAGATATTTAGGTCATTATGGATGATTTCGTAACGGAATAAGGAATATTTTTGATTTTAAGTATTGAATGCGAGAGCAATTAGATATCTTAGTAGAGCCCCAAAGCTCGATTCCATATGTCCAGATGGGTCTGATGACGTTAACATAAATGAGCTTTTTGTAATATATTTAAAGTTTTGAACGTTTGTCGGGTAAGTGTTGTAGTAATCGGCATCTACAGGCAGTTTCTTGTCGTTTAAGTCTCGTATGAGGATTCTATGTTTTTCTATGTAAGACGTTTTTCAAAATGAAGTCCTAGGTATCGGATTTGTCCGACAGGTATGAGTGGGTATTATTAAAGTATACAGTGTGGCAGGAAGTCATTGGTTTGTGACTAAGGGTAAAGGTAATTGATATTTTTCACATGGTGGATTTTTCAATTACAAGGATTGATATAGTTCACAAGGTAATGGTGGGATTTTTCAGGATTTTTTTAATCCTTCAGTTCTGACACTATTCCTCAATGGCTGAGTTTGAAACAGCGACTTGATCATTGAAAGCTGTTATGATAGCCACTAAACTACAGATGATCCCATATTTTGAATTGATGATTAAGTTTGGTTATACTTAGTTTCTCTTAGGGTTATGAAAATGTTTGGCATGGCTCCGACTAGCAATTAAACCATAGTTTTTGTATTTTATTTATTTAATTTTTTTTTATGAGAATGATATAAAGCAAATTCCTCAAATGCTTTAATAACTTAACACAGTTATACTGCATTGGCTTTGTTCACATCAATTTCTGTGAACCCACAAATTTACCAGCAATTTTACCTTTTGTCCCGTATTGTTACGTTATGGCTTTAGAAACGTTTTCACGAATCCAATTTCAGATGTCAAAGTAAATTGAAACCAGATTATGAGGTAAATTCTATTGGAGTTTGAATTGTTTTGAAATGAAACACTTGATTTTGTATTGAAAACTGGGAAATAAACTTTGAATATCAGTTATTATGCATATGTATATGCGTTTAGATATGTTTTCGTTTATATATTTTTTTTTTACTTTTAAGTTTTAAGATCCTCACGCGACACCGAAACGACAAGAAAATGCTCGAAGATACCGATTATTCAACCCTTACGAGACTAAACATCCAGTATATTATAAAAGACTCATTTACATCACTATTATCAAACCTATTTATTTGGACATATAGAATCGGGCTTTAGGGCTCTACTAAACCATCTAATTCCTCTCGCATCCAATCCCTTCAATCCAAAATCCTGATTGCACTTTACTTTGTCACAAAGCAAGTCTCCCATAATGACCAAAACATTCCATTTGTTGCAGTTAAAACATGTGATAGATACATCTCTTTTAATTCTAAACGCATCCAGTCCTTACTATCCAAAATCCTTCGCAAAATCCTGAATGCTCTTTATTTTGTCACAAATCAACGCCTCCATAATGACCTTAAACATCCCATTTGTTGCAGACATAGCCCGTGATAGATACTCCTCTTTCCATTCTAAACTCCCTGCCTACACAAAACCACTCGTTCGTAATCTATCTTTATTAGATATTCCTGATAATCCTTCAAGACGACTGAAAAGAAAGTGGCCTCGGGAGCTACTGCCCTAAAATAGCTAGTGAAGTGCTACCACTGGATAGTTCTTTCTCAAGACATTTTCACGATTTTTCTTCACTCAGCATATTTATTCATTGTGGTATTTGATACAGTTGTAAATTAAAAAAAATAAGTTTTTAAGGCATCGTTCATTATCCTTTGTTATATTATTCTAGAATTGATTTTATTTATTTTTTTTATTTTGGTAGCAAATATTTTAAATAAGATTTAGAATGGAATAAGGATTGTTCTGTTTATTCATTCAGCGTCACTTTATGCTTCTGTAACTGATCAGATGATGCTACAATGGGGTCCTAACTTTTACCTGTCCAGGTTTATTAAGATACGAATCTTTAACGAGTAACTGACGACACAGAGGTCATTTTACTTCGAGTACAGTACAATCAAGAATATTTTACTCCCTTTTAAAAATCGTACATCTATCTTGACTTCACCACAGATGAACCCATTAAATATGCTCTTAGTACCTTCTAGAAAGAACTCTCATTTTCAAATGCGTTTTTAAGGAATTTTGTTGTTTGTTGATGTTTAGTTGTTTTTTTTTTTTTTTTTTTTTGCATATAAATTATAAATAATTGTATAAACATATATAAAGTTTGTATATAAATATAAATACGTAAGTAAACTGCCTGTTAATACATTTATGATCATTTATGTGCTATCTTGTTTATAATACTGAAGATTTACCATCAGTAATTAGGCTTTACTCCTATAGTGGGTGTTATGAAAAAATTAATACATTCACAAAATAATGTCGAAAAACAATTTTCGTAAAAGATTTCCCGTTTTAACGTCATGAATTCATTGATTTGCTTCTAAATTTCCCACTGTTATATTACTTTCCCCGTTCGCATATGTCAAATATATGCAAGTGAAAGTAAAAAGGACACATTTAGACAGTATTTATCAACCTTGACTATCTCAGTATTTTAATTTCAATTCATCCCATGAAGGAACACAGGGTAGGAAGAAATAGTTGGTTAGTACCTAAGACTGGTACCTTATAACCCACGTAGGCATTGTCATGGACATATTGCGGTCAACATGAATACACACCAAGGTCTGCAGTGGGAGTTATTTTTTATCATGTCGTACTAAATGTCACAAGCTATATCTTACTCAGCAAACAGCTTTGTATTTAAATCAGTTAGAGAACTGTATTTAATAAAAATAATCAAACAAAAATACTAATCATAGGTGGAAATAATCAGGAGTCAATTTTTTTTTTAATTATTTCAATTTTGCCGATGTTTCGGCTTAAGCTTGTGAGCCATCATTAGGGCCTTACTGAACCATAACCATCCAAGCTTAAACGGAAGGGGGTTTATGTTTGGACATGGCTCAGTAATACCCTGATGATGGCTCACAAGCTTGAGCCGAAACGTTGGCAAAATTAAAATAATTAAAAAAAGGTTGTTTCCTGATTATTTCCACCTTTCTACAATCAACTATACATTCTTAAAAATTCGATTAGAAAAAAAATGGCACCATATAATCTATAATTGTGACGTTGATTTCCAAAATGTACTAAAGGACATTTTTTAACGAAATTGATTTTTTTACATATTTTTATTCTCATCATTTTGATTTATCTAAATCTTCTATTTGATTTTATATATTTGACACTCAAGTCCTTTGAAAACGCGATTTAGAAATGAAATTAATTTCTAAAGGTAATACATTACACGATAGATTTCGTTCCAAATCATACTAAAACATTTCATTTCATAACCTTAATATGATGTTATTAATATAGTAAAGAAAACAATTGTAGATTTTAATGTGAAAAGAATCAAATTAGCTAGTTTAATAATATAGTCATCAGTGATTTTCGCGCCTCTTGTAAAATTTCCTCGAATGGATATAGTACCTTTTGGAAATCAATGTCTCAATTGGTATTAAATCTATTTATTCCGAGATTGGACTAGTTGAGCTGGACAAGAAGATTTTATAGCAAACTGAGAAAAGAGAGATTTCATAATAGTTTTTTTAATCCGTCTTCGGGCGATTTTTTTTTTTTTGCGAATAGGGACAAATTTTGATTCTTTCTATTCTTCAGAATATCAGATTTTTCAACCGAAACGTCCATTTTAGAAATGCCTGTATCGCCTTAAAAAATGTTATTGACTCACGCTGCTTTATAAGAGGTTAATTTGCCTATGGCCGTTTCGACTTTCTCCTCAATCCGCAGTTCAGCGCTCTGATATTCAGAAAAAGGAGATTGATGATTATTTTCCTTAATTAGAATTATTCAACATGTTGTTTTTTGTTCTCCTGTTGCCATGTACTTTGTTATCCCCGCGTTAACCTCCAGTCCAAGCATTCTGGCAGCCTCCATTAGGGCCAAAAATCCTTCTTTGATAGACTGCAACGACCGTCCTATGATGTCAACGTCATTCGCGTAAGCTAATAGCTGCATCATATGATTGTAAACAGTGCTATTTGTTTGGATACTCAAGAGCCAAGTTGAACAATAGGCATGCTAACGCATCAACCTAGCGGAGCCCTTTCCTTGAGGAGAACTCTTCCGTTCGATGCCCACCTACCTGTACTGTACATTTCACATCCCTCATGGTCGTCTTTACCAGCCGTATCAATTTATCGCGGATACTGAACCCTTCCAGGGGCTTGTACAGTTATTCACGATTAATGCTGTCATAAGCCGCCTTGAAATCGACAAAGAGATGGTGTGTTTTAATTTGATGTTCATTTCCTCTCTCTAGAATTGTTCTTAGAGAGAATATTTGATCAGTAGTTGATCTTCCTCGTCTAAAGCCAGCTTGGTAGGCACCAAGCTTCTGCTCTGCAAATGGTAGGAGACGCTGAAATAGTATGCTTGATAATATCTTATATCCACAGGAGAGAAGAGAGATACCTCTGTAGTTCTGGCACTGAAGTTTATCTCCTTTCTTGAAAATATGTCTCCTTCTTTCTCCAAATGGTTAATATAATACCTAGAAACCTCTTCAGCAGCTCTCCACCTCCATATTTGAAGAGTTCAGCAGGCATATCATCAGTTCCAGGGGCCCAATTATTCTTTAACCGATTTATAGCATCCATTATTTCCTTATCATTGAGTGGTTCAAGGTTGGATTCTTCATTCATCGTCTTCAATTCTTCACTTGAATGTAACTCAGTGTGATATGCACAGGGTGCTGAACTGAGAAGATCCTCAAAGTGATTTTTCCATTGCGATAGGACGCCATCCTTGTACGCAACTATGTTCCCATTCTTGTCTTTACAAATTTCTAGCACCGTTGTGCGGGACGTTTCCTTCTATTGATACTTCTGAAGAAGTCTCTTGACTCTTTTGCCCTCCAGAGCTCTTCCAGTTTCCCCAGTTCTCCCCTCTCTCTTTGCTTTTTCTAACTTTGATGGAGTCTCTTTTCCTCTCTCCTCTTTATTTTATATTCTTCTACAGCTGTATGGGTATTTGTCTCAACATTTTCTTGTAAGCAATGTTTGTCGTGTTGGTGGCTATTTCACATTCTTCATCGAACAATGTCGGTCTCGCTTCCTTTTCTCTTGACCCATGCACGGTATAAGCGTTTTCCCTCATTTCGGCCACACAACTGTACCAATAAGATTCAACATCAGCCATGTGCACAGCTTGTGATCCGATACTCTTTGCAAGCTGCTTGGTGTACAACTTTTTGGTGTCAGTATCTTATAACTTCCTAAGATTATAATGGTTACATTTTAGGACCGTAACTCCAGTCCTTTAGAATGATAGCTTTGGTGTGAGAAGGGCAATACACAAAAAGTGGTCTGAGTCCACATTGGCGCTTCGAAATGTTCTCACATTTTGAAGACTGGACTTATGCCTTTTATCGACAAGGATGTGATCTATTTGGTTGACATGTTTTCTGTCAGGTGTGGTCCAGGTACCCTTGAGGATGTCTTTATGTGCGAAAAGAGTACTTCCAATGACCATGTCCCTCGAGGTTGCAAAATTAATAAGCCTCACTCCATTTTCATTAGACTGGTCATGGAAACAGTAATTTCCTATTGTTGGGTAATACATCTCTTCTCTTCCTATTTTTGCATTACGATCTCCAGCAATAATTTTCATATCATACTTTCGACATTGATCAAGGGTTCGCTCCAGTTGTTCATAAACTCATATACTTCAGAACCCCGACCCGGTGAGACCATCAATGTTGCCCCCTTTAACTTCGATAAATTTGCCCAGTTCACTTATCTGGGTTCTCTTGTAACGCAAGATAATGCAACAGAGGTGGAGATGAAAAGAAGAATTTTTTTATGGCAAACAGGTACTACTTTGGCCTCCGAAGAGAGTTCACCTCCCGTCTCCTAGACAGGCCGACTAAGCTCCATCTATATAAGAGGTTGGTTCGCCCAGTCCTGTTGTATGGACCAGAAACATGGGCTATTAGTAAAAGAACTGAACAGGACCTAGAAGTCTTTGAGAGAAAAGTACTTCGACGAATTTTTGGAGGAGTTCATCTCAATGGACATTGGAAAAGGCGGACCAATAATGAACTCTATACAGGTTTTAAGGACAATGATGTCGTTATGGCCTTGAAGCTTGGCAGACTGCGGTGGGCTGGTCACGTGGCTAGAATGGAGGATGAGAAGATCCCTAAGGCCATTATGACTGAACCTCTACACGACATCAGAAGAAGAGGAAGACCAGAACTTAGATGGACGGATGGTGTGACAGCAGATCCAAGGGATATCCTGGGAGTGAGGAACTGGATGACGGCTGCACAATATAAATATAACTGGAGAGGGCTGGTGAAGGAGGCCAGGACTCGTCACCGAGTTGTAGCGCCAGATTGATGATGATGTTGTTTTTTGTTCAATGTCTACATCAGATACGCTATGGTGTGGTTAATTGCATCCCTAACACCATCTTTGTATATAGGCGATTTGTATATACCTTTCTATGGTACACTTATCTTACGTTATTTTCTATTCCCATTATATTTCTCCTATAAGTATTTCTCCTATCCTATTCAATGCCTTTATAAACGATCTTACCAATTCAATCCATCACTGCTCCTACCACCTATATGCTGATGACTTTCAGATTTATCTAAGCTTTCCTCCTACTGAGTTATCCGCAGCGTTTACTTGTATTCAAGAAGACCTGGGCAGGATCTGTCATTGGGCAAATCAGAATGATTTAACTTTAAACGCTGCGAAAACTCAGGCTATCATTATTGGATCCGATTCCCTCCTCACATCTATTCCTTCTCTTCCTACCCTATTACTAAATGACCATCCTATCACTTTCAGCTCCTCTGTAAAAAATTTAGGCATCCATTTTGACCAAACCTTATCCTGGAAACCACATATGGCCCAAATTTCCCGAAGGTCAATAAGCTCCCTCAAATTATTCCATCGTTCCCGTCATGTTCTCCCACAGTCCACCCGAAAGCTCCTTTTATCCTCTTTAATTTTCCCTCAATTTGATTATGGATGTGCGGTATATGGTGGCCTCTCGATGATGCTAGAGAAGAGGTTGAAGCAGATCATGAACAGTTCTTTAAGATTCGTTTATGGCACGTCGAGGCGGTCTCATGTATCCCATCTTTATACCGAATCAAATTGGCTTTTTCCCCACACCCGTAGGCAATACTTCCTTGGATCTTTTCTATACCAAACTATCAACTCCCAACATCCTTCCTATATCTATAATCTCCTGCAGTTCAAACCCTCAATTCATCCATTAGAGACTAGATCCCGTATGTCCAACCTTTATATCCCTTTCCACAGAACAAAAAAATATGAATGCTCCTTTCTGGCCCGTTCTACTAGTCTCTGGAATTCCCTCCCATCAAACATCCGCCATGCTCGATCCCTCTCCACATTCAAACACCTTCTCTTCCAGTACCTTCTAGCATCCCAAAATGACGCTGCTTGACAATGTTAAATTTATTAGCAGGATTGTATTCAATATTTTTATTTTTTTTCCACAAGTATCGATCTATTTTTTCAACTATTTTATCTGGAAGATTTATTTATTTTTTTTTTTTTACATTTTTTTTTCTTTTCTTTTTAAATTTTTTATATTGTGATTATTATGCCTGTTATGTGAAAGAAGACTTCGTTTTGTATCATTGTAGTATTTTATTTTTATTTATGTTTAATTGGTTTATTTTTCACTATTTCTTGTCCAGTTTAAGTTACTTTATTATTTCAAAGCTTATGTTATTCTTAAAAGACCAAGTAACAAAATAATGTTAACTTTTATTTTTCTTCTTTTTATTATCCATTCAAACTCATTTATTTTTCATTTTGTCCAAACAACTATTTTCTGAGGATATTTTTTTATTTTAATTTTTATTCATTTTATTTTTATATTTTACGTATAAATTGTAAACATTAGTTAATTATGTTCATTTTGTCTGTTGGCCAGACATACTGTATATTTTAAACTGTGCAAATATGTTATTCTCAAGGGACACAGTCCCAGAATAAAAATCAATTTCTATTCTATTCTATTCTATTCTATTCTATATTCTTTTTGAGACACTATTTTTTTTTTAAACCACTCACTTATTCCTCTGATTATTTAAGGTGAGTTTAGCGTCTTTCCTTTTTTTCACACATTTTTATACAATTCCCGTCAACCTAACAACACATTAACACAAAACATTAAATACATATAAACAAGTTGATAATTACTGATATAAAAGAGACGAGACATTTAAATGAGAAAAAAAAGCTTATTTACAATTATATTGTGCCTGGATATTCATTAAGTGATTAAATGTGCGAGATTCCATCCTATTCCGTACAGCAATAGTCGAAGTGGCGAAATATTAGAGAGGTAACGAGGTTTTCGGGAATTTTCGGTTTATTTGTTTCGATTTGGGGTGATTTAACAGTGAGCTTTAGATAGGAACTTTTAAGTGGCTTAATGTTTTAAATCAAAGCGATTATGTGATAGTAATTACGATTATTTTATTATTTGGGACTGTACTTGGACAAAAGACTGACATGGAGGACCCACATTAGACATAAAAGACAACAGCTGAACAGAAGATTTGGACTACTATCTCGTCTGCTTGACAAGCGGTCCAAATTATCCGTGAACACCAAAATTACTATTTACAAAGTACTGATCAAACCATTATGGACTAACGGGATAGAGCTATGGAGATCTGCCAAATTTTCTAACATCAAAATAATTCAGACCCTTCAATCGAAAATATTGCGAAAATTCGTGGATGCACCGTTTTATGTAACCAACGAATTACTTAACAAGGACTTGGACATACTCACAGTTTCAGACACAGCCGCAGAATATTAAAAAAGATTTCATGACAGACTTACAATATGAACCCATCGGCCCAAACACTTAAATCCTTCACGAACCCGTACAACCCACCCCGACGACTTTTAAGGTGGTGGCCTAGAGATGCCTTGATTTAACCGACTTTCGGAAGTCATCATATTTGCTTATTGCAATTTTTGTTTTTGTAGATAGCAGATAACATTAAAGCACAAACAAAAACAATTGTAAATAAATAAAATTTTATAATTCATATTAAATTCAGGAATAAACATAAAATGATCTAGGACTTTCGTGACACCCAATCCTAAGCCAGGAACATCGTTAAGAGAGAATAATTCCCTCATTAACTATTTCGCCTCATGATTTCTCTTCCAATAGGCTAACTCTCTAACTTTCACCATCTTCACATTATTTTCTGTCGTTAAAATATCTCCTGCAAAAATATCTGTCATAAAGTTGCATTGGTATCGTAAAAACACGAGTGAGGAAGCACTTCTATACTAAGTGTTATAGGCCTCCAGTTTATTGGCTGTACTTCCCATCATCCACAAAATGCACGTATAAAAGTAACTATCAATAAACGCTGCATTTTTATTACTGCATCAAACGAATGAACGAAAAAAGGTAATAATCTGTCCATTCTAGGAGAAATTGTTTATACTCTTTGGTATCTTGGATCAGAACTTTCACACATAAGAAACAAAACTAGCAATTGATGAAATCGATTGAAAAATGAGTAAACATTGAAAATTACTACTATTTCAATTTGGCTAATTAGACGATGCTACAGTGGGAGTACAGAATTATGTCTACCCAGGTTTAATTAGGATAAGAATCATTAACAAGTACCTGACATCACACTGGCTCGGGTCCAACATTGAACTTCTCCTCCGAAGGAAGTCATAACCGATGAAGAAATTTAAATCATTAGGTTATTCAAGTAGGAATATAGAAGTATAATTATAAAAAAATGAAAATTAACTTACATTAATATATATTTTTTTCAGTAAATCATTTTACGTAAGAAAAAAAATCTCCTTTACGTTTCCCAAAGGACCTGCCTTTTGAAATTTTTTTATAACTCCATCCCTGTGGTTAGATACTATACAAAAGCCATATTGCTATACAAATCGTACATTTGTTGCTAAAATAAAGAAAATGTTGTTATAAAGTAATACTGTTAATAATTATTTATACTTTTAAATCATCTCACAAAAAAAATCTGGTGCGTGTTTTATTAAATAATCTATTATATTATTATCTATGACAATAAGTTTGTTTTATTGACTTTTCATCAATTTCATTAACTTTTACAATAGTGTAAAATCATTTTTTTTTTTTTTTTTATCTTTAGCTTTCCAACGGTATATTATATATGGATATTACTGTTCTTAAGTTCAAAAACAAAAAATTGCATTAAATATGTTTGTAGATATCATATTTAGTTGGTTATCGAATTCGTACAACTAACATATTTACCTGTTTTTTAGCAATGCTAATCAGGTGATATGGTCAATTACATAAAAAATACAAAATTAAAGGTACTTTAGAAGAAAAAAATTTGAAATATATGCATTTTAGCCCTGTCAGACTATTTAATCAGAATGAAACCTACATGATATTAAAGCCGTCTAATTTTACACCGATATAGCGACTTTAATCAAAATCGTTGGAGCCGTTTTTGAGAAAATCGTAAAAAGGTGCAAAATGCATAGTATAAAGTGGCTCTTCTGGTAAGCTGATTTTGATGAAAAAGTTCCTGTAACATCTCGGGCGTATAGTTTTTCTTAAATAAAAAATTTCAGTTTTATAGGACTTTTCGTTTAAGCGCAGGTCTTACCACACACACAGAGACCTTTTTGCGGGGCTCAGAAGACCCTAAAACGTGTATTTCCGTTGAAACTGGAATTAGAAAATCTTCACGATCGCAATACTTTCCCTTACTATATTTCCCATATTTAGGTAAGTAAAAGTTAATGTAGTTTTACGGTAAGCAAAATGAGACTCACATGGTAATTAAATTAACTTTGATACATTAAAATGTATTTGGAAAAAGTTCTTATGAAATTTAAAATTGTAATAAAACGAATAAAATTGGAACCGTAAAACATAAAACACAAATTAAGTAAACCAATTTTTGATGTTTTGACCAATTTATGTTTCTAATTTCTGCCGATGATCAAATATAAAAATAATAGACGTTTTATAATAAAAATATATTTTCTCGTCAAGTGCTCTTTTCGTTACGATGAACTCAAATTAAAGTAATAAACTCTTAATTGGTCAAACTGAAGTTTTCTAAACATAAACTACATCACAAGGAGAGTCGCTAGTATAAATAATAAATCATTGACCTTTGATATCTGTTTGAGAAATGAGTTTGATGTATATGTTAATATGAACTTAATAAAAACAGGTTAAACGGAAGATTTTAATATGATATCAAATAATTAGTTGGTTTTTTTGTCTTTCAAAAAACAGTTTATTTCAACAAACTTTAAACGAGTCAACGTTTTGGGGCGTTCCATTAACATAACTCACTAAGATACATCAACAAATTATCAACTAACATCAAAAGATAACTAAGATTTTATATACTAATTAAAAACATTATCAAAAATATACATAGCAATGTTACATAAAAATTATATT
Organism: Piezodorus guildinii; assembly: GCA_023052935.1. Classification (NCBI taxonomy): domain Eukaryota; kingdom Metazoa; phylum Arthropoda; class Insecta; order Hemiptera; family Pentatomidae; genus Piezodorus; species Piezodorus guildinii. The sequence continues at coordinate 91,628,245 of CM041294.1, forward strand.
TACCTGAGTTGTTTAAAAGTTAAATTATGGATTTTTATTTAAAATGTTGCCAATAATTTATGTTAAAAATGTTTTTAAAAAAAATTACCACCAAGGAACAACAACCATCTTTTGACATTTATAATAAAAATGTTAACTTTTAAACAACTAACATATTCTTTGGTCTTTATGGATTAGACTCATCCTATTTACTGTAAAAAGTACAAACTGAATTATTATTAACTATAGGTCGACAATGCAAGTTTTACAATTTTAACTTTTCTTTTGCATCTGCATCGTGAGAACTTAGGTGCTTTGAATCTGTTTTATAATTTATGGTATTTTTTATATTTTTGTTTTTATATACATAGATTCTATTGTTTTTCTAATAAAAATATTTTTTTCTATTTCCATGTATGTAGACCTTTTTAAATAAAAACTGGTTAAGCTGAATACTATAATATTCCGTCATAACCGGGATTAAAACCCAGGACCCGGAGCTCAGTAGACTAACGCTATATCCACTAGACCACGCCTGATTATTGCTGTGCTGTTTCACTCTTGTTGTTATTTTTTTTGAGGTTTCTCCTATGTATATTTTATCACATTCTATGGAATTGATTTTGTATTTTTTTTTAAACAATTTTAACATAAACTATTGACATTTTTAATAAAATTTAACTTTTAAACAAGTCAGGTAAATATAATTTTATGTCACATTGTTATGTATATTTATGATAATTTTAATTAGTATATAAATTAGTTATGTTATGATGTTAGTAGGTAATTTGTTGGTTTATTTTAATGAGTCCTGATGATGGAGAAGGCCCCGAAACGTTGACTCGTGTAAAGGTTGTTGGAATAAACTGTTTTTTGGAAGACAAAGAAACCAACTAATTATTTGTTAATATAAACTTTTTGTTTATTATGTGTTAGCGAAAACATACCTAAAATGGTGCCCTGCAATTACGAACCACCCTGTATAGCAACAGCCGGGTTTGTAGTTATTTTTTTCCTGTTGGTGGGTCTGTTAATTTCTCCTGTCTTTCATTTTTACAATCTTGAAGACCCCTGTAATTTGCATTTATTATTCCTTGATAAAACAAACCCTAAGAAGGAAGAATCCCTCCTACGACCCGGGATAATCCTAAACTAAGCACAATAAGCAACAGACTTGACTTCTATTTAATTTCGCCCGACCGTAAACTCAGCCGTGCAACTTTTAATCGCGTAGCTTGTGAAATATTTTCGTTAGCGGTTTAAATTAAACCTTTTAGACTTATTACTACCTCAATAAAGCTTCTCCCTTTTATGCCCTTTTCTCTTCGAAATTAATCTTCCAGGAGTTCTGGAGCAAAACTTTTAATTTTCCACGTTTAGTGGGAAATTTATAACAGGATAAAGGTTCCCTCCGATTCTTTTTTTTTTTTTTTTTTTTTTTTAATTTTTACGAAATGAAAGCCGGAAATTGCCACTGAATTATAATAAAAAGTTTAATAATTAGAATATTTTTTTTAAAAACTCAATGAAATAGAAGAAACTGATTCATTTTTTTTATTTATATTTTATTGAATTTTACAACTGCATATAACATAAGAGGAGAATCTTCAGTCGTTGGGTGTAAGCGGATGGAGAAGAGCAGCCGAAGATAGTGGAGGAGGATCGCTGAGGAGGCCAATGTCCTACAAGCACTATAGCACTATAGTAAAACCAAATTATACAAATAGCACGCGTTGGCATCATAGTAAACGCACTTTTCATTACAAGTTGAATTTCTGGGTGGAAAAGAATTTTGGTTTTTGCAAAAAAAACTTCGTATGTAACTATTTCAAAATTACAATTTTAGGGTACTTTTACATAAGTAGGAGGTTAGTGAAGGAATCACCAACTGAAAAAGAATTATATAATTGCGACTTTGTTGATTTATAGATTAAAAAATAAAACCCCAATATTAAACTATTACGCATGATAAACATATTCTAATTTTTTTTTTAAATATTTGATGCAATAGAATGGTACTTCTTAATTGTCAATTTTGGTAAAAAAAACAATATATCAAGTGTTTATTTAAATCTTGAATATCTAAATTTATTTTTCGTCTGATTTTTTTCTTTTTGAGCTAGAATTATGTCATTTACTATAATTTTCCTTTTGGTTACATCGTTATTAGACTTCAAAGATCTAAAATTAAACAAGCATCTATTGGAAAGTCTGATTCGAAAATATTTACGATTCCTATCCTTCCCTACCTAGATATTTCATTTATAAGGTAAGTGAAAGTAAAAGTTTATTAGCTGAAACTAAAATGATGTATTATGTTCCTAAGATAGGCCCAATACTCTCACTATACTTCCATAGACGGCTGTAATACTTTCTATAGCTAACTCATTCATCATCTTAGAAGCTTGATTCTTCTCAAACCTAATGACTTATCTATCCTACTTTCACTTATTGCCAAAAATGTCTTCCGTTTTCCAGTTGATATACCCGTTTCTATTTTTGTTAATAGTCTTGTTTATCTATCTACTCTTGTTTAACACAATACTCAATTGAGACGCTGATTTCTGGAAATTTTATTGAAAACGCAAAAATCTCTCATAAATTTGTTGTTTGTTTTAATCATCTAGCGTCTCATGCTCCTAATCCGACGATACTACATTGGGAGTCTTAAATTTTGCCTATCCAGCTTTTATTAGGATAGGGATCTTTAACAATTACCTGACATCGCACAGGATCGAGACCACTTTTTTAGGTTCTTTCTGAAGGACGCCATAACTAAGTATTTTTTACTTTCATTAAAAAAATCTAAGGCTTCTTGCCAGGTATGAACTGCGACCTTGGGCTAAGAAGGGCTAAGAAGCTACTAGCTACTAGACCACAGGTGACTCTTTATGGATTTGTCATAGATCTGATTTATTTTGTGTTAAAAAATTATATATTTTTGGTATAATATTATCAGTAATAATTCTTTGTGTAACTAATCTTTACTATGAGGAATCCTTTGTAAAATCCTCTATGCTCCTTACTTTGTCACGAATAAACTTATCTACAATGACCATGACTGAACTATATTCCGCTTATTAACTCACTAGTCTTAATTCTTGCTCACACTTTGATTTCTCGTAAACCTCCATGACATCATAATTTTATTTTTTTTTGGAGTGCTACTAAGAGATTCTTTTTCCGCGCGTCTGGTTTATGTCATTGTATTACTGTGGACATTTACTTGTTTTATAGTGTTAATTATGTATGTTATTGGTGCATGCAATCCACAGCAAAAGTCGTTAATTAGTTTTGATATAAACAGAATGAAAAAATATTAATAATAAGAAATAAATTAATCATTATAGTTATCATAGGTTTAAATTAAAATTAAAAGAAGATGGCCCCGAGACCTTCTAGTTTAGCATAGTCTTTGGGAGCTGCCAATGGGTGGTATTTGAATCATGACAGTATATCTTGTATCAAATTTACTAAATGTATTTTATTATACAGTTGTAAATAACAATAAAGATATTTAAAAAAATAAAATAAAATAAACCATGCTTAACACACAAGCAGGATTGAAAACTTAGTGATTGCTAAAATACATTTATTATTATAATTTAATTTAATTTTTTTTTAAATAATTGTGGTGTTTGTTATAGGAGAGCTGACAGGCGCTACTTATATCCACGTGTCCATCACATTTCTCTAATAAACAGGTAAGACATTTGATTATTTTGTTCTTTTTTTGTTGAACATTTTCAATCGATTTTTTTTAGGTGTAAGTATAATTTTATTTGCAGATAGTTTATGGATAATCAAATTAAGTTAAACCCTTTGGTGACAATGTTTTCATAGACATTTTATCCGATTGAAATTTCCCAATTAGTTTTGTATATTTAGTTTGCATATATTTTTTTTTTTTTTTTTTTTTTTTTTTATTGTAGGCCGTGGCTATTTTATAATTTTTTAGAACCTTCATCTCTGTCGGAACACAAGATAAAATAAAACTCTCCTTTTCCTAAGGATGATAAGCAAAAGTATTTCTGAAGAAAACTAAACATGACTATCCCCGCTCCTTCTTTAAATATTAGACAAAGCAATTTCTCTTCATCCTTATTCCAAGGATTATGTTTACTCAATGCTTTCTGCTTTGTACCTAATCCTTGCCAGAAAAAATTTCCCGTATTTTTATTTTTACTTCTTTATTTGCACTCTTGACACAGTTCACAGGCTGCTTTAATAACCCGTGAAGGTTACCTGGTTCTTTGATTGAGAATACGATTATTCTTAAATCATTCAAAGTCTCTAGTAGTGATAAAAATCTATAATTTGATTATAAGAGTGTTTATTACCTTTTTTCACATTTTTTTTTCGGTGACGCGACAAGCTGTGTAGGTCCTCTGCCACGCTGCTTAATGCACACTCGTTACTCGATGAATTTTTTTGTTGGGTAGGGTCATCTAGCCCGACGCCTATTTTTGTGTCATGACGGACTAGTTGGCTGACGGGTCTCACATACCCAGGGGAGAGACTGTGAGTGATCTTCACTTATTAAATGCTTGTAACACCCTCCGGAACTGTGGCTCGAACTCATCACCTTTGGCGTGAGAGACTAGCGCCATTTAGCCACGGGCTCCCCGTTTAGTATCTTATATAAATGTAAAATATACTAATGGGAATGTAATGTTTTAAAAAATGTGGAGCGCAAAACATACGACTTTCACTTACCTCGTTGTTAAAAACAATTTAATGTTAACAATTTAAAGTTGAAAATAGTCAAAAGAATTAAATTGATTTTCGATTTTGTTTTCTCTGGCGCGACACGCCGTGTAGGCCCTTGGCCGCATGGTGTAATCTCCTGGGAGACTTTTCTCAGCACGTTTCTCGATAAAATTTTATATAGTAGGGTCATTACTCCCTACTCCTTTTTTTGTGAGTGGCCACAAGTAGGCTGACGTGTCTCACATACCAGAGAGAGAGGGTGTGAGTGAATCCCCTTTTATTTATTTTTTTTTTAATTTTCAATAAAAAACATTAAATAACCTAACAATAGAAGTGGTTATCTACAAGAATCGCTTAGTTTGATTCGCTTTTTACTAATTCATTCAAACTTTGTATATAAGAAAACAGTTTTTATTTCTGAAATTAGTAGCTTTTCAAGGGTATATTATACATCTATATTACTTCCCTTACGTTCAGAAAAAAAAAAAAAAAAAAAAACGAAAAATTTACTCAAACAAAAACTATTTTTCTCTTTATCTGATTTTTTTTTAAATAAAGTTCTTTCGTCTTGTATTATTTACTGATTTTTTATGATATGAATTTTTTTTTTTTTTTTTAATACACAGTTAAAATAACTTTAGAGAAATAAAATATCGGCATTAAAGCCTTTTATTTTACATTGATATGTTTAGTTAAAATAAAATTTTTGGAGCCGTTTTTGAGAACATAATATCCTAGACGTATACGTTTCTAAAGTATGAAATTTTATTTTAATACAACTTATCGTTTTCAAGCTAGGCTTATCACATACGCCCTACACACACAGGCCGTTTGCAATACTTTTTTAACTCGATACATTTGAACTCAGGGAATCCTATAAGTTGTATTTCCCGTGAAAACTCGAATATTAAATATGTTATGACGTATAAAATGAGATATAAAAAAAGATACAGATATCCAGAGACCCAAGGAGGGTTATTTTTTTTTCTCTTCATATCTTTATTTACACCTGTCAGAACCTATCTGACAATCAGCAAATGCGCTGTATAGATAGTGAGATCAGACATGGTAGGCATGGGGAAGGAAAGGTGCCCAGCAGCGCCCCTTCCTAGGCTTAAATTTAGGTAGAGGAGGTCTCTCATCCAGCTTCTCTTTAGCCTTCTTCTGACTGTCATTACTGCTATTGACACATCGTTAATCAGTCTAGTGTCGTGTCCGTTAAGTATACTATGAAAATGAGAATAGAGTGTTCGTATATGTTGGTCAACTATTGGTTGTTGTAAGCCCGTAAATAGGGTTTTGTTGTTTACGTACCAAGGAGCTGTTATGAGTCTTTTGGTTTGAAATTATTGCAGTTTTTGTATGAGAGTCTTTCTTGCTGAACCAAAAATCTGTGAAGCATAAGTCCATATTGGCTTAAGTAGGTATGCGTATGTATTCAGTTTCTGTCCAATTTTTAAAATTGATTAATTAGAGTATAGTACTTTCCGTCGCTGGTTGAGAGTCTGTCTTTTCATCTTTACATGTGGGCCCCAAGTCATCCTTCAATCGAGTGTCGGTCCTAGGTAATGTACAGAGTTGGTCTGAGGAAGTATTTTTTTTTTCATACCCTCTGGTTTTATTTTCAAGGGGGGCGGGGTAGCCGAGTAGGTTAGCGCGCGTTACGTTGACGCGCGTTGCCTAGCAACCACAGAGAACCAAAAATTGGAAACCATAATATTACGAGTTCGAGTCTCAGTACCGGGAGGACTTTTATCTCGGCATTTATACCCCGCCCTCACTCCCTGGTCTGAGAAACCCCCGTATAGCCTTCAAAGGCGAGGTAGGGGTGAACAAAAAAAAAAAAAAAAAAAAAAAAAAAAGTTTTTATTTTCAAACAAATATTAATACAAATGTAATATGTATAGATGTCACTTTTGTCCTTTTATTACCCGGAGGTATTCTAAAGAGGATTGCTATATGCGCTGCATGCACTAGTAATCTTTCAAGGGCTTCTTCTATTATCTTCTACGAAATCACCGGGTATTAATTTAATTTATTGTTTAATAATTACGAATATCCTACACTCTGTGGTTCAAAACCGTAGGTAAAACATTTTTTTTTTCCATGAAAATGATTGAGATTTTTTTTTGCCCGATTGTCCTTTTTCCTTCCACCCTAGATGTGATAAAATGCGAATTAGGAGAGAGAGAGGGCGCTAGTAGAGGGATTATGCGGTATCAATTACAGGAGACCAATCTAAATCCAAAGCGATATCGGTATTCATGGAAACAGCCATCCATTAACACCCCACATCAACCCCTCCTCTTCTTCCAATTTATTTCCGACACGTATTAAATCTAACTACATGCATTTACAGTAATTCCACATAAATAACAAATGCAAAAAAAAAAAAAAATAATAATAAATGTGATGCATGCCTAGCATAACTTCAATTTTATTGTACTGGTAATAAATTTGCAAAGTTTCCATTTATTTTCCCTTAATTAACATCAGGTCCGTCACACACACGAATTTCACATTTGTTAAATCTCTTTTAGAACTTTAAAATAATTTTTTTTTTTTTTTTACCATTTATTGAAATTTATTTGAAACTGTAGATAATAACTGCATTTGGATAACTTGGATAAGATAATAAACCCTACATCCGGACTTACAACAACCAATAGTTTACCGACATGTACGAACTCTCTATCCTAGTTTTCACACTTTACTGTTCGGACATGACAATCTAATTTTAAACGACATATCAATAGCTGAAATGCCTGTCAGAAGGACGCTAAAGAGAAGCTGGATGAGAGAGCTCCTCTGCTAAATTTAGGAGGTGCTGCTGAACACTTTCCTTTCCTGTGCCTATCATGTCAGGTCTCACTTTTTATACAGAACATTTCCCTTATATCCGTTCATTCAGACACGTGCGAGTGGGGAAATGGTTTAGAGAAAAAAAATAATTCAGCACTAAATAGTTATTTTGTATCAGAACTACATATACATGCCCCGTTTTCTCCAATAAATCCCTACAAACACAAGAAACAAATTATAAAGAGCAAAGTATCATAGCCAGAGAGGGAAGCTCCAAGCTAGAGACAGAGAGAACTAAGTGGCCCATCCAATATTAATGCGGACCCAGATGATCCCTTGTGCCTCTGCAACATTATTTCGTATCCTGTCTTCTCCATTAGCGCGTCAGTCTCTTCCTAAGTAAGTGTCTAATGGAACGGTAATAGGAGAAAATTACTTATTTATTTTTGTATAATCTGTTACTGAATAGCGTACGTTTAAAATAGAATTGTAATGTACATGCCGATAAATTAAACTGTTGCAAATAATTCCACAATTGCTTATTATATCTAAATAACTATATTCTGGTATATCAGTTTATATAGCTGTTTACAGGCAATTAACTATTATGAACAGCAGTAAATTAATTAAAGGAAAGTGGCCTATCACCACTGCTAATTTCAAAAATCTATAACTGTTTATTTTTTAAACCGATTTCAGTGATTTAACAACAATGAGTTTTATAATTAGTTTGTAAGTATTTATTCATACGGTGTATTTTTATAAGCTACTACAGTTCAGTACCCGACAAACGATGTCCTGTCTTATCCATGTTTTAGTGAAATCCGCCAAATTGTTAAAGCGTGATGCGGTGACCAAGGGAAAAGAGGATTCTTTTATGTATTTATATATATATATATATATATATATATATATATATATATATATATATATATATATATATAGTGAGGGAGGGAGAGAGAGAGAGTGAGAGAGAGAGAGAAAGAGAGAGAAATGCTTTATTTATTTAGCAATGCTGCCCAAATACATCGGGTTGCTTATAGAACGCAGCATAATTATCAATCACTTGGACATATTTTACATACATTTTCAATTTTTTTTCCTATTCCTATACAAATTTATAATATTTAAAAGTTTTTTTTGTGTTTTTTTCTCTTTGAGTCATTTACATTATTTTATTTTATTTCTCTCTACCACTATATTGTAAATCCCCAGGGAGTCCAAAATCACATTTTCTGCTAACACCGCTATATCACCTATATCGACACCCAAATCTTCCAAAAATCTCCTTGTGCTTCCAGGGATCGCTCCGCGAGACCCAAACGATAGACCTATAACGGAGAACTGTCTCTTGCCAAATGTCTCGCGGAACTTTTCTTTTAGGAAAGGGATGCATTTCTCGTAGATGGCTCTCTTCTCCCTTTCCACTCCACCTGCTTGATCGAGGTCATTAGTCTCATATCGAACGGTATGGTCCAGGATCATTGCAGTAGTTCCGTTCTTCCGGAATGCAACGATGTCTGCGCACTTAACTGATCCGTTCGTATCTGTAGACCTCGTCAAAACAGGTGAAATATTTTTCCCTGAGGAGCTTTGTTAATTCGTTCTTAACCCTGTGGTGCCGACGCGTGATGAGTAGGGATTTGTGAATAGCCCCATTTCCTAGCACATGGGCTGGTGTTTCAGACTCTCTGCCGCATTTGCGACAGAGGGACCCATATATAACTTATGCGTTGTCCGAAAAATAAACTAAAAAAAATAATGAAAGGGGCATAAACAACACGCTTGATGGCTATTCAAACACTAACTTTATTTGGTCTTCTAATCCTCTATATATACATTTCTATTGTTTACAAGAGGTGGTTTGGAATTAAGACTGATAGTCTACCTTATCAGTCCTTAACTCCCCCCCACCAGTTTACGAACAATCCTCGTAAACTATATACAAAAACAAAAAATATAGAAATAAACTACATGAGACATTACAAAAGAAAAAACACAAGTACAAAACGCAAAAGGAAAATACCACCTGAAAATAGAACACAAGATATTGAGAGAAAAATAAAAATAAAATAAAACAACACTTCCAGCAATCTGAACACTGCACACTGCAAAAAACAAAAAAAAAAAAAAACTGACACTTCAAAAACAAAAATGCAAAAAGCGGAGGACACTCCAGCGTTCTAGGATGCCCCCGTCGGTGGGAGTTTCAATTGTTCGAGGTGCACTGTACGCCGCTTCCTGGGTTCCCGTAAGCTCTCGATCGTGACCAAATTGTGTTCACGGATCACAACCACCCGGAAAGGGCCCTCATAACGCCGGAGTTCCTTTCCCCTATTGGTCCCCACCCGCCGGTATACCACCGTACCGATTTTAATGGATCCCATTAGATCCCGCACCCCAAGATTATGCCGCTCCACCCGGCGACGCTTTTCCCTCTCTATCCGATCGCGAACCGTGACCCATAGTTTCCTCAGCGCTAGACTATTGCTCACAATGGGCCCCTCATCTCCCGCCGCACCGCGGCAATCACGCCGGCGACCCTGCAAACCGAAAAGGATTTCGAAAGGGGTAAATTCCGTGACCGAGTGGACGGAGTGGCCACGTCCGGCTCCAACCCCTTCTCTAATTGAAACACCCGCAGGTGGTCACTCAATGTGCTGTGAAGGCGCTCGATACCACCTCGGCTTTTCGGATGACCCGGTGTATTAAGATGCCACGTGACACCCAAAACCTTCATCTCCTCCCGGACTCTGGCGTTGTCAAATTCGCGACCGCTATCCGACGAAACCGTCTCGGGGACGCCATAAAACTGAAACCAAATCCAAAGGGCCCGCAACACCGCCTCCGCCGTACGCTCTTGAACGGGATACGCCATAGCCACCTTGCTGAACAAATCCAAAACCGTGACCCATTTATAGCCCTTCCACGTAAAGGAATCGATTTGAAGATCCACGAGAGGCGCATCAGCGGTAGGGGTTTCCTCCTGGACGGCGCGAGGTGGATGACGATCATATTTAGCGCGAAGGCACACGTCGCAATTTCCGATGGGTTCCTGGATGGTGCGCTTCATCCCCCGCCAATAATAACGCCGCCGCAACGCATGCAACGTCTCCGTGAGTCCCCGGTGGTTCGTCTTTCCTTGATGATAAGCGAGCGTCACCTCCTTCTGCCGTTCCTCATCACGGATGGTCTCGACTAGCATGGAACAACGGACAAACGACCGGTCAACTCCGATACGCTCCGCCCGCCACAACCGTTGGATCCGTTCCCATATCAAGGCGTTGCCGACAAAGATGTGGTGGGTCCTACCCGGTTTCGACGCGTCCGCCAGCGCTCTACATACCTGGTCATCCCCGACGGACGGCTGAGACCAGACAGTGACAACCGAACACCCGCCGAAGCGTTGAAAATCGATCTTAAGGAGCCCCGATGTCCTCGTCTTCCAGATAATCTGGTGGCGCTTGTCATTCACGATTTCGTCGATTTCCTCCATGACTACAGGACGCCCCTCAGAAGAACGCTCGTCCCCCGACGACGCGGTCTCACCCGCAACGCCCGCCGCTCCAGGTTGGGATTCCTCCCCAGGAGTCCATTCCCTGAGAAACTGTCGAACATCGCGAGAAGACTCGCCCCGTTCCTCCTCTACGGCGTTCACCATGAGCGCCCGCGACAGCCAATCCGCAACAACGTTCTCCTTGCCCGGTTTGTATACAATCTCCATATTGTACTGCCCAAGTAGCTCTTTCCAGCGCGTGACCCTCGCGGAAGACTCCTTCAGCCTCCCCACCCATTGTAGCGGACGATGGTCCGTATGGACCCGGAACCGCCTCCCGAAGACGTACGGCCGGAAATGGTCGACCGCCCATACAATACCGAGGAGTTCTCGCTCCAAGGCACTATAACGAGACTCCGCATCCGTGAGACGCCGACTGGCGTATGCAACAGGGCGCTCCCCACGGTCACTATCCTGAGATAACACTGCCCCAAGAGCGTATTCACTGGCGTCCGTCGTAATAGTGAATGGTCGGTCGAAGTCCGGAAAAGCGAGCACCGGATCACGCTGCAAGTGCTCGATGCACCGGCGTACCTTGTCCGCAATATCTGGGGTCATCACGAGTTTACACCCTTTCCGCAGCAAATTGTTAAGGGGCACAAGATACGCAGCCATAGCTGGAACAAAACGGCGATAATAATTCAAAGCGCCCATTAACCGCCTGATCCCCTTCACCTCGGTCGGGATGGCCATACGCTGTAAGGCCGCCACCTTCTGGGCATCCGGCTTCACGCCCTCCGCGGAGATCGTATGACCCAAAAAACTAATTTCCCGCTGACCTAGGGTGGACTTCTCAGGAGAAAGGCGGAGACCAAATTCCCGCATGCGGTTAAAAACAGCCCGGAGATGCCTAACGTGGTCCCGTTCTGACCTACTAAAGACCAGGAGATCATCCATATAGACCTGGCATACGGATTCGTCCAAACCCCGAAGGAATTCGTCCATCAACCTCTGGAACGTGATAGGAGCATTCTTCAAGCCAAAGGGCATCCGGGTGAATTCATAATGGCCCCTCTCGAACGTGAACGCGGTCTTGTGCCGGTCCCGAGGATGCATTCCGATCTGGTGATAACCCGCCTTCAGATCCAAAGTGCTAAAAATTTTCGCACCACCCAACCTGTCCAATATATCATCGAAACGGGGAAGGGGATATTTCTCATCGACGGTATTCTCGTTCAGCTTACGATAATCAATGACAACCCGATACTTTTCTGTCGTGTCGCCGGGTGCACTTTTCTTTTTGACGGCCCATAGCGGACTATTATAAGGGGACGTACTGTCCACGATTATACCCTGCCGCCGTAAATCGTCCAGCTCAGCCCGAATATGGCTACGAAGCGCCTGAGGGTACCGCCTTTCTTTAACGTAAATCACCCGGTCCTGCTTGAGCGGAATTTCGTGCACCGTTTTGCCAGTAACCCCGAGGACATCTCCTTCTTTAAAAAATATATCGCCGAACTCATCGAGGATAGATGTTTTCCACGTATCAGCCTGATTCACCGCCCCTACGCGTGGTTCACCACCCGCAGCCACGCGAATACATGCAAACTTTCTACCTCCGATTCTTATATCCCATTGGCCCCCTGATTCCTGATCCGCGCGCCGATCTTTCCTAACAGGTCATTCCCTATGATCACCTGATATTCCCTTGGCATCCTACTTACCACATGGACTTGTAAATTGCCGCTCGTTTCTCCCCACGTACCCAAACCCAGCTCGATTTCCCCCTCCACACTACAGGGCCCTCCCAGGGTGATTAAATTACATTGGCATACCTTAACCTGGAGTGCCCTCTCTCCACCTTTCCACTTCTCTAGCGCCTCTCTGCATGCGATGGTGCACGAGCTCCCGGTGTCCACCAGGCATGCGACTCCCTCCACGCTGATGATAGGCAGACCGCCGCTCTCTCCTCTCGCATGGTAGCTCACCAACGTGCGGTTGCCCCTCTGCAGATACCCGCCTCAGATTTCCTCACGGGAGGACTGCGCTGCCGTTTCCGGTCGCCTCCACACACTCCTCCTGCTCCTCTGGCCACCTCCTCGAGCGGGGACGTCCGCCTCAGTCTCCGTTTCCGTTTCCTCAGACCGTCCGGATGATTCGCTTGCCGATGCCATATGCCTCCTCTGGAACCGTCCTGGTCGGACTCTTTGAGCATTTACTTCCATAGGTTCCGGTTGGTTTGCATCGCGCCGCCGGTACATGTAAGGGCAATGTCTTGCCATATGTCCCTCCACTCCGCACTCAAAGCACCTAGTGCGTGGACATTGGGCCACCAGATGCCCGAGCTTGCCACAACCATGGCACTTGCGGTCCTCCCGCCTCCCGCTGCTTCTCGGTTTTGCTGGCCTTCGATCACCTTGCGGAGGTCTCTCTCTCCTATTCTCCCGAAATTCTCTTCTTTTCCAAACGGGAGTGGTCCTAGGCTGATTGTGCGAGACTCGTGTCCAACCATGTTCCTCCGTCTCCATCCTAGATTCTTCCTCGCGGGCACTGGCGTCCATCATTTCTTGAGCGCAGTCGATGAACGAGCGCTCCCTCTGAAACCCTTCTCTTTTACCGGTTTCCTTCGCCAGCTGCACCTTTAGAATTATAGCTAGAAAATCCATCCTAAAGTGGACCTCCTCAACACTCGCGGTCTCTCTCATTTTCTCCGTTATTCGGTTAAACTTCGTGAGTAGTTCTCCCGCATACTGGCCATTAGACTGCCGCGGCTTCTTAGTTTCTCTTATTATGTGAAAAACATCTTCTTCAGGGGCCCATCTTCCCCCTCCGTAGGCCTTCTTTAGTCGCTCTTTCACGACGCTCCAGGGTGTCTCCTCATCGGCTTGGATATGATTCAGGATGCTCCTCCTCACCCTGCAAACCACTGCAGCTTTTAACGCCTCAGCATCTTCTCCGTCTAACAGTCTTTCAGACAACTTTGACTGAATCCTCACCATCAAGCGATCGCCCCCTTTTAGAAAGTGATTGAGCTCACCAATCTCTCCAGTGAATCTGTCAAGGTCGGATGTAGCCTTCCTCAATTCCTGAGCTGTCGCTGTTTGGATCTTCACCCACTCCAGCGTCGTTCTATGCGCCTGCGCCAGTGAAACTTCCGGTAGTGGCGGTAACTCAACTGCCGCCGCTGCCGCCTGCTGTGGCCCAGCCGGTGGGACATTTAGAACGGCTGGTCTCAAAACTACGTTTTCTGCCATAATATTGGTTTTCGCAGGCAAGAGATTAAAAAAAAAATAATAATAAAATAACTCACGTACGCTGAGTAGCAGGTAAGTACAAAAAAAAATTACGTGTTTCGAACTTATCTAAAGGTCCCGGGTTTCGGCACCACTTATGCGTTGTCCGAAAAATAAACTAAAAAAAATAATAAAAGGGGCATAAACAACACGCTTGATGGCTATTCAAACACTAACTTTATTTGGTCTTCTAATCCTCTATATATACATTTCTATTGTTTACAAGAGGTGGTTTGGAATTAAGACTGATAGTCTACCTTATCAGTCCTTAACTTATATATATATATATATATATATATATCTATATATATATATATATATATATATATATATATATAGATAGATAGATAGATAGATAGATAGATAGATACATAAATGTATAGATAGGTAGTTTATTATCACATTATGACCTTCGTAAATTAAAAAAAACAAAAAAAAAAAAAAAAAAAACACAGTGATTTCATCTTTTACTCTTTCATACGATTCTTCTCCTGACTGTCATATACACAAAAAAAAAAGAAAAAAAAGAATTATTAAAATCGTTCAAGGCGTTAACGAGTGATGCGATAACCAAGGGAAAAGGGGATTCATATATATATTTATATATAGAAAGAGCGAGAGAGAGAGATTTGGCCTCTACGTACTATGAAAGGTAAGCTCATAACTTCTGATAGAGGGAGTATTTAAAAAAATAAAATAAATATATAAGTTAAACGAATATACAGTAATTTAGATGTATAATACACCGTTAAAAAGCTACAGATTTTAGAATTTTTTTTATTTGATTTACGGAATTGTAAAGTTAACGGAGAGTGATGAAAAGCCAATAAAACAAAATGATTGCTGTAGATAATAATATAATAGATTATTTAATAAAACACATGTTTCTATTGAAATTCAATTTAATTAATTCTTTAACTATATTTTTTTATAATATAATGTATGTAAAAATTGTTGAACAACGGAGGTAAGTGAAAGTCGTGTTTCGCGCACCAGAGGTTTTATTGTATGATTGGAGATGCTGGGATTGGGATTCCTATTTTAAATATCACTAGAAAAAAGGATAAAGATGTTCTTAAGAAAAAAGAAAAAAAATTGTATCAATTAAATTAGGCTAAAACTACCGACATTACAATAATGAGAAGATTTTCGATGTTTCCATCTTAGAGGAAGGTCCTTAACTCTATCGTTTCTTTCTCGATTTCTTCAATACTTCCTCTGATTTCTTTCAATATCTTCCACTAACGATGATAGATCCGAACTCCGGACTTACTACCACTTTGTGATTGAATGAGGCATTAGTGATTCCGCGAGAGGCCTGGATTGGAAACCGCCTATCAAGACCTTCATTAC
This sequence comes from Piezodorus guildinii, assembly GCA_023052935.1. Classification (NCBI taxonomy): domain Eukaryota; kingdom Metazoa; phylum Arthropoda; class Insecta; order Hemiptera; family Pentatomidae; genus Piezodorus; species Piezodorus guildinii. Next base: position 91,643,878 of record CM041294.1, read on the forward strand.
TCCGCGCGGCACTCTTCCACAAGCAATAAGGGCCGCCATTTGTCAAGGGGATGATATCTCAAGATGACGTCCCAAGCTGCTGCCAGGCTCGGGCAGAGAATGAGGATTATCGGGCTTAATATCTGTGCCAGGTGTGGCTGATCTCGTGGTCTGACAGCTTGGCGAGGATGTCGGGATGTCTGCGATTTATGGTATATGAGTCTCCTTGAGTGCCATGTAATGAGACTAACATAACTCTGGTGAAATGAAAAAATCCAACGCACGGCTTTTACTTACTCTAGCCATTAAAAGAATGTTACAAAATATTAAATAATCTTATATGAAGAAGATAGGAGCGGCGTGGTCTAGTGAATACCGCTAGTCTACTGTGCTCCGGGTCCTGGGTTCGAATCCCGGTTCTGACGTAATATTATTTATACTGCTATTTCGGCCGGAAGGGGGGGGAGAGGCGATTCTGGGGTATGGAGACCCTCCTGGGGCAGACCCAGCCTCTATAAAGTGGTTACCCAAAATGGGGAAAAAAACCCTGGAGGCTGAGCGTGAATCACCTCATTGCCGTTGGCCTTAAAACAGTACGGATCTCTGTATGTAATTTTTTTTTTTTTTTTTTAATTTAATAAGATGGTTGGGGCTGCGGTCTTAAAGAAAACAAACATTAACAAGTATTAGTTATTAATGTATATTTTGTTCCTCATCTAATATTCTCAACCGCTAACTAAACTTCATTATTTTAAATAAACAATAAATAAGTCTGTAGTTAAAATTGAATTTTTCTTCAATATATTGAGTTTAATAAAAATCGTAAGAGCCGTTATTGAAAAAAGTAAAAAGGTGCAAAATACGTAGTATAAAGTGGCTCTTCTGGTAAGCTGATTTTGATTAAAAAGTTGCTGTAACATCTCAGGCGTATAGTTGACTTAAATATGAAATTTGAGTTCTGTACTACTTTTTGTTTATGCGCTAGATTTACCACAAACCCACACACACACAAACACACACAGACCTTTATGCGGAAATTTGGTATTTCGACTCAGAGGGGACCCTTACACGTCTATTTCCGTTGAATACTGGGATTCGGAAATTTTCACGATCGCAATACTTTCCCTTACTATATATTTCGTATATAGGTAAGTGAAAGTAAACAATTATACAGGATGTTTGATAAATGTCTCGTCATATTGCGGAAGCCGGTACTAGAACTCAAAAGAAACAAAAACGTTCATATGAGCCATAGTCTGATTCTCGATGTTTAAGGTGGAGTATCTATGATTTTGGCTGTTATTCATGGTTTTTGTTGAACAGCAAATTTGATTTTCTTCTTAACTGTTTACAATCGTCCTAGTCATGGTTCATATGATTTTTTTTTTCCACTCGAGGCCTCGTATCTGAACTCACTATACCGCTAGACATTTATGAGACACCCTGTATATTAGTAATATAGACATTTATTTATATAGAACGTTATACATAATTAATCATCGTTAAAGTATGTTGATCTCTAGATAAATCGATTCATGGTTGATATTATTTCGAACAGAAAATAAGACAGAAATCTGCAGACCGAACCTTTATTAGTTCATGATGATAGGTATTTAAAAGTCTCAAGCATTTAGTAGTAAAGCAGTTTGATTGATAATGAATTAATTTTATAATAAAAAAACGAGCGAGCATTAGTTACATATGATGTGTGGCATTAAAACTAGGATTAATACAATTATTTATGAAAAAAATATTCTCTATTGAGTTTCTGACTAGTGAACTGTTGTCAAATTGTCGATCCGATTAACAGCAACAGAGGTAGAACTTGTAAAACTGAGGGTGAAAGAATGTTACACTATGAAAGTTACTCATCACTAGCCAAAGGGCATGCCCATTCCCACATGCCAAGAACTTAATCGCTGGTAGATAAAGACACAAAAAGAAGTTATGTCCATTGATAAGCTGATTTCCAAACTGTACTGCAGAACAATAATATTTCTTCATTATTAATTATTTATTGCACAGCACTATTTTAGGTATATCTTTACTGACATTGAGTAATCAAAAAAGTTTATAATAACATATATCTCAAACTCATTTCTTAAACAGATATCACTGGTTAAAGATTCATGTATTAACAGCACTAAAACTGACTGCACAAAGTTTGACGTGTTTAATTCTAAATAAAAGGTTTCAATCTCCTAATAAACAAATTAACGATAAACAATGACAGTAGTTGCTCATCTGTAGGAGGTCTCTTGGCCATCTTCTTTTAAGGGATTGTCAGGAATAGATGTGGAAGAAAGGTCACGGATATTGTGGGTTTGAGTGGGCAGAGAGTTCAGAATGAAAAGAGGTATATCTTTAACGGGCCAAGTCTTCAACAAATGGGATATTTAGGTCTTTATGGATGATTTAATTGGTAACAAAGTAAGGAGCACTGAGGATTTTTCGAAATGAAGGAGAGGAATTCGATGGTTTAGTGGACCCCCATAGCTCAAGGTTCAAATAGGCCTGATAATTGTTATATAAATGAGTTTTTTGAAGTAAGTAGGAAGTTTTGAGCGTTTTTCGAGTAAGTTTTGTAGTAATCTATATCTACGAGTAGTTTCCTGTCGCTTCAGTCTAATATGAGGATTCCATGTTATGCGTTTGTCGAGGTGGAGTCCTAAGTACAGGAGTAAGTAGGATATTGTTAAATGATACGGTGGGGCAAGAAGTCATAGGTTTACGACGTAGAGTGAAGTTAATTTGGTAGGATTTATTTTAATTCTCCAATTTTGACACGATTCTTCAATGGTTGATAATGCTAATCTAATTTTTTTTTTCGAGCTAAACTTGCTCACAGTTTTTTAAGAGTTGGACATTTTGGCTCCAGAGGTTCTAAAACATATATTTTCGTATATTAAAACATATATAGCTTGAATTTGAAAATGTTCAAAATCACAATACGTTCCCTTACTATGTATTTCATATAAATAATTTTGTTTTCTCTTTAAAAAAATTGCTTTTTTTTTTAAATTATTTCTTTTATACTGACTGCTACTTGTTTCCATGTATACAGGTTTTGGTATTTAACCGGATAGGTCAAAAGGCCAGGTAAGGTCAATGCTCTTTAAAATATAAATAATTTTAGAGCAGAATATAATTCAAAATTCACTTAGCGACTCAATTAACAAAGAAAAATAATCTGAAAGGGGTTTGTCAAATATTAATTATTTTTAAGACCAAATAGAAAAAAAAAAAATATAAAACGAACTAGCATTTTAGAATTGGAATTTTTGTTTGACCAGTTTAATTTAAAATTCAGTAATTACACAAGAATCATTAAATTACTTCCTTTATAATTAAAACAAAAGATAAACTTAACTTTTTATTTTATATTTTCAATATATATTTTCTGGTGTGGTTTCCCAACACTCGATAATTATACCAGCTTAAGCAGCCTCAGGGGTCAGTACTTACCTTATTATTCACATGTGATCATTCAGTCAGGTCCTTGAGTCTAGAAGGTGACAATAAACACAATTTTAATAAATCATATTTATTATTTTTTCATTTTGTTAAATTTATAATGATCCTATTGGGTCAACTGCGGTAATAACTGTTGGTTGTGTTAGGCGTGTAAAATGGCGGTCCCGAGTCGGTACTTTAAGTACTCGTTGAAGATCCCTATCCTAATCAAACCTGGATTGAAAAATTTTGGACTTCCACTGCAGCATTATCCTGATTATCCACAGTAACATTAAGTGAGGTTAAATGATGATACCAAACCAAATAACCCTGAAGTAAGGCCAGCGCTATCCGTCACTCACACCCACTAAACCCTCACAACCTTACAGTCTAGCGGGCACTGTATAACCTGCCCCGCGTCTATTTCTAGCTTATATCAGCAGAATTTTTATGAACATTTGTTTATAAAGATTTGACAATTACATCTAAAAGTACTGTAATTAGGGGTGAGCATGAATTTTCGCGTTGTAAGATAAGTTCGTAGCGGGTTTTACTTGCTATATATATATAAAACAAAATAAAAATCTTATGATTCTTGTAAATATTTTTAATCAATTATATATAACCCATTTTGATTACTTACATGTTGTCATCTTTTAGGTATTTTAAGAATTTGGTCATTATCAACAATTGAAAGATGATCCACGCCCTTAGCGCTTTCCTAATCAAAATTTCTGATTTTCGACCGAAAAAATCACTTACGGACAGGACTTTCTATTAAAGCACCATTTCCATACACGCTGCAAATTGCGTTAACAGTCCATGCAGTGGATATTCGTTTTCGAAATAAAAAAATCATTCAATGGCAAAATGGTTAATTTCTTTCCTCTCCATTTTGAATATGCAAAATACAACTTAAAGGTTATGAATTTCGTTGAAACTATGCATCTGTCAACAAAAACACCTTAACTAACCTTTTTTTTAGAATATGTAAACATTATTAAGCAAGTAGGTATTATTTATCAAACACAGAGAGGAATAAGTTGAATTATTGAAAAACGCTGTGAACTTATGTTATAATCAATAATTCATCAGCTTGTTAAAGAACAACTAGTTGCTGTACTGAAAACATTTAAGTGCCGTTCGCGTTAGTAGTAGGCCATTTTGTTGAGTTGCTTTCTAAGTAATGTGTGCATATAATGAATAGTAGAAGATCAAGTATCGATATTTGCGGCTTATCAATATTATTTTTTTTTAGTTTTTATTTATTTATTCTCCACACAATGAGCTAGCAAGAGCGAACATCATTCAAGCATGTCCTTCACAACTCCCGCACTTACATCTCTACTATACTTTCTAATCCTCCTAGACTGTTCCTCTCACCTCTTTCTTAGTCCACACTCTTTATCGTCCATTTTTTTCTTCCTGCAAAAACTCAACTTTTTTTAGTTTTCCCCCAAAGCTTTCTATCCAATCAATGCTTATGCTTGATTTATAGCCTACTTATACACTTATAACTAAAAACTTATCGTGAAAATACTCTTATAGTTCAGTTGACTAATAAAACAGTAGTAAAACCTCAGTTCCTAGTCCAGATGTATATGTGGTTTATTAAATAAAAGTAATAGGCTAGCGAACCGAAGATTCAATGCCGATACTACCAAACTCCGCCTGCACAGACTCGTCCAATGCTCACCGTTCAAGCCAAGCCTGAATCAGCCTTAACGTAATCTCCATCGACGTTTCGCTACCTTTCGACGTCTACCAATTGGATCAGCGAATACCAACTTTCTCTGAACCCGATCCTAACCGAGCCAACAACTTTACTTGCCATTTGAGTCTCCGCTATGCTATCAATCAATTTATTTACAAGATACAAACTCGCAATTCCGCGTTGTGCAACCTTTAAATCCCCAGTGGCTCACTCTCTTCGGACCAAATATTTTACGCAATGCCTTATTTCGAAATCTTAAGTTGTGTACATCCTTTAAAGGAAGCGGCCACGTTTCACATCCGTAAAGAACCGTCGGAAGAATAATAGTTTTATAAATTCTAACCTTTATGTTTTTAGACAGAAGCCGCGAGCTATGTAATTTAGCAACTGGATAATAACACGCATTTCCCACCTTTAACCGGGACTTTATTTCTTCCTGGATTTCATTTTTTCTTGTTATCATTGAACATAAATACTTGAATTTCTTACTTGTTCAAAAGTATGCCCTGATATATGAATATTACTAAGATTGACACAGTTTCTGCTACTAATCATATATTTCGTCTCGTCGTATTTATTTCGAGTCCTATTTCTTTACGTTTTTATAAACACTTGTATTTAGTTGTATGTTTCAGTTTCTTCACCTAGCAGTACGAATCATCAGCATATCCCAAAATGAATTTATCACCCATATTTAAACTTTCTCGGTACTTTATGTAATGTTTCTTTTTCTATGACATATTCTAAAGCAATATAAAATAAAACAGGTGAAAAAGGTGTGGTTTATTAAATATAAAAATATATTATATATATATATATATAATATATATAATATATATATATATATATATATAATATATATATAATCACCAAGTTTTATCTTTATTTCTCAGACAAGTTTAAAAAACACTTTTTATATACATTAAATTAGAGGATTCTCAAAAGCTAGTCAGCCCAAACCTCAGGGCATTTCTCACAATGTCCGAACAAGACACCGAAACGTCTAAAGTAGTTTGTGTAAGATATTGATGGTGAATTACGACAAGGAAAGAATAAAGCATATAATTTCAAACCAAAATTGGATCCAGTAAAATTATATTTGAGTGGTTCTTGAAAGTGTATTCAATAAAATACGTTTTATACATTAATATCAATGCTATGGTAATTGACAAGAAGGCTATAAAGATCTATTTCCTATTATCTAACATTGCCAGATTTTACAAACCTTTTAAAAAAGACTTATCTCTACAAGAAATATGATTCCTGCCACAAAAGACCCCCAAAAAACCTTTTCATCATGAGCTGAGGCGGTCATGCCATTTGCTTATCACGACTTTTCATGATCGTCGCTTTCGCAGAGCTTCAAGTGATAAATTTCAGGTTTCATCAACGAATTTCTGTTGTTACAGATATGATGATATTTCTTTTTCTTTTTATGGCGAAATTTTACACCAACAATGATTTAAAAAAAAAATTAATACACCTACAATCCTTTAAGGGTCTTATGCTAAGTAAATATATATTCCTACTTTTATGTACAAAGTCCAAAAGGTGTTGGGCAGACACTAAAATGTTTTTGGCTGCCCTCTGTATAGTGATTGAGTGGTTTACTGGAAGGACACTTCACCCAAGTGTACTGTCCCTATTACAACATCTATTCCCTTTCTACATCATATTATCACGATTGAAGATATCGATAGTATCCCTTCAGATGTCCCTAGATTAATAAAAATAAAAATAGGCTTACCGAACCCGAAGATTAGATGCCTATACCACTAAATACAGCCTCAACATACTCCCCCAACGATCACCGCTCAAGCTCAAACCCCCGAGATCTGGGTTTACACATCCTCCCATCGACGCTTCGGCCTACCTTTCGGACGCCTGCCATTCGGTCCAGCGAATACCAACTTTTTGGGAATCCTTCTTCACTGAGCCCAACAACTTTATCACCTCAACTATATTCTCAGGGTACAAGTTCCCCAATTTCGCGTTGTAAAACCTTTCCTCTCCCGTAGCCTCACCTCTCTTTGGGCCAACTATTTAAACAGTAACTTATTTTCGAAAATGTTAAGGCGTTGTTCATCCTTTAACGTAAGCGGCCACGTTTCACATCCGTAAAGAACCGTCGGAAGAATATTTTTTATTTAAACATATTTATTGATATTTACGACTGTATTATGATATACAACAAGTAAATGTGATTGGACATAGTAAACTGACATGAAATACATGTAGAGACGCCACCCATTGGCAGCACTATAAATATATGTTAAACTAGAAGGTCTCGGGGCTATCTTCTTTTCAGACGCCTCGAAGGATTATCAGGAATCGAAGAGGATGATAGGATAGAAACTAGTAGATTAGAGTGGAAGGTTGGAGCGTTTGTCCTGTGAGTGTTAAATTAGACGGAAGAAAAATGGTTTTATAAATTCAAACTAAGTTTTTATACAGAAGTCGCGAGCTAAGTAATTTCGCAATTGAATAATAACACGCCTTTAACCGGGACTTTATTTCATCCTGGATTTCATTTTTTTCTTGTTATCATTGAACCTAAATACTTTAATATCTCTACGTGTTGAAATTTATGCACTAAGATATCAATATCACCTAGATCGTCACCGTTTCTGCTACTAATAATATATATCGCCTTATCGGCATTTAGTTCCAGCCCTATTTCTTTACCGGTTTTTATTAACGCACTTGTATTTAGTTGTATAGATTTCGTGTCTTCGCCTAGCCGTACCAAATCATCGGCGTATCCCAGAACCGGAATTGTATCACTTAGATTCAACCCTTTCTCGGTACACGTCGATAGATTCTAACTTTATGGAATGTTTTCGACAAACATATCTCCACTAGGTTTACTAACTTTCTTTCCCTGTTCAATCATGATCAGGTTTCCCTAGAATAGAGAAACATAGAAAAATAAAGAGAAGATACAACTAAAAGAGCAAGTAAACAGGAAGCTCTAGTATCAGTAGTAGTGAAGGAAAGATCTACCAAAGGCACTCAGCCAGCCCAACCTAACAACTAACCCTAACTAACGGCCTATGGTCATTCCCTTCACTGCTAGCTTCACAAGCATTTTTTTCCTGTCTTTATTTAAAGAATATATTTGTTTTCTTCATCTTGTTTTTTTTTTTTTTTAAATTTTAACTATATATATATATATATATATATATATATATATATATATATATATATATATATATATATATATATATCTGTTTTTAGAATAATAATCGTAATTGGCAGAAATATAAGTGTAAAAAATTATTATTTTGTCATTAAGAAAGGGCCTCAGGTCCTAAGACAATAAAAATCTAAACTAATCTCTCTCTCTCTCTCTCTGTCTCTCTCTCTCTCTCTCTCTCTCATATATAGGATAACTCTTACACTACTCTTTAACTACAGGAGTTAGACTGAGTGGTGTGCTGGTGCTCAATGAAATTCTTTGTTGCAGTGTTGAAAAGGATTCTATGTATATACATAGACGGAGGATAGAAACGTCCAAATAAAGAAAATTAAGGAGGAGTGATAGTTTAATGACCTAAAACCCGAATTATTTCAAACAAAATTATAATATAAAAGGGTCGATGAATTAATTTCTTGTATATATATATATATATATATATATATATATATATATAAAATAAAATTCTTTTATTAGATGGAAATCCTAACTCGCAAATATCGGGTTGTAAAACAAGTTGGTAGCGTTTTTTTACTGGTGATTTCAGTGTATATATTCACATATATATATATATATATATATATATATATATATATATATATATATATATATATATATATATATATATATATATATGTGTGTGTGTGTGTGTGTGTGTGTGAGAGATAGAGAGAGAGGGAGATAGAGGTTGTCCCTACAACTTGTTCCAGATAATACTGGGACAAAAGCTGACGGGAGTGTTTATAGCGAGGGTGAAAATGAAAGGAGAGTTTTGATTGGTCGGGCGGTAGGAGATGAGCTGATAGCTGTATGTATGATGGATCTGACAGTGCTTGATAGAGATGGCAGGGATCAGGTGTGGTAGCTTCCTTCATCCATCTGTCTGTCCTCTAAATGATCTGTCTGTCTGGGACTTATTGAATTCAGTGCACCGTATTGTTTCAATAATGTTTAATCGTCTTCACCTGTTTACCTGTTTGTATTTTATTCAAATAATCATTCACTTAATTGTTGTTGTCGTTTTGGTTATAAGGACAAAAAACTACGAGTGGTTATTATTGCCAAAAAAATCTTCAGGAGACGATTAACTTACCTAGGATTAAAAAAATAAAATAAAATGAAAGGAGAGAAACGGACGAAATCGATTCTAGAAGGAAGAAATCAATAACAAGTAAATAGAATAATAGGAAAAATAAACATTATGTTTAAATAGGAACAGTTAACATACTGATTAGCATACAAAAATGATCTGCAACACACAACTTTCACTTACCTCCCTTATTGAAAGCAATTTAAGAATTTTTAAATAAATTTTAAGATAAAAATAAATTGTTAAAGAATTAATTATTTTGAATTTCAATAGAAACATGTGTTTTATTAAATAAACTATTATATTTTTATTTACAAAACTCACTTAGATTTATCGGCTTTTCATCTCTCTCCATTAACCTTTAAAATTCCATGTATTATATAATATTCTTTCTAAAACCTTTAACTATCCAACGGTATATTATACATGTATATTACTATTTTCGTGTTCTAAAACATAAAAATCGAATAGAAAAAATATGTTTGCACTTTTCTCCTTTAGTTCCTCGCTCAACATTTATATTTACCCGTTATTTATCAATGCTACTAAGATGGTGTTCCAATTTTTTTTTTAAATCTACAAAATTAAAGGTACTTTAGAGGATACAAATTTAAAATATCGGCATTAAAGCCCTGTTGGACTATTCAATCAGAATGAAATCTACAGCATATTAAACCCCATAAAATTTTACATTGATTTTTAGAGTTTAATCAAAATCGCTAGTGCAATTTTTGAGAAAATCGTAAAAAGTAGTTCTTCCGGTCAGCTGATTTTGAAGAAAACGTTTCTGTAACGTATACAGGCGTATACTTTTCGTAAATATGAAATTTCAGTTTCATAGGACAATCCGTTTTTTCCCGGGATTTACCACACACAACACACAGACCTTTTTTCGCGACTTGGTTATTTGGACTCGGGAGACTGTAAAAGGTTTATTTCCGTTGAAAACTGGAATTCGAAAATTTTCACGATCGCAATACTTTCCATTTCTATATATTTCATACATAGGTAAGTAAAGTAATAAACCAGTGACTCAACAATCCTAGAATATATCCAGAATGTATGGTTGTATGTTATCTTACAACAATCATCTTTTACCGAAGTATTCAGAAGTCAAACTATAGTAAAATAAAAATAAAACATTATTCCCTTTATACATGTAAATACCTAATATCCATAATTAGAGTATCTTATTTACCATTATACATGTTCAACTATGTAAATACATGAGTATTCACATATATATGATTCAATAAGGACACATATATTTGTATTCATGTGTGTAAATAGGAATATTTGAATTTGTATTCATTTTTTTAATGCAAATACATTCATGCCTACTTTGATGCATAGGGATCAACTTGGTAAAATAATCCCAAGTCTAACTCAAAAATTTTCACGATCGCGAAACTTTCTCTCAGTATATATTTCATATATAGGTAAGTGAAAGTAAAAAGAATTTGTGTTAATTGAGCTAATATAAACGAATATTCTTCAGCAACTGTTTCGTGCGACTTTTCGTTTTCGCGCTAGACTTACCTCACACTATCACAAACACATACCTTTTTGCGCGACTTAGTTATTTGGATTCAGTGGATCCAAAAACATATATTTCCGTTAAAAACTGCAATTCGAATATTTTTACGATCGTAATACTTTCCCTTTCTATTATTTCATATAAAGTTAAGTGAATGTAAACAATTCATTTGAAATATAAAATGGTAATAAATCTAATAAGAAAAGAACCGTTTTACAAAAAAAATAAACTGAATACATTCTTATTTTTTTACCACTTTATGTTTCTAATTTTTGCCGATTTTTAAATATGATAATGAATGGACATAATAAAATAAACATAATATTTTATTGTTAAATGTAATTTTCGTTACGATGAACTCATAATACCATAATTTTAAACTTTTAGTTGATCAAACTGAACTTTTTTTTAATTTAAAATATACTACAGGTAAATTGAACCCGACCGAAGTTTATAGTTCGCTTCTAAACTATGGAAAGAATAATAGATTTTTTTTATTGTTTAAATATAAGATTATATAAGCTATATAAAACTGCTGATTCAGCCCGCAACTCCCGTAACACTTGCAGACTTGCATGAACTAGCCGTGCACTGATAGATTGAGACCAGTGGAGCCGCGTGCAGCCAGTTCTGGATCCAGACACTGTCTAGATCCAAGGCCTTGCTGTACCAGTGACATTTGAGAACTGCTGCATCAGCACCTAGTCATTTGCAGAGGGAAAGTGGGTAATAAACCTTATGGCTTCGGTGGCATTGGTACAGGAGATGGTGTGATGTGCTTAGTAGCTTCGGAATTAGGACAAACTGATGGCTAGTAGCAATATTTCGGCAATTCAAGGTGAGAAATTATAGTCTATTTGTTTATAATTTTACTTTCAATTACCTATATATATGAAATGTGTATCAAGAAAATATATTTCGATGGTGAACATTATAGTGCTCGAATTTTTACCGGAAATACACGTTTTAGGATCCCTTAAGTCCCACAAAATGGTCTTTGTGTCAGTATGTAGTAAGCCTAGCACGAAAACTAAAATTGTACGAAACTGAAATTTTATATCTGTGGCGGTCGTGAATGAGTTAACTCCACATATCGCTCCCTCAGACCGTCTCCCACGTCGTGTTAAATTAGTTAAAGAAATTTAACTTGGTGGAAGAAATTTAAGGTGGAAAGAAAGCTGTATATTGGGTATTGCATAAAGTTTAAGTCGCTCACCTGTTAAATGAAATATTTTGATTTAACCACTTATTCACGACCGCCACAGATATTTAAAACAATTACATACCCCAAATGTTACAGCAAATTTTTCACTAAAATCGGCAAACCAGAAGACCCTGCTTCATACCAGGCATTTTGCACCTTCTAATGGTTTTCTCGAAAATGGCTCCAACGATTTTGATTAAGGTGGATATACAGTGTAATATTTAGTCGGCTTTTATATCATGTAGGTTTTATTCAGATCGAAATAGTGTGACAGGGGTTTAATGCTCATTTTTTTAATTTTCGTGCATTAAAGTACCTTTAATTTTGTAAATCCGAAAAATATATTCATTTCATCTTGTAAGAATTGATAAAAAAAAACTTAGATAAATATACAAGTTGAACGAATTTTCTAACCATTGTTATCGAAAACTTCGTAGGGAGTTCGGAATGAATCTTTATAGGCTTCATATGAATTTAATTATAAAATCTGAACTAATACAAAATTTTTAGTCATTACTTAACAGTTTAGTCTTTACTAATTTTAAAAAATTTATTTAAGATGATTTTAGAAAATTTTATTTAAAAAATCCTTGAAACCCTTGGCTTGTATTAAAAACAACTAACGCACTAATTTTAGCGTTAAATGAACTAACCGTGCACTAACGCATGATTATAAATTGGTACAACAATAAAGAACTGAAAATAATGTTGTGCGGATTGGTCCCTTCTTATAGCCTGAGTCTAGCATATACCATCTTGGGTTATCTGAACAATTTAGTTCAACTGCGGTTGCTTAATCGATAATCCTTTAATTTAAAAAAAAAAATCTATTAGTCGGATGCACCTTAGAATTAATACAATGATTTTGAATAGGTACTATACTGTATACTTTTAGAAAATAATTAGGTTTCAATTAATTTACATGTTTATTTTTTAATTGGAATCTAGAATTTTTTTTAATGTTATGGAAGGAGATGTTTTGGTATGCTTTGTATTGAAATTTAATAATAACTTCGTGAAGATCTTTTTCCTAGATCCGAGAGACACCAACTGAGCTAGAACGTGTAAAAGGTACAACTTGTTAATAATTGATTAAATCTTAAATCATTACTAGTAAGATAGTGTATTGATATTTTCATTATTGTTACAACATCGATTGATATCTAATTACACAATTTACATGTTAACAATCCATGGAGCTATTACCATTTATTTATTTTCACTAGGATGGAAATAATCATGATTTGAATTCCGATATCTCACTGCGATGAATATTCATTGACGAAACCTGCATATGCAGCAGTTGGAGGATGTTATGCTTTTCAATTTTAATTTTAAATAACGACAATTAAAATTATAATTGAAATGTGTTAGGTAAATATGTTTTCTTTACCAGTGTAGCTGCAATGCAAATAACTTAGTTATTTCTATGAAATTTTTTCGAGAAAACAACAAAACGTATTTGATTTATAAGGTTCAAATTCATGTACTTACAATCGTGGTCATAGAAATTACATCACTAAATTAAATAAAAAAGTTCCAAAACTTAACCTAACCGCATATTTTAAAAAAATGCTGATTACTCAAAATACTAATATTGAACATATTGAAAATTAAAGAAAATCAATGAAAAAACACAGTATTTTAACTTAGGTTTCAGTCAATAAATAAAAAATGTTATTTAAGCAACGTTTCGAGAATTTATTTTTCTCATAATCATGCAATTTTAGATAAAATAGTGTCTTACATAGACATATGTGTACTCTAAAAAGTTTTAAAGAACACTGATGAGAACAATAAATTCTCGAAACGTTGAATAAATAAATAAATAAATATATATATATATATTATATATATATATATATATATATATATAAAAACTAATATATACTCATATATATATATATATATATATATATATATATATATATATATATATAAATAAATAAATAAATAAATAAATTCTTTATTATTCTGGGACAAGTCCCTTTAGAATAACATCTACATAACATGTAAATTGGACTTAGGAGTCTTAGAGAAATTAATTATTTATAAACAATTTGACTAGAACTAACAGAAAACAGACATATGCAAATATGTTGAAAATAGAATAAAATAGAGTCAATTACAATTTTATTCTGACTGGATGGTCATGAGATGAATGAATAAGCGGGATTTGAATACAGGAAGAGAGTTGGAGTGACGGATAGAAAGAGGAATAGAATTCCATAGGATTGAGGATCGGATAAGGAACGATCTGTCAAAATGTGCAGATTGGTGGGCCGTTGTGTATAAATCTGAAGGCCTAGAGCGTGTACAGCGGGAATGGACAGAGGATTTGAATTGTAAAAGGTTGAAAATGTATGATGGACGCCGGGATTGAATAACTTGGTATAGGAATGATGCAAGGAAATACTTCCGACGATTGGAAGGATAAAGCCACTTCAACTCGCTATAAAATTCGGAGACGGAGGTGTATCTCGGGACCCCGAAGATAAATCGAACAAAGCAATTAATAAGGCGTTTTATTTTTACTTCGAGATCCCCAGAAACACAACCGTATACGGTACAGCAGTAGTCGAAGTGGGGGAATATTAGAGAGGTAACGAGGAGCTTCCGGGTTTCGTACGGGAATAGGTGACGAAGGGAATTCAGTCGCTTTAAGGTATAAAAGGTGCGGCGGGAAATTTCGGAAATATGGTTCTTGAAAGAGAGGGTTTGATCAAAGGTTACTCCCAGATTCCTGACGGTCGGATAAAAACTTTATAGGGTTACCATTTAGGAAGAGGGTTGGGATATGTGGAACAGTTTTCAAGAAGTGATGGGATCCTATTACAATGGCCTTTGTTTTTTCAATATTTAGTTTTAGTTTGTTGACTACAGCCCAGTGACTTATTCGATCTAAGTCCTCTTGTAGTCTTTTTGTTGCTGGTAATAGGTCGGGAGGTGGGAAGGAAAGGTAAATTTGAAAATCGTCTGCATAGAGGTGGTATTTAGCGTGATTAATATGGAGAGGCAGGTCATTAATATAAATAGCAAATAGGGTAGGAGATAGAGACGACCCCTGTGGGACACCGCAGGAAAGGGGCAAGGTTGAGGATGGGGGCTGGTCTGGCACTACTACGTACTGAGAACGATCGGAGAGAAAGGATTGAAACCAGCGCAAAGCACTGTTGGATACTGGAAGATTTTGGAGTTTGGTAAGAAGGATGCTATGGTCAACGGTGTCAAACGCCTTTGAGAAATCGAGAAGGATAAGAATTGTTATTTGTTGGCGATCAATGGCAGTTTGGAGGTCTTGTGTTATTTTAAGGAGAGCGGATTGGGTAGAATAACCAGATCGAAAACCGGATTGGAGAGGACTAAGAAGGGAGTTTTCTTCTAGGAAATTTGAGAGTTGGGTTTGAACAAGGCGTTCGAGCGGTTTTGAAAGATTGGAGAGAAGAGAAATAGGACGGAAATCTTGCGGTGAGGTAGGATTTGGAACTTTATTTAGTGGTCGGACGAGGGCAGTTTTCCAGGAAGAAGGAAAAATTGAATTTTGTAGAGAGAGAAATTATATATATGATAGAGTATAGGTATGAGGGATGGGAGGCTGGAATTTATTAATTTTACAGGGATATTGTCAGGTCCATAGTCATTGGTATGGGATTTTGAGATTGTAGCAAGCAGCTCGTCGTATGAAACATGAGAAAAAAAAAACTGTCAGGATTAAACCTTCGGTAAGTAATGTCAGGAGCTATTGAGGAATTAGAAGCTGAGGAGATGTAATGATTATTGAGTTCGTCAGGCGTGATTTGGAAAGAACTAAGGTTATTGGATTCAGGGAAGGACAATTTACGAAGAATTTTCCATTTAGATCTAGAATCGGGAGCTTCGGAAAGGACAGAATGGATATGGAGAGATTTAGCACGTCGTACTGCGGATTGGGTTTCGTTTCGAAGTCTCTTGAAAGACGCATAATCATCTTGCTGACGAGTACGTCGAAATTTGCGTCTTGCCGCTTCTCTTCTTTTCATCATTGTCTTTATTTCTGGGGTCAGCCAAGGTGCAGTAGGACGGCGTAAGGTTCTGGTTTTTAACGGAGCATGGGTGTCTAATATGGATCGTAGGTTTGAGGTGAGAAAGGAGACCTTAAGATCAATGGAGTTGTAGGAGTATAGATAGTCCCAGTGGATGGAGTCAAGATCAGGTTGAAGGGATTCATGGGAAAGAAGGTCCAAATTACGATATGATATAATTTTTGGTGTAAAGGATTTGACAGGTAGGTTATATGCGATATGGATAAGGTCGTGTGATGAAAGAAACGGAACGGGGTGCTGTGAGGAGGAAATAATTTTTGTAGGAGAATCAGAAATATGGAGGTCTAACCAGGTATCTGAGTGTTGTGTGTGGTGGGTAGGATAGTAAGGAACAAGATAAAGATTGAGGGAGTATATTAGATCTGTAAGGAAGGATTTGTCACTGGACTCAGATAACATATTAGTATTGAAGTCACCAGAAATAATTATATTGTTATATGCTGAGACCAGTTGGACAAGGGAGGATTGGAAGAGGTCATCAAATGGAACACGGGGAGGTCGGTAGATAATGGCGTATAGCAAGGGTGAGGAGATGGTTGAAATTTCAACAAACATATATTCTATGTGAGGTAAGGGATTATGAGGAGATATTAATAGGATTTTGGCTTTCAGGCTATCATGAATATACAGCCCGACTCCACCTCCCCTGCGATCAGATCGGTCATGTCTGAGAAAGGAGTAATTTGGAAGGGAAACCTGAGAGGAGGGGATAAATGGTTTTAACCATGTTTCGGATACGGCTACTATGTGATAAAAATTGTCAAGGAAATATAGTTGGAATTCATCATAGTGGGCTAGGAGAGATTGTGCGTTGATGTGACAGGAAGTTAGGATATTAGTCATAATGTAAGGGTTGAGGGGGAAAGACTGAAAAGAGGATTAGGGTTGAAGGTAGGGATATAATAGTTTTTCATCCAGCACTCTATTTTACATTGAGAAAAAGTGGAACTGTAAATTACAGATATGTTTTTTAAGCCAATACAAAGTATATATATATATATATATATATACACACACACACACACATACATACACACATACACATACATATATATATATATAAATAAAATAAAAACAATTAAAAGAAATACTAAGAAGAAAATAATACTGGATATTTAACAAACATATCCCAGTTTCTATTAAATGTGAATAACCACTGATGAAGCATAATAATAGATAGAAATGAAATTTGGTCCAGATATACAGATATATCTTCAAAATAAAGTAAATAAATACAATATCTTCTATCCAAAAAAAATAAAGTATTTTCCATTTTAAAATAAAATTTCTCAAACAATAAAAAATAATATAATAAAGGAAAAAATAAATAAATAAAAACCATTAAAAGAAACAGTGAGGAGAAAAAAAAATACTGGATATTTAACAAACATATCCCAGTTTCTATTAAATGAGAATAACCACTGATGAAGCATAATAATAGATAAAAATGAAATTTGGTCCAGATATACAGATATATCTTCAAAATAAAGTAAATAAATAAAAGATCTTCTATCCAAAAAAATAAAGTATATTCTATTTTAAAATAAATTTCTCAAACAATAAAAAATAATATAATAAAGGAAAAAATAAATAAATAAAAACCATTAAAAGAAACAGTGAGAAGAAAAAAAATACTGGATATT
Source organism: Piezodorus guildinii (assembly GCA_023052935.1). Lineage (NCBI taxonomy): Eukaryota > Metazoa > Arthropoda > Insecta > Hemiptera > Pentatomidae > Piezodorus > Piezodorus guildinii. Next base: position 91,661,776 of record CM041294.1, read on the forward strand.
TAACAAACATATCCCAGTTTCTATTAAATGAGAATAACCACTGATGAAGCATAATAATAGATAAAAATGAAATTTGGTCCAGATATACAGATATATCTTCAAAATAAAGTAAATAAATAAAAGATCTTCTATCCAAAAAAATAAAGTATTTTCCATTTTAAAATAAAATTTCTCAAACAATAAAAAATAATATAATAAAGGAAAAAATAAATAAATAAAAACCATTAAAAGAAACAGTGAGAAGAAAAAAAAAATACTGGATATTTAACAAACATATCCCAGTTTCTATTAAATGAGAATAACCACTGATGAAGCATAATAATAGATAGAAATGAAATTTGGTCCAGATATACAGATATATCTTCAAAATAAAGTAAATAAATAAAATATCTTCCATCCAAAAAAAATAATAATAATATAGTATTTTCTAATTTAAAAGTAAAGTTTCTCAAATAATCAAAAAATAATAATAAAAAAAAGAAAACATAAAATAAAAACAATTAGAAGAAACAGTAAGAAGAGAAAAATATTGGATATTAACAAAAATATCATAGTTTCTTTTAAATGATAATAACCATTGATAAAATATAAATAGATGAAAATGAGAATTGGTCCAGATATACAGATATATCTTCAATATAAAGTAAATAAATAAAATATCTTCCATCGAAAAGAATAAAATATTTTCCATTTTTAAATAGAATTGCTTAAATAATGAAAAAATAATATTAAAAAATAAAATGACATTCTTCTATTTAAAAAAAAATAGATACCTACATTGTTATTAATTATACTGATTAGAAAATAAACAAATACTAAGAATTCAAAATAAAAAAGTAAAATATTTACAATTATAAAAATATATACACATATATGCTTACACATACACACATATACGTAAGCACACATATGCATAGTAATAAAAAAATGATAATTTAGATGAGAAAATCTGAATTTAGAATAAACGTTATTTAAAAAAAAATAAAATGCAGACTTATAACACGTTTGTAATTCGATTAGAAGAAAAAAATGGAGTATATATATTACAGAGATAGGAAGATTAAAGATATAAAACGACCAAATTAACAAACTAAAATATATGCCTTTTAAATAACGAAAAAAAATAAACACAAATAATAATTCTTTCTTAAGTGAATAAAATAAAAGTCTTTCAAAATATTGGAAACTTGAAAAGAATTTTCAGATAAACTCATCCAAGTCTGAGGGTTTGTTTATAATCACCACTGGGCAACCATCTGACTTCCGGCACCTGACCCGGCCCCCACTAAACCACACATACTTAATATTGGCGGAAACCTTTTTCTGCCTGGCCAGCCAGTATAAGTGCCTGTTGGTGGCTGTCATTGCCTCGCTCACGTAGACGCGATGACTGTCGTTTTCATTCCATCCGAGGTGGCGCGTCGAAAAATCCCTTTTCACTTTTCTCTGTCTCACCAAGTCCTCTTTCACCGTCCGTCTGATGAAGCGGATATATATGAGTATATATTAGTTTTTTTTATATATGTTTTATTTATTAATATAAACATTACAATAGTTCAACAATGATGAAGCATTCTCCTTACACTGCTCATAAATAGTTGTTACCATTTTTTAAATATTCTTACAATGATTATTTTTGTTGGTAAAAAATTTTAAAAAACCAGCAGAAAAAAAGAAAGAAAGAAAATACAAGGAAAATAAATGACTACTAATAGAATAATTCCTAATCTGGAAAATACGAACAACAGAGAAATAGATTCATAAATAAATACTATGGTAGAGAAAATATAATGACAATATTTTTAGTCAGATATTTTTAGAGTAATATATGCTTGGTTCTTTTATGCCTGTATTTAGGTGCTGAAGTTTTAATGAATTTGCCTATTTTTTGAATGAGAATGTTATTACTTAGGTGGCATGAGTTGAAGAATTTAAAGGTTTGTTCGTGGATGGAATCAGGAATTGTCCGTATGTCCAATTCTTTATGCATTTTGGTAATCCTGGTGTGTATAGGGTAGCTGTTTACAATTCTTAGGCATCTGTAATTTATTGATATTTATTCTGCTAGAAAAACTCCAGGCTGGGCACTCATATGAAATTATAGGTGTTATAACCTATTTGTACAATATTAATTTGTTTTTTTTATGAAAGTTTCGCCTTTTTTTAAAATATGGGTACATCTTTATTTGGAATATTTGGAAATCGTTCAATTTATTGATTTGTTTTCTTTAACATAACAATAATAATATAACCTTATATTATACTGTTCAAAAGGTCATGATTTTAGAAAAAATGTTATATACGAGTATTATGTTGTGATAGGTAATGCAAAGTGAAGAATAGGGTATAAGCTATAAATTATTATTAAACGTAAAAATTTTGTATTGTATATTATTTAATCTACATTATATGTTTCTAACGAATTGAATATACTAATTTAAACTTATTTCAACTTTTATTTTATTTATTGTTCTAAAATTGATTTTATCAACGAAGGTGAGTGAAAGTCGAGAAAAAGTGAGTGAAAGGAGAGTGTTGCGCGCGCTCTATATTGTTTTGATAAAATGTCCGTTTTTAAAATGAAATAAAATGTTGATTATAACTTGGAACAACTTTGATTTTTAATTAATCAGTTTTGCAAAAAATCGCATTCTTGAAGGAATAGAGTGTTCTTAAAATAAAATTTCTCAGCGAATATTGGTAAATTATAACCGATTTAAACTTTATTGAATGTTCGTCGCTAATAGATTTACTAATTTCCTTGGTATACTCTGTCCAATCTAAGTAATATTCAGCTTCTGGTGGTAAATGAAGTCATAAGCCTTTTCGGAATCAATAAACAGGTGATGAACTACACCATTGTAAATTAATGGATTATGCATCATTAATAATATAGTGCTGCTATATATGGATGAGAAATACCCCAATACCTCTAATTAACCTCAATCTTTCGCCTTGACCATTTTAGTACACCCTGAGAATTGATAGGAACTGGATGACACATTGCTTCTAGGTTTTGATTTGGAAGACTACTTTGGGTCTGTAATGTGTTTGTCAAGGGCGCATCAGTCAGAGTATGAGTCTTGTGTAAGTCTTGCATAACTCGGAGTCGAAAAGAAAAATTACCAATAATCGCTCTAAAAGTAGAAATTCGAGTTTCGAGAAGTATTTCATTCTTGATTTCCAAGAGAAAGTTGAGTTTGAACATCACGTTTGAAAAGTAAATCATCAGGATTAATAATAACTTAAAAAAGACCGATTTGTACGTACTCTTAATTTTAAGCTTAAATTTTGCTTTCTCTTACCTATATATATATATATAATTATATATATATATATATATATATATATAATATATATATATATATATATATATATATATATATATAATAAGAAACGGCATAGTCTAGTGGATAGAGCTCTAGTCTACTGTTCTCCGGGTTCAAATCCCGCCTGTGGTCTATATTATGTTGCTTCAATCGGGGAGCGACCCTAGGGTATGGAAACCCTCCTGGGGCAGACACAGCCTCTATATAGTGGCTACCCAAAAAAACCTGGCGGCTAAGCGTGTTCAAGGCCTAATCACCTCCTTGCACACCACTGTTACTCCTAAAAACAGTAGGAATCTCTACATGTACTGAGCACAATGTATGAAAAACTGTACCTATACATGGGTTATAGAGGTACAATTTTCTTTTTTTTTTTAAACTTTTGAATTCCAGTTTTCAACGTAAATGTACGTTTTAGGGTCTTTTGAGTCAAAATGACCTACTCCCACGAAAAGGTCTATTGTGTGTTGTAAATCTAGCTCGAAAACAAAATGTCGTACGAAACTAAAATTTCATATCTAGGATGAATAAAAATACACAACTTAGCCCGTGATTATACACAAGTTTTTTTCACTATAATTGGCAATTATTAAAATAAATGATTTTATTAAATATTATTTTACTTTTTAACAATTTGAAGTTATGCAAGAAGTGTGATGAGCAAGGAATATTTGATATCTATTGGTTTTTATTATACCATATTGTTTATAAAGAATTTCCATTGATAGATAGATTAAGCACTATTCTAGGTATCGTACGAGTATATATTGTATTGCACTTTATGCAAAGATTTTGGAACAAAAGAATTTGAATTTATAACTGCTATAATTGTATTACTATAACTAGTCATTATCATGCTACATGAATGTAACGTTTTTAGTCTTATATTTTTGTTTTTTGACCGAGTCTGGCACCCAGGACTGCTGTACAAACCTTGTAAATTCCTTCCTCCTACATACTTCCTAATCATCGAGTCCTATCTCTCAGACAGAACCTTTATATAAACCACAATCGTTTTTATTCGTCGCATTTACTCAGTAGGCTGGTGTTCCTCAAGGCAGTATCCTAGGACCCATTCTTTACACAGTCTATACAGCTGATATACCAACCCATCTTAGCATTCCTTTCTACCTATACTGATGACATTCGCGTGTTATCAGTTAATAACGATCCTACAATTTCCTCTTAAACTCTCCAATCCCACATCAGAGACCTTGAGATATGGTGTCAGAATCGGATAATTAAAACCAATTCCAATAAATCCCACAAAAGCACCTGCACCTTCGTCAAAAACCTATGACATCCTACAGTGTCCTCTTAAAATCACCATAATGACCTAAATATTCCATATTTTGCTGATTTGGCCCGTACTAGGTATCACTCCTTCCATGAAAAACTAAACTCCCACTTTAATCCATTAGTTTCAATTCTTGCTTTCTCTTCAATTCCTGATAATCCATCGAGGCGACTGAAAAGAAAATGGCCTCGAGACATCTTGTTTAGACTCACTACTAAATAGTGCTGCTAATGGGCAGTTAATTATCGTCATGTTTTTTTTTTTTTTTTTTTTTTCATCATCCATCATAGTTACATGTATTTAGTATATAGTTGTAAATTTCAATAAAAAAAAATATATATATATATATGTAAATGCATCTGCTATGAGTCATTACATACTATTTTTTTTAATTCGCATTATTAATCCTTGTTATTACATGCAAATTTTTATCTGCTTTTAAAATCTTAGTCAGATATTAATTTTTATTTAAAATATTATAATGATTCAAATATGTATTTGATTTATTTATTTATATATTAGCTTATTGTTAACAAATTGAATTTAAATCTTTATCCCAGATAATTTTGCACTTACCCTTGAGAGGTTTTCATTTACTCTCACCCCTCGATGAGAGAGTGGGTTTTCGTTTTCCCGTTTCCTTAAGGAACTTTCCATGTCCTGATATCCTCACCCACTTTTCTTATCCGATCTCTATCACAGGAATCTCCGAAGGATCCACGGGTTATTATTTTTGCTTTGGTCCTTCAAGCGGAGAGCCTTCTCTAAATTCATTGCTCACGCTCCTTCCTGATTGATTGTATTTTCGGATTTAGAAATATTGACCTATCTCTCTGTCAATTTTTCTTTCTCTCCAAAACCAGTAATCACTATTTCAAAACCTTGAAATGTCAGCCCATGTTAAATTATTTTGATTCAGGAAAAACGACAACCTCATCATTTTTCTTTTACAATATTTAGTACCTTTTTTAAACTCAAATATTTACGTCACTCTTTTTTGTTCCCGCCTTAAAAATATCGAGATTACCTATGTTGATTTTGACAGAGTTATGCTCACGTATTGATTATTTTTTTTAGTGGAGAACATTTGTTAGTATAATATTTCATTTTATTATTTATTTATACTTTTGACTTCTATAGACGACTTGGACTTTTTTTTTCAATTTTTCAAAACTAAAACTAAGAAAGAAACCGAATACGTACTCAGACACTAAGGTTGGAGAAATCCCACATTGCATGAATCAATACCAACATCAAAATAATGGGTTGTAACATAAGTTCGTAGTGTTTTCAATAATCAATAAAAGATTAATTTAATCTTCTCTGTTCTTATAAAGTCATGTTTACTTAGTCAACAACCTTTACATATTCTAAAAAAAAAGGTTTAGTTAATCTGCTTTTAGTTTCAAAAAAGATTTATATATCTTTTAGTAGTACTTTGCTTGCTCAAAGCAAAAGAGAAAAAATTTGTTTTTGTTATTTAATGATTTTTCATTTCCAAAAAAGGAAATCCGCTGCAGGGACAGTTAACAAAATTTTCAGAGTATACGACCATGATGTTTAAGGAGAAAGCACCATCCGTAATTGGTTTGCTCGGTCCAAAACCAAAAGTTTTTACTTGGAAGCCGCAACTGTAGGTGATGGCCAAAATCCTAAAAGATAGAGACTTGAAATAGGATCATAATGGGTTTTATATAATCTATTAAAAATATGTTTTTATTAAATTCGCCAGTAAAATAAAAATCTAGGAAGTTATTTTACAACCCAATATATTGATAATGGTTTATTTAAAGTACATTACCATAAAATAACGGTCACTAGTGTAGTAGTGGCAAGCAGAGCAGATGTAAATATTTCGAGACCTTGGGCATTCATAATATTAATCTTTTTATGAGGGCTGGATGACAAAGCAATGTAGTGGACTGTATTTTAAATGGAATAATATATAGGAATATAAAATGGAATGAGATTAAAATCTATTAAGAGTTACCAAAAATTACAAATTTTGATTTAGGTTAAATTATAACTATTGTTAAACGTACCTGTCTGATGTGGGGGTGGAGGGAGCGGTCTCTCCTCTTGGGCCATTCGTTCGTTTCCTGGGCCGGCCGGCGCCTTTTCTTCTACTCCTCATTATGATGAGGATGTTACTTGTGAGAAAATAAGAAGAAGTTTTCCTTCGGTAGAAGCGTGTGCTTTTCTAATCACTTTCTATTCCTTTTCTTGCTCGCCAGAGGATTCTGGTCTCAGGGGGAGTATCTCCATATGCCACCAGATGGCCCTAAGTGCACTTGAGTGTATTTCTGCATGCAAGATGCCATATCTTGAAATGGGCTAAGGGCCTTGTTCCCTTAACAACAGCTTCTATGACCAAGGTCACGGTTTAAAACCGTCAGATGGCTCTAGTGTATTTAAAAGGAGTAAAAATCTTGATTGCCTTCTGTAAAATTGTGGTACTGAGCCTGAGTGATGTTAGATACTCCTTTAAGATCCTTAATTAAACATGGATAAAAGTATTTTAAGTTTTAGGTGTTGTGTTAGAATTATGGTTTTTTCCTACCCTAATATTTTTCAACTGTGGGTCACATCAGTTTTTATTACTGTTTAAATGCCGCGGACGTACGCGCGGAATCACAATTCGCTGTATTTTCTCCAGGTGCCTGGACCAGGTACCTCCTGGAGATTCAGTATTCAAACATCGTGCCCAGCCTCCAGGAATCGATAACGTGTGTGCCTTGAAGGTATGATCGACTTCCTCTTTCTAATCTTTAATAAAATCTACTTTAAAAATCTCGTGTCGTGGTGATTGTGGTCACACCAAAACGGCTAAACTGATTTTAATTAATTTTTTTAATGTATATTTGATAGCTATGAGAATATATCCTAAAGTATGTTTCATGCTATTAAGTAATACGGGTGTTTCTATCCATATGTTTTTTCCCTCATTTTTTTATTTGCATTGAAACAATACATATTACCCTTAAATTTTAACCCTCCTTCATCAACCTCGCATTTTGTAATACAGGTTTTGGGATTTTTGATGAACCAAATCCAAATAGTTTCATAATCGTTGTGTTTCCAATAGAAAGAAATTATTAATGTTGTTGAATGACAGATGAATGAATTAAGATGTCTTGACAGCTTCATCTACTGGGGAACGAAATTAATGAGCAAAATGATATTTCTCAGAAAATTAAAAGGAAAATTAATGCTGCTAATTGCTGATACTTTAGTCTAAAGAAGCAGTTTGGCAGTATATTCATCTCGAAAAAAACAAAAATAATCCTTTACAAAACTTTGGTGCGACCAGTGTCCCACTCGGCGGCCCAGACTCAGTGACGAGTTGTAGAGATGATGATGATGAATGATGAATGACAGATGACACCACGTCCGCCACATCGAACTTTCATCACAGATACGCAAATTATTCATGTAAAACATTGGGACCAGTGTTGGGTATTGTGCCCTGAGTACAGCTGAGGGTTCCTTTGTAGGTAAGTAGGTAGCTGGTTCATGCTGTCGGAGCTAATCTTAGGTATTATAAATATTTTAATAGATAAACGAAGTTATTATTAAATATTACAATATATTATTGCCTACTCAACCTCATTTAATAACTTACCTACATAACGTAACTATACTCCATAATTCATGACCATGAGGACAAACCCATGAACCAATAAATCGGATCGCAAGCCTCCCCTAATCCCTGATGTGAGTGCTAATCCAAAGAGCCATTAATTATCAAGAACAAGATATTAATTTAACAAACTAGTACAATATATCACGGTTACAGATATTGAGTTGGCTAATTCCTTGAGGAGGCAGGGTGTAGGGTTCACAATCCATTATCTTAGATGATGCTATTTTACATTAAATTTACGGTTAATTGTATATTGGAATATTTAAAGAAAGTTCTTACACCTAAGAAAATCGTTGAAAATCTTTTTTCATAAAATTTAGTTATATCACAAGGACCTACCAAGAGCTACATTGGTTAGAATGTAAAAACGCTGAAATCATTACATAATGTTTTACTATTTCCAAATAACAATATTAAGGTATATCAGTTTATAGGCAAATAGCTAATATTTAATATTTTTCTTTGGACTTACATTGTTACAAGATAGATAATTCAGAGAACCTAACTATACAACTAACATCGCTTAGTTTCCTGGTGCAACGGTTGTAATTAAGCCTTCAATTACTCGATGAATCAGTAACAACATGCAAATGGACGTCGGTCTAATGATAGGTGATCACTGATGGCTGGCTCAGCCACCGGTGATGTTGGTGTCGTATTATATGTTAATATTCCAGTAACTGGATGCATGTCCTGTGTCGGTGACCTTGTAAAGACTAACTCCAACTGGGTCGTAACATGATAATGATTTATAGTTTCACACCTTAAGGCTGCAATTTGCATATTTATTTTTGCTAATCCTTTCGCACTATTTTTACTTTCACTTGCCTATGTATGAGAACTCGGTAAAAAGCAAAGTTTCAGAATTAATTTACTTTTGGAAGGATGTTGTTTTAAGAAGGGATGTATACTTTTTTTAAATATTTTTCGCTAGGACATGTAGAATAAAAAATATTTATTTAAAAAGTGTTTGTTTAGTAATGTTAGATTCTGTACCATATGTTACAATCGTAATAGCGATAAATACTTCATTTTCAAAAAAATTAAATCGAGCGATGAATGAAAAAAAAAATCCTGCAGAGAACTGCTAATGGGTTCTCTCCCTCGTAATGCCTCACATTTTTACTTTCACTTACCTATACATGAAATATATAGTTAGGGAAATTATTGCGATCGTGAAAATTTTGAAATTTCAGTTTTCTGGAACTACACGTTGTAAGGTCCCTTGAGTCCAAATGAACTAGTCCCGAAATAAGGTCTGTGTGTGTATGTGTGTGCGTGTGTGTGTGTGTGTCCGTATGTGGTAAGCCTAATACGAAACGAAAAGGCCTACGAAACTGAAATTTCAAATTTATGACAACTCTACGCCCGAGATGTTACAGCAACTTTTTTATTTACAGATAACCAGAAGAGCCACTGTATACCAACGAATTTGTTTAAACTCGCTACATCGATGTAAAATTTAATGAGCTTTCATATCATGTAGGTTTCAGACTGACAGGGCTTAAATTCCGATATATTCTTCCTCTAAAGTAGCTTTAAATTTGTAGGTTTTACAATACTAACGATATAATCTAATTAGCATTGCTAAAAAAACGGGTTAATATAGGGGTACTCACTACGTTTGCTATAGCACGCTATTTGTGCTATTGTGTTAAACCCATCAATTTTATACAGGAAAGAACTGTAGAAACTCGACGGGTTTAGCAAAATAACACAAATAGCATGCTATAGCAAACGTAGTGAGTACCCCTTATGTAAGTTGAACGAATTCGATAACCAACTGAAGGAGAAAAGAGCAAAAATATTTGTGTATGTAATTTTTAGTCTTTTGGGCTGAAGATTTTAGACAAAATGTTATTTTATACAATATATTGTAAACTTTAACGGAGAGTGATGAAAATCCGATGAAATTAACTGATTGTCGTACATAGTAATATAATTGATTATTTAATAAAACACATTTTACTTTTACTTACTATATATAAGGGGTACTCACTACGTTTGCTATAGCATGCTTTTTGTGCTATTGTGCTAAACCCGTCGAGTTTCTCAGTTATTTCCTGTATAAAATTGATGGGTTTAGCACAATAGCACAAATAGCATTCTATAGCAAACGTGATGAGTACCCCTATAGTAAGGGAAAGTATTGCTATCGTGAAAATATTCGAATTCCAATTTTAAACGGAAATACACGTTTTAGGGTCCCCTGAGTCCAAATAACCAAGTTCTGCAAAAAGGTCTGTGTGTGTGTGTGTGGTAACTCCGGGGCGGAAACGAAAAGTCCTATGAAACTAAAATTCAATATTTAAGACCAATAGAGGCCTGAGACGTTAGAAAATCTTATTCATAAAAATAGGCTAACCAGAAGAACCACTTTATACCATGCATTTTGCACCTTTTTATGATTTTATCAAAAACGGTTCAGACGATTGTGATTAAACTCACTATATCAAATGTAAAATTTAATGGGTTTTAATATCATGTAGGTTTCATTCCGATTAAAATGGTCTGGCAGGGCTTAGATGACGATATTTTAAACATTCTTCCCCTAAAGTACCTTTAATTTTGTTAAATCAATAAAAATAATTATATTATCTTGTTACCACTGATGAAAAACACGTAAATATATAAATTGAATGAATTCGATGACCATTGAAAAGAGAAAAGAGAAATAATATTTTTTTAGTGCAATTTATCGTTTTTGAACATAAGAACAGTAATATACATGTATAATATTCCGTTGGAAAGCTAAATATTTTAGAAAAAATATTATCTATGCATAAGCGTTTAAAAGTTAATATAGAGTGATGAAAAGCCGATAAAACTAACTGATTATTTTAGATAATAATATAATAGATTTTTTAATAATACACATGTTTCTATAGAAATTTAATTAAATTAATTATTTAATGGTTTCACGTATTTTTACCTCTAACTGTATTTGAAAATTCTTTCATAGATTTTAAAAATAGAGGTAAGTGAAAGTCATGTGTTGCGCGCATCAGAGTTTTGTTTTATATATATATATATATATATATATATATATATATATATATATATATATATATATATATATATATATTGTTGTTTTATTATTATTTTATCCCGTTTGCTGGTTGTAACATTACTGCTGACAGGTGCGGATCAATAGATAAAAGTTAAAACAAATTTTAACAGATGCATGCTTAGTAGTAATTCATTTTTTTTTTAATTTCACGAGTATTTTTTACTTTGAAAAAAATTAATTTTCCTCGAATCTTTTAACGAGATTTTGTCATGTGGCGTTTTTCAAATATACGAAAATCTTTTAGTATCAATTTCTTCAACCCATCCAAATAAATGAAAACCTCTTTAGGGCTTTCATCAACACTCCCTAAAGAAGTATTTATTATTTAAATGTATTAAACACTTTTAAAGGGATATTTCTCAATTGTTTATGTTTGTTTTGAAGTTTTTTTAAGTTCACAATTATCAGCTCTTTGTTTATAAAAGGTGTAGATTACTATGTTTATTTTAATTAACATGGTATCATATTTTTGTAGATTAGAGTGTTTTTATCAATACTTATACGAGAAAAATATTTTTAGAGTTAAAAACCTTTGGAAGAGGCTGATATAATTTTAATTTAATGTTGGTAGAGCTATATTATTACTATAAATTTATAAGTTAAACTAGTGGGAATATAAGCTGGTGACTTGAACAGTTAACAAATTATTAACGAACTTCAACCCCTGACAATGAAACTTATAATAGAATAATTATTTCTAAATTGAGTTTTCCCTAAACCTCATTAATGACGGCCCGGACTTTCTATTGCCCAACATTACATTCAGTTTACCAGTAATCTTATTTATCAACGTTTCTATTCAATTTACATACCCCAAGTAATTTAATTTAAGTTTTAGATTATATGGTCTCTCTTGTAACAGTTTCAATATTTCAATGTTCTCCTCTTTATGTTTATTACATATTTTTAAATATTTAAGACAAGGGTTGAAACAAATGGGTTGGGGTAGGAATGGAGTTTATCATAGAAGGATTGATATTTAGTTCGGGCCAAATTAGCATCATATGGAACATTTAGGTCTTTATGGATGATTTTATTTGTGACAAAGTAAGGAGCGTTGAGGATTTTGGATTTTAAGGATTGGATACGGGAAGAATTTGATGTTTTTTTGGAGCCCCATAGCTCTACTCCGTAAGTTCAGATAGGTCTTATGATAGTCATGTATTGGGTTGTGTCACATGAAATGTCCGTTTTCAAGGTAAACATTTTTTATTAAAAATACGATTTGAAAACATAATATTGTTATTCGAAGTATTTACCTTCTTTGTCTACACATTTTTCCCAACGTGACACCAACTCTATTATCCCCGAACTGAAAAATTCTGAGCTTTGAAGTGAAACAAAATCTGAAAACGCACTTTTCACTTGATCATCATTTTCAAAAAGTTTTCCTTTGACGAAGTTGTCTAAATTTCTGAACAGGTGGTAATCTGTTGGAGACAAGTCTGGAGAATATGGTGGGTGCGTAAGAACTTCGTAGCCCAGTTCTTCCAATTTTTGCACGGTATGTTTTGAAACATGGGGTCTTGCTGCAGCTCAGTGAGATCATTAGGTACCCATGTATCGAGCTTTTTTACTTTCCCAATCCACTTTAAATGTCTGGAAACGGTAGATACACTTGCATTTAGTTGTGCTGAGAGTCCTTTAACTGTTTGGTAGATGTTTCCTTCTACTGTATGTTTGAGGACATCGTTGTCTATTACGAACGGAGGTCATCCTAGGGGTTTTACTATCCGGGTTACCGGTTTTCCAAGTCGGTGAATGGCCGAGTGTAAGCTCGTACAAAAATATTACTCGAAAATCGCGTGTTTCCATGTTCATATTTGGAGGTATACTAAAAAGTGGGTAATTGATTGGGAAGCTAATGTTTATAATACAAGTGTAGAGGATTAGTAACTGTTTACATTAAATATGTAAACATTCGGAAGAAAACAGAGACCTGCAAAATCCTTTATGTATTTCAGAAACTATAAAAACGGACATTTCATGTAAATCAACCCAATAGAAGACTCTTATGTAGTTAAGTGAAAGGTTTGAGCGTAGGTCCAGAAAGTGTTACCTTGTGTCCTGAAGTAACCGAAAGCGGCGTGCTGTTTCTTGTCATTTCAGACTTGTGTTCGGATCCCAGATTAGACGTTTGCCAAGTAGGAGTTCTAGATACTGGATCTGTTCAACAGGTTTATAGAATCATGTTTACTTGGTCAATAATATTTACAAATTCCAAAACAAAAGGATTAATTAGGTGTCGATTATTATTATTTATCTATGTACCAGAATATGGCATTATAGCCGAACGCTGTGCATCATAACTAAATAATATAGTGTTGAAGTTAAATATTAGCCTCCAACTTTTTTTTTTAAAAAAACGATTAATTTTTTTTTTTTAATTCATTTATTGAAATTTACAACTGTATGCTCATACATCAAGTAAATAGGCTACAATAATAATACACATGAAAAAAAACATGAAGAGAAACTGCCCATTGGCAGCACTCTAGTAGTGAATCTACACAAGGTCTCGAGGCCATCTTCTTTTCAGACGCCTCGGCGGATTGTCAGGAATTGAAGTGGAAGCAAGGATTGAAACTAGTGGATTAGAGTGGAAGTGGAGTTTTTCATGGAGGAGTGATACCTGGTACAGGCCAAATCAGCAACATATGGAACATTAAGGTCTTTGTGGATGATTTTGTTGGTGACAAAGTAAGGAGTGTTTAGGATTTTGCGAAGGATTTCGGATTGTAAGGATTGGATACGGGAAGAGTTTGATGGTTTAGTAGAGCCCCAAAGCTAAACTCCGTAAGTCCAGATAGGCCTTATGATTGTCATGTAAATTAGTCTTTTGTAGTAAAGAGAAAGGTTAGAGCGTCTGTCAAGTAAATGTTGAAGTAACCGAAATCGGCGAGCAGTCTCTTGTCTTTTCAGTCTTGTATGCGGATTCCAGAGATTAATTAAGTTGATTTTGTGCATCAGTTTCAACCGAGTTAATTCAATGGTTAAATCATCAAGTGGTGTTTTACTTGCTCAAAATAAAAGAGAAAAACAATCCATTTAATGATTTTTTATTTCCGAAAAGGAAAATCCGCTGAACAGGCGGTTAAGAAAATTTGCGGCGTGTAGAGCCATGATGCCTTAGAAGAAAGCTGATCTTGTATTGTACTGATTGTAAATATTCTATGAATGTGATCATGTAGCAATCTTATTATTGTCTATTATGACAAATTGTAATATATACGAATAAATAAAAAAGTATATTACTAAAAAAGAAGAAAGCACTGTCCGTAAGTGGTTTCAAAGCGCTCGGGTCTTCCTGGGAATTTCTAGGTGGACGAATTATAAACTTATCTTAAACATGGCAATAGTTACTATATCGAAATGGATCATATATCATTGAAAAAATATTTGTTAGGAATTGAAGTTTTTATTGAAATTACCAGTAAAAAAAGCTAAGACTTATTTTACAGCCCAATACTGGTTATGTCTTTCAATACTTTCTAAGACAAACAATGAACGATCAAGTACAAATAGCTTTCCTTTAGAAATCGTTTAAATATGCCTATTGAAAGTTTCACCATCTTTCGGTTTCACGTCGAAAGTTTATTCCTTTCTATAATGTGACAGAATCTACATTCAGACAAAGGTCATTATCACGAAACCTAGGTCATCCATCATCAATTGAGACGTTGATTTCCAAAAGGTACTAAAGGACAGTTTTTACGAAATTGATATTTTTACATATTTATATTATCCTCATTTAGTATATCTAAATCTTAAATTTGATTGTATTTAATGAACACTCATGTCCTATAATAACGTGATTTAGAAATGATATTAATTTCTTAAGATAATTATTAAACATTTAGTTTCATTCCAAATCTTAAAAGAACATTTCATTTCATAACTTTAATATGGTTTTATTAATATAGTAAAGAAATAATTCAAGATTTTAATACGAAAGGAATTAAATTAGCTGGTTTAATAATATAGTAATGAGAGATTTTCGCGCTTCCTGTAAAATTCCCCAGAATGGATATAGTACCTTTTGGAAATCAACGTTTCAATTAGTCCTAAATTAAGGAATATGTTCTTTTACCCCAATGTCTAATGATTGTTTCATTGTTTATTTAACGTCGCTTTATGCTATAATAGCTAATCGGACAATCCAAGAGCGGGATTCCTAATTTTAGCCTAGTCAAGTTTTAATTAGAATAGGGATCTTTAACGAGTACTTGACAGCGCAAATATTTATCAAAACCTTTATACGTCCCCTCCGAAGGACGGCATACTTAGGATTTTTTAGTTCTATTAAAAAATCATTGGGCCATATGCCAGATTTGAACCTTAGACTTAAAAGGCTGTTATGCTAGTTATCTAAGTTTAAATGTAACATGTTGTGACTTAGGTTAATTTTTAACTTCCTCAACTAATAATTTTAAGAATAAGTTTAATTTAGTGTTATACAGTTGATGTGCTATGATCTAGACGTGCAATCCAAGCTGTGATAGATCTAACAGAACTTGAGTTATTGTATAATGAGGTGCTAATGAAGCGATCATGGGCTAATTACTTGTGTTGACGGTGTCAAATCTCTCAAATGCTCAGTTAATTGCTTCGCTTTGCTGGGCCTCATTGCGTTTTAATTACAACCAAATCCTCATAGCTGTTTTAATTATATTTATTTATTACTTCCCCTAATCTATATATGAAATATACAGCAAGGGGAAGTATTGTGACCGTGAATATTTTCGAATTCAAACTAAAGCTTTCACGGAAAATACACGTTTGAGGGTCATCTGAGTCCAAAAGATGAAGTTCAGTAAAAAGGTCTGCGTGTATGTGGCAAGTCTAGCCCGAGGACGATAGATTTCATATTTTGGTAGGGAATATGCCTGAGATGTTACAGCAAGTTTTTAAAGGAACTGGTTGAACCAGAAGAGTCACATTATAAGAAGGATTATGCACCTTTTCACGATCTTCTCGAAAACAGCTCTAACGATTTAAATCAATGTAATGAGTAATAGGTTTCATTCTGATTGAATTAGTGTGACATGTCTTTAATGCCGACAATTTGATAAAAAAAAAACTACAGAACACAAAAGTTGAGTGCATTAGATTTTCAACTAAAGGATAAAGGAGCGAAGCTTTTTTTTTTCCTCTTGCTGGTTATCCAATTCGTCCAACTTTAGCCGTTTTTTTTTATCATTGCTAATAAAATGATATGGTTAACTTTTTAAATCTACAAAATAAATGGTACTTAATCGGAAGAAAATTTAAAATATCAGCATTTAAGCTCTGTCAGACTATCTAATAAGCTTGAAATCTACATGACATTAAATTCCATCAAATTTCACGGTAGAGAGTAAAATCAAAATCGTTAGAGCCGTTTATGAGATAATCGTAAAAAGGTGCAAAATTCATAGTGCAATATGGCTCTTGTTCGATGAATACATTGGTGTAACGTCTCAGACATAAAACCTCCTAAAACATGAAATGGCTGTTTTATCAATATCGGTTTCAATATATACTTACCACACACACACAGACATTAATGCGGGACTTGGTCATTTGGATTGGCCAAATGGAATTCGAAAATTTTCACAATCGCAATACTTTCCATTACTATATATTTCATATATAACCATTACTCACCTACCGACATCCTATAAGTAGTTAAATCTTATAAAACCCAATCGATCCTTCACTTCTGGAAATGGGGTTTTGTTTCTTAGACTTTAATAGTGTAGCTGTGTAAGTAGATTGAATGAGAACTAAATCCTTGCAAGAGCTTAGAGCCCCAGCCCTCCATTAAGTGGATCTGGAAGCTGTTGGAGATAGCTACGTGCTGCGGTTCTTGAGCAGCTAGTTCTCAGGTTGAGGTATACATTCTATCGTTCTATCGGGGTACGATGTGCTGGCTGATATTGCCAGTGGCGTATTTGAAGCGCCGGGTTGAGGAAGGTTTTGTCGTACGTGATCTGCCTTGTGGCGGATAGAAGTAGGATGGATGGAAAGTCTGTGTAAACTGAAAAATTTAGCTAAATTTTTATTAGTAATGAGCATTTGTATTCGTCCTAAAAAGTAGAAACATCTAATCATAGCTGATTATTTCTCTTGAAAAAGGAATTTGATTTTGTTATTTTAAATCATAGTTAGGGTTAGGGTATTGGAATAGGTGTTTAACCTCTTGGTTATTAAGAACAAATATATTTTATATAAGTACTTTTATTTTTGAAACACGTTTAAAACAAAATAGCACATACATTTTTTTATTTCTCTATTCTTTAAAAATTAACTTGTTCCAATGTTTTTTCTTCCCCCTCCCCCCTCAGTTGATGACATTCATTGATGAACCTCAGTAGTGAACTAATTTTTTTACTGGAGTCCTTCAAGCTCACACTCAGCAATCTTGGTAGATTAAGTTGATCCATTTAAACTTGGAATTTCGGGCAGTTCTCAATTATATGTTTTATTTAATTTTGACTTGTATTTACACAAGTCACAAATTGGTTCGGGCTGCCTGAGGATGAGATGGACATGTGTGAGGCTGCCATGTCCCAATCATAAACTTATGTAGTCGAGAAAAAAAATCTATACTTTTTAATTTAATTACGTTTAACGTTACAAGGGAAAAAAAGGTTCTACTATATTCCCAGGAAAGTACTTATTTAATTATGTTATATGTTGATTCATTTATCGTCACTTTATGCTACTGCGACTAATCGGACGATACTACAGTGTAAGTCCTTAATTTTGTCTATCCAGGTTTTATTAAGATAGAGATCATTAACGAGTACATCACATCAAACAGGCTCTGAAACACCATTTTACGTTCATAAGATCAGCATGACAAATGATTTTTGACTACTTTAAAAATTCTTAGAGCCTTCTGCAAGATTTGAACCCGCGACATTTCACTCATTTGCAGATGACACCGCCATCCTATCATCCAATTCCGATCCTGAAATAGCATCCTTAATCCTGCAAAGACACCTTTGTCTTATCGAGGACAGGTGTAATGCTTGGCGTATAAAGGTAAACGAAGCCAAATGCAAACAAGTAAACTTCACTCTTCGACGAAAATCCTGTCCATTAGTTTACCTTAATTCCATTCCAATTCCTCTTTCAGATACAGTCCGGTATCTTGGCTTACTACTAGACAAAAGATTGACGTGGAACCCACATACAAGACTTAAACGAAAATAACTCAACAGACGATTCGGACAGTTATACAGACTACTAAACAGAAAATCTAAGCTGACATTTGACAACAAATTATTACTTTACAAGACAATACTGAAGCCAATCTGGACCTACGGGCTTGAACGGTGGGGGACAGCTAAACGTTCTAACATCAAACGCATTCAATCCTTTCAATCCAAAGTCCTCCGAACAATAGTTAATGCTCCTTATTATGTCTCCAACTATACCTTACACCACTATCTTAATGTTCCATTTATTTCAGACCTGATTTCATCCAAATTTTCGAAATTCCACCAGAACCTCATTCATCATCATTATCCTCTCGCACAATCCCTATCCAGCTCCACTCATCCATACATCCCTCCTAGAAGGTTGAAACGGCAGTGGCCCCGAGACATATTGTAAACATCTATTCTGGAGTTCTGACACTGGTCAGATTCTCCTCTCATTTGCGGTGTGATTGTGGCTATGGCGCCCTCACTTAGCTTCCGCTGGCTCTCACCAGTGATGCGGCTGAGAGGGAGGCGCTGGGATCCTTTGGACTCTGCTTGTCCTTCCACAAGTGGGGGGACAAGCCCCGTCTGGGGTTTCCGAGCTGATTTTAAATATTGTACATCGGTATGAATGTGACATGTTTTGTTTATTTATTTGTTAACTTCATTTATTTTGTCTACGAGTTTTGGTATTGTATACGTTTATTTATTTTGATTTTATTTTATGTAATTTGACTTTCCTTTTGTTTTTATTGTAAATATTGTATGAATGAGATCCTGTAGCACTATTATTATTGTCTATTATGACAAATTGTAATATATACGAATAAAAACGAAAAAAACAAATTTAAGGGAAATAAATAACAAAAATACTCTACATAAACACATTTATCATTGTATCTCGCTTCGGTGCAGTACTTTATTATGGTTTATCATTTAGAAAAGTTAAGTTAGACATCAGAATAATTTTATGTCAATTTTTTTCTGATGTTTCCATGAAAGAAATTTCTACAGTCAACAATGCGTTATACTTTACCGAAAGCATGGAAATCAATTAACGGTTTTCAAATTTCGTCCGTAAAAACTAGAAAAAAAACTAAAATTTTTAAAATAATTTGCACTTCGTTATGTTCGGCATATATTGAGATATTTAAAGTAATTTAAATGTTTTAAACATTTTTTGAAGTTTCTTAAGAAATCACCAAGTCGTTATGCGAAACCCAAAGTTATCTAATAACGATTCTTAACACAATTAACTGCAAGAAATATATAATTTATATAAGAATAATTAGATAAGGAGACATTTATCTGAAATAATCGACAAAACCTATATATTTTCATGATATAAAAATATGGTGCGGGCAACACACGACATTCACTTACCTCCATTTTTAAAATCAATGAAACAATTTTCAAATACAGTTAGAAATAAACATACGTGAAACAATTAAAGAATTAATTACATCGAATTTATATAGAAACATGTGTTTTATTAAAAAATCGATTATATTATTATCTATAATAATCAGTTAGTTTTATCTTCTTTTTATTACTCTCTATTAAGTTTTAAAAGCTTGAGTAAATGATAATATTTTTTCTAAAATCTTTAGCTTTCCAACGGTATATCATACATGTATATTACTGCTCTTATGTTCAAAAACAAAAAATTGCATTAATAAAATATTTTTTCTGTTTTTCCTCTTTAGTTGGGCATCGAATTCATTCAATTTATACATTTACCTGTTTTTCATTAGTGGTAACAAGATAATATAGTTATTTTTATAGAATCAACAAAATTAAAGGTACTTTAGACGTAGAAAATTTAAAATATCGGCACTTAAGCCCTATCAGACCATTTTAATCAGAATGAAAACAACATGATATGGTAACGCCCGGGAGTTACCACACACACACACACACAGCCCATTAAATTTTGCATCGATTTAGCGTCTTTAATCAAAATCGTCGGCACCGTTTTCGAGAAAATCGAAAAAAGGTGCAAAATGCACGGTATAAAGTGGCTCTTCTGGTAAGCTCATTTTGATAAAAAAGGTTTTGTAACGTCTCGGGCGTAATTTGTCTTAAATATGAAATTTCAGTTTTATAGGACTTACCGTTTCCGCCCGGGAGTTCCACACACACACACACACACACACACACACACACACACACAGACCTTTTTGCGGGACTTGGTTATTTGGACTCAGGAGACCCTTAAATGTGTATTTCCGTTGAAAACTAGAATTCGAAAAGTTTCACGATCGCAATATTTCCCCTTACTATATATAGTAAGTGAAAGTAAAAATGAGCTAAAGATATGACAATCATAACATTTAAAGTAAAATTAATAAGGAACAAAATTATGTTAAAATGGTTGATATATCTTAAAAAGAACAATTGTTATAGACTTTTGTCCCGAAAAAATGCGTTTGAAACCACTGTGTGACGTTAGACCTATAAGCAAACCACTAATTCTGCTTTCTACTATTCGTTTTTGAGCTTGATTTTTTATTACATTCTCAATACTTCCCATTTCTATTTATTTCATATTCACGCTTATGAAGCTGATAATTGGAATGCAATATTTCTAATTAATTTCATTAAGTTTGATATTAATGATACAGAATGGAGCTCCTTTTCAAGAGAAACTTTTCCCAAAGCTCATTTTATCATTTCTGAACCGGCAATCTGTTCTTCGTTAGAGGGCAGCTTATGAGTTGAGAAAAGTTTGTAATTTATTCTGAAAGTTTTGAGGTGTTGGCTTTTAATAAAATAACTTGTGTAAAAGCGTAATTTTGTCAGAAGCCTGATGAAATGATATCCGCTAATAAGCTTACTTAATTATAATATTTAATTTTTGTTTCCAATGTAGATATGTTTAGTATTACTAAAGATCTGCGAGGTATAGTATACACCAATTTATAGTTCCGTTATTCTCTGGTTCGAATTCCGAATGCAACAGAAGATCTATTCACTCTGTTATTTCAGACGTAGGGTTATCCTGTCGCATTCTATAAAGAAAAAAATTCTCTTGCGCGCAATACACGACTTACACTTACCTCGTTGTTAAAATCAATTTAAGAATTTTAAAATACATTTATACATAAAAAAATATCTGGTACGGGCAACACACGACTTTCACTTACTTCCATTTTTAAAAACAATGAATTTTCAAATACAGTTAGAGATAAAAATACGTGAAACCATTAAAGAATTAATTAAATTGAATTTATATAGAAACATGTTTAAAAGCATGAGTATAAGATAATATTTTTTCTAAAATCTTTAACTTTCCAACGGTATATCATACATGTATATGAGATGATGTATATATGTGCTTATGTTCTGAAGCAAAAAATTGCATTAAAAAAATATTTTTTCAGTTTTCTCCTTTAGTTGCTTTTTAAATTCGCTCATCTTTCATATTTAGCTGTTTTTCATCATTGGTAACAAGATAATATAGTCATTTTTATAGAATCAACAAAATTAAAGGTACTTTAGAGAAAGAAAATTTAAAATATCCGCATTTTAGCCCTTTCTGACCATTTTAATAAAAATGAAACCTAGATGGCATTAAAGCCCATTAAATTTTACATCGATATAGTGAGTTTAATCAAAATCGTCGGAACCGTTTTCAAGAAAATTAAAAAAAGGTGTAAAATGCATAGTATAAAGTGGCTCTTCTGGTGAAGTCATTTTGATAAAAAACTAGAAAAAAACTAAAAGTTTTAAAATAATTTGCACTTCGTTATGTTCGGAATATATTGAGATATTTAAAATAATTAAAAATTTTTTAATATGTTTTGAAGTTTCTTAAAAAATCACTAAGTCGTTATACGAAACCCAAAGTTATCAAAATTAAAGGTACTTTAGAGAAAGAAATTTTAAAATATCCGCATTTAAGCCCTGTCAGACCATTTTAATCAAAATGAAACCAAGATGGTATTAAAGCACATTAAATTTTACATCGATATAGCGAGTTTAATCAAAATCGTCGGAACCGTTTTCAAGAAAATTGAAAAAAAGTGCAAAATGCATAGTATAAAGTGGCTCTTCTGGTAAGGTCATTTTGATAAAAAAGGTTTTGTAACGTCTCGGGCGTATATTTGCCTTAAATATGAAATTTCAGTTTCATAGGACTTACCGTTTCCGCCCGGGAGTTAACTCAGACACACACACACACACACACACACACACACACACACACACATACACACTCACACACAGACCTTTTCGCGGTACTTGGTTATTTGTACTCAGGGGACCCTAAAATGTGTATTTCCGTTGAAAACTGGAATTCGAAAATTTTCACGATCGCAATACTTTCCCTTACTATATATAGTGAGTGAAAGTATTAAGTTGGTTAAGAGTTAATTAAATTGAATTTCTAAAGAAACATGTGTTTTATTAAAAAATATATTATATTATTATCTAAAATAATCAGTTAGTTTTATCTTCTTTTTATCACTCTCTATTAACTTTGAAAACCTTGAGTATAACATAATATTTTTTCTAAAATCTTTAGCTTTCCAACGGTAGATTATGTTACTGTTTTTATTTTCAAAAACACAAAAATTGCATTAAAAATATTTGTGCTCTTTTCTCCTAGTTGTTCGTAAAATTCGTATTTTATGATTAACTATTATATGTATCTAGAGGTAAAAATACTGGTAACCAGAAATATGTTATCTCTTTTGTTCCTATATGATGTTGTAAATTTAGCCAGCTCAATTTGTATGGAGATTATCGGGAAACATATAAAGTTGTTTGTTTATGTAAAATCATTTTATGTTACAATGGCTAATTGGGCGATGCTACGATGGGAGTTCTTAATTCTGCCTATACAGGTTTAATTAGGATATGGGGAGTTCTGCGCATGCGCGTGTGTATAGCGGTCATCTTTCAAGTCGGCTCTTGGATTTCTTGCTTTTTCAGTTGGATATCACTTCAGAACAGTCTTGAAAACATCACCAGGCTTCAGGATAACAACAACAGTAAATATTGGAGCAAACAACGGTAAGTTGGGTTACAATTTACACTGTAAAGTGAATGCTGAGTCACCTCTTCATATCAGCTGATTGCCAATAGCTAGGCAAGGCTGGTCTTGCTTAAGTTTTCTTAAGTTATTTTTTTTTCCCCCCACATCTGGTTATTATTTAATTATTTTCCTTACATGAAATGCGATATTATCATCAAGTAATGTCCTCCAAAGCTTCAACTAAAAGATCTAGATCTAGTGGTTCAATCACGTCTCCTACAAAACAAAGACCTCGCCGTGATACTAATAAAAAATTAAATCTACAAGCAACCCCTTCGGGTACTAATTCAGAATCTGAACCACAACCTGGCACATCGTCACAAGGGATGACTGACGAATCGCCGTTTTTCACCCCGAATCCTTTTCAGATTTTGCATAATGAAAAAGAAAACATGGAATCTACTCCTATACCCAGTGAACCACGGCCTCCTCCCATATTTGTCAAAAATATTAGAAATTTCCAGTTGTTGTGTGCGCAATTGAACAAAATTACCGAATCTACCAGCTACTACTGTATGAGTAGAATCAATGATACCAAAATATCTCCTACTACTGCCGAGACATATAGAAAAATAGTGAAATATTTAACTGAAACCAAAGCAGATTTCCACACCTATCAGCTACGCCAAGAGAGAGCTTTAAGGGTTGTAATCAGAAACTTACACCCCTCGACACCAGTTGAAGCAATTAAAGAAGAACTAACGGAGATGGGCTATAAAGTGCGGCAAGTCACTAATGTCCTAAAGGATAAAATTCCTCTACCTCTCTTTTTTGTGGATTTGGAACCAGCAGAAGGAGTTGAAAAAATCTATGACCTCAATAGATTATACTATACCAGCGTAAGAGTTGAAAAACCTTACATAAAGAAGGAGATAGTTCAGTGCCATAACTGTCAAGCATATGGTCATACTAAAAGTTATTGTCATCACATACCTCGATGCGTGAAATGCGGTGAACAGCACAAGTCTGTGGAATGTACATAACCAAAATCAACACCAGCTGTATGTGCTCATTGCCTCAAGGACCACCCAGCCAACTATAAAGGATGCCAAATCTATAAGGAACTGAGGACCAGGTTTCAAAAACCTCAAGTACTGGATGAAACAGCAAGACAAGTAAGAAAGAGAAGAGAACCCTCAAAACTTATTGATGCCAATGTATCATTTGCCCACCTACTTGGAGGTGGAAATCAAAGTACTGAAGCCGTGGCCCTGCCGGAACTACAGAATGTACCTCAATCCATTCCACATATACCTCTTCCTCAAAATGTAACCAATCCTAAAAATCCTAATCAACCACAAATCTCTCATATCCCTCCTCCTTCAAATGCCACAGACCTTACCAGTTTGATGACATCCTTTATCTCCGAAATTAAATCCCTTGTTATGCCCCTAATATCACTCCTTACGAATCTCGTATCAAATCTCATTCCTGCCTTAAAAAAACCATAAATGACTACACCTAATTCCTTATCCATTCTCCTTTGGAATGCGAATGGTGTTAGAACTCACACTGACGAACTTACAGCCGTACTGCAAGACAAAAACATTGATGTTGCACTCATTACTGAAACTAGACTAACCACTAAACAGTGCTTTAAAATACCAGGATACACGACATACCGGACAGACCATCCAGACGGCAAAGCCCATGCCGGTACTGCTGTCATAGTCCGCCGATCCCTCTCCCATCACTTACACCCACTTCCCGCCCACGATTACCTACAAGCAACTTCCATTGTTATCAAAACATTTTCCTTTCCGCTTATCATCGCATCAGCATACTGCCCTCCTAAACATCCCATTTCCTCTGCCCAATTTGAATCGTTTCTCAACTACTTGGGTAATCACTTCATTTTGGGTGCAGACTTAAATGCCAAGAATCAACAGTGGGGTTCTAGAACCACCAATTCTCGTGGACGGACATTGCAATCTGCACTCAACTCCCGACGCTTTCATCTCCTACCTCCCGATTCTCCTACCTACTGGCCAACAGATCCTAACCGTAATCCTGACATCCTCGACTTCTTCATCCACAGCGGATTAGGCTCTCTTAATTTTTCCATAGCTCGCCTTGATGAACTATCCTCTGATCATAGTCCATTGATTCTAAATGTATCCATAACACCTATTCCTAAACCTATCCCACCGTCATTCATTAGAGGCCCTGTCAACTGGAACCTCTTCCGCGAAATCCTCACTAATGATATTGACCTCAGAGTGATTCTCAAAACCCCAAATGACCTTGACGACGCCGTATATTCCTTTACAACCGCTATTCAACAAGCTGCCTGGACTGCCTCCTCTCCCAAGTACTCCCAAATAACTCCTTATAAAAGCCATTTACCACAACACCTGACAGACCTCATCAACAGCAAACGCCGAGCCAGAACATTATGGCAACGCACCCGCCACCCAGAGGATCGCCGCTCCTATAACTTTTTTTGTAGAAAATTAAAGCGGGAGTTGGCGATCTTCCGTTCCCAATCCTACAATACCTACCTCTCCTCTCTCTCGACTCGTGACAATTCCCTTTGGAATGTCACGAAGAGAATCCTAAAATCCCACACCATTTCCCATCCTCTCCGGCGCTGTAATAGTTCCTGGGCTGCTTCTGACAAGGATAAGGCCGAGGAATTCGCACAGCACCTTTCCAAAGTTTTTACTCCTCATCCAGAGCTTAATCCTACCCATACGGCGGCAGTTGAAGAGTTCCTTATATCACCAATACCGCTTTCCTTACCACCTAAAGCAGTTAATCCCTCTGAGGTCAGATATCTTCTTAAAAAGCTTCCTCTCCGTAAATCCCCTGGATACGATCTCCTTACTCCTCAAATCTTAAGACAACTTCCACCTAAAGCCATTACATTCCTTACATATCTCTATAACTGTATCCTACGCACTACCTATTTTTCTCTCTTATGGAAACATTCAACTATCATCCTTTTCCTAAAACCAGGCAAACCTTCTAACAACACGTCATCTTACAGACCTATCAGCCTACTTCCGATCCTCTCAAAAATTTTCGAAAAGCTCCTACTAAAACGAATCCTAGCCAAATTTCAAAATTTTCCTTCACATCAGTTCGGATTTCGTCCTCAACATTCCACGGTTCAGCAAGGACTCCGAGTTGTGGACCACATTTCCTCTGCCCTTGAGTGCAAGGAGTATTGTTCGGGTGCCTTTCTGGACATATCTCAAGCTTTCGACCGGGTGTGGCACCCGGGATTGCTCTTTAAGCTCAAAACCCATTTACCCCAATCCTTATACCTAGTCCTCCGATCCTATCTATCAAACCGCTCCTTCCGAGTTCGCTGTGGCTCAGAATTTTCCAAACATTATATTGTTGAGGCTGGGTGTTCCTCAAGGCAGCGTCTTGGGACCCGTCCTCTACATCCTCTACACCGCCGATATCCCTACCGATCCCGATACCTTTCTGGCAACATTTGCTGATGATACCGCCATTTTGTCATCCAATTCCGATCCTGAAGTAGCATCGATTAATTTACAAAATCACCTTTCCCTTGTCGAAGACTGGTGTAACGCTTGGCGTATTAAGGTGAACGAAAACAAGTGCTCACACGTCACATTCACTCTTCGACGCAAATCCTGTCCAACGGTTTATTTAAATTCCCTACCGCTTCCTTCCTCTGACACAGTCCGGTATCTTGGCTTTTTACTAGACAAAAGACTGACGTGGAACCCACACACAAGACTTAAAAGAAAAGAACTTAACCGCAGATTCGGCCAGTTATACAGACTACTAAATAGAAAATCTCATCTTACAGTTGACAACAAATTACTAATATACAAGACAGTACTGAAACCAATATGGACCTACGGACTTGAACTGTGGGGGACAGCTAAACATTCTAACATCAAACGCATCCAATCCTTCCAATCCAAAGTTCTCCGAACAATAGTTAATGCTCCTTATTACGTTACCAACTCTACCCTACACCACGACCTTAAAATTCCATTTATTTTAGACCTGGTACCATCCAAATTTTCCAAATTTCATCAGAACCTTAGTCATCATCCTAACCCTCTAGCACAATCCCTATCCAGTACCACCCATCCCTATAATCCTCCTCGAAGATTGAAACGGCAGTGGCCGCGAGACGTATTGTAAACGTTTAAATTGGAGTTCTGACACTGGTCAGATCCTCCACTCATGTAATGTATGTTTGTGGCTATTACGCCCTAGTTCGGCCTCCACTGATTCAAACCAGTGACGCGGCTGAGAGCGAGGGTCTAGGATCTTTTGGATTCCGCTTTTTCCTCCACAAGTGGGGGGAAAAGCCCAGTCTGGGGTCCCTCTATAGCACTTGTATATTTTGTATATAGTTATGTTTGTTTGAATGATGTTTGTTTATCTGCAAACTTTTATTTATCTCAATTATAGGTTAATGTTTTGTTTTGTTTTGTTTTTATATTTATTATTATTTAATTCTATATATTCATTTATTTGTATTTATCTCAGTTATAGGTTGTTGTTTGTTTTCTTATTTTGTATATATATTATATTTTATTTGTTTGACTTTATCATTGTATATATTGTGTGAATGGGATCATATATCACTATTACTAATGTTCATATAGAAACAAATTGTAATATATCTCAATAAAATAAAAAAAAAAAAAAAAATTAGGATATGGATCTTTAACAAGTACCTGACATCGTACAGGCTCGGAAATAACTTTTTACGTTCCCTCCGAAGGACGGCATAACTAACGATTCTTTACTCCGATTAAAAAAAAAATAGAATCACCTGCAGGTTTGAAATTGTAACCTTGAGCGTACAAAACTTCTAATATAGTTGTATTTACTCATCGAGTTAATTTTAAGTCTTAAAAATTTGACAAAAATATTAAATTAATGAATTCCTTATTTTTTTTAGGTGAGTCAAGTATCTCCAATTTTTTTCGAGAAAATAAACATCAGTAAGTAAAAATTACTTTATTATAATTATTTTTAAATATGAGGATGATTTATAATAGCGTAATAGTATATGCATTTTTATTTCCTACAATAAATAATATCTCTACAACTCTTTCTTTATAAACAAAAAAAAAATATATATATATATATATATATATTGAAATATACTACTGTGTTTGATAATAGAACAAGTAGATATGCTATATTATGTATGTATAATATATAAAAAAACATGTACAGAAACCGCCCATTGGTTACACTCCAATAGGTAATCTGAACTAGAAGGTCTCGAGGCCATCTTCCTTTTGGACGCCTCGGAGGATTGTTAAGAATGAAAGAGGAAGCAAGGATTGAAACTAGTGGGTTGGAGTGGGTGTGGAGTTTGTGATGGAAGGGTTGATACCTGGTTCGGGCTAAATTAGCCAAATATGGAACATTAAGGTCTTTGTGGCTCAGTAAGTAGCATTGATGATTTTGGATTGTAAGGATTGAATTTTGGAAGAATTTGATGGTTTAGTAGAGCCCCTAAGCTCAACTCCGTAAATCCAGATAGACCTTAGGATGTTGTGTAGATTAGTAGTCTTTTATCACCAAGTGATCAAGTTTAGATCTTCTGTCCAATAAATGTTGATTTGAAAACGTAAAATTCCATTTTACATCATTTAATTATTTTGATTGAAATTATTAAATATTTTACTATTGGAAACGCCATACCGTACTTTAGGAAGCTGTACTTATTATGAAACAAGAGTTATTTATTGAGTGTTTTGAAGAAAAAAAATACTAAACCGGTTTCTTAGTAAACAACATGCCATGCGTATTATTTTAAAGATTGCTTAAAAAACAAGTCAATAAATTAAACAAAAAACTAGTCTATCCAATTTTTTTAATTGTGCTTACAAGTTCTCTTTGCGGTAAATAAACGACTTTTAAAGAAGGTGAAAATCTTTATTAAGAAAGCACGATAAGTATTGAAGGTCTCTATTAAAGATGGAATATTACAAAGTAATAGGCATACTAAACCTAAGCCTAAGGTTTAATGCCGATACATATTGTCGTGCAGTGATCACCGTTCAATCCCAAGCCCTCGAGATCAGACAACACAATCCTCTCAACGACGCTTCAGCCTACCTCTCAGACGCCTATATTTTTTCACTGGTATATGAGAAACTGGTGGTCTATCATGTTACTTGTCTAATTAAATCGAAATCGAATGGAATATCTAATTGCTTGAAAAGTAATATTGGTTCTGGTCATCCGCTGTGTTCTTCATTATCTGGCTGGTATCTAATTAAATCCCTCTGTTTTCCTTATTCGGATGTTAAATCTCATTTTGCGCAGAAACGAATATTTGATATTGTTTTCTTATTTGTGTTTGGCACTTCTGTTGTGAGTGATTGGCTTTTGTAGGATTTTAAAATGGGGTAATAAATAAATAATAATAATAATACTAGACTTACCGAACCCGAAGTTCTGATACCGATACCAGCAAATACTGCCCACATAGACTCGCCTAATGATAACCATTCAAGCCCAAGCCTTCGATATCAGTCTTATTACTATCCTCCCATCGATGCTTCGGCCTACCCCTTTGACGCTTAATAGTCGGTTCAGCGATTACCAACTTTTTAGAAATTCGCTTGTCGACGAGCAAAACAACTTTTAACGCCGATTTGGGTATCTGCGATGCTATAAATTTATAATTGAGCTTATAAACCGACAGCTTAAAAGCTCAGAAATTCCGCGTTCAGCAACACTCTGAATTTTCGAGTGGGCTCATCTCTTATGATCAAATACTTTAAGCACTACCTTATTCTCGAAGACCTTTAGTTGTCCATCCTTCAATGTAAGCGATCACGTTTCACATCCGTATAGAACCGTCGGATTGATAATAGTTTTATAAACTCTAACCTTTAACTTTATTTATAGGAGCCACGAGCTTAGTAGACTTATATTATATAATAGAAAAAATAAATTAATTGAATGAAATTCTAATTATTAACGGCAATTGCTTCAGTTTAATGCGCTATTGAGAGTGTGAACACAGGTGTTTCAACACGTGTGGCTGCTAAGTCCCGTACACAATTAGTGTCAATACACGTGGATCGAAGTACACGTGGATCGAGGTACACGTGTGCAGCGGAAAGGCACCGAGCTATTCTGAAGCGATTTTCTTTTTCCCGAACTGTCATGACATAAAATGCTTATTTCAAATATTCCTTCATTTTATCGTAAAAGGATGACTTTAAAAAAGAGCTCGTTTACGAGTTGTCATTCTAGAATTAATGCTCTTTTTTTATGTACATTTATTTATTAAATCAATTATGAATGTGAGCTCATTCATGCTAATCTCGCTCATTACTTAAAAAAAACATTGAAATGTTTCTTGACACGTTCTGTGCAGTAGGGGGTCAAATGATCCCGTGTATAACTTTCCACTAGTGCTAACCGTGTAAGAGGTAAAATTTCAAAAATGCTTTGAGCAAGCAAAATACCACCTAATAATAAGTAATCCCGGTTTAAACTGATAAATAATAGCATCTTAACAAATCCTTTTAAAATACGTGAACATTATTGACCAAGTAAACATGATTTTATAAACACAGAGAGGATTAAATTGGAATATTGAAAAACGTTAAGAACTTATTTTACCACCCCATAAATTGGTCGTTTAGCTGTTACGTCTTTTAAAGCGATTTGATTAAGTCATTAAAATCTAATGCATAAAATTCTATTGTCACAGTTTTAGTTACCATACTCCTCCGAAAACGTCTTAACCAATTTTTATGAAATTTTATATGCATAATCAACAGGTCTGAGAATCGGCTACTATATATTTTTACTCCTAAGTGATAAGGGTTTTCCACCCCAAACATTATTTTTTAATTTTTTGGGCCAAATTTGTTTAAATAATTTTTTTATAATTTTGCATTAAAAATACATTCGATCTTAAAGTTTCACCCTTATATCACAAATTCCTATTTCTCAATAGTCATTTTAGTAATTTAAAATTTGTTCATCCCACTCGACAACTGATTAATTATGGCTAGTTAAGTTGTCCCTGCCGATAGACCGATAGCCAGCAAACAGCACGGAATAGGGATGGGACCGAAGCCGGTCTCTTCTTCCTCTCACACAATAAGCCTTCTCTCACTCCCTCCACAGTTTTCTGCCATTATTATTGTTTATCCATCAAGCGTAATAGTAATCTTTACAATTATCATTTTACAATCTCAGTGTAACTCCTGTTTTTTCGCACGGGCAATTATACGTGACATGCTCTCGAGTGGATAAACCAGTTTGTTTGAGTTAGCTAAACATAAGCTAACAAAAAATATTGTTCACGCTATAGCATTAAGAGATTCATATTGTTTGTTAGCGTTTCTGTCGTAATTAATTAATGATACATCTATATATTTTTATACTGGGTTGTTTCACATGAAATGTCCGTTTTTATAGTTTCTGAAATACATAAAGGATTTTGCAGGTCTCTGTTGTTTTCTTCCGAATGATTACATATTTAAAGTAAACAGTTACTAATCCTCTTACCTTTGTATTATAAACATTAGCTTCCCAATCAATTACCCACTTTTTAGTATACCTCATAATATGAACATGAAAACACGCGATTTTCGAGTAATACTTTTGTACGAGTTTAAACTCGGCCATTCAGCAGCTGAGGCCGCTAGAAATATTTGCAAGGCGTTTGGGAAAGTGAGTGTTAATGAACGGACCATTCGCCGTTGGTTTGCTAAGTTTTCAGCTGGGGATACCGACTTGGAAAACTTGCCCCGAGGAAGACCTCCGTCCGTAATAGACAACGATGTCCTCAAACATACAGTAGAAGGAAACCCCTACTAAACAGTTAAAGGACTCATGATCTCACTGAGCGGCATGTTACAAAACATACCGTGCGAAAATTGAAAGATCTGGGCTACGAAGTTCTTCCGCACCCACCATATTCTCCCGACTTTTCTCCAACAGATTACCACCTGCTCAGGAATTAAGACAACTTCGTCAAAGGAAAACTTTTTGAAAATGATGATCAAGTGAATAGTGCGTTTCCAGATTTTGTCTCACTTCAAAGCTCAGAGTTTTTCAGTTCGGGGATAAAAAAGTTGGTGTCACGTTGGGAAAAATGTGTAGAAAAATATATATAATTTATATATATATATATATATATAAATTTTAAGGAATAAATTATAAGAAATTAAAAAAACATAATGTTTAGTTTTTTGTTATTTTTATATTTCCTCATCGTTTAGCGCTCCATTCTATTCCTCTTTTACTCACCACTTACAATAAGTTAGTTAGTTTTGTCTATAATAGAAATTTCCTAGAAATAATCTATATGGAAAACAACGTTTTGCAACAAACCTTTTTATATCGTACTCCAAAATATAATTACTAGGAAATATAAAACTATAGTGAATGTATTTGCCGCGTTTTTCAAATAGATTGTAATAAAGTAAGAAAAAAATAGGTTTCATCAGTGGAAATAACTGCTGAGCGAGGCGTGGGGTTTTCCCATTTAACAGCCACCGGAGAAGGACAATAAACAAAGAAAGGCAATATTTTGTCCCCGAGAGATTACCCCCACCCACCACCCGATGATGACGTCAGCCGCTGACAGACAAGGCTATTATTGGCTCTAAGCCAGGACTTGCGTTGGCTTGTGGTGGTTTGATGCCCGTGCACAGCTGCCTTAAATGGTTCCAATTTTTTTCTATGTTTATATAAAGGGTTTATATAGTACCACGACATTTTTTATTTTATTCCTTTTTTTTACATCTCACCACTTATATTACAGCCGATGAATTACCACTACAATCCATGAAGTTTGTACGACCCTGAAGTTAACTATATTTAAGGTGTCTACTTTCAAGAGGCTAGGTGAGTCGCACGATGGCCTCCCATTTATTGAAATCACCTGTAAAAAAAAACGCTTCGAACTTATTTTACAACCCAATATATTGAAGAAAAATAGTCAATCAACACTGTTAAGTTCAAAACTCCTTTATATTAACTATTCTCCTATATCCCTACCTAATCATATTCGCCATGTTTATTCCCTTCTTTTCATTTAAATCCCATCATTTCCAACACCTTCTAGCATTTCAAAGAGACGCACACTGAATGTAAAATTGTAACTCCACTATCCTACTTTCAACATAAGACAAAAGTATTTATTTTATCGAAATCCTATACTTTTTTTCGTTTGTTTATATTACGTATGTGGTGGTATCACAACATAAATAACATTGATAATGAATTATATCTTTATTACAACACACACCACATGTAACATTGTTTTAAACACACAGGTATTTTTTGTAATACAAAAAACATGAAGGTTATGTCTCCTTGGCAACCACATGTGTTGACGCCACACGTATATTTTGTACAAAGCCTTTTGTTTCCCACACCAGATTTTCTTACTATTTATTTAAATTCATGTTTTCTATTCCTTTACAACCCTTATGATTGTTCATCTATTTTAAAACTTTTATAAGTTGTAAAGGTGTAGGTTTGTTATATATATATATATATTCTTGAGTTGCGTTGTAAATTTAAATCAGTGAAAGAGGCTTCCTCTGTCAAGCTTCTTCAAGTCTAAGTGAAGATTTTACCTCTTGTCTTGTGCATTTTTTTTTCTATCATTTGTTATGGAATTGAACCATCTTATTTCTCCTTTTATAACAACTTATTTCTGTCTTTTTATTATACTATTTTTATATTTTTTCCGTTATATATCCTCACATTTAAATGTTAGTTTAATATTACATTACTTTAAAGAAAGTCTGATGCCTGCAAACATACAACTTTCACTTACCTCCGTTGTTAAAATCAATTTAAATAGATTTTATGCATTTTTAAATACCCTTGGAGATAAAAATAAATTAAGTTTCAAAAGAAAAATGTGTATTGAATGATCTATCATATTATTATCTAAGACAATCAGTTAGTTTTATCGACTTTTCACCAATCTTCATTAACTTTTACAGTTTTGTGTATAACAAAATAATTTATCTTAAATCTTTAGTTGTATAACGGTACATTATACGTCTATATTACTGTTTTTATGTTTAAAAACACCAAAATTGTACAAAAAAAAAAAAAAAAATTGGTCTTATCTCTTTTAGTTGGATATCGTATTCGTTCAAATTGCATATTTATCCGTTTTTTATCAGTACTAAATAGATATTATAGTAATTTTTTTAGATTCAGAATTAAAGGTAGTTCAAATGCATACAATTTTAAAATATAGGCATTTAAACCCTGTCAGACTGTTTCAATCAGAATGGAACCTACACCATATTAATCAAAATCGTTAGAGCAGTTTTTGAGAAAATCATAAAATGGTCCATAATGCTTAGTATAAAGTAGCACTTATGGTTAGCTGATTTTGATGAAAATGTTAATGTAACATCTCGGGCGTATGGTTCTCTTAAATATGAAAGTTCAGTTTCATAATAATTTTCGTTTTTGCGCTGGACTTACCACACACATGCATGGACACACACACAGACCTTTTTACGAGACTTGGTCAATTGGACTCAGGAGACCCTAAAACGTGTATTGCCGTTGAAAACTGGAATTAGAAACTTTTCACGATCACAATAATTTTCCTTACTATATATTTCATATATAGGTAAGTAAAAGTTAAAATCAATGAATGCCCAGGCTCAAACAGTTGGTTTTATTTTTTTTATAACCTATCAATTTATCCTACCAACGATTGATTTCCTATTGAATTTTATTTTTATCCGGCCCATTTTAGCAGATTTTTGACGAGAAAATGAGCAGATGTTGAAGATGGCCTGAGAGGGGAGTTCCATATTTGTCCCGCCCCTGCCTTATATGGTAAGCGCGGCCTCAACTTGATCAGGCTTCGCATTCCCAACTTAGCCTTCTTTTATTGGGACTTAATTCCTGACACTAAGTCGGTCACTGACACTTAAGTTCCCTGTAACTGTTAGGCCTTGTTTGTCCTGGGTGCGATTCTCTTAGGGGATAGCTGGTAACGGATCATTTAGTGTGAAAACTGATACAATAGCAACACTTAACAATTATAGAATATAATATAATAGAACAAAAAAAAACTTTATTCTGGGACAATGTCCCTTAAGAATAACAATTTTAAACAAAATAAAAATTATAACTGGCCAACAAACAATTATGATAGTGGTAAATACAATAACATTTAAATAACAAAATAAAAAGTTATTTTATATCTCTATGTACATATTCAAAAAAACTGGTGCGCGAAACGCACGCCTTTCATTTACCTTCGTTTTTAAAATCAATTCAAGAATTTTTGTTTGTTTGTTTGTTTATTTATTTAACGTCACTATATGCTACTTTGGCTAATCGGACGATGCTACAGTGGGAGTCCTAAATTTTGCCTATCCAGGTTTTATTAGGATAGGGATCTTTAATGAGTACCTGACATCGCACAGGTTCGGGACCACCTTTTAACGTCCCCTCCGAAGTATGGCGTAACTAAGGATTTTTTACTCCCATTAAAAAAAATCCTAGGACCTCTTGCGGGTTTGAAACCGTGACCTTTAGCATGGGAGGCTGTTACGCTAGCCACCCAGCTACAAGTGATCCCTGTCAAGAATTTTTAAATACAGTTAAAGAGGAAAATAAATCTATCAGGTAATGACATAAATAATTCATTACCTAGAGTTTTAATTGAATCATGTGTTTAATAAATAATCTATTGTATTATTACGACAATCAGTTTGTTTTTCACTCTTCGTTATCTTTTACAATTATTGTATAAGATAATATTCTTTTCTTTTAAATCTTTTGCTTTTCAACGGTATATTATATATCTATATTACACTTTTATGTGCAAAAACACAAGAATTGTATAACAAAATATGTTTGCTCTTTTTTCCTTTAGTTCGTCATTAAATTAGTTTAACTTCTATATTTACCTGTTTTATAGCAATGGTAATGAAATGATATGGTAAATATTATGAAACCCACGAAATTAAAGGTACTTTAGAAGAAGAAAATCTAAAACTTCGGCATTTAAGCACTTTCAAACTATTTCAATCAGAATAAAAATTTACATCATATTAAAACCTATTAAATTTTACATCGATGTAGCGAGCTCAGTCAAAATCTTTAGTTCCGTTTTTGAGAAAATCGTAAAAACGTGCAAAATTCCTGGTATAAAGTGGCTCTTCTGCTTAGCTGATTTTGATGAAAAAGTTGCTGTAACATCTCGGGCGTATAGTTGTCTTAGATTTCAGTATTGTACCACTTTTCGGTTTCGTACTGGACTTAGTTACAATATAGCTTCTAAAATCTTGCGTATTAAATGGAAGAATATAACTTATAAAGAATATAATATAACGATCCTGTACGTTTAACTTTTATAACCTCAATCTTTGCTAATAACATATATTTATAAGTTTACGGGCTTACAACAATATTGCAATATAATAACAATATTATAATTGCATATTAATTTTTTAATACCTTGCGCTTTCCAACGGTATATTATACGTCTATATTACTACTTATATTTCAGGAAAATAATTGTTTGACTTGGTTACAAAAAATTTATTTTTTCCTTTTAACGAAAAGCTAAATTGCAATGTATTTTACTATAAATCTTAAGGATAAAATGATCTAAATGGTAGTGAAAATAGTATGAAAATCCGTCTTGTGGTTCAGAAGGAGTTCGCAGAAAGCAAAATATTTAATTTTATAATAATTTTATATTAATTTTATATAATATATATATATGAAACTACTTAATTAAAATACTCATCAATCTGTATAATTGCATATCCATAACCTTGTATGTGACTGATACTCTCTACTGTCCTAGGGCGAATTACTTTCATTCAAACAAGAGCTTTCGGCTTTAAGAACGAGAATGGGACTTTGTGAAGTTGGATTCCTTTATTTGTTGCTTCAAAAGTGCAACATCCATTCGAAAGTTCGTTCGTGTAAATTTGTAACTAGCGCCGGTGAAGTTTTTCCAAACCATTGATTACAGACTGAACAGTGTAAGGGCCCTTTTAAACTTGGCTAATGGAGACAAACACCTGTCCTTTAGTCTGCTCGATTTAAATTATAAAAAATCTAGTGTTCGCATCACACAACTATTAGACATTTAATTACTATTAGTCGAATAACTATTTTTTTAAATGTTTTTAAAAATTGAAATTTTAATAACTAGTTGTGTTAAGGTGTTACATGTAGTAGTGAGCCTTCTATACCTTAAGTTTCCAGGTTTAAACTCAGCTGATGGCTCAAGGATTTTTAATGGAGTAAAACACCCAGTTGGGTGCCCCAAGCGTAGGAAGACCTCCTGGGTCATACCTAGGCTCTATAAAACGAGTACCAAAAATCTGGTGCATGCAACACACGACTTTCACTTATCTCCTTCGTTAAAATCAATTTAACAATTCGTAAGAACAGTTAGAGACAAAAATAAATTGTTAAAGAATAAATTAAATTAAATTTCAATAAAAGCGTGTGTTTTATTAAACAATCCATTATATTTTTATATTAAACAATTAGTCAGTTTTATCGGTTTTTCATCACTCTCCATAAACTTTTATAATTTCGTGTATTAGATAATATTTTTTTCTTAAATCTTTAGCTATCCAACAGTATATTATTCATCTATATTACTATTATTATGTTCAAAAACAAAAATATTGCATTAACAAATATGTTTGCACTTATTGGGTTGATGCAAAATTAATGCAGGTTTTTAGTAGGTATTGTAAATACGCCATATCTTTACTTTAACCATATATATTTAATCAAAATAATTTCCATCTGAATCAATGCACTTTTGCCAACGTTCAACAAGCTTTCTTATTCCACCAGAAAAAAAATCCGAATCCCTGGACTCAATGAAATCAGAAAAGAATTTTCAATGTCGTCCTGGTTTTGAAAATTTTTCTCCCTCAAAAAGTTGTCCAGATGCCTGAAAAAGTGGAAGTCTGTAGGAGAGAGGTCAGGTGAATAAGGCGGATGTTGGAGAACTTCGTAGCCCAACTCGTGCAGTCGTCGAAGCGTTGGTTGTGCAACGTGTGGTCTGGCGTTATCGTGGAGCAGGATCGGCCCCTTCCGATTCATCAATGCTGGGCAAAGACGTTGCAATTTTTGATTCATGCTGATAATTTCTTGACAGTACTTGTCAGCAGTTATAGTCTCACCTCGATTGAGAAAGCTGTAGTGAATAACACCAGCATTATACCACCAAACTGTGACCATAACCTTTTTTGGGTGCAGGTTGGGCTTCGGGAAAGGTTTTGGTTGTTCATCTTTGCCCAGCCATTGGCTAGAACGCCTTCTGTTGTCGTATAAGATCCATTTTTCATTGCACGTCACAATGCGATCGAGAAATGGATCATTTTTATTGCGTGTCACAAGCATGGAGCAGATTTCAAAGCGGCGATTTTTTTGGTGGTCGTTTAATTGGTGTGGCACCCACTTGGCCAACTTTTTTACCTTACCAATTGCTTCCAAGTGGCATACAACTGTGGATTGGTTCACACCGAGTCCGCCGCCATTTCTCGTGTGGTTTTAGTTGGGTCTTCTTCCACTTTTGACCTCAGCTGGTCGTTGTCCAG
The DNA here is from genome assembly GCA_023052935.1 of Piezodorus guildinii. Lineage (NCBI taxonomy): Eukaryota > Metazoa > Arthropoda > Insecta > Hemiptera > Pentatomidae > Piezodorus > Piezodorus guildinii. Next base: position 91,700,897 of record CM041294.1, read on the forward strand.
AGCAAGATGACGGCCCCGACCTTCCTTGTCTTCGAGGTCGAAATCTCCTCTGCGAAACTTCTGGAACCAACGCTGCACCGTGCACTCATTAATAGCCCCCTGACCCCACACTTCATTAATATTACGAGCCGTTTGCGCAGCGCTGCGCCCTAATTTAAATTCGTAAAAATAAATTTGACGAAAATCGCACTTTGACATTTTCGATTCAAGACCTTTGAACATACTGAACAAAACGATTTTACTAAACAAATTCATGGTGAAAGAGAGGGTATTAGATAAGGTTTGTTTTGGTATAATAATGATCAATGTTAGGATTAGCTTTGTTTACACAATTGGAATTAAGATATTGCAATAGAGGAAACCTGCATTAATTTCGCATCAGCCCGATATCTCCTTTAGCTGTTAATCAAATTCGCTCAACCTGCATATGTAGCTGTTATTTATCAATGCTAACAAGATGTTGTGCCTAATCCTTTTTAATCTACAAAAATTTAAGGTATTTTAGATCGGCATTTAAGCCCTGTAAGATTATTTCAATCAGAATGAAAGCTACATTATACGAAAACACATTAAATTTTACATCGTTATAGAGATTTTTAAGAAAATCGTAAAAAGGTCCAAAATGTTGGTATAATGTGTTTCTTCTAGTTGGCCGATTTTGATGAAAAAGTTGCTGTAACATCTCGGACGTAAAGTTGTCTTAAATATGAAATTTCAGTTTCGTACAACTTTTATTGATTTCTGGACTTTATAAAATGAACCACAATTAAAAGCACACACCAGACCTTTTTGCGGGACTTGTCATTTGACTCAGGTGGCCCTAAAACGCGCATTTCCTTCGAAAACTAGAATTCGAAGATTTTCACGATCGCAATACTTTCTCTTACTTTATATTTCATTTAAAGGTGAGTGCAAGTAAAAAAAAATTGGTGCAGGCAACACACGACTTTCACTTACCTCCATTTTTAAAATCAATGAAAGAATTTTCAAATACAGTTAGAGAATAAAATACGTGAAACTATTATAAAGAATTAATTACATTGAAATTTATATAGAAACATGTGTTTTATTAAAAAATCTATATTATTATATAAATAATCATTTAGTTTTATCGGCTTTACATCACCCTCTATTATCTTTTAAGAGCTTGAGTATAAGATAATATTTTTTCTAAAATCTTTAGCTTTCCAACGGTATATCATACATGTATATTAATGCTCTTATGTTCAAAAACGAAAAATTGCATTAAACAAATATTTTTCTTTTTTCTCCTTTAGTTGGGTATCGAATTCATTCAATTTATATATTTGCCTGTTTTTCATCAGTGGTAACAAGATAACATGGTTATTTTTATAGAATCAACAAAATTAAAGGTACTTTAGAGAAAGAAAAATTATCGGCATTTAAGCCCTGTCAGACCATGAAACCTACATGATATTAAAGCCCCTTACAATTTACATCGATGTAGCGAGTTTAATCAAAATCGTCGGAATCGTTTTCGAGAAATTCGAAAACAGGTGCAAAATGCATAGTATAAAGTGGCTCTTCTGGTAAGCTCATTTTGATGAAAAAGGTTTGTTATTGTCTCGGGCGTATATTTGTCTTATATATTTTGTACTATATATAGTAAGTGAAAGTAAAAATAAGAAAAAAACCTGGCGGCGGAGTGTGATCTCATTGTTGGCCTAGAAACAGCACGAATATCTATATGGACTGAGTCTTCAGGGATCGTAGATGATACATGATACTGTGGTAAATCGTACGATGCAAGAAAGTCACTACCCTAGGTTTCCCTTCTGTTGTTGAAGGACATTTATTTATACTTTATATTACGAATTTATGAAAATTATGATTTCGAGAGAAAAAAAAATTAATCAGTGGTAAAAATAAAACGCACAAAATATCTCAACAGATATTGAATCTTCACAGGTGGATGCCAAGGTAGAATTTCAAGAGATCTCAGCGCCCATATCCTAGTCATGTGTCTGCTACTTCAAATCTTTTCCAGCTTCCTCCCTTAAGAAAATGGTGTTCCGATTGCAAATTGTCTCCGTTTTCCTTTTATTTGTGATTAATATTGAATTAAAGTTAAACGATTAATCTGAAAGACAGTTAAGAATAATTACTCTTGCTTAAATAAGGATAAGGATATTAGGTGGCGTTAAAGAGGGCTGGCCTTGAGGAGTTTTTAATTGATTCCTACTTCAGAGGCTTTAGGGAGGCTTCTATTCAATTTTCTAATTACTCACTGTCAAACCCAAGCACCTTTATAGCGACCAAATCTTCGCCCACGTCTATTTATAAGTTTCTAGCTGATTATAGAATTATTCTTTAAGCGATTGTTAGATTTATTTAATACTTACTATCCATAGAGTGAAATTAAATGAAAAAAACTTTTTTATTACCCTGGGACTAAAGTCCCCAAAGAATAAATGAAAATACATAATTGATGACCGGAACAATGTGATCATGGCTTTGAACAACAAATTACTAAACTAGAAAGGAAAAATAATTAAGGTTGTAATTTAAGTAAATATTTGCAAATCAGACTCTTCGAATGAAAAAAAAGAAATAGCTATTTCATCAGTGATAATTTAAGTAATATAAACACACACACAAAAAAAAGTATTTATACGATCTGCAATTTAGGTTATTGTCTGTTTGACTGGGTAAGGAGAAGGTGGTAGAAAAGGAGGGATTTGAAGGAGGAAGAAGTTCTGCATCTTAGGAGGGATAGAATTCCAAAGAGTGGTTGCTTTAGCTAGAAAGGACTTTTGAAAGGCAGCAGTATGGTGAGGAGGAGGGTAGAAGTCAGAAATTTGTCAGATATATGACTATTTTTTCCTCTATATCTGTGGTGCGACAGACCGTGTTATTAATCGGCTGGGATAATATACTCGCGTTTCTAGATAAATTTCATAGGGTAGGGTCATCACTCTCTACGCCTATTTTTGTGAGTGGCTACCAGTTGCCTGACGGGTCTCACATACTCGGGGGAGAGGCTGTGAGTGAATGCACATTTAATGAAATGCTTGAAAAAGTTCCTTCCGGAACTGGTATTCGAACTCACAACCTTTGGCATGGCAGACTAGCGCGCTAGCCACTCAGCCACGGGCGCTCCTATAAGTTTATGACTGATTCTTATATTTATGGTTTACGATAGTTTAGAAATAATGAAGATTTCATTTAAAAAAAAAATTAAGAATTTTTAAATGAAAACAATCGGTTAGTTTTATCGGCTTTTTATTACTCTTCATTAACCTTAACAATTTTGTCGGTAAGATAATTTTTTATTCTGAAATCTTTAGATTTTGAACGATTTATTATACATCTGTATAAATGTTCTTATGTTCAAAAAATTGCATTAAAAACTTCTTTTGTTCTTTTCTACTTTAGTAGGTTATCGTCAGAGTCTTTTGAGAGGTTTAAAATGGGATGGATAAACTAGCACTTTTAGTGAAAAAATTGCTGTAACATCTCGAGCTTATAGTTGTCGAAAATAAACTTTTAGTTTTCGTGTTGGACTTATTATCACACGCACAAAATGACCTTATTACGGGACTTGGTTATTTAGATTCACACGACCCTTGAACGTTCAATCTTCGTTGAAAACGAATTCGAAAATTTTCACGATGGAATTACTTTTCCGCAACCATATATTTCATATATAGGTAAGTTAAAGTATCAATTAATTTCACTTATGTATTTATTAAATATATTTATAGAGCAGCAAACATCAGTTAGTAGTAGTTATTTTCTAAGACAAAGGCCTACTTTTAGAGTACATAGGCACGCTAAATATTCAATTCCTCCTTCTCTTTAGAGGACATTGATGTTGACATAAGAAAGTTAAGCCATAAGATGCCAAAGTTGAAGGATGGGAGAGAAGAAGCTCCTTAGCCGAGATAAAGTGGAAGCGATCCATCACCCAGCTTCTTATCGTATCCTCTCTTCCTTCACCTCAATCCTCCTTACCGTCCTCCTTACTCTCGTATACCTAATCTTGTCGTTCTCTTATTTATCTTAGTCAATTTGTTACAGTATTTTCATTCCTTTGTCGGTTTTTCAAAGACATTATACTCTTATAGTTCCTTTCAGCTTAGAGGTCTGGGAGTTTAACCTTATGATTTTATATATCTTTAGCAAATAAAGTATGTCTTGAATATGAATAATAAGATGATGCATCTGTGCTTAAAGTACTTTCTACTCTCAAAAATTTGTCGCTAGGACTTACCGTTTAAGAGCCATATTAATTCAAATTAAAAAAAATCTGGTGAGCACAACACACGACTTTTATTTATCTCCGATCTTTTTAAATATAGTTAAAGAGAAAAATATTTTTTTTCTTTCACTTACCTATACATGAAATGTATATTAAGGGAAAATATTGCGATCGTGAAAATTTTCAAGTCTCAGTTCTGAATGGAAATACAAGTTTTAGGGTCCCCTAAGTCCAAATAACCTTAAGGTTTATAAGTAAAATAGATTTCACTTTAGCTTTTCGTTAAAAGGAAAAAATAAATTTTCTGTAACCAAGTCATCAAACAATTATTCCCTGAAATATGAGTAGTAATATAGACGTATGATATACCGTTAGAAAGCGCAAGGTTTGAGAAAAGTAAATATGAAAAGTAAAACTCTAATAAATGAGTTAATAAAATGTTATTGTAAGCCCATAAACTTATGAATATATGTTGTTAGTAAAGAGGAAGGTTATAATAGCTAAACGTACAGGATCGTTTTATTATATTCTTTATAAGTTATATTCTTCCATTTAATACGCAAGATTTTAGAAACTATATTGTTACTAAGTTGTTATAAATCTTATTAAATATTTATATAGTAAGGGAATGTATTGCGATCGTGAATATTTTCGAATTTCAGTTTTCAACAGAAATACACTTTTTAAGGTCCCTTGGGTCCAAATGACCAAGTCCCGCAAAACGGTCTGTGTGTGTGTGTATGTGTGTGTGTGTGTGTGTGTTAACTCCTGGGCGAAAACGTAAAGTCCTATGAAACTGAAATTTCATATTAAAGACAACTATACGCCCAAGATGTTACAGAAACTTTTTCATTAAAATCGGCTGACCGAAGATCTACTTTTTACTGTGCACTTTGTACCTTTTTACGGTTTTCTCAAAAACGGCTCTAACGATTTTGATTAAACTGGTTATATCGATGTAAAATTTGATGGGCTATAGTATAATGTAGGTTTCATTCTGATTGAAATAGTCTGATAGGGCGTAAATGCCGATATTTTAAAATTTCTTCCTCTAAAGTACCTTTAATTTGGTAGATTTGAAAAAAAATTAGACCACCATTTTATTAACATTGATAACTTTATTTTATAAATTTCATAGACATCTAAAGGAGAAAATGCAAACATATTTTGTTAGATGTATAGTATACCGTTGGATAGCTAAAGATTTTAGAAAAAATATTATCTTACTCACGGAATTTTAAAAGTTAATGAAGATTGATGAAAACCGAGTAAAACTAACTGATTGTTGTAAATAAAAATATAATAGATTGTATAATAAAACACATGTTTCTATTGATATTCAAAATAATTAATTCTTTAACAATTTTTTTAAAAATCTCTAATTGATTTTCACAACGGAGGTAAGTGAAAGTCGTGTGTTGCGCGCACCAAAATTGTTAATAATTAATTACCTAGAGTTATAATAGAAACATGTGTTTTTGATTGAATAATCAATTTTATTATTATCTACAACAATCAGTTTGTTTTGTCGGCTTTTAATCACTCTCCGTTAACTTTTAGAATTTTGCGTTTAGGATAATATTTTTTTCTAAAATTTTTAGCTGTCCAACCGTATACTATTATTGTTTTATATTCAGACAACCTAAAATTGCATTAACAAATATTTTTGCTCTTTTTTCCTTCAGTTACCAATTTCGTTCAAATTGTATATCACCTTAATGAAATTGATGAAGGACGGCTAAATATACAAATTGGACGAATTCGATGACCAACAAAAGGGTAAAAGAGAAAAACTATTTTTTCATGTGATTTTTGATGTTTTTTTATTAAGAACAGTAATATAGACGTATAGTGTACCGTTGGAAAGAGAAAGATTTTAGGAAAAATAATTATGTGATACACAAAGTTAAAATGTAATATTAAGTGACGAACAGGGAATAAACTTCTTACTGATTAACAATTTGATATAGTTATATTATTTAATTTAAATCATATGATTCCAACGAGAGTCATTTAGTTAAAATCATTTAGTTGATCACGAATAACTTATGAAAATATTATTAAATGATAAACCTTAGGGGTCGAGCTTGTTAGACGGAATGCTTTTCCAATATCCCTGCAATAGAACTGAAAACAGAGTCAAGGAGACACCCTCAGCGATTCTATAAACGCCGATGTGCCCGGGTACGAAGGGGAAGGAAGATCTTATGATCTTAGAGCTAGAGGGGATATTGGGAGGAGGAAGATTTAATCTACATGGGCAATGAGGCTGCCTGGGGATGCGATCTGGTATTGAACATTGGAAATGGAATACTGAATATATTACTGTTGGAGATGGGATCATGAGGAGTCTTAGGGGAGAAAGGTGTCTGCAGTATTAGCCATCACGAGGAGTTCTCGTGTGAGGGGTCATGCTAGTTAATAATACTCCGACCTCTATAGCAGAGTAAGCTCCTCGGCTCAATTGCTTTCGAGGAAGATACAATCTTACTTTGAATCCCATCTTTTAATTAGTTTTGCGCATAAGTAAGTCATTTTAGGACGTAGTTTTTCATATACCTGTACTTCTATCACCCATTAAGTTCAGTTCAGTTCGTATAGTACTTAGGGAACTAGTGGCGGATTTAGCACATCCGTCGAACGAACCTCGAAATAATCCTAAATAATATTTTCCGAGGAAATTTTTATATCTGGATGGCGAAATTCCGGTTCTAGGGTACGCGATAATTTAGTACTGCTCGGCGAAGACGTGAAAACTATACAACTAAATAAAAGTAGGTTATTAAAATGTGGTAAAGTCAGTACATACGTTGGAACGTGTAGAGAAATTTCAATATTTAGGTTATATGATAACTAGATAAAACGAAATCCCTCCTCCAAAAAAGTCTTGTTTAAAGGCGAGAAATTCGTGTGATAATTCAGTTGCGAAATAGCTTAGTTAGCGGTTTCTATTGTAGCGGATACTTCACGAGCTCGCTCACAGGTAGCTCTAGCGGCACCTACGCTTAGTCACCGGCAAGACAAAAAAAGAGATCATATTTAAAAGTATTGTTATATTGTAAAAAATATCATTGTAAATACCTTATAATAATATTGCTTTGATATAATAGCCAATATAATATAATGGCCAAGAAACTAGTCTGGAGAAGTTCTCACAAACAATCATTTACCTTACGACATCTGTCCAGCAAGAAGTAGCTCGACTCACCAAGATGCTTCTACCAGATGGTATTTCCCTAGGTCATAGAATCTATGCCTTTGCATCTGTTGTGTGGGCTGTCTTGATTTCTGATTCTTTACCTGCCATCTCTCGTTCATCCTTACTATCCCACTCTTAGGATAAGTTGCATGGCTTCTACCCATTTGCACCAATAAGGAGTCCTATCCGTTGCTGTCAAGCTTCTACCTCACGGGGCATTCCTTTCTAACCAGTCCCCTTTGCTGAGTGTTAGGAGCGTGCGGTACAACCTCCATTCAACTCTCTTCCTTTAATGCATACGCATAGTGGAGGCCTTCTGTGACCCTGTCTCACCCATATTTTACTAATAGCCATAACTCGACACTATCTAGAAACTTAAATGTTAGAATTTATAAAACTGTAATCTTGCCAACGGTTCTAAACGGATGTGAGATGTGGTCACTAACTTTGAAGGATGAAAAACGTCTTAAGGTTATCGAAAATAAGTAACTACATAAAATATATACTCTAAAGATAGTTGAGGGCCACTTGGGAATGCAGAAAGTTACACAACGCGGAATTGCGGAGCTTGTACTCTGTAAGTATAATTGAGTTGATACATGTTATGTCATCACAACATAAATCCTAAATGGTGATGACATAACAAATCCTAATTAGTTTAACTAAGCCTCTAAAATTATTAAAAAACGAGTCTTTTATCAAGTTACAAGTTTATAAAGGATAAGAGAACCACCTTTGTTTATTTTTTCTTATAAAGGTTGGTCATTGTCCTTTTTCCTGATATTTTTTTGTTAAACTAGTCTTCTTTTTTTTTTTTTTTATGAATTTTTTAACCGGGGCATCTGAAAAAAAAGATAGCGGTAAGACCTTCTAGTTTAAAATGTTTACTACAGTGCTGGCAATAGGTAGTTTCTCGACAAGTTTCATGTGTTTTGTCTTCAGGTATATTTATTAGTTGTATTATGTAATACAGATTTAAATTTTAAAAAATAGTAATAATAAAATCAGTAAAAACAAAACAAAAAAAAACGGATGTACTAGTAAGATCATTTTAACTACCTAAAACGCAGCTTACATAATTAAAGTAAAAGATGAAAATAAATGAGAGATTGGTTGGGAATGAAAACAGCTCTTGATGCAAAACCACAGAGGGATAAATATTCATCAGGTTTAATTACATGAGGGTTGTTTACAAATCGAATCAATTGAATTAAGCACTCTACATGGATAAATTATTTATGTATTTCGTATTCAACGGTGCAGTTTTCCAAGAAGGTATACGTAATACTTTTCAAATGAACATAAATCTGAATTTTTATGTAGATAATTTTCGATGAATTTATATTGTTCGGCTAATTTTGTTCTTTGGCCTGGTTGTTAAAATTACTTGTTTAAAGACTGAATTGAATTGCATGTGGTTTTACTTCTAATTAAAATTCTTTAACAGGGATTGAATGTAGAAATTTCAAATGTTTTTCCTCTTATGTACCTTTAATTTTGTAGTTTTGAAAAACTTAACATATCATGTTATTAGCGTTTATAAAAAACTGTTATATATACAAATTGAACGAATTTAATAACAAACTAAAGGAGGAAAATCTGGTGCGGACAACACACGACTTATACTTAACTCCGTTTTTGAAATCGATCAAAGATTTTTCAAATACAGTTAGAGATAAAAAATTAAATTGAATTTCTATAGAAACATGCGTTTTATTATATAATCTATTATGTTTTTATCTACAACAATCAGTTAGTTTTGTCAGCTTTTCATCACTCTCCATTAACCTTTAAAATTCGGTGTATTAGTAATATTTTTTTTAATCCTTAGCTTTTTAACGGTATATATTACTATTCTTGTGTTCAAAAACACAAAAATTGCATTAAAAAGATATTTTTTTAGTTTTCTAATTTAGGTGTTTATTGAATTCACTCAACTTTCATATATAGCTGTTAATTATCAAAAACAAGATATTATAGTTATTTTTATAGAATCTACAAAATTAAAGTTACTTTAGAGAAAGAAAATTTTAAATATTGGCATTTAAGCTCTGTCAGACTATTCAAATCAGAATGAAACTTACATACTGTTAAAGCTCATTAAATTTTACATCGGTAAAGCGAGATTAATCAAAATCTTTAGAGTCGTTTTGAGAAAATCGTAAAAGGTGCAAAATGCATGGTATAAAGAGGCTCTTCTGGTAAGGTGGATTTTGATGGAAAAGATTTTGTAACTTCTCGGGCGTATTTTGACGAAGAATTTCAGTTTCATAGGATTTTGAGTTTACGCGCGGAAGTCATTTGGACTCAGCGGACCGTATAACGTGTATTTACGTTGAAAACTGGAATTCGAAAATTTTCACGATCGCAATACTTTCCCTTACTATATATTTCCTATATAGGTAAGTGAAAGTAAAATAAGGAGCTTTATAAAACAAACCCTTTACGTTTACAACTCAAACAAGTTTAAAAATAGGTGAACAGCCTTAAGGGTTTTAAAGGATAGAAATCATGTATAAAAATAAATAATCAAAAAATCTATAAAATAAAATTCCTGATAATCTATAAAAAGACCAACGTTACATTATTTAAAATAGATAAACCAAATTAAAAAAAAAACAACTAAAATATTCAACAAAAACTAGGAACAACTGTAAATAGAGTCGTTTGATGTACTATGTTCATCTTTGTTAAATTTCCATAATACTAACATTAGTTAATATTTTATTTTTTGTTTATTTTGTTATTTGCGTTTACTCTACAGGGTCATTGGCAACTGTGGTTTGCTAGATTCGGTTGTAATATTTAATTTCTTTTAAATAGCTTAGTATTTTTTTTACTCAGTCTTCGCTATTATTCAAAAGTTTATTTTATAAATATAAAAAATCATTAATTTAATTTAAAAAATATGAAAATTACCTCAAGGTGAGTTGGTACTTATACCCATAATTTAAATTAACTTAAAGCTTTTTTTCAACTTTGAGTTTATTTAATTGTTCTAAATTAATTTTAACAGCCGATATTTGTGAAAGTCGTGTGTTGCCCGCAACAGATTTTTATATTACTATATTTATAATAATGGAAGAAAAAATGCTTCTCTGATAACTCTGTGGCGGTCATGAGAAACTGGATAACTCGAGTTATATCAAAAATGAGTTAACTCCATGTATCGCTCCCTCAGACCTTCTCCTACGTCTTGTTAAATTAGTTTAAAAAAATTCTAGGTGGACGAAATTTCAGGTGGAAAGAAAGCTGTATGCTATGACTCTATTTTGGGTATTACGTAAAGTTAAAGTCGCTCACCTGTAAAATGAAAGATTTTGATTTAACCACTTATTCACGACCGCCACAGAATTAATAGTAAGATTTTCAAATTGTTTTTCAGTAGCGATTTTTTAAAATTTTATTTTACGTTAATTGAAACATTATATTATATATTTAAGACCTAAGCTGTTGCTATAAGTAAGACATATTGTGCTTAAGCGTAAACAGATTAGAGGAGATTTGAGGGCGGGAATGAAAGAAGTGGCTTAACCCGCCTTTTCTTGTTCCCATCCCTCCACAGTAGAAGAAAGAGTTCTCTAACCTCTATGTAGCCAATTAAGTGGTCTTCATCTCATATTTATTTTTTTATTGTAATCATTTTATTTATTAAGTTAATTTAACAAGTTGTTAAGTTGTTGTCAAGTAAATATATCTCTGTGCCTGAAGAAAAGGGAATGATAGGTCTGATAATTTGTAACATGTATTTTTTGTTTGTTTATTTATTTAACGTCATTTTATGCTACTATGGCTAATCGGACGAAGCTACAGTGGGAGTCCTAAATTTTGCCTATCCAGGTTTTATTAGGATAGGGATTTTTAACGAGTACCTGACATCGCACAGGCTCGGGACCACCTTTTAACGTCCCCTCCGAAGGACGGCATAACTAAGGACTTTTTACTCCCATTAAAAATCCTAGGGCTACCGTGGGTTTGAACCCGGGACCATTGGCAAAGGAGGCTGTTATGCTAACCAACCTGCTACAGGTAACCCCATGTATTTTTTTATTTATTTATTTTTTACTGACCTATTTAAGCCGGGGAAAGTAAGTATTGGAAGCTGTAAATAAATGTAAGATATGGCTTAACTAAGGATGTTTACTCTCATAATAAAATCCTAAGACCTCCTACGGGTTTGAACCTGAGACGTTGGGCATAGAAGGCCGTTGTGCCAGACACCCAGCTACAGTTGATCCCTGTTTAATATTTAAATTCATATTTACCACTACTCCTGTATTATTATGTCTTAATAAATAAAAAATGAAATATATATAACTTTTTTTTTTATTCATTTCCAATAAAATTTCAATTTATTAATAATGTATTGATATTTAAATTATCGAATAAATTTAAATAAAGTCTACAACTCAATTTGTACCTATATATTTGATGTGGAAAATTACCAGAGTGTTATATATCTATGAGGGAGCGGCGTGGTCTAGTGAATAGAGCGCTAGTCTACTGTGCTCCGGGTCCTGGTGCGAATAACGGTTATGACAGAATATTATTCATTCTGTTATTTCAGTAGGGGTGCGATCGTGGGGTATGGAGACCCTCCTGAGGCACACCCAACCTCTATAAAATGGGTACCAAAAGGATGGGAAAAAACCTGACGGCTGAGCGTGATCTCGGCTGAATCACCTGTTGGCCCAGAAACAGTACGAATCTCAATATGAGCTGGGTCCAAGACCCTCCATGGGTTGTAGTGGTACATGTTTTTTTTTTAACATCTATAATAACCACCCAAACGCAATATATATATATATATATATATATATATATATATATATATATATATATATATATATATATATATATATATATATATTCATTTCAAATATACAGCGTTATTTAAAACTTTGTTAAAATCGAAATCAAGGTCACCTGTGGTGTAGTGACTAGCATAACAGACTTTTATGTCCAAGATCGCGGGTTCATAGGATTTTTTAGCGGGATTAAAAAGGCCATAGTTATGGCGTTCTTCGGAGGGGATCGGTAAAGATCCCAATCCTAATTAACCCTGGATAGGCAAAATTTACGACTTCCACTGTAGGATGTCTGATTAGTCACAGTAGTATAAAGTGATGTTAATTTAATAAACAAGCGATTAATTTCCCAACAACTAAAATATAAATTTAATTGCTAGTAGTAATTGGAACTACCTCTTTCAATTCGAACCTGTTACCTTTTGTTTAAGTGGATGATTTAACTACGTTTTACGTAGATTTCCATTTAATATGTAATTCACATAGATGTCCATTAAATATGGATTTTTTTTTTTTTTTCAGTTTTAGATATGTAAGAGCCAGTAGACTGTATTTTTACCAAAATTCAACAAGTTCGGAATTACGAACTAATTAATTTAAAAACTAAACTCACCTCTCTACTCTCGGAATTTCCTCTTTTCTGATCTCGGCTCCTAAAGGGCTGAGGAAAAAGGAAAAGGTTGAGGCGATAGAAAGATCTTGGGGTGTCGGGACCGTCAATCGTCTCGAAGCAATCCCAATACTTCCTGCTGTCGTGAACCGCATTAATGTCTATTGCAGTTAATTATCCTTAACTCGATAATAAAAAAAATTAAAGATAATAACTTTAAGTCAAGTTTATTTCACGGCACTATCGAAGGCTCCCAAGGGTCGGAGCACCGCCACGATCTATATCCAACTCTGCTTAGCTCTCTTAAGTATTAGTGAGTTTCACGAAAACTTCTTAGGAAGCAGCACCTCTCGGTACTATATTTCTGTCAGGGTATTTAGCAACAGAGGAAAATCTGGAAAATCGGGAAATGTCGGGAATTTTAAAAACATATGAAAAAGTCTGGAAAGAGTAAGGATATTTGTTCTTTGGTTTGGGAAAATAGTCTCTTGATAACATCGTTTCTTCTTCACTCAGACGAAAGTTCCATTATGCCTACTTGTTGTGATGTTGCAAATATCATAGAGCGAGTTTTAAAATAAATTTGTAGTCAGATTTGTAAATATTGATTATTACTAACTGCATTATCTAAGTTCATCATAATTCATTGGTAAGTCAACTTAAACAACTACAATTTTAGCTGGTGTCGTGTTGATGTAGTTGAACTTATCGTAAAAAAATGAGTCATTATATATATTTTTAATCTAGTATATCATATTAATTATAATTACTCTTTGTTATGTAGATTTTAACTAAGATTTGGCCAGGTAAAAGACTTCTTACAATATAGATAATTCAGGGAATCTCTTTGAGCTGCTTTGCTAGACACCCTGTCAATAATATAAAATGATACCTTTGCCGGACATCTTCCCGCCTAAACAAGACAAATCAACTTTATTGTTTATTCGTTTAACGTCACTTTTATGCTTCTATGGCTAATCGGACGATGCTACGGTGGGAGTCCTAAATTTTGCCTATTCAGGTTTTATTAGGATAGGGATCTTTAACGAGTACCTGACATCGCAAAGGCTCGGGACCACCTTTTAACATCCCCTCCGAAGGACGGCATAACTAAGGATTTTTTTACTCCATTGAAAAATCCTAGGGCCACCCGCAGGTTTGAACCGCAATCATTGGCATAGAAAGCTGTTATGCTAGCCACTACGCTATGGGTGACACCAATCAACTTTATTTTTCGTTGTTAATTTTTTTTTTTTATCTCTTTTCTGGTGTTTACACGTTAATGTATACGAATATAATAGATAAAGATATCTAAGTAGAGAACTACAAAAATATTTGTTTAATGCAACTTTTTGTTTTTAAACTTAAGAACAGTAATATACCTGTATAATATACTGTTGGAAAGCTGAAGATTTTAGAAAAAATATCATCTCATGCATAATATTGTAAAAGTTAACGGATAATAACGAAAAGCCGATAAAACAAACTGGTTGTGGATAATAATATAATAGATTATTTAATTTCTTATTAAATTTTTTTATAACCCAATGTAAATAATTCTTTAACAATTTATTTTCGTTTCTAAATTCGTTTGAAAATTCTTAAATTGATATAAATAACGGAGGTAAGAAAAACATCTGGTGTGTTGCACGCACCAGATGTTTTGCTTTTGCTTGCGTTAACATTTATGTATGAATATATATATATATATATATATTATATATATATATATATATATATATATATATATATATATATATATATATATATATATACTTTAAAATACAATTATACTTGAACTGCACTGATGGCAAATAGAAGGTAATGATTTTGCCGTTAGGAGAGGTAGCGGTTTTAAGATTAAAATCAAATTCCCTTGGAGAAGATCCCGCCCTGACTACATTAGCACACCACCGGCCCTCAAAGTACTTGAAGCTACAGGCTACAGGCTCTCTACACCAATCCAGGCTAATTCAAGGGTTAGTGCATTTCCATATTACTAGTAGGTTTCTCTTAGTTAAGCTTAGAGTGACTTTATTTAATTCAGTATCACTTTAATTAATTATACAAATAATTTAATTGACTATAAAGATATATAAAATATAATATCACAATATAATTATTGAGAAATTATAAACCATTGAATAATAATTACAGCATATTTTGCTATGGTAATGCCGTATACATAAAAGCGCTGATTTATAGGTAAAATTATATAATCTATGGTTTATTATTGACGTTTTGCAATATGCTGTAAAAATTTAGTGTAATAACAAAGTGTTTATAATGGGATTCGATTATTCAATATCACTAACTATCGTTAATTTTCGTTTTAGTATTACTTCCCCTTACCTATATATGAAATATATAGTAAGGGAAGGCATTACGATCGTAAAATTTTCTATTCTCAGTTTTCAAATAAATACACGTTTTAGGATCCTCTGAGTCCAAATAACCAAGTCCTACAAAAAAGTCTGTGTGTGTGTGTATGTGGTTAGTCCAGCGCGAAAAAGATAAGTTGCATACAATTAAAATTTCATATTTAAAACAACTACACGCCCGAGATGTTACAGAAACATTTTAATCAAAATCAGATAACCAGAAGAGCCACTTTATACCATGTACACTACGCTTATTTACGATTTTCTCAAAAGAATCTTTAACGATTTTGAAAAAACTCTTTACTATATCGAAGTGAAATTTGGTGAACTTTAATATTATGTAATTTTCATTCTGATAGAAATAGTCTGACAGAGCCTAAATGCCGATGTTTCCTTCATCTAAACTATCTTTAATTGTGTACATTCCAAAACAATAATCGTATCATCTTAAAAACATTGATGAAGAACGGCTAAATATACAAATTGGACAAATTTGTTGCTCAACGAAAAGATACAAGCGCGAATCTATTGTTTTTATGCAATTTTGGTTTTTTTGATAATAAGAAAACTAATATAGATGTATAATATACCATTGGAAAGAAAACGATTTTTCAAACATATTAGCTGATACAGAAAGTTGTAAAAGGTAATAAAGAGTGATGAAAAGCCGATAAAACTAACTGATTATTTTAGATAATAATATAATAGATTTTTTAATAAAACACAATTTAATTAATTCTTTATTAGTTTCACTCATTTTTATCACTAACTGTATTTGAATTTTTTTTTTTTTTTTTTTTTTAACCACGGCGCACAGTGGGGCCGACAAAAAATCACTATCTCGAAAACGCATAAGCATAAAAACGTGGAGCTGGTCTTATTCGGCTCAGAATAAAAAAATACATCAAGTTCAATGATCTTTATTGGTATTTTGAAGAAAAGTAAATAACTTACCAGAAAATTAAAGCCTATTAGCAAGAAAAAATGTCGGAAATTTTCTTTATGAAAACCAGTTTAAACAAGTATTTTAATTGTATATTGAAATTAAATAATACTTACGAATTAAAATTCAAGAAATTTTAAAATACTGGAGAATTACGTAAATAATTAAACTATAGATTCAAATCAAAGCTTGCTCAAATTGAAAATAAACTTACAATTTTAAATTCAAGGTAATTATATTAACAGTTTCTTAGCTGTATCACTGATTTCCAGAATGTACCACTTTTTTTTTGGTTCGGGTCTCATGTTCGTGATAAAAGGATCTGATGTCTGCAGTAGCTGGATTCGTCGTCTGTTATGTGAAAAACATATTCATTTTCCATCCACTCGCTGAATATTTTTCTGAACCTCGCCCGGTCCCGATTTACCTAGTTTTTTTTATTTATTAAAATGAGGCAAAAAACTCTTACATAGAACTGTCACCATTGTAGAAACGTTCTCCTCGTCAATTTCAGGGTGATTTCGTCGAAGAAATATGTCGAAGTTTGTACCATCCCACAAGCACTGACACAAATCGTGGTATTAATTTTGATAGAGCTCATGGCTAGACAACGTTAGCAACTGGACTGAACTGGAATTAAAAGTGTTTTGAGGTGGGGACATGTATTATCTGAGCCGATTGGGTAAACAAAATAGTACAACAAGGAAAGGGTCCCTAATCCTTTCTTTTCTTTGCGGTGCTATGATCGAATAGATTGATTAAGGCAGATGATTTTTGTTCTAATCTTTATTTAAACACGTATATTTTCAGAAATACCTTACCCATCCCGGAGGAAGCCGGAGCTTTTTTTGTTGCACTACCTTTTCAAAACGTTTACGGTAGTTCGTAACTTTGGTCTGGTTGCGTGATAAAAAATATTTTTTTTTTTTACCAATTCGTCTTATGTGTGGTATATTTAAACATCCTAGAACAAGAATAAAACATAGAATTATTTCACTATTTTTCCCAGTTATATAGCAAAATCTGAAAGTTGTACTGTTGTAATCCAAGCAAAACTTCCACTACCTTGAGTTTAAGCCTCAATATATGGGGCTAAACATTTGTCTGGATGAAATTTGTGCAATATCAAGATGCAGTGGCTAATGTAAAACAGAAGCACGAGCCAGGTGATCAAAATAAAAAATTTCGAAAAATCGAATTTTTTCTGCACTTGCCCAATGTGCGGCGGTGAGTGAAAGGTGTGTGTTGCCCGCAACATATTTTTTATTGTAGATTTGCAATTATATGTTAAAAAAACAACATTGTATAGAAAAAAAAAGGTAGAAACCACTTGAGGATATATTAACTAAAAAAAATATATAATAATAAAATAAAAAATCTGGATTACAACAAACCATGAAAAAATTGGCTTCAGCACACGTAGTGAGTTCGTACTGTTTCTAGGCCTAGGTTTGTGCAAAGAGATTATTAGCCCAGGCTGTACCGCTAAGTTTTTCTCCGTTTTTAGGTACCCACTTTATAGAGTTTGGGTTGTCCTTAAGGGGGTATTCATAGTCCAGAGTCGAAATAAGAAACTAAATAATATTCTGCCACAGCCGAGATTCGAACCTGAGACGGGAAGGTCAAAAAAAAAAAAAAAAAAAAAAAAAAAGAAAACGCTGCAAATTATTAAACAATGGTTTATTATTTCCAAATAACAATATTAGGATGTAACCGTTTATATATTTGTTGATAGGTAATTAATAATATGAAAAGCAATAATTCAAAGGAAAATATCATATCACTCACTACTGCTGATTTCGAAACGCAATATCAGCTAGTTAACCAATTTCAATGATTCTTTTTTATCAATTTTTTTTTAACAAGAAAATTTCCCTATCAATTGGAACTAAAAAAATTGGTATTTATTTATTTATTAATTAGGAGAAACGGATTTTTTTTTATTCGTTATACGGATTCTACGCATCTTGAAACGTGGGCTCTGAAATTTTGATAGGGTGTAATTTTTTTTGGTCGATTACAAATGTTCATTTTTGAAAATATTAAATTAAAAAAAAATGGGGATTAATTATAGTTACTTGTAAACAGTTGTAAGTGAAATACTCATAAAGACTTCTCGGACTGTTTGACGGATTTGTATTCAATTTCTTTTCGTGTTACATTCCATTATATTTGAAGAAGAATATTTCATAATTATCTCGAAAGCTTTTCATAGCTTCAAGACCGCTACGACATCTTTTATATTTCTAAAACGGAGATTCAGAATTTATCTGGTTCACGGTGGATTAGTCGTTGAGAAAGGGGTACTTATCATAGCATCTATAACTGCTAGAAGAGAAAAGGGGAGCTTCAGCATAACAAAAATGGAAATACAAAAAAAAAATGAAGTAGGCTACCACAAAACCTTGTACGAAATAAAGGAAAGATTCTCCATTAGCAAAATTAAAATCTCAAGTCTTTTCCAGAGGATTGTGTAGTTTAAATACCAATTGGCTTCGCTTTTAATTACGGTAGAGAAAAACGAGGAAAAGGAAAGTAGAAAAAAAACTTAATTCTTTGGCTCGTGTTAGCTTTTGTTTTTACATCCAAGCGATTATCGGTGAATAATAAATATATTTCTTCAGGCGTGATTAATTATTTCTTGGCAGAACTCGGGATTTAGGGAGGAGGGAAAAAAAGGGACTAAATTATTCGTGGATGGTCATTATTTACTTTATACTCCACTAAATACTTTCCTGTTTCAATACACCCACATATATTTACAAAGGATTAGTACTAAAAATAAATGTAGGCCCAAGGATTAATTAGAGTATTTAAATGGAATTTATTAATTAATGAATTATCTTACAGGCCACCTGTCGTGTAGTGGCTAGAATTACAACCTTCTAAGGACTAAGGTTTGAACACGATAAATGTTCCTAGGACCCTTGTTTATGGCATCCTTCAGAGGCGACTTGAAATGGTGGTCCAGAACCTGAAAGCCGAAATGTAGGAGTCATACTATAGCATCGTCTGATTCGCTACAGTTGCATAAATGAACAAAAAATCTAACCTATTTAAACAAAAATTCATCAGTTACAACAATTTTTTTTTATAACAATTTTTTTTTTTTTTTTTTTTTTTTTTTTTTTTTTATATATTGCTTTATTGAGAAGTAATACAATCTGCCACTATCTTGGGCAACAAGTATTAGAGATAAAGGAAGTCATTCATTCCATATGTACAAAGTAAAACAAACAAAAAAATAAAATACCTCAATAGCAAATGAAAAAAATAAAATAAATAAAAAAATAATAAATAAATAAAATGAAATAAAAGAAAATATGGCCACATTCATACCTATATACAATATTTACATACTGCCCCTGGGAACTCCGAATCGGACCTCTGCATCCAAAAATGGATGCTGAGGCACAATGTTAGGAGATCCCAGCGCCTCTCAGTCAGCCGCATCACCTATCTAGTCAGTGGAGACTGAGTGAGGGCGCTAGAGCCACACACTCTCAGGCATGAGTGGAGAAGTTGGCCATTGCCAGCACTCCAGTTGCGTATCTATAAGAGATCTCTCGGCCACTGCCGCCTCAACCTACGAGGAGGGTTGTAAGGATGGTTGGAACTTGATAGGGATTGTGCCAGGAGATTAGGAAGAAGAGTAAGTTTCTGGTGGAAAGTTGAGAATTTGGATGGGATCAGATCAAGGACATAAGGGATCTTGAGGTCATGGTGTAAGGTCTATAACAAAACCAGCTGTAACCCATAGCTTTGTCTGCGAATATTCTATTGCGATGTAAAACAAGTTGATAGGTAGCATTTTTTAATAGTGTTTGTTTGGGGTAACAACCTCCAACTGAATTTCTAGACGATTTCTCCTTTTTGTTTGGTGGTCTGTGTGAAGAATAACAACTAATTAAATGAAGGCTGGACCTAGATAACATAGAAACACTGAATACTGGTAATAATGACTTATATTAAAAAAAAAGGAATCTGTACAACCGGATCTTGTGGCCAGAATTGATACTTGGGTTAGTAAGTTAGTAATTTGAACTATTGAAAATGATATAAATAATTATATTGTTATACTAACTTAAGTGGCTGCATTGTGGAATTGGTGAAGATGCTGTCTCCCTCTTTGAACTGGTGATATTGCACTTTTTCTCCTCTTGTTCTCCTCCCCTTTGGCCAGGGGTCTTCTTAATTTTCTCTACTCCATGGTGGTAGAAAAATAATAGAATAGAACAACTAGAGAAAACTGTGGCTCATCCATCCAAGACTTGCAACTCACTCAACTTCTATTTCGGCCACTAGGGCGCTCTGCTTCTTTAACAGGCCGCCAGGTGGCAGCACGGTTAACATAGATTTTCTTTTTCGGACCCGAAACAAACCGCCCACCTAAATCAGCTCTAGGTGATTGATTTCCGATGCTCGAAGAAAAGATGGTTTCGGTGGTTTATAGATGTCTTCCTGAAGGTATCGGTGAAAGGAAGCCTGAAATGTACATGAAAGAAAAATATCTTTCAAAGAAAAAATTTATCAAAACTTCAGATTCTTGAAAATATTTTTAACCAGTTATATTCTACGATAGGAGCGGCGTGGTCTAGTGGATAGAGCACCAGTCTACTGTGCTCCGGGTCCTGGGTTCGAATCCCGGCTGTGGCGGAATATTATTTATTCTGTTATTTCAGTCGGGGAGCGACCCTATTGTATGGAGACCCTCCTGGGGCAGACCCAGCCTCAATAAAGTGGTTACCCAAATTGGGGAAAAAAACCTGGCGGCTGAGTGTGATCTCGGCCAAATCACCTCATTGCACGGCCGTTGGCCTAGAAACAGTACGAATCTCTATATGTACTGAACCCAAGACCCTTCATGGGTTGTAGTGGTACAGGTTTTTTTTTTGTTTTTTTTTATATATTCTACGATATCTCGTGTCGTAGAGTCAGGGTTGTCTGTGACCGATGCTTTAATTTGGTCATCATCAACAGTTGAAGGACGACCCGAGTGCTTTGGTTCTTCCAAGTCAACATTTTTCGGTTTTGGACCGAGCAAACCACTTACGAACGGTGCTTTCTCCTATGGCATTATCGCCACACACACACACACACACACACACACACACACACACTGTAAATTTTGTTCATTGTCTGTGCAACGGAATTCATTTTTCGGAAATAAGAAATAAATAAATCACGAAAGTGATTTATTTTCTCTTTTATTTTGAGCAAACAATTTCCATTATGCGGTTAACACTAGTACCTAAAAGCACCTTAATTAATCCCCTTTAAGAATTTTTAAAAATTAATAAAGGGGGTTGGTTACCTGTAGCATGGTGGTTAGCTTAACAGCCTCCTATGCCCACGGTCCCGGGTTCAAACCCGCAGGTGGTTCTAGGATTTTTTAATGGGAGTAAAAAATGGTAAGTTGAGAGGGAACGTTAAAAGGTGGTCCCAAGCATCCACGATGTCAGGTACTCGTTAAAAATCCCTATCCTAATTAAACCTGGATAGGCAAAATTTAGGACTCACACTGAAGCATCATCCTATTAGCCACCGTAACATAAAGGGACATTAAATAAATAAAAAATCTGGTGCGGGCAACACACGACTTTCACTTACCTCGATTTTTAAAATCAAAGAAAGAATTTTCAAATACAGTTAGAGATAAAAATACGTGAAACTATTAAGGAATTAATCAAATTGAATTTATATATAAACAAGTGTTTTATTAAAAAATCTATTATATTATTATCTATAATAATCAGTTAGTTTTATCTTCTTCTCATCACTCTCTATTAACTTCTAAAAGCTTGTGTATGAGATAATATTTTTTCTAAAATCTTTAGCTTTCCTGAACCCAAGACCCTTCATGGGTTGTAGTGGTACAGGTTTTTTTTTTGTTTTTTTTTATATATTCTACGATATCTCGTGTCGTAGAGTCAGGGTTGTCTGTGACCGATGCTTTAATTTGGTCATCATCAACAGTTGAAGGACGACCCGAGTGCTTTGGTTCTTCCAAGTCAACCCCGCAGGTGGTTCTAGGATTTTTTAATGGGAGTAAAAAATGGTAAGTTGAGAGGGAACGTTAAAAGGTGGTCCCAAGCATCCACGATGTCAGGTACTCGTTAAAAATCCCTATCCTAATTAAACCTGGATAGGCAAAATTTAGGACTCACACTGAAGCATCATCCTATTAGCCACCGTAACATAAAGGGGCATTAAATAAATAAAAAATCTGGTGCGGGCAACACACGACTTTCACTTACCTCGATTTTTAAAATCAAAGAAAGAATTTTCAAATACAGTTAGAGATAAAAATACGTGAAACTATTAAGGAATTAATCAAATTGAATTTATATATAAACAAGTGTTTTATTAAAAAATCTATTATATTATTATCTATAATAATCAGTTAGTTTTATCTTCTTCTCATCACTCTCTATTAACTTCTAAAAGCTTGTGTATGAGATGATATTTTTTCTAAAATCTTTAGCTTTCCTGAACCCAAGACCCTTCATGGGTTGTAGTGGTACAGGTTTTTTTTTTTGTTTTTTTTTATATATTCTACGATATCTCGTGTCGTAGAGTCAGGGTTGTCTGTGACCGATGCTTTAATTTGGTCATCATCAACAGTTGAAGGACGACCCGAGTGCTTTGGTTCTTCCAAGTCAACCCCGCAGGTGGTTCTAGGATTTTTTAATGGGAGTAAAAAATGGTAAGTTGAGAGGGAACGTTAAAAGGTGGTCCCAAGCATCCACGATGTCAGGTACTCGTTAAAAATCCCTATCCTAATTAAACCTGGATAGGCAAAATTTAGGACTCACACTGAAGCATCATCCTATTAGCCACCGTAACATAAAGGGACATTAAATAAATAAAAAATCTGGTGCGGGCAACACACGACTTTCACTTACCTCGATTTTTAAAATCAAAGAAAGAATTTTCAAATACAGTTAGAGATAAAAATACGTGAAACTATTAAGGAATTAATCAAATTGAATTTATATATAAACAAGTGTTTTATTAAAAAATCTATTATATTATTATCTAAAATAATCAGTTAGTTTTATCTTCTTCTCATCACTCTCTATTAACTTCTAAAAGCTTGTGTATGAGATGATATTTTTTCTAAAATCTTTAGCTTTCCTGAACCCAAGACCCTTCATGGGTTGTAGTGGTACAGGTTTTTTTTTTGGTTTTTTTTTATATATTCTACGATATCTCGTGTCGTAGAGTCAGGGTTGTCTGTGACCGATGCTTTAATTTGGTCATCATCAACAGTTGAAGGACGACCCGAGTGCTTTGGTTCTTCCAAGTCAACATTTTTCGGTTTTGGACCGAGCAAACCACTTACGAACGGTGCTTTCTTCTATGGCATTATCGCCACACACACACACACACACACACACACACACACACTGTAAATTTTGTTCATTGTCTGTGCAACTCAATGAAGGTTATTTGGACTCAGGGGACCCTAAAACGTGTATTTCCGTTGAAAACTGGAATTCGAAAATTTTCACGATCGCAATACTTTCCTTACTATATATAGTAAGTGAAAGTAAAAATATATTTTTTCTGTTTTCTCCTTTAGTTGGGTATCGAATTTATTCAATTTATATATTTACCTGTTTTTCATCAGCGCTAACAAGATAATCTAGTTATTATTATTGAATCTAAAAAATTAAAGGTACTTTAGAGGAAGAAAATTTAAAATATCGGCATTTAAGCCCTGTCAGACCATTTTTATCCAAATAAAACCTACATGATATTAAAGCCCATTTAATTTTACATCGATATAGCGAGTTTAATCAAAATCGTCGAAACCGTTTTTGAGAAAATCGAAAAAAGGTGCAAAATGCATGGTATAAAGTGCCTCTTCTGGTAAGCTCATTTTGATGAAAAAAGTTTTGTCACGTCTCGGGCGTATAGTTGTCTTAAATATGAAATTTCAGTTTCATAGGACTTACCGTTTCCGCCCGGGAGTTACCACACACACACACACAGACACACACACAGACCTTTTTGCGGGACTTGGTTATTTGGACTCAGGGGATCCTAAAACGTGTATTTCCGTTGAAAACTGGAATTCGAAAATTTTCACGATCGCAATACTTTCCTTACTATATATAGTAAGTGAAAGTAAAAAAAATAAGCATTATTAAACAAGTATGCATAATTTTATAAACACGATTTATAAACACGATACGATTAAATTGAAATATTTAAAAATGCTATTTATTTTACGACCAAATATTTTCTTTTATTTCCTTTTAATTTTCATTGGAATAATTGAAATAAAACACCCTGATTCCTGAACACCTTTTTCTTATTTTTATATTTATTTTTCTTAGATATGTTTTTTTATCTTGAATAATGACCGAGTTTTGAGAAATCAAATCTGTTATAATTTTTGACGACCATATTATACAATTTTGGTAAAAAAAAGAATAATAATAATAATAATAATAATAATAATACTAGGCTTACCGAACCCGAAGGTTCGATGCCGATACCACCAAACTTCGCCTGCATAGACTCGTCCAATGTTCACCGGTCAAGCCCAAGCCCCCGAGATCAGCCTTAATGCAATCCTCCCATCGACGCTTCGGCCTACCTTTCGGACGCCTACCAGTCGGTTCAGCGAATACCAACCTTCTCGGAATCCGTTCCTCACTAAGCCCAACAACTTTACGCGCCCATTTGAGTCTCCGCGATGCTATCAACTCAATTATATTCACAGGGTACAAACTCCGCAATTCCGCGTTATGCAACCTTCTAAACTCCCCAGTGGCCTCATCTCTCTTTGGACCAAATATTTTACGAAATACCTTATTTTCGAAAACCTTAAGCCGCTGTTCATCCTTTAAAGTAAGCGGCCACGTTTCACATCCGTAAAGAACCGTTGGAAGAATAATAGTTTTATAAATTCTAATCTTTAAGTTTTTAGATAGAAGCCGCGAACTAAGTAACTTAGCAACTGAATAATAACACGCATTTCCCACCTTTAACCGGGACTTTATTTCTTCCTGGATTTCATTTTTTCTAGTTATAATTGAACCTAAATACTTGAATTTCTCTACGTGTTCCAAAGTATGACCTGATACATCAATATCACCAAGATCGACACCGTTTCTGCTACTGATCATATACTTCGTCTTATCGGTATTTAATTCGAGTCCTATTTCTTTACCGGTTTTTATTAACACACTTGTATTTAGTTGTATGGTTTCCGTGTCTTCACCTAGCAGTACCAGATCATCGGCATACCCCAAAACCGGAATCTTGTCACCCATATTTAAGCCTTTCTCGGTACACATCACCTTTTCTATGACATATTCTAAAGCTATATTAAATAACACAGGTGAAAGGGAGTCACCCTGTTTCAAACCCGATCGCACCTCAAATCTCTCGGAGTAATTATGACCGATTCTAACTTTATGGAATGTTTCCGACAAACACATCTCTACTAGGTTTACTAACTTTCTAGGTATTCCCTGTTCAATCATGATGTTATATAGCTTCTGACGGTCTATTGAATCATAAGCCTTTTTAAAATCGATATAAAGTTGATGGACTACACCGTTGTATTCCAATTTTTTCTCTAATATTTGACGTAAGGAAAATATTTGGTCAATAGTCGAGCGATTCCGCCTAAAACCACATTGGTAATCTCCGATAATTTCCTCAGCGTATTCCGTGATTCGACTAGTTAGAATTGACGAGAATATTTTATAGCATACTGGGAGAAGAGAGATCCCACGATAGTTGTTACAATCCGACCTCGGTCCTTTTTTGTGAATCGGGATAAGTATTGATTCTTTCCATTCTTCGGGCATTTTTTCAGTTTCCCAGATCTTTTTAACTAAAACATGTAATTTGGAAACGCCCGCTTCTCCACACGCCTTGATTAATTCACTCGTGATATTATCATTTCCTGCGGCCTTATAACGTTTTAATTTTCCTATCGCCATTTCGACTTCCTCTTTACTCGGTGCGTCTATCCATGGTTCAGCGCTCTGATATTCAGAGAGAGGAGATTGATTATTATTTTCCGTATTTAAGATGCCGTCAAAGTGTTGTTTAAATTTGTTTAATATCTCAGAAGGATCCGCAATTATATTGTTATTTGCATCTTTAACCGCATTCAATAGAGGTTCAAATCTTTTACGCGATTTGTTTATACCTTTGTACATCTCTCTTACGTTATTTTCGTTTCTGTGTTTTTCTATTTCTATTATTTTGCCTTTAAGATACTCTCTTTTCTTATTTTTTAAGAGTTTTGAAGTTTCGTTTTTTACTAACCGAAAGTAAGCCACATTATTATCGCTTGGATTATTTAAGGAATTCAGTTTAGCGGTTTTTCTTTTTTCGCACATATTTTGACAATCCCTGTCGAACCAAGGTTTGTTCTTTTTATTTTCGATTTTTCCAAGACATAAATTACCGACCTCTTTAATATTATCCCTGATCCCTTCCCATAGTTTGTTTACATCTTTGTGTTCCTCGTCTGAAGATTCCAAAGCTTCGAACCGATTTTTTACTTCTATCGCGAATTGTTTTCTAATTTCGAGGTTGTTCAATTTAACTAAATCAAAATTCTCGGAACGAATATAGTTCGGTGTTCTCTTTTTTGTAATTAGTTTTTGTCGAAGTTTCGCGATTACTAATTCATGATCAGAACCGCATTCTGCACCTCGATACGATCTCACGTTAATTATGCTACTTTGCCATCTGTTTTGTATTAAAACATGATCGATTTGATTCCGCGTTTGTCCATCCGGTGATGTCCACGTATACTTATGAATATCCTTTCGTTTAAATGTAGTGCTTTTGATTACTAGGTTTTTCGAAATGGCAAAGTTTATTAGTCGGGTCCCATTATCATTACTATATTCGTGCAAACTTTCTTTACCGATTGTAGAACGATATACTTCTTCCCTTCCAACCTTTGCGTTCGCGTCGCCTAGTATTATCTTAATGTAATTTCGCGGTAACTTATCGTAAACCGACTCTAGTTTATCATAAAATTCGCATTTTACTTCATCATCACTGTCTTCGGTGGGAGAATGAATGTTTATAAACGCGATTTTAAACCAACGCCCTTGAAATATAGCAACCGATATTCTTTCACTAAAGAACTGTACGTCCCGTAATGCGGAAAGAAATCTATTCCTAATCAGAAACCCGGTACCTAGACAATAATTAACGCTCCCCCCGTACCAAATAGTATACTTTCCTTCTGTTAACGAACCCTCCGCTGGCCAGCGAACCTCTTGTAATGCAACGATATCTAAATGGTACCCTTAACTTCATTCGCGACCGACTTTAACCCACCTGCCGTATTTAAACTTCTAACGTTCCACGTCCCTATTGTTAGATCTCTAATTTTCATCTTGCGCCATGATTCCCCTGAAGCAGTCCCCACCCAGAGACCCGAACGGGGGACTAGTTTACCTCCGGATAATGAGCGTTTTACCTCAGAGGAATCCATGACTTTTGGTGATATTTTGTGAACTAAAATATGTGAGTAGGGCGTTCGAACCTACGTCACACCCTCCAGCAAGCCTGGGGGGCCGCTCTCATTGTTGGTCAGCGAGTCCATCGGACTTAGCCGGGAGGAGCTTCCGAGGTAAAAAAAAGAAAGAAAGAAAAAATGAGTCAGTAGTTTCGGAGAAAAACTGAGGAAGGCGGACAGACTGATTTTTTGTTATTCGGATTCTATGTATCATAAACAGTAAGACCATGAAATTTGAGGGAAAGTAATATTTTTTTTTTTGGTCGATTACAAAGGTTCATTATTGAAAAAATAAAACAATACAAGGAAACTTTCTGAAGTTAATGGAATAGAAATAAACCTATAAGTTATTTTTTGGAGTCATACTAAATGTCGGACTTCAGAACAAAAACAAAAAACTCATTAGTTTACCAAAGGCATAGTCAATTATACGACAGATTGGGACAGCGAGCGATAAACCCTATTTGGGAAGCATCGGTTGTAAGAAAAAACTAACGGTAGGGAGAAAAAAAAACTTCTTTTTTGAGCTGTTTTTTTTTTTTTTTTTTTTTTTTGCCGTCCGAGTTCTGGGAATGGCCAACCTAGTTTGAATTTCAAAATGACATCGTGGAGAAGAGGATGGGTAATATGTGCCGGTGGAAAATGTGTCAGGTTCCGGATTTGCAATGGTGATCTCCTGCTACGTCGGGGGAGGTATGTTGGATCTCGGCTTTGATAACCATTCTGCTTCGTTCCTTGTGTTTATACTTATAGAAGAATACCCGAAAGATTAATATTTTTAAGTGAGTAATATAATACTTCATTTATAATATAGCATTAATTTGAAAAATATTACACGATTGAAATAAGAGCAAAATTATAGATTAAAAAAAGCCTTTGGCATTTCAAAAAAATCGTACTGGATATTTAGGACAATGCTTAGGTAATTAAACGGAAAAAATGGTAACATTTTATACAAAATGATAAAAATTGTTTAGGTAATAATAATAATAATAATAGGCCTAGCGAACCCGAAGTTTCGATGCCGATACCACCAAATACTGTCTACGCAGACTCGTCAAATGATCACCGTTCAAGCCCAAGCCTACGAGATCAGCCTTAACGCAATCCTCCCATCGACGCTTCGGCCTATCTTTCGGACGCCTACAAGTTGGTTCACCGAGTACTAACTTTTTGGGAATCTGTTATTCACTAATCCCAACCACTTTATATTTGAGCCTCGGCGGATCTCATTAACGCGTATGGGGAGCGTCCCACGGGTGGCGGATGTGAGGATGGTCGGTGGAATTTCCTCGGAAGATTCCTTCCAGCTAAGTCCGATGGACTCGCTGAAGGGTGTGACGTAGCACAGTGGTTCCAAACGCACTTTTTCGGGACAAAAGTCTGCACTGGTCGTTTTATTTAGGATATATCAATCATTTTAACGTCGTTTTGTTCCTTGATAAATTCACTTTCAATGGTATGATTGGCATATTTTTAGCTCATTTCCATATCATGAAAATTTATAGGTGTTGTCGATCATTTTAAAGAAATGACTCTGTAACTAATTATTCATACATACATCTTTATATATTTATATTTCCTGCATTTAACATTGTTTATAATCGTTATTAGACAAGTTTAAGTAAACTTGGTGATTTTTTAAGAATTTTCAAACAATGTTAAAAACATTAAAATTATTTTAAATTTATCAATACGTACACAACATAATGAACTGCGAATTTCTTTTAAAATTTTAGTTAAGTTTCTAGTTTTTAGGGTCGAAATTTCAAAACCGTAAATTGATTTTCACGCTTTTGGATAAGTAAAATGCATTGTTGGCTATAGAATTTTTTTCAATGAAAAGACCATAAAAAAGTGACATCTAAAATTACTTTGATGTCTAACTTAACTTTTCTGAATCATAAACTATAGTAAAGTACTGCTCCGAAGCAAGGTTTTATTTAATTTAGAATTAGAACATGTCAGTTTGAAAGAAACTTAAAGGTAATAATTAATAAAGCTATTATTTTCCCGACTGATATATGAATATGAAACGTAGTCGTGTTGTTAAAGGATGAACAACACCTTACATTTTTTGAGAATAAGTTTCTACGTAAAATATTTGGTCCGAATAGGGATGAAGCCACTGGGGAATTCAGATAATTATACAACGCGGAATTGCGGAGCTTTCATCCTGTCAGTATAATTGATTTGATCGCTCTCAAATGGACGTGTAAAGTTGTTGGGCTCAGTACGCAATAATCCTGAAAAAGTTGCTATGTGCTGATCGGTCTGGCAGGCGTCCGAGAGGTAGGCCGAAGCGTCGATGGAAGGATCGTGTTTTCTGATTTTGGAGGCTTTGGCTTGAGCGGCGATCGTTGAGTTATAGAATGAGATTGATTTTTGTCTCTTAAAATATTTATAACACCCAAGGCTACCTCCAATAGTCTGAACCATCTACCTAGGATTTACTAAGTACAGATAAAGGGACCAACACCTGCATTGCCGATAATAACACTCCCTTTTACTGCCCTCTGCCCCCTTCCTCATTACTCCCTAGATAGATCTGGTGGTAGACCCCCGGATCCTCCAAACTAATTACTCTTGATGTTACATTGCTTGAGTCAAACTCATAGAAGCAGACCGCGGGTGTACAAATGTAGTCACGAAAAACCCTCAGCTCAGTATATTATATTGATGAGATGTAAGTTTTTCTATAAAAGTAGTTTCTATTTATCTCTACTGTGTGTTTGTGACTCATTAACTATTGGGCTAATCGGTTTAGGAAGCATTTGATGGTATCGGCATTGAACCTTCCTGTTAGCTGAGCATATAGTCATTATTATTTAAAAACTCTTAGGGCCATATGTCGGGTTTGAACCTTTTACTTTAGGCATACAAGGCTGCTATACTGGCGTGACCCCTAGGGTCAACATTATGTAGAATTGCGACTGCTGAACGAGATGTTAATCATAGCATAAGCGACTAATTGACAGAGCGGAGGGAGACTATTAACAACCCATTGGATGCAGAGGCACGAGCCAACCTAGATTGGAGAATAATCTTCCAATGATTGGCCGCCGGAGCGGACTGCATAGCCAATGAGAATGCAGCCTGCACTCGCGATGAGCTGCCAAGGCAACTCCTTCAATAGATCTATCTTATAGTTTCCGCTAGCCTTCCGCGCTCAAGGTTCTAACAATATTCGCCCCGCCCTGGCTACATATTGTCCATCTTTCTTATCTTCACTCACCTTGATAGATCGATAGGAATCTTAATTCTGGACTATATTTTACTGTTAGAAGTTGGATAATTAGTTAGGAACAAACAAAATACAATACATGGAAAAATTGCCGATTGGTCGAACTCTAGTAAGTAGCCTAAACTATTAGTTCGCGATACTATCTTCTTTGTGACGCCTGAATTATCAGGATTGTAGAGGAAGCAAGGACTGAAACTAGAGTGGAGTTTGTCATGGAAAGATTAATCTTGGTTCGGGCCAAATCAGCAACATATAGAACATTGAAGTGTTTTGAGTCGAGTTTATTCGTGGCAAAGTAAGGAGTGCTGACGATTTTTTGAAGGATTGTGGGTTGTAATGATTAATAACGGGAAGAATTTGATGGTTTGGTTTAGTAGAGCCCCAAAGCTCAACTCCGTGAGTCCAGATAAGGCGTATGATAATGATTAGTTGTGCCTTTTGTAGATAAGGTGTCTGTCCAGGAAGTGTTGAAATAGGCTAAAGCCGTGGGCAGTTTCTTGTTGTTTTAGTCTTGTGCGGATTCCATGTAAGGCGTTTGTCAAGCATTAGATAGCGAATCTCGGACAAGCGGAATATTACTAAAGGAAACTGTAGGACATGATGTCACAGGTTTACCACGAAGGATAAGTAATATAAGTCACGTTTAATAGAAAATTATTTGAGAACTGATTTATTTTTACGCAGAAAACTTCGATTTGTCAACTCCGGCCGATTTATTTCACGTTTCAAAAATTAGATGCAATGAAGAAAAAATCTGGTGCGGTCAAAACACGACTTTCACTTACCCCCGTTGTTAAAATCAAACGAAGCATATTTAAATACAGTTTATCTTTAGCATTCCAACAGTATATATACATTTGTATTACTATTCTTATGTTTTTACTATGTTCTCCTCTAGTTCGTAATAAATTCGTTTTGTATATTAAGCTGTTTTTATTTTAATGATAATAAAATGAATCAACAAAATGAAGGGTACTTTAGAGGAAGAAAATTCAAAAATTTATCCCTGTCTGACTATTTCAATCAGAATGAAATCTACACGATATTAAATATAATGAAATTTCATGTCGATATTTCTAGTTGAATTAAAATCGTTAGAGCTGTTTTTAAAATAATGTCTTAAAAAGATTAAAAAAACATGGGAATAAGTGGCTCTTAGAGTTGGTCAATTTCGATGAAAAAGTTGGTGTATACGCTCAGGCATATACGCTTATAAAATGTAAACATTCATATTTATACTAGTTATCTGTTTGAGCTATACTTACCTAACGCAGATACACTGACCTTTTTTGGGGACTTAGTTTGTTTATTTATTTAACGTCACTTTATGCTACTATGGCTAATCGGACGATGCTGCAGTGGGAGTCCTAAATTTTGCCTATCCAGGTTTTATTAGGATAGGGACAACCTTTAAACGTCCCCTCCAAAGGACGGCGTAACTAAGGATTTTTTACTCCCATTAAAAAATCCTGGGACCACCTGCAGGTTTGAACCCGTGACCTTTAGCATGGGAGGCTTTTACGCTAGCCACCCAGCTACAAGTGATCCCTTGGAGACTTAGTTATTCGTACTCACGGGACCATAAAACTTGTATCTTCTGTGAAAACTTGTCGAATTTTCATGATCGCAATTCTTCTCCTAACTACATATTTTATTAATAGGTAAGTGAAAGTAAAAAAAAATATTATAGCATACTCAATCGAAGTTACAGCTAAATCGAAGCAGATCTGTCTTAGTAATACATATATGTTTAAAGTTGTTGAATTGGATTAATAAGCATAATGAAAAAATCTATCCATAATACGTGTATAAAGAATCAATATCTCAAAAAAAAAAAAAAAAAAAAAAAAAAAAAAACTGTGTGTGATCCTAGGATTTTTTAGGAATAAAAATTCCTTAGTTATGCCGTCGGAGGGGACGTTAAAAGGTGGTCCCGAGCCAGTGCGATGTCAGATATAAAGAAACAAACTCAAAAAAATAATTCAGAGCCACTGTTCTAGTTTTTAATATAATGGAAACTGAGTCCATTTCATTTGTAGATAGAAGAATAAGAATAACTAGGTGAAGGAACGATGCCATAAAGTGTTGATTTAAAATTCCTTCAGTTGAGCTCTTCATATTAGAAGGCTCTTGAGTTGTATAAAAGGCGAGATATAAAAAACATAAGGGTCTTTTGGTGAAAAAGGGTAGGAATTAAACTTTTATTGCATCCTCTGCGTTCTCTCTTTCCGCCCTCTCGCACTATCCCAGATTATTCCGGAATAAGATCCCGTATCCGAAATTATTCCATAGCATCCCTATATTCCACCATACCATCCCGCCTCCCAACAACACGCCCTCACTAACCCTTACACTCCTCTCGCTGTATGGCAATAATTGAAACAGGAAGGTGGTTATGAATTATTCACAGGCTGGAATAATGTAATGTGCTCTCCCTCTGATTCTATTTCAGTTTTCTTCTGAGTATTTATGCAGAGCTTTCATTTCCACGAAAGCAAAAAAAGAAACAATCGTTTTAGCCAATTCATTGTTATGTACATTTTTTTTTTGTTGAAGTTCTTTATTCTAAACCGAGGTGAATTTTACGTTTTAAAAATTTGCTATGCTTATAAAGGCTGACAGAAAATTGAAGCAAGGTTCAAACTAAAAAAAAAAAAATCTCATGGATATACTCCTCATCGTTGTAAACTTATGACATCCTGCCTTACAGTGTCCTATAATAATATTCCGCTTGTCAGGTTGAACAGATCCGATATCTAGACTCCTGCATCATGGAATCCGCACACAACACTGAAACGACTAGAAACTACTTGTGAATTTTGTTTACTCGACATACGTTCTAAACTTCCACTCAACTATATGACCATCATAAGACCATTCTGGACTTACTGATTTTAGTTTTGAGGCTCTACTAAACGATCAAATTCTTCCCGTATTCCATCCTTACAATAAAATCCTGAAAAATCTGAAAACTAAAATATCAACACTCCCTACTTTGTACGACTAAAAATCATCTAAAAACACCTAAATATCCTAAACGTTGCTGATTTGGCACGAACCAGGTCTTTCCATGACAAACTCCATTCTCATTCTGACTACTGATTTCAATCCTTGCTTCCTGATAATCCTCCAAGGCGTCTGCCAATATGCCAATATTTTAAATATATATTTTCTTCCTCTAAACTACCTTTAATTTTGCACATTCCAAAATATTAACCATATCATCTTAATGGCACAGATAAAGGACGGCAAAATATTAAAGTTGAGCGAAGTTGATAAACAACTAAATGAGAAAAGCGCAAACATATTTTTTATGTATTTTTTTTTTTTTTTTTTGAACCCAAGAATAGTAATATAGATGTATAATATACCGTTGAATAGCTGAAGATTTTAGAAAAAATATTATGTGATACACGGAATTGTTAAGGGTAATGGAGAGTTTTATGAAAAGCCGATAAAACTAACATTTTCTGGTCCCTGAAAAGGGAAATTCATGTTGACCGTGCTGCCACCTGGCAGCCTGTCAAAGAAGCAGATCGACCCTGATTGGGATCATCTTGACATTGAGTTGGTGGTGATTAAGCCAAACACTAACTGATTGTTGTAGATAAAAATATAATAGATTATTTAATAAAACAAATGTTTCTATTTAAATTCAATTTAATTATTTCTTTTACAATTTATTTTTATCTCTACATGTATTTAAAAAATCTTAAATTGATTTTAAGAACGAAGGTAAGCGAAAGTCGTGTGTTGCGCACACCAAAAATTTTTCTCATGTAGTAAATTTACTTGTTGTATTCTTAAATACTCCAATTTCTAATATATCTCGGTAAAAAAAAACCTACTAATTTTGTGGATGGACTAGTGGATTAATGATTAATGATACCAACCAAACCTTTTTTTTTTTTTTTTTTAACTGTAGTTGAGATCAGCTGATGCGCTCGATGATAACAGTCATACGTTACATCGTCTCTCAGATTTTTGCTTTTTTCAGTAGGAATTCGCTTGAATTCAGTCTGGAGAACATCACTAGACCTCAGGAATACTACGGCAGTGAATATTGGAGAAATTTCGGTAAGCAAAGTTATAATTTACTTTGTACAATCACGAAAAAGTGAAAGGAGGGTCACTGATCAGCTGATTGCCGCTAGCTCGGCAAGCTCGGGCTTGCTTTTCGTTAACTTATCTTTCTTTTATCTTTAATTCTTATCTCATTATTTATTTATTATTATTATTTTCTTAATCAATGAGATATTTCCATCAAGTCATGTCCTCAAAGTCTGCAAGTAAAAGATCTAGATCTGCAGGTTCTAACTCGTCTCCTACAAAACAGAGACCCCGCCGTGAACAAAATAAAAAAATAATTCCACCAGCGACCGCGTCAGCTACCTCATTAGGATCTGAACCACAGCCCAGCACATCATCACAAGGAATAACTGATGAATCCCCGTTTTTTACACCGAATCCATTTGAGATCCTCCAAAATGAAAAAGAAACCATGGAATCTTCTCCTATACCCAGGGAACCACTACCTCCACCAATATTTGTTAAAAATATTAAAAATTTTAAACTGATGTGTGCGCATTTAAACAAAGTAACTGATCCTAATAGTTATTATTGTATAAGTAGAACCAATGATACTAAAATATCTCCGACTACTGCTGAAACCTACAGAAAGATTGTAAAATATCTGACTGAGACCAAAGCTGACTTTCATACTTATCAGCTGCGCCAGGAGAGAGCATTTAGGGTCGTAATCAGAAACCTACATTCCTCAACACCCGTTGAAGCTATCAAAGAAGAACTGACAGAATTAGGATTCCAAGTGAGGCAAGTCACCAACGTTCTAAAAGATAAAAGTCCACTGCCTCTATTCTTCGTGGACTTGGAACCATCAGCAGGAGTCGAAAAAATCTATGACCTCAGTAGACTGTACTATACCCGTGTAAAAGTTGAAAAACCTTACACAAAGAGGGAAATAGTTCAGTGTCATAACTGTCAGGCATATGGGCATACCAAAAGTTATTGCCATCACATACCACGCTGTGTGAAATGCGGTGAACAGCATAAAACAGAAGAATGTACAAGATCAAGATCTACACCCGCTGTATGTGCTCTGTGCCTCAAGGACCACCCGGCTAACTACAAGGGATGTGAAATCTACAAGAAACTCCGAACCAGATACCAAAAACCTCAGGATCCGAATGAAACAGCTGTACCAACCAGAAGCAGAAGAGAACCATCTAAACTTGTAAATTCTAACGTATCATTTGCCCACTTGCTTGGAGGTGGAAACCAGAATCATGAAGTCGAGGCACTGCCGGAACAACTTTTTCCTCAACTTTCTCAATCTATTGTACAACAATCTATCCCACAAAGTTTACCTAATCTTCAAAAAACTCCTCAACATCAAATTTCTCATATCCCTCCACCATCAAACGTCACAGATCTTACCAGTCTAATGACATCGTTCATCTCCGAAATCAAATCTCTTGTTATGCCGCTTATATCACTCCTTACAAATCTAGTATCAAATCTAATCCCTGCCTTGAAAAATCCTTAAATGAATTCACCTAACTCCTTATCCATTCTCCTTTGGAATGCGAATGGTGTTAGAAATCATACTGACGAACTGACAGCGTTGTTGCAAGACAAAACAATCGATGTTGCACTTATAACTGAAACAAGACTAACGACTAAACAGTACTTCAAAATACCGCAATACATCACATACCGTACTGACCACCCAGACGGTAAAGCCCATGCCGGTTCTGCTATCATTGTCCACCAATCCCTCTCTCATCATTTACTCCCACTTCCCACCTATGATTTCCTACAAGCCACAGCCATAGTAATCAAGACTTTTTCCTTTCCGGTAACCCTCACATCTGCATACTGCCCTCCTAAACATTCCATTTCCAATTCCGAATTTGTATCCTTCCTGGATTCCATAGGAAATCGTTTCATTCTGGGTGCAGACTTAAACGCCAAGCATCAGCAGTGGGGTTCCAGAACCACGAATTCTCGGGGACGAAATTTGCTGTCTGCAATCAACTCCCGAAATTTTAATATCCTGCCTCCTGACTCCCCTACCTACTGGCCAACTGATCCTAACCGCAATCCTGACATCCTCGACTTCTTTATCCACAGCGGATTAGGCTCCCTCAACTTTTCTGTAACTCGCCTTGATGAACTATCCTCAGACCATAGTCCACTGATCCTAAAAGTATCTCTCACTCCAATTCCAAAACCCATTCCACCATCATTCATCCGAGGTCCTGTCAACTGGAACCTTTTCCGCCAAATCCTGACCGATAATATTGACCTCAGAGTAACCCTCAAAACCCCAGATGACCTAGATAATTCCGTCTATTCCTTTACCACCGCCATCCAACAAGCTGTCTGGACTGCCTCCTCTCCTAAACACCCCAATATAAATCCTCACCCAAATCATTTTCCACAACATATTATAGACCTCATCCATACCAAACGCCGAGCAAGATCATTATGGCAGCGCACCCGACACCCAACAGATCGCCGCTCCTATAACTTCTATTGTAGACAATTGAAGAGGGAGTTGGCGACCTTCCGTTCCCAGTCCTTTAATTCCTACCTCTCCTCTCTATCAGCTCGTGATAATTCCCTGTGGAATGTCACGAAAAAGATCCTAAAATACCATCAAGTTTTCCATCCTCTCCGACGTGGTGATGACTCCTGGGCTGCGTCTGATGAAGATAAAGCCGAGGAATTCGCCACACACCTCTCCAAAGTTTTCACTCCTCACCCGGAATCCCACCCCAATCACACCGCAACAGTGCAAGACTTTCTTATGTCACCAATTCCACTTTCCCTACCTCCTAAAGCTATTAATCCCTCTGAGGTCAAATATCTTCTCCAAAAACTTACCCTCCGTAAATCTCCTGGACACGATCTCCTTACTCCCCAGATCCTCCGACAACTTCCGCAGAAA
The DNA here is from genome assembly GCA_023052935.1 of Piezodorus guildinii. Lineage (NCBI taxonomy): Eukaryota > Metazoa > Arthropoda > Insecta > Hemiptera > Pentatomidae > Piezodorus > Piezodorus guildinii. The sequence goes on from CM041294.1 coordinate 91,738,786, forward strand.
GCCATTATATTCCTTACTTATATTTACAACTGCATCCTACGCACCACCTATTTTCCTCTGTTATGGAAACATTCCACTATCATTCTTTTTCTAAAACCAGGCAAACCTTCCAACAACACTTCATCCTACAGGCCTATTAGTCTACTCCCCATCCTCTCAAAAATCTTCGAAAGGCTTCTTCTTAAACGTATCCTACCCATATTAGAATCTCAAAATCTTCCTTCCCATCAGTTTGGATTCCGTCCTCAGCATTCCACAGTTCAACAGGGTCTCCGAGTTGTAGACCATATTTCCTCAGCTCTTGAATGCAAAGAGTATTGTTCTGGTGCGTTTCTGGACATTGCGCAAGCTTTTGACCGGGTATGGCACACTGGATTACTCTTCAAGCTGAAAACCCATTTACCCCAGTCTCTATACCTCATTCTCCGATCCTATCTCTCAAACCGTTCCTTCCGCGTTCGCTGTGGTGTAGAATTTTCTAACCTTTATCCCGTTGAGGCCGGTGTTCCTCAAGGCAGCGTCTTGGGACCCGTTCTCTACATCCTTTACACTGCTGATATTCCTACACATCCTGATACCTTTCTGGCAACTTTTGCAGACGACACCGCCATCCTATCATCCAGTTCCAATCCTGAAACAGCATCCTTAAACCTGCAAAGACACCTTTCTCTTATCGAAGACTGGTGTAATGCTTGGCGCATTAAGGTGAACGAAGCCAAATGCAAACACGTAACCTTCACTCTTCGACGAAACTCCTGTCCGCCAGTTTACTTCAATTCCATTCCAATTCCTCCTTCAGATACAGTCCGGTATCTTGGCTTACTATTAGACAAAAGATTGACTTGGAACCCACATACAAGACTTAAAAGACAAGAACTCAACCGACGATTCGGACAGTTATACCGACTACTCAACAGAAAATCTGAACTTACAGTTGACAACAAATTATTAATCTACAGGACAATACTGAAGCCCATCTGGACCTACGGACTTGAACTGTGGGGGACAGCTAAACGTACTAACATCAAACGCATTCAATCCTTTCAATCCAAAGTCCTCCGTACAATAGTAAATGCTCCATATTATGTTTCCAACTATACCTTGCACCACGACCTTAATGTTCCTTTTATTTCAGACCTGATTCCATCCAAATTTTCCAAATTCCACCAGAATCTCATTCATCATCCTAATCCTCTAGCTCAATCCCTATCCAGCCCCACCCATCCATACAACCCACCTAGAAGGTTGAAACGGCAGTGGCCTCGTGACCTCTTATAACATGTATATTGGAGTTCTAGCATTGGCTAGATTCTCCACTCACGTGCTGTATGCTTGTGAATTGTATATAGGTATGAGTGACTATTGATATATATTTTTATTGATTTTATTTTGTATATATGTATATTTTATTATTATTATTATATAAATTTATAGTATTGTATATATCGTGTGAATGTAGTATGAATGTTGTACTTTATCACTATTAAAAATGTCCTGAATTGGACAGATTGTAATATTGCTCAATGAATAAAAAAAAAAAAAAAAAAAAAAAAAAAAAAAAAAACTGTAGTTAAAATTCTAAAAAGTAAAAAATAAGCGCTAAAAATAAAAAAAATTAAGACAAAAATTGCATTTTTTTACTTTCACTTATTTATATAAGACATTAATATTAAAGGGAAATTAGTGCGATCGTGAAAATTTTCCGGTTACAGTGAGAAATAAAATTGTTGTGTGTGTGTGTATATATATATATATACATAACATACCGTTGCAAAGTTAAATATTTTAGAAAAGATGTTATCTATAAAAAAAAATAAAAAAAATTGTGGAAGGTAATATAAAGTGAATAAATAATTATTGGGAATAATAATTTCATATAGTAATGCTATTTAATATAAAACATATGTTTTCAACGAAACAATATAATTCGTAATTAATTTTTTTTTTTATATTCTTCATAAACGATCCACACTGAAAATTAGACAACGACTGAATACTTATACCTACCTTTTAAAACCATTATGAACATACGCATCTCAAATTTTCGGAACCGCTAAAAAGACTCATATTAAAAAAATTAAAAAACAGACTTTTCAATCGAAAACGTTGAGACTAATAACACGCTCACCTTGGTACGTGAGTAACAAAACTTTACATACAGAGCTACATATACCTACTGTTCAAGACTACATTCATACTTTATACAAGGTATTCCATGACAAACTTCACAGACATTACAACACACTCATTTAAAACATGGCGACAACGGACATGCCGGAACTCACCAGAAGGCTGAAAAGGAGCTGGTTAAGGGATCTCCTTATTTAAAACTTATGATTTCCACGTTAGGAGGAGGTGCCGCTAGGTACTGACCTCCCTCATGCCTGACATGCCAGCTCTTACAATATATATCCATCGCTTCTGCTTATTGTCGCGGAAAAGTGACAGGTGTAGATTACAATAAATAAAGATAAAAAATAAAAAAAATAAATTTTTTGAACTTTCACTTTAATTTTTGAACATTCAATATATTGATATTAGCAATCTAAGTAAGTGAATGTTGTGTGTTGTCCGCACCTGAATTTTTTCCCTTTAAAACAATTATTATTAGTTCCTAGCGACTAATAATATACAAATTTCTTTCCAATAGTAGATCCAATCAGATTAACCTCAGTTATAATCTATTTACTGATAAAAACTTGTATAAAATATTTAACAAGATTAGTAATAAACAAACTGAACAACATGGTAATCTTGTAGATGGATAGCTTTATAAACAAGAGAGAGATCAATGGAGATAAACACATTTCCTCTTTACCATTTTAAGAGTAATTCGTCAGAGTTTCGTTCCAACCCACGCTAATCGCTTCAAATTGCCGCTATTTCCCTCCTTTAAAGGGGCAAAGATGAAAAATGTATGATTAAGTGGGAAATCGTCTCTTTAAGGAACGATACTTGTTTAATATGAGATGACGTGCGATACCTTCTTTTTTTTTGTTTTATTTATTTTGATGTCACATTACCTATTTGTTTGTTAATTCATTTATAGTTATGATTGTTTGTATGATGTTTATTTATTTGCCAACTTTGTGTTCATCCCAATTAGAGGTTGTTGTTTTGATTTTTTTTTGTTTTCTGTTTATTATTTTCAATAATTAACCATTGGAATCGACCAACAAATAAAAAAAATAATTTACCTCTGCTCGAAATTTGAGAGTTTACGTTTCAAGATGCTTAGAATAAATGCTAAGAATAAAAAAAAATCCGTTTGATCTAATTAATAAATAAGTACCAAAAATGTTGATAGAGAATTAATTTTTTGAGAAAATGAAAACAAGAATCATTGAAATTGGTTAAGAAATAGCTGAGATATTGCGTTTTGAAATCAGTGTTAGTGATATGATATTATACTTTGAATTATTGCTTTTCATGTCACTTAATTAATTCCTATATAAACTGTTATAGCCTAATATTGTTATTTGGAAACAATAAACTATTGTGTAATAATTTTCAGCGGTTTTTATTGATTATTATTTTTTGAATATATGAATTCATCTATTTTCCAATTTATTTAATTTGAGTTCATTATTATTTTTTGTATATATTGTATGAGTGTGGTCTCATATCACTATTACTACTGTTCATTTTTAAACAAATTGTAAAATATCTCAATAAATAAAAAAAAAAAATCATTTAACGCCACTTCATGCTTCTATGACTAATCAAACGATGCAACAGTGGGAGTCCTAAATTTTGCCTATCCAGGTTTAATTAGGAAAGGGATCTTTAACGAGTACCTGACATCGCACAGGCTAGGTACCATCTTTTAACGTCCCCTCCGAAGGACGGTATAACTAGGGATTTTGTACTCCCAAAAAAAAAAAAAAATCCTAGGGCCACCTGTATGTTTGAACCCTTAACCTTTGGCATAGGAAGCTGTTACGCTAACCTCTATGCTATAGGTGACCCCAAAATAAGTGTTTGATAGGAAAAAGGAACGGTGTTTTTAGATTGAAGTGCGGCAACATTTTTTTTATATCATGGTCTCGTTATTTTCTATTTGTTAACTGAAGTAAAAAATTCGAAATTTTGGCAATCATTATTTTTATTGTTATATTTTACTATATAACTTTGTATACTCAAGATTGTGTTCCTTAAAAATATTTATAATTAAAATTGTAATCCAGTAGGATTTTACACAAACAAAATCTTGTTCGAGCAACACACGACTTTCGCTTCCTCCATTGTTAACTCAGTTTAAGAATTTTTTAGTTAAGTAATACTTAAATAAGCGTTAAAGAATTAAAATAAATTAAGATAGAAACATGTGTTTCAGATTAAATAATCTAATAATAGAAATTATTATCTACAAAAATCACTTAAGTTTATGCGCTTTTCGTCTTTCTACGTTACATTTTACAACTTTATATGTAAGATATTTTTTTTTCTAAAATATTGAGGTTTTCAACAGTATATTATACATCTGTATTACTATTCTTGTGTTTAGAAAAGTATAAATTACGTTTAAAAAAATCTGGTGCGGGCAACACACGACTTTCACTTACCTCCGTTTTTAAAATCAATGAAAGAATTTTCAAATGCAGTTAGAGGTAAAAATACGTGAAACTATTATAGAATTAATTAAATTGAATTTATGTAAAAACATGTGTTTTATTAAAAATCTATTATATTATCACTAAAATAATCAGTTAGTTTGTAAAATTTTGACTTTTCATCACTCTCTATTAACGTTTAAAAGCTTGAGTATAAGATAGTATTTTTTTCTAAAATCTTTAGCTTTCCAACGGTATATCATACATGTATATTACTATTCTTATGTTCAAAAACAAAAAATTGCATTAAAAAAATATTTTTTCTGTTTTCTCCTTTAGTTGATTTTATCAATGGTGACAATATAATATAGTTATTGTTATAGAATCAACAAAATTAAAGGTACTTTAAAGAAAGAAAACTTAAAATATCGGCATTTAAGCCCTGTCAGACCATTTTAATCAGAATGAAACCTACATTATATTAAAGCCCATTAAATTTTACATCGATATGGCGAGTTTAATCAAAATCGTCGGAACCGTTTTCAAGAAAATCGTAAAGAAGTGCAAAATGCTTAGTATAAAGTGGCTCTTCTGGTAAGCTCATTTTGATGAAAAAGGTTTTGTAACGTCTCGGGCGTATATTTGTCTTAAATATGAAATTTCAGTTTCATATGACTTACCGTTTCCGCCCGGGAGTTACCACACACACACACAACACACACACACACACACAGACCTTTTTGCGGGACTTGGTTATTTGTACTCAGGGGACCCTAAGATGTGTATTTCCGTTGAAAACTGGAATTTGAAAATTTTCGCGATCGCAATATGTTTCTTCTTTCCTCGTTTCGTTTTTTATCAAATTCGTCCAATTCGTATATATAATCGTTTTTTATCAATGCTTATAAGATAATAAGTTTAATTTTTACGATTCTACAAAATTGCAAGTACCTTACAGGAAGAAACATTAAAATATCACATTTCGGCCGTATAAGACTGTTTTAATAAGCTCATTACCTCAATGTAAAATTAAATTAATGTGAGGAATTAGAATACGGTCGTGATGTCATTAAAAAAAAATACCGCTTGTTGATAATAACTTGAAATTGGTTAAGAAATTAGCAAGGTCATTTCCTTTAACTAATGTATTGCTTACATTTCATACTAGTTAGTTACCTGTAAACATCCATATAAACAGTTGTACCCTAATATTGTTACTGGGAAATTATGAACCATTCAGTTATAAGTTGCAGCGTTCTTTATATTAATTATTTTTTTAATGATTTTTTTTTGTTTACACATCATTAATTCTTTTTATTTTTTTCTAGGTGAGACAGAATATTTAAACAATGAAACTAATTCATTTCATTTTGGCAGTATTATGTAAGTAATTTTTATCAAATAAATTAATAACAAATTATTTATTTTTAAAAAGATACGAAGATTCTAAACGTTATAAAATAATTTCTTTTTATTATACAGTCGTGTTCATATAAATTAGGTCATTAAATAAAAAAAAAATGTTTTCAATATTAAACACAACCACATGTTTTTAAAAAATACTTATTACATAATAAAATAATATTATATATTGAAAATTAAAGAAAAGTACATAAAAATCAATGAAAAAAATATAGAAGTTTAAGTTCTCTTGTATAATGAATTATAATATTAATTTTCAAAACTACGACCACTGGTGATTTGTGTTTCAGCTGTTTCCCGTGAAAATAGTAGTGAAAATTCTATTTGTACTTAAAAATAATAACAAAGAACTAAGAAACGTTATTTATTTTTTACTTTCACTTACTATGTATAGTAAGGGGAAGTATTGCGATCGTGAAAATTTTCTAATTCCAGTTTTCAACGGAAATACACGTTTTAGGGTCTCTTGAGTCCAAATAACCAAGCCCCGCAAAAAGGTCTGTGTGTGTGGGCGTGTGTGTGTCTGTATGTGTGTTGTAACTCCCGGTCGGAAACGGTAAGTCCTATGAAACTGAAATTTCATATGTAAGACAACTATACGCCCGAGACGTGACAAAAATTTTTTCATCAAAATGAGCTAACCAGAAGAGGCACTTTATACCATACATTTTGCACCTTTTTGCGATTTTCTCAAAAACGGTTCCGACGATTTTGATTAAACTCGCTATATCGATGTAAATTTTAATAGGACTTAATATCATGTAGGTTTAATTCTGATTAGAAGGGTCTGACAGGGCTTAAATGCCGATATTTTAAATTGTCTTCCTCTAAAGTACCTTTAATTTTGTAGATTCAATAAAAATAACTATATTATCTTGTTAACGCTGATGAAAAACAGGTAAATATATAAATTGAATAAATTCGATACCCAACTAAAGGAGAAAATAGAAAAAATATTTTTTTAATGCAATTTTTCGTTTTTGAACATATGAGCAGTAATATACATGTATGATATACCGTTGGAAAGCTAAAGATTTTTGAAAAAATATTATTTCATACACAAGCTTTTAAACGTTTTAGAGAGTGATGAAATGAACATAAAACTAACTGATTATTTTAGATAATAATATAATAGATTTTTTTAACGAAACGTATTTTTCTATAGAAATTTAATTTAATTAATTCTTTAATAGTTTCACTCATTTCTAACTGTATTTGAAAATTCTTTCATTGATTTTAAAAATGGAGGTAAGTGAAAGTCGTGTGTTGCCCGCACCAGATTTTTTTCATTAAGCATGTGATATAAATAAGTATACATAAAAAAAAAAATATTTTGGATCATATTCATTACCATAAAAAATGAAAGCTCAGTTGATGCGATTCACATGATCACGCATATTTTTTTATGAATATTTACATCTAGATATTATATATATATATATATATATATATATATATATATATATATATATATATATATATATATATATAAAATAGCAACAATTTATTTAGTATGGGCATTAGATATTCAATTAAATTATATCAATTAATTTATACCTAAACTCAGTTGCGAGTATTATTATTAATTTATTTTTTAATTAATATTGTGCTAATTTATTTCACCAATAAGAATAGAGCTATGGGACGCTGCACTCGGGATCAAGAGGCTTTGGGAGGATCAATTTAGTTAATGGCGTTTAGATTGCCTCCGTCCAAACCCATCTTCTTCCGCTCTAGAAATAGAAAATAATTACAAATATTCAACCTATTGTAAATATTAAATAAGACCGAAGGAGAAAACCTACAGCAAAGATACACAATAATTCTCATTAATAATTGTGATATATTATACATCTACATTACTGTGCTTATTTTGGATTTTGGGGGGAGGGGGAAGGGGAAATACCTTTAAAATTATTTTTGCTCTTTTCTTCTTTAGTTGGTTAGAAAATTTGTTTAACTTCTATTTATAGCAGTTTTCCATCGATAATAACTAGCTGAAATTGTTAATTTCTTTTTTCTCGAATTCACAATTTTTTTTTTATTATTTATTTATTGGAATTTATAACTGTATTATGGAATAGAACAAGTAAATTTGAGTGAAATCGAAAAATTCATGAAACACATGTAGAGAAGCTTCCCGATGGAAGCACTCTAAAAATATTCTAAACTAGAAGGTCTTGGGGCAATCTCCTCGGAGGATTGTCAGGAATGGAAAAGGAAGAAAGGATTGAAACTAGAGGATTAGGGTGGGAATGGAGTTTGTCATGAAAGGAGTGGTATCTAGTTCGGGCCGAATCGGTAACATCCGGAACATGTGGAATGCTGAGGACGGAATCCAAACTGATGGGAAGGAAGATTTTGAGATTCTAATATGGGTAGGATACGTTTAAGAAGAAGCCTTTGAAAGATTTTTGAGAGGATGGGGAGTAGACTAATAGGCCTGTAGGATGAAGTGTTGTTGGAAGGTTTACCTGGTTTTAAAAAAAGGATGATGGTGGAATGTTTCCATAACAGAGGAAAATAGGTGGTGCGGAGGATGAAGTTGTAAATATAAGTAAGGAATATAATAGCTTTCTGCGGAAGTTGTCGGAGGATCTGGGGACTAAGGAGATCGTGTCCAGGAGATTTACGGAGAGTCAGTTTTTGGAGAAGATATTTGACCTCAGAGGGATTAATAGCTTTAGGAGGTAGGGAAAGTGGAATCGGTGACATAAGAAAGTTTTGCACTTTTGCGGTGTGATTGATGTGGGATTCCGGGTGAGGAGTGAATACTTTGGAGAGGTGTGTGGCGAATTCCTCGGCTTTATCTTCATCAGACGCAGCCCAGGAGTCATCACCACGTCGGAGAGGATGGGAAACATGATGGTATTTTAGGATCTTTTTCGTGACATTCCACAGGGAATTATCATGAGCTGATAGAGAGGAGAGGTAGGAATTAAAGGACTGGGAACGGAAGTTCGCCAACTCCCTCTTCAATTGTCTACAATAGAAGTTATAGGAGCGGCGATCTGTTGGGTGTCGGGTGCGCTGCCATAATGATCTTGCTCGGCGTTTGGTGTGGATAAGGTCTATAATAGGTTGTGGAAAATGATTTTGGTCTGGATTTATATTGGAGTGTTTAGGAGAGGAAGCAGTCCAGACAGCTTGTTGGATGGCGGTGGTAAAGGAATAGACGGAATTATCTAGGTCATCTTGGGTTTTGAGGGTTACTCTGAGGTCAATATTATCGGTCAGGATTTGGCGGAAAAGGTTCCAGTTGACAGGGCCTCGGATGAATGATGGTGGAATGGGTTTTGGAATTGGAGTGAGAGATACTTTTAGGATCAGTGGACTATGGTCTGAGGATAGTTCATCAAGGCGAGTTAAAGACAAGTTGAGAGAGCCTAATCCGCTGTGGATAAAGAAGTCGAGGATGTCAGGATTGCGGTTAGGATCGGTTGGCCAGTAGGTAGGGGAGTCAGGAGGCTGGATATTAAAATTTCGGGAGTTGAGTGCATACAGCAAATTTCGTCCCCGAGAATTCGTGGTTCTGGAACCCCACTGCTGATGCTTGGCGTTTAAGTCTGCACCCAGAATGAAACGATTTCCTAAGGAATCCAGGAAGGATACAAATTCAGAATTGGAAATGGAATGTTTAGGAGGGCAATATGCAGATGTGAGGGTTACCGGAAAGGAAAAAGTCTTGATTACTATGGCTGTGGCTTGTAGGAAATCATAGGTGGGAAGTGGGAGTAAATGATGAGAGAGGGATTGGTGGACAATGATAGCAGAACCGGCATGGGCTTTACCGTCTGGGTGGTCAGTACGGTATGTATTGCGGTATTTTGAAGTACTGTTTAGTCGTTAGTCTTGTTTCAGTTATAAGTGCAACATCGATTGTTTTGTCTTGCAACAACGCTGTCAGTTCGTCAGTATGATTTCTAACACCATTCGCATTCCAAAGGAGAATGGATAAGGAGTTAGGTGAAGTCATTTAAGGATTTTTTAAGGCAGGGATTAGATTCGATACTAGATTTGTAAGGAGTGATATAAGCGGCATAACAAGAGATTTGATTTCGGAGATGAACGATGTCATTAGACTGGTAAGATCTGTGACGTTTGATGGTGGAGGGATATGAGAAATTTGATGTTGAGGAGTTTTTTGAAGATTAGGTAAACTTTGAGGGATAGATTCTTGTACAATAGATTGAGAATGTTGAGGAAAATGTTGTTCCGGCAGTGCCTCGACTTCATGATTCTGGTTACCACCTCCAAGCAAGTGGGCAAATGACACGTTAGAATTTACAAGTTTAGATGGTTCTCTTCTGCTTCTGGTTGGTACAGCTGTTTCATTCTGATCCTGAGGTTTTTGGTATCTGGTTCTGAGTTTCTTGTAGATTTCACATCCCTTGTAGTTAGCCGGGTGGTCCTTGAGGCACAGAGCACATACAGCGGGTGTTGATCTTGATCTTGTACATTCTTCTGTTTTATGCTGTTCACCGCATTTCACACAGCGTGGTATGTGATGGCAATAACTTTTGGTATGACCATATGCCTGACAGTTATGGCACTGGACTATTTCTTTCTTTGTGTAAGGTTTTTCAACTTTTACACGGGTAAGTACAGTCTACTGAGATCATAGATTTTTTCGACTCCTGCTGATGGTTCCAAGTCCACGAAGAATAGAGGCAGTGGACTTTTATCTTTTAGAATGTTGGTGACTTGCCTCACTTGGAATCCTAATTCTGTCAGTTCTTCTTTGATTGCTTCAACGGGTGTTGAGGAATGTAGGTTTCTGATTACGACCCTTAATGCTCTCTCTTGGCGCAGCTGATAAGTATGAAAGTCAGCTTTGGTCTCAGTCAGATATTTTACAATCTTTCTGTAGGTTTCAGCAGTAGTCGGAGATATTTTAGTATCATTGGTTCTACTTATACAATAATAACTATTAGGATCTGTTACTTTGTTTAAATGCGCACACATCAGTTTAAAATTTTTAATATTTTTAACAAATATTGGTGGAGGTAGTGGTTCTCTGGGTATAGGAGAAGATTCCATGGTTTCTTTTTCATTTTGGAGGATCTGAAATGGATTCGGTGTAAAAAACGGAGATTCATCAGTTATTCCTTGTGATGATGTGCTGGGCTGTGTTTCAGATCCTAATGAGGTAGCTGACGCGGTCGCTGGTGGAATCATTTTTTTATTTTGTTCACGGCGGGGTCTCTGTTTTGTGGGAGACGAGTTCGAACCTGCAGATCTAGATCTTTTACTTGCGGACTTTGAGGACATGACTTGATGAAAATATCTCATTGATTAAGAAAATAATAATAATAATAAATAAATAATGAGATAAGAATTAAAGATAAAAGAAAGATAATTAAAAGAAAAGCAAGCCCTAGCTTGCCGAGCTAGCGGCAATCAGCTGATCAGTGACCCTCCTTTCACTTTTTCGTGATTGTACAAAGTAAATTATAACTTTGCTTACCGAAACTTCTCCAATATTCACTGCCGTAATATTCCTGAGGTCTAGTGATGTTCTCCAGACTGAATTCTAGCGAATTCCTACTGAAAAAAGCAAAAATCTGAGAGACGATGTAACGTATGACTGTTATCATCGAGCGCATCAGCTGATTATCAAATATATAGAAGGGAAAGCATTGCGATCATGAACATTTCTGAATTCTCGTTTTTGGGTCCAAAAATGACTAAGTCCGCAAAAAGATCAATGTGTGTGGTAAGTCTAACTCGAAAAGAACTAGTTTTACAAAACTTAAATTCTATATTTTAGAAGCATTTACTATGCCCGAGACGTTCTTTTATTTTATTTAACGTCACTTAACGCTACTGTGGCTAATCGGACGATGCTACACTAGGAGTTTTTGCCTATCCAGCTTATCTTTAATGAGTAGTTGACATTGTGCAGACTCAGGACCATCTTTTTATGTCCCTTAAATAAAGTACCTTAAATATTGTACTACAAAAGACTCATCTACATGACTATCATAAGGCCGATATGGACTTCTTTAAGCTTTGGGGCTCTTCTACACCATTAAATTTTCCGTAAAATCCTCAACGCTCCTTACTTTGTCACGAATCAACTCATCCATAAAGAACTTAAACTTGGGACCCATCCTCTACATCCTTTACACTGCTGATATTCCTACACATCCTGATACCTTTCTGGCAACTTTTGCAGACGACACCGCCATCCTATCATCCAGTTCCAATCCTGAAACAGCATCCTTAAACCTTCAGAGACACCTTTTCCTTATCGAACACTGGTGTAATAACTGGCGTGTAAAGGTGAACGAAGCCAAATGTAAACACATAACCTTTACTCTTAGACGAAAATCCTGTCCGCCAGTTTATTTCAACTCATTACCGATTCCTCTCTCAGATACAGTCCGGTATCTTGGCTTACTGTTAGACAAAAGATTGACTTGGAACCCACATACAAGACTTAAAAGACAAGAACTCAACCGACGATTCGGACAGTTATACCGACTACTCAACAGAAAATCTGAACTTACAGTTGACAACAAATTATTAATCTACAAGACAATACTGAAGCCCATCTGGACCTACGGACTTGAACTGTGGGGGACAGCTAAACGTTCTAACATCAAACGCATTCAATCCTTTCAATCCAAATTCCTCCGTACAATAGTAAATGCTCCTTATTATGTCTCCAATTATACCTTGCACCACGACCTTAATGTTCCATTTATTTCAGACCTAATTCCATCCAAATTTTCCAAATTCCACCAGAACCTCATTCATCATCCTAATCCTTTAGCTCAATCCCTATCCAGCTCCACTCATGCATACAACCCACCTAGAAGGTTGAAACGGCAGTGGCCCCGCGACCTTTTGTAAATATATTGGAGTTCTAGCACTGGCTAGATTCTCCACTCAATGTGATGTATGTATGAGTGTGTGTATGTGTATATAGGTATAAGTGAATTATTGACTTTTGTATTGATTCATTATTGTGTATATATTTTATTGTAATTTTATGTTGTGTGAATATTGTATGAATGTAGTATGTTTGATGTCATTCAGCACTACTATTAATGTCCAAATTGGGACAGATTGTAAAATTTTCTCAATAAAATTGTTATTCAATATTCAGATGTATAAAAATAAATATATTTGATAAGCAAGTAAAAGTAAAATGAGGTACCATATTAATAAACAGTATATTATATGTCCTTTGTATTTCTTGTGTTTTTTTTTTTTTTATAATTTTCATTTTAAAGTGTTAAATGTAATACAATTATTTTTAACATTTCTAAAATTATAATATAACTGATTATTTCTGGGCCGCTACTAGAAGATTTTACAAGACACGCAACCTAAGACACATGTTACAGAAATGTAAGGCAGATGTTTATTTAAGTTTAACAACTTGGTGAAACCAGAACAGCGTACCTGAGTAGGATTTTAAATAGGTGAGAATCTTATTTTAGCGTAATATTTCTTCATGAATTTAATTTTTTATGAAATTGAGTTGACCTACTGCGGCGTAGTTGAAAGTACCTCGAGGCATTTATCTTAAAATTTATTTTATTTTTTTCTTGGTAATAATTTTAATGAAGTTTTACTAATCCGGTCGTAAGATGTACGTTTAGATGAGGAAAGCTAATAATAATTGACCTATTTTTTTAACACTTTCAAATATAAAGTACATGAATTATAATTTAGCAAGCTACCTTTTTCGCAGTGAAAATAAAATTTATTGAAATATGTGGAGACCTAATGAAAAACATTAAAAAAAATTAAAAAAAAAAGAATTTGAAAGACGGAAGAGGCTATCTCTTGGCTCTTAAAAATATTTTAAAAAACTATTTTAACTAATGATGTAGTTTCTATTTTTCTTAAATTTTATAATTTAAGTTTTCAATCGAAATGCATATTTTTGAATCATATCAGTCTAACTGAACACTGAAACTGAAACTATGTGTCCGTACTCTATTCTAAATGACTATGTCCCACAAAAAGTTCTGTATGTACACTTACTCAAAAAAGTTTCCATACGCCCATAAATAAATTCTTAGTCTTGAAGACTGAGGTTGATTTTCTCCATACTTTTGACCATCCAATAATTCAACCATACATCTGGCAAAAAATATAAAATTTGGATTCTTAAATGTATATGACCCGTTCCCAGAAGTTTTTGGGTTTATTTACAAACTCCCGAGCAGATTAAACCGCTTCTTTTGGTTAACTTAATGAAACAGAGGCGACCACTGCATCCTTCCCTTCTTACAATATTTTGTAATGTTTCTGGGTGAACTTGAATCCCATAGTACCATTTTATTATGATGACCATTGAGGTGTCGGTAGTGTTTAGATTTCCATGGACTTCAGCAAGGATAGCTAGCACCTGGCGATTCTTCAGTCTCCTGTCTTCTATCCTTCAAAGATTTTAACTCTCTATGTCTTTGTAGTCCTTACTGTACAGTAGCATGCGACTTATTCAACAATTATGCAATTTTTCTCATTGATAAGCCCTGCGAACCATTAGCTCTCTCAAATCACCAGAACCGCGCATATTGAACACTAGAAACTTTTCTAACCTACCATTAACAAATGATATTCTGCCGCGTTTTATATTAATGATAACATGCGACATTCTGCCCTTATTATGCGGAAGTCGAATGGGAAGGCATAATTTAAAAAAAAAAAATGATGAAATGAAAATAAATAAATATAATATTTTATCTAATATAAGTATTAATAATCTGTACATTAGGAAATTGTTAAGTTGAAAATAAATAGCTATGCAGTATAAAACCATGCTGTATGGAAACTTTATTGAGTGAGTGTGTGGTTAGTCTTGTTCATAAACAAAATGTCTCAAAGAAGTTTAAATTTATATTTAACACCAGAGTAGAGCTTTGGGGCTCTACTAAACCATCGAATTCTTCCCGTATCCAATCCCTACAATCCAAAATCCTTCGTAAAATCCTCAATGCTCCTTACTTTGTCACGAATACAATAATCCATAAAGATCTTAATGTTCCGTATGTTGCTGATTTGGCCCGATCTAGATACCATTCCTTTCATGGCAAACTCCATTCCCACCCTAATCCTCTAGTTTCAATCCTTTCTTCCTCTTCAATTCCTGACAATCCTCCGAGGCGTCGGAAAAGGAGATGGCCCCGAGACCTTCTAGTTTAAACATTTTTAGAGTGCTTCCTTTGGGAAGCTTCTCTACATGTGTTTCATGCCTTTATATATTTCATCTAAATTACTTGTTGTATTCCTGTATACAGTTGTAAATTCCAATAAATAAATAAAATAAAATAAAATATTTAACACATTCATATGCCTGGAATGTTACAAATTACAACAAGGTGTTTATCAAAATTGAAGAACAATAAGTTCAATCTTTCTAAGTTTTTTTTAAAAAATGATCTTGGTTTCCGCGAACTCCTTCTAAAACACAAGACGGTTTTTTATACGGTTTTCACCATCGTTTAGGACATTTTTCCTGAAGGTTTATAGGTGTTATACATTGCGATTGAACTTTTCCTTAAAATGAGAAAAATAAATTTTCTATAATCAAGTCATAAAGAAATTATTCCTGAAATATAAGTAGTAACATAGACGTATAATATACCGTTGGAAAGAGCAAGATTTTAGAGAAGTCCATAAGCAATAAAATACATTTTAGTAGTTAATATAAAGTTGATGTAAGCCAATAAACTTATGAACATTCGTTATTAGAAAAGCGGGAAGTTATAATATTTAAATGTGCAAAATTGTGAAGCTATATTCTTCCATTTACTACGCTATATATTAGAAACAATATTACGTAGCAAATTGTAACTAAGTTGTTAACATAAATGGTAGTCGTAATACTATTCTATGAAAACAGATGATTCATTTTGTACTTTTTTTGTATGTATGTAAGTATGCATCATTTCCGATTGTAAACTGTATGGGATTCGTAATTCCTACATGGGAAACTTAATTTAACTTTTAAAATGTGATTTAAATAGTTCATTTGAAATATATAACATTAAGAAAACAAATAAAATATAAACCATCCTTATTTCTGTAGTTTTAGATTACATACATAGCAATCAAGTTTTCTCGATATGGAAAAATTAAATTTTCCGTTTTGCTTCATTTTAAAATATCAACCAAATAAACTTATCTAATTTTGATTTATGGTTTTCATTTCTGCCAATGATATAATATAATAATGAATAGGCGTTATAAAATAAACATATCTTATTGTGTCTCTGGAATTAGTATGTTCCCAGGATAGCATAGCAGGGCAGGTTTCATGTCAAAGAGTGAAAGTAATATGTTGGGATTTGTAATAAGAGAAATTTAAAATTTATTTTATGAAGAGAGGATAGGTTAGTTTGTGTGTTATATCCCTATTTTTTTTTATTTTAAAGCTAAATTAAACCCTTCAAAAATGTATACGTATCTTGAAGTACTTTTGAATATTTAATAAAAATTAAAGCGACCCAATTAATAAGACGCTCCGCTTCGTAATTAATAAGACGAAGCGGAGATGACATACATAAAATCCTGGATCCGGGAAGAGAGGCCTTGAATTATAGCGAATGGGCGTTGAGAATGTGGCTCTTCCTCATTACCATTGGTCGGTTCCGTCATTAGCCCCTCATCTCCATTAGCCAATGAGGGTGAAGGTTGCATTCGAGGCCAGCCAATGGTCTACTCTATCACTATGTCATTCAACCAATTAGCCATCAGCTTAGATTGAGCCATCAAAAGCCGTCTTGTAATAACTGTCGCTGTTATGTGTCATTTACATTTGGTACATATTTATTAAGCCAATAATAGAAAATAAAACGTTATGATTTATTTTTATAACGTTGGGTTGATGATTTTTAATTTGTTAACATTGAAAATACACACACACACACAATATATATATATATATATATATATATATATATATACATACATACATATAAGGCATGATTATGATACAAATTTAATAAAAATATAAACAAAAAGACAATAAATTCATTCAAATTTAGACAGACAAAAGGTAATAAGCATGAAATTTTCATAAAATGAGCTCATAACTTATAACAAAATGTCTATTACCCTCGAGCGCAAACATGCAGAGCTCATGAGGGAAGTATGGAAGAGAAGGCAGTCGAGGAAGCAAACCTGAACATGATATTCTCGTGGTCCTTGAGGCCTTTTCGACCAAAAAAAAAAAAAAAAAAAAAAAAAAAAAAAAAAAAAAAAAAAAAAAAAAAAAAAAAAAAAAAAAATGTCTATTAGGCAGCCTTGCGATATTACACCGTTTCGTGCTCACTCTGTTGTATTACGCGATTATTTATCGATTACTGAGCGATATATATATATATATATATATATAATATATATATATATATATATATATACATATATATATATATATATATATAATATATATAATATATTATTTTTTTTTTTTTTTTTTTTTTTTTTAAGATGTTTTTGATAGTGATCATGGATTATTAAATTTTCTTTTTTTGCACAATCGGAGGTTAAGTTAAATGTGTAGCAAAGTGAATTTCTCCAGATCAATATTCAACATTGAATCAGTGACTGAAAAGATTCCTAATAAACTATATATCTTATTCAATACAAACATGTTTTCTTTTATATTTAAACTTTTTGCATGCTTTTATTTTCCTCTTCAGAAGTAATTTATTGAAACACATTAGAAAAAGAAAAAAAAAAAAATCAACATTTAACATCTAAACCAAGGCTAATCCTACGAGAAAAAAAAATACTGTCACGTGTTTTCCACCCTTGTATAAAATTATTCGTGTTGATTAATCCTTTAGAAAGAGATTAAAGAGATGAGCTTCGCAAACTAATTGTGAATACCTTGAAACACTTTGCTAATCATCGCATTACATTCTGAATCGGTAAGCAACTTGAATTGAACTTGATATACTATTTTTATGAGATTATTGAAGAAACAAATAAGGTTTACTTCTGATCGAAACAAGATAGATAATAAATTTATTTGTGAAAGAAACATTCTTACAAATATACAACCAATAATAAATAAACTTTATACAATTCTTTAAGAGCCTGGCACATTTATTGAGATATTAATTATATAATAAAATAAATAACAAATCAATAAAAATTATAATAAATGATATTATTAGAAACAATATTAGTGACAATGACAAAAAGTGAACAAAATAATATGACAATAAAAGTGAACTACATTGAGATGTATAAAAATATATTTTGTTTAATTCATCAATATTGAGAATAGTCTCTGTATTTCATTGGTCTCTAACACTTGTTATATACTGCCTCAGATATTTCTCTCTATATTTATTAATTTTTTCACAGTTGAGAAGTACATGTACGAACTGTTAGATATCATTGTTCGCAGTTATTGCAGAGTTGATATTTTGTAAGTGATAAAGTTTTATTTTCCAAGTTTAATGTCCTCTTCGCTGTTGTTTCTTTATTCTGATTCTAATCGATACTATAGGTTCTTAACGTGATCCAGCCGATAATAACAATAAATTATTTGTCCCCTACATAGCTGGGAAATGGCTGTGTGGCTTGCACGATAGCCCGCCGGGCCAAAGGTTGTGAGTCCGAATCCTATTACTCCTATTAGTCCGAATTGTTTACTTTCACTTAAGCTATACATGAAATATATAGTAAAGGAAAGTATTGCGATCGTTAATATTTTCGAATTCCAATTTTCAACGGAAATACACGTTTTAGGGTGCCCTGAGACCATATGGACCAAGTCCCAAAAAAAGGTCTGTGTGTGTATGTGTGTGTGTGTGTGTGTGTGTGTGTTAACTTTAGCGCGTAAACGGAAAGTCCTATGAAACTGAAATTTCATATTTAAGACAACTATATGTTACAGCAACTTTTTCATCAAAATCAGTTTACTAGAAGAGCCACTTTATACCATGTATTAATAACCAAATCCCGCGAAAAGGTCTGTGTGTGTGTGTGTGTGTGTGTGTCTGAGTTAACTCCCGTGGCGGAAACGGTAAGTCCTATGAAACTGAAATTTCATATTTGAGACAAATATACGCCCGAGACGTTACAAAACCTTTTTTATCAAAATGACCTTACCAGAAGAGCCACTTTATACTATGCATTTTGCACTTTTTTTCAATTTTCTCGAAAACGGCTCTAACGATTTTAAATAAACTCGCTACATCGATGTAAAATTTAATGGGCTTTAATATCATGTTGGTTTCATTCTGATTGAAATAGTTTGACATGGTTTAAATGCCGATATTCTAAATTGCCTTTAAAGTACCTTTAATTTTGTAGATTCTATAAAAATTAACATATTATTTAGTTAGCATTGATATTTAACAGCTAAATGTGCAAGTTGAGCGAATTTGAAAAACAGATAAAGGAGAAAACATACTTTTTTAATGTAATTTTTTGTTTTTGAACATAAGAGCAGTAATATACATATATGATATACCGTTGGAAAGCTAAAGATTTTAGAAAAATATTATCTTATACACAAGCTGTTAAAAGTTAATAGAGAGTGATGAAAAGCCGATAAAACTAACTGATTATTTTAGGTAATAATATAATAGATTATTTAATAAAACATATGTTTCTATTGAAATTCAAAATAATTAATAATTCTTTAACAGTTTCAATCATTTTTATCCCTAACTGTATTTGAAAATTCTTCAATCGATTTTAAACAGGAGTAAGTGAAAGTCGTGTGTTACTCGCAACGATTTGTTTCCACAGATTGTCGTAGATAATAATAAAGTAAATTATTTAATAAAGCACATGTGTCTATTGAAATTTAATGTAATATAATTCTTTAACAATTTAATGTCGTCTACTAATGCATTTGAAAATTCTTAAATTGATTTAAAGAACGGAGGTAAGTGAAAATCGTGTGTTGCGCGCACCAGATTTTATTTATAGATTCGTGTAAACTTATTCATTAGGCATTATGTAAATATCATTCTTAAAGTCAAAAATTATAAAGCAAACATGCCAGAAGTTGAACCACTAACCGAGATTGAGAAGGTCGGAAGACCTTTTTCTTTTTCAAATGCCTCGGAGCACTATCGAGAATTGATTGAAGATTCCTCCAGGTTAGGGGGTAATCCTGAAATTGAAATCCTGTTTTCCTTCCCCGCTATCCTAGGAATTGGGAGAGACCCTAGGATAAAAGTCCATAGAGTATTCTGTAAGTTGGTCGGGGCGTTATGTTTTCCCCGAATGGAGCTCGCTATGAATACAGAACGCCCCAGGAAATAGACTACCTTATGATGGGGACGTGATCTGAGATTCGATGTCACCACTACCACTACTTGTACCAGCACCAGAGTTTTAACATTCGACGATGGCCTATCTTCGATATTGCCTCCTTCTATTCATTTAGTTATTGAGGAACCAAATATTTTTTTTCATATTTTAAAGCTATCAAGTACTTGCTATTTTTCGGTTTATTATTTCAATAATGAACTTTTCTAATCGACTAAATAAAAAATTACTCCCCTCAAAATTTGAGGTATTACGTTTCAAAATACGTAGAACTCGAAAAACTAATATTAAAAAATTAACGATGATCCTAGCTGTTGATATCAGCTAGTTATTTTTACAATGGCGTCCGATTAAAAGTGATTTAATTCAATAACTCAGTTATTTTCAAAGATACAGAACAACTGTATGAGTGTTTTCAACCAAATAAATACGAAAAATTTCACACATGAATATGCCCATAACTCAGTTATTTTTTTGGATATAGAAAAAAATATAGAGAGTTTCAGAATCAGTAAAGGACGATAAACAAAAAAAAAAAAAAATTGAAATCTTGTATATTTAAGCTTGTTATTTTCGGTGATAATTATAAAGAGAAAAACTGAAATTTTACCAATAAATACGGCCATAACTCTGCTATTTATGCAGATAGAGAAAAATATGTAAAAGAATTATAGATTCAGAAAAACGCTATAAACAGAAAAAAAACAAGAAAAAAAATTGATCTGTATATTTAAGTCACAAATTCTAATAGATGTAATTCAACCAAAAAATTTGGCTCTTAGTGCTTTTTTTATAGAGAATTAAGTTTCCTACAAATTGAAAAATAAATTGCTGGAAGGAATTAGTCCGGGTGGCTGTCTAAATAGTTTCAACTATTTAGTGTTTCATTTAGTGACTGCCACCCGGACTGATTCCTTCCAGTAATTCACAACGGTCAACAATTATATCCACTATGAAAAATAAATTGGTTCATAACTAGCCGAAATTTAGGTTTTAAAATTAGCAGTGGTGATATACCATTTTCTTTTTAAATATTTATTGCTTTTCATATTTCTTAACTCCCTATCAATATATATATATATATATATATATATATATATATATATATATATATATATATATATATATATATATACACAACTCAATTATACCTTAATATATTCACTTCGGAAATAATAAACCTTTACTTAATAATTTGCAGCCTTTTTTTTTACTTTTACTTACTATATATAGTAAGGGAAATATTGCTATCGTGAAAATTTTCGAATTCCAGTTTTCAACGGAAATAACATTTTAGGGTCCCCTGAGTCTAAATAACGAAGTCCCGCAAAAAGGTCTGTGTGTGTGTGTGGTAACTCCCGGACGGAAACGGTTAAGTCCTATGAAACTGAAATTTCATATTTAAGACAAATATACGCCCAAGGCATTACAAAACCTTTTTCATCAAATCAGCTTACCAGAAGATCCACTTTATACCATGCATTTTACACCTTTTTTTCGATTTCTCGAAAACGGTTCCGACGATTTTGATTAAACTCGCTATATCGATGTAAATTTTAATGGGCTTTAATATCATGTAGTTTTCATTCTGATTACAATGGTCTGACAGGGCTTAAATGCAGATATTTTAAATTTTCTTCTTCTAAAGTACCTTTAATATTGTATATTCCATAAAAAAAAAATATTATCATGATAGTATTGATAAATAAAAGCTAAATATGCATGTTGAGCGAATTTGAAAAACAACTGAAGGAGAAAATCTGAAAAATATATTTTAATGCAATTATTTTTTTTTAACATAAGAACAGTAAATAATAAAATAGATTTTTTAATAAAAACACATTTTTCTATCAATTTAATTAATTCTTTGAGGTTTTACTCATTTTATCTCTCTCATTTTAAGTATTTTGAAAATTCTTTAATTGATTCTAAAATCGGAGGTAAGTGAAAGACGTGTGTTGCCCTCACCAGATTTTTTCATTTAACGTCACTAAGTGATACAGTAGCTTATCGGACGATAATACAGTGGGAGTACATAATTTCACCTATCTAGGTTTAAATAGGATTGGCATCTCCAACTAGTACTAGGCACCCCATAGGCTCGGGACCACCAGTTTAGCTTTCCTGGATAGTGCAGCATAACTAAGGACCATCTGCAAGGTTTTAACTCAACAATTGTTTTAATTTGAATTTCTGCAAAAACTATGTTGTTGTGAATTTGAATTTTCCCTGTAGCTTCATCTTACCGTTTTGATGTGCAAAAAGGTTAAGTTTGGAAAAATGCATTCTCTAAGAGGTTGACAAAAAAATGTGTTTTTAAATCCTTTTACAAAATTGGTTTTCGGATAATTAGAAAACTGTACCCGATCTATCCACATGAAACCATAACCGTTAATATGACATGCTAGTTCATTCAAAGATACTATGATTTTTTAACAAATATTTTTTAACATATTGAGTTTCATATCAATGTTTTTTTATGTTCGTTCCTAAGAAAACATAATCAATTGTTATGGGTTTTTGGTTTATTATTTTCAATAAATAACCTTTTCAACAGACCCAAAACAAAAAAATTGCCCCCGTCCCTTAAAATTGTTGGGCTTACGTTTCATGATTTGTATAAACCAAATAATAAATAAAAAAAAAGTAGAGATGTAACGTTTTGAAATTAGCAGTAATGATAGGCCATTTTCCTTTGATTAATTTATTGCTTTTCATATTAGCTAATTGCCTATAAACAGCCATAAAAACCGTTATATCCCCGATAGCTATTAAGAAATAATAAACTATTCTATATTAATCTGCAGCGTTTTAAAAATCATTTTAAGCTATTAAATAAAATCTCCGCATTCCAAAAACCGAATAATACCATCGTCTATGTGTTAAAATAATAGTTACATGCTTCTGGTATGTGGTTAGAAATCAATTATCTTTCAAATGGTCACTTTTAATTTTTAAGGAAATGTTTGAACTTTTTATTTTTTTTAAATTGTTAAAGGTTTTAGAATTTTTTTCCACTACTTAGATGACGAATTTTTCAAAGCCCAGCCTTATTTCAATTATAGAATTTAAGAAAAACCTACAAGGAAAATTCAGTTCAAAACCTCATTAGTTTTTGAGATGCTGCGATGGACCAGAAAGGTAAGTGAATAGAACTTTCATCTATACATGTAGAAGGTAATGTAAGTGAAAATTAATATTTTGTTTCTAGTAATTGAAATTAATAAGCAGTGGAATTGCGTTTCTTGCAGCATCACAGTTATGAAACCAATCAAACTCCTGTATTATCGAGCCTGTGCCAGACACGTATCACTTTCAGGTATCCATTTCCTCTTAGATCAGAGATGAAGTTTTAATTCCCTTGTTAAGATCTGCCGAGCCACACCTCGAACATGAAACCAGAGATCAGAGTCGGAGATTAACTTGACGACTGTATCCTAGTATCTTTTTCCAAGTCCAAGGCTCAATAGTAAGCTTCGATGGTCAATATTTTATCGCGTGTTTCATAGGAACTATTGGGTTTTGTCACATGAAATGTCCGTTTTCAAGGTAAAGGATGTTTATTAAAAATACGATATGAAAACAAGATAATTTTATTCGAAGTATTTACCTTCTTTTTCTACACATTTTTCCCAACGTGACACCAACTTTTTATCCCCGAACTGAAAAAACTCTGAGCTTTGAAGTGAAACAAAATCTGAAAACGCACCTTTCACTTGATCATCATTATCAAAAAGTTTTCCTTTGACGAGTTGTCTAAGTTCCTGAACAGTTGGTAATCTGTTGGAGACAAGTCGGGAGAACTTCGTAGTACAGTTTCAATTTTTGCACGGTATGTTTTGAAACATGCCACTCAGTGAGATCATGAGGACACTGAAGGGCCGAGTTAAAGTCTAGCGTTTCGTGTAAGAGTATAGGACCCTTCCGATTTACCAATCCAGGTTGTTTTTTAAATAATTTTATGCGCATTTGGTCAATTTCATTGCAGTACTTTGTAGAGGTAATGGTTTCACCTCTAGGTAAAAAGGAATAATGAATTATCATAGCCATGGACCACCATACTGTAACAATAAATTTTTTGGGATTAGCAAACTTAGCAAACCAACGGCGAATGATCCGTTCATTAACACTCTCTTTCCCAAACGCCTTGCAAATATTTCTAGCGGCCTCAGCTGGTGAATGGCCGAGTTTAAACCCGTACAAAAATATTATTCGAAAATCGCGTGTTTACATGTTCAAAATTTGGAGGTATACTAAAAAGTGGGTAATTGATTGGGAAACTAATGTTTATAATACAAAGGTAGAGGATTAGTAACTGTTTCCTATAAATGTGTAAACATTCGGAAGAAAACAACAGAGACCTGCAAAATCCTTTATGTATTTCAGAAACTATAAAAACGTACATTTCATGTGAAACAACCCAATATATAATTCAAAACGTATATACAGAATGTTTCGCAGAAGTCTCGTCAAATTATAGGAGCAGATATTAGACCTCAAGTGGAACAAAAAAGTTCAATTGACCAATTTCCTGATTGTCAACGGTTAGGGAGGAAAATCAAATTTCCAGTTTTCGTTGTTTAATTGGATAGCACAAAAAAACACACAAAATTTGGTTTTCTTTCCTAACCGTTGACAATCGGACAATGGTTCATAGGAACCTTTTTTTTCTACATTAGGTCAAGTCTCTGCTCCCACAATATGACTAGACATTTATGTGACACATATCGAGCCACAATTTTCTTTTTGGTCCTTGATTTTTAAATTCTTGCTTCCTCGCATCCTTAATTGGCCAATGAAGGAATATATTTTTTTGCACCGTTTTAAAGCTAATTAATGAAATAGGTTATCTGAGATGCGCAAAATCTAAAACCTAAATAGTCGAATTAAAAACGAAGGATTTATCATTCCCTTCAAGAAATTCTAGGACTGTCTATCAAGTTCAAAATTCAGTTCATTTATTTATTCATTCCTAGATTGAAGTAAACTACCAGAATCTGCTCTTTTTTCTTTATTTCCATTTCCCCAATTAGGCCATTTGTGGAAGATAGAGTGCAGTTGAGGTATTTCGCACGCAATGCACGTAGTACGTAATTTTCCACTAAAAATCGAAATATATATCTAATATTTGGGTTTTAGAGGGTCCTTGCCTTTGAAACGATTGTATGAATCGGTCCATGAAATTTTTTTTTTCAGGAACCACTGAATTAGAACATAAAGACGTATTCTTGTTTATCATTATTACGTTGCTGATTATCGGATATGTAGATTCTATAGTTAAAACATCAAACTATTTTTTTTTTTTTTGTCGATTACAATTAACTAATATTTCATTCTTGTTTTCAACCATTTCGCAGACTAAATAGACATAGATATACGTCATTATCATCATTAATTCCCTCTACAGTTTCCATCGCATACCACTTTGCTACTTCTAATTTATTTCCTCCCTTCTGCCTCTTCCATTACAATAATGAATACTTAATAAAGTCCTCATTCCTGAAACTTGACTCAATAAGCATTTATAAAGACTTGAAGGCTGTCTTGGCTTTTCCAACAGCGATCATCAACAGAACGTTCTTAAGTAGGGAATTAGGTTTCGAGAAATGGAATTCCTTCTTCTTGGAGGGGTTTAGTTTTGCTCGTATAAATAATTTCTTTGTCATTCTTCTAAGTTTCTCCCTGGAATTAGGACTTTGGGTAGAAGTGGTTATCTGTTCCATCTTCAGCTGTAATGTCGGTAATTATTTTAATTAGACTTAGGAGTTCTAGCGCACTGGACTACTTTTTCCGAGTCTTTGTTCGAATCCGACTGTGGCAGGATACATATTTATTCTGTACATTCCATTTAAGTAGGGGATTTTGCGGCAAACCTTACTAGGGCTCACCCTACCATTGTGGGTACCCGAATATCTCTATACATTCAAAATAATAACGCGAATGTTTGTTTCCGCGAATTCCTTTTAAGGTTTTCACTATCATTTAGGTCATTTTTTCCTGAAGGCTTATAAGTGAAATACATAGAAATAAAGTTTTTCTTTAGATGGAAAAATTAAATTTTCTATGATCAAGGATTACAAAAATATTTCCTGAAATATGAGTTGCAATATGGATGTACAATATACCATAATGGTTCAAAAAGTTAACAGAATGACGTTATAAGCCCATAAATTTATGAACAAATGTTCTTATTCATAATAAAAGAGGTCATGGGATTGAGTATTGCCACCGTGCAGTATCATACAAGCTATATACTTTCATACAGTACGCAAGATTTTAGGAACAATATTACGTTTCAAATTGTGTCGTCTTCTTCCAGTCCCTGGGCCTCGTGGTGTAATCGCCTGGAAGATTAAACTCGTTTCTTGATAGATTTTGTAGTGTAGGGTCATCACTCAATTTTGTGAGTGGCCACCATTTGGCTGACGGGTCTCTCATACTCAGGGGAGAGGCTGTGAGGAATCCACATTTTATTAAACCCTTATAAAAGCCTCGACGGGACTGGGATTCGAAATCGCAACCTATAGAATGAGAGACTAGCGCGCTAGCCACTCAGCCACGGGCTCCCTTCAAATTGTAAGTTGTTAAAATAAATGAAAAGTTATTATAAATCCTTACATTATTATTAATTATTTCTAATTTAAATAATTAACTCTGCAAAGTATTAGGGCCAACGCTTTACAGGAGTTCCGTAAAAAAAATACGAATTTTACCTTATTTAATTTAAACTTTATCCTCGAAAACCTTCAGACGTTGTTCATTCTTCAAAGTATGCAACCATTTCGTATACCTATAGAGATGTCGGGAGAAAATTATTGTATAACTATATCTATATATATTAGAATATAATATTTTAATTTCTTAACAGAAGCCTTTATTTTACTGAAGAGGTACGCTTGCAGTAAGAAGTCCGCTGGACCGCTCTACCGCAGTGGTCGGACGCTAAAGGGCTTGTAATATACGAATATATATATATATATATATATATATATATATATATATAATATATATATATATAAAGTATAATTAAAATTAATAAAGAGAGGTAATGATTAAATTTTCACATAATAATAATGTCCGCTTGCAGTATACCTCCACCCACAAAGTAACCTCTAGGAATCCATTTTTTTTTTCTTGCCCTCCATTTTATTGTTATTACAGATTACAATATAAATATATTAAATATAATTATACCTATGTACACAACTTAATTCCTTTATTTGCCCGCAGGCATTATAAGGTAGCTAGGAACCCATAACCCTCCACC
This sequence comes from Piezodorus guildinii, assembly GCA_023052935.1. NCBI lineage: Eukaryota > Metazoa > Arthropoda > Insecta > Hemiptera > Pentatomidae > Piezodorus > Piezodorus guildinii. The sequence goes on from CM041294.1 coordinate 91,766,290, forward strand.
CTCCTATTAAATCGCTCCAGTGTGAACTAGACCTTAAAGAGCGCCGACACCTATCACTGATATAGATAATTCACTATCGCCGACATCACATTAAACTTTCACACATTTTCATAATTTACTTTTCCCTACTCTCGCCGTGTAACGCAGCCATTAGCCTCTACCTTCTAAGCAACCTCTAGGAACCCTCTACCCTCCTGTTAAATCGCACCTAGTATGAACCAGTCCTTAAAGACTCCACCCAGAGCGCCACCTATCACTGACGTCACATTCTAAATTATTCCTAGCTGAAGCATACGAAGGTGGGTGTCTTGACATTAAGTAGGAGTAGAGCTTTAATCTTAGAAGTGTCAACTTCCTCGCTGAAGTAGATATTTGAAAAAGTAATGAAATTCTTCCTCCTAACCTTTCCTTAGAGGAATCTGGCACTGTTCCAGATTTTATAATTGTTTGTATGTGTCCATTTTCTCGCTAAAGTATTTAATTATTTAGATAAGAAATGTCTTGTTTTTGAAAAATAAACAAAAACCATATCTTGCAAATGTACACTGTTTTTTTTTTTGTTTTTTTTGTTTAACCCACTACCTTACGTTTGAAGACTGTACGGAGGGAGGATGTTATCTAAATACAGGCTTAAATACCTGGTACCAAGACGCGAACTCGTATATATTTTATTATAATTTTCGGTCATCTGGTTTGTGGGCAATATTACGATCGTGAATGTGTATGTCTATGTGGTAAGTCTAACTTAAAAACGATAAGTTTGATAAGAATGATAGTTCATATTTTAGGAGCTCATATACCTAAGATAATAACGGAAGTCTTTCAACGAAAATTTAAAAGAGCCACTTCAAAACATATATTTTGCATCTATTTCCCCAAAACGGCTCAAAACATTTCGATTAAGCTTGTTTTATCAATGTAAATTTTAAAGAGCCTTAATGCCATGAGGTTTCATCGTGATTTAGATTGTCGGACCGGGCTTAAATAACGATATTTTAAATTTTCTTTCTTTAAAGTATCTTTTGTACATTAGAAATAAATTACCTGTTTCATCTTTTTGTCATTGATAAAAAAGACGAGCAAATATAAAAGTTGGACCAATAATGGATAACCATAACATTACAACAAGCTGACAAGGCTGGTTTCAGCCTAAAGTATATATTTTTTATAATGTGACAATGTTTATTTTTATATGTTCAATATAGAGAACTGATTAAAGGATCCTTAAAAATGGCAAAGGCTGAAACGTAGGAGAGAAGAGAAAGGAAATAAAACGATTTTCTGATCATTGTCCTGAGTTTTTTTTTTTTTTTTTTTTTTTTTTATTCTATATTTGTAAGATACATATTTGGCCGTTTCACCAAATTGTTTTTGATATATTTTTTATTTATTTACTTTAGTACATCACAACGTTTCAGCTTCTAGGGCCATTTTCAAGCATAGAACACCAACGGACGGCCGATAAATGTTGATTTGACTCAGCTAATAATTAGGTCAACACTGCTGATGAAGCGGTAAAAGATTAATATATAGATAAAAATATGCATGATGCTTGAAAATGGCCCTGGAGGCTGAAACGTTGAGATGTACAAAAGTAAATAAATGAAAGAAAATATATCATGAACTTCTTTTGTGAAACAGCTAAATATATATATCATACAGAAATAAAAGAATTGATAATTGTAATATATGGATCGTCTTTTTTTACAATACAAAACAGATTACAATTATCATAAAAATTGATAAACCTCATATTTTAAGCGGCGATTATTGTATTTGATTATTTTCTTGTTCGAATAAAATGTTAATAATTGAAAATACCTACATCAAACCATAACATATGAACGCTTAGACCTATTTTGCAACGGTATTTATTATTCTCATAAGAAACTTTTTCACGATGGCATAACCCTTAGAATATATTTCTTATATAGGCAAGAGAAAGTAAAAAACGGAGTCTATTTTAGTATGATGGCTATAAATAAAAACAGAATGATATTTGATGTCCTGGCAGATCCGAAATAACAGACCAGCCTTCTCACACTTGATCATTTGTCATAGAAGAGATGCTGGAATATATAGAAGAGTTCCTAGACTTGGCACTTCTCCTAGTTTTTTCTCTACTCCTCTTCAGTATAATGTCTGACCACATCTAGTCAAAACATCTTTTCACCCTATCCAAAAAAACTATTTTTACTTTAACTTACCTATATGTTAAATCTAAGAGACAATATATCTATTGTGGAAATTCGCAATTTGTGTTTTGTTGGTTCCCAGCATTTAAACAAACGATTGTTTGTTTGTTTATTTAACGGCCCTTTGTACTCCTTTGGCTAATCGGACGATGTTACAGTGGGAGTCCTAAATTTTGCCTATCCAGGTTAAATTAGGATTATTCGTAAATAATATACAATTTTGTTAAACTTTTCAGCGTTTTTATTCTTTTGGTAGTAGTAGGAGTACGGAAAATCATGATGGTTGGAACACAGCTGGAATTCTTATGTTTTTCTTTGAGTTTAATTAAGTTCATGTTTTCATAAAAACAAATAATTTATTTACAATAATATTTTATGAATACAAAATCATTTGTGCGAATCTGACTTGTGTTCGATTAGATTGGTATGATATTTAATTAGTATGATTTATTTATTTAATGTCACTTCATGCTGATCGGATTATGTAACAGCGGTACTAAATTTTGCGTATAGAGGTTCAATTAAGATATCGGTCTTTAACGAGTACCTGACATCGCACAGGCTCCAGACCACCTTTTTACTTCCCTTCCGAAGAACGGCATAACTTTTTACTCCAATTAAAAATTCCTAGGACCACCTGCAGGTTTGAACCTGAGATATTAGGGAAAGGAGGCTATCATGTTAACCACCACGCTACAGCGACCCGAGCGCTTTGTGTCAACCAAGTCAAAATTTCTATTCTGAAACGAACAAACACTTACGGTTGGTGCTTTGTCGCCGTACACCCTGCAAATTTTATTAACAGTCTAGGCAGCGGATTTTTTTTTTTTTTTCGGAAATACATAATCATGATGACATTTTTTTCTCTTCCATTTTGAGCATGCAAAATATCAATTAAAAAATAAGGAATCTCGGTTTGAACTGATGCATAAATGCAAGTTAACGAATCTTTTTTTTTAGAATACGTAATGATTATTGACCAAGTAAACATGAATTTTTAAAAACCGTGAGGATTTTTTTTAAACATATTTATTGATATTTACAACTGTATAATTATATACAACAAGTAAATGTGATAGATATAGTAATCTAACATGAAATACATGAAGAGATGCCACCCACCGGCAGCACTCTAAAAATATTTTAAACTAGAAGGTCTCGGGGCCATCTTCTTTTCAGACGCCTCGGAGGATTATCAGGAATCGAAGAGGATGATAGGATAGAAACTAGTGGATTAGAGTAGAAATGGAGTTTTTCATGGAACGATTGATATCTGGTTCGGGCTAATTCAGTAACATATGGGAAATTAAGGTCTTTATGGATGAGCTTATTCGTGACAAAGTAAGGAGCGTTAAGGATTTTACGAAGGATTTTGGATTGTAAGGATTGGATACGAGAAGAATTTGATGGTTTGGTAGAGCCCCATAGCTCTACTCCGTATGTCCATATCGGTCTTATGATGGTCATATAAATAAGTCTTTTGTAAGTAAGTGGAAGATTGGAGCGTATGTCCAGTAAGTGTTGGAGTAGTCGAAAACGTCGGGCAGTTTCTTGTCTTTTCAGTCTTGTATGGGGATTCCAAGTCAGACGTCTGTCAAGGTGGAGTCCGAGGTATCGAATCTGTTCAACAGGGGCAAGTGGAGTGTCATTAAAGGATACTGGGGGGCAGAAAGTCATTGGTTTACGGCAAAGGGTAAAGGTTATTTGGTGGGATTTGTTAGAATTAATTTTAATCCTCCAGAGAGGATCAAATTGAAATATTGAAAAACCCTATTTTACAACCCAATACAAACAGCAACAAAGTACCCAAAGGCTTAGTGCGTCCTCAAGGTTTTCCGCCATATTGCCCTTCCTCAAGTGGGCCCACCTCAATACTTAAACATGGTTGCAACCCTATGTGAGATTTTTTGTAACTCATACCTTCTTTTAAACACGTCTGACATGAGTTGCTATTTCGCAAACTAGTTAATTATTAGGAACACAATGAGCCTAATAAATAAATTTAAAATGTAAAAAATGTCTTTATTTGGATATTTTTCGATGCAGATATTGAATATTCCGTTGTAATGGATCCAGGGTTATAGTGACGAGTTTAGACAAGCCTTTAGAAGTGACAATCACTTCCAATGCCGGCCAAATCCAGGATTATTTTGTTTGTTTAGGCTCTTCCTGTAATCCCAAATCCAACGTCACCTTTGACTTTCCCAATTCGATGTTCGTGCAAGCTGTTTTGAAAATAGGGAATACTGTGTTGTGTATATAACCCCCTTTAGAGTGGCATTACTGCTTTGGTATAAATAATTAGTTTCAATTGTGAACTATATGCTGCATAAATAGAAAATTTCGGTTTTTTTTAAACTTTTAAGGTCCTCCAAGTCCAAGTAAACAAGTCTTCCAAAAATGTGCGTGTTAAGTTAAACTTTTAGAAAACTGAAATTATATATTTAATTTACGACTGATATTTGCATATTATGTTACAGCAATCTTCTTATTCATTTAAACATATTAAAAACGCCAATTTATATGAACTTTGACCTTACATATACAATACATAGGGATAGCTAGGGCAGCTCAGAAAATAACTATAGAGGCAATATTATCAAGCGAATACAAGATAACTTTGATCTCTTACTCCTTAATAATGAAGAAAAGACGCACTTATGCCCAAGAACCAGGTCACTTAGTGCCATAGACATAGCTCTGTGCTCCCCAATCCTATATTGCCTCTTCAGATGAAACGTTGTTAACGATCTCCACAATTCGGATCATTATCCGATTCAAATTAGCATCATAGGACCACAAACAATAGGAAATAGATTAAAAAATTGGAAAATCGATAAAGCGAATTGGGAAAAATTCAGAAATATCATAAACCTACAAATGAGCAATCCTGATGATGACAATATAAATGACATAGTTGAAACTCTCACTAAGAGAATAATCGAGGCCTCAACTGAATCAATTCCCAAATCATCACCTAGTATATCATCCAAATCCAGCCTCCCTTGGTTGACAAAGAATGCTAAGAAATCATAAAACAAAGAAACATAGCTTTAAATGAATTTCGAAGATGCCCAACAACAGAAAATATAATTGCATTTAAGAAAATCTGATCATAATCACGCTATTTGATCAAAAGGAAAAAAACAGCAATCATGGTCCGAGTTTACCAAATATATTAACAGGAATACACCTATACGCACAGTTTGGAGGAACATTAATAGTATAAGAGGAAAATATAGTAACGATCAACCTGTACTTGAGCTTAATGGTAAAATTACGTAAGACCCAAGGACTCTAGCAGAAGCATTCGTCAACTACTTCGCAAATACGTCATCATCCTCCAACTATAGTCCAGAATTTCGGGAAACTATCAACAACTACCTATAGATTATGTGATTAACAGGAAAAACAGCAATATCCCATATAACTCCCTTATCAAAATACAGGAATTAGAAAGTGCCCTCAGCTCTCTCAAAAAGTCTGCGGTCGAGCCTGATGACGTCCACAATGCAATGCTTAAACAATCATCCAAATCTGACATCAAGCATCTACTACATATCTTTAATAAAATATGGACAAAAGAATACTTCCCAGAAAACTGGCGAACCGCTATCATAGTGCTTATACTAAAACCCGACAAAAACAGACTAGATATAAATGCGTATAGACCTGTCTCTCTAGCAAGTTGTGTCTGCAAAGTCCTGGAGAAAATAGTAAACAAGAAGCGCATCTTATGGTTCCTTGCCAGCAATAATCTCCTACCCAGTATTCAGTGTGGACAACGAAGCAGAAGTGCTAAACTCTTTCATAAACAAGAGAGAGTGCCTAGGAATCTTTTTCGATATCGAAAAAGCTTTCGATGCGATTTGGCGCCCTCTAGTCTTGAAACAACTAAATCAGTGGGGCGTGCTAGGTGCACTTCCTTTATTTATTCAAAACTTTCTCCTGTCAAGATACATCCAAGTTAGAGTTGCAGACAAACTATCATCCAAAAGACTTATTGAAAATGGTATTCCCCTGGGCAGTGTCTTAAGTGGAACATTATTTATGATAGCAATTAGTAATATCCGTAAAGCTCTCACCAACAGATCCTTAAAAGTCTTCCTGTTTGTGGATGATCTAGGGATCCTAATAAATTACTCTAGTTCTACAAGAGATAAAGCACTTGCCCAATCCATACTAGACCAACTCCAAACCTGGTCACAACAATCAGTACTCAGATTTTCACCAAATAAAACTAAGTGTATGCTATTTTCAAAGCGAAGACACCCAAGTCCTCCACCTGAAATCAAGCTATATGGCCAGGCTCTATCCTACCACAATGAGTGCAAATTCTTAGGACTCATCCTCGACTCCAAGCTGACATGGGGCACACATAAAAACATAAAGGAACATTACCTGAAGCGACTTAATGTGTTGAAAGTCCTTGCAGGAACAAGTTTGGGATCTGACAGAACTAGATTACTTCAGATATACCAATATATATATATATATATATATATATATATATATATATATATATATATATATAAAATACCAAAGTTGATCATGCCAGTCCTGTGTACGAGTCAGCAAAATCAAGAATTTAAACACAACTGGACACAATCCACCACCCAGGCCTCCGGATTGCTATTGGTGCCTTCAGGACAAGTCCAGTGCTTAGCCTGTGTGCAGAATCAGGAATTCCACCACTTAAGTTCAGACGTCTGCAATTAGCATGTAATTATATCTCATCACTGGCCACACAACCCGATAACCCTGCCTACAAATATATAATATATATATATATATATATATATATATATATATATATATATATATATATATATACCAAGCCAAGTACAAAATAGTATATCAGAATAATCCGACCAACCAGCACCATTTGGAATAAGATCGAGGGCTTACGTCGAAAAACTTCTTCACATGCATCTCAATAAGCCAGAAACAGTAGAAGCACCATGGGACCAAACAGAACCAAGAATAAACTTGACTCTGACAAAGTATAACAAAACTGACACACCGCACTATGTACTAAGAGAAAAATACAATGAAATTATATGTGTTCATTCAGATCACACAAAAATATTCACAGATGGGTCCAAAATAAATGATCAAGTTGGTTCATCTATTATTACACCCTTAAGTACCCTTAAGTTGAAACTGCCTAACCTAAGTAGCATATATACTGCGGAATTGTAGCTATATCAAATGCACTCGAATTCATCAGGTCACGTGATGAGTCAAAGTTCATTATATTGACTGATTTCCTTTCTGCCCTTAAGAGCCTTCTTAAAATTTGCACTGATAACCCACTAATTAATAAGATCAGAAAATATGTGGGAGATTTAAAAATACTGAAAAAAGAACTTGTGTTCTTGTGGATTCCATCCCACGGAGGCATTGATTATAATAAAGAAGCGGATCGGGCTGCGTCACCTATTCCAATACCCTAACCCTAACTAGTGGGATACCCGTGAAATGAAATTAAGTTTACGTAAATAATTTTAATAATTCAAATTTGATACAGCAACTTTTTTTATCAAAATTAACCAACCACAAGAGCCACTTTATACCATGAATTAAGCACCTTTTTACGATTTTATCAAAAAATGTTACTCTAACAATTTTGATTAAAGTCTATATATTCATGTGAAGTTTGATGGAATTTAATATTTAAATTTTCTTCTTCTAAAAACGGCTCTAACGATTTTGATAAAACTTGTTATATCAATGTAAAATTTAATAAGTTTCGACTTAGCCTAGGTCTTATTCTGATTGAAATAGTATGACAGTGCTTAATTAAATGCCGATATTTAGAATTTTCTTGAAGTAAAGTATCTTCAAAAAATGATATCCATATCGTCTTGTTAGCATTGATAAACACAATAAGTTGAACGGATTCGGTATCTAACATAAGGAGAAAATAGCAAAAATATAGTGTGACGAATAGGGAATAAACTTATTACTGATTAACAATTCTATATAGTTATTTTTAAAATTCTAAATCATATGTTTCCATTCAAAATAAACACACATTTTATTGACTCAACTTAAAATGTTTTTTTTTTTTTTTTCAAATTGAAGTATATTTAATAGTTTGTATATTGATTTTAACAGTCGAGGTGAATGAAAGTCGTGTGTTGCTGCACCTGATTTTTTTGAGTGATGTAATTTCTATAACCACGTCTGTATATTATTGAATCGACTTAATACTAAATCTATAATCACATCATTGTATGGAGTGTGTTGTTAGCTACATACGGATATTAGTCTGACCTACAATTGTTTTCAATTATAGTTCCCACATCTCAAACTGCATTTGACAGGGCTTTATTCTAAAAATTCACCTACATTTCCTCGAATCGTGTCGACGTGTTATATTTTCCTAAACGGTCCGTAGAATTGGATATAGCCGGCGATCGCTTTCCGAATATTGGTTTCATTGTGGATTATCAGCTGAGATTACATCTATATCTATGGGGCTCTTGCGGTCACAATGGAAGAGGATGGTGTAGTTCTGGGGCGAATAATAAATCGTATTTCTCGTTGTTAGAGATTATCCGGAGCGGCATCGCGATATCGTGGGCCGGAAATAGCAGAGGTCGTTCGGGATATTTGTGCTGTCCTGGACGGGTGACGGTCGGGGTATTTTGGAAGTCCAGCGGCTGGAAATAGCCTGGAACCTCCCGCTTATATCTTCCTCGCAGTCTTTATCTTATCCTCTATTCGACGCGACTAAAGCATCTCTATTTTTCCGTTCTTTTTTCCGCTTTCTCCGGGATATTGAATAGGAAGTATGCCATACAAGAAAGAATTTTCGCATATAATCGAATACAATTGAAGGTTCGCCAACAAAATACCAGTAGTCAGAAAAGGATACAGCCGGATAAGTATGGTAAATCTGCCCTGCGGCTTTTTAGACTCAAACCTGAAGGTTCAATTTGGTGTCAAATAAGAATAATTCACCTACATTTTTAGCTCTTTAGTTCAAACGGTTTTCATGATTTTTTCTAAAAAAAAAAACAACTCTTTTTTCGATTTTTTTTAAAGATTAAAATTTGAAATTAATTAATTATTTTTTCCTCTGAGTCTTAGGGGTCAAAGGCATGGAAAGATGGTCATAATTCTTAAACGAATAACCAATTTTTAGCGGAAGAAAAATTTTTGTTTAAAAGTTTCAAAAACATAGCTTTTATCTAATCATTTTGTAGTCAAATAATTGAGAATGTTTTTTAAGTAATGTAATTCTGAATTGTTGGTGAAAAATATTATATTACACATTTTTCAATAATAATAAGAAATATAAGTTAAATGCAAGATTTCAGGAAAAAAGTTTTTTTTTTTTTTCATTTTGTTCCACCACTTAAAAAAATCTCCTGTGTAGTATAAATGACATTTTCTGAAAAAAAAAATCGGTTATTGACACTTTTTAAAAAGGTTAAAAATATATATATTTTGCTTTTCTTTCTTCTGCTAAAAATTGATCACATCATATTTTCATACCTTTGATACATAAGAATCAGAGAAAAAATCTGCCTTTTTTGGTGGACTTCGTTAAAGGGATTCTCGAGACCATAAAATGCGTATTTATATTATGTGTTAGAATCCTAATATTTACTGGATTGCAATACTCGGATCTGTATATGCCTATTTGACCAAGTACCGTTCTAGGTTCTAGTTGTAGATGTTCATCACTTTCTCTTACCTATATATGAAATAAATAGTAAGGGAAAGTATTGCGATTGCGAAAAGTTTCTAATTCCAGAATTTAATGGAAGTACACAGGGTCCCCTGAGTACAAATGACCAAGTTTCCCTGAAAAGTGTGTGTTGTGTGTGTATGTTTCCTTGTGTGATCAGTTTATCACCAAAACGAAAATTTGTTCAAAATTAAAATTTAATTCTTAAGACAAACATATGACGCCCAGACGTAAAATATTGGCTAACCAGAAGAGCCACTTTGTACCATGCAGTTTGCACCTTTTTACATTTTTCTCAAAAACAGCAGTAACGATTTTGATTAAACTCGCTATATCGATGTAAAATTAGGTGGTCTTTAATATCGTGTAGCTTTCATTCTGATTGAAATAGTCTGGCAGGGCTTAAATTGCGATATTTTGAATTTCTTCCCCATAAGCACTTTTAATTTTGTATGTTTTATCAAATTACCGTATCATCTGATTAACACTGCTATAAAAATAGCTAAATATACATATTTAACGGATTTAATAAGCAAACAATTTAGTTTTGCAATTTCTGTGTTTTAAAACATGAAAACAGTAAAATTGATGTATGATATACCGTTGGAAAGCAAAGATTTAAAAAAATATATTATCTTATACACAAGCTCGTAAACGTTAAAGGAGAGTGATTGGAAGCAGATCAAATTGACTGATTTTTTAATTTAATAAAATAATATTAGATTTAATAAAACGAATGTTTCTTTTGAAGATTTTTAAGAAGAGAAAATTATTAAATTAATTATAACAACGGAGGTAAGTGAAAGTCGTGTGTTGCGGGCACCTGATTTTTTTAAAGAGCTAATTAAGAAATGAGATTAAGAAATAAACTTTAAAATATGTAGCTTCATAAACTTTAAATAGCCTGAATAACGTTGAGAGTGGAGATGCTTAGAGTGGCTTCTCGATGACTCGGCTCATTTCCCTCTGAATCATAGATAAGCCCCCAAGCCCATTCAAGTCACTTGTCTTCAGCAGTTCAGAGTTAAGTACATCCTCTCTTATATAAATTGTAAAGCAATATCCTCCAGGTAAAGTCCTTGGATAATGCTTAGATTTGAATAATTCAGACCTATACAGAGTAGGAATTTTTGTCTTAATTTAAACTTATTAATATTGATCATTTGGCCTATGTAAACTTTGAATTTGGTTTATTATTTTTAATTATATATCTTTGTAATTGACCAACAAAAAAAAAAAAATTACCTATCTAAAGATTAAAAAAAAAATGCGACAAAAATACAAGTCCATGCAACGATGATCCTAATACTTAGACGTGAATATCAGCTGGTTATTTTTAAAATGGTGGCCGATTAAAAGTGATTTAATTCAATAACACAGTTATTTTTGAAGATAAAAAAAGATATGCATAGAGTTTTAGAATCAGATGGAGAAAATTCAAAAATTCTTTTCAGATCAAGACAAAGAGAAGAAAAAAAATCTTATAAGAGATGTGACTTCCAGATAACCGAGTTATTATTTATGATAAATAAAAAAATGTAAGGTGTTTTGGATATTTTATTTGGATTATTTGAATGAAAATCGAAAGAAAAGAAAAGAATAAGAAATAGTTATCAGTCTAGTATAGATGCTTTTTGTTTATTATTTTCAATAAACTTTCACTTTGTAATAGACCAAAAAAATTACACCCCTTCAAAATTTGAGGGCTTAGTTCCTAAGATGCGTAACGCCGAAATAACGCATAAAATAAACACCCGTTTCTTCTAATTAATAAATAAAAAAATACCAAAAAACTTGAATAATTGAAATTAGTTCAGAACTAGCAGATATAGAGCGTTTCGAAATTAGCAGTGGTGATATGCTATTTTCCTTCGAATTATTTATTGCTTTTCATAATACTTAATTGCCTATCTTCAGCTTTATAAAAAATTATACCTTAATATTGTTATTTGGAAGTAATAAACCCTTCTGTAATAATTTGCAGCGTTTATTTTTTTTTTATTTATTTTTTTTTTTATCTTCTTTGAGTGACTTTTGTATATATTTTTATTGATTTTGTTTTGTATATATGTATATTGTATTATTATTATATAAATTTATTGTTTTGTATATATCGTGTGAATGTAGTACTTCATCACTATTAAAAATGTCCTAAATTGGACAGATTGTAATATTGCTCAATAAAGAATTGTTGTTTTTATCTTCGATTTCTGTTAAATTTTCTTATAAAATTTACTTTAATAGTTCGATAAGTTCTTTAAAAAAACTCTAGCATATAATACATAACCATTATCAGGCTTATTTGCACTTATGGCACCTCTGCTCTTTTTCACATTAAGGCCGCCAGTTACCTTTAATCACCAAATGATTACTTTAAAAGTAATCACCATTCTTCTTGTTTTATAAATTAAACCAAATTGCACCAACAAACTCTATTAAGAAGGCTATTCCCTGTGTAAATAATGGCTAAAGAGGTGAATTTTATTGATTTATTTTTTTTTTTTTTGTAATAAAGCAGAAAATGTATTAAATTTTCTGAAGATAAAGGTGTCTTACCTAAATTTAAAACATGTGATGATGGACGCAATATGAAATTAAACCATAAACAAAGAAACGATTATTGCAACAAATATTTGAAGACTAGTAGAGTGAACTATATTGAGGATGTATAGTCGACTGTAGAAATTATTATAGGTGGACGTTTCGGCTCAAGCTTGTGAGCCATCATCAGGGCATTACTGAGCTTTGTCCTAGCATAAACTGCTTCATGGCTCAATCATACTTCAGTTTATGCTTGGAGATGGCTCAGTAATGCCCTGATGTTGGCTCAAAAGCTTGAGCCGAAACGGCAAAATTAAAATATTAAAAGACTGACTCCTGATTATTTCCACCTATAATTTGAAGACAAGACTGTTTTTTTCCCCAGTTTGAATTAATATTTAGTAGTTGTTTGTTTTTTCATGGTCTTTGTATTAAATTAAAATAAATATTTGATTAAACTGTATTCTTGTTTACCCAATCATATATTAATTATAGTGATTTTTTCAGTAATCATTTGATGACAAAAAGTAACTGGTAGCATTAATATAAAATATATCCGCATCCTCTGGTTTTACCTACGACGTTTACTTTGAAGTCGATAAGTTACTGTGAAATTCAATCTTATAGTGCATAAGCATTATCAGCCATATTTGGACTTACGGCATCCTCTGGTAGCAATCCTTGCAAAGAAAAACCTGAATTCCTGTTACTATTAACATCATCCACAAAGACCTGAATATTCTACTGGTCGTTGGCAGCACGAAATATATGTTTCTATTAAATATATATCTTTACATGGCCAAGAGACCTCTTACCTTAAATTAAACATTGAAGGCTACCAAAGGGTAGTTTCTTTACAAGACTATCATGTATAGTGCTTATCTTTAAGGCTGTTTAGACGAGCAAATCACCCCTGAAAAATTGGCAAGGGAGTTTGAGAAATCATAGTCATACCCTTGATAAAGGGGCGTGGCCTAGCTCATCGTTGGGGAAATAACCCCAGAGAATTGGAATCCCGAGACATTGTAATGTCTAAACAGGTGCATTTATTTTGGTCGGGCCTGAAAAATCGGACCAGCAGAAAGGGTGAAACTTTTTTAAGTGAAAATCAAGCCTTTTTTCCAATAATCCAAGTTCTGTTGAAGATTTCTTTCATACTCCATCCACATAACAGAACTGAATTGTAAATATTAAATAAAATATTGCGTGATCATTTTCAATTACTATGGAACCAGTTAAGTAATAATAAATATATATCGAAAAAACTAAATTGATGTTTTATTGTGCCATGTAGAAATTAAAAATTGTGACTAAATAATTCTGTTTTGTTGTTTTTAATTTCATCTCTTCACCCCTATCTTCAGCGATATATATATATATATATAATATATATATATATATATATATATATATTGTATATATATATATATATATATATATATATATATAAATTTGAGAAAAAGAGAAATCATTCGTATAATAATAGGTCAATAAAATAAATTTGGAGAGTAAGAGAAGCGTGGGAGAATTGATACAGCGGAAAAACCAGCATCCCAATAAATCAGAGGTCGATTAGACCTCTTGATAAACTGGGCTCATTTTCCGATTTTCCAAGTCTGATCAACTCGTGTAAACGGCCTTTTAGTAGAGATCTTTAACGAGAACTGGCTTAACAGCCTAATATAATTAACAACTGGCATCGCATAGGCTCGGGACCACCATTTTACGTCCTCTTCGAAGAACGGTATGAACAAGGATTTAATTACTCTCTTGATAAAAAAAAAAAATAAAATAAATAAAAAAAAAAAAAAAAAAAAAAAAAAAACCTTAAGACCACCGGCTACACCTTACCTTACCTACCTAAACCTAAGACTACACCTCAGGTAACCGCTATAATTCTGTAGTATTGCAGTGACTATTGTGTTGCATCAATACAGTTGCAAATTTAATACGAATAATAGAAGAACCATCTATAACTGGGGAAAAGTTATTTAAAACGATTATTTGGAAAATATAAAAATTGCTTATGATGTTATAAAAAAATAAAATAAATTACTCAAAATATTAAAACGTAATTTGTTTTTAGATATTCAAAGGTCTCCTTTCGCCTGTTCTGACTAATTTAATTTAAATAAGTCAAGTTTTTGAACTTCGAGTAATGTAACTTAACATTCAAGATGAAAGGTTTTTAATTATTTTAGATTATAGAGAAATTTTACAAGTTTCAGTTAGAGCAAACAGTTTGTAATTAAATTTAAATAGCGAAATGTTCTCCGAAATGGTTTACGGAGTTTTCCGTTTATTCCTTTTGATAAAACAATGTTCGTATTAGAAAGAATGTTAACGAGAGAATTTTCCAGTTATTAATATATATATATATATATATAAATTATAAATCTTTTGTTCGCTACACACGACTTTTACTTACCGCCGTTGTTAAAATTGATTAAATATTTTTAAAAACAGTTAGATATAAAAATGAGTGAAAGTAATAAAGATTTAATTAAATTGAATTTTTATAGAAACATGTGTTTTATTAAAAAAAATTGTTATATCATTATCTAAAATAATCAGTTAGTTTTGTAGGCTTTGTCAGCACTCTTTATTAACTTTTACAATATTTTTTATAATGTATATTACTTAAGCTGAATAAATAAAAATTGCAGTTTTCTCCTTTAGTTGGATATCGAATTCTTTCAACCTATATATTAACCGGTTTTTTATTTGTGATATAAAGATTATATTGTTATTTTTATAGAATCTATAAAAATAAAGGCTTTTTAGAGGATGAAAATTTAAAATATCGGTATTTAAGCCCTGTAAGACTATTTCTATCAGAATGTAAACCACATGATATTATAGCCCAAATAATTTTATATCGAAATAGCGAGTTTAATTAAAATCGTTTATGCCGTTTTTGAGAAAATTGTGGAAAGGTGCCAAATGCATGGTATTAAGTTTAAGGTTAGCTGATTTTAATAAAAAAGTTTCTTTAACGTCTTGGACGTTGATATGAAATTTCAGCTTCATTGGACTTTGATTTTTTGCCCTCGAGTTAACGCACATTACACACAGGCCTTTTGTCGGGTCATTTGCACCCAAGAAATTCTAAAACGTGTATTTATGTTGAAAACTGAAATCCGTAAATTTTTACGATCGCATTATTTTCCCTTACTTTATATTTAATATATAGGTGAATGGATGTAAAAAATACATAGTGTGACGTAAAAAATATAACCATTTTTATTAACTGCATTTGTAAACTATATTAAATATTTTCAGGAAAGGTTTAAAAATGAATAGTAGTGCTAAAAAATAAATTGTTCATTTCACGAACTAAGTTTTTTTTTTAATTAACCATAATAATTTACAACTATAAATTAAAGAAAAATACAATATATAACTTGAGAATTGTTGAACAAAATAAATTATTTCCAAATGCAGCGGGTTCATGCAAATGTAGTACTTGTGCCGCATATATTTCATTCTACGTGATCTGCATCCAAATTTCTCCCCCATCCAAATGGCTATATAACGGTGTACTTAAAAAAAAAAAAAAAGGAAGAAAAAAGGGTATTGATCTTTTAGAAACATAAAATATCATTACTGAAGCCTTGCTTAAGATAATATGTGATATTTGATCTCAAATATTGATAATGTAATTTCTGTGAGGTGAGATAGCCTTACGAAATTTTAAAGGGGTAAAAAATCCTTGGTTATGCTATCATTCGAAGGAGACATAAATTTTTGCTCCCGAGCCAGTGCGATGTCAGGTACTCGTTAAAGATCCCTATCCTGATTTAAACAATTAGCTACAGTGGCATAAAGAGTCGGTGAATAATTAAACAAACAATTGATGATTTATATAAGCGTGATCAGGCTATCACTGCTGTATGGCGCACCCACGTTAGCTAATATAAAACCTGCCACGGCGAAGAAGCTGCAACAGTTTCAGAACGGCGTGCTGAGACGTATAGTAAGACATACGACACTACAAAAGACTAAAACAGACATACTGCACTCTACCTTCGAACTCCCGACAGTGACTGACTACATCACTGTGAGACAGATTAAATTATTTGACAGTCTAAAATTTTGCACAAACCCTTTATTCAGACTCTTTCTCCAACAGGTAGGCCACAAAGCTGGCAACAACATGTAGGGAGCCTCAGCCTTCTCTGAGGACTAATCAATGAATCAAAAATCTGGTGAGCTCCGTCACAGAAAGAAGATTAATGACATTCCTACGAAGAAGAATTTATTGTTTTCATAATTTTCCATAATGTACTTTTTCCCGTAATATTCTATAAAAAGCTGATGTTCAAGAAAATTCAAGAAAATTATGTTGTAATATAAGGTTCTGAAAACTGCCACCATCAATGGAATTAAGCTTTTTGAAAAGAAAAACGACATTCTTGTCTTGTTATATTCAAGCGTTTTTCAGAATGGAATATTGCTACAATATTAATATTTTATGAAATACAACAAACCTATGCCCTGATATATCAATATCACTAAAATCATCACCATTTCTTCTACTAATCATATACTTCGATAAGACGAAATATATGATTAGTAACAGAAACGGTGACGATCTTGGTGATATTGATATATCAGGACATACGTTTGAACACGTTCAGAAATTTAAGTATTTAGGTTCAAACATAACAAACAAAAAAAATTAATAAATAAAATCCAAGAAGAAATAAAGTCCCGGTTAAAGGGGGAAATGCGTATTATTATTCAGTTGCGATATTACTTAAGTCGCGGCTTCAGTGTAAAAACTTGAAGGTTATAATTTATTAAACTATTATTCTTCCGACAGTTCTTTACAGATGTGAAACGTGACCGCTTACTTTGAAGGTCGAACAATGTATTAAGTTTTCGAAAATAAGGTACTGCGTTAAATATTTGGTCCAAAGAAAGATGAGGCCACTGAGGAGTTTAGAAGTTTGCAAAACGGGGGATAGCGGAACATGTACTCTGTGAGTATAATTGAGTTGATTGCATCGCGGAAACTTAAATCGGCGTGTAAAGTTGTTGGGCTAAGTGAAGAACGGATTTCGAAAAAATTAGTATTCGCTGAGCTGACTGGTAGGCGTCCGAAAGTAGGTGGTCGAAGCGTCGACTGGAGGATTGTGTTGTCCGATCTAGGGAGCTTGGGCTTGAACGGTGATCATTGGAAGTACCTATGTAGGCAGTATTTAGTGGTACCGGTATTGAGATTGGGGGTTCAGTAGGCCTATTATTAATATGAACTTTATCTCTTAAACTCTTTAAATATTTGTTTTACGTCTGAATACAAATTTGAAGCATGGTAATATTCCTATACACTCTTCAGTGCTAAATAAACAAAAAAAAAAACTTTAAAAAAAACAAAACATGAAATAATCAAGCGTTAAATATCTTAATTATTATTATTATAAACCTAAATCTTCCACTAACGGTTCCGTGTTTTTTTTTTCTAAACATAATCATTGTTATTTACCACAAGAAATAGACCGAGTTTGTCTGTTTTTTTTTTACACACACTCACGCCCTCAGACTATCAGAGAATCCTAAAACGTTTAATTCCGTTAAAATTTCAAAACCGAAATCTTTTGTGTTCAGAATACTCTCAAGTTCACACACAGGAGGAGAAAGTAAAAAATCTTCTATCTTCTTGGAAATTTTTTTTTTCTAGGTATCACCTTAAAATTATCTCTCTTGGCCCTGCCTGAAGATGACTATGACAGTTGCTTTATCTGTTGACAGTGCTATCAACAACGTGTAAACAGTTTTGATAGTGCACTCAATACTGATTAGTTAAGTGTAAGTAGATAGTATCAGTTCCTCCAACGATGAAAAAAGAAATGTGTATTTTTTTAATGATTTTTTTTTTTTTTGTAGAAACAAATAATTAAAAAAAAAATATCAAAAATAAATGTTTAATTTGAGTGAATATATGTGTTCCTATTAGGGGTGGGTGGTTAGTCCTTCAAAAAACTATAAGTTCATATTTAAGAAGCCTACAGTCATAGTCGTATTAATTCCATCACCTATGCTTTACTTTATTATAGTATTGAATTTGATCCAGTCCAATGTTTTTTTGTGTTTTTTTGTCTATATATTTATATCATAAGCTTAATAAAATAATTATACACAGTTTTGAAAATACGATGCGGGCAACACACGACTTTCACATACCTCGACAGTTAAAATCTATTTAAGAACTATTAAATAAACCTAAAGTTGAAAGTTTTTAGTTAGTTTAAAGAAAAAACGTATTCGGCTTTATAAGATGTGGTTTAGATTAAATAATATAACAATATTAAATCGCTACGTATAATGATTAGCAATAAGTTTATTTCCCATTCTTCGCATAACATTACTTTCTACAACTTTGTGTATCAGATAATATTTTTTCTAAAATCTTTCTCTTCCCAACGGTATATTGTACGTATATATTACTGTTCTTAATATAAATAAACCAAAAATTACAATTAAAAATAGTTTTGCTTGTTTCTCCTTTAGTTGATTATCTAATTCCTTCAACTCGTATATTTAACCGTTTTTTTATCTATGTTAATAAGATTGGAGGTTTTATTTTTTCTAGTCTACAAAATTGAGGGTACTTTACAGAAAGATTATTTAAACTATCGGCATTTAAGTCCTGACAGACTATTTCAACCAGAATTAAACCTACATCATATTAAAGCCCGTACAATTTTGCATCAATATAGCGAGTTTAATCAAAATAATCGTCGTAAAAAGGGTGCAGAATGCATAATATAAAGTAGCTCTTCTAGTTAGCTGAGTATGATGAAAAAGTCGCTGTAACATCTCGGACGTATAGTTGTCACACATATAAATTTACTGTTCCGTACACCTTTTCGTTTTGGTGCCATAAACACAAACACAAATACACAGACCTTTTTGCGGGACTTAGTTATTTGGAATCAGAGGACACTAAAACGTGCATTTACGTCTAAAACTGGAATTCCAAAATGTTCACGGTCGCAATACTTTTCTTTTATATATATTTCATATATAGATAAGTGAAAGTAAAAATTATTATTATAATTAATTTTAGCAGAGAACTTAATTTTTAATTGATTTGTATGTGCTTTTATTTATATTTGTATATGCATTATTACTTTTTTGTGTAATCAGCCTGTTTTAAAATCGTGCTGTTATGTAGAATTTTGGAAACTTTTTTTTTTTTTTTTTTTTTTGATTTTATTGATTCATGCAATTACTATCACCAGTACTGTATATTTGCCTGAGATGTTATGGAAAACTTTTTCAACAAAATCTTGGAAATTTCATACAACGATTTTTGCATCTTTCGCAGATCGCTATACGCTTACCATATATTTATTATAAATAGGTAAGTGAAATTAATATTCAGAATAAGATAGACTGTTGATAAATAAGATGCTTTAGGTAATACATGACTTAAAGACGTGGATATCTCGGATGACGAGCTATTGTACGGTTCACTGGCCGGCTGTGAGACAAGAGAAGTACATTAGAGAGGTTGAATTAAAAGGCCGGAGACACTTGGTGTGCTTCACCTCCAGCCATCGGCTTATTGCTTGGCATTCCAGCGCCTCCGGTCCTCCAGGATAAAAAAGAATGTCCTTAAAGGCCCGCTACCTGTGAGGGGCCTTCCTAGGGGAATATTAAAGCCTTCGGTTGATCCTGATCCAGGAAGTCACGTCCTGTAGCCTGGCGCCCGGAGGTGTGGAGTATGCTCCTCAACAGTTGTCCTAACCGCAAGGCTAATGTGGAGGATTAATAGAACAAAGGATAGTAAGGAAATTATTTTAAATTTGTATAATACTTACCTATATATGAAATATATCTTACGGGAAAGTATTGCGATGGTGACAAGTTTCGAATTCCAGTATTCAACAAAAATATACGTTTAGGGTTTTAGATTCGCCTAACATGGAATCCTCATACCAGAATGAAACGACAGGATACTGCTCGTAGATACAGATTACTACAACACATACTCCACAAACGCTCAAAACTTCCTATTTACTACTAAAATATCATTAATATTATTAATATACAACTATTATCAGGCCTACTTGGACCCACGGCATTGAGCTATGGGGGTCTACTAAACCTTCAAAATCCTCTCGCATCCAATCCTTGCAGTCCAAAATCCTCAATGCTCCTTACTTTGTTACCAATAATATCATCCATAAAGACCTAAATATCCCATTTGTTGAAGACTTGGCCCGATATAGATATACCTCTTTTTATTCCAAGCTCCCTGCCCACAATATCCGTGACAACATATCTATTCCCGACAATCACCGAGGCGACTTAAAAGAAGATGGCCAAGAGACCTCCTACCACAAATTATACATTGGAGAATGTAGTTTCTTCGCAGGACCACCATGTGTTCTAACCATACATCAATCATATTTGCTTGCTGTATTGCAGTATTGATTGAATGCAGTTGTAAATTTCTTTAAAAAATTTAAAAAAAAGGGGGATTTAAATTCTGTTTCAGACAACGATGTTGCTTTAATACACGGGTAGGCAACGATCTTTTGTAGGACGACCATCTCTGGTAAATTGAAAAAAAAAAAAAAAAAATGGTTTAAAAAGACGCCTGAGAATAAATGCTTTGAAAGCAGTGGAGATTCGATTATATTGATAATCCCTGCATTATTCAATATTATTAAATTAATAAAGAACAAAAATATGTCTGTCGTTTCAGTAAGACTTTATTATGAATTTCATATTCTTAACAAATCACAAAAACAAAAAAATTAATGTTCATGCTCGGACAACAACAGTGAACGATTTTTACGGAAATTAAACACGTAACTCGTAAACATGTTGACTCGAATTTCGGTTCTTGAATGCAACTTATTCATAACGCCTTCTCCTAAGGTACTTTTAAACTTGTTGGGTTGAACGAAATTAAAAATAAGGTATATATAAGGTAAATAAAAGGTAGCCACGGGACCTACTGCCTTAAAATAGTTAGTGTGGTGCTACCACTGGGTAGTTCTTTCTCATGAAATTTTCTTCACTCCGCATATTTACTCATTGTGTTATATAATGCAGTTGTAAATTACAATAAATAAATTTTTAAAAAAACTTTATTTAAAATTGAATTATAGGTATCCGAAAGTAGAGTGAAGAGAGCTCAAAATCTTTTTATTTTTGTAAAATCATTTGTATATGTTGGACAATAGAGGCAGATCGGAGAGACAGATTTTCGTGGCCGAATGACAGCTTCTGAACTATTTGTTACCGTCGACGTCTGCTTTTTGGGGTCATGCATCCAACTTCTTTTATTTACCCACGCATGCGCCTTACAAGGAGTCAATGCTTCCTGCTTTTGAGTTCGCCGGCTTTCACTGGCAATGTCATTTATCAAAGGCTAACGGGCTGGGCTCCTTGTTAATGATATGCTGTACTTCAATGGGTGTAATATTAAAGATACTCACGGTGATTTTTTTTTTTTACATCTTGAGTGATGTCGATTCTAAATTCAGGTTCCTGAACTTCTCAGTATAAGTTTTACCGTGAAGATCGTTC
This sequence comes from Piezodorus guildinii, assembly GCA_023052935.1. NCBI lineage: Eukaryota > Metazoa > Arthropoda > Insecta > Hemiptera > Pentatomidae > Piezodorus > Piezodorus guildinii. Next base: position 91,788,277 of record CM041294.1, read on the forward strand.
TAAGTTCGCTATGATAATTCATTGGTAAGAAAATTATAAATATGTTGTCGAAATGCACTGCAGTTGAATGATAAACAGCAAATGGTGAAAGCAGAATAACAGAGACAATATTAAAAAATCTGGTGGAGGCAACACACGACTTTCACTTACCTCCATTATTAAAATCAATGAAAGAATTTTCAAATACTGTTAGAGATAAAAATACGTGAAACTATTAAAGAATTAATTAAATTGAATTTATATAGAAACATGTGTTTTATTAAAAAACCTATTATATTGTTATCCAAAATAATCAGTTAGTTTTATCTTCTTTTCATCACTCTCTATTAACTTCTAAAAGCTTGAGTATAAGATAGTATTTTTTCTAAAATCTTTAGCTTTCCAACGGTATATCATACATGTATATTACTGTTCTTATGTTCAAAAACGAAAAATTGCATAAAAAAAATATTTTTTCTGTTTTCTCCTTTAGTTAAGTATCGAATTTATTCAATTTATATATTTACCTGTTTTTCATCAGCGTTAACAAGATAATATATATATTTTTATTTAATCTACAAAATTAAAGGTACTTTAGGGGAAGAAAATTTAAAATATCGGCATTTAAGCCCTGTCAGACCATTTTTATCTAAATAAAACCTACATGATATTAAAGCCCATTAAATTTTACATCGATATAGCGAGTTTATTCAAAATCGTCGGAACCGTTTTTGAGAAAATCGAAAAAAGATGCAAAATGCATGGTATAAAGTGCCTCTTCTGGTAAGCTCATTTTGATGAAAAAAGTTTTGTGACGTCTCGGGCGTATAGTTGTCTTAAATATAAAATTTCAGTTTCATAGGACTTACCGTTTCCGCCCGGGAGTTACTTCACACACACACAGACCTATTTGCGGGACTTGGTTATTTGGACTCAGAGGACCCTAAAACGTGTATTTCCGTTGAAAACTGGAATTCGAAAATTTTCACGATCGCAATACTTCCCCTTACCATATATAGTAAGTGAAAGTAAAAATCTGAGGCCCGCACGACTTCTACTTACTTCCGTTCTAAAAATCAATTTAATGTTTAATTACAAAATTATAGCACTTTAGGGAAGAAAAATTCGTTTAACTTGTGTATTTAATCTTTTTTTTTATCAATACTAATAGAAAAGTATGGTTATTTTTTTGGAATTCAGGTTCAACTTATTCATAATTCCTGAGGTACCTTTAAATATGTAGGTTCGAAAAAAATTAACTTATGATTTGTTTGTATTGATATAATGTACCGTTTGAAAGCAGAAGATTTAATAAAAAATATTATCTTATTATAAAAATTGGAAAAATTAATGAAGAGCGATGAAAATAATAAATTATTTAATAAAACACATGTATTCAAGCGAAATCCTAAGTAATTAATTCTTTATATTTTTATACCTGTATACAAAAATTCATATATTGATTTCAAGAACAGGGGAAAGTCCTGTGTTGCGCGCACAACATTGTTTTTAGCCCATTTTTACCTTCACTCCCCTATATATGAAATATATTTTAATGGAAAGTATTGCGATCGAGAAAAGTTTCGAATCCCAGTTTTCCCTGGAAATGCACGGGTCACCTGAGTCCAAATGACCGCAAATCGAAAAAAAAAGGCTTTTTGTGTTTGTGTATGTGGTAAGTCTAGCACGAACACGAAAAGCCGTTCGAAAATGAAATTTCATTTTTAAGACAACGTAACGTCCGAGATGTTACGGTAACTTTTTTATTAAAACGGCTGACCGAAAGTGCTACTTTATACCTTGCTTTTCCAAAACGGCTCTGACGATTTCGATTATACTGATTAAATCGATGTAAAATTTAACGGGTTTTCTTATTCAGATTCAAATAGTCTGACAGGGCTTAAATTTTAATATATTAAATTTTCTTCCGCCAAAGTATCTTAATTTTGTAGATAACGAAATAAAGAATTTAGAAAAAAATATTATCATATAAACAACGTAAAAGTTAATACAGAGGGATGAAATGAACGATAAAACTGACTGATTGTTAATAATAGATAATCAGATAATAGATTATTTAATAAAACAAGTTATTATCGAATTCCAATTTAATTAATTCGTTAAACTGTTTTTATCTCTAAAATATTCATTTTATTTTTTGTTTTGTTTTTCATTTGAAAAGTTGCGCATACCAAATTTAAAAAAAAAAAAAAAAAAAACTGTTGTAAATTGTAACTAACTTTTCGCACCAATATCCTCCAGAACACCTGACCCTAGAACAGAGTACAGACTACCTAGCTCGGAAGACAATATGGATCATCTGGAGCCTTAATGATGACAAATTTGTTCCATATAATCAAATTTTGGGCCATCTCGAGCAGCTGCTTGTCATTCTTAGCGGTTGGTCCTCTAATAAACCAAACATCATATAAAAACCACTGCGAAATTACAATGCTTTTATTTCAAATAATTATACTAACCCAAAATAATTCGTATATAAAAGTTTTTATTGTTTTATTTTATCATATTTATTGATATTACAACTGAATAAAAATACATCAAGTAAATGTATGAGATATAGTAAACTGACATAAAAAACATATAGAAACCCCTTTGGCAGCATTAAAATTTCTAACTAGAAGGATTGGCCATTTCATTCAGACGCCCGGAGGTTATAAGAAAGAAAGAATGGAAACCAAATGGATCAGAGTGGAAAACAGAGTTTTCATGAATGAATTGATACCTGGTTCGAGCTAAATCAGTTAACACATCGAACATTAAGTTCGTTATGATAAGTTTATATCTGACAAAATAGAGCATTGAGGATTTTAACGAAGGATTTTGTATAAAAACGATTGGATACAGAGAATTCAATGGTTTAGTAGACCCCAGAGCTTACTCCGAAAGTCAGATTGTCGTATATAGTCGTGTAGATGAGCTTTTGTAGTTAAAGGAAGCTTTGCCGTTTGTCAGTAAGGTTGAAGTACCCAAAACGGACGAGCATTCTTGTCGTTTTAATAAATTAAAGTTTACAAGAATATTAAAATACTACCCTAAGTACTCATCTTCGTCCAATTAGCCATAGTACTTTATAACTTATAATGCGTTAGGTATGGAATAATAAATGGTGACAGTAATATAATATGGACATAAATAAAATTAAATGTAATGATAATAAGATGACGTTATAAAGTATGGAATAAACAAAATTAAGATGATATGTTACTTCAACTGTACAACTATCATCTTAATAATTCTTTTTATAACGGTCATCTATACTTAATAACTATCATCTAATTTGTTTATTTCCATACTTCATACTGCCATTATTACATTTACTTCAATTTTATTTAGTTTCCTATTATATACTGTCACTATATTATTATTCTACACCTAAGCATTATTAAGTCTATAATTACATTGGTGTATCTTGTTTCTTTTAGCCTGATAAAGGCCACAATGTAGACCAACGTCGGCACATAATAAAATGCACTTGTTTTAAATGTGTGCTTCTATTTTATACGCACCCCAACCCTCTTCCTCACCTAATTACTCAACGGTCAACGAAAAACTCCATCACTAATCTTTAGATTTTTTTCTCGTTCTTCGAAAATAACAGAGTTTAAGCGTAATCAGGCAGACCTTTTTATTTTATTTTGATTTTTTTTCGCAACGTCTAAACAATTGCCTTAAATTTTGATTATTTTTTTACTAAATAATAAACATCATATTAAATATGAAATGAATTTTTTAGAATGATTTAGAACGAAAATAAGTGCGTAATTAAGGTACTTTAGAAATGACCGCATTTCTAATCGTTTTTTAGGCTTGAGAATTGATTAGATAACATCAAATAGATTTTTAGATAGACTAAGATGAGAATACAATATGTAAAAAAACATTTCGTAAAAAATGCCTTAGTACCTTTTGGAAATCAACGTCTCAATTCGTCTTATTATTCTTTCGGGTTATACTTGTCATGAAAGAAAATACCTCAAATTTTTTTGAAATTTTTTTTTTTTTAAATGATTGTATACTCACTCGAAAACACCATTATATTATGCCTTTGTTAGTTTTAGGATCTTTGTTTTGTTAGTTTTTGTTTGTTAGTTTTTTTTTTAACAGTTAAAATAGTTCCTCCTGATGAATAGCTTATTGATAAAAACTAAAATAGTTTTTCCAGGAATGATAATAAATCAATTCGAGAGAAAGAAGAATAGAAACGGCAAACAGAAAGACGAACCCTATCCTTACTTAGGTCAGGGTCTGCCTAAAAATAAGATTCTACTCTAGGGGTCTAGGCTACTGGAATCTCCAAGACCAAGAATATTCGATAGGCATTCTCTGGAGTCCAATGATTGGATAGCTATTGGAGGGGGCGAACAGTCATTGGATAGCTATTGGAGAGGTATTCCTACCATTCCATGGTAATGCTTGAGATATTCGGCCGAGATCAAACAGGCTTTAGTGGAACGGCAATACGGCAACTGCTAGTATAGAAATTCCGGTTCAGCTCATTATTAATATTGTTAACATGTTTTAATGTTCTAGAAGTTCCTGACCGGAAGTCCTACTTTTCCTATGCATTTTTTCGATTTTCTCAAAAACGGCTCTAACGAATTTGATTAGACTCACTATATCGATGTAAAATTTAATGGGCTTTAATATAATGTAGGTTTTATTCTGATTGAAATAGTCTGATAGGGCATTAATGCATATATTTTAAAATTTCTTTTTTCTAAAGTATCTTTAATTTTGTATATTTAATCAATTTAGGCACATCCATCTTATTAGAATTGATAAATAACGCGTAAATATGCAAGTTGAGAAATTTGATTATACAACTAAAGGAGAAAAGACCTAAAATAAATCTTTATGCAATCTTTCACCGTTTGGCCGCTGGATGGCGCTGTCATCGCTGTGACGCTTTGGCGGGACTAGTCCCGATTTTTAAAATTTGTCCCGCGTACAATTATTTTCGTTTCTAATTTTTTTTGAAAATTCTTAAATTGATATTTTCTTCCCTTAAAGTATCTTTAATTTTTTAGATTCGAAAAAACATATCGTCTGATTAGCTTTGCTAAAAAAAAAACAGGTAAATATATAAGTTGAAGAATTCGAGATCCAATAAAACGCGAAAGTTGCAATAATATTGTTTTAATACATTTTTAGATTTTGAACTTAAGAAGAGTAATATACATGTATAATATACGTTGGAATGCTAAAGATTTTAGAAAAATATATTATATATACTGTTGTAAAAGTTAACGGAAAGTGATGAAAAGCCGATAAAACAAACTATAATATATTATTTTAATAAAACACATGTTTATATTAAAATCCAATTTAAATCATTCATTAACGATTTATTTTCTTTTATAAATTTGTTTGAAATTTCTTGAATTCATATAAATAATGGAGGTAAGTGAAAGTCGTGTGTAGCTCCACCAGATTTTTATTTATTCCTTAGGGACTATTCGTCCCTGAATAACGGTTATTTTTATTCATTAATTCATTCATCTATTGTTTTTCTCATTGAGTGAGACATTTACATTGGACATGAATATGCCTATTAAGCTACATATACTACAATTTAATTACTGACATATAATACTAGCAATTCCGTAATACATTATTAATATTGATATTGAAGTAAGAAATTAATTTAATTGGACCGTACAAAGACGTAGTATATACAGGACTAGATAACCAGCGTAGTGTATCCCTAGCAATTAGTTCTGTTTGAAGTTGCCCTAGGGTTGGCCTGGCACTGTACACCTCTAATGAGCCCTATAGGGAGCATACTGTATCTATAACATGTCTCTATCTCCGTCTCTCTGTCTATTTGTCTCGCTTTGAGCCACGCTTTCGTGGAGAAATATTTCTTTGTCATGTTCCACGAGATCTCAGAAAGTTCTTGGAATTCATCAACATTTAATGACCTTGGTTTGTTGGATCGTTTCGTGATATTTTCATTAGGAATGCCCCATTAATTTATCATGATAAGAATTCTTATAACTGATTCTGATTTTAAATCAAAAGAAAATTACATCAATATATTCCGAAGAACGGAAGATCTCGCATAATATTAAAGGGAGATATTTGGGCAGATTAATTTCTTCCAAAAAGTTAATTTTTTATTAAACCACACATTCGACGTTTCGAGATCTTCTCCCATCTTCAGGACTCTACAAGTGAAAGTAACAATTTCCATTTCATTAAGAAACACTATAGTGAAGTGAATCATTAAAATGTTTTATAAAAAATTGTTACAAGTTAGGTGTTCATTATTAACAAAATTTAAAAATTATTGCACAACAAATTTTAAAATCAATAAGAGAGATTTAAAAAAACAATTAAATGAAAGAAAATTGATAATTGTTTAATAAAATCTAGTTGGGCAACAGACGAATTTCACTTATCTCAGTTCTTAAAATCATTTTAAGAGCTAATATATAGAGTTCAAAAGGGTTTAAAAAAATATATATTTAATTTCATATAACAATATAAATTTTTTATCTACAAAAATTAGTTGGTTTTATCTCTTCATCACTTTCCATTACATTTTACAACTTTGTGTATAAATAATATTTTTTCTAATATCTTTAGCTTTCCAACGGTTTATCATACTTCTATATTCTTGTTCTTATCTTAGAAAAACCAAAAATTACATTTTAAAGTACTTTTGCTCATTTCTTCCTTAGTTCAGTATCAAATTCGTTCAACTTGTATATTTTGCGGTTTAGTTTGTTTTTTTAACGTCACTTAATGCTACAGTTCGAACCTTCGGGTTCTTTAAGCCAATTATTATTATTATTTATTTAAGTACCTGTGGATGACTTTTATTCTATTAAAGTATTATTTTTTTACAGTATTATTATGTGAAACGTGGCCGTTTACTTTGAAGGATGAACTACGGCTTAAGGTTTTCGAAAATAAGGTACTGCGTAAAATATTTACTTCGAAGTGAGATGAGGCCACTGGGGAGTTTAAAAGGTTGCACAACGTGGAATTGCGGAGCTTGTATCCAGTGAATATAATTGAGTTGATAGCATCGTGGAGATTCAATGGGCAAATAAAGTTGTTGGTGAAGAACGTATTTCGAGAAAGTTGGTGTTCGCTGATCCGACTGGTAGCGAGGATTGCGTTAAGGCTGATCTCGGAGCCTCGGGTGTGTGATAGAACGGTGAATATTGGACGAGTCTGTGTTGGCGGAATTTGGTGGTATCGGCATCGAACCTTTGGGTTCGGTAAGCCTATTATTATTATTATTATTATTAATGCTACAGTGGGAGTTCTAAATTTTGCTTATCCAGGTGTAATTAGAATAAGAATCTTAAACGAGTACCTGACATCGCACTTACTCGGGACTAACTTTATACGTCCCCTCAGAAGGGCGGCATAACTAAGGATTTTGTACTCGCATTAAAAAAATCCAGGGCCCCGCAGGTGGGGGTTCGAACCCACGATTTTGGGCATATAATGCTGTTATGCTAGTCACTACGCTACAAGTGACCCCATTTAACTGTTTTTTATTAATGCTTACACCATGATATGGCAAATTACATCGAATCTTTTAAATTAGAGATATTTTAGAGGAATAAAATTTAAAATTTTTACATTTAAGTCCTATCAGACCATGGCATTAGAGACCCCTATATGTTATTAAAGCCGATTAAATTTTACATCGATATTTGGAGTTCAATCAAAAATCGTTTTTCTCCGTTTTTGAGAAAAGCGTGAGAAGGTGCAAAAAATGCATGTTATAAAGTGGCTCGCAGATTTTTATGAAAACCTTGTTGTAACATCTCGTTCTTATAAATGTAACATAGGCAAGGAACTTACCTGTATTTTTTTTGTTCTACAACAAATGAATGTTTACTTACAACATTATGGAGTTTGATAATGTCTTGTAAATGAGCATTCAAAAGAACACGAAGTCAACCTATTGGTCAGTTATCAATTTATCCTTGACCTATTAGCCTTTAATATATAGTTCTCATTTTAATTTATTTTTAATAACACATGATTACTGTATCAAGACGAAATGAGACATCCGAACACCTTCTGATTGATGTAGCCGATGATAGGATATAACTACGATAGTCCCGAGATATCCATCAACCCTCCCTAACATCCCAACCTGTAATTATGCAAATTCGAGCTGGCGTGAGCCGTCCCAAGTGTTTGGTTTCACTCACTGTCGGCTACCGTCTTCTCTACTTATATTATTGATACCGTGTATTATATAGCAACACTATAGACCATTCTATCGTCCAGAATAGCCTTATATGTTTTTTAATAGCCTATAATACCAATCCTATATATATATATATATATATATATATATATATATATATATATATATATATATATATATATATATATATATCTACACATATAAAATGATAACCGCGATTTCGGTTACCGCGAACTCCTTCTAAGACAGATTTCGATGCGGTTTTCACCATAATTTAGGGCATTCTTGCCTGAAGGATTTCTAAGTAAAATACATTTCAATTAAGCTATGCAATATTCTTTTATATATTATATATTCTAATATTACGTACTGATAGATATAGATTTTGGTCAAATAACAATGTGATGTGTTCGCTTTGTAATAGAAAAGAAGTAGAAAATACCTTTCATTTCCTCGCCACATGTCCCATTTTATCTGAAATTAGAATTAGGTGTTTCGGAAAGAATTATTTAAACACCGATGAAGTAATAAACTATCTTAATGAACAGAACTGGATGGCTGTGTTTAAATATTGTAAAATAGCATGGTCCTACAGATATAAACTTATAAAAGAGTTTACCTATATTTAAAAATTGTAATATATTTATATATATATGTAATTGTTTATTATTATTGTTATTGTTTTGAGCCTGATAATGAAATATTTGAATCAGTGAGTGAGATTATTTTACTGTTATTGTGTAGTGTATTGTATATGAATATAGTTACTGTTATATAAATTGTAAAATTGAACATGTCGGCTCCGGACTAGACGGTCTAAAAGACCATAGTTCTATTAATGATTTTTATATGTTATATTTTTGTTGTAATATGCTGAAATAAAAAATAAAAAAACAGTTATCTATCTATCTAATATTACGTACTGTATTGTAACTAAGTTAGTAATAAAAATGGTAAGTTTTTATGAATCTATAAACTAACATTGTTACTAATAATTTCAAATTTAATACTATTTCATGAAAACAGATATTTTCTTGTTAAATAAATAATGGGAATCTTAATTTAGCTTTTAAAATGTAATTTTAATAGTTCATTATTTAATTTTAAATACAAACATGGCCATCAATTTTTTATTGATAATTGTATGGATAATTAATTTTTTTGTTATCTATGCTTCACTTTAAAATAAGTAACAAATAAACTTAACTAATTTTGATTTATTCCTCCTTCAGATACAGTCCGGTATCTTGGCTTACTGTTAGATAAAAGATTGACTTGGAACCCACATACAAGACTTAAAAGACAAGAACTCAACCGACGATTCTGACAGTTATACCGACTACTCAACACAAAATCTGAACTTACAGTTGACAACAAATTATTAATCTACAGGACAATACTGAAGCCCATCTGGACCTACGGACTTGAACTGTGGGGGACAGCTAAACGTACTAACATCAAACGCATTCAATCCTTTCAATCCAAAATCCTCCGTACAATAGTAAATGCTCCTTATTATGTTTCCAACTATACCTTGCACCACGACCTTAATGTTCCTTTAATTTCAGACCTAATTCCATCCAAATTTTCCAAATTCTACCAGAATCTCATTCATCATCCTAATCCTCTAGCTCAATCCCTATCCAGCTCCACTCACCCATACAACCCACCTAGAAGGTTAAAACGGCAGTGGCCCCGCGACCTTTTGTAAATATATTGGAATTCTAGCACTGGCTAGATTCTCCACTCAATGTGACGTACGTATGAGTGTGTGTATGTGTATAAAGGTATAAGAGAATTCTTGACTTATTGTATTGATTCTTTATTGTGTATATATTTTATTGTAATTTTATGCTGTGTAAATATTGTGTGAATGTAATATGTATGATATATTTCAGCACTACTATTGATGTCCAAATTGGGACAGATTGTAATTTTATCAATAAAAAATTGTTGTTGAAAAAAAAAAAAAAATTGATTTATGCTCTTCATGGATATATGTTATAAAATAAACATATTTTCTTGCTAATTTAATTTTTCGTTACGATAAACTAAAACTCCCAAAGCGATAAACTCTAAATCGGTCAGAGATTTTTAAAACATAAATGCCACCTCATTCAAATTGTACCCTTGCGAAGCATCGGCCGGTCTACTAGTATTGAATAAATTGTTCAAATACAAACAAATGTATTGAATTATACAAATAATTCATAATATTTAAAGATGTATTGGTAGTAATTTTCACTCGCACTAATTAATGACATCCCACTCTCATTAGGAAAAACAAAAGGAATCTGAAAAGAAGATGGCCTAGAGAACTTCTGCTTCAGAATATTTTTTGAAGGGATGCCAATAGGTATATCCAGCTATTGCTTACGATACTCTCACATTTTATCTTTATTTTATTACAGCCGTACAATTCAATAAAGATATTTAAAAAAATAGCCTGAAACTAAAACTAGACTTTTATTTTTCCTTTCTGTTTTTTTGAAATAACGGTTTTTTCCTTATAAGTTAATTTTGTTCACTTAAAATTTACTCTTAACCTGACGCTAATATGTGCTTAATAACTTTTTTTGAAAAGTTACTCTTAAATAACCCATTTATTTTTTTGCTTCAAGCACCTTTCATATGGCTAAATTTTATTGCAGTTCAAATCCTTAATGCATTCACAAGATCTCGTCGCTCCTCGTCCGTGTTAATAAAACCGTGTTAACATGGTAAATAATGCTTACAAATTTAAAAAAAATACTAGTTGAAGGTGCTTTTATACATCCGTTTTAACCTATAAGAAGCAGGGATCACTTGTAGCTGGGTGGCTAGCCTAACAGCCTCCCATGCCAAAGGTCACGGGTTCAAATCCGCAGGTGGTCCTAGGATTTTTTAATGGGAGTAAAAAATCCTTAGTTACGCCGTCCTTCGGAGGGGACGTTAAAAGGTGGTCCCGAGCTTGTGCGATGTCAGGTACTCGTTAATGATCCCTATCCTAATAAAACCTGGATAGGCAAAATTTAGAACTCCCACTGTAGCATCGTCCGATTAGCCATAGTAGCATAAAGTGACGTTAAATAAATAAACAAACAAACAAACCTATAAGACGGCCAAGAGACCTCTTACTATAAATTGGACATTGGAGTTCTACCAATGGGTAGTTTCTTCACAGGACAATCATGTGTCTTAATCTCAAATCAATCCAATTTACTTGTATTGAATCAATACAGTTGTAAATTTCTTTAAATAAATAGTTTTAACCGAGATTTCTGATCTTTAAGTAGTATTTTGCTTGCCCAAAATGAAAGTGAAAAAAAAAAATATCTTTGTCATTTAATATTTATTTTTTATTTCTGAAAAGGAAAATCCTCTGGACAGAGCGTTAGCGATATTTGCAGTGTATATGGCGATGATGCCGTAAACCATCGTCCGTAAGCGGTTTCCTCTGTTCGGGACGGGAAATTTCGTCTTGGAAGACGCATAGCGCTCGGATCGTCCTTCAACTGTTCTGGAAGGACAGATTTAAAAAAAATACCTGAAGTATGGCAACATGTAATAGGTCAAATATGATTTATTAAAACTATTAACAATAATCTGAAATTTTTATTGAAATCACCATTAAAAAACGTTACAAACTTATTTTACAACCTTATTTATTATTTTTAGGAGACCTTGTCCAAGAATAAAGTTTTATTTATATTCATATTTTTTACCGAAAATACAAATAAAATATGTTTAAATAATATAAGTGTTGCATTTCACTAAACGCGAAATAAACGCATGGCCCCTGTTATTATATAATTATTAGGTAATAATAAAAAAAAACACTTATTGTCGTCGAAAAAAATATTTGAAGGCCGCTTCATCTGAGCTCGAACACCTTGGGATCTGTTAGTTCTGCAACGTCACCGCTATAAATTATACATAATTAAACAGTTAAATATAATTACTGCAATCTTGTACTGTATAACTCCAAATCGCTGACGTGAAAATAACTTTAATGATCTATTTCATACATGAGAAATTATTTAACTCGTTGGTTACGGAGTGGATAAATTGCTTTATGAGCACAATGCTTAAAGGCTTTCAAGTGCTATTTTTTATAAGTGGACACCTATATCAAGGATACAATTATATTGGGCTAAAGACAGATTCTATCTTATTTTTTATATAAACCTTAAATCTGTTAATCTTCAACCCATTACTTTTTGTGGTTATTTACTTGCAGTGGTTATGTATGGAATCCAGTCTAAGACTTCAACTCGCAACGATGAAAGGCTGTCAGACATGTGAAAAAGAAAAATCTTTAGAAAAACTTGGCTCTAGGAAAGAATAAGATCGCTGGCGAACGAAGACTAATAATAAAATTAGAAATCTGTATCAGACACGTGCTATAGTTGCCACGGTTAGAGTGCTAGGATAAGATGGCTGGGGCATGTACAGAGGATGGGAAGTGGGAGACTGCTATATACGATGATGGAAGGACACCCTTGTGAAAGAAGGAGCCACGGCAGACCTAGACTTGTGTACTGCAGGATGTAGAGGACCTTCCTTCGTTGGGTGTCAGCGGATGGGGAAGGACAGCTGAAGAGTGGAGAAAAAAAAATTACTGAGGATGTAAAGTTCTTCTGCCATTACGTAAATAGGATTAAAGCGCGGTGAAAAATCTTACACTTCTTAACATCAATAGTAGTAAAGTTTATGTTGGTTTCATTGTCATTCTAATTTTTATTTACTAAATTTTCGTACATTAAGCGTATCCTATCCTTTCAGTCCAAAGTCCTCAGAACAATTGTCAATGCTACCTACCTATTATGTTACAAGCAAGATCCTACCACACAATGACCTGAATATCCCATTTGCCCTCGATCTAATTCCATCTAAATTCCAAACTTCCACCAGTGGCTTACTCACCTTCCTAATCCCTTATCCCAATCCCTATCTAGCTCCAGCCATCCCTATAACCCTCCTCGTAGGTTGAAGCGGCGGTGGCCTAGAGACCTCTTATAACTAATAACACCTCTCATAAGAGTGCTGGCAAGCAACCAGCACATCTCCACTCATGCCTGAGTCTGTGGCTCTAGCGCCCTCTCTCAGTCTCCACTGGCTTATTAGACCGGTGACGCGACTGACTGAGAGGCGCTGGGACCTCCTGGCCTTGGGCCCCGACATTTATATAACATAGTTATGAATGTGGCGGAATATTATTATTTATTTATTTTATTTTTACTTTATTTAGGTTCATTTATTCTTCTTCCTTTTATTTGTTTTTATTTCCTGTACACATGGAAGGATTGACTTCTTAAAGTACTAATACTCATTGCCCAAAATTGTGACATTTTGACAATTTAATACTTTTATTCATTCTATTATTTTATTGGAATATAATTGTATAGGTTTTTTTTCCTAATTATTAATGGTTAGTTCATATGTTTTTTCCTTGGCCACTGATGATTCTCATTTTTCTTCTATATTTATGTTATTCTTAAGGGATTATGTCACAGAATAAAGTTGTTTTATCTCATTCATTCATTAATTCATATTCATGTATGTGTAGTCTAAAATTAGGATGTATAGATAATTTTATAAATCTATTAAAAATAGGTGGTTATGATAAAATAGTGTGGTTTAATATTGTTTTTGATGTTTGCGATAAACTGTTGCATGTTATTGTAGATGTTACATATTACATGGACTAATAAGACATACTGCCCCAGCCAATCAAAGTGTCATGTATATTGATGTCTAATCGATACCTCACAGCAACTGGTTGCCACTCGGCATAAATATTGTATTTCTCTGGTTCTGTCTTTAATTACATTAATGTGTTAGTATCGCCTATAAATGTTACTTAACAATCAAAAGCTAACTCATGTATTTTAAATTTATTCACAGATATACCCTTCTTTATTTTGTATTAAATCTTACTGTTTTTTTTTTTGTTTGTTTTTTTTTTGTAAAATATATATTTAAGTAAAATAGAATATGTTTTATTTCTCATATACAAAGTCCTTTACTACATAATACACATTTATTAAAAACAAAAACAAAACATGAGTCTAGTGCGCTATTACGAATCAATAAACCGAAGATAAAACATGCTCCTTAACAAAACAATAAACAAACCGTATAATACAAAACTATTAACATGATACTCATTACTACACAACATTATACATTTAGTAATGAGAATTATTTAAAAATAAGCAAAACCTTAGTATAGGTTCAGATGTAAATTGGCTTCCAGAAATATCAACATACTACTAATTATATACCACTTGCATGACCGTACTTATTACAATATAAATATAAAGTCTGTTCAATTTAGCTTCATTTTTAATGTTGAGTATATTTTGGATGTTTTGTAGGTCGCAAGATACGGATATGGATGGCATTAACATATGTTATGTATTTTATTTCAACGTTGCATAATAGGGGTACTCACTACGTTTGCTATAGCATGCTATTTGTGTTATTTTGCTAAACCCGTCGAATTTCTACAGTTATTTCCTGTATAAAATTGATGGGTTTAGCATAATAGCACAAATAGCATGCTATAGCAAACGTAGTGAGTACCCCTAATGTAAAAGAAAATATGTTATTCAAGTACCATTCCATAAAAATCCTGGTTGGTCAGTTGTTTTTTTAGATTTTATTTTGTTGTCTTTGAATTGCCTTTTGAATTATTTGGTTGAATATATTATAGTTGATATGATTCCAATAGAGTGTAGTGTTGGTAAGGCGGGAGTTGCCCGTAATCAGCGAAAGGTATACTACAACACACAACACAACCCTTTGTCCTTCGTTTCTCACTGTATTCTCTGATCAACTTCTCGTCTCGTTACCTTTGATGTGTGTGGTAATGATGAGAACAATTCATTTCGTACCATTATGGATCCAAAATTTTATACAAGAGAAGGATTAATTAATCCAACTGCCTTATTTTTCTGACTCTCACTCCTTCAATCGCCCCAAGGCATGTACAAGTTATATTCTCCCATACTGTACACAACATTTTAGAAACAATATTTCGTACCAAATCGTAATTAACATGCCAAAGTAAATGGAATGTTGTTGTAAATCAATAAACTTACATTGTTATAAATTATTTCTCCTTTCCGCATACTAGACATAAACGGCCGAAGATTTGGCCAATTATACAGGCTGTTAAAACAGAAAATCTCTAATGATCACAAATAGCTAATTTACAATACAGTACTGAAACCTATCTGGACCTACGGACTTGAACTGTGGGGGGCAGCTAAATGTTCTAATATCAAGCGCATTTAATCCTTTCGATCCTTAAGTCCTCCAAACAATATCTAATTCTCCTTATTATGTCACCAACCATACCTTATACGACGACCTAAATATTCCATTTATTTTAGATCTTATACCATAAAAATTCTCCAAATTTCATCAGAACCTTATCCATTTTTAGGCTCAATCCCTATCCAGCTCACACCCTTACCTTCCCCCCAGAACGTTGAAACGGCAGTAGCCTCGGAACCTCTTGTGAACATGTATATTGGAGTTCTAGCATTGGCTAGATTCTCCACTCACGTGCTGTATGCTTGATGATTGTATATAGGTATGAGTGACTTTTGTACATATTCTTATTGATTCCTTATTGTATATATGTAACTAATTACCATGGCGCTACAACTCAGTGATGAGTCTCGCTCTCCTCTACCAACTTCCTCCAGTCATCTCTGCTCTGTGCGGCTCATATAGTTCCCGACTCCCAGGACAACCCTTGAATCTTTTAATAAATATTACCGAATAAAATGGGAGCCGTTGATATTTCTGTTTTGTTTTTTACATACCTTGCATAATTTCGCCCGTGTAAAAAGGCACATTTTTTGTTATTTTATATTATCCATTTGATTCTTTTAAATGTAAGGTTATCCATGAAAGTAATTATTGAATATTTCTACTCCTAAATCTCGTTTTTATCTATAAATAATGTCATCTCACGATTTTTGGTGTCAAAGAGCGCACTTTCAAACATAAATGACACTACATTCAAATTGCTCCTGAGCATAGCAGAGTAATATAATAATTATTTTCTATATTAGCATTTTTCGAGGGACCGAATAGCTCGGTAGGTAGGGTACAGACGTGCCGATGACCAAGTCTCTTGTGCGAACCCAGTTAAGGCAGGAAAAATAATTTTGTTTTTTATCGTTAATCTATAGAACGACCCTGTGTTTGGAAGAATCATCTGTGACTCAACTAGCCTCTATAAATTAGAGGAAAATTAACGGGTGAGGTGGATCTCAGTTTAGTTAATTTCTTATCCAGTCCTAATTATTTTATATAAAATATCTGAACATCATTTACTTCATATTAATGGTTTATTTTCTTTGTTTTTCAGGTATGCTATTTTTCGCTGAGATTTAACTGCTTTAAGAACGAAAATTAGTAAGTTATTAAAATTTCTTTTTTTTTTAAATCACATCCTATTTTAATATTTCGTACGAAGATAGCAATTTATTCTATTTATGCTTCCAAGATTATGTTTAGCAATTAATTTTAATAGCATTTATAAAATTTCCGTTAAAAACCCAACGATTTAATAAATTAAAGAGCTTAAGAAAATTTTAAAATAATATATTACTTTCATAATAGAATATCTCATATATAAAATAAAATACTGTGTATCGTTTACTGCCATTATTATTATTTTAAGTAATATCATTTAGGCTTAACTTAATAAAACGCTCTTTAACACATTTTAAGAAAATCATTCGTTGAATTGATCTATGCCTAAGACAATATTATTTGCTTTTTGTTTTGATCGTATTTCCCTGATCACATCTCAATTCAATATATTTCGTAGTAAAAAATTGGATAATTTACAAAGATCTTTTTTTAATAATTTCGATTATTTTATTTACAATTAAATTTAATAGTTACTAAACTTCAAGACAATTTTCATTCTGTAAACCGCTCAGTAGAAAATGAAAATCTTTAGATTAGTGTATTGCGGGTGCTGTAGCCATCTGGCGCCGGCTTCCTGCCTTACTGACATCCACTTTTGGTGAAAATCGTACATTTTTAAGTAAATTATAATATTTTTACTATTTATTTTTATTGTTAAATAATATTAATGATATCCTTAAATAAGATAACCAATAATTGACTAACACAAACGAACTCTCTATTCGCGTTTTCATAGCAAACTGCACGGACACGACAATAGATTTATGAACGACATTTCAATAGCTGTAATGTCTGTTAGAAGAAGGCTGAAAAGAAGCTGGACGAAAGACCTCATGTGATAAATTAAACCTAGGAAGGGGTGCTGCTGGACATCCTTCCCCTTCCCTACCATGTCTGCTGCTGAAGTTTTATATAACACATTTGCTTATTGTCAAATAACTTGCGAATAGAAATTATGAAGATAGAAAAAAAAATTAGAGATGTACCATCAAGGGTGGTCCAATCAAAACGCACTATATTAATTGTAAATAAAACAAAAAGTTTTAGGAGAATTATGTTAATATATTTTATTATGATAGAAGGGTGTATGTCAATTATGTGTGAAATAAAACATCAGCCAAATGCTCGTCACGGCTTCGGTGGCATACCTCTATCAGATATTTTCAATGACTCTGAGACATTATTGAGGTTCAATGTCGTTAATATGTCGAATTATCTCAAACTTTAGCTCTTTTTTTTTTTTTTTTTTTTTTTTTTTTTTTTTTTTTTTTTTTTTTTTTTTTTTTTTTTTTTTTTTTTTAGAAACAATTCTTTATTGAGCAATATTACAATCTGTCCAATTTAGGACATTTTTAATAGTAATGAAGTACAACATTCATAGTACATTCACACGATATATACAAAACAATAAATTTATGTAATAATAATACAATATACATATATACAAAACAAAATCAATAAAATTTAGCTCTTTAATTGTCTTATAGACGTACACTTTTTCCATTAAATATTTCTTAAGAAAGAAGTCCAACGTTGTCAAATCACATGATCGTGACGGCCAATTAACATCGCCATGACGTGAAATAACTCAGCCACTAAATTTCTCGCTCAAAAGAGCCATTGCTTCGTTTGATGTCTGGCAAGTGGAACCATTCAGTAGAAAGGAGATATCGTCCAGTTCCATATCCTCAGTTTCTGGCCACAAGAAGTCCGTTATCATATCGTTTTTGTTGTTGGTTTAGCGACGGGGCGAGCATTCACAGGTTTTTTCACATTTCTTACAGACTGAAATTTGATTCTCGCCGTTGTGGATACATTTGGTCGATTACGCTGGTAAAAAAAAAATCACGAAGCACACGTAATGCATTTTAATTTGAGCACCCATTTTCGTAGAAGGCTTTAACTGTGTTAACATGCTGCTTAATTGTGTACCTCTCCATAGTTGAATTTGTTAAACACAGAAAATGACAAATTAAGTTGGGTGTGACTCACAATTAACATCGTCCGTTCGAAATAGACCCCCTGTATTTTTGGTATAGAATGAATAAAATTCTATTTATTAATTATTTTAATAAATATTCAAGCATATTAACAACAAAAATCAATACAACACCTACATATGCGATCACATTACAATATGGTAAGTAGAAGAGAAGTTAGAAATTTGTCGGGCCGCCTTGAATACAAGTTGAACCTCCGACAGACACCTAGAACTCCTTGAGAAGGTGGAGTTAAAGCATTCATTAAAGTTGTGATGCAGCTCACTTTGAATTCTGTCTCTGAATGTTAAATCCTTGAGTTCTATCAACCACTTCTGTCCCATCCTTATCATATTTAGTTATGTATATCATTTCTCTTCAGAACTTTCTGATGACAAAAAAAAAAAAAATAAAATAATAAAAATAAAAATTAATAATATAAATATTCTAGCATGTTAAGAATAAAAATTGTTGTATTTGTTCATTTTTTACATTCAGTTATCTATACACAGCATACATAGTAACACATAGTATTGTGTTATTCAAAACATTTTTGAATTTCAGTTTTCATCGGAAATACAATTTTTATGGTCCCCTGATTTCAAATAACCAAGTCTCTCAGAATGTTCTGTGGGTGTGTCAATGAAACTGAAATTTTATCTTTGTGTTAAATATTAACTTAGATACATTAAAATGTAGTCATACAAAGTTCTTATGAAATTTAAAATTGCAAAAAACCGTATAAAATAGGAACCTGTAAACATAACCAACTAATAAACTAAACCAATTTTTGATTTTTTGGCCAATTTATGTTTCTATTAGAATTAATACACGTTTAATGATAAATATAATGTTTTCTTGCTAAGTGCACTTTTCTTTAAGATGAACTCGTAATCCCAAAGTAATAAACTTTTAATTGGTCAAACTGAAATTTTTTAAACATAAATTACACCACATTTTAATGTAACCTTGTGAACCAAGGGCGAGTCACTAGTATTCTAATAAAATGCCTTACACAATCGTTGAAGGGAAACATATTTGGGTAAAACTAATAGTATATTGCGTGTTATAATGTATAAATAATTTTATTTTTACTTCCACTTACCTAAATATGAAATATATAGTAATGGTAATCACTGCGATTGTGAAAAGTTTCTATTTCAATTTTCAACGAGAAAACACTTTATTATTGTTTGTTTTATTGCCCCTTGAGTATAAGTTGTTTTATTTAGTCTCAATGGACCCTACATTAGTCAGTTCCACCCTAACTACCAAATCCTCAGGTTGCCTTTGCGAGAGGTCTAGACACAGTATGCAAATAGACTAGAATTAGTCGGGATTAAGTGAGATTGTTGAGGATCTGGACTCCAGAGTACTTGAAGGCCCAGCTGTTTCTAATTCAGTTCGAGCTCAATGTTCTACATCAGAATTAAATCTAAATCTTTAAACTACTAGGACTTTGAGGTAAACCACTATAGGCTATTCCATGGCGATATACTTTCATTCAGTATTGAATCTTTCATATCTGATTAGATTTTAGAAATTTTTTGGTTCCTTATTATGTTTTGAGTTGGAGACACTACTAAACCTCTCATATTCAATCCTTAGAATCCAATGTACTTCGTAAAATCGCTAACGCTCCTTGCATTGTCACGAACGACCTTAATGCTCCCTATGTTGCTGAGTTAGCCCGAACAGATACCATTCCTTCTATGACCAAATCAATTCTCACTCTAACTCTCAATAGTCCAGGAGCTTGATATATGGTTGACTACCTAATCGAAGAAATATTTAAAAAAATTTCATTCTACCATACTTATTACAAAAATGTATTTATACCATACTTATTCTAAGTTAATTAATTAAATGAAGTAGATTGTAAAATTTTCTCAATAAAAAATTGTTATTACTAAATTAAATGAAGTGATGAATTAGGTCACGATTACTAAGCGATCGAACATACGATTAGTCTGTTATGTCTCAATAATGACGAAAATAGATTATTTGCGGTTAAAAAAAACTTACTAATGACCGCATGAAAAGCAAACGTCGAGCGAAACCATGTGAAGGCAGGCAGTATGGCTCTAGGTGTGACTATTTCATTGCAAATTGACTTAAAATAAGACTAAATTGAGTTAATAATAATTATATCATGCAATGTAATTGTGAGATTGTACGATTTTGTTAATATATAGCATATTCTATTTTTTTTTTATTTAATGTTATTTATTAATATCAAGGATTCTGTGATTTCTTCTGCTATGAGTAAGGAAATATATGAAATTTAAATTTAAAAATATTTAATGGAATTTTTTTACATATACAGTTCTTCTGTTATATTTTAATACCGACGTTCTCTAGCTAAATATAATATAGTATGTAATGTCATTGAAATTGTATTTTTTTTTATCTTTTTAGCCCTGATGATGACCCACAAAGGGGGTAGAAACGTTGGCAAACAATAAATAGTTGAAACTATTTAGTTGTTTCATTTAATGACCGCCACCCGGACTAATTCCTTCCAGTAATTCTCAACGGTCAACTAATTACATCCACAATAAAAATATTTAAGATGGTAATAAACAATTAATTGCCAAAAGAAATCCATGCAAAAGAGAGAAATGCAATTAAAACTCTACAATAAAGCTGATTGATGACCTCGAAGTCTTAAAATTGAGAAAACGTCAAAATTTTAGTTTCACTTTTTAAAATAAATTTAATATCATGAATTATCTGCTCGTTTCGAAAAAATAAACAAAACTCAAATATATCTGATGTTTCTTGGTAACATTCATAAACAAATAGTTGAAACATCAAATATATTCACATAATAAAGTACAGGTATTTATGTCATTTTTAGGAATCATAGTAAGTTTTTTGTTCTTGATATATGTTATAAAATAAAAATGTATATTTAATGTAATGTGAAATATTTTTGGAGGTGGTGCCAATGGCTATATTGTATTGTACCTATTTTACCATTTATTGAATACATCTATTTTAATATAGCCGTAAAATTCAATAAACTTTACGAAAAATACATTTTTGGAAGTAAAAACAGCCTGTTTCATTTCCTTTCGGTTTATTTTTCGCTTTAATTTTAGTCTGATTTCGAACCAAATACCATTCCTTTCATGACAAACTCCATTCCCACTCTAACCCACTAGTTTCAATGCTTCCTTCTATTCCCCATAATCCACCGAGGCGTCTGAAAAGGAGATAACAGCAATACCTTATTGTTTAGGGTATTGATTAGAGTGCTGCTGTGAAACTTCTCTATAAGATTACTTCATGTCATTTGTCTTTTACCAATCTACTACTGGTTGTGTTATGCAATACGGTTGTAAATTTTAATAAAAAATAAATTAAATTAAAAAAAAAAGAAAGAGTTTATTTAAATTAATTTTAACAGCCGAGGTAAGTGAAAGTAGTATGCTTTTTGTTTTACCTTTTGCGTTCGATATGAATGGATTTTTCATTAGAGTGAAAAATGCCATAAAATTTCTACTTTTTTAAAACTATTTTTATGGCACATCTATGTGGTTCTCGATATATTAAAGAGGGTACGGAAAGTACCTAGATGATGGAAAGCAGGATGCTCTGCAGCGTACTCCGCACGTACCTGGTTCTTCTGAGGTCCTGGAGTGGACATTCCTTTCCAGGAACCCGCATCCTGGAGCCCTGGAGCCAAGGAGGACACGGCGGCCAATTAATAGATCGTGCCTTCGCTAACGAAGGAGAGCTCTTAACGAACCGATCCTTGTCCCTCTTTCTTCCATCCAGGCTTCTCCAAGTCCATTATCGGGTAATTAAGGTTACTTTGATTGAGATCGAGACGTCGATATTGAGAATGAGGTGTGGCCCATTGGCTGAGTTCGAACCCGGCTTAGGAAGACCCTTTCTGGCCTCACTCAATCCCATTACAGTAGATACAAACAAAACAAAACAAGGACGAACAACTCTGTTTATTTAACTAAAAGGAATTAGTCCGGGTGGTGGTCAGTGAATGAAACAGTTGAGTAGTTTGAGCAATTTATTTCTTCTCAAAATGGAAAATTAAAAAAATCAGTACGTATTTTCCATTTTACCCAACCTTTCGTACGTACTTTCTTATCTACTTATCTACATTCCATGCTACCAAATTGTACCTAGTTTCCATTCGCCTACGATAATCAAAGATTCAAAGAGGAATAATAATACGCCTACCGAACCCGAAGGTTCGATGCCCATACCGCCAAACTTCGCCTGCACAGACCCGTCGATGTTCGCCGGTCAAGCCCAAGCATTTAAATTTAAGGAGGAAAGAGGAATCATTCCTCATTTTTAAGCATTCAGGCACATTCCTCAAAGGGGAAAGCATTTAAATTAAAAAAAAAAGACCAAAAAGTAATTTGTGTTAAATAATTGTCTCATTAACGTCTAGTCATATTTTGGGAGCCGATTCAAGACTTCAAAAAATACAAAAAGTCACGCATAGTCTGATTCTTAACTGTTAAGAAGAAAAGTCAAATTTTGAGATTTTTTACTGTTCAATTATAGTAAAAAAAAAAAAAAAATCTTAAAATATGATTTTCCTCTCTAACTGTTAACAATTGGAGTATGGGTTATATGAACTTTTTTTTTATCGCGACTTATTGATCCAAAAACTCTATAAGTATTTTTATCTACCTTCAATAATAACCGATTTTTGGTGGAGTTACATCTATTATAATTTGTTACTTAAATTTACATATGATTTTTTTTTTTTTTTTTTTATCGCCCTTTACTCATTCTAAAACTTTATACATATTTTTCTCCATCTAAAAAAATAACTGAGTTATAATAGTATTCGTGTGTAAAATTTCATTCGCGTTTTTTTTTTTTTTTGGTTAAAAAACAATAATGAATTTTTTATCTATTTGCGAAAATAACATAGTGACAAGCGTATATATAAGTGAGATTTCAATAAATTTTTTTCAGTTCTATAAAGACAATGGTAAAAAAAAAATCTTAAACTTTGATTTTCTCTGTAACCGTTAACAATCGGACTATGGGTCTCATGAACTTTTTTTCGCAATCAAAGGTTGATCAAGTTTATTAAAATGTAGTTTTCGATTTGAATGTAAATTGAGCGACGGAAGGTACAAGAAGTTAGTGGAAGAGCCAGAGCTGATTATTAAGCGAGTTTGTGAATTTTTAATTGTGAGGCGCACGGAAAGTGCTGCCGCTGCACTTGCTAACAGCTTCAGTAAGTAAGTAAAGTTACCAACATAGTTAGCCGACATTTTCCAATCTCAGGGTCCTTTGATTAGAGTTAGTGGCGAGTTAAGGATGAAATTTACCGTTGATGACCTTATTTAGAATAGAATAGAAAATAATTTTATTCTCAGGGTCAATAAACCTGGATTTTAATATAATTGATTTGGAATATTGCTATAACGCTTGATAGAATAAGATGACGTTGTGCATTTAATAAATATGAATTTTTAACATGACTTAAAATTATGGTTATTATAAAACCATTATGGGCCCATTCATCAAATCCATTCATACCGAACGCAATAGGTAAAACAAAAAGCATACGACTTTCACTTACCTCGGCTGTAAAATGAATTTTAATAAACTCTTTCTTTAATTGAAATTGAATTTATTTTTTATTAAAATTTACAAACGTATTGCATAACACAACTAGTAAATTGGTAAAAGACAAATGACATGAAGTATTCTTGTAGAGAAGGTTTCCAGTAGCACTCTAATAAATACGATAAACTAGAAGGTATTGATGTTATCTCCTTTTCAGACGCCTCAGTGGATTATGGGGAATAGATTAGAAGGAGCTTTTCGAAGATTTTTGAGAGGATGGAGAGTAGACTAATAGGTCTGTAGGATGAAGTGTTACTGGAAGGTTTACCTGGTTTTAGGAATAGAATGATTGTGGAATGTTTCCATAAGAGAGGGAAATAGGTGGTGCGAAAGATGCAGTTGTAGACGTATGTAAGAAAAATAATGGCTTTCTGGGGAAGTTGTCGCAGGTTCTGGGGAGGAAAGGAGATTGTGTACAGGAGATTTACGGAGGGTAAGTTTCTGAAGAAGATATTTCACCTCAGATGGATTAATAGCTTTAGGAGGTAGAGTAAAAGTTGTGAATAATCATTTTAAAATATAAAAAAAAAAGGTCACCTGTTGTGTAATTACTAACATGATAGTATTGTATGGCCAAAGGGGCGGGTTCCAACCCGGCAAATGACTCTAGGTTTTTTAAAGGGGCGTAATAATCCTTGATTATGTCATCCATTGGGGAAATAGGGGTCCCGAGCCTGAGCGATGTCAGTCAGGTACTCGTTTAAGATCCCTGTCCTAATAAAACCTGGATAGGAAACACTTAGTACTCCCACTGTTGCATTGGCTGGTTAGACACAGTAACACAAAGTGTCGTTAAATAAATAAACAACGGAAAAAATCTTCTAAATCAGACCAATCAGTAATAATTAATCCCCGTACGTAACGAATAATTAAACGTGGCTTTGTTAAAGCGAAGATAACAAAGTAAAATTTAATAATTAAGCATTCCGTCAAAACTTGGCGAAGAATGACGTGGACTTGTTGAAGAAGTTGTCGGTGCTTAACCCCAGACTTTGAACTTCAATTTCCTTCTTGCTAGCTACTTAGTCAACTTTTGAACTTCCGTCACGGGCGTTTAAACCCTGTTAAAACTTCAAATATAAATAATAAAATACACTGTCCTACACCTTTCTGTTTAGTACATTTTTGAAAAGACTATTTTATTTTTAGTACATTTTTAAGTCGGTTTCGTTCTTCCAGCTGATGGAACAATTCTGGAAAAATTGATATATTTAAAGGTCACAAAGATTGATTTACCTTCAATCAGCAACCTATCGTTTTTATTTATTTTTTTATACTAACGTTTTTATTCTAACGTTTCGGTTAATGAATATTTAACGGTTAGGCGTTAATGTAGTTACTCAAATTTACAGCTAAGAAGAGCTGTTATGTCTTAGGAGAGTTCAGATAAAAGAAATGTGTAATAAATTGGCAGCTTTTTTTTATTAATTTATGTATCTTTCCGCAATAATTATTATAAATTAACAAAATCATAGAATAAACGTCATAAATAATCATTCAGTTCTTGTACATGTATGTTATTCTTAAAGGATCTAGTCCCAGATTAAATTTCTTTTTTCATTCAATCATAAATATCAATAAACATTATACCCATATACTAAACTAATTTTGTTTTTAAATAGGGCAACACACCACTTTTACTTTCCTTAGTTGTTAAATTATATTAAGGAATTATAAAACAATGTTAAAATAAAAACAAAGTTTAAAGAAGTTCGTTCCGTTGTTACGGACATATGTTTTAGATTTATAAATACAACATATAAAAATCACTTAAGTTTACGCCCTATTCGTCACTCTACTTTACCATAACTTTGTATACACTATAACTTTTTTCTAAAATCTTTAGCTTTTCAACGGTATATTACACATCTATATTACAATTCTTATGTCCGGAAAAATAAAAGTTACCAAAATGAATATTTTTGCTCTTTTTTCCTTTAGTTACTTATCAAAGTTGTCCAACTTGTATGTTTAAAGTGAGTTTCTAACGTATTCGGAATCCACTACCATTCCGTAATTTACTTGCTTTTAACTTATATAATGTTAGAAGGAAGGTATACAATAGCTCAAACTAAAAATTATGACAACAATAATTTAATTTTTAATGTTTTGAATGTTCATTTACGAAAAAAAAAAAAAATCTGGTGCGGGCAAAACACGACTTTTACTTACCTCCGTTTTTAGAATCGATTAAAGAATTTTCAAAAACAGTAAGAGATAATAATGAGTGGAACCATTTGAGAATTAGTGAAATGGACTTTCTATAGAAACATGTGTTTTATTAAAAAATCTATTATATTATTATCTAAAATAATCAGTTAGTTTTACTGGCTCTACATCACTCTTTATTAACTTGTACAAGCTTGTGTATTAGATAATATTTTATTTATTGTTGTTTATTTATTGTGTATTAGAAGAAGAAAAATTAAAATATCGGCATTTAAGCCCTGTCAGACTATTTTTATCAGAATAAAACCTACATGATATTGAAGCCCATTACATTTTACAACGATATAGCGAGATTAATCAAAATCATCGGAACTGTTTTCGAGAAAATCGAAAAAAGGTGCAAAATGAATAGTATAAAGTGGCTCTTCTGGTAGACTCATTTTGATGAAAAAGGTTTTGTAACGTATCGGGCGTATAGTTAAATATGAAATTTCAGTTTCATAGGACTCATCGTTTCCGCCCGGGAGTTACCACACACACACAGACCTTTTATGATTATTTATGACGTTTATTCTATGATTTTGTTAATTTATAATAATTATTGCGGAAAGATACATAAATTAATAAAAAAAAGCTGCCAATTTATTACACATTTCTTTTATCTGAACTCTCCTAAGACATAACAGCTCTTCTTAGCTGTAAATTTGAGTAACTACATTAACGCCTAACCGTTAAATATTCATTAACCGAAACGTTAGAATAAAAACGTTAGTATAAAAAAATAAATAAAAACGATAGGTTGCTGATTGAAGGTAAGGTTTTTTTGTGATATCTGCAATATTTACTTACAGTCAACGTTTCCTCATATCATTAAAATTAATTTTTTTTCACAAATGCGTAAAAAATAAAAACTATTTATATAACTTTGTACAAAATATATTGAATATAAACAAACGAAAAAGAAAAGAAAGTAGAAAGAAAAAAAACAATCCTAGAGCTGAACAATATTAAAGTATATAAATATAAATTAAATTATACCAAAACGCTAGGATTTTGATTAAATAAATAATTATGTCTAACACTAAAAATAGGATAGTAGATATAAATATAGATATTAATTCGAAAATTAATTATTTACTTCGAAGTAAAAACGTCCTCTAATCACACTTTTTTTTTAATTGTATATATGTTATTTGACCTTATATTTTTATTTTTATTTGTCCCTTTAACTTTTTGGTGTATAATATTACAAGCGAGTCGCTTTTTCTTCGCACGTATGCAATTAAAATGTGGTGTCATGTATTGTTTACAAATTTTTAATTTTTTTTTTTATTGTTTATGCACAGTTTTATCAATTGAGTGTTAATCACTTTGGAAATATGACTTCATCGTAACGAATAGTACAGTTAAAATGTTATGTTTAGTTAATAACGTCTGTTCATTATTATATTTAATCATCTGCCGAAATTAAAAACATAAATTGGTCAACAAATCAAAATAATTACTAATTTATATTTTAATTAGACAGAAACTGAATACATACATCTACCTAGTTAAACCAATATGGACTTATGCTTTAGAGAATTTAGGCTCAGCGAAAAAGACCCACATACAAAAACTACAATAATTTCAGTAAAAAATTGTAAGACTCATGACGATAGCTCCTTGGTATGTAAACAACAAAATCCTACTTACGGAATTACAACAACCAACAGTTGACCAACATATGAGACGTTGATTTCCAAAAGGTACTATATCCATTTTAGGAAATTTTACAGGAAGCGCGAAAATCTCTTATTACTATATTATTAAATCAGCTAATTTGGGTCTTTTTACATTAAAATTTAGAATTATTTTTTTACTATAATAACAGCATCATATTAAAGTTATAAAATGATTTTTTTAAGAATGATTGCGAAGGAAAATAAATGCATAATTAGTATATTAAGAAAATAACCGTATTTCTAAATCGCGTATTTTAAGGACTTGAGAGTTCATTAAATAACATCAAATAGAATATTTAGATAAAACTAAATGATTAGAATACAAATATGTAAAAAAATCAATTTCGTAAAAAATGTCCTTTAGTACCTTTTGGAAATTAACGTCTCATATACGGACACTCTATTCTCGTTTTCACAGTAAACTTGACGGACACGACAATAGACTGATTAATAATATGTCAATACCTGTAATGGTAGTCAGAAGAAGGCTAAAGAGAAGCTGGATGAGAGACCTCCTCTACCTAAATTAAAGCCTAGGAAGGGGTGCTGTTGAGCATTTTCCTTCCCCATGCCTACCATGTCTGAGCTTACTATTTATACAGCACATTTGCTGATTGTCAGATAGCTTATGACAGGTGTAAATAAAGATATATGAAGATAAAAAAAATTAAATTAACTTTTAATAAATACATTTTAAAAGTGTATTTTAGTTTCCTTTGGATTCCTATTTAGTTTATAGGAGAATTTCTGGTTTTCATGGAATGATCTAAATGTATAAAAAATTATTAACAATGTTTGTTTATGGATTTATAACAACTTTCCTTTTATTTTATAAACTTGTTTACGAATCGTTATTTTGAGTACTGCATAGACGAATATAACTTGTACGATACTGTACGATGGCATTTTGTGTTGCCACCATAACTTCCCTCATTAAAACAATCAAAATATTACATGTTCATAAGTTTACGCGCTTATAACGACTTTCTATTAACTTTTAGTTCTTATTTTATTAAATATTACCTGTTATATAAGTCGTGCACTTTCCAACGGTACATTTTACGTCTATATCAATACTCATAATTTTTGGTGTCTTCGTTACCTATAATTTTTTTTTTTTAGTATTATTACAATCTGTCGCAATTTGGACATCAATAATAGTGGTGAAAGATAACATACATACTACATTCATACAATATTTACACATAAATAAAATTACATTAAAATATACAGTTTACAAAGTATAAAAATCACTCATACATACATACATCACATTGAGTGGAGAATCAAGCAAGTGCTAGAACTCCAATATATACATATTTACAAGAGGTCGTGGGGCCACTGTTGTTTCAACCTTCTAGGTGGGTTGTATGTATGAGTGGAGCTGGATAGGGATTGTGCTAGAGGATTAGGATGATGAATGAGGTTCTGGTGGAATTTGGAAAATTTGAATGGAATTACCTATAATTAAATTATCTCTTCCAAAGAATAACGTAATTGCAATGTATTTTACTTATAAACCTTTAGGGCAGGATGCCCCAAATGATTGTAAAAACCGAATCAAAATCCGTCTTAGAGACTAGAAAGGAATCGCAGAAACCAAGAATCGCGATATCATTTTATATAGAGAGAAAAAGAGGGAAACGTGCGTTTGCCATGGAACTTTTTATTGCATCTTTTTTTCCGGAAAAAACAAATACCAGGAATGATATATTGGACGAATAATCTGTAATGGATTGATTAACCGAGCGCATATTAGAAAAATTAAAATGTCTCTATCTATGGGTTGAATTGAATTTCATAGAATAAATTTGAGTTCTTTGTTTTGTTTTTTGTGTTTTACATTCCTACTAAACTACTTTTATATTATTTATTAAATGAATACGTGGAATTACTAATCGCGTAAATTATACCACTTAATTTATTAGATTATTCTGCGTCATTTCACAAATCCTTCCTTGTTGGTTGGTCATCCTTTTTTAGTTCGCTGGCTATTACAAAAATGTTCATACTTATTATTATAATTATTTACTATTATTTTGATTTTTTAGCTATTTTTATTCTTTTTTTTCTTCAACCTCAATTTTCTGTATCATTGTAGAATATATAAATATTTTCGTGTTTCATGAGTGTATACAGATTTATGTAGAATTGCTTTAACATTTAATAAAAAAATAATATTTAATTCATTCATTTGATAATCATTTCATGTAGAATCCCTACATGCGAATCATGACTTTTATTTAATATTATATTATATTTACTAGATGTATTTCATAATACTGTTGTAAATATCAATACAAATATATTTTATTAAGATGGTAGGATCAACATATATTCGAGGAAATATGGAATAAGAGGAAATTTTTTTTCTGTGTGGGTAAGGAATGCTGAAATAACCTTATATAAGTGATTCAACCCACTTGTTTTCAACGACTACGGTTTGCCATCCTTAATGACTGCCATTGTCCGTCCCTAGCTATGTCCACAAGATTGGATTGGATGAAGGCACAACTGACTAAATGTTGACCCAGATCAGGAACGTAATGTTCAATAAGTGGCAGTGTGGGAATGAAACATGTCTAGTCCAAGACCATTAATAATGGCAATGTCTGGCTTCTGTTTATTTGTTAGTTGTCTTTTTTTCATCCTCTTTTCTTGCTCCGTTTAACTGTACTAGATTCAAGTAAATGAAGTTATACATACTGGACTGAGAAATGCCCTAGTATTTACTTTCGAAATATCAATGTTCCTCCTTTTCTCCTCTTCTAATGACCGCGTACTAGCTTTTCTTATATTAGGTTTATTAAATTTATTTTTTTAAAGTTAGAGCAAGAGGTTACTGCTTGATAACTATAGCTTTATAGTTATTTTAATGCAGACACGACGGTTTTAAATTTTTTGTATTGAAAATACTTTAAAAATACAGAACAAGTCAAAATTTGAAGTCTTTCAAGATACGTAGAAGCCAAATAACTAATTTAAAAAAAAAAATCATTTCACCTCGATATTGTTTGTATATTTATTTAACGTCGCTTTACGCTATTGTGTCTAAGCAGACGATGCTACAGTGGGAGTCCTGTTTTTTCCTATCCAGTTTTAATTAGAATAGTGATGTTTAAAGAGTACCTGATATCGTGCAGGCTTAGGACCACCATAATTACGTTTATAAATTTCAAGAAATAGATATTTTAAAGAAATGAAATATTTTTGAGCCTAAAGACACCGCACGATTGCCTTCATCAAAGTAACTGCGTTTGTTTTTTTATTTATTTCACGCTACTGGGACTAATCGTGCTTTGTTAATTATTTAATTTCAGATGAACCTTAATGAGGTAGATGAGTAAAGTCTGCTGTCGCCTAATCTACCACTTTAATAACACGTTCACGCCGGCGTGACCCAACGGTAGGTCACACTTGACTGTTCCGTGGGGTGGGGTGACCCATTGGTGTATCGTATCACGCACATCCCTTAGGTCGAATTGCATCACAGGTAGGTCACTTGTTTTCAAAAAATGAATCGTTAAAAATAAGTTTATTTTATTTTTTCTTAACATTGTACATTGTAGGAATTAACAAGCATAAGGATAAGGGTTTATTTATTAAATATTTTATAACCTTCAACATCCCCCTTCAAAGGACTCTTATCGTTTAATTTCATTTGATTAGTCTATTTGAGAATTTTTTTAGCTTTGTGTGATTTCTTTTAATATTTTTATTCCTAATTTTGGCAAAATAAGAATCATTTTTAATTATTTCTATAATTTTTTTTTTTTAAGTCATATCTGTATGTCAAAACTGTTACAATCTCGCATTTAGCGCGTTGGAAGCCTGGAACTGTTGTGATCTCGCATTAAACACGTTGGAACTTGCAACAGTACAGCCCCACCCCACGAAATGTAGGCTAGATAATCGCCCCGGCGTGAACGTGTTAATTTACCGCAACTTTATGCTACGGTGGTTAATCAGACAATGCTACAGGGGGAGTCCTAAATTTTGCCGAATAGGAATCTTTAAGGACTACCCGACGTCGCACGGGACAACCATCTTACGTCCCCTCCAAATTATGACGTAATCAAGGATTTTTTTACTTCCTTTAACATCCTAAGGTCATCTTCTGAGTTTGACAGGTGGCTCCTCACCTCGTCCTTGATATCATATTGTTTAGAGAAGAGATTCTAAAAACCTTTATAAGAAAAATTATACTTATGAATTGTAATGATTTTTTTTTTTTTCAGTTTCTTCTATCCTTTTTTTTAAATCTTTAATGAAGTCTTTAATCAAGAAAAAAAATCCTTTTATGTCCTGGTTTTGCAATCATTCAAGTACTTTTTCTGAAATACTAGCCTTCCCAAGGTTTTAATCTAGGTATTGAAATTTTATGGCCAATCTCAAAAAAGCCTGGAAATGGCGATTAAGGTGAGAAGAAGGTCGTATCTTTTCTAATGATTGATGGACGTTGGGCTTGATTACTAAAATATTACGGTTGCCATATCAATATAGCTAACAGCATCTTTGATGGCTTCATAATTTTACTAAGATAATAATAATATACTTAATGGATATGAAGGTCCAACGCTGACATTTGATAATGCTTAACAATCGGTTAAACATTTAAACCTACAGTACACTCCTCTAATTCAACCAATTTAGACGAAATTGTAGAATTCCTGAAAGATATTTTAGATCAGAAGTTTTACGCCTTAAAGCCCAAACAAACAAATATTTTAGATCATAGCAAAAATAATACAGTGAAAGTATTCAATCGTAATAATCCTCAGTTGTCCATTACTGGTGTAAAGGCTAAAGGTAAATAAATATATATATATATTGATATTTATAACTGTATTGGTTAGTAAATATAATGCATGAGATGTGAGATGAAATACATAAAAAAGACTTGAGGAGAAACTGACCATTGGCAGCACTCCAGTTGGTAATCTAAACTAGGTCTGGAGCCCATCTCCTTTTCAGGCGCCTCGGAGGATTTTCAGGAATGGAAGAGGAAGTAAAGATTGGGCTAGAGTGGGAGTGGAGTTTGTTATGGAAGGAGTGATACCTGGTTCGGGTCAAATCAGCATCATATGGAACATTAAGGTCTTTATTAATTTATACATATGGATATTATTCGTGACAAAATAAGGAAAATTAAGGATTTTGATTTTTTATTGAATTTGTATTACGATTTTGAATTGTAAAGTAGAGCCCCAAAGCTCAACTCCGTAGTTCCAGATAGACCTTATGATGGTGAGTTATTTAGAAACTCAGAGGACCCTAAAACGTGTATCTCCTTTGAAAATTGAAATTTGGAATTTTTACGATCGCAATACTTCCCCTTAACTATAGATTTCATATATAGGTAAGTGGCGGCGGGGTGGCTGAGTGGATTAGCGCGGGATGTCTAGCAACCACAGAGGACCATAATTTGAAACCTAATAATTACAAGTTCGAGTCTCGGCGGTGGAGGGCTATTATCTCAGCATTTATTTCCCGCCCTCACACCCTGGCCCGAGAAACCCTGTATAGCCTTCAAAGTCGAGGTAGGATGAATATAAAATGATAGGTTTGTGGAAGTAACAGGTTTAAAGAATAATATTCAGTTCCGTTGGTAACATATGTGTTACATTAAGTTATTTAACAATATAAATTAATATTTACAATTATCACTTTTGCCCTATACCTCTTTGTGTATTACTGCTATTTTTTGTCCATATTAAATATCTATATTGCTATTATTATATTTATGGGAAAAACAAATTGTTTACTCTTTTCTCCTTTTGGTAGTTATCAGGTTCTTTTAACTTGTATATGCATAAAATGATATCATTTTTTTTTTTTAGAAAAAAAAAAATTAAAGGTACTTTACGGGAGAAAATGAAAAAATGTGACAAATGCGTGGTATAAAGAGCTCTTCTGGTTGGTCGATTTTGAAAACGAATTTACTGTAACATCTCAGGAATAAATACGTTTCTAAAATGTAAAATTTCAGTTTTATACAACTTATAAATTTCAAGCTAGGCTTACCACTCACATAAAGAACATTTCGATGGCCCTGAACACTTCATGGAATCATGAATCATAAATCAAAAATATTACTATTCATAAAATATACTGAGGTTAGAATTCTTTTCATATATAAGGTTTTATTTTCTTTCTTAGAAGTGTCATAAATATTATAAAAGGTACTTTCCGGTCTTTTATTTGAATATTTGTACGTGTAATTCATTTTTTGGCAGTTGGTTGAAGATGTGATAAGAATATACATTAGCAACTAAAACACAGACAGGAACTTTGCGAGACACTGAGTGCCTGGGGTACTCAATGTACTTAATGAGATTTTGTCGTGTTTTAATAGTTAATAGATTTCATTGCATGATAATTTTTTTTTTTTTATTGATTTATGGAAACTTTGTATCAGGTATTGCACGGTATATTGTCTATATTACTGTTCTCATTATCAAAAACCCTCTTTTTTCTTTTAGTTGGTCATCAAAGTCGTCCAAGTTGTATATTTAGATGTCTTTCATCAATGTAATTAAGATGATATGTTAATCTTTTGGAATGTACAAAATTAAAGGTAGAGATGAAAATTTAAAATATCGGAATTTAAGCCCTGCCAGATTATTTCTATCAGATTAAAACCTACGTGATGATATTAAAGCCCATTAAATTTTACATAGGTGTAGGAAGTTTAATAAAAATCTTTTAAGCCGTTTTTGAGAAAATCGTAAAAAGGTGCTAAAAGCAGTTCTTCTGGTTCGCTCATTTTGATGATAAAGATGCTCTTTTATTAACATTTTAGGCGTGTAGTTGTCTTAAATATGAAATTTCAGTTTGTACTAATGTACGACTTTATTTTTTTGCGGAACTTCATGTTTATATATATTTCATATATAGGTAAATGGATGTAGAAAATACTGTTAAAATTTTAAGAAAAAATTTCAGATCGTGGGAAACATTTGAAAGTCCGTTAGGGAACAGACAACCAACGTCTCCACTTTAATGATCAAGATAAATTTAATGCAATGGATTATTTTATGTCAATATTGATTTGTTTTATTGCCTGTGGAAATATTCCTCTCGTTATGAGCATTTAAATATTTCAAAATAAATGTCAGTATTCCTAAACCTTGAACCGATGGCTCATCGCCGATAGCCGCTAGGTTATCGCAGAGGGTCGCCCGCGATCCTCTCCCATATCCACCACTAAATTTAGATCCCGCTTCGAGGAAGGCTCTATCTCGCGATAAGGATAATCAAATGCTACATTTAAAATTGAGATGAAGCGGATAACTACTGAGCATCCTCTCCTCAAGTCCAAATATTTATTTATTGCGTTAATCCTTTCCGTAAAATGGATCCGATACCATATTTCAAATTTTATATTCCGGATATCTGTATATTTCATCTGTTGCTTAGATCATCTCCGGTTTCTTTACAAGAATTTTGTTTTTTTTAATCATAACTGATGATTGATTTATATGGTTCTATTTTAAAGGTCTTTTAGATCGTATACCGATTTTTCTAGTAAAGCCTGTCTTGATAGAAATGGAAAGTAATTATTTAGTCATTTTGAATCAGGTTACTTTAATTTGAACCCTGATTTTATCGAAAAAATATCACCCCACAGCTCCAAGTAGAAGAAAGATCGGTAGGGTATGAAGACCGAAATGGAGAGGAATTAGAAGACAACCTGATATTTATAGCCCACCGTGGTGACCATTCCTATCAAACCGTTAGCCACTTTGCTTTATATACACAGTGATGAAAAGAAAAAGAAAAAATTTGGCGCGGACAACACACGACTTTCTCTTACCTTAGCTGATAAGTATAGGCATCCGAAAGGTAGGCCGAAGCGTCGATGGTAGGATTGTGTTAAGATTCATCTCGGGAGCTTGGGCTTGAACGGTGATCATAGGGCGAGTCTGTGTTGGCTGTATTTGCTGATATCGGCATCTTTTTATAAGCATTTCATAGCACTTCTTATAAGAATTATTATTATTATTATTGTTATATAAATAACCAGAAGGTGGAGCCCCTATTCCAATACCCTAACCTAACCTACAAGTTTATAGGTTAGGATCTAGTGTTTACTGCATGGACTAAGCAACAATAGGTAACCATACCAGGAATATAATAAGGTTTTTTTTTGTTTTTTTTAAATCGGAAGAGATTAACACCAAGGAGGAATTGCCCACAGAAAGAGGGATAGAGCCAATTCAACTCGGTATACCTACTAGAAACATGAGGGCGTCTGGGGATTCCACATGCGAATCTAATGAAACAAGTACACATCTAAGTTTTGCACCTTTAACTTAACTACATAAGGTCCGTTTGCATGACAATCTTAAGGTCAGTCAGGAATTGATCTTCGATATTCTACTTAATCATCAAATTTGTATGCACTCCTTACAATCCTCAGTGATCCTTACTTTGTCACGTATAAACTTACCCGTGAAAACCTGAAAGTTCTTCATGTTGCTGTTAATCCCGGAACCAGGTATCATTCATTTCATGAAACTCCAGTATCACTAGCGAGAGAAAGAATTTTCAATTTTATTATGAGAATTAGATTTCTTATATTATAAGTAGTAAAAAAGATATTAGATGTGCCGTTAGAAAGCTGAATGTTTTAGAAACCTAATATCAAAGGTGTAAACTCATAAAATGTAATAGTGATTTAATGAAATCTGAATGGAATTCCCATTAAGACTGAATGGAAACTTTTAATTTTCTCTTGTTTTTATGAATGAATTCATTTCCTTTTATAATTACATTCATTATAATTACATGGACATTCCTACTGTCTACCTTTCGCTGCCTTCATTACCCCATCTTCAGGAAGGAAAAACTCCTATTTTGTCTAATATGATTTGTTCTTTTGTTGTTGTTTGCACTTACATTATATTACACTGTTATTGTTGTTCATATGTTGTTTTTGTTTGGCACAAAGGTATAGTATAGAAAATAAAACCGCACCTACCTCCTACTTATTTTCTTATTTTTTTTTTCTCGAGAGGTTCTTCTGTATTTCCATTGATTCTTCTATTTCTCCCTTCATTCCTCAGTAAATGTAAACACACAATCTTCACTCTTAGACGAAAATCCTGTCAGCCAGTTTATTTCAACTCATTACCAATTCCTCCCTCCGATACATTCCGGTATCTTGGCTTACTATTAGACAAAATATTGACATGGAACCCACATACAAAACATAAAAGACAAGAACTCAACCGACGATTCGGACAGTTATACCGACTACTCAACAGAAAATCTGAACTTACAGTTGACAACAAATTATTAATCTACAAGACAATACTGAAGCCCATCTGGACATACGGACTTGAACTGTGGGGTACAGCTAAACGTTTCTAACATCAAACGCATTCAATCCTTTCAATCTAAAGTCCTCCATACAATAGTAAATGCTCCTTATAGTAACCTTGTACCACGACCTTCATGTTACATTTATTTCAGACCTAATTTCATCCAAATTTTCTAAATTCCACCATAACCTCATTCATCATCCTAATCCTCTAGCTCAATCCCTATCCAGCTCCACTCATCCATACAACCCACTTAGAAGATTGAAACGGCAGTGGCCCCGCGTCCTTTTGTAAATATATTGGAGTTCTAGCACTGGCTAGATTCTCTACTCAATGTGATGTATGTATGAGTGTATGTATTTGTATATAGGTATGAGTGATTACTTGACTTTATTGTATTGATTTATTATTGTATATATATTTTATTGTAATTTGATGCCATGTAAATATTGTATGAATGTAGTATGTATGATATCTTTCACCACTGCTATTGATGTTCAAATTAGGACAGATTGTAATTTTACTCAATAAAAATTGTTGTTGATTGATCATTCCTCAGTACGCGGGCGTGCAACAAGGTAGCGAATTGAGCCCCCTTACTCTACCCTGTTTACTCATCCGATATTCCTGAGCACTCTTGCACCACCATATATACATTTGCTGTCGATACAGAACTTCTTTCTTCATTCAGAGATTCTACTATAGCTTGTATTTCCTCATAAAATCGTATATTTGACCTAGAAATGTGGTTTAAAAATGTATAATCAAAATTAATGCTCCAATGCAATGTGAGCTTTCTCTGCGGAAAGGCGAATGTCCAGCAGTGAAAATCGACAACAAAGCAGTACCTTCAAAAACCTCCGTACGATATCTTGGACTATATTTGGATAAAGAGCGTCTCTGCCTGAAACATCACAGCAACTTGTTTATTAAAATCAGTTAACCGGATGAGCTACTTTATACTATGCAGTTTAAACGTTTCAACGTTTTAAACTTACGGTTTTCTCAAAAACAGCTCTAACCATTTTTATTAAAATCGCTATATCTATGTAAAATTTAATCCACTTAAATATGGTGTAGGTTTCATTCTGATTAAAATAGACTGACAGGGCTTGAATGCCGATTGTTTAATTTTTCTTTTTTTAAAGTATCATTAATTTTGTATATAAGAAGAAATTGTCTATTTTATGCTGTTAGCATTGATAAAAAACGGCTATATATACAAGTTGAACGAATTTGATAATCAACTATAGTAAAAAGGGATTGATAAACAGAAAAGTGCAAATGTATTTTTTAATGTTTTTTTTTTAAGATAAGAACCATAATATATATGTATAATATACCGTTGGTAAGCTAAAAATCAATACCTTCTACACCAGGTTGTAAAATGTGATAGACAGTGAAGAAAAGGTTAAAATTAACTAATTGTCGTAGATAATAATAAAATAGATTAGCGCGTTGCTGTGAGCAACAGATAACCGAAAAAGTTAAAACCAAATAATAACGAGTTCGACTCTCGTGCTGGGGGATTTTATCTCGGCATATATCCCTCGCCCTCACCCCTGGCCTGAGAGAACCCCCGTATAGCCTTCAAAGGCGAGGTAGGGGAGGACAAAAAAAAAAAAAAAAAAAAAAAAAAAAAAAAATATATATATATATATATATATATATATATATATATATGAAGATATATACTACCCATTGGCAGCCCTCCAAAGACTATGTTAAACTATAAGGTCTCGGGGCCATCTTCTTTCCAGACGCCTCGGAGGATTATTAGGGATTGTAGAGGAAGCAAGGATTGAAACTTGTGGATTAGAGTGGGAATGGAGTTTGTCATGAAAGGAGTAATACCTGGTTCGCGCCAAGTCAGCAACATAGGGAACGTTAAGGTCTTTGGTTTATTTGTGACAAAATAAGGAGCATTGAGGATTTTTCGAAGGAGACGGGAAGAATTTGTGATGGTTTAGTAGAGCCCCAAATCTCTACTCCGTAAATCCATATCGGTCTTATGATTACTACACTTTTTTTTTGTTTTAATAATCTATGCATTTTCTATCGCTTTTGTATGTGTTAGGATAAATAGATTCTTATAACGTTAATAATATGCAAAAAGGGAAATATCCGTAATCGTGAAAATTTTTGAAAATCCAATTTTTTGTAACATTACAATAAAGTACCTTTAATTTTAATTTTATAAATTATTTTTATTATAATTTAATCATTAAATGTTCCTCGATGTTAGCACAACATTTGTAACACCAAAGTCTCAGGCACTGAGAAATAGTAGACGGTGTCATTAAGTTGGTGAAGAACATTCGATTATATCTGCTCATCTAACACATTAGTCTTTTCTATTACATTTCAACTTTTTTACCTAGTATATAGTATAATTGATATATATATATATATATATATATATATATATATATATATATATATATATATTTACACATTAGTTTTTCCCCTTTAATTGTAACTAAGTTAATCACCTTGTGAAGATGTTTGTGAAAATAAAAACCATTCGCAGTTTTTTTGCCCTTATAACCAAAATAACATAATCCAAAATTTGCAATTTTTTTCCATATTCAATTTTTTCGTTAACGAAAATAATAATAAAAAAAAAAGTTATCTATAGTATATAGAGGTGCCATAAGTATTAGAAAGTGTGTGGATAAAATTTAGATATTGTCATAGATAACAACATTTTTATTTATGTTGTTTAATCTAAAAACGATTTTTCCTTCGAAACTCGATATCATTCTTTAAACGTTTTTCAACTCTGACTTCAGTTATAAGTTTTTTAAATTTAATTAACAAAGAAGGTACGTGAAAGCCCTGTATTTCACCCAAATTTTTTTTTTTTTTTTTTTTTTTATAAATAATCTATGTTTTAATCAGTTCGGTTGTGTTACACGCACAACACATTCAATTTTTAATTATTTTTATTATTTAAGACATTAGTTTCGATTATAAAAAATTAATCTGTTGTTAAAATATCTTAGTATAATTAATAAGGTTTCCACCATCTAATTTATTCATGAGTCCTAAGTTTGCATAAGCTTATGAAATTATTAGATGAAATGGCTCCTAGGCTGATAATACATATTCCAATTACTATCAGGCAATTTAATTGGTTTATATTATTGCACTAATCAGCCAATGGGAGATCCCTTTGTTAATGGTAAAGCAAATGAGAATTAGCCTTTAATATTATCTATTACAATTCTCATATACAATATTATAAATTATTAATTGACCAATTGGTGATAAGTATTTATAATCATCATTAAAAGATATTATTTTGTTTCAGGTACGCAAAAATTTGTTTTTGCTGTAAGGTAAGCACTTTCATTAGTTCAAATTTTAATATTATTCAATATAAAAAGTAAGTGAAAGTATTTTTTTTTAATCAATTATCTCAATGATATATTTTATTATTATATTTTTCATTTAACTGGCCTTATTGTTATGTCATTTGACTTTGTTTGTTTACTTTGTAAATATTGTATGAGTGTAATCTTATAACATTATAATTCTTGTCCATATTGAGACAAATTGTAATAGATCTTAACTAATTTAAATATATTCATTTCATTACCACGAATAGAAAAATGAGTGTTACTAAAATTAAA
Source organism: Piezodorus guildinii (assembly GCA_023052935.1). Classification (NCBI taxonomy): domain Eukaryota; kingdom Metazoa; phylum Arthropoda; class Insecta; order Hemiptera; family Pentatomidae; genus Piezodorus; species Piezodorus guildinii. The sequence goes on from CM041294.1 coordinate 91,829,347, forward strand.
ATGAACAAAAGAATAGAAACAAATTTTCAGAAGGGTAAAAAGTCAAACTCTCATAAGAGGAAAGTATGTTTTGCATAACACCGTTTAGAAAAGTTTTTTTTTTTTTTTTTTTTTCTTACTATGCCGAATACACCTGCGTGTTATCAGTTCATAAAGATCCATTTATTGTCTCACATACCCTTCAAGCTCACTTCAAAGACCTATAAGTATGGTGCCAGAAGTGGAGAATAAAAATAAATTCCCATAAAATAATCTTAACCCTTCGTCGTAAACCTTTGACTTCCTGGCCTACAGTATCCTTTAATAACACTCGACTAGTTCCTACTGCACAGATACGATACCTAGGACTCCTTGACAAACGCCTAACTTAGAATCCTCATACACGACTAAAACGACAAGAAACTGCTCGCCGTTTTTGACTTCAACACTTACTAGACAAACGGTAAAACCTTCCTCCTAAATACAAAAGGCTCATCTACATGACTATTATAAGACCTATCTGGACTACTGAGTAGAGCTATGGGGCTCTACTAAACCATAAAATTCTTCCCGCATCCAATCCTTACAATCCAAAATCCTCAATGCTCCTTACTTTATCACGAATAAACTCATTCCTTAAGACCTTAATGTTTCCTATGTTACTGATTTGGATCAAATGTTACAAACCTTTCATGACTAACTCCATCCTCACTCTAACCCACTAGTTTCAATCCTTTCTTCCTCTTTAATTCCTGATAATCCTCCGAGTCACCTGAAAAGGATACAGCCAGTGACCTTCTAGTTTAGAATATTTTTAGAGTGCTTTCAATGGGAGGTACAAGCTTCTCTAAATGTCATTTTATTATATAACTATCACATGCAGTTGTAAATATCAATAAAAATGTTTTTAAAAAATATGTTTCGGTTTATTGTAAAGCTAATTAATTGAAAAAGTTTTTTTGAGATCTGTGAAATTTATAACGTAATGAAGGAATAATAAATATCTGAATGAAATGTTCGAATATTCTTAAAAATATTAAAATTTAATTGTCTGCATGATGTCTTTTTTTAACTTTCCCAGAAATTTAAAACTCAAAATTTTATTTTTCTCCCTAACAGTTGAAAATCGGATAATGGGTCATATGAACGTTTTTGTTCCACTTAAGGTCTATTATTTGCTTTTTCAATATGGCTAAACACATAACGGATCCCCTGTATGGAAAAAAAACTTCAGGAATCTGCAAAACGCGTACACCCGCAAAAAATATATTCAACATCGACATTTTTATTTTTCGAAACTCACGATAGAGAATGGCATAAACATTCAAACTTTAATACTTACATCAAATACTAATATAATATAAATATTCCCCGATTCGTAAACACTCGAATCAACAGGTGCCAGGTCTATACCAACGTTTATTAAAATTAAATAGCCAAGAGATCTAGATTATTTTTCATACTTTTCTAAAGTAAGAATGTATGTATAATTATATTTTTTTCTAAATATATCTTCAAGATGCCCAATACACTCAGGAAGATCATTTGCTGTGTTACAAAATCACATTCGATGAATGTGTGACAAAGAAGTAAAATGACCAATCAACACTCCTAAGTTTAAAAGGTTACATCTCTGTTTTTTTTTGAACCGATCCCAATGATTAATTTTTTAAGTGAAAACTTCTATTAGCGCGTTATGCGATTTTTGGCAGAGATAAAAGTTTCGATTTCGGAACCATGGTGTCGCTTACCAACATGCTCTAGATTGGCGCATGCGCCTGTCTGTTCATTTTTTAAAATTACATTATTGAATATGTTTATTTTTCATTCAATTATATATCAGAAATGAGAGGGAAGATCTCTTCCTCTGTGTCAAATATTGTGTTGTATTTGCAAAGTTCGATTCAAAGGAGAAAATAAAATTAGGTTTAAGCGATGTAGGGATAAGAAAAAAAATATGCAATAGTCTAACCAATAAAATTTCTGCATCCACAATAAACTTAACCATAACGGCTGAAGAGAAAAGAAAATTAAGCGTCCTTTAGGAACCAAAAAAATAAATAAATAAATAAAAATAAAACAAAAAAAAATCATCCATTTTGATTGTTTATAGATGGATCAATCTTCTAATGGAGAATAGTTGGAATTATATTGTCGAAATTCGAGATGAACAGAAAATTATAGATCATAAATATCAACACAGGAAAAAAAGTGAACAACGAAGACAACAAAAGAGCGACTCATTTATTTATTTTTTTCAAAGATAGATCAATCTTTTGAAACAGTTATAAAGCATATTCCTAAAAGTCCGAAATTCCTTTATACAAATGGCAGGTTCTTCAAAAAATGTGCCATGTGTACCACTAACTCATACAGCCTACAGTCACATTAAGACTCCGATGTCATAATTCAAGATGATATAATAATAACAGCATACATTCTCAACCCAATCTCCTTTACAAACGTACTCTTCTTTCCAACGAAATTCCAGCACAAATCGCGAATTTAAAAGAAGTTTTTACTTCTATCGACAGTACTTATGACTGCCTGAATTTCAGTTGTTTTGTGGTGAATTAAATTATTTAATTCGGTATTTAGGTATGAGTGACTATTGTATGTATTTTTATTGATTTTATTTTGTATATATGTATATTTTATTATTATTATTATATAAATCTATTGTTTTGTATATATCGTGTGAATGTAGTATGAATGTTGTACGTTATCACTATTAAAAATGTCCTGAATTGGACAGATTGTAATATTGCTCAATAAATAATTGTTTCTCTCTCTCTCTCAATTCGGTATTTATAAAGTTGAAAGGGCATGAAAATGGACTTTTCGTTATTTCTTATTTTGTTTCTAGTTATCTTGGAACGTAAGACCTCATATTTTTAAGGGAAGAGGCATTTTTTTTTGCGTCGAAAGGTTATTTATAAAAAATAATCAATTATAATGGCAAAAAGTATTTTTAAATTGCATTTTCTGAACAAGATGTTTGAAAAATAATTTTCTTTAACATTTTATGAGTTTGATAACATGAAAAACTAGCTATCTGCCTTCGTGTTTTATCAGAGCCGTATATTACGAAAGTGCTGTTTCATTTCTCAAGATAGTCAGAATCTTCTTTAAAAGGTCATGTAATTGTGAGTTTGAAAACTGTGTCTGGTGAGGTGAATTCGCCCTTCTTCAAAATTCTCCTCTTGGATACCTGTGAGTCCAAATTGAATCAAGGTGAGTTCTAAATATATTATGTAGATTTTAATAATTTAAAGTTAAAAGTAAAATAAAAAGGTGGATAGTTGGCTACTTATGTGAGAAAAAATACAAACATGTACGAAAACTTTTTTTAATTAAAAATAATTCAGTTTTATTCCGATTCTCAGTATGTTGATGTTTTCGAGTTATTTAAAAAAAAAATAATAAAGTACATTATTTGATAAATTGTATTTAATATTGTAAATTCGAGCCGGAATTCGATCAAAATATTATTTTAATAATATTTATGAGTAGTATCAAAGACGTATAATAGCGTACGGGATCACCTGTAGCAGGGTAGCTAGTATAACAGAATAGCCTTCTATGCCAAAGTTTAGGGGTTCAATCCAGCAGGTGGTCCTAAAATCCTTATTTTTGCCGTCCTTCGGAAGGGACGTAAAAAGATGGTCCCGAGCCTGTGCGATGTCAGGTACTCGTTAAAGATCCCTATCCTAATAAAAACTGGATAGGCAAAAATTAAAACTCCTACTGTAACATCGTCCGATTAGCCACAGCAGCATAAAGTGGTGTTAAATAATTAAACAAAGACGTATTCATACTGTCATAAACATAGTATGGTTAGGCGTGATAGAGTATTTCAGATCTGGAGGTCTCTCATCCAACTCCTTTTCAGCCAAAGCCGTATTATATCGGAGATGTCAGTTGTAGCTATGTTTTGATAGGTGAATACATTAAGTTTCGGTCTTAGGATAATTTGAGCCATATATTTAATATCCAATATAAAAGTCTCAATCGAAAGTTAAAATTTTTAGGTTATCGATCTTTTGTCAAAAAGAAGTACGTTACTGTTTTTTAATGTTTTTTGAATCGCAAAACGTTTAATTTTGTGAGGATGTCAATAAGTATATTTAATTGAAAATAAAAAACTGCAATGAGGAGTGATCTGTGTTTCTTAACTCCATATGGTCAGATTTAAAATTCCATCTCGAGGATTAATCATGACTTATTATGACCATACTCAACTATCCCATAAGAGGACCAATGGAAACTCTAGAAGGATCGTATATCATATAGAAGAAAGTCGGGAGTATATAATTGGTAAGGTAGTATATAGTATATAATTGGACGTGCAACGGCGGAGGTATACATGGGCATTTTACTGCTTTGGCCAGCACACGAGGGGGTCTTCATGGGCAACTTTCCTTATACAGTGACCCGGGTTCGAGTACCTCAACATAAGGTTTTTATCGTATTTTTTTTTAAAGCCTAATTCCGTCATCTCAACGGGACTCGACATTTTTTTCTTATCTGAAGACTGATTAAATATGAGATGGGTCTGTTGGTGGCACGCAGGAAGCGGAGTTTTTAAAGTGTAAGGAATAATTTAAATTTATAATTGGGGGCATTAATCTCGACATTGCAATTAGTGTCAATTTAGAATATTAATTTGTTTGTTGAATTTTTTTTCTTAGGAGGGGGTTATTAGTCAGAATTATAAACCTATTGCTTCTTATATGCTGATTCTCTCTGGTTATCTGTTTATCTTATTATATTATATCTTTCTTATTTTATTATATCTATATTGTTTTATTAGATTTATTTTCGACTGTGGGGAACAGCAAATGTTTCTAATATCAAACGAATCCAAACCTTTCAGTCTAAAGTCCTTAGAACAATAGTAGATTCCCCATATTATGTCACCAACAAAACCTTACACTATGACCTGAATATCCCATTTGTCCTTGATCTAATCCCCTCCAAATTCATAATCTTCCATCAGAAGCTTACTCACCTCCCTAATCCCTTGGCAAACTCCCTATCAAGTTCCAAACATCCCTATAACCCTCCTCGTAGGTTGAAACGGCCGTGGCCTAGAGATCTCTTGTAAATATGTTATTGGAGTGCTGGCAATGGCCAGCTTCTCCACTCATGCCCTGAGTGTATTTGGCTCTAGCGCCCTCGCGCAGCCTCCACTGGCTCTCAGGACCAGTGACGCGGTTGAATGAGAGGCGCTGGGATCTTCTGGCATTGTGCCTCGACATCCACTATTGGATCTCGAGGTTTGATTCAGTGATCCCAGGGGCAGTTTGTAAATATTGTAAATAGGTATGAATGTTAACAAGATTGTTATTATTATTTTCTTTATAGTACTTATTTAATTTTGTGTATATATATATATATATATATATATATATATATATTTACTTTTTTTTTTCTTTTATTTGTTTAGTCTTTATTAATTTTTTTTCTTAAATTTTATTTACAATGTACATATGGTATGAATGATTTATTCTATCTCTAATACTCATTGCCCCAGAAGGTGGTAGATTGTATTATCTCTTAATAAAACAAATTAAAAAAAAAAAAAATATATATTTTCGGAGCCCGTAGACGTGACCATATTTCTGGCTATTATACTACCTTAAAATGGCTCTATTTTTCTCTTCGACGACAATATTTCCTTGGTTCTCACTTCCAAACTTTAAAAAATAGAAAACCTTTCTATTGGGTTGATGCAAAATTAATGCAGGTTTTTAGTAGGTATTGTAAATACGCCATATCTTTACTTTAACCATATATATTTAATCAAAATAATTTCCATCTGAATCAATGCACTTTTGCCAACGTTCAAAAAGCTTTCTTATTCCACCAGAAAAAAAATCCGAATCCCTGGACTCAATGAAATCACGAAAAGAATTTTCAATGTCGTCCTGGTTTTGAAAATTTTTCTCCCTCAAAAAGTTGTCCAGATGCCTGAAAAAGTGGAAGTCTGTAGGAGAGAGGTCAGGTGAATAAGGCGGATGTTGGAGAAGTTCGTAGCCCAACTCGTGCAGTCGTCGAAGCGTTGGTTGTGCAACGTGTGGTCTGGCGTTATCGTGGAGCAGGATCGGCCCCTTCCGATTCATCAATGCTGGGCAAAGACGTTGCAATTTTTGAGTTCCGAGTTCCGCCGCCATTTCTCGTGTGGTTTTGGTTGGGTCTTCTTCCACTTTTGACCTCAGCTGGTCGTTGTCCAGAGCAAGATGACGGCCCCGACCTTCCTTGTCTTCGAGGTCGAAATCTCCTCTGCGAAACTTCTGGAACCAACGCTGCACCGTGCACTCATTAATAGCCCCCTGACCCCACACTTCATTAATATTACGAGCCGTTTGCGCAGCGCTGCGCCCTAATTTAAATTCGTAAAAATAAATTTGACGAAAATCGCACTTTGACATTTTCGATTCAAGACCTTTGAACACACTGAACAAAACGATTTTACTAAACAAATTCATGGTGAAAGAGAGGGTATTAGATAAGGTTTGTTTTGGTATGATAATGATCAATGTTAGGATTAGCTTTGTTTACACAATTGGAATTAAGATATTGCAATAGAGGAAACCTGCATTAATTTTGCATCAACCCAATATATAATTGAGCTCCTCACCCTCCGCTCTGATATCCATTCGTTAAATACTAGAACCCAATCAATAACAATATTTATACCCTATCAGATAATACTGCATCCTTTTACAAATCGTTTCTCGTTCGTTCCTCATCCTTTTGGAATACACTGCCCATCTCTATTCGTAAAGCCACCTCTCTTTCTTCCTTCAAACATCAACTCTTCCACTACCTATCTGAGTCTTCCGTTCCAATGTAAAACATAGGTTTATATAGTATAAATTTTCAAAGATTTATAGATATAATGAATATTTGATCCTTTATATATATAAATATTTTTTCTTAAGTAACCAGACCATAAGGATTTATTTCTGCTGATTGTTCTTTATTCTAAAGGGACTTGATCACAGAATAAAAAAAAAAAAAATCGTTTTATTTCATTATCTGCTAACTCCTTTCATCTTGTACGAAAATGTAGTAAGGAAAGGTAGTCTTTTTTTAATAATTGTTTTTTAGTTTTTTTTTTGTTTTTTTTTACTTTTCGATATTGAACCATGAAAATGTGAAGAGTCACCAGTGGTTTAGTGTGAAACTACTGGCTAAAGCTGGTGGTCACTCTGAAAGGTAATTGAGGTCTAAAATTTCAAGAAAAGTAGAATTCAAAACTTTCTTTTTTTTGTTCTCCCCTACCTCGCCTTTGAAGGCTATACGGGGTTTCTCGAGCAAGGGAGTGAGGGCGGGGATAAATGCTGAAATAAAAGACCCCCACAGCACCGTGTCTCGAACTTGTAATTGTTTGTTTTTCAAATTAACTGGTCCTCTGTGTTGCTAGGCAACGCGCGCTAATCCACTCAGCTACCCCGCCCCTAAGAATTCAAAACTATACAGGTTGTCCTATAAATGTCTCGTCATATTTTGATAACAGACACTAGACGTTAGGTGAATTAAAAAATCTGGTGCGAGCAACACACGACTTTCACTTACCTCCGTTTTTAAAATCGATCAAAATATTTTCAAGAGATAAAAATGAGTGAAATCATTAAAGAATAAATTATATGAAATTTCTATAGAAACACGTGTTTTATTAAAAAATATTCATCACTCTCAATTAACTTTTAAAAGCTTGTGTATGAGATATTATTTTTTCTAAAATCTTTTGCTTTTATACGCTATATCATGCATGTATGTTACTGTTCTTATGTTCAAAAACAAAAAACTGCATTTAAAAAATATATTTGCAGTTTTCTCCTTTTGTTGTTTTTTAAATTCGCACAACTTACATATTTAGCTGTTATTTATCAATGCTAAAAAGATAATATGGTTATTTTTAGATAATCTACAAAATTAATGGTACTTTAGAAAAAGAAAAATCAAAATATCGGCATTTAAGCCCAGGCTATTTTAATCGAAATAAAACCTACTTGATGTTAAAGCCCATTAAATTTTACATTGATATAGCGATTTTAATCATAATCGTCGGAACCGTTTTTGAGAAAATCGAATAAAAGTGCAAAATGCATGGTATAAAGTGGCTCTTCTGGTAAGCTCATTTTGATGAAAAAAGTTTCGTCACGCCTCGGGCGTATATTAGTCTTAAATATGAAATTTCAGTTTCATAAGACTTTTAGTTTCCACCCCGGAGTTGACACACACACATACCTTTTTGCGGGACTTGGTTATTTGGACTCGGGTCCCCTAAAACGTGTATTTCCGTTGAAAACTGGAATTCAAATTTTAACGATCGCAATACTTTCCCTTACTATATATAGTAAGTGAAAGTAAAGAGATCATATGTGCCATAGTCCGATTCTCAACGGAGGAAAATGAAATTTTAAGTGTTTTTTTGTTATCCATGGCTTTCATCGAAAAAGGTCAAATGTATTTACTTCATGTGCACACACAAAAAAACAAGTGGTACCGAATGAAAGAAGAGATAATTTCCCAAAAAGTCAAGAAGTCAAACCCTCAAAATAAGAAAGTAAGTGTCGCACAAAGTCATGCAGAATATTAAATTTTAATGCTATTACTCTTCTATCGTTAGGTTTTAAATTTTCCGGATCTCAGAAAAACTTTCATTTAATTAGCTTTGAAATGGTTCAAAACCAAACTGCCTTCATAGGCCAAGCAAGGATAAGATAAGGCAAGAAAAAAAAAAAAAAAAAAAAAAAAAAATTGTGTTTAATATATGACTCCTAAATGTCTAGTCATTTTGTGGAAACTGATAGTAGACCTCAAGAGAAATAAAAAGTACATATAAATTACATTCCGATTGTCTACGGTTAGGGAGGGAAATCAAATTTTGCTATTTTTTCTGTTCAATGAAGACTCTGGGTATTTTATTTTATTTTACATCATCCACCAACAGGGCAAGGCTCAATTACAGGTGGTAAATCATACAAAAAAATACATTACACTACAATAATTGAAATAATAATAATAATAATTGAAATTCAAACTAATTGGTAATGTACTACATACCAGAATAATTTATATAATAAAAACAAAAAAAAAGATATATAACTTACAAATATCATAAACTAACTAAAAAAGAAACTTTAACAATTCATCATGAATATACTCCTAAAAAAATTAATTATATTAAATAAAAAAAAAGATAAAAAGAAAAATTGAGAAGTAAATGAAAAAACGAGAAAAAAAATTTAAAAAATAAATACAAATCAGCCCAGCTCTGAGTCATTTCATTTAAAGATAAGAACAAGAAAAAAAACATTTAAAAAAATGTACACAATTTCGCAATAATATTTTCATATACATACCCACATAGATGTCACTCATACTAGATAAAATAAAATCAGTATATTATTATTTTATTTTATTATATTTATGTTATCGAAGAATTTAAATGTAATAATCATTTAAATTGATTGAGAAATAGTGGAGATATTTTGTAAATTAGCAGTAATTTCATTCTAGCTATAAGAGACGAACTGTGGTTTGCAGTTGAATAAACATACCTTTATATAATTTTTTATTTGATATCATTCAAAGGAGTATTTCATTTCGAGACCAATTTATTCGAAAGCTTTTTAATCAAACATATTTCCCCTGGTTCCATTAACCGATTGGGTTCGTATTTCATTTGTAAATTGAATCTTTGAATGGAAAAATGTATTAATCTAATATAATCATCAACTCGGTGGGCAATAAGGAAAACATTTCTTAGCAAATATAAAAGCAAATTTTTAGAATTTCAATAAATTTCGTTTTCTGGAAAAAAAAAATATTTAATTTAATTTCGTTCCAATTTGGCATTCAATTTCTAGTATAAACATTAAAAAAAAAATACTATTCAAAATCAGTGGAGGGGTTATTCAAGAATATCGAATGATTTTGCTCAGCCAGTCTGCCTTATGTTTCTATTAGGGTTTGTCGGTTTTTCAAAACCGGTTTTTTGTAGAAAATTATGAAATACGAAAACCGGTTTTTTAGTAGAAAATATCGGTTTTCAATGTATGAATAAGACTTTTAAACAAATTTGAAAATGACAAATATACTAGATTTATGAAATCACTATTGCAAGCGGTTTGTTTCTTGGAATCTGCATTTGATTGACTATCTATTAATTGCATAACAAATAGCTTGTTCATACGAGAGTCATTGCAAGACTTTGGCTCTCTCTTGATCGCTTTCAGCTTGCTTAGATAGCTGTTTTTCCACGTTTCATCCCATTTTTTAAAAACATTTTCAATTAGAGGAGGCGCGCTAGCTCTGATGGTGTTAGCAGTGCTTTACCAAGACATGGGAGAGTAAGAGCCTCTTTGGATGCCTTATCTGCAATTTCATTTCCCATTACCCCCATATGACCCGGTATCCAGACATAATGAATTATTTTTCCGTTTTCAGCCATTGATTTGGTCAATTCCAGGATTCTTAAAATTCCTGGATGACTGGAATACATATTGTCAAGTGCTTTTAGAGCGCTCAATGAATCTGAGGCAATGATGACGTTTTCTATCGAGAGAGTCCTAGAATAAACTAAAGCCATTTCGATCGTATTCACTTCAGCTTTTATAGAGTAGAAGCTTTTTCTAAAAGCTTAATCTGGATTTTTTGTTAAAGCATAGCAACATTTTGTAGAGACATTTATTTATTTTTTTTTATTTCTGTGTTAGGTAAATGGCAACGATCTTTCTATTGTTGTTCCTAAGTGCTTTACTGATTTATGGGTTATGTTCGGTCTACCATTGCAGACTTTTCCTATATATTATTGTAATTTTTGTCCAAAATTAAGAAATATAAAACTTTGTAACATTATTGTTTTTTTTTTTGTTTTTTTTTATTTATGATGAAATGTTTCAAAGTAAAAGTTCTAAAAGATAGTGGCGGACCTTGGTAAGAAATTCTTCAGTGAAGTGGAAAACCCTTGGCCGAAGTTCAAGATTTTTCCCTCCGCTCGCCAATATTAAGTTTTGTTGTCGGGAAATCCCGGAAAATAAACTGGTTCTTAGGGAAAACATGCATGGTAGGGCACAATAAGGCCGTATTTCAAAATCTATTAGGCTAAATTGACATTGGAGACGAAACGGGATGCCGTCCAATATCTCTTGCCATAGTGAGGCTCTAACCCACATCAATCCGTCTAGGCTTACTTCCTGTTAGCGGGTTAATCTTGATATTGTATCCCCATATCTCTGAAATATATCAATATGATTATGAGATGCTAATATGTAGTGCGAGACACAATATTTATATTTAATTTTAATAAATAGTAATATTAATAATAATAATAATTAGATCTATTATCAGGTAGTTGGTTTCCAAAGAAAGTTATTAAATGAATCGAAACAGTATTACCAATACAAACCTCATGACCTCATTCAAAGTTTTTTTTTTTTTTTTTTTTTTTTAACAATTTTTATTGAGTAAAATTACAATCTGTCCTAATTTGGACATTAATAGTAGTGCTGAAAGATATCATACATACTACATTCTTACAATATTTACACAGCATAAAATTACAATAAAATATACTATATACAATAAAGTCAAGAATTCACTTATACCTATCTACACATACACACACTCATACATACATCACATTGAGTGGAGAATCTAGCCAGTCCTAGAACTCCAATATATTTACAAAAGGTCGCGGGGCCACTGCCGTTTCAACCTTCTAGGTGGGTTGTATGGATGAGTGGAGCTGGATAGGGATTGAGCTAGAGGATTAGGATGATGAATGAGGTTCTGGTGGAATTTGGAAAAATTGGATGGAATTAGGTCTAAAATAAATGGAACATTAAGGTCATGGTGCAAGGTATAGTTGGAGATATAATAAGGAGCATTCACTATTGTACGGAGGACTTTGGATTGAAAGGATTGAATGCGTTTGATGTTAGTACGTTTAGCTGTCCCCCACAGTTCAAGTCCGTAGGTCCAGATGGGCTTCAGTATTGTCTTGTAGATTAATGATTTGTTGTCAACTGTACGTTCAGATTTTCTGTTGAGTAGTCGTTATAACTGTCCGAATGGTCGATTGAGTCCTTGTCTTTTAAGTCTTGTATGTGGGTTCCAAGTCAATCTTTTGTCTAACAGTAAGCCAAGATACCGGACTGTATCTGAGAGAGGAATCGGTAATGAGTTGAATTAAACTGGCGGACAGGATTTTTGACTAAGAGTAAAGGTTATGTGTTTACATTTGGCTTCGTTCACCTTTTCACGTCAGTTATTACACCAGTGTTCGATAAGGAAAAGGTGTCTCTGAAGGTTTAAGGATGCTGTTTCAGGATTGGAACTGGATGATAGGATGGCGGTGTCGTCTGCAAAAGTTGCCATAAGTGTAAAGGATGTAGAGGACGGGTCCCAAGACGCTGCCTTGAGTAACACCGGTCTCAACGGGATAAAGGTTAGTAAATTCTTCACCACAGCGAATTCGAAGGAACGGTTTGATAGATAGGATCGGAGAATGAGGTATAGAGACTGGGTTAAATGGATTTTCAGCTTGAAGAGTAATCCAGAGTTCCATACCCGGTCAAAAGCTTGCGCTATGTCCAGAAACGCACCAGAACAGTACTCTTTGCATTCAGGAGCTGAGGAAATATGGTCTACAACTCGGAGCCTCTGTTGAACTGTGGAATGCTGAGGACGGAATCCAAACTGATGGGAAGGAAGATTTTGAGATTCTAATATGGGTAGGATACGTTTAAGAAGAAGCCTTTCGAAGATTTTGAGAGGATGGGGAGTAGACTAATAGGCCTGTAGGATGAAGTGTTGTTGGAAGGTTTGCCTGGTTTTAGAAAAAGAATGATAGTGGAATGTTTCCATAACAGAGGAAAATAGGTGGTGCGTAGGATGCAGTTGTAAATATAAGTAAGGAATATAATAGCTTTCTGCGGAAGATGTTGGAGGATCTGGGGAGTAAGGAGATCGTATCCAGGAGATTTACGGAGGGTCAGTTTTTGGAGAAGATATTTGACCTCAGAGGGATTAACAGCTTTAGGAGGTAGGTAAAGTGGAATTGGTGACATAAGAAAGTCTTGCACTGTTGCGGTGTGATTGCTTTGGGATTCCTGGTGAAGAGTGAATACTTTGGAGAGGTGTGTGGCGAATTCCTCGGCTTTATCTTGATCAGACGCAGCCCAGGAGTCATCACCACGTCATTCAAAGTTAAGGTATAAAAATCTGGTGCAGGCTACGCACGACATACACTTACCCATGTTGTTAAAATACATTTAAAATGTATTAAATAAAGTTACAGTTTACATAAAATGTTTAAAGAATAAACTTCAGTTTCGTTGGAAAGATATGTTTTGGATTAAATAATATAACAATATAAAATCGTTACGTAAACACACTATTATTTACTTAACATTACCTTACACAACTTTTTAGCTAAGACAATTTTTTTTTTTAAACCTTTAGCTTTCCAACGGTATATCACTTTTCTTATGTTCGGAAAAAAAAAATTTAAACTCTTTAACTTGGTTATCAAGTTCGTTCCACTTGTATATGTACCCGTTTTATATCAATGCTAATGAAATGTAACGAAAAAGCTTTTTTAAATCTACAAAACTAAAGGTATTGTACTTCGAAAAGATTTAATAATTCGGCATTAATACTATTTCAGTCAGTATGAAACATAGATGAAATAAAAGCCGATTAAATTTTATATCGATATAGAAAGTTTGATTAAAATCGTTACATCAGTTTTCGAGAATATTGTAAAAGGCGTGAAATCCATGGTTTTAAGTAGTGTATTCGGTGAGCCGATTTTGGTGAAAATTTTGCTGTAACATATCGGGCGTATATTTGTTTCAAATATAAAATTTCATTTTCGTACAAATTTTCGTTTTCGAGCTAGACTTACCATATTCACAGATACCAATTTACGGTATTTGATCCTTTGGTAAGTGAAACCAAAAAATAAATACATAAAAGCTTTTTCTTTGTAGTTGGTTATCAAATTCGTTCAGCAACATATCAACCCATTTTTTTTAATCAGTGTTGACAAGATGATACAGTTGATTGTTTTCGAATACCTCAACTTGAAGGTACTCTGGAGGAAGATATTGTCCGCATTTAAGCCTCTTTTAGATTATTTCAATCATAATAAAACGTGCATAATATTAAAATTGCATTAAATTTTTTAACCGATATAGCGTGTTTAATCAAAATCATTAGAACCGCTTTCGAGAAAATTGTAATAATGTATGGTATTAAGTAGCTATTCTGGTCCTTAGATTTTATAGAAATATTCTAGAAATATCTCAGGCATATTCGGTTCTAATAGAGTTTTTAACCAAATATTATTATTATTATTTGTTTGATATAAATTACATATTGATTAAAACCTTTGGTCATGACTTCTATTACCTTAAAACGTATACCTCCGTTGAAGACTGAAATTCGAAAGTACTCATAATCGCAAAGTAAAAGTGTATGTAAGAGTATATGTATATTATAAATATAAATAAAAAAAAGGGCTCAAAGAGTAACAGGACCGCTTGTTATTGTGGGACAAAACCGTGAGGTGGAGCGAGGTTGTTAAGCAGCTTTGAAGCTCCTATAGGTTTCACCCTCCTAAACCTCGAATCCTATTTACCTCGCCTTTCTACCTCTTTGATTGAAACTTCTTTCTTGATCCCGACAAAAGATCGCAAACAGTCTTGGGAATGTTTTACAATAAGTCTCGTGCTTACTGAGTCCCCCGCACCTTTCTTATTTACTCTTAATCACACCCACATCAACAAATTCCTTTTCGTTTAAACTGTACCATTATCAATAATAATATATTGTAATCTCACCTACCTATATATGACATATACAGAGAGGAAAATTATTGCGATCGTGAAAATGTTTTAATTCCAATTTTCAACGGAAATACACGTTTTAGAGTAGTATCTTTTGGATATCAACGTCTCAATTCTTAATATTTATATTGTTGATAAATTAAACCAAATACATATATATTATTGTATATCTCAATGTATATATAATTCTTTGTAAATTAGAAAAGAAGTAGTTCATTTTTATTATCTTATTATTTTATTCACTTTTTGTCATTGTCACTGTTAATGTTTATATTAATATCACTTATTATTTTTATTGATTTGTTATTTCTTTGATTGAATAATTAATATTTTAATAGAGACTCTTGAATTATTATTATAAGCTTATTTATTATTTGTTATATATTTGTACAAGGACATTTCTTTAACATATAAAGTCATTACCTATCTGTTATTTAAACTTTTTTACAACACTTATTTCCGAAATCTGCTCCTCTGCTACCTGTAATATTTTGTTTCTCAATTATTTCAGGATAATTGTTTGTTTATTTATTTAACGTCTTTCTATGCTATTATGGCTAATCGGACGATGATACAGTGGTAGTCCTAAATTTTGTCTATCCAGGTTTTATTAGGATTGGGATCTTTAACGAGTACCTGACATCGCACAGCCTCGGAACCAAGTTTTAACGTCCCCTCCGAAGGACGGCATAACTAAAGATTTTTTACTCCCATTAAAAAATCCTAGGACCACCTGCGGGTTTAAACCCATGACTTTTGGCATAGGGGGCTGTTATGCTAGCCACCCAGCTACAAGTGATCCCTTCAGGATAATTATTTATTATAATATGTTGTTTTAGAATTAGTACTATTTAATCTACTAGAAGGAATGCTCTAAGTTATATATAGCTCATTAAGATGATTAAAACGAAGTACTCCCCTTGGGGTTAGAAGGATGAAGTAGCCAGAAGGTAATTAGGCTGAGGCTGTGGTCCCTCCGTCAGTTCTCAGCATCATCCGAGATATTGTTAGACTCCGAATTGGGAGGCTCTTTGATAATGATCCCACTCCTTCAAGCCCGAATATAGTTAATCCCTAGCCTTTCAGGCGTATTCTGAGATATTTGGATAATTTCATTTGACGTCACTTTATGCTTCTCTGGCTAATTGGACGATGCTATAGTGGGAGTCCTAAATTTTGCCTGTCTAGAATAAATTAGGATAGGGATTTTTAACGCGTATCTGATATCTCACATGCTCCCGAACTCCATTTTACGTTCCCTATGAACAACGGCTAAACCCAGGATTTTTTACTCTCTTTTCCGGTCCTATTCCAGTGTTGGTTTTACGGTTTTGTTTTCGTCCATTTGGCTCTAATTATGAGAACCTTAAAACATTCTATCCAGGATGCAAAAATCAAGATTAATTTCGCTTGTTTAACAAGAAATAAATTTTAATCATGGTACTACGAAATAAAGGCCGACCCAACCACCTGAAATAATTCATGAAGGTAGGGGGAGGGATATGCATGCTTAGGATGTCACAACAGAGTTTTTTAGTAAAATTGCTTCAACAAGAATTACTACTTTTTAAGGTAGTTTAAAGTTTTAACCATTCATAACGGCATGGTGCTGGGTATCCTGAGGTATGCGTCCCCTGGTGGTTCAAGAACATCACACAGCGGCAGAAGCGCAGGTTGGCGACCATTCAGCGAACGGCTTTGCTACGAGTAACAAAGGCTTACCGTACGGTATCGCATGAGGCGGTTCAAATTCTTGCAGCAGGGGTACCTCTCGACCTCCTTCTGCGTGAAGATTCGTTTATAGATGCCTTCAAGAGGCAAGGCTCAGCAGGTCTCCCGGGAAATATCCAAATGAGGATTGCGGAGGACCCAAGGAAATAGAAGCGAGCAATCCGAGAAGACACCATTGATGAGTGGGACCGGCGGTGGGTGACAACCTCAAAAGGTGCTACCTTGAGGAAATTCTTCCCCACGGTCCGGTCACGATTGGAAGCTAAATGGGTAGTGCCGGATTACTGGGTCTCGCAATTCCTTACTGGGCACGGGGCTTTCCGTAGTAAGTTACACAGTTTTGGGAAAGAAATAGATCCCCTGTGCCCCAGTTGTGAAGTACCGGAGACTGCTGAGCACATAATTGTGGACTGTTACGCCTTCGAAGCACTAAGGGTCAAACTACTCAGGGAATGTGGGCGGGCCCTGGGTCCTCACGGAGAGCGATTTCCTCAGCTGGTGTCCAAGCAGAATTATGGACATTTTATAGCATTTATTCATGCTTGGAAAACTTCACTTGGTCCATCAGCTTTTAACGTAGGTGGAACAGGACGAGATCGAGGAAGGCCACCTCCGAGAGAAGATGCAGTAGCCGAAGATATGGTCATCGAGGAGAGACCAGAGTGAAAAACTGGGAAGAAAAGAAAAATTCAAGATTACTACTGGTAGCACTACTGGCTACCGACACCCGTATTGCCATGAGCAAGGTAGGGAGAAATAAATAAATAAATAAAAAAAGTTTTAGAAAAGAATTTGATCAAACTCGTTTTATCAATGCATAATTAAATTGGCTTTGATATCAGTTAGGCCAAATGGAAAGTAGGAAGGTGATTACGCCTAAAGCACGCCTTTGGTTGGGACTTCCACCAGTTCTTACAAAAAGTCCCTCACATTTGCACGTGCTTCAGTTCCTATTTTCTCTTTAACTTTTCAATTAACATTCCTAGTTTTAATTGTTTCACGAGATAAAATCTCAGATAGCGGATATGTTGAACAGAGAATAAGTGGAGTATTATTAAAATATACCACAAAACAGGATGATGGACAAGGTCAAAGTATTTAAAATTCCTTATGACTCATTTCTTCAAACGTCATCCAAAAAATTATATGGTTTTTTTGAAGAAATTACTCTTTGACTAGGTCACGATGGCATGACATCAAACATAAAAACGCTTCAAATTATTTCACAGTAGCTTATTATATCAAAGCGGATTTATATTATAAAAATATCAGGTGTCTCTATTCACAAAGGTTTTATTATTCTGAGACTAATACGAAATATTATTGCAATATCTTGACTAATACAAGCTGAATTACATTTTTTTATTTATTGTAAGTATTATTTATTTATATACTTACAAGAAGAGAATCCCAAAGATGTCTCGCTGATTTTGATGAAATTTTTTTATATGAAATGAGATATTAAAACCATTATGCTATGCAAAATATTAGGGACCAACGCTTCCAGAAATCGTGTGAAAATATTGGAAATTCGATAACCACTCAGAGGAGAAAATTGCAATTTTTTGTTTTAATAAGAATATAAGAACAGTAATATACATGTATAATATACCGTTGGAAAGTTTTTGGAAAAAATATTATCTGATATACTAAATTGTAAGTTAAGAAAGAGTGATAAAAAGTCGACAAAACTAACTTATTGTTTTAGATAATAACTAGCTGACCCGACAAACGTTGTTCTGCCATATAAATTATTTCTAGGAAATTTCTAGTGTAGAAAACAAACTAACTTATGGTAAGTGTGTAAGGATGTGGTTGGTATATGATTGAAAGAGGCACGGAGCGCTGTGAACGATGAGGGAGTATAAAAATAACAAAACACCAAACATTAATTTTTGAATTTATTATTATTTATTCCTTAAAATTATATATATCATTAATTACTTACGACAGAAACACTAACAAACAATATCAATCTCTTAATGCTATAGCATGAACAATATTTTTTGTTAGCCCATCTTCAGTTAACACAAACAAACTGGATGGCTTACCCACTCGAGATCATGACTAGTATAATTGTCCGTGTGAAAAACATGAGTTACACTGAGATAGAAAATGATAATTGTAAAGGTCACTACTACGCTTGATGCATAAACAATAATGATGGCTGAAAACTGCGGAGGGAGTGAGAGGAGGCTTATTGTCTGAGAGGAAGAGGAGACCGGCTTCGGTCCCATCCCTATTCCGTGCTGTTTGCTGGCCGAGGTGTGACATCGGTAGGTCTATCGGCGGGGATAACTTACCAAGTCATAATTGATCAGTTATCGAG
Organism: Piezodorus guildinii; assembly: GCA_023052935.1. Taxonomy (NCBI): domain Eukaryota; kingdom Metazoa; phylum Arthropoda; class Insecta; order Hemiptera; family Pentatomidae; genus Piezodorus; species Piezodorus guildinii. The sequence continues at coordinate 91,848,256 of CM041294.1, forward strand.
TAGGATGAAAAAAATATTAAATTACTAAAATTACTGTTAACAATTAGAAATTGGTGATAGAAAGATAAAAATTTGGGTTTGTATGTATTTTTAATACAACATTACAAAGAGAATTTTTTTTTCCAAGAAATAAAAAAAACAATGTAAGGGGTGGACAACCCTTATCACTTAGGGGTATGAAAAATAGATATCCGATTCACATACCTATTGAATATACATATACAATCTTATAAAAATCGGTCAGGCCGCCGGAGGAGTATGGTAACTAACATTGTGACACGAGAACATTATGTATTAAAGATAATAGGTTTTATAATAAAAATAATTTTTTGCCGGATACATTATATACATATTATTTAGAGGTTACTTTTCGGTTTTTCAATATTTATAAATATTTTCCTTTAGAGACATCTGTTTGTATTGCAAATTTTTGCAAGGATTGCGCGTTTCAGTTCATATTTGAAATCTCGACTATTACATAAAGGCTAAGAGTTTATCGATATTAGCATTTAAAATTGTGAAAGAAGCACGTGTGACATGCCATTTTCGTCCTGTCCCCTAAATGGCCAGACCGTATCACTTTCAGCTCAAGCCATATTCGACTCGATAATTTGCAATACGCTTTTACATTCTCTATGTCTTGCTGCTAATTTAGATCTTGAGATAGGAATATATTAAAAGTTGATTAAGTCGTTTGGCGAGGTGTTTGGGATTTTTTATCCTGCCATGTGTAATTGATCCGGTCCATATATATTTTTTTTTCTATGAGTTGGTAATTGTAATTGAAGACTTGTAGACAACTGATCGACAGCTCATTTATATATCTGCTTATTATCTCGGCCACGAGGAGTAGCACCGACACATGGCACTTTTATCTTCCTCATTATAAATTATGCATTCATCTACTTCCGTCAATGAAAAAAAAAATCTATAATTGATTCAACTATATTGTACCTTTGTTTGAATAACTATCCAAGAGTGGTAATTAATTATTTTTAATGTTTGGAGACGGAAAAGTTAAACTCAATAACCATTCTGTATCGGCAAGTGATGACAATAGAAATAGTACCAAAACAATAGCGTTTTTGGTTTATTATTTTAAATAATAAACTAGAAACTGCCCGTAGATACCGATTACTACAACACTTACTAGACAAACGTTCAAAACTTCCAATTCTCTACAAAAAGCTCATTTATATTATTGGTCATCAGACCCATCTGGACATATGGAATTGAGCTTTGGGGCTCTACTAATCCAAAATCCTTCCCAAAATCCTAAATGCTCCTTATTTCGTCACAAATAAAATCATCCACAAATTAATATCTCATTTGTTGCAGACCTTTCTCGTACCAGATATACAACTTTTAATTCCAAACTCCCAACCCGTATAAACCCTCTTGCCCGCAACCTATCAACCTCACATATTCCTGACAATCCTCCGAGACGATTGAATAGAAGATGGCCTCGGCATCTACTTACTTAAATAAACATCGAAGTACAACCGCTGGGCAGTTCAACTTTTACGTCAAGTCAAACTTCACAAGTCTTTTACGCCTTTTATTATAATTCATCACTTTTACTTATTGTATTTATGTAATATACAGTTGTAAAATTCAATAAAAATATAAATAAAAAAATAATAATGAACTTTTGTAACCGGCAAAAAAAAAAAAATTCCCTTTACAAAATTTGTGTCTTAGATTATCATAGAACATTCCGAAAAGTATTAAATATCTTTTTCGATGTAATATATTGTTATGAAATTAAATTTTACAGAAACCACGTATTATACGAAAATACTCATTCAATGTTTTATAATACGCATTTTTCGGCCCCCAGATCTTGTACTATAAGTGGTTTGCTCAATTTTACAATAATAATCTGCATCTATTCCTGATAATCATCGGAGGTGCCTGAAATGACGGTGGCCTCGAGACCTGCTGATGACATAAACATTGATGTGCTACCTGGGTAGCTTCTTCACAAGAGTTAATCAAGCCAATTGTTACTTTTTTCACATTTACTTGTATTTTTTTCCTATACAGTTTTTTTTTTTTCCTATACAATTCATAAAAAAAAAACAATAATAATAAGTCGTTCAGGACCGAAATTTTGACTTGAAAGACACATAGCGCTCAGGTCGTCCCTTAATTGTTGATGATGACCAAATTCCTAAAATTACCTGAAATAGATGGCAACATGTAATAAATCAAAATGGTTTATATATAATCGATTAAACATATTTATAACTTTATATATTAATATCTCTATATATAAAATGATACCACGATCCTTGGTTTTCGCACTCGCTCTAAGCCACTGGACGGATTTTAATATTGTTTTCACTATCATCTAGGACATTCTTTCCTGAAGGTTTATGAGTTAAAGTTCATATGTTGTATAAAACTGATATTTCAAATTTTCAACAAAATAGCCAAACCAGAGGAGAAATTTAATAACATGAATTTTGCACTTCTTCAATATTTTCTCAAGAAACGTTAGAGCCGTTTTTGATTAAACTTTTTATATCCAAGTAAACTTTAATTGACTTTAATATCATTTAGGCTATTGATATTGATTATATATATTATATATTGATTTTATCCAAACTACCTTTAATTTTGTAGGTTCAAAAAAAAAATCTTATAAATATTTAAGTTAAAAGAACTTGATAAGTAAATAAAAGGGCTTCGTCCTTTAACTGTTGATGATGGCCAAATTTCAAAAATTTCCTGAAATAGATGGCGACATGTAATAGATCAAAATGGCTCATATATAATCTGAAAATAAAATGAAAATATTTAAAAAATCTTAAGTTTATTAAAAAGTCACCTACTGGTTACTACAAACACTACGAAGTTATTAAACACAGCCTCCGGTCACGGGTTCAAACTCGCAGGTGGTTAATGGGAGTAAAAACTCCTTAGTTATGCTGTCCTTCGGAGGGGACGTTAAAAGTGGTACCGAGTATGTGCGATGTCAGGTAACTCGTTAAAGATCCCTATCCTAATTAAACCTGGACAGGCAAAATTTAGGACTCCCGCTGTAGCATCGTCCGATTAGCCATAGTAGCGTAAAGAGACGATAAATAAATAGACAAGTTATTTAACAATCCAATAATATACAATTTTATTATAATTAGGTCGATGTAAATCTGCGACAAATTACTGTTCCGTATTTCATACAATACTAGATCTCAATTTAAGACCCGTATTCGCCATAACGACTAACAGGCTTAGCCTATTAGGGATAAAGACTTACACTCTCGCCTCAGAGAGAAAATATACCGCCCATACTCCCTGAGAAATCCTTATAGGTAGGTGGACTCCCGTAGAAGGCAGTACAGACTCTGCTATAACTCATACACAGCTGTGGCGCGGCAGTACCATTCGTGAGCTGAGATATGAAGAGGGCGAGTGTAGAGAATTCTAACCACGCATCTCTTCCCTCTCGCAATAACTTTCTACACGATCCACATTCTTTTAAGGACTTTGTATTTTCTCTATATAACTTATCTCTTTATCATGGTGGTAAATCTTCTCAGTCGAGCTTTAGAAACATCAAAATTGATCTCTGTGAGAAGTTGTAGTAATTTATTACCTATTTCTTTTATTTATATGTATATATATATATATATATATATAAGTGGTATTTTTTAGTATTAGTTATCGATTGGTTGGTTGGTTGTTATATTTTATTGGCACAAAACATCTCGGTCATCAGTGCCAGACACTCATTTTTAGAAACTAATTTAAGGTTAAATAATGAACAATTGTTTTACTAATAAAACAATAACAACAAATAGTTGAAAACAATTAACTAATAAGAACAATCAAATAAGAATAATCACTAGTAAGAAAAAATTTAACAGCATTAGAAAAGATAAACATATATCAGGTTAAATTACAAAAAAATAAAAAATAAAATAAATAAAAAAATAAATAAAAATAAATAAATAAATAAATAAATAAATAAAATATATATATATATATATATATATATATATATATATATATATATATTTATATATTTATATGTATGTAGATAAATAAAGTTAAAAATTAATTAATTAATTTAGAAAATAAAATAATAATAATTTTAAAAATAATAATAATAGTAAAATACAATTTTCAAATCTGCTTGTAAAAGTCCATTTTCGTAAGAAAGCACATCAATTCGTCAATTCTACTTATATCGTTCCCCAAAGCAACCGCGACATTGAGTGGTATTCCCCTTTGGTTCAATTTCCCTGTGTAGAAGGGACATTCCTCGAAAATATGAGTAACTGTCAGGGCTCCCCCACAATGCTGACATCTTGGGGGCAAATCCTTAGATATTAAGTGCCCATGGGTTAACCTTGTATGTCCGATTCTCAGGCGGGCCAGGACCACCTCCTCGCTGCGGTTGATGCGATTTGAGGTTTTCCAAGACTTTGGCTCACTCTTAATCGCTTTCAGCTTGCTGTGATAGCTGTTTTTCCATGTTTCATCCCATTTTTTAAAAACATTTTCAATTAGAGGGCGCGCTAGTTCTGATGGTGTTAACAGTGCTTTACCACGACCAGGGAGAGTGAGAGCCTCTTTGGCTTAGTTATCGATTGTTGATAATTTAAGTTTTTTCGGGTATTTCATACTACATTAACAAAATGTATACAAAACAATAAATTTATAAAATAATAATAGAATATACGCATGTACAAAAAAGAATCAATAAGAATCTGTAAAAGTAAAAGCTAATTATAAATAATTAATAAGTAAATAAATCAATATTAGTGAACAATAAAATCAGTGAGATTTAAAATTAACACACGATTTTCACTTACCTCCGTTGTTAAAATCATTTTAATAATTTTTTAATGCATTTAGAGATGAAAATAAACTGTCAAAGAATTAATTAAATTGAATTTCAATAGAAACACGTGTTTTATTAAATAATCTATTTTATTTTTATCTACAACAATTAGTCAGTTTCATCGACTTTTTATCACTCTCCATTAACCTTTACGATTCCGTGTATTATATAATATTATTTCTAAAATCGTTAGCTATCCAACAGTATATTATACATCTATATTACTATTCTTATGTTCAAAAACATAAAAATTGTATTAAAAAAATCTCCTTTTATTGTTTATCGAATTCGTTAAACTTGCATATTTAGCTTTGTTTATCAACGCAAACAAGATGATTTCCCTGATTGTTTTTAACTTACAAAATTAACAATATCTTAGAAGAAGAAGATTCAAAATATCAACATTTAAACCCTGTCATACTATTTCAAACACAATGAAACCTACATAATGTTAAAGCCTATTAAATCAATCTAGCTAGTTTAATTAAAATAGTTAGAGCCTTTTTTAAAAAATACGTAAAAAATTGCAAAATGCTTATAAAGTAGCTCTTCTGGTTAGCTGATTTCAATGAAAAAATTGCTGTAACATCTCGGACGTATATTTGTCTTAAATATGAAATTTCAGTTTCATACGACTTTTAGTTTTCGCGCAGGACTTTGGACACATACACACACACACAGAGCTTTTTTCGGGACTTGGTTATTTGGACTCAGGGTACCCTAAAAGATGTATGTATGTATATTTTATATATAACTAAGTGAAAGTAAAAGAAATAATGAGAAAATATTAGGCCATCAAGACTTAAACGGGTATTATGCGTTGAACATAAATAGGTCAATAGTCCAGTATGATAGTCTCTGTCACCACTATCATGACATGTCTATTATCTTACTACATCTTACTATTATCGACACGCGCAAAGTGAAATACATACCAAGATAAAATTAAATATACTTCCGATTTGACTTATTGAAAATGTCATATCATTCAATCAATAACTTACTCGTACGTCAGTGTCGATACAAAATTAAAAGGAATTAATTGTATAAATGCTAAGGAGAACTATGAGTGATACATCACGACAGTAATAACGTTCCGAGAAGAGGAGACATCACTTAGCCCAGAACTGTGATGTTGGGGCTGACATATTGCTGTGCGGTCTGAGCTTCTCTCATGAGGGTGTCCGCTGTCCTCTATCTTCTTCGCCTTACTATCACCGTCTCCTGTCGCTTTCCATTGCACGATAGTCCAGTTCCCGATCGCAATACTTTCCCTTACCATATATTATATATATATATATATATATACAGGTAAGTGAAAGTAAAACAAGATACAGTGTAAGTTTTTAATATATAATATTAAAACTTTATAAGAAAACAACATACAAAATTAACAGAAGTAAAAATTTAAGAAAAAAATATAAGAACAGAAAAATAAAGTAATACAAATTAATAAATTAATAAACGTATAGTTAATAAAAGTATATGAGATAACACGAAGTGAAGTAAAAACCAGATGACAAAGAGAATAATAAAATAGAAAATAAAACCGCTGGAAATTATTACACAATGGTTTATTATTTCCAAATAACTATATTTGGGTATAACTGTTATATCTTATTATATTACTAGAGACTCGCCCTTGCTTTGCGGCTTAAAAACTGCAGTCTGACGTATTAATAATTCATCAATTCGGAATTATGAGTACATTGTTAGGAAAAGTGCATTTATTTAGAAAATATTATTTATTATGTAACGTCTATTCATTGCTGTATTTAAACATCGGTAGAATATAAAGTATAAAATTGGTCAAAAAACAAAAATTGGTTTTGTTTATTTGTTAATTATGTTAAACGTTTCCTGTTTTGTTTGGTTTATTACTATTTTATAAGCCAAATGAACTTTTTATAAATATATTGGGATCACTTGTAGCTGGATGGCTAGCATAACAGCCTCCTATGCCAAAGGTCACGGGTTCAAACCCGCAGGTGGTCCTAGGAATTTTTAATGGGAGTACAAAATCCTTAGTTATACCGTCCTTCGGAGAGGACGTTAAAAGGTGGTCCCGAGCCTGTGTGATGACAGGTACTCGTTAAAGATCCTTATCCTAATAAAACCTGGATAGGCAAAATTTAGGACACCCACTGTAGCATTGTTTGATTAGCCATAGCAGCATAAAGTGACGTTAAATATATAAACAAACAAATATAAATATATTTGTAATGTTGATTTACTTTCCATGGGAGTCCCATTTAGTTTACCGTGAGATATCTGTTTTTATTAAATAATCCACAAGTAGAAATAATTATCAGCAATGTTAGTTATTAACAACTATTAATACTTACGTATGATTTTCTTATAATTTTTTTTTCTAAAATCTCGAGTACTGTATGACGAATATAACCTGTACGTTCACCATAACCTCCCTCATCACAACATTACAAATAGCATAAGATCGTTTATTTTGTTTATTTATTTAACGTCACTTTATGCTACTATGGCTAATCGGACGATGCTACAGTGGGAGTCCTAAATTTTGCCTATCCAGGTTTTATTAGGATAGGGATCTTTAACGAGTACCTGACATCGCACAGGCTCGGGACCACCTTTTAACGTCCCCTCCGAAGGACGGCGTAACTAAGGATTTTTCACTCCCATTAAAAAATCCTAGAACCACCTGCGGGTTTGAACCCGTGACCTTTAGCATGGGAGGCTGTTACGCAAGCCACCCAGCTACAAGTGATCCCTCATAAGATCGTAAGTTTAGTTAGAAAATATTATGTTTATTATGTTACGCCTATCCATTGTTGTATTTAATCATCGGCAGAAATTAGAACATAAAATTGATCAAAATAGAAAAATTGGTTTTATTTGTTTGTTATGTTAAACGGTTCCTGTTTTGTTCGGTTTATTAATATTTTATATGCCAATTTTTTTTATTTCAAAGCCCCTTGTAGTTTGGGTTAATATTCTCCAATATGTTGGTTTGTTGATATATGCCAAATGACATTTTTATAAATATAAACGTACGAATTTCTTCTAATTTTTTTTTCTAAAATCTTGAGTACTGTATGACGAATATAACCTGTACGTTCACCCTGACCTCCCTCATCACAACATTACAAATAACATAAGATCGTGAGTTTATGCTCTTATAAAATCTTTTCTAAAATATTTCGCGTTCCAACGGTATATTATGGTCTATTTTACAACTTATATTTCAGAAATAATTTTTTGATGACTTGGTTACAGAAAATGTATTTTTTACGTTTAAAAAAAAGCTGCATTGTAATTTATTTTACTAGTGAACCTTCAGAAAATAAGGCCCTGAATGATGGTCGATTTAAGAAAAATTACAAATTATTACACAATTGTTTATTTGTTTTTCAAAAACTATATTAGGGTATAACTGTTTATGTAGCTGCTAATCTTTATCTTCGATAATAACCGAGGTTTTATGGAATTACGTCTATTACAATTTGTAATCTTAATACATAGATCAACTTATGGTTTATTATTTTCAATAATGAACCTTTATCATTATTGAAAATAATAAACCATGTAAAATAAGCTCTTAGCAGTTTATACAGATGATTTCAATAAAAACTTCAGATTCTTGTAAATATTGAATGCTAAGCGTTCTGCAATATTTCGTGTCTTAGAGTGAGGCTGGCTGTGACCAATGTTTGAATTTGCTCATCAAGAACAGTTGAAAGACGCCCGAGCGCTTTGCGTCTTCCAATTCAAAATTTCCGGTTTGAACCAAGCAAAATACGAACGGTGGTTTTTCTTAAGTTGTCATCGCCATATACACTGAAAATTTTGTTAACCCTCTCCGCAGCGGATTTTCCTTTTCAAAACTAAAATAAATCATTAAATGACGAAAATGAATTTTGAGCAAGCAAAATACCACTTACAGCGAAGAAATCTCGGTTGAAACTGACGAATGAAAGCACCTTTACTAATCCTTTTATATAACATGTAAAAATTATCTGCCAACTAAACATTATTTAATAAACACAGTGAGGATTAAATTGAAATTATGCAATTGCTACAATGACCAATCAATTAATAGAATATTGGTGCTCGGAACAATGTCCGAGATCATTCGAGTTCATATCTACAAGAGGAGTGAGGCAAGGGGATGCTCTGGCGTGCCTGCTCTTTAATATGGCCCTGGAAAAAGCAGTGAGGGACTCTAAGGTACAAACTGCAGGCACTGTATGGAACAGATCGGTACAAATGCTGGCATATGCGGACGATATAAATATTGTGGTAGTTGAAGCCTTTCTTGTTTTGGAAGCTGCGGCGAAACGCACAGGACTCGTTGTGAACGAAGTAAGACGAAGTATATGATTTCGGATGAAGCTCTAGGAATATTTGTCGCCAAATTTGTATACTTGGGGTCTTTGAACTACGAAACCGCAACTGAGACAAAAAGAAGAATATTAGCCACAAATCGTTGCTATTTTGGGCTGCTGCCGTCATGTGACTAGGCGAACAGAAGTAACTATGTATAAAACGAAAATTCGACCTGTACTATGTTACGGCCCAGAAACATCGGCAACATTGAGAGCTGAGGACCAGCTTCTTCTTATATTCGAGCGGAAAGTGTTGCATATGGCGGTGTTTACGAAAATAATGAATGGAGGCGGAGGAGCAACAGAGAGCTGTACGATTTATATCGTGAACCTGATGTTTCCCGCTTCGTTAAGCTCAGGAGGCATCGATGTACAGGACATCTGGCCCGAATGGTTGACGATATGCCTCCAAAGAGAATACTGACCGAACACCTTTACAGTCGTCGCAAGGTTTGGAGACCAATGACCAACGCACGAAACTACTTGAATGTGGGAAACTGGATGGTCGCGGCACAATATAGGGAATCGTGGCACTTGCTGCTGGAGGAAGCAAGGAACCTTCACGAGTCTCGGAACACTTAATTTTACATAATTCACGCCTTTGTACCGCTTATTGTTCACTTTACTATTACGATCTACTGTTGCCTTCCATTACACGATAGCTTGTTACAAACATTATTATTCAGCAGATGTTATACTGACCAATCAATCAATAGAATATTTCGTGCGCGCACCACATTATTTTCCATTTCACATCCCTCCCTCGCCAAACTTGTGCTTATTCACCTAGCTAGAAATGAAATAAGGAATTATTTGAACTACAAATTGTCCATATCGAAGGACGTAGAGAATAGTTCAAATATTTGTGAGTCCTGAACTGAAACTTTTGTTAGTTCTCAGTTCTCTTCATCAAGTGGACCTCCAACTACCTCGGTAAACTTGAATACCAAATGAGCAAATACAGAAACTTAATTAGTCCCATAGCTCATAAATCAACTTATATTTTGAATCAGGTATTTTAAAAGTATATTTATTTTAAGCAGGTATCCGAAGTATTTAAAAAAAAAATCTGGTGCGTCTTTTTTAACACACAACTTTCACTTTCCTCGGTTGTTTGAAACAATTTAATTGTTTTTTAATTAAGTAAGACTTGAAAATTGTTCAAAGAATTATTTATAGTTTCTTTGGAAACATATGTTTTAGCTTAAAAAATATTACAAATAAAATTATTCGTGGGGGATCACATGTAGCATACTGGTTAGCATAACAGCCTTCTTTGCCAAACGTCACGGGTTCAAATCCACAGGTGGTCCTGGTAGTAAAACATCCATAATTATGCCGTCCTTTGGAGGATACCTAAAAAGGTACGGAACTGTAACAAGACATCATCTGCATCAAGCCGCTCTACCGCCCTAGCGGGATTTTAATATCTTAAAGCCACTTTACAAGAATTGAACTCGAATAGCCTTCGTAATAAAATTATATCAAAACTGTATTTTAAAATGATTTAGTATTTTATAAATGTAAAAAGACTTCTGTAATAAAATAAAATATATATATATATATATATATATATATATATATATATATATATATATATATATATATATATATATATATATATATTAAAAATGTCAAAACAGTTGTATAAGCCAATTTAAACACATAAGACACAACTAACAAGTCAACATAATGTATATTTCAGTTATTCATTTAGAAATATTACGATACTAGAACATTTAATATGTAGCACCTTATGTTTGTCCTAAACCGTTTCATTAATTCTTTATTTTGTTCATCTACTTTGATTTTTTTCGTGCAGTACCAGAAGTTTCATCTTTCTTCTTCGCGCATTTAAGTTCTTTCTTCTTTTTCAGCTCTTTAATTCTTATAAAGGATCAAATTCTAACATATTTTGGAATAGCATTTTGCTTTTAAGAGTCGTTGAATTTTAGAAAATAGCTGTTAATATTTAATAAAATCATATTTTAATTTAGTTATTACCTGTTAGGCACACTGTAGTTCATTTGTTAATGAAATGTTTTTTTCTTGTAGTTCTTTATTTTTGTTTGTTAATTGGATGTTCTGCACGTCATGATAAAATACATTTGATCTTCTCCAAAATTTTTATTAACGAATTAAAAGTTTTCATTCGGTTACGGTTGTCAACACGCATTTCTCTTTCAAAGTAGCCCAAATATCGGTTGAAGATGAAATTGTTGATATTTTTGAGTTGCTACTAAGGATTCTTTTAATTTGCGTCGGGTGGTAGGCCTAATAATTCCGATTTTAAATCTCTTTCATGATTCTCGGTAAAAAATGTTACCGAACGAATTAGTTAAATTCGTCTTTTCGTTTGCAGAAATGCTGCCATTGTTTATGAAGAGTTTTTTTTCTATTGAAAAAACGTGAAATGACAATTTCAGTTTTTTAGCTTTATCTTAGTGTTTTGTACAAGCGCCAACGGCACAACATGCTATTTTAAAGCGAGATAATTACTTAGTCATATGGATAAAATCAATAAAAACGTTCCGAACACTATAAACACAACCTTCATGGTGAGGGAGCGAAAAGTTATTTTTTTCAAGTCATAGTTAAATATTGCTTTTATATAGTTTTAAATTTTGGGTTATAATATAAGTTCGTACTAAAGATTTCAATAAAACTTGATATTCTTGTAAATATTTTAATCAATTATATATGCGATGTCTTGTGTCGTAGAGTAAGGGTCGTCTGTGACCAATGTTTGAATTTGGTCATCATCAACGGTTGGAGGACGACTTCCAAGTCAAAATTTCCGGTTCTGAACCGAGCAAACACTTACGGACGGTGCTTTCTCCTAAGCAATATAAACTGCAAATTTCGTTTACCGTCTGTGCAGCGGATTTTCCTGTTCTGAAATAAAAAATATCATTAAATGACGGAAAGGAAATTTTTTTCACTCTCAGGTTGAGCATGCAAAATATCACTTAAAATAAAGAATCTCGGTTGAAAATGATGCTTAAAAGCAACTTTACTAATATTTTTTTGGTTGATTATTTTCAATAATTAACCTTTGTTATCGACCAACAAAAAAAAAAAAAAAAAAAATTATCCGTCACTCAAAATTTTAGAGCTAACGTTTCAAGATACGTAGAACTCGAAAAACGAATACAAAAAAATCCGTTTGTCTGCCGTCCGCTGAATTTTTCAGAAACATAGTACTTGATTATTTTTTAAATTAGCCACAAAAATACTGGGGCACGTAACGATGATCCTAACACCTAGACATTGATATCAGGTGGTAATTTTTAAAATGGCGGTCGATTAAAAGTGATTGAATACAATAACTCAGATATTTTGTAAGATATAGACAAAAATTACTAGTGTTTTTCAACCATAATACCGCAAATAATTATAAAAAATAGAGAAAATAAATTACCTATAAATAAACTCATAATTCTAAACCGAGCAAACCACTTACGGACGGTGCTTTCTCCTAAGCAATATAAACTGCTAATTTCGTTTACCGTCTGTGCAGCGGATTTTCCTGTTATGAAATAAAAAATATCATTAAATGACGAAAAGGAAATTTGTTTCACTCCCAGTTTGAGCAAGCAAAATATCACTTAAAATAAAAATCTCGGTTGAAAACAAAGACATTGTGATATCAGCTGGTAATTTTAAAATGGCGGTCGATAAAAGTGATTTAATCCAATAACTCTGATATTTGGTAAGATATATACAAAAATTATTATTGTTTTTCAAACATAATACCGCAAATAATTATAAAAGATAGAAAAAAAAAATTACCTATAAATACACTCATAACTCAGTTATTTTTGAGGATAGAGAAAAATATATGTATATATGTAGATAGGCCAATAAACCGAAAACATAAAAAATGAAATAGGCATTAATTTAGATATTCAAATCACAAATTATAATAGATGTAATACCAAGAAAACTCGGTTATTGTCGAAGATAGAGAAAAATCAAATAGATTAGGAGCTCTAAACCGTTAAACCCTAATACTGCTATTTGGAAATGATAATCCATTGTGTAATAATTTCAGATTATTTATACTTTATTGGCTATGTAAACATGATTTTATAAACACAGGGAGGATTAAATTGAAATATTGAAAAACGCTATATACTTATACTATTACAACCCAACACTTTTTTATTATTGGGCCTTTGTTTAGGCGTTTTCTGTTAATTTTGCTATGGATACAGTACCTTTTAGTAAGCATCGTCCCATGTGATCTACAGCGATGCCTCGAAGAAAGAACGCTGTTCGACCTTTATCAACTTCAGCATGAGCATCCAGAATGTAAAGTCGATTTGACCAATCGTTGACATTTCCTCCCCTTCATGTCCCCAAACACTCTGCGATGAATGGACTACTATCGTGGCATTCAGGGAAATGTCAAGAGATATCGTCCTCAAAGGCTTTTGTACAAGAGAAGTACTTAAGTATCTACCATGGGGTACCACCACTGCAGGCAACACTGTATGGTATGGTGTTTTGAGAAGGAAATTGTACGTGAGAAATATTATTATATATTTCCCATACTAAACATAATTCTTTAATGTTAATCCAAGAAAAATGGTGGGTTTCTCTTCAATTATAAACAACGGGAGCACGCATGATTGCCCAAGTACAAAAGATCAGAACTAATAACAAAATTAAAGAATTCATAAATGAACAAAAATATCTGTATTGAATAATCATAATAATGAGTGAAATGTTATGAAGGAAGAGAAGGCCAAGGTTAACACTAAAATAAATAATAAAATATAAATAAAAGCTAAATAAAATTACTTAAAAAAAAGGAAGTAATAAAGACTAAAAAAGGAATAGGGAAATAAAGATAAATATAGTTTACAAACGTATGAAAGGTAACATTAAGTAAAGTAAAAGCCAGAAACCAAAAAAAAAAATAATAATAAAATAGAAACGAAAAGCATAGTAAAATAAAAAATATTACATAAAATAAAAAGTACATATTAGTATTAAGAGGGTAGTATTCTTGGACCCATCCTTTTTACAGTCTTTACAGCTGATATCCCAACCCATCCTTCCGACTTCATTTCTACTTATGCTGATCACACCTGTGTATTGTCAGTCAATAATGATCCCACAATTGCCTCTCGAACTCATCAATACCACATCAGAGAACTTAAAGTATGGTGTCAGAATTGTAGGATAAAAAAAAAAATTCCAATAAATCCCACCAAATAACCTTCACCCTGCGTCGTAAACCGATTACATCCGGCCCTACTGTTTCCTTCAATAACACTCCGCTTGTCACTGTCGAACAGATCCGATATCTAGGACTCCATCTGGACAAACGTCTTACTTGGAATCCTCACACAAGACTGAAACGACTACTTCGACGTTTTCGACTACTTCAACTCTTACTGGACAAACGCTCAAACCTTCCAATTAACTACCAAAGACTTATTTTCATGACCACCATTAGATCCATATGGACTTACGGAGTAGAACTTTGGGGCTCTCCTGAATCATCAAATTCCTCTCCTATCCAATCCTTACAATCCAAAATCCCTAACGTTCCTTACTTTTTCATGAATAAACTCATCCATAAAGACCTTAATATTCCATGTTACTAAATTAGCTTGACAAACTCTTTACTTGGAACCCTCATACAAGACTGCACAAGAAACTGCACGACGTTTTCGGCTACTCCAACCCTTACTAGACAAACTTTCTCCTCTTACACTTAACTACAAAAGACTCATCTACATGACTATCATAAGGCCGATATGGACTTACGGAGTAGAGCTTTGGGGCTCTACTAAACCATCAAATTCTTCCCGTCTCCATTCCTTACAATAAAAAATCCTTCGAAAAATCCTCAATGCTCCTGATTTTGTCACGAATCGATCCATCCATAAAGACCTAAATGTTCCTGATGTTGCTGACTAGGCCCGAACCAGGTATCACTCCTTACATGACAAACTCCATTCCACTCTAATCCACTAGTTTCAAACCTTGCCTACTCAACAATCCCTAATAATCCTCTGCGGCGTCAGAAAAGAAGATGGCCCCGAGACCTTCTGGTTTAGCATAGTTATTGGAGATCTGCCAATGGGCAGTATCCCTACGTGTGAATCATGACACTATAATCTTGTATCACATTTACTGAATGTATTTTACAATACAGTTGTAAACATCAATTAAAAAAATATATATATAAATTGAAATAACTACCTTTAAAAAAGAGGGTCTTAAATAATAAAGAAAAATTATCATAGCGACAAGTTTAAGTCATACCTACTGTCTTAACAAATGCTAAAAAAGAACGGTAAATTATTTTTAACACGTTGAGCGCTATGCCGATTTTCGAGGATGTCCCCGCCAGGCCATGCTATCTAAGCGATGCTCAGTTGGAAAAATAACCATTTAGTTGCCAAAATCTTAAAGTTCTTGATCTAATTAAAAATCCTATTTTTCTTTTAAGAGTTTCAGATGTCCTTTATCAGAGAGAGTGAAAAAATTACTCCTATTATATCTTTAAATATATTTATTTTTTATCCTTATTATCATTTTTAATCTCCGTTATGCCGTACTTCGGAGGTAACTTAAAAAGTTTTTCTCGAGCCTTCGCGATGTCAGGTACTCCTTATAGATCCCTACTCTTATTAAACCTGGATTGGAAAAATATAGGGCTCTCTTTACGTTTTTCTCCAGTACGTTTAGTACTTTGTACAGCTTTCTATTAGATAACTTTTTTCTAAAATCTTTAACTTTTCAATGATGTATAATTCTTAATTTCCATTATTTTCAGAAGCGGTATCCTTTGTAATTATGGGAAATATTGATATTAATTATTGACAATTACTTTAAGCTGATGAATCAATCTCGTTTCATAATTGTTTAAAACAGGAATTCGAAAATTTCGTATTTTGAGTATATATTTCAAGCATAGATAGTTGAAAGTAATATTATTTTTATGCTAGACAAAGTAAATTCCACAAAATTACCAATACCTCTAGTTAGTTCTCTACTTATCTTGAATTCAACTCTTTAGAATTCGACTTCTAAGAACGGCTCTAACAAACATGCAAACCTTTCCTTTTAGGGCAAACTGGGTTTGGAAGAGGGTTCGGATAAGCTTGGCTATATTTGCCAACCTTCGTTTACAGCCATCTCATGCCATCTCGACTTCGACAAACATTTACCGTCAGGCTGTGTTCTCGCTTGTACAA
This sequence comes from Piezodorus guildinii, assembly GCA_023052935.1. Taxonomy (NCBI): domain Eukaryota; kingdom Metazoa; phylum Arthropoda; class Insecta; order Hemiptera; family Pentatomidae; genus Piezodorus; species Piezodorus guildinii. Next base: position 91,864,686 of record CM041294.1, read on the forward strand.
ACACATCACGATAGAAATGTTTCGGATTTACATTCGAAAAACAAGTTACATAACGATATTTATAAACGTATCTCCTTAAACATTAATGTGAAAATGTCCAGGCTGACGTAACTAATTGATATCATCTTATAGATTAATTATTTAATTAGAGTTTCAGAAATAATTATATGCTTTTATTTTCTTTACTTTATTTATTTATTTTTTTTTAATTAACTTTCAAATAAGCCCGACGAAGTATTGTAATCGGTTAAAAAACATTAATTACAAATTTAACCTCAGTTTTTACGGTTTTCGAAGTCTAATAAATAAATAACGTTTGATGCGTGCACATTTCACACATTTTTATATAACATGGCTTACATCAGAGAAAAAACATATTATAATTATTACTACCGCTCATACCATAGAATATTGAATTAATAATATTTATTAACGTTGAGAATCTGGTGCGCGAAACACAGCTACTTTCACTTACCTCCGTTGGTAAAATCGATTTAAATAGTTCATAAGAATTTTTAAATACTCTTGAGTGATAAAAATAAATTGTTAAAGAATTAATTAAATTTAATTTCAATAAAAACTTATGTTTAATTATATAATCTATTATGTTATTATCTATGACAATCGTTTAGTTTTATCGACTTTTCACCACTCTCCATTAACTTTTACAATAATACTTTTAGATAATATTTTTTCTAAAATCTTTAGCTTTTCAACGGTATATTATACGTCTATATTACTGTTTTTATATTCAAAATCACCAAAATCGCACACAAAAAAAAATACTTTTTTCTTTTAGTTGGATATCGTATTCGTTCAGGTGATATATTTATCCGTTTTTTATTAGTGCTAAATAGATGATATAGTTATTTTCATATTTCTACAAAATTATAGTGCTCATAAAATTTTACATCAATATAGAATAGAATAGAGTTTATTAGTGACCTGTTACATTTAGGACCAACCTGGTCCTCTCTTACAATGAACAGGAATTGTATTTACATTTATATTTTAACTTTAGTCAGGTCTTTTAAGTCAGTATTTACAATATATATATATATATATATATATATATATATATATATATATATATATATATATATATATATATATATTCTTAGTATTAATACTTTCTAATGTTTAGAACATCATCAAAACAAAATAAAACATCCAATTTGAGATTAAAATAAAAATAAATAAACATAAAAGTTAAATTTCCTTTTATGTTTATTTATTTTTATTTTAATCTCCATTATTCTTTTCTCATAAACGTTTCTAATACTCTTATATAAGCTATATTTATAGGGAGTTGTAGCCGTTTTTGAGAAAATTATAAAAATGTGCTAAATATTATAAAGCAAAAAAAGCTAAATTGTATACAGTGACTCATCTGGTTGGCTGATTATAATGAAAAAGTTTTAACATCTCTGGCGTCTAGTTGTCTGGAATATGAATTTTCAGTATTGTACGACTATACGCTATCGTACTAGACTTACCACACCGCCACACACACACAGATCTTTTTGCGGGACTTGATCATTTGAACTCAAGGGATCCTGTATTTCTAGTGAAAATTTTCACGATCGCAATAGTTTCCCTTAATATATATTTCATATAGAGGTAAGTGAAAGTAAAAAACCTTTTAAATGCATTTAAATTATAATATTTGGTGTCACGCATATAAAATATATAGTTGCGAAAAGTATTGTTTTATGTTTTTAATTCGTAAGGGTTTATTCATTTTTTAAAATATTAAACCGAATGAATTCAGAAGTCACCGTGGTGTAATATCTAGTATAAAAGCCTTTTTTGCCAAGTCGCCCGCTCAAATATCGCAGACGGCCCTAGGAATTTTTAAAGGGTGGTTATGCCATCTTTGGAGACGTAAAATGGTCGTCCGGATAATGTGCGATGTCGTGTACTCGCTAAAAATCCCTGTATTTATTAAACCTGAATAGGCGGGATCATTGCAGGGTGGTAGCATACACTCCTATGCCAAAGGTCACGGGTTCATACCCGCAGGTGGTTCTAAGATTTTTTAAGGGCGTAAAAATTCTTAGTTATGCTGTTCGGAGGGAATGTAAAAAGATGGTCCCGATGTCAGGTTAAAGATCCCTATCATATTAAACCGGGTAAGCAATTTAGGACCATGTGCATCGCCCTGCTAGTCACAGTAGCATAGTAAGGCAATAAATAAACAAACAAACCTGAATAGGCAATGTTTAAGACTCGCACTGTAACGTCGTTCATTTAGTCACAGTAGCATAAAGGAGTTAAAAATAATAATAAAAATATAATTAAAACTTGATTATAAACGATAATTCTGTTTTAAAATTTTAACTTCCAGTGGGTGGTTGATAGTCAACCAGTGGCTAAAAGTATTATACATAAAATAGTTATGAAACTATTAACAATATCATAATATGAAAATAAAACATTTTTAACATTCTAGGCAATAATTATATTAATATTTCTACGATTTCTAATTTTTAAACTAAATTAGCTTTTTACTTAAAATCTTCTATTTGGTTGGAAACTCATTTTGGAAATTTTCGACAGTACCCTTTTCCTTCATTATTTTAAAGGAAAATATCTCACTCTATATGAAAATAAAAATTAAGAAATTGATATCCCTTTTTCAGTTTTGGGTTAAACGATATTTCGAGCTTGCTTTCTATATGATAGTGATAGTGATTAAGGGTGGATGGAAGGTGATAGGATTGAGTGGTGAGAGTGCCTTTGTCAGGCGATAGTATTGTCGAAGAAATATCTGTGCCTCGTATTATGTAGGCTATCGGGCCGTATTTCTCTCGCAGGAATTCTATTCCTTTCAAAAATTATTGTATGACTCTATTGAAATGAAGGGATTGGATTTAAGTACCATCGGTCGGGTCAATTTAATTTTTTTTTTTTTTTAAATATCATCAGCTGGTTAAGGTCATAGTTCTGTAAGAAAAATGTAAAAAAAAGAAGTGTCTCCTACACTGAAAAAATATTGGAACAAATACATTTATAAAAATAAGTTACACAAACACTCGACTTCACTTAGTTCTAGTTTAATTACGAAAATTTCATTTATACATTGAATCGTTTCTATTATACAAAATAATAATTCACGTTCGTCGATTTGATTACCTTCCCATGTTTGTTTATAAGATAACATTTTTTCTTGTATATTTAACGTTACTTTATTCTAATCCAAACCTTGTCAAAATTAAGTTTTAGGTGGAAGATTTATATGTTAATTCATTTAATTCTCTTTATCCTAATGTGGCTATTCTATCCTCTGTTCTATGGTCCCAAATGTGTCTCAGTTATTTCGATGATTTTTTTTTTTTTTTTTAGGTAAAACTATACAAGAAGGAATTAGTCCGGGTAGCAGTCGATGAATGAAACAATTAGGTAGTTTCAACCATTCGGTCTCCATTCACCTACAATGCGCCCTGGTGATGACCCACAATAAGGGTCGAAACGTTGGCAGAAAATAAACTGTGAAAACTACCTTATTGTTTCATTCATCGACCGCCACCCGAACTAATTCCTTCTAGTAATTCTCAACGGTTGACTAATTATATCCAATATGGAAAACTATAAAACAAACCACTTAATTAGAATCTGCAAAATGCGGACTGTTTGAACCCGAAAAACACATTTTATTTAATATATCTGTTCTAGTCAAGGTAAACAAATAAGTGTGGTGCAAAATTACATTATTTCAATTCGAAATAATTTTTAAAAGAAGCCATTAAATTGTCCAACGTTTATGCTTCTAATAACCTTAAAATATAAATAATCTCGTCAAATCTTTAATAAGCTTTCTTAAAAATTGTGTTCAAGTTGAGATTCCTTTTCAGGAGTGAAGAATACAGTTTTTAAGAAAGCTTATTAAAAGTACCGTTTGTTTATTTATTTAACGTCACTTTATGCTACTATGGCTAATCGGACGATGCTACAGTGGGAGTCCTAAATTTTGCCTATCCAGGTTTTATTAGGATAGGGATCTTTAACGAGTACCTGACATCGCACAGGCTCGGGACCACTTTTAACGTCCCCTCCGAAGGACGGCATAACTAAGGATTTTTTACTCCTAAAAGTACCGTTTTCACCAGATTATTTATATTTTTAGGGTTTATCCATTTAAATGTGGTAATGGATTATTTGTTTAGTCATTCCTCTATGAAAAAGAGTAATTTTTACACCAAATCTATTTTTCTACCTTCCCTGGAACCAGGTGTTATATTAAATAAAAAGTATTTTTTACGCACAAACTTTCCAATTTTTTCACGCGACTCTTGAGGACTATTAGATCCTTTTCTTGTGAAATTGGTTGCGGCAAAATCGGTATAACTTTAATAATATCTATTTATACTTTGATTTGATTTACTTATTATTAAACTAAGAATAAATAAATATGACTTAATGTATAAATATGTATTTAATAACTTGGTAGGTGTTTAGTGTCCAGAAGAGATGCAGTTAAATACATACCGTTTAAGTTATTCTAGCCCATCTGCAGTGTTTGAAACTTCGACCTTAGGTAAAAAAGGCGGTTCTGTTTACCACTACACCTTAGGTAACCCCATATAGCGGGACTACCATAACCCATTTTAATATTTATTTTTCAAAAAACATTTTTTACATGTGGCCGTAAGCCTCAGTATTAAAACATGCTGTGGTGTTACACCAATTACATGTTACTCGTGAGTGATATCTACAATAGTTATTGTACAATGGTTATTGTAGCCTAATTTCACACGTTCACGCCGGGGTGACCCACCGGTGGGTCATACTTGTCTGTTCCGTGGGGCGGGGTGACCCACCGGTGGGTCACGCATAAGTATCCCGTAGAAGGACGTGCATCACAAGTGAGGTGAGTCACTTATTTTTAAAAAATAAGTTTATTTTATTTTTTTTCAACCTTATATGTTGTTAAAATTAACAAGCATGAGGGTTTATTTATTAAATATTTTATAACTTTCTAGAACCCCCCTCAAAGGACTCATATCGGTTAATTCCACTTGATTACTCTTCTCCGAGAATTTTATTTAGCTGTGCGTGATTTATTTTCATATTTTTATTCCCATCATATGATGTAAGAATATTAAATAATAATATAAGAATCTTTTTTAAGCATTTCCATAATTACTCCTTCAAGTCATATGTGTATGTCAAAACTGTTACAACATTGCATATTGCGCGTTAGAAGCCTGGAACTGTTGCGATCTCGCATTAAACACGTTGGAACTTGCAACAGTACAGCCCCGCTCCTCCACTCGAAGTGTAAGCAGTCCCGCACCTCGGGGAAAAACGTAGATATTCGCCTCGGCGTGAACGTGTTAAAGAAACCTTCACAATAAAAACATATAAAGTAAAAGACAAAACAAAACAAATTAATAATATACATAAGGTAAATGAGGCAGATAATCAACATTAAGAATAAACTGTAGATTTTATTTGTGTATACTAAACTAATGCTTTATTACATTCCACAGTTAATAAAGGAATATGTGTTTCATACGTTTATGAGTATAACGTTTAAGAGTACTTTTGATATGGTCACCAATTTTTCGAATGATTGGGTTGTCGGAATTTGAAGGTAAAAAAAATTGTGTATGTATTTTTTTTAATCGATAGGAGTTGTAAATCAGATAGCATAGTGGAGATTAGCTTATAACGGGCCTAATCATTCGCATGTGTAACTCCAGACTATGGCAGAGTAGGTTAATATTGAGTTTTGTACAGAATCAATTTGTTTTTTTGGAGAAAGTTCATGTTTAGATTGATATAAAGCTAATTTGTTAGATATGAATAAAAGGAATATTAACAAAAATTATTTAAAATTAAATAATAATTACCTGTCGTAGATAAAAATTAAAGCAAAGGCCCACGCAGCGACATCTTCTCAGGTAAACGACGGTGTTTGCTGGGAGTTAGCAACCCTGTCCGACTTGGCTAATGATTTACCTCTCCAGAATGCATAATGAAGTGATCCTTAGCAATTATTCCATCCATCAGAAAGTCATTAAAATACTGTCGATAATGGAGGAAATAGCCTTTTAATAGCATCATTTTAAAGATATCTTATTGCGATAACAAACTAAATTGATTAAAAAAAATAGATAAACAGGAAAAACCGAGCATTTTTTTCTGTTATGAATCTCTGAAATCATGATCTCGATTGTTTTAATTATTTTTTTTTTTAAATCCGTTGCGAGAGATACATAGCAAAAAAAAATATATATATATTAATAATAATAAAAAAAATAAAAAAACTGTAGCTTTACAACCACAAAGTTCTTAGCCTCAGTACATATAGATATTTAAACTGTTTCTAGGCCAACGGAATGTGCTCATGTTCAAAACCAAATGTCAAAAGCTTTCTCTAGTCACATCTGATTTGAACTAGTCCGTATTAATTTATTTTATTTTAATATTCTTGTTTGTTGGTATCTTATACCATTTTGTACATAATAAGGATATTTTGTTATTATTATTATTTAATTTTTATGTAAAAAGTTTGATTATAACTATTATGTTAATGATTGAATTTCATGTTTTATTATTCTACTTTGTCTTAAAAAATAAGTGAAGGTAAAAATCAGTTACCAATATATTCTCAAACGTTAATTTCCTTAAAAAATCACTAATATAGAAACTATTCCTATAATTATTGTTTATAAACTTATTTTTTTTGTGAATATTTTAATTTATCTTAATTAATGATTAATATTTTATTTAATTTTATTTATTATTATTATTATTATTTTTTTTTTTTTGCAGGTTCGTACGAGTTATGACTGTCATAAGTTTCTAAATTAACTTAGTAAGTTTTTATAACCAATGAACAGTAAGTAATTTATCAGATTATCAATATTTATTTCATGTATATCTTATTTCTATATTTGTAGACATTAAATTTAAATATTATGATATATAATAAATGTTTTGTTTTTGTTTTTAATTATATTTTATTGAATTTTACAACTGTATATTACATAAATACAATAAGTAAAAGTGATGAATTATAATAAAAGGCGTATAAGGCTTGTGAAGAAACTATCCAGCGGTAGTACTTCGATGTTTATTTAAGTAAGTAGATCCCGAGGCCATCTTCTTTTCAATCGCCTCGGAGGGTTGTCAGGAATATGCGAGGTTTATAGGTTGCGGACAAGAGGGTTTATATGAGTTGGGAGTTTAGAATTAAAAGTGGTATATCTGGTACGAGAAAGGTCTGCCACAAATGGGATATTAAGGTCGTTATGGATGATTTTATTTGTGACGAAATAAGGAGCATTTAGGATTTTGCGAAGGATTTTGGATTGTAAGGATTGGATGCGGGAGGAATTAGATGGCTTAGTAGAGCCCCAAAGCGCGATTCCATGTGTCCGTTCCATATCAGATTGGTCTGATGACAGTGATATAAATGAGCTTTTTGTAGTGAATTGGAAGTTTTGAACGTTTGTCTAGTAAGTGTTGTAGTAATCGGTATCTACGGGCAGTTTCCTGTCGTTTTAGTCTCGTGTGAGGGTTCCATGTAAGACGTTTGTCAAGATGGAGCCCTAGGTATCGGATTTGTTCAACAGGTATAAGTGGCGTATTATTAAAGGATACGGTAGGACAGGAGGTCATCGGTTTTCGACTAAGGGTAAAGGTAATTTGGTGGGATTTTTTAGGATTTATTTTAATCCTCCTGTTCCGACACCATTCCTCAATGGCTGTGATGTGGGACTGAAGGATTTGGGATGCAGCGGTTGGATCGTATAATAAATGTAATTAAATAATATTTATGTTTATTAATATACATAATATTTACCAAATTAATATTTTATTTTCGATAATTATAGTAATAGTTTCGAAAACTATTGGGTAGTTAAATACGTCCATAGCGTTTTTTACTGATCTTTTAAAAAAAACCCTCAGATTCTTGTAAATATTGTATGCAAAGAGTTTCTGCGATATCCCATGTCGTTAAGGGAGGTTTGTCTGTGACCAATCCTTGAATGTAGTCATAATCAACAGTCGAAGGATGACAAGACCACTTAGCGTCTTTCAAGTCAAAATCATCGCAATACACACAGCAAATTTCATTAGCCGTTGTGCAACGGATTTTCCTTTTCTGAAATTTTTAGAAAAATATTAAATGACCGAAATGTATTCGAGCAAATGTATACCACTTACAGATAAGGAATCTCGGTTGAAACTGATACATAAAAATACCTTAAATAAACTTTTTTTTCGGAATATTTAAACATTATTGACCAAGTAAACATGATTTTATAAACACAGAGAGGGTGAAATTAAAATACTTAAAAACGCTGCGAACTTATTTTTTAATCCAATATCAATTTGTAATGTTTTTTTATTTATTTTTTTATCTCCTTTAAACAAGATTAAATAAATCAATTTCATAAACAAATAATGTAACAGTACAGGTATTTCAGAACTTACACTGTTTGATGTAAATATGTAGGTCACTTATGGCAATAGATAATGTATTTTCTTTTTCCTACCCTCTGGTTTGTTTTTACACAAAATACAATACAAATATGATATGCACACATGTCACAGATATTTGTCCTTCTATTACCCGAAGGTATTCTAAGGAGGGATTCTATGCGCGCTGCATGCACTATTAACATTTCAATGGCTTCTATGCCTTTATGTATCAATTACAAACTGGGAGGGACCATTCTTCAGGGTTATTAGGTAATGTAATAAGAAACAGAAATGTGATTATAAATTAATCGCGATGAAGAACTAGTTTATTATCTTTATTTATTTTATTTATTTATTTTTTTATTGATATCTACAACTGTATTAAAAAAAAAAAAATACATCAAGTAAATGTGATGGTTATATAGAAAATGGTCATGAAATACATGTAGAGCCACTACCCAGTGGCAGCACTCTAAAAATATTCTAAACTAGAAGGTCTCGTGGCCATCTTCTTTTCAGACGCCTCGGAGGATTATCAGGGATCGATGAGGAAGCAAGGATTGAAACTAAAGGATTGTAGCGGGAATGGAGTTTGTCATGGAAGGAACGGTACCTGGTTCGGGCTAAGTCAGCGACATATGGAATATTAAGGTCTTTATGGATGAGTTTGTTTGTGACGAAATAAGGAGCATTGAGGATTTTACGAAGGATTTTGGATTGTAAGGATTGGATACGAGATGAGTTCGATGGTTTAGTAGAGCCCCATAGCTCTACTCCGTAAGTCCATATCGGTCTGATAATGGTCATATAAATAAGTCTTTTATAATTAAGAGGAAGGTTGGAGCGTTTGTCCAGTAAGTGTTGAAGTAGTCGAAAACGTCGGGCAGTTTCTTGTCGTTTCAGTCTTGTATGGGGATTCCAAGTTAAGCGTTTATCAAGGTGGAGTCCTAGGTATCGAATCTGTTCAACAGGGGCTAGCGGAGTGTCATTAAAGGATACTGTAGGGCAGGATGTCATTGGTTTACGACGAAGGGTAAAGGTTATCTGGTGGGACTTGTTAGAATTAATTTTAATCCTCCATTTCTGGCACCATACTTCAAGGTCTCGGATGTGGGATTGAAGAGTGTGGGAGGCTGTAACAGGATCATTATCTACTGATAGCACACACGTGTCATCAGCATAGGTAGAAAGGAAAGTGTTTGGATGGGTTGGGATATCAGCTGTATAGACTGTATAAAGAACGGGCCCTAGGATGCTGCCTTGAGGAACACCAGCAGATTGAGAAAAAATGGAGGAATAGGAACTATTGTGATTTATTTTGAAAGATCTATCAGCGAGGTACGACTGGATAATAAGAAAATAGGTAGGAGGTAGAAATAGACGGAGCTTGTAAAGCAATCCCGGGTCCCAGACTCGGTCAAAGGCCTGTTCTACGTCGAGAAAGGCTCCCGTGCAGTACAATCCGCGCTCCAACGCAGAGGAGACAACGTCCACCACCCGATGACATTGCTGGATAGTGGAGTGAGATGTACGGAAACCGAATTGATGATCTGGAATAATATGATGGGAATCAAGGATTGGGTATATACGTTTCAGAATGAGCTTTTCCAGAATTTTACCCATAATACATAAAAGAGATATGGGACGGTAGGAAGATGGATTTTCAGGAGACTTTTTGGGTTTAGGAATCATTTTTACTATGGATAACTTCCAGGAAGCAGGAAAATAAGTAGTGCGGAGTACGGCATTGAAGATGTAGGTGAGGAATAGGATGGCTTTTTGAGGAAGATGTTTTAAGATATGGGAAGTGATTAGGTCATGGCCAGGAGCTTTTCGAGTAGGTAATCTATGAATGATATTGGATATTTCTGAAGGATGGAAAGCTTTAGGTGGAAGGGTCATTTGGAGGGGAATAGTTAGGTCTTCTTCTACCCTTTTAAGGTGATTAGGATTAAGGATATCTGGATGTGGAGTATAAGTATTGTAAAGATGTCCGAATATCTGGGCTTTCTCTTTGTCAGATCTTGTCCAGGTTTTGTTTTCAGTCAGGAGTGGATGGTTAAAGTCTTTGAACTTAAGAAGTTTTTTTGTGGTTGTCCATAGTGATTTGTCTGTTGTTGTAAGATTTTCAGTAAAGCTGAGTAAATGTTTAATTTTGTATGTCTTTATTTCTGATTTGAGTTTGTTAGTTAGTTTGGTATAATAAGTTTTGTCAGCTGGGTATCGTGTCTTATGCCACTTCGATCTCGCTTTGCGTTTTTCTTTTAATAATAATCGAATATGCTGTGGCAGATCAGTACGTTGAGTGTCAGTAATCTTGGTGGTCTTTGTGTTGTCAGTTATACTGCAAGTTATAGAGTCAGTCAGTTTTTTTACAGCTGTATCAATATCATTGTTTGTCTTGAGTGGAATGTTCAAGTCCAATTTGCTTTCCAAGTCCAGTCGAAATACGTCCCAGTTAATCCGTCCCTTGATCAATGAAGGAGGGAGGGGTTGAGGAACAAAACCGGAATGCAAGGAAAGCAAAACCGGGCTATGATCTGAGGAAAGGTCGTTCAGTGATCTGATTATGGTTTGGGAAGATGGAATTTGAGAGGTGATAAATATATCCAAGATATCAGGTTTTTTTTTGGGTGATGTAGGCCAATACGTGGGAGTCGAAGGTGAGAGGACAGTATATCTATGGGAAGTCGAGATACTGGAAAGAAGATTACCTCGAGAGTTGGAAGTGCGGCAACCCCACCGTTGGTGTTTAGCATTATAGTCTCCTCCAGCGATAAAGCGCGGTCCGAGGGATCGAAGCAGGGTTTCAATTTGGTTATAGGGAATGGAAATACCAGGAGGACAGTATACAGCTGAGAGGGTGAGATGGAAAGGACGAGTTGAAATGGTCACTGAGGTTGATTGTATGGCGTCAGTTGGAGTTGAAGGAATAAGGGAATGGGGTAAGGATTTATGGATAAGGATGCATGACCCTGCATGGGAAGTGTTGTCTGGGTGGTCCGATCTATATGTGATGTAGTCACGTATGTAAAAACGTGTTCGTTGTGTAAAGTGAGTTTCAGTCAAGAGTGCTATGTCAATATGGTTGTCATGGAGAAATATGTCCAGTTCGTCACGGTGGTTGAGTAGGCCGTTAGCGTTCCACAATAGGATTGCTAGGGGCTTAACACTCATTGTGGGAGATTGAATGGAATTTGGGCAAGGATTCTAGTGAGAAGGGTGATTAGTGGTAGGATAGTATCTTTAAGATCTGAGAGGAAGGACTGGAGAATGGAGCATATGTTGAAAGGGTCTTGGGTTTGATACGCCTGTGGGTAAGAGACTTGTGGATAATTTGTATGGTCAGGATTGTTGGCTGGGGGCTGAACTCGCCGTGGGGTATGATGATGTTCAGTCCGCTGAGGTACTTGAGGCAAGGGATTTGGTTGTGTTAGCTGAACAGAAGGAGATGGTATTTGGGGAGGATATTCAGGAGGCAATTTTACCCGTAAGGGTAGATGGGGAGGAACGGGTCGATGTGCAGGTTGTGGTTTAGGATGGGAGGCCGGAGGCTTGGTTTGGAATTTAGGAGGCGCCTGTCGTTGTGGCTGTAGATTCTTGTTGGCGGTGATCTCGGAGGAAGTTTTTTTTGTGTGCTCTGTAGGTTCCTTGACGGCAGTTGTAGTAGGTAGCTGCTGAATGCTGATGCCTGTTTGTTTATGAATTTCTGGAAAGTTAGTCAAATCCAAATCGGGTACCTGCGTGCGAGTATTCTGATCTGTTCGTAACTCCGCTATGTGGTGTGTCCTCTGCCGAAGAAGGTTTTTATAAACGACGCAACCCCTATAGCTAGCCGGATGGCCTTCACCACAAAGTGCACACTTTGCAGGCTCATTAGGGGATTTAGGGCAAGTATCGGAGGCGTGTGGCCCGGCACACTTAACACACCTAGCAGGATGATGGCAGTAAGACTTCGTGTGTCCTAAACTTTGACATCTGGTGCATTGAACTATAATAGTTTTTTGTCTAGGCTCTTCAAACCGAACTGTGGAATATACCAGCCGTCTTACCTGAAATATCTCAGTGTTATTCCTGGCAGGCTCCAGGTCCACGAAAAACAGGGGCAGCGCATATTTTTCTTTGGGGTGTGTTACAATAGAGATATTTCTAACATTATGGCCAATTTCTCCTAGGTCGTTTTTGATGGCTTCTGTAGGAGTGGATGAGTGGAGTCCTCTCAAAACTACTCTGTATGATTTATCTTGTTTTAATTGGTAGCAGTGGAAGTCAAAATTGTTCGTACTTAAATAATTGATTAGTTTTTTATAACTCTCCTTATTAGTTGTGTTAATTTTTATGTCATTTATTCTCGAAAAGCATTGGAAGTTTTGCTGGCCTATTAGATCTGAAATTTCTTTACCGAATGAGAGGAAATTATTAATGTTTGATACAATTATTGGAGGTGGCTCGGGGTCAGAAAATCCTTGTGGTTCCCGGAGCTGGTGTTTAATGTTGACGTTAGATGTAGAAGTAGAAGCGGTATTTTTTGAAGTTGCGTTTGAAGAAGACGGTCCAGGTGAAGGAGACGGCGCCGTTGAGTCATTTAGGTTGGCTGCAGTGGTACTGCGAGTTTTAGGTGGTGATGGCATTGTATTTGATGGCTGTTTCGTCTTAGCCGCTTTATTTATTTTTTTATTAGGCGAGTTACCAGCGGAACCAGTGTTCTTTCTCTGACGTTTCTGTAGTGTCCGTGGCTTCAAATACTAAGAGTCTGACTCGCTTATTTCAGAAAAAGGAGTTTCCTCCTCCGAGTCGTCACAAGATGGAGTCTTATCTAGATCCATGACTTAATTATTTAAAAAGAAAAAAAAATACATATAAATAACAAAATATATATGGACCTAAATAAAATTAAAGAAAAAGATAAAAGTTAAAGAATATACATCTATATATAATTATTAGAAAAAAAAAGAATTATTGACTTAAAGAAATTACTAACGAAAAGAAAATTAACCAAAAGATCTTAAAATTAAACTATTTACAATATTATATACATATACTATTAAAAAAAATCAAAGCAAACATTTCTAAGTTAATGAAAAAAATAAATAAATAAATGTCTTCGAAAAAAATAAATTTAAAAACCCGTAGAAGGAGAAAACTAATGTTTATAAATATTGTCTGATTACGTAGTTGAACAACAGTCCCGACCGATACCTCGTCAACACTAGAGAAGGATTAGCAGGCAAGCCTGGCCCTTATCTCTAGCCCAAGCGGTCACTAGTCTATGATTGCCTATAGGACAAAACGCCACTCACCTCGCTTTATGTGTTCGGTAATGTGCGTAATAGTTTAACTACTCACGATTCACAAAGTTTGAAGGATATTCATGCGGTAACACAGTGATGAGAAGGTAAAAAACATAGAGCTATACATATAGTGAATTGTACTCGCAGCCATGACACTTGAAACTTTTATTTTTTTAAGAAATGAAAAGCGGAATGTATTGCACGGGTGCTTTTCTCGACGTGGAACAAGCGTTCGACCGAGTCTGGCACCCAGGACACCTTTATAAACTTCGTCACTTCCTTCCCGCAACATACTACTTGATAATCCGTTCCTAACTCACTAATAGAACCTTCAAAATAAATCATAACCTTTCCTTCTCTTCCATATTTTCTCAGTCTGCAGCTGTACCTCAGGGTAGTATCTTAGGTCCCATCCTTTATACAGTCTATACAGCTGATATTCCACTCCATCCATCCACTGTCCTCACAACTTATGCGGATGACACTTGTGTGTTATCTGTCCATAATGATCCATCCGCTGCATCCCGAACCCTTCAGTCTCACATCACAGCCATTGAGGAATGGTGTAAGAACTGGAGGATTAAAATAAATCCTAACAAAACCCACCAAATTACCTTTACCCTTCGTCGCAAACCGATGACTTCCTGCCCCACTATATCCTTTAATAATACCCCACTCATACCTGTTGAACAAATCCGTTACCCAGGACTCCATCTTGACAAACGTCTTACATGGAATCCCCATACGCGACTTAAACGACAAGAAACTGCCCGTAGATACCGATTACTACAACACTTACTAGACAAATGTTCAAAACTTCCAATTTATTACAAAAAGCTCATTTATGTTACCATCATCAGACCCATCTGGACATATGGAATCAAGATTTGGGGCTCTACTAAACCATCTAATTCCTCTCGTATTCAATCCTTACAATCCAAAATCCTTCGCAAAATCCTAAATGCTCCTTATTTCGTTACAAATAAAATCATCCATAATGACCAAAATATCCCATTTGTTGCAGAACTAAGCCGAAACAGATATGACTCTTTTCATTCCAAACTCCCGACCCACACGATCCTCTTGTACGCAACTTATCATTCCCATCTATTCCTGACAACCCTCCGAGGCGATTGAAAAGACGATGACCTCGAGACCTACTTTAATTAAATTGACTTTGAATTGCTACCACTGGGTAGTTTCTTCACAAGACATTATCACGCCCATAAGTGTAAATTATCCTATTTACTTGTTGTATATATTGTATGTACAGTTGTAAATATCAATAAAATATTTTTAAAAAAATAAATAAATAAAAAATCGTCGTTTGCTAAAGTTTAGTTAGCATAAAACTTTTTTTTTTTTTTTTTTTTTTTTTTTTTTTTTTTTTTTTTTTTTTTTTATTGAGAAATATTACAATTTGTTGCATAATGAACAGTAGTAATAGAGATGTAGTACACATTCATACAATATATACAGCCAATAATGATAAAGTCAATTTACATAAAATCGGAAATAAATAAATTCAAATATATACAAAAAAAAAGCAACAAGAAACAAATCAAAACAACAACCTGTAGTAGAGATAAATACAAGTTGGGAAATAAATAAAAATCATACAAGCATACTTAACTATATACAATACATACAATCAGCCAAAGGAATCCTAGACTCGGCTGCTCCCCCCACAAGTGGGGGGAGAAGCGGAATCCAAGAGATCCCAGCGCCTCCCACTCAGCGCTTCACTGGTGTATGCCAGTGAAGGCCGAGCCAGAGCGGAATAGCCACAAACATACAGTACATGAGTGGAGGATCTGACCAGTGTCAGAACTCCAGATAAATGTTTACAAAACGTCGCGGGGCCACTGCCGTTTCAATCTTCGAGGAGGATTGTAGGGATGGGTGAAGCTGGAAAGCGATTGAGCAAGAGGATTAGGATGATGAAGAAGGTTTTGATGGAATTTGGAGAATTTGGATGGTACCAGATCTAAAATAAATGGAATATTAAGGTCATGGTGTAGGGTACAGTTGGTAACGTAATTAGGAGCATTAACTATTGTTCGGAGGACTTTGGATTGGAAGGATTGGATACGTTTGATGTTAGAATGTTTAGTTGTCCCCCATAGTTCAAGTCCGTAGGTCCATATAGGTTTCAGTACTGTCTTATATATTAGTAATTTGTTGTCGACTGTAAGATGAGATTTTCTGTTTAGTAATTTGTATAACCGGCCGAATCTGCGGTTGAGTTCTATCCTTTTAAGTCTCGTATGTGGGTTCCACGTCAGTCTTTTGTCTAGTAAAAAGCCAAGGTACCGGACTGTGTCTGAGGAAGGAAGCGGTATGGAATTGAATTTAACTGTTGGACAGGATTTACGTCGAAGGGTGAAGGTGACGTGTGTACATTTGCTTTCGTTCACCTTAATTCGCCAAGCCTTACACCAGTCTTCGACAAGGGAAAGGTGCCTTTGGAGATTTAGAGATGCTACTTCAGGATCGGCATTGGATGATAAAATGGCTGTGTCGTCAGCAAATGTTGCCAGAAAGGTATCGGGATCGGTAGGGATATCGGCGGTGTAGAGGATGTAGAGGACGGGTCCTAAGACGCTCCCTTGAGGAACACCGGCCTCAATAGTATAATGTTTGGAAAATTCGGAACCACAGCGAACTCGGAAGGAGCGGTTTGATAAATAGGATCGGAGGATTAGGTATAAGGATTGAGGTAAATGGGTTTTGAGCTTAAAGAGCAATCCCGGGTGCCACACCCGGTCAAAAGCTTGAGCTATGTCCAGAAAGGCACCCGAACAATACTCCTTGCACTCAAGGGCAGAGGAAATGTGATCCACAACTCGGAGTCCTTGCTGAACTGTGGAATGTTGAGAACGAAATCCAAACTGATGCGAAGGAAAATTTTTAAATTTATCTAGGATTCGTTTTAGTAGGAGCTTTTCGAAAATTTTTGAGAGGATCGGAAGTAGGCTAATAGGTCTGTAAGATGACGTGCTGTTGGAAGGTTTGCCTGGTTTCAGGAAAAGGATGATAGTTGAATGTTTCCATAAGAGAGGAAAATAGGTAGTGCGTAGGATACTGTTATAAAGATATGTGAGGAATGTAATGGCTTTCTGTGGAAGTTTTCTTAAGATCTGAGGCGTGAGGAGATCATATCCAGGGGATTTACGAAGAGGAATCTTTTTAAGAAGATATTTGACCTCAGAGGGATTAACTGCTTTAGGAGGTAAGGAGAGTGGTATTGGCGAAGTAAGCATAAAACTAACTAAAATTAAAATACAAATTTCAAACAGCTACCATAGAAGGTTGATAAACAGTAAATGTTTTGAAACATCCAACCATGACACTATTAGCCTATCTCAGCCTTCAGAAAATTAATCCTTCAGTTTACGACTTGAAGTAAATCGATAAATTTGCATATCTTGAGATATTCTGCATAGTTGCATTTACGCGAATTTACTAAAATATGACGCAAAGGTGTTTCGTCAAAACCTCGCCTGATCTTAAATGACATCATCAACAGTTGTGTTTCAGCTCGTACGATTGTTTAGTTAACTTTTATATATATATATATATATATATATATATATATATATATATATATATATAGATAGATAGATAGATAGATAGATAGATATATATGCTTGTTCATTTCGAAGAAAAAGGCTACAAATATTTGTTTTTTTGTTCATTTATTTAACGTTCTTTTATACTACTGTGGCTAATAACCATTCATCATATTCAGTTTAAGATGTTGAAAATAATAATCCAAGCTCGCCTCTCTGGAAAATACCATATTAAATTTTCCCATACAAACAACACTTACAATATTAGCCCCAAAGAAATCTGTACAATATGCAATATGAACACATATGAAACCATATACCATTTAATAGCAGTCTGTCCAATATATTCAGCAATTAGAAACCACTACATCCCTCACGCTAATAACATACCAGAAAGCCTATTTCCTACAATATTAACTATTGATGACCCAATTAAAATCAAACTGCTCTATTATTATTTAGTACCTTAAAACTAAGATCATTTTTAATAAATGAGTAATATTTATTAACAATTACGAGCTACATTAGAAAATAATCAACTATTTATAAAATTAATAACACTGTACCTAGTCAATGTTTCATAATGATGCCTATGTAATAGATAATGTTTGTACTATTGAAAAGAACTATTTTAATCCATCACTATTTTAATTAATCACTCCGATGTTGTTTAAAATGTATTTGTGTATATACATCTATATATATTAAAAATTTGTATTTCAAAGACTACTTAAAATCTAAAATACTTTAATACTTCTATATAAGTATTATATAGATAATATAATTTTTTTTTTATATAAACCTGTATAAAAATAATTTGTTACTTTCTGCTTATTTTGTTTATTCTACTGTGCTGTTTAATGCTTATCTATTATCCTATTGTGATTTGTTCCGTTTCATGTTTATTACTTATAATTGTTATTAATTGATGTTTGTAATGTATAGCCTGACCAGGTTCTATTTGTATAGGGAACCCCCAAAGACCATATATAAGAATATATATTTATAAATATATATATATATATATATATATATATATATATATATGCTTGTTCATTTCGACGAAAAAGGCTACAAATATTTGTTTTTTTTGTTTATTTATTTAACAAATTCTTTTATACTACTGTGGCTAATCGGACGATGCTACAGTGAGAATCCTAAATTTGCCTATCAAGGTTTTATTAGGATAGGGATCTTTAACGAGTACCTGACATTGCACAGACTCGGGGCCATCTTTCAACGTCCCCTCCGAGGTACGGCATAACTAAGGATTTTTTCCTCCTATTAAAAAATCCAAGGGCCACTCGCTAGGATTAGTTTAAATGAACTTTTCTACTCTCCATTGATTTTATGAATAACGCAGAGAAAACGAAGATTATGTGCACCTTACCTGTATGTGAAGGGGGACAGGTAAGAATGCTGATTTAAGTAAGCACCACTTATGAAGATATTGAAGTATGCAGTTTAAATAAGTCACGTAGGCACGTAGTTGAACTCGTGACCATTGGCATAGAAAGGTGTTATAATAGCCACTTCGTTATTGGTGACCCCTTATTTATCTTTAATATATATGTTTGATACATATCATTTCGAACAAAAAGGCTAAAAATATTTGTATTGTTTTTGTCTATTTATTTAACGCCACTTTATGCTATACTGGCTTATCAGTGACAGTGTGAGTCCAATTTTTCCCTATCTAGGATTATTTAGGATTGGCTTGAGACCACCATTTTACATCCCCTCCGAAGGACGGCATAACCAACGGCAATGAGGTTATTAGACCGAGATCATACTTAGACGCAAGGTTTTTCCCATTTTGGTACCCAATTTACTAACGGAGAGGATCCAAGATGTGTCTCAAAGATTTAGATGAATTTTTTAAAAGTAAAACTAAACATCAAACAATTAGACTCTGTAAAATATTAGGACCAATAAATCAGCAAGTTGAGAAACGAAAAACACATTTGATTCAATATATCTGGTTCTATTGAAAAAAAAATATTTATTGGTATTTACAACTGTATTGTACAACACATCTAGTAAATAGGCTAAAAGAAAAAAGGCATGAACAAGACATTTAGAGAAGATACCCAGCGGCAGCACTCTAAACTAGAAGGTCTCGAGGTCATCTTCTATTCAGACGCCTCAGAGGATTATCAGGAATTAAAGTAGAAGATAGGATTGAAACTTGAGGAATAGAGTGGGATTGGAGTTTGTCATGAAAGGAATGATATCTAGATCGGGCCAAATCAGCAACATACGGAATATTAAGGTCTTTATGGATCAGTTTAATAGTTACAGAGTGAGGAGCATTGAGGATTTTACGAAGGATTTTGAATTGTAGGGATTGGATACGGGAAGAATTTGATGGTTTAGTAGAGCCCCAAAGCTCTACTCCGTAAGTCCATATAGGCCGTATGTATGTAGATGAGCCTTTCGTAGTTAAATGGAAGTTGAGAAAGCTAGTATGTGTTGGAGTAGCCGAAACGTCGAGCAGTTTCTTGTAGTTTCAGTCTTGTATGAGGGTTCCAAGTAAGACGTTTGTCCAAATGGAGTGTGAAGGTAAAAAAATAAGTTTGGTGTCAAAAGAATACTACTTCAAAGCAGAATAATTAAAAATAAAAACCTATTAAATTATTTAAGTTTTATGCTTTCCAATAACCCTAAAAATATAAATAATTTCATACTTTTAACAACTAATAAAACAGTACTTTTAATAAGGTTTCTTAAAAATAGTGATAGATTACTTTTTATGAGTGAGACACACAGTTTTTAAGAAACCTTATTAAAACTACTGTTTTCATAAGATTATTTATAATTTTTGGGTTTTACCGAGCAAAAAATTTAAATATTTCAATGGATTAATTTTTTTAATTATTCCGCTTTGAAATGGGATAATTTTGACACCAAACTTATTTTTCCACTTTCCCTAGTATCAGAGATATTAAATAAAATGTGTTTTTCGCGAGCAAACTTTCCGATTTTTTATGCGGCTCCTGGGAAGCATTGGCCCCTTAATATTCTGCAGAGCATGATGGTTTAATATCTATTCTATTTTAAAAAGATTTTATCAAAATACTTGTGAGGTCGGATGTAGCAAAATTGGCATAAACTTCATAATATTTATTTATACATAGG
This sequence comes from Piezodorus guildinii, assembly GCA_023052935.1. Lineage (NCBI taxonomy): Eukaryota > Metazoa > Arthropoda > Insecta > Hemiptera > Pentatomidae > Piezodorus > Piezodorus guildinii. The sequence continues at coordinate 91,885,123 of CM041294.1, forward strand.
CTTGAATTACTTATAAATAAATAAATATGACTCGTATAATAAGTTAGTAGGACCTGAGTGTCCCGTGGAGATGCACTTACATACATATCTATTAATTACGTCATATTTGCAGCGGCCGGATGGGCTCAGTGCGTGCGAGGTTCTTCAATATCTTTCGATAAACCCCACGCACGTACTGCAGTCTGATATATACTGTCTTTATATTTCTGTCTTATATATTTATTTTCAAGGTCTATTCAATTTTATTTACCTATTTATGATATATATAGTTGAGGAAAGTATTGCGATATTGCAAGATTTTTAAACACAATTGAACACTCAATAAGTAAAACACGATCACAGTCCACAATAAGTAAATATTCCCAAAAAAAATCAAGTGTGCTTAACAAACGACGTTCACTTACCTCTTTGTTGTTAAAATCAATTAAAGAACTTTTAAATAAAGTAAGAGTTACAAAAAGGTTAAAGAAATAAATCGAGTTTCGATGAAAACTTGTGTTTGAGATAGATAATAATTTAACAATATAAATTATTATATCAAATAAGCAGTTAGTTTTATCCGCTCTTCATCACTCTCCATTACCTTAAACGATTTTTTATACTAGATGAATTTTTACTCCAATGTTTAGCTTCCAACTTTCGCAAGAGCTGTTTCCTTTCTTTTCTTCTTTGGTTGGTTCAAACATAAAATGGTTATATTTTCCTAATCAACAAAATGTAAAAAAATTTAATGTATTGGCATTTAATCTATGTCGGACTATTTCAAGCATAACTAAACCTATATTACCATTTACTAAATTAATTTATTATATGCTACTACATAGCATATTGATGTTTTCGGTTTTTCTCAGTCTATGCTTCACATGGCTCAGTAATAGTATGTTTTTTACCCCTATTTAAGTCTAAAGATTTGATTTCATACTTATCATCATCATATTGTTTTACATATAATTATTATTTGTATCTATAATATTTATGTATATTGGCATTTTTATTATTTTTTTAATATTTCATTGCCACTACATTCAAAATTTGTCATTATCATTTTGATATGCATCTCTTTTGTTCTCATGTTTGTAGCCCTGATGATGGCTCACAAGTTTGAGCCGAAACGTTGGCAAAATTAAAATATTCGAAAAAACGATTGATTCCCGATTATTTCTACCTACACAAAATTTCAACAGTCTACTATACATCCTCAATAATAGTTAACGCGATTCTTATTATGAAACCAAAGATGATATCTTTTAGAAATATCTGCATTTCTCAAACATGTTTTGTAGAGGACATGTTTTATCTTTAGGATTACAAATTTCCTTTAAACGAAACGATCTGATACAAACTTTTCAAAATATTAATTCCAAAAAATAATTTCTACGACCTTTTAGAAATTGACATCTCAATTCTTTATCAACTCACTGCTATTTTTATATTGGCCTTGCACTATCAGTTCTTTGAAACTTCTCTCTCTTGTATAAGTTATTCTCGTAACATATTCGGGTTTCCCCCTTAGTGGCCAATCTGGCTGATCGAGAAATCCCCGAATGGAGGACGATTCCCAGAACACGGCCGAGAACTCCCACCATTTCCTCCAGGGTAGACTTGCTGGAACAGATGGTACTAGTTGTGTTGATCGCTGTTCTGGTAAGAGGTTCCTGTTGTTGAAGTGAGTTTAGTTTAGGAGCGGGGCAACACAATACTCATCCACCTCCGAGCTTCGTAAATAAGGTAATTAGAGGATCAGATCCTCTATTTCTGGTATTTTGTGGAGCTGTGAATCAGAGAGTATTCCGAGGTGCTAGGTCGAATCCTGTTTATCATTACCAGTTCTAAAGATAGCTGATGTATAGCAATTCCAGTTACATTTTGCATAAATAGCTTCCTTGTTACTCTTTAAGACTTATGTAATTATTATAATTATCGAAGTTTATTATATATTATATATATTTATATATATATTATATATATATATATATATATGTATATGTTTTATCATATATATATATATATATATATATATATATATATATATATATATATATATATATATATATATATATATATGTTTTAAATATACTTATTGATATTTACAATATATACATCAAGTAAATTTTACGGACATATAGTTAACTGACATAAAATACATGTAGAGACACTACCCATTAGCAGCACTCTAAAAATATTACAAAACTAGAAGTTCTCGTTGCCATCTTCTTTTCATACGCCTCGGAGGATTATCAGGAATTGAAGACAATGATAAGATAGAAACTAGAGGCTTCAAGTAAGAATGGAGTTTTTCATGGAATGATAGATACCTGGTTCGGGCTAATTTAGTAACATGGAACATTAAGGTCTTTATGGATGAGTTTATTCGTGACAAAGTAAGGAGCGTTAAGGATTTTGGATTGTAAGGATTGGATAGGAGAGGAATTTGATGGTTCAGGAGAACCCCAAAGTTCTACTACGTAAGTCCATATGGTCTTATGGTGGTCATAAAAATGAGTCTTTTGTAATTAATTGGAAGGTTTGAGCGTTTGTCCAGTAAGTGTTGAAGTAGTCAAAGTAGTCGTTTCAGTTTTGTGTGAGGATTTTAAGTGAGACGTTTGTCAAGGTGGAGTCCTAGATAAAACTCGGATCTGTTATACAGTGGCTAGTGTAAGGGAGGGCAAGTGTGTTTACAATAACATTTAATATTTCCAATACTCTATATTTAATCCCAAGTGGAAAATTAAGTTCGCGTTCGTGATTCGTGTAAGCGCCAAAATTCACATATTTTAGACACTAGTCTTCTGATGAGGGTCCATTCAGGGCTAATGCAAATAATTATCTCGCCTGAAGATCGTTAGTTCTACCCCCTACCACTGAGCCACCATTATACTTCTCAAATACTTTCCTCCAATTAATTATTTAGTTTTCCTGTCCTAATTAATTTCATTTTTTGTTGCTTTCTTTTGTGTAATAAAGAGAATTTTTTTCTTTTTGAAAATTTAACGAATCTGTCTCCTAGCTGAAAAAACTAAGCCGCCCTTTAGCTAAAGTTGAAAGAGGCAGTGCGAAAGGTTTTTTTCTCGCTTTCCTTTGTGGATGGGAACAATGGACTCTTTGAGTGAGTTATGCCCGGCTCAGGGGGGATTACAACGGTACCCGTCCGATTAACTTCGTGCCCCAACTTTTTTTTTCTTTTTAAATTAATATTTTATAGTATTTACATTTATTACTTACACATACCTATGTATGAAACATATTGGAAGGGAAAGTATTGCGATCGTGATAATTTTCCGACCTAGTTTTTGTAACGGAAATACTCGTTTTAAGGAACCCACAAAAAGGTCGGTGTGTCCTTTTATATATATTTAATTATTTTAAATATATGAATAAAATAATAAATATTTAAATTATATATTATATATATATATTATATATATATATATATATATATATATATATATATATATATATTATATAATAAAACCATATAGGTAAGTTAAAGTAGTGTGTTGCAATCAGCAGATTTTTAAATTAACAGTTAGGTGTTATGGAGTTATACTTCATCTGTAGGTAAAAAAGAAAAACTTTTTCGTGGTTGATTTAACAATTAAATGATTAAAATAAATTAACTAACTTAAAATTTTCAATTTGACATTACCAACAACCAGTCTATTTTTTAATTTTACAAGTACTACAAATAAAATGTGATTTGCGATGTTCCATTGTAGCATGTCTGTTTTTAAATTTATAATCAGGTATTATACAGAAAGTATATTACTTTCACTTACTATATATAGTAAGGGAAAGTGTTGCGATCTTGAAAATTTTCGAATTCCAGTTTTCAACATAAATACACATTTTAGGGTCCCCTGAGTCCAAATAACCAATTCCCACAAAAAGGTCTGTGTGTTTTTTATTTTCGGGTGAAAAAAAAACCTTTTCCGTTTCGTTGTAATTTTTTTTTTTTTTAATTTAAATTTAGGCATTATACAGACAATATATTTTTTCGTGGGTGAAAAAAAAACACTAAACACCAATACTGATCATCATTAATTTTTATTTAACTCTTTAAATTATTTTAAAAAACATTATGTTTAATTTATAATTATAAAAAACTGACAAAAGTTAATATGCATATAAATCTAATGCAGAGAAAATTATTAAAATGTCCTTTTTCATTTTATCTAATGTTTACATGAGATTCCTTTTTGAAAAGTGTAAAACTAACAGTAATATCAATTAATATTTAATAACAAATTTTTTTTACAATTTTTATTAATTCTGATTACCAAGGAGTATTATTGGAATCCCTTTTCATACATGCAGGTATGCATTGAGTTATTTATTTTAGAGATAAAAGCGAAGCTAATTTAAGAACCGTTTAGAGAAAAGAATGCAATATCGTTGGAAGTGATAGGAGGGGCATTGTGTCAGGGGACAAGTGCTTTGTGAAGGCGAGTTTAAAATCCAACTACTCTACAGTATTTCTTTCAATTATTCAGGAATGCCTCTTTGTCATTCTTCAATGACGGACAGATAGAAGCATTAAGAAAACATCTGAGGAAAAAAAAAAAAAAAGGAAAAAAATATTACTTAATAAAATTAAAAGGAGCAGCGCGGTCTAGTAGATAGAGCACTAGTCAAGTGTTCTTCGGGTCTCAGGTTCGAATCTCGGCTGAGACAGAATTATTATATTATGTTATTTCAGACGTGGAGCGACTTCTATAAAGTAATGAATTCAAAAATTGGGAAAAAAACAGCGGCTGTGCGGGATCTACGCCACATCACCTGTTTGTAAGGTCCTTGGCAGTAAAACAGCATAAGGGCCGTGCGTACAATACTTGTTTAAGTGGAACTTCTTGATCAAATCGGTGTTTAAACGACTAATGTGAATATGGCCTGATGTCTGGCAGAGCTGAAGTTAATCTCTGATCACTTGATTAACTCCAGTGATAAACGCTTAACATCGTATCAAGTTGATCAGCCGTCCATGGTCCTTTAAGTGTGGTTTTCTAGACTCCTCTGTGTTAAGTGTATCAGAGTTTATCTTTTTAGACTTTGTATTATTTTTATAATTTTTTAATCGAAATAAGTATTGTTATATATATTAAAAGTTATATATATATATATATATATATATATATATATATATATATATATCAGGGAGAAGTTAGCTCAGGGTGCAGGCAGAAGTATTAAATATGAACTTAATTTACTGGTGTCGACGTTTTGGCTTAAATTATAGGCCTGAACATTTTTTATTTTGTCCCTTTTTCCTAATTATTTTTGTATTTGTCATTTTTTATAACAAACCTTTCACTTTGTTTTCAATTATCAGTATATTTCTTTTACTCATCATTAAAAAAAAAAAAAAAAATTATATTTCATCCACAAATAAAAAATATTTTCTGTATAATACCTAATTATAAATTTTAAAACATGTATGTTACAATGGAACATCACGAATAACTTTTTATGTGTACTGCTTGTGAAATAAAAATAATAATATAAATAAATATTATTTTAAAAAATAGTCTGGTAGTTAGTAATGTTGATCTAAAAAATTTAAATTAATTGCTTATTAATCGATATTTTACTTATTATTAACGGAGGTAAGTGAAAGTATAGTATTTATATTATATTATTCCAATTATTATATACTAAAGATATATAAATATGCTTCCTACAATAATATTTGCTTGGGTCTTCTGTACAATAGTAGCTAGCACAACAGCTTTCTATGCCCAAGGTCTCCAGGGTTCAAGCCTGGCAGATGGCCCTAGGATTTTTTATTGGTGTAAAAAATTCTTAGTTATCCAGGTCCTTCGAAGGAGACGCATATAGGATGTCCCAAACCTGTGCGATGCCAGGTACTTGTTAAAGACCTTTCCAAATCAAACCTAGATAGGCAAAATTTAGGACTCCCACTGTAGCATCATCAGAATAACCACTGCAGCATAAAGAGACAGTAAATTAATAAACAAAAACAACAACAATAATAAATAACAAAAACTAGTTTCCATTTGCCTACAATACGCCCTGATGATGACCCACAATGGGGGTCGAAACGTTGGCAGAAATTAAATGATTGAAACTACTTAATTGTTTCATTCATCGACCGCCACTTGGACTAATTCCTTCTAACAAACACAAACAGTATGCTTCTTTATTACTTCATGGATTCAAACAGCTATACGATAGTTGCATGCTCTTTCCCACGGTAGGAGATAAGTATGGCGTGTCTAATTTCGTAGAGTTGCTTCTTGATCCTCCAACTTGCTGATTCAGGTCTGCATTGAAGTGGTCTCATTCCTGCCTACTTTCTGTGATGTCTCCCCGGTTAGCAGGAGGTGGCTGGTGTCTCGGTTCCAGGTGTGATAGTAGAAATCATCACTACCATTATCATACTAGCTCTAGCGAATCTAACTTCGAAGCTCCTTATTCATTTATTTCAAGCTTTCTTTCTTTTCGATATTTAGTGGATTTGACTATCAAGTGTAAAGATTTTACTTTGAAGATGAACAATGCTTATATAAAAAATGGATGATTATGAAAATCATTATAATTTAAAAAAATGGACGAATAATTGATAATTAATATACTTTGAAAATAGAAAGAAAATAGTAAAGATAATAGCCGAAGTAAGGGAAAGTCGTGTGTGTCCGCACTAGATTTTATTCTGCTGTGGCTAATAGGACGGTGCTACAGTGGGAGTCCTAAATTTTGCCTATCCAGGTTTTATTAGGAAGGGATCTTTAACGAGTACCTGACATCGCACAGGCTCGGGACCACCTTTTAACGTCCCCTCCGAAGGACGGCATAACTAATGATTTTTTACTCCCATTAAAAAATCCTAGGACCACCTGCGGGTTTGAACCCGTGACCTTTGGCATAGGAGGCTGTTACGCTAACTAGAATTTTATTTTTTTTCCATTATTTTCACAACCACTGTCACTCAGAAAAAAACACGTAGTGATGACTCAATAAAATATCATCAGGAATCTTATTGCGCTGCCAAAGGTCTCCAATGCCTGTTGCACTAACCGAAAAAAAAATCATTGAACATATAATCTATTTGGTAAAAGAAAAATTATCCTAGGGGTCACCTCTCGTGTAGTAGCTAGTATAACTTTTATGCCCAAGGTCGCAGTTTCAAACTCAGCAGATGCTCCTTAGATTTCTTAAAGAAAAGTAAATAAATTGTACAATTGATGTAAATACAAAAACATGATAGTTTTTTACACTATCAGGAAACAATAAACAATTATGAAATAATTTGTTATCGTTTTGTCCACGAACTAAACATGTATTTAGCACATGCCATTATAACCAATAATATTATAATAGTAATTTCAGAAAACGTGTTGTTTTTTTTGTTATTGTAGTATCACTTTCTATTTATCAAAACATCTAAATACTTATCAAGATCATCATTACACCGTGTTCTTATTAAACTTATCTTTTTCTTGAAGCTAAAATAAAAAATAAAAAAAAGTGTGGGATAAATCTGCAAAGTGAGCTTTAGATTTCATATCAGATGGCAACTGTTAATTAATCTCAGTTTAAAAAAAACTCGGTGCCAAGCTGTCTGGTTTAAAGGGGCTTTGGGAAGATTAAAGATTAAAGCTAACTTGGTTTAAGAAAAGTGTTGAAAAGTTGACCGAGGGACATGGCGCGCGATAATGGGCAAGTTACGTCTCAGTTGAGGATTAGCTTTAGAGTTTTTGCAACGAACGGCTTCGTTTATAGAGGAAACGAGTTGCTTAGAGGGTAGAGGGTAAAGGCTAGTTATAAATCATATATATCTTTGTCTATTCAATAGAAATATATAAGTTGATAAAATATTTTGTTAATGGTATTTTACAAATTGATATTGGGTTGTAAAATAAATTCGTATTTTATTTCAATATTTCTATTTGATCCTCTCTGTGTCTTAAAAATCATGTTTACTTGGTTTTTGACAAAAGATTGACATGGGGCCCAAGGCAAAACGTAAAACTCTGAACTTTTGACTCAGACTATTATATTCGATACTACATAGACGCTCTAAATTACGCATTAGACAGAAGTTTAACGTATATACTTATTTATTAAAACCTATATGGGCTTACGCTTTCCAAGTTTACGGACCAGCTAAAAATACAAGCATTCAAAAACTACAAACCTTTCAATCCAAATTATTAAGTCTAGCAACGAAACTCTCCACCGTATGATTCAAACGATACCCTTCATACCGACTTACGTACTCCAACTACAACAAACCACATACGCTTGACTTACAAACGATTTCACGACAAACTACATGGACATGTTAACAAATTTGTTCAAAACATGGCTACAACTGACATTCCTCACATAGCTCGGCGTAGGCTGAAAAGGAGTTGGATGAGGAACCTCCTGACCTGAAAAACTTATTGTGCCCAATGTCAGGAGGTTGCACAACTGGATGCTGTGTATCTCCCTCATGCCTAACCATGCCATGTTTTCCATATTTTTGAAATACAACCCCTTTGCTTATTGTGTTTATTTTACAGTTGCAAATAAAGTTATTGAATTAAAAAAAAATAAATGTTTACTTGGTCAATAGTGTTAACAAAGAAAATAAAAAAGGATTAGTTAAGGTGCTTTTATACATCAGTTTCAACCTAGATTTCTTCTTAAGTCTGTAGGTCCGTTCTGGTTTCAGTATTTTCTTTTAGATTAGTAATTTGTTGTCAAGTGTGAGTTAGGATTTTTTTTCTGCAGTCTGTAAACTGGCCGAATCGTCAGGCCTTTTTGTTATTTTAAGTTTGGTATGTGGGTTCCATTTCAATCTTTTAAGGTGATAAAAAAAAAAAAAAACTCTTCTCTGGAATGTTAAATAATCTGTTTCCACAAAATCGACTAACTAGAAAATCCAGATGGAGATTACACCATTTTACAATATTCTAAAAAATAAGTTTTAAAAATTTAGATTTTTTTTTTCTAATAAACAGTAAGCATATTAAATGTACACATTTAGTGACAATCAATAATTATATAGCTATATCATCTATTTGGTTGTAAAATAAGTTCTTTGCGTTTTTCAGTATTTCAATTTAATCCTCTCAGTCTTTATAAAATCATGTTTACTTAGTCAATAATGTTTTCATATTCTGAAAAAGGGTATAAAGGATTAGTTATGGTGCTTTAATCCTTCAGTTTCAACTAAGATTCCTTATCTCTAAGTGGTATTTTGCTTGTTCTAAATAGAATAGACAAATATTCATTTTCGTCATTTAATGATTTTTACTCTCACTTACTATATATAGTAAGGGGAAGTATTGCGATCGTGAAAATTTTCGAATTCCAGTTTTCAACGGAAATACACGTTTTAGGGTCCTCTGAGTCCAAATAACCAAGTCCCGCAAAAAGGTCTGTGTGTTTTGTGTGTGTGTGTGTGGAGGGAGGAGGGGGGTAACTCCCGGGAGGAAACGGTAAGTCCTATGAAACTGAAATTTCATATTTAAGACAACTATACGCCCGAGAGGTGACAAAACTTTTTTCATCAAAATGAGCCTACCAGAAGAGGCACTTTATACCATATATTTTGTACCTTTTTTCAATTTTCTCGAAAACGGTTCCGACGATTTTGATTAAGCTCGCTATATCGATGTAAAATTTAATGGGCTTTAATATCATGTAGGTTTTATTTGGATAAAAATGGTCTGACAGGGCTTAAATGCCGACATTTTAAATTTTCTTCCCCTAAAGTACCTTTAATTTTGTAGATTCAATAATAATAACTAGATTATCTTGTTAACGCTGATGAAAAACAGGTAAATATATAAATTGAATAAATTCGATACCCAACTAAAAACAGGAGAAAACAGAAAAAATATTTTTTTAATGCAAAAATATATTTTTTTTTTTAATGCAATTTTTCGTTTTTGAACATAAGAGCAGTAATATACATGTATGATATACCGTTGGAAAGCTAAAGATTTTAGAAAAAATATCATATTATACACAAGGTTTTAGAAGTTAATGGAGAGTGATGAAAAGAAGATAAGACTAACTGATTATTTAAGATAATAATATAATAGATTTTTTAATAAAACACATGCTTCTATATAAATTCAATTTGATTAATTCCTTAATAGTTTCACGTATTTTTATCTCTAACTCTTTTTAAAAATTCTTTCATTGATTTTAAAAATCGAGGTAAGTGAAAATCGTGTGTTGCCCGCACCAGATTTTTTTATTTCCAAAAAGGAAAATCCAGCGCTCAGACGGTTAACAAAATGTGTAGTGTGCATGAAGATGATGCCTTAGGAGAAAGCTCCGTCCGTAAGTGGTTTGCTCGGTTCAGAACCGGAAATTTCGACTCGGAAGACGCAACGCACTCGGGTCGTCCATCAACTGCTGATGAGGAACAAATTCCAAAAATGACTTGAAAGATGACAGCATGTAATTGATCAAAATAGGTCATATATAATCGATTAAAAAAAATTACAAGAATCCGAACTTATTTAAGAAATCACGATATTTATTTTTAATATGAATAATTTCTGATCAATACCAGTTAAAACATTCATGAAGATGACCAAGTAAACATGATTTTATAAAAAGAAAGAGGATTAAATTGAAATATTGAAAATCTCTACTAACTTATCTTACAACCACCGTTGGGCAAACCAATTAGAGAACTTTTAAATAAAGTCAGAGCTGATAAAAAGTTCAAAGAAACACATTGAGTTTTAAACATTTATTGTAAATTAAATAACCTAATCTTTAAAAATGTATAGCAACTAAAAACTAGCCTATTCTCTCCAAGTACTCTCTGAAGACCCGCTACCCTGATAGTACTGTACTATCATGGTGTAGCGGTTCCACGCCACCCAGGCCCAACCACTCCCTCCCTCTCTACGGATGTCGCTAAGGATATTTTAATGACGCCGTTGTACAGTTAATGTCTGTCTGCAGTCTTCGAATTAATGGAATATTAAATGTAGCTTTGTGGTATATTATGAATGAAAGTCGTTTTTTTAATTTATGAATGAATTGCGAAAACATTAGCCATTCAATGCAGAGGTTTCTTTCATAATGATAGTTTAATTTTTCTTTAAATTGAGGAACCAGCATTATGTTTCTTTAATATAATAAAGAACCATATTTCTGCTGTTTATTCATGACGTCACTTTTTGATTAATCGGACGATCCTACAATGGAAGTTCTAATAAACTTATGAATAATATAAACCAAAAATAAAAAAAATTAAAATCCCACTTTAACATTTAAATGTGTGTTGAATCCAAATATAATAAAAGAAAAATTCATGTATGATTACTCTTTTCTTGTAGTGGATATAATTAAGAGGTGCTATGCCCAAGATCGAAGGTTCAAACTCAGCACATGCTCTTTTAAAGGAATTAAAAAATCGTCAGTAATGCCTTCCTTCGAAGAGGGTACGCATAATGGTAGTCCCGAGAGCCTGTGCGATATCAGGTACTCGTTAAAGATCCCTATCCTAATAAACCGGATAGGCAAAATTTAGGACTCCCACTGTAGCATCGTCCGATTAGCCACAGCAGAATAAAATCTAGTGCGGACACACACGACTTTCCCTTACTTCGGCTATTAAATTCAATTTAGGAACTACTAAATAAAGTTAAACATGAAAAAGATATTAATTAAAAAAAAAGTTTACTCATTTGCGTTGTAAACATGTGATTTAGATTAACATAACAAGTATTTTTATTTAACGTCACTTTATACTACTGTGGCTAATCGGATGATGTGGCTAATGAGGCACTTTAGTGGGAGTCCTAAATTTTGCCTATCCAGGTTTAGTTAGGATAGGGATCTTTAACGAACACTGACATCGCACAACCTCGGTACTACCATTCTATGTCCCATCTAAAGGCCGACATAACTATTTTAAACTCTTATTATTTGAAAAAAAAATCCTACTCCCATCTGTCGAGTTTGAACCCGCGACCCGGGCATAACAGGTTGTTACACAAGCACCTACCATGTATTGTGTTGTAAAATAACTTCGTAAGTCTTTTTACTGGCGGTTTCAATAAAAACTTCAGATTATTGTAAATATTTTTAATCAATAATGTATGATCCATTTTAATATAGCACTTTTTGAAGTACTATAATTTTGATGACCCCAGCGCTTTGTGTCTTTCAAGTCAAAATTTCCGTTTCTAAACCGAGCAGACTACTTACGGACGGTGCTTTATCCTAAGGTATTATCGCCATACACTCTGCAAATTTTATTAGCCGTATTTTTAAACGAATTTTCCTTTCGTAAATAAAAAAATCATTAATCGATGAAAATGAATTTTTTTCTCTTAATTTTTGAGCAAGCTTTAAGATATGGAATCTCGGTTGAAACTGTTGCATAAAATGAGCTTAACTGTTCCTTGTTTTTAATATGTAAACATTATTGACCAAGTAAACATGGTTTTATAAACACAGAGAGGATTAAGATTTAATTTAAAAACGCTACGACTTCTTTAACGAACCAATATCTCACGAAAGTTGAAAGAGTAACTGATTGACTAATAAGAAAGTTATACGTATTCTATTTCTAATTTTACAGCGTTATTACGCATTGACTGCTATTGTTTATTTATTTTAATAATAAATTATCAAATTTAATAAATAAATACATATTTTGGCTATAATATTACTGCTATGATACGAGCTTAATTGGTGAGCGATGATAGAGACAGGAAGAGGGAAGGATTAATGCCAGTGGAGGTACGGAAAGGTCCGGTCTAGTTGAGCGGTTGGCTCCCATGGTGCGCTAGCTTCACATCAAAGCTCCACTTAATGGCCTCGCTACAATTCAAATCGCCCCCTCCCACCTCAAATTTGCCTAATTTTATTTCTACTGATTTCGAAATCGGGGTCCCATCGTCCGCTCTATTGTCTATTGTGTTAGTGGCTTGTTAATTACCCTTTGATGTTTATTTATGAGAGGAAGGTTTGAGGTGAAATCATTTTCGATTTTGATGTCATTAGTTCTATTTTGTATTAACCTAATGTTTATTTTACTGGTATGTTCTTGATAAATTTAAGAATAATAAGAATTAACTTTATTTTGAGACAAAGTATTCGAAGAATATCATCAAATTTGACTTAAAATAAGAAATATAATAACATAAAATAATCTGGCCCAGCCACAAAATTAATAAGTGAAAAAAACGATTAAACATAATTTCAAAAAGAATATATTGAACCTTTACTGAAAACGCTGCAAATGATTTCAAATTATTCATAATAACTAATATAGTTAGTATAGTTAGTACCCTAATATAGGGTATAACAATTTATATAGCTGTTAACAGATAATTAACAAATATAAAAAGCAACAAATTAATTCCTTATTCATTTAGCGTCACTTTATACTACTACTGTGGTTAATCGGAAAGTACTACAGTGGTAGTCCTTAATTTTGCCTCTCTAGATTTAAATTGGAAAGGGGTCTTTAACGAGTACCTGACATCGCCAACGATTTAACCTCGTTTGGAAAATTATATGGCCATCATCCGTGTTTGAACCTGCGAGCTCGGTCATAGAATTTCTTATTATTGCCACTACTTTATTATTTTTTTTAATAAATTTTATTATTAATAATGTTTTTGTTTTTAAAATTTAATATTTATTGAATCGAAGTTCTACCGCTGGGTAGTTTCTTCACAACCCTTTCACGCCCTTCATTCTGATTCAACAGTTTTACATATTGTATTTATGTTAATACAGTTGTAAAATTCAATAAAATATGAATAATATTTATTGGGATATATTACAATTTCTTTTTAAATAAACATTAGTAATAGTGATATGAGACCACATACACACAATATATAGGGAAAATAATGATAATGATGTAGTTTGTAGAAAATAATGATCGAGTCGAATTACAAAAAAACAACAACCTATAATTGAGATAAATTAAATAAAGAAGTAAGAAATACATTAACATCATACACACAACCATAATTATATACAATATTTACAATTTGTTCATAGAACCCCAGACTGGACCTTTTCCTCCACATGTAGAGGGAAAAGCGGAGTCCAAGAGATCCCAGCGCCTCGCTCTCAGCCTCATCACTGGGCGCAACAGCCACAAACATACATTACATGAGTCAGAACTCCATTATAAATCTTTACAAAACGTCTCGCGGCCACCGCCAATTAATAATGTTTATTTTTTTTAAATGGAGTTTCTGCATTAATAATAAACGTTTTAATGATTTGCATATGAAACTTCTTTTTTTATGTAACTATTATTTAGTTTTTTATAAAAAAAAAAATTAATGATATTAGGGTTTTTTTAAAAAGCAACATTTGATGTTAATATCTGAATTTATTTTTAAAAGTTGTTCCTTCCTCCTCTTCCGCTTCTTTTGTAAACTCTCTAGATTTCGCTCTAGTCACCGTTTAGCGCGGACTCTAGAGCGGTAAACCATGCTACATTGAGGGTGTAAACAAGTTTAAAACAAACATACAGATCTGTAACCAAAATACATCTTTATTTAAAATATGTCTTAATCAGACTAATAATACATACTAGTAAACAAATAGTTAACGTATTTGTTATATTTATTTAACGTCACTTTATGATGCTTTGGCTTATTGGACGATGCTACAGTGGTAGTCCTTAATTTTGTAAGTAACTTGCATCGTCAACGATTTACCTCTCTACAGAAAATTGTATGGCAATCATCCGTGTTTGACCCTGCGAGTTCGGTCATAGAAGTTAAGCACCAATGCTCTTTCCGACTCAAAAGGATATAGAAAATTAATGGTCAACGATGTGTTCTAATTAAATATAATGGTTGTTTAATGAAAGTATATAATAACATATTTTTTACAGTTCCTGCATCTCAAACGATGATGAAAACTTCGATCTCGACAAAAGCTGTGATACCGCTTGGTGGCGCGACAAGCCATTATACTACTGAGAGAGATAATAACCAAAAGACCGGGCCTCGGTACACGCCCTTAACAGTACATTAAGTGCCCTACTAAATCATCTCTAAGGGCCCTTCTACATTAGCCTTATCGCGTGGGGAATCGCTTATCTACACGGCCTGTATGTAGATAGGGTGGCTGCTTCTTACCCTGTATGGCGGTATGGAGTCTGTGCTGGTGATGACTATCGGAGTACAAGCGACTAAATTAACTTATGAATTAGAGGGTACAGCAATCATATGATCATATTCTATCATCAAACCGAACTAGAGGATAAGATTATCAAATGAAAAGATAAAAATCTGGTGCGCGCATAATACAAATTTTACTTACTTCTTTATTTCAAATAATCTGTATGTTTTTTTTTTCTCATAAGTAATATGAAACCTTTACAGAAATTCTATCCAGTTCTGATTGAAACATAAGGAAATGACCAACAGTTCTTAAGTTTAAGATTCTTTTATTTGACTCTCTTATATCTTCAACGACAATATTTATTATATATTATTTCTTTTAAAATCATCAAAGCCCAACAATTCTCTCCTCATAACACGCCAACATCACAAGGTTAAGAAGGAATCAGTGAGGCTCCTAAAGAAAAATACTTCGCCTGTATTGCAGAGGTCTACTGTGTTGACACGGACGGTTCTGCAAGATATGCCAACATTGTCGCATTCCCTAAGAGCGGGAAAACGGCCTTAGTTCTAGACCCAACCGTCCGGTATGAGACAAATAAGAGGCCATCGAGGGATGAGGCAGTTAAAGTA
Organism: Piezodorus guildinii; assembly: GCA_023052935.1. Taxonomy (NCBI): domain Eukaryota; kingdom Metazoa; phylum Arthropoda; class Insecta; order Hemiptera; family Pentatomidae; genus Piezodorus; species Piezodorus guildinii. The sequence continues at coordinate 91,900,833 of CM041294.1, forward strand.
GAAAAGTATGAAAAAAGAAAATATATTAACAATGCATTCCTTTCCTAAAAGAAAACTTCCGCGCGACCTTTGTCGAGAGAGAGTTCTCAGTGAGAGCGGTTATGGTTCGAGTCTTGTGGAACGAGGAGCTTCCTAGAGGACATAGGTGTAAGCACTATGAATGTCGCGATTTTGCCCGAAAATATAATCTTGGACCCCCTGGGAATTATTCATCATCTTATGGTTAACAGTGTCCATCCATTTTTTTCTCTCTTTGAGAGGAATCTAATAAATTTGTGATACATATTAGATAATTTTTAAGGATGTAGAGGCATCAGTTAATTAATTTAGAATAATGATTGTAAATAATAATATTTATATTTGTTTATAACTTAAAGTATAGAAAAAATGTTTATCTATTTTGGTCTGATTTGGTATGATATGTATCAAAGAGCAACTCACTGTATTTGGGATACACAATGTTGAAATAAATCATTTTTCCCTCTATATTATACTCATATTCTTATGCGATTCTTATACTTACTCAATAACAACTTTTTTCAGGACTTTATGTTTCCGTTGATAATTCGAATTCTTAAGTCTTTACGACCGCAATACTTTTCGTTATTCTATTATATAATATATTTACAGGTAAGACAAAATGGAAGTCCTCATTTCGATTGAAGTCCAGATTAAACTTTAAGTATTGCCTCTAAGCCGAGCTTAAACCCTTAGAGACGAGATGCTACCCGAAATTGGATACGACTAATGATGCGGGATCAAACCCCGCAGATCGCTAAGCACCTTCACCACGAACTAAGCCTTTCACAAGAATCATCCTCTAGGCCTACTTTCCACAGCTTGCGGTTTCCTCTTAGATTGTCTTCATCTCGCCAAGTCACGAGCGATCTTTAAGGCTCAACCACCTCCTTTTCTTTGGGGTCGAAAAAAAAAGTTGAGGTTGCAATTGTAATCTTCTACATTGCACAATGCGGTGTAATCATTGCAGGACAAAGTCAATGGTCCCTTAACATGAATATGCTCAGTGATAAACTCCCTTTATACAAACATCAAGATAAAATTGAAGAATCATTTGATCGTGAAATATATATCAAGAAAGAGATAGTTCGCATGCCGGTTTAAAAAAAAATATCGGGGAAATATATTAATATTGGGGAATAATCTATTTAACATTAGGGCTAAAAAACAAGATACAGTGTTGGTGTTTGATTGACAGTAAAGGACACACAAAAAAAAGCTGCAAATTATAACACTGGTTTATTATTACCAAACAACGATATTAGGATATGACTGTTTATAAAGTTGTTTGTAGGCAATAAACTAATATTAAAAACAATCAAATGTAAATATCGCAAATAAAATGTATATACATATTTTTCACTATCTTGAAAAATAACTGAGTTATGGCAGATTGCAGATTTTTTCTTTTCTTTTTTCACTTTTCTATAATTATTCGTGTTTTCTTTTTCATTAAAAATTTAATACAAAAATAACGGATTTACAAGTGTAAATAGAAGCAAGTTTTAATTTTTTTTTTTTTTTTTTTTTTTTTTTTTTTTTTTTTTTTTTTTTTTTTATCTCGCTTTTCTGATTCTAAAACTGTACTGATATTTTTCTCTATGTTCAAAAATAACTGAGTTATGGGCAGATTTAAAGATAAAATTTCATTTTTTTTTCTCTCTTTTTTTTAATAATTCACGTTTTTTTTTTTTTCTTTTTAATAATAAATTAATAGATTTTATCTCTATCTTCGAAAATAACGGAGATACAAGCGTATATAAAGGCAAGATTTTTTTCGTGTTTTTTTTTTTGTTTATTACTTTACTGTTTAAAAAACAAAAAATAATGGAGTTATGGATTTACTATTTATAGATGAAATTTCAATTTTTTTTCTTTATTTTTTATTATTATTCCCGGTTTTTTGATTAAAAACACAACTATTTTTTTTATTTTGTCTTCAAAAATAACAGCTGAAATTAACGTCTAGGTGTTAGGATCATCTTTTCATGGCCTAGTATTTTTGTGGCAAATAAAAAAATATTTCCCAAGAATGTAGTACTGAAGAAATGCCAAGGACGGCTGACAAACCTGGGGCACACCCAGCCTCAATTAAGTGGGTTTGGGGAAAAAACCTGGCGGATGAACGTGACCTCGGCCATATCACCTCATTCCTCGGCCGTTGGCCTAGAAACAGTACGAATCTCTACATGTCTCTACGAGCCCAAAACTCTTCATGGGTTGTAGTGAGTGGTACAGGTTTTTTTTTTCAACTGTGAGTTTATTTAAAAGTTCTCAAATTGGTTTTCAACTCGTTTGACTCGAAAATTAACACCTAATATGGCACTAATCTCCCTCTAGGATGCCTAACCCGCCAGCCCCACACACACACACACACACACACACAGCTACCAAGCCCCGACAATCCCAGTACAATCCCCCCTCTCCGATCCCTGCTCGCTAAGGGCCCCAATAAATCTGTGTTGGAGGCAGACAGGGGAATCATTTATATAGGCGTCCGCTTCTGTTCCTGAACGCTATTGGCTCTCTCCATTTCCTAGCCATCCATTTTACTAATTCCATTTTAAAGCCATTTATATCCAATTTTCTATACGTCTGCTACAGATTCCCTTCTGTGTAACATTCCTAAGGAAAAAGGAAAAAAAAAATTGGCAGTGCAATCCATTTCCCTATAATCCTGCTACTTAACAACTTCTATTCTCGTAAGCCGTTTGATTTATTTTTTTTTTTTTTTTTTAATTATTTATCGTATAGATTCTACTTTACAGGCACAGGCAACTATAAATGAATATTATGTGATGTGTCAATCGCCCAACTAAAAATCACAATTTCATAAATATAAATATATGTAAAGGTGTAGGCAACACACCAATTTCACATACGTCGGTTGTAAAAATCAATTTAAGAACTATTAAGTAAATTAAAGTTGTAAAAAGTTTAAAATTAATTTAAATAAAAGGTTTATTCAGTTTCATTGGAAACATATTATTTATATTAAATTATTTACATGTAAACAAATTTTACCAAGCGTATTCGAGCTACGAAAAGATGAAAATGGGAGAAATTTTGCGATTTGGCAAACTTCCACTTTCGTTCTACTTCCCACCGCAAAAACATGGAACAGACTTGATCTCAGTTCAACGATTTTATAATGAAAGTTGTACAGAATTTAATAACCTTTAATAATGTATCTTGACTGTAACTAAATTTAAATTTTATTAAATAAATTTTAGTCTTTATAATTGGGACAAAACTCCGAAACGACGCACACAGAGCAAAATTCTCTTACTCGGCTACTAACCCAGCCAACTCGAATGCTGCCCTTAATTGTGCTGTCCTTATGTTACGGTATATGTTACTACTTATATTTTAGGAATAAGCACACCCCGACTTCCTTGTATTATATATTTATTTTCTTTCATAATTTTTTACGTTGTTTTTCGACGTTTCGGGGTTCTTTCCCCATTATCAAGACTGAAACAATTTTTTTTAATGTTCAAATAGTGAAAATACATTATTTAAATGTTTTTATGATATTTAAATGTTTAAGTGTGAAATATTAAGAAAAACTTCCTGAAAATTAAAAAAGAAAATAATTTAGTATTTTTATTTGTAAATCTTTAGTAAAGAATGCCCTAAATGATTAAATTTGTGTAACTGATGCATGAGCCTACGGTTATAATTTAATAATATTCTTGCATAATCAAAGTGTTCTAGTCCCTTACATTTTAACCTTTTTCACTACATTAAAAAATAAATCAGTTATTGACGTAAATTAATTATGATCTGCCACCATTTTGAAACAAACTGGCTGATATTATCTTTTTGTCGGGTGTCCTGTTGTATTTTCGTCTAATTCTGAAAAAATCAGTCCTGTAGTTTCGGGAGGGGGGGGAGAGGGAACAGTAGACAGCGCACAGAGGGCTAAATCACCAATTTAGGTGGACAAAAGTCTAGTCAAAAGATTGGAATTTTCAGTGCTTCACCTATTTATTATTAGTTGGCAAGACGCTTAATACTAATATTACCCGCCATACCGTGTTTACTTATAAATAGTAAATGAGTGAATCATTCCTGTGCACACAAGTGCCTAATAACCGGCAGTGGGATTATCTTTATTCGATGTCCATGTATTGTGTTCAAGGAGTGTTTAGCGCGAAGTCTTTTTGTATTAATTTAACGATGGACATCCCGGAGACAGGTAAGACATTATATTTCCAAACTCGTTAAGGAATATACATTAAAATCTACCTGTAGAGTTAATTTAGCAATTTGTAAATCTATGCCCCTATTCAGTAACACAAAACTATATAACCCCCAAGTTACCCTATGGATTTGTTTGTTGGATTTGTTTTATCAATCCTTCTAGTCTTTAAATGTTACAAAGAATTTTCGCAATTTTTTGCGTTTTGGGTTGTACATAATTTTTTTCTGACAGAACACTCAGAATCAAAAATTTTACAATCTATAATTTGAAGAGTTTCCTAAATGATATAAAATACAGCTATTAGCAGGTTTCAGCAATTCCGATCCAGAATTAGATTTTTGTATTATTTTTCCCGTATTCTGGGACCTCAAGCGTAAATAGAATGTAGGGATGTTTTAGATTTCAGCAAATAAATTTGACGTTTGACCACTGTGCGCTCGCCAATCGAGTCAAAAAAATAATTAGTTCTATAATTTTTTTCCGTAATATGAAATCCCCTAGGTTAAATATGCCCAAGTTTCAGAATTTTGTCCACCTAACTCGTTTATATTTTTCACTGTACGTCGTAAAATGGTTTTAAAAATGAATAAAGAAATGATGGAAGTATATAATATTTATTCAGAGATGTATAAAAAACATTTGTAATGTACATTTCGGTTATAATTATGTTACTACTTATCCCAGAATAAAATTTATTTTCATTTCATCATAGATGGTAGTAGTTTATTAATCCTACTCAGGCAGATGATAGATCGAAAATCTTTAAGAGCAATTTATACCTTTAAAGAAGTCTTCTGGTTGTAATAATAATAAGCTACATTGGAACAGAAACCTCAACAAAAATAAACAAAAGTTTTTTTTTTTCATTTTTCAATGTAGAGTTGGGAGCTGGCTAGATAAAGCTAAATAAAGTTTGTGAATTATGAAGTTAGATTAGTTTACTTTATCTGTTCTCCTTAGCTCCTATTCCTTTCTAGCTCCATCATTCCTTCAACTTTTTCAGCTCCCAAACTTATACTTCTTTCGACCCTTATTCTGTAAATTCAACTAAGAACAACTTTAAATTGAAAATTTCCATTGCAAAACCAGTTAGGAAGGTTCGGAAAAGGGGTTGGGAGTTGTAAAAGACACCTTGCAGCTGGCAGGAGTTCGATTCGTAAGATAAAATCCTTTCTCGGAATCTTTTCTGTTTTTTATTTTCACTTACCTATTTATGAACTGTATAGTTAGCGGAAGTATTGCAATCGTGAATTTTTTTCTAATTCACCGGAAATACACGTTTTAGGGTAGCCTGAGTCCAGACAAATAACCAAGTCTCGCAAAAAGTCCCTCTGAGTCTGTGGCAAGCCTAGCAGAGAAAGAAGAAAAGTATTAAACGAAACTATACGCCTGTGATTTTACAACAACTGTTTCAGCATGGTTAGCTAACCAGAGCCAACTTTATACCATGCATTTGGTACCTTTTTGGTATTTTTTTAAAAACGGCTAAAACGATTTTGATTAAACTCGTTATATGGATGTAAAAATTAATATTCTTTAATATCATGTAGGTTTCATTCTGTTTTAAATAGTCTGTTAGGGTTTAAATATCGATATTTTAAATTTTTTTCTTCTAAAGTATCTCATATTTTGTATATCACATAAAAATAACGACAGATAACAAAAACATAATAATAATATCCGATTGATGAAAAAGAGATAAATATATAAGTTATACGAATTCGATATAAAACTAAAGAGAAAAAGAGTAAAAATGTTTAAGTAATTTTTGAACATAAAAACACTATTATATTGCTATGTATCGAGAATACTGGGAGGTGAAGAAATAATTTTAAATTGTACAAATAGAGTAGTTTCCGGGCGACAAGCAGGAAGGCTTCTTAGAAGGGCTATACAAAAAATAGACCCCTCCACTCGTACAGCGGGGATAGCGGAGTACCTGGAGAGTCTGAGCTCGGAGCGGAGAGGAAGAGGAAGGAAGTCCAGCCATGTCGGGGGTCAACCAGGAAAGAAATTTGCAGTCATGTTCAAAGGTACTTATATGTAATATGATGTGGTAAAAAGAACCTCAGTATTCTCGATGATAACAATGCCTCAAATGTACGATGTTTTTATGTATGATAATAAGTGCTATTTGATAAATAAATGTATATTATAAGTAAATTACTTTATTACCCTATATGCCACGAAACATAGTATTTTATGGCATCCAGCTTGTGGGGACGAATTTATCAATTCTTTATTAGTATCGAAAATTTATAAGTTAATTAAAAGTCAATGTTATAAGTGGCATTAGGGTAATATTTGTCATATGTATTATATAGGAATCTGATATTAATACTTCATTAATTTATAATTAATTGTTAGCATCTTGTGCGCCTCCCTACTGTTTTAAGGTCTTGAAAGTGGTTAGTTTTTTTAAAGTGGTTTTATGAAAGTTGTTAGATGTTTGTTATATATGCCTTTTGTTCGTGTAAGCGTTTAAACCACCCTTAAAGGTTTTTGAAGATTAGCCAGGGTTTTGTTTTTATTATTTCGCACACGATTTTTTACTATGGCTTCCAGAGTAGATGAGCTACCAAAGCCAAAATGTTCAGAAGTATCTGATCTGGGGTTGACCGGAGAGTCAGTGATCCCGTGCTCGAATACAACTAAGCCACAGACCAAATTAAGAGGGAAGAAGCTAAACTTCAAAGAAGAAGAAGATATTGAAGAAGATATTTTTTTTAAACGTTTCGAAAATTCAATAATGAATATTCTTGAAAGATTCGATAATTGGGTAAATAATGGATTTGTTCATCTGGAGGAGAATATTGGTAGCATTGAAAATAAGAAAGATCCTTTTGAAGATAAAATAGAAGTGAACACCGATGAAAGACTCCCAGAAGAGATTAAAAAGAAAAATAATTTCATAAATGAGGAACTGCAACCTGAAGAGACCCCCACTCAAACTCCAAATAAATATTTTAATGCCAATTCCGGAAAAACACCATCTACTGAGGATGAAGCAGAATCTCAGTATGAAGAAATAAATGACCAGGAAAGTGAAAAGAAAGAAAGTAAAAAAGAAGAAGATAACAACCCGAAAATTCAAGAAAAACTCCATTCTCTAATGACTCCCACTACTCAAAATGAAAATAAAGTGTATAGTGAAAAGACGGTTGAAACAGAACCAAATGCAAAACTCGATCTTACCACTAATGAGAAATTTAAAATAATATTGATTCCTCAAGAAAATCCTGAAAAGTTCAAAGAAGAAAGTGTCCCTTATCAGAAAACCTTCCAGACTCAATTTTTAACTCTGAAATCCCTTATTCTATTCCGGAGTCAAGAATATAGATCTAAACTAGTCAGTTTCAAATTAAATACATTTTCGATTCCACTTGCTCCTAGCAACACTGTACTTGATGTTTATAGAAAGGTGCCCGTTAAAGGAATAACAATTGTTATTTTTATATATGTAGATTATAAAGGCTACATGGTCTTGGACCATGTTAGAAAAGGCCTCATAACATATTATTTTGTTATACGGCAGTCTTTATCCGTTTCCAGAGGATAAAAAGGGGTAATTAGCGTCCCCTCCGTATGACGAGCTTACAGTGTTTAGCCTGGGCCATGTTCAGGTTAAACCTTACTGGAAAAATTGTAAATAGATTGTACATACAATGTAAATATTAGGATTAAGTTATTTGTATGTAAAGATTAGGATTAAGATAAACTTTAATTGATATTTTATATGCAAAAAGGAATGGGTCTCAGTTGTTATTAACGTGTTTAATTCAAATCAATAAATAAATAGAGTATCAGGGACATTGTAAATATATTATTGCTTGAATTTAAAAAATGACGTCTGCTGTAGAAAGACCTTTACAAGTTTGATGAAAAATAAAATAAATTTAATAAATATAAAGTAGAATAATGAGCATCCGAAAACTAATAGAAAAAAAAAATGGCGGATCATTGTATATATGTTTTAATAGTCCTAATGCGGATTTCTTTTAAGTAATAAGGGAATAATTATCCTGTAATTGGAGTAGATATTAGTCCTCCTTATCATTCTGAGATGAGATTTTTACCTTCTAATAGGTTTTTTAATAGGGAAGAACCCTGAATGTGGAGTAGCTGTAGGCCTCCTCTTATCCCGAAGGCGGGAATGATACACGTAGTTATTATTTGTAGACGGTAATGTCTTTTGTGTACACCCAGAGTACTGCTGTTATATTTATATTGATCATGCTATTAAATGTCTAAAATTCTAGTAGGTCTTCCTGATAATTTAATTTTTGTCGTTAAAAGGTCATCAGAAAGTTAAGCTATTTTTATTATTATTTTCTAGTTAAAATCTGAGATTCATTCCACTTCTTAAGACTACCCTAATTGTGACGATAAAATCTCTCCTATATTCATAACATTTATTTAACACTGTTATAGCTTTATATTATAAGTATAATTTAAAAAATGATGAGAATACTGAGGATGTGTTATTAGTGTAATATGACTATTTGAAAGAAAAGAGGTTTAACAGGTACCTTAGAGACCTAATAGTAGATTCATTTTGGTTTTAATAATTTGCCACATGATAAGAAAATATCAAATGAATATTATATGTTGTATTTCTTACTATTATAGTATGTATTATGCATTACGTTAATCAACTGATTATCTGAAAGGTAAAAAAGAAAATTAATTTCCTAAGCACTGCATTTCATGTAAAATATAATAATTTTAGCGTTTTGAAATTTTTGTGAGTAAAGAAGATCATTTATATTTAACTGTAAATAACTATGATACTGCCAATATAAACTCAGGGAAAGGTATTGAATAAAAATAGTAAAGAATTAATTTTATATGTAAAACTGTATTAAAAAAGTTCTATTATTATATTTAAATGTTTGTTTATTCTTAGAGGTCATGTTTTATTTAATTCTGACTTAAGATGTTGTACAGTATTATAACTAGTTTAATTCCTGTAATTTTATGTTTTGATAATTAAAGAAAAATCAAAAACCATTCGGTTTTTAATTGTTCTTTCCTCGCAGGTTAGGTGAATGCTATGTATCGAGAATACTGGGAGGTGAAGAAATAATTTTAAATTGTACAAATAGAGTAGTTTCCGGGCGACCAGCAGGAAGGCTTCTTAGAAGGGCTATACAAAAAATAGACCCCTCCACTCGTACAGCGGGGATAGCGGAGTACCTGGAGAGTCTGAGCTCGGAGCGGAGAGGAAGAGGAAGGAAGTCCAGCCATGTCGGGGGTCAACCAGGAAAGAAATTTGCAGTCATGTTCAAAGGTACTTATATGTAATATGATGTGGTAAAAAGAACCTCAGTATTCTCGATGATAACAATGCCTCAAATGTACGATGTTTTTATGTATGATAATAAGTGCTATTTGATAAATAAATGTATATTATAAGTAAATTACTTTATTACCCTATATGCCACGAAACATAGTAATATGTAGATGCATAATTTACCGTTGGGAGCTAAAGGTTTTAGAAAAATATTTGACTTACTGTTACTTCAAATAATAGTAAGTAAAACATTGCGATCGTTTTGTGAGCCTAAATGACCGAGTTACTCGAAATTAACTCGATAGCTCGATAAGTATTTCAGATTGTGTTACACGGCACCTAATAACATAACGTTGAAAATGTAAAATAATGAGCGCCTCAGTGCTGGAGGTTTTTTACTTCAGAAATTACCCCCCCACCGTCACTCGCTGGGCCCAAAAACCCTTGTAAGGCAAGGTAGGATACATAACAAATTGAAAAAAAAATTAATTTTTCATTTATGTATGCTAATCTCGAAAACGGCTCGGAGATTCTGATTAAGTTCTTTCTATGAATGTAAACTTGAATGTGATTTAATTTCATGAAGGTTTTTTTATAATCTATATTCTATGGATGATTAATTATTTTTAATAAACAGGATTAAGCATAATTTAGAAAAAAAAAATGGAATGTTTACATGTAATATATAATCACACGCAAGGATTATATGATAAAGGATTATATCGTGTGTGTGTTTTTTTTTTATATATTAAAAGGAAAGGAATTGCTTAAGCTCATTGTATAAATTCAAAAAGATAAACGGCTTCTGTATTCTAAAATAAAAATAAGGATGGGCCTAAATTAATTACTACACAGCGAAAGGAAAATATATGTTAGGGCTGATTGTTGCATTTAAATATCTTTCACGTCTACACAAACGCCCAAGATGGGCCCACACAGAAGCAAATATGAAACCCACTAGTTCTTATATTTTAATGTATTTTTACGTTCTGGTTATAGTTTTTAATCACATACCATGTTCTGATCATCAGTTTAAAAAAAAAAAGCATTTCTCACCGTTTTCAGAAACATCGAAATTTACTAAAGAAACGCCCTAACCTCCCACTTAACTATAACATACTTATTTACATGACTATCACAAGGCCAAATCGGCCTTACGGAGTTTAATTTTAGGGCTGTACTACGTATATTGTATTGGGTTGTTTCACATGAAATGTCCGTTTTTATAGTTTCTGAAATACATAAAGGAATGTGCAGGTCCCTGTTGTATTCTCCCGAATGTTTACATATTTAAAGTAAACAGTTATTAATCCTCTACCTGTTTATTATAAACATTAGCTTCCCAATCAATTACCCACTTTTTAGTATACCTCCAAATATGAACATGGAAACACGCGATAATACGAGTTATATTTTTGTACGAGTTTAAACTCGGCCATTCACGATATCCTCAAACATACAGTAGAAGGAAACCCCTACCAAACAGTTCAAGGACTCTCAGCGCAACTAAATGCAAGTGCATCTACCGTTTCCAGACATTTAAAGTGTATTGGAAAAGTAAAAAACTCGATACATGGGTACCTCATGATCTCACTGAGCGGCAGCAAGACCCCATGTTTCAAAACATACCGTGCAAAAATTGAAAGAACTGGGCTACGAAGTACACCCACCATATTCTCCAGACTTGTCTCCAACAGATTACCACCTGTTCAGGAATTTAGACAACTTCGTCAAAGGAAAACTTTTTGAAAATGATGATCAAGTGAAAAGTGCGTTTTCAGATTTTGTTTCACTTCAAAGCTCAGAGTTTTTCAGTTCGGGGATAAAAAAGTTGGTGACATGTTGGGAAAAATGTGTAGAAAAAGAAGGTAAATACTTCGAATAAAATTATCTTGTTTTCATATAGTATTTTTAATAAATATCCTTTACCTTGAAAACGGACATTTCATGTGACACTTAATCAATGTTTTAATCTGTTTTTTTGTTCTATCTTTTATTTATTTTTAATTTATATAACTTAATATTTCAATAATTAATCTTGTAACAAATGAGGCCAGACAAATGGGATTTCCTTGTTCATTTTACATTATTCTTAAGGAACGAAACGTCCCAGAATAAAAATTACTTTTCATTCATATCTATTGTTAGAAACTAAAGCAGATTCACACCTTCGACATGAACTTTGTTCCATACTACACCTGCCTAGTGTTAATCGGTTCATTACCTGGTCTGAAGAAGGGACCTTGCAACTATATATATTCATATGTATGATACCGTCCTGGGAGACAGAACATATTTATTCAAAAGTTATTATATTGTAAATTATTTTATTATTCTAACGAAAGGAAGCTCGCTTCCTGCGAAACAACGGCTTTTGTCGCTAAAAATTCAGATCAGGTCTCCAGTGCGAAGGAGGCTTTTGTAACATACATACATAATGCTCGCCCTTATATACTTTTTGCTAACCGATATATAGCCAGACAAGAAATATATATATATATATATATATATATATATATATATATATATATATAATTAATTATTTGACTCATAAATACCTTAATGTATACCAATATTAGTCCGGGTGGTGGTTAGTAAAAGAAAAACTATGACTATTTCATAATTTTGTAATCAGCGCGTCGCAATTAATTAATTAAAAAAATGGCCGAAACAATTAATTGTAAATAAATAAATTAAAAAAAAAAAAATTAGGAATTTTTTTAGAACAAATATCGTATGGTCACAACTTATAAAAAATCTGATACCCCCATATCTCGATTACTGGAGAAAACATGTTTTTTCGAGATTCTAGAACTTTTGTTTAAATTAGTTCAAAGATAAATAAAATAAAATAAAATAAAATAGTAAAGAAGCGAAAGAAGATCTGTATGCAGCATTAATGTCGCTAACGTCCCATAGAGAATTTATTCTAGTTCTAAAAGATTTGGATAAAAAAATTTGAATTTTACGTATGTTTGTCTTTTTTGCTATACTCTATAAGTCCAAATGGGCTTCAGTAAGTATGTGTAAGTGTTCAATTATGGTTTTTTATTTTCAATAATGAACCTTTGTAATTGACCAAAAAAAAAAAAACAATTGCCCCACCTCAAACTTTGAGAGCTTACGTTTCAAGATGCGTAGAACCCGTATAACGAATAAAAATTTCCGTTTGTCCTAATTGATAAATAAATAAATTTTCAACAAAATGAAAAAAGAATCATTGAAATTGCTTAATAACCAGCTGAGATATAACGGTTTGAATCTAGCAGTGGTGATATGATATTATCCTTTGAAATATTGCTTTTCATATTAATTAATTGCCTATCAATTGCTATATAAACAGTTATATTATAATGCTGCTATTAAGAAATAATAAACCATTGTGTAATAATTTTTTGCCTATTTTTTAAGCTTTTATTTTGAACATTTTGAAAATAATGAGTATAAAATTCGAAACCTTTTGTTTAGCATTATTTGTCTGTTTTTGATGCGCAGGCCCCATTTCATTCTTATGTCGATTGTCCAGTCAAAATATCTTTTAAGGCAACCTTATTCCTGGTGACCAAGCCTCCCGCAATGTTCTCTTGAACTCATGTGTATAAATTTATCAAAGAAAAAAAAAATATTTTAAAGAATTTTTTGAGATTTTATATCAATTTTCCTTTACAAATTTACCTGAAGTGTCACTTTATAGCATGGATTTTACTTACAGTTTATAATGTAAAACTTCATTGAACATCGTTAAAAATATTTCCGTTAAATACTAAGAATGTATAATTTAATTATAAACAAATAAATAATAATAATTACCATTAAATAGTTCTCTGGTATAGTTCTCAATAACGATTAATGTTAGAAGTATAAATTAAAGCGCTCTTTTCCTTTTTTTCCCCTGTAAAATAGATGTCAAATGATCTCCGATGATGAATAATTGTAGATGAGATTTATTATAAAAGACCTTTTGTCGACGACTCCACCATTAATCACCTGGGACCAATAAAATTCCGTGCGATATATCGGGGCAAAGAATAATTAAAGAGTGCTTTGTAAAGCTAAACCTCGCAGTACACGTAGGCTATAGAGCTATAGCTATTGTTCCACTGACACACCACTCGATATTTCTTATCGGGCGTTAAAACGTACATTACACACGTTTAATCATCTGCAAGGGCTACTTCAAGTTTTTTTGTTTGTTTATTTCCAACATATATGGTTTTTACTACTGTATATACAAATATAATATAAAATGGATGAACTACAATAATAGGCATGAATAGACACTTGAAGAAGCTACCCAGAGGTAGCACTTCAAAGTTTATTTTGTTAGTAGGCCGTCTTTTCAGGCGCCTCGGACGATTATCGGGAATAGATTCAGTTGAGAGTTGAAAAGTGGATTCGAGCGGGCAGGTAGTTTGGAATTAAAGGAGCTGGATCTATCGCGGGCTAAGTATGCAACCAGCGAGATATTTAGGTCTCCATCGATGAGTTTATTAGTTTCAAAGTAAGAAGCATTTAGGATTTGGGATTGCAAGGATTAGATGCGGGAGGAGTTTGATAGTTCAATGCCATGGGTCCAAATAGGTCTAATAATAGTTATGTAAATAAATTTTTTTTAGTAAATAGGGAGTTTTGATCGTTTGTCGAGTAAGTGTAGTAAGCGGTATCCGCGGGCAGTTTCTTGTCGTTTCAGTCTAGTGTGAGGATTTCAAGTAAGGCGCTTGTCTAGATGGAGTCCAAGGTACCGGATCTGTTCAACTGGTATTAGTGAAATATTGCTAAATGATACAGTAGGGCAGGAAGTCACAGGTTTGCGACGGAGGGTAAAGGTAATTTGATGGGATTTATTATGATCGATTTCAATTCTCAATTTATGACACCATTCTTCAATGGATTGTATGTGAGACTGTATGGATTGTGATCCAATTGTTGGGTGATTACTTACGAATAACACACATGTGTCATAGTCGTAAATAGTGAGAACAGTTATAGGATGAATAGGAATATCAGCTGTATAAACGGAACAAAGCTACCCTGAGGTACACCTGCGGTCTGAGAAAATATGGATGAGTCTGAAAGATTATGGTTTACTTTGAAAGTTCTATCTGTGAGGTAAGAATGAATAATTAGGAAGTATGTAGGAGAGAGGAATTTCCGAAGTTTGTATAGCAGTCCTGGGTGCCAAACTCGATCAAAAGCCTGTTCCACGTCAAGAAAGGCTCCAGTGCTATACGTTCTCCAATGTGAAAGTAATAACATTCACCACTCGGGGACACTGTTGTATTGTAGAATGGGCTGTTCGAAATCCAAATTGGAGGTGAGGAATCACGTGGTTGAAATCTAGGCTTTGATATAAACGTTTTAGGAGATTTTTTTTTCTTCCTCTCTGGTAACTGGAACTATATTTACCTTCCGGAAAACAGTCAAGCCAAAGTTGATGTGTTTCCTTTTTTCTAAATTTTCTGTCAATTCTGCAGGTTTCCACCACAACTGCTTTCAGCGCTAATTTTAAATTCTTTAGGTCTTGGCCATGCCCCTTTGTGGTCCCTTCGTGCTATTTAGGATTAGACAATTCGAAGATAGAAAGTTCTTGGTTTTTCCTGATTCGGTGTTTAACTCGAATGCTTAACACATTGGAGTAACTTGGGACAGCTACATCAATGGTATTGGCCATTTAGTTGATTTTTTAGTAACGCCAAAATTTATGGACGAGTATACAACACACCGTGTTAGGTGATTATTTGTTCATCCCCGTAAACTTTTACCTCTTTATTTTCCATTAGTTTCTCTGGGGCAAAAGCTTCCGTCAGAAGCTTTATAAAATCATGATTGAACAGGGAATACTAAGTTAGTAAACCTAGTAGAAATGTGTTTGTCGGAAACATTTCATAAGGTTAGAATCGGTCATAATTACATCCAGAGGTTTGAGGTGCGATCAGGGTGACTCTCTTTTACCTGTGTTATTTAATATAGCTTTAGAATATGTCATAGAAAACACCTTTTCTACCTTGTGTACCGGGAAAGGTTTAAATATGGGTGACAGGATTTCTGTGTTAGGGTATGCCGATGAATTGGTACTGCTAGGTGAAGACACGGAAACTATACAACTAAATAAAAGTGGGTTAATAAACACGGGTAAAGAAATAGGACTCGAATTATACAACCGATAAGACAAAATATATGATAAGTAGCAAAAACGAGGGCGATCGTGGTGATATTGGTATATCAGGGCATACTTTTGAACACGTAAAGAAATCTAAGTATTTGGGTTCAATGGTAACGAGAAAAAATTAAATCCAGGAAAAAATAAAGTTCCGGTTAAAGGCGGGAAATGGGTGTTATTATTCAGTTTATAAATTACTCAGCTCGCGGTTTCTGTCTAAAAACTTAAAGGTTGGAATTTATAAAACTATTATTCTTCGGACGGACCTTTGCGAATGTGAAACGTGGCCGCTTACTTTGAAGTATGAACAACGTCTTAAGGTTTTCGAAAGTAAGGTACTGCGTACAATATTCGGTCCGAATACAGATGAGGCCACTGGGGAGTTGAGAAGTTTGCACAACACGGAATCGCGGAGCTTATACTCTCTGAATATATTTGAGTTGATTGCATCGCGGAGACTCAAATGAGCGAGTAAAGTTTTTGGGCTCGGTTAATGAACGGATTCCCAGAAAGTTGGTATTCGCTGAACCGACTAGTAGCCGTCCGAAAGGTAGACCGAATCGTCGATGGGAGGATTGTGTTAAGGCTGATAACGGGGGCTTAGGCTTGAACGGTGATCATTGGACGAGTTTGTGTAAGCGGAATTTCGTGCTATCGGCATCGAACCTTCGGGTTCGGTAAGCCTAGTATTATTATTCTCTGGGGTAAATTAACATTATACCTAATTGTGTTTATTATTAATAATTTGCATCCGTTTTTTCTTGATATTTAATAAATAAAAAAAATTAAAACTGAGCATTGTTTTTTGGTAGGAAGGCGATTGAGAGAATGACTTTTTAGGTTGGGCCCCGCCTATGTGTTGGGACATGTCTCTCTTAATTCAATTTTTTGTCTCCGACCCACACTAGGCGTTTCGCGTCACAAGGTTCGCCCACGCAAGTACTATGACTCAGTCAGCTTAACCATTCACAATTCTTCATACTTTCGCTTACCTATATATCAAATACAGAGTAAGGGAAAGTTTTACGATCGTGAATATTTTCTAAATCTAGTTTTCGAAGAAAATACCCGTTTTAGGGTGGGTCCCTGAGTGCAAATGAAAAGTCTGTGTATGTGGTATGTCTATCTTGAAATCGAAATGCATACGAAACAGAAATTTCTCATTTTATATGCCTAGGATGTTACAGCAACTTTATTTCATTTAAATCGACACCCTTATTGAGCCATGCATTTCGCGCATTTTTACTATTATTTCTAAAGCGACTCTTAACAATTTTGATTGTTGTAAACAATAATACATATTGTGAGATTATTGAATTTAAAAAAAAAAATGTTTCCATCGAAAATCAAGTAATTATTTAACAATTTTTTAACTCTAATTTTGTTTAAAGGTTCTAAAATTGGTTTTAACAACCGAGGTAAGTGGAATCCCATGGGTTGCTCACACCAGATTTTTTCTTGTCTGTACTGAAAAAATATCGGGTTGTGTCACATGAAATGTCCGTTTTCAAGGTAAAGGATTTTTATTAAAAATACGATATGAAAACAAGATAATTTTATTCGAAGTATTTACCTTCTTTTCCTACACGTTTTTCCCAACGTGACACCAACTTTTTTATCGCCGAACTTGAAAAATCTGAGATTTGAAGTGAAACAAAATCTGAAAACGCACTTTTCACTTGATCATCATTTTCAAAAAGTTTTCCTTTGACGAAGTTGTCTCAATTTCTGAACAGGTGGTAATCTGTTGGAGACAAGTCGGGAGAATATGGTGGGTGCGGAAGAACTTTGTGGCCCAGTTCTTTCAATTTTTGCACGGTATGTTTTGAAACATGGGGTCTTGCTGCCGCGCAGTGAGATCATCGAGCTTTTTTACTTTCCCAATACGATTTAAATGTCTGGAAACGGTAGATGCACTTGCATTTAGTTTTGCTGAGAATCCTTTAACTGTTTGGTATGGATTTCCTTCTGCTTTATGTTTGAGGACATCGTTGTCTATTACGGACGGAGGTCTTCCTCGGGGCAAGTTTTCCGAGTCGGTATCCCCAGCTAAAAACTTAAAAAACTAACGGTGAATGGTCCGTCCATTAACACTCCCTTTCCCAAACGCCTTGCAAATATTTCTAGCGGCCTCAGCTGGCCGAGTTTAAACTAAAATATTAGTACAAAAATATTACTTGAAAATCGCGTGTTTCCATGTTCATATTTGGAGGTATACTAAAAAGTGGGTATTTGATTGGGAAGCTAATGTTTATAATACAAAGATAGAGGATTAGTAACTGTTTACTTTAAATATGTAAACTTTCGGAAGAAAACAACAGAGACCTGCCAAATCCTTTATGTATTTTAGAAACTTTAAAAACTGACATTTCATGTGAAAATGAAAAAAACCCAATAAATATAAAATAATTCCACTGTTAGTAGTAATGTGCGTTGGCAGAAATTACAAACATCAGCACTGACAAATTTTCCACTAGAAAGGAAAGGACGTTTAGAATCGGGAAAAAAATGGCTAAAAATTTGAGAAGTATCAAATTATCTCTTTTCACTCCATAGTAAAATTGATGTGACGGGCGTGAAACATACTGTCCAATCCAATATTCATTAAATTTATTTGGATTTTTTCGCCTTTTAGGGTCTGGAGTGTTTCATTTAAATTTGGGAAAGGGCAAATTTTTTTTTAAAAGTTGCTGTAACATATCAGGCTTAAATATAAAATTCTGTTTTATATAACTTATCGTATTCGTGCTAGACTTACCACACACATACAAATACACGAGAGCCTATTGTTCGACTTGGTTGTTTAAACTCAGGGGCCCTAAAACACTTATATCATATTTAGCTAAGTGAAATTAAGAACGCATTAATAAATATGTTGAACTATTTTGATTACTAATTAAAGAAGAAAAGAGCAAACTTAATTTTTTTTTTTTTTTTCTATCAACATAGGAACAGTTATGTTATGTCAGTTAGGCTTTTAAGCCGTAAAACATCAAAGGTCATCAACGCCTATACGACATAGGAACAGTATTATAGATTTTGAATGTTGCTGATTAAAAAAACAAAACAATTATCTTATACACAAAGTTGTATAGGGTTTTAGAGAGTTATGAAAAGTGGACTAAACGTGTTTGTTGAAAATATTAATATAGTATATTATGTAATCTAACAGATTTATATTTCGAAATTCAATGTAATTTTTTACAACGAAGATAAATGAAAGTCGTGTATTATGCGCACTAGATTTTCTTTTGTAGTAATTTAACCTCCAATTGGTAGAAACAGTTGAGACTAAATCCAGCTTCTAGATAAAATGATAGACCAACCGGTCAAATTTCCTCAAACTCTTATCGAACTGAAGTGCACTACGTCTTCTTATCGTAACATCGGCACCTCCTGGAAAACCCTCCAGGAAAATCCTCTGCTCCAGCTTCCTCGAGAAGAGGAGAAGCTCCCCGGACGTATCTTCTCCCCGATAAAGCGGAGGTCACCAAGACCCGAGATAGGAGCGATATCGGTTAGTCCACCTCAGTCAGTGCTTGCGCTCTCAATGCTCTGTGTCTCATGTCAAAGCCTTCGATAGTGATTGCTGTTCCTCTTCGGAACCTCTTCTGTATTCTCAGGTATTATTATTATTATTACGTGTGAATAATTATGACATTATTATTCCGTCATTTTTATTATTATTTAATACAACAACGTTTCTAGGTGAATTACATAAAATTACTTTCACTTACTCTAGTGGTTACCAACAAAAAAATTTCGCGGACTCCTTCAGCCCATCAGCAGAATTGCAAGGACCCACAAAAATTTAAAAAATCGCGAATTTCAAATTTTCTGTTCTTTTCATTCCAATCCAACGCAAAAAAAATTCTTCCCATAATGTCAACCACAATTCTAGATTTCTATTTATTCGGTTAAAAAAAACCTAAATAATTTATGAAATTATATAGTATAGAAACTATTACTTATCATTGTATTAATTATAAGGCGAAGGATAGTATAGAAAAGTATTGCGATCTAACAAAAATAGGAGAGTATAGGTATAATAGATATCATTCAGTGATAACACTTTATAGATTGTTTAGTTAACTTTATAACGATGTGGTTACACTTTCTGTCTTTATACGCTAAATGATAAAAAATTAAAAAATGCCTTTGGTTAGTGAAGGAATTCAGAAAATAAAATAATATTTAAAAAATGTAAACTTATATAAGAGGCGTGAACCTTAGCTAATACTGGTTTTATTAGTATAATTTGGTTTCATGTGGTTGCAAATTTGATTATATTTCTTCAGATTTGTATAGGTTTTGAGTTATTCAAAAACGATTTTTTTATTTCACGCTTAAATAAGCACACCTTAATTTCCTTTTGTTATATATTAATTTTATTTCATAATTTTTTACATTGTTTTTCAATGTTTCAGGGTTCTTTCCCCATTCTCTAAAATTGTTTAAAACACTTTTACATATATCATTCATTATTTCACTTTATAGCATACTGCTATTCGTCTACATGGAAGTTCATTGGTTCACTGTTTTCTAGTCAGCCAAAAATCCCGAAACGTCAAAAAACGATGTAAAAAATTATGAAGTAAAATAAATATAATAAAAAAATTAAGGATTGGTGTCTTATTTGAGTGTGTAATATTTAAAAAAAATAACTTAAGAAACTAAATTTTTTATTTTACTCTGACTATATCTTACCTATCTATATATAAAATATGTACCAAGGAAAAGTATTGCGATAGTAAAAATATTTGAATTCCAGTTTTCAACGGAAATACACGTTTTAAGGTCCCCAGAGTCCAAATGACCAAGTTCCGCAAAAAGGTCTGTGTGTGTGTGTGTGTGCTAAGTCCAGCGCGAAAACAAAAAAGACGTACTATGCTAAAATTTAAAATTTAACACAAATACACGCCCGAGATGTCATTGCAACTTTTTATGATTTTCTCAAAAATGATTTTGATTAAACTCGCTAGATCAACATAAAATTGAATGGGCTTTTATATCACGTAGGTTTCATTCTGAAGAGGGCTTAAATGCAGGTATTTTAAATTTTCTTTCTCTTAAGTACCTTTCATTTTATTGATTCAGAAAAATTACCCATATCATCTTATTAGGTCTAATAAAGTGGCTAAATGTAAAAGTTGAACGAATTTGATTATTTACTAAAAGATAAAAGAGCGAAAATAGTTGTTTAATGAAATGTTTGGTTATGTGAACATGAGAACAACAACATAGATGTATGATATACCGTTGGATTATACGTAACAATTTTATATTACTATATTATTTAATCTAAATCGTATTTTTCCTACGAAACTAAATAAACTTTTTATTTAAATTAACATCAATTTTTTTAAATAAAAATTATTTAATAGTCCTTAAATTGATTTTAACAGCAGAGGAAAGTGTTGCCCGCACCAGATTTTATTAGGATTAAGTATTAAGATTTTTTTTCACATCTAGACGGTAAAGGGAACTTCCATATATAGTTCCCGCTTCATAGGCATTGTCATTTTTGAGAATATTGTGATGATCATAAAAATAGTGAATTCTAAGTTTTTTTTTATGAATATAGTTATTGGTTTAGTTTTCAAAGATAAATGACACATATATCATGATTTCTAAATTATGAAAATAAAGTAAATCATGGCTTCTATATTCGCTTCTTTATAATTCATAAAAAATGATGAAGGTATAAGATGCTTAATAATTTTACTGTTCTTTGTTTTTATTGGTCATTGCATACGTTAAAGTAAAAATTGTGAGGGCGGAAACTCAATTTTATTTTATGATTACCGATAAAGTTTCTGAGTATAACATCAAATATCAACAGATTATTTCGTTTTATTGAAGGATAAAATTTATAAGTATATTCTGAATATTATTATTTATGAGTTTATGTCCTCATATTGAATATGTTATACTTATTATCATCATATCTTCACTTTAGCTAAAAGTAAATTTTAAAACTTAAGGTGCTTGCCCCTAACAGATTCGCTACCTAGGAAACGTATACGAAGAAACTAAAAAGAAAGATTTCAGTTACTTCAACACTTACTAGACAGACGCTCTAACCTTTTACTTAACTAAAAAAGGCTCTTCTACCAACCATCATAAGGCCTCTCTGGACTTACGGATTTGAGCTTTGGCGCTATACTAAACCATCAAATTCTTCCCTTCTCCAATCCTTACAATCCAAAATCCTTAACGCTCCTTACTTTGTCAGGAATAAACTCACTACAAAGACTACAAAGACTTGATGTTTCATATGTTGCTGATTTGGCCCGGACCATGTATCCATCATTCCATGACTCCACTCCCACTCTAGCCCACTAGTTTCTATCCTTGCTTCCTTGTCTATTCCTGACACTCCTCCGAGGCGTCTGAAAAGAATATGGCCTCCAGACCTTCTAGTTTAGATTACCTACTTAAATGCTGCCAATTGGCAGTTTCTCTTCATGTCCTTTTCATGTATTTTATCTAACAGCTAATTTACTAGATGTATTAACTAATCCAGTTGTAAATACCAATAAATAATATAAAATTCAGATAAAGTTTATTTGTATTGTTATATCAGCCGCAAATCGACTCTAGGTTAGAGGACCCTTCTGGGGCACACCTAGATTCTATAAAGTGGGTACCCTAAAACTGCTTAGTGTGACCTCAGTCTAATTAGTTCATTGCTCGGACGTTAGTCCAGAAGCAGTACCAATCCTAACGATGAACCGTAGCCAACACTTTTAAGGGTTGTAGAGCTACAGGTTTTATTATTATTATTATTATTATTAATATGAGGAAAGGATAAGATAGATGAATTCCAGTTGTTGCTCTGAAAAGCTTGTATCCCCATTAACTACTTTTCCATTTGATTAATTATTGTGACTTTAATGGCGGAGGAATAAGGGAGGGTTTGAAGAGAAACAAATTAAAAAAGGAACCATTTGTCAAGTGTCCCCTTTTCATCGAATTTCTTTTTTTAACCCTACTTATATAGCAGAGGTTTATTTAAATTAAAGTTCGAATAAAATTCTATTTTTTTAAAATCAATATTAATAAATTCAAGTGTAGCAAAACTGATAGTTATTGCATTATTATACAATAATATTATACTCATCAGCGATACATGCAAAAAAGTCGAAAACCTCCTTAGCTCAATGGTTCTATACTTTGAATAAAATCAAAATTATGTATGAAAAATAAATTAATATTATTTGAATCAGTTGTCCACTCGTCACTAACCTATGTCTCCCTTGTACGGACCTTTGTTTTGTCAAATCACATAAGAAAAAAACGCTGCTAATTATTACACAATGGGTCATTATTTCCAAATAACTATATTAGGATATAACTGTTTATATAGCTGTTAATAGGCAATTAAGTAATAAGGAAAGCAATAAATAATTTTAAAAAAACGGGTATATCACCTCTGTTAAATTCAAAACGCTATATCTCTGCTAGTTCTAAACTAATTTCAATGATCCTTTTTTCATTTTGTAGACAGTTTTATTTTATTTATTTTTCTATTCAAATTAAAGTTCCTGATTCCTGATAGCCTTGCATCTTTTCTCTTTAAGCAATAACGAGTTATCCGGGAATCACATCTCTTATAAGTTGTGGCTTGGCCGTATAAGATTATTTTTGTTTTTATTTGTTCATGATGTGGGAGCGGCGTGGTGTAGAGGATAGAGCACTAGTCTACTGTGCTCCGGGTCCTGGGTTCAAATCCCGACTATGAAAATATATTATATATTCTGTTATTTCAGCCGGAGGGGGCGACCCCCCTGGGGCATACCCAGCCTCTATAAAGTGGGTACCCAAAAATCGTACCCATGGTAAGGAAAACTTGGTGGCTAAGCGTGAGCTCCGCCGAATCACCTCATTGAACGTCCGTTGGCCTAGAACCAGAACGAATCTCTATAAGTACTTAGCCCAAGACCCTTCATATGTTATAGTGGCACATGTTTTTTTTTTTTTTTTTTTTTTTTTTTGTTCATGATGCAATGACTTAATCTCAAAAATCATTTAGATTTTCTATATCTTCAATAATAACCAAATTATGGACGTATATATGGGTGACATTGCATTTTTTTTTCTGTTTTTTTTTTTTTTTTTTTTTTTAAATAATAGTAGTGTACTGATTCTTGAACTCACTAGGATTTTTTTTTCTTTATTTTCCAAAATAACGGAGTTACAAGCGTATGTATAGGCAAAATTGCAATTGTTTTCCTTTTTTTTTTAAATAATTATGTACGGTTTCTTGGTTTAAAAAAATCTAATAAATCTTTTCTCGATCCTCATTAATAAATGATTAAGTCAATTTTAATGGGTCGCCATTTTAGTACTAATCGGGTGATATCAACGTCTAGGTGTTATGAACATCATTGGAGACGCTAATATTTTTGTGACGAATTAAAAAAAAAAGTAGTTTCCGAGAAAAGCCGAGGACGGCGGAATAACGGATTTTTTTTTGGTTATTTGGATTTTACGTATCTTGAAACGTGAGCGCTCAAATTTTGAGCAGAGGTGTTTTTTTGGTTGGTTTTTTGCTCGCTGACAAATAATTGAAAATAATAAACCAAAGTCCAATAACAATTGTATGTTCCCGTAGGAGCCATTAAACCACTTACAGCCGGTGCTATCCCCTAAAACATTATCGCATAAAACATTATAAACTGCAAATTGTATTATCCGTCTGTGCAGCCGGTTTTTCTTTTCGGAAATAAAATATATCCTTAAATGACTAAAATGAATTTTTTTTTCTCTTCCATTTCGAGCAAGCAAAATACCATTTAAAGGTAAGGAATCTCAGTTGAAAATGATGCATAAGATCTCCTTAACTTATATTATATCTGCTTAATATTATTTAATAATTACACTCTTACTTGAACCATACATATCACTCACAATACATTATTCTCACAATTCGAACAACCATTTTTATTTAACATCTGTTGTATTTAATGTAGAATCACTTATACTTTTAAACCAAGTAAACATGATTTAATAAACGAATAGAGGTTTTTTTTTTTTGGTTTTTTTTAATCATTTATTGAAATTTACAAATGTATTAGTTGATACATCAAGTAAATTAGCTGACAGAAATGCATGAAAAAGACATGAAGAGAAAATGCCCATTGGCACTACTCGCTAGGTAATCTAAACTAGAAGGTCTCAAGGCCATCTCCTTTTCAGATGCCTCGGAGGATTGTCAGAAATGGTAGAGAAAGTAAGGATTGAAACAAGTGGGTTAGAATTGGAGTGGAGTATTCAGGTCTTTATGTATGAGTTTATTCGTGACTAAGTAAGGAGCGTTGAGGATTTTCCGAAGGATTTTGGATTGTAAGGATTGGATACGGGAAGAATTGGATGGTCTAGTAGAGCCCCAGAGCTCAACTCCGTAAGTCCAGACAACTCCTTATGATTGTGATATAGATGAGCCTTTTGTAGATAATTGGAAGTTTAGAGCGTCTGTCAAGTAAGTGTTGAAGTAAGCGAAAGCGACGGGCTGTTTCTTGTCGTTTCAGTCATGTGTGCGGATTCCATGTTAAACGTTTGTCAAGTAAGAGTCCTAGATAGCGAATCTGTTCAACCGGGACAAGTGAAGAGAGGTTTAAATTGGAATATTGAATTGGTTTATTTATTTAACGTCACTTTATGCTACTATGGCTAATCGGACGATGGTACAGTGGGAGTCCTGAATTTTGCATATCCAGGTTTTATTAGGATAGGGATCTTTAAAGAATACCTGACATCGCACAGGCTCGGGACCACCTTATATCGTCCCCTCCCAAGGACGGCATAACTAAGGGTTTTTACTCCCATTAAATTCTAGGACCACCCACGGGTTTGTACCAGTTTGGAATATTGAAAAAATGATACGAACTTATTTTAAAATCCATTATATAATCATAAAAACTTTGCTATTTAACATCCCTAGATTGTAAGTAAATATTTTTCTTATATAGAATGTTATTTTTATTTTATTTTTTTCTGCTTCTCAGAGAGCTTTGAGCCTCTAATTTTTCAGAAACAAAAGAGAAAAAATATTTTTAAAAACACAGCCGTAAGGGAAACAAAAATATGTTCCCTGAAATGTAGTAAGTGGAAGAGAGGAAAATGCTTTTTTAACCATAATTTGGTGTATGTATACAACGAGTTTCTCCTTCCTTCTTATGATATCTGTTCTCATAACCGCACCTTTATACATGATCTTCAATATAACGTAAGGTTGAGAATAATCGTTTCTACAAATTATTTACAATGTATTTTTCACTGTTCTCTCGTATTTATTTTATTAAAATTTATGAGTGTGTTTATGATTTTGATTTATTTTTAATGTTTGTTTTTTTATATAACGTCCCTTCACGCAGCTGTTGCTAATCTAACGATGCTACAGTATGAGATCTAAATTTTGCCTATCCAGATCTAATTAGGATAGGGATCTTTAACGAGTACCTGATATCGCACAGGCTCGGAACCACCTTTCAACGTCCCCTCCGAAGGCATAACTAAGGATTTTTTACTCCCATTAAAAAACCCTAGGGACACCTGCGAGTTTGAACCCGGGACCTTCTTAATTTAATTTAACTTTATAATTTGTTTTTCATCTTAGACATTATTTATTTTTCTCTCTCTCCCTCTTCTATTGTATGATGACTTGTAGCTAGGTGGCTAGCGTAACAGCCTCCTATGCCAAAGGTCACGGGTTCAAACCCGCAGGTGGTCCTAGGATTTCTTAATGGGAGTAAAAAATCCTTAGTTATGCCGACCTTCGGACGGGACGTTAAAAGGTGGTCCCGAGCCTGTGCGATGTCAGGTACTCGTTGAAGATCCCTATCCTAATAAAACCTGGATAGGCAAAATTTAGGACTCCCGCTGTAGCATCGTCCGATTAGCCACAGCAGCAAAAGTGACGTTAAATGAATAAACATACAATAGATTGTTTGTTTGTTTATTTAACGAAACTTTATACTACTATGGCTAATCAGACGATGCTACAGTGGTAGTACTAAATTTTGCTATAAGGTTTTATTAGGATAGGGATCATTAACTAATATCTGATATCGTAAAGGTTCGGAGACCACCATTATATGTACCCTCCGAAGGATGCGATATATTATTCGGATATTATACGAAATAGCCAAGGGTTTTTTACACTCATTAAAAAATCCTTGAGCCACTAGCCAGGTTTTATCCCGCGATCTGGGGCATGGAAGGCTATTCTGCTAGCAAATACGCCACATGTGACATCCTTTTAAAAGCAAAGATTAAATTGTAAAAAAAGGTTTGATTTGTTATAAACTGACCGATTTAATGATCTGTGCGCATACGCTCACAGAAAAACGCATTTTAAGGTCCATATTTTTAACAGTCATGGAGAAATATAAATGAGGCACGGACCTCCACACTTTTTTCTTTCCGCTGAATTTTCTCACGGTCTGGAAATTCCATTTCATTGTCATAATTGCGAATCACGAATTATAAATGATTTTTTTTTTTTTTTTAGTTTGATCTTATGAAAAAAAAGTCCCATTGGCCAGAGCTCCTTAAATATTCATTTCTAAATATTATTACAAATAATATTTGAATAAAATGTATCACAATACTGTTTGAAAAAGTTTTAACTAAATTTCATATTGTTTTCATGTTATATAGAATTGATGATTTTTTTTTTGTTTTTTTTTTTAATGGTTGAATCGTATTTTAAAACTTATGCTTAAAGTTAATTTTTTTTTTATTTTATTCGAAATAATAACATTTCAGCTAGTCTGATTTAACAATTAAGAATAGGGGCGCATTGTCCATTCATACTAAATATTTCCATAAAACAGTCTTATATGATATATTGAAAAAAAATCTGGTACGCGGAACACACGCCTTTCACTTACCTCTGTTATTTACATCAATTTTTTAACAAATTTAGAAACGAAAATAAATTGTTAAGAATTATTTACATTGGAATTTCAAAGAAACATGAGTTTTATTTAATAATCTATTATATTATTATCTACGACAATCAGTTTGTTTTATCGGCTTTTCATCACTCTCAATTAACTTATACAATAGTATGTATAATATAATATTTTTTCTAAAATCTTTAGTATTCCAACGTTATATTATAAATTTATATTACTGTTCTTTAGTTCAAAAACAAAAAATTGCTTTATAAAAATATTTTTTACAGTTTTCTCCTTTAGTTGATTATCGAATTCTGTCAACTTATATATTTACTTGTTTTTTAGCAATGCTAATCCAATGATACGGTCAATTTCATAAAATCTACAAAATTAAAGGTACTTTATAGGAAGAAATTTTGAAATATCTGCATTTTAGCCCAGCCAGACTATTTCAATCACCATGAAATTTACATGATATTAAAGCCCGTC
Organism: Piezodorus guildinii; assembly: GCA_023052935.1. NCBI lineage: Eukaryota > Metazoa > Arthropoda > Insecta > Hemiptera > Pentatomidae > Piezodorus > Piezodorus guildinii. Next base: position 91,928,906 of record CM041294.1, read on the forward strand.
CGATATCGATATAGCGAGTTTAATCAAAATCGTTAGAGCCGTTTTTATATGTTTTTTTCCTTTTCAGTGGCGCGACAGGCCGTGCAGGCCCTGGGCCTCGCAGTGTGATCTCCTGAGAGATTACACTCGCGTTTCACGATTTGATTCGTAGTGTTGAGTCATAACTCCCTACGCCTAATTTTGTGAGTGGCCACCATTTGGCTGACGGGTCTCACATACCCGGGGGAGGGGCTGCGAGTGAATCCCCATTTAATTACATCATTATAAAAGCCCCGCCGGGACTGGGATTCGAACTCGCAACCTGTAGCATGAGAAACTAGCGCGCTCGCCTCTCAGCCACGGGCTCCCCGTTTATATATATATATATATAAAAACAATCATGAAATATGTGTTTTTTGCCAGATTTAAAGAAAACGTCTTAAGTTATTAAGTAATAATACACTTTTCAAAACAGATAATATTTCCATGAATTCAGAATTCCGGTGTAATACTATCTAATTCCAATATTATCACCAAGACGAAAAATGTGCTAAATTTATTTATTTGAAGTTAAAAAAAAAATTTATTGGATATTTATTAAAGATATGAAAATTATGCTCTAGATTGAAAAGTGCTCCTATGGTTAATAATGTGGAAGAAGTTGATATGGATCCCATATAGGAGATAAAATATGGGCTTTATAGGGCGAACGGTATGTGAAGAGTCGATGGAGGGGTTATTAAATACCATCAAAACTTTATTGGTTTCATAAACTTGAGTACTCACATATCTTCAGCTGCTGTGGGACTTCATACAGTTTTTCTCTTTTAACATCAATAAGATGTTTAACATAATCAGTCTACACTCACTCAAAAACGTTTCCATACAGCATGCTAATAATTTTCAGGTCTATTTATTTTCACTTTAACAATTTTATTAAAACCATTATCATATTAAAGAATCTGGTGCGGACAACACACGACTTTCACTTAACGCGGTTGTTAAAATCGATTAAAGCATTTTCAAATACAGTTAGAGATAAAAATGAGTGAAACTAATAAAGAGTTAATTTAATTTAATAAATTTAATTCCTGTAGAAACATGTGTTTTATTAAAAAATCAATTATATTATTATACATGCATATTATATTCTTCTTTATATTAATTTCTTAAGTTAAAAATAAAAAAATTTATTTAAAAAAATATTTTTGCAGTTTTCTAATTTAGTTGAATATCGAATTCGTTACCTATATAATTACCTGTTTTTTATCGATGAGAACAAAAATATATTGTTATTTTTCTAGTATCTACAAAATTAAAGGTAATTTAGAGGAGGAAAATTTAAAATATCGGCATTTAAGCCCTGTCAGTCTATTTCAATTTTATCAACGAGTTTAATCAAAATCGTTAGAGTCGTTATTGAGAAACTCGTTAAAAGGTGCAAAATGCATGGTATAAAGTGGCTCCTCTGGTTAGCTGATTTTGAAGATAAAGTTTCTGTAACATCTCGGACGTATAGTTGTCTTATATATGAAATTTCAATTTTATAGGATTTACCGTTTACGCACGGGACTTGCCATAAACACATTTTTGCGGGATTTGGTCATTTGGACTCAGAGGACCCTAAAACGTGCATTTCCGTTAAAAACTGGAATTCGAAAATTTTCACGATCACAATACTTTCCCTTACTATATTCCTATATATAGGTAAGTGAAAGTAAAAATAGGTTTTTTAATTTTTATTTCAACATTAATATTTTTTTTTTTTCTTATCCTCCAACTTTATTTACAAAATAAATACAAAAAACATTCTATGTATATACAGCAGCAATGGTATATACAGTCCATGGCTCAGGCCTCGTATTGCCCGTTGGCATTCTAAGGTTCCTTTCGCACTAGGCGCGGTATGCGCTTGAGGAGTGGGGTGGCTTTGTGCCTTTGTTGAAGTAAAATGGGGAGGAACCATTTTGCTGGTGGTTAAATGTATGCGGGTCAGACTGCAGAGTCCAGACCCCTTCCCAGGGCGACCACGTCGACCAGGGGGAGAGAGCCTTGCCACCTTCCAGGCGCAGGTGGTGGAACTACGTCCCTGAAGAGAGGGTTCGCACAAGCCTTTAACCCGTCAAAGAACTTGACGTGCCTCCTGCTGATGAACTCTGGTACCGAGGGAAGATGGAGTTCCTCGTGGATGGTGGCATTTCTCGCCCGCTGGAGTGTGGTTCCTCTGGCTATCCTCCTTAGGACGGAGTTCTGATAACTCTGCAGCCTTTTGAGCGTGGACTGATAGAGGTGGTACTGATAACGGCCTTGTAGATTTGCAACTTGAGTCGCAGTGAGAGCTGCGGCGAGATGAGTAGGTGGTAGAGTCTATGGGACTTCCTGCGGGCCAGCTTGATTCTTTCCCGTACATGGCTGGAGAATGTCCGGTGTCGGTCCAAGGTCACACCTTGGTAAAGAATTGAGTTGGAGAGAGGAAGTTTTACACTGTCTATCTCAAACTCGGTGGGTAACTTCTTCTTCCCCTTCTGGAAGGACAAGATGATGGCGTCCGTTTTGGCAGGGTTGACTCTGATTCCGATCTTCTTCAATTCCTCAACTATGACGTTGGCTGCTTTCTGAGCCTGGTCACGTGCCTTGGTAGCGCTCATGCTGGTGGAGTAAATGGCGATGTCGTCCGCATAGGCTGCTACTGTTGCTCCCGGATGCTTTACTGAGACCACCGGTGCCGTGAAAACGACAAATAGTAGTGGCCCCAGTACAGACCCTTGAGGTACCCCGCAGATGGTATCGTGTGGATTCGACAGGCTCCCGCCGACCCTTACAACGAAAGATCTTCGACTAAGATAGCTTCGGATCAATCGGCATAGAGAGGCAGGGAACTTGAACTCCTCCAGACGGCGGAGTAAAAGAGTGTGAGACACACAGTCAAAGGCCTGTGTGCAGTCCAAGGAGATTAGTGCTGTGGCATCGTTGTTCTTCCTCATCCGCTCCATGGTGTGGGCCTGCAACTTCGCCAGATAGTGTTCACAGGCTACCCCTGGTGTTCCCAGGTTGGAATCCTGTCTGTTCAGGTGGGATGATGTTCTCCTCCGTACAGTGCTTCATCAGATGGTGGTGAACCAGCCTTTCTAAGATCTTACTCATGTGCGAGAGAAGACTGATCGGGAGATAGTGTTCCGTTGAATCTCCACTCTTCCCCGGTTTGAGTAGTGGCACTAAGATCGCTTCTTTCCAAGCCTTAGGAAAATACGATAATCGGATGCACGTGTTAAAAATGTTTAATAAGAAGGCTTTACCCCTCCTAGGTAGCATCTTTAACAGGACATAAGGAATATCGTCCTTCCCAGAGGACTTATTGCCCTTAGTACGTCGTAGCACCGACTCAAGCTGCTTGAAGGTGAAGTGGATGGGCTTCTCATTGGGGGACGGAGGTCTCCCTTCTGGAAGTCCAGGAGCAGCACTCACACAAGCCTCTTCCCTTGCTTCATAGTCGGTAGCCAGGAGTTCAGCCTGTTCAACCGGGGTCAACAGATCGCTCTCAGACGTCAGGTGCACAGTCCTCTTCTTGGCGACATGAGTCCTGATGAGTTTCCAGAATTGCTTCTGGTCGTCACGAGTCCTCCGGAGCTGTTCGTGCCAGAGGGCGGTCTTCCAGGCACGCATATGAGGCCACAGCGCCATCCACCTCGGCCTCAGATTTCAGAGGCTGTATCTTGGGTAGTGTATTATCGACACTAGCCTTATAGCCCTTCCAGTCGGCCTTGTGAAATAGGTACTTGCTCGCCGGGGGTGTGGGGGGCGTTCCCTCAAAGGTGTAAAGCACAGGCCGATGGTCAGACGGTCCGTACGGGAGTGCAAGGCACCCCGTGACGGTGTGCTGATCCCTGGTCAGGAGAAGGTCTAGTGTGGATGTCCAGCAAGGTCGGGCCGCATGCCTGAAGGTGTGCACCCCAGGGTGAAAGACCGCCATCCTGGTCTTGGAGATGTAAGTACCCATCATGTTATTACTGTTACACAGCCAGGCAGTATGTCGAGCATTGAAGTCCCCAAGGACGACAAATCGACTTCTACCCTGGGCGTGTTGCAGCAGTAGCTTCATAGATGTTGCTATAGCCTTGGGTCTCCTATAGACACAGCAGAAAGTGTACCGATGTTTCAGGTGAACATCGACTGTGACTATGTGAGTACCCTTGGTAGAAGCAACCGGGTTGGGTATTAACCGTGAAGGAACATCTCTTCTGACCAAGATTACGACACTCTCATCAGTCCCTGGATTGCACATCTCCCGGTACGCGATGTAACCCCAGGGTATATCCAGTATACAGCCACTCAGATGCAGGAAGAACGGTGTCCGTCAGCGCCACTACCGATGGCCGATGCTGCTGTAGAAGGAGTTCTACTTCAGCCTGCTTCTGACGTAGGCCTTGGATATTGTAGTTGATGACGAGATGTTCAGTCATAATGTTTACTTATCACCTTCATCATCATCTCCATTATCCTGTTTATCGACGTCATCAGCTGGGTGATCTGGGAGCTGAGTTTTGCATTAGCCGCTAATACGTCGGCTAATGTACCACTCTGGCCCGGTGATGGGGATAGAGGGGTACCTGTCATCGGTCCGTCTCCAGTAGGTTGTGGTGGTGGGGGCAGGTCCTGGTGCTGGTACTGCTGCTGCTGTGCCGGCGCTGTGGTTCCTCCCAGATGTCCAGAGTGAGGTAGGTCCGGCTGGGCTAGTCTGCTGGGCTGTCTTGAAGAAGCAGCAGCTCTTGTAGTGGATTCGTTTCTTCTTTTCTTCATTAGCTCCAGTCTTCGTGGGCAGTCCTTTGAAGAGGCAGGGTGGCTTCCTCCACAGTTGGCGCATTTGGCCGCGGTCGGACGAGGGCAGTTGTGGTTGGCGTGAGTTCCCCCACACCACGGGCAGGCGGCTATGCGGCCACAATACTTCATAATGTGCCCAAACTGCTGACAGTTCCTGCACTGGGCAGGGGCCCCATCTTCTTTAAAGGGGTAAACCCTTATTATTACCCTCCCGATGCTGCGGAGGGCTCTTATGTCTTCTATCTTGACTGAAGGGTCGGTAATGACTTGTACTCCTTCAATCTCATAAGCCACACCAGCTTCGTTTCTCCGGGTTTGCCTCCGGGCTAACCTGAAACCAATCAATCTGTTCTTCAGCTCCTCTGTTATTTCTTCTATAGGATGGTCAAGGTCGAACCCTTGAATGACAAATTTTTTTGATCTTTTGGTTCCACGAGGGGCGTAGGAGTGGAACAGCACTTTTCCACTGTGCCGTAGCAACTTCACAGCTATGTCGTGATCGAGATCATTTGTCAGATATAATCTGGTCTCCTTGGGAGAAGAGTTCGTCTTAAATTCTTGTATGCCTATCTGGAATAATTCTTCCTTCAAGGACGTAAAAGATATGGGTGGCGAAATGATGATGGGGGAGGGAGCTTTTTCTTTGGTGTGATTACCTCAAACCTATTTGATGTTGACACCGGTGGCGGCACAGGGACCGGGCGGGGTTTTAGAGCATTCCTTTTCGTCACTTGTATAAAACCTTCGCTATCGGTGAGGGTTCTTTTTTCACCCCTGGCTTCGGTCGGGGCAACGTCCATATCGCTAGGGCCAGCTGGTCCTGCAGCCATATCTTCTGTTGCCAGTTACCTCGTAAAGCCTTGTCAGCGCGACACTACCTTGGCTGATGGGGTTGGGTCCACGGGATAAGTGTGGACCCCAACAGCGTACAGGTGCTAAGCTAAACAAGGAGAGAAGTATTCGGAGCAAAGGAGGAGTCTTCGGCTTCAGACAGAGATCTTCAAGCTGCTGTTCGACCGTGCTACTTACTGCTAAGCGATGAGGTTCCGTGGTTGAAACCACGCCAAAAAACTATAATTAGCAGTTAAGCCTTTTTACTTCACGAGTAGAAAGATCAAGCTATGCTTTTTGTGATTGGGCTCTCAACATTAATTTTTTTTTTTTTTTTTTTTTTTTTTTTTTTTTTTTCTAACCCTCCAAAATTTATTTTCAACTATTTACAACATATTTATACACATATAACTATGTACATTTTTACAATTTTGGTCCTTTTTTTGCCCGGAGGCATTTTAAGGTTTATTATACATCATGCGCTGGGGGCGATTGATTTATTTTCAATATTCGCTTTTCTTGTGAATTGAGAGAGCTTATGGTTCGTACCAAATGCAGGTCTTAGCTCTAAGAAAAATTATACATCCTCTGAATAAATCACATACTAAGGTACAGTATGTACTAAAAAGACATAGATACTTAAAATCTCAGGAGGATAGACCACGTGCAGGAGAACAGGAAACTGGAGAATCACCAGAGGCCATCCTTGCTGAAGCCCATACAAATCCTCACACAACCGCATCCTTATTGGCCATCAGAAGAAATAGGGACTATGGGGTTCAAGTCCACCCAGAAACAGTCAGAAATATTCTATGAAGGGAAGGATACAGCGGTTGATACTCAAGAAGAAAACCCTTCATCAGTGAGATAAACCTGAGAAGCGGCTGCATTTTGCCAGGGAGTTTGTAAATTAACTCAACAATTTCTGTGAAAGGGCCATATTCTCTGACTAATCCAAATTTAATATTTTTGGGGCAGGTGGAAGGCCGAAATATATATATACGGTATATATCACACCCGTCAAAGGAGAATATTAGTTTTTTAATATTTAGAAAGCCCAATAATATGCTTTTGCTAGTAGTACAGGTACAAATTTCAAATTAATAATCAGCATTGCAGACAATTCAAATTCCTCCGCTTCATCACTCACTGCCCCTTTTACGTAACCAATAAATCATTACACAAAGACCTCAACATACCAATCGTAATGGAAATCATTAAAAAATATTACAAACATTTTCACGACTCACTCGCTGGACATCCAAACCTACGGGTACAAACATTACTGACTGATACACTACCACAAAACCCACCAAGGAGACTAAAACGCCTCTGGAGCAGAGACCTACTTCTTTAGCAGATGTTCCACGCCAATGAGTGCCTTCACTGGGAGGTTTCTTCGCTCACGAATTCAGAAGAATCCTGAAGGAAGTTTTTCGTAATGTTCATCAATGTTACAATATATGCCTAAAGGCATTTGTATATTACTTGTTGTCAAATTCAAAAAATATTCAACATCATATAATATTGTTATTATTGATAAAAATCGGGTTATTATGAAATTTGAACAAATTCTACGTATAATTAAAGGAGATAAGAGCATATATAATTTTTAATCTGATTTTCGTGTTGTTTAATAATGATGTATAATATACTGTTGGAAAAAATAATATGTAAATGGAGAGTGATGAAAAGCCGATAGAACTAATTCATTCTTGTAGATAATAATATTGTAGATTATTTAATAAAACACATGTTTCTATGGAAACTCAATGTAATTAATTATTTAGCCTTTCGACGTTGGTATCTGAAATTCGTGCGTTGTACCAGATTTATTAAATATGTAGGACGGTCAGATTACTTCCATATTGTTCATGCAAGCATACTATAATTACGATATAAAAATTCAAAGGTAATAATTAATTAAGCCTGGATTGGCAAAATTCAGGCCTCCCACCGTAGTATCGTGCGATTAGCCACAGTAGCATCAAGTGACGTAAAATGAATAAACAAAATAAAATTCCTAAAATCCGAATGAGTGCGAGCACAAACACCGTGATACGAAATTTATAATATATATATATATATATATATATATATATATATATATATATATATATATATATATATATATTTGATTATTTTTATAGATTACTATATACACTTTTAGAATAAATAAATACAAAAACTTATAACTAAAGGAGAATAAAATTCCAAGTGTAGTTCTTAACTCCTTAGTAATCTTAAACTCGACTCAGAAGCGCTTTATCCTGAGAGAAGATATAATGGATTGCTATTCGTACGCTGCTGTTGAAATCCAGTTCAAAAGGAGTCGGTTCCGAGATCGGGGAGGACAAAGTGGCTATGAGAGGCTTTGGGTCTTTAAGTCCTGAGCTTAGGTTCCTTCTCTTCTTATCTCAAGTCCAAACTTCGCTCCTTTCATTCTCCTAATTCCCCTTTTCCTTTCTTGCTGTTATTCAATTTAAACAGGCTTAACAAGTATTTAATCCTTTCTATTTTGCTATTTCTTTAAATTCCCTTATTTGTTAAATAAGAATTAGTCATCTTTTTGGGTTCTGATTGTCAGAAAATTATATTAATTTTATTTCGAGACTAGTATTCAAAGCGTCAGACTTTTTTTGCACGAATTTAAAGTCACTTTATCATGATATGGCTAATTTGACGATGCTATAGTCGAGCCCTAAATTTTGTCTATCCAGGTTTTATTAGGATAGGGATCTTTAACTAGTACCTGACATCGCACGGGCTTCACGACCACAAAGGAATACATAACCAAGGATTTTTTCCTCTCATTCTAAACCTACCTGCCATGTCTGGACCTACGAACTTGGTTATAGATAGATGTTTATGCCACTACACCACAGGTGATCTAATCGGACGTTTGTTCTCTTCTAGCTCACGATCTATCAGAAAGATTAAAAAAATAAAATAAAGTAAAAACGATATGACTATCCCAAATCCAGTTGTGCTATAACAACTAACTATTATTGAAAAATATTTTTTTCGGAATTTTATAAATAGTTATTTTGTGTTTTAAATATTTTCCTTTTTTTAACGTGGTTTTCTCTGTCCTAAAAATCCCACCAAATTACCTTTACCCTTCGTCGAAAACCGATGACCTCCTGCCTACCGTATCCTTTAATAGAACGCCACTCATACCTGTTGAACAAATCCGATACCTAGGACTCCATCTTGACAAACGTCTTACATGGAACCCTACACGAGACTAAAACGACAGGAAATGCCCGTAGATACCGATTACTACAACACTTACTAGACAAACGTTCAAACTTCCAATTCACTACAAAAAGCTCATTTATATCACTGTCATCAGACCAATCTGGACATATGGAATCGAGCTTTGGGGCTTACTAAGCCATATAATTCCTCCCGCATCCAATCCTTACAATCCAAATCCTTCGCAAAATTCTAAATGCTCCTTATTTCGTCACAAATAAAATCATCTATAACGACCTTAATATCCCATTTGTGCAGACTTTCTCGAACCAGATATACCACTTTAATTCCAAACTCCAACTCATATAAACCTCTTGTCCGCAACCTATCAACTCGCATATTCCTGACAACCCTCCGAGCGATTGAAAAGAAGATGGCTCGGATCACTTACTTAAATAAAATTGAAGTACTACCGCTGGTAGTTTCTTCACAAGCCTTATATGCCTTTTATAATAATCATCACTTTTACTTATTGTATTATGTAATATACAGTTGTAAATTCAATAAATATAATTTAAAAAAAAAAAAAAAAAGGGTTTTCTCTTACACTCTTTCGCAGCACAATTTTGTAAAAAAGATGGACTCTAAATTTTCATTTAAGGCCTTCAAATTCTTTATTTCATTGGAAATCGGAATGTAATTTTTTTACGGCATGAATACTTCTCTAAAAATACAATCAGATATTCTAATTAAGATTAAATAATATAAATTTATTTATATAAATTTACAACACTATTATTTATCTAATTCTTTCGACATCTAATTGAAATTTCAGTGTTCGATATTTTAGAATTTTCAATAATGTGTCTTGTTGTTAACTAATTTTAATAGTTACTTAAATCGCGAGACTTTTTTTTATACTTACATCCTTCCTTCTACAACAATAATTTATCATTGCTTCAAGAAATCTGATTATATATTTCAGGAAAACAGCTTTTACATAAGGAAACTTGTTTTCATAAAGAACTGGGAGTTTTAACGATATCATTTTTAAATTATGTTTTTCCATTAAAATGATATTACACAGAATTTTAAAAATTGGTTTTTATTTGTTCGTCATAATTTTCTAGGTATTTCTACTTATATATTTCATTATGAAAACATTATTATATATACATATACAATTATATGTGTTATGTTTTTTTCAGGTTGGTGATTTGCTTTGTATATAGAAGATAAGTAAACGAAAGATTAGTGAGTAGTCAATTTATCTATATTTATAAATTAAATTAGTATTTCATTTACTTTTCTTGCTTTTCAACGATATATATGTATATATATTTATATATATATATATATAATATATATATATATATATATATATATATATATATATATATATATACATAATATATATAACTATGCTTTAATTCTTTGTGGTTATTAATTTGATACAATCGAATTTTCTTTCTACTTATTTGTATCATGCACTTAATAAAGTAAAAATAAAACCATAACATTCTTTGTTCTTAGTTTTAGTTTTAACTACAAACAGAATAAAAATTTTAATTATGTCGTTTTGCTATTAGAAACATTTAATTTGATTACCTGAATTATAACAATTTTCACGGAAAACAGCGGTGACACAAATCAACAGTGGTCATAGTTTTGAAAATTAATAATTTATTACATTTTACATGAGAACTTAAACTTCTAAATTTTTATTATTATTTTTATGTGTTTTTCATCAATTTCAATATTATTTTTTGTGTAATCAGGATTTTTTTAAATATGCGTTTATGTTTAATTTTGGCAGCATTATGTTTATGTTCAAAAACACAAAAATTTCCTTAAAATATGTTTGCAGTTTTCTCCTATACAAATTGTATATTTACCCGTTATTTATCAATTCTAATAAAATTATATCATTATTTTTTTTTGTAATCTTGAAAATTAAAGGTGATTGTTTTTATATTTATTTATTTATTGGAATTTAGAACTGTATAATGGAATACAACAAGTAAATTTTGGGTGAAATACAAAAAGGCATGAAACACATGTAGAGAAGCTTGCCAATGGAACCACTCTAAAAATATTCTAAACTAGAAGGTTTCAGGGCCATCTCCTTTTCAGGCGCCTCGGAGGATTGTCAGGAATTGCAGAGGGAAAACAAAATTTAAACTAGAGGATTAGGGTGGGAATGGAGTTTGTCATGAAAGGAGTGGTACTAGATCGGGCTAAATCAGCAACATACGGAACATTAAGGTCTTTATGGATCAGTTTATTAGTTACTAAGTAAAGAGCGTTGAGGATTTTACGAAGGATTTTGGATTGTAGGGATTGGATACGGAAGAATGTGATGGTTCAGTAGAGCCGCAAAGGTGATTTAAATAAATAAAATTCAATAATTCGGTATTTCATCCCTGACAGACTGTTTTAATAAAAATTCAACATAAATTATATTAAAACTCATTAAATTTTAACGTGAATGTAACAATGTAATTTTATTCTGCTAGAAATATATTCCGGAAGTAAGAGAAGTAACAATGGACCGCACAAGTTGCTCAACTCAGGAAAACAATGTTGATACTAAAATATGCAAGATGTGAATTCTTGTTTCCTCAGCTCGTGGAAAATATTCTGAGAGAGTTGCACTTCCTTAGATTAATTTCGAGAGTGATGTTGAATTATATTTACTATTCTAAAATGTCTGGGTTCGGAATACATTTATGAGGATCTCAAAAAAATGAAACCTTAGGGCTTCTTTCAAAATTAGTACAAAATAACTTGAATTTCAAAATGATTAGGTAAATTTTATGCTAGTCTTTACCAATCTAATATTATAACTAACTAACTAATTAACTAGCGATTCTTGCTTAACTACTCTTGGACCTATTTAGAGTAATAGAATTTGGGACTATGAGTTCATATTTACTAACTATTATATAATGTATACTTATTTTAACTTTTAATTACCTATATATGAAATATATTGTAAGGGAAAGTACTGCAATCATGAAAGTTTTCTAATTCCAGTTTTTAACGGAAATACACGTTTTAGGGTCCCCTGTGTGTTTGGTAAGTCTATAAAGAAAGCGAATAGTCGTACGGAACTGAAATTTCATATTTAAGACAACTATAAACATCGACTAACCAGAAGAACAACTTCATACCATGCATTTTGCACCTTTTTACTTTTACTATTTTGATTAAACTCGCTATATCGATGTAACATTTAATGGCCTACAATATTATATAGGTTTCATCCTGATGTAAATACTATGACATGACTTAATCGCCGATTTTTTTTTCCCTCTAAAATACTTTATTATCTTCTTAGCATTGATATAAAGTTACTTGATATAAAAGCTGAAGGGATTGGAAAACCAACTAAATTAGAAAAGAGCAAGTATATTTTTTTATGTAATTTTACTTTCACTTACTATATATAGTAAGGGGAAGTATTGCGATCGTGAAAATTTTCGAATTCCAGTTTTCAACGGAAATACACGTTTTAGGGTCCCCTGAGTCCCAATAACCAAGTCCCGCAAAAAGGTCTGTGTGTGTGGTAACTCCCGGGAGGAAACGGTAAGTGCTATGAAACTGAAATTTTATATTTAAGACAACGCTTTACGCTTTACGCCCGAGACGTGACAAAACTTTTTTCATCAAAATGAGCTTACCAGAAGAGGCACTTTATACCATGCATTTTGCACCTTTTTTCGATTTTCTCAAAAACGGTTCCGACGATTTTGGTTAAACTCGCTATATCGATGTAAAATTTAATGGGCTTTAATATCATGTAGGTTTTATTTGGATAAAAATGGTCTGACAGGGCTTAAATGCCGATATTTTAAATTTGTTATTATCTTATTAATTATTATGTTATTAAAATTATCTTGTTAACGCTGATGAAAAACAGGTAAATATATGAATTGAATAAATTCGATACCCAACTAAAGGTGAAAACAGAAAAAAATATTTTTTTGATGCAATTTTTCGTTTTTGAACATATGAGCAGTAATATACATGTATGATATACCGTTGGAAAGCTAAAGATTTTAGAAAACATATCATCTCATACACAAGCTTTTAGAAGTTATTAGAGAGTGATGAGAAGAAGATAAAACTAACTGATTATTTTAGATAATAATATAATAGATTTTTTAATAAAACACATGTTTCTGTATAAATTCAATTTGATTAATTCCTTAGCAGTTTTACGTATTTTTATCTCTAACTGTATTTGAAAATTCTTTCATTGATTTTAAAAATCGAAGTAAGTGAAATTCGTGTGTTGCCCGCACCAGATTTTTTATATTTTTGAAAATAAAAACAGTTATATGACCGTTGGAAACCTAAAAATTTTAGAAAAATTTTCTAATATACAAAGTTGTAAAAGTTAATGAAGTGTGAGGAAAAGGAAACAACAATAACTGATTGTTGTAGACAAAAATGTAATATAGTATTTGATAAAACAATCGAAACTTTGTGTAACTAATTCTTTGATCTTGTTTCATCTCTAACTTTATTTAAAAATTCTGGTGCGCCAACTCCGTTGTTAAAATCAATTAAAATAGTTTTTAAGAATACTCAAATATACTTAGAGATACAAAAAAATCATTAAAGAATAAATTACATTGAATTTCAATAGAAACACGTGTTTTATAAAATAATCAATTATATTATTATCTATAACAATCAGTTAGTTTTATCGCATTTTTCCTACTCTCCATTAACTTTTACAATTTTGTGCATAACATAATATTTTTTTTTTTTTTATAAAATATTTAGCTTTCCAATGGGTTATTATACGTCTATATTGATGTTTTAACGTGTTCCGTTGGGGTCACCCATAGCGTAGTTGCTAGCATAACAGCTTTCTATGCCAAAGGTCGCGGGTTCAAACCTGCGGGTGGCCCTAGGATTTTTTAATGGGAGTAAAAAATCCTTAGTTATGTCGTCCTTCGGAGGGGACGTTAAAAGGTGGTCCCGAGCCTGTGCGATGTCAGGTACTCGTTAAAGATCCCTATCCTAATAAAACCTGGATAGGCAAAATTTAGGACTCCCACTGTAGCATCGTCCGATTAGCCATAGTAGCATAAAGTGACGTTAAACGAATAAACAAACAACGTGTTCCGTTAAAACTAATTCTTACTTATAAATTTAAACTTTTATAACCAAAAAGCACATTTTATTATCTTCATACAAGCTTTATCAACTCTATTAAAAACATATGTTTTATTTACAGGAAGGTAATTTTTTGGTTAGCCATCTGGTACACATTTTATAAAATATATACAAATAAATTTAATGAACATATCAAAAATATCCACAACCAAAAATATGAATTAGACAAATTATGTGACCAAGTGGCTAACGCGATTTATGCCTGCGAGTGGTATGATTAACTGAAGGTTAGAGTACCCACTATTTGCGTAAACAAATATTTTTGCTCCTTTCTCTTTTAGTTAGGTATCGTATTCGTTCAAATTATATATTTATCAGTACTAAATAGACGATATAGGTATTTTTATAGAATCTAAAAAATTAAAGATACTTAATAGGAAGAAAATTTAAAATATAGGCATTTAAGCCTTGTCAGACTGTTTCAATTAGAATGAAACTTACATGATATTAAAGCCCATTTAATTTTACATCGACATATAGAGTTTAATCAAAATCGTTAGAGCCGCTTTTGCGAAAATAGTAAATAGGTGCAAAATGCATGGTATAAAGTGGCTCTTCTGATTACCTGAATTTGTTGAAAAAGATTCTGTAACATCTCGGCCGTATAGTTGGCTTAAATATAAAATTTTAGTTTCATAAGACTTATCGTTTTCACACGGGAGTTACCACACACACACAGACCTTTTCGCAATAGTCCTTGACGCACAGACCGAAAATTTTCATGATCGCAATACTTCCCCTTACTATATATTTCATATATTGGTAAGTAAAGTAAAAATCTTAAATTAATTTTAACAACGGTGGTAAGTGAAAGTCGTGTGTTGCGCGCAATAGTTTTTTTTTTCCTCTAAGTTAATTAAATAATTATTAAATTGATTTATTAAATAGTCAAGTTAAATGGAAGTATTGTGTTCCAGCACTAGATTTTTTTTTCATTTGTTATTGTTATTTTCTTAGACTTAAAACCCCTCGCCGGTTTCCAGAGGATAGTTCTCTAAAGCGGATGAAGACAGTATGAACTAGCGAACTACATACCCTAACAAGACAATAGTGCCATGTCGAATTTGCCAGAACTAATACCGCCTAAGCCGGGACATGATAGATTTGCATAGAGCAGCAGCGGCCTCTGTGTTGGCTTAGCTCAGTACAAACTATCTGGTTAGGTTAGGCAGCTATTTTGGTCTATTCAGATGCCAATGTTATATGTTTACATTAGCTAGTGAACACAATAAACAGCATAATTGGACATATTTATTCATGTTTAACTTATTTACGTTTAGATAAGCCTTTAATTATATATTGATAATTATTTTCAATTTTGAACCTTTGTAATCAACCAAAAAAGCTATATCTCTTTGAAATTTGAGGTCATACAGTTAATGAATCACACACAGTGAAGATATTAAAATACTGTTTTTATTATCAGAATACAATATATATTCAGAATACAATAAACTGTGCTGAGGAGTTAGGGTGACTACAAGTGCACATTCCGAGGTCTCCTTCTATGAGTGTGACACAAGTAAATGTTACAACTAGAGTGATGAGTTTTTTTTTTTTTTTTTTTTTTTTTTTTTTTTTTTTTTTTTTTTTTTTTTTTTTTTTTTTTTTTTCTAAGCCCCATGGGATTTGGGGTTGAAGTCAAGGAAGGATAAGGGAAGGAATCAAGGGTCCTCTTTTACTGCATCAGATGCATTCTAAGAGGGGTCTGAGGATAGGGAGATTTTCGGGGTCGGGAAGCAGTTTATGAGTCAGTTCTAGTGATGGGGCTCACTAGTCTTTTTGAGTCAGTGAAAGGAAGTTATGTTTTCTCAGTCTAGTCTGAGAGTTTGTACGTAGTCCTGCCAGCGCTGTGGCCGTCCTGTTGGAGTCAGTGTATTAAACAGTGGGTTCGTGCAGTACCGGAGGCTATCAAAGAATTTGATATGCCTGCGGGAGATGAACTCCGTCACTGTCGGGAGGTCTAGGGTGTCATATAACTGGTCTGTCTTTGTCCTATGTAGTGAGGTATGCCTTACCATTCGTCGTAATACTCCGTTTTGAAACTGCTGAAGTCTCTTTGCCGTCGGTGCTGTTATGTTGTTTAGCAACGGTGCTCCGTAGAGGAGGGCTGGTCTGAGAACGGCTTTGTAAATTAATATTTTCAGGCGAAGTGATAGGTTTGGAGACATCAGTAAGTGATTCAATCGGTAGGACTTGGTCCTAACCGATTTAATCTTTTTTAGGCAGTGATTGGCTAGTGTTAGATGCCTGTCGAGGGTGATGCCCAGGTACACTATGCTATTGGCTGGCTGATTTTCGACTCCTGCTACCTTGTAGGTCTTCGGTAGAGGGCGCTTGTTCTTTTGGAAAGAAAAGATAATACAGTCGGTCTTCTTGGGATTAACTGTAATATTTAGTCTTTCCAGCTTTGTAGTTATTTCATTGCATGCCAACTCCGCCTGTCGTAGAGCTGTCTCTGCGTTCATCGAGCTACTGTAGATCGCTATGTCATCGGCATAGGCCGCTACAGTAGCTTTTGTGTATCTTGCTCCAACAGTTTCTGCCGTGTATATTGAAAATAGGACTGGTGATAGCACGGACCCCTGGGGGACTCCGCAGGTGAGGTCGAATTCCTTGGAGAAGGCTCTGCCAACCAGCACTTCTATTTTACGCCCCTGTAGGAAGGACCGCAAGGTGGTGTAGAGCTGCTCAGGAAATTCGTTATCTAGCAGTGTCTTACATAGTAGACTATGGGACACTGAGTCAAACGCTTCCGTACAGTCTATTGAGATCATTGCGGTGGCGTCGTTTTTGTTTGTGCTTCGGCTTACTTCCGCTTGTAGTTTCGCCAGGTGGTGATCCGTGCAGAGTCCGGCCTGAAAGCCAGTCTGTTCCGGTGGGATTAGGGCTACCTCTGAGCAATAAGTCTTGAGATAATTAAGAATAATTTTCTCAAAAATCTTGCCCAGGTGCGGAAGCAAGCTGATTGGCCTATAGTCGGCTGGCTGGGATCCATTCTTCGCGGGTTTCAATAGCGGGAAGAGGATAGCTCTTTTCCATGCCTCAGGGAAGTATCTCAGCCTGAGACAGGAGTTGTAGAGGTTAGTCAGGTGAGCTATCCCCTTTCTAGGGAGCATCTTCAACAATACAGTCTGTATCCCGTCATGGCCTGGGGCTTTATTCCCCCTCGAACGACGGAGAATTGCCTTCAGCTGTTTCGGGGATACATACATGTAGTTGTTTCCGATCTCTTCAGTGGGAAGTTCTGCGGGGGCTCCTGTGCGTTGTGTTATTTTTCCACTGTAGTAGTCCGCAAACTTCTTGGCCTGTTCTTCGTCTGTCAACAGTCTTTCTCCGTCATGAAGGACTGTAGAGCTTCGTTTTCTGGTGCTTGATTTTATTAGCTTCCAGAATTTTTTGTGGTCGCCGTGCGTAGCCCGTAGTTTCTCATGCCACTGTGCAGTCCGCCATTGTTTCATGAGGTTTCGGATCTGAGTGGTAAGTGAATTTACCACCGTCTTCACCTCATGATCCCTGGTCCTGTACCATTTATTCTTCCACTTATTGCGCAGGGCAATAAGTTTCAGAATATGGTCTGGCGGAGGACGCAGAGCTGGCGGAAGTGGTGAGAACTTCGGGATAGCAGCGTCGGCGGCACTTTTAATGATCTCGGTGAAGGAAATAAGATAATCATCTATTTCCTTCTTTGTCCTCAGAGGGGAGACTGTCGGCAGTTTGTGATGGACCTGTGCTTTGTAGGTCTCCCAGTCTGCGTCAGTATATTTGTATTTCGATGGGGGTGGGGGTGGTATTTCGCCGTCTACCAGGTAAAGCACAGGCCTATGGTCTGAGATTTCGTCCTCCAGCGCTATGCAGTCCAGAAAGCGGTGTGGTTGTCTCGTGAGCAGGAGATCAACTGTGGATTTCTTCGTCCTGTCAGCTTTGTGTATTAAAGTGTGGGTGGGTGGATGCACTACTGTAACAGGGGTTTTCAGTATTATTTTCCCAGCTTTATTATTGGACATGTTATTCCAAACGGTGTGCCGAGCGTTGAGGTCTCCGATAACCCAATGGTTTGATTTCTTGGCACACTCGTTCAGTAGCTGGGAGAAGTCTTCTGTTGAGGTACAGGGTCTCCTGTATAAACCAGTGATGATAGTTGGTTTATCCAGGAGAACCTGCACAGTTTTGTGGTGAATCTTGGGGTCTCTGATATCCACAGGTGGGGGGTGTTCCCTCCATCTGGTTCCCTGACGAATGGCTATCAGGACCCCTCCTACTTTTTCTATTGGTTGATCTCCTGTCAGATCGTAACCTGGCAGGCGTATGCGCTGGGGGCTCACTCTGGTGTCGGTGAGGATTACTACAGTGGGCTGGGTCCGTGCTATCAAGGCATAAACCTCCGTAATTTTTGGCATCAGTCCGTCTGTATTGAAGTTAAGTACAGTCAGTTGTCCGTTCATGGCTGCAACAGAGATTTAAACAAGCTAGTCAGCTTGTCTGTGTTCTCAGCCAGTTGGTTCAAAGTTTTCATCATTAGCTCCGCCCATGGAGGGGGAGTGTCATGATTGGCTCTGTCCGCGTAAGTCCGGTTGGTCTGGCGGGAACTGGGTGGGGGTTGAGCCTGGTCTCCCATTGGCCCGCTAGCCACAGGCTGAGCGGGCTCGGTGTGCCGAGGTGGGGGGTTGGGCTGGCTCTTATTCTTACTTGTGGTCGGTGACTTCTTAAGGCCTGCCCTCTCCTTGAATCTCTTAATTCTCTCAAGGAGCGCCTGACGCGCCTTACATCCGGAGAAGGATGCTACATGGGTTTCCCCACCCGTTTGCACACTTCACCGGATTGACTGCTCTCGGGCACTCCGATATGGCGTGAGGGCCGGCACATCTGACACAGGCCACTGCCTTACCGCAGTGGTTTTTGGTATGGCCAAAACCTTGGCACCGATAGCACTGTACGATGCCTTTTTTGCCACGGTACGGTTTCACGTTAAATCGAACTCGATTTATGTGACGGAGGTTGATGACGTCTTCCAATTTGGTATCTTTTGTGGTTGTGAGCAGAATGAGGGGCAGGTCGGTCCTCTTCCCGTCTTTATCACTTCTCTGCATTCTCCTCACATCCGTCACCCCTTTCAGGCGTTGAGTTAACTCGTTTCTAACGTCTTGGATGTCGTGATCTATATCCAGGTCGTAGATAACGAATTTATTAAATTTAGGGCCACCCCCTGTGGAATATGTGTGAAATGGGATATTTCTGTTTTTGAGGAGGGTAAGGATGCCATTATGTATCTCTAGAGTGCCAGGGTAGACCCTTACACCCTCGGTGGTTTTTCGGATAGTGAAGTCCTCGAAACCGGAAGCTCTGAGGTCGCTCACTACACCGTTTGTATTCGACGCACTCATCACAATGGGAGGGGCTTTTTTCGGCGCGGCACTATTCACTGTGGCTCCCGCACTGCCAGTGTCACTGTCACTTAAAATACTAAAATTGTTTATTGTACTCACGGTAAAGTTCGTCGCCGTATTCGCGGTCTTGCAGAACCGCTTGGGTAGTAACCATTCCCCTTCTTCCTCCTGACGGGGCTTCTCCTTTCTCCCACTAGTCGATGACTGTGGTGCTGCTGCTGTCATTCCGAGGGCCTGCCTGCTGGTGGAGGCCGCCTTCGTCTTTTCACCTTTGTTCTTACTCATCGTGGTGGACTTGCTAGAGCCACGCTACCCTTACCCTAACAGGGTGGCTGTCAAGATATGCTCCACGGGATATGTGTGGATCCTGACAGCTCGAGGGCGCTAATCTTAGCAAGTCAAGAAAGCTAAACACGGGGCCAGAGGTCTTCTGTCTTCAAAAAGTAGAACCTTCTTCCTCGGCTGCTAGCTGGTGACTGTGTGAGTGATGAGTTTTGAGGATCAAAAGGTATATATAGCAAGGTAGAGGGGATGAGGAAGAGGCAGGAAGCGGCAACAACAAAGGAAGTACTTCCAGATGTTGGGTTCTGTGTCCTAAGTACAGGTATGTGTTCTTTGTCGGTACTTGGTCTGTCCTTTCTAGGTTTATGGGTGACACCCTCAGGTATAGAAAAGGAAGTTATTAATAATTACTGTATATTATTTATAAGTTAAGTCTCATTCTATAACTACTCTCCCCCTTAAGCACGAAGCCCCTTGAGTGCAATGTTTAAGTTTGTCAGTTAATATTGTTATAATATAGTAGATGGAGTTTGTCCTATTTGTTCTGGATAGGAAAGTGTATTGTAGGAGAGGATTCTACAGGAATGGGAACAGTGACATTTTTCTAAAGTTTACAATAATTCTTAAGAATATAAATGTATACAATAAAAACTTTTAAAAAAAAACTTAATTACAATAATTGATGTTACATACAATAATTAATTAGTTTTACCAATCGTCATTACATTATTCCTATAAAAATTTATACATTGTTAATAGTCTTGAAACTTATAAGTACAATTATATAAAACTAAAATTTCTCATTATTATCTATAAATAATTAAAAACATAACCATAACACTAAATTAAACAAAAGCATGAACTATGTTGTTTTTTATTACAATCTATAAAACGTTTTCTATAAACATTTTTATATAAACATTTTTTTTTTTTTTTTTTTTTTTTTTCTTTTATCTTATAAAGTTATTATTACATATATATAGTTCTAAAAATAACATTTCAAATTAGTGTAAAAAATTGACAATGAATATTAACATTAAGTGCAACCATCAATATAATAAACAATACACTATTATGAATATTTTTATTTAATTTATTAACAGTACCTGTTTATTGTTACTATTATTTATCTCCTTTTTTTTTTCTTTTTTTTTTTTTATTTTATTTATTTTACTTTATTATTATTTTTATTTTTTTTTTTTTCACACCTCGACCCGCCAGATAGGTAGTAGAATTTTCATCAGGTTTAAGCATCCAGAGGCAAATTTCATCCTTGCCCTTGGGCCATTTAGAAATATTTTGAATTTCATCTTTTACTCTACTTTTTAAAATTTTGTCAATATCACCAAAGGTAACTTTCTTTTCTGTTAGTTTAGTTTTTTCCCTAAACAAAGAATATTTTAACAACTGCTCCGGATTAACTTTAAAATAGTTCTTTTTTTGATTTACTATAATAAATGATACATCTTTTATTTTATTATTATTTAATGGCCTAATTTCTCTAACATTAATCTCACTAATACTCCCGGGTTCCTCAGGTTTTGTAAATTTCTTTATTTTTAGTTTTTGTGTTTGAAGTTTACTAACATTAGATGAATTTTGTTTGAAATTCGGGCTTTCAAGTGATTTATCATTTAAAATTGATTCTGCTTTATAATTAAGTTTATCTTCAGATTGGGAAATATTTATTAAGTCTGTATTTGGAACTAAATGAGTTTCAATTGTGGTTATTGAACTATTTTCTTGATAAGATTTCATGGACTCCGTATTTTTCATTATAAACTGTTTTAAACTACTGGATTCGACCACAAATAATTTTTTATTTACATCAGCCGGTTTTAATAAGTTTAAATCTGGTTTTAGCGGTAATGTTTCAAAGGCTATTTTCTTTTCTTGAATATTAATTTTAGGTAATTGTTCAAATTTATTATTTGGAATTCCGGATTTTACCTTTGGCTGTTCGTCAGCGTCATTGGACAACAAATGTTCTGGAGGAAAAGGTTTATTAAAATTTGTCTCAGTTGGGTTATGATCTTTAAATTTACATATTAGAATATTTAACAGATCGTCAATATTGTTTAAATCATAAAACTTAATTTCATGCGCGACTGTTTTAGGAAGGTGACATTTGGCCATCTTACATATCCTGAATTCATTAACGATTCTAAATGGATTATTTTCTGCACAAAAAGTGTCTTTAATTTCTTTTACGTTATTTATGAAATTAAACAAAGTATGCGGTTTACCATCAAAGTACGGCATAGGTATATGCTCAAAGTCTGAGTTTCGAAAAAGTAACGATTCCATATTTTTTATTTTTTTTAGATATTAAAATCTTACTTATGTCTACTATAATTTAAATTTTACTTAAATTGTGCTCAGTAACAATCATTATCTGATTATAAAAAAATTTGATGTGATTTTTATACAGCTTATATTAGTATTAATAAAATGTCATACATTTTAAATGTTATCACAATTAAACAGCACATAAACAAACATATAAAATAAATAATTTTAAAATCTTACTGCGTTAGTTCTTAACATTCCTCCTGGATACCTGTTGAGCAGTGAAGTCCAGTGAGGTTCAGCAAGACATCTCGGGTGAGTATTGTCTTGACTGAAGGAGGGTGCGAGATGATCTTCTTACTTGGTGTCTATCTTCTTGTAGATCCTTCTTCAGAAGTATCTTCGTCCTCTCGAAAACTGCGAAGTCATTCAAAATCTAATTTGATGCTTGCAGTGCCTGTCTCGGGCGCCAGTTAATGAATCACACACAGTGAAGATATTAAAATACTGTTTTTATTATCAGAATACAATATATATTCAGAATACAATAAACTGTGCTGAGGAGTTAGGGTGACTACAAGTGCACATTCCGAGGTCTCCTTCTATGAGTGTGACACAAGTAAATGTTACAACTAGAGTGATGAGTTTTTTTTTTTTTTTTTTTTTTTTTTTTTTTTTTTTTTTTTTTTTTTTTTTTTTTTTTTTTTTTTTTTTCTAAGCCCCATGGGATTTGGGGTTGAAATCTAGGAAGGATAAGGGAAGGAATCAAGGATCCTCTTTTACTGCATCACATGCATTCTAAGAGGGGTCTGAGGATAGGAAGATTTTCGGAGTAGGGAAATATTAGGAGTCTGTTCTAGTGATGGGGCTCACTAGTCTAGTTGAGTCAGTGAAAGTAAGTTGTGTTTACTCAGTCCAGTGTGAGGGTTTGTACGTGGTCCTGCCAGCGCTGTGGCCGTCCTGTTGGAGTCAGTGTGTTAAACAGTGGGTTCGTGCAGTACCGGAGGCTATCAAAGAATTTGATATGCCTGCGGGAGATAAACTCCGTCACTGTCGGGAGGTCTAGGATTTCATATAGCTGGTCTGTCTTTGTCCTCTGTAGTGAAGTATGCCTTACCATTCGTCGCAATACTCCGTTTTGAAACTGCTGGAGCCTCTTTGCCGTCGGTGTTGTAACGTTGTTTAGCAACGGTGCTCCGTAGAGGAGGGCTGGTCTGAGAACGGCTTTGTAAATTAATATTTTCAGGCGAAGCGATAGGTTTGGAGACATCAGTAGGTGATTCAATCGATAGGACTTGGTCCTAACCGATTTAATCTTCTTTAGGCAGTGATTCGCTAGTGTTAAGTGCCTGTCGAGGGTGATGCCCAGGTACACTATCCTATTGGCTGGCTGATTTTCGACTCCTGCTACCTTGTAGGTCTTCGGTAGAGGGCGCTTGTTCTTTTGGAAAGAAAAGATAATACAGTCGGTCTTCTTGGGATTAACTGTAATATTTAGTCTTTCCAACTTTGTAGTTATCTCATTACAAGCCAACTCCGCCTGTTGTAGAGCTGTCTTTGCGTTCATCGAGCTACTGTAGATCGCTATGTCATCGGCATAGGCCGCTACAGTGGCTTTTGTGTATTTTGCTCCAACAGTTTCTGCCGTGTATATTGAAAATAGCACTGGTGATAGTACGGATCCTTGGGGGACTCCGCAGGTGAGATCGATCTCCTTGGAGAAGGTGTGATGAGTTTTGAGGATCAAAAGGTATATATAGCAAGGTAGAGGGGATGAGGAAGAGGCAGGAAGCGGCAACAACAAAGGAAGTACTTCCAGATGTTGGGTTCTGTGTCCTAAGTACAGGTATGTGTTCTTTGTCGGTACTTGGTCTGTCCTTTCTAGGTTTATGGGTGACACCCTCAGGTATAGAAAAGGAAGTTATTAATAATTACTGTATATTATTTATAAGTTAAGTCTCATTCTATAACTATACGTTTTAAGTTACGTAGAACCCGAATAACGAATGAAAAAAAATCGTTTGTCAGCCGTTCGCGGTATTTCTCCTAAACTACTAAATGATTTAATTCTATAACTCAGTTATTTTTGAATAGATAAATTATTTAAGTATTTATTTTGTTTCTAAGTTTGTTTAAAATTCTTAATTTTTATAAATAACGGAGATAAGTGAAAGTCGTGTGGTGCTACCAGATTTTTTTTTTCGTTTCAGTCACTTCGGGGTTCACTCGGTCTATCATGGTTTGATACCATGTGATTTACTGCCAGTCCAGTATTTCTTCATCCTTTCAGATCTTATCTTCCTCTCTTCGTCAGAAATACGTCCTGGACCCTCTTCATTTTGACCTTATTGATGTACTTCACAGTTCTATTCGTTAAAATCTCTTTTGTAATTATGAACCCTCATATATCATTTTAAGTCCCTTTCAACCAGTTCGTAATATTTATTTTATTTTAGTAATTTTTTTACTCTATAAAAACGTTTAGTTTATTACTGGTGAGCAGATGCGGTTTGCTTGCAATTTTTTTTTTTTTTTTTTTTTTTTTTTTTTTTTTTTTTTTTTTTTTTCAACGTCCCCTATCATACAAGCCAGCCACTCTTTGAATGAAAGGGTAACCCGATACGGAGTATTGATAAAGTGTGGGGGTCTTCTGCTGTGGTGGGTTGTACAAAAGGGTTCAGAAGGCTATGGTAGTACAAGAAGAACAAAGCCAAGAGCGAAACCAATTATAATAAATGGATTACTTAGAGGATTATATGGAACCATTTATATATGCATACAAATATTTATATATTTTACTTTCACTTACCTATATATGAAATATATAGTAAGTGAAAGTAATCCGATTGTGAAAAGTTTAGAATTCCAGTTTTTGACGGAAATACACGTTTTAGGGTCTCCTGAATCCAAATGACCTAGCCCCGCAAAAAGGTCTGTGTGTGTGTGTGTGTGTGTGGTAACAAAAAGTCCTACGAAACTGAAATTTCATATTTAAAACAACTATACGTCCGAGATGTTACAGAATCTTTTTCATCAAAATCAGCTGTCCGTAAGATCTACTTTTACCATGCATTCAGCACTTTTTTACGATTTTCTTAAAAAAGTAAAGTATTGCGATCTTGAAATGTCCGACAAAGTTGTGAAAAACTGTAATTTTATGTTGCTGAAACTTCTGTGTCTAAGAAATTACAACATATTTTTCAACAAAATCGGCAAACCATTACTCTTCTGGTCCATACTTTGCATTTCGCTCCTTTTAACGATTTTCACAAAAACGGCTATAACGATTTTAATTAAACTCCCTATATCGATATAAAAATATTGAGCCTTAATATCATGTACGTTTCATTCTGATTGGAATAGTCTGACGGGGCTTAAAAGCCGATAGTTTAAATTTTCTTCCTCTAAAGTACCTTTAATTTTATAGATTTAAAAAAAAAATTGGAACATTATCTAATTAGCATTGATAAATAACTGGTAAATATGCAAGTTGGGTGAATTTGATAAACAATTAAAGTAGAAAAGTGCAGACATATTTTTTTAATGCAATTTTTGTGGTTTTGAACACAAGAATAGTAATATAGATGTTTAATATACCGTTGAAAAGCTAAATATTTTAGAAAAAATATTATCATTAAATAGTAGGGAACTTTAAAGGTTAATAGAGTGATGAAAAGCCAACAAAACTAATTGATTGTTGTTGATCAAAATATAATAGAGTATACAATAAAACACATGTTTCTATTGAAATTAAAAATAATTTTTTCGTTGAAAATTTATTTGTGTATTTAAATGTATTTGAAAATTCTTAAATTGATTTTAACAACAGAAGTAAGTGAACGTCCTGTGTTGCGTCCATCAGATTTTTTTTCGGTTTGCACTACATACAGGCTTTTGCTCTCGCCAAGTAGACCGCACCGCGATTCACGATGATTGTTAATCAGGGTTTTGTGAGTTGCCTCCTGTTAGGTAAAGTGCCTCAGAGTAGTCGGTGGGATGCTGTGAGTGAATTATATTGTCCGGGTTGGGACTAGATTGGAAATAAATAATTATTAGAATTAGAAGTAACTAACTGATCCGGCAGACCATGACCTTTCCTAAGTACTCGGAGTTGGCAATAAGGGACCTGTTGGATGATATACAATTTTTTTAAATTTTATTTATTTATTGGGATTTACAACTGTATAATGGAATACAACAAGTAAATTGGAATGAAACATAAAAACTCAAGAAACACATGTAGAGAAACTTGCCAATGGAAGCACTCTAAAAATATTCTAAACTAGGTCTCGGGGCCATCTCCTTTTCAGGCGCCTCGGAGAATTGTCAGGAATTGACGAGGATGAAAGAATTGAAACTAGAGGATTAGGGAGTTTGTCATGAAAGGAATTGTATCTAGATCGGCCCAAATCAGCAACATACGGAACATTAAGATCTTTATGGATTAGTGTATTCGTGACAAAGTTAGGAGCATTGAGGATTTTAGGAAGGATTTTGGATTGTAGGGATTGGAGACGGGAAGAATTCGATGGTTTAGTAGAGCCCCAAAGCTCTACTCCCTGGATGATATATTTTATCCTGAATCTACAAATACAAAGAGGTAATGAATAGATATAATATAAGATATTGTATAGCAAATTATTTGTACATCCATGTGCCTCTCAAAATACTCTGTCAGCACTCCCATTTCCCCCATCAACTTATGACATTAAACAAAAAACATTTTTTGTGGAAACAAAATCCAACTTTTTATCTGTATTTTAAATAGTTTGTTTAAAAAATAAAACAAAAAATAACCAAATAACATGAGATCCGTCGTTATTACCGTTGATTTTTTTAAAATATATTACAGTTACCTCTCTGGTGTAAGAAACAATAATTTTTTTGTTAGGTATATCATTTTACCAATTTCATTCTTTTAAATATGTAAGGTTACCCATGAATGTTGGTATAATTTATTCCAGCTCTCGTGGTTCTTTATTTCTGCGATAAACTCTAAATCTGTCAAAAAGTGCATTTTTTCAAACATAAATGACAACGCATTAAAATTAAATTTTGGAGCCAAATACTAGTGACTCACTAGTAAAATAAAATTATTAAAAGGTAACTCCATAACTTCTTTCTTTGAAGGAATAAATTTGCTAAAAAAAAAAAAAAAAAATATGGGTTTGACCTCACCTGCCCCGACAGAAGGAACACCTCGTTACCAAGGTCTCCCTCAAATTGCTTTCACATCGATTCCGTGAAAAGCCGGGTTTACATGGACTTTATCGAGGATCTCTCGACCAATCAGAAGGCCGTAAACCTGAGAGCTGGCTTCCTATTGGTCCAGCAAGGATAATCACCTTCTCCAACTCCGCACAATGGCTTCAAGCCTTTCATTCCTTCGCTTTTGTCACCAATAACGATTTCAGTGAACCAATAACGATTTTACACATTTTTACAGCTTCCTCGAAAACTTATTTTAATCATACTCATTATATAAAGTTATTAAAGGTTTCGTTTATTCATTGAACGTTATTTATATGCTATTGTGGCTAATCGGATGGTGGTACAGTGGGAGTTTGTTTTCCCTATCCAGGTTTAATTATAAAGATATAAGGAAATCAGGATAGAGATCTTTACCTTAACCAAGGATTTTTCCACCTTTATAAAACCTGGGGCCATCAGTCAATTTTGAACCCGCGACTTGGTGCACAATTACTGTTAAGATAGCTACTAAACCACAGGTGAATATCAGTAGCGTCTTATCTTCATTGCAATACAATAATTTTGCAACTATTAAATTTTCAGTGTTTTCTCTCTTATAGAGAAAATTTAACGTTTTTTAAAAAAATCGGTTGTACATTATTATCAGTACTATAAAATCGTCGTTATTTTATTTATATAAAGTACATATATATATATATATATATATATATATATATATATATATATATATATATATATATATATATATATATATATATATATATATAGTAAAGTGTTGCGATCTTGAAATGTCCGACAATGTTGTGAAAAACTGTAATTTTATGTTGTTGAAGCTTCTATGTCTAAGAAATTACAACATCTTTTTCAACAAAATCGGCAAACCATTACTCTTCTGGTCCATACTTTGCATTTCCTTCCTTTTAACGATTTTCACGAAAACGGATTTGACGATATTGATTAAACTAGTTATATCAATGTAAAAATTATTGGGCTTTAATATCATGTAGCTTTCATTCTAATTGAAATAGTTTGAAAGGGCTTGAATGCCGATACTTTAAATTTTCTTCTTCTTTTCTAAAGTACCTTCAATTTTGTAGATTCGAAACAATTAACCATTTTTTGTTGTTAGCATTCATAAAAAACGTGTAAATATAAAAGTCGAACGAATTCGATATACAACTAAAGGAGAAAAGAGCAAACATATTGTTTAATGCAATTTTTGAGTTTTTGTAAACAGTAGAAAAAGAGAGAGAGAGAGAGAATAATAATAATAATAATAATAATAATAATAATAATAGGCTTAGCGAACCCGAAGGTTCGATGCCGATACCACCAAATTCCGCCTACACAGACTCGTCCAATGCTCACCATTCAAGCCCAAGCTCCCGAGATCAGCCTTAACGCAATCCTCCCATCTCCGCTTCGGCCTACCTTTCGGACGCCTACCAGTCGGATCAGCAAATACCAACTTTCTCGGAATCCGTTCGTCATCGAGCCCAACAACTTTACTCGCCCATTTGAGTCTCCACGATGCAATCAGCTCAATTATATTCACAGGATGCAAGTTCCGCAATTCCGCGTTATGCAACCTTCTAAACTCCCCAGTGGCCTCATCTCTCTTTGGACCAAATATTTTACGCAATACTTTATTTTCGAAAACCTTAAGCCGCTGTTCATCCTTTAAAGTAAGCGGCCACGTTTCACATCCGTAAAGAACCGTTGGAAGAATAATAGTTTTATAAATTCTAATCTTTAAGTTTTTAGATAGAAGCCGCGATCTAAGTAACTTAGCAACTGAATAATAACACGCATTTCCCACCTTTAACCGGGACTTTATTTCTTCCTGGATTTCATTTTTTCTAGTTATAATTGAACCTAAATACTTGAATTTCTCTACGTGTTCAAAAGTATGACCTGATACATCAATATCTCCAAGATCGACACCGTTTCTGCTACTAATCATATACTTCGTTTTATCGGTATTTAATTCGAGTCCTATTTCTTTACCGGTTTTTATTAACACACTTGTATTTAGTTGTATGGTTTCCGTGTCTTCACCTAGCAGTACCAGATCATCGGCATACCCCAAAACCGGAATCTTGTCACCCATATTTAAGCCTTTCTCGGTACACATCACCTTTTCTATGATATATTCTAAAGCTATATTAAATAACACAGGTGAAAGGGAGTCACCCTGTTTTAAACCCGATCGCACCTCAAATCTCTCGGAGTAATTATGACCGATTCTAACTTTATGGAATGTTTCCGACAAACACATCTCTACTAGGTTTACTAACTTTCTAGGTATTCCCTGTTCAATCATGATGTTATATAGCTTCTGACGGTCTATTGAATCATAAGCCTTTTTAAAATCGATATAAAGTTGATGGACTACACCGTTGTATTCCAATTTTTTCTCTAATATTTGACGTAGGGAAAATATTTGGTCAATAGTCGAGCGATTCGGCCTAAAACCACATTGGTAATCTCCGATAATTTCCTCAGCGTATTCCGTGATTCGACTAATTAGAATTGACGAGAATATTTTATAGCATACTGGGAGAAGAGAGATCCCACATAGTTGTTACAATCCGACCTCGGTCCTTTTTTGTGAATCGGAATAAGTATTGATTCTTTCCATTCCTCGGGTATTTTTTCAGTTTCCCAGATCTTTTTAACTAAAAAATGTATTTGGAAACGCCCGCTTCTCCACACGCCTTGATTAATTCACTCGTGATATTATCATTTCCTGCGGCCTTATAACGTTTTAATTTTCCTATCGCCATTTCGACTTCCTCTTTACTCGGTGCGTCTATCCTTGGTTCAGCGCTCTGATATTCAGAGAGAGGAGATTGATTATTATTTTCCGTATTTAAGATGCCGTCAAAGTGTTGTTTAAATTTATTTAATATCTCAGAATGAAGAGAGAGATATATTATATATATATATATATATATATATATATATATATATATATATATATATATATATCTGATGTACAAAGTTGTAAAATGTAAAGGAGAGTATAATGTAAAGGAGATAAAATTAACTGATTGTCATAGATAATAATATTCCCCTTAAATACCTTTAATTTTGTGGATTCAAAAAAAAACTACAACTAACTAATCTGTAGTATTGATAAAGAACAGGTAAATATTTAAGCTGAACGAATTATATATTCAACAAAGGAGCAACAAACAATATTTGTGTATGTATTTTTTCCCAGTAATATTGATATATAAGGGGTACTCACTACGTTTGCTATAGCACATTTTTTGTGCTATTTTGCTAAACCTGCCGAGCAGGCTACAGTAGAAACACAAAGGGTTTAGCAAAAGAGCACAAAAAATGTGCGATAGCAAACGTAGTGAGTACCCCTTAGTAAGAATATCGTTGGAAAGCTAAAGATTTAAGAAAAATATTACCTTTTACACAAAGTTGTACAATGAAGCAGATAAGTGTATTGTACAATGAAAGTGATGAAAAGCAGATGAAATCTAACTCAGTGTTGTAGATAATAATATAATAATTTTTTTAATAAAACGCATGTTTGTATCGAAACTCTATTTAATTCCTGATCATTTTTATATTCTGACTTTATTTATAAGGTCTTAAGTTCATTTCAACAACGGAGGTAAGCAAAAGTTGTGTGTTGCCAGCACCATATTTTTTTAAATTTTAATGTAGCTCTGTGGACGATGAGAGACTAGCTGTACTTAGTTAAGCCCTACTTGCAATAGGCACGAAGTTGGAAAGTCTGCTGGATAGAGCAGACTGTGTACCGTTACTGTGAAAGCAGATTCTATCTCCTGCCTTTAAATAGGTTATAGTCTACCGGAGTCTGCGCTGTCAGGGTCAAGGTTCAGCTACCCTCTTTAGTAAGTGCCTATCTGAAAAAAAGAAAAATCTGGTGTGGGCAAATCACGACTTTTGTTTCCCTTGGTTGTTACATGTTAAAATCACTTTATGAACTATTAAATAAATTTTCTTTTTTAATCATATTTATTAAGCGGGAAATTATAAAAAAAAAAAAAATCTGTTGCGGATAACACATGACTGTTTTATTTATTGATATTTACAACTGTATTATTATATACATCAAGTAAATGTGATAGACAATCCTGTGAAACCTGAAATACATGTTGAGACGCTACTCATTGGCAGCACTCTAAAAATATTCTAAACTAGAAGGTCTCTGTGCCATCTTCTTTTCAGACGTCTCGTAAGATTCACGGAAATCGAAGAGGTGATATAATGATAGGATGGAAACTAGTGAGTTAGAGTGGAAATGAAGTTTTTCATGGAATGATCGAAGGTCCGGGCTAATTCAGTAACATATGGAGCATTAAGACATTTGGATTGTAAAGGTTGAATGCGAGAAGAATTCGATGGTTAAGTAGAGCCCCATAGCTCTACTCCGTAAGTCCATATCGGTCTTATGATGCTCATGTTGATAAGTCTTTTGTAATTTAGTGGGAGATTTGAGCGTTTGTCCAGTAAATGTTGAAGTAGCCTAAAATGTCGGGCAGTTTCTTATAAAAAATTAAAGATATGTTAGAGGAAGAAACATTAAACTATCAGCATTTAAGCCCTGTCAGACTATTTCAATAAGAATGAAACCTACATGATATTTACATCGATTTATAGAGCTTAATCGAAATCATTAGAGCCGTTTTCGAGAAAATCGTAAAAAAGATGCAAAATCATGGCATAAAATAGCTCTTACGGTCAGCTGTTTTTGATGCAAAAGTTGCTGTATTATCTCGGGCGTATAGTTGTCAACCAAGCATGTATAATTAGATATAAACCTTAGATAAAGTTCATAATCAAAATTAATTTGTATGTTTTGATGAAATAAGGGATTTACGCCTTTTAACACATACAGACTAGAAAAATGTAGTTGTTTTTTTGGTTCTGGGAAGCTGGGTGGTTCAATCAATAGGTCACTCACTAGACCCTTGATCTGCGGGTCCCAGCTTCGATCCCGACAGTAAAAGGATAATTATTTAATCTGTTACTATAGCCGTGGAGCGAACCTGGGGTGGGGAGACCCTACTGGGGCCCACCCAGCCTCATATAAAATGGGTACCAATGAAAAATGGCGGCTAAGCTCTCATTCTTTTTGCCTCATTACACATCTTCGGGCCTAAAAACACTAATTTTAACATCGTTGGCAAGGTTTTTTTTATATGTGAATTATCTCAAATATTAATGGAATATTTCTCTGGAAGGTTACTACAAGAATAATCATTTCAATTTGCTGTGCCTTATCCTTTGCGCAGAGGAATGTCCAGAAGAAATGTTAGTTGTAATAAAGACAGAACTACGGAAGAGTCACAAATCTTTCTATTGTCTGCAGATTGTGGTTCTTCTATTCCCTGTGTTTTATAGTTCGGTTTTCAGTATCCGGGTTTTATGGTGTTAGTTATTTCTTTTCCTCTTATTGCGTTCGCTAGACCAACTTTATTTCACTTAGAACGTTTATTTGGAACGAAACATGTCATAGGTACATTATATTTTCTCTAATCATCATTATATACAATTATACATTACATTAAAAAATATTTCCCAACTGTCTGAGTGTTATCATTCGGTAACAATTCTAAATAGCATCTGTCTAGAAATTTATAAAGATTAGAAATTACAAAACTTTTAAAGGAAACTTTTAAATTAGAATCTTACTTTGAAGGATGAAAAACAGCTTAAGGTTTCCGAGTATAAGGTTCTACATTAATTATATTGAGGATGTATAGTCGACTGTAGAAATTATTATAGGTGGAATAATCAGGAGTCAGTCTTTTTCTAAATATTTTAATTTTGCCGACGTTTCGGCTCAAGCTCGTGAGTCATCATCAGGCATTATTGAGCTATGTTCTAGCATAAACACCAATGGTCCTACGTTACATTGTAGAAGCAAAGAGTTATGAGGCTACTGGTGATCACTTTCCATTACATTTCAAAATTTTGTACAATATATAACATGTTTCTCAAATCTTTAGCTTTCTAACGGTTTAATGCATGCATCTATATTACTACTGTTAAAGTCGAAAAAAAAATTAATTTAAAAAATGAGTTTGCTCTTTTCTCCTTTAGTTGGATTTTAAAATATCAATTTGAATATTGTATTTAGGCGTTTTTCATCAATTGTATTATGATATGGTTAATTTTTTGGAATCTATAAAACTTAAGGTATCTCTTAGAGGAAGAAAATACCAAAATTCGGCATTAGGCCCTGTCAGACTATCAGAATAAAGCCTGTATAATTTTAAAGCCCATTAAATGTTACAACGATATAGCGAGTTTAATCAAAAACGTTAGAGCCATTTTCGAGAAAAATGTATTTAGTATTGATTGGGTCTTCTGGTTGGCAGTTTCTGAAGAAAAATATTTCGTGAATAAAATTGGAGGCTGTTTTTTACTTCACCACTCTTTTATTAAAAACCAATGCACAACGTTTCGGCTAAAACGCCATCATCAGGTGCAAAGGAACAATTTTTTTCTATTGTGAGTGGATGCTTAAAATCAGAAACCTCATGTCTAAAATTTAGTCATTTAGACATGAGGCTTCTGATTGTAAGCATCCACTCACAATAGAAAAAAATTGTTCCAATTTTATTCATAGAATTTGACCTTCACCTTAAAGAATCTACACCTTAAAAAAATATTTCGTTACTTCTTAGGCATGCGCGGTTCTAAAATATAAAATTTCAGATTTGTTCATCTTATCTTTTTCGAGCTAGACCTACTATACAAGAACACGCACAGAGACCTTTTCGTACTACTTGGATATTTGTACTCGGAGGACCCTAAAATATTCCCTTATTATATGTTTCATATTTAGAAAAGGGAAAATAAAAGGAACTCCTTTAATCAAAAGTATTGAATTTTCTAACGAAATACATTTTTGCGATTGTTAGAATCAAATATAATATTAAACCCACCTGACGAGCATTTGGCCCTCTATATCTTGCTACATGAACCGAATAACGATAATGTTTTCTGCCCCCGAAGGGAACATTCTAACATCAAAGGCTTCCGATTCGGGAGGTAATTGCAGCCAGAGGTGTTTCCCGTTTCCACGAGTGTCAGTCTATCATGAACAGGAATGGAGGTTGGGGGTTTGTGCTCCAATTATCTTTGCTTGATGGATCGGAATGATTTAAATGTATTTATATACGTTTCCCCTTGCTAATCCAGGTCCCCTAATTTGATGGATCCGGATGTTGCAGATAGCTGTGTATTTAGTCGTTTCTATCAATAGATCTCATCCATCCTGTATCTAGCGGATACCCTTAATTAGGTGGCAGCCTCTCATGTATTTTTTTTTTTACTTTCACTTACTTATGTAAGTAGCGGCGTGGCCTATTGGAAAGAGCATTAGGTTACTTCGGGTCCCAGGTTCGAATCCCGGCTGAGGCAGAATTATTTATTCTGTTACTTCAGCCCTGGGGCGACTCTGAGGTATGGAGACCCTCTTGGGGCACACCCAGTCTTTATAAAGTGGGTACCGAAAATTAGTGAATACCTGGCGGCCGAGCGTGATTTAAGGCTAATTATCTTCTTGCATGGCCCTAAAACAGTACGAATCTCTGTATGCACTGAACCCGAGACTCTTCATGGATTGTAGTTTATTTTTTTAGTTACATATATTTATAAAAAATATGTTTATTGGAATTAATAGATCTATTTACTGTATTATAGAATACAACCAGTAAATGTGAGTAGAATATAAAAAGGCATGGAACACATGTAAAGAAGCTTCTCATTGGAAGAACTCCAAAAATATTCTAAACTAAAATGTCTCGTGGCCATCTTTTTTTCAGACTCGTCGGAGGATTATCAGGAATTGAAGGGGGGGGGAAGGGAAGAGGGAGAAAAGGATTGAAACGATTGGGTTGGAGTGGGAATGCAGTTTGTCATGAATAGAGAGGTATCTGGTTCGGGCCAAATCAGTAACATACGGAGCATTAATGTCATGGATAAGTTTGTTCGTGACTAAGTAGGGAGCGCTGAGGATTTTATGAATGATTTGGATTCTAAGGATTGGATTCGAGAGGAATTGGATGGATTAGTTGAGCCCCATAGCCAAAGTCCATACAGCCATTATGATGGTGATATAGATGAGACTTTTGTATTTAAGTGGAAGGTTATAGCGTCTGCCCAGTAAGTGTTGAAGTAACCGAAATCGGCAGGCAGTTTCTTGTCGTTTCAGTCTTGTATGAGGATTCCAAGTAATATACTAAGTATTTTATTTTTAATTTTCAAAGTTTCAAAGCTGCACAAAGCTTGTAATTGTATTTGTAAACTTCGGTAATTGTACAAAAAATTAATTTCATTTGAAGCTATACTATTTTGTTCAATTAATATATGGTAAGATCATCGGACCATCTTTATATTAGTTCTCTGCCTTCAGAGCTTGATATCGACCTCTCAGTTGGCCAAAGAATAGTACGTAATTTCTTTAGTAGGAGTGCCGAACAAGCTTTTAATAGTAACGGGGGAGAGAAGGCTTTTAACTCTAGCATTAATACTCTGCCGTCACACCCTGACAGAGAATACCACCTATAGCCTAAAAGGCGAAATACGGTAGTCAAGTTTCAAGATAAGTAAAATCCATAAGAAGAAGAATCAGCCATCTGTCCGAATGCGGAATGAAGCCGTTTGGACTAAACCCATCTTCTTCCGCTCTGGTCATGCCAGAACTCCAAGACATCTCAAACATCCGGCTCGGTTATAAAGAGTATTCGAGAAGGAAGCGGCGAGGCTAAAAGCTTTCCGGTTCGAAGGGCCATTTGCATTTCTGGGTGAGCCGATAAATTATGTCAGATATCCTTTAGCGGTACCGCAGAGGGAGGTTTCTGCGTCCTTCTTGAGAGGTATTGCACAGTAGGGTATCGTATATCCTACCGTCCTCATTACTAAAGAATCCAAACAGCAAAAAAGGTACGAGAACTGGAAAGGAGATCGGTGAAAAAATACAAAGAAGATGCATTAAAAAAGGAAAAGAAGATGAAGAAATAAAAAAAAAGAGGTAAGACAATACCTCGGGAAGAGAATAACATTCTTTGCCTTAGAAATGTGATCGCTGTTGAAGACCCACTGTCCCAGTTTCTGCTTCAGGATTTGCTGTTGAGATGTGAGATCAAAGCAAAGGAACATTACTTTAACTGATTGGATTTTTATCTTTTATGAGAGGTTTTTGAATGCATTCTGCCCCACGAATCACAAACTTAGACCAACTTGTTTCCTTCCTTTTAATTTGCTTTTTGATATTGTTATGAAAAGAACGATTTTTACTTTTCGTTAATTCGACTCGAGTTATCTGGTAATATTACTTTCACTTAGCAATATATGAAATTATTAGTCAGCCTTGATTGATAACAGATAAATATGCAAGTTGAGGAAATTTGATAAAAAAACTAAAGGAGAAAAGTGCTAAATATTTTTGTATGCAATTTTTGTGTTTTTGGACACAAGAATAGTAACATAGATGAATAATATACCGTTGGATAGCTATAGATTTTGGAAAAAAAAATATTATCTAAGACACAGAATTGAAACAGTTAATTGAGAGTGATGAAGAGCCGATGAAACTAACTAATTGTTTTATATAAAAATATAATCGATTATTTAGTAAAACATATGTTTTATTAAATTTATAACAATTCAATTTAATTAACTATTTAACAATTTTTACTTTCACTTACCCACATATGAAATATATGGTAAGGGAAAGTATTGCGATTATATTAATAATTAGTTTTGTTAGAAAAATGTGTTTTAAAACAAATGACATAGCAATATAAAATTGTTATGTACAATAATCACATAAGCTTATGCCCTATTCACCACTTTACATTACCTTCCACTTCCAACTTTGTACATAACATTTTTCTTAAATATTTATCTTTCCGACGGTATATTATAAAACTACCTTGCAACGATTATATATCCTAAAACGGTATTTTATACATCTATATTACTATTTTAATGTTCGAAAAAAATGGGTCAATAAATTTGAAATCGTCCAATTTTCATTAATTTTGCCGCTCGACATTTTAGATTTTCGTGATTTTATGACCAGTTATTCTATATCCTTTCGTGAATATTTTTTTTTAATATTTATTTTTTGAAATTTACAATTGTAATTTATATAACAACAAGTAAATATGCTAAAAGAAAAATCACATGAGACAGACTTGTAGAGGAGCAACCCAATGGAAGCACTCCAGTATCTATTTTAAACAAGAAGGTTTCGAGGCCATCTTCTTTTCAGACGCCTCGGAGGATTATCAGGAATCGAAGAGGAAGCAAGGGTTGAAACTAGTGGGTTGGGGTGGGAATGGAGTTTATCATAGAAGGATTGATATCTAGTTCGGGCCAAATCAGTAACATATGGAACATTTAGGGCTTAATGGATGATTTTATTTGTGACAAAGTAAGGAGCGTTGAGGATTTTACGAAGGATTTTGGATTGTAAGGATTGGATACGGGAAGTATTCGATGGTTTAGTCGAGCCCCAAATCTCAACTCCGTAAGTCCATATAGGCCTGATGATAGTCATGTAGAGGAGTCTTTTGTAGTTAAGTGGGAGGTTAGAGCGTTTGTCAAGTAAGTGTTGAAGTAATCGAAATCGGCGAGCAGTTTCTTGTCGTTTCAGTCTTGTGTGCGGATTCCATGTAAGACGTTTGTCAAGGAGGAGACCTAGGTAGCGGATCTGTTCAGCCGGGACAAGCGGAATATTATTAAAGGATACAGTAGGACAGGATGTCATTGGTTTACGACGGAGGGTAAAGGTAATTTGTCTGAATTTATTCTGACACCATATCTGGATGTCTGTTATGTGGGATTGTTGGTTTTGAGAGGCAATAGTTGGATCGCTATTGACTGATAACACACAATTGTCATCAGCATACGTGGAGAGGAAAGTGTTAGGATTGGTTGGGATGTCAGCTTTATAGATGGTGAAGAGAATGGGTCCGAGGATACTGCCTTGTGGGACGCCAGCGGACTGAACAAAAAGGGATGAATAGGAACTATTGTGATTTATTTTGAAAGATCTGTCAGTGAGATAGGACTGGATGATGAGGAAGTATGTTGGAGGGAGGAATTTTCAGAGTTTGTAAAGCAGTCCCGGATGCCAGATTCTTTCGTGAATGTAAAACCATAAATACAAGAATTTTTACAGGTCACTACTCTTTTTTCCACGGGCAAAAACATGTGATGGGAAAAATCTTTCTAGTTCCTGTAATTTTTTAGATATCAAATCAAAAAAAGAATTAACAATAAGATAAGGACATGCTTTGTATTTCTTGTCCCCCACAACTCATTACCTAAATAGTGAAGAAAGTTGTTTGAAATATTCTCGAAAATTAATAAAAATTTCGATCTTTAGAACATGGTCCTTTTTTGTATATCAAGTTTCATAATTGGCGAAAATTCATTTTATTGCGATGTTTACATAGGACTGTGTGAAAAATTATGAAACTAATAAAAAAATGTCGAGCGGCTAAGTCTGGAGGATTTCGAATGCATTGACCCATATATTTTTGCTAATTTCTCCTTTAGTTGTTGATCAACTTCATTTATCATTTAGCCGTTTCTTATTAATACTAATAAGAGTATG
This sequence comes from Piezodorus guildinii, assembly GCA_023052935.1. NCBI lineage: Eukaryota > Metazoa > Arthropoda > Insecta > Hemiptera > Pentatomidae > Piezodorus > Piezodorus guildinii. The sequence goes on from CM041294.1 coordinate 91,967,717, forward strand.
TCGTTAATTTTTTTGGAATCCACAAAATTAAATGTACTTTAAAAGCAGGGAATTCGAAAAAATCGGTATTAAAGCCATGTCAAGAAATTTCTATCAGAATAAAACCTACATCAATATAGCTAGTTAAATAAAAATTGTTAGAGCTGTTTCTGAGAAAATCGTAAACATGTGTTAAACGGATGATATAAATGGCTCTTCAGGTTGGCCGATTTAATGGAAAAGTTTATGTAACATCTCAAGTATATGCGACCCTAAAATATGAAATTTTAGTTTCATACAACTTATCCATTTCGAGCTAGATTTACCACACACACATACCTTTTTGGGAGACTTGGTCAGGTAGACTCAGGGGGACCCTAAATCCTGAATTTCCAGTGAAAACTCTAATTCGTAAGTTATATCCCATTTGTTCTTGATTTAATCCCCTCCAAATTCACAATCTTCCATCAGAAGCTTATTCACCTTCCTAATCCCTTGGCAAACTCCCTATCTAGTTCCAAACATCCATATAACCCTCCTCGTAGGTTGAAGCGGCAGTGGCCTAAAGATCTCTTGTAAATATGCTATTGGAGTGCTGGCAATGACCTGAGTGTAGCTCTAGCGCCATCGCTCAGCCTACACTAGCCCTCAAGATCAGTGATGCGGCTGAATGAGAGGCCCTGGGATCTTTTGGCATTGTGCCTCGACATCCACTAGTGGATCTCGAGGTTTGATTCGGTGATCCCAGGGCAGTTAATATTGTAAATAGGTATGAATGTGATCAAGATTGTTATTATTATTTTCTTTATTCAATGCGATTATTCATTTAATTTTCTGTATATACATATTTTTTCATTCTTCTTTGTTTAATCGATATTTTTATTTTTTTTTTTTTTTACAAAGCTGGGATTGATTTTTTTTATTAATTCATATCGAATATTGATCTTCAAAGCCAAATTTGATCTTGTTAAAAGCATTTGTATTTGCATGTGGAAACCTTTAACCTGAAATATCTCCATTTGTGTAACCATTTGTCTTAAATATAGATTATTAAAATTTCTGTTTGTATATTGTTTATTCATTTAATGGCACATCATGCTACTTATTGAATCGGACGATGCTACAGTGGGAGTCCTAATTTTTACCTATCCAGATTAATTAAGATAGGATCTTTAACGAGTACCTCACATCGCACAGGCTCTGGACTAACATTTAACGACGTCCCCTCCAGAGTATAATATAACTTGGGATATTTTCCTTCCTTCTAAAAAAATAAATAAATAAAATTTTAAAAAATTGTAGAACTATTTATCTTGCCCATTAAAAGTTCTTCTACTTTGTTTAATAAAATGTTTGTGATAAACCTAATAATTTAAAAATTATACTATAGATAGGATGTGATCAAGATTCTTATTATAATTTTCTTTATAATATTTATTTAATTTTGTGTATATTTATTTTTTTCTTTGTTTAATCTTTATTAATTTTTTTTATTTTACTTACAATGTACAAATGGGATGAATGGATTCTTCTATATGTAATACTCATTGCCCCAGAAGGTGACAGATTGTATTATCTCTAAATAAAAAAAATTAAAAAAAAAAAATTCGTAAATTTTCATTTTAGGTAAGTGAAATTAATAAATAATAACTATGAAGAGACAACTAATTTTATAAGTATAATTATTAAAATATGAAGGAATCACATAACCTAATAATTTTTTTTTAATTATAAATAAATATATTGTTTTTTAATAAAAATTAAGACCCTAACACAAGTACATGTGAGCTGACGCGATACTCAGGTTTTACTGATGGGATATAAGCTTCCCAATTTCGAGTTTTATAACCTTATTCTTGAAAACCTTCTAAACTAGAGACCAGGCTTCACATCCAGATTGAACTGTTGGAATCATAGTGGTTTAATAAATACTAACCTAAAAAAAAATTATTTTAACAGGAATTAATATAATAATTCATCAGTTAAAGACTTCATCTGCTCACTGTAGCGTCATATAAGATTCATTTCTTTTATTTACTACTTCTTGTAACAACCTCTGAAATAGTAAGACTAAGGAATTTCATTTTCTCCTTCTTCCTTTTAATAATTCAGCCAATAATGGAACTGCGTTCTCACTGTAATATTAATCTGAAAACCACCCGTTCCGGGATTGAATTATTGACTATATCGCTTCTCAAATGTGCTTCTTAAATCGAAATTCGAAACTTGATTCAGTGTAGATAGTGAAAAAAGTGTTATACCTCAGGAAATTACGAGGCATGTTTTTTAAGTAAGTACCGTTTTGGAATTTAAAAAAAGACGTGCAAAGATATCGCAATAATTTTATTTTTACATGAAAGCCTGTACCTTAATCTACTTTTCTACATAATTTTAACAATTGTCATAACGCGGCACCAGTGTTTGAATACCCTCCTCAAAAAATTCTGCCGCCTGACTTGTTAACCACTGTATCATAAATGTTTTGACTTCGTTATCGTCTTGAAGACGCCGACCGCCCAGGTGTTTCTTCAAGTGCAGGAATAAATGGTAGTCGCTGGGCGCCAGATCTGGGCTGTATAGAGGATGATCTAGGGTTTCCCATTCAAATGAAACCTAAGAACATTAGAAAACTTAAATTATCAACAGTCGAGAACTAATAAATCGGAAGCCTATAAAATACTATTTTGTATATTTAATTTTTTTTTATAATTTACAAATTATTACTAATTTGAGAAATCGTATATTTGTATGAGTGACTTTTGTACGCATTCGTATTGATTATTTATTGTATTATTATTTTATAAATTTATTGTTTTGTATATAAGAGTATTGTGTAAATTGATTATGAGTGTTGTACTTGATCACTATTAAAAATGTACTAATAAGGACAGATTGTAACACCACTCAATAAAAATTGTTTCTGGAAATTTGAGTAATATTACAAAATATAGTTTATATTTATATTTAAATTAGAGATGGGCAAATACTCACAAAAAAGGTATGAGTACTGTACTTTATAGTTTAAAATTACTATTTCAAAGCCGATAATATGCAAAAAAGATGGCTGAAATAAATTATTAATAGATCTCAAATTGGACAGAGGCAGTATAATCTGTACTTCAAGTGGTTGATTATTTGAGTACAGTACTCTATCTTTTGCTTTCACTTACCTATATATGAAGTATATAGTAAGGAAAAGTATTGCTATCATGAAAATTTTCGAATTCCAATTTTCACCGTAAATACACGTCTTAGAGTCCCCTAAGTCCAAATGACCTAGTAGCGCATAAAGGTCTTTGTGTGTGGTAAGCGGCGCAAAAATTAAAAGTCGTACGAAACTGAAATTTCATATTTAATAAAAATATACGCCCGAGATGTTACAGCAACTTTTTCATCATGGGCTAACCAGAAAGGCCACTTTATACCATGCATTTTGCACCTTCATACAAGTTTCCAAAACCGGCTCTAACGATTTTGATTAAATTCGCCATATGGATGTAAAATTTAAAGAGCTTTAATATCATGTAGGTTTCATTCTAATTGAAATAGTGTGACAGGGCTTAAATGCCGATAATTTAAATTTTCATTCCCTAAAGTACCTTAAATTTGGCAGATTTAAAAAAATTACGTATATCATTTTATTGATAAATAATCACATTGATAATTAACAACTAAATATTCAAGTTGAGCGAGTTCGACAAACGACTAAAGGAGAAAAGTGCAAAAATATTTTTTATGCAATTATTTTCTTTTTCAAGAATAGTAAAACAGAAATGTATATTACAGCGGAATCGTAAAGGTTAATGGAGAGTGATGAAAAACCGATACAACTGATTTTCGTAGATAAAAATATAATAGATTATATGATTATATCAATTGGAACAATCTCTTCTTATTTTTGTTTATATGTATTTATTTATCCAAACATGTCAATAATAAATCTTATTACATTTCGAGGTTTCACATGCCTCATCTTCAGATGTTCAATATTATCTAAAATATAATTGAATAAATATTATAACTAATTATATACACATTATCTATAAATTAGAAACAATTTATCATTTAAACTATTTACATTCTGTTTAATATTATGTATATAATTACATTTATTTCCATATTGTTACTCAATATAGGTCATTTAATATTATAATTTATTCACATTATCAAATTTTAACTTTTCACCATCACATATTAATTTATCTTACGTACTTGCAAATATCATGTGTACTAAACTAGTCTTTATCTAATAGCCTTTCTTGTTCTAATCAATGTTTTCAAATATCCAATATATATCAATAAGTTAATATCCAATATGTTATCAATAAGTTAAAATTTGATAATGTGAATAAATTATAATATTAAATGACCTATATTGAGTAACAATATGGAAATAAATGTAATTATATATATAATATTAAACAGAATGTAAATAGTTTAAATGATAAATTGTTTCTAATTTATAGATAATATGTTCTTAATGTGTATATAATTAGTTATAATATTTATTCAATTATATTTTAGATAATATTGAACATCTGAAGATGAGGCATGTGAAACCTCGAAACGTAATAAGATTTATTATTGACATGTTTGGATAAATAAATACATATAAACAAAAATAAGAAGAGATTGTTCCAATTGATATAATCATATTCTAAATTACTCTTCTATAATAGTAATTGATATAAAATAATAGATTATTTAATATAACTCGTGTTTTTATTGAAATTTAATTAAATTAATTCTTTAACAATTTATTTATATCTCTAATCTTAAATTGATTTCAACAACGGAGATAAGTGAAATTCGGGTGTTGCGCGCACCCGATTTTTTGTGAGTATTTGCCCATCTCTACCTTGCAATAAGCTTTGCAAAACGAGAATAGAACCAGGTGCTGAGGCAAAGACCGCAGGAATGTCGGGCAGCTAGGTCACGCCTGACAGGGGTTGGTAGCCCTGAATAAGGTCTTCATCAAGTCCCTCGAGTTCGTTAGCCCGCATTGTCTAGGTTGGCAGGACTGCTCTTTTCAAAAAGCGCCATTAGGATCCGTCCTTGCAGATATCCTGCTCAGCCAAAGGATCTCCTCAGGACACGAAAAGAAAAGGGTCGCCCCTTTAATCGTTATTAATGGCGTGGCTTAGCTCTTCCCCGGATCCGACAGCTGCGTCATGTATAATAGTCTAGTGCTGTTAATCTCGGGCGTACGGAACACACTGTCGTAATTTATGAACAGGAATTACTTCTGCATTAATCTCAGTTGAGAGTAAGGTAGTGTAAGTTCAATACGGAATATACTGTGCAAGAGAGCGCTGTAATTTATATATATATATATATATATATATATATATATATATATATATATATATATATATATATATATATATATGTATATATATAAAATGATAACGCGATTTTGGTTTTCGCGAACTCATTCTGAACCACAGGATGGATTTTGATACGGTTTTTACCATAATTTAGGGCATTCTTTCCTGAAGGTTTATAAGTAAAATACAATGCAGTTCAGATTTTCTTTAAATGTTTCAATGAAAAAGTTTTCTGTAACCAAGTCATCAAAAAATTATTCCTAAAATATAAGAAAAGTTAATATGCAATAAAAGAAATTGTTGTAAGCTCTTAGACTTATGAACATAATTAATTGGTTGAAGAGTGAGGTCGTGATGTTGCCATCGTCGTACAGAATCGTACAAGATATATTCTTTTATTCCGTATGGAAGAAATTAGAAACTAAAAAGTTGTTAAAATAAATGGTAAGCTGTTATAAATCTATATACTAACATTGTTAAAAATTATTTCAAAATTAAATTATATGAAAATGGATATTTCACTGTAAACTAAATGTGATTCCTATGCAAACTTAATTTAACCATTAAAATTTATTTTAAATAGTTTTTTTTTTTTAATATAAAGTAGTTATAAACCTAATAGGATAGGAGCTTTCGGTATTTCTATGGTTTTTGAATACATACATAGTAATCAAGTTATCTTTATATGGAAATATTAAATTTTCCGTTATATATGCATTCACTTTAAAATAAAAAACAAATGAACCCATTTTGATTTATTTTTGTCATTTCTGTCGATGATGAAATATAATAATGAATATACGTTCTAACATAAACATATTTTCTTGCTAATTGTACTTTTCGTTACGATAAAGTAAAACTACCGAAGCGATAAATCTAAATCGCAGAGATTTTTTTAAACATAAATGTCACCTCATTCAAAGGGTCCACTAGTTGTTAAATATTAAAAATCGATTTTTCAACAATAGCATATTGGGTTTTAAAATAAGTTCGTAGCTTTTTACAATAATCAATTTAATCCTCTTTTTGTTTATGAAATCATGTTTACTTGGTTAATAATGTTTAAATATACAGAACAAAATTAGTTAAGGTGCTTTTATGCATTAGTTTCCACCGTTGTTACTTATCTTCATGTCGTATTTTGCTTGCTCGAAATGAAGAGAAAACAATATTTTGCTATTTTATATCCGAAAAGAAAAATACGCTACACAGACTGTTAACAAAATTTGCAGTGTGTATGTCGATGATGGCTTGGGACAATGCAACGTCCGTAGGTAGTTTGCTCGGTTCAGAACCTTGTCGCTTCAACTGTTGATCATATTCTAAACATTACCTGAACGATGGCAACGCATTATAGATCGAAATGGGTTATAATTGACTAGCTGTTGCCCGCGACTTCGTCTGCGTCAATTTCTGTTATTATGATTTCTATTAAGAAGTTTCCGAAAGAATATGTTTCAAAGTACTTCTGCGTAAATGATATTCTTAGTTTTATATTCTTGTGGCAGAAGAACATTCTGATTTTCTGAGCAACCCGACCTTACAACGCGACATATAGTTAGCCGTGTAAAAAGCAGTCCCGACGTAAATCTATTCCTTCCTGTTTAAATGCTGTGATTTTTAATAGTTACGGCAAAAGATAAAAGCGGGAAATTGAATTTTTTTAAAATTAAATGGTAAATCATTTGAAATCATTGGAATGCGATGTTAATTTTCCTCGTTTTTCCACTTTTCCCACTGATTTTTCATTCCCATTGGTCGCAGCGTGGTTATTGTTATTGTTAATTAGGGCTTTAAGGCGTAAAACATCAAGGTCATCAACGCCTATACGAACGCGCACATAATTGTTAGACTTTTAGAAGAAGTCGCAGCGTCAGCGTAGGTCGCAGCGTGGTGTTAAATAGCCTAAAGCCTTCCTCGATAAATAGATTATCCAACACAAAAAGACATTTTAAATTCGAACCTGTAGTTTTTGAGATTAGTTCAAACAAACTATTCACTTTATAATATTAGTATATATTAAAAATATTTAGAAGAATTTAAAGTTTTTATTGAAATCGTCATTAAAAAGCGCTATGAACTTAATTTATTATTTTACACTCCAATAATATAACTGAAAACAAGTAATAAAATTTATGATAAACAATAAATTCAATTACCATATTAAGGGAAGTATTGGTCCTTTAATAAAAAAATGTACGTCTTTGAGAATGTTCTATTGAGAGGACATTGGTTAACTCAACGAGAAAATTATTCGGAAGGAAAAGGGTTCTTTGATAACATGAAAGTATTCAATATAAATATAAAGAGGAAGACCTCCCCTTTGATCAAAATCACAGCCCGCATCGTCGACATCATCAATATCAAAATCAAAAATCAAAGGAAGGCTACTCTGCGATCTCTATAGCTCCTTCTAGTAACTTCATTGGGATGATCAAATCTGTTTGTTGTACATTTTATGTCTTTCTCCTTCATTTATTTTATTTTTGTTTATCTTTTAATTGAATTCGAGATTGTATTATCGTTTGGCCTGGTGGCCCCTGTGCAGAAATGTTTTTATCGATTTATCATATTGCAGTTCGTTTCGTTCAGGGTCATTTCAAGTAAATAAAATGCAAATAAAACAACATTCTTACAAAATTTACAAAGCAATAAAATTCTAAAATAATAATACAATAAGGAATTAATAAAATATGTACTAAGTCTAAATATCACTCATACCTATGAACAAGCTACATACATATAGTGCATTGAGAATCTAACCTAGAACCAGTGCAAGTACTCCAATATACATGTTTACAAGAGGTCTCGGGGCCACTGCCGTTTCAACCTTCTAGGCTAGTGGTTGCCAACTAGTGGTCGCATACAATATCCAGGTGGCCCGCTATGTGTCCCTGGGGAATAATTTTAAATTATCTTAACGCAAAATATTTGTGAAGCCTTTGGCTATTAATAAAAATCATAAACTCTACAGGGACAAATTTAACATTCTGTGTGATATAATTGCATGTTTATAGCAACTTTTTACAAGAATAACGTTCAAATGGATCATTTTCTAACACTTCGAAAATAATGAATTCAAAGAACAGAAGATGTATGATAACCCCAATCCTAGAAAAAGCAAATTGATACCATTTACAAGAAAACGAAAATTCAGGGGTTTACTGGGGTTCCCACCCCAACGATATGCTCATACTTTACAAATCCATTGTCCGATCCATTTTTGCCTACTGCTGCTTGATTTACAACAAAACGAAATCTTCTCATATAAAAAAATTAAATACTGTTTAGAACTGTGCAATGAAAATATGACTACTCCTTTAAATGCACTGCTGAATGAAGCAAGAGAGATGAACCTGCTTTGAGGAGAGCCTGACTCACCAAGTAAGTCAAAAGTATATTATAAAAAGTTTTTCTGATCAAAGGCACCCAGTAAGAAAAGCAATTACCTCAAATAACATTTATTGTCCCCATATGAAAAGTCTAATTACAGAAATTAGCACAAACAACTAAACGTCCCTTAAACACACCACTTCCTACTAAAATGCTGCAAATCAATAGCAATCCTAAATTACCTACCACATACGGAAGGAAATCGTCATATAACACAACCATATTAAAACAACTGCCTTAAACACAATAGTAAATGATTACTCAACCATCTTCACAGATGCCTCCAAATCCGCCCACCAAACTGCAATAGCTGTTATTAATCCAGTCAAAAAATAAGGGTGTATTAAGAATATCGTTCGCTCTACCTTTCAAATTCAGTATTCTTAGTGCTGAACTGTATACAATTCTCAAAGAAATTTGTTACTGTCAACGTGAATACTCTAACGCCAATATAGTCATATTCACAGACTCGGGCTCCTCGTGCAAACTATTGAAAAATATCTATAAAAACAAATTAACAACATATATAGCTATTATCTTAGATATTATCCGGAATATACAAACCGGCAGCAACAGTTATAGCTTCCAATGGATACCGAGCCATGTACAACTGTCGGAAAATGAAGCGGCAGATAGAGCTGCCGGGGAAAAACAAACTACTAAAGAAAATGCCAAAGTACCTCTCCAAGACCTTTTAAAATGTCTGCAGAAAGAAGTAGTCCAGGAATGGCTGGAGAAATATGACTAGGAGTCACAATTTATAGGTAAAGATTATTATCAAACCCAGCCAACCAGCCTGATACCATGGTTCTCCAAGAACCAACAGCTCGATAGAAAATAAATTTCACAATTAGTAAGACTACGGACTAACCATGGCTTCACAAAAAAATATCTCAATTTAATGAAAACAGAAAAGGATGACAATTGCATAACATGCAAAGTCCCTGAAGAACCCCACATTCTATTCCGATGCAGGAAATATAGAAAGCTAAGAGAAGTACTGGTTCCCCCAGAAACAGAAGCCATGTTTTTATAAAATTTAGATAAAGAAAAGTTTATTATCATCAAGAAATTCTTCAATAACCCACAATGTAAAATTTCTCCATTTAGGCCATTTCTAGAATATTGAGTTTCTTTAAAGGTATTTCTCACACAATGTACGTTATACGTGATGTTTATGTTTTAGGGGTTCCTTGCCATTGAAGTGATTGTATGAAGGGGTCTGCGAATTTTTTTTAGGAACCACTGATATATCACTGGAATATAGGTATCAATGGAAAATAATTTTAAATGACCTTAACGTAAAATTTTTGTGTAGCCTTGGCTATTAATCAGAATTAGACATGATCTATTGAGAAAAATTCAACATTTTAACAGATATAACAATATTATATATGATATAGTTAACAGCTAGTACTCACTGACAAGTGGCACAATCTCAAAATTTTTCATTTTCTAACATTTCAAAAATAATAACATTTAAGGACATATGTGTCACATAAGATAATAAACCAAATTATATTTTTTTATGAATATTTAAAAAAATATGTACTTTTATGAGATTCGAATTTTAGTAATTCAATGATTAAGGACTAAGCCTAACTCCTAGAGCCTGTTTCATATTTTTTTTTTTTTCATTTCCATTACAGTACTTGGTCATTTATATCATACTGAGTTTTGCTAGCAGTTTTATTTCGCATGAACTATACGTGATAAGGTTTAACCCAATAAAAATGTATAGATGTATTTTATATTTAGGATTTCGATTTTCAGAATTCAGGGATACCACCCAACTGACATATTTTTATCTTTTTGCTCGCGAGAGCCCGTGCCCCGGTGCCAACATTGCGAAGGAGCCCCCTCCAATGCTCATATCTTACAAAATTTCCATATTATTTGGCGTAGCTCAACATAGTGCGACTCATCCCGGATATATCGAGAATCCTGGGAAGTAATGAGAATTCAATTAAACTACTTTTTGAATTTCTTAGGAAAAGCTCTGTACTGCCGAAATTATAAAATTAAGCCTCATTATTATTTTTATATTAATGATTTAGTTTTCCTTTATTATTATTATTATTTATATTTTTTAATGACTTTTTCTCAATTATTGATCCTGTGTTCCTTTTAAACGTTTTTTTATATTTATTTCTTACTTTTTTCTGTTACTTTTTACATTCCTACTTAATTGATCTCTCTATTTATAATTTGTATTTGGCATTATTATTTTTCTTCTTATTTATATAGGATAACCAAATATATGGTTATCCGTATAGGCGTTGAAGACCTTGATGTTTTACCCTTCAAAGCCCTAAAAAACAAAAAAAGAAACAAACTATGAAGGGGTCCGCGATGTTTGTTGGGAACCACTGGGCTAGAGAATTAGGATAAGGAACAAGGTTCTCATAGTATTTGGAAGGAATAAGATTTAAAATAAATGAAATATTTGGGTCGTGGTGTAAGTTATGGTTTGTGACATAATAAGGAGCATTCACTATTGTTCGGAGGAATTTGGATTTAATGCGTTTAATAATAATAATAATAATAATAGGCTTAGCGAACCCGAAGGTTCGATGCCGATACCACCAAATTCCGCCTACACAGACTCGTCCAATGTTCACTATTCAAGCCCAAGCCCCCGAGATCAGCCTTAACGCAATCCTCCCATCTACGCTTCGGTCTACCTTTCGGACGCCTACCAGTCGGATCAGCAAATACCAACTTTCTCGGAATCCGCTCCTCATCGAGCCCAACAACTTTACTCGCCCATTTGAGTCTCCGCAATACATTCAGCTCAATTATATTCACAGGATACATGTTCCGCAATTCCGCGTTGTGCAACCTTCTAAACTCCCCAGTGGCCTCATCTCTCTTCGGACCAAATATTTTACGCAATACCTTATTTTCGAAAACCTTAAGCCGTTTTTTTTTTTTTTTTTTTTTTAATGCGTTTACTGTTAGAAAATTTAGCCGTTCACTACAGTTATTTTATCTTTTAATTGATATAAATGACTGCTCTAGCATAAAGCTTTCCATGCAATATTATTTATTAAATTAATATATATGAATGCACCATGGGCCATAGCGCATACAAAGCCTACTAAGTTAGTTATTCTAATCAGGACATTACTTCCTCCTTTAAATATATTCAAGGTGGCGGAAGGGATGTCAACAATACAAATAGACTATCCAACCATCATCTACGGAATTAGAAGGGCCTGCTATGGGAGGAATTCGAAACCTCCGAACGTAAGGCACTACTGTGAGTTCTAGTCTAGTTGGCGGTCCTAGGCCAGTCTGTGTGTGTGTACTTTTTCTGTGTGAGTGTAGAATATTATTGTTATTATTAAAAACTCTGTTCATTTCAACACACTACTTAGTGAGGTAGTTATTACAAATCTCCATATTAAATAGTTTCTACGGCTATACATAATGAATTTTACGGGGGTGTAGTTTTAAATAATCATAAACGTACATTTCAAGAAATATTCGTATGTTATTTATATACATCTCGGAAGAGAATAGGGAAAGGACGAATTAAGTTGTTCTGCGTAAATTCCAGAAGGAAGTTCTTTTATCTTTTTGATATTTTTTGTCGCACTTTATTTCGGAGAGAAAAAAAAAATTTAAAACGATCAATATTTCATTTATATAAAATGTGTGAGAAGTTTTAATTAAGAGTATTGGTTAATTAATTTATCTAATTGTCGTAATATAAAAGACTTATTGCATGATATGAACTAATAATAAAAATGTTCTAAAGCTTATTTATATTTTTTTAAACCTTTTTTTTCTATTTTTTGTTTTATTGAAGAGAAACTTACATTAAAAAAATCTTGTGCGCGCAACACACGACTTTCACTTACCTCCGTTGTTAAAATCAATTTTAGAAGTTTTAAATACATTTAAAGATTAAAATAAATTGCTAAAGAAATAATTAAATTAAGTTTGATTAGAAACATGTGTTTTATTAAATAATCAATTGTATTATCTACGACAATCAGTTTGTTTCATCGGCTTTTCATCATCCTCCGTTAACTTTTAGAATTTTCTGTATATGGTAGTATTTTTTCTAAAATATTTAGCTTGCTAACGGTATATTATACATATATATTTCTGTTTCACTGTTCAAAAAAATTAAAATCACATACAAAAAATATGTTTGCACTTTTCTCCTTTAGCTGTTTATCAAATTCGTTCAACTTGCATATTTAGCCGTTAGTTATCATTCTAATAAGACAATGTGGCTGATTTTTCAAAATTAACGATACTTTAGAGGGGGACAATTTAAAATAATGTCGTTAAGCCCTGTCAGACTATTTCAATCACCATGAAATTTACATGATAATAAAGCCCATCAAATTTTACACCGATATAGCGAGTTTAATCAAAATCGTTGGAGCCGTTTTTGAGAAAATCGTAAAAAGGTGCAAAATTAATAGTATAAAGCTGATTTTTATGAAAAATTGCTTTAACAATTTTGTCGTATATTCATTCGTTTTATAGGACTTATCTTTTTGTTTTTGCGCTGGACTTACAACAAACACACGAACACACGCAGTCCTTTTTGCGGGACTTGGTTATTTGGACTCAGAGAACCCTAAAACGTATATTTCCGTTGAAAAATGTAATTCGAAAATTTTTACGATCGCAATACTTTCCCTTACTATATATTTCATAAGTAGGTAAGTGAAAGTAAAAATTATTTTTGACACACTTAAGGTAATAAAAAGTTTTATAAAAATAGTTCAATAGAATAAAATTCAGTGACTTCCTTAAATACTTTAATTTCAGCTATGAAATTTTATTCTTTTTTTTTTTTCATAGTGTAATAAAAATTTACATTAAATAAAGTAGATTTATTTATTGTAAATTGAATAAAATTTATAAATTGTCTAATTAAAAAAATTACCTGAGAAGCTTCATATTATTTCGACCTTAGCTCTATATTCGAAATCGCCTAAAAAGACAAGTTTTATAAAATTAGCACACTTTAATAATAAATATTATTTTAATGTTGTTAAAATGTTGAACATTTGAAAACTCTTGTAGATAATATAAGTGATTTACCTTTGTATTTTGATCCATTCATATATGGTTACTTGTCCTAACTTAAACTCCCTCTATTGATGTAAAATTTAATGAGCTTTAATATGATTTAGGTTTCATTCTGATTAAAATAGTCTGACAGGGCTTAAATGCTGATGTAAAAATTTTCTTCCTCTAAAACACCTTTACTTTTGTAGATTCTATAAAAACAACTATATCATATTTTTTGCACTATTAAAAAACGGTTAAATATATTATTTGAACGAATACGATCGCCAACAAAAAAAGAAAAAATATTTCTTCATCCATTTTTTTTTTTTTTTCATGAACATAAAAACAGTAATACGTCACATATAAAATCATAGAGTATTTTATAAAACACATGTTACTTTTAAATTAAATGTTATTATTAAATGTAAATTAATTCTTTAACAATTTATTACTTTCGCGTACCTTTATCTGAAATATACGTTTTAGGGGGGTCCCTTGAGTCCTAATAACAAAGTCTCGTCAAAACGTCTGTGTGTGGTAATTCCCGTGCGCAAACGAAAAGTCCTATGAACTGAAATTTCTGTCATCAAAATCAGCTAATCAGATGAGCCACTTTATATCATGCATTTTGCACCTTTTTACGATTTTCTCTAAAACGGCTCTATCGATTTATATTAAACTCGCTATATCGATGTAAAATTTTATGGGCTTTAACATCATGTAGCTTTCATTTCTGGTTGAAATAGTCTGACAGGGTATAAATGCCGATATTTTAAAATTTCTTTCCAAAAAAAAAAAAAAAGGCACATCATCTCATCTTGTTACCATTGATAAACGGCTAAATATGCAAGTTGAGCGAATTTGATAAACAATTAAGGGGGAAAATTGCAAAACATATTTTTTAATGTAATTTTTTTTGTTTTTGAACACAAGAATAGTAGTACAGATGTACAATATGCTGTTGGATTGCTAAAGATTTTATTCTATTATTATTACACGGAATTGTAGAAGTGATTGTAGAGTAATGAACTGACTGTTATGGATAAAAATATAATAGGTTATTTAATAAAAACACATGTTTCTACTGAAATTCAACAATTCAATAATTAATCTTTAACAATTTATTTGTATCTTTAAATGTATTCAAAATTCTTAAATTGATTTTAACACTGGAGGTAAGTGAAAGCCGAGTGTTGCGCGCACCAGATTTTTTAGGATAAATTACGAACTGCAAAGGCAAGATTTTAAGAAAGGCAAGATGCATTAGTCTACTTTTCTGAGTGTCAACTTTTTCTTCAAATAACGTATTTATTTACTTTAAATAGTTTCTAATTTAATTTTTTTTTTACAGGTCAGCGTCCATTTTCTTTCATTCTCCGTAAGTAACAAATTTATCATATTCTTTATATATTTTTTATTAATTGTACATATTGCCTATATATATATATATATATATATATATATATATATATATATATATATATATATAATATATATTATATATTTATAATTAAATAAATACATGAATGATATTAATTTACGCTTTGGGGTCATCAGTTTATTAGACAAGAAGCGATGTTTTTCCTCGTCATTTAACGAATTTTTTATTCCCGAAAAATAAATAGATAGTATATAGAGAGATATATATAGAGATAATATATAATAATATATATATATATATATATATATATATATATATATATATATATATATATATAATATATATATTATAGTAGAGAGAGAGAGAAGAGAGAGAGAGAGAGAGAGAGAGATTTAAATCCTGCGTTAATGGTGGGATACCCTTTAGTCGCCTTATGTGTATTCATTTCAAGCCCAATCTCTTTACAGGTTTTCAGTCAAGTACTCTTGTTTAGTTTTTAGTTTCCGCTCAGATATCCGACAGATTTTTATTTTTTTTCCCCCCTAGAAAAGGGTGGGGACTAAGCAAGCCTTACTAAGGCAAAGAACCGACATTGACTGGTAAGTTGAGTAAAGTGGATGAGGAAGGGTAGAAGGGTCTTTCAGCTGGTTGGGTTACTAACCCTATTTTGGCCAGCTTCACCCTCCCGCTGCCGGTAATATCCATTTAGCTCGCTATAATGTCCGTCCTCACACCTCTTTAATCATTCTCTTTTATGGCTGTTAGGGGGAATATAAGTATGTAGGAGTTTAAAAAAAAAAAATCTCGTGCACCTAACACTCGGCTTACACATACCCCTGTTGTTAAATTCAATAAAAAAAAAATAAAAAAACTTTACCTTTAAACTCATTTAGGATATCGGGTTTAGTACTTATAAAGTCCTTTCTTTTGGCCGATTGCTTTTCGAAGACAGCTGCGGTTCCAAAAACTGCATTACTTAATATACTTAATTTGTTTATATACAGTATTGTCTGAAACTATTATAATTCCTTTCCTAGAGTGTTTTTTTACCGATTTCACTTTAGTATTTGGTGGCATAAAAAGGAAAATGGAAAATGGCGTAAAAAGGAAGGTTAAGTAACCATCAGTTTGTTTATTTATTTAACGTCACTTTATGCTACTATGGCTAATCGGACGATGCTACAGTGGGAGTCCTAAATTTTGCCTATCTAGGTTTTTTTAGGATAGGGATCTTTAACGAGTACCTGACATCGCACAGGCTCGGGACCACCTTTTAACGTCCCCTCCGAAGGACGGCGTAACTAAGGATTTTTTACTCCCATTAAAAAATCCTAGAACCACCTGCGGGTTTGAACCCGTGACCTTTAGCATGGGAGGCTGTTACGCTAGCCACCCAGCTACAAGTGATCCCAGTAACCATCAGTTTTTATTAATGTTCAATCAGACATATTTATCAGAATTAAAATTATTCAATAATGCATTTAAACTTCCCTTAATATCCTCAATACATAACAATATATACTTTATATCCAAAAATTAAGAGAAAAACGTGATTGAGCTTGATATCCTTTAAATCTCCCTCTTGCTCAGCCATTGAACAAGAAATCCTTCAGTTCTTAATCAGTACACCCTTGATAGGCTGTAGAGATTTACTTTATTACTTTCATTTATCTATATATAAAATTTATAGTAAGGGAAAGTATTTCAATCGTGAAAATTTTCGAATTTCAGTTTTCAGCGGAATTACATATTTTAAGGTCCCAAAGGTCCAAACAAACCAGGATCGCAAAAAATTCTATGCATGTGTCCGTGTGTTTGTGGTAAGTCCAGCACAAAAAACAAAAAGTCCTACGAAACTGAAATTTCATATTTAAGACAACTATACACCTGAGATATTACAGCAAATTTTTCACTAAAATCCCCTAATCGAAAGTGGTACTTTATACTACGCATTCGTTTTACTTTTGATTAAACTCACTACGTCGATGTAAAATTTAACGGACATTAATATCATGTAGGTGTCGTTCTGATTGAAATAGCCTGACAGGGCTTGAATGCAAATATTTTAAATTTTGTTCTTCTAAAGTACCTTTAACTTTGTAGGTTTCATAAAATTAAGTTTATCACCTTATTAGCATTGATAAATAACTGCTAAATATTTATCAAGTTGAGTTATTTTGGTAAGCAAAGGAGAAAAGGGCAAACATCTTTATATATACAATTTTTGCGTTTTTGAACACAAGAGTAGTAATATAGATGTACCATATATCGAAAAAAAATATTATCTGATACACGGAACTGTGAAGGGTAATGGAGAGTGATGAAAAGCCGATATAACTAACTCTTTCTGGTTCCTGAAAAGGGAAATTCATTTTGAGTCTGCTGTCACCTGACGGCCTGTCAAAAAAGCAGAGCGCCCCTAGTGTGGTCTTATTTATATTTAGTTGGAGGTGATTCCCCAAACACTAACTAATTGTTGTAGATAAAAATATAATAGATTATTTAATAAAACGTGTTTCTATTGAAATTTAATTTAATTAATTCTTTAACAATTTATTTTTATCTCTAAATGTATTTAAAAATTCTTAAATTGATTTCAAAAACGGAGGTAAGCGAAAGTCGTGTGTTGCGCGCACCAGATTTTTTAATATTAGATATAAATTATATACCTAAAAATTACGATAAATTTATGTTTATTGAGCGTGATGTCGTTTACATCTTCTTCTTGCACAGCCGTTATACAAGAAATTCTTCGGTCCTTACTAAGAACTACACCCTTCATGAGCTTTAGAGGATTTTTTTTCGTGTTTTTTAAATTAACGATCCCTATTAAAGGAGAGAGTACCTCCATAAATATTCAATGCCTTACACTTCCTAATAATCCTCACTTCCCTGAGTGCACTCCAGAGGCGCCTAAACAAGACTAGGGACCCCTCCCCCTATTAGCAGGCTCACCTCCTCCGAAGTCCCTCGCTCCAATCAAGTCCCGCCCCATGGTGAGAATAAGCAGGTGCTTTATTAAACAGTCATCGCTATAGCGCCAGGTAATTACAGGTGCGAGTCTTCAACGTCTTCTCGGGTCGAAATAAACGTTTAATTATAGCCTATGGTTCCCTCTTAATTGAAAATCGATTTAGCAATTAGCAAGTTAATCTCATACTTAGCTCAGCTTCTCCTGTCAACAAGTTATTTAATAACAGTTCTAGAACTTTATTAAGTAGTCTAGACTGTATTTATACAGCGTATATTAAAATTGAAAGTGAGATGTAAATTGAATATAAAACACAAGGGTTACCTGTGGTGTATTGGCTAGGATATCCAACTATCACAAATAAAAATCACTGTTTTTTTATCTAATATTTTTAAAAACTGTGTTTGTGGTGTTCTCCACCGAAACGGTTTTTTAATGAAATTTTTAAGTATATTAGGTAGGTTTGAGAATCGGTCCCAAAGTATATTTCTTAATGCTTGGGAATTCGAGTTTCCTATACTGAATACTATTTTTTTTCAATATTTTTTTTTTTTTTAATTTTATGTATGCGGCGTAAGGATTATTATTTATTAGATTTTTTATTAAAATGTTTATAGTGATTAGTTTGAATATTATAGATAAAGAATATCTAAGATTAATTAAAACTTCTAAATTGGTTGGAATAAATAGTTTTTTTTTTTTTTTAAAGAATAAACAGTGATTCTTATTGATCACCTGTGGCTTAGTGGGTAGTATTATATTCGTCTTTGCCCAAGGTCCCGGGTTCGAACCCGACATACGGCCCTAGGACGTAAAACGGTTGTCCTTGGTCACATGATCGTGCGATGCCATATAATTAAAAGTAGAAATATTCTCTTCTGGGAGCGGTGTGGCCTAGTGGGTAGAGCATTAGGCTACTGGTCTCCGGGTACGAATCCCCGCTGAGGCAGAATTACTTATTTCTGTTATTCTTGCCGTGGAGCGAATTCTGGGGTATCGAGACCCTCCTGGTCACACCCAGTCTCCTTAAAGTGGGTACCCAAAAGAAGATAATGAGGATATGGTTCTTTGATGAGTACCTCGGAACCACCATTTTACGTCTCCTCCGAAGTACCATTTTACTCCATTTAAAAAATACAAGGGTCACATGTTGGGTTTGAACCAGCGACCCTGGGCATAGGGGACTATACTAGCCATTACACCACTCGTGACCCCAAAAAACCACTGTTGATTCTTAAAAAAAAAATAACTATTAATTCCAACGAATCTAGAAATTTCGATTAATCTATGATATTCAAAATATTTACTATAAATATTTCTGTGGCGGGGGTGAATAAGTGGTTATGTCAAAATATTTCATTTTACAGGTGAGCGACTTCAACTTTACGTAATACCCAAAATAGAGTAATTAACATACAGCTTTATTTCCACCAGAAATTCCAAGTAATTTCATTAATCATGTACGGTATGTTTGTGGGTACAGCGCCCTAACTCAGCCTCCACTGGCTCACACCAGTGATGCGGCTGAGATAGAGGCGTTGGGATCTCTTTGATTCCGCTTTTTCCTCCACAAGTGGAGGGAAAAGCGCAGTCTGGGGTCCCTCTAGCAGTTGTATATAGTTATGATTGTTTGTATGATGTTTATTCATTTGCCAACTCTTTATTTATCTTATTATAGGTTGTTATTTTGCTTTTTTATTTATTATTATTTTAGTGTATATATATGAATTTATTTATTTTCTATTTTATGTAATTGGACTATTATTATTATTTTTTGTATATATTGTATGAATGTGGTATCTTATCAATATTGCTATTGTTCGTTTTGTAACAAATTGTAATATATCTCAATAAAAAAAAAATAAAAAAAACTCATTAACCAATTTAACACGACGGTGGGAGACGGACTGAGTGAGGGAGCGATACGTGAAGTTAACTCATTTTTGATATAACTCGAGTTATCTAGTATTTCACGTCCGCCACAGATTTATATCCCAATTTTTATTTTCAGATAAAAAAAAAAAAACCCACTCTGAGGAAAAAGACCCAATATATCCATGCTATTTATAGTTCAAGGAAAAAAAACCTCCGGGAAATATAACTTGTTAAAGGAAATGAATTTCCTTCTGTGTCACATTTTTTTATATAGTTTATAGCCGAAAATGTTGGATAAAATGGTACAGGATTGATCTTTAGGGTATAAGAAAACTTTAATCAGACAACCTCACAAATCAATCCTTAAATAGAATAGAATAGAATAAATGTATAAATGTATTTGTCTTTGGGGTATTCCCCAAGAACCTTGCTTGGTCATTTACAAAACATTTTGTAAATTATATATATATATATATATATATATATATATATATATATATATATATATATATTATACGTACATGATATATACATATATTGTATATAAAGATAAATTAACAGTTTTTTTTGTTTTTGCTATTTTTTTTTCAATATAGTAGAGATAAAATAAAAATTAAAATAAATATATTTTTAAAATAATAATTCATCTGCTGAAAAAAATAAAATAAATAATAAGAATAAATCCCACTCTCACTCTAATACATTAGTTTCGATCCTTGCTTCCTCATCAATTCCTGACAATCCTCCGAGGGACCTGAAAAGAAGATGACCTCGCGACCTTCTTGTTTAGACTCACTACTAAAGAGTGCTGCCAATGGGCATTATCATTAATCAGCATATTTACTTGTTTTATTTTACACAATTGAAAATTTCAATAAATAAAATAAAAGAATAAATAAATATATTGATAAAAATAAATTAGCTGTTGTTTTTTTTTTTTTTTTTCAATATTGTAGGGATAAAATAAGAAATTAAAATACATATGTTTTAAAATAATAATAAGTACATCTGTTTAAAAAAAAAATAATAAATAAAATTTTTTTACATAGGCTTTAAGATGATGTAGGTTTCATTCTGATTGAACTAGTCTGACAGGGCTTGAATGCCGATATTTTAAATTTTCTTTCTCTAAAATATCTTCAATTTTGTACATTCGAAAAAAATTAACCATTTAATGTTGTTAGCATTGATTAAAAACCGCTAAATTTATAAGTTGAATGAATTCGGTAATAAACTAAAAGAGAAAAGGCAAAAGTATTTTTTAATGTAATTTTTGTTTTTTTTAAAGATAAGTTCTGTATTATATATGTATAATATTCCGTTGGAAAGATGAACATTTTAGAAAAAATAGTTGTAAAATGTAATAGAGAGTGATGAAAAGCGGATAAAATTAACTGATTGTTTTAGATAATAACATAATAGATTATTTAATAAAACACATGTTTCTATCTAAAATCAATTTAATTAATTATTTAAACTAATTTCATCTTTAACGGTATTTAAAAATTCTTGAATTAATTTCAACAACGAAGGTAAGTGAAAGTCGTGTTTTGCGCGCACCAGATTTTTTTTTTAATTTTGGTGAACATATGATTTTTTTTTTTCTGAAGACAAAGTTAGTAGATTTTTTTTTGTTTTATTATATTTCTTCTTATTTTATTATTGTAAATGATAATTATATTTCTTTTGTCTGTTGGTCAGACATATTATATATTTCAATTGTACATAACTGTTATTCTTAGGGGACCTTGTCACAGAATTTTTTTTTCTATTCTATTTATACTTACCTATTTATACTCAGTTCTTCAAAAATTTACTGTAAAAATATATAAAGTAGAGCAAAGAAAGAAAAAAAAAATCGCTTCGATAACAAAATTATTTGGAGGACAATCTTGGAAATACCATGGATGGTCCTCGAGCCTGGAACGGAAGTCTACTACCGGAAACAAAGATAAAAACGAAGGCAGAAGGATTGAATTGGAGGGAGCTTCCCAGGAAATGTCGTCGATCCATTACAAGTATTGTATTATATAGAAAGCAGTGTAGTACTATATAGGAAGCACAGGCTTCTGCCATATCCAAGGAAGTAGAAAACCAAACCAGTAGAGTATCCCGGTATATAAAGTTAATATTTATTTTTACTTTAACTTACCTATATATAAAATATATAGTATGGAAAAGTATTGCGATCGTGAATATTTTCAAATTATTTTTTTCAACGGAATATCACGTTTTAGGGTCCCCTGAGTCTTAACAACTAAGTCGCACGAAAAGGTCTGTGTGTCTGTCCGCGTGTGTGTTAAGTTAAGTG
Source organism: Piezodorus guildinii (assembly GCA_023052935.1). Lineage (NCBI taxonomy): Eukaryota > Metazoa > Arthropoda > Insecta > Hemiptera > Pentatomidae > Piezodorus > Piezodorus guildinii. The sequence goes on from CM041294.1 coordinate 91,989,994, forward strand.
TTACGTTTAGCACGAAAATGAAAATTTGTATAAAAATCTTCCCTTCCAGTGGCGCGACAGGCCGTGTAGGCTCTGGGCCTAGCGGAGTAATTTATTGAGAGATTACACTCACGTTTCTCGATGCATTTTATAGTGTAGGGTCATCACTCCCTGCGCCTAATTTTGTGAGTGGCCCCCAGTTGGCTAACGGGTCTCACATACCCGGGGGAGAGGCTGTGAGTGAATCCCCAATTAATTAAATCCTTATAAAAGTCCCGCCGAGACTGGGATTCGAACTCACTAGTTTTAGCATGAGTGACTAGCGCCGCACTAGCCACTCAGCCACTGGCTTCCCGATAAAATGAAAATATACAAAAATGAATACTTTAGAAGCGTATATGCTTGAGGTGTTACAGCAACTTTGGATCATAATGGACCAAGCAGAAGAACCTCTTGTACCATGCATTTAGTACACTTTTACAGTTTTCTTAAAGACGGCTCCAACGATTTTGATCAAACTCCATGTATCCATGTAAAGTTTAGTGGACCCTAAGATGACGTCGATGTAAAATAGCAAAAATATTTTCATTAAACTTGCTAAATCCATGTTAAGTTTAGTGGACCCTAAGATGACGTCCATGTTAAGTTTAATAGGCTATAATGTGATATACTTTTCATTCTAATTAAAATATTCTTACAGGGCTTAAACGCCGATATTTTAAATTTTCTTCCCCTAGGGTATCTGTAATTTTATAGATTAACACGTTTACGGGTGGACTGCACTAGTCTGTCTAATCGTCGGCTCACAGGTATTTCCATATCCATGTTATCTATTATTTAGAATGGCGAAATAATACAAAAAATAAAACATTTTAACTACCTTTCGTGTTATACTTACTGGCAGAAATCTAAGCTTAGGTTAAAAAAACGCAGGAATTAAAAAAATTTCAAAATAAGCACTAGCTAGACTGTTAGAAAACCTACAACTCGTATACAGGTCTCAGCAGGCAATAATCGATGAAGCTTGGCATAAATTCGATCGCTGCCCCACAGAGCTGACATTTAAAATCGGCGCTGTCGTCAACCTGTTAAAAAAAATAACCAAATCATCTTTTTGGCATTGATAAACAATAACTAAATTTACTGCTAAAACTAATTTAATAACCAACTAAAGGAGAAAAAATCTGGTGCGGGCAACACGCGACTTTCACTTACCTCGATTTTTAAAATCAAGGAAAGAATTTTCAAATACAGTTAGAGATAAAAATATGTGAGATTATTAAGGACTTAATCAAATTGAATTTATATAGAAACATGTGTTTTATTAAAAAATCTATTATATTATTATCTTAAATAATCAGTTAGATTTATCTTCTTTTCATCACTCTCCATTAACTTCTAAAAGCTTGTGTATGAGATGATATTTTTTCTAAAATCTTTAGCTTTCCAACGGTATATCATTCATGTATATTACTGCTCTTATGTTTAAAAACGAAAAATTGCATTAAAATAATATTTTTTCTGTTTTCTCCTTTAGTTGGGTATCGAATTTATTCAATTTATATATTTACCTGTTTTTCATCAGCGCTAACAAGATAATCTAGTTATTATTATTGAATCTAAAAAATTAAAGGTACTTTAGAGGAAGAAAATTTAAAATATCGGCATTTAAGCCCTGTCAGACCATTTTTATCCAAATAAAACCTACATGATATTAAAGCCCATTTAATTTTACATCGATATAGCGAGTTTAATCAAAATCGTCCGAACCGTTTTTGAGAAAATCGAAAAAAGGTGCAAAATGCATGGTATAAAGTGCCTCTTCTGGTAAGCTCATTTTGATGAAAAAAGTTTTGTCACGTCTCGGGCGTATAGTTGTCTTAAATATGAAATTTCAGTTTCATAGGACTTACCGTTTCCGCCCGGGAGTTACCACAGACACACACACACACACAGACCTTTTTGCGGGACTTGGTTATTTGGACTCAGGGGACCCTAAAACGTGTATTTCCGTTGAAAACTGGAATTCGAAAATTTTCACGATCGCAATACTTTCCTTACTATATATAGTAAGTGAAAGTAAAAAAAGCGAACATGTTTTTAGGTAATTTTTTTTCTTTTCTTTTATTTTATTTTATTTTTTTTTTTTATTTTTTTTTTTATTGAGATATATTACAATTTGTTACAAAATGAACAATAATAATATTGATAAGAGACCACATTCATACTATATATACAGAAAATAATAATAATGGTCAAATTTCATAAAATATAACATAAATTCAAATATATACAATAAAATAATAATAATAAATAAAAAACAAAACAAATCGAAACATAAACCTATTATTGAGATAAATAAAAAGTTGGCAAATAAATAAACATCTTACACACAATCATAACTATATACAATATATACAATTGCTAAAGGGACCCCAGCAAGCGCTTTTTCCTCCACTTGTGGAGGAAAAAGCGGAATCCAAGAGATCCCAGCACCTCTATCTCAGCCGCATCACTGGTCTGAGCCAGTGGAGGTTGAGTTAGGGCGCTGTAGCCACAAACATACCGTACATGAGTGGAGGATCTGACCATTGTCAGAACTCCAGTTTAAATGTTTACAATAGGTCTCGTGGCCACTGCCGTTTCAATCTTCGAGGAGGATTGTAGGGATGGGTGGTGCTGGATAGGGATTGTGCTAGAGGGTTAGGATGATGACTAAGGTTCTGATGAAATTTGGAAAATTTGGATGGTACCAGGTCTAAAACAAACGGGATATTAAGGTCATGGTGTAGGGTACAGTTGGTAACGTAATAAGGAGCATTAACTATTGTTCGGAGGACTTTGGATTGGAAGGATTGGATGCGTTTAATGTTAGAATGTTTAGCTGTCCCCCACAGTTCAAGTCCGTAGGTCCATATAGGTTTCAGTACTGTCTTGTATATTAGTAATTTGTTGTCAACTGAAAGATGAGATTTTCTGTTTAGTAGTCTGTATAACTGGCCGAATCTGCGGTTGAGTTCTTTTCTTTTTAGTCTCGTATGTGGGTTCCACGTCAGTCTTTTGTCTAGTAAAAAGCCGACATACCGGACTGTGTCTGAGGAAGGAAGCGGTATGGAATTGAAATTAACCGTTGGACAGGATTTGCGTCGAAGGGTGAATGTGACGTGAGTGCATTTGCTTTCGTTTACCTTAATGCGCCAAGCATTGCACCAGTCTTCGACAAGGGAAAGGTGCTTTTGGAGATTTAGCGATGCTGCTTCAGGATCGGAATTGGATGATAAAATGGCTGTGTCATCAGCAAATGTTGCCAGAAAGGTATTGGGGTCGGTAGGGATATCGGCGGTGAAGAGGATGTAGAGGACGGGTCCTAAGACGCTGCCTTGAGGAACACCGGCCTCAACAGTATATTGTTCGGAAAATTCGGAACCACAGCGAACTCGGAAGGAGCGGTTGGATAAATAGGATCGGAGGATTAGGTATAAGGATTGAGGTAAATGGGTTTTGAGCTTAAAGAGCAGTCCCGGGTGCCACACCCGGTCAAAAGCTTGAGCTATGTCCAGAAAGGCACCCGAACAATACTCCTTGCACTCAAGGGCGGAGGAAATGTGGTCTACAACTCGGAGTCCTTGCTGAACCATGGAATGCTGAGGACGAAATCCGAACTGATGTGTAGGAAAATTGTGAAATTTGGCTAGGATTCGTTTTAGTAGGAGCTTTTCGAAAATTTTTGAGAGGATCGGAAGTAGGCTGATAGGTCTGTAAGATGACGTGTTGTTAGAAGGTTTGCCTGGTTTTAGGAAAAGGATCATAGTTGAATGTTTCCATAAGAGAGGAAAATAGGTAGTGCGTAGGATACAGTTATAGAGATATGTAAGGAATGTAATGGCTTTAGGTGGAAGTTGTCTTAAGATTTGGGGAGTAAGGAGATCGTATCCAGGAGATTTGTGGAGAGGAAGCTTTTTAAGAAGATATCTGACCTCAGAGGGATTAACTGCTTTAGGTGGTATGGATAGTGGTATTGGTGACGTGAGGAACTCTTCAACTGCTGCAGTATGGGTTGGATTAAGCTCTGGATGAGGAGTAAAAACTTTGGAAAGGTGCTGTGCGAATTCCTCGGCCTTATGCTTGTCAGAAGCAGCCCAGGAACCATCACAGCGCCGGAGAGGATGGGAAATGGTGTGGGATTTTAGGATTCTCTTCGTGACATTCCACAGGGAATTGTCACGAGTCGAGAGAGAGGAGAGGTAGGTATTGTAGGATTGGGAACGGAAGATCGCCAACTCCCGCTTTAATTTTCTACAAAAAAAATTATAGGAGCGGCGATCTTCTGGGTGGCGGGTGCGTTGCCATAATGTTCTAGCTCGACGTTTGCTGTTGATGAGGTCTGTCAGGTGTTGTGGTAAATGGCTTTTGTAAGGAATTATTTGGGATTGTTTGGGAGAGGAGGCAGTCCAGGCGGCTTGTTGAATAGCGGTTGTAAAGGAATATACGGCGTCGTCAAGGTCATTTGGGGTTTTGAGAATCACTCTGAGGTCAATATCATTAGTGAGAATTTCGCGGAAGAGGTTCCAGTTGACAGGGCCCCTAATGAATGACGGTGGGATAGGTTTAGGAATAGGTGTTATGGATACATTTAGAATCAATGGACTATGATCAGAGGATAGTTCATCAAGGCGAGCTATGGAAAAATTCAGAGAGCCTAATCCGCTGTGGATGAAGAAGTCGAGGATGTCAGGATTACGGTTAGGATCTGTTGGCCAGTAGGTAGGAGAATCGGGAGGTAGGAGATGAAAGCGTCGGGAGTTGAGTGCAGACTGCAATGTCCGTCCACGAGAATTGGTGGTTCTAGAACCCCACTGTTGGTTCTTAGCGTTTAAGTCTGCACCCAAAATGAAGTGATTACCCAAGGAGTTGAGGAAGGATCCAAATTGGGCAGAGGAAATGGGATGTTTAGGAGGGCAGTATGCTGATGCGATGATAAGCGGAAAGGAAAAGGTTTTGATAACGATGGAAGTTGCTTGTAGGTAATCGTGGGCGGAAATTGGGTGTAAGTGATGGGTGAGGGATCAGCGGACTATGACAGCAGTACCGGCATGGGCTTTGCCGTCTGGATGGTCTGTCCGGTATGTCGTGTATCCTGGTATTTTAAAGTACTGTTTAGTGGTTAGTCTAGTTTCAGTAATGAGTGCAACATCAATGTTTTTGTCCTGCAGTACGGCTGTAAGTTCGTCAGTGTGAGTTCTAACACCATTCGCATTCCAAAGGAGAATGGATAAGGAATTAGGTGAGGTCATTTATGGTTTTTTTAAGGCAGGAATGAGATTTGTTACGAGATTCGTAAGGAGTGATATTAGGGGCATAACAAGGGATTTAATTTCGGAAATAAAGGATGTCATCAAACTGGTAAGGTCTGTGGCGTTTGAAGGAGGAGGAATATGAGAGATTTGTGGTGGATTAGGATTCTTAGGATTGGTTACATTTTGAGAAAGAGGTATATGTGGAATGGATTGAGGTACATTTTGTAGTTCCGGCAGGGCCACGGCTTCAGTACTTTGATTCCCACCTCCAAGTAAGTGGGCAAATGATAAATTGGCATCAATAAGTTTTGAGGGTTCTCTTCTGTTTCTTACTTGTCTTGCTGTTTCATCCAGTACTTGAGGTTTTTGAAACCTGGTCCTCAGCTCCTTATAGATTTGGCATCCTTTATAGTTGGCCGGGTGGTCCTTCAGGCAATGAGCACATACAGCTGGTGTTGATTTTGGTTTTGTACACTCCACAGACTTGTGCTGTTCACCGCATTTCACGCATCGAGGTATGTGATGACAATAACTTTTAGTATGACCATATGCTTGACAATTATGGCACTGAATTATCTCTCTCTTTGCGTAAGGTTTTTCAACTCTTACACTGGAATAGTACAATCTATTGAGGTCATAGATTTTTTCAACTCCTTCAGCTGGTTCCAAATCCACAAAAAAGAGAGGTAGAGGAATTTTATCCTTTAGGACGTTAGTGACTTGCCGCACTTTATAGCCCATCTCCGTTAGTTCTTCTTTAATAGCTTCAACTGGTGTCGAGGGGTGTAAGTTTCTGATTACAACCCTTAAAGCTCTCTCTTGGCGTAGCTGATAGGTATGGAAATCTGCTTTGGTTTCAGTTAGGTATTTCACTATTTTTCTATATGTCTCGGCAGTAGTAGGAGATATTTTGGTATCATTGATTCTACTCATACAGTAGTAGCTGGTAGATTCGGTAATTTTGTTCAATTGCGCACACAACAACTGGAAATTTCTAATATTTTTGACAAATATTGGAGGAGGCCGTGGTTCACTAGGTATAGGAGTAGATTCCATGTTTTCTTTTTCATTATGTAAAATCTGAAAAGGATTTGGGGTGAAAAACGGCGATTCGTCAGTCATCCCTTGTGACGATGTGCCAGGTTGTGGTTCAGATTCTGAATTAGTACCGGAAGGGGTTGCTTGTAGATTTAATCTTTTATTAGTATCACGGCGGGGTCTTTGTTTTGTAGGTGACGGGATTGAACCACTAGATCTAGATCTTTTAGTTGAAACTTTGGAGGACATTACTTGATGATAATATCGCATTTCATGTATAGAAAGTAATTAAATAATAACCAGATGTGGGAAAAAAACAATAACTTAAAAAAAGTTAAGCAAGACCAGCCTTGCCGGGCTATTGGCAATCAGCTGATATGAAGAGGTGACTCAGCATTCACTTTACACTGTAAATTATATCACAACTTACCGCTGTTTGCTCCAATAATAACTGTTGTTGTTATCCTGAAGTCTGATGATGTTTTCAAGACTGTGCTGAAGTGAAATCCAACTGTAAAAGCAAGAAATCCGAGAGCCGACTTGAAATATGACTAATTTTTTTTTTTTTTTTTTTTTTTTTTTTTTTTTTTTTTTTTTTCTAAACACGAGAAAAGTAATATATATATTTATATATATATATATAGAATGTACAGTTGGAAGGTAAAGATTTAAAAAAATATTATCTCATATATAAAGCTTTAAAAGGGAAAGACGAAAAGGTCATACACTTAAGTAATTATTTTAGATAATAATTTCTATTGTTCGATCATGTTTCCATCGAAACTTAATTTAATTGTATCCCTTTTTACTTTCACTCACTTATATATGAAATATATATAGTAAATTATTGCGATCGTGAAAATATTCTAATTCCAGATTTCAACGGAGATACACGTTTTAGGGTCCCCTGAATCCTAATAAGCAAGTCCCGAAAAATGTTTGTCGGTGTCTGTGTGTGGGTGTGTTTGTTTTCTGTGTGTGGTAGTAAGTCTAGCGCAAAAACGAAAAGACGTGCAAAACTGAAATTTCATATTTAAAAAAAAAAAAAACTATACACCCGAGAACTTACAGCAACTTTTTCACTAAAATCGGCTGACCGGAAGTGCTACTTTACACCATGCATTTTGCACCTTTTTACGATTTAATCAAAAATGGCTCTAACGATTTTGATTAAACTGGCTATATTGATGTAACATTTAATAAGCTCTAACATCATTTAGGTTTCATTCTGATTGTAATAATATGACAGGGCTTCTTAAATGCCGATATTTTAAATTTTCTTTCTCTAAACTAACTTTAATTTTGTACATTCCAAAAGATGACATTGACGAAGGACGGCTAAATATACAAGTTGGACGAATTTGATGACCAACTAAAGGATAAAAGAGCAAAACTATTGTTTGATTGTTTATTTTTAGTTTATGGTAATATGAACAGTATTATTGTCGTATAATATACCGTTGGAAAGAGTACGATTTTAGAAAAAATATTATCTGATACTCAAAGTTGTAAAAAGTGATATAAAGTGACGAATTGGGAATACACTTATTACTGATCAAAAGTTTAATATATTTATATTGTTTAATCTAGATATGTTTCCAACGAAAATTAACACACGTCTTATTAAAATCAACTTAAAATATTTTTCAAATTTAATAGTTTTTAAATTGATTTTAACAGTCTAGGTAAGTGAAAGTCGTATATTGCCCGCACTAGATTTTTTAGTTTAACTTTATTTAAAAATTCTACAATTGATTTAAACAACAGAGATTAGTGATTCCTGGTTTTGTAACTACTCAAAGCGCGTTAGATGAAAATAACACGCTTAAATACCACACATTTCTCCCCCATCACACATGCAGTAGTCAAATTATTAATTAAACACAATTTTTCCGGAAAATACTGCTTAACGATTCATTAAACGAATTAACCCATGGATTCGATTATAAACACAACTTTTTTTCGACTAAAACATTATAAAAAGTTCTTAATTTGATTTTAACAACAGAGGTAAGTAAAAGTCGTTTGTTGGGCACACCAGATATGGTTTTTAGTACTGTTTTAAAACATTCATACATTTTTTCATTGAAACTTTTGTATTTCCAAAACCATTAGGAAGGCTTTTAGAAACATTTCAACTTTTTTTTCTTTTGTTTTTGCTTTTAAAGCTGGCAATAATATAACTGGTGTATGAATTTAAATACTCTCTGCCTCGCATTTCCTCCGCAGTGTTTAGCGGGAAAAAAACTAAATCATTTCAGTAAGGATAAAAACATTTTTAATTTCGCTTTTATTTCTGAATAGAAAAAATTACGGAGTGTATATTTCAATCGAGGAGGCCACGGCTTCACTTTTTTCCATTCTTTTTTTTTTGTCTTTTGTTTCTTTCCCCCATTTGAGCCTTTTATATTAATTATCCGCCAACCACTTTCAGGGTTATTTTCAGAAACAAATTATATATATATATATAAAAGCGTTCGAATGACATACTATCATTGCGGCCAAACTCAAGTTATTTAATAAAAAATGGTAGGACTTTCATTAACCTCCTTTATTAAATTAAATTAAACAAATTTTTATGTAATGTAAGAGATCAAAAGAGGTTAACGAAGTACATTGTATATTGATCAAAACATGTATTTCAGATTAAATATTCTGACAATAGAAATTATTATCTACAGCACCGCTTTTCAACAACGTCATTTTATCATACAGCTAGGTATACAAGATAGCATATTTTCTAAAATTTGTATCTTTCCAGTGTTATAGTATACATCTATATTACTATTTTCGTGTTCAGAAATAAAAAATTTACCTTAAAAATATATTTTCTATAAAAAATCAATTTAATTCATTAACTTCTTTTCATTTCTAACTTTATATAAAAGTTTTCGAAGTTCTACCACTGGGTAGTTTCTTCACAAGCCTTTTCACGCCCTTTATTGTATTTAAACACTTTTACTTGTATTTATTTTTTATACAGTTGTAAAATTCAATAAAATATAAATTAAAAAAAAATATATAAAGTTCTTAAATTGATTTTTACAACGGAGGTTAGTGCAAGCTGTGTGTTGCGCGCTAGAGTTTTTTTTTTATAACAAAAGTAAAGAAAAATATGAAATTCATAGTAAATTTATGTTAATTGCCTTATTGTCATTAAGTTGTAAAATATGTGCGTATCGTTTTTACTGGTTATTTCCATAATAACTTCAGATTCTTGTAATTTTTTTTTATCTATTATGTATGATCCATTTTAATTTATTACATTTTGCCATCTTTGGGGCATTTTTTTTTAAATTCCGTCCTCCCAGAACTTCTTAGGACGAGTGCTTTGCGTATTCCAAGTCGAAATTTTCGTTTCTGAAACGAGCGAACCATTTACGGATAGTGCTTTCTCCTAAAGCATCATCGTCATACACACTGCAAATTTTTTTAACCTTTTATGGAGCGGATTTTCTTTTTTGGAAATAAAAAATGAATGATAATAATAAATATTTTTCTCTATCGACCAGGCAAAATACCACTTAAAGATAAGGAATCTCTGTTGAAACTGATCCATAAAAGCACCTTATCCTTTTTATAATATGTAAACATTATTGACGGAGTAAACATGATTTTATATGCACAGAGAGTATTAAATTGAAAAACGTCGCAAATTATACCACAATGGTTTACTATTTCCAAATAACTATATAAGGGTATAACTGATTATATAGCTGTTAATCTTTTCGATTTTTCTCTATCTTCTACAATAACCGAGTTTTGATGTACCGAATTACATCTATTATAATTTGTGACTTAAATATATATAGATCAACGTTTTTTCTGTTTATCGCGCATCCGAATCCAAAAGTCTTTACAAGTTTTTCTATATGTTAAAAAAAAAAAAACTGTTAGGGGCGTATTTATGAGTAAACTTTCAAAAAAATATCTTTTTTTTTTTTTTTTTATTCTTTTTTATAGTATTCGAGTTTTTTCGTTAAAAATACTAAAACGTTTTTTATCTATCTTCAAAACTAACTGATTTATTAAATTAAATTACTTTTAATCGGCCGCCATGCTATAAATAAACAGCTTACATCAACTTCTAGGTGTTAGGACCATCGTTGTATGCCCTAGTATTGTAGGGAATTTAAAAAAAAATGGTCCAGTACTTTCGGAAAAATTCTGCGGACGGCGGATTTTTTTAAAATTCTTTTTTCAGGTTCTACGTATCTTGAAATTACGTATCTATTTGAGTCCTAAAATTTTAAGCAGGATAGTTTTTTTTTTTTTTTTTTTATAAACTAAACTAAAATAATAATAAAAATAATAATGAAAATAAATATTTTTCTCTATCGACCAGGCAAAATACCACTTAAAGATAAGGAATCTCTGTTGAAACTGATCCATAAAAGCATCTAATCCTTTCTATAATATGTAAACATGATTTTATAGACACAGAGAGTATTAAATTGAAAAACGCCGCAAATTATACCACAATGGTATACTATTTCCAAATAACTATATCAGGGTATAACTGATTGTATAGCTGTTAATCTTTTCGATTTTTCTCTATCTTCTACAATAATCGAGTTTTCATGGAATTACATCTATTATAATTTGTGACTTAAATATATATAGATCAACGTTTTTCTGTTTATCGCTTCTGAATCTAAAAGTCTTTACAAGTTTTTCTATATGTTAAAAAAAAAAAACTGTTAGGGGTCGTATTTATGAGTAAAATTAAAAAAAAAAAAAAAATGTCTTTTCTTTTTATTCTTTTTTATATTATTCGAGTTTTTGGTTAAAAACACTAAAACATTTTTTATCTATCTTCAGAACTAATTGATTTATTGAATTAAATTACTTTTAATCGGCCGCCATGTTAAAAATAACTTAAACTTCTAGGTGTTTGACCATCGTTGTATGCCCTAGTATTGTTGTAGCAAATTTCAAAAAAATTGGTCCAGTGCTTTCGGAGAAATTCTGCAGACGGCGGACGAGCGGATTTTTTTTTAATTCTTTTTTTAGGCTCTACGTATCTTGAAACATAAGTAAGCCCTCAAATTTTGAGCAGGATAGTTTTTTTTTTTTTTTTTTTTTTGGTCGAGTACGAAGGTTTATTATTAAAAATAATAAACCAAAATATTGAAACGGGCTACGAAGTTATTTTACAACCCAATATAAAGCTATATTTCTGGAAATTCTAACCTCTGTGGTCTGGAAAACAGTTTAATTTCAAACAATCTACTGAATAAGGACGCAAGGATATTTTTGGACAAGCTATTAATACTGACCTTTCTTTTACAAGGACCTCCCTTTATGCTTCTATAGCAGCAACTACAAATTACCATTTAGCATTGTGGTATAAATGATGTTATTAGGAGGCTATAAAAGAGTCATTGCGTTGTAAAGTAGTGGTCCATTGAGTTCAAAGTGAATCTTGGTTGAGATCATTATCTTCACCCAGGGTCGTGTTTACACAATGCCGCATCAAGGCTTATCGCAATATCATTCCTTGATTATAAATATTTCTTGTTTTCTTAGATTATCCACAATTTTTTTTTTAATTCTTTTATTGATATTTACTGTACACAGTATAAAAAGTAAATAAACTATTTACAGAACATTGGCTTGAGAAAGTCTTGAGAAGAATCTACCCAGTGGTTGCACTTCAGTGTTTATTTGGTAAGCAGGACTCGAGGCCGCCTCGGAGGATTATCGGGAATAGATGCCGATGAGCGGATACGCACAAGCGGGTTTGTATGGGCGGGTAATTTGGAATGAAAGGAGGAGTATTTTTTTTGGGCAATTTCTGCAACGAGTGGAATATTCAGGTCTCTATTGATGAGTTTGTTGGTAACAAAGTAAGGAGTGTTCTAGGATTTTTGATTGGAAGGATTGGATGCAGGAGGAATTCGATGGTTTAGTGGAGCCTCATAGCTCTATGCCATAAGTCCAGATAGGTCTAATAATGGTTGTTTTTGAAGTAAAGGAGAGTTTTGATCGTTTGTCAAGTAAGTGTTTTAATAGTCGATATCTACGAGTAGTTTCTTGTCGTTTAAGTCTTGTATGAGGATTCCATGTTAGACGTTTGCCAAGATGAAGCCCAAGGTATCGTATTTGTTCTACAGTGATGAGTGGGGTACACAATAATTAACTTAAAAAATTAAGTTTTGAGTGGTGAGTGTAGCCAAAATACTAACTAGATCGACTTTTGTTTGTGGAAATACGGAGGCATGTGAATAGGTATATATGAGGATATTTTACTTTAAGTTACCTATATGAGAAATATATAGTAAGGTAAGTATTGATATTGTGAAAAATTTCGAATTCCAGTTTTCAACGAAAATACACGTTTTAGGGTCCCCTAGGTCCAAATAACCATGCACCGCAAAAAAAAGTCTGGTGTGTGGCAACAATTCCCTAATGTACAAATTATTAATACTAATATTAGATGAAAAATGTATTTATTTATTTTCATTTAATCATTAATATAAAACGAGGCAGAATGACATTAGTTAATGATAGGTCAAAAAAGTTTCCATGCACTTCCAATATTAATTCTATTTCTTGTACTATGGCTGTCTTTTGTGTTATCTGTATAAATCTTATCCCGATAATTAAATCATAGTTCAGTATTAACTTTACTTGGGCCTGGGAAAACTGATTTCTTTTCAATATGCGCGTTTCTAGTCATTTAAGAGAGCTCATGGTTCTCAGGGCTTATCTATAAGAAAAAATCCATATCTTCTGAATAAGCCACATATTACTGTACAGCATGTACTAAAAAGATATAGAGAGTTAACATTTTTGAAAATATACCACGTTCTGGAAGACAGGAGACTGGAGAATTGCCAGTGGCGAGCCATCCTTCCTGATGTATATGCAAATCCTCACACTACCGACACCTCAATGGCCATCATAATAAATAGATACTATGAGATTCAAGTACACCCAGATACAGTCAAAAATATGCTGAGAAGGGAAGGGTACACTGGTCGAGTCGCAAGAAGAAAGCTCTTCTTCAGTAAGTTTAACCAGAGGAAGCGGCTGTAATTTAATAGGGAGTTGTTAAATAAACCCACAAATTTCTGGGAAGGGTCATTTTCTCTTAGAAATCCAAATTTAATATTTTTAGACCTTAACATCCCATTTGTTGCAGACATAGCCCGTGATAGATACTCCTCTTTTCATTCTAAACTCCCTGCCCATACAAATCCATTTGTCCGTAATTTATCTTCCTTAATATCCCAGATAATCCTCCAAGGCGACTGAAAAGAAGGTGGCCTCGGGACCTACTGAGTTGTGCTAAGTGCTAGTGAAGTGCTACCACTGGGTAGTTCTTTCTCAAGACATTTTTTTTTTCATTTCCTCATATTTACTAATTGTGTTCTTTAATACAGTTGTAAATTACAATAAATGATTAAAAAAAAATATATTTCTGGGCCAGATGGGAGGTCATAAGTGTGGAGGAAATTCATCTCAGCTTTCAAAACTAAGAATTTATTTATGGGTGTATGGAAACTTTTTTGAGTAAATGTAAGTATGCAAAATTTACCTGAATTAGAGCTATATGTGAATTGTGTGTGATGCTGGCACTAAAATTTTATGTGTTTATACCCGCTTAACATTAGGTTTTACAAGATAGAAGCTGCGGTAGAAAGGTTAAAGCGATATTTCAAAGACATTCCCGACGGCTGCGGTTCGCAATTAATTTTACTGCCAGGCCGCAAGGCAATATCTCCTCTACACTTTTGCGGGGGGATAACGGTATTTAAAAATCGATTTAGGCTTTAATATCATCCGCCATTTCACCCAGAGTTTTATTGTTTTAATGACTATTAAACATTTTAATTGCCACATGAACCTGGATACTGGAAAGTATGTCCTGGAATCAACCTCTCTGGGCGTTCCTTTATCTTAAGATGAAAAAATAAGGTATCGAGATCGCTTTGTAAGACAAGACTCTATTGATCAGCGAGTCTCTGTTTGTCTTTCTTATAAATAGGTCTGTCTTGTACAAGGACCCGTGTTACGAGGGAAACACTTAAAGGAAAATACTACCCTTCTCCTCTCTATAAGGAAAAAACCTAGTGCGAGCTTCACTCAACTCTTACTTATTCGATTCCGAATTTATTCTTTACATAATATTTTACTTTTCAACGCTATGTTTCACACTATATACTAATTTTTTAGATCTGTATTACTTGAGGAAAAATATGCAACAATAAAAAATACAATAATCAAAGTGTAAACAATATAAATAAAGAAACATATCAAGACAAAAAAATAAATAAACCGAAATCAAAACTCATTACACAATTTTCAGAGATATCATAATATATATTGATAATACAAAAATAAAAATCAAGAAAAAAACAACTTAAATCTAAAATATTATAAAATGACATATATCCCACAATTAACAAATAAAAAAAAAGCACTTTTAAAGAGTATCATCGCACAAATATAGCATTTGGATTATATAACAATAACAAATTAGAAAAATATTTAAGTAAGATGAAAGATAAAATAGAAATTATGGATAAACAAAATGTCATATATAGAATTGATTGTGAGAATTGTGAGGGAGTGTACATAGATGAAACATAAAAAAAAACTAAAAATAAGATTATCACAACACATTTCCAATTGTAAAAGTATAAAAAATTCAAATGCTACAGCGTTATCAACGCATAGCGCAAAATATCTACATAAATTTAATTTTGAAAATATAAAAATACTAGATGCAGCAAAAAATAATAGAAATAGAAAAATACTAGAAGCAATACACATAACCAAAAATAAAACAGTTAATTTTAAAATATACACCAAAAATCTAGGTACTCATTCATTACGCGGACATAATAAATAATATAAAACTTTAAGAAAAATAGAACAATCAAAAATGTGAAAAATAAAATAAATAATAACATCGAAACAGAAATAAAAACAGACTCAGGAATTAGATCAATGTAACAATATTAAAGTTCAAAGTTTACAAATGAAAAACAGTGAGCCAATAGTCAACCTTACATGCTGACGCAGCTGTGTGCCATAGAATATTAGAATGTACAGATATAAAAAAAGGTAATTTGAATTCAAATATATATTATGAAAACAATTATTTAATAAAATGTAACTAAAAGCAAAATTTTTTTTTTAAAAAATGTTTAGTCTTGAAAATGGGGAAAAGGCCCCGAAACGTTGACTACCACTTTTGACAATTTGTGTATCAATGAAAATAAAACAGATTTGAAAGAAAAAATGTGCTATTTTAATAACTATATACTAATCTTTTTTAACCGTTTTACTGTTACACACACTGAGGTTACGTGATGGTTTCAGGTCTCTCAGTGTTGACTGGTGCTAAGTAATTTAATAATTAATATTAGATTTTTACCTGCTACACTCAGATAACCAATCAATTATCTTTAGAGCGTGCAATGATCTTATGTGGTGTTCGAGCTGTAAAATTTGTATTTTATTTAATTTTCAAGTTAAAGTTCATTTTGTTTTTAAATTTCTTATTTACTGTTATTTTTATTTTGTAGTGTTAAATCGATATTTTTGTCACTTTCATTCGTTCATTAAAGTCACTTTTTAATTTTATATAACTAACTCCTAATATCCACATAACATTAAATATCAAAATATTTGTCTATTTCTTTAATGATTTTCAATAACGGACCTTTGAAATCGACCAAGTAGTGGTCTCTCCTGTCAAGATATGTAGAATCCAAAAAAAAAGAAGAAAAAACCTCTACCTTTACATCCCATGAAGTGTCTTAGGCTCAGTACATATTGAGATTCGAACTGTTTATAGGCCAACAGCAGTGCAATGTAGTGATTAGGCCTTGATCACGCTCAGCTGCCAACATTTTCCCCTAATTTTTTTGGATACCCTCTTTAAACAGGCTGGGTCTGCCCCAGGAGGGTCTCCATACCCTAGGGTCGTTCCTAGGGCTGAATAAATAATGTTATGCCACAGCCGGGATTCGAACCTAGAACCCGGAGTAAAGTACACTAGTGCTCTATCCACTAGATCATGTGGAATCCAAATATCAAATAAATGAAAAATCCGCCATCCACGATTTTTCTCCAAAACTACTGGACCGATATTTTTTTTTAATTTGGGACAACAAAAAAAAAAACGCTGCAAATTTTTTATGGCAAGGGTGCAATTTGAATGAGGCTTTGTCATTTATCTTTAACCTCCCACTTTACCAATAACATATGTTCATAAGTTTATGGGCTTACAACCACTTAATATTGGGTTGTGTCACATGAAATGTCTGTTTTCAAGGTAAAGGATTTTGATTAAAAATACAATAAGGAACCAAGATAATTTAATTCGAAGTATTTACCTTCTTTTTCTACACATTTTTCCCAACGTGACACCAACTTTTTTATCCCCGAACTGAAAAACTCTGAGCTTTGAAGTGAAACAAAATCTGAAAACGCACTTTTTACTTGTTCATCATTTTAAAAAAGTTTTCCTTTGACGAAGTTGTCTAAATTCCTGAACAGGTGGTAATCTGTTGGAGACAAGTCGGGAGAATATGGTGGGTGCGGAAGAACTTCGTTGCCCACTTCTTTCAAAGAAACGCAGGTCTCAAGGCGTTTCAATTCCTGCCGCTCAGTGAGATCATGAGGTACCCATGTATCGAGCTTTTTTACTTTCCCAATACACTTTAAATGTCTGGAAACGGTAGATGCACTTGCATTTAGTTGTGCTGAGAGTCCTTTAACTGTTTGGTAGGGGTTTCCTTCTACTGTATGTTTGAGGACATGGTTGTCTATTACGGACGGCCTTCCTCGGGACTAGATTTTCAAGTCGGTATCTCCAGCTGGAAACTTAGCAAACCAACGGCGAATGGTCGTCATTACACTCCCTTCCGCAAACGCCTTGCAAATATTTCATTCAGCTGCTGAATGGCCGAGTTTAAACTCGTACAAAAATATTACTCGAAAATCGAGTGTTTCCATGTTCATATTTGGAGGTATACTAAAAAGTTGGTAATTGATTGGGAAGCTATGTTTATAATACAAAGGTAGAGGATTAGTAACTGTTTACTTTAAATATGTAAACATTCGGAAGAAAACAACTGAGACCTACAAAATCCTCTATGTATTTCAGAAACTACGGACATTTCATGTGAAACAGCCCAATATTAACTCGTACGATTTCTTTTATTTCATATTAACTTTTCTAAATTCCCGCGCTTTCCAACGGTATATTATACGCCTATGTTACTACTTATATTTCACGATTATTTTTTTGACTACTTGGTTACAGAAAATTTATTTTATCCATTTAAAGAAAAACAAAATTGCAACGATGTTACTTATAAACCTTTAGGAAAGAATGCCCTTAATGATGAAAACCGTATCAAAATCCGTCTTGTGGTTTAAACGGAGTTCAAATCCAAAATCGCGTTATCATTAAATATATATAGAGAGAGAGAGAAAAAAAAAGAAAGAGAGAGAGAGAGAGAGAGAGAGAGAGAGAGAGAGAAAGAAAAAAATGTAAATTTTTCTGGATCAAGACAGCGAGAAATTAAAAAAAAAAAAATGAGATGGTCAATTTGCAACTTATAAGAGATGTATGTTATGTTATTTCCCTTTTCTCTGTTATTTTAAAGTATAGAGGTAAAACACTTGTTAAATCTTAAGAATATAATCGCCGCAAACGAAATTCTAAAACAAACATTTGTAGAAGGTAATTTTAATTAAAAAAGATTTACATCAGGTCTTAAAACGGCTAATTTAATGTTGAATTTTCTTTTCTTTTTTTTTATGTTTAAAAAAAAAAAAAAGGTTGGGAGACCTTTATTAATCTCTTCTAGGCTCTTTACATATTTATGAGAAGACAAGTCCTCCGACCCCTCTTACTGGATAATTTAATCCTGAAGCAGTTTACACAATAATATAGTGCGGAGCCTAGCTTTCAGGGTGCTTTACTGCTGCTCGTCGGTTGTAATTCAAATGTAGGCTCTGTGTAATTGTCCGCCTCTGGTTTGCAGTGAAGGTAAGTTACGACCTGTCCGGACCTGTCTCCAATCTGCCCTGACAGCTACCTCTCTGGTAGTTAGTGATAGTCTGGTGGAACTGGAGCTGGCAGTATTGTCGTGGTAGTCAGGAATTTCAAGGGTGATGTTTTGTTTACTACCACTCTCTTAGCTGATCGCACATTATTAAATGTGCCATCTAATATGGCCGTGGAAATACACGATTTTCGAAAAGCTTGGATGCTCTGGAGCCCATGTTGTTTTTTTGTTTTTTTCTTGGCACATTCTAGCGCGTATCCCGGAATTTCGTCAAGGAGAGGACAAGCGGGTTAAAAATCGTCAGGATGGAACAAGTGGGTTGAAAATCATTAATATTTCCAGTAACACGTTCACGCAGGGGTGAATATTTACATTTCTTTTCGCATGAGGCGGGACTGTGTTAGCTTTGTGAGGCGCACAGTAGGGTCCGATTAGCTACAGTAGCATTAAGTGACGTTAAATAAATAAACAATAAATTAGCATGCGAAGCCGTGGGTTACTGCTAAATCTATTATAATTTTTAAATATTTGACGAAGTATAAAGTATAATTCGAAATCATACTTATATGTTTATAGTAAATATATAAAGCTTTGTATACAATAGTATACAAATATCTCGTTGAATCATTATCAACCTTTCAGAGAACATATGGCCTGTTGATATTATTGCAATAACTTGTCAGTGTTCAAAGTGAAGACGAACATTTTCTTAATATAGAACTAATATTATTTATAACTCTTCCACTTTCTTTATGATTTCACATAAATTGTATATAGAGGCGATTTACAGGAACAACATGAAAAAAACTCTGGACTGGTTTGAGGTATATAGTTCCGTTGCGAAGTTTACGGGGTATAATCAGTGACGTACTAGACTGCAGCTAGTTTAGTTACGAAAAAATAAACTTCCGAAATGCCGACTTGAGCAAAATTGAAAACGGACATGCAACTACAGTTGGAAATAGGATGAAGGCACGTTAGATAAACAATTCTGAGTTTGGAATGGAGACCGGCACGCTAAGATTATTTCACTAAATCTGAACCGTTATCCACTTAAATTATATAGCGGGATACGTTTCATCATTTGCCCATAGCTTGCAATCATTAGGCCTGACGCGACAATATAAGGAAGAATGTAAAATGTAGCAGAATCGGAAATTGAATAAGGGTTATGTAATACTCACAACAATACGGATAACAAAAGATTAATAAGATTCTCATAGCTGATGAGCGATATAACCAAAAAAACACAACAAAACTTTGATACCAAAATTATAAAATGAATTCATAATGAAAAAGATATGGTGCGGGCAACACATTACTTTCACTTAACTCGACTGTTAAAATCAATTAATGTGATGTATGTTTAAGGATTGTATGGCTTCTACACTTTGTAAATATTTTATTTATTCTTTGTTGTATATTATTTTATAGTTTTGTAAATATTATATGAGTGTAATACTTGATCACTATTTTAAATGTCCTAATAACGACAGATTGTAATATTAAATAAAAAGAATTGAACAAAAATAAAATCAATTTAAAGAGATAGATTAAGATCACTATATTAAATTTCTACTTTAACTTACCTATATGTGAAATATATAGTAAGGGAAAGTATTACGATCGTGAAAATATTCAAATTCTAATTTCTGACGGAAATAAACGTTTTAAGGTCCTCTGAGTCCAGATAATCCAAGTCCCGTAAAATGCGTGTGTGTTTGTGCATTACTGAAAATTCATATTTGAAAAGACTTACGCCCGAGATGTTATAGCATCTTTTTCATCGAAATCGTCGTACCAAAAGAGCCACTTTATGCCATGCATTTTTCACCCTTTACTATTTTCTCAAAGCCTTGATTTTGATTAAACTCATTATATCGATGCGAAATTGTACGGGCTTTGATATGATGTAGGTTTAATTCTGATTGAAATAGTCTCACAGGGCTTAAATGCCGATCTTTTACATTTTTTTTCATCTAAAGTATCCACATTTTTTTTTAGATTCAACACATATTATCTTATTAACATATATAAAAAACGGTTAAGTATACAAGTTGAACGAACTCGACAGTCAACCAAAGGAGAAAAGAGCAAAACTATTTTTATTTATTTTTTTTTTTTTAAATATTAAGAACAGTAATATATACGTGTAATATACCGTTGGAAAGATAAAGATCTTAGAAAAAATATTATCTAATACACAAAGTTGTAAAAAGTAATGTGAAGCGACAAGTAGTGCGTAAACTTATTACTAATTATCACGTATATTTAAGTAGTATTTTATTATTGTTATATTATTTAATCTAAATCATATGTTTCTAGCGAAACTAAAACACTTTTTGTTTAAAATTACCTCAAAACTTTTTGCAACTTTAGGTTTATTTAATATCCTCACACAAGACTGAAACGACAAGAAACTGGCCGAAGATATCGATTACTACTACACTTCCTAGACAAATGTTCAAAACTCCCAGTATGTTACCAAAGACTCATCTATATCTCTATTATCAGACCTATTTGGCCATATCGAATCGAGCTTTGGGGCTCTACGAAACCATCTAATTCCTCCCGCATCCAGTCCTCACAGTCCAAAATCTTTCGCAAAATCCTGAATGCCCCTTATTTTGTCACAAATCAACTCCTCCATAATGACCTAAACATCCCATTTGTTGCAAACATAACCGTGATAGATACTCCTCTTTCCATTCTAAACTCCCTGCCTATACAAACCCACTTGTCCGTAATTTATCTTCCTCAGATATCTCTGAAACCTTCCAAGGAGACTGAAAAGAAGGTGACCTCGGGACCTACTGTCTTAAAATAGTTAGTGAAGTGCTACCACTGGGTAGTTCTTTCTCAAGACTTCTTATTTTCATTCTACATATTTACTTATTGTGTTCTTTAATACAGTTGTAAATTACTATAAATAAATATAACAAAAAGGTTTATTTAATAGTTCTTGAATAGATTTAAACTTTCGAGGTAAGTGAACCCCGTACTTGATTATTACGTATTATAATCAGTAATAGGTTTATGCCCTAGTCGTTACTTTACATTGTCTTTTATGCATTCATGTGAATTACCTTAATTGAGGAGTCTTGCCTTAATTGAGGGTTGTCGCGCCAACTATGTATGAATGTTTATTGCCTTTAAACAGTTATAATAACCCTAATATAGTTATTTGGTACGATAGTTTTTATTTATTTAATTATCTTTTTATTTATAGAACAAACGTTGTAGATTATAATAATCTAAAAGGGTTTATTCCTGTTCCTAAATACTTAAGCACCAATTCAATGATGTGCTATTTAACCAATTTCGATGCTGTTAAATTTATGACGCAATACTATTACACCTTTACAACTCTACTAACCATCAGCAAAAAACCTGAGATTGAGATCACTTTTTATAGGTTCAATGAAATAATGGAATATTACGCCGCCAGGGCAGGTTTCAAACAGACCGCTATACAGCTCGACGAGGAAGGACTTAACAGTAGTCAGAGGGAAGGTGAAGGAACTGAGGAGAGAGGTCTGGGTCAAGGTCACGATCCGGGGCAGCGGGTCACAGTCACGGTCGTGGCTCTCACTCCAAGATGTATTATGTATCAGCTCTCCGGGTTCACTCAGCCTCTGTTATCCTTCACATTGGTATTAGCAATGGTTAATGACACTATAATAAATACACGTATAGGTTCCTTATTAAAAACGTTTATATCTCTCTCTATATTGCTATGTTTTTGACCGGCTGCTTTTCTAAGTCAGCGATAGCTTTAAAAACTAGCTTACTGGATATATTTAATCCACATATAAACTATATTTAATGATACCATTGGATCTCTTTTCCAAGGTATCGTGTTTACAAATCCAATAGGTGGCATGCAGGGTAGGATTAAAGTAAACAAGATTCAATTATAATTCATTATTATAATTATTAATTTGACACATATCTATACTAATATTATAAAGCTGGAGAGTTTGTTTGTTTGTTTGTATGTTTGTTTGTTTGTTTGAACTAATCTCAGAAACTACTGGTTCAAATTGAAAAATTCTTTTTGTGTTGGATAGTCCATTTTTCGAGGAAGGCTATAGGCTATATAACATCACGCTGCGACCAATAGGACCGATGAATCAGTGGAAAATATGGGGAAAAACAGGGAAAATTGACCTCGAATTCCAACGATTCCAAATGATTTACCTTTTAATTATAAAATAATTCAATTTCCCATTAATTTATCTTTTGCCATAACAATTAATAAATCACATGGGCAAGCATTTAAACACGTAGGAATCGATTTACGTCAAGATCGGGTCGCGGAGAAAATCAGTATGTTCTTCTGCCACAAGAAAATAAAACCAAAAATGTTATTTAAGCAGAAATACTTTAAAATATTGGGTCGTCCGAAAAGTTGGTAGAGGTTTTTAAAATAAAATTTACCTTCTGTTTTTTCTACTAAAATGAATCACGAGGCTAATGTTTATTTATATGCCTTTAATCCTCATGGAATTAACTATATTCACACACTGAATTCGTCTTTATGAAGGATCAGTAGAGTAGTTTATTGCAATCCAACATGAGTGACGATTCAGTTCATTTTCGAAATAATATACTGTTCTTTTTTAAAAGAGGGAAAAACGTAGCCCAAACTGCAAGAAAGATTCGTTCCGAGTATGGCAGCGATTCAATTGCTGACAGCACGGTTCAGAAGTGGTTTTAGCGGTTTAGAGGGTCTTCAATTTGGAAGACCAACCCCATTTTTGTAGATTAAATAAACAAATTTTAAGCTGTCTAATTTTAATTGTTGTCCAAATTTTTCTACGAACTTTCCGGACAACCCAATATATTCTTTTTAAAACGTCTTAATAGCGATCATAATAACTGAAATTGACGCAGACGAAGTCACGCGCAACAGCTAGTCCATTATATTGATACATTGCTTAGAACTTGGATTGAGAATACTGAGGGACATTTTCACTACCACCTTTACCATTCCTCATCGTCGTCACCTCGGGCGGGGCTGATCTGGGAAGTGCCCCATGCCGGGGGTCCTCTGTCCTAGTGTCTAGGAAGTTTCCCGAGGTACATATTGCTGGGAGGCCCCATGGAGGTAAACGCCTTTTGATGTTTTGCCGACAAAGACTTCTTAATATTTAATTGTTTGATATTAAAATTATTTAATAATGAACTCCCCTCAGTATCCTCAATACATTATATAATATATAAAATGATACCGCTATTCTTGGTTTCAGTGAACTTCTTCTAAACCACTTGACGGATTTCAATACTGTTTC
Organism: Piezodorus guildinii; assembly: GCA_023052935.1. Taxonomy (NCBI): domain Eukaryota; kingdom Metazoa; phylum Arthropoda; class Insecta; order Hemiptera; family Pentatomidae; genus Piezodorus; species Piezodorus guildinii. The sequence continues at coordinate 92,013,637 of CM041294.1, forward strand.
AACTGTTGTTTAGGGCATTATTTCGTGAAGGTTTATAAGTAAAATACATTGAAATTTAGCTTTTCTTTAAATGGTAAAAATTAACTTTGTGTACCCAAGTAATAAAACATTATTCCTGAAATATAAGTAGTAATATAGACGTATGATATACCGTTGGAAAGCGCAAGGTTTTAGAAAAGTTAATATTCAATAAAATAAATCGTACAAGTTCGTATCAAGTTGTTGTAAGCTCATAGACTTATGAATATTTGTTACTGGTATAATAGTTAAAATATAGCCAACGTCGTACAGGATCGAGCAAGTTCTATTCTTCGATTTAACACGCAAGATTTTAATGACGCACCAAAGTTGTTAAAATAAATGGTAAGTTGTTATATTCTTTCTATACACTCACTCAAAAAAGTTTCCATACACCCAAATATAATTGGATAAATGCAAATAAAGGAATCAATTAAATTTTCAACAGTATCATTTGTATTGGATTTTTTTATTTTTAAGATAAATAAATAGATCAAACCGATTAGTAGAGAAAAAACATTAAATTTATCATCAATTACAAGAACTTGTAAAGAAAAAGTTTCCATATGTAAATAATTATTATAATATATATTATATATTATAAATATAATATATACATATATTAAAAATATGTGGTTTCTCATTTCCCCTTATAATTTCAAGTAGCCTGTTTTTCATACTTAAAACCAGCTTTTTGGTTACCTCATTGTTAATAACATTCGATTCGATTCCGTCTATAGGTTATATTAAGCTCTTTCTTGTTTGTATGTTATGGTTTTTGATTCGCCCTCCCAATTCATCCCAAAAGTGTTCAGTACGGTTTACGTCAGGTGGCTGTGGAATTATTTTTAGTTGATTCGGAACATTGTTGAACAACCATTATTTTACTTTTTTAGCATCATGTTTTGGGTCATTGTGTTGTTGAAAAAAGTTACGTTCCCTAAGTCCCAATTTTCCAACTGATTATTTTTTAATTGTTCCTTAAAATATCCAGGTAAGGATATTGGTCCATAACCATCAAACTCTAAATTTCGACACAGGACTCCAAACTCCCTAACAGACACTTCCACCTCGTGATTAAATTCGAGTCAATTCTAGTTGTGAAAGCTTAGATTTATTTCTTCCACACTTTTGACCTTCCATCTGGCCAAAAAAAAAAAATATTAAATTTGGATTACTCAAAGAACATGACCCTTTCCCAGATATTTTTGGATTTATTTACAAACTCCCTGGCAAATTACAGCCCTTTCTTCCGGTATTTCTTACTGACGAAGGGCTTTCTTCTTGCGACTCGACAACTGTATGCTTCGCTTCTTGGAATATTTCAGTCTTTTTCTGGGTAGACTTGAATCCCATAGTCCCTATTTGTTCTGAAGGCCATTGAGGTTGCGGTGGTGTGAGGATTTGTTTGGACTTCAGCAAGGATGGCCTCTGGCGAATCTTCATTAAATTTTACATCGATATAGAAATTTAAATCAAAATCCTTTTAATCATATTTGATAAAATCTTAAAAAGTTGGTATAAAGTGGATGGTATAAAGTTTTCAGTTAGCCAATTTTGTTGAAAAGGTTGTTATAACATCTCAAGGGTTTAGTTGTGTTAAATATAAAATTTCAGTTTCGTTTGATTTTTCGTTTTTATGCTAGACTTACCACACACACAGATCTTTTAGCGTGACATTGTGATTTGCAATATGAGAACTCTGAAATGTGTATTTCCGTTCAAAACTGGAATTTTTAAAAATGTTCACGGTCGCAATATTTTCCCTAAATTTATAGGTAAGTAAAAGTAAAATGTGGTACAATTTTAGTGGCTTATTATCAATTTACAAATTATTATTCAATTTAATTAACAATGAGAGAGGTGTTATATTTAATAAGGGTGTTATGTCCCATCGAAATAATAACTACAAGAAAGCAGACTTTCCTAAATATTTATCGCAGGCAACTGTAATAAGGCGGAAACATCTTCAATTTTCCATTTGTCCTGGGATTACAAGAAGAGATAATACATTTTCCTTTGTACTGAGGCAGGAAGAATTAATCAAGCTCTTATTTGCATTTAGATTTGAGGCGCACACAATTTTATTCTCTTCTCTTCGCCGTAACAATTTACAGAGCCGAGTATAATTATTGTCATCTTCATTATTAATGTAGGGTCGGTGTGTTCTGCTTTTATCGCTTTGAGTTCTCGTGGAAAGTACAACTGGCCTCACGAAATTAAAGTTCTCTTTTACTTTTCTTCGCTTAGCAGAGCTTATCTTTTCCTTTTAACTATCCTATATAATGTAAACTTTATTGCTATGTATGTATTAAAAAACTAAAGAAATACCAATGGTATTTTTATATCATATACCCTATTAGGTTTATAACTATTAAATATTTAATTTAGTTAAATTTAGTTTCCGTAGACATCCTATTTACTTTACAATGAAACATCTGTTTTCATGAAATATTATTAAATTTGAAATAATTAATAGCAATGTTAGTTTATAGATTTATAACAACTTAGTTACAATTCGGTACGTAATATTGCGTACTAAATGGAAGAATACAAGTTGCACGATCCTGTACGAAGTTGGCTACTTTTAACTACTATAACCTCCGCCTTTACCAATAACATATGTTCTTAAGTTTATGAGCTTACGGCAACGTTATATTTACTTGTATAATTTATTTTATTACATATTAACTTTTCTAAAATATTGTGCTGTCCTTTTTTTTTTTTTTTTTTTTTTTTTTTTTTTATTGAAGTTAGGGGAAAAATCCTATACAAGCCCACAACAGTGTGAGATTCCTACTCACTAAAAAACCACCTCCCTATTCACCTTCACCACCCCACGGAACTGCCGTCATGCATTACTTCGCGGGGGGCAGTATGGCTACGTGCCTACTTCAGTACTGGGCATCTTTATCTTATCTATCTATCTTATAAGTCTTACCTGACCACTCCTTTCACGCTCTTGAGATCTGAGCTTCTTTCCTACCCCATGCAGTTGCCCATGCATTGAAATCTCCCGCGATGAGAACAGGATTATATCTTCTAATTCCAGCACGATTCTGTCTAGCAAAGTCTCAAAGTCTTCTTGTGATGCGCTCGGTGATGCATAGACACTACATATGTAGATACCTCCCACCTTGATCCATACAAAACCTTTTCTTTGAATCGGTTGGACTTCTTGAATGAAATGGCATTTTTTGACCCAAATTCCTGCTCTACCAGAGCTGTCCTCAATCCAGAACAGGGCCCATTGGCATCTCTATACTGTTCGCACAGTATGGCAACGTCTATATTCATCTCCCTAACTGTTTGCCAGAATAGATCCTGAGCAACTTCTCAATGATTCAAGTTGTGCTGTAAAAATTTCATTTCCTGCTTTTAATAGCTGCTTCCAAAGCTCGCTGATATTCTGGGCAACTGAAATTACCCGTGGCGTGCTTGCGATTTCTCCCTTCTGGGCACAGTCGGCAACATAGTTCAGAATTATATCCCTTTGCCAGATGTCCCTCTTCTCCACATCGTAAACATAGTTTACTTCTGTCAGGTCCTTTGCAATACCTCGCCACGTGACCAAAGGCAAAACATCGGAAGCATCTTTGTGGAGTAAATTTTTCTCTTATTCGGCTACTTACCCAGCCAACTCGAATGCTGCCCTTAATTGTGCTGTCCTTATGTTACGGTATATGTTACTACTTATATATTAGGAATAAGCACACCCCATCTTCCTTTTATTATATATTTATTTTCTTTCATAATTTTTTACGTTGTTTTTCGACGTTTCGGGGTTCTTTCCCCATTATCAAGACTGAAACATTTTTTTTTTAAAGTTTAATTAGTGAAAATACATTATTCAAATGTTTTTATAATGTTTAAATATTTAAATGTTTAAGTGTGAAATATTAAGAAAAACTTCCTGAAAAATTAAAAAAGTAAATAATTTAGTATTTTTTATTTGTAAATCTTTAGTAAAGAATGCCCTAAATGATTAAATTTGTGTAACTGATGCATGAGCCTACGGTTATAATTTAATAATATTCTTGCATAATCAAAGTGTTCTAGTCCCTTACATTTTACCCTTTTTCACTACATTAAAAAATAAATCAGTTATTGACGTAAATTAATTATGATCTGCCACCATTTTGAAACAAACTGGCTGATATCATCTCTTCGTGGGGTGTCCTCTTGTATTTTCGTCTAATCTTGAAAAAATCAGTCCTGTAGTTTCGGGAAAAAAACAAACAGTAGACAGTGCACAGTGGGCTAAATGGGCTAAATCACCAATTTAGGTGGACAAAATTCAAGTCAAAAGTTTGGAATTTTCCAGTGCTTCAGCTTTTTATTATTAGTTGGCAAGACCCTTAATACTAATATTTCCCGCCATACAGTGTTTACAAATAAATAGTAAATGAATGAATCATTCCTGTTCACACAGGTACCTAATAACCAACAGTGGGGTTATTTTTATTTGATGGTCATTTCTTCTGTTTAAGGTGTATTTAGAGCAAAATCTTTTTGCTTTCATTTAACAATGGGCATTGCAAAGACAGGTAAGACATTATATTTCCAAACTCGTTATTGAATATAAATTGCAATCTCACCTGTAGAACTGATTTAGCAATTTTAAATGTACGTCCTTATTCAATAACGAAAAACTATATAACCCCCAAGTTACCCCAAGGATTTGTTTTACCAATCCTTCTAGAATTTTTTGCGTTTTGGGTGATACATCATTTTTTTCAGACAACACTACGAGTCAAAAATTTCACAACCCATAATTTCAAGAATTTCCTAAACCATATAAAATGCATCTATTAGCAGAATTTAGCAACTCCGAATAATAATTAGATTTTATGTGTTGTTTTTCTCGTATTCTGAGATTTCAAACGTAAAATATAGGGGAGTTTTAGATTTTAGCAAATAAATTTTATGTTTGACCACTGTGCGCTCGCTAATCGTATAAAAAAATTAATAAGTTTTTATAATTTTTCCGTAATCTGGTACCCCAAAGGTTGAATATAGACAAGTTTCAGAATTTTGTCCACCTAAATCGGTCATATTGCCCACTGTGGCAACCGGCGTCCGGCGGTTCGATAGGTTTATTGCTGTAATTCAAAGAAGTACAACTATATTTTCTAATCATACCTAGTACTTAAAATTATACTTTATTCGTTTACTTTTTTTTTCAAATTGAAAAATTAATCACCATGAAAGCTGCATTAGATTTCAATAATATATCCTATAAGGAAGGACATCCATTTTACTTTCTCTCCGAAAGACGGCATAGCTACGAAGGCTATTATGGTAGCCACAACACCACAGATTACTCCTACATTATTCTTATATTACTTATTATTCTTATTTATTTTTTTTAATGTTAGAAACGGTTTGGTCGAGTGGCTTGAGCTCTAACACATTGTCCTTCTGGTCTCGTGTTCGAACCACGTTGCGGCAGATTACGTTTTGTCTAGTATATTCAGGCGTGGGATGAACCAAGGGTATGGAAACCTTCGTGGGATTCACCCAGCCTCTATAAAGTAGGTACCTGAAAATTGGGGGAAATACTCGCTCAACCTTTCACCTTTAAGCATAGGTCATGAAGATACATTTTTTCTTTCTAAATGTTAATGTTTTATTTTAATACTTTTATTATAATTTATCATTAAAAATTCTAATGTTTATTTTTGTTTTGTTTTTCCAGGTCTGTGTCCTTTTTCTTTTAATAACTGTAAGTAATGAATTTATTATTATTTCTCATTTATCTGTCATTTTAATGATATAATGCCTACATATTAAGTATGTATTAATTATGTGTTTTAATATGAAAACATTAAGTATAATAAAGAATAATTTTCGAAGACAATTTTATGCGGTCATTCCATGGGAAAAATTACTATAGCCAACCATGCTTTACGCTTTGCAAAAAGTTTCGATAGATTTAGAATAAAATTAAATTGGGCCAGGTTTAGGAATTAATATTAGTTATTCGTTCTTAAATAATACTTTACTACTGCACGGTCTTGAAATATTGTCAGTAAAAACTGAAAACAAGACTAGATGAGGAATTCTACCAGGCCAAAGGTAGTGAGCTCAATCCCACTCCATGTGAGGACTTTTTCAAGTACTTAAGTAAATGGGGATTCACTTTTAACTCCCTTTTCATCCCGACGTATGCGAGTCCCGTCAGACAACTGGTAACACTCACGAAAAAACCGCCAACCCTCTCTAGCAAGCTCTGCCACTCCACCACCTTTGCTAAGCGTTCCGTTAAAATTAAATGTATTAAGTAGCAAAATGATTCTGCTATTGCTGATATATTATGAATAGAAGGACTAGAAAAGAATTCTTTCCTGAAAAAAGTGCGTTTGGAAATAGAATCTTAAGGGGGAAAATAAGAAAAATCCCTTGAAAGAAAATTTATGTTAAATTTCTGACCGTTGACATTCCAAAAAACTTATTTTTTATTCATTTAACGTCACTTAATGCTACTTTTTTTTTTTTTTTTTTAATGTCTCACAAATTTTTGCCGAAACGTCGGCAAAACTAAAAAATTAAAAACGACTGACACCTGATTATTTCTACCTACAATTTAATGTATAGTTTTACCTTTTAAAAATCTGGTGCGGGCAACACACGACTTTCACTTACCTCCGTTTTTAGAATCGATTAAAGAATTTTCAAATACAGTTAGAGATAAAAATTAGTGAAACCATTAAAGAATTTATTAAATGGAATTTTCTATAGAAAACATTTGTTTTTGTAAGAAATCTATTTATCATTATCTAAAATAATCACTTAGTTTTATCGGCTTTTTCATCAGTCTACTACAACCTCTGAAAGCTTGTGTGATGAGATAATATTTATTCTAAAATCGCAAGCTTTCCAACGGTATATCATCATGTATATTTGCTGTTCTTATGTTCAAAAACAAAAATTTGCATTAAAAAATATATTTTTTCAGTTTTCTCCTTTAGTTGGGTATCTGAATTCATTCAATTTTATATATTTACCTGTTTTTTATCGGTTGCTAAACAAGATAATATTAGTTATTTTTATAGAATTCAAAAAAATTAAGGTACTTTAGAGAAAGAAAAATTTATAACATATCGGCATTTAAGCCCTGTCAGACCATTTTAATACGAATGAAACCTACATTCATTAAAGCCCATTAAATTTTACATCGAAATTTAAAGCGAGTTTAAACAAAATCGTCGGAAATGTTTTTGAGAAAATCGAACAAGGTGCAAAATGCATAGTATAAGTGGCTCTTCTGGTAAGCTGATTTTGTATGAAAACGATTTTTAACGTCTCGGGCTTATAGTGTTTTAATTATGAAATTTCGTTTCATAGGGCTTACCGTTTTCACCGGGAGTTACCACAACATAAACACACAGAACTTTTTGCGGTACTTGGTTTATTTTTACTCAGGGGATCCTAAAATTTGTATTTCAGTTGAAAACTGGAATTCGAAAATTTTCACGATCGCATATACTTTCCCTCACTATATATAGTAAGTGAAAGTAAAAAAATCATCAAAATCGGTGAGGCACTTTTGGGATCCTCTGATTGTCACTACACTACAGGTAACCCTTTTTAAAAGTTGTTAATTTTTAATACGAAATTTCTCACAACCTTGATTCTAGTTTTCTAATTAGTACCGCCATTTTTTTTCTTTGTATTAGCTACTTCACCAGGAACGACTCTCAATGGACCCATTTATTTAGCGAATTGCCTTCTCCTTAGGCGATGAAATTACCTTGCCTTTGACCATAAAACGTCGACACTAACCCTTTAAGAAGTAGAAGGGCCGATATTAAGGATCCCGAAGTAGGAGTTTGTAGGGGGGCATTAGGCCCGGGACAGCAGAGGGCTAATTATAGCGCCGCGTCTTCTACTCCTAAAGAGATCAATTTCCAAACGACAATTAGGCTTTTTCTGCCTCTAAGGTCTCTAAAAGTGTCTATTGTAGTCGGGGAAATGATCCCATTCCAAGCCTTTCTTAATTGCCTCCCCTCTCTCAAATCCACCTTCTTTTCGAGAAGGTTACTATAGGAATGTCTTAGCAGCTGTCGGGAGGATCAGGAATTATCTTCTATTTCAGGTGGCATGGCCTTTTTTTTTTTTTTTTTTTTTTTTTTTTTTTTTTTTTTTTTTTCAGGGGAAAAAATTGGAAACAATTAGGAAGACAAAGGGACAAAAACGTCCATAGAAAAAAGTTATGATATTAATAGTTCGATAACTCAGATCTTCAAGGTCGTCTAAGCATTCTAAATATGTCCACTTAAAATATATATATCTTGTAATATATTTATAGTGTGTTGCCAAATTCTACTAGATGGTATATCTTGATAAATCTGTGTTATCTCTTCTCTTTATGTATTGTTTATAAGCCCATAAACTTATAAACATATGCTATTGGTAATGATGGAGGTTATGGTGATTCAAAGTTTACCCCGTACAGTTTCGTATAGGTTATATTATTCGATACAATGCTCAAGGTTATAGAAAAACTATTTCGTACCTATGTTGTTGAAATTAATTGAAACTTTTTTATAAATCCTTAAACCAACATTGTTATTAATTACTTCTAATTTTAGATCATTTCAAGAAAACAGATGTTCCACTGTAAACTAAATTGAACTCCCATGGAAAATAAATAAAACTTATAAAATGTATTCAGTAAAGGTTCATTTAAAATAAAATAGTAATAAACGAAATTAAATAGGAACTGTTTAACATAACAAACAAATGAACTGAACTAATTTTGATCTTTTGACCATTTTATGATATTGATTTCTGTTGATGATTAAATATAATCATGAATACACATTAGAAAATAAACATAATGTTTTTCTGCTAAGTGCACTTTCCATTACAATGAATTCGTAATCCCAAAGTGATAGTTTTTCATTTGGTCCAACTGAAATTTTTGAAACATAAAAACCATATTTAAATTGCACCAGTGCAAAGCAAATACGGGTCGCTAGTTTGTAATTTATAATAATGTCACTGTATATTTTCTTTGGACTGCGTAAAAACCATATTTTAACTTCTAGACTGTGTTGACTTTGATGTAGTTTTTGTTATAGGAGACTTATCATACTTCAATTGAACCATTAGATATTTTTTAGAAAGTAGTCTGAAAGCGCTTTAATGCCGATGTATTAATTTTTCATCCTGTAAAGTTTCTTCAGTTGTTCAGATTCGAAAAAAATGAACAATTTCATCTTGATAGCACTGATAAAAAACGAGTAAATATACTAGTTGAATGAATTCTATTTCCAAATAAAGAAGAAAAAGGCAAAATTAATTTTGTAGGTTTTTATTTTTAAACATAATAGTAGTAATATAGATGTATTATATAATAATAATAGACTTACCGAACCCGAAGGTTCGATGCCGATACCACCAAATTCCGCTTATACAGATTTGTCCAATGATCACAATTCAAGCCCATACTCCCAAGATCAACCTTAACGCAATCCTCCCATCGAAGCTTCGGTCTACCTTTCGGACGCCTACCAGTCGGTTCAGCGTATACCAATTTTCTCGGAATTCGTTCTTCACCGAGCCCGACAACTTTACCCGCCCACTTAAGTCTCCGCGATGCTCAACTCATTTATATTCACAGGGTATAAGCTCAGCAATTCTGCGTTGTGCAACCTTCTAAACTCACCAGAGACCTCATCCCTCTTCAGACCAAATATTTTACGCAGTACCTTATTTTCGAAAACCTTAAGCCGCTGTTCATCCATCAGAGTAAGCGGCCACGTTTCACATCCGTCACGTCGGAAGAATAATAGTTTTATAAATTCTAACTTTTAAGTTTTTAGACAGAAGCCAAAGTAATTTAGAAACTGAATAATAACACGCATTTCCCGCTTTTAACCGGGACTTTATTTCCTCCTGGATTTCATTTTTTCTTGTTATCATTGAACCCAAATACATAAATTTCTCAACGTGTTTAAAAGTATGCCCTGATATATCAATATCACCAAGATCGTCCCCGTTTCTACTACTAATCATATATTTCGTCTTATCGGTATTTAATTCGAGTCCTATTTCTTTTTATTAACACACTTGTATTTAGTTTTATGGTTTCCGAAGACACGGAAGCAGTACCAAATCATCTTACACCCATATTTAAACCTTTCCCAGTACACATCATCTTTTCTATGACATATTCTAAAGCTATATTAAATAAAACAGGTGAAAGGGAGTCACCCTGTTTCAGACCTGATCTCACCTCAAATTCTCTCGAAGCAATTTTGACCGATTCTAACTTTATGGAATGTTTCCAACAAACACATCGCTTATTACTAACTTTCTAGGTATTCCCTGTTCAATCATGATGTTATACAGCTTCTGACGGTTTATGGAATCATAAGCTTTTTTAAAATGGATGTAAAGTTGATGAACAACACCGTTGTATTCCAACTTTTTCTCTAATATTTGACGTAAGGAAAATATTATATCAATAGTCGAGCGATTCCGCCTAAAACCAGATTGGTAGTCTCCAATAATTTCCTCAGCGTATTCCGTGATTCGGCTGTATTATATACAGTAGATGTATTACATACAGTAGGAAAACTATAGATTTAATAAAAAATATTATGATATGTTTGTTAAAGACAAAGTTTTATAAGGCAATGGATAGTGCTAAAACTAATTATAAGTGATTATTGTAGATAATAAAAAACACCTCCGAAATTTGGGGTTTTTGTAGTTTCTTTAGGTTTTTGGCAGGTTCTGAATAGTTCAGAGATTACTTTGGTTTTGGCAATGACCGTATTACAGATTTAAAGCTGAGTGAACCCGTGTTTGGTCAAATTCACTAAGGCAATAGGCCTGAATTAACAGAATAATGGGGGCGAAAGAGGATAAGCCCGAAAAAAATATGTACAATAAAAAGTTTTGAATTGATTCTTACAATGGAGGTTAGTTAAAGTCGTATGATGCGCGATCTTCATGTATTTTTTATTTAGTTTAATCTTTATTTTTCCATACAAAAAATCCAAATATTTTTTTTTTAGTTTCTTAATTTCATAAGAACATTTCGTAGAATATCATATTGGAAAATATATCTATATATATATATATATATATATATATATATATATATATATATATATATATATATATAAACACATATACATACACCCATGCCTCTTCTATTGGATACCATGCATGTGGTGGGCATTTTATCATGGATACCATATTTTCCTGAGAACAAATAAATAAAAGAATAATGAACTTTGCGGAGGCCATAATGATCACTGACAGATAACCCTCATTTCGGACGAGCACCCTACCAGATAACTGACCCGCGGTATCTGGTAGTTAATTACCACACCCCAACCAGCCGCTATCTACAACGGTCCCAACCCTGATAGCACTGTTCTTTCTCTTTAGAATGTGGTAGTTGTGAATGGAATCCTGGTGCTTTGTGTCCACGGACGAACGGGGAGATAAGTTTGGAATAATACATACATTTCAAAAGGCCTGGTTGTTCGGAAAAAAAAAATAGATACTCTAAAACAATTTTTACAAATCTGGAACTGGCAACACACATTTTACTTACCTTCATCGTTAAAAACCAATTTAAGAATTTTCAAATACAGAGATAAAAAAAGGTTAAAAGATTATTTACGTTGAGTTTCGATGGAAACATGTGTTTTATTATTATTTACCACAATCAGTTAGTTTTATCGGTTTTTCATCATTCTCCTTTAACTTTAACAATTTTGTTTATAAGATAATATTTTTTCTAAAATCTTTACCTTTCCAACGGTTTATTATACATCTATTTACATGTTATTTATAAAAGCAAACATGCATGAGTTGGTTAATATTTTGGAATCTACAAGTATAAAATGAAGACAAGTTAAAAATTATTCATTCAAGCCTTGTCAGACTATGTTAATCACAATGAAACTTTAAATATTAAAATAAGCCCATTAAAATATACAAGCGTAAAGGGAATTTAATCTAAATTGTAAAAAAGTGCAAAATGCTTGGTATATTTATGCTGTTGTGCCGTTGAAAAGCACAAGATTTAGAAAAGTTAAAATGCAATAAAATAAGTTATACAAGTTAACACAATGCCGTTATAAGCTAATAAACAATAATTTTTATAATTTTTTTGTTATATCATTTCATTATACTCATTTTATTATTTTAAATGTAAGGCTATCTTTGAGAGAATTGAATATTCCTGCTCTTAAGTATCTTTTTCTCTTGTATATCTTTATATAAAATCATCTCGCGATTTTTGAGTGATAGCTATAAATTCCAAATTGCTCAAACAGTGCGTTTTTAAACATAAATGACCTTTAAAACCTATAACTCTACAACCCATGAAGGCTCTTTTGTTTAGTAGATTCGTACTATTTCTAGGAGTAACAATAGTCTGCAAGGAGGTCATTAGGCCGAAGATCTTTTCTCCTATTTTGGGTAACCACTTTAAAGCTAGGTCTGCCCCACGAGGGTCTGTATACCGTAGCATCGCTCCCCTTTCGATCCATTTTCTTCTTTCTCCCTACGTTTCGCCCTTTGCCATTTTCAAGGGTTCTAACAACATCATTTATTTTAAAATTAATAGATTATCAATATTAGTTTTTACATTGTTATAAAACAAATAACATACCTTTAATCATTCCTTTATATTGCATATATATAAAATACATTTTGTCACATTTAAAAAATATCTATTACAGGCTGAACTAGCCTTGTCAGCTTGTTATCATGTACTGGATTAAACCAATGTATCCGTTCATTTTAACAACATTTGATAATAAAAACAATACTTTCCTTTATCTTAAAATGTAATAATTTGAAAAATATACCAATAACAATTATTGGTTAATACATTATATACATTGTTTCATTTCCTCCTCCTCTAATTAATTAATCACACAATTGTTTTAACAGATATTTTTTAAATGTGACAAAATATATGTTATATATATATGCAAAATAAAGGTATGTAATTTGTTTTATAACAATGTAAAAACTAAAGGAGTGTGTGATTTAAAATTGATCATTTTATTTAAAAGAACCTAGCAATAGATTTATTCACTCAAACAAATTGAAATGATAATAAATAATATTTCGCCACAGCTGGGATTTGAACCCAGGTCCTGGAGAACAGTAGTCTAATGCTCTATCCATTAGATCATGCCTCTCCCAAACATAAATGACACCTCTTTCAAATTGCACCCGAGCCTTAAAAATATATGATTTTTTAAGATTGGTGTCACTTTAATAACATTATATACTTATAGATTCAGTCGGCTAGATAAAAAATTCTTCTTATTTGAAGGTGAGAGTGAAAATTATCTCGAAACTACTACGTAACTGCTCATATACACGTAAATGCAAATACTTTTCCCTTTTTATTACCAGCCTGTTTTTAAAGGTGACTGCAAAATGAGATAAACCAAAAATTCAGTGACGAAGGTTTTATCTAGTTTGCTTTTCATATCTTTTGTGGAATGTGTTGGTCTTGGTCCTCACAGTTTTTTAACTAACATCACTTCTTCAAGATTTTCTCCAGGTCCATGTTTCGGTAAGTTTAGTCTCTGATTTACTTGAATTGAAAGTGTTTCCTTTCACTTACCTATATATAAAAAAATCTAGTGCAAATAATACATGACTTTCACTCACCTCTGTTGTTAAAATAAATTTAAGAATTATTAAATACAGTTTGATATAAAAAAATCTGGTGCGAGCAACACACGGCTTTCACTTACCTCCATTTTAAAAATCAAAGAAAGAATTTTTAAATACAGTTAGAGATAAAAATACGTGAAATTATTAAAGAATTAATTAAATCGAATTTATATAGAAAAATGTGTTTTATTAAAAAATCTATTATATTATTGTCTAAAATAATCAGTTAGTTTTATCTTCTTTTCATCACTCTTTATTAACTTTTACAAGGTTGGGTATAAGATAATATTTTTAAAATTAGTGGTATTCTACTGTATATTACTGCTCTTATGTTCAAAAATAAAAATTGCATTAAAAAAATATTTTTTCTGTTTTCTCCTTTAGTTGGTATCGAATTCATTCAATTTATATATTTACCTGTTTTTTATCATTGGTAACAATATAATATAGTTATTTTTACAGAATCAACAAAAGTAAAAGTACTTTAGAGAAAGAAAATTTAAAATACTGGCATTTAAGCCCTGTCAGACCATTTTAATCCGAATGAAACCTACATTATATTAAAGTCCATTAAATTTTACATCGATAAATCGAGTCTAAACAAAATCGTCGGAAATGTTTATGAGAAAATCGAACAAAGGTGCAAAATGCATGGTATAAAGTGGCTCTTCTGGTAAGCTCATTTTGATGAAAAAGGTTTTGTAACGTCTCGGGTGTATATTTGTCTTAAATATGATATTTAAGTTTCATAGGACTTACCGTTTCTGCCTGGGAGTTACCACACACACAGACCTTTTTGCGGGAGACAGACTCAGGGGACCCTAAAATGTGTAGTTCCGTTGAAAACTAGAATTCGAAAATTTTCACGATCGCAATACTTCTCCTTACTATATATAGTAAGTAAAAGTAAAAAGTTAGACAATCAATTAAATTGTTTTCGATAGAAACATATGTCTTATTAAATAATTTATTACTTTATTCCGATAAAATAAACAGTTTTATCGGCGTTTTAACACTCCGTTAACTCTCACAACTTTGTGTATGCAATAACATTGTCTTTAAAATCTTCAGCTTTCCATCGGTATATCATACATTTCTTTTAATGTTCTTATGTTGAAAAACGCCAAAATTACAATAAAATAGTTTTGCTCTTTTATTCTTGAGTTGGTTATCAAATTCGTCTAAATTACTTGTTTTTTATCAATCCTAACTTTTATTTTCAAATCTACAAAATTAAATGTACTCCAGATGACAAAATTTAAAATATCGTCATTTGAACCACTTCATACTTTTTCAATCTGAATGCTACATCAAATTGAAGATTATTACATTTTACATCGATATGGCGAGTTTAATCAAAATCGTTAGAGCCGTTATTGAGAAAATCGTAAAAATTCATGGTATAAGCGTAGGTCTGCATTTTTGCCGGTTTTGTTAAAAATTGCAGTAATATCCCAGAAATATACGCTTCTAAATTATAAAATTTCAATTTTGTTCGAGTTTTCGTTTTCGTGCTAGACTTACCACCCAAACGCAGACATACAGACGTTTTCTCGCAATTTTTTTATTTGGACTCAGGGGGCCCTAAAACGCATATTTCCGTTGAAAACTGGGAATTCTAAAATTTTTAATATCGTAATACTTTCCCATACTATATATTTCATATATCGTCCCTAACATTTCCAACTATCGAATATGAAAAATCTCGTTTTTAAGATTTGATACAGCTTGTGGCAGATAGTCAAAACTCTAGCCCCTTTAGAATTCCATTTTACAGCCCTTTGAGGAGTTTACAGCCTCGAAAAAAGTATCAAATATGACCAATTTCAAATATATTACTTCGTTTTAATCGCTTTATCTTGCTCTCTTGAAAGTGCCAATTTTTATATTCGATACTTGAAAATGGTATGGACGATAAAGACAAGTGAAAGTAAAAAACCGAAATAATGATACATAATCAATTCATTTTCTTATAATTATGTAAGGTAATATTTTATAAATACATTCTCATAGCACTATTAGTACTTTCCGCAATAATACAACTTTAACACTATTGAATAAAAATTGTTTTTGAATTAAATGGAATAGTAGAAGAACTTGGTAAATATTTGATCCATATATTCTGATGTAATAGTTATAACTTTTTCCAAGCTCTATAAAATCAAGTTGTTAGATAATGGTCTATTAGATTAAATATATAGCCCCTATCGGTTCAGGAAAAACTTTACTTTTTATAGGACAGTCGCATGTGGTAGCTAATTGAGTCTAACTGGTAAATGGTCGATCGGTTAATTCTTAATTCGTTTTTTTTTTTTTTTTGTTGTTTAAACGATAGCGTTCATCCGACATTTTATCTACTCCCAAATTGGGAAAGTTTAACTCGGAAGGCAGCCTAATTCCATCGGATCCTAGCTATCCTTGCTCCGGTGAAATATCTTCCCGGGACGCCAAACTCAGGCGCACTCCTCCATAAATACCCAGCGTAAGTTCCCCCTTTCCTTTATCAGAAAGCTCTCCTGCCCGACCTTACTGGGACCATTACCAGAAATAGAAAAGGCAGGAGTTATTGGGCACAAGGAGACATATCTCACCGCGCTGGAAGTGGGGGGAGGGAGAACAGATAAATATTTTAGGGTCTTATCTTGTACGGTCGTTTTCGGTGTAACATTAGTCTCTATATCTTAAGTCGAGAGTAGTCGACCGGATCCGGATTTGGCACCGAATGAAGTCTATTTATTAGAAGTTATTACTTAATACCTAACTAAATTTCTTTTCCTCTGGCGCGACAGGTCGTGAAGGCCCTTGGTCGCGTAGTGTAATCTCCTTTAGAGAATATTATCACCACCTTTCTCGATGAAATTTTATACGGTAGGGTCATCACTCCCTACACCTATTTTTGTGAGTGTACACCAGTAGGCTGACAGATATAACATATCCGGGGGAGAGGCTGTGAATGAATCTCCTTTTAATTATTCCCCGCCGGGACTGGGATTCGGCCTCACAACCTTAAACGTGTGAGACTCCCGTGCTAGCCACTCAGCCACGGGCTCCCCCTAACTAATTTATTATTGTTAATTAATGTTGGTTATTTGAGGTAATTACTTCAAATTCCACTATGTTAAGTTATGAAATTAACTTTGTTTATCATCAATTTCGGGCAGCGACTTAGACCCTACACTGTTTAATATATTGTTTCGACACTCCTCAGCATCCAGAAACGCTCATGGCGACTGGGGGTCACCTGCAGTGTAGTGGTAGATTTAAAATCCAGGTCATTAGTTTTTAAAAAATACGAAAATCCTTGGTTATGCCGTCCGTCGGAAGGAAAGTAAAAACGTGGTCCCGAGCCTGTCTCTACTATTTCAGTTACTCGTTAAAGATCCCTATCCTAATTAAACCTAAATAGGCAAAATTTAGGACTCCCACTGCAGCATTGTCTGATTAGCCACTGTAGCATGAAGTGACGTTAAATAAATAAAAAATAAACAAATAAAATATATAGTAAGGGGAAGTATTGCGTTCGTAAATATCTTTCAATTGGAGTTTTAGAGTTTAGTATCCTACTGCCCAAATGTGAAGAGCTTGAATTTTGCAGCTCTAACGATTTGATATCTATATCGATATACAATTTATCAGGCTTAAATATCATGTAGGTTTTGATTGAAATAGTCTGACTGGTCTTCAATGCTGATGTTTTAAATTTTCTTCCACTAAAGTACCTTTAATTTTTTAGATTCTTAAAAATTAACCATATCATCTTATTATCATTGACCACAAGTTGAACTAATTTATAACCAAGTAAAGGGAAAAAGAGCAAAAATATTTTAATAAAAAGTTGCTGTAATATCTCGGGCGTATAGCTTTACTAAATATGAAATTTCAGTATCGTACAATTATTAGCTTTCGTGCTAGACTTGCCTAACACACACACACTGACCCTTTTCTGGTACATCGTCATTTAGATTCAAGAGTCTCTAAAACCTTATTTTCGGTGAAAATCTAAACATTTTCACTATTCCATTACTTTCCCTTACTATATATTTCATATATAGGTAAGTGAAAGTAAAAATAAACATAAATGCCACGCTTTATAGAGAACACAGATAAATATTTAAAGAAGAATAGTTAGTTCATCACTACGAGTACAACCCAAGATTACTATGTTAATACGTGCTATTATCCCGAAACGTAAATCCTGCGTCATGCGTTAATTGCGGTACCAACTTGGTCCTGGATGTAACCAATGGCTCTCCCAAGGTCTAAGCTCTCGGAATGATTATTATTGTGCTGTGAGGGACGAAAAGTGTCTCCTTCGTTTTCTTAGAACCGCGTCTGCTGATAATTGACGTTTTCAGGATTCGGAGAACCATTAAATAACGCTTTGAGAAGAATAAATTAAAGATTAGAAGATTGCCAAATCTTTAGTAGAATCTGTTAACAAACTATTCAAAGATATTGACTGCGCGTTTATAGCCAAGGATGTTTTGGTTGGGAGTTAATGAATTATAACAAAGAATAAATTATCGCCTTAAAAATTTGAGGGCTCACGTTTCAAGATGCACAGTACCCAAATAACAAATAAAAAAAAATCAGTCTGTTCCCCGTCTGCGGAATTTCTTCGAAACTACAGTACCATTTTTTTTAAAAATCGCCACCAAAATACTATCCCATGCAACGATGATCCTTACACCTAGACGTTGATATCAGCTGTTTTTTTATTTAAAATGGTGGCCGATTAAAAGTTAATTCAATTTATTGAATTTAATTTAATTTAATTCATTAACTCAATTATTTTTGAAGATAGTGAAAAAATGTATCAGTGTTTTTTAACCAAAAAACCGCGGATAATTATAAAAGTGAAAAAAGAAAAGGAAATTTTTTTAAATTCTTACAAATACGTCCATAACTCAGTTATTTTTGGAGATAGAGAAAAAAATTTATAGTGTTTTAGAATCAGAAAAGCGCGTTAAACAAAAAAAAAAAAAAAAAAAAAAAAAAAAAAAAAAAAAAAAAAAAAAAAAAAATTGAAATCTTGCCCATATTAACGCCCATAACTCAATTATTTTTGAAGATAGAGAAAACATTTATAAGTGTTTTAAACAAAAAACCCGCTAATAATTTTAAAAAAAAAGAAAAGAAAAATTTGAAATTTTATCCATAACTCAGTTATTTTTGAAGATACAGAAAAATATGTATAGAGTTTTAGAATCAGTAAAGCGCGATAAACAAACAAAAAAAGATAAAAGATAAAAATTGAAACCTTGCCTATATAAACCCTTATAATTCACTTATTTTTGAAGATAGAGAAAAATGTGTATAGAGCTTTAGAATTAGTAAAGTGCGATAATAATAAAAAACAAAAACAAATTGTTCTGTATATTCACGTCAAATATTATAATAAAGATGTATTTTCGTATTTGATTGGTTATTATTTAATATGGAGAGAAATCGAAAAGACTTTTGAGAACAAGACAACGCGATGAACAAAGAAAAGACAAAAAAAATTCGTTTATCTTAATTAATTAATAAATAAACACAGCTTCATAAATTCCCTAATATTGTTATTTGGAAATAATTAACCATTATATAATGATTTGCAGCGTTTTTACTTTCAATGAACAATACAGTAAACCTTCGTTTTAACGAACTCCAAGAGACCGAAAAATTGTCTGTTCGTTATAAAAGAATTCGTTATATCCGAAAAATATATTGTATGTATATTATATGTCTTGGTATAAATTCAGGTGGTTAAAAAGAAATATTTTCAATACAGCATTCGCTTTCAGGCACATGTTTATTAAGAAACTACAAAAGCAGTTAAAACTATGCACTATGTACATATATATATCTTATTTCATATTTTACGTAATACTTTAAGATTCATCATCCAAAATACAAAAATTTAAAGAAGAACTTACAATGTCAAAATCACAGCAATTCATTTAAAGTTGAAATAATAATAAAAAAAAAAATGTTTTTTTTTTGTTTGTTTTTTTGCACATCTCGATGAAGATGCAATAGAGGCATCGATTTTTATCTTTATTAGCGATAATCGTTGATGGAGGATTTTGATATCCCGTATTTTTCCGCGATTTTCGATTTCGACTCAATTTTTTATCCACTTCTTGGAGAATCGCCAACCTTATATTTAAATCAATGGATTTTCTCTTGACTTCCTAGGAAACTCGAATTAAAGCATAAAAGCAATAAAAACAGAAAAACTAGCTGAAACTCTAGAAACCGGAAGCTGTCACAGACTGTGAATCACAGAAATGAGCTGAATAGAAGGAAGAGGTAAGGATTTGGACAGAAAGGCGCCGCTCTTTACTGGGAATTAAGACGTATCGTAATTTTTTTCTTCTTTATTTTTCCTTATAACCGAACAAATTCAATTCTGAGGTCCACAAATGTAGTTCGTTAATTCGTTATAAGAGAATATTTCGTTATAAACGAGGAGTGAGCATAGTTTTCTATTAATTTTTCAAGGGACCGCAACGATAGTTCGTTATAAACGGGTGTTCGTTATAACCGTGTTCGTTAAAAAGAGGTTTTACTGTATATTAAATTTATTTTAACTACGGAGGTAAGTGAAAGTCGTGTGTTGTGCAGACTAGACTTCTTTTTTTTCTTTTATCATGTCGATCAAAGGCGTTTACTAAAAATGTTAAATTGATCCTCGGTAGTATTGATGACAAAACTTAAACCCTTAGCGAGATCATCGATCCTTCAACAGAAGCTCGGCGTCCATTAATTACCACCTATCGAATTACTGAGCGTCAATGGGCTTCGCGGTGGCATCCTATCTCCCTCCACAGACCTTACCAGCCTACAAACGAGCGTCTAAAATCTGCGAATTTTGTCACTATCATAAGTGGTATCAAGCCCCTTTTTTGGTTTATTATTTTCAATAACCTTGTATTCGACCAAAAAACAAAATCTCCCCTCCTTTAAAATTTGAGAGCTTATGTTTCAAGACATGTAGAATGTTTTTTTCTCGGGTTCTGCAACTTCACACTCGTCACATTCCGAAACTTACAATAGTATTTCTGAACGCCAGTGCTCCCTATCTCTACAGTCCGACTCCGTCAAGCCTATGGCCACCATATCCTCCCTCACACTCTCTATCCAAGTTTTGCGGGTCTTCCTCGTCTTCGCCTCTTCAGCGGGAGTATTTCATCATTTTATATGGCCACCGCGTTTCGTTCGTCCTCATGACATGGCTGTACCACATGAGTCTCTTCTTTGCTATTTAATTTAAGATGTTCAGCTCAGCCCCTACTTTTTTTTTATTTCCACATTTGGGATTCTTTGCAGCCTGGATATGCCGCAGGCCTTTTTGTCCATTTCCTTGAAACGATTTTAGCACTGCCTATGTTTCTGCTTCATATAAAGTGGTCCCTATGAGGAAGGAATGGTATTTTTTTTTTTTTTTTACGTAAGAAGCGACACCTGTTTGCTCCACAGAACACCATTCAAGATACCTATGATCCTTCTACCATTTCCAATTTTATTTTCGATATCTTTTGACATCTTATATGTAGAATGTGAATGACGAATAAAAAATCCTTTTGTCCGCCGTCCTTCGTATTTTTTTCAAAACTCGACATAAAGATACACGTACTAGCGCATTCAACGATCATCCTAACACTGGACCTTAATATTCGCCGATTAGTTTGAAAATGGCGGACAATTAAATATGATTTAATACAACAACTCAGTAATTTTTGAAGATAGAGAAAAAATATAATAGAGTTTTATATGCAAGAAACTGTGAATAATTATAAAAAGATAAAAAAATTGATAAAGAAAAAAGATAAAGAAATTTACCCACATATACGCCTATAACTTGGTTATTTTTAGATAAGAAAAAAATTGTGTTGAGTTTAACGATCAGGACACCGCGAAGAATAAAAAAAAAAAAAGAGAAAAAGAAAAGGAAAACATTGAAACCTTGCCTATATATTTATATGTAATTTTTCACTTTCACTAATAAAGGACTTTGATATTCGATATAATAAATGATATATACATGATATCGGGGTCTTGAAGTTTGAACTTAATCCAATATAAGTGAACGTACAGTGTCGCTGCCTATGATGATTACCGATGAGATAGAGGAACCCTCCAATTTTAAGCCCTTCCCGTAGGAAGGCTCTTCCCGAATACATGGATGGGAAACAGTACCGAAAGAACAGATTAATCTATATATATATTTTTTTTTTTGGTTTTACTAATTACTAATTACTTAAACTAATTATTATTTATTACTTGTAGTTGGTGTTATGATAGAATTTTCTACCGTATTACGTAAATCTTGTATGCCGATTGCTAAAGAAAATAAACTATAGAACTTAAATAATTTTATTTATAATGAACGACCTGGACCCTAAACCACGAAACCATGTCACAATACCACAGGTGACCCCTGAACATATAAAGATAATTCATTAATTAAAATTTGCCCACTTTTGATCTGAATTGGGAGAAATAAATTGAATTGAATTCTGGTTGCTTTCTTTCTCATCTAATGAAATATTTAGAGTTAATTATGTATTTTGAAGGGCGGAATTTTACTAGGGTCAAGTATGAAACATGTAGTTACCAAAAAAGGCGCTAGATACCGCTTGTGTGAGCGATGAAATTGACAGCTTTTAGACGCTTGTGACTGCAGTAGCTCCTTCAGACTCCTGACCGCCTGATAGCCCCTAGGAGGTATAGCTGTTGCGCAGATCCCCCTTAAGATCCCGTCGGCGATGTCCCCTGGGGTAGTCAGTACTAATCCCTCTATTACTGTCTCCAGGCTTAAGTTGGATCTCGTGGCCGCTTCTTCTTCGTTAGCTGGCAGCAAGTTCCCAGTCTCCTTGCCTAAGGAGATTATCCAAAGGACCTACCTACAGTTTTATTAATGAGGTTGAGTCGATTGCCTCAGCAGCCGAAGTCGCACCACATTGGAAACAAAATCACGATTTAGTGGGCAAAATTCTTTAACTCTTGATGTAATTGAGATAAATGAATAATTCGATTGTCATTTATTAATATCGAATGTTTTTTGTTAGGGAAAGTGGGAAAATTACATCTATTGTGTCCTTTGATCTTTGAAATTATTAATTTTATGAACTGATTTTTTACCTGAATTAAATTTAAACACCTTATTCTAGAGAGGGGCATCTGAAATTTATTTCTCGACTATCCATTATTACTGAAATCGATTATTCCACTTTGGATAGGATTTGTAACCTTTAAGATGCTCTGAACTGTTAGCCGTAATTTTTGGTTAGTTAATGAATCACACATTTATATGAACTGATGTAACTTTATTTATAATTAAAATATCAGCATAGCATCCTTTATATTATAATAATATCGGCCCTAATATTTCCAACTATCGAATATCAAAAATATCGTTTTTCAGATTTGATACTTCGCTCTGGCGTTGCGGGCGATATGGCTTGTGGCAAATTGTCAAAACTTTAGCCCCTTTAGAATTCTCGGAAATGCCTCGAATAAAGTATTGAATATGGCCAATTTTAAATATATAACATGTATTGTTTTATATTGCTCTCTTGAACAGTGCCAATTTTCATATCCGATACATGGAAATGGGATGGACAATATAGCGGTAACATAATGGCATCTTGAAACGGAGTGCTCTGGCCCTAAAATTAGGAGTACTGAGGGATAGTAGAGGGGATGAAGGATGGTATTTTGCACCTTTTTCAGGATTTTATCAAAAATCGGATGTAACGATTTTGATTTAACTCGCTATATCAATGTAGACTTTAATGGGATTTAATATCATGTAGGTTTTATTATGATTGAAGTAGTCTGACAGGGCTTACATGCCAGTAGTCTAAATTTTCTTTCTCTAAAGTATCTTGAATTTTGTAGATTTTATAAAAATAATCATATCATCTTTTTTGGATTGATAAAAAATAGATAAACACAAAAGTTGAACAAATTCGATATACAACAAAACAGAAAATAGCAAAAACTTTTTTTTTTGCAATTTTTGTGTTTTGAGCATAAAAACAGTAATACAGATGTGTAAAATACCGTTGCAAAGCTAAAGATTTTAGAAAAAAATATTATTTTATACCCAAAATTTTAAAAAATAAGTTAACGGAGAATGATGAAAATAGAAAATACAAAATAAAACACATGTTTCTTTTGGAACAAAATGTGTTTTTTTAAGTAATTTATTTTCGTCTCTAAATGTTTTTTAAAATTCTTACATTATATCTAAACAACGCAGGTAAGTGAAAGTCGTGTGTTAAGCGCAAAAGTCTTTTTTTTTCCTGTGGCGCGACAGGCCATGTAGGCAACTGCTACGCGGTGTGATCTGCTTGAAGAACAGACCCGCGTTCCTCGATGATATTCTTCTAGGGAGACATACTTGGGGTAGAGGCTGTGAGTGAATCCCCATTTAATTACTTGCTTGAAAAAAAAAGACTGGGTTCAAACTAACAACTTTTGGCGTAGAAGATTAGCGCGCTAGCCATTCAATCACGGGCTTCTACTCTTTAAGGGAAAAATCGTCAAGAAAGTAATTATTGAAAGTTATTACAGCTGATGATTGAATCACATTCTATAAGTTTAGAAAAATGTGTAATACAACTAACGTGACCAGATTTTTAGATGGGCAAAGCGGGACAACTCTGAAGGAAGGAGGGAGGGAGGGGTTTCAACGAAACTTTTCATACACAATAAATATAGTATCCTAATATTTTTAACATAAGTACAATTTATGAATATAAAAAAACGTATATTTTATTCCTTGACGTATTTTTTATTCGAGTGACTTTGTTTCAGTAGATTGTTGTCGTTTTTTAAAATATTGTAAAAATCTTCACTAGAATTTGTCAAATTATATTTGACACATAAAATGGTTTCAACTTTCAACACTTGAGGTTTAAGGTCGGTTATTCCTTTTTATCATTAACATAAAATACAAGTATGAAGACTACGAGTATTTTAAGCTAAGTTTAAGAAAATGAATGTATTTATGAAATATATAAATAGATTACCTACCTTAATTTTCTATGGTAAGTAGCAGATTTGTTTGTTTAGTTATGTTTAATAATGAAATATTTATTTGTCAAATTAGCTTGCTAGCATGCAGTACGAACACGAAGTGTATCATCTGAGAGACAAATACAATGTTACTGGGTAGCAACAGCAATATGTTAGTTGTCGTAGCCCGTAGGATTCTTAGAACGCAAAACAAATTGAAGGATTCTTAGAACGAAAAATAATGATTTTCATAAATATAAAATTTATTAACTTAATTCTAAAAATCGGGAACTTTGAAAACCGTGGCGGGACGCGGGACAAATTGTAAAAAATCGGGACTGTTCTGCCAAAAGGGACGCCTGCTCACCTGAAATACAACGAATTAATACACGGCATTACTAACTAAAAGAAAAAACTCTTTTTATCTTAGAAGCCAACCTATATTCACTCTAATAAATCTATACAATCTGACACTCAGGTGTTAAAAATAAAATTAATAATGCAATACACGGTTTGTATAAATAATAAAAAAAATACTAAAAAACTAATATAAAACCCGAGAAATGGAACAGGAAAGCTCAGAACAAAAAGAGAACAATGAGTACCACATCAGTGGCCCTGAAGAGATCCAGGTCATTCTGAAAGAGGCCAAAGACAGGCTCGTTGTCGTCCACTTCCACTCGGACGAGTCGCAACCTTCCAAAGAGATGGTCCCCAAGTGCAAGGAGCTCGCCGAAGCAAACAAAGACGTGGTCTTCATGAAGGTGGACATCGGACAGGAGGATCTTGCAAAGAGGTACAACGTTTCCATGACTCCTACCTTCCTCTTCTTCAAGGGCGGCAACGAAATGGAAGTCATCACGGGAGCCAACGAGCGGAGGTTGGAAGAGTTGATTCATAAGCTCAAGCATTAGTTTAGTTTATGCTCCTCTTAAGTCACACACATATCCGATAAAATTTAGGCGTAATAAATATCTCATAAAATTAAACTCTGATGATTTTTATTTAGCCCTACAATCTTCAGGGAGAGTAACTTATTCACCACGTGCGTTAGTAGTTATGATTTTTTTTGTAGGTGCACCCCAACCGACTTCGGGTTTCGGTTGATTCGGATCATTCAAATTACTCTGTGAGATCCGTTTCATTGCAAAATTATCATTAGGTTCTTTCGTACACCATTGTAAATCAGATAAAACAGGCTTCTAACAATCAAGGAATCGGGCAATGTGTGTGTGTCTATTTATTTAACGTCACTTTATGCTACTATGGCTAATCGGACGATGCTACAGTGGGAGTCCTAAATTTGCCTATCGAGTGTTTGTGCAGCAGAGAATATAGAAATCTCAGTCGATTGTTGAGAGTCAGCCGCTTCTGCTTAATGTGAGGCCCCCATATCATCCTTCTGTCGAAAGTGAGTCCTAAGTAATGAACCGTGTTGGTTGGTTTTATCGGTAAGTTATTTATATAGACTGGAGGGCAAGTGTCGTGTCGTAGGGTGAAGGTGATGTGTTGCGATTTGTCAATGAGTTTTATTTTCCGTCTTTTAAACCAGTCTTCTAAATGACCTTAAAATATAATTTTTAAAAATGACACTAAAAATAATATTCCTTCCGCATCCAATCCTTGCAATCCGAAATTTTATGAAAAATGGTAAATACCGCTTATTTTTTCACCTATAAAATCGTCTATAATGGCCTCAAAAGCCTACTAATTGCAGACCTAGCCCGAACTAAATATACCTCCTTTAATTCCGAACTACCAGCCCAATCATAACCCAGTAGTTCGTAACCTCTCATCTACATTTATTCCTGACAATCCTCGGAGAGTTTTTAATATCACTCAAATGAAAAAAATGGCTAAAAATCCTATGCTTTAATATTAACCTTAACAGGTTGTCATTTTCACTTTCACTTACTATATATAGCATTTCCAAGTCAAATTCAACCTTTTCCAAGTCAAATTCAACCTTTTCCAAGTCAAATTCAACCTTTTCCAAGTCAAATTCAACCTTTTCCAAGTCAAATTCAACCTTTTCCATTTCAAATTCAGCCTTTTCCAAGTCAAATTCAACCTTTTCCAAGTCAAATTCAACCTTTTCCAAGTCAAATTCAACCTTTTCCAAGTCAAATTCAACCTTTTCCAAGGCAAATTCAACCTTTTCCAAGTCAAATTCAACCTTTTCCATTTCAAATTCAACCTTTCCCAAGGCAAATTCAACCTTTTCCAAGTCAAATTCAACCTTTTCCAAGTCAAATTCAACCTTTTCCAAGTCAAATTCAACCTTTTCCAAGTCAAATTCAACCTTTTCCATTTCAAATTCAACCTTTTCCATTTCAAATTCAACCTTTTCCAAGTCAAATTCAACCTTTTCCAAGTCAAATTCAACCTTTTCCATTTTAAATTCAACCTTTTCCAAGTCAAAGTCAACATTTTCCATTTCAAATTCAACCTTTTCCATTTCAAATTCAACCTTTTTCGATTTCAATTAAAAAATCAAATTAGCATGATTTTATGCTTTTATTGTTATTTTAATTACACATTATGTTTTTAACCCTGGTGGCTTGTTAACTGCTCCCAGGGGCCTTTTTACATAAAATTAGTCACGATTATAATAATAAGTATAACCGATACTTTAATTTTTAGACATTTTCGATACAAGGTCTGGTAGTCGGATTAGCGGGGGTTCGTTTTATTTTGGTTTTTAAATCGCGGGCGAAAATATCGCGCTCGCTCAAGTAGAGGTTTATTTTAACTTTTTCGTATTTATTGGATACTATTCACAGTAGCTGCGTTCCCAAGGGTCTTTACCGATTATACCATTAATTTTAATCGCGCTCGCTCAAATATGGATTTATTATTCCAATAAATACGAAAAAGTTAAAATAAACCTCTACTTGAGCGAGCGCGATATTTTCGCCCGCGATTATAAAACTAAAATAAAACGAACCCCCATTAATCCGACTACCAGCCCTTGTATCGAAAATGTCTAAAAATTAAAGTATCGGTTATACTTATTGTTATAATCGTGACTAATTATATGTAAAAGGCCCCTGGGAACAGTTAACAACCCACCAGGGTTAAAAACATAATGTGTAATTAAAATAACCATAAAAACATAAAATCATGTTAATTTGATTTTTATTTTTTAATTGAAATCGAAAAAGGTTGAATTTGAAATGGAAAATGTTGAATTTGAAAAGGAAAAGGTTGAATTTGAAATGGAAAAGGTTGAATTTGACTTGGAAAAGGTTGAATTTGAAATGGAAAAGGTTGAATTTGACTTGGAAAAGGTTGAATTTGAAATGGAAAAGGTTGAATTTGAAATGGAAAAGGTTGAATTTGAAATGAAAAAGGTTGAATTTGAAATGGAAAAGGTTGAATTTGAAATGGAAAAGGTTGAATTTGAAATGGAAAAGGTTGAATTTGACTTGGAAAAGGTTGAATTTGACTTGGAAATGCTTTAAATAACGGAGGTAAGTGAAGTTCGTGTGTTGTACTCACCAGATTTTAATTATTCATATTCATCAGCTTTACTAAAATCCTACTAATTTTAGGACACAATAACAAGGTATGGAAGTAATTTAGATCATTTAAAAATTTTTTTTTCGACAGTTTTTCATAAAAATCTGGTGAGCGCAACACACGACTTTCCCTTACTTCCGTTATTTATATCAATTCATAAATTTTTAAACAAATATTATAAACGAAAATAAATTGTTAAAGAATTATTTAAATTGGATTTTAATAGAAACATGAGTTTGTTTTGTCGGCTTTTCAACGCTCTCCGTTTACTTTTACAATAGTTGTATAAGATAATATTTTTTCTAAAATCTTTAGCTTTCCAACGGTATATTATATATCTATATTACTGCTTTTGTGTTCAAAAACAAAAAATTTCATTAAAAAATATTTTCTCAGTTTTCTCCTTTGGTTGTTTATTAAATTCGCTCAACTTACATATTTAGCTGTTAATTATCATTGCTAACAAGATAATATAAGTATTTTTATAGAATCTACAAAATTAAAGGTACTTTAGAGGAAGAACATTTAAAATATCGGCATTTAAACCCTATCTAACTATTTCAGTCAGAATGAAACCTATATGACATTAAATCCCATTAAATTTTACATCGATATAGGGAGTTTAATCAAAATCGTTTGAGCTGTTTTTGAGAAACTTGTAAAAAAGTGCAAAATGCATGGTATAAAGTGGCTCATCTGGTAAGCTCATTTTGATGAAAAAAAGTTTGTAACGTCTCGGGCGTATATTTGTCTTAAATATGAAATTTCAGTTTCATAGGACTTTTCGTTTCCGCCCGGGAGTTACCACACACGGACACACACACACACAGACCTTTATGGAGGACTTGGTCATTTGGACTCAGGATACCCTAAACGTGTATTTCCGTCGAAAACTGGAATTCGAAAATGTTTACGATCGCAATACTTTCCCTTACTATATATTTCATATATAGGTAAGTGAAAGTAAAAAAGAATTATTGTTTTCAACTATTTTAATTAATTATTTTATCTTACGACACACTCATTGCATAATGATGTTGATTACTAAATAATATATTGCAGGAGTTAGGAACTGTCATGGTATGCAATACTAAAATATTGTTTATCTCTACTAGAAAAGGACAGTTTTATTGCTCGTGTTTTAACTTTTTGACTGTCACGAGGTAATGAAACAACTTGTTGATGTGCATTCATGCATGTACGTGTATACACACACAAACACACACACACACACACACATATATATATATATATATATATATATATATATATATATATATATATATATATATATATATATATGCGTGTGTGTGTGTGTGTGTGTGTGTGTATGTATATGTATACAACGGTCAAAAGTTTGAGACTACCTATGGTTTATATAAATTACTCTCTTCAGCATTTTGGCGCTCGGAGTTTTTCTCTTTGTGCATTATGTGGGTTGTACTACTCAATTCAACTGAAAATTCATTATTTTTAACGGTTGTTCAATGAAGAAAAAACGAAAATTACCTGTGCAGTGAACTTCTTACAACGTTGGCTGTCGAGAAATCAGTAGATCAAACTAAGAATAATATTTATGTTCCCGATTCCCATTAGGGGATTACTAGACTGTAAATAAGCTCAGGACAAAAAAATCACGTTGTTTATTCTTATTTATTTGTATCATATTAGATGTTTCAGTAATAAATTGCTGTTGGCCGCGACTTCGTCAGCGTCAATTTCTGTTATAATCAATATTAGGAAGTTTTTAAAGGAATATATTTTAAAGTACTTCTGCGTAAATTATATTTATGTTTAGTTCTTTTTTCTTGTGGTAGAAGAACATTCTGATTTTCTCCGCAACCCGATCATGACAATGCGGTCATATAGTTGGACGTGTGAAAAGCAGTCTTGACGTAAATCGATTCCTACGTGTTTAAATATTTGCCCCTGTGATTTATTAATTGTTAGGTCAAAAGATAACTTAACGGGAAATTGAATTATTTTTTGGAATCATAGGGATGCGAGGTTAGTTTTCCCCGTTTTTATCCACATTTTCTACTGATTCTATTGGTCGCAGCATAATGTTATGTAGCCTAAAGCTTTCCAAGATAAATGGACTATCTAACACAAAAAGTAGTTTCTGAGATTAGCGCGTTCAAACAAACAAATCAACTCTTCAGCTTTATAATATTAATATAGATTAGATTTTATCAAATTATTTCTTATTATTTAAGATATTGACAAACCTTTCTCTGCACCTAATTAGCAAATGTTTAAAAAAAATAAAAATACTAATAAGAAACTTTTGGTATTCTAGAGTTTATTAATGATTTATTGATGTAAACCATACGTTGTCTCAAACTTTTGACCGGCAGTGTATAAGCGTCAATAAACTTTTATTTGTCCTGTAAATATTATGTTTTGTCCCTGTCCAATAATCGCAGTTCTAAAGAATATTAAGTGGTTTGTTGGCATATGTCGCATTTATCTTACTATTAAGCAAACATGCGAGTGAATTATTTTAAATAAATCACTATTAAACTGGAATTTTAATGATTGTCCAGGTGACAAAACATCGGATGTAGTGTTTTTTCGTTTGCCCCACCTTCCCTCCCCCCCCAGTAGGTTAGTACAATGAAACATTACTTTATACAAAAAATATTATATGGTTATTAATTACGCTTGTACATAATTATTTATTACAATGTCTACTATGATGCTAGCATATAGATTATTGTTTGCTTCATAATTTTAACGAGTTTTTTGCATGTTCATTGTGGTCCCTATTATATTTTATTATCCTTCCTCCAGTAGCATTGTTATTTATTTTAATGATATATTTACCTGTATTCGTAATCATTATTTATAAAAATAAATACATATCTTAATCCTTAATTTATTTATTTACGTTATTGTTTGTTGTAGGATAGAAAGAGACAGCAGAATACAGGATTATACCGCGCTCAGCCCCTAAACTGATTTCAAACTTTATTTTAGAAGCACATGACGTAAGGTAAGACTGAAATTTACTAAAAATAAACATTTTAATGTGAATTGTATGTTTATTCATTTAACGTCACTTTATGCATATGGCTAATCGGATGGTAAAGTGGGAGTCCTAAATTTTTCCTTGCCAGGTTTAATTAGGATAGAGATCCTCAAGAAGTATCTAACATCGCACAGGCTCGGAACCACCTTTTTACGTTCCCTCCGAAGGACGACAAACCTAGGTAGTTTTTACTCCCAGTTAAAAAACTTAAGGCTAACAAGGTTTGAAACTAAAAACTAAAAAACAAAACAAAAAAACTAAAAGGTTTGAACTAGTAACCATGTCCATAGAATGCTGTTATGCTAGCCACTACGCTAAAGGTGACCCCTTAATGTGAATTAATCACCAATTTATCAAAATATTTGTGCTTAGTGATTTCATTATACTGTTGCATTATGAATAATTAAGTATTATATAAATTGCTTAAGCCCCCAAGGACAGCTTTAACACAATCCTCCCATCGACGCTTCGGCCTACCTCTCGGACCCCTATCAGTTGGTACAACGAAACCAGATTTTTAAGAATTCGTTCCTCACAGAGCATAACAAAGTTCACGCCCATTTAAGTCGCCACGATACTATTAACTCAATTACACTCACAGGATTATAACCTTCGTAATTCCGCGTTGTCAAACCTTCTAAATTTTCCTGTGGTGTCATCCCTCTTTAGACCTCAATGTAGATTCTAATTCTCGAAAACCTCAAGGCGTTTTTCCTCAGAGAAAGCGAGCACTCACATCCATGCAGATCCGTCGGGAGAATAACAGTTTCATAAATTCTCACCTTTAAGTTTTTAGACAGAACTCACGAGCTAAGTAATTTCGCAATTGAATAAAAACTCGCATATCTCACCATTAATCACTACTTAAGTTCCACATTTGTATAGAACCTAAATACATAAATTTCTATACGTGTTCAAGCGTTTATACTCATGTATCAAATATTATGTATCATTATATTATATTATTATGTATCAAATATATTATATCACCAAGATCGTCATCGTTTCTACTACTACTAATCTATCTATTATTTGGTATATTAGCCTATGTTTATACATTATTTATTTCATTACTTACTCGGACCTATAAATGAAATATAGAAAATGAGAAAAATTATTACTATCATGAAAATTTACGAATTCCAGTTTCCACGGAAAACGCGTTTTAGGGTGGTCCAAATAACCATGTCGCGGGAAAAGTTCTGTGTGTGTTTGTTTGTTAAGTCTAGCACGAAAACGAAATATATTAAATAGAATCATATATATAGAAACTTAAATTTCACATTTGAGACCACTGTACTCTAAAGATGTTCCAGTAACTTTTACATCGAAATCGGCAAACGAGAAGAGCCACATTACACCATGCATTTTGCACCTAATTACGATTTTCTCGAAAACGGCTCAAACGATTTGGATTAAACTATATATATATATATCGATGTAAAATTTGGTGAGCTTTAACGTCATATAAGTTTTATTCTGATTGAAATAATCTGACAGGACTTAAATGCCGATATTTTAAATTTTCTTCCTCTAAAGTACCTTAAATTTTGTAGATATTAAAAAAATAACAATATAATCTTATTATTAACGGTAATAAATAGGTAAATACATAAGTTGAACGAATTCGATATCTAACTTAAGGGGAAAACTGCTAAAATATTTTTTTAATGTTACTTTTCGTTTTTAAACAGAACAGTAATACAGATCTATAATATACCGTTGGAAAGCTAAAGATTTTAGAAAAAATATTATCTTATACGCAAGCTTGTAAAAGTTAATAGAGAGTGATGAAAATACGATAAAACTAACCGATTGTTACTTTCACTTACTATATATATTAAGGAGAAGTATTGCGATCGTGAAAATTTTCGAATTCTAGTTTTCAACGGAAATACACGTTTTAGGGCCCCCTGGGTCCAAATAACCAAGTCCCGCAAAAAGGTCTGTGTGTGTGTGTGTGTGTGTGTGTGTGTGTGTGTGTGTGTGTGTGTGTGTGTGTGTGTGTGTGTGTGTGGTAACTCCCGGGCGGAAACGGTAAGTCCTATGAAACTGAAATTTCATATTTAAGACAACTATACGCCCGAGACGTGACAAAACTGTTTTCATTAAAATGAGCTTACCAGAAGAGGCACTTTATACCATACATTTTGCACCTTTTTTCGATTTTCTCGAAAACTGTTCCGTCGATTTTGATTAAACTCGCTATATCGATGTATAATTTAATGGGCTTTAATATCATGTAGATTTTATTCTGATTAAAATGGTCTGACAGGGCTTAAATGCAGATATTTTAAATTTTCTTCCCCTAAAGTACCTTTAATTTTGTAGATTCAATAAAAATAACTATATTATCTTGTTAACGCTGATAAAAAAAACAGGTAAATATATAAATTGAATAAATTCGATACCCAACTAAAGGAGAAAACAGGAAAAAAAAAATTAATGCAATTTTTCGTTTTGAACTTAAGGGCAGTAATATACATGTATGATATACCGTTGGAAAGCTAAAGATTTTAGAAAAAATATTATCTCATACACAAGCTTTTAAAAGTTATTAGAGAGGGATGAAATGAACATAAAACTAACTGATTATTTTAGATTATAATATAATAGATTTTTTTATCTCTAACTGTATTTGAAAATTCTTTCATTGATTTTAAAAAGTGAAAGTCGTGTGTTGCCCGCACCAGATTTTTTTAGATAATAATATAATACATTTTTTAATAAAACACATGTTTCTATAGAAATCCAATTTCAATATTTTTTTATTATTTTCACTCATGACTTCTATATTCTCTACTGCACAAACACTCTTCTTTAAAAATCCGAAAAAAACTAAATACTTATACCTACTTACTAAAACCCATATGGACATACGCCTCTCAAATTTATGGAATAGCGAAACCAACTCAGATTGCAAAAATCCAAACTTTTCGATCAAAAACTTTAAGACTTATTACTCGATCACCCTGGTATGTCAGTAACAAAACTTTAAATACAGACTTGCAGATACCAATGGTACAAGATCACATTGGAACTTCTTACATAAAATTTTTTGACAAACTTCACGGACATACTAACAAACTCATACAAAACATGGCCACGACAGACATGCCAGGGAATATTCAAAGAAGGCTGAAAAGAAGCTGGCTAAGAGATCTCCTTAAGTAAACTCTTTTAAATTTCAAGTTAGGAGTAGATGCCAATGGGTATCGACCTCCCTCATGCCTGACACGCCCTTTATATCAATTGTTATCAAATCCGCTTATTGTCACGGGCTGAGCGACAGGTGTGGATGTAAAAATAAATGATAAAAAAAAAAAAAAAAAAAATTTCACTCATTCACTAATTTTCTCTCTAACTGTATTTGAAAATTTTTCAATCGATTTTCACAACGGATGTGAGTGAAATTCGTGTTGCCCGCACCAGAGTTTTTATCTCTGTATTTAAAATTTATTGAATTGATTTTAACAACGATGCTAAGTGAAAGTCATGTGTTGAGGGAACCAAAAAATAAATTTCTAATTATTTATTCAATTCTCAATTTGTTAATACAATAGTTCTGAAAATAGGCGAACGAAATTATAATCAAATATGAAATATACAATGTTGAACACTACATCTCCATTTGACTCCAAGCCGTACAGTGGCCGGAGTGTGATTAATATTCCTGAGTTTATCTCATGGTGTGCCTGTCAGGTCTGGACGTGGAGTCTGTGACTTATGTTGCTCTGACGATCATGCCAATGATTATTTCTCTTATGAATAGTTTGTTAGCATAAAAAAAAATCTTAATTGATTTTTAAATATGTTTTCGAACATCAAAGTCCTCGAATCACGCATAATTCATCAAATATAATCAACCATATTGTCTTGTTCGTCAAAATCAGACAATTTTATCCAAGCTTGTTGCGCAATAAAAAGTTACGAGTTTAAATATGGATTTTAAATGTGGATCGATGATTTTTTCTATTAATATTAACTGTAGAGATGAATTATTCATATTAATATTAAAATGAGTTTTATGTAAAGACATAAATTATAAAAAAATGTCAATTTATTTTATTCTAGAAAAAACTATGGATTCTCATAAAAACTGTTAATAGCTTTTTTTTTCTTTCTTTTTTTTAACTTCTTTATTCGAATCAAAACACAGACATATTACAGTGCAAGTAGAAGTCACTATCCCACTAAGGCGAGCCCTTGTGTGGGAAAGGAGTTAACTTGCGGCAATTCAATAAAAGTACAATAACAAACATAAAGCAATACAATTAATACAAAAAGCAATTATAAGAAACAGTTAAACAGTACACAGAAATAAACTGTAATTGACTAAACCAAAAGCAATAAGGAATACAAATTCATATATCTTCTTCCGATGAAAACTCGAATTTAAAAATGTTCACGATCGCTATAATTTCCCTTACTCTATATTTCTTGTATAGGTAAGTGAAAGTAACAATTACTCCTAAATTAACTTGTCTTGATTATCAGACAAAAACATAAATTTTTTTTAGATAATAAATTATTATTAGACAATAACTTTAAAGTATTTTTAATAAATACAAAGCTTTACAAGTTCATTATATATCTTCTTTACCAAGTATTTTTATTTTGACGACTTTCAACTCCTTGAAAGTAAAAGTTTTTTCCAAAAAGAAAAAAAGTTAAGTAAAGAAATTTATATTTTTTTAGTATTAAACAATGATGTTTGAAAGACTTAAACATGTTTTTAATTATGTAAAATAATATTATTTTTACTTGAACTAAAAAACAGTATAACTTTTCCTGCAATGTACAAAAATTATTCTTTACGAATTATCCCTTGTAAGTGACCTTCTTTATGCAAAACAAAATATAAATACTTTTTTTATATATTTATAATTAATTAGGAAATGTATTTAAATTATTTAATCTATTAAAATACTATTTGTTTGTTTAAAAAAAACAAACATTACACACCTTCTCTTTTTTTTATTATTATAAAAAATAATATATTATACCTCTTAAGTGTTTTTATTAATATTTAAAAACCCAACAACCAAAAAACAATATTTGTTTTTTTATTATTACTGGTTATCAATGAAAATACGACTCAGAAGTGTTTTTGGTACATAAAAATATTTAAAACGTTTATTTTGTGGGTAAAAATTTGCATCCCTTTTACAATATATCAAATGGATTAGAATAGAATTAAATTCTATCGAAAGTGAACTTCCCTGATTAATTATAAAATAAAATATAATAAAAATATTTTGTTTTGTTTTGGTTTATGTTTTATATATAGTAATAATTAAAAAAACTAATAAAAAGTAGTTTCGATAATTTAATGTAGTTAATTCATTCCTTGCGTTTAAAAAATCTATAATGATTTTTAATATTACGTAATTATAATAAAATTATTTAAAAGTGCTTTTATGACTACAAAATGTCATGGAAAAAAAATGTCTTTTTTTTTAAATTTAAAAAAATATGAACTCTATAAAAATGTATATATTTTATTTTAATAAGAAATGATGATAAGAAAATACCTTTTAAATATTTTTATGTTGAAATAAAAATTTCATTCCCTTTGTTAAGTTATAGATTATTATTTAAATTTAAGAAATAGTTATATAAACTTCTTTGAATGAAACAAAACAACAAAAAAACGATAATTCATTATTTTTTCTTATATAACTCACTTATAGTCCTACTTGCTGTAAAAATTTCTATCTTGAGAATAAAGTCCTTTTTTGTTTTGTCTTTTTTTGAGACATTGCTTAAAATATTTCAAAATTTCCTGAAAAAAACAAAACAACAAAAACACAATGTCTTATTTTATTTTGATTGAATTAGTTTCAAGTATTTTTTCTGCATGAATATATTTACAAGTTACTTTTTGGGGAAAATAAAAACTTTCATCCCTTCTTTTTTTTTCTTTTATTGATTATTATTTAAATTTAAGAAATAGTCAAATAAACATCCTGAAAATTTATTTCTTCGTACAAAAGTATATATTATTTAATTTTGAAATATTGATTTCATCCTTTGTGTAACGTATGGAATGTATTTTTTAGTATAAAAACCTCTTGAAAGTGAATTTCATTAAGCGAAAAAATTATTTGTATTTTTTAAATATTAAATAATAGTGAGGAAGTGATTCAATAGGGTTCTTGATAATTAAAAATATTTTAAAATTAATTTCTTATGGAAAAAAAAGAGCATCCCTTGTGGGGATCGAACCCACGACCTTTGGATTAGAAGTCCAACGCGCTATCCACTGCGCCAAAGGGACGGGTGGGGAAGGGGGTCTTGATTAAGGCTCTTAGCCTCTCTCTGGTATTATATAATATATACATTGTATTTATATAATATATAGCATACACGCCTACATACATGCCCTATTATACAAATAAACTTGAATTTAAAATAAATTATATAAGGAGTTTCTGTTTAATATTGTCAATATAATAGTTCTATTTCCAATTATGAGGTTAATATTCTATATCCTTTTTTAGTATTTATATTTTATACTTCTTGATTATATATTCTGAGAAAATTTTATTATTAAATTAAATATAATTTCAAATTAAATGTTTTCATTAATTGTTGAGATGAGTCAACTCAACTTTGTATTATTTAGTTATTAACATATGATTTTTAAATTAATAAAAACATGTGTAATGATTTTTTTTTTTTTACTACTAAAGAGTAAAATCATATGTTTTTAATAAATACAGTACTCATTTTATTTTTTAAAAATCATAAGGAAAAACCTAAATTACTGATTACTAAGTATTCCACATACATACATACATACATTATATATATATATATATATATATATATATATATATATATATATATATATATATATATATATATTTAATGGTTGTGAATTATATTTATCGAATAACTTGGTTCTCTTTCTTTTCTTTAAAATTCATATTTTTATAGATTTACACTCTAGTCGCGTAAAAGGTGTATGTGTCGAAAGTCTATCACAAAAATGAACAGTCGTACGAAACTAAACTAACATATTTAATACATCATAATCGGTTGACCGAAAGTGCTACTTTATTTATGTATTTTGCACCTATTTACGATTTTCAACAAAACGGCTTTAAGGATTTTGATTAAACACACTGTAACGACGTAATATTTAATGGGGTTTAATTACATATAATTTTTGTAAGTCTGACAAGGCTTAAATGCCGACATTTTATTTTTTTTCAAAGTACTTTAATGTTGATGTAAAAAAAAAAATTACCATATCGTCTTATTAGGACTGATAAAAAGTGGCTAAATGTTAAAGTTGAACGAATGTGATAACTAACTAACTAAAGGAGAAAGAAACGAAAATATTTATTTATTGAAATTTTTGGTTTTCTTAACATGATAACTGTAAATGTAAATAGATGTATAATAAATATGAATGTTCAATGATTTTGATAACCTACTAAAGGAGAAAAAAGAAAAAATATTTTTTTTATGTAATATTTGTTTATTTGAACATAAGAACAGTAATAAAAATGTATAATATACTGTTGGAAAGCTAAAGATTTTAGAAAAAATATTATCTTATATACAATTTTGTAAAAGGTAATGTTAAGTGACAAATAGGGCATACAATTATCACTGATAATTATACGTAACATTTTGATATTGCTGTATTATTTAATCTGAATCGTATGTTTACTACGAAACTAAATAAACTTTTTATTTAATTTGACTTCAAAGTTTTTAAATTTAAATTTATTTAATAGTTCTTAAATTAATTTTAACAGCCGAGGTAAGTGAAAATCGTGTGTTGCCCGCACCGTATTTGTTGGTTTGGTTTCATCGTCCCAGTTATGACCTATTTATGTTACTTTATTTTTTTATTTCTCACAAAAAGAATATAACATCTAACTGTATTTACGAGATGTAGTGTGTTTTTAGATAAGAACATCATGGCTTTTATTCTTACAAAAGAGAAACCATTTATCACGTTCGACCCGAGGTATCTCCCTTCAGATCCGGATGGAACGATTGTTTTCTACTTTTTTTTTTCTCTTTTCCTCTTCTTCCTAGACCGAAAAATAATTCGTATCCCCATAGTTCTCTCGCCTTCACACGTACCGTCCTACCAGGACAGGGATCAAGCAGAAAAGAGTCCTCAAGTAGCCAGCTCATTAGGACGCGTCAGGAAAATAACGGTTACTGTAATAAAGGTCCAAAAACCTTTTAAGAAATTACTCTGAGAACACCAGCTGCGCCACACTCTCTTATTATTTTAACGTCGGTCGTTGTTAAGCAGTATGTCTACTTGGCTGTGAAAAGAGAATTAAAAATATGGTGCTTCTATCAATCACCACTACGCCTCTCACACTTACCATCCCGCATGATAAAAAAAAAATCTGGCGAGGGCAACACACGACTTTCACTTACCTCCATTTTTAAAATCAATGAAATAATTTTCAAATACAGTTAAAGATAAAAATACGTGAAACTATTAAGGAATTAATCAAATTGATTTCTATAGTAACATGTGTTTCATTAAAAAATCTATTATATTATTATCTAAAATAATCAGTTAGTTTTATCTTATTTTCATCACTCTCTATTAACTTTTAAAAGCTTGTGTATCAGATGATATTTTTTCTAAAATCTTTAGCTTTCCAACGGTATATCATACATGTATATTACTGCTCTTATGTTCAAAAACGAAAAATTGCATTAAAAAAATATTTTTTCTGTTTTCTCCATTAGTTGTTTATCGAATTTATTCAATTTATATATTTACCTGTTTTTCATCAGCGTTAACAAGATAATCTAGTTATTATTATTATTGAATCTACAAAATTAAAGGTACTTTAGAGGAAGACAATTTAAAATATCGGCAATTAAGTCCTGTCAGACCATTTTAATCCAAATAAAACCTACATGATATTAAAGCCCATTAAATTCTACATCGATATAACGAGTTTAATCAAAATCGTCGGAACCGTTTTCGAGAAAATCGAAAAAAGGTGCAAAATGCATGGTATAAAGTGCCTCTTCTGGTAAGCTCATTTTGATGAAAAAAGTTTTGTCACGTCTCGGGTGTATAGTTGTCTTAAATATGAAATTTCAGTTTCATAGAACTTACCGTTTCCGCCCGGGAGTTACCACACACACAGACCTTTTTGCGGAACTTGATCATTTGGACTCAGGGGACCCTAAAACGTGCATTTCCGTTGAAAACTGGAATTCGAATACTGGAATACTTGTTAGCTGATTTTGATGAAAATGTTGCTGTAATATCTTGGGCGTATACCCATCTTAAATATGTACACAGGGACCTTATAACATATATTTTCGTTGAACTTTTTTCAGATCAAATAATGTATTATATTATTATCTACAACAATCACCTAGTTTTGTCCGGTTTTAAACACTCTCCATTATAACACTTTTTGAAAATATTTAATTTTCCAACTGTATATGAAATGAAATGAAAAAATATCTTTATTCAAGTCCCCTTAGAAAAAGAACAAAGAAAACGAAAAATTGCCTATGGTCAAGTTACTTTAAAAAAAAAAAAACTAAAACAATTTAATAAATCTACTAATCTTTGCATACTTAGATACACTTGGAGCACACATTTATATACACATACTACAGATACCTATATTTACCATGGAACGGAAGATTGAGATTCAAGTAGGTAATGGTAGAGTTTATGTTTGAAAGAAGAGAGAGAGGCTGTTTTACGGATAGAGATAGGCAGGAAATTCCAAAATAATGATGAGCGAACGAGAAAGGATTTGTGAAAGGAAGCAGTTCTGTGAGATGGGGTATAAATATTGATTAATTGGGTTCTAGTGTTCAACGAATGGATGTCTGAGCGGAGGGTGAGGAGCTCAGTTATGTAGGAAGGTTTTCCATTTTTTACTTTCACTTACTATATATAGAAAGAGAAAATATTGCGATCGTGAAAATTTTCGAATTCCAGTTTTCAACGGAAATACACATTTTAGGTTCCCCAGAATCCAAATAACCAAGTCCCGCAAAAAGGTCTGTGTGTGTGTGTGAGTATGTGAGTGGTAACTCCCGGGCGGAAACGGTAAATTCTATGAAACTGAAATTTCATATTTAAGACAAATATACGCCCGAGACGTTACAAAACTTTTTTTATCAAAATGAGCTTACCAGAAGAGCCACTTTATAGAATAGAATAGAAAAATGAACTTTATTCTGGGACATAGTCCCTTAAGAATAACATTGTTGTTACAAATAAATATAGCTCTTCTGGCCAGAATACATTAAATAGATTGAACTTATTTACGGACTTAATTATTCACATAAACAAAGTAGATTAAAAAAAAAAAATGCATTTTGCGGTTCCGACGATTTTGATTAAACTCGCTATATCGATGTAAAATGTAATGGGCTTTGATATCATTTAGGTTTTATTCGGATTAAAATGGTCTGAATGGGCTTAAATGCCGATATTTGAAATTTTCTTTCTCTAAAGTACCTTTAATTTTGTCGATTCTATAAAAATAACTATATTATCTTGTTACCACTGATGAAAAACAGGTAAATTTATAAATTGAATGAATTCGATACCCAACTAAAGGAGAAAACAGAAATAATATTTTTTTAATGCAATTTTTCGTTTTTGAACATAAGTAATATACGTGTATACCGTTGGAAAGCTAAAGATTTTAGAAAAAATATTATCTTATACTCAAGCTTTTAAAAGTTAATAGAGAGTGATGAAATGAACATAAAACTAACTGATTATTTTAGATAATAATATAACAGATTTTTTAATGAAACACATGTTTCTATAGAAATTCAATGTAATTAATTCCTTAATAGGTTCACGTACTTTTATCTCTAACTGTTTTGAAAATTCTTTCATTGATTTTAAAAATGGAGGTAAGTGAAAGTCGTGTGTTGCCCGCGCCAGATTGTTTTTAATAAAACACATGTTTCAATATAAATT
Source organism: Piezodorus guildinii (assembly GCA_023052935.1). Classification (NCBI taxonomy): domain Eukaryota; kingdom Metazoa; phylum Arthropoda; class Insecta; order Hemiptera; family Pentatomidae; genus Piezodorus; species Piezodorus guildinii. Next base: position 92,055,846 of record CM041294.1, read on the forward strand.
CAATTTAATTAATTCTTTAATAGTTTCATATATTTTTTATCCCTAACTGTATTTGAAAATTCTTTCATTGATTTTAAAAATGGAGGTAAGTGAAAGTCGTGTGTTGCCCGCACCAGATTTTTAATGTTTGTAATAGGTAAGAACCTTGTAAGTATTATCGTCGAACAGAAGGATAAAGCCACTTTAACTAGGTGTAATAACTAGAAATATAATCACGTCTACTTTAAAAATAAATCTTATAAAACAAATCATCTGACGTTTCAATTTGGTTTCCAGTTCATATCATACATCTATGTTACTACTCATATATTTGGAGAAAAAAAATCTTTTGGAGAAAATCTTAATTAGGACTAAAATGCATAGTCTTCTAGTTTGTTGAGAAAGTAACTGTAACAGCTCAGGCATATAGGCTCTTTATATGATTATTTGGAATCATGGGAACCAAAACCATGTATTTCTTTGCCAAATTTGGAATCGGAATGGAGTTTAGACTCAGAATCGTTACAAATAAAAAGTAAATTTCATTAATTCTTCTTAAATTTCTCGAAATTATACAATTAAAAACAAGAATCTTTTCATTAAGTCACATACACATATATGTATATGTGTGTATGTGTGTGCTTGTTCGTATTTTTGTTTTGCTTTTCCGTAATGCTTACACACACAGCATCAAATTCAAACTCTTTAATATGTTTCAACTGAGACAGGCATGTATCTATCTATCTGAAGTACATGGATTCATTATTAAAAAGTTCTAAAATAAAACATAATATCCTTCAGCATATAATTTATTAAATAAAAAAGACCTAAAATAACATGTATATAGACAGTGTTTATATAAATTATAAAAAGATTGGAAAGCTAAAAAAAAAAAAAAAAAAATCCTTGACATAAATCCAGTACTATCAGGAAAGAGAGTTGACTTTTAAATCCTTCTTTGTAAAGTATTAGCGAAATGGATGCCGGGTATTATCCTTTAAAGCCAGACCCTATCAGACGTGTTTCGAATCCCGTTAAACAACTGATTTAAAGTCTGCTCGTTTTAAAAAAATCATGCTTACTCATCTCGAGCACGTGATCTTCCTTCTAATTCCTTGCTCCGACTTCTTTTACTTCACTATATTTATCTGCTTCCTTCAAAAATATTTATAAAAATTTTGTGTGGACAACACACGACTTTCACTTACCTCGGCTGTTAAAGCAATTTAAAAACTATTAAATAAACTTAAAGTTAAAAAAACAAAACATAATTTAAATAAAAAGTTTATTCAGTTTCGTTAGGATGACATTGTTAATTATTCTGAATCTATAAAATTAAAGGTACTTTAAAAATTCGACATTTAAGCCCTGTTTACACTATTTCCATCAGAATGAAACCTACTTGGTTTTAGAGCCCAAATAATTTTACATCGATATAATCTGAATCGTAAAGCTTAGTCTTCTTACTTTCACATATGAATACATGAAAGATATAGTAAGGGAAAGTGTTGCGATCGCGAAAATTGTTGAATTCCAGTTTTCAACGGAAATTAACGTTTTAGGATCCTCTGAGTCTGAATAACCAAGTCCTGAACAAAAAGATCTTGTGTGTGTGGGTATGTCTGGTAGGAGAACAAAAAAGTCAAAAAGTCGTTCGAAACTGAAGTTTCATATTTAAGACAACTGTGCGTTCAAAAGGAAAGCAACATTTTCATCAAAATCGGCAAACCAGAAGAGCCACTTTACACCATGCATTTTGCACGATGTCGAATTTGTTGGACATTAATACCATATAGATTTCATTCTGATTGAATTAGTCTGACAGGGCTTAAATGCTGATATTTTAATTTTTTTTTTTCCTCTAAGGTACCTTTGATTCTGTATATTAGAAAAATTTTATCATATATCCTAGTTAGCATTGGTATTGAACGGGTAAATATATAAGTTGAACGAATTCGATGTCCAACTGAAGCATAGTTGAGAGGATTATTCCAAGTTAACATTCTTTTTTGTGAAATTAAGGCTTTCAAAAAGAATCTTCACGGACAAATATAACATGATAGGTGATCGAATAGCTTGTTTTTACTGACAGGTGCTTGCTACTGCGCAATCAAAACCTTAAAATCGGTAATTTTCTAACATTTCTAAAATGACGAGCGTATAGAACAGAAGATACATGATGTATCACAGAAGATATTGAACAACATTTTATTTGTTTATGGGTATTTGAATAACTACCTTCTTCTATAAGTTTTAAATTATAGGTTGTTTTAACGTCATTTTATGCTACTGTGCTGATATTAAAGTGGAAGTCCTAAATTTTGCCTTTCCATTTAATTAGGATGGGGATCTTTAACCAGTATCTGACTTAGCACAGGCTTTGGGCCACCATTTTACGTTCCGCATGAAATTTTTCACCCCCTTTAAAAGATCCAAGGACCTTCTGCAAGTTTCAACATTGAATTTTAATTATCATTGTTTCGTGGATTGAATCAAACTCTCTGGTTTTTCCTCATCTCCGTTTCTGCCACTAGGCCATTTCTAGAATATTCAGTTTCTGTAGAGGTATTTCGCATGAACATGATTGTACATAACTTCCTATTAACTTCTACACTTTTTTATCTGTGATATTTTTTCTCAAGCTGTTTGTTGTCGATAGTCTCGATACTGCCTGTAGTTGTTTTCCGAAGCGATCGGAGCTGAATTATTAGCGAGGACAAGGTCGCGCATCATTATCAGGCTAGCAATCAGACTAAGCGCATCATTATTTGGATCCTTACGGTAGAGCATTAGGACGCAAATGGTAGGGAGTTGATGGCCGTCTCTGTAGAGCTGAGGGTCGAAACTTGTTATTCCAAGCGTCATAGCAGACACATCTTATTAGCTGTCGCCATGTTATAATACTCGCTAGAATTAATTACTAATTAAATTTCGTAACGTCTCAATAGGAAAAAGTTTCGGAATAGGAAAGAAATAGGAGCCTGTTCTAGTGGTGGGGCTCACTACCCTGAGTCAGTTTAAGTTAGTTTCTGAGGGTCTGTACATAGTCTTGCCAGCGCTGTGGCCACCCTGTCGGAGTGTGTTAAACAGTGGGTTCGTGCAGTACCGGAGACTATCAAAGAATTTGATATCTATCCGGGAGATGTACTCTGTCACGGTCGGAAGTTCGAAAGTGTCGTGTATTTGGTCTGTCTTCGTCCTCTGTAGTGAAGTATGCCTCACTATCCGTCTCAGTACTCCCATCTGCTGGAGCTTCTTCGTTGTGGTTGGTGATATGTTAGTTAGCATCGGTGCTCCTTATAGAAGGTCCGATCAAATTACTGATTTATATATTGTGTTCATATTTTCAGACGGAGAGATAGATTCGGCGATGTTAGTAAATGATTTAGTCGACAGGACTTGGTCCTAACCGAGCTAATCTTTTTTAGGCAGTGATTAGACAGTGTGAGGTGCTTGTCTAGGATGATTCCCAGGTATACTATCCTATTGGCCGGCTGGTTTTTGATTCTAAGAGTGCTCTGGCTTTAGAATTTGTGTGATACGAAAGAATTGTAGAGGGGATGGAGGAAAGGCGGCAGAGATCAAATTAAGGGATAGGTATTGAGGGACACATGGTAAAACTTAATTGTAAACTTATAACCTTAATGTCCTAGTACTTCCTGTGGATAAAGGTAGCGCTACACGGTGAGAAATAGGATATGTGTAGGTGAGGTGAAAGCAAGTCTTGTGAGAGTTCACGAAAGTAACAGGAGAGGAGGAAGGCTTATTTAAAAAAAATAAATTTGGATAATGACATCAAATATTACTTTTAGAAAAATCCTATATCATTAAATATTATTTTTTTTAAAGATAAAAAAACTGAATGATAAACTTATATCAAAATGAACAATAATTATTATACACACTATGAAAACATGTTTTTTTAATGAAACTCGATTTTGAGAAATTAAACATTGTTTATAATGTAAGATAAAAAAATATAGATAATGAAGTAATATAGCAAATTTGGTAATTGAATATTTATTACAATATGTTGAAAGTATGTGAGAGTGTATGATATTTACTTTCACCAAACCTGACGAATTTCACCTCACCTACACCTACCTGAATTCTCACCATGTAGCGCTGCCTTAAGATGTTTAAAGTATGGTTTCAGGTAAGCGCTCAGGTGTCTTGGGTAAAATTTCCTCAATGCTGTCAGAGGTAGAGATCGGCATCATTTTTAATAGAGGAAATATTAATATTAATTATTGGCGATTACTATACTATACTGATGAGTCAATATCATTTCATTGAAATTGGTTCAGAACTAGCAGAGATATAGCGTTTTGAAATCAGCAGTCGTGATTAGGGTTTGTCTGTTTTTAAATTATGAAATACGAAAACCGGTTTTTTAGTAGAAAATATCGGTTTTCAATGATGAATAACAAATGACAAATGTAGCAGATTGATGAAAACACTGTTGCAAGCGGTTCGCTTATTGGAATCATATAGGTCGGATATGATTTCAAGAAACGGTGTGTTCTGTCTATTGGATGAATTAATTTAGATTTTAAATTTACAGCTCATAAATTCAGTGTCCAGTTCCATTGATCGATATTTGATATAGATGATATTATACAAAATTTAAGTAGGTAACATATTTTAATATTATACAAATATAAATTTTTAAAATTAGGCTTTAAAAACAATTAAGCCCAGTTCTGTTGCAAGTGAGAGAGTATTTTGCTATTTAGGGGAGCTTTGTGAATAAAATAAGGACACAGCTAAATAGCAAATCGGTAGACATCCTCTGTTTTCTGAAATAATATTTTATTAAAATTACCCGGAATAGAAAATACTCGGTCCTTTGCTTAATTGTCTTTAAAACTAAATTTTAATAAGTATGTATTAGGAGTGGGCATAATCGAATGACGATTATCGGATCATTCGATTATTACAATAATTCGGATTAATCGATTATCAGATTAATCGGTTTGGATAAGCGAATGATCATTTGAACTGAAAACTGTTTAACGACAATCGAGGGATTATAAGGAGCTCGGATAATCGAACGAGATTTTTTTTTTTCTCAATACATAAATCGTCTATCACAATGCATACTGAGCATTCGATTATTTAAATCATCGGAGTCCGATCATCCGAGTATGACGATCATTCGATTATGTCCACCCCTAGTATGTATGCATAAACTTTATTTACTGTTGTCTTTCGGCTTTGATTATGTAATACACAGTTATAAATTTTCTTATTGTTTTTAATAAGTATCCATCCGTATCTAATAACATTGTTTTTTTTTAAAAATAATATGGTTATTATGAAAATATATTGGTTTTATTTATTCGAATCCTTCGCTGAAAAACCCGTTTCACTGTTATAAAAATATTTGCATCCTTATAGTGAACATTATGCATAAAAAATCTGGTGCGGGCAACACACGACAGTTAGAGATAAAAATACGTGAAACTATTAAAGAATTAATTAAATTGAATTTCTATAGAAACATGTGTTTTATTAAAAAATTTATTATATTATTATCTAAAATAATTAGTTAGTTTTGTCTTCTTTTCATCACTCTCTATTAACTTTTAAAAGCTTGAATATAAGATAATATTTTTTCTAAAATCTTTAGCTTTCCAACGGTATATCATACATGTATATTACTGCTCTTATGTTCAAAAACGAAAAATTGCATTAAAAAAATATTATTTATGTTTTCTCCTTTAGTTGGATATCGAATTCATTCAATTTATATATTTACCTGTTTTTCATCAGCGTTAACAAGATAATCTAGTTATTATTATTGAATCTACAAAATTTAAGGTACTTTAGCGGAAGAAAATTTAAAATATCGGCATTTAAGCCCTGTCAGACCATTTTTATCCAAACAAAACCTACATGATATGAAAGCACATTAAATTTTACATCAATATAGCGAGTTTAATCAAAATCGTCGGAAACGTTTTCGAGAAAATCGAAAAAAGGTGCAAAATGCACGGTATAAAGTGCCTCTTCTGGTAAGCTCATTTTGATGAAAAAAAGTTTCCTCACGTCTCGGGCGTATAGTTGTCTTAAATATGAAATTTCAGTTTCATAGGACTTACCGTTTCCGCCCGGGAGTTACCACACACACAGACCTTTTTGCGGGACTTGGTTATTTGGACTCAGGGGACCCTAAAACGTGTATTTCCGTTGAAAACTGGAATTCGAAAATTTTCACGATCGCAATACTTCCCCTTACTATATATAGTAAGTGAAAGTAAAAACGAATAATTGTGTTTAGAGTTATTTAGTCCTATTCAACTATTATTTCTTTGTTCTACTAAATTGCATAAAAAAAATTTACTGTCTATAAAATTGAACGGTAAGCTATACCATATACCTATACTAAAATTGCTTTTAATCACTCTAAATTTTCTATTAAAATGTTTTGTTCGAATTGCAGAATATTCGAGTAAAATTTTTTTTTTTTTTTTAAATTCGAAACCGGTTAAAACCGATTTTCTGAGAAATTACAATTCGAAAACAGGTTTTCTAAAATGTCGGTTTTTTTAATAACCCTAGTCGTGGTATGCCATTTTCCTTTGAATTATTTATTGTTTTTCATATTAGTTAATTTCCTATAATCAGCTACATAAACAGTTTCACCCCAATATAGTTATTTGGAAATAATAAACCATTGTATAACGTTTTTCATTCAAACTGATCAGTAATTAATACAAGAAAACAATTGTTAACAGGTGCTCTTTCATACTTTTTTACTCTGTTTTCAGTTTGTTCTAAACTCAAGAGGAGGTAGCCTTCTATTGCAAAATTATTGGTGTAAGTTTTATCCCCCATGAATATTGTCTTCTACATTATTCCATATTAAATGTTTAGGCTAGGGGTAGGCATAATCGAATGATCGTAATAATCGGATGATCGGATTTCGATGATTTAAATAATCGAATGATTTCATAATTTAATGATCGAATGATTAGTATGCATTGTGAGAGACGATATGTCACAATTCCCGTCTCTATAGTGGCTGAGCTGGCTGAAAAAAAAAAAAAAAAAAAAAGTTGTTCGATTATCCGAGATCCTTATAATCCCTTGATTATCGTTAAACAGTTCAGTTCGAAAATGATCATTCGCTTGTCCAAACCGATTAATCCGATAATCGATTAATTCTAATGATTCGATTATGCCCACCCATAGTTTAGGGTACTAAATCATGAAAATTTTCTTTCTCTATCATACTGAATTCCCATGGAATAAGTGTCATGTTATTGGTGCAGTAGTTTGAATAGTTACTAAACTTGCTTTTGTGAGTAACAATGCACAACCCAAATAACTGGTTATTTAATTAAATTGAAACACTGAATTTTTTTAAATATTTTTATTGAAATTTACAACTGTATTTTGTAATACAACAAGTAAATATGTTAATTATGATAAAATACATGAAAAAAAACGCGAAGAGATAACGCCCATTGGCATCACTCCACTAAGTAACTAAACTAGAAGGTCTCGAGGTCATCTTCTTTTCAGGCGCCTCGTAGGATTGTCAGGAATTGAAGAGGAAGCAAGAATTGAAACTAGAGGATTAGAGTGGGAGTGGAGTTTGTCATGGAAGGATTGATACTTGGTTCGGGCCAAATCAGCAACATATGGGATGTTAAGGTCTTTATGGATGAGTTTATTTGTGACAAAGTAAGGAGCATTGAGGATTTTTCGAAGGATTTTGGATTGTAAGGATTGAATACGGGAAGAATTTGATGGTTTCGTAGAGCCCCAAAGCTCAACTCCGTAAGTCCAGATAGGCCTTATGATGGTGATATAGATGAGTGGAAGGTTGGAGCGTCTGTCCAGTAAGTGTTGTAGTAAGCGAAAGCGACGGGCAGTTTCTTGTCGTTTCAGTCGTGTATGGGGATTCCATGTTAGACGTTTGTCAAGTAGTAGTCCTAGGTAGCGGATCTGTTCAACTAGAACAAGCGGAATATTATTAAAGGAAACTATAGGGCAGGATGTCATAGGTTTACGACGAAGGGTAAAGGTAATTTGGTGGGATTTGTTGGAATTGATTTTGATTCTCCAATTCTGACACCATATCTCAAGCTCTCTGATATGGGATTGAAGAGTTTGAGAGGCAATAGTAGGATCGTTATTGACTGATAACACACAAGTGTCATCAGCATAGGTAGAAAGGAAAGTGTTGGGATGGGTTGGGATATCAGCTGTATAGACTGTGTAGAGGATGGGTCCAAGGATACTACCTTGAGGGACACCAGCAGACTGAGTAAAAAGGGATGAATAGGAACTATTGTGGTTTATTTTGAAGGATCTTTCAGAGAGGTAAGACTGGATGATGAGGTAGTATGTAGGTGGAAGGAATTTTCGGAGCTTGTAAAGCAGTCCTGGGTGCCAAACTCGGTCAAAGGCCTCACTGAATTTAGAATGCACTTTTTACATTTTAAAGCCATAAAAGCACTTAAAAAGTAAAAGTTGCATGCAACACACCTGGAAATAAGAATATAGCTTAGAATACTTTGGGTAATAAAAGGTCAAATATCCTGAAATAGATGTATATATTGTATTTGTAAACAAGAATAAAACTGGAGAGTGTGAGAAAGAAAAAATCAAACTAATATAGCTCCTATACAATAGTTTCTGGCAATGTAATTTAGTAGATTTTGACATGCAGAGTCAGAACCTGGATGGCAGATAATCTGATAGAGTGCAAGCAAGCATAGTAAGGGGTGGATGTGGAAGGTAGAATGGCAGGAGGTGGTTGGTTTTAGTTCGGTCCAGTCGATCCGATAAGTTTTGAATTAGTTAAACACACTACGCTCTGGCCCTGTTTCCACCACCATTCTCCCGTATATTCTCATTAATTAGCGAGCTCAGAGGATCAGTGATAGTGTTCCCTGCCAATTTTACTTGTCGCAAAACGCTAATACAGTTCCTGATTAATAACATACTGAGGTATTATACCACTGAGGCCTAATTAATAAAATTTAAACCCTTATTCTAAATTTGAGGTTTTATATTCTGGGGAACTAAAACAGTAATATACATGTATAATATACCGTTGGAATGCTAAATATTATAGAAAAAATATTATCTTACACATACTATGGTATAAGTTTACAGAGAGTGATATAAAGCCGATAAAACAAACTGATTGTGATAGACAATGACATAAGAGATTATTTAATAAAACACACGTTTCTTTTAAAATCCAATGTAAATCATTTGTTTAGCAATTTCTTTTACTTTCTAAATTTGTTTAAAAATTGTTATATTGATATAAATAACGGAGACAACTGAATTTCATGTGTTTTGTGCACCAGATTTTTTATATATATGCAATAGATGTTTTTTTTATTTTTCTCATATCAATGGTGTTCATATAAAATGTACATAAACGTTATATTCCATGATAAAATCTGATAAAAATTATTATGATATCTAAGAGATATTTCAGAACGCATTTAGAGAAAAGTGACTGTCAGAAAAATACTGCCAGTCGGCTGCCACATTTCCGCCACTCAGAATGACATGACGAGTGAGGCCTGCGTGAGATACCTCCGGCTCAGTCAACCTCTCGTCAAAAATTTACAGCTGGCCCGTCAGTTCCTAAAGTCCGCTCTAGCAAACACTCCAGTTGAAACATCATCCCAAAAAGTTGACTACACGTTTGGAGTTCCGGTTCGTTGCATATTATGATGAAGCGAATATTAAACGAACACACAATATATTCGTAATGTTAAATCTGTACCTCTACATTCTATCTTACAGGGCCTCATACAGTTTATAAGCCAACGCCTGTGCAAGGTGGTAATAGGTTTTACCTTTTTATCGAGACTGGATGTGCCTCAGATAGGTCCCTCTGTTCCAGTCTCTCCATCTCTAAAATTTATGTAAATAATTAATTACTATGTTTGTTAAGTCAAGTAAGAAAAAGTCCTACAATGCTGAAATTTCATATTTAAGACAATTATACACCCGAAATGTTACAGCAACTTTTTCATTAAAATGAACAAACCGGAAGTGCCAATTTATACCATGCATTTTGCACCTTTTTACAATTTTCTCAAAAACGGCTCTAACGATTTTAATTAAACTCTCGCTATTTCTATGTGCTTTAATATCATGAAGGTTTCATTCTGATTGAAATAGCCTGACAGGGCTTGAATGCTGACATTTTAAATTATCTTCTTGTAAAGTACCTTTAATTTTGCAGGTTCTATAAAAATAAAAATATAATCTTTTAAACATTGATAAAAAACGAGTGATCACGGAGAGTGATGAAAAGCTGTTAAAACTAACAGATTGCCTTAGATAATAATATAATAAATTATCTAATAAAACACATGTCTCTATTGTTTGTTTATTTATTTAACGTCACTTTATGCTACTAAGGCTTATCGGACGATGCTACAGTGGGAGTCCTAAATTTTTCCTACCCAGGTTTTATTGGGATAGGGATCTTTAACGAGTACCTGACATCGTACAGGCTCGGGACCACCTTTTAACGTCCCCTCCGAGGGACGTCATAACTAAGTATTTTTTCATCCCATTACAAAATCCTAGGACCATCTGTGGGTTTGAACCACATGTTTATATTGAAATTCAATGTAATTAATTTTTTAGCAATTTATTTTCATTTTTAACTGTATTTGAAAATTCTTTAATTAATTTTAACAAAGGATGTAAGTGAAAATCTTGTGTTGGGAACTCCAGATTTTATTTTTTTTTTATTTCAGACCAGTAAGACAGATGTATAATACACCATTGGAAAGCCAAACATTTTAGAAAAAATATTATTCTATGTTGTATGTGCTTTAATATCATGTAGGTTTCATTCTGATTAAAATGGTCTGGCAGGGCTTAGATGCCGATATTTTAAATTTTCTTCTTCTAAAATTAAAGTACCTTTAATTTAATTGATTCTATAAAAATAACTATATTATCTTGTTACCACTGATAAAAAACAGGGAAATATATAAATTGAATGAATTCGATACTCAACTAAAGGAGAAAACTGAAAAAAAAAAAAATGTAATGCTATTTTTTTGTTTTTGAACATAAGAGCTGTAATATACATGTATGATATACCGTTGGAAAGCTAAAAATTTTAGAAAAAATATCATCTCATACACAAGCTTTTAAAAGTTGATAGAGAGTGATAAAAAGCCGATAAAACTAAGTGATTGTTTTAGATAAAGATATAATAGATTTTTTAAAAAAACACATGTTTCTATAGAAATTCAATTTAATTAATTCTTTAATAGTTTCACGTATTTTAATCTCAAACTTTATTTGAAAATTTTTTCATTGATTTTAAAAATGGAGGTAAGTGAAAGTCGTGTGTAGCCCGCACCAGATTTTTTTATAAACAGATGACCATAGCATAAGTAGTGGCAGCAATGTTTCATTAAAATAAGATAATGTACAAAAAAATGGACCTCAACCAGTCTTACAATGCATTTTTATGGCTTGTTAGTTAATTTTATCCCATCCTAAATTGTAGGCTATCGTCATCATTTTAAAATCGAAATGATACGGCTCTAAAACGCTCTATTAAAAATGCTGGACTTCATTCTGGCGCGCTAAGAGATGAGAACTGGCCCAACAACACCCGAGAGAACTGTTGACAACTCGTACAATATCAGTTGCTACAATATGACTCTTACCCTCAGGGACCGAAACATAGTCCTATACTCCAATTCATATGGAAATATCTTCACGGTTTGGCTCCCACAATCGGAGCTATCTCTCTACAATTGAGACCTTGATTTTCAAAAGGTACTGTATCCACTTTTGACAATTTTATAGGAAACGCGAAAATCTGTCATTTATTTATTATTATTACCAATTTGCTTGATTTTTTACTTTCACTTGCGATCATGAAAATTTTCAAATTCGAGTTTTCAACGGAAATATACGTTTTAGGGTCCCCTGAGTCCAAATGATCAAGTCCTGCAAAAAGGTCTGTGTGTGGTAAGTCTAGCTAAAAATCGATAAGTTGTATAAAACTGAAATTTCGTATTTTAAAAGCGTATATACTTTATATCATGTATATTACAATTTTTTTTCAATTTATCTAAAACGATTATAATTAAACTCGCTATATGAAATTATATAGGCTTTAATATCATGTAGGTTTCATTCTGATTGAATAGTTATTGTTTATTTTGTTTATTTATTTAACGTCACTTTATGCTACTTTATGGCTAATCGGACGATGCTACAGTTGGAGTCATAAATTTTTGCCTATCCAGGTTTTATTAGGATAGGGATTTTTAACTGTACCTGACAGGCTCGGGACCACCTTTTAACGTCTCCTCCGAAGGACGGCTTAACTAAGGATTTTTTACTCCCATTAAAAAATCCGAGGACCACCTGCGGGTTTGAACCCGTGACCTTTAGCATGGGAGGCTGTTACGCTATACACCCAGCTACAAGTGATCCCTTGATTGAATAGTCTGACGGGGTTTAAATACCGATAAATTCAATTACTCCTTTAAAAAATCGTCGGGACAAATTATAGGTTTGATCCCGTGACCTTGGGTATAAATGGGTAATATCTGCTAGCCACTACACTACAGGTGATCTCTTTAAAAAGAATGTTGTGTTTTTTAGATGAAATATACTGACAGATATTCTCGTATATGGCAAAACACAGATTTCGTAAAAAATCCATTCGTTCTATATTATCTTTTGGAAATGAACGTCTCAAATAGTTAGCAACTTTTAGAATGACAAAATAACTTCAGTTCAACTCACGCCTGAATCTTCGACTCTTATCTCACATAAATATTTGCATAATTATATAATCTCGCTACATTAGAGCATTTTTGGATTTTTTATGTTAATATGAGCTTATAACATGATTTTGTTTTATTATTTACAATAATATTTACCCTGAGTTGATAGCATCGCGGAGACTAAAGTGGGCGAGTAAAGTTGTTTGGCTCAGTGAGGAACGGATTCCGAGAAAGTTGGTGTTCGCTGATCCGACTGGTAGGCGTCCGACAGGTAGGCCGAAGCGTCGATGGGAGGATTATGTTATTAAGGCTGATCTCAGGGGCTTGGGCTTGAACGGTGAACATTGGCCGAGTCTGTGAAGCCGAAGTTTGATGGTATCGGCATCGAACCTTCAGATTCGGTAAGGCTATTATTATTATTTTCAATAATATAATCTTTGTAATCGACTAAAAAAATAAAACATGTTTTTAGGTTCTTTTTAAATAAAACCAGTGATCCGTATTTTTCACTCAACAATCTTTTTATTTATTTTTTTATATATACTTTAGGCTGAAATTAGCCTTGTTAGCTGATTATTATCTACTCAACAATGTAATAATAAGCTGGCAAGGCTGGTTTCAGCTTAAAGTATATTTTTTTCTATAAATAAAATTGGAGGCTGATGTCTACTTCACCACTATTTTATTGAAAAAAAATATTCGCACTACGTTTCGGCTAACAATGCCATCTTCTGGTGCAGTGGAACAACTTAGATCTAAAAGTACAAAATATTGTCAAGTTACAAATAATCGTCTTCCAATTTGTCATGAAACCATACAACTATGTTAGATTGTATGATAAAAGGATAAATAAAATATATATATACACATATACATACATACATTCATACATACACGCACTCTATATATATATACATATACCCATATACACACACATACACAACATGTTTATATATACAGTCAAAATAGATTAATAATTTATGAGATTAACCTGATGAATGAAAGGTATGTTTTATGCAACTACTATTATTATATATTTAGTTTGTGGATGATGTTGGTATATGCATTACATAATGTTTGGGTGTCTTGTTGAAAATTACATACCTGTTTGATGTTTTTAGTGATGTGAATGGCCTCTAATATTCTTCTTTTTTTATTATTGTTTTCTATTTCTAAAATTTCTGGGTTGTTGAAGTCAAATTGGTGCTTATATTCTGTGCTATGCGTTGATAAGCCAGTGGCTTTATTATATTTTTTGATGGTGGATTTGCAGTTACTGATATGTTGAGAGATTCTGCTGTTTAGATTTTGTTTAGTTTGTCCAATGTAAATTAAATTTTTATTGTCGATTCTGTTGCAGTCGGAACACTTTATTTTATAGATGACGTTAGTTTTTTTTGAGTTTGTCTATTTTGTCTTTTTTGTTTGTGTAAATAAGAGCTAATTTATTGATCGGTTTTTTTTTGCAAATTTAATATATATTATGTCATATTTTTAAAAGTTTGTATCAGTTGGTCAGTTAAATTATGTATATTTGTTATTGAATAATATTTAGGTCTATTGGTGTTATTACAATCTGTGTCCCTATCTAAAATATTAGCTGGATTATTACTATTGTTGATATTCAAAACGGTCGGTTGAAAATAATGTGTGATGAGTTTTCTATTTTTATTATGTGATTGAATTATAGGTTTGTTAACTGTATTGTTACTGTAATTATTATGAGTATTAATACTATTATTAAGGTCAGAGAAATCTATTGCTTTATGGTTTAAACCCTTATGCCATAATTTATGTATTAGTTTTATTGGATAAAAATTTTCTAATAGCATGTTATAAATTCTGTCTTTTGTTGTCTCTAAATAATTCGAACTTGTGAAGGATACAATACCTATTCACATCATCAAAGCCATTATGCCCATTGAAAATTTATTCAACACCAAATTCTTAAACTCTTGCAGATTTAAAGATAGAATCAAAATAATTTCAATAGCCAAGTTCATATTAACATTGGAAATTAAACAGACTCATTGGTACATACACCTGTTGATTAATAATATGGAAAATATTTTCAAAAAAATCAATAATAAAGAGATAGTATTGCTCATCAAGAGTAGAATAGATGATGTTGTAGTTAAAATGTTAGAATTTAACATGGATAAAATTAACACTAAAACTAACAGGAAATATAAACCTAAACTTAACAAACCTTATTATTTTAAAAATAAACCACAGACACTCTCTTTTAATTCAAGCAACTTAATTGACACACACATTGATCACAGCACTCACAATGAGAATACCTTGCTAGATAAATATAATAGATTACATGAAAGTAACAGGTTAGACATATTAACCAGCACAACAATTCCTAATAACATTAAGAATATACTTTCACTAGGATGCAATTTTAATACCATACCATCCAACATAAACAAAGAAATAATAAATATAATAGCTGATACAGAAGTTATTATTAATGACATATTAATATCTGACAACCACAAGGCATGTATTAGAAATGAGGTGAACAAAAATATAAGTAATTACAGTGATAATAACCGTAAGATGAAAAACATTGATAAATATAATAATAAGTCATTATATTTCCTGAAAGAAAAATTACATCAACAAATTAATAAAGACTTAATAGCTACAAAATTTTTTTTTAAAAACAATAAGAATTTAATTGTACTTAAAACAGATAAAACTAAAAAAACAGTAATCATGGAGGAGGAGGATTATGATATTAAGCTCAAACTATTACTTGAAGATAAAAACACATATAGGAAGGTCAGACATGATCCAGCCAAATCCACATACAAAATAGTTGAGAATTATGTTAATAAATTAATTAAGGAAGGCTTTATTAAGAAAGAGAATAAAATAAAACTTATTAACCCGAACTATATCAATCCTAGAATTCATGGTTTAGTTAAGACTCATAAAGCTGGTCATCCACTTAGACCCATAGTTGACAATACAGGTTCCATCACAGAGAGATTGTCTAAATATTTAAAATCCAACACTCAACTATTTAAATAGTTTGAATAGATATGACGTTAAGAATTCCTTAGAAGCTAAGAATATCATTGAAAAAGTGCATTTTGTTCATGATAATTTAACATTAGTCAGTTATGATGTTGAAAATTTATTTTCCAATGTAAAAATACAAGACATTATTAAAATCATAGACTTAAATTGGGAACACATTGAACCTCACACAGTTATAAAGAATAAAAAAACTTATATTGAAGGCATTAAAATTTGTTGCGAAAATTGTTATTTTTCATATAAAGGAGAATATTACAGAATGATAAAGGGTATTCCTATGGGCGGTTCCATGAGCGTTAATCTAGCAGGAATTATCATGAATAAAACTTTAGATAATGCAGTAGCACAATATAATAAACCCCTACCCATCATCGTCAAATATATTGATGACATTTTGACGTTAATTGATCATGATGACATAAAGGTTTTTTTAGATATCCTCAATTCGATAACCAACCTTAAATTCACATACGAAGCAGAAATAGATCACCACTTAAGATTCTTAGATATTGATGTACATAGTAATAACAACAGAATAACCACAGAATGGACTAAGAAGGAAATCACCAGTAATAGAATTTTAAATTTTTACAGTAACCACAGCAAACATCAAATAGTTAATACTGCATACAATTTAATATACCGTGCAATCACCTTAACAAGTTCGAATTATTTAGAGACAACAAAAGACAGAATTTATAACATGCTATTAGAAAATTTTTATCCAATAAAACTAATACATAAATTATGGCATAAGGGTTTAAACCATAAAGCAATAGATTTCTCTGACCTGAATAATAGTATTAATACTCATAATAATTACAGTAACAATACAGTTAACAAACCTATAATTCAATCACATAATAAAAATAGAAAACTCATCACACATTATTTTCAACCGACCGTTTTGAATATCAACAATAGTAATAATCCAGCTAATATTTTAGATAGGGACACAGATTGTAATAACACCAATAGACCTAAATATTATTCAATAACAAATATACATAATTTAACTGACCAACTGATACAAACTTTTAAAAAATATGACATAATATATATTAAATTTGCAAAAAAAACCGATCAATAAATTAGCTCTTATTTACACAAACAAAAAAGACAAAATAGACAAACTCAAAAAAACTAACGTCATCTATAAAATAAAGTGTTCCGACTGCAACAGAATCGACAATAAAAATTTAATTTACATTGGACAAACTAAACAAAATCTAAACAGCAGAATCTCTCAACATATCAGTAACTGCAAATCCACCATCAAAAAATATAATAAAGCCACTGGCTTATCAACGCATAGCACAGAATATAAGCACCAATTTGACTTCAACAACCAGAAATTTTAGAAATAGAAAAAAATAATAAAAAAAGAAGAATATTAGAGGCCATTCACATCACTAAAAACATCAAACAGGTATGTAATTTTCAACAAGACACCCAAACATTATGTAATGCATATACCAACATCATCCACAAACTAAATATATAATAATAGTAGTTGCATAAAACATACCTTTCATTCATCAGGTTTTTAAAAATTTTTTTTTTTTTTTTTTTTTTCTTTCTTTCTCTTTTAAATTTGATTTAATTTTTAAATGATTAGCCATTTTTATAGTAGTACCCTTCTCCTCCCCCTCCCCTTCATGGACATCTGATTTGGTCATGTGGTTTTGACTAGGAAGCAGCTACCCACACTAAGTAAGGGTGCATTTTTGTATTTATCAGTTATTGGTTTCATAATTATTAATTAAATTTTAATCATTTTAATTGGATTTGTGCAATGATGAACATGGTACATCAACTGAGTCTATTTATATATAGTTTTTTTTATATTGGAATGTGTTTCATTGTTCAGGTTTTGTCATGTTCAGTTATAGTTTTAAATTGTTATGATAAAATTTTAAGATTGTTAACGTTAATCTCATAAATTATTAATCTATTTTGACTGTATATATAAACATGTTGTGTGTGTGTGTGTGTGTGTGTGTATGTGTGTGTATATGGGTATATGTATATATATATAGAGTGCGTGTATGTATGAATGTATGTATGTATATGTGTATATATATATTTTATTTATCCTTTTATCATACAATCTAACATAGTTGTATGGTTTCATGACAAATTGGAAGACGATTATTTGTAACTTGACAATATTTTGTACTTTTAGATCTAAGTTGTTCCACTGCACCAGAAGATTGCATTGTTAGCCGAAACGTAGTGCGAATATTTTTTTTCAATAAAATAGTGGTGAAGTAGACATCAGCCTCCAATTTTATTTATAAAAAATTTGACCTTCACCTAAAAGAATCTACACCTTAGGTATATTTTTTTCTTTTTATAGTGGGACAATGTATATATATATATATAATATATATATATATATATATATATATATATATATATATATATATATATTTTTTTTTTTTTTTTTATTTAATTTATTTTTTTATTTATTTATTTTTTTTTATTTATTTATTTTTTTTTTATGTATGCAATAGACAGGACAGATTAAAGTAGGATCCTTGAAAATGGCAAAAGGCTGAAACGTTGGAGATAAAAAATAAATAAAAAGATTGTTGAGTGAAAAATAAGGATCACTTGTTTTATTTAAAAAGAATCTAAAAATAAATTTATTAACTCAAATAAAAAACATATATAAAAAATGTTTTAATTTTTAAATTACACAAACCCAAATATTAATTTTAAAAAAAAATCGTCTGACCGATTTCAAGGATTCTTAATTTGTTTTGTAGAGAAATTAATTCTCTATAATGAGAAGATGATATTTCTTAGGCGGGCAGAGGGATTTTTTTAATTTGTTATCTCGGGTTCTACATATCTTGACATCAAATTTTAAGGGGAGTGATTTTTTATCAAAACAAAAATTATTTGTTTGTCATATTAACGTATTTTGTTTACAAATATAAGTTATTTTTTCTTCGAAGTAAACATTGTAGTTATCTTCTTCGATAATTTTTTGTAAACGGTCAACAAAGTTTGTTAAGTCTTTTTTTATAGTGTGTACCAGAACTGGTTATTTGTTGTTTTGTAAAATGAAAAAATACATTCTTTCTCAGTCACAAACCGTCTTTCAAGCGTTCACATCTCTCTTATGGTGAGCTTTGATTTTTTTCTTGCTATAAATATATATATATATATATATATATATATATATATATATTTCTTTTTTTTCTTTTTTTTTTTTTTTTAATTAGCCCCTTCTCATAAAGTATTTTTCAGAACTATACACCTTATAGTTTATCGTATACACATAATATTATTATTTGTTTAATACTTTGCTCTATAGAAGATTATTTAAGTCTTAGTTTTCGAGTTATAATTTTTTTAAAAAGCTGCAAATTATTACACAATGGTTTATTATTTTCGAATAACGATATTAGCGTATACAGCTTTTAATAAATTTAGGTTTATATAGCTTTTGATAGGCAATTAACTAATATGGAAATCAATAAATAATTTAAAGGAAAGTGGAATATCACCATTGCTTATTTCAAAACGCTATCTATATATCTGCTAGTTCTGAACTGATTTCAATGATTTTTTTTTCATTTTGTTGGAATATATAAATAACTTCTTTTTTTTTTTCTTTTTTTTTATCGCGCTTTAGTGATTCTAAGACTATATACATATTTTGTTTTTTTTGGTGGATTACAAAGGTTCGTTATTGAAAATAATAAACCAACATGGAATCGGTTCCGTAGTACTTGAGGCAGAACGATAATTTATTAATTATGAATACAAAGTTGAATAAACCATAACTCTGCCAATAATCGTCAGATTTCCTTGATTTTTTTTTTTTTTTTTTGCTTAGCAGAAAATCGCATAACATTTTTAATGATTTTTTACTTCCGTTTTATATGGGTTTTTAAAATATGGGTCAAATCCTATCACATCAAAGTTCTTTTAAAAAATTAATAAATAGTTTTATTTATTAATTTTTTTTTTTTTTTTGGTTGGTTGGCGCGACAGGCCTTCGAGATCCTCGGCCGCTCGGTATCGATTCTTAAGATTCCACACTCCGATTTTTGTGAGTAGCCACCAGTGGGACTGTCGGGTTTCACATTCCCAAGGAAAGGTTTGATTGGATCCCCTTTTGATTAAAGGCTTAAAAAGTCCTCCCGGGACTGGGATTCGAACTCACAACCTTTGACCTAGTAGACTAGCGAGCTAGCCACACGGCCACGTGCTCCCTCTCTCTTAAAAATTATTAAATTAATCACTAAAATAGGCCTAGAGAGATGGCCCTCCTCGGAGTACACCGCGAAGTCAAGGACCTACACGGCCTGTCACGCCATCGAGAAAAAATAAATTAATAGAAGGACTTGAAAATAATCAAATTTGAACGTTAAGAACATTGCGATTTTATATCTTGACTGAAATCACTGGAGGAATTGAATGAAGAATATCCTTGGCCCAGAAAAGTTTTATTGCTTTACTATCCGATGTAATACATTAGCTTAATGTCAAGAAAAAAAATTTCTAAATGGAATGTGAACTACTATTTCAGTCAAGGTATATTCTTCCTTGACTTATATCACTGAATGAACTATCCCCTCAAAATCAAACCTTGGATTCTACACTTGGATCATAAGTGTCACATTTACTTGATATATTTTTCAATTACTTAAGTTATAAATCCGATTTTCTTTATCTAATAAAAAAAAAAATAATAATAAAAAATACTCGTGTTTGTAGTTGTACTCCTCCGAAACGGCTCGACCGATTTTTATGAAATGTTTTATGTATATTTAATAGGTATGTGAGTCGATCCTAAAGTATATTGCATACCGCTAGGTGATTCGGGTGTCCTTATGCAGAAATTTATTTTTGTTTTCTCAATAAAATGTTTTTTTGTTTGTTTTTTTTCTTTCACTTACCTATATATTAAATATATAGTAAGGGAAAGTATTGCGATCGTGAAAATTTTCGAATTACAGTTTTCAACGGAAATACACCTTTTAGGGTCCCCTGAGTCCAAATAACCAAGTCCCGCAAAAAGGTCCGTGTGTCCGTAGGTGGTAACTCTAGCGCAAAAACGAAAAGTCGTACGGAACTGAAAGATGTTCCAGCAACTTTTTCACCAAAATCGGCTGACCGGAAGTCCTACTTTATCCCATGCATTTAGCACCTTTTTACGATTTTCTCAAAAACGGCTCTAACTATTTTGATTAAACTCGCTTTATTGATGCAAAATTTAATGGGTTTTAATATCATGTAGGTATCATTCTGATTGAAATAGTATGACAGGGCTTAAATGCCGATATTTTAATTTTGTAGATTCTATAAAAATAATTATAATTTCTTGTTGCCATTGATAATTGACAGCTAAATATGCACGTTGAGCGAATTTGATATACAACTAAAGGATAAAACTGAACAAATATTTTTTTATGCATTCTTTGCGTTTTTGAATACAACAATAGAAATGTCGATGCATAATATACCGTTGGATAGCTAAAGATTAAAAAAAAAAAATATCTGATTCACAGAATTGTATAGGATAATGAAGAGTGATGAAAAGTCGCTAAAACTAACTGTTTTTTGGGTTCCTGAAAAGGAAAATTCATGTTGGTGCTGCAACCTGGTGGCTTGTCAATGAAGCACATATATTAAAATACAATATAAATATAAAACTAATATAATAGAGTTTTTAATAAAAACACATGTTTCTATATTAATTCAATTTAATTAATTCTTTAATGGTTTCACTCATTTTTATCTCTAGATTTGTTTGGAAATTCTTTAATCGATTTTGAAAAAAGGAGGTAAGTTAAAGTCGTGTGTTGCCACCAGTTTTTTGTTAAAAAAAAAAACCTACAATCTCTTATTTTCACCCTCCTTCTTTTAATATTGCATTTTTAATCGCGACTTTAGTATTTTTGTATTGAAAAATATCCAAATAATTTAAATGTCTTTCGTATTACAAAGTCTGGTGCGGGAAACACTCGAATTTCCCTTCCTCGGCTGAAAATCAATTTAAAATCTATTACAAAAATTTAAGTTAGTAAAAGTTTAAAGTTAATATTAATATATTAACATACTACTACTAAATAAATAGTACTAATTTATTTTTGCTGATCCATTAGAAGATAATATATATTACTTCAGTAACGTATCAATCATAATTAACCTTAAAAAAATATAAAATTATAAGCAAAGTTATTGAAAAAACAACAACTAATAGCATAGATAGTTCAATATAATGACCTCAGAATTATTAAACAGGAAATAGTTATACGATTCAGTGAAATAAAAAGATTATGTACTGACGTCATTCAACTAATTGAAAGATTCAGAACCACGATTATGTGTTCAATTTTTTTTTTTTTAATTTATTTAAATGTTATTAGTAAATAGTATCGCATATGTTTTCGTGGTTTTTTTTTCCCCTAGATATATTTTCTTATTGAGCTCAAGAATTTTGATTTCGTGGAATTTTCTCGAAGTCAATAAAATATTATAAAAAAAAAAAAAAAAAAAAAAAAAAAAAAAAAAAAAAAAAACCTGTACCACTACAACCATGAAGGGTCTTGGGCTCAGTACATATAGAGATTCGTACTGTTTCTAGGCCAACGGCAGTGCAATGAGGTGATTAGGCCTTAATCGCGCTCAGCCGCCAGGTTTTTCCCCAATTAATTTGGGTACCCACTTTATAGAGGCTGGGTCTGCCCCAGGAGGGTTTCCATACCCTAGGGTCGCCCCCGACTGAATTAACAGAATAAATAATATTCTGCCAGAGCCGGGATGCGAACCCAGGACCCGAAGAACTGTAGACTAGCGCTGTATCCACTAGACCACGCCGCTCCCTCAAATAAAATATTATACCGATTTAAATTATTTTGTTATAATAATTCGAAAAATCTAGACATTTTTTCCTTTGTTTTTTATACGGAGGGGATTCCATAATTATTGGCTGTATGAGTTTCTTTTTTATTAGAGTTATCGCATTTAAATGAAGTATGAACTCCTCAAAAACGGCTCCATAAGACCAAGTCCCGCTTTAAGATCTGCGTGTGTGTGGATAGTAAGTCCAGTACAAAAACGAAAATCATACATAACTGAAATTTCATATTTAGGACAACTATATTCCCGAGATGTTACTGCAAATTTTTCATCAATGTCGGAGAACCAGGAAATCCACTTTATGTGTGCATTTTACATATTTTCACAATTTCCCCCAAAACGGCCCTAACGATTTTGATTAAACTCACTAATTCGATGTAAACTTTAACAGGCTTTAATACCATATAAATTGCATTCCATTCAGTCTGACTAGGCTTAAATGACGAATAATTTAATTTTCTTCCACTAACGCTCCTTAATTTTGTAGATTCCAAAAAATCAACCATATTATCTTTATAGCATTGATAAAAAAAGGGTAAATATATCAATTGAATTACTTCGATGTACAATTAAAGGGGAGAAAACAAAAATATTTTTTAGATGATTTTTTTTTTTTTAACTAAACATTTTAGTTGTTATCTTATATCCTGAAAAAAAAAAAAAAAAAAAAAAAAAAACTCAACAAACAAGTAGAGATTCGTATTATTTCTAGGCGAACGGCCGTGCAATGAGGTGATTAGGCATTTATCACGCTCAGACAACAGGTTTTCCCCAATTTTTTGGGTACCCACTTTAAAGAGCCTAGGTGTGGGTATTTAATCTGAAACATACGTTTCAAAAGAAACTGTAAATTGTTTTTTTTATTTAAGGACGATGCTACAGTGAGAGTCTTAAATTTTGCCTAATCAGGTTTTATTAGGATAGAGACCTTTATCGAATACCTAATATCGTTCAGGATCGGGACCACCATTTCACGTCCTTTCTTAAGCACGCCATAACCAAGGTTTTTTTACTCCCATTAAACAACCCTGTCACCTGCCAGTTTGAACCCGCGATTTCGGGAATAGGAGGATTTTATGGTAGAAACTACTCCACAGAGACCCTGTATATAATTCTTCAAACTTTTTTTTTTAATAATTCCATCCAATAAATTCATCACTATTTAATAATTTTATTTTACCAACCGTGATATGTGAAAGTCGTGTGTTGCGCGCACCAGATATTTTTCTTAAATTTACTATTCCTCAAGGGTTATCGACCCATAGATGTTACCTAACTTTAGAATCGCCTGACTCACAACTCTTTTTTTCCTAGCTCTCCGATCGAATGTTCTTATTACTCAGCTCAATCTATTGTCGAACCTAGATCGGGAGGAGACGGAAGAGACTAAATAAAAGACCCGACATGATAAGAAGCTCCCCGAAGGCCGCCGCGTACGCTAGACACCTAACCTTGCTGGCGGAATTACCGCTGTGACCTTCCTCCGAGCAAAAAGAAAAGCTTAATTTCAGTATCTCCTCAATGGAGACTCCGTTGCCTACTCGAGGCAGTCTGCTTCCAGCTCTCTCGTCGAAGTGGTCAGTATCTGGATCGGTGACTAAGCTTCGTAAGAGGGGGATGGGTCAGTCAACTTAGTCTCTGTGAGTATTCTTTGCGAGTTTTCTTATCTTTCTAAGGTCGGATTACAAACTGAAGGTTCCTTGACCTGATGAAGTGGCTAAGTGTGCCTGTACTGTAAAGCAGTGGCGGATCCGGGCAATGTTTTTTAAGGAACCTTTAGCTTTTAGGGAGGGTAAATTTTAGACATTCTCCTTCAGATTCCCAAAAGGTGCTGAAGGGCATTTTTCACGAGATTGATATTTTGACCTATATCAAATCATTGTACAGTGGTTCCAAACGCACTTTTTCGGGACAAAAGTCTGCACTGGTCGTTCTACTTAATATATATTAGCCATTTTAACGGCATTTTGTTACTTAGTAAATTCACTTTCAGTGGTATGATTGCCATATTTTTAGTTCTTTTTCATATTATGAAATATATAGGTTTTGTCGATAATTTCAGAGAAATGTCTCTGTATTTAATTATTCTTATATACATCTTTATATATCTATATTTCTGCATTTAAATGTGTTTACAATCGTTACCAGATGTGTTTAAGTAAACTTTCCGTTTCATATTACGGCTTAGTGATTTTATAACAATTTTCAAAAAATGTAAAAAAAAAAATATATATATATATATATATATTATATTATATATTATATATATATATATATATATTTTTTTTTTAACTATATCAATAGTACACAACATAATGAAGTGCAAATTGCTTTCAAAATTTCAGTTTTGATCCACGTTTTACGGACAAACTTTCGAAACCGTAAATTGATTTCTACGCTTTGGGTAAAGTAGAACGCATTATTGGTTATAGAAATTTCTTCAATGCCAAATTTCTTATTGAAAGACCAGAAAAAAAATTACATATAAAATTATTTTGATGCCTTAATTAATTTTTACGAATGATAAACCATAATGAAGTTTTTCATAATATGAAAATGAGCTAAAGATATGCCAATTATACCATTGAAAGTGAATTTACTGAGGAAAAAAAAGACGTTATAATGGCTTATATATCTTAAACTACCAGTGCAGACTTTTGTCCCGAAAAAGTGCGTTTGGAACCACTGTGCGATCGTTTCCAACATAAAATTTTCGCGGACCACTTTATCCGATTAGTGCAATGGTAAGGACCCCATAAATTCAAAAAATCTTGAATATATTTATAAATGATGCCGCGAATCTTGGTTTCCGCGCGAACTTCTAACCAAGCGAAGGATTTTTAAACGGTTTTCGCTATAATTTAAACCGTTATTTTCTTAACGTTTATAAGTGAAATACATTGTAATTAAGTTTTTCTTTAGATGAAGAAATTAAATTTTCCGTAATCAAGGCCTTAAAAAATCTTTCCTGAAAACTGTAGTTCAGACATAATATCATTATAAAGCATACTTAACCTCTTCCAAATCAACTTAAATTATAAACAAAATGTTATTACCATGTTAATCAAAATAAATAAACTATTTTTCTAGGAAAAAATAATCAATAAATTTGTTTAAAAAAAAAAAACTACTGAATATTTTTACAAATGGATATAATACCTATTACTAAAAATGATGGTTCTTTCTGGATGAGATACGCACAAGACAGGAAGTTTTGGAAAACTAAGTGCCAGAAGCTCATGTTTTAGGTTCGGCTAGTTTCGTTTTTTTTTTGTTTTGTTTTTTATTTTTATACATAATGGAAAGAAATTAACTTTGTATTTACATACAAATAAAGACTATTATTATTATTATAATACCTATTACTAATAATCGTCTAAAAATTGTACACACGACTAACAGTAACCTTTTGTTGTTGAAAAAATTAGCTATCAATATAGTTACACGTATTAGTTACACGTATGATCCAAAATAATATTTGCTGGCTCTAAAAACCTGAAATCAACAAACATTGTTCTTTGGAAATAATTAAAATTTATTAATATGATCGATCTGTTATCGCGCTTAATTTATCATGTCTGTGCAATATCTGAGTGATTCTTATAGCAGGCAAGACTTCTAAATATTATTCATTGAGCTGATTCAAAACAATTTTCCAATGACATCCACTTCTTGAGACCACTGAATTTGTGGAATATACCAATAGCTATTCAGATTCAGTATTTTAATAGTTTCTTCATTAACTTCTATTTGCAGCTGGTTAACTATTTTCATTTATTACATATACAATGATATCTGTTTCTCTGTTATAACTTCTGTGAAGAAAATTGTTTAATTAAAATTAAAATTTTATAGGAATTCCTATAATGTTATAATTCTAACGTAGAACTGTTTTCTGTCGCAGGAAGAAGAGATGCTGACCTGGTGGCTGTTGGCAGCACTGTGCGCCGCGGGGGCGGCAGCCTGCCCCCAGCACTGCGCCTGCTTCACGGACCCTGACGGCTACAACTCGGCCAACTGCTCAACATTGGCCCTCGGCGCCGTCCAGCCTTCCAACCTCGACCTCCTCTCATTGCAGCCCCACGAACGTGGCTACCCGACCAAGCTGTTCCCCAGGGCATTCATCGCCTTCAAGAGGGTCAAGTTCCTCTGGGTCATCAACTGCTCTGTGCTCAACCTCCCCAATGAAGTCTTCCAAGGTCTGGACTACGTCATCAAGATGGACCTGTCCTACAACAAAATAAGGCACTTGAACGGAGGAGTCTTCAAGTCCTTAGGTAGCCTGCATATTCTCCTCCTCCGGGGGAATCCTCTTCTGCTCACGCCTTGGGACGTAATAGTCTCAGATAGCTTGCAGGAACTGGACCTGGGTCATTGTGGGTTGCGAACTATCCCTCAAGGGACTTTCATCAGTGTCCCTAGGCTCTCCAGACTGTATTTAGATGGAAATGAGATCCATACATTTACATTTAACATGATACCTGCAGGTCTCAGGTACCTAAATCTGGCACGTAACAGAATCGTAAACGTTCCAACTGATGTACTCACAACCATGAGCTACTTGAGGAAGTTAGATCTAAGTAAGAACCCCGTCCATTGTAACTGCAACTTAGTCATAATGCAGGATTGGTTTTCCGGTCAGGGAATCATTTTCGAAAACAGTGTAACTTGTTCCGAACCTCCTCAATACGCTGGTCAACACCTCAGCAAAATAAATGAGAATGAACTCTGTACATTAGAAGAAGTGAAGAGACAACGGAGAATAAATGATATTGAGAGTTATAGGGACTCCAAAGCCCATAGGACTCATAACATGATCCATGATCCTGATCTTCAGTCAGACCAGCCTGATGGAGAACTGTACTCTGAAGTTCTTTTCGACAACGAGGGAACAAGAGGGCTTGGGACTCACATGGAATTATCAAAACACTATCCGCTACCTTCAGACCTGAGTGATGAGAACAACAAAGTAGCAGATAGTAAGCACGACCTCTCACACACACATCCTGTATCGTCGGCGCACTACGAGCCAGCTGAGAAAGTCTTGAACAAGGATATTTTAGGAGAGCTATCCATGCCCAATAACACAGACGCCTCTGATGAAGTTAGCATGGAAGATTTGTCTCTCGTGAGCCATGGAACATCACTGACCGCTGAATCTCTTACCAAAATGGACCACTCCACTAAAATGACCCTCAATACCACATCTCAGCCTACCAATGACAGTACAAATCATAAAGATTTATTAGCTACTGACTCCCCATTAAATGAAATGGCTGATGAAGGTTATTCCCCACTTTATGCAAGTACGCCACAGAGCCATGAAAAAGAACATCCTATGGTGCAACACGCTGATGGGCTTAGTTTTGAAATGGCACCGAATATTTCTTTGTTAGACAGTCCAATGGCTGATGAAGAATACTCGACAGCAGTGCATGTGAATAGTTCAGAATTTGAAGAGGTCGGTAGTGGAGATGATGAGTTGGAAGTACACAGTGCTTCACAAGCATCCGTTTCAGATAAAAGCGAATCAAGTACACAGCCTAGCTTTAACTGGCAAACTTCTCATGTTGATTCTAGTGACTATACCTATGATGCCCAACACGACTATTCAGCAGAATCGGAAACAACGACTGAATCAATGAAGAATATTGACACTGATGAAGGTTCTGGTTTTTCTGAACTTGATCTTGGCAGTACCTCCTTGCCACCTTATATCAATGAGGACAATGAAACCAGCACTGAACACTACTTGACAATTGAAAATTCAACTGACATTAAAACATCTACAGAATCTGCTACAGAAACGTATGCTTCAAGTTCGTCTGGTTACACGGTCTTACCAGAGACAACATATTCATCAACTGAAGAGAGTACTTCTGAACCCTCCACTGAAGGAACTACCATCGCAATAATTTATTCATCCAGTGAAAGCTCAAGCATTGCTAGTTCCTCAGAACCGAGTGCTTCTTCATTGGAGTCGATATTTACCACAGAATTGCCATCCAGCAGTACTCCAGAACCGGAAATAATAATAACCACGACTGAATTGACTAGTTCCTCCAGTGAGGCACAAATGAGCAGTACCTCAGAATGGCCCATAATTCCATTTTTGGATCCAGAAGCTTCTACCACGACCCAAGGCCATTCAGAAACAGTAAAAGATACAACTCCTGCTCCAGAAGTTGCAGAAAGTACAACAATACCACCCGTGAGCGAGGTAGAAGTAATCAGTAGAACGAACAAAGAAGACCACAAGGAGCACATTATGATTGAGCCGACTCAAGCGGAAAGGGAAGAAGGTCGAACGGAAGCCGCCCAACCTCCCCTCAACTACATAATAGCAGGTCTTATAGTCGTTCTGATTGTAATAATAATCACCGCAGTCATATGCAAGAAAGTTTTCAGAACAGGACCTTGCACTTCCAAGAAGAAGGTAAGACTGCCTCAGGACACGGAAGCTCACCTCGCGACTGAAATGCAGGACATGCTCCTTCCCAAACCTCCCGAAAATGGAGTAAAAATAATCCCTCAAAACGGAACTCAGAATGGCAAAGAAGTGAAAGAAGAAGAAATCCCGGTTCTTCAAAAAGATTGGGATGAGAAACCTGAACCGATAGAAACGGTGACCGCAAGAATGAGTGTTATAGCAGGTCCGCAGACTCCTGTTTTCATTCACAAGACACTAGCCTAGTCTTTGTGCCATTCGATTCTACTTAATTTATTTTTATATTGACCAACCTTTTAGCCTAAGTTTTAGAGTAAGCTTTTGTACAGTCTCCAAATAGGCTTGATATAAAATTATATTTTTTTAACTGAAATTTCAAGTCTATTTGTATCCTATGTAAAAAAATAATGAAATAAATATATGATTTTTTCAAGAAAAACTAAAAAAAAAAAAGAAAAGGAAAAAATTGAAATCAAGTCATGATGAGAAATTTTTAAAGAGGAACTGGGTAATTGTTACCATAATTAAAGTAACAAAAAAAAACTTTCTTATTTCGGATATTATGATCTGATATTCTGAAAATGTTTAATTTAGACCAATGGTTTTTGAGTGTAAAGATTCATTTGTAAATAAATAAGTGTTATAGATGTTTAAAAGAATGTTGAGTTTTATCAAAAGAAAATAATGTTATAAAATACTTATTTAGGTGAAAATTGTATTTATTATTTTTTAGCGAAAAATACAACATATCATATTTTGATGTAAGATAGTGGTTGTTTTATTGGTCGCATATCTTAATTTATAAGATAGCTTTAATTTAAATGCAAATTTATAATTTTTGATTTATTATTTCTTTAATTATTATTAATTGTTTTTTGAAAAATATTATGTGAATTTTTAAAAATAGATTTTCGTGTAACTATAATTATTTCTGTAAATTATTGACTTGTTAGCTTCATTTACAAGTGATACCCAAGACTTGTGATAATCTTTTGAGACTTATATATACATATGTTAATTAAAAAAAAGAAAAAATATTTTATTTTATTTTATTTTTTATTTGTAATATATATCAACCCTCTTTAATTTTCCTTATCCAAAATTGATCCTATAAGTTATAATAACCGAGACTCTCATTTTAAAAAGGTATATAGCACATTTTTTTACAAAACTGATATTCTGACTTATTTGTAATCTAATTTCTTAGTTTTATCCTAAGCTGTCATCTGTTTCATCTAAAAAAAAAAAACACTCAAGCCCTTAATTAAAGTTTTGAAAATCAAAGCGTCTTTCAAAAAGTACTAATTATTGGATTGGCAAATATGTCCTTTCGGTTTTTCAGGACAAAATAAAACTTAAAGTATTACAGGTTTAAAATTTAATTGATAGTCTAGGAGCCAGATGCATGGTTGACTACATCATCGAACATACATCTAGTATGTTCAAGTGAAAACTTCTTTAGGGCATTATGCGATTTTGGCAGGATTAAAAGCGATTTGTAACCATGGTGACATTACTAGACTGGCACATGCGCAGCAGTCTGTTATTTGTTAAAACTATATTTTTAAATATCTTCATTTTTCACTTAATTATATATAAGAAATAAAGGGAGAAGATCCCCCCCTTTTTGTAAAAAATTCTGTTGTTTTTGCAAATTTCTATTCAAAGGAGAAAAAAATATATAAATATAATTAGGTTTAAGCGATATAGGATATGAAAAATTATGCAATAGTCTAAGCAACAAATTTCTGAGAAAATCTGATCCAAGTGGTTTTTGATGTCCTCTTCCTCTTGAAATTTCTTTCCATTATTGGAGTTCTGCAGAGAACAGAATAAGTGATAGTCACATGGAACTAGGTCCGGTGAATAGGGAGGGTGGGGCTAAAAGTCGCATACAAGGCTCAATAATTTATTGCAAATGATCATTGAACTGTTGGGCCTAGCGTTGTCTTGGTGAAACCCAAAATCCTTACAATTTGGTGTTTATTTTTAATTGATTAATCCAATTTTGCTAATTGTGAGCAGTATAGAGTTGAATCAATAGTTATTACTTATGGTGGGTGATAGCTTATAGAAAATAACACACTTGAAATCACACCATATGGAAACGTAAAGTAAATTAATTATCTTCTTTTGCCGCTAATGGCGCCTTGCTAAAGCCCTATTAAAACAAAAAAAAAAAATTATCTTCTTTGGATGCGATCCAAGATTTGACATTCTTCTAGGAGCCTCATTACTAGGTCCATAAGATTTTTCTACAGACTAAATCATTGTAAAATATCCATTTTTCATCTCCTGTTCCCAAACTTTTAAAAAATAGGTCGTTTGGTTGATGTTTCTGTAGTGAACCACTAACAAATGCGTGTTGCCTAGTTGACTTCGGTGAGATAGTGAGGAACCCAAACATTGAGCCTGAAAACACAGCAGAACTTGTACAAATGGTTTTCTACGCTTGTTTGTGATACAATTAGAGCCAGATCAATCTCCCATACTGATTGGGTGGGATTTTGATCAACATTGCTTGTTTAAATTTCATGTGGATGATCAGACAGTTAATCATCATTCAAGTAAAAATTTCCTGAATGAAATATGGCAAAATAATTTTGATAGGTGCGTTCGGTTAAGGTATAATCCCCTTGAACACTGCAAATTTTTCTATGAGCTTCTGCAGCACGCTTACATTTTTTTAAATAATACAACAAAATATGCTGATAATGAATGATATTTTCTTCCATATTCACACTGCAATAGCACACTCAATAATAAAATAGTTTCAACAAGAGGTAACAGATATTTGTTGACATATTACAGACAGGATAAACAAACAACCTTAAGGATTAATTGATCAGATAAGAAATGTATCATAGTGACGTAAAAATAAACAGAAAAAACGAAAGGACTTATTTTCCAACCCAATTTATTAAACATTGCTGCCTTGCATGAGCTGCCCTCATGTTATTAACCAAGTTGAAGACAAACCAAATTAATAACATTGTAACCAGATGAGTCTGCTAATAAATTCTATTCTATTGTACTTATTATATAGAAGTATAATCTGTTAAAGTTCCATTATTTTTTACTGTCCCTTTTAAGATTATATTACTTATTGTTGGTGAAGGGGTGGTGTCAAAATATTAACGACTATCCTTCTTCCCTCGAAGAGATGCTGATTGAAAAGGAGAAATGATCATAATGAATTATAATTATTAATTAATGAATAATTGAAATAATAATAGTGAAAGAAAGCGGAAATTATTGTAATACACTTTTAATAATATAAAAATAACATAAATTCATACCAATGAACTTATAAACAAAAATGAAAAAAACCTTTGACTAACCGGGACAGAATTAAAGAAAACAATTAATAATTAAAACAAAATGAGAAACAGAGAAAAAATTAAATAGAAAAAAGTGTCAATACTGATCTAGAATGACGACGGTTGATACTCTTGGTTGGGGGCTCACTCGCTGCACTTCCATAAGGTCGCTGTGGCGATGTATACTGTAGCAGTGGTGGTGGCTGTGTTGGCTTTACTGTTTCAAAATTAAAAGTAAACACACTGCACTTTGCACTAATTTAAGAATGTAGAAGAGGTCTCGCTGGAGCAAAGACTGAGCGAGGAGAGAGTCAAGTGTGAATACGACGCTAGCAACCCTGTTTTTTTAAAAACTGAATTATTACTGTTCTAATGGTATACTTAATGTTAAAAATTAAGTGTAATTTATTATTTTAGTTTAAAACATACTTAAATTGATTAAATTTAAATTAAAAATGATAATTACTAATGAATATTATAATAAATAAATTTAAATTTAGTTGGGCTTGAACACTTATAAATAACTTTTCTTTGAAAAATTATATTAAAAAATGGACAATGATAAAAAGTTAAAGTGGTTAATTATTTCTAATTAACAAAATTAAAAGTATTTTGAAAAAAGAAATTTTCAAAATATTACAGTTAAGCCCTATCACACTATTTAAATCTGAATAAAACCGACATCAAATTAAAAAACATTTAATTCTACTTCAATGCAGTGAGTTTAAGCAAAATCATTGGAGCCGTTTTTGAAAAAATCATTGAAGATGAAATATTAATATATGAAAAGACATCAAAAAAACATAAACTGACTTACGATGATTAGAAAAATAGTGAAACCACTATTTTTATTATTGATTATTGACTGCCATTTGAACCACACCACCGTTCCTTTTTCATCACTTCATCAACTATTTAATATTCAATATAACAGACACAGTCAATGTGATAACAGACAAAGTCATTCAGCAAAAGAGTAGCCATGATAAAAAACTGTAGCTGCACAATATGGGAAAAATATTTATATCTATAAATATTTGAAATCTATAAACAAAAAAGTATAACAAATATAGAACAAATCTCCCCCAAAGAACTAGTCCCCTAAGAATAATACAAATTTACATACATCATTTAATGAATTAATTATTATACTACATATTATGGATTTAAATATACACACACATATACAGGGTGTCTCATAAATGTTTTGTGATATTATGGGAGCAGATACCTTACATTAAGTACTTGCACCATTTAAAAGCTAATTAAATAAAAATGTTTTTTTTGAAATCCAGAAAATTTAAAACCTAATGATAGAAGAGAAATATCTCATTGAAATGTGCAAACTTTCCCAGAAATATTAAAATTGAATTTCCTGTATGACAGTGGGATAACACTTACTATCTTATTTTGAAGGTCTGACTTCTTAGGCTTCTGCGAAATTTTATCTTCTTTCATTTCATACCACTTGTTTTCCCGTGCGTGTGCATCAATTAAATATATTTGACATTGTGGATGTAATTAGTTGACCGTTGAGAATTACTGAAAGGAATTAGTCCGGGTGGCGGTCATTAAGTGAAACAACTGAATAGTTTCAACTATTTTATTGTTTGCCAACGTTTCGACCCCCATTGTGGGTCATCATCAGGGCTAAAAAGATACAAAAAGGATACATTTAAAATAAGATTAAAAATACTATTTTAAAAAAATAACTATTGCGCTAGAGAATGTCAATATTATAACAAAAAAAGGAACTAGATGTGTATAGAAATCAATTAATTAAATTACAATGATGAAGGTATACTAATGAGAGCTATACAGACCAGATACTGACTAAAGATAATGTACAAATATATAAGAAAAATTACATGAAATAAAAAACATTAAAAAAATGGAGTACAGTGGAGATACGTACCGTCTGGTAGGCAAGTGGAAACTAGGTACAATTTGGTAATAAGGAATATATGCAGGTAGAGATAGGAAAGTATGTACAAAAGGTTGGGTAAAATGGAAAATACGTACCACATTTCTAGACGGGATCTGACAACAATGAGTAAAATTGTAATATTAACATAAAAGGAAGTGTTCAGATTAAACCTACAATATTAATAACATCATAACGGTATTATGAAGATGTTTTAATAAGTTTGTTGAAGTAAAACAATATAATACAGTAGTAAGAATAATAATGTATAAACTATATGTAGTAAAACTGACTACCTCCCAACCAACGTTTTAATAATTACTGTACATATATTAAGACAGTAAAATTAACCAAGTGAAAATATTATGAGAAAAAATAATAATAAGTAACAATCATTGACAGATCATACAGTTGATACAAAATAGTAAAATAATTACAAATAGGAATACATTGAATTGTAAAACCATTAAGAATTTATTAAGTGCAGAAACAAATGAAATAGATACATATATAAAATAAATGTATACATAAATAAGTAAAAAATAAACCAATAAATAAACAAAATGTATACAGTGGGATGGACATGGGAAGCTGTATTACTTAAGAGAGTTTAATATATGGCTGTAGGTGAAGGAGATGCATTGTTTATCAGTTTTATGATGTTATAATATTGACATTCTCTAGCGCAATAGTTATTTTTTTAAAATAGTATTTTTAATCTTATTTTAAATGTATCCTTTTTGTATCTTTTTAGCCCTGATGATGACCCACAATGGGGGTCAAAACGTTGGCAAACAATAAAATAGTTGAAACTATTCAGTTGTTTCATTTAATTTAAGTCCACCCGGACTAATTCCTTTCAGTAAATATATTTGAGTTTTTCTAATGAAAACAATGGATAACAGTATAACACTCAAAATTTCATTTTCCTCCCTAACGGTTGAGAATGGGGCTATGGGCTATATGAAGTTCTTAGTTCCACTTAAGTTATAGTATCTGCTTTCACAATAAGACAAGACATATATGAGACACCCTGTATATATACAAGGTAATATGCTACCTTAAAGAATCACTATTAAAAAAGTCACTTATGACCTTGGCTGTTGAGTGTCCGTAAAAATATATATATATATATATATATATATATATATATATATATATATATATATATATATATATATATATATATATATATATATATTATTAAAAATAAAGAGGACAAATAGTCAAACATATAAAGGTGCGATATATTGATAAGAAATTCCAAAATGAAGATGCACAAATGACAAAAGATCTTTTAAAGGAAGCAGTTCTGTAAGAGGGACTGAGCAGGTTCAAAAGTTAAGATCTTGTATTAATAGAGTGGACAGAGGAGAGTGGGGCAAACATCATGAGATATAGAGGGGTTTTTTGGTTCTGAAGGATTAGTAAAGGTATGCTACTAGGAAGTATTGCTATTGAAATTTCGGTTAAAGCCACTTTAAACCAGTATACCAGGTGGAGACATGAGAGTGCTTGTACAACAGACATGGTATATTATAACAGATGTAGTTAATTTAATAAATATAATCAACAATAAAGTGATAGAGAGTACAACAGAAGTTACATATATATAAATATAGAAGATTAATCTCTGGTTAAATGGAATCAACCAATGCCACCTACTCAAGAGAAAAAATCTGGTACATTTAACTTCTTGAAATCAAGTTATAAATTAATTTATTTATGAATAAAATTGGAGGCTGATATATAACTTCACCACTCTTTTATTAAAAATTAATGCACAACGTTTCGGCTAAAATGCCATATTTAAGTGCAAAAGAACAATTTTATCTGCAAGTGCAAAATATCCTAAAAATATGTATAAACAATTTAAAAAATTAAACATGAAACAAAAGAACAATAAAAATAATTGCACTATAAAAATGAAAGGAATCAGTTGATGTACTATGCTCATCATTGTTAAAATTCAATTAAAATTGAATTTATAAATATAAACATTAACTAATTAATTTTAAAAATGTGCAAATTACCTAATGTGAGTGGATGATTACAACCAGGAGCCACAGTTCTGAATAGGATGTCCATTTCGTACTCGCAGATAAAATTGTTCTTTTGCACAATTTTCTGAAGATGGTATTTTATCCGAAAAGTCGTGCATTAATATTTAATAAAAGAGCTGTGAAGTTATTATTATTATTATCCAATTTTATTCACAGAATTTGACCTTCACCTTAAAGAATCTACACCTTATTAATTTATTTCTTTTAAGTTTTAAATAAATATAAAGTTGAAAAATAATAAAGGACATATAACCAGGTCTTTCTGTAGGACTTGGTCATTAGGACTCACAGAATCCTAAAAAGTGTATTTCTGTTGGAAATTCAATTTTTAACATTTTCATTATCGCAATACTTTCATTTATTCTATATATTTCATATATAGGTAAGTAGAAGTAAAAAATGCTTCATTCATACATACAAATAAGTTAAAAATTTCTATTTTCATCCTGCTTTGATATAGCAAGTATATTATGGTCTCTGTAGCTCCAAATTGTTACGGTAGAACAATAACCTATCCAAATTCCCTTTTATGTAAATTTACATAGCAAATTAAACATGATTGGTTCCTCAAAAAATAAATAGAATTAACGACAGCAACAATGGTCATCTGCAATCCATAAATAGTCTTAGATCCAGTATATGGTTCTCTTTTTTTTTTTTTTCTTTTTTTTTTGGCTTGGTCTTTGCACTGCAGTCTCAACTAGGCTTATTGTGCACCGTCCATTATCCTGTTAATACAGGATCTATTGCCACATTGAATCTGATCGAACTGTAAGACTTTGTACAGGCTATCGGCTCTCTCATTACCTCAACTGCCTGAGAGACCAGGCACCTAATGAACTCAAACCTTATTCTGCAGGGAAAGGGTGTTCAGATTCCTTATAAACTCTGACACCAGTTTGGACCAAGTCATGTAGCTACCCAATATCGGTTTTCCTATCCCAGGATCACACCATGGCTGAAATAACAAAATAAATAATTGTTCAGCAACAGCTGCATAGGATATAACTACGACAGAAAACACAATAATATGGTAAAATTTCATAGTGCAATTTATTCATTTAAATAAACATCTCATCCATTATTTAATGGTTTAATCATTCTCCATTACGATCTGCCATAAACTTCATACTATTTCTAACATTATATCATAAATTTATCTGTATTCATACCTTATATTGTTTTTGGAATTGAAACATTTGACATTTTTTTTCAAGCTGAGAAAAT
This sequence comes from Piezodorus guildinii, assembly GCA_023052935.1. Classification (NCBI taxonomy): domain Eukaryota; kingdom Metazoa; phylum Arthropoda; class Insecta; order Hemiptera; family Pentatomidae; genus Piezodorus; species Piezodorus guildinii. Next base: position 92,093,495 of record CM041294.1, read on the forward strand.
ATTTCTTCATCCATTGATTAGAAAATCTAATATGTATCATATCACGGTGTTTGTGTTCATACTCCTCGGAAACGGCAAGACCGATGTTTATGAAATTTTGTATGTATATTTGGAAGGTATGAGAATCGGTCCTAAAGTATATTTCATGCTGCTATGTGATTCGGGTGTCCCTATACAGAAAAAAAATGTTTTTTCATGAAAATGTTTTTATTTTATTTATTTGGCATATAAAAATACCTTTAACTCCAAAGTTTGACACTCCTTCCCCCACCCAGGCATTTTTTAATCTTGATTTTAGTGTTTTTGTAAGAACAATATCCAAATAATTTAAATATCATTCATAATACTAAAATCTGGTGCAGGCAACACAATTTTCACCTCGGCTATTAAAATCATTTTAAGAACTATTAACACAATTTAAAGTTCAAAAAACTTTAAAGTTAATTTAAGTAAAAACTTTCCTTGGAAATATATAATAATCAGTAATAAGCTCAAGCCCTATTTCGTCACGTTACATTACTTTTTACAAATTTGTATATAAGATAATATATTTACTTTCACTTACTTATATATGACATATATATAGTAAGGGAAAGTATTGAGATCCTAAAAATTTTTAAAGGAATTAATTTAAGTTTTCAAAGGAAATACACGTTTTAGGGTCTATTGAATCCAAATGACCAAGCCCCGCAAAAAGGTTTATGTGTGTGTGGGGGAAGGCCAGCACGGAAACGAAAGATCCTATGAAAATAAAATTTCTTATTTAAGGTAACTATACGCCTGAGATATTACAGCAACTTTTTCATCAAAATCAGCTAGTTTAAAAAACCAAGTTTAAAAAACTCAAAACCAGCCACTTTAACCATGCATTTTGGACTTTTTTACGATTGTGTCAAAAACATATACACGTAGTCAACCATTCTCACTTCACAAAAATTATTTCCATTATCTATAGATTTTTCATGATTGTCAGTTTCAATAAGATCTATCCGTAATACATATTTGAGTGTATTTAAAATTATTTTTACTTTAAACTGGATACTTTGATATTTTATCATTTCTATTTTATTTGAAATATTTCTTTTTCTTATTGTGGTATAAGATAGCATACAGTCAAGGAATACTATACAATAGTATTGTATTTAAATAGTTAATTCTGTCTCATCATATCTATATGGCTTGAAATGTTTATTTTTCTTCCATCAGATGTCATAAATTAAATAAAATATCTCATTTATAATTTATGAATTACTTTTAAAATAATGCTTCAAAATTCTTATGTTTGATTTTTTATAGTAATTAATTTCCCCTTGATATTTTTTAAATACTTCTTCATGCTGAACTTGGACTTTTATCCAATGAAATATAAAACCAACAATTGTATTAAATGAATATGACTTTTTGATCTTCTAAATTTATTATGAATGGGGTTGTGAAATTTTACTATTACCAGTTTCTGTTAACTATCGGGGAGAGGCATGGTCTAGTGGATAGAGCGCTAGTCTGCTGTGCTCCGGGTCCTGGGTTCAAATCCCGGCTTTGGCAGAATATTATTTATTAGATGAGAAAGATGGTTGGGGGTGCGGTCATTAAATAAAAACACACATTAAAACAAGTGCTATTTTAATTATGTGCCGAAGTTTCGGCCTACATTGTGGGCTTTCATCAGGGTTGACTCTGAGACGGTGTCTACAGAAGTTTTAGTCTTCTGTTCCCGACTTCTTTAGACACCGTCTCAGAGCCAACCCTGATGAAGGCCCACAATGTAGGCTGAAACGTCGGCACATAATTAAAATAGCACTTGTTTAATGTGTGTTTCTATTTAATGATCACACCCCAACCATCTTCCTCATCTAATTTCTCAACGGTCAACAAAAACTCCATCAATATTATTTATTACGTTAATTCAGTCAGAGGGTGACCCTGGGGTACGGAGACATTCTTGGGGCAGACCAGCCTCTAAAAAGTGGGTACCCAAAGAAATTGGGGGAAAAAATCTGGTGGCTGAGTGTGATAAAGGCCTAATCACCTTGCAGACCACTGTTACAGCTAGAAACAGCTCTTTATATGTACTGAGCCCTAGACCCTTCATGGGTTGTAATGGTACAGAGTTTTTTTGTTTTTTTTTCTGTTAAATGTCACTAGCGGTTAGATTAAAAAAAATTAATAAAAAGGTTTAGAATAACTTTTCAATGTGAGTAGTGCAAATATTTTAAAAATAATAATAGCAGAAGGAGAATCTACCGAGATTATTTTGTGTAGGTAATGTTATGTATTGAGAATACTGAGAAGAGTTTATTATTAAATAATTTTAATATTAATCAATTAAAGATTAAGAAGCCTTTGTCTGCAAAACATCAAAAGGTGTTCACCTCCATGGGGCCCCCTAGTGATACCTTGAGAAACTTCCTAGACCCTAGGACAAAGGAAAAAGCACTTCCCATATCAGCCCTGCCCTAGGAGGCGACAATGAGAAAGAAGATTTGAAAAGTTCAGTCTTATTCCAGCCACGAGAGTTGAGTTTCATCCTCAAAATGAAGTGAGGTCTGTCGAGGGTCTAAGCAGAGAGGAGCTGGAGGATGAAGCCTAGAAGGAGCGCCTAAGACTGATTCCACCTTCGCCAGCCATCTAACTGTTTTAAAGGTATTTCTTTGTTGTAATATTGTATGGCAAAGGTAATAGTGAAAATGTCCCTCAGTATTCTCAATCAAAGTTCTAGGCAATGTGTTAATATAATGGATATGTGTAAGTTAATTTTAAATAATAATGTCATTTATTAAAACTTGTTTACTTTAATATATTTATGCCACCTACTGGGATCAATAAACACGATACCTTTGGAAAGGAAATCCAATGGTTTCATTAAATATAGTCTATATATCGATTAAAGATATCAATTAAGCTAGTTTTAGAAAGTAATGCTGCCTTAGAAAAGCAGTCGGTCAAAAACATAGCAGTATGAATGTTTAAATATCAATTATTTTTATATCAATTATATAAGAACAGTCTCAGATAGAAAAACTTTTCTAAATAGTGTAAAAAAAAAAAATTAACATCACAGTTCATTCGCACAAATTGATTACCTAAAAGCAAAAATGATTATAGCTTGTGACTGAATTATTAAAAATATATTAAAATTGAATCATTAAAAATATATAAAAATGTCTTTATTGGTGTTAATGTTTTAAATAGACTTATAGGATTAAAGGAATGGCTGGATTTTAACTTTTCAATGTTCAAAAGAAATGCTTGAACTGTTTGATCTAATTTGTCTGTGTCTTTGGTTTTGGTGAATAATTTGGATAAAGTAGTTATAAGTTTTAATATAATAGTAGAATCACTATTATTTTTGTTAATATTCAGTACTTTAGAAAGTTAGTGCTATAGAAAAAAAAAAAAAAAAAAAAAAAAGATTCTCGGACCATAGTACTTTGGAAAATCCATCCATACCTCTCTCTGGTCCGTTCCTAGCATCTTTGTTTCAGCGTTCTTTCAAAGTTTGTAATATCCACACTAGTCTATGCAAGTATTTATAATGTCAAAGAAATATCAATTTTGATTGAGATGTCTGTTTAACTACTATATATCCATTCATTGTGAATACCCTACATTTTTAAATTTATTTTCTTTCTGTAACAATAACATCATCTACTAATTATTATATACAAATTTTTATATTATGTTATTTTATCCTCTGTTAAGGCATGAATATGAAAACAATAAATTCTTGTAACTTATCCTAAACATTTAAATTGTCAATCCACTCCCTCGAAACAAGATTGCGTCATTCTGACCTTTACATTCCTATCCCCAGAACAGTCATTCCTTTCTTGTCTGCTCTACTACTCTCTGGAATCTCCTACCTAATCATATCCGCCATGCTTCTTCCCTACCATCATTCAAGTCCAAGGTGTTCCAGTACCTACTGTCATCCCAAACAGACACTCAACAAGCCTGATATTTCAAATCAAATATCAATTCATAAACAAAATTTATAATTTATTGTTTATATTAAACTTAGCTAATGAATCAGTTACAATGTTTTGTTTTGCTCTACGCTTTAATCTATAAGAAGTTATTTATTTCACTCTTTTATTTTATTGTATACTTTAATCCATTTTTATCTTCTGATATCATTGTAAATAGAAACTAATTATAATCCACTGCTCTTATGGCCAGACACATCGTATATCTTAATTGTGCATATCAATTGTTCTTAAGGGATCCTGTCCCAGAATAAATTTGTTTGACGTGACAACGTCTTATAATTCATTTTGCTGGGTGGCATGTTAGGAAAAGTGTAGCGTTACGGAAGTGGGTAGTTGGTGGGGGTAAGTAGTATTGTAGTAGTGGGGGAATGACATCATGAGAGTCAGTATTTCTCGTATCATCGTCCGATTATGAATAGAATATTAGAAATAAAGTCTTAGCATTAAGTATATGTGTATAAGTAATATGTATAATGAAGCAAAAATAAATGTCTGTATTAAATGTGTGAATTGGTTTTATTATTTGATACAAGTACATAAAATTTGATAGTTGCGTTAAGTATTAAGTAGTAAGCGTCAAGTAGTAAGCGTCAAGTAATACGCGTCAAGTAGTAAGTGTGAAGTCGTCACGTCAAGCGTGTTTCGGCGCGAAGCGCCGAAGCTCACACACCGGTTTTTTTTCTATTCAATTCTAAACCAAATTATCTCAGGTGGGTATTCCTGACAATGTATCAAAATTAATTAAATATTTAATTTATAACTAAAACTAGAACTTACAAAAAATAATATGCAGCCTAACAATGTTTCTTGAGCAGCAGTTCATCATCCTTCCAAGTCTATTTATACCATGCATTTTGCATCTTTTTAAAATTTTCAATGTCCAAGAAAAACTAAGTAAGCCCTATGATGTGTTTTATTCAGGTTTAAATAGGTTAACAAGGCTTAAATGCTGATTTTTTTAAAATTTTCTTTCCCTGAAGTACTTTTAATTTTGTTGATCCAAAATATTGTGTTGTCTGGATAATATAGCAGGATTTCAGGTTTTTCTTTATTGTAACATACTCTTAAATTAAAAAGTAAATTAAAAATAAGTCTATATATTTATTAATTATTGAAATATTAAATTATTATGTTAGGGAATCATATTAAAATCAAAATTGAAATTGACAGCTCTAATTTGGATGTCGGTTTGCAAACATGGCATCCATTTTGGTAGTTTGTTTACAAATATAGTGGCCATTCTTGCAAACAAAGAAAAGCCAAGTAGAAAAAAAAAGTAGTTGTCTTTGGACTGTTGGAGGTTGGAGGTTGGAGGGCTGCTGCCTGAAAAAAATGTTACCTGTTATTGTCAACATTGTTTTTCTGCATCTAATTGGATTCATTTTGTAAGTATGTCTTAGTTAGAAATCAAATATTAAATTAATTGTGCCTGATTGTCAGGAAAAAACACCTAAGATTAATAAATTTAACTTAAATTTATATTCTTTATTATCCCTTAAGGGTTAAAATAAACGGACTTTATATTATAATATAAATCAAACAACCGGGAACAGGATAATAAAATGCTAGAAAAGAAGAAAACATTTAAGCAAACTGTATTCCTTACCTTTAAGGTCTATGGCTTGGAAGTAGTGGGGACTATTACATTTAGCTATAGCTGCATTTTGGATATGTTGTAGGGTCACCTGTGGTGAAGTAGCTAGCCAAACAGCCTGTTATGTTCAATGCCAGTGGTGCAAACCTAGTAGATAGCCCTAAGAGTTTTTAAAGGGAGTAAAAAATCCATGGTTATGCCAGCATTAAAAAAGGATGTAAAATGGTGATCCGGAGCCTGTGCATCATCAAGTACTAATGTATTTTATAGGGGAATTGTAAAATTTGAATAATTAGATAATAGAAAATTAAAATTAAAAAATGTGAAAAATTATAATTTAAAAAAAAAAAAAAATTACAGTATGAAAAAAAGAGTTACATATCTATGACCTACAAAATTTAAATACTTCCATAAAATGTGAAACATTATAATATAAAATTTGGTGAATAAATGAATATATAATCACTGAATGTATATATATCCAATTAGAACCCCTTTCTGTCAAACAAAAAACAGACATATGCAACATATCCATGGCATATTCCCAAATACTCAACCTATTAAAACATTCCTAGGCTTTTAAACACTGCAAATATTTCTTTCCTTCGCCTCTTTCCTTTCTCACTATTAAAAAAAAAAAATTGTCATTATATCTGTCATTTCTCATCTTCATTATCAACTTATTATTAACTCAATAACTTTATTAACTAGTTCTTTTCTTTCGTTTCTTGTGTTCCGATTTAAATTACCTCCCATTTTTTCTACTATTATGGATTCCATATTAGGTAGTCCCAACACATTATTATTATTATATACTCTCCTATTTTCATTTCAAATTACTAAGATAAAATAGACAACACAAGTTTCTTTCTACCTGTCGTTTATTTCGTGTATAACTCCTTTCAAGATTATAAATTCCATTAATTTTATCCCAACATTTACATCATTATCGATATTTGATGTCTGGAACTAGCAATAATTTTCACAATAAAATACTTAATCTGTTTTCGTAATCTAGTTCCTTAATTACCCACCATCTACCTTAGCGCCCTCTTCTTTTTTATATCCGTCTCTTTTTTTATTTATTTATTATTTTTTTTTTTTTTACTCATCTCATAATAATACATCTATTCAACTTTTTATACTCATTATTTAATATTTTTGACACCATTTCGAATATAATCAGTGTTTACCTTGTCTAAAATTTTGATATGTATTCTAATTTTTATAAAGATATTCATTTGTTCGCTTGGTACCATTATTGTCGCCAAGTTTAGTTCTTCATTTCTCCACCCCGGGCGCCATTAGGTCATTGTTGGATTTTCACTCCTTTAATTGGTATGTATTTTATATCTGATTTAAATGTCTCTCACCTCTTTACCAATCCACTTCTAACATCTTAACCATTCCAACTTATTGTTTTGTTATATATTTTTGTTTTTTTCACAGAGATATGTATACATACTTATTCACTCAAAAATGTATATTATAATGTTTCACATTTATTCATACTGTAAACATTTTTAATTTTCTATTATCTAATTATTCAAATTTTATTAAATTTTCTTTGACCTTTTGTTTCTAAGTATTATAATATTTGTCAATTAATATAACTACTGTTTCATTTTGTTTCTTATTATCAGTATAATTTCTTCTACTTATCACCTTTATATATTGTATTTCACTACTGGTTATTAACTTTGTTTTATAGCTCTGAAGAAGGCCTAAAATTTGGGCCAAAACCTCAGCACTATTAAATTAATTTTCCACTTAATTGTGTGTTAATTTGAACTAACTTTTCTACAGTGGGTCAAAAATGTATTAGCACACCCTGTTTTTTCCATTTAGTTCTTAAAGTATGTATCTTATTATTGAGTAATACATTTTATTTTTGAATATACATTAAAAACCATTGTTACAGCCAAAAAAAAATTGAAATAATTAGGGTAGAAATGAATGTGGAAAATAAATTGTAAAAATTTAAGTAAAAGAAGTATTGGCACAGCCATTTATTAATTTAAAAATATCCTGTTTAAGTAAATAAAAGTCATCAATATTTGGTTATCATTCCTTTGACATCAATTATAGCTTGTAATCTTCTTTGCATCGTAAAAACAATATTTTCTGTGACCTCAGGTCCAATTTTTTCCCATTCCTCTAACAACACATCTTTTAACAGATTTTTTGAAGAAATATTGTGTTTCCTTACCTTCAAATCCAAAATATACCATAAATGTTCAATGGGATTTAAATCCGGAGACTGAGGGGGTATTTTCAATTGTCTCCGTACATTGTATAATAACCATTCCTACATTTTACTGGATGTGTGTTTAGTATCGTTGTCTTGCAGAAATATAAACGTATTCTCCAGTACTAAGTTTTTAACACTGGAAAGCAGATTATGTCCCAAAATGTCTTCATACCTTTCAGCATTCATTATACTTTCAACGAAGCATAACTTTCCAACACTATTCCATGCCATGCAGCCCAAACCATTACATTGCCGGCGGTAAAAGGCTTGAATTTGCAACACTATATGTAAATAAACCAATAGACTTTTGGAAAAAAGTTTTATTTTCCAATGAGAGCAAATACAACATTTTTGGTTCAGATAAACGGAAGTTTGTGTGGAAATAACCAAATACTGAGTTTTAACCAAGTAAAATTATTCCTACAGTAAAACACGGCGGCAATATAATGGTTTGGGGCTGCATGGCATCAAATAGTGTTGGAAAGTTATGCTTCGTTGAAAGTATAATGAATTCTGAAAGGTATCTAGACATTTTGCGACATAATCTGCTTTCCTGTGCTAAAAAATTAGGACTGGAGGATACGTTTATATTTCAGCAAGACAATCCTAAACACACATCCAGTAAAATGAAGGAATGGTTATTGTACAATTTACGGAGACAATTAAAAAAAACACCCCCTCAGTTTCCGGATATGAATCCGATTGAGCATTTATGGTATATTTTGGATTTGAATGTAAGGGAACAAAAAATTTCTTCAAGAAATGTGTTAAAGATGAGTTGTTAGAGGAGTGGGAAAACATTGAACCTGAGGTCACGGAAAATATTGTTTCTACCATACAAAGAAGATTACAAGCTATTATTGATGTCAAAGGAATGATAACAAAATATTAATGACTTTTATTCACTTAAATAGGATTTTTTTTTAATTAATAAATGGCTGTGCCAATACTTTTTTTACTTAAATTTTTACAATTTATTTTCCTCATTCATTTCTACCTTAATTATTTCAATTTTTTTTTTTTTTTTTTTTTTTTTTGGCTGTAGCAATGGTTTTTAATGTATATTCAAAAATAAAATATATTACTCAATTATAAGTTACATACTTTAAGAATTAAATAGAAAAAACAGGGTGTGTCCATACTTTTTTTGACCCACTGTCAACCATTCTCGCTTCATATAAAAATTATTATGCATTAATTTCTCTGATAAACCTTTACATTGTATCTTTTCACTATTTAACTCTAGTAAAGACCCATAATAATGGTAGAAATATTTATTTTACAATAAATATACTGCACAAAAATGAATAGAGGTATTTATAATTTACTCTTTACATGCTAATGTTAATAAATAATGACCACATGAACCATCTCATTTTCCATAAAAAATTCTTAGTTATTAGATATTGATAGTATAATTTGTTATTTCATATAAACAATAATTGATTTTTGTCCTATGGTGGTTATGGCCAAACACGCACATTTTATTTAAACCAATTTTATTCTTAAGGTACACTTATCACTCTCTCTCTCTCACTAACTATCTCTCTCTCTCACTCTCTCTCTCTCTCTCTCTCTCTCTCTCTCTCTCTATTATATATATATATATATATATATATAAAATGATTTCTATAGTTTTAGAAAATATACATTGCAATCAATTCTTTATATGGGAAAATTGAATTTTCTGTTATATACCCTTCAATTTAAAATAACAAAAAAAAAACCTGAACCAGTTTTGATTTATGTTTTTCATTTCTGCCGATGATTAAATATAATAATGAATAGACAATATAAAATAAATATTTGTTCTTGCTGATTGCACTTTGTGTTATGATTAACTAAAACTCCCAAAGTGATAAACTCTAAATCAGTCAGAAGGATATTTTTTGAAAACATAAATGATACCTCATTCAAATTGCACCCGTGGGAAACAGGGGCAGGTCCACTAGTTTTAATATAGTATTAAATTGACAACCTTATGTGAGGGTAGTGGATACATAATTGTCAAATGTATAAATTGTTATTTATTTTATTTTACAAAATAGACGGATATAAATATTCATTTATAAAATATTCAAACATGTAAGCATACTCTTTTAGACTTAATATACAGAAAACAAAAAACAAAAAAACTGATATAAATAGTTGCCAAAATTAAATTATTAAAATTATTTTAATTCTTTTTATTTATATTATTAAAAATAGAAAGTGGTCTCTTATATTAAATTAGGTAACAATTATCAAGAAAATAATTTCTTTTCATCACTAATCTTACAAGATAAAATATAAATTTTATCACAATATTTATTATATATAAGAAGTAGCTCAGACAATCCCTGATGCAATTTCTAGACTGATATTGCACTCCAAAAGCAAGAGGTGATCTAGTATTGTGATGAGGAACGTTGATCGGTATCAATACTGTGGTATTTTCAAACTATGAATGTTTTTAAATTGTTTGTTTGTTCTATATATAAAGCCAAGTAACTTATAAGATTTGCTACAAATATTGTCTACATTCAATTTGAAAGATAGGTTATGTGAAAAAGTAACCCCTAAGTCTTTAACCATATTAATACTTTCTAGATCAATGTTAACAATCCTGTAGGGAAATTCTATTGGTTTGCTATTTCGATGATGGGACATTGATTTACACTTCGACGGATTGAGAGAGAGACAGTTTTGTAAACACTAAGTTTCCAATTTCATGAGTTTCCTGGAGATGCTTAAAATCATTAAGGGATGTTACCTGGGAGAAAATTTTTAATTCATCTGCTAAAAGTTGATAATTTACAACAGAAAACACATCAATATTATTTTAAAAAAATTATGAGTAACAATGGTCCAAGATGGGAACCCTGAGGCACTCCTGATAAAACAACAATTTGTTTAGATAGAACACTGCTACTAATTTTGACAAATTGGACTCTGTTGTGCAAGTAATCGAACAACTGCAATAGCATCCCATTCAATCTTATATGTTCTAATTTACAGAGCAACAACTGAACATCTACACTGTCAAATGTTTTATTTAGCTTTTTCTATTTATTTTATTTATTCTCTTTTTTATTTTTTATTATTATAATTATTTGTTTCGTATATTATCAAATTTAATTAAAGTATTAAGAAGGGATCACTTGTAGCAGGGTGGCTAACATAACAGCCTCCCATGCCAAAAGTCACCGGTTCAAACCCACAGATGGTTCTAGGATTTTTTAATGGGAGTATAAAATCCTTAGTTATGCCGTCCTTCGGAGGGGACTTTAAAAGGTGGTCTCGAGCCTGTGCGATGTCAGGTGCTCGTTAAAGATCCCTATCCTAATAAAACCTGGATAGGCAAAATTTAGGACTCCCACTGTAGCATCGTCCGATAGCCATAGTAGCATAAAGTGACGTTAAATAAATAAACAAACAAACAAGTATTAAGCTATTATAACCTTTTAGACATAAATTATTTTTGTTAAACAGCATAAGACTCATCTCATCTGTGATTATGTACAATGTTACCTACTTAATATAATAATAAATATGTTTAATTTAATTCATTAACCAATTGGAACTAAAAAAAAAAAAAAAAAAAAAAAAAAAAAACTGCATTAAAAGGCGAACCAATTACCTCCATATTATTGTTTTTCTGATAAAAAAATAAAGATTACAGTATAACTTATTACTATGTTTGGTTAACATTAATTGACTCTCACCATAACAATATCATGCTTTATTATTGTTATATTTTATTTATTTTTTAATGAATAAGTCAGTCCTAAAAATAAAATATAAACCATACTTAATAAAATTAAAGCTTTCATCATGATTCTAATTGATTTTAAAACAATTTAATTTAAATATGGTTTAACTTTAAGTAGATGAATCAGACAATAAAAAAAAGTTTTTAGTGATGAAAAGATTAAGCAGTTGGAAGGGAGGAAGGGAGTTGTTCATCCAAAACGAAAAAAAAAATTAGAAGAATAATGGGGGAAGCATTATCTATATCTTTCTGGGGTTAGTGGAAAATAATTTGTAACCTCTACTAAATCTAAACTTTTAACAGGGCTTTCTTTGGATTAAAGATTACACTGGCTCACCCTTGTAAGTCTGCCACCTTTAATTAAACTTTTTTAAGATCCAGATGGCTCTGATTTATTATCTTTCTTCTAAATGAAATATGAAATGAACTAAAACAAAAAATTCAGTTTTAAGAATTGAGACAAATAATTAGAGGTACTATATTCATTCAAGGAAATTTTAGGGGAAGTGCAAAAAACTCATAAGCTATGCTTCAATTTTTTATGGTAATGAATTTGATCCAAATGAATATTTTTGTTTTCTCTACTTATTTATATTATACACTTAATGAAATAAATAAATTATAAAAGAATAAAATAAATAATGCTTCTTAGTTCTTGGTTATGGTTATTATTTTTAACTACTAACAGAATACAAAATTATAATTATGTCGAATTATATGCATTTTGCTATCAGAAACAATGGATATTGTGAGATTACATGGTTTGGGACAATTTTCACAGAAAATAGCGGTGACAAATAAGCAGTGGCCATAGTCTTGAAAATTATAATATAATTCATTTTACGAGAGAACTTAAACTTCTATATTTTTTCATTGCTTTGAATGTGCTTTTGTTTTATTTTCAACATATTATTATTTTTTTGTGTGTGTGTGTATTCAGCATTTTTTAAAAACATGCGGTTATGTTTAATTATGGCAACATTTTTTTTATTGAATGATGCAATTTCTATGACCACGATTGTGTTATCAATTGATGAACAAATATTTGCCTTCTGGGTAATTCCAAGCTGGGGTGCATTTATAATATAAAATGCAAAACATATTTCAACAAAAGAGGTAACAAGAAACTAGTCCACTACGATTAGATGTAGATAATTTAAGGTGAAGGTCAAATTCTAATATATAATTGGAGTCTGTAATAATACTTCTCCATTTTTTATTAAAATGCACAACATTTTGGCTATCATGTCATTGTCAGGTGCTAAAACAATATTTCATCTACAAGCACAATTATCATTTCTTTAATATAACCATTCTCAGAATATAAATAGCTTTTTTTAATCAAATTCATAATTTTTTCAATCAATATCATAATTTCTTGAACCAATTTTATACAGTTTATTTAATGTGATTTTGCTATCAATAACTAAATATTTTTATTAATCTTGTTGCTTATCCATTTAACGTTTTGTTTATGTTATATTATAGTGGGAGCCCTCAATTCTGCCTATTCAGGTTTAATTATGATCAGGATCTTTAATGAGTACCTGACATCGCAAAGGCTTGGGACCACCATTTTACGTACCATCCCAAAGGATGGCTAAACCAAAGGGTTTTTAATCGCTTAATAAATGTCTAGTGCAATCTTTCATGTTTGAATCTGCGACGTTAGGCATATTAAATCCTTAACCGCTTATTAAATCTATTAATGACGGACTGAGTTGTGATGGCTTGCATTTACTAAAAGAAAGAAAATTATGAATTTGATGAAGTTATGAATTTTACTGTAAAAAGTTATAAAACAACAAAATATTAAAAATTCATAACAACTAAAAATTTAATTATAATAAATTAATTTATAAAATATAAAAGTTAATAATAAAATTATTATTTATGATTAGATTAACATTAAATTCTAATTTCTAATTAAAAATAAAATAATTCAATAAAAACAGTAATTGGAACAAGTTGATATAACCATGTTCATCAATTTTAAATGCCTATTAAAAAGAACAAAAGTTTATTTCATAAATTCAGAAAAATCGCTAACTTGTAAAAATATGCAAAATATCTTTTAGTGAATAGGTAATTCCACCCAGAAGCCTCATGCCTGAGAGGGTGCTAAAATAAAATGGAGAATCATAGAATCAATTTTGATATTTGAATTGTGAATTTATAAAAATATAAAATGTCCATTAAAAAGTTATTTTTTATTATATTAAGATCTGTTATATTATAACTGTTATGTTTTGAGTTGTGAAATGATATTATTATAACTATTGCATAAAGTGTGGGTATCCTTTTGGAAATTGCCAACCTGTTGAATGTTTTTGGTAATATTTTTCTTTTATTACTATTATATTATGTTGCTAATATTGCTGGGTTATTAAATTCAAACAGGTGTTTATGGTCTGTGCTGTGAGTTGATAAATGTGTGGCTTTAATGTATTTTTAATTGTAGACTTGCACATTGAATTATTAATGTGCTGACTAATTCTAGTTCACTACATTATCATGTCTAGATACACAGTAGTAATAAAGTACAATTTAACTTATAAAAAAAATTAATAAATAACAATATATGAATAATATATGATATAATAATGATATGAATAACATAATAATGCATAATACATAATGATAATATAATTATGATATGAATAACATAATAATGATATAAATATATTTTTTTAAATAATAAAGAAAAATATGATCTAATAAAGCAAAACCATACTTTTATTCATTAATTATAAAGGACTTGATTTGGCAACACTGTCTGGCGCAATAATAGATTCTTTTTAATTCCTTAATGTCTTGAGTGGTAAAATTTATACTGTTCTTATTTAAGGCATTAGGACTTTAATGGAATAGTGAATATAGGGGGTATTGAATAAAAATATGAAATAAGTCCTCTATTTACATAATGTGCAGTTTTCCTTGGATTCAAAATGGTAAAAAATATTGTATAATCATAATTTAATACAGCAGTTACTGGAAAGTCTTATTTGTGCAAATATTTTTTTGTTAGGAAACTGTGCATTTAATAATAGGTATGGTTGAGGTTTAAGTCTAAATAGATAGAGCACTGTTTTTTTGTTTCTTTAAGCATATTACAACAACAAAACAAATATTACAATATACAAAAAATATTTGTAGAACTATGGTCTTTCAGACCGTCTGATTCTATTTAACTTTTAACCCTATTAACTTATAAACAAAACGACAGTAAAAAAAATAACAATAAACAATTAATATTACACATTAGAAAGTTTTTTTTTCAATTATGATTAAATTCTTTAATAAGTCTATATTTATAAGGCCATGCTATTTTACAAAAATCTGTGCGGGCAACACACGCTTTCACTTACCTCCATTTTTAAAATCAATGAAAGGATTTTCAAAAACAGTTAGAGATAAAAATACGTGAAACTATTAAGGAATTAATTAAATTGAATTTATATAAAAACATGTGTTTTATTAAAAAATCTATTATATTATTATCTAAAATAATCAGTTAGATTTATGTTCATTTCATCACTCTCTATTAACTTTTAAAAGCTTGTGTATGAGATAATATTTTTTCTAAAATATGTAGCTTTCCATCGGTACATCATACATGTATATTACTGCTCTTATGTTCAAAAACGAAAAAGTGCATTAGAAAAACATTTTTTTCAGTTTTCTCCTTTAGTTGCTTTTCAAATTCGCTCAACTTGCATATTTAGCTGTTTTTCATCAGTGGTAACAAGGTATTATAGTTATTTTTATACAATCAACTAAATTAAAGGTACTTTAGAAAAAGAAAATTTAAAATATCGGCATTTAAGCGCTGTCAGACCATTTTTATCAGAATAAAACCTATATTATATTAAAGCCCATTAAATTTAACATCGATATAACGAGTTTAATCTAAATCGTCGGAACCGTTGTCGAGAAAATCGAAAAAAGGTGTAAAATGCATGTTATAAAGTGCCTCTTCTGGTAAGCTCATTTTGATTAAAAAAGTTTTGTCACGTCTCGGGCATATAGTTGTCTTAAATATGAAATTTCAGTTTCATAGGACTTACCGTTTCCGCCACGGAGTTACCACACAAACACACAGACTTTTTTGCAGGACTTGGTTATTTGGACTCAGGGGATCCTAAAATGTGTATTTCCGTTGAAAACTGGAATTAAAAAAATTCACGATCGCAATACTTCCCCTTACTATATATAGTAAGTGAAAGTAAAAATTGTATACAGACAACCAGTTATTTCCATTGAAACATTTTATCACATCGGCAACTTTTAGATAACTCTTTCCGAAACATTTTTTTCTAATTTCAGACTGAATCAGACACGCAGCCAGGGAATGAAATGTATTTTCTGTTTCTCTTTTATTGCACAAAGAACACATCACACTACTGTTTGAAAAAAATCTGTTATAGTTCAGATAAAGATTTTCACATCTAACTTTAAATACCCATTTAACCCGATTAAAGTTTATTTTAGTAACATCAAGGTAATGTGTTCCATAATCATAATTTAAGTTTTTATACAGGAACATTTTTTCCGAAACTGAAGCATTTTGTACATATTTTAAACTATAAATTTCTGTTAACGATTCTCTAAATTCCTGTAGGATTAAATTCCATTTATTTTTATAATCAAGTTTAATGTGTATTTCAATATTATGTTTTTCAGCTATTTCTCTTAAATCCTTTAACCAGTATACCTTTTGTTTAACAACTTCGTTATTTAATAAATATGGTAATCTATTGTTTGTCAAGTTTTAATCTTTTATAACATAACTATGCTGTGTTTTAAAGGTTTCTATGAACATTGGAACTATTTTGGTTTCTAGGTGTATTAAGTAAGACTTGGTGGCTTGCGTCAAACTAAATAATTTCTTAATGAAGTAATACAGAAGTTTTTCACATTCAATATATTCTTTACTTCCCCATGCTTGTGCGCCATATCCTATGAATGATTTAAAAACAGCATTGAATACTTGAATTTCAGATTAATAGGGCATGCTATTGTTTAATAGTAATTTTTTCCATATGGAGTTGATTGCCATTTTAGCTTTTGATAGCTTCTGAGGTTTAAGTCTATTGTTATGGATGAGTAGATATATTAGATTGTATTTACGGAGGATGATTAACTTTTATTTATCATCAAACTAACCTGTAATAAATCTATTTGCATTAAAATCTATACCTCATTTTATTAAAGGTCATTGTGGTGATGTTGCATAACCTCGTTATGCTTGTGTATTTTTGCTTAATAAAGCCTTATTCCCAAATCTTTGAGTTTATATTATAGATAATTACCCATATCACAGTCATAAACAAATTTGGTCCTTTTTTTTCACTCAACTAATGTTTATTTTTTCTTCACAAAATTTCAGACCATTTTCAAGGAAATCCTACTACATTATTATTTCAAATTTTTACATTGTTTATGAATATAAATTTACTTTTATGTAGCTGGAAATTTGATTATCTTTAAAATGAATACTTGTATCTTTTCAGGAAATGTATATTATGAAAATTTCAACTTCACAACCATTACAATTTTTGAAATACTGCAATGGCCAGAAAAGTGAGTAAAATTTTATTCATGAATATAGATTATTTATATGCCTGAGATACATATGTATGTATATATATATATATATATATATATATATATATATATATATATATATATATATATATATATATATAATATATAAAAATGAATTTTTTTTTTTTTTTTTTGTGGGAAAGATTATTTTTTAAGACTAATGCAATGAAACAATTAACAAAAGAAAGGGTTGGAGGATTCAGTGTTGAGTCTGTTGGTGCATCAAAATAGGTGAAGATATTACTAGCATTTTAAAATTAATTAAAAACTAGATTTTTTTCATTAGCATTAGTCAATTTGTACCATGGTCATCAAGGTGATAATCATGTGATCTTAAAATTTCATACTAACCTTATTGGTCAGTAAAAAGTTCAGAAAGAGGCAAAATATGACAATATTACAGTTTTTATGGGAGATATGCTCAACTTCAGCTATAAATTTCATGTTCATTTATTCACAGACTAATATTTAATGATGAATATTTTTTAAATTTAATTCTTCCAGTCACTTTTTTTTTGGGATCATCTGTTGGAGGGTGGCTAGCATAACATCCTTCTATGCTAAAGGTCATGGGTTCAAAACTGCAGGTGGTCCTAGGATTTTTTAATGGGAGTAAAGAATCCTTTGTTATGCCGTCCTTTGGAGGGGACGTTAGAAGGTGGTCCTGAGCCTGTGCGATGTCAAGTACTCATTAAAGATCCTTATCCTAATAAAACCTGGGTAGGCAAAATTTAGGACTCCCACTGTAGCATCTTCCGATCAGCCACAGCAGCATAAAGGGACATTAAATAAATAAACAAACAACCAATATCTTTTTGTTCTGTTAACAACTTTTTACAATATATAGTCGATGTTTTGGTTTTTTGTCCCCCATTTTCAAGACTAAAATAAAACTACACAATAAATAAATTAGATGAACAAACAATTTTTTATCTAAATTAATTTAAATTAGTAGTATTAATATGTGAATAGTAGAGGCATAATTCAAAAATATTTACAAGTTACCTTTTATTTTGTATGTCGTATTTAATCAAATGACAGCAGCAAAATTGCTTTGTGCCTTGTGTATTAAATTATAACTCTAATATGATCATCAAAATAATACTTTTGCAGAACATTTTTAAAATTATAAACAAGAATTTCACAACATATTTCCAATTGTAAAAAATATTAATACAACAGCCCTGTCATTCTATAGTATCAAAATGCAGCATAAATTTAATTTTGAAAATGTAGAAATACTAGATAGGTCTCAAAATAATAGAACCAGAATGGTACTTGAAGCCATTACCTACCTGTACCACTACAACCCATGAAGGGTCTTGGGCTCAGTACATATAAAGTTTGTACTGTTTCTAGGCCAATGGCTGTGCTTTGAGGTGATTAGCCCTAGATAACACTCAGCCACTAGGTTTTTTCCCATTTTAGAGGCTTGGTCTGCCTCAGGACGGTTTCCATATACTAAGGTTGCACCCTGGCCGAAATAACAGAATAAATAATATTCGGAGAACAGTAGACTAGTGCTCTATGCACTAGGTCATACCACTCTCTACTTGAAGCCATATACATTACCAAAAATAACAATAGGGCCATAAACCATAAAACAGACACAAAAAACCTAGGCATGCATTACACTGATATTATAAATAATGTGAATTTATTAGAATATAACCAAACAAAACTGGTGCGCGCAAGTAACCTCCATTATTTATACCAATTTAAGAATTTTAAACAAATTTAGAAACGAAAGTAAATTGTAAAAGAATTTTTTACCTTGAATTTCAATAGAAACATGTGTTTTATTAAGTAATCTATTATATTATTATCTGTGACAATCAGTTTGTTTATCGGTTTTTCATCACTCTCCATCAACGTTTACAATAACATGTATAATATAAAATTTTTTCTAAAATCATAAGCTTTCCAATGGTATATTATACATCTATATTACCGTTTTCATGTTCAAAGAAACAAGAATTATATTAAAAAAATATTTTTGCAGTTTTCTCCTTTAGTTGAATATCGAATTCGTTCAGCTTATATATTTACCTGTTCTTTAGCAATGCATATCAGATGATATGGTTGATTTCATAAAATATAGATTAAAGGTACTTTAAAGGAAGAAATTTTGAAATGTTAGCATTTAAGTAATGTCATGTTATTTCAATCAGAATGAAACCTAAATGATATTAAAGCCCATCCAATTTTACATTGGTGTTGCGATCAAAATCGTTTGATCTGTTTTTGAGAAAATCGCAAAAAGGTGCAAAGTGTATGATATAATAAGCTCTTCTAGTTAGCTGATTTTTATGAAAAAGTTGCTGTAACATCTCGGCCATACAGTTGTCTTATATACGAAATTTCAGTTTCATAAGACTTTTCTTTTTTGCGCTGGACTTACCACACACACACACACACACACAGACCTTTTTGTGGGACTTGGTCATTTGGACTCAGGAGACCCTAAAACGTGTATTTCCGTTGAAAACTGGATTTAGAAAATTTTCACTGCAATACTTTTCCTTACTATATATTTCATATATATAGGTATGTGAAAGTAAAAATTAAAAAAAACAATACCATCAAAATATAAAATAAAACAAATCATTGGATTTGTTTGTTTATTTATTTAACGTCACTTTATGAATCATTGGATTTAAATTAGAGTTATCATTAAATATACAAGGTACAAAGCCTGAACATTTAAAAAAAATACGAAACAATGATCCAATAGAATTTTGCCAGATGGCACGTAGCAATTTGCTACAATAATTCAAATAAATATGACATACAAATTAAAAGGTAACATAATATTTTTTAATTATGGCTCTGCTATTCACATATTAATACTACTTCTTTAAATTAATTTAGACAAAAAATTGTTTGTTGACCTAATTTATTTATTATGTTGTTTTATTTTAGTCTTTAAAATGGTAAAAAAAAATGAAACGTCAACTATATATTGCTAAAAGTTAAGAGAATAAGAAGTGATTGAAAATATTAAATTTAAAAATATAAATGGAACTTCCTGAAGTTTGAAAAATAGAAAGAATGTAATATTTTTAATTTAAAGCATTAATTAGAATAATCTAAATACAAATGAAAGAGTGTTGACCTATATATGGATTCTCAAATTAATGTTCAATATTTTTACTTGATTAAAAAGGAACTTTTAATGTTTAGAAACACTAATGAATAGAGCTGAAAAATTTCTTCAAAGTTAGGCTGTATTATTGTGTTATTAAGATTAGCCATTATTATTAGTAATATTTTATATTTTACACACTATTATTAAATAAATTAATTATGTACTATAATAGAAATTAATACATAATTTATTCTCTTCTTCTTTCTTACTTCTTAGTTATACTTACTATTATCATAATTGTTTTTGGTCAGTAATAATTTTTATTTTTTCATAATGTCATTCTTAAGACACATTGTCATAGAATAGATTTGTTTGTTCTATTTTATTCTTTTCTATTTGAGAGTTAGTCACAAAACAGCTTCTAATACCACTAAGGTATCATTTTTTTATTATTATTTCAACTTGATAACTTTCAACTGTTCTTATATTGATCAAGATAAAAACAGTGAGCCAATAGTCGACATTTAGAAGGACATGTGGTAGTACGCTACAAAAAATGTATATTAATAAATAATAAACATAAAAGTATTAATTAGATTATATTACTAGTTTTTCTGGGCAATCAACAGTTAAGTTAATTATGCCCTTGGTTGTATTTATTTTTTATTGTTAAAAGTTACTTAATCAGATACGATTAATCATCTTTTATTATGTATTTAACTTAATTTAATTTAATATCTTAGGGTGTTCCTCAAAAATTGTTGAATTATTGTAATTATATTTTGGAGAATAATCGCATTTTCTTTAGTAGTTCAATTAAGCTATCTACAGTTTTTGTCGAATCTGTTAGGGCTGCATCTATTCTGTGGGGAGTGTTATAATTTTCGAGTTCTGCATTCCTCTATTAGATGTTTTACCATTAAGCGCATGTTACAGTTTCGGAATATTGGTTATTCATCCTTTATTATTAAATATTTATGAGTTAGATTGGTATGTCCTATCCACATTCTTGTCATAAAGACTTCTTCTCTTCTGTTTCCCCTTACTGGCCTTTTCCATCGCTTTGTTGTATGTTTAATATTTTACAATTTTTTTGTTAGAGGTATTTCCCCTCACATAGACTCCCAGTTTTGCTGAACTCTGGCTTTGAAGTGCCAAAAGCCCTTGATAATGGGGAAAAAGCTCTGAAATGTTGAAGAATTTGACTAGTTATATAGTTGATTATATGAACAAAGATATAATGGAAGAAAATCATGCTTATTCTAATATGTAAACACTAAGTTATCATTTTGGACCACTTGGGTCATCAGATCAGGCTCAACTGATAGGTATTCCGATTGAGTTAAGAGAGGATGGGTGGGCTCTGGGAGTCTCCCCATGTCTGAAATATATTTCCTTCTCTTGGAGGCTTTGGCTAGTTTATACTTAATCACTATTGAACTTGTAGGACTGCCTGTTGCATAATGGCTAGCATAACAGTCTTCTATGCCCAAGGTCACTTGTTCAAACCCGCAGGTGGGCTTAGGATTTTTTAATGAGAGTAAAAAATCCTTAGTTTTGTCATCATTAAACCTGGATAAGCAAAATTTCAGACTCCAACTGTATTCGATAAGCCTCAGTAGCATTAAGTGATGTTAAATAAATAAACAAACTATTAAACTGAATAGAAAAATGCTGCAAATTATTACACAATGGTTTATTATTTCTAAATGACTGTATTAGGGTATAACTGTTTATAGGTAAATAACTAATATGAAAAACAATAAATAATTCAATCCAATAATTTTTGTAGGGAAATTAAATACACTATTGTAAGACACTAACAACAGATTACAACAGAATTTTTAGTATTTATTCGTATGGCGAGCCAACAGATTTTTTTTTTATTCATTATTCGGTTTACTTATGTCATTACATATCTTGAAACGTAAGCCCTCAAAAAATTTTGAGGGGAGGGGTAAATTTAATTTTTTTGTCGATTACAAAGGTTCATTATTGAATATAATAAACCAAAATGCTTTTAGAATCTCATAAGTTGTTAATAAATTAAATATTATTTTAGTATATACTAAAAGATAAATCATTATATATTAAAAAATATGTTAGGTTTAAACACAGATTTCCCTTACCCTTGCTTCTTGATATAATGTTTTTAATTAACTTAAAGTCTAAATTTTATATAAAGTGGTTATCGCATACTTTCATATTTCATATTTAACCATGTTAACCTCAAGAATTGGTTATAGATACTTAAGATAAGACCACATAATTCTTTCCTCAAATATGCACACCTTAACTTCCTTTTATTATATATTTATTTTCTTTCACAATTTGTTACATCATTTTTCAACGTTTCAGGGTTCTTTCCCCATTATCAAGACTGAAACAATTTTTTTTTAAGTTTAATTAGTGAAATTACATTATTTAAATATTTGTCTTTGAAAATTATCTTCATTAATTTTTCATTATTAATTTAAAACTTATTAATATTTGTTACCTTTTTTAAAAACACTTTTAAATATATCACTCATTATTTCATATTTATAGCTGACTGTTATTCGTCTACATCGAAGTTTATTGCCTGACTGTTTCTATTATTTTCCAATTTTAAACTTAGTACCTTTCTAGTATCTCTGTGCCCTGTATTTATTTCTATTAATTAAATATTCTAATTATGGTTTTTGGGTTATTGTTATATTTATTTTAAAATTTTACCTTATTTATGATGTCCGTGTAATGTGTTCCTAGGTTTTTTTATCTGTTTTGAAATTTATTGTCTTGCTATTATTTTTGGTAATGTGAACCGTCTCAAGTAATTTTCTATTTTTTTGTGATGCATCTAAAATTATTGAATTTTCAAAGTTAAATTTATGTTGTTTTGTTATACTATGTGATGCTAATGCTGTTGATAATGATTGATATATTTAAAAGTGTTTTTAAAAAAGATAAATAATATTAATAAGTTTTAAATTAATAATGACAAATTAATGAAGATAATTTTCAAAAACAAATATTTAAATAATTTAATTTCACTAATTAAACTTAAAAAAAAATTGTTTTAGTCTTGATAATGGAAAAGGGAAAGAACCCCGAATCGTTGAAAAACGATGTAACAAATTGTGAAAGAAAATAAATATATAATAAAAGGAAGTTAAGGTGTGCATATTTGAGTGTGAGATTTTAAGTAAAACTTCCTGAAAAAATTAAAAAAGAAAATAATTCTTTCCTTTATTTGTTTAATTTGTCCCTTATAATAACTTTATTCTTGTGCTAATGAATTTACAGGTCCCATGGTACAGTAAGCACACTGTTTTCATAGTAATATTTTAAACATTTTTGATAAAATTGTAGATGTGGTACAGTGAAATAAATAAAATTGGTCTTTAAATACACTTTAATTATAAGATACATGGATAAACAAATAAAAATAGGGGCTTGTGCTCAATTTTCAGACTCCCTCAAAGATGTATACACTCATTTCTATATTTTTGTTTTATTTATATATTTTAAATTGTATTATTGGCATAATTAAGTGCATAATTATATATCATGTCCTGTTAAACGTTTTAATCAAATAATCACTACTTTTTTACTATGAAATGAAATTTATTTGGAGATTTATCCTTTGTACACAATTATTTTTTCTTGTGGTTAATTCAGAAGTAAAATGCTGTGTTATCTCATCATCATCATCAAAATCATTCCCCCTTCTACTGCTGTTCGGTTTAAGGGTCCTGCTTATAGAGTCTGGTCCAGTTGTCTCTCTCCTGCACCAACTCTGCTCTCCTGTCCCAATTTATTCCACGTTTCCTGCATGCTTCCTTTACACTATCCTCCCAGGAGATGCGCGGCCTTCCTCTGGGTCTTTTTCCTTCCGTGCGGATCTCGTAGGTCTTCCTGACACTTCTGTCTGGATCCTTCCTAAGAAGATGTCCAAACCACCTCAGTTTTTGCTCCTCCAGTATGGTCTCTGCCGGTTTGACATCGAGATTAGCCCGTATGGTGGCGTTCCTTATTTTATCTCTTCTTGTTTTCCTCTCTATTTTTCGTAGATACCTCATTTCCATCGCTTGTATCTGACTCCTGTGTTTTGTGGTGAGGGTCCACGATTCTGAGGAGTACGATAGAATAGGGAGGAATGTTGATTTATAGACTTCTAGCTTGGTCCACTTGTCACCTCTCTTCTCCCTAGGAAACCTCGTCTGACCATACAGAACATCTTGCCTGCTGCTCCAATTCTTTGGGCCACTTCCTCGTCTATGTAGCCACTCTCATTGAGATGAGCTCCCAGATATTTAAAACTGTCAACCTGCTCTAATCTCCCTCCTCCAACCCTTAGTACTCTCATTATCCTTTGTTATCTATAATAATAATTATTATAATCTTTAATTCTTCTTTATTCCCTACTATTAAAGTAGGTTTCAATATTAGTCCGTTCCATAAGTTTTTCCTCGATGAATATTTTGGAAACTCAACAATTTTGCCATCCCGAGATTTTAAGTAAAAAAATATATATTTATGGGAATTTACAGCTGTAATATTGAATACATTAGTAACTGTGAGACAATATTAAACTATTGGGTTGTAGAATAAGTTCTTAGCGTTTTTCCATATTTCAAATTAATCCTCTCTGTGTTTATAAAATTATCTTTACTTGGTCAATAATATTTACATGTTAAAAAAAAAAGGATTAGTTAAGGTGCTTTTATGCATCAGTTTCAATAGAGATTCCTTATCTTTAAGTGGTATTTTGCTAGCTCGAAAGGGAATAGAAAAAAATACATTTTCGTTATTTAATGACTTTATATTTTTGTTAATGTAAATCCACCTGTACAGACGGTCAACAAAATTTGAAGTATGTATAGCGATGATGTCTTAGAGCAGCGATTCCCTACAAAACTTTTTGGGGACTCCTTCATACAGTCATTTCAATGGGGCAAGGATCCCCTAAATTCGAAATATTAGATACATATTTTTTTTTTTTTTTTTTTTTTTTGGGGAGTGTCAAGTTTATATTGAATAAACACAAATAAGGCTGATTAGGCATTGTTAAATAATTTGAATTAACGTTTGATAATAATACAAATTATAATTGTAGATAAATTAATAATGTGTAAAGAACAAGAAAGAACAAAACAAAAAAAAATTGTAAAATTAAGCAACCCAATGTATTTGGATGGCATAAAGTTTGTTTATTTAACCATTTTTCTTTCTCTCTTGATTTGTAGTGGGTTACACCGTATCACGTACATCGCTTGCGAAATATCTCTACCGAAACTCTATTCTAGAAATGGCTTTGTTAGAGAAATAGAAATGAAAAAAAAAAAAAAAAAAAAACTTAGAGGAGTTTACTTCAATCCACAAAACAATTAATAGCTAAACTTTAATGTTGAACCTAATAGATTGTCCTAGAAATTTTCAAACTGAGTGAAAAATCCTTCGTTATGCATTCCTAAATCGTAAAATGGTGGTCCAGAGCCTGTGCTTTGTCAGGTAATCGTTAAAGATACCCATAAAATTAAACCTGGATCGGCAAAATTTAGTTCTTCCACTTTAGCATAGCCACAGTTGCACAAAAATGACGTTAAATGAATTAAAATTTAAATCTTATTCAGGAAAGTTTATTCAAATAATCATAAAGAAAACAAATATCGTTCATCATCTTCTGTGACACAATCTTATATCTTCTGCTCTTTAATATCATTAGTTTCGAAATGTTATAGAAGGACCAATTTAAATTTTGTTTGTTTATTTATTTAACGTCCCTTTATGCTGCTGTGGCTGATCGGACGATGCTACAATGGAAGTCCTAAATTTTGCCTATCCAGGTTTAATTAGGATAGAAATTTTTAAGGAGTACCTGACATCGCACAGGCTCAGGACCACCTTTTAACGTCCCCTCCGAAGGACGGCATAACCAAGGAATTTTTTACTCCCATTAAAAAATCCTAGGGTCACTTCTTATGGGTTTGAACCCGTGACCTTGGGCAGAGGAGGCTTTTATGCTAACCACCCAGCTACAGGTAACCCTATTTTAAGTTTGTGGTTATAAACAGTAGCAATAAACACAAGCAATTATATCACTTAGAATGTGAAATTTGTCCGTGTAAGGCGTGTGATTTATATTAAAAGCTAAGGCTTCACAAATATTTAAGGCAATCTAAAATTATTCTCCAATCACATCGCGCGGACTGTGGCTAATCGGACGATGCTACAGTGGGAGTCATAAATTTGGCCTATCCAGGTTTAATTAATAAGGGATCTTTTACCTGACATTCCACAGGCTCGGGACCACCATTTTACGTTATCGCCGAAGGACGGCATAACCGAAGTTTAAATTATTTATTTATTTTAAAATCTTAAGCCTGCATTATTTTTCGGATAACACAATAATATCATAAATAATTATTTAAAAATATATATACGAGTATATGTGCATATAAAACGATGATTTATATATTGATACGGTAGCATTGGTATAAGGACACAGGAAAAGGTCAGCAAAGCGAAGAGGGAAGACCTAAGCCGGATATTAATAAAGAAATCTCCGAGATAAGGACTCGTACGAGGGCAGCAATTTCAATAAGAAGAGGGGAGGACCTTAGGACTTATTGTTTTATGCCGGAGCCCTTAAGCCCCTTAAGCCGCAGCGGGCCTTGATCCCCACCGGACGGCGGACCTATTTACAAAGTGGACCGTTGCAGGATTTACATGGCAATAAGTTATTGTCCTTCCTCATCCTCCTTAAGTTATCCCTCGACCCCTGTAATATTCCTCTCTA
The DNA here is from genome assembly GCA_023052935.1 of Piezodorus guildinii. Taxonomy (NCBI): domain Eukaryota; kingdom Metazoa; phylum Arthropoda; class Insecta; order Hemiptera; family Pentatomidae; genus Piezodorus; species Piezodorus guildinii. The sequence goes on from CM041294.1 coordinate 92,120,556, forward strand.
CTTCCCTTTTATCTGCCGGGTCGCTTCTTCACTGCTGACAAATCTTTCGTCGCGTATCTTATGTCTTGGTATTTGTTTTATTTAAATATCTGTGCTTGTGATTGCATACGTACGCTCGTGATTTTATACACACACATAATAAAGGCTGGGAAATAATTTAATAGACAACCATGTTCAGGCTAAGTCTCGAGAATTTATTGTTCTCATATTCAAGTTCTGAGTGAGAAACAGTTACATACAAAAATCAGTAGATAACATTTTTTCAAAATTAATTTATTTATTGTAATTTACAAGTGTATTAAACAACACACTGAGTAAATATGCAGTATGAAGAAAAGTCATGAAAATGTCTTGAGAAAGAACTACCAAGTAGTAGTAGCACTTCATTAACTATTTTAAGGCAGTAGGTCCCTAGGCCACCTTCTTTTCAAATGCCTCGGAGGGTTAAAAGGGATATCTAAGGAAGATATATAAGGGACAAGTGGGTTTGTGTAGGCAGAGAGTTTAGAATGAAAAGAGATGTTTCTATCACGGGCTATGTCTGCAACAAATGGGATGTTTAGGTCATAATGGAGGAGTTGATTAGTGGCAAAATAAGGGGCATTCAGGATTTTGCGAAGGATTTTGGATTGTAAGGATTTGATGCGGGAGGAATTAAATTGTTTAGTAGGGCCCCAAAGCTCGATTCCATATGCCTTCCAAATAGGCCTGATGTTAGTGATGTTAATGAGTCTTTTGTCCTTCGAGTTTCGAACGTTTATCTAGTAAGTGTTGGGGATCACTTGTAGCTGGGTGGCTAGCGTAACAGCCTCCCATGCCAAAGGTCGTCACGGGTTCAAATCCGCAGGTGGTCCTAGGATTTTTTAATGGGAGTAAAAAATCCTTAGTTACGCCGTCCTTCGGAGGGGACGTTAAAAGGTGGTCCCGAGCCTGTGCGATGTCAGGTACTCGTTAAAGATCCCTATCCTAATAAAACTTGGATAGGCAAAATTTAGGACCACTGTAGCATCGTCCGATTAGCCATAGTAGCATAAAGTGACGTTAAATAAATAAATATTGTAGTAAGTGTTGTAGTAATCGGTATCTTCGAGCAGTTTATTGTCGTTTCAGTCTTGTGTGAGGAAGTAGATAACATTAATTTATTTATTACCATTGAGGCTCTTTAACCACTAGAGCTATTTTATCCCTAAATTCAAAATATAAAGTATTTAGTAAAATAAATAAAATACATAGCAAGGTATAGACAATTAAATCAAAGACGGAAAATAAAATAAAAACGTGATGGCTGATCGATTGGTTGATTGCGGAGGTTCAATATTTAAAATAATCAACCAAAAGCCTTTATACTCGACTTTCTAATTTTTCACTTTTCTTTCTTTTTTAATTTCCATTCAAATAAAAATTCCTGATTCCAGAAAACTTCTGAAAAAAAAAAATAATCACCAAGTTATCGGAGAATTACATCTCATTTATGTTGTGGCTTAACCATATTAGATTAATTGTATTTATCATCGCAATGTCTTGATCTCGAAAATCTTTTCCTTTCTCTTAATCTTATATAATAACAGAATTTCAGTGGGATTACATCTCTTATAATTTGTGACTTGAATGTACAGATAATTTTTTTTTCTTTGTTTATCGCTCTTTACTGATTCTAAAAGTCTTTACAATTGTTTCTCTGTCTTCAAAAATTGCCGAGTTATAGGTGAATTTATGTGTTAGTAAAATAAAAATGTTAGAAAATCTAAAACATTTAAAAATACACTGCCGACTTTGCGGAAAGACATTGCGTCTTTGTTTTTACCAAATTTTCCTCGTTTTCTCTTCGTACGCAAAACAATCCAGCAGAATATACGACATTAATATTATAAGTTTTACATTGACTTAATATATATAATAAAGAGAACGTATTTTATCTGTAAAAAAATTATTATTTCAAATGACCAAGTCCCGATAAAGAGTTGTTTATTTTTAAAAGAGGTATAATAATTTTATATCTACATACAAATACGTTTGTTATTATTTTTTGTTAATAATATTAATATGTCGTATATACAACTTTTATAAATAATATAAGTACAACTTTAATGTTGTTTTGGTAATGTTTTTTTTTTGTGTGCCAGACCCAAGACTGTTTTTGTACACTATTATTACTTTTAGGGGACTGAAAGTCCTAGTATTAAAATTTGATTTTCTCTCTTAAAAAAGAAATTAGAAGTTTTGGGATTGACGCTGCAGATTTATTCCGCTTATAGTTCTAATTGTTATTGAATAAGACTGAATAAGAAGAACTATTTAATAAACAAAATGCAAATTAATTGAAACAAGAAACACATTCTGCCAAAGGGAACGTCCAAGATACACAAGTAAACTGACCGCCCCTTTAGAATACTTGGAGTATGATAACATCAAGACCATACGATCCTTCCCAAAGGACTAGTTCAATATTAGTTGATATATGACTTATTTGACGTCGCGGAGGAACCCTAATTGCCAGAGGCCACACAGAGAGCCTGCTAATTGACATTATCAATTTGGCAGCGCCTTAAGATGACCTGGTCAATACACCTTCTCAGGAGGACGGCAGCGCCTTACGTATGTACATCAAAGCGCTCGGACATTTAATAGCCAATTAGGATCCTCCACTTCGGGGGGTCTAATTAGCGATAAGGCAGGGGTACTAAGGAGCTTTCAGGTTAATTGGAGGTGGGAGTTAACTCTCTTCCTTTGAAGGACCAAGAAGCTAGGTGGCTTCCCAAGTCAACGAGATCAAGGTCCGCAATGTCCCTCTTCTCAACCATTGAGCGCTTAATTAAGGAGCTTGTGTAAGTGAGCCTACTATCTATAATAGTCTGGTCGCGCTGCTATAATAGTATCCAGGGGTCCAATAGCAATCGGTGCAGAATATACAGGCCATCTCATGAATGTCTAGCCATATCGTGATAGCAGATATTGGACCTCAAGAGGAACGAGCAAGTTCATATGACCCATAGTGTGTTCCTCAACGTTTAGGGAGGAAAATCAAATTTTAATATTTTTCCGGTTCATGTAAAAGGATAATCGAGAAAAAAATCGAGGTTCTCTACCTTTTTGAATTTTTTATTTTATTTTTTTATTTCAAAGCCCCATGTAGTTTGGGTTAAAATTCTCCAATATGTTTGTTTGTTCGCTATCTCTTCTACTGCACCTGGTATATTTTAAGAGAGGGATGATGAGGCGGGAAAAGATGTCTTCTTCGTAGGTATGTCATTAATCTTCTTCCTGTGTCGGGGCTCATCGGATTTTTTATTTATAGATTAATCCTCAGTTAAGGCTGAGGCTACCTACATATTGTTGCCAGCTTTGTGGCCTACCTGTTGGAGAAAGAGTCTGAATAAAGGGTTTGTACAAAATTTTAGGCTGTCAAAGAATTTAATCTGTCTCCTAGTGATGTAGTCAGTCACTGTCGGGAGTTCGAAGGTAGAGTGCAGTATGTCTGTTTTAGTCTTTTGTATTGTCGTATGTCTTACTATACGTCTCAGCACGCCGTTCTGAAACTGTTGGAGCTTCTTCGCTGTGGCAGGTTTTATATCAGCTAACGTGGGTGCACCATGCAGCAGTGATGGCCTGATTCACGCTTTTATTAATCATCAATTTTGGTTGGATCAATTAATCAATCAAGGTTTGGAGATGTCAGAAGATGGTTCAGTCGGTATGTCCATTTTAAATCGTATCCTAGTTACAATATATGTCAATTGTTAAAAACCCTTTCAACGAGAATGGCGATTTTAACTTAGAATAAAATAAAAATAATAAAACAGTTCTTAAAATATGTGAATCGGACATATCCTTTGAAATAGTAAAATCAGTTCTTTTTGTGTATAATATAATGAATATCAGCAAAAATCGTAAAATTTGATTTTTCTTTCTAACTATTGACAGTCGGACTATGGGTTTTAAAGAAATCACAAAACAAAAGTTTTGCTCTTGGTTAGTGTGTTTCTAACTTTATTTTACTGGGGTCAAATGAGCATAATGGCCAGCATAACACCCTTCTACGTCCAGAGTCACGGGTTCAAACCCGCAGGTCTCCTAGAAGGAAAAAATCCTTAGTTATGCCGTCCTCTAGAGGCTACTACTCACAGTGGAAAATATGACCGATTTAATTGGGAAAAATTCTAAAACTTGTCCATATTTAATCTTTGAGGTCCCAGATTACGGAAAAAATATAAATAAAATTATAAAAACTAGTTACTTTTTTGACACGATTGGCGAGAGCACAGTCATTAAACGTCAAATTTATCTGCTAAAATCTAAAACTGCATTACCTTTTATGTTTAAAGTTTCAGAATAAGGAAAAAAGTAATACAATAAATCTAATTATGGCTCGGAATGGTTTAAACCTGGTAGATGTATTTTAAACCATTTAGGGAACTCTCCAAATATAGATTGTAAAACTTTTGTTTTGGAGTGTTGTTTCTGAAAAAAATTGTGTATCCCCCGAAAGGGGAAAAATCGCGAAAATTCTTTGCAACATTTCAAGACTAGAAGGATTGATGAAACAAATCCAACAAACAAATTTTTGGGGTAACTTAGGGGGTCGTTATTGAATGGACATAAATTTACAAATTGCTAAATTAACTCTACAAGTAGATTGCAAAGTATATTCAATAACGAGTTTGGAAATACAATGTCTTACCTGTCTCAGCAATGTCTATTGTTAAATAAAAGCAAAAATACTTTGCTCTACGCACAACTTGAACATAATAAATGGCAATCGAATAAAGACAATCCCACTGCCGGTTATTAGGCACTTGTGCGAACAGGAATGATTCACTCATTTACTATTTATTTGTAAACACAATATGGCGAGGAATATAAGTATTAAGCGTCATTAATAGCGTTATCAACTAACAATAAAAAGTTCAAGCACTCAAAAATTCCAAACCTTTGACTTGACTTTTGTCCACCTAAATTGGTGATTTTGCCAAGTGTGCGATGTTAGAAGGTGGTCCTGTGCCTGTGCGATGTGATGATTTTATCTTAATTTTACCTGGATATACAAAATTTTGGACTCCCTCTATAGCATCGTCCGATTAACAATAGTACTATAAGTGACGTTAAATAAATAACCAAACAAACTTTATGCTACTGTGTTTAAACTTTATCAGGCGAAGGTTTTATATGGCTAATCGGATTATTTTTTAACCTTATTCTGATTACCTCTTCATATTCTTCAATATGTCTATTGAATAGGATCCTTTTAATAAGAATGGCAACATAAGGAGAAAAAAATTGAGTAGTCCTTAAACACATTTAAATCAGGCCTAACCTTTGAAAATGACGAATAGTTATTTTCGTGCGCAGTTCTGCTTTAATTGTCGTTTAAACCACTGTGCGCTCGCCAATCGTGTCAAAAAAGTAACTAGTTTTTATCATTGTTTTATATTTTTTTCCGTAATCTGGGACCTCAAAGATTAAATATAGACAAGCTTCAGAATTTTTTCCACCTAAATCGGTCATATTATCCACTGTGCGTAGCCTCTAAAGGACAGCATAACGAAGGATTTTTTCTTCCCCCTAAAACCTCCTAGGGTACCTGCGGGTTTGAACCCGTGACTTTGGATTTAAAAGGGTGCTGGCCACTATGCAGGAAACTAAAGGAGAAAACTGCAAAAATATTATTTTAATGTAATTTTTGGTTTTTGGATATAATAATAATAATAATATAATATACCGTTGGAAAGGATATTTTAGAAAAAAAAACTTTATCTTATGAAAGTTAATAGAGAGTGATGAAAAGCCGATAAATTGATTTTTTTATATAATAATATAATAGATTTTTAATACAACACATGTTTCAAAATGAAATTCAATTTAATTAATTATTTATTAGATTCACTCATTTTAATTTCTAACTGTATTTAAAAATTCTTTGATTGATTTTAAAAACGTGGAATAGTGATCGTCAAGCGTGCCCGCACCAAATTTTTTTCTATCATTCAGTCGAGATTGTATCCTCTAAGATGTTCAACAAAGCGTCCACTTGTAATTAAAACCTGACTAAAAAAAAAATACAATCTAGTATTTATTACCTACATATAGCAAACAAAATAAGGTAGGAGATATACACAATCAGTTGTTAAAGTTAAATCGGAAGTAGGGCAAAGGGAGAGAAAAGTTTGGCGTGACGGATTAAAGTGGAAGGGGCATAACTCTAAACAGGGGGCGCTATCTGGGAGCCAAAGGAAGAAGCGGAAAGGAAGGTAATAAGATTCATGAAAAGAGCTTCCCAAACCTGGGCAATATTTTAGCGGGAGCGAGACTCGGCGTATAAAGGCTCATATAGCACTGAAGGGATGAGATAAGCCCTCATATAATAACGATTGCTAAGTCTTCTATCATAATAATTCTCTTCCCCACCTTCATGATATAATTCCGGGGAGGCCATATATCTTAACTTTTAGGCGGGGCTCCTCCTCGGATCTTGGGAAAGGAGTAGGCAATGCGGGATTAAAGATTAGTAATCTTAATGTCCCCTCTACAGTCCCTGAGTTATGGCTCTCTAGCTTTATAATATTATTTGGGGGCGGCTCCTCCGTCTTAGGGGTTAATTTACAGCTGCTTCCTCGTTCGGGAGGGAGGGGGGGGGGGGAGGTCTGGGTCCGGAGTCTTAGGAGGATCTGGGATAGAACTGGAGAGTTCGGAGTGATGTATTTGCATCATGTGGTCAAAATCGTCTCTGCACGTATCAAATGAAAAAAAAAATCTGTTGCGGGCAACATACGACTTTATATCAATTTAAGAATTTTTAAACGAAAAAAAAATTGTTAAAGAATTATTTAATTTTGATTTTAATAGAAACACGTGTTTTATTTAATATTCTATTATATTATATATTCATCGTTTTCCATTAACTTTTAAAAAAGTATGCATAAGATAATATTTTTTTCTAAAATCTTTAGTATTCCAACGGTGTATTATACATATATACTACTGTTTTTAATTTAAAAAACAAAATATTGGATTAACAAAATATTTTTGCAGTTTTCTCCTTTAGTTGTATATCGAATTCGTTCTACTTATATATTTATCTGTTTTTTAGTAATACTAATCAGACGATATGGGCAATGTTTTTAAATCTAGGAAATTAAAGGTAAATCGTAAATACGTGCTAAATGCATGATATAAAGTGGCTCTTCTGGTTAGCTGATTTTGATGAAAAAGTCGCTGTAACATCTCGGGCGCATAGTTGTCCTAAATATGAAACTTCATTTTCATAGGATTTTCGTTTTTGCGCTGAACTCACCTCACACACACACACACACACACACACACAGACCTTTTTGCGGGACTTGGTCATTTGGACTCAGGGAGCCCTAAAACGTGTATTTCCGTTGAAAAATTTTCACGATCGCAATACTTTCTCTTACTATATTCCATATATAGTTATGTGAAAGTAAAAACTGGTATGCTCAACATAAGACTTTTATTTACCTCGGTTGTTATAATCTATATAAAAAATCAATATAATAAAAAAATACATTCAATTACTTCTTTTTCGAAATTCATAAACATCCTTTTATTTTATTATTTTCAATAACGAATCCTTGTAATGGACCAAAAAATAAAAATAAAAAATACCTCCCTTCCCTCAAAAGTTTCAAGATACGTGGAACCTGAATAACGAATATGAAAATATCCGGGATCCTGACAACGGTAGACTAATGCTATTTCTACTTTACCTAGTCGCTATCAAATCAATTTAATAACTATTAAAAAAGTTGAACTTAAACAAGTTTAAGGAATTATATTAATTTTCCTTTCAAAAATATGTTTTAGATTAAATAATGTAACAATATGAAAACGGTGTCTCCTATGGTGTAGTGGCTAGCATACCTACCTTCCACGCCTAAGTTCGCCAGTTTAAACCTGACAGGTCAATCCCAGCCGTTGGGTTTTTTTGTAAGAGGTAATAACTTTAGTTAAGGCGTTCTAAGGAGGTGACAAAAAAGGTGACAAAAAGGTGGTCCCGAGCCTGTGCGATGTCATGTACTCGTTAAAGACCCCCATCATAATTAAATCTGGATAGGCAAAATGTAGGACTACCACTGTAGCATCATCGAAAATACAGAATAATATACTCAAAGTTTGGTTCTAAAACTTTATGTATATTATTCTGTATTAATATAAATAAAATGTTGATCTGTATATTTAAGTAACAAATTATAATAGATGTAATCCCACCAAAAATTGGTTATTATTAAAGATAGAGAAAAAACGTCAACGATTTTCGAGATGAAGTCAGCACCAAATTAATTAATATATACCAATAGTTTGATGCTTGCCGTAGTGATACAATATTTTCCTTTGAATTATTTAATGTTTTTTTCAAATTAGTTAATTGGCTTTAACCAGTTTTATAAACAGTTACTCCCTGATATAGTTATTTAGAAATAAAAAAACATTGTGTAATAATTTGCAGCGTTTTTTCTATTAATTTTCTTGTTTATCAGAAAAGGCTATTTTTTATTTATTTATTTTTCATCAAAAAAGTTACTCCGCATCTATACAAAAAATATAACAAGAACCAATGACGTCTGTAAAAAACATAGTGCGGGTTCGCAGACCGTAATGAGTCCACCTCCCTGTAAAGAGGGTGTCTCATAATATTATTAATACTCATAATATAAATGTCTAGTCATATTAAGTCAGCAGATACAAGACCTTATGTGGAAAAAAAAAGCACATATAACCCATTCTCCCCTTCCGATTCTTAACAGTTAGAGAGGAAAATCTATTTTTTCTGCTGTCCACGGTTTTCATTGTATAGCGAAAATCTCGAAATTTAATTTTCCAACCCAAATAACTACAGTCGGACCATGTGAATGAATGAATGAATGAAAAAAGAACTTTATTCTGGGACTAAGTCCCTTGAGAATAATACACATGTACAAAAAAAATAATGATTACAACTGGCCAAAAACCACATAAAAAACTAAAAATATTAATGATTACAAAAATTATTTACAATTATTTTAATTGATGAAAAGAGAGTGAAATGAAAAATATAAATTTAAAAAAAAATATAGTAATATCTAAATGTAATATAGAACTAACAAACCAAAAAAACAACAAAAAAAACAACAACATCAGAATAATTGAAAATAGAAATGAAAATAAACTTTACTATCATTTATGGTATGAAGTGTAGACATTTCTCACATCACATTAATCGCTGTACTGAAATTAGTTGGCATCTGATTGGGAGGCAAGAAGGTGTTTAAAAAGGAGAGATTTGAAAGAAGATTGGGAAGGAGCATGACGGATGTGTGATGGGATGGTATTCCATAAGAAAGTGGACCGGGCTAAGAAGGAAAATTCATATTTTTTGGTTCTATGGGAAGGCGTATAGAGGTCGGAAAGACGGGATCTGGTTTCCTGAGTATGGATTGTGGATTTAAATTGCAGGAGACTATAGATGTAAGAGGGGCGGTGGGAGCGGATGACTTGATAGAGAAAGGAACCAAGGAAATATTGCCTTCGAATCGAGGGAAATAGCCAATTTGACTCATCATAGAGGTGGGACACATGTGACCGTCTAGAGGTACCGAAGACAAATCTTAAGAAACAGTTCATGACTCGTTTCAATCTGCCTTCAAGCAACCTCGAGAGCCCACCATATACCGCACAACTATAGTCAAAATGGGGGAAAATAAGAGAGGATACAAGGAGCTTCCGGGAGGATTGTGGGAGAAGGTGACGGGACCGCTGGAATAGTTTTATTGTGCTGATCGATCTTTTGGAAATTTGGGCAATATGGGGTTTCCAGGATAAGTTTTGGTCAAGGATTACGCCAAGGTTTTTGACGGAGGAGGTGAATGTAATAGGGTGACGATCAAGCAAAAGAGAAGGAAGGGTGATGATAGAACTAAGGAGGAAATTGGAACCGATTAAAATGGCCTGGGTTTTCATAGGATTGAGCTTTAGACTATTCAGGTTTGCCCAGGCACTGATCCTATCTAGGTCTGCCTGAATATTTGCAAAAGCTAATGATAATTCGGAAGGAGGGAAGGATTGATAGATTTGGAGGTCATCAGCGTATAGGTGGTAGGAACAGTGATGGATTGAATTAGGGAGGTCATTGATATAGGTATTGAATAGAAGGGGGGAAATACTCGAACCTTGAGCAACACCTGAGGATAGAGTTAGGAAGGAAGATAAGGGTTCATTAGGAATAGCGACTGCTTGTGAACGCTCGGAAAGAAAAGATTGGAACCATTGGATAGAACTATTAGAAAAGGATAAACACTTTAATTTGGAAAAAAGGATCGAGTGGTTCAGGGAGTCAAAGGCCTTGGAGAAGTCTAGGAGTATTAGGACAGTTAATTTTCTTTCATCCATTGCAGTGTGGATATCACTTGTGATTTTGGTAAGGGCTGATTGCGTGGAGAAACCAGGTTGGAAGCCGGATTGGAAAGGATCAAGTTGATTAGTCTCTTCAAGAAAATGGGACACTTGGGATTGTACAATTCGTTCTAGAGGTTTGGAGAGATTAGACAGGATAGAGATAGGGCGATAATCTTTAGGTGATGTCGGGGTAGGGATTTTGTTAATAGGATGGACTAAGGCTTTTTTCCATGATGAAGGGAATACAGAGTTCTGGAGTGAGAAATTGTAAATGAAAAGAAGAACAGGTAGGATTTTGAGGTAGGCATAATTTTAACAGTTTGACGGGTATTCCATCAGAACCGATGGAAGTGGTATGGGATTTCATTAAGGAAGAAATAAGGTCTGTGGGAGAAATATTTGAGAAATAAAAATTATCACAATTAAATGATGGTGCGAGTGAAAGGTTGGTAGAGGAGGCTGTGGTAATATTGGAGGAATCAGATGAAAAGTATGTATTTAGCTCGTCGGATGATATTGGGAAACTTGAGGAGGTAAAGGATTTACAGAAGGAAAGTTTACGAAGGATTTGCCATTTGGTTTTGGAATCAGGGGAAGAGGACAAAGCTTCATGAAAATAGTTGGATTTTGCACGCCTTACTGTTGTTTGTGTCAAGTTACGGAGTACCCTAAACGCTTCATAATCGTCTGCATGTCTTGTACGCCTGAAGCGTCTGCGGGCAGCCTCACGCTTCCTTTGTAAATCTCTTATCTCTTGACACATCCAGGGAGCAGGGCGGCGGCGGAAGGTACAGGTTTTGAGTGGAGCATGTTTGTCGAGGATATTGATGAGGTTGGAAGTAAGGATATCGACCATTGAGTCTATGGAGGAAGATGAATATAAGTCGTCCCAATTGAGGATTTCTAGGTCAGGTAGTAAGTTTTCGCGGGTGAGGGCATTAATGTTACGGAACGTTATGGTTTTGGGGAGGATTTTTGGAGTTTGGATATTATAAGATATTTGGATTAAGTCGTGGGAGGGAAGGAATGGGACAGGCAATTGTGATGAAGAGAGAAGGTTCTGGGCCGAGTCGATTACATGAAGGTCTAACCAGGTATCGGAAAAGCGGGTATGATGGGTGGATGAGAAAGGAACGATGAAAAGATTCAGGGAAAAGAAGAGATTCTCGAGGTACTGTTGATCGTTGGAGTTGGATAGGAAATTGGTATTAAGATCGCCTGAGATTATGATATTATTGTAGAGCGGAATGTAGTTGTAAAGGGTATTTTCAAAAGGAGCATCAAAAGGAACTAGAGGAGGGCGGTACACTACAGCAAATAGAAGAGGATGGGTGTTACAAGTAATTTCAATGAAAAGGAACTCAATATGAGGTTGGTCAGATGGGGTTGAGACTTCTAGAATACGGAATTTAAGGTTATTATGAACGTATAGACCGACGCCGCCACCTGTGCGGCCTATTCGGTCGTGTCGTATAAAGGAATAATCGGGTAAGGAAACAGAAGAGGAGGGGATATAAGGTTTTAACCATGTTTCTGAAATAGCTATGACATGATAAAAGTTCTGGCTAAAATATTGTAGGAATTCATCGTAATGGGCTGGTAAGGATTGGGAGTTAACATGACAAATGTTTAGGATATTAGACATGGGAATGAGATGGGAGAAGATGCCAAGAAGAAGAGGTTACAATTAAAATTTGGATAATTATGCCATGCGAAAAATAAAAACTGAATATAATCATTGAAAGTGAACTGTGAAAAATATCATAAAATGAGAGTAATTTAGGATAATTTATAGAAAGAAAAAGTAAACAAAGATAAAAAGAATGAAAAGTAAGAAAAGATAAATATAAAAGTTGAATATTATCAGAGTCCGTAGGGAAAAGCTGGTTGAAACTGGAGGGTTGACGGTTGCCCAGGAGTCAGCAAAATACCTCAAGATCCTGTACCTTGTCGATGTAAACCACCGGTTGTCCGTCGTCCTTGCGGCAACGCACTCTCCCGGCAGCAAACCAAACGTATTTTAATTTGCCAGGAGATCTTTTTTGTCGGGCGAGCCAGTAAAGATGTCTGTTTGCTGGAGACATCTCCTCACCTAGGTATATTCGGTGGCAATCGTTATCTTCCCAGCCGATATCCCGCGTTGTGAAGTCTCTCTTCACCTTTCGATGTTTCACTAGTTCGTCCCTTGTCATTTGCCTGACAAAGCGGGCAACGACAGGAGGCGGCCTTGGATCACCAGGCTTTGATCTTCTTCGTTCCACCATGTCCAGATCCTCCGCAGAAATCTTCATGCCCAGGCCAGCCGCCACACTCGTCACCAGGGCCGCTGGAGTTTCCCCCGGGCGGACCGGGATACCCCGAATTTCCAGGGACCTACAAAGTAGGCCTTGCTCAGCTTTATTAAGGCGGACCTCGAGATCTCCCACTTTGTTTTTTAGGGTCCTGTTTTCCAAAGTGAGCTCTTCAATATACTTGGTCTGACCCTCAAGGTGGCTCTCGGTTTTGGAGAGTCTCTCATTTAATTCGAAACTCAGTTCCCCGTACTTATCTAGGGGATCCCGCATGCTTTTGATCTCTTCATGCACTTGGGCTCCTTGATGGGTCACTGTCGCTAGAATATCAGATGAGGTTGGCTCCCCTGCTTGCTGCTGACTGCTTTTCGATATCGATACCGGTTTCTCACTAGCCGAGATCGATTTTTTTACGAAATCACAGTTAGGGCAAAACCAAGGTTTTTTATTTACTTTGAGATTTTCTATGTCTTTATCATGTAAGCCATAGCATTTTCCATGAAAAACAACCCGGCATTTACTGCAACTTACATTATTTTTATCGTCACGCGTGATGGCGCTGTCACATAGAGAGCAAAGAACCATTTAAATGTTTAGTTGAAAAAATAAAAGTAAACAGTATAGGCAGGATTGTTTGTAAATAATCGAGGTTATTTATAAATAGTACCTGTTATTGTCGTCTTAATACGTGAAGAGATTAGGATTATATGACGATCCCGCAGGTGTATCACAGAAACCACTAACCTTTTTCACTGTTTATTAAAAAGATTATTAAATTATTAATCAGTGAGTCTACACTAAAACTATTGTTTATAACGATGATAGTAGAAAGAAAAATTCATGTGCAATATGAATTTTTCGTTTCTTCTAAGATGTAGTATCTCCTCTTACAATATGACTGGACACATATTAATGACAATGAGATACATATTAAGTACACATTTTTTTTTTAATTTAAATTTTGCCTCCTCGAATACTCGATTGGCAAGGGAAGGTAGGTTTATTGCACCACAAGGCGATGAACAAAGAAAAAAAAAATCAACTTATTTGGTCAAGCCACAACTTATAAGAGATGTGATTCCCTGATATCTCGATTATTATTGATATTACAGTAAAATAATATCATAATATCCCTCCCCCTCTAAAATTTACATACGTTTTAAGATGGGTGAGTATATAGAAAAAGTCCGTTTCTCCTAATGAATAAATACCAAACTTTTTTTTTTTTTTTGCTTTTAGTGCTATTTCTGTGGTAATTATGGCTAATTCCAAGTCTGTTTAAACATTTTGTACCAATTCTCCTCCATGAAATATATATGCTACGTATTTTACCATTCTCTTTATTGTTCTTTGATAGGTATGCCTCAATATGTGACCGTAGTTTTTAAGTCGTATTTTCCTCATATCTGTCCCAATGTTTGAATATTCTTATATTTTAGACGTCTTCTGTAATCTATATCCGCTTTCGGTCCTCCTTGGTCCCAGAATTTTCCTAATTATTTTTCTTTCTTCGTTCTTTAGATTTTCCATGTTTGTTTTCCTATCCAGGGTCAATGTTAATATTGTTGTTGGTTTAATTACTGTTTTGTAATGTCTAATTTTGTTATTTAGCAATAAACATTTTTTATTATAAAGGTTTTTGTTTTTTTAAATTTATATTTTATTGAATTTTACAACTGTATAAAATAAATACAACAAGTAAAAGTATTGAAATACAATAAAGGCTTGTGAAGAAACTTCCCAGTGGTAGAACTTCGATGTTTATTTAAGTTAGTAGGTCCCGAGGCCATCTTCTTTTCAATCGCCTAGGAGGATTGTCAGGAATATGTGAGGTTGATAGGTTGCGAACAAGAGGGTTTATGTGGGTTGGGAGTTTGGAATTGAATGTGGTATATCTGGTACGAGAAAGGTTTGTAACAAATGGTATATTAAGGTCGTTATGGGTGATTTTATTTGTGACGAAGTAAGGAACATTTAAAATTTTGGATTGTAAGTATTGGATGCGGGAGGAATCAGATGGTTTAGTAGAACCCTAAAGCTCGATCCCATATGTCCATATGACCTGATAATGGTAACATATATTAGCTTTTTGTAATAGAGAGGAAGTTTTGAACGTTTTTCAAGTAAGTGTTGTAGTAATCGGTATCTACGAGCAGTTTCTTGTCGTTTAAGTCTTGTATGGGGATTCCAAGTTAGGCGTTTGTCAAGATAAAGTCCTAGGTATCGGATTTGTTCTACAGGAGTGAGTGGGGGTATTATTAAAGGAAACAGTGGGACAGGAGATCATCGGTTTGTGATTATAAAGGTAAACCTCCCTTATAGAATTTGCAGTTTATTTGAAGAGCAAACGCTATATATTTTTACCTTCACTTACCTATATAAGCAATATATAGTAAGGGAAAGTATCGTGAACATTTTCGAATTCCAGTTTTCAACGGAAATGCACGTTGTAGAGTCCCCTGAGTTGGAATAACTAAGTCCCGCAAAAAAGTCCGTGTGTGTGTGTGTCTCTGTCGTTCTGTGTGTGTGTAGTAACTTCAGCGCGTAAACGGAAAGTCCTATAAAACTGAAATTTCATATTTAAGACAAATATATGCCCGAGACGTTACAAAACCTTTTTCATCAAAATCAGCCACTTTACTACCTGAAGGGCCACTTCATACCATGCATTTTGTGCCTTTTTTCGAGTTTCTCAAAAATGTCCTCAACGATTTTGATCAAACTCGCTATATCAATGTAAAATTTAATGGGCTTTAACATTATGTAGATTTCATTATAATTGAAATAGTCTGACAGGGCTTAAATGCAGTTATTTTACTTTTGTACATTCCAAAAGATTAACCATGTCATCTGAATGGCATTGATGAATGACGGCTAAATATACAGGTTAGACGAATTTGATGACCAACTAAAGAATAAAACAGCAAAACTATTTTTTAATGTAATTTTTGGTTTTTTAATAAGAAGAACAGTAATATAGACGTATAATATATATACGTTGGAAAGAGAATGATTTAAGAAAAAACATTATGTTATACACAAAGTTGTAAAAGGTTACATAAAGTGACGAATAGGGAATAAACTTATTACTGATTAACAATTTAATAGTTATATTATTTAATCTAAATCATATGTTTTCTATGAAAATGAATATACGTTTTATTAAAATCAACTCAAAATATTTTTTAAATTGAAGTATAGTTAAATGTTAAATGATTTTAACAGTCGAGGTAATTGAAAGTCGTGTGCTGCACGCACCAGATTTTTTCCTCTTAAAATTTAATCCATTAATATAATAATAATAATAGGCTTACCGAACTCGAAGGTTCGATGCCGATACCACCAAATTCCGCTTACACAGGTTCCTCCAATGATCACCGTTCAAGCCCATCTTCCCAAGATCAGCCTTATTAACGCAATCCATTAATATACATAATTTTAATTTATATATGATTAGTATTATTGTACTCTCACTCATTATGTAGTATAGCTTATTTCTCGTAAAACCATATAAAATAATGGCCTACATAACACCCTTCTATCCCAAAGGCCACGGGTTCAAAGCTGCTAGCAGCGGTTCCTAGCCGGTGGTCCTAGGATTTTTTAATGGGAGTAGAAAATCCTTAGTTATACCGTCCTTCGGAGGGGACCTAAAAAGTTTTTCATAAGCCTGTGCGATGTCAGGTACTCGTAAAGATCCCTATCCTAATTAAACCTGGAGAGAATTTGTGACTCCCGCTGTAGCATCGTCCGATTAGCCACAGTAGCATAAAGTGACGTTAAATAAATAAACAACAATAAACTGATTAATAGTTCATATTTCATCTAATGTCTCCAAAAACTGCTTAATTTATCCCCAACTCGCATCATAAAGCTCGACTAAATCAAACATTCTGAATTCCTTGCTCATTGCTCTCTGCTTGCATTGCTGCTCCACTATATGTACTACTTTAGGTGCCTACTATAGTACCCTAACCTTTTACGAGCTCTTTTTATTCTTTGCTGTTTTGAATATTTTTCAGAGATTATTTCTCCTAGATGTTTAAAATATGAAACCCTGTTAATTTCTCCATATTTGGTTTGCAATTCGGGAATTTCTATATTTTTTAAAAATTTGTATTATTGTTAACAATTTGCAATGGCCAAGATACAACCCCTTAGAAGCAGTTAGGAGAAGAGGATTATAAGCTACAAGGAGCTGAAGACCTCTAGCAGAGCACAGATGGCTTGCCTAATCTCCGCCTCCTTTTTATCTTCCGCCAACACATTTCCTCCTCGCCCTCAGTTAGTGGCCGAATAATCGGCTCAAGCTGAGTCCTTCTTCAATATCAGCCGACACATTTAGCGGCTCTAGTCTCAGGCTTCTAGGCTACGATCGATCCCAGTTGTAACTTTATTGTTGCTAAATCCTAGGGTTTAAATGGAAGGAATTTGGAACTGTTAACCCCATATCTTATGGCAAGATGAGGTATTTCTTGGTTGTTAAATTAAATATACAAAACAGGATAATTTTTTTGTATTTAACTTTCACTTTCTTTATCTTATATTTGTTTTTTGTGTTGTTAAAAAAAAAAAAAATTATTGATATTTACAACTGTATTGTACAACACGTCTAGTAAATAGGCTAAAAGAAATTAGACATGAGCAAGACATGTAGAGAAGCTACCCAGCGGATCTTATTTCTGAGGCCTCGCAGGATTATCAGGAATTGAAGAGGAAGCAAGGATTGAAACTAGAGGATTAGAGTGGGAATGGAGCTTGTCATGAAAGGAATGATATCTGGATCGGGATAATTAATCAGTCACAAAGTAAGGATCATTGAGGATTTTACGAAGGATTTTTGATCGTAGGGATTGGATACGGGAAGAATTTGATGGTTTAATAGAGCCCCAGAGCTCTACTCCGCAAGTCTATATAGGCCGTATGTATGTAGATGAGCCTTTTGTAGTTAAGTGGAAGTTGAGAAAGTTTGTCTAGTATGTGTTGGAGTAGCCGAAACGTCGAGCAGTTTCTTGTCTTTTTAGTCTTGTATGGGGATTCCATGTAAAGCCTTTGTCAAGGTGGAGTCCTAGATATCGGATCTGTTTAACAGGAACTAGCAGAATGTTATTAAATGACACTGTTGGGCAGGATGTCATAGGTTTACAACGAAGGGGAAAGTTAATTTGATGAATTACCATACTTCAAAGTCTCTGATGTGGGAGAGTTTGAGAGAAAATTGTTGGATCAGTATTGACTGATAACACACAAGATCATCAGCATAGGTAGAAAGGAAAGTGTTATATTAAAAAAAAATAAATATTTCAAATATAATTTAATGTTTTCGCCATGTACGTGAAAAAAAAAGTAGCAGAGAAATACAGTAGAAGAAAATCGTAATTAAATTGTTTCTTATGGCATCGATGCCAGTCTAGTGTTGAGATAGCGTCTAAGCGGTGAGGCTCTGTCGTGTATAAGTCCAAATCACATCTTAATTAACTCTTTAACGTTTGCAAACGTATTTGTGTCACAAGCTGCGTTCTTCGTCTTCTCATCGGTCGTTTGGAATTTGAAAATGCTGTCCCTGCGATCGGTCTCGTTAATTCTCAACCCTCAACTGAACTTCGTTTCGTAAATACAGCCTGCATGTAACATTTATTGTTAATCTAATTTATTTCTATTATCATTGATAATTGTCTTAAATTTCGATCCTATGTTTCTTATAGTTGAAGTATATGATTTGGTTAATTGTTAATTTTACTGACCCCTATATGAAATATATAGTAAGGGAAAGTATTGCGATCGTGAACATTTTCCTATTCCAGTTTTCAACGGTAATATACATTTTAGGGTCTCCTGAGTCCAAATGACCAAGTCCTTCATAAAGGTCTGTGTGTGCGTGTGTGTCCGTGTGTTGTAGGTCTAGCACAAAAACTAAAATTCGTATGAAACTTAAATTTCATATTTAACACAGCTATACAACAAAGTTGTTACTTAAACTTTCTCACTGAAATCGGCTGACCGGAAGTCCTACTTTATTCCATGCATTTAGCACTATTTTACGATTTTCTCAAAAAGGGCTGTAATGATTTTGATTAAAATCGATGTAAAATTGGATGGGCTTTGATATGATGTAGGTTTCATTCTGATTGAAATAGTCTGACAGGACCTAATAGCCGATATTTTAACTTTTCTTCTTCGAAAGTACCTTTTATTTTGTAAATTTAAAAAAATTAGCCACATCATCTTGTTAGCATTGATAAATAACAGCTAAATATGCAAGTTGAGCGAATTTGATAAAAAACTAAAGGAGAAAAATGCAAACATATTTATTTATTTTTTTTTAACACAAGAATAGTAATGTAGATGCATAATACACCGTTGGATAGTTAAGATTTTGGAAAAATATTATCTAATACCCGGAATTGTAATAGTTAATTGAGAGTGATAAAAAAACCGATAAACTGATTATCGCTGATAATATTATAATAGATAATTTAATATAACTTTTTATTCTATTGAAGCATAATTTAATTAATTCTTAAACAATTTATTTTTATCTCTATATTTATTTAAAATTTCTTAAATTGATTTGAACAATGGAGGTAATTGAACGTCGTGTGTTGCGCGTACCAGATTTTTTAATTTCGAAATAACTATATTGGGGTGTAACTGTTTATATAGCTGGTTCAAGCTAATTAGCTAATATGATAAGCAAAAAATAATTCAAAGGAAAATAGTGTATCACCGCTGCTAGTTTCAAATTTTAGGTATTGATTTAATCAGTGGCGGTGAATTCATCTTGAAAATATTTTCGATTTTTCTAAGAAATAACCAAGTTTTGGGGGAATTAAACAACCGTCCCGACTAACCACAGTAACATAAAGTATCGTTAAACGAACAAACAAACACTCGAAGCAGAGCGGAACCACTAGAAGTAATCTTAATGAATCAGATCTTGGGAAAGCGGGCCGAACTAAGTTTATTGGCTAGCGAGGGATCCAGTTTAGGGGAAGCAAAGCTTAGCTAAACCAAGATCCTGAGGGTGGTACCCTGTCCCCCGATGCTCGGTAAATCTTTCAACATTAATTTGTCTCCTCCCCTCATCTTTATCTTACTAACCGTCTTAGCTCTTAATCTCTTTAATTGCGAATAATTCTATTATGTCTCGAATGAATATTAATTAATAATAATTCCGTTCAGAGCCAACTGTGAACTAATATAGACCAAGCTCTGCAGTTAGGATATCGACATGGTGCTGTTAAAACAACGAGATGTACAATATACTTAAA
Organism: Piezodorus guildinii; assembly: GCA_023052935.1. Classification (NCBI taxonomy): domain Eukaryota; kingdom Metazoa; phylum Arthropoda; class Insecta; order Hemiptera; family Pentatomidae; genus Piezodorus; species Piezodorus guildinii. The sequence continues at coordinate 92,140,507 of CM041294.1, forward strand.
ATAAATTAATATACACTCCCTGTCAGAAGTATTGCAACACCCGAAATTCTCGAGATTTTCTTGGTTTTGACCTTAATCCAGACTTTGTTTATATTTATAGTAATATTATTTATTAAATGAGAGATATTAGGGATTAGACATGTCATTTTTATTCACTGTTTGCCAACAAACGATGTAATTTTGTTTTAATCATTTCAAATTTCCTTCAAGTCCATGTTTTTCATTCGTTTGTCTAAAGTCTGTTCTCTCTTTTCTCTCAATGCTAATTAAAACAATTAATTTGATTAACAATGAATCGTTTAAGGCACGATGATTCGGTCAGAATCATCACTCTCTCTGGAGAAGACAAATCATTGCGTTACATTGCGAATCGCCTTGGGATTCACTAATCTACCGTTTAAAGGATAATAAAAAGGTACAGGGAGACTGGTAGTCATTCGAGACGACCAACCTCAGGGCGTCCCAGGGTTACTAATCCCTTAGATGACCGCTTCATTAAAATACAATTCTACTGTGTCTTCCATTAAACACTTGATAGCTGGTGTTGATGGGTTATCAATCTCGAAATCAACGGTCATTAAAAGACTGAGAGAGTCAAACCTCAGATCAAGAAGGACAGCGGAAGGTCCTCTTCTCACCGCAGAACACCGTGTAAAATTAGGATTTGCAAGGGAACACCAATCTTGGACTGGAAAAAAGTTGTATTCACTGATGTGACGAGAGTGGCTTAACAGCCCAGATGGCCGTGAAAGAGTGTAGAGAAGGCCTAGAGAACGGTATAATCAGTGCTGCTCGTTAAAAACTGAGACACTTGGAGGTGGGTTCAATCATGTTCTGGGGTGGCATATCTTTGGAGGCGGGCCAATCCAAGGAGGGGCTTTGAATGCTTTGAGGTATGTAGAAATGATTCTTCAAGATCATGTAGTGCCTTTTCTGCCATTCTTAGGCTCTGAATCATTGCTCATGCATGAAAATGCTCGTCCTCTCAAACCAAAATGTGTTTCTGAATGCCTGAACACCACAAATATTTACACCATTGATTGGCCAATGAGAAGTCCTGACCTTAGCAAAATCGAACACGTTTGGGATTATCTCAAAAGAAAGGTTCGGTCATGAGATTCACCTCCTACTAGCCTTGAAATGCTAAAGACAGCTGTATTGTAGGAGTGGGACAATATATCCCAAGATTTTCTTCAATTAGAAAATTCAAGTAGAAGCAGTCATTCAAGCCAGACGGGTCAATACGTCTTATTAAATGTAAATTAAAAATTGAAATTGTAATTTAAAAGTAAATATTGTAAAAAAGGAAAATTTTAAAAAGTAAGTTTTCTAAATTGTTTGCTTATTGGAAGAAATATTGCAATTTATTTTAATAAAATTTGTTTATTTCCAGTTCGAACATGTTTATTATTGACTTCAGAACATTTCTTTATCATAAAAATAAAAAAGTTTTTGTAAAATTCAAATATTTCTGTGAATATATTGGGTTGATGCAAAATTAATGCAGGTTTCCTCTATTGCAATATCTTAATTCCAATTGTGTAAACAAAGCTAATCCTAACATTGATCATTATTATACCAAAACAAACCTTATCTAATACCCTCTCTTTCACCATGAATTTGTTTAGTAAAATCGTTTTGTTCAGTGTGTTCAAAGGTCTTGAATCGAAAATGTCAAAGTGCGATTTTCGTCAAATTTATTTTTACGAATTTAAATTAGGGCGCAGCGCTGCGCAAACGGCTCGTAATATTAATGAAGTGTGGGGTCAGGGGGCTATTAATGAGTGCACGGTGCAGCGTTGGTTCCAGAAGTTTCGCAGAGGAGATTTCGACCTCGAAGACAAGGAAGGTCGGGGCCGTCATCTTGCTCTTGACAACGACCAGCTGAGGTCAAAAGTGGAAGAAGACCCAACCAAAACCACACGAGAAATGGCGGCGGAACTCGGAACTCAAAAATTGCAACGTCTTTGCCCAGCATTGATGAATCGGAAGGGGCCGATCCTGCTCCACGATAACGCCAGACCACACGTTGCACAACCAACGCTTCGACGACTGCACGAGTTGGGCTACGAAGTTCTCCAACTTCCGCCTTATTCACCTGACCTCTCTCCTACAGACTTCCACTTTTTCAGGCATCTGGACAACTTTTTGAGGGAGAAAAATTTTCAAAACCAGGACGACATTGAAAATTCTTTTCGTGATTTCATTGAGTCCAGGGATTCGGATTTTTTTTCTGGTGGAATAAGAAAGCTTGTTGAACGTTGGCAAAAGTGCATTGATTCAGATGGAAATTATTTTGATTAAATATATATGGTTAAAGTAAAGATATGGCGTATTTACAATACCTACTAAAAACCTGCATTAATTTTGCATCAACCCAATAGTATATAAACTAAAATTGTAATATTAATATAATAAATGTTTTACATTAAAATTTTAGCATTTTCTCAATTTTAAGACTTTAGAGTCCTCAATCAACCTTATCATACGGTTTTTCATCTTCTCCATGGAAATTGGGTGGCGAATAACATTCCACACACTGCACACCCTGGCTAGTGAGCGAGTACTTGTAAACGGATTTGACGGAATCGAAGATGAAGCAAGGAAGAAAACTAGTGGGTTAGAGTGGGAAAGGAGGTTTTCATGGAAGGAGTGATGTCTGCTTCGGGCCTAATCGGCAACGTATGCAACATGTTATTGTCGGTGGGTTTATAAATGACAAAGTAAAGATCATTAAGAATTTTTTGTTGTAAGATATTAAGATAAGAGAATAATATAAAAAAAACCTGCACATTATTACACAATAGGTTATTATTTCCAAATAACTATATTAGGGTATAACTGTTTTTTGTTTTTTTAAATTTTATTTAAGTCCCTTGTAGTTTGGGTTAAAATTCTCCAATCTGTTGGTTTGTTCGCTATCTCTTCTACTGTATATGGTACATTTTAAGAGAGGGATGAGAAGGCGGAAAAAGATATCTTCTTCGTAGGTATGTCATTAATCTTCTTCCTGTGACGGGGCTCACCGGATTTTTGATTCTTTGATTAATCCTCAGTGAAGGCTGAGGCTCCCTACATGTTGTTGCCAGCTTTGTGGTCTACCTGTTGGAGAAAGAGTCTGAATAAAGGGTTTGTACACAATTTTAGGCTTTCAAAGAATTTAATCTGTCTCCTAGTGATGTAGTCAGTCACTGTCGGGAGTTCGAAGGTAGAGTGCAGTATGCCTGTTTTAGTCTTTTGTAGTGTCTACAATACTATAGGTCTCAGCACGCCGTTCTGAAACTGCTGGAGTTTCTTCGTCGTGGCAGGTTTTATATCAGCTAACGTGGGTGCTCCATGCAGTAGTGATGTCCTGATCACGCTTTTATAAATCATCAATTTGAGGCGAAGTGATAGGTTTGGAGATGTCAGAAGATGGTTCAGTAGATATGTCTTGGCCCTCACCATCTTTATTTTTTTATTGCAGTGACGAGTTAGTGTCAAGTGCCTATCGAACTATGCTAACTATGCCCGATACCTTCTTGGTTCTTGGAAGTCGGCGCTTGTTTTTCTGGAAGGAGAAAATAATACAGTCCGTCTTTTTGGGATTGACTGTAATATTTAGTCTTTCCAGTTTTCTGGTGATTTCCAAACAGGCCGCCTCCGCCTGCCGTAGAGCTGTCTCTTCACTTATTGAGCTGCTATAGATAGCGATGTCGTCGGCATAAGCCGCAACAGTCGCTCATTTATATCTTGCTCCAACAGTTTCAGCCGTGTACATTGAGAACAGCATTGGGGATTGCACAGACCCTTGGATAACTCCACATGGAATGGAATGGAGTGCGATGTCTTCGAATACCGCTTCGCCAACTTGCACTCTGATGTACTGCTTCTAGGGAAACGACCGCAGGATGGTTATAATGCTGTTCAGGAACTTCGTTATTTTGTAGTGTCTTGCATAGAAGACTATGTGACACGGAGTCAAACGCTTCCGTACAGTCTAAAGAGATCATGGCAGTCGCATCGTTCTTATTAGTAGCTTGGCACACTTCCGTCTGTAACTTCGTCAGATGTTGGTCCGGACAGAGGCCGGCCTGGAAACCGGTCCGTTCAGGAGGGATAAGGGCCATTTCGGAACAGTAGGTTTTGAGGTAATTGAGAATTATTTTCTCAAATACCTTACCCATATGCGGAAGTAGGCTAATTGGTCTGTAGTCGGCTGGCTGGGATCCTCTCTTGGCTGGTTTCAGTGAAGGAAAGAGGATAGCACTTTCAGGGAAGTATCTCAACCTAAGGCAGCAGTTGTAGAGATTGGTTAAGTTGGCCAGCCCCTTCCTTGGTACCATCTTGAGCAATATTGTTTGTATACCGTCGTGACCTGTTGATTTGTTTCCCTTTGTCCGTCGAAGAATGGCCTATAACTGTTTTGGGGAAACAAACATATAGTTGTTGCTGATCTCATTTGTAGGGAGGTCGATAAGGGTCAGAGTCCGTCGCTTCATGTTGCCATCATAGTGATCGGCAAATTTAACTAATATGAAAAGCTATGATGAACAAGCTGTTGTACGCCCTAAAACCAAACAAAACAAACAAACTAACAATATGAAAAGTAATACATAAAGAAAATGGGTCAATCCCCACTGCTAATTTGAAAACCATATATCACTGGTATTTCTTGACCGATTCAATTTTTTTTTCTTTTTGTATAAAATAAATTAACAATTGTATATTCAGGCATTCTTTTCCATTAAAAAAAAAAAAATTATTCTTTATTCGTCGCGGTGTCCTTATCCTAAAACTTAATACAAGTTTTTCTCTCTCTTAAAAAATAACTGAGTTATTGGCGTATTTATGAGTAAAATTTCATTTTTTTTTTTAGTTATTAAATTAAATCATATTTAATCGACCGCTATTTTAAAACTGATCGGCGGATATCAACGTCTAGGTATTAGGATAATCCAATGATGCACTACTATTTCTTTGCCGAGTTTCGAAAAAATCGGTCCATTAGTTTCGGAGTAAAGTCAGGGACTGCGCACAAACGGATTATTTCTTATTCGTTATTCGGATTCTACGTATCTTGAAACGTAAGCCTCCAAGTTTTGAGAGGGGGTAATTTTTGTTTTGTTTTTTGGTTAATTACAAAGGTTCATTATTGAAAATAATAAACCATAATGGAATCTTAAAAGTAGGTATTAAGGTGATATACCCTTCCTCCCCACTATGAAAAATCCAAAAGGGTTCTTCAGGTTTTTTTTTTAATTTTTTTTTTTTTTTTTTTGACATATCACTGAGTTAATGAAAATCGGGCTGATAGAACAATATTACAAAACTTAATGAAACCAACCGAATGAATGGATTTTTGTCTATACCTTACAGATATTGCGCTTGATCATGGCCTAGTCACCTTGCACGACCGTTGGCTTAGGTACTTTAGGAAAATCTGTACTTACTAAACTTACAAGGCAATACTAACGACCCGTCATGGGTTATTTATGGAGGTCTTTGATTGTTTAACCACCGCGTATGTTTCGCTTAATAAAAAAATAATAACCGGCGAAGGTGAAGCTGGACCAAATGAAAACTATTATACAGCTAGATTTGCCGAGGTTTTACACAGGTTTGTTAGCGTCATTAAACGGGATGGAATAATATAGGCAGGGAGCGCTAGTATCGGCATTGAACTTTTGGGTTTGCCTAGTTATTTGTTGATACCATTTCGGCTGAAGATCAGTAGATCGGTACACTAGGAGAACATTGCAGGAATGTTCAGTCTTTTTACTTTTTCTGGCATTAATAATCACGCCTTTCCGTCCCAATTCTGCTTCCCATTCTATTAGGGCTTGTTGGAGGTTAACGCTAGAGTCAGTAATAAGGACTATGTCATTACTTGTGCCTGTATGGTTCTCATATTCTAATGTCCAATCACTGCTCTTGCTTTTCTTCTCTTGCAAATCTTTATTATTTCATCACTAAAGCTATCCCCCTGCTTTACTCATTTTTTCTTCGGAAAGCTCTTCGACTCGTGACTGTTAATTCTTACAATGCCCTTTGGTGCCTGGTATGTCGATTTTGTAGTGAGTAACAAACCATCCGGCACGTTCTTTACTCTCAGGGCATTTTATATTTCCTCTCTTGGCACTGAGTCCAACGCAGCTTTGATGTCCAGAAAAGCAAGGTATGAGCTTTTATTTCGATTACAGGCTTTCTCTATTGACATCCTCAAAGCAAAGATGTAGTCTTGGGTTTGGCGGCCAGGGCGGAAAGCTGCTAGCTCATTTTCCAGATTTTTCTCGATTAAAGGTTAAAGGCTAATAAAAAATATATATGGGCCAATCCATTTGGAATCGTCCAATTTTCAATAATTTTGCCGCTCCACATTTTTGATTTTCGTGATTTTTTAGCCAGTTATTCTCTATCCTTTCGTAAATATGAAACCATAATAAATTTGTTTTCGGGCCAATACTTTTTATGTTGCAGCGATTTTAAGTCAGCTTCACGGGCGAAAACATGTGATGGAAAACCCTTTTTAATTCCTGTAATTTTTTAGATATCAAATCAAAACAAAAACTAACAGTAGCGTAAGGACATACATTATATTTTTTGTCCTTACTACTCATTACCTAATACTAAAGAAAGTTGTTTACAAAATTAATAAAAAAACGAGGTTTTTAACGAGAGAAAAGGATATAAAGGAAAAGATACCAACTTTTAATATTTTTTTTTACATACATTTTCAAAATTGGCATAAATTCATTTTCGCGATATTTACACGGAAATATCTCAAAAGGGACTGAGTGAACAATTATGAAACTAATATAAATTACCTATCTATACGATTTTTTTAAGTGATATAAATTTGGTCTTTGAGATTAAGCTGGTTCCGGTGTTATAAAACTCTCATAACTATTAAAATAACGTTTTCTTTAAGAAAATATTAACTCAAAAATTTTGCATATTTAAGAACCAAACAAAAACTAGAATGATAATGAGATAATGATAATGATATTTTAAATAATTTTGGTCCTTTCAACACATTACCTAAATAACCGAGAAAATGGTTTAAAAAACCATAAAAAATTACATCAACTGAAACCTTTGGCGCGCTAAGACCAGGGAGGTTAGAAATGGTTTTCACGCTTAATTATTTTTCCTTATATAGCCTTATAATTGCACGTCTTGTTTGATAAAAATGATTATTTTCCAGCTTAGTAATATCTATAGTAAAATATCTCAAAAATGACTGGGTGAAAAATAATGAAACTCATACAAGTTATACCTCTATATAATAAGTACGATAGAATAAAATTTAGTGGCTGAGATCCAGTTTGTTTTTGGAATATAATACTTATAAATATAATTCATTCCATTCACCGAATATAAGACAAAACTAATTAATAACACTAGAATCAGTCGAGTCTCAGCAATTAAATTTTATTGGGTCTGGACGATTTCGAATAGATTGACCCATATATATTATATATATATATATATATATATATATATATATAATATATATATATATATATATATATATTTTTTTTTTTTTTTTTTTTTTTTTTTTTTTTTTTTTTTTTGAAATTTAAATAATATTGGAGATCCTCGCACCACAGTTTTTTCTTCGCTCTGCCGTCGCTAATGATGTCTTCACTCCTAAGCCCCCCTCCCGCTTGACGATTCGAGACAGCACAAGGTAGAAGACAAAAGAAGCGATTACATTTAAGGAACGGCGGAGGGTCAACTCTGAGGAACGTGATCCGAAAATAGTTGTCGGATTTGTGCCTTGGGGTTCTTATCTCTCTCGGCCAACGGCTCTCTATCTTAATTCTGTTTATTTCCCAGCTCAAACCAAGCTTCGCCATTCTCCCGCAATTCACATCCTCAGGATCGTTATATTCTTCTCTAATGAACCCTAAGCTGCCTTTATCGTACCTCTCTTATCTTACCAAAGTCCACAAATCCGGGTGTACACGTGTGATATGACCAATTGAGACTTTTTGATTACCAAAAGCCACTAAACGACATATTTTACAAAAACGATATAATGGCATAGTTGTATTAATCGTTTAGTCTTATCGAAATGTATTTTCTTAAAAAGACGCTTTTGAGAAATGGTATGAGTATTCTTTTCGAACCTACAAAATTAGTTTCTTTAGAAGAAAAAAAATTCATAAAATCGGCATTTAAGCCCTGTCAGACAATTTTAATCAGAATAACACCTACATCATATTAAAGCCCATTAAATTTTACATCGATTTAACGAGTTTAATCATAATTGTTTGAGCCGTTATTGAGAACATCATAAAAAGGTCCAAAATACTTAGTATTAAGTGGCTCTTCAGGTTAGCTGATTTTGATGAAAAAGTTTCTGTAACATTTCGGAAGTTGTCTTAAATATGAAATTTCATTTTCGTGCGAGACTTACCATACACAAAACACACACAGACCTTCCCTTTGTGTATACTTTCCCTTACTATATCTATACTAATATTATGAAGCTGAAGTGTTTGTTTGTTTCTTTGAACGTGCTAATCTCAGGAATTACTGGTTCGAATTTATTATTTTTGTGTTGGATAGTCCATTTATCGAGGAAGGCTCTAGGCTATATAGACGCTACGACCAATAAGAGCGAAGAATCCGTGTGAAATGAGGAAAAACGGGGGAAATTTTTCATCTTTGAGGGCTTCCGTTGCGTGTGCTGCATGTACGGTTCGTTACCCAAAGATATGTATGAATGAAATATTCCTCTTTAAATGTTCTAAGAAAATTTCATGGCAGTATATATATATCTTTTCAGATTGACTCACTATAACATTTTTTACGGTAATGAAATTTGGTCAAAATTAATGCAGTATTACCAATTGAAGAGTTTTATCAACGTAATAATATTATATATTATTATTTATTTATTAGGATTTTTCAACCACAAGGGTCATTTGCACCCTATTTTACAATTATGATATTATATAATATTAAATATCTGCCTTATACTCCTTTTATTTTTAATTTATTTTTTACTCTGGTATATATTCAATTTCAATTCTAGGAGTTAATTTTTGAATGTGTTTATCTTCAGAAATACATGCACAAATATTGCAAGCCGAGGGATGCGTAGTTCATTACTAACTGGATAATATTCGAAAATGATGGCTGGGTAGAGCGACAGCGGGAGACAGGTCAATTTAAACAGTTTAGCAGCGGGAAGGAAAGAGGCGCGGCGCGATAGTAGATAGTGCGATAAGGCCCGTCAGTATATCCAGGCTATAGGGGAGAGTACAGGGGGGCTAAACCGAGTCCAGACAATAGAGGCTCCCCTGGAAATGAGGACTCCTGACAGCCATTGTGGAGCCTGTAGATTAGACTACCACCGTTCCCTGGGAGATAAAAATGGCAACTCGGCTCAGCGCAATTTCCTACCTGTCCCGCGCTGTCCGGATCCAGCGGGTCCTCAAGAAGACTCCAAAGAGTATTCTTCTTATCGAAAGGGTTCTATCTCTACATTCACTGTCCAGAAAAGTGTATCATCCTGTATACATTAAATATATATGTGTGTGTGTATATATATATATATATATATATATATATATTATATATATATATATATATATATATATAATGTATACAGGATGATACACTTACTTTTCTGGACAGTGAATGTAGAGATAGAACCCTTTCGATAAGAAGAATACTCTTAATAAGGAATGAATAGTCATTAAATAAGGAACTGTAATTAGGTTATATATCAATTACAATTAATCAATTTTTTTAGTATTGTAGTTGCGGTGTCCTAATCCTAAAACTCAGTGCATTTTTCTCTTTCTATTAAAATCAAAAAGTCATAGGCATATTCATGGCTAATATTTAATTTTTATAATTAATCACGGTTTCTTGATTACTACTACTACTACTATCATGACGCTACAACTCGGTGACTCCTCTTGGCCTCCTCTACCAACTTCCTCCAATGGCCCCTGCTCTGTGCTGCCATCATCCAGTTCCCGACTCCCAGGATATCCCTCGAATCCCTTATCACACCGTCCGACCATCTCATTTTTGATCTCCATCTTCTTCTCGTAACGTAGAGAGGTTCTGTCAGGATCTTCTTAGGGATCGCTTCATCCTCCATCCTTACCACGTGGCCAGCCCATCTAAGTCTTCCGATCTTCATCATCAGAACAACATCTTGCTTACTAAATATTGCATAAATTTCTGCATTTGTCAGCCTTCTCCAGTTTCCATCGGTTTGTACCCCTCCAAATATTCTTCGAAGAATTTTCCTCTCAAAGATTAGGAGGTCTTGTTCAATTCTTTTTGTTGTCGTTCATTTTTCCGATGCTCACACTAGGGCTAATGGATGGTTTTTTAATTAGAAAACTGATAAAATTTTTCTCCTGCTTCAAAAATAAATGAATTTTTGAATGAAATATTTTTTAATTGGCCACCATTTTAAAAATTATCGGCTGATATCAACGTCTAGGTGTTAGGATCACCATTGGATGCCCTTGTATTTTTGTGCCCGATTTCGAAAAAATGGGCTAGTTGTTTCAGAGATAAGCCTCGGACAGCAGACACTTTTTTTTTTTTTTTTATACGTTATTCGGGCTCCACGTATCTTCAAATGTAAGCGCTCGTGTTGTTTTAGAGGGTCTATTACAAAGGTTCATTATTGAAAATATTAAACCAAACATACACTAAATCATGAAATAATATACATACGAGTATAGGCCACACAGCAACCAAGTGCCCAGGACCAAATACGTCATCAGGTTTTTCGATCATATTGTCTCTTCTAAATCGAGCCCAAGTCTATACATGAAAACATAATATACCCTTAGACATTTTTCCTGTAGGTCGGGCTTATTTATTTTCAATTGTTTTTGGGTTACATTTGGAGAATTCATTGATCTCAAATTCATGTCTAAATAGTAGAAAAAAAACTTTAATGGTATTTAGTATCATGTAGGTTTCATTCTGATTGAAATATTCTGACAGTGTTTAAATGCCAATATTTGAAATCGTCTTCCTCTAAAGTACTTTTAATTTTATCGACTCAAAACATTAACCATATCATCTTATTGGGATTATTAATAAGCTGCTAAATATAAAAGTTAAAATAATTTGATAGCCAACTAAAGAAGAGCGACTTGGTATTACCAGATTTTTCCCGTCAGTGGTAAAATCCCCGAAAGCGATTCAGGGGATCCAAAAACGTGTATTTCGTTGAAAACTGGAATTCGAAAATTTTCACGATTGCAATAATTTCCCTTACAATATATTTCATATATAGGTTAGTGAAAATAAAAAAATCATTAAATATATTTTAACAACAGAGGTAAGCGAAGGTCCTGTATTATTAGATATTTTCGAAATATGTTGGTTAAAAAATGTTTGTTTATGATTCACCAGTACTCTACATTACTGCTTTATATACAAGCTAAACTTTGAGGAACTTTTTTGTTGTCGATACAAAGACATTATTCCTTGCACGATTGGTTCCTAACTACTGGTCCGCGGGATTAGAAAATTATCTGAGTTACCTTAATGTACGATATTGTCAAGGCTTTGCTTTTAATAAGGGAGCAGCGTGGTCTAGTGGATAGAGCACTAGCCTGCTGTGCTCCAGGTCCTGGGTTCGAATCCCGGCTGTGGCAGAAATATTATTTATTCTGTTAATTCAGTCGGGGGGCGACCCTAGGGTATGGAGACCCTAGGGTATGGAGACCCTCCTGGGGCAGACCCAGCCTCTATAAAGTGGGTACCCAAATTAATTGGGGAAAAACCTGGCGGCTGAGCGTGATTAAGACCTAATCACCTCATTGCACTGCCATTGGCCTAGAAACAGTACGAATCTCTATATGTACTGAGCCCAAGACCCTTCATGGGTTGTAGTGGTACAGGTTTTTTTTTTTTTTTGCTTTTAATAAGAATCACATGTTCTACACTGACAAATTCAACGTTGTAATAGATATGATTGGAAGTGATCTCTGGCAAGTAACTGCTACTGAACTACCACAACCTTAAAATTGATCATTTTCTGAAATTTAGAAAATAATGAAATTTAAAAAAATATGTAAGATAATGAATATTATTTGATTTTTTAATGAGTATTTTAATAAATATCTGTCTTAAATTATATATATATTTTTTTTTTTATTCATTTAACGTATCTTTATGCTGCTGTGGCTGATCGGACGATGCTACAGTGGGAGTCCTAAATTTCGACTATCCAGGTATAATTAGGATAGGAAACTTTAACGAGTACCTGACATCACAGTGGCTCGGGACCACCTTTTAACTTCCCCTCCGAAGAATTGCATAATTAAGGATTTTCACTCCAATTAAAAAATCCTTGTGCCTGCGGGTTTAAATCCCGTACCTTGGGTATGGGATACTGTTATGCTAACCACCATGCTACAGATAACCCCTATTATATTTTAATTTTAGTAATTCAATGTTTTGCGGATTAGAGCAAAGTCATAGATCCTCGTCTATTTTCTTATTTGTTTCACCTTTCCCTACTTGGACATTTCTGGCATACAGAGCAGTGGTAATTTCCATGGAATGTCAGTTATAAAAAATCCGAATGTATATCAAGGATTTAGGGGATTCCTGCCATTGAAATTATTGTATTTTTCCAATCGGTTCGCGATTTTTTTTTTGTGCCTGACTACAGCCTTACACGACACTAAAGCGAAGGAAGATTTGCTTATCTTTTCCCTAGCGGCGTGCTAAGTCGTCAAGAGAGTGCACAATAAAAGCGGTTCATTTCCTCTTTGAGTCGAATATCTGCTTCTCTAATTCCCTCTTAGCCATCGACATATGGTCGGTACGGATCCCTATCTCTCGTTGCATTAAGGTTTGCTCGTCACATTCTTAGAGATATATTTTTATTTTATTTTTTTCCTTCTTCTTTTCATAGTGGGCCGCTGCGAAGGAGGAGAGAGAGCAGGAAATTAAAGTTATTTTCAGACAGCTCCGACCGATGAGAAAATAATCTTAGAAGAGATAAAGTCGGAATTACCGCTTCACTTAGGGGAGACCCATCGGAATATCTTTTTTCTGCCCCTCAAGATTCGCGGCGGGGGGGGCCCAGGTTGAATCGTAACTGGGCCGCCTTATCTACACCCTCTACCCCTCCACCACCTCACAAACGAACTGTTACAGTTTGGAATTGAATTATGAAGTAATGCCTGGTCTCAGCCGCGCCGGTGTTCGACTCGCGGGAGATAAGGCGCGATTGATTTTGAGAGGGAAATGTGAATTGAATGCGGAAAGAGGAGCAGAGATAGTGGACTCCCGGACCACATCCCTATTTGGCTCTTATAAAGGAGACACTTCCTCTTATTTACCTGTTCTACCTTTGGCTAACAGCTTCCTCTCTATATCTTGTAGCTTTTCTCAGATAACGATATCTAAGCTTTTGGTTCAAATAAATTACCGATTTTTTTTTTAGTATTTAATTATTATTTTCAATAATGAATTTTTGTAATAGGAAAAAATCTGGTGCGCCCAACCCTCGACTTTCCTTTACCTCGGTTATTTATGTCAATTAAACAATTTTTAAACAAATTTTGAAACGAAAATAAATAGTTAAAGAATTATTTACATTGGATTTTAATAGAATCACGAGTTTAAGTAATCTATTATATTATTATTTACAACAATCGGTTAGTTTTATCGGCTTTTCATCACTGTTCGTTAACTTTTACAATAGTATATATAAGATAATACATTTATATAACTGTTCTTAAGTTCAAAAACAAAGAAATGCATTAAAAAATATTCTGCATTCATCTCCTTTAGTTGGATATCCAATTCGTTCAACAGATATATTTACCTATTTTTTAGAAATCCTGACAAGATTATATGGTCCATTTCATATAAACTGTAAAATTAAAGGTACTTTGGAGGAAGAAATTTTGAAATAGCGGCATTTAAGCTCTGTCAGACTATTTCAATCTGAAACCTACATGACATGATGTATTTCCTTTGAAAACTGGCATTCGGAAATTTACACGATCGCAATACTTTCCCTTACTATATATTCTAAGTATAGGTTAGTGAAAGTAAAAAAAAAAAAAAAAAAAAAAAAAAAAAAAAAAAAAAAAAAAAAAAAAAAAAAAAAAAATCGTTCTTAACTTCTTAAATTAGAACTATCAAATTATTACTTTCACTTCTCTATGTATGAAATATATAGTAGAGAAAGTATTGCGATCGTACAAATTTTCGAATTCCAGTTTTCACCGGAAATACACTTTTAGGGCCCCTTGTGTTCAAATGACCAAGTCCCGCAAAAAGGTCTTAGTGTGTGTCCGTCCGTCCGTGTGGTAAGTCTAGCACGAAAACGAAAAGTCATACAATACTGAAATTCCATATTTAAGACAACCATACGCCTGAGATGTTAAAGCACGCCTTTCAACAAAATCAGCTAACTAGAGTAGCCACTTTACTAGTACACCATGCCCTTTGCAGGTTTTTTACGATTTTCTAGAAAATGGCTCTAACGATTTTGATTAAACTCCCTATATCGATGTAAAATTTAATGGGCCTTAATATCATGTAGGTTTCATTATGATTGAAATAGTCTGACAGGACCTAAATGCCGATCATTTAAATTTTCTTCCTCTAAAGTACCTTTGATTTTGTAGATTCTATAAAAATAACCACATCATCTAATTAGCATAGCAAAAAAAACGGCTAATTATACAAGTTGAACGACTTCGATAAGATATTTTCTTTCATAAGATCAATCTCCTGACTAATACAAACATAACAAAAAAAAAATAGAGAAATCGGTCAAGCCGTTCACGCTTGATGCAATGACCAAGGGAAAAGACGATTAATTTTCACACACATACATATATATATATATATTATTTTGTCTATATCTTTTTGTCTATGTCAGTCTGTTTAGAGGGTTTTTTTGTTAATTTTCCCTCTATTATTTTTCTTATTAGTTAAATTATAAATATTAAAAGCCCATCCGGCATGAAACACCATTATATCTGTGCAACTTTAGTTTTATGTAACTTTAATCTATACTAATATTATAAAGCTGAAGAGTTTGTTTGTTTGAACGCGCTAATCACAAAGACTACTGGTTCAATTTGAAAAATTCTTTTTGTGTTGGATAGTCTATTTACCGAGGAAGGCTTTAGACTATATAACATCACGCTGCGACGAATAGGAGCGAAGAATCAGTGAAAAAAACCCGGATAAAATGAACCTTGTATCCCAACGATTCCAAATGATTTACTTTTTAAATTTAAAATCATTCAATTTCCCATTAATTTATCTTTTGCCGTACCAATTAATAAATTACAGGGGCAAACATTTAAACACGTAAGAATTGATTTAAGGCAAACTATATGTCGTGAAGAAAATCAGTATGTTCTCCTGCCACATGAAAATAAAACTAAAAATATCATTTACACAGAAGTACTTTAAAATATATTATTTTAAAAAATTCTTAATCGTAATCATAATAACAGAAATTGGCGCAGACGAAGTCTAGTTTACAATCAAATACTTATCTATCTAATGATATTAGTTGATGAACTGACATTTGTTTTTAAAAATAATTTCTACACAAAGCGTAATGGTAGATAGTGTAGTTGGCACTTAGAGATGGTAATTACTCGGTTAAACTATCCACATATTGGTTTAGCCGAAGGTAGCAGGGAGAGCGCTGGGAGGGAAGGAATCAATATATTTACCGTGTAATTGGGAAGATGGGGCAATAAATAAAATGTAGTTAGAGCTCCACTAACTACCCTCCTTAAGGAGAGTATTTATGTCATATTGGGGATTATCGTGGAGAGCAAGTTGCGAGAGGAATGGAGACGTATGGATTCCTTAGGGCTGCCCAAGTTACAGTTACCTCTTAGAGGATTAGAAGTAACTACATTGTATTTTACAGCTTGTGCTAACTACCTCCCCTCCCTAAGCCGTGTTGTAGCTTCTTGTTAGTGTCCTTTCGTCCTTAGGAGGTCACTTAGCGGTGAGTTATCGTGTCCTGTATCCTTAGGAACAATATCGGCTCCTCTATCTATCCCTTCATGGGTTTTAAAATCTGTAAAGAAGTCGATATTTTCGATTTTTAAAATAGCCCTGCAAAGAGATCAGCCATCGCGAGTTTTTTAATTTTTAGATACTCATTTTATTTAGGCTGGATTCGACCCTAAACGGCCTCACTGGAAGGAATGAGAGACAGGCTTATAACTATCCATACCAATAATCAAGCTGCTATCGGAGCTTTGGGTAGCTACATGACTCAATCCAAAGTAGTGAAGGAGTGTAAAAGAAATCTCAATACACCCTCACTGCTGAATAAGGTATTGAATTCATCAACTTCCTGGTCACTCAGGCATCTTAGGCTATGAGAGAGCTGATATCCCCGCAAGGAAGGCTTCTGCTCAGTTACTCCTCCCTCTCCTCCCCCCTCCCACACCTCAACCTTTGTGTGGAATAAGCTTCAACTATACTAAAGTTTTGATCAAGACGGCTGCTGGCAATAGATGCAGGCAATATGGATTTTGATGTTTTTTCGAAGGACCCTGCAAAGAGAGAAGTTGTACTCTCCTCTCAATGGCCAGGATAACTCGGAGGAGGGTGACATGACTGTATACAGGACACTGTCAGCTTAACAGGAATCTCCCTAATATGGGGTTGGTGGCCTCACCTACTTGCAGATTCTGCAAGAAGGAAGATGAAACTGCATATCATGTGGTATGCAGTTGTCAAGAGATTGCCAGGGTACGGTTTTACCATTTTGGCAGCGACCGTATTATAGATCCTAAGCTGTGTGAACTCATTAACCCCTAAAGTTTCAAGGTTAATTATAGATGTATGTACAATTCGTGTTCACTGTAAGAGAGGACCAGTTGGTCCTAAATGTAACAGCTTATTAATAAACTGTATTCAATTCTATCCTATAGTTCGGTCAGATTCACCAAGGCAATAGGCTTGTATTAACAGGATAATGGACGGTGCACAATATGCCTAATAAGAGGCTGCAGTGCACATGATAAGCCGGAAAAAAAAAGTTCTGCGTAACGCAAACTTATGACTAGATATTTATGAGACGCGTATTAAGCACCCTAATTTTCTTTTTTTAATTATTTTTTAAATGTTTACCTCCTCGCATCCTTGATTGTTCAATGAAGGTAGGTTTGTTTTGCACCGTTTTAAAGCTAGTTGTAATGAAGAAGTTTTTCTGGTATCCGAAAAACCTAAAACCAAATTATAAAAGAGTAATAGCTCCGTAAAATGTCCGAACTTTCTTAAAACTATTCTTAATTAATATATTCCGATATATTACGGTTCTTCTCAGTGTACAATAATAATGTTGCTATCAGATCACATTCATACAGTAAGTCTGCGACACATATTATTTTAAGGGTTTGACATCTTAACCTTCTGAGAATTTTTTTTCTTTTTTCATTTGGTTCTACTTGTTTGTTCTGTGCGTGGACATTTAGTAGATGTATTTGAGTTTTATCGATGAAAACCGTGGATAACAGCAAAAAACTCAAAATTTGATTTCCCTCCCTAACCGTTGAGAATTATATGGGTCATATAAACGTTTCTGTTCCATTTTAAGTCTGGTATCTGTTCTCACAATTTGACTAGACATTTATGAGACACCCTGTATGTATGTATACTGGCGGATGGTGGTCACCTGTCACAACAGCCATCTAATTACTGAATTACCCAAGGTCACGGGTTCAGACCTGACTGATGGCCCTAGTAAGAACTCCTAGGTTATGTGGTACAACGGAGGGAATGTAAAGTTATTCCAAACATTATTACTGAATTATGAGCAGTAATATAGACGAAAAATATAATGTTGGAAAGCGGAAAGTCGTACAAGTTAATAGAAAGTTCTTATATGCCATAAACTTATTATTACTTATGGACATAAGTTTATAATGTTGTGGCTAATCGGAAAATGCTACAGCGGGAGTCTTAAATTTTACCTGTTCAGATTAAATTAGGATAGGGATCTTCCTGATATAACATAGGCTAGGGACCACCTTTTTACGTCCTCTCCGATGTACGGTATAACTAAAGATTTTTTTCTGCATATTTAAAAAAACCCTTACCTCTACAATCGATGAAGTGTCTTTGGATCAGTACATAAGGATTCATACTGTTTCTAGGAAAACTGGTGTTTAAGGAATTAATTTGGCCTGGTGCATGCTGTCATCAGGTTTATTTGTTCCAATTTTTTTGTACCTACTTTATAGAGGCTGGATGTGCCCCAGGAGGGTCTCCGTACCTCAGGTTCTCCCCACGGCTGAAACAACAGAATAAATAATATTCCTCCACAGCCGGGATTCGAACCCAGGAGGCGGAAGACAGTAAACTAGTGCTCTATCCACAAGACCACGCCGCTCCTGTAATTTACTTATACTGTTAAAGTATTATTATAATAAGTATCGGATAATGTATCGTAAATTATATCTTGGAAACTCTATCAGTCTTCTGAGACGCTCAAGTTATTGAGCCTGAAGGGATAATTCCTTGTAATTAAAATTTGTTCGTCAGTTAGGTGAGGGGGGTTTAAAAAGTTTCCTAGCAACTGATCCAATAACCACAGCGGCCTTAAGGGGGTTTACAGCACGCAGCTATTGAGGAAGGGGTACAATATCGATTATATCCGCAATAATCCTCTCTTAAACAATACAGGGGTTAGAAGAAAATATTGTAATAACTTCGCGGAGGAAGAGTTTTGTCCTGGCTGCCAAGAGTGGAGGTCCGGAAGGTTGCGTAGTCGGCTAGATGTGCAGGTGGACGATTTTGCGAGGAAAACTAAGTACAGATATAACAAATTCAATTGTATGAATGAATGAATAAATTAATTAAAATATTTATTTATTCTGGGACATTTCGTCCCTAAGAAGAAAATGCAATGAACAGAAGAAGTCCAATTTGTTTGGCTTAATTTAATACATACATAAATTTTTAAAGATAATATAATCAAAAGATAAAAATAAAAACAGATAACTAAATAGAATGAGTTTGTTATGTATTATCGAAGTCAATATTTATCACATATGTGTGGAAGATTGATTTTTAAATTGGATAAATAATTGATGTTTGAAAGTGTTTATAGATAACACTATTCGGAGGAAGATGGGTAAAGAGTTCCAAAGTATGGTAGCACGGATGATGAAAGACTTTTCAAAGGAGAAATTTCTATGGGAGGGTAGGTGTAGATCGGTAGGTTGAGGTATTGTATTTAGTGTGCGCCAAGTAAGGAGGTCAAAGATATAGGTTTTCTGGCTCGCAAAAGAATTTCTGGAATAGGAAGATGCAAAGTAGGAATTTTCTTCGGGATTCGGGATAGGGCCACCGTTGACCAGAATACAAGTGAGAGGCGTGTGACTGTCTGCAGAGGCCGTACATAAATCTTATAAACCTATTCATCAAGCTTTTTAGCCTTATCTGGTTTTCGCCACTGAGTCCTCAATATACTATCATCTTATATATAATGTTATCCATATTTTTTTTTAATAAGCCAGGTTTTAATCACAAATCGACGTTTTGGTGAACATCTTAAAGAATACAGTATTGAAGGAATGGTAGGGGAAAAAAAATGCTGTAAAGTACTACACAATGGTTTATTATTTCCAAATAACAATATTAGAGTATAACTGTTTATATTGCTGTCGATAGGCAATTAAGTAATATGAAAAGCACTAACTCAAAGAATCATATCATAACACTACCACTGATTTCAAAACGCAATATCTAAGCTAGTTGTTAACCAAATTCAATGATTCTTTTTTCATTTGGTCCAAAATTCAATTCTCTAAGCAATTTATTAATTTATTTATTGGGAGAAACGGATTTTTTTTTTTTTTTTTACTGATTCTAAAACTCTATTGCACACTTATCTCTATCTTCAAAAATAACTGAGTTATAAGCATATTTATGTGAAAAATTTAAATTTTTTTTCTTTTCTTTTTTCTCTTTTATATAATTATTCGCGGTTTTTTAGTTAAAAAAATAATAATGATTTTTTTTCCTGTCTTCGAAAATAACGTAGTTACAAGCGTATATATAAATGAGATTTAAATTTTTTTTTTTTTTGTTTTATTATTTATTTTTTTTTTTTTGGTATTCGGATTATACGCTTCTTAAAACTTAAGCACTTAAAATTAACATATTTTTTTACACGACTAACTCCCGATTATTTCGACCTATGATCATTTCAACTGTCGACCATACCCAATCTATAAAGAATTTTCGTTTATTTCAGCAAATAAAACCCATGCCTTAGCAGATAGCACCGTCCGTAAGTTGTTTGCTCGGTTCAGAACCATAATATTTTGATTTGGAAGAGCGCTCGGGTCGTCCTTCAACTGTTGATGACAAAATTCAAGCATTGGTCTGAGACAACCCTCACTCTAGGACATGGGGCATCGCAAAATATAATTGATTAAAAATATACACAAGAATCTGAACCTTTTTGTGAAATCACCAGTTAAATACACTACAAACTTATTTTACAACCTAATAAGTAATAAGTAGTGGGTTGTATTTTTTAATAAGTCAAGTTTTAGTTACAAGAGAACGTTTCGGTGAACATCTTATTTAATGATTTTGTATATCCGATAAGGGAAATTTGCAGCACAGACGGTCGACAAAATTTGCAGTGTGTTTTCCTTGTTGCGTTTATTCCTATGGAGAAAGCATCGTCCGTAAGTAGTTTGCTCGGTTTAGAACCGGAAATTTTGATTTAAAAGACGTAAAGCGCTCGGGTCGTCCTTCAACTGTTGATGATGTCCAACATAAAGTATTTGTCAGAGAGAACCCTTACTCTACAACACGGGATATAGCAGAATATAATTGATTAAAAATATAGACGCTAAACTTATTTTACAACATTTTTTTTTGTTTAGCTTATATGAGACCATTATTTTGGATTTATATTCGAAAAAAGAAAGAAGATATCCTGCTAATTGGTGGTAAGAAGGCTAAGAGCTAAGATTGGTAGAATGAAGGTTCTACGTAGTTACTTAGAGATCATAATTCCCTCCTCCCTCGGTCTGGATAATGACACTCATCTCATTCCTTCCAATTATATACATCTTTCTTATTATAGCTTGTTTTTATTTTATTTATTTATTTATTTTTTTTTTTATCTATCTCATATTATTTTCGTACTTCTTAGCTATACCGCCTACTCAGGGAAGATTATAACTAGAGATGGATTTCAATGATTTTGCACGTTTTATTTGCTTGCGTGCATTTGCTATCCGATTGATTTTATGGGAAATAATGCATTACAATTTTTGGAAACAAAAGAAAAAAAATTCGCGGCACTCGACTTTCACCTACCTCCGTTGTTAAAATCAATTTTATGTATTTATAAATACATTTTGAGATGAAAATAAATTGTTAAAGCATTAATAACTTTGAATCTCAATAGAAACATGAGTTTTACTAAATAATCTATTTATTAAATTGTTATCTACGACAATCAGTTAGTTTCATCGGTTTTTTATCACACTACATTAACTTTTACAATTCCTTATATTAGATAATATTTTTCTAAAATATTTAGCTTCTCAACGATATATTATACATGTATATTACTGCTTTATGTTCAAAAACACAAAAATTGCATATAAAAATGTTCTTTTCTACTGTAGTTGAATAAAAGAATTCGTACAACTTCTATATTTATCCGTTTTTCATCAATGCTAACTAGATAATATGGTTATATTTATTAAACCTACAAAATTAAATGTACTTTAGAGGAAGAAAGTGTAAAATATCAGCATTTAAGCTCTGCCCGACTGTTTCAATTTTTTTTTTTTTTTTTTTTTTTTTTCTTAACCCCAATTTAGTTGCATGTTTTGCTAAAATATTTTCTGAATAATTTCATTTTACTGTATCTAGATACATTTTAAGGATATTTCTGTTAGAGATTATGTTTTTGTACTATCACTGATTTGCTATTCCTCTTGGTGATGGGGATCACTTCAATCTTGACACTTCCAGACTTAGACTAATCTTAAACTCTAGCTTACACTATGTTGCCACCTCTGAGGAGCTGGCGGAATCTTAAGCCTACTAAAAACCGGGTTTGGAAGAACTTCTTAGGAATTATAAAAGTTATGTCTTCTTGTATCTAGGAATTCACTCACTTTAGGAATATTAAATAGTAAATGAAGCCTTTCTGCCTTATCTTTTTCAAATGTAGTTCTTCTTGCAATCTTCTTTAAAACGCCATTTTGGAATTGCTGTAGTTTCTTTTTTGAATTATCTGAAGAATGGATTAGTAATGGTGCTCCGTATAATAGTGAAGGTCTGATCACGCTTTTGTAAATTATTACTTTCAGTAGGTCAGTGGTATATCCTTGGTCAATTCTTAAAATTAGTATTTACTAAGGCTGGACCACCGACTTCGGGCACTCCTCACATCGACTCCGCCTCCTTTTTCATGACCCCAATAGGAAATAGGTGGTTTAAAAAAAAAAAAAAAAAAAAGAACAAAATCAGAAGAGTTCAGTCGCATTCCAAAGAGGGTCGAGTCGGACGTTGTGTTGCCAAATATAAACATAATATTTGCGGGTTACAGTGTCTTTGCCATTGAGACGATGGGGTGAAGGGGTTCGTAAATTTTTTTGTTGGGTACCGTTGTATTTGAATTTATATTTAAAATTCGCTTTTTCCTTCTCTTACTATACCACACCACTATTGCGGCGTTAAAAATTGTTTTCTTGTACAAGGATTACTTAAACGCTGCAATAATTAAAATAATAATAATGTTGTTCTGTTTTGACAGGACACGGTCCAGCAGAGCCACGCAGGCCACGCTCTGTATCCTAGCGCCTCAGCAGACATCCTCTCAAGTGACGTTGCGCTTTGCGTCATGTGTCGTTGCGCGCTTTGATAACGCTTCAAACTGTATAATGCGTTTGGGGGGGATATGAAGTGTTTTCTTTATCCTGACGTGTCTGCAAAGCGTGCACGGAAGATGAGTGAATCTTTCCTAGCGGAGAAAATGGGCGATCACTTCGGAGTTTAGGAGGCCAGGAAATGAAGTTGTTTTAATGTGGTAATCTATTTAATATAAGGTAAACAATGGTGGTAGCAAAGAGTTGGAAGAGAGGAAAGTGGAGCGCGGTTAAAATATTTAGTTTTCTAGAAAATAATGAATGAATGAAAACAAAAAATCTTTATTATGGGACAAGGCTTCTTTAAAAATAACATAAATCTACAAGAAAAATAATAATTATAACTGACCAAAGAACACTCAAGAAAAAAAAAAATTACAATTCTTCAATATGTTTTAATTAGTAATGAAATATCCATCGTGCTTAATTGCAATATAAATCATTAAAATTATTTTGTTTTTCTTTTTTTTTTTTTAATCTTCAAATTTTGTATTCACACCTGTCAATGAATGTTGACAATCAGCGAATCTGATGAAGGAATGATAGTTGGCGTGGTAGGCTTGATGGAGAGAAGATGCCCAGCGGCACCTCTTCCTGGTGTGCTTCGTATTACGGATTTAGCTTAGAAAGTCCCTCATCCAAATTCTTTTCTGTCTTCTGCGGGTATTGTCCGGTATGTCACTAGTGGCCATGCTTCGTATTATTTTGTTAGTATGTCCGTGTAAGTTGTTGTGAAAACGTTTGTAGAGGGTCCGAATCTGTTGGTTGACTGTTGGCATGTTAAGGCCTGTATGTTAAGTAGTGTTACTAACGTACCATGGTGAGTTTGTAATAGTCCTGAGAGTTTTGGATTGAAAATTTTGAATTTTACGTATATGTGTCTTTTTAACAGTCCCATATATCTGTGAGTTGTAAGTCCAAATGGGCTTCAGTAGGTAAGTGTAAGTGTTTAGTTTAGTTTTAAATTTTAATTTTGAACGTCTTGAGAGTAGTGATTATAAAAGTTTTAGTATTTTGTTTAGAATTATCTCGGAGGGCAGTAGACGGCAGCAAAAGTAATGTTTTGGTGTCGAGTGTGCAATGTGATAGCAGTGGTTTGTATATGTGGTGTGATGGGTAGATGTACTGCGTTGTGCTTTAGTGGAGTTTTAATTAGTATTGCAATCCTACCGTGCGATGTGTTGTCAGGGAAATCAGTTCTGTATATTTGGTATCCAGGGATGGAAAATTTAGAATGTGGTGTTAAGTGTGTTTCTTTTATTAGTGCAATGTCTGTCCATTTACAGTACAAATATAAGTTCAGTTCTGTGTTGGTTAATACCGTTTGCGTTTGAGTATAATAGACATGGAGCCCACAGTTAACTGATTATTGGCCATGTCCAGGGTGTAAGGCTTGGGTTACCTGTTGTTGTAGCTGTTGTACAAGACTGAAAAGAGGCTGTATGAGGTTGTTCAAGCTGACAACAAGGCTGAATAGCCGCTCTGAAGCTGCATAGTTATGGTTTAGAGGTTCGGAGATGACGTTTGATGGTCCTGAAGCATTGTGCTGATGAAATGAAGATGATCTCGCTGGAACTCGTTGTGGAGGCTGCTTCAGCTGAGGTGGTTCTGGTCACGCTATAACTGGAGGAAGATGCTGAGGTTGCAGAAGGGGCGGGAACTCGTTCATTGCGGGGGTTGGGCTGCTTTGAACTTGCGATGGACTGTAAGGGTGTTTTCTAAGCTGCCCTCAGTTTTTGAGGGTCTGGCAACCTCTGTTGCAGGGCGGGATCCACCACAGTTAGCGCAGGTTGCTGCGTTGTCCCGTGTTTTGCTGCAGGCACTGCTATTATGGCCCTGGCCACAGCGTACACATTTCGGTGCATGGTTGTAAGACGCTTTTGTGTGGCCGTATTGCTGACGACGTATGCATTGCGGAATTACCTTCTTTTTCTCGGTTCCTCTATTTTTATTTTTGTATAATACAAAAATTGTATGTCGAAAAGTTTCTCAAATGTTTTTTTTTGAGATGTCGACAAAAAACATAGGTTACGGCATTTTAAATATTGATATAACGTTGGCTACATTTACTACTTCGTAGCCAAGGTTACCTAGTTCTGTTTTGATTGTCTCGGCAGGCGTCGCATAATTTAGGTTTTTAATCACAATTCTAGGAGTCCTGTCTTCTGGCAGCTGAAAGGTGTGAAAGTCGGCATCTATCCTTTTTAAACCACTAACCAGTTGGCGATATGCATCAGGGTTTTCGGGGAATACATTTATACCCTTAGTATTAGATTTTAATTTGAAGTTATTTTCACCAACTTCTTTTTTTTAAAGTTTATCAGTGCAGTATAATCCTGCTCTTCACATAAGTGAATTGGAGGGGGCTTATCGCGTATAGACTGAGATACGCTAGACTGCATTGTCCTCAATGTTTGATAGAGCACCGAATCTATTATTGGTATTAATAACTTCACTTACCTTTTTTTATTTTTCTTGGGTCTTTCTTTGGGTTCCATGGTCGTTTACGGCCAGTAACTAACTCCCAAGAGTTTGAATTGTCCATAGATAAGGAGTTGTTAGTGTCCATATCACTATTCGACGATGTTGAAATTTTTTGCGGTAAGACCGCTGGGTTCAACTTCGCCGTTACTCTCCCTTCAAGCAGTGGATCACGGCAGTTCAAGAATGAAATGAAAAGCTGTAATTCTTCACTGATTCACGAAAGAATTGAATAATTTTACGGACGAAAAAACATAACCTTTAGTTTTAGTTTACACCATATGGTACATTTAATTTTAAATGACATATTTCTATGCTTATATGATCAAGATATTCGTTTCGATTTCGCTTTACTACGATTTAAATATTGACAGTAAGATCATCATGATTTTGCTTCGTATGTTTGAATGTCTTCATGCAAAGTAATGTTTTAATATTTAAAAATATCGATATTTCAAAGTCAAGAGAATTAAGATATTCATTATAATAACTTTATATACAGCAAGAGGTAAGTTATGAGACATATTTTATCTACCATGTCTTTACTCATCCATTTGCTACTGATTTTAATTCAATAAATATTATAATAAATTAATTAAAATAAAGACTAAAATAAAGTATTATAAATATCGATATTTTATTTGCCGATGTTATCGATAACATTCACAGAAATGGATATCGTTACCCTCTCTCTAACAGACTGGTATACAAAGAGCGCATGCGCCAGTCTGGAGTATGTTGATGACGTTACCATTGTTACGAAATCAAAGCTTTAAAAAAACTAACTACATGATGGGATACATGCGACCGTCTAGAGGTACCCAAGACAAATCAATGCAAGATATGAGGTGTTTCTTTAACTACCACTCTTATATGAAACGCCGTCCACATATGGGATCACAGCTCCCATGAATTCTTTCCCTTCGTTGTAACTTTATGTAACATGTGATTTATGTATTTATACATATTACCTTTATAAATGAAACGACATTGCTTTTGTTGTATGTTTAAGGCATATATACGCTCAATTTATATAATTTGGGATATTGCTGCACTGTTTTGCACAATTTTTACTGCACAGTTTTGACATGGAAATCCGCTCTCTACTTATAATAATATGTTTAGATACTTCAGAGCTGTCCAATTATGCTTTTTGATTTCATACAGTTATAAAAACACCTCAAAGCTTTTGAAGTGAAAATTTCTTCAGGCGCGTTATAAGATTTTTGGCAGAGTTAAAAGCTTTGATTTTCTTAACCATGGTGACGTTACCTACATGTTCCAGACTGGCGCACGCGCAGCGTTCTTTGTATACCTGTTCCCTAGAGATAGGATATCGATATAAATTTCCTTGGTCGTTATCGTTTCCGATATCGGTTGTTTTAGTATTTAATTTAATTAAAATCAGTTCCTAATGAAATGAGTAAAGACTGATCGTAGATAAACTATGGCTAAGAGGTTACCTCTTGCTGTATATAAAAGTTAATATAATGAATATCTTAATTCTATTGACGCTAAAATATTGATATTTGTAAATATTATTAATACTATAAATATATAATAGCAACTTTTTCATCTAAATCGGCTGACCGGAATATCTACTTTATACGATTTTGCATCTTTTTACGATTTTCTCAGAAACGGCTCAGACGGTTTTGATTAAACTCTATATATCGATGTAAGTTTCATTCCGATTAAAAGAGTCTGACAGGGCATAAATGCTGATATTTTAAGTTTTCTTCTCTAAAGTACCTTTAATTTTGTAGATTCTATAAAAATAACCATGTCATCTTGTCACCATTGATAACAAATAGGTAAATATATAAGTTAACGAATTTGATATCCAACTAAAGGAGATATTTTTTAATGCAATTTTTTGTATCTTCTATTTGGTATCTTCTAAAAGTTAATAAAGTGTGATGGAAAGCCAATAAAACTAACTGATTATTTTAGATAATAATGTAATAGATTTTTAATAAAACTTATGTTTCTTTTAAAATTCAATTTAATTAGTTATTTAATAGTTTTACTCATTTTTATCTTTAACTGTATTTGAAAATTCTTTAATCAATTTAAAAAAGGAGGTACGTGAAAGTTCTGTGTTGCCCGAACCAGATTTTTTTTAGAGGAATTAGGTAAAAGCAATGCAAAAATCATTATAAAATCTGACTTTATTTATTTATTTATAAAGACATTTTGACCACTAGGGTTATCAATTTCCCTGATACAATGATGAGTTGCTTGTGACTATTTTTCTTCTGAGCTATGACAAATATTTTGAACTTAACTATGTATAAGTATATGATATTGTGGGGTAAATACAATTAATGTAAATATGAATTTAATGACTAAAGGTTAACAATTATTTTAAAACAGTAAATCAGATAATTTAAAACTAATTATTAATTAAGACTTTGTAATTCAAAGAGTACCATAATGTCAACCAAAAATTATATTCATGAAATTCATTTTGTAATCCCTTAAATATAAAAAAAATAAATAATGTAGTAATGACTATGCTGTTAAAAAAAGATAATAGCAAAATAATTTAAAGTAAAAACTAAAAGTGATTACAAAATATTAATAAAAATCAAGATCTTTTTTATTTGTTTTGTACAGTTTCATAATTTATATATACTATATTTCAGGTTGAATCCAGGTACTCATTGGAATTGGAAAAAAAAAAAAAATACATTGGTTTGTTATTACAATCAGGTGGCCTCATGTCCAAAAAATATGATCCTATAACATAACATAACATTATGGTAAAATACAAAACAAAAACAAAATAAAGTAATTACAATAATAATAAAACAAAATAATTCGAAGTATCCATAGCTCGAAAATATTTCATTACATTCATACTTTGGTACAATTTGGGTATAATAAGCTACATACCCATAACATACGCCCAATTATCAAGACTAATGAACATATCTCATTTATTCCGTTATTACAGAATAATAATTTATACAACATCATACCGATGAGAAAAATATATAGTTTAAAAAAGTTTATTTACAAATTCAAAATTAACATTTGGTATAAGGTATATTTACATCAGGTATTAACATATATTTCATTATTATGTATATAGATCTACATAGCCATATATCTATATTTATATCTCTATATATACTGTATTAAATTTACATTTTAACAATGAACATTTATTATATATATAAAAACTATTCACAGTCATTTGATAATAATCAATATAAGATTTACAAACAAAGTTTTGACTAACAAATCTAAAAATTAATCTACACCGTCTCTTTAATATGACCCTAAAACAAATTTTTTAATGTATTTTTTTCTTAATGTGCATATATTTATAAGCGATATACATCTTTGGTATATAGTTTGAACACACGTACAATGTTTTTGTTTTTTTGTTTTTTTTTGTTTTTTTTACACAAATAATTACACAAAACGTGTACGGAGGGTTTAACTTACATCAGTCATACAAGGAAATATATAATCTATATATATATTTATAATATGTATATATCTATATTTTTACACATTTACATAAAAATTTAACAAATAAATTCGGTGTTCAGTTAGAGACACAGAAACAGTAACCTATATTGATCCGTATACACTTAATATAAAGACTTAAGAATAATCTTTATAATATAAAATTTATTTTTTGACTTAAACAATAATAAAATATATATTCAATATGATAGCGGTAAAACATAAACTTCAATATAATGCCAAATAGAGATCAACAAATAAAAGACCATAATACACATGATCGAGAAAAATCAAACAGTAATAAACAAGAAAATGATATAATTTTCTTTTTTTTTAATATTAACTGATATTTCCTTGCAGAAAGTCTAATTTAATACTCAAACAATAAAGATCAACATAATCTTTAAATATGAAGTGGAATCAATGGTAAAAACGAAAATTAAACAACACTAATAATGATAAATAATTGGTTTCTAATTCTGACCAAAAAAAATTTTTTACATAAATTATTTGGAGTCTACATTTCGGGGACTCTCCCCATCTTGAGGACTCACGGACAGTAAAATGTATCAATGACCGTACATGCTATTCGGGACGTTGGGGAAGTTAGGGTTGCCCTGTTCTCCTGACCCTCCACTGGCTTTGTTCTTCACTAAGGATTTGTCATCCTTCTCATAGATATCCATTTTCTCAGTTTTTTTAACACACAAAATCCACCCGTCACAATCTAAGCACCTAACTAGGGCTTGGATGGGTGCATTTTAAGTAAATTTTTATTTATTTTATTATAGAAAAAATTTGAGACAATGGATATCAGCATACCTGATACACTGCTGTCAATGATTCCTGAAGATGGGAAAAACCCTCGAAATGCAGACTCCAAATGATTATTGGTGTAAAATAAACTTTTTGGGAAGGATTAAGAAGTAATTATTCACCATAACGTACGTATTTTTCTTCCAAATAATTAATATCACTATAAGTTTTTAAAAAAATAAATGTGATCCACATTTTTTCACTCAACTTTTTCATTTTTTTATATCCAATGTTTCATTCCTTTTCTGGGCTGTTCTCAAGGATTCTTTAAATCTGTCATCTTTCTGTTATCTACATACATACATATATATATATATATATATATATATATATATATATATATATGTTATGGAAGCCATCCCTTGTTCATGGAGCAGAATTGATGCAAAAAGTTAAAAAGACTTAGAATTAGCCAAAATTACCTCAGAACAGATAGAAATGAAAACAATTTTCATAAAAAGTTGAAAAATAGGGGTTAAACCAGAAAGAAAAGTCCCAAGAACCGGAACAAAGAAAGAAGAGCTATATGAAAAACTAGAAGGAAATGAAAAAGAGGTTCCAAAAACGAACCATATTTATTTATCATCTTCCACTTGGGAGCTTGACCACTAATAAGAATAATATATATATATATATATTTATATGCTTGAAATAGAAAGGTGACAGATTAAAGGATCCTTGAGAATGGATAAGGGTTGAAATGTAGGAGATAAAAAATCAAAAAGTTGTTGAGTGAAACTTTTGAATCACTTTTTTTTTTTTTTAAACTTATAATTAAAATTATCCACTCAATAAATAGACAAATGTATAATGAAAACTAACTATGATGTTACATACATGAGGTGTGATAAGGTGATTCCTGTATTTATGGAAGGAAAAAAAAAAAAAAAAAAAAAAAAAAAAGAGAAAATGTGAGGAATTGATGGAAATCTTAACTATCAATAGCCCTGATAAGAGCTAATTAATGGGCCTGGTACGTTTCCCCAGCCAGTGAGGGTGGGATGTGATAGGTGTAATTAGGCTGGAGATAGCTGTTACTGTTAGTACTTGGATCAAAAAGAGACATCTTCAAGCGCTTACACTTAGCTCGCCTGTTTTTAAACCAGAACTGAACATTTTTAGGCTCCAAGGGAGGGAACTTCTGCCTGTAAGGCATCTTGTTGAGGTCTTCGGTGTACTTCAGGATCATAGCGTGTGAAGGATGGGTG
Source organism: Piezodorus guildinii (assembly GCA_023052935.1). NCBI lineage: Eukaryota > Metazoa > Arthropoda > Insecta > Hemiptera > Pentatomidae > Piezodorus > Piezodorus guildinii. The sequence goes on from CM041294.1 coordinate 92,171,384, forward strand.
TTGATCGCAAACCACTGTTCCAGGCGAGGAACCTCGCTCACGGGGTCGATGAAGGTCCTGTTTCGTTTCCTTCTCTCGTCGGCTAGGTTAGAAAGTCCGGCGACCGCAGCCTGTGCGTTGTTCATCGTCGGGAAATAGTGAGACATGTACATGATCGAGTGACCGTACATGCTGTTCGGGACCATGGGGAAGTTGGGGTTGCGCTGTTCTCCTGACCCTCCACTGGCTTCATTCTTCACTAAGGATTTGTAATCCTTCTCAAAGTCTTCTTCATCATCATCGTCATCATCCTGGGACATTTCTGCCTGGTCGTCTTTGTCTGTGGTGTTGTTGTTGTTCGTGCTGTCGCTGATTGAATCTTGGACTTGGCTCTGGGTTTCACCTCCTTCCTCCATTCCACTGCCGTCCTGAATTAAAAAAAAAAAAAAAATTATATCTGAGGTCATTATAAACCAAAAGTTAGAAATATTAACTATAATAATTTTTTATATTTTTTTAAAAACAAACAACGAGGGATGTAGTCTAGTTTGCTTATTCATTTAACATTACTTTTTGGTGCTGTGGTTAATCGGACAGTGGAAGCCCTAAATTTTGCCTATTCAAGTTTTATTAGGATTGAGACCTTTAATGAGTTCCTGACATTTCACTAAAGGACCACCTTTTTATGTCCTTTAGGGCAGTATAGCTAAGTATTTTTTACTCCTATTAAAAACTTCTAGGATCACCTGCCAGGTTTGAACCCATGATCTTAGGCATAGAAGTGTAGTCTAGTGGCTAAAGCACTAGTCTAATGCCCTACAGGTTCTGGGTTCGAATCCTAGTTGTTGCAGAATTATTTATTCTATTATTTCTGCATAGAGCAACCCTGAGATATGGCGGCCCTGTTCTACTGTTCTCTACTGTCTACTGTCTAGGTTCATACCCCCGCTATGGCAGCATATTAATTACTCTACTGATTTCAGCCATGGGGTGACCCTGGGTTACGGAGACCCACCTGGGCATATCCAGCCCATATAATGTGGGTAGCCAAAATTGGTGATAAAATCTGGCATCTGAGTATGTTCTAGGACTAATAACCTCCTTATTAAAAAAATGCAACAAGTAAATATGTAGTAAGATTATATGACATGAAAATGGCTAATGAAATAACCACCCATTGGTATCATTTAAATAGTTATTTCAAGCAATTAAGTCCCAAAGCCACCTTATTTTCAATTGAATTGGTTATCCAAAATGTGTAAGGAAGATAGTTTATGGACAAGTGGATTTGTGTGGCAGGGAGTTTGGATTGAAAAGAGGTATATCTATTTTGAATGCAATAATTTCGAAATATTATTATTGTCCTGATTAGGACCAGTATAATATTACAGGATAAAATTGTTTGGTCTTGAACCATTGGGAGACAGTCAGTTCAGGATGAAGAGTCTGGGTGTAAGTCAACAAAAAACAATAAAACTGTTTATCTACATTTTAGGCTTGCATCAAGGCACCTCGAGGAAAAACAATCAAACAGACTTTAATATTTAATACCAACGTTTCTACTCAAGCTGTAGGTCTTCTTCAGAGGATCTCAAGGTACAGCAGCCAGGTAATGAGTGAAGGAAGTAATAATACTTTTCTTGATCTACCCGGACTATCTTCCTTTAGTCATTAGCTAACTGCAGTGCCTAGGGACGTCCTAATATGGACCTACAATTGTTGGCCAAAAATCGTTAATACTGTTTCGTTTTCTTACTTAACCATCACCTATTCTCCAAAACTTTATAAATGATTTTATGCAGGTTTCATAATTTTAAGAGTCATTGAACAAAATACTACATATATATTGTGGGATTAGTAGTATAAAAGCTTCTGTAAAACAAATAATTATTGACCATTATCAAAACAAATGTATTATTAAATTTACATAATTTATAACTGATTAGGGGTGTGGCATGATCAAGTGTATAGAGCACAAGTCTACTCTTCATTGTCTAGGTTCAAATCCGGGCTATGGCAAAACATTATTTATTCCTTTATTTTAGCTGTGGGAGGACCCTGGGGTAAAGAGACTCTCCCGAGACATACCCAGCCTCTATAAAGTAGGTACCCAAAAATGAGAGAAAACTTGACAGCTGAGTGTGATCTTGGTTTAATCATCTCATTGCACGGTAATTGGCCTAGAAACAGTATGAATCTATGATATTCATAGTTAAGACATACCAACATCAATACAGTGAGCTAGTATTATATGAAACTGATATAACCCTTGAAGTTTGCAAAGTAATGGTGGCACAGAGTCCAAATTGGGAGCAATAAAATTGCATTTGAAACATTGCAAAGGCTTGCTTGTCTCATGGATGACAGGTGCAATTAGAACAACTCCAACAGCAGCGATGGATACGATGTTGGATATTATGCCACTACATCTAGAGGTTGAGAAGCTCAGGTTTTAAGATCTCTTTATCGCTTTGTAAAACTAAATAACTGTTCTAGTAATGGCTGGTGGCTCAGTTGTGGGGGTCTGTAGGAAGGACAAACCGCTGAATTACTTGCTATCCACTATCGTGCTTCTGAATGTAATAGTCAATGAAGTTAGTGGCTGAAGCATAACTATTTATACTGACAGCCATGTGGCACTTGGTGCATAGAAAAATCTTACAAAAACCTCAAAAGTAGTTGCAGAATGCAATCAAACCCTAAAAAATCTTGCTCGCAATAACTAAGTGAGCGCTGAATGGGTATCTGGACATATCAGATTTAGTGGCAAAGAAAAATTCAACTTACTGGCCAAGAAAGGTTCAGAAATTACCATTCCAACACTGGAGCCCATATGCAGATTAGCTTAAGCTCTGCCTTTTGGACATATAAGATAAAATTTAAACAACTTTGGGTAAACAAAAGACAACAACACTCACTTAGATTCTTAGATGGTCCCAGTAACAATAGGAATAAGTGCATACTAAATATGAGTAGGACCTCTTTCAGAACAATCACTGCTATATATATGGGATATTGTAAACTCAACTATCACATGTTTAAGCTTGGGCTCATGTAGACTAGAAGATGAAAATTCTTTTCATATAATCTGTTGGTATGATAAGCTCTCAAGACTCCCTACAGCCTTTTTGGTGTTGACCATTTTGGGTATTCACTAAGAAATGAGTTAATTGATCCCAACAGCCTCTTAAAGCTTGGAATTGCAACAACGTGCATTAATTTTACAAATGTTTATGCTATGAAGCACAATAGACCAGTTAGGTCGCAGTGCATTCATTACTTGGCCATCCAAAACAAAAAAATAGTTTAGGATCTTACATGGTTTTGATCCGATGAAGGTAGTGGTGATTTGTCAGGCTGAGGACTAGTTTTGGGTGACAATAATGGTTCCATCGTCTCTGCAGAATCTTGGTTGAGGCTACCAGGGCTCTTGGGGGCTCCACCTTCGCTAGGGCTCTGGCTGTTACTGTGGTAACCGTTGAGCATTATCTTATACTGCAGAGCTGAAACAAAAGTCATCATATATATAATTATATATATATATATATATATATATATATATATATATATATATATATATATAAACACATACATACACACACATATATAATTCAAAAAATAATAACCAAAATAAATACTCCCCACAATGAGGAAAAAGGCCTAAGGGTACAAGGTGTTTACATTTATAGAGGTGGGCTCGATTTAAAAGGGCCAATATGGTCGACATATCTGATGACGTACATGGTCCTTGATCTTTGGTTGCTGTGTTGCCGATGTGTGTATTATTTCAATATTTCGTGTATTTTTGGTTTATTATTTTCTTAATGAGCCTTTTTTATCGGAAAAAAAAAATTACCCCCTCTCAAAATAAGAGGGTTTACGTTTCAAGTTACGTAGAGCCCGAATAAAGTATAAACAAATCCGTCTACCCGCCGTCCACGTCTTTTCTCCGAAACTACAATTTTTTTTTTTTTTTTTTTTTTTTTTTTTTTTTTTTTTTTTTTTTTTTTTTTTTTTTTTTTTTTAAATCGGCACAAAAATACTAGGTCATACATCGGTTAGTATGAACAACTAGACGTTGGTTATTTTTAAAATGGCGGCCAATTAAAATATATTAAATTCAATAACTCAATTATTTTTAAAGATGGGGAAAAAATATATTAGAGTGTTCTAATCAAGAATTCGCGATTAATTATAAAAAGGAAATCTAACCCATAAATTCTCCCGTAACTCTGTTGTTTTTTAAGATACAAAAAAATTGTTTTAGGATCAGAACACCGAAAAAAAAATCAAATAAAGAAATTACAAATATATACGCCCGTAACTCAGTTATTTTTGAAGATACAAAAATATGGATACAGAGTTTTAGAATCAGTAAAGCGTGACCAGCAAAAAACAAAAAAAAATTGACCCATGTATTCATGTCACAAATTATAAAATAAAAAATTATCCCTCCCCTTAAAATTTGAGGGCTTGCGTTTTGCGATACGTAGAGCCCGAATAACGTATAAAAATCCGTCTGTCCGCCAAACAAATTAATGAATAACTAAATACCAAGAATTTGAATAATTAAAATCGGAATAGAAATAGCAAAGATATATCGTTTTGAAATTAGCAGTTTTTCCTTTAAATTATATATTGTTTTATTAGTTGGTTTGTTTATTTGACGTCAATTAATGCTACTGTAGCTGATCGGACGATGCTATAGGGGGAGTCCTTAATATTGCCTACCCAGATTTAATTAGGATAGGGATCTTTAACGAGTAACTTTTATCGCACGTTCCTCTGACCAAAGACCACCATTTTACGTCCCCTCCCAAGGACGGCATAACTAAGGATTTGATTATTATTTAGGTCATGTACTCATTGACAATCCACAATTAAACGTGGATAGGCAAAATTTAGGACTACCTCTTTAGCATCGTCCGATTAATCTCAGTAGCATAAAGTGACGTTGAATAAATAAATTAAGGATGTTTTACTCTCATAAAAAGATACTAGGGCCACCTGCGTGTTTGAACCCATGACCTTGGGTTTTCATATAAATTAATTGCTTTTAAGAAGCTATATAAAAGAGCCATGCCCTAATATAATTATTTGGAAATAATACACCATTGTGTAATAATTTTAAATTAGTACCTGGTGGAAGATTCCTGATCTCGGCTCTCTTCTGAGCTGCCCGTGCATTTTTGAACCAATACACGACATTATTCACGTCCAAGAGCTTCCGGCCCTTCCTTGATTCCAGGCTGTTCAGCTCTTTCACGAATTGTTGAATCTAAAAAGAAAAAAATAATTATATATATATACATACATACATATATTTTTTAAATAAAATTCAAAACATGAAAAAACTAATTTTACCTGTTGTCTGCTAGGATGTTGGTTCTCCATAAACCACTGTTGGAGTTTTGGGAGTTCCAGCTCCGGATCGAAACTTGTTCGCATCCTTGTTTTCGGTGTTGGGTGCTGATTCTGAACCATCTGCAACAAAGGTAAGTTTTCATTATTATTTTTTAGGTTATTTTATTTATGGACACACAACTTCAGGGATCTTTAGTGCCCTTTCCTATCTCTCTCTCTCTCTCTCTCTCTCTTTTATATATATATATATATATATATATATATATATATATATATATATATATATATAAACGTGTTTCTATTGCATTAGATTGAATCTATTGAGAAAATCAAAAGTTTTCCTAATTATCGGTACCCTAAAAGTATTATCGCTTGCCACATTCCATATGCATTACTATTTAATGGAGTTCATAAAAACAATAATCTAGTGCGCACTACTCACGACTTTTGCTTACCGCCATAATTCGAATCAATGTAGGAATTCCCAAATACAGAGATGAAAAAAGGCTAAATAATTAATTACGTTGGGTTTCGATAGAAATAATCTGTTATTTTATTATATACAAGAATCAGTTAGTTTTATAGGCTCTTCTTCACTCTCCATTAAATATTAAAGTTATATTTATAAGATAATATTTTTTTCAGAAATCTTTAGCTTTCCAACGGTATATTATACATCTATATTACTGTTCTTATTTTGAAAAACATGTAACTTACATAATAAATATCTTTTCTCCTTTAGTTGGATATCGAATCATTTCAAATTGTATATTTAGTCGATATTTATCAATGCTAACAAGATGAAATGGATAATTTTTATTTACAACACTAAAGGTACTTTAGAGAAAGCAAATTAAAAAAAAAAAAAGCATTTAAGCTCTGTCAAGCTATTTTAATCAGAAAGGAGCAAAATGCATAATATAAAGTGGAACTTCTGTTTCGCCAATTTTGTTGAAAAAGTTGCTATATCATCTCGGACGAATAGTTTTCTTAAATATGTAATTTCAGTTTCGTACGACTTTTCGTTTTTGTGGTAGACTTACCACCAAATCCAATAATGTCAGTTGAAAAGCTAAGAGATTTGTGAAATAGCACAGAGCGAGAGTTGAGTAGTTGACAGGCATGGCTTCTTATCTGAAGCCCTTTCACAGTTCAGTGGGAGCAGTATGGGATTAGGAACGAGAAATTTAGTCGTCTCGAAGGCGCGAATTTCTTGGTCGAAAATCGTAGTTTTTGGAGGTAAAAAAGAATATCTCTCTCTCTCTCTCTCTCTCTCTCTCTCTCTCTCTATGTGTATATATATATATATATATATATATATATATATATTATAGGTGGAATAGTCAGGAATCAGTCATTTTTAAAAAGTTTTTAATTTTGCCAACGTTTCGGCTCAAGCTTGTGAGCCATCATCAGGGCTACAAACATCAGAACAAAAGAGATACATATTAATATGATAATGAAAATTTTCTTCTGAATGTAGTGACAATGATAACATTTGAAATAAAACAGAAAATATACCAACATACTTAAATATTATAGATACTAATAATGATAATATGATACATAATCTGATGATGATAAGCATAATAAATTTTACAGAACTTTAGACTTTAATATAAAAGTAAAAAAATAAATAAGTTATATTAAAGTCTAAAGTTCTGTAAAATTTATTATGCTTATCATCATCAGATTATGTATCATATTATCATTATTAGTATCTATAATATTTAAGTATGTTGGTATATTTTCTGTTTTATTTCAAATGTTATCATTGTCACTACATTCAGAAGAAAATTTTCATTATCATATTAATATGTATCTCTTTTGTTCTGATGTTTGTAGCCCTGATGATGGCTCACAAGCTTGAGCCGAAACGTTGGCAAAATTAAAAACTTTTTAAAAATGACTGATTCCTGACTATTCCACCTATAATAGTTTCTACAGTCGACTATACACCCTCAATATATATATATATATATATATATAATATATATATATATATATATATATATATATATATATATATATATAATGAATCTTCGAAGCGAAACACGCTACGCATTTTAATACGGTTTTCACAATCATTTTAAACACAATTGAATGAAGAAGTTTTTCTGAGATCCGAAAAATTCAAAATATGACGATAGAAGAGTAATAGCATCTTTAAATAGCCGAATATTCTTAGGAATGTTAAAATTTGATTCTTAGAAAATAAAAGGAATATCCAAAACAGAATTTGGATGAGCAGGACTCAAGACGAACTCTACCAAAAAATTAACACAATAACCGAGGAAATTAGGAAACGCCGAGCGAATTTTTATTGGATGGAAAACGCAAGAACGGTTAGAAAGTTATTCAATATTATAAAAAACAGTAAATGTGGCGCTGAATGGTTTAAAGAGGCCCCTCTGGACAACAGTGTAATATAGACAATTTTGGAGTCAGCTTAGAATGCCGAAATAAAATTGCAAATATGAAAATCCAGCTGGAACCTGCGAAAATATGGACAGAGGGAATGGAAACAGAGCATTCTGAGGGGATGAAGAGATATTGGGAGGAAAGAAAAAAACGTGATTTCAGGTTCAACTGCTCTCCTCAGGGGGAATAATCGTAATAATAATAATGCTACTTTAAAGTAAAAGACATGAAAAATCTTCAGTGTCAAGGCTGTGTCAAATTCTTCCTAGAAAATTTGGGGCCTAGTTAGCCTCTTGAAGTTATGCCGCTAGGAAGAAAACAATTTATGAAACTATATTGTTAATCATAAATCTAGCATCCTCTCTACTATAACATCGTTAGGCGCGAATAAAACTACTTTAAATATTTTAGCTAATAGGACTCCAAACATCTAATTAGACTAAGCTGCATTAACAGAGACATGGAAAATATGGCCCTACATGGACGATGTAATCACTCCTTACCGGGCACTGGAGTAGACTTTCAGGCAGCATTAAAATGGTTGAAAAGTAACGATCTCTTCACAGAAACTGAAGGATTCCTTTCGTCCATTCAAGAGCAGGTAGTAGCCACAAGAGCATGCAGGAAGCAGATCTGTGCAGAGGCATCAGTGACTTATATCGCTTATGTAATAAGGTAATCGGAAGTATACAACCCGTAACCTCAGGATGTCAAATTCTAGCTGGCAAAGAGGATTCGCAGAGACATAACAATGCAATGCAAGATCAATCAAGAGCATCCATTCTCCGTAATACAAATAACTTCCGCTACCAATTACTGATAGCCATAAAACTATGATTTATTGGGATCACCCGATTATTACTGACCACACTGTGTCAAATAATGGGCCAAACATCATAAATAATAATAAAAATATAAAACTGGCAAAAAATATAGAGATAGCTGGGCGATCGGATGACAGTTGCTAAAAAGAAAATACCAAGATTTAGCGGAAGAGCTTAAGCAACTGAATGGATTGGAAAGCTGTGGGATTTGCCATATTATAGTGTCTTGCAACGGCCTCATTCCTGAAAGCACGCAACGAATAGATCTACCTATGAAAACTCTAACAGCGGTTCAACAAGTGGTCATTATGGGAAAAGCAGTTACTTTTCAAAATTTTTAAATAAATCATAACCCTTGACTCATTGAGTAGGTCAGTGGTTGCTAACTGGGGGTCCGCAGACGATGTCAATTGGAAAATAATTGTAATTACCTTAACATAAAATATTTGTGAAGCCTTGGCTTTTAATAAGAACCACACGCTCTACACGGACAAACATAAAATTCTACGTGTTGTTCTACTTGTGTTGAATAACAAGGGCCTCCTACTGCACAATCACACTCTTAAAATTGGTCATTTTCTTATATTTTTGAAATAATGAGCTTAAAGAGCACATGTATCGCAAAAGATAATGAACAATATTTGATTTCTGTATGAGTATCGGAATAAATATCTTCGTCTATAAGTTTTAAATTGTGGGTTATTTTTATTCACTAAAGGCAATTTTATGCTACTGTGGATATCGGACGATATTAAAATAGAAGTCCTAAATTTTGTTTATTAGGATATCCAGGTTTTATTAGGATGGCAATCTTAAACCAGTACCTGACAGCACAGGCTCTGGACTACCATTTTGCACTCCTTACAACGAACTGCATAACGAAGGATTTTTCGCTCCTTTAAAAAAATCTAGGACCAGTTTAACAGTAACTTTTGGTTATTTAATTTTTCCAGGATTGAAGTAAATTGCTAGCGCCTTGTTCTTTTTTCTTCATTTCTATTTACCCTATTACATTTCCCCTATAGTTCAGAGTATAGGTAGAGGTATTTCGCATACAATGTATTACACAGTGCAATCCAATAAAGATCTAAATATATATCTAATATTTTGGATTTGGGGGCCCTTGCCATTGAAATGATTGTATGAAAGGGTCCGCGAAAATGTTTTGTTGGGAACCACTGCAATAGATGAATATTGAGAAGCGAAAGCTGAGGAAGTGAGACATTCTGAAATAATAATAATAACTGTTTATATATATATATATATATATATATATATATATATATATATATATATATATATATATATTTACCTGAAGGGCTGGATGTAGTGTGTCGTGGTGCTTGATGGGGAGGTGCGGGGGCGGGGAGTACCATGGGGGGTGGGGTTTGGGCAGCCTCATCTGCTGCAGCGACCACCAGCCTTCGAACTTGCGGCGCGTCTCCTCGCTCACCTCTGGCAGCTCCGCATCTGAACCCCGCGTCAGCGCGATGATCGTCTGCTGCAAATCAAAAACACTTATCATTAGACCGGATGTTCGTGTAGTAAAAAAGCTCACGTGTAATAAAAATATCAGAACGTGAAAAATCGTGCAGTGAAAATCTCGAAATTTACATAATCGTGGAGTAAAACCCTAAAATATAAAACTAAATACTTATATATATAAAATATAAAACTTTCACTTACTTATATACAATATATACTGCAAGGGAAAGTATTGCCATCGTGAAAATTTTCTACTTCCAGTTTTCAACAAAAATACACCTCTGAGTCCAAATGACCAAGTCACGCAAAAAGGTCTTTGTTTGTGGTCCAGCGTGAAAAGAAAAGTCGTATTAAGCTGAAAATTTATATTTAAGGCACGTTGACGCCCTAGATGTTACAGCAACTTTTTCATCAAAACCAGCTGACCAGAAGAGCCACTTTATAACATGCATATCGCACTTTTTTACGAATTTCTCATAAACGGCTCAAACGATTTTGATTAAACTCGCTTAAGGTCGTTGTAGAATTTAATGGACTTTAAATCATGTAGGTTTCATATTGATTGTAGTAGTCTGACATGGCCTAAATGCCAATATTTTAAAATTTCTTCCTCTAAAGTACCTTGAATTATGTAAAATCTATAAAGATAACTAAATCATCTTTTTAGCACAGATAAAAAACGGAAAAATATATATAATTTGAACGAATAAGTTATTTAACTAAAGAAGAAAAGAACAAAAATATTTTTTTATGCATTTTTTTGTCGCCGGCGAGGGAAGATGATGTTTCGAGGTGGCCACACTCAGCAGAGAGGAAAGGAAATTGCCTACCCCCACCTACCTCCCTGACGGCCAACCTTCTCCAGCTCAAGAAGGAAACGTTTACACGCTTCGTATTCACCTTTTTGTTGTATTTAATTTATGGTTTATATAAATTGCAATGAGTAGCAGCAGATCACAAGAAGATTTTGTCATACAGCTCCTTATATTTTTCAACTGTTAAAATAAGTTCTTCCATTTCGGGACAGGTTAAAAAAGGTGACAAGAAAAGTAACAATGGAAAACGGCAACAATCAGTACAAGGCACGAACTGGGATGTACTGGGATCCGATCACCGAAAGCGCACGAGTACGGCCGAAGTATACCGAACACCATCGGAGTCGACATTACCCTCTGTTTGCCCGGCCACACACTAATCCTTTCCCTTAAATTGCCATCGGAGTCGACAGGTAATTGTCATTCCTCTCCGCTGAGTGTGGCCACCCTTCGGTAATTCTAACGAGATTCCAATATAAATGACGGCATTTGGATTCGATCGGAAAATTCTTCTTTCCTTTCTCGCCGGGCGAATGCGCCTATTGTGGCCGTGCCTTTAGGATCCCTTAAGTCAAAATGGCCAAGTACCGCAAAAAAAGGTCAGTGTTTGTGTGGTTAGTCTAGCACGAAGACGATAAGTCGTATGAAACTGAAATTTCATATTTCAGATTAGTATAAGCACTAGCTGTTACAAAAACTTTTTAATCAAAATTGGCTAACCAGAAGAACCACTTTATACAATGCTTTTTGCGATTTTCAAAGTTAGGATTGAAGCTCATATGTTACAGTGGAAATGGAGTTTTTCCATTAATAATATCAATTCATCCATGAAAATGAATGATTTGGATGAATTCCATGATTTGGCCTGATTTGATAACTGCTTCAGGCCAAATCAGTAACATATTGAACATTAAAGTGTTTATGGGTGAGTTTATTCGTGATAAAGTAAGATGCATTAAGGATTTTGGATTGTAAGGATTGGATACGGGAAGTATTCAATGGTTTATTAGAGCCCCAAAACTCAATTCCGTAAGTCCAGATAGGACTTATTTCATATTTAAGACTATACGGCCAAGATGTAACCTTTGATCAACTTCTACTGTTTCTACCGAGACTCAATTTAATTCTTCATTTTATTTTTTTAACACTAACTTTATTTAAAAGTTCTTTTGTTGATTTTAAGGAAAAGTTGTTTAGCGAACCAGAATTTTTTATATTTCTCTATTAAATTCTCACCTGCCATAGCTGAAGATAGTAGTTTATTTATCATAATTTTTAATATTTAATTTTCAATAGCACTATGCGTAAAGAAAAAAAAAAGAATATCTACACCTATCTAAGATAAGGATTAATCTATAATCTGTAAAGGTTCAATATGTAACCGCTCAAAATAGTTCTTACTCAATGTAAGGTTACCTCATATTATGTCATTTCCGCAAGAACGAATTTAAAAAATCACACAAGTATATATATTTTTTTTTTATCGCTGTAAAAATACATTGAATGAAACTCATAAATCAGTTTTAATCCATAGTTAATACGGCAAGTCATCGGGGGATAAAGAAGGCTTTAACTGCTCTTTGAGTTAATCAGGGAAAAACCTACGCTTCTCTTCTTATCGCCTGGTGCTTGCAGTGTTCGGTCTTGCGCCGGGTTTTTTATCCATTTATTAAATTTTAATACTATTGTATTAAATAAAAATAAATTTAGTAACTTTGAAGAGAACCCCTTTAGTAAGTAGGGCAAAACGGCGAATATTGGTTGGTAAAACAAAATTCCTGATTAAAATTTCGTTTTGTTACTATTTTCACACAATTTATTAAATCGAAATTATTTATTTTCTGGACCAAATACAGTTCTTTAGGATGTCTTACATTAGAATAAGTTGTTAGAAATATAAAGTAGAAGAAACATTTTCGGAGTAAGGCCCACATCTGTGCGTGTGGGAATATTTGCTGAAATAATAAATATCAGGTAAGCGCAACGCACGGATTTTACTTACACCCGCTGTTAAAATCAATTTAAGAATTTGAAGGGAATTCAGTCAGATATGAAAATAATTTGTAAAAGAATCAATTACATTGAATTTGAATAGATATATGTATTTCATTAAATAATCTATTATATTGTTATCAACGATAAGCAGTTAGTTTATCGGGTTTTCACCACTCTCCATGAACTTTTACAATTTTATGCAAACGATAATAACTTTTCTAAAATCCTTAGCTTTCCAACAGTATATTATACATCTATATTACTGTCTTTATGTTAAAAAATAGCATGAAAAAGTATTTTTGCATTTTTATCCTTTAGTTGGATATCATATTCGTTCAAATTATATATTTATCCGTTTTTTATCAGTGCCAAAAAGGAGATATAATTATTTTTATAGAATTTACAAAATTAAAGATAATTTAGAGGAAGGAAATTTAAAATATCGGCATTTAAGCTCTTTCAGACTATTTCAATCGATATGAAACATACATGATATAAAGCTCATTTAAATTTTAAATCGATATAGCGAGTTTAATGAAACTATTTATAGCCGTTTCTGAGAAAACTGTAAAAAATATGCTTAATGAATAATATAAAGTGGCTCTTCTGGTTAGCTGATTTTGATGAAAAGTTTGTTGTAACATCTTGGGCGTATAGTTTAATACAACTTGTCTTTTATAACTAGAATTTTCACGATCGCAATATTTTCCCTTACTGAATATTTCAAATATATATATATATATGTATATATATATATATATATATATATATATATATATATATATATATATATATATATATATATATATTATTTCTATGTAAATTCATTTAATATGAAAGTGAAAATAAGATCTCTAATTCGAACTTCTGTTTACACTTTTTTAACAGGCATTTTATCTATTTTCATATAATATATAACTTAGTTGCCAGTTCCGTTTTATTATGAAAGTGCGAATAAAGTTTAGTTATTAATTGTTCCGAAAACTTCCTTTAAAATAAAATGTTTTTCACAGTTACGGAATAAATATGTGAACACAATAAAATTTCAAAACCCTACCAAAATATGATTGTTTATTTATTGACTGAGCCTTTACAACAAAACTATAAAATATAAACACGCTCTTCATAATAAACTGATTTACAATACTTGCTTATGAAACCTTTAGTATTTACACAGGCAGATTTTATGATTATTTACTGACGAAAAAAAAAAAAAAGCGACTAAATTACTCCAAGACTAGGAAAACAGGTGCTAAGAGATTTTAAATTAACTTTATCCAAACAAACCGTAAATCTGAGCGGATTAGAAAGCGTTATTTATGGATTGAGGCGAGGAGTCGAGAACAAATAACGAGAAGACTTTGTTAATTGTCTCGAGTTAATCAAATAACGAGCGAGATAACTGCGAATTTGCTATTGTAAATCTCCTCTGCTTTGTTAGCTTTTTAGTTATCCAAGGTAGTAGAGTCCTGTTCCAACACCTTGTTTGTTCTATCATTTAGGGGATAAAACGCTAGGTCATGTCGGCGTCGATGTATGACGAATTTTTAGTCGTATTTTCCTTAAAATAATAAAATCCGGTAAATTATAGATTTCTGAACAGAAGCTATAACTTATGTTTGCTTTCGCTTACCTATCTATGAAATATATAGAAAGGAAAAGTATTGATCGAAAAGGTCTGTGTATCTGTGTTTGTTTGTGGTAAGTCTAGAACAAAAAGAAAAGTCGTACGTATTTCATATTTAAGACAACTATACACCCGAGATGTTACAGCAACTCATCAAAATAGGCTAAGCAGAAGAGCCACTTTATACCATGTATTTTTCACATATTTTACGATTTTCTCAAAAATGGCTCAAAGATTTTAATTAAACTTACTATATCAATGTAAAATCTGATGGGCTTTAATATAATGCGGGTTTTATTCTTATTTAAATAGTCTGACAGGGCTTTAATGTCGATATTTTAAATTTCCTTCATCTAAAGTACCTTTAATTTCGTATATTCCAAAAAGTTAACCATATCATCTTATTAGCTATTATAAAGAACGGGTAAATATATAAGTTGAACGAATTTGATATTCAACTGAAAGAGGAAAGAGGAAACATATTTTATGTATTCAAAATTTTATGTTTGAATATACGAATAGTAATATAGAGGTATAATACATTGCTAGAAAGCTAAAGATTTTAGAAAAAAATGTTATCCTCAAAATTGTAAAAGTTAACGGAGAGTGGTGAAAAGACGATAAAACCGATTGTTTTAGATAATAATACACTAGATTTTTTAATGAAACACATGTTCCTATAGAAATTCAATTTAATTAATTACTTATTTTCATCTCTAACTATATTTGAAAATTCTTAAATTGAATTTAATAACGAAGGCAAGTGAAAGTCGTGTGTTGCCTGCACCAAACTTTTTTTTCTTTCATTGATGAATGCGAAATTATATCCTATATTTATTTTGTTATGTGTTTAATTAGATACTGGCCTATTTTTAATACAGCATTTTGTATGCATAGTGTATTTTATATATTTCAATAAAGAATTAAAGAAAAAAAAATATATGAATACGGAACGCGGAATTTCGACAAAAAAAAATAATAATAATGAGGGACATCTATATTGATAGTGTTGGAAAGGCACACTTGTATACCTATAGAAGATTAAGAAATGGCGCCATAGATGAAGATGTCTCTATCTATAGCTATCGATAGCTTGGATCAAAAACTAATCCATGTTAGATGTCGATAAACAGTTCCTTATTCCCGTTCAGGATCTGACATCATAAAACCTCCTTCACGGCTACTTCATAAGGATTATAGTGTTTTTTTAAATACGTAATATTGGCTATTCATAAACTAACATTTTAGCCAGTTTAGACCTGGAAATTTTTTAATGGTATTCAAAACATTTTATTTATGCCGTCCTATGGAGGGGACGTAAAAAGATGGTCCTGAGCGATATCATGTACTCTTTTAAGGATAGGAAAAATTTAGGACTCTCACTGTAGTATCGAATGAGCATTAGCTACAGTAGCAAAAAGTGACGTTAAATAAATAAACAACAAAAGCATAAATCAAACATATCAAATTTGGCAAGTTTTTACGTTCACTTGTCTATATATATGGAATATATAATAAGGCAACTGTTGCGATCATTAAAATTTAGGAATTTTTGTTGTCACCGGAAATATACGTTGTAGGTCGCATTAGTCCAATTGGCCAAATACCGCAAAGAAGTCTGTGTGCGTTTGTGTGGTACGTCTTATTGTAATTGTGTGCCGACACTCAGCCTACATTATAGGCCTTCATCAGGACCAAGGAAAACAAGGTAACAACCAATACAATTCGGTTACAATAATATGATGACAGTAATAAAATATAACAACAAACATTAAATTAATTTAAAATGGTTAAACGATGACAGTAATAAAGTATGGAAGCGAAGATAAAATTAAGATGAAAATATTGGAATGAGGATATTTAAAGGCTATAAAGAGAAACTAAGTTAATAAAGTTAGAAGAAGAACAATATGTGAACTAATTAATTTTTAAAGATGGACAATTTGAAGTATATTTTAGGGTATTTTATAAACACAGCATAATTATTGGAAACAAAAACAGCCTTCTATGCCAAAGGTCGCGGGTTCAAACCCGGCAAATGGTTTAAGGAATTTTTAAAGAGATTAAAAAAATACTTAGGAAGAGTTGTAAATTCATGGTTCCTAGCCTCTGCGATGGCAGGTATAATTAAACCTGAACAGACAAAATTTAGGAATCCTACTGTAGCGTCGTCTGATTAGCCAGTACATTATATATAAATAAATAGCATAAAGTGCGCGAAATGAATAAATAAAAAATCTGGTGCGGGCAACACACGACTTTCACTTACCTAAATTTTTAAAATCAATGAAAGAATTTTCAAATACAGTTAAAAAATACGCGAAATTATTAAGGAATTAATTAAATTAAATTTCTATAGAAACATGTGTTTGATTCAAAAATCTATTATATTATTATCTAAAATAATCAGTTAGTTTTATGTTCATTTCATCACTCTCTATTAACTTTTAAAAGCTTGTGTATGAGATGATAATTTTTCTAAAATCTTTAGCTTTCCAACGGTATATCATACATGTATATTACTGCTCTTATGTTTAAAAACAAAAAATTGCATTAAAAAAATATTTTTTCTGTTTTCTCCTTTAGTTGGGTATCGAATTTATTCAATTTATATATTTACCAGTTTTTCATCAGCGTTAACAAGATAATCTAGTTATTATTATTGAATCTACAAAATTAAAGGTACTTTAGGGGAAGAACATTTAAAATATCGGCATTTAAACCCTGTCAGACCATTTTTATCTAAATAAAACCTACATGATATTAAAGCCCATTAAATTTTACATCGATATAGCGAGTTTAATCAAAATCGTCGGAACCGTTTTTGAGAAAATCGAAAAAAGGTGCAAAATGCATGGTATAAAGTGCCTCTTCTGGTAGGCCCCATTTTGATGAAAAAAGTTTTGTCACGTCTCGGGCGTATAGTTGTCTTAAATATGAAATTTCAGTTTCATAGGACTTACCGTTTCCGCCCGGGAGTTACCACAGACACACACACACACAGACACACACACACACAGACCTTTTTGCGGGACTTGGTTATTTGGACTCAGGGGACCCTAAAACGTGTATTTCCGTTGAAAACTGGAATTCGAAAATTTTCACGATTGCAATACTTCCCCTTACTATATATAGTAAGTGAAAGTAACAATATAAAAAGTTAACATTTATTTATTTAAAAAATTAATTTAAATAGTAATAAATCGAAAATAATTGATAAATGTTAAATATTGTTTGTTTAAACTATAGTTATAGTACTCATTTTGATTGGAGCAATATACAATTAATTCTATGTCCCGTTTACAAAAACGTTTTAAGAATTACACCAAATATATATGTATATTTATACGGACAAACATAAATAATATTCATAACACAGATATATTGTTTCAATTATAAACTATTTCTAATAATTCTATTATTAAAATATATGAAAATGATAAGATGGATAAATTTCTATTGAAATTTGGTTGTGGGAATATTAGTACGCTCAACGACCGCTAGATAGCAGCTCTGTTGAGATCTCTAGATATAGTTCGGACCTCATGCAACCCCGACAATACATTGTTCCCGTTTTATTTTTATTTTATTATTTTAAATATTTTAAACTTATAATAAAATATTTAATATTAATTATCATTATAGAAGTGTAAATATAATTATGAATGTAGTACAGTCTGCTTCATAGATGCATTTATTTAGCAGTAAAAATGTTGATGATATTGAAATAGAGAATATTTTTTAACAACAATTGACGAAATGATTCTTATACAAGTGCTATGTGTGAATAAGAGTGCATGATTATATGACCAATATTATAGTACAATATGGAAATATTAATGATTTTTTAATAATCTGAAGATGAGGCAAAGAAATTACCTCGAAACGTTATAATCAAGTTTTATTTATGTTATAATAAATAAAAATATATAGAAAGAGAAGAGATAGTTCCAACTACTACATTCATAAGAGAATTTTAATATACTCGTATACAAATATAGGAAAAAATTAGAAACATAAAATGGTCAATAAATCGAAATTAGTTCACTTTATTTCTTTTTTAAAAGTGAAATGTAGGTGAAAATTCGGGACGATCTTCTCCCTGCGAACTACCATGTTTCTAATGGTTAAAGCTGTTGAAAATGGCAATATCATGGCATATTATCGGTTTTGTAATAATTGTGACTATTAAGCAAAACTTTTTCAAAAACATTTAATCGTTGAAATTACCTTTCGGTAAATAGTACTGAAACATGCGTTCATAATTTAATGTTTTTTTATGTTGTTTTTCAATTTTACTTTTACTTATCAAAATATGAAAGAAATACACACAAGAGAAATTATTGCGATCTTGGATATTTTCGGGGAGACGATTAAAAGGTGGTCCCGAGCCTGTGCGATGTCAGGTACTCGTTAAAGATCTCTGTCCTAATTAAACCTGGAGAGGTAAAATGTAGGACTCTGTGACCACTGTACATCTTAATATAAAGTTGTTGTAAGCCTATAAACGTGGTCATATGTTATTGGTTAAAGGGGAGGTTAAATGTTGCCACCGTCGTACAAGATCGTGCAGTTAATATTCTTCCCTTCAGTACGCAAGATTTCAGAAACAATATTACTTAACGAATTGTAACTAAGTGGTTAACATAAATAGTAAGTTGTTATAAATTATTAAACTAATATTATTATTAATTATTTCAAATTTAATACTATTTCTTGAAAACAGTTGTCTCACTGTAAACTAAATAGGATTCATATGGAAACTTGATTCAACTTTTAAAGTGTAAATTGAAATAGTTTTTATGAAATATTAAATAGTTATAAATCGAAACAGATAGGTACCTTTGTTATTTCTATAGTTTCTGAATACATAAATACCAATTAAGTTTTCCTTTATATGGAAAATTAATTTTTTTCATTTCATAAAATTTTCCTTAACTGTGCTTTACTTTAAAATAACAAACAAATTAACTCAACCAATTTTGATTTTTTTTTTTTAATTTCTGCCGATGATAGAATAAAATAACGAATAGATATTATAAATATAAACATATTTTCTTGCTGATCACACTTCTCGTTTCGATGAACTAAAACTGCCAAATGATAAACTCTAAATCGGTCAGACCGAGATTTTTTAAAGATATGACATCTCGTCAAATTGCACCCGTGCGAAGCAGGGGAGGGGCTGCTAGTTTTTATATATAGGTAAGTGAAAGTAAAAATGAATAAATTATATTATTATGACTTACCCCATCAAAGTGGGCATCCCGAGGCTATCAACGTAGACTGATGCTGCACCAGCAAAAGTTTCAATAGTTTGTCCTTCATGTCGGTTAGGGCGTTCGGTCTCGTCCTGCAAAAGGAAGAAAGCATAACAACAATTAAAAATAAGCAGGGGAAGTAGTAAAGTAGAGAAGAGATAGGTGCTTTGCGAGAGAGATAAGTGCTCCTATCTATATCTAATCTCCAACAGTTGTGCATGTCATTCGCTTGCATGCGTGTTCTAGTTCATTCCCTGCGGAATAGATTGTGTAATTGAGAATTTCACGGAAGACCGTGAGGGATATCTAGGAATGCTTAATATTCTTCTGAGAGTCATACCGAATAAAAATTAATTTAAAAACTGAAATAGCTATTTTCTAAAGCATTAAGGGGTGCATGATCAATTAGCGTCTAAACCCTCTAAAGAATTGCCACTCTCACGCCTTTAATTTGGTAACTAGGTTCTCTAAGCTTGGTGAAAATTCGTGAGATTATGTTAAAATTAATTTACAATAATTATGTTAAACTAAATTCTAATACACGTTGAGTAAATATATGTAAGCCTACTTTTTAGGGTATAGCGTTTGTTTATTTATTTAATGCCTCTTTTATGCAACTATGGCTAATCGGACGATGCTAAATTAGGTTACGTTAATTAATCTATCTACAAAAATCTGGTGCACGCAACACACGACTTTCACTTACCTTCGTTATTTATATCAATTTGAGAATTTTTAAACATATTTAGAAACGAAGATAAATTGTCAAAGAATTATTTACATAGGATTGTAAAAGAAACATGTGTTTTATTAAATAATCTCTTATACTATTATATTTTCACGATCGCAATACTGTTCCTTACTATATATTTCATACATAGTTAGTGAATGTAATAGGTATAGTAATCGACTTAATAGTACATGATATTGCTTTCATTGGAGCGGTGTTAGACATCTATTGGTGTAATAGTTATTAAGATTAAGTTAGATCGTGTTGTCGAAATTAAGTAATTTGTCGGTTTCTTGGTAATTATCAGATCTAAAAATTGTCTTATATCACTCAAAATGTATATAATTAATGTAGCTTAATATTCATACTTTCGTAGGAATAATAGTTTCTGTGAATGTTGGTCTAAATGAAGCTAAAATTAGTTTCCGCGTCCCATGTTTTTTTGTTTATTCAACTAACGTCACTTCAACTAGTCTGCCAATGCTACAGAGGGAGTCTTAAATTTCGCCTATCCAAGTTTAATTAGTTTAATAAAAGGATTTTTAACGAGCCTGGCATCGCAAAGGCTATACTATCACAAACATAAACACTAGGACCATCTTGAACCTTGGACATAGGAGACTGTTATAGTAGCCACTACACGACAGTTGACATGAAGTTCTGGAATAGCGTCTTAAACCTGTGAGAATCGTCACTCTCAATAGCGTATTTAGTGTTTTTTTAGTAACAAGGTGCTCCAAGCTTGTTCTCTTCTTAAGACTGCGATACACAGGTCGGTGAAAATTCTTGAGATGTAGTGATAGTGAATTATCATACACTCTCACATACTTTTCAACGTATAAATAAATATTCAACTGCCGTATTTTATAAAGAAACTTCATAATTTATAATACAGTACTTCGTCATCTTAAAATGGAGTTACTATATTTTAAAAAAAAAGTCTTAAAGATACGTATATTATACTTGTTTGTTTAAATTAGTTTTTGTTTTTAAATAATATTTTGGTCACCTGTATAATAGTGGCTAGCATAACAACCTTCTATGCCAAAAGTCACGGATTCAAATACACAGGTGGCCTTAGGATTTTTTAATGGAAGTAAAAAATGCTTAGTTTTGCCGTGCCTCGGAGCGGGCGTAAAAAGGTGGTTCGGAGCCTTTGCGATGTCAGGTACTCGTTAAAAATCCCTATCCTAATTAAATAAACCTGGATTGGCAAAAATTAGGATTCCCACAGTAGCATCGTCTGATTAGCCACAGTAGCATAAGTGACGTTAATAAATAAACAGAAAAAAATAATACTTAATGGTATTATAGGATTTTAAAAAATAAAGTAATTTTAAATGTTATTATCCGAATTTTCTACTTTCGTGGACTCTCACAATACCTCACTCACACGTATTTTCACCTTCCTCTTCTCTCACTGTGTAGCGCGGCCTTAAATTGAAAAGGGTCTAACCTTGAGCACCTAGTTACCAAAAAAGCGCTAGATACCGCTCATGAAATTTAACATTTTTCACAGGTTTTAGACGGTAGTCAGTAAACTACTAACTGCAACACTAAAACCCGTCGTCAAAAAATTATAAATTTTTTAGGACAAAGGCCAGTCACTCATATCGCTTTTAAGAAATTGGCGTTTTAATTTTTATATTTTTATTGATTATTCGAGAATGTAGGGGGAAGGTCCATTTCCACATTCTTCTCTAGATCAGAACAGTCCCAGGCTTCCAAAGCGCTAAATGTGAGATAATACATAAGACTTAAAAGAAAAATTATGGGAATACTTCAAAAATAATTCTTATATTGTCAGAAATGGGGAAAAAACTATGAAAAAAAATCACACACTGCTAAAGAAAATTCTTAAAGAATAGTAATCAAATGAAATCAAGAGATAGAGTCCTTGAGGGGGTTGAAGGATATAAATTATTTAATGAATAAACCCATATGTTAATTCCAAAAACATGTAAAGTTGAGAAAAAAATAATAAACTAGTATTTTTAACACGTTATTTTATGAAAACAAGAGACTCAAATGTAATGCCCATTGCCCCACGAAGTGGTCAAGTGTGACTCACCGGTGGGTCGCGCCGGCGTGAACGTGTTAAAATTATTACATGTTCGTATTTACCTGAATATCTGTATCTTGAGGGTGGCCAAAGTTGTCAACTCGCCAAGAATGTCCCCTACGGTCATGAGAGGAGACTCAGCAATCTTGTCGAATGGCAATGGCCGCCAATTCCGTATTACTACTGAACCTGAAAATCATTTATTATTATTGCATTATATAAAAGTAATTTATTTATTAAACATCACTTTATGCTACTGGTGTTAATCGAACGATGCTATAGTGCGAGTCTTAAATTTTGCCTATCCAGGTTTTATTAGGAAAGGGATCTTTAACGAGTAACTGACATTCCACAGGCTCGTGAGCACCTTTCTACGCCCTCTTTAGGAAGGCATGACTAAGGATTTTGTACTGGAAAAAAAAATCCTTGGGACCAACTTCAGGTTCGAACTCGTTATCTTGGGCATAGAAGGCTGTTATCCTAGCCACTCTGCTACAAAGGACCATGGTTTTTAATGGCAATAGAAATTCCTTAGTTTGCCGCCCTTCGGAGGGGGCGTAAAAAGATGTGCGTTTCGATTCAATAATCTATCCTAATTAAACCTAAATAGGCTAAATTTAGTACTCCCACTGTAGCATCCGTTTGCCAAAGTAATATAAAGGGACGTTAAATAAATATACAATATATAAAAGGAAAAATGTTAATAAAAATGCATGCAACATCTACAAAAAGATAAACCTTAAAAGTATTTATTAGGGTTTAAACTGTTCCCAAGTGTGCGCTATTAGATTATAACTACATGCAATTGATAGTGGGTATATCAGTATAGTGCGTTAGGCTTTGTTTATTATGGAAAAGATTTTCCACTCGCCTAAAATACGCCCTGATGCAATACAATGGGGGTCGGCTGAAAATAAATGTTTGAAACTACCTAATTGTTTCTTTCACCGACCGCCGCCCGGACTAATTCCTTCTAGTAAATAGAAATTGCAAATAATTTTATTCTAAGGGCGGGTCCCGTAAGAATAACAGGTATGTCGAGTTGAAATATTCCTGTCTGGCCAACGTTTATTAAATACAATACATGTTACAACCACATCATTACCATAATTAGCGTCCGTGTTAATTGCGTCCAACCACCTTACGCTCAGTCTATCGACTCGTCTGTTGCCGTGTAGCTGTTCCGCAAGTATACCTTTCTGGTACTTCTCTCTCCTCTCCACGTGCCCAGCCACATAGGAGTTTTCTTAACTTAATGAATTTGAAATTGCTTGTGTCTCAGACAGATATATTTGTATTCTTTATCTACTCCAGACAGTACCCTCTCTAAGAGGACCAATAATTCTTCTCAGAACGCTCATTGCTTTGCGATGATTTTAGTTACGGTGCGTTAATTAGATAATCTACAAGAAGTCCTGAAATAATTAAAAAGTTTCTGCCTAAAACAATGACATCGCCTACCCTCTATCCTGTAAGCTGTCCGCTACACTCCTAGGAAATCGCTAGGAGCCTAAAGCTACTACCTGAAGCCTTAGACAATGAGGTACCCCATTATCATGTTTCTGCTAATACTATTACTCGAAAAGAAGCTGGTCGCTGACTTACCTTTCGCAGACGCGGCGTTATCCATGGAGTAGCCTAGCCTGAGGAGTGCTACTGAGACCAGATCCTGGATGGAGGTGTTGACCGGGATGATGACGTAACTGTCCATCTCTAGGGACGGAGGCCCGCCCTCCGTTGCCGCGCCAGAAGTGGTCCAGACGCACTCCACGATGCAATGGACGGGCAGGCTTCTTCCTGCAAATAAGAAGAAAGATATGTATTAATATAACTTAGCTAGTCGGCAGAGGATAGTATTGGGACAAGTAGAAATGTACTCAGCAAAGGAGGGAGAAAAACGAAGAAGATTTTGGATTGTGTATAATAATTAATTACAGAGAAAAATACAAAGATGATATGTATTATAAATTAAACTAGAAAGACTAAACATAGCCACCAGAAGCGTCTACAAGAAAAATTGTCCTCCAATGCAAAAAAAACAACCAAAAAAAACTGCACTATGTATAGTAGTAAGAACAGCGATATGTATGGTATGGAAACAGTCAGCTTTACGAGTCAGGAGAAAGTCCTTAAGATTGAGAGGACAACTCTGAAGAGGATTCACTGGCCCAAAACAACGCCAGAGGGGTATAGGAGAAAAAATAATTATATAGGAATTTGGAAGATCTTGAAAAATTCTATGGGCACATGATCAGAAAAATTTCAACATAGCATTTCAGGAAAAAAACTTAAGAAGATGGAGTTATTTTGGGAAAGAAGGAGAGACAAGGGAGAAAATGGATGAAGGAAGAGGTGAAAGGAACAGTCAAGGAAGATAAAGAGTATAGGAGGAGGTGGAAGACGTAAGGACGAATCGAAAATGACATTGCGTGGTTCTCGCTGGCTAATCGTGACAAATAAAAAAATAATAAAAAAATAGAAATAATAATATTATTATTATGAAAACACCAGACTTAAAAAGAGAACCTTTGATGTACAAATCGTTCAAGCCAAAAAACAAATTGGTATCATGAAACAGAGGAAAATTTGAGGCAGTTGAGGGTTAAGAAGCCAATGATAGGAGACGAAAAGGAATTCTGTACACACCATATTTTCAAAATCCCGACGGTAGCTGAAGATGTGAGAAGGAATGCTGGAATGCAACCGACCGTGTTAACCTTCGATAAATGTTACTCAATTGATCGGAGGCAAGAAGCTTTATTGGTACAAACGTTTTCAATAGCCCTTAGGACAATCATGGCGCCGTGTAGGATTCTAAATGTTCCAGAGTACTCAGATAATGTTTTTTTTTAATGAAGATGGTGTTATTGAATTTTGCAACAGTAACATAAAAATATCACAGTTTTCTAAAAATAAATCATTTTCCAGTTCAGCAAATATTAACATTTTTTTTAACCCGTTCTTTGCTCCTTTAGGTCGCCGCGATACTACAACTTCGTTTATGATGTGCAAGTACTAGTGAGATGCAAGCTCAGTAATTCTGCTTTGTGTAGTCTTCTAACTTGTCCAGAGGTCTCATCCCACTTCGTATCTAAAATTTTACAAAATACCTTATTCTTGGAAACCTTAAGGCGTTATTCATCCTTCGAAGTGAACTTGGTCGTTTCACATCCGTATAAAGTCGTCGGGAAATTATTAGTTTCGCAGATTCGAACATTTAAGATTTTTGGAAAGAAGACTCAAACTATCTAATAAGTCGCTGTATATATTTATATTATTATCACTAAAGAATAGATCGCTTAAAACGTTCAGTCCGACGCGTACCACCGGTGACTATCACTTGTCTTATCGGGCGGCCCGTACCACAGGTATTACCATAACATATCCATGTTATCTATTCTTTATAAGGACAAAATAATATAAAAATAAAATATTTCAACTGCCTTTCGAGTTATAATTACTAGAAATCTGAGTTTAGGATGGAAAAAAACCACACAAATTTCAAAATAAGCACTAACTTGACTGTTAGCAAACGTACAACTCGTATATAGGTCTCAAAAGGCTGTAATCGATGAAAAAAAAAAAAACCAATGAAGGGTCTTGGGCTTTGTACTTATAGAGATTAGTACTCTTTCTAGGCCAACGGCCGTGCAATGAGGTGATTAGGCCTTGATCACGTTCAGCCTCCAGCAGGTTTTTCCCCAATTAGGGTACCCATTTAAATCATGCTGGGTCTGCCCCAGGAAGGTCTCCATACACTAGGGTCGCCCCTCAGCTGAATTAACAGGGTGAATAATATTATGTCATAGCCGGGATTCGAACCCAGGACCCGGAGAATAGTAGTCTAGTGCTACTAGTGATAGACCACGCCGCTCCCTCAAAAATCGATGAAACGTGGCATAAATTCTGGCACCGCCTCACATGGCAGACATTGAAAATCGGCGCCGGCGTGAACTTGTTAAAAAAGAAAAGAAAGTTGTTTTTTTGTTCAGTTCTATAAAATAATGAGATCCTCGATCTCATTAGGTTCGAAACACATATGTATGTATATATAGTTGTAGTATAATATAATTGCAGAGCAGGTAATTGCTTATAGCTGCTATTATGATTATTTATGGGACAATAAGAAGGCCATTAATGGGCTCCCTGAGCAGTCGATATAGCTTCTAACTGATAGTGGAACATAGTCTTCTTATTCTTTTCACGGTGTATCTTATTTTATTTGATTCGTACATTTAGTACTCATTAAATGAGGTTACCTTTCAGATGCCTCGACATTTTACTTTTTTATTCTTTTCGTGATTTAATAAAAAATAAAAAAAAATATCCGCTGCACAGACTGTTAAAAAAATTTTCAGTGTGTATGGCGATGATGCCTTAGAAGAAAGCACCGGACGTAAGTGGTTTGCTCGGTTAAGAACCCGAAATTTGTACTTGGAAGGGGCAAAGCCCTCAACTTTCAACCTTTGATGATGACCAAATGTCAAAAATCACCTGAAAGATGGTAACATCTAATTGATCGATATAGGTCATCTGTAACTGATTAAAAAATCTGGCGGGCGCGATACACGATCTTCTCTAACCCCCTTTGTTAAAATCATGGGGTTTCAATTGAAACATTATTATCTACGACAATCAATTTTTTTTTTCTTTTCTTCACTCTCCATTAACTTTTACTTTATTGTCTATAAGATGACATTTCTTCTAAAATCTTTAGTTTTCTAATGATATATTATACTTCTATATTACTGTTTTTATGTTAAAGAACATAAAAATTGCACATCAAAATAGTTTTGCTCTTTTCTCCTTTCGTTGGATATCGAATTCGTTCAACATACATATCCTTTTTTCATCAATGGTAACGACATCATATGGTTAATTTTTTCAAATCTACAAAATTAAAAGTATTTTAGAAAAAGAAATTTTAAAACATTGGCTCTTAAGCTGTGTCAGACTATATCAATCAGAAAGAAACCTTTTTGGTATTACATCCTATTCACTTATATATCGGAAGAGCAAGTTTAATTAAAATCTTTAGAGTCGTTTATGAAAAATATCGTAAAAACGTGCAAAATGCATTGTATAAAGTGGCTCTTCTGGGTAGTCAATTTTGATGAAAAGGTTCCTGTAACATCTCGGCCGTATAGTTGCCTTAAATATGAAATTTCAGTTACGTACGACTTTTCGTTATCGCGCTAGACTTACTACTCACACACACTTTTTTGTGGGACTTCTTTTTTTTTTGGAATCAGGTATATTTCCGTTAAAAAATGGAATTCGAATATTTCCACGATCGCAATAATTTCCCTTACTACATATATATCTTATGTAATTAAGTAAAAGTTTACTTAAATCTGAAATAGTATTGAAATCACCAGTAAAAAACGCAACAAACTTATTTTACAATCCAATATGAACCTAACATGCCCTTTGAGTCGTTAGGCAGGTCTGTTGTACTCCATAGCGGTTGCGAGGTAGATTATCCGCTACTACCGAGTGCTTTGTTATAGCCTCCCGATCCGAGACCTGAATAGCGAGGTGGTTTTTCTTAAGCTGAGACAGAAAGTGGGGGCACGTGGCAGACTGCACGCCGCAGAGTAAGCTCCTTATAACGAGCGCGTGGAAGGGCTGAAACGGAACCGCGGCATCATATCGCTTTGTGCCTTCCTCGCTCTTCGCTTGTATAATTAGCCGGCTTAACCTTATCGGGGCTTCGGGAGAAGGGAGATATCGGGGAGGAAAAAGACAAAGGAAAAAATCTGACGCGCTCGACACACGACTATTCCTTACATACGTTGAGGGGTCACCAGTATCAAACAGCTTTCTAAGTCAAGATTCAAACCCACAGGTGACCCTACGATCTTTTATAGGAGTAAAAAGTCATGCCGTCATGGTCCCGAGCCACTGTGATGTCAGGTACTCGTTAAAGATCCCTATCCTCATTAAACCCTAATAAAATCCCTATCCATACGCAAAATTTAGGACTCCCACTGTGTCCGATTAGCCACAGTAGCTTAAAGTGATGTTAAGTAAATAAGCAATTAAAAACAATCTTACATACGTGGTAGAATGGTTGGTTGTTACTTTCAATTACCTATATACGAAATATATAGTAAGGGGATGTATTAAAGGAGACACCTTTGAAGGCCTCCTGTGTCCAAATAACCAAGTCGCGCGAAAAAGTCTTACCACAAGTTTAGCACACTATATATCACATTAATAAAAAAATTAGCATTGTATTTTATTTTGTTTTCAAGTAGTACATAATAGAAAAAAAAATTATTCTGTGGACTAGGTCTCCTAAGAATAACAATTATGTACAATTCAAAGATATAATGTGTATCACATGAAATTCGAAACAGTCAAAAATTCTGAAAGAAATATAACAATATTTCATTTTGATCTTTTGAATAAATTAAACATTAAAAAAAGTACTAACATTTTGAAGAATATTATAAACCTCATCATTGTTAATAGAAATATAAATATTTTTTTAAAATTAATATCAGGGAAGATTCAGGAATCTTATCAATATTTTCGGATCAGAAGAATATAAAAATTTGAGGAACGCAGCGAATCCAACAGCATTCTCAAGGAAGAACATCGTAAATACGTCGGATAAAGGTTATTGTCACAAATCCTAAAGATTAAAAAAAAAGGAAAGTAGAATTGAAATTTCGTTTCGTTTAAAATTATTTAACATTAAAAAAATTCTTAAATTTATTTAGACTTGGATACATCTATATAATGCAAACTTAAAAATTGAGACGTTGATTTCCAAAAGGTACTAAAGGACATATTTTACGAAATCGATGTTTTTACATATTTGTATTCTCATCATTTAGTTTTATCTAAATATTCTATTTGATGTTATCTAATGAATTCTCAAGTCCTTAAAAAACGCGATTTAGAAATGCGGTAATTTTCTAAAAGTACTAATTACGCATTTATTTTCGCTCCAAATCATTCTAAAAAAAGTCATTTCATAACTTTAATATGATGTTATTATTATAGTAAAAAAATAATTCTAAATTTTAAGGCAAAAAGACCCAAATTAGCTAGTTTAATAATATAGTAATGAGAGATTTTCGCGCTTCCTGTAAAATTTCCTAGAATGGATATAGTACCTTTTGGAAATCAACGTCTCAATTAATTTCTTAGATTAAAATATAAAATAAAATAAAGAAATATTTATTTTTATCACATCAACAAAGTCAGGATCAGTTTAGAGGAAGAATTTTTAAATTTCGAAATCAAGCCCCATCAGACTATTTCAATGTAGATAAAACCTATATCATGTAAGTACATTCAATTCTATATAGATTTCAGACGTTTTTGGAAAATATATAAAAACGTGTACAATGTGCGATTTGAAGTGGGTCTTTTGGTTCGCCTATTTTAGTACAATATTTCTCACCAATTCCCAGAAATTCAGTTGTAGTTGGTTCATTCATTGGTTCATATGTAGTTGGTTTTTGCACTAGACCTCCCTCTAACACACCCACTAACCATTTCGCGAAACTTTATATTAAGACTCAGATGGCTTAAATTTTATTTAAAAAATTGGCATTTAATACCTGCCAATCCGAATAAGACCTACATGAAATTTAAGTCCATCAAATTTTACATCGATATATCGAGTTATGTATCATAATCGTTTGAGCTTTTATGATAAAATTGAAAAAAGATGAAAAGTGCATGGAATATAGTATCTATTTTACTTCATCGATTTTAACGAGTTGCTATAACATCCCAAACATGTATTTCTTTTAAATATGATATTTGTTTGTTTATTTATTTATCGTCCCTTTATGCTCCTGCGGCTAATCGGACGATGCTACTGTTAGAGTCATAAATTTTGACTATCCAGGTTTAATTAGGATACAGATTTTTAACGAGTACTTGTCATCGCTCAGGCTCGGGACCACCTTTTAACGTCCCCTCCAAAGGACGGCATAATTAAGGATTTTTTACTCACTTAAAAAAATTCTACGACCACAGCCCTGGGGTTATGAAACCGTGACCTTTGGCATAGAAGGCTGTTATGCTAGCCACCCAGCACCAGATGATCCCAAATATGAAATTTTAGTTTCATACTACATGTCGTTTTAGACGTATGTGGTAACACACACGCAGAAATTTTTACGGGACATGGTTATTTAAGCTCAGGAGGCCCAAAACTTTTACCAGATCGCGATACGCTTCCTTAAGAAATATTTTACATATAGGTAAGTGAAAGTAAAAAAGATATCTAGAGAGAAATAAAGCGCAGTTAAAGGAGGGAAATGCATGAAAATTATTTTTTTGCGAAATTACTTAGCTTGTGGCTTCTGTCATGAAACTTAAAGGTTATAGTTTTTTATAGTTAGGTTTTTAGGGGTTACCTTAAGCAGCGTACCTAGCATAACATCTATCTATGCCAGAGGTCACGGGTTCAAACCCAGAGGCGGTCCTAGGATTTTTTAATGAGAGTAAAAAATCCTTAGTTATGCCGTCCTTCGGAGGGGATGTTAAAAGGTGGTCCCGAGCCTGTGCGATGTCAGGTACTTGTTAAAGATTCCTATCCTAATTAAACCTGGATAGGCAAAATTTAGGGCTCCTACTGCAGCATCATCTGATTATCCACAGCAGCTTAAAGTTACGTTAAATAAATAAAAAAAGGTTATAGTTTTTAAAAATATTATAATACCAAGATTCTTTACGGGTGAAAAATGTGGTTTGCTTACTTTGAAAGATATACAACGCCTGATACTTAGGTATTAATCCAATTTTGGTAAACAATTTAGTAAAAATTCCTTGCCATCTTCCGGAGGAGGCGTAAAAAGGTGGTTCTGAGCAATGTTGAGTACTCGTTAAAGACCTCTATCCTAATTAAACCTAGATAGGTAGAATTTAGGACTCTCAATATAGCCTCGTCCAATTAGCCACTTTAGCATAAAATGACGTTCAATGAATGGCAAACAATAAATAAAATTGCTACAAAAAGAAGCACAATAAGTTACTAAAATAACAATAAAGTTGTTATACAATTCAACATCTTCTCTTGTCAACGCAACTGCTTGGAGATTTCGTGTGAACTCGGCGAAGGGATACTTAAGAAAAGAAGAAGAAAAAAAAAAGTTGTGCAGTTTAAAACCTCCTTCAAGTAATTATCATAGAACCGGCGACAATTCCGAAATTGCTCGGTGAAAAACTGCCAAAGTTTCTCATGCAGTTTTCCCAGCAGAGGGTGACGGTGCGGATAAAACCCTCAAAGAAAGAAAAACTATTTGACATTGTGGAAGAATGGAACAATCACCTGGTGATGAGGGAAGTGGCAGTCGAGTTCACAAGATTATCTCGACAACTCAACCGTAGTCGTCGTCACACAATTACGGATGAGTATGTTATGAAGTCGGCCATCTTAGTACTTATTGTTTGTAAAAAAAAATAATTAGGGCTAGAAAAAACATGGAGATTCCTTACAAAACTGCTCGGCTAACGTATTAACTAACGTATTAACAACTAAAACTATTATTGATTGAAATGGTCACCAATTTTTTTTTTCTGTATTCACGAGCTTTCTAACGATATATTGTATATTTAAATTAATACTATAATTTTCACCAATGTGATAGATAGTACAGAAAATGTTTACAATTTTTAGCATGACTTGTAACACGCAGAGCATTTTAGGAAACTTATTTATTTGAATTCATAAGAATTGTTTTTGTATTTAAATTGAAAATAAAAAATTGTTCGGATTGAAATAATTTCCCTTTCCATATATTGCATATTGGTCGGTAAAGTTGAAAAAATTAAATAAATGTTACTTCTTACTCATTTAGGTCAGGCGTTGTAGTCTCCGTGTATACTAATTCAGACCTGGAAATTTTTTCTAAATATGATTTTTTGGTTTATAAATTTCAATAATGAACTTTTGTAATCGACTAAAAAAAAAAAAAAAATTTCCCTCCTCAAAATTTGAAGGCAAGATATGAAGGCATTTCTCCGAAACTACTGGACCAATTTTTTTCAAATTCGCCCCAAAACTAATAGGGCATGCAACGATGGCCTGTCATTGAAATGATATAATAAAGGAGTAGGCGGTTTTTTTTATTTTATTTTATTTATTTATTTATTTTATTTTATTTTTATTTTATTTTTATTTTTTTTTTTTTCTGTAGGGAACCATTGCTTTATCTAAACAATTAATAATTTCTTCAAGTTCCGTACTAGACCAAACTCTAAAAGTGTAAGTCAGAACAGGAATGGTTATTAATATTATTATTTATGTTTATGTGCCAACACTATATAAGAGGTAATATTCATGAAGAGTTTAACCCCAACTACTTCAGGTGATTATTATTTAGGAAACTCCTAACGATTCTACCAGTGTTCAGCAGAACAACTTTTAGGGCTTCATTTATAACAGCTGTAGGTAGGCCCAACATGCTCAGTGGCTTCCCCAATCGACTTCGGAGTGTTTACAGTGTCAAGCAACAGGGAAAACGGGAAAAGTCAGGGATTTTAAAAACATATGAAAAAGTTGTTCTTTGGTCAGGGAAAATGGTCCCAAGATAACATCGTTTCTTCTTCACTCAGACAAATTTCCAACATGCCTACTTGTTGTGATGTTGCAAATATCATAAATCGAGCTGTAAACCATCGTGTCGGGAAGTTAACTTTCTCCCAATTCTAGGAATAGATTCGAATATTAAAGAAAAGCTCTTAAAGTTTATATACATTTATTGATTGTAAATACTTTATAAATAAATTTATAGTCAGATTTGTAAATATTGATTATAACTAACAGCAGTATCCAAGTTCATTATAATTCATTGGTAAGTCAACTTACAAAACTACAATTTCAGATGGTTTCGGGTAGATATAGTTGAATATTATCGTAAAGCAATTAGTCATTATATATATTTTTAATCTAGTATACCATATTATTTATAATTATTATTTGTTTTTTCGATTTTCACTGAGATTTGGCCAGGTAAAAGACTTCTTACAATATGGAAAAGCCAGGGCATCTCCATGAGATTCTCACTGAATTAGTATTGCCATCACTGGGCACAGCAATATCTATAAGCTCGTCTGCTTTCTGATTCCCATCAATCACAACGATATCAGGTTTGTTGTGCGTCACGGTAGGATCAGTAATAAACGATAAATACAACCTTATCCCTTTCCTTTGGACGAGAACTTTAGGGTTGATTCATTTATTAACTTTTTTTTCAATCCAACGTCTGGTCATAGCATAGTCTTTTTAAGGTACTCTCTTCAGCCAGCGCGCCACATCCTCACCAGTAATGTGTTGAATCGAATAATTATTATACCATAAGAAAAATGTTTTCAAAATCGATATATAAATAATGAAGTCGATAAGGGCATAGTATCGATATTGGAATCGATAATTAATATTGAATTAGCCAAAAAGGCGAGAGGGCGGAAGATAAGAGCTCTCAGCCTGACCGAGCCCTATCTGGACGTCTTTTGTTCCCGAGGATGGCCCATGGGGTCGGGGGCGCCCATTCAGATTTTTCCGGAAGGGGAAGGAAGCCGCGAAGACAAAGAGATACCCTTTAGGACAAGACATGTCGAAGGGCGCGGACTTTATCGCCGCTAAAGCATAACTTCATTTCCTCTCCCTTCTCCACCCTTTCCTCTCACTTCGGGACCCCCCCCCTAAAAAATTTTCGCTTCCCACCCTTTCGAAGTTGATCATTAATCAGAAGGGCCGCCCGACAACTCCGGTGGCAGGTGGACTCGAGATAAAGCTCTCGGTCTTCGATAAGATTGACGGCTCGGCGACTTAATTTTCTGACAAGATAAGAATGTTTAGCGAACTCTTCATTCTCACTTAAGCCCCTTTCGGTAATTAGCGAGCCGACTTGAGGAAGTAGAGAGATAAAGAGTAGCCTTGACAACTTCGGGGCTGAGGACAAAGCGTCAAGAAAAGGCTGGGAATCTCTCGACCGATTTAAACTTTGAAAGAGTTGATAAAGGACCGTCTTGTCTCTGTTCTTGTTTATTCTCCTGAATAAAGGATTTATCTCTTACCTTTACAAAAAAAAAAATATATTTATTTATAAAGTATTTCGAAACGTTTAAGCCATTATTTTTCATCGGTTCATATCAATACGCAACTGCCTGTACAAAATCACTTAATTCTCATACGTAATTGGTTCTCTCTTTGAAAAAATCAATTAAATCACGACAAGTCAAAGCACACGTTACACGCTACGACAGAACATTCACCCACCAATTTCACATGTCAAGATGGAAAGAAAGACTCTCAACCAGCGACTGAAAGTACTAAACTCTCTTCTACAATATTTAAACCATCAAAACTAAAAATTAGACAGAAACTGAATACATACTTATACCTACTTAAACCAATATGGACTTATGCTTCACCGATTTATGGCTCAGCAAAAAAGACTCACATACAAAAACTGCAATCATTTCAATCAAAACTTGTATATCCATAAATACATCTCCTTGGTACTTAACATAACGACATCTCTTTGGTGCACAAATAACAAAACCCTACATATGGACTACCAGCAGTTGACTGACATATTACCGACTTCACAAAGTCACATGTTAATAACTAAAACGCCTGTTAGAAGAAGACTGAAAAGAAGCTGGATGAGAGACCTTCTCTTCTAAATTAAAGCCTAAGAAGGGGTGCTACTGGGCACTTTCCTTTCCCATGCCAACCATGTCTGATCTCAATTTTCATATAGCACATTTGCTTATTGTACGATAGCTTCTGACAAGTGCAAATGTAGAAATATGATACTTTTGGTTGTGTTTATTCGTTATAAAATCTTGAAATAATATTATGTGAATGTCTCTGATTTTTACTTTCACTTACCTGTATATCAAATATATAGTAAGGGAAAGTACTGCGTTCGTGAAATTTACGAATTCTAGTTTTCAACGGAAATACACGTTTTAGTGTCCCCTGAATCCATATAACCAGGTCCCGAAAAAGGTCTGTGTGTTTGTGTGTGGTAAGTCTAGCGCAAAAACAAAAAGTCGTACGGAACTGAACTATCCGCCCGAGATGTTACAGCTATTTTTTCACTAAAATCGGCTAACCAGAAGAGCCATTTTATACCCTGCATTTTGCACCTTTTTACGATTTTCTCAAAAACGGCTTTAACGATGTAAAATATAAAATGTATCGCTATATGGATGTAAAATTTAATGGGCTTTATATGGTGTAGGTTTCATTTTGATTGAAATAGTCTGACAGGGCTTAAATGCCGATTTTCTTCCTCTAAAGTACCTTTAATTTTGTAAATTCTTTAAAAATAACTATATCATCTTATTAGCATTAATAAAAAACGGATAAATATATAATTTGAACGAATTTGATGACCAACGAAAGGATAAAAGAGCGAAATTATGTTTTAATGTATTTTTTATTTTTAGGTAATAAGAACAGTAATATAGACGTATAATATATCTTTGGAAAGAGAAATATTTCAGAAAAAATATTATCTGATACAAAAAGATGTAAAATTTAATATAAAGTCAAGAATAGGGAATACACTTATTACTGATTAACAATTTAATATAGTTACATAATTGAATCTAAATCATATTGTTACGGGCTACGGGGTGTGAGAAATGAACTACTTCAGCTTACAAATTACAAATATTTATTAAATACAGAATGCACAAACACAAAGGAATTACTAACCACTATACTTACAATAATAATTGAATTACTAGCTTAACTACTAAACAGTCTACATATAAAATCAGGTATTCCTAACAAATAAACTACTTAAGTAAATTTATACAATCTGGTAGACTTATTCTAGAACTTACAACTATACATTATATATAAATTACAGTCTTCTAATTTCCTATCGACCGGTTATCACAATACTGACACACGGTTTCACTACACTGTCACGATTTGTTCACTGCCACTGTTCACTGTTACATCGCTGATACTTGTTGAGCCGGATTAAGACTTACTGACCCAGGCGTAGTGGACCGGTATTTGTACAACCACCGAAGATTCTAGCCAAATCCGGACCCCTCTAGGCGTGGTTTACCTGTCATTGTCTTGACCGTAGCAATATGTTTCCAACGAAAAGGAAATCTCGTTTTATTAAATGTATAAATATGTGTAAAAATTCTTGAAATGATATAAATAAAGGAGGTAAGTGGAAGTCGTGTGTAGCGCGCACCATATTTTTCAAAATTAAATCAAGTAAATGGTAAAGACATTGTATTTGGCAGTAATAGCTTAGAGGTATTATATTTGTATCTTAAACAATAGGACTCTGAGCCAATCACCCTTGAGTAGCATAGATTTTATACTCCATTTAATATCATCAGATATAAAATTTTCCGATTAAAAAAAGCAATAAAATGATATTTTATTGCTTTGGATCTGTATTTTATAGGAGCTGATCATTAGCTTTTCTCATAAATCTATTGAAATATTTCATTGTCATTTAGTAAATTAGAATTTTATTAATCTTTTACGCGGCCCTAAGTAGCTATTTGCGGATATAAAATCAGGCATAATAGATAATAAAATCTTCTGAATCATAAGATATTTCTGAATATCGAAGAATTTAATTTAAAATATACTTAAAAATATTATTAGCTGTTATGAATGATAGATAAAGTTATGTGCTTTGGGTGGGCGTTATGGAGATTTTAATGTGTAACATTTCTTTTACACCCAAAAATGTAACACGTTTGACGCACTATATCTCTGTTGGTGTTACTCAGATTAAAAATACGACGACGGGACATTGTCAGACATTCAGAAATGTAATGGAAATTTGTGTTGACTCTAGCGACATAGTCAATCGTTTAGAAGCTATTGGTTTAAATGAAAAAAGTCATATTGCCATCTTTCAGGTAACTTTTGGAATTCGCTCATCATCAAATGTTGAAGGACGACTTACGGACGGTGCTTTCTCCTAAGGCATCATCGCCATACAGACAGCGAATTTTATTAACTGTATGTACAGCGGATTTATCTATTCGGAAATAAAAAATCATTAAATGACGAAAATTAATATATTTCTCTTTAACTTTGAGCAAGCAAAATACCGTTCAAAAATAAGGAATCTCGGTTGAAATTAATGCATAAAAGCACGTATATGTAAACACTAGCTGTTGCGCGCGACTTCGTCTGCGTCAATTTCAGTTATTATGATCGCTATTAAGACGTTTTTAAAAGAATATATTGGGTTGTCCGGAAAGTTCGTAGAAAAATTTGGACAACAATTAAAATTGGACAGCTTAAAATTTGTTTATTTAATCTACAAAAATGGGGTTGGTCTTCCAAATTGAAGACCCTCTAAACCGCGAAAACCACTTCTGAACCGTGCTATCAGCAATTGAATCGCTGCTGTACTCGGAACGAATCTTTCTTGAAGTTTGGGCTACGTATTTCCCTCTTTAAAAAAAAAAAAAACAGCATATTATTTCGAAAATGAACTGAATCGTCACTCAAGTTCGATTGCAATAAACTACTCTACTGATCCTTCATAAAGACGAATTCAGTGTGTAAACATAGTTAATTCCATGAGGATTCATTTTAGTAGAAAAACAGAGGGTAAATTTTATTTTAAAAACCTCTACCAACTTTTCGGACGACCCAATATTTTAAAGTATTTCTGCTTAAATAATATTTTTGGTTTTATTTTCTTGTGGCAGAAGAACATACTGATTTTCTTCGCGACCCGATCTTGACGTAAATCGATTCCTACGTGTTTAAATGCTTGCCCATGTGATTTATTAATTGTTATGGCAAAAGATAAATTAACGGGAAATAGAATTACTTTAAAATTAAAAGGTAAATCATTTGGAATCGTTGAGATTCGAGGTCAATTTTCCCTGTTTTTCCCATATTTTCCACTGATTCTTCGGT
This sequence comes from Piezodorus guildinii, assembly GCA_023052935.1. Lineage (NCBI taxonomy): Eukaryota > Metazoa > Arthropoda > Insecta > Hemiptera > Pentatomidae > Piezodorus > Piezodorus guildinii. Next base: position 92,209,851 of record CM041294.1, read on the forward strand.
CCTATTGGTCGCAGCGTGATATTATATAGCCTATAGCCTTCCTCGATAAATGGACTATCCAACACAAAAAGAATTTTTTTATTTGAACCAGTAGTTTCTGAGATTAGCGCGTTCAAACAAACAAACTCTCCAGCTTTATAATATTAGTATAGATTATTGACCAAGTAAACATGATTTCATGAGCACAGAAAAAAATAATTAGAAATATTGAAAAACTCTACAAATTTATTTTGCAATCTGTTTCCAACAAAACTGAATATAATTCTTTAAACTTTTTTCGAATCTAAATTTATTTTTCTTCTTAAATTGATTTTAACTATAGAGGTTAATGAAAGTCGTGTGTTGCCCGAACCAGATTTTTTTTTATTAAAATTGCTATAGGGATGTAAACTTAAAATAATTCTTTTTGTGACTGTTACTTTATTAAGAAAACTAAAACTGATTTTATCTGGGGCGTATAAATATTTTTAATAACTATATTTCCGTTGCAATGATATAAGCAAAATTTAATTGTAGATTTTTAAAAAGTTTTTCAATTGTATCATTGGCATAGTAAAACTGATAAATAGTTGACAATTTCCCCGTAGGGTTACTAAGAAAATAAAATGCTTATAATTATGGTTAAAACTGATGCATAAAGGCACCTCAACTAATAATTTTTTTTAGAATATGTAAACATTATTGAAGAAGTAAACATAATTATATAAACACAGAGAGGATTAAATTTAAATATTGAAAAATGCTATAAACTTATTTTACAACCCAATAATTTGTCGCAAGGACCTACCGTGCCTTGCGATGTCAAGTAATCGTTATAGATCCCTATCCCAATTAGAACTGGAGAGGCAAATTCAGAACCCTCACTGTAGCATCGTCCGAATTGCAACAGTAGGGTAAAGTAACGTTAAATGAATAGAAAAAAAAATGTTTCCAGATATGCTATCACCTCTTTTCTCATAAGCCCACCAATATAGCATGCCTAAGCCGGATTTTTTTTTTTTTCCTAATATTCAATTTCGCTGGAATACACCTATCGAATAGACATCTAGAGGAGGTGTAGATCCTAAGACTTAACCTATGTGAGCGGCGGTTGAGCCAGTTGAAGAATTGACAAATCGGCAACATATAAAAAATTAAGGACATTATGGATGAGTTCATTCGTAACAATTAAACAAAAGTTTCGAGAGGTGCTGCCATCTCTTGTCTCAGAAACACACTAATATATCGCTCCCATTGTTTTTAATAGTCAAGTTAAAAGCGATTTTCTAGTAAATGTTAAACTAGCTGGAACGTAGTCACCTGTGGTGTAGTGACTAGCATAACAGTCTTCTATACTCGAGGTCGCGGTTTCATACCCAACAGATAACCTATTTTATATAGGGGGTAAAAATCTCTGATTTTGCCTTCCTTCTGAGGGGAGGGGACTTGATATTACGTTCTCAAGCCTGTGCGATGTGAGATACTTGTTAAAAGATACCTATCCCAATTAAAACTTGATAAGCAAATTTAGAACCCTCACTGTAGCCTCGTTGGATTAACCACCGTATGTATAAAACTATAGTTTCCAGACATGCTTTCATATCTTGTCTCATAAACCCACCAACAGAGCTCGTCTAAGCCGGCATTTTTTTTTTTTTCTAATTTTTAATTTTTAGGTTGAGGAGACAGCTTGAGGTCATTAAGGAGACATGTAGAAGAGGTGTAGATGCTAAGACTTTACCTATTTGAGCGGCGGTTGAGCCAGTTGATCCTTCAATTGGACGATTGACCCTCGCTAGAGAGTGAGGCATCAGTGCTGCCCTCTATTGCCGGGGTCCAAGGCGGCACCAATGATGATGAGATGATTACAGGATCCGTCTCCGAAATTAGCTCGCAGCAATTAGAACGATATTCTAATCTACGCGGCAGTTTTTAACTGTTAAAATGTGTACGAAATGTGTGAGGCCCATCCAGAGGCTGGATAAACTCGTATACAGTCTTACGTTTCTAGCTTTTTGACTCTGTTTCAGGTAACTAATCGGACGATGCTACAGTGGGAGTCCTCAATTTTGCCTATCCAGTTTTTAATTGGGATAGGGATCTTTAACGAGTACCTGACATCGCATAGGCTCGGGATGCCTGCCCTCCTCTCCCGTCCCCCCTCTCTTTAAAAACTGTAGGGACATCTACCGGTTTAGAACCCGATATCTAGGCCATAGAAGGCTGTTATTCTAGCCACTGCACCATGGTTGATCCCTTTTAGTAATAGCCTTGAATAAATCAGTATCTACGAACAGTTTCGTATGAGAATTCCAAGTAAGATGCTCGCCAATATGGACTCCTGGTTAGCGAATTCGTCATACAGGAATGAGTGGGATATTATTAGAGGATAATGAAGAAAAAACTGCTATGGTTTGAAAAAAAAAGAAATTTAAAAATTAGAATAAAGAATTTACTTGAGTTTCAATGATTTTTTTTTTAAATATATAAAGAACTCGTTTCGTAATAGGTTTCTACGTATTCGAGAGACTTTTATAATTATTCTTAATCAAAAATTTATAATACAAAACTCTTCTGCGTCAAAATGTTTTTCAAACGCCTTGCAGTATTTTCATATTAATCCGAACCATTAACATTGATAATGTTACATAATATTTCAGTTATATGCGAATGAAAAAGTATTGTTGAATTCGGATTTACGGTATAAAATCAAGACTCTTTAACGGCTTTACTTAGATAAAAAAAAAAAGATTCTCGGACCAAAGTAATTTTTAAAATACCTCCTTTCTTCTCTCTGAACCATTCCTAACATCTTAGTTTCAGTATCCTTTCAAAGTTTGTAGTATATGCATAAGTCTACGTAAGACACTATATTGTCTCAAATTGTAAGTAAATTTTTAATAATTTCTTTTTTATGTATCTAGAACGATAAAAAAAAAAAAAAATGCAAATTCTAATCCAGATGTCTATTTAACTAAAGTATATCCATCCATTGTAAATTCAATGCATTCTTAAATTTATCCAAAAATGTTTTCTGTATCTGAAGCAACATCATCTATTAATTATTTTACTATTACTAATTTTAATTTTAATGGGAACAATTAATTCTCGAAACGTAGCCTAAATACATAAATGAGAGCAAAAGAGAAAAATGAGAAAAACTTCCGGTTCTCGGACCACAGTAATTTGGAAAATCCCTCTCTCAACTATTCCTTGCATCTTTGTTTCAGTGTTCTTTCAAAGTCTGTAGTTTACGCATAGGTTTATGTAAGATACTATTTTGTCTCAAATTTGTAATAATTTCTTTTATATGTATTTATTTCTTTTATATGTATTTATTTCTTTTATATGTATTTATTTCTTTTATATGTATTTATTTCTTTTATATGTATTTATTTCTTTTATATGTATTTATTTCTTTTATATGTATTTATTTATTTTATATGTATTTATAAAGTTAAAAATATGTAAATTCCTGTTGAAATATCTATTTAACTGCTCTATATCTATTAATTGTACAATGCATTCGTAAATTTATTCAAAAATGTTGTCTGTCTCTCTAACAATAACATCATCTATTAATTATTGTGTTAACTTAAACATTTTGTTTTTCCACTGTTAGGGCATGAATATGAGAAGAATAAATTCTCGAAACGTAGCCTAAATAAAATTTATTTTTTATTGACTGAACCTTAAGACTAGTAGATAATATATATATATATATATATATATATATATATATATATATATATATATATATATTTATATACACACAAATATTTCTATTTAGGATAAGATATTTTCTGTTATCTAAGCTATCCCAAGACAGCTACGTCGAAAGCTGGGAAACCTTAAAGCTAACCGGATTTTCAAGACCCTAATCTTTGTTTACTGAAAAAGAAACCAAGCTCAAGAAACCCGTGAGGTTTAAATAACTGTTTATTTAAAAGAGCGTGTTCTTAGGGATTTACTTGTCTTGTACCTAGTACTTGTATTATACTTCCTAAGTCATTAACCAGTGACTTTGATCCAGACATATTAAAATTATGAACAACTAATGAATATCTGAAAATACGATAATTGATCAATGTATAATAATCTATAAAATGATTCAAGTGTCAAAAATATATTTTCAAAAAAAAAAAAAAAAAAAAAAATCGAATTTTGGCCATAAAATTAGTTCAATAAGTATTTATTTGTCTTGTTCTTGACAAATTAAAAATTGATTTTAAAAAAACATAACTATGGTAATTTTGTTTTATTATTTTTAGTAACAGAAGGGGAGCCCGTGGCTGAGTGGCTAGCGCTAGTCTCGCATGCTACAGGTTCTGAGTTCGATTCCCAGTCCCGGCGGGGCTTTTATGAGGATGTAAAAAAAAATGTGGATTCACTCACAACCTCTCCCCCGGGTATGTGAGACCCGTCAGCCAAAGGGTGGCCACTCACAAAGTTAGTCGTAGGGAGTGATGACCCTACACTAAAAAGTGCATCGTGAAACGTGAGTGTAAACTCGCAGGAGTTTACACCGCGAGATCCAGGGCCTACACGGCATGTCGCGCCACTGGAAGATTTTTAGTAAAAACCTTTGGAATTGGTAAAAAAAAAACATTACCCCCTCCTTCAGAATTTTAGGGCTTACGTTTCTAGATACCTAGAACCCGAATAACGAATGAAAAAATCCGTTTGTCGGCCCCGCCGTATGCGGCATTTCTCCGAAACTACTGGACCAATGTTATTTAAGTTCGCCATAAAAATACTAAGTCATGCAGTGATGATCCTACCACTTAGGCCCGGTTGCACCAACAGCCTGTGTTAAAGTTAACTTTTGCTGTTAACTAACCCGGGTTAAAAGCTAATCATGATTAAAGTTTTTGTCCAGTTGCACCCACAAATTTTTAATTCGAGTTAGTTAACATGGGTTAGCGCGGGACGTCATCATATTCGTGACGTATTTAACAACTCCAAACCCTCTAGACAGAGACAGTTAGGTTATATTGAAATGATTGTTTTACTCTGCCGATTAATATATATTAATACAATAATGGATATAATTAGTTGACCGTTGAGAATTAGTAATGAAACATTTTAAGATCTATTGAATATCGAGGAAGCTGGATTGTATTGTGAAACCAGACAGACAATGAGTATCTAAATGGAATAAAAACTATAGTATATAAAATGTTATTAGATGTATTCGAAAAAAATAATAAATTAAATCAAGTACAATGAAATTAAAAATGAACCCAGGACAAAAAACCTTAACGTTAATAACAATAAATTGATCAATAATAAACCAAAAATTGATGACAATAAATAGTAAAACCTAAACAAAAAACTATAACAGATCTTTACCAGAATGAAAATAATAAAAAAACAATTATAGGTAATATCAATAATGCGATAAATATAGACATGATAAGTGGAAGAAATAGAAATATATACCATAATCAAAAAATGCAATTTATACCTCATCTATCCAAAGAAATTAAGAGAACACTTGTTGAATTTAATTCACCACAGACAAAATTAGGGCTATATAACCATAATAAACTAAGTAATCATTTATCAAACATTAAAGATTTTACCACACGAAAAACTGAATGTTATTTATAAAATAAATTGTATAGATTGTGATAAGATATACATAGGAGAAACCTCTAAAAAGATCACAACTAGAGTCAAACAACACAGCAATAATTGTAAAAATATAAACACTACAGCATTTGCACAACACAGTCTTCAGCTTAATCACAATTTTGATTTTGAAAAACCTACAATATTGGATATAGAAAAACAATCGAATCTATATATAAACAAAAATATATACCATAAATATATAGATACCAATATAGATACCATAAATTATAAAACAGATTGAAAACACCTCTCACAAGCAGTTCTTGCTACAATTGGGAAATTAAAATTTGTAAACCTTACCTTAGTGACCTATATTTAATAATAAATCAGTGTATACTTACTACAGTAAATAGTATGACCCTAATTCATCAGGGGCCAAAGAATATGTCAGTTAAATGGGTATTTTTTCCTTAGTGTTAATTTAAAAAACAAACCAATTTTATGACATAAATTTTTGACAAAATTTTAATCAAAAATGGATAATTTTTTTAATTTTAAATGAATTTCTGGTAAATATAATTTTTTTGTAACATTGTTATGCATATTTTTGGTAATGTTTTTAGTTAATATTTAAAAAGTTATTTTATAATGTTAATTGATAATTTTTTGATGTATTTTAGTGAGTCCTGATGATGGGGAAGGCCCTCGAAATGTTGGCTCGTTTTAAAGTTAATTGTAATAAACTGTTTTGGGAAGATTTAGAAACCTACAAATTATTTATTATAATTTTTCATTCTTCCAATTAACCTATTTTTATTATTAATCAATTTACTGAATTAGAGGGGAAAAAAATATGTAAATAAAATACAAAAATCAGACTTTATTGATAAATATAAACAAATAAATTACCACTTGACAACAAAAGAGGGAAAGGTTAATTGATTTAATAACACAGATTGCAATTTATACAAAATTATGTCATTTCCTTTGATCTTGAAAAATTTGTGTCGACAAGTGCTCTGTGAAAAGCTATATCACTTTCACATATAATTTCTGATGGTGAAACAACATCAGGAAAGTAATCTTCTGGTTCTGGTACAATGATTGTTTGATTTTTGTGTGACAATTGATTTTTCTTCAGCAGCATTTGTTGGGTTTAAAATTGGTGTCAGTAAATATGTTTTGCAGCCATAACTACTATCTCCTAGAAGCCAAAAATCTCCAAATTCTCTTGACTCAAATCTCACTCGTAATGCACTTTAATTGAAAATCCAACTGTCATGCACAGAGTCAGGATTTTCAAGTTCCCATTGCACACTACTTGTATATTTAATGAAAACCACCCTTTTCTATTTCTAAATAGTTTTGTATTAGCTCCACTTAGAGACTGGATTTTAATATGAGTGCAGTCAATCGCACCAATTACTCAAAGAAAACATTTTATCCTGTAGAAATCTGACACTTTTTTGTTTTTATCAACTTCTGTTACGGACATTTTAATTAAATCACTTGACTTCCTGGCTATTAATGCTGTTATGCGTGGAATAATTCTATAAACTGTAGATTTATCAATATTAATGATGTCGCTAAGAACCTGCTGGTAACTACTAGTAGCATAATACCTCTTGAGGTTAAGTAGAATATGATGCAAAATCATTAATACTAAAAAGGTCAATCATATTTAGCACTGTTTCTTTTTGAAATCTATACCTTCTTATGAATTCCACATCTTCCTAAATTTCAAAAAGATTCCTCCTTACTTTGTAAACCTTGTTCCTAGGAAGTATATTTACCAGTTGTATTATTTCTTCATCTGATGTTGATGAGTATTGATCTGAAGAGATTGTGTTCATTTTTCTTCGGTGTAATAGGATAAATATCACGAAAATATTCAGAAAAAAACAAACTGAAACTGACACAAACTATTTGAAAGCTGAAGTAACAGTAGAGAAGGTAACATTGACATCGGATAATCGAGGTAGGAAGGTGAATTAACTTAACACCATCACTTAATTTAGAGTTAGGGCTAAGTATGATTGGTGCAATGGAATTTCTGCTAACCCGTGATTTACTTATCCAGATTAGTAAAGTTAAAGTTAAACACGGTCCGTGCAACCGGGCCCTAGACGTATATCGGCTGGTTATTTTCTAAATGGAGGCTGATCAATAGTGATTTAATTCAATAACTCAGTTATTTTTAAGATAGAGAAAAAATCTATTAGTGTTTTTTTACAAAAAAACAAACAAAAAAAAACAAACGTATCTGGAAATAATTAACCATTGCGTAATAATATGCAGTGTTATTTACTTTAAAATATATTTATGTTTATTCATTTTTCGTCAGTTTATGCTACTGTGGTGCAGTGGCTAGCAAAACAGCCCTTCCTTGTTTCGTTCTCATTGACATAATCTGACTGGGCTTAAATGCCGAATTTTATAATTAATTTCCTCTAAAGTACCTTTAATTTTGTAGGTTCGAAAAAATACCATATCATCTTATTAGCGTTGATAAAAAAAGGCTAAATATACAAGTTGAACGGATTTTATAACCAACTAAGGGAGAAAACAGCAACCATACATACTTATTTTCCCCCGAATACAAGCATATTGGTATAGATTTATAGTATACCGTTTAAATGCTAAAGCTTTTAGTAAAAAAAATATCTTATATACGAAGCTATAAAAAATATATTCGTAAAGACGAAAAGAGCATAAACTTAATATTGTAGGTAATAATTTTATCGTATTAAATTCAACAATCCTAACATTTTAGTAATCCGAACAATAATTTCGGATTACCGAGATTATGCTGTATTTAAATCCATCACTTATTATTATTTTTTGTTTGTTTTTCTCAAAAATATGATTTTACGTCGATGAATATTAAACTATTAAAAAACCAAAACAACTTAAACTATGACGTAAATGATATTACCGTTCTTGCATTGTTATCATTCACCGGAATCATTCTTACGGTTATAGAAAGTAGATATAGAAGGCTCTATTCCGAGTAATTATTGACGCAAGAAGGGTTTTAAAAAACAGTTCAGGTGCTTTGATTCCCAACTACGGATGCGCATCACAGAAATTCGATTGAGCGAGCTGTGAGGGACGTGAGAGGATGATACTGTGCGTCAGCGTATCCCACCACGGCGGCTGATCCGGAACCTGGGTGTCTCCCCTCCCTTTGTGCCCGTCAGGATAACGTCCTGGCCCATCTCCGTTCTGTCGGATCATCCGGAGTATGCTGTCCTCCATATGTCTCTGCATCTCAATTTAATGAAAATTCGTTCAATATGTATATTTATTCGCATTTTATCAATCCTACCACATAATATGGTTAATTTTAAAGTAACTACAAAATTAAAGATGCTTTACAGCAAGAAAATTTAAAAAAAATGTCATTTCAGCCCTCTATTCGTCAGTCTATTTCGGTCGAAATGAAACCTATTTAAAAAATAAAATTCTTTCAGCTTCTACATTAAGTCTTTTTATATCGATGCTAACAAGCTGAAATGGTTAATTTTGTTGAGTTCACAATATTTAAGGTACAGCTTTAAAGTCCTGTCTATAGCCTATATTAACAAGTTAACGAGAAAAAAGTAAAAATGTGCGAAATGCATAATAAAGTTGTACTTCGGTCAATTGATTTTATTGAAAAATGCAGTAATATAATGGGGTATACCATAGTTGTTCAAAATATGGAATTTCAGTTTTGAATGACTTTTTTTTTGTTCCTAAACTTAATACACTCACGTAGACTTTTAGCGTTTAAGATCAAAAGCTCTTAAAACGTGAGTTTAAGATGAAAACTGGAATTAGAAAATGTTTTATCATTTCCAAATAACTATATTAGGGTATAACTGTTTATATTGCTGTTTAAACACAATTAACTAATATGAAAAGCAATAAATAATTCAAAGGAAAATGGTCAACTACCACTGCTAATTTCAAAACTATATATATATATATATATATATATATATATATATATATATATATATATATATATGCTACTTGTATACCGATTTTAATGATTCTTTTTTCGTCTTCTAGAAAATATAATTCTATATCGAATAGGCTTAATAACTAATTTAGTATTTATTTATTAATTGGTGTTTATTTGTCTTAAGAAATAACTGAGTTAAGTAACTGGTGTCTATATAGATGTAATTTTAATTTGTTTTCTATTTTATAATTTATGACGATGTACTTATTACAAAACTCTATAGATTTTTTTCTTCGTCTTTGAAAGTAACGAACGAGTTGCAAGCGTAGGTTCTTGCTATCATCTTGCCATGATTTCAATTTTTTTCCTTTTTTATATTCGTCGGAGAGTCCTTATCCTAAAACAATTTTTTTTTCTTGCGTGAAAAATAATTAATTTATAGGCGTATTTATGAATAAATTTCAATTTTTTTAATTATTTGCGTTTTTTTTTTTTTGGTTAAAAACACTAATAAATCTTTTCTCTATCTTAAAAAATAACTGAATGATTAAAATCGTAATCATATTTAATCGGCCTCCATGGGATAGTAGTTATTTTGTATTTTTTGCCGAAAAAATCGTTCCCATAGGTTTGGAGAAAGTCGTGGACGGCGTAGGGCGGGCGGTGGGCAACGGATTTTTTTGTTATTCGTTATTCGGATTCAACGTATCTTAAAAAGTAACCCTTCAAATTTTGAGGAGAGGGGGTGTAATTTTATTTTTATTTTGTTCGATTATAAAGGTTTATTATTGAAAATAATAAACCAAAATGAATCCTCTTTCCCTTGTTTATCGCATCACGCGTGAACGGCTTGACCGGTTTCGTTAATTTCTTATTTGTTAACTATATCCTTAGATATAGGATATAAAACTCTAAAGTTAAGAGAGGACATCATCTGTCGGGTCAGCTAGTTTCTAATATATTTAACTTCTCGTAACATTTCTGGAGATATTCTGGCGTCAGCGATTTCTGTAGACCCGAAACGTCAAATTCTTTAGTTAAGAACAAATCGGGACAGGAATCGATGTTCTAGACTAAGAGAGGAGGGAGCGAAGACTAAAAGGTTTCGTAGATATTACGTATTCCCAAGAGTATTTCTACAGTATAATCTTGTTAGGGGGGGTTTAGCAGAAGCCTTCATTGCGGCTAGTTCTTTGCTTAGGCGGATTTAGTCTAAGCATCTTAGAGACTCAACTCCTCAACAATAGAATTAGCTGCTCCTTAATTATTATGTGTCTCATCTCCATCAGCTATCTTCCTCCGCAACTTCACCCTCGGGTCGAGTCTTAGAGTTATCTTGAGTGAGTGTGGAGGTTCTCGAGGGATCCCGGGTCGAGGAACTGAATCAACCAGGGGGCAAACATCAAAAGGAGAAGGGAATGTTCTGAAACTTGGTTTGGTTAAATGAGTGTCGTCGTCTCCATAAATAAGGTGATGTATATGCGCGCTGCAAATTATTACACTAGGGTTTACTTTTTCCATATAACTACATTAGGATTTGCTGTTTAAACACAATTAACTAATATGAAAAACAATAAATAATTCAAAGGAAAATGGCATATCACCACTATTAATTTCAAAACGCCATCTCTGCTAGTTATGCTAGTTTTTTCTCTATCTTCGAAAATAACGTAGTTACAAGCGCATACATAAGCGAGATTTTAATTTTTTTTTTTCTTTCGCCCGATACTGATGCTAAAACTATACACATTCTTTTCTCTGTCGCCAAGAATAACTGAGTTATGAGCGTATTTATAAATGAAATTTCAATTTTTTTTTTTTTTTTGTTTTTTTCTCTTTTATATAATTATTTGCTGTTATTTGTATAAAAAACACTAAAAATTTTGTTTTTAAATTACTGAGTTATTGAATTAAATCACTAATTAGCCGCCATTTTAAAAATAACTAGCATATATCAACGTCAGGTGTTAGGATCATCGTTGCACGGACTAGTATTTTTGTGGCGAATTAAAACAAATTGGTCTTGTAGTTTCGGAGGAATGCCGCGGACGGCGGACAAACGGATTTTTTGTTATTTGTTATTCGGATTTTACGCATCTTGAATCGTAAGCCCTCAAATTTTGAGAGGGGGTAATTTTTTTTATTAAATAAATGTTCTTTATTGAAAATAATTTTTTTCTTTTTTTTTTAATTATATTTTATTGAATTTTACAACTGTATATTACATAAATACAATAAGTAAAAGTGATGAACTATAATAAAAGGCGTATAAGGCTTGTGAAGAAACTACCCAGCGGTAGAACTTCGATGTTTATTTAAGTAAGTAGATCCCGAGGCCATCTTCTTTTCAATCGCCTCGGAGGGTTGTCAGGAATATGCGAGGTTGATAGGTTGCGGACAAGAGGGTTTATATGAGTTGGGAGTTTGGAATTAAAAGTGGTATATCTGGTACGAGAAAGGTCTGCCAAAAATGGGATATTAAGGTCGTTATGGATGATTTTATTTGTGACGAAATAAGGAGCATTTAGGATTTTGCGAAGGATTTTGGATTGTAAGGATTGGATGCGGGAGGAATTAGATGGCTTAGTAGAGCCCCAAAGCTCGATTCCATATGTCCAGATTGGTCTGATGACAGTGATATAAATGAGCTTTTTGTAGTGAATTGGAAGTTTTGAACGTTTGTCTAGTAAGTGTTGTAGTAATCGGTATCTACGGGCAGTTTCCTGTCGTTTTAGTCTCGTGTGAGGGTTCCATGTAAGACGTTTGTCAAGATGGAGTCCTAGGTTGGTCCTAGGTATCGGATTTGTTCAACAGGTATGAGTGGCGTATTATTAAAGGATACGGTAGGGCAGGAGGTTTTTTATTGAAAATAATAAACCAAAAAAGTTAGTCTGGCGCAAGACGTACTGAAGACGGCGGACTAACGAATTTTTTTTTATTCGTTATTAGGGTTCTACGTATTTTGAAAGGTAATTTTTACGGTAGTTTTTTGTTTTTTTTTTGCCGATAACATGGTTCGTTATTGAAAATAATAATCCAAAAATAATCAATTAAATTGGTTAAATAACAAGGTGGTAAGAAATGTTTGCACTTGAAGCAAAATTTTCTGAAATGGACTTAGCACCATTTTAAAATCAACCTCTCATTTGTTGATAACCCAATTCTGTGCTCAATAGAAAATGCTAGGAGTCCCTACTGACCTACTTACTTATCAGACATTATTTCTTAATGTTTGAAAATGAAAGAATAACGATTGGTATTTTGAGCTATTTGGTTTGGAAGTTGTTCCAACACTCTGCATTCACCTTCTTGCCCAGTAGATAAATTGAAAGGCGGTGTGTTTGCATCTCATTTCCGAATTCTAGAAACTAATTTGGCGAGGGTTCTCAGTATTTCCAAAAGTGGAGAGTTCATTGGGGATTCGCCTGGCGTGGCGGTCCTATATTCCCGACCTCCGAATTCTATATCCGCTCAGTAGTTTCTAATGTACTTCTTTACTAGTAAGTTAAACTATCGATTATATAATTAGGTTTTTATATTCGGTTGTGAATGAAGTTCGTGCCGTTTTTCAATATTCAAATATAATACTCTCTATGTTTATAAAATCATGTTTACTTGGTCAATAATGATTATAAATTCTAAAAAAGGATCAGTAAAGGTGCAATTCCATTTATTCTGGCTAGATGTGCAATCTCTATTTGCAACATTTATGTTATTTTTAAGGGACTAAGTCCCAGAATAGAACCTTTTTCTATTCTATTCCATATTTTTCAACTAAATTTCAAATATTTTGTTACTTAAAACCTAATTTACTTACTTTACCTAATTTACTTAAAACCTAGCAAAAAAAAAATTGTTACTTAAAAGAAACGGTGGCAATCTTGGTGATATTAATATATCAAGGCATACTTTTGAACACGTAGAGAAATTCAAGGATTTAGGTTCGATGATAACAAGAAATCATGAAATATAGGAAGAAATGAAGGCCCGATTAAAGGTGGGGAATGCGTGTTATTATTCAATTGCTAAATTGACCTTTACATTCCCACCCATAGAACTAAATCTTTTGATCACTCCTTTTATATCCGTTCTGCAACTCTCTGGAATTCCCTACCTACTCATATTCGCCATGCATCTTCCTTTCTCTCATTCAAATCTCACCTTTTCCAACATCTTTTGGCATCCCAAATAGATGCACAACAAATGTAAATCTGCAACTGAATTATTTCTATTTTAACACAAGTTATAATTATCTATTTTACCCTAAAGCTAGTGTGGAATAATTAGTTTGTTTTGTTTTTTTATAATTCCCTCAACCCTATCAGTATCCTTTAGGAGATTTCTCTTCTTTCTTTCTTTTTTTTTCTAATCTTGTGTGTTTATTATCCATACTTTCTGTACATGAATGTATATAAGTCTAGGTAGTGTTTAATTTTTCCTTTTTGCTCATTTGTAAATAAAAATTAATTTTATTGTTTTCTTGACCAGACATATATGAATATCTACTGTTCATTTCTGCTATTCTTAAGGGACATAGTCCCAGAATAAAGTTTTTATTATTATTATTATTAAATTACTTAGATCGTGACTTCTGTCTTTTAAACTTTTTTTTTTTAAAAAAACTTTAGAATTTATAAAACTATTATTCTTCTGACGGTTCTTTACGGATGTGAAACGTGGCCGCTTAATTTGAAGGATGAACAACGGCTTAAGATTTTTGAAAATAAGGTACTGGGAAAAATATTTGGTTCGAAGACAGATGAGGCCAATGGGGCCTGTACCCTGTGAATATAATTGAGTTGATAGCATCGCGGAGACCCAAATGGGCGAGAAAAGTTGTTGGGCTGTGTGAGGAACGGATTCCGAGAAAGTTGATTTGATAGGCGATAGGCGTCCGAAATTTGGGCCGAAGCGTTGATGGGAGGATTGCGTTAAGGCTGATCTCGAGGGCTTAGGCTTGATCGGTGAAAATTGGACGAATCTGTGCAGGTGGAGTTTGGTGGTATCGGCATCGAACCTTCGGGTTCGGTAAGCCTATTATTATTATCAAAATTTAAACAATCCCCGATTAATATTTGGAGTAGAGACAATTCGTTGAGAAACGAATCAAAGACAGATATAATACATCCAAGAAATTCTTAAAAGAAAAGATTCTTGAGTAAGAGCGGTATTAGTGTTTTCTCCTCGATTTATTTTACGTAAATCACCGTCAACTTGAATAATTCGTCCAATATTTAAATTGTTTTTCTTCAGTCAGGACGATTTCATATTTCCGCAAAGAAAGTCGGAAGAGACTCATTAAGAATGGAACACGGCACAGACCGATTCTGGCGAAGGAGGGACAGCGAAAGAGGGACGGAAGGCAATTTATTTGTCAAAGGAGTTAGAGAGCGTAGAAGTGGAGTGGCTAAATGTCTGCTGCTGTTTGAGGGAGTCTAGGGTCTAGACGTCTGAAGAAGTCAGCGAGCAACGGAGGGTGAACGTCTGAAGTGTTAGTAATATGTTCAGGCTGCGATTAGAGGGAAAGCTGTGTAATGAAAAACTCTCGAATTCCATATAATGATTTTTTTTAACTGATTTAAAATTAGCTTCAAGTGATAAATAACTACCAGTTAACTGAAATTATAATAACTAATGCAAGAGGTATGAGGGCGGCGTTTACTATTTCCCTGGTGGTCTGCAGGCGATGTCTGAGGTGTCCACGAGGTGCTATTGGAAAATCATTTTAAATTGCCTAAACGTAAAACATTGGTAAAGCCTTGACTTGTAATAGTTATAACAAAAGTATAAAATCAAAGTTAATATTATGATTTCTAGTGATCAATGATAAGTGACTATTACTAAACTATTACTATCATTAAATTATTCTTTTTTTAACGTTTTGAAAAATTATGAGTTTAAAGGACAGATGTAACGGACAATGTTTCATTTCGTAATGAGTATTTGAATTAATAACTACCTTGTATTAGTTTTAGATTTTAGTAATTCAATTTTTTGCGGTTTGAATTATAACCTGTGCTCCACCATTATGATTCTACGGTCTTAAATCCTGAAGCTCAGCGTCTGGCACATCTCTTAGTGTGACACTAACCTCTCCTGTGTTTAAAAGTGAAAATGAGCCGTAAACGCTATGATATTTTTTCGGAATCCCACTTTTATCTACTTGCAACCTCTAGTTTATATTTATATGTATATGTATATAAATTTACGATTTTCAGGATTTGAGGAGTCCTTGCTCTTGAAATGATTGAATGAAGGTGTTCGCGAAAATATTTTGTTGAGAACCACTGGTCTGGTGGATAGAGCACTCTACTACTATTCTCAGGGTCCTGGGTTCGTATCCGGGCCGTAAAAGAATATTATTTATTCTGTCATTGTATTCTGTTGTGTCTGACAAATACCTGACAGGCACAGCATTTTACTTCCCCTACGAATGACGGCATACCATGGATTTTTTTAATATCTTATATCGAAAGGTCATCTACCAGGTTTGAACGAGGGATCTTCGTCATACAAGGCTTTATGCTAGCCGCTACACCGGAGGAGACCCCTTGTCTTTTCTTTATTAAACTTATTTATTATAATCGTATGATGGAGAGGTGTGGGCTGTGTCAAGTGGAATGTTCTTTTCAGGTATCTACTTCGAATCCTGAAAGAATTATTGTTTATTTTATCATGTCAGATGTAAAAAGACACTAGAGTAGGGAGACCCTCATGGGGCACATCCAGCCTCTTTTAATTGGGTACCCAAAAATTAGAGAAAAACCCAAAATTGGGTGACTGAATGTAATCTCGGCCTAATATCCTCATTACACCGCCGTTATCCTAAAACAGTACAAATCAGTACTGAACCCAGTAACCTTCAAGGGCAGTACAGGTACAGGTTTTTTCTTTTTTTTTAATTAAATTGGAGAGGTAAAATTTAGGTAAAAGAAGAGATACTAAATACTTACGAAGTGAAATTATGCTAAAAATGGTACAAAAGAACCACCCTTTGACTAAAAACAGAAGGGATTTGGAATCAGTAGAACAAAAAAAAAATGAATGAAGTCATAACTTTTCCCCTTCCGTGTTCTTGAAGATAAGTCTACAACGATACTCCGAATGACAAATCTCTGAAAAGAATCTCTAACAAGTGCTGGGGATATGCTCGGTGAACCTCGAACCTTTGTCAACGGGCAACAGCTCGTGCTAATAATATGTGACGGAAAGTATGAAAGGTCTCCGGGGGTAGGAGGGAATCCGATTTCACGGCGGTCGTGTTTTTAGTTAATCGCTCGGCAACTTTTGATTATTCTCGAGAAGTACGGGGGGAGGACTTCGGGACCCAGCAACAACTTACAAAATGTCTTGGCGAATCCTCTTATTTTTGCCGCTCGAGAGCCCGCTGATCCGACCCTAAGCTCCGCTCACCTGCGCCGTACTTAGGCAACTCTCTGTAGCGCTAACCCTTCAACTCCCGACGACAAAGCCTTCACGGGAATTTGTTTTCAATTTAGTTTGAACCCCGGAGAACAGCTGGGTATATTATAAGGTATAGGAGGGGGAGAGGAAGTGGGGGTGTAACGTCGATTGAAGAGCTTAACAGTCCCTCTTTTGTTATGAGTTCACCTTCTCATTGCTCTGCCCTGAGTTTCATATTTAACGAGTTCTAATAATCAAAACTGTTCTTTCTTTATTCGTTTTGATTTATTATTTATAATAATGAAACTTTGTAATCGAAGAAAAACAAAAATTACCTCCTCTCAAAATTTCAAAATAGGGTACGTGTACCAATTACTTTGAGGATGTATAGTCGACTGTAGAAATCATCATACGTAGAACTAATGGGGAGCCAGTCCTTTTTAATATTTTAATTTTGTCGACGTTTCAGCTTAAATTTGTTAGCCATCATCAGGGCTACAAACATTAGAACAAAAGAGATATTAAAGTCTTAATTTTTGATTTCATACTTATCATAATCATATTATCATTATTAATATATATTATTTATGTATATTTTCTGTTTTGTTTTAAATTTTCTCATTGTCACTACATTCAAATTTTTTTCAGTATCATATGTATCTCTTTTGTTCTGATGTTTGTAGCCCTGATGATGGCTCACAAGTTTGAGCTGAAACGTCGGGAAAATTAAAATATCAAAAAAGACTGACTACCGATTGTTTCTACCTATGTACCAATTACTGACACTATAAGATAAATTTTGTTGTTTTTTAAACTTTTCTCCCGTATTTATTGACCGATCCTTAATATTCAAAATATTTCTATGAGGCCAACATCTATTCTTTCCATTCTGTTCATTTAATTATATCAAATTGATTAATCAATCCATTTTTACTTTCACTTACTCGAAATATATAGTAAGGAAACGTATTGCGATCGTGAAAATTTTCTATACGCCCGAGATGTTACAGCTACTTTTTCATTAAAATCGACTACCCAGAAGAGCCACTTAATACCACGCATTTAGCACCTTTTTACGATTTTTCCAAAAACGGCTCTAACGATTTTGATTAAACTCGCTATATCGATGTAGAATTTAATTTAATATCATGTAAGTTTAATTCTGATCGAAATAGTCCGATGGGGCTTAAATGCAGATATTTTAAAGTACCTTTAATTTTGTATATTATATAAAAATAACCATATCATCTTATTACAATTGATAAAAAACAGGTAAATATATAAGTAGAACGAATTCAATAAACAACTAAAGGAGAAAACTGAAAAAAAAAAAAATGCAATTGTTACACGGCTTGGCCACTGGATTGCGCTGTCATCGCCTGACGCTCCAAGTAGTTCTAACACGGATTGATGAAAAAAAACTTTCTGAATTTCGTAGATAATATTATTTAATAAAAAACATCTTTCTATAAAAATCCAATGTAAATAATTTTTCAACAATATATTTTCGTTTCGAAATTTGTTTAAAAATTCTTATATTGATATTAATAACAGAGGTAAGTGAAAGTACAATAGTAGCGCGCACCAAAGTTTTCTACATAATATTCGGATGCATGCGTTTCCTTCTATTACTGACATGTAGACACCAATTACTGACAGTGCGAGAAACCAATTACTGACGCCCCGTACCAAGATGAAAATAATTTTATTTTCAACTTTAAAATAGAAAATGGAAAATTTTAAAATTGCAAAACAACTTATCGGATTCAAAACTATTGTTTAAGTAACAGCACGCGTTAGGAAATCATTAATATCATCAGTCGTTTGATCAAGAAATCTAAGTGAAAGGGGTTATGATTCGTAAATATTTATTAAGTCAATGAATTTTAAATGTTCAAACTAACAACTGTTTTTAACATAACTTAATTTCTTTCTGGATTTCGTATTTTCTAGTTATAATTGAACCTAAATACTTAAATTTCTTCAGGAACATATGATTTAATATCTTTAAATAATAAATAAATAATAAATATTACCGTTTTTCCACGCCTACAAACTTATTATTAATCTTTGTGGATGTAATTAGTTGACCGTTGAGAATTACTGGAAGGAATTAGTCCGGGTGGCGGTCATTAAATGAAACAACTAAATAGTTTCAACTATTTATTGTTTGCCAACGTTTCGATCCCCTTTGTGGGTCATCATCAGGGCTAAAAAGATACAAAAGAATATAATTTCAATGACATTACATACAATATTATATAACCTATTTAGCTAGAGAACGTTGGTATTAAAATATAACAGAAGAACTGTATATGTAAAAAAAACATAATTAAAATATAATTACCATAGTACAATAATGAACGTTTTATACAGAAAAAATAAAAATGTTCACTAAACAAAATTTACCCAGGTATCAATAATTTACATGAAATATACAGGAAATATCTCCACTCTACTTCATATTTTTATATTTCATATTTCATGTAAATTATTGATACCTGGGTAAATTTTGTTTAGTGAACATTTTTATTTTTTCTGTATAACACGTTCATTATTGTACTATGATCATTGTATTTTAATTATGTTTTTTTTACATATACAGTTCTTCTGTTATATTTTAATACCGACGTTCTCTAGCTAAATAGATTATATAATATTGTATGTAATGTCATTGAAATTAAATTCTTTTGTATCTTTTTAGCCCTGATGATGACCCACAAAGGGGGTCGAAACGTTGGCAAACAATAAATAGTTGAAACTATTTAGTTGTTTCATTTAATGACCGCCACCCGGACTAATTCCTTCCAGTTATTATTAATCTCTTCTAATTCTAAAATAAAGCTAAATCTTCTCCCACTCTACAGATGTTACACAATGACTTGGCACCCCGTGATCGGATAGAGCCGGTTAGCCAACCAGGATTTGTCAACAGCGATCAGGAGTGATTAGTAAAACAGCTCAGGAAGTGGCGGTTAATTGCGATTGTCTCCCTAACCGCGCCTTGTTGTGTCCGCTAGCTGCGGGTAATTGCTTTTGAGGGGCTAGTACGAAGATCTATACGTCCCATTAGTGAGTAAGTGAGTGGCTGGATTCGGCTTGAATTAGACCAATTTTACCCAAAAAAATTACTTTTTTCTGCTGGTTGGATCATCATCAGAATCTCCTAGTCGTTTGTAATTATAAGAATAAAAAAAAAGGGTCTTGGGTTCAATGCCTACAAGAGATACGTACTGTTTCACGGCTAACAGCTGAGCAAGGATGTGGTTAGGTCTAGATCACGCTCTGTCGGCAGGTTTTCGGTATCCACTTTATAGAGCATGAGTGTGCCCCAGGAGGATTTCGATACCCCCACGGTCGTTCCACGGCTGGAATAAAACAATAAATAATTCTGTCTCAGCTGGGATTCAAACCCGATACCCAAACAATAGTAGACGGCTAATCAATTATACATATTTTTACTGTTATTTTACCCTTTTTGAAAAATTTCAGCTCAATTAAAAATAACTGAGAAAACTTCACTTTTCAATTTTTAATAGAATGGCAAATACGGTTAAAGGATTTGGTTAAAACGTTAAATACCAGCTTACCGACTGTAGGTTAGCATTTTAAATTAATAAACATTTTATCCACAATATTCTTACACCCGGAAAGAATTTATAGTCTGTAAGAATATACAGAGGAGCGGCGTAGGCTAGTGGATAGAGCGCTAGGCTACTGTTCTCCGGGTCCTGGGTTCGAATCCCGGGTAGGGCAGAATATTAGCGGCGATCCAAGGGTATTGGGAGACCCTCCTGGAGGGGGGGGGCAGCCTCTATAAAGTGGGTACCTAAAAATGGGGAAAAATCCTGACGGCTGAGGGTGATATCGACCTAATTACCTCATTGCACCGTCTTTGAACTAAAAACAGTACGAATCACTATCGTTAAACAGCTTAAGACCCTTAATGAGTTGTAGACTTACATGTTTGTTTTTTTAGTATTCTAAGATGTTAAGGGTGTAACTCGTACTTGCTTACTTTGAAGGATTAACAACGTCTAAAGGTTCTCGAAAATATGGTACTGAATTTCCCAGTGGACTCTCACCTCTCCAAATAGGCCAAATATATTACGCATTACCTTATTCTCGAAAACTTGAAGGCAATGTTCATCCTTTAAAGTAAGCGACCACGTTTCACATCCGTATAGAACTGTTAGGCTAACTGTAGTATTTTAAGTTCTTACCTTTCAGTTTCTTCATAGAGACCGAGAACTAGGTTATTTCGCAACTGTATATAATAATACATGCAACAATGTATATAACATACAATAACTGCATTTTCCGTACCTAAATATTTAAATTGATCTTCGAGTTCAAATGTATGTCCTGGTATATCTATATCACCAAGATCTTCATTGTTTCTGCTACTAATCATATATTTCTTTTCATCTTTATTTGTTTCAGAGCAATACATCTTTACCGCTTTTTATTAACGTACTTGTTAGTGTTTTTTTTTTTTAATAATCAAACACATTTCTATTCCTTTAAAATAATCTACACAAACAATTGAAACTTATTTAAAACACTTCGGCGAACGTGAAAGTTTTCGACTTTTGAAAGTCGACTTTATGTATTAAAAAAATATTAAAGGAAAATATAACTTCTATTTTCTATTCTCTCGAACTCCTCTAAACTGTAAAAGTCTGAAATTAAACTTTATCTCTATCTTAAATAATATTTATAAAAACACTGATCAACAGTAGATTATAAGTACCTCCTTTCGTTCAAAGTGAACATAACTATTTTTTTAAGACCGTAAATCATTTCTCTAGAACTAGCCTTAGAACAGATCGTGGTCCTAGGAAGCGACCCTTCTCCCCAAAACAAACGACCACTCGACACAGCCTATTCGGAATTATCTCCACCGGGTTTCCATTGTCTGGAGCCTCCAGCGATTTTTGTATTTTTCCGTCTGTGGTGATTGAGTGACATCATCGAGCGAAATGTAGATTAATCAGTTTATTACCTACTTTGCATCACGACCCCAAAAATTCGATATAATAAAAATTTGAAACATAACATATTACATACAATATTACAACTTTTAAATATATTATATATCTATATATTTTTTTTTTCTGGATACGAATTTATTTTGGATCTATAACTTCTTACGTTCCCTCCGAAGGACGACAAAACTAAGACTATTTTGCTTATTATAACAATCTTAGGGTTATCGGCGAAGAATCCGTAACCTTGTCTACAGAAGACCGTTATACTAACCACTACACCACAGGTGACCTCTGCCCGGTTCTCGAGCAGGTTGTAGTAGAATAATTGTTTTTTTCAGCGAATATTGATGTAAAACCTGGCGGCAAGAGTACGAAACATCTATTAGGTTGTAAAATAACTTCGTAGCGTTTTTCAATATTTCAATTTAATCCTCTCTGTGTTTATAGAATCATTTTTGCTTGGTCAATAATGTTTACATATTCTAAAAAAGGATTAGTTAAGGTGCTTTTATGCATCAGTTTCACCGACAATCCTTATCTTGAAGTGGTATGTTAAGATTTAAAAAAAATGTTTCGTCATTTAATGAGTTTTTATATACGAAAACTAAAATCCGCGGCACAGACGGTTAACAAAGTTCTGCAGTGTGTATGGCAATGACGCCTTATCAGAAAGTGGTAAGTGGTTTGTTCGGTTTAGAACCGAACATTTTGACTTGGAAGACGCGAAGGGCTCGCGTCGTTCTTCAACTGTTTATGATGACCAAATTTAAGCATTGATCACATATAACGTTCACTCAACGACACGGGATGTCGCAGAAATGCTTAACATAAAAATATTCACAGGAATCCGAATTTTTATTGAAATTATCAGTGAAAAACGCTACGAACTTATTTTACAACCCAATATAGCTTTTTTCAGTCAAATTCATAATTTTTTCAGTCAAATTCATAATTTTTTCAATCGAATTCATAATTTTTTCAGTCAAATTCATAATTTTTTCAATCGAATTCATAATTTTTTCAGTCAAATTCATAATTTTTTCAGTCAAATTCATAATTTTTTCAGTCAAATTCATAATTTTTCAGTCAAATTCATAATTTTTTCAGTCAAATTCATAATTTTTTCAGTCAATTTCATTATTTCTTGTACCCATTTTATACAGTCAATTTAATGAGGTTTTGCTACCAAGAACATAACATTTTTAATAAATCTTGTTGTTATTTATCCATTTAACTTCACTTTATGTTACTGTGCTTAATCCGACGGTGCAGCGGGAGTCTTAAGTTTTGCCTATCCAGGTTTACTTAAGATAAGGATCTTTTACCAGTTCCACTTTTTAAATCTTTTAAGAGACACCTGCGGTGCACAAATATAGGTCCATCTGCTGGTTTTGGACTTGCGACCTTAAGCATAGAAGGCTGTTAGCTCCACAGGTGACCCTCGATACATTCAACAAGGTGTTTGAATCTGCCGGGTTTGACTTTGGACCCGTGAACTTGGACATATTAATCTTTAACACCTTGCTTAATGCATACAGGGTCATCTGTGGAGTAATGGCTAGCGTAACAGCCTCTTTAAAGGACAAAATAACCAAGATTTTTACTCCCTAAAAGCAAATATAGGGCCATCTGCCAGGTATGAACTCGCTATCTAGTGGATAGAAGGCTGTTATGCTAGCCACTACTCACCGGTGACCCCCAATGCATTCAACCAAGTGTTTGAATCTGCCCGGTTCGAACCCGTGACCTTGGGCATATTAATCTTTAACACCTTTCTGAATGTATCCAGGGTCACCTGTGGAGTAGTGGCTAGCCGTAACAGCTCCCTATGCTTAAGGTCGAAAGTTTAAAACCAGCAGATGGCCCTATATTTGCTTTAGGGAGTAAAATCATTGGTTATTTCATCCTTTAAAAGGCTGTTATACTAGCCATACTCCACAGGTGACCCTGGATACATTCAGAAAGGTGTTAAAGATTAATATGCCCAAGGTCACGGGTTCGAACCGGGCAGATTCAAACACTTGGTTGAATGCATTGGGGTCACCGGTGGAGTAGTGGCTAGCATAACAGCCTTCTATCCACTAGATAGCGAGTTCATACCTGGCAGATGGCCCTATATTTGCTTTTAGGGAGTAAAAATCTTTGGTTATTTTGTCCTTTAAAAGAGGCTGTTACGCTAGCCATTACTCCACAGATGACCCTGTATGCATTAAGCAAGGTGTTAAAGATTAATATGTCCAAGTTCACGGGTCCAAAGTCAAACCCGGCAGATTCAAACACCTTGTTGAATGTATCGAGGGTCACCTGTGGAGCTAACAGCCTTCTATGCTTAAGGTCGCAAGTCCAAAACCAGCAGATGGACCTATATTTGTGCACCACAGGTGTCTCTTAAAAGATTTAAAAAGTGGAACTGGTAAAAGATCCTTATCTTAAGTAAACCTGGATAGGCAAAACTTAAGACTCCCGCTGCACCGTCGGATTAAGCACAGTAACATAAAGTGACGTTAAATGGATAAACAACAACAAGATTTAATAAAAATGTTATGTTCTTGGTAGCAAAACCTCATTAAATTGACTGTATAAAATGGGTACAAGAAATTATGAAATTGACTAAAAAAATTATGAATTTGATTGAAAAAATTATGAATTTGACTGAAAAAATTATGAATTTGACTGAAAAAATTATGAATTTGACTGAAAAAATTATGAATTTGATTGAAAAAATTATGAATTCGATTGAAAAAATTATGAATTTGACTGAAAAAATTATGAATTTGACTGAAAAAAGCTATACATTGTACTGAACCCAAGATGGATTGTTGAGGTGCAGGTTATTGTGAATGAGAAGCGAGCGTATTATTCATTCTCCAAAAGCTGACCAAGGATCGCTTATTCCAGCTAATTACCTGACGGACTTAGACGCGAGGAATCCAGGATGTGGGGTTAAAAACAATGGAGATTATCCAGCGAGATAAGGGTAATGCCTCTTGAAGAAGGAAAAAGCTCGGGTCACAATCAGCCATCTCTCGAGAACCAGAACGAGACATGCAAATCATCTGGATTCTCTTCACGGAACGCTATATTATCTCCAGTCAGCTCTCAGCTTAGCTGAATACGATGGAGTTTCGGGCAGTGTTAAGTTCATTTTAAGTAGTTTCCAGAAGGAAGGCTTACTGATGTTTCATTTAGCATGTTAAATAAAATCGTTTGTGTTATAATGCCAAGTATCTAGAATAACACGCAATGAAAAATCACTCAAGTAACAGACTTAGTTTATATAATTAGTTTATAGTTCGTGATCTATGATCTGACTCTGGAAACAATACAAAAATCTAGTGCGCGCAACATAAGATTTTCACTTACAGCTAGTGATATTAAAAGGCTAAATAACTAATTATTGGGTTGCAAAATAAGTTCGTAGCATTTTTCACTAGTGATTTAAATAAAAATTACAGATTCTTGTAAATATTTGTAATCAATTATTATCAAATATTTTTAGCCAAGCGAAAAGTCAAAATTTTCGGTTCTCAAATTTTTGATAATTTCTTTAACCGACGGATTTTCCTTTTCGGAAATAAAAAATCATTAAATGGCGAATATAAATGTTTTTCTCTTCCATTTTAGGAAAGCAAAACACCACTTAAAGAAAAGGAATCTCGGTTGAAACTGGTGCATGAAAGTACCTTAACTAATCCCTTTTTAGAATATAGAAACATTATTAACCAAGCAAAAATGATTTTATAAACACTGAGGGATTAAATAGAAATATTGAAAAACGCTACGAGTAAGGCGATGCTCCAAGTTTCAAATTTTAGCGCCACAACCATGGTAAGTTTTGAGATACTGCAATGACCAGAAAATCGAGTGAAATGGCACTTTCTTTGATAAATAAAGAAGGTTAATCGTTTAGATCATTTTTTTTTTTTTTTTTCTAATCTTTATATATTTTTTATACACGTATGTGGTTTTCAAACGTTTTTCTTTATTTTCACATGTCTCCGAACCATTCAAGTTGTCTTTTTGCCCCAGAGCTTGGGTGTACTGATAAGCCGTTCCAAATACCTCACACCTTGTTCAGATGCCAGGCGTGACTCAACGAGAATTCTGTAAAACCAACGTCGGTACTCAATTCGGAAACTTTTTGCAAATCGCGGGACCTAATTCGGACTCTTCTCTCCACCCCCGCCCTATGCTGGCCCTCAACTTTGGCGAAATTCCTCCGGTTGCCGGACTATACCTGTTAATACCTGGGCCGTATAAACCAAGGGATAAGGAAACTCTAGACAGAGCTGCATCATGTATGAGAGCAGTTTATGAATTCCCTGTTGGGGCCGAGAGTTAATCCCCAGGGCAGTAATTTAATAGTCCTGGGGTGGACATTGATAATTACCTAGTGGCAATAACGGGCTAGGGCTGAGCCAGGTTAATCCCGGGCTTAATCCCGAGGTGACCAATATAGCACAAAGGTTCTCATTATTAGCAAATCGCTCTCTCTGTTTCCCGACAAAGGGTTAGTGGTTTGTTTCCAAATCTCTCGGCAATGGATTTAGTGGATTATAATGGATTCCGGCTTCCCAACTTCTTATTTAGTTTTGGAAGTAACTCTTCATTTATTTATTATCATGGAGCATGAGGAAAGTATGGGGATTATAAAATTATACAGAATATTCGCAAAGATTTGGACTAAAAATCTCAAGACTCCATATTCAAACAGTTCAATGGTAGGATAATTATTTATTTTATAATTTTTTAGAAAGCTCGATTCAATATTTCATTTTTAAATAAGCAATCAATAACTTCCTTTGTATTTAACACACACACATTCTTTTTTTCATTACATATATTGCTGCTATACGTCCTAATTATGTCTATTGGCTCACTGTTTATTTTATTTATTTATTAGTGTGTGTATATAAAGTGATAATAAAAGGGACAAATCGGGAAACGTTGAAAAACAATGTGATAGATTTTGAAGACAAATAAATTTAAAAGCTATTGATTGCTTATTTAAATATGAAACTATTTATTTTGTTTAATCACCCGTAATACAGCTTGAGGTAAAAACCCTTAATACATCAGGTTTGTTTGAATTTTGCCTATTCAGTTTTAATTGGGATAGGGATCTTTAACGAGCACCTGACAACCAACAGATTCGGGAACACCTTTTTACGTCCCTTCCCAAAGACAGCATAACTAAGGATTTTTTACTCCCCTCCACCTGCGTGTTTGAACCCATGAACTTTGGCGTTGAAGGCTGTTATGCTTGCAACCATGCTACAGGTGATCCTACGCAATCCATGTTTTCCGCAAACACTCTAAAAAAAATTAAATGATCAAAAATCTCTTATTACTATATTATTAAACCAACTTATTTATGCCGTCTTTCGGACATTCACAGTAGCATAAAGTGGCGTTAAATAAACAAACAAACAAACATGGATCGCGTTATCATTTTATACTTATGGAAATACGGAAAGTATCAATATTATAGAAAACGTTATCCCATAAAATATGCTTACAATGAGACGCCATGTGGCCAATCAAAAGGCGCGAGCCTACAATGGCTGGATAAAAAGTGACGAGAACCCACGGAGCGGGAAATTGCTAGGTTTCCGGTAACCGCTGGACAAAAACCGGCTTCCGGGTGAATTATCTCCAAGGCTCTGGCTAGATCAAGGAGGCACTGATTTGAATCGTCCAATAATTGGTCGATATGTAACCTCTTTGGGTGAAAAGAAAAATACCAAAAGCGTAAATAATAAGACGATTTTGTAACTAATTGTAAGGCAAATAGTCGTCGTTCAGATTAAATTCGGTATTTAAGTTGAGTCAACAGTTACCGGTACTTTTTCCTTAAGCTGGACAGTTTTAGTTGTGTCTGGAGATTAGCCTTGCTGTCAAAAGCGATTTTAGTGAGATTCATGCTTTCTACGAGAACTTTTTTTATACCATCTCGTTTAAACCAAGATATGCACCTCGTTCATGGGCATACTAGGAGAAGTCCAGAGAGGCTACGTTCACGCTCCAACAGAAATAAAAAAATTTGGTGCGCGCGACACACGACTTTCACTTACTTCTGTTGTTTAATCAATTTTAGAAGTTTTAAATACATTTAGATTTTAAAATAAAGTGTTAAAGAAATAATTAAGATATTAAAATAATTATAAGATGACGTTATTGTTTCGGGAAATGTTTTAAGATTTTCCTAAAAACTACTCTATTTTTTTTACAATTGCTATATCGGAGTAAAATTAAATGGGCTTTAATACCATGTAGGGCTCATCCAAATAGCATTGGTCTAAGAGGGCTTAAATGCTGCAATTTTGAAATTTATTCTTCTAAATTAATATCGAAGATAGGAATAAATTAATCATAGTTCTGAAATTGATTTTTTTAAAGTCGTAGATTATATTTTTTTAGTGAAGATTATTGATCTCGTTATTTTTCCTAATCAGATGTCTGAAAACTAATAACAAATCATATAGAGTATAACATTTCCAATATTTCTCTGGCCAACTGACATATAAAACCTACAACGAGTAACTTTTTCAAATATAAAATTCTTCGACACTACAAATTATATTTAAAATTTTCAGTAAGACACAAGTAAGCCAACAGCTGTGGGTTTATCGCCTTCGTTGCACGTGTAGGTTTATTTGGATAATCTTTTAATTTATGCATGTACACACACGAGAAAATCATGTGCTTGCGTCTTAGTCAAACATGTGTACAGACGCACTTTGAGCATTTTTTCCTGGATTGTTTAGGTTTAATTCGATATCATGAGAAGTAATAATCCCTAGTCCGTTAACTGCAAAAAAGACAGCATTAATTGAGGTTATGAAGGTTATGAATGAGGTCGCGGATTTAAATCCGGCGGATGTCCTTAGGAGGGAATGTAAAATAAAGGGGACATGCCTGTGCGATGCCAGGTACTCGTTAAAGATCCCTATCCTTATTAAACCTAGATAGGCAAAATTTAGGACTTCCACTGTAACCTTGTTCGATTAGCCACAGTAGCATAAAGTGACGTTAAATAAATAAACAAACAAATATCGCGGTAATTTTGTGAGTTGTCTCAGAGATTATTTCTTTCTGGTTGAATAAAGAGTCGCCTAATTATTTAGCAAAAATTAAGACTCCCACCGTAGATAGAATTGTCTGATTAGCCTAATAGTGTAAACTAATTTTTTTTAAATAATAAGAAAGTAAAAATCTGGTGCGGGCAACACACGACTTTCCCTTACCTCGATTTTTAAAATCAATGAAAGAATTTTCAAATACAGTTAGAGATAAAAATACGTGAAACTATTAAGGAATTAATCAAATTGAATTTATATATAAACATGTGTTTTATTAAAAAATCTATTATATTATTATCTAAAATAATCAGTTAGTTTTATCTTCTTCTCATCACTCTCTATTAACTTCTAAAAGCTTGTGTATGAGATGATATTTTTTCTAAAATCTTTAGCTTTCCAACGGTATATCATACATGTACTGCTCTTATGTTCAAAAACGAAAAATTTCATTAAAAATAAATTTTTTCTGTTTTCTCCTTTAGTTGGGTATCGAATTTATTCAATTTATATATTTACCTGTTTTTCATAAGCGCTAACAAGATAATCTAGTTATTATTATTGAATCTAAAAAATTAAAGGTACTTTAGAGGAAGAAAATTTAAAATATCGGCATTTAAGCCCTGTCAGACCATTTTTATCCAAATAAAACCTACATGATATTAAAGCCCATTTAATTTTACATCGATATAGCGAGTTTAATCAAAATCGTCGGAACCGTTTTTGAGAAAATCGAAAAAAGGTGCAAAATGCATGGTATAAAGTGCCTCTTCTGGTAAGCTCATTTTGATGAAAAAAGTTTTGTCACGTCTCGGGCGTATAGTTGTCTTAAATATGAAATTTCAGTTTCATAGGACTTACCGTTTCCGCCCGGGAGTTACCACACACACACACACACAGACACAGACACACACACACACACACACACACAGACCTTTTTGCGGGACTTGGTTATTTGGACTCAGGGGACCCTAAAACATGTATTTCCGTTGAAAACTGGAATTCGAAAATTTCACGATCGCAATACTTTCCTTACTATATATAGTAAGTGAAAGTAAAAATTAGGATACTATATCTGGTTTTTCGAGCCTGAAATATGCCGGATTTTTTAATAAAGACTATAAATATGTAATTTATTTTATTTTTCTAAAGTTATTCTCAAATGTCTGAGATACAATAAGAAATCATAACAACGTTGTCAATGTCTTCATGCCCTAAAATCCATACAACGTCTAAACAAAATTTCAAATAAGTTATTAAGTTTCAATTTCAAATTCAGTTTTTTTTTATTAAATATGAACAATACGAAGAAGAGAAGAAAAAAACGCTCCTAGGGATCTTGTTCGAGAAAAATCGTAGTCTCGAATGGGTTAAGCATTGTCTGATTAGTCATAGCAGCACAAAAGTGAAGTAAAATGAATCAACAAACTTATTGATCATTAAGAAGCACGATCATTCTTCCTACGGTTTGTGTGAGAATTCGTGTCAAGTAGGCTGGAGTTTCCAAGGGAAGTGACATTTTAAAACTTTGCCTACCAAAGTTACACGGAAGCCTCGAGGACCCTTAATGGGTGTCAAGCCTCGCTATATTAAAAGGAACTTTTTAAGCTTTTAGCGGGGGATTAATAAGAATATAAGACAACACAACTTAATCCCGGGGCAACGTGGATCAACAGTTTTAGCAGACTATCTGAAATGTAAATTTTGGCCCTCGCCGCTACTCCCTCTAAAATTAAGGCTTTAAAACCGAGAGAGGAAAGGGAATAATGAGAGGGCGATAACAAAATCTCAAGTGGGAGAGTAATCCGTTGGGAACAATCGCTGCCGAGGTCTCGAGTGCACGCGGGATTAACTCTCGCTGAATAATTCCTTTTGTCGGGGGGGGCCCAGCCTCCTCCCCCTGTTTCTTCACCCGCGCGCCAAAAAGGCAGGATGGTTCAGGTAGGCTCGCATTGTGAGCTCGGATTAGGACGTCCACTCCATCCGATGTGTGCAAGGGATTCGCAAGGGAGTCTATACAAAGCCCGACTTACATCCGTCCTCGTAAGGGTATCGATCACTTATACGTACTTCTTTATCGTAGAACGTTCACTGACATATAAATATTACATTCTTTTACTATATATGTGATATATAGTTTGTTTGTTTATTTATTTAAAGTCACTTTATGCTATTATGGCTAATCGGACGATGCTACAATGGGAGTCCTAAATTTTGCCTATAGGTTTTATTAGGATAGGAATCTTTGACGAGTATCTGACATCGCACAGACTTGGGACCACCTTTTAACGTCTCCTCCGAAGGACGGCATAACTAAGGATTTTTTACTCCCATTAATCCTAGGACCACCTGCGGGTTTGAACGGACCACCTTTGGCATGGGAGGCTTTTATGCTAGCCACCGTGTATATATAGTAAGGGAAAGTATTGCGATCATGAAACAATTTTAATTCCAGTTTTCACCGGATATACACGTTTTAGGGTCCTCTGGGTCCAAATGTTCTCACTCTGTGTGGTAAGTCTAGCGCGAAAACGAGTATTATAAAACTGAAATTCATATTTAATAAAACCCAAGATGTTGGAGCAACTTTTTCATCAATTAAAGTAGCTAACCAGTAGAGTCTCTGTATACCATGCATTAACCCCTTTTTACGATTTTATTAAAACGCCTCTAACGATTTTGATTGAACTCTCAACCATGTAAAATTTAATGCACTTTAATATGGTGTAGGTTTCATTCTGATTGACGTAGTCTTGACATGGCTCAAATGCCGATATTTTCAATTTTCTTGCTCTTATGTACCTATAATTTTGTTGATTCTATAAAAATAATTATATCGTCTTTTTAGCGCTGATAAAAAAAACGAAAAAATATAATTTGAATGAATACGATATCCAACTAAAGGAGAAAATAGCAAACATATTTTTGTATGCATTTTTGTGTTTTTTAACATAAAAACAATAATATAGACGTATAATATACAGAAGGAAACTCAATGTAATCAATTCCTTTTATCTCTAAATGTATTTAATAATTCTTAAATTGATTTTAATAACATAGTTAAGTGAAAGCCGTGTGTTCCAGGAACCAGATTTTATTTATTTACAATTAATTGTTTGACCAAATTGTTGTTTGATATCTGGAAAATAACGTTTCAAAATATAAAAGTTCGCTTCTAAAATATAAAATTTCAATTTTATACACCTCGTTTTCGAGCATACATACATACACATTGGGCCTTTTCGCGGGACTTGTTTAATAAGAATCAGAGGACCATGTATGCGTGTATTTCCGTTGGAAACAGAAATTCAAAAATTTTCAGATCTCAATACTTTTACTTACTATATATGGTATATCATATATAACTAAGTGAAAGTAAAAATTATTTCATAACTTTATTTTCATTGAAAGGTTGTAAACACAATTTAATTATTCATTTAAAAGAAGCGTTAGCACAGATAGTTTTTCCAACTGTAATATTGGCATTGTAAAACTGAGATATAGATGAACTTTTTTCCGCAGCAGAAGAAAAAAACAGAGGATATGCAGCTATAAGGGATCTAAGATTCTCGCATATGGACTTATACATATACATATGTAGAGAAACTTTTTTCTAATTTCCAGAGACTTGCTCGTATATCTCCTCTTATTAGGGAAGCAATTATCGAACGATAGCGTACAGTATCGATTTAAAGAGAATAAAAAAATAAAACTCGATAAGGATATAAGAAAGTGATATCGATAGAAGCATATTTTATGAATCCATGGAGGACTATGGACATTCCGATTGGAGCGATACCGGCGGGGTTCGGACCTCAACCTACAGCAAGGTCGGGACCACTTCGCCGCTTCTTCAAGCATACTTTCTCGCGTGCCCGAAAAGGAAAAGGATACTTAGCCCCTTCATTTCTTTTTATTCCTGGAGGATGTGACGCGATATGAATCTCAAAGGATGGGCGGACCATACCTGAGTTCGGAGCGTCCCTTTTTGGACATCACGTATTCAAAACCATAACCTAGTGTTCGAAAGAGGTGGGGAGGCAAATCCATATTCAATCTTGTCAAAATAAAAAAAAAAAAACGTCGACAACAACCGACTTATTAGAAAGCTTTTATTATTTCGATTGAGTCATAGGCGAGAGAGATGGGCAGGAAATGATTGAGAGATCTTTTGATATCTACAATACAATGCACCAAGCGATGTCTTTACTTCATTAAAAATTAATATTATCATATGAAAGTTTATTATCGGGCTG
This sequence comes from Piezodorus guildinii, assembly GCA_023052935.1. Lineage (NCBI taxonomy): Eukaryota > Metazoa > Arthropoda > Insecta > Hemiptera > Pentatomidae > Piezodorus > Piezodorus guildinii. The sequence goes on from CM041294.1 coordinate 92,243,086, forward strand.
TTACACATTAAATGATCGTTTGTACAATAGAATCAGGAAGAAAATAAAAAATTGAGATCAAATCTAAAATATGTTTTATTCAAATTATTTACCATAATTTTCGACAGACCCATGCCAACGGCTAACGAAGTTTTTTATCCCAATTTAGAAAAACATTGAGTTGAAAGATATTCAGAAAACGTATATTTAATAATTTAGGATGGCTGAGGAGATTGATCAGGGAAATATGAAGAGTGTAGTAGGCCTTTTATATTTATCCGTTTCTTATGAATGGTGACGAGATGAAATGGCTATTTTTTTTTCTAATCTACAAAATTAAAGATAATTTATGGGAAGAAATTTTGTCATTTAAGCCCTGTCATACTATTTCAATCAGAATTAAACATGCAAAATATCAAAACCCATTCAATATTAGGAATCGTAATAAGGTGCAAAATGCATGGTATAAAGTGGGCCTTCTGATTTGCCGATTTTGATTTTTTTTAAATTAGCTTGTATGTGTATCAATACTTTACCTCACAATACATTTCATATTTAGGTAATTGGACGTAAACATTTTTACTCTTTTATTTAATAACTTTAATTTTAAAAATAAAATAATAGAAATGAGGTCAAAAAAGTTCGATTCAGAGGGAATTAATATATTCACGAAGCCTGCATGGTTTTACGAGGCCTTTGATGATAGCTTATTTAAATCAACTTTGAACTTATATGATATAAAAATCTATTAAATATTACTTCCACATGGTGAGTGTAGTCGAAATCGTTATAGGCGTTTTTTGAGAAGATCGTCAAAAGGTGCAAAATGCATGGTATAATGTGGTTCTTCTGGTTAGCTGATTTTGGTGAAAAAGTTGCTGTAACATACACTGTGCTGAATATACAATTTCAGTATCCTGCGACTTATCGTTTTCGAGATAGACCTACCGCACATACACAGAGCTTTTTGCTGGACTTCGTTATTTGGCCTAAGCAGACAACAAAACGAGTTTTTTCCGTTGAAAACTGGAATTAGAAAATTTTCAGGATCGCAATACTTTCCCTTACTATATATTTGATATATAAGTAAGTGAAAGTTAAAATAGTCATGCATCATTTTAAAAGCCCTTTAAGGGTCGATTATTTTTTTTTTCATGCCTTCCCATTTCGGCTTCCGCCATAAGGGATCTGGCAGCCCAATACTACTCCGATCTTGATGGAGTTTTAGCTCTTATTTTTGTAACCGAAAGCATACTTCTAGATGTATTTGTATAAATGAAATTTAGTCCATTTATTTTAATTTGAGAAATAAATGACGTTGTTAAGCTCGCACCAGATTTTTTCCTTACTTTTTCTCCCCTTTAAAAAAGTCATTATTTTTTAAGTATTCCTATTAAACGGCGATCTGGAGAATTCAAAAAGAGTTTCGACTTTGATACCCGATACCTTTCCGCCCAAATTAATGGGACCACATCCCCCTAACTCAGGACTAATCCCTCAGAGAATCGCAAGATCACAAAAGACATCGGGCGCCGAAGGAGCTTCGACAAAAATGGAACAAAGAATTTTTTGAGAGTCGGCGGCTTAAGACCTTTCAGCGGCCGTCGGAGGGGCTTCGTCAAGTGAATACTTAATTACCGAGTCGAGTCTTTGATCATTTAAGGAAGAGAGGAGAAAAAAAATATTAATTATAAGATATGGCTAATGAAGGAGATGTCTGACCGCTAAGTCCCTGTTTAAAGAAGTGAAACCGCTTCTTACTTCTTCCAGGCTTCGTGGGGCTTCCTTTCATTAACGTTTTAATCCAAGTTCTGTCCGTAAAATCCTTAGGAAGGGGCTTAATTTGTAATCTTGAGACAATAACCAAAGTTTCTTTTTCTTCCCTTAACAATAAATAAATAAATTAGCAATGAGCGTAGGAGACAGAATTAACACATTCACGCCGGGTTGACTCACCGATGGGTCACGCTTAACTATCCCGTGGAACGACGTGCATCACAGGTGAGCTACTTGTTTTTAGAAAATGAGTTTTTTTTTATTTTTCTCAACATTAAATGTTGCAGGAATTAACAAGCTATAACAATAGTTCTTAAATATTTTATAACTTACAACATGCTCCCTCAAAGGACTTTTATCGGTTAATTTCATTTAATTACTCTTCTTAAAGAATTTTATTTAGCTGTGCGTGATTTCTTTCCATACTTTTATCCCCATAAATAAGAATATGATATATAATATAAGAATTATTTTTAATAACAAATAATAATATAAAAATTATTTTTAATAATAAATAATAATATAAGAATTATTTCTAATAACAAATAATGATATAAAAATTATTTTTAATAATAAATAATAATATAAGAATTTTTTTAATAGCAAATAATAATATAAAAATTATTTTTAATAATAAATAATAATATAAGAATTATTTTTAATAGCAAATAATAATATATTTTTTTTTTTTATAATAAATAATAATATAAGAATTATTTTTAATAATAAATAATAATATAAGAATTATTTTTGTTAATAATATAAGAATATTTATTAATTATTTCAATAACTACACCTTCAAGTGATATATGTATGTCAAAACTGTTATCAAAACAATATCGCATTAAACACGTTGGAACTTGCAACAGTACCGCCCAGCCCCACGAAGTAGCTAAGACAGTCCCGCCCGTCGGAGAAAAAACGTAGATTTTTACGTGTTAAGATACACTTTTTACTTTCACTAACCTATTTACAAAATATATAGTAAGGGAAAGTATTGCGATCGGGAACATTTTCAAATTCAAGTTTTTAACGGAAATATAGGTTTTAGGGGTTTCCCTGAAAAAAAGTCTGTATATGTGTGTGTGTATGTGTGTGTGTGTGTGTGTGTGGGTTACTGTCTGTCTGTGTGTCCGCGTGTTTGTGGTAAGTCAAGCGCAAAAACGAAAACACGTACAAAACTGAAATTTCATATTTAAAAAAAACTATAAGCCTGAAATATCGGCTGACCGGAAGTGCTACTTTATACCATACGTTAAGAACCTTTTTTACAATTTTCTCAAAAACGGTTCTAACAATTTTGATTAAAATCAGACAAAGGAATCAAACATTTGTTCCAGCACTAGTTCAAAACCGTTTAAAGATTGTGCATGGAAACAAAATCAGTGACGTTTCCAAATGTAGAAACATAAACCCAAAATCCGCGATTCAAAGTTCGAGCAAGCGCAGAATAGAATCTATACATTCCCAAGACTTTAAAAAAATATATTTGAATAATATTGTCTAAGTCTCTAGGGCGATTCATCTAAACAGTTTTCCTAAAAGAGACTTAATTTTTGACTAAGACCCTTCATAGGCTGTAGATGTTCAGGTTTTTACTTTCACTTACCTTTATATGAAATATATAGCAAGAGAAAGTATTGCGATCGTGAAAATTTTCGAATTCCAGTTTTCAACGGAAATACACGTTTTAGGGTCCTCTGAGTCCAAATAACCGAGTCCCGTAAAAAGGTCGTGTGTCCGTGTGTTTGTGGTAAGTCAAGCGCGGACACGAAAAGACGTACAAAACTGAAATTTCATATCTGAAAAACTATACGCCGAGATGTTACAGTAACAGTTTTACTAAAAGCAGCTGATGCTAATTTGTACCATGCATTTTGCACCTTTCTAAAAAAAGGCTTTAACGATTTCGATTAAACACGCTATATGGATGTAGAATTTAATGGGCTTTGATATGATGTAGGTTTTATACTGATTGAAATAGTCTGGCAGGGCTTTAAATGTCGATATTTTGAATTTTCTTCCTCTAAAGTACCTTTAATTTTGTAGATTTAAAAAAATAGGCACATGTTCTTATTAGCATTGATAAGTAACGGCTAAATATGCATGTTGAGAGAATTTGATTAACAACTAAAGCAGAAAAGTGCAAACATATTTTTTATGCAAAAACTACAAAATATAAATAAAATAACCGATTAAATATCAGTTACTGAGGTCAATCTTGTCTGTCTATGAAATGTCTTTAGCAATCTTATTTATCAATCTTCCATTTAACTAATACTCTGATTTCTGTGCTTAGTATAATAAAAATAAAATTATAAAAAATGTAAATAAAAAAACTTATCTATACATCACCGATTACTATAGTCAATACTGCTTAATTTCAGGAAATAGAATCATGTAGCTTACCTGAAACATATAAAAAAAATAAAATAATAAAACAATGAAATATGTAACCCATCATAATATATATATATATATATATATATATATATATATATATATATATATATATATATAAAGAAATTTAATAGAATAACAGTTAAATAAAATCGAAAAGTATATGAACATTAGAGGGAAGTAAATATAATCAAAAAAATATTAAGAAATTAAAATAAAGTACATCCGCTGAATTTATTTATTTTAAAATCTATTGTATGTACCAAGAGCAAGAATGCATACTAGACTACTATAACACTTATTATTATTTTATTTTATTATTTTTAAAAATGAGCCTTTGTGATCGACCAAAAAAAAAAAAAAAAAAAAAATATTTTATGGTCAAGCTATAACTTATGAGAGATCTGACTCCCTGATGACTAGGTTATTATTGATAGATAATAAATGTAAGGTGTTCTGGAATCAGGTAATTTAATTTGAATTATCAAATGAAAATCGAAATAAAATAAAATAATAGTAAATAGTTACGCAGTCCTGTATAAATGCTTTTGGTTTATTATTTTCAAAAGTTACCATTGAATGTTACCGCGAGATTTGATTTGGGAATAATTACTTTCACTTACGATATATAGTAAGGGAAAGTATTGCGAGAAAATTATCGAATTCCCGTTTTCAACGGTAATACACGTTTTAGGGTCCCCTGAGTTCAAATCACAAAGTCCCGCGAAAACGTCTGTGTGTGTGTGTGGTGTGTGTGTAACTCCCGGACGGAAACGAAAAGTCCTATGAAACTGAAATGAAGACTACTATCCGCCCGAGATGTTACAAAAAACATTTTTATCAAAATTGGCTAACCAGTAGAGCCACTTTGGACCATGCATATTGCACATTTTTATGATTTTCTAAAAACGGTTCCGACGATTTTGATTAAACTCGCTATATCGATGTAAAATTTAATTGGCTTTAATATCATGTTAGTTTCATTATGATTAAAATAGTTTGACAGGGCTTAGATGCCGATATTTTAAATTTTCTTCTTAAGTACCTTTAATTTTGTAGATTCTATGAAAATAACTATATTACCTTGTTACCACTGATGAAAAACAGGAAAATATATAAATTTAATGAATTCGATAAACAACTAAAGGAGAAAACTGAACAAATATTTTTTTCTTCCTTTTTTTGTTTTTGAACACAAGAATAGTAATATGGATGTATAATGTACCGTTAGAAAGCTAAACATTTTAGAAAAAATATTATCTAATACACAAGCTTGTAAATGTTTATATAGTGTTGAAAAGCCGATAAAACTAACTGATTATTTTAGATGATAATATAATTGATTTTTTAATAAAACACATGTTTCTTTAGAAATTCAATTTAATTAATTCTTTAATAGTTTCACTAATTTTAATCTCTAACTGTATTTGAAAATTCTTCAATCGATTTTCAAAACGGAGGTAAGTGAAAGTCGTGTGTTGCCCGCACCAGATTTTTTAATTAAGTTACTTTCAAATTTTTTAGCATGAGTCAATCTATTCGATATGGATACATATATGTAACTCACATATTTTAATTGCTTACGATAGAAAACACAGACGTGAGATAAAAAAAAAAAAAAATTCATAAGTCGTATATATGTATAAACTGTGATGTATTGTAGGCATAATATAATATGCCTTCAGGAAAAATTATATAGATTCCCGTAAAAGATATATTATTACATATGTTGTATGTTTTTGTTTGATGAATGGTATAACATGTATATAACTACAACGTTTAATAACTTATATAATAAAATGGAATCACTTTTCAGTTCATGAATTCCGACTAAATAAAGTCAACCATAAAAAATCGAATCCCTTGACTTAAAAGATCGTTACATTTCATAGAGCTCAAAAGCTAAAAAATTTCATATTTTCCTAAAATCAATAGAGATAAAAATTGAACTTCATACGCAAATCATTCAGCAATAAAGAATTATTCGGAAAAGCATTTTGCGAAAGTAACATATTTTTATCTTCAATTATTTTAAATATTATTCAAGTGCAGTGGTTGATTTAGAAACTTATATAGTAAATAAAAAAATAATTCAACTCGAAAATTGGTCTTTGATAATTAAGATTGTCAAATTCCAATTACAAAAATATATAGATGGCTACAAATTGACATTTAGTTACTATTGGCCCTATTCCGATGATTCGTTTTCCGTTTAGTAGGAGATTTGTTCATCATTATCATAAAAAAAACAAAAAAAAAAACATATGCAATTGTAAAAATATAAATTATACATTATCAAAGCATAGTCAATATACATAAATTTAATTTTAAAGATACACAAATTTTAAACTCTGGACAAAAAACAAAAACAATGGAAACAATATATATTACTAAAAATATTTTTTTAAAAAATACCTCGCAAAATCCTAGATGCTACTTATTTCGTCATAAATAAAATTATCCATAATGACCTTAATATCCCATTTATGGCAGACCTTTCTCGTACCAGATATACCACTTTTAATTCCAAAACCCCAACCCATATAAACCCTCTTGTCCACCACCTATCAACCTCATATATTCCTGACAACCCTCAGAGGCGATATTAAAGAACATGGCCTCAGGATCTACTTACTTAAATAAACATCGAAGTACTAACGCTGGGTAGTTTCTTCACAAGCCTTTTACGCCCTTTATTATAATTCAACACTTTTACTTATTGTATTTATGTTAATATACAGTTGTCAAATTTAAAAAAACAGTAAATTATAATAATTGTGATCATGAAAAAGATAGTACGTAAATTATGTAATAAGTGATTAAAAAAATAAAATAAAAATACAGTAACTAATTTTATTTAATGACGTTTTATAAAAACAAAAGAAGAAATTATTTTAATAATTTTAGACCTATATTAATATATATATATATGTGTGTGAAAGGATATAGATTGTAGTATGGATATTTTTTCAATTTTAAATTATTGTATTCTTGATTTTAATATATATTTTTGTTTTTATGGGAGAAGTTAGTTCAGGGTGCAGTCAAAAGAACACACAATTAAGTATAAACTGAATTTACTGGTTCTGACAATGTTTGTTATGACGCTCTCCTTCAAACACCCTGAAGAAGGGCTATAATTTACTAATCACATTGAAAAAATGTTGAAAGAATTAATATGTGACAATGAAATGATAAATTATTTTAACAGAATAACAGAATTATTCATATATAGGAACTTAATATGAATAATACTACAGAATTAAATGACCTATATTAGGATATAATATGGAAATAAATATGATATTTAAAAATCTGAAGATGAGGAATAGGTACCTCGAAACGTAATGTTTTAATAATCATGGTTTATATATGTTATGATAAATAAATATATGAATAAAATCTTAAATTACTCTTCTATAATAGAATTGATATAAAATGATAAAAATATATTATTTGTGAGAATAAATAAAAAGGTTTTATAGAAGAGAAATGGTCTAATTTGAATTACATAAACAGATATATACTCTTCGTTTTAAAATTAAAAATATTCTGGTGCGGACAACACACGACTTTCACTTACCTCCGTTTTTAAAATCGATCAAAGAATTTCCAAATACAGTTAGAGATAAAAACGACTGAAATTATTAAAGAATTAATTAAATCGAATTAATATAGAAAAATGTGTTTTATTAAAAACCCTATTATATTATTTTCTAAAACAACCAGTTAGCTTTATCGACTTTTTATCACTCTTTGTTCAATTTTACAACCTTGTGTATATGATAATATATTTTCTAAAGTCTTTCTTTTTCAAACGGTATATTATTAGTCTATATTATTGTTCTTATGATAAAAAACAAGATTGGCGCGCTGTGCTTCATTGACAAGCCGCCAGGTTGCAGCACGGTCAACGTGTATTTCCCTTTTCGGGAAACCAAACAACAGTTAGTTTTATCGGCTTTTCATCACTCTCCATTACCCTTTATGATTCCGTGTATCAGATAATATTTTTTCTAAAATCTTTAGCTATCCAACTGCACATTATACATCCATATTACTATTGTTGTGTTCAAAAACACAAAAAATGCATAAAAAAATATTTTTTCAGTTTTCTCCTTTAGTTGTTGATCGAATTCGCTCAACGTGTATATTTAGCTGTTTATTATCAATGGTAACAAGATAATATAGATATTTTTATAGAATCTATAGGATTAAAGGTACTTTAAATTTTAAAATATCGGCATTTAAGCCCTGTCATGCTATTTCAATCAGAATGAAAACACATCATATTAAAGCCCATCTAATTTTACATGCATATATCGAGTTTAATCCAAATCGTTAAAGCCGTTTATGAGGAAATTATAAAAAGGTGCAAAATGCATGTATAAAGTAGCACTTCGGTCAGCCGCATTTATTAAAGAAGTAGCTGTAACATCTCGGGCGTATAGTAGTCTTTAATATGAAATTTCAGTTCCGTACTTTTCGTTTTTGCGCAAGAGTTACCACACACAGACAAACACACACACTGACTTTTTTGAGGGACTTGGTTATTTTGGTGTTTTGGACTCAAGGGACCCTAAATAATTCGAAAATTTTCACGATCGCAATATTTCCCCTACCTATATAATTCATATATAGGTAAGTGAAAGTAATAAAATAACCAAACAGTTGATCTCACAAAGAAATTTTCAATTCCGAGAGTATATTTTCCCGAATCCGGTATGGTTTTACAAGGCCTGACCTTTGATGTTGACTTATTTCATTAATTATAACCTTATATTCGTGACATAGTTTTGATATATTAAGTCAGTAAGTACGCTAAACCTAAGCCAAAAGATTTCCCTGGATCCAGGAGAGAAGGACCTATTGAAGATAAGAGCACCCCACATACGTTCCACTCGACTTCAGAATCAAAGAGAAGTTTTAAATTGTTTGCAATTAAGAAGTTTTCCACCTACTCCGATTTAATTTTCACGGGGTTTATATGTTGCCGGAACCCAAATTGAGTGGGGTTTAACTTCGTTTCTGAAGGGAAAGGTAAAACCCGGAAGATAAGTGTGTTATGGAAGAACCCCTACGGCTTCACTCTTCTCATCAACTACATATGTTAAATAAGTATTTAATACAGAGGTTTAAAATCTGCAAAAGGCTCATGAAATGAATCTCAAACAATATGTTTGTTTCGTACATAACTTTTGCTTTATTACCAGTCCACTGGTTTTTAGAATATTAATACGACCTTTATGCAAACAGATTAAGTTCAAGATTTAAGCTATGGTTCAAAGGAATTTTTAGATCTATGGTTGTGTCCAGTTGCTTTTATACAATTTCAAGAATTATTTTCAAATTTTAAGTAATCCTCACACAAGACTGAAACGACTACTAGAAAAACGTTCAAAACTTTCCATTATATTACAAAAGACTCATTTAAATCACTATTATCAGACCTATTTTAACATACGGTAACGAGCTTTGATACTCTACTAAACCATCTAATTCCTCCCGCATCCAATCTTTACAATCCAAATCCTTCGCAAAATCCTGAATGTCCCTTATTTTGTCCGATACAACTCCTCCATAATGACCTAAACATCCCAGTTGTTGCAGACATAGCCCGTGATAGATTCTCCTCTTATCATTCTAAACTCCCTGCCCACACAAACCCGCTTGTCCGTAATTTATCTTCCCTAGGTATCCCTGATAACCCTCCGGGGCGATTGAAAAGAAGGACGCCTCTGGACCAACTGGCATTAAATAGTTAGTGAACTACCTCTGGGTAGTTCTTCTCAAGACATTATACTTCTTCAATCTGCATATTTACTCATTGTGTTGTTAAAAACAATTGTAAATTACTATAAATAAATATTTAAAAAAAAATTTAAGTATCGTGGCATAATTTAAGATGATTAAGAACTAACTAAATATAAAACAGGAATAAAAACACTTTCTGTGTTCAGTGTATCTAGGTATTTATTCATTTAACGACACTTTATGCTCCTGGGGCTTATCGGACGATAGGATTCCTACAGTGGGATTTCTTAATTTTGCGTTCCTATCTTTAATTAAATAGAGATCTTAACCATCATCGCATCATTTGTTGAGTATGCTCTATGCGACTTAATTTATTTCTCTCAATCTTATCTTATTAAAGTTATAAAACTGGGAAAATTGTCTACTTTTATTTTTTTTAATGTACAAATGGATACAATATTAATGTACAAGTAGAGCCCCCATAATAAAGTAGGAAGAAAATCTAATTTAAAAATATATGAATTGTATGGTCGAAGTCAACATTCAGTAATGAAGGCTCTTTAAGTTATTATTATATATATATATATATATATATATATATATATATATATATATATATAGATGTATTATGGTAATAAACGGGAAATAAAACTGCGATAGTGATTCAAACATTTATCCTCTGATTGATTCCGATTCATTTTTGTGAGCTAGCTCAATCTTTGAATAATCATGTATCTTGAGTCAGGTGTTCCAACTTAATTCTCTATTCTCGAACATCATTAGTTATATTTTGTAGAAGTTTGAGGAGAGTAGTAGTTCCTAAGTAAGAACGAACGAAATGTTAGAAAAAAATAAATAAACCATATATTTTTCTAGAGATTACCGAAAGTCGGAGGAATATTTTCCATGTTTAGGATGATCCTAAACTCATCGTTGTGCCAGAAAAATTCAACAATTTTTGCGTTCGTGGAAAACGATTTTCGCGAGGCCCACTTATCCGAGACAGCTGCTTCCGTCGGTTTTCTCCGTTTACTTTTAACTTTTCTTCTACCTTTCTTTTTTTCCTTAATCATTTCAATTCCTCCTTGGTAGCCTCCTTTCTTCGTGCCTTTTGACGGCACCCGCGGGTAATGCCTACAAAGGCAATCTCTGTCACAGCCGGCGAAGCGAACAGAACGGAGGAAAAACCACGAGCGGTCTTCTCTAGGGTCCAATAACTTTTTTTTCTTTTAATTTGATTTTATCGATAAGGAAAAATAAATTACAGAATCAATATAACATTGCATTTACTAATTCATAATCAGTTTATAATAGAGCTGTGAACTCATCCAGTAACCCAGCCTATTGAACATTCAGCCACCTGGATTCGTCACCAGAAATACATGACGTTCCATAAACGTATTCTTAAAATACGAGTAATTAGTCGACTGAGAATTTTCAACTCCAATGCCATAAATATATATTTAAAAACTGATCCTATAGTACTACATGATAATGAAATATGTAGAAGCTGTAAACAGTAACATAACTATAGTCTTCACCACCTCCTTCTCTACTGCCCGTCATCTAATAAACATAGAGGAAGGAACCTACTCCAGTACATTAAAAACTGCCACCTTGTGATTATAGGGGTACTCACTACGTTTGCTATAGCTGCTATTTGTGCTATTGTGCTAAACCCATCAATTTTATACAGGAAATAAATGTAGAAACTCGACGGGTTTAGAAAATAACACAAATACCATGCTATAGCAAACGTAGTGAGTACCCCTAATATAGAGAACATTTGAGCATTGATAGCATCAAAAAATGGCTAATATTTATCTGTTTTTACTATCAATATACTCTTCCGGTGAAAATTATATATTATTACTAATAAATTAATCAGAAAAACAATATAAATAGTTAAGACTCAGAAGTGCATTATTAATTTATTAGAATATAATTTGATATGTTATGTTATGTATTTCCACTACGATAGGCGAAAACGAAACGTATCGTATTTGCATATATTTGTACAAGAATATTTTCTTTAACAAATAAATATATATAAATAAAATATTAAAAAATCCATAATCAGTTTAAAACCAATTTAGAGGAATCTCCGTTTAACAAAGTATATCATAGCCAACATCTTAGTTTCGTAGAAGAGCCGCGGTTGGTGGACAGATTCAGGTTCTAGCTTGGAAATGCAAGGCCTCAAAATGTGAGGGTGGAGGGTTATTTTTTGGTAGATTATAACAGTTCATTTTGAAAAAAACTCTAAAACCCATTTAAGGTCTTGGGCCCAGTATATATATATATATATATATATATATATATATATATATATATATATATATATATATATATATATATATATATATATATATATATCTGGTTTCATTTTGTTTTTAGGAATAACAGTAGTCTGCAAAATGATTTTGATCAAGCTCAGTCGCTAGTTTTTTCGCCCGATTTTTTTTTTTTTTTTTTACCCACTTTACAATGTCCCAGGAATATGGAGATAAAGATTGCAACAATGAAGTCCGGAATATAGATATGACATGGACATAAAGGATATCGGATAGGATTTCGAAAGAAGACATTCTCTTTTTGAGGTCATTGATAGACTGAGACGAGAACACCACAAAAATACGCGGCCTCAGAACCTTCAAGAAGTTTAAGAAGCGACGCAAGTCGAGGAAGTGGGTTCGCCCGCAACTGGACGTGACGTCTGTTTCGAGGCCATTACCTTCGGATCGGAAGAAAAAAGTAGCAGATATTTGAAAAAGGCGGTGGTTCGGAGAGTCGTAGGATCGGGATCAGTCTTGCGTTGAGTCGAGGCTTGCGGCTCACCGCGTCCACTAGGTAAACAATCCGGGTATTTTATCAGCTCGCTCTGCTGGAACTTGAAGGTTCCGTCCGTGCTTAATCGAGAGAGGGTGATGGGGAGGAAGATATAGGAAAACCGAATGAAATACTTCTGAAACCTATACTTGGAGGGAAAATACACTTCGATGGTTCTACAGCAGTTGTTCTCAACAAAAATGTTTCGTGGACCCCTTCATACAGTCATTTTAATGGTAAAGACCCTAAATCCTAAATATTAGGTATATAGTTTAGATTTTTAGTGGGCAACACTTATTATGTACATTGCGTGCGAAATAGCTCTACCGAAACTCTATATTCTAGAAATGGCTTTGTTAGAGAAATAGAAATGAAGAAAAAAGTACCAGCCTCTATAAGTTTACTTCATTCCGCGAAACAATGAATTGCTAAAATTCAATTTTTTTTTTTAAACTATTAAATATATTTATTTATTCGGATATATTACAATCTGTCGCAATCGTAAATAATAATATTGCTACAGGATTACATTCATACAATATTACAATCTAAACAAAGGAAAGTCAAATTACATAAAATAATACTAAAATAAATAAGGGTATATAATAACAAAATTTATAAATTAAATAAACACTATCGTTAACAAAAAAATTAATATTGAACCTGGCAGATGGTGCTAGAATTTTTTTTAAGGGATCGGAAAATCCTACGTTATGCCTTATCTCAGAGAGAACGTAAAATGGTGGTCCTGGGTCTGTGCTAAGTTAAGTACTCTTTAAAGATCACCATCCTAATTAAACCTTGGTAGCAATATGTAGGGCTTTTACTTTAATATCGTCCGATAGCAACAGTGGCATAATATATCATTAAATAAATAAAAATTACCTAAAATTTGAAACCTACACAGAAAGGCATTTATACAAATACTCATAAAGAAATCAAATATTGTTCATTATCTTCTGTTCTTTATGCTAATTTATTTCGAAAAGTAAGAAAATGGCCACTTATAAGGATGTGTTTGTAAACAGGAGCAATATACACAAGCAATTATATTACTTGGAATGTAAAATGTTTTCGTGTAGATAATATGATTTTCATTAAAAGGCTTGAAAAATATGTTACGTTAAGCTAATTAAAAAAAATCGGGTGCGCTCAACACACGACTTTCACTTACTTTCGTTATTGGAATCAATTAAAGCATTTTTAAATACATCTAGAGAAAATCTGGTGCGGGCAACACACGACTTTCCGTTGTTAAAATCAATTAAAGAATTTTCAAATACAGTTAGAGAAAAATTAGTGAAACTATTATAGAATTAATTAAATTGAATTTCTATAGAAACTTATTTTTTATTAAAAAATCTATTATATAAAAAAATCAGTGAGTTATATCTTATTTTCATCACTCTCTATTAACTTTTAAAAGCTTGAGTATAAGATAATATTTTTCCTAAAATCTTTAGCTTTCCAACGGTATATCATACATATATATTACTGTTCTTATGTTCAAAAACGAAAAATTCCATTAAAAAAAATATTTTTTCTGTTTTCTCCTTTAGTTGGGTATCGAATTCATTCACCTTATATATTTACCTGTTTTTCATCAGTGGTAACAAGATAATAGTTATTTTTATAGAACCAACAAAATTAAAGGTACTTTAGAGAAAGAAAATTTAAAATATCGGCATTTAAGCCCTGTCAGATTATTTTAATCAGAATGAAACCTACATGATATTAAAGCCTATTGAATTTTACATCGATATAGCGAGTTTAATCAAAATCGTCTTAACCGTTTTTGAAAAATCATAAAAAGGTGCAATATGCATGATATAAAGTGGTTCAGAAGAACTACTTTATATCATGCATATACATCATATATATACATCGATATAGCGAGTTTTTGATGAAAAAGTTTTTGTAACATCTCTAGCGTATAGTTGTCTTAAATATGAAATTTCAGTTTTATAGGATTTTTCGTTTCCGCCCGGGAGTTACCACATACACACACACACACACACACACACACACACACACACACACACACAAACATACACACACACACAGACCTTTTTGCGGAACTTGGTTATTTGGACTCAAGGGACCTTAAAACGGGTTTGTCCGTTGAAAACTGGAATTCGAAAATTTTCACGATCGCAATACTTTCCCTTACTATATATAGTAAGTGAAAGTAATATATATATAGTAAAACACCTTACCTACCTAATTATTCCCAAATCACATCTCGCGGTTACATTCAATAATAATATTTCATTGTAACTGACCGCTGTTTTTGTATAAAACAATGACACACCCTATGTTCGATGTTACTTACTACTGACTTCTGAAGATTTCCGTTCATTATCTTATCAACTAATAATTTAATTCTAGATTTAACCAGAAGAAGATCATACAATAAATTTTAAATATTTGTTAGAAAATCGAAGTGGTTTTACTAACGTAAATTTGGTTTGATCAGTTGTGATATTAAAATTTAATAATAGAATTTAACTGGCAAAATGGCAAAAAATGCAATTAAAATTTTTAAAAACGTTCAATCTTTTGCAGTATAACTATTGTAATATATTATTCCCTTATATATGTACGGGATAGTTGTACGGGTTTGAACGGATACATGCAAGCAAATAGAACGTGCAAATTCATGGAAATCCGGCTTCTAATTATGACTAAACTCACTAAATCGATTTAAAACATAACGGGCTTTAATATTATATAAGTTTCATTCTGAGTGAAATAGTCTGACAGGGCTTAAATGCCGATATTTTAATTATTCTTTTGTAGATTTATAAAAATTCATTAGAGTAATAATTGCTTCATTTGCTCGATAAAAAACAACAGATACAAATTAAAATACTGAATTTGATATTAGATGTGTTGGGATTTAAATATCAGAGAATCATTACTAAAAAAAATAAACAATACTATAATTAGTAAACTGTAAACCATCCGATAGACACTAGGATTTTTAATAGGACCAAAAAATCTTCATTTATGCCGTCCTTTGGATTTTTTAATTCTACTATCACCAAAGCAGATAGATGATAGACAATTGATACAAAAATTTGGATCTTTTTTAGACCTACCATCAAAATTAGGCTGGCTGAATTTTAGTATTTAATAAACATATTTTGATTTTGATTTTTTAGTTTCACATGAGAGTGTAATTCAATAAGTGGCTATAACAACCTTTAAATGAATTTTTTATTAACTTATTTAATAATACATAAACTTTTACGACAGACTGGTGAAAAGTCAAGGATTCGAACCCACCATAAGGCCCTAGGATTTTTGAAAGGAAGTAAAAAATCCAGAGTTATGGCATAAAATATCAGGTACTCGTTAAAGATCCCTATCCAGATTAAACCTGGATAGAAAAAAGCTAGGACACCTACTGTAGCATCGTCCGATCAGCCTGCATAAAGTGACGTTAAATTAATAAACAAACAAAAAATATTAATACTACGAAAATAAATGAGAGTTTTATTGATTTTTTTTTTTAACATTTTAAACATCGTTAGATAAAATATAGATTATTAAATCACACAAAACTCCGTTAGTAACCTTTGTTCTGGACATTTAGCAGATATCTAAACCATTTCCGATGTTTACAAACCTTAAAACCTAATTCCGCATAATCTTTAGCTGACTGGGCACAATTCAAAACTGCACGCCAATCGCTATGCTCTAGAAATTGTCCTCAACTGGGCAAGCCTTAGATTTAGAAAATATTATTTAAATATTTTAAAAATTATTAATAATATTCTAAAATCAGGAATATGAGCAAGATGTATAGATACAGTCGGTTATATTTCATTTTCAGAGTTTTGGTAATAAGTGACTTTATACACAATGTCTAAAGATGGCTTTACGTTACAAGATTAAATGATCTAAAAACCGTCGCGTGGCTTAGAAGGAGTATTCAGAAACCAAGAATCGCAATATCATTTTATATGTAGAAAGAATGGACAACTGTTTTATTCGATTTTACACAACATTGCGCATGCATTTTTACAATTTCAATTTACAAAGATTTTCACGAATAAGAAAATGATAAATCCAATTTACATACTGAAATAAACATTCTTCAAAACCAAATTTTATGCACACACAAAAAAAAAAAAAAAAAAAAAAAAAAAATTAGTTATGGTAATAGCTGGTCAGTTCATAAGCTCAAAAATGTTTGCCTATATCACTGGTTTTTGTTTGTTGATAAACACAAAAATCACATAAAAAAATATTTTTGCTGTTTTCTTCTTAAGTTGGATACCATATATATTTACCCGTTCTATCAATGCTAAGAAGTTACGATGATACGGTAAATTTTTTTGTACCTAATAAAATTAAAGGTACTTTAGAGAAAGAAAATTTAAAAGATGGTATTAAGGCCCTGTCAAACTATATCAGTCAGAATAAAACCTGCATCAAATTAAAGCCCTTTGACTTTAATTATTACCGTTAGAAACGTTTTTTAGAAAATCGTAAAAAGGTGCAAAATGTATGGTATAAAGTGGCTCTTTGGTAGCTGATTTTGAAGAAAAAGTTGCTATAAAATTTTGGATGTATATTTGTCTTTAATATAAAATTTTAGTTTCGTACGACTTTTCGTTTTCGCGCTAGATTTACCACACAAGGACAAAGACACACACAGAGTTTATTGCGGGACTTGGTCCAAATTTACGGGACCCTAAAACGTGTATTTACGGTGAAAAATAGAATTCGAAAATTTGCATGATCCCAATACTTTCCCTTACCATATATTTCATAATTGGGTAAGTGAAAATGGAAAATAATTATTATGGATAAAATATTATAACTAAAATGGATGGTTAAATGTAATGCATAAGTAAGACTACGATTTATTTATACGAAAATCCTTCCTTTTTCTTTTTTTTTAAGATTTTTATTTTTACAAGTTGGCCGTAAGCCTCAGAGTTTATAAATGTTAATGGTATTGCAACCATTACATGTTACACTAAATATTAGGTACAAGCGGGGTTAATGTTAGTAATAGCCTAAGTTAGTTTTAAACAGTCGGAAAAAATATATTTTTTTATTATTTTTTTTTTTTTACGACTTTTATTTTTACAAGAATTTACAAGTGAACGTAAGCCTCAGAATTTGTACAAAAAGCTTCCATGAAAGGAGAGATGTAGTGAAGTAATTATAACTTTAACAACCATTTTTAACTTATAACTGAAACATAACTTCCGAACTGTCTGAAGATTGTGCATTGATAAAAAACTAATGATATTTCCAGATGGAACACAGGCCCAAGTTCTGTGATTCAAAGTACGAGCATGCGCAGAAAATAATGAGGGTCGGTCTATGAGAAATGCCTATACATTCCCGATACTTAAATAAAAATGTTTAAAACAAATTCTCAAAGTCTCTAAGGCGGACGATCTGAAAACTTTTCCTAAAAAAAGACCTAATTTTTAGCTAACACCCTTCAAGCATCGCAATAGTACAGTACTTAGTTTTTAAACATTTTATTATCCCTCTTCAAATTTTAATTTAATAAATTTAACGTCACTTTATGCTAATATTGCTTTATTATTTTATTCTGTTAATTCGACCGTTGGGCGACCCTTGTGTATGGAGACCCTTCTGAGGCACACCCAGCCTCTTCTAAATTTGGAAATACCTGGCGGCTGAGTCTGATCAAGGCCTAATCACCTCATTGCACGTTCTCTGCCTTCATTAAGATTTTCACAGGGAAGAAGAATGTGGAACAGGATTTAATAAATTTGTAACAAAGAACAGAGATTGCTCGTGATTTGAAGTTGAATATTTGCTCTTTCATATAAAGTTGGACTAATTCAGGGTTTTTAAATCCTCAACTGGCGAACCGATCTTAGTTTGTTTATTGATGCTTGTTTTATATATCAATAAAATATTTGACATTTGACATAAGACTAGTAATACCATACAAATATATAATATATCCTTTGTAAGTTAATACTTTAGAAAGAATCTTATCTTATATTTAAAGATGACGAAGGCAAAGTAAAGTGACGAACTCGGCATAAACTTATGTGATATTTTTATATCGTTATATTGTTTAATCTAAAACATATCTTTCCAACGAAGCTGAATATAGTTCTTGAAATTTTTTTCAACTCTAACTTCGCTTAATGGTTCTTTAATTGATTTTAACAACCGAGGTAAGGGAAAGTCGTGTGTTGCTAACACCAAAATTTTGAAATGAAAAGTTCTGTAGGCGCGTTATGCGAATTTTGGCTGGGGTAAAAGCTTTGATTTCATTACCATGGTGACGGTTTGCGTAACCAACATGTTCTAGGTTGGCACATGCGCAGCGGTCTGTGTATACCTGTCCACTACAGATAGGATATCCATATCGATTTTAGTGAACGTTTTCGACACCTGTGTAATATCGGTAAAAAATAACGGCGGTATAGATATAAGAAAAATACAAACATCGATTTTAATTTTTCATAGATGGATCAACCTTCTAAAACAGAGAATAATTCGAATTAGAATGCCGAAATTCAAGATAAAAATAAAATTAAGGGTCGTAAATATCAACACAGGCAAAAAAGACAACGTAAAAGACAAAAAAGAGCGACTAATCATTTCACACATAGATCAGTCTTTTGAAATAGTTAGAAAGCATATTCCTAAAGTCCGAATTTCCATTATGCAAATGACAGGTCAACCAAAAAAAAATGTGCTATGTATACCAGCAATCCATACAGGTCCATTCAGATCTCGATGACATAATTGAAGATGGCATATCTCTACAAGGTGAATAAAATGAAACAATTATAAAAAAACATGCATTCTCAACATAATCTTCTTTTACAAACGTACTCGTTTTTCTAACTAAATTCCAGTGCAAATAGAGAATATAAAAAAAAAAAAAAAAATCACTTTTATCGGCAGTCCCTATGAATGCCTGAATTTTAATTTGTTTTTTTTCTAAAATTCTATTTCCTCTAAATTCACAAAATTTAAAGTTAATAGTTCTTTAATTGATATTAAAAACCGAGATAAGTGAGAGCCGTGTGTTGCCCGCACCAGAAGTTTTTTCTTTTACTCTAATTATTATTTATAAGAGGGCTCCGAAGGACTACCCCAGCGGAGCTAATCCAGACTTGGCTAAATCCGGAGATATTGCTCGGGCCTTAATACCTGGCTCATCCTCTCCAGGCCTTCCCTCTTCTGATTTGTCTTAGGTCACTCCAATATCCCGAGATATGAGTCGGATACCGGAGGAGGAATATAGGGAGTCAGGAGAGTAGGATAGTGAGGAAACAGAAAAATGTTTCAGCTATAAAATCCAAACATATCCTAATTTTCTTAAAATATTGACAAAACAAAAAAAATACGTCATAATTTAAGATTTTTTTATACATTTAACATTACTTTAATTGTTTAATTGATCCTACACTGAGTATGTTGATGATCATTTTGTTGATGACTAATAGTTTCATAATAAGAACAGATTTTTAGAAACTGTTACCAAATTATTAAACTGAATTAACCTCTTCATTTTACATAGAAAGAGTTGAATTGCATTTGCAGTGGGAGTCCTAAATTTTGCCTATCTATGTAAATTTAGTATACGATCTTTAACGAGTACCTGTCATCGTAAAGTCTCAGGACCACCAATTTACGTCCCCTCAGAAGGACGGTATCGGTGAGAATGGTTTATTGTATGTATCTATAGGGGAGAAGTTGATGCCGGGTGCAGTCAAATAAACATTCAATTAATTAGAAAACTTAATGACTAGTGCCTAAGTTTCGCCATAACTCTTTTTTTTTTTACTCCAATTAAAATCGTTATAAGATGCTAAATGCATGGTATAATGTAGCAATTTCGGTCAGCCGATTATGGTGAAAAAGCTGCAGTAACATCTCGGGTGTATGGGGATCTTGTATTTCATAAATATGAAATAACACAACGTTTACGATCTGTACTTCTGGATATACAAACAGACCTTTTTGCAGGGCTCAGCGGATCCTAAAACGTGAATTTCTTTTAAAAAATCAGAGAACCATCTGCGGGGTTTTAAACCCACGAATCCGTCTGCCGTAAAAGTCAATGGTATTATTTAATGAGGTCTCCTTTCTCGTTAAAAAGATTCCTAACAACTGACATATCTTGTAACTAGGATACGATTCAAAATAGAAGAGGACCACCATTTTTTACTCGATTCTAATATTGCGCTAGTAATCAGGATCACCACACTAAAAAGGACACTTTTTAATACTTGAACTCTGTTTCCAATGCAAAAACCGGTCCTAAATAGCATAAGTCTACCTGTCTATATAAGGAAGGTAGAGTGGGTTACGCACAAAAAAGACTAATTTTACTATTTCGAAGGATATGTCCGATTTCAATATTTGTTTGGACGTTTTAATTATAAAAACTCATTTAAAAGTTGTTATATCCACTTATTTTATTACATTCTCGGAAACTAAAAAAGTAAAGATCGAAATATTTTTTAGCAAATTACTAAAAGTTAGCCATCTTAATTTTGATGTTAAGCCTAAAAAAAATTCATATTTTTGTATCAATTTTTTATCATCACCCTGTCTTGGTGGTGATACAATGAAAAACAGATGAATAACTTAACATTAAATATTAATATTAATCCTAGTGTCTATTAAATATTTGTATTTGACTAATTAATGTTCGACTAGTTGTACATTATTGGTTTTATTAACTTAATATAATTATCATTTCTGATATTTATTAAGATTTGTTTATTCATTTAACGTCACATTATGCTGCTGTGGCTAATCAGACGATACTACAGTGGGATTCCTAAGTTTTGTATTTTTAACGAGAACCACCTTTTTACGAGCTATCCGAAGGACGGTATTACTGATTATTTTTTACTCCATTAAAATATTCTAAAGACACCTGCAAGGTTTGAATCCATTACTCTGGACAAATATGGGTCTTAAGCAAGCCCTATTCATTCCTGATTCCTTGAATTGATTCCTCTCATGATGGCAGAAACGTATTGATAGTGTCAGGGACTATTTTGATTGAATCAAACAGTTGTAAATCTTTTCTTTTGTTTTAAAATAAACTCGTGCTTTATTTTCCGGACAACTCAGTAGTAGATATTTAGTCAACAATTTGGATCGCAGATGTCTCTTCTACTGCATCGGATGCATTTCAGAAGAGTCTTGATGGATGCTTCGCTGCCTCAGCTCCTCAGCTAGGGGCAGGCGCCTACTAATCCAGCACAACAAGCGGACACGGTAGTGACCATTACTCCGGTAGTTATGATCCTCCTAAGCCCGCCAACTCCCCGCCGGATCCACAAGCAGCTCTTCCAGATGGCCCTTCGCCCCCTGCTAATCTCCCTGAGCCCTGCCAGTCAGGGCTGACCCTTCAGGACAATTAGTCTTCCCTGACCACCTGCTAGTGCCTTCATCCGCTAGGCACAGATATCTACTTGGCTCACTGCGATAAGCCAACTTGAAGGGGAAGGAGAAAAAAATAACATGATCGGTTTTCGGATCAAAACTGAAAAGCGAATTTATTATTTTAAAAGCATTCTGCGAGTAACACATAACTTTCACTTTTACTCGGTTGTTATAATCAATATGAAAAGTTTTAAATAAGGTTAGAGTTAAAAAAATCTTAAAGAATAACAGTCAGTTTCGTTGGAAACATATTTTTTAGACCTGCATAAAATTGTTATGTACAGCATTGAAAGCAAGGTATTGTGAGAGTTAACGAAAGTAGCGGAAGAGAGAAGAGCCATTAAAAAAAAACTGATAATAACATCAAATATCACTTTTTAAATAATCCTTTAATATATAAAATTGTAGAAAAATATGAAAACAAATGTAAAAATGATAATTTTTCATCAAAACAAACAAGGCTAATAAAGACATAATCAATGAATGTTTTTCTAATGTAGAAACTCCATCTTAAGAAATTAAATATTATTTATAATAGTGAAGAGGGAATAGTTGACTGTGTGTATAAGTGGAAGAAGTTAGTTCAGGGTGCAGTCAAAAGAACACACAATTACGACATAAACTTAATTAACTGGTGCCAACGTTTCGGCCTAAATTATAGGCCTTCTTCGGGGCGTTTGAAGGAGAGCCTCACAACAACGAAGCAATAATCAATCACTTTGATTATTAGCTTTAATTCATTCTGATTGAAATAGTCTGGTAGGGCTTAAATGCCGATATTTTCTTTCTCTAAAGGACCTTTAATTTTGTAGATTTCCAAAAATTAGGCACATCATCTTATTATTATTGATAAATAACAGCTAAATATACAAGTTGAGCGAATTTGATAAACAATTAAAGGAAAAAAATGGCAAACATACTTTCAATGCAATTTTTGTGTTTTTGAACATTATAGATGTATAATATACCGTTGGATAGGTAAAGGCTTTAGTAAAAATCTAATACACGGATTTGTAAAAGTTAATGGAGAGTGATAAAAAGCCGATGAAACTAACTGATTGTTGTTGATAAAAATATAATATATTATTTAATAAAAAACATGTTCCTGTTGAAATTCAATTTAATTAATTCATTAACAATTTATTTTTATCTCTAAATTTATTTAAAAATTCTTAAATTGATTTTAACAACGGAGGTAAGTGAAAGTCGTGTGTTGAGCGCACCCGATTTTTCATAAGGAATTAGTTATGTTACAGGATCGGAAGTGTTGTAATTGCACAATGTTCTATATAAATAATAATTAGTTGAATTAAGAGCTCTTTATATGTACTATATTATATACATACTTAGTATATTTAACATATACAGATATATGTTAACGACACGACCTACGTAGATACACCAAAGACCGTGCAGCAATAGCTACCCAAGGATTAAGCTTAGGATTATCGACTCAGTGTGGGAGTAGAATTACATAGGTCTTGTATCTCCAGTCAGCTGGCATTTAGGGGGTAGAGTCTTGGTAACTATCTCACTTTGAGAGCTTGTAAATATTATATCAAGGTCTTTTATAGTGCTTATTTCATTATTTTTTTAATACTTAATTATCGTTTCATTTAATTTAATCTTAGAATATGTGAAAGAAAATGTGGCGGGATAATGAGAAATGTTTTGATCCAGATGGTGAAATTTCTACTCTAGGATATGACTTTGATTTGACGTGAAACTATACTAGTTAATACCAGTACTTTAATAAAAGCCTGTAAAGAGATTGGGCTTGAAATACATGCAGATAAGACGAAATATATGATCAGTAGTAGAAACGGAGGTGATGTTCTTGGTGATATTGATATATCAAGACATACGTTTGAAAACGTAGAGAAATTTAAATGATGGATTTTAGTTTACGGTTAAGAATGACCTGACATCGCTGTGTTTTTGTATGACAGCACTTATAAAACGTTACATTATTATAAGAAACACTTTTTGTAATTCTTTGTTTGTTTATTTAACATCGCTTGATGCTACTGTGGCTATTCGGACAATGCTACAGTGGGAGTCCTAAATTTTTCCTATCCAGGTTTAGTAAAGGTATCTCTAACAAATACCTGACATTGCACAGGCTCGAGACTACCTTTTACGTCCCCTTCGAAGGACGGCATAACTAAGGACTTTTTATCAATATCAATATCACAATCTACTTGAGATACCTTCTCTGAGTCACCTTGATGAAGGCCCACAATGTAGGCCGAAACGTCGTAAACAATTGCAATAAGTGTTCCATATTGGTGTGTTGTTTTATGATGACCGCGCCCCCCACCAACTTATCCATCATATAGAACTTTGTGTATTTTAATTCTATGATCCTACCACAAATTAACATTTGGAGTGCTACCAATGGGTAGTTTCTTTACACGACTATCATAAGTTTAAACATATTTTAAGCTCATTTACGATCGAATCAATAAAGTAGTTAATTTATTTTTTAAAAAAGAATTTAAAAAAAAGGCAAAAATGCATGTTATATTCGGTTGCGAAATTACTTAGCTCGCGTCTACTATCAAGAAACTTAAGGTTAGGATTTATTAAAGTATTATCTTCCCGGATCTTAGTATGTCTTATTTACGGATGTGAAATGTGGTCGGTATTTTGAAGGATTAACAACCCCTTAAGGTTTTTGAGAATAAGATAAAACGTAGAATATTTTATCCCAATAGAGCGTTGCAGAGATTGTCAGCATGTCAGTATAATTGAGTTGATAGTATCGTGACGATTCAAATAGGCGTGTAAAATTGTTGGCTTAGTGTAGAACGAATTCCAAAAACATTAGTATGCGCTGATCCGACAAGTAGGTGTCCAAGAGTTATACCGAAGCGTCGATAGGAGGAATGTGTTAAGTCGGATATTACTAAGCCCTTAAGACGTTCATGGTTTTAGAGGAGTATATTATCATTTTATTTATAAATAGAATATTTTTTAAATAACACAAAATTATCCTGAAGAAAATCTATGGAACACAGGTAAGCTACAGGTTGAGACCGAACCAGGAAATCTACATGGGGATATAAAAACTGAAATAAGAATCAGGAGACTTAGATTCTACGGGTAAATGCTAAAAACGGATCAAGGAAGAATGAAGAGGAAAATCTTAGATAGGATTCGTAATAAAGAGCGTACAAGGAGAATACGCAGGGCAAATGAGAGAAAAGGTCGGAAAAAATTAAAAGTAACTCACAAACACTGGCTGGACAAGAGCAATAAACAAAGAAATCGGAAGAGATAAAGGTTCTTGAGGGAAAGAAAGATAAACGGAAGGTGCGTGGTCGGGGTGCAAGGGTGCAAAAGTGTGAAGGGCTGATCTGTAGGTAAAAATAATGATAAGTCTTAAAAGGCCTTTTCGAAAATGTATATATTATATTAACACAATAAACAATTTTAGATTTTGGGATCACTTGTAGTTGGGTGGTTAGCAAAATTTAAGACTCCCACTGCAGCATCGTCCGATTAGCCATAGTAGCATAAATGTGACGTTAAATAAATAAACAAACAAACAAACAATTTTAGATTTTTTTAATGAACACATATACCTCTCCTAAATTAATAACCTACTGTTACGGAATGATACTTGGAATTTGCGATGTACTTTTAAGGTCTATGCTTTTTAGAATTTCAAATTAATTCCAGTATATAATCGATTTTTAAAACATCGCTAAGTTTATAAAATAAATATTGATAGACTAAGCATAGGCGGAGCAGGACAGAGAGGAGGAAGGAGAAAGGACGAAGGATATTAAGCGGATAATAAAAGCGACATATCCTGATTAATGCCAAGGATTAAGGATTATCTTAGCTCGAGGATTAACCCCTGCCTTCCACCTTCTTTATACTTTACACTTATCCCCTTCTCTTCCTTTTGCCTTTCATACTATTTTAATACCGGTATGAATATGTTAATATGCATTTAGCTTTCTACGCTCCAAATTTATATTTATTTATATTATATATATATATATATATATATATATATATATATATAAGAGAGAGAGAGAGAGAGAGAGAGAGAAGAGAGCGAGAGAGAGAGAGAGCAAGCCGATTGGGATAGATAAGAAGTTAGAGACCGGATTTTCGGTGCAACGTGCAAAATCGGGGAGCAAAAATAAAAAATTAAGGGTATATATATTAAAAGGGTATATTAAACGTCCAAAAAATAAATTAACTTAAATCTATATAAATACGATTAAAAAAAATTAGTATATTTACAATCAGTGTCTTAAGTTCAATTCATAGGTAAATACCCATTTCTATGGCATCGGCACTGCAAGGAGGTGATTAGATTGGGATCAGGCTTAGCCACCAGATCTTCCTCTCAATATTTGGGTACCCACTTTATAGAGGCTTGGTGTACCACATGAGTGCATCCTACCCAGATACGCCCCATGGAAGATATAAAGGAATAAAAAACTACCCCTTAAGACTGCGCTAGACGGCGAGATTAGATGAAAGTAAAATATGAAAATTTGTGTAGATATGATGTAATGTCGGTGATATTGAATTATCATACACTCTCACATACTTTCAACGTATTATAATAAATATTCAATATCCTTATCTATAGTAATATTATAAAGCTGGAGAGTTTGATTGTTTGAGTGCGCTAATTTCAGAGACTACTGATTCGAATTGAAAAATTCTTTTTGTGCTGGATAGTCCATTTATCCAGGAATGGAGCAATGAAGAATCAGTGGAAAATCTAGAAAAAACGGGAAAATTAACCTCGCATTCCAATGATTCGAAATGATTTACCTTTTAATTATAAAGAATTGAATTTCCCGTTTAATTTATCTTTTGCTGTAACAATTAATAAATCAGAGGGGCAAACATTTATGCACGTAGGAATCGATTTACGTCAAGACTCTTTTCACGCGGCCAACTATATGTCTCATTATCAAGATCTGAATCAAGATGTTCTGCCACAAGAAAATAAAACTAAAAATATCATTCACTTTAAGATATATTATTTTTAAAACTTCTTAATGCGACCTTAATAACAGAAATTGACGGCAAACAGAGTCGTGGGCAACAGCTACTTTTCAAATAAAACTTTATCATCTTTTATTTTTTTGAGTTTTATCATAAATTATGTTTAATTTTTAAAAAATAAAGTTTCTAAATTATAAAAAAATGTTTTCATGATGTTTAGATTACAGTTGTTTGTTGTGATAATTCTTTATCGTTGTTTTTTATTTTATTTCTTAATAATACTCATTATTATTATATGATTTTTTAAAAGTGACATTTGATGTTATTATCAGATTTTATTGAAACAAAAACATGCCTTCTCCCTCTCCCATTACTTTCGCAAACTCTCACACAACTTCGCTCTCATGAATTTTCACCTACCTCTTCTCTCACCGTGCAGAGCAGCCTTAAGAACAGTATCCTAGTGCTCTATACTTAATTGAATTATATAAAACAGTTTATAGTTAATCTACCTTTTATTATGAATTAATTAAGACATACTGCTATCTTTATGTATATTATAACATTATGATAAACGTGCTTATCCGTTTAGCCAGGTCAGCACACGAGCCAACTGGCCGTGTATCCGTTGTGAGTCAGTTTCATGAAAAGAATAATATTAAATTTAATGGTAGCTCGGTTTTATTACCTTACCTCAGTCTGCCTCAAGCATAGCGAGAACTGTTCAGAATCCAGTAAGACTTCAACCATCATTTGAAATGCATTTTCTTTTTGGTTTTTAGTTTTTTTTAAATATATAAAATAATATTTAAGATCAGGAACATGATATAAAATTTCATATATAGGTAGGTGGAAGTAAAAATTATTTAAAATTGATTAATAGCAAGAAAAAATTTAAAACACTATTCTTGTATGAATTTATGTGGCAAATCTAGCACAAAAACAAAGTCGTACGAAATGGATTTAACATATTTAACATTGGTATATGCCGATTGGCATTTCCTGGGATGTTACAGCGACTTTTTCACAAAAAAACATCATGTATCAGTCCCACTTTATATCCATGCCTTTTTACTCATTTTCAACGAGCTACATTGATGTAAAATTAAATGGGCTTTAATATAATGTAGGTTTCATCTTCATTCAAATTGTTTAACAGCGGTTAAATCTGACTTTTCTATTATTTTTTTTTTCTTTAATGTTATATGTTGTAAATGATTGACCCATATATGCTTTTATTGAACCCTTGATTTAAGCATGAAATACTGTTATGCTAACCAATAAACCACAGGTGACCCAAATTGCTTTTGTTTTTCTGCGTATTGAATTAAATTGAAAATGGATACTATAGAAGATGTTGACAATTGATTGAAACCGACGGATAATCGGGACCCAAAGTTATTTAGCTGAATTGGACTCTTCATTGGACATAGAAAGGGTATGAATCGCTTTTGCTGTAATGGTTTATTAATTTAACTTCACTATGTGCTGCTGTGCCTAATCTGACGATGCTACAGATACTAGGGAAATGCTAATTTTTGCCTACCCAGGTTTAATCAAGGAAGAGATCATGCGAGCACATGACATCGCACAGGCTCGGGTCCATCATTTAAAAATCGTAGAGCCATCTGCCGTATTTTAACCCGCGTGATCTAGAGAATAGAAGAATGTTATGGTAACCAATAAACAATAGGTGAATTGTTTTTATTTTTTGAGCAATGTTATTTAATCGAAAAAGAACAGCATAGAAAATAATTTGTGAACAAATAATTTCATGTCAATAGGTTATTGGACATTATATAATTGTAACATCATTGATTGAAACCGACGGATAATCGGGACTCCAACGTACCTAACAGATCCATATCTCCTGTTTCGGTTAAACCGAGTGGAAATCCCTTCTTTTTTTCTCTTTCACTCCTCTTATCCTTTTCATCCGAGGGATAGAGAATTATTTACTAAACAGTCCTCATAACCCCCCTCGCCTAAATTCGATTGGGGTTTATTCAACAAATTCTTTAGAGACGCGACGGGACGGCGGGACGGGAGTACAAAGCCGATGCCGGTTTTGTAGCCGAACGCCGGCCCGGGCCCGGTTTATAATTCTGAGAGAGCATTAATGCTAAGCCCCCGGGAGGACGGTAATCTGGATTAGGGGATGATCCCGATATCTGGGAGCACAGCCGGGAAAAAGCCCGGGATCATCTGCTAACCCGCCCGTATCGCCGTGTGGTCAGTCCGGGTGGAAAAATATTGTTTCTGGATTAGTGAATAGATGAAAGATCAATGGCACATTTCTATAGCTTATCTCCATTGTCTTAGTTCTTGTGTTCATTCATTAAGGGATTATATCTCAGCCTGATATAGTTTATCAATTTTACTGTAATATTATACAATACGTATTATTGGTTTCCGTTTAGACATCCCTTAAATAATAAATTTTATTGTTTTTTTTTTTGTTTTTTTAGTGGCACGAAAGGGCGTGTAGACCCTTGACCTCCTGTGTAATATGCTCGGGAGAATACAATCACGTTTATCGGTGTATTTTATAGGATAGGGTTATCACTCCCTTCCACTATTTTTGTGAGTGATCCACACATGTTGGCTGACGGGTCTCAAATACCCGGGGGAGGGCTGTGAGCGGATCCTCCATTTATTAAATGCTTGAAAAGTCCCTCCGGGACTAGGATTCGAACTCAAAACTTTTGGTGTGAGAGACTTGCGTGCTAGCCACTCTGCCACGAGCTCCCTTAATTTCTAATATCCCGAAGAAATTCAATAATTTTTAAGATAAAAAAATTAGACTGATTTGTTATTTACAGTACCATCACAAATCGACATTTCGTGGTTTCTCACCCATCTTCAGGAGCCTACAGGCAAGTTAAAACAACAGCATCTCTAAAATCTATTAAGAACAATTATTGTGATGTAAATTATTAAAAACATAAATTGTTAATTTAACAACGAAAATTAAAAGTATTGCGCAATTTATTTAAAAAGGAACTAAACAAAAGGTTCTTTAGAAGAAATAAATAAAAAATCAGCCCTAATTATTCTACCTTTTAAATAATATTTTCAATTAAGTTAAAGATATGGTCTAGTGGATAGAGCACTAGTCTACTGGTCCTGGTTCGAATCCCGGCTGAGGCAGAATATTATTTATACTCTCATGATGCAGACCCAGCATCTATAACGTGGATACCCGAAAATTGGGGAAAAATCCTTCTTCTAAAGTATGATCTTTGGTATCTGAATTAGTAAAGTACGGCTAAATATAGAGGTTGAACGAATTTGATACTAACTAAAGGAGAACAGAGCAAAATATTTTTAATGTAATTTTTTTTTTTTTTTTATACTTATAACAGTAATATAACGTATAATATACCGTTGGAAAGATAAAGACTTTAGAGAAAAAATTCTTATACACAAAATTGTAAAAAAAAGTTAACGTAGAATGATAAAAGCCGACATGACTTGCTGATTATCCTTATTAATAAAATAATTTATTTATTAATAAAACATATTTTTCGATCGAAATTCTAATTAATTCTTAACCTTTTTTTCTTTCTTACTTTATATTTTATCTATAACTGTATTTAAAAAATCTCACATTGATTTAAACAACGGAGGTAAGTGAACGCTGTTTTTTTTTCAAAATTTATAATGTTTGATTGTTAGAAGTTCTAAATCAAAAAATTTATACGAGATGCACAACTATCAAACCCCAATTAATCCCAGACCCGCCCTAACTCGCTCCCCACACTCCACTAATCCCTTTCAGCCTTGGAACCCTACACTATTATTCCCACCCCTAACCGACTGTTCCCTCCCTTTCAAGGAGGCGGAAAAACATTAACTAGCTAACTCTGATTGAATTTCAGGACCGAAATACCTCCCCCGCGGTAAAGATCATTCCTAGAAGCGCGGTAGGCGGTTTTATGAGTGCGCGGACCTCTGCTTCAACATTCAACTTGCATAAGCTCGTAAAAAAAGAGGCTGTTTTAAAACACAATCAGATTTTGCAAAAGTTTTGCAACCGTTCTCAGAACCTCCTTGGTCTTCAGTTTATAAACCATTGTCTGGAAGGCTCGTCGTATATTACTGTCGAGGTAGTAGTAGACAGTTGCAAATAGTTTCATACTTTTTTTTTTTTTGTTTGACTATCACTTCATAATTTCTAGATTAATGATATAATTCTGCAATATTTTCAGTTTATTTGAGTTCTGTTTTGTTTATTCATTTAACGTCACTTTATGCTGCCGTGGGTGGCTAATCGGACGATGCTACAGTGGGAGTCCTAAATTTTGCCTATCCAGGTTTAATTAGGATAGGGATCTTTGACGGGTACCTGACATCGCAGAGGCACTTGTTCGTTCCATCTGAAGGACGTTATAACCAAGGATTTTTACTCCTTAAAAATTCCTTGAATCTTCTGTCATGTATGAACCCGCGAACTTGGGTATAGAAGCTTTTATGCTAACTAATACACCACAGCTGACCTTACATTTTTTTTCAGTTGATTTAAATACTGTTTTAATAGTGTTTTAGTTCATCTTTCTTCTGTCACAACTGTCATTTGTAGTTGTTTATTTATTCAACGTCACTTTATGCTACTTTAGCTAATCGGATGATGCTACAGTGATGCTAAATTTTACCTATCTAGGTTTTATTAGGATAGGGATCTTGAACGGGTACCTGATATCGCACAGGCTCGGGACAACCTTTTTTTGTCCCCTCCGAAGGAAGGCATAACTAAGGATTTTTTACTCCCATTAAAAAATCTTAGGACCATCTGTGGGTTTGAACCCGTGACCTTTGCCATAGGAGGCTGTTATGCTAACCACCCAGCTACAATTGATCCCATCATTTTTAGTTTGTTAATTCATTTAACGCCATTTTAATGCTATTTTGACTAGTCGTACGATGCCACAGTGGGAGTCCTGAATTAAGCCTACCAAGGTATAATTAGAATAGGAATTTTTAATGGTAACACTGCATTGCACAAATTCGGGAACACCATTTTACGTATCCGCCGATAGACGGCACAATCAATAATTGTTAACTCACAGGTTTTTAGAATCACACTTTGAAATTTCAAACTCTTATATAATTCAAAAGATATAATTTATTTAAATAAAAAAAATAAAGATAATTGTTTAGTATGAAGTTTTCAATAAATACATTTTTTTATCATAAAATTACATTACTAAGCATAATAAATTTATATTTTAATTTTTTATTTCGCTTTATTCCCTTATAATTTTTTTTAATGTATTTTGTTTAGAGTAATAATATAGCTCTTAGCAATAATAACATATTCCAAAAAAATACATTATGTATATAATTTATTAATTTATTATTATTTTTTTTTTTTAGCTGTAAGTACAGGCCCTGATGAAAACAAAACAAAATGTGCATGAAGGAATTTATACTGTACCTAGGACAATCACGCTCAGCCACCAGGTTTTTTCCTAATATTTGGGTACCCACTTAATAGTTTGAGCAAGTATTCCTCTTAAATAAGTTAATATTTAAGATAACATAATATAAGATTAGAAAAAGGCTTAAAATAGGATTCCATTTCGAATCCTTCAATCCATCACCTCAAATATCGGCCAATCCGACTGTTTAGCTTTGAGGCTAAAGGGAGGAGTGTCTAGATAACTTTTTTTTTTTTTCCATCAGCGAATTCTTAACTGAATATTCTTTGCTAGGTATTAAATCATACTAAAATGTAGTCTTAATTCTGATTTATTATGGATTAAGGAATTCTTATTTGGATTATTTGATTGAAAATTAATATAAAATACTAAAGAAGTCTAGTGCAAATGGTTTTGGTATAATATTTTCATTAATGAACCTTTGTAGTTAACAAAAAATTAATCCCTTTCCCCCCCAAAAAAAAACAACAAACGTTTAAAGATACATAGAGCCAGAAAAACAGATGTGTGTCCGTCTGACGCACGAATTAATAAATGACTAAAATATACAAAAATATTATTCGGTAGATTATTAAATCTCCTACAAAACAAAAAATAAAGAATCATTAAAATCGGTTAAGAAATAGTAGATATATAGCGTTAAGAAATTATAATTCCGACATTTCATATTGTCATAAAACAAACACCAGATGATCCGAATATATCTGTTGATTTAGTGAAAAATCAAAACATGACTTTCTCTTGAGTAGAAAAAAAAGACTTAAAAGAGTATTGAGTTCACTGTATATGGAATCCGTGTAGATTCTGTTATATATGCGTGTGTGTGTGTGTGTGTGTGTGTGCGTGCGTTAACAGAAATAGAGAGTGCTTATTGGTAGTCGAGTGTTAACAAATAGGATTTAGTGGTTTGCGTACCATCAAGATACAAAGTTGAGTCTAAAACTATGTTATTTGAATGATTTTAGTTCTTATAAGTACATCTTGTATTATAGGGAACAATATACAATATTACTAGATAAAATATTTTATTGCTAGATACAGGAGAGCGGCGTAGAGAAGTAGGATTCGGTAGTTGGCCTCAGTCCAAGAGATGTCTGAGTGATGACAGGTCTATGTCATAGCTATTATTTATTCCTTCCGTGTAGCAACTGTCGTGACAGTCATCGGCACGTCTAAACCTACTGTTATTGCCGTATAAAATGGCATTATTATTATGTTTATATATATATTTTATATATATATATATATATATATATATATATAATATATATAAACACTATATACTTTTACCTCCTGCCCTTCCCGTACGTAAGGACTTGAGGTAATCGGGACCTTGGGCATAGAAGACTGTCATGCTAACCAATATGCTAATAGTGACCCCTAACAAAAAATAAATGGTAAGTTGTTATAAATCTATAAACTGACGTTGTTATTTGTTCGATAAGAACGTAGAATAGACGTTGTTATTAATTATTTCAAATTTAATGATATTTCATTAAAATATATGTTTCACTGTGAGCTAAATGGGACTAAATTAAACCTTTAAAATGTATTTTTAAATAATTTATTTCGAATATTTTATAGTGATAAACCTAATAGGAAATAGGATAGGAATCTTTAACATTTCTATAGTTTTTGAATACATACATAGCAATCAAGTTTTCTTTATAAGAGAAAACATCAGTGCTTTACTTTAAAATAACGAACAAATAAATTTAACCAATTTTTATTTATTTTAATCGTTTTGCCGATGATTAAATATAATAAAGTTACAATAAACTAAAACTGACAAAGCGGTAAACTCCAAATCGTTCAATACAGACTTTTTTTTAAACATAAATGACAACTTATTTAAATTTCTCCTATGCGAAGAATGGGCGGGTCCACTTATAGCCTAGTCAAATAAGACTTACGAAAATTCTCATAGAGCTAAAAATAGGTATGGGTGTTCATAATATTACCGTAAATAAGTGCTTATCAATCCCCCTTGTGCAAAACATTTTATTGATGGTGAAAGTTTGCAGAAATATGCGAGTTTTACAGAAAAATTCAATATGATCCACAAAAATTCTATGTTTCAAAGATCGCTATTTCTTGTATAGCGTAAAATTAAAAATATTTTCCTAATAATTCCACAACTGATAGTGGTTGACTTTATGTTCTTATTTATTTCTATTTTTTTTTTATTTTACTATTTTTTTAAGCCTGTGCATTCAAATGGACAATGACTATTGATACTGATCTAGCCGAAAAGAATCAAAATAATTATTTTATTGCTTAATAAACACGTTTCCACTAGACTTTGAGCTAGTTGTGCTTGCAGCTTAGTTTATTTTTTTTTTATTTCTTTTTGATTTGTTTTATTATCTTTTTTTTAATGGTTTACCATGATTGGCCTATTCAAAGATTGTGATTAAATTGAGTCCTATTGAAACACTCTAGACCGAACATCATCATAATACTATAGCTAATAACCGTGTATACAATAATTTAATGTTTAAATTGAGCTTTTTTTTTTTTAAATAACCTTCTTGAGAAAGAAGTCAGTGATTTGGAATGATGATCAATATCTTTAAACTACGACTGGTGGAGGATAATTAGAATTTTTTTATTAATAATTATTATTCTCTCAATAATTGCTACTGCAGCTTCTAGGATGATAACGCCTACTTTTTATCTTTTTTTTCATACCAAGTTGATTTAAAATTTAGTGCTATCAATAAAATACGATGTTAATATTTATTTTTCTTTAATATATTTATCCAAACGAAATTTGGACGCGGCGTGGTCTAGTGATATGTCTTGTCTACTGTGCTCGAGTATGGTTCGAATCCGTGTGGCGAGTATTATTTTGTTATATAGCGTGAGGCGATTTGGGGTATGGAGAGTCCTGTGACACCAGCCTTCATAGTGGGTACCAAAAATGGAAAACCTGAGCTGAACGGATCTCGACCGAATCACCTCATTGCACAGCCTTGGCCTAGAACATACGAATCTCTAGATGTACTGAGCCCAAGACCCTTCATGGGTTGCAGAGGTGCAGGTTTTTTTTTTAATAATTTTATCACCATACTCAACTTCAATCGCATTTCAATTGTTCTGTTTTCTATCGTTGAATTTATACAAATATTTTTCGATTCGTCTAATGTGAATTGACAATCATCGTTATTTTCAGTATGAGAATTTTCGTAACCTCACATCTATTTTACTGGACTTCTATTTTATAATTAAGATACGGCGCTATTTATATAAAAAAAAGAAGGTATAATTTCCCTCTAGGTTTCGAATACCGTCGTAATTTCGGCCGAGTTCGCTCGACTTCCTCAACCTATGGATCCAGATCCGCAGACACAAATCCTCGACGAGAAACAAAGCGGCTGACGATAGAGAGACAGAGACAGAGGACGATGCTATAGAGAGAGGTTTGGGCGAGATCAAAGCTTGGCAAGCCATTCAAGTTATTGAATGTCCCCGGCTAATCCATGGATTAGGTTACTCATCAATCATGGACAGATAATCCTCTTTCAGCTAATCCTTCAGCTACTAGCTCCTCTGAAAACATTCCGTTCCTCCAATCTCGAGTCCTACCTCTCCCGTCCCTTTCACGGAGCTGTTTCTTAGACCGGGGGATGTTTCCTAAAAGGCTGGAGGATTAACTGATCGCTCTCAAAGCGAATGTTAAATTATAATTTCAAACCGGATAAGTAGAGAGACCTCAGGGATTAAGCTTATCCCCGTAGCTGTATAAATTATTATTTATTATTATTCAAGTTTAGCACAGTAATTAAATGTTTCTGTGCTTAATCCTTCTTCCTAAGTTAGAGTCAAGCCATAGCAAATGGTTATTTATTATTGAGCAGTTTTATAAGAAATATAAATAGATACTTATTATATATAAAATATACATTTAAAATAGTAGGTTTCTATTATCTTGCAAAAAAAGTTTTTACAGAAAAACTTTAACGAGTCAACGTTTCGGGGGGCCTTCCCCATCATCAGGACTCACTGAGTTGTCTGACAAGTTAAAAATCCATTTTTATAATCTAAAAATGTTGTCAAAAGTTTTTAAAATAAAATTATATTGCACAGGGAACAACAATCATCCCACCTCACATATTCTTTGGCTTCTTGATAAGAAACTACACGTTTCAGGATTCCCTGAGTCCAAATAACTAAGTGTGTGTGTGGTAGGTCTATTAAGGATAAGAAAAGGCATATGAAACTGCAATTTTATATTTAGTACAACTATAAGCCCGATATGTTACAGCAACTTTTAATGATTTTGATTAAACGTCTCTATATCAATGTAAAATTTAATAGCCTTTAGTATAAGTAAAAAAAAAAATTAATAACCATTTTATTATTATAATCTTTACTTAAGTTATTTAGGAACAATCTTTTCTTTTAACTATCATTCATTTATTCTTCAGTACAAACAATTAACGTTTGGGGGCTTATACGCCTCATCTTCAGAATTTTTAGTCATCCAATAATAACTATTTAATCTAAAAATAACCAAATCGTCTTATTAGCATTAATAAAAAACGGCTAAATATAGAGGTTGGACAATTTGATGACTAACTAAACGAGAAAAGAACAAACATGTTTTTTAATGTAATTTATTGTTATCGATTATTTAAGAAAACATATGTCTCGATATATTCAATCTTTCTTCATCTAAAGCACGTCTTACTTTGTAGATTTAATTAACCATACGATCTTATTTCCATTGATAAATTACAGCTAAATATACAAGTTGAGTGAATTTGATAAACAACTAAAGGAAATATATTTTTATGCAATATTTGTGCTTTTGGACATACGAACATTAATACAGAAGTATAATAAAATAAAATATTATATCATAAACACAATGTAAAAGTCAATGAAGTCGTTAAAACAGATTGTTTTAGATAATAATATAATAGATTATTTAATAAAACGCCTTTTCTATCGAAATTCATTATAATTAATTCTCTAACCTTTTTTCATAACTATTTTTATTTAAAAATTATTAAATTGATCTCAACAATGGAGATAAGTGAATGTCGTGTGTTGTGCGCACCAGATTATTTTTGAGACCATGTTTCTGTGGCGATACTTTTAGTCCTATCTTATATAAGATATTTAGTGTAAAAAAAGTATTGCTTGATTGCTCCACTGTGAGGATTGTATATTATATATGAGTGTCCTTAAATCTTCGATTATTATTTTTTAATGTAAATATTTTGTAAATGTAAATGAGTGTAAATTGTTTGGTTAGACTGTCTGTTTAATGTGTTGAAATAGCCATAAAGGCAAGAAAAAAATATATCATTTTTTAAAATGTCCACAAATCTTTATTTTCTTTGCTTAGCAACGATTTCTTGATCATTTTTATTTTCGATAATTTATAAATACATTTTTTCAAACAAGATATTATTTAGGGAAAAAAGGGATGAATAGGTACAAAAATCGTTTATGTTTATAAATAAGGGAGCGAAGATATGATATCCTCAATAAGACGTTACGGGCACCTCAGAGAGATACCGCTGAGTTATAACCCCGCGTACAAAGGCACTCCCTAAATCCAGAGGCGGGGCGCGGACTATAAAAAATAATACAGCCGGGTGCCCCCTCCCTAACGAAATATTGTAGCTAAGTGATTTAAAGGGGGGCGCCCCTATCTAGCAGATTACGCGAAATTGTGTCAGTTTAATCTCCCATATTTCTGCTCGCCGTTTGAGGGATTATCGGAGGGACTTTATGCACTTCCTTGAGCAATTATGATTAATTATAACTCCCTCATAGGAGCAATTTACAGGTTTAATTTCAAATGGATAACTTACCGGAGACTTTTTTTTTAATTTCTCATAATTCACCTGTACAAGTCAAAATAATCTTGCTTTATTATGTTCGATAATTAAAATGTATAATTGAACTAAAAGAAATTATGGGAGGACAGTTGCTCATAGAATGAATTAGTGGTTGGCAAAATTTTGTGGTCACATGTGGTGTAGTAGTTAGCTTAACGGTTTTCTATGCTAAAAATTGCGGTTTAAAATTCGGCAGGTGGCCCTAGAAGGTAGTAAAAAAACTCTTGGTTATGCCATCCTTCAAAATAGTAAAATTAGTCCTTTTCGTACGTAACTCGCTCTCCTACCCTAAGCTATTTCGGACCGATTCTTGCATCGGGAAGAGAGTTTCTATATTAAAAAGCGTCCTTTTTATTGTGGTAATCCTAGTTACCAGTGAAATATTTCGATTCATATTCTTTTAAAAGAATAGTCATAAATAGTGGTTCTCTTCCATAGTTACAAGAAATGTCAATTGTAAGAATCCTTTCAACGAGAATGGCTACTTTAACTTAAAAGTAAAAAAAAAATTAAAAGTCCTTAAAAATATGAAAATCGAGCATACAGAAATAGTAAAATCCTTTTCGCCTTTAACTTAATTGAACCTGTTTGATCTGTATAGTTTCAACGTTTGTTCGCGAAAATGTTTTTTTTTTATAACTCCAAATTCTCTCAATTCTTTCACATTTTTTCCCCCGAAATTTTGGTATGAAAAATATCCAAATAATTGAGATGTCAATCGTATTATAAAAATTTGGTGTGGACAACACACGACTTTCACTAACTATGGCTGTTAAAATCAATTTAAGAGCTATTAAAAAAAAAATTTTAAATATTTTTTTTTTTCAATTTACAATAGAGATATTTACAACTGTATTAACAAAAAAAAATACATCAAGTAAATGTGAACATGGAGGTGTGGACATAATAGACGCGTAAAGAATCTACCCAGCGGTAGCATTTCTAACTTCAAAAGATAAAAAAGTTTAAATTAATTTAAATCAAAATTGTATGCAGTTTCGTTTGAAAAATATGATTTAGATTAAATAATATAACAGTATAAAATTGTCATGCATAATAATCAGTAATATATCGAAGCCCTGTTCGTCACTTACCATTATATTTTAGAAATTTGTATATAAGATACTATGTTTTCTAAAATTAGCTTTCCAATGGTATGTATTAACGCCGCACACACCGCAAAATCATCAATTTAGTTGGACAAAAGTCAAGTCAAAAGTTTGGAATTTTTGCAATCTTAAACTTTATATTATTAGTTGATAAGACGCTTAATACTAATATTTCCCGCCATATCTTGTTTTCAAATATATAGTAGATGCGTGAATCATTCGTGTTTACATAAGTGCCTTATAACAGGCCGTAGGATTTTCTATATTAAATGGCCATTTATATTATGTTCAAGGTGGGTGTAGTGTTGCGCAAAGACTTCTTGCTTTTATTTAACAATGGACATTGCTGAGACAGGTAAGACATTATATTTCCACATTGTTATTGGATATACATTGAAATCTACCTTGAAGTTAATTTAGCAATTTGTAAATGTATGACCCTTTTTTTTTTTCAATAACAAAAACTATATAACTCCAAAATTAACATCAAATTGTCATCCATCCTTCTAGTCTTTTAATTTTGCAAAAAATGTTTGCGATATTTTTCTTTTTTACATAATTTTTTTCAGATACAACACTCCGAATCAAAAGCTTTAATATATATGAAGATTTTAATTTGAAGAGTTTCCTAAATGATTTAAAATACAACTATTAGCAGGTTTAAGCGTCTTCGAGCCATAATTAGATTTTTTGTATTATTTTTCCGATATTCTGCGACTTCAAACTTAAAATGTAAGGAAGTTTTAGATTTTAGCAAATAAATTTGATTTTTGACCACTGTATGCTCGCCAATCATGTCAAATAATTAATTAATTTTTTTTCTTTAAATTTTTTTTCGTAATCTGGGACCCCAATGGTTAAATATGGACAAGATTCAGAATTTTGCCCACCTAAATCGGTCATACTTTCCACTGTGCGCCAGTTCGTAGTTGACATATTTGAAATACATAGAATTGAGGAAATTATATTTTTATTTTTTGTTATCAGTGGCTATCGTCTACAGTGTATTCATCATTTTGCCATAGCTCCTAACCTCATATATATATAATATGTACACGGGCAGATGAGCTGGTGTCATAGAGAGAGCAGTTAACAAAGCCAGCCAGCGTGAAGTGACCTGAGATAGCCCCATCTATAATCCACAAATTGCCCTCCAGTTCCCAGACTCCTTAGCACTGT
This sequence comes from Piezodorus guildinii, assembly GCA_023052935.1. Lineage (NCBI taxonomy): Eukaryota > Metazoa > Arthropoda > Insecta > Hemiptera > Pentatomidae > Piezodorus > Piezodorus guildinii. The sequence continues at coordinate 92,283,811 of CM041294.1, forward strand.
ACGCTATATCTGTCAGCTCCTAGATCTACTCTCATTTAGTAAGGTGTTAACTTATCTTTAACGAGCTCTGCTATAAAATGGAGTGTGCATTAATAATTCAAACTCTTAAATTAAAGTCCAATTTTTAGCCTAATTGGTCTTCCACATACATAGATGGATGAATCCTGCAATTCAACGTATCAGGAATCTTTTAAAGAATTATTTATAATTAATTGCTACTTGCCATTTGCAAAAAAAAAAAAAAAAAACTATTTTAAATTAGCCAATATGCCAACTACCGAATTAAAGATTAATTTATTGCATCTATCCCACAGTTTTAGTGGGGTGTCAAAAGAGCTGTATCCTCTGCAAAAATGTCTAGTAAATGTGATCATTCTCAGGTAGATCTGGCTTATAGATATTAAATAGTAATGGTCCCAGTACACTGCCTTGTGGGACTCCTGCTTGAACACGTTTCATTTCAGAAAATGCGTCTCCTAATATTTCAGTTAAGCGTCTGTCTGTCAAGTAAGAGGGTAGTATTAAATATTAAGTCGGAGGAAGCAAGCTTTTGAGCTTGGAAAGCAATCCTTTATGCCACCCACACCTTATCCAATGCTTGCCTATTCATTATAATATAATTATAATTAATATAAAGGAAAACACTTGAGTAATATTTTTTAGACCCTAAAATATAATTCGAAATGTAATCTACTGATCGATGGCATTATCCTAATTAAACTCGGTATAATGTAGGACTATTGGACATACGAGAATACAATTAAACAAACGATTTGTAATTTTATCCAGGTTACTTGAAATACGTTCAAAAGTATCCTTTGATAACAATAATGCTGCCTTAAAAGTACTTATAAATCCACCATAGACATTCTTCTTTGGCCAAGATCGTGGGTTCAGATACTGCAGATATTATCCTTCGGTGGTCCCGAGCCTTTTCGATGTTAGGTACTCGTTAAAGATCCCTATTCAAATAAAGCCAAATAAAGGATATGCAAAATTTAGGACTCCCGCTGTGTTCTTTGTATTTGCATCATTGTATCAGCTCAAACGATTTATATTACACTGGCTATACTGACGTAAATTTTAATAGGCTTCAATATCATGTAATTTTCATTGTTATTAAAATGGTCTGACAGTGCTTAAATGCTAACATTTTAAATTTTCTTCCTCTAAATAAATAAATAAACTACCAATGAAAAATGGTAAAAAAAATGCAACTTGGACGAATTTGGTAACCAACTAAAGGAGAAAAAAGCAAAAAGATTTTGGGTAATTTTTTTTTATACATAGACTAGTTATATGGATGTATAGTATACCGTTGGAAAGCTGAAAAAATCTGGTGCGGGCCACACACGACTTTCACTTAACTCCGTTTTTAAAATCGATCATAGATTTTTCAATGTTTAATAAACCTATATGATGTTAAAGCCCATTCAATTTTACATCGACATTGCGAATCAATCGAAATCGTAAGAAGGTGCAAAATGCATGGTATAAAATGGCTCTTCTGGTTACCTGATTATGATGAAAAAGTTTTTGTAACATCTCGGGTGTATAGTTGTCTTAAATATGAAATTTCAGTTTCATGGGACTTTTCGTTTACGCCCTAGAGTTACCACACAGACCTTTTTGCGGAATTTGGTCATTTGGGCTCAGGGGACCCTAAAACTTGTATTTCCGTTGAAAACTGGCATTCAAAAACTGTCACGATCGCAATATTTTCCCTTACTATTTATTTCATATATAGGTAAGTAAATGTAAAAAATGTAATATTGTCGAGAAATGTTGTTTAAAGTAATACAGCGATGAAAATCGAATAAAACTAAGTATTTTATGAGGCAATCATATAATAAATTATTTTTTTTTAAACAGGTTTATATCGAAACTCAATGTAATTCTTTAACTTTTTTCAACTCAGAACTTATTGTTAAATGTTCTTAAATTAATTTTAACACCGGTTGCAAGTGAAAGTCGTGTGTAACGCGCACCAGTTTTTTCTCAATACTGTATACTACATATAAATTGGAAAATGTTAGTACTAAAGTGAATTAATTATCAAATTGAAATTATTAATCAATATAAAATATAATGATATTATTCGAGTTAGATATAATCGTGTGAATGGCTCTAAGTGACTAAGAGAAAGGCGTACTTAAAGAAGATCGCGTGAGACGAACGTTTACCACAAGTGTCCAACTGCTAAGCAATTCTTCACATGGTAGCTAATTACAGATAATGTTTTTATTAACAACAATTCCCTCAATGGGATTAATATTCAAGAGTTTCTTATGAATTAGCCTTTAGAGTAGGTTCTTTCATAAACCGGGTTTAATGGCGGATATGTAGATTTAACCTGAGCTTGGAAAGATAACTCGCTGTTTCCGGGGGCTTCATATTATAATGTATTATAATTAGAGCCATTTATATTAAGGCTGTTATATTATAAATTAATTTATAACTAATGCTTATAAAAAGATTTCTCAGGGTTTTTTTTTCTCTATTAAACCAAAAACTAAATCTTAAAATCTGTTGCACGCAACACACGACCTTCACTTACCTCCGTTATTTATATCAAATTAGAAATTTTCAAACAAATTTAGAAACGAAATGAATTGTTAAAGAATCATTTACATTGTATTTTAATTTAACTTTTTAATGGTAAATTAAAACTGAGAACCAGAAAAGCCACTTTATACCAGGTATTTTCCACCCTCCTACGATTTTCTCAAAAACGGCTTGAAGATTTTGATCAAACTCGCTATATTGATGTAAAATTCAATGGGTTTCAATTTTATATAGGTTTCATTCTGGTCTATTTCAGCTAGAATGCCGATATTCTATATTTTTGTTTCAAAGTACATTTAATTTTGTACATTCCAAAAAATTAGGCATATTAGCATTAGCATAAAAAACGGCTAAGTATACAAGTCGAACGAATTTGATGGCAAACTTAAATAGAAAATAGCAAAAATACTGTTTTTGACGGGATCACCTTTAGGATGGTGGCTAGCATAACAACCTTCTATGCCCAAGGTCACAGGTTTAAACCTGAAGGTAGTCCTAAAATTTTTTAATGGGATTAAAATGCCTTCCTTCGGACCTTAAAAGGTGGTACCGATCCTGTGCGATGTCAGGTACTCGTTTAAGATCCCTATCCTAATAAAACCTGGAAAATGCAAAATTTAGAACTCCCACTGTAGCATCGCTCGATTAGCCACAGCAGCAGAAAGGGACTTTTAATAAATAAACAAACAAAAAAACGACAATCAGTTAGTTTTATAGGCTTTTCATTACTCTCCGTTAAATTTTAAAATTATGTGTATACGATGATATTTTTTCTAAAATATTTAGCTTTCCAACGGTATATTATACATCTATATTTCTCTTTTTATATTTTACTATACTAATATTGACAACTCTTTGTTTCGTAAACTACCATACGCTTTATTCTCGTTTTCACAGTAAACTACACGGACACGACAATAGAAAGATTAACAACATGTTAATAGCTGAAATGCCAGTCAGAAGAAGGCTGAAGAGAAGCTGGATGAGATACCGTCCACTTGATGGATTTCAAATGTTCTCAATCCTACTTATAGGTTTTAGGGTTACAGTTTTTTTTTTGTTGAATAAAAAATAATTATGAAAGTATAATACATATTCTTCATTAAGTGACAAAATAATTAACAATCGATGTAAGTGAAAGTCGTGTGTAGCACACATCATGTCTCTATGATATTTATTTAATAATTTAACGTCACATTATTCCACTATCGCTAATCGGACAATGTTACAGTAGAAGCCCTAAATTTTGCATATCCTGGATAGAGATCTTTAACGATTACCTGACATAGTACAGGGTCGGACCACCTTTTTAAGTCCCCTACGAAGGACGCCAAAAGTAAGGATTTTTAACACCCATTAAAAAATCCTAGAGCCACCTGCAGGTTTGAACTCGCTACCTTGAGCTTAGAATGGTGTTATGCTAGTTACTACGCTACAGGTGAACCCCAGGTTTTTTGGTGTTTTTTTTTTGTAGTAGTGTTCGCTTATCATGACTCGTATGATGTTGGGATTCCTTTAGAACGATGTCTGAAAGAAGCCGCTGAATGAATGAATGGAGGGGAGTTGGGAACAAACGGAGGGGTTAGGGGAATGTAGAAGGTGGGCAACCTGTTGCGTAGAGATCGATCTCTGTATATGTGTGTGTGTGGGTGTGCTTCTTTCAAGGCTCATTTACACCGTGACAGTGGAAGTAACTGTCTTGATAATGTTCATCGTATTAACTGTAGATGGAATTTTAGACCATCTCAAGTTATATATATTCAAGTTTTGCTAAATAGTTAACGCTGTTAACAATTGAGACCGTTCTTAACGATGATAGTTTTATTTTTGATAGTACCTTCAAGATAGTAGCTAGGGCGGAGTTGTAAATATTATGATATACAACTATATCAATATATATTATTCTTTAATAAACGCTGTAAACCACTCATCGCTGTTTATAAATCTTCGTGGTAAGTCTGGTTAAAAAAACAAAAGAATGAATCGTACAAAGGAAATTACATCCTTGAGATACCAATTCTTACCAAATTCTGTTTGCTATTAATATTACTTTATATAAGCCAATTTACGTCTATATAAAATAGTAAAAAAAATAAAGGAAAGTATTTTCAGAGGTCAATAGCATCCTAAAACGCGTTAACTTAAATTAGTATTGCATTTTTTATATATATTTTTCTAATTTGAATTTTCATCGGAAATACACGTTTTAGTGTCTTCTCAGTCTAAATGGCCCAGTCCCGCATAGAGGTCACTGTGTGTGTGCTAAGTCGCACTTAGTCACTGTGTGTGTGGCATACAAACAAAAAGTCGCACGAAAGTGGAATTCCATATTTAAGACGGCCGAGATGTAACAGCAACTTTTCATCAAAATGGACGGATCAGAAAAGTCAATTAATAACATTCTTTTTGCACATTTTTTTCGATTTTTACAAAAACGGTGTGAACGATTTTGAATAAACTTAGTAAATCGATGTAAAATATTATATATAGTCTTTATTATCATTCTGGTGAAAATAGTTTGTCAGGCCATATGTGACGATTTTTTATTTTCTCCCTGTGAAGTACCTTTATTTTTTTTTTTATTATTTATTTTTTTTTTTTTTTTATGCACGAATTGGCCATCAAGAACCACGTGAATATCATTCTTTTTTTTTCACACCTGTCATCTTCCTTTTTCTCCAATATTCTTTCATCTTCCTGGACTGTTCCTCCCGCTCTTCCTTTGTCCATTTTCTGTAAGGGCCCCAACTTCTTTTATTTTCTTCCCGAAAAGCTCTCTATCTAAGCAGTTTATTTTCTTGATTTTTAACCTATTGAGCTCCTTTTTTATTTGCTTTGCATAACCACCTATATTCTTATAGCCTAGAACTTAGTCAAAAATCTGTTTGTTCAGCCTCTGATTCTTCATTCTTACCATATGGCCATAAAACCTTAGTCTCCTAGTTCTGATGACTACTTCAAGGTTTTCCTAATTTCTATATATTTCTTCATTGGATTTTAGCCTGTAGCCCTCTTGTGTTATTTTGGGTCCATGAAGCCTCCTAAAAATTTTTCTCTCAATCTTGAGAAATTTCTCAAGACTCGGTAGGCAAACTGTTTCCATACCATACAATATTTTTGGTCTAACTACTGTACAGTAGTGCCTTATTTTTGCCTTGGAGAATAAACTTTAATATTGTACATTCGAAAAAAATAAAAATATCATGTTTTTCCGGGCATAAGAATAGGTATATAAATGTATAATATAGCGTTGGAAAGCTAAAGATATGCAAATGTGTGAAAGGTAATATACTGTGACAAATACAGAACAAACTTAAGCTATTTTTTTTACATAAAAGTTTTATATTGTTGTATTATTTAATATAAAACCTATTTTTTCAGCGAAACTGATTATAACTCCATTTTTTTTCCGTAAGTCACAAGTCTACAGCATGCCTGTAAACGCACAATACGCCCAGAGTGTCCTCTGGTAAATTTTTCGTTATTTCCAATCTCGGTATGAATCAAAGATAGACGCGTAGTCTAGACTGTAATTCTGCTAAACATCCATTATATTATTTAACATTATGATTCCGCCTGATATCTCGACGAACGACAAGCGGCGGAGACACAAATTATGACAAATGGTAAGTAAATAATCTTGTTTACAGAAGAAAGAATAAGACGACTGTACTCGTGAATGGTGCTGGGGAGCTGGAGACGGAATAGGGAGCTGGTTACGAAAGCAATTAACTATTTAGTTAGGAGTCTCTCGTCCATCATTGTTAGTACCAAGGGCTATATTTAGCCTCGTCGCGGCTGGTATCAAAGGACCGGTCTGTGGCTTCTCATGATATCTCTTTCCATTGTAATAATAGCCATTAGTTTGTCAACAGCTTCATAAATTTAAATCGATTAAGGCATAGAACATTATTAGTATCGTTTACACAACTTGTTTAAAACGAAGGCAGAGACGGAAACTAGAAATTCACATATGTGGTAGAACAGTATAAGAAAAAAAAATAGCGCGTGAAACATTCGACTTTCGCTCATCTCCATTGTTAAAATCAATTTAAAAAAAAACCTCTACCTCTACCACCGATGAAAGGTCTTGGGCTCAGTACATATAGAGATTCGTACTTCCTATTAATTTACTACATTAGCGTCACTTTATGCTACTAGGGCTAATCAGACGATACTACAGCAGGAGTCCTAACTCTTGCTGATCCAGGTTTAAGTAGAATAGTGATCTTTAACGAGTACCTAACATCTCACAGGCTCGGAACTACCTTTTTTACGTCTCCTGCGAAGGACGGCATAACTAAGGATTTGGGGACTTAGGGCCACCTGCGGGTTTGAACCCGTCACCTTGGACATAGAAGGCTGTTATGCTAGCCACTATGGTTCATACTCCCCCCCCCCATAAATGATCGCTTCTAGGGCTATTGGCTAAGATCTAAATGTAAAAGAGAACCTGACATTGCACACGATTACATTTTTCCCACCTTTTCACCATATTTTTACGTCCCCTTTGAGGAGCATCATAACTAAGGATTTAGAGATTCGTACCGTTTCTAGACCAACGGCCGTGCAATGAAGTGATTAGGTCTACATCACGCTCAGCCGCCAGGTTTTAATCCCATTTTAGGTATCCACTGTATAAAGGCTGTCCCAGGAGGGTCTCCATTAATTAAGTGAAATAACTGAATAAATAATATTCTGCCACAGTCCGGATTCGAACCCAGAACCGGAAAACAATATGGTGCTAAGAATAAGTAACAAAGAAGACGTGTTTTCCCAGGCGGTCACTCATTTAAGTACTAACCCGATGTTGCTTAACTTCGGTATGTGTACGAGAACGTGTGTTTAACGTGATATGACTTTTGGCAAGAAACTTTGTCACCTGTAGTGTAGTGACTAGAATAAAATCTATTTATGATCCAAACGACACGAGCGCTTTGCTTTTTAAAGTCAAAATTTCCGATTCTCAACCGAGCAAACCACTTATAGACGATGATTTCTCCTAAGACATCATCGCCATAAATACTGCGAATTTTGCTAACCGTCTGTGCAGCGGATATTCTTTTTCGGAAATAAAAAATCATTAAAATTAATTTTTCTCCTCCATTTTGTGCTAGCAAAGTACCACTTAAAGATAAGGAATCTCGGTTAAAACTGATGAATAAAAGCACCTTAACTAATCCTTTTTTAGAGTATTTAAACATTATTGACTAGGCAAATATGGTTTTAAAAACACAGAGAGAAATAAATAGAAATATTGATAAACGCTACGAACATAACCTAATCAGTCGAGCATGGCAGAAATAAATTGGCATTTAATTGACGGATTCTTAAATTTTGGAATATTAATCAGCGTTTAGGAAATTCTCTAGTGTTAACAAGATGTATATATATATAAATATATATGTATATATATATATATATATATATATATTATATATAGTATATATATATATATATATATATATATATATATATATATATATATATATATATATATATATATATATATATATGTATATATGTATATTTAATTGGTTTATAAACCCAGGTTTAAAAACAATTATATATGTATGTATATATATATATATATATATATATATATATATATATATATATATATATATATATATATATATATATCAATTACTATTATAGAAGAGTAATTTAGGATATGATTATATCAATTGGAAACAATCTCTTCTAATTTTGTTTATGTGTATTTATTTATCAAAACATATCAATAATAAATCTTATTACGTTTCGAGGTATCACATGCCTTATCTTCAGATGTTCAATATTATATTTATTTCCATATTGTTACTCAATATAGGTCATTTAATATTATAATTTATTCACATTAAGTTCTTATATATATGAATAGTAATTCTATCAAATTTTAACTTTTCACTATCATATATTAATTTTTCTTGTGCACTTGCAATTATCATGTGTACTAAAAGTTTAGTAAAGTTTACTTGTTTCCAATTGATATAATCATATATATATATATATATATATATATATATTATATATATATGTATATTTAATTGGTTCTTATTTAAACTCCGTGATTTAATCACCCCTGAGAGACCATTAATAGAGCGTGGTGTCCACCTAGTTAAGACCACGATGGTTCGAATCAAAGCCAATAAAAGAGTACAGCTGAACCACTAATAAAAGAAGTCACGTCGTTATGAATATAAAAAAGTTCCACATGTGGGCCCTGATAGTTAAAAAAAGCTTTAAGTATGGATTTCAATATGTCTACAAGCTAATGCGGGCTGCTTCGTTATCAATTATCGCGGTTTAGTCGTTCGAATATTTAAAGTGAATTAATATGAAAAAGCTAGGCTCGACCAAGAACAAAAAGTTTGTATGTTTGATCCAGAAACACCAATATTGGAAATATTATGCAAAGTGTTGGCGTATCTGATTTCTTTTATATATAGGGTTCATAATTCAGAATAATTTTTTTTAGAATAAGTTCATAGCTTTTCTTAATATATTTGAATTTAATCCTCTCAGGGTTTATAAAATCATGTTTACTTGGTCAATAACGTTTACATAGTCTAAAAAAGTATTAATCAAGGTGATTTTTACACCAGCATTAACCGAGATTCCTCGTTTTTAAGTGGTATTTTGTTTGCTCAACCGGACGAGAAAAAAAATCATCTTCGTCATTAAATGATTTTCTTTTGACTGTCATCATATTATTGTACCCAACTTATTATGAATTTTCTAATCGCATTGGTTGTGATCTTGTTTCTCTTAGCCCTGATGAAGATCCACAATGTAGGCACACAATTACATAAGCGTTACTTATTAGCGTGAATTTTTTTTGTTTGATGACCATCTTATAACATTTTTTATTATTCCGGTGCTCTAACCTAACGTTGTGGTACTCGGTTTTAAATGTAAAATAAATAAAATTATATTTTCTATGTACTACTAATAATATTATATACAATAATATAAAATAATAATATATATAATATTATACTATATGACTTACCAGAGACTTGGCCATCTTCGAAGGCCGCCGACGGAGGAGTTGTGGGCGGGCGCGGGCTAGCTGTGGTGGACTCTTCGCCTCGCTCAGCTTTCTCACGGGTCGTCAGTTCCAGCGGCTCACTCTAGAAACAATAATAATAATTATTAATAAATAAATATATATGATTAATATAAAGTAATAAGTTTAATCTAGAATAAAAACATATGTTTTAGCTTTGTAATCAAGAATAAAAACATATGTTTTCATTTTGTGTCAATCAGTGTGTAAATAGAGGTTGTTACAACGTGATTAAGATTTTTTACCAAGCCATTTATAAATTCTAATCACCAAATATTGTATGTTTCTACTTCAATTCCTGTTCTGTTTGTTTGCTAATGTTTAAATAAAATTAACCAATCACATTTACCTATTTATACCAAGAAATTAATTCTAAAGGTCAAGCAAGCTTGCCTATCAGGCACAGCGTAAGAAAATGTCTAGGACAATCTCGCTGGCCTAACCAATACACACTGCCGGTCAAAAGTTTGAGTTTACATCAATAAATCATGAATAACCTCTATCAATACCTAAATATAATATAGCTATCTTATTATTATTTGTATTTATAAATAAATTGGCTAATTAGGTGTAAGAAAGGTTTGTGACTATCGTAGATAACAAGTAATAATTTGAATAAATCTAAAGATTACTGAGAGTTCTAAAAAAAAAAAGCCTGTACCACAACAACCCTTGAAAGGTCTGGGCTCAGTACATATATAGATTCGTACTGTTTCTAGACCAACGGCAGTGCAATGAGATGATTAGGCCTTGATCAAGCTCAGCCATCAGGTTCCCTCCCCTCCCCCCCAATTTTTTGGGTAACCACTTTATAGAGGCTGGATCGGCCCTTAGGAGGGTCTATATACACTAGGGTCGCCCTCCGACTGAATTTACAGAATAAATAATATTCTGCTACAGCCGAGATTCGAATCCAGAACGCAGAGAACAGTAGACTAGTGCTCTATCCACTTAGGCCCCCACTAAGAGTTCTAACGCGATAAAAATAAATCAGAATAAATTAAGTGATTTTTGTGCTTGGAGCTTTATTTACAGTCTAGTAATCACCTAAGGGGGAATTGAGAAGCAAATTTTATTCTTAGTTTGATTTAATGATTTTGGACTGCAAAGTTGTAAGAAGTTCACTGCACAGGTAATTTTCGATATTTTTTTTTTAAATAACGTTAAAAGGAATGAATTTCCCACATGATACACAAAAATAAAATATCCTAGCGCCAAATAGCACAACAATAAAATTCAAACAGATTAATTCAGTATATATTGTTGACCATAGGTGGTCTCTAACTTTTGATCGGCAGTGTATGTCCGAAACATAATTTTTTTTTTTAAACATCCTAATGTTATCATCGAAGAATACACTTCGTGCAACTCCGTGAAACTTCGACGCGGCTTATGGAAGCACAGACACACTCATTGCCTGCTCAGAGTTGTGTGACCCGCGGGATAAAACCTGACTGCCGAACCGTTAAGTCGCTATTAACCGTGTTCTGGTTAAACAATCAAATATAAAAAGGTATTAGGGCGATGGTCACGGTGGCTGGGCCCGGAAGTCTCCGTACTCAGGAGTCCTTATCAAAATTGGTCGCTCGTCTTGTTGAATTTATTCCTAGATCCATCCGACCGGAACCTCATTTCACTTGAATTATTTTCAATTTTTGCCATTTTGACTAGCGGAGAAAATAGTAAGGGGGAGAAGAAGCAAAACAGAAAACTTTCTATTGTTTAATATTTCAACTAAATAACTAAAACAAACCCTGTACCACTATGATCGATTTTGGGTTAGTGGGCCAACGGCAATGCAAGAAAACGATTGAGCATAAATCGCACTCAAACATTAAGTATTACCCTGATATTTGATTACAATGACTGGATGAGCCCTAAGGGTTTCTCCTGACCCAGGATCGAACCTCGGCTTTTATAAGCAATAAAATATCCTGCTACAGCCGGGATTGAATGTGTATCTTCATTTAGTCTTAAAAATAAAAACAAATTGAGAATAAATGATTTCTACAAAAACGTTAATAATATTGTAGATGGATACAGTTCAGATCAAATAATTTTTTTTTTTTTTAATAATTATTACTATTACGATTATTCCCCATGTGGAGAGCGACTGAACTTAAAATCACGATATCAGGTTTTCCTTCATTGCCTCCTTATAGCCTTTCTTCCTCTCAGAATGCCACTTTTTCTTTCTTCTGTCAATTTTTCCCCAGATTGCCGTAATGTTCCGTGCTTGGCTTTCATATTAATAAACCATTGTATAGTAATTAAAGATTTTTACATTATTTTGAATTGCATAAATTACATAATGTGGTAGATATTCACTGAGAGAATCGTTTGCATTTTATAAGAGATATGATTATGAATATTTCTCTCGCTGTTTTGCCAAATAAAAAATGTAAATGGAACCTTTTAGGATTATTTTTGTAAAAGGGATATTAATAATAATATTGATATTGATAAATATACAGGAGTGAGGAGGAAGGCTGATAATGGATACCGTGGAGTATCGGAGCCGAGCTGGGGATTATCCGGTTCAGGATTAGCCCGGGCCGGATTAAACCCCGGCGATAATCTCTCCTCCCTTTCCGACTCTGCCGCTCATCTCTTTTTTTTTTTTTTTTTTTTTTATTCTATCTTCTAGTCCGACCGCTCTTTGAAATAAATAGTACCAGTCTCGAAGGAAACGTAATATCTTAGTTTCGACTCGAACTAAATGTCTCGTTCTCTTGTAAATTTATGTTTTATTAACGTTATGAATTCCTTCTGTTTCTACTTTCACTTACCTATGCATGAAATATATAGTTAGGGAAAGTATTGCGATCGTGAACATTTTCGAATTTTCCAGTTTTCAACGGAAATACACGTTTTAGATTCCTATTAATCAAATGACCAAGTCCCGCAAAAACTTCTGTGTCGGTGGGTCCGTGTAAGTCTAACGCAAAAACTAGAAGCCTGAAATATGAAAGTGAAATTTCATATTTAATACAATCATACGCGTGAGATGTTACAGCAACTTTTTCATCAAAATCAGCTAACTAGGAGAACCACTTTATACTGTGTATTTTGCCTAACGATTTTGATTAAAATCGCAATATGGATGTTAAATTTAATGGGCTAAAGCCTTATTAAAATAAGGGTTAGGTTTCATTATCATTGTAATAGTCTAGACAGTGTTTGAATGCAGATATTTTAAATTTTCTACCTTTTAATTTTAAGTACCTATATTAATTTTCTAGATTTAAAAAAAATTAGGCACATTTTACCTACATACAAACCTAATTTTACCTATTTGTTTCTAGGATAAGGTTCTTTAACCAGTACCTTTGGCATCGCACACCTTTTAACGTCCCCCTAAAGGAAATCATAACGAAGGATTTTATATTCCTAAAAAAGCTTAGTGCCATCTGCCAAGTTCAATTATTCAATGTTTCCAGATTGAAGTAAACTCCTCGACAATGTGATTAGGCCATTTCTAGAATATAATTTCCGTAGAGGTACCTGATACGTTGCAGCCCACCATATACACACACACACATATAATATATATATATACATACGCGAATATTTTTTATTGGGAACCATTGATCTAATTGATACCAAAGGATGTAAACAAAGTTCAACTTTTGTAACTGTATTTAAGGTAGAACCAGTTATGTGTCAATCCATTTTAATTCCGTCCAATTTTAATTAATTTTGCCGCTCAAAATTTTTTATTACAACGATTTTTTTACCAGTTATTCTCTATCCATTGCAGATTAGAATAGACCTAGATAAAATATTTTACTTGCAAATACTTTAAGTGCTGCAGACATTTTAAATCAGAATTGTATGTGCTTAAATTCGCGGCTGAAGTCATGTGTTGGGAAAATCTTTCTAATTCTTGTAATTATGTAGATATAAAATCCAAAGAAAAATTGATAGTAAGATAAGGACATACTTTATATTTGATGTCCCCCGCAGGTCATTACCTAAAAAGTGAAGAAAGTGGTTTAAAATATTCTCGATAATGAATAAAAAATATGAGACATTTTTTCTTATATAGCTTATTCATAGTTCTACTTTCTGTAAAGATGTCGATATTGAAAACATAGTTCACTGTCATTTTTTTTTTTTTTATTTGATACCTACTAAATTACAAGAATTAAAAAGAATTTATCAACACATGTTTTCAGCCGTGAAAATGACTTATAATGGCTGTAACACTAAAAGTATTTGCTTGACATATATTTCATTTACGGTTTTTTAATCAGGAAGGGATAGAGAATAACTGGTAAAAAAATCATCAAAATAAAAAAATTTTATCGTCAAGGTCTGGACTATTTCGAATGGATTTACCGTATAAGTGTCATAAAACAATAAATAATAACTCTGCCACTACCGGGTTTGTACCCATCTCCCAAAACCACTTTCCTTCGACATATCCCTTGAGAAGACCCGGATCGTACATAGCCTGACGTCAGCTGAGTTGACCCTCGTTGATCCCCCACGTGGTATAGCAGTTAACACAATTCGCCCAGTCCTACACTCCACATCTAATTAGAGCTTAGCCCGTATCCTTGCTCATGCAGGGATGGTTATTGATGAAGACCCATCCCGTATGACAGAGCGTCTAGATCCCTTCACTTGACAGCGGTTGATAGTTCAATTGCTTGTGGTTTATGCCTCAATCAGTAGTTAATAGTCATCTAAGCGTATCTACATATCGGGGCTTAGAATCTACGGAATAAGTAAAACTTTAGAGAGCATTTCACAATGTTGATCAAACTTTGTGAGCCATTTACCAATAAAAAAAAAAGTTCCACTCATATTTTACATTGACTTACTATATATAGTAAGGGAAAGTATTGCGATCGTGAAAATTTTCGACGGAAATACACGTTTTATATATATATTATACACGTTTTAGAGTCTCCTGAGTCCAAATAACCAAGTCCCGAAAAAGAGGTCTGTGTGTCTGTGGTAAGTCTAGCGACAAATCGGTAAGTCGTACGAAACTAAAATTTCATATTTAAGACATATATACACCCGAGATGTTACATCACCATTTTCATCAAAATGAGTTAACCAGAAGAGCCACTTTATACTATGCATTTTGCACCTTTTTACGAATTTCTCAAAAACAATACTACTAACGGTTTTGATAAACTCGCTATATGGATGTAGAATTAAATGGGCTTTAATATGATGTAGGTTTTCCTGATTGAAATAGTATGACAGGGCTTAAATGCCGATATTTTAAATTTTCTTCTAAATTACCTTTGATTTTATAGATTTAAAAAAATTAGGCACATCATCTCATTAGCATTCATAGATAACGGATAAATATGAAAGTTGAGCGAATTTGGTAAACAATTAAAAGAGAAAAGTGAAAAAAAAAAATTCAAGCAATTTTTGTGTTTTTGAACACAAGAATAGTATTATAGATGTATAATATAACTTTGGATAGCTAAAGATTTTAGAAAAAATATTACCAGATATACAGAATTGTAAAGGGTAATGAAGAGTGATGAAAAGCCGATAAAACTAATTGTTTGGGTTTCCGAAAAGGAAAATTCATGTTGACGGTGCTGCAACCTGGCGGCTTGCAGTGAAGCACAGCGCGCCAATTTTGTTTTTGAACTTAAGAACAGTTATATAGACGTATAATATACCATTTGAAAGAGAATGACTTAAGAAAATTTATTATCTTACATACAAGCTTGTAAAATTGAATAAAGAGTGATAAAAAGCCGATAAAACTAACTAATTATTTTAGATAATAATATAATAGAGTTTTTAATAAAACACATGTTTCTATATTAATTCAATTTAATTAATTCTTTCACTTATTTTTATCACTAACTGTATGTGGAAATTCTTTAATCGATTTTAAAAACGGAGGTAAGTGAAAGTCGTGTGTTTCATTTGATAATGTTCCACACGGCGAACAGTGGGGAATATGATCGATTTAGGTAGACAAAGTTCTGACATTTTTCAACATTTAATCTTGGGGTCCTAGATCACGGAAAAAAATTATAAAAACTAATTAATTTTTGACACGATTAGCGAGCACAAGTGGTCAAACATCAAATTTATTTGCTAAAATCTAAAACTTTCCTACATTTTACGTTTGAAGAAAAAAATAATACCAAAAATATAATTTTGGCTCGAAGTTGCTGAAACCTGCTAATAGATGATTTTATATCATTTAGGAAACTCTTCAAATTATAGATTGTAAAATATTTTATTTGGATTGTTGTGTCCGAAAAAAAGTATGTATCACCCAAAACGCAAAAATTCTCTGTAACATTTAAAGACTAGAAGGATTGATAAAACAAATCCTACAAACGAATCCTTGCGGTAACTTGGGGGTTATATAGTTTTTCGTTATTACATAGGGGCACGCATTTACAAATTGCTAGATTAACTGTACAGGTAGATTGCAATGTATATTCAATAACGAGTTGGCAAATATAATGTCTTATGATTCACTTATTTACTATTTATTCGTAAAAACGGTATGGCGGTAAATATTAGTATTAAGAGTCTTGCCAACTAATAATAAACAGGTGAAAAAATGGAAAATTCCAAACTTTTGTCTACCTAAATTGGTGATTTTGCCCAGTGAGCGACGGTTTTATATGGATGTGAAACGTGGTCGCTTACTTTGAAGGATGAACATCGCCTCAACGTTTTCGAGAGTAAGGTTCTAATTAAAATATGTGGTCCAAAGAGATATTTTAGAAGGCAGCACAACATGGAATTAAAAAGCTTACACTCTGTAATTATTGATTTTATATCATCGTGGAGTCATAAATAGGATCCTGATTTTGAATCCGGTTTGTTTGTTTATTTAACGTCACTTTATGCTACTGTGACTAATCGGACGATGCTACAGTGGTAGTCCTAAATTTTGAGTATCCAGGTTTAGTTAGGATAGGGATCTTTAACGAGTACCTGATATCGGGACTACCTTTTTACGTCCCCGCCGAAGGACGGCATAACTAAAGAAATTTTAATCCTATTAAAAAATCCTAGGGCCACCTACGGGTTTGAACCCCTATGCCTTCTTCTATGCCAGAGAGAAGGCTGTTTATGCTAGCCACCCTGCTACAGGTGAGACCTTATGTGGGTTGGGAAATTGCAAATTTTTTTTTTTTTTCAGTACAAGATTGTTTATTAAGAGCATATTAACTTTAAGTGAGCCAACCCCAGTCATGAAGCTGTCAAACGTCGTTGAATTAAAGTTTTTATCCTACCACCTGTTTTTTTGGTAGGGAAAAAATAAAGAAAACAAACGCTTCGAAAACATAGGAATCTATTAATCATGAGTGATTAATTTATAAGAATTTTTTTTTTTTTTTGGTCGATGTAACCGTTAAATGTAAGCACATACAATACTTTATTTCTTTTATTGCATGTGCCCTATTTATATAGAATACAAAAATAAAATATTTGATAACCTATTATAAAATAAAATAAAAAAACTGAATCTGACAAAATATTGTATACCTGAAATATTCAAGTAAACTACTAGGGGACAAAGTTGCTACAAGATCGTACTTTCTTTTCACGTTTCCAACGTTTCCGCCCACACGACTGAATGGGAAAACTGCTGCTCAAGTTGGGAAAGCCCAACCTTTCCCCTCGCATCCCAGATAGCGTTCCATTTACCGACATAATGGTTTAATCAGAAACGAGGAAGGAAATGGACATTGACGTAGGCGCGCATTATCTCATATTTCTCAATTACTGGAACGATTAAGAAGGCAGTTCGGTTGGCAGGACTGGGTCACCACCACGCTGATATCAGGGTCCAATATATCTACACAGTGCTGCCAACATAGATAACACAAGCAATTTCTTGAGTTGAAATAGGTACTATTAGACCTTTTTTTTTTTAATGAAATTTCAGTTTCATACGAATTTTTTTTCGCGCTAGACTTGCCACACACACACACCCTTTTTCGGGACTTAGTTATTTGGAGTCACGGGACCCTGATACGTCTATTTCCAGTGAAAACTCGAGCTCGAAAATTTTCACGATCGTAATACTTTTCGTTACAATATATGTATTTCATATATAGGTAAGTGAAATTAATATGTTTTTTTTAGTTGGATATGGAATTCGTTTAACTTTATAATTCCCCGTTTTTTATCAATGCTAACAAGTTTTTTTTTTCAATGATATCTTTTTTTTTTTTTTTTTTTTAATAATTAGGTACTATAATAGAAGAAAATTAGCCATTTAAGCCTTTACGGACTATTTAAATAAAATTTTTCCTATCTTTTTTAAAAGAACCTAATTATATGGGCTCAATCCAAGATAAAATATACAATGTATATATGAAATACATAATATATACTACGGAGTCAGTAATACGCCACTCATCGCCTTCAATCAGAAACTAATGCTTTAGGTTTATCGAGTTATTCTGTCTGTTAATTTATGGAGGTTTTTTTAAAGACATGATCGATCAGTATTGTAAGAGCTTAAAATAAGATAAGGAATTAAGGAATATTAATTTTTTTTTTTTTAATCTTACTAACTTTCTAATGACGGTCTTCAAATATCAAAACAAAACAAAACTTTTCAATATTTTATAAAAACTATCCGTTTTTCTTTCTTTGAGGAAAACAGGTCTTGTTCCTCAGATAAATACTCGGTGATTCAAAAGATATTCAGTTTTACAGTTAAAAAAATCTGGTGCAGGCAACACACGACTTTCACCTACCCCCGTTGTTAAAATCAATAAAAGAATTATCAAGTACAGTTAGAGATAAAAATTAGTGAAACTATTAAAGAATTAATTCAATTCAATTTCTATAGAAACATGGGTTTTATTAAAAAATCGATTACATTTGTATATAAAATAATCAGTTAGTTTTATCGGCTTTTCATCACTCTTCATTAACTTTTACAAGCTCTTGTGTATTAGATAATATTTTTTTCTAAAATCTTTAGCTTTCCAATAGTATATCATACATGTATATTACTGCTCTTATGTTCAAAAAAAAAAAAAAATTACATAAATATTTTTTTCCAGTTTTTTCCTTTAGTTGTTTTTTAAATTCGCACAACTTACATATTTAGCTGTTATTTATCGATGCTAACTAGATAATATGGTTATTTTCATAAAATATACAAAATTAAAGGTACTTTAGAAGAAGAAAATTTAAACTATCGGCATTTAAGCCTATCAGACTATTTTTATCAGAATAAAACCTACATTATATCAAAGCCCATTAAAATTTACATCGATATAGAGAGTTTTTGATGAAAAAGGTTTTGAACGTCTCGGGCGTATAGTTATCTTAAATATGAAATTTCAGTTTCATAGGACTTTTCGTTTCCACCCGGAGTTACCACTCACACACACAGACCTTTTGCGCGGACTGAAAAACTGGAATTCGAAAATTTTCACGATCGCAATACTTTCTCTTACTATCGAATTCATTCAATTTATATATTTACCTGTTTTTCATCAGTGGTAACAAGATAATATAGTTATTTTTATTTAATCATCAAAATTAAAGGCACTTTAGAGAAAGAAAAATTAAAATATCGGCATTTAAGCCCAGTCAAACCATTTTAATCAAAATGAAACCTACATGATATTAAAGACCATTAAATTTTACACACACACACAGACATAGAACTTTTTGCGGGACTTGGTTATTTGGACTCATGGGACCTTAAAACGTATATTTCCGTTGATAACTGGAATTCGAAAATTTTCACGATCGCAATACTTTCCCTTACTATATATAGTAAGTGAAAGTAATATATTATATAAAGATAAAGATGAAACAACTGTAAAGAATTATATTCATTTTCGTTGGAAACATATGTTTAATTAAAATAATATAACATATGTACGACAAAAGTTAGTTTTATCCGCTTTTCATCACTATGCATTTATTACCTATTATTATTTGTATAAGATAACATTTGTTTCTAAACCTTTAGCTTCCCAACGGTATATTATACGTCTATAATACTATTCATTTGTTCGAGAAAAAAAAAGATAAGCTAAAAAACTATTTTTATTCGTTTAATTACTTTACGTCACTTTGTGCTACTGTGGCTAATCGGACGATGTTTAAGTGGGAGTCCTAAATTTTGCCTATCAGCTTTAATTAGGATAGCGATCTTTAACGAGTACCTGACATCTACAGGCTCGGGACCACCTTTTAACGTCTTCTCTGAAGGACGGCGTAGTTAAGGATTTTTTATTTTCTCGGGCCTAGTTTTTGCATCTATGAAATTTAATTTTCAGTACGTATTTTCGTATTCGTGCTAGTCTAACCAAGCACACACACAGGCCTTTCCGCGCAACTGGGTTATATGGACTCTGGTGACCGTAAGCGTTCACTATACTTTCCTTTTTTATTATTTATTTCATAAATAAGTAAGTGGAAGTAAAATTAATTTATAATTTTATAACAAATTATAGTAAGGTGGAAAAGTCGTTGGAACCTGAAATTTCATATTTGAGACCTAATATACGACCGAGATGTTACAGCTGACCGAAAGATATACTTTATACCTTGCAGCTTGCACCTTATTACCATTTTCTCAAAAACGGCTAAAACGATTTTGATTAAACTCAATCACATCGATGTAAAATTTAATGGACTTTAATAAGGGAAGGTTTCGTTCTGATTGAAATATTCAAGGGCTTAAATGCCGATAGTTTAAATTTTCTTCCTGTGAAGTACCTTTAATTCTGTAGATTTGAATAAGTTAACCATATCATTTTGTTAGTATTGAAAAAAAAAAAATGAAATAATAAATAAATGAACGAATTTGATATCTAACTAAAGGAGAAAATAGCAAAATATTTTTTTAATGAAATATTTCGGGTTATGAACATAATAAGAGAAATATAGATGTATAATATACCGTTGGAAAGCTAAAGATTTTAGAAAAAATATTATTCTAAATTTTAATTTATAGCCATTAAATACCCTGTGAAGGAGAAGGTTGGACAGACGAGACTCGAACCCAGGCAGGAAGAGCTTAGATGACTATCTCTCGGTATCCGCTTGTTACTGAAGAAGGTCACCACAATATCTTGCTAGATCGGATAATTGTCTTCATTAGGACACGCTCTTGTCAATGTCTCTTTTGAACCCAACAAAGGAATTGTGGCTACCGAAACAGCTACAAAAATAATTTAATATATATTTTTTTTTTTAACTTTTCACTTTCGCAATTTTTTTAAGCATTGCGATCTTAAAAATTTTGAATTGTGTTTTTACCAAAAATAAACGTTTTATATATCCCCGAAGTCCAAATAACCAAGTCCCGCAAAAATAACTGCGTGTGTGTGAGTGGTAAGTTTAGCGCCTTAGCGAAAATTCATACGAAACTGAAACTGATATTTAAGACAACCATACGCACGAGATGATACAGCAACGTTTTCACTAAAATCAGCCCAACAGAAGAGCCACTTTATACTATGAATTTTGCACCTTTTTACGATGTTCCTAAAACGCCTTAAACTATTTTGATTGAACTCGCTATATCGATGTAAAATTTAATTTCAATTTGATTTAGACTTTTTTCTGATTAAAAGAGTCTCACAGTACTTAAATGCCGATTGTTTAAATTTTCTTCCTCTAAAGTATCTTTAGATTTTATAAAAAATTGAAAACAATTTACGATACCATCTTTTTACTATTGATAAAAAACGGAAAAATATGAAAGTTGAACGAATTTTATACCAAACCAAATAAAAAACGGCAAACATACTTTTTTTCGAACAAAAGAAAAGTAAAATAGATGTATAATATAATGCAACACAAAGTTGTAAAAGATTAAAGAATAATTGAAAGGCGGAAAAAAATAACTGATTGTAGTAGATAATAATATAATAGATTATTTAATAAAACTTATGTTTCTATTGAAACTAAATGTAATTGATATTTTTACTTTCACTTAAATTAAATTAAATTAATAAAATAAATAATAAATAAATATAATAAATTATAAAAATAAATAAATAATAAATAAATAAAATTGATTTAATACCAGAGGTGAGCGAAAGTCGTATGTTGCCCTCACCAGATTTTCAGATAAAGACATACAATGAAATAGTCTAAAATATTTATATTTTTGCCTACGTTTCGACCTACATTGTTGTTCATCATCAGGGTTCCTTCAGGAAAGGAAGGTTAGACAAGACTGAACCAACTATTTCTAAACTATTTCAATGTTTTCTTTCCTTTAGTTATGACTTCCTTCGGAGGTGACGTTAAAAGGTGGTCCCGAGCCTGTGTGATGTCCGGTACTCGTTAAAGATCCCTATGCTTTATTAAACCAAGATAGGCAAAATTTAGGACTCCCATTGTATCATTGTCCAATTAGCCACAGCAGCATAAAGGGACGTTAAATAAATAAACAAATCAACCAACATAACTTAAATTGAACCTTCATTAAACTTTGTAGAAGTAATATCAAAATATAATATTGAATAATATTAGAGAATACGAAAAGAAAGACATGAGATAAGAAGACTATTTTTACCCGACTAGATTATGCTCTAGCCCTAGCCAAGGCCTAGACCAGGCAGATAGAATAGCGGTTGACCCCAGATTATCTCTGGGATTTTTCCAGGCGACAATCAGTTCGAGCAGGCTAGTGAATGGGGAGAGGTGTGGTTCAGGGGTTCGAATCCAGTCGCGGCAGAATAATCATTTGATAGGTCACTTCAGCCGGAATAGAGGCGACTGACGGTAAACTCAACCTAATCACCCCCTTACACACTAACGTCTAAAACCTGTGAGGATTGTCACTCGCATAAGCTGTACCTAGCCCCTTTGTTGGTAGCTAGGTGCTCTTTTTTTAAGTTAAGACAGCGCTACACAGTAAAAGAAAAGGTAGGTGAAAATTCGTAAGAGCAAGGTATTGTGAGAGTTCGCGAATATAGTAGCAAAAGAGGAGGAAAGCATATTAATTTTTTAATAAATCCGTATAACATCAAATTTTACTTTTTAAAAATCCTATAATATCAATAAATATTATAAATTTAAAAAAATTATAATTTTATATCTAAACAAACAATTGTAATATACACATCATGATTTTTTTTTTTTAATGGAGACACTTCATTTAATGAAATTAAAAGTTATTTAACTTAAAATTAAAAAAAAAAAAAAAAATATGAAGTTTTATAGAAAAAAAAAACGTAATTGAATATTTATTATAATACGTTTAAGTATATGAGTGTACCATAATTCGGCTCCGCATTCTCACCAGAAGAATGAAAAAAAATTCAAAAGAATACTGTATAGATTTCTAGTATGAAGATACCGCAAATAATCGTAGAAAGGTAATTTAAAATTCAACCCATATACTTACTTAATTATTAATTTTGCCTATTACTCAGTTAATTTTGAAGATAGAGAAAAAGATGTACGAGTATTACAATTAGTAATGCGCGAGGAACAAAAAAAAAATGTCAGTATATGTATTTAAAAAAAAAAAAAAAATTATTGAAATATATTACAATTTGTTTTGAAAAAAACAATAGTAATAGTGATATGAGATCCATTCATACAATATAAACATAAAATAATGATAAAGTCAAATTACATAAAATATAAAATAAAGAAAGTCATATAAATACAAACAAACAAAACAATTAAAACAACAATCTATCATTGAGTTAAATACAAAGTTGACAAATAAATAAACATCATATACAAAATCGTAATTATATACAATATTTATAATCTGCTAAAGGGACTCCAGACTTCCCCACTTGTAGAGGAAAAGCGGAATCCAAGATATCCCAGGGCTCTCAGCCGCGTCACTGGTGTGAGCCAGTGGAGGCTGAGCTAGGGCGCAATAGTCACAAACATACAGTACATGATCTGACCAATGTCAGAACCCTAGTATAAATAATTTTTATATCCAATATAGATTTGGATAGTACCAGGTCTAAAATATATGAAATATCAAGGTCGGATCAATATATTGAAGTGACAAATGAGAAGTGAAGCAATTCTCCAAAACTCGGTCATTATTTAAAAGCTAATCGATAGGGAATTAAATTGTATACAGAACGAAAAAATAATCATTGAAATCTGTTTAGAAATAGCAGAGACGGCGTTTTGAAATTATAAAGTGGTGATAAACCATTTTCCTCTGAATTATTTATTGCCTTTAATTATTTTAAAAGGTTAATTGGATTTAAAGCGCTGTATAAGCAGTTATACCCTAATAAAGGTATTTGGAAATAATTAACCATTGTGTGATATTTTGGAGCCTTTTTTTTTTTTTATGGGTTAATAACTTATTTTCCCATGCCTTTCGAACTGTATAGTATGAATGTAGTACTTTTTGGATAGAAACGCCTATATGTAACGCCCTAAAAAGTTAAGAAATAAATACCTCATCCCTAAATACAATTAATGCCAACTATCCTGGAACATACTTGATGGCCCTAATAAAACCTAGGGAAAAACCTGATGGTTGAGCATAATCTCTATTATATCTTTCTAATGTTATTAAATAATTACACACTTAAGAACCATACATTATTACTCTTTATTATTCTATGAATCTCTAAGAGCTGTTTTAATTAATATCTAATACTTTACAATTAAACATATGTTTTATTACTTTCACTTACATATGACATTATATAAAATATATAGTCAGGGAAAGTATTGCGATCGGAAATTTTTTAACTCGAGTTTTCACCGAAAATACACTCATTCCCCATGAGCATAAATGACCAAGTCCTGAAAAGGGTTTGTGTGTCTGTGTGAGTGGTAAGTCTATAGCGAAAACGAAAAGTCGTATGAAACTAAAATTTCATATTTAAGATAACTATACGCCCGAGATGATACAAGCACTTTTTCATTAAATCAGCTAACCAGAAGAAACCACTTTATACCATGCATTTTGGACCTTTTTACGATTTTCTCAAAACGGCTCTGACGATTTTGATTAAATTATATACATCGATGTCAAATTTGATGGGCTTTAATATCATGTAAGTTTTATTCTGATTGAAATAGTCTGACAGGGCTTAAAGGCTGATATTTTCTCTAAAGTACTTTTAATTTTGTTGCTACTAGTAAAATAACAATATAATCTTGTTAACAACGATAAAAAAAAAAAAAAGGTAAATATTTAAGTTGAACGAATTCGATATCTAACTAAAGGATAAAACTGCAAAAATATTTTTTTTAATGCAATTTTTTGTTTTTGAACATAAGACAGTATAAGATGCCGAATAAATGTATAAAATATCGTTGGAAAGCTAAGATTTTAGAAAAAAAAAATTATCTTATGCACTAGCTTGTAAAAGTTAATCAAGAGTGATGAAAAGCCGATAAAACTAACTGATTATTTTAGATAATAATATAAAATGATTTTTTAATAAAATAAAGTTTCTATAGAAATTCAATTTAATTAATTATTTATTAGTTTTACTCATTTTTATCTGTAACTTATTTGAAAATCCTTTAATCGATTTTAACAACTGTGGTAAGTGAAAGTCGTGTGTTACCCGCACCAGATTTTTTAATATATAATAGTTTTCGCGTGGGTTCCAATCCCATCCTCCTCACGCCATATTTTATTTGCTTAATGCTATTAAATAATTACACTCTTAGGAACCATACATCATCACTCTTTATTGTTCTAACAATTTCTAACAACTGTTTTAATTAATATTAAATATTTCACAATTAAACATATGTTTTATTAAATATATAACAATCTCGGGCTAGTTACTTCCCTGCACGACCGTTGGCCTATAATTTAATAAATCATAATACCCACTGAATCCATAACTCTTCATGGGCTGCAATGGAAGAGGCTTATTTTGGAAACGGGAGTCAACCAACAAGCAGATCAGAAGAAAGTGAATCTTTTAAATAAGAATATTTAAAAAATAAAACTGCTGGAACGAAGCCGGATATCTCGCTGGACATTATCGAGGGATGGAGTTTATCTAGAAGGAAGTCGCTATCAGAGTGGACCACCAGAACCGATGTCGGCCATCTTTCCAATCCAAGAGCTCGTGTACGGAGGAGGAAATGTATGCGAGGAAGGAGTATGAGGATGAGAAGTAATATACAGGGTGCTTTGTGATTGCACGGCACTATTTTAGCTATGTCTTCACTAACACAAAATAAATAAAGAATTCATATCAACATATTTCTCATCTCAAACTCATTTTTTAAACAGATATCAATGGTTAAAGAGTTTTTATTTACTATATTAAGAATGAATGTACAAAGTTTAACGCGTTTAATACATTATAGTGTTAAAATAACATATTTTAATCACCTGATAAACAAATGAACGATAAGCAATGACATAGTTGCTCATCTGTTTGACTAGTTCTGTGTGAATGAATACTCCGACACAGTTCAATTTATGATTATAATGGGATACACCATCAATTTATACACTTATCATATACTACAACACACTGAACTAGAAAAACAGATGAGCAACTACTTTTATTGCTTATCTTTCATTTGTTTATCAGGTGATTAAAATATGTTATTTAGTATTAAACATTTTGAACTTTGTACATTTAGTCCTAATAGATTAAATATATAATAAATCTTTAACCTTTGATATCTGTTTTATAAATGTGTTTGAGATATAGGTTGATATGAACTTTTGTTTATTTTGTGTTAGCGAACACATACCTAAAATAGTGCTGTGCAATCAGCAAACAACATTGTTATTTGTAATGTGATGAAGATATTATTGGTGAATCAGTGGTTGCCCACCGCACAGAATAAGGTTATATTCTTCCATACAGTACTCAAGATTAAAAAAAGATTACGTACCAAAGTGTTATAAATCCCTAAACTAACGTTGTTAATAATTAATTTTACTTTTACAGTGTAAACTAAATTTAACTTTTATTTTATTTTTTATTTAACGTCACTTTATACTGCTGTTGCTAATCGGACGATGCTACAGTGGGAGTCTTAAAATTTTGCCTATCCAGGTTTAATAAGGGGCCTTTGACGCGTACCTCACATCGCACAGGCTCGGTACCATCTTGTAACGTCTCCTCCGATTGTCGATATAATTAAGGATTTTTTACTCCCTTTAAAAAGAATCCCTGTCGGGTTCGAGGTTTATTTCTCAATAGCCATTACCATTACAGTACAAGTCTTTCAGAAAAATCTTGGATTCACTATTGTAGGGATTCCCTTATAACAATTACCGAAAGTAATAAATAAACAGAGCATTAAATTATAAATGACAAGAGTGAAATGACAAAAAACAAGTGGAGAATGAGGTACCTGCTTCAGTAATCCACCGGCGTTGAGAAAGGCTTAGAGCAATAAAAGAGGGTGGAAAAAAATATTTTTCGTCCTTCCAACGTAAACTTGACAGTTGAGATTTTTTTCTGCCTGTTAGGAGTCGTAAAGCTGTTAGCACCTTTTTACGACTAGAAAGTCTGTACGTCTTTGTTACTAATATTTGGGCATCCCAGTTCATGTTCAACTGCTTCTTAACAGTAGTAACTATAAGTAATCCGTTTATAAAAAAATCTGGTTCGGACAACAAATGACTTTTGCTTACCTCGGTAGTTGAAATCAATTTTAGAACTATTAAATAAAGTTATAGTTAAAGAAAGTTTAAAGATTTATAATCATTTTAATTGGAAACCTATGTTTTAGTTCAAATAATATAGCAATATAAAATTGTTAAGTACAATAATCACTTAGGTTTATGCCCTATTTGTCACATTACAATAACTTCCAAACTTAGTCTATAACATAACATTTTTGTTTAAAATCCTAAGCTTTCTAGCTAGGTATTTTATACACCATTACCAAAATACTTAGGAAAAACCAAATTAATTTTTTAAAAATCGTTTTTTCCCTTTTCTTCTTTTTTACTTTCACTTACTATATATAGTAAGGGGAAGTATTGCGATCGTGAAAATTTTCGAATTCCATACACGTTATAAGGTCCCCTGAGTCCAAATAACCAAGTCCCGCAAAAAGGTTTGTGTGCGTGTGTGTGTGTGTGGTAACTTCCCCGGGCGGAAACGGTTTGTCCTATGAAACTGAAATTTCATATTTAAGACAACTATACGTCCGAGACGTAACAAAACTTTCAAAATCAAAATGATCTTACCAGAAGAGGCACTTTATACCATGCATTTTGCACCTTTTTTCGATTTTCTCGAAAACGGTTCCTACGATTTTGATTAAACTCCCTATATCGATGTAAAATTTAATGGGCTTTAATATCATGTAGGTTTTATTCTGATTAAAATGGTCTGACAGGTCTTAAATGCCGATATTATAACCTTTAATTTTGTAGATTAAATAAAAATAACTATATTATCTTGTTAACGCTGATGAAAAACAGGTAAATATATAAATTGAATAAATTCGATACCCAACTAAAGGAGAAAACAGAAAAAATATTTTTTTAATGCAATTTTTAGTTTTTGAACATAAGAGTAATATACATGTATGATATACCGTTGGAAAGCTAAAGATTTTAGAAAAAATGTTATCTCATACACAAGCTTTTAAAAGTTAATAGAGAGTGATGAAATGAACATAAAACTAACTGATCATTTTAGGTAATAATATAATAGATTTTCTAATAAAACATATGTTTCTATATAAATTCAATTTAATTAATTCCTTATTGTTTCACGTATTTTTATCACTAACTGTTTTTGAAAAGTCTTTCATTAATTTTAAAAATGGAGGTAAGTGAAAGTCGTGTGTTGCCCGCACCAGATTTTAAGTTATAAAATTCGTTCAATTTATGTATATAAACGTTTTTCATCAATAATAATAAGATGATATGGTAAATTTATTCGAATCTACAAAATTGAAAATACTTTATAGATTATAAAATATCGGCATTTAATCCCTGTTATGCTATTTCAATCTCAATGAAACCTACATCGTATTACATCCCATTAAATTTTACATAGATATAGCGAGTTCGATGAAAATCGTTATAGCCGTTTTTGGGAAAATCGTAACGAGGTACAAAAATCATGGTATAAAGAGGCTCTTCTGGTTCGCCAATTTTGTTCTATATGTTGCTGTAACATCTCAGGCAAATACACTTCTAATATGTAAAATTTCAGTTTTATACAATTTATCGTTTTACAGCTAGTTTTATCATATAAGCATAAACAAGCCATTTTGCAGACCTCTGTCACGGGGCCCTTGGATTTTGAAATAGGAGAAAAAATCCTTAGTTATGCCGGAATGGACGTAAAAAGGTGGTCCTGTACTATGCTGTGTACTAGTGTACTACTGTTTAAGATTCCTATCCTAATAAAACCTAGAAAATTAAAATTTCGGAATTCCGCTGTAGCATCGTCCCATAAGCCTTAGGAGCATAAGTAGCGTTAAATGAATAAATAAACAAACCGTATTTTATTTAAAAAATCATCATTTATTTATTTTTTAACTGTTATAAATAATGTTTAATTTCTTAAAATGGATTTTCTTTTTTTTTTTTCTTTACATCTTTATTTACACCTGTCAGAAGATGTCTGAGAATTAGCAAATGTGCTGGACAAAAGTAAGATCAGACATGATAGGCATGGAGAAGTAAAGTGCCCAGCAGCCCTCAGCTAGATTAAACCCTTCCAAGGCTTTAATCTAGCTGAGGAGGTCCCTCATCCAGTTTCGTTTTAGCCTTCTTCTGACCAGCATTTCAGCAACTGACATGTCGTTAATCAGTCTATTGTCGTGTCCGTTAAGTTTAATGTGAAATCGAGAATAGAGTGTTCGTATATACTGGTTTCTGTAAGTCCGTATGTAGGGTTCTGTTGTTTACGTACCAAGGAGCTGTCGTTATGAGTCTTAAAATTTTGGATTGAAATTATAGCAGTTTTTGCATGTGAGTCTTTTTTGCTGAACCAAAAATCTGTGAAGCGTAAGTCCATATCGGCTTAAGAAGGTATGTGTATGTATTCAGTTTCTGTCTGTCTATATTTAAAAAGAAAAAACACGTTTTCACGATTTCTATGTTAAACATTTTTGTTTTGCTATAACTAAACTTATTATTCCGATAAAAACTAGAATTCAAATTTTTTTAACATAAAGATACTTCCACATACTATGATTTTATATAGACTAGTGAAAGCGGAAAAGTAATGTTTCTGGTACATTTATTGTATTATATATGTTAAGATGTATGTTATGAATGTTTTTGGTGCGTAACCCGGTGTCCCTCCCTTATATAGACAATTAGACTACTGCTATTTCGGACCGATTCTTGCATCGTGAAGAGAGTTGCAATATTTCGATTCATATCCTTTCAAAGGAGTAAAATGAATAAAAAATTAATTTTAGAATCCGGCATATCCATTGAAATAGTAAAATTAGCCCTTTTTGTGCGTTTCCTCCTTCCATTTAATAAATAGTACTTTTTATATAGGGAGGTGGAGCCCTCATAGTAAATAATTATATGCCACAGCCGGAATCAAACTAAGAACTGGAAGGTAAGAATAACCATACCAGCAAGCATCCCTATTTCCCGGGTAAGGGATCATAAAATATAAACTAAACTACTCCTGCTCACTGAATGGCAAGCAGCTAACCGAGCAGTGTAATTTCATAATGAGACATTAAAAATCAATAAATTATGAAAGCGAGAGAAGAATTTAATGGCTGGGAATCAGGGAGCGTGAAGTGGATTAGTTGAAGATCGGTGTCGCTCCACCGCATCCACGGCTCGTTCATCTCCTGCCTAACTAGTCGGAACTACCTCTTCTTATTTATTTTAACCATTATTTACTTAATGCCACTGTCAAGGGAAGAATACACTGCGATAGTTGGGCTGTCACGGTGGCTATCATCCTCTGTCAAACGGGAGGGTTCTATTGCGATAGTGCTTATCAACCTATTTAATATATTTTTTATTTATTGACATTTACAACCGTATTAGTTAATACATCAAGTAAATTAGCTAAGTCTCGAGGCCATCGTCTTTTCAATCGCCTTGGAGGGTTGTCAGGAATAGATGGGAATGATAAAATGCGTACGAGAGGATTCGTATGGGTCAGGAGTTTGGAATTAAAAGAGGCATATCTGTTTCGGGATAGTTCTGCGACAAATGGGATATTTAGGTCATTATGGATGATTTTATTCGTAAAGAAATAAGGAGCATTTAGGATTTTGCGAAAGATTGTGGATTGAAAACATTGGACACGTAAAGAATTTGATGGTTTAGTAGAGCCCCAAAGCTCAACTCCATAAGTCCAGATGATGGTGATATAGATGAGCTTTTTGTAGATTATTGGATGGTTAGAGCGTCTGTCTACTAAGTATTAAAGTAAGCGAAAGCGACGGAGTTTCTTGATGTTTCAGTCTTGAGTGCGGATTCCATGTTAGACGTTTGTCAAGTAGGAGCCCTACGATTTAATATTTAATTTTTTTTTAAATATTCTAACCGTAAGTGTAGGACAGTGGTTTCCAACAAAAAATTTTCGCGGAACCCTTCATCTAATCATTTCAATGTCCAGAACCCCTTAAATTCTATACATCTAAATCCCAAATATTAGATATATCTTTAGTTTTTTAGTGGGATTCGCCGTATCACATATAATTGATGCGAAATAATTAGCTACTGAAACTAAATATAGTAGAAATGATCAAGTAGTATAATCGAAATGGAAAAAAAAATTAGATAGTTAAAGTTTCTAAAAAAATGACAAAAGAACCATTGATATTGGCCAAGAACTAGCAGAGATGTAGATAGCGTTTTGAAATACCCAGCGGTGATAAATACCATATTCTTTTTAATTATTTATTGCTTTCCATATTATTTAATAGCCTATCTACAGCTTTATAAACAGTTATACCCTACCCATTGTGTAATAATTTGCAGCGTTTTAAATTTAATTTTGAAATAGTTCGTACATACTTTTTTTTCAAGATATTTACATGGCTTATAAGATGTAATTATAGATGCATCCATTACAGATTTATCTTGAAGAGGAAAACCATAAGATGAAAAGTAAAAATCATTCACAAAAAGAAATTATAAAACTAAACTGTACTATCCTTAACCACATTATATTTCTCTTTGAAGTCACAAAGTTAATTAACCATGTCCCTCCTACAGCGTTACTACAAAAAATTCCAACATATGGTTAAAAGAAGCAAAAGATACGAGATTAGAGAGGAGTGAAGATAGTGGGAGATAGTGAAAGAAGTTAAGGAGATATGATTATCTGGAACTGTCCGAGCCAGGGTTTAGTGAGGACTGTGACAGATGTCAGCCTGACAGTGGCCGGGGGGTGAGTCTCTAGGGACACCGAGTCCGGCAAGGGTTTTGTGTCCATGGTAAGGGTAGGTATGTACGCTGGAATGTTTAGTGTATCTGACTAGTATAGCATTGATAAAGAACGGCTAAATATACCAGTTGATAACCAACTAAAGTGCTAAAGTATTTATTTATGCAATTTTTTTTTGTTTTTTAAACATAAGGAAAGTTAAAAATGTATTATATACCATTGGATAGCTAAAGATCCTAGAAAAAATATTAACTTATACAAAAAGCTGTAAAAGGTAATGGAGAGCGGTGAAAAGCGGATAAAACTAAGTGATTGTCGCAGATAATAATACAATGGGCTGTTTTATGAAAAAAAAAATTTCTTTAAACCTTTTTAAAAGTTCTCAATTTGCTATTAACAACGGAGGTAAGTGAAAGCCGTGTGTTGGGCGCACAAGATTTTTTCTTTTTAAATTGTAATTTTGAATTTATTTTTCAAGAAAACCCGATATTCTGTCCAACGTTATTGACAATATTTAAAGAGACTATATGAAGGCCTAACGGTTTGGTAGCCCTGCTCAGTCATTATTTTAGCTTTCTCCTCCGTCCGTTGAGGCAAAGCCCAATCGGCATTTCCTAGGACAAAAGACCCGACAAGCTGACCCCCTGTCGTCCAGGCGCCAACTTCATAAAAAAAGAAATACCTGAAGACTCCTAGAGACCGATCTTGAAACGCGGTAAACTTATATCGAAAGCTTTAAATCATCTAATTGGAAATACACTAAAACTAATATTTTGGCGTTCGTTTTATAAGAAAATATATTAATCAGAAAAATATTTAATTTTGGGACGTAAATTTAGCTCAATTAAAAACTGTTTTAGAAAAAAAAAATTGAAAGAGAACAGGCATGTGAAAATTCGTGAGATTTGGTGATAGTGAATTATGATACACACATATTTCCAACGTGGACCACCTGCTTCGCACGGGTGCAATTTAAGTTTAATTTATGTTTAAAAAAGCTCTTTCTGGCCGATTTAGAGTAATCCTATTAGTTTAGAACTTTATTATATTTAATTAAGTGAATTTTATGAGCTTACAATAACTTTATATTAGATTGTAAGAATTCTTTTATTACATATTTACTTTTCTAAATCCTTGCGCTTTTCAGTAGTAATTATATGTCCATATTACTACTTATATATCAGGAATAAGTTTTTGATGACTTGGTTATAAAAAATTTTGTTTCCCGTTTAAAGAAAAGCTAAATTGCAAATGTATTTTATTTATAAACCTTGAGGAAACAATGCCCTAGATGATGGTGAAAACCGTATCAAAATCCGTCCAGTGGTTTAGAAGAGATAGTGTTTAGTTTCTTAAAACGAGTTTATATTTAAAAAAACATGTTTTCATGATTTGTATATTAACAAACGTTTGTTTTGATATAACATAATCTTTTTTTTTTTAAATAATATTTTATGATACAATTTTTTTTTGTTATTGTTGAAATTTTATATATGACTTTCACTTCTCCTGCTACATTTGCGAACTCTCGCAATAACTCGCTCTCACAAATTTTCACCTTCTTCTTCTCTCACCGTGTAGCCTTAATTTTAAAAGGGAGCGTGGTTGGAGCACTAAGTTACAATAAAAGGCGCGCTAGATTCAGCTCTTGAGAGCGACAATTTTTCACAGGTTTTAGGTGCTATTACGTTTAACACCGCTCACTGCAGCATCGTCCTATTAGCCACAGCAGAATAAAATGACGAGAGATAAATAAACAAACAAAAATCTAAATTAAGATATTTCACCATATTGCCTAATCTAACACTGATTTTGACCTTGGTTTAATAAACAGTAAGATTTATTTTTTTTTTCAAATACAAAACTGTTTTATTAAACACTCGAAGGTTATTAAATGTTGCTTCGTGTTTAAAAATGTTGTTATTAAAGATATCAGTTAAGTAATCCAGATGCTCTTCTAGCCGCATTAGCCGTTCTAAGTAAAATCAACAACTGTGCAAGGAGATAAGGAGCCAGTCTTAATAAGGTTATCAGTTGAAGGTAACCAAACGTATTGATCAAACAGGCATTAAGCTGAGAGCCACTCGTTTTTAATGACAACAGGAAACTGAAAATACGGATAACAGAAAAAAAAATCGCTCAAATAAAAAAAAAGCGTGTTCCACAATTAATAAAGGTTTCTTAGATTTATTTTCCGGATCTTAAAAAAACTTCTTCATTTAATTGTGTTTAAATAGGCCTGCCTTGATAGGGCTATCAAAGATGCTAGGAGGCAAGAAAAAAAAAGAAAGTCTCATAAATTTCTCGTCATGTTGTAGGTGTCGATACTCTAGATCTCAGGAGAAAATAAAAACTTCATATGACCTATTGATCCGTTCAATTTAGACATTCGAAACTATATAAATTCCCACAAAGCTAAAAATCAGTAAAATTGTTTAAAAATGCTAAAAAATTAAATTTGAAAGTTCCCCACCTGTCACTTGTATGGAAAATTTTTTATTGTTCAAAGATAAAAAAAAAAATGAGTTTTTCGCGATTTTTAGCAAAACGGTAAGTTTTATCATAAAAATACCTTAGACAAGAATTGTAGATCATACAATTATCTACAAATATTGTATTAATACATTTTTTCCTACGAAATACCTTTTTTGAGATGCAACGATTCATAAAGTTGTAAAAGTCATAATATACACATGATGCCACCTATGAGGTAATGTACTTGGCGATTTTTTTAACGTGGTTACCTATTCCACGGTTCAGTTGTGATCCTGTTTAATTTTAAACTATTGCTTAATATTGAATATTAGGAAGATATTGAAAAGATAAAATTTAAGTTAAAAAAAAAAAGGTTTCATTTTACCTGTATATTTTATATTGTAAGTGTAAGTTACTATGACCGATAGAAACATATATTTTACAACTATAGAGATGTATATAAGAGGCTTACTCATGCATATTATGACGATTACGACATTTTGAATCGTTATATCAAAAAAAGTATTGATTCATTATTTGTAGATATTTATATGATCTACAATTCTGGTCTAAGGATCTTTATGATAAAACTTACCGTTTTGCTGAAAATCGTGAAAAACCCATTTATTTGACCTTTGACCTTGAATAAATGTTTCTCCATACAGGGGAAAGATGGAGAACATTCATATTTTATTTTTAATCATATTTTAAGCAATCTTACTGATTTTCAGCGTGGTGAGAATTTATTTTGCTTATTTTGACCGGACTTCATAGTCACATTCTTAACAGTTAAGAAAGAAAATGAGATGTTGAGTGTTTTGCTGTTACCCATGTTTTTCATCTGAAAATCTCAAATATATGTATTTGATGTGCACGCATAGATAAACAAGTGTTATTAAATTAAACAAGAGGAAATTCCCAAGAAGTAAACCTTCAAAATAAGAAAGTAAGTGCCGAACAACGTCATTCAAAAAATTAAACTTTAATATTTCTAAAAATATTTGGCCATTTCATGAAGCTATTTCCCTTCTCTCGTTAGGTTTTAAGTTTTCCTCATTTCAGAAAAACTTCTTCATTTAATTAGCTTTAAAATGGTGCAAAACAAACCTACCTTCATAGACCAATAAAGAATGCAAGGAGGCAAGAATTAAAAAAGTCTCGTCTTGTCATATTGTAAGATGAGATACCAGACTTTATAACCATCCCTCCTTCAATGAAAACCCTAACCATTGACAATATAAACTTTTTTGGTTTCTCTTGAGGTCTAATATCGATTATCACAGCATGACTAGACATTTTTGAGGCTCATATTAAACACAAATTTTATTTTTCGTCCCATTTTTTAAATTCTTGCCTCCTCGCAACCTTCATCGGCCTGTAAAGGTAGGTTTGTTTTGAGCCATTTTAAAGATAATCGTATAAAGAAATTTTTATGAGATCTGTAAAATTTAAAACCTAATGATAAAAGATTAATAGCTCCATAAATTGTCAAATATTGTCATGAAAATTAAAATATAATTTTCTGCATGGAGTTGTGCGACACTTCCTTTACTGTTTTGATGGGTCGACTTCTGGTAAATTTTCTCTCCCTTCTTTTGGTACCACTTGTTTTTCTTTGCGTGCACATCAGGCACTGAACAAACTTGAGTTTGCCTGATAAAAATCAAATTTTGAGTGTATTTCTCTAATCCATGGTAGAGAAATACACTCCAAATTTGATTTTACTCACTAGCCGTTGAGAATCGGTCTAGGGGTCCTATGACCTTTTTTTGTTCCTTTTAAGGTCTCGTATCTGCTTCACAATTCATATACATGTATATATATGACAATCTAAATTATCGACCATTTTGTATTATAGATTTTTTCTTAAATTTATCGGGTGTTAGGTCTATGACTATTACTGGTTCTTCTTCATTTGCTTTATTGCACTGTAGTTAGCCTGAGTGGTGAGCCGGCGCTCGATAATTCTTTGATTTGAAAAAGATCCTATCTTTGTGACGGAGGATCGAAACGTCAATAAGGCAAATAAAGAAGAAGCAGTACTTGTTAAATACCTAACACCAGATAAATTTTAGAAAACAATTTTTATATATAATATATATATATATATATATATATATATATATTTTTTTTTTTTTTTTTTTTTTTTTTCTTTACCTTATATATTTATTTTTATTATTTATTGTTGTTGAATTGTTGTAGATGAACAAACGAACATCCAGCAGCAGTGTTACCTTTCTGTTTAACTGTGGCTGAATGTTTCCATTTAATTCTAATTAAACAATTCTTTTTTTTTCTTTTTTTTTTTTTTGGAGGTTTGAAAATTGTTAACATTTTTATTTTTATTTATTTACATTTTTCATGGTGTTGTTCTTCCCCTGAGCTCAGCTGAAATCAGGTTCACTTTTAACATGAAAAAACATCAATAATAAAATAATTATCACACCATTTTAAAATATAAATTAAAATCCATAGAGAATGTTTATCCATAATTTTTAAAGTTTTGAACGTTATGTGTTTTGTTATTGAATCAAATATTTTAGATCATTTTAAATTTTTTTTTTTTTTTTAATCTAAAATTATCTATGAGAATGTTTAACAAAAATATTATTGTTTACACATAAAACTTTTGAGGGTTTTTTTTTTTTTTTTTTTTTGTTAAGCAGGTAAGAATAATTTACGAATAAACACTGTCTATATTTGGTTAAAGCCGAAAAATCAATATATTTAAGTTCTTATTCACATTTTTTTTTATTTATATAAAAATTTAAAGAAAAACATAGATCAAGCAAAATAAATATTTGATACTGAAAAAATACGAATCAACAATGTTTACAAAACACTACCTCTGTGAAAAATCAAAACATTTCTTAGGGAGACGCGTTATTCCACGTCAACTGATTCATTTTGAGCTGAAAATTAGCTTTAACTTATTCCTAAATAATTATAAACACACTTTTTTAAATAGCATTGAATAAATAAACTTGAATACATTACTATCTAAAACCTTCAATTATACATGGTTAAATAGAGAAAAAACCAGAATGTTATTTCTGGAATCATAATTGTGCTCGTCTTGGTAAAGTACGTTACAAAAACAATGTCTGGATTTTTCGATATAACTATTTATATCTAGTGTTTTGAAATGGTGTTAAATTTTTATTTTTGAAGGATCAAATACTGATTTTCTCTTGAAAATAATTCAGACACGAGGAACTGAAGGTTTCATGTAGTAACTTTAGAAATTTATTATTCAAATTTGTTACTTTTATTTTATTTTATTATATGTTATATTATGTTTTGAAAAAACAAAACAAAGGTCAGCTAAACAAATATTTGATAGTGTAAAAATACGAAATAACAATATTTACATAACACTACCTTGTTTAAAAATCAAAACTTTATTTAGAACTAAAATACGACACCACTATTTTTAAATTAATAAAATTTCAAACATTTACACTAAAACCTTCAGTTTCTCGTGGTTAAGTTAGCTGAAATATTTTGACGGGAAAATCAGTGGTTGGGAAAATTTGGTTCTTCAAAAATAGTATTTATAGATTTAACACTATTTCAAAATACTACGTATAAATGGTTCAAGTATTTAATATTAGAAACAAAACAACATTATTTCTGGAACGTCTTTTCCCAAGTCGAGCACAAAAGCCAGCTGATTTATTTATAAGTGAAAAACAGCTGATTTGAAACTATTTAATAATAAGTTTAAAAAACGGATAATTTTAACTCGTGAAGTAAAATTCATGCATTATTATACGGACATTTTTCTAGCGAAACGAACACAGTTTGCTCCTACTAAAATTTTCATAGAAACGTGGGGAAACCTATTCTTTGAGCACACAAATCAGCTGATTTATTTTTAAGTCAAAACATCTGATTTGAAAATATTTAAGAGTATTTACAAAACGAATAATTTTAACTTGTAAGTAAAATTCAAAGCATTATTCTAAGGGGCATTTTTCGAGCGGAAAATCACAGATTGATCCTACTAAAACTATCATAAAAACATGGGAAAAACAGGCATTTTTCGCTAACGCATTATTTGGCATATCAGAGCTTTATATAAATTCGGATTAAACCTATTCCTAAAGTGACAATACATAATATGGATTTGACTTACCTGTGAGCTTGGTTCGTATGACATCTTCTTGAGGACATAAGGTTTCGAATGAGACTGGTTCTGAGCTCAAGTTTGGGACAACTTTGGGTTTATGAGCCTAAGGCTCAACATGAGGCCTTTCTAAGAAGGTTTTTGTCACGGAGCTTTGATTTACAGACTTGTACATCTACACGGCTAGAAGTAAACCCAGTTTTCTTTTTTATTATATCTTAACGCTCGGCCGAGGGAAATCTAGAATTTTCAGTTGGATCACGTAGTACGTTAGGCTCTTTTTTTTGTTTCCATAACGATCAAAATGTCATCGACCCTCCAGTCCTCGCTACACGGTGAGAGAGAAGTAGGTAAAAAGGAGAGATTTAATTAGGATAGAGATATTAAACTCAGTGCATCACACAGATCAGGACAATATATATATATATATATAATATATATAATATATATATATATATTATAATTTTGGATTAGTTGTCGACTGTTGATAATTTAAGTTTTCTACTGTTCTTAGGTTTCAGTCAATAAATACAAAATAAAATAATAATATAAAAATCAACAAAATGAGAAAACCAAGGACTTGTGATTTCATAAATTTGGAAAATCCTCCATACCTGAGTTATTCCTTTGCATCTTTACTGCAGTGTTCTTTCAAAATTTATAGTATACATAAGACACTATTTTATTTCAAAATTGTAAGTAAATTTCTAATAATATTTTTAATGTAAATTTTAATTGAAATATCTAT
Source organism: Piezodorus guildinii (assembly GCA_023052935.1). Taxonomy (NCBI): domain Eukaryota; kingdom Metazoa; phylum Arthropoda; class Insecta; order Hemiptera; family Pentatomidae; genus Piezodorus; species Piezodorus guildinii. The sequence goes on from CM041294.1 coordinate 92,323,065, forward strand.
ACTTAAATTATCAACGGTCGAGACCTAATCAAACAATATATATATATATATATATATATATATATATATATATATATATATATATATAAATCTCAGATGTAATATGTTCTTTCATCACAATGGCATATTTTTTCTATATTAAGTAAAAATCAGAAATCAGTCTAGTAAACATAATTTAATTGCTCATCGCTGCTCTGATGATGGACACATCTTTGAGCCGAAACGTCAGCAAATTTAAAATATTCTGAAATAGACCGTGTCCTAATTATTTTAACTACTATTGTTATAGACAATAAATCCATCCATACCCACACAAATACATACGTACTCAATTACGCTTATTTATTTATTTAATTTTTTTTTTCAAATTTTCCCTTGATCTATATATACTGATGCAGATTAAATAAATAATATTTATTTGAAAACTCAGCTCCGTATAATAAATAATACAACAAACGACTTTTAAAGAAAAATTGGTGGGGGTAGGTTTACGGTATTTCACCCCCGACATGCGCCCTCGTGTTTCAAGCTCCTCCCTCAAACACAGAAAGCCTAGTTTTGTACAATAAAAGTTTCCACCGTCATAAAAACTGTCAAACGGGTGTGCAGTCCGATTTTTCTTTTCTCAATTCTCTACTCCAGAGCTTAAAAAAAAAAAATTAATTACATTACCACCCCAATAAAAATTTATTGATATAAATAAAATTAAAAGATAACAAAATAAACAGGTATCCGGATAAAATGTGAGAGTCAATGACTAATTTTAGTTCGTAACAAACAAGCAAATAGTTTCCTATTTGATATCTATACAGACATTTTTTTTTAGTGTTTATCGAGATTTGTACTGTTACATACAAATTTTAAAAATAAATACATCTAGTTAATGTAAGGAAAATATATTTTAATTTGTTTATTTATGATAAAAGTTTTGAACAAACATTTTTTCATTTGCTATGTGCCAAAAAAACATTATTGCAATAAGTCAAATATGTTCTCTTTAGGATGTTTTTGAATTTAAGTGTTTGGGCCGATGGGTTCATGTTGTATTCATTTTCTTTCACTTGCCACTTCTCTCATGTACGGCATGGTTCCCCATTATCAAAATTAAATTCTTATTTTAAGTAACTTTACCATTTAGGTATTATTAATTTAAGAAAAAAAAAAACATATTAATATAATAAGATTTTTGCTTATATAGTAATACTATATGAAATGTTATATTAATCGGAACATTCTCTTTTATTATGTTTATATATATTTATTTATCATAACATGTCAAAGATGATATTATATTACGTTTCGAGGTACCTTATGCCTCATCTTCAGATTTTCAAATATTATCTAAAATATAATTGAATAAATATTATAACCAATTATATATACATTAAGAAAAACAATTATCAATAAATTAGAATCAATTTATCATTTAAACTATTTACATTCTGTTTATTATTATAATTCTACTTACATTTATTTCCATATTGTATCTCAATATAGGTCAATTTACATATTATAAATTCTTCATATTAAGTTCATAGATATGAATAATCATTCTATTAAATTCTAACTTTTCACTATCACATATTCATTTTTCCAACTTTTTGTTGCTGTGCACTTGCAACTATCATGTATACTAAAATAGCCTTTATCTAATACCTTTCTTGTGCTAATCAATGTTTTCAAATATCCACAACATAATTTTTATCTAGGTTAGATATTAATAATATATATACATTCATACTTATATATACCCACACATACATACATATATATACAAAAGTTAGAATTTAATAGAATGATTATTCATATCTATGAACTTAATATGAAGAATTTATAATAGTAGTTGACCTATATTGAGATACAATATGGAAATAAATGTAAGTAGAATTATAATAATAAACAGAATGTAAATAGTTTAAATGATAAATTGATTCTAATTTATTGATATTGTGTTCTTAATGTATATATAATTGGTTATAATATTTATTCAATTATATTTTAGATAATATTTGAAAATCTGAAGATGAGGCATAAGGTACCTCGAAACCATGAAAATCATCTTTGACATGTTATGATAAATAAATATATATATAAACATAATTAGAAGGGAATGTTCCGATTAATATAATCATAACCTAAATTACTCTTCTATAATAGTAATCGATATAATATACTATATGAAATATATAGTAAGGGAAAGTATTGCGATCGTGAAGATTTTCGAAATCTAAATTACTAAGTATCGAAAAAGGTCAGTGGTGAGTATCGCGAAAACAATGAGTTGCATAAAGCTGAAATTTCAAATCTTAGAAACGTAGATAAATGATGTTTATTAACAGCAACATACTTTCTCATCGAAATTGTCGAACCATAAGGGCCACTTTATACCGTCCATTTGTTCACAATCTTGATTAAACTCGATTAATCGATTTAAATAATGCTCTTCAATATCATGTGAGTTTCATTTTGATCGGAATAATCTGACAGGGCTTAAATGCTGATATTCTGAATTTTCTTCCTCTAATTTTTTTTTTTTTTTTTTTTTTTTATTTTTTTTTTATTCGTATATATTACAATTTGTCATAATAGACAATAATAATAGTGCTACAGGACCTCATTCATACAATATTTACAATATAAACAAAAGGAAAGTCAAATTACATAAAATAAAATCAAAATAAATACAAATAAATGAAGTTAACAAATAAATAAACAAAACATGTCTCATTCATACCTATGTACAATATTTACAATCAGCTCGGGAAACCCCGGACGGGGCTTGTCCCCCCACTTGTGGAAGGACAAGCAGAGCCCAAAGGATTCCAGCGCCTCCCTCTCAGCCGCATCACTGGTGAGAGCCAGCGGAAGCTAAGTGAGGGCGCCACAGCCACAATCACACCGCACATGAGAGGAGAATCTGACCAGTGTCAGAACTCCAGAATAGATGTTTACAATATGTCTCGGGGCCACTGCCGTTTCAACCTTCTAGGAGGGTTGTATGGATGAGTGGAGCTGGATAGGGATTGTGCTAGAGGATTAGGATGATGAATGAGGTTCTGGTGGAATTTGGAAAATTTAGATGGAATCAGGTCTGAAATAAATGGAACATTAAGGTCGTGGTGCAAGGTATAGTTGGATACATAATAAGGAGCATTTACTATTATTCGCAGGACTTTGGATTGAAAGGATTGAATGCGTTTGATGTTAGAACGTTTAGCTGTCCCCCACAGTTCAAGTCCGTAGGTCCAGATTGGTTTCAGTATTGTCTTGTAAAGTAATAATTTGTTGTCAACTGTAAGCTTAGATTTTCTGTTTAGTAGTCTGTATAACTGTCCGAATCGTCTGTTGAGTTCTTTTCGTTTAAGTCTTGTATGTGGGTTCCACGTCAATCTTTTGTCTAGTAGTAAGCCAAGATACCGGACTGTGTCTGAGGAAGGAAGCGGTATGGAATTGAAATGAACCATTGGACAGGATTTGCGTCGAAGGGTGAAGGTGACGTGGGTGCATTTGCTTTCATTAACCTTAATACGCCAAGCATTACACCAGTCCTCGATAAGACAAAGGTGTCTTTGCAGGATTAAGGATGCTGTTTCAGGATCGGAATCGGATGATAGGATGGCGGTGTCATCTGCAAATGTTGCCAGAAAGGTGTCAGGATGATTAGGAATATCAGCAGTGTAAAGGATGTAGAGGACGGGTCCCAAGACGCTGCCTTGAGGAACACCGGCCTCAATGGGATAAAAGTTAGAAAATTCTACACCACAGCGAACTCGGAAGGAGCGGTTTGAGAGATAGGATCGTAGAATGAGGTATAGAGACTGGGGTAAATGCGTTTTAAGCTTGAAGAATAATCCGGTGTGCCATACCCGGTCAAAAGCTTGCGCTATGTCCAGAAACGCACCAGAACAATACTCTTTGCATTCAAGGGCTGAGGAAATATGGTCTACAACTCGGAGTCCTTGTTGAACAGTGGAATGATGAGCACGGAAACCAAACTGATGGGAAGGAAGATTTTGTGATTCTAATATAGGCAGGATTCGTTTTAGAAGGAGTTTTTCAAAGACTTTTGAGAGGATGGGGAGTAGACTAATAGGTCTGTAAGATGAAGTGTTGCTGGAAGGTTTACCTGGTTTTAGGAAGAGAATGATTGTGGAATGTTTCCACAAGAGAGGAAAATAGGTGGTGCGTAGGATGCAGTTGTAGATATAGGTTAGGAATATAATAGCTTTCTGCGGAAGTTGACGGAGGATCTGGGGGGTAAGGAGATCATGTCCAGGAGATTTACGGAGGGTCAGTTTCTGGAGAAGATATTTAACCTCAGAGGGATTAATAGCTTTAGGAGGTAGGGAAAGAGGTATTGGTGACAAAAGGAAGTCTTGTACTGCTGCGGTATGATTGCTTTGGGATTCCGGATGAGGAGTGAATACTTTGGAGAGGTGTGTGGCGAATTCCTCGGCTTTGTCTTCATCAGACGCAGCCCAGGAGTCATCACCACGCCGGAGAGGATGGGAAACTTGATGGGATTTTAAAATCTTTTTCGTGACATTCCACAGGGAATTGTCACTAGCTGACAGAGAGGAGAGGTAGGAATTAAAGGACTGGGAACGGAAGGTCGCCAACTCCTGCTTCAATTGTCTACAATAGAAGTTATAGGAGCGGCGATCTGTTGGGTGTCGGGTGCGCTGCCATAATGATCTGGCACGGCGTTTTGCATGGATTAGGTCTGTAAGGTGTTGAGGCAAATGGTTTTGGTGAGGAGTTATATTGGAGTGCTTAGGAGAGGAGGCAGTCCAGACAGCTTGCTGAATGGCGGTGGTGAAGGAGTAGACGGAATCGTCAAGGTCTTCTGGGGTTTTGAGGGTCGCTCTGAGGTTAATATTATCGGTCAGGATTTGGCGAAATAGGTTCCAGTTGACAGGGCCTCGGATAAATGACGGTGGGATAGGTTTTGGAATTGGAGTGAGAGATACTTTTAGGATCAGTGGACTATGGTCTGAGGATAGTTCATCAAGTCGAGTTACAGATAAGTTGAGGGAGCCTAATCCGCTGTGAATGAAGAAGTCAAGGATGTCAGGATTACGGTTGGGATCGGTTGGCCAGTAGGTAGGGGAATCAGGAGGTAGGAGATTGAAATGACGGGAGTTGAGTGCAGACAGCAAATTTCGCCCACGAGAATTCGTGGTTCTCGAACCCCACTGTTGATGCTTGGCATTTAAGTCTGCACCCAGAATGAAATGATTTCCTAAGGAATTTAGAAAGGATACAAATTCGGTGTTGGAAATGGAGTGTTTGGGAGGGCAATATGCTGATGTAAGGGTTACCGGAAAGGAAAAACTTTTGATTACTATGGCAGTGGTTTGTAGGAAATCATAGGTAGGAAGTGGGAGTATGTGATGAGAGAGGGACTGGTGCACAATGACAGCAGTACCGGCATGGGCTTTGCCGTCTGGGTGGTCCGTACGGTATGTTACGTATTGAGGTATTTTGAAGAACTGTTTAGTGGTTAGTCTAGTTTCAGTAATAAGTGCTACGTCAACGTTTTTGTCTTGCAATAAAGCTGTAAGTTCGTCAGTATGATTTCTAACACCATTCGCATTCCATAGGAGAATGGATAAGGAGTTAGGTGAAGTCATTTAAGGATTTTTTAAGGAAGGGATTAAGTTTGATACAAGATTAGTAAGTAGTGATATTAGCGGCATAACGAGGGATTTGATTTCAGTGATGAAGGATGTCATCAAACTTGTAAGGTCTGAGACATTTGATGGAGGAGGAATATGAGAAATTTGATGCGGATGAGGTTTTTGAGGGTTGGGTAAATTTTGAGGAATAGCTGGTTGTGGAACGGTTTGAGGATTTTGAAGTGTGCGTTGTTCCGGCAGGGCCTCGGCCTCTTTGTTCTGGTTCCCACCTCCAAGTAGATGGGCAAATGTAACATTGGAATCAATTGTTTTTGAAGGTTGTCTTCTGCTTCTGATCGGTTCAGCTGTTTCATCCAGATTCTGAGGTTTTTGGTATCTGCTTTTGAGGTTCTTGTAGATTTGACATCCCTTGTAGCTAGCCGGGTGGTCCTTGAGGCACAGAGCACAAACAGCGGGTGTTGATCTTGGTCTTGTACATTCTTCTGACTTATGTTGTTCACCGCATTTCACACAGCGTGGTATGTGGTGACAATAACTTCTAGTATGACCATATGCCTGACAATTGTGGCACTGCACAATTTCTTTCTTAGTGTAAGGTTTTTCAACTCTTACACTAGTATAGTATAATCTATTGAGGTCATAAATTTTTTCGACTCCTGCTGATGGTTCCAAGTCCACAAAGAATAGAGGCAGTGGAATTTTATCTTTTAGGACGTTGGTGACTTGCCGCACTTTATAGCCTATCTCCGTCAGTTCTTCTTGGATAGCTGCTGCTGGTGTCGAAGGGTGTAGGTTTCTAATTACAACCCTTAAAGCTCTCTCCTGGCGTAACTGATATGTATGAAATCAGCTTTGGTCTCCGTCAGATATTTTACTATTTTTCTGTAGGTTTCGGCGGTAGTCGGGGATATTTTAGTATCACTGGTTCTACTTATACAATAATAACTGTTAGGATCCGTTAATTTATTTAGATGCGCACACAGTAGTTGAAAGTTTTTAATATTTTTAACAAATATTGGTGGAGGTGATGGTTCTTTTGGTATAGGAGAAGATTCCATTGTTTCTTTTTCAATTTGAAGGATCTGAAATGGGTTCGGTGTAAAAAACGGCGATTCTTCAGATAATCCTTGTGATGATGTGCTAGGCTGTGGTTCAGATCCTAAAGAGGTAGCTGAAGCAGTCGCTGGTGGAATCATTTTTTTATTATTATCACGGCGAGGTCTCTGTTTTGTGGGAGACGAGTTTGAACCTGCAGATCTAGATCTTTTACTTGTAACTTTCGAGGACATCACTTGATGAAAATATCGCATTGATTAAAAAAAATAAATAGGAATAAATATATAATGGAATAAGAATAAGAAGGGAAAAAAATAAATAAAAGAAAGATAAGGAAAATAAAAGCAAGCCCGAGCTTGCCGAGCTAGCGGCAATCAGCTGATCAGTGACCCTCCTTTCACTTTTTCGTGATTGTACAAAGTAAATTATAACTTTGCTTACCGAAATTTCTCCAATATTCACTGCTGTAGTATTCCTGAGGTCTAGTGATGTTTTCCAGACTGAACTCAAGCGAATTCCTACTGAAAAAAGCAAAAATCTGAGAGACGAAGTAACGTATGACTGTTATCATCGAGCGCATCAGCTGTAAATAAGCAAATATGTTCTCTTTAGGATGTTTTTGAATTTAAGTGTTTGGGCCGATGGGTTCATGTTGTATTCATTTTCTTTCACTTGCCACTTCTCTCATGTACGGCATGGTTCCCCATTATCAAAATTAAATTCTTATTTTAAGTAACTTTACCATTTAGGTATTATTAATTTAAGAAAAAAAAAAACATATTAATATAATAATATTTTTGCTTATATAGTAATACTATATGAAATGATTATATTAATCGGAACATTCTCTTTTAGTTATGTTTATATATATTTATTTATCATAACATGTCAAAGATGATCATTATATTACGTTTCGAGGTACCTTATGCCTCATCTTCAGATTTTCAAATATTATCTAAAATATAATTGAATAAATATTATAACCAATTATATATACATTAAGAAAACATTATCAATAAATTAGAATCAATTTATCATTTAAACTATTTACATTCTGTTTATTATTATAATTCTACTTACATTTATTTCCATATTGTATCTCAATATAGGTCAATTACTACAATATTATAAATTCTTCATATTAAGTTCATAGATATGAATAATCATTCTATTAAATTCTAACTTTTCACTATCACATATTCATTTTTCCAACTTTTTGTTGCTGTGCACTTGCAACTATCATGTATACTAAAATAGCCTTTATCTAATACCTTTCTTGTGCTAATCAATGTTTTCAAATATCCACAACATAATTTTTATCTAGGTTAGATATTAATAATATATATACATTCATACTTATATATACCCACACATACATACATATATATACAAAAGTTAGAATTTAATAGAATGATTATTCATATCTATGAACTTAATATGAAGAATTTATAATAGTAGTTGACCTATATTGAGATACAATATGGAAATAAATGTAAGTAGAATTATAATAATAAACAGAATGTAAATAGTTTAAATGATAAATTGATTCTAATTTATTGATATTGTGTTCTTAATGTATATATAATTGGTTATAATATTTATTCAATTATATTTTAGATAATATTTGAAAATCTGAAGATGAGGCATAAGGTACCTCGAAACCATGAAAATCATCTTTGACATGTTATGATAAATAAATATATATATAAACATAATTAGAAGGGAATGTTCCGATTAATATAATCATAACCTAAATTACTCTTCTATAATAGTAATTGATATAATATACTATATGAAATATATAGTAAGGGAAAGTATTGCGATCGTGAAGATTTTCGAAATCTAAATTACTAAGTATCGAAAAAGGTCAGTGGTGAGTATCGCGAAAACAATGAGTTGCATAAAGCTGAAATTTCAAATCTTAGAAACGTAGATAAATGATGTTTATTAACAGCAACATACTTTCTCATCGAAATTGTCGAACCATAAGGGCCACTTTATACCGTCCATTTGTTCACAATCTTGATTAAACTCGATTAATCGATTTAAATAATGCTCTTCAATATCATGTGAGTTTCATTTTGATCGGAATAATCTGACAGGGCTTAAATGCTGATATTCTGAATTTTCTTCCTCTAATTAAAACAATTATACCTTCCCTTTCTTCCACTACTTTCATGAACTTTCACTAGCACTTGCTGTCATCTATTTTCTTTCACTTGCCTCTTCTCTCGGCGTGTAGACGTGGAGGGGGAAATATGACCCTAAGGTGAGGTGGTGGGGAAAAGGTAGTCTATGGTCGGACAAGCTCAATGTAGTTTGGAACTTACAGTGGTGTGAACCGATTCATCGGAAACTACAAAGTGAGCGACAAGCGAAGGATTGTATGGTCTATAGGAACTAAGTGTCTAACAGAGAAACATTTTTTAGTCCTGGTGAAGACTAGATTCATGGATCGAAACGTTGGTTACATAAATAGTAGTTGACTATTTTCTAATATATTTTTTGCCGCGACCAAATTAATCTTATCCTTCAATTTAATTACACAGTTTATAGAAGTATAAAACAACATGTCAACAGCTGAAATGCCAGTCAGAAGAAAACTGAAGAGAAGCTGGATGAGAGACCTCCTCTACCTAAATTAAAGTCTCGGAAGGGGTGCTACTGGGCACTTTCCTTCTCCATGCCTACCATGTCTGATTTAACTTTTTAGACAGCACATTTGCTGATTTTAAATAGCTTCTGACAGGAACGAATGAACAAATATGCAGATAATACAAAACAAACTATACTGTCGACTATTTCATATTTAATATTATATATAACGTAATAAAAATAATAAAATGGTTAATTAATATCTAAAATTTCGTTCAATGTCTCTTAAAACAATTAATTTATTCCATCACCAGCGCATTTAAAATCTTCGCTCGATGTTCTTTAACGACTTTAACTTAAAATATTAATTATTAAAATATTAAATATCAAAATATTAAAATCAGGTATATCCTTTGAAATGGTAAAATTAGTCCTTTTCATGCGTAACACCCCTTCCTTCCCCCTCCACGTCCCTTACATAGACAGACTTGAACTTTTTCAGACCGATTCTTGCATGGGGAAGAGAGTTTCTGTATTCAAAGTGTCTTTTTCAGTGTGGTAATCCTAGTCACCAGCAAAATATAACGATTCGTATCATTTTAAAACAAGAATCAAGTCAAAAATGGAGGTTTTCTTCCATTTTGAATCTTAACCTAGTTACAATAGATGTAAATTGTTAAGAAACCTTTCCAAAATAATGGCGACTTTAACTTAGAATTTATAAAAATATAATTAAAACAGTCCTTAAAATATTAAAATCAGGCATATTCTTCGATTTATTAAATTTAGTCCTTTCCTATATGCTCTAATATGTGAGCTCCTAAACTCGTAGCGATTGTCATTGAGAAGGCAGTTTTACTGTCATGAAAGTGTTAGCCAACTTAATAAAGTAGTGTATTGAAGGAAGATGGTTGTTGGAGGGAGGAATATGACCCCTAGGTAAGTGGTGTGGTGGGGGTAAGGCTTCGTTCATTGGTCGAGAAGGCTTAATGTCACTTACACGCTATTCTTTCATGACTTTACTTCACTATCACTGTGTACTTATGAAATAATACCAATAATTTAGACGTTGATTTCCAAAATTTACTATAGAACATTTTTAAGATAACTTTCTTTATCTTAATATTTATTGAGACATATTACAATTTGTTTCGAAATGAAAAATAGTTATAGTGATAGGATTCGAATTATCAAAATCATACTTCCAATTTTTGATGATATCAGAGGGCTATACAGAGCAGATTATGACTAAAGATAATGTACAAAAGTATAAAGAATTACATGAAATAAGAGACATTGAAATATGGAGTTGAGTGGTGATACATACTGTATTGCAGACGAATGGAAACTAGATACTGTTTGGTGGAATGGGATGGAGGTAAGTACGTACGAAAGATAGGTAGAATGGAAAATACGCACTGCATTTTAGACGGGATCTGACAACAGTGAGTAAAATTGTAATACTAACATAAGAAGAAGTAATCAGATTAAACATATAATAGTAATAATATCATAATGGTACTAAAAAATGTTTTAACAAAATTCTCAAAGTTAAACCTATAAAATAGGGAGAACAATAATGGCTAAAGTATATGAAATAAAACTGACTACGTCCGTGGATATTATAGATATATTTTATATCCCGTATGAAATGCGGTACGTATTTTCCATTCTACTCCATATTTCATTGTTTCTTATTTCATGTAATTTTTTGTACCTTTGTACATTATCTGTAGACATTTTTTCCTCTGTATAGCCCTCTCATTATTATACCTTAGTCATTATAATTTAATTAACCGATTTCTGAACAAATCTAGTTCCTTTTTATGTTTTAATATTGACATCCTTTGGCCCAATATTTTTAAAAAATTATATTTAATCTTATTCAAAATGTATCGTTTTAGCCCTGATGATGACCCACAATGGGAATCAAAACGTTGGCAGAAAATAAATGGTTGAAATTACCTAATTGGTTCATTCATTGAACGTCACTCGGACTAATTCCTACTAGTAAAAAAAACTGTGTGTGCTTAAAACCGCACAGAAAGAATTGTAAACTTCATTGCAAATCGTAATTTATTTATATATATAGTAAATAATGTTATGTATTATGTAGTATTATTATGGATCGGATTAGTAGGATAAATGAGAAACAAATCAGAAATTAAAGTTATAATTTTTTTTTTTGATTCTATACAAATGAAATTATTTACTTTCGTTTTCGTATTCTACAAAGGATACAATGGGTTTGTGATTTATTTATGTAATAAATACATTTAAATAGAAGAGGAAGTTTCTAATTAATTTTTTTAATACTATTTCTTCATTTTCTTTTTTTTATTCTTTACTCTCTCATTTAAATCATAATTTTCTAATTATTTATGTTATTTCATCTTTATTTACTGTATTTATCTAATATGAAATGTATCTAACTTCGCACTAAAAATGTATTGACAGAATAGTATTTGGTTTAAAATTGTAAAGGTCATTTGTACAGATAAAATATATAAATCTCTATTCAAAATTTCAGTTTGTTTATATATACATAATCTAATAGTCCAAGCTTCCGTCCTTTAGATATTGCCGCCTTAAAAGACCCAAAACCCAGGTACTTTATTGCTGCAATAAAACCCTATTACTGTAATAAACCTGAGGCAGTAAGGTTCAAACCGTGGTTTGGAGGCTCGTGGAGGTCATTGCAACTTCTTTTATGGTTTGAGAAATTTTGGTAAATAAAGGATTTAAAGATTATAGGCATGTTTTCCTATTTTTTAAATTTATTTGAATATATATATATATATATATATATATATATATATATATATATATATATATATATATATTTTTTTTTTTTTTTTTTTTTTCTTTTTATCAATTAAATTGAGGATGTATGGGGTCGACTGTTAAAATTATCTTAAGTAGAAATAATCGGAAGCCAGTCGTGTAAAATATATATGATTAAAAAAAATAAACAGTTTATTCTTATCATGTCTCACTGATGCCCTGATGATGGCTCACGTGTTTGATTTAATTTTGAATTAAAATATTTTTCACACAACAAACTTCTGATTATTTAATTATATCATTAATCCAGATTATTAACTAGTTTTAATCAATTAGTTTGATTTGTTGTCACGTTCCCAATCGAATATTTAATGTAAAATATTTGTTGTTACATTTGTCTCAAGAGCCATTTTGGAGCAATGTTGGTTTGAATAAAAAAAGTCAGGTTTACCTACATCGACAATTGAGACGTTGATTTCCAAAAGGTACTAAAGGACATTTTTTACGAAATTGATTTTTTTACATATTTATATTCTCCTCATTGAGTTTTAACTAAATCTTAAATTTGATTCTATTTAATGAACACTCATGCCCTTTAATAACGTGATTTACAAATGCTATTAATTTCTTAAGATACTTATTACACATTTATTTACATTCCAAATCATAGCAGAACATTTCATTTCATAACTTTAATATGGTTTTATTAATATAGTAAAGAAATAATTCTAGATTTGAATGCGACAAGAATCAAATTAAATTGTTTAATAATATAGTAATGAGAGATTTTCGCGCTTCCTGTAAAATTCCCCAGAATGGATATAGTACCTTTTGGAAATCAACGTCTCAATTTTCCGAGGCTTTATGTACAGAAATTTAATATAAAATATTTGTTGGGTCACCTGTGTTTAGTGGTGACACAACCATTTATGCCCAAAGTCTTTTTTTTATAATTAATTATCCATAAATACGCCTATAACTGAGTTATTTATGAAGTAAAAAAAAAATATTAGTATTTTTTTAACCTAAAAGTCGCAAATGATTATAAAAAAAGATATTTTATATATTGATATTTTATCCATAAATACGCTCATGACTAAGTAATAGAAATAGTAACGCAGTCTAGTATAAGTGCTTTTAGTTTATTTTATTCAGTAATAAAACTTCGTAAAAAATAAAAATAAATAAAAAAATTCTAAATAATACAAACTAAGTAATAAATAAATTAATATTTTTTGCTTGGTGCTATTTCATAAATACTTAAATTTTCTGCAAAATGAAAAAAAAAATGTATTGATATTTACAACTGTACTTATAATAAATACAATAAGTAAATGTGCTAATTTACACTTATGGGCTTGAAAATGTAGTCTGAAGAACTACCCAGTGGTAGCACTTTAATGTCAAATTAATTTAGTAGGTCTCGTGGGCAACGTCTATCATATCACCTCGGAGGGTTGCCAGGAATAGTTGGGAATGATAAGATGCTACAAGAGAATTCGTGTAGGTCTGGAGTTGGAAATTAAAAGAGGAATATCTGTTTCTGGATAGTTCTACGACAAATGGGATATTTAGGTCATTATGGATGATTTTATTCTTAACGGAATAAAGAGCATTTAAGATTTTGCGATGGTTTTTGGATTCAAAGGATTGAATGCGAGCGGAATTAGATGGTTTAATTGAACCCCAAAGCTCGATTCTACATATCCAGATGGGTTTGATGATGGTAACATAAATGAGCTTTGTGTAATAAATTAGAAGTTTTGAACGTTTGTCGAGTAAGTGTTGTAGTCATTGGTGTCTACAGGTAGTTTCATGTTATTTTAGTCTCGTATGAGGATTCCATGTAAGACCTTTGTCAAGGTAAAGTCCTAGGAATCGGATTGTTTTAAAATTTGTATTTTTTTTTTGTTCACCCCTAGATTTCCTCTTAAGCTATACGGGAGCTTGCTGGGTCCAGGGTGTGGGCGGGGGATTTATGCCAGAATTAAAACAAGATGAATTCCCGAAGAAGTTACTAGTTCTCTCTCTCTCTCTCTTACTATTATTGAGACAGCACAACACTGCTATACAGGAGTTGCCTGGATGAGATTAGCCTCGCTAAGATATCTAGAGATTGGAGCCTTATCTGGAAGCGATACTGTCCTCCTACAGCTTATCTCGCAGCCCGGACATGGAACAGAAAATGTGTCTGTTTGATTGCGGCGTCAGTGTCCACTGCTAGAGATAATACCGGGAGGCGGGCACAGATGTGGCAAGAATTATCTTAAATTCGTTGCAAAAAAAAAAATAAATAAATAAATCTGTGAAAAACATTCTCCTCGCATGAATGTTTAGTTCATGATGTGCTGACAGTGCCGATTATGTTGAAGAGCCGTTGGATCTAGATCCATTTCACGTTTCTACACAACAATAGCAGAAAATGTACTTGGCAATTATCCAGTACAGCATATCTTAAGTGTTCAAACAGAACTTCAAGATAATTAATATGTAGAATTTACGAAACTATCATTCTTCCGAAGTTTCTATACGGGTGTAAACGCTGACTTTAAAGGACGGATTAAGGAGGTTACACGACACGAAATAGCGGAACTTGAACAACCTCAGTATATCTAATGCGATAATATCCTGCTAAACAGTAAGATAATAACATGATTTTTTTAAATGGGATGTCCTTTATTAGTGAGAGTGAATTACTTCCATTACTCTTTAAATATTTTTCAAAATTACTGATCGTTTAGGTTTCATTCTGATTGAAATAGTCTGACAGAGCCGATTTGTTAAATTTTCTACCTTCGAACGAAAAAATTAACCCTATCATCATGCTTGGTAGCATCGATAAAAAACGCATAAATATAAAAGTTGAACGTATTAAATATCCAACTAATAGATCAACTTTTGTGGTTTTTTTTTTCAGAAGAAAAGGAATATTGATATACAATATATCGTTGGAAAGCTAAAGGTTTTAGAATTTTAATGTCTTACAATAAAAACGGAGATTGATAGAAAGCTGATAAAACTAACTGAATGTTGTAGATAATAATATAATAGATTATTTAATTAAACACATACTTCTATTAAAACAATTTAAAATTCTTAAACCATTTATTTCCATCTTTAAATGTATTTACATATTCTTAAATTGAGGATGTATAGTCGACTGTATTATAGGTGGAAATAATCGGGAGTCAGTCTTTGTTTTTTTAATATTTTAAACTGTTTATTCCAGTATATGCTAGGACATGGCTCAGTAATGCCCTCCCTGATGGTGGCTCACAAGCTTGAGCCGAAACGTCGGCAAAATTAAAATATTTAAAAAAAAGAGACTGACTTCCGATTATTTCCACCTAGAATGTTCCTTAATTGTTTTTAACAACGGAAGTAAGTGAAAATCGTTTTTATTATTATTTATTTAACGTCACTTTATGCTACTATGGCTAATCGGACGATGCTACAGTGGGAGTCCTAAATTTTGCCTATCCAGGTTTTATTAGGATAGGGATCTTTAACGAGTACCTGACATCGCACAGTCTCGGGACCACCTTTTAACGTCCCCTCCGAAGGACGGCGTAACTAAGGATTTTTTACTCCATTAAAAAATCCTAGGACCACCTGCGGGTTTGAACCCGTGACCTTTGGCATGGGAGGCTATTACGCTAGCCACCCAGCAACAAGTGATCCCTAGTGAAAATCGTGTATTGAGCGCACCCTACTTTTTAATTATATCATCATTGCTTAATTATGACTACTATGATTTTTCTTATTATTATTTTTATATATTTCCCATAAAGAAATGAATCACAGAAATTTGTTCATTTGAAAATTTTTTATTTGTGTTTTGCCCTATATTATGTGGGAAGACAATTCCTTATATAGATACAGTAGCTTTCAGAAATCGTCGTCTCATTTCCGAAAATTGGAGAATGATTTTTTTTTTTCGCAAGTTACCGTATCCCTGACAAATACCTAAAGAACTGCCAACTTGCCAACTCCCACAGCCAAGGTTCCTAGAAGAGCCACGAAGACAAGCACAGCAGGTAGCTAGCTGGAGGATTAAAGGCGAAACAAATTAGACATGGGGGTGGGTGGGTGGCAGCACTTAGTGCAAATGTTTTTTTTTCTTTTCTCCCCTCTAAGTAAAACCTTCTCAATGTGCCCTTAACACTAGTCAGCCAGCTCCAAACGGATCCATATATTTAAAACCTCTTTCAAGTCATGAAGAAACAATGCTTTTTCTCTTTAGTCTTCTCCTCCTTCCACGGTTATAATAGGGAAGGGACATCTGTCTAAAATCCTATTTAGTGGAAGTATGTCATTGGCATTTAGCATTGAATGATCGATGAGCTGTGATTTTCGTTTAAAACCCAAGCTACACGACGAGAGAAATAGTGGGTGAAAATTCGTGAGGGCGAGGTATTGTGAGAGTTCATGAAAGTAAAAGGAGAGGGGAAGGCATAATTACGCGTAAAAAAAAAAAAAATAACAAAAAAAAAACAACAATTATTACTTTAAAAAAATCCTATATCATTATATTATATTCACATAGCTAAGTTGTTGTTAAAATCAATTTTATTTTTTAAATGTTATTTAAATACTCCTTAAATTATATCTTTGAATGTTCATATATTTTTTATTCATTTGCTATAATATAGCTAAGGCATAGAGTCTAGCCCAATTTATGTCATTAGGTTAGCTAATTGTCTGTGAGTTTTAATAGAAAGATGTATTTAATTAAATAATTTATTATAGTATTATTTACAACATTCAGTTAGTTTTATCAGCTTTCGTTTTTATAGTAAGACACTAAAATTCTAAAACCTTTAGCTTTCTAACGGTATATTACGTGTATATATCTATATTACTTTTCTTATGTTGAAAAACACAAAAATTGCAAAAAGAAATATTTTTACTGTTTTCTCTATCAGTTGGATATTTAATACGTTCAACTTTTATATTTATCCGTATTTTATCAAGGCTAACATGATGGGATAGAAAATTTTAAATTCGCCATTTAGGTCCCGCCAGATTATTTCAATCAGAATGAAACCTAAATGATTTCAAAGTCTATTAAATTTTGCATTGATATAGCAAGTTTAATCAAAATCGTTAAAGCCGTTTTTCGAAACTCGATGCAACTTCGAAAAAAGGTGCAAAAAGCATGGTATAAAATGAAAAGTCGGTGTGACATCACGAGCGTATAGTCTTAAATATGAAATTTTAGCTTCGTACAGCTCTTTGTGTTTATGCTAGACATATCACTCAAACACAGAATTTTATCTCTGGTATAAATCCACCACCCTCACTCTCATACCCGAATAAATCCCGTACAGTCTAAAAGGTGAAGTAGGTGTGAACGAAAATAATAATATTTAGTTAAATTGAGTAGGTATAGTTTAGTGGAACCCAAAATTAAATTCTAATTGGACGTGTTAATTAAAAAATAAAAGGTCTTCATTTTCCATTTCTCTACTGACTTAATTCCATTAAAATCATAAGTTAAGTAATGACACAAATCATAAGTCACAAATATCTTTTAACTGAACCCCTTTAAAAATACAGTAAGGCCATAGTTAAAAACCTAATGCCTTTACCTAGGACCATAGAACCCTTCAAACCCAAAACCACAAGTCATAACACACCTCAATACCTATGCATCCTTCTGCCCAACCTCTTCAAACACAATGTCAACTACAACATGTACCTCTATGTTCACACCGAATTCCAAAAAAAAATCCTAAATAACCAAAACAAGAACCCTAATACTAATGCATTCTCCAAGTGAAACCTATTAAAAACCCAAAAACACATGACCAACCTACGACGTTTATACCTGCTTCTAATATTTTTCATCAAAATACGAAACCATGAGATCAGAAAAAGAAAATATTAATTTAACATTGAAAACATAATGATAATTTATATTTAATATTTGTCTTTCTACCATTTCGTATTAACTCACAACAATCAAAATCCGTCAATTGATCAACGGATTTTGACAGGAGTAAATAAAATACTTTAAAAAAGCGTTTAAGAATTGCAATATCCATTTAATTTACTAAAATTTTTAATTTTTTACAATACTTTCATTGAGCAATATTACAATCTGTCCAAATCAGGACATTTACTAAATAAGGCATTTATTTTCGTAAGGTAAAGGCATTAAAATAGTAAAATAAAAATTATTATAGACTTACTAAAATATATGGCCTGTCTGATGGGAATCATCTCTTTAATTAATATAAAATTATTGATACATTTCCTTTTTTTACTTTCATCATTTTAAAGTATCATTAATATGAGCCATATATACAACGCAGTTCAAAATTTAATGATCATGTAGTTTTAATTCTGATTAAAATAGCCTGACAGGACTAAATGCTGCTATTTTAAATTTTCTTTCTCTAAAGTACCTTTAATTATGCAGATAAAAAAAATAAAATAATAATCATATCAATTGTCAGCCTTCATATATACATTTTATTAATTTTTTTTTATTTTTGTATAAACAAGAACAGTAATATAGATGTATAATATAAACCTAAAGATTTCAGAAAAAAAGTGGTACAGGTTTTGTTTTTTCTTAAATGTTTTTTCACTTACTTTAGGTAAGTGAAGGTCTTGTGTTGCTCGCACCAGCTTTTTTTTATGGTGGAGACGCGTCTTCCCTGACTCCCCTCCTTCATCCACGAATCTATTAAATAAACGCCCACGATTTTCATTCATGCAGGAAATCACGTTCCATTCATCTATTGCACTTCTTATTGTTCTAAATTTATTTAATATGGTTTGAATTATAGGACATTCTGTAATTATGAATTATGCATTTATGAAATATTAATAACGGTGAATAATCATAATTTCTAACTGTAAATTCATGGAGTAAGGCTACATTGTAATGTATGGAGCTGTATGTTCCGAGAAGAACTCCGTTTGCATCGTAGCAGACTCCGTCTGGTGCAGTTTGTGCATTCAGATTGTAGAGTAAGGCCGTGAGCGATGAAAGCAAATGCTACTACTAATAAAACAATTAGTAATCTCCGTCCTTAGTAAATAACAACATTAGTAATTTGTCGGGAGCTAGGCGGGCGGATTGCGTAGCAAGCAGTATACTCCCCAGATTCCTCTACTCTATACAAGTTATATTTCACACATTCTCTTTTCAAAAGCCTATTTATTATATATTAACTTAGCCGAGAAGTAGGTCGTCCGGGTGCATTTTGGATGAGGTTCATTTATCTTCAAAAAACTCTGGCTGACCGATTAGAGTTTAACACTTAGGAAGTTCAAGTTCATCTAAAGGTAATGAAAAGTGCAATTAGCAAGAAAGAACGTTTATTTTATAAGCCTTTCATTATTATAGTTAATCATCACATAATGAGAAACATAAATCAGAATTAGTTAGTTAATTTTTTGGTTGTTTTAACCAAAGATAACGGCAATTTTAATTATCCCATATAAATAAAACTTGGTTGCTATGGATGTATTAAAAAACTATAGAAAGATCAACGGTCCCTATTCTATTCGGTTTATTATTTATTTATAGTTCAAAATAGCAACTCGTCCTTGCTTCCCACGGGCGCAATTTAAATGTGGAATATAAATAAAATTTAAATTTAAAAAACTCCAGTATATTTACTGGACATATTTTACATATATTTATAATTTTATATTGATATAAGAGGCATGGAGTTGCCGGCGAAGCAGTAGTGCCAGTACCTGGACTGGCCCCTCAGAGGTAGAGCGTTCAGAGGCTCCGACTTTAATCTATCCTAATCCACAGATGATCCGTATTGATTTTGTCCTGGGCAAGCTCTGGGGGGTGCTTAGCGGCTACAACCTTCTTTTGAAACTTTTTACCTTCATTTATATTGATTTTTAGTGAACAAATCTTTTCACAGAAGCAAATTTCAGTTATTAAATGTTTCACAAAATTACATTAGAATCATGCCGATTCGAACTTACAAAATTAAGCCACAATATAAGAATCATCAAATACAGTTGGGTCACCTGTAGAATAGTAGTATAACAGCCTTCTATGCTTAAGGTCTCGGGTTCAAACCCGCAGGTGGCCCTAGGATTTTTAATGGAAATAAAAATTCTTGGCTATTCGTCCTTCGGAGAGGAAGTTAAAGAGTGGTCCCGGAATCTGAGCGATGTCAGGTACTCGTTAAAGATCCCAATCCTAATTAAACCTGGATAGGGAAAATTTAGGACTTCCATTGTAGCATCGTTCGATTAGCCACAACAGCATAATGAAACGTTAAATAAATAAACAAACAAATCAAATACAGTCAGAGATGAAATATATAGTTAAGTGAAAGTTAAAAGGTTAAAGAATTAACTAAATTGTGTTTGGATTGAAATATGTGTTTTATCAAATAATTTATTATCTAAAACAATCAGTTAGTTTTATTCGCTTTTCACCAGTTTCCGTTACATTTTACTATTTGTGTATAAGTTAATTTTGTTTTCTAAAATCTTTAGCATTCCATCGGTATATTATACATTTATAATGATATTCATATGTTTAAAATCGCACAAATATTGTTTTGATATTTTTTCCTTTATTTTTAAACCGTAATCGTTCAACTTATATATTCACCCGATTTTAATCAATGCTAAAAATATGATATAGTTATTTTACAGTATCGGCATAATGTCCCGCCAGGCTTTTTCAATCAGAGTAAAACCTACATTATATTAAAGCACATTTGACATCGGTATAGCGAAAGTAATCAAAATCATTAGAGCCGTTTTTGAGAAAATCTTAAAAAGGTATAAAATGTAAATATGAAGTGGCTCTTCTGCTTAGGCGACATTGATGAAAACGTTGCTAGAACATCTCGGGTTTTTAGTTCAGAGTAAAATCTACATTATTTTAAAGCACATCACATTTCACATCAGTATAGCGAGATTAATCTAAATCGTTAGAGAAAATTGTATTAAAGTGTTGAATGCGTAGTATAAAGTGGCTATTCTGATTAGCTCATTTTTATTAAAAAGTTCCTGTAACATATCGGGCGTATAGTTGTTCTTAAATATTAAATTACAGTTTCTTACGATTTTTCGCTTTCATGCTAGATTCATCACACACACAAGCTCAGACATAAACCTTTTTCCGGGATTTGGTTGTCTAGACTCTAATTTTATCGCAATACAAAATACAATTGTAAAAATACAAAAATTTCCAATTAAAAACTAAAAAGATATAAATAAGAAACCTGATCATACGAAATTTATGTTCTTGGCCGATTAAATGTGTTTTAATTAAATCACTCAATTATTATTAAAAAGATTATTTTTTTTTAATAGTTCTAATCAATATTCAGGTATTTTTGAAGATAATGAAAAATATTTATCGAGTTTTAGAATCAGTAAACCGAGAAAAACAAAGAAAAAAAAATCTATATAGTCAAGTTACAATTTATAAGATGCTACTCTTAAATTAGTATATACGATAAATTATACTATGTCTTTAATCTTCTTTCTTATTATTAAAGAAAAATACTTTCAGACACCGTAGCTACGGCTAATCATGTTCAGACACGAATGAACATTCCATAAATGGTACCTACTTCAGGAAGTACCTTCTTCAAGTGGTACCTCCAAGGAAGGGTGAGTCCGAATTGAGTCCCGTTTGGCAAAAAGATTCCTAATTGAGTCCCAGAGTCGGTTTTACAGAATCCTAGTTGAGTCCCGCCAGGTACCTGAAAAAGGTGCTAGGTATATGGTACGGCTTATCAGTACACCCAGGTTTAGAAGGCAAAAAGACAGCTTGAATAGTTCGGAGACATATAAAAATAATCAAGAAACGTTTGAAAAATCATTAAAAAAAAAAAAAAAAAAAAGGCAAATATATTTTAACGATATGTTTCATAAAAGAAGATATTTTTGCGTACTTCAGGCCAAGGTACGCATGAAAGGAAGGAAACAAGACATATTAAAAGACAAGATTTCTTGGTATTTTAAATATTGTAATGAGAAATTCATGCGTTCAATTGAAAATACACGCATGTACATATTTGGCTAAGAATTAAAATAAAAAATACTTTGTAATAGTTTTTATATATAAACTAAGAAATTGAATACAAAATACTGTAGCAAAAATAAAAAAAAATAAAGATACATGACGAAAAACAAAGTACATTCACTTGCGACAGAACGCGATTCTAACGTATTTCGATTATTTTATTAAATTGTGGTTTTTCCTAATGGCCAAGTACATTTAGATCCATTTTGTAGATGTTCTATTCTTCACATTTTTTAGATTACTTAACAGAAGAAGAAGTTATATAATTTTTTTTTTTTTTTTTTTAGGAACCCCTTTGGTATTTTTTAATATTCTAAACTGAACTTGTTGTGTTATAATAATAGGCATACCGAACCCGAAGGTTCGATGCCGATACCACCAAATTCCGCCTACACAGATTCGTCCAATGTTCACCGTTCAAGCCCAAGCCCCCGAGATCAGCCTTAACGCAATCCTCCCATCGACGATTCGGCCTACCTTTCGGACACCTACCAATCGGATCAGCGAATACCAACTTTCTCGGAATCCGTTCCTCACCGAGCCCAACAACCGTACTCGCTCATTTGAGTCTCCGCGATGCTATCAACTCGAACTTGTTGTTTTACCTGGCAATAATCAAATGCATGGGTAAGATGGCTTTCCGGGATTCGATGTGCTATTTTTGGCCAAAAAGTAATGTCATGATACCGGTATTACAAGGAATACGCATATTTTATTTCGTTTATGCTAATACGAAACATATTAAATTCGATTGAGGAGAAATTAATAAAAGAAAACGTTACAGACAATAGCTCATTATACTTTATTTTATAGAATTAGAGATCATTGATATTGATACTTATACAAAACAGACATTGATCTCCATTTTTGTATAATTTACATGAAGCACAAATATATCTCATTCATTAACGTTAATAAAGTTATTAAACCTAGAAAATATATTTTTCTTTTGTTACATTAGTAAGACCATTCTTATCTTATAGAAGGAAAGGTTTAAGTATAATTTGGAATACAATTAAACGTGTACTTAATACTTTTTCGAAATAATTGCTTTTCTCAAACGCTTTTTAAAATATGTAAAAATATCAATTTTGAAAACATGATTTTAATGGTCTATTTAATACATAGTAGTTCCGTAGTACATAGTATACGAAAGTTAAAAAACAATTTTATTTTGCTCGAAAAATATTTAAATAAACTACCACTTAATTCGTATTTTTAATCAGTGTCCTACAAAACCTTTATGTTCAAAATATATTGTAAGTTGAATAAATATGAATTAAATGGATTAATAAAATTAAACAAAAAAATTTTACCTGATTTTTATTCATTCTTGTCTATTTCTATATGAATAATATTGGTCACTTTAATAGAATGTTCGGAGAATAATCATCGCATTTTGAAATAACAATAATTATGTCTATAGTTTGATAAATATTAATTATGGATGTGTGTGTGTGTGTATGTCTATAAATATATATATATATATATATATATACAAACAATTATAGACAATATAGTCAATAAATAACCAATTGTATTTATGCAACGATTTGACAATTTATTGTTCATGCGATTCGAAATAAAATTGTATCCTACATAGATATATGTGTATACTATAAACTTAGAAAAACAAGTTAGTATTAATATAATATACACATGTGTCTATGTAAGACGAGAATGAAATGAAAATGAGATCAATGAATTCTCGAAACGTTGCATAAATAAAATTGTTTATTTATCGACTGAAACCTAAAATTTTTATTTAATGAAATAAAAATATATCTTTTTAAATACAGTTTACGATGAGCTTTTTAATAATTATCAACTATTGGTGACTGATATTAGTAAACGTTATATTTAATACCGTTGTAAGGTGAAACATAAATCATTGATATTTAAATATAAAATCACAGTACATTTCGTTACTTCCTAAAAATTTATTTTTATCTGATGAAACATTATTTAATCTATCACTGTGTTATTTGGCTGTAATTTAATTCAAAATTGATTAGGTCCATGTACGTAGTTTTTCTTGTCGGCAGAAATCTTTTATGACATAAAATTCACTAACTGGAATTAGCAATGCAGCTAAGTTAGCTGAGCTAACTTCCCGGTGGCGCTGATAAGGAGCTTCTATACCTGACAACTTTTACAGGTATGGGACCCTACCCCTAGAGGTAGGTGGGACTCAATTCGGAATATTTGGAGGGTCATAAAATATCACGGGACGCAATTCGATAGCGTCCCCAAGGAATGTTTGTAAATAGTACCGTTCAGGTAGAGAGGAAAAGGGTAACTAGCTTCTGATAATCCGAAAACGTGGTAACCTGGGTTTATTGGAAACCAATTTTATTGCGGCAATAAAACAAGTACCTGGGTTTCAAAGCTAAAGGACCGACGAACCTAGGAGGTACCGGCTGTTTAGATCAGGGATATAAATCAATTTCTGGGGGATTATATTTATTTATATTTTCATTTTTTGTCTATTGAATTTTAAAACACAAAGCTGTTAAAAAAGAAAAACAAAATTTTTTCAAACCTTCCCATTAGTGCTTTACACCCTAAAAAATATGTTGGTAGTTTTCTTACCATTTGTTTTAAGTTTTCTTTTGGTTCAATACTTGTAAGATATATATTTGACCGTTCCACAAAAGAATTTTTTGATATATATTTTTTTAAATTTACTTTTACACCATTTCAGCCTCTAGGGTCATTTTCAAGTATCTGTAACAATTAAATTTGTATGGCATTTATACACTTTTTACATCTAATTTAATTTAAAAATAAAAAGACACAGTGATTTTTATTCTTGGACATGGCTCAGTAATACCCTTATCATGGCTCACAAGCTTGAGCCGAAACGTCGGCAAAATTAAAAATATTTAGAAAAATACTATTTCCTGATTATTACACCTATAAAAGTTTCTTCAGTCTACTACACATCCTCAATATTAAAAAAATTGTGATACGTCTAAATATATATCTTACAAAAGTTGGTAATTGATTTTTTTTTAAATACCCGTGTTTACCTGCTCTACTGTTCTGATAAATAATAGATATAGCTCTGTGTAAAGGGCTACTTCTGGCATGCCTATCTGATTTGATTAAAAATGTTGCTGGAACATCTCAGGCATAAACACTTATAAAGTATGAGATTTTCCTTTTTCGTGTTTAGACTCACCACACAGACAAAGACCTTTTCGCGCGACTTAAATTTATCGGACCCAGAGACTTTAAAATGAGTAATTAGCAACATCCCTTCAGTTAGTTATCAAAATCATTGAAACGCCTCCCCCTATAAAGATAATCGTTATAAATTAAATCATCGAGTATTTAATAAGCTTTCGTTTGAGTGGTAAAACACATTTGTAGGTCTAATATTTAACGATATAGTGGTACAACAAAAAACGTTTTTGCGGAAAACGAGATATTACTCTTTTCTAACTTTATTATGGCTACTATCATGAAAACCACTTATGCTATTAGGATAATTGTTATGAAAATTAATATAGAAAATTAAATCATCTTTAATTTGAGTTATGAAACACATCTGTATGACTAATAGTTATGGAAACCGAGAAACTCCTTATTTTTGTAAATAATTTGGTTAATGTCATGGAAACAGCTGTTTATAATATAGTGGTAATAAACTACTTTACGAGGTACAAAATTAGTTTTAATTTGAGTAGTAATAGAAATTCGTAGGTCTAATAGTCACCGATATAATGTCACTGCAATGGTTACATGGGTAAGAATTTGTCAGAATCCAATTTTGAAACACGTCTGCCGCGGCTTCCTACCTACGGTTGTGAGGCAGACTGACGTCGTTTGATTCGTATTATCGCGTAGTATTATAAGGTCAAAAGAAAAATCGTCGTCAGATGAGAGAGAATTATAATAATAATAATTATGTTAGGAAAGAGTGATATCTCGTTGTTCGCAAAATATTTTTTTGCAATACCTCTATATCGTTGAATATTAGACATAAAAATTTATTTTACCACTCAAATGAAAGCTTATTAAATATTTAATGATTTACTTTATAACGATAGTCTTCATAGGATGAGCTGTTTCCATGATAGTAATCATAATTATGTTAGAAAAGAGTAATATTCCATTTTTGAATGGCCGCCATTTTGTAATCCACCCGTTTCAAATTGGCAGACGTGTATTTTTTGCTTTACTATGATAGATGCTTTGCATAAAACATATTAAAATTTTAAGTAGCATGGGTTGCATTTTCCGTTGCTGGCTCACGGACTAAATCTCTCTCTCTCTCTCTCTCTCTTTCTATTATATATATATATATTATATATATATATATTATATATTATATATATATATATATATCCCTACTTTTACTTTCACTTTGTCAACTTTAACCCTGCTGACTGATTATCAGACTGCGGCCATGCCGTATGTTTAGCCAATAAACAAATACAAAATGTATGCCTTTATGAAACATAGCCATACCTTCCCCCTTTCCACCTGCTACTGTCGTGATAGCGCATCACCAAAAAGTCCACTGTCCGCAACACACAACTTTCACTCAACTACGATTTTAATATTCATTAAAATAATTATAATTAAAAAGTATAACTGATGTCATGGAGTTACGATAGAAAAATGTATTTTACAATAAATAATATGAAAATAAAAACTATCATGTACGACAGGCACTTAAATTAATTAATAGAAAAAAACATCCATTCAGTTAGTTATCGAATTCTTTCGTCTTGTATATTTGATCTTTGTTTTGTCAATGTATACAACATGAAATGGTCGATTTTTTTTTCGATCAGCCACACCTTCCCCCTCCTCACCTGCTACTATCGCGATAGTACTACCACCTTTTGCAACTATCGTCCTTGACTTTCCCAAGACACAAAGATTAAGTTGCTCACTACCTCTACTACCTACCTGCTACATACTTCAAACCCCCCGTCATGTTTTCCTTTCGGTCGAGGTATAATGTCTATCCTCTCCTTTGTTGAAGGATCCCAAGATGAACTGACCATAACTCATGCCCTGTCCAAATGCTCAACCTGTCAGCTCTCTTTCTCTCTGTACCTTTCTTACTAATCCTGACTTTTCGAGAAAGCTTGACGATGAGGAGGTGTAGGTGACAAACTTCTAGGAATAAAGGAAGAATGCAAGTAGGAGGAAATAATGAAAGAAAATCTGGTGCGGACAACACACGACTTTCACTAACCTCCATTGTTAAAATCGATGTAAGAATTTTCAAACACTAGTTAGAGATCAAATTGAGTGACTAGTAAACAAAAATTAATTAAATTGAATTTCTATGTTTTATTAAAAAATCTAATATATTATTATCTAAAAAAAAAAAAAACAGTAAATTTTATCATGTGAGTTTGTTGACGTAAGAAATTATAGGAAGATGGTTGGGTGCGGTCTAATCATATAAGTAAATTATCGATTTCAGAACTTTATAATCTATAGATATTTTTTTTAAAAACTCTAGCTTCCAACGGTATATTAAACATCTATATTACTGTTCTTATGTCCAAAACCAAAAATTGCATTATTAAAATAATATATTTACAGTTTTCTCCTTTAGTTGGATACCTAGTTCGTTCAACTTATATATTTATCTGCTTTTTATCGATAACAACAAGATAGTATGATTATTTTTACAGAATATACAAAATTGAAGGTACTTCAGAGGAAGAAAACTTAAAATATCAGTATCAAGCGCTTTCGACTATATTAATCAGAAAGAAACCTACATGGCAAAAAAGCCCATTATAGTTTACATTGATATAGCGAGTTTAATAAAAATCGTTACAGCCGTTTTTGAGAAAATCGTAAAAAGATGCAAAATGGTATAAAGTGGCTCTTCCGGTTAGTTGATTTTGAATGAAAAAGTTGCTGTTACATCTCGGGTGTATAGTTGTTTTACATATTAAATTTAGTTTCATAGAAACATTTATTTTATTGTAGTACCAAAAATGGACACACAGACCTTTTTGCAGGACTTGGTCATTTGGACTCTACTGTGATTCTAAAACGCATATTTCCGTTGAAACTTCGATTCGAAAATTATCACGATCGCAATACTTTTCTTAACTATAGGTAAAGGAATACTTTATATATTGGTAAAACCTAGCTATTAATGAACATTTTATAAATAGGTGAGTTTTTTTTGCTCGAATACTGAATGAACAGCTTGAAAAATATGAAAGAAGTTAGATTCTGAAACTAAAATATCTGTATTGTGGATGCATGACCCATCCTCTCCGGTTCCCAGTGATTATCCAGCCCCAAAACCGAGATATCTGTGCCGAGATAAGCCGAGACTGTTTGGAAGAAAGATAGTGGCCACTGTTCTAGGAAGGCGATTATCTCCTAATCAGGCGCTCTACAACTCTCTCAGACATACCAAAAAGATTAGCTACCAAAACATGAGATAGTCATTCACTGGATTCGGGAAAAAATATAATGTCTTGCGGATACTTCTTTTATTCTTGAAGAAATTTTGAAAATGTGTATAAAGGGAGTTCAAAGAGCTATGGTTTTTATTCCAGATATCATGGCAGTTTTTTTTTTTTTTATATAGAAAAAGAGAGAGAGAGAGAGAGAGAGAGATTGATTTTTATTGTCTCAGGGCCTGAGGCCCTTTCGTTGAGAAATTAGATGAGGAAGATGGTTGGGGTTGCGGTCATTAGATAGAAACACAAATTAAAACAAGTGCTATTTTAATTATGTGCCGACGTTTCGGCCTACAATGTGTAAGTTTTACCTTGTGTGTAAGTAAGTTTTACAAAGTTTTACCTAGTACGTTGAAGGCCCGCAATGTAGGCCGAAACGTCGGCACATAATTAAAATAGCACTTGTTATAATTTGTGTTTCTATCTAATGACCGCACCCCCAGACATCTTCCTCATCTATATTACATTATAGTAACTGAGTGTGTGCTACTACACACGGCGAAGGAAGGGGCAAGTGAAAGAAAAATACGAAGAAGTCTGAACCCCCGTCTGAGCCTGAAAAGGCTAGTTATAAAAATAAGTTCGGTATTTTGAACAAGACCGTCAAAACGGGTTGTAGTGGTTAGCATAACAGCCTTCTTTGCCCAAGGTCGCTAGTTCAAAACCAGCAGATGGCCCTTAAATTTCTTAAGGTAGTAAAAAAAAAAAACCTCGGTTTAACTGTCCTTCAGAGGGGGCGTAAAATAGTTACCCTGAGTTTGTAAAATGTCAGGAGTTAAAGTTCCTTGACCTAATTAAACATGGATAGGGAAAATTCAGGACTTTTACCGTAGCAACGTCCGATTGGTCACAGTAACGTACAATTTAATAAAATGAATAAACTAACTTCCGGCAAGTGAATTTTTTATTAATCTACGTGAATTAAACAAGATAAGGCTAAAAAGATAATTAATAGGTTCATAAGATTTATGAACGTCAACTTCAGACAGTCACACGTCTCATTGCTATTCTGGTCAAAGGTGGCTGGCTCTATCCCGTATCCCAAAGAAAATCCCTACTTGACATCTTCCTATTCGAATCTTTGCGAGCCAGAAAACCTTCCTATATCTTTGACCTCCTTTCTCCGCGCTCTTCAGTGCACACCCTAAACAGAAGATCTCAACTTTCCAATTAAACCATCTCCTCAAAAATCAATCTTCCGCAAATATGTAATAAAACTAGACTTTGATAATACATAACTAAACTTACGTATAACTAAGATAGCATCAAATCTATTTTTATTTGTGTCTTTTATTTATATTAACTTTAATAGTTACTTAACTAAATAATTATGCATCAAATGAAGCCATACAAATTGGACTTCCTCTGTTGACTGTAAATTATTCTTGGGGGACGAAATGTCCCAGAATAAAAATTATTTTTCATTTTTCAATTAAACGTCTTATTACCCCTAAAGCACTCGAATACCTATTTACCTCAGCATTGTGGTTCTATCGATCGACAAGCTGAGAACAAACGAGGGACTAGATTCCACTCCTGCTAGCTACATCCACCCTCCACTCGCAGTGCAGCTGGTACCTTCCCCAACCTCTACTGGATTATCCGATATTATTTCCTTGCTAATCCGTTGAGCCGCGCCCCCTCCTCAAGTTACCAATCTCTCCTCAGGGGGCTCTATAGATGTTGAGGGGGATTTCATTACGTAACCGTATCTATGGAGTAATAGTTTAGCCTTCTATAACATAATAATGCTGTTCTTATAACGAAAATAATAATACTTTTATTATCTATCTATCTATATATATATATATATATATATATAATGATTATAGGTTTCTGCGAACTCCTTCTAACCTACGAGACGGACTTTGATATAGTTTTCACAATCATTTAGATTAATTTTCTCCCTCATTGATAATTCTTCGGTCATTAATACCTGCTGATGAATAGGATAAAATTTTGTGGTTGAGACTCAGTTCGTTTTCGACATCTAATACATTAAACATTACTGCCTTAGAAGTGTTGCACCCTTCTTATCAAACTACCTCATGCAAAAACTATATAGAGGTATAATCTGTACGAGTTCCATCATTTTTCATCCAGTCCCTTTTGAGATATTTCACTATATATATTACCGAACTTGGCGGTAGCACTTCTTTAAAAATTTATATTGAAAAGAAGGACAATGCTAACATGATCGAAATGACTACAGCAAGCAGTGCAACAATAAGACTTTACAAGAAAAAAATTAAGCTTGAAACTTCTTTCTAAACTCCCATGTTATAGCCCGCTATAAGTTTCAGTTGATTTAAATTTTCGTGAATTTTTTAAAGCAATTTTCTTGACTACTTGGGTAATATTCTGTAAGGACCAAAACTGTATACAGTACTCTCATTAACACTCTAGTTATTGTTTCGTTCTGAAATATGAATAATTACAGGAGTTAAATATTTTGAAAGAAAATTTTTTACAGCGAAGAGAATTTCACTACTCGAGAACCAGCTCAGTCTCAGTCACCAAATTATGTCACATAGTATAGATGTGTGGGGATCCCGTGGCTGAGTTGCTAGCGCCCTAGTCTGTCATGCTACAGGTTCTGAGTTCGAATCCAAGTCCCGGCGGGGCTTTTATAAGGATTTAAATAAAAATGTGGATTCACTCACATCTCCCCCGGGTATGTGAGACACGTCAGCCAAAGGGTGGCCATTCACAAAATTAGTCGTAGGGAGTGATGACCCTGGACTAAAAAAATTGCATCGTGAAACGTGAGTGTAAACTCGCAGTTTACACCGCGAGACCCAGGGCCTACACGGCCTGTCGCGCCACTGGAAGAAGAAGAAGAAGTATAGATGTGTAACCTGTGTTAGTTTCATAATTTATTTACTTCCTTTTGAGATTATTTATTTAATTTATTATTCCCGTGTAAACATCGCGAAAACGATGTTTTTTTTTAATTTTTGAAAATTCATATACAAAAAGAACTATAGTTCTGAAGATACAAATTTTTACAGCAAGTAGGACTGTAACTAAGCTATGTATGAAAAAAATAATTAAAATGGGTCTCTTATTCTTTATAGACTTCTAACTCGCTAAAAGTCCATTTTTTATTACGATAATTTTCGAGAATTTTTTAACTAATTTCTTTACTTTTAAGGAAATACGTTTTAAGGACAAAAGATATAAAGCATATCCTTATATTATTGTAAGTTTTTGTTTTTTCAAGATATCTGCAAAATCACCAGAATTAAGGAGATGTTCGCAATACATGTTTTCAGTGGCAAGGCTGACTTAAAACGACTGCAACACTAAAAGTGTTAGCCAGAAAAACAATTTATCCACAGTTTTTCATTCATGAAAGAATAGAGAATAACTGTCTAAGAAATCATTAAAATCAAATATGTTGAGCGGCAAAATTAATGAAAATTGGACGATTTTCAATGGATTGATCCATATCTTATATATTTTTTTTTTCGGTTGGCGCTACAGGCCTTGGAGGCCCTTGGCCGCCGCGGTATGGTTTATATTCCACACCGCGATACTCGATGACATTTTATAGGGTAGGGTCATCACTCCCTACGCCTATTTTTGTCGGTAGCTATCAATTAGCTGACGGGTCCCACATACCCGGGGGAGATTGTGAGTGAATACGCATTTGTTTGTATGATTGAAAAAAGTCCTCCTGGAACTGGGATTCGAACTCACAACTTTAGCGTGGCAGGTTTGCGCGCTAATCACTCAGCCACGGGCTCCCCTCACATCTTATATACTTGATGTAAAATGTAATGGAGAGTATTTAATTAAATGTAAACGTATTTATTGAACCCAGAATTTTATTATTTCATCTTTCCTATATTCATAAAAAATTGCTTCAGGTATCTTATAGTGCCTAAAAGGTTCCTAAATTACCCCTTAAGTCGATTAGTAACGAAACATCACCTGCTCCCAGTTCGCGTGCTGTTAACAAGTTCAGCTGCCTCGGAGGAAATGTGACAACTGGACATCTCATCTTATCCCTACGTTTCTTCCTTCCAGTCTAATTTTATATTTTTACTTTCACATACCTAACTATATAGTAAGGGAAATTATTACGAGCGCGAAAATGTTCGAATTCCAGTTTTAAACGAAAATACACGTTTTTGAGTCCCCGGGTCCAGATAACCAAGGCGTGCAAAAAGTTTTGTGTGTGTGTGGTGTCAGATTATTTCGTTTAATAAGAAACATAAATGATACTAAAGCCCATTAAATTTTTCATCCATATAGTAATAAATAATAGTAGTAAATAAAAATGGTTAAAGCCGTTTTCGAAAAAAATCTTAAAAAGAGGCAAATCAAAATAAAAACTTAAAAATTCGTGATTGTGTGCTTCAAATTTTCTTTAGGAGAATACATTACCTCAATAATGCAGAAATTGGTTTAAATAATTCTCGAAAATGATTAAAAACGAGACTTTTAGTAAGTCAAATTTTTATAAAGGAAAAGAGACTCCGTTACTCATACATATCATTTTTTCATATATAGCATAATCATTAATTTACTTGCAATAAAAATTTCGATCTTGAGAACACAGTACTTTTTACTTTTAGTTACCTGTATATGGAATGTATAGTAAGGAAAAGTATTGCAATAGTGAATTCGACTTTTCTCTAGAAATGCACGTTTTAGGGTTCCCTGGATCCAAATAACCAAATGGAGCAAAAAAGTCTATTTATGTGCGGTAAGTCTAGTACGAAAACGATAAGTCGTAAAAAACTCTAATTTCATATTTAAGAACAATTATACGCCCAAGATATTACAGGAACTTTTTCATAAAAATGAGCTAATCAGAAGAGCCATATCCTATGCATTCATCACTTTAATGCAATTTTCTCAAAAACGGCTCTAACGATTTAGATTAAAGTCGCTATATTGATGTAAAATTTAATGGGCTTTAATTTGATGTAGGTTTTATTCTGATTGAAATAGTATGACAGGGCTTAATTTTTTTATTTTAATCTTTCAAATTCAAATTCAATTTTTTTTTGTTTTTATCTCTAACAGTATTTGAAAATTCTTCAATCGATTACAACAGCGGCGGTAAGTGAAAGTCGTGTGATGCCTGCACTAGATTTTTTTCATCTCTAAATGTATAAAAAAATCTTGAATTATGACAACGGTATGTTGCGCGGACCGGATTTTTTACTTTATTAAATTAATTTATGGATTTAGATAAAGTTTGTTTAAATAGATTAATAAATACATAATTTGATTAAGATATTTATTATGTATGTAATCAAATTTTACTTTCAGGACACTTAGATAAATTATAATAAGAGAAGGGGAAACAACTAAGCCTTAGTTTACGGCTGTAATAACAGAAAAATAATTATTACTGCCTTAGCCCAGGTTTGAACCTTTGGTCCCAGAACAGAACTCTAACGGTCATATTCCTAATATAGAAGCCAGTTTCTTTAACATAGAGTCAATTAAGGAATAATAAACAGAAAATCTTCCGAGAGAGATTATTTCTGCTGCTTTATAATTTATAATTGTCATTACCATAAAATATAATTGAACCATTTTACAAGTAAACGTCTGTGAACTTCTCGGTACTTAAGAATGCTATATTCCCTAGCTTGAAAAAGCAGTTAAGGAAAAAAAACGTGTGGAATTCTTTTCTTTCGCGGAATAATTTTTAGCTCGTTAAGTTGTGAGTATATTTAGCTAATTCTAAGGTAAATGTCCTTTATGATTACGAAGAGAAAATACTGCAGAGTGAATCACTAGCTTTTTCAATATATTTTTTTTGTAATCAGTGGTATTAAAAAAAAAATTACAGTGGAATTCGCATAAAAGTTGTAATTAGGGATTATCAACCTTTTAATCTAGCGAACATGAAATCAGTGATTCATTCTACAAGAAATTATTTCCAGTTTATTCATTTAACGTCATTCAATGCAGCTGTGGCTAATCGGACGATGCTTCAGTGGGAGTTCTAAATTTTGCTTATCCAGGTTTAATTAGGATGGGGATCTTTAACGAGTACCTGACATCGCACAGCTCAGGACAACCATTTTACGTCCTTACAATGGCAAAATAATTTCTATCAATGTAATTCTTCAACCTTTTTTTTACTCTAATTTAATTTAAAAGTACATAAATTAATATTAACGACTGAGGTAAGCTATTATATTTTTTGTATTTTTATATTTATTATTACTACTTTTTATTTTATTTATTCATTTAACGTCACTTTATGCTGCTGGGGCTTTTGGACGATGTTACAGTGGAGTCCTGAATTTGCATATCAGGTTTAATTAGGATTGGGATTTTTATGGAGTACCGCATCGCACTTGCTCGGGACCACCATTTTACGTCTCTTCCGAAAGACGACATATAAGGATTTTTTACTAGCATTAACGATTCCCAGGACCATCTTCCTGGTTTGAATTTGGGCATAGAAATCGGTCATAGAATGTATTATGTATTTGTTTTTGTTTTTTTATTCACTTAGCGCATTGGTTTCAAACTAGTAGTTCGCGACGAAGTCGGGTCCACGAGATGTCATTGGCAAATATTTTAAATCCTAATGAGATACATACAGTAGGCCATAGCTTGTAACATGAACCACTCACAAATTTCACATGACAAATTTGATTGCGTCATTAACATCCCACAGGCTCGGGATTACCTTTTTACGTTCCCTCC
The DNA here is from genome assembly GCA_023052935.1 of Piezodorus guildinii. Lineage (NCBI taxonomy): Eukaryota > Metazoa > Arthropoda > Insecta > Hemiptera > Pentatomidae > Piezodorus > Piezodorus guildinii. Next base: position 92,358,308 of record CM041294.1, read on the forward strand.
GAACGATGGCATGATAAGGATTTATTACTACCTATAAAGGCCTTATACAGTCCGCAAACTTGGGCATAGAAATCTGTCATAACCACTACACCACAGGTAACCCCAATTGATCAGTTTTGAACTCACTTTCTTGGAGATGAAATATTTAAAAGGTGAACAAGACACGACTACAGATTCCCCCGTAAGAGAGCGGACCCCTTGGGATAATCCTCAGCATTCGGATTACGTCACCACCACCCCTCCATCCCCTCTCTCTATCCCCCTCCCCCATACCTCCATATCCCCCACCCCACGACTTCAATTACTCCCCGGGATTTGTAACTCTAGATGCAGCCGTGGCATTATCGATACATTAGTGGTTGGAGGTATTAGAGTATTAGTAACTGCAAAACTTAATTCTCTAGGAGTTAAAACTTAATTAGTAAGTTTTAGTGTAGGTGCAGGAAAAAGAATTAGGTCAGCCAACCAATATACATCTTGAAATCGTTTTAAATAATAGTAAAAAAAAAAAAACTGTACCCTATAACCTATTAAGGGTCTAGGGCTGAGTAGATGTAGAAATTCGTACTGTTTATAAGCCCAAGGACTTGTAATGAGGTGATTAGGCATAGATCTCACTCAGCCGCCAGGTATTTTCCCTAATTTGGGTACCCACTTTAAAGAGGCTGGGTGTTGCCCAGGAGGGTCTCCATACCCGGGGTCGCTCTACGGCCGAAATAAGGTAATAAATGATTCTGACTCAGCAGAGGTCCAAAGCCCAGGGCCCGGAGAACAGTCCCTTATGGACTTCCTTATGGGTAAGCATGAGATATAATAAATCCAACTTAAACAACAAATATCGTTTACCGTGCATCATATATTTTCATTAATTCATTCATCCAAGATCAACAAAATGGTGGTCCAGAGCCGTGCAATGCAAATGTCAGGTACTCTTTAAAGATCCTTATCCTAATTAAACCTGGATAGGCAAAATTTAGGACTCCACTGGCAAGTCTTACCACAGTAGCACTAAAGAAACATTAATTAAATACAGTTATAAATGTCAAAGAATAATTTAAAAAATCTGGCGCGCGCCACATGACTTTCACTAACCTCCGTTGTTAAAATCAATTTAAGAATTGTTTAATACATTTAAAGATACAAATAAATTGTTAAAGAATTTTGAATTCCAATAGAATCATGTGTTTTATTAAATAATGTATTATATTTTTATCTACTCAATCAGTTATTTTATCGGTTTTTCATCACTCTCCATTGACCTTTAAAATTCCGTGAATTAGATATATTTTCTAAAATCTTAGCTACCTAACGGTATACTACACATCTATATTACTATTCTTGAGTCTAACAACACAAAAATTGCATACAAAAATATGGTTCACTTTTCTCCTTGATTTGTTTATTATATTGCAAAATTGCATATTTACCCGTTTTTTATCAATGCTGATAGTATAATGTACCATTTTTTTTTTTTAAATCTACAAAATTAACGGTGCTTCAGAGGAAGAAAATTTAAAATATCGGAATTTAAGCCCTGTCAGATATTTCAATCAGAATGAAACCTACATCATATTAAAGCCCATCAAATTTTACATCGATATTAGAGTTTAATCAAAATCTGTTTTTGAGAAAATCATAAAAAAAAGAAGTGCAAAATGCATGGGTAAAGTAGATCTTATGGTAAGCTGATGAAAATGTTCCTGTAAAATCTCGGGCGTATATTTGTCTTAAATATGAAATTTCACTTTTTATAGGACTTTTCGTTTTCGCCCGGCGTCGTTTTTACCACACACAGACAGACCTTTTTGTGGGACTTAGTTATTTGGACTCAAGGGACCCTAAAACGTGTATTTCCTTTGAAAATTTTATATTTGAATTTCTTAATTTCCAGATACGCTGCGTGAATCATACAAGGCCTTAAAATAAAAAAAAATACAATCCATAAGAACTGACAAAGAGTTCTTAGAGATTGATAATAACTGAATTTGAACGATAATAATTAAATTTCTTGAATTTTTCTTACCGATTCGTTATGAATATCGATTTCTTAGCAAGTCATTTGGTTAATCAACTATTTAATAGCATACAATGATTCATAATAAATTATTGGAGACGGAACAAAGGACTGAGTTGATGTATCAAAGAGAAAACCTTGATAGCAGGGATGGGTATATAAGGTTCTGACCATAAGTGGAATCTAGTTAGAACAGTAAAGAATACTCAATGGTATTCGTGAAACCTGAAAGGAAATACTTGAACAATGTATTCGTACTAATAGCAAATAAAAAAAAATCTATAACTTGAAAGGATCTTACTATTTTTACCCAAGTGTAAGCAGTTGATTATGTAAGGACTCAGTTTTCAATAAATATTCTTGATTATCAATTTCTTTATAAATTTTCAAAATATTTTTATAGGAAATATAGCACAATTCAAGTAAATTTATTTTTCATAATGGATATAATTATTTGACTGTTGAGAATTACTGGAAGGAAAAGTCCGTGTGGCGGTCAGTGAATGAGACAATTAAGTAGCTCCAACCATTTATTTTCTGCCAACGTTTCGAGCCCCATTGTGGGTCATCATCAGGGCTAAGATTTATTTTTTTATTGTCATTATCTGCTCTGTATAGCCCTCTCATTATTTTACCTTAGTCATTGTAATTTAATTAATCGATCGTTCTTGTGTATATGTTTTAAAATTGAAATATCTCTAGCTCAATAGTTTTTTTCAAAACAGTCTATTTAATCTTATTATAAATGTATTTCTTTTGTATCTTTTTAGCGCTGATGTTGACCCAAAATGGGGTCGAAACATTGGCAGAAAATAAATGGTTAAAACTATTCAATTGTTTCATTCACTGACCGACACCCGGACTAATTCCTTCTTGTAAATTTATTTATGCTTTATTATGAAATTAGTGACCTTAAGGCATAAGGTAAATTATTCTTTCCCTATAAGACACCTAAAATATATTTCGAAAAAAAAAAAAAAAAGTAAGGAACAGCCATAATTTTATATTTTTACTTGAATAAAGTGTGCACAAAAATTGAGCTTGTAAAAAAAAAAAAAAAAAAAAAAAAAAAGAGATTGTTTTTTCAGATGAATGAATACGGATTGGAAGTGACTAAAGTTCTGAGGGCAGAAAGTTTACCAAAATCGAAGGAATCTTTGAAAAAATTTGGGAAATATTACTCAGTAGTCGGAAATATTGGGTTGTAAAATAAATTCGTAGAGTTTTTCACAACTTCAGTGTAATCCTCTCAGTGTTTATAAAATCATGTTTACATTGTCAATAATGTTTAAATATTTAAAAAAAAAGGATTAGTTGAGGTATTTTATACAGCAGTTTCTACTTTGATTTCTTATCTTTAAGTGGTATTTTGCTAGCTCAAAATAGAAGAAAAAAAAATTCATTTTCGTCATTTAATGATTAGTTATTCCCGGAAAGGAAAATCCGCTGCACAGACTGTTAACAAAATTTGCATATGATTTAAGAAGCCGTCTGTAAGAGGTTAGCTTGGTTCAGAACCTGAAATTTTGACTTGTAAGACGCAAAGCGCTCAAGATGTCCTTCAACTGTTGATGTAACAAATTCCAAAAATTACCTGGATGATGGAAACATGTAATATATCAAAATGGGTCATATATAATTGATTAAAACTATCAATAAGAATCTGTAGTTTATTTAAATCAACAGTAAAAGACGCTACAAACTTATTTCATAAGGTTTTATTAACCTTAAAATATTTTGTAGCGTATGTATATGGGCTACATTAAGTCATGTAACATATTTTATAAGATTGTAAGTGTACTTTCCACTATTATATATCTAGCACTTATATAAATTGTATATCTGCATAAAAATAGACATACAATTTATTCTAATTTACTTGGTGAGAAATTTGATCACCTTTCATATGAGTACAGCGATCACCACTAAATGAGTGAATGGTAACTTGTATATGTATGTATATTTCCAACCCAATATTTCCGACTACTGAGTAATATTTCCCAAATTTTTTCAAAGATTCCTTCGATTTTGGTAAACTTTCTGCCCTCAGAACTTTAGTCACTTCCAATCCGTATTCATTCATCTGAAAAAACAATCTCTTTTTTTTTTTTTTTTTTTTTTTTTTTTGACAAGCTCAATTTTTTTGCACACTTTATTCAAGTAAAAATATAAAATTATGGTTGTTCCTTACTTTTTTTTTTTTTTTCGAAATATATTTTAGGTGTCTAAAATATATATGAAATTGCGTTTTTAGATAATAAATCGTTTTCATAAGGTATAAATTACAGTTGTTTATATTGATGAGATCATTAAGTTATTTACCTTCACCTACGTATACATAAATAGGTAAGGGAATGCATTACGATCGTGAAAATGTTAGAAATCCAGTTTTTGATAGAAACACGCATTTTAGGGTTCCCCGCGTTAAATTCGGAAAATAAATGTGTGCGTCGTACGTCTAGAAAATAAAAAGTAGGAAACATAAATTTCAGATTTTACTTTTTATAATTTTTTGTTAGCAATGTAGAAGTAATATTGTACTTATTTTGAGTTTTTTTTCTTTTGTTCATACTTTTAAAAAAGACCTGTTAAGGAAAAAATTATAATTTATATTTAAAGGGAAAACCGGGTTTTTTAAATCTACCCCCTTCATACCACTCAATATTGTCCTTCATTTTATCTCAGTTTATGCTCGAATTATGTTAAATTTGATCTCATAGTTATCATCATCTTATTATTATTATTTGCATTTAAAATATTTCTCTATATCAGTAATATTTTTTATTTTATTGTCACTACATTCATAATTTTTCATTGTCATATTGTATTGATATGTATCTTTTTTGTTGCTCTGATGTTTACAGCCTTGATGGCTGACATGTTTAAGCCGAAACGTTGGCAAACTTAAAATATTTTTCACTCGACTGATTCCCGATTATTTCTACATATGATATTTCAGGATATATTATAACATGGACTTAGAAAATCGTCGATACAATAGAATTTTTAGATTTTGTAAAGAACAGGATTTAATAATTTCCTACTAGTTTTTCTCTTTTACCTTTGGAAAAATTTATTAATAAAAATCCTAAACACTAGCTCCCTTCAAACAGGAGAAAGGAGACGGTGGTATTTAGAAGCCGGAATCCCTAATCCCATAACCCCGACAGATCCGGGCTAATTCAGATCATCCCCTAATCTAGAGGCGGGGGGAAGGGTTAGCCCTAAACCGATTTCCGGATTAGTTCTCATCTCGAAGGAAAAAAGGCTGGCCCCGAGAGCTGAGAGCTGCTTCAAGAATCCAATTGCTCAAACTTACCTTTATTTTCCATTTAGACAATCGGATTCCCGTCTTCCCTTCTACAGCCAAAAAGGCTCCGACTTGGGAAATTTATTTCCTCGGTCCCATCCGTTTCGCCTCCCTTATCTCCTTCAGCTCATATTTATTTACTTCTGAGGAGGTAAATGTTTTCATCTCTCGAGTTGAGGATGAGTTCGGTTGCTATGTTACGCCTGGGGTGTACCGTCTTTCCTCTGTAGTACGTCAGCAACGTTTTCGACATTCGATTTTACTTATACTAAATTGAATGTAACATGGCCGGTCGTTTAAGATGACTTGTAGAAAAATTGTTAGGTTTTCTTATAGATGGCGCTGTTTTTTTATCTGTTTACAGTGAGAAAAAAAATTCTACAACTCTTGATCGAATCAAGATAAATTAAAAATTATTTTTTTCATTGATAACTATGTGATGTCCTTTATTATTGAGTGTGAATCATACATACATATATATATAATAATATTATATATATATATATATATATATAATAATTATAATAATTTTTATTTATTTGTCTTTAGGGCTCCATGTATGGATTACAAATAGAGCTGGCTGGCACAGCACAATTAATAAATTTATTACCAGCAAATATACAATAATATAATTACAATTCGAATAAATATTTAAAACAAAAACAACAAAACACATATACAGCAGTAAGCATAAAGGTGCTGCTATCTTTATGATTAATTTCATCCAGCATATACATAATATCATAAATTAAATATAAGCATATCAATAAATAATGCAAAAATATTAGTACTAAAGCGAATACTACTTCCCCACAAATTACTAACAAGTCCCGAAACCCTTAAGAATGATTAAAATTCTGAGAAAGATGTTGAAATCTTATTTTAAGATTCTCTTTGACAAAAATAAATAATGATTTCAGGTCCATTACGTGGGGTTTCCGCAAGAATTTCGTAAAAGCCATCAATACTCACATCATTTAATACGGGCATATAACGGGTTCTATTGTCATGGTATGCGGGACATCGAGCAAAAAAATGGAAACAATCTTCCAATGCGTCTCGTCCAATATATATCGTCCAATATATATATATATATATATATATATATATATATATATATATATATAGAGAGAGAGAGAGAGAGAGAGAGAGAGAGGTGAGGTGATGGCGAAGTGAATAACAGCCTGGTACTGCACAATTGTAACAAATTGTGTCATTTTATTGTCTTGTAGATAAAATGTTCCAATAACATTATTAGTAAAAGAATTTACAGCAGAGAGACAGAATGAGGAGCTCACATAAAACAATAATCAACAGACACAAGAAAACAACTGTAGGCGAAAGGTTACAATGGATTTGCCACTGTAATATAAAATAATCTTTCTTCCATATAAAATACAGAAAATAAAATAAGAAATAAAAATTGAAAAAAGAAAAGTGACAAATCCATTTCACACAACCTCTTTGCTCCCACCAGCTGTGTGTTTATAACCTCACTCCATCATACACATCAGGCCCGTCACATATATGATATGTAGACATGTGAATATTATAATTATTTACGAAATAGGGATTCCAAACACATCATTTTTAATTCTTCAATAACGGTCATTCTTCTGTCAAAATATGTCCTAAGGTATGTACTGTGACGAAAGATTTTAATTAAATAAAAAACAGGTTGTTCTTCTTTAAATGCGGATTACCTGTAGCGTAACAACATTCTCTATCAAAGGGCACAGTTCAAACCGCAGGTAGTCCTAGGATTTTTAATAGGACAAAGAGTCCGTGGTTATGCCGTCCTTCGGGGAGGACGTTAAAAGGTGGCCCAGAGCCTGTGCAATGTCAGGCACTCGTTAAAAATCCCTATCCTAATTAAACCCGTATGGGCAAAATTTACGTAGCATCGTCCGATTCGTCACAGAAGCAAATAGTAACTTTAAATAAATAAACAAACAGCACGGTTATTTTTCTTTAAATTGTAATTTTACAGTTTGTAGGAATCAAACTAACCAAAACATCAATTATTGCTTTCTCTTTTATTCCTGGCAATCCTCCGAGGCGTCTAAAAAGAAAATAGGCACAAGACCTTACGACATGCGGTTCTAATTGTAGTCTTATCATTAGGTAGTCTCTCTACACATTTCTTTTTTATTGTCTTTTAATATATTTGTATAATGTTTTAAGTATTACCTCACTTAACGGTTCGTTTTCATTTTCTTTTTTTAAGGAATTAGTGTTGCTTTCGGCGTTTTAAGCACCATTTTCATTAAAATGAGGAGGATCATATCATACCCGCATGCTAAACGTATGTGAACCTCAATCAGATATCTCAACAATAAAATCTAAATAATTAAAAAGAATTAAAGCATCTCATATCGAAATATGCGAGTCATAAGCAATCAACATATGCCTAAAAATAAAAACCGATAAAGATAAAAACTTGAGATAAAAATAAAATTGCTGTCAATCAGAAAAGTGATGAGCCTTTATCTCGTTTATCCTAAAACCTCTCCAATATAATATAAAACATTTTTCATTTAATTTTATCTCCGCGAATAATTTTTAACAAATATGTATTCAGATTAATCTCGAACATTGGTTTTTTACTTATCTGCAAAACAAACAAATTTTAAGTTGAAATTTTTATAAACAAAACTCCTGAGTATAATGAAAAAAAAATCTGGTGAGGGAGACCCACGACGCTACTTCGGTTGTAAAAATTAATTTAAGAACTACTGAATAAAGTTAGAGTTAAAAATTGTTTAAACAATAATATTAAGTTTCGTTGGAAACTTTAGTTTTAAATTAAATAGTATTTAAACCTTATTCATCACTTTACATTACCTTACACAACTTTATACATGAGATAAAAATTGTATTCTAAAATATTTAGCTTTCCAACGGTCTAATATAATATAATATATAATACATAATATAACAATATATTTTTATTATTATTTTTGTGTTCGGAACAAAAATACCAAAAAATGTTTTCGCAATTTTCTCATTTAGTTGGTTCCCAAATTCGTTCAACTTGTATAATTTATACGATTATGCTTTATATATACTTCATCAATTGTTATGAGATTATATAAATCTAGAAAATTATAGGTACTTTGGAGGTTAAAAATTAAAAATATCGGTATTTAAGACCTGTCAGACTATTTCAATTAAAAGGGAACCTACGCGATAAGGTAGTATTGTTGTCTCAAATATGAAATTTCAGTTTTGTAAGACTTATCGTTTTTGTGCTAGACTTACACACGCCCACTTATCTTTGCTTTATATAGTTAATACTTTCCCTTACTATGGATAAGTGAAAGTAAAAATGATTAAAATCCTACTTGTATAAATATAGTGAAAAATTCGATACATAATTTGTTTCAATTTTTTTAATTTAAATATTAAATAATTCTACTATTTTTGACCGTTTTCGAATCATTTAAAAGCTAACAGCTACAAATAATAATTTAAAATAATGATATTTTTTTCATATTTTAAATCATTAATTAGATTTATGTTTTGCAATTTAATATAATAACTTGTAAATATTTTACAAGAGCATATAATTCTGTATTTAATGAAAATATAATTTTTTTCCAAGCAAACAGTGTTTTAAAGCTATAATGTTTTGAATGATCAACAAGAAAGCGAATAAAAAACAAAAAGAAAAAAAAAGTCAGACATTAAAAAAAAAAAAATAAATAAAAAAATCTAAGAATAAGCGAAACATAAATTAATAAAAAAATAATTACTGTTCTATTTTGAGTACAGGGTCTCTTTAAAAAAAAATCTGTTTATCAGACATTAAATCTCAGAACATCAAGGGTTCCAGCTTTTATATAAAATGCAATTATAAAATTATAAATATATATTATATATGTATAAATTTATTCTTTTAAAATTTTCCTATTTTATACTATGAATATAAATCATTTAATTTTAAAACACCTTAAACCTTATAACAAGTCCTCTGGAATCTTTTAATCCTTATTGGTTTTGTTCTTTAATACAAGATATATTTTGTAAACATTTCTTATTCCCACTATAAGAACGATAAGTATTATCCTCTAACCTTTAAATCTTTAAGCCTTATCCTAAAAACTTAAGAGTTAATTCATTTCATGCTTATCTCATCAAAATATGAATTTGAATTTAATATTATTCCTAAATATGAAAAAAAAGATATATGCCCATCATGTAACTTTCACTGACCATTCTATAAAAATTACGGATTATTTAGAATAATTTGAATAGACATTAAATTTTAACACCATACACTTCTTCATATATTCTCTCACAAAGTACAATCAAATATAAATATATATATATATATATATATATATATATATAATTATATAATGACCAAGTCCCACAAAAAGGCCTGTGTGAATATAAGTCTAGCTCGAAACCGATGAGCTGTATAAAACTGAAATTCAATTAAAAGCTAATATGCCTGTGATGTTACGGAAACTTTATCGACAAAATCGACGAACTAGAAGAGCAACTTTTTCAAAATACGGCTCAAACGATTTTGATAAAACTCGCTATATTGGTGTCAAATTTATTGGGCCTTAATATCATGTAGGTTTTATTCTGCATTAGATAGTTTTACAGGGCTTTAATGCCATTATTTTAAAATGTATTCCTGTCAAGAACCTTTAATTTTGTGAATTCGGTTAAACATTTCATCCGATTAGCATTAATAAAAAATCTGGTGCGGGCAACACACGACTTTCACTTACCTCCATTTTTAAAATCAATAAAAGAATTTTCAAAAACAGAGATAAAAATACGTGAAACTAGTAAGGAATTAATTAAATTGAATTTATATAGAAACACGTGTTTTATTAAAAAATCTATTATATTATTATCTAAAATAGTCAGTTAGTTTTATGTTCATTTCATCACTCATTATTAACTTGTAAAAGCTTGTGTATGAGATAATAATATCTTTTCTAAAAGCTTTAGCTTTCCAACGGTATATCATACATGTATATTACTGCTCTTATGTTCAAACACGAAAAATTGCATTAAAAAAATATTTTTTCTGTTTTCTCCTTTAGTTGGGTGTCGAATTTATATATTTACCTGTTTTTCATCAGCGTTAACAAGATAATATAGTTATTTTTATTGAATCTACAAAATTAAAGGTACTTTAAAGGAAGAAAATTTAAAATATCGGCATTTAAGCCCTGTCAGACCATTTTAATCAGAATGAAACCTAAATTATATTAAAGCTCATTAAATTTTACATCGAAAAACGAGTTTAATCCAAATCGTCGGAACCGTTTTTGTGAAAATCGAAAAAAGGTGCAAAATGCATGGTATAAAGTGCCTCTTCTGGTAAGCTCATTTTGATGAAAAAATGTTTGTCACGTCTCGGGCGTATAGTTGTCTTAAATATGAAATTTCAGTTCCATAGGACTTACCGTTTCTGTCCGGGAGTTACCATACACGGACACACACACACACCTTTTTGTGAGACTTGGTTATTTGGACTCAGGGGACCCTAAAACGTGTATTTCCGTTGAAAACTGGAATTCGAAAATTTTCACGATCGCAATACTTCCCCTTACTATATATAGTAAGTGAAAGTAAAAATAGGTAACCAATTAGATAAAATATATTATCTTAGGTGAACATTTTTTTCACGAATATAATTATAGTAATATAGATAGACGTTGGAAAGTTAAATCTATAAGAAAAATTTTATCTTATATACAATTTTGTAAATGGTAACAAAGAGAGATGAAAAGCGAATAAAGCTGAATGATTGTTTAATTCAAAATTTCATAAATTGTTTTGTTTATTTATTTAAAGTCACTTTATGCTGCTGTGGCTAATCAGACAATGCTACAGTGGGAGTCCTAACTTTGGCTATCCAAGTTTAATTAGAATAGGGATCTTTTACAAGTACCTGACATCGAACTGGATCGAGACCACCTTTTTATGTCCTCTCCGAAGGACAGCATAACTTAAAAAAAATTTACTTCTATTGAAAAATCCTAGGACCACCTGCAGGTTCGAACGTGGGCTAGAAGGCTGTTACGCAAGCCACTACGCCACAGGTCACCCTAGTTCATAAGCAGCGAAGATAAGTGAAAGTCGTGTGTTGTCCGCACCTGATTTTAATTTATCATTTATCATCAGATGCTTAAATTAATATTTTCACTTTATACAATATTATAGTTTTTCAACTCGGAAGTAAAATCTGAACAATATATATATATATATATTAACTACCTTAAGTAATCCAATTTATATATATGAATTATAGTAGATAAATTATGTATAAAGGAAATAAAAAAAAAAGAGTCTGTACATATACAGTCCCCCTTTTTGGGATCCCCTTCTCAACCTGATGACAGATAATAAAGAGGTTCCTACCCCAGGGAAGTGAACTCAATGCACCACTACCACTTCCTTTCAGACAACTTGAGGAAACAAAATCGGAACGAAGGCATAATGCTAATGTTTGGAGTGTTCAGTTTCAGAACGAGAAAATCGAATTATCGAAATTTGGTTGGTGACATGAAAATGTTTTTTTTTTATCCAAAAGTATAAAATTTAAAATATGAAAATTTAATCCCTTTCACACTGTTTCAATTAGAATGAAACCTATATGATGGTAAAGCCCATTAAATTTTAAATTAATACAGCGAGTTTAATTAAAATAGTTAGAGCCGTTTTTGAGAAAATAGTAAAAGGGTGCAATTGCAATTTATACAATAAGTGGTTCTTCTGACTGTCCGATTTTTAAGCAAAAGCTCTTTGCTAATGTTGTGTAATATCTCAGACATATAAGCTTGTATAATATGAAATTTCAGCGTTATACACCTGATCGTAGACTTACCACACACGGAAAGGCACAGACCTTTTTACGGGACTAGAACGATGAATATTTCCGTTGAAAAAAGGAATTAAAAAATTTTCACAACCGCAATACTTTCACTTATATTAAAAAAATTCATAAATTTAAATAAATAATAACACACACACACACATACATATATATATATATATATATATATATATATATATATATATATATATATATATATATATATATATATATATATATATATATATATATATATATATATATATATGAATGAATGAATGAATGAAAAAGAACTTTATTCTGGGACTAGGTCCCTTAAGAATAACATACAGACACAAAACAAATAAGTATTATGACTGACCAAAGAACGCACAAAAAAGAAAAACAAAAAAGACTTATAACATTAATGATTACAATAAATATATATACAAGTATTTTAAATGGTAAAAACAGAAAGAAATGAAAAATAAAAATTAAAAAGATTACAATAGTATCTAAAAGTAACATAGGGCTAACAAACCTAAGAAAAAAACTTTAGAATAATTAAAAATAATAATGAAAACTTTATAACATTTATGACATGCAGTGTGGACATTTCTCACATAGCTCAAATTTTTATGCTGAGATTAGTTGACATCTGGTTGGGAAGCAAGAAGGTGTTTAAAAAGGAGCGATTTGAATGAAGATTGGGAAGGAGCATGACGGATGTTTGATGGGAGAGTATTCCAGAAAAAAGTGGACCGGGCTAAAAAGGAAAATTCATATTTTTTGGTTCGATGGGAAGCCGTATAGAGGTCAGAAGGACGGGATCTGGTTTCCTGAGTATGGATTGTGGATTTAAATTGCAGGAGACTATAGACGTAAGAGGGGCGATGGGAGCGGATGACTTGATAGAGAAAGGAACCAAGGAAATATTGCCTTCGAATGGAGGGAAATAACCAATTTGACTCGTTATAGAGATGTGATACATGCGACCGTCTAGAGGTACCGAAGACAAATCTTATGAAACAGTTCATGACTCGTTTCAATCTGCCCTCAAGCATCTTCGAGAGGCCGCCATATACCGCACAACAATAGTCAAAATAGGGAAAAATAAGAGAGGATACAAGGAGCCTTCCGGGAGAATTGTGGGAGAAGGTAACGGGACCGTTGAAATAGTTTTAGTGTACTTATCGATTTTTTGGAAATTTGGGCAATATGGGTGTGTTTTAATTATATATATATAAGTAAAAGAAGCCGAGAAGGGAATACAATAATAAAAATCATGTTTGACATTTAGACTAGTTCTAGTTAAAATTTAAAATATTAATGAATAATTTAGGTTCCAAAAAAATAATATAATAATAGTAAGTGATAATGAAAATAACTAATCATTGTATTCATTTACTGTAATACTTTTATTTTAAATAATTACAGTGCCTGTCTTAATTAATGATGATTTTAAAAACAAGGAAGAAAATGTTTTCCTTAGTCCAAATAACCAATTCCCAGAAGAAATCAGCCACTTTATGCCATGCATTTTGTACCTTTTCACGATTTTCTCAAAAACGGCTCCAACGATTTTGATTAAACTCGCTATATAAATGTGAAATGTAATGGGCTTTAATATCATGTTGGTTTCATTATGATTTAAATAGCCTGAGAGGGCTTAAATACCAATAGTTTAAATTTTCTTTCTCTTAAGTACCTTCAACTTTATAGATTCAGAAAAATTAACCATATCAGGATTGATAAAAAGCGGCTGTGTATAAAAGTTGAACGAATTTGATAGCTGACTATTGGAGAAAATGGCTAATATTTTTGTATATAATCAGTAACATAGATGTATAATATACTGTTGAAGAGCTAAATATTTAAAAAAAAAAAAAATATTATTTTATATACAAAGTTGTAAAAGGTAACGTAAAGTGACAAATTGTGTATACAATTATTACTGTTAGTATTATACGTTTTGATAATGCTATATTATTTAATCTAAATCATATATTTCGAATGCAACTTTTTATTTAAATTAACTTTAAAATTTATGTTTATTCAATAGTTTTTAAATTGATTTTAACAGCCGAGGAAAATCGTGTTTGTCCGCAACAGATTTTTTTTAAATAAGAGAATAGTTATACATTAATTCATATAAAATTATTATTATTATTATGGTATAATTTAATAAAATAATACAAAAGGATAAAGAAACTCACCGACATGACAGAGGAAAGCTTTGGTAAGGACTGGGAGGAGGTAGAGGGGGGAGGCCAATAGAGTAATTGTTATCTGGGATTAAGTTAGGAGAGGGGAGGGGGCAGGGTATAAACAGGATAAGTCCGGATTAAGTTGAGTCCCGGGGTCTTTTTGTGAGGTTGATAATCTCTCCGCTCGATACCTGGGTTCTGGGTTCTGGCTATGGTATATGGTTAGGGGGTAGGGCTGTGTCCAAGGAGAGGCAGTAGTGCTTCTTATGTCAGTATGTGCCCAGTGTTCGGGAGTTCTCGAAGGAGGTAAGAAGTATTGTTTTTGTGAAAAGTGTAGTTTGAGATTTCAACGGAAATATTAGTTTCGGGATCAACTTATTCCAAATAACCAAGTCGCGCTGAAAGGTCTGTGTGTCTGTATGTTTAGCTCAACAACAAAAAATCTTACGAAACTGAAATCCCATATTTAACACTTCATATCATGTTTTTTGCACCTTTTCACGATTCTCTCAAAAGCGAATCTGACGATTTTTAATGAATTCTCTGTATCAGTGTACAATTTAATGGGCTTTAATATCATGTAGGTTTCATTCTGATTGAAATAGTCTGGCAGAACTAAAATGCCAATATTTCTAACTTTAAATTAAAATAAAAACTTCAAATATCGTTAGGGTGTGCTTTAAGTTTTCGTCAGCACAATACAGAAGCTCAAATGTGGCAGAGCGTGGTGTTAATAGTTCTCGAAAATTGAAAAAAAAGTCTTTTAGGGAGTCAAAAGTTAACAAATAAAAAGGGACTTAGCTAATCATATATATTATTTTTTCATATATACAGCTTACCCATTAATCTACTTGCTTTAAAAGTTTCAATCTTGAGAACATAATACTTTTTATTGTAGGTGGAAATAATCGAGAATCAGTCTTTTTTAATATTTTAATTTTGCCGACGTTTTCAAGCTTGTGAGCCATCATCAGGACATTGCAGAGCCATGCCCAAGCATACAGTCGACTATAAATTCTCAATATAATCTTTTCTACTTCTACCTACATATATATGAAATATATTGTAAGGGAAAATAACGTCACTCAGATTTTTTCTCTTGGTTTATTATGTGAGTTGCACTACGCGATTCAACGGAAAATTCATTCCCCTTAACCGTTCTTTAATGAAGAAAGCGAAAATTGTCTGTGCGGTGAACTTCTAATAACTTTGGCAGTGGAGAAATCAGTAAATCAAACTAAGAATAAAATTTATTTTCTTAAATCCCCTTAGGAGGTTACTAGACTGTAAATAAATCTCCATATACCAAAATTGTACCATTGTTTATTTCTTTTATGACGTTAGAAGTCTCAGTAATAATGACATTTAATCAAATTATTTCTTGTTATCTACGATAGTCACAAACCTTTCTTACACCTAATTAGCCAATTTGTTTATAAATACAAATAATAATAAGTTTGGGTATCCTTAGAGGTTAATCATGATTTATTGATGTAAACCATAAAAAAAAAAAAAAAAACTACCACTACAACCCATGAAGGGTCTTGAGCGCAATATAGAAATTCGTAATGTTTACAGCAGTAACAGTAGTTTGCAAGGAGGTGATTAGGCCAAGATCACGCTCAGCCGCCAGGTTTTCCCCAAATTTTTCGGATACCCATTTTAAAGGAGGCTGGGTCTGCCACAGGAGTGTCTCCATGCCCTAGGGTTGCTCCCCGACTAAATTAACAGAATAAATAATATTCTGCCAGTGCCAGGATTCGAACCCAGGACCCAGAGAATAGTAGACTAGTGTCTATCCACTAGACCACGCCCCTCCATTCTGTAAACCTTAGGTCGTTTCAAACTTTTGATGTTTGATAATTCGAGCTCGAAAACGGGAAATTGTACGAAACCGAAATTCCATATTTAAGAACAACTATACACCCTGATATTTATAGCAACTTTTTTATCAAAATTAGATGACCGGAAAGAGCCACTTTATATCCATAATTTTGCACCATTTTCAATTCTCTTTAAAACAGCTATGAAGATTTTGATTAACAATATTAAATCTATATATACGATGTAAAATTTAATCTGCTTTAATATCATGTAAGTTTAATTCTGATTGAAATTGTCTGACAGGGCTTAAATGCCGATGTTTTAAATTTTATTCCTCTAAATTACCTTTAATTTTGTACATTTCAAAAGATTAACCATGTCATCTTAATGGCATTGGTGAAGGACAGCTAAATATACAGGTTGAATGAATTTGATGACCAACTAAAGGATAAAATAGCAAAACTGTTGATAATGTAATTTTTTGTTTGTTCATAAAAAATAGTAATATAGACGTATATATATAACGAGAAACATTCATGTTATACACAAAGTTCTAAAAGTGACAAAAAGTGATGAATGAGAATAAACATACTGATTAACAATTTAATAGTTCTATTATTTATATCTAAATTATGTTTCCTACGGAAATGAATATAAGTTTTATTAAAATCAACTCAATATATTTTTAATTAAAGTATATTTAATAGTTTTTAAAATTGATTTTAACAGTCAAGGTAAGTAAAAGTCTTTGTTGCCCACAGATTTTTTTTTTTATGAATTCATAGAGGTTATTCATGATTTTTTTATGTAAACCATAGGTCCTCTCGAACTTTTACCAGCAGTATATATATATATATATATATATATATATATATATATATATATATATATATATATATATATATATATATATATATATATAGATATATAGATATCCTTCGCACTATAAATATACGTACTCTTTTCTGTTTGCAGTCCCCCGAAGTGACATGTGACATTATGGGCCAAAGAACGGTAGCTTTACAAAAGAAAGGTTTCTAATCCTTGGAATATTTACAGTGGAAGGTTGACAGAGGTTGAGGATTAAGGATGGTTACTCAGGGCGAGGGATTAGCCACAGTCCTGGAACCAGTCTTCCCAGGTAGCCCGGTATTTTTTTTTTCATATTCCAATCCAGCGGTTCTTCTGAATATAGGAGCCGATGACAGCTTCAAAAAGCATTTAGATAAAAATTAATCTAGTATATATATAATGAAATCTGCTGTAAGCGTAAGTATTTAGAACTCTAAAATGAAGACGTTAATTTCAAAAGATACTAAAGGACATTTTTTTACGAAATTGTATTTTGACATTTTGTATTCTCATCATTTCGTTTTTCTAAATCTTCTATTTGATTTTATCTAATGAACCTCAAGTATTTAGAAGTGTGATTAGAAATTAAATTATTTTCTAAAGGTCCTAATAATAGAGTTAGTTTCTTTCTAATCCTACTTAAAATATTTTATTCATAACTTTAAAATAGTGTCATAAATGTATAAAGACATAATTCTAGATTTTAAGACAAACAGAATCAAATAAGTTTTTTAATAATATAGTAATGAAGAGATTTTAGGGAATCGGAAAATAATACAGTGGGGGTCCTACATTTTACCTATCCAGATTAAATTAGGATAGGGATTTTTGACGAGTCCCGGCATTGCACAGGCTTGGAAGTACCAGATTACGTCCCCCACTGAAGGACGGCATAAACAAAGATTTCTCACTCCTTTTTAAAAAACCTAGCATCATCTGCCGGTTTTGAAATCGCAACCATGGACATAAAAACTGTTATGTTAGCCAATGTACTACATGCTAATTTGACTTTAGAATTCTATGTATTCAAAACTTAAAATCTCAAAAACCTATGCTCATGACACTTGTATGTGTTATCAGTCAATAACGATCATACAATTCCTTCTCAAACTCTCCAATCCCACATCAGAGACCTTAAGCTCTGGTTTCTGAATCGGGGAATTAACAATTAATTCAAATAAATCCTACCAAATGACCTTTTACCCTTCCTCGTAAACCTATGACATCCTGCCCTTACAATGTCCTTTAATAATATTCCTCTTGTCCCGATTGAACAGATCTGCTACCTAGGACTCCTATTTGACGTCCTATAAACGTCTAATATGGAGTATTCAAACAAGACTGAAACGACGAGAAACAGCCCGCCGCTTTCGCTTCTTAAAATCTTACTGGACAGACGCTCTAATCTTTCACCTAATTACAAAAGGCTCATCTACATGACCATCATCAGACTTATATGGACTTACGGAGTGAGCTTTGGGGCTCTACTAAACTTTTAAATTCTTCCCGCATTCAATCCTTAAAATCCGAAATTCCTCAACGCTCTTACTTTGCACGAATAAACTCATACATAAAGACCTTAATGTTCCATATGTTGCTGATTTGGCCCGAACCAATTATCATTGCTTCCGTGACAAACTACACTCTCACTTTAACCACAAGTTTCAATCCTTATTTCATTCCCTTACTGACAATTCCTCGAAGCGTCTGAAAAAAAGTTGGCCTCGAGACCTTCTAGTTTAGAATACCTATTTGAGTTTCTGCCAATGGGGTTTTCTCCACATGTATTTCATGTCATTGTATTATATAACCACCATATTTGGGTTGATGTATTTTTGTGTTAATACAGTTGTGAATATCAAATAAAAAATGTTTAAAAAAAAAATATATGTTTGCACATATCTTCACACATATGTCTTTTTCATGTATCTTATTACAGGTAATTTACTAGATGTATTAACCAATACAGTTGTAAATATCAATAAATAAATCTCAAATTTTGAGGTAGGACTAATTTCTTTTTCGATTTCAAATACTTATTATTGAAAATACTAAAAAAAAACAATAGCGCATTAAGATTATGGCTAGCCACTTTAGAAGTCGGTTTTATCTCAACTCCTGTTTATTTTGCGATAATTGCAGAGTGGATTTTGTTTACACAAGCTTCAGATTAATGGTTTATTAATTTGTAAAAGAGATTAATAAAAAATCGTTTTCTAGTTAATATTTGCAGATATGAGTGAGTGAGTTTTCGTATTGAGAACTTGTGTGACGTTGGCGTCTCAAATGTTTACCAAATGGGGGGAAAAAAAACTTATCTAAGAGTGCTACTACATAATAAAATTAATTTAAAATTAAAATAGGTTTCTATACAATAGCCCAGATCTTGATACATATAGAACGATCGTTTATTATAGATTATTTTTATTTTATTGAAACTAATATGATACATATAAAGAACTCTTAGTGATTTGCTTATTTATTTAACGTCACTTTATGCTACTGTGGCTAATTGGGCGATGCTATAGTTGGAGTTCATAATTTTTCATATCTAGTTTTAATGAGGATAGGAATCGCAACTTTTAAAATCATAATTAGTGTAAGAACTATTCTTAGGACTAAACTTAAAGAAACAAACAAATAAAATACAAATAAATTAAAATTACTTTATTTCTTGAAAATGGTAAATACAAATAATTTTAGATTTAGGACTACTCAACCTCTGCTAATATCACTATCTGAATCCAACTGCAATACCTGAAAAAAAATAATAATCATTAGAAAAGACAAGTAAGCATGGGAAAGCAAACATATATAAAGAGAAAAAGTAATATGTTATTTATGTTTTTAAAGAAATGAATAGGTTCAATATTGCAGAAAAATCTTAGAACTATTTAAAATGTGTGTAAATGTGTAATATACATATATACAGAGGTGAGATGGGGTTTGAAACATGGTGACTCCCTTTCAACTATTTTATTTAATATACCGTGTAATATACCGTGTGTGGTACTGCTAGGTGAAGACATGGAAACCATACAACTAAATACGAGTGTATTAATAAAAACTGGTAAACAAATAGGTCTCGTAAAATATTTGGTCCGAAGAGAAATAAGGCCACTGGGGAGTTTAGAAGGTTGCACAACGCGGAATTGCGGAACTTGTACCATGTTGTTGGGCTCGGTGAGAAACGGATTCCGAGAAAGTTGGTATTCGCTGAACCGACTGGTAGGCGTCCGAAAGGTAGGCCGAAGCGTCGATGGGAGGATTGCATTAAGGCTGATCTCGGGGGCTTAGGCTTGACCGGCGAACATAGGACGAGTCTGTGCAGGCGAAGTTTGGTGGTGTCGGTATCGAACCTTCGGGTTTGGTAAGCCCATTATTATTATTATATATATATATATATATATATATATATATATATATATACAGAGTATGTGCATGTAAAAATTACAGCTTGTAAATTTTTCTGTATAATGATTCAACATTATAATTTTTCTGCACAGAAGTTGACGAAAAAATTAAAATTGTATATATATATTTTTTATTCCTATTTATAAATCCTAGTGATATTTGCCAGAAGGATGTTATGCTAACCAGTACACCACAGGCGACTAAGTATAAGAAAGTTTGTCCTATATATTAGTAATAATTGAATGCTTATCTTTAATTTAAATTACACAGGCATAAATATATATAAAGCCTGGACGAAAATGGATTAAAAAAAAAAATTGATCGAAATGTACTTCTTTGTATGGTTACACACATTTGGTAACACATAGTGGTTAACAAAACAGCCTTTTATGACAATGTTCACGGGTTCAAACCCGAAAGTGGTCATAGGATTTTTTATTTCTATTCAGTTATGCCGTCCTTCAGAGGGAACGTAAAAAGGTGGTCCCGAGAGTGTGCGATGTCAGATACTCGTTAAAGATCCCTGACCTAATTAAACCTGGATACGCAAAATTGACTCCTACTGTATATTCATCCAGTTAGCTACAGTAGTATAAAGTGACGTTAAATTAATAAAAACAAAAATGTTTAGTTCTTGATAGAAAAATCTCATCAAATTAAATGTATAAAATGGGTTCAAGAAATTATGAATTTAATTTAAAAAAGTTATGAATTTGATTTAAAAGAGCTATATATATATATATATATATATATATATATATATATATATAATATATATATATATATATATATACATATACAAGTATGTACGTCAATTTCAATTTTATTTATAAAATTATAAACTAATAATCTAGCTGGGATCGTAACCTGTTGTACTATTATTATCTTTGTTTTGAGTGTTCTCTGAAAGGATTAAGCTTCTATGAGCACGATAAGAAACGATACTCCAATAATGACAATAGATATTCAGATATAGAAGGAGATTATCCCTTTATCAAGTTGGACCGTAAACCTTAATAAACCATTCTTAATGCTTAGCCTACGATAATAGTACTTAGATTATTATTTCTCTTATCAAAGCAATTGATAAGTATGGCAGATAAAACTTGGGTTCCTTCGTTATTTAAAGAGAGGAACAATTTTATCAATTGTGCCTTCTCCATTGAAAAATATAATTACAAAACATTAAAGGAATATACTTCATATAATGAAGTATATAACAATCTCATATCACGTTGTTAGTGGTTACAATCCTCCGAAACTGCTCGTCCGATTTCTATGATAATTTATTTTTTGGGTAAATATAAGAATCGGTCCTAATAGTCGAGGAGATGTATGGTTGACTATCTCATCTAACATACATCTAGAAATATTTTTTAAAATTTCTATCTATCATACTTGTTACAAAAATGTATTTCTCGCAATCCTAAAACTCTTACTAAGCAGCTAATTAATTTGTAGAAGTAATAAATTATTTCACGATTACTAGCCCATCGAACATACGATTAGTTTTTGTTTTAACTAGTATGTTATGTCTCAAAAGGGACGAAAACGCATTTCTTGCGAATTAGAAACTCATACTGATGACCGCTAGAAGAGCAAACGTCCAGCGAAACCACGTGGAGGCTGGCGGTCTACACGTTCAGATGGCCATATGTGGGACTATTTAAATACAAATCGACTTAAAATTATACTAGATTGTGGGAATAATAATTACATTATGCGATGTAATTCTGAGATTTCACGATTTTGTTAATGTATAGCAGATTTTAATTTTGTTTTAAAATGTAAAATATCAAGGATTTTGTTAATTCTTCTGCTATGAGTAAATAAATACATAAAATTCCAATATGAAAATATTTAAGGCAATAATAAAAGATTAATTTTTCAGAAGAAACCCGTACAAAAGAAAAAATATGTGATCAAACAATTTGAAAAGGCTGATTGAGGTCTCCAAAGTCTTGAAATTGAGAAAATGCCAACAGTTCAATATTCCAGTTTCATTTTTTGAAATTAAATAAATTATACGTCTATATCATGAATTATTAGCTCGTTAGAAAAAAATAAACAAAGCTCTCGCAGTAAAAATTGCTGGTAATAATTTTTCATAAATCTTTAAATGTTTACACTGAAACAATCTTTCCGCAGTTTTCTCCTTTAGTTGGTTATTAAATTCATTCAATTTATATATTTAGCTGTTTTTTTCAATGCTAATATCTGGCAGTCAAATTTGCAAAATTAATAAAATTAAAGGTACTTTATAAGAAGCGAATTTAAAATATCGTCATTTGAGCACTGTCTAACTATTTCAATCAGGATTAAATCCATATGATGTTAAAGACAATTAAATTTCATATAGATTTAACGAGTTTAATCAAAAACGTTCAAGACATTTTGGTACGAAATGCAATACCAATAACGTAGTATAAATTTACATAGAATTAATTTATATATAACGTTTGCCTCATCAGTTAGTATATATATACATACACACACACACATAAGTAAAAGTGAATTATTCACTTCTATTACAGAATTGAGGTATAACCATGATATACCCTTACAAACATATGTATTCTTTTAAAATTAATTATTTTATGAGCTTGTAAAAAGTTTATTTCAAATTATAATTATTCATTATAATTCATATAATTATCAATTATAATTCATGTAATTCTTACATGCACACTTGCTACATATATATGTTTTAATGGAAATATTTCTTTTATGGCACAGTGAGTCTATAATCCTACATAAAAGAATTTGATAACTATCAAAAATAGGATAATATTTTTCTAGGTTGATTTTTTCCACAAATGAGAAATCTAATAATCAAACACCTATTGTGTAAGTAATATGCATATGTATAGATCGAAATTTATATTAATTCCATTTACTGTACATACATTTCATGTCATAGTTTTTAATTAAATTATTGTAATTATGTATTTACAAATATTCTGTTTTAACTGTCAGATCAATATATTCTAAGAAAAAAGTTATTAGGTATATATACAAATATCTACATACATATTTATATATGTTTGTATATACGTGGTAAATATAATTAAAACAACACTAGGCGATTTAAAACTATGCCAGTAGTGTTTTAATTTTTTTTTTTTTTTTTAATCAGAGATTTCAAAATTGTTCTAGTGACATATTTCTTATAATTTTGTTTTTAGATCTTGTCGTGAGATTCGTAAGATAAACAATTTTCAGTTTTATTTGCAAAGGCGTAATCTTTATTCTTTCATATCTTATCAAGGGAGAAGAAAAAAAAAAAGTCTTTAAAGTAGGTTTTTTAGTGCTCGTTGAATATTAAATATTTAATAAGGCTGTAAACGCTTTATATATTTATATTTCTCTGCGTATTATGGTAGCCTTGGAATACCATTTAGTGTGAGATATAAAAATAAGTAATCTAAATGGAAAGTAATTATTAGATATCTCCTCAGGGCTTTGTTAATGATCAATAATTGTGACGTTCATATTATATATCCACTTTAGAAAATTTTACAGGAAACGCAAAAATCTGTCTTTATATATGATTGGAACAATTTACCTAATATTTTTTTTATTAATATCTAAAGTTGTTTTTTATTGGGTTAACAACTTATTTTTGCAAATCATTGCATTTTTCTCATGACTTTTTATCAAATATTAAATATATTATATATCCACTTTAGAAAATTTTACAGGAAACGCAAAAATCTGTCTTTATTTATGATTGGAACAATTTACCTAATATTTTTTTTATTAAAATCTAAAGTTGGTTTTTATTGGGTTAACAACTTATTTTTGCAAATCATTGCATTTCTCTCATGACTTTTTATCAAAATAATATAGACATAGTACTTTTTGGGATTGAACGTGGATATAGTACTTTTTGGAAGAATATAACGCGAGATAACAGTCATCATAACCTACCTCATACAACATTACTCATAACTAACGCCTGGGATCACTTGTAGCTGGGTGGCTAGCGTAACAGCCTCCATGCCAAAAGTCATGGGTTCAAACCCGCAGGTGGTCCTAGGATTTTTTAATGGGAGTAAAAAATCCTTAGTTACGCCGTCCTTCGGAGGGGACGTTAAAAGGTGGTCCCGAGCCTGTGCGATGACAGGTACTCGTTAAAGATCCCTTTCCTAATAAAACCTGGATAGGCAAAATTTAGGACTCCAACTGTAGCATCGTCCGATTAGCCATAGTAGCATAAAGTGACGTTAAATAAATAAATAACACCTTTATAATGTTCATTACGGGTTGAAAATTATTTATGGGGTTGTGCACGTATTTATGGGTAAAATATCAATTTTCCTTTTATTTATTCACTTTTTTTGTTTAAAAACACTAATATTTTTTTATCCATCTTCAAAAATAGTGTTATGAGCTAATTTATCGGTAAATTTTTTTTTCTTTTTTCTCTTTAACAAAATTATTCGCATTTTTTTGGTTAAAAAACACTGATAAAATTCGAAAATAGCGGAGTTACAAGCGTGTATATAGGCAAAATGGTAATGTGTAAGACTATCAAGTGCTTTTTACTACTTTTTGGTTTATTATTCTTAATAATAAATGTTGCTTTCATTCACCGACAATGAAAGAAAAAAAAACGCACATACGTTTCAAGATACGTAGAGCCCGAAAAAGTAATGAAAAAAAGTAATTATTTTTGTTTTGTTTTTTGGTAATATGCCATTTTCCGTTGAATTATTTATTGCAGTTCATATTAGTTAATTTCTTTCAAACAGTTATACTCTAATATTTGGAAATTATAAACTATTGTGTATTAATTTGCAGCTTTTTTAATTTGTTGACACTACAAAAAAGACCTCTACAACCCATGAACCTCTCAGTACACACAGAGGAGAATTGTACTGTTTATATGAGTAACAGTGATCTGCAATGAGGTAATTAGGCCTTGATCACGCCAGTCGCCAGGTTTTTTACCAATTTGAGTACCCACTTTAAAGAGGTTGGGTCTGCCCCAGGAGGGATCTCCATGCCCTATAGTAGCTCCCCGACTGAATTAACGGAATAAATAATATTATGCCGCAGCCGGGATTCTAACCCAGGACTTGGAGAATAGTAGTCTAGTACTCTATCCACTAGACCACGCCGCTCCCTTCTGTAAAACATAGGTCGTCCCAAACGTTTGACCAGCAGTTAATATGTTATTTGATAATTCTAGCTCGAAAACGATAAATGGTTCGAAACTGAAATTCCATATTTAAGACAACTATACGCTCGAGATATTATGGAAAAAGAATAAATAATATTCCCTCCGGATTCGAACCCAGGACCCGGAGAACAGTAGACTAGTGCTCTATCCACAAGACCACGCAGCTCCCTGCTGACACTAGAAATTACTTGATATAAAAGTTTTAAAAGAGCAACTTATCAGTGTTAGGCATCTTACATGGCGTGAACAGAGCTCCAGATTTAGTGCGAAAGTCGCTGGATAACGCTAGTGTAATTTAATAAAGATGGGGCAAGTATAAAGCATGTAGTTATAAAAAAATACTAGATATCGCTTCTGACAGTGACAAAGTTTACAGCTGCTAGACGCTAGTTTCACCTGTGACCGAATAATGTTTAAAATGCCATCCGAATTTAAATAAACAAAATATAATAATAAAATTGAGACGAACAAATGAAAAAATACAATAAAAAGGGCCAATTAATACAAATACAGAGGGTGAGTTAAAAACGATGATGATTGCTTGCGGGGGCCGGGATTAAATTAATACTAATCTTTGCAAGCTCTCTCATTTTAATCCATAATCCTCGACTAATTGCTCTCAAAGCGTATAACTGTATGCAGTTATATCTCTAAAGTATATTAAAAATACGGATTTATAATTAAAAACGCTACCTTTTAATTTATATTATACCAATATTTTAATAATAAAACATAATATGGAGTTGCGATTCACTTTTTACTTTCACTTACATATATATAAAATATATTGTTAGGGAAAAAATAACTATATCATATTTTCCTTTGATAAAAAAAACAAAAACGGATAAATATATAAGTAGAACGAATTTGATATTCTACGAAAGAAGATATGTGCAAACATATTTTTTTTAAACATATTTTTATTGATATTTACAACCGTATTAACAATAAAAATACATCAAGTAAATGTGATGGTTATATAATACAATGACATGAAATACATGTAGAGAAGCTTCCCATTAGAAGCACTTTAAAAATATTCTAAACTAGAAGGTCCAAGGACATCTCCTTTTCAGGCGCCTCGAAGGATCATCAGGAATTGAAGAGGAAGAGAAAGGATTGAAACTAGTGGGTTAGAGTGGGAATGGAGTTTGTCATGAAAGGGTCCTACCTTGCCATACCTGGTTCGGGCCGAATCAGTAACATAGGAAACATTAAGGTCTTTATGGATGAGTTTATTCGTGACAAAGAAGTAAGGAGCGTTGAGGATTTTGAATTGTAAGGATTGGATGCGGGAAAAATTCGATGGTTTAGTAGAGCCCTATAGTTCTACTCCGTAAGTCTAGATTGGTCTTATAATAGTCATGTAGATGAGCCTTCTGTAGTTAAGAGGAAGCTTTGATCGTTGGTCTAGTAAGTGTTGAAGTAGCCTAAAACGGCGAGCACATATTTTTTTAATACGATTTTTGTATTTTTGAACACCACAAGAGTCACTTTATACCATGCATTTAACAAGATTTCATTCAAAACGGCTTAAACGACTTTAAAAAACTCTCTACATCGATGTAAAATTTAAAGCGCTTTAATTTCATATACGTTTCATTCTGATTGCAATATTTTGGCAGGGCTTACATTTTCTTTCTCTTAAGTATCTGTAGATTCGAAAAATTAACCATTTCATGTTGTTGTTACTAATAAAACATGTTGAACGAATTTCATAACCAACTAAAGGAAAATATGACAAACAAATTTTTTCCAGATTTTTTTTTTCCCTCGAATAAAAGAGTAACATGACAATATAGATGTATAATATACCATTGGAAAGCTAAAGGTTTTATAAAAAAATTGTATGTTATTTACAATGTTGCAAAAGGTAATGAAGTGTGATGAAAAGCGGAAAAAAAAAAAAATTCATTTTAGATTATTTAATCAGAAACACACATTTGCATGTTGTGTAATTCTGTTACTTCTTTCTTTTTCTTTAATCATATTAATAGTTGAAATAAAAATAAAAATCAGTTGAAATAAAACTAAAGTATTATTAGTCAGTATAATATTAGTTAATTATATATTCGTATGACTTCTATGATGACGAAACTTCCTAAGTAAACTTTTTTCGCTACATCACTCAAAATTAAAAAAAAAAAAATGTGCTTATTAATTTTTCAGGGTTGTAAAAACAATAGTATCGCGAATAACAAAATTTCTAATTAAAAAGAAGAAGGGGGATTTCAATATAATTCCAACCTACATCGCATAAAGTAAATAATGAATGATGTTCACATTTCAATTAAATAATCAAACTTAAACATTCAACAACCTTAATGTATTTTTTAATTAAAGTAATGATTCACAAATCAATTAATCATGAAACGTTATTTGGTTTGATTTAATCACAATCAGATGATATTTATTTTTGAAATCATTAGTGACCAAGGTAAGTATTATATCATAATTTTTAAATCAGAGATAAACCTACAAAAGTAAGACATTTAATCACTAAATTTACATTTTAACAAATTTCTGTTCTAATAGCTAAGCTTTATCAAAAGCCGTCGTTCCATTTCATATAAAAACAAACATGTACTTTAATAAAGATTGAAAATTGCAGTTCTATACAAAATTTAATGATGTAAGAACAAATTTTATGTAGTTCTAAATCATACAAAATCCAGCATTGTAGGGAAACCTTGACCATAGCTCATATTTTTGAAGAATGTTCCTTCTACACCAGGCAGCTGAGCAAAAATATAATACCAAGCAACGTCCCAGATGCTTTGGAAAACAATGGAAAAAGGATTGATGAATTAATGTGTCTCCTCTCTCAAATGGATTTTTACAAGCCGATTTGAACTACTATTGTGTTCCGCTTGACTTAATTTATTTTATCAATGAATTTAAATTTAAAATTAATCTTTAAAAAATTAAAATTTAGAATTAATATATTTTTGTATTTTATTTACTTTTTTTTTACTTATTTTTTTAATTACTTGTTTAACTATTATATTTATTACTTAATTAATCTCAAATAAACTTATACATATATTATGATATCTTTTAATGTTTTAACTAATACCTTTTATCTTAAATTAATCTTTTATAAAATTAATATATCTGGTGACACTGATGACCGCGATGTTTTGTGCCATTAAAATTTTAAAAACCAACCAATCATACAAAAACATTTCCTTTAATAACGTAAAGATAAAATAATTAACATTTTGCATAAAACAATACTTGGTTAATTTAACGTCACTTAATGCTGCTGCGGCTAGTCGGACGATGCTACAGTGGGAGCACTAATCTTGCCTATCCAGGTTTTTTTTTTTCCAGGGATTTTTAAAGAGTACTTAACATTGCATAAGATTATAAATGATAAAGTCTTAATGTAGGAATAATAAAGCAATGACAGATAGTGGGTCCTCTGTAGCATAGTGGCTGTAGTATAGTATGGCTTCCATGCCCAAGGTCAGAAACCCGCAGGTGGCCCTGGGAATTTTTAATGGGAGCCGTCCTTAGGAAACGTAAAAAGGTAGTCCCACGCCTGTACGATCTGAGGTATTTGTTAAAGATTCTTATCCTAATTAAACCAGGATAAGCAAAATTTAGGACTCCCACTGTAGCATCGTTGGATCACCCACAGTAGAATAAAGTGACTTTAAATAAATAAATAGATAATCAAAGTAAAATTTCGTAGTGTCGATACAGTAGGACATAGTAGCTCAACGGCTCAATTGTGCCATCACACCCGAGTGGGAAGTTTCAAACAGCGAATCCCATAACCTAATTTCTGATATGATTCGCAACCTTACCTGATGAAATTCCATTTATTTCTTTTATAACTCCTCATACATAGTTATGTTTTAAAAGGATTCTTTAACCATCATAAGGTTCTTGGATCATGCGTTCTACAGTTTTCTATTCCGAACGACAGCCTTAGACAGAATTATTCGTGTAGGAACAAGGCAGTAGTTTGGTTTTTGTATACCGGATTTTCCAAAGATACGATCAACAGAATGAAGTACAGGTACAACACATTTTCCTGTTTATTGGAACCATCTGATGAACAGGAAGGTGGGTGCTATCAACGCTATGTTATCTCTTTTGTGTGACATGTCGTTTCATTGTAACATTCATGATTCAAGGCAATTTTAAAGATTAAATTAATATTTAATTAATTGGCAATTAAATCAATGGAGAAATAGTTTAGAAGCAGAAAGAAAAAATTTGATACAAAGGTATCAGGTATATATAGAATGTACTATATACTATCCAATAATTTGGAAAATCCCTAACTATCTCTCTTTGAATCATTCCAGTAATTTTTCTTTTTATGTTCTTTCAAAGTTTGTAATATAGATACAGGTCTGTGTAAGACACTGTTTTGTCTTAGTAAGTAAATTTGTAATAATTTCATTGAGCTCCCTGCCCTACCGTATCCTTTAATACGCATACCTGTTGAACAAATCCGATACCTAGGACTCCATCTTGACAAACGTCTTACATGGAACCCTCACACGAGACTAAAACGACAGGAAACTGCCCGTAGATACCGATTACTACAACACTTACTAGACAAACGTTCAAAACTTCCAATTCACTACAAAAAGCTCATTTATATCACTGTCATCAGACCAATCTGGACATATGGAATCGAGCTTTGGGGCTCTACTAAGCCATATAATTCCTCCCGCATCCAATCCTTACAATCCAAAATCCTTCGCAAAATCCTAAATGCTCCTTATTTCGTCACAAATAAAATCATCCATAACGACCTTAATATCCCATTTGTGGCTGACCGTTCTCGTACCAGATATACCACTTTTAATTCCAAACTCCCAACTCATATAAACCCTCTTGTCCGCAACCTATCAACCTCGCATATTCCTGACAACCCTCCGAGGCGATTGAAAAGAAGATGGCCTCGGGATCTACTTACTTAAATAAACATCGAAGTACTACCGCTGGGTTGTTTCTTCACAAGCCTTATACGCCTTTTATTATAATTCATCACTTTTACTTATTGTAGTTATGTAATATAAAGTTGTAAAATTCGATAAAATATAATTAAAAAAACCTATTTATAACCTGAAAAAATATTAATTCTAATTGAGATGTCTATTTATAACTATTGTATACCCATTAATTGTGAATTCAATAAAAATGTTTTGTGTCTCAGTAACGATAGCATCATAAATTAATTATTATACATATTTTAATATTTTTTTTTTACAATATTTCTCGAAACGTAACCTAAACTAATTGCTTATTTATTAACTCAACCACAAGACCGTAGATTACTTAGATTAGGGAGCGGGGTTGCTGAGAGGATTAGCGCCCGTTGCCCAGTAACCTCAGAATTCGCGTCTCGGTCATTTATCCCTCGCCTCCACCCCCTGGCCCGAGAAACCCCAGTATAGCCTTCAAAGGCGAGGTAGGTTTGAAAAAAAAACTTAAATTATCAACAGTCAAGTACTAACTAAAATATAAATAAATAAATATATATATATATATATATATATATATATATATATATATATTTATATATATATGTATGTATGTATGTGTGTGTAGCGAAGAAAAGAAATATTAATGGTCATTCGTTTGGATTTAGTAGGAAGATAAGCAGAGTGGCGGTCAAGTAAAATCAACAACAATTTTATTGAGTAAAATTGCAATCTGTCCCAATTTGGACATCAAAAGTAGTGGTGAAAGATATAATAATTAGTAATTAAATAAATAGTTAAGATTGCTCTGCCAATGTTAGTAGGTCCACATTGCAGGTTACCAAGCACAACAGTGAGGAGATCAAAGACAGGTTTTAGTCGAAGTTGTTCTATAAAACTATGAGTCCCAAGGTCGCGGGTTAGAACCTGGCAAATAAATTTTTTTAAGGGAGTAAAGAGTCCTCGGTTATGCCGTTCTTCAGTGGAGTCTGTACGATGTGAAATACTCGTTAAATATCCCTATCCTGATTAAACCTGGATAGGCAAAGTTTAGAACTCCCGCTGAGCATCGTCCGATTTGCCACAGCAGCATAAAGTTAAATGAATAAATAAACAAATTTTTCACTCTTTTCCTAACTGGAATGCCTTGAGACTAACTGATGAAGACCTAGTATGTGGACCTACAAACGTTCGCAATAAAAACTTTTTCTTCGGAATTGTCCATAAGGGATATCTAAAATGTGAATTATTTGCTAATAAATGATAAATTAAACAAGAAATCTAGCTAAATAATTTAGTTATAGCAAGCAATAATAAGGCTATCAAAAAGGCAGCGGATGTGGGTCAGGAGCCGGGACCGAGGAGGCACTGGTCACATCCGTCAAAATGGAAAAGCCAAGCGTGGCTTCCGGCGATTACAGCTTAACCTAGCAGTTATCATTTCCGCCGCCCCGATTATCGCGCTTCCGCCCTTTATGAGCTAGCAATTATGACGCCAGTGACATCCACTTTTGGACATCACGGCTTCATTATTTATGCATCTCCTCGTCGTGTTTTTTTGCTTCTATAAAGTGAGTAATTAAAGCAAAACATGTCGCGAAATAGATAGGATCAAATGCCATTGTTTGAAGGCTACGCAAGAGAAGCGTAGATTCTGAAACGGCTTTGGATAAACATCGGGTTTCAATAAACTTGGTATAGTTGCTTAATATCAGGTTGGGATAATCATTAGGACTTAAACTAGATTTGATAAGGTCCAAGGTAGAAGGTACCAGGTTTCTGTAGCATAGACGAATGTACGCTTTGGAGAACGAAGTCAGAGAGGTCACTCAAGGATGAGATTTCAACTGTTGGATAAGGCGGAGGAGTTTGATGAACTACTTAAAAGCGGATAAATATTGGAGGACGACTTGGGAAAAGCAGATAAGAATAGCACACCGCGCACTTTTGAGCATATAGTCATAACACCAGTATGTTTATGATATAAGGTAATTACTATGACTTTATTATGATTAACTGTCATTGGGTAATTCGCCTACTGGTTTTCTACAAATAAATACTGAGGATGTATGGTCGATTTTTGAAGATATCAAAGGTAGAAATAAATAAATAAGATAGAAAAAGTTCTCGTAAGTCCTATATTTGGACGGGGTTATTGATTAACACACCTACTTTTAAACATTACCTTATATTTTATCTTCTTTTTCCCCCTTGATATTTGTGCTTTAAAAAAACCAAAGAAAGTAAAGAAACTACCTACGTGAGCATAATGGCACAACATCAAATACCACCATGAACACGCAGTGCTGTTCTACACAGCTTTGAACCCTGATGTTTATCTTCTTCGGAACGGTTCTGCGTACGCGGTGTTAACGTATTTTAAAAAGGAACCTTTTTTTTTTTTCACTTAATTTATTAATTTGCACCTGTCAGCAGTATTATCTTAACCAGAAAATAGGATAAAGGAAAAATGAACAAAATAATAACGTGTCAGGAATGAGGAAGGACAGTACTCCTTCTCGTCAGGTTTTTTTAATGTATGTTGTCCAGCATTTTTTAAGTGATTGAAGACTTTAATTTATGTCAGAGTGTTAATAAGGCTATCGTTATACGATTAGGGACCATTTGGAGGGTTCATAGCTTGAGTGAAGTGAGCGAGCTCTTGGAAAAGGGTTCTTCAAAATGGGCTGGATAAGATTATTTAACCCTCTAATTATTTGTGAAATTTGGGAAGATTGAAAAAGGAACCTTAAATTGGAAAAAACGAAAATATGATGATAATGTTGAAAATCTAAGGATAACCGTATAGTTTAGCGGCATGTGTAGTGGTTTTATACGATGTTAAGGGTTGTTTAGATGATACGAATTGGTCAAATATGAAGACGCTATGGTTGTTATACTGCCCCAGAGTCTGCTTTTGCACGATAGTTGACTGCAATCCGCAATTTCATGTACCAACGTCCTGATCTATATTGTCTATCCTGAGTATATG
Organism: Piezodorus guildinii; assembly: GCA_023052935.1. NCBI lineage: Eukaryota > Metazoa > Arthropoda > Insecta > Hemiptera > Pentatomidae > Piezodorus > Piezodorus guildinii. Next base: position 92,391,875 of record CM041294.1, read on the forward strand.
CCACATTTCGTGCGTTAAAAACTTGGTAAACTCCTCATTTTTGCATTAGGACTGTTGTTTCAGTTTATTTCTATGGACCACACGTTCTACTCTACATTTCTCAGTAAGAGTACTCCAAGATGCTAAGGTCTTGGCCGACATCCACCACGTCTTCCATCCAGGGGTACAAAGAGATAACAAGGAATGGTCAGACGCAGAACGCTCCAAGCTCACTAATTACTAACTCCGTGGAAAACCCCAACCAACTGCTCAAGATGCAATACCACACTCACCTTCAGGGGGTGTCGGCGTCTTGTCTACAGAGAAAACAACCATAACCAAACTAACTAATTAACGGTATTCGCAAACTTACTAATTGTATTTATATTGACAACTTATTTACAAATTTACAACTACAAATAAAAACACTTGGCCACCAATTTCATTGAAAACAACCTAATTCCTCAGACCAACTCAGTACATTACCTACGACTAAAACTCGATCGAAGGATGACTCGGGGCTTACATGTCTAGATAAAAAGACAGACTGTCAACCACCGACTGAAAGTATTATACTCTCTTTTATTAAAATTAAAAATTAGACAGAAGCTGAATACATACTAGTGTAGTACCTTCTTAAGCAAATATGGACTTACGCTTCGCAGATTTCTGGTTCTCGAAAAAAGACTCAAATACAAAAACTGCAATCATTTCAATCCACAATTTTAAGACTCATAACGACAGCTTCTTGGTACGTAAACAACAGAACCCTACATACGGACTTACAACAACCAACAATAGACCAACATATAAGAACACACTATTCTCGTTTCACAGTAAACTTAACGGACACGACAATAGACTGATTAACGACATGTCAGTAGCTGAAATGCCAGTCGGAAGAAGGCTAAAGAGAAGTTGGATGAGAGACCTCCTCTACCTAAATTAAAGCCTTGGAAGGGTTGCTGCTGGGCAGTTTCCTTCCCCATGCCTAACATGTCTGATCCCACATGTCAATTGTCCAACACATTTGCTGATTGTCAGGTAGCATGACAGGTGTGAATAAAGATATGAAGAGGAAAAAAAACAAATATTTTTTTTTTACTATTTTATATAATATGAAAAAGTCTGAAAACCAAGGACGGTAACAAAGGATACAGTTGGACTGACTGTCATAGATTTGCGACAAACAATTTGTTGGTATTCTCAGGATTAATTTGAATTCTTCACTTTTGCCACCATTCTTCAATGGATACAATGTGAGTCGGAATGGTTCGGGAAGCAACTGTTGGATCAATAATTACGGATAACACACATATGTCATCGGACTAAGTTGCGAAAACAATGCAAAGATGGATAGGAATATCAGTTGTATAAACGGAATAAAGGATTCATAATGATGAAGTATAGTTGACCATTGAGAATATTAGATGAAGAAGATGACCGCATCCCCAATCATCAGAAAGAAACAAACAATAAAAAGTAGTACTTATTTTAATTGCGTGCCAACGTGTCGGCCTACATTGTGGGCCTACAATAGGGCTGAGAGAAACTAGTTAATAACCAATGTTATTAATAATAATAATAAACTTAATAATAGGTTAGGTATATAATAATAATATGTTGAAAGAAATATAAGATGCTAGTATTTCAATAAGAATATTTAAAGAGAAACTAAGCAAATGATAAAATGTTGAGAGAACAATATGTGAACAATTAAAATTTTTAAATATGAATAATTTTAAAGTGACATTTAACGGTAATATATAAAAAACATAGTGAAGAAAATAGATATTATATAAGAAGAACATAATAATAGAAACGAGAAGAAACAGGACTGAAAAAAATATTAATTTTTTTTTTAAACTAATGTATGGTGTAAAGGATTAGGCTTAAGATGCTACCTGAGCAAATATGGATGTCTATGAAAAGTTATGGTTTACTTATAAAAGGTAAGAATTTGTATTTTACCATTTGTGAGGTAAGAATGGATTAATAGGAAGTATGTAGGAGGGATGAATTGAAAAAGTTCCTATACTTCAATGAGTTGTTAAATTCAGGACAATAAAAAATACAACGGTGAGATTTAATATTATTGAGGGTGTCTAGCAACAGGGAAAACCGGAAAAAGTCAGGTATTTTAAAAACATATGAAAAAATCAGGGAGAAGTCAGGAAATTTGTACTTTGGTCAGGATAAATGGTCCCTAGATAAAATCGTTTTTCTTCACTCAGACAAAAGTTCCAATATGCCTACTTGTTGTGATGTTGGATATGTGATATAATAAAGCGAGTTTTAAAATAAATTTGTATTAAGGTTTGTAAATATTGGTTATTACTAACAGCAGTATCCAAGTTCATCATAACTCATTGGTAAGTCAACTTAATCAACCTCAATTTCAGCTGGTGTCGGGTAGATATAGTTGAATCTTATCGTAAAGTAATTGGTCATTATATATATATTTTTTAATCTAGTATACCATATTAATTATGATTATTCTTTGTTTTGTCGATTTTCACCGAGATTTGGCCAGGTAAAAGACTTCTTACAATACGGAAAAGTCAGGGAATCTCTTTGTGCTGATTTTCTAGACACCCTGTATTTATCTCGTATGCCTGGCTCAATATTATTTTTAATTTAATGGTAAGCCTAAGACAGAGTAATAAAATCTTATTTTATTACTTTAGGAACCCGTTCACTCCCAAAATCACCGAAAGTAGTCCAAAGCTCGGTATACTATTACTCAAGGAGAAGATTAGTTAAATCGGCGAAATAGCCGTTCGGCTATATTAAAGTATTAAAGACAAGAACCCTAACAAAAGGTGTTGGGAGGTCGGAGACTTATCCAGGAGTTACCTTTTGTTAAGGCGGGTAATCTTGGCTAGCAATTTACATAATTCGTCCATTAAGCGGAACACCGAACGCCAGGGGAGTGTACTCCTGGCAATTCATGGTCCGGGGGTTTTCGGCCGATCTGGGGAATCAGTATTTCCCAACAAGTGGTCCGCAGGCGAGGTCTAGAAGGCCCATCTAGGGGGTTAAATTATTTTATAAATGTCATTATAAAATCATTTTAAATTACCTTTATGTAAAATATTTGTGAAACCTTCGATTTGAATTAGGCATTACACATACTACACACAAACTAATTCGACAGTCTTCTTCTTCTTTCAGTGGCGCGACAGGCCGTGTAGGCCCTGGGCCTCGCGGTGTAAACTCCTGCGAGTTTACAATCACGTTTCGTGATGCTGTTTTTAGTGTAGGGTCATCACTCCCTACGACTAATTTTGTGAGTGGCCACCCTTTGGCTGACTCACTCACATACTAGAGGAGAGGTTGTGAGTGAATCCCCATTTTTTTACATCCTTATAAAAGCCCCGCCGGGACTGGGATTCGAACTCAGAACCTGTAGCTTGAGAGACTAGCGCGCTAGCCACTCAGCTACGGGCTCCCCTCAATTCAACAGTCTAAGTGATATAATTGTTAGCGATCACAAACAAGTAAACGCAACTTTCACTTACCTTATTTGCAAAATCACTAAAAGAATTTTCAAATACAGTAAAATTTAGGACTCCCACTGTAGCATCGTCCGATTAGCCATAGTAGCATATAGTGACGTTAAATAAATAAACAAAATCAAATACAGTTAGAGATGAATATGGGTGAAACTTATAAAGAAAATTATTAAATTGAATTTCTATAGAAACATATGTTTTATTAAAAAAACTATAATATTATAATTTTAAACAATCAGTTTGTTTTATCGGATTTTCATCACTCTTTATTAACTTAATAAGCTTGTGTTTAAGATAATATTTTTTCTGACATCTTTAGCTTTCCAACAGTATATTACTGTTTTATGTTCAAAATAGAAAAATTGCTTTAAAAAAATATTATTTTCAGTTTTCTCCTTTAGTTGGATATCTAATTCGTTCAACTTTGATATTTCCTGTTTTTTAACAAAGCTAATCAGATAATATAGCCAATTTTATAAAAAGTACAAAAATAAAGGTGCTTTAGAGGACGAAAATTTAAAATATCGGCATTTAAGCCCTGTCAGACTATTTCAATCAGAATGCAACCTTCATCATATTAACGCCTATTAAGTTCTACATTCATATAGTGAGTTTAATCAAAATCACTAAAGCCGTGTTTGAGGAAATCTGCATGGTATAAAGTGGCTCTTTTGGTTAGCTGATTTTGATGGAAAAGTTGCTGTAATATCACGGGCATACGCTCTAAATATGAAATTTCAGTTTCGTACGATTTATTGTTTTTGCGCTAAACACACAGAGACTTTTTTGTGGGCCTTGGTCATTTGGACTCAGGGGACCCTAATACGTGTATTTCAATTAAAAACTTGAATTCGAATTTTTTCACGATCGCAATACTTTCCCTTACTATATATTTCATTATGTAAGTGAAAGTAAAAAAAAACTTAAAACCTCATTCAAAATGTAACTATGCGAAGCAAGCGCGTGTCCTCTAGTACCTCTATATAATAGGTGAAGTAGAAATAAATTTAATAGCTGAGACCTCTCCTCTTCCCAATAGGATATTAAGCTACTTGGTCTCCATCTAAAATCCTGCGTACAGCCTTTATTCGAACAGGGTCTTCGCCGTTCTCTTGCTAGTCACAATGATCGCGTGTCCCCAGACGGTGTCAGTTACCCTGCAGACTGCACGGCAGTTGTGCATGCAGACCCAGCGGCGGGCAACGGCAGCCGAATACGGAACGGGCGGGCCATTTCCGAAAACCCGCGCCGTCCGCGAAATATTAATCAGGGGCGAGGCGTCGGATTTCGGCGAAAAACGACATCCGGGTCTTTCTTTATTTAGTCTCAGAGCGGCTACTCGACAATAGGTCTTCCATTGTACGAGCTTCTTTTGTGTCGCGGCTCGCTGTGTTGGTCTGTAGCATCTTCTAATGTAGCCTTTGTCATCCGATGAGCTAATCGTTTGAAAGCTCTGTAATCTCGACCAGTTTGGAGAATGTTTTTCTTTCATATTCATCCACGATTAAGACCTCCATAGAATGCTGAAAACTGAGTCAGTACATGTAAACATGAATGAAGAAAGAAAGATAAGATCAGGAGCAAGAATTATGCTTCGGAAACAAATAGTTTTACTTTCACTATAAATAGCCTAGCCAGTTTCAAATAAATTCAAATGAGGCATGTATGTGTGTACTGAAAAAAAAATCTGGTGTGGGCAACACACGACTTTAATTATTTTAAAACAATTTAATAATTATTAAATAAAGTAAAGTGTAGAAAATTTTTAAATAATTATATTCAGTTTCGTTGAAAACATATGCCATATTGTAGATCAAATAATTTAACAATAAAAACCATTACATACAGTCGAACATATCATAGAATGCCCGGATTACGAAAATCTTATGCTCAAGTTCAAGCTAGACCGAACTCTCAAAAAATCATTTTAAAGGACTGCGAAGATGTCATAACCAGACTATTCAAGTTCCCGCATGAATATAAATTAATAAAACGCTCTAGTCTCTAGATGACTTCGGTAACATTTATATTTTGTAATTGTAGTGGTTATTAGTATCATATTGTACAAAGCATAAAAAAAAAAAATAAAAAAAAAATATATATATATATATATATAAAAAATAATATAAAAAATAATAAAATTCAAAAAATAAATCTAACAAAAATAATAAAATTCATAAAATAAATTTAACAAAAATAATAAATTAAAAAAATAAATAAAAACTTTCTTATTACTTTATCCATATATAAGCTGTAAAACTTTAATTTTATAAAGGGGAAATATATTTTGACTGCTAAATTAAAATTCATACCTCATAATTTAACAAACAATTAATATACGGCGTAAAAAAAGACGGAGTTAAACGGCTACTCATCAATATAAAGATTGTATGTACGATAATCAGCTACTTTCATCACCCATCATTAATTTTTACAAATCTGTGTACAGGTTAATATTTATTCTAAAAATCTTAAACTTTCTTACGGTACATTGCGCATCTATACTACTGTTTTTCATGTTCAAAAACACTAAAATTATATAAAAATATGTTTGCAGTTTCCCTCTTTTATTTGGGTATCGAATTCGTTCAACTAATATATTATCAAAGATAAGAAAATAATATGGTTATTTTTATAGAATCTGGAACATTTAAGTACATTAGAGGAAGAAAATTTTAGAATATCGGGAGTCCTGTAAAATATCGTAAGCCCTGTCCGTGTATTTTATTCAGGATGAAACCTACATCAAGTTAAATCCCATTAAATTTTACAACAATATAGCGAGTTTAACCAAAATCGTTAGAGCAATTTTTGAGAAAATCATAAAAAGGTGCAAAATGCATGGTATAAAGTAGCACTTCCTGTCAGCTGATAGTGATGAAAAAGTTTTTATAACATCTCGGGCGTGTAGTTGTCTTAAATATGAAATTTCAGTTTCACAGAACTTTTCGTTTCCGCGCGGGAGTTACCACACACACAGACCTTTTTTTTTCAAGATCCCAATACTTTCACTTACCTATATATTTCATATACGAGTATAGGTAAGTGAAAGTAAAAAAAGTAGTTTAATCAATACTTTTTTAAAGAATCAATAAAAAATAATTTTTATTCTGAAACATTTCGTTTCCTGAGAATGATATACTTAGTATGATATACAGTGAACAGAGGAAGTCCAATTTGTCTAGCTTCATTTAATACATATTTATTTAGTCAGACAGTAAAGTATTTAAAGTTATTATAAATAAAAGATACAAATAAAAACAGATAACAACATGGAATGAGTTTAGTTAAGTATTACCAAAGTCCGGATTTATCTGATATGTGGGGAAGATTGATTTTTGAGGAGGTGGATAAATAATCGGTGTTTGAAGGTGGTTAGGGATGGCACTATAAGGAGGGAGATGGGGAAAGAGTTCCAAACTGTGATAGCGCGGATGATAAAGGACTTGAAATAAGAAGCAGTTCTATGAGAGGGTAAATATAAATTGGTAGGTTGAAATCTTGTGTTTAGGGTATGAGGAGTATGGAGGTCAAAGATATAAGAAGGTTTTCCGGTTCACAAGGATTGGAATAAGAAGATGTCAAGTAGGTATTTTCTTCGAAATGCGGGATAGAGCCACATTTGACCATAATACCAGTGAGAGGCGTGTGACTGTCTGCAGAGGTGGTACATAAATCTAACAAACCTATTCATCGAGCTTTTGAGCCTCGTATCGTTTTCGCCACTGAGTCCTCCACATACTAGGCATCCATAGTCAAAGTGAGGGAGGATGAGAGAAGATACTAAGAGATGACGGGTACTTCTAGGAAAAGTCACGGAAACATAATTTAGTACTTTCGATAAACCTGTGTTGTACTTGCATAGACATGTATTTTTAATATATTTTTTGTATTATTTAAGTAAACCATTATCTCTCCTCGGCGGTGACTGTTGGTACCCTGTGTACAGGTTAGTACCCCCTTTGTACACCAGGTGGCGGGCGGGACCAGACGCCTGGATTCCGTTAAATAAGAGACGGCCGCGCGTCGCGAATCCGATATGAGGAGGAAGTCTTTATGTGCTTCGCCGTGCCCCGGCCCTACGTGAGCCACATCTTGCTGTCGAGGTGGACGCTCCACGGTGACAGTGCTTCTATCTATGTATCCTCTATCCGCCAATCGTCTGCGAGCTTGAGTATCATCTTCCTTCCTCCTGGGGTATCATTGTTTCCAAAGAAAAGTGGGAGAGGAGGAAGAGTTTCATCTTCAACTCAACTAGAGAACAACGGAAAGTTTAATAAAATAAAATAAAGTTTTTTTTAGGAGTACTTAGGATCAATTCCTAGCAAGTGTTCCAGAAAAACAATATTGGTTAAATGACCATCTTACGAACTTTTGATATTTTCTAAGTGAATATCCTTGTGTATAATGGGCTCGAAAATAATTACTTTCACTTACCTTTATATGAAATATATAGTAAGGGAAAGTATTGCGATCGTGAAAAAATTCGAATTCAAGTTTTTAATGGAAATACACGTTGTAGGGTCCCCTGAGTCCAAATGACCAAGGCCCGCAAAAACATTAAGTCGTACGAAACTGAAATTTCATATTTAGATCAACTATACGGCCGAGATTTTACAGCAACTTTTCCATCAAAATCAACTTACCAAAAGAGCCACTTTATACCATGCAGATTATCTCAAACACGGCTCTTACGATATTGATTAAACTCACTATATGAGAGATTCACCAGAACTTAATAGGAACTTATTAGGAACTTAATATCATGGCCTAATATCAGGGCTTTACGTTGATAATCAAAATTATCCTTACCATCCATAACTCGGCGTAGGCTGAAAAGGAGTTGGATGAGGGACCTCCTGACCTGAAAATATAGTTGTGCTTAATGTCAGGAGGATGCACCACTGGGTGCTGTCTCCCTCATGCCTGCCCACGCCATGTTTACTTAGATTTTATCACATTTGCTGATTGTAATTTTTGTTTACAGGTGTAAATACAATATTAAGTGAAAAAAAAAAACATTATCTTTGAATACCAAAGTTACTATTTACAAAATACTTATCAAACCCTTATGGGCATACGGGATAGATATGGGGCTCTACCAAAATCTCCTACATCCAAATAATTCAGTCTTATCAATCGAAAACATTACGAAAAATCGTGGATGCACCGTTTTATGTATGAAACGAGTTACTTCACAAGTACTTGGACATACTCACAGTTTCACACACAGCCACAGTATATTATAAATAAAATTCACGACAGACTGACTTACAAAATTAACCTATCGGCCCTAACACTTAAATTCACCACCAATCCATACCTATAATATATATTGACCTAGAGATGCCTTGAGTTAACCTACTTTTCGGAAGTTAACATGTTTGCTTGCAGCATTTTTTTTTTTTTTTTTTTTTTTTTTTTTTTTTTTTTTTTTTTTTGCTGGTGGCAAATAGCAATTTGCTCAAGAAAAATTGTAAATAAAAAAATAATAATACAATTTTTATCAAGGAAAAATAACATTCTTCCATTAAAGTTTAATAATATACTTGTAAATAAACAGAAAGACCTAGCGAGACAAACTCCAGCTAACAATGACTGTTGGCTTTGACCCGCCTAGGTTCTGGTACATTACTTGAGCAGGACCCCTGACAGCCTCCATTCTACTTTGCTATACATTATCCCACTCCGCTTCCTCAATTACATCTTAATTATTGTCAAGCTTCCACAGTTATCATCCGAGTCGCTGGTCCCGAGGATAAAACCTTAATGACGCTCAACAAACAAGTGGCGTAGTCTGACAGCCGCGAAATATACCACATTTTCAACAAAAATAATAAAAAGAATATAATATTAATAGGGGTGTTGCCTTGCTTGGAAGGATATTCGCGGTACGGTGTTTATGTTCCAGCTTGCTGTGATCAGAAATCAAGGATTTACAGGTTTGTTACAACAATACTACAAAACATCTGCTGAAATTGAGAAGCATCTGTAAGATCGTTGATTTATTAATTTAACGTCCCTTTTAGCAAGTTTATCTAATCGGACGATGCTGCAGGGGAACTCCTAAATTTTGTCTATCCAGGTTTAATTAGGATAGGGATCTTTAACGAGTACCTGACATTTTCAAAGGTTCCTCGGGACCATCTTTTTACTTCCCCTATGAAGAACGGCATAACATAGGACCCCCTGCAGGTTTGAACTCGCGACATTAGGCATTAAAGGCTGCTATGCTAGTTGCGATGCCACAGGTGACCCCAACATCTGTAGGCTCGGCCTCAAGCTTTTAAAGATGAATATTAATTGTCAAACTGAACTATGATTTAAGTGTTTAAATACATTACTAAATGATATAAAGGGTTATAATGATAACGTTCATAAGCCATTTTTTAACAACGTTAGTGTACATAAAATTGATAAAACTATATAAAATCGGAATACAAATATGTTCAAATACCGATTTATTTAACAATATTCTATAGTAACTTTAAGGAATCAATTTTTAACCGATTAAATAGGAGTGTATCGGTCTGAATCCAGCTGTAGTGAAGTGGCTGGAATAAAAACCTTCTATACCAAAGTAGCGGATTCAGGTCTCCTGAATGGCACTTAAAGGGTTAGACAATTGTTAATTATACCATCCTTCGGAAAGGACGTATAATAGTGTGACGCCTGTATGATGTCAGGCATCCCTATCCAAATAAAACCTGGATAGGCAAGATTTAGGACTCACACTGTAGATCGTCCTATTAGCCATAGTAGCATAAGGTGACAATTAATAAAAAACAAACAACTTTTACATGAACTTTCACTCCATAATAATTTTGCTATTCTTGGTACAATGGTAGTTTTTAATCAAAAGGTTACACTTTCAATGTTGCCCGCAACATTTTAATGCCTTCAGGATCCATAAAAAAGTTTTTAATCCTTTGACTAAATGTTTCTTTTTTCTTCTTGATCCAGACGTCAGAGCGACCCTTCAACACATGCTATTAGAGGAAGATCTGGAAGGACTGGTAGCCAAAGATGTGGTGAGGATTAGTATCCCAGGAGCTGTTCGGCAGGATGAAAAGAGAAGGATCGACCACTATTAGCTCCTGATTTACAAGACTCACTTCAAGAACCGGATCCTCGTTTAGTGGAGGATTAGCTAATCCAACTTGGGCTAATTGGCAGCTACGGCTCCATCAAAGCGCCCGCGTTCCAGGAGAGGATGAACTGAACTATAACAGCGGATTAACGGCAAATCTTGTCTCGGATCTATAAATTATTCATGAATGCATGCATAGCTACGGAAACCTGAATCGCAACCATTTATACTAGAGAAAAGAAATATCAGAACAGAAATAACGCGAAATGGTGGATTGAAAGTACACAGGACAATTAAGATTTGATTTCTTCGCTATATATATATATATATATATTATAATATATATATATATATATATATATATATATATATATAATATATATATATATTACATCACTAAAAAAAATTTCCATGCAGCATGCTCTTAATTTGCAGGGCTATTTATAACTTGATAATTTCTCAATGTATAAATTATTAATGCTAATATAGGATAAAAAATTAATTAATTTATTTCCAACGTTAACATCAAGCGAGGCAGAATATTTGTTAATGACAGGTCAATAAAGTTTCCATACACTTTCAACATTAATCCTATTTGTTGTACTATATTTTATTAGTATTATCTGTATAAACAGTATCTCTATACCCAACTATAAGCTCAGTATTAGCTTTACTTGTGCATGAGAAACTGATTTCTTTTCAATATGCGCGTTTATCGTGATTTAGGAGAGAGCTTATGGTTCGTTATCAAATGCAGGGCTTATGTCTAAGAAAAATTGTACATCTATTGAATAAGTCACATATTAATGTACAGCATGTGCTAAAAAGACATAAATGGCTAAAATCACTGGAGGATAGACTTGATGACACAGGAAACTGAAGAATCACCACAGGCGAGTCATCCTTGCTGAAGTCCATGCAAATCCTCACACAACTATAACCTCAATTGCCAACAGAATAAATAGTTACTATGGAATTCAAGTCCATCTAGAAATATTCTAAGAAGGGAAGGAAGTGGTCGAGTGGCAAGAAGAACACCCTTCATCAGTAAGATAAAACTTGAGAAGGGGCTACAATTTGCCAGGGAGTTTGTAAATAAACAGATTAACTGGGAAAGGGTCATATTCTATGACGAATCCAAATGTAATATTTTTGGAGCAGATGGAAGGTGGAAAAGTTTCGAATTTCTCTAATTCCTATATTTGCATTTATCCAATTATATTTATTTAGTTACTTGGGTATATATATATATATATATATATATATATATATATATAGAGAGAATGAGAATAGAAGATGAGATGAGAGTATAGAGAGAGAGAGAGAGAGAGAGAGAGGATAATAAAACATTTTATTGAACATAGTTTATTTTCTCTAATAGAAATATAATTATGGTAACATACAACTGAAAACAGGGTCTTTCTTTCTCAACATATCATACTGTTCTTAAAACACCATTTCTTCAATCTAGACACTAACACTAGGCAGGGGCAGGTTTGCATTCATGTCCAAAAAATATTGCTTTTGGTGCCATGACTGCTCAATCCAAATGGAATGGCCAGTATAATATTTACCAGCGTTGAATCCTTTTGTATTGAGTTCAGACTTATATTTTATTCCAGCAACAACCCAGAATCTGCTTAGTCAATTTCGTTAAGGGCAATGTATTTTTTAGATTCATCGTTTGTTCAGATTTTAAAAAATCTATTAAATATCTTATTAAGAACTGAGCCTTTTAGAATTACCTCTGACGGGCATCCAGCACACATCTCAGCAGATACACAATAAACACATATTGCACAGAACACCAATAGAATACAAATATTCACCTATACAATTGACAGAAATGAAACCCTAACTTGAACAACTGTATAACACGGTGCAGTATTTTATATATATAGTTATCGACAGTTATACAGAATGGTTTATTATTTCCAAATAACTATTTTAGGGTATAACTGTTTATAAATTCATTTATAGACAGTTGACCAAAACGAAAAAAATAAAGAAAATTTCAAGAAAACGGCCTAAAATGTTTTATTACCATTGCTAACTTCAAAAACTATATCTCTTCCATTTCTAAACCCATTTCAATGATTATTTTTTCGTTTTGTAGAAAATTTAATTCTCTATAGCACTAGCTAAACCAAGATAAGTTCACGATTACGTTCCAATCTGAGATAAAAAAAAATTCTATTCATTTATTAAATGGTATTTATGTATATACAAAAATAAATGAATTATTGAATGATATCACTTGTTAAAAATAATCGCCGCCTCTTTATAACTAAATGGCTAATATCAACGTCTAGGCGTTAGGATCATCTTTAGATGTCCTGGTTTTTTGTGCCGAATTTCAAAAACATTGTTCAAGAACTTTCGGAGAAAAACCGCGTAGGGCGTACAGGAAGCGGTGGAAGGATTTTTTGGGGGGTTCTACGTATGTTGAAACGTAAGCCATCAAATTTTTAGTGGGGGTAATTTTTCTTTTTTGGTCGAATACAAAAGTTCAGTATTTATAGTAATAACTAAAATTAAAAACAAATGTATATACATATATTAAAATAAATTTCCCATCATTTAACAGGATAAATACGATTTCTTTCAAATTACTAGATAACTCGGGAAGGTTCCCACAGATCAGCCTGTAGAGACGACATTCAGATGACCCTCCTGAACGACTTTAGATAGACCCCAGGACTGCAAAGAGATTTGGAAGGGGGAAGACCGTGGCCCAGGAAGTGGCGGCGCTGATCAAAGCGTTCTGTGTCGCCTCTATTGTTCACCGCGGGCCTACTTAGCAGTGCTCTATCATCGCTGTCCTCAGGTCTCTCGTTGGCATCTTCAAGGAGGCCATGCTGTGGATTCCGATCGCGGTGGAAAGTATGTTAAGGACTCCCCCATCAGCCATCATCATGTATCATTTGTTTGCCCGGGAAATAGGGAAGGTCTTAATTTTAGGTCTTTTCTTTAAATACTCCACTATATCGATGGTTCTAAACAAACATTTTTCGCGTGCCCCTTAGTTCTATCAGTAAAGGACAGGGTCCCCTTAGAAAAAAAAAATCGGGATTATATATAATAATAATAAATTCTTTATTTATTCTGGGACAATTCCCTTCAGAATACTGTTAAAGAAAAATTAAATTAGAGCTTCAGTGTCTTAAAGTAAAAAAAAAAAATAAAAAATAATAATAATAAATAAATAAAAAGCAAAAGAAATTACAAATAAAATGAATAATATTTATAAATTCATAGGTGGCTTCTTATAATAATTTAGAAAAACAAACAAAACAAATTAGACAAGAATAAAAAAATAGAGATATGTTCATATATACAGTGCAAAATAAATTACGCTTAAGAACATGCATAAAATAAAATCCATAAATCTATAATATACAAAATAAAATGTGATAAATAATCGTTTCTCTCTGCTGATTTTTATTAAAATTTGCAAGTCACTTGAGGTTATTTGAAATTGGATAGACAGGAAGTGTTAGAATAAACGGGATTTGAAGGTCAGAAGAGTATTGGAATTACGGATATAAGAGGAAATAGAATTCCATATGAACGAGGATTGGATAAGGAAAGATCTGTCGAAAGCTGCAGTTCGATGAGGCGTTATATAGAGGTCTAAAGACCGCGAACGAGTGTTTGCGGGAGTGGATGGAGGATTTAAATCAAAATATATCAGAAATGTAGATGGACGTTGAGATCGGAGACCTTGGAAGAGAAAGATACCAAGAAGTACTTATAACGGTCGGAAGGGTAAAGCCATGTATATATATACACACATATACACTTTTCTTGTAGCATTGGGTTATAACAATGTTATAACATCCAGATCGTATGTTTTTTTCAATTAATTTAATGAGTTTGTTGAGCTCATGTTTGTTTCTTTATAATTATTAAATTAATTGTAAAAAGATATTGGATATAATTAGTTGACCATTGAGAATTACTGGAAGGAATTAGTCTGGGTGGCGGTGAGTAAGTGAAATAACTAAATAGTTTCAACTATTTATTGCTTGCCAACGTTTCGACCCCCCTTGTGGGTCATCATAAGGACGTATGGTGGGCGAAAGGAAACTGACTAATTCCTTCCAGTAAAGATATGTTGCTTAATTAACTTAAACATCGATTTGTGATGTGTTAATGTTCGATTAGCTTCAAATAACTTTAAACCAATTTATCCTTAAAAGAAAAAATTAATCAACATTATTTACAATAATAAATCAATCATACATTAATGTTACATAACAATCTCACCTAAAAGAAATATCGATTTTTAAAGTCAATTTGTCTAACAAAATCTATTTAAAATTAATTTAATCTACACAAAACATCTTCTCTTAACAAACTCATTAAAATAATTCATTTAAAGAAAAAAAAACATATGATCTTGAGGTTATAACATTATCTTCCAATGCTACAAAAAAAGGGAATAATTCACTTTTACACACACACACACGTATACATATACATATACATATATATATATAACGAATAATACTAAGGCCCGGTTGAAAAATATAAAAGATACCATAAATTATAAAACAGATTGAAAACACCTCTCACAAGCAGTTCTTGCTACAATTGTGATATTAAAATTTGTAAACCTTACCTTAGTGACCTATATTTAATAATAAATCAGTGTATACTTACTACAGTAAATAGTATGACCCTAATTCATCAGGGGCGAAAGAATATGTCAGTTAAATGGGTATTTTTTCCTTAGTGTTAATTTAAAAAACAAACCAATTTTATGACATAAATTTTTGACAAAATTTTAATCAAAAATGGATAATTTTTTAAATTTTAAATGAATTTCGGGTAAATATAATTTTTTTGTAACATTGTTATGCATATTTTTGGTAATGTTTTTAGTTAATATTTAAAAAGTTATTTTATAATGTTAATTGATAATTTTTTGATGTATTTAGTGAGTCCTGATGATGGGGAAGGCCCTCGAAATGTTGGCTCGTTTTAAAGTTAATTGTAATAAACTGTATTTGGAAGATTTAGAAACCTACAAATTATTTATTATCATTTTTCATTCTTCCAATTAACCTATTTTTATTATTAATCAATTTACTAAATTAGAGGGAAAAAAAAATGTAAATAAAATACAAAAATCAGACTTTATTGATAAATATAAACAAATAAATTACCACTTGACAACAAAAGAGGGAAAGGTTAATTGATTTAATAACACAGATTGCAATTTGTACAAAATTATGTCATTTCCTTTCATCTTGAAAAATTTGTGTCGACAAGTGCTCTGTGAAAAGCTATATCACTTTCACATATAATTTCTGATGGTGAAACATCAGGAAAGTAATCTTCTGGTTCTGGTACGTTGTAGATGTCCTGGGTTTCTATTGCAATGTTGTGGAAGACAGCTACAGCTACAATAATATTTAGGGCTTTTTTTGGATCCATTCGAATTCCATTGGCAAGGCAAGGAAATCTTCTTTCCATAAACCTGAACGCTCTCTCAATGATTGTTTGATTTTTGTGTGACAATTGATTTTTCTTCAGCAGCATTTGTTGGGTTTAAAATTGGTGTCAGTAAATATGTTTTGCAGCCATAACTACTATCTCCTAGAAGCCAAAAATCTCCAAATTCTCTTGACTCAAATCTCACTCGTAATGCACTTTAATTGAAAATCCAACTGTCATGCACAGAGTCAGGATTTTCAAGTTCCCATCGCACACTACTTGTATATTTAATGAAAACCACCCTTTTCTATTTCAAAATAGTTTTGTATTAGCTTCACTTAGAGACTGGATTTTAATATGAGTGCAGTCAATCGCACCAATTACTCAAAGAAAACATTTTATCCTGTAGAAATCTGACACTGTTTTGTTTTTATCAACTTCTGTTTTTAATTAAATTGTCGGACATTTTAATTAAATCACTTGACTTCCTGGCTATTAATGCTGTTATGCATGGAATAATTCTATAAACTGTAGATTTATCAATATTAATGATGTCGCTAAGAACCTGCTGGTAACTACTAGTAGCATAATACCTCTTGAGGTTAAGTAGAATATGATGCAAAATCATTAATATTAAAAATGTCAATCATATTTAGCACTGTTTCTTTTTGAAATCTATACCTTCTTATGAATTCCACATCATCCTAAATTTCAATGGAATTCCTCCTTACTTTGTAAAGCTTGTTCCTAGGAAGTATATATATCAGTAGCATTATATCTTCATCTGATGTTGAATATTTATCTGAAGAGATTGTGTTCATTTTTCCTCGGTGTATTGGGATAAATGTTACGAAAATATTCAGAAAAAAACAAACTAAAACTGACACACACAATGTTTCAAAGAGTAACTGGTTTGAAGGTGTTATGGATGTTCCTGTTTGTAGGATATGATTCAAAATCATTAATATTAAAATTGTCAATCATATTTAGCACTGTTTCTTTTCTAAATCTGTACCTTCTTATGAATTCCACATCATCATAAATTTCAAATGGATTCCTCCTTACTTTGTAAAGCTTGTCCCTAGAAAGTACATTTACCAATAGTATTATATCTTTATCTGATGTTGAGTATTCATCTGAAGAGATTGTGTTCATTTTTCTTCGGTGTATTAGGATAAATATCACGAAAATATTCAGAAAAAAACAAACTGAAACTGACACAGACAATGTTTGAAAGCTAAAGTAACAGTAGAAAGGTAACATTGACATCGGATAATCGAGGTAGGAAGGTGAATTAACTTAACACCATCACTTAACATAGAGTTAGGGCTAATTATGATTGGTGCAATGGAATTTCTGCTAACCCGTGATTTACTTATCCAGATTAGTAAAGTTAAAGTTAAACACGGTAGGTGCAACCGGGCCTAATTGTTGTAAATATTAATAATGTAATTCTTTAACATTTTTTCAACTATATTAATAATAAACTAGCTATCACGACATACAAATACCCAAGAATTTTCAATAAATTAGTATCGAAAGATCAAATTTCCTTCTTATAAATGTTTTGTTTCATAAGCAATCCATATTGTCAGTGACATTTTTACTTCTTGATCCTAGCAGAAGACCACTCATTCAGAATAATCCTTGGACAGGACAACTCCTGGGACTACCTGAGGAGACCGGAAGAAGGGTGGATATAGAAATCATTCCTCACTTCCGGAAGCTATTCACCGTGACTTCACTAAGCCAGCTCACAGCCCTAGTTCGACAAATTACTTTGTGTGGAGGGGCGTTCTTATTGTGTTGCAGGAGGCAGCATTAAGTGTTCCTCCATGTTCTTAAAACAGGTTTGGAATAGTGCTAGAACTCAAAAATCAGTATCAGAGGGTTCACCAAAAAGTCCGCTTCCTCCAAAAAAATATACTATTACAACCCATGAACAGCCTAGGGTTCAGTATATGTAGAAATTCGTCCTGTTTATAGGAGTAACAGTGTTGTGTGTGCAAGGAGGTGATTAGGCCATCACAAAAGCCGCTAGAATTTATCCCTAATTTTTGGGTACCCACTTTATAGAGGCTGGGTGTGCCCAAAGTGAGGACTGCCTAATCCAGGGTCGAATTAAGATCATAGATTAAATAAAAAAAATTAAGAAGTGTTAGCTATAAAATAGTTAATGGTTTAAAGTACAACAAGACAAAATAACTACCTACCAGTATCATTTTCAACACTATTTTCGAACATTGCTAAGTCACGAGAAAAGAGTGTTGAATCAATTTCAAAAAAACAGAGACATCTGCAATCCATCAAGAATTAAAAGCACCAACTATGAAGATTTTTATTTTAACTTACCTATTAATGAAATATATATTAAGGTAAAGTATTACGATTATAATGATTTTCGAATTCCAGTTTTCAACGGAAATACACGTTTAAGGGTATTAAACCGTTATTTGTGTGTATGTGTTTTAAGTTTAGCACGATAACAAGCCGTCGTTTGGAACTGAAATTTCTTATTTAAGACAACTATATGCCTGAGATGATACAACAACTTTTTTATTGAAAATGGTGGTAACTAGCAGAACCACTTTATACAATGCATTTAGCACCTTTTTTATTATTATCTCAAAAACGGTTCTAACAATTTTGATTAAACTCGCTATATCGATGTAAAATTAAATGGGCTTTCTGATTGAAATTGTCTGACAAGGCTTAAATGCCGATATTTTCTTCCTATAAAGTACCTTTAATCTTACAGATTCAAATTAAATAACCATATCATCTTTTTAGATTGATATAAAGTGGCTGAATATAAATGTTGAATGACATTTATAACAAACTAAAGGAGAAAAGAACAAAGAAATTTTAAAAATGTAGATGAAAGATTATTGTATAATATAACGTTGGAAAGCTAAAATTCTACGGAAAAGATTTCAGAAAAAAAAAAAAAAAAATATATATATATATATATATATATATATATATACAAATTTGTAAAAGGTAATGTAAAACTTATTTAAATTAACTTAAAACTTTTTTTTTATAGCAAGTCGTGAGTTTTCCGCACCGGATTTTTTTAAAAGTAAAAAAAAAAAGTTTTCGAATCAGCAAAGTACATAACGAACCCTATTTCAATCAGATCACAGCTACTAGATTATCCCAGCGGAAATGAAAAAAATAAAACGTTTAGGTAATTTCAGCAACATTGAAATTACGTATTAGTTATAAGATTACAAATAAATTTGTATAATTTTTAAAATTCAGAAGCTTTTCCACGTCAATTCTTCATTTACACTTCAAGGCGTTTTGCCCTGTCACATCTCTCACGCTTTGGGGAGAAAATTACTTCCATTTTGTTTGTATTTTATAGTTTGTATTGTTCCCAGATGACAATATCCCAGCCGTTATCACCCACCATAACGAAGACAATCTCTAGCTACGAAGAAAAAAAGAAGTGCACTAAGAACTATTGCCGGATGGGGATAATGACGAAGCTAGTGACGTCAGGGTACGCGCTCCGTGAATAATATCCCAACCGGGGGGAAATATAGTCATAGCGATTGTAGTAACGGGGTATCTATAATATTATAGAGAAATCTTCGATGGTTAAGAACTTTTAAAATAAGTTAGAAATGAAAAAAAGTTTAAAGAATTACACCGAGTTTTGATAGAAACATGTGTTTTATTAAATAATATGTTATATTATT
Source organism: Piezodorus guildinii (assembly GCA_023052935.1). NCBI lineage: Eukaryota > Metazoa > Arthropoda > Insecta > Hemiptera > Pentatomidae > Piezodorus > Piezodorus guildinii. The sequence continues at coordinate 92,411,608 of CM041294.1, forward strand.
ACATACAGCAAACAGTAGCTATTATCTGTTTTTCACCATTCTCTTATACAAATTTGTATATAAAGTGATATTTTACTTTAATTTACTTATATATGAAATAAAGAGTAAGGGAAAGTATTGCGATCGTGAAAATGGGTCTATGTGTGTGTTTTTTGTTTAATAATAAATGATAGTTTGTGAGTCCTGAAGATGGCGAAGGACCCCGAAGCGTTAAATCCTTATTGTTACTGATGTAAAAATAAACTTTTTAGGAAGATCTAGTAAGCATTTAATTTATCTACATTTCAGAAGTAACTGGAGGAATGTACATATTTTTGGGAAAATAAGTTTCGTTCTGATCTTAACTGTTGTATTGGCAATAGTCAAAGATTTTATATATAGGGTGAAAGTAATGAGGGGAAAGTTGTTACAAATCTATCAAATAACATTGTTATTAATTATTTCCACTTTTTAGATTATTATAAGTAGAAAAATACGAAACGCAGTTGTAAATAGAACAGTCGTTAAAAAAATAAAATAATAATAATGAAACTGATTGCATTGCAGACGATTTGTGGTCAGGCGTAATATGACAGTTGTCTCTTTAAAGATATAAAAAAAAAAAGCAAAAAAAAAAACTAATAACATACATTTACAACATTATAGGCAGACCAAAACCAGACATCAGTTAATCACTAGAATCTGTAAGTCAGAATGAAATTAAATATTGGCGACTTGGTAACTTTTGAAACGAAATTAAATTTTGAAACCTATTTCAAAAGACTTTTTTGAGTTCTTTAGATAAAATCGGTTGATTAATTTCGATAAAACTAAACGATTATAGTATAAATTAGATGAGATGTTCAAAAAAATTACAAACTAATAAGTAACACTTACTGTAATTCTGTGCCGACGTTTCGGCCTACGTACGTTGTGCCCCTTCTCAGAGTCACACTGATGAAGGCCCACATTGTAAACCGAAAACAAAATTAAAATAAGTGCTGCTTTTTAATGTGTGTTTTCTTCTGATGACCATCTTCCTCATCTAATATTCTCAACTGTCAATTAAACTCCATCATTAAAATATAAATGTATCGAAATATCAATTTTGTAAAAACCGTTTGGAACTTATTTGAAAAATAAAAATCTTAAACTGTTCAAAAATAAATATCCAAAAGTAGGGGTTGAATAATTAAATCTCTTAGAAAAGATATTGTATAATTTTAGGATAAATAATAATTTACTCCTCTCTAATTTATTATAAAATGTTTAGAATTTATTTCATAATGCACAATATATATATATATATATATATATATATATATACACACACACACACAAACTTATATTAAACTAAGTAATCTATATAATTACCATAACTAATTGAGGCTATAACTAAAGTGATAACTTGAATGAGGCATAGATAGGTTTAGGCATTGATTGATTGTAATTTCATTCATTGAGTGAATCATTGATAACAACGGGCCAACTCTATGACCGAGAGTCGTCTACTCAAATTATCAATGGAAACATTATTGATTATAAATAATATGTCATTTGTATTTTTTTTTTTTTTTTTTTTTTGTTAATCACATGTGTTCCGATACTTTTCATATAATTTAACCCTTATTACAGGTATCACGTTCATTGGTATCAAAGGCACAAATGAAAACCTTATATAAAATCTTTGAATATCGCCAATACAACACTCAAAATCAAAACGAAACTCATTTTCCAAAAAATATGTACAGCCCACATGAAACATAGATAAATTAAATTGTTTTTAGATCTTCCTCAAAAGTTTATTTTTACATAAGTAAAAATTAGGAATCAACGTTTCGGGGGTCTTCACCATCTTCAGGAGTCACAAACTATCATTTACTATTTAAAAAAATCTTAGTACTAATAAAATTCAATATTAAAATTAACAATGTTACATAAAAGCCTATATTGTACTGCAAATTAACTTTTCTAAAATCTATCGCTTTCCAACGGTATGTTATACGTCTATATTAACACTTATCTTTCAGGAATAATTTTTTGATGTCTTGGTTTCAGAAAATTTCATTTTCCCTACCAAAGAAAATAAAAGATTTCCTGAAAAATCTCTTATAGTACCTTCTGGAAATCATTGCCGAAAGGATGCAATTGATCCCGAGATTAGACGATGCGTTGGTTAATACTTTAACCGAGTTTAATCGGCGCTTAAGCACTCCCCCGATCAAACATACGCCTACATCGACGGGGGAGACCGACCCCAACGACATGCTAGGCTGGGCCTACTGAAAAGAAAAGGGTCACGCGGAACACTTCCGTTAGCTCTTCCACCTCCACTGCACTATACAACATTACTCCCCATTGTTCCACAATAATGCGCACCAAATATTTCTATAAGCCTTCACTGCGTGTACTTTCCCAGGGTTCGAAATGCGTTGGTGTGTCCCCTTTTAGGGTAGCATCAAGTACGTAAGGTACGGTACCCCTACATCAGCTCAAGTCAGTTTTGAAATGAAAAAAAAAAATCTTTGCGATGTCAGGTAGTCGTTAAATCGATCCCTATCATACTAGTTGAACCTTGGCAGGAAAACTTGTGTAATATTGTCCGTTTAGCCACAGTAGCATAAATTGACGTTAAATGAATAAACAATAAAGATATCTAAATCTAAGAATTTAAAAACCTGGCTGGCACAACACACGACTTTCACTTACGTCTGTTAATAAAATCAAGTGAAGAATTTTCAAATAAATTAATATAGGAAAAATTAAGGAACAAAATGAATTTTTTAGAGATGAAATTAGGTCAACGAATTAATTAAATTGTATTTCATTAAATAATGCACTGTATTATTTATTAAATTGTCTATAAAAATTGGGTAGTTTTATCAGCTTTTCATCACTCTTCATTAACTTTTACAAATTTGTGTATATGATAATATTTTTTTCTAAAATCATTAGCTTTCTAGCGGCATATTATACATCTATATTCCTATTCTAATGTATAATAAGCTGCGTTAAAAAGATATATTTTTTTTTTTTTATTTACTAGTTCGGGGAACGGCGTGGTCTAGTGGATAGAACGCTAGTCTACTGTGCTCCGGGTCCTGGGTTCGAATCCCGGCTGTGGCAGAATATTATTTATTCTGTTAATTCAGTCGGGAGGTGACCCTAGGGTATGGAGACCCTCCTAGGGCAGACACAGCCTCTATAAAGTTGGTACCCAAAATTGTTGGGGAAAAACCTGGCGGCTGAGCGTGATTAAGGCCTAATCACCTCATTGCACTGCCGTTGGCCTAGATCTATATAGATCTACAAATCTCTATATGTACTGAGCCCAAGACTCTTCATGGGTTGTAGTGGTACAGGTTTTTTCTACTAGTCCCACTTTATTCACCCCTTTTTTTTTATTGATAACAAGATATGTTTAAATTTTTCGAATCTACAAAATAATAGTTACTTTAGAGAAAGAAATTTGGAAAATTCGACATGCAAGCCATGTCGATCAGAATTAAAACTCTATTATATTATATATATTTAATCCCATTAAATTTCACCGCGATATAGTGAGTTTAATCTAAATTATTACAGCCGTTTTTCAGATAATCTTAAAATAGTGCAAATGCTCGGTATAAAGTAGAGCTTTCGGTCAGCTAATTTCAGTGAAAAATGTCTGTAACATCTCGAGCAAATACGCTTCTGAAATATGGAATTTCAATTTTATTCAACTAATCGTTTTCGAGCTAGACGGACCACATGCTAACAAAAACACATGCCATTTAGCGGGAATGAAACCTCGTATTCGAACATTTTCAACATATCAATACTTTCCCTGACATAATATTTCATATATAGGTAAGTGAAAATGACAAAAATTATACTTTGTGAATATTGTTTTTTCCTCAGTAATTATACAATTCCTATTAGTGATGAAACATTGTGGCTAGTAAAACAATAACTTGCAGTGTTGTAGAACTAATGGATTCCAAAAAATAGTAATGTGTGAATCACCATAATTATAGTTTTTTTTTTTACAATGACATCTTCTATTTGAATGTGTTGTGAAGAAAACTGAGAATTCATACTCGAATTAATTAATTTCTTTATATATTTTTTTCTAAATAGGTCTAGCGATCGGTTTATCTTTTGTTTATATAAACCAACAATTTATAAAGCGTTGAAGGAATCCCATTTTGTAGGAAGAATTAGTGGATATGAGGAACAATGCCTTTCCTTATTCCAACTCTGAGAAAGAATAACGTAGTAATTATTTGTCGAAAAAAACTTTTTTTTTTCTTTTCGACATTCTCACGATATTTGGAGTTTATACATACCCAATATTCATTTGAAAAAACAAATTAATTAGTCTCTCAAGACTTGAATATCTCATTATTGTAAATTGCCTTAGCACTTCTTGTGAGATTTATTTTGGAAGAAAGGCGCCTGTTGTGAAAAATAATAGTTTCTTAAGAAACAGATTTCACAGAAGACGTCATTCAACATTAATAATCTTCTGTTTCAATTTAACAAAAAGTATTTAAATTATTACTGGTTCTTAAAAAAAGACTCTTAAAGTTTTATTATATTGGGTTGTGTCACATTAAATGTCCGCTTTCAAGGTAAAGGATTTTTATTAAAAATACGATATGAAAATAAGATAATTTTATTCGAAGTATTTACCTTCTTTTTCTACACATTTCTCCAAACGTGACACCAACTTTTTTATCCCCGAACTGAAAAACTCTGAGCTTTGAAGTGAAACAAAATCTGAAACGTACTTTTCACTTGATCATCATTTTCCAAAAGTTTTCCTTTGACGAAGTTGTCTAAATTCCTGAACAGATGGTAATCTGTTGGAGACAAGTAGGGAGAATAAGGTGGGTGCAGAAGAACTTCGTAGCCCAGTTCTTTCAATTTTTGCACGGTATGTTTTGAAACATGGGGTCTAGCGTTGTCGTGTAAGAGTATAGGACCCTTCCGATTTACCAATCCAGGTTTTTTTTAGTCATTTTGTGTGTATTTGGCCAATTTCATTGCAGTACGTTGCAGAGGTAATGGTTTCACCTCTAGGTAAAAAGGAATAATGAATTATCCCAGCCATACTGTAACCATCAATTTTTTGGGATTTGCCCCGGGGTTTCGTCGATATTCAACCATTACCAACCATTCAACTGCCCTGTCCGACGCTGATTGTCATATGCGATCCATTTTTCATCGCAGGTAATTATTCTTTCAAGGAAAGGCTCGGTTTTTTGCCTCGCAAGCAAAGAAACGCAGGTCTCAGGGCGTTTCAATTGCTGCCGCTAAGTGAGATCATAAGGTACCCATGTATTGAGCTTTTTTACATTCCCAATACACTTTAAATGTCTGGAAACGGTAGATGCACCTGCATTTAGTTGTGCTGAGAGTCCTTTAACTGTTTGGTAGGGGTTTCCTTCTACTGTATGTTTGAGGACATCGTTGTCTATTACGGGCGGAGGTCTTCCTCGGGGCAAGTTTTCCAAGTCGGTATCCCCAGCTGAAAACTTAGCAAACCAACGGCGAATGGTCCGTTCATTAACACTCCCTTCCCCAAACGCCTTGTGAATATTTCTAGCGGCCTCAGCTGCTGAATAGCCGAGTTTAAACGCGTACAAAAATATTACTCAAAAATCGCGTGTTTCCGTATTCATATTATGAGGTATACTAAAAAGTGGATAATTAATTAGGAAGCTAATGTTTATAATTCAAAGTTAAAGTAACTGTTTACTTTAAATATGTAAACATTCGGAAGAAAACAAGAGAGACCTGCAAAATCCTTTATGCATTTCAGAAACTATAAAAACGGACATTTCATGTGAAACAACCAGATAATTTTTATGTTTCGGACAAGCTATATATATATAAAAGAAGAAATCAAGTATTAGTACACTGAAACTATAGAATATTAAAATGAATTATAAAATACGATTTAACAAAACCTGATTCGTTAAAAATAAGTCATATCTACCATCATAAAATAAATTTGAGATCTTATAAATAAAGTTAAAGTTAATAAGTGAAATATTTATTTTATTTAAAAAAATAAATAAAATAAAGAAATTTTTATCTACTAGTCGCACACCACTACTTACTACAGCGTTGTATATTAGATAATTATTTTTCTAAAATCTTAAGCTTTACAACGGTATATTATTCAGTTTTTTATTTTATTTTTCGAATTTTATATATACCCACCGTTAATTAATATTAAAGGTGATTAATTATTTTGAATGAACAAAATCAGATGGATAGAGGGAAAAAACAAATGAAAAAATCGACATTTGAGCCATTTTTTATTTTGCTAATATGAAAATGTTATGAATATTTTATTTATCTATTTTATTTTTTTTACGAAAACGGAAATATTCACATTCTTCAATTTCGAAAGCAGGACTTTAAATTCCTCTACTTCCGTAAATAAGAGTGTCGAGCAGATCAGCTCCAAGAGGTTCCCTGACTTTTCCTTATTGTAAAAAGCCTTTTACACGGCCAAATCTCGGTGAAAATCGACAAAACAAAGAATAATTATAATTAATATGGTATACTAGATTAAAAATATATATAATGACTAATTACTTTACGATGAGATTCAACTATATCTACCCTACACCAGAAATTGTAGTTGTATAAGTTGACTTACCAAAGAATTATGGTAGGCTTAAATACTACTGTCAGTAATAATCAATATTTACAAATCTGACTACAAATTTATTTTAAAACTCGCTTCATATTGTAATATTTGCAACATCACAAGGAGGCATATTGGAACTTCTGTCTGGTATGAAGAAGAAACGATGTTATCTGTGGACCATTTTTCCTGGCAAGTAAGAATTTCCAGAATTTCACCTGACTTTTTCAAATGTTTTTAAAATCCCTAACTTTTCCCGATTTTCCCTGTTGCTAGACACCCTGTAAATATAAACTAGATCTTGTCAAAATCTTTTTGATATGAAACAATTTGTCTTAGGCTATTTTGATTGTAAATAGATAACCCACTTTTTAAAATAACATGTAAAATAAAATATATTAAAAGTATTTTTTTTTGGAATATGTAGGATATTAAAAAAAATTTAAATTATAGTTAAATTTGTATTGTAGTTTTTAAACTAAGTACTGCCAGTTAAAAAAAATAAATAATTATTACGTAAAATCAAAATATTGAGATAAAATAGGAAAAATTATAAACATCAAATAACAGAAATATTACAGATTTATATTTTAATAAGATGTTGGAAACATGAACAGAAAAATAACTCTATTCTTTTATTATTATTTACACATCTGATAATTGCTCCATTTCCTTATTTTTATTTTATTTGTTCAATAAATTAATATGTAAACCATTTTGTAGAGTTTTGTAGGGCGATGATAACTATTAGTACTTTTTGCCCTTAAAATAAAAATTAAAAAAATCCTAGATAGGTCTTCAAGAATAAAATATTGGTTGCAAAAAAATCAACCAACAAAAGCTATAATAGAAGTAATTTTATTCTTTAAATTATCGAATAAAAATAATTATATTGGAAAATTAATAATGTAATAATAAACCATGTAAAACGTTATAAAATTTAAATTAATGAACAGATTAATTATTAGGAAAAAAGAGAACTTAATTACTTTACAATAAAAAATAAATCAACTTAGGTAAGATATATGAATTGTTAATTATGCGATTCTTAAGCAGATAAAAAAAAACATGTAAACAAAAAAAAAGGACCAAGTGTTATGACCGAGGAACAAAAAAAAAAAAAAAAAAGACGGAAAAAAAGTTAGGGGTTGAATAGTTTGGCAAGGCAGAAAAACCAAGCGGTCGAATTCTTAGGCACAGCTTCTATCAATATTATCAGTTGAGACCTTATCAATATATCAAATATTTATTTTAAAAGGATATGCAGGGCTAAATCGTGAATCGGAATATTTTATATTATAAATTCTGTAATTAAATACCAAGTTAAAATGAGTAGTAATTGGATGAGAAACAGGTCGAGTAATACGTAAAAAAAAAAAAAATCTGGTGTGGGCAACACACGACGTTATATAGTAAATAACCTATTATATTATTATCAACAGCAATCAGTTAGTTTTATCGACTTTTCATCACTCTCCATTAACTTTTACAGTTTTTTGTATAAGATAATATTTTTTCTATACTCTTTAACTTTTTAACGGTATATTTGGCATTTTCTTATATATATACACATTCACTATAAATATCCAATTATTCTGGTCTAAACTAGATAATTTTTTGTACTAAAATAATAAAAACATAAATTTTGACAACTTAATAACACGTAGACAGGATCACTAAAATTGTCATAATTAATCAGTGTATAAATATTTTTTCTATATTAAAATGCCAACAAAAGAAACATAAAATTTGAAAACATAATTAATTACTGATAGGTTCGTTGATTAATAATGATTATAGATATACCTAACCCATACGTTTAATTTTTTTTTTTTTTTTTTATTTCAAGGTAAAATAAATACACAATAAAAAAAAAACTATAAAAGTTTATAAGAAATTACCTAAATAAAAAAATAGGTAAAAAAAAAAGCCAATAATATAAAATAGTACGGAAAAAATAAAAATGAAAAAAAGTTGTTGATAACACAAAAATCAAATGAGCAGGAAAAACCAATGTTTCCAATAATTTTAATATCATTTAATCATTTAAGAACATCATATTACTTTTTGGGCCTATAAATAAAAACTATATAAGGAATTCGACGTTTTGACAACACATAGACGCATTTAATATTAATTTAATGGACAAAATATATTAATAACATATACCTAATACACAAGTTGTAAAAGTTCATTATTATTATTATTATAACGATAAAAAAAAAAAAATGATAAGAAATAAAAAAAATGTTATTTGACAGCCCTGCATTTATGCGGAATCACTTAAACTGCCACAAAAGACTTAACTTATAATTGATTTATTGCAATTATATGCAAGGTTCATTATTATAAAAAAAAAAAAAAAAAAAAAATTTGCACGAAAATAAAAAATGACAGTTATTCAGACTTGATAATACTGCCACATTTAATAATAATTTTAAAATTAATTTAAAGGACCAATTCAATTTTAATTTAGGGTCAATATGTACCTACAAGTTGTGATTAATATTCTCGATTAAAAAAAAACATTATAAGAAATAAACTAAAATAATTTGACAGATTTTCAACACATATGCAGATTCACGAGATCTCTTACAATACATTTTAATTACAATTAATTATTCCCATCAAGATTTACAAAAAAATAAAATGTCCACTCGAAAAAAAAATCAATAATAAAGTAATTCCACAGCTTTACAACAAATAGGCCCAATTACTAGTATAAATTAACTTAGTTAAATAATGAAAATTATAAATTATAAGTGACACAATTTAGATTTCTTTTTTTTTTTTCGCGGCTAAATTACAGGTTTAAGTAAATTACAAATTACAAATTAATAAGATAAAGGCAAGATAAATAACATTGTCATAATTAATAAAACTAATTAAACAAAACAGCTTGAATATAGTCACATAGGATATTAATATAACGGAAATATTAAAATTTTATTTAAGAATCAATATGTACAACTTAATTGTTATTCCCGATAAAAAAAAAAATAAATTTTAAGAATAAATAAATAAATAATTTGATAGATCTTCAACATATAACCTCAAACACTAGACTTGTCACAATTAATTTAAATTGTAATAAAGATTCACTAAATATAAAATTTAAAAATATAAATAAATATTTTGACTGCTTGCTTGATAACTCATAGGCTCAATCACTATAAGAGTCATAAATAATTTAGTTTAAAAACGAAAATTATAACTGACTATACAAAACAGATTTTTTTTTTTTCGCGACTAAATATAACAAACATATAAGTAATTTAATACCAATTAAGTAAATTAATTATGTTCAACTGATTTTTTTTCCGCACAGAAATGAAAATAATACATATATATACATATATATATATACTGCGACAGGTCGGTAACACAAATTCACTATCACTTATCAGGTGCAACTGTCATTTATAAAAATATAATTAATTATATATTATTATGTCTGACCTGAGTGTTGAAGCTCGGCTCCTGCTTCGTGTTCGCGGCAACCCAGGCCTCGGCGAACGTCTCCATAGCGCTCTGGAAGTCCATCGGCTGAAGCACGACTTATCGCGGTTGCATCCTATCGCTAGTCCGAACGATATGACACGTCCTGCTTGCACCCTAGCACGGGGACGACTGAGGTGGTGGGGGTAGGGACCGGGGTATATATACTCCCCTCCACCGCGCAGGCGCGGCCCCGCCCTATTGGCCACGCCCACTCCCCCCACCACCTCGACTCCTGAGCGCGCGGCTTCCCCCCACCACCTTCGCCGCGATTATCTTCAAGCTCGGCGGTTTAGCCCTGGGCGTGGCTATACTCCGGCTTATCCCACGTTCAAATCCCCAGATATAGGGTCTCCCTGTATCTGTATCCGTAGATCGAATAGATCCTTAAACGATACCCCCAGTACTCACCTTAACCATCCGAATACATTTTCAATATCAATCATTACTCGAACACAATATTCCGTATTGATCATCCCTTAAACCGACACAACCACACTCCATTAAAAAAAATTACTCCCTTTCTAATTTATAAACTCCCAATAATATTCTATCGTTAAATAAAAAAAATAAAAATTAATAGAAAAAAAATCATTCACTTCTTCATTTTACGTAAAAAAAAAGAATTTCAAAATCAGGATAGACCTTAAAGTCGCTGGAGATATCAACCTCTACTTATGGCATAAGTTAAACATTTAATTCCGACAGCTAATTTCTATCAATACATGATTCATTTTTAAGAATTTGTTTTAGGCATTAGATAGTGCAACCTTTCCTAACTGCCTTTCTTTAAGTAGGTTATTTTTACTTTCACTTACCTATATATGAAATGTTTAGTAAAGGAAAGTATTGCGATCGTGAAAATTTTCGAATTCCTGTTTTCAACGAAAATACACGTTTTAGGGTCTCCTATCTTCTCTAGAACCAGAGATATTAAATAATATGTTTTTTTCGCTCGCAAATTATCCAATTTTTTGACGTAACACCTGGAGAGCGTTGGCCAAAAAAAAAATCATCAAAATTGGTGAAACACCTTCCTATCCGAGCCCAAATGACCAAGTTCCGCAAAAAGGTCTGTGTGTGGACTTAAAGTCCTATGAAACTCAAATTTCATATTTATGACAACTAAACGCCCGTGATGTTACAAAAACTTTTTCGTTAAAATCAGCTAACCAAAGAGCCACTTTATACTATGCATTTTGCACCTTTTTACGATTTTCTTAAAAATAGTTCTAACGATTTTGATTAAACTCGCTATGTCGATGTAAAATTGAACGGGCTTTAATATCATGTAGGTTTTATTCTGATTGGAATAGTCTGAAATAGCTTAAATGCCGATGTTTCAAAATTTCTTCCCTTTCCATCGTCAATAATAAAAATTAACCATATCGTCTGATCAGCATTGCTAAAAACAAGTAAATATATAAGTTAAACAAATTCGCTATCTAACTAAACGAGAAAATTGCAAAAAAAACAGTTTTTGAACTTAAGAACAGTAATATACATCTATAGTATACTGTTGAAATGCTAAAGATTTTAGAAAAAAATATTTTTTTTTGTTTTGTAAAATTGTAAAAGTTAACGGACAGTGATGGAAAGCCGATAAAACAAACTGATTGTCGTAGATAATAATATAATAGATTATTTAATAAAACACACGGGATCACTTGTAGCTGGGTGGCTAGCGTAACAGCCTCCCATGCTAAAGGTCACGGGTTCGAACCCGCAGGTGGTCCTAGGATTTTTTAATTGGAGTAAAAAATCCTTAGTTACGCCGTCCTTCGGAGGGGACGTTAAAAGGTGGTCCCGAGCCTGTGCGATGTCAGGTACTCGTTAAAGATCCCTATGCTAATAAAACCAGGATAGGCAAAATTTAGGACTCCCACTGTAGCATCGTCCGATTAGCCATAGTATAGCATAAAGTGACGTTAAATAAATAAACAAACAATAAAACACATGTTTCTATTTAAATCCAATTTAAATAATTCTTAAACAATTTATTTTCGTTTATAAATTTGTTTAAAAATTCTTAAATTGATATTAATAATTGAGGTAAGTGAAAGTCGTGTGTTGCGCGCACCAGATTTTTTAAATTAATTTATTACTTCTTACTATCTTTGCAAACTAAGTCATTTAATTTTAATTAATAAATTTAAATTCAAGTAGGTTTCGTTCTGATTAAAATAGTCTGAAAGGACTTAAAAACCGATTATTTTAATTTTATTCCTTTAAAGTATTTTAAAAAAAAATTAACCATGTCATCTTATTAGGATTGATAAAAAGTGGCAAGGGATCACTTGTAGCAGGGTGGTTAGTATAACAGCCTTCTATGCCAAAGGTCACGGTTTCAAACCCGCAGGTGGTCCTAGGATTTTTTCATGGAAGGATTTAACTAAAATTCTTAGAGTTATGACGTCCTTCGGATTCAAATAATTAAGACGCTTTCACTATCTTTAAATTAAATTTATTGATTTTCAAAATTACGAGAAAAACAATTAAAAACTTCCATTTATTAGTTTTTCTAGTTTTAGAATATTTTAAATTAAACGCACTAAAATGTCTCAGATCATTGTACTATAATTTTCAATTGGACTTGTTTGTTGTTGTTTGTTTTCTTATTTTGTATAAATATTTTATTTATTTGACTTTATCATTGTCTACTGTATATATTGTGTGAATGGGATCTGATATCACTATTACTAATGTTCATATAGAAACAAATTGTAATATATCTCAATAATAAAAAAAAAAAAGTTTATATATTTTTTTAAAAGATATAATTTTAAAAAATAATATGTATATTTGGGATGACATTTTTGCAAAATGTTCGCGTTGACATATAAAAAGGATACCAGACTTTAATCTATTTCTTTTTAGATTCAACAATTATAATAGGTCTACATGAAACAACGTTAACATAAATCAAATTTTATTTATGTATAATGCAGATATCGATTTAATTAATATAAGTGTTCCTGTTTATAAAGAACATTTTAGTTAGCGTGATACACGACATTCACTTTCCTCAGTTTTAAAAATAAATTTTACAACTTTTAAATAAAGTTAGTGTTAAAAAAGCTTGAAGAATTACATTGAGTTTCGATGAAAACATGTTCCAGATTAACTAATCTAACAACAGAGGTTATTAGCTACTATAATCACTTAATTAAATGCGAATTTCGTCTTTCTACATTAGTTTTTACAGTTTTGAATAAAAGATAAGATTTTTTTTTTAATAGTTAGCTCTCCGACGGTTTATTATAAATCTACTTCGCTATTATAAACAAATTTACCCAAAAGAATATTTTGCTTTTTTCTCCTTTAATTAGTAATCAAATTCGCTCATCTTGTATATTTACTCGTTTTTTATCAATGCTAATAAGATGATACCTAAGGTCATTTTTTCCAATTTATAAAATGAAAGATACTTTAAATGAAGAAAATTTAAAATATCAACATTTAGGCAATGCATTTGTTTGTTTATTTATTTAATGTCACTTTATGCTACTAAGGCTAATCGGACGATGCTACAGTGGGAGTCCTAAATTTTGCCTATTCAGGTTTTATTAGGATAGGGATCTTTAACGAGTACCTGACATCGCACAGGCTGGGGACCACCTTTTAACGTCCCCTCCGAAGGACGGCGTAACTAAGGATTTTTTACTCCCATTAAAAAATCCTAGGACCACCTGCGGGTTTGGCCATGCATTTGCAACTTTATATTGCCATTTATTACTTCCATTATAGATTTCCGACATTATATTTTACATCTATCTATATTGATGTTCTTACGATAAAAAAATCTAGTGGGGGTAACACACGACTTTCACTTACCTCCGTTATTAATGAATTGTCAAATAAAGTTAGAGATGAAAATGAGTGGTACTATAAAAGAACTAATTAAATTGAATTTATATAGAAACATGTGTTTTATTAAAAAATCTATTATATTATTATCTAAAATAATCAGTTTGTTTTATCTTCTTTCCATCACTCTCTATTAACTTTTAAAAGCTTGAGTATAAGTTAATTTTTTTTTTTTAAATCTTTAGCTTTCCAACGGTATATCATACATGTATATTACTGCTCTTATGTTCAAAACAAAAAATTGCATTAACAATTTTTTTTTTCTGTTTTCTCCTTAAGTTGGGTATCGAATTCATTCAATTTATATATTTACCTGTTTTTCATCAGCGGTAACAAGATAATCAGAAATTCAGTTCAATCAGAAAAAAACCTTCATGATATTAAAGGCCATTAAATATTACATCGACATAAAGAGTTTAATCAAAATCGTTCGAGCCGTTTTTCAGAAAATCGTAAAAAGTTATGAAACGCATGGTGCAAAGTGGCGATATACGCTTTTAAAACATGAAATTTCAGTTTAATACAACTTGTTATTTTCAAAGCTAGAATTACCACACACAGAGACCTTTTTGGTTGACTCGGCTATTTGGACCAAGAGGAACCTTAAACGTACATTTCCTGTGAAAACTGGAATTCGAAAATTTTCACGATATTAATACTTTTCCTAAGTATATGTGATTTATAGATAATTGAAAATAAATTAATAGATAAGTGAAAATAAAAATTATAACATAATTTTTTATTTATGTATTTATTTATTTCCAGATCGGCTGCGTAAGCCATACATGGGCTAATATATAAAAAAAAGTTATTTCAATTATGTACTAGCAATTGACAAAGGAGGGGTATAGTCTCATGCAAAGACAACCCTAACTATTTTATGTTTATAATTATACTGAACAGTTAAATTAAAATGTTTATATAAATCAAAACAAACACTTGAAATAATATTGAAACACAAGAATGAAATGAAACTAAAAGTAAATAAGTTCATGTAAGATAATAAATTAATACATGTATAAGGTAATTTAAAAAAAGAAGATAAAGTAAATGAAGCTTGAAAAGAATCAATGAATAAATAATTAACTTTTAAAAAAATAATAAAAAATACATTAACAAATAATAATAAATAAATGAAACATAATAGATTGGATAAATGCTAATTTAGTAATTTATAGATAATAAATAGTAATTTAAGAAAGATAACTGATCAATAATTAGTTAAAAAATTAAAGATTATGGACAAATAAAAGATTAATAAGAAGATCACAGAAGAACGTCTTGCAGAAGTCTGGGTTTGAGCCAGCGAGTTGTCGTTTGAACCCCGATGTTATAGGCTACAGCACCTCTTACTGCTGGGAGCTGTGAGTGGTATTTAGTCAAGCGATCTTTGATGAAGTTATCAATATGTTCAATTTGAAGTTTACGGTGCAGTTGACTGTTTCTGATAAACCAAGGAGCATCAACTTTTTTAAATTTCTTTATTTCCAGATCGGCTGCGTGAGCCATACATGGTTTTTAACATAAAAAGAATAGTTATTACAACTGGTAACAATAGAAAAAGTTGGGGTATAGTCTCCTATAACATAATGAAAATGTAAATATACTTAATTGTACTATAGGAAATTTTGACCGATAAGTTTTTAAATATGAATATCAATCCAAAAAAACAAAAATCTAGATATATGTATATATCCAGATAAAAATCAGTGTTGCAGATATAGTTATTTGAAACTGCTGTAAGTAAATTATATAATTGAATTGCTTGTTCACTTCCTCATTAATGAAAATCCTCACGACCTCCCTCTGAATTATAAATGGAAGTGAATCTAGAAATGCTCAGTTGGCAATTACCCAAGAAGGATTCCAATAGATCTCATTATTCTCTTAATGTGCCTAGGCATTCAATCCTTTCAATCCAAAGTCCTCTGAACAATAGTTAATCTTCCTTATTTTTTCTCCAACCATACCTTACACCACGACCTAAATCCATCAAAATTCTCCAAATTCCATCAGAACCTTATCCATCCTTAGGCTCAATCCCTATCCAGCTCCACACACCCTTACCACCCCCCCTTACGATGCCTCGGGCCTAAAATATATTGGCTAGATTCTCCACTCACGTGCAGTATGCTTGAGGATTGTATATAGGTATGAGTGACTTCTACATATTAATACAGGTTCTTTGAACATATTTTATTTATTCCTTATAATATTATTATTTTGTAAATGTATTGCTTTGTAAATACTGTATGAGTGTTGTATTTGATCACTATTATTGATGTCCAAGTTAGGGCATATTTTAATATCACCCAATAAAAAAAAATGTTAATCTAACATGCCAGGATTCTGAACATGCGTTCACAAGTTAGCTACCCGTTTTACTTTTACTTACCTATGTATATGAATATATAGTAAGGGAAAGAGGAGATTTTCGAATTCCAGTTTTCAATGGAATTAAACTTTTTAGGGACTCCCCTGATCCAAATGTATGTGTGGTAAGTATAGCGCGAAAGTGATAAGTCGTACGAAACTTAAATTTCATATTTAAGACAGCTATACGCTCGAGATGTTATAGCAACTTTTTCATCAAAATTGGCTAACCAGAACTGCCACTTTATACCATGCATTTTGCACCTTATTGCGGTTTTCTCAAAAACAGCGCATATGATTTTGATTAAATTTGCTATATCGAAGTAAAATTTAATGGGCTTTAATATGATGTTGGTTTCATTCTGATTGAAATAGTTCGATAGGGCTTGAATGCAGATATCTTAAAATTTGTTCCTCTAAAGTACCTTGTATTATAACATTGCAGATTTTATGGAATTGACATATTCTGAAATATATAGATTCAGAATAATTACCCAGGGGCTATAAACAGGTCTGACAGGGCTTAAACGGCATATTTTAAATAATGTTACCTAATGTCTAAAGTTGTCAAAGGGAATAGAGAGTGATGAAAAACGGGTAAAACTGACTTAGATAGGAAGTGTTTCACCAATTTTGATGATTTTTTCGGCCAACCCTCCCAGGAGTCACGTCAAAAAATTGGATAATTTGCGAGCGAAAAACACATATTATTTAATATCTCTGGTTATAGAGAAGATAGACATTTTTTTTAAATTTAATGAAAGGTGATTAATTAGATATGGTGAAAAAAAGTAAATAAATAAATATATTAAATAAATAAAAGAGTTACAGTGTGAAAAAAAGAGTTACATATACAGGTATGTCGTACAAAATGTCAATACTTTCATATAATATGGAACATTATAATATAAAATATAGTGAATAAGTATGTATAACATATCTCTATGAAAAAAACAAAAATATGTGGAAAAAACAAAACGTCAAGTCGGAAAGGGACATTTAAATCAGATATAAAATACATAACAATAAAGGAGTGGAAATCCAACAATGACCAAATTAAGTAATTGTGGCGCCCGGGGTAGGAAAATGATGAACTAAACTTGGCGAAAACAATGGTAGCAAAGTAAGCAAATGAACATTTAAAAAAAAATTAGAATACATATCAAAATTTTAGACAAGGTAAACATTGATTATATTCGAAATGGCGTTAAAATATTAAATACTGAGTATAAAATGTTGTTTCTTTTATTTCTATAATAAAGCAGTTGTATACTGATAACAAATCATTTTGTATCTAGCGTCAAAAAAGGCAAGGAATTTCCGATCAAAAGAGGAGTCAGGCAAGATGATGCACTATCATCACAGCTGTTCAGTATAGTACTGGAACTTATTCTAAAGGATATGGAATAGGGAAAATATGGAATAAATATAAATGGTATTCAAACAAATGTACTTAAATATGCTAATGATGTGCTACTGATTTCCGGAAAAGAAGAAGAGATAGTAACAATGCTGAAACAACTCAGGAATAGAAGTGCACAACATGGACTGTCTTTGAACTTAGCAAAACTAAAATAATCAGCAGCTCCAGTGGCACAAAAGTAAAAAACAGATCTTCCTGAAATAAGTGTAGTAGATGAAATCAAATATCTTGTACAAGTAATATCTTTTAAAGATAGACAGTCTACTGAAATCCAAACTAGAACAGCTATGGCTTGGCGGAAATATTGGAGCTTAAGGATGGTAATAAAGAACAACAATATCAGCCAACCTCTAGAAACATTAGCCTTCAACAGCTGTATTTTGCCTGTTCTATCTTATTGATGCCAAACATGGTCCCTCAACAAGGTTCATGAGAGAAAAAGTATAACATGCCAAAGAGAAATGGAGAGGAGCATGTTAGCAGTAAGGAAAAGCCAAAAGCTTAACAGTCGAAAAAATAGAAAACATAGTGGTGTCACTGATGCAATCAGATTCGTGAAGAAGATGAAGTGGCAATGGGCTGGTCATCTAATGAGGAAAAATGATAAAAACTGGGCTAAAATGTTGACTGAGTGAACCCCATTGGATAGGAAAAGGAACCGAGGCAGGCAAAGAAGAAGGTGGATCGACGAAATTAAAAAGGCTGGAGTGCTATGGTCGCGTAAAGCCAAGGACAGAGAATTTTGGAAGATGAAGATGAGCAAACTCTTCAACTCAAGTACGGGTAGTTAACGTTAATGACTTAAAACTCCTGAAAAGGAAGGTCTATGTGCATATATTTATATAAAGAAAGAAGAAAAAAAAGTTTGTAAATAAAAGTGTATTATAAATGTTTATATGTACATCAATAAAGACATTATTATTATTATAAAATGTTGAATAGGTGTATTATAGTTAGATGAGTTCTTGAATTGATTTTAACAACGGAGGTAAGTGAAAGTCTTGTGTTGCCCTACTTTATTTTCAATTTACGCCAATTCCATTAATTCTGAACATGGTGATTAGTCGATGCGCTAAGGGTATTGAAAACCAGCCCCTCGATTTTGCGGGCTAAGCAAATTAATTCAGTTGATTGGTCTGTTGCCCAGAACCGTATGTATGGTACACTGGTGTAAGATCCAGAGAACGTAATGAACGAAAAAAAGTTAATATGAACTATATTATGGTATATTTTAACCAATTTTAAAATAGCCCCTAAAAATGTCCGAATATTTTTAGAAATATTGAAATTTCATTTTCTGCACGACGTTGTTCGATACTTTTTATTTGGATAGTTTGACTTCTTGATCATTTAGGAAATTTTCTCAACTTTTATTTAGTACCACTTGTTTTGTTTTTTTGGATGTGCCAATCAAGTAGATATATTTCAGTTTTACTGATGTAAAACCATGGATAACAGCAAAACACTCAAAATTGTATTTATCACCCTAACCGTTGACCATCGGACTATGGATCATATGGAATTTTATGTTCCACCTAATGTCTAGTATCTTAAGTAAGACACATTGACATCAAATAAGAAACCTTATTTTACTGTGTCCGAAGTTTCGGTATAAGTTTTAAACCATCATCAGGGTGTGACTCATGATACAATTACGCATACAATTGGCGTTAACAAATGAAGCTGATAACGATAAGATATGAAGATATGGGAGTTCCGTAGGATATGGGAGGCAAAAGTTCAGGACAAAGATTCCAAAAGCAACTTTTTATCTGAATAGTTACAAACCTCTTCTTAGATTAAGATCTAACCTAAACTTTCAAGTTACCCTCTAGGAACCCGCAGCCCTCTACCCTCCAAGCTACTCTCTATGAACCCGAAACCCTCTACCTTCCAAGCTACCTTCTACGAACCCCACAACCTTCTACCCTCCAAGCGAGTAGTTTCCAGCAAAATTGGTGCGTGCAACACACGACTTTCACTTATCTCCATTGTTAAAATAAATTTAATTATTCCTAAAAATAAAGTTGGAAAAAAATAAAAAATAATTAATTACGTTGGATTTCGAAAGAAAAATGTGTTTTATTAAATATTATTATTAGTTTTGTCCAAAGTGTTTACATATAAAGAGGAGGTCTCACTGGTTCTTGGTCCTTTATTGTTATTTATGGCTGTGTTTGGCTGGGTAAGAGGTCAATGTGCTGTTGAGGTACTTAGAATATATTTTTGTGAGTTATGTAATTGGTTCGTGGGGTTATTTAAGACAAAATACAAAATATCTGTAAAACTTAATGCGGTTGCGAATCGTAATAAGGATGATAAATTATCAACTTGAACCTTTTACAGGTAAGGTCATAATCGGAATATAGTAAATTTTTATATTTGATTGTTCATAATAATATAAATTATGCACTTTTCGCATAGTTAAACATTATAATAAAATATATGGACGAGAAAATAAAAATTGGGTTCAGAGGTTAATTTAAAAACTCTATTTTGTAATGAGAAGCGATGTAATACAAATAATACGCAACCTGATTGCCAGCTAATTACCCCACCTTCTCTACTAAACAATGTTTTTGCTTGAAGCGTTCTCTTTGCTGCGTCCGGTGATGTGTGTGAATCTCTGCTCCATTATAGTGAGCGGCCTAAGGTGTGACCTCAAAACGTGTATTTTCGTTGAAAATTGGAATTTGTAAGTTTCACGATCCAAATACTTTCCTTAACTGTATATTTCATTTATAGCTAAGTGAAATTAAAAAGAATACAAACATATCAAAATATCGATTTCGAAAAAAATCTCCGTTAGCACCTTTTGAAAACCATAGCCGAAATGATTCAATTGATCCTCAGATTAGACGATGCGTTGGTGAACACTAACCGAGTTTAATTGTCGCTTCCTCCACTTCCCCCGATCGACCCCCGCTTAACCGCTACCCCCAACTACGTGGTAGGGACCAACTGAAAAGAAAATTGCCTATATTTCCTGTATATGTTAGTGGATATAACAATGGATTACATAAAAAAATTGAGTAAAATTTTAAACATTCTAAAGATATAGAAAAATGAAAAAAGGTTGAGTAGATTGTCAATAAGTAACGGTAGGCTGCGCTGGTTGGCCACATTCACCAAGGCTTCTCAAGCCGCAGACCGTTTTTAGATCTTAGCTTCGACTCTTTTTAAGCAACCTTTGAGGTTTTATTATGAATTTATCTCGAGTAAGTGCCTCTTATTTCGATTTTTTTTTTTTTTTTTTTGTTATTGTACGTTTTGTAAATTGAGGAAGTTTCCTTAGGAGGATGTCTCACCCGGGTTTGAGGTTTCCTTTCTGAAAATTATCGCAAAAAAACAAGGAGATTCTTTGGTGGAGAGTAATTTTTTATTTGTGATCGATAACCTCAGTCAAGCAATGTGGATCCAAAGTAGGGAAGTGGTTATAGGCGCAACATACGACTTTCACTGATGTTATAATCAATTTAATAATTTTTAATAACATTTAGAGATAAAAAAAATTGTAAGGAATTAATTACATTTAGTTTTAATAAAATCATGCGTTCTATTAAATAATCTATTATATTATTATCTATCACAATCAGTTAGTTTTATCGGCTTTTCATCACTCTCTATTGACTTTTACAATTCTATTTATAAGATAATATATTTCTTTTTAAATCTTTAGCTTCCCAACGGTATATTATACGTCTATATTACTGTTTTTTATGTTCAAAAACACCAAAATTACGCAAACAAATATATTTATGTATTTTCTCCTTTGGTTGGGCATCACATTCTTTCAACTTCTTAGCTGTTTTAAAAAAGAACATTTAAAATATCGGCATTTAAGCCCTGACAGACTATTTCAATCAGAATAAAACCTACATGATATTAAAGCCCAGCAAATGTTACATCGATACAGCAAGTTTAATAAAAGCGTAGTAGCCGTTTTTGAGAAAATCGTAAAAAGGTGCAAAGTGCACGGTAAAAAGTAGCACTTCCGGTCAGTCGATTTAAACGAAAAAGGTGCTGTAACATCTCGGGTGTATAGTTGTCTTAAATATGAAATTTTTAGTTTCATACATCCATATCAATGCTCTTATGTACAAAAACATTAAAATTTCGGATACAGAAAAGATTAGCATGGTCCCTGCACAAGGATGACACGCAAAATCGTGAAGCGTTCCACATTTTTCTCTGGGGCTCTACTAAACCATCAAATTCTTCCCGTATTCAATCCTTACAATCCAAAATCCTTCGGAAAATCCTCAACGCTCCTTACTTTGTCACGAATAAACTCATACATAAAGACCTAAATATCCCATATGTTGCTGATTTGGCCCAAACCAGGTATCAATCCTTCCATGAAAAGCTCCACTCCCATTCTAACCCACTAATTTCAATCCTTGCTTCCTCTTCCATTTCTGACAATCCTCCGAGGCGTCTGAAAAGGAGATGGCCTCGAGACCTTTTAGTTTAGATTACCCAGTGAGTAGTGCCAATGGGCATTTACTCTTCATGTATTTCTGTCAGCTAATTTACTTGATGTATTAATTAATACAGTTGTCAATTGCAATAAATGATTTTAAAAAAAAAATCATAAAAAATATGTTTTCACTCCTTTCTCCTTAAGTTGGATATCAAATTCGTTCAACTTATATATTTATTCGTATTATATCAATGGTAAAAAGTTAGTATGGTTATTTTAATAGAACCTACAAAATTAAAGCTATTTTACAAGAACAAAAATTAAAATATCGGCATTTAAGCACTATCAAACTGTATTAATCATAATGAAACCTACGTGATATTAAAGCCCATTGAATTTTACATCAAAATAGCGAGTTTAATCAAAATCGTTGGCCTCGCGACTTTTTTGGCTCAAACTTGGGGGATCAATTTAGTATCAAATAAAAACAATTTACCTAAATTTATACCTTTTTAATTCAAACGGTTTTCGAGATATTTTTAAAACACTCTTTTTTCGTTGTTTTTTTTTTAATAGTAAAATTTTTAATTAATTAATGGTGATTTTTTATCTGATTCTCAGGAGTCAAAGGCATGAAAAAATAATATAATCATGATTATTAAACAAAAAGCCTATTTTTAGTAGAAAAAATAAAACCAAAATATTTATTTTTTTAAACCTTTTTGAGCGTCAATCACCGATTTTTTTAAAAATAATACATCCTATATCCTCCTCTATACACAGGATTATTTTCGAATTTTTTGAACTGGTGGAGCAATATGAAATCTTGCATTTAACTCATATTTCTTATTATTATTGAAAATGTGTGAACAATTGTTTCTCACAAAAATTCAGAATTACATTACTTATAAAACATTTTCAATCATTTTACTACAAAATTAATTAATAAAACCTATGTTGTTTTTTTAAAACGCGCTCTAGGTTAAATCCTGATACGATAAAAAATCTCGAACACCGTTTGAATTAAAAAGTTACAAATTTAGGTAAATTGTTTTTATTCGATACCAAATTGATCCCCTAAGTTTAAGTAAAAAAAGCCGCGGGGAGATTTATCATCCTAACCCGGCTATACCCTTTACAACTGTATTATACAATAAAAAAATCTGGTGCGGGCAACACACGACTTTCACTTACCTCCATTTTTAAAATCAATGAAAGAATTTTCAAATACAGTTAGAGATAAAAATACGTGAAACTATTAAAGAATTAATTAAATTGAATTTATATAGAAACATGTGTTTTATTAAAAAATCTATTACATTATTATCTAAAATAATAAGTTAGTTTTATCTTCTTATCATCACTCTCTATTAACTTTTAAAAGCTTGAGTATAAGATAGTATTTTTTCTAAAATCTTTAGCTTTCCAACGGTATATCATACTTGTATATTACTGCTATTATGTTCAAAAACAAAAACATGCATTAAAAAAATACTTTTTCAGTTTTCTCCTTTAGTTACTTTTCAAATTCGCTCAACTTGCATATTTATCTTTTTTCATCAGTGGTAACCAGATAATATAGTTATTTTGATAGAATCAAAAAAATTAAAGGTACTTTAGAGAAAGAAAATTAAAAATATCGGTATTTAAGCCCTGTCAGACCATTTTAATCAGAATAAAACCTACATGATATTAAAGCCCATTAAAGTTTACATCGATATAGCGAGTTTAATCAAAATCGTCGGAACCGTTCTTGAGAAAATTGAAAAAAGGAGAAAAATGCATAGTATAAAATGGCTCTTCTGGTAAGCTCATTCTGATGAAAAAGGTTTTGTAACATCTCGGGCGTACATTTGTCTTAAATATCAAATTTCTGTTTCATAGGACTTACCGTTTCCGCCCGGGATTTACCACACACACAGACCTTTTTGCGGGACTTGATTATTTGGACTCAGGGGACCCTAAAATGTGTATTTCCGTTGAAAACTGGAATTCGAATATTTTCACGATCGCAATACTTTCCCTTACTATATATAGTAAGTGAATGTAATACATTAAGTAAATGTGTTAATTAATCATATGGGCTTGATACAGGCATGTGAAGAAACTACCCAGTGGTAGCACTTCAGAGTTTATTTAATGTAGTAAGCCGCGAGGCCAACGCCTTTTCAGCCGCTTCGGGGGATCAGGAATAAATGGGGATGAGAGGTTGCGTACGAGTGGGTTGGAGTGGACGGGTAATTTGGAATTATAGGAGGTATATCTAGTTCGGGCTAGATCTGTGAACTAATGGGATATTTAGGTCTTAATGGATTATTTTATTGGTAACAAGTAAGGGGAATTTAGGATCTTTCGGATTTTGGATTGCAAGATTGAATGCGGGGAGAATTGGATGCTTTGGTGGATCCCCATAACTCAATCCCATAGTTCCAAATAGGCTAGTGATGGTAATATAAATTAATTTTCTGTGGTATGTGGAAAGTTTAAAGGCTACTATAACATTTAGTAAACGTATCTACGAGCTGTTTCTTGTCGTTTCAGTCTAGTTTAGGAAAATCATCCATAAAGACCTAAATTCCCCACTAAGTTGAAGACTTAGCCCGATGTAGATATACTTCGTTTCATTGCAAACTCCTTGCCCACCCAAACCCACAATATCCGTGATCTCTCAATCATATCTATTTCTGACAATCCAATGAGGCGACTTCGGAAGGAGATGGCCAAGAGACCTCCTACCATAAATTAGACATTGGTGTGCTACCAATGGGTTGTTTCTTCACAGGACTTTTATGTGTTTTAATCATATTTAATTAATTAATTTATCTTATTTACTTGTGTGTATTGAATCAATAAGCTGGTAAATTGTTTTACTTGTTTGGATGGGACACATTTTTGTACTTCGCGTAAAAATTCTGACGATACACCATATTATAAATGATAGTAAGAAGAAACAATGGAAGTGCCTTTCCAAGAAGACACTAAAGCCTTCGGATTCGCTATTCGCCTCCAAACGACTTCGATATCCTGCCTCACCCTTGCCATCATCATAAACTAACGCCAAGGACTTCATTAACGCTCGCTGTTGTATTCAATCCAACTCTTGTGTAAAATCGTGGTTAGGGCTTCAGATATCTCATAAATGATGTGGGTTTTCGATTAGCATACCTCTGGTACTCTTAGAGAGAAGGGTTTGTGGATTTTGAAGGGGTAAATTTTGTTTACACCTTTTTACAGGTTCAACGCTAAGTTAAAAAAAAAAAAAGTACTACTACAACCCATGAAGGTTCTGGAGCTCAGTACAATAGGGATTTTTACTGTTTCTAGGACAACGACCGTGCAATGAGGCGACTAGGCAGAGATCACACTCAGCCGCCAGGTTTTTCCCCCCATAGCCGGGATTCGATTCTCAAGGACCCGGAGAACAGTAGACTAGTGCTCTATCTACTAGACCACGCCGCTCTCTAACGTTAAGGTTCAACCTACTATAATATAAGACATTAATTGCAACTTCGTTATATTGTAGTTACTCTATAATATTGTAACTAATAGATTTTGTATTATTATTTTCAATAAATCCAATTGATTTTACTTTTACTTACTTATATATAATATATATAGTAAGGGATGTATTGCGATCGTGAAATTTTCGAATTCCATTTTTCAACGGAAATAAAGGTTTTGGGGTCTTCTGAGTCCAAATGACCAAGTCCCGCAAAAAGGCGTGTGTGTGGTCAGTCTAGCACAAAACCTATAAGACGTATGAAACAGAAATTTCATATTTAAGACAACTATACACTCGTGTGTTACATCACCTTTTTCATTAAAATCGACTGACTGGAAGTGCTACTTTTTACCGTGCATTGTGCACCTTTTTACGATTTTCTCAAAAACGGCTCTAAAAGCTTTTATTAAACTCGCTATATCGATGTAACATTTGATGGGATTTAATATCATGTAGGTTTTATTCTGATTGAAATAGTCTGACAGGGACTTAAATGCGATATTTTAAATTTTCTTCCTCTAAAGTACCTTTAATTTTGTATATTTCACAAAATTTATCACATCGTCTGATTAGCTTTGCTATAGAACAGCTAAATATAGAAGTTGAAAGAATTTGATGTCCGACTAACGGAGAAAAGTATTTTTTAAATATAATTTTGGTGTGTTTTGAACATAAAAAGCACTTATATAGACGCATAATAATACAGTTCGACAGCTAAAGATATTAGAAAAATTATTATATTATACACAGTAGTATATAATCATAGTAAAACTTAATGCAGAGTGGTAAAAAGTCAATAAAACTAACCGATTGTCATAGATAATAATATAATAGATTATTTAATAAAATAATCTCCATTGAAATTAAATGTAATTAGTTCTTTGACAATTTATTATTATCTCTAAGTGTATTTAAAAATTCTTAGGACGTATTTAAATTGATTTTAACAACGGAGGTAAGTGGAAGTCGAGTGTTGCGCGCTCCAGAATTTTTACTTTCACTTACCTATATATGAAATATATAGTAAGGGAAAGTATTGCGATCATGATAATTTTCGAATTCCAGTTTTCAACGGAAATACACGTTTTAGGGTCCCCTGAGTCCAAATAACCACGTCCTACAACAAGGTCTGTGTGTGTCCCCGTTGTGATAAATCCAGCGCAAAACAAAAAGTGCTATAAAACTGAAACTACATATTTAAGATGACTAGACGCCCGAGATTTTACAGCAAGTTTTTCATGAAGGCCAGATTACTAGAAGAGCCACTTTATACCATGCATTTTGTACCTTTTTACAATTTTCTCAAAAACGGCTCTAACGATTTTGATTAAACTTGCTATATCAATGTAAAATTGGCCGGACTTTAATAGTGCAATGTTTTTAAAATTTCGTTAATAATAACAGAAGTATAAACCAATAATTCACCCTGAGTTCCACCCATATTTATCTATAAAATGTATGCCTAATCCTAATCATCTAAACAATAAAGTACTAACTTTACAACAATCTAAATTCTACCTATACAAAAATATAACTATTTACAAAATATGTACAAATTATTTACAAGATTCCAGTATAGTTCAGCCTGAGCATTGATCAGATTGGCCTGTTTTAGCTCGTCCATTCTGCAATAGTTATTTCAATAATAGTTTGAACCATATTCTCCTATATTGCCAAACCTTCAAATAAAATATACAATATATCTTAAAACCATCCGAATCCGTATCTTACGACCTAAAAAACATTGAAAATATTTTGAGCATTAATAGTGAAGCTATATTGAACAGACTTTATATTTATATTTTTAAAAAATGTGTAATAAGTATGATTCTGTAAGTGCCATAAAAATAATATTATGTAAATAGTTTCAGAAACCATTTATATCTGTATTTATACTATACTTCTGGTTATTTTAAATAATTCTCATTATTTTAAGTTTAATATTACGTTAACATGGTATTATCCAGTTTATTTTATTTTTGTTTATTGTTTTGTTAAGGAGTTCTTGTTTAAGTTTTTTATTGTTTCTGTAATAGAGCTCTAGACTCAGGTTATGTTTGTTTAATAATTGTATTTTGTAGTGAATTTGTATATGACTTTGTCTTTTACAAATAAAAAATATATTCTCTTCTAAATTTGAACAATAATGATTTTCTAAATGAATAATGTTAATAAAAACATCTAAATCAGGTTTTTTTTGTGTACATATTAATATTATTTAAATCTAAACTATATAATGATATATGTTTACGTCCTGTAACCGAAAATACTGTCTCTACTCATATACAATAATGCAAGAATAGAACAACAGATTTTGTAGAAGCAAATGAACACTTGTAGAATGGATACAATATAAAGAACAAACGAAGGCGGGAAACTGTGGTGGAGGGAGATAACTGAATGGGAAAAGTTGTAATGGGCGTTCTACGGCCATTCACAAATAACTCATTCAAATAATTCCTTCACAATCGCTTTTACTACGCAGCGATCTATTCAGTAGTGTTTCTTCTTTCGATGTTTCATTGACGAGAATTAGAAATAGATAAAATATAAGGATGTTTATTTTATTAATGAATAATAATGGGACAACGAATGATAGAAACTATGTTTGGTTATTCAATTAATGTCACTTTATGCTGTTGTGGCTAATCGGACGATGCTACAATTTAGAGTCCTAAATTTTATCTGTCCAGGTTTAATTAGGATAGGGATCTTTAACGAGTACCCGGCATCGCACGGTTCTGGACCACCTTTTTACGTCTCCATAACTAAGAATTTTTTAATCCCTTTAAAAAAATCCTAGGGCCATCTACAGGTTTGAACCTGTGATCTTGGGCAGGGAAGGATGTTATGTCTGTTTAGCTGAAGCTGTTATGCTTCAGGTAACCCCATGATGGTAGAAACTATCGCGGATCCAGTGACAGTTTTTTTAGAGAGGGACTTCGATATGACATCGTTGATTCAATTAAGATAAGTAGGCTAATTGTAATAAGGCCACCGCTACACGGTAGGGGAAGAGGCACGTGAAATACCTGAAAACAAGTGCTTGTGGGAGTTCACAAAAATAGATGGAGAGGGGAAAGGTGTATATGTATATATGTGTGTGTGTATATATTATATATAATATATATTATTTACAAAAAAATAAATTCATTAAATTAATATTACTTAAAAAAAAATCGTAATATCATTACTTTTTTTTATATGTATAACAAAACTAAATGATAAACTTATTTCAAAACGAAGAATTGTAATATGCACATTATTAAAATATATTTATTTTGAATTTAGAAACATCATTTTAAGAAATTAAACATTACAAGTAAAACAAAAAAATAAATAAAGATTTACAGCCAATACGATAATTGTGTAATTATTATAAAACGTTAGAAGAGTGATAATTCACTATCACCGACTTGTCACATATTTTCATTTTTACTTTCCTCTACTCTCGCCATTTACTACTTTAACTGCTCATACTATACTATGTATTATCATTTTGAATTATTTTTTCAATAATGAACCATGGTAATTGACAAAGAAAAAATACACAAAACATTAAATTTGAGGTCTTACGTAGACACTTAAAATCCAAATTCCAAATAATTGAACTAGAAGTTTTTCTCTGTATTTTTAGCAAAATATTTGATATGATATGATGATTCAAACACCCCGACGACCACCAATTAGTTTTAAAATGGCTGTCGATTTAAATGTTTGACGTCAATAACTTAACGTTATTTTTTGAAGATGGTGGTACCAAATTTATACTTCATAGGAGCTAGATGGGATCCAGAAGAAGTTTTAATGTCCTAAATGAAAATATTTATTGAATTGAAAAATAAGTTGGTAACGTATTTGAATATTTCAATTTAATCCTCTCAGTGTTTATAAAATCATGTTTACTTGGTCAATAATGTTTACAATTAAAGAAAAAAGATTAGTTAAGGTATTTTTATTCATCAGTTTCAAACGATATTCCTTATCTTTAAGTGGTACTTTGCTTGCTCAGAATGGGGGAGAATAAAATTATGTCATTTAATGATTTTTACCATACAATACTGGACGATGAAATCAAGATGGAAACATGTAATGGATCAAAATGCGTCATATATAATTAATTAAATATTTAATAATATTTAAATATTATTAATAATAATAATATTTACAAGAATTTACAGTTTTTATTGAAATCGCTCGTAAAAAAAAAAAGGCTATGAACTTATTTAACAGCCCAATTAATAAAAATATATAGACAAGTAGAGTTCAGTAAAATAATAATTATAATTATAATTCATTATAATTAAGTATAATTCTTTATTTTATCCAAAAAAAAAATAAATAAATAAAATAAATAAAGTAAAAATTCCCTGAGAAGGAAAATCCATATAAAGAAAAAAGGGATACACCGATTTAAATCGTGTGTGGGAGTTTCCGAAGCCTTTTCCACTGTAAAATTCTAAAGTATGTAAGTATCGTTTCTACTGATTCTAAAGAACATTCAAGCTCTAAAAGTTTATTAATGAAAGTTTATTGAACCGTGTTTTGAATGGAAAATATCGCTCTTTTTATAGTGATAATAATGTGCTTATTAAACCCGAAGCCTTGATGCAGACACCAGCAAACACTGCCTACAAAGATTCGTCGAATGATCACTATTCAAGCCCAAGCCCTTGAAATCAGACTTAACACAATCATACACGTGTTAGGGTTCTCTGAGCCTAAAAGTCACGCAGAAAGTTCTGTTTGTGTGTGTGTCTAGCACGAAGACGAAATGATACTAAAATTTCACGTTTAAGGCAACTATATGTCCGAGATGTTACAGCTTTTTCGTCAAAATCAGCTAACCAGAAGAGCAACTTATTACAATTTTGCGCCTTTTTTCTCAAAAATGGCTCTAACGATTTTGATTAAACTATATGTATCGATGTATAATTTGATGGGCTTTAATATGATGTAGTATTTCATTCTGATTGAAATATCCGACAGGGCTTAAATGCCAATATTTTAAATTTTCTTCCCCTAAAGTACCTTTAATTTTATAGATTTCAAAATATTTGGAACATCATCTTATTATTATTGATAAATAACGGGTAAATATGCAAGTTGAGCAAATTTGATGAACAACTAAAGGAGAAAAGGGCAAACATATTTTTGTATGCAGTTTGTGTGTTTTTGAACACAAGAATAGTAATACAGATGTATAATATGCCGTTAGATAGCTAAAGATTTAAAAAAAAATATTATCTTATATACGGAATTTTAAAGGTTAATGGAGAGTAATGAAAAGCCGATAAATCTAACTGATTGTTGTAGATAAAGTATAATAGATTACTTAATAAACACATGTTTCTATTGAAATTGAAAATAATCAATTATTTAATAGATATAGTGAGCTATGTAAAACTTAATGGGCTACATGATATTCATTCTGATTGAAACAGTCCAAAGTACCTTTAATTTTGTAGAATGTGTATAAATAACCATATCATATTTTTAGCATTCCTGAAAAAGGGATAAACATATAAGTTGTACGAATTCAATAAACAACTAAAGGGTAAAAGAGAAAAAACATTTTTTTAATCTAATTTTTGTGTTTTTGTATATAAAAACAGTAATATAGACGTTTAATATACCGTTGGAAAGCTAACGATTTTAGAAATATATTACCTTGTACACAAAATTGTAATAGCTAATGGAGAGTGATGAAACTAACTGATTGTCGTAGATAATAATATAAGGGATTCTATAATAAAACACATTGTTGGGGCCTGCGAAGTCGTCTTTAGGGTCTTAAGCTGTGCCTAGTAATTTACGGATTCACGGATTTGTTTCTTGAGATTAATTTATTTATTGCCAAATTGATAAATTGGCGATTTAAATAGATAAACAAATTGGCAATAGGTAATTGGTATAATATATAAAAGATAGATAAACATAGGTTATAATTGGTTAGGTAACACGCAATAATAATGACTGTCTATTTACATCCACTCTATTCCAACAATAATAAAACCCATATGTTTTTCTTCTTGATACACTTAACTTAAAAATTTAATATAAAAATAAAAATAAGGAAAAATGACATAAGTGGCGTAAACACGTTTCATGTAAACTCAATGTAATTAATTCTTTACTGATTTATTTTCATTTTGAAAATATAAAAATATTAGATACCTCTAGAAATAGTGGAGATAAAAAAATACTGGAAGGAATTTATGTAACCAAAAATAACAATAAAACAGTTATAAAACAGAAACCAAAAATATAATATAAAATTTTTAAATATAACAATAAACAAGTAAAAAACAAAATAAATAATGCAAAGAATTAGTCCGGGTGGCCGTCATTAAATGAAACAACTAAATAGTTTCAACTATTTATTGTTTGCCAACGTTTCGACCCCCTTTGTGGGTCATCATCAGGGCGCATGGTGGGAGAATGGAAACTAGAAATACTGACGGTTCTATTTCAACTGACTGGTACACCAAATCCACCTATTCCGGTAGACTGCTCAACTTCTTCTCCCAACACCTATATCATCAGAAATTAAATGTTACCAAGAATCCCGTCCACCGTTGCCTATCCTTGTCTGATCCAAAGTACCATCCTAATAATATCGAACGTATTAAAAAAATATTAACCTTAAACAGCTTCCCAAAAAAAGTCATTAAAAACCTTATAGATTCTTATAATAACACTAAAACCACCATTACTTCCCCTACAATTCCCGACCATGATTCACCCATGATATTTTTATATAGCATTTCCAAGTCAATTGTAACCTTTTCCAAGTCAAATGTAACTTTTTCCAAGTAAAATGTAACCTTTTCCAAGTCAAATGTAACCCTTTCCATTTCAAATGTCACCTTTTCCAAGTCAAATGTCACCTTTTCCATTTCAAATGTTACCTTTTCCAAGTCAAATGTCACCTTTTTCTTCACTTCTAGCCTTAAATATTCCGTTTTATTTATTTATTTATTGAAAAATAATTAGTTTAATTAACATTATGACTTTTTTAATAATTTTGGCATATAATAAATGATATTTTTTTGGGTCTCTTAGATATTTGATATCAAGTTCTGCTTTTTACTAGCTAATATTTAAAAAAATTAATTATCGTCTATTTGGTTTTAAGATAGTTGTTGATTTTGATTTTTTAGATAGGAGGGGTAGTTTTTTGGAATAATTAATGTGTTTTCGGGTATTATAATTAAATTTTTCGAGCTGTATTTTTGATCGCTCGCGTGCATTTTAACTCGCATTAAATTTTAATGTTTTTTATTGATATAGGGATTAATTAATGTGCTTTCGGGTGGTTATGATTACGTTTTTCGAGCTGTATTTTTTATCGCTCATGCGTATTCCAACTCGCATTAAATTTTAATGTTTTTTATTGATATAGGGATTAATTAACGTGCTTTCGGGTGGTTATGATTACGTTTTTTGAGCTGTATTTTTTATCGCTCATGCGTATTTCAACTTCTATTTACTTTTAATCTTTTTATTTTTATAGAGATCTATCCTTGTGTTTTCGCGGGGTTATGAAAATGTTTAAAAGCTTTTTTATTATCACTCGTGCGGATTTCAACTCGCCTTTATTTTTGATATTTTTTTATTGATATTGGGATTGATTGTTTTGTTTTTGGTTCTCATTATAACGTTGCTGGAATATACATCGTTTAGGTTTTTTTTTTTTTTTTTTTATTATTATTATTTTATTAAAGGATTAGTTGTAGTTCCTTTTCTAGCGTCCTGAGTAATTTTTTCAACTAAATCTTTTGTAAAGGATCCGCTTCCTAACTTGGTCTTACAATTATTTGATAATTTAATTGAGGAATCGTTTATTCTATTTTCGGGTGTTCTGATAACATTATTTGAACCAAATTTGTTATCGCTTTTACTCATTTTAAGTTACTGTTTCTATTTCATAAATATTCGATAGAGGGATCGTTTATAGTGTTTTCGGGAATACTAATAGAGTTTATGACATTTATTTATAGCTAGTGCACATTTTAACTTAAATGAAAAGTGATCTAAAAGAATGCGCAATCGCGATGTAACGTCCAAATCAAAAATGTAATCAGATCCTGCAAAAAAACAATAAATAATTTTTACATCATATTATAACATAATACCTACGGTTTGTAGAAATTCCCAAGCGCATAAAAGAATAAAGTTCAAAACACGTTATGAGAATCCCCTAAAACAAAAACAAAGAAAGACCACTGCAAATGCAAGTTTAAATGAGAGCAAGCGACAATAAAAACAGCTTAAACAACGTAATCACAAGACCCGAAAAGATAATTACAAACGTCTATAACAATAAAAAATATCAAAAGTAAATCCGAATTGAAATACGCATAAGCGATAAAAGATACAGCTCAAAAACGTAATCATAACCACCCAAAAGCACATTAATTATCTCTATATAAATAAAAAACATTAAAAGTAAATTCGAGTTAAAATGCGCAGGAGCGATAAATAAATAAAACTAAAAAAACATAATTATAGGACCCGAAACACAATTTTCAACACCTATATCAATATGAAACATAAAAAATAAATTTTAGTTAAAATAAGCGAGAGCGATAAAAAATACAGCTCGAAAAACTTAATCATAACCACCCGAAAGAACATTAAGTAATCCCTATATCAATAAAAAATATTAAAAGTAAATATGAGTTGAAATACGCATGACCGATAAAAGATACAGCTCAAAAAACGTAATCATAACCACCTGAAAGCACATTAATTAATCCCTATATCAATAAAAAACATTAAAAGTAAATTCGAGTTGAAATACGCATGAGCGATAAAAAATACAGCTCGAAAAACGTAATCATAACCACCCGAAAGCACGTTAATTAATCCCTATATCAATAAAAAACATTAAAATTTAATGCGAGTTGAAATACGCATGAGCGATAAAAAATACAGCTCGAAAAACGTAATCATAACCACCCGAAAGCACATTAATTAATCCCTATATCAATAAAAAACATTAAAAGTAAATTCGAGTTGAAATACGCATGAGCGATAAAAAATACAGCTCGAAAAACGTAATCATAACCACCCGAAAGCACGTTAATTAATCCCTATATCAATAAAAAACATTAAAATTTAATGCGAGTTGAAATACGCATGAGCGATAAAAAATACAGCTCGAAAAACGTAATCATAACCACCCGAAAGCACATTAATTAATCCCTATATCAATAAAAAACATTAAAATTTAATGCGAGTTGAAATACGCATGAGCGATAAAAAATACAGCTCGAAAAACGTAATCATAACCACCCGAAAGCACATTAATTAATCCCTATATCAATAAAAAACATTAAAATTTAATGCGAGTTGGAATACGCATGAGCGATAAAAAATACAGCTCGAAAAACGTAATCATAACCACCCGAAAGCACATTAATTAATCCCTATATCAATAAAAAACATTAAAATTTAATGCGAGTTAAAATGCACGCGAGCGATCAAAAATACAGCTCGAAAAATTTAATTATAATACCCGAAAACACATTAATTATTCCAAAAAACTACCCCTCCTATCTAAAAAATCAAAATCAACAACTATCTTAAAACCAAATAGACGATAATTAATTTTTTTAAATATTAGCTAGTAAAAAACAGAACTTGATATCAAATATCTAAGAGACCCAAAAAAAATATCATTTATTATATGCCAAAATTATTAAAAAAGTCATAATGTTAATTAAACTAATTATTTTTCAATAAATAAATAAATAAAACGGAATATTTAAGGCTAGAAGTGAAGAAAAAGGTGACATTTGACTTGGAAAAGGTAACATTTGAAATGGAAAAGGTGACATTTGACTTGGAAAAGGTGACATTTGAAATGGAAAGGGTTACATTTGACTTGGAAAAGGTTACATTTGACTTGGAAAAAGTTACATTTGACTTGGAAAAGGTTACAATTGACTTGGAAATGCTATATAGATCCCTACCTTACATTCCGCACCTTTCTGAAAATATAAAAAAAATCCTTAAATTTTCCTTACCTTCCTTAAAACTAGGACTAAAGACCCAGAACAAGCTTTCTCACCTTTTTACCAATACAAAAGACCCGATCACTCCTATATATTGTTCCAATATTGTGTATAAAATTTCATGTTCAGATTGTGATGTATCCTATGTAGGAGAAACCAAAAATTACCTAAAAACCAGA
Source organism: Piezodorus guildinii (assembly GCA_023052935.1). NCBI lineage: Eukaryota > Metazoa > Arthropoda > Insecta > Hemiptera > Pentatomidae > Piezodorus > Piezodorus guildinii. The sequence continues at coordinate 92,447,517 of CM041294.1, forward strand.
ATATCGCAGCATAAACTCTCCGTATCCTCTCGAAACCCTCTAGCCTCAAAACTTTCCGAACACTCCATACATTTCAATCATTCCTTTAACTTTGACGACTGCTCCATTTTAGATTATGTTCCAAACCATAAGAAAAGACTAATCGCTAAGACTAATCAGTTTCCATTCTCCCACCATGCGCCCTGATGATGACCCACAAAGGGGGTCGAAACGTTGGCAAACAATAAATAGTTGAAACTATTTAGTTGTTTCATTTAATGATCGCCACCCGCACTAATTCCTTGCATTAATTCTCAACGGTCAACTAATTAGATCCACAATGATAAAATAAATAATGACATAAAAATAAATATATACCACAGGAATTAGATTAAAGTAACAATAGAACTAGCTAAGAACAATGTTTGCAATAGTAAAAAGAAAATATAACAGTGAGCCAATAGTCAACTTTAAGAAGTGAATTAGTTACAGTTAGGTACAAAAAATAATATGTATCAATAAAAAAGATAATTTATAGTTAATTGTATAATATGAAAATTTTATTTAATTAATGACTTTATGAAAATTGGTATATATAGATACAGAAAAATTTAATAAATGTAACTAAAATCAAAATATTTAAAACCTTTTTAGTCTTGATAATGGGGACAAAGCCCCGAAACGTTGACTGAAATCGACGAATTATATAATAATTATAATATTAAAGATGATGCTTTATTATTGTGTGCTTTAGTATTATTAATTATTATTGTGCTTGTTTTCACTTACTTCTGTTATTAATATCAATTTAAGAATTTTTAAACAGATTTAGAAACGAAAATAAATTGTTAAAGAATTATTTACTTATTTAGAATTATTTGATTTTTATAGAAAGATGTGTTTTATTGAATAATAAGTTATAATCTTATCTACGAAATTCAGTAAGTTTTTTTTTTCATCACTCCGTGTTAGAACTCCTTGGAGAGTCTGGTGATGACAGCGCCATCCAGTGGCCAAGTGGCGAAACAATTGCATTACAAAAATATGTTTTCAGTTTTCTCCTTTAGTTGGATATCGAATTCGTTCAACTTATATATTTACCTGTTTTTTCACCAATATTAATTAGATGATATGGTTATTTTTATAGAATATACAAAATTAAAGGTACTTTAGAGGAAGAAAATTTAAATATATCTGCATTTAAGCCCCATCAGACTGTTTTAATCAGAATGAAACCGACATTATATATTAGCCCATTAAATTTTATATCGATAAAGCGAGTTTAATCAAAATAGGTAGAGCCGATATTGAGAAAATCGTTATAAGGTGCTAAATGCATGGGATAAAGCAGGACTTAAGGTCTGCCGATTTTAGTGGAAAAGTTGCTGTAACATCTCGGGAGTATGGTTGTCTTAAATATAAAATTTTAGTTCCGTACGAGATTTCGTTTTTGCGCTAGAGTTACCACACACACACGGACACACATTTCATATATAGGTAAGTGAAAGTAAAAACTTCCTACCGCATCCATCTATAAATCTAGACAAGGTGTGAAGAACCTGCCGAAGGGAAGAAAAACTATCGGTGAGGGAGGATTGAGAGAGAGTGAGTGTGTCTGTGTGTTAGAGCGAGTGTGTGTGTGTGAGTGAGAGAGCGAGAGAGGGAGAGCGAGAGAGAGAGATATAGAGAGGCTAAGAGATGACCCAGATAGAGCGAGAGGAGGTCCTTGGTATTGATTGGCCCGGAGGCCCCACCCCTTCTTATCTCTTCTACTCTTCCTTACTGTCACCGTCCGCTGTCGCGCTCTTCCCAACTGTCACCTCTTCTTTATACTCCTAGCGATTCGCTTGGCGGGTAGAGGCTAGCGGGATGCGTCAAACTGACAGTGTTTATTTATAGCTGATTATAGTAATTCTGAAACTTCTCCATATTTAGCCTTTGGAGACACCGATTACGGAAAAAAAATATTTAAAAAAATCTAATTAATTTTTTGACACGATTGGCGAGCGCAGTGGTCAAAAATCAAATTTATTCGCTAAAATCTAAAACTTACCTATATTTAACTTTTGAAGTCCCAGATTACGGTAAAAATAATATAACAAATCTAATTATCGGCTCAGAATTGCGTAAACCTGCTAATAGATGTATTTTAAATCATTTAGGAAACTCTTCAAATTATAGATTGTAAAACTTTAGATTGGGAGTATTGAGTCTTAAAAAAATTATTCATCTCCCAAAACGCAAAAAATCGCAAAACTTCTTTGCAATATTTAAAGACTAGAAGGATTGATGAAACTAATCCTTGGAGCAATTTGGGGGTTATATAGTTTTTCATTACTGCATAGGGGCATACATTTACAAATTGCTAAATTAACTCTGTAGGTAGATTGTAATTTAAATTCATTACTAGTGTGGAAATATGATATTTTGCCTGTCTCAGCAATGTTCATTGTTAAATAAAAGAAAAATACTTTGCTTTAAATACACCTTGAACACAATAAATGACCATCTAATAAAGATAGTGGGGTTATCTTTATTCGATGGTCATTTATTGTGTTCAAGGTGTATTTAAAGCAAAGCATTTTTCTATTTTCTATCAATCCTTCTAGTCTTTAAATGTTGCAAAGAATTTTTGCGTTTTGGGAGATGAATAATTTTTTTAAGACTCAACATTCATCAAATAAAGATAACCCCACTGCTGGTTATTAGCATTTGTGTGAACAGATAATGATTCACTCATTTACTATTTATTTGTAGACCCGGAAAGGAAACATCAATATTAAGGGCCTTGCCAACTAATAATAAAAAGGTCAAGCACTCAAAAATTCTAAACTTTTGACTTGACATTTGTCCACCTAAATTGGTGATTTTGCCCAGTGTGCGTCGGGAGAATTATTTATTTCGGGAGAATATAAATTTTTTAAACTACTGAATACCGTATTCGTACTTTTTTGTGAGTATTTGTACATCTCTCGAAAAATATCACTCTTGCCCATCACCACGACTCACGTGTAGGCTAAAATCGCCAACCCTCTATGGCAGTGTGGGTCGAAACTTCTGCAGGAATAGGAACTTGTAAATCTATATCATCGTGTATAAAATAATAACAAAGTACTTATTTCGGAGTTATACTATAAAAATGGATTAAGGACTAAATGGACCGATTATTTGCATATCTTGGAATGTCTTAAATGAATAGGAAAAAAATCTAATGCTTTTAAATACCTCCATTATTAAAATCAATTTAAGAGATTTTAAATAAATGTATATATAAAAATAAATTGTTAAAAAATCTGGTGCGCTCAACACACGACTTTCACTTACCTCCGTTGTTAAAATCAAGTGAAGAATTTTTAAATACATGTTGATATAAAAATAAATTGTTAAAAATTAATTAAATTGAATTTCAATAATTAATTAATCTATTATATTTTTATCTACCAAAATCAGTTAGTTTTATCGGCTTTTCATCACTCTCCATCACCCTTTACAATTCCGTGTATTAGATAATATTTTTTCTATAATCTTTAGCTATCCAACGGTATATTATACATCTATATTACTATTATTGTGTTCGAAAACAGCTAAAATTGCATAAAAAAACCATGTTTACATTTTTCTCTTTTAGTTGATTATCAAATTCGCTCAAGTTGCATATTCACCCGTTCTTTCAATGCTAATAAGATGAAGTTCCTAATTTTTTCAAATCTATAAAATTAAAGGTACTTTTGATGAAGAAAATTTAAATTATTGGCATTTAAGCCCTGTCGGAATATTTCAATCAGAATGAACTACTACATCATATTAAAGCCGTGTATATATTTATATACATATACACGTATATATGTATTTCATATAAAGGTATGATAAAGTAAAAATTAGCTGTTTTATCTTAAATTCTTTCTTTGTAGTCATTTTTTGAACAAAGATGGGAAAACTCCCTCCTTCCCCACTCCTTGGCCCTCACACAGTATTCACAGGCTTCGACCGGATGATGTTCCTCTTGGACTCCACGATATTCTCCAGCCCTGGAGCGAACGGCGAAGAGATGAGCGGCTCTGGAAGTTGTAGCAAGTTGGCTTGGAAGTTTAGCGAAGCGAAATTGAGGGTTCGGATCCGGCTTACCTTCCGGGCTAAGCGGCTTTTTGGGAGCTTTCTAGAGGACCCTTAAATATTAATAGAATAATTTTTTCCCTATCTCAACTTTTTCCTCTTTTTATTATATAAAAAAAATATGGTAGCTTTAGGAACGGGATATTTCCACTCGACCGGCCAATTCCAAGTTTTCCTCCTCCGGGTATTATCCATTATTCCCAATATATATAGAAGTGGCAATAAAATCATTATTCATTCTTTTATAAGACTAGTATATAGATATATGACCAAATATAGATATATGAATGTATATTAATTAATATATATGTATTATAGAAAGTCTGCAACTTTCATGGTGTTACGTTTTTACTTTCACTCACCTATACGAAATATATAGTAAGGAAAATTATTGCCAGAAAATTTTCGAATTCCTGATTTCAACGGAAATACACGTTTTAGGGTCTCCTGAGTCCAAATCACCGAGTCCCGCAAAAAAGGTCTGTGTTTGGTAACTGAACGTAAACGTAAACGAAAAGTCCTATGAAACTGAAATTTCATATATAATAAAACTATACGCCCAAAATGTCACAAAAACTTTTTCATCAAAATCAGCTAACCAGAAGAGCCACTTTATACTATGCATTTTGCACCTTTTTACGATTTTCTCAAAAACGGCTGTAACGATTTTAATTAAACTCGTTATATCGATGTAAAATTTGATAAGCTTTTATATGATGTAGGTTTTATGCTGATTGAAATAGTCTTACAGGGCTTAAATGCGGATGTTTTTAAATTTTCTTCACTTAAAGTACCTTTAATTTTATATATTTCAAAAAATAGACGCATGCACTTGTCAGCATTGATAAATAGCGGCTAAATATGAAAGTTGAGTGAATTTAATGAACAACTAAAGGAGAAAAGTGCAAAAATATATTAAAGAAACAGGGCCTTTAATATATTTTAAGTGCTGCCCTCTAGCAGACAGCATCATTATCAAGGGCACAACGCCCTCAAGCGGCAAAGGACTTCCTGTCAAAAATTGCAGGTAACGGCGAGGTGAGTGAAAGTCTTGTGTTGTCCCCACCAGATTTTTTACCCTCAGTTTGACACGCTCTATGGCTCGGATCGAAAATTTGACGATAGTTTGCTAGTCAGGAACTTAGTGAAGAATCTTTTACAGTTTAGTAGCTTAATTATTTTAAATGTAAAAACGCTGAAAATTATTACACAATGATTTATTATTTCCAAATAACAATGTTAGGGTTTAACTGTTTATATAGCTGTTAATAGGCAATTAAGTAATATGAAAAGCAATAATTCAAGGATAATAGCATATCACTACTGCTGATTTCAAAACGCAATATCATAGCTAGTTATGAAACAATTTCAATGATTTATTTTTCATTTTGGAGACAATTTAAATTGTTGGTTATTGTTATTATTGCTTTTCATATTATTTATTTAACTTTAAACAGGTATATAAACAGTTAAATCCTAATATAGTTATTTGGAAATAATAAACCATTGTGTAATAATTTACAGCGTTTAAAATACATTTTAACGGTTTGATTTAGTTCCCATGGGAATCTCATCTATTTTACAGTGAAAGATCTGTTTCCATAAAATAATTTAAGACCGGAAATAATTGATAACAATGTTAGTTTATAGATTTATAACAACTTTACCATTTATTTTAACAACTTATTTACGATTTGGTGCGTAATATTGTTTCTAAAATCTTGCATACTGAATGAAATAATACAACTTGTACGATACTATATGACGTTGGCAACATTGAACTATCACAGCCTCACTCTTTACCAATAACATATGTTTTCAAATTTATGTTTTTACAATTACTTTATATTAACTTGTACGATTTGTTTATTGTATATTAACTTTTATAAAATCCTACTCTTTCCAACGGTACATTTATACGTCAATATATTTCAAAAATAATTTTTTTAAGATTGGGTTACAGAAAACTGATTTTTTTCTCCTAAAGAAAACATAATTTACAATTTGCATATTGTAATTACTAGCACAGTCCTTTTACTCGTCGGACTCCTTCGTTGATGTTCAAGAGTGAATTTTGGTGTTCGTGCTCGTTATTGAAAAAAAAAATATTTTATTTATTCAAAAGTTACAAAATATCGATAATAACACTTTAAAAGACAATAATGACAATCTTGATAATAACAATATGGCTATACTAGATCTGACATAGATTACGTACCGTAATTACTGCGAGGACTTGAAGAGAGTGATCCCTGGGAGAAGGGACAGGGTATATAAAGGTTAATAGGACTGCTGAATAAGATTCAAGGAATATGGTGTGATCTGCAGGTGCACTATGGCCTCATGGTGGCGTGACTCCTCCGTCCTTATGAGAGTGAAGCCCACTGAACTCTAAATTTAAGGATTTGGGACGGTTTGTCTATTCTGTAAATATTGAAACCAAGCTCTGGCTCTGCCATCAAAACATTCAGGTGGTTGAGGATGGGTACTTGGATTATCATTTGAAGGATTAGAACACAGTAATTCCAGTTTACAATACTGACGATAAAGATTATAGCATAAAAGATATAAACATATTACATAAAATATATAAGAAATAAATTGGGATACAGTTATATCATAAGGTTCTAATTCTTCTATTTCTATATTACTTAAGTCTATTTGTTGTAATTCCTCAAAAGTAAAATTTGTTGATACAATAGTTTTATTATTAACAGAATGATAGGAAATAAAAGGAATATTTACATTGTCAACATAAGAAAGTGGTACATTTATATTTACAAATTTCTCTTTTTCATTAAGATTAAGGAGGCTAGTAGATGGTAGATGATACATTTGTGTGTTTGTTACACTAGTTGTTACATTGCTAATATTAAAGGTTAAATATTGGTGTAATGTGGGTATAAGTTTGATTATAGGGTTTGTTCTTATTTCTACAGCTTTACAATCATTTAATTCTATATTCTTACATAATTCTAAAATACATTTGTCCTTAATCTCTATCATGTCTTTACAGTAATGATGATTATTGAATTTAATACAATTTCCATTGTAAAATGAATTTTTAAATCTAATGATTAGTTGTTCTTTAATCTTTAGAGTAATGACTTTATTATTCCTTGTAACTGGATATGACATAGCATAATAAGTTGTTTTTGGCAATGATTTCAAAGGGATTTTAATAAAATAATAAATTAATCCTGTATCTGATAGGGAACAAAATGTGGAGCTAAGTAACCAGTTTAATTCTACATTTTCTGTGATTGGTTCTCCGAACGGTATGTTTAATTGTTATAGTTCTCTAGTCGTTAATATGCTTGGATGGGTAATTCCTAATTTACATTGTTCTAAGGAAAATTCTATATCATTTAATTGATTTTCTACTAAATCTAATACGGCTAATAAATCATGATACATTAACTTAGTAAGAGCTAAATCTGTAAAATTATTTATTTTTTCTATACTATCCTTATATTTATTTAAAACAATTATTTCTTTATTAAGTTTAGATGTTAATTCTTTATTTAATCCTAATCTAACATTTTCATTATGCTCTATGTGATACATATTTCTCTCGATTTTATTTAAAATATTATCATACTTTTCTTTGTCATCGGCGTCCATATTGCCGGTGAGCCAACTAATAGCATTGCCTAGTCCGTTAATTAAACCTCTTTTTGATCGGTTATTCCGATTTATATTTACAATATGATTAATTTTTTCTAATATCTTGTTATATTTTTGTTCAATAATATTATGCAAAGTTTTATATTCATTACTAATTGTTAATACGTCAATGCTAATCTTAAGGGTTTGAATTTCTCTTGTTAAATTTGTAAGATTCTTATAATGTAAAAATGTGTACCAATCTTCAATTATAAAAGATGGATTAATTTGTACGATGGATGCTCCTGGTCCGTCAGATAAATCTTGTATTAGCAGGGTCTGTATCTGAACCATAAGCGCTGCGATCAGAAGATACTTGAAACAATTCGTCGTCGAACTCAAAGTCATCTTGGCTGACTCCTGTAACATTAGACGTTTCTATTTCTTTTATGACATTCTCAATATCTTCATCAGTTATTTCTGGTTTTTTTGACTTGTACTAGGTTTATTATTATTATTATTTGATTTCTTTTTCTTAGTGACCTTTTTCGGTCGTTTGACTTGATCAGGGTGGAGTTTTTTTCTTTCTACCTTTATTTCTATTTTGAAATCTTTTATCAACATACTTTCCTTTTTCGTATTTAGGATCTATTTTCTTTTTCTGTTGTCTCTTTATATACACATCTTCCGGGATTTCTATGTCTTCTCTATTTTCATTTAACTTGCCTATTTTTCTCTCTTTATTTTGTTCTATACCTTTCTTAGTTATTTCGAAAAGCTGCTTCATTTTCCGATGGTACTCATGAACAAGATATTCTTTTATTTCTGGGGATTCATTATAAGTTTCATTAGTGATACCGAAAGTTATTTCGTTAGGGGTCATTTTAAGATCTTGATTAAGGGAATTATTATATGCTGTCGTTGCTTGCTCTAACTTATCTTCCTCTTTATCATCTTTGTTTTCTATGTTTATAAGTCTTAAAATTTCTAATAACGAAGAGCTTGCTCGATTAAGCAATCCAAGAGAGTTAGGTGATTGGGGGTAGTATAATGTAATTCAATATTTAAGTAGTTTAGAAAATCTTTAAACAAGTTATTGTCGAATTCTCTTCCGTTGTCACATGATATTTTTTGGGGTTTTGGAAAATATGCTAAATATTTTTTCAATACTTTCATGCTTTCTATGGCATTATAACTCGTTGCGTAATAAGAAAATATTCTTTTGGAAAAAGTATCTACTATTAAATAAATGTAATAATTACTCATGTGTAAGGTATCAATCATTAAATCTGTAAAGGGTTTCTCAGGTGTGGGAGTAATTTTAAATTTTTGTTTTATAGGTCTTCTATCGTATTTGCCTTTTCCACATGTGTCACATTTGTTTATAATTTCTGTGATATGATCTTTCATATTGGGCCAATAAAATTTGGTTTTCAAAACTAAATATGTTTCATTTATACCTCTGTGGCATGTCTTGGCGATATGATAATCAAGGATAAGTAATTTCTGGTCTTCCGTGTTCTTTACATCTGGCAATAGTTTATAATATCTTTTAATTCTATTTGTGGGAAATTTTTCTCTAATGAGTGATGCAACTTTATTAAATAATGCATTATACCAATTATTTTCACTTTCTATAGAATCTGATATGGGTGAGCAGTATATGCCGTAAGTTATATTTGGTCTTAAGATTTCTAAAAGTTTTTCTTCTATTTCAAAATCTTTTTCATGATAAGGCCAAGTAAATTCAATTGTTGTTCTTTGCTTATTATTGAATATTGTTTCGCGTTGAATTTTCGCGTGTCCCTTTTTTATTATTATTTGATTTTTCTCAACATTTACTGGTCTAGATTTATCATCAACTATTAAGATTCTGTTATCGGAGGATTCTGTGGAGTGCTGCGTTGCTAAAGAAGATATATCATCTTGAATTATTTCTTGGTGTTCACCATTATTATTTTCTTCTATGTTTTCATCATTATTAATTCCTTCTAAGTTTTCATTGTTAGCTTCTTCTTGGGTTTCTTCTATTCCCATTTCTTGTAATAAATCTACGATTTCTTGTGAATAGTTATTAGGAGAATTTTCTGTATGAAAAATATCAAATTCTGGTTCTTTTAATTTCCTTTCTTCAATAGGGTAACGGGATAAATGATCGGCGACTTTATTAGCCTTTCCTTCAATGTATTTTATGTCATATTCGAAATCTTCTAACAATAATTTCCATCTAATTAATCTGGCGTTCTGTGTTTTACACGTTCTTAAATATTCTAAAGGTTTGTGATCTGAATATATGAAAAATTTTCTACCGTATAAGTAGGGTCGAAAATGATTGCAAGCCCAAATAATGGCTAAACATTCCTTTTCCGTTGTTGAGTAATTTTGTTCTGCTTTATTAAGTGTTCTGGATGCAAAACATACAGGGAGTTCTTTTCCATCTTTCTTCTGTGCTAATACTGCACCAATGGCGAAATTACTTGCGTCAGTTGTTAAGAAAAAGTCCTGATTGAAATCTGGAATTTGCAAAATGGGGCTACTACATACAAGTTGTTTCAATTTCTCAAAAGCGTTTTCATATAACTCTGGTTTGATTTCTTTTTGATCTTTTCGAAGACATCTCGTTAATGGGGAAGCTATCTTTGCGTAATTTGGTACCATTTTCCTATAGAAACCAGTTAATCCTAAAAAGCTTTTAATTTCTTTTTCATTTTTAGGGAGTTTAAAATCTTTTACTGCTTTTATCTTTTCTGGATTAGGTTCTATGCCGCGTTCGCTGATAATATGTCCGAGGAATAACAATTCTTTCTTGCAAAATTCTGTCTTATCGAGCTGAATCTTTAAGTTATGTTTTTCTAACTTTTTAAGAGTTTCTTCTAAATGTTTCCAATGATCTTTGTAATTTTCAGAAAAAATTATAATATCGTCCATATAGACTAAAACGTTAATAGAATCTGAAAAAATGATATTCATGGCTCTTTGAAACGTTGCTGGGGCATTACTGAGTCCAAATGGCATGCGAAGGAATTCAAAGTGGCCTTGATCTGTAGAAAATGCTGTTTTTGGGATAGAACTTTCTTCGACTTTTATTTGATGGAAGCCTGAGCAAAGGTCCATTGCTGTAAATATCGTCACTTTTCCTAATTTGCCTAAAAGGTCTTCAATATTAGGAATGGGGAATTTATCCGGGGTTGTTTCTCGATTTAATTTCCTGTAATCAATCACCATTCGTATTTTTCTTTTTCCTGATGCGTCTGGCTTTTTCGGGACAATCCAAACGGGAGAATTGTAAGGGGAATTGCTGGGTCTTATTATTTTGGATTCTAACATCTTTTTAATTTCTTCCTTAATATTTTCTTTGAATTGGTGGGGATATCTGTAATTTTTCGAATATATCGGGTCTTCGGTTTTTGTTTTAATCTTATGCTCCAATAAATCAGTGGCTGAAAGGGGATCATTTTCAGTCTTAAATACTGATGGATATTTCGATAATAATTTAATTAAATTTGATTTTTCTTGAGGAGGTATATGGTCGGTTCTGATTAGTTGGGGGATTTGTTTTATTATTTCATGGTTTCCTTTTTTATTAGAATCTGTTAATTCTACTTCTTCTTTTTGCAAATAGTATAAAGGTAAATATATGGTTTCGTTAACTTTACTGTCGATTATTATATTTTGATCATAGATGCCAGGTTTAATTTTAATCTTATCATCTTCATAGTCAATAAAATATAGACTTTTATTTTGTTCTACTTTTATCTGATTTTCGCCTTCTTTCAAAACTAATTTTAAAACTTCGTCTTCCATAATAAAATCAAACTCTGTATAGCGAGTTTTTATTTTGTTGGTTTCGAAATCGATATTAAATTTCATTTCCCTCATTGTCTCATTTCCTAGTAGTATTTCGTAATTGGGACTGAAATTAAATAGATAAAATTTTATTTTTTCGGGGTTTTTAAGAAAATTATTTCTGCAATAAACTGAAATAGATTCCGTGCCAAGTTCTTCTCCGGTTGCTGTTTTTATTGTAAAATTTTCTTTTTCTCTTTCAACATCTGGTGGTACAATGTCTGGTCTTATATAATTCTTCCAAGATCCGGTATCAATAAGCCATTTACGATTCGCGTGGTCTTTAACATAAGGCAGTTGGCTTTTATTCTCTTCTTTTATGTGTTTTGATTGTCTGGCGGGCCTTTCTCTAAAAAAGAATTATTTGGATCTAATTTTTCTAATTTCTCTCTTAATTCTCTGATTTCTTGGTCTTTCGGGTCTTCTTGCTGAATTTGGAAATTAGGCTGTTTCGGTTTATTCCCGAATGCGCTAACTGTTCTCATGGATACAGTTGGATTTTCATCTTTCTTATTATTATTATAATTTTGATTCCGGTATCGACCTGAACCGTTGAAATACCTTTGTTGTTCTTGACGGGGCCATTGTTGGTAATAATTATTATTATTATTATTCTGCCGGTAGTCTTGTGGAGGTTCTTGTTGTCGATATTGATGCTCTTGTCTTTGATTATGTGGGTTATACGGGTTATTGGGATTTTGCCAATTATTAAATCGTTTGTGATGTTTTTTATCGAACTTTTTCTTATGGTCGAAGCCTCTTTTGTAATCATGTTCTCCGGTCTTCTCATATTTCCCGAATTTATGAGGTCATCGAAGAGTAGATGGTTCTCATTCTGAATTAAATTTCTCAAATCATCTAATGTTCTTAACTTTTCTGCTTTAATCATAAGATATGTTCTTATGTGAAGGGGCATGTTAGTGTAAAACAAATAAAGAATACTTTTCTCTAATGCGCTAATAATTGTTTCTCTATTTGGTGTGTTTTCTATCCGATGTTTAGAAATTATTAAAGTGCGGATCTTATCAATTCTTTGAAGGAAATCAAGAGGGTGTTCCTTATGATGTATTTTGTTATTAAATAATTCATGCGATAATTGTTCAATTGAGCGGCTGTCTCTGAAGGTTCTTTCGAGATAATTTAGTAATTCTTCAACACGACTAAATTCGCACGTTGTATTTATATAATCAGCTTCATCCGTAAGTTTTGCTAAAAGTTTACTTAATAATCTTTGTTCGTTTAGTTCCTTAAACGAGTTGTCCGGTTTACACACGATTTGGTAAACTTGTCTACAAACTGTCACGAATTTTAACAGATTGTGTGGATTTCCATTAAAATTAGGGATATGATCGTAGTCTGCCGATTTAATTTGAAAGCTTGACAATTTGTAGTTAATGTTAAATTATTTACTCGCAGGATTAAAGAATTTAAATAATCATCAGACATAAAATTACAATAGTAAAGGAAATTAACTTACAAAAATTGAGTACGCTGTCAAAATAATCTTCGACGGGTGTGAAGATCTGTCCTTGAGCTGGATACCTGACGACAGTGAAGTCCGGCCAAGGTTGAGTGCAGATAAGAGACTTTGCCTGCGTTGCGAGATGCTCGGGGTGAGTGAACTCGTCCAGAATCTGAAGATCTCGAAGTTGGTAGTCCTCGGTAGGTAAGCCAAAATCTTGAGTCTTCACAGGTGAGGAATCCTAGGCGGTAGTCCTAATTCTGGATTTGCGGAAAAAGTTCGGATCTGCGGAAACTCGGTTCTTAAAACTGCGATAAAAATATGCAGTCCCTATTTTGGGCGCCAATTTTGGTGTTCGTGCTCGTTATTGAAAAAAAAAAATATTTTATTTATTCAAAAGTTACAAAATATCGATAATAACACTTTAAAAGACAATAATGACAATCTTGATAATAACAATATGGCTATACTAGATCTGACATAGATTACGTACCGTAATTACTGCGAGGACTTGAAGAGAGTGATCCCTGGGAGAAGGGACAGGGTATATAAAGGTTAATAGGACTGCTGAATAAGATTCAAGGAATATGGTGTGATCTGCAGGTGCACTATGGCCTCATGGTGGCGTGACTGTGTAATAGTATTCAGTAGAATGTAAATGACGTTCCTTACCCTGAGGGTAAGATCCGTGAAGTTCAAGCTAGAACCATAAGATGCCTGCTAATTGAACCCACAGATGTTCCTTGACAAACTGTCCAATGCTAAGTGACTTCCCAGGACTCGCACATGTTGCAATAACAACTGTCCATTGTCTTCTTGAGAAAGGGATTTCCCTAAAACCATTTTTCAAAAATAGTTTCGAACAAAAAAAAATATCCTAAGGATTCCTGTTTAGAAGGCTCAAGATCCTGTTAGTCAGTGGCATAAGCAAGATTTTCTTTAAAAGGAGGAAGAGAGACAAAGAAGTTGAATATGGTTAGATTTTACTGTTCTTAGGTCTCAGTCAATAAACAAACTATTTTACAACGTTTCTCATTTTCATGCCTTAATAGTAAAAAAACAAAAAAACAGAATCTTAATATTTTTATACAATAATTAAAAACTTCAATTGGGTGTCCCAATGTAGAGCAATAGCCGAGCTAAATGCCTTTGCAGAAGAGCTTTCTGTTCACCATAAAAACGGACTTCTTCGATACAAAGACGACATACTGGAAAAAGCACATAACCATTATCTCTCAGCCGACATACAAATGACCCTAAATTCGACTATCCTTTATATAGATTACTATGCAATTACAATGCTCCGGACCCTCAAACGTACCTCACATTTAAAGTACATATAAAGAAATTGAGATGTGTAAGCCAATTAAGAGTTGCAAATCCAGAACATATTAGAATCTACGGAAAAAACTCATCTTTTTTGTTCAAGTCACAAGAAAGCTGTATATTATGCAATCGATTTATCTACAACAGTCTACATCACATTCTCCTTCACTGCCCGGTACACAATGAAAATATACGACAATTTCTTAAAAACTTCATCTTAGAATCTTCCGACAACCAACGTATCCATGCTGAACTGAGTATCGATAGTGTAGATAAGTTACATAAAGTGTACTATTACATGATGGGAGTTCAAAAAGTGTTCAATTCTTTAGCCTAGAACATTTTCTATTCAGTGCTTATTTTTATTTTATCTTCAAAGTGATATTTTGCTTATTTATTGTTTCTGTTATAACACCAGTAACTGTTTATTCTTTAATCTGTAATTTATTTTTGAAAGTCAAATTGTTTTAGTAAATTTTCACTATTGTTTTTAAATGATATGTATATAAAGTTCTAAAACCATAATATTGTAATTTATAGCCAATGGGGTTGTATGGGGAAGCCCCAAAGACAAAATAAAATTTCTATTCTATTCTATTTCTATTCTATACAATAATTAATATATGATGTTATTGTTCAAGATACAGAAAAGAATGCATTGGACAATGAATAGACAACGGTTTTTTGGACTTGCAAGCACTTAACATTAATAAAAATAATAGTGATTCTGCCATTACTTTTAAAAACATAAATACTTTATGAAAACTATTCACAAAAACTGAAGATTCCTTGTGAAGAAAAATGCGAAAGTCTTATTTTGGAACGTCTAAATAATATTTAAAAAGGAGAGTGTATCTACACAAATATAGCTGCAATTAAATTAAAAAAAAAAAAACCTAATAAACCAGACCAAACTGCCCTCACCACACATTTCAGAAAAACAAGAAATACATTCAAATTACATCAACCCAAAATTATTCATTATAATTTTGAGACACACAGACCTTTTTGTGAGACTTGGTCATTTGGACTAATGGGACCCTAAAACGTGTATTTCCGGTGAAAATCGAAAATTTTCACGATCGCATTAACCTTCTCTTAATATATATTTCATATATAGCTAAGGGAAAGTAATAATAAATACAATTTCCACGTGGCTCTACACCAATTTTTATCGGTAACAACAAAATTCCTCATACCTACTCAGTACATTACTTAGCACTAAAAGCAGCGTTGCACAGGGAGAGAAGAGGTAGGTGAAAATTTTGAGAGCGAGGTATTGAGAGATTACCCGAACATAGCAGGAGAGGAAGAAAGCTTAATTGTTTAAAATAAAATCAGATGATGATATCAAACATTACTTTAAAAAAAAATAAAGAAACTTCTGCGGACAACACACAACTTTCACTTACCTTGGAAGTTAAAATCTATTAAAGAACTATTAAACAAATTCAAAGTTGAAAAAAAAAAAAGTTAATTCAAATAAAACCTTTTTTAGGGACTTGGTCATTTGCACTCATGTGACCATAAAACGTGTATTTCCGGTGAAAATCGAAAATGTTCACGATCACAATACTTTCCCTTACAATATATTCCATATATAGGTAAGTGAAAGTAAAAAGAAATGTTTGATGTGAATATACGAAAAAAAAATGTCTTCCCCCTCTTTCGCTACTTTCTTCGACCCTCACAAGATCTCGCTCTCACGATATTTCACGCACCTCTTCTCTCACTGTGTAGCGCAGAATTTAAAATCGACCGAAAGTCAGACTTGGTGTTGACCCGACAGAGGAAATGACCCAGCATGGCAAGAGATGTGAAACAAGGGAAGAGCGGCGCCTAATCCTACCTGCCAGATCTCGCAGGGCAAGAAAAAAAGTGGGACGGGAGACCTCGCTTTAGCAACTGTCCGCTCCTGCCTCCATCTTCTGTATTTACAGTCTGTCAGGTCTGCGGGGGTTTTGTTATCTTTTTCATGGGTAGTCAATGATTTCAGCCAAACTTTATTTATTTATTTTTTGTTATAAGGTCGTTAGAACAAATAAGTTAACTATATATATATATATATATATATATATATATATATATATATATATATATATATATATATATATATATATATATATATATATATTATATACTATTATTATAGCATCTAAACTTAGATACAACTATTGTAAATGAAGACCATCTGATATTGTCGAAAATAGTAAAAATACACCAATTTCACTTACCTCTTAGAGTAACTTTTGTTTATTTTCTGTTTTAGAAAGAAAGCGGTGTACTGATTCTAGAAGTCATAGAATATTTTCTTCATTTCCAAAACAAACAGATTTGGAAGCTTATAAATACCGAAATACATGCAAAAAATATATGTTTTTACATTATATGATCTAAAACATACATTTCCAACGAAACTGAATATAGTTCTATAAACTTTTTTACTTTTACTAACCTATATTTTAACTCCAACTTTAGTAATTATAGGGTTTTACTTTCACGTGTGGTAAGTTCCGCTTTATAAGTCACGTGTACATAACTAAAAATTCATATTTGAAACAACTATACGCCCGAGATGTTACAGTAACTTTTTCATAAATTCGGCGTAATAAGAGCCACCTTTACCACCTTTATACCAAGCATTTTGCACCTTTTCACGATTTCCTCCAAAAGGGTTTTAACGATTCTAATTAAACTGATAAAAACTTTAACATTGATAAAAAACGGTTAAATTTCATTATGGTAATTTTTGTCTTTTTGATATTAAGAACAGTAATATAGACGAGTAATATACCGTTAGAAAGAGGATGGTTGTAGAAGAAATATCATCTGATACACAAAGTAGTAAAAGGTAATGTACAGTGGCGGATATTGCATAAATTTATAACTTATTATTAACCGTTTCAATTTAATATTGTTATATTATTTATATTAGCACATTTGCTTATTGCAAAAAAAAGCGGATAGCAAATACAATTGTAATGTATACCAAAATACCAAAAAAACTTCTATGAATAAATAAATAAATATTATTTAATCTAATTCATATGTTACTAACTAAACTGAATACGCTTTTTGCAACTTTGAATTGGTTTAATAGTTCTTTGATAGATTTTAACTGCCTAGATAAGCGAAAGTTGTGTGTTGCCCGTACTAGTTTTTTTTATTTTTTCAAAAAGTAATGTTTGATATTATTATCTAAATTTATTTTAAACAATTAAGCCTTCTCCCTCTCCTGCTATTTCTTGGTAATCTCACAATACCTCGCTCTCACGAATTTTCACCTACCTCTTCTCTCACTGTGTAGCGCCGCTTTTAGTGCTAAGTAATGTACTGAGTAGGTATGAGGAATTTTGTTGTTCCCGATGAAAATTGATGTAGAGCCAGGTGAAAATTGTATTTATTATTACTTTCCCTTAGCTATATATGAAATATATAGTAAGGGAAAGTATTGCGATCGTGAAAATTTTCGCATTCCAGTTTTCAACGGAAATACACGTCTTAGTCTCCTCAGTCCAAATTACCAAGTCCCGCAAAAAAGTCTGTGTGTTCGTGAGTTTGTGGTAAGTCCAGTGCGAAAACATAAAGTGATATAAAACTGAATCTACATATTTAAGATGACTATACGCCCGAGAAGTTACAGCAACTTTTTCATGAAAATCAGCTGACTAGAAGAACCACTTTAAACCACACATTTTGTACCTTTTTACGATTTTCTCAAAAACGGCTCCAACGATTTTGATTAAACCCGCTATATCTATGTAAACTTTGATTGGCTTTAAATTGTGTAGTTTTCTTTCTGATTGAAATAGTCTGAATGGTCTAAAATGCCGATATTTTAAATTTTCTTCCTCTAAAGTACCTTTAATTTTGTAGATCCTATAAAAATAACTATATCATCTATTTAGTACTGATAAAAAACGGATAAATATATAACTTAAACGAATTCGATACAATTAAAGGAGAAAATTGCCAAAATATTTTTTTATGCAATTTTTTGTTTTTGAACATGAGAACAGTAATATACAAGTAAAATATACCGTTGGAAAGCTAAAGATTTTAGAAAAATACTATCATATACACAAACTTCTAAAAGTTAACGGAGGGTGATGAAAAGCCGATAAACTAACTGATTATAGTAGATAATTATATAATTAATAATTTAATAAAACACATGTTTTTATTCAAACTTAATTTAATTATTTCTTTAACAATTTTTTAATTTCTAAATGTATTTAAATATTCTAAAATTGATTTTAACAAAGGAGGTAAGTGAAAATCGTGTGTTGCGCGCAACAGATTTTTTAAATAGATTTTATTAAAATAAAATATTTTTTTATTATAAAAAAAAACAAAAAATTATTTTTTGTCTTTTCTGCTCTAGTTGGTCACACAACTTGTCTTAGCTGTTCTTTATCAATCCCTACATAATGATATGAATAATTTAAAGGTAATATACAAGAAGAAAATTTAAAAAAATCGTCATTTGAGCCCTAACAGAATATTTCAATCCGGGTTAATTCTGCTGACGCGACGGGCCGTGTCGTGTGTTGCGCGCACCAGATTTTTTTCCTTAAATTAAAAAAAAAAACTGTATACAAGATTGTCATTTTAAATAAAAATCCATCAGTATTTCAATGTATAATCGTAAAGAGAAAAATGCTTATTTTACTTCAAAGCGTTTACTGCACAATAGCCTTTCTAGGTATGTCGTAAATTTGTAAATAGGTGTAGAAGCGTGTCAAGGAGGCTCTAATGGACTTAAGTACAAACTGGTAGCCAAAAAAGGAACTCAAACAACCTAAATCTAAAGAAGAAAAAAACCTGTGGAACTGTCAGGTATCTTAAGGTCAGTCTAAGGGTGGTAATAGGAGTAATAGGCCATGAACTGACTTTAAAAGCTTGTAAGGGAAACTTTTTCCCCCCAGGCTTCTAATCTCTACCTGGCTCTCATCTCTGCCAATGTTACTATACGGTGAGAGTTTGACTTTTGAAAGTACTATCGCGATAGTAGCAGGGAAAAGAGAAAGTTTTAATTATTAGTTTATTATTTACAATAATGGGCATTTGTATTTCTTTTTTAATAGTTATTGAGTTTTCTAAATGTGCAGTAGTAATTGTTATTAGACCAAATTCATACAATATATACAGATAATAATGCTAAAGTCAATTTACATAAAGTATAATATATATAAAAAAAAAAACCAAACAACAACAACCGATAATTGAGATAAGATAAGGAAGATGGTTGGGGGTGCGGTCATAAATTAAAAACACACATTTAAAATAAGTGTTATTTTAATTATGTGCCGACGTTTCCGTCTACAATGTGGGCCTTCATCAGGGCTAAAAGAAACAACCAATGTAATTATAGACTTAATAATGCGTTAGGTATATAATAATAATATGACAGTAATAAATTATGGGAACATAAATAATATTAATTGTAAAATGATAATAAGATGACAATTATAAAAGTACTGATTATAAAGTACTGAGATAATTGAGATAAATACAAAGTGAGATATAAATTAACATCATACAATCGTAACAATATGCCATATTTACAATTTGCTAAAGGGACCCCATACCTCCCCACTTGTAGAGGGAAGAGCGGAATCCAACAGATCTCAGCGCCTCAGCCGCGTGAAGGCTTAATAAAAAAAAAAAAAACGAAAAACGAATAAAAAGAAAAAAAATTCCGGTTGCCTGCTGTCCGTGGATTTTCTCCAACGATGATCCTATAACCTGGACTTAAGAAGATTGAAACCTCGATTAATCTTAAAAAATTGAAATCTTACATACAAACCCGCCCAGTACTCAGTTTTTTTAAAGGTAGAGAAAATATGTATAGGGTTTTAGAACAAGTAATAACAGCGATAAGCAAAGGGAAAAAACCTTTCTATTCACTTTGTTTGTCAGCCGTCCGCCGGCTTTTCTCCGTAACTACTGAACCATTTTTTTCAAATGGACCAACGTTGATACTAACACATAGACGTTAATATCAACCGATGTGTTTTAAAATAGCGGCCATTTAGAAAAGACGTAATTAGGTAACCTAGTTATTTTTCAGGTTAGATAAAAAACAAATATTAGCGTTTCTAACCAAGAATCCCCGAATAATTATGAAAAAGCGAAGAAATTGAAAATTTACTCATAAATACTCTCTTAACTCAGTTCTTTTTGAAGTTGAAAATTGAGACGTTGATTTCCAAAAAGTACTAAAGGACAATTTTCACAAAATTGATTTTCTTACACATTTGTATTCTCATCAATTAGTTATATCTAAATATCCTATTTGATTTTATCTAATGAACACCCAAGCCCTTTATAAACTCAATTTAGAAATATAATTATTTTCTAAAGGAAATAATTACACATTTAATTTCGTTCCAAATTATACCAAAACATCTCATTTCATATCTTTAATATGATGTTATTAATATATTAAAACAACAATTCAGGATTTTAATGCGAAAAGAATCAAATTAGCTAATTTAATAATATAATAATTAGTGATTTTCGCGCCTCCTGTAAAATTACCTAGAATGGATATAGTACCTTTTGGAAATCAACGTCTCAATTGTACTGAGTTTTAGGATCGGAACAAAAAATAAATAAAAATAATAACAATTATTATTACCGATATGAGCCAAAACAGATAGTCTCAGGTGAAAACAGGACAATATACTGAGATCGTTTAATCATTACTTATCAGTTGATAGTAAATAACAAGCCAGATGTAGTATTTATTGATCGAAGCATTAAATATGGCTATGCCATCGATATTGCTGTCCTGAAAGATGACATCCACAAAACTGTTGCAGAGAAAATTCCAAAATATCAAGCAAGACCTGTGCTAGAAACTTCGACGACCCTAAGGCTGGAGCATATCAAGGTCTATCCAGTTATATCGTGCAATGATCTTATTACAGAAGATGCTATTCGCTCAATTAAGAACAAATATCAGCCAAAAAAAGTTCCTGGAGAAGGGTAGGTAAATATTCTGGTAAAGTTTGCAATAAAATAATAATAATTTTTATAAAAACGTGTAAATGGCAAATTCCTGGTATGAAGTGTCGAATCTGGTTGACCGACTTTGATGAAAAAGTTCCTGTAATATTTCGGGCCTAAAGTCTTAACCTTTAACTGTGAGGTGGGTGGTGGTCTACAGGGCCCAAGGGCCTCTTTAAAGTTTTGTGAATCCCTCTGTCCCGATCCGATCGTCTTGTGAAAACTTGACATTTCATGTCTCGACATAATTGTAATATAGCATCCTTCTTTAGTCAGTTTTATCCGGTATTGCTTCAGGTCAGTGTTATAGGGGTCCCATAGACCCCACCTCACCATTACTGTTCGGATTTATTGGAAGTGTGTTTTTCAATTTGTTGAAAGAAATGTCTTGTGATCGGGTTTTTTTTTGCACCTTTTTAATTTTATTAAGAAGCTGGGATCATCTTTGTTAAAGGATCACATGACCAGACAGGTATGACAGATCTTCGGTTTAAAGCTCAATCATTATTAGGGGAAAAAACAGAAGAATCTAACACATATAGTCAGGAGGCCTCTCCGAAGAAAAGGAGATGTTATTTTTGTCAAATAAACAAGGATACAAAGTCATCTTTAGTTTGTATTAAACGAGAATAAAATATTTGTGGGCAATGTTCGGTTTCCTATTGCAAAAACTGTGCCTATTTTATCTGTGCATACTTTCTTTGCAATATAGAAGCCAAATTCGTTTAATCATTTCCCGTTTTTAAATATAATAAACTTTAAGATAAGAACTGGTTTATATATTATTTTACAAATTGCCTAGAATATAACATTAAAAAAAAAAAAAGTATTAATAAAATGTATTTAATAATATCAGGCATTCATTCAGTTTTATAAGCATCCTTTCGTATGGTACCTATTGAAAATAGGTTGAACTAACGTATTTTACAAGAATAAACAATTCTAGATGGGTCAAGAAAAAAAAAAAAAAAAAAAGAGGTCTGGGGTATGAGGGACCCCACCTCACCGATTTTGAATATAAATTTCACCTCACCAGTTAAAGGTTAAATATAAAATTTAAGTTTTGTATGACTCATCGTTTTTAACTAGACTTATCACACACAGAAACGCTGATAGGTACAGAACATTCTGGGCTCCTTGGTTATTTGTACTCAGGGGACACTATAACCTGTATTTCTGTTCAAGACAGGAATTCGATAATTTTTATGGTTTTAATACTTTCCTTCACTATATATTTCATAAGATAAGTGAGCTTTATAGAGAATTTAGTAAGTGAATTATAATACGTTCAAAGAATGTTTCTTTGTTTATTTATTTAACGTAACTTTATGCTTACTGTAGGCCAGTCGGACGATGCTACTGTAGGATTCCTAAATTTTGCCTTTCCAGGTTTTATTAGGGTAGGGGTCTTTAACGAGTACCTGACTTCGAACAGGCTCGGGATCACCTTTTAACGTCCCCTCCGAAGGATGGCATAGCTAAGGATTTTTACTTTTTTTAAAGTACTGATAAAAGCTATTTGGACTTAAGGCATCGAGCTATGGGGAGCTGCAAAAAAAAAATCAAACATCAAAATTATTCAATCAAAATTACTTAGTAAAATTGTGTTTTTATGTATCTAACGAGACACTACATACTGACTTAGACATTCCATTCGTCATTGCAACTGTCACTGATCGCTGCAATAAATTTCACGACAGACTGACCCTAAATTCAAACCCGCTGACTCAGAACCTATTCACAACCACAAACCCATATAACCGCCCAGAAGACTATCCTGGCGCTGGCCTGATATACTGATAGTTATTAGTTTGTTTTTTAATCTATCTTATGCAGTTTTGAACTTACATCATTTTTTAGCATATTTGCTTATTGTATAAGCAGATAGCAAATACCATTGTAATGTCAAAACTTCTATGAATAAATAAATTTAACCTTTGATATCTGTTAAATAAATAAGTTTGAGATATATGTTAATATGAACTTTTTTGTATTAGTGAACCAATACCTAAAATGGTGCCGTGCATTTACGAAACTCCCTTTTATATGTGGATATCTCTATGGACATATCTCACTTATAAACCTATGATGAAATAACTTTCTGCTTATAACCTTTCAAGACTAGAACACAGCCTAACATTCCTGCCATAAATCCATTCTAATTCCAGAGGAATCATAGCGAGAAGAGATCCCTTGACTACCTGGATTTCGCTTCCTTACCTGCGCACGCCCCCAAGGACAGGTATAAAAAAAGAGAAGGCTTGGAGTTGATCCCGTAATCAGGGATAGCCCGGCGTCATGCGAGTCATTTCCAGGATCTGTGCTCCTTCCAGCCTTCATGGAATCTGCTACTTCTGGAGCAGATTGATTTGCTGGAAGACAATTATTGTTTGCCAAATCGAAATTAATCTTCATTATTCTATCAATCACAACTTGAAGTTCTTTTAAAAACCATTAATTTTGTAATTGAGGATAATTAATTTTTTGCAGTATATCAATTACTTTAATAGCTGTGTGAATCAGGTTAGCTACATGAATAATTAACACTTTCACTCACCTATTTTGATTTATTGGTTTCAGGAGAGAATTAGTCTGGGTGTCGGCCAGTGAAAGAAAAACCATTAAATATTTTTAACTATTTTTATTTTTTATCTTTCTCTGAACGTCTCCTGGACAACTTTCGTACCCAATCTCTTAACGGTGCACTATTGATATTTATGTATGTTTTTCAGCAATAATCAATTCTTATTGATTGTTGTTACAATCTGTTCTAATAAACTCCGATACACATGTTTACAAGAGGTCTCGGGACCAATGTCATTTCAATGTCCAAGGGGATGGTAAGGGTGTGTAGAGCTGGATAGGGATTGAGCTAGAGGATTAGGGTGATGAATAAGGTCTAAAATAAATGGATTATATCGGTCTTGGTGTAAAGTATGGTTTGTCACATAATAAGGAGATTAACTATTGTTCGGAGGATTTTGGATTGAAATGATTGGATGCCTTGGACTTTAGAAAATTTGGCTGTCCTACACAGGTCAAGTATCGATATTTATTATTTTCAATAATGAACGTTTTTAATGAATAAATAATATAGAATCCCCCTCCCACCTCAAAAGATTGAGTTTATTTTATACGTCAAAGAAGAATTTAAAAAATATAATGAAAATGAATTTCACTTATCTCCGCTGTTAAAATCAATTTAACAGCTTTTAAATAAAGTTAGTGACGAAAAAATGGTCAATAAATCAGATTTAATTTCGATAGAAACATATGTTTCCTTAAATAATCTATTTTATTATAATCAACAACAAAAACTTAGTTTTATCGGTTTTTCTTTCCTCTCTATTATTTTTAACAGCTGATATTTTTCTAAAACCATTAGCTTTCCAACAGTATATTACATCTGTATGACAATCTAATTCGTTCAGACCATATATTTATCCGTTTTTATCGATGCTAATTAGATACTATGTTTCATTTTTATAGAATGTACAATTAAGAATCTACTGACGAGGAGCGGATGAGGAACGATCTGTCGAAAGCTGCGTTTCGATGGGGGTTATATACAGGTCAGAAGGTAGCGAACGAGTGTTGCGGGAGTGGGCGAAGGATATGAATGAAAACATATCTGAAATTTAGGATGGGCGGCGAAATTGGAGAACATAAAAATGGATGGATACCAGGAAGTACTTACATCGGTAGGTAAGGTAAAGCCACTTCAACTCTTCATAAAAGTGGGTGACAGAAGTCTCCCTGGATATCCCCGAACATGAAGTGTAATAAACAGTTGAATGATCGTTTTAGTTTTGCTTCAAGATCCCAGAGACACCCCCATACACCGCACAACAGTAGTCAAAATGGAGAAATATTAAGGAGCAAACCAGGAGTCTACGGGTTCCAAATGGAAGAAGGTGACGGTTATGGTTTAGGAGTTTTAAGGGGGATATGGTGTATTGAGAGATTTCAGACCGAATTTAATCAAAATTAAAGTATTACAGCTGTTTTGGAGGAAATCGTGAAAATACAATTCATAGTATTTCCGTCGAAAATTTCAAGATCGCAATACTTTTCCTTACAATATATTTCATATATTGGTAAATGCAAGTAAAAAGGTTTTAGAATTTTATTTTTTGAGCCACTTAGAGGGGAGATTTTTCCAAACCCAGCCTTATTGCACGCACATCTAGACTAAGGCTAAGCTCCAGGAAAAATTTCAGCTTTCCAGCCGTAGTAGTATTTGAGGTACTGCGATGACCAGAAAAAGTGAGTGAAATGGTACTTTCATTTATAAATATAAACTTTTTTTTTAAAATTATTTATTGACATTTACAGCAGTATTGTAAAACACATCTAGTAAATAGCTAAAAGTATATAGGGATGAACAAGACATGTAGAGAAGCTACTCAGCAGCAGCACTCTAAAAATATTCTAAACTAGAAGTTCTCGAGGCCAACTTCTTCTCAGACGCCTTGGAGGATTAACAGGAATTGAAGTGGAAGAAAGGATCAGAGTGGGATTGGAGCTTCATGAAAGGAATAATATATGATTCGGGCCAAATCAGCTACATGTGGAATATTAAGGTCTTTATTTACAAAAGTAAGGAGCATTGAGAATTTTACGAAGGATTTTGGATTGTAGTGATTGGATGCGGAAAGAATTCGATGGTTTACTAGACCCCCAGAGCTCTACTCCGTAAGTCCATATAGGCCTTATGATAGTCATATAGATGATCATTTTGTAGTTAAGTAGAAGGTTAGAGCGTCTGCCCAGTAAGTGTTGGAGTAGCCGAAAGCGTCGAGCAGTTTCTTACATGAATTAAGAATGATTTTATTATATACTGGCTTTTTCTATATTTTTAATTAGGAAAGGGTAAGGTATATAAATACCGATTCATGGATATAAACACCTAGAGGAGCACACTTGAGGAATCGATATGAAAACGATTGTATTTTCGTTGTATTGACGTCATCCAAAGAATCAAGTTACCCCGTAGTTAATAATAATAAATAAATTCTTTATTATCTTGGGACATGTCCCTTTAGAATAAAATATACAGAATGTACAAAACGGGCTTTAGAGTCTCAGAGTAAATTAAATAAATATGAACAAGTTAATAATTATTGATATAAAATAGACATATTTAAATGAGAAGAAAAAAAAGCTTATTTAAAATTCTATTGAGCCTGGATATTCATTAAGTGATCAAATATGCGGGATTGGAACGTAGGGAGAAAATTGGAGTGACGGATGGAAGGAGGGATAGAATTCCATAGGATTTAGGATCGAATAAGAAATGATCTGTTGAAATGTGCAGTTCGGTGGGCCGTACTGTATAAATCCGAAGGCCTGGAGCGTGTACGATGGGGACGGACAGAGGATTTGAACTGTAGGAGGTCAAAAATGTATGATGGGTGGCGGGATTGGATAACTTGGTAAAGGAATGACGCAAGGAAATACTTGCGACGAATGGAAGGGTTAAGCCACTTCAACTCGCCATAAAATTAGGACACAGAGATGTATCTAGGGACCCGAAGATGAAACGAACAAAGGAAATTAATTAAGCATTTTATTTTTACCTCGATATTCTCAGACACACCACCATATACCGTACAGCAAAAATCGAATTGGGAAAATATTAGATAGGTAACGAGTTAGTGATGGAGTTTTACTTAAAAACAAATAAAATAAGCTTTTAAATTGACTCAGTTTAATCCTTTTATCTGTTGACTCATCTTGGACTTCGTCATATCCTGGGATAGACTGGCGAAATCTGGAGTGAGGACAGAAAGATATGAAGACGTCGAAGTTAGGGGAGGGTTAGGGGCAGGTAGCCAAACACTAATCTCGACAGTCCGTCCCTCTCAGGGCAAAAACAATATTTATAAATACCCAAACCTAATCCCTCGCCTACCTACAGGTGGAACCTCAGGTATTTCGCCAATACCAATCTTCTATATCTTCACAACTTAAGAATTGTCTCTACCCCTTCCATACTCGTCCAGATTTATATCAGAGATTCACAACGATGGGAAATCTAGTTTTTATCTGGACCTTTCTTTATCTCGGCTGTTTTGTACCGTTGTTCCAACCCCTATAAAAAAAAAGATTGTGATTTATATTAATTACAAGAGAGATACACTTCAATGAATAAGCGATGTTATCCGACTTAATTGGGCTTACATATATTTTCCTTATTGGACAATTTTTAATATACAAATCTTAATAATATACAATGTGTCTGGCCACAAGAGCAAAGGATTATAATTAATTCTTATTCACACTAATATCAGAATGAAAGAAAGGATTAAAGTATACAATAAAATGAAAGAGTAAAAGAAATAACTTCTGCTAGATTAATGTGTTGAACAAAACTAAACATTGAAGCTGATTCATAATAATTCATTCATTAACTAAGTAAAATATGAACAATACATAATAAATTTTCCATTTGATTTGAAATATCAGGCGTATTGGGTGTCTGTTTGGGATGACAGTAGATACTGGAACAGCTGGTACTTAAATGATGGTAGAGAAGAAGCATAGCGGATATGAGTAGGAAATTCCAGAGGGTAGTTGAGATGAACAAGAAAGGAGCCATTTTAACTCGCTGTATAAATGGGTTACATGAGACCTCTTCGGTGTACCAAGGACAATCTTATAAACATATTCATAATTCGCTTTAGGCCACTATATACCATGCAGCAATAGTCAAAGTGGGGGGAAATAAGTGAGGAGACAGACTTACCTATAAGTGAAATATATAGTAAGGAAAAGTATTGAGATCTTGCGAATTTTTGAATTCCAGTTTTAGCGGTCCCCTGACTACAAATAACCTAGTCCCACAAAAAGGATGTGAACGAGGTAAGCCTTGCTCAAGAACGAAAACTTATACGCAACTGAAATTTCATATTTGAGACAACTATACGACCGAGCGATGCTAGAGCGACTTTTTACCAGAATAGGCTGACCTGAAGTGCTACTTTATACCATGCATTTAGCATTAAAAAAAAATTGATGAAACAAGGCTAAATATAGAATTTGAACGAATTAGATATTCAACTAGGGGAGAAAAGAGGAAAAATATTATTTTTTCGCGCATAAGAACAGTTTTATAGATGTATAATACATCGCTGGATTCCCTTGTAGAATGGTGGTTAGCATAACAGCCTCCTATGCCAAAGGTTCGAACCCGCAGGTGGGCCTAGGGTTTTTCAATGGGAATAATAAATCGAATGCCGTCCTTCAGAAGGGACGTTAAAAAGTGGTCCCGAGCCTGTGCGATGTCAGGTACTCGTTAAAGATCCCTATCCTAAATCTTTGTAGAACCTGGATAGACAAAATTTAGAAGTCCCACTCTAGCATCGTCCGATTAGCCACAGTAGCATAAAGGGACGTTAAATTAATAAACAAATAATACATCGTTGGAAAGCTAAAGATTTTAGAGAAAATATTTTATATACAAAGTTGTAAAATGAAATGTAGGGCAAAAACTCATCACTGATTACCATACATATTATTTTTTTTTAATTTAATCTAAATCATATTATTCCAACGAAACCGTATACATTTTTTATTCAAAATAACTTTAAACCTTAGATTAATTTAATATTTCTTAAATAGATTTTAACAGCCCAGGTAACTGAAAGTCGCCTGTTATCTGGACAGATTATTAAAAAATCTAGTGCGGGCAACACACGACTTTCACTTACCTCAATTTTTAAAATCAATTAAATAATTTTAAAATACAGTTAGAGATAAAAATACGTAAAACTATTAACGAATTAATTTTTTTTTTTTTTTTTTTTTTTTTTTTTTTAACTTTAAATCTTTATTCACACCTGTAAATAATACAATGAACAATCAGTGAATGTGCGGTCAATTTTAAGAAACATGGCGTGATAGGCATGAGGGAGAGCAGCACCCAGCGGTACCTACTCCTGGCATGAAATTAGTGTATATTACTAAAGGAGAAGGTCTCTCATCCAACTCCTCTTCAGCCTTCTGTAGGCATTTCCTGGCATGAGTGTTGTGGCCATGTCATTGATTAGTGTGTTAGGGTGACCTTGTAGTTTGTAGTGGAAACGTTTGTAGTATGTCCGTATGTGCTCATTGACGGTTGGCATCTTAAGGTCAGTATGTAAAGTTATGTTGCTAACGTACCACGGTGCTTTTGTAATTGTTCTAAACGTTTTAGCCTGAAAGATTTGAAGTTTGTTAATGTGAGTCTTTTTAGCTGTCCCATATAGCTGTGATGCGTAAGTCCAAATAGGTTTCAGTAGGTAAGTATAGGTGTTTAATTTCTGTCGAAGTTTTAGTTTCGAGTGTTTTGAAAAGAGTGAGTAAAGAAGTCTCAGTCTTTGGTTAAGGGTTTTCTTTTTTTGGTTAATATGCGGGCCCCAAGTCATTCTTCTGTCAAACGTCAAACCAAGATAATGTACAGTGTCCGTCTGTGGAATTTGTGTGTTGTCTAAGAAAACGGGAGGACTCGTGTCATGTCGAAGAGTAAAGGTGATATGGTGTGATTTGTCATTATTCAATCGGATTTTCCAGAGTTTGAACCAGTCATGTAATTTTATTAGATGTTGTTGTAGGATCTCTGAGGCGTGGGTTGCAATTTTATGTTTTGTTAAGATCGCTGTGTCGTCGGCATAAGTCGCTGTTAGAATATTGGGGCTGTAAGGTATGTCATGAGTGTAAATAATGTAGAGTAACGGAGCGAGCACTGCACCTTGGGGTACTCCTGCTGCGATAGATCTCATGACAGATAGCTCTGATCCCTGTCGAACGGAGAAAAATCTGTGGGAAAGGAAAGAATGAATAATGAGGTAGTAAGTAGGCGGAAGGATAGTCTTGAGTTTGAAGAGAAGCCCCTGGTGCCAAACTCTGTCGAAGGCTTGAGCAACGTCGAGAAATACGCCAGTAGTGTATAACTTCTGCTCTAGTGCGGTGGATATGTAGTCCGTCACTCTGTGTAGTTGGTGCAATGTCGAGTGATGTCTTCTGAATCCAAATTGATGGTCTGGTACGATGTCGTTGTTAGTTAGTACATCAAGAAGTCTTTTATGTAGTAGATGTTCGAAAATTTTGGAGCATAGCGGAAGTAAGCTTATTGGTCGGTATGATGAGGGAGTATTTTTGTCCTTGTTGGTCTTGTGAATCATTGTAATATGTGAGTATTTCCATTGAAGCGGGAATTTGGTTGTCCTCAGTATCGCGTTATAGATTGAAGTCAGAAACACTAGAGCTTTCCTGGGCATTTGCTGGAGTACCTCAGCGTTAATTAAGTCGTGTCCAGGGGCTTTCTTTTTAGGCAACTTTCTGATTTGTTCAGCTACTTGAGAAGGTGTGAAGGAAGGAGGAGGTAATGTCAGTTGTAAAGGTTCATCCAGAGTTTTAAGTACAATTTTATCATGTTCGATGTTGTTGAATTCTGTGTGTGGTGTAAAGATAGAAGATAGATATTCGGCGAACAGTTCGGATTTTTCTCCGTGGGCCATGGCCCAGGAACCATCTTCTTTTCGGAGGGGTGCAGGCACTTCCCGATGCTTAGTAAGGTTTTTAGTATGCCTCCACAAGCTGCCATCGTCAGTCGAAAGGTTACTAATGTAGTTATCATAAGTTGTTCTTTTAAATTTTGCAATTTGTCGTTTGAGTTCGTTGTTGAGTCGGTTGTAAATTTGTTTGTCTGATGGAAGTCGGTCTGTCTGCCATATTTTCCGGGCTCTTCTTTTTGCTCTGATCAAATCCCTTATGTACTGTGGATAAATTGGTAGCTTTTCATGTTTTCTTCGTCTAGGAATTGATGAGGACCATGCAGCCTCTTGTAGCTTCTGTGTGAAGCATTCTACAGCATCCTCAAGCTCTTCTTCATTTTTAATAGCCAAAGGAATGGAGAGAGCAGTATTTAGACAGTTTCTGAACGCATCCCAATCCATTATGCCATTTGTGAGAGATGTGTGTTTCTTAGCTACAAGTGGTTCTTCAAATAGTTCTAAATGCAAAAGAGAATGATCAGAGCAAAGATCTGTGCTCGTACTTATTGTGTGAGGTGTAGTGCGGAGTCCTTTAGTTATGAAAAAATCAAGTAAATCTGGTGTCTTACGTCTAGATGTTGGCCAGTAAGTAGGTGGAGTGTGGTGATATCGTGTCTAATGAAAGTTCGTGAAGGACATACCTGAGATTTCTTCCTCTTGGGGTTGATAATCTGGATCCCCAAGTCGGGTCTTTAGCATTATAATCGCCACCTGCGACAACGCATCTGCCGAGACGTTTGAAGAAGGTACTAAACATCGTGGAAGTCAGGACATATCTCGGAGGGCAATAAACAGCAGCAAGGGTAATGTTGTGATGTTCAGAGAATAGTGAAATGGCTGTAGCTTGTATGTCAGGTGATATGGGTAATTGCAAAGGATGGTGTTTTAGTGTTGATCTGATGAGAATAGCAGTGCCTCCGTGTGAAGTATTGTCTGGATGGTCAGTTCTATAGATTTTGTAATCATGAATGTAAAATTTGGATTTTGGTGTAAAATGTGTTTCAGTGATTAGTGCTATGTCAATTCGTTTCTCGTGTAAATATATGTCTAGTTCTGTCCTATGTTGATTAAGTCCGTTTGCGTTCCATAGTATGATAGACATGGAGCCTAAAGTCATCTGATTAATGGGCATATAATTGTCTAAGGGCAAGGGTAGTTTGAGAGAGTTGTTGAAGAAGACCGAAGAGGGGCTGAATGAGATTGTTTAAATTATTGATAATATTGTATAACTGGCCAGAGGAGTTATCTACCGGCGGGACCGGTAGGGTAGTGCCCCCACTCATACCTGTATATCTGTGTCGTTGGTGTGGCGCTTGAGCTGGTAGCTGTTGGTGTGGGGCTTGCGATGGTTGTTGCGGCTGTCTCTGGTGCTGTTGGTACTGGGCTTGAGCTGGTTGTTGTGGCTGTCTCTGATCTTGGTGGTCTGGTGCTAGAGCTGGTTGATTCAACTGCCTCTGATGCTCCCGGTCAGTTCTTGGATGAGGTGGCTGAGGTTGATTTAGTTGTGGAAGAGGTGGAAACTCATTGAGGGCAGGCGGTGCATGTCTTACTGTTGGAGGTCGCAGAGGAGCGTACTGCTTCGAGCGATGTTTTCGAAGTTCTTTCAAAGTTTGGCAGCCCCTATAGTTGGCGGGATGAGCGCCATTACAGTTGGCGCAGGTTGCAGCTGTTTCTCTTGGTTTTGTGCAAGCACTGCTTTCGTGGCCCAGTCCACATCTTACACATTTTGGTGGGTAGTTGCAGTACGTTTTTGTGTGTACGTACTGCTGGCATCGAATACATTGAGGAATCATTTTTCTTTTGCGCGGTTCCTCTATTTTTATATGGGTATAGTACAAAAATTCAATGTCAAAGATTTTGTCATTGAATGTTGCTTTTGAGACGTCCACGAAAAACATGGGAAGGGGTGTTTTAAATCGTGAAATGACGTTGACAATACTTGTTGCCTCATATCCATATTTGGCCAGTTCTTCTTTTATGGTGGTGAGTGGTGTGCCGTAGTGTAGGTTTTTGATAACAACTCGTGGACTTTTTTCCTCTGGTAGTTGATATGTGTGGAAGTACGCACCTCCCTTTCTTAAACTAGTTACTAACTTTCGGTAAACATCTGAGTTTTCAGGGTATACGGTTACTCCCCTGACAGATGTCTTGAGCCTGAAACTGTTTGCCCCTCCCTCATTATGAAGGAATGTTATGAGTGCAGGGTAATCTTTAACGTCAGATAAATGTATGGGTGGCGGTTTGGTGTTGATAGGTTGATTAGTTGATGGCTCAGGTTCATCTATTGAGGGTGATAACGGTTCGAACCTGTTCTGAGTATTTGTAGGTGGACTAACCTTCATAATTTTCCTGGGGTCTCTTTCTGCAGTTAATTGTCTTTTTCTTCCTGACACAAGCTCCCAGGAGATATTTTCGTGCTCGATAGCAATATTGGAAATGTCTAAGCCACTGGTTGGAGCACTTGAAGTTGAGGCTTCCGTCATTTTTCCAGTGGGAGAACCCACTTCACTAAATAAATTTTACTTCTCTTCTTGTTTACTTGTTCAGCACACAGTTAGGAAGCAAGTTTGTTTGTAAACACTAAATTTTTTCACTTAAAACATAACAAAAATCGGAAAAAACTAGAGAGCAAACTTATCACAGTTATAACCTTCCTAACGAATTAATTAAATTGAATTTCTATAGATACATGTGTTTTACTAAAAAATCTATTACATTTTTATCTAAAATAATCACTTAGTTTTATCGGCTTTTCATCACTCTCTATTAACTTTTAAAAACTTGGGTATAAGATAATATTTTTTCTAAAATCTTTAGCTTTCCAACGGTATATCATACATTTATATTACTGTTCATATGTTCAAAAACAAAAAATTTCATTACAAAAATATTTTTTCAGTTAACTCCTTTAGTTGCTTTTCAAATTCGCTCAACTTGTAAATTTAGCTGTTTTTCATCAGTGGTAAACAAAATAATATAGTTATTTTTATAGAATCAACAAACTTAAAGGTAATTTAGAGAAATAAAATTTAAAATATCGGCATTTAAGCCCTGTCAGACCATTTTCATCCATATAAAACCTACATGATATTAAAGCCCATTAAATTTTACATCGATATAGCGAGTTTAATCAAAATCGTCGGAACCGTTTTCGAGAAAATCGAAAAAAGGTGCAAAATGCATGGTATAAAGTGCCTCTTCTGGTAAGCTCATTTTGATGAAAAAAAGTTTTGTCACGTCTCGGGCGTATATTTGTTTTAAATACGAATTTTCAGTTTCATAGGACTTACCGTTTCCGCCCGGGAGTTAACACACACACACACACAGACCTTTTTGCGGAACTTGGTTATTTGGACTCAGGGGGAACTAAAATGTGTATTTCCGTTAAAAACTGGAATTCGAAAATTTTCACAATCGCAATAC
This sequence comes from Piezodorus guildinii, assembly GCA_023052935.1. Taxonomy (NCBI): domain Eukaryota; kingdom Metazoa; phylum Arthropoda; class Insecta; order Hemiptera; family Pentatomidae; genus Piezodorus; species Piezodorus guildinii. The sequence continues at coordinate 92,481,822 of CM041294.1, forward strand.
TTTCCCTCACTATATATAGTAAGTGAAAAATGTCTCCCCCTCTCCAGCTCCTTTCGTGAACTCTCACAAGACCTCGCTATCGCGAATTTTCACCTAACTCACCGTGTAGCTCGGCCTTGACAATTAGTCATATCCTATCCTATCCTATAGTATCTTCCCCTTCTATACTCGTCGAGATTTATATCAGAGGTCCATAGAGATGGGGAATTCATTTTTTATCTGAACCTTTCTTTATCTCTGCTGTTTTGTACCGTTGTTGTCCCACTACCAATAAAAAAATCGGGTAATTGTGTTCGATTAGATTAAAGATCGTGATTTACATAAGAATGCTGAATGTTATATCTTTAGATTATTTCTATTTAACACGAGGAAGTTCTATGTATGTTTATAAATTCAATTAGACATTAAATACTTCCATTAACTTTTTTTAAAACTTTTAATGCTTTTTTTTCGATTATGAAAATTGTGATGGGATTTATACCAGAGAAACGTCTGAAAATTAGAAACAAGAATTTCAAAACACATCTCTAATTGTAAAAATGTAAACAATATTAATACAACAGCTTTATTATCCTATATTATAAAGAGAACAGCACAAAAGTAAACTTGAAAATGTAGGAATGCCTCACAAAACAATAGGAAGAGAAGGATGCTTTAAACCACATACATTACCAAAAATAACAACAGAACCATAAACTATAAAACAGACACAAAAGGCATACTCCACACTGACACTATTAATATTATAAATTTATAAAATATAACAATAATATATAGGTAAACAAAGATCAAAGAAAAAAACAAGAAAACAATGCAATCATAATATAAGTAAATACGTACCATAGGAATTAAATTATAATAATAACTAAATACACCACGTACAAAATATGATAATTAATACTTGATAAAGAATAATGATTTAGATTAGATAGTATAACTAACTGAAGCTGTTACCAATAATAATCAGTAATAAGTGTATGCCTTATTCTTCACTTTACATTACATTGGACAATTTTGTGAATAAGATCATTTTTTTTTTTAAATCTTTAGATTTCCAACGGTATATTTTACATCTTTATTACTGTTCATATGTTCGAAAACACAAAAATTGTATTAACATATATTTTTGCTCTTTTCACCTTATGTAGATTTTTATGGAATTCGTTCAACTTGTTATGTTTAGCTGTTTCTTATCAATCCTCTAATATAAAAAGAAGATATGGGTAATTGTTCTGAATCTATATATTTCAGAATATATCAATTCCATAAAATCTGCAATATTATAATACAAGGTACTTTAGAGGAACAAATTTTAAGATATCTGCATTTAAGCCCTGTCGAACTATTTCAATAAGAATGAATTGAATTTTACATCGATATAGAGAGATTAATCAAAGTTGTTAGAGCCGTTTTTGAGTAAATAGCTAAAAGATGCAAAATGCATGGTATAAAGTACCACTTCCGATAAGCTAACTTCAGGGAAACAGTTGCTGTAACATCTCAGGCGTATAGTTGTCTCAAATATGAAATTTCCTTTTCGTACACCTTTTCGTTTTCGTGCTGGACTTACCACACACACACACCACACACACACACACACACACACACACATAGACACTCAAACTTTTTTCGAGACTTCGGAGATCTGGACTAAGGTGACCCTAAAACGTGTATTTCCTTTAAAAACTGGAATTCGAAAATTTTCATGATCGTAATACTTTCCCTTACTATACATATAGTTAAGTGAAAGTAAAAATAGTGGGTAAAATGTTGAAAAAGAAAAAAAATGTAAATGTATTTATATAATGCCTAATTAAATATATGGTTATATATTTGTTATTTAAATTTAAAAGAAATTATTCCTTTTCAACTTATGGAGTGACATACTTTTAGTATTTATACAGCTTTGTACTGTTTCCAAGGGATATGCCGCGCAATGTGGATAATCGCCATGAGAATAATCGTTTATAACAATTAATAATAATAATAATAGACTTACCGAACCCGAAGGTACGATGCCGATACCACCAAACTCCGCCTGCACAGACTCCTCCAATATTCACCGTTAAAGCCCAAGCCCCCGAGATCAGCCTTTTCAATCCTCCCAACGCAATCCTCCCACCGACGTTTCGGCCTACCTTTCGGACGCCTACCAGTCGGATCAGCGAATACCAACTATCTCGGGATCCGATCCTCACCGAGCCCAACAACTTTACTCGCCCATTTGAGTCTCCGCGATAACAATTAATATAGAAAATTAAATCACCTTTAATTTGAGTTGTAAAATACGTCTGTATGGCTTAATTGTTATATAGATATGGTTCTTACAAAAAACCGGAAACCGAAAAACTTCTTATTTTTCTCATTAATCCGGTTGATATCATGGAAAGGACTGTTCCTAACAATATAATGGTTATACACTACTACTACGAGACATAAAATTAGCTTCAATTTGAGTAGTATTAGACATCCGTTGGTCTAACACTCACCGACTTGTCAGTGCAATGGTTACATGGGTCAGAATTTCTTCTTTGCAATGAAATTCAATATACACGCTGCTAATTTTTTTAACCGAATGTGTAGTGGATTTTTCTTTTCGTAGATATTAATTCATTAAATGACGAAGATGAATTTTTTTCAATTCCATTTTGAGCAAGAAAAATACCTCTTAAAGAATGGGAATCTGTATACATATTAACGATGTATAATCCGTTTTTAGAATATAAAAAAAAATTAATTACTAAGTAAACATGATTTTGTGAACAAAAAATGGTTTAAATTGAAATATAGAAAATCGCCACGAACTTATATATATATAATATATATATATATATATATATATATATATATATATATATATATATTTATATTGAAGGCTATTCGGGGGTTTCTCGGACCAGGGGATGAGGGCGGGGGGATTAATGCCGAGATAAAAGTCCCCTCCAGGACCGAGAGTTGAACTCGTAATTTTTGGTTTCAAGGTATTGGTCATTTGGTAGCTAGGCAACGCGTGTTTAAAGCAACGCACGCTAACAATCTAGGCCACCCCGCCCTCAAGAAACGTATTTGAGAACTTATTTTACAACCTAATACTTTTTGCTTTAAAACTATAGCTCATTTACAGTTTATCCTCGGCTGGAATGAGATATCAGCTGTGATCCTCCCTCAATTCCGAAGGTGACACCGGATGCCCATGGAAGCTTAACCGTAATAAATCAAAGGTTTTGAAACAATAAATATTCATAGAGATAAAACCCTCAAGTAAAAATAAAGAAGATGTGGATAATCTTCCCTTGGGAGCGGTGGAAGCAGGTAGCAGGCTATTTTTTGTCCTCCTGGAAATTCTTTAAGCCCTGAGGACCACTGGCTCATCCAACCCTCATCCCTTTAGCTCCTTTGCCCTAAGTGAAGGCCTTCCTCAAGGATCAACCATGTGTACTTTCTTATGTCCGTCAGATAGAAAGGATTACTAAGGAATATTTATAGTGTATAGGTTAACGGTAAACATTAATAAAATGAATCTAATTTTAATGTTTATAAAAGTGATGCTTGTATTGTACATTACAAATATACAGGTATATAACCCAATGCGTCCATTTACATTACCTTTCACAACTTTATTAATGAAATAAAATTTTTCATAAAATCTTTAGCTTTCCAAGGGTATATTATATAAATATAAAATGAAATTCATATATAAATGAAAAATAAAAATATTAATAATTGATGAGCAACTACTGTGTTTGAACCCGCGACCTTGGGAATAGATTTTTTTTTTTATTTATTTTTACCTTGAAAATATAAAATGCCTTCATTCGAAGGAAACGTAAAATGGTGATCCCGTGCATGTCAGGTACTCGTTAAAGATTCCTATCCTGCATAGAAAAAATCAGCCCATAAATGCTCAAGGAATATTATAAACCTTTTTAAAATAAAACAATTTTAAATTTGTTTTTTTCTTCATATTTTATTCATGAGATTATTAAATATGACGTATTGTGTTATTTTAAAGAGTTCATCGAAGTGAAGAACCAGAAGATGAATGTGACTTGTGCGCCTGTAGTAAAAAAGTTGTTAGTCCAACGAAGAAGTTCTCCGAATGCAGTCGGCAGAACTTACGTTCGAGGGTTAGTCCAGCCTATCTCCTCCGAGGTCTGCCAGGAACAATCCATCGTCAAGGTAAGCTCGTCTTTTATAGAAAATCAAATATAGAAAAATGTGGTTATGATTTTCTTCTTCCTCATGAGCATTAAGTGACGTTAAATGAATAAACAACTGATTTTTTTTTTTACTTTCTTTTATCTAATCGTTTCGATTCCAAATGACCAAGTCCCACAAAATGGTCTGTGTGGTAAGTCTAGCCTGAAAACGAATAGTCTTACGAAATCATTGGCTTTTCGATCATTAAAACAGTGACATAGATCTATAATATACCGTTGGAATGGAAAAGATTTTAGAAAAACTTTTACCTTATACATAAAATTGTAAACGTTAATGAAAAGTGATGAAAATCCAACAAAACTAACAGATTGTTGTAGTTAGTAATATAATAAATAATTTAATGAAACACATGTTTTTTTCGAAGCTCAGTGTAATTAAATCTTTAACTTTTTACTTTCACTTACCTATATATTAAATGTAAGGGGCAAAAGTCTTGCAATAGTCAAAATATTTTAATTCCAGTTTTCAACGGAAATACACTTTTTAGGGTCCCCTGAGTCCAAATGATCAAGTCCCGCAAAAAGTTCTGTGTTTGCGTGTGTGTGATAACTCCCTTGCGTAAACAAAAAGTCCTATAAAACTGAAATTCCATATTTAAGACAACTATACACCCGAAATATTTAAAAAATCAGTTAACCTGAAGAGCCGCTTTATACCATGAATTTTGCACCTTTTTACGATTTTCTCAAAAATGCTATAACAATTTTTTACTTTCACTTACTATATATAGTAAGGAAAGTATTGCGATCGTGAAAATTTTCGAATTCCAGTTTTCAACGGAAATACACGTTTTAGGGTCCCCTGAGTCCAAATAACCAAGTCCCGCAAAAAGGTCTGTGTGTGTGTGTGTCTGTGTCTGTGTGTGTGTCTGTGGTAACTCCCGGCGGAAACGGTAAGTCCTATGAAACTGAAATTTCATATTTAAGACAACTATACGCCCGAGACGTGACAAAACTTTTTTCATCAAAATGAGCTTACCAGAAGAGGCACTTTATACCATGCATTTTGCACCTTTTTTCGATTTTCTCAAAAACGGTTCCGACGATTTTGATTAAACTCGCTATATCGATGTAAAATTAAATGGGCTTTAATATCATGTAGGTTTTATTTGGATAAAAATGGTCTGACAGGGCTTAAATGCCGATATTTTAAATTTTCTTCCTCTAAAGTACTTTAATTTTTTAGATTCAATAATAATAACTAGATTATCTTGTTAGCGCTGATGAAAAACAGGTAAATATAAAATTGAATAAATTCGATACCCAACTAAAGGAGAAAACAGAAAAAATATATTTTTACTTTCACTTACTATATATAGTAAGGAAAGTATTGCGATCGTGAAAATTTTCGAATTCCAGTTTTCAACGGAAATACACGTTTTAGGGTCCCCTGAGTCCAAATAACCAAGTCCCGCAAAAAGGTCTGTGTGTGTGTGTGTCTGTGTCTGTGTGTGTGTCTGTGGTAACTCCCGGGCGGAAACGGTAAGTCCTATGAAACTGAAATTTCATATTTAAGACAACTATACGCCCGAGACGTGACAAAACTTTTTTCATCAAAATGAGCTTACCAGAAGAGGCACTTTATACCATGCATTTTGCACCTTTTTTCGATTTTCTCAAAAACGGTTCCGACGATTTTGATTAAACTCGCTATATCGATGTAAAATTAAATGGGCTTTAATATCATGTAGGTTTTATTTGGATAAAAATGGTCTGACAGAGCTTAAATGCCGATATTTTAAATTTTCTTCCTCTAAAGTACCTTTAATTTTTTAGATTCAATAATAATAACTAGATTATCTTGTTAGCGCTGATGAAAAACAGGTAAATATATAAATTGAATAAATTCGATACCCAACTAAAGGAGAAAACAGAAAAAATATATTTTTACTTTCACTTACTATATATAGTAAGGAAAGTATTGCGATCGTGAAAATTTTCGAATTCCAGTTTTCAACGGAAATACACGTTTTAGGGTCCCCTGAGTCCAAATAACCAAGTCCCGCAAAAAGGTCTGTGTGTGTGTGTGTGTGTGTCTGTGTGTGTGTGTGTCTGTGGTAACTCCCGGGCGGAAACGGTAAGTCCTATGAAACTGAAATTTCATATTTAAGACAACTATACGCCCGAGACGTGACAAAACTTTTTTCATCAAAATGAGCTTACCAGAAGAGGCACTTTATACCATGCATTTTGCACCTTTTTTCGATTTTCTCAAAAACGGTTCCGACGATTTTGATTAAACTCGCTATATCGATGTAAAATTAAATGGGCTTTAATATCATGTAGGTTTTATTTGGATAAAAATGGTCTGACAGGGCTTAAATGCCGATATTTTAAATTTTCTTCCTCTAAAGTACCTTTAATTTTTTAGATTCAATAATAATAACTAGATTATCTTGTTAGCGCTGATGAAAAACAGGTAAATATATAAATTGAATAAATTCGATACCCAACTAAAGGAGAAAACAGAAAAAATATTATTTTAATGCAATTTTTCGTTTTTAAACATAAGAGCAGTAATATACATGTATGATATACCGTTGGAAAGCTAAAGATTTTAGAAAAAATATCATCTCATACACAAGCTTTTAGAAGTTAATGGAGAGTGATGAAAAGAAGATAAATCTAACTGATTATTTAAGATAATAATATAATAGATTTTTTAATAAAACACATGTTTCTATATAAATTCAATTTGATTAATTCCTTAATAATCTCACGTATTTTTATCTCTAACTCTATTTGAAAATTCTTTCATTGATTTTAAAAATGGAGGTAAGTGAAAGTCGTGTGTTGCCCGCACCAGATTTTTTTTTTTAACTCGCTGTATCGATGTAAAATTTAATGGGCTTTAATGTGATGTAGGTTTCATTCTTAAATGCCAATATTTTCTTCCCCTAAAGTACCTTTAATTCCCATACAAATAAACAAATTATCTTGTTACCATTGATAAAAAACAGATATATAATATATATATCTAAGTTAGACGAATTCGATATTCAGTTAAAGAAAAAATTTAAAAAAATATTTTCCAATGATTTTTTTTGTTTTTGAACATAAGAACAGTCATATATAGGTAAAATATACCGTTGGAAAGCTAAAGATCTTAGAAAAAAATATTATCTCATACACAAGCTTGTAAATGTTAATAAGGAGTGATAAAAAGCCGATAAAACTAAGTGATTATTTTAGATAATAATATAATAGATTTTTTAATAAAACACATGTTTCTAAAGAAATTCAATTTAATTAATTCTTTAATGGTTTCACTTATTTTTATCTCTAACTGTATTTGAAAAAAATTTTAAAACTGAGGTAAGTGAAAGTCGCGTGTTGCTCGCACCAGATTTTTTTACTTACATTTTACATTTAGGTATTTAAAAATTCTTAACTTAATTTTAACAACGCAGGTAAATGAAAGCCGTATCTTGTGCAAACCAGACTTTGTATAATACTTATTTGTGTTCTAATAGTTTCGGTTTATACTTAATAAACAACAAAAAAAGTCTTAAAAACAGTTTGATAATTTTCTGATATACCTGCCTCTGCTAGATTCAAGTTCAATACAAATACAAATTTTTTATATCTTCCGTAATATAAGTTCGAATCAGATATTTATGTTTTTTTTAGATTGCATTATCTTAAATATAAGCACATAAAACGTAACATTAAATGCATAATTTTTAAGAGTTTCGACTGTTACGTGTAAAAAGAGGCAATTAAGAAATTTTCAAATCTCATCACGAAATCACGACAGAGATAAGAACTGTAGGTTGAACTGCTCACACTAACAAAAGATAAACCTGAGGATTACTTGTTTTTCTCTTGAAACTCCTCTCGGCAAATACTAACGGGATGAATTACAGTTTTACAACCCTGAGATATCTCCTACCGTTTATACTCTGTCATAATTCTTAATACAGAGTAAATAGAAGACGGAATAGCAGATTCGGTGGAGGCTGAACAAATATTATCTCGAAAATTCTGAGGCGACAAGAGTAATGTCGGTATGTTGGGTAATGTCTTTCGTTGGGCAATATGTTTCTTTTTTACTCTAATTTTTGATTTTCAAAGTGATTTATATATATTTAGAAAAAATATATAGTGCGGGCAACACACGACTTTCACTTACCTCGACTGTTAAAAAAAAACTCGGTGGTGCCCTGGGGCGACTTTAACGGGACAACCTCAACGTTAACGACAAACATAAGTAATAGATGATATGTAGTAAATAAATAATGATGCATGAATGAATTAGTACAATTTATTTTTTCAACCATATACACATCAGAAATTATGATTTTACGCGTCACAGACACTACCCCCACTCCTTGACGATCAACTCTGACTCTTGCGCATGCGCACACGTATATGGTAACGGGACACAACTTTTTCGTTCATGCACCCACCAATTTATAAGACGTTGTCACGTCAATATTAAATATACTTCAATTTGAAAAATATTAGAATTTGATTTTAATAAAACGTGTATTTATTTTCGTTGAAAACATATGATTTAGATTAAATAATATAACTATATTACATTGTTAATCAGTAAAAGTTTATCCCGCATTCTTAACTTTATACTACCTTTTACAACTTTGTGTATCAGATAATATTTTTTCTAAAATCTTTCTCTTTCCAACGGTATATTATACGTCTATATTTCTGTTCTTAATATCAAAAAAACAAAAATTACGTTCTTAATTAGTTACAAAATAGTTTTTATATAATATTTAGCCGTCCTTTATCAATGTTATTAGGATGATATGGCTAACTTTTTGGAATGTACAAAATTAAAGATAATTTAGAAGAAGAAAATTTTAAATATTAACATTTAACATTTGACTCAGGGGATCCTGATACGTGTATTTCTTGTTAAAATAGGAGATCGAAACTTTTCACGCGTAGTAATAAACATATAATATATATATATATATATATATATATATATATATATATATATATATATATATATATATATATATACATATATATATATATATAAAATATTTATGAGCGAATCCGCGAGTTGCATCTAGTTCCTCAATAAACAAGGTCTTCGTGATGACAGCAGTGTTTCTCGGTAGAATCTGGTGTGTTTGCCGATATCACATTCTACCCTACCACGTGACCTCTCTCATCCCGATCACCGTTCCATCACGATTCATTCACTGGATGAAGACGAAAACTAAACTTTTCCCTACCCCTAATTAAGTTCTTCCACAGCCTCCTCTAGTGAGGACTTGGACAAACAGTGGGAGGGAGGGGTCGCTAAACAAATCTCGAAGCAAAGAGGAAGATAGCGTTTGATGTGGTTAATTCCACTCTAACTACTTTAGGGGCCCCCCTCAACCCAAATTCTAATCCCGAGATCAGGGTCGGGGCTGTAATCCCCTCTCCGGAGGAAACCACCTGAAAAAAATTAACATTGATAGCGGATCCTTCTTAGCAATGCCATTCAATGCACTGCTTTAGAAAGGGAAAAATAATACTTAACAATAAAAAAAAAATATATCTGGTATATTTTACAGATTTGAATGCCCAAAGTTCTATAACTCAAGATCAAATTAAGATCTTTAAGACATCCTTTATTTTTAAATTCAAACAATTTTATTACAGTAATGTGACAATTGTATTAATCAGGGCATTATATCATAATATTGCTAAATTATCACATTCATAAAATATTTACAACATAATAAAACTAAATGTACCTATATAAAAAAGTTGCAAATTATTACGTTTATTAACTATGTTTAGATATAACTGTTATTAGGCAATTAACTGATATGGAAAGCAATAAATAATTCAAAGGAAAATGGTATACCACCGCTACTAATTTCAAAACGCTATATCTCTGCTAGTTCTGAACCAATTTCAATGATTCTTTTTTCATTTTGTAGAAAATTGAATTATTTATTCTTTATTTGAGGGTGCAGTCCAATCAACACTTAACACAGAAACTCTGTTTATAATTTTCTGTTAAAAATGTTGAGCCTTCTTGTACATTTTTGTTTTGTTTTTCCATTGTATAATTTTGTAAAAATTTCTAATACAAAGACAACCTGTAGTATTTATATTTAGGGGGAGAACCGTCAGGGGTTTTTTCATGAACCCCTCCCCATACCACCTATGTTTTCGATTTTCCTCCGTTTATGCTTGGGCATGGCTCAGTAATGCAACGTTTATATAAATTTTTTTACTTCTATATCAAAGTCTAAAGTTTTGTTTTTATGCTTATCATCATATTATCATTATTTGTTTCAATAATATTTAGGTATGTTGGTATATTTTCTGTTTTATTTTAAATGTTATCATTGTCCCTACATTAAAATCACAAAAGTGGGATGATTTGTCTTTGGGTACAATTTGGAAATATAATTTATGGCAAGTTTTTGTCGTCTAAAAATGAGAGGAGGAATTCCGGCTTCTGAACATAAGCTAAGGACAGGGCTGGTTCGAAAAGCCCCAGTGGATATTTTAATTCCTGCATGAACTACTGTGTCGAGCATGTCTAATTATTCACCTTTTATTACATTTCTTTTACCCCTCTTATTTCTAATTTTTATAATTTTTGTCTCACAATTAGTATAATAGTTATTAGTATATTTCTACACAATATACATGAGAGCAGCGTGGCCTAGTGGATAGAGCACTAGTCTACTGTTCTCCGGGTCCTGGGTTCGAATCCCGGCTGAAACTCAATATTATGTATTCGGTTAATTTGGGGGGAGGGAGGAGAAGGGACGACCCTATGGAGACACTTCTGCGGCACACCCAGACTCTTCAATGTAACAACCCAAATTGGGGAAAAAATCTGACGGCTGAGTGTGATGTAGGCCTAATTACCTCATTGCACGGCCATTATCCTAGAAACAGTACGACTATATGTATTATTTTTTTTTATTTTTATACATTATTAGCTGACCAGATAGACGATGTCATGTCTTAACTGTGTATGAGCGAATTCGGTCAAGCCGTTCACGCGTGATGCGATGACTAAGCGAAAGGGGTATTTATATATATATAGACGACTTTCACTTACCTCGTTGTTAAAATAAATTTAAGAATTTCTAAATACATTGAAAGATACAAATAAATTGAATATAAATAAACGTATGTTTTATTAAATAATTTATTATTTTTTTATCAACAACAATCAGTTTTGTCAATTAGTTTTATCGGTTTTTCATCACTCTCCATCAACCTTTAAATTCCGTATATTAGATAATATTTTTTCTAAAATCTTTCGCTACCCAACGGTATATTATACATCTATATTACTATTCTTGTGCTAAAAATGCAAAAATTGCATAAAACAATATTTTAGTACTTTTCTCCTTTAGTTGTTTATTAAATTCGCTCAACCTGCATATTTATCCGTCATTTATCAATGCAAATAAGATGTTCCAATTTTTTTTAAATCTATAAAATCAAAGGTACTTTAGAGGAAATTTTTTTTTAAATATCGGCATTTAAGACCTGTCAGACTATTTCAATCAGAATGAAATCTGCATGATATTTTAGCCCGTTAAATTTTACTTCCATACAGCGAGTTTAATCAAAATCGTTAGAGCCGTTTTAGAGTAAATCGTAAAAAGGTGCAAAATAAAGTGGCTCTTCTGGTAAGCTCATTTTGATGGTAAAGATTTTGTAACATCTTGGGCGTATAGTTGTCTTAAATATAAAATTTCATATCACTTTTAGTTTTCGCCCGGGAGTTACCACACACAGACATACACACAAGCACACAGACCTTTTTGTGGGACTTGGTCATTTGGACTCAGGAGACCCTAAAACGTGTATTACCGTCGAAAACTGGAATTCGAAAATGTTCACTATCGCAATACTTTCCCTACTATATATTTCATATATAAGTAAATGAAAGTAAAAAAAAAAAAACATAACTACCAAAAAAACTTTTCTCTTTTTTTCTTTCCTAGGATCCGTCTAATGAATGTTTTAAACACGACAAAAAAAAAAAAGAATTAGCGAGATCGGTCAAGCCGTTCACGGGTGATGCGATCACTAAGGGATTAATTTTTATTAGATTATTAGATATTTATTTTTATTAGATATAACAAAATTAATGCAACAAAATAATATTTATTTTACACTATTTCCGTTTTTTTTAATCACTTTTTGTTTTCAAGCTTGACACTGAGAATATATTTTTAAAAACTTGGTTATTCGAACTCACGTTTCAAGATCCTAATAATATACCTTACAATTTCATATATAGGTAAGTGAAATCGATTCTGCTTCTAATCAAAAACGTAATTATTCTAAAATTTATGTGAGGGAGACTACAGAGATAGCTCCTGTTGGAAACCCTAACAACGTTTAAGTTCTAAGTTAATCCCTGAGTTGTAAGCTAAGTTAGTGGTTAACCGAGTTATTGAAACTAACCAGACTCTACTGATTAAGTAGCCCAGCGCTCATGTTATTAACTGTATCGATATGTTTCAATAAAGCATTTAGTAAGGAAATTGTTCAAGTAGCTTATTTTTACAGATCATTCAATAGTGTCTAAAAAGGTAGTCTTTACTTATACAAAAAAAAATTAACCAGACGATTGGGCAAGATTCTTAACGTTACAGTTATTATTATGAAGGCTCATTTTTAATGGTTTAAGTATCATATATGCATAACGAATAAAATTATCATTTAGTGCTAGATCTTAATTTTATTCAATCAAATTTACAGTACCACACCATCACAGTTAGACATACGCATAATCACTCAATACCTTTAACCTTTTAAACTTTATCGTTAATTAATTAATCTTATTAGAGTGTAACGCTTTTCCGTCTAAAAGAAAACAAGGTTGGTTTTTACTTTCACTTACACATGTATGAAATTAATAGTTAGGGAAAGTATTGCGATCGTGAAAATTTTCAAATTCCAGTTTTCAACAGCAATACACTTTTTAGGATCCCCTGAGTCCAAATAATCAAGTCGCACGAAAAGGTGTGTGAATGTTAAGTCTAGAACCAAAAAGGAATTTTCGAAATTCAAATTTCATATTTAAGACAACTATATCCTATCCTAGAGACTTATCACATAATCCCAGACCAAGAGTTTGGATTTCGCTCATCCCATTCTACCATCCAAGAATTTCATCGTGTGGTGGATGTTGTCTCATCAGCACTTGAGCGCGGATTGTGCTACACGGGAGTCTTTCTCCCCGTAAAGCAGGCCTTTGACCGAGTTCGGCACTCAGGACTGCTTTACAAACTCCGTAAATTCCTCCCTCCTACGTACTACCTCATCATCCAGTCCTACCTCTCTGAAAGATCCTTCAAAATAAACCACAATAGTTCCTATTCATCTCTTTTCACCCAGTCTGCTGGGGTTCCTCAAGGCAGTATCCTAGAACCCATTCTTTACACAGTCTATACAGCTGATATCCCAACCAATCCTAACACCTTAATTTCTACCTATGCTGACGACACTTGTATGTTATCAGTCAATAATGGTACTACTAATATTATTGTACTATAGGCTAATAATGAGCCTCACAAACTCTTCAATCCCACATCAGAGACCTTGAAGTATGGTGTCAGAATTGGAGAATCAAAATCAATTCCAACAAATCCCACCAAATTACCAAATTTGTTTTATCTTATGACATAAATTATATCGATCATTCGATTATGAAATCATTCGATTATTTAAATCATCGAAGTCCGATCATCCGATTATGACGATCATTCGATTATGCCCACCCCTACTGCATACAATCCTTGCGATCCAAAATCCTCTACGCTTCTTACTTTGTTACCAATAAACTGGATAGAGACCATAAATTACCCGTCCATTCAAATCCGCATGTCCGTATCCTCTCATCGACATATATTCTCGATAATCCACCGAGGCGTCTGAAAATACGGTTGCCTCGAGACGTGCTGATCAAATAAACATTGAAGCACCACCGCTAAGTAGATTCTTCTCAAGACTTTTTCATTTAAATTTCCTGTGAATAGCTCATTTACTTGTTGTACTATGTACAGTTGTAAATTTCAATAAACGAATTTAAAAAATATATATTTAATTGATTATAAGCAAATGTTGATAAATGGTTATCAACATTCGTCGAATTATGAACTTTAAGATAAGAAACTTCAGGATCGGTACGAGGTAATTAATTGTAAATAAGCCTTTAGAAATCGAACTTGTAACAGGGAATTATATTTTTTCTTGAGAAACTTCTACCCATCAAAGGATGGAAAAAAGTGGGGAGAAAAAAAGAGGGTGAACTCAACCAATCATCGGAGAGTAAACATTTGTAAATCATTAGCCAATTATCTGAAAGCAAGATTCGTACTCTCGGTCTTCCAGAGAGAGAGAGAGAGAGAGGGACTCGAAGAGGCCGAAGGGGACGCCTTAACACTCGCAGTTATTGGGTTAGAGCACGCTGCTATTACTTGATGGCCGAGACTTAACCTGGTTTCCGCCCCCCATCTAGCTAAGCTTTAACCTGGTTATCCCTCTCAAAGGGCACGTCCAGGCCTTCTTATTTCCATCAGACTCAAGGAGTAATTGAATCGGGATCGATGAGCGCCAGACTTTTAAGTGGCCTACAAAGGAACTTCTTTGTTTAGGAAGCCTTCTCGGGACAACTCACTTAGCGAGCAATCCTCGCACTTAATACAAGGCTCTAGCTACTTAATAATATTTCCTGAAGGGGGTGAGAGGTGGATAGGTCTGAGTGGCAGGGGAGGCGAAAGGGTTAGCGAAACGTTCAGAAGAATTAAAATGATATTAGGTTTCTACCAATACTAGGACTTATACCACAAGAAAGGGCCTTGCGGAATAAGCATGTGAAATCTGCCCCCGCGTACATCAGAACCAAATATAGGTATACCACACTCAAAAACGCACTCCTTCACATCCTTTTCTTACACATTTATTTTTCTTCACAATTTATTACATAGTTTTTCTACGTTTCGGGGTTCTTTCCCCATTATCAAGAGTGAAACAATTATTTTCATAATTTAAATAGTGAAATAACATAATTTGATTATTTGCCTTTGAAAATTATCTTTATTAATTTAATTTAAATTGTCATTAATAAGTTTTTAATTAATAATGACAATGTAAATTAAATTAATAAAGATAATTTTCAAAGACAAATAATGTAATTTCACTAATTAAACTATAAACGATTTTTTTTTTTAATTTTTTCAGTCAGATAATAGGGATAGAACCCCGAAACGTAGAAAAACTATGTAATCAATTGTAAAGAAAAGTAAATTGTGTAATAATAGGAAGTGAAGGAGTGCTTTTTTGAGTGTAAAATATTATGTAAAACTGTCTAAAAAAATATAAAAGAAAATAATTCAAATATATACCATTGATTCATACTTCGTACATTTTTAGCCACTTAATCCTAATGGGAGAGGGAAAAACAAAACAAAAAAAATTGTTTTCTCCTGAATAGCTTAACTGATTTTTACGGGAAAAAAAATATGTATATAATAATATAATAATAATAAATTCTTTATTTATTCTGGGACAAGTCCCTTCGGAATAATGTTACAGACAAATTAAATTAGAGCTTCAATGTCTTAGAGTAAAAAAAAAAATATATATATAATAAAATAAATAAATAAAAAGCAACAGAAATGACAAAGAAAATGAATAATAGTTATAAATTCATAGGTAGCTTCTTATAATAATTTATAAAAACAAACAAAACAAATTAGAAAATAAAAAAAACAATAAAAATATCTTCATATATACATTGCAAAATAAATTATGCATAAAATAAAATTCATAAATCCTTAATATATAAAATAAAATGTGATAAATAATCGTTTTCTCTGCATGATTTTTATTGAAATTTGCAAATCACTTGAGGTCATTTGAAAATTGGATAGACAGGAAGTGTTTGAATAAACGGGATTTGAAGGTAGGGAGAGTATTGGAATGACGGATATAAGAAGGAATAGAATTCCATATGGACGAGGATCGGATTAGGAAAGATCTGTCGAAAGCTGCGGTTCGATGAGGCGTTATATACAGGTCTGAAGACCGTGAACGAGTGTTGCGGGAGTGGATGGAGGATTTAAATGAAATTATATCAGAGATGTACGATGGACGTTGAGATCGGAGAACTTGGAAGAGAAAGGATGCCAGGAAGTACTTAGAGCGGTATGATGGGTAAAGCCACTTTAACTCCTCGTAGAATCGGGTTACAGAGGTGTCCCTGGATACCCCAAAGATGAAACGTACCAGACAGTTAAATAATCGTTTTAGTTTAGCTTCAAGATCCCCAGAGACACCCCCATACACCGCGCAACAGTAGTCAAAGTGGGGGAATATTAGTGAGCAAACCAAAAGTCTGCGGGTTTCTAATGGAAGAAGGTGACGAGGAGTTTTAAGATGGAAATTGTGCGTCGAGAAATTTCGGAAACGTGGTTTTTCCAGGAAAGAGATTGGTCAAGGGTTATTCTAAGGTTTTTGACGGTTTGATGGAATTTTATAGGTTCATTATTTAAAAACAATGTTGGGATTAAGGAAAGGGTTTTGAGGAGTGGATTGGAACCTATTACAATCGCCTTAGTTTTATCTGCATTTAACTATAACTTGTTGTCAGCTGCCCAGCAACTAATTCGGTTTAAATCATCCTGGAGCTTTTCTGTTGCTAGTAATAGGTCCGACGGAGGGAAGGAGAGGTACATTTGGAGGTCATCCGCATACAAATTGTATTGGGAGTGATGGATATGGGAGGAAAGGTCGTTTATGTAGATAGCAAAGAGGGCAGGAGATAGTGATGACACCACATGACAGAGGCAGAGTCCTGGAAGGAGGTTGGTCTGGGACTACCACATACTGAGAGCGATCGGAGAGGAAGGACTTGAACCAGTGCAGAGCACTGTTGGATAAGGGAAGATTTTCTAGTTTGGTAAGAAGAATTGTATGGTCAACTGTATCAAATGCCTTGGAAAAATCTAGCAGGACAAGGACAGTAAGTTGTTTATGTTCAACGGCAGATTGTAGGTCGTGAGTTATTTTTAGGAGAGCGGATTGCGTTGAATAACCAGGTCGGAAGCCGGATTGGAGGGGATTAATAAGAGATCGTTCTTTCTATGAAATTCGATAATTGATTTTGTACAAGACGTTCCAGTGGTTTGGAGAGATTAGAGAGAAGAGAAATAGGACGGAAGTCAGACGGTGAGATAGGATTTGGGATTAAGATTAAGATAACTAAATAAGTTTAGTGGTCGTACTAAAGCGATTTTCCAATAAGAAGGGAATATAGAGTTTTGCAAGGAAAAATTGTAAATATGATATAAAACTCGTATAAGGACTGGAAGACAGGATTTTATTAGTTTTACTGGTATGTTGTCAGGTCCGTAATCGTTAGTGTGGGATTTAAGAATAGCTGTCAACAATTCGTCATAGGAAATATGGGTGAAAAAGAAACTTTCTGGATTAAAACTGTGGTGTTCAATATCGGTAGTGGATGATGGGTCTTGAGATAAGGATACGAAATGCATGTTGAGATCGTTTGGTGGGACAGTAATGGAATAGCAGTTATTGGATTCTGGAAGGGATAATTTTCGGAGGATTTTCCATTTGGATTTAGGATCTGGGGCATTGGACAAGGCACTGTGGATGTAGAGGGATTTCGCACCTCGCGCTGCATCCTGTGTTCTGTTCCGAAGTTGTTTAAAACTAGCGTAGTCATCTGGAAAGCGAGTGCGGCGGAATTTACGTCTAGCTGCTTCTCTTCTTTTCATCAGATCCTTCAGTTCAGGGGTCAGCCAAGGAGCAGTGGGACGGCGTAAGGTTCGGTTTTAAGAGGGGCATGGGTGTCAAGTATGGTTTTTAGGTTTGAGGTGAGAGTTGATACTATAAGATCGATTGAATCATAGGAGTATATGGCATCCCAATAGAGTGTTTCGAGATCGGTTTGAAGGGATTCGTAGGAAAGGATGTCCAAACTACGATAGGTGACTACTTTAGGAGTGAAGGATTTTATGGGTAGATCGTATGAAATCTGTATGAGGTCATGTGAAGATAGAAACGGGACCGGGTGCTGAGAGGATGAAAGGACCTTTACAGATGAATCGGTTATTGAAGATCCAGCCAGGAGTTGGAGAATTGCGTATGATGGGTGGGGAAGTATGGAACTAGATATAGATTTAGGGAAAACAGTAGGTTTACCAGGAAGGATTTATTGTGTGATTCAGAGATCACATTAACATTGAAATCTCCGGAGATGATGATGTTGGAGTACTTGGAGACGAATTGGACTAGGGAAGATTCAAAAAGAGAAACATGAGGAGGTCGATAAACAATAGCATACAGGAGAGGAGATGAAATAGTTGAGATTTCCACAAACAGGTATTCGATATGAGGATGATCAGGAGAAGGGGATTGGAGAAGGATTTTGGCCTTGAGACTATCGTGTATATACAACCCCACTCCACCACCCCTGCGGTCAGATCTGTCATGGCGAAGTAAGGAATAATTGGTGAGGGATACATGGGAGGAAGGAATAAAAGGTTTTAACCAGGTTTCAGATACTGCTATGATTTGGTAGAAATTGTCAAGAAAATATTTTTGAAATTCATCATAGTGGGCAATAAGGGATTGCGCATTAATGTGACATGAGGTGAAAATATTAGTCATGACTGCTGAGGTGGGGATCGGAATAATTGTGAAAGGATTGGAAGTTAGGAGGTAAGTAATTGCAATTTCTTAAGATGTACATCATTTCAAAAGCATACACAGTGTATATAGCGAGCAAAACATAGTAAAAAAAATAAAGCAAAGAAAAATGATAATTTTAAAATAAAGTAAAAATTTATACTATAACTTTTAGAAGGAAATAAATAAAAAATACGTACATAGACAGATGAGACATCTAGATAACCACTTGAAAGATAAAAATATTAAACAGAATATGGCAATAAAAAGAA
The DNA here is from genome assembly GCA_023052935.1 of Piezodorus guildinii. Taxonomy (NCBI): domain Eukaryota; kingdom Metazoa; phylum Arthropoda; class Insecta; order Hemiptera; family Pentatomidae; genus Piezodorus; species Piezodorus guildinii. Next base: position 92,500,978 of record CM041294.1, read on the forward strand.
TGTGGATATAAATAAAAATATCCAATAGGAAATTTAATAATTTAAAAAAAAGAAGAAAATTTTGGACTAAAAATTTTAGAAAACAAATAAAATAATAATAAATACAGGCTGATAGAACAATAATAACGATTATAAAGATAAAAAGTAGATAGTAATAAGAAGAATGTGGATATAAAATTAAAATATCCCAAAGAAACTCTGATAATTTTAAAAGAAAATATAAATTTAGATTAAGTTTTAGAAAAGAGAAAAAATAGGTAAAATAACTGCAGGCAGATAGAACATATAGATAATGATTATAAAGGTTAAAAAGTAAATAAAATATTAAAACTAGAATAGTGTGGATATAAAATAAGAATATTCCAGGGCTAATTGGTGGCTTTAAAGTTGAATTTAAATATAGGCTAAAAGGTTCATGAAAACTAAATAAAATACAGGCATATAGAACATAAAGATAAAGATGATAAAGGTAAAAAATAAAATAGAATAAAGGTAAGTGAAATATTAAAACAAAAATTGTGGATATAAATTAAATGAGAAATTGGTAATTTTAAAGGAAAGTATAAGTTTAGGCTAAAAGTTTGAGAATAACATAAAATACAGGTAGATAAAGCATAAAGATAATGATTATAAGGATGAAAACAATTAAATTGAATAAAACAATAAGAAAAATGTGGATATAAAATGAAAATATTCCAAACTAACAAACTAAAATTTGTAACTTTTAAAAAGCGAGAAAAAATAAACGAAAATAAAAGGTCTTTTAAGATAAAATAAAATAAATGTCTAACTATATATTGGTGACCTGAAATAAAATTTCAAATAAAAACATTTAAATCTGACGGGTTGTTTATTATTATCGCTGGGCACCCATCGGCTTTCCGGCACCTCACTCGACCCCCACTGAACCAAACATACTTTATTTTAGCTGACACCTGACACATCTTTTCTGCCTCGCCAGCCAGTATAGATGTTTGTTAGTGGGTGTCATCGCCTCGCTGACGTAGACGGAATAGCTATCATTTTCCTACCAGCCTAGGTGGCGCGTTCAAAAATTTCTTTTTATTCTTCTCTGCCGCACCATGTCGTCTTTCAAAGTCCGTCGAACGAAACGAGCGATAATGGTGCCCGGCGTACCAGTTTCTTTGGGCCTGAGACGTATCGCGTGATCGAGATCTGCCGGGTTGAGCTGGACGCCCAGGCCGGCGCCAACGCTGAGTATCGTTCCTACGACGGTCTCGCCCGGCCTTTCCGGTATGCCTCTTATTTCAATAGTGTTACTTAGCTGGTTTTGCTCAGCGTTATTTAAACGGCTTTCTAGAACAACTATTTTTTCTTTTAAACAATTATTTTCAAGTGTTAATTTTTCCACCTGATTTTTTTGTTCTTCCAAGAGATTTTCTATTTTTTGTAGCCTTTCCATGTTTTCAAAAGAAAACTCAGTTTGTTTTTGTAGGGCTTCCTTAATTTCCTTAAGCTCCTCTATCCCTTGAAGCCCAGCCTTCATTCCCCTGACCTCCTCTGCCAGCGCCTTCAGAAGGTCAGTCATAGAACTAGGCTCAGGGGCTGGTGATATCTGCGATGATGCTTCGCATTCAGGACATATCCATGTTTTATAAGTTTCTGGGTCCGCAGATTCCAATTTGACACACTTCGTATGGAACGACTTTTGACAGGTTATACACTGTACTCGTAATTTGTCATCGCGACCAGTTGACTTATTGCATTATTTGCAGTTAACCATTTTTACTAGGTTTATTATAAATTATAATAAACGAAAACTGAAATATTTACGGTGTAATAAAAATAATACTCTGTATTTACGCCGAGCGCGATGGGATTAGAGCTAGTAAATAACGGATTGTCCCCACTACTACTGTACTCTGGCTCACAAACTCTAAAATTTTTCTTTTTTTCTATTTCGGGTTTTAGCAATAAGGTTCAATAACAAATAGACTATAGGTTACCTGGTTGAGGTATCCTATGTTTGACAGAATTTCACTTAAAGATAAACAATGTAGATGTTCAAATAGAAACAGAAACTACAGACACAAAACTAACAACCTTACCCTATCAGAGATACTCTAAGACTGATATATATATGTTATGGATCTTACAAAAGGGTTTCAAAAAATATTTTTTTATAAATTTTCCACGAAAATGGTAAATATTTTGAAAAATTCATAAAAAATGTTTGACTTCCATTTTTGTGGAAAAAGTTAAATTTTTTTTTTTTTTTTAAACCCTTTTGTAAGATACATAATAAATATTTTTTATTCTGAAATTCGGTTAAGCTGCTCAGGAGAAAACAATTTTTCTTGTTTTGTTTTTCCTCTCTATAACTTCCCGCCCATTAGGATTAAGGGGCTAAAAATTTGTATAAGGTAGTTGTTGTTGTTGTTTGGGGCTTTGAGGCGTAAAACCCAGGGGTCATAAACGCCTATAGTTCTCTTAAAGTATAAATGAATAAATAAATCAAAACTAATAAACTAGACGTATAATAATTAGATAAAATAGTAAAAAAAAAAATAAATAAATACTTAAAAAAATAAAAATAAGTTAAATTAAAAGACTATATTTTATTAAATAGTAGGTGTTTCTTAAGAAACCTGAACAGCGCCGAGATGTTGTTTTCATTATCGGAGAGTATGAAGGATATATTAGGTATAAGCCCAAATTTGTGTAAACCTGTCCTATAAGAAAGGCATTCTTCTAAAATGTGGCCTACAGTCAGGATATTGTTACAATGTGGGCACTTAGGAGGTGGCTGCTTGGTAATGAGATGAAGATGGGTCATGTTAGTGTGGCCAATCCTTAATCTGGCCAGGATAACTTCCTCTCTGCGGCTTGAGCGACATGATGAGGACCAAGGCCCCACTTTTGTTTTGACGACTTTCAGTTTACTAGCAGGACTCTCGTCCCACATGGACTGCCAGGCAGCCGATATTTCCTTTCGGATCGGCTGAGACATATCTCGCGGTGTTAGGATAGGTATGCCTTGACCCGGGAGGGTGAGCGCCTGTTTGGCGGCCCTATCCGCCAGCTCATTACCAACTATCCCCACATGGCTTGGGATCCAAATAAAGCATACTGTCTTTTCTAATTCTTGGAGCATATGGATATATCGGTGTATCTTTAGGACGAGAGGTTGGGGAGAGTACATGCTATGTAAACCTTTCAAGGCACTCAGTGAGTCGGTAACTATAGTGATTGAGTGTGAGGGAACTGACATAGCGTAGTGTAAAGCTGAAACTATTGCTTGAAGCTCTGCAGTATAAATGTTACATAATTTATGTAATTTTATTTTGTGTGTCGAGTTGTGTGTAACGAATGAGCAGGCAGTAGATTCTTCTGATTTTGATCCATCTGTATAGATTAAAAAGGTATCCGGAAGAGTATGGAGCAGAGTGGTAAATTTATTTTTGTATTCGGAAGGGGAGGTATTGGTTTTGAGTAATCGAGACAAGTCAAGCATAATATTGGGGGGTTTGTGAAGCCACGGAGGGTTTAGAGGTTCTGGTTTGCAGATAGGTAAGCTTTTAAGGAAATCGATGGCGGAAGACATTCTTTCTGTTAAAGGGAGGGTTGAGTTAGGTTTGTTTCTAAAAGCATTTGTGAATTTTGGTTTAAATATGGAGCTATGGGTAGGATGATCAGGTTGGAGAATTAGTTTCGATATATAGTTCACAGCTAGTTTTTTTCTTCGAAATAAAAGCGGAGGTATACCTGCTTCGGCGCATAAACTAAGAACTGGGCTTGTTCGGAAGGCTCCGGTTGCGTTTCTGATGCCCATATGGTGCACTGTATCTAGCTTATTTAGAGTACGAAAACGAGCCGATCCATAAACAAAGCATGCATGATCTAATTTGGAACAAACTAAATGTTGGTAGATCTTAAACATCGTAGAGCGATCGGATCCCCAGGAAGTATTGCTAAGGTATCTTAATATAGTAAGTTTTTTTGTTGTAGCCGATTTAAGTGCTGAAACATGTGGTTCCCATGATAGTCTTTTATCGAACGTCAACCCCAAAAATTTATGACTATTTGTATAAAGAATGGGAGAATTCCCGAGGTAAAGTGTAGGGGAGGCGGGAGTATTTCTTTTCCTGCTGAAATGTAGAGCTCTGGTTTTTTCGGAGGAAAATTCGAGATCAATGGAATGTGACCAGTTGTTGATGCGATTAATAGCGTCTTGTAGCTTGTGGTGTATAGTAGTAACGTTTCCAGAACGGCAGGCAATGGCGAAATCATCCGCGAACAGCATCGGTTTGACACCTAGAGGTAGGTTGAGCCCCAGTTCGTTGATAGCGAGGCAAAACAAAGTCGGACTAAGCACACAGCCTTGTGGGACTCCTTTAATCTGTTCTTGGTTCGCAGACAGTTCGCATCCTATCCTAATTCTAAAGAAACGATGTTGAAGGAATTCCTTTATGTAATGGAACAGATGACCATGTATCCCATTGGACGAGAGTTTGCTGAGGATCACTGAATGGTTAATGTTATCAAAAGCTTTAGTCATGTCGAAGAATATGGCTATTAGTTGCTGGGAATTGATAAAGGCGTATTGGATTTCGGTTTCTAGTGTGACTAGGTGATCAACTGTGCAGCGGCCTTTGCGGAATCCAGATTGAAATGGTTGAAGCAAATTGTTGTTTTCTATCGTCCACATCAGTCTTTTGTTTACCATACGCTCCATAATTTTGCTCAAACAACTAGTGAGGAATATGGGGCGATAGCTGTTGAGTAAACGCTTATCTTTTTCACTTTTTGGTATAGGGATGACAAATGAGTGACGCCAGAAATTCGGAAATTGTCCCGTGGACCAAACATGATTATAATAATTAAGCAGCCATGTAAGCGTATCGCTAGATAGATGTTTAATCATGTCATAATGGACCAGATCGGGGCCAGGAGTGGATCCTTTAACGGAGGACAAAGTATTTTTTAGTTCCCACTTTGAGAACGGGATATTATAACCGGTGGAGTCATCATGTATACTTCTATTTACATAATCTATGACTTCACAATCGTTATTGCTTGAGCCAGAGGTGTAGATTTCAGAAAAGAAATTGCCAAAAGCATCTGCGACGGTTTTAGGATCGTCGGAGAGTTGTCCATTGATGAGGATGGTGTAACGTGTTGACGAAGAGGATTTAGTGATCTTACGAATTTTTTTCCAGATTTGAGTTGACGTCGTTGACGAATTAATGGAGCTTATATATTTTTTCCATGATTCGCTTTTGCTCAGATTGATTATTCTTCGGCAAAGAGCTCTCTGCCTCTTGTATTCTACGAGATTTTCTGATGTCATACATTTTTGGAATTTTTTGTACGCTTTTCGACGATCTCTGATCGCTTCCCTGCAAGCATCGTTAAACCAAGGTACGGGTGGTCTTCTTGGTGAGTCAGAAGACATTGGTATCGATTCTTTAGCTGCACGAATGATCGTATTAGTGATAGTTGAACAACCCTCATCAATGGTCAATTCATGAGGAGGGGTTCGAGGTGCCGAAGCTAAGGAGGCAAAGAGATCCCAGTCCGCTCTATGGAGCATCCATTTCGGAGTTATACGAGTAGGTTTAACATGTTTCATTTTAATCAGCAAGGGAAAATGGTCACTACCATGTAGATCGGGCAAGACGGTCCAGTCTACGTCGTTATATAGGGAAGGGGAACAGAGGGACAGATCAAGAGCTGAATATGTCCCATAGCTGGAACTTAGGAAGGTAGGGTCACCGGAGTTGAGAAGTAGGAGATTAGAAGTATCTAGAAAGTTTTCTATTATTTTACCCGGATATTCATATTTGGAGAACCCCAAAGAGGATTGTGTCCGTTCATGTCTCCAACAAAAAGAACAGGACGAGGTAATTGGGTATAAATATCCAAGAGTTGATTGGTGTCTATTGTAGGATCCTGTGGGAGGTATATAGTACATATAGTTAACGGAAAGTCTCGATGTACTCTAACGGCTACGGTTTGTAGCCGGGAGTTGAGAGGGATCGATTCGGAGTAAACGGATTTGTGCACGGCTATGAGGACACCGTGGTGACCATGGTTCTGATTTGGTCCGTCTTTTCGGTATATTTCGAAATTTTTTAGAGAAAAGGGGTCCGTTGTTTTTAGCATTGTCTCTTGAAGAGCAATGACAGTTGCCTCATTATCGTGAATTAAAATTTTTAAGTCATTGAAATGAGATCTTAAGCCATTGCAGTTCCATTGAAGTATCGCCATTTTGAGAGATATGATCGAAAGAGATTAAAATGTCAGGAGGCAATATAAACATAAAGAGAAGTGCAAAAGAAGAATTAAATAAAACAAGATACGACTGGTAACTAAAAAAATAATTATTTATAGTAATTAGAATTATATAAATAAACGGATAAGAGAAAGTAGAATTAAACAAAAAAGTAGCGGTGGTAATGGTAAATTTAAATATATGGAAATGAAAGCAACACATGAGAGAGGAAATTAAAAATATATCTTCATATGTTAATAAGGAGACTAAAAAATAAATTAGAAAAGATAAAAGAAGATGTGTAATAATTATATTTTGTGCTGGAATATATTTACTTTTGAAAGAGAATTTGATAGATTGGTCAGCATCATCGAAACGGATGCATTTCCGGTCGGAAAGAATTGTTGATAGGCAACTAACAGTTAAAAATTCAAGAGGCAATATAACCATAATGATAAGTTGAAGAGAAAAAAATAATAAAACAAAATATGACGAGTAATTAAAAAAAAAAATAGTTTATAGCATATAGAATTAAATAAATAAACAGGTAAGATAGAGTAGAAGTAAACAAATAAGTAGTATTGATAGTGGTAAATTTAAATATATGGAAATGACAGTTACACATGAGAGAGGAAATAATACATATATCTTCATATGTCAAGAGAAAATCGAAAAAATATATTAGAAAAAATAAAATTAGATGTGTAATAGTTATATTTTGTGCTAGAATATATTTACCTTTGAAAGACACTTTGATATATCGGTCAGCATCATCAGAATGGATGTACTTACAGTCGGAAAGAATTGTTAATATATAGCTGCCAGTTTCATTTGTTTTTGAAAGGAAGAAGATAAAAAATACAGTAAATAGATATGTGGCTAAAAATATTTTCAAATGGCCATTATAAACACTACCGTACACATAAACAAGAGATTGGCGGTGATTAATAAAAAAATAAGATCTATAGACGTAATAATGAGAAGAATGTAAAGCAGGAAGTTTGTTTACAAGTGCAGAAGCGAACGGTTTAGTTATGTTTATGTTTATGCTAGGTATTGATAAGAAGGTGTTTCGAGAGAAGTGAAGTGTAAAATTTGTACGATTACTGTTATTGTTGTAATGTTGGTGTATATTGTTCTTTGTGGAAATAGATTTATATTTTCTAATAGATATAAACGAGTCGGGGCCAGCAATGAAATTGAAAAAGTTAGTGGTGATAGTGTTATTTTTATCGAAATTTGTGAACGTTTCGTAAGTCATTAATTTTTTTTAGATTTTCGGTTGCCCTGTTTTTTAGGATATACGATGGTAAATTCTCCTTCCGGATTTACTTCTGTGTTTAAAACACAGATACCGGAAGGTCCCGGATCAGAAGAGACAGGGAGCAGAGGAGAGGGGATGACTGGAGAAGGAGGGGGAATAGAAGAGGAGGGGAGGGGATCAGTTCTAGTCCTGGACGCGGAGCGAGACCGACCTCGAACAGGACAGGGGGTCTCTTGGGAGGATGATAAGGAGAGGGGGGTGGCCGGAGGAGGCGGAAGGGGGGCGGCCGGTGGAGGCGGAAGGGGGGCGGCCGGTGGAGGCGGAGGGGGGGCGGCCACTCCTGGTGAGGGATTAGAGGTTAATGAAGGATTAGTTTTAACATTGTCATCGGTTTTTTTAATGTTTTCTCTAAAATTAAATGTGAAATCGGTTTGAATACCAATATCTTTAGTCGTGGTTGATTGTGGTTTTGTAATTTCGGAAAATGATTTGGTGAATTGAACTGGGTTTTTTTCTAGATATATTTTTTTTGCTTGATTGAACGGAATTTTATTCATTGTCTGTATGCTTTTTATTTCTTTGTGGATTTTAAAAATGGGGCACGTACGATCTAGTGCGTTATGATTCCCGCCACAGTTGGCACACCTGGCAGGCAATGTACACCGACCGTTATCAGCATGCTTTAATTCCCCGCATTGGATGCATTTTGCTTGTTGTTTACAAACATTAGTAGGATGAGAAAATCCTAAACAATTAAAACAACGTTGGGGCGAAGGATTAAAGCTGAGTACCTTGACCGCAAAATAACCTATGTTCAATGTCTCAGGAATTTGAGGGGTCGGGAAGGTAACGATATATGAGTTTGTCATTATTTCCTCACCATTTTTTTTAATTTTTATTCTAGTTATATCAATGATTTTTGCGGACAATTCCTTTTTAATTTCGTCTATTTCCAAAAATTGGAGATCGTAACACTTTATTACTCCTTTACTATAATTTAAAGTCCTATGTGGGGTTACCTGAATAGGAAACTGTCCTCCGAAATTCTTACATTTTAACAAGTTTTCTGATTGTTTCGAAGTTTTGGTTTCAATAAGAAGAGAACCATTTCTAAGTTTTTTAACATTTTTTAGGTCTCCTACTAATCCTGAAAGAAATTTATTTATAAGAAAGGGTGAAACTTTTTGAAAAGATTCATCATCCGTTCTTTCTATTATAAGGAAAGTGGGACTAATGAGTACAGCGCTATCAATATGCCCATTTTCAATTTTTAGGCGAACTCGGACTCGTTTTCTTTTAGTTTTAGGGCTATTTAGGTCTATAAGATCCTCCATAGGATTTTATTTGCCCAAGAAATATATAAAAGAGCAGAAAATAAAATAAATTAATGAAATAAAAAATACAAAATATAAAATTTAGAAGTAAGAAAAAATTAATAAAAAGAAAAACCACTTTATAGTTTTAACTTAAAAAATAAAATAACATGAGATAAATGTGATTAGCTAAAATATAAATGTAATAGTATGAAATTATAAAATCTTAGCTGGTCGTGGAGCAACTAGAGGGACGTCTTCTCTCTTCTAATGCTGAACACTGAATGCGTGTATAAGGTAGTTTCTCGTAAGTATGAATCACTGGTATGAATTTGGTTCTAATATACGCCGGGACAGATTTCACATGCTTATTCCGCTAGGCCCTTAGTCAAAAGCTCTGTGTAGGGGTAGGAGCGGTTTCAAAATATTTTCTCAAAAATGGCTGTAACAATTTTTATTAAACTCGCTATGCAAAATGAAATGGGCTTTAATATGATGTAGGTTTTATTCTGATTGAAATAGTCTGATAGGCCCTAAACGCCGATATTTCAAATGTTCTTCCTCTAAACAACCTTTAATTTTGTAGATTTAATAAAATTTACCATATCATCTATTTACCACTGATAAGAAATGTAGAAATATATAATTTGAACGAATCAAATATCTAATTTTTTTTTTTTTTTTTTTAAATCATTTTATTGGTATTTACAACTGTATTAACAAAATATACATCAATTAAATGTGATGTGTTATATAATACAATGACATGATATACATGTAGAGAAGCTTCCCATTGGAAGCACTCTAAAAATATTCTAAACTAGAAGTTCCCAGGGCCATTTCCTTTTCAGGCGCCTCGGAGGATTATCCGGAATTTAAGAGGAAGAAAGGATTGAAACCAGTAGGTTAGAGTGCGAATGGAGTTTGTCATGAAATAAGTGATACCTGGTCCGGGCCAAATCAGTAACAAATCGAACATTAAGGTCTTTATGGATAAGTTTATTCGTGACAAAGTAAGGAGCGTTGAGGATTTTACGAAGGATTTTGGATTGTAAATATGGGATGCGGGAAGAATTTGATGCTTTAGTAGAGGCCCAAAGCTCTACTCCGTAAGTCCAGATTGGTCTTATAATAGTCATGTAGATGAGCCTTTTGTAGTTCAGAGGAAGGTTTGACCATTTGTCTACCAAGTGTTGAAGCAACCTAAAGCGGCGAGCAGTTTCTTGTCGTTTTAGTCATGTATGTGGATTCCAAGTTAGGCGTTTCTCAAGAAGAAGTCGTAGGTATTGGATCTGTTCAACAGGAGCTAGCTGAGTGTTATTAAAGGATACTGTAGGGCAGGAAGTCTAAGGTTTACGACGAAGGGTAAAGGTTATTTGGTGGGATTTGTTGGAATTTATTTTTATTCTCCAGTTCTGACACCATACTTCTAGGTCTTTGATATGGGCTTGAAGGGTATTTGAGGCAACAAATGGATCTTTATGAACTGATAACACGCAGGTGTCATCAGCATAGGTAGAAAGGAATGTGTTAGGATAAGTTGGGATATCAGAAAGAAAGAAATAAAAAAAAAAAAAAATTATTCTGGGACTTTGTCCCTTAAGAATAACATGAAATTAACAAGTAAAGGTAGCACATCTGGCCAGAACACATTAAATAGATATAATTATGTACATAGGTAAAAGAGGTAGAAAAATAAATTTATGTACATACACACCTCTATGTAACAAAGATAAGAAAAAGCATAAAAAAAGTAAAGTAAACAAATAGTAAATGGAAAGTAAGAAACAACTAATTTTGAACACACTAACAAAAAAAATAAAATAAATAATAATAATAATATATACATGTTGTATAAAATGAAAAATAAATAATAAGGTAAACATAGGATATTCATTCCTTATAATGATTATAATGAAAAATCTAATTTAAAATTAAAGATCAACAAGCGTCAGTTTGGGATAATAGGTGTTGGAAAAGATGATATTTGAATGTGGATAAGGAAGAAGCATGACATATATTGGAAGGAATGGAATTCCAGAATGTAATGGAAAGGGACAGAACGGATCGATCGAAGGCATATAAAGGCATATTCTGTGGGAGGGCATATAAAGGTCGGAATGGCGCGATCTTGTTTCAAGAAAGTGGACTGAGGATTTAAATTGAAGGAGACTGTAGATATAGGAAGGATGCTGGGATTTTATAGTTTGGTAGATAAATGACCCAAGGAAGTACTGTCTGCGTATGGAGGGAAGGAGCCACTTCAACTCGGCATAGCGGTGGGAAATTCGGGCTATATGAGGTTTCCAGGATAGGATTTGGTCTATAGTAATTCATAGATTTTTGACAGAGGAGCTGAATGTAATGGGGTGATCGTTTAGAAGTAAGGTTGGGAAGGTTGTATTGGATCTGAGAAGAGGCTGTATATACTGTGTATAGAATGGGTCCTACGATACTGCCTTGAGGAACACCAGCAGTCTGTGTGAAAAGGGGTCAATAGGAACTATTGTGATTTATTTTGGAAGATCTATCAGAGAGGTAGGATTGAAGAATCAGGAAATGTGTGGGAGAAAGGAATTTAGGGAGTTTGTACAGCAGTCCTGGGTGCCAGACTCTATCAAAGGCCTGTTCTACATCGAGAAAGGCTCCCGTGCAGTACGACCCGCGCTCCAAAGCAGAAGAGACAACGTCCACCACACGATGACATTGCTGGATAGTGGAGTGGGATGTTCGGGATCCGAACTGATGATCAGGGATGATATGATTAAAATCAAGGATGGGATATATTCGTTTTCGAAGGAGTTTTTCAAGGATTTTACCCATAATAGGTAATAGAGAAATTGGACGGTCAGAGAATGGATGTTCGTGAGGCTTTCGATATCCAATTAAAAGAAAAAAGACCAAAAATATTTCTTAATGCGGTTTTTGTGTTTTTTAAACATAAAAACAGTAGTATAGACGTTGGAAAGCTAAATATCTTAGAAAAATATCTTATACACACAATTGCAAAAGTTAATGGAGAGTAATAAAAGGCCGTTGAAGCTAACTGATTTGAAGATAGCTTAATCTAATTAATTCTTTAACAATTTATTTTCTACTCTAACCTAATTTAAAAGTTCTTAAATTGATTTTAAGAAAGAAGGTGTGTGAAAGTCAAGTGTTGTACGCACTAGATTTTTCTACAAATATTGTGTATATTTTTTTTAATAAAGGACCATTGCTTTATTAAAAAAAATATACACACCAAAAATGTATACTATGGCTGTGACTCTATCATATAAGAAAAACAGCCCTCGCATTGAAATGGTTTAGGAATATCTCCTAAAATGCCCTACCATATTCCAGCTAACATATTATCGCGGGGAGAAAGAAAAGCGGAAAATTGAAAACAATTCGTAAGATGTGGAATATAAGTGGCCGTAGCCTTTGGGATGTGGATCAATTGCTATCCAGATATTGGAGTGCCTCAGCTGCTATCTTGCACAATAACTGCTCTACAAGGTGCCCTTATTGCCATCATAACTTAACTTCTTTATTCCTTGCAAGACGTTTATTGCGCGTCACTGAATCTTTAACCGATAAATGCCTTCTTTCCTCCGTATGCCCCTTCTGGTTTCACTTCCAAGTCGTGTGTTTTATATTCGTAAGCCCATGCACGTCTAAAGTATCTAGAGATAGGAAGGCCAGAAATACACCCCGATTGAGGAGATAAACGTCGAACGAGGAAATTAAACCGAAATATACCATTTTCCTTGTTCTCCATGCTCTGAAATATTTAATAATATTACAGATAGTACTTTGGTTTATTATTTTCAATAATCGACCAAAAAAAAAATATCCCTCTCAAAATTTGAGGGTTACGTTTCAAGATGCGTAGAACCCAAATAACGAATACAAAACGGGATCACTTGTAGCTGGGTGGCTAGCGTAACAGCCTCCCATGCCAAAGGTCACGGGTTCAAACCCGCAGGTGGTCCTAGGATTTTTTAATTGGAGTAAAAAATCCTTAGTTACGCCGTCCTTCGGAGGGGACGTTAAAACGTGGTCCCGAGGCTGTGCGATGTCAGGTACTCGTTAAAGATCCCTATCCTAATAAAACCTGGATAGGCAAAATTTAGGACTCCCACTGTAGCATCGTCCGATTAGCCATAGTTGCATACAAGTTCCGTTAAACGAATAAACAAACAAAACGAATACAAAACGCCTTCTGAGACATTTCTCCGAAACTACTACACCAAGTTTTTCGAAATTCGCCACAAAATACTACAGGCTTGCAACGATGATCTTAACACTTGATATCAGCTGGTTGTTTTTAAAATTGCAGCCGATTAAAAGTGATTTTATTCAATAACTCTGTTATTTTTTAAGATAGAGTTAATATTTGTTAATGTTTATAGCAAAATCCGCATATAATTAAAAAAAGAAAGGAACAAAAATATTTTAATAGGTAAATTTTTTTTTCTCATCATAAGAATAGTAATATAAATATAAAATATACCGTTGGGAAGCTAAAAATTAAAAAACGAAATTGTTATATACAAAGCTGTAAAACGTAATGCACATTGGGCATAAACTTAATATTGTACATAATTTCTACTGTCATATTATTTAATCTAAAACATGCCTCCGACGCAATTGAATATATTTCTTTAAACTTTTTTCAATTCTTTATGTAAAAAGTCGTGTGTTGCGCGCACCAGATTTTGTATACTACAATGACTTGATTACAACACCAGAAATACACTGCTTCAAGGACTAGTGGCGCTACCTATTGGCACAACAAGTAAACAAGGATGACTTGCCATACCTTGACATTAGAGTTTATACAAAAACCGACATTTTAGAAAACCAGTTTTCGAATAGTAATTTTCTCAGAAAACCGGTTTTAACCGTTTATTTTTGAGTGATTAAAAGAAGTTTTGGACTGAAATTATTTACTGTTCAATTGTATTGACAGTTTTTTTTTTTTTTTATATTACTATAATATTACTATCTGTTTCAGAATGAACAATAGTAATTGAGATATAGGACCACATTCATACAATATATACAGAAAATAACGATAAAGTCAAATGACATAAAATAGAAAAAAAAAATCATTTATACCTATGTACAATAAAATAAAACAAAATAAAAAACAAAACAAACAACAACCTATAATTGAGATAAATGTATTGACAGTAAAAAATTTTTAATGCATTTTAGTAAACAATAGAAAGTAAAGTAAATTTTAGTAAAGAAACAATACTTGACCAGGATTAAATAACTTTATTAAATAAAACCAATTATTCGTTGTTTATGCATAATTTTCACTATAAAAATGTAAATATTTTTATATAATAGTGAAACAAGTTATTCAGCAAAGGGTTCGAATAAATAAAAACAGTGTATTTTCATAATAACCATATTATTTTTTTTTTAAAACAATGTTATTAGATAAAGATGGAAAATATATAACTGTGTATTATAAATGTAAATTATAATCAAAGCCGAATGACAAGAGTAAATAAAGTTTTTACATACATGCTTATTAAAATCAATTTTATTTTTAAAGACAATTAAGCAAAGAACCGGGTAATTTCTATTCAGGGCAATTTTAAAACAAATTTAAATATTCAATTAATTTTTTTGTTAAATGAAATATGATTTCAGAAAACAGAGGTCGTCTGCCAATTTGAGATTTAGTCGTGTCTTAGTTTATTCACAAAATTCCCCGAAATAGAAAATAACCTCTCACTTGCAACCGAACTAGACCTAATCGTTTTTAAAGCCTTATTTTAAAAATTTATATTTTTATAATATTAAAATATGTTACCTACTTACAATTTGTATAATATCATCTATATAAAATATCGATCAACGGAACTGAACGCTGAATTTATGAACAGTACATAAAGAAGCCATAAGACAAGCTGGTATAAAATCTAAATTAATTCACCCAATAGACAAAACACACCGTTTCTTGAAATCATATCCGATCTATATGATTCCAAGAACCAAACCGCTTGCAAGTGTTCAATCTGGTACATTTGTTATTTTCTAATTTTTTAAAAGTGTTATTCATACGTTGAAAACCGATATTTCCTACTAAAAAACTTGTTTTCGTATTTCATAATTTTCTAAAAAAAAAAAAGGTTTTAAAAACCGACAAACCCTACTTGACTTGACATACCTAGACTCGCCAGTTAAGGAGTAACATTGAGACGCAATTCTCGTTCGCACATTCACGTATGGCCAGATCCATCCCAAACAAATTGCAAACTCACGAAAAGGTAATACAAATACTTAACTAAATATGAAACTAACCCAACAGGACCTTATCTATTCATTATAGTCATAATCATCGGTATCATCTTTCTATTCGTTTGTTTTTTGGCTATTATAAGTTACTTATTGTGACCATTCTAACAGTTTTTAAATTCAGGTAAGACACATTTATCTTAAAAAAATGTGAGACATTTTCTTCTTTATTTCAAAACAAAATTAAATAATAAAATTCACCTCTTTATCCATTATACACACAGGGAATAACCTTCTTAATAGAGTTTGTAAGTGTCATATAGTTTAATTTATTTTAAAAAACAAGAAGAATGGTGATTAATTTTAAAGCAATGATTTGGTGATAAAACTGCCTGTTGCCTTAATGTAAAAAAAAAACCTTCAGAATTATTTTTAATATGAGAGTTTGAATAGTTAATTTTCTAAAACTATTTCAGATTTCGTACATTTTGAGGATAATAATTAAGTTCTTTAAGCCATATTTTATTTTTAATTCATACTTTTTAAAATCGGTTATTTCTGGATTTAGGACTCCCAGTGGTAAGTCAAGCATGAAAACAATAAGTCGCAGGAAACTGAAATTCCATATTTTAGACTATGCGTCTGAGATGTTAACAATTTTTTTTTAAACAAAATTGGCTGACATAAAATACTACTTGCATAAATGCAGTTTGCTCCCTTCTACGACCCACCTAAAAAATGGCTCTAACGATTTTAATTAAACTAGCTAAAACAATGAAGTTATTATCATCGTGTGTAATGTCCTTATTACATACTTAAAATATAGCTAACTAAACAATGGAAACAAATACATTTTATAAAGAGGAATTATGAAAAATTATTGTTCGAGTTAATTCCTTCGTAGCAATCTCCTGATGAGGTCTAAAGCTAAGAATCCCGTCCCTGCCTGGAGGCAGAAGATAAAGGGATGAAAGATGAATTATCCGGGAGGCAAGAGAGCGGAATTAAAGGGGGTTGGATCTCGGCTCAGCGGGGAGCCAATGAGGATCAAGTGGACAAATAGAGTAGCCAATGAAAAGGCAGTGGACTGAGCGAAGAGCCAATGAGAGGAGAGTGGGCGTGGCCGGCTTAGCTAGGGACGGGCTTAGAGTGTATTACCTGTATCCTAATCCCGCCCCTTCCCTACTGCAGCGCCTTATACCACTGTATTCTTATCAATGTATTCCGATATTATATAAAGTAATATTATATTAAATAGCTTATAGAAGGTAGTAGTATTGTAGTTTTATGTTGTAATATTAGTTTAACACTCCCGTGGGTGAGTGAATTTCGGATTCGTACATAGAAAGGTGGGCTCGCATCCGACGCACGGAATAAGTTTAAACTTTTTTCATGGATTAAATTTATAATAGTGTTGCGGATTATTTTATATACTCAACTAAAATAATAGTCAATAACAGAAAAATTTACATTTTGATTCATGCAACTGTTGATAAATTAATTAACATCGCTTAGGAACAAATAATGTCTAACGGCTAAGGAATAAAACAAAAAAAAAATACGGTTGAGGGCATCACATGAATTTCGCTTACCAAGGTGTTAAAATCGATTAAAGAATTCTCAAATACAGTTAAACATAGAAATGAGTAAAACTAATAAAGAATTAATTAAGTTAAATTTATATCTGGGGCGGTCATGAAAAACTAAATAACTCGAATTATATCAAAAATGAGTTAACTCCATGTATCGCTCCCTCAGATCTTCTCCCACGTCGTGTTAAATTGGTTAAAGAAATTTCTTGGTGGAAGAAATTTCAGGTGGAAAGAAAGCTGTATGTTATGACTCTATTTTGGGTATTAAGTAAAATTTAAGTCGCTCACATGTAAGATGAAAGATTTTGACTTAACCAGTTATTTACGACCGCAACAGCTATAGAAACATGTGTTTTATTAAAAAACCTACTCTGTATTATTATCTAAAACAATCAATTAGTTTCATCAGCTTTTCATCGCTCTCTATCAACTTATACAAGTTTGTGTATAAGATGATATTTTTTCTAAAATCTTTAGCTTTCAAACGGTATACCATACGTGTATATTACTCTTCTTATGTTCAAAAACAAAAAAATTGCATTAATTTTTTTTTTCTTTTTTTTTTTTCAGTTTTCTCCTTTATTTGTTTTTCAAATTCGCACTACTTACATATTTAGCTGTTATCTATCTATGCTAACAAGAAAATATGGTTATTTTTATAGAATCTATTAAATTAAAGGTACTTCAGAGGAAGAAAATTTAAAATATCGGCATTTTAGCCCCGTCAAACTAATTCAATCAGAATGAAACCTACCTGATGTTAAAGCCCATTAAATTTTACGTCGATATAGGGAGTTTAATCAAAATCGTTAGAACCGTTTTTGAGAAAATTGCAAAAAGGTGCAAAATGCATGTTATAAAGTGTTTCTTCTGGTTAGCTGATTTCAATGAAAAGTTTTTGTAACATCTTGGGCGTATAGTTGTCTTAAATATGAAATTTCAGTTTCATGGGACTTTTTGTTTTCGCGCTGGACTGACTTACCATACACACGCGCGCACACACACACTCAGACCTTTTTGTGAAACTTGGTCATTTGGACGCTTAAAAAATGTGAAATATTAGTTTTGTACAAATTATCGTTTTAACGCTAGACTTACTACATAATTTGGACTCAGGGGACCCTAAAACGTGTATTTCCGTTGAAAACTGGAATTCGAAAATTTTCACGATCGCTAGATATTTCATATATAGGTAAGTGAAAGTAAAAATAGGTAATGAACAAACAAAATATTTGAACAGCCAACTCTAAATTTGTAATTGGGTTAGAAATCTTATTCACAACCACTTGAAAAACTATCTTCCTGATTAACATGATTTGTTAGAACTCAATCTTCGTCTTCGTAATTCGACTTATCAGACAGAAAAGCCTCATTGTCGGATTCCTCTTGCTGATCTCTCATTTCTTCTAAAGCCTCTTCTGGAGTTGAAAAAAAAGGGTTTTTTTCTCCATAGTAGTTAGGTAAAATATGTAAAATCAAAACGATTAAAAATATTTTTAAGATTCAATTAAACATAATTTAACTAATGTTTCAAGTATATATCTGATAGAAATTTAGAACATACTGAGTTAGGTGTCGTATACGTTTGAGTAGTAAAAGCCCGCTCCAGGAAAATGGGAAGTAAGAATGACTGATAGGGTAGCTAGTGGTCTTCAAAGCTATTTAACGGCATTATTTTAGGTACATGTTCACTTACACAGGATAAACGAAAAAGTGCATATTAACATATATCTCAAACTCATTTATTAAAGAGATATATAAGGTTACATATTAATTATTTATTTACTACATTAAGTCCGACTGAAAAGAAGTTTAACATCTTTAATACTAACAGGTTATAATCACCTGATAAACAAATGAACGATAAACTATGGCAGTAGGTGATAATCTGGCTTGTTAGGTGTGTTTTAGTGTATCATCGCTGTATTTACCATAATTTGTCTATTTCTGTGTGTTTTAGTGTGAGTGAATCCTGTGACACAAAAGATTTATATATTACAATAAGACTGACTGTACAAAGTTTGACGTGTTTAATTATAAACAGCAGGTTTTAACAACCTGAACCATAAGCAATGAAAGTAGTTGCTCGTATGTTTATCTAGTTCTGTATGTTTTAGTATATCATCGCTGTATTTACCATCATTTGTCTATTTCTGTGTGTTTTAGTGTGAGTGAATCCTGTGACACAGTTCAATTTATGATTATCATGGGGCACACCATAAATTTATTCACTTTTGTAGAACAAACAGACATGCATTTAACTTATGGCGAGGACATAGAAACAGTGCTGCTGCGGTTCGAAGTGCAAAAGTGAATAAATTTATGGTGTCCCACATGATAATAATAAAGGGTATAGCCCGGTTAGGATGGTAAATCTGGCTTTTTTTTTTTTTTACCGAATTTTGCCATAAAACGTCTTTTATGCTCTTTGTACTCAAGATTTTTTTCGAATTTTTCGAAGTGGTGGAACAATATAAAAAATAAAAAAAACGTTGGCAAACAATAAAATAGTTGAAACTATTTAGTTGTTTCATTTAATGACCGCCATCCGGACTAATTCCTTCCAATAAAAAAAAAATAATTAAAAACTCACTTTCCCCTAATAGCTTTTAGATTATCGAAAAATAAGTAGAAAATTATTTTTCCAACCTAAAATACATCCTTAGAGAAACCAATAGAGAATACCTGAAGAAGCGAGACATTAGAAGAAATGATTGATTGTGGCTAAATGGACATCGCTCTATGATGTCTCTAGCCTGACGTGCGTTTCGAAAAACATAGCTTTTATCCAATCGTTTTGTAGTAAAATGATTGAAAATGTTTTATAAGAAATGGAATTCTGGATTTTGCTGAGAAATAGTTGTTTACACATTTTTCAATTATAATAATACATATAAGTTAAACACAAGATTTCAGAAAAAATCTTAATACAAAGTTTTTAATTTTTACTTTCACTTACTATACCTATATAGTAAGGAAAAGTATTGCGAACGTGAAAAATTTTTGAATTCCAGTTTTCAACGGAAATACACATTTTAGGGTCCCCTGAGTCCAAATAACTAAGTCCCGCAAAAAGGTCTGTGTGTGTGTGGTAACTCCCGGGTGTAAAGGATAAGTCCTATGAAACTGAAATTTCATATTTAAGACAAATATACGCCCGAGACGTTACAAAACATTTTTCATCAAAATGAGCTTACCAGAAGAGCCACTTTATACTATGCATTTTGCACCTTTTTTCGATTTTCTCGAAAACGGTTCCGACGATTATGTTTAAACTCATATATCAATGTAAAATTTAATAGGCTTTAACATCATGTAGGTTTCATTTTGATTAAAATAGTTTGACAAGGCTTAAATGCCGATACTTTAAATTTTCTTTCTCTAAAGTACCTTTAATTTTGTATATTCTATAAAAATAACCATATTTTCTTGTTATCATGGATAGATAACAGCTAAATATTTAAGTAGTGCGAATTTGAAAAACAAATAAAGGAGAAAACTGAAAAAAAAAAATTTAATGCAATTTTTTGTTTTTGAACATAAGAACAGTAATATACATGTATGGTATACCGTTTGAAAGCTAAAGATTTTAGAAAAAATATCATCTTATACACAAGCCTTTAAAAGTAATTAGAGAGTGATGAAAATCCGATAAAACTAACTGATTATTTTAGATAATAATATAATAGATATTTTAATAAAACACATGTTTTTATAGAAATTCCATTTAGTTAATTCTTTAATGGTTTCGATCATTTTTCTCTCTTACTGTACTTGAAAATTCTTTAATCGATTTTAAAAACGGAGGTAAGTGAAAGTCGTGTGTTGCCGGCACCAGATTTTTTCGTATTGTTCCACCATTCAAAAATATAGAGGAGAATAAAAGACATTTTCTGAAAAAAAAAATGGTGATTAACACTTTTCAATAAGCTTTAAAAATACACATTTCGGTTTTCTTTCTTCTACTGAAAATTTGCTTTTTGTTTAAGAGTCATGATCATATCATTTTTTGATGCCTTTGACCACTCCTAAGAATCAGAGGAAAAGTCGTCGTTAATTAATTTCAAATTTTACTATTAATAATAAAATTGAAAAAAGAAGTTTTTAAAAAAATCTCGAAAACCTTTTGAATTAAAAAACTACAAAAGGTGAATTATTTTTATTGGCAGCACTCTAGTAGTAAATCTACACAAGAAGGTCTCGAGGCCATCTTCTTTTCAGACGCCTCGGCGGATTGTCAGGAATTGAAGTGGAAGCAAGGATTGAAACTAGTGGATTAGAGTGGGAGTGGAGTTTTTCATGGAAGGAGTGATACCTGGTACAGGCCAAATCAGCAACATATGGAACATTAAGGTCTTTGTGGATGATTTTGTTGGTGACAAAGTAAGGAGCGTTAAGGATTTTGGATTGTAAGGATTGGATACGGGAAGAGTTTGATGGTTTAGTAGAGCCCCAAAGCTCAACTCCGTAAGTCCAGATAGGCCTAATGATTGTCATGTAAATTAGTCTTTTGTAGTAAAGAGAAAGGTTAGAGCGTCTGTCAAGTAAATGTTGAAGTAACCGAAATCGGCGAGCAGTCTCTTGTCTTTTCAGTCTTGTATGCGGATTCCATGTAAGACGTTTGTCAAGCAGGAGGCCTAAATAACGGATCTGTTCAACAGGGACAAGCGGAATATCATTAAAGGACACTGTAGGGCAGGATGTCATAGGTTTACGACGAAGGGTAAAGGTAATCTGGTGGGATTTATTGGAGTTGATTTTAATTCTCCAATTCTGAGCAAAAAAAGCCGAGGGAGCAGATTTACCATACTAACCCGGTTGTACCCTTTAACTGTGTCACAGTATTTACTCACACTAAAACACACAGAACTAGAGAAATGATGATAAATACAGCGAAGATATACTAAAACACACAGAACTAGACAAATGATGATAAATACAGCGAAGATATACTAAAACATACAGAACTAGATAAACATATGAGCAACTACTTTCATTGCTTATGATTCAGGTGGTAAAAACCTGCTGTTTATAATTAAACACGTCATACTTTGTACAGTCAGCCTTGACGTAATAAATAAATCTTTAACCTTTGGTATCTGTTTAATAAACGAGTTTGAGATATATGTTAATATAAACTTTTTATTTTATTTTGTGCTAGTGAACATATACCTATAATAGTGCCGTGCAATCACGAAACACTCAGTATATTAGTCATTGGCATTATAGAAATTATTTTCTTCTGCCTTACAAGACACCCTGAGAAGCTGGAACCCTATAACTCTAGAGACCCTGAACTAGGAAGATATCGGACTTATCCCAACCGGATTATAGAGACCCAGGACCCTCCAGTCAATAAATATCTGGGCGGGAGATGAGAGGAGATATCTCGACAGTAAATATGTAAATAGTCCCCACAATCTCTGATTTATTTCCGCTCTATGTCATCTTATCTTTCGGCTGGTCAGCTTTTGGGGAGTTTCTGATGGTTTACCAACATCTGGGGAAAAACATTGGTAGTTCCCTATATAGTACTGGATTGCTATTTTATTGGGAAGATCCACGAGATTATCTTCCTATTGTACATATTTAAACATCTTCGGTCGTTTTTTCTATGGAAATAACAGTTTATTAAGTGAAAGCTTGTGTGTTCACAAAAGTGCAGGGAGAGGAAAAGATATAATTTTTTTTAAATAAATTCGGATAACATAAAATGATATTACATTTAATAATAATAAAACCGAACATCCTATTTTTAAATGACTCGGTTATTTTTGAAGAATGAGAAAACATTTATTTGAGTTTTTTTTAACCAAGAAACTATGAAAAAGAAAAAATTGAAATTTTACACATAAATACACCTATATCTTAATTATTTTAGAAGATAGAGAAACAATCGTATTGATTTTTAATATCAGGAGACGACGAAGAATAAAAACCAGAAAAATAAAATAAATAAATAAATAGAAAAAAAATAAAAGGACAAAACATAAATCTTGCCAATACATACGCTTGGGACTACGTTATTTTCGAAAATAGAGTTTTAGAATCAGTACAGCGCTATTAAGTATACAAAGGAATTAATAAATGAATAAACTCAAGTGCTTTTCGATAGAGAATTAAGTTTGCTACAAAACAATAAATGAATCATTAAAATCGGTTTTGAAATAGCTAAGATATATCGTTTTTAAATTAGCAGTCGTGATTTTAACATTTTCCTTTGAATTATTTATTGCTTTTTATATTAGTTAGTTTATTGCTTATACACAGCTGTATAAACAGTTATACCCTTATATTTATGTAGTTGTAAAGAAATGCTTAACCAATTTGTAGTAATTTGTATTATTTGTGCACAAAATTATGAAAATAAAAAATCTTAATATATAGAATATAATCTATACTAATATTATAAAGCTGAAGAGTTTGTTTGTTTGTATTTTTGTTTGAACGCGCTAATCTCAGAAACTACTGGTTCAAATTGAAAAATTCTTTTTGTGTTAGATAGTCCATTTATCGAGGAAGGCTAAAGACTATATAACATCCACGCTGCGGCCAATAGGACCGAAGAATCAGTGGGAAACTGGGAAAAAAACAGGGAAAATTGACCTCGAATCACAACGATTTCAAATGATTTACCTTCTAATTTTAAAATAATTCATTTTCCCGTTGTTATCTTTTGCCGTAACAATTAATAAATCACATGGGCAAGCATTTAAACACGTAGGAATCGATTTACGTCAATATTGGGTTGCGGAGAAAATCAGTATGTTCTTCTGCCACATGAAAATAAAACCAAAAATATCATTTCAGCAGAGATACTGTAAAATATTGGGTCGTCCGAAAAGTTGGTAGAGGTTTTTAAAATAAAATTTACCTTCTGTTTTTTCTACTAGGGATGAATCACGAAGCTAATGTTTATTTATATGCCTTTAACCCTCATAGAATAAACTATGTTTACACACTGAATTCGTCTTTATTAAGGCTCAATAGTGTAGTTTTTTGCAAACCAACATGAGTGACGATTCAGTTCATTTTCGGCATAATATGCTGTTCTTTTTTAAAGAAGGGAAAAACGTTGCCCAAACTGCAAGAAAGATTCGTCTTTAACGGCTCGGCAAAAGTTATTAAGCTTCAGATGGGAGGTTTTACCCGCCGTACTTTTCTGACATTGCTCCTTCGGATTTCCATCTTTTCCATTCTCTCGATAATTTTCTACAAGGGAAATCCTACTCTTCAGAAGATGACGTCAGAACGGACCTTTTATTGTTCTTTAGGAGGAAGGACAGTGATTTTTGGAAAAAAGGGATAAAGGACCTTTCAAGCCCTTGGGAAAGAGTAATCGCTGACGGTGGTAACTATTTTGTAGATTAAATAAATAAATTTTAAGCTGTTCAATTTTAATTGTTGTCCAAATGTTTCTAAGAACTTTCCGGACAACCCAATAAAAAACGTCTTAATAGCGATCATAACAACTGAAATTTACGCAGACGAAGTCGATAAATTTACGATAAGACGCGTAATATAAGAACTTAAGGTTCTCTGCACTCGTCATTGATTGCGATGTCCTTTGAGCCACGTAATTGAAGCAGCGGAAGACATTAAGATACGCAAACAGATTCTAATTGGATTAGGACGACCCCTAGGAGATGAAATGAAATAGCTACCAACAAGTGGAGTGGCCGGCGGTCAGTTGGGGTGCTCAGTCTACCCTCTGTCGTTGTGGGAGCCATTAAAGTAAATAATGAGTCTTTCCTGTTGATTGTCATTAGTTAAAGTAGATTCATCAATAATCTAAGAACAAATGGCCAAGTTTAAAACGTGATATCCAAGTGAGCTATGGCTTAGTCATTCGGCGACGTTTCGAATCCGATTTTGGTTTATTATTTTCAATAATGAATCTTGGTAATCGACCAACAAAAAATTACCCTCTCTCCTCTCAAAATTTGAGTATTTACGTTTCAAGAAAGGTAGAATTCGAATAATCCGTTTTCCGTCGTCCGTTGCATTTCTCCGAAACTCCTGTACGAATTTTATTGAAAATCGCCGCAAAAATACTTAAGCATGCAAGATGATCATAGCACCTAGAAGTTGATATCAGCTAATAAAAAATGATTTGATTCAATAACTCAGTTATTTTTAACGATAGAGAAAATTATGTATATAGTGTAGAATCAGAATAACGCGATAAAAAAAAAAAAAAAATCAAATCTCGCCTATAAATACGCTTTTAACTACGTTATTTTCAAAGATAGAGAAAACATTTATTCTTCTAAACTACTGGACCGATTTTATTTGAAACTCGGCACAAAACTACAAGCGCATCCAACAATGATCCTAATATAATCAACCTAGACATAGGTTTGAATTGTTTCAACGTCAGAAATTTCGAAAATAATCGGCTGATATCAATGTCGAATCAACGCTAGATGCCTTGTTTTTTTTCCAGATTTAAAAAAGTGGCTAGCGCGCTAGTCTCCCACGCTAAAGATCGTGAGTTCGAATCCCAGTTCCGGAGGAACGTTTTCAAGTATTTAATTAAAGGGGATTCCACTCACTGGCTCTCCCCCGGGTATGTGTGACCCGTCAGCCAAATGTTGGCCACTCACAAAAATAGGCGTAGAGAGCGATGACCCTACACTACGAAAGATTCATCGAGTAACGCAGAGTACACCGTGCGGCCAAGGGCCTACACGGTCCATTGCGCCACCGAAAGAAGAAAATAAGAAAAAAGAAGAAGAAGTTTAGAAGAAAAGCCTGGATAAATGGATTTTTTTGTATTCATTAATTTGGATCGTAAGATCTCAAATTTTATTTATATATATTTATTTATAAATATATAATAAGGGAAAGTATTTCGATCGTGAAAATGTTCCAATTCTAGTTTTTACACGGAAATACACGTTTTAGTGTCTGTATGTGTAAGTCCAGCTCGAAAACGAAAAGTCGTATGGAACTGAAATTTTATATTTAAAACAACTATACCCCGAGATATTACAGCAACTTTTTCTTCAAAATCAGATAACTAGAAGAGCCACTTTATACCATCCTTTTTTCATCTTTTTACGATTTCCTCAAAAATGGCTCAAAGGATTTTGATTAAACTCTCTATATCGATGTAAAAAATGTCGCAATATTAAAATGTAAATTTCTGCCGCACTTACTTATTTTGAGGGTTTGACTTCTTAATATTAATGGGATATTTTCTCTTCTTTCATCCTGTAGCTTGTAACTTATTTTTCTGTGCGTACACATCAAGTATATAGTATAGTATATATCTATCATATTTGAGTTCTTCTATGAAAAACATAGAAAAATTCAAAATTCGATTTTCTTTCCTGCCCGTTGAGAATCAGATATAGGTCATAGGGTCATATATATTGGGTTGTCCGGAAAGTTCGTAGAGAAATTTGGACAAAAATTAGAATTGATGAGTAGCTTAAAATCTATTTATTTAATCTACAAAATAGTTACCACCGTTAGCTATTATCCTTTCCCAACGGCTTGGAAGGCCCATTATCCCTCTTTTACGAAAATCACTGTCCTTACTGCTGAAGAACAATAAAAGGTCTGTTTTGAGGTCATCTTCTGAAGAGTAGGATTTCCCATGTAGACAATTTTTGAGGGAACGGAAAAGATGGAAATCCGAAGGAGCAATGTCAGAATAGAGTACGGCGGGTGAAGTAAAGTGTTTTCTTTTTTTTAAGAAACAACAGCTTAATATGCTGAAAATGAACTGAATCGTCACTAATTTTGGTTTGCAATACACTACGCTACAGAGCCTTAATAAAGACGAATTCAGTGTGTAACATAGTTAATTCCATGATGATTAAAGCATATACAAAACATTAGTTTTTTTAATTTATTTTAAGCAGAAAAAATAAAAGGTAAATGTTATTTTAAAAATCTCTACGAACTTTTCGGACAAGCAATATTACATGGGTCATAGGAACTTTTTGTTCACTTAGGTCTAGTATCTGCTCTCACAATAAGACCAGACATTTATGAACACGCTGAATACATCAGTAATGTCTAAAAGGTAAAATGTATTGAGTGATCATGGGCACGTCAAACTGTAGTGGTGTAATACTATAAATCTGATAGAATAAAATTAAGATATAACTTTATTATAAAATAACTTTATTCGTTAAAACATAGTTGGTAGTTAGACATAAGGAAACGTGGAGACGTAGAAAGCACAAATCAATTTTCTTTTTGGAAACATTTGAACGATTTGCGAAAATAAGCTACTTGGACAATTTCCTTAATGAATGTTTTTCTTATGAGAACCATGGATAACATAAAAACGCTGCAAATTATTACACAAAGGTAAAAATAACTGTATTAGGATAGAACTGTTTATATAGCTCCTAATATTTTCTATCTTTCTCTATCTTCAATAATAAACGAGTGGTTTTTTTTAATATTTATTATTTATTTATTTTTTTTATGTTGTTATTATTATCTATTTCCAAACACATTTTTTCCCTTTGTGTTTTGTTTGCCTGATATTCTAGTAATAAATATATGCTTTAGGGTCTCCCTGCCACTAGATTAGTCACATTGTGAAGTTTTTGATTCGCCTATTTTATTTAGATAATGGTTTACAGATCCTGTGATTCGTCCTTTTTCTCATATATAGCTTTTCCTTCAACGTGCCAAAGAAATATAATTTTCAGAATAACCTCTATTATGGATTCTCTTAACAAGGGAATTAAGTTTAACTTGCCTCCAATTTAGCAGGAACCCTTTGGCCAGACTCTGTTTCCTCCACGTGCTCCCCCTCTTCAGCCCCAGACAGTCCTGACAATGAGAGTCCTTGGCATTGACTGGAAGCAAGGACACCTCAGGAACAGGAAGATAATGTCCGCCGCCAAAGGCTTAGGCTACAAAGTCCCTTATTAGCGCACGCGAAGTCCCCCTGCTTTCTACTTCCATATATTACTATTAGTAAATATCAATATCAAGAGATTTTAGTCACACGTGTCAATAATATTTAGATGGGATATTTATGAACAGCTGAAAGAGTAACACAGGACAAAATATTTTTTAGATCAAAACTGTGCTCAACCTGTAGACTTTTGTCAGTACATATAAGGATTCCTACTATTTCTAGGCCGAGATCATGCTCAGCCGCCAGAACCAGGGATCTGGACAAAAGTAGACTCGATTCACTTGTCTGTCTATTTATTACTTTCACTTACGTAAATATGAAATATATAACGGAAATACAATAAGTGCCCCCTGAGTCGAAATAACCTAGTCCCGCAAAAAGGTTTGTCTGTGTGTGGTAATTCCCGCCACAACAACTATACGACCGAGACGTTACAAAACCTTTTTCATCAAAACCAGCTTAACAGAAGAGGCACTTTATACCATGCACTTTACGATTTTCTCTAAAACGGCTCTAACGATGTTGATTAAACTCGCTATATCGATGTAAAATTCAATGGGCTTTAACATTATGTAGATTTTATTCTGATTGAAATAGTCTGACAGGGCTTTAATGTCGATATTTTAAATTTTCTTCTTCTAAAGTACCTTTAATTTTGTAGATTCTTTAAAAATAGCCGTATTATCTTTTCAGCATTGATAAATAACAGCTAAATAGGCATTTTGAGCGATTTTGAAAAACAACTGAAGGAGAAAACTGAACAAATATTTTTAATGCAATTTTTGTGTTTTTTGAAAATAAGAACAGTTTTATTTATGTATAAATTACCGTTCTAAAGCTAAATATTTTAGAAAAAATATTATCTAATACACAAATTGTAAAAGTTAATAGAGAGTGATAAAAAGCCGATACAACTGAGTGATTATTTTAGATAATAACATAATAGATTTTTTAATAAAACACATGTTCCTATAGAAATTCCATTTAATTAATGGCTTTACTCATTTTTATCTCTTACTGTATTTGAAAATTCTTCAATCGATTCTAAAAACGGAGGTAAGTGAAAGTCGTGTGTAATCCTCGCACTAGAGGTTTTTAAAATTACACTTTGTTTACAGGAATTAGAGGATATTTCTCAACCCTTAATATAAGCGTTGATCACTCTTTAACACATCCCTACCTAATGAGAAGCACATACCGGAAGGGGGACGCACCGAATAAACCTTGAAATAAAACTTAATCTGCCTTTGAAGGGATTACCCCTTTGAGCTTCGCCTCCTTCGGCAAATAATTGTTAAGTCTTCGCCGGAGCATGTAAATACGGCCAAGTGTGTGCCGGGGATCAGAACTACCTAGGTACTTACCCGGGTGGGGCTTAGCTCGACTTGGGGAAGTACTTCCTCTTCGGTTCTTGATGGTAATTTCTTGTAATTCCCTCTTAACCCCGCTACGTCGGGGGAAGGATTTCCATCGGAGATGTTCCTCCGGCTCCTAACCCTTATCCTGGAAGAGGTCTGGTCACCGCAAGAGGATCCCAAGACCCATTAGCATTTCATGGGAGAACCATTAGGCGGATTCGCGATCCTGGCGAATAGGAAACGCGTCGTATATTATTCATTGGGATCGGACAGGGAGAGTGTGTGATTTGCATGTGGCGCACTGAATGGTCAGAGCTGAGTGTTTTGAGAAGCGATCTAGAAGGGTCTAAAAGCGTCTCATAGAAAATTTACTGATTCCCACTTGAATAGGTTTTGTTAATGGTCGGTGTCCATTTCAAGTCTACATAAGTCGTAAATATTTAAACAGATAAGAAAAACAATGTGGTTTGGGCTTCACACGAGATCTCTTACCTCGGTTGTTTAATTAAATTTTAGAAATATAGAACAAAGTTAACATTGAAAATAGTTTAAAGAATTATATACACAAATAAAAGACCTTAAATGCATCTTAACGATTTTGATGAATTTTTTTTTTGCCGATCGTTTAAATTTTCTTTCTATAAAATACTTTTGCAAATTAAAAAAAAAAAAAATTTGCTCACTATCTACAAATAACGTCTAAATATGCAAGTTGAGCGAATGTGATAAATAAATAAAGGAGAAAAGTGCAACCATATTTTCATATGTAATTTTCATGTTTTTGATCACAAGAATAGTAATATCGATGTATAATATACCGTTGGATAGCTTAAGATTTTAGAAAAAATATTATCTAATACACATAATTTTAAAGGTTAATAGGACGTGATGAGAAGCCGATAAAACTAATAGATTTTTGTAGATAATAATATAATAGTATGCGTAGGTTTTTTGTATAATTTTTCCTACAATCGCAATGTAACCTCAATTTTTCACCATATGTTTGCCATTTAGGCTAATGTACTATAATCACAAAAAAAACAAAAATATTTTCTGATTGTAAGGATGACTCATCCAAAATCATTGTTAACATTTTGTCAAAATGTAAATATGTGAATAAATTTTATTTTTATTTTTTTTAATATAATAGATAATTAAGTAAAAGTAAAAGTAAAACACACGTTTCTATTGAAATTAAATTATTTAATTCTTTAACAATTTATTTTTACCTCTAAATGCACTTAGAAATTCTTTAACTCATTTTATTGAACATAAAACTCTAAAAAATATTGGTGGTTAACGCTCAACGGAAGTCGTAAATAATAAACGGCGTAAATAATTCGGAAGTTTTGGGAGCGAAAAAAACATTTTATTTAATATCTCTGGTTCTAGGGACAGTAGAAGAATAAGTTTGGTATCAAAACCACCCTTTTTCAAAGCTAAAAAATTACCCTAAAAATATAAATGATCTCGTCAAAACAGTACTATTTATGTCCCATTGAAGGAGTGAGGATTGTTGTTATATTGTTACGATTATTATCAAGCATTAAACTTAAATATTTTAATGTTTTTTTAAATTATTCTGCATTGAAATATGATAATTTTGACACCAAACTTATTTTTCTACATTCACTAGAACCAGAGATATTAAATAAAATGTGTTTTTCGCGCACAAACTTTCACATGAAATAAATTTCTAACTCTGTACAGGTCTTATAGATCATATGATTCCCAAAGTTTCACAGATGAATTTGGGGAGAGAAGCGATAAAATACATTTTATCACACAAACAAAATAGTCTTTATCGGGATCACTTGTAGCTGGGTGGCTAGCATAACAACCTCCTATGCACCTGCAGGTGGTCCTAGGATTTTTTGTTTATTTAAAAATATGTCTGCTCTTTTCTCATTTATTGGGTTATCGAATTCGTTCAACTTTTATATTTCGCCGCTTTTATCAATTAATAAGATGATATAGTTATTTTTTAAAATCTACATAATTAAAGGTACTTTAAAGGAAGAAAATTTTAAACCTCAACACTTCATACTATTTCTTTCATTCCTATATAGTTTCATAGTTAAAGCTGTTTTTGAGAAAATCTTAAAAAAGAAGCAAAATGCATGGTATGAAGTGGCTTTTCTGGTTTACTGATTTTGATGAAAAAGTTGCTGTAACATTTAGCGCGTATGGTTGTCAAAAATTTGGCATTTGAGCCCTGTGAGACTACTTCAATCAGAATAAAACCTACATGACATTAAAGCCCACTTAATTTCACATCGATATAACGAGTTAAATCAAACTAACGAAGAAAATCGTAAAAAAGAGCAAAATGCATGGTATAAAGTGGCTCTTCTTGTTGGCCGAGTTTGATGAAAAAGTTGCTATGGCATATGGTTGTCTCAAATATAAAATTTCAGTTTCCGACGATTTTTCGTTCTCATCTTTTTGGGTTACTTAGTCATTTGGATCCTAAAACTTGTTCTTTCGTTGAAAACCAGAATTCGAACATTATCAAGATCGCAATATTTTTCTTTACTGTATATTTCATATATAGGTAAGTGAAAGTAATAAACTTAAATGTTCATTCCAATTCATTAAAAAATACACACTTTAATTTGCAAAAACCATAAGACGACGGCTACTCCTGAAGACAGCTATCCGCCGAAGGAGGAGATGCGAAGAGGACCAGTATCGATTCCTCCTTAAGATCGCTAATAACAATAGCTCGTGAGGAGGGGGGAGGAAGGAGGGAGGAAGGAAGGAGGGGGCAAAATGTAAAAATGTTGGGGGGGAATTTCTGAGCCCGGGGCTTAGTCCGCGGCCGCGGGGAGAAAAAGGACCTCCAGTAATTACAGTTAATCCAGGCTTCTAATCTACCGCTCCGATTTCTGATCCTCCCGTCTACGTTATGGACCGGCATTTTTTATAGTCCAATCACCATCCTCTTTAATTAGGGATTTGTTAAACAAGCCGGGCTCTTCTTGGGGATCTCTTTCGAGGATCCGGAGAAGCGTCGCGAATTTGAATTTATCGTCCGGCATACAAAATAACTAGATAAGCCCCGCTTAAAAAAATAAAGTTCTGTTTATTTTATTTATTAGAATTTACAACAGTATTACGGAATATAGCTAGTAAATGTGAGCAAAATATAAAAAGAGAAGCTTCCCATTGGAACCACTCTAAAATCATTCTCGGGGTGATCTCCTTTTCAATCGTATTTTTTAATTACAGATCATTAGAAAACTTACAAAAAATATTTTTGTGAAAAAATATTCTTAATAGGGACACCAGAATTACCTAGTTGTTTTAAATATAATTTAGGACCTATTCTCATACCTACCAAACCTTAATAAAAAACGCTGCAAATTATTACATATGGTTCATTATTTCCAAATAACTACATTAGAGTATGACTATATAGCGGTTTATTGGCAATTAACTAATATAAAAATGAATAAATAATCCAAAGAAAACGGGTATATCACCGCTGTTAATTTCGAAACGCAATATCTCTGCTAGTTATGAACCAATTTCAATGATTATTTTTTTATTTTGTAGGAAATTAAATTCTCAAGGACGAAAAAGTGTTGGTATTTATTTATTAATTAGAAAAAACGTATTTTTTTTTATTCATTATTTGGATTCTACGTACCTTGAAATGCAAAGCCTCAAATTTTGAAATTGGAAACTTTTTTTATTTATTTGATCGATTACAAAAGGTTCATTACTGAAAATAATAAACCGAAATTTATGAAAATGGAAGTTAGACCACAAACATCGTGAACACGAGATATAAGATATAGTGCTATTCTTGTGACCGGCAGCTTTTTTAAGGCAGCGGCAGCTTCAAAAACTATATTATTATTATTTTTCGTTTGAGAGTTCAAAATTAGTTGTTTCTTACTTTCAATTTACTATTTGTTTACTTTACTTTTTTACGCTTTTTCTTATCTTTGGTACATAGAGATGTGTATGTACATACATTTATATAAATTTCCTTTTCTACCTCTTTTACTTATGTATATAATTATGTCTATTTAATGTTATCTGGCCAGATGTGCTACCTTTACTTGTAAATTTCATGTTATTCTTAGGGGACAAAGTTCCAGAATAAATTTTTTTTTCTATTCTATTCTATTAATTGATCTATTTAATGGATACATTTACTATATTTACTGGAATCATTGGTGTTTTTTTCCAAAGGGGTCATGTATACCGATATCAATAGGTGGCATGCAGGGGAAGATTATATTAAAGAGATTTCAATAAATGGCATTATTATTAAAATTGGCTTATACATTTCTACTATACTCAACGCTTAGAACTATGAATGAGAATACTGAGGGACTTCTTACAGTTAACTTTGCCAACATGTAAGATGTAACAATATGTAACTTTGCTAATATGTAGAGACTAATCAATCATATTTATCATATTTTTGCCAAGGCAAATTCCATGTCTATGACGTACCAGTAACATTCTCGCCCCCCCCTCCTCAGTATTCTGTATACATGCCATCTTGATGACATTCATGTGCGATGTACTCCTGTGATTCTCATTCTCGAAACGACACCCACCCTAATCTTTGTCCTAAGGTGGAACCCCAACACCCCGATACCCCAGACAATCGACGAACCTCCCTCCCCCAGCCAGGACACACAAGGAGGAGATAGGCCGCAGAGAGCAGACAGGTGACACGGCAGAAGGAGGTAGGACAAGGCTTGGATAACCGCCTCCTGACAGGCTCCTGTAGATAGCGCTCTCTGTCGTCCCGAGGATTACAATTCCTATCTTCCTCTCTATACCTCCTTCATAAATAGCTGCCTGTCAGGGCTGGTTTCAAATCGATCCTATTTCAAGTAGTAAAATACATTCCATAGTTATAGAAGTATAACATTCGCCCTAAAAAAAAATAATAATCTGGTGCGCACAACGCATAGATTTCACTTACCTCCGTTGTTAAAATAAATTTAAGAATTTTGCAAATA
Source organism: Piezodorus guildinii (assembly GCA_023052935.1). Lineage (NCBI taxonomy): Eukaryota > Metazoa > Arthropoda > Insecta > Hemiptera > Pentatomidae > Piezodorus > Piezodorus guildinii. Next base: position 92,534,859 of record CM041294.1, read on the forward strand.
CAGTTAGACATTAAATATATATTTAAGTAAAGTAAAAATAAAAAAGGTTACATATTAATTTATTTAAGTTTCGACAGAAACATGTGTTTTATAAACAATCTATTTATTATTATTTAAGTTATTTATTTATTCATTTAACGCCGCCTTATGCAACTGTGGCTAATCGGACGATTCTACAGTGGGAATCGTAAATTTTGCATGTCCAGATTTAGTTATGGTAGAGACTTTAACGAGAACATGACGTCACACAGGCTCGGGACCAAATTTTTACGTTCCCTCCGAAGGACGGCATAACTAAGGATTTTTTACTCCCATTAAAAAATCCTGGGGTTTCCTGCAGGATTGAACTCTCGACCATGGGCATAGAAGGCTGTAATACTAGCCTCTACAACACAGGTTACCAGGTAAATTATTTAATTTCATTTCATAACGTACTGTACTATCACCTTTACTTCCTCTGTCAAAAACCTAGGTAATACCATTGACCAAACCCTTTCCTGGAAACCTCATATTACCCAAATCTCCCGACGAACAATAAGTACTCTCAAATTTTTCCATCGCTCCCACCCGTAAGCTTCTTGCATTCTCACTTATTTTCTCCCCACTTTGACTATTGCTGCATGGTATATGGTGGCCTTGAAAAGAGCGAATTATGAAAATATTTTTAAGATTTATTCTCGCTACACCGAAGAGGTCTCATGTGACTCATTTATACATCGAGTTAAGTGGCTTCTTCCCTCTGTCCGCAGACAATATTTCCTAGACTCATACCTTTACAAATCATCAACTCCCAGCATCCTCTCTACATCCACAGACTTCTGCAATTTACATCGTCTATCCATTCCCTCCAAAAAAATCGCGCCATTATGAGTTTTACATTCCAACAACATAGAACTACAACTTTTGATCATTCCTTTCTTTTCCACTTCTGCTACTCTCTGGAATTCCCTACCTACTCATATCCGCCATGCTTCTTCCCTACCATCATTCAAGTCCCAGCTGTTTGAGTAACTACTGTCATCCAAAACAGACGTTTAACAAGTCTGATATATCAAATAAAATATCAGTTCAAGAAGAAAATTTATTATTTATTGTTCATATTTTACTTAGTTAATGGATAAATTATTATGAATCAGTTTCAATGTTTAGTTTTGTTCAACAGATTAATCCATCAGAAGTTATTTATTTATTTTACTCTTTTGTTTTATTATATACTTTAATCTATTATTTTCTTCTTATATCATTGTGAATAAGAATTAATTATAATTCTATGGCCTTTTGGCCAGACACATTGTATCTCTTAATTGTACATATCAATTGTGGATTTTATCGAATTTTGTGAAGTGGTGGCACAATATGAAAAAAAACAAAAACAAAACTGATTTTTCCCTGAAATCTTGCGTGTAATGATAGTAATAGTTTTAGATTATCGAAAAATGTGTAGAAGATCATTTTTCAACTGTAAATAAATCTGTCCTAGAGAAAGCCATAGAGAATACCTGAGCAAGCGAGACTTAAAAAAAATTATTGATGGCTAAATTAACGTTAAAGAACGCTAGCCCGGCGCGCGATATGAAAAACATATCTTTTATCCAATCATTTTGTAATAAAATGATTGAAAATGTTTTATAGGCAACTTAATTCTGAATTTTTGGTGAGAAATAATAGTTTACCCATTTTGCGATGATCTAAAATCTATAAGTTTCTTAAAACGCAAGATTTTAGGGTAAAAATCAGTTTTTATTTTGTTTTATGTTATTCCGCCACTTCGAAACAATTCGATACACTTCCTGTGTACAGAGGAGTATAAAAGACAATTTCTAAATAAAACTGGGGATTGACGGGTGAAAAATATATATTTTGGTTTTCTTTCTTTCTCTAAAAATTCACTTTTCGTTTAAGAATCTTGATCATATCATTTTTCCATGCCTTTGACTCCTAAGAATCAGAGAAAAAAATCATTATTAATTAATTTCAAATTTTACTATTTAAAAAAAAACGTTCGAAGTTTTTATTAAATTCTCAAAAAATTATAATTTTAATAAAAAGCTAAAAATTTTGGTGAATTATTTTTATTTGACACCGAATCAATCCCTCAATTTTGTGCCAAAAAAACCTCGGGGCAGATTTACCATCCATATCCATCTATTTCCTTTAAAATAATATCAATTACGAAATTCTCTTGGAAAATCGAGCGGAAAAACCGCCCCCGAGATAAATAAAGAGAACAAGATCCTTCTAATCCATTTTCCGCTTGAAGTCGGAATCATTCCGTTTCCCCCTCCCTCGGCCATTAAGACGCAATATCAATTAATTCGGAAAATTAAGATCGGATGGCAGAGAGAAGGATTAGCGAGAAGGGGGCATAAAACCGAGGAAAAAACCCTCCTCAAGCTCAAGAAGAAGAGATCGAGCTTAAAAATTAAACCCTAATCCTCGACGCGAGGGGAAGATCGTTAACTTCTAATGGCTCGCTTTTTTAAGATTCGGAAATATTGTTATAGCCTATTATAAGAGCTTCTCTTGCAATATTCAAAGCCTGTTAAATCCTTAGCCAGTAAGGATAACCTTTTAAACGAAATACTCTACAAATTATCTCAATCCTTTCAGTTGCAAGTCCTTCAAACGATATAATACAACATTCTATTGCTTTGTCCAGAAAATAATGCATGATATGATTACTTTCACTTATGAGTATACGAAGTATATAGGGTGTTTCGTAATTAAACATCACTATTTTAGGTATGTGTTCACTAACACAAAACAAACAAAAACGTTCATAATAACATACATATCAAACTTGTTCATTAAACAGATATCAAAGGTTAAAGATTTATTATTAATTATTACTATGTATATGAACGCAACATTGAGGACGACGAATCACTTCTTCTCTGGATCTTGATAGTTACTGCGGCTTCCACTATCCCATTTCTTAGCTCTCCTTGCGTGTCAACTGCCGCACAATAAACCAAGACTCTGAAGTTTTTATTAAAATCACCAGTAAGAAACGCTACTAACTTATTTACAACCCAATGTATGTATACAAAATAAGATAGTAGCGTGTACAGCTTGACCGATTTCTCTAATTCTTTTTTTGGTATATTTGTATCAGTCAGAAGAAGGATCTAATGAAAGAGAAAAGTTACTATGGTAGATAGATTTAAAAAAAAAAAAAAAAATTAAAAGTAATAATAATAGTTTTATCTATCTATCTATCTATCTATCTATCTATGTATATATCCATCTATCTATCTATCTATCTATCTATCTATCTATCTATCTATCTATCTATCTATCTATCTATCTATCTATCTATATATATATAGTAGTAGATATATAGTAGATATATATATATACATACATATATAAATGAATCGCCTTTTCCATTGCTTATCGTATCACGCGTGAACGCGATTTCTCTATTTTTACTTTCACTCACTATATATAGTAAGGGTAGGTATCGCGATCGTGAAAATTTTCGAATTCCAGTTTTCAACGGAAATACACGTTTTAGGGTCCCCTGAGTCCAAATAACCAAGTCCCGCATAAAGGTCTGTGTGTGTGTGTGTGTGTGTGTGTGGTAACTCCCGGGCGGAAACGGTAAGTCCTATGAAACTGAAATTTCATATTTAAGACAACTATACGCCATAGACGTGATAAAACTTTTTTCATCAAAATGAGCTTACCAGAAGAGGCACTTTATACCATGCATTTTGCACCTTTTTTCGATTTTCTCAAAAACGCTTCTGACGATTTTGATTAAACTCGCTATATCGATGTAAAATTTAATGGGCTTTAATATCATGTAGGTTTTATTGGGATTAAAATGGTCTAACAGGGCTTAAATACCGATATTTTAATAAATAATTTTCTTCCCCTAAAGTACCTTTAATTTTGTAGATTCAATAATAATAACTAGATTATCTTGTTAACGCTGATGAAAAACTGGTAAATATATAAATTGAATAAATTCGATACCCAACTAAAGGAGAAAACAGAAAAAATATTTTTTTAATGCAATTTTTCGTTTTTGAACATAAGAGCAGTAATATACATGTATGATATACCGTTGGAAAGCTAAAGATTTTAGAAAAAATATCATCTCATACACAAGCTTTTAAAAGTTAATAGAGAGTGATGAAATGAACATAAAACTAACTGATTATTTTAGATAATAATATAATAGATTTTTTAATCAAACACATGTTTCTATAGAAATTTAATTTAATTTATTACTTTCACTTACTATATTGATATCACTTCATTGATTTTAAAAATGGAGGTAAGTGAAAGTCGTGTGTTGCCCGCACCAGATTTTTTTTATGTTTATATTAGTCAGGAGAAGGATCTTATGAAAGAAAAAAAGATACACGTTACTTGGGTGAATAGTTTTTTTTTTTTTATATATATATATATTTTAAAGGTGATAATAATCGCTTTATCTACATATATAAAATTGAATCCACCTTTTCCTTAGTCACGCGTGGATGGCTTGACCGATTTCGCTAAGACCTAGTTCAGACAGGACATCGTATGTCGGGTCAGTTAGTGTTAAATAAATTGGTGTGATATTTACACTAAACATACTTCTGATTTGTATAGTTTTTAAATTATTATTGGCTATGATACTGCGTAGCCATAGAGTCTGGCCCCATTTATGTTAGTAGATTTGCAATTACAAATGAGCACTTTCGCGGCAGCCATGTTCTGGTACTCCCGATATTTTTATACAGAAATTTATAGCTTTTTTTTAAGATTGCGTTCCAAATTGTTGCACGACCAGTTTTCAATCTTACAATATAATTTGGAATTGATTATGGCCAGAGATATAATTTTACCTGTGCTAATTTAATAGAATTCAAATATCTTGGGCCCCAAATTTCTGCTGCATAGAGAAGAGTTGTGGAAAGATTGAATCAAAGATGGACATTTTAGTTTCCCTTGCATCGTTCTTGAATTCTTATTAAAATCCTTCTCACCTTCGCTCCAGCAATGTTCGACCTCTGAACAAATAGATCAGCCGGCTTCGAAAATTTCCCAGATGTTGAAAAAGGCACCCCGAGATAAGTATAGTATTCCGTGAATTCTAAAGGTTTGTTTTTCCAAAGCAGTGGCTTTTTCAACAAACAACCTAGTCCCGCAAAAAGGTTTGTGTGTGTGTCTGTCTGTGTGCTCCTATGTCCGTGTATTTCTAGTAAGCCCCACAAAAACGAAAAGGTGTACAAAAATAAAATTTCATATTTGAGACAACTATACGCCTGAGATATTAGTAGTTTTTTCTCTGAAGTTAGTTTGACGGAAGTGGTACTTTAGACCATGCATTTTGCACCTTTTTGCTATTTTCTCAAAACTGCTCTAATTTTGATTAAACGCATTATATCGATATAAAATTTGATGGGCTTTAGTAATAAAAGTTTCATTCTGATTGAAATAATCTGAAAAAGCTTAAATGGCTTATTTTTTTCCTCTAAAGTACCTTTAATTGTGTAATCCTAAAAATTTAACCATATCATCTTATCAATATTGAAAGATGAACGATTTAATATTACAAGTTGAACGAATTTGATGACTAATTAAAGGATAAAATATATTTTTTAATTTAAATTATTGTTTTTTATATATTAAAACAAATAACATAGAGTATAATATACCGTTGGAAAAAGCAATTATCTGATACACAAAGTTGTAAAAGGTAATGTTAAGTGACGAATAGAGCATACACTTATTACTGATATTATACCAAGAATTTAATATAGGAATATTATTTAATCTAAATAATATGTTTCCAACAAAACTGAATACAATTTAAATTTAAATTATATTAAAATTGTTTTCATAAACTTTAGTTTTCTGAAATAGTTCTTGAATTGATTTTAACAGTAAATGTAAGTGAAAATCGTATGTTGCCCGCACCTAGATTTTTTGCATTGTAGTAGTGTAATTTTGGCAGTGGCTTTAAGCAATCTCACTATCTTGCCACTGACACCAAAATCAAATAGTTTTTTCCAATAAGTTCATGATTAATAGAGTCAAAAGCTTTCCATAAATCCAAAAATGTTGGTGTATGTATCTCCCTTTGACCCGAAGATACAAACTGATTGTGGCATCAGCGAGAAAATATGTTCACACAACCTCTTTTTTTCTTTTCGAAATCCTGCTTGCTCCTCCGGAATCAACTTTAGTTTGATTCATTTATATTTTTTTAGTTACAAGTAATTATGTTTTTATCCAGGTCTAGTAATCAAGGTTAATTATTATTGGACTTCTAGATGCTGTTAAATGACAAGGACGTTCTAAGAAGATCTATAAATATTTTTACAGTCTTTTAGGTCTTTAGCTTAAAACAAATGATGTTATCTTAATCATTATTACTATATTGGGAAGCTAAACAGTATAAATATGGGTCAATCAAATTTTAAGTGTACATCAGTGATAAACTTTTTTTTTTAATTTATTTGAAAATTTGGTATATTTGAACATAATTTGCTTAGATAAGTATTTATATTTTAAACATTAACATAGACAGAACGATGTATTGTAAATTTCACTTCGAAATCCACATGAATTTAGTAAAGATATTCCCTTGGACAACTAACTAAATAGACTTCTGAACCATTTAAAATTCAGTCAAATCGTAAACCATTACATTACTCTCACTTAATATAGAATGCATTTCAATTTATCTTTCATAAATAAATGATGTGACTTTTAATTTATAAGTTATTCCCAAAAATATTGCTCCCTGAACAACTAAAAACTTTAAATGTGACGAACTTTTGATTTAACCTGTAAAATAATAATTAATACCGGATATTTCAACACTTTATGAATTCACTTTTAATTGTTACATTCATATTTGAAAATTTTGTAAACCTTAATGTTTTTTTTTTTAAAGTAAAAATGACGATAATTTGTCTTAAGGAGAGGAAATGGTTTCCATAGGACATACTATGGTGTCAAAGGAGAAACAAGGATTGAAATTTCCAGTATTTGTCTTTTCATGTAAAAAAAAACTCAACTATATGACAATAATTATCAGTTTAATTGTAATTTTTCACGAAAAATCAACATTACAATAAATAATTCAATAATGAACAGACCTTTAAACGAGAGAACTCTTACTAATTAACTTAAAACATTAAAGCCTATTTAATAACTTAAATACTTTTTTGACACTAACTTGTACTTTGATGTCTTAATAAATAACTATACCTCTGTGTATCACATAAAGGTTCAGTAAGATACAAAATTTAAAAAATAAGTCAACGAAAACAAAATTTCTTAATCATAGCAGAAATCCGTTGGGTTACATTAAACAAAATGAACTATTTTCTAAAAACATTGTTACCACATGTAAAACTTATAATAATATGTGCCTCTTTTGTGTTCAATGTCGGGGATTGGAAGTTTTTTGAATTGGTCGAAATAGCAATCTAATTATAAATTATATTTTTTTATAAATGCTCTAGCCCTTGTCAGAGGCTCTCCAGTGACTAATTGTTGAAATAAAAAGTATTGCTTTATGCTGATTCTATCATTATTGTCCTATAGACGACCAAAATGTCCCACAGACAACGATTTTGTTTGTCCAAGTGACTGGTTGTTCGAGCAACATTTATTAGTCTTTCCGCTCCCTGGGAATGAATAATGATATTTTGAATTAGGTCTTACGTGCAGTGAAAAATATAGATTAAATAGAATATATTTTACTGTAATTTACTACGATATATAAAATAGTTACGTTTTTGTGCTGGTTGTCCAGTGGACACACAAAAAAGCCACCCACTTTTTCAAAACACAATTGGGACTTCTGGCGCCGCGGCAAAGATGAAAACAAAATGGCGGCTGGATTGGTTTTGTCAAGAAATGAATCGACTTGTTCTCTAGACACTAATGTTTTTGTTTCGGAACTAATTTACCGTTGTTCGATGGAATTCAAGATAATAAAATATAATAGGGACCAAAATCAACATCAATCAACAAACAAAAATCTATTTGCTAGTATCATAGTAGACATTGTAATAAATAATCATTACTAACATTGTCATTACGATTTAATTTATAATAACAATATGTTTATCACATTATGTCAACTCAAAAAGTGTCAGCTATAAAAAATATCGGGTCATAGTCATTTAAACAATTCAAAATACGCGGCACCCGAGCTGGTTTTTCCATAACTCACTCATACGATAGAATTGGTGTGAAGTTAGTTGCAAACACGACCCAAACCACGGCAGCCGTTTTGTTATTAGTGCGGTCGCCGACTTTGCTGTGAAAACACATACTGTGTCAGTCAAACTCTCAGGCCTTAGGTAAGTCTTTTTAACGATAATTAATTACTAATCGATACCATCACTCTCATGAATATGAGTTTGGTCTGCCTTGTTATTTTGACCGCCTACTGGTTTTGATGTTGATTTTAAATACTAGGATTCATTTGATTTTGTTTCGTTTCGCCAGTCTCTAGTCGTAATAGTAACGCAGCATCTAGGGGACTGATGGCCATACTGTGTGAATGCATGGTTTTAAACATAATACTTATGTATTTTTTGTAGGATATGGCGCCTACAAAGAATACAACATTGTATAAAGAGTAAATTACAAGAAAAAAGTATTGCGGTTGGAAAAATTAAAAATGACCTTGGCAGAGTACAAAGAAAATGAACCACTTCCTACAACACTTGGGCTACCTGCCAAGTTTCAACCCTCAATTTTGGGCCCAGAAAGCCTTTCATGCTAACCACTACACCGCAGATGGTCCCACTGTTTTCATTTTTACTTTCACTTACCTAAATATATACCTGGTAAAAAAAATTATTGCGATCTTGAAAAATTCGAGTTTTCACCGGAAATACACGTTTTAGGACCCATGAATCCAAATGACCAAGTCCCGCCAAAGGTCTGTGTGTGTATAGGGTAAGTCTAGAACTAAAAACTAAAAGTCGTACGAAACTGAAATTAGCTATACGCCCGAAAGGTTATAGCAACTTTTTCATAAAATCGCTAACCAGATATTTTACTATTTTTTCAAAAACGGGTCTAGAGATTTTGATTAAACTTGATATATGGATGTAAAATTTAAGATGATGTAGGTTTTATTTTGATTGAAATAGTCTGACAGGGCTTAAATGTAGATATTTTACATTTTCTTTCTCTAAAGTACCTTTAATTATGTAGATTTCCAAAAATTAGACACACCATCTTGTTAGCATTGATAAAAAACAAATAAATATGCAAGATGAGTGAAATTCCTAATTTTTTTTTAGGGATTGTTGTTTTTTTGAACACAAGAATAGTAATATGGATGTATAGTATACCGTTGGATAGCTAAAGATTTTAGAAAAAATATTATCTAATACAGGGAATTGTAAAAGTCAATGAACAGTGATGAAAAGCCGATGAAACTAACCAATTGTTGTAGATAAAAAATAATGGATTATTTAATAAAAAACATATTTCTATTGAAATTCAATTTAAAGTCGTGTGTCCGGTTTTTTCTTTTTTTCCGTCATTGGTACGATAACCCTGCCATAACGGGAATACAAACGTCTTTCAAATTCTAAAAAATTATACATTATAAAATGCTTTTATATTTATCTCATGCATTTTTCAAAACGGAGAAGTAGGGTCTACTATCTCAATTCAGCTTCCCCGCAGATAATAATTAGATTAGGTTTTTATCTTTGAAACATTTATCTTCATTTGCAACTTAAACTACGCTTTTGGAATTTAAAATATCTAATGTGGTCAGTCACAGAACTTACCTCATCGCTTTGGATCATTGATGGGCAAATACAAGCAAAAAAATCTGGTGCTGGCAACACGCGAGATTCATTTACCTCCGTTTATAAAATCAATTTAAGAATTTTCAAATACAATAAATAAGTGCGACCAATAAATTATTAATTAAATTGAATTCCTATAGAAACATGTGTTTTATTAAAAAATATATTATTATCTAAAACAATCAGTAGTTTTATCGCTCTTCATCACTCTCCGTTAAGTTTTACTAGCTTGCGTATAAGATATAATTCTTCTAAAATCTTTAGCTTTCTAACGGTATATTAAACATCTATATTACTGTTATTATCTTCAAAAACAAAAAATTACACATACAAATATTTTTGCGGTTTTCTCCTAGCGTAGTATATAGAATTCGTTGAACTTATAAATTTACCTGTTTCTTATCAATGCTTAAGAGATGATATGGTTTTTTTTTTTAATGCACAAAATAAATTGTACTTCAGAGAAGGAAAATTTAAAATATCGGCATTTAAGCCCTGTCAGACTATTTTAATCAGAATGAAACTTATATGATATAAAAACCCATCAAATTTTACATCAATATAACAAGTTTAATCAAAATCGTTAGATCCGTTTTTGAGAAAATCGTAAAAAGTTGCCAAATGCATGGTTATAAAGTGGCTTTTCTGGTTAGTTGATTTTGATGAAAAAGTTGCTGTAACGCCTCGGGTGTGTATACCGATATAGATGACTTAAATATAAAATTTCATTTTTGTATAACTTTTTGTTTTTGCGTTAGACTAAACATATACACAGACAAACCTTTTTGAGAGAATTGGTTATTTCGACTCGGAGGACGCTAACACGTGCATTTCCGTTGAAAACCGGAATTCGAAAATTTTCACGATCGCAATACCGTATATAGAATTTTCCATTACTATATATTTTAAATATAGTGAAAGTAAAAAAAAGAAAATAGAACAGTACTGATTACTGTACTCAAATAATGATCGCTGCGAAGTACAAAATCTACTCAGCTTTCCTCTTGAGTACTCTATTTTCCCCTGCAATGAGCATTCTTGTACTTTTGGTACTTGATCACTCTCATTACTAAGTAATTTTTATATGAAGTCACCAGAGGAGAGTATATTACATACTATTAACTACTGTTTTCTTCCATTTTTAGGTCTATTAATAACTTGTTTAGGCCATCTTTTCTTTCATATTATCGATTGTTTTAAACTTTGCATATAAAATAGATAAAGTCAATTTTTATTATTAAGATGGCGGGCATTCACTTCCATTTCTCCAATTAGGCCATTTCTTAGGCAGGAAGAGGTATTTCGTTTATAAAATTTATCAATTTAGTTGAAAAAAATAAATCCAACAGTCATTTGCCGGATTGAACCCGCAACATGCGGCATTTTAGGCTGTAATGCTAGCCACTGCACTACATTGACATTTGTTATATGGTTTCAAACCCGGCAGATGGCCCTAGGATTATTTCATAGGGGAGGGTACAATGGATCCCGAAGCCTTCAGCCGAAGCGATTTCAGAAAATGTTTGAAGATACTTATCCTTATTAAAGCTATATAGGCGATATTTAGAACTCCCGCTATACCACTGTCGGATTAGCTGTCGTAACATAATATTACACGAATAAACAACAAGATCAAATAAAAATATTTAATTTTTCACAACAAAACCTCATAAAACTAACTATATAAAATAGGTTTGAGAAATAATGAAATTGATTAAAAAAAATATGAATTTGACTGAAAAAATTATGATTTTCCTTGAAAAGACGCTACGATTTTTTTTTTTTAATCTTCATATATTTATTTTCATACCTGTCATGAAGTTGACATGGAATAGTTGAATAGTGTGAAACGGCGTAATAGGCATGATGAAGAGAGTTGCCCTCTTTCCGGGCGTGTTTCCTAATTGGCATCTATGTTAGGTCCCTCATCCAACTTTTTTCAAAAGAAGTTAGTGGCCGTGTCTTGTATTAGTGTGTTGGTGTGTCCGTGAAAGTTGTTGTGTAAGCGTTTGTTGAGGCTACGAATCTGTTCATAGACTGTTGGCATGTGAAGGTCTGTATGTAAAGTGTTGCTAAAGTACCATGGTGAGTTTGTAATAATTCTAAAAGTTTTGGATTAACAATTTTGAATTTTACGTATGATTGTCTTTTTGTCAGTTCTGTATATCTGTGAGGCGTAAGTCCAAATGGGTTTCAGTTGGGAAGTGTAAGTGTTTAGTTTATTTTTAAGTTTTAATTTTGAACGTCTTGAGAGAAGTGAGTATAAACGTTTTAGTCTCTTGTTTAATAATAATAATAATAATAAATAAATTCTTTATTATCCTGGGACATGTCCCTTTAGAATAAATAATACAGAAAGTACAAAGTGTGCTTTGGAGTCTTAAATTATATTAACTACATATAAACAAATTAAGAATTACTCATATGAACTAGACATATTTAAATGGGAAGAAAGCAACAATCACACAAAAAAAAAAAAAAAATAAATAAAAAATAATAATAATAAAAAGAAAGCTTATTTGCAATTTTATTGAGCCTGGATATTCATTAAGTAATTAAATATGCAGGATTTGAAGGTAGAAAGAGAATTGGAGAAACGGATGGAAGGAGGAATGGAATTCCATAGGAATGTGGATCGAATGAGAAAGGATCTGTCGAAATGTGCAGTTCGGTGAGGCGTCCTGTATAAATCCGAAGGCCTGGAGCGTGTACAACGAGGATGGACAGAGGATTTGAACTGTAGGAGGTCAAAAATGTATGATGGGCGGCGGGATTGGATAGCCTGGTAAAGGAATGACGCAAGGAAATACTTGCGACGATTGGAAGGATAAAGCCACTTCAACTCGCCATAAAATCGGGACACGGAGGCGTACCTAGGGACCCCGAAAATGAATCGGACAAAGCAATTGATTAAGCGTTTAATTTTTACCTCGAGATCCCCAGAAACACCATCGTATACCGTACAGCAATAGTCGAAGTGGGGGAATATTAGCGAGGTAACGAGGAGCTTCCGGGTTTCATACGGGAATAGGTGACGAAGGGAAATCAGTCGCTTTAAGGTAAAAAAGGTGCGGCGGGAAATTTCGGAAATATGGTTCTTGAAAGAGGGGGTTTGATCAAAGATTACTCCCAGATTCCTGACGGTCGGGTAAAACTTTATAGGGTTATCATTTAGGAAGAGGGTTGGGATATATGGAACAGTTTTCAAGAGGTATTATTACAATGGCTTTTGTTTTATCGACATTTAGTTTCAGTTTATTGACTACAGCCCAGTGACTTATTCGATCTAAGTCCTCTTGTAGTCTTTAGTTTAGCGTTATCTATTTGTTGTTGTTGTCTGGGCCTCATATCATTCTTCTGTCGAATGTCAAGCCGAGATATTTTATTGTGTCTGTCTGTGGAATTTGAAGAAAAAAGCTATGAATTTGACTGAAAAAAACTATATTGTGAACCTTTGTTGTTTTTTACTTGTCGGGTCCTGAGGATGGGAGTGAAATCCAGAAACGTTGAAGTTATTAAAGAAATCTGGAGCGCGCAACACACTACTTTCACTTACCTCCGTAGTTAAAATCAATTTAAATAGTTTTTAAACAAAATTTATAAACTTAGAGATAAAAATAAATTATTACAGCATTAATTACATTGAATTTCAATAGAAAAATATGTTTTATTAAATAACCTATTATATTATTATCTATGATAATCAGTATTAATTTTCACAATTTTGTGCATTAGATAATAATTTTTCTAAAATCTTTAGATTTCCAACGGTATATTATACGTTTATATTCCTGTTTTTATGTTCAAAAACACCGAAATTGCTTTAAAAAAATATTTTTTGTCTTTTCTATTTTAGTTGGATATCTTATTCGTTCAAATTATATATTTCTCCGTTTTCCATCAGTACTAAATAGATGATATATATAGTTATTTATATAGATTCTACAAAATTAAAGGTAGTTTAGAGGGGAAAAAATTAAAAATACGCCATTCTAAGCCCTGTTAGACTGTTTCAATCAGAATGACACCTACGTGATATTAAAGCCCATTTAATTTTACATCCATTTAGCGAGTTTAATGATCCGTTTTTGAGAAAAACTTATAGTTTCCTTAAATATGAAATTTCAGTGTTGTACGTCTTTTCTTTTTCGCACTATACTCACCACATCCACATGTGACAGACCTTTTCCAGGACTTGGTTATTTGGATTCAGGGAACGCTAAAACGTGTATCTCCGTTCAAAACTGGAATTCGAAAAGTTTCCACGGTAGCAATACTTTCCCTTACTATGTATTTCATATGTAGGTAAGTGAAAGTAATAATAATCAAAGTTTTTGAAAGAAATAATATCTGTGGCGGTCGTGAAAAACTGGATAACTGGAGTTATATCAAAAATGAGTTAAGGCAACGTATCGCTCCCTTGGACCGTCTCCCACATCGCGTTAAACTGGTTAAAGAAATTTCTTTCACCAGGTGGAAAGAAAGGTGTATGTTAATTACTCTATTTTGGGTATTACGTAAAGTTTAAGTCGCTCACTTGTAAAATGAAATATTTTGACTTAACCACTTATTCACGAACGCCACAGATATATCATCCCATGTTTTATATCCCTAATTATCTCCTTTTTTTTTCTTTTCTTTTTTTTTTTACATTCATAAGGCCCTTAACAAAACGAGAGTGAGAGAGGGAAGATAGAATAAACCCTCATTGTAAGAGACAGAACGAGGATAGAGGAAATCACTCGAGGAAAACTGGAACAAAATAAATTGGCCCACGAGAGTGGAGAATGTAGACCTCCCTATCCATCGCAGGTTAGGCTATGGACCGAGACAATACACAATATTATGCTCTTCTATTTATTTCTAAGCCCCGAGCAAAATTAGCCGCGCTTCGTCCGGACTTAGAGGACTTAATCCCCCTAGAAGCGGACGTAAACCCATTCAGCGATCGGTTTATGTCGGCGCTTTGATTCCAATGCTTCGCCGAAGGGTTAAGTAGCTTCCGTATTTAAATTCGTTTTAGGATCCGACTCGAAATTTCCTTCCTTTTGTCGCGCGAGTTATTGTTTCTGAGGGCCGACGAAGCGGGTTAAGCCGTGTATTGTCAGCGAGGGCCGCCAGGTGTCGCTGGGATCATGGTTCATGACGACCGGAAGGGGTCCAACTTCTTGAGTTTGTCGTTGTAATTTCCGTTTTAATTCAGTCCCAAAGATACGAAACTTAGCAAATAATTATTTATTAATTATAAACATCGTAGTCGTTAACATAGATAAATACATTAATATCTACATTTACCAGTATTTGAAATAGTTTTTTTTTTAATCTTTATTAGCACCAGTCAAAAGTGATATCTGACAATAAGGGAATGTGATATATAAGTGATACATAAAAGCAGGAGATATGATAGGTATGGAGAAAGAAAGTACTTCTTCTTAGGCTTTTATTTATCAGTGGAGGTCTCTCATCCAGCTTCTTTTCAGTCTGCACATTTTCCCTCTGTTTTTATATTCAAAGTGGTGTACTTATTAAAAAGTTTCATATTTTTAGTATCTGATATTCTGAATTGAATAACGAGCTTAAGTTTATTTATAATTACATGATGAGTTAAATACTCTTTTAGCAGAGGTCTGTTTAAACTACAAATAGTTCTGTAAAGTGGGTTGTATTTAGAGTTGAGACAATACTCTTTCAATGTCTATAGAGCGGAATAGATCTTTTACTTTTTTTATTATTAAATGTTTATTACCAAGTAAATAACTTGGTTTAAGCTCTTCTAAAAGGTCTTCTTCAATATAATTATTTGCTGCTAATGTTTTTATTTGTGAGATCCAATTAAAAACGTGTCTCCCTCTTTTTTTACTAAATTAATGAGTCAGAAACGGCATTTACGTGGCAGTCGGTTATCAGGCATTGAAAGAAGCTCAATTTTTCAATTTTAAAAGAAATTAAGGAATCTATTAATATCCTTAAATTTGATTATTTAAAAAACAAAACAAAAACAAATGCACACTCCAGAATTGTTAACAACTCAATTGATAAGCTATTAATAATTTCTAGTAGCAACAATCTGTAAACATAAATCTTTCTTTTCTTATAAAAATAATAATGGACATTAATTAACAAAACCAGTATGTAGATTTTTCAGTGTTTCATGAAAATTACTGATTAAAAAAAAAAACACCGTCAATTCCGGTTTAGTTATAGACTTTTCCTCATCTGTATTACCTATTTGGGATTTACACTAAATTTGTTTGGTAATTCATTTATCGCAAATGAACCACAGGCTAGAACCACCATTTTAAGTCCCCTCCAAAGAACAATATAACCATGATTTTTTTATTACCTACTCCGTGGTTGAAAGAAAATCTTTTTTATCTAGAACGAGCACAATAAATGTCAATTAAAATTATCCTCATTCTAAGTACTACGAAACTAGTAGAAAGTAGGATCATAACAGCCTTTCATGCCCAAGTCCGCAGGATCGAAACCGGCAAATGGCCCTAGGATCTTTTAAATTGAGGAAAAAATCCTACATAATGATGCTCTTTTGTGGTGACGTAAAAACGTGTTCAAGAACTAGTAGGGTTTCAGGTACTTGTTAAAGATCCCAATCCTAATTAAACCTAGATAGGCAAAATTTTTAGACTCCCACTGTAACATCGTCCGATTAGCCACAGCAGCGTAAAGTGCCGTTACCTGGATAAACAAAACAAAGAATCATACAATTAGATCAAGTAGAAATAACCGAGGAAGGTGGACACATGTACATGCAACTCCATCTATTCTTAGGGTGAGTTCTTCTCCCACAAACATGCTCATAGATATATTTTTTTGGTGTGAATGGAATTTTTGAAAATTCGCAACCCAAGAATTTGCATTTGTGCAATGAAACATGATGGCTTTTAAACATCGATTAATTTAAATAGTGTGATATAACATAACAACTAAAAATGAATAAGAAAAAACATTACCAACATAAATTATATTGATCATTGTTATCAATAAATTATTATATTGATTCATTACTGATTTTTTCCTTATCTCTTTTTTTATTTATAATTAACACTTAAAATGAATATTGTACGAATAATGTCATTTATTTTAATTAATTAAATATATTGTTTTTACTTTCACTTACCTGTATATTAAATATATAGTAAGGGAAAGTATTGCGATCGTGAAAATATTCGAATTCCAGTTTTCAACGGAAATACACGTTTTAGGGTCCCATGAGTCCAACAAAAAGGTCTGTGTGCGTTTGTTTGTGTGTGTGTGTGTGTATGTATGTGTGTGTGTGTGTGAAAACGAAAGTCCTAAAAAAATGAAATTTCATATTTAAGACAACTATGCACCCGATATGTTGCAGCAACTTTTTCATCAAAATCGGCTTACCTGAAGAGCCACTTTATACATTTTGCACATTTTTTCAAAAAGGCTCAAACGATTTCGATTAAACTCGCTGTATGAATGTAAAATTTAATGGGCTAAAATATCATGTAGGTTTTATTCCAATTGATATATGATATATAATAGTCTGACAGGGCTTAAATGCCGATGTTTAAAATTTTCTTTCTCTAAAGTAATTTTTTATTTTGTAGATTCTGTAAAAATAACTTTATTATCTTCTTACCACTGGTGATAAAATGGTAAATATGTAAGTTGAACGAATTAGATATCCGACTAGAGGAGAAAACCAAAAAAATATTTTTTATGCAATTTTCGTGAGTATAATAAGCTGTTGGAGAACTAAAGATTTTTTAAAAATATTATCTAATACACGGAATAGTAAAAGTTAATAAATAGTAATGAAAAGCCGATAAAACTAACTGATTATTTTAGATAATAATATAATATATTTTTTTAATATAACACATGTTTCTACAGAAATTCAATTTAATTAATTCTTTAATGGTTATACTCATTTTAATTTCTAACTGTATTAGAAAATTCTTTCATCGACTTTTCAAACGGAGGTAACTAAAAGTAGTGTGTTACCCACTCCTGATTTTTAATATACAATTGTGAATGACTAATCAAATGAAAATGAATTATTATATATTATATATATATATATATATATATATATATACTTTTTTTTTTTTATTTGCACCTGTCAAAGCTATCAGACAATAAGCGAATTGCTGTACAATTGAGATCAGACTTGGTAGGCATGGGAGGAAATGCCCTGCACACCCCTTCCTAGGTTTTTTTTTTGAGGCGACAACCACCAGGGTCATGTTCGCCTTTGCACCGTTAGACACAGGTTAGATGATTATAGGAGTAGAGTGAGAGTATAGTTTAGATCTGAGAGTAAAGATGGTGTGACTTTAGGAAGCGAATGATGTTAGTTATATGAGGAGAGGAATCAGAGAGAAGAAGCGACAGATCGGTGGGGAGTTGAAAAGAATACGTGAAGCGGTATATTGTCGGCATTCGTGAGATGTGAGTATTGAGAGAGGAACCTGACATGATCGACAGAGAGGCGGATGTCCACGGGCCATGAGATAACCGTGGTCACCGAAGTGTCCATACGAAGTCGCGCGAGCACAACCTCCTAACGTCGAGCGGCCGGCAGGAGGACCCCCAAGGGCCAACACGGGGCCGAATAAGGCGAAGCTTGTTGTAGCCGAGGGCCGCCCACTCCCGCTGCCAGCAACCCAATATGCTCGATCGAATTGAAGTGACAAGGTCAGGCAAGCTCACACCTTGAAGTTCAAGACCCTCGGAAACCGCATTACGTGCCGCTAAATCAGCCCGATCGTTCCCCAAGATCCCACAATGTCCTGGAACCCAGAAGAAAACTATGTTGACCTCGGGAGGAGAAAAGTAGTTGAGGAAGTAGATGTGATAGAGAAATAATCTTTAGATGAGTTAATTCCTAGACTTCCTAGGCTTTAATTTAGGTAGAGGAGGTCTCTCATCCAGCTTCTCTTTAGCTCTCTTCTGACTGCCATTACAGGTATTGACATATTATTAATCAGTCTATTGTCGTGTCTGCGCAGTTTACAGTGAAATCGAGAATAGAGTGTTCGTATATGTTGGTCAACTGTTGGTTGTTGTAAGTCTGTATGTAGGGTTTTGTTGTTTACGTACCAAGGAGCTGTCGTAATGAGTTTTAAAATGTTTTATTGAAATGATGTAATATGTAATTCTTCTTTAATGATTCTATGGTATGTGTATGGCATGTATGTTTGCAGTTTCTGTCTAATTTTTAGTTTCGATGATTTACGTAGAAGAGAGTATAGTACTTTTAGTTGGTAGTTGAGGGTCTTTCTTTTCATCTTGACATGTGGGCCCAAGTCATCCTTCGATCGAGTGCCAGTTCTAGGTAATGTAGGTATATTATAATAGTTAATAATATTAATTTACAAATATTAAATATACTAAGTCTATCACAATTAAATAGCTACTATTAATTAAATAGCTACTACTAATTAAATATCTAAAATTATTTATTTTTTTTATCTTTTTATCATAACGGTATATAATTCTTAAAAAAATTAGAATTTAGTGGAAATTACAGCGAATTATTAATTATCATTAGAAAATACTTAACGCCTTCAATAAAAGTGTATACTGACCAGCACGATAGCACTGTAGTGCTGGTTTCCAGTATTGCGCCGTAAAGAGTATAAAAGGAATATCACATCCAATGAAATTATAATGATATAAGGGTCACCTGTGGAATAGTGGCTAGCATAACAGCCTTCTATGCCCAAGGTCACGGGTTAAAATTCGCAGGTGGTCCTAGGATTTTTTAATGGGTGTAAAATATCCTTAGTTATGTCAGGTACTCGTTAAAGATCCCTGTCAAAATTAAACCTGCATAGGATTAATTAGTTTTTGTTTTAACCAGTCAGTTGTGTTTCAAAAATGACGAAAATACATATCTTGCAGATTAGAAACTCTTAATAATGACCGCTAGAAGAGCAAACGAAGGGACGACTATTTTAATTGTGTTTTAAATGTAGAATATCTAAAATGTTGTTATTTCTTCTGATATGAATAAAGGAATATATAAAATTTTAATATGAATATATTAAAAGCGATAGTGAAAAATTAAATTGTCTAAAGAAAATAAGTGTGATCAAAACCGTATGAAATTGAGAAAATGGAAAAATGTAAATATAGGTTTCAGTTGTACTTTTATATCAGATGTTTCAACTATATATATATTTTTTAATGCAACTCATTATTTTTTTCTTTTAACAAACGAGCTATGTTTTATTTTAGACCTTAAGTCATTCATAAAAAATAAATTATAAACGATAACAACTTTTTGTAATAAATGTAAAAACTAAATTTTATTTTATATTAAAAAGTGAAACTGAAACCTATATTAAAATTTGCCCATTTTACCTATTTCAAGACTTTGGAGTCCTCAATCATACTTATACGGTTTTGAACACATTTTTTTTTTTTTTTACGGTTTTCTTTTAATAGTATTATTGCCCTATTGAAGAAATAACAAAATCCTAAGTAATTTACTTAAAAACAAAATCAAAATTTTTTGTAAATTAAGAAGATCACATAACGTCACAATTACATTGGATAATATAATTATTATTAACTCAATCTATTCCTATTTTATGTCAATTTGCAATGAAATAGTCACAACAATGGCTATTAACGTGTGAGCCGCCAGTCTCCACATGGTTGAGCTGGACATTTGCTCTTCTGGCGGTCATTAGTAAGAGTTTCTAATTTGCTAGAAATGTATTTTCGTCATTATTCTTCATTCTTCACATTTTTGTATTCACATCTGTCAATGAATGTTGACAATCAGCGAATTTGATGAAGGAATGATAGTATGGTGTGGTAGGCATGATGGAGAGAAGATACCCAGCGGCACCTCTTCCTGGCGTGCTTCCTATTACGTATTTAGCATAGAAGGTCCTCATCCAAATCTTTTCAGCCTTCTGCGAGTATTGTCCGGCATGTTACTAGTGGCCATGCTTCGTAATGTTTTAGTCTTTTGTTTAGCGTATCGGTTTGTTTTCTATATGTGGGCCCCATGTCATTCTTCTATTGAATGTCAAGCCGAGATATTTTATTGTGTCTGTCTGTGGAATGAACGTTGTCAAGATATACTGGTGGGGAGGTGTTATGTCGAAGAGTGAAAGTAATATGTTGGGATTTGTCCTGGTTAATTCGAATTTTCCAAAGTCTGCACCAGTCATAGAATTGTGTTAGGTGGTGTTGTAATGTCTTTGAGGCGTGTGTAGGATTGGGATGTTTTGTTAAGATTGATGTATCATCTGTATATGTCGCTGTTAGAGTTTCGGAGGTGATTGGCATGTCGTGTGTGTATATCATGTAAAGTAGTGGAGCGAAAACCTGTCCTTGAGGTACTCCTCTTTTAAAAGTATTTACTTTAAAATTTTTAAAAGTATTTCTAAATGTATGCTTGATGAGGTAATCAACCATGCATCTATTGGCTAGATGGACTATAAGGTTAGATTCGACCCGGCTATGTTGCCATATGGATCCCAGGCTGTGGATATTGGACATGTATAGAGATATCTGATTTGGAGCGGGGAGGACAAATTAATTTAGTTTATGGACGCCCCCTCCACTGAGATGAGAGGCTCCTCAAAGCGCTCCCAATTTAATTACTGGTTTATTCGAGTGATAAAGTGATTAGTCCTGCCCCCACTCTGGTCGCTCCAGCCGTTCCAGCTCAGTCCAAACAGTTCATATACGTAATTAGTGCATGTCCGTCTGTTTGAGACCGTCAAAGGGGCCTTCTTCTTTCATCGGTCGGCTTTCAAGCTCCTCAGGTGCCTCTGGGTAATATCTTAAGTGTGTAATTAGGATCGCGTAATATCTTCAGAAGCGGAGTGTCTCAGTGGTAGGGTTTTGGCTTAGCCCCAGGAGTGTCTCCTTACCCCAGCGAACGTGTAAATTTTCATAAGAATACATTTCAAATATTATCATTAAACAAGCCTCACCTGGCCGAACCCGTATAGCCTTCAAAGCGAGTAGGAGAGAAAAAAAAAAAAAAATTTAAACAAGAATCGAATTGCATAAAAGGCATTTCGATATTGATATTGAATTCTGTTAAATTTTATATCGATATAGCGATTTTAACCAATCGTTTGTGTTGTTTTGAGAAAATCGTAAAATGAAGCAAAATTCATGGGATAAATTAGCACTTCCGGTCAGCTGATTGTGGGAAAAGTTGTAACATCTCGGACGTATAGTTGTATTAAATACGAAATATCTTTTTGTACAATGTTTTTTTTTATAATGACCTTTTGCGGGACTTTAGGTCATTTAGACTCAAGGACCCTAAAACGTGTATTTCCGTTGAAAACTGAATTTAGAAATTATTGATTTATTGTATTATTATTGTATAAGTGAAGTATATAAGGAAAGTGACCATGATATAAATGACCTATATTCGTGTGATATAGAAATTTTTTTGTAAGTACAATTGAAATCTAGATAGCTTAGAAACAAATTTTTGAATATGATATAGGTAATTATTGAATAATAAATTTTAAATATTATTTGTTTTGTTGTAGATATGATTCTGATATTAAATTGTTTTTGATATTAATTAGTTAATCTGAAGATGAGGCAAAAAATACCTCAAGACGTTATTAAAGATTTATTTATATAAAAATAAAGTAAAAAAAGAAGAGAAAGTTCTAAATTCTTTTATTCATGACTTACAGACCTTTTTGGTCATTTTTTGGGACTAGGTCATTTGGGCTCGGGGATTGGATTCCAAAAGTTAGAAGATCGCAATACTTTTCCTGACTATATATTTTATATATAGGTAAGGGAAAGTAAAAATATAATTTAAAAAATAATAAAATAAAAAGAGTGTGTACACTCAGCTTAGGTTTATCCGACAAACTTCAAGGTACACCCCCAGAGCATGCAAATGATCGGGCATTTAATACCAGCCTCTGGGAGGACCCATCAAAGCGGAAGAGAAATCGGATTTAAGAGAAAAATAACTAGATCCTCAAAAGGAGGCTGTTAATAAGCTTGGAGGCGAAGTCTGAGGGGGAAGAAAAAACATCTCCGGGCTTAGTCCGCCCAAGAAAAAATATGAGAGTCTCGGAGATGAAAAATGGACGGAAGAGTCTCTAATTATGAAGGACTGTGGACGTGGAAGGGTTAGAGCGACGGTAGCGCTGAGCGAGCAGGAAGCCAAGTATCAGTGAAAGAAATGACGGGATTAGGTCTTTGAGATGGGCTTCATCATCATCAACCGATAACTGGCTCCTCATTGGCGGCTTATGGTAATTCTCCCCCACCCCTGACCTCCTGTCCAATCGGAAGCGATGATGGATGGTACTCGGCAACCGGAGGACTTAAACCTTAATTCGCGGGAGGTTTTTAATTCCGAAGACCTCTGTACCATTCATTATCCTTTTATATCTTTGCCTTTTATAACGCTCGGCTTATTTTTGAATTTATCTTTCTTAGTTTCCATTGTACGCCTTCAGCCCTGTTATTAAGTAAAATATTTTATTTTATTTTCCCTGCCAAGTGAATCAGGAAGGATATTATATTAATTTTTATTTTCTTTGATCTGTCTTTTTATTTATTCTTTGATATTTTAAGGGCTACGGGGTGTGAGAAATGAACTACTTCAGTTTACAAATTACAAATATTTATTAAACACAGAATGCACAAATACAAAGGAATTATTAACCACTATACAAACAATAATAATTGAATTACTTTTTTTCTTTTTTTTTATTCTTTTATTCTTATGTATTACAATTTGTCACAATGGGCAATAATAATATCGCTAAAGCATCACATTCATATAATATTTAAAATATAAACAAAAAGAAAAAACATAAAATGAAACCAAACTAAATACACGTATACAATAACAAAATTTGTAGATAAAATAAATACAAATAAATGAAGAATTGAATTAATAGCTTAACTACTAAACAGTCTACATATAAAATCAGGTTTTCCAAACAAATAAACTACTTACGTTAATTTATAAAATCTGCTAGACTTATTCTAAAACTTTACAATAACTTAAACCTACAGTCTTCTAATTTCCCACTGACCTGTTATCACAAGACTGACACACACAGTTTTACTACACTGTCACACTGCCACGAATTATCCACTGTCACGTTCACTATACATCACTGATACTTTTGAGCCGGATTAAGACTGACTCTCCCAGGCGTAGTGGACCGGTATTTGTACAACCACGAAGATTCTAGACACGGCATGGCAGGTATGGACCGTTCTCTAGGTACTTCGAGGACCGTCCAGGTCCAGAAGTCTCTAGCCAAATCCGGACCCCTCTAGGCGTGGTTTACCTGTCATTGTCTTGACCGTAGCAATATTTTTTCCTTCATATTTATTCATTCACACCTGTCAGAGGCTATAGGACAATCAGGAAATGTGCTGTATAAATAGTAAGTTCAGACATGATAGGCATGGGGAAGGAAAGTGCACTGCAGCACCCCTTCCTAGGCTTTAATTTAGGTAGAGAAGATCTCTCATCCAGCTTCTCTTCAGCCTTTTTCTGACTCTCATTTCAGCTATTGACATGTCATTTACAAGTCTATTATCTTAATTTAAAATCACTACCCACGAAGAGTATAAATTTATTATTATATTCAAATTAGAACACTCTTCTACATCAATATATTTATTCTCAGACCAATTATACATCATTAACTTTTCGAAGTCTTATCATCTCATCGTCAGAATATTGTATATAAACTACAACACACTATTTAACTATAACATTTAAACAAAAATTATATAAAAAATTTATATTTTTATATGTACTTTACATTTGATCATATTGTAAAAACACTACAAATTATTACACAATGGTTTATTATTTCCAAATAACAATATTGGGGTATAACTGTTTATAGGCAATTAAGTAATATGAAAAGCACTAATTTAAAGCATCATATATGTTATGATATCATAACACTACCACTGATTTTAAAACGCAATATCTAAGCTAGTTGTAAACCAAATTCAATGATTCTTTTATCATTTGGTCCAAATTTTTTTTTGGAGAATAGCCCTGGGATCTCCTGGAACCCTGATTTGCTATCTACTTGTGAATGGCAAAGTTTAGTTTGTCGTTACTGAGTGTATAACGTAAATCATTAGTTAAAGATAATTGCTTTGATTGCTAATAAAGTTTCTGTTCATTTTCGCTGTATTATTGACATTTAATATTTTTTTTTTTTTTTTTGTTGATCGCGCTTTACTGATTCTAAAACTCTATACACACTTTTTTCTATCTTCAAAAATAACTGAGTTATAAGCGTATTTATGTGAAAAATTAAATTTTTTCTTTTCTTTTTTATGTAATTATTAAAAAGCAATAATAATTTTTTTTCTATCTTCGAAAATAACGTAGTTACAAAAGGATTTATAGGTGAGATTTCAATTTTTTCTTTTCTTTTTTCTCATTTTTATATAGTTATTCGCGGTTTAAAAACAAAACAAAACAATAATGACTTTAATCTTCGAAAATAACGTAAGCGAGATTTAAATTTTCTTCATTTCCCCGTTGTTTTTTTTTTTTGTTTATCGCGCTTTACTGATTCTAAAACTCTATACATACTTTTCGCTGTCGTCAAAAATAATTGAGTTATGAGCGTATTCATGTGAAAAATATCAATTTTTTCTTTTCTTTTTTCTCTTTTATATAATTATTCACGTTTTGTTGGTTAAAAAACACTAATAATTTTTTTTCTATCTTCAAAACTAACTGAGTTATTGAATAAAATCCTCTTAATCGGCTGCCATTTTAAAACTAACAAGCTGATATCAACGTCTTGGTGTTAGGATCATCGTTGAGTCATAGCATTTTTGGGGCGAATTTGAAAACAAATTGGTCCAGTAGTTTTTCCGCGGACAGAGGACAAACGGTTTTTTTTTTTATTTACGTATTGGATTCTACGTATTTTGAAACGTAAACCCTCAAATTTTAAGCACGGGTAATTTTTTTTTTTTTTTTTTTTTTTTTTTTTTTTTTTTTTTTTTTTTGTTGGTCGATTACAAAGGTTGATTATTGAAAACAATAAACAAAAATCTTTTTTTGATAAATAATTATGACCTATATTGATGTCTATAAATTGATTTGATTAAATATAAAGTACATATAATTTTAAAATCATATGTACTTGCAATTTAAGACATATTGTAAATATAATTTTTTTATATAATTGTTGTTTAAATGATAAAGCTAAATATAAAATTGATTTTGCTGTTGTGTTATTGCTTTTAATTTTTGATACAATATTCTGGAGATGAGGTGATAAGACTTCGAAACTTTAAAGATGTATAAATGATATGAGATTAAATATATTAATGTGGAATAGTGTTCTAATTAAATTCTATTAACTTGTCCATGTAGTTGAAAATGAGAATAGAAAGTTCGTATATGATGGTCAAATGTTGGTTGTTGCAAGTCCCCGTATATATAGGAGCTGTTGTTATGAGTTTGTTTATAGATTTATAACAAATTACGTTCGATTTATTAGTTCTATTTTTTCTAAAATCTTCAGTACTGTATAGAAGAATTTAACATGTACGATACTGTGCGGCAACACTAAATCACCATAACTTCTCTCATTACAATATCATGAACAACATATGTTCATAAGTTTATGCGCTAATGGCAACTTACTAATTACCTGTACGACTTATTTTATTCCATATTAAATTTTTAAAAATCTAATACTAAATGTATTTTATTCATAAAACTTTAGGAAAGAGCTCGCGAAAACCGAGAATCACGATATTATTTTATATTTAGAGGGAGATAATATTAATGATAATCCGTTGGTATAAAGGAAGGTACAGAAGCCTTCACCTTGCATCTCTGACATTGTAGAGGAAGGGGCGGTGTCAAGATATCAACCACCATCCTTCTTCCCTAAAATGATCAAAAGGATAAAGAATTAAAAGTATTAATTAATGAATAATTAAAATAATAGTAATGAAAGAAAGCGGAAATTATTGTTAAACACTTTCAATAATATGAACATAACATAAATTCAAACTTATAAACAAAATGAAAGAAACTTTAACTAAATGGTGCTAAATTAAAGAAAACAATCAATAACTAAAAGAAATAAAACAAAATGAGAAACAGAGAAAAAATTAAATAAAAAGAATGTCTATACTGATCAAGGATGACTGTTGATACCCTTGGTTGGTGGCTCACTCATTGCACTTACATAAGGTCGCTGTGGCCATGTATACTGTAGCGGTGGTGGGTGGCTGGGTTGGCTTTACTGTCTCAATATTAAAAGTAAACGCACTGCACTGTGTACTAATTTAAGACTGTAGAAGAGGTCTTGCTGGGGCAGACTGTGTGAGGAGAGAGTTGAGTGTGCATACGACGATAACAACCATATTTTTTTTTTTTTTTAACAACTGAATTATTACTGTTATAATGCTACATTTAATGTTGAAAATTAAATGTATTTCATTATTTTAATTTCAGTTTTAAACAAACGAAATGAAAAATGAAATTAATCACAGCAAAATTATAATAAACAACTTTAAGTCTAGTTTGGCTTGATATGTATGTATGTAAAGCATGCAAGTTCCGCATTACGATTATCCCCCTCGCGGAACAGGTGTAAGAAAATTCGGTGCGCCATAGGCTGTAATAAGTTTAGCGGAGTAGTCTTTATTGGAGAGGCTTGGAGAAGATATATGACGTATCCTGGCTTAGCCGGCTTAGAGAGGTTATATACAGCCCTGAGGTAAAGTCATCTTTGTTTATAGCCAGCTAGAGCTGCTGCTAGCGCGCCAAACCTTATCGCTATTAGTACAACGTCTTAATTGCTGTCTGGGGCTAGTGGGATCTTTTATAGCTGCTACTATACAGGGTTTCTCATAAATGTCTAGTCATAATGTGAGAGCAGATACTAGACCTTAAGTAGGAACAAAAAAGTTGATATGTCCGATTCTCAACGGTTAGGAAGGAAAATCAAATTTTGAAATTTTAGCTACACGGCTTTCGTTCGTTGAGAGGACTTGCTCCGAATGCCAATCGTCCGTTCGAACAGTTGAAATTGAAAAGTCTAGAGGTCATCTGCTAGGTTTAACCCGCGACCTTAGGAATATAATGCTGTCATGCATGCTAGCCTCTAAGCCACAGGTGACCTCAGGATTAATGAGTGTTGACATAGAGGTGCAGATAGTTGATATAGGGAAGTATTTTAATAAAACTGAAAATTCTGTGTATTTTCGTACAAGCCAATACACACAGGGTGTCTTATAAATGCCTAGTCATATTCCGGGAGGAGATACTAGGTTTCAAGTGGAACAAAAAAGTTCATTTGACCCATAGTGCAATTGTCAACGGTTAGGGAGGAAAATCAAAAATTTATAAAAAAAAAAAATTAAATAAAAAAAAAAACCTGTACCACTACAACCTTGAAGAGTTTTGGGCTCAAAGTAGAGATTCGTACATCAGGCCAACGGAGTGTGCAATTAGGTGATTCGGCCGAGATCACGCTCAGCCTCCAGGTTTTTTCCCATTTTAGGTACCACTTTAAAGAGGCTGGTCTGCCCCAGGAGGGTCTCCATACCCCAGGTCCCCCCCCCGGCTGAAAAACAGAATAAATAATATTCCGCCACAGGCGGGATTAGAACCCACTCAATAGACTAGCGCTCTACTCACAATAGACCATGCGCTCCTTTATTTATTAATTTAAACAAAAAACCGAGAATAATTATAAAAAAAAGCAAAGAAAAACATTGAAATTTCAACCATAAATACGCTCATTAAAATCGGTCATTTTTTAAGATAGAGAAAAATATATGTATATAGAGTTTTAGAATCAGTAAAGTGTGATAACAAGGAAAAGGAAAAGTTGTAATCTGGCCTATATGTACACTTGTAACTCAGTTATTTTCGAAGTTAGATGGTTGTGGCTATGATAGCCCTAACTCAGCCTCCACTGGCTCACACTAGTGATATGGCTGAGAGTGAGGCCTGGGAACCCTTGGATTCCGCTTTTCCCTCCAAAAGGGAAGCATGAAGCCCAGTCACGGCTTCCTTTAGCAATTTTAAATATTGTATATAGTTATGATTTGTGTATGATATTTGTTTATTTGTCAACTTTGTATTTATCTCAATTATAAGTTGTTGTTTTGCTTTTTTGATTTTTTTTTTACATATATGGATTTTTTTTTCTTAATGTAATTTGACTTTATCATTATTTTCTGTATATATTGCATGAATCTGGTCTCTATATCACTATAATATTGTTCATTTTGAAACAAATTTTAATATATCTCTATAAATATTTTTAAAACAAACAACGGATTGTAAGTGAAAGTCGTGTGTTGAGCGCACCAGCTTTTTATTAATTTTATATAGTTCTCATAATATATAATATAACCAACATCTTATATAATCAAAATGACAGTCCAGCTTTTTATAATAACCAGATTACTATACAGAAGTGAAATATTGACCAGGCATCAATAATTGTGAGGACGCATTAAGCAGCACAGTAAGCCCGAGATTGGTTAAGGTTAGGGGAGACTGGGGCACCCTATCTTCCCATCTCCCCTACTCAAAGTATTAACCAAGAAAATGTAATTTTTCATTTACGTGCTTGGATCAACTTCTACCACTCGCTGTGTACTCCCGGGACCCTTAACGAAGCAATTTTTAAATTTTCTCAGTTAATCCAGGTCTTAATTTCCGATGCCTTAACCCTCCTTTTTTTTTTTTTTTTTTTTTTTAAATGAACTCTTCTGTTTGTAGAGCGAGCGAAAGGTTTTTTTCTTGTTTTTTTTTTCCTTTCTTTTCCTCCGCGCGTCTTCATTTGAGAATTAATCCCCGGGAATTATGCGAGGGAGTGTAGTCTCAAATATAATTGGGGATTACTCGTCAGGGAATTGAAGAATTATACTCTAGCCTCCTTCTTCTTCTTTTCTCTTTTAAAATGTATTCTTTCCGCCAGATACTCCGGGGGATATCCTTGTAATTAGCCGGCTACTCAAAAGGGGAATTAGGATGTAAAAAAAAGAAAAAAAAAAAAAAAAAGTAGGTACCACCCCAATTAAAAATTCGAAAGGAAATGACGAACAGAAAAAAAAAGAAGTATCAGAGAAGCTTATATATTTCATAAGACGTTCTTTTCAGCGAAGGGCTTCGGATATCGCAAAAGGGAAAAATTAAAAATTAATGGTTTAATATCGCTCTGGGGATTTGATACTGTGGAAGGACTTTGCTCAAATCTTCTCCTTTCTTATTTCTTTCTTTTTTTTTTCTCTTTTTTTTCCTCTTTTCATAAAGCCCCCTTGAGCTAAATAAAGTAATTGATGAATTTGTTAAACAGGGTTCATTACAATTTTAAAATAAAATTATTGAGTTTAATTCCCTTAAGAAAAAAAAATACTACAAGAGTTATAAGGAAATGAAAACAAATCGACTATCTGGAAATACACGACTTTAAAAAAAATTTAACTGAAAGATAATACATTAAAAAAAAAATCTAGTGCCGGCTGCACACGATGTAAAAATCTATTAAAGAATTGAGACGTTGAAATTTAAACTCTATAGTGGATATTTAATAGAATTAAATGGCTACTTATTAGACTAAAGAATTATGGTTGATGAGGAAAGTGATTTAAAAACAACTTAACCTATTACTATAATTAATCTAATATAACTATAAATATCTTGTTTCTAATATCGAGACACATTGAAACTATAGAACAAAAACTTCACTTATTTGTCTTTGTGGTTTGGTGAATTCAATTGGTAAATAAAATGAAAGCTGTTGATAGTGACTATGTTGAATGAGGTTATATAAAAGATATACAGGTGAAGAGCAATGAACTACTTTGTTTATGATAAATAAAAAATTATTATTTCATGTCAGATATCAATTTTATTTACTCAATGTTACAATAACATACCAGTACCAAGTAGCCACATCCAAATTATTCAATAACATCGTTTTATCTTTTAAACATAACCGTTATATATCATCATAACTTCTTTGCAACTCATAACTTATTGCAAGTCATTCAATTAAGTGCTTATAATTTTTATGGAAACGTATAGTACCTTCGTTGTTAAAATCGATTAAAGAGTTTTAAAATAAAGTTAAAAATGAAAATAAGAGACACTAATAAAAAAAATAATTAAATTGAATTTCCATATAAAACTGTGTTTTATTAAAAAAATCGATTAGATTATTATCTAAAACAATCAATCTGTTCCACCGGCTTTTCATCACTTTTTATTAACTTTTACAAGCTTGTGTATAACATGATATTTTTTCTGAAATATTTAGGTTTATAACTGTAAACATCTATTTTACTGTTCTTATGTTTAAAACCAAGAAATTTTCTATTTTAGTTAGATATAAAGTCCCTTAAATTTATATATATAAACATATTTGTTATCTATACTAATATTATAAAGCTGGAGAGTTTGTTTGTTTGTTTGTTTATTTGAACGCGCTAATCTCAGAAACTACTGGTTCGAAATGAAAAATTCTTTTTGTGTTGGATAGTCCATTTACCGAGGAAGGCTATAGGCTATATAACATCACGCTGCGACCAATAGGAGTGAAGAATCAGTGTGAAATCTGGGAAAAAACGGGAAAAATTAGGGGAAAAAAAAACCTCGCATCCCAATGATTTCAAATGATTTACTTTTTATTTTTAAAATAATTCAATTTTCCCATAATTTATCTTTTGCCGTAACAATTAATAAATCACAGGGCCAAACATTTAAACACGTAGGAATTGATTTAAGCCAAGATCGGATTGCGGAGAAAATCATAATGTTCTTCTGCCACATGAAAATAAAACTACAAATGTCATTTACGCAGAAGTTCTTTCAAATATATTCTTTTAAAAACTTCTTAATAGCGATCATAATAACAGAAATTGACGCAGACAAAATAGCTTTAGAATATGTCAAAGAAAAGGTGACGTGTACCGAGAAAGGATTAAATCTGGTCGATAAAATTCCGGTTCAGGGAAACGCCGATGATTTGGTACTGGTAGGGGAAGACACGGAAACTAATAAAATAAAAACCGGTAAAAAAAATAGTACTCCAAATAAATACCGATAAGAAAAAATATATGATTAGTAGCAGAGACGGTGGCGATCTTAGTGATATTGATATATCAGGGCATACTTTTGAACACGTAGAGAAATTTAAGTATTTTGGTTCAATGATAACGAGAAAAACTAAGTCCAGGATAAAATAAATTCCCGTTTATAGGCGGGAAATGCGTGTTTTTATTCAGTTGCGAAATTACTTAGCTCGCGGCTTCTGTCTAAAAACTTAAAGGTTAGAAGTTATAAAACTATTATTCTTCCGACGGCCCTTTACGGATGTGAAACGTGGCCGCTTATTTTGAAGGACGAACAACGGCTAAAATTTTCGAAAATAAGGTACTACAGGCAAAATATTTGGAGCGAAGAGAGATGAGGCCACTAGGGTGTAAAGAAGGTTGCGGAGACTATATTTATATCAATCTATATTATTATTGACTCCTTTAGGCAGCGTCTCAGAGTCAACCCTGATGAAGGCCCACATTGTAGGCCGAAACGTCGGCACATAATTAAAATAATACTTATTTTAAATGTGTGTATCTAATTTATGACCGCACCCCCAACCATCTTTGAATTGAAATGGTTGAAATTGTAAATTTGACAGGAAGAAGTCTAGATCGGGCTTTAAATAATAACAAAGAGTAGCTGATAGTTGATATTCATTATAGCTACTCTTACTATAAACGCACATAAATTAATACGAAATGCAATATTCGCTAGCAAAGCTGCGGTTCACAACTAGTCAATGATAACATGTTGATATAGTTTAAACAAAATTAAAGGTAATTTAGAAAATGAAATTTCAAAATATTGACCTTCTTTATTTGGTTATCAATGTATATTTTGCCCTTCTTTATCAATGCTAATAAGACGATAAGTTTTATTCTTTCGAATCTACCAAATTAAGAATACGTTAGAGAAAGAAAATTGAAAGTATCAGCATTTAAGACCTGTAAAACTATTTCAATCAGAATGAAACCTACATTATATTAAAGAAAATTAAATTTTACATCGATATAGCGAGTTTAATCGAAATCGTTTGAGCCGTTTTTGAGAAAATATGTTTATGATATGGCTCTTCTGGTTAGCTGAGCTTGATGAAAAAGTTTCTGTAACATCTTAAATATGAAATTTCAGTTTCAAAGGACTTTTCGTTTTTGCGCTGGATTTACCACCCACACACACACGCAGACCTTTTTGTGGGACTCGGACATTTTGACTCACGGGACCTTAAAACGCGTATTTCCGTTGAAAACTGGAATTCGAAAATTTTCACGATTGCAATACTTTCTCTTACGATACATTTCATCTGTAGGTAAGTGAAAGTAAACAAATAGAATAAAATAAACCTGTACCTATACAACCCATGAAGACTCTTGGGCTCAGTACATATAGAGATTCGTACTGTTTATAGGAGTAACAGTTGTTTGTTTATTCGTTTAACGTCACTTTTATGCAACTATGGCTAATCGGACGATGCTACAGTGGGAGTTCTAAATTTTGCCTATCCAGGTTTTATTAGGATAGGGATCTTTAACGAGTACCTGACATCGCACAGGCTCGGGGCCACCTTTTAACGTCCCCTCCGAAGGACGGCGTAACTAAGGATTTTTTACTCCCATTAAAAAATCCTAGGACCATCTGCGGGTTTGAACCCGTGACCTTTAGCATGGGAGGCTGTTACGCTAGCCACCCAGCTACAAGTGATCCCAGGAGTAACAGTGCTCTGCAAGGTCATTAGGCCGAGATCACGCTCAGTCGTCAGGTTTTTCCAAAATTATAACAATATGTGTATTTGTATACTTTATTGCTTTTGGTTCAGTCAATTACTGTTTATTACAGTGTACTGCTTTGATGTTTCTTATAATTGTTTTTGTATTAATTAGGTATTATATAATTCAATTTAGTATTTACATGCCTTAACTTTATATCTTGTATAAATGTATATGTATTCCTTATAGCTTTTAGGCTTAGTCAATTACTGCTTCATACTGTGTACTGTGTTACTGTTTCTTTATAGTTGTATTTTCATATTCTTTAAGTATTTTATTGTTTCTTACTTTGTACTATGTTACCGTTTGCTATTGTAATTTTATTGAATAGCCGCAGGTGAACTCCGTTCCCACACACGGGCTCGCCTTAGTGGGATAATGACTTCTACTTGCACTGAAAAGTGTCTGTATTTTGATTTAAATAAAGAAGATATTAAAAAAAAAAAAATGTCATTTATAGTCCAAGATTTTATTGAAAATACGTTTCAAAAGCCTACTTTTAAGCTTTTTGGTCTCTGTTCTTATTAAACTTTCTCATATTGTTGATTTAATATCATACTACGAGATACCACTCACCATCGCTGGCGAATATTTCATTTCTTTATATTATGTTTTATTTATATAATTCATTTGTTTATTATTTCATGTAACATTTAATTAGATATTAGTAACGAATTTGTAGTTTGTTTATTCATTTAACGTTACTTAATGCTACTATGGCTAATCGTACATTGGGAGGCATATTTTTTTCTATCCAGGTTTAATTAGGATAGGGATCTTTAACGAGTAACAGACATCGTAAAGGCTATGGTCCACCATTTTACGTCCCCTCCGAAGGGCGGTATAACTAAGGATATTTCACTCCCTTTAAAAAATCATAAGGATTTTATAAGTCGAAAGATAGGGGTATAAATCCGCGACCTTTGGCATAGAAGGCTATTATGCTAACAACTGCACCGCAGGTGACCCTGTAACAGTTCTAGTAATAGAAAAAAAACTTTGTGCAATGTATTTTACGAATAAACCTCCAGGACCTGATGCCCTAAATGATAGAGAAAACTGTCAAATCAAATTCCTTAGCGTCATTTTATTTATATTTATAAAGATTAGATTCTAAGATTATAAAGATTCTAAATAAAAAAAAAAATAAAATAAAAAATTCATATAATTTAAATATTTATGAGTATAGGTTGCCAATATTGTTATTCAATGAAGTTACCATCTGACCTTCGATGACTAATTGCCAACACTTGAAAGTTTCAAATTGATGACTTTATTCTCTGGTTGTTTTCCTTGTTTAATCTGGATTCCAAACGAAACGAGATTTTCTTACGAAGGATGACATAGTCTTTAGAGGAAAATGATTCGATATATCGATATTTGTGGACTAATCGAGCCGAACTATCGATATAACGGAGGATAGAGTGGCCAGTAGCCAGTGCAGCTCTGGGATGGCCATGAGAGGATCTGCCTCTGCCATGCTCGATCGGTGAGTCGATACTATGTCTGAAATCTGGTGCAACCATCACACACCATTATCTTACTTTTATATGTATTTATATATAAATATAATTAAATAATGAACATTTACATTCCGTTAATACTTTCACTTACCTACATATGAAATATTTAGTATGGGAATGTATTGCGATCGTGAAAATTTTCGAATTGCAGTTTTCGATAGAAATACACGTTTTAGAGTCTCCTGACTCCAAATGACCAAGTCACGAAAAAAGGTCTGTGTGTCCGTGTGCGTGTGTGTGGTTAATTCTTGCGCAAAAAAGAAAAGCCATATGAAACTTAAATTTCATATTTATGAAAACTATAAGCCCAAAATGTTACAGCAACCTTTTCACTAAAGTCGGTTTGACCGAAAGTCAATTTTTTAAATTTTCTTTCTCTAACGTTCTTTTAAATTTTTTTAGTTAAAAAAAAAGTATATCATCTTGTTAGCATTAATAAAAAAAAAAACGGGTAAATATGTAAGTTAAAAGGATTCGATATCACTGAAGGAATAAAACGAAAAAAGAGAATAGTAATATAGACTTATGATATATCGCTAGAAAAAGTATAGTCTGATACAAAAAGTTATAAAAGGTAATGGAAAAGGGAACAAACCTGGCTGATTGTTGTAGATAATACGTGGAATATAATATGTTATTTAATAAAAACATGTTTCTATTGAAACTCAAAGTAATTCATAATTTTACTTTTTTATGACTATACTTACTTACCCGTACCAAGAATTCTTAAATTGATTTTAAAAACAGAGCTTAGTTAGAGTCGTGTGTTGCGCGAACTAGATTTTTTTTATTGTTGTTGATCAACCGTATTATTTATTTGGCTAATATGGCTGTTGGTAATTATATTTATAAGTGAATTCTGAATTCTATAGTTTGTTTATTTATCTAACGCATCTTTTTTACTACTGTGACTAATCTGATGATGCTTCAGTGGCGATCATTGAATTTTTTTCTATCCAGTTATTATTATTAGTATAAGGATCTTTAACGAGTACCTGACAAGCACAGGCTCGGGGCCACCATTTTATGTCCCCTACGAAGGGGACTTATCCATTTGTTATGTTATTTTTTAATCTTAAACTTATAAAATAAATAAATAGTAGTTGGCCAAAATAAAGTGTACACCTTCAGAAAGTCAATAAAAAAAGACAGATTAAAGGCAGTTTCTTTCGTAATCTTATAGAAGAAGAATCCCTAATTATAGAAGATGGTTTATTTTCAATATCTAATTCATAACGGCATAACAAAGGAATTTTTTACTAATATTAAACAATCCTAGGGTAACCTGCCAGGTTTGAACCTCAGTAATTCTTTTTTCCTTGATACCAAACATTCAGCAATAATTCTTATGTAAACTGGGTCTATTCCAAGAAACTTTGTTATAATTTAGGTTGCAGAGAAACAGGGTCTCCTTTTTGACATTAAATTCACATAAGTTTAAATTTTAATTTTGATATAAACAATGTATTTAACATTGTTATAGCGTATATATAAAGAAAATGCGGTCATGTTGTTAACATGTATTATGATGAACAAGGAAAAAGCAGATTCATATTGTGTATATATAAATTATATC
The DNA here is from genome assembly GCA_023052935.1 of Piezodorus guildinii. Taxonomy (NCBI): domain Eukaryota; kingdom Metazoa; phylum Arthropoda; class Insecta; order Hemiptera; family Pentatomidae; genus Piezodorus; species Piezodorus guildinii. The sequence continues at coordinate 92,571,596 of CM041294.1, forward strand.
GATATAGCGAGTTTATTCAAAATTATTTGATGCTTTTTTGTGAAAATTGCAAAATTAATGGTTAAAGTGGCCTTTCTGCTTTCCGATTTTGATGAAATCGTTGCTAAACATCTCGGGCTTATAGTTATGTTAAATATGAAATTTCATTTTTGTAGTAATTTTGATTTTTGCGCTAGACTATATATACACACACACACATCACACAACAAAATTGAAACGCGGAAAAGTATTTCGTTGAAAACTGGAATTCTAAAATTTTAACGATCACAATACTTTCTCTTAATATTATTTAATTTATAGGTATGTGAAAGTAAAAAGGATTAAGTTAAACTGACAATATTAAAGTACCATTTAATTATACATTGATATAAAAAGTTTGTTCAAAATTGTTAGGGCCTAAATTATTAGAGGTATAAATTTGCCGCTTTGATTTAGATGAAGACTTGCCGCAACATTCTAGGTATATAATTACTTTACAAACATAATTTGGTGGTAATCTGTGGCGTGAGCATAACAGCCTTTTTTGCCCAAGGTGGCGAATATGGCAGGAAAATGGCCTATCTCCACTGCTAATTTCAAAACGCTGCTATATCTCTGTTATTTCTGAACTGATTTCAATGATTCTTTTGTAGAAAATTAGCTCTATAACACTAAATTGGTATTATTTATTTGCGAGAGGTTTATTCAAGGCCAGTCATAAAAACACCTAATTAAGCAGAAAGCTTAATTTATTCGTGCCAACGTTTCGGCCTAAATTTTAGGCCTTCATCAGGGCTATAAAACGAAATATAACAACCAGTTGTAGAATAAAAAGTAAAAGATGATAAGTAAAATAAATTATACTAATAGTTAGAAACAGAATAGCAACAGTAGTAATAATCTTCTTCTTTCAGTGGCGCGACAGGCTATGTAGGCCCTTGGCAGCGCAATGTAACCTCCTGGGAGATTACATTCACGTTTCTCGATGTATTTTATAGGTTAGGGTAATCACTCCCTATGCCTAATTCTTGTGATGCCACTTGGCGTTGCACATACCCAGGGAAGAGACTGTGAGGGAAACCCCGATTATTAAATGCTTGAAAGAGTCCCTCCAGGCACTGGGATTCAACACCTTTAGCGTGAGAGACTAGCGCGCTAGCCACTCAGCCACGGGCTCTCTAATAATAATAATTAGCAATTATTATAATAATTTGAAACGATAGAGCACAAGAAAATATAATAAAAGGGTAAATAATCAGATTATGGTGTGAACAAAAAAAAACACCATATGCGGTGTACTGATTCTAAAACTATAGAACTTTTTCTTTATCTTCGAAAATTAACGCGTGTATATATATATATATATTATTTAAATTTATAGTATATATATTTTTCAATCTTTTATATATATTATTTTTTTTATTTTTTATATAATAATTTTGTGTGTGTAAACCTTTTTTTCTCTCTTTTTTATATCTTAATTATTTTTTTATTTTTTTGTTCTCTTGTAACATACATTTCTTTTTCTTGTTTTTGTATTTTTATTAGAATTTATCTTTTAAGTTATTTTAATTCAATTGTTTTCAATAATTTTACTCTAAGATTCCATTCTTAACTTCACTTTTTATTTCCTGTTGTATTATTCTGAAGGGACTTGTCCCAGAATAAATAAAGAATTAGTATTATTATGTACAGGCAAGATTTAATTATTTTTATTATTTTTTTTTTTTTTTAATTTGTAGATTTATCCTTAAAATTAAATCTTTAAATATAACTGAGTTATAGGCGTGTTTATGAGTAAAATTTAATTTTTTTTTCTTTCTTATAATTATTCGCGGTTTCTTAGTTAAAAACTCTAATAATATTTTCTATATCTTCAAAATTAACGGAATTATGGAATTAAATCATATTGGTATTTATTTTTTCTTGATTCGGACAAACGGATTTTTTTTTTATTCGTTATATTTAAAAATACCTTGAAACGTAAGTCCTCAATTTTGAGAGGGTTTGAATTTGTTTTTGATGGATTAAAAAGGGTCATTATTGAATGCAATAAACCAAAAATGTACAAGATAAACGTTAATAGCAAATAATAGATTATGAAACAAATTTTTCTTTATAAAAAAAAATTCGATCAATCATTTTATAACCTATTGTTCTGGGAATGAAAATTGACTATGTATTCCTCAAATCATAATTCTTTCCGGCTTGTTGAAGTCGGATTGAAATCTTGAAATATTTCAAGTATTTGATGAATCATGGAATGATTACGCTAAAACTATCAAGGTGTAGTTTATGTTTACAACCGAGGTAATTTACTCGAATCACCACAGTCGTAAATAGAAGAATAATTGCAATACTTGATGATGAAACCGCAAAAAAACAAAACAAAAAACATCAACTTATAAGTTTAAATCGTATGAGCCTTCAGTTTAAGTTTCCATTATTACAATCATCGAGAATTTTTCTTTGGTATGTATTATTTCTTCTTAATGCTATTAAATAATTACAAACTTAAGAACCACACATTATCACTCTTTATTATTTTAAAAGCTTTTTTTTTTTTTTAAACATGTTGTATATAATATATAATAGTATGGATATGTCTTTGGCCTACGGCTCAGCTGTTTTTATTTTGTTTTCATCATCATAAAAAATGTAACACGTTTGACACAATCTAGCTATGTTGGAGTTCTCGGATCGAAAATTTGACTAATGTTTTTACGTCAGAAATTTAATGAAAATTATTTTTTATTATATAACATTTGTCGCTAGGAGCAACCGTTTAAGAGCTGTATAGGCTTGAATGAAAAAAAGTCACGTTTTTACTATTTTTTTAAATGTATTGGGCCATTTTGACAAACTATCTCTGTTGATGTTGATCGAATCGAATATTTAACTGCGGTATCCTTGTCAGATATGTAATAAAAATAATTTATGTTGGGTATTTTTCATTTTAGGCAACCTGTTACTAAGTTATGATAACAGTTATTTAAATAATAACAAAGGTTACATCATTATTGAAAAACACATGATTTATATACTATCTAACTTGTTAACAAGAAACATTGCCAAAAAAAGTTTTTTTTGGGTTTTTTTTTTCCCACCCCTACCTTGCCTTTATGCCGAGATAAAAGTCTCTCGAGAGTTGAAATCGTAATTTTTGGTTTCAAGGTATTGGTCATCTGGTAGCTCGGTAACGCCTGTTTAAACCAACGCGCGCTAACCATCTCGGCGACAAAAAAATAAAAATAAATAAAATAAAAAATAAAAATTTTTTTTATTGTTCTGGAGGCCAATAGGCTTTCATTGCCTCGAAAATTTCTATGAATAAATCCTTACATTCGTTACAACGCACAGTGGTTCGAAACGCACTTTTTCGGGACAAAAGTCTGCACTGATCGTTCTAATTAAGATCTATCAGCCATTTTAATGTCATTCGGTTACTTAGTAAATTCACTTTCAATGGTACGATTGGAATTTTTTTAGCTCATTTATAAGCCATAAAAATATATAGATTTTGTCGATGATTTACGAGGAATGTCTCTGCAACTAAATATTCCTACATATATCTTTATATGTCTTTATTTCTATCTTTTAAATTTTTTTACAACCATTATTAGATAATTTTAAGAAAACTCAGAGTTTCATATAACGACTTGGTGATTTTGTAAGAATTTAAAAAAAAAATGTCATAAAAATTAAAATTATTTTACATATCTCAATATATACTCAAAATAATGAAATAAAAATTAAGTGAAAAATAAAAATAAACGTTTTGAAACTTACAGTAATATACTATGGATTTATATATTGTGTTTCATTTTAGTTAATTGCCTATTAACAGCTATATAAATATGGTTATACCTTAATATAGTTATTTGAAAATAATTTTTTTTTTTTTTTTTTTTTATTCGTATATATTACAATTTGTCATAATAGACAATAATAATAGTGCTACAGGATCTCATTCATACAATATTTACAATATAAATAAAAGGAAAGTCAAATTACATAAAATAAAATCAAAATAAATAAACGTATACAATAACAAAATTAAGTAGACAAAATAAATACAAATAAATGAAGTTAACAAATAAATAAACAAAACATGTCACACTCATACCTATGTACAATATTTACAATCAGCTCGGGAACCCCAGACGGGGCTTGTCCCCCCACTTGTGGAAGAACAAGCAGAGTCAAAAGGATCCCAGCGCCTCCCTCTCAGCCGCATCACTGGTGAGAGCCAGCGGAAGCTAAGTGAGGGCGCCATAGCCACAATCACACCACACATGAGAGGAGAATCTGACCAGTGTCAGAACTCCAGAATAGATGTTTACAATATGTCTCGGGGCCACTGCCGTTTCAACCTTCTAGGAGGGTTGTATGGATGAGTGGAGCTGGATAGGGATTGTGCTAGAGGATTAGGATGATGAATGAGGTTCTGGTGGAATTTGGAAAATTTAGATGGAATCAGGTCTGAAATAAATGGAACATTAAGGTCGTGGTGTAAGGTATAGTTGGAGACATAATAAGGAGCATTTACTATTGTTCGGAGGACTTTGGATTGAAAGGATTGAATGCGTTTGATGTTAGAACGTTTGGCTGTCCCCATAGTTCAAGTCCGTAGGTCCACATTGGTTTCAGTATTGTCTTGTAAAGTAATAATTTGTTGCCAACTGTAAGCTTAGATTTTCTGTTTAGTAGTCTGTATAACTGTCCGAATCGTCTGTTGAGTTCTTTTCGTTTAAGTCTTGTATGTGGGTTCCAGGTCAATCTTTTGTCTAGTAGTAAGCCAAGATACCGGACTGTGTCTGAGGAAGGAAGCTGTATGGAATTGAAATGAACCATTGGACAGGATTTACGTCGAAGGGTGAAGGTGACGTGGGTGCATTTGCTTTCATTAACCTTAATACGCCAAGCATTACACCAGTCCTCGATAAGACAAAGGTGTCTTTGCAGGATTAAGGATGCTATTTCAGGATCGGAATTGGATGATAGGATGGCGGTGTCATCTGCAAATGTTGCCAGAAAGGTGTCAGGATGAACAGGAATATCAGCAGTGTAAAGGATGTAGAGGACGGGTCCCAAGACGCTGCCTTGAGGAACACCGGCCTCAATGGGATAAAAGTTAGAAAATTCTAAACCACAGCGAACTCGGAAGGAGCGGTTTGAGAGATAGGATCGTAGAATGAGGTATAGAGACTGGGGTAAATGCGTTTTAAGCTTGAAGAGTAATCCGGTGTGCCATACCCGGTCAAAAGCTTGCGCTATGTCCAGAAACGCACCAGAACAATACTCTTTGCATTCAAGGGCTGAGGAAATATGGTCTACAACTCGGAGTCCTTGTTGAACAGTGGAATGATGAGCACGGAAACCAAACTGATGGGAAGGAAGATTTTGTGATTCTAATATAGGCAGGATTCGTTTTAGAAGGAGTTTTTCAAAGACTTTTGAGAGGATGGGGAGTAGACTAATAGGTCTTTAGGATGAAGTGTTGCTGGAAGGTTTACCTGGTTTTAGGAAGAGAATGATTGTGGAATGTTTCCACAAGAGAGGAAAATAGGTGGTGCGTAGGATGCAGTTGTAGATATAGGTAAGGAATATAATAGCTTTCTGCGGAAGTTGACGGAGGATCTGGGGGGTAAGGAGATCATGTCCAGGAGATTTACGGAGGGTCAGTTTCTGGAGAAGATATTTAACCTCAGAGGGATTAATAGCTTTAGGAGGTAGGGAAAGAGGTATTGGTGACAAAAGGAAGTCTTGTACTGCTGCGGTATGATTGCTTTGGGATTCCGGGTGAGGAGTGAATACTTTGGAGAGGTGTGTGGCGAATTCCTCGGCTTTATCTTCATCAGACGCAGCCCAGGATTCATCACCACGCCGGAGAGGATGGGAAACTTGATGGGATTTTAAAATCTTCTTCGTGACATTCCACAGAGAATTGTCACTAGCTGACAGAGAGGAGAGGTAGGAATTAAAGGACTGGGAACGGAAGGTCGCCAACTCCTGCTTCAATTGTCTACCATAGAAGTTATAGGAGCGGCGATCTGTTGGGTGTCGGGTGCGCTGCCATAATGATCTGGCACGGCGTTTTGCATGGATTAGGTCTGTAAGGTGTTGAGGCAAATGGTTTTGGTGAGGAGTTATATTGGAGTGCTTAGGAGAGGAGGCAGTCCAGACAGCTTGCTGAATGGCGGTGGTGAAGGAGTAGACGGAATCGTCAAGGTCTTCTGGGGTTTTGAGGGTCGCTCTGAAAATAATAAACCATTGTGTAATAATTTGCAGCGTATTTATTATCTAGCATTTACTCCTGGATCTACCGTTTTGGAGTTATTTTATTTCAAATGACATTTTCTAACTTTATTGTTTTAGGGCTTTATTCACACAATTTAGGGGAAAACATTAAAGGTGCCATTTCCATAGTATAAACTATCTCTTCTGGTTTTCCGATTGTGTTGAAAATACCCAATTTCAGTTTACAAAACTTATCATATCAAGCTAGACTAACCACATTCACAAAACTTTTTGTGGGACTTGGTCATTTGGACTCAGGTAATCCTAAAATGTATATTTCCTTTGAAAACTGGATTTAGAAAATTTTCACGATCGCAATACTTTTCCTAACTATATATTTCATATATAGGTAAGTAAAAAAATCTGGTGCGGGCAACATACGACTTTCACTTACCTCCATTTTTAAAATCAATGAAAGAATTTTCAAATACAGTTAGAGATAAAAATACGTGAAATTATTAAGGAATTAATCAAATTAAATTTCTATAAAAACATGTGTTTGATTCAAAAATCTATTATATTATTATCTAAAATAATCAGTTAATTTTATGTTCATTTCATCACTCTCTATTAACTTTTAAAAGCTTGTGTATGAGATGATAATTTTTCTAAAATCTTTAGCTTTCCAACGGTATATCATACATGTATATTACTGGTCTTATGTTCAAAAACGAAAAATTGCATTAAAAAATATTTTTTTCTGTTTTCTCCTTTAGTTGGGTATCGAATTTATTCAGTTTATATATTTACCTGTTTTTCATCAGCGTTAACAAGATAATCTAGTTATTATAATTGAATCTACAAAATTAAAGGTACTTTAGGGGAAGAAAATTTAAAATATCGGCATTTAAGCCCTGTCAGACCATTTTTATTTAAATAAAACCTACATGATATTAAAGCCCATTAAATTTTACATCGATATAGCGAGTTTAATCAAAATCGTCGGAACCTCTTCTGTTAGGCTCATTTTGATGAAAAAAGTTTTGTCACGTCTCGGGCGTATAGATGACTTAAATATGAAATTTCAGTTTCATAGGACTTACCGTTTCCGCCCGGGAGTTACCACACACACACACCACACACACAGCACCCATATTTTTCGGGACTTGGTTATTTGGACTCAGGGGACCCTAAAACGTGTATTTTCGTTGAAAACTGGAATTCGAAAATTTTCACGATCGCAATACTTTTCCTAACTATTCATATATAGTAAGTGAAAGTAAAAAAAAGCAGTGCCGGATTAAATGTAGGCAAATATAATTTAAAAAATTTTCCTAGTCATAAAAAACATCATGTGATAATAATTACATTATGTCATAAAAATTACATCATCGTATGAGTGTAGGATTGTCATGATGTCGATTCAACACCGGATTATTTAATATTATTTTCCGGGTGCTGTGTTTGGCATTCCTCAAAAAACATTCAATCAGGAATTTTTTTTTTTTTTAAGTTTTTTATTTTCACAAGATTTAAGATTGGCAAAAAGTTTCAGAATTTGTTCTTGTAATGTTATTACACCAATTACATGTTACTATAAATTATCAATTAAAATAGGGATTAATGGTTATTGTACCCTAAGTTAGTTATAATAGAAAACATTCTTTAAAAAACCTACTCAATAAAATACCTACACAATATGTCAATCAGGAATATTTCTTATACATTTATAATATTAAAAATCTAATACATGCAACACACGACTTACCTTACCTCCATTCTTATAATCAATTTAAGAATTTTTAAATACATTTAAAGATGAAAATAAATTTTTGAAGCATTTATACATTGAGTCTCAAAAGTAACATTTGTTTTATTAAATAATTTATTATATTATTATCTACGACAATCAGTAAGTTTTATCGGCTTATTGAGCATAAGAAAATATTTGTTCTAAAATCTTTAGGTTTCTAACGATATATAATACATCCATATTACTGTTTTTTATTGTGGGATCTCTCTTCTCCCAGTATGCTTTAAAATATTCTCGTCAATACTAACTAGCCGACTCACGGAATACGCTAGAAATTATCGGAGATTACCAATGTGGTTTTAGGCGGAATCGCTCGACTATTGACCAAATATTTTCCTTACGTCAAATATTAGAGAAAAAATTGGAGTACAACGGTGTAGTCCATCAACTTTATATCGATTTTAAAAAGGTTTATGATTCAATAGACCGTCAGAAGCTATATAACATCATGATTGAACAGAGAATACCTAGAAAGTTAGTAAACCTATTAGATATACATATGTGTTTGTCGGAAACATTCCTTAAAGTTAGAATCGGTCATAATTATTCCGAGAGATTTGAGGTGCGATTCGGTTTGAAACAGGGTGACTCCATTTCACCTGTGTTATTTAATATAGCTTTAGAATATGTCATAGAAAAGGTGATGTGTACCGAGAAAGGTTTAAATATGGGTGACAGGATTTCGGTGTTAGGGTATGCCGTTGATTTGGTACTGCTAGGTGAAGACGCTGAAACCATACAACTAAATACAATTGTGTTAGTAAAAACCGGTAAAGAAATAGGGCTCTAAATAAATTCCGATAAGACGAAGTATATGATTAGTAGCAGAAACGGTGGCGATCTTGGTGATATTGATATATTAGGGCATACTTTTGAACACGTAGAGAAATTCAAGTATTTAGGTTCAATGATAACGACAAAAAATGAAATCCAGGAAGAAATAAAGTCCGGCTTAAAGGTGGGAAATGCGTGTTATTATTTAGTTGCTAAGTTACTTAGTTCGCGGCTTCTATCTAAAAACTTAAAGGTTAGAATTTATAAAACTATTATTTTTCCGACGGTTCTTTACGGATGTGAAACGTGGCCGCTTACTTTGAAGGATGAACAACGGCTTAAGGTTTTCGAAAATGAAGGTACTGCATAAAATATTTGGTCTGAAGAGAGATGAGGCCTCTGGGGAGTTAGAATGTCGCACAACGGGGAAACTTGTAACCTGTGAATATAATTGAGTTGATAGCATCGCGGGGACTCAAATGGGCGAGTAAAGTTGTTGGGCTCGATGAGGAGCGGATTCCGAGAAAGTTGGTTCTCGCTGAACCGACTGGTAGGCGTCCAAAAGGCACGCCGGAGCGTCGATGGGAGGATGGCGTTAAGGCTGATCTCGGGGGCTTGGGCTTGAACGGTGAACATTGGACAAGTCTGTGTAAACAGAGTTTGGTGGTATCGGCATCGAGCTTCGGGTTCGGTAAGCCTATTATTATTATTATATTACTGTTTTTATTTTCAAAAACACAAACAACTATTTTGCTCTTTTTTCCTTTAGTTGGGCATCGAATTTATTGAACTTATACATTTATCCGTTTTTTATCAATGCTAAGAAGATGATATTGTTGTTTTTTTATAACCTACAAAATTAAAGGTACTTTAAAGGAAAAAAATAAAAAAATTCGGCATTTGCTCCCTGTCAGACTATTTCAATCAGAATAAAACCTACATAATATTAAAGCCCATTAAATTATACGTCGATATAGCGAGTTTAATCAAAATCATTTGAGCCGTTTTTGAGAAAATCGGTGCTAACTGCTTGGTATACAGTGTTTTTTCTGGTTATCCAATTATCCAATTTTGATGAAACTGTTGCTGTGATATCTCGGTCTATTATGTTTCCTTTTTTTCCTTGACTTACACTACACACACACATACACACCTTTTCGCTCGACATCGTTAGAACCATTCTCTTCTTAAACAAAACATTTATTTATTAAAATTATTATATTTTCCAATTATTTTTGACGTTTTAAAGATTCATTATAATGAACCTGATAAAAAACAACAACAATAATGAATATTAAAAAAGATCTAAATAATTTGCATTCATAAAACATTCACATTATATTTGTATCTATATCTTTTTATATATTGAAATTATATTTGTATACGTACATTCCTTATTTATATACATTACAATACAGGTCAATCATTTTAATACATTTTTACTCTATTTACCAATATATGAAATAAAAGTAAGGGAAATTATGATTTTTTTTCGAATCCCGATTTTTAATGTAAATACTATGTGTGCCAAACTTAAGTCCAGCACGAAAAAGAGAAGGTGTACGAAATTGAAATTCTATTTTGGGACGTCTATACGCCCGAGATGTTACAGCAACTTTTTCATCAAAATAGACAAACCGGTAGTGCAATTTTATAACAGAAATTTTGCACCTTTTCAATGATTTCCTCCAAAGTAGCAAGAACGTTTATGACTGAACTCCCTATATCGATGTGAACTTTTCTTCTTCGATGGTGCTACTACTCGTGAAGAGTCAAGGCCTCCCTTAGCCTGAGCCGCCAGTCTTGTCTTGTTTTGTCCTGCTGCTCTCCAATTTCTGACTCCCAGCATATTCCACCATCTGCCGCCACACAACCCTCCCACCGCAAACGAGTTCTCCAACATTTCTGGATCCAAAAATCTTTTCCTGTAATAACTTTTTGGGGATTCCATTTCTATTTATCGTTGCAACATGCCCGGCACATCTCAGACGCCCAGCTTTATAAAATTTACTGTGTCTCGGTCGTCATAGGGACCGTATCGTTTTTCTCAAACACCGGCCTCAGAATCCTTCTTACTATTTTCATTTCGAATCTTAATAGATACGATTCTTCGGCTTTTGTCATCGTCGAGCACTCCGACGAATATGTGAGAACCGGTCTAATAAGTGTCTTATATATTCTCATCTTAGTTGTTCTGGAGAGAGAACTGCTCCTTAGGTGCCTGAGAAGTCCGTAGTAGCACCTATTGGCCGCTAAAATCCGACGCTGTATCTCCGGTTGCTTAGTATTTCCAGAGCTTTAATATGACGTAGGTTTCATTCTGATTGAAATAGTCTGACAGGGCTTAAATGACGATATTTTAAATTTTCTTTCTAAAGTACCTTCAATTTTGTAGATTTTATAAAAATAACCAAACCTACAAAATTAAACGTACTTAATTTAATAAGAAAATTTATATTATCGGCATCTAAGCAGTGTCAGATTATTTCAATCAGAGAGAAATCTACGTGATATTGAATCTGAATTGAATTAACGTTGCTGAAACATCTCGGGCATATAGTTGTCTAAAAGATATTATTTTATTTTCATACAATTTTTCATTTTCATGCATGAGGTATCGCTCACACACACAGACCTTTCTGCGGTACTTGGTTATTCGTACTAGGGGTGACATGTAATCCCGTTGAAAACTGGATACAACCGGAAAGAATACTTTCCTTTTCTATATACTCCATACATAGGTAAGTGAGAGTAACAATTTAAATCATGTTTAGCAAGAGAGGTAGGTGGAAGTTTTTATGGTGCGTGCAACAGATTTTTTTCTTATTTGAAATGATAGCAAACGAACGCAGACAATGATAATAGACGAACCTTTAGGATCTTCCTGTTGCAGTTAAAATGGTTCTGATTGAAGCATTGAGGTCCATCTGTATTCTCTCCTAGCTTCTTAAAGTAAACTGGCATTTCCTCTCATATCTTCTGTCTCAGTAATTATTTTAAATCTGGTGCGAACGTCCGTTTGTAAAGGAAAGATTATTCAGTAAAATAACTTTATAAAACTTTTTAATACCAATTATTTACTCCCATTTTTACTTTTACTTGCCCATATATGGAGTATGTTGTAAGGGAAAGTATCGGGATCGCGAACATTTTCGAATTCAAGTTTTTAACTGAAATATATATTTTAGGGTCCCCTGAGTTGAAATTATCAAATCCCGCAAAAAGATGTGTGTGTGCGCGATAAGTCCAGCTTGAAAACGATAAGTTGTATTTTAAAACTTATATGCCTGAGATTTTTTTTAAAACTGTCGAAATCGGCAGACAGAAAGTTCCATTTTATACCATTATTTTTACTATTTCCTCAGAAACGTAGGTCCAGCACGAAAAAGAAAAGGCTAAAAAAAAAGAAAAGTTAACTCTATGGTGAAAGGCACTAACAACTAATTAATTTAAATGTATATAAAGGAAGCTTGAATTTTATGTTTACAGATGAGTCATTAGAAGATATGTGATTTTTATGGAAAATTATGTTTGAAAAAAAATGATTTAGTACGAAACAGTGGGCTGATAATAATGACCAGAGCTGTTTTTATTTTGATTGGATTACAAAGTTTTCGAATGAATAAGAATAGACTCATGTTTCTTAAAACCGTAGATACTTTATATTCAAAGATTGACACTCTTTGAATATAAAGTATTTACACGTGTAATGAGTAAGTAGATAAAGGGTTTTGTTCAGAATAATTGGTTGAATCCTAAAGAAATTTAATTATTTTTATATATTATAGAATCATCGATGCAACAGGTAAATTTTACGAAAAACAGCTCTTGTAATTATGGTCATATTGATCACTTTTGCCAAACTCTGGCAAGCCCCAAGCCAAACCATTCGGCAAACTTTACCTGTCCTACCTAAGCTATATTTCAACACGAAGTTCCGGCTAATTGAAGTTTTCTGGGCTATTCATTCTGCTTGAATAATTTTAATTTTTGAAAATAAATGTAAATAAACATATAAATACAAAAGTGTAAGAATGAAACACATTCTACAATAGTCTGATCGATCACTAACCAACCATTCACAAGCCAAGCCAAACGAGCCTTTGGTTCGCTGAAGATTGACGAATGCATAACCTCACTATATTACTATCTAAAATAATCAGTCGGTTTTATCTTCTTTTCATCACTCTCTATCAACTCTTAAAAGCTTGAGTATAAGATAATATTTTTTCTAAAATCTTTAGCTTTCCAACGGTATATCATACATGTATATTACTGCTCTTATGTTCAAAAACAAAAAAATGCATTAAAAAAATATTTTTTCTGTTTTCTCCTTTAGTTGGGTATCGAATTTATTCAATTTATATATTTACCTGTTTTTCATCAGCGTTAACAAGATAATCTAGTTATTATTATTGAATCTACAAAATTAAAGGTACTTTAACGGAAGAAAATTTAAAATATCGGTATTTAAGCCCTGTCAGACCATTTTAATCCAAATAAAACCTACATGATATTAAAGCCCATTAAATTTTACATCGATATAGTGAGTTTAATCAAAATGGTCGGAACCGTTTTCAAGAAAATCGAAAAAAGGTGCAAAATGCATGGTATAAAGTGCCTCTTCTGGTAAGCTCATATTGATGAAAAAAGTTTTGTCACGTCTCGGGCGTATACTTGTCTTAAATATGAAATTTCAGTTTCATAGGACTTACCGTTTCCGCCCGGGAGTTACCACACACACACACACACAGACCTTTTTGCGGGACTTGGTTATTTGGACTCAGGGGACCCTAAAACGTGTATTTCCGTTGAAAACTGGAATTCGAAAATTTTCACGATCCCAATACTTCCCCTTACTATATATAGTAAGTGAAAGTAAAAATACGTGAAACTATTAAAAAAATAATTAAATTGAATTTATATTTATGTAAACATGTGTTTTATTAAAAAATCTATTATATTATTATCTAAAATAACCAGTTAGTTTTATCTTCTTTTCATCACTCTCTATTAACTTTTAAAAGCTTGAGTATAAGATAATATTTTTTCTAAAATCTTTAGGTTTCCAACGGGATATCATACATGTATATTACTGCTCTTATTTAAAAAAAACAAAAATTGCATTAAAAAAATATTTTTTCTGTTTTCACCTTTAGTTGGGTATCGAATTCATTCAATTTATATATTTACCTGTTTTTTATCAGTAGTAGCTAGATAATATAGTTATTTTTACATAATCAACCAAATTAAAGGTACTTTAAAGAAAGAAAATTTAAAATATCGGCATTTAAGCCCTCTCAGACCATTTTAATCCGTATGAAACCTAAATGATATTAAAGCCTATTAAATTTTACATCGATATAGCGAGTTTAATCAAAATCGTCGGAACCGTTTTTGAGAAAATCGAAAAAAGGTGCAAAATGCATGGTATAAAGTGGATCTTCTGGTAAGCTCATTTTGATGAAAAAGGTTTTGTAACGTCTCGGGCTTATATTTGTCTTAAATATGAAATTTCAGTTTCATACGACTTACCGTTTCCGCCCGGGAGTTACCACACACACACAGACCTTTTTGCGGGACTTGTTTATTTGGGCTCAGGTGACCCTAAAACGTGTATTTCCGTTGAAAACTGTAGTTCGAAAATTTTAACGATCGCAATTCTTTCCCTTACCATATATAGTAAGTGAAAGTAAAAATGGACGGATTTGATTTTATATTGATCACTTAATGATTTATTTTTGATTTTTATGACGCGTACACATTTTACCAACCATTAGCAAATAGATGTGGAGTAGGTATTTCGGTTTGCACAGGGTTTGGAACTCTTGCAGCGAATTAGTCAGCTACGTAGAAATGAAAAATATTACCATTAACTTGAGCTTCCATGGCTTTTCATGTTCGTTGTATTTATTTTTATGAATTTTCCTACTAAACCGTTTCAAACGCATTATAAATGCAAAATAAATTAATATAACAATACGTATGCCATATACACCAATAGCACTCATAGGATGGTTACTGATTGTTACATATATCACAAACATGAGAAAGCCAAACCGAATCGTCCCCTCCAACTCTCCTTTATCTAGGCTTCTAGCTCTGTCAACTTAGTTTTCATGAATATTATATATTTGACCGTGAAATGAATTTAAAGGATGAGATGTTACAAATAGCGGTCATTTTTTTAATAGTGAAAAACTTTACCTTGGTTTTCACTATTTTGATTTTTGAAGCATTCTCAAAATTTTATTTTCAATGTTTATTTAATTTCTAGGTTTAAAATTATCATGCTGAATAGAAAAATCGAAAAAAATAGTACAAGGGAACATTGTGTCATCATCGGAAGGAACCGAAAAATCGGATATTTATCGTAAAATGGTTTATATCATTTAATCTAACGATTCTTCCAAAAATATAGATATACATACATCATTTTATATATATATATATATTATATATATATATATATATATATATAATAAATAGTTATATTTGTATATTATTTCATAATAATTATGAAATTGAATAATTAATAATTTTTGTTATTTATTATAATCATCATTAAAACACGTTTTATTTTTTTTTCTTCACTTTATTTATTGATTTGCACCTGTCAGCAGTATGTGACAATCAGCAAATAGGATAGAATAATAAACAAAATAATGACATGTCAGGCATGAGGAAGGACAGTACCCAGCAGCACGTCTTCTCGTCAGGTTTTTTTTTCATTTATAGTGTCCATTATTTAAATAATTGAAGTCTTTATTTTACGTCGGATTGTTAATAAGACTATCATTATACGATTGGGGACCATTTGGAGCGTTCATAGCTTGAGTGAAGTGAGCGAGCTCTTGGAGAAGGCTCAAAAGGTGCTGAATAAGATATTCAACCTTCTAATTATTAGTGAAATTTGGAATGAATTTTCACCTGAAGACGGCTGCTGTGGTATTTCCCTTCTCACACCCGAGCCTGTTGGTTCGTTGTTAGAAGGCGGAAAAGCGTGATTTGGTCCCATCTGGAGGGCTGATTATTTCCGTGGCTGGTTCGGTGGTACCACAGAGTGGATTGGTGGTCTCAATGGCTGGATTGGTGTTTCCAGTGGCTGGAGTTCTGGTTCCTGTCGAGTCGGAGCTCTCAGCTGCTTAACTGGCAACTCTATCTGTGTACCATTATTATGAGCTGGTGGGTTGGTTGATGTTTTTTGACTAAGATCAGGATATTCGTCGAAATTTCGTGGTGGAGGATGAGGTCGTTCGGAGCGGTACGTTCGAGAAGTTCGTTGAATCCTAAACTCCTTCAGAACTTGGCACCCACGGTAGTTGGCTTTATTAAATTAAATAAAATTGAAATTAAAAGTTTCTATTAAGTAAATAAAATTGAAATCTTCAATAATTAGTTAGTTTATAAATAAATGTATGCATTTCTAAGTTCAATTTCCTGGCATTATTTCGACAGTTATTTGTTGAATAAAGAAAAGTATTTGGAAGAACGGGGTTCTAATAAGTATTTTGAATAAGAATGTTTGGCGCCGAAAGTCGGGAGGAAGACACCTCGGATAAATATCCTAACCTATATTTCTAAAGACGTGGGGGCAAGAGAATTTATTGCCAAGAGTCGGGTGGAAGGCACTTAAGCTCAACAGTATCACTCTAGATAACTATAAACATGGCTACTGATAATTATTTAATAAAATACACGATTTACGATTTTCACAAAAAAAATCAAACTCGATATATCTATGTAAAATTTAATAGGCTTTAATACAGTTTTCATTCTGATTTAATAGTCTGACAGGGCTTAAATGCCGATATTTTAAATTTTCAGCTTATAAAGTACCTATAATTTTCTAGGTCTTATAAAAATAACCATATCATGTTTTTATCATTGATATAAAACGGATAAATATATAAGTAGAACGAATTAAATGTAAAACTAAAGGAAAAAAGAGCAAAGATATATTTTTATATTAAATAAATATTTGGATTTTTGAACATAAAAACAGTAATATAGATGTATAATATACCGTTGGAAAGCTACATAGTTACACAAAATTGTAAAAAATAACGGAGGGTGACGAAATGCCGATAAAATTAACTGATTGTTGTAGATAATAATATAATAGACCATTTAATAAAACACACGCTTCTTTTGAAAATCAATGTAAATGATTCTTTTATATTTTATCATCTCTATTTGTATTTAAAAAATCTTAATTAATATTAACAACGGAGGTAAATGAAAGTCATGTGTTGTGCACACCAGATTTTTTAACTTTATTTAAACGATAATTAAGTTATACAAGGGAGTGAACTAATTAAAGTGAGGGGTAAACACACATTTTTACGTATTTAATAATATATTAACAAGATAGCTATTACTACCAACTACAGTAAGAGATGTAAGGTCAGTTACAAACGCTGCCTGAATTGGCCTCACCATATCCGACCTTTAGCAATTGAACGGCCTCTGTTAACATTTAGTGCGTTGTATTCTTTATTATGATATCCTTATGTTCATTATTGTAACTCAAATATCCTGACAGCCTCCACTGGCTTTTGATGATACTAATATTCCGAGAACCGATGGGAACTCCTGCGCTGTTGTTTTATCCTCCACATACCTGTTTAAGAGTTCTCTCGGAAGACTTTTTTTTTTTTTTTTTTCATTATGCCTAACTTTAACATAAAATCCAAAATCTTTCGTAAATTTCCCAACGCTCACTACTTAATCACGAATAAACTCATTCATTAATAAATAATTAAATATTTTTTTATATTTTGCTGATTTGGCCCGAAGCAGGTATGAATCCTTCCTTGGCAAAATCCATTCCTACTTTAACCCACTAGTTTCTATCCTCTACAATCCCTGATATTCCTCCCAGGCGTCTGAAAAGAAGATGGCCACGAAACCTAGTTTCGAAGATTTTTGGAGTGTTACCAATAGGCAGAGATGGGCAAAATCGCATTCGAATATATGAATACGAATGCATTCGGGAAGATCGAGTTTTGAAAATACGAATACGAATGCAATCGTATTTCAAAAAAGAATACGAATGCATTCGTATTTCGAAAAAATATACGAATACGAATATACTCACAGATGTAGACAGGTATACGCCCGAATTTCACAGGCAAAGGGATACGGTCATATTCCACTGGTGTGGGCTGTATTCCACTGGTCTAAAAACGTATACGGGCCTGTGTACAAGTCAATATTTGCAGGCGTGAATTCGAATGCGGTCAATAATATCTTATATTATAAGACATAAAATTTAATATTTATGAACTTTAAAAAAAATATTATTCAAATATTGTTGAAATAACTTCTTTAAATACGAATATCTATTTATTTACATATATCAACACTCATACAGTTCTCTTCTCTATAATGAAATAATTTAACAAATATTTCTTAAAATTTATTAATTTATGGAAAATGAAAAACATTAATGCAGTAATGCTCTTATAAATTATATTAAGAAAGAAAAGAAATATTATCCCTTTGATATATTTTTCTTGTGCTTAAAATTTATATAGATAGTAAAGTTCAGTAAATATTTTAACTTTTCAAACCAACTATGTGAAAATAAACAATATGCATTCAAGAATAAGTAAAGTTTAAGAATTAAAGTTTCATCTAGTCTCAAAACAATTTTATTTGTAGGAAAAATCAGTACATTAAAAAGTGATTAATTAATAGTGGTCAATTTGAAATAAATAGTTAATGTTGAAAAAAGAACTGAATTTCTTCGGAAGTATATATTTTAGATTAAATAAAATAACATAATTATTATATACAATCATAATTAAGGTGATACTTTTTATATTATTTAACATTTTCTGTAAAATCTGTAGCTTTATAACGGTCTATTATGCTTTTCTTATATGCGAATTGAAAAATAATAACCTGGAAAAAGTTTATTTTTACATTTTTTATTTCTTCAGCTAATTTAAGTTTCTTTAATATTCATCCATTTATTCTTAACACTAACAAAAAGAAATCGTGAGATAGTTAAAATAAAGAAAATTAATAATACATAAAGTTTTTTTTTATTTCATCAGAATAAACTTAAATCTATAGATTTAAAAGTGAATATGTAACAATTAATGATATAAATATTAATAATTGTTTCTTATTCATTTTTTTTTTCGCGCTTTACTTTACTTCATTATAACCAATTATTTTTTGTTATTATTATTTTTTTTATACTACTTTAATGTTTTAGGATATACTACATTCATTTTCATAGGAAATAGAAACAGGGTCATGAATTATTTTCTAAAATTGCCACTACGGCAAAGGGTATTCCTAGTCCATTTAGATTTTTTTACACTCTATTGTGAAAATTGTTTAGTTGGTTTTTAATTAATTTAGGGACTTCCTTCTGCTTTTGAGTCTTGCAATATTTTCTAAGAAGTTTGTCACATATTTAGCATCTTTTAATAGGCTCAAAATCCCAGGGCAGGTATCATGGTAAAATTCCCGATGGTAAAGTTCCCGATGTCCCGTGGTTCTAAGGCGGCTTTATATTACTTCTTATCTTCAAACAAAGAACATTGAAAAAAGAATTATACTGAATTTCGATTAAAGCATTTATTTTAGATCAAATTACTAATAAGAATAAATTAAAATTAATATAGTATATACGATAATAACTAAAGTTTTTTGCGGTTATCATCACTCTCAATTACACCTTTGAATGTTACATAAGTACTTTTATTAGCGCTTTACTTTACTTCATTATAAAGAATTAGTTTTATTATTATTATAACTTTCAATGTTTTGGAATAATAGCAAACTTTTAAACTTAAAAAATAGAAACATAATCATGAAAAACCAATGAGTCATTCCATACCTGGTTTACCTAACTTAACTGTTAATGCTTAAAATTCAACATTTTACCTATTCTTGAATGCGTAGTGTTTATTTTCACATAGTTGGTTTGAAAAGTTAAAATATTTACTGAACTTTACTTTCAATATATAAGATTGTAAGCTCAAGAAAAATATATCATAGGGATAATATTTCTTTTCTTTTTTGAAATACGATTGCATTCGTATTCGTATTTTCAAAACTCGATCTTCCCGAATGCATTCGTATTCGTATATCCGAATGCGATTTTGCCCATCTCTGCCAATAGGTAATTTCTCTACATGCGTATCAAAACTTTTATAGTTACACTCACATTTACTTTTTGTATCCAATAACACATATGTAAATGGCAATAAATATATTTACGGGTTACATTACAGACATGACGAATAACGAATAATCCGTTTGTCCACCGTCCGCGGCAATTCTCGGAAACTAATGGCCCCAATTTTTTTTAAATTAGCTACAAATATACAAAAACTGCAAAAATAAATATATGATCCTAACACCTAGACTTTGATAGCAACTAGTTATTGTTAAAGTTGGCGGAGGATTTAAATTTACTTAATTCAATAACTCAGTTATATTTCAAGATAGAGAAACGCAACCAAAAAACGTGAATAATTATAAAAAGTTAAAAAAGAAAAAAATATTGAATTTCTATCCATTAAAATTTAATCTTTAAAATTCGGCAACCCAGATTAGGACCAAATTTTTTGCAGGTAACCCTATATCAATGTGTTTGCAATAAAAAAACGCGTACTGTAACTTAAATAAAACAACTGATACTAAAATAAAACAACTGATCCTGTAACTTTAGCTAATACTTTAGCTAACCACTTCTATTCCACCTCTTCCACCGCTAACTTCTCTGCTCACTTTCTTAGTATAAAGCAATCTATTGAATCCATCCCTCTTAACATTCCATATGATCCATCAGATCCCCTAAATCATTCCTTTTCAATGGCAGAATTTCTTACCGCTTTAAACTCCAGAAAAGATTCCTCTCCTGGTCCAGATCAGATATGTATTGGTATGATTAAACATCTCAGTTCTAATAATAAATCAGTAATCCTACAGGTTTTAAATACTCTGTTTTTATCCGAACGTTTTCCAAATGTATGGAAAAAAGCAATTACGATTCCTATACTGAAGAAAGATAAAGACCCGATGAACGTCATTAGCTATCGCCCTATCTCTCTCACCTCTTCTATGTGTAAACTCTTCGAGAAACTGATAAGCAATCGTTTGATGTGGTTCCTAGAATCGAAAAATGTTCTTCCAGTATGGCAAAGTGGTTTTCGGAAAGGAAGAAGCACGAGAGACAACCTGGTTCGCGTGGAATGCGACATATTAGGTGCCTTCGAACAAAAAGAAAAACTGTTGGCTGTTTTTATTGACATAGAAAATGCTTTTGACAGGACTTGGAGAAGGCTCATCGTCGATACTTTGGTTAGGATGGGAATCAATGGGCATATCCTTGGTTTCATCTCTAACTTCCTCACAGATAGAAGATTCATGGTTAAACTCGGTGATGTGTTTTCTCGGGAATATGAGCAAGAAAATGGCGTGCCTCAGGGCTGCGTCTTGAGTGCAACACTCTTTTGTATATGTTTAAATAAGGTGTTAAGAGTAGTCAACTTGCCGGTCAAGAGTATGCTGTACGCGGACGATCTTGTACTTTATACTGCAGGGAAACAGGTGCCAGATTTACAAGACAAGATGCAATCGGCTTTAGATAACGTCAGTGGCTGGCTTAATGACAACGGTTTTACCATATCACCCCAAAAGACTGTTGCGATACTTTTCAGCAAAAGACAACCGAATTCACAACCATCCCTAAAGATAGCCAACCAACCACTCACTCTTTCTAATACAGTCAAATACCTGGGTGTGACCTTCGATCGCACACTTAGCTGGTCTCCACATCTGAAGCAACTAAAAGCTAATTGCCTCCGTTCTCTCAATCTCTTCAAGATGGTTAGTAACACAAGTTGGGGTGCTGATCGTAGAAGCATGATAACTCTGTTTAGGACTCTCATAAGGCCAAAGTTAGATTATGGTTGCAGTGCTTTTAATTCTGCCTCAAGTCGAACTCTAAAGCTACTCGATCCTATTCAAAACACCGGTCTTCGAATAGCTATTGGTGCCTTCCGTTCCAGCCCTTCTATTAGCTTGTGTGCTGAAGCTGGTGAACCTCCACTTACACTACGAAGGCAACAATTTGACCTGATCCTTGCTGCTAAGATCCTGTCCACTCCCAACCATCCTCTCCTTCATTTATTCCCAAATAGACAATTTCTCACCCAACAACAATTCTCCTTATCCAAAAGACCATCCTTTATAGTCCGCATTTCTAAATTTCTGGTCGAGCTTAACCTCGAATTTCCTTCTTTCCTTACAATAGAAACATCTCCAATTTATCCTTGGCAATTTCCCTCTCCGAATATCTGTCTTTCCCTTACCAAATTACTCAAACAAAACACATATCCTTACATATATAAGCGGGAATTTCAAAAACTACAAGATAGACTCGGTGTTGCTGATTACGTATATACTGATGGCTCTAAGAGTTCCTTAGGTGTGGGAGCATCGGTCGTGTGTGAGGGCAGACAACATCTATTTTCCCTTTCTCCACTCTGTAGCAACTATACCGCAGAACTAGTTGGAATTTATAAAAGTTTGAATGTTATTCACCCTACTAAAACAACCAGGATTATTTGCACAGACTCCTTATCGGCCCTGCTCAGCTTGAAGCGCCTTTTCTCTACCGACTCTCTTATTCAAAATATTCTATTATCGCTGCAGTCCACAATAGTTTCCAATAATTCAGTTTTTTTCGTCTGGGTACCGAGCTACAGCGGTATAGTTGGCAATGAACTCGCAGATCGTGCAGCCAAAGAGGCAATAACAGATGGCATTCCCTTTACTGGGGTTCCTGTTGGTGACTATGTTTCTATCATCAAGCAGCGGATTCGGTCGAAGTGGGGAAAGATTTGGCATGACACTGCTGACAACAAATTAAGGGAAATAAGAAGGGACATCTCCCATTGGCATTCGTCCCTACGACAAAAGCGAAGGGAAGAGGTTATCCTGGTGCGCCTGCGTATTGGACACCCCCGACTAACTCACGGACATCTCATGGCACGGGAACCTCCTACGGACTGCCCAACATGCGGTTGCCCAATATCTGTTAAACACATTTTGACAGAGTGTAGGGCTTATGATACTCACAGAGCACATATTGCAATTGACACTGACTTACCAACCGTTTTACAAGACAACATACAGACAACTGCAAAACTTTTTGACTTCCTACGACAGACTGACTTGTACAATAGACTATAATATTTAATCCGTTTATAAAAAGTGATTTAAGGCGAAAATAACCCAAGTGGTTTACGCCTACAAAAAAACAAAAAAAAAAATCAACGCGTATGTTGGTATATTTTTTTTTATTATCAAGCCGGTGCAACATTTAATAAAAAAAAAAAAAATTTAAATAATTAAAAATAGTCTGTCCAGGATTTTTTTAGGCAAACCATTCTTAACATATTTCCTAATATACTAAATTTGTTATAAAATATTTTTCATTCTATTATAAGCTCACTGCAGACCGTTTCAAGTTCGGATCTTCTACTATATAAAATAACCAGAAGAGTCACTTTATACAATGCATTTTGCACGTTTTTACGATTTCCTAAAAAACGGCTCTAACGATTTTGATTAAACCCGTTATATCGATGTTAAAATTTAATGGGCTTTAATATCATGTAGGTTTCATTCTGACCGAAATAGTCTGACAGGGCTTAAATGCCGATAGTTTAAATTTTTATTCCTCTAAAGTACCTTTAATATAGTAAATTCGAAAAAATAACCCTATCATCTGATTAACATTGATACAAAAGAGTAAATATATTAGATAAACGAATCTAATATCCAACTAAAGGAGAAAGTAGCAAAACTAGTTTGGTTTATTATTTTCAATAATAAACCTTTGTAAACGAAAAAAAAATGATCCCTTTTAAAATTTAAGGGCTTGCAATTCAAGATGTGTAGAACCGGGATAAAGAATAAAAATAATCCGTTTTTTCTAATAAATAAATAGCATAAGTATATATAATTAAGTGATTCTTTTCCTGTTAACTAAATATAATTAAATTTCCTACAAAATAGAAAAAGAATCATTGAAATTGATTAACTAGCAGAGATATAGCGTTTTGCAATAAGCAGTGATGATAGGCCATTTTCCTTTGACTTATGTATTACTTTTCATATTACTTAATTGCCTATCTACAGCTTTATAAATAGTTATACCCTAATATTGTTATTTGGAAATAATAATCCATTGTGTAATAAATAATAAACCATTCGCAGCGTTTTCAAAAAGTAATTTTGGTTTTTGAACATGAAAGCATTAATATAGAAGTATGATATACCAATGGAAAGCTAATGATTTTGCTTCCTATTCCCAAGTAGCGAATCGAATCCGGCAAATAGCACCAGTATTTTTTAAAGAGAGGATAAATCCTTGGTTATAAGTAAAATGGTGGTCCCGAGCTTGTGCGATTTCAGAGATTCATTAAAGATTCCTATCCTAATTTAACCTGGATGGGCAAAATTTAGGACTCCCACTGTAGCATCGCCCGATTAGCCACAGCGGCTCAGTAGCATAAAGTGACATTAAATAAAACAACAATGACAACCATTCCTTTTATCTTTCGATAAGACTTAACTATTCGGAATGCTGATACTAATCAATTATCGAATTGAATAAAATATTTAAAACTGTTGAAGAAACACAATATTTACTTCTGCTTAATAAATCAGATATGAAATGTTATTAACCTCGTCTAGAAGTGAAAGATAAGATTAAACATTCAGGAAAATTGAATGGAAAACAGAGGTTGAAAAATTATTAATTGAATAAAGCGAGTTACCCTCTAAATGTATAGATTAGTGATCAAATTCAAAATTATTTCAAACCAACATATGATTATCACTGTTTCTTGGTTGAAAAAGACTAATAATTTTTTCTCCATCTTCGAAAATAACGGAGTTACAAGCGTATATATATAGCCAAGATATCAATTTTTTTCATTTCCTTTTTTTTTATTTTTTTTTATTTATCGTGCTTAACTGATTCTTAAACTATAAACACATTTCTCTTTATCTCCAAAAATAACTGAGTTATTAGCGTATTTATAGATTAAACTTCAATATATTTTTTATTTTTTTTACTATTTATAATGTTTCGCAGTTTATTGGTTAAAGCAACACTCATAAATATTTTAGTCTTGTTACTACTTATATTTGAGGAATAAGTTTGTTATGTCTTGGCCGAAAAAAATTATTTTTTCAGTCTAAAGAAAAGCTAAAGTGCGATGGATTTTACTTATAAACCTTCAGGAAACAATGCCTTAAATGAAAATCGTTTTAAAATCCGTCCAGTGGCTTAGAAGGAGTTAGTGAAAACCAAAATCCGGTTATAATTTTATATATATATATATATATATATATATATATATATATATATATATATATATATATATATATATATATATAGGGAGAGAGAGGTAGAGAGAGAGAGATTTTTTCTAAGAATTATTCTAAGAATTATATGTCAAGAATGATATTATATGATATGTACAATAAAATAATATGTGAAATGTATAGCCTGGAAATGTGCTAGGAGGAGTTGATATACTGAGATTTGCCTGTTACATTCAATCTGAATGAGGACAAGCCTTGAGTGGTCGCTTCCTTATCATTAAGATTCTCTCCTAACATTCAGAACCTTACATTCGTCGCATTTTGTTATTAAATTAGTTACTAAGACTTTCACTTACCTATATATGGAATATATAGCAAGGGCAAGTATTGCGATCGTGGATATTTTCGAATGACCAAGTCCGCAAAACAGAAACTGAAATTGGATAGTAAAACTGGATAGAGCACTAGTCTACTGTTCTACGGGTCCTGGGTTCGAATCCTGACTGTAACAGAATATTATTTATTCTTAATCTTTATTATATATGTAATTTATTCGATTGAATAAATATATTTTTAAGTTCTATTTAAACAAAAAAATTGATCCTTACTCTTAGATCAGTAAATAATAACAAGCTGACAAGGTCGGTTTCAGCCTAAAGTATCTTCAGGTATATATATTTGTACAGATTGAAGGATCCTTGAAAATGGCCAATGGATATTTTCAATGTTTAGTAGGTCGCTGGATATGGTTTCAGATGGTTTTAAGATATATTGTCTATCGTCTTTGAAGGTTGGGCAATGTAGGAGGATATGGAACAAACTATTGTTGAAATAACCATTGCAGAATATACAAAGTTCGTTTGTTTTAATAATAATTATTTTCTTTCCATGGTGGAGTTTGAAGCTCTCTGGATTTCCTACTCGTAGGTGGCTGATACAAAAGGATTTTTATGGTTTTCAGATAAAATCTTAGATACAACTAAACCATAAGAATACAAATATGTCAAGATATCTATTTCGAAGAAAATGTCCTTTAGTACCTTTTGAAAATCAACGCCTCCATTGTTTTTAATAACCGAGGTAAGTGAATGTCGTGAAAGTGTTGCGCGCCCCAGATTTTGTATACAGCCCATTTTATTGTAATCACTCGTGATGGTCACGTTTGGGATTCCCGACAACACGAAGCCATGGCGCTATATACTCTCTCGTGAAATACAACAGTTAAAACAGCAGTGGCAGGTATTACATGATGTTTCCAAACAGAGATAGTCCTGTTTGAGCTGGTAATGAGCAAACAGCACTGTTCATAAACAAGTGTTTGCCTGTGTCGTGTTCTATTTGCACGAAATAGCTTCAGTCATAACTGGTATAATCTCAAAGTTTCCCAATTCGAGCCGCATACCTTTGATGTATTCAAGTCAAACCTAAACCATTGTTAATTTCACTTACCTACACATGAAATATTTTAAAAAAAAAGTATGTCTGGGCTGCCGGTAGAAGAGAAAAGTTAAAACTCCCAAATATATTCGTCTAATTTCTACATCTATTGGCAATCCATATAATAATCACCTCCCTTTTGATATTGCTTTTTCTTAATCGAAATAAACATTATGTTCAAAGTAATTTAATTAATAATAGTTACAAAACCCTTATTGGGGATGTTTGGTCGACTGTTGAAATGCTCATAGGTAGAAATAATCGACTTCAACATGTGAGCCTAAACATTGGCAAAATTATTATTATTTTTTTTTTATTTATTTATAGTAATTTACAACTGTACTAAAGAATACAATAAGTAAATATGTAGAATGAATATAAAAAGTCATGAGAGTCTTGAGAAAGAACCACCCAGTGGTAGCACTTCACTAACTATTTTAATACAGTAGGTCCCGAGGCCACCTTCTTTTCAGTCGCCTTGGAGGGTTATCAGGGATATCTGAGGAAGATAAATTACGGACAAGTGGGTTTGTATGGGCAGGGAGTTTAGAATGGAAGGAGGCGTATCCATCACGGGCTATGTCTGCAACAAATGAGATGTTTAGGTCATTATGGAGGAGTTGATTTGTGACAAAATAAGGAGCATTCAGGATTTTGCGAAGGATTTTGGATTGTAAGGATTGGATGCGGGAGGAATTAGATGGTTTCGTAGAGTCCCAAAGCTCGATTCCATATGTCCAAATAGGTCTGATAATTGTGATGTAAATGAGTCTTATGTAATATACTGGAAGTTTTGAACGTTTGTCTAGTAAGTGTTGTAGTAATCGACATCTTCGAGCAGTTTCTTGTCGTTTCAGTCTTGTGGGAAGATTCGGCAAAATTAAAATATTTTTCACATGACTGACATCCCCCGATTATTTCTAAATATGATAAAATATCCTTATATGAGTTTTATATGCCACTACCATTTACATAAATTTCACTCTTCATCAATTACAACAAAATTATATAATTTGCACTTAATGATTTCAATATATTTTAGAAAAGAAACAATAGGTAAACTAAAACAGTGGTAACTGAAGTATGAAACGAAAATTTCTTATTGAAATTTATGTAAATAGCGTGTAAAAAAACTACATCGATTGTCGTTTTATAGTTTATTGTACTATATTTCTGATCATTGGACATAGCTAATACTAATTTTACTTTCACTTACCTATATCTAAAATATATAGTAAGGGAAAGTATTGCGATCGTGAAAATTTTCGAATTCCATTATTCAACGGAAATACACGTTTTAGGGTCTCCTGAGTCCTAATGGCCAAGTCCCGATAAAAGGTCTGTGTGTGTGTGTGGAAAGTCCAGCGCGAAAATGATTAGTCGTACGAAACTGAAATTTCATATGTAAGACCGCTGTACGCACGAAATGTTACAGCAACTTTTTTATCAAAATCGGCCAACCAGAAAAGCCACTTTATATTATGCATTTTGCATATTTTTACGATTTTCTCGATAACGGGTTTAACGATTTTTATTAAATCGCTGTATTGATATAAAATCGATTTTAAAAACGGAGGTAAGTGAAGGTCCTGTGTTGCTCGCACCAGATTTTTCATTTAAAATGCAATAATCGGTAGATTCTTGTCATCTGCAAAATTAATATTAAAGTCTTATTGTTATATCTCTAAGCACATGTGACAATATCGATTATCGGAACATATGTTATAAATATTATTAGAATAAGTATTGAGATTATTCATTGTTATTAAAATGTTCAAACCTAATAGTAAGGTCTATGGTTCTTAAATATTAATGACATAACATGGCGACGAGGATGGTTGATTTACACTTCTAAACTTGGGATGTCCGAACAACTTATCGAGTCATTGGTGGCAGCTCTTCAACGGATTCAAGTCCGAGAAACTGCGACTACAGAACAGTCCAAACACCAAGTTCATGGGCTTAATTTTCAACCTTTTGATGACCATGAGGAAACGTCCGAGGCCTACGTTTTGCGGCTCGAGAACTTCTTGGCTTTAAAAGGACTTGATGGTGCAGATGAAGCCTCCAAAACGAGTAAGTTACAAATTTTTATAAATAGCTTAAGTCTAAAAATATTCCAGACTTTAATTTCCTTAGCGCCACCTAGGAAGCCGCAAAATCTAGCTTATGAAGAAGCAATTAAGATTTTAAAAACTTATCTGTGTCCGCAAGCCAGCAAAATAGCAGAACAACATCGATTTGTCCTTCGACATCAGGAGTCTGATGAAACAATCGGTCAATATGTTGCTAATCTGCGGCAAATTGCCAATAATTGTGACTTCAACTGCCAAACGTGTCAGGAGTCCACAATGGAAACTCATTTAAGATCTCAATTTGTACGGGGGATTAGTGATAATGACATTAGAGAAAAAATATTACTGCAGGAAGAAAATATGACATTCCATGACGCTGTTAAGTTAGCTCTTACTACAGAGACTGCTAAACTAGAAAGCCAACAAATGAGAAGCTTACATTTAACGGTCAATAAAGTGAGCAGGAAGAAGAAACGATCACAGTACAGAGGGTCCCCCACAGTACAGGCTAGTTTTAGGGAGAAGCTGAAACAACTTCGGGGCTGTTGTTATCGATGCGGGAAGAAGAGCCATCGCAGCCTGGATTGTAATGCCAAGAAAACAAAAATGCCGAGAATGTGGGAAGATCGGACACCTGGCCCGCGTATGCCTTAGCACCGAAAGGCAGGGAAAACGTAATCAGAACCATATAGACGTCATGTCATCAGCGGAGGACGACTCGGAGATAGAAGAGAATTTTGAAGTTCATCAAATTCGAGATGTATACGAAATTCATCAGTTTCAGGGACGGCCCGATGGTAAAATGATGATCAATGTCATCATCGAAGGTAAGCATCTGGAACTAGAATTGGATACCGATGCCGCCGTTACGACCATTTCGAAAAAGACTTTCGAAAGATTACTCCCGGGCAAACTACTCCAACCTACTAACATAAGACTTCGAACATTCACCAACGAAATAATTCGACCGTTAGGCGTCTGTCAGGTCAAGGTTCAATGTGAAGGCAAGAAAATCACAGGTAACTTAGTTGTTATTCCCCAATTAGTGGACTCAATCATGGGAAGGGACTGGATCCGGGAACTTCGAGTCAACTTAGCAGATATCCGGGCGGTTAAAACATGTCAACCACCTGAGTTAGAGTTAAATAAACTGTTATCTTCTTATTCAGATATATTTGCTAATAAGGTGGGGAAAATCTCTCATGCCACATGTACACTTAAATTAAAAGAAAATGTAAAACCTATTTTTAAGAGGGCTAGACCAGTTCCTTACGCGCTTCTAGAACCTGTTGGTAACGAAATAAAGAGATTAGAATCTGAAGGAATTATTGAGAAAAGAACCCATTCAGATTGGTCAACTCCTGTGGTACCTATTGTGAAACCAAATGGAACAATCAGACTTTGCGCTGATTATAACTCTACCTTAAAACCCCTACTCCAGGACGAACATTACCCAGTTCCCCGAATTGAGGACATATTTGCACGTATGAGTGGCGGAAGGTATTTTTGCACGCTGGACGTTCGACAGGCCTATCTACACATTCCCATGGATGAAGAGAGCACATTACTCCAGACTATAAACACCCACCTAGGTATCTTCAAAGTCAAGAGGCTTATGTTTGGCGTAAAAGTAGCACCAGCAACTTGGCAAAAGGCCGTCGACCAGGTCTTACAAGGTTTAGAAGGCGTTTCTTGTTTTTATGATGATATTAAGGTGCAAGGCAGTACCAAGAAAGAAGCGATGGCACGGCTTAAGTTACTTTTCGATCGGCTACGAGAAAACAAAATCCAGTTAAATCAAGAAAAATGTAAATTTTTTACCAAGTCCATCAAATGTTTGGGCCACAAAATAGACAAAGATGGTTTACACAAAGACCCAGACAAGATTAACGCCATCGTGAAGACTAGACCCCCAAAGGACGTTTCTGAGCTAAGAACCTTCTTAGGAATGGCGAACTATTACAATAAGTTCATTCCAAACTTGGCCGCTACTCTGGAACCACTGTATGCTCTCCTTCAAAAGGGAACTAAATTCGAATGGACAAAGAAATGCGAACGGGCGTTCAAGACCATCAAGGAAGAAGTAACCAGCGATCAGGTTTTGATTCCATATAATCCAAAACTACCACTTATACTAAGTGCAGACGCTACACACTACGGCCTCGGAGCAGTATTGTCACACAGAATGCCAGAAGGATCAGAGAGACCGATCAGCTTCGCTTCTCGAACCCTCACTTCAAGTGAAAAGATTTACAGTCAAATCGACAAAGAGGCTACATCATTATACTGGGGTTTGCAAAAAAGTTTTCTATACTGTTATGGTAGACCTTTTACTCTTGTAACTGATCATCTCCCGCTAACGTCTATTCTTAGTCCAGATAAATGTTTGCCTTCTCTGTCAGCAACACGGATGCTACGATATGCTATATTTTTGTCCGGATTTGATTATCATATCGTCTACAGAAGCACGAAGAATCATGCTAACGCAGACTATTTATCCCGATTTCCAACAGAAAACGTTCTACAGGACACAATGGATGATACTACAATCTTCCAGTTGAAACAGGCTGAGGTTATGCCCGTTACTCGAAAGATGCTTACAGAAGCAACTAGCCGGGACCCATATTTAGCTCCTCTGATGGAAGCCCTGAAAACAGGAAAAGAGGTTAACAAAAATGATTCAACAATTTTTAGTCTTCAAGATGGGTGTGTCTTCAGAGGAGATCGGATCGCTATACCCAGAAGATTACAAAACCTAGCACTCGCCGAATTGCATGCAGCTCACATCGATGTAAGAAAGATGAAAGGGTTGGAAAGAAGTTATTGTTGGTGGCCAACAATCGATGCTGACATCGAGAGGCTGGTACGTAATTGTAAGCCATGCTGTGAGAATTTGAATAATCCACCAAAGACTGTCCACCCGTGGGAGCCACCAACGATGCCATGGCAACGGCTACACATGGATTTTGCAGGTCCCTTCCAGGGATGTTACTTCTTAATCCTAGTAGATGCATTCTCGAAATGGTTAGAAGTAGTAGACTTACCTAAAATCACGACGCAAAGCACAATTACGGAACTCAGGAGCGTTTTTGCCAGATTTGGACTACCATTAATGCTGGTCACAGATAACGGGCCCCAATTCACATCTACAGAATTTCAAAAGTTTCTGAAATCAAACGGAATACGCCACAAAAGAACAGCGCCATATCATCCGTCTTCCAACGGCCAGGCTGAACGGTACGTCCAGGTAGTTAAGAAAGAGTTAAAGGCAATGGCGGCGGAAACTGGTGACATTTCCTTGAAGCTCAGCCGGATTCTGATGCAGTATAGGAATGCACCTCATAGTATAACTAATATGAGTCCAGCTGAAATTATATTTGGGAGAAAAATCAGAACTCCCTTGGATCTGCTAAAAGAGTCAGACGAGGAGGCCAGCAGGTAAAATTTAGCGGCAAGGAATTTCGAAATAGGTGACCAGGTTCAAATAAGGAACTATGATGGGACCAGAAAATGGAATTTCGGAAAAGTTTCGGCCAAAGAAGGAAGTCTCCACTATTGGATAGATGTAGAAGGCGGTAAAAGAGAGAGAAGACACGTCGATCAAATGCGCAAAACTGATATAAGTGGGACTTCACAAGAAAAAAAGTATAGTCCGTCTTTATGGTTGCCCATTTACGGACCCACCGGAGAGAGGTGATGTCCGTCCAGATCGAGCACGAGATGAAGAGGGGAGAGATGATGTCCTTCTAGACCGAACGCAAGATAAGGAGGGGAGAGACGGATATCATATAACGTCAACCCGAGAAGAAGGAAACTCACCGGAGGCGCCAGCGTTGGATCGTACGAGGAATAAGGAATGGAATGACGAGCACCCACCATTGAGGAGATCTACGAGGCAGCGCAGGCCACCGGACTGGTTTCGTATGTGAGGGAGCCGATTAGCGGAGGAGGACTGTTATATCTCTAAGCACATGTGACAATATCGATTATCGGAACATATGTTATAAATATTATTAGAATGTGTATTGAGGTTATTCATTGTTATTAAAATGTTTAAAACAAATAGTACGTTCTTTGATTCTTAAATATTAATGACATAACACTTATATTAAAGTAGATGTAACTCTAGTAACTTAGCAACTGATTTTAATTAAATTATAGACTAAAATACCGATATTATAAATATCGATATTACATAGGAATCGATAATGTTCACGGACATTGGTATTGATATCCTATCACTTCTAGTGGACAGGTATACACAGACCGCTGCGAATGCGCGAGTCTTGAGCATGTTGGTAAAGTCACCATAGTTACGAAATCAAATTTTTTACCCATGCCAAAAATCGTATAACGCACCTAAAGAAGTTTTCACCTAAAAAATATCTTGTACCACAAAATCCATAAAGGGTCTTGGGCTCAGTACATATAGAGGTTCGTACTCTGTTTAAGAGTAATAGTGGTCTGCAAGGAGGTGATTAGGCCGAGATCACGTTCAGTCGTCAGGTCTGCCTCTAGTCCAAGAGCTGGGGCCGATAAATGCGTATTATAAGAAGAAAATGTTCAATGTGATTTTCACATTTTAGCCAACTTGTACAACATTTTTTTTTTGTTCGCCACCCCTAACTTGTCGGAATCAAAAATGGCGGCCATACAAAACGGTCCAAATCCAGGAATTTACCTCATTTTAGCATTATAAAAGTAAATATTACAGAAACCAAGAATTATACGAAAATACCCATTATAAAATAAATTAACGGACATTTAAATAAGCTTCGGTTCGAGAGCTGATAGACGTCTGTAGGTCTTATAGGTATCGAGATATCTTTGTCCATATAATAATTGTGTTCTAACTACAAAAATTGATCTACTTTAAACTTTATGAAGGTAAATATTACAGAAACCAAGGATTATTGGAAAATACTCATTATAGTATAAATTAATGGACAGTAAATAAGCTTTAATAGACGTCTGTAGGTCTTGTAGGTACCGAGATATAAAATTTGTATCAATAAAGCAATAACCATTTAGTTTTATCCATTTTTTTTTTTTAACACTCTCCATTACATTTTACAACTTTGTGTATTAGATAATATTTTTTGTATAACCTTTAGCTTTCCAACAGAATATTATCCATTCGAAAAACCAAAAATTACATTAAAAATATTTTCCTCATTTCTCCTTAAGTTCACAATCAAATTCGCTCAACATATATATTTAACCGTTTTTTATCAATGCTCACATGATGATATGATAATTTTTTTCGAATCTATGCAATAAAAGATACTTTAGAATAAGAAAATTTAAAATATCGGCATATAATAAATACCTGTCAAACATCAATTAGAAATAAACAAACCTACATGATATTAATGCCCATTAAATTTTACACCTATATAGCGAGTTTAAGTAAAATTGTTAAAGCGATTTTAGAGAAAATTGTGAAAATGTGCAAAATGCATGGTTTACAGTGGCTAAGTGGTTTCATCACGTAGGTTTCATTCTGATTGAAATAGGCTGACAAGGCTTAAATGGCGATATTTTAAATTCTCCTCTCTAAAATTACCATTTGTGTATTTAAAAAAAAATATAAATAAATAATCTAGTTAGTATTGATCAAAACAAGTAAAAACATAATTTGAATGAATTAGATATCGAACGAAAGAGGAAAAGAGAAACAATTTTTGTTTTTAAGTTAGGATCATTAATATTGATGTATAATACACCTTTGGAAAGCAAAATATATTAAAAGTTGCAAACGTTAACGAAGAGTGATGAAAATCCGATAAAACTAACTAATAGTAGTAGATAATAATATAATAGATTACTTAATAAAACACATATTCCTATCGTTAATCAATTTGATTAATTCATACATCTTTTTCATCTCTAATTGTATTTCAAAATTCTTAAATTGATTTTAACACATAGAAGTAAGTGAAAGTCGTGTGTTGCAAGCACCAGATTTTTCAGAAATAATTTAGAAAGAAAATGCATTAAAATTTATTTTAAATATAGTTTAACAGTAAGCTTTTCTTGAATACATATTGTCTGGGTATTGGTTGTTAAGTTGAATGATTTCACCGACTTGTTGAGTCACAAGTCAAACAACACTATTTTCCTGTTTCCTCAATACTTTAGAAAAAATATAATCGACAGTGCATAGTAGTTGTTCCATTTTTTGTTTGTTTTAATCTGGTGCGCGCAACACACGACTTTCACTTATTTCCTTAGCAATAACACTAAAACTATCGTCAACACAGCACTTTCAATAAGATTCCTTAAAAATTGTGCACAGATCAAGATTACATTTTAGGAGTGAGGTACACAGTTTTTAGAGTGGCCTCTAATATTTTGCAGAGTTTAAAAGAAAAACAATCTGGTCCAGGCAACACGACTTTAACTTACCGCCGTTGAAAATCGATTAAAGAATTTTCAAATACTGTTCGAGATAAAAATGAGTGTAACTAATAAAGAATTAATCAAATTGAATTTCTATAGAAACATGTGCTTTATTAAAAAATATATGATATTATTATCTGAAATAATCAGTTTTATCGGCTTTTCATCACTCTTTATTAACTTTTAAAAGCTAATGTATAAGACAATATTTTTTTGAAAATCTTTAGCTTTCCAACGGTATATTATACATCTATATTACTGTTCCTGTATTTAAAACACGAAAATTGCATACAAAAATATTTTCTCCCTTATTTGCTTATCAAATTCGCTCAACTAGAATATTTAGCTGTTATTTATCAATGCTAAGAAGAAGATGTGAATATGTTTTTAAATATACAAAATTAAAGGTACTTCAGATGAAGAAATTTTAATATCGTCATTTCAGCCCTGTCAGACTATTTCTATCAGAATGAAACCTACATGATATTTAAGCCCATTAAATTTTACATCGATATAGCGAGTTTAATCAAAATCGTTAAAGCCGTTTTTGAGAAAATCCTAAAAAGATGCAAACTACATGATATAAAGAGGCCCTTCTGGTGAGTTGTCTCAAATACGAAATATCATTTTCGCACACCCTTTTATTTTCGTGCAAGACTTACCACAAACACACACACACACACACACACACACACACACACACACACAGATACATAGACACACACATACACACGCACACGCACACACACACACACACACACACACACTCACACATCTTTTGGCGGGACTAAGTTATTTGAACTAAAGAAACCCTAAAAAGTGTATTTCCGGTGAAAACTCGAATTCGAAAATTTTCACCATCGCAATAATAATAATAATAATAGGCTTATCGAACCCGAAGGTTCGATGCCGATACCACCAAATTCCGCCTACACAGACTCGTCCAATGTTCACCATTCAAGCCCAAGCCCCCGAGATCAGCCTTAACGCAATCCTCCCATCTCCGCTTCGGCCTACCTTTCGGACGCCTACCAGTCGGATCAGCAAACACCAACTTTCTCGGAGTCCGCTCGTCATCGAGCCCAACAACTTTACTCGCCCATTTGAGTCTCCGCGATGCAATCAGCTCAATTATATTCACAGGATGCAAGTTCCGCAATTCCGCGTTGTGCAACCTTCTAAACTCCCCAGTGGCCACATCTCTCTTTGGACCAAATATTTTACGCAATACCTTATTTTCGAAAACCTTAAGCCGTTGTTCATCCTTCAAAGTAAGCGGCCACGTTTCACATCCGTAAAGAACCGTTGGAAGAATAATAGTTTTATAAATTCTAATCTTTAAGTTTTTAGATAGAAGCCGCGAACTAAGTAACTTAGCAACTGAATAATAACACGCATTTCCCACCTTTAACCGGGACTTTATTTCTTCCTGGATTTCATTTTTTCTAGTTATAATTGAACCTAAATACTTGAATTTCTCTACGTGTTCAAAAGTATGACCTGATACATCAATATCACCAAGATCGACACCGTTTCTGCTACTAATCATATACTTCGTCTTATCGGTATTTAATTCGAGTCCTATTTCTTTACCGGTTTTTATTAACACACTTGTATTTAGTTGTATGGTTTCCGTGTCTTCACCTAGCAATACCAGATCATCGGCATACCCCAAAACCGGAATCTTGTCACCCATATTTAAGCCTTTCTCGGTACACATCACCTTTTCTATGACATATTCTAAAGCTAAATTAAATAACACAGGTGAAAGAGAGTCACCCTGTTTCAAACCCGATCGCACCTCAAATCTCTCGGAGTAATTATGACCGATTCTAACTTTATGGAATGTTTCCGACAAACACATCTCTACTAGGTTTACTAACTTTCTAGGTATTCCCTGTTCAATCATGATGTTATATAGCTTCTGACGGTCTATTGAATCATAAGCCTTTTTAAAATCGATATAAAGTTGATGGACTACACCGTTGTATTCCAATTTTTTCTCTAATATTTGACGTAAGGAAAATATTTGGTCAATAGTCGAGCGATTCTGCCTAAAACCACATTGGTAATCTCCGATAATTTCCTCAGCGTATTCAGTGATTCGACTAGTTAGAATTGACGAGAATATTTTATGAGGAAGATGGTTGGGGGTGCGGTCATAAATTAAAACCACACAATTAAAAATAAGAGTTATTTTTATTATGTGCCGACGTTTCGGCCTACAATGTGGGCCTTCATCAGGGCTAAAAGAAACAAGATAACAACCAATGTAATTAGACTTAATAATGCGTTAGGTATATAATAATAATATGACAGTAATAAATTATGGGAACATAAATAATATTAAATGTGAAATGATAATAAGATGACAATTATAAAGTATGGAAATAAGGTGACAGTTATAAAGTATGGAAATAAACAAAATTGAGATGATAATATTGTAATGAGAATATATAAATAGAGACTCAGTAAATGAAAAAAAATATGATAAAGGAAAAATATGTGAACAATTAAAATTTTAAATATTAACAATTTTGAGTTGATATATGACGGTAATATATTAAAAACATAGTTAAGGGTATAGGTAATATATAAAAAAATATAGTCATTACAAAAGAGAAACAGTATGAATAAAAAATAATAATTTAAATTTTAAAATAATGTAATATTAAACTAATAATTATATGTCAGGATATGTAATGGAGAAATATATGAGTATGGAAAGGGGGAGAAGAAATGGGCGATGAAAAAAGACCCTTATAAATAAGAAAAAAATATACATACATGACGTGCAAGCGTTGCCTACGAAGTGATGTTTCTCAGTTTAAAAAACGCTCATTGCGTGGAACGGAAAATATGAGAACTAGAATGTCCGTTAGGAAAATTCCAAGAAGCTAAGTTATGTTTACTGATTCGATTGTTAAAAAATAGCCAAAAGTCATTACTTGAGAGTACTTGAGTTATTACTTATGGGTATTTGATAAAATTGTAAGAAATAGTGACGAGGTAAAGATTAAAAGATTTTAAGTAATAACGGATGACGATAATAAATGATGAATGATGATAAGGTAATAACGAATGACGATAAGGAGCTGTCGAAGGAAATGATAAATAAACAGTAATCTAGTAGGTAAACAAATAAATAAATAAAAAAGGGGAGTACGAAAATTAAATAAATATATAAATAAAAAAATGATAATAAATAAATAAAAATAAAATTATGAAGAGATGATCAGGTGGTTGTTTAAAAAATGAGCTAGGGATGCTTTATTAAATTTAATATTTGGGAATAAGCTAGTGACAAGTTATGTTTGTCAGTCTTTTGAATGCATTTACATACAACTAGAACCCCTTCCTGTTAATCAAAAGACTGACAAACATAACTTGTCACTAGCTTATTCCCAAATATTAAATTTAATAAAGCATCCCTAGCTCATTTTTTAAACAACCACCTGATCATCTCTTCATAATTTTATTTTTATTTATTTATTATCATTTTTTTATTTATATATTTATTTAATTTTCGTACTCCCCTTTTTTATTTATTTATTTGTTTACCTACTAGATTACTGTTTATTTATCATTTCCTTCGACAGCTCCTTATCGTCATTCGTTATTACCTTATCATCATTCATCATTTATTATCGTCATCCGTTATTACTTAAAATCTTTTAATCTTTACCTCGTCACTATTTCTTACAATTTTATCAAATACCCATAAGTAATAACTCAAGTACTCTCAAGTAATGACTTTTGGCTATTTTTTAACAATCGAATCAGTAAACATAACTTAGCTTCTTGGAATTTTCCTAACGGACATTCTAGTTCTCATATTTTCCGTTCCACGCAATGAGCGTTTTTTAAACTGAGAAACATCACTTCGTAGGCAACGCTTGCACGTCATGTATGTATATTTTTTTCTTATTTATAAGGGTCTTTTTTCATCGCCCATTTCTTTCTCCCCCTTTCCATACTCACATATTTCTCCATTACATATCCTGACATATAATTATTAGTTTAATATTACATTATTTTAAAATTTAAATTATTATTTTTTATTCATACTGTTTCTCTTTTGTAATGACTATATTTTTTTATATATTACCTATACTCTTAACTATGTTTTTAATATATTACCGTCATATATCAACTCATAATTGTTAATATTTAAAATTTTAATTGTTCACATATTTTTCCTTTATCATTTTTTTTCATTTACTGAGTCTCTATTTATATATTCTCATTACAATATTATCATCTCAATTATGTCTACTTCCATACTTTATAACTATCATCTTAATTTTGTTTATTTCCATACTTTATAACTGTCACCTTATTTCCATACTTTATAATTGTCATCTTATTATCATTTTACATTTAATATTATTTATGTTCCCATAATTTATTACTGTCATATTATTATTATATACCTAACGCATTATTAAGTCTAATTACATTGGTTGTTATCTTGTTTCTTTTAGCCCTGATGAAGGCCCACATTGTAGGCCGAAACGTCGGCACATAATAAAAATAACTCTTATTTTTAATTGTGTGGTTTTAATTTATGACCGCACCCCCAACCATCTTCCTCATCTAATTTCTCTACGGTCAACAAAACTCCATCATTGAGAATATTTTATAGCATACTGGGAGAAGAGAGATCCCACGATAGTTGTTACAATCCGACCTCGGTCCTTTTTTGTGAATCGGAATAAGTATTGATTCTTTCCATTCTTCTGGCATTTTTTCAGTTTCCCAGATCTTTTTAACTAAAAAATGTATTTTGGAAACGCCCGCTTCTCCACACGCCTTGATTAATTCACTCGTGATATTATCATTTCCTCCAGCCTTATAACGTTTAATTTTCCTATCGCCATTTCAACTTCCTCTTTACTCGGTGCGTCTATCCATGGTTCAGCGCTCTGATATTCAGAGAGAGGAGATTGATTATTATTTTCCGTATTTAAGATGCCGTCAAAGTGTTGTTTAAATTTATTTAATATCTCAGAAGGATCCGCAATTATATTGTTATTTGCATCTTTAACCGCATTCAATAGAGGTTCAAATCTTTTACGCGATTGCTTTATACCTTTGTACATCTCTCTTACGTTATTTTCGTTTCTGTGTTTTTCTATTTCTATTATTTTGCCTTTAAGATACTCTCTTTTCTTATTTTTTAAGAGTTTTGAAGTTTGATTCTTTACTAACCGAAAATAAGCCACATTATTATCGCTTGGATTATTTAAGGAATTCAGTTTAGCGGTTTTTCTTTTTTCGGACATATTTTGACAATCCCTGTCGAACCAAGGTTTGTTCTTTTTATTTTCGATTTTTCCAAGACATAAATTACCGACCTCTTTAATATTATCCCTGATCCCTTCCCATAATTTGTTTACATCCTCGTGTTCCTCGTCTGAAGATTCCAAAGCTTCGAACCGATTTTTTACTTCTATCGCGAACTGTTTTATAATTTCGAGGTTATTCAATTTAACTAAATCAAAATTCTCGGGACGAATATAGTTCGGTGTTCTCTTTTTTGTATTTAGTTTTTGTCGAAGTTTCGCGATTACTAATTCATGATCAGAACCGCATTCTGCACCCCGATACGATCTCACGTTAATTATGCTACTTTGCCATCTGTTTTGTATTAAAACATGATCGATTTGATTCCGTGTTTGTCCATCCGGCGATGTCCACGTATACTTATGAATATCCTTATGTTTAAATGTAGTACTTTTGATTACTAGGTTTTTCGAAATGGCAAAGTTTATTAGTCGGGTCCCATTATCGTTACTATATTCGTGCAAACTTTCTTTACCGATTGTAGGACGATATACTTCTTCCCTTCCAACCTTTGCGTTCGCGTCGCCTATTATTATCTTAATGTAATTTCGCGGTAATTTATCGTAAACCGACTCTAGTTTATCATAAAATTCGCATTTTACTTCATCCTCACTGTCTTCGGTGGGAGAATGAATGTTTATAAACGCGATTTTAAACCAACGCCCTTGAAATATAGCGACCGATATTCTTTCACTAAAGAACTGTACGTCCCGTAATGCGGAAAGAAATCTATTCCTAATTAGAAACCCGGTACCTAAACAATAATTAACGCTCCCCCCGTACCAAATAGTATACTTTCCTTCTGTTAACGAACCCTCCCCTGGCCAGCGAACCTCTTGTAATGCAACGATATCTAAGTGGTACCCCTTTACTTCATTCGCGACCGACTTTAACCCACCTGCCGTATTTAAACTTCTAACGTTCCACGTCCCTATTGTTAGATCTCTAATTTTCATCTTGCGCCATGATTCCCCTGAAGCAGTCCCCACCCGGAGACCCGAACGGGGGACTAGTTTACCTCCGGATAATGAGCGTTTTACCTCAGAGGAATCCATGACTTTTGGTGATATTTTGTGAACTAAAATATGTGAGTAGGGCGTTCGAACCTACGTCACACCCTCCAGCAAGCCTGGGGGGCCGCTCTCATTGTTGGTCAGCGAGTCCATCGGACTTAGCCGGGAGGAGCTTCCGAGGAAATTCCACCGACCATCCCCACATCCGCCACCCGTGGGACGCTCCCCATACGCGGTAATGAGATCCGCGCGAGGGACCATCGCAATACTTTCCCTTATTATATATTTCATATATAGGTGAGTAAAATCACGCGGGTGAGGTAAAACCTCCCATCTGAAGCTTAATAACATTTGTCGAGTCCTTAAAGACACATGAGGCCTAGTGTTGTCTTGGTGGAATAGCACTCCTTTTCCGATTTGCCAACTCTGACCGTTTCTCTTCAATTGCCGCTTTCAATTAATTTAACTAGGCGCAGTAAAAGTCCGTATTTATAGTTTGGTTTTGTGGAAAGAGCTCAAAATGTATGGGTCCCTTCTTATCCCACCAAATACTGAACATCACCTTTCTTGGATGCGAACCGGCCTTTGGTGTTGCGAGCGGCGTCGTTTCAGGCAACTCCCAAGATTTTGTTCAGCTGGTGTTGATGTAGAGAGTCCATTTTCTGTCACCAGTAACAACTAGTTTCAAAAATGCATCGTCCACATTTTTTTTTTTTTTTTTGAGCAGCAAATCACAACATGAAATCCATTTAATAAAGTTTCTTTCACTGAGCTCAAGGGGAACCCAAACGTCGTAACGACAGACGTACCCGGCCTTCTTTAGATGATCTCACGGACAGTAATTCGTGTATTGTTTGCGATGACCGTAATAATATCCTCGATGTCAAGAGCTCCGGCTACCCGGGGTTGGTCTTCCAAATTGAAATCTCCTGATCTAAACCGCGAAAACCATTTCTGAACCGTGCTATAAAAAATTGAATCGCTGCCATACACATATACTTATACATATGTATTATCAGCTAATTTACTTGATGCAAAACATTTAGTAGTAAAAATAAAAAGTAAATTTTATTTTTAAAATCTCAACGAACTTTTCGGACAACCCAATAATTTAATAAAATGTTGCAATGACATCTGTAGGACCACTAGCTGGGAACCACTGGTTTAATGTCTAGTTTCACCTAAAAAAAATTCATGATAATCGGTGAGACACGTTTGGGATCATCTTCTACTAAGAAGATTATTCTAATTTCCGACATCATAAGAATAAAAATATATCGCTAAAACCCTTGAAAACTTTACTCATACTGATTAATATTTTCAAGAATGCTCTCAAGCGTATTGATTAGATAAGACTCCAAGGTGTGTTAGTACTAGGCCATTTAGTTAGGATGCAGACTTACTAAGAGAACACTGATGATGATGATGTCCGACAGGGGATTGGAAGGGGAGGCGATGCTGGGATCCAAACCAGGAGGAGACCACGAGGAGACCACCTGCGGGATCTGGTTCATCAAGGGCCACTGTCTTCAGAGGTTCGCCAACAAGAAGGCCTACGTCTTCCTCTACGGTCTTCTGGGCTGCATCTTCTCGGCCGCCTTCTCGTATTTCAACGGAACCATAACCACTTTGGAGAAGAGGTTCAAGATACCAAGCAGAACTACAGGTCAGTATTAATTATTTATTTAAATATTTTTGAAGAATCATTACTGTCACTTACTTATATATGATAATATGATTATAAATGGTAAGGTAATGTTTGTTTCTTTATTTAACGTCACTTTATGCTACTATGGCTAATCGGAGGATGCTACAGCCGGAGTCCTAAATATTGCCTATTCAGGTTTTATTAGGATAGGGAGGTCCCTAACGAGATTAACGAGTACCTGACATCGCTCAGGCTCGAGACCACCTTTCAACATCCTATTTAGGGAAGGCCAATGCCCTGCATCTACATTCTTGCTCCTGTTCTCTGAGTCTTTTGCCGATCTGTGCTGCATAGTCAGCTGCAGCGCTCCAACTCTTCTGATTAGTCATCGTCGAAGCGACTGTTTTCTGGAAATGATTTCGTTCAGAACTTTAGCGTCTAACTCCGACTTTTCTCGATCGAATCCTGAACAACAGAAGACAGTATGTTCCTCTGTTTCTTCCAAGGGATCACAAGATGGACACGATGCCTCCATTTTGATACGGGCGAAGTAGGTTCTGTATCAACCATGCCCAGTAAGCAGTTGAGTGAGGTAGTAATAACTTTTGCATATTAACTTTCCTAAAATCTTTGAC
Source organism: Piezodorus guildinii (assembly GCA_023052935.1). Lineage (NCBI taxonomy): Eukaryota > Metazoa > Arthropoda > Insecta > Hemiptera > Pentatomidae > Piezodorus > Piezodorus guildinii. Next base: position 92,615,326 of record CM041294.1, read on the forward strand.
TTTCCACCGGTGTATTATACATCTGTATTACTATTCTTATTTTCGGAAATATTTTTTGGATTCCTTCACAAACAAATTTTTCCATCTAAAGAAAAACTTGATTGCGACGTGCTTTCCGGAGTTTACGGTTTTCAGGTTTTATTTCTGAACTTTTTTTTTCATACTTCCCTCATGAGATCTTTATATCGTTCAGTTACCTTCTGTAAGTCACTCTATCCTGACAATCTGAATCCTTCCGTCCTGCTGAATCCATGTCGACCGACTGTTCTGCTTGAAAAAAACCCGTCGTGTTCTAGTGCTGGTGGAATCGTCGGAAAATTTCACGGTTTAACCTTTCAGGGCTCATCCTCATGATGTGTCCATAGAATTTGATTCTTCTTATGATGATGTCGGTCAAAGCCTGGATTGTTGCTAGCGAATATTTCTTTGTTGGACTTTAGCCTGTATCCTTCGGGTGTCTTTTTTAGATTTTCCTATGTATTATTCTTTCCACCATTAGAAGCTTTTTCACGCTAGGTCTCTGTCCCATAGGGTATCACGGGTTTGATCACGGTGTTATAGTGCTGAACTTTGGCTTTGATGGTTAGGTTCTTTTTGTTGTAGAAGTTCCTGAGGTCGAAACAGAAACTCTGTAGTTTGGTGACATTTTCTTTAAAGCATTCTCGGTCCGATCTGATATATTGCAGATGTAGTGATATAGTGACTTCTCCTAGGTATCTAAATTTTTGGGTTACCCTTAACTTTCCGCATACGGTGTCGATTGCCTTCTTCTTGTATTTTGAATCCGTGGTCATTAGTTCTTTCTTTTCAGCGAATATTTGTAGATCCGTTTTCCTGGCTATTCTTGAGAGGGCATTTATCTGATCGACCGCTCCTTCCTCCGTTTACGCTAAGAGGGCGAGGTCGTCTGCATAGGCAAGACACTTCACTTTTACATGGTTCTTCTTCGTACCTAGGGGTCGTTTTCTTTCCACAGCTCTCTCATTATCTTATCCTGTACTACATTGAATAGTACCGGGAATAGTCCATCTCCCTGCCTGAGTCCCGTTTTGATTCGGAACGGTTTGCTGACGTGTCCTTGGTATTTGACTTTCGACTAGGTCTCCAATAAGGTTAGTCTTATCAGCGTCCTGGTTTTCTGGAGTACTTCAAGCAGGGTCTCCCTGTATACCGAGTCGTACGCCTTCTTGAAGTCGACGAACGAGATGAACTAGTTGTTTTTGCTCTTGGTTATGTAGTGTCTGGTTCTGTGGTATCATTATATATATATATATATATATATATATATATATATATATATATACATATATATATTTTTTTTTTTTTGTTTCAGGAATAATTACCGTTGGTAATGATATCAGCCAACTGTTCGTCTCTGTGGTTCTGACCTACTACGTCGGAAAGGGACATCGCCCAAGATGGATCGCCGTGGGCCTCTACACAGTGGTTCTCTTCTGCATCATGAACGCTCTTCCCCACTTCTTGTACGGGCCGGGAGAAGACGCTATTAGCCTCTCCTACGAGTATGGAGGCAATGGAGGAGTCAACGTAACGCACGAATCTCAGGGTAAAACTCATCATTTCATGATTTATTTATTATACATTTATCACATAATGACTATGAATATATTGGGTTGTAGAATAGGTTTGTAGCGTTCTTCAATATTTTAATTTAATCCTCTCTGTGTTTGTAAAATCATGTTCACTTGGTCAATAATTTTAACTTATTCTAAAAAAGAATTAGTTCAGGTGCTTTTATGCATCAGGTTCGACCGGGATTCCTTATCTTTAAGTGGTACTTTTTTTGCTCCAAATGGAAGAGAAAAAAAAATTCATTTTCATCATTTAATGATTTTTTATTTTCGAAAAGGAAAATCCGCTGCAGAGACGGTTAACGAAGTTTGCAGTGTGTATGGCGATGATGACTCAGAAGAAAGCAACTTCCGTAAGAGGTTTGCTCGATTCAGAACCGGAAAAGTTTACTTGGAAAACGCAATATGCTCGGGTAGTCCCTCAACTGTTGGTGTTGACCAAATTAAAAATCACCTGAAAGATAGCAATATGTAATAGATCAAAATGTCATACGTAATTGATTAATACTATTTACAAGGAGCTGAAGTTTTTATTGAAATCACCAGTAAAAAACACAACTATCTTATTTTACAACCCAATACTCGTATATTATAAAAGAGCAACTTGTGGCGAGAATTTAAGTTTAACTTGCCAAAGGCTGTGAGCTCGAATCTTAATCTCTAGTTGACTTTTTCAAGCAAATGGTTAAATTCCATCACAGCTCCTCCTCCGGATATGTGAGACCCGTCAGCAACTGGGATCTATTTACAGATGTGGGCGAAGGGAGTAATGACCCTAATTTGTAACATAACATCGAAAATCGCTATGTGGAATCTTTAGACACTCATCGCGCAGCCAAGGGCCTACACAGACTGTCACGTCATCCAGCAACTGCCAAGACCTGTTGAGGACCCGCAACATGGGTTATTAAATAGTTCAATATTTTTTAATCCTTATTTACCGCAACCCGAACCTTCTCACCTTCATATCATATACATTATACAAATAGGTTATTAGGAAGAATGCAATTTGATAATAAATAATTACTTGGTTATTATTTATACCCTGATCTTCCGAAACTGTTTATTACACGTAAACATCAAAACAAGTCAACGTTTCGATGGCCTTCTCCATCATCATGACTCACTTTACTCTCTATCACATTATATTTTAATATTCTTGATAATTTGGCAATAAAACGTTGACTAGTTTAAATGTTTATGTGTGATAAACTGTTTTGGAAGATTTATTTATTTATCATATAACTAATTATATATCATATCCATTGTTCGGTCAACTATTTAATATATAATAAAAAAAATGTTTTTTTTTCATATCCTTTGGTTTTATTATTTTTTACAATATACAATACAAATACGATATGTCCACATGCCACAGATATTTATCCTTCTATTATCCGAAGGTATTCTAGGGAAGATTTCTATGTGCGCTGCATGCACTATTAACGTTTCAAGGGCTAATAAAAAATAAAAGAAAGATAAAAAAAAAAATTATAATTTTATAGTGATGGAGTATTTGTTGAGAATAAATTAAGTAAAAGTTGATTGGTGAAGCGGTCATAGAGTAATAACTCACATGCCTCATACTCCAAGACTTCAACTAGAATAAAAAATAAATAAATAAAACAGTCCTTAAAATACGAAAATCGGGCATATCCTTTGAAATAGTAAAATTAGTCCTTTTCGTGCGTAAACCACTTTTTCTCTCTTATACAGACAGTTAGACTTCTGTTATTTCGGGCCGATTCTTGCATCGGGAAGAGATTAGCGATATTAAAAGTGTCTTTTTTAGTGTAGCAGTCCTAGTTACCAGTTACTTATTTCGATTCGTATCATTTTAAAAGGAGAAAAATGGTGGTTCTCCTCCATTTTGAATTGTATTCTACTAACAAGATATGTCAATTGTTTAGAATCCTTTCAACAAGAATGGCGACTTTAACTTAATAAAAAAATTAAAACAGTCCTAAAAATATGAAAAATCGGGCATATCCTTTGAAATAGTGAAATTAGTCTTTTTCGTGCGTATTCAATATTCATTAATTTATATTATAATGAGTATTTTCGTACAATACTTGTTTTTCCGTAACATATGCCTTTATAATGTTAATATGAGGTCAATTCCAGGATGTGGACCGTTTTTGATGGCCGTCATTTTTGATTCCGACCAGTTTGAGGTGGTAGACAAAACAAATGTTGTTTTACAAGTTGACAAGATGATACGCATTTTTCGGCTCTAGCTCTTGGGCTGTCAGTATTCTATTGTGGGTGGTGCAGGGATTAAGCTGGAATCAATGGAGTCACAGTATTCTAATTTTACGAGATAATATTTTTCCAAACCTGGAGGTCCCGCCAGTGTTATTATTTTGTTTATGTTATTTGAAGATTATAAATGACGCAGTATCTAACTAAAATTGACGAATGTTGTGTGTTAGACAGGCAGCGACTGTGTCAGGCAGACCCTCGCAAATGTAATTCAGGTTCGGGGAATCTGGCTCCACAGGTCATCTTGTTCCTGGCCCAGCTAATTTCCGGGGTCGGAGGTTCCTTGTACTACACGCTCGGGGTCTCCTACATGGATGACAACATCAAGAAGTCAAAGACTCCAGTTCTGATAAGTGAGTAAAATCATATTAGCTGTTAAGTTTATAGAACTATAATTCTTATAAAAACTGTACAGTAACATGTAAATAATGATTACATTCTTTATTTTTCTGAAGAGAGGAAGCTAGGGGAAAGGTGAGAGTTTCATACTTTCTTATGCATTAATGACAAATCGAACCGAGTGTCCTATAGGCCTGTGGTTCCACCCAAAATGCGCGTTAGGGATGGTTAGGGATGGTACTCCTCCGTACCCGAGAAACCCCGCATGATAAGGTAGGAGTGGTAGGAATAAAAAGAAAAATCCGTTTCCAATTAAAAAATAGGACCCCTTCATCTAAAGATTGCAATGGCAAAGACCCCTTAAATCTTAAATATTAGATATTGTATTGGGTGCGGTTCTTAGAGAAGATGAATGAACTATTTATAATTTATTATTACAACAAAGAAAACATAGATTGTAACCTTTTTGTTATCAATCTTACATATGATCGATGTATGAAATATATAGTAAGGGAAAGTATTGCGATAGTGAACATTTTCGAATTCCAGTTTTCAACGGAAATACACGTTTTAGAGTCCCCTGAGTCCAAACGACCAGGTCCCGCCAAAAGGTCTGTGTGTGCGTGTGCGTGTGCGTGTATGAGTGTGTGGTAAATCCGGCGCGAAAACGAAAAGTCCTATAAAAATGAAATTTCATATTTAAGACAACTATGCACCCGAGATGTTACAGCAACTTTTTCATTAAAATCGGCTAACTAGAAGAGCCACTTTATACCATGCATTTTGCACCTTTTTACGATTTTCTCAAAAACGGCTCTAACGATTTTGATTAAACTCGCTATATTGATGTAAATTTTAATGAGCTTTAGTATGATGTTTCATTCTGATTGAAATATTCTTCTAGGGCTTAAATGGCTATATTTCTAAATTTCTTCCTTTAAAGAACCTTTAATTTTGTAGATTTAAAAAATTTGAAACATCATCTTATTGGCATTGGTAAATAACGGGTAAATATGCAAGTTGAGCGAATTTGATTAACAACTAAAGGGGAAAAGTGCAAACATATTTTTATGCATTTTTTTTGTTGTTGTTTTTGAACACAAGAATAGTAATTTAGATGTATAATATACCGTTGGATAGCAAAAAAATTTAGAAAAAATATTATGTAATACACGGAATTCTAAAGGTTAATGGAGAGTGATGAAAAGCCGATAAAACTAACTGATTGTTGTTGATATAAATGTAATATATTATTTAATAAAACACGTGTTTCTATTGAAATTCAAAATAATTAATTCTTTAACAATTTATTTGTATCTTTAAATGTATTTAAAAATTCTAAAATTCATTTTAACAACGGAGTTAAGTTAATGTTTGTGTTGCCCGCCACAGTTTTTTTTTCAAGCACATGGTTTCTCGAGTATTATCATGTTACAATATAAATATAGATTTTTAGTGGGATTAACGCGAAATATCATTGCTACCGAAACTATGTATTCCGAAAATGGTCTAGTAGGAAGATTGTAAATAACGCAAAAAAAGTATACATCATTACGCGAAACATTGAATTACTTTTTTTTTTTTTTTTTAACAAACTTTTATTGATAAAATTACAATCTGTCCCAATTTGGACATCAATAGTAGTGCTGAAAGATATCATACATACTACATTCATACAATATTTACACACCATAAAATTACAATAAAATATATACACAATAATGAATCAATACAATAAGTCAAGAATTCTCTTATACCTATATACACATACACACACTCATACATACATCACATTGAGTGGAGAATCTAGCCAGTGCTAGAACTCCAATATATTTACAAAAGGTCGCGGGGCCACTGCCGTTTCAACCTTCTAGGTGGGTTGTATGGATGAGTGGAGCTGGATAGGGATTGGGCTAGAGGATTAGGATGATGAATGAGATTCTGGTGGAATTAGGAAAATTTGGATGGAATTAGGTCTGAAATAAAAGGAACATTAAGGTCGTTGTGCAAGGTATAGTTGGAAACATAATAAGGAGCATTTACTATTGTACGGAGGACTTTGGATTGAAAGGATTGAATGCGTTTGATGTTAGTACGTTTAGCTGTCCCCCACAGTTCAAGTCCGTAGGTCCAGATGGGCTTCAGTATTGTCCTGTAGATTAATAATTTGTTGTCAACTGTAAGCTTAGATTTTCTGTTGAGTAGTCGGTATAACTGTCCAAATCGTCGGTTGAGTTCTTGTCTTTTAAGTCTTGTATGTGGGTTCCAAGTCAATCTTTTGTCTAACAGTAAGCCAAGATACCGGACTGTATCTGAAGGAGGAATTGGAATGGAATTGAAGTAAACTGGCGGACAGGAGTTTCGTCGAAGAGTAAAGGTTACGTGTTTGCATTTGGCTTCGTTCACCTTTATGCGCCAAGCATTACACCAGTCTTCGATAAGAGAAAGGTGTCTTTGCAGGTTTAAGGATGCTGTTTCAGGATTGGAACTGGATGATAGGATGGCGGTATCGTCTGCAAAAGTTGCCAGAAAGGTATCAGGATGTGTAGGAATATCAGCAGTGTAAAGGATGTAGAGGACGGGTCCCAAGACACTGCCTTGAGGAACACCGGCCTCAACGGGATAAAGGTTAGAAAATTCTACACCACAGCGAACGCGGAAGGAACGGTTTGAGAGATAGGATCGGAGAATGAGGTATAGAGACTGGGGTAAATGGGTTTTCAGCTTGAAGAGTAATCCAGTGTGCCATACCCGGTCAAAAGCTTGCGCAATGTCCAGAAACGCACCAGAACAATACGCATTCAAGAGCTGAGGAAATATGGTCTACAACTCGGAGCCCCTGTTGAACTGTGGAATGTTGAGGACGGAATCCAAACTGATGGGAAGGAAGATTTTGAGATTCTAATATGGGTAGGATACGTTTAAGAAGAAGCCTTTCGAAGATTTTTGAGAGGATGGGGAGTAGACTAATAGGCCTGTAGGATGAAGTGTTGTTGGAAGGTTTGCCTGGTTTTAGAAAAAGAATGATAGTGGAATGTTTCCATAACAGAGGAAAATAGGTGGTGCGTAGGATGCAGTTGTAAATATAAGTAAGGAATATAATAGCTTTCTGCGGAAGTTGTCGGAGGATCTGGGGAGTAAGGAGATCATGTCCAGGAGATTTACGGAGGGTCAGTTTGTGGAGAAGATATTTGACCTCAGAGGGATTAATAGCTTTAGGAGGTAGGGAAAGTGGGATAAGAAAGTCTTGCACTGTTGCGGTGTGATTGGCGTGGGATTCCGGGTGAGGAGTGAAAACTTTGGAGAGGTGTGTGGCGAATTCCTCGGCTTTATCTTCATCAGACGCAGCCCAGGAGTCATCACCACGTCGGAGAGGATGGGAAACTTGATGGTATTTTAGGATCTTTTTCGTGACATTCCACAGGGAATTATCACGAGCTGATAGAGAGGAGAGGTAGGAATTAAAGGACTGGGAACGGAAGGTCGCCAACTCCCTCTTCAATTGTCTACAATAGAAGTTATAGGAGCGGCGATCTGTTGGGTGTCGGGTGCGCTGCCATAATGATCTTGCTCGGCGTTTGGTATGGATGAGGTCTATAATATGTTGTGGAAAATGATTTTGGTGAGGATTTATATTGGAGTGTTTAGGAGAGGAGGCATTCCAGACAGCTTGTTGGATGGCGGTGGTAAAGGAATAGACGGAATTATCTAGGTCATCTGGGGTTTTGAGGGTTACTCTGAGGTCAATGTTATCGGTCAGGATTTGGCGGAAAAGGTTCCAGTTGACAGGGCCTCGGATGAATGATGGTGGAATGGGTTTTGGAATTGGAGTGAGAGATACTTTTAGGATCAGTGGACTATGGTCTGAGGATAGTTCATCAAGGCGAGTTACAGACAAGTTGAGTGAGCCTAATCCGCTGTGGATAAAGAAGTCGAGGATGTCAGGATTGCGGTTAGGATCGGTTGGCCAGTAGGTAGGGGAGTCAGGAGGCAGGATATTAAAATTTCGGGAGTTCAGTGCAGACAGCAAATTTCGTCCCCGAGAATTCGTGGTTCTGGAACCCCACTGCTGATGCTTGGCGTTTAAGTCTGCACCCAGAATGAAACGATTTCCTAAGGAATTCAGGAAGGATACAAATTCGGAATTGGAAATGGAATGTTTAGGAGGGCAATACGCAGATGTGAGGGTTACCGGAAAGGAAAAAGTCTTGATTACTATGGCTGTGGCTTGTAGGAAATCATAGGTGGGAAGTGGGAGTAAATGATGAGAGAGGGATTGGTGGACAATGATAGCAGAACCGGCATGGGCTTTGCCGTCTGGGTGGTCAGTACGGTATGTCATGTATTGCGGTATTTTGAAGTACTGTTTAGTCGTTAGTCTTGTTTCAGTTATAAGTGCAATATCGATTGTTTTTTCTTGCAACAACGCTGTCAGTTCGTCAGTATGATTTCTAACACCATTCGCATTCCAAAGGAGAATGGATAAGGAGTTAGGTGAATTCATTTAAGGATTTTTCAAGGCAGGGATTAGATTTGATACAAGATTTGTAAGGAGTGATATAAGCGGCATAACAAGAGATTTGATTTAGGAGATGAACGATGACATTAGACTGGTAAGATCTGTGACGTTTGATGGTGGAGGGATATGAGAAATTTGATGTTGAGGAGTTTTTTGAAGATTAGGTAAACTTTGAGGGATAGATTGTTGTACAATAGATTGAGAATGTTGAGGAAAAAGTTGTTCCGGCAGTGCCTCGACTTCATGACTCTGGTTTCCACCTCCAAGCAAGTGGGCAAATGACACATTAGAATTTACAAGTTTAGGTGGTTCTCTTCTGCTTCTGCTTGGTATAGCTGTTTCATTCGGATCCTGAGGTTTTTGGTATCTGGTTCTGAGTTTCTTGTAGATTTCGCATCCCTTGTAGTTAGCCGGGTGGTCCTTGAGGCACAGAGCACATACAGCGGGTGTTGACCTTGATCTTGTACATTCTTCTGATTTATGCTGTTCACCGCATTTCACACAGCGTGGTATGTGATGGCAATAACTTTTGGTATGACCATATGCCTGACAGTTATGACACTGAACTATTTCTTTCTTTGTGTAAGGTTTTTCAACTTTTACACGGGTATAGTACAGTCTACTGAGGTCATAGATTTTTTCGACTCCTGCTGATGGTTCCAAGTCCACGAAGAATAGAGGCAGTGGACTTTTATCTTTTAGAACGTTGGTGACTTGCCTCACTTGGAATCCTAATTCTGTCAGTTCTTCTTTGATAGCTTCAACCGGTGTTGAGGAATGTAGGTTTCTGATTACGACCCTTAATGCTCTCTCCTGGCGCAGCTGATAAGTATGAAAGTCAGCTTTGGTCTCAGTCAGATATTTTACAATCTTTCTGTAAGTTTCAGCAGTAGTCGGAGATATTTTAGTATCATTGGTTCTACTTATACAATAATAACTATTAGGATCAGTTACTTTGTTTAAATGCGCACACATCAGTTTAAAATTTTTAATATTTTTAACAAATATTGGTGGAGGTAGTGGTTCCCTGGGTATAGGAGAAGATTCCATGGTTTCTTTTTCATTTTGGAGGATCTCAAATGGATTCGGTGTAAAAAACGGGGATTCATCAGTTATTCCTTGTGATGATGTGCTGGGCTGTGGTTCAGATCCTAATGAGGTAGCTGACGCGGTCGCTGGTGGAATAATTTTTTTATTTTGTTCACGGCGGGGTCTCTGTTTTGTTGGAGACGAGTTAGAACCAGCAGATCTAGATCTTTTACTTGCAGACTTTGAGGACATGACTTGATGAAAATATCTCATTGATTAAGAAAATAATAATAATAAATAAATAATGAGATAAGAATTAAAGATAAAAGAAAGATAAGTTAAAGAAAAGCAAGCCCCAGCTTGCCGAGCTAGCGGCAATCAGCTGATCAGTGACCCTCCTTTCACTTTTTCGTGATTGTACAAAGTAAATTATAACTTCGCTTACCGAAATTTCTCCAATATTCACTGCCGTAGTATTCCTGAGGTCTAGTGATGTTCTCCAGACTGAATTCAAGCGAATTCCTACTGAAAAAAGCAAAAATCTGAGAGACGATGTAACGTATGACTGTTATCATCGAGCGCATCAGCTGATTTTGATTGAATTACTAAAATTTAATATTAATACTTGATATGTATTTATGAAAATACTAAATAAGAAATCGAATATTGTACATTATCTTATGTGAATACATTTTTCCTTTTCATCACTTATTTCTCAGTCTGCTGGAGTTCCTCAATGTATTGGGTTGATGCAAAATTAATGCAGGTTTTTAGTAGGTATTGTAAATACGCCATATCTTTACTTTAACCATATATATTTAATCAAAATAATTTCCATCTGAATCAATGCACTTTTGCCAACGTTCAACAAGCTTTCTTATTCCACCAGAAAAAAAAATCCGAATCCCTGGACTCAATGAAATCACGAAAAGAATTTTCAATGTCGTCCTGGTTTTGAAAATTTTTCTCCCTCAAAAAGTTGTCCAGATGCCTGAAAAAGTGGAAGTCTGTAGGAGAGAGGTCAGGTGAATAAGGCGGATGTTGGAGAACTTCGTAGCCCAACTCGTGCAGTCGTCGAAGCGTTGGTTGTGCAACGTGTGGTCTGGCGTTATCGTGGAGCAGGATCGGCCCCTTCCGATTCATCAATGCTGGGCAAAGACGTTGCAATTTTTGATTCATGCTGTCAATTTCTTGACAGTACTTGTCAGCAGTTATAGTCTCACCTCGATTGAGAAAGCTTTGACCTCAGCTGGTCGTTGTCCAGAGTAAGATGACGGCCCCGAGCTTCCTTGTCTTCGAGGTCGAAATCTCCTCTGCGAAACTTCTGGAACCAACGCTGCACCGTGCATTCATTAATAGCCCCCTGACCCCACACTTCATTAATATTACGAGCCGTTTGCGCAGCGCTGTGCCCTAATTTAAATTCGTAAAAATAAATTTGACGAAAATCGCACTTTGACATTTTCGATTCAAGACCTTTGAACACACTGAACAAAACGATTTTACTAAACAAATTCATGGTGAAAGAGAGGGTATTAGATAAGGTTTGTTTTGGTATAATAATGATCAATGTTAGGATTAGCTTTGTTTACACAATTGGAATTAAGATATTGCAATAGAGGAAACCTGTATTAATTTCGCATCAACCCAATAGTATCCTAGGACCCATTCTTTACACAGTCTATAGACCTGATGTTTCAACCCATCCTAACACCTTCCTTTTTACCTATTGTGATGATAGTTGTGTATTATCAGTCAATACCGATCCTTTTGTTTCGTCCCACATCACAGACTTCGAAGTATGATTTCAGATCCGGAGAATAAAAATTATTTCCAACAAATCCCACTAAACAACTTTTGCCCTTCGTGGTAAACCTATGACATCCTGCCCTACAGTATCCTACAATAGCATTCCTCTTGTCTCTCTTGAACAGATATCCATATCCGATAATCAGATATACAAGACTGAAATGACAAGAAACTCCTCGAAGATACCAATTACTACAACACTTACTAGACAAACGTTCAAAACTGTCAGTATATTACAAAAGACTCATTTACATCACTATTATCAGACATATTCGAAAACATTGACTCCTGCGTTGGGACCCTACTTAACCATCTAATTCTTCCCGCATATAATCCTGAATGCCACTTATTTTGCGGCTAATTCAACACTTACTGGACAAACGCTCAAATCTTCCACATTACTACAAAAGATTCATCTACATGACTATCATCAGGACTTACGAAGCAGAGCTTTGGTGCTTCTAATTATTCCCTTATCCAATATTTACAATCCAAAATCCTCAATGCTCCTTATTTTGTCACGATTACACTCATCCATAATAACCTCAATGTTCCAAATGTCGCTGATTTGGTTCGAACCAGGATCTCTCCTTCTATAAAAAACTTTATTTCCACTCTAAGCCACTAGGTTTCTATCTTAGCATTTTCTTCGTTCCTTGATAATTCTCCGAAGCGGCTGAAAAGAAGATACCTCGAGACCTTGTTTAGATTACCAAATAGAGTGCTGCCATGAACAGTTTCTTTGCATGTTTTTTATCATATAGCATATTTAATAGTTGTGAATTTCAATAAAGAAAAAAGAAAAATGTCCTTTAAGCTCATTATTCTCGAAATTCTAAAAATTGACTAGTTTTAAGGTTGTTATTGTGCAGTAGAAGTCATCTGTCAGTGATCACAAGCAATGATATAACTTAGAATGTTAAATGTGTTTTTGTAGAGCATACCTGATTCTTATTAAAAGCAAATGCTTCAATATTTTACATTAAGGTAATTTAAAATTGTTTTCCAATTACCCATTGTAGAACCCCTGAAGATCGTATACGGGGTTTCGTGGACCGATTAGATTCAAGTAACCGACCTAGTCCAACCAGAGTGGGATGGGTCGGCCGAAATTAATTCAGTTCAACACCAATAAATAAATTTGAACAAGCCCAGGCAGAACTTAAACCAATGTTGAGAGACTTTCAGGTCGCTAATTTTACTACGCCGTGACTCACGATTATCATAACGTTACGTAACTCGCGTTACCGAAAATTTTAGATTGCACAATTCTGCTTCAAGAGCAGATACTTGAAAATACTGGTAGTGAAGATTCAGCGATCGATAAACGCTGATATTACATGATTGTTCGATTTTGTTTGAAAATAGTTTTTGGAATTTCATTACATAACAGGCTATTGTGAAGATGATTTTGGGCCCGGGTAAAGTATTAGAACAATCTAGGCCAAACTGCACGAATCTAAGCATCTGATTTGCAACTTCGCTGTTTTCTTCTTAGCAAAGTCGGTACATGAAAGAAAATAGCATGAGCTGCAAAAATGTAATAGGCTTTATGATTCATGCTCGTACTTCTTATTTATTTATTACTTCTTATCTGATGAACTAATCTCTAAGGTGGATTGTTTATCTTGTTTGTAATATGTCAACAACTATATACAGTGAGTGTCCAAAGTATTCGGAATTCACTACCATTCCGTAATTTACTTGCTTTTAACTTATTTTTTATGTTCTTAAGGAGTTGTTAACAACTTTATAATGTTAGATGAAAGGTAAACAATTGCTAAAACCAAAAATCACATCAATAATTTTATTTTTAACGTTTTGAACGTTCATTTACGAAAAAATTAAAAGTTGTTGATGTCAATAGTATCAAAAGTATTCGGAATTAGATGATTTCTTAATTATATCAATGCAGAGATCGTAAAGTAACACCCAGTTGGTAATTTTTTTTGTACAATTATACATTTTAGCCTACTAGGAATTGATCTTACTCGTTAATTGATTGTTTGGCGAGAAATATTATTCCAGTCAAGCACTCATTGTTCCTTGAGGCCATTTTCATTTTGAATATAGTGATTTTTCTTTTTAGTAGGACCCACAAATAGTTAATTCAATTGAAAAGAATTAATGGAAGAGGGATTTCGAGAACTTTTTGAAAATTTTGCAGCAACTAAATCTGAATAGATAACGTATAAATGTCCAGAGTCATGGTCCCGCAGATGTTAAAAATTTAATTTATTCGTAATTTGTCATCTAATTTTAATTATACCTTTTCATACTGAAATATTAGACTAATTTATCCAAAATTTGGTCCAAGAATCCAAGCTTATCAACCTCTTTCAAACAAAAACAGCCCTAACCATCATTGGTTGCTCAAGGTGCTTTACTGCATTCTAAATTCTTTGTTTGGTTTTCTCTAAACAATAATTTCTGCATAAGAACCTTGTATTTTTGTATGGGACAACCCTGTAAACATTATAATTCCGAATATTTTTGACACTGAATGATCTTGTTTGTTTGTTTATTTATTTAACGTCACTTTATGCTACTATGGCTAATCGGACGACGCTACAGTGGGATTCCTAAATTTTGCCGATCCAGGTTTTATTAGGATATGGATCTTTAACGAGTACCTGACATCGCACAGGCTCGGGACCACCTTTTAACGTCCCCTCCAAAGGACGGCATAGCTAAGGATTTTTTACTCTCATTAAAAAATCCTAGGACCACCTGCGGGTTTGAACCCGTGACCTTTGGCATAGGAGGCTGTTTTGCTAGCCACCCAGCTACAAGTGATCCCTGAATGATCTTGTAATTTTACATTATTAATCGAATATTTAAGAAAAGAATATACTATTCGGTTATCTTGTTATATATTTTGCTTGATGGGAGTCTCTTTTAGATATTAATTAGTTTAAAAGAATAATACATATTAGTAGTTGTGAAAAATACTTATTAAATGAAAATAAATGCGAATTCCGTGTGCTTTTGACACTCACTAGGGGTACTCACAACGTTTGCTATAGCATGCTATTTGTGCTATTGTGCTAAACCCATCAATTTTATACAGGAAATAACTGTAGAAACTCGACGGGTTTAGCAAAATAACACAAATAGCATGCTATAGTAAACGTAGTGAGTAACCCTACTGTATGTAAACTCTTGTTGAAAATAGGGGTCACCCATAGCGTAGTTGCTAGCATAACAGCTTTCTATGCCAAAGGTCGCGGGTTCAAGCCTGCGGGTGGCCCTAGGATTTTTTAATGGGAGTAAAAAATCCTTAGTTATGTCGTCCTTCGGAGGGGACGTTAAAAGGTGGTTCCCGAGCCTGTGCGATGTCAGGTACTCGTTAAAGATCCCTATTCTAATAAAACCTGGATAGGCAAAATTTAGGACTCCCACTGTAGCATTGTCCGATCAGCCTTAGTAGCATAAAGTGACGTTAAACGAATAAACAACAACTCTTGTTGAAATCACCTTTGTATTGTATTTGCTATTGCAATGTGAATATGGAAGAAAATATCATCGACTTTATTTATTCATCCATTTATAATATTATCATTTATATATATATATATATATATATATATATATATATATATATATATATATATATATATATATATATATATAAATAATAATAATAATATATATAAATGTATTTTATAGTATTTTTCACAACTACTAATATGTATTATTCTTTTAAACCAATTAATATCTAAAAGAGACTCCCATCAAGCAAAATATATAACCAGATAACCGAATAGTATATTCTTTTGTAAAATATTCAATTAATAATGTAAAATTACAAGATCATTCAGTGTCAAAATTATTCGGAAATCGTGGTATCCTGTTGTTTAATAGTTTCATATGTTGATATTCTCACTAATCTTCGACATAACTTTATGTTCTAAAACCATTCTTCTTCCTCGTGTATCTGTTACAGAACTTTGTATATAAATGTTTTAAAATAAGGCGTTTAAGTAAAAACTCAACGATCGAACAGCGCCTTCGAATAATTTTTACTTCTATTACTATTGTTCATTTTGTAACAAAAGTGTAATATATCTCAATAAATAAATAAAATTTTCTTCGTGTACATGAGTAGCAATTTATCGTGGTTTCTGCCGTTAGTAAGCTAAAGATTTTAGGACAAATGTCATCATAAATTCAAATTAGTATAAGGTAATGGAGTGATGAAAAGTGGATAAAACTAACTTATTATTCTACATAGTAAGTTCTATTGTTAAATTATTTATTCATACATACATACATAGTTTGCGCAGCATCCCGTTAACGGGTCAAGGCCTCCTCTAAAAGTCTCTGCCAGTGGGCCCTGTCTGTTGCTGCAATGCTCCAGTTCCTAATGTCTAGGAGAGTATTTGCATCCGCCTCGACGGAATCAGCCCCCCTCACATCCGGCCTGCCCACTCTTGGCTTGCCATGAAGTTCCTGGACCACTGTCTTCTTGGTAATCCCATCTTCCTTCATCCTCACCACGTGACCCGCCCATTGGAGTCTCCTTATCTTGATCCACTTAACTATTTCCACTTGATCCAGAGATCGCCATACTACCTTGAGAGTTCCTGGTTCTTCCTCCTTCTCCAGGTATCTCCCTCTCGGATCGGACCGAAAATTCTTCTTAATATTTTCCTTTCAAACATGTGAAGCATTTTCTTACTGGCTTTAGTGAAGGCCCAGGTTTCTGATCTATAAGTGAGAACCGGGTGAATCAGAGTCCTATATAAGCCAATCTTAGTTTTGTTTGAGAGGTGTCTGCTTTTGAAGTATTTTGCAAGTCTAAAATACCTCCCATTTTCCGCAGCAATTCTTCGGTTGATCTCCTGGGACAAGTCATTCAGAGCACAGGTAAACGAAACCTTGCACTCTCTCGAATCTGTATGGCCCAACTTCAAAAAATCCTTTACCTGCCTCTGTTGGTCCTATTCTTAAGTACTTTTTCTTGGCTTCATTGATGACCAAGCCAAGACTTTTTGCTTCTTGTTCCAGAGCAAGGAACACTTCTTTAAATTATTTAATTTATATTAAGTTAAATTACTTAATTTACAATAAATGTTTCCATTGAAACTCAATGTACTTCTTCAAACTTTATTTAAAAGTTCTTCAATTAATTTTAATAGCGGGGTGCAAGTGAAAGTCAGATAATTTTAGTTTTCCCTTTCACTTACCTTAGTATGGAATATACAATGAGCGAAAAAATTTCATTATGAACATTTTTGAATTCGAATTTTCAAAGTAACTACAAGTTTTAGGATATCCTGATTCAACCATGAAATAGCCTAAAATAGTAAAATTGTCTCTGTTTGTCTAAATGTATATTTGGTAAGTCAAACTCAAAAATGAAATAGCATATTTACAAATTTAAGTTCATATAAAAGTTTAAAAATTAATATAAAGAAGCGAGGCTTGTGAATGCCATTTGTTGAAAGCACCAGATTTTTTTAAAAGTTTGTTTCCCAAGTGAGATGAATATGACTTACTATGCTTTATAAATAGTTAAAATCATTTGAATCAGAAAATTAATATTTAAAGGAAATACCTTTAAAGAAGTTTATATTAAAAAACTTAGGTTCTTGATACATGACTAAAAGAAGATTCCCATGTCAACAGATAAACACAATGACATCATGTCACAACAAACAAACTATTTGTAAAAATAAAGTATTATTTTTACATTATTTACTTTTTTTTAAACAAGAAAATTTATATATAAGTTTATACTTTAGTTTCATGTTTATATTTCTTTAATTATATTCTTTAAAAAAAAAGAAAAAAACAAACAATAGAAATCAATAAATAAAACTTTTTCCTACTCACTTCTAATTCTAAAATTTAAAATGCAACATTATATTAACATTTTAATATTTTACTAGGTTGTTCATCCTTAAATTTAACAAAAAAAATTATATTATTTTACAATAAAAAGAACGGAATTAAGGCTGGATGATGGAGTTCACCAGTCACCATTAATATCTTGAATACTATAGAAAATTACAAAAAAAAATAAAAAATAAATAAATAAAAAAAAAATAAAAAAAATTGGAAAGGGAAACCTTCTCAACATAGAGATTATGGTTTCCTGGAGAATTTATATCCCAAAAAGAATGCAATAGGACTACGAGGTATAGTTACTTGATTTTATTTTGGATTTGTAGAAAATCTGGTTATCTTTCAACTGAGTACCATAGAATAATGTTCTGGGAAGATATATGGTTTTTGGGTTACTTCAAAAACTGATATTTTTTTAGGTTTATAATAATAGTATAAAAACAAAATATGTCTGTCTTACTGTTATCAAACCTTACTTGATGTAAAGATATAGCATAGTCCAGCTATTGTAGAAATAATCCATTAAAATGCTCTATTACAGGTTTTTCTTATTTCATAAAAATGTTGGGACCTGCCATAGGGTATGCCCTCGCTTCTCTTTGCCTCAAATTTTACATATCGCCAACTTTAACTCCGAAAATAGACAATAAAGATCCCAGATGGCTTGGGGCTTGGTGGATAGGTAATTTTAATATTAAAAAAAATGTTTTATTACTATATTTATTTGAGATTTTTTAATTACAATATTTCCCAAAATATTAGGTTGGTTGATACTTGGCATTATAATGTTTATTTGCGCTTCATTGCTCGGCCTTTTTCCTAAAACTCTGCCGAGAGCCGCGCTCAGGAGGACTCAATCTCAAGACAAATCAAAAGAGGTCGAAGAAATGCCAACATCACTTCAAGGTAATTCTTTATATATACAATGATTTTCAAATTTGTATTTTATAACAAAAATATCAATTTAAATAATGATATTTTTAACAAGATTTAACCAACAAAGCATGAACTGATCCTATATATAAAGTGGCTCCTTCCCCCACCCCAATTCGCAGACAATATTTCCTAGGATCATGCCTTTACCAAATCATTAACTCCCAACACCCTCCATACATTCACAGTCTCCTACAATTTAAATCTTCAGTCCACTCAATTGAAACAAGATCGCGCCATTCCGACCTTTATTTTTCTACCCATAAAACTTTTGATGCGTTCTTTCCTTGTCCGCACCTCTACTTTCTAGAATTCCCTAACGACTCATATCCGCCATGCTGCTTCTCTGCTTCTCTCTCCTCATTCAAATCCAGTTTTTTCCAATACCTTTTATTATCCCAAAAAGGCGCTTAAAAACTGTGATATTTATATTCCTGACATCAAATATTGAAAGAAGAGTAATATTTGTTCATTGTCTATATTTAAACGCTGTAGTATATTAAGTTATTCTTAATTTTGTTCAACACAATATTTTCTAAGAATTGTTTTTATTTTATTTCACCATTGTATATACTTTTTTTGTGTAATTAGTAATTAATTATGTTCCTTCTGTCTGTTTGCCAGACATGTTGTATATTTCAACTGTACAATTCTGTTATTCTTAGGGAACCCAGTCCCAGAATAAAAATTATTTTCTTTTCTATTCTATGTCACTTATGTTTGGAGAAAAGAGCTTAAGTCTTGGAAGGAGAAGTTTACAGAACAATTTTTATTTCTTTATTGTTTGTTTATTCATTTAATGTCACTTTAATAATCAGATGATGCTATAATGGGAGTACTAAATTTTGCCTATCCAGATGACTTAAGACCTTTTGCCTAAACCCCAGTGACATAAAACTGTAATTTGGCCAATTGACTAATTATACTCTAGTCTTGTTTTGTATATTAAAATTACTTTTTCTACAAAATATGTGTTTTATTTCTTCTTATTATCAAGTGTTAATCACTTCCTCATTATTATTACTGTGTTTATTTACTTTTATTGATTTTCACTGATCTAATTATTTTGTCTTGTATGGTGTAGTTTTTAAAAATTTACCTTTTAAAATTGCCTGAATACCTTATAATGAAAATCACCTATTTGTATCATGCCTTGTACTTCATCTGGTTAAACCAGAGGTTACAAAAGTAAATCAATATTGAAAAGTCTAAAACATAAATAATTCAATTTTCAGAATAAATGCAATTATAATCGATTAAATGAGGTATTTTATGTACAATAGTAAACAATAATCATTTTATCTAAATGATAAAATAAAAGTTCTAATACTTCAATTTTCAGACATGTTGCAGACATTTAAACGGCTTTTAGCAAATCGAACACTGATGTGTAACAATTTCGCAGCTGTTTTCTATTTCATGGGTTACATGCCCTATTGGGTATTTATGCCGAAATATATCGAAATAATTTACAAACAATCGGCATCAAAGGCAAGTCTTATTACAGGTATATATATTTTATTATTATATCAAATTTCTTATCGAGCATTGAGTAAAAAATTTATATCTTTTTGTTTGACATAATTTAACATCATCTATTACTTTTTATTTTATTACTTTTAGGTACTGTTGGTCTGGTGTTCTCAGCAATTGGTATATTGATCAGTGGATTGGTCATTTCAAGATATAAGCCTGGTGCCAGGTCGCTAGCAATGTGGAATGTGATTGTGGGAACTATTTCAGCACTTGGTCTTGTGTCTTATGCGTACCTGGGCTGTTCAACCAATGATACTCAGGGGACTATTCTTGCTACAGGAGAGTAAGTTTATGAAAATCACAATTAACTATTATTTAAAAGCTGATGTTTTGTTAGCATTCTTGTTCTGTGGAGATAGTGCCAATAAAACTCTTTTGAGTGGTCACGCTGGTTGTTGAGTTCTAGTGGTCTGTATGTAATGGAAAGAATGAAGGGAAATTATTGCATTGACTGTTCTTATAATATTGAATTCTAATGAACAGTGATTACAATATATTATAATATACTTTTTTTTTAAATATTTTCTTTAAAGAAAAATTAATTTACAACAATATTTACTCAATTAAAACTCATTTTTCCTCAGGTTATGGGTTCTTGACAATCAGGCACAATTTTTTATTAAACTTTTAATTATAATTATAACTTCCAAAAATAATACAACATATTCAGGCAAACAATAATTCTTCTTCATATCTTCAGGCTGCAGCAGATCCTCCCCCTTGCAAGTCCAAACCCTAACTCTGACTCACTTTTTTTCTACCAGCCCCTAATTGTTACCTCCTAGGATTTTCCCCTAGCATCCAAAATGGATGCTATGTTTGGAAACAATCAACCAAATTGGAGTTGTTAATTTTAATTTTAATTTTACTTTGCTTCTGATTGTTAGCCTGCCTTATATAATATTTAAATAATAAATAAATACATATAAATTTTATTAAAAAATGGGTATATTACAATATATTACATACTGTTAGCTGGAGAGTTTATTACTTATTATTTTCTTTCTTCTTTCTTCCTCTCCCCCTCCACGTCTCCTCTGCCATGGTAGCGAGTGCTATCCACTCCTGCATGCTTGGCTAATAAAATTCACAATAAAAAGCTGCCTAGAAGTTGGGCCTGGATTTATTACACATGTCCTCTACCTGCACAGGAGGTACCTGTCAAAACTAGGTTGCTTTAGTTCTATTGTTCTACCAGAGATGGCAGCACTTGAGTAATGGTACAATCACTTCACTAAATAGCTGATAAAATAAAATTTGTATTTATGAAACAGTTATGAGATTCAAGAAAGGGTCAAAGGAAGAAAAATTATGAAATAGCATAAAATATTGATTGTTTTGCCAATAAGATTAATAATAGCATAGATCAGTGGTTTCCAAAAACAATATTTTGCGGAACCCTTCATATAATCATTTTGTTGGCCAGAACCCCCTAAATCCTAAATATTAGATATATATTTAGATTTTTACCAGGCTACAAAATATTAGGTATGTTGCATGCAAAATACCTCTACCAAAACTGTTTATTCTAGAAATTGCCTAGTTGGGGAAATAGAAATGAAGAAAAAAGAACCAGGCACCAGGAGTTTACTTAAATCCGCAAAACATTGAATAACTAAAAGCTAATGTTAAACCTGGCAGATGGTCCTTGAATTTTTTCAAGGAATGAAAATTCCTTTGTGATGTCCTTCAGAGTGAACATAAAATGGTTGTTCAGAGCCTGTGCTGTCAGGTACTCTTGTAAGATCTCCACCTAATAAAACCAGGATAGGCAAAATTTAGAGCTTCCACTTTAATATTGTCCGATAGTCACTGTAGAATAAAATAACTCTAAAAAAAAAAACCTGTATCACTACAACCCATGAATGGTCTTGAATGGTGTAAGCACCACTGCTAAACAACAAAAATTGTGAGACCTTGTGTACAATAATTTCGATACTTGGAAGAGGGTAAGCGTCAAGGAGCGTGAAACGGTTAATAGTCTGGGAATAATCGATTACCATTCTCCTTTTATGATTGGTACTCGATACAACGAGAGCTTAGGCTCTCCAAGGTGATCTACTTGGTTCAATTATCCCTTCTTTTAGCATGCCATCCATTTCAGTCTGAATAAATTCAATATCATCAGAAGAATAAGAGTGTTGTCTTGATTTAGTGGCAACTGGTTTCCATCCATCTGTGAGAGATGAAAACAAGGATACTGGAGCTATGACAGCAAATGCCAAGCTACAAATCCTTAGCGGTTTCTTGGACCCCTGAACTTCAACTCGACAGAGGAATGATGTTTCAAAATGTCATGGCCCAAAATTAAATCCAAACTTAAGTCTTTCATAACGGACAAGTTTACGTTAGCGTATGTGTGTTTGTTAATTTGAAGATCTGCAGAACAAGATCCAATGATTGTGGTTGTGAGAGTAGTTGAAGCCATGGAAACTTGTCCACCTTGAGGAACAAGATGAAGTTTGTGTTTTAAGACCACATTGTAGTTTATGAAGCTGAGGGAGCTACTTGTATCGATCAATGCATCAATCCTGGGGGAATGTACTCTCACGTTTCTTGATGAAATTTTATAGAGCAGGGTCATCGCTCTCAACACATATTTTTTGTGAATGGCCACCAATTGGCGATGGGTCTCACATACCCAGGGGAGAGGCTGTGAGTGAATCCCCATTTAATTTTATCCTTATAAAAGTTTCACCGGGGCTGGGATTCGAACTCACAACCTTTAGCGTGCCGAGCTAGCGTGTTAGCCACTCAGCCACTGAATTAACAGAATAAATAATATTCTGCCATAGCCGGGATTCGAACCCAGGACCCAGTGAATGGTAGACTATTGCCCTATTCACTAGACCACGCCGCTCCTTATAAAATGACCCTAAATGAATAAAAATAACCTGAAATTTAAAAGGTATAAAAAAAGAAATATATTTGTGATAAAAAAAAGGGTCGTTCCATGGCTGAAATAACAGAATAAACAAGTGCTAGACCACGCTGCTCCCAAAACTTACACAAGAAGGTATATATTCAAATATTCATAAAGAAATCGAATATTGTTCATTATCTTCTCCCATACATTTGCTCTTTAAGATCATTATTTTCAGAATGTTAATTAATGACCATTTTTATTTTAATTGTATCAGTTAGAGCGTGTGATTTGTAAAAGTCATGGGTTATCATTATGATAATTTAAAATTATTTTTTAATAACATCTCACGGACCCCATGGACATCGTCTGCGGACTACTAGTTGGAACCACTGGCATAGATAACAACTCTCAAAATGTTGGTTATTAATGTAATACTTACTATTTAATAATTACATTAATCTGATTAGAAGAGGTTTTCTCTAAAAATTAATTAAACTATTATAGGAAATTACAATTTATATTCATTAAGATCAGGGATGTTACAAAAGTCAGTGTGAATAGAAGACAAGTGATATCAAATTTGCCCTCTTCTAATTGTATTTAATTTGTAGCTAGTTCCTAGATTTTAGTTTTATTTAAACAAATAATACAATATTTTATGATTTTATTCCTCAGGTTAAATGCTACTCAAGTTTGCAACATGAACTGTAATTGTGATTATGTAAAATATTCTCCAGTGTGTGCTTATGGAAAATCGTACATATCTCCTTGTCATGCTGGATGCAAGAGCTCAGAAATTCTAAGCAATGGAGTCAAAGTAAGAATATGTTTATAGCTATTCTGTATTTTGGATGGTGAATAATTAAGAGATGCATATATGGTTCTAGATTATTTTCTGTTGATACACTTTTAAATAATTCAAAGTAAATCTCAAAGCTCACAATGTGGCCTTAACATTCAATTTATTTTAGACCTTATTCCATCCAAATTCTATTCGATCATGTTAGAAGTCCCAGTAATAATTAGATTTATTCAAATTATTTCTTGTTATTTACGATAGTCACAAACCTTTCTTACACCTAATTAGGAAATTTGTTTTTAAATACAAATAATAATAAGATACCTATATTTTATTTAGGTATTAATAAAGGTTAATCATGATTTATTGATGTAAACCATAGATGGTCTCAAACTTTTGGCAATGTATGTTTTCATTTGATTTTTTTTTTAATAGGAAAAATAAAATCTTTCAGGTTTACACAGAATGCGAATGTGTCCAAGAATACAATCCAGAGGGACAACTGCTTCCTCAAATCGCGAACACAGGACCGTGTCCCGTGGACTGTAAGCAGAAGTTTTATATCTTTCTTGCCGTGGTATGTTTTCTCAAACTGACTGGAGCTACGGGAAGAGCTTCTAATTTTTTAGTTTCAGTAAGGTAATCCTATAAGTATTTATAAAAGTTAGCAAAACTATGATTTGCTTAGTTAATTCTAGATTAATTACTCCATAAAATCTACAATATTTTTTCTTCTTCTCTGTGGAGGTAGGGAGGCTGAGTGGGTTAGAGCATTGCTGTGGTTGCCCAGCAACCAGATGATCATAAACTTAGAGAAAAATAATTACAAGTTTGCGTATCAGTGCTGGAGGGGGGAAGGAGGGGGTTTAACTCGGCATCTATCCCCTGTCCTCACCCTCTGACCCGATAAACCCCTGCATAGCCTTCAAGGTGAGGTAGGGGTGATAAAAAAAAAAAGAGACAGATAATAGTCTTGACCTTCTCATCCTACACTGCTATGAATCGAAAATATTGGGAGGAAAAGAAATAATTTTGAATCATATGCCTCATATGCCAAAGGTCCCGGGTTCAAACCCGCAGGTAGCCCTAAGATTTTTTAATGGGAGTAAAAAATCCTTAGTTATGCCGTCCTTCAGAGGGGACGTTAAAAGGTGGTCCCGAGCCTGTGCGATGTCAGGTACTCGTTAAAGATCCCTATCCTAATAAAACCTGGATAGGCAAAATTCAGGACTCCCACTGTAACATCGGCCGATTAACCACAGCAGTATAAAGGGATGTTAAATAAAGAAAGAAACTGTGTATTTGTATGTTTAATAATATGTACTATTTTATAAATAAATGTGTATTATAAGTTAATTACTTTATTCCCCTTTATGCCTCCTGATCCCAATAATGAATTGATAAACATGACCCCTTAGGAAAAGAAATCCAATAGTTTTATAAAACAATAACTGAAAATTTATATATTAATTAATACAGTTTCGGAGTCACTGCTGCCTTAGAAAAGTAGCGGAAGATACATAGTAACACTCACCCTTACATACCTTAAATTCATTATTTCAACCTCACATTCGTTTCCGGCTACTCTAACACTTACTAGACAAACGTTCTAATCTTCCACTTAACTACAAAAGACTCATCTAAATGACCATCATACGGCCTATATGGACTTACCATCATTCTTCCCAAATCCAATCCCTACAATCCTATATCCTATGTAAAATCTTCAATGCTCCTTACTTTGTAACTAATAAACTGATCCATAAAGACCTTAATATTCCATATGTTGCTGATCTGGCCCGAACAAGATACCATTCCTTTCATGACAAACTCTTTTCCCACTCTAATCCTCAATACCTGATAATCCTCCGAGACGTCTGAAAAGAAGATGACCTCGAGACTTCTAATTTAGAATATTTTTAGAGTGCTTCCTATGATGGTTGGCTTCTATACATGTCTTGTTCATGATTATTTTCTTTTAGCATATTTACTAGATGCATTGTACAATACAGTTGTAAATATCAATAAATAATAATAATAATAAAACAACAACATTTTATAAATAAATTCTCAGCTTCTTTTAAAAAATCTCAATCATTTAAGCTACCTCATTCATGTATTTTTCTCATGTTTAAAGTCTGAGGCTTGTGGCCACATGTAAAAGTATTGAAAAAATAAATACCTTAAAAAAAAAATCCACATATTTTGCTATTTTATCTATTAATAATCTTATTTTTCCAATTAAAAAGAAATATCTTTGCCAGTTTGAGTATTTATTTTATTTTATTTATATGATTATTAATTGTTTTTTCTTTCACTTACCTATATATGAAATATATAGTAAGAGAAAGTATTGCGATTGTGAAAATTTTCGAATTCCAGTTTTCAACAGAAATCCACGTTTTAGGGTCTCCTGAGTCCAAACGACGAAGTCCCGCCAAAAGGTCTGTGTGTGTGTGTGTGTGTGCGTGTATGAGTGTGTGGTATTGGGTTGATGCAAAATTAATGCAGGTTTTTAGTAGGTATTGTAAATACGCCATATCTTTACTTTAACCATATATATTTAATCAAAATAATTTCCATCTGAATCAATGCACTTTTGCCAACGTTCAACAAGCTTTCTTATTCCACCAGAAAAAAAATCCGAATCCCTGGACTCAATGAAATCACGAAAAGAATTTTCAATGTCGTCCTGGTTTTGAAAATTTTTCTCCCTCAAAAAGTCAGATGCCTGAAAAAGTGGAAGTCTGTAGGAGAGAGGTCAGGTGAATAAGGCAGATGTTGGAGAACTTCGTAGCCCAACTCGTGCAGTCGTCGAAGCGTTGGTTGTGCAACGTGTGGTCTGGCGTTATCGTGGAGCAGGATCGGCCCCTTCCGATTCATCAATGCTGGGCAAAGACGTTGCAATTTTTGAGTTCCGAGTTCCGCCGCCATTTCTCGTGTGGTTTTGGTTGGGTCTTCTTCCACTTTTGACCTCAGCTGGTCGTTGTCCAGAGCAAGATGACGGCCCCGACCTTCCTTGTCTTCGAGGTCGAAATCTCCTCTGCGAAACTTCTGGAACCAACGCTGCACCGTGCACTCATTAATAGCCCCCTGACCCCACACTTCATTAATATTACGAGCCGTTTGCGCAGCGCTGCGCCCTAATTTAAATTCGTAAAAATAAATTTGACGAAAATCGCACTTTGACATTTTCGATTCAAGACCTTTGAACACACTGAACAAAACGATTTTACTAAACAAATTCATGGTGAAAGAGAGGGTATTAGATAAGGTTTGTTTTGGTATAATAATGATCAATGTTAGGATTAGCTTTGTTTACACAATTGGAATTAAGATATTGCAATAGAGGAAACCTGCATTAATTTTGCATCAACCCAATAAATCCGGCGCAAAAACGAAAAGTCCTATAAAAATGAAATTTCATATTTAAGACAACTATGCACCCGAGATGTTACAGCAACTTTTTCATTAAAATCGACTAACCAGAAGAGCCACTTTATATCATGCATTTTGCACCTTTTTACAATTTTCTCAAAAACGGCTCTAATGATTTTGATTAATGTCTATATGTCGATGTAAAATTTGATGGGCTTTGATATGATATAGGTTTTTATTCTGAGTCAAATCGTCTAACAGGGCTTAAATGCCGATATTTTAAATTTTCTTCCTTTAAAGTACCTTTAATTTTGTAGACACTAAAAAAATAACAACATAATCTTGTTATCAACGATAAAATACAGGTAAATATGTAAGTTGAACAAATTCAATATCCAACTAAAGGAGAAAACTAAAAGAAAAATGTTTAATGCAATTTTTTGTTTTTGAACATAAGAATGGTAATATATATGGGTAATATATCGTTGGAAAGCTGAAGGTTTTAGAACAAATATTATTTTACAAAGAAAATTATAAAAGTTGATAAAGAGTGATGAAAAGCCGATAAAAGTAACTGATGGTTTTAGATAATAATATATTCGATTTTTTAATAAAACACATATTTCTGTAGAAATTCAATTTAATTAATTCTTTAAAAATTTATTTTTATCTCTAAATGTATTTAAAAATTCTTAAATTGATATAAACAACGGAGGTAGGTGAAAGTCATGTGTTGCGCGCACTAGATGTTTTACCTTTATATAGTGAACTTGCTAATGGAAGTGCACTTTAGTGCTGTATAGTTAAATAAAAAAACAAAAGAATAACATAAAAGTGAATGCATAATAATACCTTTTTATTTAGTTTCTGATATAAATATATATATATATTTTTTAACTTAACAATTTTATTCTTCTTCTTCTTCTTCCTCTAACTCCTGTGTGCTGCTAAGCGTTGCCGCCTCGGTCCATCGAGCCCACTGGTCTCTGTCCCTAGCTATTCTTTTCATCTCTGGGATGGTTAGTCCTCTTACTGTACCCAATTTCCCAATGTAGTCTGAATACATACACCTGGGTCTGCCACGAGGACGTCTTCCTTCCGGTCTGGCTTCAAAAAACCACCTGGCCTTTCGGGTATCATTCATTCGGCAGACATGCCCAAACCAATTCAATTGCCGCTTTTTCAGGATGTCAAGCACTGATCGAACTCCCAAATTCTCGCGAATCCTGTCGTTTCTTATATGGTCCCTCCTGGTCTTTCCAAGTATTTTTCGGAGAAATCTCATCTCAGCCGCTGTCATCCTGCTAGCATGTTTATCAAGGGTTGTCCAGCTTTCAGATCCATATAAGAGTACCGGAAGGAAAACAGATTTAAAAATCCTAATTTTAGCATCTCTGCTAACTTCATGTTTTCCTATAATCGTTTTGGATATCTGATAATACAGTCCATTGGCCTTCATCACCCGATTTAGAACCTCCTGGTCTATCTTACCATCATCGCTTACGACTGTCCCAAGATATGTGTAGGCATTCGTAGTTTCTAGTGTTTCACCATCACATAATATCCTTGGCTCCAGATTTTCTCTTCCCACACACATAATTTTACTTTTGGCTGGATTTATGTTTAACCTTCTTAGCCGGAGTTTCTCGTACCATTCATTTAGTGATGTCTGGAAAGCTTCCTAGGAGTCCGCAATGAGTAGTATGTCGTCTGCATAGATCATAGCCAGGGCGAGCACTGGTTTTAGGTTCCAGTATCCCACCACAGCTCTTGATGTTCTTTTGCAAACCTTCCACACCTCATCCATGAGAACAATGAAAAGCAAAGGACTAAGGCTGTTCCCCTGCTTTACTCCTTTATTCGCAGCTGTTAAATAAATACCATAAGCAAATGTGTACTTCTATGGTAAACATGGCACTGTGAGGCATGAGAGAGACAGCAGGCAGTGGTACATTCTCCTCACACTCAAAAATAAACTATTATTTCAGGTCCCTCATCCAACTCCTTTTAAGCCTAATGATAATATATTGAAATAGAGATGATGAAAACACCAAACAAGAAAAAAATGATAAATATAAGCATGCACTCAAATTGAGTAAAAAAAAAAAATTAAAATTAAAAACTTATATTTACGATATTTATTTATGTTTAACTAAATTATTTATAAACTATACTTACTCATTTACAATGTGTGGTTGGAAATTTCTAAGTAATATTTTTAATAAGACATTTAAGGTACAATACATATTCATAAAAATTTACCAGGATTTTACTATCTCTCTATTCACAACTTTGATGAACAATCAGCACATATATATATATATATATATATATATATATATATATATATATATATATTGTTTTTTTCTTATGCCTTTTAATGTAATTAACCAAATATTAAGCCAAATAGAAGACAAAATATACCATACACTGTTATATTAATTGTAAAACTAATTTAAACCATTTTCAGATGTATAGAAGAGAGAGATAAACCAGTGGCTCTGGCATTTGGTCTCATGTTGATGAGTATGTTCTCATTCATACCTTCGCCAATATTCTTCGGTTATGTTATTGGTAAGTTTAAATGTTTTCTATTTTAAAACCAATACTTATAATAACATTAATAGCTTAGAATAGAATATATCAAGGAACTTTATTCTGGGACAGTGTCCCTTAAGAATAGCATTAATGAACAAAATAAAAAATTATCATATCTGGCCAAAAACAATATATAACTACATTTAAATAACAAAAGAAAAGGTCATACTGACATCTCTATATACATATTCTAGAAATAAATAAATAAGAATTAACATAAAATATAAAATCATTAACAGGCAGAAAAATCAAAGCATCAAACAGTGATCTAACATACCCCAAAGTGGGTGAATTAATAATTATAATTTGTAATTCATAATTATAATTTACAGATACAACATGCCTTGTTTGGGGTAAAACATGTTCTGGAACTGGAAACTGTTGGTTGTACAATGGAGAAGCTCTAAGATACATTCTGAACTTTACAGCAACAGGTAATCACTCCATATTTTTTCTATAACATCAAATTCAATTTTTGGCTTATTATTTCCAATAATGAACATTTGTAATCGACAAAAAAAACTCCCCCTTAAAAATATGAATAGAGTTTTAGGATCAGTAAAGCAGGAATAAATAATAAATAAAAACACTAAAATTTTTTATATCAAGAAAGCACGATGAACAAAGAAAAAAATAATAATCTTATATGGTCAAGCCACAACTTATAGGATATGTGATTTCCTGAAAACTCAGTTATTATTGATGCTAAAGAAAAAATATAAGTTGTTCTGGAATAAGGAAATTTTATTGGAATCATTTGAATGAAAATCAAAATAAAGAAAAGGATAATAGTAAAGAAATCTAGTATAAATGCTTTTTCTTAATTATTTTCAATAATGAACCTTTGTAATCGACCAAACAAAATATCCTCCCTCAAAATGTCTGCTGTAGCAATAAATAAATTCCAAAATGTTAGTGCTATTTGATAGAGAATTGAAGAATTTCCTACAAAACAAAAAAAAAAAAATAAATCATTAAAATCAGTTCAGAACTAGCAGAGACATTTTACTTTGAACTATTTATTGCTTTACGTACTAGTTAGTTACTTATATACAACTATACAAACAGTTATACCCTAATAAAGTTATTTGGAAATAATAAGTCATTCTGTAATAATTTGCAGCATTATTTTTTTTTTAAATAACCTAATATTCATGATATTTTCAGCTTTTGTATCAGTCGGAATACTGTTCGACTTTGGAGTGTGGTATTATGTCAAAGGTCTCAAAATTTTTGATGAAGAGACAGAAATGAAAGTTGTAAATGTAGAGCAGGATAAGAAGTAACCTTCAAGTTTTATTTTGTATATAAATATTAATTTAATGTTATTTTAATAAATTATATTATAATCCTGATAAAATCCTTATAATAACCCTATCCTAATTAAACCTGTATATTATCCGATTAGCCATAAAGTGATATTTAATGAATAAACAAACAAACAATATATCCTTATATCCTATCCCTCATGACTGAATTTTAAAAATCTGGTGCACACAAAACAATTTTCTCTTACCTCTTTTCTTGATATAAATTTTTTAAGTTTTAAATAAAGTTCCATATCCAGCCAATAAGGCTCAATCCAGGCAATAATGTGCAATAAGCACATCTTAGAGTTTTCGCGATACTGCAATCTAGATTATAAAATATTTGTTTTGTATTAAGTAATAAAACAACAGAAATTATTATATATAAATTTGTATGCCCTTTTCATCATTCTCTATTACCTTCTATTGCATTGTAAGTTAGATAAATTTTTCTTCTAATATCATTAGTTTTCCAATGGTATATTACACACCTACATCACTATTCTTATTTTTTTTTCAAACAAAATTAAGATGTAAATATTTTTTCTTATTTTCTTTTTTATTATCAAAATCTTTCATATTTAAACATTTATTATCACCCAGAACAATGAGAAATGGAGAATTATTTAAAATAAAATACATCAATGTTAAAAACTACATGATATTATATCCCTTTTAATTCCGCATCAATATAGTGAGTTTGATCAAAATTGATGAAGCTATTATTGAGAAAGTAAAAATGCATAAAATGTATGCTATAAAATGACACTTCCAGTAAGCCACTTTTAGTGAAAATGTAACATTCTGGGAATAAATCAATCTTACATATAAGATTTGATTTTGAACAACTTTTCACATACAACAAACAAACTATTCCACGATACTTCATTTTTGAATTCAGGATACCTAAAAAGATGTATTTTGTTGGCAACTGATTTTAGAAATTTTCACAATTACAATAATTTCTCTTACTATATATTTAATACATAGGTAAGTGAACATATGAAAAAAAAAATGATAAAAAGATGTTTCTATACAGAATGCAGCAATGTAATTTTACTTTCACTTACCTATAAATGAAATATATAGTAAGGGAAAGTATTGTGATTGTGAAATTTTTTGAATTTGTGTTTTCAATTGAAATACACGTTTTAGGGTCCCCTGAGTCCAAACGATCAGGTCCCACAAAAAGTCTGTGTGTGGTAAGTCTAATACAGTTGTACGAAACTGAAATTTCATATTTAAGACAGTTATATGCCCGAGGTGTTACAGCAACTTTTTCATGGGAATCAGCAAGGCAGAAGAGCCACTTTATACCAAGCATTTTGAATCTTCTTATGATTTTCTCAAAAACGGCTCTAATGATTTTGATTAAAATCTCTATATTGATGTAAAATTTAATGGGCTTTAAAATCATAAAGGTTTTATTCTGATTGAAATAGTTTGTCTGAGCTTTAATGTCGATACTGTAAATTTTCTTCTTCTAAAGTACCTTTAATTTTGTAGATTTGAAAAAATTAAACATAACATCTTATGAGCATTGATAAAAAAACTGCTAAATATGCAAGTTTAACACATTCGATATCAAACTAAAACAGAAAAGAGCAAAACAGTCTATTTCTAATGCATAGCATACATTTTTTATTGTACAGAATTATTTTTTTATACAGAATATTTTTTATGCAATTTTAGTGTTTTTCAACACAAGAACAATATTATGGATATACAATATACTGTTGGAGAGCCGAAGATTTTAGAAAAATATTATCTTATAAACAAAATTGTAAATTGTAAAAGAGAGTGATGAAAAGCCGATAAAACTAACTGATTCTTGTAGATAATAATATAATATGTTCTTTATTAAAAAACATAATAATAATAATTCTTTATTGATGTACATATAAACATTTATAATACATATATGTACATAGACCTTCCTTTTCAAGAGTTTAAAGTCTTTAACAGTAACTACTCGTACTTGAGTTGAAGAGTTCGCTCATCTTCATCTTCCAAAATTCTCTGTCCTTGGCTTAACGTGACCATAGCACTCCTTCTGCCTTTTTAATTTCGTCGATCCACCTTCTTCTTTGCCTGCCTCGGTTCCTTTTCCTATCCAATGGGGTCTACTCAGTCAACATTTTAGCCCAGTTTTTATCATTTTTCCTCATTAGATGTCCAGCCCATTACCATTTCATCTTTTTCATGAATCTGATTGCATCAGTGACACCACTAGCTTTTCTTATTTTTTTGACTGTTTAGCTTTTGGCTTTTCCTTATGCCTAACATGCTCCTCTCCATTGCTCTTTGTTATGTTATTATTTTTCTCTCATGAAGCTTGTTGAGGGACCATGTTTGGCATCAATAAGATAGAACGGGCAAAATACAGCTGTTGAAGGCAAATGTTTTTAGAGGTTGGCTGATATTGTTGTTCTTCATAAGCATCCTTAAGCTCCAATATTTCCGCCAAGCCATAGCTGTCCTAGTTTGGATTTCAGTAGACTGTCTATCTTTAAAAGATATCACTTGTCCAAGATATTTGTTTCATCTACTACACTTATTTCAGGAAGATCTGTTCTTACTTGTGTGACACTGGAGCTGGTGATTATTTTAGTTTTTGCCAAGTTCAAAGACAGTCCATGTTGTGCACTTCTATACATAAGTTGTTTAAGCATTGTCACTATCTCTTCTTCTTTTCCGGAAATCAGTAGCACATCATCAGCATATTTAAGTACATTTATTTGAATACCATTTATATTTATTCCATATTTTTCCCATTCCATATCCTTTAGAATAAGTTCCAGTACTATACTGAACAGCTGTGGTGATAGTGCATTAAAAAACATATTTCTGTCTAAATTCAACAAAATTAATTCTGTAATCTTTTTTTTCATCTCTGTATCATTCAACTGTATTTAAAAATTCTAGAAAGATTGATTGATTTTGACCACTGAGGTAAGTGAAAGTCGTGCACACCAGATTTCTTTAGTGTGAAAAGCATCAATGGAAGTGTCTACAATAATAGTAAATTGATAGATAGCTTATATTATTTCAAGATCTTGCAAACAATCCAATCTGAACAATATAAATATGAAAACGACATTGAAATGTTGCTGCAACATCATTTATTATAGGTGGTATATCACTGATAAGAGAGATTTTGTACACACCTTATCTCATTACGACTGTTAATTAAACAAACATGTCAAAAAAGATGCTATTTAAAATACATTAATAGTTTATTTCTTATGCCCTAACCCAATCCCGTTATGCCATTGTTTTATGACTTGGTGCCAATGAACGAAAAATCATGTAATATTTTCTTGTTCTTCACTTTTAATTTTATAGTACAGATTTACATAATTTTTAAAAGTATAATAAATCATTCTTGTATCTAAATAAAAGAGTACTTGCGGAAGGATATGTAATTTGGTCATATTTTTATACCTCAATGATGTCATAATTCCCTTTTAGAATAGAAAATAATTTTATTCAGGGACTGGGTCCCTTAAGAATAACAGGTATGTATCTACCATCCAACAATGTCATCGTGTGGTGGATGTTGTCTCATCAGCATTGGAGCGCGTATTGTACTGCATGGGAGCCTTCCTCGACGTAGAACAGGCCTTTGACCGTGTTTGGCACCCAGGACTGATTTACAAGCTCCGCAAATTCCTCCCTCCTACATACTATAGCTTTAATAAACTGCTAAACTCCTACATACTATGCTACTATAGCTTATCGGACGATGCTACAGTGGGAGTCCTTAATTTTGCCTATTCGGGTTTAATTAGGATAGGGATCTTTATGATACATTTAAGTCCCTTCTGAAGCACAGTTTAATTAGTACCTGACTCACTGGCTTGGAACCACCTTTTTACATTCCCTCCGAAGGACAACTTAACTTTAGGATTTTTTAATCCCCTTAAAAAGTCCTAGAGGCATCTACCGGGTAAAGAACCGAGACTTTGGGTATAAAAGGCTGTTATGATAGCCACTACAACACGGTGACCTCCATTTTACTCCGGTTATAAAAAGGGATCTCCAATGTTGGCAATCTCCAATGGAGGCGGCAAGTTCAACATTTCAGCAACAATTGAGATTTGCAGATTCAAAGTTGCAATTAAGAACTGTATTTGAGGACGCCAAACAGGAATGAGGTTACTCTTTCTAGTGCCGCTTTATTTTGAATAAAACCATGTTCTAAAGTGCGTTCAGGTGCGTTTTAGTGTTCAAAAACGTTTTTCTAAAAGTTTGTTAACTTTTCCGGTAGTTTATAATAACTTATATTTGTCAAGCTTACGGAAAATCACATGAGACAGATACAGGTTACAAATTTTTGTTAATATTCTTTAAACTCAATTAATTTCTTAGTTTTACAGTTTAATGCAGTGTTTCCAATCACTAAATTACTAATTATTAGGCTCGTTTCGTTTTAGTAGAAGTGCTAATAAACAAAAATTCCACCCCATTGATGGGGGAGCCGTCAGCGCCCGCGCTTTCGGTTAGTGAAATGGACACTCTTACTAACAGTGAAGAAAATAATGCATGGGAGCTAGTGATAGGAAGAAAAAGGCCTCTCAATAGTGATAAAGACACACCACATCAAAAACGACCAAGTCAGGTTATTCCTACCAGCAACAGCTTTGAAGTACTCTCACAAACTACTGAACCAACAAATTTCTCTGAACAAACGACAAACAAAAATGAAAAGGTACCACCTATTTTTATCAATGGTGTTCAAAACTACTCACATTTTGTGTCATTTTTAGAAAAAGAAGCAGGCCATCAAAAGTTTAAAATAAAATCAACCCTGAAAGGTATAACTGTATACACAGACACCCCGACAACATACCGAAAACTCATTAGTGCACTAAGACAAAATGGTGCTGATTTTCACTCATATCAACTTTTAAAGGATCGTACCCCAAGAGTTGTGATCAAGGATCTTCATCACACCATTGATAAAGAAATATTAAAAAACGAATTCAAGGAATCGGGATACGAAGTTACGAACGTAACAAATGTAATTTCTCGATTTAAAACACCATTACCGATGTTCTTTGTGGACATCACAAAGTCATCATTTAACGAAAAAATATTTGAAATCGAGTATATTTATTACTCTCGAATAAAAATTGAAGAACCTCGAAAAAAGAGAACCATCCCACAGTGCTTAAGGTGCCAGCAGTACGGTCACACAAGATCATACTGTAACCATCCACCGAGGTGTGTTAGATGTAGTCTTAATCATGTTAGCACTACCTGCACCAAGCCGAGAGACACCCCAGCTAAGTGTGCTAACTGTGGTGGAGAACACCCAGCAAACTATAAGGGCTGTCAAACTTTATGGGACCTTAGAAATGCCAGAAGACAGTTCCAACGACCAACACACATTCAACCAGCGCAGATGCCTCCTCGCTCAGAAGACTTCCCGACCCTCAGTCAGCCATCCCACTACCCTCCACCGCCGCAGCAACCTTCGCCCCTTCAGTATGCACCGCCTCCTCAATACTCATTACCTCTTCAGTATCCTCCAACTCCGCAAAATCATGTGCCAGCACAACCAGAAACCAGCTCTGGACCTCAGAAGCACCCTCTGCCAGCACAACCGAGATTTAGCTCTGGACCTCAACAGCAACCAATACTGTCAGGTATGGGAAAAGGCATTACCCAGCAGGTACCTCCAACTGTAAGTAGTTCTTCCCAAATGGTAGACATAATCAGAGAACTTAATAATCTTATCCACCCCCTTTTCAGTATTCTCCAACATTTATCACAGATTTCACAAGTGTGGTGTACATCATATGGACCCTAGTCACTTAACAGTGGGTACCTTGTCAATACTCCTTTGGAACGCTAACGGACTTAACCAACATAGAACTGAGCTTGACTTATATTTGCACGAAAATAGGACAGACGTAGCACTAATAACTGAAACTCACTTAACACCACGTTCAAAATTTTACATTCCAGGTTACATTATGTACAGAACAGACCACCCTGACAAGACAGCACATGGTGGAACGGCTATACTGATTAGAGCAGTTCTTAAACATAACTCTGTAGAACTACCCATCTCACCGATAATACAATCAACAGGCATCACACTTTACACTCAGCACCACACTATCACTCTTGCAGTTGTGTACTTTCCGCCAAGGTACGTTTTGACACCAACAATGTTTTCTGACTTTTTTAAACTATTAGGGATATGCTTTATCGCTGGAGGCGATTTTAACGCCAAACACTACAACTGAGGTTCCCGGCTCTGCACCACACGAGAAGGAAATCTGCTAAGTGTCCTCCAAAATCTTTCATTGGACACAATCTCCCCAAATACCCCTACATACTGGCCAAATTCTCTACACAAAACTCCTGACTTACTTGACTTTTTTATAACTAAAGGACTTAGAACTGTACCTCACACTGTTAAAACTGGCTTCGATCTTTGCTCTGATCACTCCTTAGTACACCTGATTCTTCATGATGAACCCTCAGAAGTAAATAAAAGACCATCACTCACTCAGAAAAATATGGACTGGGATTTCTACAGAGTGTACTTAGAATCTCTTATTTCAATTCCTTTATCGCTGAAAACTGAGGAAGAACTTGAGACGGCAGTTGATGTCTTCACCAAGTCTGTACAGAATGCAGCGTGGTCTTCATCTCAACCCAGCAACAAACATGCAACGAACTTACCTTGCTACCCACAATACATAAGGGACCTGATCAGAGCAAAGAGAAGAGCTCGTAAAGTGTGGCAAACAAACAGATTACCATCAGACAAACGGACATTTAAGAAACTTAACAATGAACTGAAACGAAAGATACAAAAATTCAACAGAACTACTTATGAATCTTACATTGAAAATTTAGGAACTGATGATGGAAGCTTATGGAGACACACAAAAAAACGTCTTAAAGCATCGCACGGTGTCGGCTCCTTTAAGGAGAGAAGACGGTTCCTGGGCCGTGTCGAATGAAGAAAAATCTGAACTCTTTGCTGATTATCTTTCATCTGTTTTCACACCACATACTGACGACACTAATAAAGAACACGACGATTGCGTACTCAAAACCTTAGACATTCCACTACAGCTCTCATTGCCTCCTCCTTCCTTCACTCCATCACAGGTCGCAGAACACATTAAAGACTTACAAAAAAAGAAAGCTCCTGGCCACGACCTTGTAAATGCTGTAGCACTCCAGCAAATGCCAAGAAAGGCTCTAGTGTTTCTCACGACTATTTATAATGCAATACTTAGGACTACAAAATTTCCAATTCAATGGAAATACTCTTACATTTCCATGATTAATAAACCAAACAAGGACAAAAACAACCCCTCTTCCTACCGCCCAATTAGTTTGCTATCTATTTGCTCCAAAATATTCGGAAAATTATTATACAAAAGATTAATAGACATACTAGGTGATAATCAAATAATACCCGATCATCAATTTGGATTTAGAAAATTCCACTCCACAACACATCAACTACACAGAGTGACTGATTTTATTTCAACTGCGCTTGAGCAAAAATGATATGCAACAGCTGTATTCCTGGACGTAGCTCAAGCATTTGACAGAGTCTGGCACCAGGGTCTCCTGTTTAAACTCAAAAAGATACTACCACACACATACTTTCTTATTATCCAATCATTTCTATCTGACAGATTTTTCTCCGTCCGAAAGGGCACAGAAACTTCTTCAATAAGACCAGTGCTGGCAGGTGTGCCCCAAGGTTCAATACTTGCACCACTGCTATATATACTATACTCGCACGACATACCAGACAGTTCAAACATCCTGACGGCAACATACGCAGACGACACTGCAATCTTATCAAAACATAAAGATCATACTCAAGCCTCACTGACTATACAACATCACTTACAAAAAGTACAGGATTGGTGCAAACTGTGGAAAACAAGACTAATCTATGACAAATGCCAACATATGACATTTACACTAAGACGTGAAACCTGCCCACCAGTGTACATCGATAATATACCAATACCACAAACTGACAATGTCAACTACCTTGGACTAACTTTTGACAGGAGAATGACTTGGGGCCCGCACATTAAGAAAAAACAAAAGACACTAAACCAAAGAAGTAGACTGCTGCACACACTACTCAGACGACAATCAAAACTAAAATTAAGACAGAAACTTGCCACCTACACATACTTACTAAAACCAATATGGTCATACGCCTCTCAAATTTTCGGAGCTGCAAAAAAGACTCATATACAAAGACTTCAAACTTTTCAGTCAAAAATACTTAGACGAATTACGCAAGCACCTTGGCATGTTTCAAACACAACTTTACACACAGACTTACACATGCCTACCGTCAGCGAATACATACAAACTCACTACTCTCGATTTCACAACAAATTACCAGGACATTACAACCCTCTCATAGAACAAATGGCAACAACCAATATGCCCCACAACATCAGGAGAAGACTGAAAAGGTCATGGATGAGAAATCTTCTATAATCTTTTGAATTAAAACATGCCACGGAAGAGATACCACTGGGTATTGTCATCTTCCTCATCATCCACTTTTTATTGTAATTCTGACAGACAATCCACTGATTGTTATATGTATGTATAAACAGGTGTGGATAAAGAAATAAAGTTATAAAAAAAAAAAAAAAGTTGCAATTAAGAGCTTGAGCCTTTAATTCTGTTAGATAATTATCAAATGTTTGTCTCGGTTAATGCTTTATTTTATTACTTTTGTAAGACTCCAAAGATACATTTGTTTTAAGTACGCAATAATCATCGAATAATTTTAGAACTGATTATAAGGTGTCTTTCTTACCTGAGAAGGCAGAAAATGCATCAATTCCTTCGTCACTCCTGGGACCTTATTATTAAATATTCACTTATTAACAGAAAATACTTGTTTATTATAACCTTTTTAACATACAACACACAATGACATCAGTTTTTTTATAAATTAAATCGTATATCTATACTAATATAATAAAGCTGGAAAA
The DNA here is from genome assembly GCA_023052935.1 of Piezodorus guildinii. NCBI lineage: Eukaryota > Metazoa > Arthropoda > Insecta > Hemiptera > Pentatomidae > Piezodorus > Piezodorus guildinii. Next base: position 92,655,154 of record CM041294.1, read on the forward strand.
TTTGTTTGTTTGTTTGAACGCGCTAATCTCAGAAACTACTGGTTCGAATTGAAAACTCTTTTAGTGTTGGATCGGCTTTTCTTCCCTCTCCATTACCCTTTACAATACCGTGTATCAGATATTTTTCTAAAATCTTTAGCGGTAAATTATACATCTATATTACTATTCTTGTGTACAAAAACAGAAAAATTGCATAAAAAATTTGTTTGCACTTTTCTCCTTTAGTTGTTTATTAAATTAGCCATATAACTTTCATATTTATCAATGCTAAAAAGATGATGTGCCTAATTTTTTAAAATATACATAATTAAAGGTACTTTAGAGGAAGAAAATTTAAAATATCGGCATTTAAGCCCTGTCAGACTATTTCAATCAAAATTAAACCTACATCATATTAAAGCCCATCAAATTTTACATCGATTTATAGAGTTTAATCAAAATCGTTAGACCGTTTTTGAGAAAATCGTAAAATGGTGCAAAATGCGTGGTATAAAGTAGATCTTACTTTCAGCTTACTTTGATAATGAACATCTCTTATGATATTTTAAATTTAAGTTTCATAGGACTTTTCGTTTTCACCCGAGAGTTACCACACACACACAGAACCGAACCTTTTTGCGGGACTTGGTTATTTGGACCGAGGGGTCCCTAAAACGTGTATTTCTGGTGAAAACTTGAATTCGAAAATATCCACGATCGCAATACTTTCCCTCACTTCATATATCGTATATAGGTAAGTAAAAAAAAAACATGTTACGATCATTTATACCACGTGGCTGAAAAAAACAAAACAGAAAGAGTGGGCGGAATAAGAAGTGGTCATGTAGAGATGATTTCATATTTGAACTACAGATTTATTACAACTAATTCAAAAGACAAGAAAACCAAACACCTCTAAATTATAACTGTTATTCAATTCTTTGTCTTTAAAAAAATAAAGGATTTGAGTTAGTATTTTTATAATTTACAACATATATCATGCATTCTATTAGTGGATGGTTTTCAGAGAATCCACTAAATTTTCCAGTGTGTGGAGTAAATAACACTCCTTATGTAAACATGAAGAATGTTTATTATTACACCTCATCTTGCAATTCTTTTGTTTATACAAATTTATCTTTCCTTGAAAAAAATGTTACAACATAAATTTATACAAATACACATTCTTGGTAGTGCTAAAGTGGTTTTAATAATGAAAATAGCTTTAAAAGCTGCTGAACCTACATACAATTCAGTATTAGTTTGGAATGAAGCTCTTTCTTCTTCCATTGTCACATTTATATTATGAAATTTTTATTTCTTGTTTTTATACATGTGTGGAGCCCTTTTAAAAATAAGTACAATAACAACAATGGACAATGTATTGCATTAGAGTACAAGAAAAATACAGTAAGAATAAATGATACAATATTTTCATAAACTATAGAATACATACAATATTTTGTAATACAAACAATATTTTATAAGTGTATAGCAATCTAATTCAACTCTTTGAAAACTAACAGGAGGAAATTCCAATTTGGATCTGCTGCTCAACTTCGCTGAGTTGCTACAGTACACAGCATACCGCATCAATCCCGAAGACAATCTTAAAGAAGAAAAAAGATAGAGAGAGATTCCGCAAAATAGGAAATACATATATTTTTAGTAATTTTGAAATCTATCTCGGACATCTGAAAATCCAGACCAGCCTCAATATATATGGTGATGCAGGATTCCCAGTGAGTCCAAGATTATGGTCTCCGCCATGTTTTGCATCTCATTTTTTCCGAGTCCATAGTTCTCTAAAAATAAGTTTTAATAAAACAAACATTCAAAAATACAAATTTAAGAATATACGTTTATATATTACTTTCACTTACCTATATATGAAATATATACTAATGTAAAGTATTCCGAACGTGAAAATTTTCGAAATTTAGTTTTCGACAGAAATACACGTTTTAGGATCCCCTGAGTCCAGATAACCAAGTCCAGAAAAAAGGTCTGTGTGTGGTAACTCCCGCGCTTAAACGAAAAGTAGTATGAAACTGAAATTTCATATTTAAGACAACTATACTCCCGAGATGTTACAAAAACTTTTTCATCAAAATCAGCTGACCGGAAGATCTACTTTATACCATGCATTTTGTACCTTCTTAAGATTTTCTCAAAAACGGCTCAAACGATTAAACCCCCTATATCGATCTAAACTTTAATGGGCTTTAATATGATGTAGGTTGTTGTTGGTTTGGGTTTTGAGGCGTAAAACCCGAGGGTCATCAACGCCTTTATTTCATTTGTTTATTTAATATATGATGTAGTTTTTATCCTGATTGAAATAGTCTGACAGGGCTTAATTGCCGATATTTCAAAATTTCTTCTTCTAAAGTACCTTTAATTTTGTAGATTCCAAAAAATTAACCATATCATGTTCTTAGCATTGATAAATAACGGCTTAATACGTATGTTTGATGAATTTGATAGTCAACGGAAAGAGAAAAGAACAAACTTTTTTTTTTATGCATTTTTTGAACATGAAAACAGTATGACAGGTGTATAATATACTGTTGGAAAGCTTAAATACCGATTTTTTTTCTTCTTAAAACGTTAATTAATATATAAATCTCACATGTTTTTTTACATCAATTTTTCATTACATAAAATATGAATTTACATCTTATAAACAGCTAGACATCGTTAGATGTTTGGTTCTTTAGCTTATCATTATTTACAAATGATAGTGTAAAATGTTCTATGATTCAGAATTTTCAATGAACCAAAAAACTATTTTTTAGTAACTTTTTAATATATATTTTTTTAAACATAAAAACAGTAAGACAGGTTATACACGCCTATTATACAGATACCGTTGGAAAAAAGGTTTTATAAAAAATATTTTTTGGTACACAAAGTTATAAAAGGTAATATATAGTGACGAATAGGAAATAAACTTATCACTGATTAACAATTTTATGTAGCTATATTATTTAATCTAATTCATTACTACGAAAATGTACACACGTTTAATTAAAATCAACTTTAAATATTTTTTAAATTGAAGCATATTTAATAGTTTTTAAATTGATTATAAAAGTCGAGGTATGTGAAAGTCGTGGTAACATATTTTTTTACAATTGCTTTTGGCCAAATTGCTATTAGCTACCTCCAAAAAAAAAAATCTGGTGCGGGCAACATCCGACTTTCACTTACCTCCATTTTTTAAATCAATGAAAGAATTTTCAAATACAGTTAGAAATAAAAATACGTGAAACTATTAAGGATTAATTAAATTGAATTTATATATAAACATGTGTTTTTATTAAAAATTCTATTATATTATTATCTAAAATAATCAGTTAGTTTTAATTTCATTTCATCACTATCTATTAACTTTTAAAAGCTTGTGTGTGAGATAATATTTTTTTTTTAATTTTTAGCTTTCCAACGGTATATCATACATGTATATTACTGCTCTTATGTTCAAAAACGAAAAATTGCATTAAAAAAATATATTTTTCTGTTTTCTCCTTTAGTTGGGTATCGAATTTATTCAATTTATATATTTACCAGTTTTTCATCAGCGTTAACAAGATAATTTAGTTATTTTTATAGAATCAACAAAATTAAAGATACTTTAGAGGAAGAAGATTTAAAATATCTCATTTAAGCCCTGTCAGACCATTTTAATCAGAATAAAACCTAAATGATATTAAAGACCATTAAATTTTACACCGATATAGCGAGTTTAATCAAAATCGTCGGAACCGTTTTCGAGAAAATCGAAAAAAAGGTGCAAAATGCATGGTATAAAGTGCCTCTTCTGGTAAGTCATTCATGAAAAAAATTTTGTCACGTTTCGGGCGTATAGTTGTCTTAAATAGAAATTTCAGTTTCATAGGACTTACCGTTTTCGCCCGGGAGTTACCACACACACACGGACCACACACACACACAGACCTTTTTGCTGGACTTGGTTATTTGGACTCAGGGGTCGTAAAAAGATGCAAAATGCATAGTATAAAGTGGCTCTTCTGGTAGACTTATTTTGATGAAAAGGTTTTTGTGACATTTTGGGCGTATAGTTTTTTTATATAGGAAATTTCAGTTTCATAGGACTTTTCGTTTACGTTTACGTTCACTTACCACATGCAGACCTTTTTGCGAGACTCGGTGATTAGGACTCAGGGGACCCTAAAACGTGTATTTCCGTTGAAAACTGGAATTCAAAAATTTTTATGATCGCAATTACTTCCCCTATATATATAGTAAGTGAAAGTAAAAATATTTGCAATAAGCAAATATGGTAACTTCCGAAAATGAGGTTAACTTAAGAGGAGATGCCTTCTCTAGGCCACCGTAACTAAAGTCGTCGAATTGGATCGGTGGTGGATTTAATTGTTGCGCCGAACGGTTTATGTTGTAAGTCTGTCGTAAATTTTTCTATAATATTCTCTGGCAGTATCCGAAACTGTGAGTCTAAGTCCTTGTGAAGTAATTCGTTTGTCACATAAAACGGTGCATCCACGATTTTACCTAATATTTTGGATTGGAAAGACTGAATTATTTACATGTTGAAGGTTTTGTCAGAGCCCCATAGCTTTGTCCCGTAAGTCCATAAGGGTTTGATCATTATAAGTAAATAGTAATTTTGGTGAACAAGAATAATTTTGATCGTTTGCCAAGTAGCCTGTATAGTCCAAATCGTCTGTTCAGCTGTTTTCTCTTAAGTCTAATGTGGGTTCTCCATGTCAGTCTTTTGTCGAAGTACAGTCCTAAATATCGTAATTTTTCTGATTTCTACACCATGAAAAAAATTATTTTCTTCTTTGTTCAAGAAAACGTTCTTCCACTGCTACTTGGAGCTCTTAGTCGATTTTAAATCCCAGCACGATTGAAGGAGAGGAAGCAGGAAAGGCCGGAAACTTATGGACCTTACTACGTCTGTCAACTCGTCATCGCCGTAACGCGTTTGCGTTGCATTGATGTCACCGAAAGCATTCAGTTACCCGTAATCATACATGAAGAATTTTTACTTAAAATAATCTTACACAAGGAAAGTTACAGAAGTGAGATATATATTCGCGTTAAAAGCTGCGGGATAGCTGTAGTTTTTTTTTTTCGCTGGCGCGACAGGCCGTGTAGGCCCTTGGCTCCTCCTTAGCTAGTGGTTACTGAGATAAATTATACTTAAATCCTTATCGATATTCAATAAGTGAAGAAATATTCAGGACCACTGGTGTAGAAGATGGGATAAAAAAAAACACTTGGAAGTAAAACGAAACCTAGTTTTTAGGGGAATTTTACTGCCCCGCTATAAAATAAAACCCCCCAAAAAACTACTCTGGATCCAGCAAAGATACCTCGTAGACGATCTGGAGGTAACACCTTTCTCCTGAAGAGGTCATTGAACCATCTTCGTCTCACTGAAAATTATGTTTTTCAAATGTTTCTGATAAGGACTGATAATTAATAAATCAGAAAATTTGATTTCTAATCTCTCTATGCACTAGAAATTTTATCTGTTTGTCATCTAATACTACTTGAAATTATGTGGAGTTTGAATCAATAAACGACAAATCAAAACAAACTAGATTTATTTTCTCCTTAAGGCTTCCGTGGATCATATAATCTTTATGTACATACGTTTTCTAGTTATAGTTTCGACTGTTTTCAGTTTTTTTCACTAACGTTTCACGAGGTATGCTGTCGGATTCTTTAGGACTTTGAGTAAAAGAATCCAGTGGGCTTTGAAAAAAGATTTATTTAATACAAAAATAAGATTTATATTATTGAATAAGTCAAATTGACATTTATTTAACTTGAGATTGTACACCAAAAAAAAAAAAAAATAATAATTTTAGATATTAATGATCCCCAAGAACAAACATATTCTCGGACTTTAATATAATGTTTGTTAAGAAATCATGACAAAAAAAATATTTTTGACGGGATGAGCTAGTCGTGAAGATTGACCACCGTTTTTTCACAAGATTAGAAACTTACTATAGGTTAGTAGTGCCGAGACCAAAACATAGCTGGAAGATACATAAGACTTGTTGTTCATAGCTGTGTGTGGGGTCACCTGTGGTGTAGAGGTTAGTATAACTCTCTTCAAAGCCCAAGGTCGCTGGTTCAAACCTGGCAGGTGACCATAGGATTTTATAATGGGAGTAAAAATCCTGGGTTATGCCAAAGTCCTTCGATAGGTACGTTAAAATGTGGTCGCATCCTCTGTAGTGTCAAATGCTCGTTAAAGATCCCTATCCTATTAACCCTAGATAGGTAAAATTTAGGACTTCCACTATAGCATCGTTCAATTAGCTACAGCAACATAAAATGACTTTAAATTAATAAACAAATAAACAATAAATACTGTTAACAGTAATATTCCTCCAAATTTTCGATTTCATCACACAAATCCACCATGCCTCAATGTTAAATATATTGACAAAATCGCTGTGAGGAAAAAATTGCTAAATAATTATAATAAAGTTTTTTATTGTTATAGACATGTCATTAATTGTAATTTTCTTGCATATTTTGAATAATGTATTAGTGTTAATAATTGTGTTTTTATATTATTCCAGGATTATTTAGTTTTAGTTTTTATTTATGTGCCTTTATCAGAGAGATGCATGGTCTAGTGGATAGAGCACTAGTCTACTGTTCTTCGGGTCCTGGGTTCGAATCCCGGGTGTAGCAGATTATTATTTATTTTGTTATTTAAGTCGAGGAGCTATCTTAAGGTATGCAGACCCATCCTATATAAAATGGGTACCCAAAAAATGGGGGAAAACCTCCTTGCACAAATGTTGACCAGAAACAATAAGAATCTCTGTAGGTACTGAGCACATGACCCTTCATGGGTTTTGGAGGTAGAGGTTATGTTTTATTTTATATCGAGTATAATACGTATATGTTTTCCTTACTGGTTTTTGATTAATTGTTTGAGTCCCTTACTGTTTTTCACGGTATTATTGTTCTTTCTACGGGATTTCCGCAGATGAACTCCTATCCCACAAAAAGCTTGCCTACTTCTAATTGCAATGTAAAAATGTATGTGCAGAGGTAAATTCAAATTTAATGAAAATTAACTCCAGATTTTTTAAATCTTCTGAAAATTCTATGACGGTTGCATTAATACAACAGTGAAAATACACGTTTTAATTAAAATACAAATATTCCAATTTAAGACATTAAGTTTAATAAATAAAGTCTAGTGGTGTGTTATTATTAAAATTTTACGCCATGACTTTCTCGTGCACAACAGACGATTTAAAGAAAATTAAAAAGACACCTCAACAATATCATTAAAGAATTGGCCACACCTTTGATGATGTCAGAAGGAGATGGAAAAGGTGCTGGAGGCGGGACTAACTTACATAATAAACAGGTAAGTAAATTCATCGAACATAAATTAAGATATGAATTCGCTAACAGGCAACATTGAGCACGTACGTTTACTATTTGTATTTATAAAGTATTTTAACTCATAAAGAAATGCATTTCATGAAATTTAGCCTCAAAGGAGTACAAAATCACCATAAAAGGTAAGTTTTAACAGATTAACTCAGAATCCATGGGTCCGAGGGAAATGAGAAAGAGAGTCAGCATAACAGCTTTTTAGGCCCAGGCTCGAGGTTTCAAACCCGCAGAGGGTCCTAGGATTTCTTAACAAGAGTAAAAATCCTTAGATATGCCGTCCTTCGGAAGAGACTTCAAAAGGTTGAGATAAAAAAAAAAAAAAAATTGTACCTCTACAACCTATGAAGGGTCTTGGGCTCAGTACATATAGAGGTTCGTACTGTTTATAGGAGTAACGGCAAGGCAATGAGGTAACCAGGCCTTGATCACGCTAAGCCGCCAGGTTTTTCTCCATTTCGGGTATCCACTTTAAAGAGCCTGGGTCTGCCCCAGGAGGGTCTCCATACCAGGGTCGCCCCCGGCTGAATTAACAGAATAAATAATATTCTGCCCCAGCCGGGATTCGAACCCAGGACCCGGAGAACAGTAGAATAGTGCTCTATTCACTAGACCATGCCGTTCCTATTTACAAATGATATGTTTGATGTCAGGTACTCTTTAAAAATCCTTATCGTAATTACACCTGGATAGGTAAAATTTAGGCCTCCCACTGTAGCATCGTCCGATTAACCATAGTAACATTAGGTGACGCTACATAAATAAAGCAATCCTGTTGACACAACGAACGAATAGCAAAATCACCTATCATTTTTAATAATAACTGAGTTTACATCTATTATAATTTATTACTTGAATATCAAGTTTTTTTTTTCTCGTTTTTTGTTTTCTTCTGTTTAGCGCACTATACTGATTTTAGAACTCTATGCATATGTTTCTCCATCTTAAAATAACTGAGCTACAAGCGTATTGATCTCGTCTTTTCAGTCTAACATTTTAAGTTTAAATGATGGGGAAGTTTCAGGTGATTTTCTTTGACACATGTTGTACATCTAAAAGTGAACATCCTCATTAAAATATTGGTTGAAAAACATATTGACTATTTTTAATTTATATCACTATTCTTATGAAAGTGGAACCTTTGAGTAATACCTTCACAAGACACATAATTTGACTTAATACATGATTTATTTATTTTTATTTATTTATTTAACGTCACTTTATGGTACTATAGCTAATCGGACGATGCTACAATGGGAGTCCTAAATTTCGCCTATCCAGGTTTTATTAGGATAGGGATCTTTAACGAGTACCTGACATCGCACAGGCTCGGGACCACCTTTTAACGTCCCCTGCGAAGGACTTTTGTGAAATCGGATTGAGAATTTTTATTAATGTAGTTGAAACAACATCTTGCATGGTAGTTACATCATGAAGTGTATCTGGAGACTAATGATATACAACTAAAATAAATATTCTATTTTCGTATTCGTATCAATTCGTATTTTTATTTTTCATCAAAGTAAAGAAAAAAAAAATACATCCTTGTAATATTTCATCATGTAAATGAGTATATTTGAGAGTTAATATTTTCTGACTTTTGTATATATTTTTATTGATTTTGTTTTTTATAAATGCATCTAGTATTATTATTATATAATTTTTTTGTTTCGTATATATCGTGTGAATGTAGTATGAATGTTGTACTTTATCACTATTAAAAATGTCCTAAATTGGACTGATTGTAATATTATTCAATAAAGAATTGTTTCTGAAAAATATTTTCTGAAAGCACAAGCGATAAGAAAAATTTAAAAAAATAAAAATAAAAAGTTACTAAAAAATAGTTTTTTGGTTCATTAAAAATTCTGAATCACAGCAACATTTTACACTATCGTATGTAAATAATGATAAGCTAAAGAATCAAACATCTAACGATGTCTAGCTCTTCAAAAGATGTAAATTCTTAGTTTATGTTATTTAATTCCATCCTAATTCTCCACATTCCATCAGAACCTTATGGAAAAATATTTTTTCAGTTTTCTCCTTTAGTTGGATATCGAATTCGTTCAACTTAAATATTTACCTGTTTTTTACCAATAGTAACAAGATTGTATGGTTATTTTTATATAATCTACAAAATTAAAGGTGGTTTAGAGAAAGAAAATTTAAAATATGGGCATTTAAGCCCCATCAGACTATTTCAATCAGAATGAAACCTGATGAAAGCCTATTAAATTACATCAATATAGCGAGTTTAATCACCTCGGTCTTATAGTTATTTTAAATATGAAATTTCAGTTTCATAGCACTTTTAGTTTACCCGCAGGAGATAAAACACACACACACACACACAGACCTTTTTGCAGGTCATTTGGACTCAGGAGACCCTAAAACGTGTATTTTCGGTGAAAACTGGAATTCGAAAATTTTCACGATCGCAATACTTACCCTTACTATATATTCCATATATAGGTCAGTGATAGTAAGAAAGAAAATGACAGACCGCGAGATATATATTCGGGAGAAAAGCAGCGGAATACAGATAGGGGATACTAAGGTAAAGTATGCCCGCATCTTGAAGCAAGAAGTATCAAATAATCAGCCCAACTAAAATGAATCGTCTAAAACTCTACTAGATACTGAACTAGATATAGGGCAAGACGTCATGGAATCTTCAATCATATCCAAATCATTAAGCAAATATAATTAGGACCGTTCAACCGATATCCAAATCCCAGAAAGATTCTATTTCTCATTCTCAATCGTTTCGCATCTGGAAAGGAGTACTGCGACATTGAAAAGAATTTTATCTGGACATATTTACGAGCGGAGGCGATGACACCTCGGAGACGAACCGTAGTACAAATAACGAAAAGCAGAGTTCACCCGCCCGATAAGAGATAAGGCGAAGGAGCTAGATAAGTGGAAAGGTATAATAGAGAGTGGCAGAGGTCTCTAGATCCTGACCTTACAGAGAGATCTCGAGAGCCTCAGCTTACGGAGATCTCCCGACATTACGGAGCTATGAACAGCGCGAAGACGCCGGAGGTTGAGGCGATGCTGGGAGACATCCCGCTCACCGAAGAGACCACTTGCGGCTTCTGGTTCCTCAAGGGAGCCTTCCTCCAGAAGTTCGCAAACAAGAAGGCCTACGTCTTCCTCTACGGCCTCTTAGGATGCTTCTTCAGCGCCTCCTATTCCTACTTCAGCGGCACCATCACCACCATCGAGAAGAGGTACAGGATACCCAGTCAGACCATGGGTGAGTCCACTTTTATCTTACTGAGGATAAAGACAGGCATACTTTAAAAAAGGAAAATTTTAAATTATAGAGATTTTTTTCTTGGTTCCTCTCTAGTTAGGACAGTTTATCCAATAGTTTGTTTGTTTATTTATTTAACGTTCTTTTATGCTGCTGTGGCTAATCGGATGATGCTACAGTGGGAGTTCTAAATTTTACCTATCGAGGTTTAATTAGGATAGGGATCTTTAACGAGTATCTCACAACGCATAGGCTCGGGACCACCTTTTAACCTCCCCTCCGAAGGACGGCATAACTAAGGATTTTTTATTCCCATTAACCTTTGGCATAGGAGACTGTTATGCTAACCACCACGCCACAGGTAACCACTTTAACCAATAGGTAGAAATGAGGAAATAAAAAAAAGTACGGCTACGTTAAAAATGATTTGAGACACTTGTTAAGCGTTTCTACGATATCCCATGTGGTAGAGTGAGGGTTGACTGTGACCAATGTCTGAATTTGGTCATCATTAAAATTCTTTAAACTATATTCATCAGCTTAATCTAGCCCTTTCTATTGTTTATTTTTTAGTTTATTTTTTTCAATGATGAACCTTCGTAATCGACCAACCAAATAAAAAAAAATTACCCTCCTCCCTCCTCCTTAGATTTTAAGATACGTATGATCCGAATAAAGAATAAAAAAAAAAAAACAACCTGTCTTTCGTAATTAATTAATAAATGCATGCTATGTCACAGAGAATTTAAATTTCCTACAAAACGAAAAAAGAATCATTGAAATTGGTTGAGAACTAGCAAAGATATTGCGTTTTGAAATTAACAGTGGTGATATACCTTTTTCCTTTAGAATTTTTATTGTTTTTCATTTGAATTGTCTATCAACTGCTATATAAACAGTTACACCCTAATATAGTTATTTGGAAATAATAAACCATTGTTTAATAATTTTCAAAGTTTTTTTTTTTTTTTTTTTTTTTATCATTCCGTCGATATTGTATCCTTGAAGATGTTTACCAAAACATTTACTTGTAATTAAAACCTGACTTATGAAAAATTACTTACAACGTATTACCTATTAGGTTATAAAATAAGTCTGTAGCGTTTTTTACTGATGATTTCAATAAAAACTTCAAATTCTTGTAAATATTTGCAATCGATTATCTATAACCCATTTCGATCTATTACATGTTGCGATCTTTCACTATTTTATTTGAATTTGGTCATCATTAACAACTGAAGGACGACCCGAGCGCTTTCCGTCTTCCAAGTCAAAATTTCCGGTTCTGAACCGGGCAAACCACTTACTTCAAAATTTTTAACGGTATGTGCATCGATTTTTCCTGCTTTGGTTATAAAAAAATCATTAAATGACGAAAATGACTTTGTTTCTCATCCTTTTTGAGCAAGGAAAATACCATTTAAATATAAGAAATTTCGGTTGAAAGTGATGCATTAAAGCACCTTGACTGATACTTTTTGTTTATTATTTCCGATAACAAAACTTTGTAATTGACAAAAAAAAATAAAATAAATAAATATCCCCTCTAAAAATTTGAGAGCTTACGTTTCAAGATGGGTAGAATCCGAATGACGAAAAAAAAATCCATTTGTCCCCCATCCGCGGCATTTCAACGAAAGTACTGGAACGATTTTTTTTTTAAATTCGTCACAAAATAACGATGATTTTAACACCTAGACGTTGGTATCAGCTGGTTAGTTTTAAAATGGAGGCCGATTAAAAGTGATTTAATTCAATAACTCAGTTATTTTTGAAGATAGAGAAAAAGAATTATCAGTGTTGTATAACCGAAAAACCACGAATAATTGTATAAAAGAGAAAAAAGAAAAGAAAAAAATTGAAATTTTACTCATAAATACGCTCATAAATCAGTTATTTTTGACGATAGAGAAAATAGAGTTATAGAATCAGTAGAGCGCGATAAACAAAGAAAAATTGAAATTGGCTTGTATATACTTGTATATATAGTGGTTCCGAGCCTGTGCGATGTCAGGTACTCGTTAAAGATCCCTATCCTAATTAAACCTGGTTAGGCAATATTTAGGACTCCCACTGTAGCATCATCCGATTAGCCACAGTACCATAAAGTGACGTTAAATGAATAAATAAACAAAATTAATATGTACAACCTTTGTGGATTGTAGTCGTAAATTTTTGTTTTTAAGTTAAAATTCGGAGTGACTGACTGAGGGACTGGATTTTCGTATCCGTTTGCTCAAAGCCTTTAATCTACTTCTGTTTGAGTTCGTTATCAAAGTCGATTAATGGGCTAACAGACCTTTTTAAATGGACAAATACGAGAGAAGAAACCTCTGTCTCGAAACGGTTTTCGAGTGTTCTTCGCGTGTATGCATACGCTCACGGACCGACGGTATAAATATTTGGAAGCGATTGACGGTTTCGATAAGAGGCACAATGACAAACAGCTGATACTAATAACTAATAACCCATCAATTGGGTAATTTCTTTTGATTAAAATGCAAACAAAGATTTAGGAAAAGTACAGAATCTAGCTTTAAATTGATTAATAGTCGAGGGTTTTCGATATCAAATTAAAAATCTTAAGTTTCTTAACGCTATATTATACGTCTTTGTCATTACTCTCAAGTCTGATTTTTTTTTCCAATTTTTCTTTTCCAGTCAACTATTCGTTTGTAAAATAGCTACGTAACGTTTTTTAATGGTGATTTCAATAAAAAATTCAGATACTTGTAAATAATAAATATTTTTAATCAATCATATTCTGCGATATCCCTTGTCGTAGAGTGAGAGTTGTCTGTTACCAATGCTGAATTTGATTGAATTGGTCATCATCAACAGTTCAAGAACGACTCGTACGCTTTGCGTCTTCCAAGTCAAAATTTTCGCTTCTGAACCTAGCAAATCACTTAAGGACGGCGATTTCTCCTGATTTAGTGATAAGGCATCATCGCCATACACACTGCAAATTTTGTTAACCGTCTGTGCGGCGGATTTTCCTTTTCGGAAATAAAAAATCATCAATCAAATGACGAAAATTAATTTTATTTTCTCTTCCATTTAGAAGAAGCAAATTACCGCTTAAAGATAAGAAATCTCGGTTGAAACTGACCACAAAATGATCCTTGAGTGTCTCTCGTGAAAAAAGATAAAAATAAAATTCTAAAATTCGATTGATAATGTTGATATTTGATTGTAAAACGACAAGAAACCGCTTGCCGTTTTAGACTACTTCAAAACTTACTAGACAGACGGTCAAACCTTTCTCTTAACTACAAAAGATTCGTCTACATGACTATTATAAGACCTACCTACAGGAAATCGACCGGCTGGTTCGTACGATGATGACAGACGCTAAAATTCATCATCCAAAAGCTTCTGTGAATAGACTCTATCTAAAAAGAACAGAAGGTGGTCGTGGGCTTATCTCGATTGAAGACCTGTGTCGAAAACAAGGAAATTCCAAGAAGCAGTATTTTCTGACATGCCCATCTTCAATCATCAACGTGATGCGAGATTTAGATGAGGACTTCACAGCACTTAATCTCAAAGACCCCATGCTGCATGAAATAAAAAATGCGGATTACTATAAGTCCATATGGAAAGAAAAAGAATTGCATGGGAGGTTTTACTATCAACTAAACTCGCCTGATATTGACAGTGAACTCGCAGTCGACTGGTTGAGGATAGGTCAACTGTTTGGGGAGACAGAGGGCTTTGTTCTTGCTATACAAGACCAAGTTGTTGCAACAAGAGCATACAGGAGGCACATAATGAAGGAAAATACGGTAATAGATAAATGTCGCCTTTGCTCCAAGACCCATGAGTCTATTCAACATGTGACAAATGGTTGTGAGGCTTTGGCTGGGACAGACTATTTGACAAGACATAATAATGTTGCTAAGATATATCACCAAAGTTTATGCAGAGCTCTGGGATTGTTGGTGATGAAGAGATACCCTATTATCGGTATACCCCTGCGAAACTCATGGAAAATAAAGAGGTAGAAGTTTATTGGGATGAACAAATTATCACCGACCACAGAGTGTTGCATAATCGTCCAGATATTTTGGTGTTAGACAAAACCAACAAAATGGCCAAAATCATCGATATTGCTGTCCCAAGTGCTCTAATCTGTTAAGCACTAGAGCTGAAAAAATCCGAAAATACCAAGAACTCGCTCTTGAACTAAAATCACTTTATCACCTAGAAAAAGTAACAACAACTCCAATTGTTCTCTCTTCGAATGGCCTAATCCTAAAAAGCACCAGAGAGGGCACAGAAGAGCTTGGCCTAGACCTAAAGAATCTAAAATTAGCGCAGAAAGCAGTTCTGCTGGATACCTGCAGAATTGTGAGAAAAGTTTTAAATAAGTAAAAATTCTACTTCCCCTTGACTTTTGTCCGGGAAGTAGATGATGTTCCAGTTATCTGAGAGGAAGAAAATAAATATAATAATAATAATAGCTTTATTGGCATCAGTGTTGACAAAAGCCTCTCCCATAGGGAGGAATTTATAGAAGTTGGCTATAGTTAGAAATAATGAAATATTGAAAAAAAATCAAATAATCCAAAGAAAGAAAAAATACAAATAATTATAAAATAAAAAACCCTAAAAAACAAAACAGAGTCCTTGAAAAAATACACCAAAATCAAACACAAATTAAGTATTTTTTAAAACGTTTATCCACCAGGATTTGTCCCTCGCAACCAGCCACCAGTTTTCGCCAACAGTCTGCGTCAATTCGTCCCTCCACCTGCGAAGTGGTCGCCCCCTCTGCCTGCTGTCCTCTCTCGGATACACTCCGTGCAAGCTCTGGTCCATCTTTCGTCTTTCAGCCTGACCAAGTGCCCAGCCCAGCTCCATTTCAATCGATGTGCCTCAACCTTTAGACTTTTAATGTTCACTTTATGAAGAATATCTTCATTTTTATTGTCTCCCTTTTCTGAATAAACATTAAACTTCTTAGAAGCTGCATTTGCATGGCATTCAGCCTCCGGTCGAGTTTTCTTGTAAGTGCCCAGGTTTGAGCCCCGTAGAGAACCGTGGGATATACACATGTGGTCAGAACTTTGGTTTTAAGATCTAGTGATAGATTGCTTTTGAATATCTTTTGGAGAGACCAATATTTGCACCACCCGAGCTTAACTCTTCTTTCTATTTCCTTATTCATATTTTCTCTAAATGATAAAGTCAGGTAAATAGGTTAAAATAAATGGACCATTGGACGACTTTCCATCTTTTGCAGAGAAAAGTACAAATATGGCGAGCAAACAATTCCAGCTACATGCCCTTGGAAAGAAATTCTACATTAAATTCTATAAACGTCGGCATATACTAACGTAAAACGTCAACTATTAAATTATTAACTCCATGAACGCTCGACTGTCCCTCCGTTGTTTTGTCGTTAGTTTTCTTTAATATTGATGAACTAAAGCTCCATCACTTATTCTTATTTTCGGTAAACTCCTCAAGTGATTATGAAACTGTTATAAAACGTATTCCTACCTACCTCCGACGAGCTTCCAATTACGAAAAGATATTATTTTGAGATAAAAGGTTTCTATTTAGTGGACGGATGTTCCCATGGTAATCACTTGACTTCTTAAAAATATGGAACATGGGAACATCAGCTGAAATGTTTTACAAATAAATGCGTTATGTAAAGGAGATAATTACATTTCAAATGTAATTTTTTAAACTTTTAACCCAATGCTCAAAAGCTGCTTAAAAAGTCCAGAAAACCGACATTAATAAAATCAATCAGAATTGTATTTATATTATTATGAACCGAAAATCCGGTGCGCTTAACACACGACTTTTACTTACCTTTGTAGTTACAATCAATTTTTAAAAAAATAAGTGAAATAAATTCAGATATGAAAATAAATTGTTAAAGAATCCATTTAAATGTGTTTCAATTGAAACTATTTTATTAAACAATCTATTATATTATTATCTATAACAATCAGTTTGTTTTATCGGCTTTTCATCACTCTCTGTTAACTTTTACGATTTTGTGTATAAGATAATATTTTTCTAAAATCATTAACTTTCCAACGGTATATCATACATGTATATAAAATCACAAAAAATCCATAAAAAAATATTATTCCCTTTTCTTCTTTAGTTGTTTATCAAATTTGTTCGAATTATATATTTAACTGGTTAGTTTAGCCTTAGCTTCCATTCACCCATCACGCGCCCTGATGATGACCCACAAAGGGGGTCGAAACGTTGGAAACAATAAATAGTTGAAACTATTTAGTTGTTTCATTTAATGACAGCCACCCGGACTAATTCCTTCCAGTAATTCTCAACGGTCAACTAATTACATCCACAATATATATTTAACTGTTTTTTTTGTTTTTTTTTGTAGCAATGTTAATTATATTATGATATATATGATATGATATATTATTATTAATATTCGATTAGACCATTTGGAGATGAGGATGGTAGACTAATTTGAAGCACATTTCAACTTCTTATTTGTTCTTCTCCTCTCACAAGAAGCCTTCATCTGTTCAGAAAATCGCTGTTTTCGTTCTTCCGTCTACTTAGTTCCCGTTCTTACCCTCATGTGTTCGACTTGGAAACAACCCTTCTTGACTTTTTCTCCGAATATTTTTCTGTTCGTTATTTCTTCAATGCTGATTCCAGCTCGTTCTAGATCTTGTTTTACTTCCTTAATCCAGGTTATAGCCGCTTTCATTTCAAACAGAATATGATATATTATTTTATATGGTTAATCTCATGAAATCCACAAAATTAAAGGTACTTAAGAGGAAGACAACTTAAAATATCGGCATTTAAGCACTGTCAGACTATTTCAATCAGAATGAAATCTACGTGATATAAAAGCACATAAAATTTTACATCGATATAGCGAGTTTAATCAAAATCTTATCTCTGTTTCTGACAAAATCGCAAAATATGCAAAATGCATGGGATAATGTGGCTCTTTTGGTTAGCTGATTTTGATAAAAAAGTTGCTGTAACATTTGTAATATTTAGCTGTCTTAAATATTAAATTTCAGTTTCATACGACTTTTCGTTTTCGCGCTGGACTTACCACACACACACTTTGTTTTGGGACTTGGTCTTTTAGACTCAGGGTATCCTAAAACGTTTATTTACGTTGAAAACTGGAATTCGGAAATTTTCACGATCGCAATACTTTCCCTTAGTATATATTTCATACATAGGTAAGTGAAAGTAAAAATGTTATTAGGGAAAATATGACCAATTTAACCAGTTTTATTGTAGAAAGAATTATATATTTGTTCCAACATGGATTTCAGGTAACATGATGCAGTTCAGGTATTGGAAGTGAAAAACTGTACTTCACAGACTGATATGTTTTAGGTAGCCAGAATATTGTGTAGAAGTTAGCATGGGGCGCCCATACTACCCCGCCGAGATGGTTATCGCGTGTTTCTTTAAACACGCGTTGCCTAGCTACAAGATGACCAATACCTTGAAACCAAAAATTACGAGTTCAACTCTCGGAACCGGAGGGGACTTTTATCTCGGCATTAATCCCCCCGCCCTCACCCCCGGGTCCGAGATATAGACTTCAAAGGCGAGGTAGGGGTGGAAAAAAAAAGTTAGCATATTTCTAAGGGATATTAAATATTTTATAAAGAGGAGCTTTATGACCTCCCCGGAGATATATAGGTCGTTAAGGTTAAAAGTTGGAAAGGTGCAGTTGGACTGGCAGTTGAACAAGAATGAAAGAGGAAGAATTGACCATTGGAAAACCGTTAGGCAAAGGTTGCGGTGGGTTGATGGAGACTACGGATCGAGAACTGGAGAGAGGCAGCAAAATATTTGAGCTGATTAGCGGGACTCAATGAGGAGACCAAGGCACGTCCACGGATGTAGCGTCACGTAGATTAGCTTAAGATTATGGACTGAATTATTGGAGATGTTGTTTGTCATTGAAACAGTCCAATAATTAAGACTGACGAATATAGGTCTTCATCAGGATGTCTCATGGTATGGAAGTTAGATAATGACTGAATAGAGATAGTTTGGTGGGGGTCAAGATAAACAATAAAATAGGCCTAAATAGTTATTGCCAACGTTGGTAGATTCACATTGTAGATCCGCTCTTCATTAGAACGTCTTAAGGCACAGCAGTTATGTAATGTGGTACTGGAGTTCATAAGGTCCGAGTTCATTGGGTGCCTGGTCACTGAGGTATTTTATGCAATGAGAGAGCTGATAGCCTCGCAAGGAGGGGTTCTGCTCAGTTAGCCTGTACACCTGAACCTGTGTGTGGAATAAGCTTTAGCTATGCTAAAGGTTTGATCAAGGCTGGCAATAGATCCAGGCAATACTGGAGGGATACTGGAAAGCATCATCACTAAGATGTTCTTGGAAGGACCCTGAAAGAGAGAAGTTGCACTCTCCCTTCAAAAGACAGAATAACTCTGAGGAGAGTGACAGGACTGTATACAGGACTCTGTCAGCTTAATAAGCATTTCCATAATATGGGGTAGGAAGCAGATTCTACCAGGACACAGCTTTATCACCTTGACAGCGACCGTATTTTAGATCCTAAGTTGTGTGAACTGATCAACCATTACAGTTTGGTCAGATCCACCAAGGCAATAGGGCAGTATTAACGGAATGGACGGCGCACAATAAACCTAATGAGGCTGCAGTGCATCGGATAAGCCGGTAAAATAAATTACAAAAAATGAACTGGAGTTAGGTATATTATAGTACCTTAAAGCTGTGCCTTGAGGTGTTCTGACAAAGACCGAAGAGACTGGTCTTACAAACAAAAACTGAACTGCGCACACTGAGGTTCTGACTGAAAAATACTGTTTTTGGAATAAACCTAAGGACTAAAGACAACGTTAATATGATTAATAAAATATAAATTGTAAATTACTTTATATTATTTTAAATATGATATTCCTTAATCATTTTTTCTCAACTCTATTGGTGATCACATTACCTTTTGCCCGACAGGTATCATCACAGTCGGTAACGACATCAGCCAGCTGTTCGTGTCCACAATCCTCAGCTATTACATCGGGAAAGGGCGGCACAGACCTCGATGGATCGCGCTAGGAGTCTACACCATCGTCCTCTTCTGCATCCTCAACGCTATGCCCCACTTCCTCTACGGCGCGGGGAAGGAATCCTTCGCTCTCACCTACGAATCCGGCCTCAGCAATATCACGCAGGAATCTCAAGGTGAGTAAAGCCAATATCTTCTCTCAATTAGAAAAATCCTGATAAATACTATGGTTATGCCGTACCTGAATTATGCAAGTATGACCTATACGGATATCACAGAAAAATTATTAAATAGACTTCAAAGAGCCCAAAATGCAGCTGTACGTTACATAACACAAACCCCAATCGACATATCACATCTTAGTATAAGCAGTTAAACTGGATGAAGATTAGATCAAGAAGAATATTTAATTTATTGAACATTACATGTAAAATATTAATGAGCAAAATCCCGAGCTGTCTTTACTCAAATATGATCTTCTTACACAATATTCATAATAGAAATAATAAAGCCTCTAAATATACATTACTAATTCCGAAACATAAAATATCGATTTTCAATAAATCATTCATACGTGTAGTAGGTGCATGTAGAACATTCAAAAAGTTTAAAAATCTGGTGCGGACAACACACGACTTTCACTTACCTCCATTTTTAAAATCAATGAAAGAATTTTCAAATACAGTTAGAGATAAAAATACGTGAAACTATTTAAAATTTAATTAAATTGAATTTATATGAAAACATGTGTTTTATTAAAAAATCTATTATATTATTATCTAAAATAATCAGTTAGTTTTATCTTCTTTTCATCACTCTCTATTAACTTTTAAAAGCTTGAGTATAAGATAATATTTTTTCTAAAATCTTTAGGTTTCCAACGGTATATCATACATGTATATTACTGTTCTTATGTTCAAAAACAAAAAATTGCATTAAAAAAAAATATGTTTTCAGTTTTTTCCTTTAGTTGCTTTTCAAATTCGCTCAACTTGCATATTTAGCTGTTTTTCATCAGTGGTGACAAGATAATATAGTTATTTTTATAGAATCAACAAAATTATAGGTACTTTAGAGAAAACAAATTTAAAATATCGGTATTTAAGTCCTGTCAGACCATTTTAATCAGAATGAAACCTACATGATATTAAAGCCCATTAAATTTTACATCGATATAGCGAGTTTAATTAAAATCATTCATTCAAGAAAATCGAATAAAGGTACAAAATGCATCGTATAAAGTGGCTCTTCTGGTAAGCTCATTTTGATGAAAAAGGTTTTGTAACGTCTTATAATATACGTCTCGGGCGTATATTTGTCTTAAATATGAAATTTCAGTTTCATAGGACTTACCGTTTCCGCCCGAGAGTTACCACACACACACACACACAGACCTTTTTGCGGGACTTGGTTATTTGGATTCAGGGGACCCTAAAATGTGTACTTCCGTTGAAAACTGGAATTCGAAAATTTTCACGATCGCAATACTTTCCCTTACTATATTTAGTAAGTGAAAGTAATAAAAAAATAATTTAAATCACTCACTTGAACCAATTTGAAAAAAATAGATAATAAATGAGGAATAATTTTTTTTTTTTTTTAAACATATTTATTGATATTTACAACTGTATTAAATAAAAATACATCTAGTAAATGTGATGGTAATATACAAAACTGTCATGAAAAACATGTAGAGACACTACCCAGTGGCAGCACTCTAAAAATATTTTAAACTAGAAGGTCCCGGGGCCATTTCCTTTTCAGGCGCCTCGGAGGATTATCCGGAATTGAAGAGGAAGACAGGATTGAAACTAGTGGGTTAGAGTGAGAATGGAGTTTGTCATGAAAGGATTGATACCTGGTCTGGGCCAGATCAGTAACATAGGGAACATTAAGGTCTTTATGGATAAGTTTATTCGTGACAAAGTAAGGAGCGTTGAGGATTTTACGAAGGATTTTGGATTGTAAGGATTGGATGCGGGAAGAATTTGATGGTTTAGTAGAGCCCCAAAGCTCTACTCCGTAAGTCCAGATTGGTCTTATAATAGTCATGTAGATGAGCCTTTTGTAGTTCAGAGGAAGGTTTGATCGTTTGTCTAGTAAGTGTTGAAGTAACCTAAAGCGGCGAGCAGTTTCTTGTCGTTTTAGTCGTGTATGTGGATTCCAAGTTAGGCGTTTGTCAAGAAGAAGTCCTAGGTATCGGATCTGTTCAACAGGAACTAGTTGAGTGTTATTAAAGGATACTTTAGGGCAGGAAGTCAAAGGTTTACGCCGAAGGGTAAAGGTTATTTGATGGGACTTGTTGGAATTTATTTTTATTCTCCAGTTCTGACACCATACTTCTAGGTCTTTGATGTGGGCTTGAAGGGTATTTGAAGCAACAAATGGATCTTTATGAACTGATAACACGCAGGTGTCATCAGCATAGGTAGAAAGGAAAGTGTTAGGATGGGTTGGGATATCAGCTGTATATACTGTGTATAGAATGGGTCCTAGAATACTGCCTTGAGGAACACCAGCAGTCTGTGTATAAAGGGATGAATAGGAACTATTGTGATTAATTTTGAAGGATCTATCAGAGAGGTAGGATTGAAGAATCAGGAAATATGTGGGAGGAAGGAATTTACGGAGTTTGTACAACAGTCCTGGGTGCCAGACTCTATCAAAGGCCTGCTCTACATCGAGAAAGGCTCCCGTGCAGTACAACCCGCGCTCCAAAGCAGAAGAGACAACGTCCACCACACGATGACATTGCTGGATAGTGGAATGGGATGTTCGGAATCCGAACTGATGATCAGGGATGATATGATTAGAATCAAGGATGGGATATATTCGTTTCAGAAGGAGTTTTTCAAAGATTTTACCCATAATAGGTAATAGAGAAATTGGACGGTAAGAGGATGGATGTTCGGGCGGCTTTTGGGGTTTGGGAATCATCTTAACAATGGATAGTTTCCAGGAATCAGGAAAATATGGTGGTCCGGAGGAAAGCATTATATATGTAGGTAAGAAAACAGATGGATTTTCGAGGAAGCTGTTTCATTATACGGGAAGTAACTAGGTCATGTCCAGGAGCTTTGCGGGAAGGTAATCTGTGAATGATATTGGCTATTTCTGAAGGATGAAATGCTTTAGGTGGTAGGGTCATTTGGAGAGGAATATCGAGTTCTGTTTCAATACATTCAACATGGTTTGAATTGAGTATTTCAGGATGAGGATTGTATATTTTAGAAAGGTGCTGAGCAAATATCTGGGATTTTTCTTCGTCGGATCGTGTCCAGGTTCGGGTTTCATTAAGGAGTGGATGGTTGAAATTTTTAAACTTCAGGATTTTTTTAGTAGTCGTCCATAGTGATTTGTCAGCAATCGTAAGATTTTCCGTCAAGTTTTGTAAATTTTGTATTTTGTATTTTTGAGTTCTGATTTTAGTTTGTTAGTCAGTTGGGTGTAATAAGTTTTGTCTGTTGGGTATCTGGTCCTGTGCCACTTCGATCTTGCTGTGCGCTTTTCTCTCAATAAGATCTGAATGTGCTGTGGTAGGTTACTTTTCTGAGGTTTATTAGGTTTGGTGTTAGTTGTGTTGTCTATTATGGTGCTACTTATTGAGTCAGTAAGTTTTTCTATGGCTAGGTCAATATCTTGTTTGGTCTTTAGTGGAAGTTTTAAGTCTAGTTTATTTTCTATGCCATATCGAAATTGGTCCCAGTTTACACGTCCTGTAATTAATGTAGGAGGAGAGGGTTTAGGAACAAAGTTTGAATGCAAAGAAAGCAGAACAGGACTGTGGTCAGATGAAAGGTCATTCAGGGATTTGATTTCGGCTTGGGAAGTAGGGATTTGAGAGGTAACAAATATATCCAGGATATCAGGTTTTTTTTTTAGAGATGTAGGCCAATATGTGGGATTCGTAGGAGCAAGGATAGAATAACAATTGGAGTTTGTGACGTTAGAAAGGATACTACCACGGGAGTTGGATGCTCGACAACCCCATCGTTGGTGTTTAGCGTTGTAATCACCTCCAGCAATGAAGCGCGGCCCAAGAGATCGGAATAAGGAATTAAGAAGGCTATAGGAAACGGTGTTACCAGGAGGACAGTATACAGCTGAGACTGTGAAATGGAAAGGACGAGTTGAAATTATTACAGAAGAGGATTGTATGGCGTCAGATGGAGTAGTAGGAATAAGTGAATGTGGAAGGGATTTATGGATAAGAACGCATGATCCAGCATGGGCAGTGTTGTCTGGGTGGTCTGTTCTATAAGTGATGTAGTCTCGTATGTAAAATTTTGATCGTTGAGTGAAGTGAGTTTCAGTTATTAATGCAATATGTATGTGATTGTCATGTAGGAGTATGTCGAGTTCGTCTCGGTGGTTGAGTAGGCCATTAGCGTTCCACAAGAGGATAGCTAGGGGCTTTACACTCATCGTGGGAAATTAAATGGGATTTCGGAAAGAATACGAGTGAGGAGGGAGATAAGTGGCTGGATGGTTTCTTTGAGATCTAATAGGAAGGAATTAAGAATGGAGTAAAAGTCGGGTGGGGGTATATTATAGGATTGGGAAGGATAATTTAGTTGAGCTGGTACATTGGCTGGAGTCTGCACCCGTCGAGGGGTACAATGATATGCATTTTGGGATGTTTGGGGTTGAGGATTGGGTTGATTTGGCTGTACAGTAGAACGGGGTGGGATCGGGTGAGGTTTTTCTGGAGGTAATTTAACCCTAACAGGTATCTGATGAAGAGGGGTTGGCTGGTGTGGAGCTTCAAGCTGGGGATGGGAAATCTGGGTCATGGGTTGGGAGTTCGGAGGCGCCTGCCGTCTAGGTTGTTGAGGCTGCGAGTTGATAACGGAGGAGGGCTTCTTAATGTTCCGTCGATCTTGATTTCCAGGTTTTGGAGTAGTTGGCTGTGGAGTCATGTTAACAGCAGGTTTCTGAATTTCTGGAAAATTTACCAGGTTATCCAGTACAGGAGGTGGTGCAGGTGTATTACTTTTCTGTTCCAGACTTTTGGGTAGAAGGTTTTGTGATCTCTGTCTGAGCAGATTTTTGTAGACCGAACAGCCTCTGTATCTCGCTGGATGTGCTTCACCACAGAGAGCACATTTTGCTGGTTCATCACGAGATTTCGGGCAGGTCTCTGTAGCATGAGGGCCGGCACATTTGACGCACCGGGCCTGGTGGTAACAGTAGGATTTAGTGTGTCCCAAATTTTGACATTTAGTACACTGTACTATTGTAGATGTCGGCCTAGGCTGTTCAAATCGCACAATGGAGTATACCAGTCGTGTTATAGAGGAATAATTTAAAGTTTAAAAACATAGTATTATTATGTAAGAATAATTAACTAATATTTGTAATAATATATTTTGATTTTTTTTTATTAAATTCTGTAATGTATATAGTGTATACAAGAGTATTAGAAAAGTTTATGGAGAGTCGAAATTCACTTTTATGTTTATTTATTTTTATTTAATCTCAAGTTTGATGTTTTATTTTATTCTGATGATGTAAACATCAAATATTATTAATATTAGAGATATATGTATATTAATTACTGATAAAAAAGACCTGACTCAAGGTTAATTATAGATGTATGTACAATTCTTGTTCATTGTAAGAGAGGACCAGATGGTCCTCAATGTAACAGGTCATTAATAAACTTTATTCTTATTCTTATATATAAAATGACTCCACTATTTTTGGTTTCCGCGAACTCCTTCTAACCGCGAACTCCTTCTAAACCACTGGACGAGTTTTGATACGGTGTTTACTATGATTTAGAGAATCCTTTCCTGAAGGTTTATAAGTTAATACATTGCACTTTAGTTTTTCTTTAAACGGGAAAAATAAATTTTCTGTAATTAAGTCATCAAAAATTTATTTCTAAAATATAAATAGTAACACAGACGTATAAGATACCGTTGAAAAAACAAGATTTTAGAAAAGTTAATATGCAATGAAATAAGTCGTTTAAGTCAATATAAAATTGTTGTAAGCTCATAAACTTATCAACATATGTTATTGGTAAAGTGAGCGGTTATGATAGTTCAATGTTGCCACTGTCGTACAGTACGTACAAGTAGCATTCTTTTATTCAGTGCGGAATATTTTTGTAACTAATTTGTTAAAATAAATGGAAAATTGGTATAAATCTATCTTGTTAATTATTCCATGAAAACAGATCTTTCGCTGTAAAATAAATACTATTCCCATGGAAACTAATTAAACCTTGAAAATGCATTTTAAATAGTTTTTTTGACATATAGTTATAAACATAATAGGACAGGAACCTTGATCATTTCTATAGTTACATTGCAATCGAGTTTTATTTATACGGGAACTTAAATTTTCCGTTATCTCCACCCCACTTTAAAATAAACAAATAGACTGAACGAATTTTAATTTATGTTATTTATTACTGCCGATGATAAAATTTAATAATGAACAGACGATAAAAAAAACAAAAACAACAACACATTTTCTTGCTAATTCCACTTTTCGTTACGATGAACTAAAACGATAAACTCTAAATCAGTCAGGCTTAGTTCTACAGCCTCTTTAAACATAGATGACACCTCATTCAAATAGCACCTATGCGAAGCAGGGGCAGGCTCACTAGTTTTATATAAATTTATTGATTTATGGTCTTCATCCGTCGGTGAAGCCCCATTTAAAATAGCTATTAACGAGCAATTCTGCTCTTTGTTTTTTTTAATGAATGATGGATTTAATTAATATAAACATTTAACAGACAAGCAGAAAGTATGCCAAGCTGACAGTAACATCAAGTGCGAATCCTCACCAGGTGAGAAAGCTCCTCAGGTAATCCTCTTCATCTCACAGGTGATCGCAGGTGTTGGAGGTTCCTTGTACTACACGCTTGGGGTCTCCTACATGGATGACAACATCAAGAAGTCAAAGACACCGGTTCTGATCAGTAAGTATAAAGAGATTTTATATTTATCTTAAAATCTATAATGGAAAGGCTAAGGTGGTTGAATATGTTAAGGCGTTTCACAGTATGTCATTGAGATGCAGCGTCTGCATGCAAACACCGGAGAGAATTTTGTAATCTCTAAGACCTCCTGAAGATCATCAGTTCGTTTTCTCACTCTTGCACGAAAAATGTTTGATTGAGTACAAAGGAAATTGAGCGCAACGGCAATGATAATCACATAAGTGTATGCCCAGTTATTCACTTCACACTAGGTCCCACGACATAGCAATTTTTTTTCTAAAATCTTCAGCTTTGCAACGGTATATTGTACATGTATATGAATTACTATTCTTATAATTGGAAAAAAAAAATATCTAAAAATATATTTTTCCTATTTTCTCCTCTAGTTTTTTATTAAATTCGCTCACCCTCGCTCAGCCTCCACTGGCTCTCAAGACCAGTGACGCAGCTGAATGAGAGGCGCTGGGATCTTCTGGCATTGTGCCTCGACATCCACTAGTGGATCTCGAGGTATGATCCAGTGATCCCAGGGGCAGTTTGTAAATATTGTAAATAGGTATGAATGTGAACAAGATTGTTATTATTATTTTCTTTATAGTATTTATTTAATTTTGTGTATATATATTTTTTTTCTTTTATTTGATTAGTCTTTATTAATTTTTTTTTCTTTAATTCTATTTACAATGTACATATGGTATGAATGATTTATTCTATCTCTAATACTCATTGCCCCAGAAGGTGGCAGATTTTATTATCTCTTAATAAAACAATTTAAAAAAATTCGCTCAACTTGCATATTTAGCCGTTTTTCATCGTCACTGATAAAATGAAATGGTTAATGTTTTGGAATTTAAAGAATTAAAAGAACTTTAGAGGAAGAATATACAAAAACTTGATATTTAAGCCCTGTCATACTATGTCAATCAGAATGAAACCTAGATGATATTAGGGTCTATTATATTTTACACCGTTATAGCAAGCTTTACCAAAATCGTTACTGCCGTTTTTGAGAGAATCGCAGATGCAGTGGCTCTTCTGGTTAGCCGATTTTAATTAATAAGATGCTGTAACATCTCAGGCATATACGCTCCTAAAATATGAAGTTTCAGTTTTATACGAATTATATTTTTTCAGCTAAACTTACCACACAAACACAAGGGCACACAGACTTATTTGCGGCACTTGGTCATTTGGACTCATGGGACCCTAAAA
This sequence comes from Piezodorus guildinii, assembly GCA_023052935.1. NCBI lineage: Eukaryota > Metazoa > Arthropoda > Insecta > Hemiptera > Pentatomidae > Piezodorus > Piezodorus guildinii. The sequence continues at coordinate 92,683,033 of CM041294.1, forward strand.
CGTGTATTTGCGGTGGAAACTGGAATTCAAACATTTTCACGATCGCAATACTTTCCCTTATTATATATTTCATTTATAGGTAAGGGATAGTAAAAGGAAGATACTTATGGGATAACCTATCACGGTATACCACCACTTCTCCTCCACTATAGTTCATCCCCTCAAAAGCAAAAGTTCCAACCAAAAAACAAACTGTCCTTGTATTCGTCATTAAATAAAGTAGCATCAAGATAGTGACTTATCTTACAATCAGCTTTCATTTGCCTGTTCCTATACGTTCTTTTATCCATTTAAAGTCACTTTATGCTACTGTGGCTAATCGAATGATACAACAATGGTAGTTCTAAATTTTGCTTATCCAGTTTTAATTAGGTAAGGATCTTTAACGAGTAACTGACATCGCTTACTCCTTTTATAAAATCATTGGGCCATTTGTCGGATTTGAACCACAGATTACTCCTCTCTAACATCGTATAGCCATCCTGTAGTCACATTCATTTTTCAGACGTATTTGTTTGAATAGCGGTTCGTTTTTCAATCATTTCCATGCACATTCAGGTCGCTAACCCATTCCCAAATTTAATTATCAAGCAAATAATGATTAAGTAGAGAAAAAAATCAAGAAAAAATTCGCTCAATTTACGGAATAACCACCGATGAAACCTCCGTAAAAGTGATTACGTCACAAACGTAAATAAATTATTACGTCACACACAAACATAAATGACGGATAAATATTAGTTTTTTTATCTTTGAAATGTCTCTGTCAGTTTTATTGCTTTCTCGTTCATCAAGACACTTTTATAATGAAGTTAAGATAATGCCATTCCCTAGATGTTTCTTTTTCCAATGTTGATAATATTTGACTTTTCAAAATTTGCATTCATCAACAGTTCTTTTGACACTGATCAAAGATATGATTTTCATTCTTTAAAATATATTTTAGAAAACGAAGACAACTTTTGCGGCATTATGAAATGTTGAAGTCTAAATATCTACGAAGTATTAAAATTAAAACATAAAACCCGTTATATGTTTAGTATGAGGGTTGCAATTACCTTGCCGTCAGTGTTTATTGAAAAATATTTTCACTTTAGAATTTGATGGTATTTTTTAGTATTCAAATCATAGAGATTGGCGACTAAGCCGTAGTGAGTTCAAATCTCAGTCCCACCCCGATTTATAATTAAAATGAGTCTCACAGACTCCCATGTCCTTATGTGAGGCCCGTCAGATAACTTGTTTTCACTCACATAATTAGGCTTAAGGAGTGATGACCTTTTTGTTACCCTAGGGACCTTCAAGATTTGAAACCAAATCCTATATGGTCAATACATGTTTGCCATAAAAACTTAGGTTACGGAACCAAATATAACAAAAAAAGGACAATAAATTAATTAAATCCTCCTATAATGATATGTTTGAAAAAGTTCAGGTTGGTTTGCGATTCTATTTTACAGTCTTTGGCTTAGTAGACTATCCTAATTTAGGGTTGGAGTAGCTGAGTGGGAACAGCAACCAGATGACCAGTAACGGCATAAAATGAATTACGAGTTTGCATCTCGGTGCCTAAGGGCTTTTAACTTGGCATTAATCTCCCACCTTGCCCCTCTGGCCCAAGAAACCGCCATATAGCCAACAAAGGCAAGATAGGGGTAGAAAAAAAAAAGAGGAAAGGTTAACTCTCAATAACTTGAAAAAAAACAAAACATAATATGTGGGAAAATTAAAACAGCATATGGGCCATTCTCAACGAAACGTACAAACGCTGTCCAAATGATTCTGAAACTGGTTATTTTCGAACTTTATTTTCTTTTTTGGTAGACATTTTTCTACTCTACTTGGTGCACATTCACAAGTTCAAATCAATGAATTATTCCTGTATGAAAATTTTGAATAAATGTCCGCAAAATCATTGGCCCACCCTGTCCAAATCAGACTTTGCCAACTTCAACGTGGTACCCAGTCAAGTTGCTGAAAAGATTTTACTGGTTTGGTCCATTGCGTTCATACATACACTCTATAGTTTCAGAATACAGAATTGCAGGTTTAGAAAACGGTTATATCCGTTTCAAATAAATAAAACTGAAATATCCAAGGAATTTTGCGTCATTGGCGCACACCAAACGGTTTCTGGCGCCGTGATCTCCCTTCAAGCCATAAAAAGGTTCGCAAAAGCCGTTATACCTTCTGCAAGCAGACCAAGCGGTTTATAACCGCGTTCTGTATCTTTCACGGTGGCAGGGAGGGAAGACGTACGCTATTGAGTGAGGTATTTTATTGGCCGTCATTTGTCGCACCCACTCTACCTCTGCTAGTTATTTTTAATTGATTCATTTTCTATTTTTCCGTGATAGTGTTCAGCTTACTGAGTAGATTGATGTACTTCTTTATTTTGATACTTTGTTTTGGAGAACCTTCAATTCGTCATTGACGCGCCCGTCATTAGCGCACCTCACAGAAGGTGCGCCAATGATGAAATGGTTGTTTATTTTTTTCCTTTGAACCTACTGCTCTGGTAAGGAGAAATATTCTGGTTCACACTTTATCGTACTCAATCGGGTGCTGACCGTATATAGAAGCGAATTTTTTTAAATATTTAACAGATGAAAGAGGCGAGGACTGTCATAACCCTTTTAGACGTTCAAAAACCTTCGGGAGATCATTCTGAAAATCATTGGATCATCGACTCATTATTGGCTCACCGCTAGACCGTCATTAGCTCACTTTCTGATTTCTGAAATAATTATTATTTTAAATTAATTAATTAATTTGATAATTACACCGAAATCAAGCTCTGCTGAGTGCTACATCAGATCAGATTTCATATATAAGGACACACAAAAAAAAAAAAATAGAATGGATCGAAAATTTAACTTTTGAAATTTTCAAGATAGACGCACCCGATTGTATGTTTTGCTGAGAATGGCCCATATATATTTGGTCAAGCAATTCTTTGGTGAGTGAACCATGGTTTTTAAAAACCTACAGCCTCTCTGTGCTTCCAAAAATTAATGTAAGAAGTCCTTTTCACAAGGCTGAAAATCTTTTAATATGTAGTGTCAGCAGGTATTATTCATATTTATTTGTCAAAGATATAAATCTTGTACAAATTTAGTTAAATATTGCCAATTTCACTTCATACACATTGATTCTGAATTTCATATCTTACTAAAAAACAACAAATAATAGCTAAAACAACAATAAAAGAAAATCATTATAAAACAAAAATAATAAACTGAGCTATTATATAACACTTAATTGATGCATGGGCCATCACTATTTAAGGAATCTACAGTTCTACATGCTGACACTAAAAACCTGTAAATTGTATTTACTTTTTATAGGCTGTCGACTTGGATCATAAGATGTTTTTTATTTTATGTTGATTACTATTTGGGGATAAAATTGTCTTAAATATTTTTCTCTGTCTTCAATTAGTTTTTCACAGTAGAGAAGAATGTTGTGTCAGTAGATGAAAAATATATATTTTGGATTTAGAGGGTCGTTGGAATAATAAGAATTGGATGAAAAATATCTTGAAAACATTTTTTGGAGGGATCACTGCTGTTGAGTCCTGTTAATTCATCATTCATGAGATCCTCCAGAAACTTAGCGTTTAGCTGTCCTGATTATCTGCCTTTCAAAGATTAGGAAAAGAGCCTCCTATGTACTAGATAATGTCTTACAAAGTAATACATTATTAAAATCTGCTCTTGTATATACAAAAACCACAACTAAAAGAGAGATATAAAAGCTTAAGTATTCAGGAGCTATTCGGTTGATGGAAACTTCATAATTGAAGAAATCCTAAACATTTAATTATATTAAATTCATTTGTTATAATTAATTTTAATTGTATTAAATGTTCTCACCTTATTTTTCAGGCTTTTCATATTTCTTGAAAATGTTGGGCCCAGTCTTTGGATATTCCCTGGCATCAATATGCCTCAGCTTCTACATCGACCCTTCGCTGAGCCCAAGGATAAAGAATAACGATCCCAGGTGGCTTGGAGCTTGGTGGATAGGTAAGAAAATTTAAAGGATATTACATTTTTAACTTTATCTTCATAACAGTATAATTATTTATTCGATTTAAAGATAAAAATACATGTATATTACTATCCTTATGATTTATTGATAGTACAATTGGTTTGGTAGAAAAAGTTAGAAATTGGTAGAAATAGAAATGAAATTTCCTAAATATGGGGGTAGACCCCAAAACATTGAAAATATATTAATTTTGCTGGAATAAACATACATTCATGATTAATAAATTGTTTCTCAATTTTTCTACAAATATGTTCAATGTTTTTATTTTATTTTTTTATAATTATATATGCTAGAGACAATATTGAAGCAGAGTGTCATATTTGTTATAAGTGGTCATGTGATATTTATTATAATTATTATTAATATATATTTCTTTATATACATATATAGATATTTGGATTAATATGAGAGGAAAGTGAGAAAAGGAAAAAAACCTAACAATTTCTTTTTTTTTTTACTGTAAAAGAATATTAAACTTTTTTTTTTTTTTATATTGATATTTGGTACATTAAAAATATTCATATAAGGAAAATAAGTAAGTTGTGTAAAAGCAACCCAATAAAGTTGGGTAATAATAACAATTACATAAGAGCTAATGCTATTTTAAAAAGATTCAATATTAAAACCATAACTGCTGTGTTACCTAAAAAAAGTCTTTTACCTATTAAAAAAATGAGGGTTTATTTTTTTGCCAAATTAAAATAAAAATTTCATTTATAATATTCTATTATAGCCACTAATGGATTAGGGCTATCCTTTAACTATACATTTATACATCCTTCTTTTGTTTTTATTATTGAGGTCAGCTATGATTGGTTTCTTTTTTCAATTTTTTTAATGGCATCACCATAATGATAACTTAGGTGTTTTAAAGTTAATTATATCCGTTATGGTGAAGTGAGAATGGTTGACTGTGTGTATATAGAGGGGTAAAGTTTGTTGAGGATAGTCCCATATGCTGAGACAGTACTAGGAGACTACCAAGGAGGTTTTCGGCGCAACAGATCCACTATAGATCAGATTTTTTTCTATTCCAAGGATCATTGAGAAGATGAGGATATTCGGAAGGTCTGTGTGGATGTGTTTGTAGATTTGGAAGCAGCATATGGCACGATTAACAGGGAATCCTTGTTTGTGGCTATGGGAGAGTTGGGAGTACCAGATAAACTCATCAGACTGACCAGGTGTACCTTAGTGCTCAACGAATGCCTAGTTAAGACAACGAGTGGACCCTCAGACTCTTTTAAAGTAAGTAATGGATTAAGGCAAGGAGATCCATTAGCTCCTCTCCTATTTAATATTGTTCTCCACACTATTGTGAAGCGAGCAGAGCTGGACCCAGGAGGAACCATCTACATCAAGATGACCCAGGTAATGGCATACGCAGATGATGTGGTGATCATTGGAAGATCCCTAGCTAGTGTAAGAGGCAAGTTCACAAAGCTTGATACAGAAGCAAGGTGTGTGGGTCTTAGAGTTAATGAAAGTAAAACCAAGGTAATGGCATGCAGAAGGAAGAAGCCAGTGCACTCTCAACGTACATGTGTCATCAAGAATTACACGCTGGAAGTGGTGAACAGTTTTAGCTACCTCGAGGCCCGCATCAATGAAGTTCATACTTCTTTTGCTTTTATTATTGAGGTCAGCTATGATTGGTTTATATTTTTGTAATTACATCTTCATAATGATAACTTAGGTGTTTTTAATCTGTTTCACATCCTTTGTATTTTCGTTTATAATATAGATTCCATTATTTTCCTGTAATAATTTTTTCATTTCAATTTTTTTTTTTTTTTGTTAATCAATTTTATGGTTCATTAGAATACTGTTTCATGTGAAAAGCAGTGATTTTAATAAATACAAAAAAAAAACCTTACCACTATAACCCATAAAGAGTCTTGGGCTCAGTACATGTAGAGATTCGTACTGTTTCTAAGCCAACGGCAGTGCAATAAGGTGATTAGCGCTTGATCACACTCAGCTGCCAGGTTTATTTTCTCAAATTGGGTACCCACTTTAAAGAGGCTGGGTCTGCCCCAGGAGGATCCTCATTTATATGTACTTAGCCTAAGACCCTTCATGGGTTTTAGAGGTACAGGTTTTTTTTTATTTTAAACTAATATTGAATCTTTTCTTTTAATTTATTTAAATGTTTTTGTATGATTTCCTGGTATTTTTTTTATTATAAAAAAAATATATATATAATATATATATATATATATATATATATATATATATATATATATATATATATATAAAGATAATCATTTTTTGTTCTAAATAATTAGGCTGGCTTGTTCTCGGAGCTGTGATGTTCGTCCTAGCTTCTTTGATAGGTTTGTTCCCAAGATCATTACCACGGGCTGCGATGAGAAGGTCAATGTCTCAAGACAAGACTAAACAAGTTGATGAACTTCCAGCTTCTTTACATGGTATTAATCAAATTCAATAAATAATTTTAAAATTATTTAAAGTTATATTTTATATTTTTAAAGGTTTTTTTTATTTTATCACTTTTCAGATATGATACAGACATTCAAGCGGATAATAACAAATAAAGTACTCGTTTGTAAAAACATTTATGCAATTTTTTACATGACTGGCTACATGCCATATTGGATCTTCATGCCTAAATATCTCGAAATTATTTATAAACAGTCCGCAGCCAGGGCAAATCTTATTACAGGTAAGGAAAAGTATCATTTATTAAATTAATTTTTTCACTCAGTTAACTGCTAATTTGGGGTCATCAATAGCGTGGTGATTAGCATAACAGCTTTCTATGCCAAAGGTCACCAGTTAAAACCTGCAGGTGGCCCTAGGATTTTTTAATGGGAGTAAAAAATCCTTAGTTATGCTGTCCATAGTACTTATTTTAATTGTGTGCCTACATTTTGGGCCTTCATGAGGTTAGTGATTATGATATCTTTTCACCACTTATTTCTTCCTTCCTCTTTCCCTATTCATACTTTTTCCATTATATATCCTTACATATAATTTATATATAATTATAGTTTAATATTACATTACTTAAAAAAAATGTATTGTTTCTTGTTTCTAATGATTATGTTCTTTTTATATACTACCTATGTTCTTTTTATATATTACCGTCAAATATCACTTCAAAATTGTTCATATTTAAAATTTTAATTGTTCACATATTGTTCTTCTTTTAACATTTAATTATTTGCTTAGTTTCTCCTTGTAGTCTTCAAATATTCTTATTGAAATATTATCATCTTAATTTTGTTTGCTTCCATGTTTTATAATTGTCATCTTACTATCATTTTACATTTAATTTTATGTTTTTTTCCATATTATTATTATGTACCTAACTTATTATTAAGTCTATAACTACATTGGTTGTTATCTTGTTTCTCTTAGCCCTGATGAAGGCCCACAATGCAGGGCAAAACATCACCACACAAGTAAAATAAGAACTACTTGTTAATGTGTATTTTTTTTTTTTTGATGACCGCACTCCAAACCATCTACCTGCTCTAAGATTTTTTTTTTATGATATGGGAATGTTTGACTGTATAGATATTGAAAAGTTAATTGGGGATGCAGTCATCACAACAATCACGAATGGTCATTATTGTGATCTCCCTTCTTCGATCCCCCTGAAGATGGCCTAAAGTTTAGGCCGAAACGTTGCCACAAATAAATTAAGTTTCTACTTAATTAAGTGTTTTGATGGCAAACCCTCCATTACCTTCTCCTTTTTTTGGCTTCTTTATAAAAAAAAGAAATCTATTAATAAAAGAATATTTTCAACAGGTACCGTGGGGTTGGTGTTCTCAGCATGTGGTATTCTAGTCAGCGGTATGGTTATTACGAAGTTCAAACCTACAGCGAGGCCTTTGGCATTATGGAACGTAACCACAGGGTTACTTACCATAATAGGATTTCTGTCATATTCGTTTCTAGGATGTCCACAGACCATGGTTCAAGGAACGTTACTTTCTACAGGAGAGTAAGTAAAATAAATCAGTACATATTATAAATAATAATTTTTACCACAGTAAAATTTCTATATATGTATTTATATAATTAAAATTTTAATCACTTGAATGCAATAAGAGCTTTAGTTCAGATGTTAAGGGACCACCTCAATTTGAAAAAAAAATCTTACTCCTCATTATTTGTTTAATACTGTAATAAAGTATACAATTATTTATTTATTTATTATTTAAATATTATGTTAGGCAGGCTAACAATTAGATACAAAATAGAATAAAAATAAAAATTAACAGCTCCAATTTGAATGTTTGTTTGTAAACATAACATCCATTTTGGATGCTAAGAAAAAAGGTCCCTGGCAGGTAGGATAGGGTAAAAGAGGTACCTACCAGGTAAAGGTCAAGTAGTTTTTAGTTTTGAGTGGGGACCTGAGGGAGGTAGGAGCTGCTGTCTGAACATGGAGAATAATTATAGTTAGCATGCATATTGTTTGTATTATGTTTGTAAGTTATTATTATAATTAAAAAGTTTTTTTTTTTTTTTTTTTATTATTTATTGGAATTTACAACTGTATACAGGAATACAACTAGTAAATTAGATGAAATATATAAAGGCATGAAACACATGTAGAGAAGCTTCCCAATGGAAGCACTCTAAAAATTATTTAAACTAGAAGGTCTCGGGGCCATCTCCTTTTCAGACGCCTCGGAGGATTGTCAGGAATCGAAGAGGAAGAAAGGTTTGAAACTAGAGGATTAGGGTGGGAATGGAGTTTGCCATGAAAGGAATGGTATCTAGATCGGGCCAAATCAGCAACATACGGAACATTAAGATCTTTATGGATTAGTGTATTCGTGACAAAGTAAGGAGCATTGAGGATTTTACGAAGGATTTTGGATTGTAGGGATTGGATACGGGAAGAATTCGATGGTTTAGTAGAGCCCCAAAGCTCTACTCCGTAAGTCCATATCGGCCTTATGATAGTCATGTAGATGAGTCTTTTGTAGTTAAGTGGAAGATTAGAACGTTTGTCTAGTAAGTGTTGAAGTAGTCGAAAACGTCGAGCAGTTTCTTGTCGTTTAAGTCTTGTATGAGGGTTCCAAGTGAGACGTTTGTCAAGGTGCAGTCCTAGATATCGGATCTGTTCAACCGGGACAAGAGGAGTATTATTGAAGGAAACAGTAGGGCAGGATGTCATAGGTTTACGACGAAGGGTAAAGGTAATTTGATTGGATTTGTTCGCATTTATTTTAATTCTCCAGTTCTGACACCACACTTCAAGGTCTCTGATGTGGGATTGGAGAGTTTGAGAGGCAATAGTTGGATTAGTATTGACTGATAACACACAAGTGTCATCAGCGTAGGTAGAAAGGAAAGTGTTAGGATGGGATGGGATATCAGCTGTATAAACTGTGAAAAGAATAGGTCCCAGGATACTGCCTTGAGGAACACCAGCAAACTGATTAAAAATGGATGAATAGGAATTATTATGATTTACTTTGAAGGATCTGTCAGTGAGGTAGGACTTGATGATAAGGAAATATGTAGGGGGAAGGAAATTGCGGAGTTTGTAAAGCAATCCCGGGTGCCAGACTCGGTCAAAGGCTTGCTCTACGTCGAGGAATGCTCCCGTGCAGTACAACCCGCGCTCTAATGCAGACGAGACAACGTCCACCACACGATGACATTGCTGGATAGTGGAGTGGGACGTTCTGAATCCAAACTGGTGATCAGGAATTATGGAATTAGTATCTAGGATGGGATATAGGCGTTTCAGTATAAGTTTTTCCAAGATTTTACCCATGATTGGTAAAAGTGAGATGGGACGGTAAGAAGATGGATTTTCAGGCGGTTTCTTAGATTTGGGTATCATTTTGACAATGGATAATTTCCAGGAAGCAGGAAAGTATGTGGAACGGAGTACGGAATTATATATGTAAGTAAGATATAGGATAGCTTTTCGAGGAAGGAGTTTTAAAATATGGGAAGTTATAAGATCATGTCCAGGAGCTTTGCGGGATGGTAAACTCTGGATGATGTTAGATATTTCAGTAGGATGGAACGCTTTAGGAGGAAGAACCATTTGGAGTGGGATATCTAGTTCTGCTTCTATAAACTTAATGTGACCGGGATTATGAATATCTGGATGTGGATTAAAGGTTTTAAAAAGGTGCTGACCGAATATCTGGGCCTTTTCTTCATCAGATCTTGTCCAGATATGGGATTCAGTTAGGAGTGGATGATTACATTCTTTGTACTTCAGTAACTTTTTTGTGGTCATCCATAACGATCTGTCTGTAATAGTTAGTTTTTCAGTAAAGTTGAGTAAGTTTTGAATTTTAACTTTTCTGATTTCTGATTTTAGTCTGTTAGTAAGTTTGTTATAATAAGTTTTGTCTGAAGGGTATCTAGTCCTATGCCACTTCGATCTTGCTCTGCGTTTTTCCCTTAATAAGATTCGAATGTGCTGTGGCAGGATAGTCTCCTGTGAGTTAGTAGTGTTAATGGTTGTAGTGTTGTCAAGTATACTACTGCTGATTGAGTCAGTAAGTTTTTCAACAGCTTTATCAATATCATGTTTAGTCTTTAGTGGTATTTTTAAGTCAAGTTTGTTTTCCAAGTCATATCTGAATCCGTCCCAGTCTACTCGTCCTGTAATCAGAGTGGGAATGGTGGGCTTAGGAACAAGGCTTGAATGCAAGGAAAGCAGAACCGGACTATGATCGGATGACAGGTCATTTAGGGATTTGATTGTGGATTGGGAAGAAGATATCTGAGAGGAAACAAATATGTCTAGGATATCAGGACGTTTTTTGAGGGATGTAGGCCAGTATGTCGGGTTCATTGGCGAAAGGATTGTATAACAATGGGTGGTGGAGACTCGAGAAAGGAGATTGCCACGGGAGTTGGATGTTCGGCAACCCCATCGCTGATGTTTCGCATTGTAGTCTCCTCCAGCAATAAAGCGCGGTCCTAGGGATCTGAACAGGGTTTCAAGTTGACTATAGGAGAGGGAGTTACCAGGAGGGCAGTATACAGCTGAAATTGTAAGATGGAAAGGACGAGTTGAAATGGATACTGAGGTTGATTGTATGGCGTCAGATGGAGTAGAAGGAATAAAGGAATGAGGTAAGGATTTATGAATGAGGATACATGACCCGGCATGGGAAGTATTGTCTGGGTGGTCTGATCTATAAGTGATGTAGTCACGTATGTAAAAATGTGATCGTCGTGTGAAGTGTGTTTCTGTCAATAGTGCTATATCTATGTGTTTGTCGTGTAGAAATACGTCCAGTTCGTCACGATGGTTATGCAGGCCATTAGCATTCCACAAGAGGATAGTTAGGGGCTTTACGCTCATAGTGGGAGATTGAATGGGATTTGGGAAAGGACTCTAGTTAGAAGATTGATAAGTGGTTGGATGGTATCTCTAAGATCTGAGAGAAAGGAATTTAGAATGGAGTAAATGTTGGATAGATCTGGGTTGGAAAACGGATGTGGATAAGCGTCGTGGGAAGGATAACTTATTTGATCAGGAGTGTTGGCTGAGTGCTGAGCCCGCCGTGGGGTACGAGGGTGTTCAGTCCTCTGGGTCACTGGAGGTTGAGGCTTTGGTTGACTAGGAGAAAAAGAAGGTAGTTCTGGAATTTTGTTAGGGTGCTCTGGGGGTAGTTTGACACGTAAGGGCAGATTATGGGGAAGGATCGGTTGACGGGAAGCTTGTGGTTTAGGGTGGGAGGCTGGAGGCCTGATTTGGGAGTTTAGAGGCGCCTGAATAGTAGTCTGTTTCTTCTTTATGGTGGTGACGTCGGGGAAAGTTTTTCTGGTTTCAGCAGTAGAATCCCTGACTGTAGATGTGGTAGGCTGCTGTTGAGCGAAGGTAGTTACAGGCTTCTGAAGTTGAGGGAAGGCAGACAAATTGTTCAACTCTGGTCCCTGGGTGCGTGTCTCTTGGTCATCTCTTTTCACATTAATGTAGTGAGATCTTTGTCGAAGATGGGTTTTGTAGACTGTACAACCCCGGTAGCTGGCTGGGTGACCTTCACCGCAAAGAGCACACTGAGCTGGCTCATCTCGAGCTTTTTGGCACGTTTCAGAGGCATGTGGGCCGGCACACTTGACACACCTAGGTGGGTGATAACAGTAGGACTTCGTGTGTCCTAAGGTTTGGCATTTGGTACACTGAACAATTGTCGTCTTTACCCTAGGCTCTTCGAATCGTACAGATGAGTAGACCAGTCTTCTCACCTGAAATATTTCTGGATTGTTTCTGGCTGGTTCGAGGTCTACGAAGAATAGTGGCAAGGGGTATTTTTGTGTATGGTGTGTTACTGAAGAAATGTTCCTTACGTGGTGTCCAATTTCTTCCAGGCCTTCTTTAATGGCTTCAGTTGGGGTGGATGAATGGAGTCCGCGTAAAACCACGCGATATGATTTTTCTTGTTTGAGTTGATAACAATGAAAGTCGTAGTTTTTTGAACTCAAATAACTCACGAGTTTCTTGTAATTTTCTTTCGTGTATGTGTTTATTTTTATGTCGTTTGATCGGGAGAAACATTGGAAGTTTGGTTGTCCGATTAGATTGGCGATTTCTTTACCGAACGACAAAAAATTACTAATATTTGTTACAAATATTGGAGGTGGCTCGGGATCGGAAAATCCTTGAGGTCCCGGAACTGTATTTGCAGTGTTGACTGTAGCGGCATGGCTAACGATAGATGAAGGAGGTACATTAGTAGGAGACGGAGCGGCCGAAGTAGATGGCGCTGTTGGTTCATGTTGGTTGGCTGCAGTGGTGCTGCGAGTTTTTGGTGGCGATTGTATTGTTTTTGGCTGTTGTTTGGACTTGGCCGATTTATTTTTTTTTTTGTTAGGAGAATTTCCTCCGGACCCAGTATTGTTCCTGTGGCGTTTTTGGCGTCGCGTTAAATACTTCGAGTCTGATTCGCTTATTTCAGAGAAAGGCGTCTCTTCCCCTGATTCATCGCATGACAATGTTCTATCGAGATCCATAACTCAATAGAATAAGAAAAAAAAAAATTAAAAATAAAATAAACATATAAAGAGATCTATTTGAATTATATAGTGACCTACACTAAAAAAAAAAAAAACTAAAAATAAAATAAATTAAAAAAAAAAATACACTTATAGAGACTTATATAAACTAATTAATAGAAAATTAACCTAAAAGATCTTAAAACTAAATATTTACAATATATACATAGACAACATACAATAAACAACCATTTCTAATTTAATAAAAATAAAGTCTTAGAGAGAAAAAAAAAGTCTTAGAGAAAAAAAAAAAAAATAGTCTTAGAGAAAAAATAAAAAGTCTTAGAGGAAGAGAACTAAAAGTTTTAAAAAGAATGTCTTGGTTACGAAGTCAGAAATGACAACACTTCCGACCGAGACCTTGTAAATAAAGAGAAGAGGATTAGCCTAGCCGTTATCTCCAGCCTGGGACGGCCACCAGTTTATAGGTGCCTATTTAACTAAACAGCACTCACCTCTCAATTTGTGTTCATCAAAGTATGTTATAGTGCTACGACTCACGATTTACAAAGTTTGATGGATATTCATGCAGTATCACACAGATAAAAAGGTAACTAACACAGAGCGATACGTAAATAGAACTGAGCTAGCGGCCATTTTTTCGGAACTTCAATTAAAAAGTTAAATAATAAAAATGTGCCTGATTGTCAAACATTTATGTGAATTGATTTTTTCTTAAAAGAATATATTTTTTTAAAATAAGCATATTATAATATATTATTTTATTAAACGAAATGATAATTATGTATTTTAAAAATTTTCTTTTTCTCTTCTTTTTAGGTTAAACACAACCCTAAGCTGTAATGCTGACTGTCATTGCGATTATGTAACATACACTCCAATATGTGCATATGGCAAATCTTATATTTCACCATGCCATGCGGGATGTAAAGGTGCAGATGTCCTCGAAAACGGAACCAAGGTTTGTCTTGAAAAAACATTTCTTAAGAATAATTTATATTTTGTTCAATTTCTGCTTTGTAAATTTTAGGAAAGCAGTTGAGAATGAGCAGTTGATATTGATAAGCAGTTGTATAATAATAATTATAACCAGGTGATGAAAACATTTATATTTTAAAATAAATGTTTTAAAAAAATAAATGATGAAGTTTTATAGAAAATACAGTGATTAAATATTTATAATAATATGTTGAAAGTATGTGAGAGTGTATGATAATTCAATATTACCAACCTGTTCTCTTGCTGTGTATCGTGGCCTTAAGTATCAAATATGCAATGCTTTAATAAGCTAAATTAACTTAATTGTTTTAAATAATGGAATATATACAAACAAATCATTACATTCTGGTTTTTGCAGATATTCACAGATTGTGCTTGTATCAATGCAACAGACACCCAAGGAAACCCGCTTCCTAACTTTGCTACTTCTGGACCCTGTCCCGTCGACTGTAACACTAACTTCTACCTCTTCCTGGCGATAGTCTGCGTACTTAAGTTTGTAGGATCATCTTCATCAACATCAAACTTTCTCGTTTCAATGAGGTAATTAATATTGTTTTGTACTTTTTTTCTGGCTTATCCTTTGCACTGCAGCCTGAACCAGTTTTATTGTTTACCCTCCATTCTATTAAAGTTATAGAGTATTAGGCAGTGGAATAAAAGAACCTTGTACTAGACAGCTTGTTTATTACTGCTATATATACAAACAACATGGCGCAGGGGACGCTACCAACTGGACTGCTTGTTGTTGGGCTGCTGTACACCTAGGTGGAAGTTCAGTGCCACAACTATCTTTACATATACAATCGATATTTAACACACCCCCTCAATTGAATGTTTTCAAATATATACATACACAAGTAAATATTCAATTGTATCTCACATACAAAACAAGTAAAAATATTATACTATTATAAAATTCTACACAACAAAACAAGTAAAATATTATACTATTACAAAATTCCATACAACAATTTTAGCACAATATATATAAATAACATTAATATATTAATTAATTAAAGCCTTCCGAAACATTTGAAACTTATCAAAGGCAAGTGGTTTTGTGAACAAACCGTTATTTTCTTTTCTTGCCTTTCAATTTTCATCCCTAAAAATTGAGGAGCCTTCATTTCTTTAATGCTGAACTCTTCTTTTAAATTGTTCACTAATTCTTCAATAGCCTTTTCATCCCCTGTAATTAGGCCATCATCCACAAAAAGAACAAAGAATACCCTACTCTTGTAGTAAAGGCATAAATCATATTGGGATCTCTTAAATCCCAATTTTAACATAAAAGAATTAAATCTTTCATTCCAATACTTCGGTGCTTTCTTAAGTCCATAAAGTGGCCTATTTAGTCTCAGAGTTTTTGTAGAACAACTTACACCTTTAGGTGGTTTTATATACACAGGATAGTCCAGTGAGCCATTGAGAAAGGCTGTTGGCACATCAACTTGTCTAATACTCCAATTGTTTTGGCACGCAAATGACAAGAGAGTTCTTACAGTATCCATTCGGCAAACTGGTGAGTAATTAAACAGACAATCACCTTGAGTTTGTTCTTCAAACCCTCTCGCTACCAATCTGGCCTTTTTGATTCCATCTTCCTTCACTGTGAAAACCCATTTAGTTGTGATTGGGACACTTCCATTCGGTGCTTCCTCTTCAGACCAAGTGTTCATCTTCTCGTGAGCTTTTAGTTCTTTAATAATGGCTTCCTGACATTCCTCCTTTTTATTAGCATCCTCATAAGATGATGGAACTCCATCTGATCGGCTTACCATACAGTATGCATTATATAACTCATAATCATTTAGGAAATGAGGTTTTGACCGGTTTCTCTGAGGTCTAGAAGTTTCTTCTGAATGCTCTGGATTGGATTCTTCATTCTGAAGTCTTAAAGGGTTTTCTGACTGCTCTGGATTACAATCATTCTGAGGTCTAGAAGTATCTTCTGGCTGCTCTGAAATATTATTGTTATTCTCTTCACCATTTTTCCTTCCCTCTTCATAGCTTCCACCACTATTATGATAGACAATAGGTACATTTTTAACTTCTTTATAGGGCATTTGGCTCTCCTCGAATATCACATCTCTAGATCTAATAACTTTCTGCTCGTCTGGCAACCAAATCCTATACCCACCACCACAATAACCAACCATCACCCCCTCCTTGCTTCTGGGATCCAATTTGGAACCTTTAGGAAGAATGGTAGGCCATGCTCGGCAACCAAATATTCGAAGTTTAGACAGATCATTTCTGCCATTCCATATTAATGAGGGAGTTTCACCTTTACTTAAGGCTGAAGTAGGTGACCTATTCAGTTCATAAGCAGAACATCGAGCTGCTTCCCCTCACAAGAACTTGGGGATACCGGAATCTGATACCTTAGTACGCATCATGTCTAATAGTGTCCTATTCATTCTTTCACTCTTTCCGTTCATTTGAGGGCTATATGGCAAAGAATATTCTAATTTTATACCTTTATCTGAACAATATTTTTGAAAAAATTTAGACGTAAATTCTCCTCCATTATCTAAACATAGCCTTTTCACTGGGACACCCTGCTGCCTTTCTAGTTCCGCTATATAATCCATCAGGTTTGTTTCAGCTTCGCTCTTCATATGGAGAAGTTTGACATGCACAAAATGAGTGAAGTCATCCAAAATCACCTGCATATACCTATGGCCTTCAACTGATTCAGGATTGAAAGGACCACATATATCAGAGTGAATTAATTCACCAACCTTTGAAGTGCGTTTCCTATTATTTGAAAAGGGTTGTCTAGTAGCTTTACCTTCAATGCATGCCGAACACTTCTTGTCACTATAGGGTAATCCTAAACTTTTGAGTCCATGCCGATTCAAATGTCCTAGCCGTTTATGCCATAGATCTCCATCCGTAGCACTTGAAATGTTGCACTTGACTTGATTATCACTGGGTTCATCAAACGTAAATATGTACAATCCATTCACTCGTGGACAACTCAGCTTAAAATTGCTTCCACAGATTTTCATCTCCTTAGAATCTGTAATCACTTTTAAGCCTTTTGAGGTAACTGCACTCACTGATAATAAATTATGTTTTAATCCTGGAACTATCAAACCTTTAATGTTTACAATCCTACCTTGAGAGGTTACTCTTAGGGTACCTTCTTTTCTAGTAAACATCTTATCACCATTAGCTATATGTATGGCAACATCATGATCAAGATTCGAAACATTTGACAAAAGGGGTTCCAATTCTGCCTTAAAAAGATGGTTACTCGCACCTGAATCAACTAAGAACACATTGTTAGATGATAGTTTAACATTACCACAATTTAGGGCCACCATTACAACTTCTTCTTCTACACCTGCCGTATTCTACTCCCCTAGAACTGTGCCTTGTTCTTGAAGGTTTCGGATAATGGTATCAAATGCCAGAAAATGTTCTTCCATGTTTCCTTGAAGAGAATATTTCAGGCCCATCAACTTTCTGTACCAAGTCAATTTTGAAAAAGAGGTAGATCTGACAAAAACCTTCTTTAAAGCATTTATCATTTCCTTGGAAGTTTGGCAATCCATGATTATTTCCAGATGTTTATCTGAAATGTCTTGGATAATGATGGACTTTGCCTTCGAGTCTTTAATGAGAAATTCCCTTTTCTCAGCACTAGAGGTAGGAGGATCTGCTTCCAACACATCTTTTACCTGTTCTCTTTCCAAAATAGATGACATTCTGAAAAACCAGCTGTTAAAACTTGTTCCGACCAGTACTGGAACTCCTGAAGTAGTAACTGACGCCATAGTACCGGTAAACAAAAATCACTAATAAAATAATATCACTTCGCGACTACGCGTTGACACTATACATAAATACTATGCTCTGCACAAAAATACTCTGGGCCCATAACCTATTAAAGTTATAGAGTATTAGGCAGTGGAATAAAAGAACCTTGTACTAGACAGCTTGTTTATTACTGCTATATATACAAACAACATGGCGCAGGGGACGCTACCAACTGGACTGCTTGTTGTTGGGCTGCTGTACACCTAGGTGGAAGTTCAGTGCCACAACTATCTTTACATATACAATCGATATTTAACACATTCTCCTGTTAATACAGGCCTATTGCCTTGGTGAATCAGACCAAACTGTAAGGATTGATCAGTTCACACTCTTAGGAACTGAAATACAGTCATTGCCGAAATGGTACAACTATACTGAAAAACTACATATTACATGATAGGCTGATTTCATCTTCCTTCTTGTAGACTTGAATGAATCAAGGATCACCTGTGGAGTAGTGGCTAGCATAACAGCTTTCTATGCTTAGGGTCTCAAGTTCAAAACCAGCAGGTGGCCTTATATTTGTTTTTAGGGAGTAAAAATCCTTGGTTATTTCGTCCTTTAAAAGAGGCAGCCACTACTCCACAGGTGACCCTTGATGCATTCAACAAAGTGTTAAGGATTAAATATTTTTAATTGCATATTATCTTGTTGGGTGAAATTAGAAAATAAATAATCTCTTTTTACTATTAAATACTTCTACATGAAATATGAGTCACCTGTAGTGTAGTGGCTAGCATTACAGTCTTCCATGCCCAAGTTGGCAGGTTCAAACCTTGCAGGTGCCTCTAGGAATTTTTACTTGAATATTTTATTGATTTTGGAATTGTAGCCCTTCAGAGGGGATGTAAAATGGTGGCCCTGAGCCTGTGCGATGTCAGGTACTTGTTAAAGATCCCTGTGATAATTAAACCTAAATAGGCAAATGATTTATGACTCCTAATGTAGCAACGTCCGACAAGACGCATCAGCATAAAGTGACACTAAATGAATAAACAAACAAACTTTTATATGAAATATATAGTGAAGAAAAATATTGCTTTCAAGAAAATTTTTTAATAAGAGTTTCCAATAGTTATACAATTTTTAAGGTCTCCTAACTTTGAGGACTGGGGAGATCATTTCAATGTGTTTGGCACGCTATCCTATAAAACAAACGGTTGTGAATTTAAATCCCACTCTTTTCTGGACTTTTTCAAGAATATAATTAAAAGGAGATTCACTCATAGCCTCTACCCGGCTCTACCCATTAGCCAACTGGTCACCCAAGAAAATTTTCTGAGACCCACTCCCAAAAATAGGGTATAAGGATTGTATTACCAAGATTGCGGATTCAAACCTGGCAACTGGTCCTAGCGATGGGATTAAAAAATCCTTAGTTATATCTTCAATTACTTGTTAAAGATCCGTATCCTAATAAAACCTGGATAGGTAGAATTAGTGCTCTCACTGCAGCATCATCCGAATAGCCACAGCAGCATAAAGTGACTCTAAATGAATAAACAAATAAACTTATATATGAAATATATACTGAAGAAAAATATTGCTTTCAAGAAACGTTTCTGATTTTACTTTTAAACAGAAATACATTTTTTAAGGTCTCTTAACTTCGAGGATTGGGAAGATCCAGCCAGATTTAATTAGGATGGGTATCTTTAACGAGTTTCTGGCTTAGCACAGGCTCTGGACCACCATCTTACATTCCTTCTGAAGGCATAACAAAGGATATTTCACTTTCTTTAAAAAATTGTAGGATGATCTGCCAGGTTCTACATTAAATTTTAGTAATCCATTGTTTCGCAAATTGAAGTAAACTCCGAGAGCCTGGTTATTTTTTTTTAATTTCCTTTTCCCCAACCAGGCGATTTCTAGAATATAGCATTTTGGTAGTGATGTTGCGTATGCAATGTACGTGATACAATGTAGCCCACTAAAAATGTAATAGTTAGGATCTCAATGGGGTTTTTGCCATAGAAATGATTATATGAAGGGGTCCACAAAAATATTTTGTTGGGAACCATTGTCTAGGCCAACACAGTCTGGGTTGGAAATAAAAGAAATTCTATCCCATAATTTGACAAGTATTGCCCATAAATGAAGAGTAGCGTGAAACTGAAATAGAATATTTAAGATAGGTGCACTTTTACCATCAGATTCGACTTACAAGAAATTCCACTTTATTTCATCTATTTTTAGAATTTTCTTCATCTATTTTTTTTCATTAAAAGTAATTATTGATTTCATGAAAAATATAAAGGAATTTAATATAGATCATCAATAGGAAAAATATTTTCCAAGGTTGGAAACATAGTTCCAGAAATAATATAGATATATATTTTACTTTTGGAAAAAGATATTTTAGAAAGATTTTTATTTAATAGATATATAAAGTCATAGAAGATAATATGAGAATGAAGAAAACCATCATAAACTTAATCGATTTTTCCTTATGATGATCTATATCATTATATTGTTTAATAAAAAATCAATGTGGAATCACCTATAGCATAGTGGCTAGCATAACAGCTTTCTATATCAAAAGTAGCGGCTTCAAACCTGCTAGTGGCCCTAGGATTTTTTAATGGGAGTAATGCCTTCCTTTGGAGGGTACTTACAAAGGTGGTCCCAACCTTGAGAGATATCACGTACTCATTAAAGATCCTTATCCAAATTAAACCTGGATAGGTTTTTTAATTTATGACTCCCACTGTAGAATCTTCTGATTAGCCATAGTAGCATAAAGTAACGTTAAATGAATAAACAAACAAACAAAAATCAATGTTACCATGGAAACTGAATATAAACTTATACAATTTTAATAAATAAGTAATTTAGATTAGTAAATGTGAGAGTTTCTATTCACATTTTTTCTGTTTGTAAATATCACTATTAATTACATCTTGGAAAATTTAAATCAGTTTTCATTGAATATATAATTGAAATTATAAATATGAATCTCTAATTTGAATTGAATTGATATAAAACCGATAGATTGAGTTATCTGGAACTCTCTATAAAAGATTACTGAGTTCCTTATCCAAATTGATAAGATTTATCATCGCTTAGTCAGAAAAAGTTCTTAAATAATATCATAGACAGGTATTAGAAACATCAAAGATAAAATTGAATTGGAAATTAGCAAGCATCGAGCGTTTATCTTAACAGAGATGCCAAAAAAATTCTAAAATGTATAGAGCAATAGACTTATAGCCTCTGGGTCTCAGGTTTTAACACAGCTCTGGAATGATTATTATTTATTATGTCATGAAATAAACCTGGGCAGACTTTATAAAGTGGGACCTAAAAAGTGAGGTAAAATCCTAACGACTGAAGTTGATCTCAACCTAATTACATCCTTGCACAGCCATTTGGTCTCAAAAATGATTATAACGATTTTGATTAAACTCGCTAAATCGATGAAAAATTTGATGGGCTTTAATACCATGTACGTTTCATTCTGATTGAAATAGTTTGATCGGGCTTAAATGCTGATATTTTAATTTATCTTCCTCTAAAGTACCTTTAATTTAGTAGATTCTATAAAAATAACCATACCATCTGATTAGCATTGCTAAAATATGGCTAAATATTCAAGTTGAACAAATTTCATAACCAACTTTAGGAGAAATGAACAGAAATATTTCTTAATGCAATTTTTGTGTTTTTGAAAATAAGAACAGTAATATACATGTATAATCTACCGTTGGAAAGCTAAAGATTTTAGAAAAAATGTTATCTTATACACAAGCTTGTAAAAGTTAATAGAGAGTGATGAAAAGCTGATAAAACTAACTGGTTGTTTTAAATAATAGTATAATAGATTTTTAATAAAACACATTTTTTTCCATAGAAATTCAATTAAATTAATTATACATTTAAAAAAGCACATACTACCTTCCATTCATCATCTAATCACTTTATTTCATAAGTCTTTTAACATTTTTTCATCCTAGTCGACGTTTCGGGGTTGTTTCCCCATTTTCAAGACTTATTCCTTGCTACAACATTTTTCATTCTTCACTACATCTCAAAGCCACTGCTACTTGTCTATATTGGCTCACTGTTTCCATTCCAATGATCCATTCCAAGTGAAGGATAAAAAATGTTGTAGCAAGGAATAAGTCTTGAAAATGGGGAAACAACCCCGAAACGTCGACTAGGATGAAAAAATGTTAAGACTTATGAAATAAAGTGATTAGATGATGAATGGAAGGTAGTATGTGCTTTTTTAAATGTTCCAATTAAGAAAACTTCCAAAAAAATTAAAAAAGAAAAGAAACTAAATTAATTATTTATTAGTTTCACTCATTTTTATCTCTAACTGTATTCAAAAGTTCTTTAATCAATTTTAGGTACAGAGGTAAGTGAAAGTCGTGAGTACTCACACTAGATTTTTAATATTTATGTTTGGCAAAGAAAACAATAAAATTAATTATAACAATATGTTTCTATCAACGGAAGATATAGTTTAATATTAGAGGTAGATATTAGGGCTGATTAATTTCTTCCAAATACTTAATTTCCAAAAAACACCAATCGAACGTATCGGAATCTCACTCTCATCATTAGGACCCTACAAGTAAAATTAACAATTAATTAATTTACAAATGTGCAAAAAAGAAAAAAAAACAGAAAAATAAGACCTATATACATGTATGTACAAAAAATATAATAAACACACAAAAAAAAAATACTAATTATTCCATATGTTAGTTTGGCTAAAATATAATTAATTATAATATAATTAAAAGATAATTAAGATGAGTCAGTTGCAGATTCATATTTGTTGTACATCTAGTTGGAAGCCAAAGGATGTTGGAAAAGGTGGGATTTGAATGAGAGAAGGGAAGAAGCATTATTATTATTATAATATTAAAAAAACTATAATAAACAAATTTTAATCCTCTAATAAGAAATATTATTAAACTTTAACTTTTTAATGGTGATATGCATACCAAAAACAGTCATCTACTTTTAGTCTGACAAAATCCTTTAAATATACTGAAATGGTGAAGAATGCTTTTCTGAATTAATTCAGAATACAGAAACAGTTTCTAGATCGAAGATAATAAGGGTAAAGGTTAAAAGAGCTCACCAATTCACTCAGACATTAAAAAGGCTATGTTAGTATACTCGCTCACAGAAATGGATTAAAATAAAATTAATGTAATGTAACTCAATATTACAGAATATAAAATGTATATAACTGTTTTAATTCTTAATTATAACTTATTTATAATGATTACTTTTTCAGATGCGTTGAGGAAAAAGATAAAACTGTCGCACTTGGTTTTAGCCTCATGTTATTCAGTTTGTTTTCATTTATTCCTGCTCCTATACTCTACGGATATGTAATCGGTAAGTACTTCCTGAAACATGATTAATTCAAAATTGTTTAAATATTATTAGATATAATAACTGATTAATTTGTTCTAGATACGACATGCCTTGTGTGGGGTAAAACTTGTAACGCTAAAGGTAATTGCTGGCTATACAATGCTGACAAACTGAGATACCTGATAAATTACATCGGATCCTGTAAGTACACATATAAACAAAACTTAATTTTTTTATTTCTTCAAAGATACAACTTTATTACAAAATACATTTTGATATATTCGAATGGCGAAACAATTATGGATTTTTTACTCCCTTTAAAAATCTTAGCCCCATCTTCCGGGTTCAAACCTGCAAACTTTGGCATAGAAGGCTGCTGCACCACAGTTGACCCTTAATATATTTATTAAGTAAGGGATTAAGGATGTAAGATTGCAGTGGCTAGCATAACAGCCTTACATTCTAACCAAAAGATGGAGGTTCCAACCCGGAAGATGAATCTAAGGTTTTTTAAAGGGATTAAAAAATACTTGATTGTTTCACCCTTCAAAACCGATGTAAAAAATTATGAATTTGGTTAAACACATTTAAAAAAATATTCAAGGGCCATCTGTAAGGTTCGAACTTAGGCATAAACCATTGCACCACAAGTAACCCTTGATAGATTAATATTATAAGGGATTAAGGATTTAATATGCCAGAGGTCGCAGCTTTGGTTATGCCGTCCTTCAGAGGGGACATAAAATGGGTCTTGAACCTGTGCGAGCGATGCCATGTCATTAAAGATCCTTATCCTTATTAAACTTGGATATACAAAATTTAGGACTACCACTGTGGCACAGACATATTAGCCACTGTAATGTGAAGTGACATTACATGTATAGAAAATGTTTGTGTTATGTGAATAAAAAAAAAGAAAGAAAAAAGATTTATATAATAAAAAGATTTAGTTCTTGATAGCAAAACCTCATTAAATTAAGTTCATAAAATGGGTAAAAGAAATTACAAAATTTATTGAAAAATTAGGAATTTCTTTGAAAAAATTTACTGGAAAAATTATAAACTTGACAGGAAAAAGCTATATTGTTCTTGCACCAGAAGATAGCATTATAGGCAGAACGTAGTGCATTATAATAAAATAGTGGTAAAATGTAATTATCGGCCTCTAATTTTACATTTAACTTTGATCTTTACCTAAAATAATCTACACATGTTATTGTTTTTGTCTTCAATCAAAATTAAAGCACAATGTTTTTCTTTTTATTGTAAAAGTCATAACTTTTAATTAGTTATGCTTATAAAATTTCCTTTATTCAACTTTAATAAATTTTCTTTGGTGTCTAAAATTTATTGTGTTTAGATAAACTTTATAACAATTTAATACAAATAGTTTTCATAGCAATCTAATGTTTCAGCTTTCATTGGCATTGGAATATTCTTCGGACTCGGAGCATGGTATTTCGCAAAGGGCCTTAAACTGTTTGATGAACCGATAACGAGAGAAGAGATTAAATTTGATCAAATCATCGATCAAGAGAAGAAATAATTATTTTTTATTAGTTTTTTTTTTTTTTTTTTATACGATGTGAATAAATTATTTTCTACAATATTGCTCATTATTCTATTATCCAAAATTCATTTTAAATATTACTATATTTTTTAAATGGTGCATAGGACACACAATTTACACTATTTGATAGAAGATTTATCAGATAAATAGATTGTACAAAATATTTACTTTCTTCTTTTTTTATATTTTCAGTATATTTATCTGATTTTACTTTTACTTAACTATAAATAAAATATATATTAAATCAAAGTGTTGTGATCATGAAAATATTACTGTTCAATGGGAATATTGATTTTCTCAAGCTCAAAAACAAGAAGTCATTCAAAACCAAAATTTTGTATTTAAGACAAGCATATTCCTAGGAAGTTTCCATCAAAGTTGACTGACCAGAAACGCCACCTAATACTATGCATTTGGCACTTTTTTACGGTTTTCTCGAAAACGCCTCTAACATTTTTAATAAAATCGCTACATCAATGTAATATTTAATGATAAGGCTGGAATAACCAAAAAAATGCGAATAATTATATAAAAGAATCGAAAAAAAAATTGAAATTTTACACATAAATACACTCATAACTCAGTTATTTTTGACGATAGAGAAAAGTATGTATAGAGTTTTAGAAACAAAAATCCATATGTATATTCAAGTCACATATGATAATAGATGTAATTTCACCAAGAATCGGTTATTATTGAAGATAAAGAAAAATCGAAAAGATTTTCAAGATCAAGATGAACAAATAGCAAAAAAAAAAAAAAAAAAAAAAAATGAAAAAATCATCTTATATGGTCAAACCACAACTTATAAGAGATCTAATTCCCTGATAGCTCAGTCATTATTGGTGATAAAGATAAAATGTAAAGTTTTCTGGAATCAGAAAATTTTATTTAAATTATTTGAATGAAAATCAAAAGAAAAGAAAAGGAAATAGTAACGCAGTCCTGTATATATGCTTTTGGTTTATTATTTTCAATAATGAACCTTTGTAATCAACCAAAAAAAAAATTATCCCCCTAAAAATTTGAGAGCTTACATATCAAGTAGTGTAGAATCTGAATAGTGAATAAAAAAGAAGAAATCTCCTAATAAATAAATACCAAAAAGTTTGCTTTTAGTGCCATTTGATAGAGAGTTGAATTTTCGACGATATGAAAAAATAATCATTGAAATTGGTTAACAACTAGCTAAGATATTGTATTTTGAAATCAGCGGTAGTGATATGATATTATCTCTTGAATTATATCTTTTCATATTACTTAATTGCCTATCAACCGCTATATAAACATTTATACCCTAATATTGTTATTTGGAAATAACAAACCATTGTGTAATAATTAGCAGCGTAATAATAATAATAATTAGCAGTTTTTTAGATTCGAAACAGTTAACTATATCATGTTGTTAGGGATGAGAAAATATACAATATAAAAGCATTTGGTAACCAATTGAAGGATCTATAATATATACTGTTGGAAAACTAAAGATTTTTGGAATAATGCCATCTATTATGATTTTGTGGAATATAATGTACAGTGACAAATTATTGTAAATAGTAAATGTTTCTATCAAACATTGTAATTTTCTATCAACTTTATTTTGTAAAAAAAATTGTAAAATTGATTTGAACAAGTGTAAACTGTGTGTTGCATGTACCATTATTTTTTTTTTTATAAATAAATATTGTATAATAAATTTGTTTATGATCACAATACTTTCACTTTTATATATATATATATATTTTATTCATAGGTAAGTAAAAGTAAAAATGAGATAAATATCCTGAAAATATAAATATATATATATATATATATATATATATATATATATATATATATATATATATATTGTAATATACTTATTTTTTTTTAAATATCCTTTTAAAAAAAAATCAATTAACATAAATATTTACTTCATTATTACTCATTTAACTCTCAGTGTATGATATGGGTTCTTGACAATCAGGCACAAATGTTTATACAACTTTTTAATCATAATAATAACTTGCAAAATAATACAAACAATATGCAGGCTAACTATGATTATTCTCCATGTTCAGGCAGCAGCTCCTTCCTCCCTCAGGTCCCCATTCAAACTAACTATGACCAGGTATAAAGCCACTTTGTACCTAGTTCATTTTTACCTGGTTAAACCATTGCATCCAAAATGGATTCGATGTTTGTAAACAAACAACCAAATAAGAGCTGTTATTTAATTTTCACTTTGTATTCTATTGTTAGCCTGCCTAAAACAATTATCAAATAATAAATAAATAAATACTATAATTTAAAAAAATGGGTATATATACTATATATATATATATATAATATATATATATATATATTATGTTGTTTGAATGGTGGTCACTGCGATTATAAAAAATAGTTTAAACAACTTTTGGCAATGATTATTTGGCACCAACTAAATCATCACATAGATATGAAGTTAATTTCATTAGAAAATTGCAACTCGTGTAAATCTAAAAATAACAAAGTTGTAAACTTTTTGGTTTATTATTTTCAACAATACAAGAAAGAAGAAAATAACGCCCCGTTTGTCCGCGTTTCTCCGAAAATACTGGAACAATTTTTTTGAAATTCGCCACAAAAATACTAGGGCGTGAATGATGATCCTAACACATAACATTGATATCAGCTGGTTAGTTTTAAAATGGCGGCCGATTAAAATTTATTTTATTCAATAACTCAGTTATTTTTTTAAGATAGAGAAAATAAAGATAGAATTTTAGAATCAGTGAAACACAAAACACAGTAATAAAAAAGGAAAAAAAAAAATTGAAATCTTGCTTAAATATACGCTATCAAATTTATTAGTGTTTTTAACCGAAAAAACGCGATTAATCATAAAAAAGAGAAAAAAATTGAAATTTTACGCATAAATACGCATAAATGTAATTCTACCAACACTCGTTTTTTAGAGATAGAGAACAGTCGAAAAGATTAACAGCTACAATTAGTTATACCCTAATATAATTATTTGGAAATAATAAATCATTGTGTAATAATTTACAGCGTTTTATTTATTATTTTGATTTTGATCAACCTTTTTAGCTTTTCACTAAGCAATCTATTCTGCCCACTTGAACATCTATTAGATAATTACTCTTGATTCCCTGCAATTTAACAACAAACAAATCATTCACTATTATAGAAGAGTATATCATATGATCATATCGATTGGAAACGATCTCTTCCTTATTTTGTTCATATGTATCCTTTTATTAACACATGTTAAACTTTATAACGTTTCGAGGCTTCACTTGCCTCATCTTCAGATATTATATCTATTACCATATTTTTATCTATTACCATATTCAAACAAATCATTTGCATTCTTATAATTAGACCAATTCAAAAACCGCTTTTGAACCATTTAGTTTGTTTTATTATCATTGGATACATTATTTTTGAAAATTGCTCAAAACATTTTAGGTAAAAAAAAAAAAATAAAAGGTATGAGATTTTAGATTCATCAGAAGTTGGGAGATTTAATAAATATTAAAGGTATATTTAATAATAATAATAAAATAAAATAAAAAAAACTATAAATTGTTATTCAAAGGTTTATTATTTCAAAATAATTATATTGCAGTAAAACAATTTATTTATATTTTTAGCTGTTTAGGCAATTAACTTATATGAATCGCGATAAATTAATTGAAAGATTAAAAAAAAAAAAAAAATCTTAAGTCAACATATTCCTATCAACGGAAGATCTATTAGAGGTGGATCCCGAAACATTGAATTGGTAATAGAATAAAAAATTAAGAATTTGGAAGAAATAAATCAGCCCACACTGTTACCTCTAAAATCTTAAATCTTTAGCTTTCCAATGACATAGCATAGCGTAGATGGCGCTACATCCAGTCACCGCGACTGGACCTCCTCCAAAAGCTTTCGCCAATCCATACAATCAGCTGTAGCTTCTCTCTAGTTATAGATTCCCAGTAGTGCCCGTGCGTCCGCTGTCACTGAATCCTCCCTTCTTACATTTGGCTAGCCAACCTTTCCTTGCCCATGTATTTTTCCGGACAGCATCTTCCATAGTATCGCCGAATCATCAATACATGCAACGTGCCCGGCCCATCGAAGTCGCCCTATCTTGATAAAACTGGCCAGATCCATATCTTTATAAATACCAGCGAGTTCGGCATTTCCCTATCTCTCTCTCGGCACTAGCAACTAGTCTCTCAAATAGGACGTTAGAGAGAACTTTATAAGCACATGAGAGGAGCACTTTGCCGACTGGTCTCCTTTCTTGTGCAGTGGGTAGATAATACCCCTTGTCCACTCTTCAGGCATCTCTTCCTCCTCCCATATCTTCAAAATGAGTACTGTTCTGTCCCTAAAAACGCGTCTGCCGCGGCTTACTATCCACCTGTTAATTTGTATTATAGCCTAGTATTATGAGCTCAAAAGGAAAATCGTGGTCAAATGAGTCAGAATTTCATCTTTTTGATCCCTTTTTGTAATCCACCTGTTCTGAGTTGGCAGACGTGTAATTTTGGCTTTACCATGATAGATGCTTTGCACAAAACATACTAAAATTTTTGGTAAAATGGTTTGTATTTTTTGTTGCTTGATCGCGGACTATCTATATCTTGCTTACTCGCCCTCTCCTCTTCTCCGGGCAGTACTTCAGCAGCCTAAGTTTCTCTGATCCTCATGATATGGCCATACCAAACGAGTCTCTTCTTTTAAATTGCACTAAGGATGTTCATCTCAGTCCCTACTTTTTCCCTTATTTGTGATTCTTTGTATCCTAGATATCACAAATTCTTCTACAGAAGACCATTCCCAAAGCCAATAATTTCTTTTCAGATGATATTGACACTGTCCATGTTCCTGTCCCATATAAAGTGATGTCTAGCACGGAAGTCCAATTAATTTTGGATAGGTTAAAAAAAAAAAAAAAAAAAAAAAAAAAAAAAAAAGCGCCTGGATCAGATGGGATCCCAGCAGAATTTCTGAAGACAGGAGGTGTACAACTAATTGAAAAAAATACCAGACTGGTAGAACTAATATGGACCTCAGAGACAATGCCACAAGAATGGAGCGAGTCTATGATTGTACCAATTTTTAAAAAGAAAGGAGACCCAACTGAATGCAAGAACTATAAGGAACTCAGCCTACTAAATACGGGATATAAGGTGTTCTCGATAGCTTTATATAACGATGAAAATACCAAGGTGGGTTTAAGGAAAATCGTTTTACTCTTGATGAGATATTCTCGCTTCGACAGATGATGGAGAAAATGGGTGAGTTTAATAACCGCATGTGGCTACTCTTCACAGACTATAAAGCGGCATATAACTCAGTCATTAGGGAAGAACTGTATCATTCTATGGAGAAGTGGGCACCCCGGCTAAGCTGACTCGCCTTACAAGGTGTACAATGAAGGAAACGGTGGGTAGGGTCACAGTTGGCGGAACGATCAGAGACTCGTTCCCAGTGAGCTCCAGGCTGAGGCAAGGAGACTCTCTTGCACCTCTACTGTTTAACGTAGTCCTGAATGCGGTTATAAAAATATCAGGGCTGATGTTCCAAGGACCGATCTTTAACAAGATGACGCAAATTATGGCATATGCAGATGATATTGTCGTTTGCGTTTTTTTTTTTTTTTAAATTCTATTTCTTATAATG
The DNA here is from genome assembly GCA_023052935.1 of Piezodorus guildinii. NCBI lineage: Eukaryota > Metazoa > Arthropoda > Insecta > Hemiptera > Pentatomidae > Piezodorus > Piezodorus guildinii. Next base: position 92,713,466 of record CM041294.1, read on the forward strand.
AATCGATTATTACCTCTCCTCGATCCTCCGAATCGATCTTGTCGATCGAATTCAGTTCGGAAGAATTATTACTGTTTTTTTTTTTTTTTTTTTGTATACTAAATACTAAATTACTAATTCCATTTTATTAATCTAACTATGCCAACATCATTAATCCCTCGCCCTCATACCCCCTAAACCAGTTGGCTGAGGTTCCCTGACCCCTGGAAAGTGGCAGTGGTGGGGTGATGAACCATCTCCTGGCTGGGTATCTTCAGTGTCAGTGAGTTCTCTCTACAGGCAGGATGGGCGGGTGAGTCCGCAAGTCTTATCTTATATCAATGTCTATACGATCTTTTAGTATCATTTAATAATAATATAAATAGTATATGACAAACATTATTACTTATTTTATTTCTGTTTTAAATATTTTTTTTAAAAATTATATCTTGATTGGAGGGTGGGCAGACGTTGTATATATCTATACGATCTTTTAGCATCGTTTAATAATGATACAAACATTATTTGACAACCCTAATTATTTTTTTCCTATTTACATTTTTTATTTTAAATCAACTTGGTTGAAGGTTGATCTATACAATAATTATTAGTACCGTTTAATAATAATATAAATAGTATTTGACAGACATTCTTATGTTTTAATAAATATTTTAAATTTTAAACAAAATATCTTGATTGAAGAGAGATTACAGCAGAGGTTTTATATTCTATACGAAATTTATAGCATCTTTAAATCTGTTAAAAAAATGTTTTGATTGAACTGAGTAAGGCAGAAGCTTATTTAGGCAGAACAGTATTTGACAAATTTTATCATTTTTTGTTTATGTATTTTAAATCATAAACCGTACTTAAAAAACATTATTACTTTTTGATTCCTGTTTTAAATTTTTAAAAATAAATAAATTGATTGAAGGGTGATAACATTAGAGGTTTAATATATCTATACGATATTTTTTAGTGTCGTTTAACAATAATATGAATAGTATTATCGTTTTCTTGTTTTAAATCTTAAAAAAAAAAAAAAAAAATTTATTGGAAGATGAGTTGGTTTTATATATCTAAACGTTTGGTACTTTTTTGGTACCGTTTAATAATAATATAAATGGTATTTTGGAACCCTTGCTATTTTTATATATTTTTTTTAAATGTTTTTTAAATTCTGTTTGATTAGTATTGTATAGTCGTTTAGTATCGTTTAAGAATAATATAATCAGTATTTGACAGATATTATGATTTATTTTATTTGAAATCTTAAATTAAAAATTATGTTTATTGAAGGAGTACTAAATCAGAGCTTTTATTTCTTTAAGTAATTTATTTCTATTAGATATTTTTTAGAATCGTTTAATAATAATATAGACAGTATGTGATCAACATTATTCTTTAATTTATTTATATTTTATATCTATTTAAAAAGTTTAATCGAAGGAAGAGTTGATTGTAGATTTTATATATTTATATCTACAATCGTTTAGTATTGTTTAATGACATTAATATTGGATTGTTTAATTTATGACAAACATTAATATTTCTGATTTAAATATACATATTTTTTAACTATCTTGATTGACGGTGAATAGGTAAGAGGTTTTGTACATCTATACGATATTTTAAATAATAATCGTTTAATGATAATAGCAGCAGTATGTGAAGAACCTCAGTTTTTAAAAAAGGTTTTAAAAGTGTGAGTTGGTCAAAGGTTCTATAATCTATACAATGTTTTTTAGTATCGTCAAAACATAGTTGACAACCATTATTATTTTTTTCTCTTTTAACTCTTTATCTTTTTTTGGTTTAAGGGTGTGTTGAGTGCAGGTTCTATATACTATAATAATTTTTAGTATCGTTTAATAATAATATAAATAGTATATGACGCATATTATTATCTTATTTATTTATATTATAAATTTAAAAGAAAAATATTTTGATTGAAGGATGAGTCCAACAGAGGTTTTATATATCTACACATATACGATTTTTTTTTAGTATCGTTTAATAATAATATAAACAGTATTTGATAAACATTATTATTTTTTATTTTCATTTCAAATCGTTTTAATTAAAATTATTTTGATTGAAGGATGTTTTTTTTATATGAATACAATATTTTTTAGTATCGTTTGATAATCATACAAACAGTATTTGAAAAACATTATTATTTAATTTTTCTGTTCTAAACCTCTTTAAAAATATTTTCTTGGTTACAGGGTTAGTTGAGGATAGGTTTTATACATATATACACTCTTTTAATATAGTTTAATAATAATATACACAGTATTTGACAAACCTTATTTTTTGTATCTGCATTTTATACCTTAAAAAAACTCTATAAGGGTAATTAACGTAGAGATTTTATACATCTGTAATATATCTTTTAGCCTTGTTTAGCTATAATAATAGTGACAATATATCACAAACCTTAATATTTTTTTTCTTTTTTAAATAAATCTTTTATAAAAAATAACCTTGGTTGAAAGGTGATTACTACAGAGGTTTTATGTTTCTATAAGAAATTTTTTAGTATCGTCTAATAATAATATAATCAGTATTTAAAAAAGATAATTTTTTTGTTTGTTTTAAATATTAGAAAAAAAAATTATCTTGATTAAGGAATGAGTAAATCTGAGCTTTTATATTTCTATACGATATTTGTTTAGTACTGTTTAATAATATTTATATTTATTAGCTTTATTTGACAAACCTCATTATTTTTTTATCTCAAACAATTTTACAGGAGATAGGAAACTGCGCTACTGACCCTGATGGTTGACAACTTCAAATAAATAAATTATAATAAATCTTTAAAAACATATTGCCGATTGGGTAGGACAGATATTTTATATGAACTAAAGATTTAATAATAATAGTATGATGTAAGTACGTCAAAACATTGCGGGAAAACTATATATATATATATATATATATATATATATATATATTATATATATATATATATATATCGCTGAACCGACTGGTGGACGTCCGGAAGGTAGTCCGAAGCGTCGATGGGAGGACTGCGTTAAGGCTGATCTTGGGGGCTTGGGCTTGAACGGCGAACATTGGACGAGTCTGTGCAGGCGATTGGTGGTATCGGCATCGAACTTTCGGGTTCGGTAAGCCTATTATTTTACATCTATATAAAATCGATTGCAAACATATGTTTTCATAAAACTATGGGAAGGTTAAAACAGTTTATATAGTTGTGTAAAATAATGAAATGTGCTAGGTTGTAAAATAATAAAGTGTTTTAGTAAAAGATCTCTCCTCATTCATAAAATACATCAACCCCCCTACAATTGGTGACCCCGACGTCGATCTGTCGAAAAAGATATCTTGTATAAAAATAAAAATTCATGAGAATGGTCCTAGAGGCTGAAACGTTGCGATGACTGGAAATTAAATAAAGTGTTTAAAAAAATATATCCAAGATTTCTTTCGTAGAACCGCCTAATATTTATCGAATACAAATTCAAAATTTAGAAGAGTTTATGCCTGAGATGTTACTTATGAAACTTATACGATAAAATCGGTAAACCAGTGGAGCCACGTTTTAAAATTCTATTTTAGATATTTTTAGTTTTATAGTGAAATGGTTGACGACATTTTATTACCATTAAATAATAATATTATTATATTATTTATGATGATATACTGATTGCTCCTAACTGTATTTACAAGCCGAAAAGCTTGGATTTTTTTTCTTTTTAATAATCCCTTAAATCTTTACAAAAAAAATTATCTAAATTGAGGGGTATTATGGTATATATTGTGTAATTGATATTAAATGTATGTTGCAAATCTTAAATTTTTAAAATTTATGTTATAATTCTTAAGAAATAATTTTTGATTTACTGGTAACTGTTAAGCGGTTTTACTTATAGATCTTTTAATAATTATGTTTTTTTTTTGTTTTTTTTAAACATATTTATTGATATTTACAACTGTATTAAATAAAAATACATCTAGTAAATGTGATGGTAATATACAAAACTGTCATGAAAAATATGTAGAGACACTACCCAGTGGCAGCACTCTAAAAATATTTTAAACTAGAAGGTCCCGGGGCCATTTCCTTTTCAGGCGCCTCGGAGGATTATCCGGAATTGAAGAGGAAGAAAGGATTGAAACTAGTGGGTTAGAGTGAGAATGGAGTTTGTCATGAAAGGATTGATACCTGGTCCGGGCCAAATCAGTAACATAGGGAACATTAAGGTCTTTATGGATAAGTTTATTCGTGACATAGTAAGGAGCATTGAGGATTTTACGAAGGATTTTGGATTGTAAGGATTGGATGCGGGAAGAATTTGATGGTTTAGTAGAGCCCCAAAGCTCTACTCCGTAAGTCCAGATTGGTCTTATAATAGTCATGTAGATGAGCCTTTTGTAGTTAAGAGGAAGGTTTGATCGTTTGTCTAGTAAGTGTTGAAGTAGCCTAAAGCGGCGAGCAGTTTCTTGTCGTTTTAGTCGTGTATGTGGATTCCAAGTTAGGCGTTTGTCAAGAAGAAGTCCTAGGTATCGGATCTGTTCAACAGGAACTAGTTGAGTGTTATTAAAGGATACTTTAGGGCAGGAAGTCAAAGGTTTACGGCGAAGGGTAAAAGTTATTTGATGGGATTTGTTGGAATTTATTTTTATTCTCCAGTTCTGACACCATACTTCTAGGTCTTTGATGTGGGCTTGAAGGGTATTTGAGGCAACAAATGGATCTTTATGAACTGATAACACGCAGGTGTCATCAGCATAGGTAGAAAGGAAAGTGTTAGGATGGGTTGGGATATCAGCTGTATATACTGTGTATAGAATGGGTCCTAGAATACTGCCTTGAGGAACACCAGCAGTCTGTATAAAAAGGGATGAATAGGAACTATTGTGATTAATTTTGAAGGATCTATCAGAGAGGTAGGATTGAAGAATCAGTAAATATGTGGGAGGAAGGAATTTACGGAGTTTGTACAACAGTCCTGGGTGCCAGACTCTATCAAAGGCCTGTTCTACATCGAGAAAGGCTCCCGTGCAGTACAACCCGCGCTCCAAAGCAGAAGAGACAACGTCCACCACACGATGACATTGCTGGATAGTGGAGTGGGATGTTCGGAATCCGAACTGATGATCAGGGATGATATGATTAGAATCAAGGATGGGATATATTCGTTTCAGAAGGAGTTTTTCAAAGATTTTACCCATAATAGGTAATAGAGAAATTGGACGGTAAGAGGATGGATGTTCGAGCGGCTTTTGGGGTTTGGGAATCATCTTAACAATGGATAGTTTCCAGGAGACAGGAAAATATGTGGTCTGGAGGATAGCTTTATATATGTAGGTAAGAAGACAGATGGATTTTCGAGGAAGCTGTTTCATTATATAGGAAGTAACTAGGTCATGTCCAGGAGCTTTGCGGAAAGGTAATCTGTGAATGATATTGGCTATTTCTGAAGAATGAAATGCTTTAGGTGGTAGGGTCATTTGGAGAGGAATATTGAGTTCTGTTTCAATACATTCAACATGGTTTGAATTGAGTATTTCAGGATGAGGATTATATATTTTAGAGAGGTGCTGAGCAAATATCTGGGATTTTTCTTCGTCGGATCGTGTCCAGGTTCGGGTTTCATTAAGGAGTGGATGGTTGAAATCTTTAAACTTCAGGATTTTTTTAGTAGTCGTCCATAGTGATTTGTCAGTAATCGTAAGATTTTCCGTCAAGTTTTTTAAATTTTGTATTTTGTATTTTTTGAGTTCTGATTTTAGTTTGTTAGTCAGTTGGGTGTAATAAGTTTTGTCTTTTGGGTATCTGGTCCTGTGCCACTTCGATCTTGCTGTGCGCTTTTCTCTCAATAAGATCTGAATGTGCTGTGGTAGGTTACTTTTCTGAGGTTTATCAGGTTTGGTGTTAGTTGTGTTGTCTATTATGGTGCTACTTTTTGAGTCAGTAAGTTTTTCTATGGCTTGGTCAATATCTTGTTTTGTCTTTAGTGGAAGTTTTAAGTCTAGTTTATTTTCTATGTCATATCGAAATTGGTCCCAGTTTACACGTCCTGTAATTAATGTAGGAGGAGAGGGTTTAGGAACAAAGTTTGAATGCAAAGAAAGCAGAACAGGACTGTGGTCAGATGAAAGGTCATTCAGGGATTTGATTTCGGCTTGGGAAGTAGGGATTTGAGAGGTAACAAATATATCCAGGATATCAGGTTTTTTTTTTAGGGATGTAGGCCAATATGTGGGATTCGTAGGAGCAAGGATAGAATAACAATTGGAGTTTGTGACGTTAGAAAGGATACTACCACGGGAGTTGGATGCTCGACAACCCCATCGTTGGTGTTTAGCGTTGTAATCACCTCCAGCAATGAAGCGCGGCCCAAGAGATCGGAATAAGGAATTAAGAAGGCTATAGGAAATGGTGTTACCAGGAGGACAGTATACAGCTGAGAGTGTGAGATGGAAAGGACGAGTTAAAATGATTACAGAAGAGGATTGTATAGCGTCAGATGGAGTAGTAGGAATAAGGGAATGTGGAAGGGATTTATGGATAAGAACGCATGATCCGGCATGGGCAGTATTGTCTGGGTGGTCTGTTCTATAAGTAATGTAGTCACGTATGTAAAATTTTGATCGTTGAGTGAAATGAGTTTCAGTTATTAATGCAATATGTATGTGATTGTCATGTAGGAGTATGTCGAGTTCGTCTCGGTGGTTGAGTAGGCCATTAGCGTTCCATAAGAGGATAGCTAGGGGCTTTACACTCATCGTGGGAAATTAAATGGGATTTCGGAAAGGATACGAGTGAGAAGGGAGATAAGCGGCTGGATGGTTTCTTTGAGATCTAATAGGAAGGAATTGATCAGCTGATGCGCTCGATGATAACAGTCATACGTTACATCGTCTCTCAGATTTTTGCTTTTTTCAGTAGGAATTCGCTAGAATTCAGTCTGGAGAACATCACTAGACCTCAGGAATATTACGGCAGTGAATATTGGAGAAGTTTCGGTAAGCAAAGTTATAATTTACTTTGTACAATCACGAAAAAGTGAAAGAAGGGTCACTGATCAGCTGATTGCCGCTAGCTCGGCAAGCTCGGGCTTGCTTTTCTTTTAATTATCTTTCTTTTATCTTTAATTCTTATCTCATTATTTATTTATTATTATTATTTTCTTAATCAATGAGATACTTTCATCAAGTCATGTCCTCAAAGTCTGCAAGTAAAAGATCTAGATCTGCAGGTTCTAACTCGTCTCCCACAAAACAGAGACCCCGCCGTGAACAAAATAAAAAAATGATTCCACCAGCGACCGCGTCAGCTACCTCATTAGGTTCTGAACCACAGCCCAGCACATCATCACAAGGAATAACTGATGAATCTCCGTTTTTTACACCGAATCCATTTCAGATCCTCCAAAATGAAAAAGAAACCATGGAATCTTCTCCTATACCCAGAGAACCACTACCTCCACCAATATTTGTTAAAAATATTAAAAATTTTAAACTGATGTGTGCGCATTTAAACAAAGTAACAGATCCTAATAGTTATTATTGTATAAGTAGAACCAATGATACTAAAATATCTCCGACTACTGCTGAAACCTACAGAAAGATTGTAAAATATCTGACTGAGACCAAAGCTGACTTTCATACTTATCAGCTGCGCCAAGAGAGAGCATTAAGGGTCGTAATCAGAAACCTACATTCCTCAACACCCGTTGAAGCAATCAAAGAAGAACTGAGAGAATTAGGATTCCAAGTGAGGCAAGTCACCAACGTTCTAAAAGATAAAAGTCCACTGCCTCTATTCTTCGTGGACTTGGAACCATCAGCAGGAGTCGAAAAAATCTATGACCTCAGCAGACTGTACTATACCCGTGTAAAAGTTGAAAAACCTTACACAAAGAAAGAAATAGTCCAGTGCCATAACTGTCAGGCATATGGTCATACCAAAAGTTATTGCCATCACATACCACGCTGTGTGAAATGCGGTGAACAGCATAAAACAGAAGAATGTACAAGATCAAGATCAGCACCCGCTGTATGTGCTCTGTGCCTCAAGGACCACCCGGCTAACTACAAGGGATGTGAAATCTACAAGAAACTCAGAACCAGATACCAAAAACCTCAGGATCCGAATGAAACAGCTGTACCAACCAGAAGCAGAAGAGAACCATCAAAACTTGTAAATTCTAACGTGTCATTTGCCCACTTGCTTGGAGGTGGTAACCAGAATCATGAAGTCGAGGCACTGCCGGAACAACATTTTCCTCAACATTCTCAATCTATTGTACAAGAATCTATCCCTCAAAGTTTACCTAATCTTCAAAAAACTCCTCAACATCAAATTTCTCATATCCCTCCACCATCAAACGTCACAGATCTTACCAGTCTAATGACATCGTTCATCTCCGAAATCAAATCTCTTGTTATGCCGCTTATATCACTCCTTACAAATCTAGTATCGAATCTAATCCCTGCCTTGAAAAATCCTTAAATGACTTCACCTAACTCCTTATCCATTCTCCTTTGGAATGCGAATGGTGTTAGAAATCATACTGACGAACTGACAGCGTTGTTGCAAGACAAAACAATCGATGTTGCACTTATAACTGAAACAAGACTAACGACTAAACAGTACTTCAAAATACCGCAATACATGACATACCGTACTGACCACCCAGACGGTAAAGCCCATGCCGGTTCTGCTATCATTGTCCACCAATCCCTCTCTCATCATTTACTCCCACTTCCCACCTATGATTTCCTACAAGCCACATCCATAGTAATCAAGACTTTTTCCTTTCCGGTAACCCTCACATCTGCATATTGCCCTCCTAAACATTCCATTTCCAATTCTGAATTTGTATCCTTCCTGGATTCCTTAGGAAATCGTTTCATTCTGGGTGCAGACTTAAACGCCAAGCATCAGCAGTGGGGTTCCAGAACCACGAATTCTCGGGGACGAAATTTGCTGTCTGCACTCAACTCCCGAAATTTTAATATCCTGCCTCCTGACTCCCCTACCTACTGGCCAACCGATCCTAACCGCAATCCTGACATCCTCGACTTCTTTATCCACAGCGGATTAGGCTCTATTAACTTGTCTTTAACTCGCCTTGATGAACTATCCTCAGACCATAGTCCACTGATCCTAAAAGTATCTCTCACTCCAATTCCAAAACCCATTCCACCATCATTCATCCGAGGCCCTGTCAACTGGAACCTTTTCCGCCAAATCCTGACCGATAATATTGACCTCAGAGTAACCCTCAAAACCCAAGATGACCTAGATAATTCCGTCTATTCCTTTACCACCGCCATCCAACAAGCTGTCTGGACTGCTTCCTCTCCTAAACACTCCAATATAAATCCAGACCAAAATCATTTTCCACAACCTATTATAGACCTTATCCACACCAAACGCCGAGCAAGATCATTATGGCAGCGCACCCGACACCCAACAGATCGCCGCTCCTATAACTTCTATTGTAGACAATTGAAGAGGGAGTTGGCGAACTTCCGTTCCCAGTCCTTTAATTCCTACCTCTCCTCTCTATCAGCTCGTGATAATTCCCTGTGGAATGTCACGAAAAAGATCCTAAAATACCATCATGTTTCCCATCCTCTCCGACGTGGTGATGACTCCTGGGCTGCGTCTGATGAAGATAAAGCCGAGGAATTCGCCACACACCTCTCCAAAGTATTCACTCCTCACCCGGAATCCCACATCAATCACACCGCAAAAGTGCAAGACTTTCTTATGTCACCGATTCCACTTTCCCTACCTCCTAAAGCTATTAATCCCTCTGAGGTCAAATATCTTCTCCAAAAACTGACTCTCCGTAAATCTCCTGGACACGATCTCCTTACTCCCCAGATCCTCCGACAACTTCCGCAGAAAGCTATTATATTCCTTACTTATATTTATAACTGCATCCTCCGCACCACCTATTTTCCTCTGTTATGGAAACATTCCACCATCATCCTTTTTTTAAAACCAGGTAAACCTTCCAACAACACTTCATCCTACAGGCCTATTAGTCTACTCCCCATCCTCTCAAAAATCTTCGAAAGGCTTCTTCTTAAACGTATCCTACCCATATTAGAATCTCAAAATCTTCCTTCCCATCAGTTTGGATTCCGTCCTCAGCATTCCACAGTTCAACAGGGGCTCCGAGTTGTAGACCATATTTCCTCAGCTCTTGAATGCAAAGAGTATTGTTCTGGTGCGTTTCTGGACATTGCGCAAGCTTTTGACCGGGTATGGCACACTGGATTACTCTTCAAGCTGAAAACCCATTTACCCCAGTCCCTATACCTCATTCTCCGATCCTATCTCTCGAACCGTTCCTTCCGAGTTCGCTGTGGTGAAGAATTTTCTAACCTTTATCCCGTTGAGGCCGGTGTTCCTCAAGGCAGCGTCTTGGGACCCATCCTCTACATCCTTTACACTGCTGATATTCCTACACATCCTGATACCTTTCTGGCAACTTTTGCAGACGACACCGCCATCCTATCATCCAGTTCCAATCCTGAAACAGCATCCTTAAACCTTCAGAGACACCTTTTCCTTATCGAACACTGGTGTAATAACTGGCGTGTAAAGGTGAACGAAGCCAAATGTAAACACATAACCTTTACTCTTAGACGAAAATCCTGTCCGCCAGTTTATTTCAACTCATTACCGATTCCTCTCTCAGATACAGTCCGGTATCTTGGCTTACTGTTAGACAAAAGATTGACTTGGAACCCACATACAAGACTTAAAAGACAAGAACTCAACCGACGATTCGGACAGTTATACCGACTACTCAACAGAAAATCTGAACTTACAGTTGAAAACAAATTATTAATCTACAAGACAATACTGAAGCCCATCTGGACCTACGGACTTGAACTGTGGGGGACAGCTAAACGTTCTAACATCAAACGCATTCAATCCTTTCAATCCAAAGTCCTCCGTACAATAGTAAATGCTCCTTATTATGTCTCCAATTATACCTTGCACCACGACCTTAATGTTCCATTTATTTCAGACCTAATTCCATCCAAATTTTCCAAATTCCACCAGAACCTCATTCATCATCCTAATCCTTTAGCTCAATCCCTATCCAGCTCCACTCATCCATACAACCCACCTAGAAGGTTGAAACGGCAGTGGCCCCGCGACCTTTTGTAAATATATTGGAGTTCTAGCACTGGCTAGATTCTCCACTCAATGTGATGTATGTAAGAGTGTGTGTATGTGTATATAGGTATAAGTGAATTATTGACTTTTGTATTGATTCATTATTGTGTATATATTTTATTGTAATTTTATGTTGTGTAAATATTGTATGAATGTAGTATGTTTGATATCATTCAGCAATACTATTAATGTCCAAATTGGGACAGATTGTAAAATTTTCTCAATAAAAATTGTTATTACTAAAAAAAAAAAAATAGGAAGGAATTAAGGATGGAGTAAAAGTCAGGTGGGGGTATATTATAGGATTGGGAAGGATAATTTAGTTGAGCTGGTACATTGGCTGGAGTCTGCACCCGTCGAGGGGTACCATGATATGTATTTTGGGATGTTTGGGGTTGAGGATTGGGTTGATTTGGCTGTACAGAAGAACGGGGTGGGATCGGGTGAGGTTTTTCTGGAGGTAATTTAACCCTAACAGGTATCTGATGAGGAGGGATTGGTTGGTGTGGAGCTTCAAGCTGGGGATGGGAAATCTGGGTCATGGGTTGGGAGTTCGGAGGCGCCTGCCTTCTAGGTTGTTGAGGCTGCGAGTTGATAACGGAGGAGAGCTTCTTAATGTTCTGTCGATCTTGATTTCCAGGTCTAGGAGTAGTTGGCTGTGGAGTCATGTTAACAGAAGCTTTCTGAATTTCTGGAAAATTTACCAGGTTATCCAGTACAGGAGGTGGTGCAGGTGTATTACTTTTCTGTTCCAGACTTTTGGGTAGAGGGTTTTGTGATCTCTGTCTGAGCAGATTTTTGTAGACCGAACAGCCTCTGTAGCTCGCTGGATGTGCTTCACCACAGAGAGCACATTTTGCTGGTTCATCACGAGATTTCGGGCAGGTCTCTGTAGCATGAGGGCCGGCACATTTGACGCACCGGGCCTGGTGGTAACAGTAGGATTTAGTGTGTCCCAAATTTTGACATTTAGTACACTGTACTATAGTAGATGTCGGCCTAGGCTGTTCAAATCGCACAATGGAGTATACCAGTCGTGTTATATTAAATATTTCTGGGTTATTTGTGGCAGGTTCTAGATCCACGAAAAATAGAGGCAGTGGATATTTTCCCTTTGGATGGAAAACGGGAGAGACCTTTCGGACATTGTAGCCTATTTCTTCTATCCCTCTTTTGATAGCATCTGTGGGAGTTGATGAGTGGAGCCCTCTAAGAACGACACGATATGACTTTTCTTGTTTCAATTGGTAACAATGGAAGTCGTAGCTTTTTGAATTCAAGTGGTTGACAAGCTTTTTGTAACTGTCTTTATTTGTTGTGTTGATCTTAATATCGTTTATTCTCGAGTAACAACGAAAGTTGGGCTGTCCGATCAAATCTGCAATTTCTTGACCAAACGACATAAAATTTTGTATGTTATTGACAAATATTGGTGGGGGTTCGGGATCACAAAACCCTTGAGGCTCTGAAATTGTGTTGGCTGTACCTGACGTACTGGCAGAGGTAGATGGCGCTGTGAAGACAGACGGAGCGGCTGATGATGATGGAACTGGTTCTATTGTGTTGGCTGCAGTGAGTTTACTGCGGGTTTTTGGCGGTGACATATTTTGCTCAGACGCCTGCTTAGTTTTATTTGATTTATTTATTTTTTTATTTGGTGAATTACCCCCAGATCCGGGAGGAAGGGAGTTCCGATGCCGCTTCATACGGCGAGTCAAATATTGAGAGTCCGTTTCACTTATTTCAGAGAAAGGGGTCTCCTCTGAGTCCTCACCGGACGTATTTCTGTCTAAGTCCACTATTAATTAAAATGAAAGAAAAGAAAACAAAAAAATCAATATACACCTGCGTATTAAAATAAAAAATAAATTTTATACAATAAATACTTAAAAACTAAACTATTCACATGATTATATACAATTAATAAAGAAAACATTTCTAAGAAACAATTATAACAAATAGGAAAAAAAAAATGGTCTTTGAAAATTTAAAAGAAATGAATGAAACTAAAAACAAAATAAAGTCCTAGACGAAAACAGAGATGACTGAGTTAGTAAACTTGGCCTAGCCCTTTAAAAATAAAGATAACTGTTAAGGATTAGGGCCACGTTGCCATCTCAACCAGATAGCTATCAGTTTATAAGATATCGCGTATCGGTACAAATAGTCACTCACCTCACTATCCGTGAATGTTAAAGTGTTTAGTTGATAGTAAACTCACTGTTCACAAAGTTTTATAGCTGACATGTTGATAGAACCGTGGTGAAAGTGTAACAAACACAGAGCTACGAAAGAATAGAACTGCAATTGCGGCCATTAACCAAGGTACTAATAATTATGTTTAAATATTATTTTATTCCTATACATTACTTTTAACTATATGCGGAAAGAAAAGTAAGTTATTATTGACATCTATTTACATGGTGGTTTGACATACTTATATATATATATATATATATATATATATAATTAAATTTTATATTTAGAACCGTATATGCCTGAAATATAGTTGTAACTTTTTCATAGATCTTTCACCACGGCTTTTGCATATTAAAAAAAAAAACGGCCCTAACGAGTATGATTAAACTTGCTATGTAGATGTAAACTTTAATGAGCTTTAATATCATATAGGTTTTATTCTGATTTAAATAGTATGACAGGGCTTAAATGGTATATTTTCTTGACAAAGAACCTTTGATTTTGTATATTTGAAAAAATCTTGTTAGTATTGACAAATACATGTAAATATGCATGCATTGCAATTTGATTGCAAACTGAACGAGGAGAGAGAAAAATATTGTTTACTTTTACTTACCTATATATGAAATATATAGTGTGGGATAGAATTGCGATCGTGAAAATCTTGTGCGTGTAACACACGACTTTCACTTGCCTCCGATTTTATAATCAATTTAAGAATTTTTGAAAACATTTAGAGATGAAAATAAATTGTTAAAGAATTAATTACGTTTAGTTTTAATAGAAACATGTGTTTTATCAAATAATCTATTCTATTATTATCTACGATAATCGGTTAGTTTTTTATCGGCTTTTCATCACTCTTCATTAACTTTTACAATTATTTGTACAAGGTAATATTTTTCCTAAAATCTTTAGCTTTCCAATGGTATATTAAACATATACATTACTGTTTTTATGTTCAAAAACACTAAAATTGCATTAAAAAATATTTCTGTTCTTTTCTACTTTCGTTGGATATCGAATTCACCCTACTTATATATTTACCCGTTTTTTATCAATTCCAACTAGATGATATGGTTAATTTATTTAAATCTACAAAACTGAAGGTAGTTCAGAGGAAGAACATTTAAAATATCGGCATTTAAGCCCTGTCAGACTATTTCAATCAGAATAAAACCTACTTCGTATTAAAGCCCGTTGTGTATTTCGTATGCTAAAGATTTTTTAAAAAATATTATCTTATACATAAAGTTGTAAAATGTAATGGAAAGGGATAAAATTAACTGATTGTTTAAAAAAAAAATTGTATATTGCTAAATTATTCAATCTAAAACATATATTTCCAACGAAACTAAATATGTTTTTAATATTCTTTGAATCTTTTTGAGCTCTATTTATTAGTTGTTAAACTGATTTTAACAACCAAGGTAAGTGAAAGTCGTGTGTTGCCCGCTCCAGATTTTTTATTTTAATCATTTTTTATTTTGTATTTATTAATTTATTGAAATTTACAACTTTATTAGTAAATACATCATGTAAATTGGCTAATAATATAGATAATATACATGAAAAGACATGAAGAGAATATTCCCATTGGCGACACTCCACTAGGTAATCTACACTAGATGGTCTCGAGGCCATCTTCTTTTAGACGCCTAGGAGGATTGTCAGGAATTAAAGAGGAAGCAAGGATTGAAACTAGTGGGTTAATGTGGGAGTGGAGTTTGTCATGAAAGGAATGATACCTCGTACGGGCCAAATCAGCAACATATGGGACATTAAGGTCTTTAAAGATGAGTTTGTTGGTGACAAAGTTAGGAGCATTGAGGATTTTGGATTGTAAGGATTGAATACGGGAAGAATTTGATGGTTTAGTAGAGCTCCAAAGCTCAACTCCGTACGCCCAGATAGGCCTTATGATGGTAATATAGATGAGCCTTTTGTACAATAGTTAAGTGGAAGGTAAGAGCGTCTGTCCAGTAACTGTTGAAGTAAGCGAAAGCGGTGGGCAGTTTCTTGTCGTTTCAATCTTGTGCGCTCATTCCAAGTTAGTCGTTTGTCAAGTAGGAGTCCTAGACAGCGAATCTGTTCAACCGGAACTAGCGAAATATTATTAAAGGACACTGTACGGCAGGATGTAATAGGTTTACGACGAAGGGTAAAGATAATTTGGTGGGATTTGTTGGAATTGATTTTGATTTTCCAATTCTGACACCATACTTCAAGGTCTCTGATGTCTCTTTAAGAGGCAATACTGGATCATTATTAACTGATAACACACAAGTGTTATCAGCATAGGTAGAAAGGAAGGTTTTTGGGTGGGTTGGGCTATCAGCTGTATAGGCTGTGTAAAGAATGAGTCCTAGGATATTGCCTTGAGAACACCAGTAGACTGAGTAAATAGGGGTGAATAGGAACTATTATGATTTTTTTTTTAAGGATCCAGAGGTAGGATAGGATAATGAGGTAGTATGTAGGAGGGAGGCATTCACGGAGTTTGTAAAGCAGTCCTGGGTGCCAGACTCGGTCAAAGGCCTGTTCTACGTCGAGAAAGGCTCAGGTCCAGTGCCGGTGAGACAATACCCACCACACGATGACATTGCTGGTTGGTGGAGTGGGCGAAATCCAAAATGGTGGTCTGGGATCATGTGATAAGTCTCTAGGATAGGATATAGTCGTTTAAGGATTAGTCTTTCTAGGATTTTACCCATAATGGGTAAAAGAGATATAGGGCAGTAAGAGGAAGGCAGCTCCAGCGGCGTTTTAGTTTAAGGGATCATTTTAACAACAGATAACTTCCAGGGTTCAGGAAAATATGTGGTCCGGAGTATGGCATTGTAAATATAGGTAAGGATTAGGATGGATTTTTTTGGAAGTTGTTTATAGGATATTTGGAGTGATTACATTGTGTTCAGGAGCTTGCGGAAGGTAACCTGCGGATTATGGTTGAGATCTCTGAAGGATGAAATGCTTAAGGAGGAAGGGCCAGCGGAAGTGGAATATTTTAAACGTAAGAACAGTACTAAAGATGTATAATAAATCGTTGGAAAGCTAAAGATTTTAGAGAAAAGATTTTATCTTGTGTACAAAGTTGTACAAGTTAATGGATATTAATGAAAGCGGATAAAAACTAACTATTGCTGCAGATGATAATTTCTATTGTTAAATTATTTAAAATAAATAAAATGTTTCCATCGAAACTCAATGTAACCCTTTAAACTTTTTTCAACTATAACTTCATTTAAAGGCAAGTGACTCATTTAATTTAATTCAACTTAATTTTAACAACGGAGGTATTTGAAATTAGTTTTTTTTTTTGTAGAACAGATTTTTAAAATGTTTAAATATTTTTGAATCTAACAATGAATGTTACTCCTTAAAAATCACGACCTAGTCTACAGTGCGTAATTCTAGTGACACTGTGTGCATATATCTATATACAGATTATGTACACTAAGATATATACTGTTATAAACCAAGAATAACACAATAAACAAATTTGATACCAGATAAAGATATGTAAAAAACTATTTTAAACACTTTAATCTTCACAAGGATTTATAGGAGCGTTAGGATCAAGTTATTTAATTGATTAATGTATAAAATAATTACTGTATATCATTCATTTAAGCCATACCAGATTATTTTGTTGACGATAAAACCTACATGTAATCAATGGACATTAAATTTTACATCAATACAGTGTGTTTTATCAAAATCTTTAAAGCTATTCTTAATTTTAATAATGATGTGTGCGCAACGCACGAATTTCACTCAACTCTGTTGTTTAAATCGATTTAATAATATTTAAATACAGTTAGACATGAAAAAAGTATAAAGAATTTATTAAATTGAGTTTCGATAGAAACATGTTTTTATTAAATAATCTATTACATTATTACCTACAACAACCAATTGTTTTTTATTGACTTTGCACTCTCCATTAACTTTTACATATTTGTGTATAAGATAATATTTTGTCTAAAGTTTTTAGCTATCCAACGGTGTATTTTTCACATATATTACTTCTTTATTAGTTCTTCCTTCTTTAGTTGGATATCGAATTCGTTCAACTTATATATTTACCTGTTTGTCATCAGCGGTAACAAGAAAATATGGTTATTTTTATAGAATGTACAAAATTAGAGGTAGTTTAGAGGAAAATAATTAAGATATCACCATTAAAGCCCTGTCAGATTATTTCAATTAGAATGAAACCTAGATTATATTAAAGCCCGTTAAATTTTACATCCATATAGCGAGTTAAATCAAAATCATTAGAGCCGTTTTTGAGAAAATCGTAAAAAGGTGCAAAATGCATGGTATAAAAAGGCCCTTCTGGTTAGCTGATTTTGATGAAACAGTTGCTGTAACATCTCGGGCATATACTAGTCTGAAATATGAAATTTCTGTTACGTAAAAATTTACAATTTAGAAAAAAAAATTAATTTGAGTTTTAAAGGGAAATAAATACACGGAAGATTTGTCAGAGTCCAAATAACCAAGTCTTGCCAAATGGTATGGGTGTGCGTGTCGTAAATCTAGTAAATAAACACAGCATAAGGAAATATAAATTCCGTCCTTAATATAGGTGCATACTTGTTTTATTACAGCAATAAAAAACTTTATTAAAATTAAAACGATACATTTAATTTGATTGGCCTAGGAGTCACATGTGGTTTAGTGGCTATTTGTCCTAGATTAACAGTTTTTATGCCCAAGGTTGCGGATCCAAACCCGGTAGATGGCCCTAGGATTTCTTAATGGGTGTAAAAATACTTTTTTAAGCCGTCCTTTAGAGTGGGCGTAGAATGGTTGTCCCGAGCCTGTGCGATGTACAAGCCAGGTACTCGTTAAAGATCTCTCTCTTAATTAAACCTGGATAGGCAAATTTAGGAATCCCACTGTAGCATCGTCCAAATAACCACTATAACTGGCCTTTAATGAATAAAAAACACTGTTTGCGGATCGAAGTAGGAGGAAAGGGTAAATTATAATAAAAATAACAGACCTACCGAACACGAAAGGTTCGATCCCAATACCACAAAATTCCGCCCACACAGACTCGTCCAATGTTCACCGTTTAAGCACAAGCCCCCGAGATCAGCCTTAACACAATCCTCCCATCGACGCTTCGGCCTACCTTTCGGACGCCTAACAGTCGGATCAGCGAATACCAACTTTCTTGGAATCCGTTTATCACCGAGCCTAACAACTTTACTCGCCCATTTGACACTCCGCGATGCTACCAACTCAATATATTCACAGGGTACAAGCTCTAAAATTCCGCGTTGTGCAACCTTCGGAACTCCCCAGTGGCCTCATCTCTCTTCGGACCAAATATTTTACGCAGTACCTTATTTTCGAAAACCTTAACACCTTAAACAGTAAGCGGACATGTTTCACATCCGTAAAGAACCGTCGGGAGAATAATAGTTTTATAAATTCTAACTTTTAAGATTTTAGACAGAAGCCGCGAGCTAAGTAATTAAGCAACTGAACAATAACACGCATTTCCCACCTTTAACCGAGCCTATTTCTTCCTGAATTTCATTTTTTTTCTTTTTATCATTAAACCTAAATACTTGAATATCTCTACGTGTTCAAAAGTATGCCCTGATATATCAATATAACCAAGATCACCACAGTTTCTGCAACTAATCATATATTTCGTCTTATCGCTATTTAATTCGAGTCCTATTTTTTTACCGGTTTTAATTAACACATTTGTATTTAGTCGTTTGGTTTCCGTGTCTTCAACCCCAAAACCGGAATCTTATCACCGATATTTAAACCTTTCTCGGTACACATAATCTTTTCTATGACATATTCTAAAGCTACATTAAATGAAACAGGTGAAAGGGAGTCACCCTGTTTCAAACCCGATCGCACCTCAAATTTCTCGGAGTAATTATGACCGATTCTAACTTTATGGAATATTTCCGACAAACACATCTCTACTAGGTTTACTAACTTTCTAGGTATTCCCTGTTCAATCATGATGTTATATAGCTTCTGACTGTCTATAAAATCATAAGCCTTTTTAAAATCGATATAAATTTGATAGACTACACCGTTGTATTCCAACTTTTTCTCTGATATTTGACGTAAGGAAAGGATAAATTATAAAAAGAAAATAAATGGTTTATTAAAAATGCTGAAAGGTACACTAAATAGCTATGAGTATCAATATCTGATCAGTTACTGTAATATATTGGCTTGATTAATATTGCCAAGTACTTTTAAAGTTCCATTGCGAAAACAAAGTTTTCAAAACAGCGTCCCTAAAAAGCTACCCCTGGGTCCGGCACTCTTCAGTATGGATGAAGTGCGTGCAAAGTATTTTCTAGATCTCGAACGAGCCGGCTATTTGTCCTGGAAACCTAAATACAGTCCGTGTTAGAAAGCGGAATTCCCACGAGATTATTTCTGCAATGTTCACGTTTAATTTATATATTTCGCATGTCGTATATCGAAATGTATTTTTCTCATTTTTGATACATAACAGATTAGTCAAAATAAAAATAGTATGTTCGATTGCCTAGGAAATTGGATGTAATTGATCACTTCACCATATTAATTTTGCTGCTTAGTAAGAGTTTTAGAACCGCAAGAAATACATTTTTGATTACAAACTAATACAAAAAAAAATAACTAAAGTGGTAGAAAGAAATTTTTTTAAATATTTCTAGATGAGAATCGATGACGTTGTCAATCCTGCATCTGGCTCCTGGACTATTGAGGTTCAGTAAATAATATGTAGATGTGTTCTGTTTCAAGGTAAACGGCCATGCATGGAGGTGATTATTTCGAGATCATTCTCAGCCGCCAGGTTTTTCCCCAAATTCAGATTACCCACTTTATAGAGGCTGGGTTTGCACCAGGAGACCCCTACTATCCGATGGTTGCTTAGTAACGGAATATATAATTGCCCTGCCACATTCGCGGTTCAAACTAAATATTTTAGAAAAATATATATATTCTTACACATAAAATCATTCGAAATAATTGAAAGTAACCATAAACGCATAAACTGGAGCGATAGGAAGCGGGGTGACCGAGCGGATAAACGGCCGTGAACAGAACCGCGCGTGGCCCAGCAATCTAATAACCCAAGTTAAAGAAGATCATATAATTACCGCTACGAGTCCCGGTGTCCAAGGGTTTTTAACTCGGGCAACAATTCCCCTTCTTGCCCACTCCGGCCCGAAAATCAAGTTAGAGAAAAACGGAAAAAAATCAGGTGCTCGCAACACACGACTTTCACTTAACTCACTTTTAAACGAAGTTAAAGATGAAAAAGTTGAAACGTGAGTCTAATTAAATAATATATTATATAATTATCTAAAAGAATCACTTTGTTTTATCCGTTTCTCATCACTCTTCATTACCCTTTACGATTTTGTGTATATGATAATATTTTTTCTAGAATCTTTAGTTTTCAACGGGAAAATCTACAGTGTGTTTCTTAAATGCAAGGCACTATTTTAGGTGTGTGTTCACCAAAACAAAATATAAATAACTAAATAACAGGTTTTAATTACCTGATAAACAACCTGACAGTAGTTATTAGCTTGCCATTATCTTTAAGGCGTCTTAAAATGGCCTCAAACGTTTTACGATTTGGTATTCTTCGGTTAGGACATTTTTAACGATATCTTCGAACAGCAGCAGCACCGTTTCTATTTACTTCACCATAAGTTAATAGCATGTATGTTTGTTCTGCAAAGTGAATAAATTTATGGTGCCTCCCATAATAATCATAAAATGAACTGAGTCATAGTATTCACTCACATTAAAACACACAGAACTAGACAAATGATGATAAATACAGCGATGATACACTAAAACACACAGAATTTACGAATAAACTCATCCATAAAGACCTTAATGTTCTCTATGTTGCTGATGAACCACATTTGAATCCTTCTACGAATATAACCAACTCCTCTCCCACTCCAATACACTGGTTTCAATCACTGCTTCCTCTTCCATTCCCAACAATCCTCCGCGGCATCTGAAAAGAAGATGGCCTTAAGACCTTCTGGTTTAGATTACCTATTGGAGTACTACTAATGAGTACAACCGTTTTATCATTGGAGCACCTTTTGTGGGGTGCGCTAATTACGGGTGCGTCAATGACGAATCGAAGGTTTTCCAACAATTTTTCTCTCCAAAATAAAGCATCAACTAAAGAACACTATCACGGAAAAATACAAGATTAATCAATTAAAAATAACTAGCAGAGGTTGAGTGGATGCAACAATGACGGCCAATAAAAATACTCTCTCTCACTAGCGTACTTCTTCACTCCCTGCCACCGTGGAAGAAACAGAAGGGGTTATGAATCTCTGGTTCGGCTTGCCGAAGATATAACGGTTTTTGCGAGCCATTTCCCACCTATTTATGGCTTGAAGGGATATCACGGCGCGAAAAACCGTTTGGGGTGCGCCAATGACGCAAAATCCCTTGAACATTTCAGTTTTATTTTTTTTCCAGTGGCGCGACAGGTCCTATAGGCCCTAGGCCTCGCTTTACTCCTGGGAAATTACACTCAAAGATTCTCGATGCATTTTTTAGTGCAGGAACATCACCCCCTACGCTTAATTTTGTGAGTGGCCACCAGTAGAATGATGGGTCTCATATACGGCTGGAGGGAAAGGCTGTGAGTGAATCCCCATTAATTAAGTGCTTGAGAAAAAGGTCCTTCCGGGACTGGAATTTGAACTCACCTTTAGCATGAGAGACTAGCGCGCTAGCTACTCAGCCACGGGCTCCCTGTTTTAGGTTTTCCTGAGTCTAAATGACCCAGTACTCGGTCTGTGTGTGTTTCTTACTCAAAAAAAGAAAGTAGTACAAAACTAAAATTTCATATTAAGAGAAGTATATGTTTCGGATGTAGCAGCAACTTTTTGCTAAAACAATGAACCAGAAGTGCTACTGTAAAAAGCATAGTATATAAGAATTAAACATGTTTTTTTTTACTTTCCCTTACTTATATCTGAAAAATACAGTAAGGAAAAGTATTTTGATCGTAAACATTTTTGTATACCAGTTTTCAAAGGAAATAGACGTTTTAAGGTCCCTTGACTCTGAATAACCAAGTCCCACAAAAATGTATGTGTGTAGTAAACGAAAGTCGAGCAGCACGAAAACGAATAGTCATACGAAACTGAAATTTCATATTTAAGACAACGATACGCCCGAGATGTACAGAAAAACCTTTCCATCAAGACCAGCTGACCAGAAGAGCCATTTAGCATCATATACGATTTTTCCAAAACGATTTTGATTAAACTCGCTATATCGATGTAAATTTAAAATAATTTAGGATTCATTCTGATTGAAATAGTCTCAAAGGTCTTAAACGCCGATATTTTAAATTTTCTTCCTCTAAAGTACCTTTAATTTTGAACATCCTAAAAGGTTAACCATATCATCTTATCAGCATTCACCAATGACGGATTTAGATACAACTTGAACGAATTTGATGACCAACTAAAGGATAAAAGAGCTAAAATAATTTTTAATGTAATTTTATTTTTTAAAAATAAGAATAGTAATATAGATGAATAATATATCGTTGGAAAGCTAAAGGCTTTAGAAAAAATGTGATCTTATACACAATGTTGTAAAAAGTAATGGAGAGTGATGAAAAGCCGATAAAACAAGCTGATTGTTGTGGTTAATAATATGATAGATTATTTAATAAAACACATGTTTCTATCGAAACTGAATGTTATTGATTCTTTAACCTATTTTCATCACTAACTATATTTAAATTGATTTTAACTACGAAGGTAACTGCAATTCGTGAGTTGAGAAAATTTTTTGAAAATAATATACATGTTTAATTTACAGTTGGTATTTTAGGATAAAAGTTATTTAGCATACAAAACTGTAGAACGTAATCTAGAGTGACGAGAAGCGCTTAAACTTAAATAATTATTTAAGATAATAATGTCTATTGTCCTATTGTTTAAACTAAACTAAATGTTTCCGTTGAAATTCATAAAATTATTTTACTTTTTTCAACTTAACATTTATATAAGCCATTGAGGAATAGTGTCAGAACTGGAGGATTAAAATAAATAATAAAAAATCCCACCAAATTACCTTCACTCTTCGTTACAAACCGATGACTTCCTGCCCCACTGTATCCTTTAATAATACCCCACTCACACCGGTCGAACAAATCCGATACCTAGGACTCCATCTTGACAAACGTCATGGAATCCTCACACGAGACTCAACGACAAGAAACTGCCCGTAGATACAGATTATTACAACACTTACTCGGCAAACGTTCTTAACTTCCAATTTATTACAAAAAGCTCATTTACGTTACCATCGTCAGACCCATCTGTACATATGGAATCGGGGCTCTACTAAACCATCTAATTCCTCTCGCATTCAATCCTTACAATCCAAAATCTTTCGCAAAATCCTTCCAAAATCGCAAATTCCCCTTATTTCGTTACTAATAAAATAATATATAATCACTTAAATATCCCACTTGTCCCTGAACTATCCCAAAACAGATACGCCTCTTTTAATTCCAAACTCTATACCCATACGAATCCTCTTTTACGCAACTTATCATTCCAATCTATTCATGACAACCCTCTTTTTTGAAAAGACAACCCGAGGCGATTGAAAAGACGATGGCCAACTAAATCAAATTGACATTGAAGTGCTACCGCTCGGTACATTTTCAAGCCCATAATTGTAAATTAGCGCATTTACTTGTATTTCTTTTAAGTACAGTTGTAAATATCAATAAAATGTTTTTTTTTTTTTTTTTTTTTTTTTTTTTTTTTTTTTTTTTTTTTTTTTTTTTTTTTTTCTTACCCTCTGGTTTTATTTTCGAACAAAATACAAACACAAATATAATATGTATAGCTGTCAGATTTGTCCTTCTGTTACCCGGAGGTATTCTAAAGAGGATTGCTATATGCGCTGGATGCACTAGTAATCTTTCAAGGGCTTCTTCTAAGCCTTTATTTATCCATTGCAAAATGGGAGGGACCATTCTTCAGGGTTTTGGCAATAAATTGAGTTCAGACATAGTCCGAACTCCTTCCCTCGGCGACAACGTCAACGAGAGGTAGTGATCCTTGCCACCTCCCAGGCTTGGGTGGTGGGGTGATATCAGAAAATAATGGATTAGCACAGGCCTTCAGCCCATCAAAAAATTTAATGTGCCTCCGGCTGATATATTCAGGCACTGTTGGCAATACTAATTCCTGATGAAGGATATGGTTTCTGGCCCTTTGTAAGTTGGTACCTCTGACAATCCGCCGAAGGATGGAGTTCTGGAACGTCTGTAATTGTTTGAGAGTGGACTTAAACAGATGCCGCATCAAGGGCGCACCATAGAGCATAGTCGGACGTATTATAGCCTTGTAGATCTGTAGTTTCAGCCTCAGTGAGAGCTGAGGTGACGTGAGTAGATGATTAAGTCTATAGCTCTTTCTCCTGGCCAGTTTGAGTCGTTCCCGGACGTGACTAGATAAGGTGAGGTGCCTATCTAGAGTGACGCCCAGGTAGAGGATTGAATTAGAGACTGGCAGTGTTTTCTCCGTTCACTTTAAAATCAGTGGGCAAAGCGCTCTTCCCCTTCTGGAACGACATGACAATAGCATCTGTCTTCTTCGCGTTCACCCTAATGCCAATCTCCTTCAGCTCATCTACAATAGTGGTCGATGCTCCTTGTGCCAGGGTGAGAGCCCTTTTCGGTCTCATACTAGAAGCATAGATGCCAATGTCATCGGCGTAGGCTGCTACCAGTGCCATCGGGTGCTTCATTGAGATCACTTTTGCTGTAAAGATCACAAACAATAGTGGTCCCAATACAGAACCTTGAGGAACCCCACAAATGGTGTCCTTTGAAGTTGACAATTTATCGCCTACCCTTACGACGAAGGATCTCCCGCTTAAGTAGCTTCTGATCAATCGGCATAATGAAGCTGGAAAACGATAGTCTTCCAACTGGCGAAGCAGTAACTCGTGGGATACACAATCAAACGCCTGCGTGCAGTCCAGCGAGATGAACGCCGTGGCTTCATTGTTCTTCGTCATACGCTCTATGGTGTGCCTTTGAAGTTTCACTAAATGATGATCGCAGGCTACGCCTCGTGAGAACCCGGTCTGTTCTGGTGGAATGATGGACTCCTCACTGCAGTGCTCTAGCAGATGGTGATGGATCAGCCTCTCGAACACCTTGCTCATATGCGAAAGGAGACTGATAGGCCGATAATGCTCTGGTGAGTCTCCATTCTTCCCAGGCTTAAGTAGCGGCACTATGATCGCTTGCTTCCAGTCATCGGGGAAGTATGAGATCCGCATACAGGAGTTAAAAATGTTTAATAAGAAGGCTTTACCCCTCCGAGGTAGCATCTTCAATAGTACATACGGAATATCATCCAGTCCCGAAGCCTTGTTACCCTTGGTGCGTCGTAGTACTGACTCAAGCTGTCCGAAGGTGGAAATATCCTCTTTTCATTAGGGGACGTTGGTCTTCCCGCAGGAAGTGTGGGAGCATTTAACAGCCGATCATCTTCCCTCGCCTTATAAGAATCGGCCAAGAGTTCAGCCTGTTCCTCAGGGGATAATAGGGTGCCACCTGATGTAAGGTGTACACTCTTCCTCTTAGTGACGTGTGACCTCACAAGTCTCCAGAACTGACGATGATCATCATGAGTCCTACGGAGTTGCTCGTGCCATAGGAAAGTCTTCCATTCACGCATGAGGCTGGCTATCTGCCGGGTCATCGCATTGATGGCCGGTTTCAAGCCGTAGTCACAAGTTCGGTGGAAAATATTCCTCAGGTTGTTCCTTTGTGCAATGAGAGCAAGAATGTGGCTCGGTGGTTTCCTGAAGGCGTTTGGCTGAGGACTAAACCTTGGTATGGTAAGATTGGCTGATACATGGACGGTGGTGGTGATATCCGAGATCGCCTTCTGCACCTCTTTAACAGTTCTTAAGTACTGTATCTTTGGTAGGGTATCATCCACACTAGCCCTATATCCTTTCCAGTCGGCCTTGTGGAAGAGGAACTTGCTCGCGGGTGGTGTTGCTGGAGTTCCCTCAAAGGCATATAGCACAGGCCGGTGGTCCGACGGTCCGTATGGAGCGCTAGGCACTCAGTAACAGTGTGAAGGTCCCTGGTCAGGAGTAGGTCAAGTGTGGATGTCCAGTCTGGTCGGGCCGCATGCCTAAAGGTGTGCACTCCGGGGTGGAAGACAGCCATCCTGGTCTTGGTGATATAGGTACCCATCGGATTGTTGCTACCGCACAGCCAGGCAGTGTGCCGGGCGTTGGAGTCCCCTAAGATGACAAACCGACTCTTATCCTGGGCGTGCTGCAGCAATAGCTTCATAGATGTTAATATAGCCTTGGGTCTCCTATAGACACAACAGAAAGTAAAACGTTGTTTTAATCGAACATCTACTGTGACTATATGAGTACCCTCTGTAGAAGCTACTGGGTTGGGTACCAACCTCGATGGGATATCTCCTCGAACCAGAATCACTACGGCCTCGTTAGCCCCGGGTTGACAAGCCTCCCGGTATGCAATATACCCCTGAAAATACAGTGAAGCAAAGGTGGGTAGTATAGTGTCGGTCAGCGCCACCACCGATGGCCGGTGCTGCTGCAGGAGGAGTTCTATTTCAGCCTTCTTCAGTAGTAGGCCTCGAATATTATAGGAAATAACTAAGTGCTCAGTCATAATGCTTAGCGATGATCTTCGTCAGCATCTTCATCATTTCTCGAACAGTTGCCATCATCTCTGCGAATTGGGCGTTGAATAGAGCATTGCTTGGATGTGCTTGTGTATTTAATGTGAGCGGTGTTGAGGAGTGAGCGGGTGCTGTCATTGGTTCAGCTTCTTCATGATGCGATGTTGGGGATGTTCTCTGTAGCTGCTGCTGCTGCTGTTGCTGCCCGGCGGGTCCGCCAAGTAGTTCAGTGAAAGCCAAGTTAGGGTTGACTAGCCTACTTGTCTTACTTGAAGGGGCTGCTACATTTATAATTGTCCTCTTTCTCATCTGGAGCAGTTCTTGCCGGCGGGGACACTCTTTGGAGGAGGCATGATGGGCTCCACTACAGTTGGCACATTTGATTGGTGCAAGTCGTGGGCAGCTTCTTTCTTCATGAGTTTGGGCGCACCGGGGGCATTTTACTGTCCTCCCGCAGTATTTCATGGTGTGCCCAAACTCTAAGCAGTTTCGACACTGTGCTGGGCATTTATCTTCTTTAAAGGGGGTTACCCTAAATCTAAACTGGTTCACATGGCGAAGAGCCTGTACATTTTCGATTTTTACCGTAGGCTCAGTGATGAGCAAGATGGCTTCAATCGGGTAGGTCACTTCTCCTTGTCGTTTGGTCAGGCGCTTGGCCATCACGAATCCTGGCAGCCTTTGTTTCACTTCAGTGGCGAACATATTTAAATCACTGTCAACATCGAAGCCGTGAACCACAAACTTCTTTGTCCTCTTGGTGCCGCGAGGTGCATAGGTGTGGAATTGCACCTTATCATCACGACGGAATAGTTTTACCACGGCATAGTGATCGGCATCATTATCCAAGTATAACCTCGTCTCCTTTGCCGAGGTATTTGTAGTAAACTTTGTGATCTTCATTTCCAAGAGAGTCGCTCTGAGAATGGGTTGCGACAGTGGTGGTCTGATTATTACTGGTGGCGGTAACCTCTTCTTGGGCTGATCATTGCCTGACTGAGTGGGAGCAATTGGCGCAAACTGGTTAGAGACAGGTGTCGGTGGAGGCCCGGCGACTGTCCTCAGTTTTTGGGAATTTTTCTTTGAAACTTGGACAAATCCCGCTTCATCAGCTCCACTTGACGGGCGCTTCTCGCCTCTAGCCTCTTCCATTATCATGGCCGTCGAAGTCGATGGTTCACCCATATCGTTAGATGGCCGCGTATAGGGGCAAAAACTCTTGTCAGCGCTACGCTGCCCGATTGGCTGTTAAAGATTATTTCCACGGGATAAGTGTGGTCTTCAACAGCATAAGGCGCAAAGCTAAACAAGAGCTGACGTCAGAAAGTCTTCAAGCGGCAGTTCTTCTTACTTCTTCCACTGCTCGTCCCTGCTACTTAATGCTAAGCGATAAGGTTTTGTGGCTTGTTACCACACAAAAATAATATTCACGAGTATCAACTAAATACCAAATTGACTTTCAAACTCGATATTATTCGTATTTATATTAAAAAGCACTCGTTTTTTATAATAACCAACATAAATATGCAATAAAATGTTAAAAAAATAAAAAACACTTTATTTAAAGGTTTTAAAATTGATTCAACGAGTGGATTAAGCGAAAGTCGTGTGTTACATACACCAAATTTCATATTATAATCAGAAATAAAATTACAAATAATTTATTGGGTGCATGGTATGGGATTTACGCCTCAATTTTGAGATAACCATCTACCCTGGGAATTTCCAGCTAAATACAGATTAGGTTTTTCAATTTATTCTTTTTTTCTTTTCGACCATTACATAACAGACTTCAGCATCACTTCTCTAAATGTCCTTGCCTTCGAAGAAACGTAAATTTATAAAAAAGAGTTTTTATTTTGAAATTCAAACGAAAACCATCCTAATCTCAACGCAGTTTGACCATTCTCACTGTAAAATAATTACAATCTTTCCTCCGTGTTATGTAGGCCTGAGTCAAAGGTTTCTTTAGGAAACGATATTTAAAGTGTGTGTATTTATAATTCTGTGCGCACATAGCACGAAGTTGAAATACTTAACTGTCAATATAATGTAATATTGTATATTCATTTAACGTCACTTTATGCTACTATGGCTAATCGGACGATGCTACAGTGGGAGTCCTAAATGTTGCATATCCAGGTTTAATTAGGATATATATTTTTAACGAGTACACAAATATATAAATAAAACGAAAATAAAATATGTCAAGATATCAATTTCTTAAAAAATGTCTATTAGAACCTTATGGAAATCAATGGGCGTTAGTATATTTTTTTCATTTAACATCACTTTATGCTACTGTGACTAATCGGACGATGTTACAGTGGGAGTCCTAAATTTAGCCTATCCAGGTTTAATTATGATAGGGGTCTTTAACGAGTATCTGACATCGCACAGGCTCGAGACTACCTTTTAACGCTCCCTCCGAAGGAAGGCATAACTAAGGATTTTCAATTCCCATTCAAAAATCCTAGGACCACCTGCGGGTTTGAGCCCGTGATCTTTGGCATATGAGGCTGTTATGTTAAGCACTATGCTACAGATGACCCCCAGAATATATAATTATTCTGCCACAAGAGGCTTCGAGCCTGGAACTGGAGATAAGTAGTCCAGTGTACTAAACATTAGCTGCCATGATAAACTTTTCCAGTTAGTCATGTATTCCCAAGCTCACTTCTCCCTTATAGAAAGATAATGAAAGTTATCAATACTGTTTTGGAACCCAGTAGCTTGAGGAGAAAGATATCCTTCACCGAAGCGAGACGGAATCTGAGAAGTTGCATGATAACCTGCCTCCACTTGGAGATAGCAGTCTAGCCTGAGCCTGTGTTCTCGGAGGTAGGGATCTGCTATGATAGTGGTTAGGATAAGATAGTTTGCCGTGTTTAGAGTATCCGGAAGCACTTCGATAATATTAGCTTTGGGTGTATTGTTTTCAATAGTGAACTTTTGCAGAATATCGAGAAAAAAAATATTGTATGGGCAATACACGACTTTCACTTACCATAATTGTTAAAATAATTTTAAAAACTGTTAAGTAAATTTCATTTTTCAAGGAAATAACAGTTGAAAAAATCTAGTGCGGGCAACACACAACTTTCAAATAGCTTCGTTCCTAAAATCGAATATACAATTTTAAATTACAGATAGAGATGAAAATGAGTAAAACTAATAAACAATTAATTAAGTTGAATTTCTATAGAATTATATGTTTCATTAAAAAATCTATTATATTAATATCTAAAACAATCAGTTTTATCGGCTTTTCTATCACTCTTTATCACTTTTAATAGCTTGTGTATAAGATTATATTTTTTCTATAATCTTTAGCTTTCCAACAATTTCAATTACTGTTGTTATGTTCAAAAACAAAACATCGCAATTAAAAAATATATAGTTTATCAGTTTTCGCCTTTTGTTGCATATCGAATTCATTCAACTTATCTATTTACCTGTTTTTACTTTCACTTACTTATACATGAAATATAAAGTAAGGGAAAGTATTGCGATCATGAGAATTTTCGAATTCCAGTTTTCAACGGAAATACACGTTTTAGGTCTCCTGAGTGCAAATAACCATGTCCCGAAAAAAAGACAGTGTATGTGTGTGTGTGTCTGCATGTGGTAAGTCTAGCGTTAAAACGAAAAGACGTACAAAACTGAAATTTCACATTTAAAAAAATATAAGCCCAAGATGTTACAGCAACTTTTCCCCAAAAATCGGCTGACCGGAAGTGCTGCATTTTGCACATTTTTACGATTTTCTCAAAAGCGGCTGTAACGATTTTGATTAAACCCGCTATATCGATGTAAAATGTAATGGGCTATATTATCATGTATGTTTCATTCTGATTGAAATAGTGTGACAGGGCTTAAATACCGATATTTTAAAATGTCTTCCTCTAAAGTACCTTTTATTTTGTAGATTTCAAAAGATTAACCATATCATCTGATTAACATTGCTAAAAACGGGTAAATATAGAAGTTAACCGAATTTGATAACCAATTAAAGATAAAGGTAAGTGTAAGTAAAATTACTCCCCCACCTTAAAATTTGAGGTTTCACGTTTCAAGAGTTAAATTCCGACCGGTGCCTCCTCGTGGTACTCCTTGGGTCATGCTAACACAGGCGGTGGGGCAGACAGAGCTCCTAGCTGGGTTAAGGCAATCTGTCTAGAGGAAGGTTACCCCGAAATCAAATCCCTGGTCCTCCAGGTTGGGGGTTTAGGATTCGGGCCAAAACCCCATTTTCATGAAAAAAAAAAACAAATCGCTTTCAGACTCAGTAAAAAGTACTGAGGACCGGGATGTCACATCATTGCAGAACCCCGAGAAAAAAAAAAAAAAAAAGACCTTTCAAGAAATAAGCCGAATGCAAATATCAAACAAAATAAAATCCATTAGTTTGTCTTACGAATCTGTTATCTAAATTGTTGCGCATTATCTATGTTCGATAGAGAATTACGTTTCGAAGAATATATCATGCAATAATTCAGAGAATGTTCAATGATGTTTGTAAACGATGAGAAAGATCAAGGTTGCAGAAGTAGCTTGAAAAAGTTTCGTGAAGATAACTTTGAAGGCGAACAAGAAACAAAACGAAATAAATGCAAGGCGTAGTTAACAATCTGCTATCTACAATAGTTCTGCTATATTTTTGACCGGCTGCTTTTCGAAGGCAGCAGCGGTACCTTCACAAACTAGCTTACTTAATATCTTTAATCGATATATATTTAATGAAACCATTGGATTTCCTTTCCAAAGGTATCGTGTTTACCGATCCAAGTAGGTGGGGCATGCAGGGAAATATTAAGGTAAACATTTTTTAATAAATTACATTATTATTATTTAAAGTTAACATACACAGATACAATCCATTTAACCTATGTCTGAGAATACTGAGAGACATTATAGTTAAACTTGCCATACAATATTACAAACAGATAAATACCTTTGATACACTTAGTCGGCTGGAGGAGGTGGAAATTGTCTCGGCCGTCCCTTCTAGGCTCTCAGACCTCCAGCTGCCCTCAGCTTTGCCCTCCCGACGGACCTCTCCTGGATCTCTGATTATTCTCTTCTCGTGAATGGAACTTGACTCTTCTCTCGCTGGACTTCCACTCTCTTGGCTGGAATCAGACTGACTTTTTTCGAATCTTCTTCCCATTCTCGTCACCTCGGGGGGGCTGATATGGGACGTGCTACGGTCGGCGGTCCAGCCTAGTAGTTGGGGTCTAGAAAGTACCAGGTGTACCGCGGGGTGCCCCGTGGGGGTAAACGCCTTTTGATGTTTTGCCGACAAACGCTTATTAATATTAAAATTATTTAATAAAATGAACTCTCCTCAGTATCCTCAATAAATAACACTTCAATACCGATTTTTTGTTTTCTTTTTTTCAATAATATACCTTACCAAAAACATAAACATCCCTCCATTTTTAAAGTATAAGGTCATACGTTTCAAAAAAATGGTCCCTAGTCTCTTATCTTTACTCTGAATGTAATGATTTCAAAAAATATATCAAATAACAATTAAATTAATATTATTATATACTTTTAATATTATTATACATTGTTCCATTATTTTCGTTTCATCCTATTTTAATTAATTAATTGCACAAATATTATCACAGCCAAATCTATTTTAAAACCTTTTTAAAATCATCATATCATCAGTTGAAATCTATTATTGTAACTTTTTTACTCAATGACTATTAGAGTTGGTATAACCTCAATTAAAGTAATTAATAAGGTCAAAGGGTCGAGGATTGACAACAGACAACAGTCGACAACTTGGTATTGACCTAGATTTGTACAGTACTGACTGTACGTAACAAAGCCACAACCCACATTCTCACTGGAAAGGAGAAATGTGTGGGTGTGTGTTTTAAATTGTTTATACTAGAATCGATCCATTCTTCGAACCGTCCGTACTATCTTGACGTTTCCAATGTTGACGAAATCGTGCGGTAATTCTTATAATTTTTAAATAAATAATAATTTATAAATAAATTTTTAAATTAATTTTTTTTTGGAAATATTTATTTATTGAGATATATTACAATTTGTTTCATAATGAACAATAGTAATAGTGATATGAGACCACATTCATACAATATATACAGAAAATAATGATTAAGTCAAATTACATAAAATAAAAAATAAATAAATTCATATGTATCCAATAAAATAATAATAAATTTAAAAAAATAAATAAAACAACAATCTATAATTGAGATAAGTACAAAGTTGGCAAATAAATAAACATCATACAAACAATAATAACTACATACAATATATCCAACAGATAAAGGGACCCCAGAAAGGGCTTTTAACTCCACTTGTAGAGGAAAAAGTGGAATCCAGGAGATCCCAGCGCCTCTCAGCCGCATCACTGGTGTGAGCCAGCGGAGGCTGAGTTATTGCGCAATTGCCACAAGCATACAGTACGTGAGTGGAAGATCTGACCAGTGTCAGAACTCCAGTATAAATGTTTACGGAAGGTCCCGGGGCCACTGCCGTTTCAATCTTCGAGGAGAATTGTAGGGGTGGGCTGGAGAGGGATTAGGATGATGAAGAAGGTTCTGATGGAATTTGGATGGTACCAGGTCAAAAATAAATGGAATATTAAGTTCGTGGTGTAAGGTACGGTTGGTTATATAATAGGAGCATTAACTATTGTTCGGAGGACTTTGGATTGGATGCGTTTGATGTTAGAATATTTAGCTTTCCTACACAGTTTAAGTCCGTAGGTCCATATAGGTTTTAGTACTGTCTTGTATATTAGTAAGTTGTCAACTGTAAGATGAGATTTTCTGTTTAGTAGTCTGTATAACTGGCCGTTGAGTTCTTTTCTTTTAAGCCTTGTATGTGGGTTCCACATCAGTCTTTTGTCTAGTAAAAAGCCAAGATAACGGACTGTGTCTGAGGAAGGAAGTGGTATGGAATTGAATTTAACTGCTGGGCAGGATTTGCGTCGAAGGGTGAAGGTGACGTGTGTGCATTTTCTTTCGTTCACCTTAACACACCAAGCATTGCACCAATCTTCGGCAAGGGAAAGGTGCCTTTGGAGAATTAGCAATGCTGCTTCAGGATCGAAATTGGATGATAAAATGGCTGTGTCATCAGCAAATGTTGCCTGAAAGGTATCGGGTTCGGTAGGGATATCGGCGGTGTAGAGAACGGGTCCCAAGACGCTGCCTTGAGGAACACCGGCCTCAACAGTATATTGTTGAGAAAATTCTGAACCACAGCGAACTCGGAAGGAGCGGTTTGATAAATAGAATCAGAGAACTAGGTATAAGGATTGGGGTAAATGGGTTTTGAGCTTAAAGGGCAATCCCGCGGGCCAAACCCGGTCAAAATTTGGCGCTATGTCCAGAAAGGCACCGGAACAATACTCCTTGCACTCAGGGGCGAAGGAAATGTGGTCGACAACTCGGAGTCCTTTCTGAACTGTAGAAAGTTGATAACGGAATCCAAACTGGTGTGAAGGAAAGTTGTGAAATTTGGCTAGGATTCGTTTTAGTAGGAGCTTTTCGAAGATTTTTGAGAGGATCGGAAGTAGGCTAATAGGTCTGTATGATGACGTGCAGTTCGAAGGTTTGCCTGGTTTAAGCAAAAGGATGATAGTAGAGTGTTTCCACAACAGAGGGAAATAGGTGGTGCGTAGGATACAGTTACAGATATATGTAAGGAATGTAATGGCTTTAGGTAGAAATTGTCTTAAGAATTGAGGAGTAAAGAGGTCGTATCCGGGGGATTTACGGAGAACAAGCTTTTTGAGAAGATATTTGACCACAGAGGGATTGATCGCTTTAGGTGGTAAGGAGATAGGTATCGGTGACGAAGGAACTCTTCAGCTATTGCGGTATGGTTTGGATTGAGATCAGAATGAGGAGTGAATCCTTTGGAAAGGGTGTTGTGCAAATTCCTGGGCCTTATCTTCGTCAGAAGAAGCACAAGAATTATCACTACATCGGAGAGGAGGGGATATCAGGGGGAATTTTAGAATTCTCTTGAGACATTCCACAAGGATTTGTCGCGAGTCGAGAGAGAAGAGAGGTAGGAATTGTAGGATTTGGAACTAAAGATCGCCAACTCCCGCTTTAATTGTCTACGAAGAATGTTATAGGAGCGGCGACCTGCTGGGCGACGGGTGCGTTGCCATAATGTTCTGGCTCGGCGTTTGGTGTGGTTTAGGAGGTGTTGTGGTAAATGGTTTTTCTGAGGATTTATTTGGAAGTGCTTGGGAGAGGAGGCGGACTGCCTGGACTAGGCAGCTCGTTGAATCGAGGTTGTAAAGGAATAGATGGCATTTTCAAGGTCAGTTGGGGTTTTGAGAGTCACTCTGAGGTCAATATCATTGGTGAGGATTTCGCGGAAGAGGTTCCAGTGGATAAGACCTCTGATGAATGACGGTGGACAGGTTTAGGAATTGGTGTTAGGGATACATTTAGGATCAGTAGACTATGGTCAGAGGGTAGGTCATTTATGGATTTTTTAAGGTAAGAATGAGATTTGATACAAGTTTCGTAAGGATTGTTATTAGGGGTATGACAAGGGATTTGATTTCGGAAATGAAGGATGTTATCAAACTCGTAAGGTCTGTGGCATTTGAAGGACGGGGATATGAGAGCTTTGTCGTGGATGAGGATTTTACTTTTTGTGGAAGAGGTATTTGTGGAGTGGATTGAGGATATTGAGGTATATTTTGTCGTTCCGG
This sequence comes from Piezodorus guildinii, assembly GCA_023052935.1. NCBI lineage: Eukaryota > Metazoa > Arthropoda > Insecta > Hemiptera > Pentatomidae > Piezodorus > Piezodorus guildinii. Next base: position 92,749,302 of record CM041294.1, read on the forward strand.
CAGGGCCTAGCCTACAGTACTTTGGTTCTCACCTCCAAGTAGGTGGGCAAATGAAACATTGGCATCGATTAGTTTTGAGGGTTCTCTTCTAGTTCTTGTTTGTCTTGCTGAAAAAACAATAACTTAAGAAAAGTTAAGCAAAACAAGCCTCGCCGAGCTATTATTGGCAATCAGCTGATATGAAGATGTGACTCAGCATTCATTTTATACTGTAAATTGTAACACAACTTACTGTTGTTTGCTCCAATATTTACTGTTGTTGCTATCCTAAGGTCTGGTGATGTTCTAAAGACTGTTCTTAAGTGAAATCCGACTGAAAAAGCAAAAAATCCAAGAGCCGATTTGAAAGATGACTGCTATACTCATGCGCATTGTGCGGTAATTCAAAGGCAAACCTTGAAGATTATTTTAGTTTTCATCAATGAGATAGCGTTATTGTAAATTCAGATCTATTCCGGAAAAAAAAAGTTACGTTAAATAAACAAACATCTATAATTATAAGGTATTTCAAGTATAAATTTCAGGACTAACCGACATTTGAAGTGTTACTCGCGTTGCATACTTTAAAACAACTTTCGAATCAAGAACTGATGTGGACAGTTTGGTTTGATGTTTGAGATAGGACTGACATGTGACACGCAAAGCTAATTATATTCCTCTGTATGAAATAATATGTCAGCGTTTCCTACAGCAGATTTAGTAAATATAAAATTCAAAATTCAACGAAAGGGTAAAAGAGCAAAACAATATTTTTATGTAAATCTTTGATTTTTGATAATAAGAACAGTAATATAGACGTATAGCATGCCGTCTGAAAGAAAAAGATTTTTAAATAAATATTATTTGATGCACAAAGTAGTAAAAAGTAATATAAAGTGACAAATAGGGAATTAATAATAAAAAAATCTGGTGCGGGCAACACACGACTTTTACTTACCTCCATTTTTAAAATCAATGAAAGAATTTTCAAATTCAGTGAGAGATAAAAATACGTGAAACTATTAAGGAATTAATCAAATTGAATTTATATAGAAACATGTGTTTTATTAAAAAATCTATTATATTATTATCTTAAATAATCAGTTAGTTTTATCTTATTTTCATCACTCTCCATTAACTTCTAAAAGCTTGTGTATGAGATGATATTTTTTCTAAAATCTTTAGCTTTCCAACGGTATATCATATATGTATATTACTGCTCTTATGTTCAAAAACGAAAAATTGCAATAAAAAAATATTTTTTCTGCTTTCTCCTTTAGTTGGGTATCGAATTTATTCAATTTATATATTTACCTGTTTTTCATCAGCGTTAACAAGATAATCTAGTTATTATTATTGAATCTACAAAATTAAAGATACTTTAGGGGAAGAAAATTTAAAATATCGGCATTTAAGCCCTGTCAGACCATTTTTATCCAAATAAAACCTACATGATATTAAAGCCCATTAAATTTTACATCGATATAGCGAGTTTAATCAAAATCGTCGGAACCGTTTTCGAGAAAATCGAAAAAAGGTGCAAACTGCATGGTATAAAGTGCCTCTTCTGATAAGCTCATTTTGATGAAAAAAGTTTTGTCACGTCTCGGGCGTATAGTTGTCTTAAATATGAAATTTCAGTTTCATAGGACTTACCGTTTCCGCCCGGGAGTTACCACACACACACATACAGACACACACACACACACACACACACACACACACACAGACCTTTTTGCGGGACTTGGTTATTTGGACTCAGGGGACCCTAAAACGTGTATTTCCGTTGAAAACTGGAATTCGAAAATTTTCACGATCGCAATACTTTCCTTACTATATATAGTAAGTGAAAGTAAAAATAGTAATATAGTTATATTATTTAATCTGAATAATTTGTTTCCAATGAAATGAATAAACGTTTTATTAAAATCAACCTAAATTATTTTTCAAATTGAAGTATATGTAATAGTTTTAAAATTGATTTTAACATTCGAGGTAAGTGAAAGTCGTGTGTTGCTTGTACCAGATTTTTTCACCTCTTTTTACTTTCACTTACCTATATATGAAACATATAGTAAGGGAAAGTAGTGCGATCGTGAAATTTCCGAATTCCAGTTTTCAACGGAAATACACGTCTTAGTCCCCTGAGTCCAAATAACCAAGTCCTACAATGCCTGTGTGTCCGTATGTATCTAGTAAGACTACTGCGAAAACGATAAGTTGTATAAACTGAAATTTCATATTTTAAGAGCGTCTATGACTGAGATGTTACTGAAACATTTTCATCACAATCAGTTAACCAGAAGTGCTACTTTATACCATACATTTTGCACCTTATACGATTTTATCAAAAACGGCTTTAACGATTTTAATATCATTTAGATTTATTTCTGATTGAAATATTCTGACAGGGCTTAAATGCCGATATTTAAAATTGTCTTCCTCTAAAGTACCTTTATGTTTTGTATATTATATGAAATTGATCATATCATCTAATTAGCACTGCTAAAAAACAGGTAAATAAATAAGTTGAACGAATTCTATATCTTTATTTCTTCCTGGATTTCATTTTTTCTTGTTATCATTGAACCTAAATACTTGAATTTCTCTATGTGTTCAAAAGTATGCCCTGATATAACAATATCACCAAGATCACCACCGTTTCTGCTACTAATCATATATTTCGTCTTATCGCTATTTAATTCGAGTCCTATTTCTTTACCGGTTTTTATTAACACACTTGTATTTAGTTATATGGTTTCCGTGTCTTCACCTAGCAGTACCAAATCATCGGCATACCCCAAAACCGGAATCTAGTCACCCATATTTAAGCCTATCTCTGTACACATCACCTTTTCTATGACATATTGTAAAGCTATAATAAAACAGGTGAAAGGGTCACAGTAACAGTCACCGTTATATTATACATGTAAAATATACCGTTGGAGTGCTAAAGAATTTAGAAAAAATATTACCTTATACGTAATATTGTAAAAGTTTACGGAGAGTGATAAAGAGCTGATATAACACACTAATTGTCGCAGATAATAATTTAATAGATTATTTAATAAAACACATATTTCAATTATAATCTAATGTAAATAATATTTTAACAATTTTTTGGTTGTTTTTTTTTTAATTTGATTAAAAATTCTTAAATTTATATAAATAATGGAGGTAAGTGAATGTCATATGTTGCGCGCATCAGATTTTTTTATTATTTTTACTCTACTTTAGGTTTATGTATTACAATTTGATTTTAAGATGAGAGATTTCTGAAAATCCCGCAACAGAAGTTTCATCATGGGACACTTTAGAATAACTTTTAGAATGACATTTAAGAATAACTTTTCTACCCAGATATATCTAAGATACGGATACTACATAAAAAACATGAGACGGAATTCAAAACCTTACGGTTCATGAAACGAAAACACAACTTGAAATGTGTGAAATTTACATTCGGCAAGTGCTAACTTCCCTTGTATACTCTCAAGGCTACATCCTCCCATCCTTGGCAGACAATGACCAACACTTTTTCAGATCCGTAAAGAAAGAAAGAGAGAAAAAAATCCCTAGAAACGTTTTATGCAACGAGAAGCAGCGTAGAGGATAATGAATGGAAGAATAACCATCCCAAGGCCCGCCATTGTTATACATACATGTTGCACAACATAATCACACCTCGCAGTATAAACATCATATTTAGGTTAAGCGGAGGATGGTCGTTACGTCAAAATTACACTATTGTACGTCTCTTCAGTTGTTATTGGTCGGATCCCATTGTATCGATAGCTTGAATAACTAACGATTATTATGTCAAATTAAATATCGATCAGGATAACCCTGAAATGTATGTAAATAATCCAGAAAAAACGAATATCTGTTCTTACTTCAGTTAGTTTCCGATAATTAATTTTAGTACGGTTGGTTTTTGACATTTCTGTACTTAATTACTATCTCTTACCACCTTTTTGGATTAAAATCTAGAATTGTTTTTTACTTCCACTCACCTATATATGAAATATACAGTAAGGGAAAGTATTGCGATCGTGGAAATTTTAGAATTTGAGTTTTTACCGAAAATACACGTTTTAGGGTCTCCTGAGTCCAAATGACCAAGTCCCGCAAAAAGAATAATGAAAGTGTGGTAGTTTTGCAGAAGGGGGGAGAGGAGGTAGGTCTAGCAGGAAAACAAAAAGTTATGGGATCACTTGTAGCTGGGTGACTAGCGTAACAGCCTCCTATGCAAAAGGTCACGGGTTCAAACCCACAGGTGTTCCTAGGATTTTTTAATGGGAGTAAAAAATCCTTAGTTATGTCGTACGTCGGAGGGGACGTTAAAAGGTGGTCCCGAGCCTGTGCGATGTCAGGTACACGTTAAAGATCCCTATCCTAATAAACCCTGGATAGGCAAAATTTAGGACTCCCACTGTAACATCGTCCGATTAGCCATAGTAGCATAAAGTGACGTTAAATAAACAAACAAACAAAAAGTTATACAATACTGAAATTTTATTTTTAAGACAACAACTTTTTCATCAAAATCAGCTAACCAGAAGAGCAACTTTATACCATGCATTTTGCACCTTCTTATGAATTTCTCAAAAACGGCGCAAACGATTTTGATTAAACTCGCTAAATCGATGAAAACTTTAATGCGTTTAATATCGTGTAGCTTTCATTCTGATTGAAATTGTTTGACAAGGCTAAAATGCCAATTTAGAATCTGTAAATCGCGAACAAAAAGATACAAAAAAGGGAAAAAAATTGCCTATATATAACTCCCTTATTTTCGATGACCGGGAATAAAATTATTAGTATTTTTCAACCATAACACCGCGTATGATTACAAAAAATAAAAGAAAAAAAATAAATATCACCCATAAATAAGCCCGTAAATCAGTTATTTTTGAAGATAGAGAAAAATATTTATAGAATTTTATAATCACTAGAGCGCGATAAAGAGAAAGAAAAAAAAAAGTTCAATATAATCAAGTCACAAATTGTAATAGATGTAATTTCACCAAAACTCGGTTATTGTTTAACAATCAAACAGTCCGTAAGTGGTTTGCTCTAGTTCAGAACCGGAAATGTTGAATTGAAAGACGCAAAGCACTCGGGTCGTCCTTTAACTGCTGATGATGAACAGATTCCAAAAATTACCTGAAAGATGGCAAAATGGGTCTTATTTAATTGATTAAAAGTTTTTATTTAAATCGCCAGTAAAACTTATTTTACAACCCAATACAAGGTTATATATGGTAAAAAGGTTGTTCTAACACATGTTTCCATCGAAACTCAATGTAATTATTTAAAACTTTTTTTTGTGAGAAGGAAGTATAGTAATCGATATCTTCGTGCAATGTCTTGTCGTCTTGTATGAGTATTAATTTAATTTCTTTAATTATCCTACTTTCATTTAATTGTTTATCACCTTTTCTTTTATTCTCCTATTTCATTTAATTTCTTTATTTTAAATTATTTCAGACTACCTAAATATTACTAGAGAATCGAACAACTACAATGACATTACCTAACCGTACGTGACCTATCACGAGCTAAACTTATCAATGAAATAAATTATTCATGAATGAAGGAAAGCTAGGTAATTCTTCTGCACTAAATCGAAGCACCGATTTGCAAAAGATTCTATAGGATATTCTCCATGAAATCGGTAACATAAGTCTTTCACTTTCACTTACCTATAAATAAAATATATAGTAAAAGAAAGTATTGCGATCGTGAATTCCAGTTTTCGACGGAAATTATTTAATCTAAATCATATGTACCCAATGAAAATGAATACACGTTTTATTAAAATCAACTTAAAATATTTGGTATCACTTGTAACCAGGTAGCTAGCATAACAGCTTCCTATGCTAAAGGTCACGGGTTCAAACCCGCAAGTGGTCCTAGGATTTTTTAATGGGAGTAAAAAATCCTTAGTTATGCCGTCCGACGGGGTGGACGTTAAAAGGTGGTCCCGAGCCTGTGCGGTGTCAGGTACTCGTTAAAGATCCCTACCCTCATAAAACCTGGTTAGACAAAATTAAGGACTTCCACTGTAGTATCCTCTGATCAGCCGTAGTAGCATAAATTGACGTTAAATAAATAAACAACAGACAAAAATAATTTTTATACGAAATTATGTTTGTTTTATGTTATGTTTTTCGTTCATTAAGGTGACTATTATTTTTATATATTCTATTTTCGATTAACTGCTTATTATCCAACAAACACTAATTATGGTATAACTGTTTATATAACTGTTTACAGGCAATTAAATAACATAAAAAGCAATAAATAGTTCAAAGGAAAATGGTATATCACCACTGCTAATTTCAAAACGTTATATTTATGCTATACCTGAACCGATTTCAATGTTTCTGTTGTTTTTTTTTCTTCATCAAAAAGATTAAAATTGAATGCTTGGTTAATGTTTTATCTAATAGAACTATATTTTAATATTTTTTAATTTATATATTTGCACAGTAGGCAGATATGTTTTTCATAGATTACAAAGGTTCATTATTAAAAATAATAAACCAGAACATTTCCTTTCATTAAATATAAATAAAGATAATAAAATAGTATTGAGTAAGTACAAACGAATCTAGATATCAAGATAAAAAGAATTAAAAAAATTGGGTTCACCTGTAGTGTAGTAAAATAGCATACCAGCTTTCTATGCCTAAGTTCGCTGGTTCGAACCCAGCAGATGGCCTTTTTATTGAACGGAGCAAAACCCACTTCCTTCTTACGGTTATGCCCTTCCTTCTTCGGAGGAGGCGTGCAATAGTGGTCCCGAGCCTGTGCAATGTCAGGTACTCGTTAATGGCGACCATTATAATTAAATTTGATGTGCAAAATTGATGACTCCCAATGCAGCACAATCTGATATACCACAGTAGCGAGTGTGGTTAAGTGAGGTTAAATTAAATGAATAAATTGTCGTTCTTTCCAAAAGGTACTGATGTTTAATATTTAATTTTTATTACTAAGTATAGTAACCACCTAAGTTAATATGTTTTAAGTGTTCCACTCATATCTAAATCGTTTCATTTTAACTATTCTCGATTTATTTTATTACTATCACGAATTGCTATGATTGTACAATAAATCGTAATATGTTAAGGATTAGTGTAAACAAGGTCTTGGAGAAATCAAAGGATTGCTTAGGTTTATATTTCGAGTGGCATATATTTTTCAAAGTAATAAAATAATCTTTTTCATTGCACGACATATGTGATTTTTCTTCTTTAGTAAAATAGCTTAACGCAAAATTAACTCAAAAATAAATAGCAAAAACTGAATCGACACCCATCACAAACATTTATTTACCACCATATGATTTGTTCGATATAAATTTTAAATACTTCCATTTAGTTTCAATGTCAATAAAGTTCAATTTCTCTTGCTTATAAGTTTTTGACGTAAAACTTATTTAAGCGCGACTACGGGGTAACTGATTATTTTGGATGACATCAATGCAACGGAAACGCTAGTTCTCTCGTTGGCCACCAGTCTAGTCGTTTTAACATTATAACGATTATAATAGTTTCCTCACATCAATGAATCTGTAAAGGTTATCTTGTGGGCTCTTCTAGCTGATATTTACATGTAGAACAAAAAAATACTCCCCGCCCCTCCTTCAAAACTTGAGGGCTTACGTTTCAAGATAAGTTGAACCCGAATTACGAATAAAAAAAATCCGTTTGTCTACCGCTAGCAGCATTTCCCCGAAACTACTGAACTAATTTTTACTTTCACTTACCTATATATGAAATATATAATAAGGATAAGTATTGCGATCGTGAAAATTGTTGAATTCCAGTTTTCGACGGAAATGCACGTTATAGGTTCTCCTGAGCCCTGTAAAATTTAATGCGCTTTAATATGATATAGGTTTTATTCTGATTGAAATAGTGTGACAGGGCTTAAATGCCGATATTGTAAATTTTCTTCCTATAAACTACCTTTAATTTTGTACATTCTAAAAGATTAACCATAGCATCCTAATGACATTGATGAAGAACAGCTAAATATACAATTTGGACGAATTTCATGACCAACGAAAGGACAAAAGAGTAAAACTATTTTTTAAATGTAATTTTTGGTTTATGATAATAAGAACTGTAATATAGACACATATTATACCGTTGGAAAGAAAAAGATTTTAGAAAAAATCTTATCTGATAGGAAAGTTGTAAAAGGTAATATAAATTGATGAATCTATCCTAATATTATAAAGCTGAGTTTGATTCTTTGTTTGTTAAAATCTCAGAATCCTCACACAAGACTGAAACGACAAGAAACTGCTCGAAGATATCGATTACTACGACACTTACTAGACAAACGTTCAAAACTTCCAGTATATTACAAAAGACACATTTACATCACTATTATCAGACCTATTTGAACGTATGGAATCGAGCTTTGGGGCTCTACGAAACCATCTAATTCCTCCCGCATCCAGTCCTTACAATCCAAAATCCTTCGAAAAATCCTGAATGCTCCTTATTTTGTTACAAATCAACTCATTCATAATGACCTTAACATCCTATTTGTTGCAGACATAGCCCGTGATAGATACTCCCCTTTTCATTCTAAACTCCCTTCCCATACAAATCCACTTGTCCGTAATTTATCTTCCTTAGATATCCCAGATAATCCTCCAAGGCGACTGAAAAGAAGGTGGCCTCGGGACCTACTGAATTAAAATAGTTAGTGAAGTGCTACCACTGGGTTGTTCTTTCTCAAGACATTTTCATGACATTTTTTTTTTTCATTCCTCATATTTACTTATTGTGTTCTTTAATACAGTTGTAAATTACAATAAATAAATAAAAAAAATAAAAAATCTCAGAAACTACTGGTTCGAATTGAAAAATTCGTTTTGTGTTGGATAGTCCATTTATCGAGGAAGGCTTTAGGCTATAAAATATCACTTTGCGACCAATATTAGCGAAGAGTCAGTGGAAAAGCTGGAAAAAACGGGGAAAATCATCTCAATGATTTACATTTTAATTTTGAAAGAATTGAATTCCCTGTTATTTTTTGCCGTAACAATTAATAAATCACAGGGGCAAAAATTTAAACACGTAGAAATCGGGTTGTCAAGTTGTTAAAAGTTAAACACGCATTGTCAAGAACGGGTTGCGGAGAAAATCAGTATGTTCTTCTGCCACAAAAGATAAAACTAAAAATCTCATTTACGCAGAAGTACTTTGAAATATATTATTTTAAAAACTTCTTAAGAGTCATCTTAGTAACAAAAGTTGACGCAGACGAAGTCGCGGGCAACAGCTAGTAGGAAATAAACTTATTACTAATTAAACTTTTAAAATAGTTACATTGTTTAATCTAAATCATATGTTTTCAACGAAAATGAAATTAAGTTTAATAAAATCAACTTAAAATATTTTAAAATTGAATTATATCTAATAGTTTTTAAATTGATTATAACAGTCATGGTAAGTGAAAGTCGTGTGTTGCCCCCACCAATTTTTTTTTTTTGTTCTATTCGACAAAAAATTAAATTTTACACGAAACTAAAAAAGAATAATTGAAATCGGTTCAGAAATAGCAGAGAGTTTTGAAATTAGCAGTGATAATTGACCATTTTCCTCTGAATTATTTATTGATTTTCATATTAAGTCAAATGCTTTTAAACAGTTATACCTAATATATTTATTTGGAAATAATAAACCATTGTGCAATAATTTGCAGCGTTTCACAATAAACCGGAATAAAAAAAATGTTTTTTCCCTTTATAAATTCCTAGAGCCATCTGCCGTGTTTTAAGCAGCGACCATAGAAAGCTGTTATGATAGCCACTACACCAAAGGTGACAACCGCATCGTTTCAATACTAAATCTATGCAATATTATTGCATTTTCTGTAATATTTCCTAAAACGCTTATCATAATATCTAGGAAATCGATTGCCTCATTTGTAACATTTATTGGTTATTATTTACAGACGAAAGATAGTTATCGTTAGAGATCGTTGGCAGCCGATATAACCTTGTATTGCTCAAAACAAACAATCCTTCGGTTTACAAATTACATTGGTCATTGCTTCCTTAATAATGAGATTGTAGTTTGTTTTCTCCAATTATTTTCGTAAATTTTTTAATAGTAAATAATTAGTAAATTATTTATATATGTATATATATATATAATATATATATATATATATATAATTTTTTTTAATTAGGTACGCATTAGATATGATTGTTTTTATTATCAAAGCCATGTACAGGAATAGGAGGATAATTGTATATTTTATTTATTTTTTAAACTATAACCTAAATTAATGATGGAGTTATTGTTGACCGTTGAGAAATTAGATGAGGAAGATGGTTGTGGGTGCAGTCATAAATTAAAAACACACATTTAAAACAAGTGCTATTTTAATTATGTGCCGACGTTTCGGCCTACAATGTGGGCCTTCATCAGGGTTGACTCTGAGACGGTGTCTAAAGAAGTATACACTTCTAATTTATGACCGCACCCCCAACCATCTTCCTCATCTAACCTAAATTTAAAAGTATTATATATATATATATATATATATATAATAAGAATTAGAAAATTATCCGTGCAGTGAACTTCTTACTACTTTGGTAGTCAAGAAATCAATCCTATAACCTAAATTAGGTATATATACATATATATATATATATATATATATATATATATATATATAATATATTATATATTATATATAAGAATTAGAAAATTACCCGTGCAGTGAACTTCTTACTACTTTGGTAGTCGAGAAATCAATAAATCAAACTAAGGATAAAATTTATCTTCTCTGTTCCCCTTAGAGGATTACTAGACTGCAAATAAAACACACGAACCAAAAATCACATAATTTATTCTTATTCATTTTTATCACATTATATGTCTCGATAATAATTATATTTTATGAGATTATTTCCTTGATCTTTGCGATATATTGGCAAACTTTTTTTACACCTAGTTAGCTAATTTGTTTATAAATACAAATAATAAGAGGATAGCTATATTTTATTTCGGTATTCATAGAGGATATCTATGTAAACAATAGGTGGTCTCAAACCTTTGACCTGCAGTGTATATACACACACGGCGAAAGAAGAGGAGAAAATATGTATATGTGTTATAATACATTTTAAAAAATCTGGTGCGACATTCAATTACCTCCGTTATTAAAATAAATTAAAGAATTATTTATATAGTTGGAGATGAAAAAATGTTAAAGAATTACTTACATTGAGTTTCGATAGAAACATGTATTTTAGTTAATAATATATTATATTATTGTATAAAATAATCAGTTTTATCGGTACAACATATCGGTTTTACATCTCTCTCCATTGGCTTTTACACTTCTGAGGATAAGATAATATTTATTCTAAAATCTTTAGCACTCCAATAGTATATTAGGGGTACTCACTACTTTTGCTACAGCATGCTATTTGTGCTATTTTGCTAAACCCATCGAGTTTCTACAGTTTTTTCCTGTATAAATTGATGGGTTTAGCACAATAGCACAAATAGCATGCTATAGCAAACGTAGTGAGTACCCCTATTGTACATTTATATTACCGTTCTTATATTCAAAAACAAAAAAAAAATTACAAAATATCATTGCTCTGTTCTCCTTCGATTTCGTTCAACCTGTATATTTAGCCGGGTTTTGTTTATCAATGCTGATAAAATGAAATAGGCGATTTTTATAAATCTACAAAATAAAGGCACTTTAAAGGAAGAAAATTTATAAATCTACATTTAAGCCCTTTCTTACTATTTGAGTCAAAATGAAACCTACATGATATTAAAGTTCCATTAAATTTTACATCGATATAGCGAGTTTAATCAAAAGCGTTAGAGCCGCTTTTGAGATCATCGTAAAATACTGCAAAAGTATGGTATGAAGTGGCTCTTCTGGTTCGTTGATTTTTATGAAAAATTTGTAACTGTAACAACTATACGCTCCAAAAATATGAAAGTTCAGTTTAATAAGATTATAGTTACTAGCTGGATTTATATTCAGACCTTTTTGCGGGAGTTATTCATTTAGCAAGTGTATTCCCGATGAAAATTCTGATTCGAAAATTTAATATTAAAGCCCGTTAAATTTTACATCGATATAGGGAGTTTAATCAAAGCGTTAGAGCCGTTTTTGAGATAATCGAGCAAAAAAAGGGGTGCAAAATGCATGTTAAATAGCATACACGTTAATAAAATACGAAATTTAACTTTTATACAACTTATGGTTTTCGAGCTATAATGACCACACACATCTTTTTGCGGGACATTTTAGACTAATGGGAAATGTGTATATCCGATGAAAATTCGAATTCAAAGTTTTTCACGATCGCAATACTTCCTCTTATACACAAGAAAAACAAAAGTTAAAAAAAAATCTGAAATCATTGCAAAAACTGAAGTTCTGATCCTCAAAATGGAATAAATCTTCCTCTCAATACGAGTTATGTTTTTTATATATTACTATGTTAATTAAATAGGACAGAGAAATATAATAACTATTTAAATATTACTCTTAATATTGTAGAGAGAGTTGTAATATGACAGACTAATCTTTGTTCTGTGTTTATGATTTCTCTTACCTGTATAAGATTTTTATGATGTTCCATATCGGAACAAAGGAATCACAATAGAGATGATAAAGAAGCTATTTTTGTGAGGTATTTTATCAATAACTATCCAACTATAATTAATCCTATATAATGATACGCATTGTGCACTAGCTATCAAGTTACACGTTTCAGCGTTATGAAAAAGTTTTTCTGGGATCCAGATATTAAAAAAAAAAAGATAAAAGAGTAATAGCTACGAATATTCTCGGAAATAATAAAATTTAATTTCTGCATGACCTTGTGCGACACTTACTTCTTGGCCTTCGGGGAATTTTTCTCTTCTTTCATTTGGTACCACTTGTTTTTCTGTAAATTACACATGAAATTGATATATATCTGATGAAAACCATGGATAACATCAAAATACTCAAAATTTGATTTTTCCTCCAAAGGCAGCGATACCCTGTGAGAAATAAGGTATGTCTAGATGAGGTTAAAGCAAGTATTATATGTGTTCACGAAAGTAGCAGAAGAGGTTGTAGGCTTATTTTTTTGAATTTGGAAAATGGCATTAAATATTAGTATTAGAAAAATTCTATAATATTATTAAATATGATTGTTTTTAAAAAGATAAAAAAACTAAATGATAAAGTTATATCAAAACAAACAATTGTAACATACACATCATGAAAACATGTTTTTACTTTCACTTACTATATATAGTAAGGGGAAGTATTGCGATCGTGACAATTTTCGACTTCCAGTTTTCAACGGAAATACACGTTCTAGGGTCCCCTGAGTCCAAATGTCCAACTCCCGCAAAAAGGTCTGTGTGCCCGTGTGTGTGTGTGAGGTAAGTCCAGCGCGAAAACGAATTAGTCGTACGGAACTGAAATTTCATACTTAATGCAACAATACGCCCGAGATGCTACAGCAACATTTTCATCAAAAGCAGCTTACAAGAAGAGCCACTTTACACCACGCATTTTGCACCTTTTTACGATTTTCTCAAAAACGGCTCTAACAATTTTGATTAAACTCGCTATATTGATGTAAAATTTAATGGGTTTTACTATCATATAAGTTTAATTCTGATTAAAATAGTCTGACAGGGCTTAAAAGCTGATATTTTAAATTTTCTTCATCTAAAGTGCCTTTAATTTTGTAGATTCTATAAAAATAACTATATTATCTTGTCACCATTGATAATTAGCAGAATATGTACGTTGAGCGAATTTGATAAACAACTAAAGGAGAAAACTGAGCAAATATTTGTTTATGCATTTTTTGTGTTTTTGAATACAACAATAGTAATATAGATGTATAATATACCGTAGCTGAAGATTTTAGAAAAAATATTATCTGATTCACGGAATTGTAAAGGGTAATGGACAGCCGATGATGAAAAGCCGATAAAACTAACTGTTTTTTTTTGGGTTCCCGAAAATTCATGTTGACCGTGCTGCAACCTGGCGGCTTGTCAATGAAGCACAGCGCGCCAATTTTGTTCTTAAACATTAGAACAGTGATATAGAGAAAGACTTCAGAAAATACATTATCTTATACACAAGCTCGTAAGATTGAATAAAGAGTTATAAAAAGCCGATAAAACTAACTGATTGTTTTAGATAATAATATAATAGAGTTTTTAATAAAACACACTCATTGAATATTTTTTATTATGTTAAAAGTATGTGATATTCACTTTCACCTACGAATCACGAATATCACCTCACCTACACATACCCTAATTCTCACCGTGTATCGTTAGCTGTTGACAATCGGACTATGGATCGTAAGAACTTTTTTGCCCCACATAAGGTCTAGTACCTAATCTTGTAACATGGCGAGACATTTATGATATACCCTGTATATATCATACTAGCTGTTTCTCGCCACGTCGTCAGCGTCACTTTCTGTTATTATGGTCGCTACTAAGACGTTTTTAAAAGAATGTGTTGGGTTGTCCAGAAAGTTCGTAGAGAAATTTGGACAATAATTGAAATTGATGAACTTAAGCTGTTTTAAAATGTATTTATTTAATCTACAAAATATTTACCACCGTTAGCGATTACCTTTCCCAACGGCTTGAAAGGTCCATTATCCTTTTTTTCCAAAAATCACAGTCCTTACTCCTGAAGAACAATAAAAGGTTCGTTTTGAAGTCATCTTCTAAAGAGTAGGTATTACCCTTGTAGACGATTTTTGAGGGAACGGAAAAGATGGAAATCCGAAGGAGCAATGTCAGGAGAGTGCGGCGGGTGAGGTAAAACATCCCATCTGAAGCTTCATAACTTTTGCCGAGTCCTCAAAAACACATAGGACTTAGCGTTTTGCCAACTCTGGCCGTTTCTCTTCAATTGCTGCCTTAAATCGATCTAACTGGGTGCAGTAAAAGTCCGTATTTATAGTATGGTTTTGTGGTAGAAGCTCAAAATGTATAATAATGAAGCTATCTTACGGACAATAATTCGTGGATTGTTTGTCATGACCGTCATAATATCCTCGATGTCAAGAGTTGAGCTCCGGCAAGCCCGGGGTTGGTCTTCCAAATTGAAATTTCCTTATGTTAACCGCGAAAACCACTTCTGAACCATGCTATCAGCAATTGAATTGCTGTCTTACACCGATGTAGAAAATGAACCGAATCGTTACTCATGTTGGTTTGCAATAAACTACACTACTGAGCCTTAATAAAGACGAATTCAGAGTGTAAACATATTTAATTCCATGAGGATTTAAGGCATATAAATAAACATTAGCTTCGTGTATCATTTTTAGTGGACAAACTAAAAGGTAAATTTTATTTTAAAAATCTCTATGAACTTTTCATACAACCTAATATTTTAAAGTACTTCTGCGTAAATGATATATTTGGTTTTATTTTCTTGTTGCAGAAGAACATACTGATTTTCTCTGCAACCCGATCTTGACGTAAATCGATTCCTACGTGTTTAAATGTTTGCCCATGTGATTTATTAATTGTTACGGCAAAAGATAACTTAACGGGAAATTGAATTATTTTAAAATTAAAAGGTAAATCATTAAGAATCGTTGGGATGCAAGGTTGATTTCACCCGTTTTTTTCCAGATTTTCCACTGATTCTTCGCTGCTATTGGTTGCATGCGTGATGTTATATAGCCTATAACCTTCCTCGATAAATGGACTATCTAACTCAAAAAGAATTTTTTAAGAAATTTTTCAAAAGATTAGTGCGTTCAAACAAACAAACAAACTCTTCAGCTTTATAATATCAGTATAGATTTATGCATATCCTCTCAGATATTGACAAGAGTTGCTCGCATTATTTTCCGATGAATAGAATAGACTGGAGATAAGGGACCGGGTCGAGGCTGTGCCGTTGCATAAGCTACACAATCTCAGTCCACAATCCTCAAACTAAATCCCATATCTCTTCTCATTTATTACTATTCATTCCGGTTTAGCTGGATAAACATTGTTAGTTCCTGAGCCAGTAAGTCAATCCGAATATCAGTTACTTTCACCGTGTAAACCAACAATGAAACTTTCGTATCTCCTCCGTTTGTAGTAACCGCAAAGCCACAAGCCTCACTGGCGTAAAACTTTCATCTTCGAGTAAAGTTGTTTTATTTTAACTTTCACTGACTTATATATGGAATATATAGTATGGGGAAGTAATGCGATCGTGAAAATTTGACCAAAATGACCAAGTCCCGGAAAAAGGTGTGTGAGTGTGTGGAAGGTCTAGCGCAAAAAGAAAAGGTCGTACGAAGCTGAAATTTCATATTCAAGACAACTATACGCCCGAGATGTTACAGAAACTTATTCATCAAAATCACCTAGCCAGAAGAGCCACTTTATATGCATTTTGCACCTTTTAACGATTTTCTTGAAAACTTCTTTAACCACTTTGATTTAACTCGCTATATGGTAGTAAAATTTAATAGGCTTTAGTATCATCATGTAGATTTCATTCTGATTGAAATAGTCTTAGAGGGCTTAAATGCCTTTATTTTAAACTGCCTGAAAGTATATTTAATTTGTCGAATCGAAAAATTTAAACCCATTGTCTCATTAGCATTGATAACAAAAAGGGGAAAATATATAAGTTGAACGAATATGATATCCAACTAATGCAAAAATGTTTTTTGATGTAATTTTTATGTTATTGAACATAAGAACAGTAATAAAGATGTATAATATACCGTTGGAGAGCCAAAGATTTTAGAAAAAATATTATCTAATACACAGAATTGAAACGTTGATTTCCAAAAGGTACTATATCCATTCTAGGAAATTTTACAGGAAGCGCGAAAATCTCTCATTACTACATTATTAAACTAGCTAATTTGGGTCTTTTTGCCTTAAAATTTAGAATTATTTTTTTACTATAATAATAACATCATATTAAAGTTATGAAATGATTTTTTTTTTTAATGATTTGGACCGAAAATAAATGCGTAATTAGTACTTTTAGAAAATGACCGCATTTCTAAATCACGTTTTTTAAGGACTTGAGAATTCATTAGATAACATCAAATAGAATATTTAGATAAAACTAAATGATGAGAATACAAATATGTAAAAAATCAATTTCGTAAAAAATGCCCTTTAGTACCTTTTGGAAATCAACGTCTCAATTAATGGTTAAGGAGAGTGATGAAAAGCCGATAAAGGTAACTAATTGATGTAAATAAATATATCATAGATTATTTAATAAAAACTCATGTTTCTATTTATATTTAATATAATTAATTCTTTAAAAAAATTTTTTTATCCTTAAATTATTTTAAAATGCTTGAATTGATTTTAACTACGGACGTAAGTAAAAGTCGTGTATTGCGCGCACCAGATTTTTTTTCCAGTGCTTAATATTATGGCTTATCTGAAAATAGTATCCATCTTCAGACAAATCTACCTCTTCTCTATTATCAGCTATTTTATTACTATCACTTGCCTTTCTATGAAATAGAGTTAGGGAAAGTATTATATTGCGATAGTGATATATTATTATGCGATAGTATTATATTATTATATTGCGATAGTGAAATTTTTCGAATTCGGTTTCTGATAAAATCTTTAAAATGTTCAAAATGCATAATATAAAAAGGCTCTTCTTGTTCTCGGATTATGTTGAAAAACTTGCTGTAACATCTCAGGCATATGCGCTTCTAAAATATGAAATTTCAGTTTTATAGATGGACTTATCTTTCTGCGGGACTTGGTCATTTGCGCTCAAGAGACCCTAAAACGTGTATATCACGCTGAAAGTACGATTGCGAAAATTGTCATGATAGTGTTACTTTCCCAGGCCCAACCGCTAGATTTTTTCTGCAACTTTCTGTTCTGACTACATGGTCGATCCAAAGAATAAATAATTATTCTGATACAGCTGGATGTAAAACCAGAATGCCAAGATTAGCAGCGATTTAATCTACTTCTAGAAAGAATAAACCGTATTTAGAAATAGATACAAATAATCTCTGATTTTAGTTATTTTTTTGTTTTCTGTTTTTTATTAAAGCGTTCCATATTTTTTGTTTCACTTTTTCTTATTACTGCACCATTTGGAACATCTATCAGTTTTATCTTCTTCGCCTTCTTCACTAATTAGGTTACATAAATTACATTATCAATTATGAAAGAGTTCTTCATAAACAATGTCACTATAATATTGAAACTGGACTCAAATAATTAACCAAGAAGTTAATTGTTTAGCATGGTAATAGCTACTTGTCTATGTACGGCATTAGTCAGTCAAACCAGCCATTTATCATCCAAGAATGTAATATTGCTTAATAGTAATTTTTCTGTAAGTATATTTATTTTTACCTAAATAAAATGAAAAAAATAAAACAATACAATATAAAATTGTTATCTACGATAATCAGTTAATTTTATTTCCTTTTCATCACTCTCCTATACATTTTAAAACTTTGTATATAAGATAATATTTTATAAATCTATAACGGTATTTTACTCATCTATATTACTGTTTTTATGTTAAAAAACACAAAAATTGTTTTGTTTTTTACTTCTTAAAACTCTTTTAGTTTTATACCGAATTCGTTCAACTTATATATTTAGACGTTTTTTATCAATGCTAACAATAAAAAATGGTTAATTTTTTCGAATCTACAAAATCAAAGATACTTTAGAGGTTCTAATCCCGGCTATGCCAGAATATGCAATTGTAATATTATGTTTTTTTTACATTCACTTACCAATATATAAGATTTATACTAAGGGAAAGTACCTTTAGTTTTAGTGAGAGAAGTTGGTTGAGGGTGCAGTCAATTTAACACAATTAAGCGTAAACTTAATTTATTGGTGCAGACGTTTCGGCCTAAATTATAGGCCTTCTTCAGGGCTATAAGAAAAACAAAAAACAAAGATAACAACCAGCAGTGGAATACAATATATAAAGATGGTAAGAAAAATAAATTGTTCTAAAGGTTACAAACAAAGTGAAAAAGTAGTAATGACAATTGATAAATGTAATAATTCCTACAAACAAAAACAAAAGAGGGGAAGACATTTTAATAAAAGGTGTGTTATATTTTACAGATTTAATTAATTACTTATTTAATTAATGTGAGACGTTATAAAGTTTTAAAAAATAAAGAAAGTGATGAAAGTCAAAAAATAGTGATGAAATAGTTATAGTAGCGAGAAATTATAAAGTTAAAAAATTACAAAATTTAAAAAATACATTTAACCGTAAGAGAAAAAGAGTTATAAATCTATGACGTACAAAATGTCCATTCTTTCATAAAGTGTGAAAAAATTTAAATATAAAAATATAGTGAATACGTGTGTATATGTGTACGCGTGTATGAGTATTTAATCATCTTCTTACCTTTAGTTTTGTTGATTAGAAACAATTGAGACATAGATTTCCAAAAGGTATTAAAAGGTATTTTTTAGAAATTGATATTTTGATATATTTAATGGTTAAGTTTTATCTAAATCCGTCATCAGATTTTATCTGAAAAACACAAAAATCCTTTAAAAACGTATTTCGAAATCGCATTTCATTCCAAAAGCTACTAAAAACATTTCCTTCCAAAACGTACTATATATATCTTCTGTAAACAGATAACCTTTCCTTTCATTTTCTACCAAAAGGTACGATATTTCTTATTGTACATCAGAATCACCTAGCCCCACAATATATCACTATTGATTTATTTTTTTATTCATTTCATGCATTTTTACTGGTTCATTTAGTCTTGAATCACCGCTATTATTTAGATCAATGGTTTTAACTTAATAATCAGTTTTTAGGCTGTTTTAAACAACTCAGTTGAGTCGGTTCTCAATTATATTGAATATTAAGTTTTTTCGTAGTATTACTTTCACTTACGTATGCATGAAATATATATTAAGGGAAAGTATTGCGAGCGTGAAAATTTTTAAATTCCACTTTTCAAAGGAAATACACGTTTTAGGGCCTCAGGGAGTTCAAATGACCAAATCCCGCAAAAAGGTATTTGGTAACTCCAGTTTGGAAAAATCCATAAAACTAAAATTTTATATTTAAGACAACTATACACTCGAGATGTTACAGAAACTTTTTCATCAACACCATCAAACCAGAAGAGCCGCTTTATACCATGTATTTTGCACCATTTTACGATTTTATCAAAAGCGGCTCTAACGATTTTGATTAAACTCTATTTAACGATGTAAAATTAGGTATGCTTTATTATCATGTAGTTTTCATTCCGAGTGGAAGTCGTGTGTTCGATTTTTTACCCGCACCAGATTTTTAATTTTTTTTTTTTTTAATTTTCAAGTGACCGTCAAACCGACACCAAATCCTATATGGTCAATACATGTTTGCCACAGTTTAATAAAAGATTTTTTCTTCTTGCAGCAACTCACATTTTAATATAACAATGTATTTGATCCTGCAAATAGTTAAAATTAGCATGACCCTGACCTTGCTAAATATGAGAAGAAAAACCGTGCCTGATCTAATCTAATAGAATTTTTTTTTCTTTTAAGATGTAAAATAAAAGCTTAAAAGTTATTTATTTTCTACCAGTTTCTATTGGTAAATAATGTTTACACGTAAATAATAATATAAATGCACTCTTAATAATTACATACACTCTTATTATAGAGTCATAAATAAATAAAAGGACCGTTAAATATTCACTTTCTTTATGAACAATAGATAATCGAATGTAATTAACCAACAAGGAAAGATATTTCTCAGAGGGAGAATAAGGAAATATACACAAATTAATAATTAACATAAAGCCGTTAGTTATCGGTAATGTTGTATGAGGAAGGTTATAGTGACTGTTACCAACTTCGTTATATTCTTTCAATATACAAGTTTCTCATACAATATAGGTTCTCAATTAAATTTTTTTTTTTTCATAGTATTCTTTTTTACTTGCAGCAACATAAATTTAGTATAAAAATTTTCATAAAATCACATTTTAATAAAATGATGGTATTTTATCCAGCAAATGGTTGGAATTAGAATTCCCTGACCTTGCTAAATATGAGAAGAAAAACTGTACTTGTTCTAACCAATCAGAATTTTTTTTTTGAAAAAGGTAAAAGGCCAAAATGAAAGTTATTGATTAATCAGTCTTAATAGTCAAATAGTAATTACAAGTAGTTAATAATATAAACAAATTTGCTAAATTCACAGAAAATAAAAATAAATGTTCAAAACACACTTCATTATTACACACTTTTTTATTATAGTGCCATAAATAGATAAATGGTCCTTCGAATATTTGATTTCTGTATGAAGAATAGATAATTAAATGTAATTGACCAACAAGGGAAAATATTTCTCAAAGGGACAATAAGAAAATATACATAACTTTGTAATTAATAATATTAAGACATTGGTTATCGGCAATGTTGCATCAGGAAGGTTATTGTGACTGTTACCAACTCATCTCGCGTTATATTCTTCTAAAAAGTACTATATCCACGTTCCATTCCAAAAAGTACTAGATCCATATTATGTTGTTTTAAATTTATGGGAAAACTGCAATAATTTGGAAAAATAAGTAGGTTACACAGTAAACAATTAACTTTAGATTTTAATAACACAAACAAAATCAAGTAAATTGGTCCAATAATAAATAAATGACAGATTTTTGCGTGCTCCATAAATTTGTTTATAGTGGATACACTACCTTTTGGAAATCAACGTCTTAATTAGCCATTTCATGTAGTTAGTTATACATTAAAAAAATGGGTAAATGTATAAGTTGGAGGAATTTGATGTAATATAAAGGAGAAAAGAACAAAAAAATTTTTTTTTAGGTTAGACATAAAAATATTAATTTTTTTTATTTTTTTTTTATTCGTATATATTACAAGAAAATATATTAATATAGATGCAAAATATATAGTTGGGAATCTAAATATTTAATGTGTAGAATTTAATAAGCTTTAAAATAATTAAAAATTAATTAAATAAGGTTTTATTCTGATTGGGAGCGGCGTGGTCTAGTGGATAGAGCGCTAGTCTGCTGTGCTCTGGGCCCTGGGTTCGAATCCCGGCTGTGGCAGAATATTATTTATTCTGTTAATTCAGTCGGGAGGTGATCCTAGGGTATAAGGAGGGTTCCTGGGACAGACCCAGCCTCTATAAAGTGGGTACCTAAAATAATTAGGGAAAAACCTGGCGACTGAGCGCGATTAAGGCCTAATCACCTCATTGCACTGCCGTTGGCTTAGAAACAGTACGAATCTCTATATGTACTGAGCCCAAGACCCTTCATGGGTTGTAGTGGTACAGGTTTTTTTTTATTTTATTTTTTTATTCTGATTGTAATAATATGACAAGATTTAAATGCCGATATTTTAAATTTTCCTCTTCTTAAGTACCGTTTATTTTGTAGATTCAAAATAATAAACCATATCCTCTTATTATCATAGTTGTAAGGGGGGTGAATATATAATTTGATATCGAACTAAAGGAGGAAAGAGCAAAAAAAAAAAATGTTCATGTGGTTTTTGTTTTTTTATAATAAGAACAGTAATATAGACGTTGTAAACCTAAAGATTTTAAAAAAAATATTGTATTTACAAAGTTGTAATAAAAGGTAATAGATCGTGATGAAAATCTTATAAACATAATTGATGGTAGTAGATAATAATATAATAATTATTTTATTAAATACATGTTTCTTTCGAAACTTAATAACATTAGTTAACCTTTTTTTTTAAGTCTAACTTAAATAGAAAAGTTCTTAAACAGATACGAGTATTAACATCGGAGGGGTAAGGGTAATTCGTGTGTTACGTGCACCAGATTTTTTTTTTAATATATTACTTTATGAGAATTTTTCCTCCTATATCGCTGAGATGGAAGCCAGCATGTGCTCCCTAGCAGGGCAATAGGATGATGAGGCTGTTTAATACGACAATCAGTCTTCTAGGCGACGGCGACGCACGGGACGTAATTTGTCAAGAACTATGTTTGGAATAATATGTTTAGGGCCTAAACAGCCGAGCTTTCGGTTGAAAAAGCCGATAAAACTAACTGTTTGTCATAGATAATAATATAATAGATTATTTAATAAAAACACATGCTTGTATTGTAACTCAATTAAATTAACTATTTATCAATTTATTTTCATCTCTAAATGAATTTAAAAAATCTGATGCGGCCAACACACACGACTTTCACTTACCTCCATTTTTAAAATCAATGAAAGAATTTTCAAATACAGTTAGAGATAAAAAAACGTGAAACTATTAAAGAATTAAATAAATCGAATTTATATAGAAACATGTGTTTTATTAAAAAAATCTATTATATTATTATCTAAAACAATCACTTAGTTTTTTCGGCTTTTTATTACTCTTTATTAACTTTTAAAAGCTTGTGTATGAGATAATATTTTTTCTAAAATCTTTAGCTTTCCAACGGTATATCATACATATATATTACTGCTCTTATGTTCAAAACCGAAAAATTGTATTAAAAAAATATTTTTTCTGTTTTCTCCTTTAGTTGGGTATCGAATTTATTCAATTTATATATTTACCTGATTTTCATCAGCGTTCACAAGATAATATAGTTATTTTTATTGAATCTACAAAATTGAAGGTACTTTAGAGGAAGACAATTTAAAATATCGGCATTTAAGCCCTGTCAGACTATTTTAATCAGAACAAAACCTACATAACACTAAAGCTCATTAAATTTTACATCGATATAGCGAGTTTAATCAAAATCGTCGGAACCGTTTTCAAAAAATCGAAAAAAGGTGCAAAATGCATGGTATAAAGTGCCTCTTCTGGTAAGCTCATTTTGATGAAAAAAGTTTTGTCACGTCTCGGGCGTATACTTGTCTTAAATATGAAATTTCAGTTTCATAGGACTTACCGTTTCCGCCCGAGAGTTACCACACACACAGACCTTTTTGCGGGACTTGGTTATTTGGACTCTGGGGACCCTAAAACGTGTATTTCCGTTGAAAACTGGAATTCGAAAATTTTCACGATCGCAATACTTCCCCTTACTATATATAGTAAGTGAAAGTAAAATTCTTATATTGATTTTAACAACGGAGGTAAGTGAAAGTCGTATTTGTCCGCACCAGATTTTATGATAATATAATAGATTATTTAATAAAACACACGTTTCTATTAAAACTCTTGGTAAGTAATTATTTAACAATTTATTTTCATATCTAATTGTATTTAAAAATTGTTAAATTCATAATAACAATGGAGGTAAGTTAAAGTCGTGTGTGTGTGTGATAACAAATAATGTTCATTACTGAAATATAATAAAAAATGGTTAACATGCAAGCACATCGGTAGTCCTATCAATAGATTCAAACACTGAACAAACATGAAGAGTGAAGATAGATGGATCAGTGATGTGATGTGATGTAAGCTGTAAGCAATAGAAGGCATGGTACCCACAGTATTACGAAATCTCCTATGTCTGTCTAACCTACATACTCCAACCAAAATACTGATATTTATTATTATATACATTTATATATAACAAAAATAAATATAACGAAAAATTCTGTAGCTTTAGAACAAAAAAAAAAAGAAAACTTCAGTATCAGAGACTAAAAAAATCTGATACGCTCAACACAAGAGATTCACTTACTCACTCAGTTGTTAAAATCAATTTAAGAATTTTTACTTTCACTTACCTATATATGAAACTAGCTTTTGTCCACGACTTCGTCTGCGTAAATATCTGTTATTATGATCACTATTAAGAAGTTTTTAAAATGATATATTTTAAAGTACTTCTGCGCAAATGATATTTTTAGTTTTATTGGCAGAAGAACATACTGATTTTCTCCGCAACCTGATCATGACAATGCGACATATAGTTGGTCGTGTGAAAAACATTCTTGACGTAAATCGATTCTTACGTGTTTGAATGTTTGCCCCTGTGATTTATTAATTGTTATGGCAAAAGATAGAAAAAAAAAATTTAGTTTTGCTCGAATTTTCGTTTTCGTCCTAGACGTACCACACACAGAAACTCAGATTCAGGGTCCCCTAAAACGTGGAACCCGTTAAAAAACATAATTCGAACATTTTAAAATTTTCATTGAGTATACTTTCTCTAAATATAAATTTATATTTAGGTAATTGAAAGTAATATTAATTGTTATAACCTATTCAGTTATCGACGTCTAGAAGACACTTATAAATAACTGTTTTTGTTAATATATTAAAAAGAATAAAGTATTATTAGATTAATCTGTTCGTTTTTACACCGACCTTCTAAATATATATATATATATATATATATATATATATATATATATATAATATATATATATATATATATATATATATATATATATTAACAATACCAATAATATCAAATTCTTCATTTATTCGGGGACAAGTCGCTTTCGATATATATATATATATATAATTTTCATTCACCTAAATTAAAAATACATAGTAAAAGAGCCATAATTGAGCAATGAATGAAATAATTGAAATCGATTCGTGGTCGCCAAGTCTTCCGGAGAAAGAAGAAAGAAAAAAAAAAGCAGATAAATTTTTTTTTCCAATAACTGATATAATAATTGTTTCGCCTTCCTTGTGCTATTTGATAAGTGAAAACTATACATCTTTTTGAACATTCCAGATAATTAAAAAGATGATTTAATTTCAGATACAAATAAGTACAAAAATAAAATCTGAAGTAGGCTAATATTAGGGAAGGTGTGGTGCTAATATTAGGTTAGCATCTCGGCTGGATTGTTGATGCTATCAATACAATTTAAAAAAATATCGTTTTTGACAAATATTTTACTTTCACTTGCATGTATATGGAACATATAGAAAGGGAAAGCACTGCGATCGTAAAAATTTTAGAGTTACATTACGGAAATACACGTTTAAGTCCAGCAAAAAGGTCTGTGTGAGGGTGTGTGTGGTAACTCCCGGGCGAAAACGAAAAGTCCTATGAGACTGAAATTTCATATTTAAGACAACTATACGCCCGAGATGTCACAGAATCTTTTTCATCAAAATCAGCTGACCAGAAGATCTACTTTATACGATGCATTTAGCACCTTTTTACGATTTTCTCAAAAACGGCTCTGACGATTTTGATTTAAATCGCTATGTCGAACAGTCAAGGTAAGTAAAAGTCGTGTGTTGCCCGCACCAGATTTTTCTGCCTAAGGCCGTACAATGCGCTGGTCAAGGTTACCTCTCCCTACATATACAATAATTTCAAGAGTTGCTTCAGCGGATAATAATAATTTTCTTTTTCCAACAAATATTGAATATTAAAATTACGAGAATTTCATTGGACACTGTCATGTTTCTTCTTTGTAAAATCAGAATTCTTATCAAAATCGGTCAATGAGAAGAACCACTTTATATCATGCATTTTGGACCTTTTTACGATTTTCTCAAAAACGGCTCTAACGATTTTGATTAAACTCGCTCTGTCAATGTAAACTTTAATGGGCTTTAATATCATTTAGGTTTCATTCTGATTGAAATATTGTGACCTGGCTTAAGTACCGAAATTTCAAATTTTCTTCCTCAAAAGTACTTTCAATTTCGTAGATTTAAATAAATTAACCATATCATCTTGTTAGCATTGATAAAAAACGTGTATAAATATTGTGTGAATTCGATATTCAACGAAAGGAGAAAAGAGAAAAAATATTTTTTAAGCAATTTTTGTGTTTTTGAACATAAAAACAGTCATATAGATGTATAGTATACCGTTAGACTTTAGGAAAAATATAATACAAAAAATCGTAAAAGGTAATGGAAAGTGATGAAAAGCCGATAAAACTAACCGTAGATAATTATATAATAGATTATTTAATAAAACTGAAATTCAATATAATTAATTTTTTAACAATTTTTCATCTTTAAGAGTATTTAAAAATTCAAAAACAGAATTTAACAACTAAGGTTAGTGAAAGTAGTGTGATTTTTTTATACACCATTAATTATGCTGTTATTTATTTTGGAGGGCGATCCTTAAGCAGAGAGGATCTCTTCCGGCACACTCAGCCTCTGATTAGCCAAACACTGAGCAAAAATGCTGATTTAATTAGTATAAGAATTTTTAACAAGTAGCTGATCTCGTACTAAGGATTTACTAAGGATTTTTCACTCACATTAAAAAAATATGGGGCCCTCTGCCAGGTTTGAGCCTTCGACCTCAAACCTGTACAGCATACAAGGCAGCATACAAGGCTGTTAAATTTTACAATACACCACATGTGATAATTCTTTTTGTTAAGACATCAACTAAAAGAAGTCCTGAATTTTCACTCAATAACAATAATTTCCGTCGGATGTTCGTGAAGCTTCACCCTCCTCAAAAGCTGAAAACCTAACCTATACAATCTAATCTCTACCCTTTACATTCCTTGCGAATCAGCTGGATAGCAACGTCACCCGAGAGATTTAAATCGTACACGCAAAAAGACAACGGATGCCGCGAAGGCCTCAAGAATGGACATTTACACATAATGACATGTAATGGATATTTAGTCCTCCATTGCTATTCCAGTGAGGTTCTCAGTTTGAATTCCAAAGAGCTTCGGACTCTTAAGAACACGGAACGCATGAATCATAAGGCTCAGAGTGACTTAGGAATCGCTCATTTAACACCGAGTGTCTCTTCAGTGAAGTGTCTTTCAAAGTAGCAAGTAGATCCCTGCCATGTTTCGTTATCAAGCCTTACAGAATGAAAGGTTTCATTTTGATTATTTATTTATTCTTATGTGTTTTTTAATTACAGCTATTATTTAAAGTATTTAGATAGCATTTAAGTACTTAGAAATTGTATTGCAGTAAAGGTTCTTTGATATTGATAAAGATTAAATTTAAAACAAAAAAAGTCATGTTACAATTTAAACACTTACGACGGCTGTTAAAATCAATTCAAGAACTATTAATTAAATTTATGTTGAAAAAAGTTTTAAAGTTAATTTAAATAAAAATTTTATTCAGTTTCGTAGGAAACATATGATTTAGATTAAATAATATAGCAATATAAAATTGTTACGTACAGTGATACGTAATATGTTTATGCCCTATTGATCATTCTCTATTACCTATTAAAACTTTTTGTACGAAATAATATTTTTACTTAAATCCTTAGCTTTCCAACGGTATTTTATATGCCTATATTATCATTCTTATGTTCAAAAAATCTGGTTGGGGCAACACACGATTTTCACTTACCTCAATTGTTAAAATATATTTAAGAAATAATAAGTTCAAAAAGGTTTTTTTTTTTTTTTTTTTTTTTATTGAGAAATATTACAATTTGTTTCAGAATGAACAATAGTAATAGAGATATAGGACCACATTCATACAATATATACAGAAAATAACGATAAAGTCAAATTACATAAAATAGAAAAAAAAAAAAATCATTTATATGTACAATAAAATATAACAAAATAAAAAAAAACAAAAAAAAATAAAAACAAAAAAACAAAAAAAACAACAACAACCTATAATTGAAATAAATACAAAGTTGGCAAATAAATAAAAATCGTACAAACAAACATAACTATATACAATATTTACAACTGCTAAGGGGACCCCAGACTGGGCTTTTCCCTCCACTTGTGGAGGAAAAAAGCAGAATCCAAGAGATCCCAGCGCCTCTCTCTCAGCCGCATCACTGGTCTTTCAAAAAGGTTTAAAGAAATGTATTTAGTTTCGTTGGGAACACTAGTTTTAGATTAAATAACAGTTTTTAGCTATACAACAATCAGTTAGTTTTATCCACTTTTCAGCGCTCTCCATTACATTTTACAAATTTTTGTATAAGATAATATTTTTCCAAAAAAAAAAAAAAAAAAAAAAAACTTTAGCTTTCCAACGATATACCATAAAGAAATATTTGTTCTCATTTCTTTTTTAGTTCATTATAAATTCGTTCAACTTGTATATTTAGCGTATATTTTTTTATAAATGCTTACATGATGATATGATAATTTTTTACGAATCTATAAAATTAAATTAAATAATTTAGAGGATGAAAATATTGGCATTTAAGCCCTGTCAGACTATTTCATCCAGAATAAAAACATTATATTAAAGTCCATTAAAATTTTACATCTATATAGCTAGTTTAATCAAAATCGTTAGAGCCGTTTTTGAGAAAATCGTAAAAAGGTGCAAAAAGGATGGTATAAACTGGGTCTTCTGGTTAGCTGATTTTGATAAAAAAAAAAAAAAAAAATAGTATAAAATATTTATATTTTTTTTTATATTTATTTATTGGAATTTACAACTGTATACAGGAATACAACTAGTAAATTAGATGAAATATATAAAGGCATGAAGAAACACGTGTAGAGAAGCTTCCCAATGGAAGCACTCTAAAAATGATTTAAACTAGAAGGTCTCGGGGCCATCTCCTTTTCAGACGCCTCGGAGGAATGTCAGGAATCGAAGAGGAACAAAGGTTTGAAACTAGAGGATTAGGGTGGGAATGGAGTTTGCCATGAAAGGAATGGTATCTAGATCGGGCCAAATCAGCAACATACGGAACATTAAGATCTTTATGGATTAGTGTATTCGTGACAAAGTAAGGAGCATTGAGGATTTTATGAAGGATTTTGGATTGTAGAGATTGGATACGGGAAGAATTCGATGGTTTAGTAGAGCCCCAAAGCTCTACTCCGTAAGTCCATATCGGTCTTATGATAGTCATGTAGATGAGTCTTTTGTAGTTAAGTGGAAGATTAGAACGTTTGTCTAGTAAGTGTTGAAGTAGTCGAAAACGTCGAGCAGTTTCTTGTCGTTTAAGTCTTGTATGAGGGTTCCAAGTGAGACGTTTGTCAAGGTGCAGTCCTAGATATCGGATCTGTTCAACCGGGACAAGAAGAGTATTATTGAAGGAGACAGTAGGGCAGGATGTCATAGGTTTACGACGAAGGGTAAAGGTAATTTGGTTGGATTTGTTGGCATTTATTTTAATTCTCCAGTTCTGACACCACACTTCAAGGTCTCTGATGTGGGATTGGAGAGTTTGAGAGGCAATAGTTGGATCAGTATTGACTGATAACACACAAGTGTCATCAGCGTAGGTAGAAAGGAAAGTGTTAGGATGGGATGGGATATCAGCTGTATAAACTGTGAAATTGTTTCAGTTTCGTACGAAATTCCGTTTTTTTGCTAGACTTACAACAAAAGGACACAATGGATTAGAAAACAGAGAATGAGTAATTTACACTTAATTAATTATTTTTCAAAATTAAAAAACCCTTTTAATTTTAACACCCTTTGTAATATTTGAACAGTTTTAATGTTTTATTCAATCAAAATGATAATATTTTTAATAGTTCATAACGCCTAATATTGTAATATCATTATTATGTTTAGGAATAATTTTATTCTATATTGGCTTTTTCTATATTTATTGTTAGTAAATGGCAAGGTGTATATATGCAGACGCGTGTATATTAAATCATATAAGATCACACAAGATAAATTTCATAGTGTCATCTATCTGAGGAAACTGTTATCGTGACAATATGAAAACGATACAGGTGGTGGCGAACGAGAGAACTAGCCCTTCCGTTGCACTGACGTCATCCAAAGCATTCAGTCGCCCCCTAGTTGCGCCTAAAAAAGTTTTACTTCAAAAACAACAAACAAACTGTTATTGACATGAAAACTAATATAAGCATTTAAAATTAAATAAATTTTGTGTGATGGATGTCAATGCATTTTTTGCTTTTTAGTTTTAAGATAATTTTGTTAAGCTATTTTACTAAGAAAGAAAAAACCCACATATACCCTATATAATAAATAAGATTATTTTATTGCCTTGAAAAATATATGCGACTCGAGAAATAAACCTAAATAATCCTCTGTTTACGTCAAGGCCTGGTTTACCGTAAATCCTTCACATATTATGCTTCATTAAATAATCTTAGTCATGATAGGAATAAAATGGATCGATATGCTTTAAAAAAATCTAGTGCGTGTAACACACGACTTTCACTTACCTCCGTTGTTCAAAATAATTTGAGAATTTTTAAATACAGTTAGAAATAAAAATGAGTAAAACTAATAAATTAATAATTAAATTTAATTTCTAGTTTTTATCAAAAAATTGTTTGTTTATTCATTTAAAGTTATTTTTAAGCTTCTGTGCTAATCGAACGACGTTAGAGTGGAAGTCCTAACTTTTGCCTGTCCAGGTTTAATTAGGATAAGGATCTTTAACGAGTACCTGACATCGCACAGGCTAGGGACTACTACTTAACGTTCCATCCGAAGGATTTTTAATGCCCTTTAAAATATTGTAGGTCATCTTCCAGGCCCAATATTAAATTTTATTTAATCATTGCTTTGTAGATTGAAGTTAACTCCTAGAGCCTGGTTCCTTTTTCTTCATTTCCATTTTCCCCACCATTTCTAGAATATAGAGGTTAGGTAAAGGTGTAGAGGGATACGGTGTATCCCACTAAATATCCAAATACTAAGGATTTAGGGGGTCTCGTGATTGAAATGGTAGTATGAAGGGATCCGCGAAAAATGTTTAATGGCAACCAATGCAATACATCAAACAAATACGCAGAGACCAAACAGCGAAAGGTTAAGGACATACTTTTCAAAAGGTCGGTTCGCCAAACAGTGTTCGGTTCCACATCCGATCATGTGTGGAGGCATTTCCTAACGATTTCTGGTTTGGTTAACAAGCGAGTTACTTGTTGATATCATCGGTGATAGTTCATCTGAATAAAATATATTAAAAACAAATTTGGTGCGCGCTAACCACAACTTTCATTTATCTTTACTTCAAACCAATATTTAAGCAAATATAAGCTAAAATATTATATAATTGATTAGATATATTTGTTTGTTTATTTATTTAACGTCACTTAATGCTACTATGGCTAATCGGACGATGCTACAGTGGGAGTCCTAAATTTTGCCTATCCAGGTTTTATTAGAATAGGGATCTTTAACGAGTACCTGACATCGAACAGGCTCGGGACACCTTTTAACGTCCCCTCCGAAGGACAGCATAACTAAGGATTTTTTTACTCCCATTAAAATATCCTAGGACCACCTGCGGGTTTGAACCCTCTTGGCATAGGAGGCTTAACAGCTACAAGTGATCCCTGATTAGATATATCTATTCTTTATCAATGTTTTTATTATTACGTATAAAAATTAATACATATTTCTTGACGTTTCGAGGTCTATGACTGCCTCATCTTCATAAATATTATTTAAAAACTAAAAACAATAATTTAATATCAGATTTAAAGTTTCATTATATTAGCAACATTAAAAATCACAATCCTAAAAATAATTATATAATAAATAAATAAATAATCTATATCTCAAATTGTTTTGAAAGTCATTTGTTTATTTATAAATACTTACAATTATCCATATTTAATATAATCCATAGTTTGATCAATTAAAATATATTTTTATTCGTAGACTAACAAGTTCAGAAGTGGACTATTATTTGAACCCTGAATCCTACTCCACATCTGTACTTGCTAATGTTTCTATATCATAATAAATATCATGAAGGGTAAAAGAGAATATATATATATATATATATATATATATATATATATATATATGTTTTCATTTTAAAATAAAAAATTCAATCTATTTATTATATCTGCATATTATTACTAACTTCTTTTTAATCTAATTTTTAATTTACTGCATTTCATAGATATTTCGTTGTATATATTCACTCCAAAAGTTTTCTATTTTTAGTTTTCTGTTCTGTATTTAATATTTCTGTTTTTTTTAAATGAAAATTAAGCTTTTTTTACAATAATATGATCAGAAAGTGGTGTATTACTTATATTTTTAATACTTTTACAATTGGAAATATGTTGCTTTATTCTTGTTTTCAGCATTTTTGATGATTCACCAATATAGATTCTTTGAGATATAGATTATTAATTATTTATTACATGATAAATAATAGGAATGTGACTTTTAAATGTTGTTAATAGAAATGAAATTTTAAATCTGATATTAAATTATTGTTTTTAGTTTTAAATAATATTTATGAAGATGAGGCAGTCATGGACATGGAAACGTCAAGAAATATGTATTAATTATTTTATGTAATAATAGATAAATTTATAAAGAAGAGATAGTTCTATAAATTATATAATATAGTAAACTTGTTAAGTACGTTAAGACCGAGAACTAGAGCCATGGCCGCCTTTTTCCAAATTAGGATAAGGAAAGTAAAGGACAGAATTGGCAAGCGATTTGTAAGCTCGAGTCAAGGTGATGTGACTTTCATTAAGGTTCTTCCAGACCTCATTCGGATTTTTAAGTATTTTTTAACATTTTATTTTGGATTTCACTTACCTACTACCTACCTATATATGAAATAAAGGGAAAGTATTACGATAGTGAATATTTTTGAGTTCCAGATTTCAACGGAACTATACGTTTTAGGGTTCCACTAAAAGGTCTGTGTGTGTGTGTGTGTGTATGTGTCTGGGTGTCCGTCTGTTCCGGTAATTCTAGCGCAAGAACGAAAAGTCGTACGAAACTAAAATTTCATATTTGAGACTATAGGCCCGAGATGTTACAGCAACTTTTTCTTCAACTTTATACCATACATTATTCCCTTTTTCTCCAACTTTCTCAAAAACGGCTCTAACTATTTTGATTAAACTCACTATATCGATGTAAAATTTGATGGGCTTTAATATAATGTTGGTTTCATTTTGATTGAAATAGTCTTACAAGGGTTAAATACCAATATTTTAAAATTTCTTACTCTAACATACCTTTAATTTTGTAGATTTTATAAAACTGACCATATCGTCTGACTAGTATTGTTAAGAAACAGATAAATATATAAGTAGAATTAGATATCCAACTAAAGGAGAAAACTACAA
This sequence comes from Piezodorus guildinii, assembly GCA_023052935.1. Taxonomy (NCBI): domain Eukaryota; kingdom Metazoa; phylum Arthropoda; class Insecta; order Hemiptera; family Pentatomidae; genus Piezodorus; species Piezodorus guildinii. The sequence continues at coordinate 92,783,236 of CM041294.1, forward strand.
AAATATTTTTTGAATGTAATGTTTTATTTTTTTGAACTTAAGAATAGTAATATATATATATATATATATATATATATATATATATATATATATATATATATATATATGTATAATATACCGTTAGAAAGCTAAAGATTTTAGAAACATTATTATTTTATACACAAAATTGTAGAAGCTAATGGAGAGTGGCGAAAAGTCGATCGTCGTAGAGAATAATTTAATAGATTATTAAATGAAACACATACTTCTATTTAAATTCTTTTTTTTTCTTTTTTTTTTATTTATTTATAGTAATTTACAACTGTACTAAAGAATACAATAAGTAAATATGTAGAATGAATATAAATAGTCATGAAAATGTCTTGAGAAAGAACCACCCAGTGGTAGCACTTCACTAACTATTTTAATACAGTAGTTCCCGAGGCCACCTTCTTTTCAGTCGCCTTGGAGGGTTATCAGGGATATCTGAGGAAGATAAATTACGGACAAGTGGGTTTGTATGGGCAGGGAGTTTAGAATGAAAAGAGGAGTATCTATCATGGGCTATGTCTGCAACAAATGGGATGTTTAGGTCATTATGGAGGAGTTGATTTGTGACAAAATAAGGAGCATTCAGGATTTTGCGAAGGATTTTGGATTGTAAGGAGTATTTAAATTCAATGTAATTAATTCTTTAATAATGTCTATTTATCTCTAACTGCATCTAAAAATTCTTACGACCTATTGATTTTAACAACGGAGGTAAGTGAAAGTCGTGTGTTTCGCGCAGCAGATTTTTTTATTTTTTATTACGTCAAATCGTTGTTGTTTTTTCATCCCTCAATAATTTTGTGTCTTGGCCAGATGTAGCCTTTTTGTATTATGTCAAATTTGATGCTCTTCTTTGATGACTTAGTATCAGATATCAAAATTAAAATAAGCTCTTCGATATAAAGTCGGTCGCTTAATCTACCTTTTTTCATATACTTTTTTATTTGTGCCAATAATTTTTACAGAAGGACATGGCTCAAGTTTTATGGAAATGAATTCCAGGATGCGGTCGCTAAAAATAACAGTCTGTGGAGAGGGACTGTCCGCGTAAGAAATTAACATCGGCCTTCAAGCGCTCCAGGAGAAAGAAAAGAAGAAGAAATTCATGACGCCCCTCCGATATTAATTATCAAGGTCACGATGGTCCAAAGGCGTGCAGGAGTCGAAACCAACTTAATATATTTTGCCAAGCTAAGCTAGCTCGGAATATGTCTAATCTTTTTAAAATAGATTGGTTACCTGTCAAGAAAAAAACAAGTTCATACTGAAAGCAAGAGTAGAGGAGCGAATTATGTTTGTCTAGCGTGTGTTGTAGTGTACCACCGATGTAATTATCTTCTCATCATTGTCCTGAGTTTTCTTTTGGTACAAAATTTGTAAGATGTATATTTGGCCGTTTCACAAAAGAAGTTTAGTGATATATTTTTTAATTTACTTTTTTACCTTACAACGTTTCAGCCTCAAGGGCCATTTTCGAGCATCACGCATACATATCCATATATATTCCTGCACAGCTTCATCAGCAGTGTCGCCCTAATTTGCTTGCTGTGTCAAATCAACACATCATCAGCCGTCCTGTTGGTGTTCTATGTGCTACAAACTTGAAAGTAAGTTAGCAAATCGATTGCAAATTAGGAGGACACTGCTTATGAACCGTTGTAAGAAGATATATGGATAAATATAAATGATGCTTTAAAATGGCCCTAGAGGCTGAAACGTTGTAAGGTGCAAAGTAAATAAAAAATATATCAATAAACTTATTTTGTGAAACGCTGAATATATATCCCATATATATCATAATTCATCTAGTTCTGTGTGTTTTAGTGTGAGTGAATACTGTGACACAGTTCAATTTATGAATATAATACACTATAAATTTATTCATTTTTGCAGTTCTTCGGTTAAAAAAGTCCGGTATCATATTCATAAATTGAACTGTGTCACAGTATTTATCACAGTATTTTTATTCAGTTACTAAATTACTTAGCTCGCGGCTTCTGTCTAAAAACTTAAAGGTTAGAATTTATAAAACTATTATTCTTCCAACGGTCCTTTACGAATGTGAAACGTGGCCGCTTACTTTGAAAGATGAACCACGGCTTAAGGTTTTCTGGGTACTCTTAATGGTACTGCGTAAAATATTTGGTCCAAAGAGAGATGAGTTTAGATGGTTGCATAACGCAGAATCGCGGAGCTTGTAGCCTGTGAATATAATTGAGTTGATAAGCATTGCGGAGGCTTAAATGGGCGAGTAAAGTTGTTGGGCACGATGAGGAACGAATTCCGAGAAAGTTGGTATTCGCTGAACCGACTGGCAGGCGTCCGAAAGGTAGGCCGAAGCGTCGATGGGAGGTATTTGGTGGTATCGGCATCGAACCTTTGGGTTCGGTAGGCTTGTTATTATTATTATTATTATTTTTTGTTAGTAAACATGTACCTAAAATAGTGCCATGCAATATAAACACCCTGTATATACATATATATATATATATATATATATATATATATATATATATATATATATATATATATATGTATATATTAAATGTACTGAACCCAAGACCCTTGGTGGGTTATGTTAGTACAAGTTTTTTTTTAAAAACTTATCTTGCAACGCTCTACTTAGGTAATATGGAACGTTTACATAATTCAGTGGGATAACTATACTTTTTTCCTCTTTTTAATTTATAAAAGTAATATGGTACACCTTGAAGCACTTACTTTCTTATACTTAAACGGAAACGAAAAAAAAAAAAAAAAAAGTAAAAAGAAGCAATATCTAAGACACGCTTTCTAAATCTTCCGATAAACCGAACTAAATGACTCATACTTTTTTAGATAATCCGTGACTAATCACAAAACTGATGCTTACCCATTCCGCGATATCTAAGCAACTTGGAAATATTCAAATATTTTTAAAATTTCAAATTTATTTTGATCCCTAACTAGTGTCAAAAAATTAATATACAACTTCATTATTTTATTGAAATGGCATATCCAAAAAGTACGTAAAAACTCTAGTGCGCATATCATACTACTTTCACTATTTTCCTTGATAAAAAATAAATTTTATACGTTTTCGCTAAGTCGAAAAGATTTGGAGAGCGAAATACAGAAATTTCACTTGCTACCTTCGTTTGTTTATTTATTTAACGTCACTTTATGCTACTATGGCTAATTGGACGATGTTACAGTGGGAGTCCTAAATTTTGTCTCTCCAGGTCTTATTAGGATAGGGATCTTTAACGAGTACCCGTAAACTAGTTGGGTATAGTTTGGAGAGAAATGGAGTTTGTCATGGAAGGATTGGTAGCTGGTTCGGGCCAAGTCAACAACATGTGGAACATTAAATTCTTTATGGGTGAGTTTATTCGCGACAAAGCAAGGAACATTAAGGATTTTAGAAAGGATTTTGGATTGTAAGGATTAGATACGAGAGGATTTCAATTGTTTACTAGAGCCCCAAAGCTCAACTCCATTCCAGGCCTTATGACAGATGGACATGTAAATGAGGCTTTTGTAGTCGAATGGAAGGTTAGAGCCTCTGTCTAGTAAGTGTTGAAAAATAACACGAGTAACAGAACACATAGACTTAAAATAATATATATTCCTAATATAAATATCGTGTAATCTAAGTTGCCAAGCTTTCACCTTTAGATGATTTTATCGAAAACGGGAAAAATGATTTAGATTAAACTCCCTAAAATGATGTAAAATGGGCTTTCATATGATGTAGGTTTTATTATTTTTTTAATTTTGAAACTTTTTTCTTATAAAAAAAAAAATAATAAAGAGATCATCTTATTAGCGTTGATAAAAAACGGGTTAATATATAAGTTGAACGAATTGGATAACCAATTAAAGGGGAAAACAAAAAAATATGTTTTAAGTTGTTTTTTTTCCGCGCACAAGAATATAAATCTAAATGTATATATTCCGTTGAAAAGCTCAAGATTTAAAAAAAAAATGTATGTTATATACAAAGTTGTGAAAGGTAAAGTTTAGAATAGGGCATTATAGGCTATACTATTACATGTGAATTATTATATAGGACATATAATGATTAATATAGATAATAAAGTATATTTTTATATTATTTAATATGAATCAGATGTTTCCATCGAAACTCAATATAATCCTTTAGCGTTTTTTTCAATTCTAACTTTATTTACAAATTCTCAAATTGATTTTAACAACGGTGGTAAATGAAAGTAAATACCATCAAAAGCAAGATTCTACAAGTAGGAAGGCAAGCGGAAGATGTCCATATATACTGTAACGGAGAGGAAATGGAAGTGGTTACGGATTTCACCTACCTCGGCACAGTAATAGAAAAATCTGGGACAGTAGACTCAGAAATATCAAATAGAATCATGAAGGCGAATGCAGTCTACTATCAGATAAGTAATACGTAATATGTAGTAGGGAAGCGAGAGGTGGGTAGAGGTGTTAAGCTCCATATCTTCAAGTCAGTATATTTGCCTATACTACTATATGGGGCTGAAAGCTGGATATTGACGGACCGGCAGGAGAGCAGAGTCACAGCTGCTGAAATGAAGTTCTTGCGAAGAATAGTGGGAAAGGCAAGAAGAGATCGTGTTAGGAATGAGCGGATACGCCAGGAACTGGAGGTTGCGCCGTTAAAGGAAATTCTGCAAACCCGCCAGCTGAAGTTGTTAGGGCACGTTATTTAAATGGAAGATCACAGAGATCCTCTAAAAACCATGGGTTACGTGCGAGATGTGAGAAGGCCTTGGGGGCGACCAAGGATGTCCTACCTGGAGTACGTCGACAAGCTTTGCAGAGCAAGAGGGAAAGATCTCCGCCAGGCCAGGAACCTAGCTGAGAATAGAGAGGATTGGAGCCGGTGGCTGGACGCTCCCCTACGCTGATACGGCACTACAGGGAGAAGCAAAAGAAGAAGAAGAAGAAGGTAAATGAAAGCCGTATGTTGCGCGCACAAGATATCTTTTTCGAAACATTACTTCAAGAATTGATATAATTTAAATTTTTGAGTACCAGATTTTTAGAATTTATTTTAAGAAAGTTGGTCATTGCTGGGATGTGCTGAGAAATAGATTCAAAGATTTTTTTTTTTTTTTTTAACGGGAAATAATAGATAACAGATATGATATGATTCTAAGAGTGAGTGTGCCTAATTGCCTAATCGCTACTTGCCCATCAGTTGCACCTAAAATGGTTCACTAATAAAAATAATAAGCATAGTCATTTGGATGATTGTGTGTTAAATGTGACAAGATGTATATTATAGAAGCCTTGTAAGTCTAGCGAGAAAGATAAGTCACGGAAAACGAGATCTTTAAATAACTGATAGTATTTTAAAATGCGTATTATTTTTCTCTTCCTTACCTCTGGAAAATATTTTATGTATGTAGAAAGTGAAAATAGTTTTATGTCATCAGGGTATTTCTACTAATTTATTTTTATAGTAGGAAATATAGTACCTTTTGGAAGAAAATAAAAGGGAAAGTTATCTGTTTACACAGGATATAGTACGTTTTGGTAGGAAATGCTTTTAATACCTTTTGGAATGAAATGAAATTTTTAAATACGTTTTAAAGGATTTCTATGTTTTTTTAATAAAATCGTAAAACGGATTTAGAAAAAACTAAACCATTAGCATACGATTGTGACATAATAGGGGTACTCACTACGTTTGCTATAGCATGCTATTTGTTCTATTGTGCTAAACCCATCAATTTTATACAGGAAATAACTGTAGGAACTCGGCGGGTTTAGCAAAATAACACAAATAGCATGCTATAGCAAACGTAGTGAGTATTCCTAATATCAATTCCGAAAAAAATGTCCTTTTCGAAATCGACGTCTCAATTCTTAAATTGATTTTAACAACGGACGTAAGTGAAAGTCGTGTGTTACGCGCACCAGATTTCTTAGTTTAATTTACAGCGCAAGCCTTTGACCGAGTCTGGCACCCGGGATTGCTTTACAAACTCCGCAATTTCCTTCCCCCTACATACTTCCTTATCATCAAGTCCTACCTCACTGACAGATCCTTCAAAGTAAATCATAATAATTCCTATTCATCCATTTTTAGTCAGTTTGCTGGTGTCCCTCAAGGCAGTATCCTAGGACCCATTCTTTTCACAGTTTATACAGCTGATATCCCATCCCATCCTAACACTTTCCTTTCTACCTACGCTGATGACACTTGTGTGTTATCAGTCAATACTGATCCAACTATTGCCTCCCAAACTCTCCAATCCCACATCAGAGACCTCGAAGTGTGGTGTCAGAACTGGAGAATTAAAATAAATGCCAACAAATCCAACCAAATTACCTTTACCCTTCGTCGTAAACCTATGACATCCTGTCCTACTGTCTCCTTCAATAATACTCCTCTTGTCCCGGTTGAACAGATCCGATATCTATGACTGCACCTTGACAAACGTCTCACTTGGAACCCTCATACAAGACTTAAACGACAAGAAACTGCTCGACGTTTTCGACTACTTCAACACTTACTAGACAAACGTTCTAATCTTCCACTTAACTACAAAAGACTCATCTACATGACTATCATAAGGCCGATATGGACTTACGGAGTAGAGCTTTGGGGCTCTACTAAACCATCAATTCTTCTCGTATCCAATCCCTACAATCCAAAATCCTTCGTAAAATCCTCAATGCTCCTTACTTTGTCACGAATACACTAATCCATAAAGATCTTAATGTTCCGTATGTTGCTGATTTGGCCCGATCTAGATACCATTCCTTTCATGGCAAACTCCATTCCCACCCTAATCCTCTAGTTTCAATCCTTTCTTCCTCTTCAATTCCTGACAATCCTCCGAGGCGTCTGAAAAGGAGATGGCCCCGAGACCTTCTAGTTTAGAACATTTTTAGAGTGCTTCCATTGGGAAGCTTCTCTACATGTGTTTCATGCCTTTATTTATTTCACCTAATTTACTTGTTGTATTCCTGTATACAGTTGTGAATTCCAATAAATAAATATAAAAAAAAATATAAATATTTACAGCGCCATTCATGATTCTCTTAGTACAAGTCAACTGTACCTTTGGCCTTCTTCTAGAGAGAGAGAAACACAAAAAAGAGCAAAATGTACTTCATCATTAGGCTAATGACTCCGCCATCTACAGTTAATTATAGTAACCCACCTATCTTCATGACGTAGGTGAAGTGGTTTTTCCCAGCTGTTTTATTTTGAAATTAATAATCTAATCATTTTTCATTATTTAGTAAGTAAGATGAACCTGAATATTTTAAGTATAAAGGGACCGGAGAAATATATTTAGGATTAATAGAATAGAATAAAAAAAATATTTTGGGACTAGGTCCGTTAAGGATAATTATTAGGTACAATTGAAACATTTAATACCTCTGGCCAACAGCCAAAAGAATTATAATTAATTATTACTTACAATGGTAAAATAAGCAGAAATATTATACAACAAAAACTTTACAAATTGAAAAAAAAAATCAAAATTTTGTCTTCTAAAAAAAAATCTTGAAGTTTGGGCAGTAAACAGTTATTTTACATTCATTCACTGTTATTTCGTATAGCTTTATCTTACCTCTATATGAACTGTATAGGAAGGGAATTTATTGCGATCGCGAAAATTTTCGAATTCCAGTTTTCAACGGAAATATAAGTTTTAGGGTGGCCAGTCCAAATGACCCTGTGTGGAAAGTCTAGCAAGTAAATGAAAAGCCGTACAAAACTGAAATTTCATATTTAAGTTAACTATACTCCCGAGACGTTACAGCAACTTTCCATTGAAATCGGCTTTACTAGAATAGCCACTTTGTACCGTGCATTTTGTACCTTTTTTCGATTTTTTCAAAAACGGATATAACGATTTAGATTCTAAAATTCCAAAAGGTAGCCAAGCGGACAGTAAAGGAATGGTCAAAAGTTTTAAGTTATAGAAATTCCATTTTTTTTAATTATTTTATTATTATTTTGTTTTTTATTCGCAACTGCGTTGCTGCGCATCCAGGGAATGTGATGTATTATTTTTCCTCTTGATCAGCGTCTTGAATTTTCAATTTAAAAGATCTCTCGGCCATCGTCTTCTTTGGGTCTGCCCTGAAAACAGGGAGGAAGAAAGGGAAGAAACAAGTTGATTTGGATGGTGATGTTTCGAAGAATGAAACGTGTTATATTTGTCGTGAATGTAAGAATTTACTGTTGGAATGTTTGTGTCATTTTGTATCGTGTGATTCGAAACATACCATGCGTGAACAATTTTTCGTAAAATTTTGGACTGAGTTGTATGTATTTTGTTTGTGTGTACGTGTTTTGCAGAACCCCAAAGTTGTAGTGCAATCTCTGTGCGAAGAAAGGAGTGCTGTATCATCAGCAAAGGTATAGATGGTGGTGCTCAGGAATATCGGAAGTGTAAACAGACTAGAGAAGAGGGCTCAGTACGCTACCTTGTGGTACGCCAGCGTATTGAGGAATAAAGGGATATTGAAGAACCAATGAAAATACAGAAGAACCTGTCGAGAAAGAAAGATTGGAGAATTAGATAATAAGTAGAAGGCAGGTGTGGTTTTATTTTCCATAGTAGACCTTTGTGCCAAACACTATCAAACGCTTTTTCGATATCCAGAAAAATTGCTGAGCAATATTCTTTTTTCTCGAAAGCAACAGAAATAGTATCAACTATACGATGACATTGATGTACAGTGAAGTGATAAGCACGATAGCCAAATTGGTGATTTGGTATAACATGACGGCTTTCAAGGATTGGCTTAATGCGGTCTAGGAATATTTTTTTCAAAAATGTTGGCCATGATTAGCAGGAGTGCAATGGGACGGTAAGATGAAGGATTAGAAGTGGTTTTTGAAGGTTTAGGAATCATTTTAATTGTGGTGAATTTCCAAAGAAGAGGGAAATAAGTTGTGCGCAAGATAGTATTATAGATGTCTATAGATGTCGGTTAGGAAGAGAATAGCTTTTTAGAAATAAAACATATTTTTTAGAAATAAAACACAATTTATAATATAATTTTAAATAAATAAATGATGAAGTTTAATAGAAAATACGGGAATTATATACTTATACATTGAAAGTATGTGAGAGTGTATGATAATTCACTATCACCAAATCTCACGAATTTTCACCTACCTGTTCTCTCGCAGTTAAGCGCAGTCTTAAAAAGGGAGCAAGCTTTGAGTTGCCAAAAAAGGCGCTAGATACCGCAATTTTCCTCAGGTTTTAGACACTAGTGATTTTTATGTATGCTGTTTTGAATGTTTGACGAAAGTTAAATACTAATTCCGGAAATTGATTAAGCAGAATTCAAAGATGAACGATCTTTTTATATTCGCTCCGGACATCAAACTGTTCAGAAACATTAAGAGATAACCTAATTGTCCCAATTGCACTGCCATTTCTGGAAGCATCCCGTTGGTTGTATTTCCTCGCCCCGATCTGCGAGGATTCCGGATCTGAAATTATCGAGGATCCGACACACTTAGCCCCGGAACCACATCCACAGGATCTTATTTAGGAAATTATACGGCTAACCCATTCGTGTAAAATCTCAAGTGAGTGGTAATGCCGAGATATCCATCTGTATGTTAATGAGCGTGGCTATATAGTTACCTTAGCGGGATCGGTTTCGAAGCGGCTTTCGATACAGTTAGGTGTCAGGTAAAACTAACATGCTTCTAATGTGTAATTAACTACATAAATAGAGGAATTAATTTAAAATCTTTATATCCTAACTACCTTCAAAATTATACAATAAAGTTATAAAAAATTTTAATGATGGAAGAATCGTAGAACTTGCAACGAGAGGATCCCAAAAGTGTCTCACCGATTTTGATGACATTTTTTTAAGTAAGACTAGACATTAAACCATTAGACTCTGCAAAAGCGGCCAACGCTCACCAGCATTTACGTATAAAATCAGAAAGTTTGCGCTCGAAAATCATTTTATTTAATATCTCTGGTTCTAGTGAAGGAAAAAAAATAAGTTTAGTATCGAAATTACCCGTTCAAAAAAAAATTTCATAAGTATATTCAAGTAACAAATTATAATAGATGTAATTACACCAAAAATCGGTTATTATTGAAGATACGAATAAAAAAAAATTTCATAAGTATATTCAAGTAACAAATCATAATAGATGTAATTACACCAAAAATCGGTTATTATTGAAGATAGAGAAAAAAACGAAAAGATTTTTGAGATCAAGACAACGCGATGAACAAAGAGCAAAAAAAAAAAAAAAAAAAAAAAAATTAAAATCATCTTATATGGTCAAGCTACAACTTATAAGAAATGTGATTCCCTGATAACTCGGTCATTATTGCTGATAAAAATATAATGTAAGGTATTCTGGAATCAGAAAATATTATTTGAATGAAAATCGAAAGAAAAGAGAGGAAAATGTTAAGGCAGTCCTGTATAAATGCTTTTGGTTTATTAATTTCAATAATGAACCTATGTAATCAACCAAAAAATAAAATAAAATAACTCCTCTCAAAATTTGAGAGCTCAGGTTTCAAAATGCGTAGAATCCGAATAACGAATAAAAAAAAAAATCCGTTTCTTCTAATTAATAAATAAATAGATAGCAAACATTGAAACAACATTTGAAAGAGAATTAAATTTTAGACCAAATGAAAAAAGAACCATTCAAATTGGTTAAAAACTAGCTTAGATATTGCGTTTTGAAACCAAATGTAGTTATATGATATGATCCTTTGAATTATTGCTATTCATAATACTTAATTGCCTTTCAACAGCCTTATGAACAGTTATATTCTAATATTGTTATTTGAAGTAATAAACCATTGTGTAATAATTTGCAGCGTTTTTAAAGTGGAATGACTAAAAAATGAGCCAATAAATGTTTAGGTTTTTTACTTGATCATAAACCTAAAAATATAAATAATCTTGTCAAAACAGTAATTTTAATAAGATTTCTTAAAAAGTGTGCTCAGATTAAGACACCTTTCAAGAAGTGAGGAACACTGTTCTGACGAGATTATGTATATTTTTAGGGTTATTACCAAGCATAAAACTTAAATATTTTAATGGCTTACATTTTTAATCATTCCGCTATGAAAAAGTGTCATTTTGTCAACTAAACTTATTTTTCTACATTCACTAAAACCAATAATATTTAATAAAATGTGTTTTTCGAACGCAAACTTTTATATAGTACTTTTTGGCATGAAACGTGAACACAGTAATTTTTGAAAAAAAATAAAAAGGATATAATACTTTTTGAAAGAATATAACGCGAAAAAACAGTCATCATAACCTTTCTCATACAACATTAATCATAACTAACGTCTTTATAATGTTAATTACTAAGTTTTATATATATATTTCCTTATCGTCCCTCTGAGAAATGTCTTTACTTGTTGGTTATTACATTTTATGGTATATTCTTCAGAATGAAAGCGAATATTCAAAGGACCTTTTATTTATTTTTGGCACTACAATAAGAAAGTATGTAAATATGAAATTAGTTTTAAATTTTACTTATTCTTTCTGTGAGTTTAGCAAATTTGTTTATATTATTAACCACGCGTGAACAATATTTAAATATATAGACGGACAAATAAATAACTTTTGAGCTTTTATTATTTTTTTTTTTTTTGATTCTACGAGGTTAGATCAGGGAATGCTAATTTCAGCCATTTTCTGGAGAAAATCATTATTCTATTAAAATGTGTTTATGAAAATTTTTATACCAAATTTATGTGGCTGCAAGTAGAAATACTATGAAAAAAAATTAATTTATTTGAGAACCTAAAACAACTAAAGCGACACAAATAACTTGTTTAAAACAACTTAAAAACTAATATTACGTAAAACCATTAATCAAAATAATAGCGGTGATTCTAGACGTGCTAAATGAAACAATAAAAAGGCACAAAATGAAGAAAACAGTAAATTAATGGTTCCTTTTAGAAGGAAATGAAAGGAAAGGTTATCTGTTTTTACAGTGGATATAGTACATAATGGAAGGAATTGTTTCTAGTACCTTTTGGAATTAAATGCAATTTTTAAATACTATTTTAAAGGATTTTATGTTCTTTAGATCAAATCTGATGAATGATTCAGATAAAACTAAACGATTAGAATACACATATGTCAAAATATCATAAAATTATTTTTTTTTTTTGCGGTTTTCCACTCTTCTGGAATATAATTCTCTACTAAAATCAAATTAAACTCCTTACATAACTCTACAGCTAAAACCTCTCCTCCTGCTAATAAAACTTCATTTCTTATTCCGCAAAAATAATTTTATTGCACAAAAAAGGTGATAAATCTAAAATTGATAATTATAGGCCAATATCCCTCAGTTCCACAATAGGCAAGCTATTTACTTCAGTTATCATCAGAAGAATAGCTCCATACATAACTGCAAATCTATCAGTAGAACAAGAAGAAACTAATTGGATGCCAACAGCGAGAGATAAGGATAAATGGAAGAACCTTTGGAAAGAAATGGCCAACTCCACTTCCCAATAGGTTTGGTCACCGGGGAAGTTAGACCATCACCTCCGTAAGGAGAGGCCTGTAGGGATAACATATTGTAAATATCTTAAGCAACTAAGGAACATTAATTATATAGTTTTGTTTTTTCATTTAACAAGTATATGCATTATTATTATTTTTCACATAGCATTATATATTTTTTTCAATTATATGAGAACTTTTTATTAGATTATATTAGAAATTATTTTAGAATTAAAAGTAAATATTATAATTTTTAAATGCTATCCTTGCAATAAAGGCTTTATTCATTCATTCATTCATTCATGTCAAAATATCAATTTCGAAAAAAAATGTCCTTAAGTATTTTTCGTATATCAACGTCTCAATTCTAATCTTCAAGTTACGAGTTAAATAATTTCGCAACTGAACAATAACTTATTTTTTAAAAGCTTCTCCCACGAGTATGATCTATTAAAATTTATGTTGCAACGAGCCGTGACGATATACGATGATTACGTTATAAAACTAAAACATACTTTGTAATTTTAGGTATACCTACTTCTTCTGTTGTTGTTCATTTTAGCTTAGTGTGAATATGATATAATACACAATACATTCATTCGGCGCAAAAGGCCGTTCAAGCATCAATTCGCACGATTGATTCACCTCCTGATATCCTGAGATACATATTTCCTGGAGTTTATTTCGGATCCTAGGTACACAAAAGATAACATTTATAGGGACCAGTTTTCAGGATTGCAATATGGTCTCCACCACCACCACCTACTCGCATATTTAAGTTGATAGCTTAGTAGTTGTAAATGTAACCCCTTAATACATCACCATTAAGTTATAGTTTTCTTCATTTTGTGCATATATTGTTCTAGTTACCGTGGTCGGAACCATTATTTTAAGTCTCCTCCGAAGAAAGGCATAACAAAGGACTTTATACTCCCATTAAAAAATTCTAGAACCGTCTTCAAGGTTTGATCCCGCAACCTTGGGCACTGTACCAAAGGTGACTCCCGCTCAGAAACAGTGATGATCCGTACCGTGAGCCCGCAATCCTTCATAGTTTGTTGTACAGCTTAAATAAAATATTTTTTAAAAATAATAACACATATTTCTCTTGTTCATATCCAAAGTATAAGAGTAAAATATTCAATATTTAAATAATAGGTAGAAAATTACTTCATTACTAAATATGGTATACACAGCCGAATCCCAAAAAGTAATCTATATTTAATCATTCTGATAACGATAAGACTTGAATCATGGGCTTTTAATCATTTAATCTGATTATTTTTATGCGATGATTAATGATATCAATAGCGATAATTTGTCAGTATCATATTTGACGCCATCAATAATCAGTGTAATCATTAATCTCAAAATATTTTCAATCTTGTAATGACACTTCGATAACAAAATATCTAAAATATCATTATAAGGAATTTAGTTAATATTTTAAATTATTTGACTAACCTTCCACTTAACCTAGGCCTATCCGGACTCACGGAATTAAGCTTTCCAAAATCCTTCTTAAAATCCCCAATGGTCCTTACTTTGTCACGAACAAACTCATCCATAAAGACCTTAATGTTCCATATGTTGCTGATTTGGCCCGAACCAGGTTTATTTTTTTTAAACAACATCAATCTTTATTTGCACAGAATACATCTGCACAGTTATTAAACATTGAAACTCCATTACAAAGCGGTACTTATTTACTGAAATCTATTTTGCTCATCAATTGTTTTTATTGTTAATAAAAAATTTAAAAACCTAACTCAGAAAAGAAAACAAATTAAAAAGAAGAGAAATCAAATAAAAAATAAAATGAAATAGAGAATTAGAAATAAAATAAAATAAATAAACAAAATTACATTTCAAAACCATAAGTTTAGTTCTCTTTAAATAATATTCAGTACAATTACCAATTTGTTTTATAAGAATATCGTCAGTCAGTTGGCATTTCGTGAAAAATAATAGTGTTTGTTGGTGTATAAATTCTTGTATTGTTGGAATATCCAGTTCTTTGTGCATGGTAGTTATTTTCGTGGTGCTTAATCATTAATGATTCGTAGACATCTATTTTTTAATACTTCCATTTTTTAATATGTGTTTTCTTGCAAGACTCCAGGCTGGTCATGCATATGTAATTATAGGCCTGATACCAGTTTTATATAATATGAGCTTGTTTTTTGGTGATAATTTTGAATTTTTATTAAAGTAAAGGTACATTTTATATAATATTTATTTTATTGTTAATGTGACGTTTGAAAATTAGTTTACAGTCCAGGGTGACTCTTAAATACTTGACATGTTTTGAAATGGCTATTGTTACGCCAGCCCGAACCAGGTATCAATCCTTCCATGACAAACTTCATTCCCACTCCAACCAGTTAGTTAAAATCCTTGCTTCATCTTCCATTCCTGACAATCCTCCGAGGCGTTTGAAAAGAAGATGGCCCCGAGACATTCAAGTTTAGATTGCCAGCTAGAGTACTGCTATTAGTCAGTTTCTCTTCACGTATTTTATCTTACATTTACTAGATGTACTATCTAATATAGCTGTAAATTTCAATAAACAATATAAAGAAAAAAAAAGTATTTGACTAAAAATAAATAAAACTTTATTCTGCAAGTGACAATTGATCTCCAAGTCTTATGTTCGATTCTGGATATGACAGAATTATTATTTAAAATGTTTTATCCACACCTAGATCGACACTGAGGACACACGTAGTGTCTAAAAAGTGTCGGATACCAGATACCCCTAGACATCACCGGCTATTGTCTTTTTGAAGGTTATGGGGAATACTTTGGGATGAGAGGTTACGGACAACTAGGTTTGTGAAGGCAGAACGTTTAGAATTAAAAGAGGCATGAAAGAAAGAAAAGATTTACTTAACATATTGAAATTATTACTTTTGACATACATATATACATTTTTTTTTTTTTTTAACTTAATATTTTTTATTTGCACCTGTATATGTTACAATCAGCAAATGAGTACATATATACATGATTCAGATTTTTTTTTTTTTATTGTTTCTTATTTCAAGGCTTTCCAAATTCTGAATTCCTGTTTTTGGCCGCAGATTTTTACTGCACGAAATCACGACCTGTTGAGTATCCCACTCACTGGACTCTTACTGCGAATGAATAAAACCGAAAAACAAACGCGAAATTGAAAATGAGCTGTTTTGGGAGGGGAAGGTCCGTTATTCGTAGGCACTACCGAATCTTCAATTGAGGTTATTGACGTCAAATACATTCGAGTTCGAAGTTAAAGGATTTTAGGTTTTTCTTAATATACCTACGAGTCTACATGTGATATTCGTTTATTACTTTCACTTACCTATGAAATATACAGTAAGGGAAAGTATTGTGATCATGAAAATTTACGAATTCCAATTTTCAACGGAAATACATGTTTTAGGGTCTCCTGAGTCCAAATAAGTCTCAAAAAAGGTCTGTGTGTGTGTCTGTGAGTGTGTCGTACGTGTTTCAACCCTGCCGGAACAAGTCTGAGGCTAAGGCAGCATTAATGAGTCCACTGTTCAAATGAGGACAAATAATTTCGGGAGGAACCTTCGTCTTTGAAGACAAAGAAGGTCGTGGAAGGACTTCCTATCTTGACGACGATGTCCTGCGGGCTTTAGCAGAGGAAAACACCAGAATTACTTTTCAAACTGTTCGAATCCCTTTTGGTTCTGAAGCCAAGATCCGTTATGGATCGTAGACGAAGAGGTTTCTTTTTTTGGTTTATTATTTTCAATAATGAACCTTTGTAATCGACGAAACAAATAAAAAAATTACCCTTCCTCCCCCCTCAAAATTTGAGAGCTTACGTTTCAAAATACGTAGAACCCGAATAAAGAATTTTTTAAAAGTTTTCAAGTACCGGAAAAATAACTGCTAAAAAACAGGTAAATATATAAGTTGAACGAATTCGATATCCAACTAAAATGGAAAACTGCAATTTTTTTTTTTTTTTTTTTTTTTTTTTTGCAAAATAAATACAGTTATAAATACATTGTGGATGTAATTAGTTGACCGTTAAGAATTACTGGAAGGAATTAGTCCGGGTGGCGGTCATTAAATGAAACAACTAAATAGTTTCAACTATTTTATTATTTGCCAACGTTTCGACCCCCTTTGTGGGTCATCATCAGGGCTAAAAAGATACAAAAGAATATAATTTCAGTGACATTACATACAATATTATATAACCTATTTAGCTAGAGAACGTCGGTATTGAAAAAAAAAACAAAAAAAAAAAAAAAAAAAAAAACAGAAGAACTGTATATGTAAAAAAAAACTTAATTAAAATACAATGACCATATTATAATAATGTAAGTGTTATACAGAAAAAATAAAAATGTTCACTAAACAAAATTTACACAGGTATCAATAATTTACATGAAATATGAAATATAAAAATACGAAGTAGAGTGGAGATACGTACCGCATGGTGGGAGAATGGAAACTAGGTACTGTTTGGTAGATGGGGGGTAGGTAGGATGGAAAATACCTAGGAAAAGGTGGAATGGAAAATACGTAGGAAAAGGTGGAATGGAAAATACGTACTGATTTATGGACAGGGCCTGACAACAATGACTAAAATTCTTAATACTACCATACAAAGAATCAATGAAATTTAACTTATGATTCCGGTAGACTGCTCAACTTCTTCTCCCAACACCCATATCATCAGAAATTAAATGTTGGCAAGAATCTCGTTCACCGTTGCCTATCCTTGTCTGATCCAAAGTACCATCCTAATAATATCGAATGTATTAAAAAAATACTAACCTTAAACAGCTTCCCAAAAAAAGTCATTAAAAACCTTATAGATTCTTATAACACAAAAACCACCGTTACTTCCCCTACAATTCCCGACCATGATTCACCCATGACATTTTTATATAGATCCCTACCTTACATTCCGCACCTTTCTGAAAATATAAAAAAAATCCTTAAATTTTCCTTACCTTCCTTAAAACTAGGACTAAAGACCCAGAACAAGCTTTCTCACCTTTTTACCAATACAAAAGACCCGATCACTCCTATATATCGTTCCAATATTGTTTATAAAATTTCATGTTCAGATTGTGATGTATCCTATGTAGGAGAAACCAAAAATTACTTAAAAACCAGAATATCGCAACAAAAACTCTCCGTATCCTCTCGAAACCCTCTAGCCTCAAAACTTTCTGAACACTCCATACATTTCAATCATTCCTTTAACTTTGACGACTGCTCCATTTTAGATTATGTTCCAAACCATAAGAAAAGATTGATCGCTGAATCCGTCCACATCCACCTCCAATCCAATCCTGTTAACCACAAAACCGATAAACAATGCATTTCCTCCACATATAGCCACATATTAAACTCTATTAAGTAGCATATTTTCTCTGTCTATCCCACCATATATATTGTTTTGTTTTTCATTATTATTGTTTGTTGGTTTTTATTAATATTTTTAAATCTATTTTAGGTATCCATATAATTCTATATATGTATTTATTTTGTTTTTGTTTATGTATTTAAAATTTTCTAAATGTCTTCACTATTCAATTTATTCCAACTTGTATTTATGTTTATTTAATTTTTTTATCAACCTGTAAGATTTGACAATTAATGTATTTTACAATGTTCCATTATTATTTTTTCCACCCTGTTATCTTTGGATACCTAAAACAGAATTAGGGATGATTAAGTTGGGAGGTACAGTCAGTTTTTCTCCATATACATCTTCCATCACTGTTCTTACTATTATATAGGTGATATTTCAAGAATTAAATCATAATTTTTTATCCTGTATCATTATTATAATCATAAGTTAAATTTCATTGATTCTTTGTATGGTAGTATTAAGAATTTTAGTCATTGTTGTCAGGCCCTGTCCATAAATCAGTACGTATTTTCCATTCCACCTTTTCCTACGTATTTTCCACCTACCTACCCCCATCTACCAAACAGTACCTAGTTTCCATTCTCCCACCATGCGGTACGTATCTCCACTCTACTTCATATTTTTATATTTCATATTTCATGTAAATTATTGATACCTGTGTAAATTTTGTTTAGTGAACATTTTTATTTTTTCTGTATAACACTTACATTATTATAATATGGTCATTGTATTTTAATTAAGTTTTTTTTTACATAAACAGTTCTTCTGTTATTTTTTTTTTTTTTTATTTTTTTTTTTTCAATACCGACGTTCTCTAGCTAAATAGGTTATATAATATTGTATGTAATGTCACTGAAATTATATTCTTTTGTATCTTTTTAGCCCTGATGATGACCCACAAAGGGGGTCGAAACGTTGGCAAACAATAAAATAGTTGAAACTATTTAGTTGTTTCATTTAATGACCGCTACCCGGACTAATTCCTTCCAGTAGTTATAAATACAGCTTATATACATGTATAATATATCTTTGGAATGCTAAAGATTTTAGAAAAAATATTATCTTATACATAATATTGTAACAGTTAACTGAGATAGATAAAAAGCCGATAAAGCTAACTTATTACAGTTAATAAAATAATAGATTATTTAATAAAACCCATGTTTTTATTAAAATCCAAAGTAAATAATTCTTTAACAATTTATTTTCGTTTCTAAATTTGTTTAAAAATTCTTAAATTAATATAAATACCGGAGGTAAGTGAAAGTCGGGTGTTGCGCGCACCAGATTTAAAAAAATATTATTATGCAAATCATTACTCGGTAAGACAAAACTACGAGTGAAGATCTCTTAGCTCACGTGCCAGTTCAGACAGACGTGGTCTTAAGTTCTTCCAGCAACCGTTTCTCATTCGACGAATTCTTTTTAGTGACCGTCCATTGTTGAGGCAAACTTAGAAGCTTTCATCAGCACACAGAGTATTGTCTAACCAGTGACTAGGCACCATTAAAAAAAAAAAAGTTCTATTGTTTAAACATACTCTTGAAGGTGTTCAAACCTGACGGTAAGTAACCAAAGAATTGCTTCAGTAAAACATATTAACAACAGCTGCAAGACTAATAAGTTCAAAAAATAAAAAATAAAATTTAAAAATATTTTTACAGTTGGATATCGGTATATTTGGATATCGAATTTGTTCAACTTATACATTTACCTGTGTATTAGAAATGCTGATCAGATGATATGGTAAATTTCATAAAATCTACAAAATTAAAGGTACTTCAGAGGAAGAAATTTTAAAATAATGGCATTTAGGCTGTGTCAAACTGTTTTAATCAGAATGAAATCTTAAAGCCCATCCAATTTTACTTCGATATACCGGTTTAATCAAAATCGTTAGAGCCATTTTTGAGAAAATCGTATATAGGTGAAAAATTTATGGTATAAAGTGGCTCTTATATTGGGTTGTGTCACATGAAATGTCCGTTTTCAAGGTAAAGGATTTTTATTAAAAATACGATATGTAAACAAGATAATTTTATTCGAAGTATTTACCTTCTTTTTCTACACATTTTTCCCAACGTGGCACCAACTTTTTTATCCCCGAACTGAAAAACTCAGAGCTTTGAAGTGAAACAAAATCTGAAAACGCACTTTTCACTTGATCATCATTTTCATAAAGTTATCTTTTGACGAAGTTGTCTATATTCCTAAACAGGTGGTAATCTGTTGGAGACAAGTCGAGAGAATATGGTGGGTGCGGAAGAACTTCGTAGCCCAGTTCTTTCAATTTTTGCACGGTATGTTTTGAAACATGGGGTCTTGCTGCCGCTCAGTGAGATCATGAGGTACCCCTGTATCGAGCTTTTTTACTTTCCCAATACACTTTAAATGTCTGGAAACGGTAGATGAGCTTGCATTTCTACTGAATGTTTGAGGACATCGTTGACTATTACGGACGGAGGTCTTCCTTGGGGCAAGTTTTCCAAATCGGTATCCCCAGCTGAAAACTTAGCAAACCAACGGCGAATGGTCCGTTCGTTAACAATCCCTTCCCCAGACTCCTTGCAAATATTTCTAGAGGCCTCAGCTGCTGAATGGCCGAGTTTAAACTCGTACAGCAATAATACTCGAAAATCGCGTGTTTCCATGTTCATATTTGGAGGTATACTAAAAAGTGGGTAATTGATTGGGAAGCTAACGTTTATAATACAAAGGTAGAGGATTAGTAACTGTTTACTTTAAATATGTAAACATTCGGAAGAAAACAACAGGGACCTGCAAAATCCTTTATGTATTTCAGAAACTATAAAAAAGGACATTTCATGTGAAACACCCCAATAGTCAGCTGATTTTGATGAAAAAGTTTCTGTAACATCTCGGGCATATAGTTGTTTTAAATATGAAATTTCAGTTACGTACGGCTTTTACTACTATACTAACCACATACAGATACACACACACAGACCTTTTGGCGGGACTTGGTCATTTGGACTCAGGAGACCCTAAAACGTGTATTTCTAAAAAACAGCGGTGTAGATATAAGAAAAATATAAAACATCCATTTTAATTGTTAATTTCAGGATCAATCTTTTAAAGCATAGAATAATTTGAATAATTTTGCCGAAATTGAAGAGAAAATTAAGAGTCGTAAATATCAACGACAAAGACAAAAAAAGAGGGACTAATTTAAATCTTTTACAGATAGATCAATTTTTTGAAACAGTTATAAAGCTTATTCCTAAATGTCCGAATTTCCATGACACCAATGGTAGGTCCATCAAAAAAATGTGCCATGTGTACCACCAACTCATAGTCACATTCATAGTACGATGGTACAATTCAAGATATATCCCAAAGATAAGTTGATGATGTTTTAAAATTAAATGAAACAATGATAACAACACATGCATTCTCAACATAGTGAACTTTTGCAAACGTACTCTTCTTTCCAGCAAAATTCCAGTGCAAATTGAGAATTAAAAAAAAAAAAATCCTTCTGACTGCCTGATTTTTTTTTTCTAAATCTTCTAGATTTTACTTACATTGTACTTTTAGAATGATATGGACTTCGATCAAATTCTACTGGGCTAGTTTGCAACGTAACCTGTATGATAAACTGTCATCATAACCTTCATTATAGTAGGAAAGGAAGTCAAATGCCAGAAAAACAAAAGTTGGATTACATAAGGAAACAAACAAAACTGCAAATGGCGCTTAGTATCAGTTTGATTCATTAACATTATCATTCAGTAAATTCATTCTGTTTTGATTCCCACTATCTCTGACACCCTGATACCGGTGGAATTTTACTACAATCTGGGCCAAATACAACGTAGAATATACACTAGAATCATTAAATCCTTGGTTATAGCGTCCTTCGGAGGGGGCGCAAAAAGGTGTTTCCGAGCCTGTGCGATGTCAGGTACTCGTTAAAGTTGTCTATCCAAATTAAACCTGGATGGGCCAAAGTTAGAACTCCTACAGTAGCACCGTCCGATTAGCCAGAGTAGCATAAAGTGACGTTAAATAAATAAACAACAACAGACAAAAATAATTTTTATACGAGAACACTCTTATCGTTATTAGCAATACAATTTAGCTGCAGAAGTAAAAAATCGGTCAAATAACGCATATAAACTTTTATGTAAGCTTAGATATGAACTGAAAAGGTTAACGGAATACATTGATTTTCGATAGAAAAAATAGCTTTAAATTAAATGTATTATATTGAGGATGTATAGTCGACTTTAGAAACTATTATAGGTGGAACGTTGGAAAATAAAAAGAAGACTTGTGCATCTAGAACCCATGAGGGTCTTCTGCTCAGTACTTCCATGGAGAATCGTACTGTTTCTTGGCCAACGGCCGAGCAAGGTGATTGAAAAAATTATATCTTATTTACAAAGTTAGTATAAGTTAGTGATCAGAAGCGGATAAAACTATGTGTCTGTTGCAGATAATAATTTCTATTTCAAAATCATTTAATTTAAATTATTATAGGTGGAATAGACAGGAATCAGTCATTTTTTGAAAAGTTTTTAATTTTGCCGACGTTTTTTTTTTTTTTTTTTTTACTTCTATATTAAAGTCTAAAGTTCTGTAAAATTTGTTATGCTTATCATCATCAGATTATGTATCATATTATCATTATTTGTATCTATAATATTTAAGTATGTTGGTATATATTTTCTGTTTTATTTCAAATGTTATCATTGTCACTACATTCAAAAGAAAATTTTCATTATCATATTGATATGCATCTCTTTTGTTCTGATGTTTGTAGCCCTGATGATGGCTCACAAGCTTGGGCCGAAACGTCGGCAAAATTAAAAACTTTTCAAAAAATGACTGATTTCTGACTATTCCACCTATAATAATTTAAATTAAATGATTTTGAAATAGAAATTATTATCTGCAACAAACACATAGTTTTATCCGGTTCTGATCACTAACTTATACTAACTTTGTAAATAAGACATCATGTTTTCAATCACCTTGCTCGGCCGTTGGCCAAGAAACTGTACGATTCTCCATGGAAGTACCGAGCAGAAGACTCTCATGGGTTCTAGATGTACAAGTCTTCTTTTTATTTTCCAACGTTTCTGGTTTTCATCAGGACGCCTCTGAGTACAGTAACTAGGTTAAGACTATTTATTTATTAACAGTCAAGTAGTGATATTAAATATTTAAATTAGCTGATATTTAATCATTTCTTAAATATCAGCTGATCAAACATTATACAGATAAGAAAATATTAAAATTTAATAGGCATTAGCTGACTTTTGAAAAAATAAATAACTAAATTATCAAAAACAAATACAAATGTGTTTTGCAGTGACAAAATTCTTTCTGTGGATTTGAGAAAAGGTTCGCATGGCCTCGACCGTATCCGCCAATCTGTGATGACTGTAAATTACACAATTCCCCTCAAATTATAGGATGTGGTATTTTAAAATGCGTTTTTGTCTTGTGCGTGTGTTTGTTAAATGAGTAGATGATAGAAATAAACCAATCAGACCTACAAAATTAATATTTCAATAAAGCTGTCATATATTTAAAATTGAAAAACTGCTAGGTTTATATGAGTATTGTTAACGATTCATACTATAATTTATTGAATTCAAATATTAAATTACTTAAACGTGTACTAATTATGGTTTATCGTCATTAAATACCAGGGTTTTAAGCAAAAGTCGAGAGATAAGGAATATTCGGGAGGCTTGCCAATATTTAAGTCAATCCATTGTTTGTGAAATCTGATAAAATTGCTGGTAGTATATTTATATTTTAATATTTATATTTTTCTTTTAGAGAAAGTGTAGCGATCGAAATTGTTTTTATGTTTTTGTTTTTTGTTTCACAGTAATACATGTTGGGTCCCGACCAATGACGAATCCGGTAGAAAGGTCAATGTTGGGTATGTTGTAAGTCTAGATGAGCACAAAAACTACAAGTTGTATAAAACTGAAATTTCATATTTTAAAAGCGTATGTGTCTGAGATGTTAGCATCTTTTTAACAAAATCGGCGAACTAGAAGAGCCCACTTTATACTAGGAACTTGGCACATTTTTTACAATTTTCCAAATACGGCTCTAATGATTTTGATTAAATTCATTACATCGATGTTAAAGTTAATGGGCTTTAACATCATGCAGATTTATTAAACTCGCTATGTCGATGTAAAATTAGAAGGGCTTTAATATAATGTAGGTTTCATTCTGATTGAAATAGTCTGATAGAGCTTGTAGATTTTATCAAACTGGCCATATCATCTGAATAGCATTGATATCAACAGTAATATACATGTATAATAAGAGTACTCACTATGTTTGCTATAGCATGCTATTTGTGCTATTGTGCTAAATCCATCAATTTTATACAGGAAATAACTGTAGAAACTCGACGGGTTTAGCAAAATAACACAAATAGCATGCTATAGCAAACGTAGTGAGTACCCCTAATATACCGTTTGAATGCTAAAGATTAATAAGAAAATATCATCTTATACATACAATTGTAAAATTTAACAGAGAGTGATGAAAATCCGATAAAACAAACTGATTTCGTAGATAATAATGTAATAGATTATTCAATAAAACACGTGTTTCTATTATAATCCAATGTAAATAATTCTTTAACAATTTATTTCGTTTCTAAATTTGTTTAAAGATTCTTAATTTTATATAAATAATGGAGTTAAGTAAAAGTCGTGTGTTGCGCTTACCAGATTTTTTTAAATAAGCTATTTTAACTGGGTTTTCGTTAGTGAGAAACATATAGGTTGAGAATCCTTGGAAGAGAGGGGGCAAGATTTTTTTTATAAAGATTACCTGTATAAAAACAAATTGGGAGTCCGCCTTTGAACAAAAAATATTTGTTTTATCAACCTGGAAAACAAATACATTACTAGAATAGAGTAAATATTGTTTGTTTATTGTATATTTATTTAACGTCCCTTTATGCTGCTATGGCTAATCGGACGATGCTACAGTGGGAGTCCTAAATTTTGCCTATCCAGGTTTTATTAGGATGGGGATCTTTAACGAGTACCTGACATCGCACAGGCTCGGGACCACCTTTCAACGTCCCCTCCGAAGGACGACATAACTAAGGATTTTTTACTCCCATTAAAAAATCCTATGGCTAGCTGCGGGTTTAAACCCGGGACCTTTGGCATAGTAGAGTAAATATTTCGTCTGTGACATAGAGCTATGCGACATGTTATAGATTCATAGATAGATATCTCCTGCCATTGATTCCACTGTTATCTCGATGACCTACGCATTGCCATTGTGACTGTGCCCACAAGGACGTATAGAACAGAATAGAAAACTAACTGCTCCAAGCACGCACCTTTACATGAAATCAGCTGATTCAAAAAGTTCATCGCACCCCTCCCTTTATATCGATATATCAACAATCGATATATCCATGAGCGGGCTTTTGTTTATTTAACAATGAGACAATTAGGGCACCGTTCATCAAAGAGCTGTTTATTGATTATTAACAATAAAGGGAAAAAAGGGCACTTTGTAAACATAAGTGCGTGAGCCTTGGAAAGATTTATTACCTACGCTTCTATTTTTTATATGTTGTATTGTCCCGTCAACAGGTATCATTTCCGGAAGTTGTTTATATTACATCACTCCGCTAGGCTAATGTGCTTAGCCTGTCCTAGGGATGTGTCGTTACCGATTTTTACTGTACCTATTCCAACCCGTTCCAAATTACCGATTCAGTTCCACAACCGTTCCCAATTAATTTATATATATATATATATATATATATATATATATATATATATATATATATATATATATATATATATATATAAGAATAACAAGGAAGAAGATAAACGATTAAGCATTGTTTATACTAATCTTGCTGAATTCCTCACAAAATTGAAAGAAATTTCAGAAGCAATGCCTTACCTGATTTTATTTAACAATTGCAGTATATTAAAAAGGTTTAATTGATAATAATTAAAAACACAGCTTTAATAGTAACCAACTACAAATAAAAATTTAACTTGTATAAATTCAATTCACCAAGATTATCATGTAGATTTGCTAATTTCAGTTGAAAGCAATAAATAAAACAGATAGATGCCTTGACTTATTTTATTCCAAAAATTTACCACCAAATATTATTTGGAATGTTAACTTTTCAAAGAAGTAAGTTAGCCCATATATTATGCTATAAAAATTCAGAATTATGGTTAAAATTAATTCACTGTATTCAAATTAATGTACTGCAGTTACACTGAAATGATAATTATAAATATAGCAAGAAAAAAAATTTTTTTTTAAATAAATAAAAAAAAAAAAAAAAAAAAAAATATATATATATATATTGGGTTGATGCAAAATTAATGCAGGTTTTTAGTAGGTATTGTAAATACGCCATATCTTTACTTTAACCATATATATTTAATCAAAATAATTTCCATCTGAATCAATGCACTTTTGCCAACGTTCAACAAGCTTTCTTATTCCACCAGAAAAAAAATCCGAATCTCTGGACTCAATGAAATCACGAAAAGAATTTTCAATGTCGTCCTGGTTTTGAAAATTTTTCTCCCTCAAAAAGTTGTCCAGATGCCTGAAAAAGTGGAAGTCTGTAGGAGAGAGGTCAGGTGAATAAGGCAGATGTTGGAGAACTTCGTAGCCCAACTCGTGCAGTCGTCGAAGCGTTGGTTGTGCAACGTGTGGTCTGGCGTTATCGTGGAGCAGGATCGGCCCCTTCCGATTCATCAATGCTGGGCAAAGACGTTGCAATTTTTGAGTTCCGAGTTCCGCCGCCATTTCTCGTGTGGTTTTGGTTGGGTCTTCTTCCACTTTTGACCTCAGCTGGTCGTTGTCCAGAGCAAGATGACGGCCCCGACCTTCCTTGTCTTCGAGGTCGAAATCTCCTCTGCGAAACTTCTGGAACCAACGCTGCACCGTGCACTCATTAATAGCCCCCTGACCCCACACTTCATTAATATTACGAGCCGTTTGCGCAGCGCTGCGCCCTAATTTAAATTCGTAAAAATAAATTTGACGAAAATCGCACTTTGACATTTTCGATTCAAGACCTTTGAACACACTGAACAAAACGATTTTACTAAACAAATTCATGGTGAAAGAGAGGGTATTAGATAAGGTTTGTTTTGGTATAATAATGATCAATGTTAGGATTAGCTTTGTTTACACAATTGGAATTAAGATATTGCAAAAGAGGAAACCTGCATTAATTTTGCATCAACCCAATATATACTTGACAAAACTTATTAATACATTTTCCTACATATGATAATACTTAGGACATTTAAAAAAATCCAACTGAGAAAATGGCAAGGAATAAATAGAAATCTACATCATATTACTTTTATTGTTTAGGTTTATTAATTTTCCACCCTCTTGTTAACATATTTATTTGCTTGAAACGGATCTGACATAAATCCTACTATATGGCGTTAATTTGTTTGAAAACCGCTTATATTAGTGGAACGCTTGGAACAGATCTGGAACTGTGGAACACTTGGAACGGTGAAACTCTTGGAGCAGTGGAACAGATCTGGACCGTTTGGAAGAGATGTGGAACGGTGGAACAGGGAGCTCCGTTCCCGACACAGCTACAGCTCCAGTTCCTCCGTTCCCCACTAATTACCGATCCAGTTTCATCATTTGCCACCTGTTCCATTGTTCTCCACCTGTTCCAACATTCTCCATGTGTTCCACCGTTCTCCACCAGTTCCGTCATTTTCCACTTGTTCCAAGCCGAACTCCGCCGAGCTTTCCGACGTGGATTTTCCCCTAACCCTTACCGATCCAGCTGGACTCTCAGCCTTTGAAACCGTTCGGTAACGTTACAAAGCGAGATTAGGTTACCCGTTCCCGATCCAGTTCCATCGGCACATCCCTAGCCTGTCCTTTTCTTTAAAGGTTTTAAGAGAGGTTATGTGCGGGAGAAAAGCATGGATGTCAGAACGAATAAACAATTATTTACATACTGAAGGAATTAGTCCGGGTGGCGGTCATTAAATGAAACAACTGAATAGTTTCAACTATTTTATTGTTTGCCAACGTTTCGACCCCCATTGTGGGTCATCATCAGGGCGTCTGGTAGGTGAGTGGAAACTCAACTCAACTCAGTTTCCACTCACCTACCAGACGCCCTGATGATGACCCACAATGGGGGTCGAAACGTTGGCAAACAATAAAATAGTTGAAACTATTCAGTTGTTTCATTTAATGACCGCCACCCGGACTAATTCCTTCAGTAATTCTCAACGGTCAACTAATTATATCCACAATTATTTACATACATTATGTAATTACATAAAAATATATTTTCTCAATTCTTTTATCTTGTATATTTACCCGTTTTTATCAATGCTCACTACGTGAAAAAAATCTGGTGAGCGCAACACACGACTTTCACTTACCTCGACTGTTAAAATCAATTTAAAAACTAATTATAAATACATTTCAATTTGAAAAATATTCTAAGTTGATTTTAATAAAACGTTTATTCATTTTCGTTGGAAACATATGATTTAGGTTAAATAATATAACTACATTAAATTGTCGATCAGTAATAAGTTGATTCCCTATTCGTCACTTTATATTACCTTTTGAAACTTTGTGTATCAGATAATATTTTTTCTAAAATCTTTATCTTTCCAACGGTATATTATACATCTATATTACTGTTCTTATTATCAGTAAACCAAAAATTACGCTAAAAAATAGTTTTGCTTTTTTATCCTGTAGTTGGTCATAAATCTGTCCAAGTTGTGTATTTAGCCGTCCTTCATCAATGTCATTAATATGACATGGTTAATTTTTTGGAATATACAAAATTAAAGGTAGTTTAGAGGAAGGAAATTTAAAATATCGGCATTTAAGCTCTGTCAGGCTATTTCAATCAGAATGGAACCTACAAAGCCCATTAAATTTTACAGACTTTTACGACTTTTGGTTTCTGCGCTACATATACACACACAGACCTTTTTTCAGGACTTGGTTATTGGGACTCAGGGAACCCTTAAACGTGTATTTCCGTTGAAAACTGGAATTCGAAATTTTCACGATCGCAATACTTTCCCTTACTAGATATTTCATATATAGGTAAGTGAAAGTAAAAATACAAATAACCCTTCACGCTCAGCCGCCAGGTTTTTCCCCCATTTTTGTTTTTGGGTACCCACTTTATAGAGACTGGGTCTGCCCCAGGAGGGTTTCCATACCTTAGGGTCGCCACCCGACTAAATAAGCAGAGTAAATAATGTTCTGCCACAGCCGGAACTACTAGAGACCAGTAGTTTTAACCAATTTTTGTCCGACGTATTTTCATGATAAAACCTACTTTTTAGGTGAAAATAGCGATAAACTCATTTTTTTACCTTTTACCTTGAATAAAAAGTTTTCCTTCCTTACCGAGGAAAAATGGAGAACTTTCAAATTTTATTTTTAATCATTATCAGTGTACTGGGACCGTTACTATTTAATATCTACATGGCAGACTTACCAGAAAATGACCACACCTTACTAGCCACTTTTGCAGACGATACAGCTCTTTTGAGATCCCACCAAAACCCAATTCTTGCATCCTTCATGCTGCAAAACCACATTGATGACTTATCCAGGGGCTAATAGATGGAAAGTGAAAATGAACCAATCAAAGAGTCTATTTATCGTTTTCACGCTCAATCATGGGGATTGTCCAGCATTCTATTTTGAGGATAAACCCATTCCGCCTTCAGATGAAGTACGATATTTGGGACTGTACTTAGACAAAAGACTGGCATGGAGGACCCACATTAGACTTAAAAGACAACAACTGAACAGACGATTTGGACTACTATCCCGTCTGCTTGACAAACGATCCAAATTATCCGTGAACACCAAACTTACTATTTACAAAGTACTGATCAAACCATTATGGACATATGGGATAGAGCTATGGGGATCTGCCAAGTATTCTAACATACAAATAATTCAGACCCTTCAATCGAAAATATTGCGAAAAATCGTGGATGCACCGTTTTATGTAACCAACGAATTACTTCACAAGGACTTAGACATACTCACAGTTTCAGACACAGCCACAGAATTTTATAAAATATTTCATGACAGACTGACTTATAACATGAACCCATCGGCCCAAACACTTAAATCCTACACGAACCCGTACGACCCACCCCGACGACTTTTGAGGCGGTGGCCTAGAGATACCTTGCTTTAACCGACTTTCGGAAGTCATCATATTTGCTTATTGCAATTTTTTTTTTTTTTTTCAGAAAGCAAATAACATTAAAGCTCAAACAAAAACGATTGTAAATAAATAAAAAATAAAAATTTTTAATCATATTTTAAACAATCTTACTGATTTTCAGCTAGGTGGGAATTTATGTAGCTTTGCTCTTATTTTTTGGTCTAATTTGACCAGACTACTAGTGGAATTTATGAGAAGTTAAACCTATGCTCATTCTTTAACTTTTACAGTTATCAAATAAGTAAGAAATATTAAAAATTCTTAACAAAGAAACTTGATGTTAATAATTAGGCTTGATAAATCATTCAGGAAATCTTGATTCATCCAACTTTTAAATGATGAGGGTCTCCCTACCTCAGGTTAGCCTCATGAATAAATAATCTAATAGAATGAATAAATACCCAACCACAGCCGGATGTGAACCTGAGATGCAGAGAATAGTCCAGTGCTCTATCACTGTACCACACCACTTTTATTACGATATATATAATAAAGTACAATATATATATATATATATATATATATATATATATATATATTTTTTTTTTTTTTTTTTTTTTTTTTTTTAAATAAACATATTTTATTTCATTCTTGAGGTTAAGTATGAGTTATAAATTGAAAATTTTGGATTGAAAATATTGAGGTATTTTATATTTGATAAGAAAAACAAACTTACTTTGCCCAAAAAACATGATTAATGTAGCAGATATTGTCATAACCCTATATATTGCAATTACTTTAAGCTATTATAAAAACAAAATTTGAATGTTACAGAGAATATGGATGCGGTTTGGGTTCTTTCCGACCAAACTGGATGCAAGGATTTGCGAGCCCAAAATGGTTCATGGCTGTGTATGGTATCCTGGGTGCTGTCCAAGCTATGTCTTATGTCTACTTCATATCAACATTAACAACTATCGAGAAACGGTTTGGAATCCAGAGCAAAACAACAGGTAAGAAGTGATTATTAAGAATTCATGCAGGGCTGAACTGAAACAGGGCTGTCACCTGTTGCATAGTGGCTATCATAACAGCCTTCTATGCCAAAGGTCACGGGTTCAAACCTGCTTGTGGCCCTTGGATTTTTTAATAAGTAATAAGAGTAAAAAATCCTAAGTTATACCATCCATCGGAGGGGGCTTAAAAAGGTGGTTCCAAGCCTGTGCAATGTCAGGTTACCTGTGTACACTGTGTACAATCACATAGTACCTATTGGACAGTTGACTGAAAAGCCCAAGAAGCCCGAAACAAAGATAATAGACGATTTAGAGAATGGAACACTCGAAATATATATCCAGAATATCAACAAATATAGATTTATTGACAATACTTTTAGTTTTAAAAAATGCTGAATCAGTGAACCCAGAATTACAAAATTTGCTGGCTTATGGACCTACTACAAGTTATCAGTTATTACAATTGAGTTTGTCAGTTTCAGATTAATCCTAACAAGAACAAGTGACAGTGAATAACTTTTCTACATTAATATTCACTCTTTTACTTAGAATTTTTTTTAT
The DNA here is from genome assembly GCA_023052935.1 of Piezodorus guildinii. Taxonomy (NCBI): domain Eukaryota; kingdom Metazoa; phylum Arthropoda; class Insecta; order Hemiptera; family Pentatomidae; genus Piezodorus; species Piezodorus guildinii. The sequence goes on from CM041294.1 coordinate 92,814,953, forward strand.
TATTATTGTTTTTCATTATTTTAGTTTCATTTCATTACATTATTTGAATACGTAATATCTTATTATTCTGGTTATTGGTTTTTTTGTTGCATCCTGATTTTCAACCCATATTTATAACCAGTATAACATTTTTGATAAGGTAGATTAAAAAAACAATTTTGACCACCTAAAACCGTGATTCAGCCCACTGTGCGCTGCCTCCATTCTTCTCTGTTGGGCCAGGGTCCACCAAGCTCTAGTACCCACTAGTTTATAGGTGTCTTCCTTGACCTAGTCCAACCATCTTAGTCTTTGACCCCCCTTTTTTCTCCTTCCATCTATGTACCCAAATGATAGTTTTTTTATTTACGAGTCACCATTCATTCTCGCAATATGACTGGCCCACCAGTCTTAAAATTCGGATGAATAGTTATGCTTCTACCACTAACTTCATCAGAATCAGAAGCACAATGGAGGATAGCAAGTAGTTCGGCTTGAAAAACTGTTGTGTGTTTGCCCAGGGATATAGTAGCTCCATCGTTTGGTTTGTCTTTCCTCCAGACCCCCAAAACCGAGCCACCAACCATTAATGAACCATCAGTATAGCATCTATCGTTTTACCATGTCAGGGAGAAATACTAAAACCTCATTTAATAATTTTTATTTAATTTTCAGGGTTCATGTTGAGCGGAAATGAAATCAGCCAAATCCTGTTTTCGCTGGTGCTGACTTATTACGGTGGGCAAAGGAACCGACCAGTGTGGATCGCTTGGGGAGTCACGTTTTCTGCTGTCTCTTGCTTCGTTCTCGCTATGCCCCACTTCATATTTGGCGCAGGAACTTCTGCCTTGGCTCTCACAGAGGAATACAAGGATATATACGGTCTCAACGAAACACAGATAGAAATGAGTAATGAAATGTTTAATATTTTAGATTATATTTTTTTCTTAAAATTATTTGTTGATATTTACAACTGTATTACATAACAAAACTAGTAAATGGGCTAAGAGAAAATATACATGAACAAGACTAGTAGAGCAACTACCCATCGGCAACACTCTAAAAATATTCTAATCTAGAAGGTCTCTAGACCATCTTCTTTTCAGAGGCCTCTGAGGATTATCAGGTATTAAAGAGGAAGAAAGGATTGAAACTAATGAGTTAGAGTGGGAATGGAGTTAGTCATGGAAGAAGAGGTATCTGATTCGGACCAAACCAGTAACATACGAAACATGAAGTTCATTATGGATAGTTCATTCATAACAAAGTAGGGAGCATTTTTATGAAGGATTTTGGATTGTAAGGATTGGATTCGAGGGGAATTTGATGGTTTAGTAGAGCCCCAAAGCTCTCTTTCATCAAAATTCTTAAATTTATTTTAACAAGGGATGTAAGTAAGTCATGTGTTGGGCCCACCAGATTTTTAAAAATAAGTAATAGGGTGAAAAACAATTGGATAGTTTCTGTCTTTCTCACTCCTGTAAGTCTTAAAGTCTTCTATTCACTGCACACCCAACCAACCTCTACTCTAAGCTATTCTACAGTCTAATATTCTTCCATCATTATGAGTATTTATTGATATATTAATATTAATTAATTTTCAGAAGAAAAAAGTGAACTATGTTCCAAGGAGATATCCCCGAGAGACTGCACGCCTAAGGACTACAGTGTTCTGCCACCACTGCTTGTATTTATGTCCCAGTTCATACTTGGCATTGGGAGTACACTTTATTTCTCACTCGGGCAAACGTATATAGATGACAACTCAAAGAAGACCAACACACCAATGATATTAGGTAACAACAAACTTCATTCAATATTTTCTTATGAAAAAATATAAACTATAATTTTTTAGGTTTTTAGATTATTTTGATACATATTTGTTGAATAACAATTTATTTCTTCTGGCTCTAATGTTTCAGCATAGGCAATTTTCAAGGATCCATTCATTGATTTCTTTTGGTTAAATAATTGTAAGATATATTTTTGACCAATCCCTAAAGACATTATTTTATTTCATAATTTGAGAAGTTTCGGCCTCTAGGACCATCCTCAAGTGTCTATCATGCATATTAACTCCACATATTAATTCATGCTATATAATATATAATACATAAATAATAATTCCATGCATATTAATTCCACATTTCACCACTTCATCAGCAGTGTTGTATGTTCTCATTCATCAACACCTCATCAGCCATCATATATCATATGGTAACCAGAAAAAACAGAAATTTTAGAGGAAGAAATTATTTTAAATGCTATGGTGAATTTATCTCGTAAAGAACTTACTTAACTCAATTCTAGTCAAGCTTAAAGATTAGAATATACAAAACTATTATCATTCCTACAGTTCTGTATCGCTGTGATATATGCTCATAAAATTCAAAGGAAAAATAACACCTTAAAATCAAAATTTAAGAGAATACACAATGTTGAATTGAGGATCTTAGATCCTCTCAGTATAATTGGGAGTGATAGCATCCCGATGGTTGAAAAAGGTACGTTAAGTTTGAAATGGCATTAGTGATGAAAAAATTACTAAAAATTAAGATATCAGAACGGTGTGGTCTAGAGCACTAGTTACTGTTCTCAGAGTTCCAGGATTGAACCCCAGCTATGGAAACCTTCCTTAGCTACACCCAGCCTCTATAAAGTGGGTACCTAAATATTGAGGGAACAATCTGGTGGCTGAGCATAATCTAGGCCTAATCACATCCTTCCATGGCCATTAACCTTGAAGCAGTACGAATCTCTATAAATACTGAACCTAAGGCCCTTTATGGTCATAGAAGTACTGGTGTTTTTTTTGTTTTCTAATATAACAAGAATACCACTCAGCTGATAAGTATGGTAGGCATAAGGGGTAGACTGAGGCATAGATGGGAGGATTGCATGGAAGCTACCATTTGATTGGTTAGAAACCTTCAGGTGAGGAGAGGTCACTCTAGAGAGCTGTTAAGGCCATGCTACATGGAAATGCGAAAATAATCAAATAAGTTGGTTTAATAATACAGTAATGAGCAATTTATGCGCTTCTTGCAAAATTTCCTATAATGGATAGAGTACCTTTTGGAAATCAACTTCTCATATTATGAAAATACGTCTTTTTAAATTTAGGAATACCGTTTTAAGAAATCAAACAATATTTATAATACAAGTTAATAAAAATAAATGATTAAATTAAATAGAAAATACAGTATTACATAATTATTACTGTTGAAAGTGTATGATAATTCATTATCACCCGCTTATCATAAGCAAATGGTGGTATCAGGATCAAAATTTAGGGTTTGCTATACCTTTTATTTTTTTATGATTTTCTGAGAAAGTCTCAATTATAATAGTTATCATATTATTTCTTTGAAATTGGTACAACAAGACAGATATGTTGCAGGTACCACAATGGCCCTGAGAACGATCGGACCATCAATAGGCTTCGTCATCGGTTATCTCTGTCCTCAACATCTACATCGACCCCACGCTGACTCCCATCATAGGAAAGAAGGATCCCAGGTGGCTAGGAGCATGGTGGTTAGGTAAGGTATCAGTTTAATATGCAGTCTTATTTTAGAAAAATAATATAAATGATCGAGTATAAGGGGTCATCTGTGGTGTAGTAGCTAACATAACAGCCTTCTATGCCCTAAGTTGTGGGTTCAGATCCACCAGATGCCCAGGGAATTTTTAAAGAGGAAAAAAATTATTTTTTATCTCCTTGAAAAGGCATTCTGTTTTTCCATTTTCCACTTACTCAAGTGAGCAAATAGTCATCAAGCATTTGGCATGTAGCATTGAACTACTAAAATGTATATAAGAATGATAAAAACATAATAGTCTCGAAAATAGGAACGAAACCCTGATACGTCAAAGAAAAAAAATTATAAATAAGTATCAATAAAATTGGAGGCTGATTTTTACTTCACCACTCTTTTATTAATAATCAAAGCATGAAGTTTTGGTTAAAATGCCATCATCAGGAGCAAAGGAACAAATTTTTTTTCTATTGTGAGTGGATGTTTACAATCAGAAGCCTCATGTCTAAATGTCAGTGGTGAAGTAAAAATCAGCCTCCAATTTTATTCATAGAATTTGACCTTTACCTTAAAGAATCTACACCTTATAAATAAGGTTAAAAGAATAAATAAAGTTATGGAAGAACAGAATGCCTATTTAAAAATGCAAAAATAAATATAGCATCCTCAATTTGAATAAATAGAAATAAAATCTTCGGAAATAAGGGATTTACAAGCGTGTATACAAAGTCGTGTTACAAAATAAAGAAAAACTTTAATACGCTTAACACAGAGAGTCTAAAAAACCAAGATGAAAGTAACAATAACTAGGTAAGGTTATAAAATAGTCAGAGAACAGACACTTAAACGGCCTTTGAGGGCTGATCAACTTAATACATGTTTAGCATTTATCACTGGAGTTATTAAGTGGTCAGAGATTGTACATCAGGCCAAATTCACACCAGTCATTTAAACACAGATTTGATCAAGAAGTTCCATTGAAACAAGTATTGTGCACCCAGCCCATTATCATGTTAATACAGACCTACTGCCTTAGTGAATCTGACTAAACTGTAAGGATTGATCAGTTCACACAGCTTAGGAACTGAAATACAGTCGCAGCCAAAACGGTAAAACCGAATCCTAGCTATCTCATTCACAACAACATATCACATGATAGGTAGTTTCATTTTCTTCTTGCAGAATCTACAAGTTTGTGAGCCTACTAATACCACATTATTCGTTTGGTAAGCTGATGATGTCCTGTGTAAGTCCTTTCACCCTCCTCAGAGTTATTCTAATTAAGAGGAGAGTACAGCTTATCTCTTTGCAGGGTCATCTTAAAATGATTCTGCTTCCCAGTATCCTCCAGTAGAGCTTGGTTTTATTACCAGCAGCCACCTTGATCACACCAAAATAATCATTATAAATCAGGCAAAAAAATAATATTAGTTTTAGCTTTTGCATAACATACTTCCTCATTATCCAGTCCTATTTCACAGACAGGTCCTTCAAATTAAATCATAATCGTTCCTATTCATCCCTTTTTAATCAGTATGCATGTGTTCCTCAAGGCAGTATTCTAGGACCCATCCTTTACACAGTTTATACAGCTGATATCCCAATCCCATCCTAGCACTTTCCTTTCTACCTATGCTGATGACACTTGTGTGTTATCAGTCAACAACGATCCAACTATTGCCTCCCAAACTCTTCAATCACACATCAAAGACCTTGAAGTATGGTGTCAGAAAAGGTAAAAAAAAAAAAAATAAATTCCAATAAATCCCACCAAATCACCTTTACCCTTCGTCGTAAACCTATGACATCCTGCCCAACAGTATCCTTCAATAACACTCCTCTTGTCCCGGTTGAACAGATCCGATACCTAGGACTGCACCTGGACAAACGTTTTACTTGGAACCCTCATACAAGACTGAAAAGACACGAAACTACCTGACATTTTCGACTACTTCAACACTTACTGGAGAAACGCTCTAACCTTCCACTTAAGTACAAGAGGCTCATCTACATGACTATCATCAGACCGAAATGGACTTACAGAGTAGAGACTTGGGGTTCTACTAAACCATCAAATTCTTCCTGTCTCCAATCCTTGCAATCAAAAATCCTTCGAAAAATCCTCAATGCTCCTTATTTTGTCACAAATGAACTCATCCATAAAGACCTTAACCTTCCCTATATTGCTGACTTGGCGCAAACCAGGTACCACTCCTTTCATGCAAACTCCATTCCCACTCTAATCCACTTGTTTCAATCCTTGCTTCCTCTACAATCCCTGATAATTCTCCGAGGTGTCTGAAAAGAAGATGGCCCCGAGACATTCTAGTTTAACATAGTCTTTGGAGAGCTGCCAATGGGTAGTATCCCCAAATGTGAATCCATGACATTTTTATCTTGTATCTCATTTACTAGATGTATATCAATATACAGTTGTAAATAGCAATAAATCTATTAAAAAAAAAAAAACCTTTTGTATGAATAATTATTTTTAATTGAGTTTTTTAATCAAATTAATTACTGCTTTATCTTATTATAATAAACTTATTATACAAAAAAATATATATATTGCTATAATTTAGATTTTGGTTTTGACTGCTTTTCTAAGACAGTATTACCTTCAAAACAGTTTTAATGAATATATTTAATGTATTTATATACTACACTTTTTTGGAACAATTGGAGTTCTTTTCTAAAGGTGTCGTGTTTAATATCAATAAGGGGCATGCAGAGGAAAATTAAATTAAATAAGTTTCAATAAATGACATTATTATTAGCTCATACATCTCCATTATATTCACACAATGCCTAGAACACTGAATGAGAATACTGAGGGACATTACAGTTAACTTTGCCAAACAATATTACAACAAAGAAATACCTTTAAAACAGTTAGATGGCTGGCGAAGGTGGAATCAGTCTTAGGCACCCCTTCTAGGCTTCATCCTCCAGCTGCTCTCTGACCCTGCTCTCTTCTTGTGGATGGAAAATCTCATTTCTCATCCTCGTCACCTCGGGCGAGGTTGATATGGAAAGTGCCCCCTTTGGCAGCCCAGCCTTTGTAGAAACTACTGTTAAGAAATATTTCTAATATATTTAAGCTGGTGTTGTAAGCCTTTGTAATCTTATTTTTATCTTTTGACCACCCTTAATATTCTTGTCGGCTAGTGCTGGGGGAAACTACCAGGGGTCCCTGGTACCGTAGGGGGGGTCCATGAGGAAACTACCAGAAGAGGTATGTAAAAGCCTTTTGAACTTTTGCCGACCTAGGCTTATCAATATTTATTTAATTAATATAATAGTTATCCAATAATGAATTTTCACCTCTCAGTATTCTCAACAATATACATTGCTATAGCAAATTTGTTAAAACAAAACGAAGCTATAAAATAAATAAATATATTTTAATTTTGTATTAATATTTGCATTTTTAGGTTGGATCGTATTGGGTTCCGTTATGTTTATTCTTGCAGTATTATTAGCCATGTTTCCCAAAAAGCTAAAGCCTGATTTGAATAAGATAGATAAAATGTGCCCACTGGCTGAACGTCGGAAAAGTGACTTGAATGCAAATGGAATATTGACGGATGATGATAAAATGCCAAAGCTGAAAGGTAATTAATTTATTTATTATTAAATATTTTAATATGTACTATTAAATAGTTGTTCCTGTGGTTAAAATTAACTATGAGATGGTTTGTGGCAGTCATTGAATGATAATGGAAAATAGTGAATGTTATTTATTGTGCAATCAACGTTTGTAGATTTACATTAGAGATCTCTATCATGGTTTCTCTTGATGAATTTGGGGAAACATTATCAGTATTAATAATACAAATTTAGTGCTCATTTTATGCATTATTATGTTTAACAGTTTTGTATTATTTTTTTTTTTTTTTTTTACATCTATATTACTATTCTTGTGGTCAGAAAAAAAATATCTAAAAAAATATGTTTGCTCTTTTATCTTTTTCTGTGATCACATTCTTTTAACTTGTATATTTAGCTGTTTCTTATCAATGCTAATAAGATATGTTTATTTTTACTAATCAACAAAATTTAAGGTACTTTAGAGGAAGAAAATTTTAAATATCTGTATTTAAACCCTATCAGACTATTTTAATCAGAATTAAACCTACATGTTATTAAAGCCCATTAAATTTTGCATCGATATAGCAAGTTTAATCAAAATCGTTAGTCGTTTTGGAGGAAATCGTGAAAAGGTATAAAGTGGCTGGTACGCCGATTTTGATGAATAAGTTGCTGTAACATCTTGGGTGTATACTTGTCTTAAATATAAAATTTCAGTTTTATAGAACCTATTGTTTTTGAGCAAGACTCACCCCATACAGACCTTTTCACACGACTTGGTTATTTGAACTCTAGTCAAACACAAAACTTTGAACTCAAAAATTTTCATTATTGCAGTACTTTCTTTTATTAAATACTTCATATATAGGTAATTGAAAGTAAAAACTATATAATGAAGAGTAAATTTTTCATTTTCCAAGAACTTTTTTAAAAATTTTTAAATATTTATAAGATTTACTTCATCCTCAAAGGTTAAAAACTGAAAGCAATAATAAATATTAAAATATAATATAAGAGTTTATTAAAATATAATATAATAAGAGTAGTTATATTTAGTGAAATATAGTCAATTAACTCTTCTAAATAGATAATAAGTGAAAAATTATCAGCATTATAACATTTTCAGTTCAGTTACCAACATAAAGCTAGAGAAGCCATGATAAAGACCCACAATGTGAACCTACTAGCGTTTTCATTATTTTTTGTAATCATTCATTGACCACCACTCACACCATCATCCTATACTTCATAAAATAATAAAAATAAATAAAATAATTTATGTTTAAAAATCAAAACTAATATTTTAATTTGGTGTTTTAAGATTTCCCAAAAGCGCTAATGAGGCTTCTGAAGAATAAACTTCTCGTCATTAACATTTTCTCAGGAGTTTTTTACATCCTTGGTGCCTCGGGATACATAACGTACATGACGAAATACATGGAGATACAATTCCAAAGAACTTCAGCTTCGGCAAATATAGTTTTAGGTAAAAACTTAAATATGAAAATATATTATAAATAAGAAAGTGTTTTTTTTTTTTTTTTTTTTTTTTTTTTTTTTACAGTTTAAATAAATACAATATTGAATAATAAATATGTGGAATTCAGTCAAAAAGTTGTTCTTTATTTTTGCTAACTTTTTTACTCAAAATTTTGAGAAATCTTAAAGGTAAAAAATCATTAGACATACCAAAAAGATCTGTAAGAGTGAACATGATTAATATAACTAATTAATAGATAAAAATGAACAGACAGTTTAGTGTTAACAGTAGAATAAGCATGAACCTCGTAGATGAGCATGATCTAGGTTTGATCACTATCTTGCATAGCTGTTGGCTTGAAAAAAGTACACATCCTTACAATAAACTGAACTTCCACAAACTTGTTTCCACTAACAAGTTAGCAATTATACTATTATAATAAAAAAATAAATAAATAAAAAAACTGTACCATACAACCCATGTAGGGTCTTGGGCTCAGTACATATAGTGATTCGTAGTGTTTCTAGACCAACAACCATGCAATGAGGTGATTGTGCCAAGATCACACTCAGCCACCAGGATTTTCCCCATTAATTTGGGTACTCACTTTATAGAGGCTGGGTCTGCCCCAGGAGAGTCTCCATATCCCCCCGCTGAAATTACAAAATAAATAATATTCCATCTCAGGGATTCGATCCAGGATCCAGAGAACAGTAGATTAGTCCTATATACACTAGACCATGGAGCTCTTACTTCCACCATATATATAGATGTTATATTATAATTTCCGTTTTATTTATATTGTATATGCTTGCACATCCCTCCCCAACCAAGTTCTGTAATAATTTATTCTACAGAAAATAATTCTTCAATTATATTGAAGATGTATGGTCGACTGTTGAAATTATCATCAGTACTGGCTTATATATTATGTTTTATTTACTGTATATTTTATCTTTTCATTTATATAACTTCTTGGTATATCTCAGATTTTACTTTTCATAATTTTCTTTAAGCAATGTAGAACTAATACGGTACTTATTTTATTTTATCTTTTGCATGATTTAAAAAAAAAACAAAAAAACTATTAAGACAAACTGTAGAATTTATATTTAAAGGAAAAACCGTTAGAAGTTTTTAAATCAACCCCCTTTATACCACCCATTGTTTTCTTTCCTTTTTCCTCAGTTTATGATTGTCATTGCTAACGGATGGTAATTTATATAAATTTTTTTACCTCTCTATTTAGTTCTAAATTTGATCTTATTTATCACCATCTTATTATTATTTGTATTTAAAATATTTCTGTATATCTGTAATCTTGTTAATTTCATTGCCACATTGCATTGATAATGCATCTCTTTTGTTGTTCTGATGTTTGCAGCCCTGATGATGGATCACATGATGGAGCTGAAAAGTCAGCAAAATTAAAATATTGTTCACACAACTGACTCCTCATTATTTCTACATACAATTCTTTAATTATAAATGATATTTGACTGAATCTTAACATTTTTTTCTATGATTACATTTACAGTCAACTAAAAAACTAGATAATAAAAATTAAAAAAATACCAGGCTAAAATCAGAAAAAATGTTTTAGGTCCTGTTATTTTGCTAGCGATGGTTTTTGGATTCCTCATTTCTGGTTACGTGATCTCGAGATATAAGCCAAAACCATCCCTTCTCTTAGGATGGAACGTATTGGTTGGTGTATGCTTTGTCATAGGTGAATTTGCCTACATTTTTATAAGCTGTGAAGCTCCTAATCTAGTCGGCTTTGATATGGCTACAAAGAGGTAAGCAAGTTTTCTTCTATAATATTTATGTATTAATTTTCTCTAAATTGTAATATGATGGCACACAGTAACTGATTTATAATTATAAAAATCCATAATAAAAAATTCTCTGGAACTGTCTAAACCAGACCCTGAGAAACCTAAAAAAACTAAAACTTTTTATCAAGGAAGATATATTTTGGGTGTTGTTAAAAAAAAAAAAAACAGAAAATAGTGAAAAAACTATTTAAAACCCAGCGTTTTGACCCACGTTGCGGGTTTTATAGGGTTAAAAAACAAGAAATAAAATAACGAAAATAAAAAATAAAAAGTATATTAAACTAAAAAGTGAATATAAGAATTAAGGATATATCATGATACAAGTCTAATATCATATTAACCATCACAATAATAATCACCATCTATATGATAATAATGACAGACAATAGAAAAGATGTTTTCTGTTATCTGACCAAGTCTTGTAAATAGGTCTGCGTGTTTATAGATTTGGTATTTCCAAAAGGTACTATATCCTTTCAGAAAATTTTACAGGAATCGTAAAAACCTCTGATTATGATTATTTAACCAATTCATTTGATTCTTTACGCAATATCTTATTGCAAAATCTAGTATTTTTATTTCTAACATCATTTTGGAAATGTTTGTTGTTTCATTTACTGACACTTTATGATCCTGTGGCTAATTGGAAGATGTTACATTGAGTGTCCTAAATTTTGCCTATCCAGGTTTAATTAAGATAGGGATCTTTATTGAGTACCTGAAATTGCACAAGCTCGGAACCACTATTTTACATCTCCCCCAAAGGACGGCATAACCAAGGATTTTTTACTCCCATTCAAATTCCTACTGGGACCATCTGACCATCACTTTTTTTTAATAATTTGAGTGTTCTTTATATGAAGTCGTATTTTGATAAAAATTAACCGATTAGAATATAAATTTGTCAAAATATAAATTTCTTAAAAAAAATGTCAGATAATTTTTTCAAATAAACGTCTCAATTTATACTACCTAATTTTGAAACAGCCAACTAAAAGTTTCTTTCTCAAGTTGTTTATCTTTAGCATTACATATAGTACCTTTAAAAAGTTCTCGCTAATCCTGTTCAATAATTTCTTTTTTAGCTTGCAAACGATCAACGATTGCAACGTTCATTGTGGCTGTGATAATGTTAAATATTCACCCGTCTGCCTGGAAGAAGCTAGGCTGACATTCTATTCCCCATGCCATGCTGGCTGTCACACTGTACATGTTGAGGATAAAATTTCTGTAAGTTGTAACTTGTATTTTCTAACTTATTATTAAATGCTAAACTTTGTGTAAGTTTTGTAACATGAATTATTTTAAATGTAAGGATAAATTTAACATTTCATGTAAATATGTGAAATTAATATATTTTTGACTACTTATCGCAATTTCCTAATTAATAATAATAGGATTACTGAACCCGAAGGTATGATACTGAGATACTACCAAATGTTGCCTACACAGATTCGTCCAACACTCACTCTCAAGCCCAAGCTCCTGAGATCAAACTTAACCCTTTAGCGTCCGACTATTGCGGAGGTAGGGCGGACTTGCTGGACCGGCTGGTAGTGAAGGCATCTACTGTTTCTAAAGTGCCCTCTGGACTGACTGCTTTTTGACTCTGCTATTATGTTTTTTTTCGTTAATACCTTACAGTTTCCCAACATCCTTTTTGATCCAGACATTGGACCGGCAGAAGAGGATTTAAAAGTTTTTTAATTTAATAAATTTATGCAAAATTCTTCAAATATTCAGTATAAAGTTAAATACCAGTAGTATCCTAGATACACGATTCGGTTAGGAAATTGAAATCAAGCTCAGAGGTTCTAAACAAAATACACAATTTCATAGAAATCTGCTCTCAGTATTATAGCCTCATTCTCAATAATATAGCCAAAAGTTGATTCGTACAATATCTGTTGTGAAGGAAATGTACTTCGCATTGTAAACCAGAACACTAGATGGGATCCATGGTCCATTGGGTCCACCTTTCACCGGACTACTATAACAGTCCATGGTCCACAGGGCACGGTGCGCTGAGACTACTATAGTAGTCCATGGACGCTAAAGGGTTAACTAATGGTCAATACATTATAGATTTAAAATTACTGTAATCTTATTTAATCTACAGTACATAGAGTTTTATTTCACTCTGAAATACTCAAATGACTTATTCACCAACCCAATAATGTAAACTTAGCTAAACAAATTATAAATGTAAGTTCGTTAATTATCAGGCCGATTTGAAAAAGAAATTCTTGGATATTTTTTTAAAACACTTTATTTATTCCAGTATCGCGACGTTTCAGCCTCTAGGGCCATTTTCAAGCTTCATGCATATCCATCTCAATTATCTTTCAATTTTACCGCTTTTCACCAGCGTCGTCATAATTTTTTTAAAATGTCATTTTTCAAAAAAAAAAAAACTTAACAGTTTTCAGCCGCCTTTTAGGTGTTCTCGTGCGCGACTGGATGCGACTCGCACGAGAACACCTAAAAGGCGGCTGAAAACTGTTAAGTTTTTTTTTTGAAAAATGACATTTTAAAAAAATTATGACGACGCTGGTGAAAAGCGGTAAAATTGAAAGATAATTGAGATGGATATGCATGAAGCTTGAAAATGGCCCTAGAGGCTGAAACGTCGCGATACTGGAATAAATAAAGTGTTTTAAAAAAATATCCAAGAATTTCTTTTTCAAATCGGCCTGATAATTAACGAACAAATATTAGAACAAAAGAAAAATGACGACAATGATGAGAAAAATATAAATGTAAGGTTTAATACATAAGAAAGTGTAAAGAAGACAAACAAATAAATTAATCGCTCAAACTTATCCGTAGACCTATGGAAATTGCAGCTGCACTCCATTTAACCACCAGTCAGTGACAATCCCAGCGTTATTTAATGAGAGCAAATACGAATATGAAACCAGCGGAGGAAGCATACTGAAAGGAGGGACTTGCAAAACCTCTTGTGGATATAATTACATCATTTTTGTTGTTATTTCTTGCATAATGCAATGGCTAGGGAGCAGTGGAAAAATTGGAAATATTCTAGTCAATTACAGGTAAAAAAAAAAATTATTTTTAAAAATAATATAATCTATCTCTTTCAATCCTTTGTAGAACCAAAAATCCTCCTTACACACTTAATATATTATTCTTGTATTTCTATGTTGGTTCAGTAAGCATGATGTATAAACCAATTAATCTGTACAGGGTGTCAAGTAGGAGCAGATACTTGACCTTAAGGGGAACAAAAAAGTAGATATGACCCTTAGTCCAATTCTCAATCATTAAGGAAGTAAATCAAATTTTGTAGTTCAATGAAAACCATCGATAAGCAAAATTTGATTTTCCTCTGTGACCATTGACAATCATATTATGGGTCATATTAACTTTTTGGTTTCTCTTGAAGTCTAGTAACGGCACCCACAATATGACTAGACATTTATGTGACACATATTAAGAACAAATTTTCTTTTTGGTCCTTTTTTTTTTTTTTTTAAAATCTTGCCTCCTCTCATCCTTGATAGGCCAAGGAATATAGCTTTATTTCACACCATTTTAAAACTAATTAAATGAAGAAGTTTTCCTAAGATCCAGAAAATCAAAAAACAAACAAGAGAAGAGTAATAGCTCCTTGAAATGTCTGAATATTCTCAGAAGTATTAAAGTTTTGTTGTGGGACAATTACTTTCTTATTTTGAGGGTTTGACTTCTTAGCTTTTGAGAAATTTTCTCTTCTTTCATTTGGTACCAGTTGTTTTTCTGTGCGTGCACATCAAGTAGATATATTTGAGTTTTTCTGATTAAAGCCATGGCTAATAGAAAAAAACTCAAAAGTTTATTTTCCTCGCTAACCGTTGAGAATCGGACTATGGGGCATATGAAATATTTTATTCCACTTAAGGTCGAGTATCTGCTCCCACAATATGACAAGACATTTATGTATGCTTCATTGATGAGACAAATATGAAGCACAAATTTTCTTTTTGGTCCATTTTTTTTTTTTTTTTTAGTTCTTACCACCTTGCATCCTTGATAGGCCAATGAATGTAGGTTTGTTTTGCACCATTTTAAAGCTAATCAAATGAAAAAGTTTTTCTGAGATCCAGAAAATTAAAAACAAAATGATAGAAGAATAATAGCTCCTTGAAATGCTCGAATATTCTAGAAAATATTAAATTTTAATTTTCTACATGACATTGTGCGACACTAACTGTCTTATTTTGAGAGTTCAATTAACCTTAACCTTCTGGGAAATTTTCTCTTCTTTTATTTGGTACCACTTGTTTTTCTGTGCGTTCAAATCAAGTAGATACATTTGAGTTTTTCTTATGAAAGCCATGGATAATAGAAAAAAACTCAAAAGTTAATTTTCCTCCCTAACTGTTGATAATTGGTCTGGGGTGAACTTTTTTGTTCCACTTCAGGTCAAGTATCTGCTCTCACAAAATGACAAGACATTAATAAGACACCCAGTATATTGCTTCTCACAAATTTACTTCCATCAAAAAATTCTTTATCATTTGTGCTACCTTGTTTTGAAATCCCATAAGAAAGTGGTACACGATATAGAGACAGGCAAGTGAAGCAATCTCAAGATAGAAGCAGAACAGAGGAAAGACATGATAATTTTTATTGAAGCAGGATAATAATACAAATATTACTTTTAAAAAAAATCTTATTATATTATTAATCTAGCTGACCCAGCAAATGTTGTTCTGCCATATAAATCATTTCTGGTGAATATTTGGGTTGTTAGATAAAAATATTGAATGTACTATAAGTGCTACTTCATTCATGAATTTTGCACCTTTTTACGAATTTATGAAAAACGGCACTAACGATTTGATTAATTAAACTCAACTATATCAATGTCAGACTTGAAATAGTCTGACAGGACTAAAATGCCAATGTTTTTAATTTTCTTCCTCTAAAGTACCTTTAATTTTGTAGTTTCAAAAAAATTAATCATATTATCTAATTAGGATTATTAAAAAGTGACAAATTAAATAAAATTATTACTGATAATTATACGTAACATTTATATTGTTATATTATTTAATCTAAATCATATGTTTCCAACAAAACTGAATAAACTTTTGGAAAATTTGGGACTATAGGTATTTTTTAATATATTTTTTTTCCTCTGGTGCCACAGGCCGTGTAGGTCCTTGGATTGGTGGTTTATATCCTATTTGATCTCCTGGGAGAATATACTCACCACATTTCTCGATGAACTTTATAGGGTAGGGTCATCACTCTCTGCACCTATTTACGTGAGTGGCCACCAGTCAGCTGACTGGTCTTACATACCCGGGGAATCCCCGTTTAATTATATGCTTATGAAAGTCCCGCCAGGACTGGGATTCGAACTCACAACCTTTTGAAGTGTGAGACTAGCTCGCTAGCCACTCAGCCACGGGCTCCCGTTTATTTAATGCCAAACAGAAAAAACATTTTTTTTTATCTGTTGCTAAAGATGTGTAAGGCCTCGCATTGTCGTGGAGAAACATGATTCCTATGCCATTGCACTATTCTGGCTAGCCTTTTCTCTTTGATAGGAGACTGACTACAGGAATAATATATGCCCTATGCCCAAGGTCAAGGGTTCAAACCCGCATGTGGCCCTTTAATAGGAGTAAAAAATCCTTAGCTATCCCTAAAATTCCGAGGGGACATAAAAGGTGGTCCTGAGCCTTTGTGATGTCAGGTACTCGTTAAGGATCCCTATCCTAATTAAACCTGGATAGGCAAAATTTAGGGTTCCAACTGTAGCATCATCCCATTAGCCACAGTAGCATAAAGGAAGTTGCAAGGAAAATTAAAAACTATAAAAGAAGCAGCATTTTTTTTTTTTTTTTAATAAATATTCAAGGTACTTGAAGGTACTAAAACCTAAATGAATGAAAACATTGTAATTGTACAAAAATATACAATAATAAAAATTAAATTCTAACAATTCAATTATCACAAATCTAATCTAATAATCTAATTACTTCGAGGAATCTTGAGTTTCGCCTTTAGGGTCCTCTTCATTTTTCACCTTCTCTTCATTTTTCTCTTCCTCTTCATTTTGTTCTTCCTTTTCCTTTTTAGGTTTAGGACTACCACCTGAAAAAAAAATAAATAAAAGGTAGTTTTGTTAAATATCGATTATACTTAATGATATTTATAGACAGTATTTTTTACTGTATTTCTGGTAATGAATAAAGGAAGATTATAAAACTTTTTTAACATAGAAAAAAAACACTCTCAAAACCAAAAAAAAAGAATGCAAAGACTACATAAAAAGTTTTATACTTGTCACTTATAAGACTGTCCATTGCAAAAGACAGTTTTGTTGTTTTTACAAAGGAAGTTTTGTAACATTCATACATACTCTGATAAAGTATTGGTCCCGACAAACTGCATGTAATGTATTAATATTTTTTTCAAACCTGTTAATAAAATAGATTCATATCTGTCAACAAAAAATAAAGCATTGAGTTTTATAAGTGGCAAGCATAAAGTATTTTTTTCATAGTGGATATAATTAGTTGACCGTTGAGAATTACTGGAAGGGATTAGTCTGGGTGATGGTCAGTGAATGAAACAATTAAGTAGTTTCAACCATTTATTTTCTGATTTGAATTGGAAATTGTTCCTGGTTTCCATTCGCCTACAATATATGACACACAATGGGGGTCGAAAAGTTGGCAAAAATAAATGATCGAAACTACTTATTTAATTGCATCATTCACTGACCGCCACCCGGTCTAATTCCTTCCAATTCACCGTCTCAGAGTCAACCCTGATGAAGGCCCACAATGTAGGCCGAAACGTCGGCACATAATTAAAATAGCACTTGTTTTAAATGTGTGTTTCTATTTTATGACCGCACTCCCAACCATCTTCCTCATCTAATTTCTCAACAGTCAACAAAAACTCCATCATTATAAAAGTACTTTAGATGGGAGAAATTGAGAATTTATCTTTTGGACCCTGTTGGGCTACTTCAATCAGAATGGAACCAACATGATATTAAAGCCCATTCAATTTTCCATGGACATAGCAAGTTTAATCAAAATCATGAGAAAATCATAAAAAGGTGCAAAATACATATTATTAAGTGGATCTTCTGGTAGACCAATTTTAATGAAAAAGTAGCTGTAACATCTCAGGCATATACGCTTCCAAAATATGAAATTTCAGTTCTATACAACTTAAGACTAGAAGGTCTAGTAGTAAGACTAGTAAGTAGTAACACACAGCTATATTTTTTGAGGGACTTGGTCATTTGGATTCAGGGGAACCTAAAACATGTTTTTCCAGTAAAACCAAGTCCAGCAAGAAACCAATAAGTCATATGAAACTGAAATTTCATATTTTATACAAATATAAGCCTGAGGTATTGCAGAAACTTTTTTCACTTAAACAAAATCAGCTAACCATAAGAGCCACTTTACACAAGGAATTTTGCACCTTTTTACGATTTTCTCAAAAATGGCTCTAATGATTTTGATTACTGAATTATTATTGATGTAAAATTTAATGGGCTTTAATCCTATGTAGGTTTCATTCCGATTGAAATAGTCTGACAGGGCTTAAATGCCGACATTATAAATTTTCTTCCTCTAGAGTATCTTAATTTTGTATATTGGAAACAATTAACCATATCATCTTGTTAGCATTGATAAATAATGGGTAAATATATAATTTGAATGAATTCTATATCCAACTATTTTTTAATGCAATTTTTGTATTTTTGAACAAATAAACTATTTTTTTCATTGATTTTTATGCGCTTTTCTTTAATTTTCAAAATATATTATTATTTTGTTGTGTAATTAGCACTTTTTTTAAAACATGCAGTTATGTTTAATTTGGAAACATTTTTTATATTGAGTGATAGAATTTCTATGACGATATTTAGAATTTCTACTCTATTTAATATTTTAATAGAGGAAAAATTAAATATATGCTTGATACAGAGAAGATGTAATAATTTTGTTTCCCGTTTCAGAGCCGTGGATCCAGATGATAAGTCTTTCGCACAAGGCCTCGCACTTCTCCTCATCAGCCTTATGGCGTTTATCCCTGGACCAATACTCTTTGGATATATCATCGGTAAGATACAAGAATAATTCATCATTCATTTAACGGTTTTTTTAACATAAGAGATGATAATCTGACTTTTTTACAGATTCGTCATGTCTTATCTGGGAAGAGAATTGTGGAGAAAAGGGCAGCTGTACATTTTACGATAGAGATTCTTTTCGACATTATATGAATGGGACAGCTGCTGGTAAGCATATGGACATTTTTTTAAAATCACTTTATCTTTATTTTAGTTTATTTATTATTCGGTCAGCAACAAAGTAATTTTGGTTTTCTATTGTGAAATAAAACTCAGTTATTTCAATACAAAAAATCACATAAGGCTTTCACTTACCTCTATTGTTAAATTAATTTGAGAATTTTCGATAACACTGAGATGAAAAAATATTAAATAATTAATTACATCATTTTGATAAAAACATGTGTTTCATTAAATAATCTATTATATTTTCATCTACGACAATCAGTTAGTTTTATCAGCTTTTCATCACTCTCCGTTAACTTTTACTATTTTATATTTAAGATAATATTTTTTCTAAAATCCTTAGCTTTTCAACAGTATATTATACAAAAGTGGTATTAAAGCACTGTCAGAATATTTCAATCAGAATGAAACCTAAATATTATCATATAGAAATTTTATACATCCTTTTCTCATAGCAGAAGAAATCACAAAATCCTAGATATTTTACATTAAAAACCAATTTAAATCTTATGTAAATTAACAAAATCGTAAAATCTCACAATTACATTGCATAATATAATGATTATTACCTCAATCTTTTATTGAAATTTATATGATATTAAAGCCCATTAAATTTTACATTGATATAGCGAGTTTAATCAAAATTGTTAGAGCAGTTTTTGAGAAAATCGTAAAAAGATGCAAAATGCAAGGTAATAAAGTGGATCTTTTGGTTAGCTAATTTTTATGAAAAAGTTGCTGTAACATCTCGGGCGTATAGTTGTCTTAAATATGAAATTTCAGTTTCATATGAATTTTTGTTTTTGTGCTCAACCACACATGGACACACACACAGACTTAGTCATTTTTTAGTCTCAGGGGACCCTAAAACATGTATTTCCGGTGAAAATTGGAATTAGAAAATTTTCTCGATCGCAATACTTTCCCTAACCATATATTTCATATATATATATATATTGGGTTGATGCAAAATTAATGCAGGTTTCCTCTATTGCAATATCTTAATTCCAATTGTGTAAACAAAGCTAATCCTAACATTGATCATTATTATACCAAAACAAACCTTATCTAATACCCTCTCTTTCACCATGAATTTGTTTAGTAAAATCGTTTTGTTCAGTGTGTTCAAAGGTCTTGAATCGAAAATGTCAAAGTGCGATTTTCGTCAAATTTATTTTTACGAATTTAAATTAGGGCGCAGCGCTGCGCAAACGGCTCGTAATATTAATGAAGTGTGGGGTCAGGGGGCTATTAATGAGTGCACGGTGCAGCGTTGGTTCCAGAAGTTTCGCAGAGGAGATTTCGACCTCGAAGACAAGGAAGGTCGGGGCCGTCATCTTGCTCTGGACAACGACCAGCTGAGGTCAAAAGTGGAAGAAGAACCAACCAAAACCACACGAGAAATGGCGGCAGAACTCGGAACTCAAAAATTGCAACGTCTTTGCCCAGCATTGATGAATCGGAAGGGGCCGATCCTGCTCCACGATAACGCCAGACCACACGTTGCACAACCAACTCTTCGACGACTGCACGAGTTGGGCTACGAAGTTCTCCAACATCCGCCTTATTCACCTGACCTCTCTCCTACAGACTTCCACTTTTTCAGGCATCTGGACAACTTTTTGAGGGAGAAAAATTTTCAAAACCAGGACGACATTAAAAATTCTTTTCGTGATTTCATTGAGTCCAGGGATTCGGATTTTTTTTCTGGTGGAATAAGAAAGCTTGTTGAACGTTGGCAAAAGTGCATTGATTCAGATGGAAATTATTTTGATTAAATATATATGGTTAAAGTAAAGATATGGCGTATTTACAATACCTACTAAAAACCTGCATTAATTTTGCATCAACCCAATATATATATATAAATGAAAGCAAAAAAGTTTAAAGTTAAATTAAATAAAAAGTTTATTCAGTTTTGTTGGAAACATATGATTTTGATTAAATAATATGGGCCATTCTCAACGAAACGCACAATCGCTGTCCAAATGATTTCCCTCTTACTAAAACTGGTTATTTTCCAACTTTTTTTTTGTTTCTGTAATTTATTTTTCTGCTCTACTTGGTGCACATTCATAAGTTCAAATAAATTAATTATTCCTGTATGAAAAATTTGAATAAATGTCCAAATCATCATTGGCTTACCCTGTCCAAATCAGACTTTGCCAACTTCAACGTGGTACCTAGTCAAAGTGCTGGAAAGATTTAACTGGTTTGGTCCATTGCGTTCATACATACACTCTATAGTTTCAGAATACAGAATTGCAAGTTGTGAAAACGGTTATATCCGTTTCAAATAAATAAATGTCCAAGGGATTTTGCATCATTGGCGCACCCAAAACGGTTTTTTCGCGCCGTGATCTCCCTTCAAGCTATAAAAAGGCGGGAAAAGCCGTTTTGGGTGCGCCAAACCATTGCACCTTCGGCAAGCCAACCAAGAGTTTAGGTCACTGAGTAGATTGATGTACTTATTTATTTTGATACTTTGTTTGGGAGAGAAAATTTTTGGAAAACCTTCGATTCGTTATTGACGCACCCGTCATTTGCGCACCTCACAGTAGGTGCACCAATGATGAAAGGGGTGGTTTTTTTTATTTCCCTATAAACATACTGCTCTGGTATGAAGAAATATTCTGGTTCACACTTTATCGTACTCAATCGGGTGGTGATCGTATATAGAAGCGAATTTTTTAAAATCTTTAACAGATGAAAGAGACGAGGACTTAACCTTTTTATACATTCAAAAACCTTCGGGAGATCATTCCAAAAATCATTGGCTCAATGACTCATCATTGGCTCACCACTAGATTGTCATTAGCTCATTTTCTTATTATTGGAATAATTATTTTTTAATTAATTAATTAATTATTAATGGAATTAATTATTTTTATAATTATACTGAATCAAGCTCTGCTGAGTGCTAAATCAGATCAGATTTCATATATAGGGACACAAACAAAAATGATGGAACAAAAATTCAACTTTAGAAATTTTCAAGAAAGACGCACCCGATTGTATGTTTTGCTAAGAATGGCCCATATAGCAATATAAAATTGTTATATATAATAATCAGTAATAAGTTTGAGCCCTAATTGTCACAATACATTGTACTTTACAATTTTGTATATAAGATAATATTTTTTCTAAAATCTTTAGCTTTCAAACAATATATTACTGTAAAATTATGTTCTAAAAACCCAAAATTATATTTTAAAAATATTTTTGCTCTTTCCTACTTTTGAAACAGGGATAGTTAGCACATATGAAATACGATAAATTGAGAAAATTAATGTTGTCGAAGTTGTATAGTTAACTGTAGAAATTATCATAGGTAGAAATAATCGGGAGTCAGTCTTTTTTAATATTTTAATTTTGCCGACGTTTCGGCTCAAACTTGTGAGCCATCATCAGGGCATTACTGAGCCATGTCAAGTATAAACCCTTTTTTATGCTTGACATAGCTTTTAATGTTGGCAAAATTAAAATATTAAAAATCTGGTAACGACTTTCACTTACCTCCGTTTTTAGAATCGATTAAAAAATTTTCTAATACAGTAAGAGATAAAAGTGAGTGAAACCATTAAAGAATTAGTTAAATGGAATTTCCATAGAAACATGTGTTTTATTAAAAAATCTATTATATTATTATCTAAAATAATCACTTAGTTTTATCGGTTTTTCATCACTCTCTATTAACTTTTAAAAGCTTGTGTATGAGATAATATTTTTTTCTAAAACCTTTAGCTTTCCAACGGTATATTATACATGTATATCACTGTTCTTAAGTTAAAAAACAAAAAATTGCATTAAAAAATATTTTTTTCAGTTTTTTTCTTTAGTTGGGTATCGAATTCATTCAATTTATATATTTGCCTGTTTTTCATCAGTGGTAACAAGATAATATAGTTATTTTTTTAGAATCAACAAAATTAAAGGTACTTTAGAAGAAAAAAATTTAAAATATCGGCATATAAGTCCTGTCAGACTATTTTAATCAGAATAAAACCTACATGATATTAAAGCCCACCCAATTCTACATCAATATAGCAAGTTCAATCAAAATCGTCGGAACCATTTTCGAGAAAATCGAAAAAAAGGTACAATATGCATGGTATAAAGTGGCTCTTCTGGTTAGCCAATTTTGATGAAAATGTTTTTGTAACATTCTGGCATATAGTTGTCTTAAATATGAAATTTCAGCTTCATAGGATTTTTCATTTCCGTCTGGGAGTTACCACACACAGACACACACACACAAGATACACAGACCTTTTTACAGGATTTGGTTGTTTGGACTCAGGGGACCCTAAAACGTGTATTTCCGTTGAAAACTGGAATTCGAAAATGTTCACGATCGCAATACTTTCCCTTACTATATATAGTAAGTGAAAGTAAAAAAGACTGACTCCCGATTATTTCTACCTAAGAGAAAATTAATGGATTTTTTTTTATGGACGGTCATCATCTACAGTGCTCCATTCCTCTTTCTGTTCTGGGCCCAACCCCACACACAATATATTCGTTAATTTTTATTTAACAACCAAAATATTCACTAGAAATAATTTATATGGCAGAACAACGTTTCCTGGGTCAGCTAGTATATTATATTATTCTACTTCTACTATTAATAATGATTTATATATTTTTTGCATAAATATTATTTTTACTTAATGTTTATAATTGTCTTTTTCCTTTGTTTTTGTATTTTTAGGTTTGACATTAATAGGTGTCATTTTGGACGTCATTGTATGCTACCTCGGTAGAAACCTGTCCCTTTACGAAGACGAACCTGAATATGAAGAACCGAACACAAACAGGAACAGAAACAGTAACAGTAATTATGATGTAAAAAGTAAAAGTTTATGTTACGAAGAAAGAATAAGATAGATGTCGTCTGAAAAGGAAAAAAACTCACACATGTACCTGTTAATAAAAAAATGTTTTAAGATATATATGTAAATAATTATATTCTAAATGATAATTGTAATTATCCATAAGTGTAGGAAGAGGTAGGTATAATAATGATGAGACTGAATTATGTTAATCATAATTATCTTAGGAATGTAAAAAAAAAATTTTAAATAGTCGATATGAAAAAGTGAGGTTGTTATGGATTTTATAAAATGATAAAACAGAGGGTATTTAAATTCAATTCCATTTAGAATAAATAGACAATAAATTATTTTATAAATTTAAACTGATCAAATAAAATATGCATTTTATGAAAATTTTGATTCTTCAAACCTCCTTTTACAAATCTAAACAAAAGGTATTCTGATGGAGAAGCTCGTTGAATGTACAGTCATCACAAAAAAAAACACTAATAAGGTAAACTTATTGTGTGCCAATGTTTCGGCCTAAATTGTAAGCCTTCATCAGGGCTAAAAAAGATAACCAATACAATTAAAAGAAAAAAGTGTAATAAGTTAAGTACAATACTAAGATAACAGTAATTAAATATGTAAAAAACATTAAAATACAATTGAAACCAATAGGATTAAAAGAAAAAAAACTTGACTAGAATAATAAGCTAACAGCAAAAAATATGGAAAAACCTTTAGGTCATTAATTAGCATATGCGTGTCAGCTTAAGCTCTGCCTTTAGGACTATAAAACAATCCTACATAACTAAATTTAAACAACTTTGGTTAAACAAAGTACAGCAACACTCACTTAGATTTTTAGGTTATTCCAAATTAAAGAAGCAAGTGCCTACATAGTATGAGTAGGACCTCTCTAAAACAAATACTGCTATATATAAGGGACACAGCCTTTTGTAGTTAAGTGGAAGATTAGAATGTTTGTCTAGTAAGTGTTGGAGTAGCCGAAAACGTCGAGCAGTTTCTTGTCCATACCACTTTAAGAGATAAATACAAAATAACAAAAACAACACAAAAGAAAATAATAATGACCACTATTTATGCTGTACTATCCATGGAAGATCAGTACTTCCAAGTGATAACTCAAATTTAGGTTGGTTCAGTTAAAGTAAATTAGAAGGGCTGTATAGGTTTTTGGAAAAATTAAATAATTAAAGTAAATGACGAATCACAATACATTTATTAAACTACAGAAAACATAAGAAACAAAATTAACTGGGTCTGATCAAGGCAGCTGCTGGCAAAGATCCAGGCTATACTGGAGGGAGTTTTTGGAGGAACCCTGCAAAGAGAGAAGCTGCACTCTTCTCTCAATGAACAGGATAACTCTGAGGAGGGTGATAGGACTATATACAGGACATTGTCAGCTTAATAAGTACCTCCATAATATGGGTTGTAGCCCCACAGACTTGCAGATTCTGTAAGAAGAAAGATGAAACTGCCTACCATGTGAAATGTAATTATGAAGAGATAGCTAGGATATGGTTTTACCATTTTGGCAATGGCCGTATTTAATCCTAACCTGTGTGAACTGATCAATTCTTGGTTTGGTCAAATTCACTATCATTATTATCCTGCATTAACAGGATAAAGGGCGGTGCAAAATAAGCCTGGTTGAGGCTGCAGTGCATAGGATAGGCCGGAAGAAAAAAAACAATTAATGAAACAAAAAAAATTGCCATTCCTGACGAAGTATTTTGAAGGTTACACATTTGTAAAAATAATTCGCTATGCAATATCCTATATTATATCTATTCATTGTCTGTTTATCTTTGTGAATCCAGGATTAAATATATCATCTAACAGGTTCCCTATTGCCAATGCCCAATATTGATATTCATAGTACATTGTCTGTCAGTCAGCTAGTAGGTAAATAAATGCTTCATGGGGGTCATCCGTGGTGTAGTGGTTAGAACAACAGCCTTTTATATCCAAGGTCCTGATTCAAAACCCGACAGTTGGTCCTATGATTTTTTAAAGGGAGTAAGTAATCCTTGCTTATCCAATCCTTCTGAAGGGACATAAAATAGTGGTCTCAAGCCTGAGCGATGACAGGTGCTCATTATTGATCCTTATCCTAATTAAACCTGGATAGGCAAAATTTAAGACTCCTACTGTAGCATTGTCCAATTAGCCACAGTGGCATATAGAATATAAACTAATTTTTATTCTGGGACAGGATCCCTGAAGAACAATTGATATGTAAAATTAAGATATACAATGTGTCTGGCCAAAAGGCCAAAGGATCATGATTATTTTTTACAATGGTGTAAGGAAAAAAAAAAGTCCCCTCCGAAGGACGGACTAAGTAAGAATTTTTTACTCCCATTTAAAAATCCTCAAGGCACATGCAGGTTTGAGCCCACCACCTTGGAGGTAGAAGGCTGTTATGCTAAACACTTTGCCTCAGATGACCACCTAAATTTGTTGAACAAAACTAAATATCTGGTGCGCGCAACACAAAACTTTCACTTACCTCTGTTATTTATATCAATTAAAGAATTTTTAAATAAATTGTTAAAGAATTATTTACATTGGATTTTAATAGAAGCATGTGTTTTATTAAATAATCTATTATATTATTATCTACGACTACCAGTTTGTTTTATCGGCTTTTTATCTGTCTCCGTAAACTTTTACAATAGTGTGTATAAGATAATATTTTTCCTAAAATCTTTAGCATTCCAACAGTATATTATACGTGTCCATTTCTGTTGTTAAGTTCAAAAACAAAAAATTACCTTAAAATGTTTTTTTTTGCAGTTATCTCCTTTAGTTAGATATATTTACCTGTTTTTTAGCGATGCTAATCAGATGATATGGTAAATTTCAAAGAAACTAAAAAATTAAAGGTACTTTAGAGGAAGAAATTTGGAAATATCAGCATTTAAGCCCTGTCAGACTATTACAATCAGAATGAAACCTACATGATATTAAAGCCCATCCAATTTTACATCGATATAGCAAGTATAATCAAAAGCGTTAGAGCCGTTTTTGAGACAATCGTAAATAGGTCCAAAATGCTAGAATAAAGTGGCTCTTCTGGATAGCTTATTTTGAAGAAAAAGTTACTGTAACATCTCAGATGTATAATTGTTTTAAATATAAAATTTTAGATTCATAGGACTTTTTATTTTCGCACTGGACATACTACACACACGGACACGGCATACACCTTTTTGCAGGACATGGTCATTTGGACTCAGGAAACCCTAAAACATGTATTTCCGTTGAAAACTGGAATTCAAAAATTTTTATGATCACAATACATTCTCTTACTACATATATTCCATATATAGGTAAGTGAAAGTAAAAATTAATTAACCATGTTAGGTTTGTTCCCACGTTCTTATTACTTTCACTTACCTATATATGAAATATATAGTAAGGGAAAGTATTGCGATCGTAAAAATTTTCTAAATCCAGTTTCCAAGGGAAATACAAGTTTTAGGGTTCCCTGAGTCCAAACTGTTAAACTGATTGTCAAAGATAATAATAGATTAATTATTTAATAAAACAATTTATTTTCTTCTCTAAATGTATTTAAAAATTCTCAAATTGATTTGAACAATGGAGGTAAGTGAAAGTCATGTGTTGCACGCACCAGAATTAAAAAAAAAATCCTATATCTTATATTTGATTTGAAATAACAGTGTTGTTGAGCATGTGTTAGGGAATACAGAAGGTATTGGAACAGTTGGAACTTAAATGATAGAGAAGAAGCATGGCAGATAGGTAGGGAATTCCAGAGAGTAGTAGAGCAAGAAGAAAGAAATGATAAAAAATAGTGATGTTATAATGAACAAACAAATACTTTACCTATATCAGGGAATGAAACATATAAGAGATCCTGAGTCCGTAACAAACCATTTTTGAGATGAGAATAAGGAGTCGATAGATTTTTCATGAATATTTCTTGAACATGGATGTCCATACCATGGTAATAACCTGATACGTTATTCAATTCCACTGTCTTCACGTTGCAATGCTCACCTGTAAATGGAAACAATCTATTAAGCATATTTTCTTAAAACTTATTTTTATAAGAAATCCATAAATGAATAAAGTTGACCAACTATACCTAGTCCTGCCATAAATATTGTTACAAGAAAATAAATAAAGATTTCAACAGAAAAATTAACTTTTTCTAAAACGTCATTAGGATCTAAAATGTATATCTATAGAGACTAAAACAAAAAATTAATTATTCAAAATGCCTCCCTTTTGCCTTGAGACGGGTATTTAATCTCCGTGGTCAGTCATCAATAGCAGCATACAGCACTTCTTGAGAAAAGCACTCAACTGCTCGGACCAATTGTTCAAGGCTTTCCAAGTTTTTGTGTACTCTTCAGTTCGGAACAGAGCCGGTAATCTAGTGGGTTGAGATAAGGATTTCCTGAGTGCCAATCCAAGCCAGAGATGAACGCTGAAATGTTCTTATGCAGCCACTGCTGAGTTGACCTAGCCATGAGAGCTGGATCGGAATCCTGTTGGAAAACTCAATGAATACCAGCAGAGTATCTTTTAGAGGCTTGACAACCGGTTCCAAAATATCGCCCTAATAGCTTTCAGCGTTTTTCGCAATAATGGAACTTTGCGGTGCCATCAAAGCAAACTTCTCACAAAACCATCACTGAAAAAGGGTGATGATATATTTCCACTCTTCTAATGACTTCCTGGACTTCTTTAGAGATTTTTGCATAAACACCACCATTTGGGTGATTAAATTATTCTTGGATTGTAAAAATGTTCCCATCGCTAAAAAAATCTCTCTTGATGAAGAAAACTGGTGTAACGGCCAAGGAGCACATAGAATCCATCTACTATAATTAGTTTTTTCCAGTCATTCTTCGAAGTGCACCCATCCGAAGGTCACTTTTTATTATGCGACGCATTAATCTGAGAAAGATTCCCATTTCCCGAGACATGTGTTGTTTTCGTATGGGATTTCTTCTGATTGAGCAGCCATTGCTCTAACAGAATTTGCCGTTTTCATAATGTGGGAATTACCCGGTCGAGGTCTGTCACATATAGATTAGGTCTCAGTACATCCATTTATAGAGGGGTACACGAACATACGGCTGATAGCCAAAGGTTTCAAAATGTTGAAAATATCTGACCTACATTTTCCAACTTTGTGTAAGGCTATAATAGGTATTCAGTTTTCTTTATCACCCCACTCCATATTAACAGAAAAAAAAAAAAAAACCTGTACCACTACAACCCATGAAGGGTCTTGGGCTCAGTACATATAGAGATTCGTACTGTTTCTAGGCCAACGGCAGTGCAATGAGGTGATTAGGCCTTAATCGCGCTCAGCCGCCAGGTTTTTCCCCATTAATTTGGGTACCCACTTTTAGAGGCTGGGTCTGCCCCAGGAGGGTCTCCATATCCTAGGGTCCCCCCCCGACTGAATTAACAGAATAAATAATATTCTGCCAGAGCCGGGATTCGAACCCAGGACCCGAGCACAGTAGACTAGCGCTCTATCCACTAGACCACGCCGCTCCCCCATATTAACAGAGTGAAAGAAAAATACAAACTAATAAATTTGGATTGTATACAAGAAGTATAAGAAGAGACCAATGCATATTGGCAGAGTAGAGGTCCGAATAGGCTTTATGATAATCATGTGAATAAGCCTTTCGAAGTCAAATGGGAGCTTTAAGGATTTGTCTAGTAATTGTTACAGTAGTCAAAAACAGCAAAATACAAACTTTAGTAAACTAGATTACACATAACAGTGAAATCTTGCTATAAGATAGCATCCATAGATGAATTCTTTCAACAAGCTTCAAAATTATGCCAAACAAAATGTGAAAGAAAGGATTTATCAAAGGTTGTTCTGGCAGGAGAGTCAAAATTAGAACAGTCTCAAACAAGGAAAAGGGAAAAAAGTTTTGAACAATTTGTTAGGGTTGTAAAGAAGTGTTTAAGTGATATCAGAGAGAACACATGGTTATAATACATACTAGATAAAAATAGTATAAAATGAATATCACTAAACTATTAAGGTTAGAAATGGAATATTCTTTCGTGACAAGGTAATAATTATTATTGGTAAAATATAGGACCTCAAGGTAGCCAGTAATAAGTAATGCATGAATATTAGAGCATTTAACTGTGCTTAAAAGTACTAAATATAACATAAGAAATGCCTTATGTGTGATGATAAATAAACTACCTTAGAAACAAACTTTGAAATATTTTTAAATCAAGGTAATAAGCTGTAACATGAGCAATTTAGTAAAACAATCTAGGCCTGGAAGCAAAAAATAAAGAAATTTATGGTATGAAACTTGGTTAAATATATTCAAGAATCCATACCGACTATAGAAGAAATACATCTTAAAAATTTCTCCCTTTGTATAGCTCTGCTTTGTTGTTCATCTTCCAGATTTTCATCAGTTTTTTCGTTGTTAACATCACAACTGACTGACATTTCACATGAAATGATCCGAATTGGATTTGAGATTCAAATTTTCAGAAGACGAAATGTCATGAGCTTTTTATATTACAAAGAGGTATGCGAATGGTTCTTAAAACTTTAATAAAGAGAATGTTTAAGGTACCGAATTTGACACTATTGAACTATATTTAACTATTTAAAAAAGGATTTTAGAGACAGATTTCAGATAATGAATTGGAAACCGTTTAATTGGTATATCAAGAAACTCTGTATTGCTAAAAATTGTTTTTCAGATGAAAATGGTTTTAGGTCGTAATGATTAGTTGGAACAATAATGTTTCGGATACAATTTGTATAGCTTACAGCATACTTATTGCTCGTTTAATACTTGTTTATTTGTTTATTTATTTAACGTCACTTTATGCTACTATGGCTTTAAACGGACGATGCTACAGTGGGAGTCCTAATTTTGCCTATCCAGGTTTTATTAGGATAGGGATCTTTAACGAGTACCTGACATCGCACAGGCTCGGGACCACCTTTTAACGTCCCATCCGATGGACGGCGTAACTAAGGATTTTTTACTCCCATTAAAAAATCCTAGGACCACCTGCGGGTTTGAACCCGTGAACTTTTGCATAGAAGGCTGTTACGCTAACCACCCAGCTACAAGTGATCCCGCTCGTTTAATACTTTGCAATCCATATTATGGTCGTTAAACTTTGTATGAAAATTTCATTTTCAAGTTTATAAGTATTTTAGGTTTAAGATCAGATTAGCTCATTTCAAATATTAAGGAAAACTTTTGTTGCTAAAAACATTAGACATGTTAGGAAAAAAAGTTTCGTCTACGCTTTGTACTTTATTTCTTGGTTGAACCAATTCTTCTAGCATCGGAGATGGCTCTATAACTGTTGTTACAGTGTCCAGGAAAGTTCGAAAATGTACCAATCTATAGGTTAATTCCCACGCCCTCCTTCTAGACTAAACTGTTACTGATCTAGGGTCTGTGTTCAAATGCTTTTGCATGTCTCCAGTTTGATTAAATCCACAATCCCGTGACCATTCAGAGGTTTGTTTCATGCTCCAAATGTTCCATTCTTTTATTTTAGGCGCACCAAAACGAAATAATGTACTGGACATGTTTTGGCAGAGGGACATGTGTTGTGTGAAAGAACCTGTTATACCTGAAATCTGAATTCTCAAATCATTAACTGTCATTTCACCTAATAGGTTTAATACTATACATGATAGAATATCTTTGTATCCTATGCTTTCGACCATTTCACTGTGTCTGTGTACTTCAAAGACCTGCCAAGGTCAGTTCTAACAAGGTCAAGTCTAACAAGCATCAACAACTATAAGCAATACTCTAATGTTAGCTGACAAGCTGGGAGAAATATTACGAAGCCCAGTATAAACTCTACTTAGAGCAGTCCTTACGGTTGATATACTTACCTATTTGCTAAGAGATAAGGCATGGCATACGCAATAAACTTCTTTTTTTCCAACAGCTCTCGGCAGCATTAAAAAAAAGTATTCTGCCCTCGCTCTGCTGGGTCACTTAAAAAAAATCTAGTGCGCGCAACACACTACTTTTACTTACCTCCTTTTTAAAATCGATTAAAGAATTTTTAAATACAGTGAGAGAAAAATGAGTGAAACCATTAAAGAATTAATTAAATGTAATGTCTGTAGAAACATGTGTTTTATTAAAAAATATATTATATTATTATCTAAAATAATCACTTAGTTTTATCGGCTTTTCATCACTCTCTATTAACTTTTCAAAGTTTATGTATAAGATAATATTTTTTATAAAATCTTTAGCTTTCAACGGTATAATATACATGTATATTACTGTTTTTATGTTCAAAAACAAAAAATTGCATTAAACAAATATTTTTTAGTTTTCTCCTATAGTTGTTTTTCAAATTCGCACATCTTACATATTTAGCTGTTATTTATCAATGATAACAAGATAATACGGTTATTTTTATAGAATCTACAAAATCAAAGGTACTTTAGAGGAAGAAAATATCGGCATTTAAGCCCTGTCAGACTATTTTAAATAGAATGAAACCTATATGATGTTAAAGCCTATTAAAGTTTACATTGATACAGCGAGTTTAATCAAAATCGTTAGAGCCGTTTTCGAGAAAATCGAAAAAAGGTGCAAAATGTATGGTATAAAGTGGCTCTTCTGGTAAGCTGATTTTGATGAAAAAGAACTTGTAATGTCTCGGGCGTATATTTGTCTTAAATATGAAATTTCAGTTTCATAGGAATTTTCGTTTCCGCCCTGGAGTTACCACACACAGACCTTTTTATTGGACTTGGTCATTTGGACTCAGGAGACCCTAAAACGTGTATTTCCGTTGAAAACTGGAATTCGTAAATTTTCACGATCGCAATACTTTCCCTTACTATATATTTCATATATAGGTAAGTGAAAGTAATAAGAACGTGGGAAAAAACCTAAAAATGCATTGGTTTAATTTCATCAAAGAGAAAAAATTAATAAATTGAGATATTATTTAAATTAAAATTGTGATGCTCTGTATTAAAATATCTGAAAATGTTAGGTGTTTTAGGTATCATATCAATATTAGTGTAATCGATTTTCCATCATGAAGTTATAAGTTCTTTGGCGGGTCTTTGTTCCCTGGTTTGAATCAAAACTTAAGGAGGGTAATTTCAGATTGGAAGTTATGTTTTGTTTTAGTTGAAAATACAATTTCAAACATGTATGTTATTTTACAAATATTATTTTAACTATAATCTTACGTTAGAATTATTTGTGTTTCAAGTTTTTATCTTGTTATTTCCATGTAATAGCTCTACACCCTTATAACTTCTTTCTTAGCTTCATTTTTCTGACACCCTTTGTTATTTATGTGGGTTTTTTTCGAGAATTCTTATTCATTTTTAGGTCTAGAAAATTTATAACTTATTAATTATGTCTCATGTTTAGGTTCCTTTTTTGTTTAAAATTATAAACCCATTTTGATCAATTTAAAATAATTATTATTAGTTTTTATTAATTGTATGCAATGACAGTCAATGAAATGCCCGATACACAGTTTAATGTGTGTTAACTGGATACTAATTCCCTTACTTTTTTTTATCCTTCCTTTCTTGCTTAATAAAAAATACACATGTTTCAAATACATTTGGTTAAGTAAAAATTTACTTATAAAGTTTTGTTGTGTTTACTATGTTATTATTTTGACTAATTCAGTTTCAGATTTAAAAGTCCACCATCTTATAAAATATTTAAATATATTTTATTTTTTTAGGAGTGCTTTGGAAGATAATTCTTCAAGTTCCAGTGATTCTTCGAGTGAAGATGATGAGAATACAAAATTAATCAGAGAGGCAGCTCAGTGTGATTATGTAAATAAGTTATATAGTAATACATTTGATGATAACTGTATCGAAAAACCAAAAAAAAAATTTAAATCCGATTCTAAAAGCGAAGAAACTACCATTTCTAGTCATCAGGTGTTTCTAGCTAAGAGACTGAATGAAAGACTTGATAACCTCATTAAAGTTGTCGACATTCCAGTTTCCGCCCCAAAGAATTCTTCTTCGCCTTCGACGGGAATAAGACTTTTTAATGATTCAATTTTAATTGACGAAGTTCAAGAAGAGATTGAAGAAATAAGGAAATGTCCTATCGACTCTAATATCTTGAGCTATAAAGAGTACGTTGCAAGAGCAAAAGAAGTAGCGGTTACTTGCGATTGGGTTTTGTCTAAAGCTAATACTAGTCTGTGGTCTTCTAACAAACAACCTAAAATAATTAATTTGAAAGTTGCCAAGAAATTGCCCGAAGAGAAACTTGAATGTGATATTGTTTCTAAGATCAACATACCTGATAAGTTCCGCCTAATTTAAGATGTTTAATATTATACCATGCCTATAGTATAATATCTAGATATATAAAAATAAATCCCTATTTCCCTTGGTCTCGGTATCAAGCGTTAATGACTGGACCAATTTCGCTAATTTTTTTTTTTTTTTTTCTAATTGTCAGGAGAAGGATCTTACGAAAAAAAAAATTAAGAAAGTTTTGTGGAACATTAGAAAACTTTATATGATTGTTAACTTTTCTTTAATTATCTAAGTTAATATTAATGTATCTTCTAGCATATGAACAAAAAAAGATAATATTTGAAATTAGCAGCCAGGAGTGAGTGTACTATAAAAAGTTGTTCCAATAATCTACAATATAATAACCATAACCCTTATTATATCTATTTATTTTTATAGATTCAGGATCAAATATATCATCCAACTAGTTCCTTAATTCCCATGCTCTGGAAATCATATTCATAAATAAGACAGATCGTCTGTCGGGTCAGTTAGTATAATAGAAATATTACACCATGCTTAAGATGGGTGGACAATATGGAGGTATATCTCCACTGAAATGGGTGTGAGATTATTACATGATTAGGGAAGGCAGATATGAGTGAAAAAAATATCCTTAAATAATTTTAGTGCCAGTTAATTAGTTATTTATTATTTGAGGGGTTTTATTCCTGGGACAATTCTCTTTAGAACTATACATAAGGAAATTATAAATGGGTTTTATACTTCTACCATTATTATTTTTCTATTGGCTTGTAAAATAAGTTTGTAGCCTTTTTCAGTATTTCAATTTAATCCTCTCTGTGTTTATAAAATTATGTTTACTTGGTCAATAATGTTAACATATTCTAAAAAAATATTAGTTAAGGTGCTTTTATAAATCAGTTTCAACCGACATTCCTTATATTGAGTGTTATTTTGCTTGCTCAAAATGAAAGTGAAAAAACTCATTTTCGTCATTTAATGATTTTTTATTACCGGAAATTAAAATCCGCTGTACAGAGGATTAAAAAATTTTGCAGTGTATTTGGTGATGATGCCTTAGGAGAATCAGTGGTTTGCTCGTTTCAGAACCAGAAATTTTGATTTGGAAGACGTGCCAAGTGCTCGGGTCCTCCTTGAACTGTTGATGATGATCAATTCAAGAATAATTGATAAAAAAATATGTAATTTTTTAATAAACAACCCAATCATAGAATTAATTAAAATATTTACAAGAATCTTAAGTTTTTATTGAAATGATCAGTAAAAAATGCTACAAACTTATTTTACATCCCCATATTTACAAATTTCAATTAAAAACTGAAACATCAGGCAGAAGTTTTAGGACATTTAATGGGCAGGAAGTAATTAAATAGACGGGATTTAAAGATCTGAATATTTATAATGGCATAACAACTATTGGATTTCATATTTTCTATCATTTTAATTATATTTAATAATAAAATTTATTGTAAATATTTATATTTATGAATTAAAAATTTTATATTGTAAAATTTCAAAAACTGTTTTGTAAAAAGATTTTAATAAATAAAATTATATTTTTCTGTTTTATTTCTATTTTTTATTTTTAAAAATCCTTCACGTATTCATGAAGCAATGCACTTAACTTAAATTAAATGTAGTTCTGATTTCAATCAAAATCTTAGAAAGTATATTTATTTCTACTTATACTTTCTCCATTTCTGTTTAACAGTAATCTATTTATCAAAATTACATTAATGAAATTAATTTAAAAAATAGAAACTGCGTATTAATTTTTTCCAAGGAAGTTTTTGAAAAATAAGAAAATATACTCTAAATAAGAAAATTTATTTTTATTTTTTTTGATTTTTCGGCTTAAATCTTATTGTTTAAACTTTAATTGATTGTTTTTGGATTATCTTTCTCAATCACACTGAAGATGCTTTAAGATTTAGCCTGAAATGTCTTCTTACTTGAAACTTTTAAATAACTGTATCCTCCAACCACTTCTATAATTAATTCCTCTGTGAACAATTCTTCCATCATTGTGAATATAAAAATATATTCATTTAGAGTATGTATGTGACAAAGAGAAGTTATGATTATAAAAGCCAATAAGAAACCAATAAATAACAGAAACAATTATAAACTATTATATCTAATATTGTTTAATAAGATTTTTTTATTAAAGATTGTTCATGTGGTGGTTAGTGAATTTTTATCCAAAATAATATTCATTTTATTATTAAACAATTAGTAGATCAAAATTGAGATTCTTTATCAGTACTAAAGAGTAACAAGATAGAGTAAAAAGCTTTGTATAAAGAAATATACGAAAAAATATTGTCAAAAACTTTTTTTTATTTATATTTTATTGAATTTTACAACTGTATACAAAATAAATACAACAAGTAAAAGTGTTGAAATACAATAAAGGGCGTGGAAAAGGCTTGTGAAGAAACTACCCAGTGATAAAACTTCGATGTCTTAGTAGGTAAGTTAGTAGGTGCCGAGGCCATCTTCTTTTCAATCGCCTCTGAGGGTTATCAGGAATATGTGAGGTTAATAGGTTGCAAACAAGAGAAAACCCTAAACATGTGGGTTGGGAGTTTGGAATTGAATGTGGTATATCTGGTACGAGAAAGGTCTGCAACAAATGGGATATTAAGGTCGTTATGGATGATTTTATTTGTGACAAAGTAAGCAGCATTTAAGATTCTGTAAGGATTGGATACGGGAGGAATTAGATGTTTTATTTTGTTTTGATGATGTTGTAACCATTAAATAGTATTAATACTAGAAATATATATATATATATATATATATTATATATATATATATATATATATATATATATATATATATATATATATTTGAGGATTGGAGTAAGGATTGGATACGGGAGGAATTAGATGGTTTAGTAGTGTCCCAAAGCTCAATCCCACATGTCCATATAGGCCTGATAATGATAACATATATGAGCTTTTTGTATAGAGTGGAAGTTTTGAACGTTTGTCAAGTAAGTGTTGTAGTAACCGGTATCTATGAGTAGTTTCTTGTCGTTTAAGTCTTGTATGAGGATTCCAAGTTAGACGTTTGTCAAGATGGAGTCCTAGGTATCGGATTATTTCTACAGTAGTGAGTGGGGTGTTATTAAAGGAAACAGTGGGACAGAAGAAGGGTAAAGGAAATTTAGTGAGATTTGGTAGGATTAATTTTGATTCTCCAGTTCTGACACCTGACGCTGACGCTGATCTCGGGGGCTTGGGCTTGACCGGTGAACATTGGACGAGTCTGTGCAGGCGAAGTTTGGTGGTATCGGCATCGAACCTTCGGGTTCGGTTAAGCCTGTTATTATTAGTTCTGACACCATTCCTTGATGGCTGTGAGGTGGGGAAGAAGGATTTGGGATGCTGTGGTTGGGTCATTATGGACTGATAACACACTTGTGTCATCCATGTAGGTATTGAGGACAGTGCTAGGATGGAGTGGAATATCAGCCGTATAAAGGATTGGACTTAAGATACTACCTTGAGGTACACCAGCCGACTGAGCTAATATCAGAGAGTAAGAAAAATTATGGTTTACTTTAAAGGTTCTTTTATTGAGGTAGGATTGGATTAAAAGGAAATATGTAGAAGGAATGAGTCAAAAAAATAAAATAAAAATTGACTATCTCCCAAACCACCACACCCTTTGCTTTAGCGTGATTGTGTTTATACAATCAGCTGTTTAATTTCTAGTTTCAATAGATACCACAATTGAAGTTTTGATTTGGTATTTTACCTATAGTATGTATAATAGTCCTACATAATGATTTCCTTCAAACTTTCATGAGATACAATAATAATGTTATAAAGGCAATCTTGATAATATAATTACTTGTTTTCATAATAATATTCTTATAATAAATAACCAAAAAAGGAAGCCTATAGCTATCCCACAAGACAAAGGTTGAGTTCAAATCCCAGTCCCACTAGGAATTGTTTTAGAAAATAATTAAAAACACAGCACAATGATTTATTATTTCCAAACACAATGATTTATTATTAATTACACAATGATTTATTATTTCCAAATAACTATTAGGGTATAACTGTTTATATAGCTGTTTACAGGTAATTAAATAATATGAAAAGTAATAATAATCAAAGGAAAACGGTCTATTTCTACTTCTATTTCCAAAACGCTATATCTCTGCTATTTCTGAACTGATTTCTATGATTCTTTTTTGTTTCATAGGAAAATCAATTTTCTGTCGAAAAGCAATAACTGTGAAAAATACATTTATAATTTGTGACTTGAATGTATGGAAGAATTTTGTTTTCTTTGTTTATTGCTCTTTACTGATTCTAAAACTCTTTACATTAGCTTTTATCTATTATTGACATGTTGTGGTGATTTTTTTTTTATCTTCACTTATAAGTTTTTCAAATATGTTTCTGCTGAGCTAATACTGATTTTTATGAAAAACATGACAGTTAAATTCATTACTAAATTGTCCAAAAATTAAAAAAAAAAATTAGTATTGATAATATTATAACAATAATTGATAATAATATTTTTTAGAAAAGTTTGTTTATTCATTTAACGTCCTTTATGCTAATTGGATGATGCTACAGTGGGAGTCCTAAATTTCGCCTATTCAGGTTTTATTAGAATAAGGATCAATAATGAGTACCTGACATGGCACAGGCTCAAGACCATCTGCCAGGTTTAAACTCATGACCTCAGGCATAGAATGCTCTTATGCTAACCACTGCACCATAAGTGTTTCTATTTTAGAAATGTTTTATTTTTGCTTAAACTGAATGATAATTAAAAAAAAAAAAAAAAAAAAAAAAATATATATATATATATATATATATATATATATATATATATATATATATTAAGCCTTTAAAAAGTGGCTTCTTTTTGTAAATTAATACATTTTTATTATTCATTATCAGTAAGGAGCATTGACAACAAATAGCCATGTTTTAAACACATTATCTACTTCATTAACTACCATCTAACCTTCTGTATCCCATAAACATAAATAAAAAAAATACAAGCACATAATACATATTTATTTACAACTAATTTATTAACCTAAAGTGCCAAGTAAATCCCTGCCTGATATGGTTGTATAACTTATACAATTTCACTGATTTAATGATTCTTTATATTGAAATATCAATTCTTTATTCATTTAGTTGCTGTAATTTATTCTAGTGACTATGGTTATTATTATTAATACTAATCCCACCAGAAGTACAAAATATATTATTTATTTAAAAATTAACTGAGCTAGTTAATCAAATTAGGTTCATTTCCTCTCTGCTAATGAAACTGGCAGAACGTGCACAGTATATTATTTTCATTCAAATATTTCAGAAATCAAGGAGTCAGACATTTGTTCCAACACAACTTTTGAATTATGCGAGCATTGCACATGGATAGGAAACTAAAGAAATGCACATAACTGAAATCCATGATCAGTAAAAATTTGTGAATGCAGTGAAAAGGAATCAGCAATAGCCTAAGAGAGGATGCGGGAATGAATTTACAATATATGACATTTTATACCTGATCAAGATTGATTACCTAAGTAAAACTGAAAAAGATACTTGGCCAATGACTAAACACAACTTTAACAACTGAATTAATTAATATCTTTATTATTTAAATAAAGATATTGGTCAATAACTAACTGACTTCAAATATACAGATAAAATGGCTACTATCTCATATTTTTTTGGAAAACAATTTTATTTTTTCTAATCTATTTTTTTATAATTATTGTGATCCTATTACTTTAAAAGTCTTTTGGCTTAAAAAGTTCCTGTAGGTTCTTTCACCATCCTCAACTCCTACTTTACAGTTATAAGTACTTTTAATTGAAGTGATTTATTAACTTATCTTAGTTATACTTAACTACCATTGTGCTCTTCATGTGAGACACTAGTTTCCAAAACATATTAGAGGAAAATTTTTATAAAATTTATATTTTATTCCAGCACACTAATGCTATTAAAATATTTTTAATGCAAAAAGAACCAAACACATTTATGAGAGATTTTTGTCCTTCCAGTAAAATTTTGTAAAATGGATTTGCATAGTATCTATAGGGAGTCATTGTCTCTTTTGTGTTATTTCACCTCTAACACCACTGATCCCATTTTTCTTGAAGTGTCACATATGTATTTTATATTTTTACTCAAAAATTTTTAAATGAAAATAATTATTTAGCTATGCATTAGCTCGCTCTACCGAAGGAATCGGTTCTCAAGAACTTATGATTTATCCTGCTCACTTGAGCGTTGTGATTTTTAATAAACTGTTTCCTGATGAGATTCAAAGGCGATTGAGTTGTCACATCTGTCTTGAGCCTGACTTCTTTTTCATCCGAG
Source organism: Piezodorus guildinii (assembly GCA_023052935.1). NCBI lineage: Eukaryota > Metazoa > Arthropoda > Insecta > Hemiptera > Pentatomidae > Piezodorus > Piezodorus guildinii. The sequence continues at coordinate 92,855,203 of CM041294.1, forward strand.
TCTCCGCCTCCTTGATTGTGATCTGATTCTATTTCAGGCAGGGCATCAACATCATTTACATGGCCGTAAGAGACTGATAGTGCAGTGTTCATAACTTTACCAAAGATCCTAAGGCTGTTTGATGCAGCCAAAGTTCCTGCAAAATTGAAATAAGATTTTAATGCATTTACAGCGGTTCACTGTCTTTTAAAATCTATTGTAAACTATTTCTTATCATTCTAAATTAGAATACATAAGTATAAGGATGTCCAATAAGTTTTTCTCAATGATATTTTTGTATGAAGCATCAACAATTTTGGAAAGAGGGCATAATGAGGCATTCTGAAGGAGTAGGATTTTTGTTTAATCTTGTGCTACATAAGTCACTACAAACTATTGTATCTGGTGGAAGTCTAGCATCTCGCTTATGTGGTTCTCGCCAGAAGTGAGAAGGCATTAAATGAAATTCAGCAAAAGATTGTGCAAAAAGTTAAATGGTGGGTCTTGAGATAAATCAACCTAAAACCAAATACATGGTAGCATCAAGCTCTGAGGCAAGAAGAAAGCAAGATTTTAGGTATCATGGCTACACACTCGAAGCTGTTTATTGCTTCATGTACATTGGCACAGAGATAAATAGTGTCGTTCGGGTAAGTGACAAGATTATTAGAAGAACAATGGGTGGCATATTACGGTATCTCCAGGTTGATGAAATCTGTCCTGCTGTAAAAATGCATAATGCTCCAATTATATGAGACCGTAATCAGGCCTATTGTGTGATATGACACAGAGACATTGACATTTAAAGTAGCCAACCAGTAAGCCATTAGAATAATCGAAAGGAACATTATGAGATGTACTTTCGGTCCAATAAATGAACAAGGCACAAGGCATGTAAGGTATAACCAAAAATTGGATGACCTGATTGATGCAGCATGAATATATTCGAAGGTTCATTAAACCTAGAAGAATTAGTTGGCTGGCTCATATTGAGTGAATGGCAGATAAAAGAAGTCCAAAAAAAGTTCTTTGCAAATCATTTGCAGGAAAAAGAAAGAGTGGAAGGCCACGTAAATGGTGTATTAAGGACTTAGAAGAGGACCTCACTATAATTGGAGTGACCAACTGAAAGAGACGGGCCATGGACAGAGAAGAATGGTGAAACATTGTTGTAGAGGCCAAAGCTCATCTTGGACTGTAGAGCCTTATTTTATTATTATTAATTTAGTATTTTTTTCTTTCTAATGGTTCCTATATTATAAATTTATATCCATTTTTTTTTTTAATGATTTTGTCAATATTTAAAAACATTTTATTATCTTCTAACTTCATAAGAAACAGTTTCATTCTTACATTATACTATATAAATAGTGTTCCCGTAACGTGTATGATCAATTCAATTAATGTGCCACAAGCACATGGTAATGATATGGTAATATAAAATATATGGTAAGAACAGAAGCTTAAGTATAGCAGAAGTGAGCAACACTCCACACCATTTCTTTATTCTGAGTGAGTTGGTATATGGATGGGGTAGAGAAAGAAAAGGTCGCCCTTGGCTGAACGACAAGGCGGCGATAATGAAGAGATGGACTGAGAAGGCTATCAATAGAATCTCAAGATGTAAACATGAAGCTCAACTAAATCCAAATTGTAATCCATAACCTTTACCTTTGTTTCAAATACGCCAATATTTAATTCCATCAGTTTTTTCACTCATTCAATTTAATACAGTCCACTAGTTCTAGCTACCTCTTGGTCTAGGCCTTATCATTCTACATAATAATGGTTTAACTATAGTTTTGCTTATTTTTGCACAACTTTTCCTCTAATAGAAGCCATTTTCAAGTCATTAGTTATGTTAATAACTGCAAGTTTTTACATAGTTAATTGTTGTTCTAGCCTCCTATCCTGGGTCTTTTGTTATTAAAAAAAAAAAATCATCTACATTTGCTAATCAAAATAAATTAAGTTAAAAATTTGTTGACTACTGATGTCATGAATAATCATTTGGACATTTGCTTAAAATGCCTAAGATACAATTATTCGGATACAAGGTCTAGTAATTAATTTTAAAATACAAAAGGAAATGCCTTCATTATCAAAATGTTAAACATATTAAAACAGATTAATTTACTGGACCTCTGGGAGGCATAATGGATTAATATCGGTTTGAAAATAACATTGTAGGCTTATGATTTGAATTAAATTTAACTGTATATTCAAATGTTTTTTAATATCAGCTGACTCTAAATACTATTACATGGCTTAAATGTAGAATTTTCAAATCAAGTAGCTGTAACTTTGTTTATCTGAAATGATCAGATGTCACTCATTGACAGCAGTAATGAAACATTTACAAACATGAAATAATTAATATACCTCTTGGAAGGTAAACATTTCAGAAATTCTTTCATCCAAAATGATGCTTAAAAATTGTGATATTTAAAGTCATATTTTGAAAGAAGAAAAATATCTGTCCATTGTCCATATTTAAACTCTCTTATCAATTCATTTATTTTTAATATTGTTCAACTCAATCATCTACTAAAAATTGGTTTTTTTTTTTTTTTTTGTTTCACATATATCCATCCATAATTATAAATAGTAATTAATTATGTTCCTTTTGTCTGTTGCCCAGACATGTATATTTCAAGACTACATGCCTCCAATTCTTAAGAAACAATTAAATTTAATTTAATTTTAGTCCCAGAATAAAATTATTTACTATTTCTATTGTTCTATTGTCATTTATTCATGTAATGCCTCTTTATGCTACTGTGACCAATCGGAAGATGCTACAGTGGGGGTCCTAAATTTTGCCCATCTAGATATAATGAGGATAGGGATCAGATTTGTTTTACAAACATTTCCAGCTTACCAGAAGTGGATATGAGACCTCCAGTCTTCATTCCAGTCAAGAAGTTGAGTTTCTTCATAAGTCCCCTGGAATCTCTAGTTGGATCGTTTGTATCATTTTTTATTTTCTCTGGTAGTACCGAGTTGTCATTATTGTCTTCAATGATGTTAATCGCAGTTCCATTTTCTTCACCTCTCAGTTCCACTGGTTGTTGTATGCTTCTCAGCAAAGCAAAATCTAAAGAGGTAAAAAAAAAAAGACTTTGGTCAGTAATCTATATTTTACAATAATAATAAAAATTTTAGAAACAAATATTATGATGGAAGAATGGTTGACTGTAAGTATAAATAGAGCATAACTTGGTCGGGGGTGCAGACATCTAAACAATTAAATTAAGTTTACTTAATTAAAGTATTTCAATGACTGCATGGTTAAAATCCAATGGTCAGTACCATGGTTTTGTTAAGTTTCTTACTACTATAAAAATGCAAGATAAATTATTATAATATTTTTGATTTTCGTGATTTTTTGACCAGTTATTCCCTATCCTGTTGTGAATATAAAACCATAAATAAAAAAATTTTCTAGCCAATACTTTGAGTGTTGCAGCCGTTTTAAGTCAGCTTGATGGGCAAAAACATGTGATGGGAAAACCTTTCTAATTCCTGTAATTTTTACTTTTACATTCCTGTGTATGAAATATATCTTACACTCAGCTCATGAGATGCGGGCCACTCTAACAAGAAAAGTAATATTTGATGTATTATCTTTCGAAAGCAAACTAAATTTCATTCTATCATACTTATTATCTAGAGGTATAATCTGTATGAGTTTCATATTTTTTCACTCAGTCCTTTTTGAGTTATTTTACTATAAATATTACTGAGCTGGAAAAAAACCCTTCTGAGAAAATTAAAATTGAATAAAGGATAAAGGTTACAGGATCAAAATTCCTAAAACAGGTAGTGCAATGATAAGGCTATATAAGGAAAAATAATTAAGTATGAAAATCATTTCTAACCTACCTTGTCATTGTGCACCAAAGGTTTCAGTTGGTGTAATTTTTTTTAAACCATTTCTTTGCCTACTTAGATAAAGTTTTGTTGGGACCAAAATTATATAAAATACTCTCATCATAATTGTAGTTTTTGTTTGGTTCTTAAATATGCAAAATTACCGGAATTAATATTTTTTAAAGAAAACGTTATTTTAACAGTTGAGAGAATTTTATAACTCTGGAACCAGCTTAGCCTCAAAAACCAAATTTATACCACTTAAGCAAATTGTATAGATAGGTAATCTGTATTAGTTTCATAATTTTTCACTGAGTCCCTTTTGAGATATTTCCGTGTAAACATCTCGAAAAATGAATTTTTGCCAATTTTGAAACTTCATATACAAAAAAGGACTATGTTCTCAAGATCGGAATTTGTACAGTTTGTAGGAATATCACTAAGCTATAAAGGAAAAAATAATCAAAGGTGAGTCTCTTTTCCTTTATATACTTTCCTCTCGTTAAAAGTCTCGTTTTTTTATTCATTTTCGAGAATTGTTTAAGCATCTTTCTTCGCTATTTAGGAAATGAGTCATAGGGACAAACATACAATGTCCTTATCTTATTTTTAATTTTTGTTTTTATTTGATATCTAAAAAATTCCAGGAATTAGAAAGATTTCCCATCACATGTTTTTGCCCGCGGAGCTGACTTAAAACGGCTGCAACACTCAAAGTATTAGACAGAAATTTTTTTAATTTATATATTTATAGTATATACACTTTTAAAATATGAAATTTCCGTTTTTTAATCTGTGTCAGACTACTTCAATCAGAATGAAATTATCATTTTCGAGCTAGACTCGCACACAGACCTTTTTGCGGGACTTGGTCATTTGGACTCAGGAGAAGTTAAAACGTGTATTTCCGATGAAAACTGTAATTTGAAAAATATCACGATCGCAATACTTTCCCCTTACCATCTATTTCTTGTATAGGTAAGTGAAAGTAAAAATTATAGATTCCTTCCCTCGCCGCCGACAACTAAAACTTATTATGCGCTATATAGCTTTTTTCAGTCAAATTCATAATTTTTTCAATCGAATTCATAATTTTTTCAATCAAATTCATAATTTTTTCAGTCAATTTCATAATTTCTTGTACCCATTTTATTCAGTCAATTTAATGAGGTTTTGCTACCAAGAACATAACATTTTTATTAAATCTTATTGTTGTCAATCCATTTAACGTCACTTTATGTTACTGTGCTTAATCCGACGGTGCAGCGGGAGTCTTAAGTTTTGCCTATCCAGGTTTACTTAAGATAGGGATCTTTTACGAGTTCCACTTTTTAAATCTTTTAAGAGTCACCTGTGGCGCACAAATTTAGGGCGATCTGCTGGTTTTGTACTTGCGACCTTAAGCATAGAAGGCTGTTATGCTAACCACTACTCCACAGGTGACCCTCAATGCATTCAACAAGGTGTTTGAACCTGCCGGGTTTGAACCCGTGACCTTGGGCATATTAATCTTTAACGCCTTGCTGAATGCATCCAGGGTCACCTGTGGAGTAGTGGCTAGCATTACAGCCTTTTTTAAAGAACGAAATAACCATGGATTTTTACTCCCTAAAAGCAAATATAGGGCCATCTAAGAAATTACATCGGCTATTTAAATATCTCGTTTCAGGGTGCTTGTGGTCACACTTCAGAATCGGCTCAACCAAATTTATGATTTTTTTACTTTTACTCAATTATATATGAAATATACAGTAAGGGAAATTATTGCGATCGTGAAAATTTTCGAATTCCAGTTTTCAGCGGAAATACACGTTTTAGGGTCCTCTGAGTTCAAATGACCAATTCCCGCAAATAGGTCTCTGTCTGTGTTCGTGTATGGTAAGTATAGCACGAAAACGAAAAATCATACAAAACTGAAATTTCATATTTAAGACAACGATATGCCAGAAATGTTACATCAACTTTTTCACTAAAATCAGCTCATTTAAGCATTTAAAATAAAGATACATAATATACAGTTGGAAAGCCAAAAATGTTATAAAAAATATTATCTTATATACAAAGTTATAAAAGATAATGTAAAGACAACTTGGGAATAAAATTATTTCGGATAGTTACACGTTATAACTTGATATTGCTATATTATTTTATCTCTAATCATATGTTTTCGACGAAACTGTAAATAAAATTGTATTTAAATTAAATTTTATTTATTAGTTCTTAAATTAATTCTCTTATATTAACTCATTTTACAGTTTTATGGAAGTATAGTTATTATGTTATCCAAGCCCAATAAACCTACCGACGATCCAAATTACTACCGTCCAATTAGCCTTTTTCCATCTTTATCTAAAATATTCGAAAAACTTTTGTTTCGATGTCTAAATTCAATTAATGCCTTTGATATTATTCCAAATTTCCAATACGATTTTAAACAAAACCATTCTACAATACAATAGTGTTACATTAGTGTCAGCTCTTTTCAATAATATTCCAATACCAGTTTCGGACACAGCACGTTATTTATGATTTTACCTTGACAAACGACTGACATGGAAATACCGCCTCACACGAAAAAGAAAAGAACTGAATCAACGATATGGACTTCTTTCGAGATTACTAGACAAGCGTTCAAAATTATCATTGACAAACAAATCAACTATTCCTAAAGTACTGATAAAACCTATTTGGACTCATGTCATAGAGTTATGGGGAACTGCAAAAAAGTCAAACATCAAAATTATCCAATCATTTCAATCAAAATTACTTAGGAAAATTGTAAATGCCCCTTTTTATGTATCTAACGCGACACTACATACTGACCTGGACATTCCACTCGTCATTGCAACTGCCACTGATCGCGACGATAAATTTCACGACAGACTAACACTAAATTCAAACCCGCTGACTCAGAACCTATTCTGCCACAAACCCATATAATCCGCCCAGAAGACTATCCTGGCGCTGGCCTGTTATACTGATAGTTATTAGTTTGTTTTTTAATCTATCTTATGCAGTTTCGCACTTACATAATTTGTTAGCATATTTGCTTATTGTATAAGCAGATAGCAAATACCATTGTACTGTCAAAACATCTATGAATAAATTAATTCTAACAGCCGACGTAAGTGAAAGTCGTGTGTTGCCCGACTAAAAATCCTTAGTTATGCCGTCCTCCGGAGGGGACGTAAAAAAGAAAGATGGTCCCGAGCCTCTGCGATTTCAGAGATTCATTAAAGATTCCTATCCTAATTAAACCTGGATAGGCAAGCTCTAGGACTCCCACTGTAGCATCGTCCGATTAGCCACAGCATAAAATGGTATTAAATTAATAAAAAAAAACTCTAACATTATTCAAAAGTTTTTGAATTTGTTTTAAGAACAGAGCTAAGTGAAAGTGGTTTGTTGCGCGCACCAGATTTTCTTTTCGATTACCGCTGAACCATACCATTTTTTTTTCTTAATATTTTGATAGGGCTTTAGCTAGGCGCCATTAGCCAAATTTTAAAATAATATTTATAAATATCATTATTAGTTAAAATAAAAATAATTCGAAATTATGATTTGATTCTATGATTATCGATAATAAGCTTTGTTTTATAATTTAATACCTGCAGAGTTTATAAAGTGGCCTAACACTACAAGTACAATTATTTTTATTTAACATACTTTTGATTTTAGAGATAGAAAAAGTAGCGTTGGGCAGAATATTTTATGCTTGAGATTACTATATGTTTCGGGTCGTCCTTAACTTGGCACAATTCACAATATTCATCATCTTTTCTATTGATCATATGTTAAGTAAGGCGCCTGAGATCGCATGATTAATTCTTATCCTACACATTGCCCTTATCCATGATCTAGGCGCATTACTGTTACCGAACCATGGTTCCATTGACACAAGCGGGCAGGGAGATTTATAAAACACTATCTGTAACCCGCGGCTTTTCTCGCGAATATTTTATTTTGTCTTTATTAAAATTTGCATACATGCGTTTAAGAGTAGTAACTATAAAAAGCATATGATGGAGCTGTTGTGTTGGGGATGTGGTAACAAAGAAACTACCAATAAACCACACTTTTTTTATTTTTTTTCTTAAGGCGGCAATTCATGGTGAGAAATAGGGTATGTGTAGGTGAGGTGAAAGTACTCTCGCGAGAGTAGAGGGTGGTGAAAACTGCGTGAGAGTAAAAATGTGAAAGTACGCAACAGTACTCGGCCAAATGGCGGATGTGTAAACAGCTGATTATTCAGGAAAGTTGTTGAAAAGGTTGGTTAGCTCTGTTTAGGTTACCGAGTTTTTATGTAAAGATGAATGTTCAATTGATGTTATCTTGTTTTATTAATAATAAGAGTAATGTCTAAAAATGTTTGCGACATTTTTATACAAATTGACTTACTAACCAACTACAAACGTCAACAACACAAGTGACAAGTGATGGGAACATACATGCCACCTATGACAGCAACATTGCTTTGTAAAATCACTTTCAATTTTTTCTATTTCGAATTTTAACGCAAACAAAAAATATTATGAATCTCAAACTATATCACAAAAATTTGTATATATTATAATTTCTAATAGATAACTACAGAATTAAAATATAAGATCCAAACAGTGAAAATATACATATTATTAAATAATGGAATCTAGAAACAAAATTAAATATATATGAACATAAATAAACTATTTTTCGTTAAAGTTTGACCAAAATAATATAACAAATGATATTTTTATTAATTATCGTTATGGAAAGTAAATGAAAGCGTGATATAGTACATCAACTATCACGATATTTACTTCCACCAACTTTCCAGCGCGCTCAACGATGTGAATATCGCCATTTTACCTCACCCACACATACCCTATCACCTTACACATTTACAGCCGACTTAAAGACAGTATACCAACAGACCACCGTTCAAAAATTGTTTATAGAGTCCCTTGCGGAACTCCTAATTGCAACTCTGCCTATATTGGTGAAACCAAAAACCTTCTCAAAGATCGCATCACCCGACACAAATATACAATTTCCTCTAAAAATTCTACCGCTTCAAAACTTTCAGAACATTCCTTAACCCTTAACCATTCCTTTGATTTTGATAAAACATCCATTCTTGCCACTGTTCCCAACCATGACAAACGACTCATTACAGAATGCATTTACATACAACTAGAACCCCTTCCTGTTAATCAAAAGACTGACAAACATAACTTGTCACTAGCTTATTCCCAAATATTAAATTTAATAAAGCATCCCTAGCTCATTTTTTAAACAACCATCTGATCATCTCTTCATAATTTTATTTTTATTTATTTATTATCAATTTTTTATTTATATATTTATTTAATTTTCGTACTCCCCTTTTTTATTTATTTATTTGTTTACCTACTAGATTACTGTTTATTTATCATTTCCTTCGACAGCTCCTTATCGTCATTCGTTATTACCTTATCATCATTCATCATTTATTATCGTCATCCGTTATTACTTAAAATCTTTTAATCTTTACCTCGTCACTATTTCTTACAATTTTATCAAATACTCATAAGTAATAACTCAAGTACTCTCAAGTAATGACTTTTGGCTATTTTTTAACAATCGAATCTGTAAACATAACTTAGCTTCTTGGAATTTTCCTAACGGACATTCTAGTTCTCATATTTTCCGTTCCACGCAATGAGCGTTTTTTAAACTGAGAAACATCACTTCGTAGGCAAAGCTTGCACGTCATGTAAGTATTTTTTCTTATTTATAAGGGTCTTTTTTCATCGCCCATTTCTTTCTCCCCCTTTCCATACTCATATATTTCTCCGTTACATATCCTGACATATAATTATTAGTTTAATATTACATTATTTTAAAATTTAAATTATTATTTTTTATTCATACTGTTTCTCTTTTATAATGACTATATTTTTTTATATATTACCTATACTCTTAACTATGTTTTTAATATATTACCGTCATATATCAACTCATAATTGTTAATATTTAAAATTTTAATTGTTCACATATTTTTCCTTTATCATTTTTTTTTTTTTTCTCATTTACTGAGTCTCTATTTATATATTCTCATTACAATATTATCATCTCAATTATGTCTACTTCCATACTTTATAACTATCATCTTAATTTTGTTTATTTCCATACTTTACAACTGTCACCTTATTTCCATACTTTATAATTGTCATCTTATTATCATTTTACATTTAATATTATTTATGGTCCCATAATTTATTACTGTCATATTATTATTATATACCTAACGCATTATTAAGTCTAATTACATTGGTTGTTATCTTGTTTCTTTTAGCCCTGATGAAGGCCCACATTGTAGGCCGAAACGTCGGCACATAATAAAAATAACTCTTATTTTTAATTGTGTGGTTTTAATTTATGACCGCACCCCCAACCATCTTCCTCATCTAATTTCTCTACGGTCAACAAAACTCCATCATTATGAACCCTATCACCGTGTATCGCCGCCTTTACTGGTGTATTTTCTTGGTGGCTGCGCCCTCAATCCACTTCTTTACCATATAGTGAAAACGGTCAACAGCTACTCCATTATTATAAGTCGTATAAATTTTCAAGAAATATAAATATAATGTTTTGAACAATTACATTTATCAAAGTTGTTTTCAAGTGAAAATATTCCCATTCGTTGTATCAATGTATATCAATCACATTTATGTTGCAAACGTGACTATATACCACGATTACTTTACAGCTAAAATATATTGAGTAATTTTGGGTATGTCTACTTCTACTTTTATATTTAACAGAATAAAATAGCAACTTATTAGTCTAAACTTAGAATTATGATTGATGAGGAAAGTTATTTTATAACAACTTAACCTAATTACTATAATTAATCTAATATAACAATAAATATCTTGTTTCTAATATCGAGGCACATTGAAAAAATAGAACAAAAACTACACTTCATTATTTTTGTTTGCGGTTTGTCGAATTCAATTTGATAAATAAAATAATTTAATTTAAAATTGCTACAAATTACGAAAGATGATGATAGTGACTATGTTGAGGTTATCCAAAAGAAATACAGGTGAAAAGTAATGAGCTACTCTGTTTATGATAAATAAAAAATTATTATTTTATGTCAGATATCAATTTTATTTACTCTATTTACAATAACATACCAGTACCAAGTAGCCACATCCAAATTATTCAGTAATATCGTTTTATCTTGTAAACATATCCGTTTTATATCATCATAACTACTTTGCAACTTAGATCTGTATTTTCTTCAATTGTGGGAGAAGCCTTCCTCCAGAAAAAACGTGTTTTTTTAAGATCTAGTAATCCACTAAGCCCTTTTGTGTTTTGTTTTTTTAAACGAAAGATTAAAACTTTGAATTTTGTTTTTAACTAATAACAATTGAACATGTGTCTACGGTAACCTACACACAAAACATGGTACGATGCTAAATATGCTTAAATATATTTCTTATAAATTGGAATAGTATCTTTGCTAATTGATTCAATTAAGATGATTTTGCTTTCAGGTGGTTAGAAATTTTATTGTCATTCAAATGAGTGCTTATAATTTTACTGGAAACATATAGTGATATGTATTTTATTATAAATGGAAACTATGGAGTGAATGCATATTTTATCTCATCCTCGTCGCCAACTGATATGTATTTTATTATAACTGGAAACTATTTAGTGAATTTATATTTTATCCCATCCTCGTCGCCAACTAATATGTATTTTATTATAACGAAACTATGGGGTGAATGAATATTTTATAAATAAGAACGCATAGAAACTATCAACACACACTTATATTTGAATTAATAACCACATATGTAAATATATGGTAAAGTTACTGGAAATCAGTGTTGCCACAGTGTTGTTTTGCCACAGTGTTGTTTTGCCACAGTTCAGTTGAATTTGGTTTTACGTTTTAGAAAAAACATTTTTCAACCATTTAGAATAGTAATAAAACTATCCTATCTTTTAAGTTGGACCAAAAAACTTACGAAATTTGATCAAAGTCGGTTCAGTAATTTCAGAGTTTTTCGCGAACAAACATTGTGACACGAGATTTTTACATATATAGATAGATTTGTGAACTTTCATGATACACCGTACTCACCCTTGCTTTGCCTGGATTGCACAGAGTAGACCAAACACGCCAGGAGTACGACTGCAGGTATCTCTTGGAACCTCATCTTGTATGAAGTGCTGTATGGCACCCGCACTCCAATATATACCCTCATCTGTAGTTTCCACATGCTTTATGTAACTCGATGTATTTTAATAGTTTTCCAATAATCAACACCTTCGTACACTCACTCACAAAAGTTTTCGTACAGCATGCTTTTAATTTTGCATAGCTATTCATTTTCAACTTAACAATTCCCTAATGCGGGACTTGGTCATTTGGACTCAAACAACCCTAAAACGTGTATTTCCGTTGAAAAATGGAATTCCAAAATTTTCACGATCGTAATACTTTCCCTTGCTATATATTTCATATATAGGTAAGTGAAAGTAAAAATGTTTTAAATTTGTTTAAAATAACAGTTGCTTTGTTGATTTCCTAAAGTGCTAAAATTAGATATAAAAACCCGTGGCGGGTTCTAGGGTAGTTTTTTTATTTTAGGCTTGGGAGGAACCTTTTACTTTTCATAGTATAAAATTAATAGGTATTTATTAGATCTTTTAATACTTATTGTTTAAAATAACAGTTGCTTTGTTGATTTCCTTAGGAGATAAGAGATTATCTTTTAATTTTTATTTTTATCGGTGATAAGATCTCTATTACAGAAAATAATATAATAATTAAGATATGATTACTGAAATTATAAAAATTGGTTGTTTTTTTTTTCCGAAAAAACAAAACAAAAAATTTGATAACGAAAAACATTTGATATTTTTTTAATATTGCAACTTTCTATAAATGATGAATATTAGCTATGACCTAATGAGTCCCGTTGCTTGGCTACGTTATCAGCTGGGTGTGTTGCCTAACGACTGCCCCCATACCACATACTCATTGGATAATTGTTACACTTCAATGGGCTATTAGCTCTCTAATTATACTTTAATTTTTGTGAATATTACATCATTTGGAATTGTTAAGTAAACTTTGTAAACATCAATTCATAAATCACATCATTTCAATGACAAACTAAGCAATGGAGATATAAATGGGCTACACAGGTGGGTTCAGCTAAAAATGATTGTGACAAATAAAATAATCAAATCTGCAGGTGGCCCTACGATTTTTTTATAGGAGTAAATCCTTAGCTATGCCGTCCTCCGTAGGTAATGTAAAAAGGTGGTCCCGAGCCTGTGCGATGTCAGGTACTCGTTAAAGGTCCCAATTCTAGTTAAATCTGGATAGGCATAATTTAGGACTCCCACTGTAGCATCGTCCGATTAGCCATTGCAGTATAAACTGACGTTAAATGAATAAACAAATAAAATGAGTAAAAAAATAAATAAATAAAAAACCTGTACCTCAATAACCCACTCAATACGGCCGAGATCACACTCAAACACCAGATGTTTCCCAAATTTTGGATACCGAGAATGGGTGTGAACCAGGAAGGTCTCACTAACCACCCATCTAGAAATGAAATAGACTTTATAAAATCTAAAATCAAGAAAGGTTTGTTTTGACACTGATTTTGTCTTCCAGAAACACGTACTTAATATTCAAATATCCATTAATGTAGACAGAGTTTGGAAAAAACGACTTACATTTTCATTCTGCCTGCTAACATCCTTTCATTACAGTGCAAAAACTAAAAAAATAAAGTCTTGTAGTATAGACGTATTTTATTTGTTAACTTTGGTTTCAATTTTCTAATATTGAAGTGTATAATTGTACGATATGATTGATTGTATTATGTGACATGCTTGTTAGTCCTAGTAGTTTCAAATATTTAAATTAGTCGATATATGTAACAATGAAATAAATGTGACTAAATAGTGACAATATTTACTTTGATGACCAAAGTGAAATATAGATAAAAAGATATGTGATGATCATATGACCTATATTACTTTAATATGGGATATTGTTTTAATTAGTGTTTATGAAGATGAGGCATTATGGACCACCAAACGTTAAGGAATAATAAATGATTTATTAATGTAATAATAAATAAATAATAATAGAAGAGAAAGTTCCAATAAATCATATAATTTTGGTTTATTAGTTAAAATGATGAACCTTTGTAATTGAACAAAAAAAAATAACACCCTAAAAATTTGAGGGTTTACGTTTCAAGATGCCTTGAACCCGAATAACAAATAAAAAAAATCCGTTTCACCTCATTAATAAATAAATAAATACAAAGAAAAACATTGTTAATTTAATTTATTGCTCTTAGTCGTAGTTCATTAAGAATTAAATTTTCAACAAAATGAAAAAAGAATAATTGAAATTGGTGTAGGCGGAATTTGGTGGTATCGGCACCGAACCTTCGGGTTCGGTAAGCCTATTATTATTATTATTAATTGTTTTTAACCAAAAAAACCGCAAATAATTATATAAAAGAAAAGAAAATAAACCAAAAATTGAAATTTTTTACATAAACACGCTTACAACTCAGTCATTTTTGAGGATAAAGAAAAGGTGTATATAGAGTTTTAGAATCAGTAAAGCGCGATGAATAAAAAAATCATATGTATAATCAAGTAACAGATTATAATAGATATAATTACACCAAAAATCAGTTATTATTGAAGATAGATAAAATCGAAAAGATTTTCGTGATCAAGACAACGCGATGAACAAAGAGCAAAAAAAAAAAAAATTTAATTAAAAAAATTATCTTATATGGTCAAGCCACAACTTATTAGAGATAGGATTCCCTGATAACTCGGTTATTATTGATGATAAAGATAAAATGTAAGGTTTTCTGGAATCAGGAAATTTAATTTGAATTATTTGAATGGAAATCGAAAAAAAGAAAAGAAAATAGTAACGCAGCCCTGTATAAATGCTTTTGGTTTATTATTTTCAATAATCAACCTTTGTAATCGACCAGAAAAAAAATTACCCCTGCTCGAAATTTGAGAGCTTACGTTTAAAAATTTTTTTTCTCCTAATAAATAAATGAATAAATACCAAAATTTTGGACCAAATGAAAAAATCTGGTGCGGGCAACACACGACTTTCACTTACCTCGATTTTTAAAATCAATGAAAGAATTTTCAAATACAGTTAGAGATAAAAATACGTGAAACTATTAAGGAATTAATAAAATTGAATTTATATATAAACATGTGTTTTATTAAAAAATCTATTATATTATTATCTAAAATAATCAGTTAGTTTTATCTTCTTCTCATCACTCTCTATTAACTTCTAAAAGCTTGTGTATGAGATGATATTTTTTCTAAAATCTTTAGCTTTCCAACGGTATATCATACATGTATATTACTGCTCTTATGTTCAAAAACGAAAAATTTCATTAAAAAATATATTTTTTCTGTTTTCTCCTTAGTTGGGTATCGAATTTATTCAATTTATATATTTACCTGTTTTTCATCAGCGCTAACAAGATAATCTAGTTATTATTATTGAATCTAAAAAATTAAAGGTACTTTAGAGGAAGAAAATTTAAAATATCGGCATTTAAGCCCTGTCAGACCATTTTTATCCAAATAAAACCTACATGATATTAAAGCCCATTTAATTTTACATCGATATAGCGAGTTTAATCAAAATCGTCGGAACCGTTTTTGAGAAAATCGAAAAAAGTTGCAAAATGCATGGTATAAAGTGCCTCTTCTGGTAAGCTCATTTTGATGAAAAAAGTTTTGTCACGTCTCGGGCGTATAGTTGTCTTAAATATGAAATTTCAGTTTCATAGGACTTACCGTTTCCGCTCGGGAGTTACCACACACACACACACACACACACACACAGACACACACACACACAGACCTTTTTGCGGGACTTGGTTATTTGGACTCAGGGGACCCTAAAACGTGTATTTCCGTTGAAAACTGGAATTCGAAAATTTTCACGATCGCAATACTTTCCTTACTATATATAGTAAGTGAAAGTAAAAAAGAATCATTGAATTTGGTTAACAACTACCTTAGATATTGCGTTTTGAAATCAGTGGTAGTGTTATAATATAATGCTTTAATTGCCTATCAAGAGCCATATAATCAGTTTTATCCCAATATTGTTATTTGGAAATAATAAAAAAAAAAAAAAAAAAAAAAAAAACCTGTACCACTACAACCCATGAAGGGTCTTGGGCTCAGTACATATAGAGATTCGTACTGTTTCTTGGCCAACGGCAGTGCAATGAGATGATTAGGCCTTGATCGCGCTCAGCCGCCAGGTTTTTTCCCCAATTATTTTGGGTACCCACTTTAAAGAGGCTGGGTCTGCCCCAGGAGGGTCTCCATACCCTAGGGTCGCCCCCAGACTGAATTAACAGAATAAATAATATTCTGCTATAGCCGGGATTCGAACCCAGGACCCGGAGCACAGCAGACTAGCGCTCTATCCACTAGACCACGCCGCTCCCTTAACCACAAATTTTATTTTTATTTTTATTTTTATTTTATTTTTACGCCGCTCCCTTAAAGCCAAATTTAATTTAAAAATCAGAAATTTACGATCTATTCACGTCAGTTTTTTCTGAGCTAATGTTTCTGGGGGATCTTGCAATTCATGCGCAGTACATTTTTTTCTTTCCGATTAGAACATGTTGGAACGGAAAAGATGTACTGCGCCTGATTAGTCTAATCTGTAAACGAAGATAGAACACAACTTTTATGAATAAGTTCATTTCCATAAACCCTCTAAAATCTTGTTCACTGTTTGGCGCATGCTTAACACTTGACTGATCACGGACTTTGGGTTTCAATGTTTTTGCATGTCTTTAGTCTTATATTCATGCTCGAACCTTCTTGGTCTTGGAATTCTTAAAACGTAAAATAAATGTAATGCACATGTTCTGGCAGAAGTCTCAGCTTTGTGGGGAAAACAACTGTTCATAAACGTGAAATATTACAGTTGGCAGCAATGTCAATACCCAATATTGTTTATGGATATGTGTTTCATACAATAAATAAATATCTTTAGTCATACATTGACATTAAGGAATACTATTTATTCAAAGTTTCATATCAACAATCATAATTCGATCATCATTGTTTGTGTGTGCTTGATAGATAAATATTTTGTTATGGGTTCCTGATATAAATTATTTTGTTGAAATATGTTTACAGGCTAAGATTAAATAAAATAAAACCATATTTTAACTTATAATTTGAACTAATAGAAAATAATTTATTCTAGCTTAGTTAGAATTGTGTTAGGATTGGAAAGTACAGAGTCCAGTTTACATCAGGTGAATGCATTAGGCACTGACTCTCTGACAGAACTACAATGCAGGGTTTGAAACTTGTTTTACTTATTTTGCTAAACACTCCTCATAAACAGACAGAAGCAGGTAAAGAAAAATTTCTAAAAATAATCATAATTTGTATTGTTTTTTTTTTCTGTTTATTATTTCATATAAACTTTACTGTATTGAGTTCATTCCAAGTATATTACTGTTACTGTTGAAGTTTTCAAATTGTATTCTCATATAAATTTGATATGATTAATAATACAAATCATATTTGAGAATATTTAAAAATAGTTAAATTTTAGAAAATGACACTTTGAAGATGTAGGGATACTCCAAACGTAGGTGTTTTAAATGTAAATTATAATAAGTAAAATATTTTTTACATATTTAAACAAGCATTATTTACTTCCATCACTTCTTTATTCATTTTAAAACTCTTTACATCTCATTTCTTTTCCTCAATGTTTGGGGTTTTGTCACCAATTTCAAGATATTTTAGGTATAAGAATTCTAAAATAAAGTTATTTTTATGCTAATCAAACTTTATACTAAATATGTGAAATAATTTGAAGTAAAACTAACAAATAGTTGTGAAAAGTGTCTGTGTAACCATCATATTTTTTTCTTTTAAAGTTTTATCAAAAAAGTTTCTCTATGCATAATTCTATCCCAATTTAATGCTGGAACACACTCTAAGAGTTACCTACAATCATATGTTTAAACAAGAACAACTCAGACTTATACTGATATGATCAATCATATACATGTAAATTATTGCTACATATTTAATTGTGAAAGATTTGCCATTTCCCTTATAAATCAGAAAGCCTGTATTATATTCATAGGCTTCTTATCAACTATTCAATATCAAGTGATCAATAAACTAAAAAAAAAGTATGCTGAATTATAGATTACTACTATTATTAGGAGAATTCTGATTATAAAAACGTTATTTCTATGGGGTTAGTCTGAATTAATGAGATATTGTGGTTTTGAGACATGATGATGTTTAAATTGGAGAAAAAGTATTCTTTTATTAGCTATTAATTATGGTTGGCTAGACTAAAGGTTTTGCTTTTTATCTTTCAATAATAATTTGAATGCAATTTTTCTCATGTTTTCATTCCCTTGTTATTTGTACAAAGTAATAAAAATAATGTAATTCTGTTTTACAATTTTCAGTTTTTTAAACTACATTTATTGTTTGCCCATTCTTTAGGCGCCATTTTAGGTACATCAATAAAGGACTTTATATAATATTTCACTTAAATCTTCATATATTTTACATCTCATTTATTTAATATTACGGTTGATTATTATGTTTACCTAAATATCTCTTTAATAATAAAGCTTGGATAGAATAACAACCTTATATGCCCAAGATTGTGGGTTCAAATCTGGCAGGTGGCTCTAGGATTTTTTAATGGGAGTAAAATATCCATAGTTATGCTTCAGAGGGGACGTAGAAAGGTGGTCTCGATGTCAGGTATTTGATAAAAATTCCTATCCTAATTAAATCTGGATAGACTAAAGTGAGATATCTTTCAGTCACTCTATGCCTTCTTCCCAATATTTCATAATCAATTTGGTCGAAATTGACAAATAAACTAGTTTAATAAATATTTTAGTAATATGATATTTCTAAATCTTCACCCTTAACTCTTATATGGGTGTTACCTGAGGTGTAGTGGCTAGCATAAGCTTTATCAGCCTTTTATCCCAAAAGTTGTGGGTTCAAACTCGCAGATTGCCCTAGAATTTCTTTAAGCGAGTGAAAAATCCTTGGTTATGCTGTCCTTTAGAGGGGACATAAGATGGTCGTCCCAAACCTGTCAGAAGACCCCTATCCTAATTAAACCTGGATATAAACAATGGACTCCCACTGTAGCATTGTCTAATTAACCACAGTAGTATGGAGTAGTACTAAATGAATAAACAAATATTGAAATTCTATCCCAGTTCTGATTCTTGATCTCATATAGTTGGTTTTCTTCAAATTTATTGTCATGCAGACGATGTCCAGGGGTCTGCAAGATGTCATTTGAAAATCATTTAAAATTACCTTAACGTAAAATATTTGTGAAGCCTTGGCTTTTAATGAGAATCACTTGATCTACACGGACAAAGTTTACATTCTAAGTGATATAATTGCTTGTGTTTACTGACAGGTGCTTGCTACTGCACAATCACAACCTTAAAATTGTTCATTTTCTAAAACTTTGGAAATAATGAACTCAAAGAACAGATATGTCGTAGAAGATAATCAACAATTTTTTATTTATATTTGAATATATGCCATCATGTATAAGTTTTAAATTTTAGGTTATTTTTAATCACTTAAGGTCATTTTATGCTACTGTGACTATAGGATAGTATTAAAGTCTTAGATTTGGCCTATCTAGGTTTTATTAGGACAGGGATCTTAAATGAGTATCTGACTTAGCACTATCTCTGGACCACCATTTTACATTCCCTCTAAAGGACATCACAACAAAGGACTTTTCATTTTAATATTCATAAAATATTCTAGGACCATCTGTCAGGTTCAACAATAACTTTTAGTTATTCAATGTTTGCAGATAGAAAGTAAATCCCTAGAGCCAGGTTCTTTTTTCTAAATTCCCATTTCCCCAACTAGCCATTTCCAGAATATAGTTTCAGTAGAGGTATTCACATGCAATGTACGTGATACAGTATTGCCCAGTAAAATGTAAATATATATCTAATATTAGCATTTAGGGGGTCCTTGCAAATTATTTTATGAAGGGGTCGGGGAAAAGTTTTTTTTTTGGAACCACAAGTGTAGTGGATAGAGCAACAGTGTACTGCTCTCCGGGTCCTGGGTTTGAATCCTGGCTGTGGCTGAATATTATTTATTCTATTACTTCAGTGGGGGACGACCCTAGAGTGATCTCAGCCAAATCTGGCCCATTGGTCTGGAAACAGTACAAATCACTATTTTTTTATTTTTTAGTTATCTTAAACTCTATTTTTTTTCATATTATGATGAAATAATCACAAGTGGAGGGATGAATTGACACAGATTGTATGTGAAAAAGGGTGGCTGGTTGCATGGGACAAATCCTGGTGGAAAAACATTTTAAAGAATCAGAGGTAGATATCAGGGCTGATATATTTCTTCCAAATTCTTAACTTATAATATGTAGCGTTGTTAATTATTAATTAAATACCACTTCTGGTGATTTTAGTTAAATAATATTATGTATTTAGGAAACTCCTAACAATTCAAGCAGTGTTCAGCAGTACAGCTTTCTGAGCTTAATTTATAACAGCTATAGATAGGTCCAGCCGCTCAGTGACTTCCAAAGTGGACTTGGTATCAAACCATTGCTGGATATCACAGTCGCCCTCACAATAACACTATCCAGCCTGTACAATTCCTTATTATAATTATTATGTTATTAACATTTTAGGAACGCTATGGTATCCTTATAACTCACAGACGCAAAGTCTTCCAAATGAAATGGAACCGAGACAGAAGAGAACCATTGGTCCTGGTTTAGCCGTCGATGTTTTGCTGAGAGATAAAGTATCCGAGCTGTCAAGAGAAGATTCGTACCTCTCAGAAGCTATGGAGCATATGGATGCACCTTCACTATTACAACTTCTAGGTAAGTATGTTCATTTTCTATATATATATATACTACACATATTCTCATATATTATATATATAATATATTATATATATATATATATATATATATATATATACACCTGTGAAGCCCCCTTCACCTGCTTTACAATTTGAATGAGGTGTAATTGATGTTTAAAAAAAGCTTTGTCTGACCGATTTAGAGCTTATCGCTTTGGGAGTTTTAGCTCATCGTTATAAAAAGTGCAATTAGATGAATTAAAACGTTAAATTTCCTTTTTAAAAGTCATCTTAGTTATTGAATTTGGTTTATTAATATTGCTACAATCATTCATCAGAAATATTTAAATTTTTCCAATTTCGTCGAAAAACTCAATTTGGTCACTAAGAGAGAACTGTAACTTGGAAACAACTATCCAAATCGAAAAAAGTCATAGAATGAAAGTTGTAGAGCATCAAATTTCAATATGTGAAGTCTCTTTGAATATTAAATTTGGTTAGTACTAACCTCCAAGAAAAATATTTTTTATCTATTTTCCACTACACGCGTCCAAAGGTTTGTGAGAAATAATTGTTAGATAAGGCCTCTTTAAAACATTCTGCAGTGACTGCTGCTGTAGTTTTACAGGGAATAATGATATTTGCAACATAAACCTTATCAAGACTTGCCAAATGGCAGCTTGTCTCTATATATTTATAGTTATACTTTTAATAGCTAGTCTAAGAATGCAATTGAATATTTAACTTAGACCTAAACGTACTTTTTTGATGCGTTTCAATCGACAAATTCTCTATTTTGATTTATGATATATTCTTTATACTACACACAATATAGTTTAAAAAATATATAAGAAAGTGTAGGTTGGATAAATAGAAATAGGTTGTTGCACCATGTTATATTCGTGTTTGGTAATTACCTACAATTAAACTGCTGTAAAATTTAGTATTCATAAACAAAAATGTACATTGAAGAAGTGATTTAGTATATATCCATCAGTTAAAAAGCATTTTCTTCTCTTGGGGGTGTGATTGAAGGGACGAAGGGAATATTTCCTGAGACGTTCCGGGTTCTTTAGGGAATGAAGGGGCTTATATGGGATAAAATATAGCTGTTGGTGGTGGAATTTTATTCATCTGCCAATCTATCTTGTCCATATCATCATCATAGCATCGTCAGACCCACCATAGATATATGGATACATATACTAAATAAGGTACATATACTACTGCTCTACCTATCAATGCATCCCTTGTCTTGGTATGATGTAAAAAAAAATAAAAAATAATATATTGCAAAAGTTGAGATGTTAGGTGTTGGTAGGTAAAAAAGTAGAGGCATACTTAGACGTACTTAAAAATAAATTAAGTTTTCTACTTAATTAAGTGTAACTTCTCCCCAATATATACACACAATCAACCATTCTCACATCATAATTGTTAATAATTCATTTTTTATAAATGTATCAAACCAACAGGTAAAATGAAGGAAGAATATGCAGCAAAAGCAAAAAAAGGGCATGCGATGAAGTCAGGAGTTCTTTTGACAAACTGACAGCTACTCTTATAACGCTGTCAAATGCGACTAGACGCTCTCAATCTGGTCCAGCGCAGATTCTCGGACAACTTTCGGAAGAAATACTCGAAGATGAAAGTGAGTTGTACGGAGGAGAGCTTTACAGTGATGATGAATACAGTGAAGAAGAAGAAAGCAGTAATCCTTCGCTCTTAGCACTTCAAGCGTGGAACAGGAAATTGAGTGCTGCGGATGTTTGGGAATGGTAAATAGGAAATATTCGGTCTGTTCCCTCTTTGCTCAGAACATGTGCAGTACACTTACTGTTCCAACAGGTTCTCGTCCATAATAAAAATAAGTGTACAGGACATGCTCTGCCAGGTCTTAAAAAAAGAAAAATAAGCAACATGGGAACAGACTTATTAATTTAAGCTTTTTCAAAAACAGCAGACTTTGCTGTACTCTTTTATTTTGTATACTTAGTTTAATACTACTTTTTATTTAAATTAATTTTAAATGTTGACTTTATAACTAAAGTTACATTTTTAGCTTTAAGTTTATTATTTCTATCTTGTTATGAAGTAATTTCATAAAAAAAAAAATTAGTTCATTTTAGAAAACTATGAATTTTAAACGTACATTCCATGTTCCTGATTAATATTAATTATTTAGTTATTTTCAGCTGAACAAAAAAGATGTATATGTTTTTTAATATCAACTCATTGATAAATTCTTAATTATATTTTAATATACAAAGTTATGAATTTTTTGAATCAGTCAAATACATAATACACATTACACATAAAGGATGTAAAACCATTAATAACATATGAATTATGATTAAATTAGAATTTCTACTGAACCAAATTTAATTTTAACAATTATAATAGTGAATATTTCATTTGTATTATATTTAATTTTTTTGAATTAGAACTCATTAAGCTTGAATTATACATATTAAACATTAAATAGTTGACCCCTGATAAATATGAAGGATACGATGATTCGGAGGCAGTAAAAAAAAAAAATTGAAAATAATACAAACAAAAAGATTAGAAATTGTGAAAAACTATTTTTTAGTCTTATCTTTGGTTAATAAATATTTTTCACTATATCTTTTTTTCTTCATCCGAATCATCATCTTCATCGTATAAAGATATGTTATTTATTTTCAGCCAATCAGTCACCAATAATTGTCTTATTGCCTTGAAGTTATTACAACATTTTGTCCATTTTCGATTATTCATCATGCATATTTTTTAATTTCTAAATATAATATCATCTAGAATCACCCAATGTTACTAATTTAAATTCATAACTTATATCAACACCACGGAAAATAAAAATGTTACTTATAATTTTTTTTTTTTAATTGTATTTTTAACTGTTCTAATTAAACTTATTGCATAAGTAAACAGTATTCTATTTTTGTCTGATACGAATTTTTTATTTTAAAAAATTACCAAAATATCTTTTTCTTTATAAAAATAATTTTATTGTTATGAACTCCTTACATAGTCTCAGCCATTTTTAAATCTTCACCATGCATAATTTTTTTTATTTTATCATAATTTCATCTAAAACCATCTATTTTTCATTTTTTTTTTTTTTAGTACTGATTATAGTAAATTTTCATCAGTTAAAAATTCATTCATGTGTTGTTAATTATTATTTCTGTGAGACTTAAAATGGCCGAAATGTGATTACTTCAAAACAAAAACAATTTTTTGTTTTTTAGAGTTATTGGTTAAAAATTCATAAATTATAGTATATCAATACCAGAAGAAAAAAAAAAAATAATTACAAAGATTTTATTTTTACAGTATTTTTTTATGGGATTATCAGCTGTTTTCTTGATTAAACTTATTGTGCAAGTAAATATATTATTTTTTAATGATAAGTATGTTTTATTTAAAAATTTACCAAAATATAACTCATGAAAATCTGTGATCAGTTTTCAAATCTCCCTTTGCTCTTCTGGAATCATATAAATTTTTTTTGGGTCTTGTATTGTTTGAATCATATAATCTTTAGAATGCTAAACAGATGACTGTATCATGACAATGTTAGATCGTTCAGGCGGCAGTCAATAAATGATTGAATGATTGACATTAATTGACTGCTACCCAAACCAGCTAATCTTTCGTGTAAAAATCTTTGGAGTAGTTTTATATAATTTGATTCAAATAAATAATGGTAAGCTTCAAACAAAGAATCGTTGTTTATTTATTTAACGTCCCTTTATGCTACTATGGCTAATCGGACGGTGCTACAGTGGGAGTTCTAAATTTTGCCTTCCAGGTTTTATTAAGATAGGGATCTTTAACGAGTACCTAACATGCACAGGCTAGGGACCACCTTTAATGACCCCATCGAAATACGGCATAACTAAGGATTTTTTACATCCATTAAAAAATCCTAGGACCACCTGCGGGTTTGAACCTGTGACCTTTGGCATAGAAGGCTGTTATGCTAACCACCCAGCTCTACAAGTGATCCCCAAACAGAGAAAAACATCCATTATTTGGTAGTCAATTTCAAATAAATTATTAATTTTGAAACATAGATGTATCATTTTTTATCAATATTATTTAAATTTGTCATCAATTATACAAAAAAACTGGTGGCTGAGCATGATCAAGGCCTAATCTCCTCATTGCTCAGCCGTTGGCCTAGAAACAGTATGAATCTCTGTATGTACTG
This sequence comes from Piezodorus guildinii, assembly GCA_023052935.1. Lineage (NCBI taxonomy): Eukaryota > Metazoa > Arthropoda > Insecta > Hemiptera > Pentatomidae > Piezodorus > Piezodorus guildinii. The sequence goes on from CM041294.1 coordinate 92,880,254, forward strand.
AGCCAAAGACCTTTCATGGGTTGTAGAGATACAGATTTTTTTTTTATTTATTTATTTTAATGTTTCTAAAAAAAATAATTAGCTTATTTTTTTTCTTTAGTTGATCACCAAACTTATGCAGCTTGCATATTTAGCCATTTTTTTTATCAATGCTAACAAGAGGATATAGGTTATTTTTTTTCAAATCTACAAAATTAAAGTTACTTCGTTCTGGCGATCCAGAAAAGCAACTTTATACCATGAATTTTACACCTTTTTAGAATTTTCTCAAAAACTCCTATAACAATTTTGTTTAAACTCAGTATACCAATGTAAAATTTAATGGACTTTAATGCATTGTGTATGTTTCATTCTGATTGAAATTGTCTGACAGGGCTTAAATGCCGAATTTTTAAATTTTCTTCCTCTGAAGTACCTTTAATTTTGTAGATTATAAAAACTTAATCATATCATTTTATAATGGCTAAATATACAAGTTCAATGAATTGGATAACCAACTGAAGGAGAAACGAGCAATAATATTTTTTTAAATAATTTTTTTTCTGCGCATAAAAATAGTAATATAGATGTACGAGTATAATATACTGTTGGGAAGCTAAATATTTTAGAAAAAATGTTATCTTGTATACAAAGTTGTGGAAGGTAATGTTAAGTGACGAATAGATCATAAGCCTAATGATTATTGTACATAACAATTTTGTTTATTGTTTATTTATTTAACGTCCCTTTAAGCTGCTATGGCTAATTAGATGATGCTACAGTGGGAGTCCTAAATTTTGCATATCCAGTTTTAATTAGGATAGGGATCTTTAACGAGTACCTGACATCGCACAGGCTCAGGACCACCTTTTAATGTCCCCTCCGAAGGATGGCATAACTAAGGATTTTTAACTCCGATTAAAAAATCCCAGGGCCACCTGAATCCAGGACCTTTGGCATAGGAGGCTGTTATGCTAACCATCATGCTACAGGTAACCCCACATAATTTATAATATAACAATTTTGAACTGTAATATTATTCAATCTAAAAAATATGTTTCCAATGAAACTGAATGTAATTCTTTAAACTTTCTTCAACTATAACTATATTTAATACTTAATAAATTTATTTTAACAACCGAGGTAAGTAAAAGTCGTATGTAGCACACACCAAGATTTTTTTTAAATATTCCTGAATCAAAAAAAGCAGTGATCAGTCTAGTTGTTCATAAAGTGTATACTTTTTATAAACCCACACACTTTTTAGGTTTAATTTTGAAATTGATCACTAACCAACATTGATCATGTCATGAAGTAATGATACACTGTAGACTCAAAAGTTCTATTTCCTACAATGTTACCCAATAAGAATACTTTTCTTTTGCTGATATATTGCGTACTTATTGATATTGAAGTTTTTTTATTAAGATTTTTGATAATAAGTGAAGTTAAAAATTTTAAACATAAAATACAAAACAACAAACATTGTATACACAATTTACTTATAGCTATTATATAACCCAATAGTAAACGATTATATAACTTTGAAAGACTGTCCAATTATGCAGAAGAACAAGAAAAAAATAAAGTATGATTTTCAAGGAAATCAAGTTTAGTCAAGATCAATTTCATCTCCAAAAACATTCTTAAACAAAAAAATATTCACCTCAGTATCATAATATACTATGTAATACCCCCACCAAGCAATTATTCAATATCTGACATAACAATTAAAAAAAAAAAAAAAAAAAAGAAGAAGTTATATTTCAAAACTGAAACACATTAATATTGTATTTCAGTTTTGAAATAAAAGTAAGGAAGGAAATAAGGTAAAACAAAAATTGTATTTATGAAACAAGTTTAATAATTCAATTAAAACAATAGGTTTAGTTAAATTTGTACAAAATCAAAACTTTTTTTTTTGTTTTTTAACAAAAAAAAACAAGAATGAGAAATATTTAAAAAACTCTTTGTTAGTTAAAACCAATAGGAACATTACATAATGTTTAAACAATACAAAAACTATATGTTAAGAAAACAACCAGGAAATTTTTTTAAAAATGATTTCAACAGAACTGATAGAATTTGACATATTTTTATGTAATTAAAATATAATATTTTTCCATATTTAATGGATTTTATTCAAATATACAAATAAATAAAATTGAAATTACTCATATCCAAAATGAATATTGGCATAATTGCACAAATTAAGAATCATAAATGGGTAACTTATTTAAAACATAGAGATAAAAAATTAAATTAATTGTGCAATTAAATATAAATAGGTATTTTGATCTTCAAATATGGCTTTGTAGACACAGCCCAATTTTATAAATACAAACATTTTAAACTATTATTCCACAGATCTTCAATTTACATCGAAAAGATCAAGATTATTTTGAATAAATTTCATTATTATAGTTAATTTTTCTATAAATTAAAAATATATCACATTACATGAGAAAAATTTGAATTTGTTAAACTATATAATATAATTTATAACAGTTTAAAGGCACTTTTTACTCATTTTTAGTCAATCAAATTGACAAAATAATTTATAAAAATACAAAACATGGATGTTGGAACATGCGCACACCTTACTCTCTTAAAAAACTTTGAACCATTTGATTTCATCATTGAAAATACCAATTGTTATAGGCAAAATTTAAAAAAAAATAAATAAAAAAACCCAGAAGAAACATTGACCGAGTGATGGTCATGAATAAACTAAGAAATAGTTCAACTATTGATTGTATACATTTATAAATCTACATTATAGGTTAAATGAATAATTCTAAACCTACAACATGAGTAGAAATGTTGACAACAAATAGTTAAAAATCTATCATTGCTTTTTTTCCCGACAACAAGCAATATTGTCATCCATCGGAATTTCCCAACGGTTAAACTTCATATTCATTAAAAACTAACACAACTAACAATGCCAGATTGATCTAATACTGTCCAAATTTTATTTTATTAAAACAAAAAGGTAATGTTAAAATTCATAGTTAAAACAAACATTTATCATATGAAAATAAACTATGAACACTTCCTTCACTTTGGGCGGAATGGGTTCTTCTTTCGAACTTGAGGTTTCCAGAATACATCATGTTCCTAAGTAATGAAAGACTTTGAGCTCCGATATCCTGACAACTATGTCTGATTCCGGTTTTAATATAAGGCAAAAATTGTAGAACAGAACCTTTATCAACTATTGATCCGCTAACGCCTTGGGCCACTTTAACTTTATCCATTTCGCTGTGAAAGTAGCGGTTCATTGCGCTTCCTGAGGCATCTTTGCGGTTCATGGCTTCCAAACTGCCCATACCACGGTACTTCTTCAACCTCACTCCGTCAGAATAGAAATACTCTCCAGGAGCTTCAGAAGTACCGGCTAACATCGAACCCATCATTACAGTTGACGCACCGAGGGCTAATGCCTTTATCACATGCCCTATAAACTGGATTCCTCCATCAGCAATCACAGGAACACCAAACTTCTGGGCGTACTCTGCCACCTTGTACACAGCCGTGGCCTGGGGCCTTCCTACAGCCATTACTTCTTGAGTGATACAGATAGAGCCACTGCCCATCCCAATCCTCAGCCCATCAACACCAGCATCGATTAAAGTCTTAGCTTGGGCTACAGTGACTACATTTCCTCCAACCACTTGCAAGTCAGGATATTTACTTTTAATATGCTCTATCATCTTAATTTGAAAAATGGAATTACCCTGTGAAGAGTCTAGAACTACAACATCCACACCAGCTGCGACTAGAACTTCCAAACGTTTCTGATCTTCAATACGAGTACCTATTGCAGCACCGACTAAAAGTTGTTTATTTTCATCTTTTGAAGCATGAGGGTAGTCTCTCGATTTCTTCAGATCAGTACGAGCAATTAAGGCTACAAGCTCACCATTTGCATTCACGATTGGTAACTTGCCTTTTTTAGATTCTTCTAAAATTTGATTAGCCTTATTTAAAGTCACACCTGATTCGGCACTAACAATATGTTCTAACTTTGTCATAACCTTCTCTACAGTTAAATCCTTAAAATTTGAACCTTCAAGGAAATCAATATCTCTGGATGTTAGAATACCACAAAGCTTACCTCCTAGTTTACCATTTTCAGTGATTGGAAAACCACAGAAACCATGTTTCTTCTTCGCTTCAAACACATCCGCAACAGTATGCTGAGGAGAAAGCACAACTGGGTCTCTAATGAATCCATGCTTATACCTCTTCACTTTGAGTACTTCATTGGCTTGGTATTCTGGAGTGCAGTTGTGGTGAATGATACCAATTCCACCACAAAGTGCCATAGCTATTGCCATATCAGATTCAGTGACTGTGTCCATCGGAGATGAAACCAGTGGTGCTTTGAGAGAAATTTTCTTGGTCAAAGAAGAAGTTAAATCCACTTCATCAGCTGTGAAATCAATGTAGCCAGGTAAAATAATGAAGTCATTATACGTCAAACCGTCACCTTTTCCGAATATCTCCTTCCCAGTAAGACCATCAGCAGGAAGTTCTGAATCACCCATTTTTTTGTATAAGTAATTATTTATTGATACCTAAATATGAGGCCTAGCGAACTTTATCAATGAGCACGTGGTATATTTAACGAATGCCTACCGTCCAACAGCGACGGTGTCCGCCAGTGCACTGTTTGAATTAAGTAACCTGATAAGGTTCGAAGGAGTGCTGTTACGATATAAATGGCAGTACTAATATATCGATATTTAATCCCCATTTATGTGTAAATAATATTTAAACTATTATTAAAAATTATATGGCTTCAAAAATGTTTGGGTATTTTTTAAGTTTAAATATTTTAGAGTATAATTGAGCCAAAACAGTAAAAGGCACAGGAGGTAACTATTATGGCGCTTAAATCACCAACTTTAAAATGATTAGTAAGTCTAAATTTTTTCCTGTTCACAGAATATTATTTTTTTTAAACTAAAACTTATATCATGGAACATTATATAAAAACAGTGGAAAAATCATTGGAATTTATACAGACTGCTTAGATAAAATTGCTGAAATCGAAAAGATACATTTTGTATCATTTAACCTTACGTAACTTATATTTATTTCTATATATCGCTAAATTAATAAAATTTGCCCAAAATAAAAAATATATATGCCATTGTATGACGTAATCTGAATTTTTTAAAAACATTTACTTTTAATCGAGTTAAATTATATTCAAGTATCTTTCTCGTCAATGTTTTATATTTCTCGAACATAATTAATTAAATAAAATTTACTTGGGATCACTTGTAGCTGGGTGGCTAGCGTAACAGCCTCCCATGCTAAAGGTCACGGGTTCAAATCCGCAGGTGGTCCTAGGATTTTTTAATGGGAGTAAAAAATCCTTAGTTACGCCGTCCTTCGGAGGGGACGTTAAAAGGTGGTCCCGAGCCTGTGCGATGTCAGGTACTCGTTAAAGATCCCTATCCTAATAAAACCTGGATAGGCAAAATTTAGGACTCCCACTGCAGCATCGTCCGATTAGCCACAGTAGCATAAAGTGACGTTAAATAAATAAACAAACAATGAAATTTACTTTTACTATGTTTACCAATACCGTTTAAATATTTATTAGGGATCACTTGTAGCTGGGTGGCTAGCGTAATAGCCTCCCATGCTAAAGGTCACGGGTTCAAACCCGCAGGTGGTCCTAGGATTTTTTAATGGGAGTAAAAAATCCTTAGTTACGCCGTCCTTTGGAGGGGACGTTAAAAGGTGGTCCCGAGCCTGTGCGATGTCAGGTACTCGTTAAAGACCCCTATCCTAATAAAACCTGGATAGGCAAAATTTAGGACTCCCACTGTAGCATCGTCCGATTAGCCATAGTAGCATAAAGTGACGTTAAATAAATAAACAAACAAACAAATATTTATTATGGTTAATTTAATGGCAAAAGTTCAGTTTTATTATTTGAAAAAGTACAATTAAGACGGTGATTTCCAAAAAGTACCATATTTATTCTAGAAAGTTTTAGATGAAGCGAGAAAATATGAAATCAGTTCATTTGATTCTATTCTCATCAAAATGGAATTGTTTGTCAATAAAAAATTTTTTTCGTTATAAAAAGAAATGTTTTAGTGTGATTTGGAACAAAATAAAATGTTTAGCTAGTATCTTTTGAAAATAATAGCATTAATGAAACCCGTTTTTTAAGGACGTGAGTGTTTTGGACGAAATCGGATAAAGTATTTTGATTAAATTGACCCTTGTGCTTTGTACTACCTTTTGGAAATCCAGGTTTCAATGATTGAGCCAAATTTTTGTTCACAGAGAAAAATACCGAGTTATTAAGCAAGCAAACATTCCTAATTATATCATAGGACAATTTTTGAATATTTCATCAACAGAACACAAATTAATATTAAGAAATTCTCCAAGACACGTCTTGAATATCGCATAGATTCGATATTGGTCTTATAAATTGTGTATATAACCGAAATATTAAGCTTTGTTAATTGTAAATTTTAAGATTAGAATCCTACTATTGCATAGTTTCTCTGCACGTTTGTTTCAAGTCACTTTAGCATTGTTCATACTTGATTACTTTATCTTATTGATTATTTATTGATGATTGAAATATCAGAATAAAAATTCTGCCATATCCCGGGATTTGAACCCGAGATCCTGAGAACATTAGGCTTGTGCTCCATGACTACGCCACTCCACCATTTGTTACTAAATTTCATTAAATAAAAATATAAATTACAAATATTTTTGTGACAAAAGGATTTCAAAGGGGGGGGAGGGGTTAAACATTGATACAAATGTAATTTTTATTTATTGTGGCAACACTGATTATCTATAACCTTAAATAATTACATTGTTGATAATAATATCAGTATTATCTCAAGTTTATATAAATTTACCTATCGTTAAATTTTCCCGATTGGATGAATACATTATTAATAATAACTACTAGTGTAAATACACTAAATTTTTATGGAATTATGTCATTTAGATTTTTATTATTATTATTAAATAAAAATACTTTTCTCTTTCTCTAACCTTGTGAGTTGCTATTGTAAAGAAAAATATTAAATTTTTTTTTTTTTTTGGAAGATTGAATAATTAATTTGAAATGGATGGACTAGGTAAGAGTAACATGGTTTTCATTCTTCTAGTTCATAGTACACACCCTTGATTTTGAATTCTGTATTGAATTATTTCATTTAGACTTTATCTATATGATCGTATATATTGATTTGTATGTTAATGACAATGAGAAGGAGACGTGAAAATTTGTTGAGAATTGGATTAAAATATACTAATCCCAGGATTTCTCCTAATTACAGGATTAATCTTTGGGAAGTGTATTACCAGTACCAGCATTAAGAGTTTTTCTTCTCCTTTAGCATTAAACGATCAATATATTCTGTTTGACATCCTCTGTCTGTCACAAGTTCTTATACCGTCAGGTATATAGTATACAGTCTTCAATGGGTCTGTTTTTTCCTCAATCCTGATAACACGATCCTACCATTCAACTGTTGAGTGTAAAGACCAATAAAAAACCTCCCAATTAATCAGAAAAATTTAAATTTAAATATAATCAGAAAATTGATTTAAATGAAACCATTAATTTACTAACAATGCTTTTGATTTCAAGTTCTTGAGTTTGAGTCCATCTGAAGTTGGATACTTAATTCTATTACAATAATCGAGAGATCCTTTTGAGGCTTAATCAGTTTTATAAAATGGTAAAAAAAAAAACTCGCAGTTGAGTGTAACCTTGTACAGGAGGTGGCCTAGAATCAGTGCAGTCCTTACTAACCTTTCCTTTGTTTTATTGTTGGAATTAAAGGGGTCCTGTTAGATTAAAAGGGTCACCTGTGGAGTAATGGATAGTATAACTGCCTTCTATGCCCAAGGTCACAGGTTCAAACCTGACAGGTGGCCATAGGATTTTTTAATTGAAGCAAAAAATCCTTAGTAATGCCGTCCTTTGGAGGAGACGTAAAAATGTGTTCCTGAGTCTGTGTGATGTCATATACTCGTTACAGATCCGTGTCCTAATTAAACTGGATAGGCAAAATTTAGGACTCCCACTGTAGCATCATCCGATTAACCACAGCAGCCCCTAAACTGAGGTTAAATTTAAATGAATAAACAAAACTTATGGACTAAATCAGTGGTTGCAAACTAGTGGTCCGCAGATGATGCCCCAGGGGTTCACAAGATTTAACTGAATAATAATTTTAAATTACCTTGACGTAAAATATTTTTTAAGCCTTGGCTTTTAATAAGAATTAGAAAAAGGTCTACACAAACAAATTCAACATTCTGACTAATATAATTAACATGAGCTATGGTAAGATATAATTATCAGATAGTGATCGCTGACAAGTGACTGCTACTGCACAATAACAATTTTAAAATTTTTCATTTTCTAACATTTCGAAAATCATAAATTTAAGGGAGAGATGTGTTGCAGTTGAATAATATTCAATTTTTTTATGAGTATTTGAAGAAATACCTATCTTATAGCAGATTTAAATTTTAGTGCCTATATAAAAAGGGCATCCAAATTGGGAAAAAACCTGGTGGCTGAGTGTGATCAAGGCCTAATCACCTCCTTGCAGACCACTGTTACTCCTAGAAATAGTACGAATCTCTATATTTACTGAGCCCAAGACTCTTCGTGGGTTGTAGAGATACAGGTTTTTTAAAATTAATTATATCACCATTATCTCTGTAAATAATATTATCATTTGTCATATCTCATTTCCAATATTCATATCGCTGATCTAATATTTGTACTGTTAGTGATGACCTATAATGTTATACGAAACATTAAATAAAACCTGTTTTCCCCCATTCTGACTATTGCTGTGTGGTTTATAGTGGCCTCTCGACTGTGTTTGACTGAAGTGAATTATGAATATTTTTTAAAGATTTGTCTTCAGCACTTCAAAGAGTTATCATGTGACCCATAATTATAAGGTGAGTTAAAGAGGCTCCCTCCCTCCACCCGTCGATAATATTTCCTAGGAACATTACATATAGTAAAACTATTAACTCCCTACATACAAAATCTCCTTCAATTTAAATCCTCAGTCCACTCACTTCTGTCATCCCAAATAGATGATCAGCAATTATGATATTTCAATTCTAGATAACTAACGATGAAGTTTTTTGTTGACTTTTGAGAATATATGATAGACAAATTGGTCAGGGTACAATCACCAAGATAACACACCAATAAGAAAAGCTTATTTTATTTGTGTGCTGACGTTTTGTCAGGGCTAAGAAAAACAAGATAAGAACCAATACAATTAAAAGAAAAATATTATTATTAAGTTGGGTACAATAATAAGATGATAGTAATAAAAATACAGTCGTGGTCATAGAAATTGAATCACTCAATATAAATTTGTTCTCCAATATTTAAAATTAACGCAAACTCTAAAAAATGCTGATTACACAAAATTAATGATTATTATATCTTAAAATTAACGAAAAAATGTAGAAATTTAGATTTTCTTGTTAAGTGAATCATAATATAAATTTTCAAAACGATGACCACTTTTGATTTGTTTTACCACATTTCCTGTGAAGATTCTTCCACTTAATGTATCCTTACAATTTTAATTTTTTATCATAGCAGAACTTAAATAAGAAATAATTACGGATTTTATCCTGACAGTAGGTAAAACCAGTAGCCAAGAGCTAAGAAACAATTTTTATTTCGCTATGATATAAATAAGTGGACAAAACCAAAAAAATATATTCCATTTAATCAATTTTATCACCCCAGAAAACTAAAGCCAGCCTAGATGATGCAATTTCTATGGCCACAATTGTAAAATATATAAACAAACATAAATGTAAACTGAATAATATTTGAAGACTCTAATGAGAAATTAAGCAACTAATTAACGTTTACAGAGAACTATTACGCAAACAATTAAAGTTTATAAAAGAACATTTTTTAGTATTGTTCTTTTTTAAAAATTATATTCTTCAAATATTTACATTTCAATATTATCATTTTACATTAGTGTTTGTTTCCATATTTTATTACTGTTATCTTTTTACTACATCAAATTTGTAATCTTGTTTCTCTTAGCCCTGATGGAGAACCACAATGTAGGCTGAAACGTCGTTTCGCAAATAAAATAAGTTTATCCCACCCCCAACTAACTTCTCCATCATATTAAAATTAATATTTGAGGAAAAGTTAATTCGGGATGCAGACAATTTGTGTGCCATATTGTCTCAATGTTTTGCCCTAAAATATAGTCTGAAACATTATTACATTAAATTATGTTTCTATTTAATTAAGTGTTTTGATGACTGCGCCCGGCATTAAGTTCTCCTTACATACAGACAACCATTCTCACATCACAAAAATTAATAGTAAATAGTCCGATTCTCGGTTATTAAAATTTCTTATTAAACATTAATAATTGTGGGATAAATCTTATGCATTTACATTTATAATGGGGGAGGAAAATTATTTTAAATAGGGTCTTTGAATCTTGAAAAACAATTGGCATTTCATTTTGCTTAACTCTTTAAAAAGTTATATATTGTAATAATATCTAAAATAATATGTTTTAATTTTTTTTTTTTTTTGCTTTTGCTTTTTAGGGGTGAAACCTTGTTTTATTGAGGTAAAAGAAGAAATTATTGATGAAAATGAGTCTAATTGTAAGTTTTCCTTTTTTTTTTTTTTTTAATGTCTAAAATGTCATTTAATTTTTTTATTAGTTTTTAAGGAAGAAAGGATTAAATGAAAGTATATAAAGTATATCCATTGCCTTATGTTTAATTCTTAACAGCATAACAGCCTTCTATGGCCAAGGTCACGGGTTCAAACTTGCAGGTGGTCCAAGGATTTTTTTATGAGAGTAAAAAATCCTTAATTATACTGTCCTACAGAGGTGATATAAAAAGGTGGTCCCCAGCCTGAGCTCATGGGGAATCCAAACGTCGTAACGCCCTTTCCGATTTGCCAACTCTGACCGTTTCTCTTCAATTGACCAATTTTTTTAAATTCGCCGCAAAAATACTAGGGCATACAAGGATGATCCTAACCCCTAGACGTTGATATCACCTGGTTATTTTGAAAATGGCGACCGATCAAAAGTTATTTAATTCCATACCTCAGTTATTTTTGAAGATAGAGAAAAAATTTATTAGCGTTTTCTCAACCAAAAAACCGCGAATAATTGGATAAAAAAAAGAAAAATTGAAATTTTACCCATAATTACCCTCAGTTATTTCTGAAGATAGAGAAAAATATGTACAGAGTTTTAAAATCAGTTAAGCTGGATAAATTTTAAAAAATAAATAAATAAAAACGAAAACGAAACAAATATTGAAATCTTACGTATATTTGCGCTCATAACTCCGTTATTTTCGAAAATAGAGACAAAATTTATTAATGTTTTTTAACAAAAAAAAAACGCGAATAATTAGAAAAAAGAAAAGAAAAAAATTTAAATTTTATCTATAAATACGCCTCTAAATCAGTTATTTTTGAACATTGAACAAAATATTTATAGAGTTTTAGAATGACTAAAGCAGAATAAATAGAAAAAAAAGCAAAGAAAAAAGGTTGATTTGTATATTCCTACAAAATGAAAAATGGATCATTGGAATCGGCTTAGAACTAGCATTGATATAGCGTTTTGATATTAGCAGTGGTGATATGCCATTTTCCTTTGAATTATGTATTGCTTTATTTGGAAACATTAGAGTTTGATGAAGTATTATATATTTTTACTTTCCTTCAAATTATTTTGTTTGTTTTCTATTTCATTATGACAATATTAATTGTTTATAGGTCTGGAGAATTCTTCTGATGGAATTGAGAAATGTAACATGACTTCTCAACATCCAAGTGAGAAGCTCCATCAGTGTCCTTATTGCGATTACGAAGCAGTCAGAATATTTCATTTGAAAATACATATAATGGGCCGACATACCAAAGAGAAAGCTCATCAGTGTCCTCATTGTGAATATCAAGCGGTTCAAATCCCCAATTTAAAAACTCACATAGTAGCCCGTCATACCAACGAGAAGCCCCATCAGTGTTCTCAATGCGATTACAAAACGGTGCAATATGCCAATTTAAAAAAACACATAATGGCCCGCCATACCGATGAGAAGCCTCATCAGTGCCCTTATTGCGATTACAAAGCAACCTTAGCTCAACAAACGAGAAAGCATATAATGGGTCACCATGCTGATGAAAAGCCTTTTTGGTGTCCTTATTGTGATTATAAAGCAGTTCAAATCTCCTGTTTGAAACAACACTTAATGGCTCGTCATACAGGTGAGAAGCCTCATCATTGTCCTCATTGTGATTACAAAGCTGTACAAATCGCTAATTTAAAAAAACATATTATGACCCATCATAGCGATGAGAAGCCTTTTGAGTGTCCTCATTGCGATTATAAAGTGGCAACTGCGAGTAATTTAAAAGCCCATATAAAGTGTCAACATACAAGCGTGACGCCTCATGAATGTCCTCATTGCGATTACAAAACACTTAGATTAAGTAATTTGAAGAATCACGTATTGGCCCGTCATACAGACAAGAAGCCGCATCATTGTCCACATTGTGATTACAAAGCCGTACAAATTGCTAATTTAAAAAAACATATCGTAGGCTATCATAGCAATGAGAAGCCTTTTGAGTGTCCTCATTGCGATTATAAAGTGGTAAGTGCCAGTAGTTTTAAAGCTCATATGAAGTGTCACGATACAAAAGAGAGACCTCATGAATGTCCTCACTGCGATTATAAAACACTCAGAATAAGCAATTTGAAAAATCACATAATGGCCCGACATACAGGCAAGAAGCCTCATCAGTGCCCTCATTGTGATTATAAGGCCGTACAAAGCGCTAATTTAAAAAAACATATTATAGCCCATCATAACATTGAGGAGCCTTATGAGTGTCCTCATTGTGATTATAAAGTGGAAAGTTCTAGTCATTTAAAAACTCATATAAAGTGTGAGCATACAAAATAGAGGCCTCATCGTTGAGATTATTAAACACTTAGATTAAGTAATTTGAAAGCTCACATAAAGGTACAGCATACAGGCAAGAAGCCTCTTCACTGTCCTCATTGGGACTTTAAATTGGTTAATTTCAGCAATTTAAAGTGCTGTTATTCAGATGAAAAGCCTTATCAATGTGATTATAAATCAGTATTAATGCAACATATGAATAAACATATCATGGCTCGACATACTAGTGAAAAACCTAATTAATGCCCATATTGTGATTTTAAAGCAGTACAAATCGTCAACTTGAAAACTCATATTGTGGCTCAATCTGCAGGCAAGAAGTCTCATGGTTATCCTCGATAATTTTAAAAATTTACTGATCTGTCCCTATTCTCCATCCAAATATGTTAGTGATTCCTGTGATTTTCTTTGGCCACAGAGGACATAAGTGTGTGACTAAGTGGATTCATTCATAATAAATGAATATAAGTTAATGAACGTCATTATTGTTAGTGCGAGTAATAGATAAATGTTTTGTTGGATCATTTGTGGAATGAGAAGATGTAATGATCTTTGATTATTTATTTATTTTTTTAAGCTTCTATGTACAAAAAAAAAAAAATGGAAGTTCAGAAAAAAAGTAAAGATTCTGTTAGCTTAAAAATTAATATTTGTCAATGATATATTAATATTTTACTGAAATATTGGCTGTTATCCAATTAATTAATATAAAATTATTATGCTAATTGTAAATATATTTATTATTTTTGTTATTATATTTATTTATTTATTACTGAAGAGATCCTGCTTTAAATAAGTAAACTTACTTTATTGTTTATCAACGTTTTGGCCTAAATTTTAGGACTTCTTCAGAGCTAAGAAAAAAAGATAAAAATAATGTAAATATCAATAATCCATAAATTCTACTTTATATGTTTGTTATATATATGATATATTTTTATTAAAGTTATTTTTACTTTTAAAAGGTTTATTATTGTTGTTTTGTTTTTTTTATATTTATCTATTTATCTTTATATTCAATAAATATTTTTTTATTATCTTGTGGTTTTTGTTTCAACTACTATCAACTAGAATGGTCAAATTATTATTATTTCACAGCGCTACAACCCGGTCACGGGTCTTGGCCTCCTCCAACCGCCTCCTCCAATCATCACGGTCTTGAGCCGATGCCATCCAGCTCCTAACTCCCAGCAACATGCGAGCGTCCGCCGCCACACCATCCGACCATCTCAACCTTGGTCTTCCTCTTCTTCTTATCCCATGGATCGGCTGAGTGAGCAATATTTTGGGCATTTCTCCATTTTCCATCCTGGCAATATGCCCTGCATATCTTAGGTGTCTTAACTTCATAGCCTGGACCACATCACCTTCTCCAAAAGCATTGTAGAGGTCCTGATTTGTGCGCTGCTTCCACTCCTCTCCAACTTTCACTCCTCCAAAAATACGGCGGAGAACTTTTCTTTCAAAAATTAGGAGTACCTTCTTGGTCGCCTTTGAAGTCGCCCAACACTCTGATCCATAGAGCAGTACGGGACGCACCAATGTCTTATAAGGTGGAGCTTGGTCCGTTTAGAGAGTATCCGCTTGGTTAGCTGCTTGCCTAACCCAAAGTAGCATTTGTTGGCTGCAGTTATTCTTCTCCTTATCTCAATATCGGGGTTATTATCTTGGGTGACCACTGATCCCAGGTATGTGAACTCTGAGACCTTCTCAAACTTATGAACCCTGATAGTGACTGTCTCGCCTAGCATTGGGATTTCTTCTGCTACCATATATTTTATTTTGGACTCATTAACGTTCAGTCCAAGTCTGCTGGCAGGACCCATCAAAGCCAGAAAGGCATCAGTCACGGACTGTAGAGAGCGTCCCACAATGTTGATGTCGTCTGCGTAAGCGAACAGCTGGACAAGTATGGTAAATATATTCCCTTCTCTTTCGCGTAAACCAGCATCTCTTACGGCCTTCTCAAGTGCTAGATTAAACAGCAAACAGGCTAGTGCATCCCCTTGTCGGAGTCCTTTATCTGCACGAAATTCCTTGGACCTGTCACCATTTACTCTTACCATACATCTCACCTCCTTCATGGTAAGCTTTATCAAGCGTATAAGTTTCTCAGGTATATTAAATTCTCTGAGGGCAATGTACAGCTCTTCTCGTATTATGCTGTCATACGCTGCTTTGAAATCTATGAAAAGATGGTGAGTTTTGGTTTTATACTCATGGCCTCTTTCAAGAATTGTACGCACACAGAACATCTGGTCTGAGGTGGATCTTCCTTTCCTGAATCCACTCTGGTAGGGACCAAGTTTGCGCTCAGCAAATGGTAAGAGACGTCTAAAAAGAATATTAGATAGTATTTTATAGGCGCAGGATAGTAGTGAGATGCCTCGATAATTGCTGCAAAGTAATCTATCACCCTTTTTATGTATAGGGCAGATAACTGATCTGTTCCAATCGGAGGGCATCGCCTCATCTGTCCACATCACAAGGAGAAGATCTTGTAATGCTTTGTTGAGCTCATTTCCACCGTATTTCAAGAGTTCAGCAGGGAGTGCGTCAATGCCAGGGGTTTTGTTATTTTTCAGTTTGCTGATGGCATCTATAACCTCTTCTTCATCAGGAGGTTCAATGTCTAACCCTTGTTCTCCCACTTGTATTCTGTTGATTTCTTCTGCCTCTTGATTGTCTAGTTCATCATGAGAGTCTAGTTCTCTTGGATTGAGAAGGTCATTGAAATAATCCCTCCATTCGTCAAGAACTTCAGACTTGTTGGTCAACAAGTTTCCATGTTTATCCTTACAAGACATCACTTTACTAAGGTATTGCTTTCTTCCCTTATTGACCAATCTGAAGAAATCCCTACTTTCTTTGCTGCAGTGGAGCATTTCAATTGTTTTCAGTTCCTCGCTCTCTTTCTGTCGTTTCTTCTTCCGGTGTAAATGCTTCTCTTCTTTTCTTCTCTGTCAATATTCATCAACAGACCTCCTTGTGGTTGCCCTAATCATTCCTTGGTACGCACTGTTTTTCCGGTTCGTGGCTATACTGCATTCTTCATCGAACCAGGGTGACCTTGGTTCCTTCTCATATGGCCCTAGTACTTCATCAGCTGTTTCCATTATCGCTCCGTAACAGTGCGACCAGAACTTTTCAAGGTTCAGCTCAGCATCGCTGCTTCTCTGGCGCACTTTAATGTCAAGTGCTTCAGTGTATTTATGCTGGATTTGCGGGTCTTTCAGTTTTTTTAGATTAAAACGTTGGGGCTTCTCGGCAGCTTTTAATTTCCTCAATGAGCAGATCTTCGTCGTCACATGTGCTATGCTCAAGTAGTGGTCCGAATCGACATTTGCTCCTCTGAATTTTCTAACATTTCTCAGATTGCTTCTATGGCGTCTACCTATCAAAATATGATCGATCTGATTGACAACTGACTGGTCCGGTGACGTCCATGTGCCCTTGTGTACATTCTTGTGCGGATACAGTGTACTTCCTACCACGAGATTCCTGGATTCAGCGAAGTTAATGAGCCTTTGTCCATTGTCATTGGTTGTGTCATGAAGGCTATGTTTTCCTATGATTCGCTGGTATATTGCTTCTTTTCCCAACTTTGCATTGAAATCTCCAGCGATTACTTTCATGTCACACCTAGGGCAGGCATCCAGAGTCCTTTCCAAAAGTTCATAGAAAGTATCCTTTTCTTCTTCATTTGACACCTCTGTAGGGGCATGTACACTTAACAAACTGTAGTTATAAAACTTTCCCCGCATTCTTAAGAGACAAATTCGCGGACTCACTGGTTTAAATCCAATTATCATCTGCCTATACTTTCCCCTCACAACAAATCCTGTGCCGAATTCATGGCGACTCTTATTTATGGCGTCAATCTTATACCTGTCAAATTGTTCTAGTAGCAACTTTAATGCTCCGGGTCTATATAGAGACAATGCATTCCAGTATCCAAAGTTGAAAATCCTATGGGGGGCGCCGGGTCGTTTACCTTTAAGACTGAAGTTTTATAAGATAATGGAGAGTGATGAAAAGCGTTAAATTAATAATAATAATAATAATGATATAAGTAATTTATTCACATATTTACAAATTGACAAAATGTTTACAAATGATTTTAGATCCTTATAATCAGTAAAATATTATTGCTTTTTTTTTGGTAATTATAGTCCATTAGCCTAAATGACTAACATATGATATAATTAAATTGAGTTTATATTATGATTGTAGGAAAAATTATACAAAAAACCTACACATAATAATAATGATAGATTATTTAATGAAATAGATGTTTCTATCAAAACTTAATGTAATTATTTAAGCTTTATTATTTTTAACATTTTTTAAAAGTTCTTTAATTAAGGTAAGTGAAGTATGTGTGTTATATGTAACTTTCATAATTTATTTCCAATTTTCTATGTGATGTGTTCATCAGATTTTATTGGCATGATTTTAGCCAGACCACAACACAAAACTACCACTCATCTATAGATAAACTAAACAAACACCAATATCACATGTTAGAGGTTTCGCAGATAATGTATTATTGTTTCTCCCTTTTCATATCTGTGGTTTAGATTGGATACTGACAGTTTTATATATGTAGTCAAATTTAGGATATCCTGATCTCGTAAAAAAAAAAATAATTTTACAATTATAATAGCTACCTACTTTTTATTTTATTTTGGTTTATTATTTTCAATTATGAGTCATTGTAATATACCAAGAAAAAAATATAAATCCCATCCTCTCAAAATTTGAGGTTTCACTTTTCAAGAATGCAAGATTGAATTTTAAAAATTCCCGTATCCTTGATTTTCTCATGAACTAATGGACAAGCTATCAGCAATTTTGCACTTATTAAAGTTATAGAGTTATTAGGCAGTGGAATAAATGAACCTTCTACTAGACAGCTTGTTTATTACTGCTATAAACACAAACAACATGGCGCAGGGGACGCTACCAACTGGACTGTTTGTTGTTGGGCTGCTGTACACCTAGGTGGAAGTTCAGTGCCACAACTATCTTTACATATATAATCGATATTTAACACACCCCCTCAATTGAATGTTTTCAAATATATACATACACAAGTAAATATTCAATTGTATCTCACATACAAAACAAGTAAAAATATTATTCTACTACAAAATTCTACACCACAAAACAAGTAAAAATATTATTCTATTACAAAATTCTATACAACAAAACAAGTAAAATATTATACTATTACAAAATTCTTTACAACAATTTTAGCACAATATATATAAATGACATTAATACATTAATTAATTAAAGCCTTCCGAAACATTTGAAACTTATCAAAGGCAAGTGGTTTTGTGAACAAATCTGCCACATTGCGGTCAGAATTGATGTGTTCCACAGATATTATTTCTTTGGAAATAAGATCTTTAACAAAATGGAATTTTATATCAATGTGTTTAGCTCGTTTAGAGTTTTTGTAGAACAACTTACACCTTTAGGTGGTTTTATAAACACAGGATAGTCTAGTGAGCCATTGAGAAAGGCTGTTGGCACATCAACTTGTCTAATACTCCAATTGTTTTGGCATGCAAATGACAAGAGAGTTCTTACAGTATCCATTCGGCAAACTGGTGAGTAATTGAATACACAATCACCTTGAGTTTGTTCTTCAAACCCTCTTGCTACCAATCTGGCCTTTTTGATTCCATCTTCCTTCACTGTGAAAACCCATTTAGTTGTGATTGGGACACTTCCATTCGGTGCTTCCTCTTCAGACCAAGTGTTCATCTCCTCATGAGCTTTTAGTTCTTTAATAATGGCTTCCTGCCATTCCTCCTTTTTATTAGCATCCTCATAAGATGATGGAACTCCATCTGATCGGCTTACCATACAGTATGCATTATATAACTCATAATCATTTAGGAAATGAGGTTTTGACCGGTTTCTCTGAGGTCTAGAAGTTTCTTCTGAATGCTCTGGATTGGATTCTTCATTCTGAAGTCTTGAAGGGTTTTCTGACTGCTCTGGATTACAATCATTCTGAGGTCTAGAAGTATCTTCTGGCTGCTCTGAAATATTAGTGTTATTCTCTTCACCATTTTTCCTTCCCTCTTCATAGCTTCCACCACTATTATGATAGACAATAGGTACATTTTTAACTTCTTTATAGGGCATTTGGCTCTCCTCGAATATCACATCTCTAGATCTAATAACTTTCTGCTCGTCTGGCAACCAAATCCTATACCCACCACCACAATAACCAACCATCACCCCCTCCTTGCTTCTGGGATCCAATTTAGAACCTTTAGGAAGAATGGTAGGCCATGCTCGGCAACCAAATATTCGAAGTTTAGACAGATCATTTCTGCCATTCCATATTAATGAGGGAGTTTCACCTTTACTTAAGGCTGAAGTAGGTGACCTATTCAGTTCATAAGCAGAACATCGAGCTGCTTCCCCCCACAAGAACTTGGGGATACCGGAATCTGATACCTTAGTACGCATCATGTCTAATAGTGTCCTATTCATTCTTTCACTCTTTCCGTTCATTTGAGGGCTATATGGCAATGAATATTCTAATTTTATACCTTTATCTGAACAATATTTTTGAAAAAATTTAGACGTAAATTCACCTCCATTATCTAAATGTAGCCTTTTCACTGGGACACCCTGCTGCCTTTCTAGTTCCGCTATATAATCCATCAGGTTTGTTTCAGCTTCGCTCTTCATATGGAGAAGTTTGATATGCACAAAATGAGTGAAGTCATCCAAAATCACCTGCATATACCTATGGCCTTCAACTGATTCAGGATTGAAAGGACCACATATATCAGAGTGAATTAATTCACCCACCTTTGATGTGCGTTTCCTATTATTTGGAAAGGGCTGTCTAGTAGCCTTACCTTCAATGCATGCCGAACACTTCTTGTCACTATAGGGTAATCCTAAACTTTTGAGTCCATGCCGATTCAAATGTCCTAGCCGTTTATGCCATAGATCTCCATCCGTAGCACTTGAAATGTTGCACTTGACTTGATTATCACTGGGTTCATCAAATGTAAATATGTACAATCCATTCACTCGTGGACAACTCAGCTTAAAATTTCTTCCGCAGATTTTCATCTCCTTAGAATCTGTAATCACTTTTAAGCCTTTTGAGGTAACTGCACTCACTGATAATAAATTATGTTTTAACCCCGGAACTATCAAACCTTTAATGTTTACAATCCTACCTTGAGAGGTTACTCTTAGGGTACCTTCTTTTCTAGTAAACATCTTATCACCATTAGCTATATGTATGGCAACATCATGATCAAGATTCGAAACATTTGACAAAAGGGGTTCCAATTCTGCCTTAAAAAGATGGTTACTCGCACCTGAATCAACTAAGAACACATTGTTAGATGATAGTTTAACATTACCACAATTTAGGGCCACCATTACAACTTCTTCTTCTACACCTGCCGTATTTCCCTGGATTGTTCCTCTTCTTTTCCCACGAAAGCTTCTATTAAAAGATTTACTTCCACGGTTCTGCTTGTTTTTGGGACATTGTGCCTTGAAATGTCTTTTATCCCCACATATAAAGCAACCACTCTGTGCTTTAAATGATACTTCTGATGTAGTAACTGACGCCATAGTACCGGTAAACAAAAATCACTAATAAAATAATATCACTTCGCGACTACGCGTTGACACTATACACAAATACTATGCTCTGCACAAAAATACTCTGGGCCCATAACCTATTAAAGTTATAGAGTTATTAGGCAGTGGAATAAATGAACCTTCTACTAGACAGCTTGTTTATTACTGCTATAAACACAAACAACATAGCGCAGGGGACGCTACCAACTGGACTGTTTGTTGTTGGGCTGCTGTACACCTAGGTGGAAGTTCAGTGCCACAACTATCTTTACATATATAATCGATATTTAACAGCACTAACTATGCAAAAGCACCTACATCAATATCAGCTGTTGGTTTCAAAGATTAATAACTCAGTTGTTTATGAAGATAGAAAAAAATGTAAATTTTTTTTTGGAATCCGAATAACAACCATTAATTATTTATCAAAAAAATATATATATATTGTTTAGCTAATTTATTATTATTTTCTTTTATTTTTTAATTTTTTTTCGGAAGTTTTCTTAATATAAACACTAAAAGAGTACACATTGACTTCCATTTCTCACCTTATCACTTTATTTCATAAGCTTTTCATATTTGTCGATGTTTTGGGGCTGTTTCCCCATTTTCAAGACTGAAACAATTTTTTTTAAACTTTCATTAGTGAATAAAATTACATTATTTAAATGTTTGTCTTTGAAAAATTAACTTCACCAATTTGTCATAATTATTTTAAAGCCCGGATAAAACTAAGGACTGTAGTAGATAAATACAATTGATTATTAACTCTAAAACACATGTTTCTATCGAAATTCACTGTTATTCCTTAACCTTTTCTCCACTCAAATTTGATTAAAAAAATCTTAAATTGATTATAACAACATAGGTAAGCAAAATTCTTGTTTTACCTGCACCAGATTTGTTTAAATTAGTGTATAACATCTTTTTTCAAGTAACTACTTTATAGTGTTTGCTTGTGTACCAGGACAGTTTTCCAATTAAGCAACTAGTGCTTAGAAGAAATATAATTCATTTCTAATAAGTTGACCTCTAGTCTTATAAATCTAGTTAAGGTAGAAAAATATGTGTGGTGTCAAAATTACCCCATTTCAAAGCGGAGCAATAAAAAATTAGCCATTAAAATATTTAAGCTTTATGCTTGGCAATAACTCTAAAATTATAAAAAAAATCTGTTCAAAACAGTACTTTTAATTTAAGGTTTTTTAAAAACTGGGCTCAGATTAAGATTCTTGTTTAGGAGTGAGGAACACCGTTTTTAAGAAACCTCTCCAAGAGTACAAACATAAAACTTTAAATTTAACATTTTACATTATTAACAATATTTTAATTTAACATTAACATTTTAATGGATTATTACTTCACTTACTTATTTATGGAATATGTAGTAAGGGAGAGTATTGCGATCGTGAAAATTTTCGAATTCCAGTTTTCAACGGAAATTGACAAGTCCAAATGACCAAGTCCCGCAAATAGGTCCTGTGTATTTGTGTCTGGTGTGGTAAGTCTAGCGCGAAAACGAAAAGACGTGCGAAACTTAAATTTTATATTTAAGACAACTATACGCCCGAGATGTTACAGCAACTTTTTCGTTGAAATCAGCTGATTTTGATTAAACTCTCTATACAGATGTACAATTTAATGGGCTTTAGTTTGATATAAGTTTCATTGTGATTGAAATAGTTTGACAGAACTAAAATGCCGATATTTTAAATTTTCTTCCTCTAAAGTACCTTTAATTTTGTGGACTTCAAATTATTAGGGGTATTACCTTATTAGAATTGATAAATAACAGCTAAAGATGCAACTTGAGCGAATTCCATAAACAACTAAAGGAGAAAAGTGCAAACATATTTTTTAATCCAATTTTTGTGTTTTTGGACACAAGAATAGTATTATTATAATATACCGTTGGAAAGCTAAATATTTTAGATAAAATATTATTTAATACACGGAATCGTAAAAGTTAATGGAGAGTAATGAGAAGCCGATAAAACTAACTGATTGTCATAGATAAAAATATAATTGATTATTTAATAAAACACGTATTTCTACCGAAACATTATGTAATTAATTCTTTGATATTTTTTTTATATCTAGGTGTATTTAAAAAATTTTATTTAATTTTAACAACGGAGGTAAGTGGAAATCGTGTGTTGCGAGCACCAGATTTTTTAACGCGACTCCGGGGTAGCGTTGGCCCCTAATATTCTGCTGAGTCTAATGGTTTAATGTCTAGTTCTATTTTTTTAAAAAATCATCAAAATTGGTGTGACATATTTTGGACCTCCTCCTTGTGAGTAGCAAAATGACCCCATGAACAGAGCCTTTGGTGGTTCCTATGGTACCTGTTCGGTCAGGGTAATGGTACTATACAGGTATGATACCCCAGGATTATATTCTGACCTGTACCTGCAGATTCTTTTGTTGATGAGACTTTAAGGGTCATCGAACGGTCCGACAGTATGGTCACTATTCATCCATGTCTCTTCTGAAAAGACCGATCTCTGGAAATATTTACTCCTTATTCCTCAGAAATTTGTTCTTTCAGCTTACAATGTCGAGTTTTTTCATGCAAAATATTAGGGTGAAAGTAGGTATTTATTTGTAATCAGTTCCTATATAATTTTCTATTTTGACGATTTGGATAAAACGGATTCCAGTACTTTAATTTGTTTGCTAAGATACTTTCTATCTTTTTTGACGTTTAGGCTCCAAGTCATCCTTGTGTCGAGTGTTCGTTCCAGGTAAAGTATTGTAGCGCTAACAAAGATAATTAACTAAGTAACAAAGAAACAAATAAAAATAAAAAAAACTTTTGATATAGGCTCAACGTTTATCGACTCCAATATAATTTTATAAATCGTATAAATATAAATCATCAGAATTTTATGATATTGTACTAAACAAAGAATTAATTCGTGATTTGATGATTGCAAAAACCAAAATCAAATAAAGTTTTCAAGAAGTTACTAAAAACAATTGTTCACTTGAGGTTTCCCTATTTTGTTGTATAACTTATCTTTAACCGACAAAAAATAATTTTTTAATAAATGAAATTCTCTCATATACACATATATAGGCTTAAAATAACATTTTTGTAACATACATTGTTTTACATGTTTTTTTTATGCATTTATTATTTTATTGTAAATATATGGAATTAATTTATTTGGAATGCTTATGATATTGCTGTACGCATCAGAAGAAACATGAACGACAACAAAAACAATTTAACAAGACCTCCTAATCTTTGAGAGAAAAATTCTTTGAAGAATATTCAGATCGATATCAGTTCACATCGATGGAAACAGGAGAAAGCGGACAAATGCTGAAATTTACACAATTTTTAATGAGCAAAATGTCGTTCTGAGAATGAGCTTAGAAGACTTAGATGGGCTGGCCACGTGGCAAGGATGAGAATGAAGCGACCCCTATGAAGATCCTGACAGAACCTCCTAAGGCTGATGATGAAACTGAGATGATCAGACGGTGTAGCTAAAGATTCAAGGGATATCCTGGAGTCAGAAACTGGATGATGGCCGCACAGGCAGGGGTGACTGGAGGAAGTTGGAAGAGGCCAAGAAGAATCACCGAGTTGTAGCGCCGTGATAGGTTATGATATTGTATTATAAATACATAATACAAGGAACAAAAAAAATATGTTGAACCTAAGAGTTTAAAAAAATAAATAAATTTAGTTAAAAAAAATATAAATTAAACAGATAATGAAGTTAGAGAAAGACTTAAATTGTAGTACTCAAAATTAATCGTTTTTCCAAAGAATGTGTTTGGTACACAATATTTCAGAAAGTAGAGCTAATTACTTTATTGATAACCTTGAGGTCTCTTCTTGCTAATGTTGTGCTATAGATGTTACAGAGCATACGCAGTACACTTTTTACGTTCCAATAGGTCTATGCCAGAACGAAAAAAAGTGTAATACGCATGCTTTACAATATACCTTTAAAAAAATATTCAACGTGGGAACAGACTTTTTAATTACCACCATACGATCATATGTAAAATAGATTACGTATTTGTTTATATCATAATAAAAATATCTCAATATTATTTTGTATTCACAGAGTTCTTTTATAATGAATGTTCCTGTTAACAAAAAATTATAAAAAGAGTTCAGGAGTATATATAAGTTCGGAAACATTAAAGTGGCTCGTACCTCTTTATATGAGCGTAGCTCTATGGCATAGAGTGCGCTGTTGTGGAGGTAGGTTGTCAATTCTGTAGAAAATTTGAACAGTCTTCTGGCGGACACCGGCAAGCTCACCGGGAGTACAAACTTTAGGACCACGTGCCC
The DNA here is from genome assembly GCA_023052935.1 of Piezodorus guildinii. NCBI lineage: Eukaryota > Metazoa > Arthropoda > Insecta > Hemiptera > Pentatomidae > Piezodorus > Piezodorus guildinii. The sequence continues at coordinate 92,905,212 of CM041294.1, forward strand.
GCTTATATAGTTAAGTAGAACTTGAGTTTATTCGTTTACGGAAATAGTTTAGCATTTGTTTCCTATATCTAGAATGGGCGACGCTGATCTTCCTTCTGATGGCCTTACTGGGAAGGAGATGTTTGGAAATGGTGATGGTTTGACATATAATGACTTTATTATTTTGCCAGGATACATTGATTTCACTGCCGATGAAGTGGATTTAACTTCTTCATTGACTAAGAAAATTTCTCTCAAAGCACCACTGGTTTCATCTCCGATGGACACAGTCACTGAGTCAGATATGGCAATAGCAATGGCACTTTGTGGTGGAATTGGTATCATTCACCACAACTGCACTCCAGAATACCAAGCCAATGAAGTACTCAAAGTGAAAAGGTACAAGCACGGATTCATTAGAGACCCAGTCGTGCTTTCTCCTCAGCATACTGTTGCAGATGTGTTTGAAGCGAAGAAGAAACACGGTTTCTGTGGTTTTCCAATAACAGAAAATGGTAAACTAGGAGGTAAGCTTTGTGGTATTATTACATCTAGAGATATTGACTTTCTCGAAGGTTCAAACAGTCAAGATGTGACCGTGGAGAAAGTTATGACAAAGTTAGAACATATTGTTAGTGCTGAATCAGGTGTAACTTTAAAGAAAGCTAATCAAATTTTAGAAGAATCCAAAAAGGGCAAATTACCTATAGTTAATGGAAATGGTGAGCTTGTAGCATTAATTGCTCGCACTGATTTAAAGAAATCGAGAGACTACCCTCATGCTTCAAAAGATGAAAATAAACAGCTTTTAGTGGTGCTGCGATTGGGACACGTCCAGAAGATCAGAAACGCTTGGAAGTTTTAATCGCAGCTGGTGTGGATGTTGTTGTTTTAGACTCCTCACAGGGTAATTCTATCTTTCAGATTAAGATGATAGAGCATATTAAAAGTAAATATCCTGACTTGCAAGTGATAGGAGGAAATGTAGTCACTGTAGCCCAAGCTAAGAATTTAATCGATGCTGGTGTTGATGGGCTGAGGGTTGGGATGGGTAGTGGCTCTATCTGTATCACTCAAGAAGTAATGGCTGTAGGAAGGCCCCAGGCCACGGCTGTGTACAAGGTGGCCGAGTACGCCCAGAAGTTTGGTGTTCCAGTAATCGCTGACGGAGGAATCCAATTTATAGGACATGCAATTAAAGCATTAGCGCTCGGTGCATCAACTGTCATGATGGGGTCTTTGCTTGCCGGAACTTCTGAAGCTCCTGGAGAATATTTCTATTCTGACGGTGTGAGGTTGAAGAAGTACCGTGGTATGGGCAGCTTGGAAGCAATGAACCGCAAGGACGCATCAGGAAGCGCTATGAACCGTTACTTTCACAGCGAAATGGATAAAGTTAAAGTAGCCCAAGGTGTTAGCGGATCAATAGTTGATAAAGGTTCCGTTCTACAATTTTTACCTTACATCAAAACTGGAATCAGACACAGTTGCCAGGATATCGGAGCTAGAAGCGTTTCTGTTCTCAGGAGCATGATGTATTCTGGAAACCTCAAGTTCGAAAGAAGAACACATTCAGCTCAGAGCGAAGGCAGTGTTCATAGTTTATTTTCTTATGATAAATGTCTGTTTTAAACTGCAAATGTGTACTTTTATTTTTATTACAAAATTGGACAGTATTATGTTGATTTACATTGTCATGAAGTTGAAAACTTTTGACTAAGTCTTTCGTGAATTTGATTCACACCAGATATTTTATATGTTTTTACTGTTATAAACATGCTGTTTATTTAATTTATGTTGTTTTGTTTTTTTCTTTTAATGTGATATTTTTTCTATAAATATTGATTAAATGATGAACTTTTTATTAATTTTATTTAGGACATGAATTATATTTATAATTTTATGTTTTTCCAAATTATTTTTCATCATGATGTGATATGTATTTCGAAATATGAATTTTTTTTATTTCTTTGTGCTATTATTGTGACTAAATTTTGATTATATATTTGATTGACAGTACTATTTGTTTATGTTCATACACCTTACTAACGTTCTTTTCAATTCCTGTTCCTCAATCTTTCTTTTCTTTTTGGTAGAAGAGCCTTCCAGTTGTTATGTAACAGTCTTCCTTTGTATTACATAATCCTCTTTGAGTATTATATAATACCTGAACTAAATGGTAGATCATGTTTCGCATTGATTTTTAAAACCTTTCATATCCATTCGTTACATAAGAAATTTTAAGCCATATTATTTTTAATGTTGATATCTTAAGATTTATTTTTATTGATTACATATATTGTTTACTTTTTTTGAGTATGGTCATGACTTCGCATAATGATGCAATTATTAATTATAATTTCTTTATTCTGTGAAGTGTTTTAAGAATGGTACAGATGGAAATAAATTTGGGCTTTAGTGCCATAAAGTCTAAATAACAGTAAAAAAAAAAAAAAGATGATTGAAAAAAATTTGAATATAATAAATCTTTAGGTAACGACTAATATTAATAAAAATGATAATTAAAAATATGAAACAAAATAACCATTATATTGATGTACACAGCTTTGACAAAAAAATAAAGCAAAAATACTAATTTAATTAAAAAAGAAAACAAAAAATAAACACTTCCATGATTTTTTTATATTTACAATTACTGATTAAAAACTGGATCTAATCAGGGTTCTTAGGAAACTGAATAGACTGGATTTAAATGTCAGAAGGGTTATAGAGTCAACTTCGTTGAAAATCTTTTATATTAAAAAAAAAGTAAAACATGAAGTAATAATTTTCTTCTTATATTTTTTAAATTTATTGTAAGATTCTTATTAACATTATTGTCAATGTTTCAGAGATCTTGCCCATCAAGACATCTCTTTAATAAAAAATTTGGCAAATAAATTAAATTAAAATCTATAAAATATTTTAACAATGCATATAAATATCATATAAATAAACATATTTATAAATAGTTCTTAAATAGGGTCATTATAATTGAAACATTGTCCATGTCAATAGTTAAATTACAAATCTTATATTCTCGTGACTACTATATATTAAATATTAATACCTCCAGTTATTTTTGCATAATTAAATTAATTATTTTGTCTTAAACTAATTTATGATGTATGATTCATAAGATTCTATTATGTTACATAAAAATCTTTTATGTTCAGATTCTTTGTTTTTACTAGTGTTTCATGTTTTTCATTTTATTACTTGAGGAGTTCAAAATCAAGATTTTCATAATTTCTTCAACACTGTGGCTCTTAAGAAGTTTTAAAAGTGTTTTTGATAATTTAAATTTCTAGTTGAGTTTGTTTATTTTAGTAGCAATTTTTGAGCTGCGGTTTCTAGAAATAGACGGAATAAGCCATTAAAAATTTAATGGCTTTTTAATGTAAATTTAAAGATCTAAACCGTTCTTATTAATAATATATTTATTGATGCGATTTGCACTGTATAGTAAGAAGCCTTAGTACTGTATAAAACCAAGTTTTAAATTATTGTGAATCTATTTAATTAATATTGAGTGGAAAAATATTAAAATTGATTATATAATATAATATGTTAAGCATTTAATTGTATTGGATAAATGGTTTTAAGATTGAGGAATAAATATAAATGAAAGTTTGATAATGTCTAGAACAGAATAATGGATGAAACATATACAATAATATTTATGCTTATGATTTATTTTTAATAAATTTTTTCTTGAATTTTTAGCCTTGTTTTATATACAAACTATTTAATTGTTCAGATTGTGTACTGTCTACTTTTTTTTTCTATTATAAAATTGTCTAGTTTTTCTAGCCAAAGATTTGAAATTCGGGCTTTTTGTAGTTCATAATTACTTTTTATTTTTTCAACATTTTTATTTCTCTCCAAATTATTTTTTTATGGTGATGTTAATTTAATAAAAAAAATATTTTGAGCTCCTTAAATTTTTATCTAATGAATAATCCAATTGTATTTGTTGATTATTGTAAATATTGTTGAGCTATAATATCTAAAAATAACTACATTAGACATTGAAACTTTAATGATTTTTTAATGAAAATAGAAAAATCAAAACTCTTACATATCCATGTATATTTAAATAACTAAGTCCTGCAAAATGGTATGGGCGTGTGTATGTGATAAATCATATAGAACTAAAATTTCATATTGATAATACTTATATTTCTATGATGAACCATCAGAGCCACTTTATATAATGTATTTTGCAACTTTTAACTATTCTCTTAAAAATGGCTGTAACGATTCTGAGTAATGTTTCTATATAGAAGTAAAATTAATTGGGCTTTTAATTTCATGCTGCCTTTTTCTTCTTTGAAATAATAATCTGACAGGGTCTAAACCACCAATTTTTGAAAATTTCTTCTTTTAAAGTATCTTCAATTTTGTTAACTTGTAGTAATGACTGATTTCTGCTTGTTAGCATTGAAAAAAAAAATGGTGAATATGTAATATGAAAGCAATTAGCCTGAAGAAGAAAACAGCAAAATATTTTTTTAGGTTAAATTTTATTTTCCGCTGATAAAAACAGGTAATAAAAATGTGTAATTTACTGTTAAAAAGCCAAAGATTTTAGAAAAAATAGTATTTAATAACCAAAGTTGTAAGCAGGTAGTGTAAAGTGAAGAATAGTGCATAGATAATAGTATTTGTAAATAATTTTATTTAAAATAAGTTATATTATTTAACAAAATAACATAATACTTATTAAGAATTTGATTTAAAGAATCAAGGTAAGTGACACATTTTTTAATTTTTAAAAATGATCAGTATGACAGAATATGTTAATCTAATATCTGACTACATTTGCGTATTTGTTTATAATTCTATAGAAATTGAGAAGTTCAAATATGTCTAGTAGAATAGCCATAAATAGTTTGGTGTGTGTGAATAATGATTTTTTATAAATCATTTGTTGCAAAGACCATAAAAATCTATTAATTTAATATGATCATTGTTTCAAATACTTCTTGAATATAGTTGTATCTAAACAATTGATGTTAAAAGCATTTAAGGTGCACAATATATTTATAACTATAAAAATAAAAATGAAATAGCAGTTTCCTTTTACCTTGTTAAATTACATTAATCCATTCCTACTCACATTGGTTACCAATGCCTTAATTGGTGTTTTATTTATATTCTTTCTTATATTTTCAATTCCTAAAAACATTATAGTTAGGATTAAAAAAAAAAAAAAAAAAAAAAAAATAGATGTATATTTAAAAAAAAATCAAGTATTAATGAGAAACAAATGGGAGAAAATAATTAATAAGATTTGACATTTGATAAAATTGATTCTTTGGAAATGAATGTGATGATAACCTTGTTGAGATATGTGCATTAATTTCCCCAAACTGATGCCATAACCGTTAGTATTTCTATTTCATTTAGTATCCTCATGTAAAAACTGCAACTCTCAAAGACATGTCATATTTTAAGTACTTCATTATATTTCTTACATCTGGGAAGCACTTACGAATTAAAATACTTTTTTTTTTTTTTAGAACTAATAGATTTTATAATAAATACTAGACTAGATAATTTAAATATGATAAAGCACACAAGATACGTTCCAGTATGGGGTTACCAGTAGCATGGTGGTTAGTATAACAGCCTCCTATGCCCAAGGTACCAGGTTCAAACCCAAAGATGGCCCTAGGATTTTTAATGGAGTAAAAAATCCTTAGTTATGCCGTCCTTCAGAGAGGACCTTAAAAGGTGGCCCTAGGCCCGGATGTCAAGTACTCTTAAAGATCCCTACCCTAATTAAACCTGAATAGGCAAAATTTAGGACACCCACTGTTGCATCGTCCGATTAGCCACACAGCATGAAAGTGAATTAAATAAATAAACAAGCAACTTTCCAGTATTGAATCTTATCACCAAGCATCTGGCATAATAATTTTAAAGCAATTTAAGTTTGATAGAGAAATAATTAAGACCAAATATATTTTTATAATGTAAACTAGATACAATTAGATAATTAAGTTTTATAAATGCATAGTAAAAAAAACTTTAAAAGAAAAATTATGTATAAAAATTGTTTGATTATTTGAAAAATCCATAAAATTCATTAAAAAATTACTTTTTTTAATAGCATATGTACACATGGATGGCATATGAGTTTTGTTGCCAGAGGAAACTTAAAAAGGTTTGTTTGGATTGATTAGCTCATTTTTCACAGGTCTCTTGAATCGTTCAGTTCCAAAAAGATTTAAAGCTATCCTACCAAAAGATCATATGAAAAGATGTTTGATCTCCTAGTCGGCAGAACCTACACAGTGGTGTGCTTGAAATTCCAAGCTTCAACTTATGATAGTTAATTTTACAGTGACCAGTGTAAAAGGCTGGTAAACCCTTACTACAACTAGTGATATGACTGTCTATAAACAAAAATGTTTATGTCTTTTGTTCCTCTAGTTTTCTTTAATTGATTGGCAGAACTAAGGCTTTGCCGCATTATCCTTATATCAGAGTATTGAGTATAGCTGCTGAAAAGTAAAAATGATAAATATTGTGGACTAATACATTTAAACAAAAAGAAACTTAAAATTATATTGAGAAAAATAAATATTGATGAATATAGAAAAAGATATGTGGTTTTAGTATTTCTCCCAGACTGTGCAAAACTATTTTTTTTTTTAAATATCTCTATTACCCTGGTTGGGAAATTTCATACAATCAATTGATGTGTGAGTTTAATGTAAGGCATACATACATTGAAGGACAGATGCAAAATAGTTGCCATATAAGACACCTAGTCAAACTAGTCCAGGGCAGTATAGACGACATTAATTTGCTTGGGGGACTTGACTTCAGGGTAGGAAGGGTAAATAGTAGGCAGATAGGCGATTTTTATTTTACAGTAAATAAATCCTGCTGTAGGAGCCCAACTCAGTATGTTTCAAGACTTTGGGACTCTTTAGGAAACATAATTAAGATTGATTTCAGTTTTTCGTTGACTCATATAGACAAATCTTAAGCAACCATTTTCCAGTCATTTAATAATTACATATTTTCAATAATTTCGAAATTCTTTGATAACATTTCATAACGATTTTATTTTATCTACTCTGAGTGACAATTATGTGGATATGTATGCATATAAAAATATTATTGCATAATTGTGTACTTTTTTTGAAATGTTTTTTTGTCTTATCTTTAAATTAAATGACTCAAAGCTGGGCTGATTTTTAATTTATTTTCTCTTTTTATTCCTTCCTTTTTTCTTTCTTTTGTTTTTATCTTTATGTTGTTTTTTTCTAATATAATTAATTATTAAGTATATATGATAAATTATTAACGTTATTCTCTTTTAATATTATTGATATTTGTAAGGAATAATATTTTTTTAAATTATTTTAATTCATATATAATTGAACCACCATATGTGACTCAATTCATACATATTATATCAGTTAAATTATTTTAGGTGAAGGCAAAGTTTAAATAAAAGAATGATGTAATTAACTCACCCTATTTATTTAAATATGATGACTACGTTTCGGCTATATGCCATCTTCTGGTGCAAAGTACAATTTATCTCTTAAGTGAGTGGTACTCACATCCAGAAGCCTCATGTCTTTCAATCAGACAAAAGGCTTCTGGATGTAAGTACCCACTCACCTTAAGATATAAATTGTTCTTGTACCAGATGTCATTAAAGACGCAACTTAGTGCATCATAATTAAATAAAATAGTGGTGAAGTTAATTATTAGCCTCCAATTTTATATTTTATTCTTATTATTGGTTCATAACTTTCAGGAATATGGATAAAAATGAAGTTAATATTTGTTTTTATAGAAAAGTGAATGCCAGATTGTTGATAAAATTTAAGTTTTTGTTCACTTTCTTACTTTAATGATTTTCCTTATGATGTTCATATGAAGAAATTATTTCCAAATTACTGATTTTTGACAACATTTTTTGGAGTAAATGCAATTTTTAGACAATTTTGAAACAAAATGGTAGATATTTTGTCTAACTATGTCATTCTGGGAAGACACTTTGATTTTATGCCTTTTTTTTCTTAAGCAATTTCCAGTGCTTATACTTTTGCCAGCTCAAAGTTATCTTTTTTAAACAAGATTTTCCCACAATCTGGCTTAAGCCAGTTGTGATTCATCGAGAACAAAGTGATAAACAACCTATAGAAAATTCAAATATAAATCTAAAAACAACTTAATAGCCAATTGTGTAAAAACACAAAATTATTTTTGTTCTTTATTTTATATTTCATAAATTAGTTTTCAATATAGTAAAGTCATTCTTTCTCTCAAATTCTTTGTTGGTATTTATTATTGCTATTTTAGTCTGATGAAAGTCAATAAGACAAAAACATACAAACAAAATATTTCCTTGACAGAATCATACAAAGGTCTTTGTATAAATGGAATGTACACCCATAATTAGTTTAAAAAGAAGAAAAAAGATGCAATATTTTTAAAACCTAATAGACCTATTAAACATGCAACCATTGAAAATAAAATCTTTAAAAAAGTATTTGTATTATTCATGATTTTTTCAATATAAAATTAAATAATTAACCATAAGATAATCAAATTGAAAAGGCTGGACGTAAAACTATTTATTGTTCAACCGTTTCAAACCTAACATTGCATCTTGTTACTTTTTAATCCTGAAGAGTCCCAGTCCCAAAATACATACTTACTAACGTTGGTTACACAATAAATATTTTTTTTCACCATTTTTTGTAGTTTTTTATTGACAGCCACCCAAACTACCTCACTCTTCAATAAGTCTTAAAACAAACTAGTTTTTGTTTCTATAGATATAAGAGTTATTTTGATATATTTTCTTTTATCACTTCCCTATACACAGGTTGTCTCATAAGTGTATACAGGTTGTCATATTGTGAGAGCAGATACTAAACCTTAAGAAGAGCAAAGAAGATCTAAGGACCCATAGTCCAATTCTCAATGGTTAGGGAAAAAATTCAAATTTTGAGATATTAACTGTTTAAAAGCACTAGTCTACTCTTCTCCGAGTCCTGGATTCAAATCCCGGCTGTAGCAGAATATTATTTATTCTGTTAATCCAGCCGGAGAGCGACCCTTGGGTATGGAGGCCCTCCTGGGGCAGACCCAGCCTATATAAAGCGGCTTTGATCAAGGCCTAATCACCTCACTGCACGGCTGTTGGCCTAGAAACAGTATGAATCTCTATATGTACTGAGCCTGAGACCCTTCATTTTTTACTATTTAAAAACTGCAAATATCTCAAAATTTGATTTTCCTCCTAATCTGTTTACAATCATACTATGGTTCATATGAATTTTTTTGTTTCCTTTGTCTAGTACTGGCTCCTACAATATGACGACATGATGAGACACACATTAAGCACAAATTTTCTTTTTGGTCCTTTTTTCTATTTATTATTTCTTGCCTCCTCGCTACCTTGATTGGCCACCAATGAAGGTAGGTTTGTCTTGCACCATTTTAAAGCTAATTGAAAGAACATTTTCTGAGAGCCAGAAAATTTAAATCTGATGATAGGAGAGTAATAGTTCCTTGAAATGTCCGAATATTCTTCGAATCTTAGAAATATTAAAATTTAGTTTTCACCATGATGTGCGGCACTTTTAGGGTTTGACTTTTCAACCTTCTGGTTAATTTTCTTTTCTTTTATTTGGTATCATCTGTTTTTTCTGTGCGAGCACATAGAGGTATATTTGAGTTTTTCTGATGAAAACCATAGATAACTATATAAAACCTCAACACTTGATTTTCCTCTCTAACTATCCAGAATCAGACTATGTGCGACGTGAACTTTTTATTTCCTCTTGAGATGTAGTATCTGTTCCCACAGTATGAAGAGACACCCTGTATAAAATATGAAGTAAAGAAGTAAATTGTTGCAATTGTGAACATTTTTTAATTCCAGCTTTCAACAGAAATATACATTGTTTTAGGTTTTCCTGAGTCCAAATGATAAAGTTTTGCTAAATGGTTTGTAATTGAAATTTCATACTTAGAACCATATATTCCTGAGATGTAACAGCAACTTTTTCACTAAAACAAACGATCTAGAAGAGCTACTTTATAACATGTGTTTCGTACATTTTTACCATTGTCAAACCATTTTTATTAAACTCGCTGTAATGATGTAAAATTTAATGGGCTTTAATATCATGCAGGTTTCATTCTGATTGAAAGTCTGACAGGGCTTAAATGCCAATACTTCAAATTTTTTTCCTCTAAAGTACTTAAAATTTGGCTGATTTGGAAAAATGAACTAGTTCATCTTAACATTAATAATAAAGAGAAAATATACAGTGGGAGAGAATTTTATAACCAACTGAAGGTACAGAAAAATGTTTTAAGTAATTTTTTTTTCCAAACATGACAGGCGAATTAAATTTAAAATATACCCTCAGAGAGTTAAAGATTTTAGAATAAATTAAAAGATGAATAAAGTTGTATAATACAATCAAAAGTGATGAAATGTGGATAAAACTAATTGATTGTAGATAATTCACTGACGTTTGAGCAAAAGGGCTTATGTCTTGAATGTGAATATTACAGGACAATTTTTCTTAAGGTTTGAAAAATCAATTTAATCTTTTTAAATGAATTGCTATATTATCTCTTAGGAGACTAATTCATGACAATAAAACACATACTTAAACAAAATATTATTTATTTGAAAATATAGAAACTTCATTTTCAAAAACATGACTTCAACCCTTAGCAACGTATACCTTAGAAGTAGCTTTCAAATTTAGACAAAAATATACGACTGAAATTTTCTTGATACAATATTAAGAAAAATAATTGTATTAATCCTAATCTTGTCACAAATCATATGAGACTAATGTAAAGGCAACGCTACACGATGAGAAATAGGGTATGTGTAGGTATGGTGAAAGCAGGTCTTGTGAGAGTGAACGAAAGTACCAGAAGAGCAAATTCAATTTTTTAAAAATAAATTTGGATAATGACATCAAATATTACTTTTAGAAAAATCCAATTCATTAAATATTATTTACAAAAAAAAAAAAGAAGATAAAATCAAAACAAACAAGTGTAATATACACATCATGAAGACATGTTTTTTTAATGTAGAAACTTGATTTTAAGAAATTAAACATTATTTATAATAAAATGTAAATAAAAGTAAATGGTGAAATAATATAGAAAATTCGGTAATTAAATATTAATTATAATATGATTATAACTCACCAAATATCACCTCACATACACCAACATAGATTCTCACCGTGTGGTGCTGCCTTATGACTCACTCCTTTTTTTTCTAGGTCTTTTTTTCTGATTGGTATGGTATGAATACAGATCTGCCCTGTTTTCCGTTTACCAGATCTCTGTATGTGCTCATATTGTTTTGTTTCGGAACAGGTACATGACTTTATTTAAACATAATTGTTATTTAGAGAAGATCGAAGGGAGAAATAAAAACAAAAACACCTTAAAACCATATTATATTAAAAAATTATATAAAACACAATCACATGGATTCTGTCATATAATCTTTGAGTACATCTAGGTGAGGTGTATCATCGCCCCAGTCCTAAAACAAACAATAAAAAATATATTACAAAAACAAAATATTTATAAAAAACTTAAGATTTAGTTCATGCATGTTTCAAGCACTATACAACCTTAAAGAGTCTATGTGAGCTTTGCAGAAGCCAATTTGCAGCGTAAAGCTCAAGAATTCTAACTATTCATTTTATTTTTATATCAATGAAGTTTTGGTTTTTGTTTAAACCATTGTCATGGATATGACTGAATTAACAATAGAATCAAAGAAAAAGGAAACAAGATAACTGAATTTGAAAAGAGATAATAAATTATGATTACAAATAACAAGAAGCAAAATTGACAGAGACCTTTCTTTGCTTAATATTGGTTCATTAGAATATTATTGTTAAGTTCCACTCAAACCAAATCATAATAGGCTAGCTAAAAGCTAAAAAATATACCTAAAAGACAGTATTTAACTCTTTTCACTCAGCACTGTTTCGAACGTAACATATTAGCAACTCGTTTTCCTCCTCCCTCCCCCGAAAATTTTAAACCCTGGAATCTTGATAATATAGAGTACAATTCTAGGACCAACAAGAAAATGATAAAAATAAAATTATAATGAATGAAACCAATATTTTTAAAATATTTGTAAAAATTACAGTTCATTTATTTTACTTCTGGGCCTTAAGAAGTGTATAGAGAGAAGACTTATATAAACAATTATGGTTGAATACCTAATACCAGTGGTTTTTTTGGGGTCCAGAGACGATGTCCTAAGATGTCATCGGAAAAATTATATTAAATTACCTTGAGGGAAATTATTCGTGAAACTTTGGCTTTGTAACAAGAATCGCACACACATTCCACTGGTACATTAAATTACAGATGGTAATTGATATTAAATAAATACCTATATAGTATTTCTAAATTATAGAAGTTCACCGAGTATAATGTTTCATGGATTGTAGTCAGTTGTAAAGACCAAGCCTACCACATTCTCTATTCTGGGAAATGAGTTATTGGCTTTATGGGTTCCTTGCTATTGTACCGATTAGATAAAGGAATCAGTAAAATTTTTATGTTAGAAACCATAATTTTGTACCTTTATATTTATCATCACACTCTTGAATCATTTTATTGTGCCCTAATGTTTTATAAACAAACATCTATGGAAATAACTTGTAACTCAATAAGTTTTCTTATGATTTGCCAATTATTATTTGTTTTTGTGTGTGTGGATGGATGGCTCCTACAAAATCAAGCTGAATAGACATTAAAGGTTTTCTTTTACTGATATCTAATAAGACCAAGTTATACTTTAAGGGAGTGACGATCACTCCAACGGAAATATATATATATATATATATATATATATATATATATATATACACACACACACACACGTACAACAACTGTGCGTGAAAAATTAGTATAAAGAATTTTAGCAGTTGGAGCAGTAGGAGTATGCAAAACTGATAAAATATTATATTGAATATTTAAAAGGGATAATAGTTCTAATTAAATTATTTGAGTTTGTAGTCACTATTCAAGACATAATTAAACATATTTACATATACATAAACACTAATCAGTAAAACATGTAACAATGAAGCACTTAAATAACCTGAATTCCACATACTTCTTTTAATAAAAATTTTACTGTTAAATTTTTTTTTTGGATAGGATTGATCGCCAGAGATCTTGCGATTAGAAACACTCATTAATGTAGAAGAAAAAATATTCATATTAAATATATAATAATATAATATAATATATAATAGAATATTTATATAATATATATATATATAATATTTATATAATGTATATAAATATTCTATTATTTTAGACATGAGGCGAACCTGGGGTATAGAAACCCACCTGGGGCAGACCCAGCCTCTAGAAAGTTGAAACCTCACAATAAGGAAAAATTTAGCAGCTGCGCGTGATCTCGGACTAATCACCTCATTGCACAACACTGTTGGCCTAGAAACCGTACGAATCTCAATATGTACTGAGCGAAAGACCCTTCATGGGTTGTAGTGGTACAGGTTTTTTTTTTTTTTTTTTTTTTTTTTTTTTTTTTTTTTTTAATCAATAAAAATACAATACATACCTTAATAACTACACATGAGCACCCGACAACCTTCCTTGGGTTTCCTGTCTTGTCAATTTTACATAAACCGGACCATTCTCCTAGCTTCTTGTTTGAGTCGACCTTAACTAATGGTATTTGATGTTCGGAGCAGAGGGCCTGCACGAGTTTCTTGTACATGGGCTCGTCGCAGTTTTCGGCCAGGACGCAGAGTAAAGCCTGTCGCCTAGAAAAAAAAAAATAATAACTTAATATGAAAAATATAATTTATTAATTAACTAAGAAGACATATAAATAACTATTATAGACTAAGTTGCTTTCCATAGTTCAAATAGGGAAGTCCCGATGAAAACCAGGAATTCAGAATGAAAGATTGGTTTCACAATAGATAATTTACAATAGCTTTTATAATTATTTGTTGAATGACACACAAACTATCAATTTTTAATTATAAACAATAACTTTAACATTAAAAACAATAAAAAAAAAAAAACATATAAGAAATAGCTTTAACAAATTCTTTAACAAAATTTAAGCGGTAAATTACTAAAAATGATTTATTTACTAAACCAACCAAACTATCTCATCCTTCCTTGAAAAAATACAATTCATTATGATACACAAAACATGTCAACAAAACCAAAAACTACAACATAAAATAGGTTTTACTTGAATAACTAGAAAATACAGTAACTGTACTCTGAATACAGTAACAAGAACAAAAGAACAAGCAATTCAAAGAGAAATTTTAAAAAGTATGGCCACATACTGTACATAAAAATTAACAGTATGAAAAATTAAAATACATAGATAATTTTGGATTTCATAAAACAGATTATTGTATCAATAAACACTAAAATTAAAATTCAAGAATAAATAGACGAACACATGTGTCATGGAATATAAACAATAGTAGCAGCCAGGAAATGAACAATTTTCTCTTCAAAAATCAACAATAATTAAAGAATATAAACTGTATAAGTAATAAAAAAAAAAAAAAAAAAAAAGAAAAAAAAAGAAAGAAAAAAAAAAGAAATTTTCTAAAAGTGTTATAATATATAAAAAGTTATTATTTATATTAAAATATGATCACATATATTAATCGAAAGAATTGATGTAACAAGGGGCATACAGAATAAAATAAAATATTTACTAAAAAACTTGATAGCCCGAATGTTGTGACTTGCTGTTTCTAAAAGTGTTAAAATATAAAAAAGTTATTATTTATATTAAAATATGATCACATATATTAATCGAAAGAATTGATGTAACTAGGGGCATATAATATATATATATAGGCATATATAACACATGTGTCATGGAATATAAACAATAGTAGCAGCCAGGAAATGAACAATTTTCTCTTCAAAAATCAACAATAATTAAAGAATATAAACTGTATAAGTAATAAAAAAAAAAAAGAAAAGAAAAAAAAAGAAAGAAAAAAAAAGAAAGTTTCTAAAAGTGTTAAAATATATAAAAAGTTATTATTTATATTAAAATATGATCACATATATTAATCGAAAGAATTGATGTAACAAGGGGCATACAGAATAAAATAAAATATTTACTAAAAAACTTGAACATAGCCCGAATGTTGTGACTTGCTGTTTCTAAAAGTGTTAAAATATATAAAAAGTTATTATTTATATTAAAATATGATCACATATATTAATCGAAAGAATTGATGTAACAAGGGGCATACAGAATAAAATAAAATATTTACTAAAAAACTTGAACATAGCCCGAATGTTGTGACTTGCACGGCAATAAAACATAATTTAATGACAAACCTGCTAACAAGCACACAACTCATAATATATACAGAGGAAATAAATAAAAATTAACTGATGATTGTCATAGTTATATGCATTTAAACCGACAAATAGGTCCGCCAAAATTAAAAATCAATCAACAGAATAAAACTAATCAAGAAAATCAACACATAATTACATGATGGAAATAATATAAATAGTTCCTAGTGAATAGAAAGTAAGGTATATTATTGCTTTAAGAATACACTAATCTAAACGTAAACAAGGTTTAATTCCAATAAATAACAGCATGTTTCAAAGTTATGAAAAGTAGGAAACTTATTGATTAATTTATTTCTGTTTTTTAAAATTACCATCTTTGTATAAATTAAAAAAATTATTATATGCTTGAAACTGATCTTATTATTTAAACAGGGAAAGTTTAATTGAATAATAGAATAACCACCAATTGGAAGCCGCATGCACGCTTGTTGCCAATGCAAATATATCACAAAATCATTAAAATTACAGTAATTTCAATAGGTAAATAACTGCAATAGGTACTATGATTTTCAATTATTTAAATGTTTTTAATAAACAATAGAACTTACTTGTCAAGAGCTTTAGCTGACTCCCTCAGACCATGAACAATTACTCCATTCCTCACTACTCCTTTCAAAACTTCTTTTAATGCGGTGTTGATATCAACGGAGTCGCCAGATGGGCCACTAATTTAAACAATATTAATAGTAAAGAATGAGGGATAACTTAGAAGAAAAAATATAGGGTGTCTGTAACCCATCTTGGAAAATGTCGAATATAAATATTACTTACGATTCGTCTTCGATGGTCATTTTGATAAGTTTGGATTTCTAGAAAAATAAAAACAGACTTATAATACCAACAAGTATTCAGTAATATATAAATAACGTAAAAATAGTCACCTACACGTGGTCCGATAAACAGAGCTCTATCGAAAAGGTTCGTAACCAGTGTTGCCACCGCTTCACAACTTGTATTTATGCACAAAGAAATATTTTCTGTTTACAGTTATTACAAAAAAAATCTTTATATTTAAAAATCAGTTTCTCAAAAATGTCTCTTATGTCATTATTTTTTACTTATCAAATAAAACCAAAGTATTTAACATATAAAATGTTAGAAAGGAAAAATTCATGAAAGTGTAAAGTAATTTAATTTCTAATGATCATTCTAAATTTATTAATATTCAAAACCATGCATTTACCAAAAGAATATTCCTTTGTTCTTCTCTTTTAATATAATAATTTAATTATACTTACTAAATCTAAATATTAATATTTCAGATAATTGAAAGGGAGCGGGGGAGGGGGAGTAATTTTCCTCTAAGGTTATTCCTTTTGAATGAGTATATGAATTATTTCTAGTTTCACGGGATTTTAAAGTTGAAACTGATTATAATACACTGGTGTGATATTTCAACAAGAAATAGCTAGGAAAAATCCATTTAGATAAAATCTAATTTTAAAATATAGTAGTGTTAAATATTTTTTTTTTCAAAACATTGCAAATTTTTTTAAACAATATTCAATATTTTATTTTAATGTTTAAAAAAAAAATAAATAAATAAAATAATCTTCAATCATTTTTGCTTAACAGTGTTGACCATTGTGAAACAGAATTGAATAAATTGAGGAATTCATTATGTTATTTATGTTGGTAAAATCATCTGAGTCTAACTTTTAAGGAAAAAATGTTGGTGATTCTGGATAAAGTAGAACCAATTCTTCATTAAATCACAAATCCAAAATTTTAAATACCCAAAACAGATGGCAGAATACATAAAATACATTGCAGTATTGAGGTGAATATTGAACTCAACTAAGATATATTTATTAGTATATATTTGACAATCTTCACATGTTTGTCATTAATATCTTCATCAAGTTTTATTTCAAAACCATCAGATAAGAAAGAGGTTTAAACTGTTTTGCACAATAGCTTGGTCTGAAATATTTGCTAAAATTTAATACAACTTTTTTACTTAATTCTAATTATTCCTTGTATTAAAAAATAAATAAACAGCTGTTTATTATTGTAAAACTACTATTTATTAAATAATTCAATTATTTATTTTCTATCCAACTAGAAATTTTAATATACATGTTTCATTTTCTGGATGTCCCTAAGACAGTTTACTGAAGAATTTTAGTGTCTGTTAATAATTAGCTAATTGTTAGTTTAAGAAGAAAACTGTAGAACTACTGATGAATAATGTATTACTAAAATAAATTAACTAATTTTCAGAGTTCATTTTATTGTATTAGTATAATGCTTACTGTCATAGAGTTAACAAATAATCAAATTTTACTGAAAACAATAAATATCACTGAGTTTTGCATTATTTTTGGATTATATCATTAATAAATTTAAAATAATTATTAGCTACTTTATTATAGGAGATAATCAGACATCTGCAGGTAAAATAGTCTACAATATAGAGTTAACACAAAATCAAATC
Organism: Piezodorus guildinii; assembly: GCA_023052935.1. Taxonomy (NCBI): domain Eukaryota; kingdom Metazoa; phylum Arthropoda; class Insecta; order Hemiptera; family Pentatomidae; genus Piezodorus; species Piezodorus guildinii. The sequence continues at coordinate 92,923,066 of CM041294.1, forward strand.
ATGCAGAAACGAGATATGCATCCAGAGCTATTTAAATTTCCACCTAATATTCTCTGGTATCAGAGATGTGGTAATTTCTTCCATGATTCTTTTGGGGTTTCCTAATAGTTTTTCATTAAGCCATTAGCTGTGCATTTGTATGATTTCATTTTTTTTTTTTTTATCTCTGGCAAGACAGGCCCTTGGCCGCATAGTGTAACCTCCTGGGAGAGTATATGCATGTTTCTTGATGAAATTTTATAGGGCAGGGGTCATTAGTCCCAATGCCTATTTTTGCGAGTGGCCACCAGTAGGCTGATGGGTCTCACAATAGCTGGGGGAGAGGCTGTTAGTGAATCCCCATTTTATTATATGCTTATAAAAGTGCTGCTGGGGCTGGGATTCGAACTCGCAACCTTTAGTATGAGAGCTAAACGCCCTAGTCACTCAGCTATGGGCTCCCCTATGATTTCATTAAATGTTTTTATGTATAAGGGAAAGTTCTGTTCTTAACAAACCATAGTATATATTTTTTTAAAATTTATCTATTTATTGTTTTTATATGGGTATAATGCCGATTTATAAATAAGTACAATAGCTAAAATGGACATTATAGTATATGAAAAGTATAATAAGAATATATGATACAATATTTTGATTAAATATATAATAAATAAAATATTTTATAATACATACAATATTTTGTAATATATATACACATTAATAGCTAACCTGGCAAATGTTCTGCCGTATAAATTATTTCTTGAGAATATTTTGTTCTTGAATAAAAAATAACCAAAGTATAGTAAGTGTGTTTGGTGGTTGGGACCTATTTAATATAAAAGTTGAAAGAATTTGATAACCAACAAAAGAATAAAAGAAAAAATATTTTTTTAAAGATTTAAAAAAAAAATATGTTATATACAAATTTGTAAAACTAAATGTTAAGTGATGAATAGGGCTTAAACTTACTACTGATTATTATACATAAAAATTTTATATTGTTATATTATTTAATCTAATTCATATGTTTCCAACGAAACTGAATACACTTTTTATTTAAATTAACTTTAAACTTTTTTCAACTTTAAGGGTTTTTAGTAGTTCTTAAATTGTTTTTAACAGCCGAAGAAAGTGAAAGTTGTGTGTTTCCCAACACTTCACATTCCCAAAAATTTTTGTGATATGAATGGCATTTAAAATATTTAGATATTTTTCATGCTAAAATACTAAAATTGTGATTAAAAAATGTGAGGATGGAGGAAGGAGGGTGAAAATTTGGTGTTATAGGGATTCTCATACCTAAAAAATATACTTAAAAATTTCAAAAAGATCGGTCAAGCTTTTTCAGAGGAGTACGACTGCAAACACCATGACATGAGATTTTTATATATTAGATTTATAATATTTTATAATACATACAATATTCTATGAATACATATTCCAATGTAATTAAAATTTTTGAAAATTAACTTAATAAAGTAAAAAAAAAAATAAAAGAAATATAAAATGCAAATATAAGAATAAAAAATGAGAATATAAGAACATAAATTAATTTTTGTTTTTAAATACTAAACTAATATAGTAAGTAGAAACTCGAACTCGAAATACTCTGTTTGAGCCATATTTCTGCATAAATAAATTTGTTCATTAATTTGATTTTAGAGCTGATATTTTTTTATTAGAACTGATTTCTATTGCATTGTAACATATCAATATTAAGATTATTTGCAAACCTGAGAAATCGAGAGATGGAAGATTCAAAATAATATGAGCGTTTGTAATACTTAACAGGGAATGAATTATCGTGTTTCGTGTTATTGTTGTTTATTCGTTTAACGTCACTTTATGCTACCGTGGCTAATCGGACATACTAAAGTCCTAAATTTTGTCCATATAGGTTTGATTAGGATAGGGATCTTTAACAAATACATGACATCCCATAGGCACGGGACGACCTATTAACATCCCCTCGAAGGATGGCATAAATAAGAAATTTTTACTCCTATTAAAAAAATCTAGGGCCTGTTGTTTTGAACCCACAACCTTAGGCATAGAAGGCTGTTATGCTATTGTGTTATAAAATGGTACTGAAAAACTAATAGAAGACAGGAGGATGGTACTATGAATTGAACCATGATTAATATGATACACAAAAAGTGCATAATTTAATTTTCTTCTGGAGAAACAACTGAGCATATTCATCCTTTGAGTAGATTGTTATAATTTATTTCATTTTTTTGGCATTCACATCTTAAACCATATTAATTTAAGAAATTTATGTTGAATTATTTCAATTAAGCTAATATAAGGGAACAGAACTCAATTTGAGAGCAATATAAAATTGCTGAGATTGAAAGGTTTGTATTTGTTTTAATGTGACAATTGCAGTAACGATTTAATGATGATTTTTTTTTTTTTTTAATCTTTCTTAAAATTTGGTTCCCAAATCCAAATCATTCTTCTTTGTGCACATTAAATTTTATATTTACTTCTCAAGCGGATAAGAGGTTCAAATAAAGTGAGAATTTGCTTGAGCTATGCATGGTATAAATTTAATTATTATCTCAAATATACAATAATTGAGCATATATATACATAAAATAGGATATTTTGGGTGGCAGACAATAATTTATTTTTAAAAATTCTGAAAAATATTTATTATAGGTGGAATAATCAGGAGTCAGTCATTTTTTGAAAATTTTTAATTTGCCAACGTTTCGGCTCAAGCTTGCGAGCCATCATCAGGGCTACAAACATCAGAACAAAAGAGATACATATTAATGTGATCATGAAATTTTTTTGAATGTAGTGACAATGATAACATTTGGAATAAAACAGAAAATGTACCAACATACTTAAATATTAGATATACAAATAATGATAATATGATGAATGGTTTTGTTTATGGTTTTCCTCAGTTTATGCTTGGACATGGCTCAGTAATGGTACGTTCAAATATAATTTTTTTACTTCTATATTAAAGTCTAAAGTTTTGTTTTTATGCTTATCATCATCATATTGTTTATCATATTATCATTATTTGTATATCTAATATTAAGTATGTTGATACATTTTCTGTTTTATTTCAAATATTATCATTGTCACTACATTCAAAAAATTTTCATTATCACATTAATATGTAACTCTTTTGTTCTGATGTTTGTAGCCCTGATGATGGCTCGCAAGCTTGAGCCGAAACGTTGGCAAAATTAAAAATTTTCAAAAAATGACTGACTCCTGATTATTCCACCTATAATAGTTTCTACAGTCGACTATACATCCTTAAAAAAATATTTATTGTGAAACCAATGTTTGTAGGTACTTCATCAGGGCTAAAAAGCAACTAGGTATGATGTAAAAGTTAGTGAAGAGTATACAAATCTATATTGTCAAGAAAAATTATAAAAGAAAAATTGATCAATCGACAACAAAAGAAATTAAACATCAATAGTCAGTTAAAAGAGAAAAAAAGATGGAAGAATATAATAAAAGCTAATAAAGCAATAAGGTAAGAAAATTTCAATTAAAAAATTAATGTATAAGAAATTGGTCGGGTGCAGTAAAAGAAAACTATAATTAAGTGAATTGTACTGACCTAAATTGTGGGCCTTCATCAGTGCTAAGAAAAAAACAAGATAACAACCAATACAATGAAAAGAAAGATAATAATAAGTTAATAGTAAAATAATAAGTTAACAGGGATAAAACATTTTAACCAATGAAGGTCTACTAAGGTAATAAAGCTTTGAAACAAAATTTTATACTTTTTATTTGGGTTCTGCAACTTGTGTCACATTCCAAAACTTATTATCTTTAAACGCCAGTCCTCCCAGTCCGCCTCTGGCTGCCATGTCCTCCCTCACATTCTCTATCAACATTTTGTAGGGTATTCCTCGGCTTCGCTCTTCTCCTGGCAGTACTTCAGCATTCTATGTGGCAACAGGGTCTCGTCCATCCTCATGATATGGCCGTATCACATGCATCTCTTCTTTGATATTTCATTTAAGATGTTTAGTTCAGCCCCTACTTATTTTATTATTTACACATTTGGAATTCTCTGCAGCCTTGATATGCCACTGGCTCTTCTCCAGAGCCAACAATCTCCTTTCAGACAATTTTAGCACTGTCCATGTTTCTGCCCCATATTAAGTAGTCTCTAAGAGGAAGGAGTAGTATATTTTTTTTAATGAGAAGCGACACCTGTTTGCTCCAGAGAACACCATTCAAGATACCTGTGATCCTTCTACCATTTCCAGTTTTATTTTCGATGTCTTTTGCCATGCTTCCGAAATGATCTATTGTTCCGTCAAGATATGTAAATATGTTACTTTGTTGGATTGACCAATCCTCCACACAGATGGCCAAATCTGATCTCTAGACCCCACTCTGAGTATGCTCCATTCAATTTCCTCATCATATATTCAAGATCACATTCTTCTGATGCTAGGACAACCTGATCGTTGGCAAACTGAAGGCTGAAAAGTATATCATCACCGATCTCCACTTCCATTCCTCGACACTTCTGTTTCCACAATCTTAGGGCTTGTTCCACATAAATATTAAAAAGTGTTTATTACTGTTAGCTTATTATGATTTTTCATTTAATTTTATTGTTTGTTATTTTGTTTTTTCTTAGCCCTGATGAAGGCCCACAATATAGGCCGAAATGTCAGCACAATAAATTATGTTTACTTTGATGACTCCACCCCCAACCAACTTCTGATATTTTATCTACAGTCAAATATTCTTCCATCATTTTCAAAATTAACACTTATAGTTAACGAAAGTTAAAAATGTTAATTAAAGTTAGCAGATCAAAGTAAAGATAAAAAATATCAGATACCGAATTAAAAATAATATTATAGACGTTGATTAGTAAATATAAGACAGACCATTGATTAACATTTACTGGTTTGATAATAGTAAAATACAAATCCAAGTGTTCAGTATAGAAACATTATTATTTTATTCTATTATTATTATTTTTTAATTTTGGCATCAGAGTTTTCCATACAGCCAATAATTATGTTAATGAATATCATTGCTACTGCTCACACTTTTCTCATCTAATATGATTTTTTCTATTGAATTTAAGAATTTAGAAATACACACTTCAAAGTTCCCCAAGTCCAAGAAACCAGGTCTCCAAAAAAATTTTTTGTGTGTATTTGTGTATAAGTCTACCCCAAAAAAACAAATCTTCATACAAACAAACAAAAATTTCATATTTATGCCTTCATATTCATATTATGCTTATAATTTTTATTTTTTACTATTACAACTTTTGAACCAAAATCGAGGAACAAGAAATGCCACCTAATACATGATTTTCATTAAAAACTCTATTTTAATTATGAAATGGGTTTTAATGTCATGTAGATTCCATCCTCATTGCTATAGTTTGATAAGGCTTAAAGCAAATTAACAAAAAAAAAATTAAATTTTTTTAATTTTTAAAATATTAAAGTAGCTTAACTTTCTTCATTTTAAATAATTAACCATTTCTCGTTATTAGTATTGATAAATAATGGGTAAATATAGTTTATGAAATTTTTGAGAGCTTATTTTTTTGTTTTTCCACAATGAGAATTGTAATATAAATGCATAATATATGGTTGGAAAGCTAAAAGTTTTTTGAAAACACGTCCAACTTACAAAGTTGTGGAGCGTAGTGCAGAGTGATGAAAAGGACATAAACTTAGGAGATTGTTGAAAATATAATTTTTTTATTTTATTTGAAAAAATAATAATATATAAGACAACCTTCTTACCAATACTGAAAGATGCCTGGGAATCCTGGCCCCTCACTACTAAGCATAAAAGTCTACTCCAAGCTATGAAGATGGTCGTATTTGAGGAAAGTGAAGGGTAAGAAGAAGTGAGAATATTAAAAAAGCCACAATAAGATCAAATCTTGATGTAAGATTAGCTGAGGAAATTATTGAAGAAAATCAGCTAAGATGATTCGACTATGTCTCAAGAAAATCAGAGAACATGTAGCATGAGCAACTTATGAAATGAAATGAAAAAAAAGAATTCTTTATTCTGGGACCAAGTTCCCTTAGAAGAGAAAACAATGAAAAACAAAAATTCTTATGGTCTAGTTACTTTTAAATAAAATATTTCAACAAGCCTATAAATCTATAAAAATTTGTATAGTTATATACACATGGGACACGCACTTATACATACACATTTATACTATAAATACCTATCTTTAAAATGGAACGGAAGGTTGAGATTCGAGTAGGTAATGGAAGAGTTGATGTCTGAAAGAAGAAAGAGGGGCAGTTTATAGAGATGGGCAGGGAATTCCAAAATAATGATGAGCGAACGAGAAAGGATTTGTGAAAAGACACAGTTCTATATGATGGGGTATAAATATTGATCGATTGGGTTCTAGTATTCAACGAATGGATGTCAGAGTGGATAGTGAGGAGCTGAGTTATATAGGAAGGTTTTCTATTTTTTAAAGTTTGGAATAGGTAGGAACCATGGAAATATTGCCGTCAAACTATAAATAAAATAAAGCCACTTTAACTTGGTGTAATAGCCAGAAATATGGTCACACTTAAGGGCTCCAAAAATAAATCTAATAAAGCAATTCATTAGACATTTTAATTTTATTTCCAGTTCATTGGTAATTCCTCCATATACCCGACAACCGTAGTCAAAGTGGGGAAAGATAAAGGAAACAAGTAGCTGATGGGTTTTTAAAGGTAAGGATTTAGTGAATCTATAGAGCTGTTTAAGTATGGAAATGGATTTAATAAAAAAAAAAATCAATTGATAGTACCATCCTTCTGTCTTCTATTAGCTTTGTAGTACCGTGTTACAACACAAAACAGAAAGCATATCAGCCTTCTAAAAGGTCATGGGTTCAAACCTACAGAAGACTCTAGAATATTTTAATGGAAGTAAAAAATTCTTAGTTATGCCATCCTTCGGAGGGGACAGAAAAAGGTGGTCCTGAGCCTGTGCGATGTCAGGTACTCGTTAAAGATCTCTATCCTAATTAAACCTGAATAGACAAAATTTGGAACTCCCACTGTACATGAATAAACAACACAAAATACAATATCTTATTCTTAGTTAAGTACTACAAACACTTATATTATTTTGAATCTTCCATCCCTCGTTCTCTAAGGTTTGCAAATCATCTCAACATAGATACATCCCAATACTATAGAAACCAGTTTAAGTCAAAAATTATATCAGCTCTCAAATCAAATTAATAAAAAAAAATATTGTTTTTGTCTACAAATATGATTAAACAGTTTTGTAATTAACTTTTATAAACCTTCTACTTTATAAGCTTAGTATTTAAAAAAAGAATTATGTTCATACATTTGTTACCCCGTATAAAACACAATAAATAAAAGTAAATGCAGACAATTAAAAACAATAAGTATGTAAGGAATATGAAATTGGTGACATAAGAAACTGCTGCACTGTTGCAGTACTATTGATTTGGTTGAAGATATACTAAACAAATATACTTGTAAGATGTAGGCAAATTTTAAATTTAATGATCAATTAAAGGAGAGGAGTGAAGAAATATTTTTTATTTCGGATATCACTTCATTTGGATAATTAGTAGTGTAAAATGGCTGTCACAGGCTGTCTGTACACTAGCGGTTCCTAGCGCCGTTCTTGGGAACTAAAGTAGTTTTTACAAGACGGAATTAGTATGTTGTACATTTTATAAAAAATAACGATATCGTCTTGTTAGCATTAATAAAAAAAAACAAAACGGATAGATATAAAAGTTGAACAATTCGATATACAACTAAACAGAAAAGAGCAAAAGTATGGTAACTACTTTTTTTTTTTCAAGATAACAATGTAATATGCAGTGATGGAAAAAGTATTTGCACCATGTTTTTATGAATAAATAGTTCAGGGAAACAAAAACTTCAGGTTTTCTTTGCATAAAGAAAAGTACATTTATCAAAAACCTTTGTAAAACATGACAACACCTTCATAATGAAACAAAAAATTAAAACAATAAAAGTGTTTGGGAAAAAGTATTTGCACCCTTGGTCTACTATGACTCACAAGCTCTGTTTACTTTAATTATGCATTAATCCTCCTGTGTCCATAGGTTTGTTTACTAATTTATCTCTAATCGTTTATTACCAGTATTCTCTAGTCTTTCAATCAGTTTCCTTCAGTCAATAGACAATTATCATGGCAAAGTCGAGTGACCGTACTCCAGCGGTACCTAGCGCCATTGTTGGGAACTAAAGTGGTTTCTATTCCATTGTTTAATTAATATTTCTTGGGATTATTATAATAATATCTACTGATTATATTACAGCTGTTTATTGTTTGTCTGTTTATTCATTTAATGTCACTTTATGCTACTTTGGCTATTCTGACGTGACACCATTGGGAGCCCTAAATTATGCTAATCCAGGTTTAATTAGTATATGGATCTTAATTGAGTACCTGACATCGTAAAGGCTCGGACCACCTTTTTACGTCCGCTACGAAGAGGCCGTGCCCTTAGGCTTGTTTACTCCCTTAAAAAATCTACGTCCAGGTTTGAACCCGCAACCTTGTTCATAGAAGGCTGTTATGCTAGCCACTACATCCACAGGTGAACCCCACCTGTTAGCTCGCGCAAAAGATTAAAAAAATCCAAATTACACTTTTCAGTATGAGGCGGGTCCTTACCGTTATCAAAATAATTAATTATGCATGCATTAATTAAATCACAAACGTTTGATTATTTGCATGCTGCGCTTTTTTAAAAGTTAAATAAATCTCAAGAAATTCTTTTAAGTGGAGATACTTTTCATCTATTAAAAGCCAAACAGTATTTTAGGTTTGAGTAATAAGTTCTTCTGGTTTCTAATAGCGAAATATTCAAATCATTAAATATTTAAATCCAATATTAGCGTTTTTCAATAGCGACACACCAAATCTGGATTCAAACCAGGCAGATGGCCCTTGGTTTTTTATAGGGATAAAAAAATCCTTCAGCTGTCCTTCGGAGGGACGTGAAATGGTAGTCCCTGAGTAGGTGCTCGTTAAACACCCTCTCTCCTAAATATGTCTGGTTGGCAAAATTTAGGACCCCCACTGTAGTTAGCACCTTCCGATTAGCCACAGTACCATAAAGTGACGTTAAATGACTCGAAAACAATCTTTTACCTGTCTCAAAATCTTGAGATTTTACTGTTTTTATGTTTCCAAATTCAAATAATTTGTCGTTTTTGCGCTAGACTTATCATATATATACAGCTACACACACAGGCCTTTCTGCTGGACTTGATGATTTGGTCTGGTGTATTTTCGGTGATAATTCGAATTCGAAACTTCTTAGTGTCGCAATACTTTCCCTTATATTTAATACTAGCTGTTGCCCGCGACTTCGTAGCGCCAATTCTGTTATAATGGTCGCTATTAAGACGTTTTTAAAAGACAGCGTAATGATATTTTAGTTTTATTTTCTTGTGGCAGAAGAACATCAACCGCAACACGATCTTGACGTTAATCGATTCCTACGTGATTAAATGTTTGTCCCTGTGATTTATTAATTGTTATAGCAAAAGATAAATTACGGGAAATTGAATTCTTTTAAATTAAAAGGTAAATCATTTGGAATCATTGGGATTCGAGGTTAATTTTCTTCATTTTTTACCAGATTTTCCATGATTCTTTACTTCCTATTGGTCGCAGAGTGATGTTATATAGCCTAAAGCCTTTCTGAATAAATGGACTATCCATACAAAAAGAATTTTTTAATTCGAACCAGTAGTTTCTGAGATTAGCTCGTTCAAACAAAACTCTTCAGCTTTATAACATTTGTATAGATATAGGTACGTGAAAGTAAAAATATTTCAACTTTAATATAAATGTGCTTGAGGCCACTTTCAAAATAAACGGCTCAATTATATGAATGAAGCCGAATTGTACTTATTCTGCTCATTGTTGTCGAATTATTAGGGTGCAAACTGAGGATAAAAATAATTTGTTTGTTGTATTTATTTATTTCTATGCTACTGTGGTTAATAGGAAGATGCTACATTGGGAGTCCTAAATTTCGCCAGGTTTAATTAGAATAGGGAGCTTTAACGAGTAACAGACATCACACAGGTCCGGAACCACTATTTTAGGTCTCCTTGGAAGGACGGTATTTTCAAGGATTTCTTATGTTCTTCAAAAGACCCTACTAATATATAATCTGCTTGAATCCATCAACGCCTATAAACCTATGTTAATTATCAGATTTATTTATGGTTTTAATCTAATCATATAGCAAATTCGTTTGCGTGGATTAGAAGGAGTTGGCGGGGAAATATGAAGTATATAGTAAGGGAAAGTATACTGATCGTGAAAAATTTCGAATGTTTTTGCCGGAAATACGTGTATTAGGGTCCCTTGAATCCAAATGATCCCTTATTTATCAATCCAAAGTCCCGAAGCCCGATATGTTACAGCAACTTTTTCATTAAAATCGGCTGATCGAAAGTGCAACTTATAATCATGCATTTTGCACCTCTTTGACATTTTCTCGAAAACGCCTATATTTATATTTTCATTAAACTCGCTATATCGATGTAACATTTAATGGAGTTTAATATCATGTAGGTTGTATTCTGATTGAAATAGTCTGACAGGGCTTCTATGACGATATTTTATTCCTCTGGATTACCATTATTTGGAAAATTCGAGAGAAATAACCATATCAAGTTGTTAGCATTGATAAAAAACTTATAAATATATAAGTTGAACGAATTCGATATCTAAAAAAAGGAAAAAAAGAGCAAAACTATTTGTTTAATGCAATTTTTGTGTTTTGTAACATAAAAACTGTAATATGGATGTATAATATGCCGTTGGAAAGCTAAATATTTTAGAAAAAATATTTTCTTATACACAAAATTGAAAAACATCATGGAGAGTGATAAAAAGCGATAAAACTAACTGATTCTCGTAGGTAATTATATAATATTTAATGATATTATTATTTAATAAAACACATTTTTCTATCGAAACTGAAAGTAGTTTGTTTTCATCAGTGTGAAAGTAATGTTTGTGTTGCGCGCCCTAGATTTTGAATATATATATAGAGAGAGGAGAAGACTTAACAATTTATAATCATTACTGTTTCTTTTAACACAAAAGCTCATAAATTAAAAAAGAATATAATAGTTTGATAGTCTTTTTCTGATAGTGTTATAGTACAGTGGTCCCAACTAGTGGTGTTCACAATCCTCGGGGTCCGCGGACGATGTCCACGAGATCTCATTGCAGAATAGTTTTAAATTACCTTAACGTAAAATATTTGTGAATCCTTGACTTTTAATAAAAATCGCACGCTCGACACGGACAAATGTAACATTCTAAGTGATATAAGCGCTACTGTTTGCAATCACAACTTTAAAATTGACCATTTTCTAACATTTCGAAAACAATGAGCTAAAGGAAAAATAGCCCAGTAGAAATAGGATTTTGGCTAGAAAAAGGTGGGGTAAATTTAATTTTTAGGTACGATTGTTTGTACTGCTCCCCTCATTAAAAACCCAAGTTTTCACACTTTTCACACCTTGTGAGTTTTCCGCCATCTTGAAAAAACCTCTAAAAAAAGCACTTTTTCAGTTTTTTCCTTCTAAATCTCTTCCTGAACATTTTAAAGCAAACTTTGTCGTTAGCATTATTAAAGAACAATAAATATGTTTGGTAACATATTGGAAAATTGGGAACACCTGCTGAGATACGTGAGTGTCAATATTGGCCAAATTGTCAAAAAAAACACAAAAAGTCAGAAAAGTCGGTGGTTTCGCTTCAATAACTATTTTGATGTGCATTTTATTAAAAAATACGTAAGGAACGATCTTATAGGTCATTGAATTTCTAACAAGGTAGATGTATAAGATTTTTAATTACTCCTAATATACACCAAGAAATGTTGAAATAACATTTTTACTATAAGTGCTCTATTAATAAAAAATAAAATATTCCGTTTTAATTAGATCTTCTAAACGCAATATTATCTTAAAACCATTATTTTGTATATTCTAGGAAAAGAAAAGCGGTTTTTTTTTTTTAACTAATTTAACTAAAAACAAATTTTCAATATATTACTTTTATTTTAATTAATTGAAATTTAAAACAAAAAACATTTTAATGATACACAGACAACTTTAAATAAAATATAAAGCATTTTTGAAAGTTGTTTTTCTTTTTTTTGTTTCAAATGTACTTGATGTGTATAATAATCACTTTGAACGAAAGGCTGCGTATCGTCAAACCAGTCATCTTCCATGTTATATTCAATATTTGGATATTATTGCAGGACTCGAATCCGCAATAAACACAGACAATATAACATTGATGTCCACTTTTTTTTGCAGCTTCACTTGTTACCACATTTCTCTTTTCATCCACAGAAAATCATATTGTACGAAAGGAATTGCGAACGACTTTGAGAACGTTCATTTCCGATGAAAAGATTTAGTGGTTTTCTTGGCAACTGATGGTTGCCACATCAAAAGATAAGAACACCTGGATACTTTGATACTTATCCACAGAATAATCATCGCTAAGCAGTCTGATGATGATTTGAAAAACTATTTCGAATATGAAATTTCTCCGTTTCCATTGTCACTTTTCTCAGAGGAAAGGGAGAAATCAACATCTCTGTTTACTGTTTTGCCCCTTTGCCAAATGAACAGTACTCGGAAAGAATGAAATTGATGTAGTAGATGCAAACTATCTTCTACACAGAGTACATTGGAATCGGAGCGAACCTTTTTCATTTATTTTAAACAACTATGAATCATATGTACCGCGAAATCATGGTAATAATGCTGTGGCAGTCTTCGATGTTCCCCACTGAACACCTGCTGAGATACGTGAGTGTCAATATTGGCCAAATTGTCAAAAAAAAACACAAAAAGTCAGAAAAGTCGGTGGTTTCGCTTCAATAACTATTTTGATGTGCATTTTATTAAAAAATACGTAAGGAACGATCTTATAGGTCATTGAATTTCTAACAAGGTAGATGTATAAGATTTTTAATTACTCCTAATATATACCAAGAAATGTTGAAATAACATTTTTACTATAAGTGCTCTATTAATAAAAAATAAAATATTCCGTTTTAATTAGATCTTCTAAACGCAATATTATCTTAAAACCATTATTGTGTATATTCTAGGAAAAGAAAAGCGTTTTTTTTAAACTAATAAGAACAAATTTTCAATATTTTACTTTTATTTTAATTAATTTAAATTTAAAACAAAAAACATTTTAATGATACACAGACAACTTTAAATAAAATATAAAGCATTTTTGTTGTTTTTCCTATCGAAGACTGCCACAGCATGATTTCGCGGTACATATGATTCATAGTTAAAAATAAGATTCATTCATTCATAGTTAGTTTAAAATAAAAGAATAAGGTTCGCTCCGATTCCAATGTACTCTGTGTAGAAGATAGTTTGCATCTACTACATCAATTTCATTCTTTCCGAGTACTGTTCATTTGGCAAAGGGGCAAAACAGTAAACAGAGGTGTTGATTTCTCCCTTTCCTCTGAGAAAAGTGACAATGGAAACGGAGAAATTTCATATTCGAAATAGTTTTTCAAATCATCATCAGACTGCTTAGCGATGATTATTCTGTGGATAAGTATCAAAGGATCCAGGTGTTTCTTATCTTTTGATGTGGCAACCATCAGTTGCCAAGAAAACCACTAAATCTTTTCATCGGAAATGAACGTTCTCAAAGTCGTTCGCAATTCCTTTCGTACAATATGATTTTCTATGGATGAAAAGAGAAATGTGGTAACAAGTGAAGCTGCAAAAAAAGTGGACTTCAATGTTATATTGTCTGTGTTTATTGCGGATTCGAGTCCCGCAATAATATCCAAATATTGAATATAACATGGAAGATGACTGGTTTGACGATACTCAGCCTTTCGTTCAAAGTGATATATTATACACATCAAGTACATTTGAAACTAAAAAAAAAGAAAAACAACTAACAAAAATGCTTTATATTTTAAAAATTAAATTTGTATTGAAAATTTGTTCTTATTAGTTAAAAAAAAAAAAAAAAACGCTTTTCTTTTCCTAGAGTATACACAATAATGGTTTTAAGATAATATTGCGTTTAGAAGATCTAATTAAAACGGAGTATTTTTATTTTTTATTAACAGAGCACTTTCAGTAAAAATTTTATTTCAACATTTCTTGGTGTATATTAGGAGTAATTAAAAATCTTATACATCTACCTTGTTAGAAATTCAATGCCCTATAAGATCGTTCCTTACGTATTTTTTAATAAACTGCACATCAAAATAGTTATTGAAGCGAAACCACCGACTTTTCTGACATTTTGTGTTTTTTTGACCAATATTTACACTCACGTATCTCAGCAGGTGTTCCGAATTATCCAATATGTTACTTACCAAACATGTAGGCAATTTATTGTTCTTTAATAATGCTAACGACAAAGTTTGCTCTAAAATGTCTAGGAAGAGATTTAGAAGGAAAAAACTGAAAAACAGTGCTTTTTTTAGAGGTTTTTTCAAGATGGCGGAAAACGCACAAGGGTGAAAAGTGTGAAAACTTGGGTTTTTAATGAGGGGAGCAGTACAAACAATCGTACCTAAAAATTAAATTTACCCCACCTTTTTCTAGCCAACCCCCTTTTTCGGTCTAATTCTACTGGGCTTTAAATTTGTATGGTGTATGGCAGAAGATAATCAACAATATTTGGTTTGTTTATGAGTATTTGAACAGTTACACTCTTGTATAAATTTTTTGTTTTACTTTATTTTTATTCGTTTAACGTAATTTTATGCTACGGTGGCTACCGGACGATATTAAAGTGGTAGACATAAATTTTGCCTATTCAGGTTTAATTAGGACAGGTATCTTTAACGAGTACCTGACTTAGCGCAGTCTCTGGACCACCATTTTACGTAAAATCGTTAAAGCTGTTTTTGTGAAATTCGTAAAAAGGTGCAAAATAGATGGTATAAAGTGCTCTCCTAGTTAGCTGATTTTGGTGAAAAAGTTTCTGTAAACATCTCGGGGGGTAGAGTTATTTTAAAAATGAAATGAAAGCGCGTTTGAACCAGTGTCTTTCGGCACAGAAGGCTGTTATGCTAGAGTTTAGTAGTTACTTTTCTTGTAGTGTTATAGTCTAGAAGTACTATCAAATTAGGCTCTTTACTGAAAGAAAAACAATAGATAGTTACTATATGATAGTTACTACGATCTATTAGTGCTACTATCATCATATTTTTTGGACTTTAGCTTTATAGTGCTAGACCATTTTAATCGATTTAATTATACATGTTGAATTTGATTACTAGAGCTCCAGTAATGTATAGGTTACAACATAGACTACAGACAGTTCTATAGGACAGCATATAGTAGAGCCATAGCTAATAGGCAAAATGAATGGATTTAATTCAGCAGCGAGGGGGGCCGGTTTAAATGCCCCTAGGCGGGGGGGAGCAGATGTTATGGCACAGGCTGGCCAACATAACGCTGCTGAATACCCCACGCGGTCCTCTATCAGCTTCTATCATCACCTTAATATAAAATAAATGTTAACACTAATCACTTTTACATTACTATGGAAGGAATTATAGCAATTAGTTTTGTATTTTATTAATCTACATTTATAAAAGTATGTCACCATTCTCTCATTTAGATTTAAAAGAAAAATCTGGTGCGCGACGACTTTCACTTACCTCCGTTGCTAAAACCAATTTAAGAATTTTACTTTCACTTACCTATATATGAAATATATAGTAAGGGAAAGTATTACGACCGTGAAAATTTTCGAATTCGAGTTTTTAACGTAAATACACGCTTTTAGGTTCCCTGAGTCCAAACAACCATGTCCCGCTAAAAGGTCTGTGTGTGTGTGTGTGAGTGTGGTAACTCCCGCGCCTAAACGAAAAGTCCTATGGAACTGATAGAATATAATATAACTGATAGACTGATAGATTATAAGATAACTATAAGCCCGGA
Source organism: Piezodorus guildinii (assembly GCA_023052935.1). Taxonomy (NCBI): domain Eukaryota; kingdom Metazoa; phylum Arthropoda; class Insecta; order Hemiptera; family Pentatomidae; genus Piezodorus; species Piezodorus guildinii. Next base: position 92,939,052 of record CM041294.1, read on the forward strand.
TGTTACAGCAACTTTTTCATGAAAATCAGCTAACCAGAAAGCCACTTTATACAATGCATTTTGTTCCTATTTACGATTTTTTCAAAAACAACTCTAACAATTTTGATTTAACTCGCTATATCGATGTTAAATTGAACGGGCTCTAATATCATGTTTCATTCTGATTGAAATAGCCTGACAGGGCTTAAATGCCAATATTTTAAAATTTCTTCCTCTAAAGTATCTTTAATTTTGTAGATGTTATGAAATCTGTTATTATCTGATTACATTGCTAAAAAACATTCAAAAATATAAGTTGAACGAATTCGATATCCAACTAAAGGAGAAAACTGCAAAAATGTTTTTTTTTTAATGCAATTTTTATTTTTTGAACTTAAGAACAGTAATATACATTATATATACCGTTGGAATGCTATAGATTTTAAAAAAATATTATCTTATACATGCTTTTGTAAAAGTTAACGGAGAGTAATGAAAAGCTGATAAAGCAAACTGATTGTCATACATAATAATATAATAGATTATTTAATAAAACACTTGTTTCTATTAAAATTAAGGTAAAGAATTCTTTAACAATTTATTTCGTTTCTAAATTGGTTTAATTTCGAATCCTACGTAGGATACCTCGGACTATATCTGGATAAAAGACTAACAGGGGACATACATACGAAATTAAAGCGATAAGAATTAAAAAGGCGTTACAAACAACTTTCACATCTATTGGATTACAGATCACCACTAAATTTACGAAACAAGCGACTAATATACACGACTCTACTAAGACCAATATGGACTTTGGGGTTCTGCAGAAACACGTACACACAAAAAAAATATAAACAACTCAATCCAAAATCTTACGAAAAATTGTTCAGGCACCATGGTATGTTTCGAATCACACGTAACACAATGACACATTCACGACAAATATAACACGTTTCATTCTTCGACACATCACCATCCAAATCAACTTGTTTCTTCCCTTTCTTCCTCCCTGTTACCAGGGCAGACCCAAAGAAGACTTAAAAGACGATGGACGAGAGATCTTCTAACCTAAAAATTGAGGACTTTGGTCAAAAGGAATATAACACCTCATATTCGCTGCATGCACAGCAACGCAGTTGCAAATAAAAGACAATAATAATAAATAAAAATTGGTTTAAAAATTCTTAAATATAAATAACGGAGATAAGAGAAAGTCGTGTGTTGCGCGCATCAGATTTTTTAAATACATTTAGAGATAAAAATAAATCGTTAAATGATTAATTAAATTGAATTTCAATAGAGCATGTGTTTTATTAAATAAATTATATTTTTATCTACAACACTCTGTTTTATCACTCTCCATTAACCTTTACATTTCCGTGTATTAGATACTATTTTTTCTAAAATATTTATCTATCCAACGGTATATTATACGTCTATGTTACTATTCTTGTGTTCGAAAGCAAGAAAATTGCATACAGAAATATGTTTGCATTTTTCTCCTTTAGTTTTTTATCAAAATTCGCTCAACATGCACATTTACGTTATTTATCGATGCTAAAAAGATGATGTGCCTATTTTTTTTAAATCTACAAAACTAAAGGTACATTAGAGGAAGAAAATGTCGACATTTAAACCCTGTCGGACTATTTCAATCAGAATGAAACTGCATGATATTAAAGCCCATTAAATTTTACATAGATATAGCAAGTTTAATAGAAATCGTTAGATCCGTTTTTTAAGAAAATCGTAAAAACGTTCAAATGCATGGTATAAAGTGGCTCTTCTGTGAACTGATTTTGATGAAAAAGCTGCTGTAACATCTCAGGCATAGACGCTCTTAAAATAGAAATTTTATTTTTATACAATTTATCGTTTTTTTGCTAGACTTACCACATACACACAGAGACCTTTTTGCGGGATTTGGTTGTTTGGACTCAGAGGACCTAAAACGTGTATTTCGTTGAAAACTGGAATTCGAAAATTTTCCCGAAATACTTTCCCTTATTATATATTTCATAAATAGGTAAGTGAAAGTAAAAAAAAAAAAAAAAAAATCGACGGTAATCCCTCTCTAAGACACTAAAGAAGATTAGGGTTGAAAAGTTAATATTTATTTTTTTGGGAAATAAAAGAACAATATAAAATAACTACAACTTTGCATTTAATTTTAAACATAGTTTCATGATTAAGTTTGTAAGACTAGACTTTGTAGAAGATGCTTAGGTAATTTAGTTAGAGTTTTCAATCTGGATAAAGAAATGTAATTAGTTGAGAAGTTACTGGTTACAAAGGGAAAGGTCCATTAGTTACATTAATTAGTTTCCCCGGATCTGGCAACTTTTCAAATCTCTTTCTCGCTCTATTTTCTTCTCCGTAATTTTATTTTGTTAATCTTTTGTTCTGGTTTATTTTCAGAAACTTCTTTGTGTATTAATTATTTATTTTATTGAAAGAATACAATACGTTGTTGTTTGTTTATTCATTTAACGCCACTTTCTGCTACTGTGGTTAATCGGACGGATTCTGCAGTGGGGATCCTAATTTTTTTTATATCCAGGTTTAATAAGAATAAGGATCATTAACTAGTCTGGCATCGCTCAGACTCCGAACCACTGTTTTATGTCCCCTTGGAACGACAGCATAATTAAGGATGTTTTACTCCCTTTAAAATCCGCCAGCCTGGGCATAGATGGTTGTTATGTTTGCCACTACACCACAGACCCCAATAATTTATTTTGTTGAGTGAATACAATAAGTAAATGGGCTGAATCATTATAACTAGAGACCGGATATTAGTGTAGTAAAAACCTCGAAATGTGCAAAATCGTCCAGTAAAAATCTTAGACCACTTTCAAAATTATGGGCACATATTGTTTTTTTATTGATTTAACGTCACTTTATGCTACTGTGGCTAATCGGACGATACTACAGTGGGAGTCTTAAATTTGTCTTAAATAGATTGATAATTATCTAACTGTTCTTTAGTAAGTTACAATATTATTTGTCTATGAAAATTAAAAAATTACTAAAATGTTATAACACATTACAGAACAAATATGCGTTTCACATCGGCCAAAATTCGCCGAATTAACTTGCCTTAAACATAATTTACATGAACATATTTCATTGTTGTTTATAACGAAATTAGTTTGATTGACTTTAAATATTGACAACATTTTATTAGTATATTTCTTTCTAAAATTCTTATAAGGTTAGAGGTCGGTGACATAATTTTTGTCATCAGTATAAAATGTGAAGACTACGAATATTTTAAGCTGACAATTTATGTATTTATGAAATATATAAATAACTACTTACCTTTATTTTCTATGGTAAGTAGCAGATTTGTAATATTTATTTGTTTAATTAGCTTGCTAGCATGCTGTACGAACACGAAGTGTATCATCTGAGAGACAAATACAATGTAACTCAGTAGCAAAATCTTAGTCATCGTAACCCGTAGGATTCTAAGAAAGCAAAACAAATTGAAGGATTCTTAGAACGCATAACATTGATTTTCATAAATATAGAATTTAACTCACTTGTAAATGAGGGCTTGTAAAAAACGTCGTGGTAGGCGGCACAAATTTTGAAAAATCGGGACTGTCCCGCCAAAAGCGAGACATCTGGCCAGCGATGACAGCGACGTCAAGCGGCCAAGAGATGGAAAAAAAAAATAGAAACCTGTGCCACTACAACCCATGAAGAGTCTTGGGCTCAGTAAATATTGAGATTCGTACTGTTTGAAGGCTAACGGCTGTACAATGAGATGATTCACCGGGATCACGCTCAGCCGCCAGGTTTTTCCCTATTTTTAAGTACCCACTTTATAGAGAGAGGCTGGGCCTGCCCCAGGTGGGTCTCCATAACCCAGGATCGCCCCTCCTCCCCCTCCCCCCCGGCTGAAATAACAGAATAAATAATATTCCGTCACAACCGGGATTCGAACCCAGGACCCGGAGCACAGTAGACTAGCGATGAAAGAATTGCACAAAGAAGTATTTTAGGTCTTTTCTCCTAACATTTCGGGCGTAGTATTCTTAAATATATATTTCAGTTCCGTACGATTAGTGGTTTTTGAGCTAGACTTACCACACAAACACACTGACCTTTTTTCGGGACTTGGTCATTTGGACGCAGAAGACCCTAAAACGTGTATTTCCGTTGAAAACTGGAATTCGAAAATTTTCACGAACGCAATACTTTCCCTTAATATATATATATATAGTAAGCGAAAGTAAAAAGAAATAGAAATAACAATAGTTTCCATTCTATTCTGTTAGTTAATATTTTATTTTTCAAATTAACCATTTAAAATACATATAAAAAGTTTAATTTAGATTTTGTTAAATTCCCATTTAGTTTTAATTGAAACACCTGTTTTCATGAAATAATATTTAAAGTAGAAATAATTAATAACAACGTCATCTTATGTTTTTATAACAAATATCCATTTATGTTAAAAACGTACTTACGATTTGGTACGTAATATTGGCAATACTGTAATGGTTATAACCTCCCTCATTACAACAATACAAAAAACATATGTTTGTAAGTTTATGGGATTTTAACGACATTTTGTTAAATTGTACAACTGATTTAATTACATATTAACTTTTCTAAAATCTTGCGCTTTCCAACGGTATATTATACGCCTATATTAATACTCATATTTCAGGAATTATTTTTTGGAGTATTGTTTACAGAAAATTTAATTTTACCATATAAAGAAGAAGTTTATTGCAATGTATTTTACTTTTAAACCTACAGGAAAGCATAACTTAAATAACAATGAAAACCGTATCAAAATCCGTCTTGAATTAATGTGGAAAATAAGAAATGAGACATCATTATATATGGAGAGACTTAAAACCTGTTTCACACGGGTGCAATTTGAATGAGGTGTCATGTATGTTCAAAAAATCAAGTCTGACCAATTATACGCTGAAACGCCACATCATTATATACAGAGAGTCTATTTTTTTTTTAATTTGTTAATTTATAACTTGGTTAGGGATGATAGAGTTCTTATGGACACTCAACTGCTGAGGTCTTCAGTGTCCTTCAATATCTTTTTGTGTTATGACTTCCAAAAAATATCGATCTTATTGAGGATATCGATTTTTCCTTTTTGTGCTTTTATCCCCGAGTAACTCTTGAAATCTTCTTTCTGTTCCTGCTTCATGAAAGTGTTCCCATGTTATGTTCTATGTCCGAAATTTTAATCATTTCGAAGTATTGGGTTGTCCGATAAGTTCGGAGAGATTTTTAAAATAAAATTCACCCTTTTATTTTTCTATTAAAAACGAATACAAATCTAATGTTTATTTATATTCCTTTAACCCTCATAGAATTAACTATGTTTACACACTGAATTCGTCTTTATTAAGGCTCAGTAGTTTATTGTAAACAACATGAGTGACGATTAAGTTCATTTTCGGGATATTATGCTGTTCTTTTATAAAAAAAAAGGGAAAAACGAATCTACATCAACACCAGCCAAAAATAATCTTAGAGGATGCCTGGAACGACGCCGCTTGCATGAAACACCGAAGGCCTTGCATCCAAGAAAGGTGTTGCTGAGTATTTGGTGGGATTGGAAGAGATCCATACATTTTGAGCTCCTTTCACAAAACCAAACTATAAATACGGACTTTTATTGCGCCCAGTTAGATCGATTAAAGGCAGAAATTGAAGATAAATAGCCAGAGTTGGCAAATCAGAAAGGAGTGGTATTCCACCAAGGCAACGCTAGGCCCATGTGTCTTTAAGGACTCGGCAAAAGTTATGAAGCTTCAGATGGGAGGTTTTACCTCACCCACCGTAATTCTGACATTGCTCCATTCGGATTTCCATCTTTTCCGTTCCCTGAAAACTTTCTACAAGGGAAATCCTGCTCTTCAGAAGATGACGTCAAAACGGACCTTTTATTAACACTTAAATGAGCACACCTTAACTTCCTTTTCTCAATCAATTACTTTATTTCATAACCATTCACATCTATCAATGTTTCGGGGCTGTTTCCCCAATTTCAAGACTGAAATAATTTTTTAAAACTTTGATTATGAATAAAATTACATTAATTAAATATTTGTCTTTGAAAAATTATCTTCACCAATTTGTCATAATTAATTTAAAACTCACTAATATTATTTACCTTATTTTTTTTAAAACACTTTTTCACATATAACCCATCACTTCACTTCATAGCTCACTGCTATTCGTCCTCATGGGTGTTTTCTTATTATTATTTTCCTATTTTAAACTTTGTACCTTTCCAGTATTCCTATGTAATCCTTGTGCTTTTTATTTATATTTATATTAATTATATGTAATAATTATGGTTCTTGGGCTATTGTTATATTTATTTTAAAATTTCACCTTATTTATGATGTCTGTGTAATGTGTTCCTAGGTTTTTTGTATCTGTTTTTAAAATTTATTGTCCTGCTATTATTTTTGGTAATGTGGATCGCTTCTAGTAATTTTCTATTTCTATTATTTTGAGATGTGTCTAAAATTACTGTGTTTTCAAAGTTAAATTTATGTTCTTTTACTATACTATGGGCTGATAATGCTGTTGTGTTTGTGTTTTTTATATTTTTACAATTGTATATTTGTTGGGATATTCTTGTTTTTAATTTTTTAGATGTTTCTCCTATATATATGCCTTCACAATTTTTTCACAAAACATAGAAAAGATCTAAACAACAAAATAAAAAAACCAAAACAAAAATTTATAACTCAATTTTTCAAAGATGATAAGATGATAGATAACTCAGAAATAAAAACCAATAAACAACATATTAACAACTATTACAAGAAATACCACAAACTAACATATATTCCAAAATTAACAGAAACAATAAAAAGTACTTTTAAAAAATATGATCACCCAAACATATCATTCGGTCTATACAATAGTAACAAATTAGAAAAATATTTAAGTAAAATGAAAGATAAAATTGAAAAAATGGGTAAACAAAATGCAAAATACAAAATAGACTGTAAAAATTGTGAAGGCATATATATAGGAGAAACATCTAAAAAATTAAAAACAAGAATATCCTCAACAAATATACAATTGTAAAAATATAAAAAACACAAACACAACAGCATTATCAGCCCATAGTATAGTAAAAGAACATAAATTTAACTTTGAAAACACAGTAATTTTAGACACATCTCAAAATAATAGAAATAGAAAATTACTAGAAGCGATCCACATTACCAAAAATAATAGCAGGACAATAAATTTTAAAACAGATACAAAAAACCTAATGAATGTAAATTATCATTTTGAATTTAAATTTGATCAAATTAGGTTTGTTTTGAACTGGAATGACAAAAGACATTTGATCATTAAATAATAATGTAGTTGTTTTTGAAAAACATATGGTTGATAGCGTCGTATCCACACTCGACTCTCTCCTCGCTCATTCGCATGAAAAAGACTAGTTTTACTATTTCAAAGAATATGCCCGATTTTAATATTTTAACGGCCGTTTATAGTTTATGTGGGTACTTTAATAATTGCTTGCATGTAGAGTGTAAAAAAGCCCACCCGGCTTGAAACAGCATTATAACTTGTGAAACCTTAATTGTTATGTAACAATAAAATACTTATCTATCTAAATCTATTAAAAATTATTTTCCTCTGGTTGTTGCTACCCAGAGATCGCCAGCGTGAGGTCAAGACACTTGTTTACAGGCTCTCAACCTAATGAATTCTCTAGCACTATTAATACACTTTTTTTGGCTTGGCGGTCTGTCCACGCGACGCATCGTCTGCTACCGTTTTTTTTTCCTTCTTACAAACCTCAGATCTCTCACTGCGATTAAAAACTGTCCACATGAATAATAATTACATGCAGTGATTTATAGTCAAACTGATGCTCGTCTGGCTTTTATGCTAATTTTACTTTCACCTACCTATATATGACAAATACACACACTCAAAAAAGTTTCCATACACCCATAAATAAATTCTTAGTTTTGAGAGCTGAGGTTGATTTCCTCCTCACTTTTGACCTTCCATTTGGCCCAAAATATTTAATTCCTAAGAGAATATGAGCCGTTTCCAGAAATCTTTGGAGTTTATTTACAAACTCCCTAGCAAATTACAGACGCTTTCTTCTTGCGACTCGTCTACTGTATTCTTTCCTTCTTAGAATATTTTTGAATTTTTCTGGGTGGACTTGAATCCTATAGTACCTATTAATTATGATGACCATTGAGGTGTCGGTAGTGTTAGGATTTGCATAGACTTCAGTAAGAATGGCTCGTCCCTGGCTATTCTCCAGTCTTCTGTCTTCCAGCACGTGTTCTATCCTCCAAAGATTGTTACTATCTATGTCTTTGAAGTAGATACTGTACAATATCATGTGACTTATTCAACAGATATGCTATTTTTCTTATAGATAAGTCCTGCGAACCATGAGCTCTCTAAAATCACGAGAAACGCGTATGTTGAAAATAAATCAGTTTCCCAGGCCCAAGTAAAGTTAATACTGAACTAAGATTTGATTATCGAGATAAGATGTATACATATAACACTGGAAAGACGGCCATAGTACAACAAATAGGATTAATATTGAAAGTGTATGGAAACTTTTTTGCCCCTACCAATAACTAATGACATCCTGCCTCGTTTTAAATTAATGATGAAATGAAAATAAATAAATATATTTTTTTATCTATATTCGCATTAATAATTTGTGCATTAAAAATTGTTAAGTTGAAAAAAAAGAGCTATGCAAAATAAGAGCATGCTGTCTGGAAACTTTTTTGAGTGATGTATAGTAGGGGAAAGTATTGTGATCGTGAAAATTTTCGATTTCCTGTTTTCAACGGAAAAATACACATTTTTAGGTCTTCCATGTTTTTTTTTAAGCCTATCATGAAAAAGGAAAAGTCCAAGAAACAGAAAATTTATATTTAAGACAGTTATACGCTCGAGATGTTACAGTCAATTTTTTCATCAAAATTGGCCAAGTAGTTTGCACCTTCTTACATTTGTCTCAAATCAGCTAAACAATTTTAATTAAAGTCGCTATATCGGTGTAAAATTTAATGATCTTTAATATAATATAGATTTCATTACGTCTGACAGGGCGTTAAGGCCGAAATTTCTTCTTCTAAATTACCTTTAATTTGTACATGTTAGCTATAAAAAAAAAAAAAAAAAAAAAAAAAAAAAAAAAAAAAAAAAATAAAAAAAAAACGCTGTAAATTTTTACACAATGGTTTATTATTTCCAAATAACAATATTACGGTATAACTGTTTATAAAGCTGTATCTTGCATATATGTACGCCCAGAAAAATCGATAAGACTTTTGAGATCAAGACAACGCGATGAACAAAGAGAAGAAAAAATAAATAAAAAGTTGATCTGTATATTTAATTCACAAATTTTAATAAATGCAATTCAACCAAAAATTGGTTATTATTGAAGATGGAAAAAAAAAAAAATCGAAAAGACTTTTGAGATCGGGACAACGCGATGAACAAGCAGAAGAAAGAAAAAAAGAACTCGGTTATTATTGATGGTAGAGAAAGAATGTAAGGTGTTCAGGAATCAAGACATTTTCATTTTTCAATACATTTCAGGAAGGAAGACATTTTATTTGTCTTAATGTAAATAAAATAATAGGAAATAGTAACGCAGTCTAGTATAAATACTTTTGGTTTATTTTTTACAGTAATGAACCTTTGTAATCGATCAAAAAAAAAAAAAAATTACCCACTTTTAAAATTTAAGGGTTACGTTTCAAGATGCGTAGAACCCGAATAACGAATAAAAAAAAATCCGTTTCTTTTAATTAATAAATAAATAAATTCAAAATATTTTTAAGAAAATTGCTATTTTATAGAGAATTAAATTTCCGACAGAATCCAAAAATAACCATTGAAATTAGTTCAGAACTAACAGAGCGTTTTCAAATCAACAGGGATATAACATTTTCCTTTGAATAATTCATTACTTTTCATTCAAGTTCAATGAATTTGATATTCAGCTAAAGGAGTAAAGAACAAAAATATTTTATTATGTAATTTCTTTTTTTTTTTTTTTAATATAAGAACTATATAGAGGTAAATCATACCGGTAGAAAGCTAAATATTTTAGAAAAAATATCATATTTTTTAAAGCAGATAAATTTAAGAGATTGTTATATTGACAATCTAATACACATGTTTATATCCAAATACAATGTAATTCTTTAACCTTTTTTAGTTCTAAATTTATTTAAAATGATGGAGTTTTTGTTGACCGTTGAGAAATTAGATGAAGAAGATGGTTGGGGTGCGGTCATAAATTAGAAACACACATTTAAAACAAGTGCTATTTTAATTATGTGCCGACGTTTCGGCCTACGATGTGGGCCTTCATCAGGGTTGACTCTGAGACGGTGTCTAAAGAAGTCTTCTCAGAGTCAACCCTGATGAAGGCCCACATTGTAGGCCGAAACGTCGGCACATAATTAAAATAGCACTTGTTTTAAATGTGTGTTTCTAATTTATGACCGCACCTCCAACCATCTTCCTCATCTAAATTTATTTAAAAGTATTTAAATTGATTTTAACAACGGAGGTAAGGGAAAGTCGTGTTTTCAATTTTTCTAATGGTCTTAATGTTTCAAAATTTAATAACAAATAAAAAAAATCATATAAAACAGGTGAGCAGAAAGCAGTATCCGAAGTTACAACCTTTATTAATTACTTTGCACCCAAGCGGATACAATTAACACCAGAACTGGCCCTCGAGATCGAATCCTTTCAGACTTGAAATGACGTGTTAATTCAACATTGCGATGAATACTTTATTCCCCGTGTTTATTCACGTCAAGGCGGGAAGAATATTCACTCAAATTGAAGAGCCGATAGCAGAATACAAAAGATAGCATCTAATAACTCCTCACAATTCTCTCTCTTTGCTACCGAGTGACTTTAATGGAAAAATTCCTGACAACCTTCCATCGCTATAACGATAAACACACTTCGATAACTATATCGATTAATAATTGAATTATTAATTATCGACTCTTCTCGCTTATTCGCAGGTCAAACGTGCTCAAATCTTTTAATGATTCATTAAAAATTATTGGAAATTGATTTAATTATAAGTCAGCAAGTAGATTTTTGACCCGATTACTTAATGGTCTACAAAAGAAAAAAAAAAAGAGTATTATGTTTTATATTTTTCAATTATGGATCATTGTATTCGTATTAAAAATTTTTTTAAACAAAATTTCAGGTTTACTTTTTCATAATAGGAAAACAATAATAAAAAATATATATATATACATACATATATATATATATATATATATATATATATATTATATTAGTAAAAAACATAATTTTTTGTTGGCTATCAAATCCATTTATCATGTATATTTAGCTGTTTTTCATCAATACATTAGTATTGATATATTATTAAATATTAAATTATAATTATTATTATAATTAAATTATAATTATAATTAATATTATTAAATATTAAATTATTAGTAATATTATTAAATATGTTTAATTTTTTCGAGCCTACAAAATTAAAGGTACTTTAGAGGAATGCAATTTAAAATATCAGCATTTAAGCCCTGTCAGACTATTTCAATAAGAATTAAATATTCAAGATATTATAGTCCATTAAATTTTACATTGATACAGAAAGTTTAATCAAATGACACAGACCATATCCCGGGACTTTTGGAATGTGTATTTTTGGTGAAAACTCGATATCGAAAATTTTCAGGATCGCAATACATTCCCCTTAGTATATATATATGTAAGTAAAAGAAAGAAATCAAAATCACATCTCAATGCACACATATTATAGAAAATGTGCAAAATGCTTATAATATGCATTAGTAGCACTTCCGGTCAGCCAATTTTAGTGAAAAAGTTGCTGTAACAAAAGCCACAACCATGCCTATAGTTATAAAAAGAATAAATTTCAGTTTCGTATGATTTTTAGTTTTCCTTATAAAACCTAACACACACACACAGACCTTGTCACGTGACTTGGTTATTTGGACTCAGGAGACCCTAAAATGTGTATTTCCGTTGAAAACTGGAATTCGAAATTTTTCAGGATCGCAATACTTTCCCTTACTATATATTTCATGGTAAGTAAAAGTAAAAATATATATGTTTTTAGGTTTTAAAATTATGTTCTATCATGTCATTCATTCATTTCCTAAAATGATACCTTTTTAGTATATTGAAATATTTTTTTAAAAACCACTCAGAATTGAAAAAGTTTCCATAAGAACCGGTACTCGCTAATTGAATTCAAAATCCAATATACTTAAATTTTTTAAAAAATATAAATTTAGTTGGTCACCTGACAATTATTTGTTTCCATTTGGTTATAAATTTGATTTTGCTTTATTATTTTCAATAATTCAACCTTTGTAATCGACTAAAAAAAAAATAAATAAAAATTACCCCTTCTCAAAATTTGAGAGCATATGTTTCAAGATGCGTAGAATCTGAACAACGAATAAAAAAAACAAAAAAAAAACCGTTTCTCCTAATAAATAAATGAATAAATACCAAAAATTTTTGCTTTTAGTGCCATTTGATAGAGAATTAAATTTTGACCAAATAACAACTAGCTTAGATATTGCGTTTTGAAATAAGTGGTAGTGTTATGGTATGATGCTTTGAATTAGTGCTTTTCATATTAATTAATTTCCTATCAACAGCCATGTAAACATTTATACCCTAATATTGTTATTTGGAAATAGTAAACCATTGTGTAATAATTTGCAGCCTTTTGAAATGAGCATTTAAACATTTCTGGAGTTGTTTAGTTTTTAGTATTCGACAACTAATCGTTTCTTAAAACTTTTAGAAAAAAAAAAAAAAAACCAATTAGAGGAAGAAATTTTCTTTAAAAATGCTTAATGCACATACAGACAGTAAAGGAGACCTACATGAAAAATTTCGGCTTCACAGCCATTGGGATTTTTGGGTAGCTCCTGCTACCACAAAGGTAAGGAATAGTGACTTTATTTTATAGATATAGATAAACACAGAGGTTACCTATATCATGGTGGCTAGCATAACAACTTTCTATACCACAGGTCACGGGTTTTAACCCGCAAGTGGCCCTAGGGTGTTTTAACGAGAGTAAAAAATCCTTAGTTATGCCGTCCTTTGAAGGGGACGTTAGAAGGTGGTCCTGAGCCTTTGCGATGTCAGGTACTCGTAAAAGATCCCTATCCTAATTAAACCTGGATAGGCAAAATTTAGGACTCCCACTGAAGTTAAATAAACAAACAAACAAACAATAGATAAATTCAATCGTGGGCATAAAAATTGTATCACTCAATAAAAGAAACGTTACTAAAATTAAACACAACCGTATGTTTTTAAAAATGCTGATTACACACACAAAAAATTATACATTAAGAATTAAAGAAAGAAACGTTTTTTGATATTTCTTTATTTCATTAAGCGTATGATCCCTTGGCCATCGCATCACGCGTGAACGGCTTGACCGATTTCACTAATTGTTTTTTTTATTGTGTATATAACAGTCAGGAGAAGGATCTTATGAAAGAGAAAAGTTGCTTTAAATTTTAAATCTATCTAAGTAATAATAATCTATCTATCTATCTATCTATCTATCTATCTATCTATCTATATATATATATATATATATATATATATATATATATATATATATATATATATATATATATATATATATTTGTGATGATTTCCATTTTTCCTTAGTCATCGGCTTGACCGATTTCGCTAAGACATAGTTAAGACAGGACACCGCCTCACAGTGGGCATTCTGTGGACATAGAACCAATATCTGAAATTTTAAATTTTTATGGCTGAGCTGTTCTTTTTAGTTTCTATTATCATTGTCCATCGTCAGTTTTTTTTTAATTAAAATTTTCCACCTAAGATATCTCATTAAAACAACAGTCCATGGAAAATGTTCTTTTTTAAAAAAAGTACCACAACTATTGGGTTGTTTCACATGAAATGTCCGTTTTTGTAGTTTCTGTAATACATAAAGGATTTTGCAGGTGTCTGTTGTTTTCTTCCGAATGTTTACATATTTAAAGTAAACAGTTACTAATCCTCTACCTTTGTATTATAAACATTAGCTTCCCAATCAATTAACCACTTCTTAGTATACCTCCAAATATGAACATGGAAACACGTGATTTTCGAGTAATATTTTTTAGGAGTTTAAACTCGGCCAGCAGCTGAGGCCGCTAGAAATATTTGCAAGGCGTTTGGGGAAGGGAGTGTTAATCAACGGACCATTCGCCGTTGGTTTGCTAAGTTTTCAGCTGGGGATACCGACTTGGAAAACTTCCCCCGAGGAAGACCTCCGTCCGTAATAGACAACGATGTCCTCAAACATAGAGTAGAAGGAAACCCCTACCAAACAGTTAACGGACTCTCAGCACAACTAAATGCTAGTGCATCTACCGTTTCCAGACATTTAAAGTGTATTTGGGAAAGTAAAAAAGCTCGATACATGGGTACCTCATGATCCCACTGAGCGGCAGCAAGACCCCATGTTTCAAAACATACCGTGCAAAAATTGAAAGAACTGGGCTACGAGGTTCTTTCACACCCACCATATTCTCCCGATTTGTCTCCAACAGATTACCACCTGTTCAGGAATTTAGACAACTTCGCCAAAGGAAAACTTTTTGTAAATGATGATCAAGTAAAAAGTGCGTTTTCAGATTTTTTTTTTCACTTCAAAGCTCAAATTTTTCAGTTCAGGGATAAAAAAGTTGGTGTCACGTTGGGAAAAATGTGTAGAAAAAGAAGGTAAATACTTCGAAAAAAATTATCTTGTTTTCATATCGTATTTTTAATAAAAATCCTTTACCTTGAAAACGGACATTTCATGAGACACAACCCAATATTTTGATAAACCAAAATTAATGAATCATCTTCATTACGATTATTTAACTTTATTATTACATTTTAAGTTTATGCAGCTTGAACTTTTATTTATTCTTAATTTTTTTTTTAACGCAAAGCATTAAAAAAAAAAATTAAAACATTAGTAACGAAAATCGCTCAAAAATCTACTACCATAGAAATTAACTAGAAGGTTTATAGTTTACGTTCCATTTATAATTACCTGCGGGTTCGTGCCGGTTTACGAGAATTTTTTTCTTTTAGCTCTTGCATTTTTTCAAATGTTGTCCATGTAAATTCCAGTTTCTCGGTTTTAAACATTTGTTTATACTTTATGAACGTATTATTGTCTTTAATTCTCATGAATTAAATAAATTATCCCTTTATGCTCTTAATTTGTTGATAAATAATTTATTACTACTTTAAAAAAAAAAAATACTAAACCAACATACCTATAGATAAGTAAAAACATTTTTCTTTGTAATACATAATTATGTACAAACATAATTAGTAAAAGTAACTAATTATAATATTTTGAATAAACATTTTATGGATTTCGTTCTTGTTTTTGCGTTGTCAATTGAATAGTACCTACTCCTCTTATATGGAAAAGGGGGAGGGGTTTGGTTTGCCAACCCTTACAAAGTGTCCCAAGTATAAGTTACTGGAAATGGGGCGTGGAATCAATTACGAAGTCAAATTAAAAAAAAAAAAATTCTGGTGCGGGCAACACACGACTTTCACTTACCTCGATTTTTAAAATCAATGAAAGAATTTTCAAATAACGTTAGAGATAAAAATACGTGAAACTATTAAGGAATTAATCAAATTGAATTTATATAGAAACATGTGTTCCATTAAAAAATCTATTATATTATTATCTAAAATAATCAGTTAGGTTTATGTTCATTTCATCACTCTCTATTAACTTTTAAAAGCTTTTGTATGAGATGATATTTTTTCTAAAATCTTTAGCTTTTCAACGGTATATCATACATGTATATTACTGCTCTTATGTTCAAAAACGAAAAATTGCATTAAAAAAATATTTTTTTCTGTTTTCTCCTTTAGTTGGGTATCGAATTTATTCAATGTATATATTTACCTGTTTTTCATCAGCGTTAATAAGATAATCTAGTTATTATTAATGAATCTACAAAATTAAAGGTACTTTAGGGAAAGAAAATTTAAAATATCGGCATTTAAGCCCTGTTAAACCATTTTTATCCAAATAAAACCTACATGATATTAAAGCCCATTAAATTTTACATCGATATAGCGAGTTTAATCAAAATCGTAGGAACCGTTTTTGACAAAATCGAAAAAAGATGCAAAATGCATGGTATAAAGTGCCTCTTTTATGGTAAGCTCATTTTGATGAAAAAATTGTTGTCACGTCTCGGGCGTATAGTTGTCTTAAATATGAAATTTCAGTTTCATAGGACCTACCGTTTCCGCCCGGGAGTTACCACACACACACACACACACACAACACACACACACACACACACAACCAGACCTTTTTGGGGGGGTCCCCTGAAACGTGTATTTCCGTTGAAAACTGGAAGTCGAAAATTTTCACGATCGCAATACTTCCCCTTACTGTATATAGTAAGTGAAAGTAAAAAGTGTCTCCTGGGCCACTCTGTACTTCAAAATTAAAATTTTAGTACATGAATCGATTCCTTGTTAAAAAAAATAATGAGGGTCTACGTTTAACTTTTTTTTGTACGGCCAACAGTCTGGCCATAGTACTACGATGTCCAATAATTTGGTGTTTCGCCCCTGTGTGCGCCTGTCCGGTTAGCTAGTAAGTAGATAAAAACAAAAATCTTTATTGCCATAAAAAATTAAAGCATTTGAGATGTGATTTTTATGTCCACGACTTTATGTGTAATAATTCACTATCACCGGCTTTTCGTACACTTTCATATTTCGCTGCCGCGTTCTCTATTCATAAAATTCCTAAATATTTTCATTATTTTTTTTTTTTCCCTTATAGTTCCTGGAGCATATGAAATTCTCTAATGAACCTTAGTTCACTCCTGAGGTTTGAGGGACCCTGAAACGTGTCTTTCCGTAGAAAACTGGAATTCGAAATTTTTCACGATCGTAATATCGTATATAGCTAAATGAAAATAATAATATTTGAAGTTATTATCCGACTATAAAATTTATGATTTAAAATTATGACGCCTTCTCCCTCTTTGCTACTACTGCCCTGAGAGTGATTTACTTCTCTGTCCCTTCCATTGATTCGCGTAGCCTTTATTGTTTATTATAATAAATACGTTGAAAGTGTAAGATAATTCACTATCATCGACGTATCACGCTTTCAACTTTAGCTGTTTAATCTTTTAATTAATGTTCGATTGCTTTGGCCGTTTCCGGGGATATTTCTTTTTTTACTCTGCTCCATTTGTTAAATTTTTAATAAAATAGATAGCGCTGTTTGTCAAGAGCAACAGTGACATCACTGCCCTACGTCACTACTCGGGGGTTTGCTCCCCCGCCCAGGGTGTGAGAGGGGGAGGCGGAGACAGCCGAAGATACCCGACTACAGCCGAGTGCTCCCCCCTCTTCAGGAACGGCCGCTACACCGCTCAGTACGGTCCCTGACATGCCATCATGTTGATGCCGAACAGTGTAACGGATATCAGCTCGGCCGACCTGGCTGGACTCGCCACTCCGGCTTCCTCGCACAAAGACACCACTTGGACCAAGCTCTTCGTCGGCGGGCTGCCCTACCACACCACCGACAAGAGCTTGAGGGAGCACTTCTCGGTCTTCGGCGACATCGAGGAGGCGGTAGTTATCACCGACAGGCAGACCGGCAAGAGCAGAGGATATGGATTTGTGAGTAGCATGATATCAATAGTTGTGTAGTGTTAACGGAAATAAAAAAAAAATCGAAAGGAAAATCTACAATTACCATAGCTAACGGCTCACAGCAAATTGTTTATTTATGCTACGTTTGAGAATTTATAATTCTAATTTTCATGCCCTAACTGTGGAAAAAAAAAAGAACATTAAAATTTGTATACAATAAATAAGGCATGAATATGAGAACAATAAACTCTCTAAACGTTGTATAAATAAAATTGTTTATTTATTGACCGAAACCTAAGAAAACTTAAATTATCAACAGTCGAGAATTAATTCGCTTTCATCTGACACACAAGTCCAAGAAAAGCGCGTTATAAAATTACAGTTCTTTCAGAAGGTTATAGAGTTCATAATTTCATTCTAAAGCATACTTAAAAATCTTTTTTAATAACATGAAAAAAACAATCTTGATTTCAATACAAATATAATCAACTTGATTAATTAAAACTATAGAATATTTTCTAAAATGATATAGCACCTATTCCAAGTAATATTAAGGCGCATCCGACTGATAGAAACATTTTCCTTTTGATTGTATTGAGGATATATAGTCGACGGTAGAAACTATTATAGGTGGAATAATCAGGAGTCAGTCATCTTTCTAAATATTTTAATTTTGCTGACGTTTCGGCTGAAGCTTGTGAGCCATCATCAGGGCATTACTGAGCCATGTCCAAGCATTAACTGGGTTTAGCTATTTATGTTTGGACATGGCTCAGTAAAGCCCTGATGATGGCTCACAAGCTTGAGCCGAAACGTCGACAAAATTAAAATATTTAGAAAAAGACTAACTCCTGATTATTCCACCTATAATGAAACATTTTTCTGTTGAAATAATCGACTAATAATTTAGTGACCGTGATTGAAATAAATTGTTAATAATAAGCCATAAAAAACGAACTATAATTCACGTAACATTGTTCTCAGTGGGCTAACAAAATATAGAAATACAATTTAGGTACCTATTTACTTGATAATAAATAACTGATGTTACCACTTGCAATTGAGTCTGTGCCAATGCTGTATGATTCTTCTTACTAGCCAAGGCTTTACAAATATTTTTTATTGTGGTAGTTTAAACTAAATTCCCAAAGACATTTTGCGGACGCTCTGGTCACAGTCTGCGGAGCCCAGTGACTACTAGTTTGAGACCATTGTTCTAAGGTTCAGTAGATACAGGGATTAGTTTCGACGGCTAAATGATAAGGCCGAGATCACTCTTAGACTGAGAATTGCACGGAAACTTGAAATAGAATAACTATAAATAGTAATAATTTTTACTTTCACTTAGCTATATAAGAAATATATAGTAAGGGAAAGTAATGCGATCGTGAAAATTTTCGAATTCCAGTCTTCAACGGAAATTCACCCCTTAGTCCTTATAACCAAGTCCCGCAAAAAGGTCTGTGTCTGTGTGTGGTAACCTCCCGCGCGCAAACGAAAAGACATATGAAACTGAAATTTCATATTTAAGACAACTAAGATTTAAGAAGGCTGAGATGTTACATAAACTTTTTTTATCAAAATCGGCTAACCAGTAGAGCCACTTTATACCACGCATTTTGCACCTTTTTACGATTTTCTGAAAAACGGCTGTAACGATTTTGATTAAACTCGCTATATCGATGTAAAATTTGATAAGCTTTAATATGATGTAGATTTTATTATTAAAATATTATCGTATACACAAGCTTGTAAAAGTTAATAAAGACTAATTAAAAGGCGATACAACTAACTGATTATTTTAGATAATAATATAATTGATTTTTTAATAAAACAAATGTTTCCATTAATATTCAATTTAATTAATTCTTTAATAATTTATTTTCATCCCTTAATATATTTAAAAATCTTTAAATTGATTTTAAGATGGGAGATAAGTGAAAGTCGTGTGTTGCGTACACCAGATCATTTTTCATTTATTCCAAATTTCATATCTAATGACGCTTTCGAAAAAGGTTTAATTATTTTGAACCGTCAAAATTAGTTTTATATTAGAATAGAAGCTCGAAAATAAGGCATTTAGTCCTGTTAGACTATTTCCATTAGGATAAAATAAAAAAAAAATGTAAAGATTGATAATAGCATGGGGATAAGCTAGGATAATATTTCTAATAGCACAAATCTTCGGTCATTTTTTTAAATTTAGGTTAAGATTTTTATTTTTCATAAATTTACAAGTTTGTTTGTTTTGGTTTTAAGGCGTAAAACCCTAAGGTCATCAACGCCTAGACACTATATGCATATTCAACCTTTATAAGAAAGTACTATTAGGTAATGAGTGATTGAGAGAAAGAAAGAAGAAAAAAAAATAATAATAAATAAATAAAAAAAAAATAAAGAAAGAAAAAATATTTTTATGTAAACAATAGTTTAAAAAGCTAATACTAGTAATGCTAACTGACTAGGAATGGTCTTTATAATTTCGATAATAATGACTGCTCCTTAAGAAAATCAAAAACTAATTCAATGGTTTTCTCTCTATCATCCAGCACCGCTGAAATATTCGGGCTTAGTCCAATTTTATTCAGGTGTGATGAGTAATAAGGGCATTCTTGAAAAATATGCCGAATGGTAAGGGTTCCATTAAATTTACAAGTGGCCATAAACTTCAGATTTTTTTTTTTTTTTTTTTTTACATGTGGTACTGCACCAATTACATGTTATTTTAGGAGTATGTACAAGTGGGGTTAGTGGTAATCATAACCTAATTTATTATTAAAACATTAGGAAAATCTGAAAACAAAAACCTACACAATAAAGACAATTAAAGTAAAAACAAATTAAATTACAAAGCAAAACAAAAGAAAACAACAAAAAATTTTGGTTATATGCGAGGGATATAATGTATATAAATATTGGAATATCTAAACTGATAATTATATATTAATATTATATAACGGGTTTAGTACGTTTATGTGTGTATCGTTTTAGTATTCTTGTCATAATCACCTATTTTTGGAACGAGTGAAACTATTGTCGCAAGTAGAAGTAATATTCGATCATTAAATTTTTTCATTTATACCACATTTCATATCTACTGACGCGTACAACAAATAGTTGATTATTTTGAACCTACAAAATGGATGGTATGTTGGGGGCAGAAATTTTGAAAATTCGTCGTAATATTTTGTCAGACTTTTTCAATTAGGATAAAATTCCCATCAAATTTCACAGATTTCAGGATTCATTAGGGATCGTTGTTCTGTTTCTTGGACTAACGGCCGTGCAATGGGATGATAACACAATAAATGAGATCACGCTAATTCGCCAATTTTCTAGTACCCACTTTACATAGAGTGTATGTGCCCAAAAAGTGTTTCACCACACTCCAAGCTCGCCACATGGCTGATATAACAGTATTTATAATAAAAAATAAATCTGTTATAGCCAGGATTCGAACCCGCAACCAGCTTAACAGTAGACTACTGCTCCATCCAGTAGACCACTCCATGCCCAAACGTATAAATAATATAATTAATTGCCATAAATACATTATGTATTAATAATAGTAGATTCTTTAAACTGCGTTAGCATTGTTTACGAGGTTTTACGACGTTCAAATAAGATTACTTCAGATTCAGATTCACACACATTTGGTTTTCAAATTCTTTCTTTTATGCACAATTTTTTGTTTATTGTTTTCAATAATGAACCTTTGTAATCGACAAAAAAAAAAACTTAAAGTTTGAGGACTTCAAAGGTACGTTGGACACGAATAATGAATAAAATAATCAGTTTTTCCTTATTCATAAATAAATAAATTGTTTGTTTTTATAGCTAATTAACAGAAAATCAAATTTTCTACAAAATGAAAAAAAAAAGGTTGAATGAAATTGGTTCAGAAATAGCAGAGATATAGCGTTTTGAAATTAGTAGTGGTGATGTACCATTCCTCTTTGGATTATTTATTGATTTTTATTTTAGCTGATGGCCTATAAACAGTTGTATACTAAGAATTCCAGTTTTCAACAGAAATACACGGTCTAGAATCCTCTTGTGTGTTTGTCTAAGTCTAGCCCCAAAGCGAAAAGTCTTACGAAATTGAAATTTCATATTTAAGACAACTTATACACTCGAGAAGTTACAGCAAATTTTTTACCTAAATCTGCTTACCAAAATTATTACTTTATACTTTCATTTTGTACCTTTTTACGATTTTCTCAAAAACGGCTCTAACGATATTGATTAAACTCGTTATAACGAAATAACATTTAATTGGTTTGTGTATCATGTAGGTTTTATTTTGATCGAAATAGTCTGACAGGGCTTTAATGCCGATATTTATTTTATTTTTTTTTTCCTCTAAAGTACCTTTAATTTTGTAGATTCGAAAAAAGTAACCATATTATCTTGTTAGCATTGGTTAATAATTTTATTTTTTTTCCGGACACAAGAATAATAATATAGATGTTTAATAAATAAAACGTTGAAATGCTAAAGATGTTAGACAAATTTATGGAAGGTGTTGTTAAGTGATTAATAGGGCATAAACTTAGATGATAGTTGTTCATAACAATTTCATAACAACATAATGTTATGTTATTATATTATTTAATCTAAAACACATGTTTCCAACAGAACTGTATGTAAATTTGATTTCAGCTTTGATTTATTTAAAAGTTCTTAAATTTATTTCAACAACCGAGGTATGTGAAAGTCATGCACACCAGATTTTTTCCATGTCAGTTCTTTAAATTGTGTATTCTCAATGGTTATTTTATTATATTTATTATTTTGCGCGTGTATATCTATATAAGTGTATATTATTGAATATTTATTGTTCTCTATGTACAGGATTAATTATCGTATACTTAAAATATATTTGTTTTCGTAAAGTTTTCGTATTATACCAAATGTTGATTATAGTTGGTAAATTCAAGATGTAGTAAAAACAATTATTCAAAACTAATCTATACAAATATTATAAGCTGAAGAGATTGTTTGTTAGAACGCTCTAATCTCAGAAACTACTGGTTCGAATTGAATTTTATTTTTTGTGAGGTAGTCCATTTTTGAGGAAGGCTTTAGGCTATATAACATTATGCTGCGACCAATAGGAGTGAAGCATTAGTGGAAAATGTCGGAAAAAAACGGGGAAAATTAACTTGATCCCAATGATATCAAATGATTTACATTTTAATTTTAGAATAATTCAATTTCCTGTTATCTTTTTCCGTAACAATTAATAAATCACAGGGGCAAACATTTAAGCACGTAGGAATCGATTTACGTCAAGACTGCTTTTCACACGTCCAACTATATGACCGCATTGTCAAGATTGGGTTGCGGAGAAAATTAGTATGTTCTTCTGTCACAAGAAAATAAAACTAAAAATATCATTTACGCAAAAATACTTTAAAATATATTCTCTTAAAAACTTCATAAAGGCTATCATAATAACAGAAATCGACGCAGACGAAGTCGCGGGCAACAGCTAGTTGTTAATAAGATATAAACATTTTATTTTATTTTTAGTTTCAGATATGTTCGGTAATTAATTTTTCATATTTATTGATAAATTTAAAATGTTTGTTGAAAGGCAAATGAATTATTATATAAAAATAGTTTATATTATTAATAAAGAAAATTTAACTAATATTTCAGGACTATTTAATTAATTGTTCATAGTTGAACTCAACAAAATGTAATTAACAATATTCTTAATGAAATAATAAATTATGACCTTTATTCAATGTTGTAAAGTGTAATTAAGATTTCATTATTTCCTGAGGAAAATAGCTCTAGATTATTAAAATAATTACGAGTTTCCGCTAATAAAACTTTATGGATTTAATAATTCATTTATATCTTAATAAAAATTAGTTTTATGATTTGGTTCATAATATTTTTTTTTTAAATTTTGCTTTTCGGTGGCCAACCATAAGCCCCCTCATTACAACATTACAAATAACATATGTTCACAAGTTCATAGGCTTATAACAATTTTCTTTTAACGAGTACGACTTTTTTTGCTAATTAACGTTTCAAAAATCTTGCCTTTTCTAACGGTTTTATACGTCTATATTACTGCTCATATTTCAGGAATAATGTTTTGAATGCTTGATTACAGAAAATTTAATTTTTTCTTCTGAAGAAAAATTTAATTGCAATTTTTTTTTACTTATAAACTTCAGGAAAGAATGCCCTGAATGATATTGAAAACCATTTTAAAATCCGTCGCCTGGTTTAGAAGGAGTTAGAGAAAAAACCAAAAACAAAACAAAAATCACGACATCATGTATTTATAGATTACATATCTATTTATTCTATATAACCTTCGTGTTGTGTGACCTAGCTTCTGTAGAGGAGTGGTGGATGCGTTCAGTTTTTCTTTTAGACTTAGCGTGTGGATCGAGGTCCCTATGTTGTGACACATGTGTTCAAAGGCACCCACCCTGGCAGGAAAATGTACTATTTATAAACGCTAGCTTCTTCATTTCAAGGCCTAATGCGACTAGGAGTTACCAACAATCGTTATCCAATCCAGATATTTGCGCCTTGCGAAATAAGTGGGACTGAAAGAACTCCGTAACACATCTATTTTAGTATCTTCACTGAAATATGATGTCTGGCGTTATCGTGTTTGAGTAGGTCCCTTCTGATTAATCTGAACTTTTAATACATTATATAAATATCACTGAAGTACGATGTGGGATTTTTATTTTCATTTACTATATATAGTAAGGGGAAGTATTGCGATCGTGAAAATTTTCGAATTCCAGTTTTCAACGTAAATACACGTTTTAGGGTCCCCTGAGTCCAAATAACCAAGTCTCGCAAAAGGGTCTGTGTGTGTGTGGTAACTCCCGGGCGGAAACGGTAAGTCCTATGAAACTGAAATTTCATATTTAAGACAACTATACGCCCGAGACGTGACAAAAATTTTTTCATCAAAATGAGCTTACCAGAAGAGGCACTTTATATCATGCATTTTGCAACTTTTTTCGATTTTCTCAAAAACGGTTCCGATGATTTTGATTAAACTCGCTATATCGATGTAAAATTTAATGGACTTTAATATCATGTAGGTTCTATTTGGATAAAAATGGTCTGACAGGGCTTAAATGCCGATATTTTAAATTTGCTTCCCCTAAAGTACCTTTAATTTTGTAGATTCAATAATAATAACTAGATTATCTTGTTAACGCTGATAAAAAACAGGTAAATGTATAAATTGAATAAATTCGATACCCAACTAAAGGAGAAAACAGAAAAAAATATTTTTTTAATGCAATTTTTCGTTTTGAACATAAGAGCAGTAATAAACATGTATGATATACCGTTGGAAAGCTAAAGATTTTAGAAAAAATATTATCTCATACACAAGCTTTTAAAAGTTGTTATAGAGTGATGAAAACCCGATAAAACTAACTGATTATTTTAGATGATAATATAATAGATTTTTTAATGAAACACATGTTTCTAAATAAATTCCATTTATTTAATTTTTTAATGGTTCACTCATTTTTAGCTCTAGCTGTCTTTGAAAATTCTTTTATTGATTCTAAAAACGGAGGTAAGTGAAAGTCGTGTGTTGCCCGCACCAGATTTTGTGATTTGGCGGTTGCTATAAATTGTTCATTGTAATGAGTGTGTAGCGTTTTTAAATATTTGAATTTATTTCTCTCGGTGTTTATAAAACCATGTTTACTTGGTCAATAATTTTTAAATATACAAAAAAAATTTAAGGTGCTTTAGTGCATCCGTTTCAATCGAAATTCCTTATCTTTGCAGGGTGTATGGCAATGATGCCTTAGGAGAAATCATTACACACCTTAAGTGTTTTGCTCGGTTTAGAACAGGAAATTTCGAATTGGAAGACGCAAAACGCTCGGGTCGTCCTTCAAATGTTCTGGGAGAACGGAATTTAAAAAAATACCCGAGGGATGGCAACATTTAAAAGATCAAAATGGGTCATATATATAATTGGTTAAAAATTCCTTTTTTTAATAATCCCATTTACATTGTACTTCTCTTTTGCGCTCAGTTAACATGGAGTGGGGTGATAAAGAAAACAGAATATCTCTGGTTTGCCTTACACGAAGTTGAAAAATGTAGGTTAGAGATTTTCAACACTCTGAAACCTTTGGTTGTCAGTCGTATGTTCGACTATCGCACTATAAATGGATTTAATGAGATTCTATCTGTATGTGACAGACCTCGATCTGGTCGTTCTGGGAGGACGGAAATAAAAAATTAACTGAAAGATGGCAAAACATGTAATAGATAAAAATGGGTCATGTATAATTGTTTTAAAATATTTACAAGTATCTGAAGTTTTTTTTTAAATCAGCTGTAAAAAACGCTATAAACTTATTTTACAAACCAATAGACCCTAAATGGTATAGGTCCTAACGTCAATGTATTATACTTATTGTTTAATATCATTATATTGGAGTTGAGTATTACAAAATTAATCCATTTGTACATAAATCAAATAGATCTATTCGGATTTTAATAATCAAAATAAGCTTTCTTAAAAAAAATAAAATATAACTATAGAAATATATTAAAAACAAAAAAATTATAAATACTATAATAGATTAAATTATTGTTATTTTTGATATTGTGTTAATTAAAAATATAAATGAACTTAAATTAATAAAAAATTATTCTTGAACAAAGAGATAAATATTTCTTAGTTTTAAACATTCTACAACATAATAAAATAAATCATTAAACTTCTTTTAATTGTCTATTTGTAAAAAATTTCTATTATGAGGACATTGCCTGACATATTTTCAATATATGTCCTTAAGTATTTATTTCTTGATGCGGAGTGAACAGGGCATTTCAACAAAAAATGATTAAGATCTTCGGGTTTGCCTGAATTCAAATAGGGCATTCAACGCTACTATCTAAATAACTATTTTGGAATCCGTAACAGGTCACTTTTAGTTTATCAGGTTGACATAGTCTTAGTTGACTTATTAATCTATGTTTTCTTATTGGCCTCTTTCTTTTCAAATAATATTCCCTCATATTTATGCTACTAATTTTCCTAAAATAATAATAATAATAGGCTTAGCGAACCCGAAGGTTCGATGCCGATACCACCAAATTCCGCCTACACAGACTCGTCCAATATTCACCATACAAGCCCAACAACTTTACTCGCCTATTTGAGTCTCCGCGATGCAATCAGTTCAATTATATTCACAGGATACAAGTTCCGCAGTTCCGCGTTGTGCAACCTTCTAAACTTCCCAGTGGCCTCATCTCTCTTCGAACCAAATATTTTACGCAATACCTTATTTTCGGACACCTTAAGCCGTTGTTCATCCCTCAAAGTAAGCGGCCACGTTTCACATCCGTAAAGAACCGGATAATTTTCCTAAAATAGAGATTAAATTTTGAATGTAAAATAGCCTGAATATCCAGAGAAAGATTATGATTTTTGAATTTTCCAATAACGCTATTAAATTCCCTTTCAAATAAGGCTTTACTTTTGATATATAAAGTCTGTACCATTCTGTACCAACGAATCATTCTTTTTAGAGCATTTGTTTCAATTGACTCTAGACCTGTTTCTATACGAACATAACGGTTAGTTAATGTATTATACATATGTTATTTTATTCACAACGTTGTATAATATAATAGGGAGTCAATGAAAAGCTGATGAGACTGAGTGGTTGTGGTCGATAATGATTTCTATTCTTGTATTATTTAATCTAAAATTAATGTTTCCATCGAAACTCAATGTAATTGTTTTAAAATTAATTTATATTGATTCATATTCAATTAAAAACAATAGAGGTAAGATAAAGTAGTGTGTTGTGCGCACCAGATTTTTAAAAATTATTTTCAATAATGCTAATAAAGTAATCAGTTTTTTTTCCCTTTCCGAAGCTCATTACTCTTGGCCCTAACGGACGGCCCGCCACACGACACTCATTAAATCAGTTTCCGCTTTCTACCGGAACTAGCAACACGTTTTTTGTGTTGTAAAATTACATTTTTATGTTAATCCGCAGTAAATCATTTCATTTTTATCCAGTCCGGAATTCCTTATGATACAATAAGTCTTAAAATTAGTACCTCTTTTGATGCTAACTTACGTGTTTTACGATATGTAAGATTGAGGAACACAGTCTGTGTTCTTTCGTTTATTGATAAACAGATGAAGTTGAATTTTAGTTACAACCCTTTATTCCAGGTTACTACATCATTTTATAAGAAATGTCCATTTTTACTTTCACTTATTTATATATGAAATATATAGTAAGGGAAAATATTGAGATAATGAAAATTTTCAAAAGAAATACACTTTTTTGGGTCCCCTGAGTCCAAATAACCAATTCGCGCAAAAAGTCTGTGTGTGTGTGTGTGAAAGTTTAGCTCGAAAACTTACGAAACTGGAATTTCATATTTAATTCAACTTTAAGCTCGAGATGTTACAGCAACGGTTTCATCAAAATCGGCAAACCAGAATATCCACTTTATACCGAACATTCTGCACCTTGGTACGATTTTCTCAAAAACGGCTCAAGCGATTTGGATTAAACTATATATTATGATATCGATGTAAAATTTAACGGAATTTTTTTTTTTTTTTTTTTATTCATATCATAATTAACATAAATACAATAAGTAAAACTGTTGAATTAGAATAAAGGGCGTGAAAGGCTTGAGAAGAAACTACCCAGCGGTAGAACTTCCATGTTTATTTAAGTAAGTAGATCCCGAGGCCATCTTCTTTTCAATCGCCTAGGAGGGTTGTCAGGAATATGTGAGGTTGATAGGTTGCGGACAAGAGGGTTTATATGGGCTGGGAGTTTGGAATTAAAAGTGGTATATCTGGTACGAGAAAGGTCTTTAACGGAATTTAATTTGAAGGTTTCATTGTGATTGAAATAGTCTGATAGGGCTTAAATGCCGATATTTTAACGAGTTCAATATCCAGCTAAAGGAGTAAAGAGCAAAAATGTTTTGGTATGCAATTTTTGTGTTTTTGAAGATAAAAAGAGTAATGTAGATGTATAATATACAATTGGAAAACGAAAAAAAATTAGAAAAAATATTATCTTATAAACGTAAAAGTTAACAGAGGGTGATGAAAAGCCGATAAAACTAACTGTTGCTTGGATACGATAATATAATATATTATTTAGTAAAACACATGTCTCTATTGATACTTAATGCAATTAATTATTTCTTTAACCTTTTTTCAACTCTGTATTTGAAAGTTCTTAAATTGATTTTAACATCGGAGGTAAGTGAAAGTCGTATGTTGCGCTGCAAAAGATTTTTAATAATGTTTTAGTTTTAAATGTCAAGTCCAAAAAAAAAAGGTTAAAATCAAAATAATGATGCCTACCACAGACTATGAGAAAAACTCAAGACTTATTAGCCTCCAACTTTAATAAAAGTTGTTCCAAAACTTAGCTTTAAAGAGTAACTAAGCTTTCTAAATAAAAAGGCTCCTAAAAGTAATTTTCCCACCTCATTATTTTTTTTTTTCTCTGGTCTCGTGAAAATATTGAGAGGAATTCAATCCCAAAAAAAGTAGTTGAAGGAACATTAATTGAAACAGTTTTATAACCTATTTCAAGAATGAAAAAATAAAAGTAATGTGTTTCCATTTAATAATCTCTTACGTTTTTGCTCTCTTCGTCGCTCATCTTAACTTTCGTATGTTAGACACGATAGTTATTTACATACAGACAGGTGGGCTTGTTTCAAAAGGGGCATTCTGGAGTGCAATGCTGATGACGTCACTGGTTCTTGGTCCTTTGATGTTGTTTATGGCTGTGCTTGTTTTAAGTAGTAGGTCAGTGCGCTATTGAGGTGTTTAGAATATGTTTTTTAGTGTTATTTAATTGTTTTATGGTGTTCTTTGACAGTGTGCGGTTGCAGTTTGTAAAAAGGATGATAAATTGTCAGGTAGAACATTTCACATGCAAGGTTAAAGTTTTTATAGTGATTTCCAATTAAGTGATTCGGCCGAGATCACGCTCAGCCACCAGGTTTTTCCACATTTTGGGTACCCACTTTATAGAGACTGGGTCTGCCCCAGGTGGGTCCCCATATCCATACCTTAGGTTCGCTCCCCGGCTAAATTAACAGAATATATAATATTCCGCCACAGCCGGGATTTGAACCCAGGACCTGGAGCACAGTAGACTAGCGCTCTATCCACTTGACCACGCCGCTTCCTTAAAAATGTATATACTCACCTCTATATTTTGCTTTATTTATATATTTTAGAATATATTGTTGGCATGAATAATTACATAATTTGTATATCACGCCCTATTAAATGCACATATCAAGTATATTCCAATAATCCTAACTGTGAAATCAAATGATATTTATTTGGAGATTTATCATTTTGATTTGTTCTTGTGATCAAATCAGAAGTCAAATGATGTAGTATCTAGTAATTATTATTATTTTATTGGATCCTTCTTTATTTCAAACTATTGAAAGTGGGTTGGAATATTACTGTGCTTCATAAGTTTTTCCTCGTTGAATATTTTGGAAGTAAGTTTCGAAATTTTGAAAAGAGGGCAATATGAAACTTACTGAGAGATAGCAGAAGATAATTAAGCAGATGACTTTATTTATAGTACAGTAAATCAACCTCAAACAACTAACATTATCTATTGATTTTGCATTAAAAAAAAGAGAAACATATGGAAAAATTTAAGATAATGCACAAATTAAAAACTATTATGTATTATTAATCTGTTCCTGAATCAATTGAATTAATTATTTAATTATACATTCGGATTTTTACTAATACATTTATTATATATTTTTTCAATTTCAAATAAACCGTTCTTATTTGCATCATGCTTTTTGATAAATTTAGTGATAAAGGTGATTACTTTTTATTTATTGATTGATTTTTCATCAGAAAAGACTAGTAACACATCTATAAGGATGACATAACCAGGAACAATGACGTTAGCAAAATATGTTCTGCGGGTTTGTAGACCGAAATGAGCCCATCCTTCTATCTCTATTAACACCTTGTGTTAGACAGTACTCTTCCTATTTCATATGTAGGTTAGCGGAAGTGATAAAGGTTGTTTTCTCACTCCTTCCTTATCTCATTTTCGGCTTAATACGTTTTCGAAAGTAACTAGTTTTAGGGAATTTGCGAAATGGATGCGAATTTAACTCAAGTAGCGAAGTTGTAAGCCTGCAAAATCCCGTATAAGGGAGAAAGTTGAGGAGCGCTTGATCTCGTTAAAAAGTTTCCCATCTCCTCCTCCGATGTTCAGGGTTCGGGTTGTATTCACGCCCACGAGTATCATAACTAACAATCCGGTTAGCAGGGAATCAATAAGGCTAATATGAAGTGTTTAGGCTGAGACAATACATGGCTGGCAGCAGTAATACAATAGGTAGCACTTCCAACTTCTTTTATTTTATTATTTTTTTTTTTTTTAGTATATTTATTGTTATTTTTTTCTCTTCATATCTTTATTACACACCTGTAAGAAGCTATCTGACAATCAGCAAATGTGCTGTACAAATGTGAGATCAGACATGGTAGACATGGGGAAGGAAAGTACCCAGCAGCACCCCTTCCTAGAATTTAGCAGAGGAGGTCTCTCATCCAGCTTCTCTTAAACTTTCTTCTGACTGACATTTCAGCAATGACGTTAATCAGTCTATTGTTGTGTCCATTAAATTTACTGTGAAAAAGAGACTAAATGTTCGTATATGTTGATCAACTGTTGGTTGTTGTAAGTCCTTATGTAGTTTTCTGTTATTTACGTACCAAGGAGCTGTCGTTATGAGTCTTAAAATTTTGGATTGAAATGATTGCAGTTTTTGTATGTGAGTCTTTTTTGCTGAACCTAAAATCTGTGAAGCGTAAGTGTTGTTATTTAAAACTGTATAATAAAATATGTCACGTAAATGTGATACAAGATTATACTGACATGATTCACATGTAAGGATACTACCCATTGGAAGCTCTCCTAAAACTATGCTAAACCATCTTTTTAGACGTCTCGGAGGATTATCAGGGATTATAGAGGAAGCAAGGATTGAAATTAGTGGGTTATTCCGATTCTAATCCAAGAGATTTTCTTGAAAAAAGTGATACCGGGTTCAAGCCAAGTCAGCAAGGTATGGAACGCATAAGTCTTCATGGACGAGTTCATTAGTGACAAAATAAAGAGCATTGAAGATTTTTCGAAGAATTTTTATTATAAGAATTGCAGACAGGAAGAATTTGATGGTTTAGTAGAGCTCCAAAGCTCTATTCCATACAACTTATTTTGAATAACTTTGGAAGGATGTACGCAGGACATAAAGATTGTTATAAAAAATTAATTCAAACAACTCCGGGATATAAGCTTCTAAAATATTAAATACAACTTATCGCTATCGAGATAGATTTACCACACACGCGGACACAGACCTTTTTGTGGGACTCGGTCATTTAAACTCAAGGTACCCAATTTATGTATTTCCGTTGAAAACTCTAATTGAAAAAATTTCACGATGGCAATACTTTCCGTTACTAATTGTTACATATTTTTAGTGAAGCAAAAAGTATAAGTCTTTACATTGAGTTTCGATGGCTATACATTAATTATCGAAGATATTTAATACATATACCATTCAATTCACTAGTGACAAAACCTACTAAATGAAAATTGTTTGGCTAGTTTTATTCACTTAACGTCACTTTATACAATTGTGGCTAATCGGACGATGCTATATTTTGTCTGAGGTGCCACTTTTTTTACGTCCCCAACAAAGGACAAAATAAATTTTACTCCAATTAAAAAATCCATCTGCCAGGCTTGAACCCGCGCTATTCGGTATAAAATTCTATTATGCTAGCTACTACACTACAGGAGACGTTAACTCTTATTCATTTTTTTTTTTTCTTTTAACGCCACTTAGCGTAACATCGTATTTCGCTAATAGTTGTTTTCTATCATCTTTAAAATCGACTTAATAAAATTACGATTTGTAGTAAAACAAAATCCTTGTAGTTCTCAGATAAATACTGATCTTAAATATGTTTCAGTTTCTTTAATTTCGTTATTGGACTTGAACATTTACACACACAAACCTTTTTGAAGGAGTAGATTATTTTGACACGGTGTACCTTAAAACGATTATTTCATTATTAGCTGAAAATCAGATTTGAAAATGTTTACGATCACAATACCATATATCGTATATATATGTAATTAAAAGTAATTAAATTTCACAATTAAAAAAAAAGTGTCTAAATTCTCATTCTTAATTAATATTAACATTAACACAACTTGGTTCGGGACGTGGATGCCAAACGTGCCGGCTGTTCTATTTTCACAATGGCTCCCTACCAAGGGGACCATTTACATATCCACATGCCAAAATGGCTTCGGATCTAACTGAATAAACGGATTTATCATACAATAATAGTAAATATTAAGATATGCAATGCATTATTCATAAGCCTTCGTAACGAAACAAGGAATAAAATGAGGTGGTATTATATTTTATGATATTCAAAAAGGGAGGAATAATTTTATTCTCAGAGACAGTCTATTAGAATCTTAAAAGTAATTTTATCTTATCAAGTGTACATATAGAGATTCGTACTGTTTCTAGGTCAACGGCCGTGCAATGAAGTGATTAGACCGAGATCACACTCAGCCGCCAGGTTTTTCCCCAGTTTTGGATACCCTCTTTATAGAGGCTGGGTTTGTACCCTAGGATCGCCCCACTTAAAAAAAATCTTCCCCCACGGTCTTTTCTCTTAAAGTATTCATTCGCACCTGTCAAAACAGCAAGGCCAATCAGCAAATGTGTGGAATTTGCTACTACTAAAAAATCGTAACACTACCTGCTGGTTTGAACCCTGGGGCATGTAAGGCTGTTATACTAGTCAATATGCTACATGTGACCCCTATGTTTATAACTTTATGGACTTCTAACAATTTTCTATTGAATCTTAAGACTTCCTTTAATACATATTAGCTTTTCTAAAATTGTTCTAAAATAAATATATTACTACTCATATTTCAGGAAATATTTTTTTATGCCTTAATTACAGAAAATATAATTTTCTCATCAAGTGAAAAACTTAATTGCAAAGTATTTTACTTTGATAATGGAAATTGAAACAGTATCATATGCCTTCTTGTGGCTTAGAAGGAATTCGTGGAAACCAAGATTGGCGACATTTTTAAATAAATCTCTTTTAATATAATATATTTGGTTTTAGGCTTATATTATAATTAATATTTTTTAATCCCATCTGTTATTTTATTAAAGGATATTAAAATATATGGAAAGCTTAGAGAGAAACCTTCAACTTTTCTTTAGGCCGAAACTTTTTAAGGATTTTACTGGCTTTTACATCGGTTTTTCCCATCTTGAGCGCTTCAGTAAAAGGCAATTTCTTTTTATGAGGAATTTTCTTCACGTGATAAAGAAGTCTGTGCCCTTGTATCTTGCCTACCAGTTTTAGTCCTGTATATATACATGTCTAGTTTTTAGATAAGCTTCTTTTTATTCTAAATAATTTTTTTTTTTATGATTTATTTAAAGAAATTTACTACTATAATGATTTAATACAAGAAGTAAATGAGATTAATATATGGTTAATGAAATAGTCCTTTGATTTCCTCTGGTAGTCCTTTGAAGAAAATACCTATTCGTAAGTCCTCCAATGTCTAATTTATGGTAGGAGGCCAAGAGGCTATCTTGTTTTAAGTCGCCTCGGTGGATTGTCAGGAATAGATATAGAGGAGAGGTCACGGATATTGTGGGTTTGAGTGAGCAGGGAGTGTGGAATGAAAAGAGGTATATTTAATTTGAGCTAAGTCATCAACTAATTGGTTATTTAGGTCTTTATGGATGATTTTATGGTAACAAAAGAAAGAGCATTGAGGGTTTTGGATGCTAAAGGAATTTGATGTTTTAGTGGACCCCCATAGCTCAATACCGTAGGTCCAAATTGGCTTGATAATGGTTATATCAATGGGTGGGTTCCTTGTGTAGTAAATTGAAAGTTTTGAGCGTTTTTCGAATAAGTGTTGTAGTAATCGGTATCTACGGGCAGTTTTCTGTCGTTTCAGCCTTGTATGATGATTCCATGTTAGGCGTTTATCAATGTATAGGCCTGAGTACTGGATCTGTTCAACAGGAGTCAGTAAGTAAAGTAATTGTTAAAGGATACGGTGGGGCAGGAGGTCATAGGTTTACGATGAAGAATGCTAAATTATAATATAATAATAATAATAGTATTTATTTACAATAATAATAATAATAGGGCTACCGAATCCGAAGGTACAAAGGCGATACTACTAAATACTGCCTACGCAGATTCGTTCAATGATCAGACATAGCACTATCCTCCCAACGACCTTCGCTATCTCTGGATAGGACATCGTCTAGCACGACAAGTTAAAATTTTTCTACTGATAACACTACACGCCATTCGAGTCTCCCGAGCTACAGCTATTATACTTACAGGGTACAACTCCAGAATCCTGAATTCCCTAGTGACTTTATCTACCTTTGGACTAAGTATTTTACGAAGTACCTTATTTTCGAAAACCTTATGGAGTTTTTCATCCTCGAAGTAAGCGACTAAGTTTTATATACTTACAGAACCGTCAGAAGAAAAATAGTTTTATAAATTCTAACTTTAAGTTTCTTGATAGAAGTCTTGAATTAAGTAATTTCTCAACTGAAAAATATCATTAATTTGCTACCTTTAACCGCGAATTTATTTCCTTCCTGGATATCATTATAGGTGGAATAATCAGGAGTCAGTCTTTTTCTGAATATTTTAATTTTGCCGACGTTTCGGCTCAAGCTTGTGAGCCATAATGAGAGCATTACTGAGCCAAGTACAAGCATAAATTCAAGAGTTTATGCTTGCAGTTTATGGGCATGGCTCTGTAATGCCCTGATGATGGCTCACAAGCTTGAGCCGAAACGTCGGCAGTATTTAAAATATTTAGAAGAAGACTGACTCCTGATTATTCCACCTATGATAGTTTCTGCAGTCGAATATACATCCTCAACATACTTCCTGGATATCGTTAAATAATATCTATTTAAAATTTACACTTAATATAAAATATGTTTTGTATCATGATTTCGGTTGTATTTTTACATGGTAACAGTTAAGAATATCATTAAAACTCAATGTATTTAAAAATTCTTAACAACGGAGGTATTTTTTTTAACATACCGTTGGAAAGATAAAGATTATAAAAAAAATAACATGTTATATAAAAAGTTGTATAAAGTAATGGAGAATGGTGAAATGTAGATAAGACAAAGCGATAGTGGTGTATAATTTATTTCGAAATCAATGTAATTCTTTAAACTTTAATAAAAATCTAACACCATTTGATAGTTCCTAAATTGATTTTAGCAGCGAAGGTAAGAGACGTGTGTTGGGAACACCAGATATTCTCCATATTAAAATATAATTATATTATTATTATATGTAAATATTGTTTATTATTATTATTATTTAATACTTTAATTCTGTATATAAGAGCTAAAAGTAAATTGTTTATGCTAAAACATAAAAATGTTTACTTCCTGTTAGAGGAGTTCAAAAACCTCACAACGTTTGTGGCTTGCGTAACGATAAGAAAAGCCTTAGCAGTGCTTCACTGAGAGCTTTATACCTTTTCCGTATCCAAACAAATATTTACAAATCCGTAATCATATATATATAAAAAAAGGATTACTGACAATCTTATTTAACCTCATAAATGATTAAGATGCTAAATTCTCGTTCATGAGCGACCCATTACGACTACTAACGTATTTTAAATAAATTAGGTGACGCTATCTGTCGTTAGATGGTGCAACATTATTTTATTATTAACTACCTCCAATTTTTTACGAATCATATATACTTTTTAATTTTCATTTATCAATAGCTGTCATGTAATGTAATTATATTAAATTTAAAAACTCTGGTGCGCTCACAAAATTTTCAATTACCTCCGATGCTAAAATCGATTTAAAAACTTTAAAATTAAGTTACAGTTGGAAAAAGTTTAAAGAATTACATTGAGTTTCGATAGAAACATTTATAACATATAAGGGAACTCTATATCTTACCAAAGGTATACCTATGGTACATCCATGTTACTATTTTTATGTTAGTAGAAACAAAATAACCAATAAAATGTATTCACTCCTTTTTCCTTTAGTTGGTTATCATATTTTTTCATTGTTTATATTTATCTGTTTTTTTTTTTTTTTTACTAATGCTAACAAGACAAGAAATGGTAAATTTTTTTCGAATCTACAAAATAAAAGGTACTTAAGAGGAAGAAATTTTAAAATATCGTCATTTATGCCCTGCTAGTCTATTTAATTCAGAACCTACATAATATTAAAGCCCATTAAATTTTACATCGGTCTAGCTAGATTAATGAAATTCGTTAGATCCTTTGGTTTGATAAAAGTGTGCTAAATTCATGATATAAATTGACGCTTTTGTTTGATTGACGGCCTGTCAATTTTGTTGGAAAAATGCTTTTAGATCTCAGGTATATGCTTGTCTCAAATATGAAATTTCGATTACACACCTTTTGTTTTCTTGCTAGACTTACCACCCACGAATATACAAACTGACTATTTGTAATTGCGGGAATTGGTCATTTGTAATCAGGTAACCCTAAATGTGTATTTCCAATGAAAACAGGAATTCGAAAATTTTCTGCTATATATTTTACTCAGTACATATGTACTATACATTTTATTTCTATGTAGGTAAGTGAATAAATTGATAATCTAATGTTTTATCTTTATTTAGAATAATATCTCAGAAACTACTATTTCAACGAAGTGTAATAGCGTTTAAATATTTAATTTTGATAGCATATGACATCTGTAGGTTTAATAGTTGCCGAGAAACGTTATTAAGTACTAGTTCCTTCGAAACAGAATGTGATTTTCGGTTTTACTTTTCCTTATCATCTTATCATAAAGTAAAGGTTGCCGGTCCGAACCCGGCAGATGGGCATCGGGTGTTTTAAAATAACTAAATAATCCTTGGTTTATCACGTAAAAGTAACATGTAATTGGTGGAATTACCAGTACATTTATACATTTTGAGTCTTGTGGCCATTTGTAAAATATTGAAAAATAAAAATCTTAATCTACAAAAAAAAAAAAAAAAAAAAAAAAAGGAATTCTCGGTAATGTCCTTATGGTTATATAAAGAGACGTAAAATGGTGGTAAAGATCCATATCCTACTTAAACCTAGATAGGCAGTATTTAGTTGTCACCTGTATTCAGGTTACCTTCATGATGTCTCGCATTCTTTGGCCGAAACGTTAGCAATATTAAATTACCCATCTAAATTTGTTAATTGCATGAATTTATTGAAGTGATATGTAAGAAACATTAGTTAATAGGCCATGTTACTTAAAAATTAATATAATAAACGAATATCATAAAATATGTCTCTACATTTTCGTTTAATGTTTCTATTATTCTGTTATTATACAGGAAACTACTTTTAAATGATAGCTCATTTTATTTATACTTCTTGAAAGATACAAAACAAAAAAAAAATCTAGTTTACTTCTCCATTCTACTCTTATTGTACGTCTGTTGGTGTTTGAAGTCTTTGCTGTTGTTCCCTTCAGAGGAGACCAAACGTTGGAAGTACAAAGAGGAAATGACTAAGGCTGACCAAAGGGAATAATGGATTGGTATCCACGGCACGAAAAACAGACTATGGTGTACCAAATCCACCTCGAAATAAGTCCAAAATACATCCACTTAACAATATTTACAAAAAATAAGGCAACATAAACTATAATTACACTTA
The DNA here is from genome assembly GCA_023052935.1 of Piezodorus guildinii. Lineage (NCBI taxonomy): Eukaryota > Metazoa > Arthropoda > Insecta > Hemiptera > Pentatomidae > Piezodorus > Piezodorus guildinii. Next base: position 92,977,619 of record CM041294.1, read on the forward strand.
GCTATGTATGAAATATATTGTAAGGGAAAGTATTGCGATCGTGAAAATATTCGAATTCTAGCTTCTACGGCCCCCTGAGTCCAAATGACCATTCCCACAAAAAGGTCTGTGTGTCTGGTTCAGTTTAGCACGAAAACTTTAAGTCCTGCGAAACTGAAATCTCATATTTAAGACAACTATACGCCCGAGATGTTACAGCAATTTTTTCATCTAAAATTGGCTAACCGGAAGGCTTTTATACCATGCATTTTGCATCTTTTTACGATTTTCTCAAAAACGGCTCTAACGACTTTAATTAAACTCCCTATATCGTTGTAAAATGTAATGGGCTTTTTTTAATATGATGTAGGTTTAAATCTGATTGAAACAGTCTGACAGAGCTTAAATGCCGATATTTTAAATTTTCTTCCTCTAAAGTACGTTTAATTTTGTAGAAAAAAAATAAATAAAAAAATATATATATATATATATAATATAAAAAAAAAAAAAAAAAAAAAACAACTAAAGAAGAAAAGAGCAAACATATTTGTCTATACAATGTTTGTGTTTTTGAACTCAAGGATTGTAATATAGTTGTATAGTCTACCGTTGGAATGCTAAATATTTTAGAAAAAAATATTATCTTATACACGAAATAGTAAAAGTTAATTGAGAGTGCTGAAAATAGCCGATGAAACTAACTGATTGTTGTTGATAAAAATATAATAGATCATTTAATAAAACACACGTTTCTATTGAAATTCAATTTAATTAATTCTATAGCAATTTATTTTTATCTCTAAATGTATTTAAAAATTCTTAAGTTGATTTTAACAACGGAGTTAAGTGAAAGTCGTGTGTTGAGCCCACCGGATTTTTATCTTTATTGCAGTATGTGATAGAATACACTAAACATACGTAGTGCTGTACCTAACCAGTGTCTGAACTAACCACATGATAACATAAAAATAGGATTTTGGCACATAAATAAATGAAAGAAAAAATCGAAAAACCTACGATATTAAAATAAATTTAAGATCTTTTAAATAGAAAGGGGGGGTCACATATAGCATAGTTTCAGTCATAACAGCTTTCTATACCAAAGGTCGCGAGTTCAAACCTGCGGGTGGCCCTAAGATTTTTTAATGGTAGTAAAAAATCCTTAGTTATGCCGTCCTTCGGAAGGGACGTAAACAAGTGGTACTGGATCTATACGATGTCAGGTACTCGTGTAAGATCCCTATCCAACAAAAGCTGGATATGCAAAATTTAGGGCTTGCACTGTACCATCGCCCGATTTGCCTCAGTAGCATAAAGTTGCGTTAAATAAATAAACAAACAACAAACTATGTAAAATATTAGTTAGTAATTTATATATGCGTTTTGATAAACAGACTCAATAAAAAAAAAAACCTCATACAGCCGACGCATCAAAACAACTAAAGAAGAAAAGAGCAAAAATATTTGTTTATATAATTTTTGTGTTTTTGAACTTAAGAATTGTAATATAGTTGTATAATCTACGGTTGGAATGCTAAATATTTTAGAAAAAAATATTATCTTATACACGAAATAGTAAAAGTTAATTGAGAGTGCTGAAAATAGGCTTAATTTTCCTACAGCCGTTAGTAATTTATAAATGCGTTTTGATAAAGAGGCTCAATAAAAAAAAACCTCATACAGCCGACACATCAAACAATACATACGAACCTTTCATGCAAAGATAAGAATATTTTAGGAATCATTTAAAATATGTAAATTTATCTAAATTAAAACACCATTTAAAAAGCTCACCATGAACTATCTAACCCGAAAGGATTCAGAATGAAACAAACAAATGTATTCCTGTCCTCTTTACATTCAGAATACGCCCTTGAGTGAGCGGAGCGGGCATACTACAGCTATTTCAACTGTTTGGCAATTTTTACTGTTACTTACCTATATATGAAATGTAAGGTAAGGGAAAGTATTGCGATCTTAAAAATTTTCGAATTACAGTTTTCGACGGAAATACACGTTTTAGAGTCCAAATAACATAGTCCCAAAAAAAGGTCTGTATGTGTGTGTCCGTGTGGGAAGTCTAGCACGAAAACGAATAGTCGTGCAATACTGAAATTTCATATTCAAGACAACTACACGCCCGAGATGTTACAACTTATTCATCAAAATCAGCTAACCAGAAGATCCACTTTATACCATGCATTTTGCATCTTTTCACGATTTACTGCAAAACGGCTATAGCGTTTTTGATTAAACTCACTATATGGATGTAAAATGTAATGGGCTTTAATTCGGGATCACTTGTAGCTGGGTGGCTAGCGTAACAGCCTCCCATGCTAAAGTTCACGGGTTCAAACCCGCAGGTGGTCCTAGGATTTTTTTAATGGGAGTAAAAAATCCTTAGTTACGCCGTCCTTCGGAGGGGACGTTAAAAGGTAGTCCCGAGCCTGTGCGATGTCAGGTAATCGTTAAAGATCCCTATCCAATAAAACCTGGCTAGGCAAAATTCAGGACTCCCACTGTAGCATCGTCCGATTAGCCATAGTAGCATAAAGTGACGTGAAATAAATAAACAAACAATGGGCTTTAATTTGATGTATGTTTCATTCCGAATGAAATAGTCTGAAGGCTTAAATAAATGACGATATTTTAAATTTTCTTCCTCTAAACCACATTCAATTCGTGCATTCCAAAAGATTAACCATATCATCTTAATGACATTGATGAAGGACGAGTTGATATACAAGTTGGACGAATTTGATAACCAACTAAAGGATAAAAGAGACGTATAATATACCGTTGGGAAGAGAAAGATTTTAGAAAAATATTAGAATTAGAATAAACTTATTACTGATTAACAATTTAATATAGTTATATTTTTTAATATAAATCACATTATTCTAACGAAAACGCATACGCGTTAAATTAAAGTCAACTTAAAATAGTTTTCGAATTTAAGTATATTTAATAGTTTTTAAATTGATTTTAACAGTCCAGGTAAGCGAAAGTCGTGTGTTGACCGCACCAGATTAGTTTCTCCACGTCAATAAAACAAAATAAATAATTACCTAATATAAACCCTAATTAACGGGAACATATTAATAATTACGCCATGATGATAGAGGTGTGTTAAAGACAGACGCTGGTACGGACAGCCTATTCAACTATTCTCGAGCCTCCTACAAATTGATGGATTAGCTCTAAACGGCCGTTATCTCCTGGTTTAAACTACCGGTTATCAATGTTATTTATGGAAGATTATTAAAAAAAAAAAAAAAAAAAATTGTAAGACATAGAAAGATATGGTTTTTCATTGTTTAAATATTATAAGCTAATAAGTAATATTCTAATAAAAATTAGAATTAGAAATATTGTTAGATAAGTTAAGTCTGTTTCACCTGTTATTATGATTATCCTCATAAGAATAAGTCGTTTCCATAAGAATTATAGTAACCAAAATGATGTTAGAAAAGAGTGATATTTCGGATTCACCAAAATTATTATTTCTTTTATAATACATCTATATCGTTAAATATTAGACATACAAATGTCTTTTACCATTCAAATGGAAGCTTATTAAATGCTTGATGATTTGCTATATAACGATTATCCTCAAGGGTAACCCGTTTCCATGATAGTAACCATAATAAAGCTAGAAAAGAGTGATAACTAGTTTTTCCGCAAACTTTATATTTTTATAATAACTCTATATCATTGAATATTAGACATACAAATATATTTTACCACTGGAATGGAAGCTTATTAAATACTTGATGATTTACTTTATAACAATTATGTTCATAGGATGAGCCGTTTTATGATATTAACCGTAATAATGTTGGAAACGTGCGATATTTCGTGATATTCCCTTTTTAAATGGAATATTAGTTTTTACCTTTAATTTAAGATGTAAAACATGCCTGTATGTCTAATAGTTATGTAGATACCGTCCTTAAAAAAAAAAAACCAAAACTAAGAAACTTCTTGTTTTTGTCATTAATTTGGTTGATATGATGGAAACGGCTGTTCCTAACAATATAATGGTTATAAACTACTTTACGAGGCATGAAATTAGCTTTAGTTTGAGTAGTAACAGAAATCCGTAGGTCTAATACTAACCAACATAATGTCAGTGCAATGGTTACATGGGGCATAATTTGTCCCAAAAAAGCGAATTTTAAAACGTCTGCCGCGGCTTCCCACCCACTTTGGAGTTGCTAACTAGTGTCATTGGATTCCTAATTTTACCGAGTAATAGGTGGTCAGCAGGTCAAAAGAGACAGAATTTCGTCTTTTTGGTCCCTTTTTGAATGACCGCCATTTTGTAATCCATGCGTTTTTGAGTTGACAGACGTTTATTTTTTGCTTTGCATAAAACATACTAAAAATTTTGGTAAAATAGGTTGCATTTTTCGTTGCTGGCTCACCGACTATCGCCGTTTTGAACACCCGGAAATCATGGGCCCAGTTGACAAAGCTGCTGTTTGTTCCTACCCTGGACATAGGGACACATGGGCAGACTCCCGGTTGCTACCTGAACCGTTTGGTACGGGGTTTGGCATACAGCTGTAGGATGATGGAAGGTACCCAGGTATAGTGTTCTGGGTTCGGGGTTCTACAGCAGCTTGCTATCGTAAATCTGAAGAGGATTAGCGACTAACGGTCAGAGCTTCTGAGGCGATGCTTGCAATGGCGTTTCGCACCTTGTTGTGGATTATAGGGCGATTTAGTGGAATTTAATAACTTCATTTTAAGTAGCAAGTGATTTTAGACAGGGATTATATCATACAACCTCCAACCCGTGGCTTTTCTCGCGGCGATATTTCATTTTTGTTAATTTTAATTATATATATATATATTATATATATATATATATATATATATATATATATATATATATATATATATATATATACTAGTGAACCGCCCTTGCTTCGCAATAGTAGTGTCATTTATATTTTTAAAAAACTTCAGTTTGATCTATTAAAAGTTTATTACTTTGGGATTCTGAGTTCGTCGTAATGAAAAGTGGACTTAGCAAAATAATATGATGTTTATTATATAACTTATATTAATTCTTATATTTAATCATGGGCAGAAATAAGAAACATAAATTGGTTAGTAAATCAAAATTGGTTTAGTTTATTTGTTTGTTGTTTTAACGGTTCGTATTTTATTCGGTTTATTACAATTTTAAGTTTCATAAGATCTTTTTCTAAATACATTTTAATGTATTAAAGTTAATTTAGTTCTACGTGAGTACCATTTAGTTTACAGTGGAACTACTATTTTTTGTGAAATGATCTAAAAGTAGAAATAATAATAACCAGTATTATTTTATAGTAATACTAATAATAAAGTTTTCCTTTATTGTAGCAACTTATGTACGATTTGTTACATATTAAAAAAAAAAATCTTGACTACTGTATGAAGTATTGTATATAACCTCTATGATCACTATAAATCAGAAATATTTTTTTATGACTTGGTCAAAGAAAATATATTTTTCCCTTTTAAAGAAAAAGTAAATAGCAATGGATTTTACTTATAAATCTTGAGAAGCACAATGCCCTAAATGATGGTGAAAACTATCAAAATCCGTCTTGTGGTTTAGAAGGAGTTAGCGGAAACCAAAATAGTGTTATCATCTTATATAAATGGAGAAGATGTATACAATAATGCATCGATGATATAAATACACCTAAAAGAAATTATTACAAATTTACTTAACATTTGAGTCAAAATTTAAGCCTCTTCATATTATTTCAATGAGGATCAAAATCTTCCTGATAGTACTGAGCATTTAATTAAACATTGATATAAGGTGTTTAATCAAAATAGTTTTATATAAAATCGATAAATTATATTATAATTATAGTGTAAAGTCTTTTCTATCCCAGTCATAAATGTAGTTCGTCTGGGTAATAAAAATAAATATATCATATTTCATCTATTATTTATTTGGCTTATGAAACTAACTGATTATTTCCAAAACTCTTTCATTAACGATATTTAAAGTTATTAATATTATTAATGCTAAAATAATTTATTAAATAAAAAATAATATGAATATTTATTGAAGACCGATATTCATGTATATCGGTTTGGCGAAACTGGAATTCGCTCAAGAATCTCCGGAGCGCCTTTGATTATCGAGCTAAAACCTAAGAAATTAAAGTACCAAGGGGAGATTCTTTATAGGAAAATAATATATTTAATAATAAAAATTATTATGAATATGCTCAGTATATATTTACATAACTAGGGTTAACTGTGGTGTAGTGGCTGACATATCGGTATTAGGTGCCCAAGATGCGGGTTCAAAATATGGCTGATGGGCAAAGGATCTTTTAAAGGGAGTAAAAAATATTTAGTTTTGCAGTCCTTCGGATGGGACGTAAAATGGTGGTCCTAAGGTAATCCTAATTAAACCTGGATAGGCAAAATTTAGGACTCAGACAGTAGCATCGTCCAATTAGCCACAGTACCATAAAGGGACATATTAAACTAGAATATATATATATATATATATATATATATATATAATGCTATCCATCCTGTATGTGTTTTAGTAAGGTTAAGGTTTTTACCTAATTTTATTTATTCATTAAGTGTTATTTTGACTGCACCCGAAACCTACTTCTCCCCTTTAGATACACACAGTCAACCATTTTCACTTCAATCAAACCTTTTTACTTTCGCCTACCTATATGTTCCATTTCTAACTGCATTTGAAAATTCTTAAATTCATTTTAACAAAGGAGGTAAGTAAAGTCGTTTGTTGCGTGCACTAGATTTTTATTTAAAGGCTCTGTGAGCCCGAAGTGGGTCTCCCGATCCCTTGATCGTCTCACGGCAAATATATAACACAATAAATAATTAATATCTTAAAACGGCTGATTCCACGATCTGGAACTCAGTAAATAAATATGCAGTGTGAGGAATCAAAAACTATTTTTTATCTTCTTTTTTTTTTCAATTATGCATTTAATGCTCTTCTGAGATTGAGAATGACCGAGACGCAGAAATCAAATTAGAATGCTGCCAGAATCAGACAAAGAACAACCCTTAAAAACAGAACAGTGGGGCCTGCCTTGTACTTCAAGGGAGGTTGGGAATCAGGCAGAGCTGACTAAAATAGATTTCACAAAAGGAAATTGGTTTTCCCCGCTTTGTGTTGAAGCAGACTCCACAAGGTTATCAAGGTGCCATGGGTTCCTCAATAATATGACAGGCGCTATCTTCAGAATGTCCTGTATATTACATAATTTGTTCTTAATATACATAAGCGTTGATATTGTTTTCGATAGTAGCGATGTTGAATTGTCTCATTCGATATTTTTATGGATAAAAAACGATACCTTTTTTTATTTTACTATTTACATCTTTGGCTGTTTTTTACTTTTACTTACCAATATATGAAATATATTGTAAGGGAAAGTATTGCGATCGTGAAAGTTTTCATTTTTCAACGGAATTACGTATTTTAGGGTCCCTTAAGTCAAAATAACCAAGACCCGAAAAAGGTATGTGTGCACGTTTTTAAAAGTATATACGCTTGAGATGTTACAGCAACATATTCATCACAATCAGCTAACCAGAAGAGCCACCTTATTCTGTGCATTTTGCACCTTTTTACGATTTTCTCAAAAACTGTTTTTTAACGAAACGATATCGATATAAAATTTAATTGGGATTTAATATCATGTAGGTTTTATTTTAATTGAAATAGTCTGACAGCTTAAATGGCCAATTTTTGTATTTTATTTCTTTAAAGCACCTTTAACTTTTTACATACCAAAAACTTAACATATCATCTTATTAGCATTGATAAAGAACGGCAAAATATACAAGTTGAACGAGTTTAATGACTAAGCGAGGGAGAAAAGTATAAATATTTTTTAATTTAATTTTTTAATTTTTTATTATAAGAATAGAAAATATTATAGATCACGAGAGTGGCGAATAATAATAAGTTACTGATTATTATATTATATAACAATTTAATAGTGTTATATTATGTAATCTACATCATATGTTTCTAACGAATCTGAATAAACTTTTTATTTATTAAATTAAATGACAACTTTTTTTTATTGTTCTTTAATTGATTTTATCCTCCAAGGTAAGTAAAAGTCATGTGTTGCCTGCACCAGATTTTTAAAAACCCTATATACAACTGTTTAGGTCAAATAAATAAATTTAAAAAAAATCTGGTGCGCGCAATACTCGACTTCACGTACCTGCGTTGTTAAAATAAATTTATGATTTTTTTAATTAATTAAGAGATGAAACTACATTGTCCAAAGAATTAATTACATTTAGTTTCATTACAAAAATGTGTTTTATTAAACAATATTTTATATTTTTATCTACAGCAATCAGTTAGTTTCATCGGTTTTTCATCAATCACTCATCGTTAATTTTACAATTATGTATAAGATAATACTTTTTCTAAAATCTCGAGCATTCTAATAGTATGCTATACATCTGTATTACTGTTATCATGTTAAAAAATTAAAAAAATATTTTTGTTATGAATGTAATAATTATATTAACATTAAATTTAGAACTGATGACACAGCTCTTCTCACTAGACATACTAACATACTTCAGGCTTCACAGACCCTTCAGCATTATTTACAACATTTAGAAGACTGGTTTAAAAGATGGAAAATAAAACTCAACATTGACAAATCGCAACACATCACCTTCGCACTACGACACGACACTTGCCCTCCAGTCTACATAAACAACTTACCGATAACACAAACCAACACAGTTCATTACTTAGGACTCACTTTCGACAGAAGGATGACATGGGGGCCTCACATTAAGCAGAAGCGGCTGACTCTCAACAATCGACTAAGACTTCTATATTCTCTACTGCACAAACACTCTTCTTTAAAAATCCGACAAAAACTAAATACTTATACCTACTTACTAAAACCCATATGGACATACGCCTCTCAAATTTATGGAATAGCGAAACCGACTAGATTGCAAATATCCAAACTTTTCAATCAAAAACTTTAAGACTTTTATTACTCGATCACCCTGGTATGTCAGTAACAAAACTTTACATACAGACTTACAAATACCAATGGTACAAGATCACATTGGAACTTCTTACATAAAATTTTTTGACAAACTTCACGGACATACTAACAAACTCATACAAAACATGGCCACGACAGACATGCCAGGGAATATTCAAAGAAGGCTGAAAAGAAGCTGGCTAAGAGATCTCCTTAAGTAAACTCTTTTAAATTTCAAGTTAGGAGTAGATGCCAATGGGTATCGACCTCCCTCATGCCTGACATGCCTTTTATATCAATTGTTATCAAATCCGCTTATTGTCACGGGCAGAGCGACAGGTGTGGATGTAAAAATAAATGATAAAAAAAAAAAAAAAATTTTTAGAACTAAAAACAATTTTGAATAGACATAAAAAAATAATTTCGAATAATCTGAAGATGAGGCAAAGAAATTACCTTGAAACGTTATAATTAAGTTTTATTTATGTTATAATAAATAAAAATACAAAGAAAGAGAAGAGATAGTTCCAATTATTACATTCATAATTATATTTACTCTTCTATAATAATAATTAATATTAAAATATTTTTGTTCTTTTCTCCTTTTGTTAGGTATCAAATTCGTTCAACTTATATATTTATCCGTTTTTTACCAATTTTTAAATGATGATATGGTTATTTTTATAGAATCTAAGAAATTAAAGGAACTCTTAAGGAAGAAAACTTAAAATATTTAAGCCCTGCCAGACTATTTCAATCAGAATGAATGACCTATTCTTATACCCACCAAATATACATAAAGTATTTTATAAAAATTAGTCATTTATTTTCGGAATAGTGCACCCATAAACACCGTGGCACGAGACTTTTATATAACAGATTATAAATAATATGAAAGTATGTGATAATTTACTTTCGTGGTATCATCAGGGACTTGAGTGCCTCTATCATCGTATCTATCACAACCTTCAAGCCCTTACATATCCCTAGGTTTACATTTTTTACATATATTTATCTTAAATATTCAAAACTAAAACATCCTTCCATCTTGGAGCATATTAAGGTCGTGATATTTATCGTATTTAGATTAGATAATGTTGAGCACCACACTCCTTTCAGAATCTTAAGCACAATGTCAACAATAATGTGTTTAATTTGTGATTTGGCTACTCAGTTATTTGTTTGCATTTATTAGATTATTGTTGTAATAATGAATAATGACACGAACAATCTTTGATTAATAAAAAAGAATAACCAAACAAGCATTGAGTATCTTGGGTGCAGTTCGTAGTAAGGATCTGTACTGTTTCTCGGGCAACAGCTATGCAAGGAAGTGAACATTTTTACTTTCACTTACCTATATTTGGAATATATAGTAAGGGAAAGTATTGCGATCGTGAAAATTTTCGAATTCCAGTTTTCAACGGAAATACACTTTTTAGGGTCCCTTGAGTCCAAATGACCAAGTCCCGCCAAAAGGTCTGTGTATCCGTGTGTGGGAACACCCGGGCGAAAACGAGAAGTCCTATGAAATTGAAATTTTAAATTTAAGACAGCTATACGCCCGAGATGTTACAGTAACTTTTTCATCAAATTCGGCTAACCATAAAAGCAACTTTATATCTTGCATTTTGCACCTTTTCACGATTTCCTCAAAAACGGCTTAAACGATTTTGATTAAACTCCCTATATCGATGTAAAATTGAACGGGCTTTAATATCGTGTAGATTTCATTCTGATTGTAATAGCCTGACAGGGCTTAAATGCCGATATTTCAAAATTTCTTCATCTAAAGTATCTTCAATTTGGTAGATTTTATAAAATTGATCATATAACCAGATTAGTATTGCTAAAAAACAGGTAAATATATAAGTTGAGCGAATTTGAAAAAAAAAAACTTTAGGAGAAAACTGGAAAAATATTTTTTTTATTTTTAACATTAAAACAGTGATATACCGTTGGAGAGCTAAAGATTTTAGAAAAATATCATCGTATACACATAATCTTAAAAGGTTGACAGGAAGTAATGAAAATCCGATAAAACTAACTGATTGTCGTTGTTAATAGTATAATAGAGATATAATATTTGCGTTTATAAATTAGTTTGAAAATTCTTGAATTGGTATAAATAATGGAGGTAAGTGCAAGTCGTGTGTTGCGCGCACCAGATTTTTATTATTTTACTTCACTTTATGCTCTGTCTAATCGGACGTTGCTACAGTGTTTTTATTGACAGCTTATGTTTTAATCAATTCTACGTGTCATTCAAATATCGAACGTATTTTAAATAGCCTATCTTTCATAAGAAAATAAAAATAAAAATGATAAATACAGATCCTACAGAGGCCAGTATGACATTACAACATCACTTAGACAATGTAAAAAACTGGTGTAAGAAATGGAAACTAAAAATTAACCATGACAAGTCGCAACATGTAACATTTACACCTAGACGCGGAACCTGCAATCAAATTTAGTAACGTCCTTAGGACTAATTTTTGACAAAAGATTGACCTGGGGCCCACACGTCAAGACAAAAAGAAAAACTCTAAACTTTCGACTCAGACTGTTATATTCGATACTACATAGATACTCTAAATTAGGCATTAGGCAGAAGCTTAACGTACTAAAACCTATATTGACTTGCGCTTGCCAAATTTACGGACCAGCTAAAAAGACACACATTCAAAAAATATAAACCTTTCAATCCAAATTTTTAAGACCAGCAACAAACTCACCACCATATGTTTCAAACGATACCCTTCATACCGACTTACGTATTTCAACTGCAACATATCACATAAGATTGACTTACAAACGATTTCACGACAAACTACATGGACACGTGAACAAATTTGTTCAAAACATAGCTACATCTGACATTCCTACAATAACTCCGCGTAGGCTGAAAAGGTGTTGGATGAGGGACCTCCTGACCCGAAAATATAGTTGTGCTTAGTGTCAGGAGGATGCACCATTGGGTGTTGTCTTCCTCATGTCTAACCATGCTAGTTGTTCATATTTGTGAATCCGTTCACTTACTGTATTTATTTTACTAATGAAAATAAACTTATGGAGTTAAAAAAAAAGAAGAAAAAAAAAGAACTTTGTGAACACCAAATCCATACTATATATTTACACTTATAAGACCCAGAATAAGGTTCTTTTCCTGTCAATCTATCCACTCTGTACAAAGTAAATATAAACTAAATACATTAAAAGTTATTCGATAACCTTTGGACATTAACTTTAATGAGCAAGTGTTTTTCTTCCTTGAACGGTATTCGGATTTACCATGCGATGACAGGTACTCGTTAAAGAGCTCTACCATAATTAAACCTGGATAGGAAAAATTTAGGACTCCCACTGTATTATGATTCGATTAGCCACGGTAGTATAAAAGTGACTTAAAACGAATAAACAAACTACAGTTATCTTATTATTAAACTTTTAACTTATTATTATTGTTTCTATTACTAGTTGTTTCCTGTATTTTTTTTCATTTATTTATTATTATCTATTTTCTTGTTTTTAATAAGATTTTTTTTATTTTTCAGGTGAGTATCTTTCGGGTCTACTTGGGAATAGAAATGATGCTAGGGTATGATAGAATTAATTGTTTATTATTTTGGAGTTCATTTGAAAAAAATCACTCGTTTCAATTAATTTCCAATAATTAAATATAGTATTAAGCTATTTTATATGTATTATACATAATGTAGTTTTAAGATTCTACTGGTATTAAAGATATCCATATCCTAATAAAACCTGGATTGGTAAAATTTAGGACTCATTTAGCATCGTCCGATTAGCAGCAGTAGCATGAAAGGGACGTTAAATAAATAACCGAACAAAAACATTATTTTAGGGCATAATTAACTGACCGTTACTCGAACAATTACGTCTTATAATTAACCAAAATGTTATAATTTAGAATTTTATTGATTTAATTTAATTTAATTTTGAATTTTTAGTTGTAACGGCGAGTAAAGAACTCGCTTTGCTGCTCTAGGTTCGAGATTATTTTTAGTTTTGCAAATCTAGGTCTCTGCGAAACTATAATTATTCCAAGTGTTTCAGTCGGGTAATGAGGCGGTACTGCAGTACTAGAAAATTCTGTACAGTACAATATCTGTGTATGAGGTTTTAATTATTTTTGTTTATACTTTATATTAAATATATAGTAAGGAAAGGTATTGTGCTCTTGAAAATTTATTTATTCGTGTTTTAAAAAAAAAAGAACGCTTAGGGTCTCATGAGTCCAAATGACCAAGTCCTACAAAAAGGTGTGTGTATGTGTTTGCTCAGTCTAGCTCGAAAACTAAAGTATAAAACAGAAATTTCATGCTACTTCGACATTTTCAAAACAGAAGAGCCACTTTATACCTTTCATTTAGCACCTTTTATTTTGGATTTTCTGAAAAGGCTCAAACGTTTTTGATTAAACTCGCTATATCGATGTAAAATTAATTGGGCTTTGATACCATATGGGTTCTCTTATGATTGAGATAGTCTGACAGGACTTTGATGCATATATTTTAATTTTTTTTTCCTCTAAAGTATCATTGATTAAACCATATTATCTTGTTAGCATTTATAAAAAAAGGGATAAATATATATGTTAGATGAATTTGATATCCAGCTAAAGAAAAAAAAATAAAAAAAATAATTTTTTTGAAACATGAGAACGGTAATATATATGTATAATCTACTGTTGGTAAGGTAATGATTTAAAAAAAAAATATTATCTTATACTCAAACTTGTGAAAGTTTATAGAGAATGATGAAAAGAAGACTAAACTAACTGAATGTTTTAGATGATAATATAATACATTATTTAATAAAATACACGGTTCTATCAAAAATCAATTAAATTGATTGTTGAAACGTATTTCATCTCTAACTGTATTTGAAAATTCTTAAATTGATGATAAGAACGGAGGTAAGTGAAAGTCGATTGTTGCGCCAGATTTTTTTATAAATCTAACTGATTCTTGTGGATAATAATATAATAAATTATTTAATAAACCATTAAAATTCAAATTCAACTTTTTTTTCATCTTTATCTTTATTTAAAAGTTCTTAAATTGATTTTAAGGACGGAAGTAAGTGAGTGTCGTGTGTTGTGTGTAATTTGAACAAATTATATTAATTGATTTTTTGCCTTGCCCTTTAGTTTGCTCCGGGCAGGTAAATATTTTGGTAAGGGCAAGAACATCTGAAATAAAAATAATAATAATGTACTTTTTCGATTTCGATAAGTTTGTTCTATCGGATTAGAGTTACCGCCATATTACCACAACAGAATCCTCCCACGGTACGATAGACACAATATATTCTATGCAAATACAGGGGGTACGCGATCAAAGCGAAGGGTGTACGGGTACAGATGGTACATGGAACCGGTACCGTCAGTGGTCCCCTTCGGTACGGTACATCCCAACTCATCATTTAAAATACAGTCCCTCTCTCAAGTCTTCAATGACCGTTACCTTAAATACCTTTGTCACAAGAGTCACTGAGGTCCCACAATCGGTGGGATATAAATATAAAATTTTGATCAGTTCTCGACTGTTGATAATTTAATTTTCTGTTCTCAGGTTTCAGTCAATGAATAAACATTTTTATCTATGCGACGTTTCGAGAATTTATTGTTCTCATTATCATGCCTTAACAATGGAAAAACAGAACATTAATATTATTATACAATAATTAATATATGATGTTATTGTTAGAGATATAGAAAAGAATACATTGAACAATGAATAATCATACAGTAGGTACATAGATCCTACTATAATCCTAAGTAAAATATCTGTGTACCTACTGTATGATTATTCATTGTTCATATATATATATATATATATATATATATATATATATATATATATATATATATATATCTTTGTTTGAGATACTTTTATAATGATGGAACGGTGAAGTCTGTCTCCGACATGCAATTAAAAGAAAACTTCCTTAGGTCTTGTTTATACTGAAGACTATCTGCTTTAAGGGTAGTAAGGTGCGTCTTGGTCTATTTTATTTTATTTTATTTTACAGAATCCACCAACAGGACTAAGCCCATTTACCGGTGGTTAGTTATTTAAAGGATTTTGGATTGTAAGGATTGGATACGAGAGGGATTTGATGGTTTATTAGAGCACCAAAGCTCAGTTCAGTAAGTCCAGATTGGTCTTATAATAATCATATAGATGAGCCTTTTGTGGTTAAGTAGAAGGTTTGAGCGTTTTTCTAGTAAGTGTTGAGTAAGTAAAAACGCCAAGCATGTAGAAGAAAGCTTTTTCGAGTGCATTGAGAAACCTAGGAACAATATCTATGTCACGCGCAAATGCTATGAATCAGCTGTGCTATCATGTACATTATTGTATTGTAACATGTAAAGTAGAGTTCGCGTCTCGGTACTGGGGTTTCAACTCAGCACTAATCCTCTGCCTCCCTGTCTGGAAGGGCAGACATTTCTAAAAACTGGAATCAAAAATAGTAATTCGGCCTTTCCATAACTTCACTAATCTGACAACACTAAGATTAATTAAAGTTTTCCTATAACTAGGATGAGGCAGCAAGGGATGTTTGTTGAGGCGAGGTGGGTTCCACAGATCCCCCTTCCCTCAGCTTCAATGGATAATTAGCACCCGAGGGCTTTGGATATTGGATATGCTATTTTCCTTTCGAGAAGGTAATTGATGGAAGCTTAATTATATCAAGATCTGACGAGGTTTAGGCTCTAAGTGAAATGAATTCGATGATGGAAAGATGAATCCTGCCTCCTGTATTCAATTGAAAGTGAATTGCCTTAGGTCTTTTCTATACTGGAGGCGTATTGGTTAATAGGAACCTCTATCCATTAGAAAAAAAAAATACTGCACCTTTACAAACCACGGTTTTTGGTCTCAGTACATATAGAGATTTATGATGTTTCTAGTTCAGCACTGGTGTGTATGGAGGTGATTAGGCCTTTATTGTGGAGGTGATTACACTCAATTAAGGGTTTTAACTTGATTTTGGGTACCCAGTTTATAGAGACTGGGTGTGCACAAACTGAAATAACAGAATACATATACATACATAGGTCACGGGTTCAAAATCGCAGGTTGCCCTAGGATTTTTTAATGGGAGTTACAAATCTTTAGCTAAGTCGTCCTTCGGAGTGGACGTTAAAAGGTGGTCCGAGCCTGTGCGATGTGAGGTACTCGTTAAAGAAGATTTAGGACTCTTACTGTAGCATCGTCCGATTAGCCACAGTAGCATAAAGTGAGTTGAATAAACAAACAAACAGAATACATACTATTCTGCTGCAACAGGGATTCGAACCTGGGACAAGGTGAAGAGTAGATTAGTGCTCTATCTAAAAGACCAAGCCCCTCTCCTGTTTTTGATGATAAGTAAATGAAAATAATTACTAATTCTAATAAAAGACTTAGATTTAATACTATTTGAAATCGATATAAACCGCAAATAAATTTGAAGAAAAATTATTTCAATATGTGTATATGAGAAAAGATAGTGTCAAATTTTCCTAAGTTTGTTATATAGGTGCCCGGATCGAAAATTGGAGACTCTCATTACTCACATGTAATCCTTTAATTGGATTTTCCTTTACGACTGATTTTACGATCCCTACGGATTTCCTTTACGTTGATACGTACTGTTTTACCGGTATCTTTGTACTGGTTCCTTTGTAATGTTACCGGATCCTCTTTATCTTACTCCCACGGGATTTGGTCCAGGTGTACTATAAAGCTGAGCTCAAGTCTCTTAAATCGTTGTGAAAAAGTTGCGAATTCCCTTTATAACAGACGGACTATAACAGAGAATTTAAGTTTACTCTGGTAATTAACTGGTTTCCTCCTTCGTTTCTTTTACCGTATCTCCCATAATCCTATCTTCACCATCTAGTTTGACACCAGCCCTGCCATTAAAGTCTACCATCACAATAATCCAATTATTTTTTCGCTTATAGCTGGAAGTAAGAGTGTCTAGTTCTTGATAGAATTTTTCTTTTTCTTCATAGGAATCCGCCATCGTAGGAGCATGCACTTGCAAAACAGTTATTTTTTTACTAGCAGTAATTTCTAACACTAACACGGCTATTCTGCAGTTTATTTCTTTAAAACCTATTATCCTGTTTTTTAATTTATTTGATACAATAAATCCAATTCCAAACATTCCGTTTTGCGATGCTGTGTGTATGAAAACATTTCCTGATTTCTGTTCCAAAACCGAACACAGTTTTCTTCTTACTTCTGCCAGACCAATAATATCCCAATTAATATCCTCCAGAGCATGAGTGAACTCCTCTAACCTGTCTTCACTTAACAAGGTCCTAACATTTAATGTGCATACCATGAGAGTGCCTTTATCATTATCTTGGAAGTTAGAATCCTGTTTATGCTATGAACTAGTGTGGGAGGTTTCATTTTTATTATGGTTTCTATCGACCTCTTTATGAATCACCAAAAATTTGTCCAGACTAATAGATTTATGGTGGGTTTTGTTACCGAATCCTCTTCATCTTACTCCCACGGGGTTTGGTCCAGGTGTACTATAAAGCTGAGCTCAAGCCTCTTAAATCGTTGTGAAAAAGTTGCGAATTCTCTTTATAACATACGAGCTATAACAGAGAATTTAAGTTTACTCTGGTATAACATAAACATTCTACGGAAACATAAATCTGCACCTGAATATGAATATTGGAATTGATACGTCTAATTACGTTTTAATGCTGTAAAAATAACACGTTTTTGGGGGCGGGATGGCTGAGTGGGTTAGCGCGCGTTGCCTAGCAACCACAGAGGACCATAATTTGAAACCAAATAATTACTAGTTCGAGTCCCGGTGCTGGGAGATTATATTTCAGCATTTATCCCCCGTTCTCACTCCCTGACCCAAGAAATGCTGTATAGCCATTAGAAAAAAAAAAAAAAAAAAAAAAAAAAACCCACGTTTTTTTTTCCGAAATCGTTATTTTAATATATATTGTATCTTAATTTAAATATATTCATCCTATTTTATCTAAAGAACATTTAAGCTTGGGGGTCACCTGTGGCGTAGTGGCTAGCCTTCTATGCCCAAGGTAGCGAGTTCAAACCAATAAGATTTAATTTTTTAAGGGTGTAAAAATTTTATATTTAACTGGTCATCGTAGGGGACGTAAATTGGTCAGTCCACAGTGGCATAAAGTGACGTTAAATGAATAATGAAACAATCAAAGTTCTTTCATATTTTGTTTCTCTTTATCCATTTAATTGCTGATAGTTAAGGGTTAGTAAAAATAAAGCGTTTTACGAGTGAACTGAGTGTTTTATTGCGGAAAAAATTAGGGAGATACGCGAAAGTAGATTTTTGTCTTAATATTTCATTTTTCGACTATCGAAGAGTTTCATTGAAAATTATGACACCGCGAAGCTCGTATTTATTACTTGTAGCATTAATCTATCAATCAGATGTTACAAATTCGTGACAGGGAATTGGAACGGAATGTGGAATGGAGATATGAGCTTGTTGTCAAATCCGCGGTGACAGATGGTTTCGTCTGATTCTCGTATTCTGTCCAAGTTTTTATTTTATAGCTATTAGTTATTTTTCTATTGACAACTTATATTATTATTAATTCTACGTGTTATTTAAATATCAAACTTTCAATCATATCAATAATACTTTACCAACACTTTACCTGATCTAGGTCGAAGTATTATAACATCGTGAAAGTGTTTAATTATTAAATCGAAAATCTGGTGTGGACAACACACGACTTTCACTTACCTCCGTTGTTAAAATTAAATTAAGAACTATTAAATAAACTAAAATTTAAAAATGTAAAGTTAATTAAAAGAAACAGTTTATTCAGTTTCATTAGAAACATATGATTTACATTAAATTATATTGCAATATCAATTTTTTGCGTTTGTTTTTTTATTTAACGTCAGTTTATACTTCTGTGGCTAATCAGACAATGCTACAGTGGAAGTCCTTAATTATTCCTATCCAGGTTTAATTAGGATCTTTAACGAGTATTTGACATCGCACAGTCTTGGGACCACCTTTTATCGTCCCTTCCGAAGGATTTTTTACTCCCATTAAAAAATTCTAGGACCACCTGCGGGTTTGAACCCGTGACCTTTGGCATAGGAGACTGTTATGCTAACCACCCAGCTACAAGTGACCCCATAATGTGTTACGTGTAATTATCAGTTATTATTTTATGCCCTTTTTGTTGCAATACATTACCTTATACATCTGTATATCTAAGATAGTATATTTTCTAAAATCTTAAGTTTTACAACGGTATATTATACATCTATGTTACTATTCTTAGTTTCAAAAAAACAAAAATTGCTACAAAAAATTATTGTAGTTCTTTTCTCTTTTAGTTGGTTATCGAATTCGTACAACTTTTATAATTAGTAGCTTTTTATCAATGTTAATAAGATGATTTGGATAATTCTTCTAAATCTAGAAAATTAAAGGTAATTTAGATTTCATTAGATGATTAGATAATAATTCGAAATACTTTTAAGCCATGCCAGGCTATTTCATTTGGAATAAACTCTACATGATATTAAAACCCATTAAATTTTTCATGGCGAGGTTAATCAAAATTGTTAGAACCGTTTTTGAGAAACGTGCAAAATGCATTGTATAAAACCTTGCGGTTATTCGATTTTAGGTGCAAAAGTTACTGTAACATCTCGGGCGTA
Organism: Piezodorus guildinii; assembly: GCA_023052935.1. Lineage (NCBI taxonomy): Eukaryota > Metazoa > Arthropoda > Insecta > Hemiptera > Pentatomidae > Piezodorus > Piezodorus guildinii. The sequence goes on from CM041294.1 coordinate 92,997,354, forward strand.
TAGTTGTCTCAATTATTTTTTAAATTTTATTTCTAGTAATTTACAACTGTATTAAAGAACACAATGAGTAAATATCTCGAATGAAAAAAAATGTCTTGAGAAAGAACTATCCTTAACACTTCACTAACTATTTTAAGGCAGTAGATCCCGAGGCCACAATTTTTTAGTCACCTCGGAGGGTTATCAGGAATATATAAGGAAGATAAATTACGGACAAGTGAGTTTGTGTGGGGAGGGAGTTTAGAATGAAAGGAGGAGTATATATCACGGACTATGTCTGCAACAAATGGGATGTTTAGGTCATTATGGAGGAGTTGATTTGTGACAAAATCTTTATTTTGGCATTCAGGATATTGCGAAGGATTTTGGATTGTAAGGAATGAATGTGGGAGGAATTAGATGGTTTCGTAGAGCCAAAGCTCGATTCCATATGTCTAAATAGGTCTGATAATAGTGATGTAAATGAGTCTTTTGTAATATACTGGATGTTTTGAACGTTTGTCTAGTATGTGTTGTAGTAAAAGATATCTTCGAGCAGTTTCTTGTAGTTTCAGTGTTGTGTGAGGATTCCTAGTATCCTTGTCAAGATGGAGACCTAGGTATCGAATTTGTTCAACAGGAGATAGGGTAATGTTATTAGAAGATACTGGGAGGCAGGAAGTCATCGGTTTGCGACGAAGGGTAAAGCTGATTTGGTGGGATTTTTTTAATCCTCTAATTTTGACACCATTCTTCAATGCCTGTGATGAGTGACTGAAGGGTTTGGGATGCCGTAGTTGGGTCATTATGGACGAATAAGACACACGTGTCATTCAGCATAAGTATTGAGGACAGTTTAAGGATGGAGTGGAATGTCAGCTGTATAAAGGGAGTAGAGGATAGGACCTAGGATACTACCTTGAGGCACTCTAGCAGATTGGGAAAACATGGATGAGTATGAAAATTTATGGTTTACCTTAAAGGTTCAATATGTCTCAATTATGAAATTTCAGTATCCTACAACTTTTCTTATTCGTGCTATACTAACTATGTGTACATACAGATATTTTTATGGAGTTGATTATTTGGACGTGCATATTCTGTTGAAAACTAGAATTTGAAAATTTTCACGATCGCAATACTTTCCCTTAATTTATATTTTCTATGTGTATAGGTAAGTGAAAGTAAAAATTATTACATTATAATTGACATGTAATTCCTTATTAAAAGGATATTAAGTCACCTCTTGTTATAGGCTACGAAGACAATAACTATTGATCCTATTGTATTAAGGTTTAGTTAATAAACCCTTCAGTTTATCGGAAGGGGTTTTGTTCGGACTGATGTAGGAACAGGCCATAATTACTCATATCGATTTAACGTTTAATTTATCGAATTATTAAGTCTTAGGAACATTCGTTAAATATAATTAATAATTAGGGGATTGTGCTAATTTATGCGACAGTTTTAATTAGGGGTTGTTCTGCATCTTTATTTTATGACTTCATTTATAAAGCTTGACAAGGAAATGTTAATTTAAGTGGTTTTTAATAGTATTTCTAGACATATATGAGTGAAAGTATATGGCGAAACAATTTAGGAGTGGCAAAATTTCGAGCTATTTTTTATGTGTTTATTATGTAATTTTTAATAATTTAAAATAAAGATTAATTTCTACAAATTTCTCACGAAATTTTTATTTTTTACATTTTTATGTTTATATCAAGTTTAGTCATCTGATTTTTTCTAAAGAAAATGCAATAAAACATTTCAAAATTACAGTTGTTTCGAAAAAATTACAAAGCACGCTTATAATTTCATCTGAAAACATACTATAACATCCTTAACGTAGTGTTTTTAAAATCAATTTAAGAATTTTAAATAAAGTTACACATGAAAATATATATGTAAGTGAAAATAAAGTTTTAAAGATGAGGAAGATGGTTGGGGGTGCGGTCATAAATAGAAGCTGTCTTCTTTAGACTCCCACACTTCTTTAGAGTCAACCCTGATGAAGGCCCACATTGTAGGCCGAAACGTTGGCACATAATTAAAATAGCACTTGTTTTAAATGTTTCTATTTTATGACCGCACCCCCAACCATCTTCTTCATCTAATTTCTCAACGGTCAACAAAAACTCCATCATTATAAAATTTTAAAGAATTAATTATATTGAGTTTCGATAGAAACATATGTTTTACTAAACAAACTGTTATACTATTTTTTTCGTAGTATAATAGTTTCATAACTATTCCATTTTTCATCATTCTCCGTCAACTTTTATAATTTCTGTATAACATAACATTTTTTCTAAAATCTTTAGCTTTCAAAAAACAAAACATTGCATAAAAAAAAAAAAAATTTTTTTTGCTCTTTCCTCCTGAAGTTGGATACCGTATTCATTCAACTCAAGTATACAGACAATTAAAAAATATCGGCATTTAAGCTAAACTGGAATTCTAAAATTTTCACGATCGCAATACTTTCCCTTTCTATAAATGTCATATATAGGTAAGTGAAGTAAAAATTAATAAAAAAAATCTAGATTTTGGCGTAAATGTAACAAATTAAATAGTTCAATTAACGAGAGATTTTTTCCTTTAAAATTTCATAAATATGGATATAATACATTTTGGAAATCATCTTACCAATTGTTAGTTTGAGATATTAACTTTTTATTTGCTCGATTATTACTCCTGATTTTTTTTAATTGTGTGCTATTAGAAGAATTAAAGGGATTTTATAAGTGTAGAGACTAGTAGTGTAAAATCGTTGGTTACACCGTTTTTCGGAAGGGACGTAAACTGGTGGTCCTCAGCATATGCGATTAACCTCAGTAGCATAAAGTGAGTGAAGTTAAATGAAATGAGAAGTATTTATTTAATTTTTTTTATGTTCAGTTCAATATTTAAGCTCATCTCTTATTCCGATAATTAAATACAAATGATAAATGAACACATGAATACCCATACTATATATTTACACTTATAAGGGTTAGACTCTTAATAAAGTGGTTTTCCTATCTATCTATTTACTATATACGACATAAATTGCTACTAATCTTGAAAGTTATACGAGCCTTGGTCATTAACTTTAATGGGATGGTGTAGTTTCTTAAATGGCATTCGGACTGTTCAAAAAGGCCTGAATCTACGCCTCAACTGTAACACAACAATAGGTCTTACTTATGAAACCAAAACACGACCACACCTGTTCTACTAAATAAATTAAATACCTTCATTAATATGGAAACAGATTAAGGGCGAGAATATTAGCATACAAATGTCTTACTTTAGGACAATAGTTTTAAATGTTATCACGGTGATTAAATACACTACGCATTGTGTATCCGTTGCCACGGAGGTAAGTGAAAGTCTTGTGTGATGCGCGAACTTGATTTTTTTCAAATTCATTCATATTCTGTATATTCCTTATATTTGAAAGTGGTACAATTAACAGTTGTACTAGATATTTTTTTTTTTTTTTGGAATCAACAAATCCTAAGGACCTTTAGTGCAACAAATTTATTAAATTTTGCATTTAAGACCCGTCGGACCTGGATTTAATGAGTGAAAAACCTTACTATTTCGAAACCCTTAGAATTTTATTTTCTATGGCTGTAATATAGTGTGTAAAATAATATATTTTTTGTAAAAAAATGTTCTTTTGGAATTTAGCGTCTAAATATTGAAATGATTTTATGTTTTTATACAATAGTAAAATTGTTTCCTGTTTATTCATAATCCTTGGAGTTGAACGTTGAAAAATTCGTTAAAAAAACTTGTTGTATTTACTTAAAACTCGAACAAATATGACCTGAATAAATGATAAGATGATAAATATTTAATTATAATTTACATATTAAATTTTTTGCGATCAAATATGATCTGTTATTATCGTCGTTTTTTTCCTTGAAACTTTCGGGTTTCAGTAGAGTTCGTTCATTCAGAAAAGAATTTTTTTAAATTGTTTCATAATCTATAAATATCTTTTGATTTGATTTTTTGAGAATTTTTATAAATATCTATTTACTAAAAAATATTTTGTACGCAACTGTTGTTAAAATCGATTTAAAAACTTTTAAATAAAGATTGAGCTGAAAAAAATGTTAAAATTACATTTAGTTTCTATGGAAACATGGATTTGAGATTAAATAGTCTCTCAATAAAAATTATTATCTATAACTATATCTCTTTATCACTCTCTAATACCTTTGTAACTGTTAATGAGATAACATATGAAAAAAAAAATACATTAAAAAATAGTTTTGCTCTTTTCTAATATACTTGGATATCAATTATTCGTCCAACTAGTATATTTAGCCGTTTTTTTTTTTTAATGATCACAAGATGATATAGGTTAATAGTTTCGAATGTACAAATTAAAGATACTTTATAAGTAGAAAAATAAAAATATTGGCATTTAAGTACTTCCAGGGTATTTTAATCGAAATGGAATCAACATCTTATTTATATCCATTAAATTTTATATCCATATAAACAACATTGTTAAATCAGTTTTTGAGATAACCGTGAAAAGGTGCAAAATGCATGGTATAGAGTGGCTCTTTTGGTTCTACGATTTTAATATTAAAAAAGCTGTTGAGCACAACACACGACTTTCACTTAACTTTTTTTTTTTTTTTTTTTTTTTTTTTTTTTATTCGTATATATTACAATTTGTCATAATAGACAATAATAATAGTGCTACAGGATCTCATTCATACAATATTTACAATATAAACAAAAGGAAAGTCAAATTACATAAAATAAACGAATACAATAACAAAATTAAGTAGACAAAATAAATAGAAATAAATTAAGTTAACAAATAAATAAACAAAACATGTCACATTCATACCTATGTACAATATTTACAATCAGCTCGGGAGCCCCGGACGGGGCTTGTCCCCCCACTTGTGGAAGGACAAGCAGAGTCCAAAGGATCCCAGCGCCTCCCTCTCAGCCGCATCACTGGTGAGAGCCAGCGGAAGCTAAGTGAGGGCGCCACAGCCACAATCACACCGCACATGAGAGGAGAATCTGACCAGTGTCAGAACTCCAGAATAGATTTTTACAATATGTCTCGGGGCCACTGCCGTTTCAACCTTCTAGGAGGGTTGTATGGATGAGTGGAGCTGGATAGGGATTGTGCTAGAGGATTAGGATGATGAATGAGGTTCTGGTGGAATTTGGAAAATTTAGATGGAATCAGGTCTGAAATAAATGGAACATTAAGGTCGTGGTGTAAGGTATAGTTGGAGACATAATAAGGAGCATTTACTATTGTTCGGAGGACTTTGGATTGAAAGGATTGAATGCGTTTGATGTTAGAACGTTTAGCTGTCCCCCACAGTTCAAGTCCGTAGGTCCAGATTGGCTTCAGTATTGTCTTGTAAAGTAATAATTTGTTGTCAACTGTAAGCTTAGATTTTCTGTTTAGTAGTCTGTATAACTGTCCGAATCGTCTGTTGAGTTCTTTTCGTTTAAGTCTTGTATGTGGGTTCCACGTCAATCTTTTGTCTAGTAGTAAGCCAAGATACCGGACTGTGTCTGAGGAAGGAAGCGGTATGGAATTGAAATGAACCATTGGACAGGATTTGCGTCGAAGGGTGAAGGTGACGTGGGTGCATTTGCTTTCATTAACCTTAATACGCCAAGCATTACACCATTCCTCGATAAGACAAAGGTGTCTTTGCAGGATTAAGGATGCTATTTCAGGGTCGGAATTGGATGATAGGATGGCGGTGTCATCTGCAAATGTTGCCAGAAAGGTGTCAGGATGAATAGGAATATCAGCAGTGTAAAGGATGTAGAGGACGGGTCCCAAGACGCTACCTTGAGGAACACCGGCCTCAATGGGATAAAAGTTAGAAAATTCTACACCACAGCGAACTCGGAAGGAGCGGTTTGAGAGATAGGATCGTAGAATGAGGTATAGAGACTGGGGTAAATGCATTTTAAGCTTGAAGAGTAATCCGGTGTGCCATACCCGGTCAAAAGCTTGCGCTATGTCCAGAAACGCACCAGAACAATACTCTTTGCATTCAAGGGCTGAGGAAATATGGTCTACAACTCGGAGTCCTTGTTGAACAGTGGAATGATGAGCACGGAAACCAAACTGATGGGAAGGAAGATTTTGTGATTCTAATATAGGCAGGATTCGTTTTAGAAGGAGTTTTTCAAAGACTTTTGAGAGGATGGGGAGTAGACTAATAGGTCTGTAGGAGGAAGGTTTACCTGGTTTTAGGAATAGAATGATTGTGGAATGTTTCCACAAGAGTGGAAAATAGGTGGTGCGTAGGATGCAGTTGTAGATATAGGTAAGGAATATAATAGCTTTCTGCGGAAGTTGAGTGAGGATCTGGGGGGTGAGGAGATCATGTCCAGGAGATTTACGGAGGGTCAGTTTCTGGAGAAGATATTTAACCTCAGAGGGATTAATAGCTGTAGGAGGTAGTGAAAGAGGTATTGGTGACAAAAGGAAGTCTTGTACTTCTGCGGTATGATTGCTTTGGGATTCCGGGTGAGGAGTGAATACTTTGGAGAGGTGTGTGGCGAATTCCTCGGCTTTATCTTCATCAGACGCAGCCCAGGAGTCATCACCACGCCGGAGAGGATGGGAAACTTGATGGGATTTTAAAATCTTCTTCGTGACATTCCACAGGGAATTATCACTAGCTGACAGAGAGGAGAGATAGGAATTAAAGGACTGGGAACGGAAGGTCGCCAACTCCTGCTTCAATTATCTACAATAGAAGTTATAGGAGCGGCGATCTGTTGGGTGTCGGGTGCGCTGCCATAATGATCTGGCACGGCGCTTTGCATGGATGAGGTCTGCAAGGTGTTGAGGCAAATGGTTTTGGTAAGGAGTTATATTGGAGTGCTTAGGATAGGACGCAGTCCAGACAGCTTGTTGAATGGCGGTGGTGAAGGAGTAGACGAAATCGTCAAGGTCTTCTGGGGTTTTGAGGGTCGCTCTGAGGTTAATATTATCGGTCAGGATTTGGCGAAATAGGTTCCAGTTGACAGGGCCTCGGATAAATGACGGTGGGATAGGTTTTGGAATTGGAGTGAGAGATACTTTTAGGATCAGTGGACTATGGTCTGAGGATAGTTCATCAAGTCGAGCTACAGATAAGTTGAGGGAGCCTAATCCGCTGTGAATGAAGAAGTCAAGGATGTCAGGATTACGGTTGGGATCGGTTGGCCAGTAGGTAGGGGAATCAGGAGGTAGGAGATTGAAATGACGGGAGTTGAGTGCAGACAGCAAATTTCGTCCACGAGAATTCGTGGTTCTCGAACCCCACTGTTGATGCTTGGCATTTGAGTCTGCACCCAGAATGAAATGATTTCCTAAGGAATTTAGAAAGGATACAAATTCGGTGTTGGAAATGGAATGTTTGGGAGGGCAATATGCTGATGTAAGGGTTACCGGAAAGGAAAAAGTTTTGATTACTATGGCTGTGGCTTGTAGGAAATCATAGGTAGGAAGTGGGAGTAAGTGATGAGAGAGGGACTGGTGCACAATGACAGCAGTACCGGCATGGGCTTTGCCGTCTGGGTGGTCCGTACGGTATGTTACGTATTGAGGTATTTTAAAGTACTGTTTAGTGGTTAGTCGAGTTTCAGTAATAAGTGCTACGTCAACGTTTTTGTCTTGCAATAAAGCTGTAAGTTCGTCAGTATGATTTCTAACACCATTCGCATTCCATAGGAGAATGGATAAGGAGTTAGGTGAAGTCATTTAAGGATTTTTTAAGGAAGGGATTAAGTTTGATACAAGATTAGTAAGTAGTGATATTAGCGGCATAACGAGGGATTTGATTTCACTGATGAAGGATGTCATCAAACTTGTAAGGTCTGAGACATTTGATGGAGAAGGAATATGAGAAATTTGATGCGGATGAGGTTTTTGAGGGTTGGGTAAATTTTGAGGAATAGCTGGTTGTGGAACGGGTTGAGGAATTTGAAGTGTGCGTTGTTCCGGCAGGGCCTCGGCCTCTTTGTTCTGGTTCCCACCTCCAAGTAGATGGGCAAATGTTACATTGGAATCAATTGTTTTTGAAGGTTGTCTTCTGCTTCTGATCGGTTCAGCTGTTTCATCCAGATTCTGAGGTTTTGGGTATCTGCTTTTGAGGTTCTTGTAGACTTGACATCCCTTGTAGCTAGCCGGGTGGTCCTTGAGGCACAAGGCACAAACAGCGGGTGTTGATCTTGGTCTTGTACACTCTTCTGACTTATGTTGTTCACCGCATTTCACACAGCGTGGTATGTGGTGACAATAACTTCTGGTATGACCATATGCCTGACAATTGTGGCACTGAACTATTTCTTTCTTAGTGTAAGGTTTTTCAACTCTTACACTAGTATAGTATAATCTATTGAGGTCATAAATTTTTTCAACTCCTGCTGATGGTTCCAAGTCCACAAAGAATAGAGGCAGTGGAATTTTATCTTTTAGGACGTTGGTGACTTGTCGCACTTTATAGCCTATCTCCGTCAGTTCTTCTTGGATAGCTGCTGCTGGTGTCGAAGGTTGTAGGTTTCTAATTACAACCCTTAAAGCTCTCTCCTGGCGTAACTGATATGTATGAAAATCAGCTTTGGTCTCAGTCAGATATTTTACTATTTTTCTGTAGGTTTCGGCGGTAGTCGGGGATATTTTAGTATCACTGGTTCTACTTATACAATAATAACTGTTAGGATCGGTTAATTTGTTTAGATGCGCACACAGTAGTTGAAAGTTTTTAATATTTTTAACAAATATTGGTGGAGGTTGTGGTTCTTTTGGTATAGGAGAAGATTCCATTGTTTCTTTTTCAATTTGAAGGATCTGAAATGGGTTCGGTGTAAAAAACGGTGATTCTTCAGTTAATCCTTGTGATGATGTGCTAGGCTGTGGTTCAGATCCCAAAGAGGTAGCTGAAGCAGTCGCTGGTGGAATCATTTTTTTATTATTATCACGGTGAGGTCTCTGTTTTGTAGGAGACGAGTTTGAACCTGCAGATCTAGATCTTTTACTTGTAACTTTCGAGGACATCACTTGATGATAATATCGCATTGATTAAAAAAAAATAAATAGGAATAAATATATAATGGAATAAGAATAAGAAGGAAAAAAAATAAATAAAAGAAAGATAAGGAAAAGAAAAGCAAGCCCGAGCTTGCCGATCTAGCGGCAATCAGCTGATCAGTGACCCTCCTTTCACTTTTTCGTGATTGTACAAAGTAAATTATAACTTTGCTTACCGAAATTTCTCCAATATTCACTGCTGTAGTATTTCTGAGGTCTAGTGATGTTTTCCAGACTGAACTCAAGCGAATTCCTACTGAAAAAAGCAAAAATCTGAGAGACGAAGTAACGTATGACTGTTATCATCGAGCGCATCAGCTGATTTTTTTCTTCACTTAACTAAAATCAATTTAAGAATTTTTAAATACATTTTGTACAATATAACATTTTTTTCTAAAATCTTTAGCTATCCAACGGTATATTATATATCTATATTACTATTATTGTGTTCAAAAAACATAAGAATTGTATTATAAAATATTTTTGCACTTTTCTCTTTCAGTTGTTTATCAAATTCGCTCAACTTGGATATTTATCCGTTTTTTTTATCAATTCTAACAAGATGATGTGTCTAATTTTTTTTTTTTTAAATAGAAACAATTCTTTATTGAGCAATATTACAATCTGTCCAATTTAGGACATTTTTAATAGTGATGAAGTACAACATTCATACTACATTCACACGATATATACAAAACAATAAATTTATATAATAATAATACAATATACATATATACTAAACAAAATCTACTAAAAAGTAGACTTAAACGACAAGAACTTAATCGACGATTTGGACAATTATACAGACTACTGAACAGAAAATTCTAAATTATCTATCGAGAACAAACTGCTAATATACAAGACAGTACTGAAACCTATCTGGACCTACGGACTTGAACTGTGGAGGACAGCCAAATTTTCTAACATCAAACGCATTCAATCTTTCCAATCAAAAGTCCTCCGAACAATAGTTAATGCTCCTTATTATGTATCCAACCATACCTTACACCGCGACCTAAATATTCCATTTATTTTAGACCTTATACCATTAAAATTCTCTAAATTCCATCAGAACCTTATCCATCACCCTAATCCCCTAGCTCAATCCTTATCCAGCTCCACACATCCTTACCATCCTCCTAGAAGGTTGAAACGGCAGTGGCCTCGAGACCTCTTGTAAAATGTATATTGGAGTTCTAGCATTGGCTAGATTCTCCACTCACGTGCTGTATGCTTGTGAATTGTATATAGCTAATTTTTTTAAATCTACAAAATCAAAGATACTTTAGAGGAAGAAAATTTCAATCAGAATGAAACTTACATGATATTAAAGATCATTAAATTTTACATCTATGTAGCGAGTTAATCAAAATTGTTAGAGCCGTTTTTAAAAAAATCTTAAAAAGGTGCATAATGCATGGTATAAAGTTGGCTATTCTGGTTAGCTGATTTTGATGAAAAAGTTGCTGTAACATCTCGAGCGTATAGTTGTCTTAAATATGAAATTTCAGTTTCGTGAAACTTTTCGTTTTCGTACTAGACATATTTCATACATATGTCCTCTTTTCAGGACTTGGTTATTATTTTATTTAACGCCACTTTATGCTACTGTGGCTAGTCGGACAACAGTTTAAGCAACACCAAATCAGGACAACAGCTAATCAGGACTTGTTTATTTGGGCTCAGAGGACCACAAAACATCTATTTCCAGTGAAAACTCGAGTACGGAAATTTTCAGGATCGCAATACTGTACCTAAATGTATATTTCATATCTAATTAAGTGATAGTAAACATGATTATACGATTAGTGCAACTATAGTAAGGTGAAAGTACGCGATATCGGCCCACATAAGTGCACCTTGAACCCACAGACGGATTGCTTCCATTTTTTCTCTCGATGTCCCGCGTACCAAGAAAATAGAGTTATCTACATGCCCGTATCGAGTAATATTTCTCTAAAAGCCTTTTATGAAGTTCTGGCGGAACCTCTGGTAATTTAATTAAATTGTTACATGCTTTTGTAGCGTGGAATCTAAAAATCAGGTCTGCACTTCTATGTCGCGTACTTCTACTCTCTTTCACTTACCTATATATGAAATATATATTAAGGGAAAGCATTTCAATCGTAAAAATTTTCTAATTCCAGTTTTTAACGGAAATATACGTTTTAGGGTCCCCTAAGTCCAAATAACCAAGTCCCGCAAAAAGGTCTGCGTGTGTGTTTACCACAAATATCTAGCCCCAAATCGAAAAGACGTACGGAATTGAAATTTCATATTTTAGACAACTAAATGCCCCAGATGTAATAGCAACTTTTTCTTTATGTTATAGCAAAATCAGCTGCCCGGAAGATCTACTTTATACCATGCATTTTGCACCTTTTTACGATTTTCTCAAAAACAGCTCTAAACTTGCTATATCGATGTAAACTTTAATGGGCTTTAATACGATGTAGGTTTAATTCTGATTGAAATAGTCTGACAGGGCTTAAATGGCGATAGTTGAGATCTTCTTCCTCTGAACTACCTTCAATCTAGTAGATTTGAAGAAATTAATGATATGATATTGGCAGCATTGACAAAAAAAAAAAAAAAAAAGTAAATTCCTGAGCGAATTTGATAAACAACTAAAGGAGAAACGCGCAAACATATTTTTTAATGCAACTTTTGTGTTTTTAAAAACAACAATAGTAATACAGATGTATAATATACCGTTGGATAGCTAATGATTTTAGAAAAAATATTACCTAATACACGGAATTGTACAAGTTACGGAGGGTGATGAAAAACCGATAAAACCATCCGATTGTCGTAGATAACTATACAGATTATTTAATAAAACACATGCTTCTATTTAAACTAAATATAATTAATTGTGAATGTAATTAGTTGACCGTTGAGAATTTCTGGAAGGAATTAGTCCGGGTGGCGGTCATTAAATGAAACAACTAAATAGTTTCAACTATTTTATTGTTTGCCAACGTTTCGACCCCCTTTGTGGGTCATCATCAGGGCGCATGGTGGGAGAATGAAAAACTGGTGAATTTATGATCTGATGGTTTTTCATTCTTCCACCATGCGCCCTGATGATGACCCACAAAGGGGGTCAAAACGTTGGGAAACAATAAAATAGTTGAAACTATTTAGTTGTTTCATTTAATGACCGCCACCCGGCCTAATTCCTTCCAGAAATATAATTAATTCTTCAACAATTTATTTTCATCTCTAAATGTTTTTAAAAATCTTAAATTGATTTTAACATCGGATGTAAGTAAACGACGTGTGTTGCGCGTACCAGCTTTTTCATTTATTCCAAGCTTACCCATACTGTTTAACCGAATATTAATTACAAACGAAATAATTTATATTAGAGTTGCAATGGTGAAATGGCGTTGGATTGATGTGGGATCTATTGGGCGGTGTTTACACAGCTGATGCCATTCAAGGTTGACATCATTGGCCCCCTGCAATGTCGATTTATCGATTAGTGAATACTTTTACATGGGTTCCTCTCTCATCATTATCGATATTGATGTTAGTCGTATCGATATTGTCAACGCATGCTGTCCGAGCTCCTATAGGTAATGTGGATAGAAGTAAATAATTAATTATATTGAACCGTATCCGCTATAATCTTAATTTTATTATGTAACTATAAAAATAACTTATGTTGTATATTAATTATTAATCTGTAATTAAAATGTCATTAATATTACTCTGAACCGATGCACAAATCATATTTACATATCATATTTAACGGAATGAAAAAATCATTAAATTTTTTTTTTATTGAAATTTACAACTGTATTAGTTAATACGTCAAGTAAATTATCTGATATTATCTTTATATAATAAGTATATTATCTATCTATATATATATATATATATATATATATATATATATATATATATATATATACAAATATATAGATTATATACTCGAAAAGACATGAAGAGAATATGCCCTTTGACAGCATTCCACTAGTTAATCTAAACTAGAAGGTCTCGAGACGCCTCGTAGGATTGTCATGAATGGAAGAGGAAGCAAGGAGTGAAACTAGTAGGTTAGAGTGGGAGTGGAGTTTGTCATGGAAGGGTTGATACCTCGTACGGGCCTATATAGCAACATATGGGACATTAAGGTCTTTTTGGATGGGTTTGTTTCTGACAAAGTAAGGAGCATTGAGGACTTTTCGAAGGATTTTGGATTGTAAGGATTGAATACGGGAGGAATTTGATGGTTTAGTAGAGCCCCAAAGCTCAACTCCGTAAGTCCGTTGGCCTTATGATGGTAATATAGATGAGCCTTTTGTAGTTAAGTGTAACGTTAGAGCGCCTGTCTAGTAAATGTTGAAGTAGTCGAAAGCGAAGGGCAGTTTCTTGTCATTTTAGTCTTTTGTGCGGATTCCATGTTAGACGTTTGTCAATTAGGAGTTCTAGGTAACCGCGGGACAAGCTGAATATGATTAAAGGATGTCGTAAAGTAGAATAGGATGTCGTAGGTTTACGATGAAGAGTAAAGGTAATTTGGAAGGATTTGCTAGAATTGATTTTGATTTTTCAATTCTGACAAATCATTAAATTAAAAAATAATTAAAATTTTATACTCATCTATTTCGAGCAATCAAAATACCCCTAAAAGATAAGGAACAGGGTGTGTATTTCTTTGGTCAGGGAAAATGGTTCCTAAATAACATCGTTTCTTCTTCACTCAGACAAAAGTTTGAATATTTCTACTTGTTGATTCAAACTTTAACTTAAAGCTCTTAAAGTTTATATAGATATATTGATTGTAAATAAATTTATAGCCAGATTTGTAAATATTGATTATTACTAACAGCAGTATTCAAGTTCATCAAAATTCATTGCTAAGTCAACTCAAACAACTACAATTTCAGGTGGTGCCGGGTAGATAGAGTGGAATCTTATCGTAAAGTGATTAGTCATTATATATATTTTTAATTTAGTATACCATATTAATTATAATTATTCTTTATTTTGTCGATTTTCGCCGAGATTTGGCCAGGTAAAAGGCTTCTTACTGTATGGAAAAGTCAAGGAATCTCTTAAAGCTGATTTGCTAGACACCCTGAGGAATCTCGGTTGAAACTGATGCATAGAAGCTCCTTAACTAATCTTTTTTTTACTTTCACTTACTATATATAGTAAGGGGAAGTATTGCCATCGTGAAAATTTTCGAATTCCAGTTTTCAACAGAAATACACGTTTTAGGGTCCCCTGAGTCCAAATAACCAAGTCCCGCAAAAAGGTCTGTGTGTGTGTGTGTGTGTGTGTGTGTATGTGCGTGTGGTAACTCCCGGGCGGAAACGGTAAGTCCTATGAAACTGAAATTTCATATTTAAGACAACTATACGCCCGAGACGTGATAAAACTTTTTTCATCAAAATGATCTTACCAGAAGAGGCACTTTATACCATGCATTTTGAACCTTTTTTCGATTATCTCGAAAACGGTTCCGACGAATTTGATTGAACTCGCTATATCGATGTAAAATTTAATGAGCTTTAATATAATGTAGGTTGTATTTGGATGAAAATGGTCTGACAGGGCTTAAATACCGATATTTTAAATTTTCTTCCCCTAAAGTACCTTTAATTTTGTAGATTCAATAATAATGACTAGATTATCTTGTTAACGCTGATGAAAAACAGGTAAATATATAAATTGAATAAATTCGATACCCAACTAAAGGAGAAAACAGAAAAAATTTTTTTTAATGCAATTTTTCGTTTTTGAACATAAGAGCAGTAATATACATGTATGATATACCATTGGAAAGCTAAAGATTTTAGAAAAAATATCATCTCATACACAGGCTTTTAGAAGTTTATAGAGATTGATGAGAAGAAGATAAAACTAACTAATTATTTTAGATAATAATATAATAGATTTTTTTTATCTCTAACTGTTTTTGAAAATTCTTTCATTGATTTTAAAAATGGAGGTAAGTGAATGTCGTGTGTTGCCCGCACCAGATTTTTATATTATGTAAACATCATTGAATATAAGTAAACTTGATTTTATAAACACACTGAGGAATGAATTGAAATATTGAAAAATACTACAAACTTATTGTACAACCCAGTACAATGTCCTTCAAGTCCTGGATTAAACCTCCATTAAACTAGGCTTACACACCCTCGCTTGTTACACACACTAAGGCAAGACTAAACGATCGCAAGAAATCAGCTAAAAACGTTATATTTTACTTGAGACATTTAGTGAAATTGCTTTTCTTCCTGCCATTTTCCTGAGTGGTTCAGGAATTAAAGACACTACCTGAAATTGCTCCGGTCCCAGGTGACTCTTCGTGGATTCTAATTAATTAACTCTTTCATTTTGGGCTTTGTTAAAAAAAAAACTTCTTTGGGGATAATCTTCCTTCGATGGTAAAGGAGGGAGGTCTTAAAACACTTCGGGTCTTTAGGTTTCTTTTTAGCAAAACTGATCGGAATCTTTGTTGAATCATGTTATATGTGTTATTAATACAATAAAACCCTGTCAATCGGTGTTTTCCAACTAGTGGTCCGTAGACGATATCCAAACGGTCCGCGAGTAGTCATCAGGAAATTATACTAAAATCCCTAAACGGAAAATATTTGTAATAATAATAACAAAACGCTGCAAATTATTACACAATTGTTTGTTATTTCCATATAACAATATTAGGGTATAACTGTTTACAAGGCTGTTGATAGGCAATTAAGTAAAATGAAAAGCAATCATTCAAAGGTTAATGTCATATCACCACTGCTGATTTCAAAACGCTATATCTTAGCTAGTTCTTAACCAATTTCAATGATTCTTTTTTCATTTTGTCGAAAATGTATCTCATTTTTGTTTGTTTATCGCGCTTTACTGATTCTAAAACTCTCTAAATATTTCTACATCTTCAAAAATAACTGATATGAAAATAACTTTTTTCTCTTTTTTATAATTTTTCGCGTTTTTTTGGTTAAAAAACACTAATGATTTTTTTCGCCATCTTCGAAAATAAAGTATTTACAAGCTTAGGTATTATATTATAGGCGAGAATTCAATTTTTTTTTTTTTTTTAATTTATTTAATGAGCTTTACTGATTCTAAAACTCTATACATACTTTTCTCTGTCGTCAAAAATCACTGAGTTATGTGTAAAAGTTCAAATTTTTTCGTTTATTTTTTCTCTTTTGTGTAATTATTTGCGCTTTTTTGGTTACTAACACTGTTAACTTTTTTCTCTATCTTAAAAAATAACTGAGTTATTGAATTAAATCGCTTTTAGTCGGCCGCCATTTTAAATATAACCTAATAATAAAATAAAATAATTTATGAAGTCCATGGTGTTTTTCCTCAGAAATCTATTTAGACATATAATTCATTAACTGACCTTTAATTTTATCCTGATGGCCTTGATTTATGGAAAAAGGTGCAGCCAACCTCCAGGTAATGCAGATAAACAGCGGACTTAGAGATAGGCCGGGACCTTATTCGAATACTTTGGAGGGTTGTGAAATTACACGGGACCTAAATCGGATTCATCGGCCAGGTTATCCTCTCAGTTTTAGTCAGCTGGGTTCGAACCTAGGACCGACCGGTACATAGCTAAATCCATACTTAATTTTTTCTATCATAAGTCCTTCTTCTGTATTATTGTTGTTAACAATAAAAATTCCCGACCCTAGAAGCTCATTACGATGGTCAGACAGCCCTTTAAAGCGCAGACACAATAGAAGGCAGATCTAAGGGATAAGGGCAAGGGAAGATTAAAGGTTCTGGATTCATTTAATGTCCTTCATGTCCTCCTGCTCGAGTATTCCTGACATATAATGATCATATTGTTTATTTGACCGTATGAAGTAGAAATAGTAATTAATATTTAAATATTGGGTTGTAAAATAAGTAGGTAGTGTATTTTAATGGTGATTTCAATAAAAACTTTAGATTATTGTAATTTTTTTTAGTCAATTGTATATCAACCATTTTGATCTGTTACATATGGTCATATTTTAAGTATTTTTTTAATTCTGTCCTCCCAGAACAGTTGAAGGACGACCCAAGTCCAAATTTCCAGTTCTGAACCGATCAAACCTCTTATGGACGGTGCTTTCTCCTAAGGCATCATCGCCATACACACTGCAAATTTTTTTAACAGCGGATTTTCTTTTTTCGGAAGCTACCAGTAGTTACTTTCTAAATCGAGTAATTTGATGAAGATTAATACCATCGTTAGATCTTCAAAAATCCACGTGCTACATTGCTTTGTCTTAGGGATGGTTGTAAAATAAGTTATTAGGTTTGTTACTGCTGTTTTCAATGAAAAATTCAGATTCTTGTAAATATTTTTATTCAATTATATTATTTGGTTATTTATGCTTGATGGTCAATTCTGCTTGAATTTGTTCATAAACCAGCAGCGGATTTTACTTTTCAGAAATAAAAAATCATTAAATGACGAAAATAAGCAAAGTAGTTAATTTAAAGATAAGGGATCTCGGTTGAAAATGAGGCAAAAAAGCACCTTAACTGAACATTTTTTTTTTTTTTTTTAATATATAAACATTATTGAACAAGTAAACATGATTTTATAAACACACGGAGGATTTAATTGAAATATTGAAAAACGCTGCAAATTATTTGATAACCTAATAGTATGCTTTAAAATTAAATTAAATCTCAATTAAATTCCTTTTAGGAAGAATTGCATTTTTCAAACGCGGATTTCAAAGACTTTAGGAGTGTCAGTAGAGTTGCAAATATTATAAATTTAAATAAACAAATGAAGAAATAATAGTAATATTACACTTAAATAAGTAAATAATTAAAAAGGAATCATAACACCACATATCAAACTAATAAACGAATCAGTAAAGAAAATACCAATGATAAACGTAAATATTAATAAACAAAAGGAATTACTTCTTTAAATATCGAAAGTAAAATTCTTCACAAAATTTCTTTCTTTTTTTTCCTTCTTAATTATAATTAAATTCTTGAACTAAAAAAGTTTTATAACGTAACGCTTCTCTTAAAAACTTTACTAGGACAGTCAGGTTAGAGCCGTTTAAAAGTTTAATGACTTCACTATCTGTTAACGTTGCACAATTCAAAAATTTTTCTTACTAAAGGGCAGATGGAAATTAGGTGCTTAACATTTTCAACTTCTTTGAAATTACAAAAGGGGCACAGTTGACATATATCAGTACTAAATGGTTCTTAATTTAAATTTAATAATTTTGCGCGTTACGTAGGACTCTATCTGACTAACGTCTTACATGGAATCCCCATACGCGACTTAAACGACAAGAAACTGCCCGTAGATACCGATTACTACAACACTTACTAGACAAACGTTCAAAACTTCAAATTTATTACAAAAAGCTCATTTATGTTACCATCATCAGACCCATCTGGACATATGGAATCGAGCTTTGGGGCTTTACTTTCTTCACAAGATATTATCACGCCCATAAGTGTAAATAAGCCCATTATTAATATATATAAATAAATAAGCCACTGTACATATAAATTTGTTGTATATATTATATGTACAGTTGTAAATATCAGCAAAATATTAAAAAAAAAAAAATAATAATTCTGCGCGGCTTTTTAGTATTAATTTTGCATCATTAAATGGCATAGAATATATATAACCCTTGTTTGAATTAAAATTTAATTTAGGATATAGATCATGATGCGAGCCCTGTTTTGCATTCGATTCCGCATTTAATACTTCTTCCTTAGTTATAATAATAATAATAAGATTTTCTATATTGGCTTCCCATATTGAGTTGATATTATCACTGTTCATATTCGTATTAATATCATATTTGTTTCCGTAATCTGGGACCCCAAAGGTTAAATATGGACAAGTTTCAGAATTTTGTCCACCTAAATCGGTCAAATTTTCCACTGTGCGTCGGCAAAATTTAACTGTTTTTAAACGACTGACTCTACCTAGGATAATTTCAATATGCAACTATACATCCTCAACATTGTTCACTCCTTTAATTTGATGATAAACAGTGTTGTGTTGGGCGCACCAGAAGTTTAAAATAACTACAATTGCGTTTCGTTTCTGCAGTTTTAACAAATATAAGACACCTTGTTCTGAACCATTAAACATAGAAGTGAAAATAATTGCCTGTTAAATCGAGCTAGATATGTATGTTGCCGGATAATTCCAGATACTCGACATAAAATACGGTTTTTCTAGAAAGCTGATATTTTCGGTCTGTTAAGCCGCGAACGAGCTGTCGCCATTAAAGCACTATCACCGAGATAATGGGATAGTCTCCCACAATAGTGATAAGGCAGCGGGTTTTACCAACTTTTCTGTTGTTTTTTTATTTACTGTTTTTAGAAATCTAAAAACAATTTAAGATGGTTGGCGTTCAGTAAATGATTACTGAAAACAGTTTACCAACTATTTATTGTGAAACCAACATTTTCAGTCCACATCGCAAGTCTCTATCAGCTATAAAAAGTAACAAATATAATTTAACATTTTAAATAGTGAGATAAATTTATAAATATTGTCATGATATTCGTTTTTAACAACTTTCACATAATTTTTCATGGTTCTTGTGTGTCATCTATTTCACCTCATATATTTATATTAATTGCTCCTTTTACTGTATCATTCCGAAAGTCGTTCCACATCCCAACCACCTGTTTGTTCGTGTAATATACTAAAATTTGCCAATATAGGTTTAATTAGGATAGGGATCTTTTATCCTTTTTAAAACAAGAGTCATCTGCTGGGTTTGAACCCGTGACCTTTGGTATAGAAGGCTCTTATACTAGCCCCTACACCACATGTGACACTTGCTTTCTCTTCGATTCCTCTAATAGTCCTCCAAGAGGTCTCGGGAAAAAAAAGACCGTGACACGTACTGTAGCATGGTGGCTACCATAATAGCCTTCAATGTCAAAGGATTCAAACCCACACGTAGTCCTAGGATTTTATAATGGGAATAAAAAATCCTTAGTTATGTTGTCCTTCAGAGGGAACGTAAAAAAATGGTCCCGAGCCTTTGCGATGTCAGGTACTCATTAAAGGAGCCTATCCTAATTAAACCTGGATAGGCAAAATTTAGAACTCCTATTCTAGCCTCGTCCGATTAGCCACAGTAGCATGAAGGTAACGGTAAATAAATAAATTAAAAAAAAAAAAATCAAACTCATCAATGTTTTTATTTTTATTATTATTTATTTAAATTTACAACTGTATTAGTTAACACGTCAAGTAAATCAGCTAACAGTCGTTAAAGATCCCTATCCTAATTAAACCTGGGTAGGCAAAATTTAAGACTCTCACTGTAGCACCGCCAGATCAGCCACAGGAATGCTTCCGATTGGTAGTTTCTCAGACAATGCTACAGTGAGAGTCCTAAATTTTGCCCATCCAGGTTTAATTAGTATTGGGACCTTTGACGAGTACCTGACATGACACAGGCTCAGGACCACTATTTTACGTTCACTCCGAAGTATGTCACCACTCTAGTATCCAAAATGTTTCGTAAAGTCCTCAACGCTCCTTACTTTGGTCACTAATAAACTCATCCATAAAGACCTTAATATTCCATAGTTTGCTGGTTTGGCCTAATCGAGGCATCACTCCATCCACTCCTAACTTTATTCCCACTCTAATCCACTACTTTCTATCAGCTGACGAGGATGGCACACGGCCTCTGTGATCGGAGCCTGAAAGCCGATACCCAGGTGTCGGGTGGCGCAGCTGGTCGGGCACTTCCTCCCGGCTCATCCTCTTCCGGTCCTCAGTCCTCAGGATCATCCTGTATCATCCTAGGGGATATGCTCTACTGCTTTTCCATCCCTTAGGTTCGAACAGAGAATGTGGAGCACGGTGAGGTTGTAGGAAATAATAAGGTTTTAGATAGTTAATTAATTGAATTTTATAAAAAATACACTATTATAAACGAATCACTCATAACATTTATTTATTGTATGATTTTTTTAGTTTATAATATTAAAAAATTAAGAGATGAAACTCCATCATGATTGGAGTTGTATTGGGCTCTCAGATCCCTTATGACGGAAGTCCTAAATGATACTTATAATTTAAAAACCATAACCTTGACCACATCTATTTTTTTCCGGCTTGTGCACTGCAGCCTGAACTAGGCTTATTGTGCGCCATCCATTCTTCTGTTAATGCAGGCCTATTGCCTTTGTGAAGGATCTGACATAGCTTAGGATCTGAAATACGGTCATTGCAAAAATGGTAAAACCGTATCCCAGCAATCTCTGGACATGTTACATGATGGGCAGTTTCATCTTTTGATCACCAGAATCTGCAAATCGGTGAGACCACCAACCCGTATTAAAACTTGACCATGTATGTCTATACATTGACCAGATCTGTAGGGGGCACCTGTGGTGTAGTGGCTATTTATCACTTGATTTTTTATTTTAAAAATTTGGTGATAACATGAGAAAAGTTGATAAATTGAAATGAGTTTTTAAGAACATCGCAAAATTTTATGTTAAGAACATAAACCTGAATATATTTAAATAACAATGATTATAACTACAAATAGTGGTATCATGATCGATAAAAATAATCTAAATTTACGACTTGAGTTACTCTTAACGTAACATTATATGTTAAATGGTAACTACACTGGGATTATCTGTGATGAATTGGCTGGAATAACAGACTTCTATCCTTATGGCCCAAAGATAGTTTTAAAGCAACTGAAAAATCTTTAGTTGCAGCGTACTTGGAAAGAGCAGTTAAATGGTGGTTCTGAACTTATTCAACCTATTCAGGTACCCTTTAAAGATCGCTATCCTAAAATTAAACCTGGGTAGATAAAATTTAGGACTCTCACTGTAGCTTCAAGTGAGTACCATAAAGTGACGTTAAGTGAACAAACCAACTAATTTTATCTAATTATTATACTTTTAACTTATTATTTTTTCTATTACTGGTTGTTTCCTTTATTTATTATTATCTATTTCCTGTTTTTGATAATTTTTTTTTATTTTTCAGGTGAGTATCTTTCTGATCTACTTGGAGATAGAAATGATGCTAGGGTATGATGGAATAGATTGTTTATTATTTTGCAGTTCATTTGAAGAAATCACTCGTTTAAATTAATTCACAATAATTAAATATGGTATTAAGGTATTGTATATGTATTATACATAATATAGTTTTAAGTTTTCTCTGATATTAAAGTTATTCTGTTCTCTTAGTATGTAGGATGTTTCACATTGTTCAATAGCTCAAAGTCCTTGCATACTTTAGTCGCTGTATCATCGCAGTGAGTTTGATGAAGACTTAAACTTAAGCCCTTTATACATACATATATATATGTATATATATATATATATATATATATATATATATATATATATATATATATATATATATATATAATCATCGGCAGAAATTAGAAACATAAATTGGTCAGAAAATCGTAAATTGGTTTAGTTTATTCAGTTTATTAAAATTTTAAATTTCTTAAGAACTTTCAATGTATTAAAGTTAATTTATTTTACCTGAGAGTCCCATTTATTTTACAGTGAAACTTCTATTTTTTGCGAAATGATCTAAAAATAGAAATAATTATTAACAGTATTAGGTTACAACAAGTTTTCCTTTTACGTACGATTTGGTACATAATATTTTTTTCTAAAATTTTGACTACTGTATGAAGGATATAACCTGTACGATCACCATGAATCACCATAACCTCCCTAATCCATAACATTAGGAATAACATTTGTGCACAAGTTTGTGGGTTTATTACATCTTTCTATTAAATTTCCCGAGTTATTTTATTACATATTAACTTTTCTAAAATCTTGCGTTTTCCTACGGTATATTATACGTCTATGTTACTACTTATATTTCAGGAATATTTTTTTTAAGTCTTGTAACAGAAATTTATTTTTTCCGTTTAAAGAAGAGCTAAATTTCAGTGGATTTGACTTTTGAACCTTGAGAAATGCCCTAAACGATGGTGGAAACCGTATCAAAATCCGTCTTGTGGTTTAGGAGTTAGCGGAAACCAAAATCCCGTTATCATTTTATATATGCAGAGATTTATTACTATTTCATAAAAATGAAAGTTTCAATGGGATTCTTATGGAAACTTAATTTAATTTTATAAATGTAATGTATACATAAAGTAGTAATCCGTATAAAATAAGAACCGTTGTTATTTCTGAATTTGTTAGTTTTTGAATACATACATAGATAGCAATCATGTTTTCTTTATATGGGATAATTTTAATTTTCCTTTATATGTGGTTCACTTTAAAATAGCAAACAAATAAACTAAACTAATTTTGTAAACTGAGATTGTCGACTGTGTGTATATAGAGGATAAGTTTGTTGGGGTGCAGTCAATGTAACACACAATTAAGTAGAAACTTAATTTAATAGAGCCGAAGTTTTGACCTAAATTTTAGGCCTTCTTCAGGGCGAATGTAGGAGTGAGAATCCAAAAATGACCAAATTCAAAGTTTAAAATTAAGTTTAGTTAATTTAAGTTTCTACTTAATTGTGTGTTAATTTGACTGCACCTTCAACTAACTTCTCCTCTTTAAGTAATTTTGATTTCTGTTTTTTATTTCTTCCGTTGATTAAATACAATAATGAATGGACGTTTTAAAAATAAACATATTTTCTTGCTAATTGTAGTTTTCGTTACGATAAACTGAAACTCCCAAAGCGATAAACTCTAAATCGGTCAGACAGAGATTTTTTTAAGATAAATGACACCTCATTCATATTGCACCCGTGCGAAGTAGACGCGGATCCACTAGCATACATATATACTTAATCTATGTACATATACATACAGACACTTAAGAGATGACAGTGATTAGTAAAGAGATATGGTTGTCCTATCCGGCGAGATTGAAAGGTATTTAACCATCCTAATTGCCAGACACTCCAAACACTGGGAGAGACTCCACAAGTGTTAGTAATGTCAACATTCAACGCCCTCTCTGTCAGTCGAGAGTTCTTCATCTTTCAGCATTTTTTCTCGTTAATTACGTGTTTAGTCCAATTTATTTCACTTCTTATTCATTATTTACATTAATAATAACTTTTTATTTTATTTATAATTAATACTTTGCAAAAAAAAAAAAAAAAAAAATTAAAATTCATTCAGCCATAGGTACTGCCAATATAAATAAAAACTTTTTTTTAATCCTCGGTTTACGCTAGAATTTGTTGTAAACAACAGTACGTTCATTAAAGTAGATTATGTTGAGAATGCATGTTGTTTTTTGTTATTGTTTCATTTAATTGTAAAACATCATCACCCTGTAGAGATATATCATTTTAAAGTATGTCATCGTAATCTGAATGTGACTGTAGACTGTATGAGTTGGTCGTGCACATAACAATTTTTTTTTTTTTTTTTTTTTTTTGGATCTGCCATTTGTATCAAGGAAATTCAGACATTTAGGAATGAACTTTATTGTTGTTTCACAGAGATAACCTCAGTTTCTCTCCCAAGTAAATAAAAAAAAAAATTTAATTAGTAATAAAATATACATTGTACTCAATTGAAATCTATATTATTAAAATGAATTTAATTTTCAAATATCATATTTCTATGCTTATATTATCAAGATATTTTTTTTTATTTCGCTTTACTACCGTTTAAATATTGACATAAGATTGCCATGATTTTGCTTCGTTTGTTTAAATGTTTCATGCAAAATAATGTTTTAGTAATATTTACAAATATCGATATTTTAGAGTCAAGAGAGTCAAGATATTCATTATATTAACTTTATATACAGTAAAACGTAAGTTCTAAGACCTAGTTTATCTACCATGTCTTTAATCATTGCAACTTATATAAGTGATTTGATATCGTTATCCTCTCTCTGATAGAGAGGTGTACACAGAGCTCATGCGCCAGTCTAGAGCATGTTGGTGACGTTACCATGGTTACGAAATCAAAGCTTTTACTCCTGCCAAAAATCGCATAACGCGCCTAAAGACGGTTTCACTTAACCTTATGCACTAAATAAGGTGCATGCAATACACCACTTACACAACCTCCGCTGTCAAAATTAATTTTTATTATTTATTGAAATTTACAACTGTATAGATAATACGGTCATTGTCTACAGTCTACAGATTTGTTATATCTCTAAGCACATGTGTTAATATCGATTATCGGAACATATGCTATAAACATTATTAGAATAAGTATTGAGGTTAATCATTGTTATTAAAATGTTTAAAACAAATAGTATGTTCTTTGATTCTTAAATATTAATGACTTAACATTGGCGACGAGGATGGGGGATTAATGATAATGACATCAGAGAAAAAAGTACGGTCCGTCTTTATGGTTGGCCATTTAAGGACCCACCGGAGAGAGGTGATGTACATCCAGATCGAGCAGGAGATGAAGAGGGGAGAGATGATGCCCGTCTAGATCGAACGCAAGATAAGGAGGGGAGAGACGGATCTCTAATAACGTCAACCCGAGAAGAAGAAAATTCACCGAAGACACCAGCTTTGGATCGTACGAGGAATAAAGAATGGAATGATGAGCACCCACCATTGAGGAGATCTACGAGGTAGCGCAGGCCACCGGACTGGTTTCGTATGTGAGGGAGCCGATTAGCGGAGGACTGCTATATCTCTAAGCACATGTGTTAATATCGATTATCGGAACATATGTTATAAACATTATTAGAATAAGTATTGAGGTTAATCATTGTTATTAAAATGTTCAAAACAAATAGTACGTTCTTTGATTCTTAAATATTAATGACTTAACAAGATTCTACCCCCGTACATTTACATAATAATACATTTATTAGTTTTATTTAACAACCAAAATATTAAGTAAAAATAGTTTATATGGTAGAACAACGTTTTCCGAGTCATCCAATATTTTTAAATGAAAGTAATACACGTATTTATAAAAAAATACCTGAATAATATTTAAAGATTAACTGGAAGTCCTAAAAAATATTTTAAATAATGATGATTATAATTTATTCAGTAAAGATGAGATTTAAAAGGATTCGCGAACGAAATGAAGGTTCTGAAAGGAAAAAAAAAAATGTAAAATGAGTTAGATTCTTATTAACGTTGAAATATGGAGTTTTTTCCTTTATCATTTCAAGGAAAGAAAAAAATCATATCAAAGGGACGGACTTTTGTTACAAGCAGTCTTTAAATGAATTCTGAAACATTTTTATTTTACTTGAACGGGAAAAATATTAAATATTTCCTTTCATATACAAAATTTGAAGAGCGGGCTAGAAAAGCTGTATTTTTTAATACCACGCATAAAATACCATGATTTTATTAAGTCAGATAATAAAAATTATGTGCGCTTTGAATAAAATTTTTGTGCCTCACGTCGAGTAAAGTAATATAGCTGTTTTATTTATTCTAGCTTTTCATGACTGTTTGAACGCCTCTTACAAAACTTATTTCTAATCAAATTGAGCCTCGTTTTTATGATTTTTTACTTCCCATCATAAACATTTTTAAAGAAAACACACATTTTAGAGTCAAAATGATTAATTGCCGATGATGAAAAATGATTAATCTTTCTTTTTTCTTTTTTTTTTTATTAACCCCAATTTAGTTGCATGTTTTACTAAAATATTTTCTGAATAATTTCCTTTTACTGTACCTAGTTAGGATTTTAATTTCACTTACCTATACATAAAATATATAGTAAGTGAAAGTGAAGATTTTCGAATTCGAGTTTTTAAAGGAAAGATACGCGTTTAAGGATCCCCTGAGCCCAAAAGACCAAGTCCCGCAAAAAGGTTTGTGTGTATGTGGTAAGTTTAGCTCGAAAACGATAAGTTATATTACAATACAATTTATTATTTATTGAAATTTACGACTGTATTCGTTAATACATTAAGTAAATTAGCTAACAGAGACATGAAGAGGAAATTCCCATTGGCAGCACTCCACTGGGTAATCTTAACTAATAGGTCTCGAGGCCATCTTCTTTTCAGACGCCTCGGAGGAATGGAAGAGGAATTGAAACCAGTGGGATAGAGTGGAAGTGGAGTTTGTCATGGAAGGATTGATACCTGGTTCGGGCCAAATCAGTATTACATGGGATGTAAAGGTCTTTATAGATGATTATAGTTAATTCTTTACAAATAAGGAGCATTGAGGACTTTTCGAAGGATTTTGGATTGTAAGAATCGAACAAGGGAGGAATTAGATGGTTTAGTAGAGCCCCAAAGCTCAACTCCGTAAGCCCATTGGCCTTATGATGGTCATGTAGATGAGCCTTTTTTAGATAAGTGGAAGGTTATAGCGTCTGTACAGTAAGTGTTGAAGTTAGCGAAAGCGACGGACTTTTCATTTCAGCCTTGTTTGCGGATTCCAAATTAGACGTTTGTCAAGTAGGAGTGCTAGGTAGCGAATTTGTTCAACCTGGTCAAGCGGAATATTATTAAAGGATACTGCAGGGCAGGATGTCTACGACGAAGGATAAAGGTAATTTGGTGGGATTTGTTGGAATTGATTTTAATTTTCCAATTCTGACACCATACCTCAAGGTCTCTGATGTGTATTTGGAGAGTTTTAGAGGCAATATTAGGATCGTTATTGACTGATAACACACAATTGTCATCGATAAGTTATATTAAACTGAAATTTCATTTTGTGAATCGTATAACCCTGAGATGCATGCTACAGCGACTTTTTAATCAAAAACAGCTTTAATGATTTTTATTCAACTCACCGATGTAAAATTTAATGTCCTTTAAAATCATGTAGGTTTTGGAAAGCTAAAGTTTTTAGAAAAAATATTACAGAAAATTGTAAAAGTTTATGGAGGGTTATGAAAAGCCGATAAAACGGATTGTTTTAGATATATTACAAGAGGTTATTTAATAAAATACGTGTTTCTGTCGAAACTCAGTGTGATTAATTTGTCAATTTTTTGGTTTATTATTTTTTCATATCTTACTGTATTTAAAATTCTTAAATTAATTTCAATAACGGAGGTAAGTGAAAGTTGTGTATTGCGCGCACGAGATTTTTTAATTTTTGTGCCATACACGAGACTGTACTATTATTTTTAAGAGATTATCCCAAGTCTCAGATTAAAATTTACTTTTCTTTCTGTTCTACTAAGTTACTTTTATATTTTGGACTTTGATTGACTGGCGCGTTGAACCTTCCAAAATTAAACTCCCCCTAATATGCTACATTACCAGTTTTATTTTAGTTTACGTTAAATTTTGTAATGCCCCGCACATAGGGCAAAATCACCAATTTAGGTGGACAAAAGTTTGGAATTTTCCAGTGCTTCACCCTTTTATTATTAGTTGGCTAGACTATTAATACTGATATTTCCCGCCATACCGTGTTTTCTAATAAATAGTGAATGAGTGAATCATCAAGTGCCTAATAACCGGTAGTGGGATTATCTTTATTCGATGGCCATTTATCGTGTTCAGCGCAGTCTTTTTGCTTTTATTTAACAATAGACATTGCTAAGACAGGGGAGACATTATATTTCCAAACTCGTTATCGATTATACATTGCAATCTACCTGAAGAGTTAATTTATCAATTTGTAAATGTATGCCCCTATTCAATAACGAAAAACTATATAACCCCCAAGTTACCCCCAAGATTTGTTTGAAGGATTTGTTTCATCAATCCTTCTAGTCTTTAAATAATACAAAGAATTTTTGCGTTTAGGGTGGTACATAATTTTTTTTCTGACAAAACACTCTGAATCAAAAGTTTTACAATCTATAATTTGAAGAGTTTCCTGAATAATTTAAAATACATCTATTAGCAGGTTTCAGCAACCCCGAGCCATAATTAGATTTTTTATATTATTTTTCTCGTATGCTGGGACTGGAGCAAATAAATTTAATGTTTGACCACTGTGCGCTCGCCAATCATGTCTAAAAATTAAATAGTTTTTATAATTTTTCATATTTTTTTTCCGCAATCTGGGACCCCAAAGGTTAAATATGGACGAGTTTCAGAATTCCTTCCACCTAAATCGGTCATCGGTGCGTCTGCGCACGATAAAATAAGCTTCCTTATTTAATAGTGATCTCTTATACCAGCGAATTTTTATAATAAACATCAACCTTACATACCATACACAATGTTCTTTGAAAAGTTTTATATCAGACTATAAAAACCTTATTTCAAAGATTTGTTTGTTTATTCATTTAACGTCACTTTATGCTACTGCGGCTAATCGGACGATAAAGGAATGCATGGACGCGTTCGAAAATTGTCGTTGTTTTAAAAACGCACTGATGTGAATATTTAATTTAATTTTTAAGCAAACTAAAAAAAAATATAAGTTATTTATACAGTGAAATCATAACTAAAATGTTTATTTACATGCTGCTGTGGCTAAACCGATCATGCTACAGTTGGAATCCTAAACTTTGAATATCCTGGTTTAATTAGTATAGGGTTCTTTAACGAGCACCTGGTATCGCACAGGTTTTAGATCACCATTTTACGCCTCCTCCGAAAGGCTGCATAATCAAGAATTTTTAACTTCCTTTAAGATCATTGCTAAAAAAAAAAAAAAAAAAAAATGGAATAAATTCATAGATTAATAGATTCATAAATTCTAATCGTGTTAAAAAAAAAATCTGTTAATATAAATATATTCGGTGCTAATAACCAGGAGGTTGAGGACCTATTCCAATACACTAACCCTAACCCTCATAATACCATCTACTCGGTTTGAACATACGATTTTGGGCAAAGGAGGCTGTTAAGCTAACAACTACAAACTAGGTTACCCCAATTTTTTCAGAGGATTTGAGTTTATAATCTAAATCTGAATAATCTATATGTTTAGGTTTTTCATATGATTTTTTCGAAGCAAATATAAATACCTAAGGAAGAATAAGCGCTCTACATTTTTCGAAGTTGACGGTTCTGTTGGCCGTTTGAATACAATTACTCTTGAAATATCAAGTTCCGTAAAATTGATTTTGCAGAAATTATTCTAGTTTCAAGTTTCTTCTAGTTTCTCTTTGAAACTAGATTAGACATATATAATTTTACTATTCTATTGTGTCTAGGACTCCATCTTGACAAACGCCTTACTTGGAACCTTCATACAAGACTGAAATGACAAAAACTGCTCGACATTTTCGGCTACTCCAAGGTTCATCTACATGACTATCATACGGCCTACGGACTTACGGATTAGAGCTTTGGGGCTCTACTAAACCATCAAATTCTTTCCGTATCCAATCCCTACAATCCAAAATACTTGGACAACCCCAATGCCGCCGTAGTCCGGTTTCAGATTCCCTTGGACCGTACGACAGCATTAACCTCCAAGATATGGTAGCTACATACAATATCGACAGGCTAGACCGTGCGCTCCCCTCGTAGTTCGCAGCTGCTCTATTGTGCCCACCCTAGCAGCCCGCGCGCTCCCCTAACTGAACACTATAGGTCTCTGTCATGGCTTTTCTATATCCGAGTCACCATTAAATTAATCGGCCTTATTGGAAGTTAGATATGCTGCTGTCTTATCACGAGGAGAAAATGTCGTGCGAACATCACGCAGTTCGAGATTTTCACTTTAAACATAATTTAATAGCTTACATTTAATTTGCATTTAAAAAAAGATTTTGAGTCGTTTCTGATGAAGTGTCAATTTTCACAGAAAATGTTATTTAGTCAAACCACTGACCTATTACAGTTATTTTTGAAAATAATTATAAGAGAAAAAAATTATTTGTGTTTGTTAACCAAAACATCGCGAATAATCAGAAAAAAATAGAACAACGAAAAGAAAAAATTGAAATTTTACACATAACTCAGTTATTTTTGAAGATAGGGAAAAATATGTATAGAGTTTTAGAATCACTAAAGCACGAGAAAAAAAAAATGATCTTTATATTTCTAAAAATGTTTGCTAAAAATCATTAAAATTGGTTCAGAACTAGCAGAGATGTAGCGTTTTGAAATTAGCAGCAGTGATATGCCATTTTCTTTTGAATTATTTATTGCTTTCCATATCAGTTAATTGCCTTTATAAACAGTAATACCCTAATATAGTCATTTGGAAATAATAAACCATTGTGTTATTATTTGTAGCGTTGTTTTTTTTTATTTTGTATATTTTTTACTTTTGTATAGTTATACTGGATTTTTTTACTTTCACTTACCTATGCATGAAATGTAGAGTAAGCGAAAGTTTTGTGAACGTGATAATTTCCGAATTACAGTTTTCACGTTTTAGAGTCCACAAATAGTCAAGGCCTCCCAGAAAGGTCTGGGTGTGTGTCCGTATGTGATAAGTTTTGCTTGAAAACGATAATTTAAGTTAAAAAATGAAATTTCATATTTAAGGAGGGTTAAGCATGAGATGTTAAGCAACTTTTTCATTAAAATCTACCAACCAAATAAATATACCGTTAGAAAGTTAAATATTAAAAAAACACAAAATTGTATAAGTTAACAGAATTGACGAAAAGCCGATAAAACTAAACCACTGTCGAAGATAATAATAAAATATATTATTTAATAAAACACGCGTCTCTATTGAAACTCGATGTAATTAATTCTTTAACAATTTATTTTCATCTCTAAATGTATTTAAAAAATCTTTAATTGATTTTAACATCGGAAGTAGGTGAAAGACGTGTTTTGTGCTCACCAGATTTTTAATTATAATAATATATTAACATAAAGTACTCTTTGTCATAATTCAAAGTATTCAAAGTTTTATGAACGATATCTTGAAACTTCAATTTATATATTATTTAAGGTTCTTAAAAGGATAAGTGAATAAAAATTGATCTTTTTTATTATATTTTAAAATAGTAAAATGCTCAAAATATAGTTTTATCTTATCTACAAAGTTCTCCTACCGTTACAGGTTCAGTATTTTGTTAGCGAATGTGTTGACACAAAATATTGCTTTAGTTAGTCAGTAGACAAATAATAATCCTACGAAAGATAAGAATAGGTTTTTCACTATCAGTATTCCGGAAGCCTGTTGACCTTTCAAAACGTTTCTGACATGCTAATATTCTTTTCTATTTTCCTTTGTAAAACTTCAATATTTGAATTTTCTTCAGTTTCCACAGACAGACACAATGAGATATCTTGGCTTTACATTCGACACAAAAATGACATGGGACACAGATATAAAAAAGACTAAAGTTTTTATTATTGCTATATCCAAGACGTTCAAAATTAACATTTAAATATAAAATTAACACTTAGCTATACGTAATGAGGAATATGTGTTCTTAATAGCATAATTATAGTGTTCCTTTTGCCTGTACTGGAAAATACAAAAAATCAACATTTAAGCACTGTCAAATTATTTTAATCAGAATAAAACCTACATGATTTTTATGTCCATTTAATTTTACATCGATATAGGGAGTTAAACAAAAAAAAACTTAGAGCCGTTTTTGAGTTAATCGGTCAAAATTCATGGTATAAAGTAGGACTTCGGCCAGCCGATTTCAGTGAAAAAGTAGCTGTAACATCTCAGGCGTATATTTGTCTCAAATAATAAGTTTTAATTTTGTATAATTTTTTCGTGCTGGACTTACCACACACAATCACACCTTTTTGCAGGGCCTAGTTCGGTTTTTTTTAATTTAAATATTCTAATGATTTCAAATTCCATGTACGAAATCCAGCCTACATGTTGACAGACATACATGGAGACTATTTCGATGAATAAAAAAAAAAGTTCAAGTTTTGTTTTTATTTTTTGTTTAAACCCTGTTATTTTATGGAATCGTAAAAATATATGTTAGTTTAAGACCCTTGCCATTGTTTTATTAAGAGACCAACTGTTTTTTTTCACTATAATACTGGCAAGATATGTTCATAAAATATAAATATATCATATTTTACAGATCGTTTTATTATAGAGGTAAAATAAATCCAACCAACTAAAGGAGGGCAGAGATAAGACAATATTTCTCCGTCTGAGAATATAATCTTGGATCTCTGCAATCCAATGAAGGCTTATTTCTATTCCCAACTCAATATTGCTCTCTTCTTTAAGAAATAATGTATAATACATTTCTTTTCTTGCTATATAAATCTTTAACTTTAGAAAACATTTTATTTCTTCTTGTATTTTTACTTTCATTTTTCGGTGTATGAAATATATAAGACAAAGTACAAATTTTAATTTCGAGTTTTCACCGAAAATACACGTTTTAGGATCTTCTGAGTCCAGTTGGATATCGGATCTGTTCAACAGAGACAAGTTGAGAATTATTGAAAGATACTTCAGGGCAGGAAGGTTCACAACGAAGGGAGAAAGTTATTTGATGGGGTATTTTGGAGTTTATTTTAATTATTTAATTTTGGCACTATTGTTCACGGTCTTTGATGTGGGTCTGAAGGATTTTTGGAGCAGTAATGGGATCGATTTTTTCTGACAACAACCAAATGTCATCAGAAAGTAAAGATTGGTTGGGCTATCAGCTGTTTATACTGTTGAAAGAATGGGTCATTCGGAATCCAACAGCCTTGAGGAACACTAGTATACTGAGTAAAAAGTGAGGAATAGAAACTATTGCGGTTTACTTTGAAATATATGTCGGAGACGTAGGAGTAGATTATGAGAAAATATGTGGACGATCGTACCTCATGTGTTGCCGGATAATAGAATTTGAGATAGTAATTAGTTTGTAATTAAAATAATTAGTTCGCGTCTCGGTAGCGGGGGGCTTTTATCTGTTTAACTTGACATTAATTCCCATTCTCACCCCCATGAACCTTCAAAAATCAGAAAATAGGCTGGAGGAAGAAATTAACGGATTTCGTAGAGCAATCCTGGTTTCCAGACTCGGTCAAAGGCCTGTTCTACGTCAAAATGCTCCCGTGCAGAGGAGATAACGTCTATTACAAGATATTGTTACTAGATGGTAGAGTAGTAAGTTCGGAATCCACTTTTGGTCTGGGATGATGTGATGACTCGATCAAAGTTCAAGAAAAAAATACAATATCATGGCATATTTAACGTAAAATAAGACATACTAATATTTTTTTTATTCACGTAAATGTTTCTTTTGTAATTATTTTTATTATGGCATAAAAAAAAAATCAACTTATAATCCCAAATTGTCACACTACTACCTCCAATCGCGATTTAAGTATTTTGGTATGAACAATTTCCAAATAATTTAAATGTCCGTATTACAAAAATATGGTACGGGCGGGCAACACGCGACTTACACTTACCTCTGCTGTTAAAATCAATTAGAGAGAGTCAAAAGACAATTTATTTTGAGAAAAGTTTAAAGTTAATTTTAAAAAAAATAATAATTTTATGCATTTTTGTCGGAAACATATGATTTAGATTAAATAATATAACAATATAAAATTGTTTGTATAATAATCAGTTAAAGTTTAAGCCCTATTTGTCACTTTACGGATTTGTATATAAGATCATATTTTTTCTAAAATCTTTCAGCTTTCTTACGGTATGTGTTAACGCGAGTTCGTAGTTATGAAAAACATTGAATGGAGAAAATGAATGGATGGTTTTTCTTAATACACTTACAATATATTCGTTATTTTTTATTTAACAACCCAAATATTCACTAGAAATAATTTATATGGCAGAAAAAGTTGTCAGGTCAGATGATAATATTTAGTATGTTATCAAGTACATTAAATCTATCTTGTAAAAAAATCAATAATGATAAGCAAATAAAAAAAATTGGCTGTGGATCCGCCAATAGTTGTAACAAACCTACACTTTTAATAATATAAAATTAACACTTAGCTATACGTAATGAGGAATATGTGTTCTTAATAGCATAATTATAGTGTTCCTTTTGCCTGTACTGGAAAATACAAAAAATCAACATTTAAGCACTGTCAAATTATTTTAATCAGAATAAAACCTACATGATTTTTATGTCCATTTAATTTTACATCGATATAGGGAGTTAAACAAAAAAAAACTTAGAGCCGTTTTTGAGTTAATCGGTCTAAAATCTTTCAGCTTTCTTACGGTATGTGTTAACGCGAGTTCGTAGTTATGAAAAACATTGAATGGAGAAAATGAATGGATGGTTTTTCTTAATACACTTACAATATATTCGTTATTTTTTATTTAACAACCCAAATATTCACTAGAAATAATTTATATGGCAGAAAAAGTTGTCAGGTCAGATGATAATATTTAGTATGTTATCAAGTACATTAAATCTATCTTGTAAAAAAATCAATAATGATAAGCAAATAAAAAAAATTGGCTGTGGATCCGCCAATAGTTGTAACAAACCTACACTGTAACAAACAGTATAAAATGGGTATTGATAATTTAATGGCCACAAAACATCCAGATACGAAACATTCGCGCGACATGGCGTTGCGTTAACTCGGCACGCATTACGCCTAATGGTGTCAGATAGATTTATCGATATTATATTTATCATAAAATGTTTGGCTTGAACCTCGCAAAGGTGATTTGGAGGAGACAGGAAAATGCTGTGAAGGCAATTAATCGATTCCTCGAATATCTGATAAGAATCGATTGCGAGCCATGTTTGTTGTTCCTCTTATCGGTAATTTTACTTCCTCCATTACTTTATCTTTTTTTCCCTGTTATTTATTACCAAAAAAAATATTGCTTTAATTTTTCGTAATTAAAAACCATTTTTTTATACCGATAACTGTTTAAAGCCCATTTTTTGGACAAATATCAGATTTTAAGTGGAATTTTGGCGAAATATAACTGTTTATTATTAAAAATTGTTAATTTATCTACTCCACAATAAGTGTCATCAAAAATCGTCTTGTGGAAATATAAAATGCTATAAAATAAAGTCATAAATTACGTTACCGAACATGAGCCTGACAACAAAACTGAATTATCAGTATTTGAATCGGAAGAGGATAATTAAGCAATGAATGTTTGTTCCTACTTTAATTTTTGAGTATTACTTTATGCTCTGAATACAAGTTTTTAATCTCAGAAAGTGTACTGTGCATGCTTTTCTTGCTTCCTTCGACTTTTGGCGAGTAAGTAAAATAATAATTGAAAAAATGTGGTGCGGACAACTCAAGACTATCACTGAATTCGGTTGTTAAAACCAATTTATAAGTTAATAAATAGAATTAAAAAAGGTTTAAAGAAATAAATAATATAACAATATAATTTTTTTATCTACAACAAACAGTTAGTTTTATCCGCTTTTCATCACTCTCCATTACATTTTACAACTTTTTCTATAATATAATATTATTCCTACAATCTAAACTGTATATTATACATCTATATTACTGTCCTTATCTTCGAAACACCAAAAATTACATTAAAAAATCTGGTGCGGGCAACATACGACTTTCACTTACCTCCGTTTTTAAAATCGATTAAAGAATTTTCAAATACAGTAAGAGATCAAAATGAGTGAAACCATTAAAGAATTAGTTAAATGGAATTTCTATAGAAACGTGTGTTTTATTAAAAAATATATTATATTATTATCTTAAAATAATCGTTAGTTTTGTCTTATTTTCATCACTTGAGTATAAGATTTTTTCTTAAAATCTTTAGCTTTCCAACGGTATATCATACATGTATATTACTGCTCTTAAGTTCAAAAACGAAAAATTGCATTAAAAAAATATTTTTTCTGTTTTCTCCTTTAGTTGGGTATCGATTTTATTCAATTTATATATTTACCTGTTTTTCATCAGCGTTAACAAGATAATATAGTTATTTTTATGAATCTACAAAATTAAAGGTACTTTAGGGAAAGAAAATTTAAAATATCGGCATTTAAGGCCTGCCAGACCATTTTAATCGAATAAAACCTACATGATATGAAAGCCCATTAAATTTTACATCGATATGGCGAGTTTAATCAAAATCGTCGGAACCGTTTTCGAGAAAATAGAAAAAAGGTGAAAATGCATGGTATAAAGTGCCTCTTCTGGTAAGCCATTTTGATGAAAAAAGTTTTGTGACGTCTCGGGCGTATAGTTGTCTTAAATATAAATTTCAGTTTCATAGGACTTACCGTTTCCGCCCGGGAGTTACCACACACACACACCTTTTTGCGGGACTTGGTTATTTGGACTCAGGGGACCCTAAAACGTGATTTCCGTTGAAAACTGGAATTCGAAAATTTTCACGATCGCAATACTTCCCCTTACTATATATAGTAAGTGAAAGTAAAAATAATTTTGTTCATATCTCCTTTAGTTCATTATGAAATTCCTTCAACTTGAATATTTAGCCGTTTTTATCAATCCTAATAAGATGATATAGGTAATTTTTTTATCCATAAAATTGAAGATAATTTAGATGATTAAAATATCGGCATTTAAGCTCTGTTGGCGTAACATATCGGGCTTATTGTAAAAAAAACGAAATAGTAAAAAAAAAAAAAAAATAAAATAAGTTGAAGGAGTAATGCATTACTACCATAAAATTAGCACTATAAGTTCCTGTTTCACCAAAAAAATTAACTCCTTTCATTAAATTATTGGTTAATTTTGTAACTCATAGGTTAACAAAATTACTATCTAGAGTGAGAGGGCCAAGAATCATATCATTTTAACCCACCTACCGCGTAATCGAAACTGCATCGTATCACTTCGATGTGTCAGTGCTACCATTCCCTACCTCTCTCGGTCTCTTTGATAACTATCTTAATCGATATAAAATTATATATAATATATATTATCGATACAGTTATTAATAAGATAACTATATTAATCGATTTAAAATTATCTGTTTCTCTCTCTTCATCCCCTGAGAATATTCTTTCAAATTAAAGCTTATCAAATATGCATTGAGCTGGAGCCTATTTATCGGACTATGAAAGGCCCAAGTTTCCGCCAGCCAAAGTGATTGCAAATGTCAACCTTCATGAATGCGAAATATCCAAGATAGGAAATCAATATCCACCGAAGCATATCTCATTTATTATTCACCTGATATCTTATTGATATTTCGCTTATACCGCGATAGTTTTCAATATTTTAAAAGATGTAAGCATTAAAAAAATAGTGCAACAAGTCCTTGCATTTAGAATGATTGAAAATTTATGCTGGTCTTTTTTATATCTTGTTTTTATAAAAATTAAATAGTGACGATATAGTGAGTATGCGACATTTTCACTAACCAACAGTTATTAACCTGATTATTTGTAGTTCTTATTAAAATATATATTTCTGATGAATTTTTAGTTGAATTTTCATTTACTTTCACTTGCGGGATATGAAATATATATTATTGGAAATATTGCGATCTCTAAAATTTTGAATTAGTCTTTTCCCTGGAAATACACATTTTAGGGTCCCTCAAGTCCAAATGTTACTACTGATTCTCCGGATCATAGGGTTGGATTGATCTTAAAAGTGGGTACCCGTAATTGGGGGAAAAACCTGGCGGCTTCGCGGGATTTAGGCTTAATCACCTCATTGCATCTGCCATTGGCCTAGAAACAGTAGGAAAACTGAACCCAAGAGTCTTCATGAGTTTTAGAGGACAGGTTTTTATTTTATTATATTTTATTTTTTTAATGGAAAAAAGTAATATGTACCCAGATTTTTTAAATGTTTTATTAAGTTGAGATCTTATTAGGCCAAAATAAAAAATCTCCTAAATGTACCGCTTATAATATTTTGGAAAGGAAGGACAGCTTGTTTGTACAATGGCTTTGCCAACAACAATAACTCCACATCAGATTAAAAAATTTGAAATTCCAGCAGCGTCGCCCCTCGCTCAAGCTGAAATTGATTTTAGATTGTTATGTTTACATTCTGCGGATTACTTATCAGAACGGATGTTGGAATAATTAAATCTTTCTGAATCGTATGTAAATTTCCTTGTGTTTATCTTCTTATTATTTTTAATTTTTAATGGAGCTAAAAAACGTGAAAGGCTATCCTTGTTCTTTAAATGACAAAGTGTATATTTAAAAAATAAGATATGGAAAGTCGAGGGTCACCTGTCGTGTAGTGGCCCTGGTTAACAGCCTTCTAATCACAAGGTCGGAGGTTCAATCCCGGCATTTAGCGCTAGGATTTTTTTCTAATTTAGCAAAAAATCCTTGGTTATCTCGTCCTTTCTACGGCCCGTTAAATGATGTGTATTTGTTGAAGATAATTTTTTTTTTTTTACTCTTTAATTTTATTCGCACCTGTAATAAATCAAACAGCAACAGGACCCAGTGGTGCATCCTCCTGACATTCAAAAAGAAACTATTATTTCAGGCTAGCAGGTCCTTCATCCCACTCCTTTTCACTCTACGCCGAGTTATGTCATGGATGTATGTTGTAGCCATATTTTGAACAGATTTGTTAAATTTGTATTATGTCCTGAAATCGTTCGTAATTCATTGTAATGTGGTTCGTTGTTATTGGAATATGTAAGTTAAAGGGTTTCGTTATAGTTCCCTCAAATTTAATAGATGTATTTTTATATATATATATATATATATATATATATATATATATATATATATATACCGTACCTCCCCGTATATTTAGTTATTTGCTTTTTTGGTTTTTAAACTATTTCAAACATTTAAAAATTTCGGGAGGTGTGATGATCATATCAGATATGTTTTTGGTTCTTTTAAACTAAGATGTTAAAGGGCCTGTGAAATCTGGTTCAACAGGACGTTTAGTTGATATTAAAGCGCTGGATTATTTGTGCTTTAGATAGAGAGGGATACAGTTAAAATGTATCTAGAGTATATAGAGGGTAAACATGGAACCTAAGTACATGGCATTACAAAGGCTTTGGTCCATTTAATTGGCGTTCAGTAACGAGGGATCAGCTAGAACAGGCTGCTTCATCTACTCAGCTTATCTGTATGGAGGGCTATCTCGTTCGCGAACGTTTATGTTCACCAAGGCTTGATTACTTTGCCAGCTTACACAAACCTTGTCAACAGGTTCCGGGGTTTAATGATTTGGAGAGTAGGTATTATTATTCAGATTTTCTTTTACACGTTTATTGATTACAATAAATAACATTTATAATAAGTTAATAACAAATTAAAAAAATGTCCTCACCTGTAGCATAGTGATTATCATATGCCCAAGCTTGCTGGTTCAATCTCGCAGCTGGACCTAGGATTCCATTAAAAAATCCTAGGTCTTCCTATTGGTTTAAATTAAATTAAATTGTAATTAATCTGTTAACATAAATGGTTAGTTGTTATAAATCTATTAACTAACATTGTTATTAATTATTTCGGGGGTTACCTGTAGCTGGGCGGCTAGCATATCAGCATCCGTTCAAATCCGCATGTGGCTTTAGGATATTTTAATGGGAGTAAAAAATCCTTAGTTATGCCGTCCTTCGGAGAGGACGTAAAAGGTGGTCTCGAGCCTGTGCGAAAGGACCCTATCCTAATTAAACCTGGATAGGCAAAATTTAGGACTCGCACTGTAGCATCGTCCGATTAGCCACAGTAGCATAAATGTGAGGGTAAATAAAGAAAAGAAAAAAACCAAACTCCTCAATGTTTTTATTTTATTATTATTAATTTTAATTTACAACTGTATTAGTTAACACATCAAGTAAATCAGCCAGCAGAGAAAATAAATGAAAAAGACATGAAGAGAAAATTCCCATTGGCAGCACCCCATTAATTAAACAAAACTAGAAGTTCTCGAGGCCATCTCCTTTTATCCAGGAAGCAAGGGTTGAAACCAGTGGGTTAGAGTGGGAGAGGAATTTGTCATGGAAGGATTGATACATGGTGCTAGCCAAATCAGCTACATATGGATACATATGGAGCATTAAGGTCTTTATGTTTGTGTTCATTCGTCACAAAGTTAGCAGCATTCAGGATTTTTTATTGTAAGGATTGAAGACGGGAAGAATTTTATGGTTTAGTAGAGCCCCAAAACTCAACTCCTTAAGTCCAGAGAGGCATTATGATGGTGATATAAATGAGCCTTTTTTAGATAAGTGTAAGGTTAGAGCGTCTGTCCAGTGAGTGTTGAAGTAAGCGAAAGCGACGGGCAGTTTTT
Organism: Piezodorus guildinii; assembly: GCA_023052935.1. Taxonomy (NCBI): domain Eukaryota; kingdom Metazoa; phylum Arthropoda; class Insecta; order Hemiptera; family Pentatomidae; genus Piezodorus; species Piezodorus guildinii. Next base: position 93,038,398 of record CM041294.1, read on the forward strand.
TGTCGTTTCAGTCTTGTGTGCGGATTCCATGTTAGACGTTTGTCAAGTAGGAGTCATAGACAGCGAATCTGTCCAATCGGGAAAAGCGGGACATTATTAAAGGACACTGTAGGACAGGATGTCATAGGCTCAATGTTATTTACAAATATTAAATAAAACCCGACTTATACCTCTTACTTATGGCATATTTGTTGGAAATTTAGCACTAAGGCAACTCAACAGCCTCGGAGCTCGACATAACCATCAGCCGTTTTGTTTCCAAATCGTGGTCAAATAAAGATGCTCTTTGGCCTGAGGCGTAGGCTGTGGGTGATGTATAATATGCAACTGGAGATAATTATTTGAGAAAATTTTGATTTTATATAAACGGATAGAACTAGTAATTGTACCTAATACTTTTGATCGTTAGATCATTTGCTCTACTATAAATGTTTCTTTGAAACTGAATTTAATTCTTGGAGCATTTTTTAACTCTTGCGTTATTAACTTCATGTTAATCAATTTGTAACGAGTTTCTATTTTCCGCTGTAATTTAATTTTTTTTCTGTTTAAGTGAATTTAATATTTATCCTATCAACTATTTACGTTGTCACTATTTAGAGATTGAAATAGATCGTTAAAGAAGTAATTACATTTAGTTTCAGTAGAAACATGTGTTTTATTAAATAATCTTTTATATTATTATCTACAACGGCTTTTAATCACTCTCCGTCAACTTTTAAAATTTTGAGTATTAGATAACATTTATTCTAAGACCATCAGCTTTCCAACGGTATATTATACACCTGTATTACTATTTTTGTGTTCCTTAAACAATTAACAAAAATAATTGTTTTCTGTTTTCTCTTTTAGTTATATATCGAATTTGTTCAATTTATATATTTATCCCTTTTTTATTGATGCTAACAAGATGATTTGCTTTAATTTTTTTCTATCTACAAAATTAAAGGATCTTTAGAGGAAGAAAATTGAAAAAAATCGTCATTTAAGCCCTGTCAGACTATTTTAATCAGAATGAAACCTATATGATATAGAAGCCCAATTAATTCCACAGCGATAAAGGGAGTTTAATGAAATTTGTTTGAGCCGTTTTCGAGAAAATCCTAAAACGGTCCAAAAAGTATGGTATAAAGTTTCTCTTCTGGCCCGCCGATGTTGATGAAAAAGTTGCTATTACATCTCGGGCGTATAGTTGTATTAAAATATGAAATTTCAGTGTTATAAAAGTTATCGTTTTCGAGCTAGACTAACCACACACACAGACCTTTTTGCGTAATTGGTAATATTGGGTTGATGCAAAATTAATGCAGGTTTCCTCTATTGCAATATCTTAATTCCAATTGTGTAAACAAAGCTAATCCTAACATTGATCATTATTATACCAAAACAAACCTTATCTAATACCCCCTCTTTCACCATGAATTTGTTTAGTAAAATCGTTTTGTTCAGTGTGTTCAAAGGTCTTGAATCGAAAATGTCAAAGTGCGATTTTCGTCAAATTTATTTTTACGAATTTAAATTAGGGCGCAGCGCTGCGCAAACGGCTCGTAATATTAATGAAGTGTGGGGTAAGGGGGCTATTAATGAGTGCACGGTGCAGCGTTGGTTCCAGAAGTTTCGCAGAGGAGATTTCGACCTCGAAGACAAGGAAGGTCGGGGCCGTCATCTTGCTCTGGACAACGACCAGCTGAGGTCAAAAGTGGAAGAAGACCCAACCAAAACCACACGAGAAATGGCGGCGGAACTCGGAACTCAAAAATTGCAACGTCTTTGCCCAGCATTGATGAATCGGAAGGGGCCGATCCTGCTCCACGATAACGCCAGACCACACGTTGCACAACCAACGCTTCGACGACTGCACGAGTTGGGCTACGAAGTTCTCCAACATCCGCCTTATTCACCTGACCTCTCTCCTACAGACTTCCACTTTTTCAGGCATCTGGACAACTTTTTGAGGGAGAAAAATTTTCAAAACCAGGACGACATTGAAAATTCTTTTCGTGATTTCATTGAGTCCAGGGATTCGGATTTTTTTTCTGGTGGAATAAGAAAGCTTGTTGAACGTTGGCAAAAGTGCATTGATTCAGATGGAAATTATTTTGATTAAATATATATGGTTAAAGTAAAGATATGGCGTATTTACAATACCTACTAAAAACCTGCATTAATTTTGCATCAACCCAATATGAACCCAGGGGATCCTAAAACATTTATTTCCGTTGAAAACTTGAATTCGAATATTTTCACGATCGCAATACTTTCCCCTACTTTCATTTCATATGAAAATGCTGCGGGTGCTAGGACATACCGAACCGTGTCGCATGAGGCGGTGCAAGTCCTCGCCGGAGCAGTACCTCCAGAGCAGACCTAGTTCTGCAGGAGGATGAATTGAGGCACATGTTTAAGAGGGCAGGCTCAGCAGGCCTGCCAGAGTATCTAAAAGTGGAAATTGACGAGGAACCCAGAAACTGGAAAACCGTTCTCCGGGAGGACACTATAGAAAAGTGGAATCGTAGGCGGATGACATCTCAAAAGGGCGCTATCTTAAGAAAATACTTTCCCACTGTCCAGTCTCAGTTAGGAGCAAAATGGGTCCTCCCGGACTACTGGGTTACGCAATTTCTCACAGGTCATGGGGGCTTATATCGATCCCTTATGACCTAGCTTTGGAGTACTAGAGTCTACTGAGCATATCCTGTCAACTTTCAACCCCAATGGATCAGGCTTCTAAGAAAAACCGGACTCCACGTCCTATCAGAGAACGAATTTCCTCAGCTGGTGACTAAAAGAAACTACCCGTTCTACAAAGATCGGGAGAAGACCAGCGGGAAGAATAGAAGACAGAGAAGGTGCTCCTCAAGGTTAACAAATTGTAAGACGGACTACCTTTAAGAATATTGTTGGCAACGTTAACTTGCTGGTACAACTGGCGACTAGACGTTGTCACAAGCCGTGTTGCATATTATTCAAGGAAGGGTGTTTAAATAAATAAAGGAAAGTGAAAGTAAAAAGACTCATCTAAATAATTATTCTCCTATTTTGAACTAAGTATACCTCCATTTTGATGATAGATCAAAGCCGAAAGAAGTGTTGGCTCGAGCTGTGCCCACGTGGCTCCAGGCTATTTCGGTCCAATAAACAATCGGTTCCTTCCTTCTACCAGAGCTTAGATATCTCTTCCTTCTTGTAATCTTATATTAATGATAGTATGGGTCTAATTCGATTAATCGAATCAATAATTGTTTATAATCATCTTTCTCATAACTTATTTTTAATTTTAAACAAATCTGATATGAGTAACACACGACTTTCATATACCTCTGTTGTTATAATCGATTTAAGAATTTGTGACATGGATTATCGGTTTTGGTCTAGAGGTCCTTAATTTTTTTTTTTTAAATAAAAAAAACAAAAGAAAATCCATAGGTACAAATGTTGAAATGATTTATTTTCTTCGAAACGTGAAAGACGTGAGATGTAATGTAATAAGAGATGTAATTTGATAGTAATTTAACAGTAATAACACCAACGCTGAAATTTATATAAAATAATATAATATCGGCCCCTTCTTTGCCAGACAAACTAAAAGAAATAATCACCAAAAGTACTGAGGACATCCTCGGTATTACGGTAGAGACTGACTTAAAAATGGTGGATTCCATTATTTCATTAATTATCACGAAAAATTTATTTTAACAACAGAACTAAGTAAAAGTCGTGTGTTGCGCGCACCGGATTTAAAAAAAAAAAAAAAAACTTTGAAATTTACTACTGTAATACTCTGACACCAATTTTTTCATCAAAATCGAATGACCGTATGTGCTACTGTATATTGTATAGAAGAATTCCCCTAAAATAAATAAAAAATTAGGATGTATATAATTTTATATAAAATATCTATATTAATATATTTATAAATTTGATAATGCAAAGAAATTTTGAAGGGAAGCGTTATTAATTTTGAGGTTACCTGTTGCGTTTTAGCGGCGACCTGTTGGGAAATCCCATGCGCCATACTTCAACTTAAGATTGTTGCTTCAAATAGCATTTTATCCTCAATATTTTTTTAAAAGTTACTTATTAAGTAATTGATAGTTATTAATTAATTATCAACTTATTAATTACAAACTTCTGGTTAAAACAAAATCTTGTACGAGCAACACACGATTTTCACTTACCTCTGTTGTAAAAATCAATTTTTTTAAAGATTAAAAAGGGTGAACGAATTAATTATTATGCGTTTTATTAAATAGTCTAAACTATTATCTACAACAATCAGTTAGTTTTAGAGGCTTTTCATTACTTTCTATTAACTTTTACGATTTTGTTTATAAGATAATATTTTTTTCTAAAATTCTTATCTTTCCAACAGTATATGATACCCTGGGTGGCTAGCGTAACAGCCTCCCATGCCAAAGGTCACAGGTTCAAATCCGCAGGTGGTCCTAGGATTTTTTAATAGGAGTAAAAAATCCTTAGTTTCGCCGTCCTTCGGAGGGGCATTAAAAGCTGGTCCCGAGCCTGTGCGATGTCAGTTACTCGTTAAAGATCCCTATCCTAATAAAACCTGGATAGGCAAAATTTAGGACTCCCACTGTAGCATCGTCCGATTAGCCATAGTAGCATAAAGTGACGTTAAATAAATAAAACAACAAATAAAAAAAAGTATATGATACGTCTATTATATTATATAATGTTCTTATGTTTAATAACACGAAAATTGCAAAAAACAACAACATTTGCTGGCTCTTTCTTTTAAGAGAAAAGTTAATCAAATTCGTTCAAACCATTTTTTAACAATACTAACAAGATGAAATAGTATATTTTGAAATATCAAGCCCTGTCATATTGTTTCAGTCATAATCTAACCTACATTATATTAAATATCGATATATCGAGTTTTATCAAAGTCGTTATGAACATAAAGTAGCTTATTTGGGTTGCCATTTAGTTGAATATGTTGCCTATAGTTGAGGCATATGGGGCTACAAGAAAAATGATTTTTTTTTTTTTTTTTTTTTTTTTTTTTTTTTTTTTTTTTTATATACAGTTTTATACAACATTTCGTTTTCGAGCTAGTCTTTGTTATTTGTAAACTTATTTACATCCAAATTTTATATTTATTTTAGGGAAATCCTCCTATACAGTATGAAGTAGAACTTTCGGTTATCAGATTTTGATGAAAAAGTTGGTATAAGTTTAGTAAAGTAGAAAATTTAAAATATTAAAAAAAAAAAAATCTGGTGCGAGACTTTTACTTACCTCCGTTGTTAAAATAAATTTTTAAATACTTTTAGAGATTAGAATAAATCGTTAAAGAATTAATTACATTGAATTTCAGTAGAAACATGTGTTTTATTAAATGATCTATTATATTATTATCTACAACAATTTAGTTGGTTTTATCGGTATTTCATCAATTTTCGTTAACTTTTACAATTAAATGCATATGATAACATTTATTCTTAGATCATCAGCTTTCCGACGGTTCATGATACATCTGTATTACTTTGTTGTGTTCCTTAAACAATTAACCGAGAAAAAAAAATTATTTGCAATTTTCTCCTTTAGTTAGATATTAAATTCGTTCAAATTATATTTCTTCGTTTTTTATCAAAGGCAACAAGATATGTTTTATTTTTTCGAATCTACAAAATTAAAGGTACCTTAGAGAGAAAATTGAAAAATTGTCATTTAAGCTCAGTCAGACTATTTTAATCAGAATGAAACCTAGATGATATAGATGCCCAATAGTGGGGGACAGCTAAACGTACCTCCGTACAATAGTAAATGCTCATTATTATGTCTCCAACTATACCTTGCACCACGACCTTAATGTTCCATTTATTTCAGACCTAATTCCATCCAAATTTTCCAAATTCCACCAGAACCTCATTCATCATCCTAATCCTCTAGCTCAATCCCTATCCAGCTCCACTCATCCATACAACCCACCTTGAAGGTTGAAACGGCAGTGGCCCCGCGACCTTTTGTAAATATATTGGAGTTCTAGCACTGGCTAGATTCTCCACTTAATGTGATGTATGTATGAGTGTGTGTATGTGTATATAGGTATAAGTGAATTCTTGACTTTATTGTATTGATACATTATTGTGTATATATATTATACAGACCTTTTTGCGTGACTAGTTTATTTGGACTGAGGTTACCCTAAAACGTTTATTTCCGTTGAAAAATAAATTCGAAAGTTCAATATATTTTTAAACCTTATTTCATTAAATCCATTATTTTAGGACTTAGCTGTCCAGAAAAGTTTTGACTTGGTATTAATGAAGCCATTTTTCTCATACTTCAGGTACTTAAACTACACAAAGCCTCGGAGATGAAATGTTTCGTCCTTGTGCGGCGGTAATTGAGTGTACTAAAATACTTTTTACGAGTGCTCATTAAACTGCCTTCCTCTGCCGCCTTCTTTATAAAGATTCTTTTCTAGTTTTGTCTTAAAACTCCTCTTTTCCTTTCACTTACCTATATATGAAATATATAGTAAAAGAATGCATTGCGATCGTGAAAATTTTTGAATTCTGATTTTCTACGGTAATACACATTTTAGGGTCCCCTGAGTCAAAATAATCAAGTCGCCTGAAAACCAAAAACCGTAATAAACTCAAATTTTATATATAATGTAACTATAAACCCGAGATGTTGCAGGAACTTTTTCATCAACATCAACTGACCAGAAGAGCCCCCTTTATACCATGCAATTTCACCTTTTTAAGAATTTTCTCAAAAACGGCTCTAACGATTTATCATATCAAGTAAGTTTTATTCTGATTGAAATAATCTGACAGTGCTTAAATGCCGATATTTTCTTCCTCTAAACTACCTTTAATTTGGTACATTCCAAAAGATTAAACATATCATTTTAATGACATTGATAAAGGACGGCTAAATATGCGAGTTGGACCAATTTCATGACCAACGAATGGATAAGAGCAAAACTATTATTAAACGTAATTTTTGGCTTACTAATAATAAGAACAGGTTTTATTCTGATTAAAAGAGTCCAACAGGGCTTAAATGTCGATATTTTAATTTGTCCTCTAAGTTACCTTCAATCTTATATATTTAGAAAAATTACCCACCATCTTATTAGCATTGATAAAAAACGGATAAATATTCAAGTCGAACGAATTCAATATATAGGAGAAAAGAGACAAATTATACAAATTAGACAAATTCTATTTATTGGAAGGAATTAGTCCGGGTGGCGGTCATTAAATGAAACAACTAAATAGTTTCAACTATTTTATTGTTTGCCAACGTTTCGACCCCCTTTGTGGGTCATCATCAGGGCTAAAAAGATACAAAAGAATATAATTTCAATGACATTACATACAATATTATATAACCTATTTAGCTAGAGAACGTCGGTATTGAAAAAATAACAGAAGAACTGTATATGTAAAAAAAAAAAAAACTTAATTAAAATACAATGACCATATTACAATAATGAAAGTGTTATACAGAAAAAATAAAAATGTTCACTAAACAAAATTTACACAGGTATCAATAATTTACTTGAAATATAAAAATATGAAGTAGAGTGGAGATACGTACCGCATGGTGGGAGAATGGAAACTAGGTACTGTTTGGTAGATGGGGGGTAGGTAGGATGGAAAATACGTAGGAAAAGGTGGAATGGAAAATACGTACTGATTTATGGACAGGGCCTGACAACAATGACTAAAATTCTTAATACTACCATACAAAGAATCAATGAAATTTAACTTATGATTATAATAATGATACAGGATAAAAAATTATGATTTAATTCTTGAAATATCACCTATATAATAGTAAGAACAGTGATGGAAGATGTATATGGAGAAAAACTGACTGTACCTCCCAACTAAATCATCCCTAATTCTGTTTTAGGTATCCAAAGATAACAGGGTGGAAAAAATAATAATGGAACATTGTAAAATACATTAATTGACAAATCTTACAGGTTGATAAAAAAATTAAATAAACATAAATACAAGTTGGAATAAATTGAATAGTGAAGACATTTAGAAAATTTTAAATACATAAACAAAACAAAATAAATACATATATAGAATTATATGGATACCTAAAATAGATTTAAAAATATTAATAAAAACCAACAAACAATACTAATGAAAAACAAAACAATATATATGTATATATATTATATATATTAAAATATATATATATTAAAAAGTACGTGGACGACCTCTTCCTTATAATAAACCCAGACAAAATCCCCGATATCCTAAAATCGTTTAATTCATATGATCCACGCCTCCGTTTTACCGTAGAAAGAGAAAACAACTTGACAATTCCCTTTTTAGACTTACTTATCACTAGAAATACTGACGGTTCTATTTCAACTGACTGGTACACCAAATCCACCTATTCCGGTAGACTGCTCAACTTCTTCTCCCAACACCCATATCATCAGAAATTAAATGTTGCCAAGAATCTCTTCCACCGTTGCCTATCCTTGTCTGATCCAAAGTACCATCCTAATAATATTGAACGTATTAAAAAAATACTAACCTTAAACAGCTTCCCAAAAAAAGTCATTAAAAACCTTATAGATTCTTATAACACAAAAACCACCGTTACTTCCCCTACAATTCCCGACCATGATTCACCCATGATATTTTTATATAGATCCCTACCTTACATTCCGCACCTTTCTGAAAATATAAAAAAAAATCCTTAAATTTTCCTTACCTTCCTTAAAACTAGGACTAAAGACCCAGAACAAGCTTTCTCACCTCTTTACCAATACAAAAGACCCGATCACTCCTATATATCGTTCCAATATTGTTTATAAAATTTCATGTTCAGATTGTGATGTATCCTATGTAGGAGAAACCAAAAATTACCTAAAAACCAGAATATCGCAACATAAACTCTCCGTATCCTCTCGAAACCCTCTAGCCTCAAAACTTTCTGAAAACTCCATACATTTCAATCATTCCTTTAACTTTGACGACTGCTCCATTTTAGATTATGTTCCAAACCACAAGAAAAGACTAATCGCTGAATCCGTCCACATCCACCTCCAATCCAATCCTGTTAACCACAAAACCGATAAACAATGCATTTCCTCCACATATAGCCACATATTAAACTCTATTAAGTAGCATATTTTCTCTGTCTATCCCACCATATATATTGTTTTTGTTTTTCATTAGTATTGTTTGTTGGTTTTTATTAATATTTTTAAATCTATTTTAGGTATCCATATAATTCTATATATGTATTTATTTTGTTTTGTTTATGTATTTAAAATTTTCTAAATGTCTTCACTATTCAATTTATTCCAACTTGTATTTATGTTTATTTAATTTTTTTATCAACCTGTAAGATTTGTCAATTAATGTATTTTACAATGTTCCATTATTATTTTTTCCACCCTGTTATCTTTGGATACCTAAAACAGAATTAGGGATGATTTAGTTGGGAGGTACAGTCAGTTTTTCTCCATATACATCTTCCATCACTGTTCTTACTATTATATAGGTGATATTTCAAGAATTAAATCATAATTTTTTATCCTGTATCATTATTATAATCATAAGTTAAATTTCATTGATTCTTTGTATGGTAGTATTAAGAATTTTAGTCATTGTTGTCAGGCCCTGTCCATAAATCAGTACGTATTTTCCATTCCACCTTTTCCTACGTATTTTCCATCCTACCTACCCCCCATCTACCAAACAGTACCTAGTTTCCATTCTCCCACCATGCGGTACGTATCTCCACTCTACTTCATATTTTTATATTTCAAGTAAATTATTGATACCTGTGTAAATTTTGTTTAGTGAACATTTTTATTTTTTCTGTATAACACTTTCATTATTGTAATATGGTCATTGTATTTTAATTAAGTTTTTTTTTTTTTTACATATACAGTTCTTCTGTTATTTTTTCAATACCGACGTTCTCTAGCTAAATAGGTTATATAATATTGTATGTAATGTCATTGAAATTATATTCTTTTGTATCTTTTTAGCCCTGATGATGACCCACAAAGGGGGTCGAAACGTTGGCAAACAATAAAATAGTTGAAACTATTTAGTTGTTTCATTTAATGACCGCCACCCGGACTAATTCCTTCCAGTAATTCTCAACGGTCAACTAATTACATCCACAATGATAAAATTCTATTTATGTATTTGAACATAAGATCATTAATACAGATTTATAATATACTGCTGAAAAGGTCAAGATTAATATATACATACATATATATATATATATATATATATATATATATATATATATATATATATATATATATATATATATATATATATATTGGGTTGTTTCACATAAAATGTCCGCTTTTATAGTTTCTGAAATACATAAAGGATTTTGCAGATCTCTGTTGTTTTCTTCCGAATGTTTACATTTTTTAGTAATCAGTTACTAATCCTCTAACTTTGTACTATAAACATTAGCTTCCCAATCAATTACCCACTTTTTAGTATACCTCCAAATATGAACATGGAAACACGCGATTTTCGAGTCATATTTTTGTACGAGTTTAAACTCAGCCATTTAGCAGCTAAGGCCGCTAGAAATATTTGCAAGGAGTTTGGGGAAGGAAGTGTTAATGAACCGACCATTCGCTGTTGGTTTCCTAAGTTTTCAGCTGGGGATACCAACTTGGAAAACTTGCCCCGAGGAAGACCTCCGTCCGTAATAGACAACGATGTCCTCAAACATACAGTAGAAGGTAACCCCTACCAAACAGTTAAAAGACTCTCAGCACAACTAAATGCAAGTGCATCTACCGTTTCCAGATATTTAAATTGTATTGGGAAAGTAAAAAGCTCGATACATGGGTACCTCATGATCTCACTGAGCGCCATGTTTCAAAACATACCGTGCAAAAATTGAAAGAACTGGGCTACTAAGTTCTTCCGCACCCACCATATTCTCCCGACTTGTCTCCAACAGATTACCACAGAATTGAGACATCTTCGTCAAAGGAAAACTTTTTGAAAATGATGATCAAGTGAAAAGTGCGTTTTCAGATTTTGTTTCACTTCAAAGCTCAGAGTCTTTCAATACGGGATAAAAAAGTTGGTGTCACGTTGGGAAAAATGTGTATAAAAAGAAGGTAAATACTTCGAATAAAATTATCTTGTTTTCATATCGTATTTTTAATAAAAATCCTTTACCTTGAAAACGGACATTTCATGTGACACAACCCAATATATAATACAAAAAATTGTAAAATTTGTTGAAGAGTGACGTAAAGCGGATAGACCTAACTGATTGTTGTAGATCATAATATATTAAAATATTTATTAAAACTCGTGTTTCTATCGAAATCGAATATAATTAATTATTTTACTTTGTTTCATCTATAAGTGTATTTTGTAGTTATTAAATTGATTTTAACAACCGAGGTACGTGAAAGTTATGTGTTGCGCGCACTAGTTTTTTTTTGTTTTGTTTTTTAATGGGTGTCTCATGAGAAGTATATTTTAAGTAATCCGGGACTGGGTCAAGAAGGCTGTGTACAATTACTACGTTAAAGGCCATCCTCGAGTGGAATTTCTAATTTACCCGCTGAGAATATTAAACTTCAATGATCGCACTAAAACGTTCCGTGACGAGTCATTCGACAACTTTAAGATGTGCTTAAACGCTTGCAAAACGATCTCAAGGCTCTACAAGTACTAGGGTGTAGATCTCAGTATTTAAATTGGTCTGTGACCTATTACGGTTGTGGGTTTTTTGGCAAGTTCCAAAATACTAGTTAATGATGTGTAGACTTATAATTGTATTACAAAAAAAAAAAAAAATCTAGTGCGAGAACACAGGACACAGGATGAACACTGACCTTGGTTGTTAAAATCAATCTAAGAACTTTTAAATAAAGTTAGATGTAGCTGGGTGGCTAGCGTAACAGCCTCCCATGCCAAAGGTCACGGATTCAAATTCGCAGGTGGTCCTAGGATTTTTTAATGGGAGTAAAAAATCCTTAGTTACGCCGTCCTTCGGAGGGGACGTTAAAAGGTGGTCCCGAGCCTGTGCGATCTCAGGTACTCGTTAAAGATCCCTATCCTAATAAAACCTGGATAGGCAAAATTTAGGACTCCCACTGTAGCATCGTCCGATTAGCCATAGTAGCATAAAGTGACGTTAAATAAATAAATAAATAAAGTTAGATATGAAAAAAGTTGAAGAATTATATTCACTTTCCTTGGAAACATATTTTATATTAAATAATATAACAATATGAAATTGCTATTACAATAATAACTTAAGTTTATGGCGTATCAGTCACTTTCCATCACCTTTGTTTATTTATTTAACGTCACTTTATGCTACTATGGCTAATCGGACGATGCTAAAATGGGAGTCCTAAATTTTGCCTATCACGGTTTTTTTTTATTAGGATCTATCTTTAACGAGCACCTGACATCGCACAGGCTCGGTACCACCTTTTAACGTTCCCTCCAAAGGACGGCATAACTAAGGATTTTTTCCTCCCATTAAAAAATCCTAGGACCACCTTCGGGTTTGAACCCGTGTCTTTTAGCATAGGAGGCTGTTATGCTAGCCACCCAGCTACAAGTGATCCCCTTCCATCACCTTTAACAACTAATTATAAAAGATAATACTTTTTCTAAAGTCTTTGGATTTCTAACGGTATATTATACTTCTATACTGCTGTTCTTATGTTTGAAAAAAAAAACTGAAAAATATGTTTGCTCTTTTCATCTTTAGTTAGTTATCAAATCCGTTCGACTTATATTTTACCCTTTTATCAATCTGACAAGATGATATTTTTAGTTTCTTTGACTCTACAAAATTAAATGTATTTTAATTTTTTAAGGAAGTAATGAATTAAGAAATATCGGCATTTAAACCTTGCCAGACTATTTCAGTCAAAATGGAACCTACATCAAATCTATGCCTAATAAATTTTTCAACGATATAGCCAGTTTAAAAAAAAATGTTTGAGACGTTTTTGATAAAATCGTAAAAAGGTGCAAAATGCATGGTATAATCTGGCTCTCCTAGTTGGCCGATTTTGATGAAAAAGTTGTAACATCTGAAGCATAAATGCTACTAAAATATCAAATTTCAATACAGCTTATCGTTTTTGAGCTTCACAATACTTTTCCTCACTAAAAATTGTATATATAGGTAAGTAAAATTAAAAAGAAGAGAATCATAGACATTCAGAAACATTTTCTTTCATCGTTATTACATTTCTAAATAATTAAATTGTTAATTTTTCAACGAACTTACAGTTTCTATTCATTATTATTATTAAAAGTGCATTATTAAAATATTTTTATGATATGTCCTCCTGTGATAATTAAATACAGTAACCTACATATGCTTACTCCTGTTAGCTTAGGTTACCTGAAATAGTTTACTAGTGATGCAATATAACTAATTAGTTTGTAATCAGTGAAGATTGGGAGAAACATCTCTATCAGTTCGCAGTGCCCTTAGAGAGGTCCTCGGCGACCGCAAGAGCTGATTGGCTGAAATCAGGAGTAGAGAGGGGGTATTCGGGCCAATAGCATCCCTCTAATGAGAGTCTCAGCCAATAGCGAGGCAGCTCTCATGCTCAAGATTGTATCTTTTTTTGGGACCAATTTATTTGATATTGGGGAATAAAAGTAGGACTATTCGATGAAGAATATAAGTCTTATTTCCTAGAACTTTCTTAAACGAACCAATCAATGATTCGATATTCTTATTTGATATAAACGTTAGAAAAGAATATATATAAATTAAAAGAAAAAGGAAAATTATAAAACTAACCATTGAAAAAAAAAAAAAAACATTGGTGGCAAAGGGAATATTAAAATAAAGAAATGATAAAAAGAAAAGTAAAAACTGAAAAACATGTTTTTTTTAGAACAACAGAAAAAAATGTCTAGAACTAATATAAACATAAGAAAATCGCAAAGAGGCACAAATTATCTCTAAGTTATGTTTTATTTTATATTTCACTGCTGCTTTTTTCCGCTGAGTCTATTTGGACTAAGAAACCTGAAATATGTATTTCCATCGAAAATAGGAATTATAAAATTTTAAGTACTGAAGGAATTAGTCCGGGTGGCGGTCATTAAATGAAACAACTGAATAGTTTTAACTATTTTATTGTTATTGTTTGTTGCCTAGGCAAACAATAAAATAGTTAAAACTATTCAGTTGTTTCATTTAATGACGACCACCCGGACTAATTCCTTCAGTAATTCTCAACGGTCAACTAATTATATCCACAATGATAAAATTTTAAGTGTAAAAATACTTTTTCTTACTACCTATTACATATATCATATAGGTATATACCTACATACAATCATATGATTGTATTGATGTCTTTTTTTTTTTTAAACTCTGGTAAATCATTACATTATATTTTATTACTTCCATATATGTATATATTTTAAATATATATTTTCAAGACCCTTGCTGTTTTCAAGTATTTGATATTTTATAGTAGTACATTTCTGTATTATTTTGTCGGAAAAAAAAAAATAAAAGAAGAAAAACAATAACCACCCCTACACCTCCCTCTCCCCCCCAAAAAAACCTTTAAATGATACTTAAATATTATAACAGTTGACTAAAACGATGGAAGGGAATGATAATTACCAGGAATATTGAGCGGACAATTTAAGATGTAAATGTCTTATATATTTGACTACGGTTGAATGTTGAGCGATTCCTTAGCAAGTTTATCGCCCAATGACTAAAAACGAGTTGCCAACTTCATCGTGAATAATTGAGTAGCAAAACTATTGATCAGGTTTCTGTCCTCGCAATGCACCTTAGTTCGCTAGGCGATTGGGGATTTCGTATTAGTCTCCGATTCTCGAAGCTATATATATATGTGTATTAAATTTTTCCAGATTGTTTTAAGTATGAATAAACAGTTCGGAAGTTTTGTTGTAAAAAATTGTCATTTATTTATATTTTTAGTGGCTTCTTGCTAAGTAAGATGGCCGAAATGTTCTAGTTCAAATTTCTTATAAAATTTGATTTGAATATTACTTTTGTAATAGGAAATACTTGAGAAACATACGGATTCCAATATACTTAGATTTATTTATTACCTAAGTAAGATGGGATTATTTTGATTTTGTTGGATACTTAAATTCCTCACAAATGAGTACTTAATTCCAAAATACGTATAGTTATTGAGTTATTAACAAAAAAGCGTCTTTTTTTTTTAGGTTCGAAACAGATAGTTCATACATGTATTTATTTAGTAAAATTACATTTGTCCCGTACAATGATTATACTGATTGAAAATATGTAATTTTCAACATATTTAAAAACAATAATAATAATAAGAAAACCGAAAGATATAATAATTGGACATCTAAAGCACACGCATGCCTGTGAACAATATTAACACTAAGGTAGTGGAACCCCTAGCCGAGCTGGTCCCAAACTAAATTTTGCATATCCAGGTTTAATTAGGATAGGGATCTTAACCGAGTACCTAACATCGCACAGGCTAGGGATCAACCTTTTACGTTTCCTCTGAAGGACAGCAATAACCTCAAAAAATCGTTGCGACATCTACCAGGTTTGAGCCCGCCGCCTTTTTATGGTTACAATAAAAAAATATATATTCCTTGATATTATTTCCTTACAAACCTCTCGTTTCCTTCGTTTTACAGTTTCTCCCTAAACATCCCTTCCTGCTGTTACACCTTGCCTCCCTGTAGACCTGAGCCTTTTATTAGGCTATAGTATCTGGAGATCGATCCCTACCCCATGACACCCCCTCGGCAAACAGTTGGGGAGGGATCCCTCTACCCTCTAAGCCCTGGTCTCCCGGGAAAGCGAAGTACGGGGGCCTGAACAGTATGAGCTCCAAGCTCCGGCTTACCGTACTCTGTATGATTTATTGTATCTGAGCAGTATATATTGCCGTTTGGAGATCCCAGTGTTCCGCGAGGTTATTGAGTTTTGCTTAGTGACGATGAAAATAATCGATAATACCATTTGCGTTTGCCATCATTCGAATCTTACATATAAGTCCCTGAAAATAAAATACCTAGTTCTGACATAGATACTGTTACAAATGTTGAACTCTGTTCATATCCTTAGGTAATATTCAGATAATCCTCACCTCTATCAGATTATTTTCTTTACTTGTCTGCCTAATAATCCCAATCAACCAACCAACGATATCATCACCCGTTCTCAGCAATCGCTTGAGGACTTTCTTTTAGTTAATTTTTGTGAAAAACGCTCAAAACTATCAGGACATTTTGAAACCTGTCGTCAAGCCTCTAAATGATACTCTGTTTGCTGGGAGTTATCAGGTTTTCCAGCACACACACTAATCACAAAGTAATAATCATAATAATAATGATAATAAGTACAATATAATGAGAAAATAAAAACAACTAATTTTGTAAAAAAACAAAAGCAAAATAAAGTAAGCATTTATTCATTATAATGATTAAATTCTAACATCAAACATCAGATTTAAGATCTAATCTTAATCTAATTTAAGATAATACATACTGGAAAAGGAGATATTTAAATGTGGATAAGGAAAAAGCAGGGCCTATATTGGAAGAAATGGAATTTCAGAATGCAGTGGGAAGAAAGGATCGATCAAAGGCTTTAGTTCTGTTGGATGGGATATTAAGGTCGGAGTGGCGCGATCTTGTACCAAGCAAGTGGACTGAGAATTTAAATTTAAGGAGAATGTGGATATAGGAAGGATGCTGGAATTTTATAGTTTGGTAGAGAAATGACCCAAGGAAGTACTGTCTGCGTGGGGAAGGGAGGAGCCACTTCGACTCGACGGAGAGGTGAGTCGCGTGAGACCGTCTCGAGGTACCAATAACAAATCTTAGACAACAATTAATGATACGCTTCACTCTGTTCTCAAGTACCATACAGAGGCCACCTTACACCGCACAGCCGTAGTCGAAGTTGGGAAGATGAATGAGGAGGCAAGGATTTTACACGTGGATTCGGGAAAAAGGTAACTGGAGCAATGGAAAAACTTTAGGGTGCTTATAGCTTTGCGAGAAAATTGCCCAATATAGGGTATTATTTGATATAATTATAAATAAAATTAAGAAACTACGTCTCATGAAGTATTTTTCATTATGACCTCTGTTACGAACTGTTATATACCGTTAATATCGCACTGTAGGTGGATATTGGTTGGCTGAATGCGTTCTTAAATTACTTCTTTTTTTTTTTATGCATTTTTTTTCAGGCGCGTCGTGAGTTGAATTCCTTCCCTTTTCATGAGAGCGAGGGGTGTACAGCGGGGCTAAATCCTCAGCAGAGGAATATTAAAATCGATTACATGTCCCATAATGGTTACTTCTCTCCTCCCATCTTAAATCTTTTGGAAAGTATTAGGTTAGATATTAGCTGTGGGGTTGTTTTTGATTAACTTTTTTTTATCTCATTTTGACGCTGAATTATTGACGGTAGATATACTAATATTTTTATTACATACGTCCAATGATGGCAATAGGCCTTATAGCAAAATGAAAAAAAAAAACAGTACAACCCATGAATACATATATAAATATAAATAAATGTGTATATATATATATATATATATATATATATATATATATATATATATAACTGTTTTTTCATTTTTTATTTCAGCATATTACAACAAAAATATAACATATATGCATGTGTGTGTGTGTGTGTTATACTATTTTACCAATTCATTAAAAAAGGCATTCCGTTTTGGCTTATTAGCATATTAAAATTTTTATCTTTATGCTTAGATATACCTTCCGATTTACGAGTTCTCGGCGTTTATTTTTAAGTTATTGATCCAATTTTGTTTAATTGTGAGCAGTATAGAGTTGAATCAATTATTTAACCTGATGCCAATAGCTCGTTGAAAATAACACCTCTGAAATCCTAAAATTGATACTTGTACAATATCTTCTTATCACCATATTTTCTTTGGATGCAATCCGTGTTTTGACATTCTTCTAGGAGGCTCACTACTAGGTCCCCAACATTTTCTAAGGACTAAATTGTATTAAAATATCCATTTTGTATACCTTTTCAAGCAATCTTTTTAAAAAAAGGCCGTTTTGTTGCTGTTTCCAAGTTGACTTCGGTTGGAGAGTGAGGAACCCTAACATTAAGCCAAAGCTTGTGCCAATGATTTTCTACGCTTGTGTGCGACACATTTAGGGCTATAGCAAACTCTCGAACTGATTAGTTGTGATTTTAATCACAAGTATCTGACATCGCTCAGCCTGGAGACCACCATTTCACGTCCCCTCTGAAGGATTGTTTTTACTACTTTTTAAAATCCTATGACCATCTGCGGAATTTGAATAAATCCTGTTATGCAAGCCACTACACCAAAGGTGATCCTAATAAAGAAATCTGGTTTATATTTTAACTCTTGTGTTAATTTTAGGACAACGTTTATAAGCTGAACTTATTTAATTTTAGTTGTTTTCTTTCATGCTGCTTTTGATATTCCGCTGTACTTACACTGCCCAACTGGTGTGACTTCCACAAACGGCGTGACAGCTTTGTGCGTTCTTGAGTAGGGTGCCTATAGTCGATGCCCTCCATCAAAAGAAGAACTAGCCAAAAACAAGAAGAGACGCGCAGAGAACTACATTCGACTGCCACTCTCCACGTATTGGAAGTTGATAACATTGTCTGAAGGACCGTCCTCGCGAACAATACCAGTCTTCTGCGCTTTGTTTTTTGCTTCTATACTCGTGTCTTCTGTTTAGGCTTCTTTATTCTGAACGAAACCTGTGTTCAGTTTTTATGCGAACTGTGATTTGTCGGTTGGCTGAAATTAATTTTTTTTTTTTTTGACGACACTTTTCATGACTACTGTTCTTCGAGTACGGACGGCAAAACTAAGAAAATTTTACTCCCATACAAAATAGTAAGACCATCAGCGAGGTTCCATCCTTGGGCATACAAGGTTGCTTATGCTAGCCACTACACTACAGGGGACCCCGGGGAACCATTTCTGACCCGTTTTCAGTTCTTTAAAGTTATTTTAAGCGATTTAAGATAATTAATAAAACCTATCAGTGTCATGGATTTGACCATATCGAGCTTGCATAGAGCAGGGCAGGTCTTATATGTAACTAATAATTCAAGGTTGTAAATGTTCCCAAAATCCAAAAATATGTTCTAAAACTAACAATTTATAACAACATCCCACACGAGTACATGAGCACAATAGTTGGTTATGCGCGAAATAATTCGTGATGTAAAACGCATGAATAAATAAGATTGAAACATGTACTTTCAGTTCCTTCTTATTTTTATTTGTTTTATATTGATGTTCTAATTTAATTTTAGCATTGTAGTTCTGGAACTTTATGTTTATTCATTTAGGTTTGTTTTGTTTTAACTTTATTTATATCATGTAACTCTATTACTTTATATTCATTAATTTAAGTTTTCTTTTAATTAGGTTTAAAATTTGGGTTTTTTGTTTTATTGACCTCCCCCTGATTAATGTGAATTTCTTAATTTATTTAAATTAGAACAATTTTAAATTTGTAATTTAAAAAAAGGCTAATGGTTGAACAACTTTTAATTATATTATGTCCATTGTGCATTCGATAAATGAAATTTCTTTTTATTCTATTCTATTAATTACAATTCATCCCACTTTCATCCTTATCTGTGATTAAAATATATAGTTAGATGAGGAAAATAACATTTGTGATATGGCTTTACTAGGATTTGGTTCTGTGTAAATAATATCCCAATTAACAACCCTATTCAACTCAGTAATGTCAAGTACACATTTGCATTGTTCGAGTCACCTTGAATACACTTCTGAATGCCACATCACTCAGAGTTTATTATATTCTAAGCAGTTACAAACATTATGTTCAATAAACAGGTAATTTATTAAAAACAAATAAATATATGGAAGATATTAAATTTTAGTATAAAGAAAAATCAGAACCTATATATACGTGTATATATATATATATAAGTTATCTACGGTTCTTAAGGCTCAGTCAATAAAAAAATAGTTTTTTAGGCTACGTTTCGGGAATTTATTAATTTAATTAAGTGTGTTATTTATTAAGCATGTAGTATACGCACAGATCTATGTAAGACACTATTTTGTTTGAAATTGTAAGTAAATTTGTAATTTTCTTTTTTTTATGTGCATTCATATGTTAATTCTGATTGAAATATCTATTTAACTCCTGTATGTCTATTATTTGTACAATGCATTCCTAAATTTATTCACAAATGTTTCCTGTCCCTCTAACAATAACAAAATATATTAATCATTATATGTTTTAATATTCCTTTTATTTCACGGTTTGGGCATGAATACGAGGGGCAATTGATTTGTAGTCTAAATAAAATTGCTAATTTATTGTCTGAACCTTAAGACCCGTAGATAATATAATTTAGTTGACAGTTGAGAACTAACCAAAAAAAAAAAAAAAAAAAATTAAAATATATATTATATAAGTGGAGTCCATGGCTGAGTGGCAAGCCCGGTAGTCTCCTTCGCCAAAGGTTGTGAGTTCGAATCCCAGTTCCGGAGGGACTTTGTCCAGCTCATGCACAACCTCTTCCCCGGGTATGTGAGACCCTTCAGCCAACTGGTAGCCACTCACAAAATTAGGCGTAGCAAGAGATGACTCTACCCTGTAAAATACATCAAGAAACGTGAGATTACACCGCAAAGCCAAGGGCCTACACGGGCTGTCGCGCCGCTGGAGAAAAAAATACACACACACACACACACACACACACACACACACACACACACATATATATATATATAATATATATATATATATGTGTGTGTAATCTCACGTTTCTTGATGTATTTTACAGGGTAGAGTCATCTCTTGCTACGCCTAATTTTGTGAGTGGCTACCAGTTGGCTGAAGGGTCTCACATACCCGGGGAAGAGGTTGTGCATGAGCTGGACAAAGTCCCTCCGGAACTGGGATTCGAACTCACAACCTTTGGCGAAGGAGACTACCGGGCTTGCCACTCAGCCATGGACTCCACTTATATAATATATATTTTAATTTTTTTTTTTTTTTTTTTTTTGGTTAGTTCTCAACTGTCAACTAAATTATATTATCTACGGGTCTTAAGGTTCAGACAATAAATTAGCAATTTTATTTAGACTACAAATCAATTGCCCCTCGTATTCATGCCCAAACCGTGAAATAAAAGGAATATTAAAACATATAATGATTAATATATTTTGTTATTGTTAGAGGGACAGGAAACATTTGTGAATAAATTTAGGAATGCATTGTACAAATAATAGACATACAGGAGTTAAATAGATATTTCAATCAGAATTAACATATGAATGCACATAAAAAAAAAAAAAATTACAAATTTACTTACAATTTCAAACAAAATAGTGTCTTACATAGATCTGTGCGTATACTACATGCTTAATAAATAACACACTTAATTAAATTAATAAATTCCCGAAACGTAGCCTAAAAAACTATTTTTTTATTGACTGAGCCTTAAGAACCGTAGATAACTTATATATATATATACACGTATATATAGGTTCTGATTTTTCTTTATACTAAAATTTAATATCTTCCATATATTTATTTGTTTTTAATAAATTACCTGTTTATTGAACATAATGTTTGTAACTGCTTAGAATATAATAAACTCTGAGTGATGTGGCATTCAGAAGTGTATTCAAGGTGACTCGAACAATGCAAATGTGTACTTGACATTACTGAGTTGAATAGGGTTGTTAATTGGGATATTATTTACACAGAACCAAATCCTAGTAAAGCCATATCACAAATGTTATTTTCCTCATCTAACTATATATTTTAATCACAGATAAGGATGAAAGTGGGATGAATTGTAATTAATAGAATAGAATAAAAAGAAATTTCATTTATCGAATGCACAATGGACATAATATAATTAAAAGTTGTTCAACCATTAGCCTTTTTTTAAATTACAAATTTAAAATTGTTCTAATTTAAATAAATTAAGAAATTCACATTAATCAGGGGGAGGTCAATAAAACAAAAAACCCAAATTTTAAACCTAATTAAAAGAAAACTTAAATTAATGAATATAAAGTAATAGAGTTACATGATATAAATAAAGTTAAAACAAAACAAACCTAAATGAATAAACATAAAGTTCCAGAACTACAATGCTAAAATTAAATTAGAACATCAATATAAAACAAATAAAAATAAGAAGGAACTGAAAGTACATGTTTCAATCTTATTTATTCATGCGTTTTACATCACGAATTATTTCGCGCATAACCAACTATTGTGCTCATGTACTCGTGTGGGATGTTGTTATAAATTGTTAGTTTTAGAACATATTTTTGGATTTTGGGAACATTTACAACCTTGAATTATTAGTTACATATAAGACCTGCCCTGCTCTATGCAAGCTCGATATGGTCAAATCCATGACACTGATAGGTTTTATTAATTATCTTAAATCGCTTAAAATAACTTTAAAGAACTGAAAACGGGTCAGAAATGGTTCCCCGGGGTCCCCTGTAGTGTAGTGGCTAGCATAAGCAACCTTGTATGCCCAAGGATGGAACCTCGCTGATGGTCTTACTATTTTGTATGGGAGTAAAATTTTCTTAGTTTTGCCGTCCGTACTCGAAGAACAGTAGTCATGAAAAGTGTCGTCAAAAAAAAAAAAAATTAATTTCAGCCAACCGACAAATCACAGTTCGCATAAAAACTGAACACAGGTTTCGTTCAGAATAAAGAAGCCTAAACAGAAGACACGAGTATAGAAGCAAAAAACAAAGCGCAGAAGACTGGTATTGTTCGCGAGGACGGTCCTTCAGACAATGTTATCAACTTCCAATACGTGGAGAGTGGCAGTCGAATGTAGTTCTCTGCGCGTCTCTTCTTGTTTTTGGCTAGTTCTTCTTTTGATGGAGGGCATCGACTATAGGCACCCTACTCAAGAACGCACAAAGCTGTCACGCCGTTTGTGGAAGTCACACCAGTTGGGCAGTGTAAGTACAGCGGAATATCAAAAGCAGCATGAAAGAAAACAACTAAAATTAAATAAGTTCAGCTTATAAACGTTGTCCTAAAATTAACACAAGAGTTAAAATATAAACCAGATTTCTTTATTAGGATCACCTTTGGTGTAGTGGCTTGCATAACAGGATTTATTCAAATTCCGCAGATGGTCATAGGATTTTAAAAAGTAGTAAAAACAATCCTTCAGAGGGGACGTGAAATGGTGGTCTCCAGGCTGAGCGATGTCAGATACTTGTGATTAAAATCACAACTAATCAGTTCGAGAGTTTGCTATAGCCCTAAATGTGTCGCACACAAGCGTAGAAAATCATTGGCACAAGCTTTGGCTTAATGTTAGGGTTCCTCACTCTCCAACCGAAGTCAACTTGGAAACAGCAACAAAACGGCCTTTTTTTAAAAAGATTGCTTGAAAAGGTATACAAAATGGATATTTTAATACAATTTAGTCCTTAGAAAATGTTGGGGACCTAGTAGTGAGCCTCCTAGAAGAATGTCAAAACACGGATTGCATCCAAAGAAAATATGGTGATAAGAAGATATTGTACAAGTATCAATTTTAGGATTTCAGAGGTGTTATTTTCAACGAGCTATTGGCATCAGGTTAAATAATTGATTCAACTCTATACTGCTCACAATTAAACAAAATTGGATCAATAACTTAAAAATATATATATATATACTGATTTTTGTTAGTTCTTGACTATGGATAATTTTAATTGTCTACGCGTCTTAAGGATCAGTCAATAAGTAAGCAACATTACGTCAATATTAAAAACTTTGAAAGAGTGCAGTGCTCAGTTAAAAAGAAAAGAAAGTAATACTGAAAAGATTCGTATGATTTAGTTCAATTAGAACTCTCAGTTTAAACCTTGTGAAATGAGCCTAGGACTTGAACGAGAAATAAGTACTCCCTGATTACGAAGTAGCGATGGGAAATCACGCCATTCTCTCGCGAACTTGGCGCTTTAATTTGTCGAAGGGAATACTTAGGAGTAACCTACATTAAGGCGAGCTTCGTTGGTAAAGTTTAGAGCAAGTTCCTGATAGTATGCGATTGGTTAAGTGAGATTATTAAATATCAGTAAATTAAATTGGCATCAGTGACAGCGATTTAATAAGGAATTTAGTTAATTGTCTTAGTAAATAAAAAATAAAAATCTGGTTATACACATAAAAAAAATAATAAAAATACACGAAGGTGACTTACTTTGGTTGCTAAATTAATTTTAAGAACTTTTTAAAAAAGTTGGAGTTGAAAAAAAATGTAAAAACGCTGGAAATTATTACACAATGGTTTATTACTTAAAATAACAATATTAGAGAATAACTGTTTATATAGCTGTTGATAGGCAATTAAGTAATATGAAAAGCAATAATTCAAAGGTTAATATCATATCACTACCGCTGATTTTAAAAGGCAATATCATAGCTACTTGATTTCCAATTTCAATGATTCTTTTGTAATTTTGTCGAAAATTTAATTTTCTATCAAATAGCACAAAAATGAAAAAAAATTATATTTTTTTCTTTCTATTTTTTTTTCGTCTTCTAATAATTATTTGCAGTTTTATTGGTTATAAAACACTGACAATTTTTCTCTATCTTCAAATATTACTGATTTATTGAATTAAATTACTTTTAATCAGCCGCCATCTTAAAAATAGCCAGTTGATATCAACGTCTAGGTGTTAGGATCATCCAGCGATGATGACATGATGACAACACGCCACGTGACTAGTATTTTTTTAGCCAATTTAAAAAAGTGGTCCAGTAGTTTCGGAGAAATGCCGCGGACCGCGGTCAAACGGATTTTTTTATTTCGTTATTCGGATTCTACTCATCTTTAAACGTAAGCTTTCAAATTTTGATGGGGGCAGAGGAGGGGGTAATTGTTTTGTTTTTTCGGTCGATTACAAAGGTTTATTATTGAAAATAATAAACCAAAATTACATTAAATTTTGATGCCAACATAGTTTCAGATTAAATTATCTCCCATTACCTTTTTCAATTTTATATATGATAACTTTTTTTTTTTTTTAACTTTAGTTGTTTAACTTTATACTAAAAATGTATATTACTATAATGTTAATAGTGAAGTGAGAAAATTGTAATCACAATCGATTGTTGTGATCTCCATCCTTCAATAGTCCTGAAGAAAGCCTGAATTTGAGACCAAAACGTAGGCTCAAATAAATTAAGTTTCCACTTAATTGAGAGTTCATTTGACTGCACCCGGAACTAACTTCTCCACTATAATTTGTTTTATAGTTTTACTAGATAGGTTTAGCTCTACTCTATATGTCCATAACGGCTTTATGAAAGTCATGTAAATGAGCCTTTGTAGTCAATTAAAAACAAAAACAAAATATGTGAATTATAATCCTAGATATCTAGCATCAAAAAGTAATTAAATACAAAAAACGAAAAAAATCAAGTTGAGATACTTCTGACGTTGTATAACGCATTAATCCAGGGAAGAATTTTCTTAATGCAAGGATTAAGTTCAAATTAATTTTTGAAAAGCAATTTAAGAGCAGTTAGTCTAAATTAATATCCTTGTAACAAATGAATTTTTCTTCTTAGATATAAAATTAATCCATGTTTATTTATTTAGGAGCGGCGTAAATTGAAAACTAAGGGCACTAAATGACATTTTTTATTAAATTGATATTTTGACATATTTGTATTCTCATCATTTATCTTTATTCAATTTTACCTGATGAATACTCAAGTTCCTTAAAAACTCGATTTAGAAATGCAGTTATTTTCAAAAGATACTTTTAGCTCATTTAGTTTCGTTCTAAATCATACCAAAACATTTCAGTCTATAACTTTGTAGTAGTGTTATTAATATTGAAAGATTTTTTCACTTCCTGTAAAGTTTCCTAAAATGGATATAGTACCTTTTGAGACTCAATGTCTCATTTGTTATCTGGACCTCGGTTCAAATTCCGGCTGTGGCTAGATAATTTTTTTTCTCGAATAATTGAAGCCATCTAGTGTGACTCTAGTGCTGAGAAATCTTGAGGCACATCCAGCCTCTATAAAGTGGTAATCGGAAATTGAGAGAAAAACCTGGCCACTGAGTGTGATCGAGGCCTAATCACCAACAGTTTAATTAAAATATTTCTGAATACCTTTATTTAATTAGAAAAATCCAATTATTCATAAATCTGAATTTTGCAAGTCCAGGGAAAAGGAGTATTTATAAAATTTCCGATATCAATGCATTTAAATTCCCCTATTTCGTAAGGGAGGTGAAAAGGGAAAAAGTAAAAAAATCTATCCTATAGAATAACCCCCGGGTATCTAGAAAAGTTTAATAGTAAAATAGCTATTTAAATTCTAGGAGCTTCTTTTGATATTTGATAGCAGACATTAAAAAGAGTTTCAGCTCTACAAAGAGAACTATTTTCGAACTATACATCACAACTGATCTCTTAGACACAAAGCATTCTCGTTTTAGGTTCGTATTGGAATTTTTTGACGTTCGCTGATCTTAAAAGGGCTAAAATTCCATATATTAATAACCGTTTAAGATTCGAATATCTTCGGAATAAAATATAGATAGATTTCCAATGAAGTAAGGAGGAATGCACACATTTTTAAGAGGGAATTTTCTTTTTTTTTACTTTGATCCCAGGGAATCGAACACACGACGTTAAAGTGCAAAAAATATGTACTTTTTCTCAAGACTTTATCCCGCCCATAATAATTATTGTTATAATTTACTTTTAGAGATCACCTGTGGTGTATTGTGTAGCATAACACCCTTCTATGCCCAAAGTCGTAGTTTCAAACCCGTTAGATGGTCCTATAAATAATTTTTGGTTATGCCGATTTTTAATTCATGGTTCGAAGTGTGGTGTGATGCCAGGTGCTCTTTTAATACCCCTCTTATAATTAAACATAGATAGGCAAAATTTAGGACTTAAAATTTAGCATCATCCCATTAGCCACTGAAGCATAATGGCTTAGAGATAATTAACCATAGAATCCATAGAAACATGTATTTCATTAAATAATCCATTATATTATAATCTGCGACAATCAGCCCGCTTTTCGTCACTCTTCATTAACTTTTACCACTGTTTGTATAAGATAATATTTTTCTAAAATCTTTAGCTTTCTAACGGTATGTCATACGTATATATTACAGTTCTTATCATAAACAAATAAAAAAAACACGCTGCAATTTATTACACAATGGTTGATTATTTCCAAATAACAATATTAGGGTATAACTGTTTATAGGCAATTAAGTAATATGAAAAGCAATAAATAATACTAAGTAATAAATAGGAAAATAGCTCATCACCACTGGTAATTCTAAACGCTATATCTCTGCTAGTTCTCAACCAATTTAACGATATTTTTTTTCATTTTGTAGAAAATTTTATTCCTATGAAATAGCACTAATGGTTTTTCTATTATTTTTAATAATTATTCCCGGTTTGTTGGTTAAAAAACACTAGTACATTTACATGGGCATGATTTCAATATTTTTCCTTTTTGTTGGTTTGTTTATGTTTTTCTTGTCTATCGCGCTTTACTGATTCTAAAAAACTGTACACATTTTTCTCCACCTTAAAAAAATAACTGAGTTAAGGGCGTATTTATGGATAATATTTTAATTTTTTTTCTTTTCTTTATTCTCTTTTATGTAATTATTCACGATTTTCTGGTTAGTATACACTGATACATATTGTGTCATCTTCAATAACTGATTTGTAAATTAAATCACTTTTAATCGGCCGCCATTTTAAAAATATCTATCAACGTCTAGGTGTTAGGATCATTGTTGCATACCCTAGTATTTTTGTGGCGAATTTAAAAAAAATGGTCCAGTAGTTTCGAAGAACACGGATTTTTTTTTTATTGCTTATTCTGGTTCTATGCATCTTGAAACGTAAGCCCTCAAATTTTGAAGGGAGGTTCTTTTATTTTAATCGATTACAAAGGTTCATTATTGAAAATAATAAACCAAAATACGTAGAACAATATGTTTGCTCTTTTCTCGTTAAATTTGTTATCAAATTCTTTCGTTTTGTATATTTATCCGTTCTTTATTAATGCAAATACGATGACAGATGACCCATATACTT
Organism: Piezodorus guildinii; assembly: GCA_023052935.1. Lineage (NCBI taxonomy): Eukaryota > Metazoa > Arthropoda > Insecta > Hemiptera > Pentatomidae > Piezodorus > Piezodorus guildinii. Next base: position 93,066,548 of record CM041294.1, read on the forward strand.
GTAACAGTAAATACATCTTTAAAAGTCGGTATGACTACTACTGCGTGTAATGAAATTTTCGTTTCGTTCAAGTTTTCGTTTTCGTTCTGGAGTTACCTTACAAAAAAACACAAATTTACACAGACTTTGTCGCGAGACTTGTGTAACGTGTATTTCTATTGGAGAATGGAATTAGAAAATTTTCACGATCGCAATATTTTACCTTACTATGTATTCCATATATATGTAAGTGGAAGTAAACATAAAAACTCCAAAAATAAAATTAGAACTGCAAAAATTCGGTGTTTGACTCAGAGGTATTTCAAACAAGGGGTCTATTTAAAACTCATCTGGATGAATAATGGAAGAGCGGTCGATGGGACTTGCAGACAATAAAAGGCTCCGTTTTAAAACATTTTAATATCCTTCATTGTTTTCACTTGAGCCTTGATTAAAATACTTTATAAAAGTTGGGGGTCGGAATTATTTCCAATGCTTGAAACCTAGAACTGCGACAGGTGCTTCGCCGCAGTTAATTCTTCATTGCCTGCTCACAAGATGTGTTAATTAGTCTTGTGATTAGATCATTTGTGTTTGTTGTTTATTCATTTAACGTCCCATAATGCCGTTGTAGCTAATCGGACAGTGCTACTGTGGGAGTCCTAAATTTTGTCTCAGGATAGGGATCTTTAACGAGTACATTACATCGTACAGGCTCGGGACTAACTTTTTACTCTCCACTGAAGATCATATCAGTAGCCTTCTTTATTAGTATAATTACAGTTCAATTGATATTATATTATTTTATTATACACATATTACTTTTTGAAATTAATGATCCCAATAGTATCCTTCAGTAATACTCCTCATGTCCCGGTTGAGCATATCCGATATCTAGAACTGCACCTTGACAAACGCCTTACTTGGAACCTTCATACAAGACTGAAACGACAAGAAACTGCTCGACGTTTTCGGCTAATTCAACACTCGCTAAATAAACGTTCTAATCTTCCACTTAACAGCGAAACGCTTATCGAAATGATCATAATAAAGCCGATATGGACTTACGGATTGAGCTTTGGACTCCTTCCGGGTCCATTCTTTACAATTCAAAATTCTTCATAAAATCCTCAACGCTCCTTACTTTGTCACGAATAAACTGGCCTAAAGACCTTAATGTTCCATGTTTTGCTGTCTTGGCCCGAACCAGATAACATTCCTTTCATGATGAACTCCATTCCCACTCTAATCCATTAGTTTCCATACTTCCTTTTACTTCAATTCCTGATAATCCTCTGAGTCTGAAAAGAAGATGGCCCCGAGACCTTCTAGTTTAGAATATTCTGACATATAGAATATCAGAAACTCCTGAAAAATTATTTGTAGCACTTATTTTAATATTTTTAAGGACTGAATTATTTGTTATTGGTTCAAGTCACCATTTAAAATTAGGGTTGATATTTACATTTTAATTGTTTTATTTTATTGCATTTAATCATAAACTTATAAAGAAAAACAAAAATCAAGTGACGAGTATTAAAAGACAGTAGAACAACAAGATAGTAAGAACCATTGGAGTATATTAGGTGAAGCGTTTGTTAAGTGTGTCTTCCGCTGTGAGAACAAACAACCAACAGGCCTGTGTAGTGAGGGCTCTAAGTGTTCCATCTTCATCGCCGCGTTTCCATTAGTATAATAATATCATTTTTAAAATATACTTTCATTACGCAATCAAGGTAACGCACTGGTAATATTCGGGTCTCGGGCTCAAAACCCGGCCGTGGTTTGATAATTATTTATTATTTTATTTCCCTCTTGAAGTACCCTCCTGTGGTACAACCAGCCTCTATAAAGTGGGTACTCAAATATTAGGATACAAACGTAGGGACTGAACTTTGATCGAGGCCTAATTATATTTTTCCTTTCACTTACCTATATATGAAATACATAGTAAGGGAAAGTATTGCGATCGTGAAAATTTTCGAATTCCAGTTTTCAACGGAAATACACGTTTTAGGGTCCCCTGAGTCCAAATGACCAAGTCCCCCAAAAAGGTCAGAGGTGTGTGTGTGTGTCAGTGTGTGGTAACTCCCGCAAGTAAACGTAAAGTCCTATGGAACTGAAATTTCATATTTCAGGCAACTATACGCCCGAGATGTTACCAAATCTTTTTCATCAAAATCGGCTTACCAGAAGAGACACTTTATACCATATATTTTGCACCTTTTTTCGATTTTCTCAAAAACGGCACTAACGATTTTGATCAAACTCGCCAAATCGATGTAAAATTTAATGGGCTTTCATATGATGTAGGTTTTATTCTGATTGAAATAGTCTGAAAGGGCTTAAAATTTCTTACTCTAAACTACCTTTAATTTTGTACGTTCTAAAAGATTAACCATATCATCTTAATGCCATTGATGAAGCGTCCTTTGCCGTCGTTAAATATACAAGTTGGACTAACTTGATAATCAACTAAAGGATAAAAGAGAAAAACTATTTTTTAACGTAATTTTTGGTTTACTGATAATAAGAACAGTAACATAGACGTATAATATACCGTTGGAAAGGGAAAGATTTTAGAAAATAATATTATTTGATACACAGAGTTGTAAAAGATAATATAAAGTGACGAATGGGGACTAAACTTATTAATGATTAACAATTTAATATAGTTATATTATTTAATCTAAATCATGTGACTAAATTATATAAATTTAATTCATTCTAACGAAAATGAATACACGTTTAGTTAAATGTAACTTCAAATATTTTTCAAATTGAAATATATTTAATAGTTTTTAAATAGATTAAAAAATCGAGGTATGTGAATATTGATGCCTGTTAACTTTTATATGTATTAAGTGGTTTTAATCAAAATCGTTAAAGCTGTATCTGAGAAAATCGTAAAAAGGTCCAAAAGGCATGTTATAATTAGCTCTTCTGGTTAGCTGAATTTAATCAAAAAGGTTGCTTTAACGTTTCAGGCTTAAATATGTCTCTGAATTTCAATAGCGCTTGAATTACACAGGCAGACCTTTTTGCGGAACTTTTTCATTTGGACTCAGGAAACCTATAGAACGTGTATTTCGTTATAATTGGATTCGAAAATTTTCACGATCACAATACTTTTCGTTACTATATATTCCATATATAGGTAAGTGGACGTAAAAACACCTCTACAAATTATTTAGAGCACTTATTATTTTTGAGCACTCTCAACCACTATAAGCCCTAGAAAAAAAAATCCTTTTTGCTCTAAAGGCGCTACTGCATATAATTATATTAGAATCACTGAAATCATACAAAATCGTGTTTTACTTTGCTTTTCACCTTCTTTCTTTTGAAGGCCCTTCGAAGTAAATTATTTTCTCCGAAAACACAACGAAAAAAAAAATAAAGGGAGAAGGTTTAGATGAAAAATTAAGTCATTATACTCAGGAGAATTAATTTAGACTAACTGGTTTTTAATTGCTTCATTCATTACTTCCCCTACAAAAACCTTCATTTTAACCTGAAGGACTCTCAACCATGGTTTTAAAGTCGATGACTTTTATGATGTGAAAACAAATCTGGCTGACGTATCTCGGAGCTTTAACATTAAGTTGATTTCGGAAAACTTATTTTTCTCTTAATAATGTAGTAATAGAATTTATTTTCTATTACAATAATTAATTTTCAAGCATTTTCGCCTCTCTCTTTTAATTTTTTATCATTATATTATGTTTTTTAATGAAATCTTTTGATTTCCAATGATAAATAATAATGATCTTATTTTTCAAATTTTACTTAATCTTTTTTTTTTTTTTGTCATATTACGTTTTTTCTTAGTCTATGTCTATATATCTGTATATAAATATGGGGTCATATATATATATATATAATCCTAATATGTAACCGTTAAAAAAAAAGAATTGCTGTTTAAAATCTGAATAAAATTATTCAATAAATCGATAAGTAATTCAGTTTCATAAGATTTAAAACTAGACGCCCAACAGGCATAGAGTTATGGATTTTATATTTTATTCATACTTAGCATTATCTATCTATTTTATCGGAATTTTGTTTATCTATGGAATTTAAGCCATACCACACTATTTCAATGTGAATAGAACATATATTAAGAGGTCGCCTGTGGCGTAGACATATATGTGTACATATATATGTATATGTATATATATATATATATATATATATATATATATATATATATATATATATATTGTTTGATCAGTTCTCGACTGTTGATAATTTAAGTTTGTGTTGTTCTTAGGTTTCAGTCAATGAATAAACAATTTTATCTATGTGACGTTTCGAGAATTTATTGTTCTCATAATCATGCAATTTTGGACAAAATAGTGTCTTAATTAGACATGTTTAGCCTACAAGCTTTGAAAGAACACTGAATTATAGTCGTATTACAGTCGAGAACTGATCAAACAATATTATTATCAAAAGGTTATTAGAAGAAAAATCAACAGTGGAAAAAGGGGAAAAAAATAAAATTTTATGAAGAAATTAGATCAACATATGGTACCCAGGTAATTTCACTTATGAAGTTATACCAGAACACTTTGAAGAAACTAGCTGCTGCCAAAAACAACCAGATTTTCCTACTTAGATGCAGAAAAGAAGAGTGTTCTTTCAAAGCTTGTAGGCTAAACATGTCTAATTAAGACACTATTTTGTCCAAAATTGCATGATTATGAGAACAATAAATTCTCGAAACGTCGCATAGATAAAATTGTTTATTCATTGACTGAAACTTAAGAACAACACAAACTTATATATATATATATATAATATATATATATATATATATATATATATATATATATATATATATTGTTAATTTTTAATGTATTATCTAACTGAAAACTCCAAAGTCCTGACTACGTAGGAATGCTATTTAAGGTTAGAGCGCAGGACCGAATGAATTGTTGGAGGTCAGAAGTTCAGATAGGTCAAAAGTCAATTTAGGTCTTCTCTCTATGCTTAATGTATTCTTTTATACAACTCTATGTCGGGGAAAATATTTAACCAAACCTTACAAGTTTCTATAATTATTAATTATAATTGAGCCGTTGATTTTCAAAAACTACTCCATCCATTCTAAGAAATTTTACAAGAAACACGAAAATCTGTCATTAATTTATTATTGAATCAATTTATTTTATTTCTCTTGCATAAAAATGAAAACTGTTTTCATTTTCACTTGCCGGTATGTGGAATAAATAATAAGAAAAAGTATTGCGATTTTGAAAAATTTTATTTTCTCCGTAAATACGCGTTTTAGGGTTACCTGAGTCCAAATGACCCGGAAAAGGTCTGTGAGGTGTGTCTGACACGGAAACGAAGAGTAAGAAATTGAAATTTCATATTTAGGCCAACCATATGTCAGAGATGTTGCAGCAACTTTTTCACGAAAATCGACTAAAAGTTTACACCATGCCTTTTGCACATATTCAATTTTTTTTCCTAAACGGCTCTACCGATATGATCTCACTATTTAATTTTTCTTAAATTTAATGTAATTATTCATAATGAAATCGTGGTGAGACATAGCTTTAATGACATACGAGCATTGGTTTATTATTTTCAATAATTAACCTTAGTAAACAATAAAAAAAAAAAAAAAAAAAAATCCCGGGATTATGTTTTAAGTTACAAATAACGAATAAAAAAAAATCTGGCGCGGGCAACACACGACTTTTACTTACCTCCATTTTTAAAATCAATGAAAGAATTTTCAAAAACAGGTAGAGATAAAAATACGCGAAACTATCAAGGAATTAATTAAATTGAATTTATATAGAAACATGTGTTTTATTAAAAAATCTATTATATTATTATCTAAAATAATCAGTTAGTTTTATGTTCATTTCATCACTCTCTATTAACTTTTAAAAGCTTGTGTATGAGATAAAATTTTTTCTAAAATCTTTAGCTTTCCAACGATATATCATACATGTATATTACTGCTCTTATGTTCAAAAACGAAAAATTGCATTAGAAATATATTTTTTCTGTTTTCTCCTTTAGTTGGGTATCGAATTTATTCAATTTATATATTTACCTGTTTTTCATCAGCGTTAACAAGATAATATAGTTATTTTTATTGAATCTACAAAATTAAAGGTACTTTAGAGGAAGATAATTTTAAATATCGGCATTTCATCCCTGCCAGACCATTTTAATCAGAATAAAACCTACACGATATTAAAGCCCATTAAATTTTACATCGATATAGCGAGTTTAATCAAAATCGTCGGAACCGTTTTCGAGAAAATCGAAAAAAGGTGCAAAATGCATGGTACAAAGTGCCTCTTCTGGTAAGCTCATTTTGATGAAAACAGTTTTGTCACGTCTCGGGCGTATAGTTGTCTTAAATATGAAATTTAAGTTTCATAGGACTTACCGTTTCCGCCCGGGAATTACCACACACACACACACACACTGACCTTTTTGCGGGAATTGGTTATTTGGACTCAGGGGACCCTAAAACGTGTATTTCCGTTGAAAACTGGAATTCGAAAATTTTCACGATCGCAATACTTTCCTTACTATATATAGTAAGTGAAAGTAAAATGCGTTGGTCTGCCGTCCGCGGACTACTGCTGAACCAATTAATTTTAAATTCGCCACAAAAATAGTATGGCATACAACGATGATCCTAACATCTAGACGTTGATATCAGCTGTTTATTTTTAAAATGTCGGCCAATAAGAAGCCATTTAATTCAATAACTCATTTATTTTTAAAGATAGACAGAAAATTTGACAGTTTGACCAAAAACCGCGAATAATTATAATTAAAAAAAAGAAGAAAATTTTACACATAAATACGCCCATAACTCAGTGATTTTTGAGGTTAGAGGAAAACATGTAAGGAGTTTTAAAATCAGTAAAGCACGATAAACCCACCAAAAAAGTTGAAAAAGATATTAAAGTCACAAATTATAATATAGCATTTCCAAGTCAATTGTAACCTTTTCCAAGTCAAATGTAACTTTTTCCAAGTCAAATGTTACCTTTTCCAAGTCAAATGTAACCCTTTCCATTTCAAATGTCACCTTTTCCAAGTCAAATGTAACCATTTCCATTTCAAATGTCACCTTTTCCATTTCAAATGTTACCTTTTCCAAGTCAAATGTCACCTTTTTCTTCACTTCTAGCCTTAAATATTCCGTTTTATTTATTTATTTATTGAAAAATAATTAGTTTAATTAAAATTATGACTTTTTTACTAATTTTGGCATATCATATCACCGTTTTTTTGTTTGTTTTTTAGATATTTGATATCAAGTTCTGTTTTTTTACGAACTAATATTTTAAAAAATATTTTGTTTTAAAATAGTTGTTGATTTTGAATTTTTAGAGGGGAGGGATGATTTTTGGGAATAATTAATGTGTTTTCGGGTATTATATATACGTTTTTCGAGATGTCTTTTTTATCGCTCGCGTGCATATTAACTCGCATTTACTTTTAATGTTTTTTATTGATACAGGGATTAATTAATGTGTTTTCGGGTATTATGATTACGTTTTTCGAGATGTCTTTTTTATCGCTCATGGATATTTCAACTCGTATTTACTTTTAATGTTTTTTATTGATATAGGGATTAATTAATGTGCTTTCGGGTGGTTATGATTACGTTTTTTGAGCTATATCTTTTATCGCTCATGCGTATTTCAACTTGCATTTACTTTTAATGTTTTTTCTTGATATGGGCATTAATTGTTGTGGTTTCGGGTGGTTATTATTACGTTTTTCGAACTGTATTTTTTATCGCTCATGGGTATTTCAACTCGCATTTACTTTTTATGTTTTTTATTGATATAGGGATTAATTAATGTGTTTTCGGGTATTATGATTACGTTTTTCGAGATGTCTTTTTTATCGCTCATGGATATTTCAACTCGTATTTACATTTAATGTTTTTTATTGATATAGGGATTAATTAATGTGCTTTCGGGTGGTTATGATTACGTTTTTTGAGCTATATCTTTTATCGCTCATGCGTATTTCAACTTGCATTTACTTTTAATGTTTTTTCTTTATATGGGCATTAATTGGTGTGGTTTCAGGTGGTTATTATTACGTTTTTCGAACTGTATTTTTTATCGCTCATGGGTATTTCAACTCGCATTTACTTTTTATGTTTTTTATTGATATAGGGATTAATTAATGTATTTTCGGGTATTATGATTACGTTTTTCGAGATGTCTTTTTTATCGCTCATGGATATTTCAACTCGTATTTACTTTTAATGTTTTTTATTGATATAGGAATTAATTAATGTGCTTTCGGGTGGTTATGATTACGTTTTTTGAGCACTATTTTTTATCGCTCATTGGTATTTCAACTCGCATTTACTTTTTATGTTTTTTATTGATATAGGGATTAATTAATGTGTTTTCGGGTATTATAATTACGTTTTTCGAGATGTCTTTTTTATCGCTCGCGTGCATATTAACTCGCATTTACTTTTAATGTTTTTTATTGATATAGGGATTAATTAATGTGCTTTCGGGGGGTTATGATTACGTTTTTCGAGCTGTATTTTTTATCGCTCATGGATATTTCAACTCGTATTTACTTTTTATGTTTTTTATTGATATAGGGATTAATTATTGTGCTTTCGGGTGGTCATGATTAAGTTTTTGATTGATATTGGGATTGATTTTTTTGTTTTTAGTTCTCATTATAACGTTGCTGGAATATACATTATTTAGTTTATTTATTTATTTTTATTTAAAATTTTTATTATTTTTTTTTTTATAAGAGGATCAGTTATAGTTCCTTTTTTAGCGTCCTGAGTAAGTTTTTTCAACTAAATATTTTATAATGGACTCACTTCCTCACTTGTTCTTACAATTATTTGATAATTTAATTGAGGAATCGTTTATTCTATTTTCGGGTGTTCTTATAACATTATTTGAACCTTATTTGTTACTACGCTTTTACTCATTTTAAGTTACTGTTCCTATTTCATAAATATTTGATAGATGGATCGTTTATAGTATTTTGGGGAATACTAATAGAGTTTATGACATTTTTTTATAGCTTGTGCACATTTTAACTTAAATAAAAAGTGATCTAGAACAATGCGCAATTGCGATGTAACATGCAGTTAAAAAAAGTAATCAGAACGAGCAAAAACACAATAAATAATTTTTACTTCAAATTATAACATAATATCTACGGTATGTAGAAATTCCCAAGCGCATAAAAGAATAATATTCAAAACACGTAATCAGAATCCCCTAAAACAAAAACAAAGAAAGACCACTCTATCAAAATATAAAATTATATTAGCACTAAGTTTAAAGGCGGGCGCGCTATAGAATAAGCAGTCCAAAAAAAGTTTTTTCATAACCACCCAAAAACACAAGTATAGATCCCTATAACAATAAAAAGATTAGAAGTAAATGCAAGTTGAAATGCGAACAAGCGACAATAAATACAGCTCAAAAACCGTAATTACAAGACCCGCAAAGACAATTAATAACCTATATATCAATAAAAAACATTAAAAGTAAATGCGGTAAAAAATAAAGCTCAAAAAACGTAATCATAACCACCCGAATGCACAATAATTCATCCCTATATCAATAAAAAACATTAAAGTAACTGCGAGTTGAAATACCCATGAGCGATAAAAAATAAAGCTCGAAAAACGTAATCGTAACCACCCGAATGCACAATAATTAAACACTATATCAATAAAAAACATTAACAGTAAATGCAAGTTGAAACACGCATGAGCGATAAAAGATAGAGCTCAAAAAACGTAATCATAACCACCCGAAAGCACATTAATTAATTCCTATATCAATAAAAAACATTAAAAGTAAATACGAGTTGAAATATCCATGAGCGATAAAAAAGACATCTCGAAAAACGTAATCATAATACCCGAAAATACATTAATTAATCCCTATATCAATAAAAAACATAAAAAGTAAATGCGAGTTGAAATACCCATGAGCGATAAAAAATACAGTTCGAAAAACGTAATAATAACCACCCGAAACCACAACAATTAATGCCCATATCAAGAAAAAACATTAAAAGTAAATGCAAGTTGAAATACGCATGAGCGATAAAAGATATAGCTCAAAAAACGTAATCATAACCACCCGAAAGCACATTAATTAATCCCTATATCAATAAAAAACATTAAATGTAAATACGAGTTGAAATATCCATGAGCGATAAAAAAGACATCTCGAAAAACGTAATCATAATACCCGAAAACAAATTAATTAATCCCTATATCAATAAAAAACATAAAAAGTAAATGCGAGTTGAAATACCCATGAGCGATAAAAAATACAGTTCGAAAAACGTAATAATAACCACCCGAAACCACAACAATTAATGCCCATATCAAGAAAAAACATTAAAAGTAAATGCAAGTTGAAATACGCATGAGCGATAAAAGATATAGCTCAAAAAACGTAATCATAACCACCCGAAAGCACATTAATTAATCGCTATATCAATAAAAAACATTAAAGTAACTGCGAGTTGAAATACCCATGAGCGATAAAAAATAAAGCTCGAAAAACGTAATCGTAACCACCCGAATGCACAATAATTAAACACTATATCAATAAAAAACATTAACAGTAAATGCAAGTTGAAACACGCATGAGCGATAAAAGATAGAGCTCAAAAAACGTAATCATAACCACCCGAAAGCACATTAATTAATTCCTATATCAATAAAAAACATTAAAAGTAAATACGAGTTGAAATATCCATGAGCGATAAAAAAGACATCTCGAAAAACGTAATCATAATACCCGAAAATACATTAATTAATCCCTATATCAATAAAAAACATAAAAAGTAAATGCGAGTTGAAATACCCATGAGCGATAAAAAATACAGTTCGAAAAACGTAATAATAACCACCCGAAACCACAACAATTAATGCCCATATCAAGAAAAAACATTAAAAGTAAATGCAAGTTGAAATACGCATGAGCGATAAAAGATATAGCTCAAAAAACGTAATCATAACCACCCGAAAGCACATTAATTAATCCCTATATCAATAAAAAACATTAAATGTAAATACGAGTTGAAATATCCATGAGCGATAAAAAAGACATCTCGAAAAACGTAATCATAATACCCGAAAATACATTAATTAATCCCTATATCAATAAAAAACATAAAAAGTAAATGCGAGTTGAAATACCCATGAGCGATAAAAAATACAGTTCGAAAAACGTAATAATAACCACCCGAAACCACAACAATTAATGCCCATATCAAGAAAAAACATTAAAAGTAAATGCAAGTTGAAATACGCATGAGCGATAAAAGATATAGCTCAAAAAACGTAATCATAACCACCCGAAAGCACATTAATTAATCGCTATATCAATAAAAAACATTAAAAGTAAATACGAGTTGAAATATCCATGAGCGATAAAAAAGACATCTCGAAAAACGTAATCATAATACCCGAAAACACATTAATTAATCCCTGTATCAATAAAAAACATTAAAAGTAAATGCGAGTTAATATGCACGCGAGCGATAAAAAAGACATCTCGAAAAACGTATATATAATACCCGAAAACACATTAATTATTCCCAAAAATCATCCCTCCCCTCTAAAAATTCAAAATCAACAACTATTTTAAAACAAAATATTTTTTAAAATATTAGTTCGTAAAAAACAGAACTTGATATCAAATATCTAAAAAACAAACAAAAAAACGGTGATATGATATGCCAAAATTAGTAAAAAAGTCATAATTTTAATTAAACTAATTATTTTTCAATAAATAAATAAATAAAACGGAATATTTAAGGCTAGAAGTGAAGAAAAAGGTGACATTTGACTTGGAAAAGGTAACATTTGAAATGGAAAAGGTGACATTTGAAATGGAAATGGTTACATTTGACTTGGAAAAGGTGACATTTGAAATGGAAAGGGTTACATTTGACTTGGAAAAAGTTACATTTGACTTGGAAAAGGTTACAATTGACTTGGAAATGCTATATATATCATCCCAATAAAACTAGGTTATTAGAGATTGAGGACTATCGAAAAGATTGGCAGCTCTAAACAGATATATCCTGATATAGTTGTTTGGAAATAATAAACTATTGTGTGATAATTTGCAGGTTTTTTTTTTTTTTTTTTTTTTTTTTTTTTTTAAATTTCTTTCTCTAAAATCGAAAAATAATAATCTGTAGGGATCTAGTTTTTATTATTTAGAGATCTGAATTACCTATCGATTTATTAAATATTTTTATTGTGATGTTTCACAGCACTATTTAAAAATACTATATTTGGAATTTACATAAGAGACCTTACTCCAAGTATATATATATATAAAATTATAAAATTTATATTATTATGGGAAATAGGAATTTACCTACAATCCCTAACTCACCAGTTATATGAGACCTGTCAGCCAAATGGTAGCGACTAAAAAATACAGGCGAAGAGAGTGATGACCCTACACTACAACATGCATCGAGAATCACGGTGTGGAATCTTAGGACACCATTTCGCGGTGACAAAGGTCTTAACTTAAAGGCCTGTCGCGTCATCAAAAAAAAATTATTTTAGTATGATTCATATTAAAAAAAAGAAGTAATAATAAACATTTTTAGATGCTATTAATAGTCGAGAAGCTTTCTTTAACGCTTGCCAGTTTCCACTGCTGTTTTGACGAGTTATTTAAAGGGAAATATTGTTTTAACGGAGCATGTGGTGCCAATTTTTAATATATTTTTTTCTTAGTTCAATGGCACCTTGAAAAAGGTTCTACTGGTATATTTAGATCTAGTTCTGACAGGTTACATGATTAATCTATCTATTTATCTATATCTATATATACACACACTGCCGGTCAAAAGTTCGAAACCACCTATGGTTTGAGCTAATTAATCTGTTTAATTTTTTTTGTGCTGCGTACTTTATGACTCGGAATTTTCCTCTTTGTGTAGTATGTGGCTTCCCCTAATTCATCTGAAAAATTATTCTGTTTAACCGTTCATTTATGAAAGAAAAATTACAATAACCTGAATGAACTTCTTACAACTTTGAGAAAATCGTAAAAAGATGCAAAATGCATGGTATAAAGTACAGCTTCCGGTCAGCTGATTTTGATGAAAAAGATTTTGTAACATCTCGGTAGTAGTCTTAAATATGAAATTTCAGTTTCATATGACTTTTAGTTCCTGCCCGGGAGTTTCCACACACACAAACCTTTTTGCGGGACTTGGTCATTTGGACTCAGGGGACCCTAAAACGTGTATTTTCCGTCGAAAAGTGGAATTCGAAAATTTTCACGATCACAACACTTTCCCTCACTATATATTTCATACATATGTAAGTGAAAATAAAATAAATTATGAAAGGAATCAGTTGATGTACGATGCAATAAGTAATATAAAATTGTGCAAATTGCCTAAGATGAGTAAGGTACTTCTCATACTTATACAGAAGCCTCATGTCTGAATAGGATGTCAATAAAAGGAGGGAGAAGGGTGTTAAAATTAAAATGACAGATCATATAAAATTATAAATGAAATATAAAGTTTTTTAAAGACTTCTAATTATCACATGATGAATGTATTTCAGAGGTTATCATTTATAAATAATTGTTAATTATGTTAATAGAATTGTTTGACAGTTCTTATTGGTTTGAAGTCTGTATCCATGATCTGTTTTTCGAGGTCCTAGATTTTTTCTGAGGTTTTTACGTTCCTCTTCTTTATGTTCTGTAGAAGTGTTTTATCGTGAAATTACAATGTTTCTACTGCGTATAAAGCTTATGGTTTTATTATCGGGCTATAGTGCTTCAGTTTTGAGTGTTTGAACAAACATTTTTTATTGCACACTTAGAACGTACGTCTTTCCAGCTTCTGTATACGTACTTCTTGAGATTTCTTTTCTAGCCCTATTAAGATCATTATAATAATATTAGATATATAGATAGATATTCAGTTTATTGGCTATTATATACATGTAAGTCATGGAGTTTGGCCCATTTGGTGTTGGTGGTTTTTAGAAGTAAAGGATTATATCATCGATATATATATATATATATAATTTTCTATATCGCATAGCTATAAATACATAAATGATAATAGCATAAATATAAATGAATCGGTAAATTCTAATTGCTTATTGGGACATATTAGTAAATATTGTGACACAAATTATGTAGATTTGTCGTCTACTTTAATGTATATAGTTTTTATCAAAATAAAATTAAATGTTATTTATCTTATTCAAATTATCAATATTAAGAATGTTTTCTAAGGATGATAGCTTACTATTTTGAACGGTGTAATTCGCAAGGTAACATTCTCTGTCAATACTGAGTGTAGGACATTACAATAACAGGTGCTCTAAGTTTTTGGTGATATGTCTATGATTGACACATCTACATTTTCCCCTGTTTTTATATTCAAAGTGATTTTCAAAGTGATCACTGCCCGTCGCTTTCGCTTACTTCAACACTTACTTGACAGACGCTCTAAACTTCCACTTATCTACAAAAGGCTCATCTATATCACCATCATAAGGCCTATCTGGACTTACGGAGTTGAGCTCTGGGGCTCTACTAAACCATCAAATTCTTCCCGTCTTCAATCCTTACAATCCAAAATCCTTCGGAAAATCCTCAACGCTCCTTACTTTGTCACGAATAAACTCATACATAAAGACCTCAATATCCCATATGTTGCTGATTTGGCCCGGACCAGGTATCAATCCTTCCATGAAAAACTCCACTCCCATTCTAACCCACTAGTTTCAATCCTTGCTTTCCTCTTCCATTCCTGACAATCCTCCGAGGCGTCTGCAAAGAAGATGGCCTCGAGACCTTCAAGTTTAGATTACCCAGCGAGTAGTGCCAATGGGCATTTACTCTTCATGTCTTTTTCATGTATTTCTGTTAGCTAAATTAATTGATGTATTAACTAATACAGTTGTAAATTTCAATAAATGATTAAACAAAAAAAAAAGTGATTTTCTTATTAAAAAATTTCAAATTTCCAGTATCCAATATCCTTAGTTGGCTAACAAGTCTCAGTTTATTTATATATTAACATGATAAGTGAAATAATAATAATAATATTATTACTAACATAATTTTTATTTTTTATTGCAGGTGATAATGGGCGATAGGCCCGCTGCAGAAAGGGCGTGCAAGGATCCCAACCCAATAATTGACGGAAGGAAAGCTAACGTAAATTTGGCAATATTAGGCGCGAAACCTCGTGGAAATTTACAACCAGGTATGTTAAACATATTTTTTCTGAACATTATCATTATTATATTCAATTAATATATTATTATTGAAATATTTAAAGAATAAAGTAATAAAGTTGAATAGATCGCGAACGATCGTTCTATAAAGGCTACTGTTTTGGCGATAAATGGGTGCCTCCATCTTGCTCCAAAGCCGTGTACCATAATCGGCATTTTGCATCTACTAATCATAAATCTCGAATGGTTGGAAGAACAGTTGAACGTGGGATGAATCACAGAAAAAGTATTATGGAGGTGAGTTCATTGCAGATATCTCATGTGAGAAAACAGTCTTAACAGTTATACGTCACACTTGTCTGTTCCGTGGGACGGGGTGACCCTACCGGTGGGGGCGACGTGAGTCACTTATTTTTAGAAAATAAGTTTATTTTATGTTTTCTTAACATAATATGTTGTAGAATTAACAAGCATAATGGTTTATTTATTAAATATTTTATAACTTTCAACATACCCCTCAAAGGCTCTTATCGGTTAATTTCACTTGATTACTCTTCTTAAGAATCTTTTATTTCCAAGTATTTCTATAATTACTCCTACAAGTAATAGGTTTATGTCAAAACTGAAACAATGTCGCATTTATCGCGTTGAAGCCTAGAACTGTTGTGATCTGGTATTAAACCGTTGGAACTTGAACGTCATCTCCGCCCACGAAGGTAAGCAGCTAACACAGTCCTGCGTGAAAAAATTAGATATTCGCCCGGTAACTAGAATAATGTATTATTTTATTGTAACTAGAACAATATTGTTTTAGTTACAGTGGATATTCGCCCGTCGTGAACGTGTTAAATTAATGCCGAAACGTCGGACGTACAATAAAATAAGTTTACTTATTTAATAGTGATCTCTTATACAGCGAAATTTTATAATAAACATCAATCTTAATACAATAAACAATGCTTCTTTGACAAGTTTAATATCAGACTATAAAAACCTTATTTCAGAGATTTGTTTGTTTATTCATTTAACGTCACTTTATTCTACTGTGGCTAATCGGACGATAAAGGAATGCTAGACGCGTTTGGCAATTGCCGTTCTTTTAAAAACGCACTGAGGTTTAATATTTAATTTAATTTCTAAAAAAAAATAATTTATACAGTGAAAGCATAACTCTAGATGTTTGTTTATTTATTTAACATGCTGCTGTGGCTAAACCGATCATGCTACAGTTGGAATCCTAAACTTTGAATATCCTGGTTTAATTGTATAGGGTTCTTTAACGAGTATCTAGTATAACACAGGATTTGGATCACCATTGCGTCCCCTCCGAAGGGCTGCATAAAATTTTAACTCCCTTTAAAAGATCATAGCACAAAAAAAAAAAAAAAAAAAAATCTGGAATAAATTCATAAATTCTAAACGTGGTAAAAAAAAAAAATCTATTTATAAATATATTCGGTGCTAAAACCAAGAGGTTGAGAACTTATTTCAATACCCTAACCCTAATCCTCTTAGGACCATCTGCCGGGTTTGAACTTAGGGCCTTGGACATAGGAGGCTGTCAAGCTAACAACTACAAACTAAGTTACCCCTATTTTACTTTCACTTGCCTATTTATGAAATATATAGTAAGGGAAAGTATTACGATCGTGAAAACTTTAGAATTCCAGGTTTCGACGGAAATACACGTTTTAGGGTCTCCTGAGTCCAAATGTGCAAGTCCCGAAAAAAGGTCTGTGTGTGTGTGTGTGTGTGTGTGTGGTCTAGCGCAAAAACCATTAGTCATACGAAACTGAAATTTCACATTTAAGACAACTTTAAGCCCGAGATGTTACAGCAGCTTTTTCCTCAAAATCCGCTCACCAGAACGGCCACTTTATACAATGCATTTTGCATCTTTTTACGATTTTCTCAAAAAACAGCTCTAACGATTTTGATTAAACTCGCTATATCAATGTCTAATTTAATGGGCTTTACATGATATGTAGGCTTCATTCTAATTGAAATAATCTGACAGGGCTTAAATGCTCATATTTCAAAATTTCTTTCTCTAAAGTATCCTTAACTTTGCAGATTTTATGAAATATCATATCATATGATTAGCATTGCTAATAAACCGTTAAATATATTAATTGAACTGATTCGATATCCAACTAAAGTAGATAACTGCAAAAATATTGTTTAGATCCAATTTTTTGTTTTTTAACTTAAGAACAGGATAATACTTGTATAATGTACCGTTGGAATGCTAAAGATTTTAGAAAAAATATTATCTTATACATACTATTGTAAAAGTTAACTGTGAATGAAAAGCCGATAGAACAAACTTATTATCGTAAATAATAATATATTAGATTATTTAATAAAACATCTGTTCCAAAGTAAATAATTCTTAAATAATTATAGTAAAAAATTATTAAATAATTCTCCTACTTAATGAGGAATATGTGGTCTTAATAGCATAATTATAGTGTTCCTTCTGCCTGTTGGCCAGACATGTATATTACAACTGTACAAACCTGTTATTCTTAAAGGATCTAGTCCCAGAATAAAAATTATTTTCTATCCTATACTAAAAAAAAAAAAAAAAAATCTAGTGCGTGCAATACACGATTTTCTCTTACCGTCCTTGTTAAAATCATAAAGAACTTTTGAATTAATTTAGTTTCGATAGAAACATGTGTTTTATTATCTAATCTATTACGCTATTGGAATGCTAAAGATTTCAGAAAAAATATAATAAGATAGGAGGGGTACTCACTACGTTTGCTATAGCATGCTATTTGCGCTATTGTGCTAAACCCATCAATTTTATACAGGAAATAACTTTAGAAACTCGACAGGATTAGCAAAATAACACAAATAGCATGCTATAGCAAACGTAGTGAGTACCCCTATTATACATACTATTGAAAAAGTTAATGGAGAGTGTTGAAAAGCTGATTAACTGATTGTCGTAAATAATAATATAATAGATTATTTAATAAAACACCTGTTCCAAAGTAAATAATTCTTAACTAATTTATTTTCGTTTCTAAAAGTGTTTAAAAATTCTTAAATTGATATAAATGACGGAGGTATGTGAAAATCGTGAGTTGCCTGCACCAGATTTTTACTATTCTACCTCTTCTGATTCTCTAGTTATACAGCGTTGTGCTATATATGACCATGCTACAGCGGGAGTTCTAAATTTTGTCTATGCTATCATACCAATATTTTACGTCCCATCCAAAGGGCGGCATAACCAAGGATTTGTTACTAATAAAATTAAGGGTCATTAGCCGGATTTGAACCGAAATGACATTCAACGGAAAAACTAACTTTGAGTCAAACTCCCTAATCAACCATGTTTTGAAGGATGCGTTGCGCTTTCTATAAGACAGTATTTGATGAGTTGAAGCTAGAATATGTTTCTGGGTCACGGTTCGTCCTTGATAATCCAATACCGGAGAGGAATTTCTCCCAGTTACAGAAAATTAGATTTATCTGTTTCTGGAGCGACGGTGGAATAACTCAATTGGCTCGCTGATTATTCAGACGTATTGTGGAATTGAATAAAGGTGGATACTTCCAGTTTGATTAATATTGTTCGCTCAACTGTTTGTAATGAGGCGATGAAATTTTATCTGATTAACTCCAAGGATTATGAAATAAATAATAGTCCTTGTGGAGTAATAAGGTGGAAAGGGAAAGGAACAAATCTACGAAAATGTATCTCTTTCCTAAAGGAAAAGTTCCTCGAGAGCTATGGCGAGAGAGAGTTTAACGTAAGAGGCCTATGGTTCGCAGCCCGCGGTGCTGTACAAGGTTCAACAAAAGGAGCTTGATGGAGGATATAGGTGTCGATATAAAGGACGTAGCAAGGATATCAGAAAGTGTAGTTCACCTCTTTGGGAATTATACACTATCACATCTACTAATAACAGGGATAATTGGAGGGTCGTGCATGTGCATTTATACTTTACTTATAGTTGTTTTATACTTTAATTTTAATATAATTTTTTACTTTAACTTATATAGCATTTCCAAGTCAATTGTAACCTTTTCCAAGTCAAATGTAACTTTTTCCAAGTCAAATGTAACCTTTTCCAAGTCAAATGTAACCCTTTCCAAGTCAAATGTAACCCTTTCCAAGTCAAATGTAACTTTTTCCATTTCAAATGTCACCTTTTCCATTTCAAATGTTACCTTTTCCAAGTCAAATGTCACCTTTTTCTTCACTTCTAGCCTGAAATATTCCGTTTTATTTATTTATTTATTGAAAAATAATTATTTTAATTAAAATTATGACTTTTTTAATAATTTTGGCATATCATATCGCTGTTTTTTTTTAGATATTTGATATCAAGTTCTGTTTTTTACGAACTAATATTTAAAAAAATATTTAGTTTTAAAATAGTTGTTGATTTTGAATTTTTAGAGGGAAGGGATACTTTTTGGGAATAATTAATGTGTTTTCGGGTATTATAATTACGTTTTTCGAGATGTATTTTTTATCGCTCGCGTGCATATTAACTCGCATTTACTTTTAATCTTTTTTATTGGTATAGGGATTAATTATTGTGCTTTCGGGTGGTTATGATTACGTTTTTCGAGCTGTATTTTTTTATCGCTCATGGGTATTTCAACTCGCATCCACTTTTAATGTTTTTTATTGATATAGGGATTAATAATTGTGCTTTCGGGTGGTTATGATTACGTTTTTCGAGCTGTATTTTTTATCGCTCATGGGTATTTCAACTCGCATCCACTTTTAATGTTTTTTATTGATATAGGGATTAATAATTGTGCTTTCGGGTGGTTATGATTACGGTTTTGGAGCTGTATTTTTTATCGCTCATGGGTATTTCTACTCGCATCCACTTTTAATGTTTTTTATTGATATAGGGATTAATAATTGTGCTTTCGGGTGGTTATGATTACGTTTTTCGAGCTGTATTTTTTATCGCTCATGGGTATTTCAACTCGCAATTACTTTTAATGTTTTTTATTGATATAGGGATTAATAATTGTGCTTTCGGGTGGTTATGATTACGTTTTTCGAACTGTATTTTTTATCGCTCAAGAGTATTTCAAATCGCATTTACTTTTAATGTTTTTTATTGATATATGGATGAATTATTGTGCTTTCGGGTGGTTATGAAATAGTTTTTGATTGATATTGGGATTGGTTATTTTGTTTTTAGTTTTCATTATAACGTTGCTGGAATATACATCATTTAGCTTTTTTATTTATTTTTTTCTATTATTATTTTTTTATAAAAGGATTAGTTATAGTTCCTCTTTTAGTGTTATGAGTAAGTTTTTTCAACTAAATATTTTATAATGGACCCACTTTCTCACTTGTTCTTACAATTCTTTGATAATTTAATTGAGGAATCGTTTATTCTATTTTCGGGTGTTCTTATAACATTATTTGAATCTTATTTGTTACTCATTTTAAGTTACTGTTCTTTTTTCATGAATATTTGATAGAGGGATCTTTTATAGTGTTTTGGGGAATACTAATAGAGTTTATGACATTTTATGTATAGCTAGTGCACATTTTAACTAAAATAAAAAGTTATCTAGAACAATGCGCAATCGCGATGTAACATCCAGTTAAAAAACGTAATCAGAATGTGCGAAAACACAATAAATAATTTTTACTTCAAATTATAACATAATATCTACGGTATGTAGAAATTCCCTAGCGTATAAAAGAATATAGTTCAAAACAATCAGAATCCCCTAAAACAAACACAAAGAAAGACCACTCTATCAAAATACAAAATGATATTAGCGCTAAGTTGAAACGCGCGCGCGCTATAGAATAAGCATTCCAAAAAAAGTTTTCTCATAACCACCCAATAACACAATTATAGATCCCTATAACAATAAAAAGATTAGAAGTAAATGCAAGTTGAAATGCGAACAAGCGATAATAAATACAGCTCAAAATACGTAATTACAAGACCCGCAAATACACTTAATAACCTATATATCAATAAAAAACATGAAAAGTAAATGGGAGCTGAAATACCCATGAGCGATAAAAAATACAGCTCGAAAAACGTAATCATAACCACCCGAAAGCACAATTATTAATCCCTATATCAATAAAAAACATTAAAAGTGGATGCGAGTTGAAATACCCATGAGCGATAAAACATACAGCTCGAAAAACGTAATCATAACCACCCGAAAACACAATAACTCATCCTTATATCAATAAAAAACATTAAAAGTAATTGCGAGTTGAAATACCCATGAGCGATAAAAAATACAGCTCGAAAAACGTAATCATAACCACCCGAAAGCACAATTATTAATCCCTATATCAATAAAAAACATTAAAAGTGGATTCGAGTTGAAATACCCATGAGCGATAAAAAATACAGCTCCAAAACCGTAATCATAACCACCCGAAAGCACAATTATTAATCCCTATATCAATAAAAAACATTAAAAGTGGATGCGAGTTGAAATACCCATGAGCGATAAAAAATACAGCTCGAAAAACGTAATCATAACCACCCGAAAGCACAATTATTAATCCCTATATCAATAAAAAACATTAAAAGTGGATGCGAGTTGAAATACCCATGAGCGATAAAAAAATACAGCTCGAAAAACGTAATCATAACCACCCGAAAGCACAATAATTAATCCCTATACCAATAAAAAAGATTAAAAGTAAATGCGAGTTAATATGCACGCGAGCGATAAAAAATACATCTCGAAAAACGTAATTATAATACCCGAAAACAAATTAATTATTCCCCAAAACTATCCCTCCCCCTCTAAAAATTCAAAATCAACAACTATTTTAAAACTAAATATTTTTTTAAATATTAGCTCGTAAAAAACAGAACTTGATATCAAATATCTAAAAAAAAACAGCGATATGATATGCCAAAATTATTAAAAAAGTCATAATTTTAATTAAAATAATTATTTTTCAATAAATAAATAAATAAAACGGAATATTTAAGGCTAGAAGTGAAGAAAAAGGTGACATTTGACTTGGAAAAGGTAACATTTGAAATGGAAAAGGTGACATTTGAAATGGAAAAAGTTACATTTGACTTGGAAAGGGTTACATTTGACTTGGAAAGGGTTACATTTGACTTGGAAAAGGTTACATTTGACTTGGAAAAAGTTACATTTGACTTGGAAAAGGTTACAATTGACTTGGAAATGCTATATATGAAATGTATAGTAAGGGAAAATATTGCGATCGTGAAAATTTTCGAATGGAAATACACGTTTTAGGGTCTCCTGAGTCCAAATGACAGAGTCCCGACAAAAGGTCTGTGTGTGTTAAGTCTAGCGCAAAAACGATATGTCGTACGAAACTGAAATTTCATATTTAAGACAACTATAGGCCCGAGATGTTACAGCACCTTTTTCATCAAAATCAGCTAACCAGAAGAGCCACTTCCTGCCATGCATTTTGCACATTGTTACGATTTTCTCAAAAACGGCTCAAACGATTTTGATTAAACTCTCTATGTTGATGTAAAATTTAAAGAACTTTAATATGATGTAGGTTTCATTCTGATTGAAATAGTCTGACAGGGCTTAAATGCCGATATTTTCTTCCTCTAAACTACATTTAATTTTGTACATTCCAAAAGATTATTAAACGTAATTTTTGGCTTACTTATAATAACATTTATATAGACGTATAATATACCGTTGGAATGAGTAAGATTTTAGAAAAAGTATTATCTGATACACAGAGTTGTAAAAAGTAATATCAATTAACGAATGGGGAATAAACTTATTACTGATTAATAATATAATATAGTTATATTATTTAATGTAAAACATATGTTTCCAACGAAACTAAATAAACGTTTGACTAAAATCAACTTCAAATATTTTTTAAATTGAAGTATATTTAATAGTTTTTAAATTGATTTTAAAAGTCGAGTTAAGTGAAAAACGTATGTTGCCCGCACCAGTTTTTTTATATATAGAAATTGATTTTAGATGATAATTTTTTCGTTATTGTTTTATTATATGATGGAATGATTTTTAATATGTTGTTTTATGATGATGTATATATATAATATTTTTTATAATTTTTGCGTTTAGTTTAAGTTTAAAAAAAAAGTAGAAAAGGAAAAAAATAGTATTGTATTTATTATAAAGGGTTTGAAATTATAAATTATAATGTTGATAATATTGCTATAGAAAAGAATTGGTATGCGTTGTTATAGCAACCCAATTAAGTTGGGCAGTATCATTGTGTTTTGTTTTGTTTATAATTAAGTGTATCTCTATTAACGCTAGTATATTTTATATTCATTGTGAATTAAAAAAAAAAGATTTTATTGATATTAACAACTGTACTGTATAATAAATGCATTAAGTAAATGGGCTAATTTACACTTATGGGCGTGAAAATGTCTTGTGCACACTAGACTGAAACGAGAAAAAACTGCTCGCCGCTTTCGGTTGCCTCAACACTTACTTGGTAGACACTCTAACCTTCCAATCAACTACAAAAGGTTCATCTTTTTGTATTTTATTAGTGTTTATTAAACGAAAAACCGCATATAATTATAAACAAAAGAGAAGAAAGAAAAAAAAAAAAAAAAAGAAATGTATTCCATAAATACACTAATAACTCAGTTATTTTTGAAGATGAAGAAGAACGTGTTGAGAGTTTTAGAATCAGTAAAGCGCGATAAACAAGAAAAACATAATCTATAAAGGAAAAAAATAGAATCTTGTCCATATACAATGTATTGTATATCTTGTACATTTTTTTTAAAGATAATTAAATGACGAAAATGAATTTTTTTTTTTTCACCTCTATTTTGAGCAAGCAAAATACCACTTAAATATTAGGAATCTCGCTTGAAACTGATAAATAAAAGCACCTTAACCGGTATAGCAAGTTTAATTAAAATGGTTAGAGCCGTTTTTTTAGAAAATTGTGTAAAAAGATGAGAAATGCTAGGTATAAAGTGAATCTTCTTGTTTGAGGATTTTTATGAAAAAATGGCCAGTTTCCATCCTTAAAAAATATTATTATCTAATTCAAGCCGTAATGTTTTACACAACATATCATTATTTGAAAGTTAAAAAAAAAAAAAAGTTTAGAACAACCATCCCAAAGTGAAAAAATCTGAATTATTTATAAGGAGTGAACAAGTTCGTCAGAAACTTCGGATAAAATTCCTCTTTGAAACTTTCCAGAGTTATTCAGAATTTTTTTAAGCCTATGCCTTCAACTCAACTTTCCACCTAAATTGGCCCTTCAAACAGGAAAATGCACAAATTTATCAGAAATTCGTCATAAAATTGCTGTGAAAAATAACAAAAGTAAAGAAATCTGGTGCACGCAACACACGTTTTTCACCTCCGTTGATGAAATCAATTGAGGAACTAATAAATAATGTTAGAGTAGAAGAAATTGTTAAAGAATTGAATAAAGAGGTAATAGAAAGTCGGATGTAGCCCGCAACAAATTTTTTTTATAGTTTTGATAGCAAACATTATTTTACTAATATTGTTATTACACAATTATCAGAGAAGAATAGTAAATATTTGCGATTAGATAATTTTTTTTAAGTTGTTGAAATAATGTGAGGTATTTTGAACAGAAGAACAGTAATGTAGATGTATAATATACTGTTGGTAAGCTAAAGATTTAAGAAAAAAAAATTATCTTTTCACAAAATTGTAAAAGGAAGTGGAGAGTGATGAAAAGTTGATTAAACTAACTGATTGTTGTAGGTAGCAATATAATACTTTTTTTAATTTAAAAAAAATTCACTATTAGTAGTATATTCTGAAATCTCGAATTTTCCCAAAATTTTTATTGTTTTCTGACTATGAGGGAGGAAAGTAAGGGGATGAAACACCCCCCATTCTTGGAGAGACTACAAAGGGGGAGATGGTGAGTCAGCCAACACCCCTCCAGTTTCAAGGTCGTCCAAGGAGACTTCTTCAGATTTACAATGCACCAATTCACAGTAAAGTTTGCCAATTTAGGACAGTGGGTGTCAAAAGTATTCGGAATTACGTGGTTTCCTAATTATATTAATGCAGTTATGATCAATAAACTGTTGACAACAAGGTGCAATCTGGAACAAAATGTTAATATAGATAACACTGATAGTTTAAAAGATCTATTATTACAGCTCAGAAGTAAGTTAAAAGGATCTTTTAATAACAACATAATTAAAAAGGCGAATAATTTGACGAAATAACTACTATACAAACAATTATGATATACTTTAGATGAGAGTTACTTATGTAGGTTTAAAAACATGCCTAATATTAAATGGATCATAAAAGCCAGAGGAGAACTCTTAGATTTGAATTATAAAAGTTATAAAGAAGACCGAAACTAAAATATGTTCTCTGTGTAATTACAAACAAATTGAAAATGCAGAGCACTTCATAGCCTCGTGTCCAATAATATTTGTAATTCGTAGATGCTGTGTTCAACTATTTAGGGAATGATGAATTAATAGATTATTTAAATGGCAAATATTGGTTCAGTTTAATTAATTACTGTTAAATAGCATGGAAATAAAGATCTCAATTTATTAAGTAATTTAATTATTGAGCTATGAAATGCTGTATGTATTACAATTAATTAAAAGTATCAAGTATAATTGTGATATATAATATATATATATATATATGTATGTGTGTGTGTGTATTTATTCATTTACTTGTGTTTTAGAGATATTTTTCTTCCTGTTTTTGATATGTATCGAAATAACTTATTTTCTTCAGTGCTCATTTCTATAAAATAAAAAAAAGAATCATTGAAATTTGTTCAGAACAAGCAGAGATACAGCGTTTTGAAATTATCAGCGGTGATGTTCCATTTTCTATTGAATTATAATTGCTTCTCATATGAGTTAATTGCCTACCTACAGCTATATAAATAGTTATACAATAATATAGTTATTTGGAAATAATAAATCATCGTGTAATAATTTGCATTTTTTTTGTGTATTATTTGGGTTGCACTACCCAATCCAACTGAAAATGTATTCTTTGTAGCCGTTCACTAATGAAAGAAACGAATATTACCTTTGCAGTGAACTTATCACAACTTCGGCAGTCGAGAAATTGACAAATCAAACTAAGAATAAAATTTCTCTCATCAATTCCTCTTAAGTGATCACCAGACTGTAAACAAAGCTCCAAACACAAAAAAACATTGTTTATTTTCATAACGTTAGAAATTTCAGTAATAATTAGAACTAATCAAATTATTCCTTGCTATTTACGATATAGACAAACCTTTCTTACACCTAATCAGCAAATTTGTTTATAAATAAAACAATAATAAAATACGTATATTTTATTGTATTTAGGTATTCATAGAGGATATTTATGATTTATTGATGTAAACCATAGTCTTCTCAAACTTTTGACCGGCAGTATATATATATATATATATATATATATATATATATATATGTTTGTGTGTGTAGATAAATGAATCCTTATTTCCTTTGGTCGCGGTGACACGCTTGAACGGCTGGACTAAGGCATTCCTAACCAACTTCTCCATAATACAGTCTTAACGTCTATTCTAACATTACTGATTATGTTATAGATGTTTTTAGTTGTTTAATACAGCCTTTCGTACATCTTCTAATCTTAATACATCTGTTTATTTTCTCGTACTGAAGTTATTATGTGCCTTCCGAACATGACCTCCGAGCCCTTCGGAAAGATATTACTCGGCGGAAGAAGTTTCGAAGCGAACACAGCGGAAATGGAGGGGTAGTGGCCGATCTAGCATGGCTTAGGATAGGAGCCGCTGGCTATCGAATGAGGTTCTGATCGATGTATCGATCCTAAAGGGAGTGGGGGAAGTGATTAGTGACACATGTGCGAGCCCTTATCTAGTGCCCCCTCTGTCCTCCAAACCGACTGTCTTTGACAGCGGAATAATATTATATATATATATATATATATATATATATATATATATATATATATATATATATATATATATATATATATATTTATATATATTGTTTGATCATTTCTCGACTGTTAATAATTTAAGTTTTCTAATGTTCTTAGGTTACAGTCAAAACTGAATTTCAGCCCAAACTGCAAGAAAGATTCGTGCCTTGTATGCGATTCAATTTCTGATAGCACGGTTCAGAAGTGGTTTTCGGTTTAGATCAGGAGATTTCAATTTGGAAGACCAACCCCGGGCTGGTCGGAGCTCAACTCTTGACATCGAGGATATTATGACGGTCATCGTATACAATCCACGAATTACTTTGAGATAGTCGCGGAGTTAAGAGCCTGCAAAGTTTTTGATCATCCAAAGAAGGCCGTGTACTTCTGTCCTTACGACGTTTAGGTTTCCCATGAGCTCAGGGGAAGGAACCTTATTGAAAGGATTTCATGTTGTGATTCGCTGATGAAAAAAAAAAAAAAAATTGGAGGATCCATTTTTGAAACTAGTTGTTACTGGTGACGAAAAATGGATTCTCTACATCAACACCAGCCGAAAAAAAATCTTGGGGTTGCCTGGAACGACTACGCTCGCAACACCAAAGGCCGGCTTGCATCCAAGAAAGGTGATGCTCAATATTTGGTGGGATTGGAAGGGAAAACCAAACTATAAATACGGACTTTTACTGAGCCCAGTTAGATCGATTGAAGGCAGCAATTGAAGAGAACGGCCAGAGATAGCAAATCGGAAAGAAATGCTATTCCAGCAAGACAACGCTAGGCCCCATGTGTCTTTCAGCACACGGCAAAAGGTAAAACCTCCCATCTAAAACTTAATATTGGATGGGAGGTTTTACCTCCTGACATTACTTCTTCGGATTTCCATATTTTCCGTTCCCTCGTAAATTTTCTACAAGGGAATCCTACTCTTCAGAAGATGACGGCAAAACGGACCTTTTATTGTTCATCAGGAGTAAGGACAGTGTTTTTTGGATATAAGGGATAATTGACCTTCCAAGTCGTTGGGAAAGGGTAATCACTAACGGTGGTAACTATTTTGTAGATTAAATAAATATATTTTAAGCTGTTCATCAATTTTCGTCCTGCAACAGCGTGAGTCCTAAATTTTGCTTATCAAGGATTGATTAGGATATGGATCTTTAACCTGACATCGTACACTCTCGGGACCACTTTTTATGTCCCCTCCGACGTACGGCATAAATAAGACTTTTTTACTCCAATTAACAAATCCTAGGACCACTTTCCAGGTTTGAACCCGCGAGCTTCGGCATAAAAGGTTGATATACTAATCACTGCTTAACAGGTGAACCCACGTAATATTTCTGTGATCGGGTGGGTGGTAGTTAATATCATATTAATATCCAATTTTAAAGGAGTGCGTTATTCAATTAAAGGTTAAAATTTAAATGTTTATAAAGGTTTATATTGTCATTATACTATCGAATATTTTTTTGGTCATTTTGTTTAATTTGTTTGTTTTGTTGTTTTTTAATTTTTTAATTTGTTATTATTGGTTATCTTATTAATTAATCTCATGAACTATGTTTGATAACGCTATCAGTTGTTAGTGTTAATTGTCTTCTGGAAACTATTCAGAATTAGGGAAACAAGGTGTCAATTAATAAAAGTATTTCTCTTTATTACTCACAGTCTTAACATTAAATAGATATGGCTCCTACTAAATCCTAAATACCAGTCCAATGGGTACTTCCTTCATTCGACATAAAGTCTCATTATTTTACTTTTGCTGATTTACTTGTTATATTATACTTATAAAGTAGTATTTTCAACAAATATAGTTCGCCTGTGGTGTAGTGGTCCGCATACCAGCCTTATTTGTTCAAAGAAACAGGTTGAAAACCAGCAAAGGTCCCTGAGATTTAATCCCTTCAGAGGGGTTAGAAAATGTAGGTCCCGAGCCAGTGCGATGTCAGGTACTCGTTAAAAATGTCTATCCTACTAAATCTGGATAGGCAAAATTCAGAACTATCGCAGTTACATCATCTAGATTAGCCACAATAGCATACAACTAACATTAAATGACTAAACGAATCAATAAAAATTAAAAAAATCCAAATTAATCTTAGTTGGAGATTTGAGATGTTTTGTATTACATGGTATTTAACATTGGTACACCGCAGGTCAAAAGTTTGAGACGACCCATCAATAAATCACGAATACCTAAATAAAACATAGGTATCTTATAATTTTTTTATTTATTGACAAATTTACTGATTAGGTGTATGAAAGGTTTGTGGTTTTTGTAAATACAATAGCAAGAAATAATTTTTTTAAATCTAATTATTACTCAAAAGTCTAGCGTGATAAAAATAAATAAGCATAAAAAATGTGGTTTTTGTGCCTGGAGATTTATTTACAGTCTAGTAATTCCCCAAGCTGAGGGCTAGCTCGCTAGTCTCTCATGCTACAGGTTGCGAGTTCAAATCCCAGTCCCGACGGGGCTTTTATAAGGATGTAATTAAATGTATTCACTCGCAGCCTCTCCCCCGGGTATGTGAGACCCGTCAGCCAAATGGTGGCCACTCACAAAATTAGGCGTAGGGAGTGATGACCCTACACTATAAATTGTATCGTGAAACGCGAGTGCAAACTCCCAGGAGATTACACCTTGAGGCCCAGGACGGCCTGTCGCGCGAATGAAAAAAAAAAAAAAAAAAATCCCCCAAGCTGAATTGAGATGCTAAATTGTATTCTGAGTTTGATTTATATATTGTAAACAGTTCACTGCACACTTATTTTTGTTTTTTCCCCTTAAAAACGGTTAAGAAGTATAAAAAAAAGAATTCGAGCGCGAAGCTCCGAAAAAAATAAAATAAAAAAAATAGTTTATTTGTTGTATACCATAGGTGGTCTCAAACTTTTGACTGGGAGTGTATATTATATGCACGGTTTACCGTACGCTTACTTTTAAACCTACTGTTCCAGTTCACATATAATTCTACAAAAAAATATTTTCCAAGCAATTTTATTTTAATTTTATATTCATACCTCGGTTGGCATCTCTCCAGAGGGGAGTTGTGCCCAACCGTGGAAAATCAATTTTTTGCGGGTTGAATTCTAAAATAAAAATAATCTTACTGTCAACTTTGTGTTATAGAGTATATTCTAATTTTGTTTCAAATACCACTGTTAAAGTTTCTGTTATTTTTTATATCAGGTTTTAGTTGAGTTCAATCGTTTTAATTATTCACGTTTTTGCCGGAGTTTTGAATTTTTCGAATACAACATATTCCTCCTTAATGACCAAGTTAAAATAATTTTTTAATAAATTATGAAAATCGGCTAGTATGTTTAATTATTTAAAGTGACTTAATGCTACTTTGACTAATCGGACGATGCTACTATGAGTGTCTTAAATTTTGCATATGCAGATTTACTTACGATCTTTAGAGTACCAAGGGACGTATCGCGTTTTAAGTCAAGGTATTGCGAATAGCGAGACTTTTCGAATTCGAGTTCTCACCGAAACTGAATATAATATTTTGTCCTTTTCTACTTTTACTTACCTATGTTTTAACCTTAACTTTATTTAATAAGCTTTGGGTCTCTACTAAACCATCAAATTCTTCCCGTAGTCTATCCTTACAATCCAAAATCCTTCGAAAAATCCTTAATGCCTCTTACTTTGTCATGAATAAACACATACATAAAGACCTTAATATCCCATATGTTGCTGATTTGGCCCGAACCAGGTATCAACCCTACCATGAAAAACTCAACTCCCACTCTAACCCACTAACTTCCTCTTTCATTCCTGACAATCCTCCAAGGCGTCTGAAAAGAAGGTGGCCTCGAGACCTTCTAGGTTAGATTGCCCAGTGGAGTGGTGCCAATGGGCATTTTCTCTTCATGTATTTCTGATAGCTAATTTACTTGATGTATTAACTAATACAGTTGTAAATTTCAATAAATGATAATAAAAAATAACATGAAAAAATGTATTTAATAATTTTTAAATCGATTTTAACAACTTAGGTAAGTGAAAGTCGTATGTTGTCCACAACAATTTTTTTGTTTTAAAGAACAGTTAATATACTTAATATACAGAAATATTTCCAACATAGTGAATGTTAGAGTATAAAACTTATTGTTGCTTATTCCTTTAACGCCACTTGATGCTACTGTGGTTCATTGGAAGATGCGATAGTGCTAGCCCTAAATGATTCCTATCCAGATTTTATTTATGATAGGGATCATTAACGATTACCTGACTGAAACTGTAATTCTTTAAACTTTTTTCATTTTTAACCTTATCGTAAGTTCTTAAATTGATTTTAACAACGAAGGGAAGTGAAAATTGTGTGTTGCGCGTATCAGAATTTTTTATAGCTTTTTGTTCTTAGCTCTAGTAATATCTTAAACGTCGGCACCCATGAAAGTGTGATCTCAATGATGGCCGAACCCCCAAACTAAGTACAGCATAAATTCTTTAATGTCATATCTCTTCTTCCATATCATATCAAAAATTACTGTCAGATTTCCATGTTTATTACGTGCGATGTCACACAGCTTGTAAAATGCCAGCTGATGATTAAAGTTTTATTCGCGACCGCTTGTCGGAGCCGCGCCACGCGGCGTAGAGATGATTTGTCATTGCAACAGGTGGTTTTCAAATATTCAACTCATGCGTTCATCCTGTTATTCCATTTTCCCATGTCATATTCCTGTAACCTAAAGGCAATTTATGAAATTGTTCAATGTTTCCTTTTTAAATTGTGGAAATAAATAATTTAATTGGGTCTAAAATACTAAAATATCGAAATAAATTTGTTTGAGATATCAATTATGATACATTTCCTTCTTGGATTCAAACCCGGCAATGGTTGTAGGATTTTTTAGGGTGTGAAAAATCCTTGGTAAAGCCATTTTTCGGAAGGAGGGACGTAAAATGATGTGCGACGTCAGGTTCTCGTTAAAGATCCCTATCCTTATTAAACCTGGATAGGCAAAATTTATGGCTCCCACGGTAGCATCTTATAATTTTAATTCTCCAATGCTGACACCATACCTGAAGGTCTTATGTGGGATTGGAGAGTTCGAGAGGCAATTGTAGGATCGTTATTGGCAGAAAACTAGCGTCATCAGCACAAGTATACGATTTTTTAAACTCCAACTGTATTTAAAAGACATGTATTGCGCGCACCAGATTTTGTTTGGTTTTAGAGTTCAATATGACTCACTATTTCATGTTTTTTATAAACAACTATTTAAATTGATTCAACTTAATCAGTAAAATAAACTGGGGTCAATGTAATTAGAAAATAGCATGCACATGTTACGTAGCTTGACACTAACCCAGACATTGTGTACCTAGAGGAGATAGCAGAAATAATTTACGATAAGGCTGTATCGCATGTTCTAAAGGACACCCGGGGGTCGAGTAATGGCTGAAGATTCTCATGCCAGCTGTTTTGTTTTCGTTATTAATTATTCAATAGAGTTTGGAGGTAATCGATAACGCTAGGCGGGTTGGGAAAAGGTGAAGTATGAGGGGATTTTATTTAATCTTCTTCTATATATATATATATATAAAATGACAACCCTATTTTGGTTTCCGAGAACTCCTAAACCACTGGACGGATTTTGATTGCGGTTTTTACTATAATTTAGGAGGTTGTTTCCTGAATATTTGATAGTAAAATACATAGAAATTTAGCTTTTCTTTAAACAGGAAAAATAAATTTTCTGTGGCAAAGTCATCAAAAAATTATTCCTGAAATATAAGTAGTAATTTAGACGTATAATATACCGTTGGAAATCACAAGATTTTAGAAAAAATATTATGCAATAAAATAAATCGTACAAGTTAATATGAAGTGGTTGTAAGCCCATAAACTTATGAATATATGTTATTGGTAAATATATATCATTGTTAACATTGTATAGGTAAGTTGTAAAAAATCTATAAAGTAACATTCTTATTAATTATTTTAAATTTAATAGTGTTTCATAAAAATTGATGTTTCATTGTAAACTCAATGGGATTGCTTAATTTATTACACAATGTTTAATTATTTCCAAATAACAAAATTAGGGTATAACTGTTTATATGGCAATGCAATGAAGTCATAAGAAAAGCACTAATTCAAAGCATCATATCATATCACTACCACTGATTTCAAAACGCAATATCTAAGCCAGTTTTTAACTAATTTCAATGATCCTTTTTTTCATTTGACCCAAAAGTTAATTCTCCATCAAATAGCACTATAACAAAATCATGATAATCAAATTATACTGATAATGATAATGATGTAAAATTCAATGGACTTTAATATCATGTAGGTTTCATTCTGATTGAAATAGTCTGACGGTCTGAATGCCGATATTTTATTTTTTCTTCCTCTAAAGTATCTTTAATTTTATAGATTCATAAAAAATAAACCTACAATCTTAATAATATTGATAAAAAGTGCTAAATAAGAAAATTGAAAAAATTGACCAACTAAAGGAGATAAGAGCAAATGTATTTTTAAAGTAATTATTTTTATTTTTAACGTTTAAATAGCAACATAGACATGTAATATACCGCTGGAAAGAGAAAGATTTTAGGACATGTAATATATCAGGCACTAACTTGTAAAAGTTAATGTGAAGTAAATATTGCATATAATTATTACTGTTAATTGTACTAACAATTTGATCTTGCAATACTATATAATCTAAATCATATGTTTCTAACTAAACTGAATAATCTTTTTATTAGAATTAATTTGAGCTTTGTAAATCTTAATTTTGTTTAATAGTTTTACATTTATTTTGACTGCCGAGGTAAGTGAAAGTCGTATGTTGTCGGCTCCAGATTTTTTACAGTTTTGACTTTGTTCAATCTTTTATTATTATTGCTATTATAATACATTATTAACAATAATTAGAGACGAATACTAAATATTAGCGAGTAGACAAATTTCGAAAGGTGTCGTAATGGTACGAAGTGGTGGGCCTTGAGAAGACTAAGATGGACGGTCACAATGACGTGCGGTTTATATACGGAACTCTCTCAACCGATATTGCAATATATTTATTTTCCCATTATTTTATACATTTTAAAAGTTTAATAATATTCAAAGATCGATAATTTTTTTTTTGTGTTGTTAAATGAATCAGTAGCGTTTTTAACTGGGGATTTCAACAGATTCTTCTAAATATTTTTAATCAGTTATATTCTGCGATATCTCGTGTCGTAGATTAAGGGTTGTTTGTGACCTTTGGATGAATTCGGTCATCATCAACAACTGAAGGACGACCCGTGCACTTTGCGTCTTCCAAGTCAAAATATACGGTTCTAAACCGAGGAAACCACTTATGGATGCTGTTTTCTCCTAAGACCCTTCATCATCGCTAAGAGAAACATGGTAACAACCATTAAACTTTTCTGATTGTAAATAAAAAACAACAATTCTTCACATATCCATGTATTTTTTTTTTTTTTTTTTTTTTTTTTTTTTTTTTTTTGTCCTTGGCACACCGAAGAGGTCTCATGTGTCCCATTTATACAGTGAGTTAAAGTGGCTACTTCCCTCAAACCGCAGACAATATTTCCTTGGATCATTCTTTTACCAAACTATCAACTCCCAGCTACCTCCCTATATCCACAAACTTCTGCAATTTAAATCGTCCGTCCGCTCGCTCCAAACAAGATCGCGCCATTCGGACCTTTATATTCCTGCCCACAGAACAACAAGTTTTGAACATTCCTTTCTTGTCCGATCTACTACTCTCTGGAATTCCGTACCTACTCATATCCGCCATGCTTCTTCCCTACCATCATTCAAGTCCCAGCTGTTCGAGTACCTATTGTCATCTCAAACAGACGCTCCACAAGCCTGATATTTCAAATCAAATATCTATTCAAAAAGAAAATTTTATTATTTATTGTTCATGATTCTGTATCGATCAATTATTATGAATCAGTTTCAATGTTAAGTTTTGTTCAACATATCAGAAGTTATCATTTATTTTACTCTATTAGTTATTTTGACTCTTTTGTTTTATTGTATCCGACTTTTCTTCTTAAAGCTTTGTAAATAAGAATTAATTATAATCCTTTGTCTTGACACATTGTATATATTACATATCATATTGTTCTTAAGGGACCCAGTCCCAGAATAAAAATTATTTTTCTATTCTATTCTATTTTATATATTGGTCAATGAAAGAAAAAGTAAAATTTGGATCCGCTAACTTTAAGTCAAGAAAGACCGATTCTACTGATTTTTTATTTTTATTTTCTGCCTCTTTTATGTTTAAAATATCATTCCTCCCATATACCTACACATAATATATAATTATATACTTAAATATATATAATATAATATAATATAAAGTCTTGAACAGAGCTTTGTGTTATTACCCGACATAATGATGACACGATGAAAGCATGATATCCTGTGACCCTTAGTCGTCTGCTGATGACCTGTCTCCCGAAGCGGATGGCTTATTTAATTCAGTTCTCAATCACGACAGTAGATCTGTCCTGTCGCTTGCACTATCTCGACAGTAAAACTGTTATGTTGCTTGTACTATCACGACAGTAGAACTGTCCAGACACCCGTACTATCACGACAGTCAGAGTACATGTATATTTTTTTCCTTACCATCACAACACTAGATCTGTCCACTCTCCTTTACTATCAAAGTGGTAGAACTGTCCTGTCACCAATACTATCACGACAGTAGAACTGACCTGTCACTCGTACTACTACGGCAGTTGAACTGTCCTGTTTGTTGTACTATCACGACCGTAGAATTATCCTGTATCCTGCACTATCAAGGCAGTAGAACTGTCCTCACAACCCCAACTATCACGGCAGTAGAACTGTCCTAACAACCCCAACTATCACGGCAGTAGAACTGGAATGTCGCTTGCACTATCACGGCAGTATAACGGTCCTGTATCTTGTAATATTACGACATTAAAACTGTCCTTTCGCCTCTACTATCACAACTAGAACTGTGCTGTCGTATTTACTACCACGACAGCATAACTGTCCTATTATCACTACTACCTCGCTAATGAACGTCTCCTGTCGCCTGTACTATCACGACCATGGAACTGTTCTGCCGCCTGTACTATCACGACAGTAGAACTGTCCTGTAAACCCTACTATCACGACATAAAAACTGTCCTGCCACTTGTACTATCACGACAGTATGACTGTCCTGTCGCCTGGACTATCACCACAGTAGAGCTATAGCCGCTCCTGTTGCCTCTATGTTCCACCCTGTTGGCACCTGGAAGACTAGACATGAATATAAATTGTTGCTCGACGCCGCACGACATGCTAATCCTAGCCAACCACAATGTAATCACAAACCATCATCATGATCCAGTTTCGCTATGTCTGTTTGCACAGCGGAATATTGCGTTTATGTTTAGCAATAAAATTAAACTTGTTTGACCTGTTTATTTATATGATCATTTTTCTTTTACATAGCTATGGTGGTATGCGATCGATAGCGTTAGTGGACCTACTAAGGTAAAACATTACGTTTGTGTGTGTATGTGGTACTTCTAGATCATTTATGAACAATCGCACCTATATGCCTGTGATGCTATGGAAACTTATTGATTGAAAACGATGATCAGAATTTTATGATTTTGCTAAAAATGCTCTAACGATTTTGATATAACTCACTATATCGATGTATAATTTAATGGGCTTTAATATCAGGTAGGTTTAATTCTAATTAAAATAGTTTGGCTGGGCTTAAATGCCGATATTTTAAATTTTCGTTTTCTAAAGTACCTTTGATTTCTAGATTAAAAAAATAAAACAACTATATTATGTTAAGATGAAAAACGGCTTAATGTACAAGTTGAACTGGATGAATTCGATAACAAACTAAAGGAGAAAAAAGCAAACATATTTTTTTAGATAATTGTTTTTTTCCGAAACATAGGAGTCGTAATATATTGAATCTAAATGACTGTTTAGAAACATTTCAGAAAAAATATTTTCTAAAATTCCAAGTTCTATAAGTCACAAAAAGAGTGACAAAAATAGCTATACGTAAGTAATTGATCATTATTAGATAATTTATAATTAAACCAATCCAGTGCGCTTAACAAACCGTTACTAAATCAATTCAACATTTTTCAAATCAAGTTTTAGTAGAAGAAAGGTTAAAGAATTACTTTGAGTTTAGATGGAAATATGTGTTTCGGAATAAAAATCTAATAGAAATTATCTACTATTACTTAGTTTTCACATTCTTTTCATCTCTCTACATTACCTTGTATAACTTTGCAAATATTATAATCTACATGTATATTATTATTCTGATATAACTTTATTTAATCGTATATATTACAATTTGTCACAATGGACAGTAATAATATTTCTACAGGATCATATTCATTACTATTCTAAGGTAAAAAATCCGCAAAAGTATGTTTTCTCTTTCTCCCTTTTGTTGGTTATTAAATTTGTCGAACTTGTTTTTTCAATCTATAAATTAAAGATACTTTAGGGAAAGAAAATTTAAAATATTCCAATTTGAGCCCTGCCAGAGTTGCTAGATTTGCCACACACACACACACACACACACACACCTACAACCCTTTCAACCCTCGATTATTATTTAATCTGAAATAAATGTTTCTGTCTATACATTTTCAACTTTAATTCTATTTAACATTTTTTTGATTCATTTTGATAACGGAGTTGAATGAAAGTCGAGTATGGAGCGCACTAAATTTTTGAAATCTAAAATGGTTTCCTGATAAGTAAGACCTCTTACCGAAATGAAGGTAGATTTTCTCGTGAGACGATTTTTTTTTAATATATATTTATTTATATATATTACAATTTATTTCAAAATATACAATAGTAATAGTGATATGAGACTACATTCATACAATATATACAGAAAATAATGGTAAAGTCGAAATACATAAAAATAAAATAAAATACATATGTATTACAGAAGAAAAAATAACAACAACCTATAATTAAAATAAATACCCACAATCATAGCTATATACAATATTTACAATTTGCTAGAGAATCCCCAGACTTAGTTTTTCTCCCCACTTATGGAGGGAAGAGCAGAATCCAAGAGATCCTGGCGCCTCTCTCTCTCTCAGCCGCGTCACTGGTGTGGGCCATTGGAGGCCGAGTTAAGACGCAATAGCCACAAACATAAAGTACATGAAAAGGAGGATCTGACAAGTGTAAGAAGTCCTGTATAAATGTTTACAAAACATCTCGGGGCCACTGCTGTTACAATCTTCGTGAAGGATTGTAGGGGTGGTTGGAGCTGGGTAGGGATTGTGTCTGGGACGATTAGTCTACAAGAAATAAATAACTATGTGAACAATTTACAATACAAATTATATTTGTCTTGTGTTTTAAAATTATTGATGATTTTCCTTCCAGTAATTAACCTATTGCCATACGACCTAGAAATTAGGTTAAAATATTTTATAAACAATAACATTTACGTATTTTTAATGGCATTCGAATATGAAGTCAGTTTAAAAGCTGATCCGTTGCTTATCAAAGGCCAGTAGACCCCAGCTGCTAGTCATCTGTTGTGGGGTCAAGGTACTTGGGC
Source organism: Piezodorus guildinii (assembly GCA_023052935.1). Taxonomy (NCBI): domain Eukaryota; kingdom Metazoa; phylum Arthropoda; class Insecta; order Hemiptera; family Pentatomidae; genus Piezodorus; species Piezodorus guildinii. The sequence continues at coordinate 93,105,318 of CM041294.1, forward strand.
TAAGTACGTTAGGCCAGTCAAGGTATTTTTAGGTAGTGCATCATTTTTGAGACTCTTCGGAAGTCCGTGATCCAGTAACGATAAATGCAATCCATTTCACCAAAATATTTAGTTTGTTTTATGCAAACCATCTATCATACTAAAGCAAGAAATACACGTCTGCCAACTTCAAAGGGGTGGATTACAAAATTTCGGCCATTCAAAAAGGTAATATAACTCTTTTGTTACATAATTATGGTTACTATCATGGAAACGGCTCATCCTATAGCAATAATTGTTATAAAGTAAATCATCACGTATTTATAAGCTCTCATTTGAGTTGTTAAAGACATTTTTATATCTAATATTCAACGATAAAAAGGTATAACAAAAAAATTAAAGTTTGCGAAAAACGTGATATCACTCTTTTCTAACATTATTATGGCTGCTAACATTAAAACGTTTCAGCCTATGTATATAATCATTATAATGATTATTATATGAAATTAAATCACCTTTAATAATAGGAAATATATTATCTTATACACTAAGTTGTGTGTTCCACGCACCAGATTTTTCTTTATTGGAAGGGACCCGCCTAGTCTGTGTAAAGTGGGTACTCAAAAGTCAGAAAAAGAAAATGGCAGCTGAGCGTGACATTCACCTCCTTGCACGGCCGTTAGCTTAGAAACATTAAGAATCTGTATAATGGTCACGCTGATAGTAGAGGAAAGTAAAATATTAAAATGTGTGATGGTTTGATGTGATGTCGGTGATATTGACATTTACCATACTTTCTATAAAACTTTTATCATTTATTTATTTTTTTACTTTTATTATAAATAATGTTTAATTTCAAAAAATAGAGTTTATATATATATATATATATATATATATATATATATATATATATATATATATATATATACATACATATAAATATAACAAAGAGTTATAGTTTTGTTGTTTATTTCTGTTTAAAAACATCAGGTTGTAGTTAACTAGCATATAAATTATAATTTTTTATCTAATATTATATATTTTTTTATTTATCGTATTATTAATTTCCAATTTTTTTTTTTGTTTTCCTTTAAACTACATTTGGTATGTATTGATATTTTAATTGTTATTGGATTTATTTTAAACTTTGATTTGGAATCCAGAAGAATATTTTATTCTGATATAAAACGAGAGTATTTTTATAAAGTTATTCAGATATACAATATATTTTAAATTAAATTTAAATTGTATACAAGAATAATGTTTTTGCTAATTTAATTGTTTTTTAAATATAAAGTGTTTTCGCTTATCTCAAACCTAGGTCAGTATATTGGATCAAATTTCCCTCTATGAATTCTCAATTCTTTTTATTAATAAAAAAGAAAAAAGTATAAACTGCAACACTGATTGTTTTTATAGTTGTTTTTCTAGAGAGTAAAATACGAATTAAAGGGAGTGAAAAATATATATATATATATTACTAAAAATTTATAAGTACTTAACACAAGTTATACCTTTAATTTTGTTGATTCCTAAAAAATGAAACATCATCTTTTTAGGATTGATAAAAAACTAATAAATATATTTGTAGAATGGATTTGATAACCATCGAATGGAGATAAACAAGTAGTTGTAGGTGTGATGAGATTTGGTGAGAGTGAATTATCATACACTCTCACATACTTTCAACATATTATAATAAATATTCAATTACCGAATTTTCTATATTACTTCCTCATTTATTTTTACTTTCTCTTACCTATATATGAAATATATAGTAAGGGAAAGTATTGCGATTGTAGAAATTTTCGAATTCCAGTTTTCAACGAAAATACACGTCTTTGAGTCCCCTGAGTCGAAATAACGAAGTCCCGCAAAAATGTGTGTGTGTGTGTGTGGTAACTTCCGGGCGAAAGCGAAAAGTCCTGTGAAACTGAAATGCCATATTTAAAGCAACTATACGTCAGAGATGTTACAGAAACTTTTTCATCAAAACCAGCTGACCGGAAGATGTACTTAATACCATGCATTTTGCCCCTTTTTACGATTTTCTCAGAAACGGCTCTAACGATTTTGATTAAACTCGGTATATGAATGTAAAATTTGATGGAATTTAATATGATGTAGGTTTCATTCTGATTGAAATGGTGGGACAGGGGTTAAATGCCGATATTTTAAATGTACCTTTAATTTTGTAGATACTAAAAAAATAACTATGTAAATCTTGTCATCAACGATGAAAACCAGGTAAATATATAAGTTGAACGAATTCGATCTCTAAACAAAAGAAGAAACCAGCAAAAATATTTGTTTAATGCAATTTTTCGATTTTGAACATGAAAACAGTAATTTACATGTGGAATATACCATTGGAAAGCTCAAGATTTTAGAAAAAATATAATCTTATACACAAGCTTGTAAAAGTTAATAAAGAGTGAAGGCTTTTCCTAAATACAACTAACTGATTATTATTTCAGATAGTAATATAATAGATTTTTAACACATGTTTCTATAGAAATACAATTCAATTATTCTTTAAAAGTTTCACTCATTTTTATCTTTAACTTTATTTGAAAATTCTTTAATCTATTTTAACATCGGCGGAAAGTGCAACACACGATGCCCGCACCAGAATCCAGATATTTTATCTATTAGACATAATAATGCCTAGAAAGATATAGATTTTCCATGATTAATATAATTTTGTTTTTAAATTAAATGTTATTAGGGGTAAGATCGTAGATATATATATGCCTGGTCCGGAGTTACCTTGGAATATCAAGTTCTGAGGCAAGATGATAAATGGTCCTTTGCGAGAACAATGGCAGCTTGGACATCGCTTGATGAATGTTACTCGAGAGTCGGGAGGTCACGGTTTTCGCTCTGTCATTTTCGGGTCGCGGAACCAGCTCTTTTTCGTCTGTTCAGCCCCCCCCCTCTCTCTCTCTCTCTCTCTCTCTCTCTCTCTCTCTCCTCCCTCCCACTAGATGAGGCGGTCCCTCCACCACCGTGAGATACCTACTAAAGATATGTCCCTATTGTGCCTGCTCAGCAATGCGGGAGGCGATAAAGACGTTCATGATTGAGCCGTTCGCTCGCTGAAATATGGCTCTGGTAATGACTTTATTCAAGATTTTCTTCCCTTTAAATAATTTTGAAGTTGAGATATTCCTGATCGTTGAACTTTAGAATAGAATAGAATAGAATAGAAAATAATTTTATTCTGGGACTGGCTCCTACCTCCCTGACTGACTCAAGGAAGAGTTGGCGGAAACCAAAATCGCGTTATCAATTTATATTTATAGAGATAGAGAGTTCATAAGTTTACGGGCTTGCAACATGCTTATATTAACTGGTACGGTTTCTTTTATCGCATATTAACTTTTCTAAATTCTTGCGCTTTCCGATGGAATATTATACGCCTATGTTGCTACTTACATGTATAATTGATGAACAATTTTTTGACCCCTTGTTTACAGAAAATTTATTTTTTTCGTTTAAAAACAAAACAAAATTGCAATGTATTTTAAGTAAAATGAGTATAAACCTACAGGAAAGAATGCCCCTAATGATGGTATAAATCATTACAAAATCCGTCTCGTGTTTAGGACTTAGCGGAAATCAAAATCATGTTATCAGTTTATATATATAGATTTATGTGTGTCAATATTTCAGCATATCAATAGATATCAACAAGCTATTTCAGTGCTTAGAAAAACAACTTCGTCACGTTTTAAAGAGTTAGATATGAATTACAGCCAAGTTAAGCACAGAGATGCAGAAGTAATGTGGACTTAGTAAATACAAGATGAAAGAAACACTTCTTACTAAGCAGCTCTCCTTTCTACTTCACACCTCAAGTCCTCTGTTTAAGGTCCTCTATCTCTAGTGTTTTTGTCTTTGGCAGTTTCTTCAAAACATATACTTAACTATCTCATGTATCGCTATAATTCAACAAAAAATTAAGTTAAATATGTATTTATTCTATTTTATTAATATAATACGTTCTGCCTCAAACTGCAGCAATTAGTATTATTGCTCGAAGATTAAATGTTCACATTATAAACAAATTAAAAAAAATCTGGTGCGTGCAACACACGACTTTCTTTTACCTCCGTTGTTAAAATCAATTTAAATAGTTTTTAAGAATTTTAATAACTTAGAGATAAAAATAATCTATGAAAGAAATAATTACATAGAAGCATGTAGTATTAAATGATCTATTATATTATTATGACAGTCAGTTTGTTTTATGGGCTTTTTACCACTCTCCATTGGGGTTATCTGTAGCATGGTTGTTAGCATAACAGCATCCTATGCCCAAGGTCCCGGGTTCAAACCCGCAGATAGCCCTAGGATTTTAAGCCTTAGTTATGCCGTCCTTCGGAGGGGACGTTAAAAGTTGGTCCCGAGCCTGTGCGATGTCAGGCATTCTAGTACTACTATAATCCCTATCCTAATTAAACCGGGGAGGCAAAATTTAGGAATCCCACTTTAGTTTCGTCCGATTAGGTACAGCAGCGTAAAGGGGCGTTAAATAAAATAAACAAACCACTCCCTTTAATGTTTACAATACTATGTACAAGATAATATTTTTTCTAAAATCTTTAGTATTCCAACGGTATATTATACATGTATATTACTGTTCTGAAGTCCAAAAAGAAAAATTGCATTAAACAAATATTTTGCTCTTTTTTCCTTTTTTTGGATATCGAATTAGTTCAACTTATATTTATTTACATGTTTTTTAAGCAATGCTGATGATGAAATGGTCTATTTCATAAAATAACAAATTTAAAGGTACTTTAGAGGAAGACATTTTAAAATATCGGCATTTAAGCTCTGTTTTTATTAGTTTTTCCAATTCTACGTATCTTGAAATGTAAGCCCTCAAATTGTATTTTTTTTTTTTTTTTTTTTGGTCGATTACAAAGGTTCGTTATTAAAAATAATAAAAAAAAAAAAAAAAAAAAAAGACCTGATTTCCCTGCCAAAATTAAAATTGATTACATCTATAATCAAAATGGCTAATTTATAAAAATATCAATTTATTTTACGACTTCCGGACGACGAAGTTATTAGACCGCGGTTGAGGTATTAATTATTGATGGAAAACGCTACCACAAACCTCACCAACCTCCGGCAAACTGTGTAATAATTAACCGACAACTTTTTAGAAACCTTTGAAACTCGAGCTTAAACGAACGCAGAGGGTTGGACGAACTTTTGGAATTAAATATCAGCCGTATCCAGTGACATTTCACCCTGTTTAGGGCTGTCTGCTTCTCGTGTTTTCTGGGGGAAAACCTTTCGAGGAGTTGTATAATATCTGGTAGTGTTTTTTTTTTTTTTGTTTTTTTAACATTTTTATAATTTGACATGTAGATGCCTGTTGGCTAGGGTGTTCTAAAGTTTTTCGTTCTTGTATTTTTTATAAAATTGTGTATAGTTTTTTTTTCGGTTCTCATCCGTATATTACTTTCACGTACATATACATGAAATATATGTAATATTTTTACTTTCACTTACCAATATTTGAGATATATAGTAAGAGAAAATATTGCGATCGTGAAAATTTTCGAAAGCCAGTTTTCGACGGAAATACACGTTTTAGGGTCTCCATATTCCAAATGATCGAGTCCCGAAAAAGGTCCTTGTGTGTGGTAAGTCTAGCGGAAAAACGAAAATTTTTACGAAACTGAAAATTCATATTTAATACAATTATAGGCCCATGATGTTATAACTTTTTCATCAAAATCGGCTTATCAGAAGAGCCACTTTATACTACGCATTTTGCATGTTTTTACGATTTTCTCAAAAACGGCTTTGACGACTTTGATTAAACTGGCTATTTAATTGTAAACTTCAATGGGTTTTGGTATCATGTAGGTTTCATTCTGATTGAAATAGTCTGACAGGGCTTAGATGGCAAAATTTTAAATTTTCTCCCTTTTAAGTACCTTTAATTTTGTAGAATATATAAAAATAACCATATCATCTGATTAGCTTTGCTAAAAAACGGATACATACCCAAGTTGGACGAATTTGATAACCAACTAAAGGAGGAAAGAGCAAACATATTTTTGCAAACATACATGTATGATATACCGCTGGAAAGCTAAATATTTTAGAAAAAATATTATCTTATACCCAAGCTAGTAAAAGTTAGTAATAGGTCATGAAAGCCAATGAAACTAACTGTTTGTTTTAGATTTTAAAATAATAGATGTTCGGTTTATTATTTTTAATAATGAACCTTTGTAATTGTGAAAAAAAAAATTACACCCCTCTCTAAATTTGAGGGCTTACGTTTCAAGATGCGTTGGATTCGAATAACGAATAAAAAAATCCGTATCTCGATGTGTTTTAGTCTCATTTCATAGAGAATTAAATTTTCGAAAAGAATCATTGAAATTGCTTAACAACTAGCTGAGATATAGCGTTATGAAACCAGCGCTAGTGATATGATATTATCATTTGAATTATTGCTTTTCACATTACTTAATTGCCTAACAACAGCAATATAAATTGTTATACCCTAATATTGTTATTTGGAAATAATAAACCATTGTGTTAATAATTAATAAATCACAAGTTCCTACAGAAATTCAATTTAATTAATTCATTATTAGTTTCACTAATTTTTATCTCTAACTGTATTTTAAACTCCTTTAATAGAACTTTCGGAGGTAAGTGAAAGTCGTGTGTTGGCTGCACCAATTTTCAGAATATGTGAACGTTATTGACCAATTAAACATGATTTTATAAACACAGAGAGGATTAAATAAAAATATTGTAGAACGTTATAAACTTGTTTTACAACTCAATACTTTGAGAGTCATGTGAGTTAACTTGAAACCCACTTCCGTTAGAAACACACTCGAAATGGTTTCTCAAAATTAAACTGGAACTCACTTCATTATTTGGGAATTCTCTTCTGTTCCTAATTTACATCTGTTTGGGATCTCATTCTTTAGAGACATTATTTGAATTCCCCTTTCCTTCCCCTGATGTAAGACTAACAAATGTAAAATATCCACTAACATGGCGCGAGCGGAGCCTCGTGTGCAGCCTCTGCTTCTGCTTCTTATTAACTTTCTCAAAATTTATTTGCCAGTAGAACCTCGTATATACAGCCTTTTCGGGCATAACACGGATTAAACTTTGAAATTCATCCTTGCCCAAATAAAAAAAATTCAAATTTTTATTTTCAAATAGTTATATAAAAATAATAAACCAAAAAATAAAATAACAGATCTGGTGCGCGCAACACACGACTTTCACTTACCTCCATGGTAATAATCTATTTAAGAATTTTTAAATATATTTAAACATGAAAAGAAACTTTATTTATTTAGTTATTTAACGTCACTTTATGCTACTATGGCTAATTGGACGATGCTACAGTGGGAGTCCTAAATTTTGCCTATCCAGGTTTTATTAGGATAGGGATCTTTAACGAGTACCTGAGATCGCACAGGCTCGGGACCACCTTTTAACGTCCCCTCCGAAGGACGGCGTAACTAAGGATTTTTTACTCCCATTAAAAAATCCTAGGACCACCTGCGAATTTGAACCCGTGACCTTTGGCATGGGAGGCTGTTACGCTAGCCACCCAGCTACAAGTGATCCCTTGAAAAGAAACTGTTAAAGAAACAATTAAATTAAATTTCAATAAAACATGTGTTTTATTAAATAATCAATGTTATTATTATCTACGACAATCAGTTAGTTTTATCGGCTTTTCATCACTCTCCGTTAACTTTTATAATTTTGTAGATAATATAATATTTTTTTCTAAAATCATTAGCTTTCCAACGGTAGATTATACATATATATTACAGATTTTATGTTAAAAAAAAATCACATTTAAAATAGTTTTGCTTTTTTCTCCTTTAGCTAGTTATCAAATTCGTTCAATTGGTATATTTAGCTGTTTTTTTTTTTTTTTTGCTATATTAATCGGATGATGTGGTTAATTTTATAAAATAAACAAAATGAAAGGTACCTTAGAGGAAGTAAATTCTAAATTTCGATATTTAAGCCCTGTCAGAATATTTCAATCAGAATGAAACCTACACGATATTAAAGCCCATTACAGTTTACATCGATATAGCGAATTTAATCCAAATCGATAGAGCCGTTTATGAGAAAATTCTAAAAAGGTGCGAAATGCATGGTATAAAGAAGCACTTCCGGCCAGCCGATTCTTGTGAATAAGTTACGAACGAAAAGGACTAATTTTACTATTTCAGAGGATATGCTCGATTTTCATTGCTAAAATACTGCTTTAACACTCTCAGCTATTTCGAATTACATAAAACAAAGAAAAGAAAAAAAAAGATTTTTATGGAACCAGTGCTGTTTACGAGTGCGCTCACCGTATATTTTACCCCGACCGGGAGAAGAGCACATTCTGTTTGGCTTGTAGCAACAGGGGTTGTTGAGCCACGGAATTAATTCGCTATCAAGGCTTTATGTATGTTATTCAGGTACTTTGTTACAAACCGCCTTGACTTTTCTTTCCTCAGTGATTTTCCACTTTTGTAAGACTGACCTCAAAGGGTAGCTAAAAGAATCGGAAATCAAAGGTTAAGAGAAGAGAAATGGGAAGACCTTTTTTTTCATTTTTTATGAAGATATCCCTTCTAACTGATCGAACCGCTTCAAAGACAAACATTTATAAACAGAAATGTTTTTATACAAGTATTAAAAGTACTTTCCACCTCGGGGCTTTCATTGAATTTTATATTATAATTCAAATTGTTGATTAACATATACTTTTTTTTATTTTTTAACATATACTTTATTTATTTTTATTTATTAAAAACAATATATGACAGATTTATGAATTTGTTTATTTATTTAACGTCCCTTAATGATGCTGTAGATAATCGGACGATGCTATTAATTTAACAAGTAACTGACATCGCACAGGCTTGGGACCGCTGTTTTACGTCTTCTTTGAAAGACGGCATAAACTAGGATTTTTGATCCCGGAACTCCGCGACCTTGGCATAGGAGGATGCTGTGTTTTTTAATAATCCACTTGTTAAACCGATCCGACACAACTGCAAGAACTTGCTTTATTATTCTCAGCTGCACAATTTTAACACTTCCTATACAAACGCTCAGACCTTCTCAAGTCCCTTAACTTACTCCAAGAATTTTTCGATCTTAGATGGTTTTTACTCCTCTTCAATAAATATGATAAAATGTTCATGCTTTAATGTTTCCCACATAATGGGAATATTGACATCTTATATAAGAAAAATTTGCTTACACTTCGTCGGTTTTTAAATTTTTTTTCACACCATAATGGGATTATTTACCTTTTACTAAATATTTTCTTGTTGTCTCTAATTATCATGATTTTTTTTATAGTGCCATTAGGTGGAGAATTGAGGCGTTGATTTCCAAAAGGTACTATATCCATTCTAGGAAATTTTTCAGGAAGCGCGAAAATCTCTCATTACTTTATTATTAAATTAGCTAATTTAATTCTTTTCGCATTAAAATCTAGAATTGTATTTTTACTATATTAATAACATCATATTAAAGTTTTGAAATGAAATTTTTTTGTATGAATTGGAAAGAAAGTAGATGCGTAATTAGTACTTTTAGAAAATGGCCGAATTTCTAAATCGCTTTTTTTAAGTATTAACAAAAAGTGATGAGAATACAAATATGTAAAAAAAATCAGTTTCGTAAAAAATGTCCTTTAGTACCTTTTGGAAATAAACGTCTCAATTCACTTTTCGGCCTGATGAAAAAAGAATCATTGAAATTGGTTAAAAACTGGCTTAGATATTGCGTTTTGAAATCAGTGGTAGTGATATGATATGATTCTTTAAATTATTGCTTTTCATATTACTTAATTGCCTATCAACAGCTATATAAACAGTTATACCCTAATGTTGTTATTTGGAAATAATAAACCATTGTGTAATAATTTGCAGCGTTTTTAAATTATTATCATAATTTTATTTTATTTTTTATCTTTATATATTTTTCACTACAAATAGTTTTATTGTTATCTTTTTTTTATAACCCTGAAGGGAGTCTAAAATTTGGGCCAAAACGTAGGCACAAAAAAATTAGGTTTATACTTAGTTGTGTGTTTTTATGACTGCACCTCCAATTAACTTCTACACATAGTCAACCATTCCCACATCATTATGATTTTATTCTTCTGAATAACGGATACGAAACACTTTTTCGTCTATCAAACATGCGTATGGAAGGATTTTTTTTCATTCGATTTTTGTTTTAAACATATTTTGAAACATAAAACATTAAAAAAATAAGGAGAAAAATGCCCTTATACAAACCATGAATGGTCACGTGACTTGCAAGGATTTTGTTTATTCATTTAACGCCACTTTATGCTACTATGGCTAATCAGAAGATGCTACAGTGGGAGTCCTAAATTTTGCCTATCCAGATTTAATTAGGATAGAGATATTGAACGAGTACCTGACATCGCACAGGCTCGAGACCACCTTTTAACGTCCCATCTGAAGGACGGCATAACTAAGAATTATTTGGTCCTAGGACCACCTGCAGATTTGAACAAGCAACATTAGGCCTAATTAGCTGTTATCCACTACGCCACAGTTAACCCCCAAGGATTTTTAAAAATTTAGTTTAACGGTTGTACAAGCAGTGATTTTGTCAAAGTTATGCTAAACCACACCTTATTTTTATTTTTTTTTTTTAGTACAAATGTTTTAGAGGCAAAGATAGCATTAGGAGGGTCTTCCCACCCCAGAATCAATTCAAATATAAAAATAATGAAAGAAATATTTTAATGAAAATTTAATTTCATATCAGCTACAATCATAATGTTATGTATAAATAAAAATAAATATCCTCACTGTTATTTACAATAAGGAATAACATTGTAATTATTTAGCTGTAAAATAAATAACACGTGATATTGGAAACTAATGAGAAATATAGACGAATCTGTCCTTGAGTGAGCACTTGAGAGTGGATTGAGGAAAAAGACGGGTAAAATAAAAAAGTGAGAATCCGTGGTTAGCTATTATAAAAAATATATTGCTTTTATCGCAAGTCACTTCTTATCCAAAGAACTAATTTTGCTATTTCGAAGGATAGGCCCGATTTTAATATTTTAAGAACTGTTGTAATTATTTTTTTAAATTCTTAGTTAGAAAGCAAGAAGATGGCCTTGAGATCTTCTAGTTAAGATTACCTACCGTAGTGCTGCCAATTTACTAGATGTATTGACCAATATAGTTGTAAATATCAATAAATGTTAAGAAAAAAAAAAATTCAAACAGCCAGGGATTCTTAACAATTGACATATCTTGTAGGATACGATTCAAAATGGATGAGAACCACAATTTTTGAATAAATACTCCTTTTAATAGTACATCGATCGAAATATTTCATTAGTAATTAGGATTACCATACTAAAGAAGACATTTTTTAATATCGCAACTCTCTTCTCGAAGGAATAATCGATCCGAAATAGCATAAGTCTGTCTATATAAGGGTGGGAGGATTGGCTTACGCACGAAAAGGACTAATTTTACTATTTCGAAGGATATGCTCGATTTTAATATTTTAAGGACCGTTTTAATTCCCTTTTTACTTTCACTTACTATATATAGTAAGGGAAAGTATTGCGATAGTGAAAATTTTCGAATTCCAGTTTTCAACGGAAATACACGTTTTAGAGTCCCCTGAGTTCAAATAACCAAGTCCCGCAAAAAAGTCTGTGTGTGTGGTGGTGTGTGGTTGTGTGTGTGTGTGTGTGTGTGTGTGTTGTGGTGTGTGTATGGAACTTCGGGCTGAAACGAAATACCTACATGGTATTAAAGCCCATTAAATTTTACTTCGATATAGCTAGTTTGGCCAAAATTTCTGAAAAAATCTAATAAGGTGCATTCTATAAAGTAGCACTTCTGGTCAGCTAATTTTGGTGTAACATCTCGGGCATATAGTTATCGGAAATATGTAATTTTGGTTTTGTGATTTAGTTTAATCTTTTCGTGTTCGTGCTTGACTTATCACATACAAACAGATCTTTTGTATTGGGGTATTGGTTATTTGGATTCAGAGGACCCTGAAACGTGTATTTCCTTCTAATCTCATCCTCATATATATATATATATATTATATAAATTAAGTGGAAAGTAATAAGTACGAAAAAATTACAATTCTTATTAAAATTTCACACAACTACATTACAAGTCATACTAAACCATTTAAAAATTTTAATTATTCAAACAAAAATATTATGGATTTTAATGTAAAAAGAATCAAATATATCATCGTCTCATTTGTTTGCTACCCACTTTATTGAGGATGTGTGGGCCTCTGAAGATACTTCCTAACCCTTTTCGCCACTCGGCCGAATTAAGATTCCAAAGTACGTTCATATTATAAAAAGTAAAAAGACCTGTACAGTTTGATTATTTAAGAGAAAATTAAGATATATTTACTTATGTAACCTGATCAATTCCATTAAAAAAAAAAAGTGGCGAAAGCTGAAACAATAGGTGTACAAAAAAAATTGAATACAATGAAAATGCAAATGATGTAATTTAAGATTTTAATAACTTTAACGTCAATACCTTGTATAACGTATAACGTCAATGAATTGTATACTGAAGGAAAGTATTGTGATCGTGAAATGCACGTTTTAGGGACTCCTGGGTAAAAATAGCCAAAATCTAGCTCAAAATCTGTTATCTAAGGAAGTTTTGGTAGCTTACTTTAAAGGGTGAACAACGCCTTAAGGTTTTCGAGGATAAGGTACTACGTCAAATATTTAGACAAAAGGAAGATGAGGCCACTTAGGCATTTAAAAGGTTACACGACGTGGTATTACGGAGCGTGTTCCCCGTAACGCGGTAAATCAAATGCTCGTGTAATATTATAAGCTAAGCTTAGTGAAGAACGAATATGGGTGATTAAAAATGTTAGCGATCTCTGTGATATTGATATTTTAGGACTTAAGTTTAAATATGTAAAGAAATTTAAACAATTAAGTTCCATGATAACTAAAAAAAGCAAAATTCAGGTGGAAATTAAGTCGCAGCTAAAGGCGAAAAATGCGTGTGAGTATTTAGTTGCGAAATTACTTAGGTTGCAGCTTCTATCAAGAAACTTTTATAAGATTTTATAACACTATTATTCTTCCGACGGTTCTATATGGATGTGAAATGTGGTTGCTTACTTTGCAGGATGAAGAACGCATTAAGGTTTTCGAAAATAAGATACCACATAAACTATTTAGTCTATAGAAAGATCAGGCTACTGGGAATTACATAAGGTTACATCACAAGGAATTGCAGAACTTGTATCATTTTATAATAATTGATTTGATAGCATGAATGCTGCTACTGAGGAAATTTGAAGCTTACACAAAGTAGAATTGCGGAACTACAACCCGACAGTAAAATTCAGGTGATAAGATCTATAGGAATGAAGACTTGCTAGGTATAGTATTGATCGAATTCCTTAAAGCTTATAGGCGCTGACTTACTGGTAGGTATCCGTTGGTAGTCCGAAGCGTTGATGGGAACATTTCGTTGCGGCTCGGGCTTGGACGGCGGTGTTTGGATGGAATTATGCTAGTTAAGATTAGTAGTATTGGCATCTATTCTTCGGGGTTGGCAATTTAGTTATTATTGAAATGAGGATCTATTAAGGATGTTTAGTTTTCAAGTAATGAAATGACCAAAGAAATACAAAATGTCGGAGAGTAATGCTGTATTAATCATGCAACTACAGTCATAGTCACCCAATTTCAATTAGCATTTATTTCAAATGTCACGTTTACGTTTCGGACACTACATTTGCTTTCTTAACCTCCTTCCTCCATACTCCACGACCTGATTACTCTACTTATCCCGCTCTACGCCCCGCTAAGCTCGGACACCCGCCCAGCCACCCACACCACCTCCTAACCCCTCCCTCAGTTCCCATGACACACCCTCCAGATAAAGACCCTTCCCTGGCCCCAGCATCCCCTCACGTCTCCCAGATCTAGATGACGTCATCCTTTATCTGGACCCCTCCAGGCAACCTAATTACAGCCGAGTACTTTTAATGTTTGCCCCGGCTGACTCATCGCCACCCCACGCAGTCTGCTAAGGTCTATAAATGCGATCGGCATGTCCCCCTCCTCCAATGGAAACTCTTCGGATGTCTGTTGCTGACAGCTTACAATTCTCATTTCTTCTGTGAAAGTTGATTTACAATATGAGGATAAATGGCCACATTTCGCCAGGGTCTGGTGTTTGATTGTTTTTGCCTACATACATATATCCTCGGAAATCGTCCCCACTGTTATCTATTCCTAGCCTTCGTCCACCAGCCCGACGCTCCTAGCCGCACTGCATCCTATCCATCTCCTTCGGGGTCTTCCTCTCTTCCTTTTACCCTCCATAACTCATGATTCTCTTTGGGATGCTATCACTTGCCGTCCTTTGAATGTGCCCAGTCCAATGAAGCCTGCTTATCTTTATAAATATTACCACTGGGACATCCTTATACTTTTCATACAGTTCTCCTTGTGTCTGATTCTCCAAATGCCATTTTCTTATATAGCTATATAAATTCTTCCAAGAATTATTCTTCCGAAAACAGCAATCTTTTGTTAGTCTGCTTTCCTTACCACCAGGTTATAAGTGAGTATAGGTCTGATCAGGGTTTTGTAGGGCGTAGCCTTCGTGTCCTTATTAATTTCTTTGAATTTTAAGCAGCTTAGTTAGACCATAATAACCTCTAGTAGCAGTTAAAAGTCTCTATTTTATTAATTAACAATTACCCCCATTACATTAAAATATAATCTATGCTCCAAGACTTGCAGCTTCTTACAGTTAAACAATATCTCCACACTCAAACGGCTTATAAAGGAAATAGGTAATTATAATAAAACTTCTCTGAAACGCTACACACATAAAAGAACTAAACATGTGTCCTTAACTTAAGCTAGTTTGTTTAAATTTCTAAATTTTATATTTTCAATTATTTTATCCGTTTTTATTTGTAGGTATTTTGTATAATTTTCCCTACAACCATATATATAATCTCAATTTAATTTTACCACATATTTAGTCATTTACGGTAACTGATTATTACCAAACGAACAAAACATTTTGCTGATTGTAAGGATGTCTCATCCGAAATGATTAGTAGATATTTTGTCAATTTGTAAATATGTTATTATTTTCTTCTTCTTCCTCTATTCTTTATTTCCTTCGAGGAATTATTTTCGGCATCTATAAATGACCCAAGGTACACTAATACCCGAACTGTTTCAACATTTTTTATTGTGATTGTTTTTTCCTAGAGGCGTAAAAACATGAGCTGATCAACGTCCATAATTTTTACTTGAATGATATAGCTTTAGAAGAGATATGGTCAATAATATCGTATAAATAGATAGAATAAGAATAATAATTGATACTATATGAACATTTACACAGAATAAATAGGGGTTATCTGTAGTGCAGTCGCTACCGTAAAAGACTTCATACACACCCCCAGGTCCATAATTCAAACCGGCAGATAGTAGTTAGATGTGATCATTTAATAGAGGAATGATTTTAGGAAATATTGCATCCGAATAAAGGGGAATAACCACTTTGAGCAGGGTCACCTGTGGAGTATTGGCTAGCATAATAGATTTTTAGAATCAAGGTCGCGGGTTTAAACCATCTGCCTGGTTTTTTAAAACGTGTAAAAATTTCTAGGTTGTACCGACCTTCGGAAAGGACGTAAAATGGGATTCGCAAGTTTTTGCGATGACAGTTAATAGTTAGAGAATTCTAATTAAACCCAGGTAAGCATTATTTAGGACTCTCGATGTAGCATCGTCCAATTAGCCCCCGTTGCATAAATTGACGTTAAATGAATAAACAAACAAAAATTTTATAAAGTAAATATTTTATCAAATCTGAAAGTACCAACGAAGCCATAAATCTGTCACACGTTCTTTAATAAATTATATGTAAAAACAAGTTCTAATTTTATGTATGACTAGAGGTTAAATAGTTCTTTTGTAAAAACATTTCTATTTATAAATATTTGTCTTTGAAACGGTTCAATCAGTTAGAAGGGATGGTTACTCATACAAAATTATTTTTATTATAAAGTCGGACGATGGATTTTATAAGAAAAAGAGATTGGTAACAAGCTGTATAAAAGATTTGAAAAGAAATATGTGGATAAATTTTAGTATTTATGGTCTATGATTCAGATAGAAATAGAAGAAAGAAAAGTGCTTTTCATAATGTTGTATATATATATATATATATATATATATATATATATATATATATACAATAGCGACTCGCCCTTGCTTCGTATGGGTGTAATTTAAATGTGGTGTCATTCATGTTTAAACAACTTTAGTTTGACCAATTAAAAGTTTATTACTTTGGGATTCTGAGTTGATCGTGACAAAAAGTACACTTAGCAAAAACACATTAGGTTTATTATATAACGTCTTATTATTATTATATTTAATCATCGGCAGAAATGTAAAAAAAAAAAAATTGGTTCAGTTAATTTGTTTATTATGTTTAACGGTCTCTATTTTATTCGGTTTATTACTATTTTATATTTCATATGAACGTTTCCTAAATACATTTTAATGTTAATTTAGTTTTCATGGGAGTCCCATTTATTTTACCGTGTAACTACTATTTTTGTCAAATTATCTAAACGTAGAAATAATTATTAACAGTTTTAGTTTATAACAACATTCTATTTATTTTAACAACTTTTGTACGATTTGATACATAATATTTTTTTTTCAATCTTGACTTCTGTATGGAAGAATATAAACCTGTACGATCACCATGAATCACCATAACCTTTCTAATCCACACCATTACAAATAACATTTGTCTCCAAAATCACAGGCTTACTACAACTTTATATTAACGTGTCTGACTTATTTTATTGCATATTAACATTTCTAAAATCTTGCGCTTTCCTACGGTATATTATACGTCTATATTACTACTTATGTATCAGGAATAATTTTTTCTTGGTTTCAGAAAATTTATTTTTCCTGTTTATAGAAAAGCTAAATTGCAATGTATTTTACATGTAGCACCTTCAGGAAAGAATGGCCTTAATAATGGTGAAAACCGTCATCATTTTATATATATAAATATGTGTGTATTCATGAATTTTTATATATTTTTTGTTTATGTTAAGGGTTCCTTCAAACGGGAAAGTTTATCATTGCATGAAAACACACCAAAAGTTGTCGAAAAATCAAGCTTCTATTTTTTGTTCTCTATTCGTGATTTCTAACTATTGGTTATTGACCTTTCGTACTTGATATCCTTCCTTCATCCAGGTCCTATAACCCTACGTTTATCGGTCGAGAGACGAGCCCGAAGTTCAGTCTCGCGTGACAGGTGTATAAATATTGCACTCCTATCGATCGTACCTCGTCGCCCAAGCCGTACCCATCAAAATTTTAATTGCTCCATACATTGAAAGGTTTTTTTATAAAATCGAGATAGAGTGACAAAGGGCATCCTTAAAGCAGCAACTAGTTATTTCCTTAATCGTCAATAATATTTCATCAGGTGACCTCTTTTCCCGGATGGAGTCAGTGCGGTCAAGCAGTATCACCATGTTGCAATATAAAATACTGGCTTTAAAAGAAAAATAATAAAAAATAAATTAAAAACAATTGAAGGATATAAATGGAAGATTTCGTGGAAAAAACAATATAACCTATAAGTATTTCACCAATTAAAAAGAAAATGTTGGGACCACTTTATATGGGGCAGAGACATGGACAGTGTTAAAATCGTCTGAAAGAAGTTGTTGGCTTTGGAGATGGACTTTTGGAGAAGAGCCTGCGGCATATCCAGGCTACAAAGAATCCCTAATGTGTAAATAAGAAAAAATGTAGGGGCTGAGCTGAACATCTTAAATGAGATATCAAAGAAGAGACTCATGAGGTACGGCCATGTCATAAGGATGGACGGGACGCGTTGGCCACATAAAATTATGAAGTATTCCCCGCAGAAGAGGCGAAGACGAGGAAGACCCCGCAAAACGTCCCTAGAGAGTGTGAGGGAGGATATGGCGGCCAGAGGCTTGACGGAGGAGGACTGCAGGGACAGGGAGCACTGGCGTTCTGAAATAATAAGTTTCAGAATGTGACGCAAGATGCAGAACCCGAGAGAAAAAAGAAATGTATCTCTTCTCTTCGCTTCAAAAAATTATTCCTGAAAATTAGTAATATAGACGTATAAAATATACCATAGTAAAATACTGAATACTGGAGAGCGCGAGATTTAAAAAAAAGTTAATATGCAATCAAATAAATCGTACAAATTAATATAAACTCATTGTAAGCCTATAAACTCATGAAAATATGATATATGATAGTTAAATTTGTTTGTTTGTTTTTGTTTGAAGGCGTAAAACCCTAAGGTCATCAATGCCTAGATACTATATGTATATTTAACCTTTATAAGAAAGAATTATTTGATTACAATTTATTAATACATAAATGATTATTAGTTAAAAAATAAATTTAAAAAAGAAAAAAATTAATATGATTGCCAAATAAAAACAGTAAATTAAGACATTAAAAAAAAAAATTATAAATACAATGATAGTTAAGTTTTACGTACGTAAATTTTTATTCTTCCATCCATGATTTTAGAAACAATATTACATACCGAATTGTAACGAAAGTTGTTAGAAATCTATGAATATCTGTAAAAGAAATGAGATTCTCATGGAAAAATATTTTTTTTTTTTTTTTTTTTTTATTGAGAAATATTACAGTTTGTTGCATAATGAACAGTAGTAATAGAGATGTAGTACACATTCATACAATATATACAGCCAATAATGATAAAGTCAATTTACATAAAATCGGAAATAAATAAATTCAAATATATACAAAAAAAAAGCAACAAGAAACGTAAATCAAAACAACAACCTGTAGTAGAGATAAATACAAGTTGGGAAATAAATAAAAATCATACAAGCATACTTAACTATATACAATATATACAATCAGCCAAAGGAACCCTAGACTCGGCTGCTCCCCCCACAAGTGGGGGGAGAAGCGGAATCCAAGAGATCCCAGCGCCTCCCACTCAGCGCTTCACTGGTGTATGCCAGTGGAGGCCGAGCCAGAGCGGAATAGCCACAAACATACAGTACATGAGTGGAGGATCTGACCAGTGTCAGAACTCCAGATAAATGTTTACAAAACGTCGCGGGGCCACTGCCGTTTCAATCTTCGAGGAGGATTGTAGGGATGGGTGAAGCTGGAAAGCGATTGAGCAAGAGGATTAGGATGATGAAGAAGGTTCTGATGGAATTTGGAGAATTTGGATGGTACCAGATCTAAAATAAATGGAATATTAAGGTCATGGTGTAGGGTACAGTTGGTAACGTAATAAGGAGCATTAACTATTGTTCGGAGGACTTTGGATTGGAAGGATTGGATACGTTTGATGTTAGAATGTTTAGTTGTCCCCCATAGTTCAAGTCCGTAGGTCCATATAGGTTTCAGTACTGTCTTATATATTAGTAATTTTTTGTCGACTGTAAGATGAGATTTTCTGTTTAGTAATTTGTATAACCGGCCGAATCTGCGGTTGAGTTCTATCCTTTTAAGTCTCGTATGTGGGTTCCACGTCAGTCTTTTGTCTAGTAAAAAGCCAAGGTACCGGACTGTGTCTGAGGAAGGAAGCGGTATGGAATTGAATTTAACTGTTGGACAGGATTTACGTCGAAGGGTGAAGGTGACGTGTGTACATTTGCTTTCGTTCACCTTAATTCGCCAAGCCTTACACCAGTCTTCGACAAGGGAAAGGTGCCTTTGGAGATTTAGAGATGCTACTTCAGGATCGGAATTGGATGATAAAATGGCTGTGTCGTCAGCAAATGTTGCCAGAAAGGTATCGGGATCGGTAGGGATATCGGTGGTGTAGAGGATGTAGAGGACGGGTCCTAAGACGCTGCCTTGAGGAACACCGGCCTCAACAGTATAATGTTTGGAAAATTCGGAACCACAGCGAACTCGGAAGGCGAAAAAAAAAAAATAATTAAACCTTTTAAATGTATTTTAAATATAAAGTAGTTGTTGTTGTTTTGGTTTTAAGGGCAAAAAACTGTGATTGATTATTATTGCCCAAATCAACTTCAGAAGACGATTAACTTATCTATGATGAGGAGGGGATAAAAAAATAAAATAAAATAAATAAATAAAAAAAATAAAATAAAATAAAAAAATAAATAAATAAAAATTGTGAGTAAATTATCAAAAAGTGCTTAATAAATATAAAGTAGTTATAAACCTAATAGGATAGGAACCTTTGTTTTGTGTCTTCTCCCCCCTCTCACTCTCGCTCTCTCTTTCTCTCTAAAGTAAAGCACATTGCAATCAAGTTTTTCTTCAGATGATATAAACTTTGTATTTTCTATGTTACGTACAAAATATCCAATAAGATTTATTTTTTAACAGGTAAAGAAGGCCATTTGTTTTCGATGGTTCAAACAAATGTAAATTTGTCACTACCGAAAGTTAGTTCTGAATTTCCCACCGCTGACTCCGTACGGACATATACTAGACTTATCACTTTAAAAACCAAACCCAACATAAGCTCAGGGTGAATTTTAACAATAGGCAACCCGATGATGCTAAGCTAGAAAAGGGGTTCCCTACATTGGGGACCGCACCCTTCTGTACATGCATAGAATAACTTTAGGGAAGGCGTGATGTGATGCTATTGGAAGAGGGGAAAGAATTCGATATATTTTTCGAAATAACTTACCAATAGCCTGGATTCTTTAACTGAAATTTACACCGATCAAGGGATATTTTTACTTTCGCTTACCTACATATGTAATATACAGGGTGTCTCATTAATGTCTCGCCATATTGTGGGAGCAGATACTAGACTTGAAGTGGAACGAAAAATATGACACATAGTCCGGTTCTCAACGGTTAGGGAGGGAAATCAAATTTTGATATTGTTGCTGTTATTCATGGTCTTCATTGAAGAGATCATTTGTTTCTCTTGAGGTATAATATAGGCTCTAACGATATGACAAGATATTAATGAGATACATATTAAGCACATTACGAAACGCCGACCACATATCATTCACTATATTATTGTTCAGTATTATATATTTATTCGACAATTTATCACAATGGACAATAATAACAATCATACAATATAAACAAAAGGAAAGTCAAATTACATAAAATAAAACTAAAATTAATATAGGTATATAATAACAAAATTTATAAATTAAATAAATACTAGGTTAACAAATAAATAAACAATACATGAACGCACTCATACTTATATACAATATTTACAATTTGCTGGGGAACCCCAGAAGGAGCCCGCCACAAGTGGAGGGCAAGCCGAATCCGACGGATCCCAGCGCCTCCCTCTCAGCCGCATCACAGGGCAGCGGAAGCTGAGTGAGGCCGCCATAGAATATTATTATTAACTCAGCCGACATACCGTGGTCTAAATCTGTAAAATATCTTGACTTGACCCTGGACGAATCCCTAACTTTCAACGAGCACAATAATAGAAAAACTGATTCAGCAAAAAAAACAAACAATCAATTTGTAGATTGTTTACAAATTTTAATGAAATCTCTGACCTCAACTCAAAAAATAAACTCATCCTCTATAAATCAGTTATACTGTCTCAACTCACTTTTGCTTCCTTCACCCGTTTGGAGTTCCACATGCATCACTAAGTGTACAAAACTCGAACGAATCCAGAATCTTTGCATGCGAATAATAATTAACTACCCTCGATACACAAAAATATCCACAATGGAAGCTGCCTTGCAACTCCCCTCTATACATGATCTAGTTTTATCACAAACGAAGAAATATTTTTAAAAAAATACAAGCTCTCTAAACCCACTGATAAAAGAAATAGGTAATTACAATAAGGACTCTCTTAAACGCTACATACACAAAAGGACAAAATATTTATTGTTAAGTTCATAAGGAATATTATACCATTTTAACAGATAATTAATCAATCAAAAATAATTATGCGCAATTATATAATATAATAAATATATATTAATATATATATATATGTATATTTATACAGTTACTCGTTTTTTTTTAATATCTTACGGTCAGTATGTTACTATCTCAATTAGCTTTATTCATAGAAATACTGTATAATAATTATTATTATTTTATCTCATTCTAGTGTATTGATTTGTTTATTCTTTTTATATTTTTTATCCATAATTATTTTCGTCATTTTTTTAAATTTGTTTACATTATTATTAATACACACGTTACAAACCTATCGGACCGCGCGAAACAATTATGGCTACTTGTTCTTCCAGTACTCCTTCATTCGTTCACTAAAGGCTCTCTTCCTTTCTTCAGTCCAATTTATTATTATTCTTTTATATTATTATATTCAATATATTATTATATTATTATTAAAGCTAATTAAATGAGAAAGTTTATCTTAGTTCTGGAAAATTTCAAACCTAACGAGAGAAAGTAATAATCCTTGAAATGTCCGATTATTTTTTAAAATATTAAACATCAATTTTATCTTCTTTCATCTGGTATCACTTGATTTTCTTTGGAATTACATGAAGTGGATAGATCTATTTGAGTTTTTCTGATGAAAACCATGGATCACAGCAAAAACCTCAAATTTGAGATTTTCCTCCCTAACCATTGACAATCGGACTATGGGTCAGATGAACTTTTTTGTAACACTTAAGGTCTATTATCTTTCTCAGAATATGACTAGGCATTTATGAGACTCCCTGTGTATTAGAGATTGGAAATTTCTGATTAGAGATTGTTTTAATTCAAAGCGCGGTATTAGATTTTCAAATTGCCTCTTTGCCAACTTCACCCCAATTATTTAGTCTACTTGCCCCTATATAAAATTATGTGTACGTCCATGATAGGTTTCGCTATCGATTATCCTTTTTTGACTTAGTCGTTGACTATTTTCATTATTCCAGACCCTTTAAAACAGGTCACCACTTTTCAAACCCAGAGGTACAAAGCCGACTCAGCAACATGCCCGACAACAGAGAGAATACTCAACACAGGCTGGACCGCAACAATAAGCCCTCTCACGATACCCGTCGCTTTGTTTCATTGATGGATGCTCCAGCTACTCTCTATCTATCAATGAATAAACTCAACTTCATTGATGAATAAACCTAACTTTAGTCGACTTCATTCATTGATGAATAAACTGTACTTTAGTTGACTTCATTCATTAAGTTTCAGAAAATATCGTTTACCATCAATGAGCTCTTTATCAACGAGGAACTTTAAATTGTTATTTCCAGCGAGAGATGATTAAAACGTTGAGGGGATCTTCCCAGAAAGACTTAAAAAGTTACTAATTAACCTATTTCATCATTTTATAATTTTTATTTATCAATATTTTTTAAATTGGTAAAGGATCTAAGATCACGTGGTTTTCGAAACATTAAGGTATCACTTCATACACATATAATCTGAAGCAAATTCTTTTCGTAGGGCTGATTGAAATTAATTTTATCTCTCTCTCTTTATTTTATCTCAACTTTTCAAAGTAGATGGAAAGAAAATCATTCTCATGTTTTGGTTTGGATTTAATCCTTATGGAACTTAACTTGATAATAATTATTATAAAAATATATAAAATAATTTATTATACTTTATTTTTAATTATCCATTTTTGTTTGTTTATTCACTTTATGGTTCTGTGGTTAATCGGAAGATGTTTAAACTTTCCAACACAGGTTTAATTAGGATAGGGATCTTTAACGATTTTTGGGGATCATTTGATGTGTATTGGCACATGATAGCCTCTATGGCCAAGGTACCTGACGTCGTATAGGCTCCCAAAGATGTTTTTACTCTTATTAAAAAGTCTTATGGTTATCTCAGGCTTGTACCGGCGACCTTTGGCCTAGATAGCTGTTCTGCTATCTACTACACCACAGATGACCCCAGAGTATCGCCTTATACACCTCTAATCTGACGCGACGTTGTTCCAAAACCGACCTGAATGGCTTGAAATTTATTTTGTTTGTTTTATCCCAACATTTCAAGTATTGAAAAAAAAAAAAAAAAAAAGAAGCAATCATTAGCATGTTTTGGTTCGTTGAAAAATTTCTTAAGTGTTTATTTGGTACTCATGAAGATTTTTTTGATTAGAATGATTATAAAATTATTATAACCCTTATTAGACCCAGCCTCTATAAAGTGGGTACCCAAATTAATTGGGGAAAAACCTGGCGGCTGAGCGCGATTAAGGCCTAATCACCTCATTACACTGCCGTTGGCCTTGAAACAGTTCGAATCTCTATATGTACTGAGCCCAAGATCCTCCATGGGTTGTAGTAGTACAGGTTTTTTTTTTTATTTAGTTTTTTTTTATGCTGATGTGGCTAATCGAACGATGCTGCAGTGAGAGAAATTATCCTATCCAAGTTTAATTAGGATAGGGGAATTTAAGGAATACCTGACATCGCACAGGCTTGGGACTTTCCTTTTAAGTCTCCTCCGAAGGACGGAATAACTAAGGATTTTTTTACTCTGTTTAAAATATTCTCGGTCCGTCTGCTGGGTTATTCATTTTGATTGAACTCGCTATGTTGGTGTAAATCCGTTTAATTCACTTTTGTTTGTTTAATTTATATTACTTTGGCTGATCGGACGATGCTACATTGGGGTTCCTAAATTTTGTCTATTTAGGTTTAATTGAATGGAGATCTTAAGCTAGCCACTATTTTACTTTTACTATTTTACTCCTCCGATGAATGGCATTAACTAGGACTGTTTGAACTTATTTTAAAAAAATACTAGAGCCCACTGGCGTGTTTGAACCCACGACCTTGGTCATTAAATTCTGTTACGCTATACGCTACACTACAGGTGACCCCTGTACTTGATTATATTGTATATAGTTGGGTATCCATTATTTTATCTCTTTATCACTCTTATTTTATTTACTTTATAAATAACATAATTAGATTTGGTTTTATTCCAGGTTTTCACTCGTTACTCGTTACATAATAATTTTATGCAATGAGCGTAGCCGTGTGATCTACCCTTTGCCGTGAAACGAAGCGGGTGATTGGGACAATTTAATGTTTACTAATTGAGCTCTAGCCTCAGCTGTTGACATCTGCAACCCAAATCGATCCATCATCGGGCCTCATTATGGAAGGGCTATCACCACCATAGTTGGGGTTCGCGCCTTAATATCGCTAATAGTTGGGAAATCCTTGACCGTATGATGAAGTTAGATGTGTAAATCTATAAAAAAAAAAAAAAAAAAAAATCACACTTAAAAGAAAACTACAGTTTCTTTCTCTTCGTTTAGCTTTAGGAAGTTATCTTGTATTTTTACAAATCACCACCACTTTATAAAATTTACATAATTCTCCTAATTTACGTTTTCTTTTTCACTAAAACCTTCACGACTGACGATTCTGAGTAGACAAAATAATTGAAAGGTGTTTTTTTTACTTTCACTTACTATATATTGTAAGAGGAAGTATTGCGATCGTGAAAATTTTCGAATTCCAGTTTTCAAAGGAAATACACGTTTTAGGGTCCCCTGAGTCCAAATAACCAAGTCCCGCAAAAAGGTGTGTGTGTGTGTGTGTGTGTGTGTGTTTTGTGTGTGTGGTAACTCCCGGGCGAAAACGGTGGGTCCTATGAAACTGAAATTTCATATTTAAGACAACTATACGCCCGAGACGTGACAAAACTTTTTTCATCAAAATGAGCTTACCAGAAGAGGCACTTTATACCATGCATTTTTCACCTTTTTTCGATTTTCTCGAAAACGTTCTGACAATTTTGATTAAACTCGCTATATCGATGTAAAATTTAATGAGCCTTAATATCATGCAAGTTTTATTCTGATTAAAATGGCCTGACAGGGCTTAAATCCCGATATTTTAAATTTTCTTCTTCTAAAGTACCTTTAATTTTGTAGATTCAATAAAAATAACTATATTATCTTGTTAACGCTGATGAAAAACAGGTAAATATATAAATTGAATAAATTCGATACCCAACTAAAGGAGAAAACAGAAAAAATATATTTTTAATGCAATTTTTCGTTTTTTTAACTTAAGAGCAGTAATATACATGTATGATATACCGTTGGAAAGCTGAAGATGTTAGAAAAAATAGTATCTTATACACAAGCTTTTAAAAGTTAATAGAGAGTGATAAAAAAAACCGATAAAACTAAGTGACTGTTGTAGATAATAATATAATCGATTTTTTAATAAAACACATGTTTCTATAGAAATTCTATTTAACCAATTCTTTAATGGTTTCACTCATTTTGATCTCTTACTGTATTTGAAAATTCTTTAATAGATTTTAAAAACGGAGGTAAGTGAAAGTGGTGTGTTGCCCGCACCAGATTTTTCAATAAGTTATAAAAATTTTGGTGCTGGCGACACACGACTTTCACTTACCTCCGGTTTTAATAAAACCGTTTAAAGAATTTTCAAATACCGTTAGGGATAAAAATAAGTGAAACAATTAAAGAATTAATTAAATTAAATTTCTATAAAAACGTGTGTTTTATAAAAAAAATCGATTATCTTATTACCTAAAACAGTTAGTTTTATCGGCTTTTTATCAACTTTTTAAGCTTGTATATAAAATAATATTTTTTTTCTAAAATCTTTAGCTTTCCAACGGTTTATTATAGATGTATATTACTGTTATTATGTTTAAAAACAAAAAGATGCATCCAAAAATATGTTTGCTCTGTTCTCCTTTAGTTTTTTATCAAATTCGCTCAACTTGCATATTTAGTTTATTTATATTCTGTTTATTATGAATGCTAACAAGATAATATAGTTATTTTTATAAAACCTACAAAATGAACGGTAGTTTAAAGGAAGAAAATTTAAAATATCGGTATTTCTGTCCTGTCATACTATTTCAATCAGAATAAAACCTACATGATATTAAAGCCCGTCCAATTTTACATCGATATAGCGAGTTTAATTAAAATCGTTAGAGCCGTTTTTGAGAAAAACGTCTATAGGTGCAAAATGCATGGTATGAAGGGGCTCTTCAGATTAGCTAATTTTGATGAAAAAGTTGCTGTAACGTCTCGGGAGCATAGTTGTCTTAAATATGAAATTTCAGACTTACCACACTTACCCATACCTTTTTGCGGGACTTGGTTATTTGGACTCAGGAGACCCTTAAACGAGTTGAAAACTTGATTTCCGTTGAAAACTTTAATTCAAAACTTTCCATGATCGCAGTGCTCTTCCTTACTATATATTTCTTATATATGTAAATGAAATTAAAAAAATGGGATAAAAATGAATAAAATAAAATTTATTTTAATATAATAGCTTGCTGTTCTCAAGGTCAATGTCAACAGATAGCCGTGGTATTTTTTAATGGTAGAAGTAATCGGTTATGCTTTCGTTCGGAGAAAACGTAAAATGATGACCCTGATCCTGTGCAATGTCAGATACTCGTTAAAGATCCTTATCTTTAATTTAAGGCTATAGGCAAAATTATATCGTCCGATTAGCTACAGTATCATAAAGTAACGTTAAATGAATAAACGAACTTATCATTAAATAAAATAATGTACAATTATAAAGTTTGTTAGAATTTCATTAGATCCAAAAAAAGAACAAAAAAACAAAAAAAAAAAAGGAATGATAATTTTTTATGCTATAAATATCTTTTTGTAAAATTACAAATTAATTAAAATAGATTTATGATATACTCATTAAAAGATATAGTTCTTAAATTAATTATTATGAATTGTCTAATGTATACTCATATAAGGTAATAGGTAATTAACTAGTGTTTAGGCAAAAGGGATTAACTCTTTTAAATCCTTTCGAAGTGTACCTCATAAGGGGCTATTGTTTATATTAAAATACAAACTCAACAAAATATCATTTATTGAAAACATAAAAACCTCATTTTCAAAAAACGACGACTTAACTCTTTTGTCTTAACACCAGTGAGTTAATTTCAATTTAAGTAGTCGATAACGATTGTGTGATCCGCTTACCAGATTTTTTATATTATAAAAAAAAAAATAATTTCTTTGATATTTCACCGAGTATTTCACTCGTGCTGAAGCAGTCCTGTTGTATGTTTCTTAGAGGTTCGATTTGAATATGAAGAAACGTGAATTTATTTTGAGTCACGTAGACTAGGGGTTGGGAATTGGGGGTTGTTGAGGTATCTTGGTCCTTCTGTGGCATGTCAATATCAGGGTGAGGAAGTCTATAGGGCGAGGGAGCTTTTTATATACTTGCTTCTCTTGAGGAAACTATAGTCATGCTTCTACCAAACCCATGGTTACAGGCTACATAGATTTAAAAAAATCTGCTGCGGGCAACACACGACTTTTACTTACCTCGGCTGTTAAAATCAATTTAAAAACTATTAAAACGTTCATGCCGGGGCGAATATCTATATTTTTCGCGTGAGGCGGGACTGTTTTAGTTCGTTACTCTTCGACGGGCAGGCCACACTGTTGCATCTTCCAACGTGTTTAATTTAATCTCAACAGTTCCAGGCTTCCAACACGCAATATGCAATGTTGTAACAGTTTTGACATACACATATGACTTGAAGGAGAAATTAAAAAATGCTACTTATATTGTCACAATTGGGAATAAAAATTTAAAAAGAAATTAGGCACAGTTAAAGAAAATTTTTAAAGAAGAGTAATCAAATGAAATTAACTGATAAGAGAATAAATAAACCCCTTATACTTTTTAATTCCTACAACATATAATGTAGAGAAAAAATTAAATAAACTTATTTTTTTAACAACTTATTTTCTGAAAACAAGGGACTAACCTGTGGTGTATGCCCATGGAACTGTCAAGTGTGATCCATCTGTGGGCCATGCCGGCTTGAACGTGTTAAATTAACTTAAATTTCAAAGTTAATTTAAATAAAAGGTGTATTCAGTTTTGTTGGAAGAATGTGATTTAGATTAAATAATATAGCAATATAAAATTGTTTGGTATAATTATCAGTAATAAGTTTATGCCAAATTTGTCACTTTGAACCTTTTTGAACTTTGTAAATAGGATATTTTGTTCTAAAATATTTTGCTTTCCAATGGTATATTATACATCTATGTTGCTGTTCTTATGTTCAAAAAACCAAAAATTACACTGAAAAAATATTTTTGCTCTTCTCCTTTAGTTGGATATTAAATTCGTTCAACTTTTATATTTAGCCGCATTTTATGAATTTTCTAATAAGATTATATGGCTAGTTCTTCTAAATCTTTAAAATTAATTGTAGTATAATAGAAGAAAATTTAAGCTTTTTCAGTTTATTTCAATAAGAATAAAACCGTGATATTAAAGCCCATTCAATTTTACATCGATATGGCAAGATTAATCAAAATCGTTAGAGCCGATTTTGAGAAAATCGTAATAAAGTGCGAAATGCATTGTACGAAGTGCCTCTTCTGACAAGTCGATTTTTATTTTTAAAAGTTGCAGTAAATATCTCGGGTTTATAATTGTCTTAAATATGATATTTCAGTATTGTACGACTTTTCGTGTTAGAGTAACCATACACACGCTCCTTTTTGCGGGACTTGGTCATTTGGACTCAGGGAACCCTCAGGTTGTATTTGAGGTGGTAAGTAGAATCTGTAAATTTTCATTTGATCGCAATACTTTCTCTTACTATATCAATAAAGCGCGTATCAATTAAGCCCCAAAAGCTTATTAAGTTAAGGGAAACATGACTTTTAACATTCGAACCAATATAGCTCCTTGATGGTAGGTTCTAGCCACCAATGTTAAAAGACAAAAAATATTATCCATTTTTTATAGGTGGAATAGTCAGGAATCAGTCATTTTTTTTAATTTTGCCAACGTTTCGGCTCAAGCTTGTGAGCCATTATCAGGGCTACAAACATCAGAACAAAAGAGATACATTAATATGATAATAGCAATTTTCTTTTGAATGTAGTGACAATGATAACATTTGAAATAAAACAGAAAATATACCAACATACTTAAATATATATATATATATATATATATATATATATATATATATATATATATATATATATATATAAAACGTACCATTACTGAGCCATGTCCAAGCATAAACTGAGGAAAACCATAAACATAGGTCGTATGGAGAGGGGTTCATTTAAAAACCCTGAAGGTTTTCCCCTCTAAGTGTAAATACTACAGCTTATCTTTGTTTTTAAAAAGTTTTACAAAATTATATAATGGAAAAAACAAAACAATATATCCGTATGTACAATAATCAAAATCACTACGTTCAAAAGAAAATTGTCATTATCATATTAATATGTATCTCTTTTGTTCTGATGTTTGTAGCCCTGATGGTGGCTCACGAACTTGAGCCGAAACGTTGGCAAAATTAAAAAAATTTCAAAAAATGACTGATTCCTGACTATTCCACCTATAATAGTTTCTACAGTCGACTATACATCCTCAACATTAAATTTTTTGTTTAGAAAATATCGTCACATTTTCGATGCGAGCAACACCAGTAGATCAATCTACCAAACGTGTTAGATTTTTGAGGATGAGAAAAAGTTACACAATAAATAATCTATAAGTCCAGCCAAAATAGATCTCCAGTTTAGGTTGCCAAGTGAAAGGTGTGCGATGGGCGAACTACACCAGATTTTTCCTTATTAGATATGGACAGATAAAAACACACATTACATAAACGCCGTTTATCAGGAACCTGCCTTATAAATATTATTATCTTATCTATTTAGTTATTCAGCTAATTTCACGCATCGTGTTTGTTTAAAATGAGATAGGAAAACTTTGCAGGACTAAAATAAATTGTTAATCTGAGATTAGAATATACATTTGTTATACGAAAAAGTGATAAATTGATGTTTACGTCTTCTATTTCGTCTATATTTATACCTTAATTATTTAAGACCTTAATGGGCTGTTTCATTACCATAATTAGATGAAGATTCTTTAAGGTGAAGGTCAAATTCTATGAATAAAATTGGAGGTTGATATATAACTTCACCACCCTTTTATTAAATATTATTGAACATTTCGGATAAAATGCCATCTTTATAAAATGAGTATCGCCCTATTACAAAAAATCTATCCCACAATTACACCATAAATATTTTATAACAGGTCCAAAAGTTTAAAAAAATAAATAAAATTCATGATGTGAAAATGTTAATAATTTATAAGATTAGCGTTAATTTCTTAAAAATCTGGTGCGAGAAACACACGACCTTCACTTACCTCCGTTTTTAGAATCGATTAAAGGATTTTCAAAGATAAAAATGAGTGAAACCATTAAAGAATTAGTACAATTCAATTTCTATAGAAACATTTGTTTTACTAAAAAATTTATTATATTATTATCTAAAATAATCACTTAGTTTTATCGGCTTTTCATCACTCTCTATTAACTTTTAAAACCTTATGTTGAGAGATAATATTTTTTCTAAAATCTTTAGCTTTCCAACTGTATATTATACATGTAAATTACTGTTCTTAAGTTAAAAAACAAAAAAATTGCATTAAAAAATATTTTTTAATTTTTCTGCTTTAGTTGTTTTTCAAATTCGCTCAACATGCATTTTTAGCTGTTATTTATCAATTCTAACGAGATAGTATGGTTATTTTTTTAGAATCTACAAAATTAAAGGTACTTTGAAGAAGAGAATTTAAAATATCGTCATTTAAGCCATGTCAGACTTTTTATTCAGAATGAAACCTACATGATATTAAAGCGCATTAAATTTTACATCGATATAGCGAGTTTAATCAAAATCGTCGGAACAGTTTTCGAGAAAATCGAAAAAAGGTGCGAAATGCATAGTATAAAGTAGCTCTTTCGATAAGCTCATTTTGATGAAAAAGAATTTGTTTTGTAACATCTCGGGCGTATATTTGTCTTAAATATGAAATTTCAGTTTCATAGGACTTATCGTTTCCGCCTGGGAGTTACCACATACACGTGTGTGTGTGTGTGTGATTTGGACTTAGGGGACCCTTAAAAAAATAAAGTAAATGAAAGTAAAAATAGTTTGTTTTTTTAAAAATTAAAAACATAAAACAAAAGAACAATAAAAACAATTCAATTATAATAATGAATAACTGTGAAAGGAATCAGTTAATGTGCTATGTTCATCAATGTTAAAATGCAATTAAAATTATTAAAATTTAATTTATTAATATTAAAAATTACTAATTAATTTTAAAAATGTGAAAATTTCTTAAGGTGTGTTGGTACATACACCCAAAAGTCTCATGTCTATTGATGTACATTGGACGAACCAAACGAAATTTAAATAATAGAATCAATCAACATATTAGTAATTGTAATTCCACTGTTAGAAAATATAACAAAGCCGCTAGTTTATCTACTCATAGCACAGAACATAAGCACCTATTCGATTTAGGTAATAGTAAAGAAAAAAGGAGAATATTACAAGCCATATTTATCACTAAAAACATCCATCAAGTTTGTAATTTCCAACAAGATACAAATACATTATGTAATCCCTGTCCTAATTAAACCTGGCTCGGAAGAATTTAGGAGTCCTACTGTAGCATTGTACGATTGCGTACATGATCGCACGTAAAGCCATCTCTTTTGCTAACAATACATACATTGTTTATATAATAAAAGCAACTAATTTCTACTTCTAACAACCTAGCACGAAATATGAGACTTGGAGTCATAAAATTAATTTTTCTCTCACTATAGTATTAATAGCTGTCATGAACTTTTAGTTAACTTAATTAATATTTAACAAACGGAGTGGAGCTTTGGGGCTCTACTAAACCATCGAATTCTTCCCGTATCCAATCCCTACAATCCAAAATCCTTCGTAAAATCCTCAATGCTCCTTACTTTGTCACGAAGAAACTTATCCATAAAGACCTCAACGTTCCGTATGTTGCTGATTTGGCCCGATCTAGATGCCATTCCTTTCATGACAAACTCCATTCCCACCCTAATCCTCTTGTTTCAATACTTTCTTCCTCTTCAATTCCTGACATTCCTCCGAGGCGTCTGAAAAGAAGATGGCCTCGAGACCTTCTAGTGTAGAAAAGTTACAGGAGTGCTGCCATTGGGTAGTTCTTCTTCAAGTTTGTTTCACGCCATTTAACTTTTGTCACATTTACTTGTTGTACCTTGAAGTACAGTTGTAAATTTCAATAAATGATGTTAAAAATATATATTTAACAAAAGCTACTAACTTTTAATGATTATTATGCTTCCTAAAAAGGTTAGAGGTTAATGTACGGAGTTCTAAAATGTTTTATCATCCCAGGATGTCGGAGTAAACAAAAGGGAAAACGGGAAACTCAAACAAAAACTCGATCATAGAACTCATCTCGGGGATTAGTGCTGTTAATCTCCGTTTTAATATTATTCAAAACTTTCAGGTAGTATATATTCCATACATATTCGAATAACTTTTCATCAAATTTTAAATTAATTATTAAAAAATCTGGGTCACGCAACACACGACTTTCACTTATCTACGTTGTTAAAATCACTTTAAGAACTAATTATTTACAACAATCAACAAGTGCGCTTTTCGTTACTGTAAATTACCTGCTGTAATCTTGTGTGATAGAAAACATTCTTTCTAAATACTCTAGATTATTACACACGTCTATAAATATTTAACTGTTACTCAAAATAATGATTGAAGTGCTACCACTGGGTAGCTTCTTCAAAATACGATTTTACGCAAATAATTTTAATTTAGCTTTTTTACTTATTGTATTTACAGTTGTAAAAATCAATAAAATATATTTAACAGAAAAAATATTTAATAATATAACAATATAAAATCATTAGCTACAAAGAATCATTTTAAGTTTATGCCCTATTCCTCACTGTACTTTACCTTCCACGACATTATATTCATAATTTGATATCTAAATTCTAGACAAATCACACACAACGGTATATTATTATTCTATATTACAGTTTGTTATCCAATTCTTTCATTTTACATATTTACCCATTTTGATACAATGCTCACAAGTTCAAATGGCTTAAATTTGCTTGACGAACAAACCTTCATTACAATGAAACACATTTAATTTTTCATCAATATAGTGTTTTTTTTTAAATCCAGGAAGAAATAAAGTCCCGTTTAAAGATGGGAAATGCGTGTTATTGTTCAGTTGCTAAGTTACTTAGTTCACGGCTTCTATCTAAAAACTTAAAGGTTAGAATTTATAAAACTATTATTCTTCCAACAGTTATTTACGGATGTGAAACGTGGCCGCTTACTTTGGATGAACAGCGGCTTAAGGTTTTCGAAAATAAGGTACTGCGTAAAATAATCGGTCCGAAGAGAGATGAGGCCACCGGGGAGTTTAGAAGGTTGCACAACGCGTAATTGCGGAACTTGTACCCTGTGAATATAATTGAGCTGATTGCATCGCGGAGACTCAAATGGGTGAGTAAAGTTGTTGATCTCGATGACGAGCGGATTCCGAGAAAGGTGGTATTTGCTGATCCGACTGGTAGGCGTCAGAAAGGTAGGCCGAAGCGTAGATGGGAGGATTGCGTTAAGGCTGATCTAGGGGGCTTGGGCTTGAATGGTGAACATTGGACGAGTCTGTGTAGGCGGAATTTGGTAGTATCGGCATCGAACCTTCGGGTTCGCTAAGACTTTTATTATTATTATAATTATATAGTTTCATTTTTTGTGTCGCCTAAAATATGAAGTTTCAGACGACTTTTCCTTTTCGTGTTACACATACTCAAACAGACACACTGATATACGATTTTAGGCATAGAAGGCTGTTTTGCTATCCACTACACCACAGGCGATCCTCCCTAATATCGTACTGTTCTATGCCAACGACGGTACAGGGAGGTGGCTGGGTGAAAAAAAGTTTTTCCTAAATTTTAGGGTACCCAATATATAATTTCTAAAGTCTCCCTCTCCCTACCCTAAGTTTGTCCTATGGACGAATTCACATAAAAAATAACTACAATTAGGTTTATTATCCAGTGTACTATCTACTCATTCATGTTTTCAACTTGTTCGTAACTTGTGTTATTTTGTTTTGTTATTTTCGTTAGCGATTAAAAAAAAAAAAAAAAAAAAAAAATGTTTTTTTTAAATTACGTAAACTTTATGATAATTCTAGAGGAAGAAGTGTAAAGAATACCGTAATATTTATCTACGATTACAATTTATCTGGTTGTTATATCTTCATTATTTCGATAATTTTTAAAGGCACACACACACACACACACACACACACACACACACACACATACATATATATATATATATATATATATATATATATATATATATATATATTGTTTTTTTGTGTGATTTCACCCAATGACGGATCTACGATGATTCTAAGGGTCAGTGATTCACAGTAATAGAGAAAGGCAAGTGAAAACTGAATGTTTGTAAAAATCGGCGATAATGAATTACCAAATACTTTCAGCGTATCATAATAAATTTATCATTTATTTATTACTCAAACTTTTAATGGGAAAAGGTACATATACCTCTTAAAACAATAGTATGTTCTGTATAGCCATATTTTAACTGGCTTGTTAAATGAAATGCATCAAATAAATAAAGCTTGTATGCGATTAATTCTTACTACTATTTTATTTATAACCTCACTTTATACTACTGTGGCTACCGATGCTACAGTAGGAGCCTTAAATTTTGCCTATCCAGGTTTAATTAGGATTGGGACTTTTAACGTGTACCTGACTGGCTCTAGACCTCCATTTTACGTCACCTCCGAAGGACGGCATAAACTCAAATTTGACTCCCTATAAAAAAGTCTATGGCCTTCTATCGGGTTTGAACCCATGCCTATAGAAGGCTTTTATGCTAGCCTCTACACAATTCAATTCTTATGTACTATTGCCCAATATTCGGCTATATTTGTTGTATTTGCCTTTGCAAACACTTCAACATACCATAAATGTTTATAAAACAGTGAAACAATATTAAAATACAATACTAAAATTAAAACCGTGCATTCAAGATCATGTCTTACTAAAATACACATTAACAAGCTTTGCCAGCAATTCTTCGTATGTATAACAATTTAAAATTATCTTAAATATTGAAACTAGAAAATATTTGGAATTACACCAACACCATTACAAGACATTAATTTCTTTTCTTTTTTTCGATTTGAGGACATTTTATGTTTATTTTCTTCTAAATTTATTAATCTGAAATTGTTTTCTATGTTTATGGTATTATGTGGTTATTAAATAGACTGGTCATCTTTTGGTACAGCAATTATGTATTTTTATGATAGTATACTGCAATAAAGTACTTTAGTACTGAAAAAAAATACTATAAAATGTTTTATATCTTAAAGTGTGTTTACAAAAAAAAAAAAAAAAAAAAAAAAAAAAAAAATGGTTTCATAATGTAAGGATTACAACTAATTTAGTTTGTTTTGTTTTTTAAATATTTAATGGTATTCTAGGAGTTTTTAATGTTTTGGGGATTATCCGGATAGTTTAAAAAAAAAAAAAATCTTCAATTACATCATACTTTTTTTTCTTATTTATTTTTACTTAATGAAATATAATTCATTCTATTTGAAAACAAAATCCTTATCCAGTCAGTAATTAGTAATTATTAAAAACAATACAATTTTAACAATTAAATTTATAAATGATTCCATTTTATTTTTATCTTGAAAATAAAAGAACAATTCATAGCACTTATCCATTGTTTGTATAAATGATGATACCCTGCAATGACTAAGGAACATTACTGTTTAAAAGAACTTTTAATAAACCAGAAATAACCAGAGACCAAAATACTCTCCCATACGTTGACGTTGCGTGGCTCGATGCAATGGTGTGATGCAACAGTTTCTAAATAGATATAGACCTAATGATTTTGTTTACTTATAAATGTTAATTCTTAAGTACTTTATACGTGTAGATTTTGATTTTCTAAAAAATAAAATGCTTCACTCAACACACTTCGGTTTTTATTATCGAATTAAAAATTATTAAATGAAGTCAGAGTTGAAAAAAAATGCTTTTTTTTTTTCCATCTCAGAGTGAAAAAAAAATGCTCAAACAATTATATTCAGTTTCGTTTGAAACATATTTTTTTGATTAAATAATATAAAAATCTACTTATACAATAATATACAATCAACATTTTGAAATTTTCCTTCCTAACCAGTGGAAATCGGAAGATAGGGTCAAATGAACTTTTTTGTTCCGATTGAGGTCTAATATCTGCTCCCACAATATGGCAGTGACATTGACCCAGGATCGAAGTGAGTGGGGCATGCTGGGACCGCTCCTAACTTCCGTCATTTCTCTCTTCCGTAACATCCGTCTGTCTCCAGTGCTATATCTGGTATTTACATATGTATAACACACTCATATGGATGTAAATATTTTCATTGTTCTATCTTATTTTACTAATATGCTATACCATAATACCGATATTTTATATTTTCATAGTTTAAAGTACCTTTAATTTTCTAGATTGGAAAACATTGAACACATAATCTTATTAGCATTGACCTAGAAAGGCTAAATATACAAATCGGACGAATTTGATAACCAACTAATGCAGAAGTTGTAAAAGGTAATATGAAGTAATAAGTAGGTCGTACACTTATTCATTTAAAAGTTCTTATATTGATTTTAACAACCGAAGTAAGTGAAAGTCGTTAGTTGCGCGCGCAAGATTTTTTTTTAATTTTTTTATCAAAATTAAAACAATGTAATAATTAACATTGCTATTTTTTTTTCTTAGATTTAATATCTGTGGTGGTCGTGATAAGTTGTTAAGTCAAAATTTTCATTTTACAGGTGAGCGACTTGAACTTTACGTAATACCCAAAGTAGAGTATAACATACAGCTTTCTTTCCGCCTGAAATTTCTTCCACCGAAAAAATTTATTAACCATTTAACACGACTGCGAGACGTCTGAGGAGCGATCGTGTAGTAATCATTTTTGATATACTCGAGTTATCGATTTTTCACGACCCCACAGATATATTTATTGGTCGATGGGTTAACTGATAATTGTTAAACGATTCTACTATTTATAATAAACCTCATAATTATAAAATACTGTAATTTAATAATTTGTAGTAATAGTCAACCTTATAAGCGGATGTAGTGTGAGCTAAAGAAAATAGTATGTACAAACAAAAAAAGTCTTGATAATGGGGAAAAAGCCCCGAAACGTTGACTACATTTGCGAAATTGTGTAACGATCATAATAAAGAAGATATAGAAGAAATAATTTTGCTGTTTTTAATATGAATTAATAATTTATTTAATCTTGAATTTTTTTTTAACGTTTATTTTATTTTTGTTCACAGGTAAGCTGGAGAGTGATTTATCTGACCCATTTTTTTGAACACTAAGGTGAAGTATATTAATAATGTACTTTAATTTGAAAACTAAACATTCAGCCTAAAACGCTAGGACATTTATTATATTGAAGTTCTACTTTTTGTTGCAATTTTTTTAATGAACGCACCCCCTACTTCTCAACCATTATTATATATATATATATATATATATATATATATATATATATATATATATATATATATATATATATATATATATTTATATTCACAAATATTTAAAGGACCGCATTTAGAGGATTGCTTACATTTTCTCTCTCGATGTCCCTCGTACCAAGAAAATAGAGTTCGCTACATGCGAGTAATATTTCTCTGAGAGCCTTTTATGAAGTTCTGCCGGGACCTCTGATAATAAACTTAAAATTCTTGCTTTTGTTGAGGGAAATCTAAAAATCAGGTCTGCACATGTCGTTGGTAGGGGATATTCAGTAAGAATAAAACTTACAGCCTAATCATTGTTGTTATTTATAAATAAAACGCTGCAAATTATTACACAATGGTTTATTATTTCGGAATAACTGTATTAGGATATAACTGTTTATATAGCTTTTTAAAAGCATTTAACTAATATGAAAGGCAATAAATAATTCAAAGGAAAATGGCCAATGACCATTGACAATGTCAGATCGCTATATTTCTGCTGTTTCTAAACCAAATTCTACGATTTTCTTTTTATTTACAACTGTGTCCTGATCCTAAAACTCAATACAATTTTTCTTTATCATAAAAAAAACTGAGTTATATATTTATAGGTAAAATTTTAATTTTGTTTTCTTCTTTTTCTTTTCTGTAATTATTCGCGGTTTCTTGGTTAAATAATATATTTATACTTTGTACATAGAGCAAGTGCTAGTGTGAAGAAGGTAGAAAAGTATAGTTGAATTAGTTTTAGTACGAGCGAGGGGAGCAGCTTGCACATCTGTTCGCGGGCAGCTGTCTGTCTACACGCTTCGAATGCTCCACGCTTGTTATATATTTCTATCTCTCTCTCTCTCTTTGTACCTCTGTCGTTTTTGTTTCTACAATGTATATATTATTGCTTTCTATATCTGCTTATGTCAGGGTCGAAACAAATAAAATATGTTTCGAAAATATTATATTAGCTAGTGGACTTGTGACCAAGAAGAGATGGCCAAAATTAAAATAATTTCACTTAAAACGGAAAGTGTAAGAAGTAATGGAAATGCAACGAATAGGAGATTTTTAAGAAACTTATAAGAATTAAAGTATAATCCTGATTTAAAACATATCTTGATTTCGACTTTATTTTTAAGTGGTGTAAAAGTAAAAACTTTTTTCTTTTTTTAATTTATTATTGATATTTATTACTGTACGACAGTAATTATGCCATAAAATAACTAGTAAATATGTAAAAATAAAGATCGACAATAAAACCGAGTTAAAGTTATGCAATGAAATCTTATAGTATGATTTAGAACGAAATTAAATGCGTAATTAGTAGCTTTAGAAAATAGTTTCATTTCTAAATGGTGTTTTTAAAGGACTTGGATTTTCATTAGATAAAATCAAATGGAAGATTCAGATAAAACTAAATGTTGAGAATAAGGCATGTCAAAATATGAGTTTCGTAAAATAATGTTTTGTAAGTACCTTGTGAAAATTGAAGTCTCAATTGAGACGTATCCATTTTAGGACATTTTATAGGAGGCGCGAAAATCGAAATTAATATTTTATTA
Organism: Piezodorus guildinii; assembly: GCA_023052935.1. NCBI lineage: Eukaryota > Metazoa > Arthropoda > Insecta > Hemiptera > Pentatomidae > Piezodorus > Piezodorus guildinii. Next base: position 93,145,443 of record CM041294.1, read on the forward strand.
AATTAGCTAATTTGATTCTTTTCGCATCAAAATCCAGAATTTTTTTTTTATTATATTAATAACATCATATTAAAGATATGAAATGAGATGTTTTGGTATAATTTGGAACGAAATTAAATGTGTAATTATTTCCTTTAGAAAATAATTATATTTCTATATTGCGTTTATAAAGGGCTTGGGTGTTCATTAGATAAAATCAAATAGGAGATTTAGATATAACTAATTGATGAGAATACAAATATGTAAAAAAATCAATTTTGTAAAAAATGTCCTTTAGTACTTTTTGGAAATCAACGTCTCAATTGTGCTCTTAACTGTTTCACTCGTGTAGAATAGACACTGTCTTTTCTTAATATAGATGTAAAGGATTGTTTTGTCTTTTTTAATTGAGTAGCACGTGTTTAAGAAGTAACACATGTCACCTTTTCTTCTAAACCACGTGCCTCTGTAATACGTACCATATTACAAGACTCAGGGTGGTACAATATATTTTGGTCACTATAATTCCCTTTTTATTCACTACAATACTTTTTTATTTGATAGTCTTACTTACCTATTATTCTAACCTCTTTAAAGTAAAAGCCATAAATAAAAGACAATACAAAAAGGAAACATTAACATTACCGTAACACGAGATGACTGATTGGTATTAAAATTAAAAAAAAAAAAATCGTGGATAAAAGTTGTGAACATTTTATAAAATTGTAAATTAATAACAGCAGAATAAAGGTTTTTTAGTTGTTATATTTACTTATTTAATAAAGTCACTTTATGCTACTGTTACTAATTGGACAATGCTACAGTGTGATTTCTAAATTTTGCTTATCCTGAGGACTGGGTTTTTAACGAGTACCTGACATCGCACAGGCTCGGTACCACCTTTTTACATTCCTTCCGACGGACGGCATGACCACAGATTTTTGACTCCGAAGGTTTGAACCTTGAGCATAAAAGGTCTCACGCTATCTTCTTCCCCATAGATGATCCCGAAATGGAAATTATAAGGTACCAATAAAAAATATGTCAACAAAAAGTAAATATAACATTTAAAAAAAATGTATTTATTGATATTTACAACTGTATAATGATATACATTTAGTAAATTAGATACAAGATACAAATGTCATGATTTACATGTAGGGATACTACCCATTGGCAGCCCTCCAAAAATATAAGATTTAAAGAATGTAAATTATGTAGTATAAATTGTTATAGGTAGTGGAATATATTTTAAAATGAGATATTAAAATCTGGTGCGCGCAACAAATCAATGGATAATCTAACAATACAAATGATTAAAATCACAATAATCATCATATTTAACAATGTCACTTTATGCTACAATGGCTAATCTTACGATGCTACGGTGCGATTCCTAAATTTTGCCTATCCAGGTTTAATTATGATAGGGATCTTTTACGAGTACCTGACATCTGACAGCTGCCCCCCCACGAAGGACGGCATAACTAAGTATTTTCACTCCCATTGAAAAATCCTTGAGTCAACTGCCAGGTTTGAACCCGCGACCTTGGTTTAAACATAAAAGGCTTTTATTCTAGCCGCTGCGCAGCAGGTGACCCTGATATTTAACGGTATATTATACAACTATATTATTATTATTATTATTTGCCGGAGAGGATGAACAAAAAATTCTGTTATTTTCTCCTTCAGTTAGTTCATATTTTCATTCGTTCATATTTATCCATGTTTTATCATTTATAAATGCTCAATTGCGACGAATTAACTAAATGTATAGCACTTTAGAGGAATTCATTTTGAAAATTGGTATCTAAATCCTGTCACACTATTTCCGAAGCCGAAGTGAAATTAAAGATTATTTAATTTTTCATCAGGATAATGAGTTTAAGCAAAATCGTTTGAACCGTTTTTAAAAAAATTGTAAAATTTTAAAGAGGCTCTTCTGGTTCCTTAAATTTGGTGAAAAAGTTGCTTTAACATTATATTTCAATATTATTTTTTTATTGTGTGATATTTACAATAGTGGACAAATAAAATAATAATACAAAAGAAATAAATCAAATATGTACAAATTCTAAAAATCACTCATACCTATATCTATAGTAACGTTCTAGGTATTTTATCACAAAATAAGACCTTATATTTTATCATAAAGACCTTAATGTTCCCTTTGTTGCTGACTTGGCCTGAACCAGGTACCACTCCTTTCATGACAAACTCCATTCCCACTCTAACCCACTAGCATCAATCCTTGCTTCCTCTACAATCCCTGATAATCCTCCGAGGCGTCTGAAAAGAAGATAGCCCCGAGACCTTCTAGTTTAGCATAGTCTTCGGGGAGCTGCCAATGGGTAGTATCCCGACATGTGAATCATGACATTTGTATCTCGTATCACATTAACTAAATGTATTTTATTATGCAGTTGTAAATACCAATAAATATATTAAATTTAAATTAAAATAAGGTATTTTTTTTTCTTGAGATAGAACTATCACTTAAACAATTTTGTGTGACCTTTCATTTGGACTTAATGGACTCCAAATAATAGTGTATTTCCCCATTAAAGATTAAATTCGATGGTTTCACGATTGCAATGCTTTCCATTAATATGTATTTCTAATATAGGTAAGTGAAAATAATTGCGATAAATAAATAATAAAGTAAAACGTTTTCGTCAGACAAACAGAATACTGTATCTGTCTGTTTGAAATGTCTTAAATATTGTGTGTGTGTAGACTCGGAGGGAGACAGAATCCTGTTTGATAGCCGACTGTACGGAAGAGCGATTCCCTTGGGAGAGGAAGGAGATGTAGCTAAGTCCTAGGATTAAGAGGATTCCAACGCATCACACCCTCCGTTAGTTCAGCTTCGATACCGGTTAATAAGATTCATTTCCTCTTGATCAAGTTAATTAGCAGTTTTCTTAGGGATCATGAATATCAAATATTTCTTATTACTTTCATTTAATTATATTTGAAATATATAGTAAGGGAAAGTATTGTGATCGTGATAAATTTCGAATTCCAGTTTTCAACGGAAATACACGTTTTAGGGTCCCTTGAATCCAAATGACCAAGTCCCACAAAAAGCTTAAAAAATGGGGATTCACTCACAGCTTCTCCTCCGGGTATGTGAGACCCGTCATTCAACTAGTGGTTACTTACAAAAATTGGCTTAGGGATGGATGTAACTACTCTATAAAGTATTATAGAGAATCGTGGTGTGGAATCTTAGAGAACAATACCGGCCCATCAAGGCTCCTGCCGTACTAACTGAAATAAATAAATAAAATTAATTAGAACCAGTAACATCAAATGGACTTCACTTTTATGTGGATTTATTTCTGATTATGTGTGGTCTTCAGATGAAATAATATATATATATATATATATATATATATATATATATATATATATATATATTATTATTATTATATCATTGGTAAGCTAGGAATTAAATATAGAGTACGAAATAAGTAAGAATTTTATAAGTTAATCTTTATATTTAAAACTTTATTTGCTGAAGTGAAAGTTGTGTGTTGGCGCTCCTTCATTTTTCTTTCTCAATTAAGTAGTTCAAAGTATGCGATTACATTCCGCTTGGTATGTTGAGGAGCTACATTGAGAGACGAAATGGAATTTAATGTTGAGAGTCTCCATGAGGAATTGGAGTGGATTCCAATGCTGGATGAGTTTATTGCGTTCGCCTCTCCAGCCAAACTAATACCCTGAATCCTGTACTCTAGGCTTTATATTAGATTGTCGACAAACCGAGGAGTGTAAGTGTCACTGGTAATTAATCTATCAAAAGTCATTAATTTTTTATTGTCATGTTGTCTAGATTATGGTTAGTTATGTGTTGAATATCGTCGTATTCTGTAAGCCTTTGATCGATGCTCCATACTTTGTCACTAACAATACTCTACATCATGGGATATTCTATTTACTTCAGGCTTCATACAAACTTAACTCTTTAAAATCTTATTAATGATCTTAATCCTCTAGCGATGATATTCTGGATGTGAAGCGGTGACGATCTTGGTGATATTGATATATTTATTAGGATAGACTTGTAAATAAAAGGCGGAAAAACGCCTGTTATTATTCAATTGCAAAATTACTTAGCTCGCGCCTACTGATAAGAAATGTAATGGTTTCAAGTATAAGCATCGCCTAAGGGTTTTCGAGAGTAAGGTCTTACGTAAAATATTTGGTAAAGACAGAGATGAGAACATTAGAGAATTTAGAACGCATTATACAATTCGAACCCCGGAGCTTGTATCTCTTTAGCATAATTGCACTGCAGCAACTCAAATAGGCGTGCAATGTTGTTGGGCTCAATGAAGAACCAATTCTTTAAAAGTTGGTGTGCGCTGAACTGACTGGCAGGTATCCAAGAGGTAGGCCGAAGCGTCGATGGGAGGATTGTTTCAAGTGTGATTAGAGTGAGTATGAAGCATTTGGCGCAAAGCCTAATATTATTATTAAAAGATAATGACTTGTTCATATATTATTTTACAAATGTTTTCATTGCTTAGAATATTACATTAAAAAAGAAATAAAAAGTATTAATTAAATATATTCAATAATATGAGGCATATATTCACTTTTATAAGAATTCAATGGCGCCTATTGGAAATATGTTGAATTAACGTATTTTACAAGAATAAACAATTCAAGATGTTTCAGGATTAAAAAAAAAATAAAATAAAAAATAATGTCTGGGGTTTGAGAGACCCCACTTCACCAATTTTGACTATAAATTTCACCTCAACAGTTTAAAGGTTTAGCTGATATTAACAACAAAGGTGAGTATGTTGCGTACACCAAAAATATTTTTTTTTATAAAATTAAATTTAACTTGTATGTCTAGAAGATAACAAATGATTAAAAATTGTATTTAAAAAAGTCTGTTTTCTTCTTATCCTAGAATGTTAAAATATTTTACTTGCAAGATTTTCGATAGTCATATAATTTATACCCATTTAGGCCAAAACGTGAGAAATCTCTTATGGGATATTGTATTTTTATGGGGTAGATAAAGCGTACATATCGCCTTCAAGATTATCTTCATAAAATTCTATTTACATCGTAAAATGTATCTTCTATTTTTTCGATGAAAGTGAAAGTCCCATAACTTTCATGAAATATATGCATATTTATTACAATATATTTCCATTCTGTTTTGTAAGTAATTTTACTATATTTTTTATGTGTTTTCGATATTAAAAATTCGTTTTAGATAAGATCGGAAATACGATACATTCCCTTGAGTGTTTGTGGGCGTATCTCAGCGAAAATTCAATCTCCGACATGGCTTAGAATGTAAAGCCCTTTTAGGTAAGTAAGTGCATTGAGTGAAGGTGTTAGGAATGAGGTGACATGGTGTGAATAGAATGAGACAATTTGGAATCTATTCAGTCGAGAACTTGGTGAGAGTGTTAACAGTTGAATAACCGCTCACGTATTTACCTTCTTTTCATCGCCGAAATTATTACATCGATCGATCTTGGACTGAAAATTGATGGAATGCCTTGGACTAACACTTAAGTCGGTTCTTTTCTGAGGCTTCATGTTGCTTTGTAAAGTAAGTTCGTCAATATTGCCATTTAATCCTCTCTGCATTTATAAAATCATGTTTACTTGGTCAATAATATTCTAGAAAAAGATTAGTTAAAGTGCTTTTATGCATCAGTTTCAACCGAGATTCCTTATCTTTAAGTGGTATTTTGCTTGCTAAAAATAGAAGGTAAAAAAAAAAAAAATTTTATTTGATGATTTTTTATTTCCGATTGGGAAAATTCGCTGCAAAGTCGGTTAAAAAAGTTGCAAGATGTATGGGGATGATATCTTAGAAAATAGCACCATCTGTAAATGGTTTGCTCGGTTCAGAACCGGAAATTTTGACTTGGAAGATGCAAAGAGCTCGGGTCGTCCTTCAATCTGAAAGATGGCAATAAAAAAGGGTCATATACTATTCATTAATGTATTTACAAGAATCTGAAGTTTTTTTTTTAAATAACCAAGAAAAAAAACGCAACGAACTTATTTTATAACGCAATATTTTATGGTTCATATATTTTTACTTTCACTTATCTATCTATATATTTGATATGCATATATATGATGATAAAAGTATTACGATTGTGAAAATTTTAGAATTCTAGTTTTCACCGGAAACACACTTTTTATGGTCCCCTGAGTACAAATGACCAAGCACCGCAAAAAAGTATGTGTATGTGTGTGTGTAGCACAAAAACGATTGGTTATATAAAACTGAAATTTCGTATTTTAAGAGCGAATATGGTGAAGATGTTACAGCATCTTTTTCATTAAAATCTGCTGACTTTAATTTATACCATGTGTTTTTTGGATCTTTAAATGATTTTCTTGAAACGGCTGAAAAGAATAGTAAGTTTCCTTTTAATCGAAATTGTCTGACAAGGTTAAACGCCGAATTTTTTTTTTTTTTTTCTTCTCTTTTTGAAGTACCTTTAATTAGTAGATTCCAAAAAAATTAAACATATCATCTTATAAGCATTGTTAGAAAACCGCTATATAAACAAGTTGAACCAATTTGATAACCAAGTAAAGAAAAAAAGAACAAACATATTTATTGAGGTAATATTTTGTTTTACAAGAATTGTTTTATATATATAGAATTGTTTCATATATATATATATATATATATATATAATATATATATATATATATATATAATAAAACGGTGGAATTTAAAAAAAAAATGTTATCTTATTATACACAAGCTTGTAAAAGTTAATAAAGAGTGATGGATTGGGCATAAACTTATTATTTAATCTAAAACATATGTTTCTAACAAAACCGAATGTATTTCTTTAAACTTTTTTAACTCTGTTTTTTTTTTTTAATGATGGAGTTTTGTTGACCGTTGAGAAATTAGATGAGGAAGATGGTTGGGGGTGCGGTCATAAAATAGAAACACACATCTAAAATAAGTGCTATTTTAATTATGTGCCGACGTTTCGGCCTACATTGTGGGCCTTCATCAGGGTTGACTCTGAGACTGTGTCTAAAGAAGCACTTCTAATTTATGACCGCACCCCCCAACCATCTTCCTCATGTTTTTTTTTTTAAATTCTCATATTGTTTATAAAACCGAATTAAGTCAAAGTCGTGTGCCATGAAAGCAAAATAATTATTATTATTTGGAACGAATTTAGGATCTTTCAAAAGGAATAGAAATATTTCGAAATATCAATTCTGTAAAACATTTTTAACTTCTGGAAATAACCGTTTCATTTTAAAAGTCAACATTTAGTTTACATGGATGTGTTTTCTTAACCTATTTTACTTTCACTTACCTATATATGAAATATATAGTATGGGAAAGTATTGCGATCGTGAATATTTTCGAATTCAAGTTTTCAACGGAAATTCACGTTTTAGGGTCCCCTTAGTACATATAACCAAATCCCGCAAAAAGATCTGTGTGTGTCCGTGTGGTAAGTCCAGCACGAAAACGAAAACACATACGAAAATGAAAGTTCATATTCAAGGTAACTATACGCCTGAGATGTTATACCACATATTTCTTCAAAATCAGCTAACCCGAAGAGCTACTTTATATTATAAGTTTAGATATCTTTTTATAATTTTCAAATTAAAAATGGCTCTAAGGATTTTAAATAAACTGTTTATATGGATGTAAAATTTAATGGGCTTTAATATGATTTAAGTTTCATACTGACTGAAACAGTCTGACAGGGCTTAAATGCAAATATTTCATAATTTCTTCTTCTAAAGTACCTTTAATTTTGTATATTAAAAAAAAAATATGCACATCATCTTATTACCATTGATAAATACCGGCTAAATATGCAAGTTGAGCAACTTTGATAAACAACTAAAGGAGCAAAGCGGAAACATACTTTTTAATGCAATTTTTGTGTTTTTTGAAACAATAATAGTAACAAAGATATATAATATACCGTAGGATAGCTAAAGCTTTTAGAAAAAATATTATCTTATACACGGAATGGTAATGATTAATGAAGAGTAATGAAAAGCCGATAAAAATAACTGATTGTGTAGTTAAAAATGTAATAGATTATGTAATAAAACTTTTTTTTTTTTTTTAAGTCCAATGTAAATAATTCTTCAACAATCTATTTTCGTTTCTAAATTTGTTTAAAATTCTTAAATTGATATTAATAACGGAGGCAAGTGGATGTCGTGTGTTGCGCGCCCCAGATTTTTTAATAATGCTAAAAATATAATCTGGTTTATTTTTTCGAATATACAAAATCAAAGCCACATTATAGTTAGAAAATTAAAATATCGGTATTTAAGCGATGCCATACTATTTCATTCAGAAAGAAACCTACATGGTATTAAAGTCAATAAAATTTCATAACGATACATCGATATTAATCAAAATTTCGTTAGCCGAACTTGGTGAAGAAGTTGATGTAACATCTCGGGCGTATAGTTGTCTCAATTATAAAATTTCAGTTTCGTACGACTTATTTCCGAGCTAGAATTACCACATACACGGACAATCAGAAGCATTTCTATTGAAATTAAATTTAATTAATTCTTTATTTTCGTTTCTAAAGTTGTTGCAAAATTTCTTAATTGATATAAATAAGGAGGTAAGTGAAAGTCCTGTGTTTCTTGCACCAGATTGGATATTTAGCTATACACAGTTGGAATATTTAGGCATTTCTCTAGGCATAGTGTTAAGTCCTTCAATAAAAAAAGGCAATAACTGCTCCTTAAGGTGCAGAAAGGGTAGGTAATGATATTCATCGCATCAGCAGGACGACACTGGTCAGAGCCGGTACATGAGTGAGATATGTCTGCCTGAGGGCGGAAGTAGAGCCGGATGTCCGCAGCGGAAGCAATCAGGTCGTTCCGAGGCACGCAGGTCTGCCAACCAAAGATAATAATTGTACTAATAGGTCCAGGCCGGACAATTATTCGGGTGGCGTCGGCTACCTCTCTGCAGTCCTGCCAACCTATTCAAAGATTCAATGTCGTTTAAAATCCATCCTCCGATGCAATGTAAGATTTTTTTTTTTTTAACTTTCGCTTGCCTATATATCTATACTTATATTATAAAGCTGAAGAGTTTGTTTGTTTGAAGGCGCTAATCTCACAAATTACTGGTTCGAATGGTTGGTTTTTGTGTTGGATAGCCCATTTATCGAGGAAGGCTATATAAATCACGCTGTGACCAATAAGAGTGGAAGAATCAGTGGAAAATGTAAAAAAAACAAAATAAAAACAGGGAAAATTAACCTTGCATCCCGATGATGCCAAATGATTTATCTTTTAATTTTAAAAGATTTTAAATTCCCGTTATCTTTTCCGTAACAATTAATAATTCACAGGGGCAAACATTTAAATACGTAAGGAATCGATCTACGTCATCACTGCTTTTTACACGGCCAACTATATGTCGCATTGTCAAGATCGGGTTGCAGAGAAAATCGGTATGTTCTTCTGCCACAAGAAATAAAAATATCATTTAAGCAGAAGTACTTTAAAATATATTCTTTTAAAAAAGTCTTAATAGTGATTATAATTACAGAAATAGACGCAGACGAAGTCGCGGGCAACAGCTAGTGAAATAATTGAGTAAGAGAAAGTATTGTGATCGTGAAAATTTTAGAATTCTAGTTTTAAACAGAATTACTCGTTTTAGGATCTCCTAATCAAAATAATCATGTCGAGCGAAAATTTCTCTGTGACCGTGTGTGTATGTGGTAATTCTGGCTCCAAAATAAGTAGTCGTATGAAATTTTATAATTGAGAAAACTACATGCCCTAGAGGTGACATCAACTTTTTCTCCAAGTTCGGCTGATGAAAGTTTGATTAATATCGCTATGTCGATTTGAAACTTTATTGACTTAATATCATGCAGGTTTCTTTCGGATTGAAATAGTGTGGCATCGCTTAAATAACGATATTTTAATTTTTCTTTCTATAATGTGGCTTCGATTCTGTAGATTCGAAAAAATCAACCAGATTAGCATTTATAAAAAATGGTTAAATACGCCAATTAAACGAATTATATTAGTGACTAGCTGTTGCTCGCGACTTCGTCTGCGTCAATTTCTGTTATTATGATCGCTATTAAGAAGTTTTTTAAAGAATATATTTTAAAGTACTTCTGTGTAAATGATATTTTTATTGTTATTTTCTTGTGGCAGAAGAACATTCTGATTTTCTCCGCGATCCGATATAATGTAAATCATTTGGATTGTTGGGATGCGAGGTTAATTTCAATCGTTTTTTATTTCAGACTTTCCACTGACTATTGATCGCAGCGTGATATTATATAGCCTAAAGCCTTCCTCGATAAAGGGACTATCTAACACAAAAAGAATCTTTCAATTCGAACCAGTAGTTTCTGAGATTAACACGTTCAAACAAACAAACAAACTCTTCAGCTTTATAATATTAGTATAGATTTCAATGGTTTCAACTACTTACCACTAGTCAAGGAATTTGGTAAAATGGTTTACTTCAGTTTGGACTATTGGATTTTAATTTCGATTATATCTAAATGAATAATAATTAATTTCAATCTCTGCCACATATATAGTTTAAATCTATTTTCAAATGGTTGTGTTTTAGGAAAAATATTATTCATCCCGAGGCATTTTGGACTCCTAAAAATCTAATAAATCACCATAATTTCAGTATTAAAATTAATTTAAACGATTAAACGAAATTTTTGAAAATACTCGTGCAAATAGGTTAGTCATGGTGTGAATTGGCCGTATTTGTACTCTTATCATGGGCAGGTGAGTTATCTTATCTTGTGGGATAGATATCGTGTCTCCATTATTTACATTGCATAATATATTTATTTTTTTTTTTTTTAACTTTATTAATATTGGTATAACTGTAGAGTTTTATATTTAATTTTTTTTTTTTTATTGTTATATTTTTCATAGAACGTTCTATGCAAACCATATCTACAAGATACAATAGATTCTGTAATTCCCAAGTTAATAATAACTTTTGTCATGTTATAACTCAATTCATCTCATTTTAAAAATATTTAACATCGCATTAAGGTTATATAATTTCAACATGATTTACATAATATTTTATTATTACTTTATTTTAAAGTTTGTTTCTTTATAGTACATTTAGGTTGTGTATGCCAAAGGTCACGGGTTCAAACCCGCAGGTGGTCCTAGGATTTTTTAATGGGAGTAAAAAATCCTTAGTTATGCCGTCCTTCGGAGGGAACATTAAAAGGTGATCCCGAGCCTGTGCGATGTCAGGTTAAAGATCCCTATCCTAATAAAACCTGGATTGGCAAAATTTAGGACTCCCACTGTAGCATCCTCCGATTAGCCATAGCAGCATAAAGTGACTTTAAATTAATAAACGAACATTTAGGTTATGTATCTCTTCTAATGTTAATCTGGTTGTGAATATTTTTCTTTATTATGTGTAGTTATATAGAAGTTGTAAAAGAGCATCAATAATGTACCGTTTTAATCGATTACCTATCAAATTTTTTAAATTAGATCTTACGAATAGAGTTTTATGTATACATAATGGTGTTTTATAAATATATTATATATAGTAAGGGGTTATAACCTATATATGAAGTATATTGCCAACGGGAAAATTTTCGAATTCCAGTTTTCACCGGAAATACACGTTTTAGGGTTCCCTGAGTCCAGATGACCAAGCCCCGAAAAAAGGACACACATTCCTTTTTTCGGGACTTGGTCAGTCGTGTGTTGCCCGCACCAGATTTTTTATGATAGGAACATTTAATAATAGGTTTGTCTATTTATTTAACGTCACTTTATGCTACTATGGCTAATCGGACGATGCTACAGTGGGAGTCCTAAATTTTGCCTATCCAGGTTTTATTAGGATAGGGATCTTTAACGAGTACCTGACATTGCACAGGCTCGGGACCACCTTGTAACGTCCCCTCCGAAGGACGGCATAACTAAGGATTTTTTACTCCCATTAAAAAATCCTAGGACCACTTGCGGGTTTGAACCTTTAATAATAGGTACGGTTGAGGTTTATGTTTATTGTTATGGATGAGTGGGTATAGTGGGCTGTTTTACCGGGGGTGATAAGCTTTTGTTTGTCTATTGCCTCCATGTGATTCGAGAATATTCTCATTGTATAATCGGTTAAACTGGTTGTACTTGTCGGAGGTTAACATATTTGTTCATCGCAAATAGCGATTTGGAGAAAAAAAATGTAAATAAATAATAAAACATTTAACCATTAAATCAAATGAATAATTACTCCATTAGTGGCGTTTGGGGACGGAAGTGGTTGTTGAATTCCCGAAGGATGGGTTGTTGACTGTTTGTACTCCCGGCATTCAATATTTCAGTTCCGCCTCCCTTCCCTTATTGAATGAGATCAACCCCCGAGAATTCCTCAAAGTTGCCCTCCCCCCCACACCTGAATTCCCCCAGAGATAGATGGAGAAACTGGTCATTTAGCCGCCCCCGGATCCAGAAATTAGCGTTCTAGAAGTTTCTAATTAGATTCTCTAAGAGAATTAAAGGGCCTGGCGAATTTATGATGGGAGCGGAAACGGAAGGGCTAAACTATTAAATCCTCCCTTGGGAGCTCCATAAATAGCTGCTTAATATTCTACATTTTAATTCAATTTCAATTAACAATCTAAAAAAAAACTTTAGCTCTCCCACCAATGAAGGATCTTGGGCTCAGTAGATGTTGAGAATCATACTGTTTAGAAAGAAAGAAAGTAAATTTTATTCTGGGTCCTTCAGTCCCCTAAGAATAACAGAAAAGTACAAAACTGTGACTTGTGTCTGGCACAGAAACAAAATCATAAAAGAAATACAAACTTAAGATATAATATTATTTTTTAAAAATAAATAAATAAAGTTAAATAAATAAGTACGATTACTTAGTATGCATATATGTTTATAATTATATAATCATAAATGTGTATCTGAAGATATATTACTATTGTGCTTCTTATGGTATAATGTCACCGAGAAAAACAGAAGAAAGAAAGAGAAAGATGAATATATATCTAAAACATTGTTTACATATTTGTTGTGGTCCTCATTTTAAAATGTAACATGTTTTGTTTACAATCAATCTAAAGATGGATGGTTGAGAAGATGAAGGAACAGTTTGGTTTTAAATGAGGTTAAAGAAGGTGCTTTGCGTATAGAGGTAGGTATGGAATTCCAGAACGATGTGGCACGCAAACTAAATGATTTTTTAAAGGATGATGTTTGATGAAAAGGAATATATAGGTTAGTGGACTGGGATCTTGTATTAAACGAATGTACCGATGAACAAGGGATGAGTTGGTCAAGAATGTAAGATGGATTTTTGGTATTGAAAGTACGGAATAGAAAAACTCCCAGGAAATACTTTCGCCGGGAAACAGGATTGAGCCACTTCAACTCGGCATACCTGTCAGAAACGCTGGAGCGCCTTGGGACCCCAAAGGCTGTTCATAGTTAATCAGTGGTGTGATGAAGTTGTGATGTAGTGAGGTTACCAACGCCGCTGGTGGGAGCAAAGAGGTTATGTGAAATGGGTTTGTCACTGCTTCAAACATGTTTGTATTTATGTTCTTTTTATATTTAATTGAAGCTTATTTTTATTTCTTATTTTATTTTCAGTACTTTATTATTGTAGAAAGAATAGTTTATTTTACAGCGGAAAATCCATTGTAACCTCTCACCAGCTGTTGTCTTTTTCCGTTGTTTATGTCCGCTCCTCATTCTGTCTCTCTGCTATTAATTTTTTTTATTTATTAGTTCATTTAACAATTGTGCTGAAGGCGAATAAAGAATATTTTTGTTATTATTGTGGAGTTACAGACTATTCACTTTCACCTAAAAAGTGATTAGGCCGAGATCGTACGTAGACGCCTGATTTTGTCCCCAATTTGGATACCCACTTTATAGAGGCTGGGTCTGTCCCAGGATGGTCTCCTTAACCGAGGGTCCATACTTTAAACAGCTTTATAAAAATGTAACTATTTAACATTGTTTCAACTCTAACTTTATTTAATTGTCCTCAAATTGAATCTAACAACGGAGGTAAGAATTTCTTCAAGTAATTTTACCCCGCCAAACGCAGTGCTTTACTTTTGAAGTTACTGATGGATAACTCTTGATATCCAATTCTTCTAATTTTAATGATAATTTAATTTCATGTTTTTTCATTATTAGCCATAATGAAAAATATAAAAATAAACGTTAAAATACTGGGACGGGACTTGGTCATTTGGACTCAAGGAACCCTACAACGTGTATTACCATTAAAAACTGAATTCGAAAATTTTCACGATGACTGTACTTTCCCTTACTATATATTTCATATATAGGGAAGTGAAAGTAATTATTAGTTAATATATTAATTTTAAGTTAATATAATTATATATAATTTCTCAGACTTATCTATACTAATATTATAAAGCTTGAATTGAAAAATTCTTTTTGTTTTAGATAGTCCATTTATCGAGATTTTAGGTTTATAACATAACGCTGCGACCAATAGAAGAATCAATGGAAAATCTGGAAAAACGAGGAAAATTAATCTCGCATCTCAATGATTCCGAATGACTCACCTTTTAATTTTGAAATAGTTCATTTTCCCGGTAAGTTTTACTTTGCCGTAACAATTAATAAATCACAGAGACAAACTTTAAAACACGTTGGAATCGATTTAAGTCAAGACTGCTTTTCACACGGCTAACTTTATGTCGCGTTGTCAAGATCAGGTGGCGGAGAAAACGAGTGTGTTATTCTGCCACAAGAAAATAAAACTAAAAATATCATTTACGCAGAAGTACTTTAAAATATATTCTTTTAAAAACTTCTTAATAGCGATCATAATAACAGAAATTGACGCAGACGAAGTCGCGGACAACAGCTAGAAAATGAAATCTGTTTATCGTTTTATGAATATATAATTTTTACTTCATAAAGTTGTTATATTCTTCTGAATAGTTTAACACATGAAATATATTTTTAAGATCTCGATAAAATTATCCGGATCATTGAAGCATATAAACTATAAAATGGCGATGAAATCCAGTCGTTGAATTATTTTATTTCGATACAGAAGAGCTTTATTGGAACTTGATATAAAAATTCATCCACCCTTTCCCCGGACATCGTAATGCTTTTATCGGGTCAAACTAGGACGATCTGTCACCAACTGGGCGACAATCTCTCAACTGAGTGTTAATTGTAGTCCATCATCCATTATACAGCCATAATAATATGTCATTATTATTATTAATGTCAGGCGGTACTTGCGAAATTTGCACGTTATTAGCTCAGTGAAATAATTAAACAAATGAGCAAAGCAATATATCTATTCGTTTTAGGCCAGGTTCTATGACCAAGATCTAGGGTTCAAACCCAGCAGATTTTAAATGGAACAGCGAAATCTTCATTATCCCGCACTTCGGAGGGGATCTAAAATGGTGGTCCCGAGCCTGTGCAATGTCAGGTATTAGTTAAAGATCCCTGTCCTAATTAAACCTGGATAGGCAAAATTTAGGACTCTCACTGTAGCATCGTCCGATTAGTCACATCATTATAAAGTGACTTTAGATGTTTAAACAAACAAAATAAATTTGCTGTTAAAAGAATAGTTATATTTTGTGAAGTAAAATTTCAATTTTATTTTCTCTGTCTTTATAAAATCATGTTTACTTGGTCAACAATATTTACATATTCTAAAAAAAGGATTAGCCAAGGTGTTGTTATGCATCAGTTTCAACCAAACTTCCTTATCTTTAAGTGGCATTTTGCTTAATGAAATATTCGTAAATTTTCTTCATTTATTTCTGAAAAGGAAAATTCGCTGCTCAGACGGTTAATAAAATTTGGAGTGTGTATGGCAATGATGCCTTAGGAGAAAGCACTATCCTGAGAAGTTTTTTTTTTTTTTTTTTGGCCAGAACCGGTAATTTTGACTTGGAAGATGTTTTGGGAGGACGGAATTAAAAAATTTCCTGAAAGATAGGAACATTTAATATATCAAAATGAGTCTATATAATTGGTTTAAAATATTTACAAGTATCATAAGTTTTTATTTAAATTTCAAGTAAAAAACGTTACTAACTTATTTTACAACACAATATATGTACAATGTATTACTATTTACCAGAAAGCTCACGACATTAGAAAAAATATTATAACAAGTACGGTCGTTAAAGTCATTTGAGAATGACTTAGTATCTATAAAATTAAGTTTATATATATGTATATGTATAATAATAAATTCTCGACATGTAGCTTAAACATATTGTTTTTTTTATTTACAGAACCTTGAGATCCGTAGGCAACCTTATATAATAATATACATATAATAAAAGTTATATTGCATAATTTTTGCTTTTCGATTATTTATATAAAAAGTAAATTGTACCTCCTTGAAAATTTTTGGTACAAATTTTAAAGTAATTTCAAGCATAAAAGTCCGGACCAGACTTTTATAAAATAAATATATTTTTATTATAAACACAATTAAATGGTTGGTTCCCCTTATACACGCCCTGCCTTTGTGAGCTAAGGTGATATAATTGAAGAGCGTTCTTGATATTCCATTATCGTTCCTTTTCAGAAAAATGAGAACCGAAATTAATTTCTTCCTCCTTCACAGAGGCCCAGCACAACAAATTCATTTCCCATTATATCATGGCTTAAATTATGGCAGAAAATAGAATAATATTAAAAAAAAAAAAAAAAAAAAAAAAAAATATATATATATATATATATATATATAGAGAGAGAGAGAGAGAGAGAAACACAGTGATACGACATACGCACTGATATATTCCTCTCTAGTTTACTTGCTAAATTATTTACTTTTGATTTTTCTATATCAGAATATTTCAGATATTTTTTTTCCTCAATGAGTTTGCTGGAAACCTCATTTCAGCTTGTTTGTTTTATCTGCATCGTTTCAATGTTGAACAATCTAGTAATAATATTCTAAATCTAGGGAGAGTATTATTAAGTTGTTTAGGTTTGGTTATAATTAAACTGCTAGATATACAACAGTTGTTTAGTCTTCTAAATGATCCCGGTGTTTTCGTCTTAAGAGTGTGGCCGATTTCGTAAACACTATAATTAGGTCAATTCGGTATTCCAGTGTATTTTTTTTTTTTTCAGAAATGTATTCGGTTCATGAATGAAAGAAGGAAAAAGAATGCCGAACAACATTGACTTTAATCTCTTGATTGAAATAAAGAAAATCGCTGCAAATTATTACAAAATGGCTTATTATTTACAAAAACTATATTAGAGTATAACTGTTTATATAGTTGTCAATAGTCAATGAACTAATATGAAAAGCAGTTTATAATTTAAAGTGAAATGTCATATCAACACTGCTAATTCTCTCTATGCTAGTTCTGAACAAATTTCAATTATTTATGCATATTTATGGGTAAAATTTCAATTTTTTTTTTTCAAAACCAGCTGATATCAACGTCTAGGTCATCAAAGTCATCGTTCGATGTCCTAGTATTTTTGTAGGGAATTTCCAAAAATGGTCCAGATGTTTCCGAGAAATGCTGCGGACGGCGTGCAAACGGATTTATTTTTGTCATTCGTGTTCTACGTGTCTTAAACGTAAGCTCTCAAATTTTACGGAGGGGGAGGGGATTTTTTTAATTTGTTTGGTTGATCACAATGGTTCATAATTGAAAATAATGAACAAATAATCGAAGAAACGTTCATTAAATTATTTTTTAAAATTTCGAATACTTAAAAACGGATTTTTCTTTATTCTTTATTCGGGTACTACGTAAAATTTTGTTCTCTATCAATTTATGGGCGTATTTATGTGTATGATTTTATTTCTTTTCTTTTCTGTTTTATCTATCTTCAAAAATAACTGAGTTATTGAATTAAATCCTTTTAATCGGCCGCCATTTTAAAAATAACTAGCTGATATCAACGCCTAGGTGTTAGGATCATCCTTGCATGCCCATTATTTTTGTGGCGAAATACAAAAAAAGTTTTCCATTGGTTTCGGAGAAATACCGCGGACAGCGGAAAAATGGATTTTTTAAAATTTCTTATTCGGGTTCTGCTTATCTTAAAAAGCTTTCAAATTTTGAGGGAGGGAGAGGGTTTTTTGTTATTCGTTTGGTCGATTACAAGGTATATTATTGAAAATAATAAACCAAAAGGTAATGGTAATGAAATATAATTAAATGATTATCATAAAAAAACTAATAAATATTAACGGAATAATAATTATTTCCTATTGGAAAATCTAAAAAAAAAAAAAAAAAAAAAAAAAAAAAAAAAAAAAAAAAAAAAAAAAAAAAAAAAATGAGTCTTTAGAAAAAAGAAGAAGAAAACAATAAAATGGACTTTAAACTTTTTTTAGTAACTATTTATTCATCTGTGGTGTAGAGGCTAGTTTTCTATGCCTATGTTTGCCAGTTGAATTTCGGCAGGTGGAATATATGTTAGAATGTAAAATAAAGGTTCAAAACGGACAGATGACTGTTATATTTTTTAATGAAGTTTATTTTTTATATATATTTTTTTGTACACCGATTCCTTCCCTTCGAAGTTTATACGGGATTTTACAGGCCAAGGGGAGAGAGTGAGGCGATAATTCGATATTTTCTCATTTTTGTCAATATTCTTTACTATTTATTTGTAATTTTGTATTTTCCTTTATGGTTTATATATAAATAAACGAAATATTTCATAGTCTTTTCATTTATTTTAAGCATGAATAAAAAATAAAATAAAAAGTAACATGAAATTACTACCTACAGGCGTGACATTCTGACACCTTCTACTGATAGAACTGGCACCCGTTATATGCTGCTTAATTAAAAAGGGAATTACCCGGTTAAAAGGTTAATTTTATACTTATTTATTGTATACTGCATTATCATTACTTGTATTCACTTTACTCTGTTATATTCAGAGTATTTCTAACAAAACCTGCAGTGCTTTGCCTCGCCCAGTGGTGCGTAGATCTCCTTTGAACACACCGGAGAACGGAACAAAAGATTCCTCCCCAACTTGCTAATAGATGAAGCAGCCGAAGCATTTAGATTCTGCGTAGCTTCAGGTTAGGTTCCATTGTCCTCTATGGTCAGTATTGTGCTCATCTTCAATAGCGATGCTTTATTGAGAAGCAGCGATTCAAGAGTGCCTATTTTAGCTTATTCGGGTTGTGTATCCGATCCGAGGTTGTAATGTTTACTTGGATAGAATAGAATAGGAAAAAAAATCAATCATCAAGTTATTATTTACAATGATAAAATAAGGAGAGAAAATATACTTTAAAAAAAAATATATATATTGTTGAAAACGTTGCTGTACATCTTAGGCTTTAAGAAGCTTCTAAAATATGAAATTTCACTTTTATACACCTTATCGTTTACGACCTTTGGTAATATGGACTCATGGGACCATAAAACGTGTATTTCCGTTCGAATTCGAAAATTTTCACGATCCTAGAACTCTCCCTTACTGTATCTTTCTCTATATAAAATAAAATTCAGGATTTGGGTTTCGTCTATCTCCTTCTAAACCACTGGGCAGTAAGGTTACCTGAAGCTGGGTGGTTAGCTTAATTTTGCCTATCTAGGTTTTATTAGGATAGGAATCTTTAGCGAGTACCTGACATCCCACAGGCTCGGGACCAAATTTTAACATCCCTTCCGAAGGACGGTATAACTAAGGATTTTTTACTCCCATTAAAAATTCCTAGGACCACCTCCGGGTTTGAACCCGTAACCTTTGGCATAGGAGAATAGAAACCGTTAAACATAACAAATAAATAAACTTAACCAATTTTTGATTTATTGACCAATTTATTTGTCTACTTTCTGCCGATGATGATGAGACGTTAAATAATAAACATAGTATTTTCTTACTAAGTGCACTTTTCGTTACGATGAACTCCTTAATCCCAAAGTAATAAACTTTTAATTGGTCAAATTGAAGTTGGTTAAAAGTAAATGACACCACATTTTAATTGAACGCTAGCGAAGGAAAGGCCATTTGCTAGTATTTCATTAATAAGTAAGTGCAAGTATAAGTAGTTCTCTAAATTTCTAGAACAATAAGACAGACGTTATGCCCTGAAAATAGTTTCCTCTAAAAGATAACCCCCTAGCCTCGCCATTTATTCACCGCTGAAGAATCCCACTAGCGAGGAATGCCCTGTTTCCCGCCCGCTTCAAAGATCTCTTGTAAATAGTTCAAGAATTCAGCCGTCAACGTCACACGAGCTCCTTGCACATCTGTTTACCTCCTCTAGTTAAAAATACATTTTCACATGACCTAGTAACGCCACGAGTCTTCTGTAGTTGTTCTTTTTAAAGTAGAGTTTGTTAGAAGTTTATATTTATCACTATTGTAACTGATCAGTTTACTCTGAGGTTTTTCTTTTTCTAAAATTTGTAGTGTATTCCTCACAGTTTTTTTTCATATATTAGCCCAATGGTTTTCCAAACAGAGGTCCGCAATTTTTTACTTTCACTTACCTATAAATAAATATATAGAAAGATAAAGTATTGCTTATGTGAAAATTTTCGAATTCGAATTTTCACCGAAAATACACGTTTTAGGACCCCCTGAGTCCAAATCACTAAGCCCCGAAAAAAGGTCTGTGTGTGGTAAGTCTAGCGCAAAAGTGAAAAGTTATACGAAACTGAAATTTCATATTTAAGACAACTATACGCTCGAAATGTTATAGCAACTTTTTCATCAAAATCAGCTAGCCAGAAGAGCCACTTTATACCTTTATAGCAATAACAATCGTAGTTTTTTTTTCACTTTGACTTACCTATATATGAAATATATGGAAAGGGAAAGCATTGCTTACATGAAAATTAAAAAATTCGAGTTTTTGCTGAAAATGCACGTTTTAGGATCCCCTGAGTCCAAATAACCAAGTCAAGAAAAAAGGTCTGTTTGTCTGATATGTGTCCGTATGTGTGTATGTCCGTGTCTGTGTGTGGTAAGTCTAACGCAAAAACTAAAAGTCGTACGAAACTGAAATTTCGTATTTAAGACAACTATACGCCCGGGATGTTACTGAATCTTTTTAATCAAATATTGGCTAAACAGAAGAGCCACTTTATACCATGTATTTTGCACCTTTTTACAAATTTCTCAAAAAAGGCTCTGATTTGAAAAACGATTTTGATTTAACTGGCTATTTTTTTTTTAAGTTTCATTCTGATTGAAATATTCTGACAGAGCTTAAATGCCGATATTTTACATTGTTTTCTTCTAAAGTATCTTTAATTTTGTTGATTCGTAAAAAAAAATACATCATCCTATAAGCATTGATCAAAAGCAGCTAAGTATGCAAATTGAATGAATTTGATAAGAAACTGTAGGAGAATTGAGAAAAAATATTTTTAATGCAATTTTTGGGTTTTCGAAGAAAAGGATAGTAATATTGATGTATAATATGCAGTTGAAAAGCTAAAGATTATAGGAAAAATATTATCTCATACATAAACTTGTAAAATGAAATGGAAAGTGATGAAAAGTGGATAAAACTAACTGATTGTATAGGGATCACTTGTAGCTGGGTGGTTAGCATAACAGCTTCCTATGCCAAAGGTCACGGGTTCAAACCCGGAGGTGGTCCTAGGATTTTTTAATAGGAGTAAAAAATCCTTAGTTATGCCGCCGTCCTTGGGAGGGGACCTTAAAAGGAGCCTGTGCGATGTCTGGTTCTAGTTAAAGATCCCTATCCTAATAAAACCTGGATAGGAAAAATTTAGGACTCCCACTGTAGCATCGTCCGATTAGCCATAATAGCATAAAGTGACGTTAAATAAATAAACAAATAAACAAACTAACTGATTTTATAGATAATAATATAATAGATTATTTAATAAAACATATGTATCTATTGAAACTCAAATTAATAAATGCTTTTACCTTTTTTATATCTATCTGTATTTAAAAACCCTTATATAGATTTCAACAACCGAGCTAAGTGAAATTGCGCACTCCAGTTTTGTTCTATTTTGTTTCACTGTATATAAGCCTTGGATTGAATCTTACAGCTACGTTACTTATTTCTCATGAGGGCACCTGTAGTGTAGTGGCTAACTCAATAGCTTTCTATGTCCAAGGTCGGGAGTTCAAACCTGGCAGATTACTCTGGGATTTTTTCAAGGATTGCAGTAAAAAAATCCTTAGTTGTGACGTCCTTCGAATGAGAGGTAAAACGTAGGTCGCGAACATGTGCTTTGTTAAAGATCCCTATTCTAATTAAATCTCGATGAAAAATTTAGTATTCCCACTGTACCGTCGTCGGATTAGCCACAGTAGCATAAAGTGACGTTAAATGAATAAACATACAAACTTATTTCTCATGAGTGCAGATTGTTTTATATTATTGAAATAGGAGACTTTCTAAAATTGGAAATTCCTTCCCTCTCTGTGGACTTTTCCACGACAAGACAATAACAATAATAAGCAGAGACATTAAAGGAATCGACAGGGGACGGTTGAGCCCCCTGGGGGGTTTTGTCCCCATAACTCCTCCCCCAGAACTCCACAAAGAGAGAGCTAAACAAAAGGCCTGAGATCAGGTGGTCTATGCGGGCTCGGTGGAACCTTTTCCCTTAGATTAAGCTCTCTACGGCAAGTGCTCTATCTACTCTACTGTATACCTTCTGTCTTTAACGGAAAGTGTACTTCGAGTGTCTTCAGCTAAATTATAATAAATTTAATTTATATTAATTTTATTTAGAATGATAAATTAACGGGTATATTAAGAAAGAATATATCTTGTGCAGGTTAGAGATAAAAATAAGTGAAACCATTAATGAATTAATTATATTGAATTTTCATACAAACACTTGTTTTATTAAAAAATCTATTATATTTGTGGTGTCAACACATCTTTTTGCCAAGGAGACATAACCTTCATGTTTTTGTGTTACAAAAATACATTTTGGGGTTTAATCAATGTTATTTGGATCACTTGTAGTTTAGCTGGGTTGGTGGCTAGCATATCAGATCCCTACACCAATAATCCCTGTTCAAACCCGCAGGTAGTC
Organism: Piezodorus guildinii; assembly: GCA_023052935.1. NCBI lineage: Eukaryota > Metazoa > Arthropoda > Insecta > Hemiptera > Pentatomidae > Piezodorus > Piezodorus guildinii. The sequence goes on from CM041294.1 coordinate 93,168,482, forward strand.
CTAGTATTTTTTAATAGGAGTAAAAAATCCTTAGTTCGGGGACGTTAAAACATTGTCCCAGGTCTGCCAGATGTCAAATACTCGTTAAAGATTCCTATTCTAATAAAACCTGGATCGGCAAAATTAAGGACTCCCACTGTAGCATTGTCCTATTAGCCTCAGTAGCATAAAGTGACGTTAAACAAATAAACAAACAATGTTATATTTAGTGTGTTTAAATAAAAAGCATTACTGATGTTGATCATGTGGTCGTACCACAACATATTACTATCTAAAATAATCAGTTTTATCGGCTTTTCATCACTATCTCTAACTTTTACAAGCTTGTGTATAAGATAATATTTATTTTTATTTCTTTAGCTTTCCAACGGTATATTATGCATGTGTATTATTGTTTTTATGTTCAAAAAGAAAAAAAATTGCATTAAAAATATTTTTTTCAGTTTTCTCTTTTAGTTGGATATCGAATTCGTTCAACTAATGTATTAACTTAAAGGACTTTTCGTTTACGCGCTGGAGTTACCACACACACATTTTTGCGGGGCTTGGTCATTTCGACTCAGGGGACGTTAAAACGTGTATTTCCGTTGAAAACTGGAATTCAAAAATTTTGACGATCGAAATACTCTCCCTAACCATATATATATTTCATATATAGGTAAGTGAAAGAAAAAATCTGGTGCGGGCAACACACGACTTTCACTTACATCAATTTGTAAAATCAATGAAAGAATTTATCAAATAGTTAGAGTTAAAAATACGTGAAACTATTAAAGAATTAAATAAATTTAATTTATATAGAAACATGTGTTTTATTAAAAAATCTTTTATTTTATTATCTAAAATAATCAGTTTTATCGGCTTTTCATCACTATCTCTAACTTTTACAAGCTTGTGTATAAGATAATATTTATTTTTATTTCTTTAGCTTTCCAACGGTATATTATGCATGTGTATTATTGTTTTTATGTTCAAAAAGAAAAAAAATTGCATTAAAAATATTTTTTCAGTTTTCTCTTTTAGTTGGATATCGAATTCGTTCAACTAATGTATTAACTTGTTTTTTATAAGTGGTAACAAGGTATGGTTATTTTTATAGAATCTACAAAATTAAAGATACTTTAGTGGAAGTAAATTAAGTTTTATTAAATTAAAAATGGGTTTAATCAAAATCGTTATAGCCGTTTTTGAGAAAATCGTAAAAAATGCAAAATGCATTATATAAAGTAGCTCTTCTGGTTAACTGATTTTGATGAAAAAGGTTTCGTAACATCTAGGGCGTATAGTTGTCCTAAATACGGAATTTCAGACACATAGGACTTTTCGTTTACGCGCTGGAGTTACCACACACACATTTTTGCGGGGCTTGGTCATTTCGACTCAGGGGACGTTAAAACGTGTATTTCTGTTGAAAACTGGAATTCGAAAATTTTGACGATCGAAATACTCTCCCTAACCATATATATATTTCATATATAGGTAAGTGAAAGAAAAAATCTGGTGCGGGCAACACACGACTTTCACTTACATCAATTTGTAAAATCAATGAAAGAATTTATCAAATAGTTAGAGTTAAAAATACGTGAAACTATTAAAGAATTAAATAAATTTAATTTATATAGAAACATGTGTTTTATTAAAAAATCTTTTATTTTATTATCTAAAATAATCAGTTTTATCGGCTTTTCATCACTATCTCTAACTTTTACAAGCTTGTGTATAAGATAATATTTATTTTTATTTCTTTAGCTTTCCAACGGTATATTATGCATGTGTATTATTGTTTTTATGTTCAAAAAGAAAAAAAATTGCATTAAAAATATTTTTTCAGTTTTCTCTTTTAGTTGGATATCGAATTCGTTCAACTAATGTATTAACTTGTTTTTTATAAGTGGTAACAAGGTATGGTTATTTTTATAGAATCTACAAAATTAAAGATACTTTAGTGGAAGTAAATTAAGTTTTATTAAATTAAAAATGGGTTTAATCAAAATCGTTATAGCCGTTTTTGAGAAAATCGTAAAAAGATGCAAAATGCATTATATAAAGTAGCTCTTCTGGTTAACTGATTTTGATGAAAAAGGTTTCGTAACATCTAGGGCGTATAGTTGTCCTAAATACGGAATTTCAGACACATAGGACTTTTCGTTTACGCGCTGGAGTTACCACACACACATTTTTGCGGGCTTGGTCATTTCGACTCAGGGGACGTTAAAACGTGTATTTCTGTTGAAAACTGGAATTCGAAAATTTTGACGATCGAAATACTCTCCCTAACCATATATATATTTCATATATAGGTAAGTGAAAGAAAAAATCTGGTGCGGGCAACACACGACTTTCACTTACATCAATTTGTAAAATCAATGAAAGAATTTATCAAATAGTTAGAGTTAAAAATACGTGAAACTATTAAAGAATTAAATAAATTTAATTTATATAGAAACATGTGTTTTATTAAAAAATCTTTTATTTTATTATCTAAAATAATGAGTTAGTTTTATCTTCTTCTCGTCACTCTCTATTAACTTCTAAAAGCTTGTGTATGAGATGACATTTTTTCTAAAATCTTTAGCTTTCCAACGGTATATCATCATGTATATTACTGCTCTTATGTTCAAAAACGAAAAATTGCATTAAAAAAATATTTTTTCTATTTTCTCCTTTAGTTGGGTATCGAATTTGTTCAATTTATATATATTTACCTGTTTTTCATCAGCGTTAACAAGATAATCTAGTTATTATTATTGAACCTACAAAATTAAAGGTATTTTAGGGAAAGAAAATTTAAAATATTGGTATTTAAGCCCTGTCAGACCATTTTTATTCAAATAAAATCTACATGATATTAAAGCCCATTAAATTTTACTTCGATATAGCGAGTTTAATCAAAATCGTCGGAACCGTTTTCGAGAAAATCGAAAAAAGGTGCAAAATGCATTGTTTAATTGCAGTGCAAAAGTTTTGTCACGTCTCGGGCGTATAGTTGTCTTAAATATGAAATTTCAGTTTCATAGGACTTACCGTTTCCGCCCGGGAGTTACCACACACACAGACACACACACACACACACAGACCTTTTCGCGGGACTTGGTTATTTGGACTCAGGGGACCCTAAAACGTGTATTTCAGTTGAAAACTGGAATTCGAAAATTTTCACGATTGCAATACCTTACTATATATAGTAAGTGAAAGTAAAAATATGTTGATATGTAAATGTTATACGATATAAAACCGTAATTATCAAGTTAACTTATTTAACATTTCAAAATAATTTTTTTTTTAAAACCCTCTACCTCAATATAAACGAGCTGTATAGATATAGAATACCATACCATTTGATATAAAATAAGTAACTAGTCAAATATATAGAGAGACCTTGGGATTTAATACAAATAACCGTTTCTATAATATTACGAGGTTCATATACTATGTACAATTCGTACATTTTGACAATATCCTCAAATAAGCTTTGACATCTTACCATTTTAAGATTCAAAGTAAACGACAAACAAAGGAACTTAATGACACACGCTTTGTGTAATGAGCACTTTTGAAATGTGATATATTATAGTAAGTAACCGACTCAAGGTTCATAATATCGAAATATAATGTCTGCATAACGACTTTGATAATCGTTCCGCATAAATACCTCACAGATAGAAATATTTAAACAATATCAATATTCTTTAAAAACTCTGGTGCGAAGAACACACGATTCTCATTTACATCGGTTGTTGAAAGCAATTTAAGAATTATTAAATAAAGTTAGAGTTGAAAACGTTTAAAGAATTATATTTTATCAATGAAAAATTTGTTTTTGTAATTATTTTATTTTTCCGAACTGTATCTTTGAATGGAACACAGTAACGAAAAAAACAACACATAAAAACAATTTTTATTTCTTTTCTTGTCTTCACAAAGCTTTTGTTATTACGAAGATGAGATATGCTGAGCCACTGTAGCTTTGAGAAGTCCCGGAGCGGAATTGATCAAGGACTCATTGTGATGCTGCAAACGGTTAGGCAAGTGGTCATAGCGAGCCAACATTTCCAGGAGATCGATAAGATATAGAATTTTATCTTTAGTATGTTTCCAACTGAACTGAACACTTGAAAAACTTTCACCTCTAACTTTATTTATTTAATTGATTTTAAAAACGGACGTGAAAGTGGTGTGCTGCGCGTATAAAACCGCCAATAATTATGAATAAAAAAAAAAAAAAATTGAAATTTTACATATAAATACGTCCATCACTCAATTATTTTTGGGGATGGAAAAAAATATGGAAAGAGTTCATAACCCCAAAACAGCGAATAATTATACAGAAAGAAATGCCCGAGATGTTATAGCAACTATTTCATCAAAATTAGTTTATTTGAAGAGCCACTTTGTACCATGCATTTTGTAACTTATTTACGATTTTCTCAAAAACCTACAAAAAACTCTTCTAAACATTTTGATTTAACTCAATATATCGATGTATACACTAGTCTGCTGTGCTCCGGGTCCTGGGTTCGAATCCCGGCTGTGACAGAAATATTATTTATTCTGTTAATTCAGTCGGGGGGGGGGGGGCGACCCTAGGGTATGGAGACCCTCCTGGGGCAGACACAGCCTCTATAAAGTGGGTACCCAAATTAATTGGGGAAAAACCAGGCGGCTGAGCGTGATTAAGGCCTAATCACCTCATTGCACTGCCGTTGGTCTAGAAACAGTACGAATCTCTATATGTACTGAGCCCAAGACCCTTCATGGGTTGTAGTGGTACAGGTTTTTTTTTTTTTTTTTATATCGATGTATAAATATAATGGGCTTTAATATAATTTAGGTTTCATTCTGGTTGAAATAGTCTGACAGGGCTTAAATACCGATATTTTAAATTTTCTTTCTCTAAAGTATCTTTAATTTTGTATATTTTATGAAAACAACCATATCATCTTTAAGCCAGGATAAAAAACGGATAAATATATGTAATTCGTCTTCTAATTTAAATGAATTAGGAGTTAAACGATGCTAGAATAAAGATTTATTAATTACAATTTGTTGGACGTAAAATAATCAATTGAATAACAAACATAATTTACAATGAACCTACCTAATAATAATAAAATTCTTAATTTTACTTATAAAATATAAATATAAGGTCGTGAAAAAATAGATAACTCCAGTTATATTAAAAATGAGTTAACTCCACGTATCGCTCCTTCAGACATTCTCCTACTTCTATTCAAATTGGTTAAAGACATTTCTTGGTGGAAGAAATTTCAGGTGGAAAGGATGATGTAATTAATAACTCTATTTTGGTATTACGCAAAATTTTTAAGTCGCTCACTTGTAAAATGAAAGATTTTGACTTTACCACTTATTCATGACCGCCACAGATATGAATGAATACGATATTAATCTAAAGCGAAAAGGAGCAAAAATATTTTGTTAATGCATATTGTGTTTTTGAACATTAAAACTGTAATATAGACTTTGGCTATACAGTTGGAAAGCTAAAGATTTTAGAAAAAAATATTATCTTATTCTCAAAAATGTAAAAGTTAATTGAGGTAATTGAGAGTGATAAAAAGCCGGTAAAACTAACTTCTCTAATTAATTTTAACAACGGGGGTAAGTGAAAGTCGTGTGTTGTACGCACCAGATTTATTAATTCTTAATATCTGTCTTTTTTTTCTTTTCTGAATATAAGTGAAATTGCTTACTAGCATTTACTTATTTTTATTTGTTTATTTATTTTTTTAAAAGTAATACTATGATTTATTAGAGCAAATTCAGATTATTTATGTTTACATTGTTAATATAAAAATATTTCTAACTCTGTATTTTTTGTTTGTTTCAGGTATGAAAGTTGTTCTAAAAAATGGTAGAAAATATTCCTACTAAATTAGTAAGTAACCTCTTTAATAAATATCAAGAACAGTTAAATTTTTTTTTGAAGTATTCTATTCCTTCCACTAAACGTTTGTGATTTATCCTCCTTTTTACTTTCACTTACTATATATAGTAAGGGGAAGTATTGCGATCGTGAAAATTTTCGAATTTCAGTTTTCAACGGAAATACACGTTTTTGGGTCCCCTGAGTCCAAATAACCTAAGTGTGTGTGTGTGTGTGTGTGTGTGTGTGTGTGTGTGTGTGTGTGTGTGTGTGTGTGTTACTCCTGGACGGAAACGGTAAGTCCTATGAAACTGAAATTTCATATTTAAGACAACTATACGCCCGAGACGTGACCAACTTTTTTCATCAAAATGAGCTTACCAGAAGAGGAACTTTATACCATCATGCATTTTGCACCTTTTTTCGATTTTCTCGAAAACGGTTCCGATGTTTTTGATTAAACTCGCTATATCGATGTAAAATTTAATGGGCTTTAATATCATGTATTGAAGTTATTGAATTAAATCATATTTAATCGGCCGCCATTTTAAAACTAATCGGCGGACATCAACGTTTTAGGGTCATCATTAGATGCACTAGTATTTTTTTAGTCGATTACATATGTTACGATATTATTGAAAATAATAAACCATTTTTTAGTAATTCGATTTTTTTTTCTTTCTAAGAGTTGCAAAATGCAGTCTTATTCAAAAGTTATTACATCTATTAAATTAGTATAAAGTAAAGTTTTATTTTTGAGCAAGTCATAAAACAAATCGCTCATCCAAAAGACATTCGAACTTTAACTGTAGTTACAGAAATAGGTCTTTTCAATTTAAAACCCATTCATAGTCTACTAGTGTAAATCTTTCACTCCCCAATCCAATTCTCTGTTTAAAAAACGTATTTACTTTTTACAAGTCCTCCTCTTTTTACTTTTATCAGCGGCAGTTTGAATGAAGTTCATTTCTCTTTTCTCTAAGATTCAATTACTTTTTATTTGTCGAGACGAATGGTTGGTATTTCCGCTCTCAATTTTTTTCAATTTCTTTATCGTTACGAATTATTAAAATACTTTTAAAACTTGTAATCCAAGTTCATTTTACTTATTTCGGAAGTGCGTGCTTTCTACATACTTTTTAAGTTAGTAATATTAATCTACAAATAGAGTGAGATTTCGGGAATCCGAACTTCGATTGTCCAAAGATTCCAGTATTCTGAACTTTATTTATTTTTTAATGCATCGCCATTTATGAGTGCCATTACAATAGGCAGTTATCATTTTAAGTGGGGTCACCTGTTGTGTAGTGGCTCTTTCAATACATCATTTTATGCCCAAGGTTGCGGGATTAAACCTGGCAGGTGATCCTCGGATTAATGAGAGTAAAAAGTTGGTTATGCAGTCCTTAAGTGGGGAAGTAAAATTGTGATCTCCAGCCTGTGTGTTTTCTTTTTTTCTTGTAAATTGTGTTTAATTTTTTACATTCCAAAAGAGTAGCTATATCATCTTATCAGCGTCGATAAAGAATGACTAAATTAAATTTAAACGAATTCGATTACCAACTAAAAGAAAAATAAGCAAAAATATTTTTTTCATGTGATTTTTTTTTTATAATAAGATTAGTAATATATATATATATATATATATATATATATATATATATATATATATATATATATATATATATATTTTTCGGCAATTTGCACTTTAAAGAAGCCTTCGGGAAGGTCTCCATACTTTACGGTCATCCCCCAGTTAATTTAACAGAATAAATACAATAATAATCTGTCACAGCCGGGATTCGAACCCAGAACCCGGAGAACAACAGACTAGTGCTTTACCCTCTAGTTTATAGTTTATACCTATAAACGTATCATATAACGTTGGAAAGCTAACTATTTCTGAAAAAATATAATGTCGTAAAAACAGTCATAAAAACGTCATAAGTCATAAAAACGTAATGGAGAGTGAAGAAAAACCGATAATGCTAGCTAATTATTGTAGATAGTAATATAATAGAATTTTTAATGAAACTGATTGTTATTATATTTTTTCACCTCTAAAATTTTTGAAAAGTTATTGAATTAATTAAAAAAAACTTAAGTGAAATCCCTGTGTTGCGTGCACCAAATTTATATAGCATTACCTCGATTATTTAAGAACAAATAATTTTGTTGTATTATTTCATCCATTTTTTACTTTCACTTACTATATATAGTAAGTGGAAGTATTGCGATCGTGAAAATTTTCGAATTCCAGTTTTAAACGGAAATACACGTTTTAGGGTCCCCTGAGTCCAAATAACCAAGTCCCGCAAAAAGGTCTGTGTGTGTGTGTGTGGTAGCTCCCGGGCGGAAACGGTAAGTCCTATGAAACTGAAATTTCATATTTAAGACAACTATACGCCCGAGACGTGACAAAACTTTTTTCATCAAAATGAGCCTACCAGAAGAGGCACTTTATACCATGCATTTTGCACCTTTTTTCGATTTTCTCAAAAACGGTTCCGACGATTTTGATTAAACTCGCTATATCGATGTAAAATTTAATGGGCTTTAATATCATGTAGGTTTTATTTAGATAAAAATGGTCTGACAGGGCTTAAATGCCGATATTTTAAATTTTCTTCCCCTAAAGTACCTTTAATTTTGTAGATTCAATAATAATAACTAGATTATCTTGTTAACGCTGATGAAAAACTGGTAAATGTATAAATTGAATAAACTCGATACCCAACTAAAGGAGAAAACAGAAAAAATATTTTTTTAATGCAATTTTTCGTTTTTGAACATAAGAGCAGTAATATACATGTATGATATATCGTTGGAAAGCTAAAGATTTTAGAAAAATTATCATCTCATACATAAGCTTTTAAAATTTAATAGAGAGTGATGAAATGAACATAAAACTAACTGATTATTTTAGATAATAATATAATAGATTTTTGAATCAAACACATGTTTCTATAGAAATTTAATTTAATTTATTACTTTGACTTACTATATATATAAATAGATTTTTTAATAAAACACATGTTTCTATATATATTCAATTTAATTAATTCTTTAATAGTTTCACGTATTTTTATCTTTCAGTGTATTTGAAAATTCTTTCATTGAGTTTAAAAATGGTGGTTAGTGAAAGTCGTGTGTTGCCCGCACCAGATTTTTTTTTCTCGGGTTCTGCAACTTGCGTCACATTCCGAAACTTAGTACCTAAGAACGCCAGAGCTCCCTATCCCTGCAGCCCTCTGGCCGCCATATCCTCCCTCACACTCTCTATCCATGCTTTGCGAGGTCTTCCTCGTCTTCGCCTCTTCTGCGGGGAGTACTTCATCATTTTATATGGCCACCGTCGTCCGTCCATCCTCATGACATGGCCATACCACATGAGTCTCTTCTTTGATATTTCATTCAAGATGTTCAGCTCAGCCCTTACTTTTTTTCTTATTCCCACATTTAGGATTCTTTGCAGTCTGGATATGCCGCAGGCTCTTTTCCAAAAGTCCATTTCCTTTCAAACGATTTTAGCTCTGCCCATGTTTCTGCCTCATATAAAGTGGTCCATATGAGGAAGGAATGGTATTTTTTTTTTTTTTTTTTTTTTACGTAAGAAGCGACACCTGTTTGCTTCAGAGAACACCATTCAAGATACCTATGATCCTTCTACCATTTCCAATCTTATTTTCGATATCTTTTGACATCGTTCCGAAATGATCTATGGCTACGCCAAGAAAATATACGCTCTGTAGGATCGTCCAATCCTCCGCACAGATGGCTGAAACTGTTGATCTCTAGACCCCACTTGGAGTATGTTTCATTTCATTTCCTCACCCAATTTGATTATTTTAAATTTAAGATTATCTATGGAAGTTAGTATTGAATGTACCTGCTCTTGGTTTCTGGAATAAAATCTAAATCGGTCACACTGTGCATTTTTAAACATAAATGAAACTGCATTCAAATTGCACCCGAGCGAAGCTAGAGTAATTTAGGATTTTTATTATATTATAGTGATTATTGCCTTTTTGAACCCTCCGTCAAAGAGATTCTTTGTAACTTTGAGAACTGAAAAGGTTGGAGCTGAAGGAGATACAGCCTTCCCAGTGAAGTTGGACAGTTGCCCGCGATCTATTTCTGACTCGGGGTTCAGAAATAAGAGATGTTCCCTTATAGGGCCTGTCTACGGCTGTCACCAGGTCATATACACTCGTGGTAGTAACTATCGTGAAAGTATAACTGTCGCAAGAACGGTTATGAGGCTATGTCCTGTGGTTTATGGGAGTTTTTGTCTACCCACGTGGGGTTTCCGTTTAAGTCTGTGATAAATCCTGTGTTTTCTATTTATGTATTTATTTTTTTACCAAGGATGACTCTTTACGAAAGTTCTAGTGAATGTGCTCTAAGAATACAGGTATGGGCAGTAACTTGTATTCGTATTGTAACAGTAATCACTGGCGTATTGGCGGCTGAGCGTGATCAAGGCCTTAATCACCTCCTTGCAGAACACTGTTGGCCTAGAACAGTACGAATAAATATATATATATATATATATATATATATATATATATATATATATATATATATATATATATATATATAAATATATATGTACTGAACCCAAGACCCGTCATGTGTTCTTGAAGTTGCTTCATTGTTTATTTATTTATTTGCTTAAGCCTACAATCTTTTTATGAAAGTAGTAGTTGTTTTTCATTTAACATCATTTTATACAAACTGTGACGAATAGGACGATTGGTATTTTACATTCATTTTAGAAAATCAATTTAAAACTAATTATAATTTTGGAATAATCAATAATGATTTTAGTTAAAATGGTAAATAACGAAATTAGTTAAAACAAAGAATAAGAATAATCAATAATGATTTTAGTTAAAATGGTAAATAACGAAATTAGTTAAAACAAAGAATAAGAATAATCAATAATGATTTTAGTTAAAATGGTAAATAACGAAATTAGTTAAAACAAAGAATAAGAATAATCAATATTTAAAATAAAATAATAACAAATTAGTAATAATATAATAATATTTTTAATATGATTTTAAAAAATAAATATCATATAATATATATACATACATATAGTTAATTTGAAATATTTAAGAAAAAAAAAAAAAAAGTAATAATAAATTACTAATAACGTCCAGTAAACGTCCATTTCAATAAAAAGACACATAAAGTAGTCAATTCTATTTACATCGTTTTCCAACGCAACCGCGACATTGTGTGGTATTCCTCTTTGGTTCCATTGTCTGATGTAGAATGGACATTCTTCCAAAATGTGAGTAATTGTCTGAGATCGCCTATAATCCTTCTGTTTGGAGGCAATTTTTTAGATATTACGTGCCCATGTGTTAACCCTAATCGGTCTAGGCTACAGTGAGAGTCCTAAATTTCGCCTATCCGAGTTTAGGGTATTAGGGTAGGGATCTTTAAAGAGTACCTGACATCGAACGGGCCCGGGACCACCTTTTTACCCTTCGGAGAACGGCATGGTTAACGATGAGAAATACTAGTGGAAGGTATCAAAGAATACAACTTCAATTGTAAATAAATTACTAATTTTGAAATTAGACATATCGAAATATAATAGCGAATCGTTTGAAACATAAATCACAAAAAAAAAAATTAAACAAATACTTCATGACTTTTCATGCATCGATATTTGTAAGTTATATATTATAAATAGTGGTATGAAATGTGTGATAATAAAAAGACATTGTGTGATAAAGTTAACGTAAACTTAATGTGTTAGCTAGTAAACTTAATGTTGCTGTGTTATCGGCATTGAACCTTCGTGTTTGCTAAGTCTTATTATTAATTCCGATGAATTTTACTTTGATATACGAACGAAATCTTTTTGATCGTTTTTGAGAAAATCGTAAAAAGTTTCAAAATGCGTGGTATAATGTTAGTTTTTTTTTTTTTTTTTTTTTTAAGTTGCTGTAGCTTCTCAGACATATACGCTTTTAAAATATGAAATATCCCTTTAAACAATAGGGGTACTCACTACGTTTGCTATAGCATGCTATTTGTGTTATTTTGCAAAACCCGTCGAGTTTCTACTGTTATTTCCTGTTTAAAATTGATGGGTTTAGCACAATAGCACAAATAGCACATGCTATAGCAAACGTAGTGAGTACCCCTAAGGTAACGTTTTCGTGCTAGACTTATCATATATACACACACAAACCTTTAAAACAAACACAGACTTGTTATTTGGGCTCAAGCTTTCCTAAAATCTGTATTTCCGGTGAAAACTTACAAAGTTTTACGATCGCAATACTTTCTCTTACTATATATTTCATAAACAGGTAAATGAAATTAAAAATTTAATATATTCAAATTCATTTGTAAATTAAAATAAATACATTTATTTATTAATTTATTATTATTAAATTTAAATTTATTTAAAAACTGGTATGGTAACGCACTGTGCATATGTGCCTGATTACCAAACTGATTATGGATGAGAAAGTGCTATCAAGGCAGTTGCCGAGAGTCCATAAATAAAAAATGTAGCTTTAGCCTCTACATTATTAAATTGAGAAGGATCGATCAATTAGAAGACTATAAATAATGTGCACAGCAATTTTCCAACGAGGTAATGAGAAGTTCCATTAGATCCAACGAGCTACATAATAAGAAAAGCTAAATCAGACAATTTTAGTAATGGATCGTTCAGGAGTGATCAGAGAACTATTAGTAAGTTAGTCTAGGCGCGTCGTTCTATAAACTTTAATATATTAATGTTACAGTTATTAAATTCATAATGAAATAAGTCGTTATTAAATATATTTTGTTTTTTTAATTCCATATTTTGATACTAATTTTGAAACTTTTTTTAAAAATGTTGATTGCAATTTACCTAGTGAAATTTATTAATGTTAGTGAAAATATAAGAAGCATGATAATTTGGTAGAGATGCTTCCCATTGGCAGCAATCTAAAAATATTCTGAACTATAATGTCTCGGATCATCTTCTGAGACATTGGAGGATTATCAGAAATTGAAGAATGAAGGAACGATGAAAAGTAATGGATTAAAGTGGGAATGGAGTTTGTCATGGAAGGAATGGTACCTAGTTCGGGGCAAATTTGCAACATAGGGGATGCTTAGGTCTTTATGGAGAAGTTTAATCGTGACAAAGTAAGAAGCATTGAGGATTATGGATTGTAAGAAGTGGGTACGCCGTACCCGGTACGGGAAGGATTCGATGGTTTAGTAGAGCCCCAAACTTCTTCGTAAATCCATATAGGCCTTATGTAGACAAGTGGAAGATCAGAAGTTTTTTGTCGTTTCAGTCTTGTTTGAGGGTTAGTCAAAGTGGAGTCCTGGTAGATATCGGATCTGTTTAACAGGGATAAGAAGAATGTTACAGAAGGGCAGGTAGTCATAGGTTTACGACGAAGGGTAAAGGTCATTTAGTATAATTTTTTGGAATTTTCCTATTCTGACACCATACTTCAAGGTCTCTGATGTGGGATTAAACAACTTGAGAGGCAATAGTTGGATCGTTATTGACTGATAACACGATAAGTGTCATCAACATAGGTAGAAAGGAAAGTGTTAGGATGGGTTTGGCTTGAAGACCAGCATAAAACTGAGTAAAAATGGATTAATAGAATTTCGCAACTTTAAATTTTTGTGTTATACTCAAGTTACGAAATTCGTATTTTGTCGTAGGTATTTTTAAATTCTTCTAAAATAACACATATTTACTGTTTTAAAATACTTAAATTTCCCCACATTTTAAAACGATAGATTTACTGTGTTTGTTAAGTGAGTGTTCGGTTAGTTAAACTTTTGTAGGAACAGACATTTTTATTTTTGTACAAAATTATTTATTTTTAATTTTTTGCAAATAAAATGTTTTTTTTATTTGAATATATTTTAACAGCATTGTCATGGTTTTGCTGGAGATATGAAGCTGCTGATCGTAAAACATATTATTTTATTTTATTTTGTGAGAATTAAAGTATTTGGCAACGTTTGATTTCTTGAAACGTTTATGTAATAAGCTGTTTAAGGAATCTATTAGGTTTTTTTTCTTCTTCTTATTGTAATGTTTTTATTATGTTATATTACTTAAGTGACGCTTTTTTTTTATTTAAAAAAAATATGTTTTTATTTAGTCTATTACTATGTTTTACAACCTAGTAGCTTGTTTGTGTTATACATTGGTTTTATTGAAATTTTTATATTTTATTTTTCAACGCGATTCGATTTGAAATAGAAAATTTACTGAATTAAGTGCATATGACTTTAGTTTATCACGTGTTCATAGAAAAGCAAAGTAAGAAAAAAAAAATGAAATTTTTTAAAACAGTGTCCAATTCGAGAAACATGTCTTTCATTTTGATTTAGCTCTTCTAACAAGGCTGCCGATTATGACAGGTAATAAGTCTCCATTTTTCTCAAAAATTCAAAGCTGATTCAACTACAAACAAAATGGCAGGAAACGATTTTTGGCAATCCATGGTCGACGCGGCGAAAAACAAGACCGCCGAAGTGGTAGATTTCGTCAAAAACGATATGAACGAGTTGTCGTCCGCTGTGAACGCTGAAGTCATGTATTATTCCGACGTCGTGAAACGCGAAGCGAGTAATCTTATGGGAAATGTGAAAGGTAGAATAAACATCAACGGAACAAATCCAGTGAGGTCTCTTATAAGAGGTTTATGGTCCCCTGATACTGTAAATGACGAAGACAGTCCGATGATCATAATGGATTCGGAAGCCGTACCGATGTCGGAGGTCCAGTATAAACATCATCTCTTGGTCACGGATCCGAAGAATTTCACGGAAGGTTTCTCTGAGGACGAGCAACGGCAAGTCGACGCGTGGTACGAAGCCGACGAGAACTCTCACGGAGTCGACTACTTTGCCAAACAGCTAACCGAGTGTCCCGCCCTCTCTGATATGTACAGGAAGCTGGTACCCGAACAGGTGAGCCACTCGGAGTTCTGGAAGAGGTACCTCTTCAGGAGGTATCTCAACCTAGAGTGCGACTCGGAGGAATACCTCGTCAACGGACCCTCTCGCGAAGAGGAAGACATGAAAAGAATCGAAGACAGGGACGACGAATTGCTCACGGTGGAAGTGGAAAACCCGTACGAGCAGTCTTCAAGCATGTCTAAGCCGAACGATTGGGATGTTGAATTTGAAATCGAACGTATAAAAGAAGCGGAAGACATGAGCTTGTACGATATAATATCGGCCGAATAACTAAATTTTTTGTTTTACTATTTCCTTCATTTTTTTTTTTTTTTTTAAAGTTAGTACAAAAACATATGATAAATTTACACAATCTGTTATAAGAGACGTCCCTAAAAATTACCTTCTTTAATAGGAATCACTAGTAGCTGGATGGCTAGTATAACAGTCTCCTATACCAAAGGTCACGGGTTCAAACCCGCAGGTGGTCCTAGGATTTTTTAATGGGAGTAAAAAAATCCTTAGTTATGCCGCCCTTCGGAGGGGACGTTAAATGGTGGCTCCGAACCTGTGCGATGTCAGGTACTCGTTAAAGATCCCTATCCTAATTAAACCTGGATAGGAAATATTTAGGACTCCCACTGTAGCATCGTCCGGTTAGCCATAGTGGCATAAAGTGACGTTAAACAAACAATCAAACCTTATAGTTTCACTAACCTTTGTTGCATTGAAATTTTGAACGTTACATACGTTGATCTCATATTAAAACTAACATAACAGATGATTTTTTTTGTTTAAAAAAATATGTATATGACTTTGTTTCTTATTATTTAACGTAACTTTATGCTAGTGTGGCTAATCCAGTGGGAGACCCAATTTCGTCTATGCAGGTTTTATTAGGATCGGGATCTGTAACAAGTACCTGACATCGCACAGGCTGGGGACCATCTTTTTACGTCCCTTCCGAAGTAGGGCAGGGCTAAGGATTTTTTTTGTACTCCAATCAAAAAATCCGATTTGGCGGGTTTGGCCCTGTGACCTTGAACATAGACGGCTGTTATGTTAGCTACTATGCTACAGGTGACACCTATGACATTATGATGTACACTACGCCGGACTGCAATACAATTTTACGTTAACTGAGTTTTTACTGAACTCTACTGATTAAATATTGGTAGGCACAATTTAGGATTATATAGGGATGATAAGAAATAAAGTGGCGTTAAATGAATAAATTAATAAATAAATTGATCTAATAATATGTATTAATACTAGCTTTTTGCGCTTGCTGTAAACTTTATGGAATAGATATAATACCTTTTGGAAATTATATTTTCTAAGTAGCGAGCAGTTATAATTGTAGCAATAAAGGACTTATTACATGATGATCGTGGTTCACTCTACCATAAATCTAATAACTGTTACTAATATAACTTTTCTTTTCTTTTTTTTTTTTTTACTATTCTTATAAATTATATATATATTTATGTAATAAAACAATAAAATTCATCGAAGTTTTCTTAAATAAATTTTTCCTGAAATACAATCAGGTGTTAGGTCTATAAAAAATGTTTCTACTTCTTCTTAACCTTTATTGACGTTTTGATCCACCGTTATATATAGGATCCTTTTCAAAACTGAAAGTATTCATACATATCGATCGGTTACATACAAATATATATGTATATTGAATTATCATGACAGATGCCTGATTATCATCAAATTATCATGCCTTTAAAAACGTTTTGTTTTAGATTTCAGTAAGTAAATGTAATATTTTTATTATTATTTATTTATTTAAAATTATTGTGACAATTATGTTATTTCCCAAATGCCGAAAAAATACTTAAAATTGATATTTATTGTTATAATTAGGCCTTATATAAATTAATCAGACCTTAATAAAATAATCCCCGCTCGCCTGCAACTGTCGCGACAGCCACTACTATAATTCAAACTCTCGCCGTGTAGATTAGCGAAGAGGACAGGTACACTTGCTAAAGGTCATAGTGGACCTATTGTTTGCCAAATGTCTTGTTGGCACGTCGAGCTTATAGCCGACCTTTCAGGGTTTGTTTCTCTTCAATGCTGAGTCGAGTAAAATCCATTTGATTTGTTTACTGTCCGAGTGAACATGTAATATTCGCTGTAAGAAATAAACATGTAAAACTACCAATTCCTAACACACCAAAAAATATTCTAAACCGAAAATTAAAATTTCATATTTAAGAGAACTATAAGCCCTAGATGTTACAAAAAAATTTTTCATCAAAATCGGCCAATCAGTAGATCCTCTTTATACTATGCATTTTGGACCTTTTTACGATTTTTTCAAAAACGGCTTGAACGATGTTCATTAAACTAATAACTAAATATGAATGTAAAATTTAAACGGGCTTTAATTTGATGTAGGTTTCATTCTGATTGAAATAGTCTGTCAGGGCTAAAATGTCGTTATTTTAAATTGATTTCAACAACGGATGTTAGTGAATGTCGTGTGTTGTGCGCACCAGATTTATATTTCTTAATTAAGTTAATTCATACCATAATAGTTATGTAGTTTAGCTATCGCATGCTATCGAAGAGTAAAACCTCAAACAGCGTGATAGTAACCTGTTGGATCTCAATATCAAGTGGTTGATTGCAGGAGAGATTGATTAAACTAACCCCAACCACTGGCTCAACCATTCGCGTGTTCCATCCAACTTCCATCCATGCTCTATACTTCCTCTCTAATCCAATGACACGAAAACACTTTAAGTAATTGAGCTATTTCTTTACCTCATTCACTTAGCTTCTTATAAACAGCGAGTTGGATCCATCAGAATGAAGAGGGGAAAATAAGGTAATGGGAACATAACATTATGTTCATGTTGATACGTAACTGAATACTTAGTTCTGTTTGGGGTTATCAGAATGATAATTTTAAAACATTTATATTTTATTATTATTTAAAGTTGAGATGTCATTTATTAGATCATTGTGTATGTATTTCTAATTAATTAATAATCGACTTTAAAAGATGCTTACCGCCTCAAATATCAAAACAACCGAACAATAAACTACAAATATATCCTTACACAGTCTTTGGCCTAGAAATAGTTCGATTTCAGGCACTCGTTAAAGATCCCTATTCTAATTAAACCTGGATAGGCAAAATTTAGGACTCCTACTGCCACATCGTCCGATTAGCCTACTATAGGATCACCAGTTGCGTAGTGACTAGTATAAGAGGCTTCTGTGCCCAAGCTCGAGTGTTCCAACCTGGAAGTTGGCCCTAGAATTTTTTAGTAGGTGTTACAAAATCATTAGTTATGCCGTCCTTGGGAAAAGATAGAAAAGTGGTCCCGGATCTGTGCGATGTCAGGTTCTAGTTTAAGATTTGTGTCCTAATTAAACCTAGAAAGGAATGGTATATAAAGAATTACGTAAAATTATATTCTGAGGATCTGAGCCACTTTTTCCGACTCCTTATCGTCTTAAGTCGAGTTTTGCCACAAATGTTAGCTGTAACTATATCTTTAACAATCAATTTTTTCCTAAGTCTGCGGGGGCGAAACATATCGACCTCCTCTTGCGAGAATAAGACATGTACAAAAAGGAAGGCCTTGCAGGACTACCGGGAAATTTCCGAGTGGGAATTTCGGAAGAACCCACAAAATTGAAAACGAAGATTCAGAAGGACACTGTTGAGTAATAGAGTTAACATTGGATTAATACTCCAAAAGGAAGAAAAAAGAAATATGTCTACAGTTGGATATCGTAATTCCTCACAGGGCATAGGAGGTTTCAAGCTAAAATCGATAGTTTTGGTCTGCATAACGATCCCAAATGCCCTAATTGCAGAGTACCGGAGGCTGCAGAACATGTGGTCACAACCTACACTGCATTCGATGCCCTCCCTGAGAGCCAAACTAATGAGCGCCACGGAAATGTTCGACAACACAGAGGAGGTGTTGTCTCAATCAGTGATTGAAACAAACTTCCCGTGGTTCAAAGAGTTTATCCATGGCTGGAAGGCAGCTTTGGGTCCAGGCCACTTCAACCTCGGTGTTCGAAGCGGAAGAAGAAAGGAGCAATAGAAGAGGTCAGCTTCCAGTATCAGTGGGTATCGGTGATGTTCTGCGATGAGTTAATGAAGTGGCGGCGGACGCACGGAGCCTGTTGCCAGTCAGAAACTGCAATAGTGCAAACTGCATTACAGAATCGGGCAGAATGGCGGCGGCTCATTGAGGAGGCCACAAAGGGTTGTAGCGCCACGAAGATAGATCGGTGATGTTCAGAACATATCCCAAATCCCGTTTAGCCTCATAGGCCAATAAGGGATGTAGATAAAAAATAAATAAATAGTTTGTTTTTTAAAAACTTTCGAAATAAATTGAAGGCACGTGTAGAGGTTATCGTTTGAAACATTATGGCGGTGTATTATTTGCCCAGGCTTAAAAATTGTGATTGAAAAGTTTTTTAAGATAGAAGATTTTTTACTTTCACTTACATTGTTTCGTTTTTTATTATATCAACTATTAAGATGGGTTTAAAATAAATTTAACCTATGAACTTTAATATCAACGAAATTGTAAATAAGAGCTAATTTTGATCATCATCATATGGAATATATTGTGAAGGATTGTTTCATAACAATTCGCGCAAAAAGGTATGTGTGTGGTAAATCTAGCACGAAAACCAGATGTATCAAAATAAAATTTTATGTTTTAGAATCTTATATACTTGAGATCAAAATCGACCTACCAGAAGAGCCACTTTATATTATGCATTTTGCATCTTTTTTCAATTTTCTTAAAAACTGCTCTGGCGATTTTGATTGAAACTCCGTGTATATCCGTAAAATGTAATGGGCTTTAATATCATGTAGGTTTTATTCTAATGACATAGTCTGATAGAGCTTAAATGAAGATATTTTATTTTTTCCTCTAAAGTACTTTTTATATTTTATAATTTGAGAAAAAAATAAAATAAGGCAGAATTTTTTTTAAACGGAAAATAGTAATATAGATGTGTAATACATCGTTGGAGAGCTAATGATTTTAAAAAAAATTATCTTATATAAAAAGGAAGGTTATTTAAAGTAATGAATAGGGCATACACTTTAGCGATTATTGTACTTAACAATTTTATATTGTAATATTATTTAATCTAAAATATATTTTCCAA
Organism: Piezodorus guildinii; assembly: GCA_023052935.1. Taxonomy (NCBI): domain Eukaryota; kingdom Metazoa; phylum Arthropoda; class Insecta; order Hemiptera; family Pentatomidae; genus Piezodorus; species Piezodorus guildinii. The sequence continues at coordinate 93,188,496 of CM041294.1, forward strand.
CGAAACTGAACATAATTCTTTAAAAAAATTTTAAATTCTACCTTTATTTAATAGTTCTTAAATTGATTTTAACAACCGAGGTAAGTGGAAGTCGTGTGTTGCCCGCATCAGATTTTCAACAGATTGCCACAGTATCTATTATACCCTCGTATAATAGAAGAAAAAAAACTAAATCCTGTCTAAATAATTTTGAGGTTTTACATCTCAAAATCCAGAAACAATTTACGTTCCCCCTGAACATGACAGATACACCCCTCACTATAGTTATATACCGATGGCTATACAATATAGAAGCCCCACAATATAATGGCTGCTAGTAGCCATGTAATATAAAATCAGGCCGGCCCCTCCGCCATCACAAACTGCATCCACCTTCTCCAGCGAGCTAACCGCCCGTGAGTTCCAGTCGGCTGGAAAACAGCTCTCTCAAACCCCACAGCTGTCCATATTTTGTCCTTATATATATATATATATATACTGAAAGAATGAATGAAAAAAAATCTGATGTGGGCAACACACGACTTTCACTTACCTCCGTTTTTAAAATCGATTAAAGAATTTTCAAATGCAATTAGAGATAAAAATGAGTGAAACCGTTAAAGAATCAATTAAATTTAATTTCTATATAAACATGTGCTTTATTAAAAATTCTATTGTATTTTTATCTAAAATAATCACTTAGTTTTATCGGCTTTTCATCATTCTTAGTCAACTTTTAATAGCTTCTGTATAAGATAATTTTTTTCTAAAATCTTTAGCTTTCCAACGGTATATTGCACATATTACTGTTCTGAAGTTCAAAAACAAAAAAAAAATGCATTAAAAACATATTTTTGCAATTTTCTCCTCTCGTTGGATATCGAATTCGTTTAACTTATATATTCACTTGTTTTTTGTCAATGATAACAAAATGATATGGTTATTTTTACAGAATCTGCGAAATTAAAGGTACTATAAAGGAAGAACATTTTAATTATCGGCATCTGTTGGACTATTTCAATCAGAATGAAACCTATATCGTATTAAGCACCATTAAATTTTACATCAATATAGCGAGTTTATTTAAAATCTGAAGTAACCACACACATACACACGCAGACCTTTTTGGGGGACTTGGTCATTTCGACTCAGGGGACCCTAAAACGTGTATTCACGGTGAAAACTGGAATTCGAAAATGTTCACGATCGCAATTCTTTATCTTACTATATACTCGTATTTCATATATTAAATATGTTTAAACAAATATAACAAAATATATTAATTTTCAATTATCTATACACAACTAGCGCCTTGACGGCACTTTTCGCATCACCAGTAGTTGTGTTTGTTTATTGTTTAGTCATTTAACGTCGTAAATTATGCATCTGTGGCTAATCGGACGGTGCTACAGTGGGGTCCTAAATTTTGCCTATCATGGTTTAATTAGCATGGGGATCTTTAATGAGTACCTGACATAGCACAGGATCGGGACAACATTTTACGTTCTCTCCAAAAGACGGTATATCCTAGGAGTTTTTAGTTACTTTTAAATAGCCTAAAGCCATCTGCTGTGCCATCTTTATTCCGTTACTTTTTTTAGGATAGTTATTTTCGTGGAGTTCGCTTAGTCTGTAATATGTAAGAAACATGGCGGCTGATAGTTATCTCTGCATAACCACCTTGCACGGCCATTGGCTTAGAAATAGTACGAGTTTCTAAAGTGCCCATAGTAGGTTGTAGAGGCACAGGTTTATAGCACTTAAAATCCTTATTTGGTATTAATTTGCTGTAGAATATTTTTTAAAAACCCTCCTTGATAACTTATTAAGTATGTGCAAAACATGTGCCAACATGTTGATAATATTGATAGAACAGCTGTTACCGATGACATTGCCTCTGCTGACGTAAGACAATACGATAACGCAAGCTCATTGGTTACTTCCTGTTTCCCGCGGTTTCTATTGTGTTCTGGCTCTAGTGTTTTATCATACAGGCTGTGGAACATTACCTATATTCTATGCCTGTGTGTCTTGAAAGGTTTAGAATTTTAATGGGTTTTATATTCGATGGGAACTGTGACAAGGTTTCGGAATAGCAAGCTCAATTTTCCTTGTTCTAATGAGAATTCGGATTCAATTTGGTAGGCAAATTATTCGCAAAATTATTAGAATTGTTTATACAGAATGTAATGTTACTAAATAAAGATTTATATATTTAGGATCACTTGTGGCGTAGTGCCTAGCATTATTATTATTACAAATTAGGGTTATATAGGTCTAAACCCAGCAGATGGCTCTTTTTTTTTTTAATGAGAGTAAAAACTCCTTCCATATGCCTTTCTTACTTGAAGACGTGAAATGTTGTTGTGGAGTCTATAAGATGTCATGAATTCGATAAAGATTCCCATACAAATTAAAACGGGAGTGGCAAAATTCTAGGGCTCCCACAGTAGAATCGTTCGATTAGCCACAGTAGAATAAAGTCCATTTGTCTGTTCAGTCCAAGTTCAATTTTGTTGTATCTCTACTCCGTAAATCTAGGACTAAAACTTTTGATCGTCCCTTCCTTGTCCACTCCTCTACTTTCTGGAATTCTCTACCTACTCATATCCGCCATGCTGCTTCTCTCCCCTCATTCAAATCTCAAAGTCGAACAAAAAAAAAATATTTTCTATTCTATTCTAAATCCATCCTTATCCGTGAATCCTTATGATTGAAACCCAATGAAAACGAATGAATTATTCTGTCTTTTTCGCGAACAAATAAAGTATCTTCAAATCGAGTTAAAAGGTTCAAAATGTGTGATACACTTTTGAGGGCTGATTTTATTTATTTATTTTATTTTATTTTTTTTTTGACCCTTTTGAATGATCCTTCGGTACTTTGAAATTCAGATAAAAGGTTGAGAGGTTTTGTGTTATCAATTTGTATGTTAAGTTGGTGTTATGGGAATAAAATTTTTATAGGATTTTAATTTCTTCACTTCTTCATTTAAGTAAAATATAATATTGTTTTTATTTTTAGTTTTATTTAAAGTAATACTTTGCTATATTAGAGGGATGTTTTTTTTTAAATGTTTTTTTTTCTACATTGTTATTATAAATATTATATTTTTATGTATTATTATTCGTTTCTCTCTCTGGCGCGACAGGCCGTGTAGGTCCTTAGCCGCGTGGTGTAAACTCCTGGGAGAATATACTATTATATTTGTTTGTTTATGTGTATAAAAATATTATATTTCTTATTGTTAATATAAAATATTTTGGATATAAAAATATTTCTAACGATTTATTTTTTGTTTGTTTCAGGTATGAAAGTTTTCCAAAATATAGTCGAAAATATTCCTACTAAATAAGTAAGTCACCTCTTTAATATAAACGGTAAACTTTATTTGAAGTTTTCTTTTCTTATATTTCTTCCCCTTAATATTTTTTATTTCTTCTTTTTTTTGTTTGGAACGTTTGGAATCTTTGTTATATTTCTTTCCTAAACCAACATATTAGTTGATCATGATTTAGTTGGTTGGGTTTTATGTATGTTAGATTTCATGGTTTCCGTGAGTTTTATAATAGGTTAAATACGATACAAAAATGTATTTATTGCACTAACTTAGTACGTATTTTGGTATGGTGGCATCCATTTTTGTTCACACTATTATTTTTAACTAAAATAATTTTAATATTTTTCGTAATACTTTTACTCTAAGCTGTAAAATATTTGAAAAGAGTTGTTATTGTGGGCGATGGGTAGATTGATATTATTGTACATTAATAAAACGTATTCAATTATTAAAAGCTCATGTTTTCGCATTAATAATTTTTGTTTAATGTATCATTAATTACTGCCGTTGGTAATTAAAATCCTTACAAAAAAAAATTATAATAAATACCCATTGGCAGCACTCCAGTACGTAATCTAAACTAGAAGACCTCAAGGCCATATTCTTTTTAGACGCCTTGGAGGATTGTCAGGAATAGAAAAGGAAGCAGGGATTGATACTATTGGGTTAGAGTGGGTGTGGAGTTTGTCATGGAAGGAATGATATCTGGTTCGGGCCAAATCAAAACATACGGAACATTGAGGTTATTATGGATGAGTTTGTTCGTGACAAAATAAGGAGCATTGAGGATTATTCGAAAAATTTGGATTGTAAGGATTGAATACAAGAGGCATTTGATAGTTTAGTAGAGCCCCAAAGCTCAACTCCGTTAGTCCAGATAGGCCTTATGATAGACATGTAGATGAGCCTTTTGTAGTTGAGTGGAAGGATGAAGTAAATGTTGAAGCTACCGAAATCGGCGTGCAGTTTCTTGTCGTTTCAGTCTAGTGTGTGGATTCATAGCCCAATAGATTCATTCTTTCATATACAGTCTACTGTATTCATTTATACTTCCAGTCCTCCCTATTAATTAATTATGTTTAGGAGTACCGTGCAACGCCACAGGTCTCTATTCATTAAAAAGTCAATAAGAAAAACCTTTGATACATGTCAAGGTTTAAAATAGGTTTATACCGAGACCCGTACACATTTTTGATTACCCTGTAGATATAGACTGTAGAACCGCTGGGAACTCCCTAAGGCATAGTGTTCCCCCTGGGCTTGACGACACCCCCAATCCTAAGGGGCCTTCCCCCCTCTGAGTCATGCGTCGGGATCAGTGACTGTCCCTACTCAATCATATTCCACTCTCTTAGTACGTACTTTTTCTTTCGAAATCTGGGAATAGCCTCAGGGGGAAAAAAATATCTGGTGCGCTCAACACACGACTTTCACTTGCCTCCTGTAATAAAATCAATTTAAGGATTGTTGTTTATTATTTTCAATTATAAACCTTTGTTCAATAAAAAAAAAATTAACCTCCTCTCGAAATTTGAGGGCATGCGTTTCAAGACCAGTAGAACTCGAATAACGAATAAAAAAAATCCGTTTGTCCGCCGTCCTTGTCTGATACTATTGAACCATTTTTTTTTTAATTATGCACAAAAATACCTGGGCATCCGACGATGATCCTGACACCTAGACGCTGATATCAAAGCTGATTAGTTTTAAAATGGCGGCCGATTAAAAGTGATTTAATTCAATAACTCAGTTATTTTTTAAACAGAGAAGAAATTTATTAAAGTTTTCTAATCTAGAAACCACGACTAATTATAAAAAAAGAAAAGAAAAAAAAAAAGGAAATTTTACCCATAAATATGAAAAAACAAACAAAGAGTTTCCTTATAAATAACCAATGCTAAATAATAAAAAACAAAAACGATATTTGATAGAGAATAGAATTTCCTACAAAACAAAAAAAAAAAAAAAAAATCATTGAAATCAGTTCGGAAACAGCAGAGATATAACGTTTTAAAATTATCACTGTTGATAGGCCATTTTACTTTGAATTATTTATTGTTTATTATACTAATTGAATGTCGATAACAGTCATACTCTTAAATATTTATTATAAAATAATAAACCATTGTGTAATAATTTGTAGCGTTTTTTTTGTAGCGGACCCCTTCATACAACCATTGTAATGGTGAGGACCTAAATATATTTAGATTTTTAGAGGGCAACACCATATTACGTACGTTGTGTGCAGAATACCTATATAAATGGCCTAGGTGGGGAAACGGAAATGGAAAAAAGAACCAGGCTTTAGTTTAACTTCAATCTGTAAAACAATGATTAACTAAAATCTTATCTTGAACTTGGTAGATGCTCCTAGAATTTTTTAAAGGGCTTAAAATTCCTTCGTTGTACTGTCCTTCAGAGGGAACGTAAAATAGCGATCCAGAGCCTAATGTCAGGTACTTGTTAAAGATAACCATCCTAATAAAACCTGGATTAGCAAAATTTAAGGCATCCACTTTAATATCGTCTGATAGACACAGTTGTAAAAAAGAACGTTAAATAGATGAAGGCAACATAAAATTTAAAACAATTAATTCAAATCCTCATAGTGAAATCAAATATTGTTATTTCCTCATTATTTTCGAAATGTTAGAAAAGATCCAATTTTAAGGTTGTGGTTGTAAAAATAGCAATAAACACAAGCATTTATATCAATTAGAATGTTCAATTCCGGATAATCCTCCGAGGCGCCTGAAAATGAAATGGCCCCGAGACCTTCTAGTTTAGAATATTTTTAGAGTGCTGCCACTGGGTAGTGTCTCTACATGTATTTCATGACAGTTTTATATATTACCATCACATTTACTAGATGTATTTTTATTTAATACAGTTGTATCAATAAATATGTTTAAAAAAACAAATAATAATAATTCCTCAAGGACATCTCGCGGACCACCTGGACATCGTCTGCGGACCCTCAGTTGGGAGCCACTGCACTAAAACATACAGAACTAGACTAACAGACGAGCAGCTACTGTCATTGCTTATCGTTAATTTGTTTATGAGGTGATTAAAACCATTTATTAAGTATTAAACACGTTAAACTTTGTACAGTCAGTATTAATGTAGTAAATAAATAATAAATCTTTAACCTTTGATATCTGTTTAATAAAAGAATTTAAGATAAACGTTAATATAAACTTTTTTGTTATTTTGTGTTAGTGAACACACACCTAAAATAGTGCCGTGCAATTACAAAACACCCTGTATTTACGAATTATCTTCATCAACTTATTCGATTTGGAAAGTAATTACTGTTAGCTCTATGTTTGTACAGAGGCTATTGAAGTGCGCGCTATCTAGCGGGGGAATTGAACACTTGCCGGAAGACCCAAGTTGGGGCAGCATTGAATGAAAAGTTGAAGCGAACGCTCGTTGACGACCGACACTCGGTGAAGAGCCCTTGGAGTAGCTCTTTGTTTGCTCCTAACTTGATAAAGCCCTTTTGTCTAATGGAGGGAGCCATGTTTGTTCTGTGTACCCCTGTCTTCTACGTCATCTTTTCTTCGTTCCACTTCGTCTCAGTCGTTTAAAGTCTGTTTAAATGCTGCGATTGATGTGACTTTTGATGGCTGAATGTTTGTTTTTCTTTGCAATTCTTCGACAAAGTAATAGAGACCATTCAATCTTATCATAATGATCTTTTCATGCTAGTAAAGATCATCTTTAAAACGTTTTACTTTCAGTTATCTATACATGGAATATATAATATGGGAAATCCCATTTGAATTCCATTTTTCAACGGAAATACACGTTTTAGGTTTCTTTAAATCCAAACAACCTAGTCGCACTCATAGATCAGTGTATTGGGTAAGTCTTGCACGAGAACGAAAAGTCAAACGGACCTAAAATTTCATATATATATTTTTTATTGATATTTACAAATGTGTTGGTTAAAACATCAAGTAAATAAGCTATTAGATAAAATAATGAAAAGACAGAAGAGAAGCTGTCCATAGGCAACACTCCAGTTTGTAACTAAACTAGAAGTTCGCGAGGCCATCTTCATTTCAGACTCATCGGAGGATTGTTAGGAATGGAAGAGGAAGCAAGGATTGAAACTAATGGTTTAGAGTGGGAGAGAAGTTTGTCATAGAAGGATTGATACCTAGTCGGGGCCAAATCAGCTACATACGGTACGTTAAGGTCTTAATGGATAAGCTTATTCGGAAAAAGTAAAGAGATTTTAGGATTTTGGATTGAAGAAGGGAAGAATTAGTTGGTTTAGTGGATCCCAGAAGCTCAACTCCGTAAGTCCAGGTAGGCCTTATGATGGTCATGTAGATGAGCCTTTTGTCGTTAGGTGGAAGGCTAGAGCGTATGTCTAGTAAGTGTTAAGGAACCGAAAGCGACGAGCAGTTTCTTTGTCGTTTCAGTCTAGTGTGCTGATTCCATGTTAGACGTTTGTCAAGTAGGAGCCCTAGATAGCGAATCTGTTCTACCAGGACTAGTGGAATATTGTTAAAGGATAGTGTACGGCCGGAGGTCATAGGCTTACGGCAAAGGGTGAATGTAATTTGAAGGGATTTGTTTGAATTTATTTCGATTCTCCAATTCTGACACCATACCTCAAGGTCTGTGATGTGGGATTGAAGAGTTTGTGAATCAACATTAGAATCGTTATTGACTGTTAACACACATGTATAGACTGTGTAAAGAATGGGACCTAGGATACTGCCTTAAGGAACATCAGCAGACTATGTAAAAATGGACGAATAGGAACTATTGTTATTTATTTTGAAGGATCTTTTAGAGAGGTAGGATTGGATAATGAGGAAGTAAGTAGGAGACAGGGATTTGAGGAGTTTGTAAAGCAGTCCTGTGTGCCAGAATTTTCATATTTAAGACTGCTATAGGCCCGAGATATTACGAGACAATTGTGTTGAATTAAATGAAAAATAAATGAATAGACAAACAATATATATATTTTACAGTAGACACTTATATTCATTATTCAAAATTTACTACCCAGAATTGAAATATCATAATTTTCGAGCGTCAGTTTGGCAAGGCAAGAGGTGTTGGGATTGGAATAGAGAAGCAGCTGGCAGATATGGGCGGGTAGGGAATTCCAGAGTGTAATAGATGGACAATGAAGGTTCAATTAAAAGTTTTAGTTTTGTGGGTAGGAACGTAAAGACCGGAATGGCACGATATTGTTTCAAGTGAGTCGACTGAGGATTCAAATTAAAGGAGGCTATGGATATAGGGTGGATGATGGGAGTTAATGGTTTGGTAAAGGTATGAGTGTAGGAAATATTGTCTGCGAATTGGGGGAAGTGGGTAACATACTCGCTGTAAAAGTGGATAACATAAGACTTTTTAGACCGCTATAAATTATTACATTGTTATTTGTAGTTTTAGTGATTCAGTGTGATTCAGTGCCACCGTACAGGTTATAATCAAGATGTAAGAAAACCATAACGTAACAAATCTTACGTAAGTTGTTGATATAAATGAAAAGTTAATGAGATAGACAGATATGGAATCAAGTTTTTTTTTTTTTTCATTTATTTAAAAGTTTAAACTTATATTTTATCATTGAAGAAAATACCTACGCTTGAGACCAACTGGACGGTGCTGGCTGCCAACTAGAGATAACTCCGAAAGAGATTAGGGTTTGGGTTTAATCAGATTACTCGGTATCTTTCCACGCGCGGATCGTAAATTATTACAAGGGCTATTTCCAAATTTATCTTATTTTAGTCAGTATATACCTGGAAAAAATATCTATTAATAGCAGCTGCCATCGGTGATAACAAACGCGTCAACATTAGCTCAATTAATATTCACTCATAACACCAAAAAAATAAATAATAAAATAAAAAATAATTAAAAAAAAAAATAAATAAAAAGAAACCTGTAGCTCTATAACCCATATCGAGTCTTGGACTCAGTATAAATAGAGATTCGTACTGTTTGTAGAAGTAACAGTGCTCTGCAAGGAGGTGATTAGGCCGAGATCACACTCAGCCGCCAGGGTTTTTCTCAAATATTTGAGTACCCTCTTTATAGATTCTGGGTATGCCCCAGGAGGGTTACCATACCCCAGGGTCACTCCACGGCTGAAATAACAGAATAGATAATATTCGGCCACAGCCGGGATTCCAACCCAGGACCAAGAGAACAGTAAACTAGTGCTTTATCCTCTAGACCACACCGCTCCCACATTAATATAAACTTATAATATACCGTTGGAAAGCTTAAGATTTTACAAAAAATTAAATATTATACAAACAGTCGTAAAAGATAATGGAGAGAGAAGAAAAAACGGATTAGACCGACTAATTTTTGTAATATAATAGAATTTTTAATGAAACTTGTAGTTATCTTTTTTCATCACTTAATTTTTTAAATGTTATTAAGTTGATTTTCAAAACGGGGGTGACATCTGGGACCTCGAGGATAGTAGACTAGTGACTTATAACAACATATATTATTAAACTAGTCAAATTGATTTATCATTAACCTAAGATATTTAAAAAAAAAATTAAATGTTTATTTATGTAGAGTACATCTTAATATCTATAATACATTGTTAGGAATTCCTTTACAATACGGTACTTATTAAAGGGTGTTTAGCGACAAGGAAAACCGGGAAAAAACAGGTATTTTAAAAACTTATTAAAAAGTCAGGAAATTTATTCTTTGGTCAGGGAAAATGGTCCCTAGATAACATCGTTTCTTCTTCACTCAGACAAAAGTTCCTGCCTACTTTTTATGATGTTGCAAATATCATAAAGCGAGATTAATATCTAATTTCATAAAAAGACAGGAGGGCTGTGGAGAAGAGAAAAGCCATGCTCCATCCTCAGATGAAGGAATTGGAGGCAAAAAAAGCATAACTGCTCCAAGAAGCTCTTCAGAAAGCTGAAGATTTGGCTGCAGAGATTCAAACATTAAGGAAATGCTCTTAAAGTTTAAAACCGACTAAGAAAATTAATAAAATACAAAACTAAATATCAAAAAAATGAAAATAATATTAAGATAAAATTTTTTAATTCTACAATCCGACATTTTATTACTTTATATACGTACGAGATACTTTATTTTCTAAAATTATGTTTATATTTGATCCTATTAACTAGATATATGGTCCAATATAGTTGTAAATTTCAATTAATAAATTTGTTTATTGATTTGACATCACTTTATGCTAATGTGGTTAATGGGACGATGCAACAGTGGGAGTCCTAAATTTTGTCTATCCAATTTTAATTAGGATAGGGATCATTAACGAGTACATGACATCGCTCAGGCTCGGGACCACCTTTTTATGTTCCCATTGAAGGACGGCATAACTAAGAACATATTACTCCTAATAAATATTTTCGGACTATTCGGACGATCGGATTCAGGTATTATTCATTTTTTTCCCTTGTATCTTGCAATGTAAATACTCAAATTTACATCGACGGCATTAGTATCGTAACTTTAAATTTCGTGTTTTTTGGTTGTTTTCAACATACGAGGCATGGTTTTTTTTTAGTATGTACCGTTTTGCGATTCCGCCGCCGCAGCGCTACGGTCGGCGTTCCGCGCCTGCGCGCTGTTTACCATCTCTTGTCTACGCACTGACGCCATTACTGTCAGATTCTTTATTTTATACGTTGTTTACTGGGTGTTTAAGATGCCTCCGACAATCGTGAGCCCCGCTGATTGTGAAGTACGGGCTGTTATACGATTTCTTACTGCTAAAGGCGTAAAACCGATCGATATTCATCGTGAGATCGTTGAAGTTTATGAAAAAAAGATTATGAGTGATGGAATGGTAAGAATTGGCATTTAAAGATGGCCGTGCATGATGATGAACGGAGTGGGCGTCCTTTGGTCGTTAATGAAGATTTGGTGCAGAAAGTGGACACAAAGGTGAGAGAAAACAGATGCTTTACAACTTCATCTTTGTCCGACTGCTTTCCTCAATATTCTCGTAGTGTTTTGTATCACATTGTGCCCGAGAAGTTGAATTACCGGAAATTGTGTTCACGCTGGGTTCCAAAATTGTTGACGGATTTGCACAAAACCCAACGTTTAGGCAGTACATTGACTTTCCTTGAGCGGTACCACAATGAAGGTGAAGAGTTTTTGGACCAAATTGTTACTAGTGACGAAACATGGGTGGCCTACGTCACACTAGAATCAAAATAACAATACATGGAATGGCGACATTCATTATAACCCAAAAGAGTGAAATTTAAGCAAACAATTTCTGCCCGGAAAATCATGTGCACATAAAAGGGAAAACCATGTGCACAGTTTTTTGGGACAGAAAAGGAGTATTGCTAGTGGAGCTTCTGCCTCGTAATGAGACAATCAATGCAGCGTCTTATTGTGAGACATTGAAAATCTGCGTCTCGTGCAATCCAGAACAAAAGACGTGGCAAGTTGAGTAAGGGTATCGTTTTGCTGCATGACAACGCCCGTCCACATGTGGCTAATCGGACCAAAGATCTCATCAAATCATATAAATGGGAAACTCTAGATCATCCTCCATACAGCCCTGATCTGGCGCCCAGCGACTACCATTTGTTCCTGCACTTGAAGAAACACCTGGGTGTTCGGCGTCTTCAAGACGATAACGAAGTGAAAACATTTGTGATGCAGGGGTTAACAAGTCAGGCGGCGAAATTTTTTGAGAAGGGTATTCAAAAACTGGTGCCGCGTTATGACAAGTGCCTCAAAATTCATGGAAATCATGTAGAAAAGTAGATTAAGGTACAGGCTTTCATATAAAAATAAAATTATTGTGACATATTTGCACGTCTTTTTTTAAATTCCAAAACGGTACTTACTTAAAAAACATGCCTTGTATTTGGAATACTAGTTAACTGCAGTATTTCTGTGTGATTACATAATAGAGGAAGAAATGATGGAACATTACGTAAGAATACCTTCTACTTTCCTTAACAAATAAGCAGACCTCATGAATGGTTTTAAAATATATAACTTTATTGAAATAGAAAATAAATATTCATAAAATTATAATCTTGATTACATTCCTTGAAATTTATGTTCTTATAATGCTTTTCAATGTTGCAAAATATCTGTAAAATGTATAATTATAAGATATTTATTATGTATTTCCATTTTGGCAATAAAATTTTAAATATAATCCATGTGATAAGTGGTTATAAACGCTATAAATATGGACGAAAACATTTAATTATTCAGCGTTTTTATTTGTACAAAGACGTGAGATGAATTGGATTGTGCAACCGTGAAAACAATTCCTGAAGGTTTTAGGAAGTGAGCTAATGTTGGAAATGTAAATTTTTACAAAAGGAGCTTTAGCAGGAAGTTTTTACGTAATTTTAACTGTACTCGATGGTTGAGGTGTGAAAAAGGTGAGTGGGTTGAAATTTCTAAATTATATGTTTTGAAATCAGGAAACAGGATCGTAATTGGTTATGTGAGAGTGAGTCTGTCTGTATGGCAAGACTAGCTCACAACCAAAAATCCTAAGAGAATCATATATTCAAGACAACTATTATGTTATATGCGTGGTTTTTCATTGTCCTATATCGCGATAAAAAAAAAAAAAAAAAAAAATAGGTTTTAATGATCATTTAGGACATTTTTTGTTTCAGAAGGTTTATAAGTAAGATACTTTGCAATTAAGCTCTTTTATGGAAAGGAAAGTTAAATTTCCTGTAGTCAAGTCATCAAACAATTATTCTTGAATTATGGGTAGTAATATAAACATATAATATACCTTTGGAAAGCCCAAAAAAATTAATATTCGATAAAATAAGTCGTATAAGTAAATAAAAAGTTGCTATAAGCGAATAAACTTATATTGTGATGAGGGAGGTTGCGGTGATTCCGTTTTGTTACTGCATATTATCGTACAGGCTATATTCTTCTATGCAGTAATCGGCCAAATCCGCTCCACAGATGGTTATCAAAATTTGCAGTGAGTATGACGATAATGCCTTGGGAGGAAGCAAATATAAATAAATTTGCAATATTTCAATTTAATCTCTGTGTTTGTAAAATCATGTTTACCTGGTCAATAATGTTTAAAAAAGGAGTAGTTAAGGTACTTTTATGCCCAGTTCAACCGAGATTCCTTATCTTTATATGGTACTTTGCTTGCTTAAAATGGAAGAGAAAAAAATTCATTATCGATTTTTTATTTTCGAAAAAAAAAAAAATCCACTGCTCAGACGGTTTACGAAATTAGCAGTGTGTTTGGCGATAATGCCTTAGGAGAAAGCAACGTCAATAAGCCGCTTTGTCCGGTTCAGATACGGAAATTTTGACTTGGAAGACGCAAAGCGCTCGGGTCGTTAATTGTTGATGATGACCAAATTAAAAAAATAACCTGAAAGATGGCGACATGTAATAGATCAAAGTGGGTCATTTATAAATGATTTAAAATATTTACAAGAATCTGAAGTTTTTATTTAAATTACTAGTAAAAACTTATCTTACAACCCAATACAATATGTTTCAAGTTTTTCTTTATGTCGGAAAATTAAATTTTCTTTATTCAAGACATTAGCAAATCTTCCACCTGTTCTTCTCTGATGAACTGGTGATCCCAAAGCAATAAAAATTGAAATTATTCAAACAGTGCTTTCTTAAACATAAATGTTAAAAAATTCAAATTACACCCGTACCTATGTGTATATATATATATATATAAATACAATTCAATATAGTTTTACGAACGCTGTTAAACTATGGTTAAATATTATTGAGTTAGACAGAGACAGTATTCGGAGGATGGCATTGTGTCGTATGGAACTAGGTCGTATGAGTGAAATACTGTGACCCCTCTCTGGACTAAGGTCGCGGTCACAATATGAATATTCAAGCTTGTATCTGGAGCCAAGCTTAAGCTTATGCTCTGGGCTACTGTCTGTCTTGTCTTTATTACAGATTAGTCAAGCATATCGGTAATATGGTATATTAAATAAAAAAGTTAGAATGTATTGTTGTCATTATTAGAAGTAGGTAAGTGGTCGAATGAGCTGTTAATTAGTATAATATTATAAGGAGTCAGTTTAGATACTAGTCTAGTCTATACTTACCTCCGTTGTCAAAATTAACTTAAGAACTTCTAAATTGAGTTAGAGTTGAAAAAGGTAAAAAAAAAATTTTCTGCATCTAGTGCAAGTAACACGCCATATTTACTTACCTCGGATGTTAAAATCAATAAAGTTAATGTTGATAAAAAGTCGTGAGTTAATTAAAATAAAAAGTTTCAGTTTCGTTTGAAGCATATGATTGAGATTAAATAATCAAAAAATAATAATTATTATCTATTTTACATCTTAAGTTATCACTTAAATGTCATCTTTCTGTATTACATTTAACAGCTTTGTAATTGGGATAATATTTGTTTCTAAAATCTTTAGCTTTCCAACGGTATATTATATATCTATGTTACTCTTATATATTTAAAAGCCAATAATCACATCAAAAAATGTATTTTTTCTTTTCTCTTTTATTCAGTTATCAAATCCGTTCAAATTTTATATTTAGCCATTTTTCATCAATCCTAAAAATATTACACACACACACACACACACACACTCACACACACACACACACACACACACATATATATATATATATATATATATATATATATATATATATATATATATATATATATATATATATATTTTATTCTTATTTTTGTTTTTTTTTTATTTATTTATTTTTTTTGATCTACTAAATTAAGAAGACTTGAAGAAAGGAAAAAAAATCAATCAGAATGGAACATTATATTAAAGCCTATTAAATTTTACATCAATATAGCGAGTTTAATCAAAATCGTTCGTTTTTTAATAAATCGTAAAAATTTACAAACTGCATGATGTAAAGTAGCTCTTGATCAGCAAACTTTTATGAAAAAGTTACTGTAACATCTCGGGTCTATAGTTGTCTTAAACACTTAATTTTAGTTTCTCGCGACTTTTCGTTTTCATGCTTGACTTACCACACACAGAGAATTTTTGCGCGAGTTAATTATTTGTACACAGGGGACACTAAATCTTTTATTTCCGTTGAAAACTGGAATTAGAAATTTTTTTCGATCGCAATATTTTCCCTTTCTCTATATATTTTATGTAGTTAAGTGAAAGAAACTGATATCAAATGATACTACTTACTGGTATTACTCCAATACGTAATCTAAACTAGAAGGTCTCGATAGATCTTCTTTTCCGACACCTCGGATCATTCTCAGGAATGGAAGAGGAAGTAAGGATTTACACTAATAGGTTGGATTGGAAAAATGAGTTTGCTATGAAAATAATGGTATCTGTTTCGAGCAAATTCATAATTGAATTTATGAAATTAGAACATTCCTGTGGTACAATAATTATAAATAAAGTTTCAATTTTATTTTTTCAAGAGGAATTTTAATTCATTAGTTTTAATCAAGCTGAAGATAAAGTCAGAGCGGTTGAGGTTTCAAGCCTCTTATCAGCTAAAAAGCTTTGCTTTTCATTTTTTTTTTTATAATGTATTTATTTGTTCTTCGCTGATAAGAACTTCATTTCCAATGTTTTGTTTAATTTTAGTGGCTACGTTTTCAAGTTGATAGCGGTTTGAGATCTTATCGACTTTAAGTCCAGAGAATTTTTTTTTTTTTTTTTTTTTTTTTTTTTTTTTTTTTTTAAGAGTGATATTCAAAGTGAATTAATAAATTGTTATAAATTTTGATTGTACCCAAGTCAATTAAAAATAATTTAAGATACTTAAACAAAAACAAAAAAAAAAATGGTTTTTCATTGCTATTGTTTTGTTATTTTTGGCAGTTGAAATCCTGCCGTGCAATGAGGTGATCAGGCCTTGATCACGCTCAGCCGCCAGTTTTTTTGCTCAATTTTATTGGCTTCCCACTTTAAACAGGCTGGATCTTCCCCAGGAGGGTGTCTCCGTTCACTAGGGTCGCCCCCCGGCTGAATTAACAGAATAAACAATATTCTGCCACAGCCGGGATTCGAACCCAGGACCCAGAGAACAGTAGTCTAGTGGTCTATCCACTAGACCACGCTCCTCTGTTAGGATTTTTTTAAGTAATGGGACGTAAAATGTTTGATCCTGAGCCGAATGAATGTTTTGTACAGTGTGACTTTTGATTTCCTACGGGGGAGAGGGTAGGAGAGTAAACTCCTCAGTTATCCCGTCCTTCGGAGGGGACGTTAAATGGTGGTCCGAAGCCTGTGCGATGTTAGGTACCCATTGAACATCACTATAATTATTAAACCTGAATAGGCAAAATTTAGACTCGCACTGTAGCATCGTCATTCCGATTAGCCATGGTATCGTAAAGTGACGTTAAATGAATAAACAAACCCACATTAATTCGTTAGTTCAGCTTTTCGGTGAACTTCTTCCACATTTATCATTTCATGGAATAGATAGATAAGTTTAATCTATCTGAGATTTTAAAGAAAAAAAAAAATCTCCCTTCTCGGCGACCGATAAAATTGTGTTGGGGTACAATTTTTGTAGAAGTTGAGCCCATAGACAACTGTTTTAAAATTATCTAGAACAATCATTTAGTTAAATCCGACTTTCATCACTTACCTTGTTAGTTTATAGAACTTTGTATAGAAAATGATTTGTTCTATAATCTTTAGCTTTCCATCCATGATGATGATGTTTGGAACTCGACAGAAATCCAGTCAATAATTTTCGCTTTCTCGTGGATTAAATACGATTATTCCTGCAAAAAATCTTTTTATACTGAATCTATGGGAAATTTTGTTGTCTACATTTTTATAAATATATCTATGAATAAAAAAATGCATTGGGAATGAGCTAGAGGACAAAACTAAAAAAAAGTTTCAATTTCAATTTTTTGTCAATTTTTTACCCTTTTTCAAGATGGCGGACGACACAAAAAGGTGGGGATGACATAAACTTGGATTAAGCGCAGCCTAATGGTCCTAAACAATATTAAAAAAATAAAATAAATTGATGCACCTTTTGTAAGATGAACCCTCCTTTTTAACTTCTATTGACCGGACTAAGATTAAATACAGGAAAAGATTTTTGTTTAATCCGTTCTTTGGAGGCATCATAATTCCCAAACATATGCGATGTCAGGTATTCGTTAAGGTCGCTATCCTAAGTAAACTTGGGTACGCAAAATTATGGACTCCCATTGTAGCATCGTCCGATAAGTCACAGTAGCATAAAGGGACGTTAAATATATAAACAATGGAAGATTATTACTTTTAACTTCTATGATTACTGATTTAACATTGGTTTTTGGGAACATATAGCAATACTGTATTTTCCCGGAGTATTTCCACTACATAGAAGTACGGCATCAAATCCATCTGCATTTTTTTGCATCACGATTTTCCGGCCACGTCTTTTAATGATGTTCCATATTCATTGTTTCTTCTCTCTTAGATTTGTTTCTTTTGTATTCAATGGTCATTCCATATAGGAGTGATCAGTTCAGTAGATCTTTTCTTTTTTTGTATTGATTTTTATAACTATATATATATATATATTATATACAACAAATAAAAGGGCTAAAATTACAAATATAGGCATGAAATAGTTTTATGAAGAAGAAACCCAGTGGTACCACTTATGGTTAGGTAATACTGCAATGTTTATTTTTTTAGCTGGTCTCGAGGCCACCGTCTTTTCAAGCGCCTCGGTGGATTATCGAGACGAGAGTTTACAGACAAGCGGGTTTGTGTGGGCTGGTAGTTTGGATTAAATAAGGTTCACCAGAAGTGATTTAATACTTTTATTAAAAAATTACCTGTTTTTTTCTCCTGAATTAATAAGGTAAGGTTTTTTTTTTGTTTGTTCACTTAAACATTGAAAAAAAAACTGAATATAAAAGAATTGAATTGTATACTTGTTTTCCAAAATAGTTTGTATTTGCAATATGCAGGATGTTTTTAGAAATCTATTAGGTTGTTTCTCATGAAATGTCCGTTTTTATAGTTTCTGAAATACATAAAGGACTTTGCAGGTCTCTGTTGTTTTCTTCCGAGTGTTTACATATTTAAAGTAAACAGTTACTAATCCTCTACCTTTGTATTATAAACATTAGCTTACCAATCAATTACCCACTTTTTAGTATGCCTCAAAATATGAACATGGAAGCGATTTTCTAGTAATATTTTTGTACGAGTTTAAACTCGGCCATTCAGTAGCTGAGGCCGCTAGAAATATTTGCAAGGCGTTTGGGGAAGGGAATTTTAATGAACGGACCATTCGCTGTTGGTTTGCTAAGTTTTCAGCTGGGGATACCGACTTGGAAAACTTGCCCCGAGGAAGACCACCGTCCGTAATAGACAACGATGTCCTCAAACATACAGTAGAAGGAAACCCCTACCAGTTAAAGGACTCTCAGCACAACTAAATGCAAGTGCATCTACCTTTTCCAGACATTTAAAGTGTATTGGGAATGTAAAAAAGCTCGATACATGGGTACCTCATGATCTCACTGAGCGGCAGCAAGACCCCATGTTTCAAAACATACCGTGCAAAAATTGAAAGAACTGGGTTACGAAGTTCTTCCGCACCCACCATATTCTTCCGACTTGTCTCCAACAGATTATCAACTGTTCAGGAATTTAGACAACTTCGTCAAAGGAAAACTTTTTGAAAATGACGATCAAGTGAAAAGTGCGTTTTCAGATTTTGTTTGAAGTGAGTTTTCAGTTCTGGGATAAAAAAGTTGGTGTCACGTTGAGAAAAATGTGTAGAAAAAGAAGGTAAATACTTCGAATAAAATTATCTTGTTTTCATATCGTATTTTTAATAAAAATCCTTTACCTTGAAAACGGACATTTCATGTGACACAACCCAATATATTCCCTTATATACTCAATCGCGGAATGTTTTATATAGGCTATTATTGGGTTCAAAACGATCAAAAAGACAATGTAAAAACGAAAATAAAGAAAACAATAAATTAACGCTAATACTCGTATATTATGGAAGTTAGCTGCTTTTGCTGTATTATAGGAAAAATAGTACCTTTCATGTATGCTGCTGTGGCTAATCGGACGGTGCTACAATGGGAGTCCTAAATTTTGTCTATCCAGGTTTAATTAGGATAGGGATCTTTAACGAGTACCTTGCATCGCACAGGCTTCGGACCACCATTTAACGTCCCCTCCGAAGGACGGCATAACTAAGGATTTTACTCCCCTCCCCTCTCCCCCATGGAAAAACAAAAGTCACACTGTACAAAACATTAATTCGCCCAGTCCTTACGTATGGAGCGGAGACATGGACCATGGCAAAGGAGATGTATTAGAGATTGGCCGCATTTGAGCGAAAGATGCCTAGAAAGATTTTTTGAAAAACTGATTTTCCAATCATCCACCATGCGCCCTGATGATGACCAAAGGGGGGTCGAAACGTTGGCAAACAATAAGTAGGTGAAACTATTAAGTTGTTTCATTTCATGACCGTCACCCGGACTAATTCCTTCAAGAAAAATGAAGAGGTTTACAACCTCTTTGGAGAGCCTGACGTTGTTAGCGTAATCAAGCGACATCGCCTAAGATGGGCTGGACATGTGGCCAGGATGGAGGAAAATTGAACTCCTAAAAGATTATTGACGGGGATAGTCCATGGCCGGAGGAGAGTTGGCCGCCCCCGCCTTCGATGGACTGAATGTGTGGCCGCTGATCTCCTCACATCCGCGGCCACACATTCAGCGGATGTGAGGAGTTTAGGAGTCCACAACTGGATGGCTGCAGCACAGGACAGAAACTTCTGGAGTTTGCTGGTTGAGGAGGCCCGGACGCGTCAACGTGTTGTAGCGCCATACCAATAATAATTAAAAAATGACGGGGGCTACCTGTGTGTTTGAACCCGAGGCCTTTGGCATAGGAGGCTGTTATGCTAACCACCATGCTACAGGTAACCCCCGGATATAGTACGTTTTGGAAGGAAATAAAAGGAAAGGTTATATCTGTTTGCAAAGATTATGGTATGTTTTGGAAGGAAATGTTTTAAGTACTTTTTGGAATGAAATGAAATGTGGATTTGTTACCCTTTGAAATGAACTGAAATTTTCAAATACGTTCTTACATGATTTACACGGTTTTCAGATAAAACCTGATGATGGTATCACTGAAACACAGGTGTCCTTCTACCCTTAATATGCTGCAAAAGTATTTTTATTTTTGATAATTATTATTGCGGTGTTGACAGGCATAGCACAAAATCACATAGTCCACTATCTCCTCCACCCATCTACCTCTGCACTTCCATCGCTTCCGGTCGTGGCAGATCCGATCTCACCGCGAGGTCCTGATGTGTTTCCATAGATCGAGGGGAAATTCGATATTAGGTCAGAGATAGGGTTTGAATTTCCTTCTTTTTGTCCTGGCCCGACACAGAGGATGCATTGTGTCGTGTTGTCGAGGGTTGGAGTGTCATTTGGTCATAGCAATCACTATCTCCCGGCTGGGAAATGAATCCATCAGAATCTACTTTACGGTCCATCTTCCGGTAATTAGGAAGGCGATTCATAAGGTAAAAGTGTATTTCAAGTTCTTAATTTTTTTACTATCACATACATATATGTATATATGTAATTAGAGATGGGCAAATATTCACGAAAAAAGGTACGAGTACTATACTTAAATAATCAACCAGTCGAATTACAGAGAATACTTTTCACTAATTTGCTTCTGTCCATTTATTTAGACCATCTAGTTTCATATTATCGATTTTGAAATCGATTATTTTTAAACTATTGAGTACAACACTAGTACTTTTTTGCGATTATTTGCCCATCTCTATATGTAATTTATTCAATTTTTCACCTACACGTTTTAGGGTTAAAATTTCACATTTAAGACCGCTATACGCCCGAGATGTTAGATCTTTTGTGTATCAGCTACTTTATACTATAATTTTTTCCAAATTTCTCAAAACGCGCTTAAATGATTTTGGATACATTTTCTGAATTTAATGGAATTTAATCTCATATAGGTTTTTATCCAGATCGAAATAGTCTGGCATGGTTTCAATGCCGAATTTATTATATTTTTTTCTACTAAAGTACTTTTTTCTTCTCATCTTTTTAGGATTGATAAAAAAAAAAGAAGCTAAATATACAAATTGAACGAATTTGATAACCAACTAAAGGAAAAAAAGAGCAAATATATTTTTTTAAAGAATTTTTTTGTATTCCAAACACAAGAATAGTAATATTGACGTTTAATATACCGTTGGAAAGCTTAAGATTTTAACAAAAATATTATCTTATACCCAAGCTTGTAAAAGTTTATATAGTGATAAATATCAGATGAAACTGACTATTTTAGATAATAATATAATAGATTTTTCAATAAAACACATGTTTCTATTGAAACTCAAGGTAATTCATTCTTTAAGTTCTGTCAGGCCATTTCAATCAGAATGTAACTTACATGATACGAAAGCCCGTTAAACTTTACATCGATTCAGCGAGTTTAATCAAAATCGATACAGTTGCTATTGAGAAAATCGTAAAAAGGTGCAAAATTCATGATATAAAGTATTACTTTCAGTAAGACTATTTTGTTGAAATAGTTTTTGTAACATCACGAGCGTATATTTGTCTTAAATATAAAATTTCCTTATCGTTTTCGTGCTAGACTTACCACACACACACACACACTCATAAATACGGACGGACACATTTTCGCGGGACTTGATCATTTGGACACAAGGGCCCTAAAACGTGTATTCTGTTAAGAACTGGAATTAGAAAATTTTCTTGATCGCATTACTTCCTTTAATAATATATTTCATATATAGGTAAGTGAAAGTAATATTTATGTATATTAAATATCGAATGGAAAGTCCTAATTAATCATCAAATTATGAAATATCAATTTTTTTTTTTTTTTTTATCACACTGGAATGATTTTTTGGTCGGATTGAGGAAAGGTTTATTTGAGTTGGAGCTTTTGTTTTATGAGATTGTCTCTCGCAAACTAAAACCCCCAAAGTCGTTAATTAGAAGAGATTTAATTAAAGTTGCAAACAGTTTAAACAGTCCATGTGTTTTCGAGCACTTGTACAATATATAGAGCTACGGTGTGTTTTCAATTTGAAAGCCAGCCTTGGACAGGAATATTTATTCTCCAATATTCTGGTATTTCAGTAATGATTTGTTATTTTCTATTAGTCAGCTTTATAACTAATATGATATTTTTTTTTTTTTTTTTTTTATGTATCGGGTTTAACAGCAATAGATATTCACTACAATTAAAACATTTTTAAATATATTTACTAATTTCTTTAGGAACATAAAACGATTTTGTATAGCAATCAAAACAGTATATATCATTTTACTTTCACTTACCTATATATGAAATATATAGTGAGGGAAAGTATTGCGATCGTGAAAATTTTCTAATACCAGTTTTCAACGGAAATACACGTTTTAGGGTCCCCTCAGCCCAAATGACCAAGCTCTGGAAAAAGGTCTGTGTGTGTTATCAGTCTTATCAGTGTGTCGCAAAAGCGGAAAGTTGTACGGAACTGAAATTTCATATTTAAGACAACTATACGCCCGAGATGTTTACATAAACGTTTTCATCAAAATTGACCACCCAGAAGAGCCACTTTATTGAATACATTTTCTCAAAAACGGCTCTAACGATTTTTATTGAATTGATTTTATTTTAAATATAAATTTTATATCGATGTAAAATTTAATGGGCATTAATATGGCGTAGGTTTTATTCTGATTAAAATAGTCTGACAGGGCTTAAATGCTAATATTTTAAATTTCTTCTTCTACCTTTAATTATGTAGATATTATAAACATAACCATATCATCTTTTCAGCATTGATAAAAAATAGGTAAATATATAAGTTGAACGGATTCGATATCCAACTAAACGATAAAACTGAAAAAATATTTTTTTAATCCAATTTTTGGTTTTTAAACATACGAAGTAATATACATGTATAGTATTTTGTTAAAAGCTAAAGATTTCAGAAAAAAATATTATCTTAAACTCAATGTTAAAAAAGTTATGAAAAGCCAATAAAACTAACTGATTATTTTAGATAATAATATATAATAAAACAAATGTTTCAATAGAAATTCAATTTAATCAGTTCTTTAATGTTTCAATTATTTTTATGTATAACTGTAAAATTTGAAAATTCTTTAATCGATTTTTAAAAAGGAGGTTAGTGAAAGTCGTGTGTTGTCCTCACCGGGTTTTTTTTCTTTTCAATATATAAATTTCTGTGAATTTCACAGACTCCTTCTAAAACTACACGTTGGATTTTGGTACTGTTATCCTAGGTTTCATAAATAAAAGGCATTACAATTAATTTTACTTTAGAAGGAAAAATTAAATTTTCTGTTATCTGTTCATTAATTAACATAATTATTTCTATGTTTATATTATTTCATGAAAAGAGATGTTTAAGCTAAATTTGATTACCGTGGAAACTTAATTAAACTTATAAAATGGATTTTAATGTCGCTTGGTTTCCGCTATCTCCTTAACCGCGAGACGGGTTTTGATAATGTTTTCTCTTGGTTTTGGGAATTATTTCCTGAACGTTTGATAGTTAAATACCTTGAAATTGACTTTTTCTTTAGATGGGAAAATTAAGTTTTTCTGTAATAAAGGAAACAAAAATCTATTATTAAAAACTATTGTTCTCTAATAAACTGATATCCCTAAGAGATAAAAACAGTGCTTTCTTACCTAAATGACTGTACATTCAAATAGTACTCGTTCGCATCAGGAATGGGATACTTCTTATAGATAAGATGATATAGCCGTTAGACTTATCAGCCAAAAGGAGTGATGAGGGTAGCAAGAGCTCCTACCACCAGATTTTTTTCTTTCTCTATTGTCTCCTCTTGGGTAGAGAGGATGGAGGAGATGGAAGGGACCACCATAACTTCCTTTTTTTAAAACTTAAACCTTAATAAAACCCATAGTATGAATCAGAAAAAAATATTTGTTTTCTATAATATAGGTAAATGACCTTAAGATTTGTTTTAATAAGTTCTATGTATCAAATCAGGTAGGTGACTTCCCATTCTCCATACACTATTTCTGCCTTTTACCATGTCTCTTGTCAGGAAATCATGCTTTATGTTGGTAATTTCTTCCCAGATGTTGGATAAAGAACAGTAAATAATAAAGGTGTATAATATAACGTCGAAAAGCTAAAGACTTTTATTAAAAAATTAATTAAACCTCTCTTACTTGTAATCCATATAAAAAACTATAACGACTAGAAAATGCTCGCCGCTTTGGGTTACTTTAACACTTACTACACTTACGAAAATTTGACATAACTAAAAAAACTACATCTACGTGAATATCAAATGGCCTATCTACACTTACGAAATTGATGTTTAGGGCTCTACGAAATCATCGAATTCTTTTCGTATCTAATCCTTACAATAAAAAATCCTCAACGCTCTATACTTTGTCACTAATAAACTCATCCTTAAAGAACTTAATGTTTCCTATGTTACTGATTTGGTCTGGACCAGGTATCAATCCTTTCATGACAAACTTCACTCCCACTCTAGCTAACTAGTTTCAATCCTTGCTTCCTCGTCGTTTCCTGATAATCCTCCGAGGCCTCTGTGAAGAGGATCGCTGCTTAAAATATTTTTCGCGTTCTGCTAATGGGTAGTTTCTCTAATGTATCATGCATTTTTCAATACTTTCCTCTAGAGAGAAAATACTTTATTTATAAAGTAGTGCTGCCCAACTATATTGGGTTGCTCACAACACAGCATATTACAAATTCATCAGAAATATGTTTTAAAGTAATTACAAGTTTTTTTTCGATCAATTGCAAAGGTTCATTATTGAAATTAACAATTTTCGGGTGTCACGCGCACCTGAATTTTATTTACTCTCAGCCAATGAAAACATAAAGGTGAACGAACCTTGGAATCCAATCAGACAATCGCTTTATAAATAAATAGACCTCCTTGGGGACCGTACACCTCGGAGGGACAGATGTGCTCAGTGGCAGGCAAAAAGCTAACATGTGTCGTCCCTTCAGTCCAAACCACTCTCCGAGGGTCTCCGGCCAAATGTCCATTATATTTCCACCTCCAAACAATCTAATACTACTACAGCGAAAAACAGCTTGATTACAGCTTCTCTGTATCGCACTTCATTTTATTCCGTGATTTTTCACTAATTTTTTAGATATTATTTTGATAATTCCTCGCAGAAATGGATCCTTATTGTTTCGGCTTAGGTCTAAAGTGCAAATTTTGAGATCGATGTATTTCTTTTTTTGGTGGTCGATTTGTTTGAACGAAAATTCTTTGCAAGTTTTTCTGGCGTTTTCTTCCAACAAAGCTCGCAGAACATCAAGTGAAAAAGTCATTTCAAGACATTCTCTATCTTTTATGCTGAAGTCTCCCTCTAGAAATGTTTCGAAACAGCGTTGCACTCACTAATAATGTCCTCGACACACACACTTCTTTGATGTTTCTGGTAATTTGGGTCCGTTCCGACCGAATTTAAATCTTAAATTTAATTTAAATATACCACAATACACTAAAACGGTCTATTTTAAATTGAATTATTTGAGAAAATCGTATTAACTATCTCATCAGTGTAAGTGAACTAACATTTTATTTTGCTTTTAATGCTAAACTAAGAAATGTTTTCGTCGTTAGTAAAGTTTTGTGAAATTCCACAAACTCTCCAAATTTATTTTATATAAATAAGTATTTGAATTTTGTAGGGAATTTCGATATATACCTTAGTAAAAACGAACTAAAAATAAATATATCATTAAAGTAGTATCAGCACTTTTTTTTTTAATTTATTTATTTAATTATATTAAATCCTGCCTTGGTAAAGACATGGATATCGTATCTGAGCTTAATCCACAAGATATAAAACCTTGACTGTATACTTTTTACTACTTTTTTTCATTATTTATTCATTCAATGTTACTTTTATGCTGCTGTGTCTAATCGGACGATGCTACAGTGGGAGTCATAAATTTTGCCTATAATGGTTTAATTAGGATAGGGATCTTTAATGAGGACCTGACATCGCACAGGCTCTAGACCACTATTTTACGACCCCTCCGAAGTACGGTATAACTTTTTTTATTTTTATTTAAATAGTGCTTTATTGAGAAATAATACATTCTGCCGCTATCTAGGACAATGAGCATTAGAGCTAAAATAATTCATTCATTCCATATGTTCAAAGTAAAACAAGCAAAAAATAAAATAAAATAAGTTAACCTAAATCACAAATGAAAAACAAAATTATTAAAAAAAAAAATTAAATGAAATAAAATAAAATTATTATAGTCATGGCCACATTCATACCTATTTACAATATTTACATACTGCCCCTGGGAACTCTGCATCCAGAAATGGATGCCGAGGCACAATGTCAGGAGATCCCAGCGCCTCTCAGTCAGCCGCATCTACCAATCTAGTCAGTGGAGACTGAGTGAGGGCGCTAGAGCCACACACTCTCAGGCCGGTATAACTAAGGATTTTTTTCTTTCCTTTCTTAAAAAATCTTAAGGTCATATTCCGGGTTTGAACATATTTATGTGACGACGTTTCGGCCTGTATTTTTTATCTTCATAAGGGTGACTAGCTGAAGCAAAGTCCAAGCAGTCTTACATAATATTAAGTATTGCTGATATTAAAATATGAAGATTGGAACAAATAACTATTGGAGCAGCAAAATATTCATCTCTATTCCCCTTTTGTTAAATTTAAAACTATGTTGCTTCCGTTTTTCGTGATAAAGCCAGAAATTTAAAAGTAATACACTTATGCATAGAAATTTTGAGATGAGAAACTGGATAAAAATGCAAGATATGAAAGTAATTTGAAGTTGTGCCAACCGATTGCCGTTACAAATTTATTTCGAATTGAGTTTGTTTTCTTCTTAAGCCAGCTGCCTTCTATTTCTTCCGATTTAACATTTTGAATAATATTAAACAAAAGTTTATTGAGATTATTCAAGTCAAATCGTTGCATTATTCGTATAACAGAGTCGCAGTATTGTTTGATGTGTCATCCTTGCAATCCGAAAATCCTTCTAAATGTCCCTTATTTTGTAACTAATAAAATAAACCACAAAGACCTGAACCGTTGGTCTTAGACTGATCCCGAAATCCGTTTAATTGCAAACTACCATTCCACTCCTCCGAAACTCTTATCTCCATATTTTCCTTATAATCCACCGAGGTGACTGAAAAGAAGTGGCCTCGAGACCTAGTGATATAAATAAACATTGTGCTACAACTGGGTAGTTTTATCAAACGCCTGAATGATCAATGATCACATTTACTTAATGTATATATAGATATTTGTAAATATCGTTAAAAATAATAATGATAGACTTATGATGTTTATCGCTAAATACTAAACACAACACGCTAATTTAAGCAACCACATTATATGCCACCGAATCATTAACCCTTAACAGGAAAACCGACATGAAAAATCTGAAGAAGGAAGAAAGAAAAATAGTTAGGAAAATTCTGGGACCAAGATAGACCCAAAATGGATATCGATTACAGAAGACGTCTAACATAAAAGAATATTATAACCTCTATTACTATTAACTATTATAACCTCTCTCTTTTCCAATAACACATGTTCATAAGTTTATAGGCTTACAAAAACTTTTATTAACTTGTACGATTTATTTATTGGATATTAACTTTTCATCATAATCTTGCGCTTTTCAACGGTATATAATACTTCTATATAAGTAATATTAATAATAATTGGCTTACCGATGCCGAAGGTTCAATGCCGATACCGCCAAATGTTGACTACAAATTCAATGATCACGGTTGAAGCCCAAGACCCGAAGATCAGCCTTAACACAATCCTCCCATCGACGTTTCGGCCTACCTACCAGTCGGTTCAGCGAATACCAACTTTCTCGAAATCCGTTCCCCATTGAGCCCAACAACTTTGCACGCCTATTTGAGTCACCTCGATGCTATCAACTCTATTATACTCACAGGGTACAAACTCCCCTTCTTAACTCCCCAGTGGCCTAATCTCTCTTTAGACCAGATATTTTATGTAGAACCGTATTCTCGAAAATTTTAAGACGTTTATTCATCCTTCAATGTAAGCGGCACGCTTCACATCCCTATAGAACCGTCGAAACATTTTTTTATAACTTCTATCCTTTATGTTTCTAGATAGAAGCCGCGAGCTATGCAATTCCGCAACTAAATAATAACATGCATTTCTCGCCTTTAATCGCAACTTTTTTCCTCTCGTATTCCGGTTATTTCTAGTTATAATAGAACCTGAATACTCAAATTTCCCTACGCGTTTAAACGCATATCCTGATGAATAAATATCACCAAGATCGTCACAGCTTCTGCTATTAATCATATATTTTGTCTTATCCGTCTATCTCTTTACTGGTTTTCATTAAACGTACTTGTATTCGTTTAATTTCCACATCTTTGCCATATAAATACTATTAAAAAAAAAAAAAAAATCCAAAACGTTATGTAAATGAGCTGTTTTCTCCGTAAAACACCCATTTTCAGTAACTCCAAACTATCAGCTGTGTAATTGACAAAGAAAAAGTAAACAAAAGTAGAAAAAAATGTGTTTTATATTTAATCTAAATACTGCGTTAATTTCAGAGCACCCTTTATTTATTTGTGATCTATATCATATTGCCGTTCGAAGAAAGAATTGCCTTATGATTTAGCTTGGCCCAACGCCATTTAACTATACAATAACATCTCTAAATGTTCGCCCGCGTTCATCAACTTTATGAGTGCCTGTTTTTGTTCGACTTAAGATGTATTAATCTTAAAGAGAACGTCGTGTTTTTTAAATAACAAATGACCTCAGCTTAAAAATAAATCTGAACGACAACAAAGCGAATATGTTTTGTAATTTATTGCTCGATTATTATTATAAATTAGCAGATTAACTTATAGCGTCACCAATAAATTGAATTTCGACTATTTTTAGACGGAGTTTGCTTCTTGGAAGTTTAAATTGTCCTTGTACAGCGTCTGATTTATTTATATATGTATGAAAATAAAGTTGATTGTTTTCTATTTTTACATGATGATTCATGAAATTTGAATTTGAAATTTTTTAAACTCTTTATATATATATATATATATATATATATATATATATATATATATATATATATATATATAAAGAAGTAATTTCGGTAATTTAAATTTTACGAAGCTCCAACCCCCTAAAATCTTCTTGAATTCAATTATCCATTTTGAATTACTGTTTTTGGTGTGCTTGAGGTTCCCTATACATATAATATATATATATATATATATATATATATATATATATATAATATATATATACACTTACATACATACATATGTGTGTTAAATTTGCTGCCTACACTGTAGCAACCTTTTAATAGACATTTATTTATATGATTTATAGGAGGTTACAATTGGTTATGCTTATGTTTAAAAGTGTTAGTTTCGTTCAGTTATATTAGGGGTACTCACTAGGTTTGCTATAGCATGCTATTTGTGCTATTGTGCTAAACCCATCAATTTTATACAGGAAATAACTGTAGAAACTCGACGGGCTTAGCAATATAACAACAAATAGCATGCTGTAGCAAACTTAGTGAGTACCCCTATTGTTTCCTTTTACCATTTATTGAACAGCGTGTAATTTACACTAATTTAAATTAAACTAATTCCATTACTGGTAATAGTTGTATTCTTTTGTCTATTTAGTTATGTTTACATTTAATTTAAATTAATGTATATCGTAAACTATTACAGAGAATAAAATCATGTTTGAACAACCTTACATATATATAAACACACACCTACATATATATATATATATATATATATATATATATATATATATATATATATATATATATATATATATATATATATATATAAAATCTCGAACAGAGCTCTGTATATACTCGTATTTTAACAGACCCTCTAAATTAAATACCCTTATTTAGCCCTATATGTAGAACAAACAATAAATGTATACGAATCTGTGAAAATAACCCATACAATAATAAAACTAAAACCATGGGTTCAAAATTGGTAGTACTTCTTTATAATATTTACATTACCAAGCTTAAGCAATGCTTTTTCAAATGTTTAACTAACCAAAATCATCTTAGTATAAGACGGTATTTATTTAAACGAGCAAAACGTATATTTTACTATAAGGTACATTTGTTTTAGTTTTTTTAATTTTTCAAGTTGATGATTTTTTTATATATTATTTTTTCTTTTCTTTATTAATGTGTTTATATCCCATGTTCTACGTTATTATTTGGTTACTTATGAGACTGGTACATTATTATGTATGTTTAGTGTATTATATTATATTCCGCAATTATGATTAATAAAAAATATATTAGTAGATTGACATAATTGATTAGTAACACTATTAACAGTCCATAACAAACATCGATAATATATGTATACCAAATTAAAGAAAATACAAATTTCAGCTGTAAATTTATTCAAGTGATTTTTGGTATTTAATATTGATTTATTTTACAGAAGTGCACTCAATCGCATTCAATTTCCTGTTTGATATTTATTTAGTATTTTGTTTGGAATCTTCCGGTGACAATACAGTTTGGGATTTTCAATTAATAATAACAGTTTATTTGTTTTGATTATTTGTTTGCGATATTTACGTTACATATTATATTTTACATTCGGAATATAATTGAGAATTTATTTTTGTTTTACCCTTAATCAGTCCATTATTTATCATTTCATATTTTTTATTTTATTTTTTGATTTGAGCCTATGAGTTCCAAAAGATACTATTTCCATTTTAGACAATTTTAAAGGATAGAAAAGAAATCTGCCATTTATTTATTACTGGGCCAATTTACTTGATTCTTTTTTTTTATTAAGATCTAAAGTTGATTTTTTACTGTATTAAAAACTTATTTTTCCAAACTATTGCACTTTTCACTTGAGTTTTCAACAATGTAACATGATATAGTACTTTTTGGAATAAAACGTACCTTTTCCCCTGAATTCTGTTTCTTTCCCCCGAGGAAAAGCTTATCATTATTATTGTAAGCCTGGAATAAAACAGCGTTTTACCTTAATCAACTAACCAGTTTAAAAAAAATAATAGAATTTAGTTTAACTCCATTTATTAATTTTTTTAAATGGATCTTTTTAAATATATTTTTCATATATTTAAGTACCACTTTACAAAATGGCTTATTCAGCACTTCCTATTAAACAGGGGAATTAGTAATTCTTCAAGGTTCTCAAAACCAATTAAAAATAATTACTTATAGAATGTTATTTTTTCAAGAGTGGATTTCTCCGATTTAACTAGCTTCTTCTGAAAACGAAAAAGCTGGAGTTGAAGTTGACATTTCAAAGTTCAACCTAAAAAGAGGCAAAAAGACGGTGAAGAAAAGGTTGAGACTTGGCATCAGATAAAAGCTCTTTAACTCATTTGAGTTTGAGAAGAA
Organism: Piezodorus guildinii; assembly: GCA_023052935.1. Taxonomy (NCBI): domain Eukaryota; kingdom Metazoa; phylum Arthropoda; class Insecta; order Hemiptera; family Pentatomidae; genus Piezodorus; species Piezodorus guildinii. The sequence continues at coordinate 93,220,326 of CM041294.1, forward strand.
GGGTCTTTGAAGGATTTCCAAAACCTTTTGTAATTCTCCGGATTACTTTAATTGATTTTTGGATGAGGAAGATGGTTGGGGGTGCGGTCATAAATTAAAAACACACAATTAAAAATAAGCGTTATTTTAAACTGGGAAACATCACTTCTGTAGGCAAAGCTTTCACGTCGTCACGTAAGTAATTTTTCTTATTGATAAGGGTCTTTTTTCATCGCCCATTTCTTTCTCCCCCTTTCCATACTCATATCTTTCTCCGTTACATATCCTGACATATAATTATTAGTTTAATATTACATTATTTTAAAATTTAAATTATTATTTTTTATTCATACTGTTTCTCTTTTGTAATGACTATTTTTTTATATATTACCTATACTCTTAACTATGTTTTTAATATATTACCGTCATATATCAACTCAAAATTGTTAATATTTAAAATTTTAATTGTTCACATATTTTTCCTTTATCATTTTTTTTTTTTTCATTTACTTAGTCTCTATTTATATATTCTCATTACAATATTATCATCTCAATTATGTCTACTTCCATACTTTATAACTATCATCTTAATTTTGTTTATTTCCATACTTTATAACTGTCACCTTATTTCCATACTTTATAATTGTCATCTTATTATCATTTTACATTTAATATTATTTATGTTCCCATAATTTATTACTGTCATATTATTATTATATACCTAACGCATTATTAAGTCTATAATTACATTGGTTGTTATCTTGTTTCTTTTAGCCCTGATGAAGGCCCACATTGTAGGCCGAAACGTCGGCACATAATTAAAATAACGCTTATTTTTAATTGTGTGTTTTTAATTTATGACCGCACCCCCAACCATCTTCCTCATCTAATTTCTCTACGGTCAACAAAACTCCATCATTAATTGATTTTTAATCTTTAATGTATTATAATTATTAATTATAGGTTATTATTGTTTGGGAAAATAATTAACGTAACACTTAATAATTATAGGCTTAACGAAACCTAATATAATTGAAAAGATGTTTTACATGACCTTATCCTTGCTTGATGATATTGGGTTGTAAAAAAAATTCATCGCGTTTTTCAGTATTTCAATTTAAACTTATCTTTGTTTATGAAATATTGTTTACTTGGTCAATAATGTTTAAATGTTCTAAAAAAAGATTAGTTAAGGTGATTTTATGTCCCAGTTTCAATCGATATTCCTTATCTTTAAGTGGTGTTTTGCTTGCTCAAAATGTAAGAGAAAAAAATTCATTTTTGTCATTTAAAGTTATTTCCGAAAAGGGAAATCCGCTGCAAAGACGATTAAAAAATAATTTGTAGTGTGTATCACAAAGATGCCTTAGGAGAAAGTACCGTTTGCTTGGTTCGAAGCCGGAAATTTTAGCTTGGAAGACTCAAAGCGTTTGGGTCGTCTTTCAACTGTTGATGACCAAATTCAAGCAATAAGTCTGAAAAATAACAACATGTAATTAATCAAAGTGTTTCATTTATAATCAATTAAAAATATTTACAAGAAAATTATTTTAGACATCAATGTGTTTTTTCTACCTTGAACATAATAGGCTCTACCCGATATCATCCACTTTTGCTTATTTTTAATTCTACAATTCACCGTTTTCGGCTACTTCAAAACTTACTAGACGTACGCTCAAACCTTCCATTTAATAACAAGAGGCTCATCTACATGACTATTATAAGACCAACATGTACTTACTGGGTTGAGCTTCGGGGCTCTACTAAACCATCGAATCCCTCTCGTATCCAATCCCTACAATCCAAAATCCTTCGAAAAATTCTCAACACTCCTTATTTTGTCACGAATAAGCTCATCCATAAAGACCTTAATGTAACATACGAGTATGTTGCTTATTTAGCACGAACCAGGTATCAATCATTCCATGTAAAATTCCATTCCCACTCTAATCCACTTGTTTCGATCCGTCCTTTCTCTTCGATTCCTGACAATTCTCCGAAGCGTTTAAAAAGCTCCGGGATCTTCTGGTTTAGAATATTTTTAGGCTGCTGATAATGGGTAGTGTATTTACATATATTTCATGTCATTTTACGATTTGTTCATCACATTTACTTTATGTAGTCTAATGCATGTTTATTTAACGTCACTTTATGCTACTGTGGGTAATCGGACAATGCTACAGTGGGAGTCCTCAATCGCGCCTATCCAGGTTTAATTAGGATCGGGATCTTTGACGAGTACCTGACATCGCACAGGCCCGAAACCACCTTTTTACGTCCCCTCCAAAGGACGGCATCACAAAAGATTTTTTACTCCCATTAAAAAACTCTAGGACCACCTGCAGGTTTGAACCCGTGACGTTAAGCATAGAAGGTTGTTATGCTAGCCACCCTGCTACAGGTGATCCCAATAAAAATATATTTTTTTAAAATTTACTATTGTTTGCCTGGAAGCAATCTCTTTGGGGACTACGATTTACGATTACACGTAATGATGATAGAGTAGGTTTGTCACTCCTTACGTCTTTTTGTGTGAGTTGCCTCCAGTCGACTGGCCGGTCTCTCACTCTTGAGGGTTGTGAGTCAATCTCCTATCAGACTCTTCCGACTACTTACAGGTTTAATGACCGCCTTGGGCGTTGCTCTAGCCATAAATATAAAAAAGAAATAAAATTAATTCCTTGCCCGAAGCTTAGCGTAAGATACAGATGAGATTTGGCAGCTAGTTGCTGGCGCGCGTCCCTTCTTCAGTTATTTATAAGGCTGGGATCTTGGGACTCTCTCTGTGTCTCAACCGCTCATCTTCACTACATCAAATAGCTTTCATAATTTACTGGAAAATTTCCGTGCGTGCATCACATCGCTTTCTCTACATAAAGAGGAAAAGGAACTTATATTTTATGGGGAAATCCCAATTATATAATTTATTTTTAACTATATTCCTTAACGAAGAAACAAAAAAAATACATTCACTTACCTATATATGAACGATTTAGGTAAGATATTGCGATTGTGAAATTTGTCGAATTTCATTTTTTAACGGAAATACACATTTTATGGGCCCCCAAATACAAATAACCAAGTCCCGCAAAAAAGTCTTGTGTGTGCTAAGTCTAACAAGACAATATAGTTATTTTTGTAGAATATACTGAATTAAAGGTACTTTAGAGGAAGAACTTTAAAATAGCGGCATTTAAGCCCTTTTAGACTTTTTCAATCAGAAGGAAACCTACATGATATTAAAGCCCATTAAATTTTACATCGATATAGCGAGTTATAGAAAAACGGTAGAGCCGTTTTGGGAGAAAATCGTAAAAAGGTGCTAAATGCATGGTATAAAGTAGATCTTCCGGTCAGCTGATTTTAATGAAAATAATTCTGTAACATTTCGGACGTATAGTTGTCTTAAGTATGAAATTTCAGTTTTATAGGACTTTTCGTTTTCGCCAGGGAGTTACCACACACACACACACAGACCTTTTTGCGGGATTTGGTCATTTGGGCTCAGGAGACCCTTAAACGTGTATTTCCGTCGAAAACTGGCATTCCAAAATTTTCACGATCGCAATACTTTCCCTTACTATATATTTCATATATAGGTAAGTGAAAGTAAAAACTGTGTTTTCTTTTGTAATGTAAATATTGCGTTAATTTTGAAACTCATTTTATAAAAATTTTTTTGAAATGCAATGTAAGTTCTGTCAAAAAAAAAAACAAACAGGAATAAGTTTTACAAATGTCATACGTCTTTCTTGAAATCCTCACACTCGACTGAATCGACAAGAAACAGGTCGTAGATATTGTTTACTACAATATTTATTTGACAAACGCTCAAAACTTTCTACATACCACAAACAATTAATTTATATTACTATCATTAGGCCTATTTGGACATATGGGATTGAATTATGGGGATCCACCAAACCATCAAGTTCCTCTCACATTCAATCCTTGCAATCCAAAATCCTCCTAAAGATCCTATATGCCCTACATTGTCACCAATAAAATAATCCATAAAGACCTAAATATCCCATTAGTCACAGATCTAGCCCGAACTAGATATACCTCCTTTAATTTCAAATTACCCGTCCACTCCAATCCTCTCGTTCGCAATATTTCATCGCCATTTATTCCTGATAATCCTTCGAGACGGCTGAAAAGACGTTGGTCTCGCAACATAGAATAGAATAGAACAAGTAAATTTATTCGGAGAAGATGTCCCATAAGAATAACATTAATGAACAAAATAAAAAATATATTATATTTGGCCAAACACAATATATAACTACATTCAAATAACAAAAGAAAGAATAGAAAAATAAAAAGTCATAGTGACATCTCTATGAACATATTCGAGAAATAAATAAATAAGAATTAACACAAAATATAACTTTTACATCTCATTAAAGTAGATACACAATCACTTCACATAAATTGGCATAATGAAAATTAGCTTACATCGGACTAGAGAGAAAGGAAGAATCAAAAGAGGAGGGATTTAAACAATGATAGGGAAGGAGCATGTCCAATGTTTGAAGGGAGAGAATTCCATAAGGCAGTGGAACGGGCTAAAAAGCAGAAATCATATTTTTTGGTTCTGTGGAAAGGAGTGTGGAGGTCGGACAGACGGGATCTTGTTTCCTGGTGATGGGTTGAGGAATATAAATACCAGAAGGCTGTAGACATAAAATGGATGATGGGAGTTAATGATTTGATAAAGAAATAATCCAAGGAAATGTTGTCTTCGAAAGTTGGGAGATAACCACTTTAACTCGTCGTTATTTTAAAATACTACATTAAATAAACATTGAAGTGCTACTTAAACGCTATAAACTCTGGGTAGTTTTTTCACATGCCTGTACCAAGCCCATATGATTCATTAACACATTTACTTAATTTATTCTATTGTGTAATGCCGTTGTAAATTTCTTAAAAAAAAAAAAAGTTATAAAATAAAAAATTTCATCCATGCGTGCGAGGTAACGTACGATATATTATTCGACCCTCAGGTAACACGGCTCATTTAGCCCTGACCGTAGTACGAGGTGCAATAAGAAGGCAACTGGAGAAAGGTTTCAATCTTTTTGTTTCGTCGCTCGGGGAGTGCATTATGTAAATAGCCGGCCTCGACCAATGGGATGTGGCCTTCGGGATCCCAGCCTTCCTATTGGTCGAGGGCCTAGCCACCGTCCAATGGCGGAGAGGGAGTTATCGGTTTCTCATCGGGCCCACCTGCCTGCAGCCCCTTCTAAGTGCCTCAGTAATTTCTATCGCCTATATTTTATATTTATTCAATATCCGATGGTATAAATAATATTTATTCAATATGGAATAAAATATTTCGGTTTGGAGTTGCAGAAAGAGGAGTGTTCAATTCCTTTTCCCACTATTTTTGGTCCGATTGAAAACATGCTAGAAGGTTATTCATAAAAAAAAAAAAAAAATAATAATACAACACACGACTTTCACTTACCTCGACTGTTGAAATCAATTTAAAAACTATTAACGATACTTCGAATTGAAAAATATTTTAAGTTGATTTTAATAAAACGTGTATTAATTTTCGTTGAAAACATGTGATTTAGATCAAAAAATATAACTATATTAAATTGTTAATTAATAATCAATTTAACTGTTTATATATAAACCCATGTATGGCTCACGCAGGCGATCTGGAAATAAAATAAAATGGCAAACAGTAATAAGTTTATTTCCTACTAGTTGTTGCTCGCGACTTCGTCTGCGTTAATTTCTTTTATTATGACCGCTATTAAGAGGTTTTTAAAAGAATGAGAACTACCCCAAATTCCATTTACTAATGGATAAATGTCATTTACTAAGATCGTTGTGTGAGAGCTTGAAAGACTCTAGTAAAGAATTAGTTAACTACTGAGTTTCATGAAAGAAAGTCATCTGCCACAGGAACTATAAGGAAAAAAAACAATAATATAATAAATAAATGGAAAAAAAATTAAAAACAAAAAAAGGAAAGAAAAAAATTGGAATAAATTATTTTTTCAAGAATAGATAAATAAAAAATTTGTTGTTTTAGTTTAAGTTTAAAATTTGTGTCTTATCATTTTAAACTTGTTACAAAAAAATATGTTAATATAAAAATATAATCGGTGCTAATAACCAAGAGGTTGAGCACCTGTCCCAATTCCCTAACCTAACCCTAACCTACATGATATTAAAGCCCATTAAATTCTACATCAATAAAATAAGTTTAATCAAAATCGTTTGAGCCGTTTGTGAATATATCGTAAAAAGGTGCAAAATGCGTGGTATAAAGTACCACTTCCGGTCAGCTGATTTTAGTGAAAAAGTTGCTGGAACATCTGAGGCTTATAGTTGTCTCAAAATATGAAATTTAATTTTTGTACCCCTTTTTGTCTTCGAGCTGGACTTACCACGAACACACAGACAATAGTGGTAAGTGAAAGTCGTGTGTTGCCTGCACTAGATTTTTTTTTATTACCGCCAACTATCGGTTAATCATTTCAAAGAAACACAATGAAAGCTAATTTAGAAAACATTTTGAAAATTTGACATTTAGGCTTTTTGTCAGATTATTTCAATTGTGATGAAACAAACATGATATTAAAGATAATTAATCAAGATAGTGATTTTAATTTAATAAGTGAACCATTCTTAAAAAACCTTAAAATGTATGTTATAATGTCGCTATTCGACCTTGTTAGTGAATAAATTGCTACTTATTTTGCATACTCCCCATTTACTTCTTCTTAGTCCGAAATGCCCATATTGTTGCAATATTCTGACAATAGCCCATACTTTCCAGGAATGTCCATATTACATTAATAAACTAAAGGAAATAGGAATACCTCAAAACATATCAATAACCTTAGGGAACGATACTAACAGAGCTGACAAAGTCATATATTTTCTCAATATAGTAAAGCTGTTAAAATATTTCTAATGCCATGAAAAAAATAAATTAATTAATAAAAAATAAAAATAATAATAAATGGATAAAATGAAAAAAATAATAATAATAAAAAATAAATACAATTAATTAATGAGAAAACAAAATATAGATTAAAAAAATATAATAATAATAAAATAAAATTTTGTATTGAAACATTACTTTCTACTTTCTACTTATTTATTATTGATATGACCTTATCTTTCTTTCCACATTCGTTCTTTTATTCATTATATAATATTTTATTCATTTTTTTTTGTTATATTAAATGACTATAGAATTATTTTCTGGATCGGGCGCTAATGACCTAAATGTTTTGCGCTTTAAACATAAAAACAAACAAACAAACTTCTTCTGAGTCAAATATAGTGATTTTTAAAACAGTTTTCGATTTTTTACTCTTTATTTGTCTTTCTTTTATTCTATATTATTAATTTAAATACGTTTATAATTATTAACTTTGTATTTTTTTTCTGTTGCAGGACTTACGTTCCCTGGTCTTCGAACTGGTTACCCCGCAGTCCTACCGGCGCAGTACGGGTGAGTACAATCATTCCAACACATCCTTAACACACATTCCAACACAGTATTATCATACCGACACAACCTAAACTAATACTCGAACAATGGCCATTCCAACACAAACTTAACTCACAATCATACCAAAATAGTGCTAGGATTCAATTCCAACACATTAGTATCATTCCAACACATTCTTAGCTCACATTCTAACTCAATATTACTGTTCCAACTCAGTGTTATCATTCCAACATAACCTTAAACTCATACTCCAACACAGTACTGCCATTCCAACACAACCCTTACTCGCAATTATACCAATACTGTACTAGGATTCAATTCCAACACATTAGTATTATCCCAACACACCCTTAACATACATTCCAACACAGTTTTATCATTCCAACATAACCATAAACACATACACCAACACATTACTTCCATTCAAACATAACCTCAACTTATAATAAACACATTATAACCATTGAATTCCAACTTAGTTGTACCATTCCCACATAACTTTTATTTATACTCCAAAACTGTTTGACCAATCAATTTTACCACGTTCTAATAAAGCTCTATTATTCGCAATCAGTACTGCTATTCCACCACAGACTCAACTTATTCTAAACACAGTACTACCATTCATTTCCAGATCAGTGGTACCATTCCAACACTAACCTAACTTATACTCCAAAACTGTACGATCAATCAATTTTAACTCAGTAGTACCACTTCAACACGACAGTTTTAAATCGTATTCCTTTTCCAACACAAGCTCAACTTATACTAAACAGTTCCAACTCAGTAGTATCATTCCGACACATCATTTATACTTTTCTAGTTTACCCTCCCAATCTCTCTTTCTCTCTCACTCTCTCTCTCCTCTCTCTCTCTCTCTCTCTCTCTCTCTATATATATATATATATATATATATATATATATATATATATATATAATTTTTTATGAACTTCTTCGTAACATTTTAATTTTAAAAGTTAGTTATAAACTGGCTCAAGTCTTACGAAACACTATTCTTAAATATTTAATGAAATGAAAATTATTTTACTCGTCTAGGAAATTTCTTTTTAGGATAATATATTTCCTTACATTTTACGAAAAGGACTTATTTTACTATTTCGGAGGATATGCCCGATTTTCATATTTTAAGGACTGTTTTAATTATTATTTTTATTTTATTTTTTTAAGTTACCATTCTCTTTGAAAGGATTCTTAACAATTGATATATCTTGTAAATAGGAATCAAAATAATGCATTGGTAACTAGGATTAACATACTAGAAACGACACTTTTCAATATCGCAACTCTCTTCCCGATGCAAGAATCCGTCCGAAATAGCATAAGTCTGTCTATATAAGAGGGAAGGGTGGGTTACGCGCGAAAAGACTAATTTTCTATTTCGAAGGATATGTTAAATTTTTATAGTCAAAGTCGTAAGTTACAAATAGAAATGTGTCATCTTATATATTTTCTACATTATAACATATATTTTTGGCCAATCCAAAAATAATTGTATTCAAAATTTAAAATATTTCGGTCTCCGGGACCATTTCGTCTCTATCTTGCTTGAATACTCCACAAATGTTTCTACTGCTTCATCAGCAGCATCCTTAGCTTACACTCATGTGGAACATTGGTAGGAGGTAAAACATGCTTTACAAGGTTCTTAACCGGCAGATAGTAATTTCGTGGTTCGAAAACTGGTATGTATGATATTGTTTGGACAGCAGACTCCCAGGGTTACTATCAAGTAAAGACTCTATATAACGATTTTGATTAAACTGGCTTTGTGGATGTAAAATTTAATGGGATTTATATGATGTAAGTTTCATTCTGATTGAAATAGTCTGACAGGACTTAATACCGATATTTTAAATGTTCTTTCTCTATACTACCTTTAGTTTTGTACATTCCAAAAGATTAACCGTATCATCTTAATGACGTTGAAAAATGACCGCTAAATGTACGAGTCGGACGAATTTCATGACCAACTAAAAGAGAAAAGTGCAAAAATATTTTTTTTTATGCGATTTCGGAACACAATAATAGTATTATAGATGTATAATATACCGTTAGATAGCTAAATATTTTAGAACAAATATTCTCAAATACGCGGAATTGTAATAAGTTTCTGGAGAGTGATAAAAAGCCGATAAAACTAACTGATTGTTGTAGATAAAAATAAAATAGATTACATAATGAAAAACATGTTTCTATTAAAATTCAATTTAATTAATTCTTTAACAATTTATTTTTATCTCTAAATGTATTTAAATGTGTTTTTTATACATATTTATTTATATTTACAACTGTATTAAAAAAAAATACATCTAGTAAATGTGATGGTAATACATAAAACTGTCATGAAATACATGTGGAGGCACTAGCCAGTGGTAGCACTCTAAAAATATTCTAAACTATAAGATCCCGTGACTTCTTGTGATCTTTTCAGACGCCTCGGAGGATTATCAGAGATTGAGGAGGAAGCAAGGATTCAAACTAATGGATTGTAGTGGGAATGGAGTTTTTCATTGAAGGAATGGTACCTGGTTCGGGCTAAGTCAGCAACATATGGAATATTAAGGTCTTTACGAATGAGTGAGTTTTTGACAAAATAAGGAGCATTGAGGATTTTCCGAAGGATTTTAGATTGTAAGGATTGGATACGAGAGGAATTCGATAGTTTAGTAGCTCTACTCCGTAAGTCCATATTGGTCTTATGATGGTCATATAAATGAGTCTTTTGTGATTAAGTGGGAAATTGGAGCGTTTGACCAGTTTGTGTTGAAGTAGTCGAAAACGTCAGGCAGTTTCTTGTCGTTTCAGTCTTGTATGGGGATTCCAAGTTATACGTTGGTCGAGGTGGAGTCCTAGGTATCGAATCTGTTCAACAGGGGCTTGTGGAGTGTCATTAAAGGATACTGTAGGGCAGGAAGTCATTGGTTTACGACGAAGGGTAAATGTTATCTGGTGGGATTTGTTAGAATTAATTTTAATCCTCCAATTCTGATACCATACTTCCAGGTCTCGGATGTGGGATTGATCTGGATCATTATCTACTAATAACACACACGTGTCATCAGCATTGGCAGAAAGAAATGTGTTAAGATGGGTTGGGATATCAGCTGTATTGACTGTATAAAGAACGGGTCCTAGGATGCTGCCTTGAGGAAAGAGAAAGGAATAGGAACTATTGTAATTTATTTTGAAACATCTATCAGCGAGGTAGGACGGGATAATAAGAAAATAGGTAAGAGGAAGGAATAGACGGTGTTTGTAAAGCAATCCCGGTTGTAAACATTATTACATTAATTTTTAAAACGGAGGTAAATGAAAGTCGTGTGTTGTGTGCACTAGATTTTTTATTGAGTGGTGCAATTTCTATTCCTACGACTGTATATGCTGAAACCAAGACCTTTCATGGGTTGTTAGGGTACAATTTGTTTATTTTATTAATGTCTGCCAAGTAAATATCTGGTATCAAACCTATTATTCCCCCTCAATATGTAATGAGATTACATCTTAGTTTTCGATAACAGCAAAGAAAATAAACAATTTTTAATATCATCGAGTAGTTCTGATGCAATAATATAAATGATTGATTGAATTATTATCTGACTGGAAGCATAACATTTACCCGTCACTATAAAATAACCGACAGAAGAAATGTTACAAGTTATGAAATATTCATTACGCAATTCATTTCAGTTTTATATCTCATCTTGTTGACTCGAACAAATACGTGTCCGATATGTGATGTGGACCCTCCCCCCTTGTTTCATCAATTTACATTCTAATTCCATTTCGTGGCGAACGGAACAAATATTTTCGCTATCGAATTATTCCCCCGACATGTGGAAATACGAGGTTATAAAAATATTTCCTAAAGGGCGGACAATATCCTTAATGAGGCTATTGATTATCGGTGTCGAGGGCCACCATTAGCGATGAGGACTTGTCATTCGCCCGCGTTCCGATGATTATGAACCGTTAATATCCTAAAAAGGTTCTCCATTAATTCCTCCCGAAGCTGAAAGGGAGACCCGTCATAAATTATTCCTTCGGCAAACAAAGATATCAAGGTCTTAGGTTCGTCGCTCTACTGAGAGTCATCTAACAGCCTTAAGTAAACCTATTTGAGAGTGTTAAAGCATCGCCTTGGCAACGTCGAATCAAACGATACTAATTCGAAACCGGTCTGGGCGGGTCAAAATATATCTCGTGGCTTTACCACGTAAAGGATCTTCTGCTTAGAATTGACCTTCTACCTGTAGCGTTTATCGATCTACTCGTCTTAATGAAAAATAGAAAAAAATATTATTTAGAAAAAACAAAGTAGTTTAAAACATCGGCAATTAATGAAATAAGTTTATCTTATTAGTGTATGTTTCTTGATGACAGTACAAAATCTTCTCAGCATTGTTTATATTAATATGTTCATCGATAAAACAATATGTTATAGAGAAAACAATAAATGCTTTTAATATTATTCCATTTTCAGATTTGTTCGTTTTGTAAAAACTTTTGTAATTGTTAACTAATAAAGTTATTTGTGTATTGTGAATCTTGTCTAAATCATAAATACACAACAAATAAATGGCGACGAGGATGGGATATTTAGGAGAGGAAGCCCATAGTTAGGTTTAAGCTATATAGAAAAAGTCTGGTGCGCGCAACACACGACTTTCACTTACCTCTGTTATTAATATCAATTTGATAATTTGAACGAAAATAAATTGTTAAAGACTTATTTACATTTGATTTTTATATAAAGATGTGCTTTATAAAATAATATGTTATAACATTATCTACGAAATTTATTAAGTTTTTTTCATCACTCCGTGTTAGGACTACTTAGAACGTTCGGCGATGACAGCGGTGAAACTATTGCATAAAAAGAATATTTTTTTTTCAGTTTTCTCCTTTAGTTGAATATCGAATTCGTTCAACTTATATATTTACCTGTTTTTTACCAATGGTAATAAGATGATATGGTTATTTTTATAGAATATACAAAATTAAAGGTACTTTAGAGAAAGACTGTTTAAAATATCGGCATTTAAGCCCCATCAGACTATTTCAATCAGATTGAAACCTACATGATCTTAAAGCCCATTAAATTTTACATCGATATAGTAAGTGTAATCGAAATTGTTAGAGCCGTTGTTGAGGAATTCGTAAAAAGGTGTTAAATGCATGGGATAATGTAGGACTTCCGGTCAGCTGATTTTATTGAAAAAGTTGCTGTAACGTCTCGGGCGTATAGGAATCTTAAATATGAAATTTCAGTTCATGACTTTTCGTTTTTGCACTAGAGTTACCACACACACACGGACACAGACCTTCTTGCGGGAGTTGGTTATTTGGACTCAGGAGACCCTAAAATGTGTATTTCCGTTGAAAACTGGAATTTGATTATTTTCACGATCACAATAATTTCTCTTACCATATGTTTCATATATAGGTAAGTGAAAGTAAAAAAAAAAAACACAAGTATTTAATTAAGTGGCGGAGAGGGAATATATTAATATGTTGATCCATAAAACAAAATGTTGATCGAAAAAACAATATGATGACAGATAAAACAAACACATGTTTTTTTAATATTATTTCAAATTATTTGTATATTTATATTTACAAAAAATTGTAATTAATACAACGAACGGTGGCTCCAACCTAATGTTGTGGTATACGGCACCTAAATGTAAAATAAATAATATTATTCAATTTTCAGAGTTCGATATAGAAAAACTTATGTAATTGTTAACTAATAAAGTTATTTGTGTATTGTGAATCTTGTCTAAATCGTAAATACACAACACTATATATTCTCAATAATACGGTCAATAATAACTCCATCATTGTTAATTATTTTAATTCAATTAGGAATTTAAGTTTAGATCCTAAACATTAACTATTAAATTAATTATTCTAAACATCAAATTTTAAATATTTATATTCAAAAGTTCAGGTCATGAAATGAAAAATAAAATATTTTCTGTAAAAGTTAAAATGTAAAATATTTTCCTGGTGAATATATATTTAACGCTTCGTTAGGGAATGATACATTTTTCTCTCAGGCGACGGATGTTGTCAGACGAAGTTTTGAACGAAGTTAGGAAATGTTGAGTGTTTCGGAGGCTCCCATTAAATATTAAATCTCTTATTACTAAGTGTCTGGCAAGTTCTCGGTTTAAGTGTCTCTCACAACTTTTGAAGTTCGTCTCAACCATTCCATTTTTTTTTTTTTAATTATATTATTTTTTCTTACATTTACAACATTTATTCTTCCTTGTACATGTATTTAGCGAATATGATGTGGAACATTTTCTTCATAATCTTTCTGATTCTGTTCCGGATCCTGAATTTTCTGCTATGAAATTTATTTTGAAGATCTCTTGGTAATTTTCTTTTAAATCTCCGTAACAGTAGACTTGGTAACTAAAAAGAAGAAAGAGATAAAATTATGATTATGCGTGGAAGAATAGAGTTACATACTTTTCAATCGAAAACAATTAAACTAATTACAAGCTTATCCTGATACTTTAGCAACATATGTTACTTTCAACACATATCTGCGCGTATTGTTCAGGACTATATTCAAGAGATTCCTTGAAAACGTCTCGACGATTAGAACATCACCTTATTTGTTTGTTTATTTATTTAACGTCACTTAATGCTACTGTGGCTAATCGGACGATACTACAGTGGGAGTCCTAAATTTTGCTTATCCAGGTTTAATTAGGATAGGGTTCTTTAACGAGCTCCGGCTCAGGACTACCTTTTTACGTCTCCTCCGAAGGACGGCATTACTAAGAATTTTTTACTCCTATTAAAAAATCATAGGGCCCCCTGCGGCTTCGAACTCGTGAGCTTAGGCATAGAAGGCTGTTATGCTACAAATGACCCCCAGCAACCTTTTTTTAAAGATTAAAGTTGAAAGAAAAAGGTTGAAAAGGATCTGGTTAAGAGATCTCCTTGTTTAAGATGCTTAAAGCTTTTGTTTTTTAAGTATATTTATAACTGTATAGTAAAATACAGCTAGTAAATGTGACACAAGATTATACTGTCATGATTTACAAGACAGCTCTTCAAAAACTATGCTAAACCGAAAGTTCTCGGATTCATCTTATTTTCAGACGCCCCGGAGTATTATCAGGGATTGTAGAGGTAGCAAGGTTTGAAAATAGTGGGTTAGAGTGGAATGGAGTTTGTGATGAAAGGAGTGGTACCTGATTCGGCTAAGTCAGCAACATAGGGAAAATGTAAGTCTTTATGGATGAGTTGATTCGTGACAAAATAAGGAGTGTTGAGGATCTTTCGAAGGATTTTGGATTGTAAGGATTGGAGACGGAAAAAATTTGCTAGTAGAGCTTTGGGTAATCCCCTCTAGACTCCGTAAGTCCATATCGGCCTTATGATGGTCATGTAGATAAGTCGTTTGTAGTTAAGTGTTGAAGTAACCGAAAGCGACGGGTAGTTTCCTGTCATTCAGTTATCAGTCTTTGGGTTAAAAATGTATAAAGAATGGATCCCAGGATACTGTCTCGAGAAACAGCAACAGACTGAGTAAAAATGTACGAATAGGAACTATTGTTATTTATTTGTAGTAATTGTAAAAACAAATAATGCAACATTTCAGGCCTTTCAGAACTTACAAGAAATCTTGAGGCATTTTAAGTTCGACACAATAATGTTATGTTTTATTTAATAACCAGATATGTCTACTTTATTATACTATAAGTCATGTAGATGAGTCTTTTGTAGTTAAGCGAAAGGTTTGCGTTTGTCCAGCAAGTGTTGAAGAAGTCGAAAACGTCGGACAGTTATTTGGCGTTTCAGATTGTGTGAGGTTACTTGGAACTTAACATCAGAAGAAGATTTCAGTGGGCAGTTTCTTTTCGCATTTATGTTGGTCTTTTATAATTATGTTTTTCGAGAATAATGAATTGAAAAATGTATAAATTTATAATGTATTCTTATAGATTGTGATATTTAAAACGGCACACATGCATGTGACAACCCATGAAGGTCTTGGGCTGAGTACATAAAGAGATTCGTGCTATTTCTAGGACAACAGTGGTCTGTAAGGAAGTGATAGGCTTTGATCACGCTCAGCCGCTAGGTTTTTGGTTTCTGTTTGAAGCACTTTATTAAAACTAGATAAGAAGTAGGAGGATCAACGAATTATCAAAATTTCAGAATAAATAAATACTTGAGATAAACACTAAATTGAGAAAAGTCGGTTTCCAGATCACTAGTAAAATACTTTGTACTAACATAAAAAATTAACGTAGCTGTGCAACCCAAGGTAGGATATGCCTAGTAAAGTTCCTAAAAAGTTAATACGCGTGAACCTAGGACTGTATCCCACTGGACCACACCACATTGACCTATGCTCGGGCGTTGACTGGGACCTAAATACACCGAGAAAGGTCTGCATGCCCAGCAGTTGGTAAGTTGCCTGCATTCAGTCTTATATTTAGCATTCGTCGTAGAAAACGTTTGGTCCAATGTTCCTCGTGGGCCGAGTAGAGAGGTATTTATAGTACCAACTATAAGTCCATTACATACTTATAGTTCTTTAAATCAATAGCTTAAAGTTATAGAGGTTGTAGAATTCTATGGATGTTTATGCTAGAGGTACACTCACGGTATTTGTTAATTCGATATTTGTGTCATTGGATTAGTTTCTTCAATAACATGCAGTAGGAAACCACTCAACAACATACCCAGTGTGGCAAACCCGATGTGAGTTTTTGTGTTATAGGCTATCATATTGCTTAAAGTAATGGTTTCCAGCAAACATTTTCGCATACCCCTTCATCCAATAAATACATGGTAAGGACTCTCTCCCACTTCCTACCTTATACCAATCGTGCACACATAAGATGTAAATATATTACATAATCAAAGAAAAATTTGTTTTTATATTTATCTACGTTAAATTATAAATTACTGAGTCCCGGCTTCTATCAAGAAACTACCCGAAATTTATAAAACCATTATTCTTCCTACGCTTCTATACGGATCTGTAACGTGGTCGTTTACTTTGAAGGATTAACAGCGCCTTAAGTTTTTCGAGAATAAGGTATAACGTAAAATATTTCACCCTAAGTGGGAAGGTTGTACAACGCGGAATCGCGGATGTTGTACGCTGGCGTGCTTAGTTATGCTTAATTCAAAAGTTGTTATTCGCTGAACCGATCGGTAGGTGTCTGAGAGGTAGGCCGAAGCGTCAAGGTATGAATTCTTCCTCCTCACGTTGTAAGATATTGTAGAGTGCTTAACTAAGTGCGTAACTTTCTGCTGTGAAGTTCTTAGCAGTGTGTGGAAGTCTGTAATTAACTATATTGGATTCGATTACAACAGCACATCCAACGCTATTTTCAGCGTATATTTATTACAGCCATCTGTGTAAATATGGGTCCTATTTTAATATATGTCTTTGACGTTTTGAAATTCTGTTGCGTAGGTAAATTCTGAGGTGGTATTTTTCTAAAATTTTACAAGCGTTAGATCTATTTTAGATGATTGTAAGGTCCATGGGGCGAAATTATTTTCAAATATCGTTGTTTCGAAATATAGGATTTCTATATATCTTTTGTATCTGACTCTGAGTGGGGCAGCTAACCTTTGATTTTCTTTGAACCTTGTTGTTTTGGGTTGTATTATAAAGTTGTAAATATCTCTAGAAACAGAACGAACCTCTATATGCACTGAGCCCAAGACCCTTCATGAGTTGTAGACGTACAGGTTTTTTCCTTTAAAGTTGGTTCAAT
This sequence comes from Piezodorus guildinii, assembly GCA_023052935.1. Taxonomy (NCBI): domain Eukaryota; kingdom Metazoa; phylum Arthropoda; class Insecta; order Hemiptera; family Pentatomidae; genus Piezodorus; species Piezodorus guildinii. The sequence continues at coordinate 93,237,573 of CM041294.1, forward strand.
CAAAATCGGGACTACCTAGTTGACTATCGAAGATAAATTCATCAAAGCTCTATCACCCAGACATGCTCTCTACTTTTCCCTAAGTTTTTCACCTCCTTTCCTTCCTAAACGCCCCGTTCCTACCATTGCAAGCAATCAAACCAAAGTAACCAACGATAACCAGGCGCCTGCTCAGCTATTAGAACCATTGGCTAAGTGGATTAGATCGCAGTTTTCAACAAACACTTCACCTCTTCACCCTCTCCTCCAAAGGAATTTGCATTGTAAATTTCGCTGCAAAGCAGTTTCTCGCCTACAAGTCCTTTAAAGCATAAATAATGCAGACTCCTGGTGCACTTCTTGCATTTCTCTTTAAGAATAAATATTTTTTCTTTTAATGGATTTTTGCATCGTTATCACTTGGAAGAAACTCTCTTTTCCCTTGTAATTAGGATATAAAATATTCTTAATCGATCAACATGTTATTTATTCAAAACATATAAATAAATAAATAAGCCGACTTCAGTGATATACAATACATGTATTGTATATATATATTTTTATTTTAAAGCAATTTAAAACTATATTATACAATAAAATACATAAAGTAAATGTGTTAATTAATCATATGGGATCGGTACAGGCATGTGAAGAAACTACCCAACATCTTTTCACCCGCCTCAGGGGATATATATGGTGTAATATATGGTGATGAGAGGTTGGAGTGGGCGGGTGATTTTGAATTAAAGAAGGTATATATAGTCCGGGCTAGATCTGCAACTAATGGGATATTTAGGTATTTATTGATTATTTTATTGGTGACAAAATCGGGGTCATTTAGGATCTTTCGGAGCATTTTGAATTGAATGCGGAAGGAATTGGATGGCTTGGTGGATGGCCATAACTCAATCCCATATGTCCAAATAGGTCTAATGATGGTATTATGTACTAATTTTTTGTGGTATGTGGGCATTTTTGAGCGTTTGTCTAGTAACTACATTTACTAGACAAACGCTCTGTATTGAAGTATATTGAATTCTAAAGCTTTGATTTCGTAATTATCATTATCATATTGTTTATCATATTATCATTATCTGTATAATGAATGTATATTTATGTATTTTGGTATATTTTTTATTTTATTTTAAATTTTATCATCGTCACTACATTAAAACATTTTCGTTATCCTATTGATATGTATCTCTTTCGTTCCGATGTTTGTTTCCCTAATGATAGCTCACAGTTAGAGTCGGAACTCGGCAAAATTAAAATATAAAAAAAACAAATGACTCCCGATTATTTCTACAATACCTATATAATATAAAATTAAAATATAATATAAAATAATGTAATTTTGTTTTTCGTCCTTTGACATTCCCGCGCAATGCTGTGCCCTGAATGCTAAGAGACTAGAATTGAAATAAGTTTGACTTTTTAGAGATTGTCGTTGGAAATGATGGCCATTTGATGCTAATAATATTGCTTAGGGTTGGGGCAAAGCTCAAAGGGGCGGAAAATTCTTCCCCTCCGAAACCTTGTCGGCTTCTACTTTTATATTAAGGGGGAAAACTCAGAAAGCATTTTTATTCATTATAAGTAATTACTTTATTTTTTTTTAAATTTTAATATCTTTATTTCTTATCTCTGGTGTAATGGGTGTAGAAGGTATTATACTCACCATTAAGAGATCAAATGACTGATTAACTTTGGGACTACGTTAACTAGTTCAGACCGATATAATAATTATAATAATCATTTTAATTATATTATATAATTATTATGCTGTAATCTGCGGATTCGTTTGCGAATCTTCTCTTCTTCTCTACGTATATATAATGATAAAGCGATTTTGTTTTCCGCTAACTCCTTCTAAACCACTGGCAGGATTTTTATACGGTATTTACTATCATTTAGGGCATTGTTTCCTGAAGATTTAATAGTAAAATACATTGCAATTTAGCTTTTCTTTAAACGGGAAAAATAAATTTCCTGTAACCAAGTCATCAAAAAATTATTTGGATTACCTTTAGCAGGGTGGCTAACAGCCTCCTATGCCAAAGGTCATGTGTTCAAACCGGCATATGGTACTAGGATTTTTTAATGGAAGTAAAAAAATCCTCAGTTATGCCGTCCTTCGGAGGGGACGTTAAAAGGTGGTCTCGAGCCTGTGCGATGTCAGGATAAGCAAAATGTAAGACTCTCACTGCATCATCGTCCGAATAGCCACAGTAGTATCAAGTGACGTTAAATTAAAAGAAAAAAAAATTATTAGTAGCAAAATAGATGTTTTATATATCGTTGGAAAGCACAAGATTTAAAAAAAAAATCAATATTTAATAAAATAAATCGTGTTGGTTAATATAAAGTTTTTGTAAGCCTATAAACTCATGATCATGTGTTATTGGGAAAGAGGGAGGTTTTAATTGTTAAAATATTGCCAACGTCGTAAGAATATTCTTCCATTCAGTACGCAATGTTTGAAAACAATATTACATACAGAATTGTAACTAAGTTGTTAACATAAAGGTGAGTTGTTATAAACTAACATTAATTATTTAAAATTTAAAAAGACTTCTTAAAAACAGATGTTTCACTTTAAAGTAAATGGTATTTCTATGGAAACTAAATTAAATCACTTTTCTAGTAGTACATTGATTATTTTTTTTTTTATTTAAAAGAAATTTACAACTGTATTACAATAAAATACAATAAGTAAATGTGCTAATAGATCAAGTGGGCGTGATACAGGCATGTGAAGAAACTATCCAGTGGTAGCACTTCAAATTTTATTCAGCTAAGTAGGTCTCGAGGCCATCGTCTTTTCAGCCGCCTAGGAAGATGATCAGGAATAGGAGATGAGAGTTTGCGGACGAGTGGGTTGGAGTGGACGGGTAATTTGGAATAAAAGGAGGAATATCTATTTCGGGCTAGATCTGCGACTAGTGAGATATTTAGGTCTTTATGAATTATATTATTGGTGACAATGTATATTGATTATTTAAATGCAATTTATAGAGAACGATAGGTTGGTCAAAACGGACCTGTGAAATGGCCATCATTATTATTATTATTAGTCATCAAGCTCTGTAGTGGAAGACGCTAAATAAATATGGTTCATTTTATTTTTATTTTTTCTCTCCAGTTTTTCATTCTTTGCAAGAATTCAAGCTTTTCATTCTTTGATCTATTTTGATCCTTTTCTCGACACTTTTCTCTTTGGTTGAATCTCATCCCATTTTACAATTTTGTTTCTCGTTTCTATTTTTTTGTGGTAATTTTGGCTAATTCAAATCCTTTTTTACATTTATAATCTATTCTCCTCCTTGACCGAGGGATGCTACGTATTTTATCATTCTCTTTGTTATTCTTTGATCGGTAAGCCTCATTATGTGACCATAGTATTTAAGTCGTCTTTTCCTTATATCTATACCTATGTTTGAATATTCTTCTATTTTAGACTTCTTCTGTAATCGATTTCTGTTTTCGGGTATTTCTTGGTCCCAGAATTTTCCTAATTATTTTTCTTTCTTACTTCATCAGATTTTCAATGTCGGTTTTCCTCTTTAGAGTCAATGTTTCGCTGGCATATAATAGTGTTGCATAAATTACTTATTGTATTTTCTAATTATGTTATTTAGCGATAAATCTTTTTTATTGCAAAGCTTTTTCACCAACCCTAAGCCTTTATGAGCTCTTAGTATTCTTTGTTGTTGTGAAGGATCTTATTTCAGCAAGGAAAGGTAAAATTAATACGATGATTTGGAATAGGATATAATTTCAGGAAATATTCAGTACTCTTTATGTTTGTTTTTTTAACCAATTCAGTACTCCAGGTATAGTATCGTCCGATTAGCGACTGTAGCATAAAGTGACGTTAAGTAACAACTAAAGATGGAGACCTAGATAGGGTCTGTTGGACAGAGATAAAAGGGACAATAGTCAAGAATACTGGAAGCGTCACTTGTAGTGCAGTGCTAGTGTAACACCTTCTTTCACCAAGATCGGGGGTTCATATCTGGTAGATGGCTCTACGATTTTTCAATGGAGTAAAAATCCTTAGTTATGCCGTTCTTCGGAGGGGCAGGTGTTCGATGATAATTAGACCTACCCTAATTAAATCTAGATAGGCTATATTTAGGATTCCCACTGTAGCATCGTCCGATTAGCCGCAGTAGCATAAAGGGACGAAAAACGAACGAACAAAATGATACTGGTAGGCAGTATGTAAGGTTATTTTATCAAGAATATTGGTTGTGTATTTGGGAAATGATTTAGATGTATTTATGAAAGCTTTGACAAGCGCATAGACTTCCTGCTGACACACACACACACACAGACACACTCGGAGGGGGGCAGACAGTAATCGATTATCAGGATGGCAGTGGCGGCAGCGCGCGGGCAACAGTTGGCCCATAGCTCACTCTATCTACCTCCACTTCCGTTCTAAGCTAACCTCTTTCCCATCGCCTTCTATATTAGTGTAATCTTCCTGTTTACGTCTTCACTTTTCAATTTCTTATCTTAGCACGTTTCGGTACTTGTCTTATATAAATCTCATGAGAATCAATGTTATATAGTTCTATAACGCCGGTCAAGATGTAGTTGAGCATTTTCAAGAATAATTCTATTAATTTTGTAATAAATAAAAATAATAAATAACTCGCAATTTAAATTACATCTAATTATAATTATTACAGTCTTTATTAGAATAGTTTTTGTTGTGCATTCCTTTAAAATCTCTTTTATACTACTGTGGCTAATCGGACGATGCTACAGTAGGAGTCCTAAAATTTTCCTGGTTAGGATAGGGATCTTTAAAGAATACCTGATATTGCACCGGTTCGGGGCCACTATTTTTCGTTCCCTCCGAAGGACAGTATAACTAAGGTTTTTTCACTCCCTTTTATAAAAACTAGTGTTTGTCGGAATGTTGCGTTCACACACCATGGCAAATATAGAAGGAAAGGGGGTATTCGGCTTTGAATTTGGTTAATAACCCGTGCGGTGATGACTGAATGAAAAATTTCGGACGCCATACTGGGCGAGATCAGCCTTACCAAAATCCTCCCATCGACGTTACTTCCAACAAGTCTGTTCAGCATATACTTTTTTTGGAATTCGTTCTTTCCTGAGCCCAGTAACCGCTATCATGCTATCAACCCAATTATAAAGACAGAGTAAATGCTCCAAAACTACGAGTTGTGTAACCTTCGAAGGTCCGTAATGGCCTCGTCTCTTTTTGGACGACCAAATATTTTAGTTAGTTCCTTATTCTCTAAAAACTAAAAAACTTAAATCATCCTTCAAAGTAAGCAACCACGTTTCACATCCGTATAGAACCCTTGGGATAAGGAATAGTTTTATAAATTCCAACATTTAAGTCTCTTGACAGAAGTCGCTAGCTAATTGATTTCGCAACTGAATAATAACACGCATTTCCCGCCTTAAACCATGAATTTGTTTCCTCCTAGATTTCGGTTTTTATGGTTATCAAAGAACCTAAATACTTCCTCTACATGTTCAAACGTGTGTATTTATGTATGTAAGGTTGTTCAAACGTGATTTTATTCACTGTAAAGTACAACCTTATAAATTAAATTGCACTGTAAAAGGACAGACAATATAACTGAACCAAATAACTTTTTTTAACACAAGTATAACCAATTGTAACCTACCATAAATCATATAAATAAATGTCTATGAAAACATCTGCTGCTTATCATGCTATTTCTAAAATGTGAATAGGAGCAGAGACTTAGACTTGGACTCTCGCAAGTTAAAGAGGGGTCGCTCCTACCCTTCCTATTCTGGCATCTCATTTCGGATGGAAAAATCAATATGTCCTCCATCAGATATTTGGTTTAGTTTTGTTTAATTATTATAATTATGATAATAGTTTTTTTATTCATTTAACATCATTTTGTGCTACAGTGACTAATCGGACGATGCTACAGTAGGAGTCCTAAAATTTTCCTGGTTAGGATAGGGATCTTTAAAGAATACCTGATATTGCACCGGTTCGGGGCCACTATTTTTCGTTCCCTCCGAAGGACAGTATAACTAAGGTTTTTTCACTCCCTTTTATAAAAACTAGTGTTTGTCGGAATGTTGCGTTCACACACATGGCAAATATAGAAGGAAAGGGGGTATTCGGCTTTGAATTTGGTTAATAACCCGTGCGGTGATGACTGAATGAAAAATTTCGGACGCCATACTGGGCGAGATCAGCCTTACCAAAATCCTCCCATCGACGTTACTTCCAACAAGTCTGTTCAGCATATACTTTTTTTGGAATTCGTTCTTTCCTGAGCCCAGTAACCGCTATCATGCTATCAACCCAATTATAAAGACAGAGTAAATGCTCCAAAACTACGAGTTGTGTAACCTTCGAAGGTCCGTAATGGCCTCGTCTCTTTTTGGACGACCAAATATTTTAGTTAGTTCCTTATTCTCTAAAAACTAAAAAACTTAAATCATCCTTCAAAGTAAGCAACCACGTTTCACATCCGTATAGAACCCTTGGGATAAGGAATAGTTTTATAAATTCCAACATTTAAGTCTCTTGACAGAAGTCGCTAGCTAATTGATTTCGCAACTGAATAATAACACGCATTTCCCGCCTTAAACCATGAATTTGTTTCCTCCTAGATTTCGGTTTTTATGGTTATCAAAGAACCTAAATACTTCCTCTACATGTTCAAACGTGTGTATTTATGTATGTAAGGTTGTTCAAACGTGATTTTATTCACTGTAAAGTACAACCTTATAAATTAAATTGCACTGTAAAAGGACAGACAATATAACTGAACCAAATAACTTTTTTTAACACAAGTATAACCAATTGTAACCTACCATAAATCATATAAATAAATGTCTATGAAAACATCTGCTGCTTATCATGCTATTTCTAAAATGTGAATAGGAGCAGAGACTTAGACTTGGACTCTCGCAAGTTAAAGAGGGGTCGCTCCTACCCTTCCTATTCTGGCATCTCATTTCGGATGGAAAAATCAATATGTCCTCCATCAGATATTTGGTTTAGTTTTGTTTAATTATTATAATTATGATAATAGTTTTTTTATTCATTTAACATCATTTTGTGCTACAGTGACTAATCGGACAATGCTATAGTGGGAGTCCTAAATTCTGCCTATACAGGTTTAAATAGCATAGGTATCTTTAACGAGTACCTGACATCGGATAGACTCGGGACCAACTTTTTAATATTAAAAAACTGAAGATTATTAAAAAGTGCCACCTTTTTACGTTACGTCCCATTCGTAATATAGAAAACCAAGAATTTTTACACCATCTGAAAACTCCTTGGGCCATCTGGCCATTTGGCCATCATGGGTTGTAGTGGTACAGGTTTTTTATTTTGGTATTCTTCTCTTAAAATGCTACTGATTTCCTCATGTGATTCTGGAAATTGCCCCATAAAAGGGGAATTATAACCGAAGCGGTAAAGGTTCTGGATAAAACGGGAATTGAGAGGGAAACCGTAGGAATGATGTATCGTTCCAACCATCAACAGCAGGAAAAAAATATTACCAGTTCTGTTCCTCTCTGATTCCTTCGTATCCTGATGTCGTTCGATCCTTTATAGCTGTCACAAAAATATCCTAGAAATAAAATATATATATTTTTATGTAAGAGGTTTTCAGTTGTTACAGTACTTTATTAAATAGTATAAATAAATAAATATATATATATATATATATATATATATATATATATATATATATATATATATATATATATATATATAGATCGAATTGAGTTTTAAAATAAGTTCGTATAATTTGTTTAATATTTCAATTTCATCCTTTCTGTGTGTTAAAAATATCATGTTTACTCGGTCAATAATGTATTAATCTTTAAATATTCTAAAAAAGGATTAATTAATGTGCTTTTATACATTAGTTTCAACCCAGATTCCTTATCCTTAAGTGGTGTTTAATATATAATAATAATAATAATAACAGGCTTAGCGAACCCGAAGGTTCGATGCCGATACCACCAAATTCCACCTACACAGACTCGTCCAGTGCTCACCATTCAAGCCCAAGCTCCCGAGATCAGCCTTAACGCATTCCTCCCATCTCCGCTTCGGCCTACCTTTCGGACGCCTACCAGTCGGATCAGCAGTGGTGTTTAGCTTGCTCAAAATGAAAACAAAAAATAATTTCTTCATTCAATGATTATATTTTTCTGCGAATTCGCTGCAATGACGGTTAGAAAAATTTGCAGTGTGAATAGCGATGATGTCTTAAAAGTAGTTAATAATATCTATTTATTGAGACATATTACAATTTGTTTCTATATGAACATTAGTAACAGTGATATGAGATCACATTCACACAATATATACACTATACAATGATAAAGTCAAATTACATAAAATGTTATATATATATATATATATATATATATATATATATATATATATATATATATACAAAAAAACAAAAACAACAACAACCTATAATTGAGATAAATACAAATAAATGAAATAAAGAAGTGATAAATACATTAACATCATACACACAGTCATAACTAAAGAATTGTTCAATTCAGAACCGGAGATTTTGACTTGGAAGATGCAAAGCGCTCAGGTCGTCCTTCAACAGTTAATGAGGACAAATTAAAAAAATACCTGGAAGATATCAACATGTAATACATCAAAAGGAGTTTTATATGATTGATTTCAAATATTTACAAGTATCTGAAGTTTTTATTGAAATCGCCAGTAAAAAATCCTACGAACTTATTTCACGACCTAATATTTTATTTTGATTTTAAAATTTCTATGTATATAAAATGATAACGCGATTTTAATTGCCGCTAACTCCTTCTAAACCATATGACTGATTTTGATATTGATATGATTGATTTTGATGACTCGTTTTCACCATCATTCAGGGCATTCTTTTCTCAAGGTTTTTAAGTAAAATACATTGCAATTTAGCTTTTCCTTAAACGGGAAATATAAATGTTCTGTAACTAAGTCATCAAAAAATTATTCCTTTAGTATAAATAGTAACATAGGCGTGTAATATACCGTTGGGAAGTGCAAGAATTTAGAAGAGTTAACATGTAATAAAATAAATCATACGAGTTAATACAAAGTTGTTGTAAGCTCATATGCTTACTCATAAATAAATATAAAATGAACCTAATAGGATAGGAGCGTTTGTTATTTCTGTAATATATTTATTATTTATTTATTATTATTTGTTATTTGTGTAATATATTTATTATGTAAGCTCATATGCTTACTCATAAATAAATATAAAATAAACCTAATAGGATAGGAGCGTTTGTTATTTCTGTAATATATTTATTATTTATTTATTATTATTTGTTATTTGTGTAATATATTTATTATGTAAGCTCATATGCTTACTCATAAATAAATATAAAATAAACCTAATAGGATAGGAGCGTTTGTTATTTCTGTAATATATTTATTATTATTTATTATTTATTTATTATTATTTGTTATTTGTGTAATATATTTATTATGTAAGCTCATATGCTTACTCATAAATAAATATAAAATGAACCTAATAGGATAGGAGCGTTTGTTATTTCTGTAATATATTTATTTATTATTATTTGTTATTTGTGTAATATATTTATTATGTAAGCTCATATGCTTACTCATAAATAAATATAAAATAAACCTAATAGGATAGGAGCGTTTGTTATTTCTGTAATATATATTTATTATTTATTTATTATTATTTGTTATTTCTGTAATATATTTATTATGTAAGCTCATATGCTTACTCATAAATAAATATAAAATAAACCTAATAGGATATGAGCGTTTGTTATTTCTATCAAGTTTATTTATATGGAAAAAGTTTATTTTTCGTTATTTCTGGTTCACTTTAAAATAATAAACAAATGAACTTAATCATTTGAACTTTTCGTTACGGTAAACTCTAAATCGTTCAGAAAGAGCTTTTTTAAACTTAAATAATACCCCATTTATATTGCACCCGTGCAAAGCAGTGGTGGGTTCGCTAGTATTAAATAATTGGTTCGATTCTTTCAACGTTTATGAGATTGTATTGCTATTATGCTATTAATCGTTTATATTTAAATAAAACTTAAAATTAAATTCTATTAAGTTATTATTAAAATTTGGTGGGCGTAGCACACTACTTTCACTTACCTCGGTTGTTAATATCAATTTAAGAATTTTTAAATAAAATTAGACTTCAGAAAAAGGTTAAAAAACAAAAGACATTGAGTTTCGATGGAAACATGAGTTTCAGATTAAGTCATCTAACGATAGAAAATAATTTTTACAATAATCCCTTAATTTTATGCCCTTTTCGTTTTTCTGTTACGTCATTACGTTTTAATAATAATAATAATAATAATAATAAATTCTTTATTTATTCTGGGACATGTCCCTTTAGAATAATATTACAAATTTTACATAAAGAAACTTTAGTGTCTTAGAGTATAATAAAACAAGCAAAATAATAAAAATAAAGACAAATATAAACTATTATAATAAATTAAAAGATACCTTCTGATAATTAATAACAAAACTATAAAAAAATAAAATAAAGAGAAAATGTCCACACACACACTATATATATATATTACATACACACACATACACATATCTGTATACATATATAAATCCGAAATACAAATTTTAATTAGAAGAACTTTACAATATTGGTGGAATATTAATGAAATAATACAGTAAATGTTCAAATACAACACAAATAAAATATTATATTCAAATTATCGTTTCTATGTTTTTTACTGCTTTTTATTGAGATTTTCGAATCTATTTAGGTCTCTTTGGGAATTGGATAGAAAGGAAGTGATTGAATAGTCGGGATTTAAAGGTAGGAAGAGTGTCAGAGTGACGAATATATGAAGGAATAGAATTCCATACGGACGAGGAACGGATGAGGAACGATCTGTCGAAAGCTGCGGTTCGATGGGGCGTCACATACAGGTCTGAAGGCCGCGAACGAGTGTTTCGGGAGTGGACGGAGGATATGAATGAAAACATTTTGAAATGTAGGACGGGCGGTGGAATTGGAAAACTTGAAAGAGGAAGGTTGCCAGAAAGTATTTACATCGGTAGGACGGGAAAAGCCACTTCAACTCTTCATAGAAGTGGGTGACAGAAGTGTCCCTGGATGTCCCGAAGATAAAGCGTAATAAGCAGTTAAATAATCGTTTTAGTTTAGCTCCGAGATCCCCAGAGACACCCCCATACACCGCACAGCAGTAGTCGAAGTGGGGGAATATTAAGGAGCAAACCAGGAGTCTACGGGTTTCAAATGGAAGAAGGTGACGGTGATGATTTAGGAGTTTTAAGGTGGATATGGTGCGTCGAGAGATTTCAGAGACATGGTTCTTCCAAGAAAGAGTTTGATCGAGGGTGATCCCAAGGTTTTTAACGGTTTGGTGGAAGGTTATTGGATTATTATTGAGGAACAGTGTTGGGATTGGAGGAAGGGTTTTAAGGAGGGGATTGGAACCTCCTTACAGCGTTATTTAAAAGATTTTTTTTTTTCTAAAAACATTTTAACAGTATATAATACATCTATATTATGTTTAAAAAAATTGGATTTTTTTTTCTCCTTTAGTTGGTTAGCAAGTTCGTTTAACAGTTTTTTTTTTTATTTATCAATAGTACCCAGAAGATATGGTTAATTTTTTCCGAATCCACAAAATTTAAAGTTCTCTATATGTCTATGATGACATTGTTATAGCTCGTATTTATTTATTTATTTTTTCAAATCAAAAATCTTTTTTTTTTTCAATTTCAGAAAAAAAAATTTTGATATTTAAAAAAATATCTATAGTAAATCAAGCCATTGGCTGTGTCAGCTCTTAAAACCATATTTGAAAAATCAATATTATGAAAAGAGGGGAGCCTGCCCTGTACATAATAGCGATCGATAATTTAGTTAGGGGAAGAATGTTTGCAGTGCACTGCGTTAAGGGCGATTCTTCACGCCGATAGGAGCAAGTATGTGAAAGTTGATAGTGCGTGATAGTTACTATCTTTATGATACTCCACTATGAACGTATTTAACCGAATCGGCATAAAAATATTAACAGAATATAAGAAACTTTGATAGGAGTTAGTAGTTATATATATATATATATATATATATATATATATATATATATATATATATATATTTAGTTTATTTATTGGAATTTACAACTTTATAATGGAATACAACAAGTAAATTTGAGTAAAATATAAAAGGGCATGAACTAGATGTAAAGAAGCTTCCCAGTGGAAGAACTCTAAAAATATTCTAAACTAGAAGGTCTTGGGGGCATCCCCTTTTTTTCAGACGTCAGGTATTGAAGAGGAAGAAAGGATTGAAACTAGAGGATTAGGGTGGGAATGGAATTTGTCATGAAAGGAATGGTATCTAGATCGGGCCAAATCAGCAACATACGGAATATTAAGGTCTTTATGGATCAGTTTATTAGTTACAAAGTAAGGAGCATTGAGGATTTTATGAAGGATTTTGGATTGTGGGGATCGTATACAGGAAGAATTTGATGGTAGAAATATAATTTAAAAACAAAAAATAAGAACAGTAAAAGAGTCCAGTATATATCATTTTAGGGTGTGTAATTTTCTATAAAGTAGTTTCGTAATGGATTAGATAACAAAAAAAAACACATCTCGACTTTAGAATTTGAGGTTTCATAGTTGAAGTTAGGTAGAATACAAATATCTGTTAAAAAAAAAAAAAAAAAAAAAAAAATTACCTTTCCTAATTATTCAATATTGACTTAATAAACTATGCTAGGAAAGATGTGTTCAGCTTTTGTTTCTTATCAGATTATAAACCGAACTGAAGCGACAGTTAATGAAGAAGCTAAGGCAAATATTCTCAGTATTATTTACTAAAAATAACTTGTATTGCTTAGGTAGGATCCTGTTTTATGCATTCTTCTCTCTAACTTAGAACCGTAGAATTTATTTTTAATTTTTCTCAGTTTATATTTTGGCACATGTCGTATGTTTGTGAACGCACATGTAGTAAATACGTCATATACGTTTTTGTTGATGTTAGAATTTTTTTTATTGGTGGCACTCTTAATGGCTTCAAATATGTTAGAATTTCACTAATTTCGAATTTTTTTTTTTTTTTATTATGACCGTTCCATAAGGCTTTTATAGTTTAAAAAAAAATTAAGAATAACAAGAGAGACTTATTAGTGTAAACATTTTAAGTTGAATGCAATAAATTTTATGTGATATTAATTAATTTTGTAGATTAAAAAAAAATTAACCATATTATCCCATTATCATCGATTAAGAAAACGGCTAAATACATACATTTAACGATTTTGAAGACCAACAAGGGGAAACATTTTTTCTTTTAGAAAGGTGACTCCTATACGATATTAGAATATGATCTTGAAAAAAAGAACACTTGCAAATCGGAATGGACATTCGTTTGCTGGGAGTTGAACCTACACCGCTCTCTGGCAGACCAAGTTTCGGAAAGTTTCTGTAACTAAATTTGTTACTTGAGAAACTCGATTCTAACCTCGCCATTTACCATTGACCACCGCCGTCAACCCTTACAGTCCATCTTTGTTGTTGCTTAAAATCAGTTACCTGCAAAGCAGTACTCAAAACGTGTTTTATTCAGTTTTAGTCGCTTGGTATAACCTCTACTATCTGTTACGAACGTATTTGACGTAGCCTTCCATTACAATGAATTATTTATTTACTTATTTAACGTCACTTTATGCTACTATGGCTAATCGGACGATGCTACAGTAGGAATCCTAAATTTTGCCTATCCAGGTTTTATTAGGATAGGGATCTTTAACGAGTACCTGACATCGCACAGGCTCGGGACCACATTTAAACGCCCCCTCCGAAGGACGGCATAACTAAGGATTTTTTACTCCCTATAAAAAATCCTAGGACCACCTGCGCGTTTGAACCCGTGACCTTTAGCATAGGAGGCTGTTATGCTAACCAACCAGCTACAAGTGATCCCAAATTACAATGAATTATTGCGTGATTATTAATTATTTACTAGTGGACCCGCCCCTGCTTCGCACAGGTGCAATTTCAATGAGGGGCCATTTATGTTTAAAAAATATGTCTGCCCGATTTAGAGTTTATCACTTTGGGAATTTCAGTTTGTCGTAACGAAATGTGCTATGAGCAAGAAAATATGTTTATTTTATAACGACCATTCATTATAATATTTAATCATCGGCAGAAATGAAAAACATTAATAAAAAGTTCTTAAGTTTATTTGTTTGTTATTTTAAAGTGAAGCACAGATAACGAAAAATTTAATTTTCCCATTTTAAGAAAACTTGAATGCTATGTATGCATTCAAAAACTATAGAAATTATTAAGTTTCCTATCCTCGTTAACTTGTTCGAATTATTTTATTACATATTAACTTTTCTAAAATCTTGCTCTTTCCAACGGTATATTATACGTCTATATTACTACTTATATTTCTGGAATAATTTTTTGAAGACTTGGTCACAGAAAATTTATTTTTTACGTTCAAAGAAAAAAAGAAGGACTGGCTTAGAAGGACTTCGTGGAAACCAAAATCGTGTTATCATTTTATATAATAATAATAATAATAATAATAATTCTTTATTTATTCTGGGACGAGTCCCTTTAGAATAACATAGCAGGAAATAAAAAGTTAGCTTAAGAATCTAGTCTTAGATTATAATGATTGAAAACAATAAAATTAAACTAACACATGTTTAAATAAGCTGAACATAAGAGAAAGATTCTAATAAAAATGCACAAACAAAAATATAAATGTATGTTAACATAAGAACAAAAAAAAAAAAAAAGATATAATGAAAAAATATAATAAGATTTAAAAAAAAAAAAAAAAAATATATATATATATATACAATTTTAAAATAAAATATAAAAAGAATAGAAATTATAGTTCTTCAACGTATGTTAACACCACAACAACAAAATATATACATATATATAATTTTAAAAGATATAATAAGATTTAAAAAGAAAAAAAATATATATATACATACACACAAACACACACATATATAAATATGCATATCTGCACTCAACACACACACGCACGTATATACACTTTTATATACATTTTTCAAATAAAATATAAATAAAAAAGATGTTACAATTTTTCAATATATGTTGACATAGGAACAAAAAAGATACATACAATTTTAACATAAAGTAAAGAAAAAAAAATTACATTTCTTCTGAGTGTTTGCAAAATAATAAATAATTTAATCTTACATCTTGCAAAGATTTAAAAGGAAAAAAATTAAATGATATTTGCTGTTAGTGTACCCGAGGAAATGAAAATTGAATAAACAAATAAACGAATCTAAAAGACATCTGTTGATCTTCCTTGAAATTAGCATCTATTTGGGATTATTTGGGAATTGTATTGATAGGAAATGGCTAAATAGTCGGGATTTGAATGTTGAGAGAGTTTGGGAGTTCCGGATATTAGAAGGAATGGAGTTCCATAAGGATGCGGATCGGATTGAGAATGATCTATCGAAAGCTGTGGATCGATGAGACGTTATATACAGATCAGAAGGCCGCGAGCGGGTGTTACGGGAACGCACAGAGGATTTGAATTTAAGGAGATCAAAGATGTAAGACGGACACTGGGATTGGATAATCTGGTAGAGGAAGGATGCTAGGAAATACTTGCGGCGGAAGGAAGGATAAAGCCACTTTAACTCTTCGTAAAATCGGGTGATAGAGGTGTCTCTGGATATCCCAAAGATGAAACGTATAAAGCAGTTAAACATTCGTTTTAGTTTTACCTCGAGATCTCCAGAGACACCTCCATACACCGCACAGCAGTAGTCAAAGTGGGGAAATATTAAGGAGCTTACCAGGAGCTTACGGGTTTCGATAGGGAGAAGGGGACGGAGGTAATTTAGAAGTTTTAAGGTGGAAAATGTACGACGGGATATTTCGGAAACATGGTTTTTCCAGGAAAGGGTTTGATCAAGGGTGACCCCGAGGTTTTTAACGGATTGATGGAATTGTATTGGATTGTTATTCAGAAACAGAGTAGGAATCGTTGGAAGGGCCTTAAGGAGGGGATTGGAACCTATTACAATTGCCTTGGTCTTCTTAGTGTTCAAATTGAGCTTGTTGTCAGCTGCCCAGTTGCTGATTCCATTTAGATCCTCTTGAAGCATTTCCGTGGCTAGTAATAGGTCGGAAGGAGGAAAGGATAGGTAGATTTGGAGATCATCAGCATAGATATGGTATTGGGAGTGTTTGATCTGGAGGGGAAGGTCATTAATATAAACTGCAAATAGGGTGGGGGATAATGATGATCCCTGAGGCACACCGCAGGATAGAGGCAGGGTTCTGGAAGGAGGTAGACCTGGGGTCACTACATATTGTGAACGGTTGGAGAGGAAGGATTTGAACCAGTGCAGAGCACTGTTTGATAAAGGAATATTTCGTAGTTTGGCCAGGAGGATATTATGGTCTACCGTATCGAAAGCTTTGGAGAAATCTAGGAGGATGAGGATGGTTAGTTTTTGGTGTTCAATGGCGGATTGGAGGTCTTGAGTTATTTTTAGTAAAGCGGATTGAGTTGAATAACCGGGTTGGAAGCCGGATTGGAAAGGGTTGATAAGGGAACGTTCTTCAAAAAAATTTGATAACTGGATTTGTGCAAGGCGTTCCAGGGGTTTGGATAAATTAGAAAGGAGAGAAATAGGACGGAAATCAGAAGGTGATGTAGGATTCGGAACTTTGTTTAATGGACGAACTAAGGCGGTTTTCCAGGAATTAGGAAATATGGAGTTTTGAAAGGAAAAATTGTAGATATGGTAAAGTACTGGTATTAGAACAGGAAGACAAGATTTTATTAGTTTTACGGGAATGTTGTCGGGTCCATAATCATTGGTATGAGATTTAAGGATAGCTGTTTGTATTTCATCATAGGAGAGGTGGGAGAAGAAGAAGCTATCTGGATTGAAACTCTGATGGCCAATATCGGCAGCAGGAGAAGAAACAGGAGCAAAGGAAATAAAATGATTGTTGAGCTCGTCTGGAGAAACAGAAAGAGGAATGTGGTTATTGGGTTTTAGGATAGATAATTTTCGAATGATATTCCATTTGGATTTGGAATCAGGAGCTTTGGAGAGTGCATTATGGATGTGGAGGGATTTAGCACGTCGAACCGCGTCCTGAGTTCTATTACGAAGTTGTTTAAAATGTTCGTAATCAGACGGAGTACGCGTGCGTCGAAATTTTCTTCTTGCTGCTTCTCTTTTTTTCATCATCTCCGTTAGGTCATGAGTTAGCCATGGCGCGGTTGGACGGCGTAACATTCGGGTTTTCAAAGGTGCATGAAGGTCTAGTAAGGTTTTGAGGTATGAGGTAAGAGTGGATATCATATGATCTATAGAATTAGAGGAGTATATAGTGTCCCAATGGAGTGATTCCAGGTCGGTTTGAAGGGATTCGTAAGAGAGGAGGTCCAAACTACGATAGGAGACCAATTTGGGAGTAAAGGATTTCACGGGTAGGTTGTATGAGATCTGGATAAGATCGTGTGATGAAAGAAACGGAACCGGGTGCTGGGACGATGAAAGGACCTTTAGAGGAGAGTCAGTAATGTGTAGGTCAAGCCAGGTGTCGGAGAATTGGGTATGATGGGTAGGAAGGTAAGGAACGAGATAAAGATTCAGAGAGTAAAGTAGGTTTACTAGGAAAGATTTGTCATAGGATTCTGCAAGCATATTGGTGTTGAAATCTCCAGAGATGATAACATTAGTATAACTGGAAACCCATTGAACAAGGGAAGATTCGAAAATGTTATCGAATGGAACATGAGGAGGTCGATATACTAGGATATATAGAAGAGGAGTTTTAAAGGATAAAATTTCAACGAATAGGTATTCGAGGTGGGGATGATCATAAGATGGAGATTGGAGAAGGATTTTAGCCTCGACACTGTCATGTATATACAACCCCACACCACCACCCCTGCGATCAGATCTATCGTGGCGAAGGAAGGAATAATTAGTAAGGGATACTTGAGAGGAAGGAATGTAAGGTTTAAGCCAAGTTTCGGATACTGCTATAATGTGATGAAAGTTATCTAGAAAATACTGTTGAAATTCATCATAGTGGGCAATAAGGGATTGTGCATTGATGTGACAGGATGTTAGGATGTTAGTCATGATTAAAGAGGGAGATAGGGTAGTCGAGAAAAGGTATGGGGATAGGAAATAGGTTATAACGAAATTTTAAAATATGCATAATTTCAAGTTTGAAGTTATATAATAACAGATGAAGTAAATAAATGATCTATTAGTAATTTTAATAAAATAATTAAAGGCTTCAAAAACAAAATAAAATATTATAACAAAAGCAAATAAAACATACAGATAACTGTTATTAAAATAAAGCGAACGATAGAACGAATATCATAAAGATGAAACAAACTAATATTTTTATCAATTGAGAACGAAATAAAAACAAAAATAAAGATGTCCTCGATATAAATAGGATGAAGTTTTACGAAAATAATAGTCCTGAGGAGACTTGATCTCGGAGTTCAAATGAAAACATCTAAGTCAGATGATTTGTTTATTATAACAGCCGGGTAACCGTCAGATTTCCGACACCTGACTCTGCCCCCACTGAACCATACATATTTTATGCCGGCTGATATCTTTTTCTGGCGGGCTAGCCAGTAGAGGTGTCGGTTAGTGGACGTCATCGCCTCGCTGACGTATACTCGGTGAGTACTGTTCTCTTCCCAGCCCAAGTGACGGGTAGAGAAGTCTCTTTTGATTCTTCGTTGCCGCACTAATTCATCTCTCACGGTTCGCCGAACAAACCGAGCGATGATAGTCCCCGGAGTCCCCGCTTCTTTGGGCCTGAGACGAACAGCGTGGTCCAGATCTCCCGGGCTGAGCTGGACGCCCAGGCCCATGCCGACACTGAGTACGGTGCCCATAACAGTTTCGCCTGGCCTTTCCGGGATACCTCGTATCTCCAGGGTATTAGTTAGGTTATTTTGTTCTGCGTTATTTAAGCGGGCTTCTAAATCAGAAATTTTAACTTTTAAAGAATTATTTTCGAGCGTCAGTTTTTCGAGTTGATTTGTTTGCTGCTCTAATAAATTTTCTATTTTTCCTAATCTTTCTATATTTTGAAAGGAAAGTTCGGATTGTTTATTCAGGGTGTCCTTAATGTCTTTAATATCGTCGATCCCCTGAAGCTTATTCTTCATTTCTCGAACTTCCTCCGCCAGCGCCCTCAGCAGGTCCATCATTGAATTAGCCTCCGATTGTGGTGATGGCAGTGATAATATCTCACAATCAGGACACGTCCATTTTTTAGATACTTCTGTGTCCATAACTTCTATTTTTAAACATTTTGTATGGTATAAATTTGAACAAATACTACAGGCAACTTTTAATTTGTCATCACGGCCTGCTGATTTGTTACATAATTTGCAATTAACCATTTTTATTATTTAAGTTATTTGTTATGCGAAAATAAAAATAAAAATATTGACAATAATAAGTTTGTTTCCGCTGAGCCTGTTAGGATTAGGGCTAGTAAACAGATTGCCCCCACTACTGTTACACCACAGCTCTCCTTAATAAACTCTTAGTTGTTTTTTCTTTCACTATTTTATATCTAATAGTAGAAAAATTAAATTATAGCGTTACCTGTTAGAGCAATTCTATATTGTTAAAGAATTTTACTGAAAACAGCTTAAATGTTCTATTGAATAATACGTTAACACTAGAGACAAAACTACACACCTTATCGCACGAGAGGTACTCTAAGACTGATATATATAGAGAGATAAATTATATTAAACTATATTATATATTCATTTCTTGATTCACACCTGTCAAAAGAAATGTGACAATCTGTAAATAGGCTAAATAAGAAAATCTGTAGAAGGTATTTATGTTTTGATGTTAATAATGATAAATTTATAATCAATAACTGTTTTTCAGATTTTCCGGTGTTTAATAAAATATCTTCGGATAAATAATTCTTTTAAATAAATATATATATATATAATTGATTGATTTGATCTGGCTTTCTTCAGAGAATCCAAACATATCACCAGATCATATCTATTAGTTTACTTATATATTTAATTTCATTTTATGCTGCTGTGGCTAAACGGATCATGCTACATTAGGAGCCCTAAATTTGGCTTCCCAATGCTTGGGACCCTCCAAAGGACGGTATAACCAAGGATTTTTCTCTCTTTAAAAACACACCAGACCTTCTGCCAAGTTTGAACCCCTTAAGTTTGGAATATAAGGCTGTTACTGGGCCTGGGACTAAAGTTCCTTAAGAACAAAAGGAAAGTAGAGATTTGATGACCGGAAAAGTGTAGTCATTTACAAAACAAAAGCTATACTAAAATAGTAAATTGAGGTAATCAACTATGTACATATTTACAAATCAAATTATAAACAAAATAGATACTTCATTAGAGATAATTGAAATAGTATAAAAACAAAACAAAATTGTAATTCATAGTATCTGCAGTTTGGGGTGGGAAAGGAAAAGGTGGTTAAAAAGGAGCGATTTAAAGGAGGAAGCAGTTCTAGGAGGGATCCTAGGAGGGATAGAGTTCCAAAGAGAAGTAGTTTTGGACAGAAAGGACTTCAACAGTGGAGAAAGACAAGGGAGGAAACAAGGAGTTTACGAGTATTGAATGGTAGGAGATGAACCAATATTTATTAGTCATTTACATTGAAGACGAACACGCGAAACAATTTTGGTGCCCGCCATTGTAATCTGGCCCTCAGGCAGAATAAAGTTGAGGGCTCCTACCATATAGGTTTAATGCCCGTATGAGAGCTTCAAAAGTGGCCTTTTTAATCTTGGAATGATGACAATATTCCTAAAGAAGAGAAGCGAAGCAAAAGATGGAGGGAGGTGAAGAATTAGTGGAAGTAGTCGGGCTATGCAAAGGCTGGCTGGCTACCACCAGTTGCGTCGAATTCAACTGGTCTCGACTTATCTTAGCGTGTCTCTTATCTTGGCTATATCGCAGTCTTTGGCTGTATATCAATCCTACCTTGTTATACTTAGTAGTATATCTAACTGGTTTTACATTAATTCATTTAGTTCCTAAGTAAGATTTTCACGGCCATCCAAAACGGTCCAAATCCAGGAATTGGCCTTATTTTAACATTATAAAGGGAAATATTACAGAAACCAAGCATTATACGAAAATACTCATTATAAAATAAATTAATGGACATTGAATAAGCTTCGATTCTAGAGCTGATAGACGTCTTTAGGTCTAGAGATATCTTTCTCCATATAATACAATGTGTTCTTACTTAGGGAAATTGATCTAATTTTAACGTTATGAATATAAATATTACATAAATTAAGCATTAAACGAAAATAACCTATTATAATTTAAATTATTGAACATTGAATAAGCTTTAATTTCAGGCCTGATAGACGTCTGTAGGTCTTATAGGTACCGAGATATCTTTCAATCAGGCTTTCTATGTATTTTGTCCAGAATTTTTTACATAATTGAAGTATTTTATGTTGTGTCATATTACTTATGAGGTTATCTTTATTTCATTATATATCTCTGTTATTTCTTAACAGATTTTGATAATTCTCCTATTTGTCTTGTAATAATAATATGGCCTACTAAACCCCAAGGCTCAATGCCGATACTACTAAATACTGCCTATACAGGTTCGTTCAGTGATCACCGCCTAAGCCCAAGCCGCCGAGATCAGCCTTAACGCAATCCTCCTATCGACACTTCGCCCTACCTCTCGGACGCCTACTAGTCGGATCAGCGAATACCAACTTTCTCGGAATCCGTTCCTCACTGAGCCCAACAACGCACATTGGGTCTCCGCGATGCTATCAACTAAATTATATTCACAGGGCACAATTCCGCTTTGTGTAACCTTCTAAACTCCACAGTGGCCTAATCTCTTTTTGGACTAAATATTTTACGCAGTTAACCATCCTTAAAAGTAAGCGGCGACGTTTCACATCCGTAAAGAACAGTCGAAAGAATAATTTTTTATAAATTCTAACCTTTAAGTTTTTAGAAAGTAGCCGCGAGCTAAGTAATTTAGCAACTGAATAGTAACACGCATTTCCCGACTTTAACTGGGACTTTATTTCCTTCTTGATATTATTTTTTTTCTTTTTATTATTGAACATAAATACTCTTTAATATTCTCCTATAGTTGGACATCGTATTCGTTCAAATTATCTATTTATCCGTTTTTTAATTAGTACTAAATAGATGATAAGTTATTTTTATATATTCTACATAAGTTAAAGTTCTTTTGAAGAAGAAAAGTTAAAATATCGGCATTTAAATTGGCGTCCGGAAACAACTGTCCTACACGTTCGTTTCAAGTCAATTTATCTTTGTTCATATTTACGTAATAAGACAAAAAGCTTTAACCGTTTCTAAAAATGCCTTTTTTATTTATAAGGTTTATTTTTCTAAGGCATTTTTACCGTCCCTTCTTTAAAGATTTCAAGTTTGGAGCTTTTGAATTTTGCATAGCCAGTTGATTTGGCCTTTCTTTTCCTCCGATGACTGTGCGACGTATCATAAATATTGCCTCGACAAAACCCCTGAAAAATGGATCCTCGCTGAAGGAGGGTCCCGTGGGAGAGAGAAGAGGGATAAAGAGCGATAGGGAGGGAGAAAGAGAGATAGGGGGATGGAGAGAGAGAGAAAGCCTTTACTAAATTAAAGGGAGGTAAGTGGGGACTCGCTCCCCCCAGGCTGAATCACTTTTAGCAAACTAAGCCTAGACTCCCGAAGCGGGGACAGAAAAGTCTCCCCCATTGGTCGATACTACATCCCTCCTTCTTTCACCAAACACTATTCCATCTCCTATTGGTCGATACTAAATCCCTCCTTTCACCAAACACTATCCCATCTCCTATTGGTCCGCATCTTCTAAGGTTCCATTTGTTTGATACTTTCCACTCCTGTGTACACATGTCTGTTCACCTTCACTGGAATGATTAAGAATACCTTGTAAGAAACTGTGTGAATTCGATGCAGATTTAAGTCTCTAAACTAAATAACAATCCTCAAACCACCAAAAGTACTACATTTACTATTTAAAGGATACGCTCGATTTTATTAAGTTCAATTTGCCTTTTTCCATTAATGTGTTCTTATCAATTGACATATCCAGTAACTAGGATACGATTCTAAATTGGAGAGAACCGCCATTTTTCACTCGATTCAGTTTAATTGCAATCTTAACTAGAATTAAAATACTAAAAAGGCACTTTTTATTATAGAAACTCTCTTCCTAGTGCTATATTTGTTACAAAATAGCATAAGTCTAACTGTCTATATAAGGAAGTTGAGTTACGCACAAAAAGGGCTGATTTTACTATTTCGAAGGATATGCCCAATTTTATTTGTTTATGGATTCTTTTAATTAATTTGTTTTCCCTAATTTAAGTTCAATTCGTATTCCTCGGTTTTTTAAGAAGTGGCATTTCCTGTAACTATGACACGATTCAAAATGGAATTGAACAATCATTTTTGACCCAATTCAGTTTAAAGCTGTGGTAACAAGGATTGCCACACTAAGAAGGACACTTTTAAATCTTCGCGGTGCAAGAATCTGTCCGAAAAAGCAGAACACCGTCTATTTTATGACGGCAGGGTGGATCAACGGAGAGTGATGAAAAGCCGAAACAAACTGATGGTCGTAGATGATAATATAATAGATTATTTAATAAAACACATGTTTCTTTTAAAATGCAATATAAATAATTCTTTAACATTTTATTTTCGTTTCTAAAGGTATAGATGGTAAATCTGCCCCTGTTGCGTTTTTTATTCATACTTGGGGGATCGATTTGGTATCAAATAAAAATAATTCACATAAATTTGTAGCTTTTAAATTCAAACGGTTTTTGAGATTTTTTAAAAAACTCTTTTTTCGATTTTATTATTTTTTTATTAGTAAAATTTGAAATTAATTAATGATGATTTTTTCGTCTGATTCGAGGAGTCAAAGGCATGAAAAAATAATATGATGACGATTTATAAGCGAAAAGCCAATTTTTAGTGAAGAAAGAAAATTAAAATATGTATTTTTTCAACCTTTTTGAAAAGTTTCAATCACCGATTTTTTTTTTCTGAAAATGTCTTTTATACTCCTCTATGCACAGGATTTTTTTCGAATTTTTCGAAGTGGTGGAACAATATGAAAAAAAAATAAAAACTTATTTTTTTCTAAAATCATCCATTTAACTCTTATTTCTTGTTATATTTGAAAAATGTGCAAACAATTCTTTCTCACTAAAAATTCAGAATTCCATTTCTTTAAAACATTTTCAATCATTTTACTACAAAAATATTGGATAAAAGCTGTTTTGAAACTACGCCTATAACGCCGTCGTTTAGCCACTATCAACCATTCTTCTAAGACTCGCTTGTTCGGTATCTCTATGGCTTTTCCTAGAGAGGATGTATTTTCAGTAAAAAAAATAATTTGATACGCATTTTTCGATAATCTAAAAACTAAAATTTTTTTAAAACGCAAGATTTAAGGAAAGATCAGTTTTTAATTTTTTCATATCGTTCCACCACTTCGAAAAATTCGAAAAAAATCTTCAGTACAGAGGAGCATAAAAGACATTTTCTGACAAAATTTGTGAGTGACACCTTTCAAAAAATTTCAAAAAACTACTCAAAACATTATAAATTCAAAAAAGGCGTTTTTTTCCAGGAGTCGACTTAAAAAATCATATGATCTTGATTCTTAAACGAAAAACCCCATTTTTAATAGACGAATAAAAATCAAAATATATTTTTTTAAAGCTTTTAAATATATTTGGTATGCTAATATATTTGGGTTATTAAATTCAAACTGATGTTTATGGTCTGTATGTTTTTATTATATAAATATTCAGTGAAGATGTCAGACTCAGTGTGTAATAGTGTTATTACTACCCTACATGCAGACAAATAAAACTTTTAGTGCAATACACATTTACACTTAACACTAACAAATTAAACTTGACAAAAAAAAAAACTATGCTGACTCATCCTATAATATATTACACCTCCTAATATAAAAATATATATTTAATATTTTTTTTAAAATACATACAATATTTTATTGTTTCCTATTATAGGCTAGGAGAGAGATTGCAAGCGTCCAATGAATGGTAACAATATGAGAGATGTTCTGTGCAATAATATAATAACGAAGGAGATATATAAATATTATTATACAAAAGTAACAAAAACAAACAACAAAATAAAATAAAGGCAGATTAACTTATCGCCATGTTTTTGCAGAGGCCTCAAGGGAGCGATGCGTCGAAGCTGCGGCTCCCGATAATGATAAAAAGTAGGGAAATCACAAGACATGAGGGAATTTTGAGTCTGTTGTGTTGGCAGGGAGGGCCATAGCTCGGATCTGAAACTATCAAAGGCAGGGAAAAGGGAAAATGTTGGGAGAAAAAACAGTGAATGTTCTATAGCAAAGGTTTATGTGTGTTTCAGCTGCTTAAATCTCAGTATTTTTGTTTTATCAATACAACCAATACATAATACAACCTGCTCCATTGAAAGCAATACGTACAAGGACTTAAACAAATCCATTCTGTGTATATATATATATATATATATATATATATATATATATATATATATATATATATATATATATATATATATATATATATATATATAAGCAATAAGCAATTTTATTTAGGCCATGTTTCGAGAATTTTTTGTTCTCATATTCATGCCAACAGTAGAAAAAACAAAAATCCGAAAATTAAAATTTTCCAGAATAATTAATAGATGTTATTGTTAGAGAGACAAAAAACATTTTTGAATAAATTTAGGAATGCATTGTACAATTAATAGATATCTTAATTAATACAGTAGTTAAATAGATATCTCAATTATTATTATTTATTTTATTTTTTACCTATATAAATACACTTAGAAGGAACTATTACAAATTTATTTATAATCTGAGGCAAAATGGTGTCTTACCTTTGCGTATACTACACACATTGAAAGAACCCTGAAACAAAGATGCTAGGAATACTTCAGAGAGGAGTTTTCCAAATTACTGGGGTCCTAGAATCGGAGGTTTTTCACCTTGTTTTTTTTGCCTAAATATGAGAACAATAAATTCTCGAAAAATTGCCTAAATAAAATTTCTTAATTATTGACTGAAACTTAAGATCCGTAGATAACTTAAATAATCAATATTAGAGAACTAATCAACAATACACACACATGTATATAATATAGTTGTTTCAATATGAACAAAATAATTATGCTATGAGATTTAAATAATTGATTAATGCTATTTTTTGTTTTAAATCGATCAAAAAACATATTAAAATAAAGATATATGAAAAGATGTGTGTTATTTTAAAAGTGTTAAAAAAAAAGTTAATATAAATATATTTGGTGCTAATAACCAAGAAGTTGAGCACCGATTTCAATACTATAACCTTAACCTTAATGCTATGGGACCACATTTAAATAAATATTTACAAAAAATAAAAAGATAAAGTCAAATTACATAAAAATAGATAATTATTTATATATATATATATATATATATATATATATATATATATATATATATATATATATATATATATATATATATATACAGGAAAACTCTATAGGGAAGGAATCGCAGAATCCTAGAGATATCATCTCTACTAACATATAACACCTAACTATCGTACAACAGATACGTAATCTTCGTTTTCACTTTATAATTAATTTTATAAACACAATAACCAATTGATAAATTAAATTAAGGACGGATTGAAATCTTATTTATTTAAATTAAGGAACTCTAAAAAACCTTTGGCCATAAAATTTGTTAAACGATTTTTGTCTCAGCGTTGACTCCTGTGGCATAGATTTTAACATAAATAAATTGAATAATCAATGATTGGCCGTAAAATGAAATGATTCGGATGGTGGTCAATATATTTTTTTTTTTAAAGTTAGTAAGGGAGCATTTATAAATAATAATAATAATAATAATAATAATAATTCTTTATTTATTCTGGGACAAGTCCCTTTAGAATAACATAACAGGAAATAAAAAGGTGGACTTAAGACTAGAGTCTTAGAGTAAAATGACTGAAAAACAGAAAAGAATTAAACTAATAACATGAAATAATAAAATAACTTAAAAGCTAAATTGTAATAAAAATGTACAAACCAGAAAAATAAAAGTATGTTAACATGAGAAACAAAAAATTATATAAAAAAAAAAAAAAAAATTAATCAGATAAAAGAAAAATATATACATATATATATACATAAACACACACATATATACATATATATACATATACACATATAAACACATACTCATACACACATACACACACCAGCATATGCATGTATGTACACAGTTTTTAAAAACAAAGGAAATTACTATTCTTCTTTAAACATATTTATAATTTGATCTTGCATCTTTGAAAAGAAAATGATTTCAAATAGATTTTAAATAGATAAACAAATAAAAATAGTATCTTATATAAAAAAAAAAAAAAAAAAAAATTAAAGTTTTACCCTCAACAGAAACAGTTACATATGTATTTGTACTAATTAATAATTAATTACAAATGTTTGCAATCTTTGTATTTTTTATTCTGTTCTTGGTTTGCTGGGACGTTACAAAGATCTGAGGAATTTAAATTCACCGTGCCTAATTCCTTTTATGTAATTATTTCCAGCATTTGCATAGCTTAATGTCACGTGTCCTAGCTAATGTTCTAGAAAATGAACTTCTCTCCTTTGTCTACGGCGCGAAACATTCTTAAATTAAACATATATTCAACACAGCTGAAACACAATGTTTTTATTTGTTTATATTTTAGTTATAATTTGGAGTGGAAAAAAAAATAGTTAAGAAGAATTTCGCATAATAAATTAGCCAGTAAGTTGGATAAGGTTAAAACGTCTAAAGAAAGATCTATCAAGTTAAAAGGGGAAAATAAATTTGTGAAGTGAAGGGAGAGAATAGACGCGTTAATGATGTCTTTATAGGGATTATATTCTTGGCTTGTTTTTGGATTTAATTAAATTTCCTGAAGGTTCTAGTTTAACGGATCCCTAAGTAGTTATCATAGGAGGAAACTTCAAAGGGAGGGTACAAACTGGGTTATATAGGGCGAGTCTACACGATGATAGAGACAGACAAGTCAGTCGAGATAGTGAATGAAAGTCACTATCGTGATATTAATCAACTATTAACCTACTTATTCTTTCTAAATTTAAATTTTATTCAATGTATTCTATATTATTTTTTGAACGGTGTGTTCCCAGTAAATAAGACTCTAGACCACTTTGGTTCGAACCCGGCTAGAGTAGAATGATTATTTATTCTGTTATTGCAGCCGTGGAGCGAACCTTGCTAGAGTGACCTTCCTTGGGCTCATTCAGCCTTTATAAAGTGGGTACCAGACTATTGGGAGATACCTGTCGGCTAAGTGTGAACTTAAACTCATCAAATCCTTGTATGTCTGTTGGGACAATAAACAGTAAAATCCTTACTAAATCCCAGACCCTTTCCTGATGTGTCAAAACGTTAGTACATGCCATTTTTTATATGTTTTTTTGTTGTTTTTTTACGAAAAAAGCCATTGGATTCTCTTTAAAGAATACACCCTTCTAGGGCTGGTTCAGTCAATGTCATACAAGGTTGGTCTCAGTCTAATCAACTTCTTGTACAGCCGTTTACCCGAACAGTAGAAAACCCAAAAAACCTTCATGGATAGAGAAGGTATTGGTTTTTATTGTTTTGATTTGTTTTCATTTTTATGGAATGTTTCCTATCTATTAGTGTTCTATTAACACCACTTTATGTTATGGTGGCTAATCTGACGATATCTCAGTGGGAGTGGGAGGAATAAATGTTGACCACCTATTTACACCCCCTTCGAAGGAAAGCATAACCAAGGATTTTCACTTTTTTTTTTTAGGACCGGAAAATCAGTCGGGTTCGAACCCACTATACTGTGAGTTCTATTGCGTCTATCATTAAACTAGTAATTTTTTTTTTGTTAATTTATTTATTTAATTATATTAAATCATGCCACGGTCAACACATCGATATCGTAACTGAGCTTAATGAAAACGAAATAAACACTTGACTGTACTAATTTTATTTGTTTTTCTTTATTTATTCATCTAATGTCACTTTTATGGTGCTGTGACAATTCGCATTTGTCATTTGACAAATCGCATATACTTTAATGATAGAACACATAGCATAGAAGTTGGCGGATTCGAACCAGGCTGACTTTCCAGTCCTAGAATTTTTTAAAATGAGTGAAAATGGTTACGCCTTTCTTTGGAGGGGAAGTAAAATAGTGGTCTCGAATATGTGCGATGTCATATACACGTTAAAGATCTCTATCCTATTTAAACATACGACAGTCGAAATTTATCAGCATAATGTGAATTTTAATGAATAAACAAACAAACATTCAGTTAACTATGTCCATTCTTTGCATTCGAAGAGAGAAAATCATGACGCACATCTTTAGGCATCTTTTAGTCTCATCAATTGGACTATCAGAACTGAAACTATCATCGTATAGCTCGCCCTTAAGTAGTTTGATTTTTTTTTCTCTCGGGGTGGAAAAGTTAGGACTTAAAACTTCATTTGTTTCAGAGAGAGCTTGGCTTTTCCCAGTTTGCGAGTGTCTTTGCCTGTTTTTTTTTTTTTTTTTGTTTTTTTTTTTTAATTTTAATTTTTCTTATTTCTTGTTTGTTCTCAATAGTCATGGTGTTGTTTGCAGTTCCTTTTGAACTTGACACTATTAAAACTGAAATAATCTTGTATAAAAAAAAAAAATTATATTTATACATACAATAAAAAAATTAATAAAATTTAAAATATTCGCCACCGGTGCGAATTCACTGCCATTGCACGTTTGGTGTGATATTCCCCTTTTCATAGATGGTTAATTTGGTTGGGTGTTAATGTTGTTTTTCTTTGTTAAAGTTTTTGTTTTATTTTTTGTTTAATTACTTGATTACAGTCTACTTTTCTTATGATAGAATAATATTTTCACCTGTTTGGAGTGGTTTGTTGCTTGTAGGCTAGCTCACTATTGGTGAATTAATGTTTTTTTTTAATTTTTAAAAACTTAATTAATTTTTCAATTAATTTTAACTCTTCCAAAAATAAAAATTACAGTGTTTCAAAAAATGTCATATATATGCTACTATACACTGTAATGCCTCTCATTTCGCCAAAAATCTATGTTGCTGCATCTGAAATGTTTTTTAAATACCATTTATAGTTCTGCCAACCATCTATTAAACACGATGCGTTTAAAACCTGAAAGAATTGTCGCATTTTCAAGCGGTATCTAGTGTACATTTGGGTAACTAGGTGTTCGAGATTGCGCAGATTTCAAGGGTGCGCTACACGGCGAGAGAAAAGGTAGTTGAAAATTCGTGAGAGTTCACAAAAGTAGCGTGAGAGGAGGAAGGCATATTTTAAAAAAATAAATTCGAATAATAACATCAAATAAAATTAGTCATTTTAAAAATAGTAGAATCATTAAATATTATATTTAAAAAATCTGGTATTTTTTCGGTAATCTCTTTTAGTTGGATATCGAATTCGTTCAACTTATATATTTACCTGTTTTTATCAATGGTAACGAGATAATATGGTTATTTTTATAGAATCTACAAAATTAAAAGGTGCTTTAGAGGGTAAAAAAAAAAAAAAATCAAATTTCGCCATTTAAGCCCTGTCAAACTATCACAAAAACATTTCCCTTACTATATATTTCATATATAGGTAAGTGAAAGTAAAAAGGATAAAAAAACGAAGTTATAATATTATATCAAAGAAATCAAGTGTAATATAAACATTATTAAAACATACAGAAACTCCATTTTAAGAATTTAAACATATTATTATAAAAAATGAAAAAAAAAAATAAATGATGAAGTTTTATAGAAACTAGGTAATTGAATATTTATTATAACATGTTGAAAGTATGTTAGAGTTATGTATAATTTCAACTAATCACCAAAATTTATGAAATTCGCGAGTAATAAATATTCAATTACCGTAGTTTCTATAAAACTTCATCATTTATTTTTTTAATCTTGAATATTTTATATAAATAATGTTTAAATTCTTAAATTGGAGCTTCTACATTAATAAAAAAAAATATTTTTCATGATGTTTATATTACACGTGTTTGTTTTGATATAACATTATCATTTCGTTTTTTTAATCTTTCAATAGAATGTTTAAAAAGTAATGTGATGTTATTATCCGAATTAATTTTTTTTAAATATGCCTTCCCCTCTCCCGCTACTTTTATGAACCTTCACAATATTATAAATATTATAATATTATATCACAATAGCTGATTTTAATCTTTTAATCTTAGAAGAAGCCCTTGAAAGATTACTAGTGCATCCAGCGCATATAGCAATCCTCTTTAGAATACCTCCGGGTAACAGAAGGACAAATCTGACAGCTATACATATTATATTTGTATTTGTATTTTGTTCGAAAATAAAACCAGAGGGTAAGAAAAAAAAAAAAAAAAAAAAAAAAAAAAAAAAAAAAAAAAAAATCACAATAGCTCTCACGAATTTTCACCTACCTCTTCTCGCACTGTGTAGAAAAAAAAGGCGCTAGATAACGCTCATGTGAGCTACATTTCTCTCAGGTTTTAAACGCTAGTTGATTTTTAGCCTTAAACTATATATGATGGAATAGTACTATATAGTTGGAATAGGGAGTGAAATCATAAAAAAAAAAAAAAATCACTCTAATAAGAAAAATCTATTATTTATGTGTGCCGACGTTTCGGACTGAATTTTAGACCTTCATCCGGGTGAGAAAAAAAAAAAACAACCAAAAAGAAGATTAAATAAAAATATCTTAAGTAATAGTACAAAAATGTCTTGGTTTCTTAATATAAATAACTTTCAATATTATGAAACCAAAAGAATTCTTATATTACAGTTTGTTTCCATATTCCATTTATATTATCTTATTACTAGATTGTTAACTTATTATTTTTCTATAGTAGATAGTAAAAATCGGGAGTCAGTCGTTTAAGAATATTTTAATTTTGCCGACGTTTCAGATTAAACTTGTGAGCATCAAGGTTATAAATATCATAACAACAAAAGATATAAGATACAATACTGACCATGAAAAATTATGAATGTATGACAATTATAAAAAAAATATATATATATATATATATATATATAATATATATATATATATATATATATATATATATATTATACATACAAATAATACAATAAAATAACATAGTACAAATTATTTGTATTTATAATTTTTTTTTAGTTGTATTTATCATTGTCATGCCGTATTGATATGTATCTCTTTTGTTCTTCTGATGTTTGCAGCCCTGATGTTGGCTCACAAGTTCGAGGCGAAGCGTCGGCAAAATTAAAATATTAAAAAAAAGAACTGACTCCAGATTATTTCTACCTATAACACTTTCAACATTCGAATATACTTCCCCAATTATTATTGTTATTTTGTTATTCTCAGATGAAGGGCTAAAATTCAGGCCGAAACGTCAGTTTACAAATAGTGTGATTTTTTTTTATGTTGGCTCCCCCAACCAATTATATTATTATATTATATTACATACATTATCATTATATTTTAATTAATATATAATGTAAAAATTCAAATTTGATAATATTTGGAGTTGGCAAAACTATAAGCTAGGGCCTAATCTCTCTTTATACGCTTTCGGTGTTGGTACTTGCTAAGTGTTCTGTATATTATTTTATATTGTATATTTATTTATATATTTAATTTAATTTTTTTTCAGGAGGTATATTATTTTTATTTTATATTTTTAGCTATAATAAAGTGAGAAGATACAATCATGTAATTTTGTTTAGTTTGTATGATATGTTTACATTTTTTAGATAGATAGATATTTAGTTTATTGCCTATTATATACGATACATATAAACCATGGAGTTTGGCCCATTTGGTGTTAGTGGTTGTTAGTATTAAATAATAATCTCGTACATACTATGGCATAGTTATAAATACATACATAAATAATATAAATGATAATAGCATAAAAACAAATTAATATTTAAATTCGAATTGCTTACTAAGGGATGCTAGTAAATATTGTGACAGATTATGTAGATTTGTCGTCTCCTTAAATGTATACTTTTTATTATAGCTCAACTTTTTTATTACTTATTTTCGTTTATTGAAACATTTAGAAATCCACAAAAATCCAAATTTTCCTTTAAATAATCCTAAAAAGTTATATATATATATATATTAATATGAAATATTGACGACTTTCTCTAACTGTATCTACCTATGTATAACATAAAGTCATGATCATGTACATTTCATCAGCTATTTCTATCGATTCTATCTTATAGCAATAATATCAATCCCATTGAATTATAATGTTTACTTATATCAATTAAATACTTATATCCATGTTTCACAATTTAGGCCGTTTAATTTATTCTATATAAAATATGTAATCATGAAAAACTAACCAACTTTTTGTTTACATCATGTGTTTTTTTTTTGTATACATAAATTATATATAATATATATATATATATATATATTATATATATATATATATATATATATATATATATATATATATATATAAACACACATACACACACACACACACACACACAGTTTCCTGTGTAGTACTTATAGGGCCTTATGGGTTAGTCTATCGTCATTTTATTTTTAACCTGGTTCCAAAAGGGGATAGTTCAGTAGTTTGGTGTTAGGTTACAGCTGTTTATAATAACTCAAAGAAAGATCACATTGACCTCAAAAAGGAAAATAATTGAAGATTTTAATATCCTTCAAAATTAGTTTATGATACGGGGGATAAAAACCAAAATCTAAATATTGAGCTTTGAGGCTCTACTAAATCCTCATCCTATCAAAATACTCTGTAAAGACCTTAATGTTCCCTACTTTGTTACGAATAAACGTATGCATAATGAACTCCATGTTC
Source organism: Piezodorus guildinii (assembly GCA_023052935.1). Taxonomy (NCBI): domain Eukaryota; kingdom Metazoa; phylum Arthropoda; class Insecta; order Hemiptera; family Pentatomidae; genus Piezodorus; species Piezodorus guildinii. The sequence continues at coordinate 93,271,663 of CM041294.1, forward strand.
TGATGTGTTGGTGATTTGGCCAGAACAATGCACCAGTGTTTTCTTGACAAACTTCTTCCCATCTTACCCACTTGTTACAATCCTCGCTTCCTCATCATTTCCTCTGAATCGTCAGAAAAGAAGATTGATCCCAGACCTTCTGGTTTAAATCATTTTGTATATTTACCTTAAATTCACTCGATGTAATTATGTTAATACAGTTGTACAGTTTAATATATATATTTTAATGAAATCTGGTGCGCGCAACACACAACTGTCACTTGTTAAAGAATTATTTATATTTATTTAATAATCTATTATATTTTTATCTGCAATAATCAGTTAGTTTTATCGGTTTTTCATCATTCTCCATTAACCTTTACAATCCCGTATATAATAGGGATCACCGGTAGCTGTGTGGTTAGCATAACAGCCTCCCTCCTATGCCAAAGGTCACGGGTTCAAACCCGAAGGTGGTCCTAGGCTTTTTTAATGGGAGTAAAAAATCCTTAGTTATGTCGTCCTTCGGAGGATACGTTAAAAGGTGGTCCCAAGCCTGTACGATGTCAGGTACTCGTTAAAGATCCCTATCCTAATAAAACCTGGATAGGCAAAATTTAGGACTCCCAATGTAGCATCGTCCGATTAGCCATAGTAGCATTAAGTTACGTTAAATAAACAAACAATTCCGTATATTAGATAATATTTTTTTCTAAAATCTTTAGTTATCCAACGGTATATTATTCATCTATATTACTGCTCTTGTATTCAAAAACATAAAAATTGCATTTCTCCTTAACGTGTTTATCAAATTCGCCAACTTGCATATTTAGCTGTTATTTATCAATGCTAACAAGGCGATGTGCCTAATTTTTTAACATGTATAAAATCAAAAGGTACTTTAGAAGAAGAAAATTAAAATATCAGCATTCAAGCCCTGTCAGACTATTTCAATCAGAATGAAACCTTCATGATATTAAAGCCCGTCAAATTTTACATCGATATAGATATTTTAATCAAAAATCGTTTAAGCTGCTTTTGAGAAAATCGTAAAAAAGTGCTAAATGCATGATATAAAGTGGCTCTTCTTGTTAGCTGATTTTAATGAAAAAGTTACTGTAACATCTCGGGCTTATAGTTATCTTAAATATGAAATTTCACTTTCGTACGGCTTTTTGTTTTAAAAATATTGGTAAATTTGATTGAATGTTTTGTTGCTAGTTTACCTGCTCTAACCATCTAGTCGGTAACTTTTGACAGAATATCTGTGGGTAACTCCTTATCAAACTACTGTATAATTTAAAAAAAAAAAAAATTATTCGGTTTTAGCTCTACTTCACAGGGTCTTTCAAAGAGTGTAACTGTAGATTTTATATTATTTGTTTCGTTTGAAGACGGATCCTTTTTTAGCAGAGACCTCAGAGCTAGCTAGCTGTAATCTTTCGACTACTTTATTATTGGAGGCCATTAGCGGGGCGGCCAAAACTCCCTCGAGCCGCCGGACGAAGAGGTGGAGGCGGGAGTTGGCAGGAGTTGGAGTGGTACAGGAATAGCCGACGCCTGATGAAGGCTAGTGGCAGCTGCGAAAGGTCCCTCTGTACGCTTTTAGAACGGAGTCATGCTTCCGCCTCCAGTTTATTTAAATAACAACTCATGGCGGAGTGTAAAAACATTTTTATGTTTATTTATTTTTCCAAAAGTTCTCTAGTTTTTTTTTTTGAGTTATACGAGTTTGATAAAAACGTGCGAAAAGTATAGTATAAAGTAGTTCTTTTGCTCAACCGATTTCGGTAAAAAATTCGGTGTAGCATCTCGAGTTTATAGTTGTCTTGAATATGAATTTTCAGTTTCGTACGAATTTTCGTTTTCGTGCCAGGCTTACTATATACCCAGAACGTTTCGAGAAACTTGGTTATTTGTACCCTGAAGTGCCTAAAACGCCACTTAGGGCTTAGAGGCCCATGATTACTAAAAGTTCACTTAGCAAACTTTTATAAAGTCTATACATTATTCAATCATCGTCAGAAATTAAAATAAAAATCTGGTGCGGACAACACACTTCCACTTACCTCGACTGTTAAAATCAATTTTTGAACTATTAAATATACTGTGATTTTAATAAAACGCTTATTCATTTTAGTTGGAAAGATATGATCTAGATTAAATAATATAACTATATTAAATTGTCGATCAGTAATAAGTTTATTCCCTTTTTGTCACGTTATATTACCTTTTAAAAATTTGTGTATCAGATATTTTTTCTAAAATCTTTCTCTTTCCAACGCTATATTATACGTTTATACAATATAATTGTTCTTTAAAAAAAAAAAAAAAAATAGTTTTTCTCTTTTATCCTATAGTTGGTCATCAATCCGTCTAATTAGTATATTTAGCCGTCGTTCATCAATGCCATTAACATGATATGGTTAATATTTTGCAATGTTCAAATTTTTTTTTTTTTTTTTTTTATTTATTTATAGTAATTTACAACTGTACTAAAGAATACAATAAGTAAATATGTAGAATGAATATAAAAAGTCTTGAAAATGTCTTGAGAAAGAACCACCCAGTGGTAGCACTTCACTAACTATTTTAATACAGTAGGTCCCGAGGCCACCTTCTTTTCAGTCGCCTTGGAGGGTTATCAGGGATATCTGAGGAAGATAAATTACGGACAAGTGGGTTTGTATGGGCAGGGAGTTTAGAATGGAAAGAGGAGTATCTATCACGGGCTATGTCTGCAACAAATGGGATGTTTAGGTCATTATGGAGGATTTGATTTGTGACAAAATAAGGAGCATTCAGGATTTTGCGAAGGATTTTGGATTGTAAGGACTGGATGCGGGAGGAATTAGATGGTTTCGTAGAGCCCCAAAGCTCGATTCCATATGTCCAAATAGGTCTGATAATTGTGATGTAGATGAGTCTTTTGTAATGTGCTGGAAGTTTTGAACGTTTGTCTAGTAAGTGTTGTAGTAATCGATATCTTCGAGCAGTTTCTTGTCGTTTTAGTCTTGTGTGAGGATTCCAAGTAAGGCGCTTGTCAAGATGGAGACCTAGGTATCGGATTTGTTCTACAGAAGTAAGGGTAATGTTATTAAAGGATACTGGAGGGCAGGAAGTCAGGTGTGATTTGTTGGGATTTATTTTAATCCTCCAATTTTGACACCATTCTTCAATGGCTTTGATGTGGGACTGAAGGGTTTGGGATGCAGTAGTTGGATCATTATGGACTGATAAAACACACGTGTCATCAGCAAAAGTATTGAGGACAGTGCGAGGATGGAGTGGAATGTCAGCTGTATAAAGGGAGTAGAGGATAGGACCTAAGATACTACCTTGAGGCACTCCAGCAGATAGGGAAAATGTGGATGAGTAGGAAAAGTTGTGGTTTACCTTAAAGGTTCTGCCAGTAAGGTAGGAACGCATTAATAGGAAATATGTAGGGGTGAGGAATTGACGGAGTTTGTAAAGCAGTCCCTGGTGCCAGACTCGATCAAATGCTTGTTCTACATCAAGAAAGGCTCCAGTGCAGTACATTCCGCGCTCCAATGTGGAGGACACTACATCCACCACGCGGTGACATTGTTGTATTGTAGAATGAGATGTTCGAAATCCAAACTGGTGGTCAGGGATAACATGATTCATTTCTAGGATAGGATAAAGACGCTTTAGAAGGAGTTTTTCTAGGATTTTGCCCATGATGGGCAAAAGGGAGATAGGACGATAGGATGACGGATGTTCAGGAGGCTTATTGGGTTTTTGTATAATTTTTACTATTGAAAGTTTCCAAGCAGTAGGAAAATACGTGGATCTGAGAGTGGCATTGTATATATAGGTAAGGAAAACGACGGCTTTTCGAGGAAGTTGTTTTAGGATGTGAGGTGTGATAAGATCATGGCCAGGAGTTTTTTTGGAAGGTAATTTTTTAATTATGTTTATTACTTCAGAAGGATGAAAGGCTTTAGGAGGAAGGGACATTTGGAGTGGGATAGCTAGTTCTGCCTCAACATGTTCAATGTGGGTTGGATTTAGGATATCTGGATGAGGGTTAAAAATATTGAAGAGGTGTTTACCAAATATTTGTGACTTTTCTTGATCTGATCGTGACCAGTTATTGGATTCATTGAGGAGCGGGTGATTAAATGATTTAAATTTAAGGAGTTTTTTGGTTGCTATCCATAAGGATTTATCAGAGGTGTTTAGGTTTTCTGTAAAGTTCTGTAAAGTTTGTACTTTAAATTTTCTTATTTCTTTTTTTAATTTGTTAGTAAGTTGTGTGTAACGAGCTTTGTCAGATGGGTACCTAGTTTTATGCCACTTAGTTCTTGCTTGTCGTTTTTCTTTAAGAAGCATTCGGATATGTCGTGGCAAGTTATTGTTAAGGTCTTGAGGGTTTTTGTTTGTAGGGTGTGATGTGTTGTTTTTGATAACTGTCTCAATTGTTTTTGTGAGTTGTTCAATGGCTGAGTCAATGTGTTGTTTGGTTTTTAATGGAATTGTCAAGTCAAGGTTGCTTTCCATGTCAAGTCGAAAATTGTCCCAGTTAACATGTCCAGTAATCAGTGAAGGAAAAGAAGGTTTCGGAACAGGATTGGAATGCATGAGAAGTAGAACTGGACTATGGTCTGAGGAAAGGTCATCTAAGGTTCTTATCGTGGTTTGGACTGTAGGTATTTGGGATGTAACGAATATATCAAGTATATCAGGGCGTTTTTTAAGCGATGTTGGCCAATAAGTAGGGTCTGAGGGTGAAAGGACGGAATAGCTATTGGAGTGAGTGATCTGGGAAAGAATCCTGCCACGAGTATTGGACGTTCGACATCCCCACCGTTGGTCTTTGGCGTTGTAGTCTCCACCAGCAATGAAGCGCGGGCCAAAGGATCTGAATAAGGTATCAAGGTGATTATAGGATAAGGAATTACCAGGAGGGCAGTATACAGCTGAGATCGTTGTGGTAAAGGGGTGGCAGGATAAGGTGATAGAGGTTGACTGAATGGTGTCTGTTGGAGTGGAGGGAATCAGAGAGTGGGGTAAGGATTTGTGAATAAGGATACATGAGCCTGCATGGGATGTGTTATCTGGATGATTTGATCTGTAAGTAATGTAGTCCCGTATGTAAAAGTGAGAATGAGTTGTGAAATGAGTCTCAGTAATCAGAGCAATGTCAATGTGATTGTAGTGAAGAAAGATGTCTAGTTCGTTTTTGTGATTATTCAGACCATTGGAATTCCATAGGAGAATAGCTAGGGTCTGCTTTTTCATCTTGGAAGATTAATAGGAAGCTGTGATAGGAGATTTGTAAGGAGATTGATGAGTGGTTTGATGGTGTTTTGGAGGTCTAGAAGAAAGGATGAAAGAATAGATGTTATATCAGTTGGAGGTTGATAGGGATAGGCAGGAGTATCTAGGGATAAAGGATTTATTCCTCTCGGAGTGGGTAGGATTTTTCTCTGAGGGAGTTGATGAGGTTCAGCATGAGCTTCTAATGAGAAATGGTCTTGAACTGTGGGCATTAAAGAAGGTGGATGTTGGGGATTGGTCTGTGGAGAGATTAGTGGCGGTAATTTTACCCTCAGAGAAGCAGGTTTTGGGTCATTAATTGGTATTTTCGTCTGAGGATGGGAATTTTGAGGTTTAGGTTGAGTTCTCTGAGGCTGTGATTTTAAGGTCTGTGGCTGGTAATAGGGGATCTGGGGTTGAGGATGGGATGTTTGAGGATGTGATGTGGAGGTTTGAGTCGACTGAGGTTGGGGCAGAGGTATGTTGGCTATTGCAGGATAGGTGGAGGTGTTGGAACTTGATGGCGGTTGATAAACGCTGGCTCCTGGAGTTCGACGGATCATCGGGTAGTCTTGGTCGAAGGGCCGGGTGCTTCATTATCAGTTCTTGAACTCTCCAGTGGGGTTCTAGAGGCTATATTTAGGTTTTTTTGTCTCATCCAATTTTTGTATACTATGCAGCCTTTGTAACTAGCCGGATGAGCTTCACTGCACAGTGCACATTTCGCTGGGGTGTCCCGAGGCTTTAAACAGGTGCTAGAAGCATGTGGGCCGGCGCATTTGACACATCTGGCTGGATGATGACAGTATCCCTTCGTATGCCCAAGATTTTGACAGTTTGCACACTGTACTATCTCATCTTTCTGTCTTGGCTCTTCGAATTTAATACAAGAATAAACAAGCCTGTTAACTTTAAATATTTCGGGGTTGATGGATGCAGGCTCGAGATCTACAAAGAATAAGGGTAATGGAAATTTTTCTGTGGGGTGGACAATACAAGAGACGTGTCGCACACTGAATCCTAGTTCTTCTAAGTCCTTTTTGATGGCCTCTATGGGGGTGGTGTAGTGAAGACCCCTTAAAACTACTCGGTACGGCTTCTCTTCTTTCAGCTGGTAGCAATGAAATTCGTATTGTTTCTCTTTCAAATGATTGACAAGTTTTTTATAATTATCTTTAGTGGTTGTGTTAATTTTCACGTCTTTTAGTCTTGCGAAGCATTTGAAATTAGTCTGTCCAATAAGAGCAGATATTTCTTGGCCAAACTTATAAAAATTTTGAATGTTGTTAACATACACTGGTGGTGGCTCAGGTTCATTGAATTCATGGGGTGTGGAGGATGTTGTCGACGAGTTATTGATGGCTGCAACGTTGTTGCTGGAGGGTACAGATGTTGAGGCAGTTTCGGCTTGTTGAGTGTTGGCTGAAGTTGTACTTCGGTTTTCTGGAGTGCAGTTTTGTTTAGCCTTCGCTTTCTTATTTTTTTTCTTATTGGGCGAGTTACTCCCAGAATTTGGCAGAACGTTTCTGTGGCGTTTTTGTCGCGTCCTTCTTTTCAGGTACCGCGAATCAGTCTCACTAATTTCACTAAAGGGAGTCTCATTGTCTGTGTCCATCACTGAATTCACATCAGACATAATGTTTATGTATTGCAAAACATATAAAAAATTCCTACTAAATTATTAATGTAAAAATATAATCATAATAAATGAAAATATATCTACAAAAAAAAAAAAAAAAAAAAAAAAAAAAAAAAAAAAAAAAAAAAAAACCTATAAATATTAGTAATAAAAATTAAATAACCCTTTAAAAATTAAATTATATACATAACTATATACAAATAATAAAAAAAAACATTTTAAAGAAATTTTTAAAAAATATTCAAAGAAAAAAAAAGATTTCTTAGTTAGTCCGGGATACGAACTCAGGACGGTGGCAGGCTGATTCCCAGTGCCGTGACCGTGGACTTGAAGCGCTGGCTGATAAGAGATTGTAGGGATTAACTGCCACGTCAGTTAGCACAAATGACACAGCTCAGTGAGCTGGCTATTAAAATAAAACCACTCACCTCAAAGTCTATAGGCGTAACGTGAAAATGTTCAAATGAGGAAACCTTTTGCAAAGGCTGACTGCTGATTAACTCGATAATCGTCTGTTACACAGTGAGAAAGACAGAGCGACATGAACAATGAACTTGACAATCGGCCATGACACTTTTAACTCGTGTTCAAAATTAAAAATATTTTAGAAGAAGAAAATTTAAAAAACGGCATTTAAGCCCTGTCAGACTATTCAATCAGAATAAAACCTCCATGATATTAATGCCCATTAAATTTCACATCCATTTAATCAAAATCGTTAAGCCGTTTGTGAGAAAATCGTAATAAGGTCCAAAACACATGGTATAAAGTTGTTCTTCTGGTTAGCTGATTTTGATGAAAAAGTTGCTGTAACATCTCAGGCATATAATTGTCTTATATATGAAATTTCGGTTTCATACGACTTTTCGTTTTCGGGCTAGATTTACCACACACACACTCACTCACAGATCTTTATGCGGGACTTGGCCATTTGGACTCAGAGGATCCTAAAACGTATATTTCCAGTGAAAACTCACATTGAAAATATCATTTCCTATTACCTCTCCATAGTATTCATATTTAATCTAATCATTTTCTGTGAATGTAGCGGCGTTTCAGGAAAGAAACAAAAATTTGAAAGACCGACATTTTAAACATTGGTAATGCGATCAAGAATCGATATCACATTACAGAAGCTTTCGGTGTAATGTTCCTGATTGTCGTTATTACAACGATGACCTGAAACGGCAAAACGTTTATTTCTCGATCAGCGTCAAAACGTTCGGAAAACTGACAGGGACGAATGACTACTTTTATCTCATCTCCATTCCCACAAGACAATCGGGCAAGCTCCTACAATCGAATCCATTCCCGCCTGACATTTTAATTCCCAGTTCTGCCTTCCTCGAAATTGTAGTATCCTATGGTTGGCATGTCGTCGATATGAGTTCCGTCAATGTTTAATTGAAAAATGGCGCATGGTTCGATTAATTCGCAATATCGGAACGGCCAGAAAACCACCTGACGCAATACGCCATGTTTGTTGGCTAGATGCAATAGAATAAGGGAGTACTCTCAATTCTTCATTTAGCATGCTAAAGTGGTATCTGTCATGTTTCGCAATAAGTACGCAATAGAAAACCACTCAAATAACAGGCTCAGTTTAGGATAACTGTTTATGTATTAGAGGCAATGTTATTTCTAGTTCTATAAAATTAGATTTTAACCCGAAAATCTTGAAAACAAATCTGAAACCGGTCATTAATTGTTCAGTATCCCTCCCTTATTAACTGGCTAAAGTCGCAGAGTTTCCCGCGTCGGGTTTTTCAGGAGGGAAGGGAAGGGAAATCGAAAACATCATTCCATTCAAAATTAAAGTTCTTTAAAATATTTCCAAAAATGATAATATACATGTTTTTGCTACAATGAGTGATTGGCAAGGTATTGAAGGGACAATATACCCCATATATTTGGCAAAATAATGTAACTAAATATTGATTTCTGATTTTTAGGGGAAAAAGTTAATTTAATCATTATATGAGAGTGGGGAAAAATGTATATTTATACCTCAATGAGGCAAGTATAAGCAAATAAGAATCTCATAATTGGGTACATTTTGGACTTCTTAGTATATGCCATGTAATAAAAAAAAAATATATTACAATTCATCTATTGTATTGGAGTTTATTCGTTTTTGAATTTGAAAGCTTAAATCGCTTGTGTATAGGGACAACAATTAATTTTGTTTTGTTGTCATAGTTAAATGAAAATTTAGTCGTATTTTAATTGTATTATCTACGATCAAAAATATTAAACAATCGAATTAAGTCTGGCAATCGCCCTATACTAGAACATTCATATTTTATGAAGTTTGAAGAATGCTTACTAAATGTGGAAAACCCCTGTATATTACAACTTCATTATCTTCGCAACCATTATTTTTAGCAAAAACATTTATATAATAATTTTGAAGGTATTTTAAAATTCATTAATTTTGTATAGAATAATATTTTTGATTCAGATAATACTTTTTGAGATATTCACAAAAAAATGAAAAAATGTAATAATTTTTTTATTCTCCTCCCCTTCCCCACTCCCCTCTCCCCCCGCCCTGCAAAACCTGACGCGGTAAAACTCTGGGTCTTTTTATCAGTTGATAAGGGAAGGTTACTAAACAATTCCTAAAGGTTTCAGTTTTTTTTTGTTTTGTTTTTTTATGTCCGTGATTTTCCTGTTTTTTATCTAATTTTACTGTACTATTCGTTATATCAAGACACAATGTCTCTAACAGTTCGATCAGGTTTTGTGTTTTGTATGAAGCACTTATATCAACAATAAACCATCATGCCAACTCTCGTGCAAGGAGGTAATTAGGCAGGGATGGAAACCCTACAAACCTTAAAACTATACACTTTGGTTACCAAATCATTTATATTTTGTCTTTCAAATTGTTAATTTTCACTTACCTACTGAAGTGTGGACCAAAAAGCTTGATTCTTAGAATATGAGATTTACAGGACGATTTTACAAAGTATTTAGAAAATCATTTTACATCCTATCTATAATATAGTATTCTATGATTCACTTCTGTTGTCTTACAATGGGCTATTCTATATAGTAAAATCCAAACTCAAACAAAATATCGGTTATTTTAAAACTTAAAACCCAATTTTCTTAAAAACGACTGCTTAATCCCTTTTGTCCAAACACCAGTAATATATGAAATATACAGTGAGAAGAAAGTATTGTGTCGTGAAAATTTTCAAATTCCAGTTAGTGAATTTTAGAATAGAGAAAAATTGAACCAGAAGAGCCACTATATCCACACATTTTGCTCCTTTTTACAATTTTATCAAAAAAGTCTGAAACGATTTCGATTCAACTCGCTATATTGATGTAAAATTTCATGGGTTTAATATCATGTATATTTCGTGCTCATTAAAGTTAAAAAGTCTGACAGAAATTAAATGTTGATGTTTTAAAATTTCTTCTTCTGAAATACCTTTAATTTTTCTTTAATCCGAAAAAGTTAACCATATCATCTTGTTAGTATTGAGAAAAAAAAAACAGGTAAATATATAAGTTGAATGAATATTGATAACTAACAAAGGAGACAAGAGTTATTATGTTATTTACTAAACTGTAAAACATAATGCATAAAGAGGAAAATGGGGAGAATAATTTCTATTTCCAGATTATTTAATCTGAATCTTATGTTTCCCACACTTTCTTTAAAAATTCTTATATTGGTCTTAACAACGGTAGTAAGTTGAAGTCGTCTGTTGCGCGCATCGTATTTTTTTTTATATGATCACAACACGTCGTTTTTAACTCTGATAGTGTGATCTGGTTTTGTTTTTGTACCAAGTATAATTTACGGAGTAATTTCATTTTATGATATTTTCTGGACTAGCTTTTATTTGTGGTTTAATGTCAACTTTTACAACTCAAGACTGGATTGCAGCAAGCTATTTTTTTTTTCTCTAAATGACAGAAATATTAACTTTATGTTTGTGTTCCTATCCACCTTGTGTTATTTCAGATGCTCCTAAGCGTGTGGCTTGGAGATCAAAATTTCCGTAAGTAAAAGTAATTTACAACTGTATTAAAGAACACAATAAGTAAATATGTAGAATGAAAATAAAAGGTCATGAAAATGAACCACTCAGTGGTAGCACTTCACTATTTTAAGACGGTAGGCCATCTTCTTTTCAGTCGCCTTGGGGTTATCAGGGATATCTGAGGAAGATAAATTACGGACAATTGTATGGTGGGTTTAATGGTAGGGAGTATCTATCACGGGCTATGTCTGCAACAAATGGGATGTTTAGGTCATTATGGAGGCGTTGATTTGTGACAAATCATTCAGGATTTTGCGAAGGATTTTGGATTGTAAGGATTGGATGCGGGAGGAATTAGATGGTTTCATAGAGCCCAAATCTCCATTCCATATGTTCAAATAGATCTGAGAATTAGTGATGTAAATGAGTCTTTTGACCGTTTGGAAGTTTTGAACGTTTTCTAGTAAGTGTTGTAGTAATCGATATTTTCGAGCAGTGTCTTGTCGTTTCAGTCTTGTGTGAGGATTCCAAGTAAGGCGCTTGTCAAGATGGAGACCTAGATTCAATGGTACGGATTTCTCTACAGAGTAATGTTATTAAAGGATACTAAAGGGCAGGAAGTCATCGGTTTGCGACGAAGGATAAAGGTGATTTGGTGGGATTTGTTGGGATTTGTCCGTATATAAATTTAAAAAAAAAAAATTTAGTACACTTCGATGACTAACGATTCAGGTACTACAAGACGTCATTGGGAATTATTTTAAATTGCCTTAACGTATTGGGTTGTGTCACATGAAATGTCCGTTTTCAAGGAAAAGATTTTTATTAAAAATACGATATGAAAACAAGATAATTTTATACGAAGTACTTACCTTCTTTTTCTACACATTTTGACACCAACTTTTTTCCCGACTGAAACAACTCTGAGCTTTGAAGTGAAACAAAATCTGAAAAAGCACTTTTCACTTATCATCATTTTTAAAAAGTTTTCCTTTGACAAAATGTCTAAATTCCTGAATAGGTGGTAATCTGTTGGAGACAAGTCGGGAGAATATGGTGGTTACGAAAGAACTTCGTAGCCCAGTTCTTTCAATTTTTGCACGTATTTTTGAAACATGCCGCTGAGTGAGATCATGAGGTACCACATGATATCGAGCTTTTTTACTTTCCCAATACACTTTAAATATCTGGAAACGGCAGATGCACTTGCATTTAGTTGTGCTGAGAGTCCTTTAACTGTTGTAGGGGTTTCCTTCTCTGTATGTTTGAGGACATTGTTGTCTATTACGGACGTAGGTCTTCCTCGAGGCAAGTTTTCCAAGTCGGTATCCCCAGCTGAAAACTTAGCAAACCAATGGCGAATGGTCCGTTCATTAACACACCTTCCCCAACGCCTTGCAAATATTTCTACGCCTCAGCTGTATGGCCTTTCAGTCTACATATTACTCGAAATCGCGTGTTTCCATGTTCATATTAGGAGGTATACTAAAAAGTGGGTAATTGATTGGGAAGCTAATGTTTATAATACAAAGGTAAGGGTTAGTAATGTTTACTTTAAATATGTAAATCATTTCAGATGAAAACAACAGAAACCTGCAAAACCCTTTATGTATTTCAGAAACTATAAAACGGACATTTCATGTGAAACACTCAATGAAAACAAAAGTGAAGCCATGGTTTTTAATAAAAATCACACTCTATTTACAGGACAAATTTAAGATTCTATTGATATGAATATTCGATCGTTTATGTGTTTTATTGCTATGTTTACAATCACAAACTTAAATTGGCCCTTTTCTAACATTTTGAAAGTAATGAGCTTAAAGAACCGAAGATATATATGTATCGTAGAGGATAATGAAAATATTTTATTTCTGTTTGAGTAATTGAATAATTACCTTCTTTTTTTAAATTATATGTTTATTTTTATCTATTTAACATCCTTTTTTTTTTGCTAGTTTCGTACGGCTTTTTTTTTTTTTTTTTTGCGCTAGACTTACTACTCACACACAGAATTTTTTACGGGAGCTAGAGTCGTATGGAGTTGGTGAAAATCGTAAAAAGGTGCAAAATACATGGTATAAAGTGGCTCTTCTATTAGGTGATTTTGATAAAAAGGACGTATAGTTGTCTTAAATATGAAAATTTCAGTTTCGTACGACTTTTCATTTTCACGCTAGACTTACAACAAACACACACAGACCTTTTGTCGGGACTTGGTCATTTGGACCCAGAGAACCCTAAAACGTGCATATCCGGTTAAAACTCGAATTTGAACATTTTTACGATCGCATTACTTCCCTTATTATATATTTCATATACAAGTAAGTGAAAAAAAAAAAAAACAATAAATCACCAATTTATCGCAGGTTGCTCTACCTGATCGATTGAGCAATTACGATGATGAACTTGCACTTTATAGCTCACTGTCTTTAATTTAAATTATTGTCATTATATAACACGTACCTTAAGAACATTCTTCTTATATACAATTATGTATATTATATCATTAATAATTTAATGTTTCAATTAAAATAGTACATAAAACAATTTAATACATTTCGGAGAGGTTAGATAGTGCCACTGTCTAGACTAGGAAGGATCCAGAACGGTTTAAAATAACTTCAAGGAGACTTCAAAAGCTATTCCAAAACACACATCACTTTTCTGCGCATTTTTATCAAAAAACCTTATTTATTGTGGATGTATATTCTTTTTATTTGGGTTAAATTTTCTATTATTTGATACTTTTTTTGTTTTTTATTAGATTTTTTTCTTTGTCCCTTTTATTCTATTCCTTCTCTATTGAATTCGTTTGGCAAAAACACTCCTACCCTTCATCTTCTTTTAAATCTTTGGAGGATTATCAGAACTATGTAGCGATTATAGCTTACGAACAAGTGGGTTTGTGGAGCAGGGAGGTAGGATTAAGGTGGTGTATCTATTCAGGGATAAATAATATCATTGCTCTTAGATGCCTTTATTAAGGTGTGTAATTCAGTAGGTAGGGCAATGGACTACTGATCTTCAGGTTTCGGGCTCTAACCCGGCCATGACGGGATGATTATTTATTATGTTATCTCAGCCGTTGGGAAACCCTAGGGTAGCGAGAAACCCCCTAGAGTTTTAAACTGTTTGAATCTGATCTCTAAATAATCACCTCTATGCTTGAAAACAGTTTACTGAGCCCTCTCATAGGTTATAGAAGTACAGAACTTCTTTTTTGTATGTTTGTTTATTTATTTGACGTCACTTTATGCTACAGTGGAGTCCTAAATTTTGCCTATCTAGAGATTTAATTAGTAATAGGAATGTTTAACGAGTACTACATACAGGCTCGCGACCACCTTTTTACGTCCCCTCCGAAGGACAAGTGTCCAGCATCCAAAGTACCTTTGAAGCCTGATGCTTGCACACTCTTAGATGCAGACAGCTTCCAGTTTCCGCAGCCAAGCCGTACCCTCCCTACTCCAGCGGAGCGTCACAAATCGGCACACTCCCTTACTCCTCCCTGTAGAACCCTTTGTACTGATGCAGATGAGGGCTTTGATATCGGGCGGAAGGGTTCGGTTCTCAGTTATATTAATACAGGATCCATCTCTTGTCACTTCCACGCTCGGCTCCGTCTATTTCAATGGCTGTTAGTATTGTTTTCACTTCTCCCTCACTAACTCGATTTTTTTAATGATTCGTGACGGCGTTTGAATCAGAAAATTAGCATTTAAATATACAGGAAAGAAATATATGAATAGGAAAAAATAATCGTTTATTTTTTCATATTCACAACTTCCATAATATAAGAATTTATCTTTTCATTTCAATTACACTTTATCAACGTTTCTGGGCTTTGTCCCCATTTTCAAGATATTTTAGTTTGTTCCATACGTTTATAAAATGTTATTGAACTTGAGAAGAATAAGTTTATTATGTTAGGCGTGAATGCTTTATGTGAATATGAAAAAATAAAATGGAGCTTCAAGTAGTATCATTACTTTATTTCATTTTGCACTATTGTATCGCAAACGCCATAAGAAAACTATTGTATTCATATTTTGACTTAAACGATTGGAGGATTTCATCTTGATTCTTTCGATTCGATTCAGCTGTGCATCAAACCGAAATCTGTTCTAAAATATTAGGTTTTGGTCAATTTTCTAATTTTTGCTTAAATAATTTAATATCTATATTTATAGTCAGTCATAAAAGAGAATAGATCACCATCTACTCTACTTCGTTTCTGGGTTCGAATCCTTCTGCATCAGTATAATTATTTATACTGTTATTTTGGCTTTGGGAAAACCTGAGGTAGGGAGACCCTCCTGATACATAGCCCGCCTCTTTAAAGTGGGTACCCAAAAATTATCGCGTAAAACTGGCGGCTGAGCGTGAACTTGGCCCGATCATCGTAAGAAAAAGTACGAACCTATTTATGGAACGAGGTACAATATTCATGAATTGTAGAGGTAAAGGTTGTTTACCTGTTTTTTTTTTTAATTTATTTTTAAAAAAAGACCAAGGAGATAGCTGTGAAGTAAAGAAAATTTTATTTGCGAGGAATATTTGAAAAATTACAATGTTTATAATACAGATAATTTGGCATAAATATAACCTTCAGAACACTAAGAAATAAATTACAATAATAAAGACAACCATTAGAGCTAACATTAATAATACAATTATAAAGATTAATAACATGTCATACTGTTTTATCACCTTGTTAAATCTACTTATGATCAATAAAATTGTTTATAATCGTATACTTCATAGAACGATATTTTATATTTTGAAGTCCATTGTAGCATCTTAAATTAAAATCTTTTAGAATTAATCAGCTGATTGTGTGATTTTAATAAAAAATAACACTGTTCGGGAGGCGGTCTCAATAGATGTTAAAAAAAAATTGGGATCACCTTTGGTGAAGTGGCCAATACCGTGGGTTCAAACCTGGCAGGTGCTCCTAGGAATTATTAACGGTAGTAAAAAATCATTAGTTGTGCCGTCCTTCGAAGGGAACGTTAAACTGTGGTCCCGAGCCTGTGTCAGGTCCTCGTAAAAGATCCCTATCCTAATTAAACCTGAATAGGCAAAATTTGGACTCCCATTGTGGCATCCTCCGATTAGCCATGGTATCGTAAAGTGAAGTTAAATGAATAAGCAAACAAACAATTACGAAAAATAGTGGAAGTTACTAATGGTGCAACCATCGTTATTCAGTCTTGATGAGTGCCCGAAATCTGGTTCGAAACGTTGGTTTTTTTTTTGTTTTTTTTCTACTTTGTGGATAATTTATTGAGACCCCTCCTCCTCCCCCCCCATAATATACTAAATAAGAATCATGTGAACATTTTTTCGAGAAAGCAGCTACTAAAAGATGATTTTTCCCATCCCACGTTTCCTAGTAGGCCTGATGATGGTAATATGAATAAACTGTTTTTATTAGATTGGGTGTTTGTGAGGTTAATGTTGTTGCTGTCGGTATTTACAAGAAGTTACTTGCCCTTTGAGGTTGATAACGTAGCTCTACCAATCACAGTTGCATTTCAGTCAATTCTCCAAGCGATGAAAAGGTTCGCTGCTATTAATGACCACAGAGCCTATACCTGTACCCCAGGTGCAGCGGTAACATCTGCTTGGAGGGTGGACTTCCAGAACCGGTAGGTAGCAGAACGGTAATTCCAGTTGTGAGGGTCGATATTTCAATCTTCATTGTTAAGAAGATATATCAAGGGAAGAGAGCTTAGACTCAGAATATAAATTGAATTAATTTAAGAAATACCATTACAATAGTGTCTTGTCACATCCCATTCGTTTTTAATCAGGCAATAAGCATTTCGAGAGCAATAAAATAACTTTTAAAATCATCGGAACAAAACCCAGATTATAGTGGATATAATTAGTTGACCGTTGAGAATTAGTGAAAGGAATTAGTTTGGTTGGAGGTCAGGTTAGGATGATTTGTTTTCTTAGGCGATCAACAGCGTTTAACAATTTAAGTTTCGTACGATTTTTAGTTTACGCGCTGGAGTTACCATACACACACAGTCAGTTTTTTGGGACTTGGTTATTTGGACTCAGGGGACCCTAAAACGTGTATTTCCGTTGAAAACTCAAATTCGAAAATTTTCACGATCGCAATATTTTCCCTTACTATATATCTCATATATAGATAAGTGAAAGTAAAAATTAGCAATTATTACGGACAACTTAGTAGTATATAGTATGTCAAGCTTTACCAGCTTGCTATGGGCTATAAGTCGTGTTTATTCTCTACCCCTGACCTGTGAATTGTAGTGTTGGCCTTATAATATATTTGTGGTCATATCCTTAAAATGGAAATACTCCAAAGGTTTTCGGGAACTATTGTGAAACATTATTGGAAATTCCTGAGGGATTGAATGGAGTTAGTCACATCTTCCTTTTATAAAGTTTCTTCGCAGCAAGGAGAGACGGATGACAAGTTTAGTTATGTGCCCGCCGCTCCGGATTTTTGGATTTAAAACTTCTGTAGGCGCGTTATGCGATTTTTTGTAGGGGTAAAAGCTCTGATTCCGAACCCAAAGTGACGCCCATCATGGTAAATTGTAAATTTGTGGGGGTGGAATCTGTAGACTGTAAACGATGACCGTATTATCTAATGGAGTTGTAAATTTCAATAAATAATAAAAATGCATCTTATTTTTTAATTGAAAACTTATAAGCGCGTTATGAGATTTTTTGCAGGGGATAAAGCTTTGATTCCGTAGCCATGGTAACGTCACAAACATGCTCTAGACTGGCGCATGCGCTCTGTGTGTACCTATCTATTAGAGATGGGAGGATAATGATATCAATTCGTTTATATCAGTTGCAAATGAATGAGCCAAGACATGGTAGATAAACTGTCTTAAAACTTACCTCACGGTATATAAAGTTAATATAATGAATATCTTGATTCTCTTGACTCTAAAATATCGATATTTGTAAATATCACTAAAACATTATTTTGTATGAAAACATTTAAACATACGAAGCAAAATCATGGTAATCTTACGTCGTAGTAAAGCGAAATCGGAAAGAATATCTTGATCATATAAACATAGAAATATAATATTTGAAAATTAAATTCATTTTAATAACATAAATTTCAATTAAGTACAATGCATATTTCATTACTAATTAAAACATATGTTTTTTTTATTTAATTGGGAGAGAAACTGGGGTTATCTCAGTGAAACAACTTTAAAGATTATTCCCAAATGTCTGAATTTCCTTGATACAAATGGTAGATTCATCAAAAAAAATGTGCCATGTGTACCACCAACGTACACAAACAGTCCACATATGCACTTTTTTTTATATTTACACGAGAAAAATATACTTTTCTTGGTCACGCCATCCTTTGGAGGGAACGTAAAAGGTTGGTCCCGAGGATGTCAGGTACTCGTTAAAGATCCCTATCATAATTAAACCTGTATGAGCATAATTTAGGACACCCACTGCAGCATCGTCCCATTAGCAACAGTATCTTAAAAGTCACGTTAAATGAATAAACAAACAAAATATGCATTCAATTATAATACCATATTTGTAATATTAATTACCTTATTATTGTAAGCAATGGTTGTAATTCGTGTTTTATTAATTTATGAGATTTAAATATTATAATGGACCAAGACAAATATAATGGATCCCATCTCCCAAGATTTGTTGTTTCAAGATACATAGATCCCAAATATTGATTAAAAATATGTCACTTGTGATGTAGTGGTTGACAGCCTTCTAAACTCAAAACTTGGGTTCAAACCGCGCAGATCGCCCTAGGATTTATTAAAGGGCGTGAAAAATCCTAGGTTGTGCCGTCTTTCGAAAGAGAAGTAAAATGGTGGTCCTGAGCCTGTGCCATGGCAGGTACTAGTTAAAGATTCCTGTCCTAATTAAACACAGATAGACAAAATTTAAGACTTCCACTGTCACCATCCGATTAAACACATTACCATAAAGTGACATTAAAGGAATAAACTAACATAATATATGCTTTTGTCAAATAGATAATATGTTATTTTTGTTGTATCTAACAATAAAGACTATACAAAAATAAAACATAAAATTAAATTAAATATATTCAACATTCTTTACAAAATTAATGTATTTCTATTTAATCTATTTAAATAACAGGCCTATTGTAAATTATCTTTTGTCATTTATGTAAATTGGACCACCAGAGGTGATTTATATTTGTTGCTATCAATTTATTTATATATTTATTAATTATGTTCATTTCCTTAACACTTCACAAAAATACTCGGTTCGATGGCGGTGCCAAATGTTCGCAAATAACTTCGTTAGATATCAACGTTTTGAAGTTATTTATAACTTTGACGTCAACTCCAAAGTATAATTAACAGTTTCACTATATCACGGGTGTCAATCCGTTTGGATTTCTGTAAGGGTCCTTATTGCTCAAAAATAAAACTTGAAAAGCGAAAATAGCACGTTAGTAATAAGTTAGGTGCTGAGTGTCTCAGTAACAGGGTATAACATGATCTTTAAGTTGCGGGTCCGAATCCAGCTGTTTCAGAGTAATTACATATCCTATTGTTTATGCCGTGGTTCAACCCTGTGCTAGTGAGACCTCGCCTAGCCTTTAAAATTGGGTTGCCGAAAATTGGATCAAAAACGGGCGTGTGGAAGTGATATCGGCCTAGTCATTCCCATGTTAGGCCGTTGGCCTAGATGACACGTGCATATATATATATATATATATATATATATATATATATATATATATATATATATATATATATATATATATATATATATATATTGCTATGTTTTTACCCGGCTGCTTTTCTAAGGCAGCGGTAGCTTCAAAAACTAGCTTACTTACTATATTTAGTCAATATATAAACTATATTTAATGATACCATGGATCTCCTTTCCAAAGATATCGTGTTTACCAATCCAATAGGTGGCATGCAGGGTAAGATTAAAGTAAACAAGATTCAATTAATACATTACTATAATTATATATATTCACATATTGCCTAATACTCTGATTGAGAATACTGAGGGACATTTTCTCTACTACCTTTGCCATACAATATTACAAATAACAATATACCTTTGAAACACTTAACCGGCTGGCGAAGATGAAATCAGTCTTAGGTCCCCTTTCTTGGCATCATCCTCCAGCTGCTCTCAGAACCCCGACGGCCACCTCCTCTTCTTGTAGATGGAACCCGACTCCCTCTTCCTGAGGATAAAACTTGACTGACTCTTCGGTTCTTCTCTCTCATTCTCGTCACCTCGGGTGGGCCGAGATGGGAAATGCCCCGGTTGGCGGTATAGCCTTTGTGCTATTATTCTTATCTTTTCACCAATCTTAATATTCTTGTTGGCCGCCGCTGGGGGGAAACTATCAGAGGTTTCTGGTACCGCTGGGGGGCCCATACCAATGGGAAATCTAGGGGGCTAGATAAACACCTTTTGATGTTTTGCCGACAAAGGTTCGTTATCATTAATTGTTTAATATTAAAATTATTTAATAATGAACTCCCCTCAGTATCCTCAATAAATTACAATATATATATTTATAGACCCATAATTTTTTTATTTTCACTGGAATACAATTTTAAAAATATAAAAATGTAGTTTTTTTTTTTTTTTTTTTTTTCTTGTAAGAAGAACAATCTTAAACTAAATTATTTTACAACCTAATGATTCCGTCAAAACATCTCAAAAACCCCTATAACAAGGGTGAGTCAAAGAAAATTGATCCATTACAAAGGAATTCAATAATTCACAAGTTTTAATTTTTTTAGTTTCGCTTACTTATATATGAAATATATTGTAAGGAAAGCTGATCGTGAAATCTTCGAGTTTGAGTTTTCGCCGGAGTTACACGTTTTAGGGTCCCCTGAGTCTAAATAAACCAAATAAACTCGCCAAAAAAAATCTGTGTGTATGTGTGGTACTTCTAGCTCAAAAACGATAAATTGTACAAAACTGTAATTTCATATTATATGCATTTAACATCTTTTTATAATTTTCTCAAAAAACGGCTTTAACTTTGATTAGAAGATGGCCCCGAGACCTTCTGGTTTAGCATAGTCTTTGGAGATCTGCCAATGGGTAGTAATATCCCTACATGTGAATCATGACAGTATGTCTTGTATCACATTTACTAAATGTATTTCATTATACAGTTTTATGTATCAATAGATATATATTTTTTTTAAACTTTGATTAAAAAATATATTCCGAAAATGTATTAACTTCATTATGTTAGCATTATTAAAAACGTGGATAAATATAGAAGATGGAAGACTTTGGAATCCAACCGAAGGAGATAAGAGCCAATTTTTTTTTAGGTATTTTTTTTTTCGTAAAAAAAAAATAATATAGATGGAGATATAACATACTGTAAGAAAGATGAAGATTTTGGGAAAAAATATTTTATATATAAAGTTGTAAAAAGTAATTGAGAATGATGAAAAGCGGATAAAAAGTAGAATACACTATATCATTATATTTCTATCAACGGAAGACCTATCATGATATTAGAGGTAGATATTAGGATTGATTTATTTCTTCCTAATTCTTAACAGATAAACAGATGAATTTCAAAAAGTAAATACTAGGTAATTTTAAAATATTTATTTATTACCTGAAGTTATTACTATGTAGCATTGTTAATTGTTGTTTTTAATACATCTTATTAATTTTAAAATTTGTTATACAATAATTTTTAAATGTTGTTAAAAAGAGACACCTAGCTTATAATATTTTTTTTTTAAAAACGTTTTAATAATTCACTTTACTATAGTTTTTTTTAACTGTAATTTGGAATGGTTAATTTTACTTGTTAGAGTCATGATGATAGGAGTGAGATCCCGAAACGTTGAATTGGTGATTTAATAAAAAATTAAGAATTTGGAAGAAATAAATCAGCCCTTATATCTACCTCTAATATAATACATATGTTTCTAACGAAACACAAAATTATTCTTACCTTTTTTTCAACTCTAACTTTATTTAAAAGTTCTGAAATTGACATTAACAATGGAACTAACTGAACGTAGTGTGTTCCTTGACTTTTATCTTTTTGTTTGATCCAACAATTCTTAGTGGGAGAAGACGCCTTTGCTTGAGATATTTAGGAATACATTATTTTTTTTTTTTTTTTTTTTTTTATGGTTACATACTTTTCTTAAAAATGAAAATAAAATTGATGGAATATTCTCATCCCACCTCACAGTTGTCGCGGTTTTATTTTTTTCTCCCCGCCAGATTGCCTACATCATCCTTTCAGCGTCACTTTTCCATTTGCAGAACCCGGCGAAGCATGGAAGATCTGATATTTCATTGGAAGTGCCATTTTTCTTATCTCACTCCTGGAAATATGTATCATTACTTCTCCAGAATTGCCCCCTTTTCCCAACAATACGCTCCTTTCTCCAGAGAACGGTTTTAGCTTTTCCACATCTTTTCTTGTCGTTCTTCTCAAAAGGAAGGCATAATATTGTTAGATGTTCTCTCTTGGATCGTTGTCAGAGTTGTATATATCGAATTTTAATTTTTTTATGTTATGTTATGTTAGTAAACATAAGAAGCGAAGTATAGTGAATAGATCACAAACTACTGTTGCGAATCCCTGGTTCGAATCTGGCTGAGTAATGCTTTATTCTGTTATTTCTACCGTGGAGCGATCCTGGGGTAAGGAGACCCTCCTTGAAAGGAATTTATTCTTTCAGTGTTTTAAATAACAGAACTGATAAATGGTTCTTAGTTCTTCCTCAAAAGTTTATTTTACACCAGTAACAATTAGAAGTCTACGTTTCGGGGCTTTCGCCATCTTCAGGACTCTATAATCCATCAACATTTATTATTTCAAAAAATTATATACTTATTTAAACTTCGATATTAGAACAAACAACAATGTTTCATATAGACTATTTACCAGACAGGAATGTTTCAGTTATATAAGATATCCATTTTGGTCCATTATTTTCAATAATGAACCTTTGAAATCGACCAAAAAAAAATTAACCTCCCCCCATTTTGTACGTCATCATCATCAAATCATACGTTTAAAAATACATAGAACCCGAATAGCGAATAAAAAAAAATCTGTTTGACCGCCGTCCGCGGCATTTCTCCGAAACTTCCATTACAAAAATACTAGGGCATGCAACGATGATAAAAATCTATATAAAATATAATATAAAACTCCTAGACGTTGATATCAACTGGTCATTTTTAACATGGAGGTCGATCAAAAGTGATTAATTTCAATAACTCAAATATTTTTTTAGGTAGATCAAAAATCTATTAGTGTAAACGCGAATAATCATAAAAAAGAGAAAAAAGAAAAGAAAAAAATCTTTGGCTATGGCGTCCTTCGAAGGTGTAAAACGGTGGTCCCGATGTGAGGTACTCGTTAAAGATCCCTGTCCTAATTAAACCTGAATAGGCAAAATTTATGACTCTCACTGTAACATCGTCCGATTAGCCACATTAGCATAAAGTGACTTTTAATGTATAAAAAATCTCTATATAGGCCTAATAATGATAGTAGTCTGCTGCTAATAATAAGTACGAATAGTTTCAGTTTTTTATTAAGATTCCGTACAATACTCTTGGCAAGATAGAGCCTTAAGTAGCGAATTTGTTTAACAGAAAAAAATTAGGATAGTATTTTAAAGGATATAATTTGGTAGCATTAAGAAAAGTAAAAATAATAAATTCATATTTGAATTGTTAAATATTTAATTAATGTACCTATTAAGATCTACGAAACCCAACAATACTAATTGAATTCATCCTACGCCGGTTCGAATTGACTAATGACATTAATTGTTAATAGATAATCACTGATTGCTTATGGAAATTGAGTTGTCTTATAATTACTGAGCTTTGAAATAGCTTTGCCGATGTTGTTTGGTTTAACTGAAACAACAAATCCAGATTAACACATGAAAATTCTATGACGTATAATTATATTTAAGTTTGCATATTCACAACCACGTTACCGCGAATCTGGCAATAGAACAGGTAGGTGGAAATTTGTAAGATATGGCGAATCATCTTTGGTACACTCTCACATACTCCCAACGTACTATAATAAATATTCAATTACCGTATTTTCTATAAAACTTCATCATTTATTTTTTTCAACTGTCATTAAAAATGATGTTTAATTTCTTAAAATAGAGTTTCTACATTTAAAAATCATGTTTTCATGATGTATATATTACACTTGTTTGTTTTGATGTAACATTGGGATGTTTACACCATTGTAAATATATGCGATAATATATATGACTTCAAACACCACAATTTTCGAATGGTTTATTTGTACTGTTTTGCTAATTAAAAAAATAAAATAAAGAATGTACCTCTTAAACAAAAGGGTCTTGAGTTGAGTATACGTAGAAATTAGTACTGTTTCTAGGACAACGCCCGTGCAAGAAGTTAATATGGCCGAGATCACGCTCAGCCCCAAAGTTTTATTATCAGGTACCCACTTTATAGAGGCTAGGTGAGGCCCAAGGAAGGTTACCCTACTCCAGGTTCGCTAAGAGCAAAGTAAATAACTATCCTGTGTCTGCCGGGTTTGAATTTGATAACCTGAGAACAGTCGGGTTGAATTCTATGCACCTTGTTACTCTTTTTTTTTTTGTATCAAGATACAATAAATTACTTGCATTAGTCGATGGTGTATGTAGTTTTGATTAATTCGTATCAGTTATTGGTTTTTATTGATATCAATATTAGATTTATAATAGTTTCATGAACCAAATCACTATATACATTTTTTAATTATTACATGTTCTCAACCAATAAAAAAAACACATTACTAGTTTACTTAGTATCCAAAATTTTGTTAGCGTTACTACAGATGGGTTGGTACTGATCTCTAGCGGCGCTTATAGGTACTAACTTACCAGACTTCTATTATTAAGTTAATTCTGTAGTTAGATTCAGCTAGAAAAAAACAAATAAGTATTGTAGAAATATAAATTACAATTATTGTATTTTCTCACTTTATTTTTAGACTATAAATTTTATTTTAAGATCATTTACATCATTTTGTAAGTACAAATTATATGGTTCTTTGCATCAGCTGATAAATTATACATTAATTATTTTTTAAATTATTTCAAAAGATTTAAAGAATCTTTATTTTATTATTTATTTTAATGTTCTTAGGGCAATATTATAGAAATTATCACACTGCAAAATTTGTTTTTTCTGGTGTGCTTTATTTGAATCAATCATTGGCTGATGCACTTACAATCATTTTAT
This sequence comes from Piezodorus guildinii, assembly GCA_023052935.1. NCBI lineage: Eukaryota > Metazoa > Arthropoda > Insecta > Hemiptera > Pentatomidae > Piezodorus > Piezodorus guildinii. The sequence goes on from CM041294.1 coordinate 93,296,851, forward strand.
TTTGTTAACTTAATGTTAACAAATTAAAAATTAACTTATAAACTTAATCTTCTTTTAGTAAAATGATTAAGTGTTTTTAAAAATAAAATAAAATGGAAAAGTTCAGTCTGCATTTTGGTAAAATTTTATAAATTACACAATGCTGCATTTATTAAAATTTTGATCAAAGTTTTGAACTTAAATGGTGTTTTCAACATATTTTTCTATGGTGAATTTGATTTAAGTGTCAGTTTTTCTTTATCATGTACAGATTTTCCACAAAATCTGTCAACTCAGATGAGCCAAGAGATCATGCTTCAAAACTAAATTTAAAGAAAAATTACAAGTAAAATAGAAAATTTTATAAATAATATCTTTAATTACATAAATTTTAAATGAAATAAGAATATTTTTGAAGTTTTGGTCCAATTTAAGTACAAATTAGTGGCTGCAGAATTTTTTTTTCTTGACTTTCTGGATGTTCTTTCACCTTCAGAGTCCCTTTTTAGGTTCCAACAGTAATCAGCCATCATGGTGGTATTGCATTTCCCTTGGTATTGCAGCTCCATCACTTTTATGTCCTGGTGGAACCTTTCACCTTGTTCTTCACTGTAATCCCCTAAAGTTCGGGGGAAATAATCTATGTGCGAATGAAGGAAGTGAACCTTCACGCTCATGAGGCAGCCAAGATTTTGGAAAGCTTTCAGCAAGCACTCCACCAAATTCCGGTAATTGGGGTCCTTGTTGTTGCCTAGGAAACCTTCCACCACAGCCTTGAAGCTTAGCCAGGCTTCCTTTTCCAGGGAATTCATGGTGTTCTCAAACTCACGGTCTTTAAAAAGCTGGCAGATTTGAGGGCCAACAAATATACCCGCTTTTTTTTTTTCTGAAGTTACTTTGGGAAACTTCTTTTCTAAATACTGAAAACAAGGGTCTTTGTGATTCAGAGCTTTAATAAACTGCTTCGTAAGGCCGAGTTTGATATGTAAGGGTGGAAGCCACACACTTTTAGGGTCCAACATAGGTGGATTTATCACGTTTTTTGAGCCAGGTTTTAACTCTGTTCTTGGGGGCCAATCTTTGATGATCCAGTGCTTTGCTCTGGCCCTACTATCCCACTCACATAGAAAACAAGGCATCTTAGTGAATCTAGCCTGCAGGCCTAGTAACAGGCCAATAACGTTGAAATCTCCGCACACCATCCATTTGTGAGTGTGGTATTCAATGTTTTCTAATACAATTTTCAGGTTTTGATAAGTTTCTTTCAAATTTACAGAATGAAGTATATGTATAGATGAATATTTATTCCCATTATGAAGAAGGACTCCTTTTAAACTAGCCTTAGAAGTATACATATTACATCTTCCCTCCCTTTTGCAGGAGGTGCATATACAATCGTGTAGCAGAAAAACTTAGTGTGATAGGAATTACAGATTTGGACTTAGCATGGAAAAAAAATTTTAAAAAATGCATCAGAAATCAAACATAGAATTTCATGCAGCATTGTGTTATTTGTTTAATGTGTAATGTATTCATGATATTCCAAAACCATAAACAGATGTTTGTCCATCTTGTCATTCCTTCCAGCATAATAAATCTTTAATTTTATATTATAGGTTCGAAAATAGGTAAATTTTCTTAAACATCCATGTGATGTTTAAAGTTTCTGTTACAACAGACTTATAAGTAATTTATTACCATATTTTTTTTTAAAGATTAGTTTCCCTTTTTCTCAGCTTTCACTGGTATTAGCACCAACCCGTAAACCACTTGTTATAGCTAATCTTTTATATTCATCGCTCTCTAAATGATACTTAAAAGAGTGAGCAACACTGCTTTCTGAATCTCTTCCAAAGTGTTAAAGGTAATATTCCAGGCCCTTGCATATGTTGCAGTCTGAATAATCAAGCTATTTGTCAGGATGACTAAAGGCTATTCTATTACTTTACCAAGTAAGATTAGTACAGCTGCTATGATTCCTCAACCAGATCCTTACAAATTTTTTGAGCAAATACCTCTTGGAGAGAATAAAGGCTATTTCTAAATATCTTGTCTTTCTCCATTTAATATCAGAAATATATCAGATCTTTTATATTCGGAACAGATCAGTTATGATACGATGTAGTACTATCTTGGCCAGCATCAAGGTGTGCCAAGCTCAGGACTGAATGATGCTGTCTGTATCTCTCTCGACCTCACCTTGAGTCTTCCTACCTTCAGTAATGTTTTATAGTTTCATCCTCCTCATGTCCTGTACATCTCAAACTTAAAATTCTTAAAAAATACACATGTCTGGCTGCTTATAAATATAGTGTAGTTCTGCATTCTGCTTTAATCTGAACTGATTGACCTTACTACTTCAAAAATATGTCTTATTCCTTTTGGAAAAGCTGCAAACTATAGGCATCTGTTTTTTTGAACAGAGGCCTGGTTCCTGAGTCAATTGTTTAATCCGACATGATCTGCCTTTTGTAAAGATGACTTTTAGTAATTTTTTCTTTCCAAAGTAACATCTAATATCGGTCGAAACTCTCCTTTGTACTTCTGTACTTCTTGTACAATCTGAACTATGCTAGTTCAGTGAACCATGGTTTACAAAACTATCAACTCTTTTCAATGTTTAGGCACCGAATGTGGAAGAAGGTTGGATTAGCGTTAGTGATTATTGTCATTACCATTCCTTAATATAGTTTGCTTGTAATATTATACTTATATTTATGGTAACCCAAGCAGCTAAGTCGATGTAGACTCCTTGAGGTGTAGAAAGAAGGTACTAATAAAGACTATTGCAGGATGCCGCCGAGCTACGTGTACCAGAGCCCCTACCTGACTGCCGCAGCAGCACCCAGCGGCCTGGTAACTTTGCCACCCGCACCGCTCAGCCACGCGGCCGCAGTTGCCGCTGCCGCTTCGCAGTTCTACGAGTACCAGAACGCAGCTGCAGCCGCTCTCGCCGCGACATATCCTGCCACTAGTCAGTTCGCCAACGGGTTCGATCCTTACACTACTGCTGCGGGTAAGTGAATCCTTTATCTATTCATATTTTATATTTACTACTAAACATTTCTTATTCGGCCTGCACTATAGATCTTGAAGATAATTTGTCTTACGAAGGGACCATCTTATAGTTGTTTTTTCGCTTACGGGAGCAAAGGCAGTCAGGAGAAGATCACCCCACCTGACGCTGCTGAGAATCATAGTTTCCACCACCCGTCCAATCTTGTTTATAAACGAAATAGGTCCTTCCGGATTAAATTACTTCACAATTCCTCACGGGACTTGAAACCTATCGGGCCAAGGTTTCTTAATTTTGCATAAATATCAACCTTCTATTCCCAGACGCGGAGTCTCGAGTCTGCTCAGCATATAGTATTTGAAGTTCAAAGGTGCAAACTTCTGAGGGATAGCGGACTATGTCCTCTCAAAGAGGAATCCTCAGATAGTGACGGAAAATAATTGTCTGTGCTACGAAGGTTTTGTGTAAGGGTTGAAAACGGCTGTTGGTAAAGTCTGTTTTAACTTCCGGAGACTAGCTCTTGAAAGGCTAAAAGACAAAAGAGGTGACGTTTTTTCCAAAACAATTAAAAGGAAATATATTTTTAAAGACAACCACTGGCAACATTAACTTGCTGTCATGATTCACGTGTTAATATTTCTCTAACCTTCATAACCAGCCTCTTTAGGACCAATCGACTCTCTTGGGTTCAAGGACAGTAACCAATTGGCCGAGTTCCGCAAATTATGGGTGTTCGGGATTAGTAGTTCACAAAGACCTACATTCCTTCCCCCGAAACAAACCATCCATGGACTAAACTTTCGAGCGGCTGTTTGTTTTGTTGGTGAGCCGATGATCTCAATGCGGCTCAGAATCAAGTTACCCAGCGTAAATTCATTAATCCTACGCCTGGTTGTTATTAGTTGCCTATACTATATCGATGGGGCTCACATAACCTAGGGAAAGATGGAATAATTGCCGGGAGGAACTTTTTTGGAAAAGCAGTCAAGATTATTTATATTTCTAAACTTTACTTTCTGACTTGAAAATTACAATCCTGCTTGGGGTCACCTTTAACATACTGGTAACCTTACAGCATTTTATGCCTAAGGTCACGGGTTCAAACCAGCAGGTGGTCCTAGAATTTTTTAATGGGAGTACAAAATCCTTAGTTACGCCGTCCTTCGGAGCCTGTGCGATGTCAGGTACTCGTCAAAGATCCCTATGTTAATTGAACCTGGATAGGCAAAATTTAGGACTCCCACTGTAGCATCGTCCGATTAGCCATAGTAGCATAAAGTTACATTAAATAAATAAACAAACAAACAAAAATTCCTCCTTAAAATGTTAGACTATTTCGCAATGCACAATCTAAATTCGTCTAACTATCCTAACCTTTTTGACCTCGGTTACAGAGTTACTAAGTACGCACTATGCAACCCCATCGTTCTTCACGCTTCTGCGTTCTCGTTTAATCAGAAATGAAAGGTGGTATCATGATTATTAGACAACTTTCCGGAAGAATCATAGACCATTTACAAACCCTTTGCCTGAAGTAATAAAAATCTTGCGAGTGTCAATTAAACAAGATTAGTTGAAGCAGAAAAAAAAATTCCATTGGTTGGAATGAATCCACTTGGCACGAAAGCCGGCATCAGAGGAGCTTAAAGTCTCTACTAATTATTTCAAATTGCATTGGACTCTTGTTATTTCTAGATGCTTACAACATTCCTTTCTACGCGCTCGAATATCTAGTCTTTGGTCTATTTTTAGGTATTTGGCCTGCGTATGAGGAAACATAGAGGAAACCATCTTAGTTTTAGCGATTTATTTCGGGATTGTAAGTGGTTTTTCATCTATGGCGCTTCAGATAAAAGAGGATTAATACAAATTAAATTTGATTCTTATTCTTTAATGGTGGGACCACTTCGGTCTGGCATCGTGTTATGTCCGTTTACTTCTGGCTTAGAGATAAGGCAGGACATGCGCAGTACGTTTTTAATTGTGTTAATTGTATGGTATATTTTGATTTCCGCACGCTCGCTCAGGGGCTCACCTGTGGCGTAGTGGCTTGCATAACAGCCTTCTATGCCCGAGGTCATGGGTTCAAACCTGGCAGATTGCATTGAATTTTTTTTTAATAGCCCTTAGAGAGGACGTAAAAAGGTGGTCCAGAGCCTGTGCGATATCAGGTAAAGACACCTATACTAATTAAATCTCTCGATAGGCCAAATTTCAGACTCCCACTATATTATCGTTAAATTAGTTTATGAAGTGACGTTAAATGAATAAACAAACAAACGCTCGCTCAGAAGATAATAGAAAAACCTCAATAGGTCCCATTAATTGGAGATCGGAGCTTTACCATAGTTTAAATTAATACTACTCGAATTAGATCAGTCTTCAATGTTTTAAGATACTTTTTTTCTATCTTTATAGGTAGGAGAGGTGTTTCAGGGCATCAAATAGTTACATTATTACGTCCGTATATCTTTATAACCAACCTGTTAGTTTGTTTATTTATTCTACGTCGCTTTTTTGCTACCGTGGCTAATCAGACGATGCTACAGTGGGAGTCCTAAATATTGCCTCTCCAGGTTTTATGAGGATAGAAATCTTTAATGATTACCTGACATTTCAGACTTGGGACCACCATTTTACGTCCTCTCAAAAGGACAATAAGAAACCTAGTGGCATCTGCCTGGTTTGAAACTACGACCTTAAAACTAAAAGACCGTTTTGCTAGCCACTGCATAACAGTTGGACCCAAAAACCTTTACCCATTAAAAAAGTTAATTCATGGATTTCGGAGTTTAACCGTGTTTTAAATTGATTGAATAAGATCAGTTTTCAATATTTCTAGGTAATTTATTCTTTTGGCGAACCCATTCAAAAACGCTTTATATGTTCTGTTTATATATAACCGTTTAATGATCGTTAAACATGTTTATCCTGCTTACATTTTGAAACCAAACGGCTGAAGCTAACGTTGACTTTGAGAATGATTGTGGTGCGACATCAAATGAATCAGTTCAAAAGTTAACGAGTGAAGCCACGAACAGTATAAGGCGTATTTTTTTATATGCGATATTTGTATTGGTATCTTAAAAAGTGAAACATGAAATATTGAGGGCTATTATTTTACAATATCTGATTACAAAAGTTGATTCTGGATAGGCAAAATTTAGGACTCCCACTGCAGCATCGTCCGATTAGCCACAATAGCATAAAGTGACGTTTAATGAACAAGCAAACAAATAAGGTTTACAGTTGAAAATGATAATCTGAAACGAGATTTTTTACGCGGAGAGTGTTACGAATGGATGGGCTTGTGAGAATCTACAGGTGCCTTGTGAGACCATTAAAGGTGCCTGAGAAAAATACATAAATCAAGGAAGTGGGGTTATTGGGTGAGTGTTCGGCATCACTTTACTGAGCCAAAGAAGTTCTAACAGCTGTTAAAGCAACAGGTTAGGACTGGAAGATTTGAGAAATGATTAAGGTTCACGTATTAAGGTACTATCCGTCTTTGTTAAAAGTTAATTCATAAGGGTTTCTATTCTAATACAGTTACAATCCGATTTCGAGTTTTAAATGATTTAGCCCGTAATAAACAAGTGAGAGAAGGCTTGGGAACCTTGAAGTTTCACGGCTTCGGTTCGAACGCAGCCGAGACATGTTAAAATTTATTGCATGACGCCCTCACGGATCTAGACCTAAGGGTCGGTTGGTTTTAAAAGGACAACTTTTTTTTTGAAGGCTATTCTGGGTTTCTCAGGCCAAGGGGTGAGGGCGGGGGATAAATGTTGAGATAAAAGCCACGCACCGAGACTCGAACTGGTAATTATTTTAGCAACGCAAGTTCAAAGCAACGACCGCTAACCCGTCAAAAGGTCAACCTCTTAATTTTTCTTTATTTTTCGACAGTTGGTTCTTATAATTTTGATAGAGATGCCCTCATTAAAGGCGTATGCAGTATAAACTCCCCCAAAGAAATACAATGTTAAACTAGTAATTTTGGTTTCACAATAAATAATTATCAATTTTTTTTTTAACCTTTCATTGCCATGACCATTGCCTGAACAATTTTTTTAATTTATTTATTGTAATTTACAACTGTATTACTTAAAGAACAAAATGAGTAAATATGAAGAATGAAAAAAAATTCATGAAAATGTCTTGAGAAAGAACTACCCAGTGGTAACACTTCACTAATTTTAAGGCAGTAGGTCCCGAGGCCCGTGGCTGAGTGGCTAGCGCGCTAGTCTCTCATGCTACAGGTTCTGAGTTCTAATCCAAGTCCCGGCGGGGCTTTAATAAGGATTTTAAAAAAATGCGGATTCACTCACAACCTCTCCCACGGGTATGTGAGACCCGTCAGCCAAAGGGTGGCCACTCACAAAATTAGTCGTAGGGAGTGATGACCCTACACTAAAAAAATTGCATCGTGAAACGCGAGTGTAAACTCGCAGGAGTTTACACCGCGAGGCCCAGGGCCTACACGGCCTCTGTCGCGCCACTGGAAGAAGAAGAAGAAGGTCCCGAGGCCACCTTCTTTTCAGTCGCCTCGGAGGGTTATCAGGGATATCTAAGGAATATAAATTATGGACAAGTGGGTTTGTGGGGGTAGGGAGTTTAGAATGAAAAGAGGAGTATCTATCACCGGCTATGTTTGCAACAAATGGGATGTTTGATTATGGAGGAGTTGATTTGTGACAAAATAAGGGGCATGAAGGATTTTGGATTGTAAGAATTGGATGCGGGAGGAATTAGATGGTTTCATAGAGCCCCAAAGCTTGATTACATATGTCCAAATAGGTCTGATAGTTGTGATGTAAATGAGTCTATTGTAATAAACTTTTGAACGTTTGTCTAGTAAGTTTTGTAGTAATCGATATCTTCAAGCAGTTTCTTGTCGTTTCAGTCTTGTGTGAGGGTGAACAATTTAATCCATCATTATATGCATATGGTTTACTATTCAATATTCAATATACTATAATTATAATTACAATTGACAAAATGGAATTTAACATGGGTATTAACTAAGAATACTTGCCACAATTAAAGAAGTTAATCTGGGTTGGACATGTCATGACAGGGAGTATTACTAAGCAAACCAGTCAGCCTATGAATTGTTATCCAAGAGAGCAAGTGAGAGAGGATAGCCAATGACGAATGGGATAAGGAAATGAAGAAGACCTGTGGAGAGAGTAGCATGTGTGAGGGTAGTGCTGGGAAGGATAAAGTGGGTACAGACAGTGAGATGTGTAGTATAGTGTGCTTGGAAATACAACTAGTTACAATAAAAACTCAAAACCCTACTAAAAATTTCATTCTTTTGGCTCCATGATTTGGAGCTAAAGTTCGTAGTTTTGGACTATATGTGGTGTTCTGGAGACTGTCAAGCATTTGGTCCCAACCTTCACAGCTTTCAAGGAGCTTAGGGCTAAGCTGATGACAGGCAAGAGTTTCCTCAGATAGTAGTAAGGCTACTTCATGTGGTTTTAGGAGTTGATCTACTGCTGAAAGGCAGCTTTGGGTCCGGTCCACTTCAAGCTTGGAGCTGGAAGAGGAAGAATAAGGGCAGTACTAAGAAGACCACAGGAAGCATTGGATTGCATTTCTTGTCCCTTCTATTTCATATAATTTGAGCCTGTTGTCTAGTACCTCCACATGGGCCAATGGAACTTACTTCCTATAGTAATACAGTTTCTCCTATTGGCAGACAAAATTGCTCCTATTGCAGATTCCCATGAGCAACTTCAGCAGGCAGTAACAGAGTGGAATGAAGAATTGAAGAGGAAGGGAATGACCATCAATTCCTAAAAAAGCAAAGTCCATAGAACTCAAATAAGGATATCGGAATAAGATATAGTGAAGAGGTGGTGACAGACTTTGCCTATCTGAGTACAGTAATCAATAAGTCGGGAAAAGTAGGTTTACAAGTCTCAAGCAGGATTTCTAAAGCCAATGCTGTCTATTATAAGATCTCCAATACCGTTATTGGAAAAAATAAGTGGGACAGGATATGGTTATATCTGTTAGATGTGGTGGCTATATCTGTTCTTCTAAGTCTATCTTCCTACCAGTACTTCTTTATAGAGCAGAGAGTTGGATCCTAAATGAGAGGTTACAAAGCTGTGAAGGTAGCACCAAGTGTAATTTAGAAATAAAGATAGATATAACTATTTTTTGTTCCGTATGAAACTACCAAATAAAGAGATACATATTTATCTATATTTTTTCCTATTTCATGTGCAAATAATGGTTATTATTATTAACTAAATGGAATTTAATGTTCTGTTTCAACAGGAGCTGCCAGCTTCGTGACTCCATATACGTACGCGACGCTGCCACAAGCGGCTGCTACTATCCCAACCACCGGAGCCTTCACAGGACTCTCTCCTTACACCGCGGCAGCTGCCCAAGCTGCGACCCTCCAGGAAGCCAGGCTTCAGTGACCCCTCCTCTAGTTCTAGCTCAAGGAACATGTTTCAAGTCGAGGATCTTAGCAACGTTCACTGCTTTTCCTTTATTATTTTCTTATTTAAAAAATATATATATATATATAAATATATATTTAGACTGTTTTGTCATGAAACACAACAGGTATTGACAAGGTGTTAGTGATAAGAAAACACTGAATGAAAAGCATTTAATGTCCTAGACATAAGTCAGATTTCACTCAGAAATTTATCTTCTAAATGCATCTATATTTAAATAATTTTGTTAAATTTTGTTTTTATTAAATTATTATAAACCTTCACTTTCACTATCTAATTTATTAATCTTTCATTATTTATTTATTTATTTAAATCCAATTTGTTGTATGTTATGTAAACTCTATATTTATATCATTGTGAATTTCAATCCAATCTTTAAATCTATAATTGTATAATTGGATCTCTTATGATTATATGTCTCATTTTACTACAAGACTCAAGAAAATTATTTGTAAATTTACATGGGCATATGTAAATATTAATAAAAAAAAGTACAATATTCGAATGAGACATTAAAAAAAATGTTTTTCCTGAGATTGGTGAGAGCAAGATCTCAATGATTTGTTGATTTCAAACTCATAAGAGAAATGTATTTTTTAGACATTCATAAAATATAGACTGTGCATCGTAAAGGTTGTAATGATTTCATAAACTTTATGCAATAAACCTTTGTGCTGAGACATGTTCCAAAGTTAATTTTCTAGATGAAATTATGTAGTTTAAAATGAAGAAAAACCTCTTAAGACAAGAAGTCAAAATGGTTGCATTGTTATATTTATTTACATTTTAATAATTAATAGGCGTTTATAAATGTGAGAGATATCGCAGGAAAAAAAAAAATGCATATCATTTTTACATGTCAGTTGCCAGATTACGAAATGCACTCAAATATATACAGATATATTCATGCGTTCGTAAATAAAATCAAGTTACCAAAATGGCAACTGTTATTTTGAACTTTGATAGACTGACTGGTTAATATATTACCATGGTTTTTATGAAAGGAAGTGGAGTTGTGGGGAAGGAGTGCAAGTTTGGCAAAAATATATAAACAAAACTTGAGTAGGAGACTGTAAATGTTGAGCAATGTTTGTTCTAGTCCAGTTGATTTGGATGCGAAAGAAAGTAGTAGTATATGAGTGAAGTTGTCTGCTCTTTTTCAAGAGCGGTTGTAATTTTTTATTTTTACAACAGATATAAGTAACAATTCATAATATAATATGCAAAACAAAAATAATAATGGGTAAATTTCTGCTTGTAAGCCAATCATCTCCATCTAGTCTGAAACACCGTTGGTACAGCTTAAAATTGGTCACGACACTACATTGTATATTTTTAATGAATATAAATAGTTGAACATTGGGAGATTCAGAAGGGAAAATAGTATTGGCAGCGTTCAAAAATAAAATAAAATGAAAAAGTCTCTATTTATCGCTTTTCCTATTTTTTGACCCACATTGTATTTCATCACCAGGGCTAAAAAGAAATATACAATAACTGTATAACAACATATGTAAGAACAAACAATAAAAGAAGAATATAGAGAAATAGGAATGATAAATTAATCATAAAATTATTATAATAATAAATATAATACTTAGATGAAGCATACTTATGATTAGAAATTAATGGGTTATTATTTCTTTTCTAATGTTTATTTTTTTCAATATAGTAGTATATGAAATATTATAGATACTATTATTATAATTTTTAATATATATATATTAGATCTGAAGATGACTAGAAGTGTGGTTCAAAACATTAGTAAAGCAATAAATAGTCTTAGAATATTCCATTGTTTTCTTTTTGACTATGATGCAGACTATTTTCCTTCTGAATCATATATTTTTGCATTAGAAAAAAAATATTTTCAAAGTTAGTTGTGTAGTTTCTCAAGGGGACTTTGGGACGTTCGTGAATCCTTCTAGCTGTTTGACCGTATTTAATTCAACTGTTAATAACCACTTTGTACATACACTTTCAGAGAACTTAAAAAAACAACAAAGAAACAAATTTGTTTAAACTATTTAATAATAAGATTGTTCAACTCGTAATATCTGCATGTGTAACTGTTAGTTTATATTTCTACAATTGTTAAATTTTAAGATGATTTATTCAAACAGGTTGAATTGCATTTAACCATAGGACACATACTTTTAATTTTCACTATATATTTTTTTGACAAGAAAAAATCATGTCATTATTTTGCTCAAGTGTTTCATCATTAATATTTTTGTTATTAACGCAAATTAGTCATTTTTTTCTAATCATTTTATGGTATCTATTATTGTATTTTTACTGATTAATTGTATAATTTTTATAGATTTAACTTACCATTTGATTCTTCCAATAAGTCTCCCTTTTGTTGTTATCTTTTTATTTTTGTTGAAAAAATCCCACATTACCTTGTAAACCACCCGTAATTTTTTTTAAATGTTGCGAATTTGTAGATTTTTTTTTTTTTTCATACTCATAAAAATAGTTAATTTAGAATTTCCTGATATCTAGTCTTAAATTAATGATACTTGTGTTAAAAAATAAGGACAATAATTTTGTCTAACAATATGTATATATTATATACGTAATATTGCAATAAAATATAATAACGCATTGTAGACAGAATTGAACTGTAATTATTATAATTAAGTAGTAATTATTATTATTATTTTGTTTCTTACTTTTCTTATTACTTTAAATGAATTTTGTAACTTATTTTGAAGAGAATGAAAATGTGTCGGAACTAATTAATTTTAATATTTTTTATATTAAAAGTTCTGAATGGTATGAAATAAATGAAAATTGTATATGTAATATAAAATGTTGTCTCTGAGGATATAAAATAAGTGTTATATGAGAGTCTTGGCTACTTTTTAAATTTTACAGCACAAAACTCAGTACCAGGTTTTAAAAATGTACTTAAATCATCTTAAACTGTGGCATGTTTAAAAATATTAAATAAGTATATCAAACTATAAATATAGGAATTATATATTCCTAAACAGGTGATGAAAAAAAATTAATGCTGAATTTTCTAGAACTGAAGTCGTTTGAATATGATTCATATTTGGAAATTTAACCTGAAATCTATTACAAATTATTGCCATTTTATTTCTAAAATATCGAACAAATCATAATGCAATGAGTTGTTAAGTTTAGAAATCTATTGGCGTGTCATATGCTCTGTGAAGGTATGAGTGAGAAAATTTTATCTCTTTGCATTCATATATAACTAAATAATACGAATATTCTATAACAAATGCCTTCTGAATCTGGTTTAAGTTGGTTTTGAATTATTTTATATATCAGATATCTCCTTTTTATTCAATTTAAGGTTAGTTGGCTTTTCATTAACATAAGAAATCAACGAATGACTAAATTTGCCATGAAACTGTGGAAAAAAAAAATTAATGATCGAGATTGTAAAATTTTTAATAAGAAAAAAAAATGATTGATTAAATTTACAGAGTTTTAACGAGGAAAAAAAAAATCAATAAATGACATAGTACACTTTTGAGGATCAATGAGAAAAATCCATGAATGAAATTGTAAATTTCAGTTGTAGAGTCTGAATGGGAAAAAAATCAATGACTGTTATTGCAAATTTGCGTTGTGGAGTATCTAGAGGGAAAAACCAATGAATGATTAAATCGTTCGCGTATCAATGAGAAAAAAAATCAGTGAATGAAATATGTAGAGAATCAATGAGAGAATTTATTTTATTAATTTGAGTTTTTTGGGGATTCATTCTATAGATACCATGAGATTTTAAAATTTTGATGGAAAATAAATGAATAAAATCATCTCGCTATGCCTATGCAGAGTTAATAAAAAAAAAAAACCAATGACATTTTAAGCTATAGTTGATCTAATATATACTCTAATCAAACCCACAGAAAAATCTTGCTTTTCTATATCATTTCTATGCGTTTAAATGTAAAATTATGATATGTTTTTCAAAATTTTTTCTATAAAAGTAGCCACAATAATGATTCTTAAGACCGAATTTTGTATGCAGAATAGGCTGTTATACTTTAATTGTTCTGATACTGGAGTTTCCAACCTCATGTTAAAAGTTATCAATAAATATTTGAGATCTCCTGAGGTCCAAAAAAAAATGTATTGATATATATTTTATATAAGTCATTATTTAGCACCAACTGTACATTCATCGCACTAAAAAGAAAAATTACGAGTATCTCTTGCAAGCACATTTATATCTTTATGTATAGGGAATCTCTTGGTGCAGTAAATATTTAGCTGTTAATACCAATGTTTCCTCTTTCAATAAAGTTATTTATTTGTATTAAGGATCTTAAGTATCCGAATATCTCTTATAATAAGTAATATATATAAATATAAATACAATAAAATTAGTTCCATATGTAATTGTACTTAAGAACTTAATCTTATGTCATATGTGTAATACATAATTCTTTATTTATAGAATTTAGATTCTTAAGTTTATGTAGATACGTTTTATATTACTATTTAAAATATTTATTATTATATACTTTCGTATATATATATTTATTTACATATATATACGTCTTGTTAATAGGAAGGTGTAAAATAGGTTGTGAAATTGATGTTCTATCAAGTCAAAATATATTTAAAAATTTTAAAAAACATATATAACCTTATATATATATATATATAAAAAAAAAGAAAAAAAAATATTGTAGCAGGTATACCATTGTCTCTATGACTTAGATACATATCGTACGATGTGAAAGCGATTTATAAAATAAGAGGCCTAGATATTTTTCAAATGACAAAAAAAAATTTAAATAATAAAAAATTGTTTTTTCATTTTCATATCTTTGTGCCTTTAACATTTTATGAGAGCACAATCTTTGGAAATAGTTTAAAAAATAATATAATTTATTGCATATCCGTCCGCTACCCACAGTCTATATATATACATATATAGTGGTGTTCTGTACAATACAACCTGTGCCTTCCAAAACATAAATCGCTATAATTTTTCACTTTTTTATAGGACTAAGAAATCATTTTCAAATATTATACCATTTAATAAAATACATTGTTGTCATAATAATATATATACATAATTTATAATAAAATATAGTTGTTAGGTGTAAAATCATAGAACATGTAGTATTGTAATTAATAAAATTTTGAAAAGCCAAATATTTCCTATTTCGAGTACTTTATTTCATCCCTTGAAAAAAAAAGTTATGATTTTTTTTATTTTTTATAAGTTTGAAATGAAGACTTCATATTTTTATCGATAATAAATATGTATTATATTTTCCTTTTTTTATTACACTAAGTTTATTTTTACATTAGCAATAATTAGGAGTCAACGTTTCGGGGCTTACCCCATCTTTAGGACCTACAATACATTAACAAACTATCATTTATTATATTATAAAAAAAAAAAAATTATACTAATTAAAATTTAATATTAAAACAAACAACAATGTTATGTAAAAGTCTATTTATCTGACAGCCAAATATGAGTTAAAAATATATCCATTTTATTTAAAAATTTGTCCATAATAAATTATATAAAAGTCACTCTCATCACAACCAACATATTCTTTAGTCCCTAATGGATTAGGACTATCCTATTACTCTAAAAATATACACACTAACATATTAAAATCTAGGTCAATAAAGCATGGTTTATAATTTTAATTTGTGTATTGTATCTGCATAATCGCATCTTCCTATTCCCATCCTTGTGATCCAGAAAACCTTCCTATATCTTTGACCTTCTTACTCTGTGCACACCCTAAATACAAGATCACAACCTCTATTCCTACCTACAAGATCTATACCTACCTACCCTCTCATAGAACAGCATCCTTTGAAAAGTCCTTCATCATCCGTGTTTCCATACTTTGGAATTCTTTACCCACCTCCCTCCAAAAAGTGTCATCCCTAACCACATTCAAACTAGGGGTGGGCATAATCGAATGATCGTCATAATCGAATGATTAATATTAATATGAAAGACAATATGGCACAATCCCCTCTCTATGATTGCTGATGAGCAAAAAAAAGGTCATCGATTATCATAATCCCTCAATTATTGTAAAAATATTCAGTTGGAATGATTACTCATTTCTCTGAACCGATTAATTCGAATGATTGAAATAATCGAATGATCTGATAGTCGTCATTCGATTATGCCCACCCCTAATTCAAACACCAATTATTGAACCACCACTTCAAAAATCAATCTTCTGCTCATATGTGATAAATCTAGACTTTCATAATACCTAACTAAACTCATTTGATGTTGTTATGTTTTATTCATATTAACTTTATATAATTTACTAGACTAAATAATAATTATGTATCAAATGAAGCCAGACAAATTGGACTTCTCCTGTTCACTGTCTGTAATTCTTAGGAGACAAAATGTCCCACAATAATAATTATTTTTCTTTTCATTCATTCCTAATGACAACTGAAGTGCTTTGAATCTATTTTAAAATAAATTAAAAAATTATAAATTGTATTGTAGTGAATCCCCCTTACTATGAGATGGGAAACAACTCGTAACTATTTCTAATGTAAAAATAAACATATAAGGAAGATTAAAGAACCATCTATTTATTATGGAAATATGTTTCTTCCGAATAATTAATTTTATTACATATTTATATCATCTGTCGTATAATAATATTACTATGTAAGTCTATGACAATGAAACATAATGATAGTGATTAACATATATATGTATCTTTAATTGATGTAATAATTGCAACATTATGAAGATATAATAAAGATAGAATAGACCTGAGAATGGGGTAGACCGAAAAACATGTTTTAATAATAATAAAATATATCAATATTTGTATTTAAAAAACAATGGTGTGGGAAACACACAACTTTCACTTACCACAGTTTTTAAAAACAATTTGAGAACTATTAGATAAAGAAAGAGGTGATCAAATTTTAAAGAATTTTCTTTGATTGAATAATATAACAATAAGATATTTTGTATTATAGTTATATACAAAAATTAGATTACCTTCCACAACTTTATATATAACATAATATTCTTTCTAAAATGTTTAGGAAAACGGTGTATTATACATATGAATTAGTGTCCATATGTGAGAAAAAAAAATTTACCCAACAAATATTTTTCCTCTTTTCTCCTTCAGTTGGTTATCCACTTTGTTCAATTTATATATTCAGCCATTTCTTATCAATGCTTGATATGGTTGATTTTTTGGAATCTAATAAATTAAAGGTATCTTAAAGCAAGAAAATTTAAAATATCAGAATTTAAGCCCTGTCAGAATATTTTAATAAGAATGAAACATATATGATATTAAAGTCCATTAAATTTTAGATCGATTTAGTGAGTTTAACCCAAATAGTTTGAGCCGTTTTTGAGATTATATTAAAAATGTGCAAAATACATAATATAAACTGGCTATTCTGATTGGTGGATTATTATGAAAAAGTTGCTGTTACATCTCAGGCATTTACACTACTAAAATATGAAATTTCAGTTTTACACAGCTTATCCTTTTCTAGCTAGACATACGGCACACGCTATTTTGCGGGACTTGGTCTTTTGGACTCAAGGAAACCTAAAACGTTTATTTCAGGTGAAAACTGGAATTTTAAAATTTTCACTATTGCAATACTTTCTTTTACTATATATTTTACATATGGGCATGGGAAAGAAAAAAAAAAATACTCTTTTTATTATAAAATAATATTGAATAAATTTGAGATTCTTCTGAAGAACACGTGAGAAGTAGTTATGATTTTTATTTAAGAATTGGAGTTGTTTATTTATAAAAGGAGAATAATCAGGAATGAGTCAAAAAGTTTTATTATAAAGTTGTATCATGTGGGAGCGTGGTGGCTGAGTAGACAAAGAACTACACAACTGTTCTCTGGGTCCTGGTTTCAAACCTGGCTGAGGCAGAATTATTATTTACTATGTTAATATTGACCCAGGATTGGACTAATCGCATCCATGTACCATCTAAGGCAAAGGACAATGGATCCCAACCAAAAAAAAATTGCAAGCCCATTTATTCAATCAGCACAATAAAAAGGACCCTCTAAATTCAAAACCTTTTGCATGTATAAAATGTAATATGCCCACTTAAATAAATAAAAAAAAGACAGCCATTTTTGAAGTTGTTAACAAACAAGAAGAGAAGTTTGTTTACTAACATAGAGGCTTCCATTTTGGATGCTGATTAGGGCCACTGCCAAATTTATCAAGCAGATTTTGTAAGTCAACTTATAATAAATACTGTAATTGAAAAGTTAAATATTTAAAAGAAGAAACATGATACAAAATAAAAATAGAAATAGAACCATTAGTAAAGTTACAAATTAGTAAACAAATAAAAGATACTGTGGCCAACTGTCAAACAAAGGAAGATATAGAGGTAGCCATGTAAAAAAGATGAATGATAGGTGCCAGTTGTGTAACCTTAGTGTGATAGCTGCTTCAAGGTAAAAGAAGAAATATTGTTAGCCTATATTTGCATTTCATTCAATAATAAGTTTTGTTATAATTAGAAATTAAATATTAAAATTGTGTCTGATTGTGAGAGACCCAACACTGAGACAGTAAT
The DNA here is from genome assembly GCA_023052935.1 of Piezodorus guildinii. Classification (NCBI taxonomy): domain Eukaryota; kingdom Metazoa; phylum Arthropoda; class Insecta; order Hemiptera; family Pentatomidae; genus Piezodorus; species Piezodorus guildinii. The sequence continues at coordinate 93,314,913 of CM041294.1, forward strand.
TGCTTCTTTTTTAAAAATTTATTTATAGTTATTTACAACTTTATTATACAAATAGAATCAGTAAATATGCAGGGTAAAGAAAAGTTATAAAAATGTCCTAAGAAAGAAATACCCAGTTGCAGCTCTTCACTAACTATTTTAAGCAGAAGGTCCCGAGGCCACCTTCTTTTCAATCGCTTCAGCATGTTATCAGGAAAATCTAAGGAAAATAGATTACGGACAAGTGGGTTTGTGTGGGTAGGGAGTTTAGAATGAAAAGACGTATATCTATCACGGAGGTTTGGTCTGCAACATATGGGATGTTAAGGTCATTTTGGAGAAGTTGATTTGTGACAAAATTAGGGGCATGCAGGATTTTGGATTGTAAGGATTAGATGTGGGATGAATCAGAAGGTTTAGTAGAGCCCCAGTGAATTACAAAAATTAAGTAATACAATATAGATACCTATTTGCTATCAGTTACTGTACACACACTTTAATGTGTTTGTACAATGCACATGTGATTCCTGTTAAAACCAAGGCTTCACCAATATTTTTCATCAGAGTAATTTAAAATGATTTTTTATTGACATCTCTTGGAACACCTGGGGGCCTCAGATCACTTATTGGGCACCACTTGCATAGAATAATAATAATTTAGAGGTAAAATAATGTAAAAATAATTTATAGGAAATAAAAGAGCTGTGGAAATTAGTGAATATAGCACTAAAATTTGTATGCCGATGCCCAATATCATTTGTAAGCCAATGATTTCCAAATTTACCTTTCCTTTCCACCTTCGGATCTATTTCAAGCAGCTGAATGAAAAGCTACAAAATGAATTAAACAGAATTAATCAGTGGGCCATAGATAACAAGCTAAAGCTGAATGCTAAGAAGACTAAGGCAATAGTAGTATGTTCAAGTCCGCTTCTTAAAACTCTGTCTCCCATTTCTACACTTTTTCTAAATAATAATCCAATAGAATTCCATCAAAAACCTTGGAACCACTTTTGACCAAACCCTCTCCTGGAAAACCATATTTCTGACATCTCCTGTCGCTCTTTATCACTTTAAAGCGTTTAAATCGATTCCGTTATCTCTTTCCTCTTAAAACCTGTAGGCTACTGGTTTCCTCCCTAATATTATCTCACCTTGACTATTGTTGTATGGTGTTTGGGAGTGTCTGTGGAGATCTTGAGGAAAAAATAAAAATACTATTTAATTACTTCATCCGATTCATCTTTGGGATCTCCAGGGACACCTCTGTCACTCGATTTTACGAAGAGTTAAAGTGGCTCTATCCTTCCTATCGTTGTAGGTACTTCTTGGGCATCCTTCCTCTACCAAGTCATCCGATTCCACCGCCCATCATAGATCTCAGACCTTTTACTATTCTAATCCTTGATTCATTCCCACAACACCTGTGCTCGGCCTTCTGATTTGTATATTCAGCCCTATCAAACTGAAGCTTTCGATAGATCTTTCATTATCCGATCCACTTCCTTATAGAGCTCTATTCCCTCTCACATTCGTATCTCCAACCTTAAAATCCTGTTTATTCAATTACTACCTATCTATCCAATTTCCAAAGGATCTTGACAAATCCCAATTGTAAATTAAAATGTTCAAATAGCGAAAATCAGATAAGTGTTAACAAAACAGTTACTTTTTTCGGTTATTTAAAAAAAAGACAATTTTTATTAAATAGGTATTGTATATAATTATTTTTTGATCCAGGAACAGAAGGATAATTGTATATTTTATTTTTATTTTTTAAACTATCATCTAAATTATGTATATATGTATTGGGTTGGGTCACATGAAATGTCCGTTTTCAAGGTAAAGGATTTTTATTAAAAATATTATATGAAAACAAGAATTTTATTACCTTCTTTTTCCACACATTTTTACCAACATGACACCAACTTTTTTATCCCCGAACTGAAAAACTCTGAGCTTTGAAGTGAAACAAAATCTGAAAAAGCACTTTTCACTTGATCATCATTTTCAAAAAATTTTCCTTTGACGAAGTTGTCTAAATTCCTGAACAGGTGGTAATCTGTTGGAGACAAGTCAGAAGAATATGGTGGGTGCGGAAGAACTTCGTAGCCCAGTTCTTTCAATTTTTGCACGGTATGTTTTGAAACATGCCGCTCTGTGAGATCATGAGGTACCCGTGTATCGAGCTTTTTTATTTTCCCAATACACTTTAAATGTCTGGAAACGGTAGATGCACTTGCATTTAGTTGTGCTGAGAGTCCTTTAACTGTTTGGTAGGGGTTTCCTTCTACTGTATGTTTGAGGACATCGTTGTCTGTTACGGACGGAGGTCTTCCTGGGGGCAAGTTTTCCAAGTCGGTATCCCCAGCTGAAAACTTAGGAAACCAACAGCGAATGGTCCGTTCATTAACACTCCCTTCCCCAAACGCCTTGCTAACATTTCTAGCCGCCTCAGCTGCTGAATGGCCGAGTTTAAAGTCGTACAAAAATATTCCTCGAAAATTGCGTGTTTCCATGTTCATATTTGGAGGTATACTAAAAAGTGGGTAATTGATTGGGAAGCAAATGTTTATAATACAAAGGTAGAGGATTAGTAACTGTTTACTTTAAATATGTAAACATTCGGAAGAAAACAACAGAGACCTGCAAAATCCTTTATGTATTTCAGAAACTATAAAAACGGACATTTCATGTGAAACTTTTACTTTAACACTTTTTTTCCATTTATGTTACTCTAGGGCACCAAATATTTTATTTACTTTCATATGTATTATTCTAAAGGGACTTGTCCCAGAATAAATAAATAAATTATTATTAAAATACTGTGGATGGCAGGGTTCTGCTATGTCAGAATAATTATTTTTTCTGGCACAGTGAGAACTTTCTGTGGCTCCCTCACAGCCTGTCTAAAGTGGATAGCAACAAATTGAAATATATAAAAGATTTTTTATATATAAAAATAATAATAATAAAATTATAACTCAACCCAATTTATTGAGGTTCATTTTGTGTTTCTTGTCTCTTCGCAATTAGAGTTGCTAAAATATTATTTATCACCTGAAACATATTAGCAATTATTAAGACTAGTTTGTTTTATCAAAATTTATTTTGTTAATAAAAAATTGTTAATTAATTTTATATATCCTTCAATTATTCATAACTTTTAATATTTTAAATCCTTGCAAGAATATATTACAGCTAAAATGTTGGCTAATCATAGAGATAATAAAGTAATAATAAAGGTACTATATCTATTTTAGAAAATTTTACAGGAAGTGCAAAAATAGGACACAGATTGTCTCGTATTCAGATCGTTGATGAAGCCCTGCTCATTCTCCAGAGTGACAGTGATGTCTTACATGAGCTCGTTATTCCTTTTGTCTTTTTGCTCTCAGATCTTATTAAGTTTTTAGCTTAGGGGAAACTGAATATCATTCATTTTAGTTCTTAACCCTCCATTGGTAGCTAGGCCAACTGTAATGTCATTGGTTGCATGTGAGAGAATCTCTTACGCCTGATATTTTGCCTTTGAATATAGGTTTAATACACTAAAATGCATTTATTGAGTAAGATAATTATTATTAACATTATGAATTAAAAAAAAAATTACACACATAATATTTCACAAAATATAATCAAAACCTCCATTTTTGGTTGGGTTTCATCAGTTCTAAAAATACGTCTTTTAGATATTCTTTTATTGAGATTTTTTGTTCTTTGTTACAGAAATAAAAAAATTGATAATTTATTGCTGCAACATTCATCATAGTAATAAAAATAGTTAAAGACCACCTACACCTAATTCTCGAAACATTATAATTTGATTTTATCTGATCGACCACCACCCTTTATTAGACTAAAAAAACGTAATTATTTCTGATTTATATGATTTAGTGTTCCGGTTTCTTCATCTATATTTTCCTTGTCATGAAAAGTTGAATACATTTTGATATTTTTTGGTATATATGATGCTATGCATTTTCAACCCCTTCCAGTATGGTTCTTTCATCCTCCATCTTTTCTCTGATGATCATGGGTCTTACTTTGTCCATTCTGGATATTTCCACTGCATGCCTCCAGTAGTCTATTTTAGTGGCTAAAAGTATTTTCTTAATGTTGCTTTTTTGAGTCCAAGTTTCTGACCATATGTCTTGATGCTCAATAATATACTATAGTATATATTTGTTGTTTTTGTTTCTGGGATAACGTTCTGGTTCCACAATATCAAGTTGAGCATTGACATAGTTATTTTACCATCTAAATTTTTTTATTTCCATGTCATATGCACCATCTATTTCAATTATGGTGTAGCAAATTCACACGCTCGCTCACAGGTAAGGTAACACCAGTAGCACCTACACTTAAGTCACCGCCCAGACAAAAGAAGACGTTTTATTTAATAATATTGTTATATCGTTATTTATTAATAACTTCTTACAGAATTTAATAATAAATTCTTTATTATTCTGGGACAAGTCCCTTTAGAATAACATCGACATAACATATAAATTGGGCTTTAGAGCCTTAGAGCAATTAATTATTTATAAGCAATTTAACTAAAACTAATAGAAAACAGACATACGCAAATATGTAGAAAATAAAATAAAATAGAGTCAATTACAATTTTGTTCTGACTGGATGGTCATGAGATGAATGAATAAGCAGGGTTTGAATGTAGGAAGAGAGTTGGAGTGACGGATAGAAAGAGGAATAGAATTCCACAGGATTGAGGATCGGATAAGGAACGATCTGTCAAAATGTGCAGATTGGTGGGCCATTGTGTATAAATCTGAAGACCTAGAGCGTGTACAGCGGGAATAGACAGAGGATTTGAATTGTAAAAGGTCAAAAATGTATGATGGACGGCGGGATTGGATAACTTGGTACAGGAATGATGCAAGGAAATACTTGCGACGATTGGAAGAATAAAGCCACTTCAACTCGCAATAAAATTTGGAGACGGAGGTGTACCTCGGGACCACGAAAATAAATCGAACAAAGCAATTAATTAGGCATTTTATTTTTACTTTGAGATCCCCAGAAACACAACCGTATACGGTACAGTAGTAGTCGAAGTGGGGGAATATTAGAGAGGTAACGAGGAGCTTCCGGGTTTCATACGGGAATAGGTGACAAAAGGAATTCAGTTGCTTTAAGGTGAAAAAGGTGCGGCGGGAAATTTCGGAAATATGGTTCTTGAAAGAGAGGGTTTGATCAAAGGTTACTCCCAGATTCCTGACAGTCGGGTAAAACTTTATAGGGTTACCATTTAGGAAGAGGGTTGGGATATGTGGAACAGTTTTCCAGAAGTGATGGGATCCTATTACAATGGCTTTTGTTTTTTCAATATTTAGTTTCAGTTTATTGACTACAGCCCAGTGACTTATTCGATCTAAGTCCTCTTGTAGTCTTTTTGTTGCTGGTAATAGGACGGAAGGTAGAAAGGGAAGGTAAATTTGAAAATCGTCAGCATAGAGGTGGTATTTAGAGGGATTAATATGGAGAGGCAGGTCATTAATATAAATAGCAAATAGGATAGGAGATAGAGACGACCCCTGTGGGACACCGCAGGAAAGGGGCAAGGTTGAGGATGGAGGCTGGCCTGGCATTAATATGTACTGAGAACGACCGGAGAGAAAGGATTGAAACCAGCGCAAAGCACTGTTGGATACTGGAAGATTTTGGAGTTTGGTAAGAAGGATGCTATGGTCAACCTTGTCAAACGCCTTTGAGAAATTGAGAAGGATAAGAATTGTTATTTAGAAGGATAAAAATTGTTATTTATATAATTATGTATTGTACTGTTTCTTGATAATAAATAAACAATACGAGGTATATTGACCTAGGGCCAAGGAACTAGTCTGGTAGAGAAGATCAAAAAATAGTGATATTAATAATATACATTGTGGTATCAGTACCCCAAGAATTAGCCCAGCCATTCAGATCACCATTCTACTGCTACCAGGTGGAGTCTTCCAAGACCATAGTCCAGAATATTTCTACCTTTGTATATCCTAAATGTGGTCTATCCTTATTTCTCTCCCTTCAGACAACCTTCCCCCTTACTGCTTATCTATCCCCCTTATAGGACGGTGCTTGGTTTCTGCCTTTTATCTCTCGTGGCATTCCTTTCTAAGCCATTCCTATCTGCTAAGTGTTATGAGGCGAGCTCGCTCCCTGCCTCACAGGATAACCTTAATATTGGTGTTGCAATCAAGCTTTTACCTCGGTGGGAATCAACCTTCTCCTTACTCTCTCCTAATTTGAACATAAACTTAATCTCGGCAATGGAATCAAGATATTTAAAATGTTTAACTCTTTTTAGAACCCCTTCAAGATTCAGTTCTATGTCCTCCTTTTTCAATGCCTTGTGTTCCATTTTCTCATCATCAATAACTTGTCCCAGTTGTTGGTATACCTCTTTTAATGTTCTTAACATATATCTAGCATCTTCTATGTCCTGTGCAATGATGACCTGTTTATCTGAGAAGGATAATTTGTATAAGAAGATGTATTTTCTTTCGACTGAATCCCCATGGGTTCGCACTTTATTTGCCATGCTTTCTAAACAAAGTCAAGATAAATCTTGAACTGAGAATGAGAGGGAAAACATCCCTGGAGTAATCCTTGGCTTGTTTGGGAAAGGCTAAGAGAGATATGGTACAATTTTGACAACAAAGAAAGAATATAATTCAAAAAATAAATAAAAATCATACCTTGATCTGCTTGATGCCGTTGTTGATAAAACCCAGGTCATTCTCCTGCGTGACAGTGATGGCGTACATGAGCTCATTGCTCCTCTTGTCGACCATCCGGTACCTGTGCTGGGCTGTCACCAGTTCTCGGTCCAGCTCAACAAGTTCCTCGGTGACGTACTCTATCTGTCTCTCCAGAGAGCCTTTGCTTCTTTTAGCCTTTGGACAAAAATTATAGTGATAATAAAAAATTTCAATATTTTTTTAATTTCATGTATATTAAAAATCAAGTATGAATTCCATAATGAAGGAGAAAGGGGCTCATTAAGTAACGATAACAGTTTGTGAACAAAAGAAGAAAAAGGAAACTAATTACGAGATTTTAGAACACTGTTTCATATCTGAAGGTTTTGGAGTTTAGAAAGAAGGATATTATGATTAACTGAATTGAAAGCTTTTGAGAAATCGAAGATAGATTTTTTTTTAGGTCTTGGGTAATTTTGAACAGAATACTGGGATTTAAAACCAGATTGCAAAGAATCCAAGAGGTTTTTCCTCCAGAAATTCATGAGCTGTCAGTAGATCAATGGTTCCCAACGAAAATATTTTGCAGATCCCTTCAGCCAATTACTTCAAAGGCAAGGATCCCCTAAATCTCGAAAACTATGAATATTCAAATATGTTTAAGGCCTTGAAAGCTTCAGGAATAAACAAAATCAGAATGATGTAGCTCCTTGTAGGAACAAGAACCTTATGTGATTCTGTCAACACTGTATCATGTACATTGTTTGCGCAATACCACTTCTATCCAAATATTCTTAAATAAATCAAATATTGTTCATCATTTTTTGCCAAGTTATGTCTCTTCTTAAAGCTCCTATTTTTGAAATGTTAGAAAATGACCAATTTTATGATTGTGTAGTAGCAGTCACTTGCCAGGGATTGCTTGCAATTAAATATTAAATGTTGATGTCATTCTTATTAAAAGCCTTCGCAACTATTTTACATAACGTTGCTTTTTGGTATTTTCCCAATGACCCTCCTCAAGGATCCTCTGAACATCAGCAGCTTGATATCAGATCCTCTAGACTATTTATTGAAATAGGTCTAAAGTCAGAAATTGCATTAAAAAAAAGTTCTGCCTTTACAGACGAAGTGGCAATTGTTGGAAGGTTCCTGAGCACTATTAAGGAGGCCGTTGGAAAGCTTGAAACTGAAGCAAGCATGTTAGGGCTGGAAATCAATCACAAGGAAACCAAGATGATGGTTTTCAGAAGGAAGAGACAAGCCCGTTCCCAAAGTCATTATATAATTGGAAACCATAGCTACGAAGTGGTTAAAAGCTTCCAGTACCTTGGATTTACCATAAATGATCAGCTGGATAAAGAGGAAGAGATAAAAATAAGAATCATGCAGGGGAATTGAGCATATTTCGACATGTCCAATATTATGAAGAGGAGGCTGGTCAGTAATGCCACAAAGTTGAAAATGTACAAAATGTTAATAAAACCTATTGCAACCTATGCTACTGAAACCTGGACCATGAACCAAAAGAGAAGCAATTTACTGGACTGGTTTGAGCGAAGGATACTAAGGTACATAGAACCGATATGTGAAGGTGGAACATGGCGGCGTAGGAAAAATAGAAAGATCTATAATCAATTCAAAGATCTGAACATCTCAGCCAGCATCAGAATCCAGAGATTGAAATGGTTTGGCCACCTGATGAGAATGGAGGACAGCAAAATACCAAAATGACTTTACAAGGTCACACCGGATGGAAAGGGAAGCAGAGGGAGACCCAAGGGTCACTGGAGAGACAGTGTTCTACAGGACATATGGCAGACTAGAGTCAACACTAGGCAAGCAGGGAGCAGAGAGAAATGGAAGACGGAGGTTGAGAAAGCCAGGGGCTACTATATGCGCCTGTTGGTATGAAGAAGAAGAATGCTTCAGGAAAAATATCCAAGAAATACAAATTTTCAAAGTTGAAGGATGTTTCTAGTTAAGAATAAGAGCTATGAGAAGAGGCTCTGCTGGAATTCGTTCATCGGAAGTGAATGGAAAACAAGTACAGAGTTTGGTGTTAACTTTAGATAGATTTCTGATAAGTTCCCATTTGGTCTTAGGATTAGATCCTTGATATAGATGTGTAAATCACCTCTTCTATCTTCCTGACCGCAATGGCATTACTGTTCTCATAGAGAGTCTGATAGGCTTTGAGCGTCATTCGAGCCTCGTTGCGGATCCTGAGAAGTAGCAGCCCCTGCTCAGCGCTCTGCACTGTCACCTGTCTGATTAGTTCACCTGTAAATAATTAACTCACCTTTTGAAACAAATCCGAGAATAATTTTTAAATTATTTTATAAAAGATTAAATATACTGAACAGTCTTTTTATAAAAATTTATCTGTATTTAGAAACTTTTTGCATCAGATTCATCTGATAATTATTTTTGTCAGTTCATAGAGTAAGGATGTGCTTATCTTCATTTTTTTAAAATAAATTAAATTGACAGGACCCCACCATATCTGTCTGGTCTGCTAAGGGTACCAGATACCCCACAGTCTACTTATTACATAATTTATTTATTTACAATATTCAGGCCAAAGATTTCATGTTGTGATTTGCTGCTGAGGATCCATTTTTGAAACGAGTTTTTATTGGCGACGAAAAATGGATTCTCTGCATCAACACCAGCCAGAACATATCTTGGGGGTTGCCTGGAGCGACGCCGCTCGTAACACCAAAGGTCGGCTTGCATCCAAGAAAGGTGATGCTCAGTATTTGGTGGGATTGGAAGGGACACATACAAACTTCAGCTCCTTCCACAAAACCAAACCATAAATACGGATTTTTAATGCGTCCAGTTAGATCGATTGAAGCCAGCAATTGAAGAGAAACTGCCAGAGTTGGCAAATCAGAAAGGAGTGCTATTCCACTAAGACAACGCTTGTATGTCTTTAAGGACTCGGCAAAAGTTATTAAGCTTCAGATGGGAGGTTTTACCTCACCCGCCGTAATCTCCTGACATTGCTCCTTCGGATTTCAATCTTTTCTGTTCCCTCAAAAATTTTCTACAAGGAAAATCCTACTCTTCAGTAGATGATGTCAAAACGGACCTTTTATTGTTCTTCAGGAATAAGGACAGTGATTTTGGGAAAAAAGGGATAATGGACCTTCCAAGCTGTTGGAAAAGGGTAATCGCTAACAGTGATAACTATTTTGTAGATTAAATAAATAAATTTTAAGCTGTTCATCAATTTTAATTTTTGTCCAAATTTCTCTTGGGACAACCCAATATAAATTTTTTTAAAAATTAAGTTTATAGCATTTTAAACTAAATTTTTGTAAAAATTAATGAATCTCAACAATATTTCTATAAGACTAACATTAAATATAAAATAAAACAACGTACTGAATGCTTCCTCATAAATTTGAGACCTGGCAGGACAGAATCCGGTTTTGCGAACCCTGAGCTGACCAAGCCTAGCATCCAAGTCACTGATGAGCATGTCTATGTCATTCCTACAAGCTGGCTCGGTCGACAGCTGAAGCCATGGGTTTTTTTATAAAACATTTATATTAATTATAATTTACAGTTTGCTAATAGGCTAAGAATATTATAATAAATGTTTTTATGCAAGTATCTTTTGTGTATTAGTTAATTATTTAGGTAATTTTTACAACAGAGTAATTGGTAACATTTACCTCATGTAGTTTTTAGAAAAAACAATAAAAAAATATCAGGTGCACACTGATAAAAATGATCAATTACCTCCATCATTAAAATATATTTAAGAACAATATTACAATTTAATATCATATAGGTTTCGTTTTGACTGAAATAGTTTAACAGGACTGAAATACCAATTTTTAATTTCACTTACTATATGTAGTAAGGGAAAGTATTGCGATTGTGAAAATTTTCGAATTCCAGTTTTCAACAGAAATACACGTTTTAGGGTCCCCTGAGTCCAAATAACCAAGTCCTGCCAGTGCCAAAAATAAATATTTAAGGAGTGGGTAGATAAAAGTCAAATCAATATAAAATTTCATAATAACGAGAATAAATATTTGTAATTTTCAGGAGTGCTGGGAAGATAAATCCATTTTCACTTTTATCTAAGGGAAAGTATTGGGAAAGTTAAATTTTAGAATTCTAGTTTTCAATGGAAATACACGTTTTTGGGTCCCCTGCGCACAACTGACCATGTCCCTCAAAAATGTTTGTGGATGGTAAGTTTAGCAGGAAAGGGAAAAGTTTATCAAAAGTACAATTTTAATATTTAAGACGTAGAAACGCCTGAGATATTACAGCAACATTTTTATCAAAATCGGCTAACCAGAAGAACCACTTTATACCAAGCATTTTGCCCCTTTATCGATTTTCTCAAAAACGGCTCTAATGATTTTGATTAAAATCATAACTTAATGGGCTTTAACATTGTGTAAGTTTCATTCTGATTGAAATAGTCTGACAGGGCTTTAATGCCAATATTTTAAATTTTCTTCTTCTAAACTACCTTTAATTTTGTAAATTCCAAAAGATTGACCATATCATCTTAATGACATCGATGAAGGACAAGTTGAACGAATTCGATGTTCAATGAAATGATAAAACAGCAAAACTATTTTTTAAATGTAATTTTTGGTTTTTTATAACAAGAACAATAATATAGATGTATAATATACCATAAAAAAAGTGTATAATTAATAAAAAATATTATCTGATACAAAAAGTTGTAAAAGGTAATATAAAGCCAAGAATAGGGAATAAACTTATTACTGATTAACAATTTAATAAAGTTGTATTATTTAATCTAAATCTAATTCTTTAAACTTTTTTCAACTCCAACTTCATTTAATTGTTATTAAATTGTTTTCAACATTTAATGTAAGTGAGAGTCGTGTTCCCATACACCAGATTTTTTTTCTTAATTTCCTTTTAAATATTCTTAACATTTATTTTTTATGAATTTATAACTATATATTGATTTGAGATTATTATGAACACATTACTTTTGATGTATACTTAGTGTAATTTATACCTATCTGTTCTAAATTTCTCTTTCTTTTATTCGTATTGTTCTATCTCGAATAATATCTTGTGTAGGCAAAATACGTAAATCATTATAATCTAAGAATTTTGTTAAGATTTTGATCCCAGATTATCGGCACCTACATGAATCTGTTTATCACAGACTTTCTTTTCTGATGTTTAATCCAACAATTGTATTTTCTTCAAACCTGGTTCACAAATAAATGAACTTAAATGGAATATTAATAGCGAATATTTGTAATGAAATAATAAAAAATATATTTAAAATAATACAGTTAAAAAGAGGCAAGATGTATCAAATGCAAGTTTTTTTAGTATAATAATAATAATAATAAATTATGCATGCATACTAGAAAATAAATGTTTAGATATTTGATTCAGATTTGAAGAAATTTCTATATAGTTTCCATTGAAATTTTTTTCCCATTAAGTAATATAAAACTATAAATCATTAACTACAAAACCCTCTTATTTTTATATGTATATTGCCACTCTAAACTTTCTATAATGGTATATTTGAAATATTAATTATTCTAAAATCAGGTAATTTTGCCTGTATGCACATAATTTCAGTCTCATACAACTTTTTGTGTTGTGAGATTATGTTTTAGGTTGTCTCAGGACTGAAAAGTGTATTTATTGAAAACTCATTATAAGTTTTTATGATCGTAATACTATCACTTACTAAATATTTCATATTTAGACAATTAGTGAAAGTAAACATCTGATTATTTGCTTGCAAGCAATAATTGTTAATAATATTCATATATATTTTAATCTAATTGAAATAGTGTGATGGGGCTTAAACACAAAATTTAAAAAAAATATTCCTCTAAAGTATCTTTAATTCTGTTGATTTGAAATAACCTATCTTGAAAAAAAAATCTGGTGCACATAACACATTTTTTTATTAAATTAAATTAATTAAATTTTCTAAAGATTTTTTAGAATATTTTAGTCACAGAGGAAATAGACGGGTAACTGAAAGAAAAAAAAAAAGGTTAAAGAGTTAATTAATTTTTTTCAAAATCGCAATACTTTTCTTTACTATATATTTCATATATAGGTAAGGAAAAATGGGTGAATATAAAATTTGAAAACATTTGACAACCAACTAAAAGAGAAAACAACAGCAATTTTTCAAATTTTTTTTTTCTATTCTGCTATTAAGAATAGTAATATAAAGGTATAATATTTTTAAAATTTGATTTCAAAAAAGGTGGTAAGTAAAATGTGTGAGTTGCACGCACCATTTTTTTTTCTATTGCTTTTCTATAATTTCACTTTACTTATTTCTTTTGTAATTATTGTGAGAATGTAGTCACTGCTAACCTTTACCATTGTCCCATATTGGGAGAAAATGTAATTTTACTGAATAAATAAAAGAATTTATATAAAAGTGAACAATAATATATAATTGAATGGCTATTTATTCCGTACTTGCTCCTTCCACTCCTTGCCAGCAATTTCTAATTTTTTCGGAGGGACAATGCAGTTGAGAATTTTCTGTAAGGAAACCTGGTCTGTGGCCTTCTTTTTCTGACCCAATCCCTTTCCATCAGGTTTTCGCTATAATGTATAAAATAATTTTAATAAAAATTATATAATAAATCATGGTATGTCATGGTTGATTATTAAAAATAATAATATATAATAACTAAATCCATAATAAAGATTAGTTTTTTTAAACTTACAAATTTAACATTGTGACCAACATAATGAACACTCTATTCTCTTTTTCACAGTAAACTTAACGGACACGAAAATAGACTGATTAATAATATGTTAATACCTGTAATGGCAGTCAGAAGAAGGCTAAAGAAAAGCTGGAAGAGAGACCTCCTCTACCTAAATTAAAGCCTAGGAAGGGGTGCTGCTGGGCACTTTCCTTCCCCATGCCTACCATGTCTGATCTCAATTTGTACAGCACATTTGCTGATTGTCAGATACCTTTTGACAGGTGTGCATAATGATATATGAAGAGAAAAAAAAAACAAAAAACATTGTGTCAATTTAAATAAATAAAGGAATTTAGATTAATAAGAGTAGAAAAAAACAAAATTAAAATGAAACTTAAATTTATGAAAATTTAGTAATAGTTTCACATGATTTAAAATTAAATTAAAAGAAAACAAACGTGAATTGCCAGAACTACAATGTTAAAATTAAATTATAATAACATTTTAAATCAAATAGAATAAAAACAAACTTAAAGTACCAGTGGTTTCAGTCTTTTGTGTTTATATTTTTTGCAGCATAAAGTACCTTGTACACAACTATTGTGCTAATATGCTTCTGTTGCAGCAGGAGTTGAAGTAATAAATTGTTAGTTTTAGAACATATTTTTGGATTTGGGGAATATTTAAACCTCATGAATATGTATTATTGGGGTTGGTCTTGGAAAAGAGCCTATTAGTCTCATGGATTTATTTAGTGTGTTTGAAGTACTCTGATTGCTTCATCACATTGATTGTTTATATTTATTGTGAAAATTAATTTTGAGTCTAGGGTTACAACAAGATATTTAGCCCTTGACTACCACTCTATACTTTGTCACTAAATAAGCCTTGCTGCTCATGTTTGTGTGTATACATATTTTGTTTATTCTTAAATTAATGGTTAAGATCTGTTATTTGGTAAAAGAATATTAAGGGGAGGGGAAAGAGATGAGCCACAAATGTACTTCAATTAGTCTTTCAAACTGCCCTTTCGGGGTTACCTGTAGCATGGTGGTTAGCATAAGAGCCTCCTATGCTAAAGGTCCTGGGTTCAAACCCGCTGGTGACCCTAGGATTTTTTAATGGCAGTAAAAAATCCGTAGTTATGCCGTCCTTTGGAGGGGGTGTTAAAAGGTGGTCCTGAGCCTGTGAGATGACAGGTATTCATTAAAGATATCTATCCTAATTAAACCTGGATAGGAAAATTTTATTTATTAGGGACGTTAAATAAATAAACAGTAAATTTCACATTGATATAGCTAAATTAAATAAATAAACAAACAAACTAATACTGCCACATCAAACTTAGAGGAGTAAGAACTTCAATAACATTCTAGTCGGTAGCACCGGTAAAGAAAATCTTCAAAACAGAGCACTTTATAGTCCTTTTCTTTTTTTTTCTTTTTTTTTTCCTGGAGTCCGCTTCTAATGTTGACAGTCTTTTTTGGTCCATGGTCAGAATAAATTTTGCAAAAGGATTTAATTTTTGTAGTTGAATTGTAAATTATTATTAAGCAATGTGTATGTTTTCAGTAAATGGGGGAAGAGAGAAAAAAATTCTAAAGGTTCTTTAGCATAAAAAAAAACAAAAAAAAACTGTTTTTACTTCCATTGGGTTGTAAAATAAGTATGTAGCGTTTTTTTTTTAATATTTCAATTTAATTTCCCCTGTGTTTATTAATTCATGTTTACATCTGGTTCAAATGTATTTGAGCATTCATTTTAAATATCTAGGTGGTGGAAGGTTCAAATCCTAAAGGGGTAGTTAGAAATCTTTGGTCATGGAGGGGAAATAAAATGGTGGTCACGAATCTGTACGATATCACTTATTCCTTACAGATCCCTATCCTAATTAAACCAGAAAATGCAAAATTTAGGACTCCCACAGTAGAATTGTCAGATTACCTAAAATAGCATCAAGTGATGTTAAATGAATAAACAAACAAATAAATAGGTTTATTTATTAGGTTAACCATTAACGGATATGGGTTTATCTAACAAAGATATGGCCTATAAACCATAGTATGCCATTTCAAATTGGTATCATCATGCAGCGGGACTGACAACAATATAGTCGTAGTGTCCAATTGAGAGTATTAGGTCTATCAGTGTTGCCAGGTGAAATGTAATTGAATTATTAATATTTAGTTTTTACCTGCTGGGGCTCTACTAAACTATCGAATTCTTCCCGTATCCAATCCCTACAATTCAAAATCCTTCGTAAAATCCTCAATGTTCCTTACTTTGTCACGAACAAACTTATCCATAAAGACCTTAATGTTCCGTATGTTGCTCATTTGGCGCGATCTAGATACCATTCCTTTCATGACAAATCCCATTCCCACCCTAATCCTATTATTTCAATCCTTTCTTCCTCTTCAATTCCTGACGTCTGAAAAGGAGATGGCCCCGAGACCTTCTAGTTTAGGATATATTTAGAGTGCTTCCACCGGGAAGCTTCTCTACACGTGTTTCATGCCTTTTTATCTTCCACTCAAATTTACTTGTTGTATTCCATTATACAGTTGTAAATACCAATAAATAAATAATAATAAAAAAAGTTTCTCCCTGCAACACTGAGATAACCAGCCAATTACCTTTAGACTGTGAAACGTTGCTAATGTGCGATTTGGCTATATCGTGATAGAATTATGTGTGAACTTCAAAAACATTATTTTTTATTGAAGTAAAAACTTCTTGAGGCGAGTTATGCGATTTTTGGCTGGGGTAAAAGCTTTGATTTTGAAACCATGGTAACCTCACCACCATGCTCTAGACTGGTGCATTCACTCTGTCTATTAGGTGTATGATAGCTATATCAATTTCCGTGAACATTAAGGCGGCGATACACTGTGAAAAATAGGGTATGTGTAGGTGAGGTGAAATGGCGATATTCACATCATTGAGCGCGATGGAAAGTTGGTGGAAGTAAATATCGAGATAGTTGATGTACCACACTTTCATCTACTTTCCATAACGATAATTAATAACAATATCATTTGTTATATTATTTTGGTCAAACTTTAACTACAAATTGTTTATTTATATTCATATATATTTAATTGTGTTTCTAGATTCCAAAACCATTGTTTAATAATATGTATATTTTCTTTTTTTGGATATTATATTTTAATTCTATAGTTATTTATTAGAAATTATATTATATATATTTTTGTATTATAGTTTGAGATTCATAATATATATATATATATATATTTTTTTTTCGTTAAAGTTCGAAATAGAAATAGAAAAAAATGAAAGTGATTTTACAAAGCAATGTTGCTGTCATAGGTGGCGTGCATGTTCCCGTCACTAGTGTTGTTGTTGACGTAAGTAAATTTGTATAAAAATATCGAAAACATTTTTAGACATTACTCTTATTATTAAAACAAGATGACACCAATTGAACATTCATCTTTACATAAGAACTTGGTAACCTAAACAGAGCTAACCAACATTTTCAACATCTTTTCTGAATAATCAGATGTTCGCACATTCGCCATTTTGCCGAGTACCGTTGCGTACTCTCACCGTATACACGCGCACAGTTTTACTCTCACGCAGTTTTCACCACCTACCACTCTCGCGAGAGTACTTTCACCTCACCTACACATACCCTATTTCTCACCGTGTATCGCCGCCTTAAAGCTCATTCCTAAATGTCTGAATTTCCTTGATACAAATGACAGGTCCATAAAAAAAAAATGTGTTGTGTGTACGACCAACTCATACATTCTACAGTCACATTCAGATTACGATGACATACTTCAAGATGATGTATCTCTACATGGTGATGATGTTTGACAATTAAATGAAACAGTATTAAAAAAAACAAACATGCATTCACAACATTATCTACTTTAACTAACGCACTCTTCTTTCCAACAAAATTGCAGAGCAAATCTAGATTAAAAAAAAAAAGGTTATCACTTAAAACGGCAGTCCCTATGACTGCCTGAATTGTATTTTTTAAATTTGATTTTCAACTAAAGTGTGCTATGTATTTTTTTATTTTCTCCATTTTTTCGTTCTGTTAACTTTTTTATTTTCGTTCAAAACAGTGATCTTATATTTTCAGTAAACTCCTATTATCCATCGAAAACAAAAATGATTTTTAACTTGTAGCTTCTTTCAAACACCACTAGAAAACTGGAATATCATCATGGTATATTTTTCATTACCTACACATCCGAAGGAATACATTAAAGAACGAAAATTCATAAGAACATAAGAAGAAAGAGAAAACAAATTTCCCAAACTCTTAGTGGTTTATGCACCAACAGAAAGCTAAAGAGGGGCACAGACTCAAGATCTGTGATCAGTCAAAGTTCGAGCATGCGTAAAAAAATAATTATAATAGGTTATAATTGAATAGTTTGTTGGACAGAAACCTACGAACAACTATTTCGCTGACTGAGCATGCGCTGTACAGTTTTTCCGTATCAAACCTTTCCTGTGTTTGCGTTTACAAGGCACTGCGTAAGCTCAATCGACCAAATAGTAAGGTGGGAATGAACCAATAATTAAATAGTTACAGATGTAGGATATTCACCACTTTTTGAACCATGAAGGGCGGCGCCCACTTGATGAAGCTCACATTCGATTTCAAAACTCGAGGTTCCATCTTATCGATACTTGATGTGTCGGTTCAACACAAATTCTAAATAGCAATGTATTTTTTTAATGAAATGTTTAACACCTGACAGCCATGAATGATAATCTTTATTTAACATTTTAAATATGAAAGATCATTCCTGATGAGTGTAAAACAAAAAGAGGTGTGTGATAAAAGTGACGATGCTGACTATACTGGGACTGTTTTAACAACACTATTTGGTCAGAATTATCTTGACAGGTTTGTTTTATCATTCCGCAATTTCAGTTCATGTTGTGTTACAAAAATAGAACTGAGGAGTTAAGAGCTCTGTAATAGTGTTTGTTTTGGAGTCTTTCAACTGAAGAGTCTTTAAAAAGTTGAAACAAGCCGATCGAGAACATTCCTCACCGAGATCAACATTTTTCGAAAAAATATTTGAAGCACCAAGATAAATGCTAAAGATACTTGCGAAAGGAGACTTCTAACTTCAAACATATACAATAAAATCGACCGTGTGTAGACTCTTCGTAGATTAGACCGTTGTTTAAGTCAAACTTAAACCGTTCACCGCACATTAACATCCGTTTGATCATTCTTTTAATATTACCAACTTTGGTTAATTGTACGATGGAGGCGCAAATTTTGCCTATTCGGGTTTAATTAGGATAGGGACCACCACACTCCGAAGAAGTGAATAGTTTAGGATGTTTTGACACCTTTAACAATCATAAGACCATCTGCCGGGTTCGAACCCGCGACCTGGGGAACAGAAGGCTGTTATGCTATCTACTACACCACAGATAACCCTAATATCAAATATTGACCGAAGATGTTCATATGTTTGCACAGCCATTTTCTTTGAGGAATTTTGTATTTCTAAAGGAATCTCTAAATCGCTGTTTTCGTTTCTTGAGTCCTTGTAACCTATTTATTTTGCTTTATGTCACAGTTAATAAGAATTTTTCAATAGAACACTGTCAGCTTAATAAAAACTCCACAGTATGAGGAATCTAGCCTCACCGATCCGCAGATTCTGCCAGTGGGAAAATGAAAATGCCTATCAATGTGGAATGCATTTGTGAAGAAATAGCTAAGATACGGTTTTAGCTCTTTGGCAATGGCTGTATTTCAGATTTAAAACTGCGAGAACTGATCATGTTAGGAATCAGTTGTCATATGAATTTGTGTTATGTTTATATTATTAAAAGTGTATAACAATAATTTCCGCTTTCTTACATTATTTTTATTTTAATTATCCATTAATTAATGATTATAATGAATTATAATTATTAATCCTTCTGAATCAGCGTCTATTCTAGGGAAGAAGGGTAGTAGTTGACATTTCGACTCCGCCCTTCTCCTACAGCTATAAAAAAAAAATATATAGACTACCTGTAACCCGCGCCTTTGCTCGCGAATATTTCATTTTGTCTTTATTTTTTTATTTATTAATTGATATTTACAACTGTATAGGAAACAATACAACAAGTAAATGTGAAAAAAAAGTAACAATTGGCTTGAAAAGTCTTGTGAAGTAGCTACCCAGCGGTAGCACTTCAATGTTTATGTCATAAGCAGGTCTCGAGGCCACCGGCTTTTCAGGCGCCTCCGAGGATTATCAGGAATAGATGGAGATGAGAGGATACGGACAAACGGGTTTGAGTGGGCTGGTAGTTTGGAATTAAATGAGGTATATCTAGTTCTGGCTGTCTGCAACTAACGGAATATTCAGGTCTTTATGGATAGTTTTATTAGTGACAAAATACGGAGCATTTAGGATCTTTCGTAGGATTTTGGATTGCAAGGATTGGATGTGGGAGGAATTTGATGGCTTGGTCGATCCCCATAGCTCAATACCATATGTCCAAATAGGTCAAATAATGGCTATGTAAATTAGTTTTTTGTACTAGATTGGAAGCTTTGAACGTTTGTCAAGTAAGTGTTGTAACAATCGGTATCTGCGAGCAGTTTCTTGTCTTTTCAGTCTGATGTTTGTCTTTATTTAAATTTGCATAAATGCGTTTATGAGTGGTAACTATAAAACGTATATGATGGAGCTGTTTGGGGATGTGGCAACAAAGAAACTACCAATAGAAAACACTTTCTTTATTACTTTCACTTACTGTATATAGTAAGGGAAATTATTGCGATCGTGTAAATTTTCGAATTCCAGTTTTTAACGGAAATACACGTTTAGGATCCCCTGAGTCCAAATTACCAAGTCCCGCCAAAAGGTCTGTGTGTGTCCGTGTGTGGTAACTCCCGGGCGGAAACGGTAAGCCCTAAGAAACTGAAGTTTCATATTTAAGACAAATATACGCCCGAGACGTTAAAAACCTTTTTCATCAAAATGAGCTTACCAGAAGAGCCACTTTATACCATACATTTTGCACCTTTTTTCGATTTTCTCGAAAAGGTTCTTACGATTTTGATTAAACTCGCTATAACAATGTAAAAATTAATACGCTTTAACATTATGTAGGTTTCATTCTGATTAAAATAGTCTTACATGGCTTAAAGGCCGATATTTTAAATTTTCTTCTTCTAAAGTACCTTTAATTTTGTATATTTCAAATAAATTGGAACATCATCATATTAGCATTGATAAATAACGGTAAAATATGCATTTAGAGCGAATTTTATAAACAGCTAAATGAGAAAAGTGCAAACATATTTTTTTCTGAATTTTTGTGGTTTTGAACATAAGAATAGTAATATAGATGTATAATATACCGTTGGAAAGCTGAAGATTTTAGAATATAATCAAATACACGGAATTTTAAAGGTTAATGGAGAGTGATGAAAAGCCGATTTAACTAAATGATAGTTGTAGATAAAAATGTAATATATTATTTAATAAAACACATTTTTTTATTGAAATTCAAAATAATTTATTCTTTAACCATTTATTTGTATCTTTAAATGTATTTAAAAATTCTTAAGTTTAACAACGGAGGTAAGTGAAAGTCTTTTCTCTCTTACTTGTGTGTTTTCTTGGCGGCTGCACCTTCAGCCAACTTCCTTACCATATAGTCAAAACGGTCAACAACTACTCCATTATTATAAGGCATTATATTTTTTACAATAATATTTAAGTTGTTTTCAAGTGAAATTATTCCCACTCGTTAATGTATATCACTGATCAATGTATATCAATCACAATTATGTTGCAAACGTGACTATAAATTGGAAGCGAGCTGAAGGCCTGTGCTAATCCATTATTTTCTGATATCACCCCACCACCCAAGCCTGGGAGGTGGCAAGGATCACTACCTCTCGTTGACGTTGTCGCCGAGGGAAGGAGTTCGGACTATGTCTGAACTCAATTTATTGCCAAAACCCTGAAGAATGGTCCCTCCCATTTTGCAATGGATAAATAAAGGCTTAGAAGAAGCCCTTGAAAGATTACTAGTGCATCCAGCGCATATAGCAATCCTCTTTAGAATACCTCCGGGTAACAGAAGGACAAATCTGACAGCTATACATATTATATTTGTATTTGTATTTTGTTCGAAAATAAAACCAGAGGGTAAGAAAAAAAAAAAAAAAAAAAAAAAAAAAAAACGTGACTATAGCATTTCCAAGTCAATTGTAACCTTTTCCAAGTCAAATGTAACTTTTTCCAAGTCAAATGTAACCTTTTCCAAGTCAAATGTAACCCTTTCCATTTCAAATGTCACCTTTTCCAAGTCAAATGTAACCCTTTCCAAGTCAAATGTCACCTTTTCCATTTCAAATGTTACCTTTTCCAAGTCAAATGTCACCTTTTTCTTCACTTCTAGCCTCAAATATTCGGTTTTATTTATTGAAAAATAATTAGTTTAATTAACATTATGACTTTTTTAATAATTTTGGCTATTCTATCGCTATCTTTTTTGTTTTTTAGACATTTGGTATCAAGTTCTGTTTTTTACTAGCTATATTTAAAAAAATTAATTATCGTCTATTTAGTTTTAAGATAGTTATTGATTTTGAGTTTTTTAGAAGGGAGGGGTAGTTTTTGTGAATAATTAATGTGTTTTCGGGTATTATAATTACTTTTTTCGAGCTGTATTTTTTATCGCTCGCGTGCATGTTAACTCGCATTTACTTTTAACGTTTTTAATTGATGTAGGAGTTGATAGTTGAGTTTTCGGGTATTATAATAACGTTTTATTTTTTTATTGCTCCCATACATTTTAACTCGAACTTACTTTTCATATTTTTTACTTTCATAAGGGTTGATAATTGTCTTTTCGGGTCTTATTATTACGTTTTTCGAGCTGTGTTTTTACCGCTCGCGTGCATTTTAACTCGAATTTACTGTTAATATTTTTTAATGTAATAAAGGTTGATAATTGAGTTTTTGGGCTTGTGATTACGTTTTTCAACTATGTTTATTATTGCTCACGCTTATTTTAACTACAATTTACTTTTTATGTTTTTTATTAATATAGGGATTGATAATTGTGTTTTCGGGTTCTATAATCACGTTTTTTGAGGTTTATTTTTTTATCGCTCCCATGCAATTTAACTCGAATTTATTTTTAATGTTTTTTATTGATATAGGAATTAATTAATGTGCTTTGGGGGGTTATGATTACGTTTTTCGAGCTGTATTTTTTATCGCTCTCAATTATTTTAACTCGACTTTACTTTTAATGTTTTTTATTGATATAGGGATTAATTATTTTGCTTTCGGGTGGGTATGATTTCGTTTTTCGAAATGTATTTTTTATCGCTCTCGCTTATTTTAACTAAAATTTACTTTTTATGTTTTTTATTGATATAGGGGTTGATAATTGTGTTTTCGGGTCCTATAATTACGTTTTTTGAGTTTTATTTTGTCATCGCTCCCACGCATTTATCTCGAAATTACTTTTAATGTTTTTTATTGATATAGGGATTAATTAATGTGTTTTCGGGGAGCTATGATTACGTTTTTCCAGCTGTATCTCTTATCGCTCATGCGTATTTCAACTTGTATTTACTTTTATTATTTTTTATTGTTATTGATGTTTGTAATTATCTTTTCGGGTCTCGTGATTACGTTTTTAAGCTGTTTTTATTGTCGTTTGCTCTCATTTCAACTTCCATTTGCAGTGGTCTTTTTTGTTTTGGTTGTAGGGGATTCTCATTACGTGTTTTGAACTTTATTGTTTTATGGGCTTGGGAATATCTATATACCGTAGGTATTATGGTATAATTTGATGTAAAAATTATTTATTGTGTTTTTGCAGGATCTGATTACATTTTTGATCTGGACGTTACATCGCGATTGCGCATTCTTCTAGATCACTTTTCATTTAAGTTAAAATGTGCACTAGCTATAAAAAAATGTCTTAAACTCTATTAATATTCCCGAAAACACTATAAACGATCCCTCTATCGAATATTTATGAAATAGGAACAGTAACTTAAAATGAGTAAAAGCGATAAAAAATTTGGTTCAAATAATATTATCAGAACACCCGAAAATAGAATAAACGATTCCTCAATTAAATTATCAAATAATTGTAAGACCAAAATAGGAAGCGGGTCCTTTACAAAAGATTTAGTTGAAAAAACTTACTCAGGACGCTAGAAAAAGAACTATAACTAATCCTTTCATAAAATAATAATTCTAAAAAAAAAGTAAAAAAAAAAGCTAAACGATGTATATTCCAGCAACGTAACGTTATAATGAGAACCAAAAACAAAATAATCAATCCCAATATCAATAAAAAAATATTAAAAATAAAGGCGAGTTGAAATCCGCGCGAGTGATAATAAAAAAGCTGTTAAACATTTCCATAACCCCGCGAAAACACAAGGATAGATTCCTATAAAAATAAAAATATTAAAAGTAAATACAAGTTGAAATACGCATAAGCGATAAGAGATACAGCTGGAAAAACGAAATCATAGCTCCCCGAAAGCACATTAATTAATCCCTATATAAAAAAAAAACATTAAAAGTAATTTCGAGATAAATGCGTGGGAGCGATGACAAAATAAAACTCAAAAAACGTAATTATAGGACCCGAAAACACAATTATCTACCCCTGTATCAATAAAAAACATAAAAAGTAAATTTTAGTTAAAATAAGCGAGAGCGATAAAAAATACATTTCGAAAAACGAAATCATACCCACCCGAAAGCAAAATAATTAATCCCTATATCAATAAAAAACATTAAAAGTAAAGTCGAGTTAAAATAATTGAGAGCGATAAAAAATACAGCTCGAAAAACGTAATCATAACCCCCCAAAGCACATTAATTAATTCCTATATCAATAAAAAACATTAAAAATAAATTCGAGTTAAATTGCATGGGAGCGATAAAAAAATAAACCTCAAAAAACGTGATTATAGGACCCGAAAACACAATTATCAATCCCTTTATTAGTAAAAAACATAAAAAGTAAATTGTAGTTAAAATAAGCGTGAGCGATAATAAACATAGTTGAAAAACGTAATCATAAGCCCGAAAACTCAATTATCAACCTTTATGACATTAAAATATATTAACAGTAAATTCGAGTTAAAATGCACGCGAGCGGTAAAAACAGCTCGAAAAACATAATAATAAGACCCGAAAAGACAATTATCAACCCTTATGAAAGTAAAAAATATGAAAAGTAAGTTCGAGTTAAAATGTATGGGAGCAATAAAAAAATAAAACGTTATTATAATACCCGAAAACTCAACTATCAACTCCTACACCAATTAAAAACGTTAAAAGTAAATGCGAGTTAACATGCACGCGAGCGATAAAAAATACATACAGCTCGAAAAAAGTAATTATAATACCCGAAAACACATTAATTATTCACAAAAACTACCCCTCCCCTCTAAAAAACTCAAAATCAATAACTATCTTAAAACTAAATAGACGATAATTAATTTTTTTAAATATAGCTAGTAAAAAATAGAACTTGATACCAAATGTCTAAAAAACAAAAAAGATAGCGATAGAATAGCCAAAATTATTAAAAAAGTCATAATGTTAATTAAACTAATTATTTTTCAATAAATAAAACCGAATATTTGAGGCTAGAAGTGAAGAAAAAGGTGACATTTGACTTGGAAAAGGTAACATTTGAAATGGAAAAGGTGACATTTGACTTGGAAAGGGTTACATTTGACTTGGAAAAGGTGACATTTGAAATGGAAAGGGTTACATTTGACTTGGAAAAGGTTACATTTGACTTGGAAAAAGTTACATTTGACTTGGAAAAGGTTACAATTGACTTGGAAATGCTATATATACCAGATTACGTTACAGCTAAAATATATTGAATAATTTTGGGTATGTCTACTTCTACTGGATCGCTATTGTATATTTAACAGAATAAAATGGCAACTTATTAAAGTTAGAATTATGGTTGATGAGGAAAGTGATTTAAAAACAACTTAACCTATTATTAATCTAATATAGCTATAAATATTTTGTGTCTAATATCGAGACACATTGAAAAAACAGAATAAAAACTACACTTTTTTATCTTTGCTTGCGGTTTGGTGAATTCAATTTGATAAATAAAATAATTTAAATAAAAATTGCTACAAATTACGAAAGATGTTGATACTGACTATGTTGAATGAGGTTATATAAAAGAAATGCAGGTGAATAGAAATAAGTTACTCTGTTTATGATAAATAAAATATTATTATTTCATGTCAGATATCAATTTTTTTACTCAATGTTACAATTACATACCATTACCAAGTAGCTACATCCAAATTATTCAAAAACATCGTTTTATCTTTTAAACATAACCGTTGTATATCATCATAACTCTTTTGCAACTCATAACTCATAGCAAGTCATTCAAAAAAGTACTTATAATTTTTCTGGAAACGTATAGTAATATGTATTTTATTATAACTGGAAACTATAATGTGAATGTATATTTTATAAATAATAACGCATAGAAACAATCAACACACACTTATATTTCAATTAATAATCACGTATGTGAAGATATGGGAAGCTTACAGGGAACCAGTGTTGCCACAGTTAAACAAATTTTGTTTTACGTTTTAGAAAAATGTATTTTTCAACCATATAGAATATTGATAAAAACTATCATATCATTTAAGTTGGACCAAATAACAGATACTTACGAAGTTTGATCAAAGTCGGTTCAGTAATTTCAGAGTTTATCCCGAACAAACATTGTGACACGAGATTTATATATATATATATATATATATATATATATATATATATATATATATATATATATATATATATATATATATAGATAGATAGAAATAAACCTGGACAGGCAAAATTTAGGTCTCCCGTTGTAGCATCGTCCGATTAGCCACAGCAGCATAAAGGGACGTTAAATAAATAAATAAACAAAATAAATATAAATATAGCTTAATATCAAGAGTTTATTTGACTTCTTCACTATTCTTCTCATTCTCTTTTGGACTCCCCGCCGAAGACACGCGGCTACTGCTGGACTCGAAGACGGTAGACTCCTGGACGAAGATGGTGGTCGAGCTTGCGGTGGGCGTTTTGACTTCGGTGAAGAGGCCGGTCACATCTTGCTCCTTCTCGACAACCTCGTCCGTGGCGTCTTTGTACAAGAGGCATGCCTTGAGGAACCTCTTGCGCTGGCGTTCCGTCGAAGAGCAGATCACTTGGAATATAGTTTTCTGGAAGGATATAGTTTGGTTTAGTGTTTTCAACAATAAACATTGGTAATCGACCAAGAAAATAAAAACACCCTTTCGATTTTTAATTATATTAATTAATTAACATTATTATAGTATTAATTAATTAATATTATATTAATATCTAGTATTAATATATACAATATTAATACCTTTATTATATAATAATTATATTTAATATATTGATATATTTAATTCTTAGGTAATGAGTCCAGCTATAATTCAGAAATAAAATAAATAAGAATTACAAAGAAGAATAGAAAATGAATTAATAAACTCCTTGATTACATTCACATGTATATGAAATATTTACATACTATCCCTGGGAACTCCGAATCAAATCCTTACAGCCAGAAATGGATGCCAATGCACAATGCCGGGAGATCCCAGCGCCTCTCAGTCAGCCGCGTCGCCATGCTAGCCAGACTGAGTGAGGGCGTTAGAGCCACACAATCTCAGACATGAGTGGAGAAGTTGGCCGTTGCCAACACTCCAGTGGCATATCTATAAGAGATTTCTCGGCCACTGCCGCCTCAACCTACGAGAAGGATTATAGGGATGGTTGTAGTTAGATAGGTATTGGAATGTTCGCGTTGATAAAAACATTGCAAATTATTACACAATGGTTTATTTTTCCATACAACAATATTAGGCTATAACTCTTTATATAGCTGTTGATAGGCAAATAAGTAATATGAATAGCAATAATTCAAAGGATAAGAGTATCACTACTGCCGATTTCAAAACGCTATATCTCTGCTAGTTCTTAACCAATTTCGATGATTCTTTTTTTCATTTTGTCGACAATTTAATACTATATTAAATGTTCCTAAAAATAAAATATTTTTGGTTTTTATATATGTATTAATTAGGAGAAACGGATTTTTTTATCCGTTATTCGGAGTAATTTTTTTTTTGATTGATTACAAAGGTTCATTATTGAAAATAATAAATCAAAAACATGTATACTAGACTACGTTGCTTATTCTTTTCATTTTAATTCAATGAAATTTCCTGATTCCAGAACTCCTTACATGTTCCCCCTATCATCACTAATAACCGGGTTGTCAGGGATTCGCATCTCTTATAAGTTGTGGCTTGACCATAAAAGATGATTTTTTTTTTATTTTCTTCTTCACTTTGTTCATTGTCTTCATTTATCGTGTCTATTATAAACTAAAAGCATTTACACTAGACTGCGTTACTATTTCCTTTTCTTTTCTTTCGATTTTCATTCAAATAATAATAGGCTTATCGAACCCGAAGGTTCGATGCCGAAACCACCCGATTCCGCCCACACAGACTCGTCCAGTGTTCAACGTTCAAGCCCAAGCCCCCGAGATCAGCCTTAACGCAATCCTCCCATCGACGCTTCGGCCTTTCGGACGCCTACCAGTCGGATCAGCGAATACCAACTTTCTCGGAAACCGTTCCTCACCGAGCCCAACAACCTTACTCGCCCATTTGAGTCTCCGCGATACTATCAACTCAATTATATTCACAGTATACAAGTTCCGCAATTCCGTGTTGTGCAACCTTCTAAACTCTCCAGTAGCCTCATCTCTCTTCGGACCAAATATTTTACGCAGTACCTTATTTTCGAAAACCTTAAGCCGTTGTTCATCCTTCAGAGTAAGCGGCCACGTTTCACATCCGTAAAAAACTGTCGGAAGAATAATAGTTTTATAATTTATAACCTTTAAGTTTTTAGATAGACTTAGCAACTGAATAATAACACGCATTTCAAACCTTTAACCGGGACTTTATTTCTTCCTGGATTTCATTTTTTCTTGTAATCATTGAACCTAAATACTTGACCTTTCTCGGTACACATCACTTTTTCTATGACATATTCTAGAGCTACATTAAATAAAACAGGTGAAAGGGAGTCTGACCCTGTTTCAAACCCGATCGCACCTCAAATCTCTTGGAGTAATTATGACCGATTCTAACTTTATGGAATGTTTCCGACAAACACATCTCTACTAGGTTTACTAACTTTCTAGGTATTCCCTGTTCAATCATGATGTTATACAGCTTCTGACAGTCTATTGAATCAAAAGCCTTTTTAAAATCGATATAAAATTGATGGGCTACAAAATTCTAAATTGGGAAAGTTGTGTTGCACGCATCAGGTATTTTCTAGTGTGAACACAATTTACTAACAAAGATTTTTTTTTTTTTTTTTTTGTAATTATTCTATAATTTAAAAGTAATATGCCAAATAAATTTATGAGAAATAGTTATAAAACTTTAACTGAGATTTAGTGAATACACTTTTTTATCCGAGCGTACCAGATTTTTAAATAAGTGGTGTTTCGAAGAAACTAATAATTGTATTAAAAATAATGAGACGACAAATTCTTCTTTAAAAACACTGTATTTCACAGTGTTTATTTCTATTTGTTAAAAAATAATGACTCATAACTCTGAGATATGAACAAATTTATTGCTTTGAAATCAATACCTGAAAAACCTTAAAGTTGAAGAGATTTCCTAAAGCTATTTATATATTGTGTATATTCTCATCTAAAAATATTATGGAATTAAATTTTTATTAATCTACTTGAAACTTCATTCCTGAATTATTTAAATTAATATCCTTTAAATGAAGTTTATTATTTTTTCACTGTGCAGTTATAGTTAAAATAGCATTATTATTATTTTCTATATGGAGAAAAAATTTAATATATATGAATAAGAAATTGAAAACATTTTAACATGTTTTGTCTTCTGTAAAATAGATAGTCGATTATAAATGGCGTATCCATCTCCGAGACTACATCATAGTTTTGGTTTATTATTTTCAATAATGAACGTTTGTGATCGACCAAAAAAAAAAAAAAAAAAAATTATCCCCCTTCAAAATTCGAGGGCTTACGTTTCAAGATGCGTAAAACGCGAATAACAAATAAAAAAAATCCGTTTGTCCGCCGTCCGACCTACGCCGTCCGGAGCTTTCCTCCGTAACTACTTAACCAATTTTTTTGAAATTTGCCACAAAAATACTAGAGCATGCAACGAGAATCCCAACACCTGGACGTTGATATCAGCCGGTTATTTTTAAAATGGCGGCCAATTAAAAGTGGTTTAATTTAATAACTCATTTATTTTTAAAGTTTTTTTATTTATTTAACAACAAGTAATATACAAATACCTTTGGGCATATATTGTAAAATTGATAATCATTACGTAAAACCTCCTTTAGGATTCAATTTTTTGTTTTTGAACTTAAGAAGAGTAATATACATGTATAATATACCGTTGGAATGGTAAGATTTCAGAAAAAAAATTGTCTTATACATACTAGCGTAAAAGTTAACGGAGAGTCATGAAAATCCGATAAAACTCACTGATTATTTTAGATAATAATTTAATTTAATTATTTCTTTAATAATTTCACTCATTTTTATCTCTATCTGTGCTTGAAAATTGTTTGATCGATTTTAAAAACGGATGTAAGTGAAAGTCGTATGTAGCCCGCTTCAGATTTTTCGGTATATTATTAACATAGCGTTGTGTTGGCGATTTCTAAATGTGAAAGAGTAACTACTGAAGTGCCAAAAAAATCTATTACCAGATGCCAGTCTATCTTTTATTTTTTCTTTAATGTTATTTTCTGCGTTACCCAATAATATTAAACACCAAATGCTAAATACATCTTAGCTTCAATACTCTTGAGCTAATGTAATAGTTAAAATAAGTCTGTTTGGCTTAATTGAAGTTGGCAGGTCCTCTCCCTCTAAAATGTCAAACCCTTTCCTCCATAAAAAGCTGTCACTGGATCCACTACTGTAGTAATGTTCAGACTACTCACCTCAATGACGCAGGTGACCCTCTTCAGCAACTCCAGATCGCTCTTCTTCCTCTGGAGAATCTTTTCCTTGCGGTCCTTCAGATCATTTACGGCTGCCTTGCTCTTAGCCACGAAGTTCTTCGACATCAGGTTCAAAATGAAGGTTTCTTCTCTCATGTCGTCAATTTTCATTTCGAGATTCAGTTTCCTCTCCTCAACCTGAAAGTGAATCAAAGAATTACAGTCGATTGCTTTTTAAAAAATAATTCTTTTATTTATTGATATATGCAACTGTACTGGTTAATACATCTAGTAAACCAGCTGTGAGATAAAATACTTGAAAAAGACATGAAGAGATAACTGCACATTGCCAGTACTCCGGTAGGTAATCAAAACTAGGTCTCGAGGCCATCTTCTTTTTAGACACCTCGGAGCATTGTCAGGAATGGAAGAGAAAGCAAGGATTGAAACTAGAGGGTTGGGGTGGGAGCGGATTTTTTTATGGAAGGATTGACACCTGATTCGGACCAAATCAGCTACATATGGAACATTGAGTTCTTTATGGATCAACCTATTCGTAACAAATCAAGGAGCGTTGAGAATTTTTTGAAGGATTTTGGATTGTAAAGATTGAAGACAGGAAGAATTTGATGGTTTAGTAGAGCACCAAAACTCAACTCCGTAAGTCCAGGTAGGCCTTGTGATGGTCATGTAGATAATTTATAGCACTGGAAGAAGTGGTTTTTCATGTAAGAACAGGTTTTGGCCATTTCAGCAACATATGGAACATTAAGATATTTAAGAATGAGTTTGTACGTGGCAAAGTACGTATTCTTGAGGATTTTTCCGATTTTGGATAGTAAGATTTTTATTTTCACTTACCTATATATAGAATATATAGTAAGGAAAAGTTGTACGATCGTGAAAATTTTCGAATATCAGTTTTCAACGGAAATACACTTTTTAAGATTCCCTGAATACAAATGACCAAGTCCCGCAAAAAGGTCTGTGTGTCCGTGTGTGTGTGTGTGTGTGTGTGTGGTAAGTCCAGCGCGAAAACGAAAGGTCCCATGAAACTGAAATTTTATATTTTAGACAACTATACGCCCAAGCTGTTACAGAAATGTTTTCATCTAAATCGGCTAACCAGAAGAAGAGCCATTTTATACCATGCAATTTAAACCTATTTACGATTTTCTCAAAAACGGCTCTAACGATGTTTATTAAACTCGCTATACTGATGTAAAATTTAATGGGCTTTAAGATCATGTTTCATTCTGATTTAAAGAGTCTGACAGGGCTTAAATGTCGATATTACAAAATTTATTCTCCTAAAATACCTTTAATTTTATAGATTTAAAAAAATTAGGCACATCGACTTGTCAGCATTGATAAATACCAGCTAAATATGAAAGTTAAACGAATTTGATAAACAACTAAAGGAGAAAAGTGCAAAAATATGTTAAGGAAACAGGCCTTCAACATATTTTAAGTGCTGCGCTCTAGCAGACAGCATCATTATCGAGGGCACAACGCCATCTAGTGGCAGCCAGAGGCAAAGGACTCCCTGTCGAAAATTGCAGGTTACGGCGAGGCAAGTGAAAGTCTTGTGTTGTCCGCACCAGATTTTTTACCCTCAGTTTGACACGCTCTATATTTTGTGTATACAGTACCTATAATTTTGTAGATTACATAAAATTGACCATGTCATCTGATTAGCATTGCTGAAAAACAGTTAAATATAAAAGTTGAACGAACTCGATATCCAACTAAAGGGAAAACCTGCAAAAATATTTTTTATGCAATTTACAGATTTATTTTAATAAGAACATTAATACAGATGAATAATATACCGTTAGAAAGCTAAATATTTTACAAAAAATACTATCTCATACAGATTGTCCTAGGTAATAATATAATAGATTATTTAATAAAACGCGTGTTTCTATTAAAATCCAATGTAAATAATTCTTTATTCTTTATTTTCGTTTCTAAAGTTGTTTAACATTTTTTAATTTGATATAAATAACGGAGGTAAGTGAACGTCGTGTGTTGCGCTCACCAGATTTTTCATTCTGTGTCTAAACAAGCTAGATGAGGGTACCTTAATACCCCTAACTTTGTCACCAATAAAATAAGTCATTGCATGACAAGTCTTGGAGACTCTTGGCCACGAGGTACTGTTTCCGAAGATTCCAAACCGCATTCTAGTTGATGCTTTATCGAGTAAGGTCAACAGTCCGTAAGCCTATTTTTCTGAGCAGCAACCACTTGGCTGACGGGTCTCACATATTCGATTAAGGTTGTTAGTGAATCCCCATTAAAGTACATGCATAAAAATCTGGTGCGCGCAACACACGACTTCTTAGAAACATGTGTTTTATTAAAAAATCGATCATATAATTATCTAAAATAATCCATTAATTTTATAGACTTTAGCTTTCCAACGGTATATTATACACGTATATCACTGTTAGATAGATAGATAGAAAACAAACTTTATTCTGGGGCAAGGTCCCTTCAGAATACCATTAATGTTCAAAATAATAAAATTGTATTAATTTTTTTTTTCAGTTTTCTTCTTTTCTATCTCCTTAGAATTCGTTCAACTTATATATTGACCTGTTTTTCATCATTGATGACAAGATTATATTGTTATTTTTTTAGTATCTACAAAATAAAAGGTACTTTAGAGGAATAAAAATCGGCATTTAAGCCCTGTCAGACTATTTCAATTAGAATGAAACCTACATCATATTAAAGCCCATCAAATTTTACATCGATATGGTGAATTTAATAAAAATCGTTCGAGCCGTTTTTTGAGAATATCGTAAAAGGTGCGAGATGCAAGGTATAAAGTGGTTCTTGGGGTCAGCTGATTTTGATGAAAACGTTTATGTAACACCTCGGGCGCACAGCTGCATTAAATATAAAATTTCAGTTACACAGGACTTTCCGTTTTCGCTTGGGAGTTACCACACACACAAACACACACACCTTTTTGCGGGACTTTGTTATTTGGACTCGGGGGACGATAAACGTGTATTTCTGTTGAAAAATGTAATTCGAAAATTTTCACGATCGCAATACTTTCCCTTACCATATATATTTCATATATAGGTAAGTGAAAGAAAAAAATGATATCATCTTTATTAGTTGTCAAAATCGTCAGTTGTTCTCACCTAAAAATAGTTTTGCTTGTCACGCCTAAATTATCAGAAGATCAACAAGGGTTGGAAATCGATAAATAGACTACTTCAGACTCGAACGAGGAACTAAATGAGGGTTCATGGTTT
The DNA here is from genome assembly GCA_023052935.1 of Piezodorus guildinii. Classification (NCBI taxonomy): domain Eukaryota; kingdom Metazoa; phylum Arthropoda; class Insecta; order Hemiptera; family Pentatomidae; genus Piezodorus; species Piezodorus guildinii. Next base: position 93,348,706 of record CM041294.1, read on the forward strand.
TCCCCGCGTCCTTTATCGAAACAAAATCACATAGTCGAGTTTAATTATGTTCAGATTTATTATATATTTCATCGGCAGACAGGAACATTATGCAACTCCCAACGAGTATACTTGTCATTTCGAATGATTAAAATATATATTTATATTATTGAGACACGTGAGGGATGGAATACAAGTGGGATGTTTAAAATACTATAACACATATAGGGGGTCACCTCTGATGTAGTAGCATAAGCCGCTTCTACGCCCAAGGTTGCTGGCTCAACCTGACAGAGGATCCCAGAATTTATTAAAAGTCCAGAAGCAAAAGTCTTTGGTTATGCCATCCTTCGGAGGGGACGTAAGGAGGTAGTCCTAAGCCTGTGCGATGTCAGGTACTCGTTAAATCCTAATTAAACCAGGATAGGCAAAATTTAGAACTCCCACTGTAACATCGTTCGATCAGCCATAGCAGATGAAGTGATGTTAAATGAATAAACTATAACACAAACCAAAAATTTGTAAATTAAGTGCGTGACTAAAAGTTTAAACACTTTCTAATCGTATCTTGTATTATCAGGTTTTGCTATTCAGTCTGCCCATCAGCCCAACAGAGACAACACATAAAGACTGAGCGCAGGAGTATTGATGTCGCTCTGACTATCTTGATTGTGGTCTACCAGGACTTCATATTGCTTTCCAGAAGTTTGGTCATGCATCGTTTGTTTTGGATAAAGAAAAAAGACCCCGAGCTCTCCAGCTCTATTCATTTTATTCTGTTTGATCATCAATCTTTATTGTATGTGTACTCAATGCCTCAGGTTGCAGAGAGCATTGCTCCTCCTTTATCCGGGTTTGGGAATGGCAGTCACCTCTGAGAAGTAGCAGGCGGAGTTTAAACAAAGCCTAAGATTAATATAAAATAAATGGACATTCTCAAGAATGGAAAACCATAGCCATGGCATACGAGGCTAAAATGGAAGGACGAAGATGTAGGGGAAGACCGCAGCACTCTTGGAAGGATGGAGAACGGCGAAGCCTGCATTCACCTTTTTATTTTATTTTAATAAATTACAATGAGTAGCAGCAGTTCAGATGATTTTTTTCATACAGCTCTAGGATCCAGGATCATACAGTTCCTTATATTTTTCAGCTTTTAAGAATGTTTCAGTGATCACCGTCGTCCAATTGACGTCATTTGGATTCGATCGAAAAAATCGTCTTTCCTTTCCTCGCCGGTAGCCTCAGCTAAGTGTGGCCGGACCTTTGCTAGGTTTAGCTGTCCTGGGCCGGTTATGTAGCTAGGATACCTGAAATTTCCAAGACGATCTTCACAGAACAGCTACTGGATAAGAAGGACCGAACTGCGTTGGGATGATAAAGTGGCGGTCGATGAATCTGCAGGAGGCCTTGATTCTGAGCAGAATGTAGCGCCAGAAATAATGGTGATTAGGGCTAGGATTCCTATGTAAAAACATATTGGCTCCTGGCTTCAATATTATTTTGTAACAACTCAAAGTATATGCTTTAACGCAATTGAGATCAGATCAAACCAATTTAAATTTACATCTTTTTTACATAGTTTGCGAATTTTTATATATTTTACTCCATATTTGTTCATTTTTAAATTTGTATATTTCTTTGCAACAAATTTGCATAAAGGTTGCATGATAAAAAAGTTTCACTATTGTAGCTCTTTAGCAGTGTTTTTTTTTGTATTTTTTTTTTTAAGCAATTTGCAGCTTTTCAACAGTTTCACTATTACTTCTACCTTGATTTTGGCTCTGAATGCATACAATACATACTATTTATGTATTGTATGTATAATTAATACAAACCTATTTTTTATTTAGTGTTCATCTGCTACTCTTGCCAAATGAATTGCATAGTTTGAAAATTATATTTTGTGATTTATTCCATATTCATTTTTGCCAGAATGGGAAAAGTCACAAAAAAACAACAACAAAGAACCAGTTTTAAAATATCTTCAGAAGTTTCTAACACTCTATACATTCGAATTTCTAACACTTATATAGATTTTGTAGAGCGTTTTTGCAGGCCGACATTCCGTTAAGCAAATTTAATACTCCACTTCTTATTTTTTGTGGAAAGGCACATTGAAAAAAAAGCCTGATGAATCCATCTTAAGAAAAAACTACCTGCAAGATATATTTCAAAAATTCTTGTAAAAATACGAGAAAATATCAAGCAGGGCCCATTTCGTCGATACTAAGGTCCAATTAGCGTAGTTTTACGTTTGAAAATACCTTCAATTTCAAACTGTTCTCCTTACAGCGATTAAAAAGGTTGTTGTTTTTGTTTTTTTTTATGTTCAAAATAAAACCTTTTGTTTATTGTAAAAAAAAAAATGAGAGTATAGACTCTTTTAGAAGGCTATTTACTGTTTACATATTTCACTAACTTTACATAATTGTTTCCATATTTGTATCAAAACCAATACATATATATTTACATATTTGGCATTTTTAATTACATGAAAATCCTAGCCCTAATGATGATGATGTTCTGCGTATGCTCTAGAAGCCAAATAGCCCTGTTGTAAACTACTAGATACTATCTTTTTTTATTCGAATACTCACCCTGAGCTGTTTCCTGATGCCGTAGCCCATGCTGCTCTTGTAGAGGCGGTTGAAGCGGTCGACCGTCGTATCGATGCTGTCTTTGACTCGCAGCAGGAGGATACCTCGTTCCTTCATCCCCACCGAGACCACGCGGATCACCTCACCTGTGGTCGGTCTGTGGGTTAGGGGCTTTGTTAATATCAACTGCTTTGAAGAATAGAGTAACTGTAATATATCATGAAAAATGTTTAAGCGAACTGCGACAAACCTCTACAAATCCGCCCTAAGCTCATCAAAACCTCTCCTAAAAAATATTTTTATATCTTTTCACACATCTATATAAACCTTGAAGTTACTTTGGACCAAATTCTACTAGAAACCGCATTTACCGTAGTCTCTAGCAAAATTATATCATCTCCATCATCCATGGAAGAAACTAGGGGTTTGAGAGTAATAAACTCTAACCTCTTGATTCTTCCGCCATCTTTCCTACTTTAACTGGAATACGATGAAATCACATGTAAACTGTTAACTCTACGTCTGTTGAACTGTGCAAGTTTTTTTTTCGCATTTCTATTGACAAGCAAATAACCCAGTTAGTTATAGAGTGATATTGACTTATCAGCTATAATAATTGTCAATAATAACTTTAAAAGCCATATGTTATGGCTTGATAAGGTTTTTATGGGTTTTGTTTAATATAAAATAGAAAACTCCACTATTTTTATTATATTCATCATAAGATCTTTTTTTTTATGTTATATTAGTATAAAAAAAAAATTAAATATAATTAAAAGTTTTGGCCACGAAAGTAAAAAACAGTAGAAAAGAAAGAAAGTAGAAGACTTCAATTGTTTTATAACAGACTCAAGGCGAGTCAAGTATTAATCTAGCGTCTGAACGGTGAAGCTGTGCCGCACATAGACCTAAGTCTCCTCTCAAGAATTTTGAACGTTTGCAAACGTATTTCTTCTTTTTATCATCCTTCCCCTTGGAACTTGGAAGAGCCGCCCTGTGGTCGATTGTCAACACTCAAAAGGACTTTGTTCACGTGAATATAGAATATCTTTAACCATTATTGGAACATTTAATTTCTTAACACTTTAGTTTTGATTCCTATATTTCTTACACCTTTAAATTTCAAATTAAATTAAGTTTGTTTCTCATATTTTCTTAAATATTTTTAATTAGGCTAATTTTGTTTCCTATATTTTCTTACAGCTGTTTAAGTATATAATTAGGTTAATTTTGTTTCTTATCTTTTCTATATGTATTTTAGTTTAGTAAATGTATTGTGATTCGTCGTCTGCTTTCATTATTTTTATTTTTGTTAAATTTATACAGTCCACTAATTTTTTCTTTACGAACCACCCTTAAAATTTGAGTTATCACTTGAAATTACTGTTCTTCCACGGGTAGCTCAGCGTATACAATTACTTTCTGTTAAATATTTACAGTTCCCTTTTTTCCCCTTACTTTCATTTCAGTCCCCATTGTCTCTTACAATATTAATTTTTCTTGTAAATACAATGAATGCCGCTCCCTCACTTTACAAAAGATTGCCTATCACTAATAGCCTTGAGGGGATTCGCGGAAGATCTCACAAACACTTCTTCAAAACAAGTTCCGGATCAAACATCTTAAGTACGGAAAGTATCTTGAAGTAACATTATACCGTATGCCCCACAATACAATAAATCTCTTCCTTCACGGAAAACTAGTAGAAGGGATCACTTGTAGATGGGTGGTTAGCATAACAGCCTCCTATGTCGAAGGTAAAGGGTACAAACCCGCAGGTGGTACTAGGATTGTTTAATGGGAGTAAAAATCCTTAGTTATGCCGTCCTTCAGAGGGAACGTTAAAAGGTGGTCCCGAGCCTATGCGATGTCAGGTCCCTATCCTAATAAAACCTGGATAGGCAAAATTTAGGACTCCCACAGCAGCATCATCCGATTAGTAACAGTAACATAAAGTGGCGTTAAATAAATAAACAAATCTCTTCCTTCGGTCTTTTCCGCCTTCATTCATCCCCTCAACTACCAATTGGTATAAGGTATCCTTAAAAATAACGAACAACGTATATCTCTTTAGTATAACTCCATATAAGTGAATAATCTAGTAGAATACAACTGAAAAATTTTACTAAACATAATGGATATTAATAGCTGACCGATGTAGAATTGAGAAGGAATTTAGTCAGGATGATTATTTAAATTATTAAATAATTTTAATATTAAACAATTAAAGATAACGAACCTTTGTCGGCAAAACATCAAAAGGCATTTACCGCCATGGGGTTCCCCAGCAATATGTACCTCGGGAAACTTCCTAGACACTAGGGTAAAAGACCCTCGGCTTGGGGCACTTCCAAGATCAGCCCTGCCTGAGGTGACGACGATGAGGAGAAGATTCGAAAGAGTCAGTCAAGTTTTATCCTCAAGATGAGGTGAGTCTTATTCCATCCTCAAGAAGATGTGAGTCGGGTTCCATCTAGCAGAAGAGATGTCCCTCTGGGGTCAGAGAGAGCAGCTGGAGATCTAAGAGCCTAGAACGAACGCCTGAGACAATTTCCACCTCCGCCAGCCGACAAAGTTCCAGAAGGTAATCTTTTATTGTAATATTGTTTGGCAAGATCAACTATAAGAAATCCATCAGTATTCTCAACTATTGTGTAAATATATTATATATGTTTAAGTTAATGTAAGTAATAATGTCATTTATTAAAACACGTCTAATTTAATCTTACCCTGCATGCCACCTACTGTGATTGGTAAACACGAAACCTTTGGAAAGGATATCCAATGGTTTCTTTAAATATAGTTTATACATTGATTAGAGGTATCAAGTAAGCTAGTTTTCAAAGGTACCGCTGCCTTAAAAAAACAGCCGGTCAAAAACATACCATAAGGTACTTACTGAACATATCCCTGAAGACTCTGTTCCTGTAAGGACAAAATCCCGAGAATCGAGATCTGTAATTATTGAGAGAATCATCCAAACATTTTTTCAAAAAGGCTTCATAAGTCCTGTTTGGTCGCTCGTCCGAAACCTTTGAAACAAATGGAAATATTTAGGTTTATATGAGTTTAATTAAATATAACTTTAATGTCCATTTTAATTGGAAATTTCAAAGTTCATACTCTTTTCAGTCGTCTCGGAGGAATGAGAGGTAAAGGACAAAAGTGTGGTGTGAACAGAGAATGGATCGTTAATTAAATGATCTATTACTGTTTCGGAATAAATTTGCAACTGATGGTATGGTACTGAGGTCTTCGTAAATGATGTTATTAGAGACAAATTAAGGAATATTACAGATTTAGGATGCAGAGGTAGGATGCGGGAAAAATTCGATGATCAGGTGGAGCCTCAAAGCTAAATCATATGTGTATACATAGCCCTGATGTTTGTACCTGAATTCCTCTAACTAAACACATCAGTCCACTATTCCTACGTTGTGGGGTTTCGTAAACTGCCGAACACATCCTCTTGTATGAGGCACTGAGAGGGAAGCTTCCGAGGGACCCAGAAGACTCTATCTCCTGATAGAGAGCGATATACCTCATCCGATGACCAACAAGAACTTCCCTTACTACAAAGCCTTAATTTAAGGGAGGAAGGAAAAATTCGGTCCTGGTAACTTCTTAATAAAATCGAAAAAGGCCGCGGGATGGAACATCCACAGAGGCTAATGGCTGAAGATTGGATGACACATCATGATCCATTAAGACCTTGTGGTGGATGCTACTACTACACTAGAGCAGCGGATTCACATGCTCACTCACAGGTAGCGCTAGCGATGGCTACTCTAAAGTTACTGACCGAACTAAAGAAGACTTTCTATTTAATAATAGTTTTGTTTTAAAGCTTGAAATATTTTTAATATATATTTATAAACCTAAGTATCTTGGTTTAGAGAAGTTCCGAGTATCAATTATTATAATATAAAAAAAAAAAAAAATATATATATATATATATATATATATATATATATATACATATTGATACAACTGTATAATAAAACACATCTAGAAATACGGGTCAATAAATGTAACAAATAAATTTAAGTACCTGGGTGTGACTATGTGTAATAATAGTTCGGAAAAAGAAAATATCAAGGAAAGAATAGCCAAATTGGAAAAACTAACTTTTGCTACCAGTAACATATACAACAAGAGAAACCTGTCCACGGAAGCAAAAATATGACACTACAATACAGTTGTTAAACCTGTGATACTATACGGGACGGAAACCACATGCCTCCCCAGTCTGAAAACTTTTGTGAAAATAGAGAGAAGAATTCTAAGAAGGATTTACGCCCCCAAAAAGACAAAAGAAGGATACAGGCTAAGATCCAATCAGGATATATACAAGGAAACAAGAGACCTAGAAACGGAAATAAGGATCAGGAGACGGAAATTCCACGGACATATGGTAAGAATGGCCCCAGAAAGACTTAACAAGGAAATATTCCAAAAAATCCGTAGATACAAAAGCTTGAGAGGATACATCAGGCAGATGAAGGAAGAAACGGAAAGACTTGGAATAACGGACCAGGACTTTCTGGACAGAGAGGGGTATGGTAAGAGACTAAAGGAGATCACGGATCTTGTTAAGAAGAAAAGTTCGAGAAAGGGAGTCGCGTGGACGGAGGAGAGAAAGCGGCGGAACGCAAAGAGAGAGAAGTGAAAAACAAAAAACAGAAAGAAAGGAAAAACAAGAAAGAAGCCAAGTGTTATGATATTCGCGTGGTTTCTATGGCTGTTCCGTGAAAAAAAAAAAAACACTTCTAGGAAATGTGATATGTATAAGATTATACTTTTATAATTCACATCTAAAAATACTACTCATTGGCAGATCTCCAAAAACTATGCTAAACCATAAGGTCTCGAGGCCGTCTTCTTTTCAGATACCTTGAAGGTATATCAGGGACTGTAGAGGTAACAAGGTTTGACACTATAGGATTAGAGTGGGAATGGAGTGAGTGTCAATTATAAAAATAGTATTACTACCCCTGTGATAGGTCCCCTTAGCCAGATCACCACTCTAAACCTACCAGGTAAAATCTCCCTAGGCCAGAAAATGTCTTGTGTTCCCAATTATGGCCTATCTTTTTTCTTACCCTGTTACTACCTCCTCCCCTTTTTCTTTATCTATCCCCTCTGTAGGAACTTGACTGGATTTACACTGTGTCCTCTCCGCTACTGAGAGCTTCTACCTGTCAGGGACTTCCATCCTTGTGCCAATCTTCTTCACTAGCTAGTAGGTGTGAATCCACTCCAACCCTAGTAGGGGAGCCTTGGGCGGATACGATCACGACTTGAATGCCTCTGCCTGGTGGAGCGAACTTTTACCTCGGCGCGCACTGACATCTATTTATTTATTGACGGGCAGCTACACCCATTTTACAAGAATATGAACAGAAAAAGGAGTAATAACATAAAAAAATAAACACGAATTCAGTGATACTAACAAACAGAAATATAGAAAAAAACAATACAATAAATATAGAATAATATGTTAAATATATAATAATTCCATTTTAATAATAATAATAATATTTTAAAATTTACACAGAAAAAATTTATCTTGACTATAATTCAGAAACATTAGCAACAATAATAGATAACTTTTTTTTTTTAAGTTTGATAAATTAACATTAAGAAATCAATGAGAAGACATATTTTATTTTCCTGTCGGTGAAGTGTTTTAATAGGAGAATGATAAAGGTAATTATTAATTGTTACAGCAGTAGAAAACAGTGGGCATGTCGGATAGACATTTTCAGAACGTGGAAGTGAATTTGTTCTGATAAATCAACGGAAATATTTAAGCCCTGAATAATTTATATAAGAATAGTAGGTCAAATTTAGATCGCCTGGATTCTAGTGTTGTCAGATTTGATCTAAGCATTAAATTTTAACTAGTGATACATCACAATAGGGAATTCCCATCTTACATCCTACCAGTCTTAAAAATTTATTTTATACTCTCTCAAGTAATTTAATTTTAGTTTTATGATAAGGAGACTATATGATTGAATTATACTCCAATACAGGAAGGACTACTGAAACGTAAAGTAAATTAATAGTGGGTACATAAAAACCTTTTGAATGACGAAATAAAAAATATAATAATTTTTTTTTCCGTGCTGTCAATGCTATTAATTTAGTAATGGAAGGATAAGGATTGATCAAAATATATACCTATTCTCCCAAAATATAAAAATATATGCCTATACTCCAAAATATATATATCTATACTCCCTTCCTGCGTGAATACGCATTTTCGAGGCCTTCTTTGACCCTATCATTATTAATAATCTCGATAATTAATAAGTTTCCCAATACTTACTAGAATTAGCCTGAAATAATATACCCATTTACTTAATAATAATAATAATAATAGGCTTAGTGAACCCGAAGGTTCGATGCCGATACCACCAAATTCCGCCTACACAGACTCGTCCAATGTTCACCATTCAAGCCCAAGCTCCCGAGATCAGCCTTAACGCAATCCTCCCATCTCCGCTTCGGCCTACCTTTCGGACGCCTACCAGTCGGATCAGCAAATACCAACTTTCTCGGAATCCGCTCGTCATCGAGCCCAACAACTTTTCTCGCCCATTTGAGTCTCCGCGATGCAATCAGCTCAATTATATTCACAGGATGCAAGTTCCGCAATTCCGCGTTGAGCAACCTTCTAAATTCCCCAGTGCCCTCATCTCTCTTCGGACCAAATATTTTACGCAATACCTTATTTTCGAAAACCTTAAGCCGTTGTTCATCCTTCAAAGTAAGCGGCCACGTTTCACATCCGTAAAGAACTGTTGGAAGAATAATAGTTTTATATAATTCTAATCTTTAAGTTTTTAGATAGAAGCCGCGAACTAAGTAACTTAGCAACTGAATAATAACACGCATTTCCCACCTTTAACCGGGACTTTATTTCTTCCTGGATTTCATTTTTTCTAGTTATAATTGAACCTAAATACTTGAATTTCTGTACGTGTTCAAAAGTATGACCTGATACATCAATATCACCAAGATCGACACCGCTTCTGCTACTAATCATATACTTCGTCTTATCGGTATTTAATTCGAGTCCTATTTTTTTACCGGTTTTTATTAACACACTTGTATTTAGTTGTATGGTTTCCGTGTCATCACCTAGCAGTAACAGATCATCGGCATACCCCAAAACCGGAATCTTGTCACCCATATTTAAGCCTTTCTCGGTACACATCACCTTTTCTATGACATATTCTAAAGCTATATTAAATAACACAGGTGATACCCATTTACTTATTATATAAAAACCTTTGGCTATTATTTAACTACCTGCTGCCTCCAATGGCTTCCTTCGTGTACTATCTTCATTGGCGCGCAGATGAAGTCCAGTACTTCTTGCAGCGTGACATCATTTTTCAAGACCAATGGTCGAGGCGCTCCTGGTGGCCATGGGAACTGAAACAGTTCAATACTTTAGTGTTGGTTTCATGAATATCACGACATAAATATAAAGACCACATTTTTTTGTCAACAAAAAGAAAATGATACAATAATTTAAATCGATTAATTATACACTGCACTTCTTATATGATTATGTTTTTTGGTTGGGGGTCTTAAGTTTTTTTTTATTTAATGTAATATTCGCCCTCAAGAATGTAACATCTTTTACAAGTTCTAGCTCTATCGGCATATCTATATTTCAAATATAGTTAAGTAAAAGTAATAAATGATGTTTGATAGGAAATACGATAATTGAATATTTATACGTTGAAAGTGTGTGAGAGTGCATGATAATTCACTATCACCAAATCTCACGAATTTTCACCTACCCGTTCTCTTGCAGCGTAGCACAGCCTTCAAAGCACCTAATTACCAAAAAAAGGTGCAAAACACCGCTAAATAAATATACAAACACTTCTAAAGTTTTGGAACCATATGATCAGAAATGCTAACTTGACTTCCCTAAGTCCCTAAACACGAGATACCCTTACCATCGGTTTCCCTTCCTCCTTCTGCGCTTCGAAGATGGGCTCCGTGAACTTCAAGAACCACGGTTGGGGGTCTTCCAAGTCCACCGGTGGAGGCGGCACTTCAGCATCGTCCTGGTTGATCAGTTCCTCCAACATACTCTATATATTAGTAGATATTATTCGGAAATGTAACAATTATTTTTCCATTAGGTTTTGTATTGTTGCACAGATTGTTTATATTGTATTTTTGGAAACAATTGTTTAATCAAGCTTGTGTAACGTATAAATATACTTTTTGGTTTATTATTTTCAATTATGAACCTTTGTAAACTAACAAAAAAAAAAATAATAATAATTACCTTCCACCCACATCAAAATTTGAGGGCTTACATTTCAAGATAAGCAGAACCCTAATAACGAGTAAATAACGCTACACTTGATTGCACAATGGTTTATTATTTCCAAATAACTATACAAGGGTATAACAGTTTATAAACCTTTAGATAGGCAATCAAGAAATATGAACAGCGATAAATAATTCAAGAAAAAATGGCACATCACCACTACTAATTTCAAACAGCTATATCTCTTCTAGTTCTGAATAAAACACTTTTTTTTCCGATTAAAAAGTTTCATTTTTGAGACTAATAAACCAAAAGCTTTATACTAGGCTGCGTTACTATTTCCATTCCTTTTTTTCAGATTTTTATTCAAATAAAATTTCCTGATTCCAGAACACCCTACATATTTCCTCTCTCTAACACTAATAATAAACGAGTTATCAGGGAATCACATCTCTTGTAAGCTGTAGCTTGGCTATATATAAGATTTTTTTTCTGTTTGTTCATCGCGTTGTCTTGATCTCGAAAATCTTTTCGATTTTTCTGTATCTCCGTAAATAACTGAGTTATGGGCGTATATATAGGCAAGTTTAATTTTTTTTTTTTTTTTTTCGTGCCTTACTGATTCATCCACTCTATACATATTTTTCTCTATCTTCAAAAATGACTGAGTACGTCGTCAGCGGTATTTCTTCGAAACTACTGGACCAATCTTTTTTCAATTCGCCACAAAATACAATAGTCCATGCAACAATGATCTTAACACCTGAGCGTTGATATCAGCTGGTTGGTTTTAAAATGTCGGCCGATCAAAAATGATTTAATTCAATAACTCACTTTTTTTTTTTAAGATAGAGAAAAAAATGTGTGTTTTTTAACCCAAAACCGTGAAAAATTATTAAAAAAAATACAAACGATAAATTGAAATTTTATCCATAAATACGCCCATAACCCAATTATTTTTAATATGTAGAGCGTTTCAGAATCAGTAAAGCGCGATAAATAGAAAACTTATCTATATATTTAAGTCACAGTTTATAATTGATGTCATTCCACCAAAACTTGGTTATTATTGAAGATTGAGTGAATTTTGAAAAGATTAGCAGCTATAAACAGTTGTACCCTAATATATTTATTTGGAAATAATAAACCATTGTATAATAATTTGCACTGATATACTGTTTTAAAAATTAAATATAAAATATATTTAGTAAAGAAAGTGTTGCTATCGTAAATTTTTGAAATACTAGTTTTCAATGAACATAGATAAACAACAAATAATAGATTACCTACTGTTATTAATCAATCTCCAACCTTTAGAAATATGTAAAGACCCGAGGAATCATAAACGTATTAGTAATGATGGAGTTTTGTTGACCGTAGAGAAATTAGATGAGGAAGATGGTTGGGGGTGCGGTCATAAATTTATGACCGCACCCCCAACCATAAACGTATTAGGATCAAAGGAAAAACCTAATATAAATAAAACACTAAGAACCAACTAAAGAAGTCTGTTTGTATAACGTGGGGTGTGGTTTTTGTGAGTAAAGGGGTTTCCCAGTTTCTGATCTAGGTATGTTTCTATTAATTTTTTATAGAGTAGGGTATTGAATAACATATACCTGGTTCTGCCATAAATACTGTTACAAAAGTTTAAATATCATTTGGTATTATTCAGATAATCCTCATTTCCATCAGATTATTTTCTTTACATGTCTTTCAGTTAACATGGAATGGGGTGATAAAGAAAACCGAATAGCTCTGATCGCCTTATTCCAAGTTGAAAAATGTAGGTTAGAGATTTTCAAAACTTTGGGTATCAGCCGTATGTTTCTGTACCGCACTATAAATGGATATAATGAGACCCTATCTGTATGTGACAGACCTCGGTCAGGTCGCCCCCGCACTGTGAGAGCGGCAAATCCTTTGAAAGCAGTGACTGCTCGAATCAGAAGAAATCCCAGTCAAAACAACAAGTCATGTCCCGGGAAACGGGAATCAGTGTCATATCAATCTCTGGCATAATAAAAAGTGATCTTAGGATGGGCGCAGATCTAAGAATAATATAATAAAGTCTAACCACTTTCCTAAAACAAATTACAGTGAATAGATGCGAAGTGCTCCTTAGCCGTTACACGAATGGTATTCGTCGAAAGATTTTTTTTAGAGGAGAAAAGATGTTTACAATAAAAAAAAAAAATTGTTTCGATCATCACAATAATCTTGTGTTGGTACACAGCTCTAAAGAAGCCCAGGAAGTCAACAGAAGAGTCGGAAGATATCATTACACTTTTTCAGAGTGTTATGGTGAGGAGTTTGCTTTGATGGCACCATAAAGCTACATTTTCGTTAAAAACGCTCAATACTATCAGGACGATATTTTGAAATGTGTTGTCAAGCCTCGAAATGATACTATGTTAAATGGAAGTCATTGAGTTTTCCAGCAGGATTCCGTTGCAAGCACGCAAGACGATGTCAACTCAGCAGTGGCAGCAAAAGAACATTTCAGATTACCTGCTTTACAATATTTATGACAGGACTACTTGATAGCTTGGATTTTAGTAATGGCTTAAGATAAATCTAGCTCGAAAACCAAAGCCGTACGAAAGTGAACTTCCATATTTAAGACAATTATATACCTACGATTTCACAACAACTTGTTCATCATAATCGGCAAATCCGAAGTGAATCAGTTTTAATATAGCGATGGAATTTCACTAGAATATAGAGTACGATTTCTGTAAAAAATCTACATTGAAAACATGCATCTCTGTAACCTATGAAGAGTCTTCGGTCCAGTAGGTACAGAGTTAGCAATGGTTCTCATCTCCATTTGTAAAGCCTTATCTTTTACTTTTTTGAAAATTTAATTATTTTACCACTCTCTGAACTATAAATCTCTCAAAATATGTAATATTTAAATTTATATATGAAATATAATTTTTTAAAAATCAAATTTGTCCCAATTCTATACAGTTGCGTTATAATGACCATACAATTTAATTAAATTTGTAAATGTTTTATTATTCTGCTACAGCCGGATTTGAATTTTGGCTCAACACACTTATTTAAGGCTCAGATTTTTTTCGTATTAACTCTAAAACCTCTTGAGATTTTTGTCAACCTTTCACTTTCAATTACAAGCTTGCACAATTCAGATGGAGCATTGCCTTAAGTGAGTCACTATTGAGACTCGCAGGAAGAATGGAATATTTTTTATTTCAACAATATTTCTCGAGTGCCTTTATTTAATTATTTTACCAATTCACTGAGAGCACTTGAGAAATGACGCACAGCTGAACTCGAATTAAATCCTCAAGAAATTTGCTCATTGGTAAGGACCCCAAATTCGTCATTTTCTAATATGACGAAATGATTCTTTAAATACAGAAAACGAAATATAAATAATGAAAATGTTTGTCCATTTAAAAAAGAAGGTTTGAATTATTTTATGGGTAATCATTTATTATAATTATTTAAGATTGTTTAGGATAATGGGTTAATAGTGATGATAATATTAAAAGGCTTACGGAACCTTAATATACGATGTCGATACCTTCAAATGTTGCCTAAACAGATTCGTCTGAGGATCACCATTCAAGCCCGAACCCTCGAGATGAAACTGAATACAATCTTCTCACCGACGCTTCGGCTTACCTCATTGACGGCTACCAGTCGATTCAACACATACCTACAATTTCGGAATTCGTTCTTTACCAAGCCTAACAACAAAAACAGTGCCAAACAACGCGTCTCGCACAAATCTCATTACCGCGTAGGGGAGTATCTCCCTTGGTGACGGATACGGGGTTGTTCGGTGGAATTTATAAAGAAGTTCCTCCCGGCTAAGTCCGATGGTGGATGTGGCGTAGGTTTGAACCACCTAATCACATATTTTAGTTCACAAGGTACCACTAACAGTCATGGATTCCTCTGATGTAAAATGTTCATTATCCGTAGATAAAATAGTTTCCCGTTCGGAATTCCGGGTATAGACTGCTTAAGGGGAATCATGGCGCAAAATGAAAATTACAGATCGAATGGGTTACAAAGGAATTTAAATTGGAATCTTTTCTAGAGAAGATTTGTGTTTTCTGATTTACTGATAAATATTTTTATTGAAATTTACAACTGTATTTTGTAATACAACTAGTAAATATGCTGGTAAAGCTGATAAATATTAAACTCTAAACTAAATGGTTTATTTGAAACACAGTAACAATCATTTACTTCACATAATTAAAGCTTATCTTAGTCAGCGATTACAAGATCTTTTAGTTTTTTATTGCGTTGTATTGTACATGTACTCGTTGATTGGGAACTCTAGATGTGTTGGTTCTGTATTCGCCGGCGTCCTCTTCCGTCACCCGTTTTCTCCTTCGACGTCTTTTTCATGAATCCACTGCCTTCTGTATGCAGAGGTCAATGATTGGTGATTGGTGACATCCCTTATTTTTGATTGGTGACATTCTGGGAATAGAATATATGTTATTGTCGATTTCTGCCTAAGCTCCATCTTAGGTTTTTGGGAACTGGATTTCCAAGAAAAACTAATTTGGATTGCTAGTGCATCTGCAAATCGACGCACTTTCCTTCGAGAAAAGTTTAAACATCCTACCTGATATTTTCTAAAAGCTTTCTGGTAGTTCTATCTTAGATCTTAGAAGTTAGGTTTTTCAGCAGTTCTGCTTAATCTAACCCATTCTTAATCCAGGTAGCGTGTTACCACTTCCAATTAGCCAAACAAATTCTATTTTATACTTCTTCTTCATTTTCCTCTTATATCGAAGGTTAAAAATCATCATGGAAACATGATGTTTGTTGTTGGTGGCTCTCAATAGCTCCTCGCTGCTAAAGTCGAACCAATACTCAATATTTGAAATCCAGTTCATCTATATCATATATCTCTCTTTCCTTGCATAACATCCTGTATCATTTCGTATTTCTCTCCTACCATAAGATGTTCAAAACCCTGCAACTTCCTTGATTTGATGGTTTCCATCAATTCTTGACCTTTCCGCATTCGTCTCAACACCTCTGAGTTGGACACCTTATCCACCAAGTGTATGTTTAGTATCCTGAGCCACCAGAACATCTCAAATACATTGGTCTTCATGGTATTAGCACATAATTTTTTTTTATTAATGCATGTTACGTAGCAGTTGAACACTAAATAGTTCAGCATCCTATCCTATCTAACGGCGCTATGGTCCTCGCAGGACCTTGGCCTCCTCAGCGATCCTTCTCCACTCTGACCTGTCTTCAGCTGCCCTTTTCCATCCGCTGACACCCAACGACCGAAGGTCCTCTTCTACATCCTGCAGCCAAACAAGTCTAGGTCTGCCCCTGGTCCTTCTTCTACCAGTGTGTTCCTCCATCATCATTTTTGGCAGTCTCCCACTTTCCATTCTCTGTATATGTCCCAGCCATCTTACCCTGGCACTCTTAATCGTGATAGCTATATCATGTGTCTGATACAGATTTGTAATTTCATCATTCGTCTTCATTTGGCAGCAGTCTCCTTCTTTTTTTTATATACATACATTTAAAAAAAAAATAGTTTAGCATACATACATTAAATAGTTTAGGAGAGGATAAATAAATGATATATAAAGTAAAAAGTTTTTCTTCTTTATTGGATGGTAGGACCCCCAACAAACTTATCCAATTATAGATTAAGAGTCCATTAATTTTTTTGTCACGTTAATAGTGGTCCAGTTAAATAAATGATAATCCGTAGGCGAAGGGCCTAGAATAGGGCGGATGTAGCAGATTATCATATCTTGAGCTCTTACAGTTTTTGTGACGTGTCACGTAAGACATGTTGACGGTCGTTGTCATGCAACAAAATAAGCCTCTTAACTGATAGACCAAAGACGGCTTCATTATTGCAGATTTCTAACATATTGAATTAATTTGGTTACAATACTATTCGGGACTGATGGTTTCTCCAGCATTTAAGAAGCTGTAGAGTATCAAACTTAATGCTACTAAGGCTAATCGGACGATGCAGCATCTGGGAGTCGTAAATTTTGCCTATCCAGGTTCAATCAGGACAGAAATCTTTAAGGAGTACCTTACATCGCACAGGTACATACCATTTTACGCCACCTCCGAAGGACGCGTATAGCTATAGAATTTTTACTACATTAAAAAGTTCTATCAATATCTGTCGGGTTCGAAATCACGACATTGGGCTTAGAAGTCTTTTACGCCAGCCACAAAACCACATTTAACCTCGCTGTTAATCTTGAATATGTATTTAATTAGTGACATTATGTGACTTTTAAATTACATCACCACTTAATTATAACTCGAAAGTCGAGACCACTAAAATTATATAACACATTATTTAAAGATAATAATGAATCGATGTCATTTAAATAATTACATGGGTTCTTAAAATCAATACGCACGAATTATTGATAGGTTCAGATAATTTTTTTTATATGCGTCTTCAAATAAAAATAATCTCCTAATCCATCGAAGGCGATTCGTGTATCATAAATTAAAGTGATGTACTTATCTTCAAAGAAACTGAAGTGTTTTTGGTCGTTTTGTTTAAATCACTGTGAATCCCATTTTTAGAGATTCGGCTTGAGAGAGAATATAAATAATCTACGAGAGACCTGTTATCAATTTTATTCGTAACGATTTTAATCATTGACCACAAGTCACAAGTACGATCTATTTATATATATGTAAACATTATAAACACAATAATATCAGCCTAAATTGTAAAAAAAATTCTGATGAGGACAACACACGACTTTCACTTACCTCCGGTGTTATAATCAATTTAAGAAATTTTAAAAACATTTAGAGATGGAAATAAATTGTTAAGAATTAATTTCTTGTTTCAATAAAAATATCTGTTTTATTAAATAATTTATTATACTATTATCTACGACAATCGGTTACATTTATAGGCTTTTCGCCACTCTCCAATAACTGTTACAATTCTGTGTATAAGATAATATTTTTCCTAAAACTCTTAGCTTTCTAACGGTATATTATACATCTATATTACCGTTTTTATTTTCAAAAACACGAAAATTGAATGAAAAAATATATTTTCTTTTTTCTCCTTTCGTTGGATATCGAATTCCCACGACTTATATATTTACCAGTTTATTATCAATGCTAACAAGATAATATAGTTATTTTTATTCGAATCTACAAAATTAAAGGTAGTTTAGGGGAAGAAAATTTAGACTATCGGCATGTAAGCTGTGTCACACTATTTCAATCAGAATGAAACCTACATTATATTAAAATGTACTATTAAATTTTACATCAAAATAGCGAGTTTAATCAAAATCGTTTTTCAAATCAGAAGCCCTTTTAGAGAAATTCGTAAAAGGTACAAAACGTATAGTATAAAATGGATCTTCTGGTTAGCTGATTTTGAGAAAAAGTTAAAGAAAAAAAAAAAAGAAAAAAACATCTCGGGCGTATAGTTGTTAGTTATGGACACACACACACAGACCTTTTCGGGACTTGGTGTTTTCAACTCAGGAGACCTTAAAATGCGCATTTCCATAATTTTTCTTAAATATGAAATTTTATTATTGTTCGTCATTTCGTTTTCGCGCTAGACTTACCACACACAAAACTTTTTTCAAGACGGTTATTTGGACTCAGGGGACCCTAATACGTGTATTTCCGTTGAAAACTGGAATTCGAAAAATTTCACGATCGCAATACTTTTAATTTAATTTATTTATTTAAAGAAATTTACAACTGTATTAAATAAATACAACAAGTAAATAGGCTTTATATATGATTAGTACACATGATAGTCCTGAGAAGAAACTACCCATTGGTAGCACTCCAATGTCTTATGTTAGAAGGTCTCTTGGCCATCTTCTTTTAAGGCGCCTCGGTGGGTTGTCGGGAATAGATATGGAGGAGAGGTCACGGATGAGCGGGTTTGAGTGGGCAGGGAGTTTGGAATGAAAAGAGGTATATATGTAACGGGCCAAGTCTTCAACTAATGGGATATTTAGGTCTTTATGGATGATTTTATTAGTAACGAAGTAAGGAGCATTGAGGATTTTACGAAGGATTTTGGACTGCAAGGATTGGATGCGAGAGGAATTCGATGGTTTAGTAGACCCCCATAGCTCAATGCCATAGGTCCAAATAGGCCTGATAATTGTGATATAAATGAGTTTTTTGTAGTAAGTAGGAAGTTTTGAGCGTTTGTCAAGTAAGTGTTGTAGTAATCTGTATCTACGAGCAGTTTCCTGTCGTTTCAGTCTAGTATGAGGATTCCATGTTAGGCGTCGATCGCAATACTTAAAATAATAAAATCACAGTAAATATTTACGCATATTTATTATTTTTTATATTACAGTTTATGTCACATAATTTTAAGGAAAAAAAAAAAAAAAAAAAAAAAAAAGTTCGCAACATTTTAGAATTTTGAAATAAAGTTAGTCTTGAAAAAACATGTGATGGAATATATAAAAATCTGGTGCGGGCAACACACGACTTTCACTTACCTCCATTTTTAAAATCAATCAAAGAATTTTCAAAAACAGTTAGAGATAAAAATGATGAAACTATTAAAGAATTAATTAAATTAAATTTCAGTAGAAACATGTGTTTCATAAAAAAATCTATTATATTATTATCTAAAATAATCAGTTTGTTTTATGTTCATTTCATCACTCTCTATTAACTTTTAAAAGCTCGTGTATGAGATAATATTTTTTCTGAAATGTTTAGCTTTCCAACAGTATATCATACATGTACATTACTGCTCTTATGTTCAAAAACGATAAATTGCATTAAAAAAATATTTTTTCTGTTTTCTCCTTTAGTTGGGTATCGAATTTATTCAATTTATATATTTACCTGTTTTTCATCAGCGTTAACAAGATAATATAGTTATTTTTATTGAATCTACAAAATTAAAGGTACTTTAGGGGAAGAAAAATAAAAATAATTAATCTAGCAATAGATATTATTATCAACGATACTTACATACGTTTATGCCGTTAATGTCTTTCTGTATTACGTTTTACAGGTTTATATTAAAATATTCAGCTTTCCTATAAATCCTATATATCCTATGTATATTATACATCTATATTAATATTCTTGTGTTCTAGAAAGTATAAAAAAACGCTGCAAATTATTACACAATGGTTTATTGTTTCCAAATAATATTGGGGTATAACTGTTTATAAGGCTGTTGATAGGCAATTAAGTAATATGAAAAGCACTAATTCAATGCATCATATTATAACACTACCACTGATTTCAAAACGCAATATCTAAGCTAGTTGTAAGCCAAATTCAATGATTCTTTTTTCATTTCGTCCAAAAATTTAACTCCCAAGCACTGGGATCTCCTGGAACCCTGATTTGCTATCTACTTGTGAATGGCAAAGTTGAATTTGTCGCAACCGAGTGCATAACGTAAATCATTAGTTCAAGATAATTGTTTTCATGCTAATAAAGTTTCTATTCATTTTCATTGTATTATTGACATGTAATACATTGTTTTGTTTTTTTTTGTTTATCGCGCTTTACTGATTCTAAAACTCTATACACACTTTTCTCTATCTTCAAAAATAAATAGCGTATTTATGTAAAAAATTTAAATTTTTTGCTTTTATTTTTTCTCTTTTATATAATTATTAAAAAACAATAATCATTTTTATCTTTAAAATAACTTAGCTACAAGCATATTTGTAAGCAAGATTTCAATTTTAAATTTTTTTTTCTTCTTTTATATTATTATTCGCGTTTTTTTTGTTAAAAAACAATAATGAATTTTTTTTTTTATCTTCGATAATAACGCAAGTTACAAGCGTATACATAAGCAAGATTTAAATTTTTTTCATTTTTGTTTTGTTTTTTGTTTATCGCGCTTTACTGATTCTAAAACTCTAAACATACTTTTCTCTTTCGTCAAAAATTACTGAGTTATGAGCGTATTTATGTGAAAAATATTATTTTTTTTCTATTCTTTTTTCTCTTTTATATAATTATTCATTTATTTTAATTATTTATTTTTTGGTTAAAAAACACTAATAAATGTTTTCTCTATTTTCAAAAATAACTGAGTTATTGAATAAAATCCTTTTAATCGGCCGCCATTTTAAAACTTAGCAGCTGATATCAACGTCTAGGTGTTAGGATCATCGTTGAATGGACTAGTATTTTTGTGGCGAATTTCAAAAAAAATTGGTCAAGTAGTTTCGGAGATATGCCGCAGGCGGAGGACGGCGGACAAACGGATTTTTTTTTATTCGTTATTCGGATTCTACGCATCTTGAAACGTAAACCCTCAAATTTTGAGCAGGGGTATTTTTTTTTTCGATTACAGTGTTTGATTATTGAAAATAATAAACCAAAATTACCAAAAAAAAAAATGTTTTATCTTTTCTCCTTTTATATTCATCCATTTTTTTAAACAATTCTAATCAATACTAAGATGAAAAATTTAGTATATGGAATTGACAAAATTAAAGGTACTTTAGAGGAAGAAAATTAAAATATTGGCATTTAAGCCCTGTCATACTATTTCAAGCAGAATGAAACCTACATGAAATTAAAGTCCATGAAATTTTGCGAATCTTTGAATTTTGAAAATCGATATATGGAGTTTAACCAAATTTTTTTTGAGAAAATCGTAAACAAGTGCAAACTTCTGGGTACAAAGTGGCTCTTTTGCTTTGCTGATTTTAATATAAAAGTTTCTATAACATCTCTGGCATATAAGCTCCTAAAATATTGAAATTTCAGTTCTATGAAAGATATCGCTTGACTTGCCTCACGGACACCGATTTTTTTTTCGGGATTTGGTAATTTGGACACAGGTAACCCATATCATCAAAACATTCTCTCACAATAAACTTCATATTTAGGTAAGTGAGAGTTGAAAGAAATTGCCGTAAATATTTACGCATATAATTATTTTGTATATTCACTTCTATTTTTTTATCACATAACTTTGAAAAAAAGATAAGTAAAGTAATTTGTTTTGGCAGCAACGATTAGGAGTGAAAGAAACAACAACTCAATAATGATATATCACACAACCTTCCATTCTATTCTATATTTATAAAATCAAATCCACTCACTTGTGTGGTAATTATATCGCAGCATATCTCAAAATGAAAATAGTTGTTGAAATTTTCGATAGAGGTTCGAACTATCGGATATATGAGCAATAAGTTTGGGTTTGGAAAAATTCGTTATCTGAGTGGTTGAAACTAAAAAAATTTGTAAAACATTTTAATTTTTTTTTTTCGATTAACTCAAATCTCCTTTTACATTTGAGATCAACTTGAAAATAATATATATTGTGCAGGACTCTCCAGTGAATTAATGTAGCACAACATTGTAGGTGTACTAATCCAACATAATTAAAGTTTTTGTTTTTTTTGAAAAATTAAAAATACAAATTTTGACTTACATTTTTGAAATAAAAAATTAATTTTTTTTTTTGAAACTCTTTTAGAAAACTATTAACATATATATTTTTTTCGTGGAAGTCCGTTAATCCGTTCAGGAGAAAAAATTGTTTTTTTTTATTCTCTACCATCTTAATATAAACTTAAATACCATCTTAATATAACAATTAATACACTTAAATATATATTATGGAGAACCCACCAATAAAATAAAAATTGGAGCTGTACCAAACCATCATAACCTGAACATATTTTTTTGAAAAATTAAAAAAAAAATTTCGAGTAACATTTTCTGGGTGATTTGGCCCGAACCAGGTATCAATCCTTCCATGACAAACTCCAATCCCACTTTAACCTACTAGTTTCAATTCTAGCTTCCTCTTCCATTCCTGACAATCCTCCGAGGCGTCTGAAAAAAAAGATGGCCTCGAGACCTAGTTTAGATGACCTATTGGAGTGCTGCCAATGGGCAGTTTCTCTTCATGTCTTTTTCATGTGTTTTATCTTGCAGCTAATTTACTAGACGTATTAATCGATAAATAATAGATTAAAAAAAAAAAAATTTCTGCAAAAAAAAAAAAAAAATATTTATTTGTTTTTTCTTTTCCCCTCTATAACTTCCCTCCCATAAGGATTAAGGGACTAAGATTTGCATAAGGTTATTTCTCATAGGTGTGAATCAATGCTATAAATTCCGTTCTAATATATGGTGGAGGGGGAAGGGGACAGATTTCACAATTTTATTCCGTTAGGCCCTTTATAACAAAAAATTATTTAAGCATATTTAGTTTCATATCCATGTTTTCTGACTTGGTTCCCTTGAAATCTCTCGAATTTTGATTGGCTTTTAAAAAGGAAAGAAGGTCTAAGCGACTGAATACAATTCGCTATTAGAACATAATCATTTCTTAAGTTGGTTTAAACAACTTAGTTGTGTTGCTTTAGTTCTCGTAAGTTCTTAGTCAAATAAAGTTTTTTTAATTTTATTTCTTCTTGCACGCTCATAAATTAAGTGTAAAAATTTTCCGAAACTCATATTGGTTGCACTTACCTATATATTAAATGTATAATAAGAGAAAGTATTGCGATCGTGAATACGAGCATACCTGAGTCCTAAAAACACGAAGCCCTGCAAAAGGCCTGTGTGTGTTTGTCTAGCTCGAAAACAGTTATACAGAACTGAAATTTCAAATTTAGAAGTGTATTTGCCTGAGATATTACAGCAACTTTTTCATCAAAATAAGCTAACCAGAAGAGCTCTACTACTAGTACTTTTTTCCATGCAATTAGCAACTTTTCACGACTATCACGACTCGCAATATCAATGTAAAACGTTATGTAGGTTTCATTCGGATTAAAATAGTCTGACTTAAAAATTCTAAAATTTCTTCCTCTAATAAAAAGTACCTATAATTTTCTATTGAATGAAAATGGCTCTATCAGCTGATTAATTGCTTTAAAAAAAACAGCCATATATACATGTTGAACGAATTTGATAATCAATGAAAGGAGAAAAAAAGCATAAAAGTTTTTTTTTGTTGCATTTTTTGTGTTTTTGAACACAATATAATATAACAGTAATATAGATGTATAATATACCGTTGGAAAGCTAAAGATTTTAGAAAAATATATCTAGGGGCTGAAAAGTGACAAGAGAACATACAATTATTGCTAATAATTGAGACGTTGGTTTCCAAAAGGTACTATATCCATTTTAGGAAATTTTACAGGAGGCGCGAAAATCACTAATTAATTTTTTATTAAATTAGCTAATTTGATTCTTTTCGCATTAAAATCCAGAATTGTTTTTTAGTATATTAATAACATCATATTAAAGATATGAAATGAGATGTTTTGGTATAATTTGGAAAGAAATTAAATGTGTAATTATTTCCTTTAGAAAATAATTATATTTCTAAATTGCGTTTATCAAGGGCTTGGGTGTTCATTAGATAAAATCAAAGAGGAGATTTAGATATAACTAATTGATGAGAATACAAATATGTAAAAAAATCAATTTTGTAAAAAATGTTCTTTAGTACTTTTTGGAAATCAACGTCTCAATTATGCTACTATTTTGACATCGCTATATTATTTAATCTAAACTATATGTTTCCTAAGAAAATGAATAAACTTTTTTTTTTTTTGAATTAGCTTTAAAATTTTTAAATTCATGTTCATTTATAGATTTTAAACTGATTTTAACAGCGGAGAAATAAATCATGTGTTGCCCCCACCAATTTTTTTGAATATTCCAATAGTATTTGATCTAGAAAAAACCGTTGAAAATAAGATTCCCTGGCCTTTCAAAATATTAGAAGAAAATAGTGCCGATCTAAACAAATAGGAAAAAAATGACTATATACTTAGTAATATATAATAGGAATGAAGGTTATAGATCACTGACCATTATAATATTTTAGCGAGGAAAGAAAATATGTTACTGTGAATAACATGACACGTTATTAACGACATAATTACGTTTCGTAACTCGGCGCTGGACGTTGATGGCTGGCGAAATAACAATCATCCGTTTACGGAAACCAAACATCATAAACACAAACCCTCATATATATATATATATATACCATACAGCTAAATACAAGCCTGTTAATAAAAACCGGTAAAGAAATAGGACTCGAATTAAATACCGATAAAACGAAATATATGATTAGTAGCAGAAATGGTGCCGATCTTGGTGATATTGATATATCAGGGCATACTTTTGAATTCGTAGAAAAATTTAAGTATTTAGGTTCAATGATAACAAGAAAAAATGAAATCCAGGAAGAAATAAAGTCCCGGTTAAAGGTGGGAAATGCGTGTTATTATTCAGTTGCTAAGTTACTTAGCTCACGGCTTCTATCAAAAACTTAAAGGTTAGAATTTATAAAACTATTATTCTTCCAACGGTTCTTTACGGATGTGAAACGTGGCCGCTTACTTTGAGGGATGAACAACGGCTTAAGGTTTTCGAAAATAAGGTGCTGCGTAAAATATTTGGTCCGAAGAGGGATGAGGGCACTGGGGAGTTTAGAAGGTTGCACAACGAGGAATTGCGAAACTTGTATCCTGTGAATATTATTGAGTTGATAGCGTCGCGGAGACTCAAATGGGTGAGTAAAATTGTTGGGCTCGGTGAGGAACGGATTCCGAGAAAGTTGGTATTTGCTGATCCGACTGGTAGGCGTCCGAAAGGTAGGCCGAAGCGGCGATAGGAGGATTGCGTCAAAGCAGACCTTGAGGGCTTGGGCTTGACCGGCGAACATTGGACGAGTCTGTGCAGGCGAAGTTTGGTGGTATCGGCATCGAACCTTCGGGTTCGGTAAACCTATTATTATTACTATTATTATTATTATTATTATTATTATATATATATATATATATATATATATATATATATATATATATATATATATATATATATATATATATATATATATATATATATGAAGATACAAACTATAAACCCGTTGCAATGCTCGTTACTAATTAAACTATTTTTTAAATAAGTTGTAAAATAAGTTTGTAGCTTTTTTCTTACAGCTGATTTCAATAACAATTTTAGAATCTGTTAATACTTTTAATCGATTATATATGACCCATTTTGATCTAATCAATATTGCCATATTTCATAACTGTGGTTGAATTTCTTCATCATTAACAATGGTAGGACGACCCTTGCACTTAGCGTCTTCCAAGCCAAAATGTCTGGTTCTGAACCGAGCAAACCTCTTACGGACGGTGCTTTCTTCCGGGGCATCATCGTCATACACGCTGCAAATTTTGTTAACCGTCTCTGCAGCGGATTTTCCTTTTCGGAAATAAAAAATCATTAAATGACGAAAAAGTTTCTCTTCCATTTTGAGCAAGCGAAATGCCACTGAAAGATAAGGAATTTCGGTTGAAACTGATACATTAAATCAACCTTAACTAATCCTTTTTTAGAATATGCGAACATTATTGACCAATTAGACATGATTTTATTAACACAAAGAGTTTTTGTGTTTGAATTGAATCAAATTGAAATATTCAAAAACGCTATAAACTTATTTTACAAACCAATACAAAGAAGATATTAATTAGATCGTAAAGTTACTCAGTCAAATTTACCGCAACATACCAGAATAAGTAGGTATACTCATAATTACCAAATGCATGGTATAAAGTGGCTCTTCTGGTCAGCTGTTTTTAATGAAAAAGTTGCTGTAACATCTCGGGCGTATAGTTGTCTTAAATATGAAATTTCAGTTTCATAGGACTTTTTTCGCTTTGGACTTACCACACACACACACACACCTTTTTGCGGGTCTTGGTCATTTGGACACAAGGGACCCTAAAAACCTATTTTAAGAAATTTATTTATTTATTTATCTCTACCCCTGTGGGTCATTGGCGTTTACACTTACATTTTATATCCTGTTATAATGTAAACTTCTTTTCAAATATTTGAAGAGGACAGTGACTTTGTTTTCATCGTCTTTAATAAGTTTCATTTTTAGTTCATTTCTCAATTTACTGGAAATTGGGCAGTCTAATAATATATGTTTCACTGCCCTTATTGTGTCACATTGCGTACAAGTTGGGGCTTACAAACCTCGCAGAAGGTAGCCGTGGGAAAACTCATTATGTCCTATCCGAAGCCTGCAGAGGATCACTTCTTCTCTCCTTGACTTCCTGTTGGAGTTCTTCCAATGGGCACAACCTTTTTTGATCTCACTTAATTTTGATGGATTCATATTTCACCCGATTCGCCACTTTTCCACTTTGTAAAGAGCTAAACTGCCTTGTCCTGCCTAGCAGAGGGTTGTTGATTATCGTAGCTTGAGGTGATGTTAAAAGAGAGCTGAGTTTGCCGCGACATCGGCTTTTTCATTGCCGTATATGCCACTATGTGCGCGGATCCATATAAACACCTCATCTTTGTTCTTTGTCAAGAACAAAATTATAAATTATTTTTATCAAACGTTTAAACAATTATATCATAAAGTTTTATACAAAATTCTGTAATTGAATTATTATAATATAAATTATAATATGTTGAAAAGAGGTTAAAGTGTATGATGATTCACTATAACCAAATCCTACAAATTTTCTCCCACCTCACGTCGTTTAAAAGAGAGCTTTGAGCACCTAGTTACCAAAAAAGGCGTTAGACGTCTCTCTTGAGAACGACAAATGAGACGTTGATTTCCAAAAGGTACTAAAGGACATTTTTTACGAAATTGATTTTTTTACATATTTGTATTCTCATCATTTAGTTTTATCTAAATATTTTATTTGATGTTATCTAATGAATTCTCAAGTTCTTAAAAAACGCGACCATTTTCTAAAAGTACTAATTACGCATTTATTTTCGTTCCAAATCATTCTAGAAAAATTCATTTCATAACTTTAATATGATGTTATTATTATAGTCAAAAAATAATTCTAAATTTTAAGGCAAAAAGACCCAAATTAGCTAGTTTAATAATATAGTAATGGGAGATTTTCGCGCTTCCTGTAAAATGTTCTAGAATGGATATAGTACCTTTTGGAAATCAACGTCTCAATTCTCACAGGTTTTATACGCTAGTGACAAACAGCCACGTGTTGCCACACTTTCAATAAAATAATATAATCCAAAACAAACAAACCTATACCAGAAACTGGGAAACCCGTCAAAGAATACAACCCACACCTCACGTTAACCAAACAGACTTCTTTGGTCGGTACCTAATTCTTTATCTATATTAGGTTATTCTTTTGATAATATTACTTTTATGATCCCGCTGGTCTTAACATATTACTGAAGGCTATGTGTTTGAGAATGATTAATATAATTACCAATAACAGGCTACTGTAACTATACATTGTTTGTACCTTATCGATATTAGTCTAATTATAGGCAATAAAGATGTGTCGTAAATCGATTAATAACATCTAATCACTAGCTATATCCGGTCTCCAGTGATGTTGATCCGGTCTCATTACAGCCTTCTATGCCCGAGTACAGTCGTGCTCATTGCAATTGCATCACTCCATAAAAAAAAATGTTTCCAAACATTACCGGATGTTTTTAAAAAACGCTGAAAATTATTACACAATGGTTTATTGTTTCCAAATAACAATATTGGGGTATAACTGTTTATAAGGCTGTTGATAGGCAATTAAGTAATATGAAAAGCACCAATTCAAAGCATCATATCATAACACTACCACTGATTTCAAAACGCAATATCTAAGCTAGTTGTGAACCAAATTCAATGATTCTTTTTTATTTGGTCTAACATTGTTTGAGAATAGCACTGGGATCTCCTGGAACCCTGATTTGCTATCTACTTATGAATGGCAAAGTTTAGTTTGTCGGACCTAGTGTATAACATTAATCATTAGTTCAAGATAATTGTTTTCATGCTAATAAAGTTTCTATTCATTTTCATTGTATTATTTTTTTACTGCGATAGACAAGCGCTTTAATGATTCTAAAACTTCTTACACACTATTCTCTATCTTCAAAAATAACTGAGTTATAAGCGTATTTTAATGAAAAATATCAATTTTTTTTCTTTCTTTTTCTCTTTTATATAATTATTAAAAAACAATAATGATTTTTATCTTTAAAATAACGTAGCTACAAGCATATTTATAAGCAAGATTTCATTTTTTTTTTATTTTCTTTTTCTTCTTTTATATTATTATACGCGTTTTTTTTGTTAAAAAACAATAATGATTTTTTTTTCTATCTTCGATAATAACGCAAGTTACAAGCGTATATATATAAGCGAGATTTAGATTTTTTTCATTTTTCCATTTTTTTGGATTTTTTTGTTTATCGTGCTTTACTGATTCTAAAACTCTAAACATACTTTTCTCTTTCGTCAAAAATAACTGAGTTATGAGCGTATTTATGTGAAAAATATATTTTTTTTCTATTCTTTTTTCTCTTTTAGATAATTATTAAAAAACAATAATGATTTTTTTTTCTATCTTCGAAAATAACGTAGTACAAGAGTTATATATAAGCGAGATTTCATTTTTCATTTTTTTTTCTTTCCTTTTTTCTCTTTAATATAATTATTCGTGATTGTTTGGTTTAAATAGAATAAAGATTTTTTTTTCTATCTTCAAAAATAACTAAGTTATTGAATAAAATCCTTTAAACGGCCGCCATTTTAAAAACTAACCAGCTGATATCAACGTCTAGATGTTAGGATAATCGTTGAATGGACTAGTATTTTTGTGGCGAATTTAAAAAAAAAATTGGTCCAGTAGTTTCGGGAGATATACCGCGGACGGCGGTCAAACGGATTTTTTGTTATTCGTTGTTCGGATTCTACGCATCTTGAAACGTAAACCCTCAAATTTTGAGCAGGGTAATTTTTTTTTTTTTTTTTTTTTTTGGTCGATTACAAAGGTTTATTTTAAAAATAATAACCAAAATGCTTATTACACAAAAAATAATATATATACAGAAAACTAAAGATAAGCACATGAATGAAAATATAGAAGATTAAATTTCTCCTGTGAAATTAATTATTATTATTACACACGTTACAGGCCTATACGTCCACGCGGAACAATGATGACTACTTGTTCTTCCGGTGTAAAATGAATAATAATATTGTGATAAATTGGAGGCTATCCACGTTTGCCAATCCAGGTTTAATTAAGATAAGGATCTTTAGCAAGTGCCTGACATCGCACTGCCTCGAAACCACCTTTTTAGGTTTCTTCCGAAGGACGGTATAGGCAAGTGTTTATTCATTTAACGTCACTTTAAACTGCTGTGGCTAGTTGGTAGATGCTAAAGTGGGAGTCCTAAAGTTTGCCTATCCAGGTTTAATTAGGATAAGGATCTTTAGCAAGTAGCTGACATCGTACTGCCTCGAGACCACCTTTTTAGGTTTCTTCCAAAGGACACCATAGGCAATTATTGTTTCTCCCTTTTAAAAATCTTAGGGTCATCTGCCGTGTTTGAATTTGGAAGTTTAGGCATAGAAAGCTGTTATGCTATCCACTACACTGCAGTTGATCCATAATATAAATGAGGTTAAGAAATGACGAAGCGTTAGGTTTATATTAAGTTTCTTCAAGATCTCGAGGATTTTGGCCTGAGCGATACTTATTGTGTAGGCAAACATTGGTAGTTTAGACATTGAGTCTATATATTCGGTAAGCCTTTTATTATTATTATTATTATAATGACTAAATTGAAAATGTTCACCCTCCAATCTTCTGAATCCTTCAGAGAAGCAGGACCTCAACGAGTACAGAAGGACGTAAAGCCTCTTGAAGTTGGAGGATGAAAATACTCGAGAAGGTTGTGATTCCCAGTCCTCTGGGGAAAAGGCCACTTCAATTCCTCATTACGAGAAAGCCAACGACTATTAGTAATGTTTGATTTCTATTTTGCGAGGTCTACACTCTTTCCCTAAAGAAATCAGAGAAAATAAGGAAAGGTGTGAGAATTGCTTGTGAAAACGAAACAATGAAATTCCAACTTTTTTATAATAAGTCTTTCAAAAACAATATGAATATTTATGCATTCCTGTTAAAGTATTTTGTTTTCGAATAGCTATAGATGAAACGTATTGTAAGAGAAAATATTACGGTCTTACGAGAAAAATTAGGGCTGATTTTAAGTTTTAAGTAGAGCAATTACGTAATTTTTGATGTGCTGGCGTTTTTAATTACTCTTTTTAAATGAAAATTGCAAAACTTTTAATAAAATTTATTTGGAAAAACAGATGAAAATAACAAATCTAACAAACTA
The DNA here is from genome assembly GCA_023052935.1 of Piezodorus guildinii. NCBI lineage: Eukaryota > Metazoa > Arthropoda > Insecta > Hemiptera > Pentatomidae > Piezodorus > Piezodorus guildinii. The sequence goes on from CM041294.1 coordinate 93,379,774, forward strand.
GGTTGGGCGAAAACCCCTGAAACATCGATTTGTGATGGAACTGTAAATAAAAAGGTCCTTTAGAAGAAATAAAACATCAACCCTAATTTATCTGTCTGAAAAATTAGTCTATTTCTTTCAGATATTGGAAATATAACAATCAAATACTACGATAAAGACATATGTTGGGTTCTTCTCTTCATTCGGAGTGCTGTCAGTGGTACTGTTACATGTGTAGGGATTACCTGCGATGTAGCGGCTAACTTTGGGTTTAAACCAGACAGAAGGCCCTACGATTTTTTAAAGGGAGTAAAAAATCCTTCATTAAAAATCCTTTATATTTCCGTAAAATGGTTTGTGTGTTCTTTTAACACCACCTTGTGCTACTGTGGTTAATCAGAAAATGCTACAGAAAGAGTCCTAAATTTTGCTTTTCTGTTTTAATTAAGGTATTGATCTTTGACTAGTAAATGAATCGCACAGTTTCGAGACCACTATTTTACGTCCCCTCCAAAAGACGAATTAACCAAGGATTTACTCTATTTAAAACATCCTAAACTATCTGCCGGATTAGAACCTGCGAACTTGGGCCTATAAGGATTTATTGAATTTGTTTTGGATTGGGGTGCTACATATGTGTTAGGTTTAATCATAACACCTGTGTTGTAGTGGATAGCTTTGCCCACAGTTATATTATTAAACCCGGCAGAGGACCCTAGGATTTAAAAAAAAAATACTTTGCTTCGCCGTGCTTCGGATTTTTCGTAAAATGGTTAGTTTATTCTTTTAACGTCACTTTATGCAACTGTGGCTAATCGGACGATGATACAGTGGAAATCCTAAATTTTGCCTATCCAGGTTTAGTTAGGATACTGATCGTTAACATGTACTAGACATCACACAGGCTCGGGACCACCTTTTTGCGTTCCCTCCGAAGGACGACAAATCTAGGGAGTTTTTACTCCCTTCAAAATATACTAGACCATCTTCCAAATTAGAATTCATGATCTTTAGCCTATAAGAAAATGTATTAGACATACAAGGAAATTTATGAAGTACCAGTAAAGCTTGTGAAAACGAGACAATAAAAATCCTACCTTTTTTTTTTTAGTAAGTCTTTCATTAATATTAAAAATATGTATGCATTCCTTTAAAATTATTTTGTTTTCGGTTGACTATAGATGAAATGTGTTACGATCAAGACAGATTTTAAATCAGAGTTTTTAATACATACATGTTCTAAGGTGCATTTAGTGCAAATAATCAGGAGCAAAAGCTAAAAGACCTAAGAAAATGAAATTACGTACAAAATTATGCCAGGAAAGTTACAACTTTTTTATCGAAATTAACTAATCTAAAGAACTATTATATCTAAAAACAGCTTTTGGCAGGAAGTAAAGGAAAGCAACTTGCTCAAGTCAATTAGAACCCACGCGACGCCCTGGAACCTCATCTCAGGCCAAAGAAGGGATCAATTAGTGCTAACCAGACTGAGGATAGGGCACTCAAGGCTCACGCACAGTCATTTATTGGAAGGCACAACTCCACCAATATGTGAACACTGTAATATAAAAGTCACAGCAAAACACATAATGGTAGAGTGCAACAGATACCAAGAAGAAAGAAGAAAAAATGGAATCGACGGGCTCGAGCTACAACAACTACTAGGGATGACACGAAATTCCACAATGCAGTTATGGAATACATCAAAAAGATTAATTTATATAAAAAATTGTAATTAATACAACGAACGGTGCCTCTAACCTAATGTTGTGGTACACGGCACCTAAATGTAAAATAAATAAAACAGCTTTAGTGATTTATTTAAATAGATGTAGAAATATTCTCTTCCTAAGTCAAAATTTATTAGAAATATTACATTTTCAATTAAATTTAAATTTATAATCTGTCGTTTCGAAGCAATATATTAATTTTCACAAGGTTAATTAAAACTAAAAACAATTATAAATATTAAAACAAGATTTATATAATTTATATATTCTTACACATTTTCATTATACTTGTATCTATATTTTTTATATATTAAAATTCTATTTTTATAGAGAACATATTTATATTAATATAGATACTTCATTTTAGTAAATTTTCTTCATTTATTGTAGGAACGTCAATGATTAAAATGGAACTCCACTATTTAAACAACTCATAACATAAGCTCACATTTGTATGTATCAGTTTCAACCGAGATTCCTTACCTTTAAGTGGTATTTTGCTTGCTCAAAAATGGAAAAGAAAAAAATTAATTTTCCTCATTTCATGATTTTTTATTTCTGAAAAAGAAAATCAGCAGCACAAATAGTTTAAAAAAATTAGAGTGTGTATGATGTCTTAAAAGAAAGAACCGTCCGTAAGTTGTTTGATCGGTTTAGAACCGGGAATTTTGAACTGAAAGATCCTTTAACTGGGAAGACGGAATTGAAAAAAATAATGAAACAAGGCAACATTTAATAAATCAAAATGGGTCATATGTTATTGTTTAAAAATATTTACAAGAATCTGAAGTTTATATTGAATACTCTATGAACTTATTTTGCAACCCAATATATATATATATATATATATATAAATATAGTGAAAATCGATCATTATTAAAATCTTCAGATGTACTTGAAATTGATTATTTTGTGTTTTTCTTTCTGTCGTGGATTAAAATGGAGGAATCGATCGCGCTTTCGAGTGTAGATAAAACATCGTTTCATCGCAATATACATAAATTTTATAAGATCTGAGTTTAAAAGTAATCGATATAGGCCTGTACAAATTTAGAGCCTGTATTAAATCAAATTGGACTACAAAATGTATGTAATTTGAAAAATTTAATACAATAGGTAAACCGTAAGATCTTACCCTAGCAGTGAATGAAATAAAAACAAATCAAATACTCAAATTTAAATAATTTTGAGTACATGGCGAAAATATAAAGTACTAAAAATCTTAGTACATACAGTACTTCATAGTTACCACGAGTACAAGTCTAAGTACTTCAATGGCCTGAGTGTTTGAGTGAAATACATTGTTAATTTATTTTGAGTATCTGCTCATCTCTAGTGTCCTTTTTTAAATTGTTTCTTTTTACTTATGAGATTTATTGGGATAGTAAAATATTATAATCTCTACTTTTTTATAGTAAACATTTTAGAAACTCCATGAATGTATGTATATAGTGAGAGAGAGAGAGAGAGAGACATAGAAAGAAAATTGTGAAGAAAGCATGCTTTAAAATCTAGACATCCAAAAGAGAATATACCAAAAATATTTCAGGTGCTTTGATATCAATTATAAAAGAATTTGGATACGTTAATTAAGAACTAAGGTCCAAGAGTAATTATCTAAACGAATGGACTCTCTAAAGAAACAAATAAGGCCAGAGTACGCAAGATAGAAACTGCCTGTCAACTTTCCGAAAACATATACAATTCGGAAAAACTTTCAATTAACGCAAAACTAAGGCATTATTGGTCAGTATTAAAACCACAAACACATAATGCAGCAAAATGCATCGAAATTCATTAAAAGGAGGACGTGGAAGACATGGAACGAAGGGGAAATTTCTTAGGCCGAAAATACAGTATATGAAAATGGTAACTACTTATTAAAAGAATAAATAAAAAAACTCTGTCCGTAATCTTATAGATGTATATGTATGTATATATATATATATATATATATATATATATATATATATATATATATATTTTTTTTTTTTTTTTTTTTTTTTTTTTTTACTTTATATGAAATATATAGTAAGAGAAAGTAGCAATCGAGAAAAATTTAGGATTCCAACGGAAAACGTTTTAGGATCCCCTGAGCCAAATCACTTAAGTCCCGCCAAAAGGTCTGTGTGTGAGTCGGGGAAGCGGGGAGGGTTGCGGCAAGTTGTATAAAACTGAAATTTCAAATTTTAAGAGCGTCTGATATAGAGATGTTACAGCAACTTTTTCATCAAAATCAGTTTTCCAGAAAAGATACTTTATTCTATGCATTTTGAACGTTTTTACGATTTTTTTTTTTTTTTTTAAATGGCTTTGATTTTGATTAAACGCGCTATAACTATGTAAAATTTAATGGGCATTAATATAATGTAGGTTTTATTCCGAATGAAATAGCCTGAGAGGGCTTAAATACCGATAATTAAAATTTCACATCCGTATAGAATCGTCCGAAGAATTATTGTTTTATAAATTCTAACCTCTAAGTTTCTTGACAAAAGCTGTGAGCCAAGCAGTTTCGCTGAATAATAACACGTTTTTCCCGCCTTCGATACGTCATTTCTAGTTATCATAAGTCTCATGATAGTCATGTAAAAAATGTGCATTTTTTAGTTAAGTGGAAGGTTTGAGCACCTATATAGTAAGTGCTGGGGTCACCTGTGAAATAGTGCATAGCATGCATGACAGCTTTTTGTGTCAAAGATTGCGGGTTCAAATCTGCAGGTGGCTCTAGGATTTTTCAATGGGATTAAAATATCCTTAATAATGCCATCCTTCAGAAAAGGCGTAAGGTTAAAGATCTCTAAAATAATGATAAAACCTGGATAGGCAAAATTTAGGACTCCGGCTGTAGCATCGTCCGATTAGCCATAGTAGCCTAAAGTAACGTTAAATGAATAAGCAAACATATTAAGTACTGAAAAAAATCTAAAAAAGCAAATAATTCACTTTAAACAGCTAATTTGACATTTAAATGATTACTGATAAAACTTGAGAGAAGTTAAAAATACACAGATGTTCCATACTTAACATCTGTAGAGTTCTTATGCCTTTTATAGTTGAGTGTTCCATAAATTGTACCGTTGAAGAGGGAAATAAGTAATACCTGAGCTAAAATTATTTAAAATAGAATTACAAGATAAAAGGAAAAAGGACATAGAAAGTGGATTACGAAATTGCTGATAGCGTTATCACGGCGCAATGAGAGATAATTGCGACAGGTTGTCCACTTTGATTTTTATAAAATGGGTTTAAGGTACGAATATCACATTTAAAATACTGCTTCAACGGAACTGTATCGGTAGCTTGATCTTAAATAATGGTACTATTAAAAGGAAGTAGTCCGGGTGACGGTCAGAGAATGAAACAATTAACTAGTTTTAACCATTTATTTTCTGCCAACGCTTCGACCCCCATTGTGGGTCATCATCATGGCTAATGGTGTAGAAGTGATGGCTTGTAGAGATGAGGCTGTCTGCTGTTGTTGAGATGTGGATAGTATGTCCTGTCTGCGATTTGGTATTCTGGCGCTGCGGCGGAGAGTTGGATTGGCAGCGCAACCTATCGCAGCAGACAGCCTCATATCTAAAAGCCATCACTTTACACCTCCAGCCGTGATGAGAAACGTTGGCAGAAAATAAATAGTTGAAACTACTCAATTCTTTCATTCACTGAATGCCACCCGGACTAATTCCTTCTAGTAATTCTCAACGGTCAACTAATTTTTTTTTTCCAGTGGCGCGGCAGGCCGTTGAACCCTAGACCTCGCGTTGTGATCTCCTGGGAGATTATACAAACGTTTCTTGATGCATTTTGTTTAGTAGGGTCATCACACCCTACGCCTAATTTGTGAGTAGCCACCATTTGGCTGACCGGTCTCACATACCCGGGGGAGCGGCACTGAGTGAATCCCAATTAATTAAATGCTTGAGAAAAAGACCCTCGGGGACTGGAATTCGAACTCACAGCCTTTAGCATGAGATACTAGCGCGCTAGCTACTCAGCCACGGGCTACCCACTAAAATTATTTATGATGGTTAAATAATAATAATGAAATAAAGTTTTAAATTGTATTTTCCTTTGTCGAAAACCTATGTATGTCTGCCCATCTATATCCTTTAGCAACATTCCACTCACTACTGTTGAACAGGTTTGGTACCTAGGACTGCATCTTGACAAACTTCTTACTTGGAATCCTCAGAATAGACTGAAATGACAAGAAACAGCTCGTAGATACCATTTACTTGACTAATGCTCAAAACTTTCTACATACCACAAAAAATTAATTTATATAACTATCATTATACCATATGGATCGAGTTATGGGATCCACTAAACCGTCCAATTCTTCCCGCAGTCAATCCTTGCAATCTAAAATCCTCCGAAAGATCCTAAATGCCCCTTGTTTTGTCACCAATAAATAATCCATAAAGGCTTAAATATTCCATTAGTCGCAGATCTAGCCCGAACTATATATTTTTTAGAAACAATTCTTTATTGAACAATATTACAATCTGTCCAATTTAGGACATTTTTAATAGGGATAAAGTACAACATTCATACTGCATTCACACGATATATACAAAAAAATAAATTTATATAATAATAATACAATATAAATAAATACAAAACAAAATCAATAAAAATATATACAAAAGTCACTCATACCTATATACAATTCACAAGCATACAGCACGTGAGTGGAGAATCTAGCCAATGCTAGAACTCCAATATACATTTTACAAGAGGTCTCGAGGCCACTGCCGTTTCAACCTTCTAGGAGGATGGTAAGGATGTGTGGAGCTGGATAAGGATTGAGCTAAGGGATTAGGGTGATGGATAAGGTTCTGATGGAATTTAGAGAATTTTAATGGTATAAGGTCTAAAAAAATGGAATATTTAGGTCGCGGTGTAAGGTATGGTTGGATACATAATAAGGAGCATTAACTATTGTTCGGAGGACTTTTGATTGGAAGGATTGAATGCGTTTGATGTTAGAAAATTTAGCTGTCCCCCACAGTTCAAGTCCGTAGGTCCAGATAGGTTTCAGTACTGTCTTGTATATTAGCAGTTTGTTCTCGATAGATAATTTAGATTTTCTGTTCAGTAGTCTGTATAATTGTCCAAATCGTCGATTAAATTCTTGTCGTTTAAGTCTAGTATGCGGGTTCCAAGTTAGTCTTTTGTCCAGAAGGAAGCCAAGATACCGGACTGTGTCGGAGAAAGGAAGCGGAACGGAGTTAAAGAGAACTGGAGGGCAGGATTGTCTTCGAAGGGTAAAGGTGACATGTCTGCATTTGGATTGATTAACTTTGATTCTCCAGTTGTTACACCAGTCTTCAATTTGAGAAAGGTGTGTTTGGAGGCCTGTAGATGCAATTTCGGGATCTAAGTGAGAGGATAGGATAGCTGTGTCATCAGCGTACGTTGCCAGGAAGGTATTAGGGCAAAGAGGAATAACAGCCGTGTATATATTGTAGAGGATAGGACCAAGGACACTACCCTGAGGAACACCGGATTCGACTGGATAATAATTGGAATATTCTGCACCACAACGAACTCGGAAGGAGCGGTTTGATAGATAGGATCGGAGGACTAGGTATAAGGATAGGGGTAAATGGTTTTTGAGCTTAAAGAGCAATCCCGGGTGCCACACCCGGTCAAATGCTTACGTTATGTCCAGAAATGCACCCGAGCAGTACTCCTTGTTCTCAAGGGCAGAGGAAATATGGTCAACGACTCGGAGCCCTTGCTGAACGGTTGAATGTTGGGAACGGAATCCAAACTGATGGGAAGGAATAGTGTGGGATTCTAATAACGGTAATATTCGTTTGAGGAGGATTTTTTCAAAGATTTTTGAAAGGATTGGGAGTAGGCTGATAGGTCTATATGATGTCGTAGTGTTAGGAGGTTTACCTGGTTTTAGGAAGAGAATTATTGTGGAATGTTTCCATAAGAGAGGAAAATGAGTAGTGCGTAGAATGGAGTTGTAAATATATGTAAGAAATATAACGGCTTTAGATGGAAGCTGTCTGAGAATCTGAGGAGTGAGGAGATCATATCCAGGAGATTTACGGAGTGCAAGTTTTCGGAGAAGATATTTGACCTCAGAGGGATTAACTGCTTTAGGAGGTAATGAAAGCGGGATTGGAGACTGAAGGAACTGTTCCACTACTGAAGTGTGGTTTGGATTGGATTCTGGATGAGGTGTGAAGACTTGGGAAACGTAGTTGGCAACTTCCTCGGCTTTGTCTTCATCAGACGCAGCCCAGGAACCATTACTACGACGGAGGGGATGGGAAATATGGTGGGATTTTAGAATTTTCTTGGTGACATTCCACTGGGAATTGTCACAAGCCGAAAGAGAAGAAAGGAAGGAACTAAAGGATTGGGAACGGAAGGTCGCCAACTCCCTCTTTAATTGTCTACAATAAAAGTTATAGGAGCGGCGATCTGTGGGGTGACGGGTGCGTTGCCATAAGGATCTGGATCGGCGTTTGGTGCGGATGAGGTCTATGAGGTGTTGTGGTAAATGATTTTGGTTATGACTTATCTGGGAGTGCTTGGGAGAGGAGGCAGTCCAAACAGCTTGTTGAATAGCGATGGTGAAGGAGTTTACGGCATCGTCAAGGTCATCTATAGTTTTGAGTTTCACTCTGAGGTCAATATTACTGGTCAGGATTTGGCGAAAAAGGTCCCAGTTTACTGGTCCTCTAATAAATGACGGTGGGGTGGGTTTAGGAATAGGAATTAGGGATACTTTAAGGAGCAATGGACTATGGTCAGAGGACAGTTCATCAAGGCGAGTCACCGACATGTTTAGGGAGCCTAATCCGCTGTGAATGAAGAAGTCAAGGATGTCAGGATTACGGTTAGGATCAGTTGGCCAGTAGGTAGGGGAGTCAGGAGGTTGAAACGTCTAGAGCTGAGTGCAGACTGTAAATTCCGCCCACGACAATTCGTGGATCTGCAACCCCATTGTTGGTTCTTAGCATTCATGTCTGCACCCAGAATGAAGTGGTTTCCTAAGGCATTGAGGAAGGATTCGAATAGAATGTTGGAGATGGAATGTTTAGGAGGGCAGTACGCTGATGCGAGGGTGATCGGAAAAGAAAAAGTCTTGATTACTATGGCGGTGCATTGTAGGAAATCATAGGAGGGAACTGGGAGTATATGGTGGGAGAGGGACTGATGCACAATGACAGCAGTACCGGCATGGGCTTTTCCGTCTGGGTGGTCTGTACGGTATGTTACGTATTGCGGTATTTTAAAGAACTGTTTAGTGGTTAGTCTAGTTTCAGTAATAAGTGCTACATCAACGTTTTTGTCTTGCAATAAAGCTGTAAGTTCGTCAGTGTGATTTCTAACACCATTCGCATTCCAAAGGAGAATGGACAAGGAATTAGGTGTAGTCATTTAAGGATTTTTTAAGGAAGGGATTAAATTTGATACGAGATTAGTAAGTAGTGATATTAGCGGCATAACAAGAGATTTGATTTCAGTGATGAAGGATGTCATCAAACTTGTAAGGTCTGTGACATTTGATGGAGGAGGAATATGAGAAATTTGATGCGGATGAGGTTTTTGAGGGTTGGGTAAATTTTGAGGAATAGGTGGTTGTGGAAGGGGTTCAGGATTTTGAGGTATGCGTTGTTCCGGCAGGGCCTCTTTGTTCTGGTTCCCACCTCCAAGTAGATGGGCAAATGTTACATTGGAATCAATTGTTTTTGAAGGTTGTCTTCTGCTTCTGATCGGTTCAGCTGTTTCATCCAGATTCTGAGGTTTTTGGTATCTGCTTTTGAGGTTCTTGTAGATTTGACATCCCTTGTAGTTAGCCGGGTGGTCCTCTAGGCACAGAGCACATACAGCGGGTGTTGATCTTAATCGTGTACATTCTTCTGATTTACGTTGCTCACCGCATTTCACAAAGCGTGGTGTGTGGTGACAGTAAGTTCTCGTATGACCATTTACCATCGCTAGCACAACAGTCTTTTATGTCCAACCTGTAGCATGAGAGACTAGTGCGCTAGCCGCTCAGCCACGGGCTCCCCGAAAACCTATCAGGGGACCCGAAAACCTGTATTTCTGATGAAAAATAAAACAGAAGCTCAATGTATACTTACGTATTAAAACAAATATGAACTTACGCTTGCCAAATATAAGTACCTGCTAAAAAGAAACACATACGAAAAATACAAACCTTTCAATCGCAATTCTTAAGACTAGCAACGAACTCACCACCATATGTTTCAAACTATCCCATTCTTAGCGACTTCCGTATTCCGACTACGACAAACTACATTTGAATGAATCATAAACCGTTTCACGACAAACCATAATGAGTACATTAACAAAGTTGTTCAAAACATGGCTACAACTTACATCCCTGACCTAACCCGCCGTATGCTGAAAAGGAGTTGCATGTGGTAGCTCCTAGCCTGAAATAATAGTTTATGTTTGAATGTCAGAAGGATGCACCGCTGGGTGCTATCTCCTTCCTGTTTCCTTTAGATTATACCACATTTGCTTATTATATATTTTATTTTATTTTTTTGCCACAGGTGTTAATATAATACTGAGTTAAAAAAAATCTGGTGAGGCGCAACACACGACTTTCACTTACCGCCCTTGTTAAAATTAATTTAAGAATTTTAAATACTGTTAGCGATGAAATTAGTTAAAAGAAATAATTAAATTGATTTTCGACAGAAACCTTGTGTTTTATTAAATAATCTATTATGTTATCTAAAACAATAAGTTAATTGTATCTGATTTTCATCACTGTCCATTACATTTTACAACCTTTTTACATAAAATAATATTTTTTCTAAAATATTTAGCTCTCCAACGGTATATTATACATATTACGTATTATTACGGTACTTATCTTTAAAAAACAAAAATTACATTAAAAAATACTTTTGCACTTTTCTCTTTCAGTTTATTATCAAATTCATTCAACTTATATATTTAGCAGTTTTTAATCAATGCTAACAACATAAAATGGTTAATTTTTTCGAATGTACAAAATTGAAGATACTTTAGTGGAAGAAAATTTAAACTATCGGTATTTAAGCCCTGTCAGACTATTTCAATCAGAATGAAACCTACGCGATATTAAAGCCCATTAAATTTAACATCGATATAGGGAATATAATCAAAATCGTTCGTGCCGTTTTTGAGAAAATCGAAAAAAGGTGCAAAATGCATTGTATAAAGTGGCTCTTCTGGTAAGCTCATTTTGAAAAAAGGTTTTGTAACGTTTCGGGCGTATAGATGTCTTAAATATGAAATATAAGTTTCTTAGGACTTTTCATTTCCGCCCAAAAGTTACCACACACACACACCACAGACCTTTTTGCGGGACTTGGTTATTGGACTCAGGGGATCCTAAAACGTGTATTTCCGTGCTGGACTGAAACTGGAATTCTAAACTTTTCACGATTGCAATACTTTCCCTTACTATATATAGCCCTTACTATATATAGTAAGTGAAAGTAATACATTCTCAGTATCAAAATTCTTAACCTTATTATATATTTTAAATATAGATAAGTGAAGGTAAAAATAATTTTCATTGCAGAAATAATCGGGAGTGAGTCAACAAATATTTAATTTTGCATCAGGGCCGCAAACATCAATACAACAAAAGAGATACATATAATCGTTGTTCTGATGTTTGCATCCCTGATGATGGCTTACAAGTTTGAGCCGAAACCTTGGCAAAATTAAATAGACTGACTCCCGATTATTTCTGCCTATGAAAATTTCAACAGCCGACTGTACATCCTCAATATAAAAATACTTTTGAGGAATTTATTAGGTTCAGCCAAAACTGAGCAGGACGAATATACTAAAAAACATACATGAGTGAACTCGTTATCAGGAACGCGATTTTATCCTGCCTCTTTTCCTGCTCCTACTTCCGGAACGTAGTTCACTATTGAAGCCTTTGCCTCCAGCTAGTTCTCAGTACGAGAGGAAGTTTCCGAAATATTTGAGCATAACTCCACCACCCTCCCTTACACCAGATTATGGAGAGCGCTGTGAATACCTGAGTACACTTCGGGCGGGGAATAACAGAAGAGTTATCTCGGAAGGACGAGAGGGTATAGAGCCGGCGTGCGAGCAATTGAGCATCAGTCTGCCTTCGACTGTTCGAGCTTCAACATCAAATTCATTAACATCAACATTATCTTCAACATCGACACTCAGGCGAAGGTGAGTCTTTAATCTTCAGTATCTCCTATCTTATCTTCTAAATCTCAGCTAAATTCTTGTTGGAATTTCGATTGCTTCTTACGTAATTACTAGTGCGGAAAATTAAATGATCTTGATAATTTTTTAATACGTGAATATGTAATACCTAAATAGGCGAATTTTCATTATCATTATGAAATATATAGTAAGGGAACCTGTTGCGATCGTGAAAATTTTCGAATTGCAGTTTTCGGTGGAAATACACGTTTTAGGGTCCCTTGAGTCCAAATGATCAAGTCCCGAAAAAATTTGTGGGTGTGTGGTAACTAGCGTAAAAACGAAAAGTCGTAAGGAACTGAAATTTCATTTTTAATACAACTATACGCCCGAGATGTTACAGAAACTTTTTTATTAAATCGGCTAACTAGATGAGACACTTTATAAAATGCATTTTGCACCTTTTTACGATTTTCTCAAAAACTATTCTATTCTATTTCATTAAACTCGCTACATTCTTTCTCATTGAAGTATCCTGACCGGACTTAAATGGCGATATTTTATTCCTCTAAAGCACCTTTCATTTTTTTCATTTAAAAAAATTAAACATATCATCTTAATGACATTGATGAAAGACGGCTAAACATACAAGTTGGACGTATAATATACCGTTGGAAAGAGAAAGATTTTAGAAAAAAATATTATCTGATATAAAAAGTTGTAAAAGGTAATGTAAAGTGACAAAAAGGAATAAACTTATTACTGATTAACTATTTAATATTGTTATATCATTTTATCTAAATCATATGTTTACAACGAAAATACATACAAGTTTTATTAATATTGACTTAAAATATTTTTCAAATTAAAGTATATTTAATAGTTTTTAAACTGATTTTAACAGTCGAAGTTAGTGAAAGTCGTGTGTTGCCCGCACCAGATTTATTACAACTTAGTATGTTAGAAAAAATAAATTAACAAGGTTATGTCTTTTGGTTGGGGGTTGAAAACATTCATTGCGTAACTTTTTTTTGCACCCTTAGATTGGCACGCTTTACCTCAGTCGTTGTTGTTGTTGTTTTGGTTGTAAGGGCAAAAAACTGCGAGTGGTTATTATTGCCCAAAACATCTTCAGAAGACGATTAACTTACCTATGATGAAGAGAAAAAGAAAAAAAAAATTATAATAAATAAATAAAAAATAAGATAAATAAATAAAAATTGTGAGTAAAATATCAAAAATCCTCAGTCGTTGTTCCTTGGAATGGAAATTTGATCGTAATTCGCAAGTCAGAAATTTAGGGGAGAATATTTGTTTTTATATAACACTTCTCGCTAGGACCTGCCGCTCATGAGCTATATTGTTATAAACGAAAAAAGCCACGTCTTGTTATATTTATTTAGTGTTGGGACTTTATCTACACGTTTTGTGACAAAAACGCTCTGAAGGATTAAAAAGTTACTCCTATTAATCCTAAAAAAAAAAAAAAAAATCCTAGGATCGCCTACGGGTTTGAACCCCTGACCTTAGGCATAGAAGAATGTTATGCTAGCCAAATTATAGGTGCCGATTAATACAAGATTCTACTCATAGAAACACTCTCATCTCCTATAATAGTAGATTATTGTTAAATAATAATTATAATAATATTAATGATGGATTTAATTTACTGATGAAATAATAAAGCATGATATTTGTTTTATCAGGAAATTAAATTCATCATCAATTTTATTATTATCTCTTCATATGTAACATTTAAGCTACCCTAAATATAAAATAAATAATATACATTCAATTTATAAACTTCATCTTAATATTATATATATATATATATATATATATATATATATATATATATATATATATATATATATATATATATAATATAATGATAACACACTTTTGGATTCAGATAACTCCTTTTGATAGGGTTTTCGCCATAATTTAGGACATTCTTTGCTGAAGGTTTATAATTAAAATACATTGAAATTCAGATTTTCTTTAAACGGGAAAAATAAATTTTCTGAACCAAGTCATGAAATGATTATTCCTGAAGTATAAGTAGCAAAATATACGTATAATATATCGTGCTGATATAATATGAAGTGCAAGAATTTAGAAATGTTAATATACAATAAAATAATTCACATGAGTTTTAATTCATACTTTAAAAGCGTGTATGCCTGAGATGTAACTGTAACCTTTTCATAAAATGGGCTAACTAGAAGAGAGAGTTGATACGATGCACTTACCACCTTTTTAGAATTTTCTCAAAAACGGCTCTAACGATTTTGAATAAACTCTCTACATCGATAGGATTTAATATCGTATAAGTCTCGTTCTGGTTCAAATAGTCTTACAGGACTTAAAGGCCCAGATAATTTTCTCCCCTCTAAAATACGTTAGATATTGTAAATTCGAAAAAAAAAATCCACCATACCATCTACTACTAGCATTGATCGAAAACGGATAAATACACAATTTGAACGAATTTGATAATCAACTAAAGGACAAAAAAAAATATATATATATATTTGTTTAGCTAATTTTTTTTTCCGTACATAATAGTAATGTATAGCATGCCTTAGGTCATGCCACAGTCCGTAAGTGGTTTGCTCGTTTCAGAAACGGAAATTTTTATTCAGAAAACGCAAAGCGCTCTGGTCGTCCTCCAACTGTTTTGGGAGGACAGAATCAAAAATTTACCTGAAAGACGGTATATTGTAATAGACCAGGATGGGTCATATATAATTGATTAAAAATATTTACAAGAATCTCAAGTTTTTATTGAATTCATCAGAAAAAAATGCTACGAAGATGTTATATAACCCAATATTTTCATGAAATGTTAAATAGTGCACAATTCATTAACTTAAAAATATAAACATATTTTATATATGTCTCATGAAATGTTTTGCTGGTTGACAGATCGTGATGGGCCCGAACACACACACCCCCCTGCCCAGCGCTGACCCCGAGAACGCCAAGCTGCGCCCGGTGCCCCTCTACAAGCTGAAGGCCAGGACGACCCCCCCGCCCGCCGAAGAGGCTCTCATCTACGCGGTCTACAAGAGGAGGCCGCTCTGGGATCCGTCAGTGCACTTCTACAGGAACAACACCGTCATCAAGATACTATGGGAGGAAGTGGCCAACGAGACTGGGCTTACAGGTGAGCCTTTGAAACTATATACAGGGGGAAAAATGTATATTTGTGCATCAGCCGAGTGGTCAATGCTTGTTGTCTAGAGTCTAGGGGGTCCTTGGGAGGCTAGAAAATGAGGAATACTGTCTTTTAATGGGGTTATAATTGCAAGCAAACTTCTATATTTTTATTTGTGAAATGAATTGTAAGGGAAAGTATTGCGATCGTGAATTTTTTCGAGTTTTCATTAAAAACAAACGTTTTCGTATCCTGTGAGTCCAAAGGATCAAGACCCAAAAAAAGATTTGAGTGTTTGGGGCAACTCTAGAACGAAAAAAACCTTCGTGGCCGATGAAGATTCGTACTGTTTCACGGCCAACTGCCTTGTAAAGGGGTGATTAGGCCTTGTTCACCTGCTTTTTTTCCTGATTTGGGGATGGTATTGGGGTAGAAGAACGGCATAACTAAGGATATTTTAGTATAAGTAAAATACTAGGGTTATTTAGTAAGTTTGATCCCGCAATCTTGAGCATAGATGGCTCTGATGCTAGCCGATCCACCACAGGTGACCTCTTCGACAGTAAGAGCCTTCCGATTTTAGTAGTAAACTAGTTTTGATCCAGATTTTTTCATTTATTTTACATTCAAGTCTTAATTATATAATAACTTTTTTAGCTGTTCAGCCAAGGAACTTTCTGTTTTTATCTCACCCAACATAATTCAGTAATATTTTTCTCTCAAGTGAATATCAAGTTTGTTCTTTGTCAAATTTCAATTACATTGGAGAGGGTTTAAGAATTAAATTAAAAAACTTATTCCTTTCAACGATAATCATGTTCACATGCAAAACATTTTCTTAAACATCCCATATGCTAGGTTTGGTCCCGCAATCTTGTCATGGAAGGCTGTTATGCTAGCCACTTCACCACATGTGATCTCTTCGACATTAATAGCATTCTTGGATTTTAGTAGTAAGCTATTTTTGGTTCAGATTTTTTCATTTATTTTACATTCAAGTCTTTAATTATATAACGTTGTTAATGATCGACTTATGAAACTTTCTGTTTTTATTCTACTCAACAAACCTAACTTAGAACTATTCTTTTCCTCAAGTGTATTATCAAGTTTTTCCTAGTTATTTATGTGGCTCATACCATTATTTCAATTATATTGGAGAGGGTTTAAGAGTTAAATAAAACAAATCTTCCTTTCAACGACAATCATATTCACATGCAAAAATTTTCCTTCAAAGTAATTTTTTTTCCGCTATATTTTACTGCTATCCGATTTCACGTACTTGTGATAAATTTATATCATGCATGCCCGGAACAGTACCTGTTAATCTCAGCTTATATCAAAAGTACTTCATAACAAAAATAGCTCAAGAGAAAATGTTCGAGTATCGAAAAAATCCCATTTGAAATGTTATTCAAGACAACGAAATCCTGTTGATAGTAATCTTTGAATGGTAGAATATTTCCATTTAAATGTTTTAAACTGAACTGATTTTGTTTAGGAATGCAAATATTTGTTTTACTTAATAGTTGAAATTATTTTGACAGATTGCTTTTATCACTAAACCAATATAGCTTATCATAAAAGATTGCTTAAACCACATCCTCACAGAAATAAAATACGCATTTTTAATGTTTACAATCACGCACTGAAATATTATATCGAGTTATTCATAATAACAATATTTTATTATATGATTATTTTCAAAGAGCTCAGTAAAATTCATTCCTAAAAAAGGAGGGAGAGGGGAGGACACTTCTTAGGCTTTGGGGATCTAAGATGCTATCGAGTCCGAAAGTTCGGCTATCAAGGTTTAATAAGGAATGGGATCTTTAACCAGTACCTGACATCGCAAAGGCTCGGGACCACCATTTTATTTCTCCTTCGAAGGACGGCATTTACTCATGCTAGTACTAGAACCATCAGCCGGGTTTGAACCCGTGAGCTTGTGCGTAAAAGACAGTTATGCTAGACAGTAAACCACTGGTGATCTCTTTTTAAAAAATAATTATTATAATTCGTGGACCTGATGATACGGTTCCAGTGGATTGCTTTGAGTCGGAAACAACTGGTGTTGTCGGCATCGAACTTTCAGGTTAGCTAAGCCTTTTATTATTAAAATCTATTTTATAAAGTGGTATTTCACAACCAAGTCGACATTATCGAGAAAGTTGCTTTAACACCCCTCTCTTAATTAAGTAATCGCTATTTTGTAAAAAAATTCGTTTGACACATTTCGTTATTGAATAAGATATTTAGATAGTTTCTTTTTTTAATGTACATACCGTATTACTAATCAGTAATTTAGATGCTGCAGATTTAAAAATTTTATAACGGTATGAAGTTATCAGGATTTACTTTTGAGCACGTAAAGAATTTAAAAATTTAGGATCAATGACAAAAAAAAAAAAAAATCCATTAGGAAATAAAGTCCCAATTAAAGGCGGGTAATGCGTGTTATTATTCAGTTGCGTAATTACTTATAGCTGGCGGCTTCTGTCTAAAAACTTAAAGGTTAGAATTTATAAAATTATTGTTCTTCGACGGTCCTTGAAGGATGTGAAACGTGGCCACTTACTCTGAAGGATGAACAACGTCTTATGGTTTTCGAAAATATGGTAATGCATAAAATATTTGGTCCAAAGAGGGATGAGGCCACTGGGGAGTTAAGAAGGTTGCACAACGCGGAATGGCGAAGTTTTTACGCTGTAAATATTACTGAGTTGATAGCATCGCGGAGACTCAAATGGACTATAAAGTTTCATGGATCTGTGAGGAACGGATTCCGAGAAATTTGGTATTCGCTGAACCGACTGGTAGGCGTCCGTAAGTTAGGACGAAGCGTCGATGGGAGGATTGAGTTAAGGCTGATCCCTGCTTGGGCTTGAACGGTGATCATTTGGCGTGTCTGTGGAGACTTGCCTTCCGGTTCGGTTGGCCTAGTATTATTAATATAATTATAACCGTATGAGCCCTGATTCGAAAATAAGCGAAATGAAATAAATAAAATAAAATATGTAAATGAATTCACGACTCCATTACTACTTTACATTGTATACAAAATAAACGTTCTTAGGTATCAATTATAATATTTTACATATACGGACACTTACTAACCTCCAATTCTCACGAAGATTGTGACTCAGAAGAAAATCATTTTCGCCATCACGACTTTGGATTGTGATTTACAGATGTCACGTGGCATGCATATATCACCCCTTCGCAAACCTTGCTTGTATGTTTAACGATTTCTGCGAAAGACATCATAGGTTTTATTGGTATAGGTTATACATCATTATTAGCAATGGCTGTCGTTTTCCGCAACCTACTCGCGGGCTCCTGGAATTGAACCTGACTTTAACTATGAGTCAATTCAGTGCCATTGGGTAATGCTGTAAATTATAGATTCTTTGGTAAGATTTATTTCGTTTCATCAGGACATCATAGAAATTGGACCAATATTAGTAAGTTAATGAATGAATCACACATTTACAGAAACTGATGTAACTTTATTTATAATCAAAATAAGAACATAACATCATTAATATTACAATGTACTATAATTGTAACATAATGACATCTTGAAAAGGGGATCACTTCGTGTAGGTAAGCCCATGTGAGTGTCCAGGTATCTTGGACAAAAGCCCCTCAAGGCTATCGGAATTAGGAAGGGGCATCCTTTGTATTTATTTTATTATAAATATTAAATACAGGAGAGGTCATTGCTGAGTGGCCAGCGTGCTAGTCTCCCAGGCCAAAGCTTTTATATGGTCAATACATAGGTGACCGCTAAATAAAATAATTTGAATATGGGACTATAAATTGAATAAACTATCTACAGTGACTCTCCGTTGCTAACGAATTTTTATTTTTATATTTCTGACTATGTGGTAACTATGCATTGATCCTGATCTTATTTAATCCTCAAAATTCAAAACCCTGAATGCTATTTTATGTACTTTGTCACGAATAAAATGTTTTATAATAATCTTAGCGTTCCATATGTTTCTGATTTGTCCCGAACCAGGTGCCATTTCTTCTATGACAAGCTCCATCAAACCGAGTATTATTAGTTACCTTTTTTTCACTTTTTCTTCAATTCCTGACAATCCTCTGAGCTTCTGAATACAAGATGGCTATGACATCATCTAATTTAAAATATTTGTTGGATTGCTGTCAATTGACAGTGCCTCTACATGTTTATCATGTCATTGCTTAAGAATCCTCTCAAATATTGATGATGTATTTATTAATTCAGCTATAAATAAAATTTGGAAATTATTAACCATTTTGTAATTTATATGGACCGTTTGTACCGTTTTCTTTATATGGACTTACGCTGTATTGATCTTGATTCTTCCATTTTATTAAGAAATCATAATCATGAAGAAATTTAAAAAATACAATATTTTTTTTTTTACAGACCATCAGGCGAAGGGAAGATGGAAGTCACTCAGAGACTATTACCGCCTGGAACTGAAGAAACTGCAGAAGTCTGGAGGAGAAGAGCCGAAGAAGTCCAACTGGAGCCACTTCAACTCCATGTCCTTCCTCCAAGACCTGATGAGCAACAGGAAGTGCGGGGAACCGGAAGGCGAAGTTCCCATGGCGGAAGAGAGCCAAAGCAGTACAGAAGGAATGGACCAATCCGGAGACACCGAAGACATCTACGTCAAAGACGAAGAAGCGAGACCTCCATGTTGGAGGCCTCTGACTGTGGACTCCACTTCCGGTCCAGTCCGGGAGACCGTTCAAGAACCTCCAACTTCCAGAAGTACAGGTCGGAACGGAGAAGTGGTACGGAAGGTGCTTATAGAGCTGGAACGGCGGAGGTTGGATCTGCTCGAGAAGAAGACCCAGATGGAAGAAGACGACGATATGCAGTATCTGAAGAGTCTCCTCCCGCTCATCAAGATGTTACCCCTGAGGAAGAAGATTGGTGTCAGGATCAAGTTCCAGGAGATCATCAGCAAAGAGCTCGAGGAGTTGGAGCGAGGAAATGGAAACAACTGAACAGTCTGTGTTCCAGTCGTTAACGGTTGTGCATGGCAGCGAATTCGGAAGATAGGAGAAGTCTTCCGGGTGTAAGATTTGTCTCCGGATCGGAGGTCGAAGAGATGGAGACGAACTTAAAGCTGTGTCAAAACCTGAAGATCATAATGTTATATATATGATGAAGCGGTGAAACAGTGAATGTGGAATAATTATGCGTGACTTGAAATGTCCATAAAGGCTGAAACTTGTAAATTGCCAAATAAAATTATTTTCTTTTGTGATTGGCCAAAAAATTTATATTCTTCAGTTACAAACCAAGAGAACCAAGAGAGTAGAATTATGATGAGAAAAACATATACAGCCGTGGTCATAGAAAATGCATCACCTATGCATTCATTTTTTACAGTAATGAATGTGATCAAATCTAATATTTTCGTTTTTGTCTACTTATTTATACCAAACGCATGGTGAAAAAAAAAAAAAAAGTTTCCTAGTTCTTAGCTACTACTAAGAAATAAGAAACATTTTATTTTATCTTACTGTTGATACAGAAAATCTTAATTATTGGACAATTTTCACAATGAGTAAAGTAAACAATTTTCTAAATTGTTGAAATGTCTTATTTGGTAATATTTCTGGAAAATAGCCATATACACGAAGAAGATAGTAACGGAATTAACCAAATTGTCTGGATAGAAAATCGAGATTCACCGCTTACTAAAAACTATAATCTGTAAAAACAATTTGCCTGCTTTTTCCTCACCAAACGATAAAGTTCAAAATCTCTCGGAACTAAAATATCTGATCATTCAAAGAAATTTGTTCGTAGCCTTAAATTTCTAAGTATTTTAAAAAATAAATATATTTTATTTTATACTTATTTTTTTATATATATTTTTGTAAATTAAATTTAAAATTAACTATTTATTGTACTATATGAAAAGTTATTATGAAATTATCTTAAGCATTTATCTGGTTCCTTTATTTTTTAAATTATTGTTGTTAATGTTATTTTATTACAAATATAATTTATTTTTTCTAATAAATCCTAAATAATTAAATGTATATTTTTAATACCTTATTGACTTAATAAAACTGATGAAAGGCTTTATTTGAATGTTCAAGTAAGCATGTTCAAAGTCAGAAGAAACAATATTTTGGTTTTCTTTTTTAGTAAAAGCTCAATAATCAAAAATCTAGTGCACCCAATACAAGACTTTCACTATGTAGCGAAAATTAAGTTAACTTTTAAATAGAGCTTTGGGACTCTTCTAAGCCATCGAATTCTTCCCGTATCCAATCACTACAATCCAAAATCCTTTGTAAAATCCTCAATGCTCCTTACTTTGTCACAAATAAAGTCATCCATAAAGACCTTAATGTTCCGTATGTTGCTGATTTGGCCCGATCTAGATACCATCTCTTTCATGACAAACTCTATTTCCACCCTAATCCTCTTGTTCCAATCCTTTCTTCCTCTTCCATTCCTGACAATCATCCGAGGCGTCTGAAAATAAGATGGCCCCGAGACCTTCTAGTGTAGATTATTTTTAGAGTGCTTCCATTGGGAAGTTTCTCTACATGTGTTTCATGCCTTTTTATATTTTGCTCTTTACTTGTTGTATTCCATTATACAGTTGTAAATTCCAATTAATAAATTAAAAAAAAAAAAAAAAAAACTTTTAAACAAAGTCAGAGGTGAGGAACAGCTAAAGAATTTAATAATAATAATAAAACTTTATTCTGGGACTATGTCCCTTAAGAATAACAGAAATGAACAGTAGATATTCAAGAAGCAATAAAAATTAAATTAATTTTTTTTCCTTTTCTTTTTTAATTTAAGTTTTTCTTAATACAAACACTTAAAAGAGCACACATTGACTTCTATTAGTCACTTAATTACTTTATTTCATAAGCTTTTCATATCTAAAATCATAAAATTAATTTTTATTTACATAAATGCTAAAAAGAAAAATTAAACACTACCTAGGCTTATATACGTTCACGTACAAAAAGTATGGATAATAAACACACAAGAAAAAAAAAGGAAAGAAAGAAGAGAAATCTCCTAAAGGCAACTGATAGGGTTGAGGGAATTATAAAAAAACAAAACAACTAATTATTCCACACTGCTAGGGTAGGGTAAAATAGATATTTATAACTTGTATTACAAGTAAAATAAGTCAGTTATAGATTCACATTTGTTATGCGTCTATTTGGGATGCCAAAAGATGTTGAAAAAGGTGAGATTTGAATGAGAGAAAGGAAGAAGCATGGCGAATATGAGTAGGTAGAGAATTCCAGAGGGTTGCAGAACGGATATAAAAGGAGTGATCAAAAGATTTAGTTCTATGGGTGGGAATGTAAAGGTCGGAATGGCGGGATCTAGTTATCCCCTCCTAATATTAAAAATATCCTAAAAATATTTGTTAATGCATTTTTTTGTTTTTGAACTCAGGAACAGGAACATACATATATAATGCTAAGGATTTTAGAAAAAATATTATGTCAAACACACTAATGTAAAAGTTAACGGAGAGTAATGGAAAGCCAAGATAAAACCAACTGATTGTCGTAGGGATCACATGAAGCCGGGTGGCTAGCATAACAGCCTCCTATGCCAAAGATCATGGGTTCAAACCCGCAGATGGTCCTAGGATTTTTTAATGGGAGTAAAATATCCTTAGTTATGCCGACCTTCGGAGTGAACGTTTAAAGGTGGTTCCGAGCCTGTGCGATGTTAGGGACTCATTAATGATCCCTATCCTAATAAAACCTGGATAGACAAAATTTAGGCCTCCCACTGTAGCATCGTCCGACTAGCCATAGTAGCATAAAGTAATGTTAAATAAATAAACAACTGATAGTCGTAGATAAATATAATAGATTATTTAATAAAATACACGTTTCTATTAAAATCCGAGTTAAATCATTCTTTAACAATTTATTTTCGTTTATAAATTTGTTTAAAAATGCTTGAATTGATATAAATAATGGAGGTAAGTAAAAGTCGTATGTTGCACTCACGAGATTTTTTATTAGGTGATGGAGAGTGATGAAAACCGGATAAAACTTAATGATTGTTCAATATAATAATTTATGTTGAAACAATATTTAATCTAAAACACATTTTCTATCAAAACTCAATTAAATTCTTTAGTCGTTCCTCACCTCTGACTTTATTTTAAAGAGGTTTTTTTTGTTGTTTTTTTAAAATTATTTATTGGAATTTACAAGTGTATAATAGAATACAAGTGAATTCGAGCGAAATTTAAAAAGGTATGAAACACATGTAGAGAAGCTTTCCAATGGAAGCACTGTAAAAATTTTCTAAACTAGAAGGTCTCGGGGCCATCTTTTTTTCAGACCCCTCGGAGGATTGTCAGGAATTGAAGAAGAAGAAAGGATTGAAACAAGAGGATTAGGGTGGGAATGGAGTTTGTCACGAAAGGAATAGTATCTATATCGGGCCAAATCAGCAACGTACGGAACATTAAGGTCTGCTCTACAAACTCCGCAAATTCCTCTCCCCGACATATTTCCTAATAATCCGCTCCTACCTTACAGATAGCACCTTTAAAGTTAATCATAATCTCTCCTCTTCCTCAGTATTCACCCAGTCAGCCGGTGTACCTCAAGGTAGTGTCCTAAATCCAATCCTCTACACGGTGTATACAGCTGACATCCCTATCCATCCAAGCACTGTCCTCTCTACTTACGCTGATGACACTTGCGTGCTATCCGTGAATAATGATCATATTGTTGCTTCCCAATTCCTACAGAACCATGTATCCGCCATTGCAGAATGGTGTCACATTTAGAGAATAAAAATTAAATCCCGCGAAATCACCTTCACTCTACGACGTAAACCTATAACTTCCTGTCCAATTGCTTCCTTTATTCATACCCCACTCATCACTGTAGAACAAATACGATACCTTGGACTTCATCTTGACAAACGTCTTACATGGAATCCTCATACAAGACTTTAACGACAAGAAACTGCTCGTAGATATCGACTATTACAACACTTACTTGACAAACGATCAAAACTCCCTATTTACTTCAAAAAACTCATTTACACAACCATTATTAGACCTATCTGGACTTATGGCAAAGAGCTATGGGGCTCCACTAAACCATCGAATTCCTCCCGCAACCAATCCTTGCAATCAAAAATCCTTCGACAAATCCTAGACTCTCCTTACTTTGTTAACAACAAACTCATCCATAGAGACCTGAATATCCTACTCGTTGCAAAAATTGTCCAAAAAAGATACTCCTTCTTTCATTCCAAATTACCCGCCCATACAAACCCGCTTGTCCGTATCGTCTCAACGGCTTCTATTCCCGATAATCCTCCAAGGCGTATGAAAAGACTGTGGCCTCGAGACCTGCTTACCAAATAAACACTGAAGTGCTACCACTGGGCAGATTCTTCTAAAGAGTTTTTCAAGTCAATGTTCTGTAAATAGCTCATTTACTTGTACTGTGTAGAGTTGTATATATCAATAAAAGAATTTTTAAAAAATATGTATAAATATAAAATATATTTATTTTTTAAAATACTTAGCAATTTAAGGCTACGATCAAATTTCAGTTTTCTCGTTTAGTTGGATATCGGATTCTTTCAACTTATATATTTACCTGGTTTTTTAGCAATGTTAATCAAAAGATATGGCTAATTTTTTCGAATCTACAAAATTAAATGTACTTTAGAGGAAGAAATTTTGAAATATCAGCATTTAAGCCCTGTCAGACTATTTCAATCAGAATAAACCTACATGATTTAAATCTCGTTTAATTTTACATCGACATTTTAAATTTTATATTGACGAGTTTAATCAAAATCGTTTGAGCCGTTTTTAAGAAAATCGTAAGAAGGTGCAAAATGCATGGTATAAAGTGGCTCTTCGATGTAAAATTTAACAGAGTTCGATATCATGTAGGTTTCATTTTGATGAAAATGGCCTGACAGGGCTTAAATTCCAGTATTTTTATTTTCGAAAGTTCTTATTTAGTTATTTTGTAGATTCAAACAAATCAAGCATTACATCTTGTTAGCATTGATAACAAACGCGTAAATAGACTTGCTGACCGAAAATGATAGCAAACTAAAGGAGAACAGAGCAAATCAAAAAGGTATTTTTGTGAGGGTAATTTGTTTTTCCCGAACATGAAAATAGTAAGTAACATAAATTTATTATATACCGTTAGAAAGCTAAACATTTTAGAGAACCTGTTATCTTATATTGTAAGTTCTATAAAAGGAAATGAAAATCTAGCTACTATGCCACATGTGACCTCAAAAAAAGAAACGGATAAACAGTGTTTAGATATAATAACATACATTTTTGGCCAATGACCTCTAACAATTTTCAATCCATTTGGCCACTCCGCCTTACGAAAATCTTGCCTACTTGTCCTTAAAGATTCATTATTAAAAATAATAAACCAAAAAGACGCAGAAGACGAATCTTGAGCCACGAGAAAAATATGGCGAGATCTGGACATCACAGAAGAGCACAATCTTCTGGCTGGGGTTTCCCAAATGCGTAAGCTTTCACAGCTATCACATCTCGGAATGTAAATTATGTTTTAGATCGATATAAATTACTCTTCAATGAAGGTTATTATCTGTTTTCTGTAATTGGTAATGCTATGATTATATGTCATTCCGAACGTAATATGCAAGATCACTAAAGTTAAAAGTATAAGTTACGATATTGTAATTGGTTAATGATAGAAGGTATTCATTGATCAAAAGGGAGTAGCGTGGTCTAGTGGATAGAGCGTTAGTCTACTGTTCTCAGGAACCTGGGTTCGAATCCCGGCTGTGGCAGAATATTATTTATTCTGTTGTTTTAGCGATCCTGGGATATGGAGACCCTCCTTGGGCAAACCCAACCTCTATAAAGTGGTACCCGATTTTAGGGAAAAACCTCCATGCACGGTCGTTGGCCGAGAAACAGTACGAATATCTATATGTATTGAACCCAAACCCTTCCTGGGCTGTAGAGCTACCGGTTTCTTTCAAACATATACGTACAATAGTTATCACCTGTTTAAAGAGCTAAAGAAAGATGAACCGTTCAAACAGTAAATTTACGTTTAAGAAAAAAAGGCATTGACAACCTCTCTCCAAGTTCAAATTCTTATTTTTTTTTTGGGTGGGGGAGGGAGAAGGGGGAGGGATAACAAATTTTATTCGTAAAGACGAAAGACGGATTTTTAATTCGGATTTTGGATGGCTTTATTTTTTTTTAGTTGGTCGTTTACAAAGGTTTAAAGTTGAAAACAATTTACCAGAATTAAAATTTTGCTATTCCCACTAATAATAATTTTTATATTACTAGGATTAGATATGTTCATGGCCACACATATATATATTCATCATTCAGGTCTTCGCCCCGTCAAGTCTTTGTCTCCATTCTTCTCTGTCCTGGACCAGAGTCCGCCCAGTAAAATAAGATCGAATTTAACGATTTGTGGGAATTAATTCGGACAACGCTAGAAATCGTTTCGATACCTTTTAATGGTTCTAAATACAAGTAATCTGAGTTTGCACCATTGCAGCTGGTGAGCTTAACTTTTGGCAGCCAAAAAACCTCGAAATTTTTGCACTTTTTTCAATTGTTCACCTACAACTCGAAAACGGTCACTCTTACAGAAAATATGTTTCTTTCCAAAATGAAAGAACGTTAAATTTCCTATAAGTAAGTACCATTAGTTATTGAATTTGGTTTAATGGTATGGCAACAATCCTTCGTTGAATATAGGCAAATTTTACCAACTTTCTTGAAAAACCCCATTCAGTCATTTTCAGACCTCTGTAACTTCTAAACCACTATCCCAATCGTAAAATGTTATAGAATAAAAGTTATAGAGCATCTATTTTAATTGTAAAAGGCTTATTAAAATATAAATTACTTTGATACGATCATTCACTAATCCAGGAAATTCCACTACAGTTGACACTACCTCCTATATCTTTCACTCCTTTACAAATCGCATAAAAAAACGGACACTTACCTAAAAGAAAAGTTATGATTTAATAACTGACATGGCACCCCAACTGATGCCCAAGAAAGCTTCTCGTGTCCCTCACAACATGCAATTATATACTCAAGTCAGCTAATACCGATTGCAGTGAAAATATTCAATCATAAAAATGATACACAAAAAAGACAATAAATAAATAAAAGACACGAAAAAGAAAAAAAATCTTTGACATACGAACCAACACCGACCCACTGACTGCTACTCACGCGGACGGTACAGCAATTTTAACATCACATGATGATCATATACTGGTGTTCCTAACGGTACAAAATCATTTAATGCTCCTACGTAATTGGTACTCTCTTTGGAAAATCCCAATTAAATCATGACAAGTCGAAGCATAAAACGTTCACACTTCGACGAAGTACTTGCCCACCAGTCTTTATCGGAGACAATTAAATTCCTCAGACCAATCCTGTACCTTTCCTAGCGCTAACACACGACCGAAGGATGACTTGGGGCCCACATGGCCAGATGAAATGGCAGATTCTCAGCCACCGACTGAAAGTACTATACTCTCTTCTATCTAATTCATCGAAATTAAAAATTAGACAAAAACTGAATACATAAGGTTCAAACCTGCGGGTGGCCCTAGGAGTTTTTAATGGTAGTAAAAAATCCTTAGTAATGCCGTCCTTCGGAGGGGACGTTAAAAGGTGGTCCCTAGCCTGTGCGATGTCAGGTACTCGTTAAAGATCCCTATCCTAATAAAACCTGGATAGGCAAAATTTAGGACTCCCACTGTGGCATCGTCCGATTAGCCATAGTAGCATAAAGAGACGTTAAACGAATAAACAAATGAATACATACACATAACAACTTAAACCAAAAAGGACTTACGCCTCACAGATTTATGGTTAAAAAAAAAAAAAAGACACAAAAACTGCAATCATTTCATTCAAATGTTTTAAGACTCATAACGACAGTTTCTTGGCACGTAAACAAAAAATAAACTCTACACATGGACTTACATCAACCAACAGTTGACAAACACATACGAATAATAAATATGAACAAACAACCAATGAAATGTTTCCCTATAATATTACTAAGCTGGAAAATAATCCTTCTTTGAAAATATATGTTGAAAAAAGGATAAAACTTTCAAGATATAGATTAATAATTTAATGACAGATTTTAAACAAAAGTCAGTTTAAGTTTTGTTTTTTTTAAATAAAAAATTATACTATTGAAGAATTTCATAGTATGTTCTAGGTTCATTTAAATTTTATTTACAAGTTTATCCTTTTTAAATCAGTAAATATACAGATTAACTGCATTTATTCATTGCTAGTATTACGGGAGAGAGGAAGGTGGGGAAACATTTCATTGGTTGTTTGTTCATATTTATTATTCGTATGTGTTTGTCAACTGTTGGTTGATGAAAGTCCATGTGTAGAGTTTTTTTTTGTTTACGTGCCAAGAAACTGTCGTTATGAGTCTTAAAATGTTTGAATGAAATGATTGCAGTTTTTGTATGTGTCTTTTTTTTTTTTTTTTAACTATAAATCTGTGAGGCGTAAGTCCTTTTTGGTTTAAGTTGTTATGTGTATGTATTCAGTTGTTTATTCGTTTAACGTCTCTTTATGCTAATATGGCTAATCGGACGATGCTACAGTGGGAGTCCTAAATTTTGCCTATCCAGGTTTTATTAGGATAGGGATCTTTAACGAGTACCTGACATCGCACAGGCTAGGGACCACCTTTTAACGTCCCCTCCGAAGGACGGCATAACTAAGGATTTTTTACTCCCATTAAAAACTCCTAGGGCCACACTATAAAGAAAAAAATAATTAAAGTGAGTCTCTTTTCTATTATATTCTATTATCTCGTTAAATGTCTCGCTTTTATTCATTTTCGAGATTTTTTAAAAATTCTTTCTTCACTTTTTAGGTAATGAGTTGTGGGAACAAAAAATACATATCATGTTCATATCTTATTGTTAATTTTTGTTTTGATTTGATATCTACAAAATATCATGAATTAGAAAGATTTTTCCATCACGTGTTTTTGCCCGAGGAGCTGACTTAAAACGATTGCAATACTTAAAGTATTGACCCAAATTATTATTTATTTATGTTTTTATATTCACGAAAGAATAGAGAGCGACTAAAAAATCACGAATATCAAAAAAGTCGAGCGTCAAAATTAATGAAAATAGAACGATTTCAAATGGACTGAGCCATATGTATATATTATTGTTTCTGTGAATCTCCCAATTATAATTTTATGTTTATTATTTATTCAAATTAATTAATTATGTTTATATTACGAAGGTTTTTTCATATTGAAATAGGGAAATAATTTTTAATATTAATTATAATTGAATGAATACAAACATTTTAAAAAATGTCGAATTTACGTCAAAATATTAAAAATAATAAATGTGAATTCCAAATTAACAGAATAATTTTAATTTGATTCTATTGATAATTCATTTGATCATAATGTATTACAATAGATTTAGTTTCTCCAATTTCTTATCGCCTAAAAATGTTTTAGCATACGAGTCCTCAAGACGGATCTGCTTTGCGGGTTAATATAATCATTACTCAACAAGGTAATTTTTTGTACAGAGGTCGCTAGAAAACATATAGAAAAACAGTTCCTTAAAACAAATTGATGATTTTATTCAATAATTATTTTTTTGATTAGAAATTATAAATTATTCATATGGTACAAGAATATAATTTCTAACAAAAACCATTTTTATTTTTTTTTCAATGCGATATTAATACATTTTGTTGATAATACAACAAACATTAAAGATATTAAAATATTCGATCAAAATTAGAGTTTATGAGTTGGTCTCAGAAAATCTGTTACGCGCAACACACAAATTTCAATAACACCTCTGCTGTTAATATTAATTTAATAATTTTTGGATAATTTCTATAATTGGCGATAATTTCTATGGTTGGATTATTTAATCTAAAACACTGTTTTCATCGATATTCAATTTAGTTCCTTGAACATCTTTTCAACCCTAACTATATCTAAAAATTCTTAATGGAGGTAAGCAACTCGTTAAAATTTCAAAATATTTATCCCATATGACCTATTTATAAATATGACCTCAAATGTTCTGAATGTTGCTGATTTTTTCCTAACCATTCCTTCCATGGCTTACTCTATTCTGAATCTAACCCTCTGCTTTCAATCCTTGCTTCCTCTTCCATCCTTCCAAGGCATCTGTTGAAAATGAAGTGAGACGGATCCCAGAAGATGGTGAAATATTGCAAAAATGTGATTTTTTTTAATTAATTCTTTATTTAATAACAGACATTTTTATAGTTCAAGCTGAAGTCCCTGTCCCACTCAGGCAAGCCCGTGTGTGGAAAAAGAGTTCACCTGCGGCAATCCAAAAGAAGTACAATATCAAACAGTAACACAGTGCACAGAAAGAAACAATGCAATACTTAAGCGATATTAAAAAAATAAACTCCAAGAAAACATAAGAGATGGCGAGGAAGCCCACTGACAAAGTGGATCGTCCAAATAGCCCATGTTGTTGGGAACTGTGGGGTTATCGTAAATGTTTTATTTTATCCATATGGTAAGCGCTACAAAGTATATAGTGTAACATAAACGAAGAAAAAATTATGTTTTATATATATATATATATATATATATATATATATATATATATATATATATTTAAATAATATATTTATTGATATTTACAAATGTATAATAAAATACATTTAGTAAATGTGATACAAGATTATACTGTCATGATTCACATGTAGGGATAATACTCATTGGCAGATCTCCAAAAACTATGCTAGCTCTCGGAGCCATCTTCTTTTCTGACGCCTCGGAGGATTGTCAGGGATTGTAGGGGTAGAAAGGTTTAAAACGAGGGAATTAGGGTGGGTGTGGAGTTTGTCCTAAAAGGTATGGTGCCTAGTTCAGGCCTAGTCAGCAACAAAGGGAACATTTAAATTTTTATGGATGAGTTGATTCGAGACAAAATAGAAGCATTGAGGATTTTTCGAAGGATTTTGGATTGTAAGGTTTGGAGACGGCAAGAATTTGATGGTTTAGTAGAGCCCGAAGCTCTACTCTGCAAGCCCATATCGGCCTTATAGTAGTCATGTAGATGAGTCTTTTGTTGTTAAGCGGGAGGGTTTAGCGTTTGTCCAGTAAATGTTGAAGTAGTCGAAAACATTGAGCAGTTTCTTGTCATTTCAGTCTTGTATGAGGTTTTTATAAATTTGAAACCAGACTCAAACTTCCTAAAAGGGATAAACTGTTCTCCGGGTCCCGGGTTTCAAACTCGGCTGAGACAGAATTATTTATTCTGTTATTTCACCCTTGGGACGAATCAGGGGTAAGGAGACTCTCCTGGGGCACACCTATCCTTTAAAAAGTGAACAACCAAAAATTCGAGGGAAAAACATGGCGGCTGAGCCTGATCTGGGTCTGGACGAAAGTTAATGTAGTTATTAAACCTTTTTTCAACTCTAAATTTAATTAAAAGCTCTTAAATTGATTTTAATGAGAGAGGTATGTGAAATTAGTTAAGTTGCGCTTAACCGATTTTTATATTTTATTTATTGTTATACTGCTTCGTCGTAAACTTATGACACCCTACAGTGTCCTTTAACGATATTCCGCTTGTCCCGATTGAATAGATCCGCAATTTAGGGCTCCTGCTTAATAAACGTCTTACATGGCATCCGCATAGAAAACTGAAAATACAAGAAACGGCTCGCCGATTTTGGCTACTTTAATACTTACGAGACTCTAACCTTTCACTTAACTACAAAAGCCTCATTTACATGGCAATCATAAGGCCTGTCTGGACTTCGAATTTGAGCATTTGGGCTCCACTAAACCATAAAACTCTTCCCGTATTCAATTCATACAATCCGAAATCCTTAACGCTCCTTAATTTGTCACGAATAAAATCATGCACAAAGACCTTAATGTTTCATATGTTGTTGATGGTCCGTACCAGGTATCATTTCTTCCATGACAAACTCCACTCCCACTTTAACTCACTAGTTTAAATCCTTGCTTCCTCTTCAAATCCTATCTGAAAATAAGATTAGAAGCCTCGAGACCTTCTGGTTTAGATTACCAATTGGTAGTTTCTCTTCATGCCTTTTTTATGTACTTTATTTAACTGTTAATTTACTAGATGTATTAACCAATTAACATGGCGTATGGCATATAAAACAGGGTATATAAAGGCATACTTCTGAACACGTAGAGAAATTTAAGTATTTAGGTTCAATGATAACAAGGAAAAATGAAATCCAGGAGGAAATAAAGTCCTGGTTAAAGGCTGGAAATGCGTGTTATTATTCAGTTGCTAAATTACTTAGCCCGTGGATTCTGTCTAAAAACTTAAAGACTAGAATTTATAAAACTATTATTCATCAGACGGTCCTTTACGGATGTGAAACGTGGCCGCTTACTCTGAAGGATGAACAACGGCTTAATATTTTCGAAAATTACTGCGTAAAATATTTGGTCCAATGAGAGATGAGGCCACTAGGGAGTTTCGAAGGTTGCACAACGCGGAATTGCGGAGCTTGTGCCCTGTGAATATAATTGAATTGATAGCATCGCGGAAGCTCAAATGGGCGAGTAAAGTTGTTGGATTTTGTGAGGAACAGATCCCGAAAAAGTTGGTATTCGCTGAACCGACTGGTAGGCGTCCGAAAGGTAGTCCGAAGCGTCGATGGGAGGATTGTGTTAAGGCTGATCTCGGGGGCTTGGGCTTGAACGGTGATAATTAGACGAGTCTGTGTATTTGGTATGTGACAGTATTTGGTGGTATCGAACCTTCGGGCTCGGTAAGCCTGTTATTATTATTATAATAACTTATTATTATTATTATTATTTATTAAAATTTAAAACTATATTCGATAATATATCTATTAAATAAGTTGTAAGATAAAAGATGCGATGAGCAACTGCTCATCGGTAGCGCTCCAGTAGGTAATCTAAACTAGAAAGTCTAGATGTCATCTTCTTTTCAGACGCCTAGGAGGATTGTCAGGGATGGAAGAGTAAGCAAGGCGGAGTTTGTTGGTATCTTCTTCGAACCTTCGGGTTCGGTAAGCCTAGAATTATTATTATTATTAACCACTACGGTGGTATCAATAAATAAATTTTTAAAAATCTTATTGTTGACAACATGTGGAGAGGAGGGAACCGTGGTAAGCCTCTCCTTCTTTTCTCTTTACAACGGCATATATTTCTTATGTAGGGACATGAAAGTTTTTTTTTGAAAATCTTAGATATATTGAATCAATAGACGGAAAGCAGGTAATTATATTTAATTAACATTCGACATTGAGGCAGGTGGGGACATTGATCTTGAAGGTCTGAGGTGAGGAGGCGCACTGAATAAATTATCGCAAAATAAGAAAAGCAAACAAGGAGGAGATAATTCGCTGGGAGGTTTTTGGAGGTGAATATTGTGCAAATTGGATCATTATAAATTCCTCTAGCCTCCCGGTGGCCCTGAATTGAAAACGTACGTCAGTCAGCTGTCGAGCCTAGGTATCCGGGTTTTTGTTTCCTCGTCCTTAGAGAGCGTCCCCAAAACATAAATACACATTTTATCTATATTTAACATGTATTATATTTGCATTGCATAAATAACTAGGCTCCGAAACTGGATCGTTTATATCTTTCTTTGTTTAATGAATGAATGAATATAAATTTATTTGATTTCGGGGTAATCCCCATACAAATAGAGCTGGATACATTACGGTATTTCTTTTTAATAACTTCTTTTTTCACACGTTCACGCCGGGGCGAATATCTACTTTTTCCCCGTGAAGCGGGACTGTGTTAGCTACTTACCTTCGTGGGGTGGGGCCACACTGTTGCAAGTTCCAACGTGTTTAATGGGATATTGTTTGATAACTGTTTTGACATACACATATGACTTGAAGGAGTAATTATGTGAATACTTTAAAAAAATTCTAATATTATTAAAAATAATTCTTATATTATTATTTATTATTAAACATAATTCTTATATTATTATAAATAATTCTTATGTTGTATATTGTATTCTTATATATGGGGATAAAAGTATGAAAAGAAGTCACGCACAGCTAAATAAAATACTTTAAGATGAGTAATCAAATGAAATTAACAGATAGTCCTAATAAAAACAGAGTCCTTTGAGGGAGCATGTTAAAAGTTATAAAATATTTAATAAATAAACCTTTATGCTTGTTAATTCCTACAACATTTAATGTTGAGAAAAAAAATATAAACGTATTTTCTAAAAACAAGTGCCTCGCCTGTGATGCACGTCGCCCCACGGGATAGTTAAGCGTGACCCACCAGTGAGATCACCCCAGCGTGAACGTGTTAAATCAAAATACAGACATTTTACAGTGCAAGTTTAATCACTATCCCACTTAGGCAACATCGTGTGTGGGAAAGGAGTTCACCTGCGGCAATTCAATAAAAGTACAATAACAAACAGTAACAGTATATAGTATGATACAATACAATACTTAAACATTACAGAATAAGGCACAATTTTTTTATAAAGCTATAGTAACACACAACAATATAATACAGTAAGAAACAATATAATACTTAAAGAATATAAGAATACAATTACAAAGAAACAGTAACACAGTACACAGTAAGAAGCAGTAATTGACTAAGCTAAAAAGCTTTTCCTATCTTTGACTTTAACTGAATTAAACCCATAGTCAGTTTCTAATTGGCAGTGACTTCTATTCGGCTCTCCAGAAAATCCAAAATTTTCAACATTCAGTAAATCAATTAATATTTTACATTTCGAATTTAATATTTAAAACAAAAAGAACGATTATATTTCTCTGGGTGCCAAGCCACGTAGGAATTACAGGGAATGAACTGGCTGACACGTGCGCCAAAGAAGCAAGTTCCATCTTTCCTATTCCCAACGTCAAGACGGTACGGACTGACTTCAACTCAGCCATACTGAAGCAATGCAAAAAGCATGGTGCACCTTTTGGTCTAAGGTTCCGGAGTTAAAGCCAACCTTCGGAGTTTCGCGATCACTACCCCAGATACTTGGACACCGCAGGGAGCAATCAATAATAACACTGTTGAGGATTGGACACACCAGACTGACACATGGGCACCTGCTTGAAGAGAAACCTCCGCCGAGATGCCTGCGCTGTGACTTAGAGCTAACTGTGGAACACATCCTGATGGAATGCCCACTGTATAGTTCAGGCAGAACATGGCCTCTTCTGCAAAGTTATAAGGAAACAATGGACCAAATGAATCAAGAAAATTTGTTCATTTTTCTGATTAAAAAAAATTGTACTCATCTCTATAAATAATTTATGATCACGGTGCCTCTAACCTTTGTAGTTGAACATGGCACCTAAAACTGTAATAAAATAAATATAGAAATTCAATTTAATTAATTCTTTCTACGCATTTTTTTCTCTATCTGTATTTTAAAATTCTTTAATCGATTTTAAAAACAGAGGTAAGTGAAAGACGTGTTTTAAAGACAGATTTTTTTTTCTGTCATTTTTATATCTGTTTATTTAATGTTTCTGTTATCTTGAGCCTATTGAGAGTAGTTTGCATAAAAGTTTTAGTCTTTATTCTCTCGTACTCCTAATTTCTCATATAAGTACATTTGGTGCTATTGCCAGATTCCCTGTAGAAAACCCGCTATGAGGGTAGAGGACCCTCCAGGCAAATCGCTTCTAGTATAAACACAGCCTAAGAGATAAAAAAAATATAGGGCACAGCTGTCGAATTAAATCAGCTTATTGATAAGTTTTCACTTATCAATAATTAAGTACATAGTCACATAGAAATCTATGTCGTAGATCGATCAAAGAATAAATCTATATCATCTATGTAAAGGCATTAATATGTTTTCTAGGTAATTAGATTATAAAATAGGTAATATTCTAATATTAAAAAGGAAAACAAACACATGTGAAGCAACTATCATTAAGCAATACCAAAACACAAGATATCAATCTCAATAATAGCCTGTACAATATTGACAAAAATATTTAATGCCCTAAAAAAAAATCAAATCCTGTTTAATTTACAAACATTTATTGTATTTAGGAATTAAATATTCAGATGAAAGAAGATGTGTTACAAAAAGATTTACGATTGAGAATGTAATCTGAGATTTATGACTTTGATTTGATTAATCCTCAAGACACACCAAACTCTCAAGGCTGGAATTATTCAGATATTCAGAGAAAAACTGCTTTTTTTTTATAATGACTTTTTAATATTTTTTACGAAAGGTTTTATATGATGCGCATTTGATCCTTCTCTAGAAAAAATATGATTTGAAGTGTTCTATTTACATTCTATGAATTGATATCCACTAGAAGATGCGTGTTGAGTGGTTTACTAAAAAACAGCGTGTGGCAAGGCCAGGGTAGATAACATCCGTCTAAGTCTTAATTCTTCTAAAAGCCTAAGCAAATGGAATATATATATTCAATCGATTTTTTAATAAATACAATTTTTATTATCCTGGGACATGTCCCTTTAGAATAAAATATACAGAATGCGCAAAAAGTGCTTTGGAGTCTAAGATCATATTAAATGCATATAAACAACTTAATTATTACTTATATAAAATAGGCATATTTAAATGATAAGAAAACAACAAAAATAAAAAAGCTTATTTACAATTTTATTGAGCCTGGGAATTTGTGTAATATTAAGTGTATAATATGCGTATAATAATATAATATGCGTATATAATATAGTATATTAAGTGATTAAATATGCGGGATTTGAAGGTAGAAAGAGAATTGAAGTGACGGATGGAAGGAGGAATGGAATTCCATAGGATTGTGGATCGAATGAGAAAGGATCTGTCAAAATGTGCAGTTCGGTGGGCCGTACTGTATAAATCTGAAGGTCTGGAGCGTGTACAACGAGGATCGACAGAGGATTTGAATTGTGGGAGGTCAAAAATGTATAATGGACGGCGGGATTGGATAACTTGGTGAAGGAATAACGCAAGGAAATACTTGCGACGATTGGAAGGGTAAAGCCACTTCACCTCGCCATAAAATTGGGATACGGAAGTGTACCTAGGGACCCCGAAGATGAATCGAACAGAGCAATTAATTAAGCGTTTAATTTTTACCTCGAGATCCCCAGAAACACCACCGTATACCGTACTGCAATAGTCGAAGTGGAGAAATATTAGAGAGGTAACGAGGAGTTTTCGGGCTTCATGCAGGAATAGGAGACAGAGGGAATACAGTCGCGTTAAGGTTGAAAAGGTACGAAGGGAGGTTTCGGAAATATGATTTTTGAAGGATAGAGATTGGTCGAAGGTTACTCCCAGATTTTTGACAGTCGGGTGGAACTTTATAGGATTACTATTTAGGTACAGGGTTGGGATATGTGGAACAGTTTTCAGGAGGTGATGGAATCCTATTACAATTTCTTTTGTTTTATTTTATTTTTATATTTCAATTCTTCAATTATACTTGCTTTCGTCAAACATTTAAATGGACATACGTTGAAAACATTTAAAACTTTCTACAAAACACACATTGGCTGCAACATTACTACAGTCATAGTCCACCCAGACGCAGATTGGGAAAAAAAATTGTATTTAGTTTCAGAAAGTCTACACACTTTGATCTTTGAAAAAATATCTTTGTTCATTTATCATTATGGAATTTCCTTAATTAGTTAAGGTGAAAAAAATGCATTCCTCGGATCTCTTTAAAATAATTTGTTTTAAGAACTAATTTTCTAACACTAAATTAAATTTATCATTTTTATTTTATATTGAGGCATCAAAGTTGAAATGAATGAGTTCTATAGAGGTTCCTGCATATATAATTGCCTTTTTAACAATATCATCAATTCTATTTAGTAACCTTAATTGAGACAAAATATACATAAAGTTTTATTATTTGTCATCTATGTATTCCATTGAAAATTTAAAAAAAATTGTAGTCATAGAACATTCATTCAAAAAATATTATTTTTTTAAGTTAAATATTTTGTCTTTTAATTAATAATTTCTTTATTAAAAAAAATCAAAATTATTTCCGTGTAAATAATTGAGTATTATACAAAATACCTTTTAAAAATTTTTAATGAAAACCGTTTGTAGATAGATATTGTAGGTCTTTATCAGGGCGACTCATGAACAGTTGGAGAATAGTATAGATATGTATATATTTAGTAGAATATACAGATGTCATGAGCTATAACGATCTAGGGTTCCCCGAGTCAAAATCACCAAGTTTCGCAAAAAGTTTATTAAAATGAACTTATAATATTTTTCAAATTAAAGTATATATAATAGTTTTTAAATTGATTATAAAAGTCGAGGTAAGTGAAAGTAATGTGTTGCCCGCACCAGATTTTTTATTTCTAGGAAATGTAAAGTTTTTGAGTTATTACAAAAAAAAAATTGTGAAAGGTTTTAGAAATTTGTTTTTTCAACTACTTTAAGAGACATTTATATTATTCAGCTTCATCGCACATGTATGCGAACCTCCGGGCTATAATTTCAGCTTCACTACATAGCCATTTTTAAAATACTGCGATGACCAGAAAAGTGGTAGAATTGGTACTTTTATTTTTAAATAAAGGTAAGAGAGAGTGTAAATGTAGTTGTAATACGTAGATTGTTATAAGGCCGGTAATATCGGTTGTTGATACCAAAAAACTCTCCGACTCCCCAACCCCCGCGAAGTGGACAGAAATCCCAAGACAGCCTCAATAAAGGGCCGAGTGTGCCACTCTACCCCAAATCTACGCATTCTTTCCAACTCCACTTCTTCATCTCCCTTCTTCGGCTGGAATTCCAATTCTATCTCCTCTCCCGGGGCAGCTAAATCAGATTCCTGAGGGAGTCTCCGTGCCCTTTCATATGCAGCGGGTCTTTGAAGAGTACGCAGGAAGAGGGGAGGGTGCAGCGGGTCGGAAAGTTATTAAGAAATCGAGTTTCATAAATATATTCCTTAAAAGAAGAGAGAGATTGCTTTTAACAGGGAATAATCTATTGGGTTGTAGATGCGTTTTCTACTGATGATTTCAATAAAAGCTTCAGATTCTTGTAAATATTTTTACAATGTCGTTTCTGCGATATCCCGTGTCGTAGAGTGAGGGTTGTCTGTGACCAATACTTGAATTTGGCCATCATCAACAGTTAAGACCTCGGTCGTCTTTCCGTCTACCAAGTCAAAATGTCTGGTTCTGAATCGAGGAAAGCTCTTACATACACACTATACATTTTATTAACTTTAATAAAATGTAAAATATAAACTTGGGTGGTTGTACATAACAATTCTATACCGAGATCACGTTCGGCCACCAGATTTTTCCCCAATATTTGGGTACCGACTTTATAGAGGCTGGGTGTGCCCCAGGAGGGTTTCCATACCCCAGGATATCCTGACGGCTGAAATAAAAGAATAAATAATAATCTGCTATAGCCGGGATTTCAACCCAGGACCCGGAGAACAGTAGACTAGAGCTCTATCCACTAGGTCACGCCGCTCCATTTGACATAATATTTATACATAATATAATAATACAATTAAGAGATTTATTTAATCTGTTTGTTGTTTTATTTATCTTGATTCATTGTTTTTGAAACAGTCATTCGTGCCTGAAAATCAATTAATATGAAATCAAACAATCACTCTTCAAACCAGAATTAAGTATTAGTTTATTACACTTTTTTGTACAAGGCCTTTGTTTAGTTTGATTAGGCGGAATTCAAAACGATGATGTTATTACATAAACAGGTCTACTTTTTGAAATATAATCGCACAACCTTGAATCTCTATCTACTAAAACAACATTATAGTACACATTTCAAAAGAAACACTTCCTTAAACTTTGAGGAAAAAAAATTGTCCAAAATATTATCCCAATCTAGAATATGTTTCGCAACTCACTATTAGAACAAAACAAGGCCGAATCGGTTGCGATAGAGATCTCGCCGTGCCAAAATTAACAAGAGACCTTCTCCTTATCAGCTACTGTCTTGAGAGCAAAATAAATATTAAAAAAAAAAAAAAGATCTAGTTTAAAGGAGATATTAGGGTAGATTAATGTCCTTGGTTTAAATTTAGAAGGCACTTCGAACAATGAGGATATTTCAACCTGTGCCTCGACAGCCAATGGGACTTGGATGCCGTACTGTTCCTAGGCCAACGGCCGAACATTAAGGTGTAAATACCAGGTTTTACTTGTTTTGAATCCTCAAATAAGTTTCTCAGTGATTTTATTATCCTTTCTAATCAGAACATTAATCATAGTGATAAGTTACAGCATTAATCAATATTTACAGAAAAAAAAAATTATTAAATGATAACTTAGATTCCGAAATTGCATCCATAGGACTCCAAACGCACTTTTTTGAAATTGAACACTAGTATAACAACTGGAGAATCAAAGTCAATCAATCCAAATGTCACCTTCACCCTTCGAAGACAATCCTGTTCTCTTTAACTCCATTCCACTCCCCCGGTATCTTGGCATCCTTCTAGACAAAAGACTAATTTGGAACCCGCATACTAGACTTAAACGACAAGAACTTAATCAACGATTCGATCAATTATACAGACTACTGCACAGAAACTCTAAACTATCTATAGAAAACAAACTGCTAATATACAAGACAGTACCTATCTGGTTATACGGACTTGAGCTGTGGGGGACAGCTAGATTTTCTAACATCAAACGCATTCAATCCTTTCAATCCAAAGTCCTTCGAACAATAGTTAATGCACCTTATTATGTCACCAGCCATACCTTACACCGCGACCTGTATATTCCATTTATTTTAGACCTTATTCCATCAAAATTCTCTAAATTCTATGA
The DNA here is from genome assembly GCA_023052935.1 of Piezodorus guildinii. NCBI lineage: Eukaryota > Metazoa > Arthropoda > Insecta > Hemiptera > Pentatomidae > Piezodorus > Piezodorus guildinii. Next base: position 93,420,727 of record CM041294.1, read on the forward strand.
GAACGTTATCCATCCCCCTAATCCCATAGCTCGATCCTTATCCAGCTCCACAAATCCTTACCATCCTCCTAGAAGGTTGAAACGTCAGTGGCCTCGAGACCTCTTGTAAATTGTATATTGGAGTTCAAGCATTGGCTATATTCTCCACTCACGTGCTGTATGCTTGAGAATTGTATATAGGTATGAGTGACTTTTGTACATATTCTTATTGATTCTTTATTGTATATATGTATATTGTATTATTATTTTATAAGTTTATTGTTTTGTATATATTGTGTGAATGTTGTACTTTATCACTATTTAAAATGTTCTAATTTGGACTGGTTGTAATATTACTCAATAAAGAATTGTTTCTGAAAAAAAATAAAAATAAATCATAATACAATATATATTCCATAAAGAACCAATAAAATATGTAAAAAGTTGAAAAAAAATTAACGCTTAAAAACCACTCATACCTATACAGAGTATATCATAAATGTCTCGTCTTATTGTGGGAACAGATACAAGACCTAAAGTGGAACAAAAAAATCTGGTGCGGGCAACACACGACTTTCAGTTACCTCCATTTTTAAAATCAATGAAAGAATTTTCAAAAACAGTTAGAGATAAAAATACGTGAAACTATTAAGGAATTAATTAAATTGAATTTATATAGAAACATGTGTTTTATTAAAAAATCTATTATATTATTATCTAAAATAATCAGTTAGTTTTATGTTCATTCATCTTTGATTTTTTTTTTGTTTATTCGTTACTTGGGTTCTACGTATCTTGAAATCATAGCTCTCGAATTTTGAAGGGCGTTATTTTTTATTTAATTTTTTTATAATTAAAATAATAAACCAAACACAGTGAAATTGTGAGAAAATCAATTAGAGATTAACCAGGCAAACATTCCTGTATATGTTTTTGGTTCATTTTTGTTCAACGATTCTTAAACGAAATATTTCCAACCGATATAAATACTAAAACAGTATTCTCAGTCTTAAGATGTCATAGTTCTATATAGGACAAGATTTTGTTTCATTTGACATGAATACGAGAACAATAAATTGTACGAAATTCGCTAAAAAAATTCTCCAAATTGTATTTTAAAGGTAGAAAAAGTAGGATATAGGGAACTCTGTGACTACCTATAGAGCGAAGAGACCTTGCTACAGCTGTTGGCTAAGAGAACGCCGGCCAGGACTTGGAAACATAAACTTTCCCTCAGTAATACTTTCACTAAAGCCCTGATACAGAACCTTCAGTAAATACCCAGGCTCTGGCGCAACCTTCAAGGCCCCCTGCAATATACCTCTAGCTAGATCTACCAGCTTATGGCTATCTAATATATATTAACACTTGTAGCAATGAGTTGCTAGTGTGTGTATGTATATATATATATATATATATATATATAATAGAGAGAGAGAGAGAGAGAGAGTTTCAAAATTGCACGGCACTATTTTAGGTATTTGCCCACTAATACAAAGTAAACAAAAAAGTTCATTTTAACACATATATCAAAATCATTTATTAAACATACATCAAAGGTTAAAGATTTATTATTCATTTGCTACATTAACACTGACTGTGCAAAGTTTAACGTGTTTAATACTAAATAACAGGTTTTAATCACCTGATTAACAAATGAACGATAAGCAATGACAGTAGTTGCTCATCTGTCTGTCTATTTCTGTGCGTTTTATCATCATTTGTCTAGTTCTATTTTGCTTTAGTGTGATTGAACATTGTGACACAGTTCAATTTATGAATATCATGGGAGACACCATTAATTTATTTACTTTTGGTAACGGTGCTTGCTGCTGCTGTTCCAAGATATGGTGAAAAATTTCCTAACCGAAGAACTGCAAAAGTGAATATATTTATGGTGTCTCCCATGATAATCCACTGTGCGCACATTAACGGATTTGCGAATAGTAATAACAAATAAATAAATTCCTACATGACATAAGTGGACTTATAAAATAATACGATCCATTGCACTTAATTATTTTTTTTTAGACAGAAAATTAAATTTTCTGTAGTTAAATAATCAACAAATCTTTCCTGAAGTATTAGAGTACAGTGTAGACGTATGGAAAAATGTTAATATAAGTTGTAATGAGGGAGGTTATGGTAGCTTAGTGTTGCCACCTTATAGTATCGAACAAGTTATATTCTTCCGTACAGTAAGCAAGGTTTTAGAAAAAATATAGCGTTCCAAATCGTACGTAATTCTGTTTTCTTATACATTTATTGGGAGTCCTAAATTTTGCTTATGCAGGTTTAATTGTGATAAGAGTCTTTAACGAGTACCTGACATCGCCAAGGCACTGGACCACCTTTTTACGTTCCCTCCGAAGGGCAGCAAAACTACAGATTTGTTTAGTCCCATTAAAAAATCCTAGGACCACCTGCGGGTATGAACCCGGGACCTTGGGCATAGAAGCCTGTCATGCTAGCTACTACAAAAGAGATGATCCCCAATATAAGTAAACTATTAAAATAAAATTAAAGAATAACAAATTGCAAATATGTTCTTCTTTACATAGGTTGATTAATTTGTATGTAATCAAGTCAACAAAAAAATATTCGTGAAATATGAGTAGTAATATAGACATATAATATACCGATGATAAACGCAAGATTTTAGAAAAGTTAATATGCAATGAAAGAAATCGTACAAGTTAATAGGATGTTCTTATAAGCGCATAAACTCGTGAACATATGTTATTTGTAATGTTATGATGATTGAATGTTGCCACCGTACAGTATCGTACAGTTTATATCCTCCTAAAGACTACTTAAGATTTTAGAAAAAATACTACGCACAAAATCGTAAGAGAACTATGACAAAGATTTAAATGATTTCGAATTTGAAAGATGGTCCAATGTACACTAAATTAAACTCTAAAATGTATTTTGAATAGTTCATTTGACTATAAAATAGTAATTAACCAAATGAAATAGAACCAATTAACATAACAAACAAATTAACTAAACCGATTTTTACTTATTGACCAATTTATGGTTCTCATTTATTTAGACGATTAAATATAATAATTACGTAATTTTAACGATTAAAAAAAATATACATATTTAAATACAAAAAATAAGATAACCTTTAAGAATGTTACTAATGCTTTATAATTCCAAGGCTAGAGCAGTCCCTTTCAAATACCGAGAGAGTTGGAAAGGAATGGTAATCTAAATTTTAACGTGCTAATTTATTACCAAACCAAATAATGTATACTACACCCTCGGCAATTTATTTACGTTCTGAAGATGAATTAATTTTTTATAGAAAATGATTAGATTGTAAAAAAAAGTTTGTGGTGTTTTTCAATATTTCAATGCAATCCTCACTGGGTTTATAAAATCATGTTTGATTGGTCAATAATGTTTATATATTTTAAAAAAGGTTTGGTTAAGGTGCTTCATGTGTATTCATCAGTTTCAAACGAGATTCCTTATCTTTAAGTGGTATTTTGCTTGCTTTGGGCATTTAGTTTGGTTTACAAGTAAAAAAATCTGGTGCGGGCAACACCCGACTTTCACTTACCTCCATTTTTAAAATCAATGAAAGAATTTTCAAATACACTTAAAGATAAAAACACGTGAAACTATGAAAGAATCAATTAGTTTTATCGGCTTTTCATCACTCTTTATTAACTTTTAAAAGCTTTTGTGTATTAGATAATATTTTTTTTCAAAAACCTTTAGCTTCCAACGGTATATTATAAGTGTATATCACTGTTGCTATGTTCAAAATAAAAAAAAAATACATTAAAAACATATTTTTCCAGTTTTCTCCTTTAGTTGTTTTTTAAATTCGCACAATATTTAACAGTTGTTTATCAATGCTAACAAGATAATTTTGTTATTTTTAGAGAATCTACAAAATTAAAGGTACTTTAGGGGAAGAAAATTTAAAATATCGGCATTTAAGCCCTGTCAGACCATTTTAATCAATATGAAACCTACATACATGACGTTTAAGCCTATTAAATTTTACATCGATATAGCGAGTTTAATCAAACTCGTCGGAACCGTTTCCGAGAAAATCGAAAAAAGGTGCAAAATGCATGGTATAAAGTGGCTCTTCTGGTAAGCTAATTTTCATGAAAAAGGTTTTGTAACGTCTCGGGCGTATATTTGTCTGAAATATAAAATTTCAGTTTCATAGGACCGTTTTTGCCCGGGAGTTACCACACACACACACACACACACACACAGACCTTTTTGCGGGACTTAGTTATTTGGACTCAGGGAACCCTAAAATGTGTATTTCCGTTGAAAAATGGAATTCGAAAATTTTCAAGATCGCAATACTTTCCCTTACTATATATAGTTTTTTTAAGGTTTTCTTTTTTTTTTTTTTTTTTTTTTTGTTAAAAACGAGATATCACTCTTTTCTAACAGAGTTATCATTATTAATATTCTGATTCATTTGATCACGGTTTTTCTTTTGACCTCATAATACGAATCAAACGACGCTAACCTGCCACACAAAAGTGGGTGGGAAGCCGCGGCACACGTGTGTGACATTATGTCGATGAGTATTAGACCTACGAATTTCTATTACTACTCAAATTAAAAACAATTTTAAGTCGCATAAAGTAGTATATAACCATTATATTGTTAGGAACAGCCGTTTCCATGATATCAACCAAATGAATGACAAAAATAAGAAGTTTCTCGGTTTCCGTTTTGTTGTAAGAACCATATATCTATAACTATTAGTCATAGTGACGTGTTTTATAACTCAAATTAAAGGTGATTTAATGTTTTATATTAATTGTTATAACAATTATCCTCATAGGATGAGCGGTTTCGATGATAGTAGCCATAATAGTTAGAAAAGAGTGATATCTCGTCTTCCTCAAAAATATTTGTTTTTGAAATATCTCTATAACGATGGATATTGATCATACAAATGTCTTTTACCACTCAATTTATACCTTATTAAATAAGGGTGATTTATTTCATAACGATTATCCTCATAGGATAAGCCGTTTCCATATTAGTAACTATAATTATGTTAGGAAAGAGTGATATCTCGTTTTCCGAAATTTTTTTTATGTAATACCTTTATATCGTTGAATATTGAGCATACAAATGTCTTTTACCGCTCAAATGAAAGCTTATTCAATACTTGATTAAAAAAGCTTAAATTTTGAATAATTTTCGGGTATCCACTTTGCCACAGGAAGGTCTCCCTATCCTTGCGTAGCCCAATAACTGAAATAATTATCCTTCCTCAGTCGGGTTTGAACTCGGTACCCGGAAAACAGACGTCTACAGCTCTACCCACAAGACCATTCCATTACGTTTTCACTTCTTAATAAACCCGGACTAATTGTGGCTAAATATGGAACTAAGAGTTGCGTAAGTTAACAAGATAAAGACGACGCGAACATTCCCAGGGGTACCAACTTTCTTTTCTAATTTATGAGGAAAAGTGTGAAGGGACAAAACTGCCCCGAGGGAGCCACTAACTTTCCATTCTAAACTCCAGAAGGGCCACGTGTACTATACTGTAATGCAATGGAATCTATTCGGTAATCGTTCAGTTTATGTAATACTTATATATATATATATATATATATATATATATACACACACACACACACACAGATATATATATATATAATAACCATCGACCATCGACCGATTAGCGACCTGGACTTTGCTTTGCACGGGTGCAATTTAAATATATATTTTCACCGGAAACAACACCTTTTAGGCTTTAACGATAATATATCCGACATTCAATAATGAAATGTTTTTTGATAACTTATAAAATTAAAAAAAAAAATCTGGTGCGGACAACCACAACTTTCACTTACCTTAACTGTTAAAAGCAATTTAAAAACTTCAATATAAAAAATATTTTAATTTGATTTTAATAAAACGTTTCTTCATTTACGTTGGAAACATTTGATTTAGATTAAATAATATAACTGTATTAAATTGTTAATCAGGAATAATTTTATTCCCTATTCATCATTTTATATTACCTTTTACAAATTTCTGTATAAAAGTACTATGGACCAAGAAATTTTGAAATATCGTCATTTACGACCTTCAGACTATTCATCAGAATGAAACCTACATGATATTGAAGCTCGTCCAAATTTACACCGATATAGCGAGTTTTATTAAAACCGTTAGAACCATTTTCGAGAAAATCGTAAATAGGAGCAAAATGTATGGTATAAAGTGGCTCTTCTGGTTAGCCGATTTTGATGAATATGTTGCTGTAACATCTGGGGCGTATAGTTGTCTCAAATATGAAATATCAGTTTCATTGGAATTTTCGTTTACGCGCAGGACTTACCACAAACACAGACACACACACACATACGGTCACATACACACACACACACACAGACCTTTTTGCGAGACCTGGTCATTTGGACTCAGGGGATCCTAAAATGTATATTTCCGTTGAAAACTGGAATTCGAAAATTTTCACGATCGCAATACTTTTCATTACTATATATTCCATTTCAAGGTAAGTGAAATTAAAAGATCTATTATAATTTATCTAAAATAATCAGTTAGTTTTATCGGCTTGTCATCAATCTTAATTAACTTTTACAAGCTTATGTATAAGATAATATTTTTTCTAAAATCTTTAGCTTTCCAACGGTATATTATACATCTATTGTATAGTACTGTTCTATGTTCAAAAACGAAAAATCCCAAAGAAAAGATATATTTGCAGTTTTCTTCTTCGGTTATGTATCGAATTCGTTCAACTAATACAGTTACCTGTTTTTTATCGTTCACAACAAGATTATATAATATTTTTTTAGCGTCTACAAAATTAAATGTACTTTAGAGTAAGAAAATTTGAAATATCGGCATTTAAGCACTGTCAAGCTATTTCAATCAGAATGAAGCCCGATCAGATTTAACATCTATAAAGGGAGTTTAATAAAAATCGTTAAAGCATACTGATCAAAATGGTCTTAAATATTTTTCTCTGCCGTATATTAGTTTAATTTAACGTCCCTTTATGCTACTGTGGCTTATCGCACGATAATACAATGGGAGTCCTAGATTTTGCCTATCCAGGTTTTATTAGGATAGGGATCTTTAACGAGTACCTGACGGGGTCACCTATAGCGTAGTTGCAGCATAACAGCTTTCTATGCCAAAGGTCGTGGGTTCAAACCTGCGGGTGGCCCTAGAATTTTTTAATGGGAGTAAAAAATCCTTAGTTATGCCGTCCTTCGGAGGGGACGTTAAAAGGTGGCCCCGAGCCTATGCGATATCAGGTACTCGTTAAAGATCCCTATCCTAACAAAACCTGGATAGGCAAAATTTAAGACTCCCATTGTAGCAGCGTCCGATTAGCCATAGTATCATAAAGTGACGTTAAACGAATAAACAAAGAAACAACGAGTACCGGACATCGCACAGGCTGTGGACCACCTTTTGACGGCCCTCCGAGAGACGACATAACTAAGGATTTTTTACTCCTATTAAAACATCCGTAAGCCCCCTGCGGGTTCGAACCTAGGACCTTGGTCATAGGAGGCTGTTATGCTAACCACCATGCTACAGGTAACCCCGCCTTGTATTAGTTTTTAACACTTGAGAAGCAATTTGAGATAGATTGATAATAAAAAAGAATGTTTTTCCTGTTGATTTGATTGAATACTTTCTACGCAATAGGGAATATTTTTTTATAGTTCCGTCCAGCCCGGTATTGAAAGGAGATCGTTTAAACTTCGATTACGGCAGGATAAGGCAGAGGTTTGTAATCTCGACTGAGAGGTTTCGTCACCGGCGGACCCCAAGTGAAAGAGAAATGAACAATTTCGCTGTTAGGTAAGAGGCTGGGGAGACATCTGCCCTCCTGACCTAGAATCCCTTCACTCTCACTTTCTCGCCCCACCTCAGGCTCTTGCTTCATCCTCCACCACTCTGCGCTGAGGAGGTGGTAGGGGCAGCCCAAGGAGTCTGGCCCAGAAATATTGTTGGTCTCAAGGTCGCGCCAGCGGGGTACCATGTGGGGTACGACTGTGAAGCGTATGCGGTTCGAAAAGAAATATTCGAGTAAAGGAGAGTTTAATTCTTGTGAATGCTAGACTGCTCTATGGAAGATGATACGTTCTTGCCTTTGCGATAATTTTTTTTTTTTTTTATTTTATTAATTTATTGAAAATTACAACTGCATTAGTCAATACATCAAGTAAATTGGCTCATAATAGAGATAATATACATGAAAAGACATGAAGATAATATGTCCATTGCCAACACTCCACCAGGTAATCAAACCTGCTACACAGAACTATTTTTGTTTTGTTTTGGAAACAAATTTATTCAAATCATATAAATGTGATATAATAAACTGACATGAAATACATGTAGAGACCCTACCCAATCACAGCACTAAAAATATTCTAAACTAGAAGGTCTCGGAGGTATCATCTTTTCAGACGCCTCGGAGGATTGTCAGGTATGGAAGAGGAAGAAAGGACTAAAACTAGTGGGTTAATATGGGAGTGGAGTTTGTCGTGGAAGGAATGATACCTCGTACGGTCCAAATCAGCAACGTACGGGACTTAAAGATCTTTATGGATGAGTTTGTTGGTGACAAAAAAAAGAGCATTGAGGATTTTTCGAAGGATTTTTGATTCTAAGGATTGAATACGGGGAGAATTTGATGGTTTATTTGAGCCCCAAAGCTCAACTCCGTACAAGAAGAAATATATGTGCCACCCAACCCAATACAACCCATGAAAGACCCTTCACTAAAAACTAAATGATTATTTTAGATAATAATATAAAAGATTTTTCAATAAAACACGTGTTTCTATACAAATTCAAATTAATTAATTCTCTATTAGTTTCATTCGGCTTTTCATCACTCTTTATTAACGTTTACAAGCTTGTGTATACGATAATATTTTTTCTAAACACTTTAGCTTTCCAACGTATATTATATTGAATATGTATATTACTGTTATGATGTTCAAAAACGAAAAAATTGTATTAAAAAAATATGTTTGCACTTTTCTCCTGTAGTTGTTTATCAAATTCACTCAACTTGCATATTTAGTGGTTACTAATCAAAGCTAACAATATTATATGCCTAATTTTTTAAAATCTACAAAATTAAAGGTACTTTGAAGGAAGACAATTTAAAATATCGGCATTTAAGCCCTGTCAGCCTATTTTAATTATAATGAAACTTACATGATATTAAAGCCCATTAAATTTTACATCGATGTAAAGAGTTGAATCAAAATCGTTTGTGCTGTTTATGAGAAAATCGTAAAAAGGTGCAAAATACATGGTATCAAGTGGCTCTTCTGGTTAACAGATTTTTATTAAAAAGTTTCTGCTTGGACGTAAGTTGTCTTAAATATGAAATTTCAGTTTCATAGTACTTTTCGTTTTCGCCCAGGAGCCATCACACACACATACACACAGACCCTGTAGCGGGACTTGGTCATTTGGACTCAGGTGATCCTAAAACGTCTATTTCCAGTGAAAACTGGAATTCGAAAATTTTTACGATCGCAATACTTTTCCATACTATAATTTTCATATTTCGGTAAGTGAAAGTAAAAACTTGCTGGACAGGTACAACAGAGGTTATTAAGGATTAGATAGGTAATTAATATGTCCGAGGCGGTAATAATACTTTTTTTTTAACCACGAGAGGCCATGCAGGCCCTATACCTTGCGTGTAGTCTTCTATAGCTCGATATGTTAAAAGGTAGGGTAACAAATCTTAAGCCTGTTTTGTGAGCTGCTACCAGTTGTCTTACGGACCTCTTACCCGTGGGAAGAGGCTGTGTGTGAATCCCCAGAAAGTCCTCCGGGACTGGGACTCGAACTCACAACCTTTCAAACAATCATGAATGGTAATAGATCTCTGATTTTGGGAGGATGGAGGATCCAGGAATGTATTAAACTACCTTGTACTTGAATATTAACAATAGCCTTAAACCATATTATCAAATGCACTGTTTCCTATCATTCAAATATTTGCACAATTAAGTCTTTCCTGGAAATACATTATCAACGTTACGTTTAACATCATATACTATTATTTCAAGCCAGGCAGTGCTGCTAAAACAGGTCCTCTCTAATCAATAAATGGAATTATTTGTTTGCTTTATTATATATTTATCTGTATTAAAAAATATATAAATCAATAAATGGGATTATTTGTTTGCTTTATTATATATTTATCTGTATTAAAAAATATATATTTATATAATTATTATATCATTTAGATATTGTTATTTCTTTATTTTGTTATGAGTTTTATTGTAATTTATTATTACTGAATGTGCCTAGAGGTGATAACGTAATAAATTAGTATCTTGTTACCTCTATTATTGAAATATGTTTTGTAATTCATATAGTAATGAAGCTAGGTATATGAAATACAGGAAATAAAGTTATACAAATTCATTCATAGTACTTGAATGCCAGAGTATTTTAAGTGCAAAACGAACTAAATAAAGAATGGGAATCACATGGTCTGTTGTCTAAAACGTACTGATCTACTTTAGAGAACTTGATTTAGATGGCACTAACACTGGAGATTACCACTCGGTAGAAAGAACGACGGATGTGTAAGAGAAACTCCCAAAGATCTTTTGCAAGACGAGATAAGAACCAATCAGATGAAAGATATTAGGACACCCAGCACTCCAGCTTTGCAGGATTAATATTTCCAAAGGTACATTATATAAAATTAGCGCTGATAACCTTTATATAATGAAGAAGGGACGCTGATGGCTCGGCGAGCCCAGTCACGAAGCCCGAACCTCTTGGACAATCCCTTCGCCACGAAGGTGGGAGGTGGCAAGACTTTCACTCTCACCGCCAGTCTAGATATTAGCATACAAGGCCCGCCGGAAGTTACGTCCAAAGCGAGAGTCTTTGCGTAACCCAAGTCTGCGGGGTCCAAGGGACGAGGGAGGATGTGGACGAACGGTCGGGGTAGTAGGGTGCTCTATTAGGAGAAGGTGTCTTCAGGATATTTAAGAGGATTTGGAAGAATTTTATGTATATACTGTGTAGAAGGTGGGAACAACGTCTTAAGAGATTTTTTATAGGAAGTTTCTGTGTGTATCCAATTCTTACGATCCAAAACCCTTAACGATCCTTTTTATTAAATTTAAACATATTTATTGATATTTTTTTTTTTTTTTTTTTTTTTTTTAACTTTAAATCTTTATTCACACCTGTAAATAATACAATGAACAATCAGTGAATGTGCGGTCAATTTTAAGAAACATGGCGTGATAGGCATGAGAGAGAGCAGCACCCAGCGGTACCTACTCCTGGCATGAAATTAGTGTATATTACTAAAGGAGAAGGTCTCTCATCCAACTCCTCTTCAGCCTTCTGTAGGCATTTCCTGGCATGAGTGTTGTGGCCATGTCATTGATTAGTGTGTTAGGGTGACCTTGTAGTTTGTCGTGGAAACGTTTGTAGTGTGTCCGTATGTGCTCATTGACGGTTGGCATCTTAAGGTCAGTATGTAAAGTTATGTTGCTAACGTACCACGGTGCTTTTGTAATTGTTCTAAACGTTTTAGCCTGAAAGATTTGAAGTTTGTTAATGTGAGTCTTTTTAGCTGTCCCATATAGCTGTGATGCGTAAGTCCAAATAGGTTTCAGTAGGTAAGTATAGGTGTTTAATTTCTGTCGAAGTTTTAGTTTCGAGTGTTTTGAAAAGAGTGAGTAAAGAAGTCTCAGTCTTTGGTTAAGGGTTTTCTTTTTTTGGTTAATATGCGGGCCCCAAGTCATTCTTCTGTCAAACGTCAAACCAAGATGATGTACAGTGTCCGTCTGTGGAATTTGTGTGTTGTCTAAGAAAACGGGAGGACTCGTGTCATGTCGAAGAGTAAAGGTGATATGGTGTGATTTGTCATTATTCAATCGGATTTTCCAGAGTTTGAACCAGTCATGTAATTTTATTAGATGTTGTTGTAGGATCTCTGAGGCGTGGGTTGCAATTTTATGTTTTGTTAAGATCGCCGTGTCGTCGGCATAAGTCGCTGTTAGAATATTGGGGCTGTAAGGTATGTCATGAGTGTAAAGAATGTAGAGTAACGGAGCGAGCACTGCACCTTGGGGTACTCCTGCTGCGATAGATCTCATGGCAGATAGCTCTGATCCCTGTCGAACGGAGAAAAATCTGTGAGAAAGGAAAGAATGAATAATGAGGTAGTAAGTAGGCGGAAGGATAGTCTTGAGTTTGAAGAGAAGCCCCTGGTGCCAAACTCTGTCGAAGGCTTGAGCAACGTCGAGAAATACGCCAGTAGTGTATAACTTCTGCTCTAGTGCGGTGGATATGTAGTCCGTCACTCTGTGTAGTTGGTGCAATGTCGAGTGATGTCTTCTAAATCCAAATTGATGATCTGGTACGATGTCGTTGTTAGTTAGTACATCAAGAAGTCTTTTATGTAGTAGATGTTCGAAAATTTTGGAGCATAGCGGAAGTAAGCTTATTGGTCGGTATGATGAGGGAGTATTTTTGTCCTTGTTGGTCTTGTGAATCATTGTAATATGTGAGTATTTCCATTGAAGCGGGAATTTGGTTGTCCTCAGTATCGCGTTATAGATTGAAGTCAGAAACACTAGAGCTTTCCTGGGCATTTGCTGGAGTACCTCAGCGTTAATTAAGTCGTGTCCAGGGGCTTTCTTTTTAGGCAACTTTCTGATTTGTTCAGCGACTTGAGCAGGTGTAAAGGAAGGAGGAGGTAATGTCAGTTGTAAACGTTCATCCAGAGTTTTAAGTACAATTTTATCATGTTCGATGTTGTTGAATTCTGTGTGTGGTGTAAAGATAGAAGATAGATATTCGGCGAACAGTTCGGATTTTTCTCCGTCAGCCATGGCCCAGGAGCCATCTTCTTTTCGGAGGGGTGCAGGCACTTCCCGATGCTTAGTAAGGTTTTTAGTATGCCTCCACAAGCTGCCATCATCAGTCGAAAGGTTACTAATGTAGTTATCATAAGTTGTTCTTTTAAATTTTGCAATTTGTCGTTTGAGTTCGTTGTTGAGTCGGTTGTAAATTTGTTTGTCTGATGGAAGTCGGTCTGTCTGCCATATTTTCCGGGCTCTTCTTTTTGCTCTGATCAAATCCCTTATGTACTGTGGATAAATTGGTAGCTTTTCATGTTTTCTTCGTCTAGGAATTGATGAGGACCATGCAGCGTCTTGTAGCTTCTGTGTGAAGCATTCTACAGCATCCTCAAGCTCTTCTTCATTTTTAATAGCCAAAGGAATGGAGAGAGCAGTATTTAGACAGTTTCTGAACGCATCCCAATCCATTATGCCATTTGTGAGAGATGTGTGTTTCTTAGCTACAAGTGGTTCTTCAAATAGTTCTAAATGCAAAAGAGAATGATCAGAGCAAAGATCTGTGCTCGTACTTATTGTGTGAGGTGTAGTGCGGAGTCCTTTAGTTATGAAAAAATCAAGTAAATCTGGTGTCTTACGTCTAGATGTTGGCCAGTAAGTAGGTGAGTGTGGTGATATCGTGTCTAATGAAAGTTCGTGAAGGACATACCTGAGATTTCTTCCTCTTGGGGTTGATAATCTAGATCCCCAAGTCGGGTCTTTAGCATTATAATCGCCACCTGCGACAAAGCATCTGCCGAGACGTTTGAAGAAGTTACTAAACATCGTGGAAGTCAGGACATATCTCGGAGGGCAATAAACAGCAGCAAGAGTAATGTTGTGATGTTCAGAGAATAGTGAAATGGCTGTAGCTTGTATGTCAGGTGATATGGGTAATTGCAAAGGATGGTGTTTTAGTGTTGATCTGATGAGAATAGCAGTGCCTCCGTGTGAAGTATTGTCTGGATGGTCAGTTCTATAGATTTTGTAATCATGAATGTAAAATTTGGATTTTGGTGTAAAATGTGTTTCAGTGATTAGTGCTATGTCAATTCGTTTCTCGTGTAAATATATGTCTAGTTCTGTCCTATGTTGATTAAGTCCGTTTGCGTTCCATAGTATGATAGACATGGAGCCTACAGTCATCTGATTAATGGGCATATAATTGTCTAAGGGCAAGGGTAGTTTGAGAGAGTTGTTGAAGAAGACCGAAGAGGGGCTGAATGAGATTGTTTAAGTTATTGATAATATTGTATAACTGGCCAGAGGAGTTATCTACCGGCGGGACCGGTAGGGTAGTGCCCCCACTCATACCTGTATATCTGTGTCGTTGGTGTGGCGCTTGAGCTGGTAGCTGTTGGTGTGGGGCTTGCGATGGTTGTTGCGGCTGTCTCTGGTGCTGTTGGTACTGGGCTTGAGCTGGTTGTTGTGGCTGTCTCTGATCTTGATGGTCTGGTGCTAGAGCTGGTTGATTCAACTGCCTCTGATGCTCCCGGTCAGTTCTTGGATGAGGTGGCTGAGGTGGATTTAGTTGTGGAAGAGGTGGAAACTCATTGAGGGCAGGCGGTGCATGTCTTACTGTTGGAGGTCGCTGAGGAGCGTACTGCTTCGAGCGATGTTTTCGAAGTTCTTTCAAAGTTTGGCAGCCCCTATAGTTGGCGGGATGAGCGCCATTACAGTTGGCGCAGGTTGCAGCTGTTTCTCTTGGTTTTGTGCAAGCACTGCTTTCGTGGCCCAGTCCACATCTTACACATTTTGGTGGGTAGTTGCAGTACGTTTTTGTGTGTCCGTACTGCTGGCATCGAATACATTGAGGAATCATTTTTCTTTTGCGCGGTTCCTCTATTTTTATATGGGTATAGTACAAAAATTCAATGTCAAAGATTTTGTCATTGAATGTTGCTCTTGAGACGTCCACGAAAAACATGGGAAGGGGTGTTTTAAATCGTGAAATGACGTTGACAATACTTGTTGCCTCATATCCATATTTGGCCAGTTCTTCTTTTATGGTGGTTAGTGGTGTGCCGTAGTGTAGGTTTTTGATAACAACTCGTGGACTTTTTTCCTCTGGTAGTTGATATGTGTGGAAGTACGCACCTCCCTTTCTTAAACTAGTCACTAACTTTCGGTAAACATCTGAGTTTTCAGGGTATACGGTTACTCCCCTGACAGATGTCTTGAGCCTGAAACTGTTTGCCCCTCCCTCATTATGAAGGAATGTTATGAGTGCAGGGTAATCTTTAACGTCAGATAAATGTATGGGTGGCGGTTTGGTGTTGGTAGGTTGATTAGTTGATGGCTCAGGTTCATCTATTGAGGGTGATAACGGTTCGAACCTGTTCTGAGTATTTGTAGGTGGACTAACCTTCATAATTTTCCTGGGGTCTCTTTCTGCAGTTAATTGTCTTTTTCTTCCTGACACAAGCTCCCAGGAGATATTTTCGTGCTCGATAGCATTATTGGAAATATCTAAGCCACTGGTTGGAGCACTTGAAGTTGAGGCTTCCGTCATTTTTTCAGTGGGAGAACCCACTTCACTAAATAAATTTTACTTCTCTTCTTGTTTGCTTGTTCAGCACACAGTTAGGAAGCAAGTTTGTTTGTAAACACTAAATTTTTTCACTTAAAACATAACAAAAATCGGAAAAAACTAGAGAGCAAACTTATCACAGTTATAACCTTCCGCGTCCAAAATGGCGACTCCTTTATTGATATTTACAACTGCATTATTATATACAGCAAGTAAATGTGATGGACATAGTAAACTGACATGAAATACATGCTGAGACGACGGCAGCACTATATAAATATTCTAAACTAGAAGGTCTAGAAACTAGTGGATTAGAGTGGAAATGGAGTTTTTCATGGAGTGATTGTTACCTGGTTCGGGCTAATTCAGTAATTTATGGGACATGAAGGTTTTTATAGATGAGCTTCTTCGTGACAAAGTAAGGAGCGTTGAGGATTTACGAAGGATTTTGGATAGTAAGGATTGAATGCGAGAAGAATTCGATGGTTTAATAGATCCCCATAGCTCTATTCCGTAAGTCCATATCGATCTTATGATGGTCATATAAATAAGTCTTTTGTAATTAAGTGGAAGGTTGGAGCGTTTTTCCAGTAAGTAAAACGTCGGGCAGTTTCTTGTCGTTTCAGTCTTTTATGGGAATACCAACTTAGACGTTTGTCAAGGTGGAGTCCTAGCTATCGAATCTGTTCAACAGGGGCTAGTGGAGTGTCATTAAAGGATACTGTAGGGCAGGAAGTCATTGGTATACGGCGATTGATAAAGGTTATTTGATGGGATTTGTTAAAATTTAGCTCCTTACCTTGAGAAACAACAACACGTTTTATTAAAAAATCTATTATATTATTATCTAAAATAATCATTTAGTTTTTAGTGAAGGGTCTTTCATGAGTTGTATTGGGTTGGGTGGCACATATTTTTCTTCTTGTACGGAGTTGAGCTCTGGGGCTCTAATAAACCATCAAATTCTTCCCGTATTCAATCCTTACAATCCAAAATCCTTCGAAAAATCCTCAATGCTCCTTACTTTGTCACCAACAAACTCATCCATAAAGATCTTAAAGTCTCATATGTTGCTGATTTGGCCCGTACGAGGTATCATTCCTTCCATGACAAACTCCACTCCTTCATTAACCCACTAGTTTCAGTCCTTGCTTCCTCTTCCATTCCTGACAATCCTCCGAGGCGTCTGAAAAGAAGATAGCCCCGAAACCTTCTAGTTTTGAATATATTTAGTGCTGTGATTGCGTAGGGTGTCTACAAGTATTTCATGTCAGTTTATCATATCACATTTACATGATGTATATAATACAGTTGTAAATTTAAATAAATATGTTTCCAAAACAAAGCAAAAATGGTTCTGTGTAACAAGTTTGATACAAAGGGATTTGAGGCTACTGGAATTCCGTGAGGGTTATTGTGAACTCACGTTGCCCAGGAAACGAGATGACCAGAATGTTAAAAGAAATAAATTGCGAGGTCGCGTATTTGTGCAGAGTGCTTTTTAATTTAATCACTGCCTCGTCGTAGGCGTTCCCCGTATAGCAATCAAACGTGAGGTATTAATAAATAAAAAAAATTGGGAATTTCTTAAGGGACTGGTGGGTCGACAGATCACCGGAAATACGCGTTTTAGGGTCCCTTGAGTTCAAATGACCAAATCCCGCAAAGGTATTTGGGTGTCTGTGTGTAGTAAGTCCAGCAAGAAAAAAAAAAAAAAAAAACTGAAATTTCATATTTTAAACAACTATACTATATTGTCTTGTACATAAAAATTGATTGTCGTAGATTATAGTATAATAGATTATTTGATAAAACACATTTTTCTATTGAAACTCTGAGTGAAAGTCCTGTTTTGGATGCAGATAATGATCTGATTATGTCCATATTGTAAGAAAACATCAGGAAATGTATTATAGAAATGGGAAATGCTGACATGTATGAGGTATAAGGAAAGATCAGTGCAGCCAGTCTTGCCTGCCTTCATCTACTAATAATTTACGTAGGAGATCTCGCATCCAGCACCTTTTTAGTCTCTTCCTCCCATTTATGGGCATTAAACACCATTTATAACAGTGAAAGTAGGTTTTTAAGGATATTCTCGCATTGTTTTTTTTTTGTTTTTTTTTCTAGAGATTAAAAAACAAAACCTTTGCTGATAAAATTAATTTAAGAACTATTACATAAAATTGAAGGTTATGAAAACAATTTTGAGTTAATTTAAATAAAATGTGTATTGGTTTATTAATTTTTAATAATGAACCTTTGTAATCGTTTCCAGAACGAATTGAACAAATCCGTTTTTCCGCCGCTGCGACATTTCTCTCCGAAACTACTAAACCAAATTTTTTTTAAATTCGCCACAAAAATACTAGTCCATTCAACATTGAAATCAGTTGGTCAGTTTTAAAATGGCGGCCGATTAACAGTGGTTTTATTCAATAACTCAGTTATTTTTGAAGATAGAAAAAAAAATATTAGTGTTTTTAACCAAAAAACCGCGAATAATTTTATAAAAGAGAAAAAAGTAAAGAAAAAAAATTGAAAATTTCATATAAATACGCTTATAAGAGTTTTATAATCAATAAAGCACGATAAAAAAAAATCATATGTATATTAAAGTTATATATAATAGATGTAATTACACCAAACATCAGTTATTATTGAAGATAGAGAAAAATCGAAAAGATTTTCGAGATCAAGACAACGCGATGAACTAAGGGCGAAAAAAATTAAATAATCATCTTATATGGTCAAGCGACAACTTATAAGAGATGTGATTCGTTGATAAATCGGTTATTATTGCTGATAAAGATAAAATGTAAGGTTTTCTAGAATTAGGAAATTTTATTTGAATGAAAATCGAAAGAAAAGAAAAAAAAAATAACGCAGTCCTGTATAAATGCTTTTGGTTTATTATTCTCTATAGTGAACCTTTGTAATCGACCTAAAAAAATAACCCTATAATATGTTTTTTCTAAAATCTCTCTCTTTCCAACAGTTAATATCTCTATGTTACTGATTTTAATATATAAAAAAATAAAACTTACATAAAAAATTATTCTTCTCTATTATCCTTTATTAGATCATTAAATTAGTTTAACTGTATATCAAGCCGTTATTTGTCAATACTGATAAGCTTATATGGTTAAATGTTTAGGTGTACAAAATTAAAGAAAATTACTTTACTTTAGAAGAAAAATTACAAAAATTCGCCATTTAAGCCCTGTTAGACTATTTCTATCAGAATGAACCTTATATAATATTAAAGCCCATTAAATTTTACATCGATATAGTGAGTCTAATCAAAATCGATAACGCCGTTTTTGAGTAAATAGGAAAAAGCTGCAATATACATGTTATAAAGGACCACTTCCGGTCAGCTAACTTTAGTGAAAAAGTTGCTGTAACATCTCAGGCGTATAGTTGTCTCAAATATGAAATTTCATTTTCGTACACCTTTTCGTTTTCGAGCTGTACTAGCAGATCTTTTTGCGGGACTTGGTTATTTTTGGACTCAGGGGACACTAAAACGTGTATTTCCGTTGAAAACTGGAATTCGAAAATTTACACGATCGCAATTCATTCCCTTACTATATATTTCATATATAGGTAAGTGAAAGTAATATATTGTTACGGGCTACGGGGTGTGCGAAACGAACTACTCCAGTTTACAAATTACAAATGTTTATTAAATACAGAAAACATTAATACAAAGGGATTACTAACCACTATATTAACAATAATAATGGAATTACTAGCTTAACTACTAAACAGTCGACATATAAAATCAGGTATTCCTAACAAATAAACTACTTACGTAAATTTATACAATATGCTAGATTTATTCTAAAACTTACAACTATAAGTTATATATAAACTACAGTCTTCTAATTTCCCACCGACCGGTTATCACAATACTGACACACAGTTTCACTACACTGTCACACTGTCACGAACGGTTCACTGTCACTGTTCACTGATACATCACAGGTGCTTGTTGAGCCGGATTAGGACTGACTCACCCAGGCTTAGGGGACCGCTATTTGTACCAGCGCCGAATCTTCTAGACCCGGGCGCAGGTAAGGCGGGTGGGCCTTTCCAGGCACTTCGAGGACTGTCCAGGTCCAGAAGTCTCTAGCCTCATCTAGGCCCCTCCAGGCGTGGTCCACCCGTCATTGTCTTGACCGTAGCACTACCCCCTCCTTAGACGTGCTCTGCCCCAGAGCACAGATTGCAGAAGCTGAGCGATGCTGATCTTCCTCCGATGTAGGTGTTTTGTCTTTCCAGGGGTTGAACGTGCATACCATTACGATGACTCCAGAGTTGGCGAACGTCTCTTCTACCATGTTCCTGACAATCCTCCACTCCAGGCCATCGTATCCACAACCCAACTTCGGGATGGCGAGCTTGGTGACACGCAGTTCCAGAAGCATTTCTCCGCAGGTCGTCAAGACTCCGGCGCAGTGTGTCGTATGTCGGCTTCTGCTCTGATGAACTCTTGGTAACCAAGTAAAACAGGTGCCGGCCTTCATTGGTGATCGCTGTAATCTTCTCTGGGTCAACAGCAACTCCGTTGTCTGATACAACATGCCCCAGGTAGTTGACTTGCCTTCGGAAGAGATTGCACTTCTTCGGGTTCAGTTTTAGATTAGCTGCACGCAGCCGTTCGAAGACCCGCTCCAGATTCTCCAGATGGTGAGTGAAGGATTTTCCCAGTACAATGATGTCGTCCAAGTAAACCAGGCATATCTCCCAAGAAAGGCCTCTTAAGACGCTTTCCATCAGCCTCTCGAACGTTGCAGGTGCATTGCAAAGCCCGAATGGCATTACCGTAAATTGCCAGAGGCCAGTGCCGATTGAAAATGCCGTCTTCTCCTTATCTTCCGGTGCCAATCCAACCTGCCAATATCCACTGCGGAGATCCAAGGTAGAAAATAGTTTGCAACCCTCTAGTGTGTCCAGCGTGTCGTCAATCCTTGGGAGTGGGTAACTGTCCTTCTTCGTGGCGTTGTTCAAAAGACGGTAATCTACGCAGAATCTTGTCGTCCCATCTTTCTTTTTCACCAGTACGACAGGAGACATCCATGGGCTACTCGAGGGCTCGATGACACCATCATTCGCCATATCCTTAATAATCTCCTCGGCATCCTTTCGTTTAGCTAGCGGCAGCCTCCTCGGGATCTGTCGGATGGGCTTTGTATCCCCGGTGTCAATTTTGTGCTGGACGATGTTCGTTCTACCCCGTGGTCCTGAGCTGATCTCGAAAATGTCCTGCCATCGGGTAATCAATCTCTTCACGATCTCGCTCTGTTCAGGCGAAAGTTCTCTGCATGATTCCTCCACGAATCCTTTTAATTCTTCGGGTAGTCCTCGTTGCTCGGTGGGGTTGCGTTGTAGCTGTCGGACTACTGAGGTAGCGGCCGTACATTCTCCGACTGGTGTTCCTCTCTTTAGTGTCACCGGGAAGCTGTTCAGGTTCATCAGTCGGATTGGGGTGGTATGTCCGACCTTGATGAGAGACCTTGCAACCAGAACACCGCGTCCGACTTCCTGCTCCTCGTGCTTCCCAGGTTCAAGTAGAAGACATTGACCCTCCGGTAGTCGTCCATTAATCGTCCCATGCGTCAGAATTTGACTCCGTGCAGGTAAAGTGGTGTCTTCTAGTAGGAGTACTCGTGCATAGAGGTCCTTTCCCTGCCGAAGGATGACCTCTTCGTCTCCCAGCGTCATCACACCTCTCGACATGTCCAGCTTGATCCCGTATTTGATCATCAAGTCCATGCCGAAGATGACTTCCTCGTCTATTTTCGCCACGAGAACGCGGTGCTCTAGACGTTGGCCTCCGATGAAGAAAGTGGCAACTGTCTCCCCGTAGACCTCGGCTGGCTGTCCTGTGGCTGTCCGTAACGCCCAAGTGGTAGGTGATATCTTCTTAGCGTTAACTGCCTTCGGATTCAGTATTGTCATGGTTGCGCCGGTATCCAGCAGAAAACTCCGCAGCTGCCCGTTCACCATTCCATCCACATAAAAACTATTTGTCTTGCTCCCTATCGTCGCGATTCTCACGGCGACCCTGGGGCCTTCGATGCTACGGGTTGACAGTTGCCCCTTCCCATCAACCCTCCTTAGTTTTCCTGTGGCTTTTTCCGGCTTCCTGGTAGGACACTTGCTTCTGGGGTGTCCAAGTTGACCGCAGCTCCAACAGCGTATCTCATTTTTGCGTGTCCTGAGGGCTTCCAAAACCTTTGTTACTATGCCCTCGATGGTGGAGGCCGCGTTATGCTCCGCTTCTGCCGCTCGAACTCGTGCATGTCCACGGACTGACTGCCTGACAGCCTCGAATTCCATGGCCTGCGACAATGCATCGCCCAAAGTCTTAGGGCGTGCGAGTTTCACTGCCTGTTGGGTTTCCGGGTCTCGAAGTCCATCCAGGAATTTGTCGATAGCCAAGCTCTCGTAGACGTCGTCGGTGACTGTTGGGTAGGCATTCCTCACTAGCCGGGCGATATCTGCTTCAAATTCCTGCAGCGTCTCGTTGGTCTTCTGGACCCTGTTCTTTAACTGGGAACGGTATAGTTGGTCCATGTGGCGATGGCCGAAACTCATCTCCAGTCTTCTCATCAGCTCACCGTAGTTGCACCGCTCCGACATGGGCATCCCCTGTAGCACTCCTAAGGCGTCTCCACGCAAGGCTAGGCACAACGCTGATACTTGCGTCTCCTTTGACCACCCGTGGATCGAAGCCGCTGTCTCGAAGAGAGTCATGTAGTCCTCCCACGGCGTCTTCCCGTCGAACAATGGGATGGTGTTGTGTGTTGGTGGCATCCCAGCATTGGCGGAGGGAATGGTGTTGTGAGGGCTTCTCTCAGAGGGTTGGTCGGTGTCGATTGTCGGTGGGTTACTCATACGTTGTTCTAGAGCTTCTATTCTTACCCTAAGTTCATTTTCTACTGAATCGACTTTTTCTCCTAATCTAGATTCTACATCAGCTAACTTATTATCTACACTTTCCATTAACTTAGTTTCTAAATTGCCTAACTTAGCCTCCAATGTATTTTTAACAGTACTTAATTCATTACCTAACTTCTTTTCTACATTACCTAACTCATTTTTAACAGTACTTAATTCATTACCTAACTTCTTTTCTACATTACCTAACTCATTTTTAACAGTACTTAATTCATTACCTAACTTCTTTTCTACATTACCTAACTTATTTTTAACAGTACCTAATTCAGTTTTAAAAATTGCAGACAACTTACTGAAATCATTTTCAAACGTAATCTCGTCTGGATTTTCCCCTGAATCAACAAAAATTGGCGCAAGCGTTGTTGCAGTACTGATTTCGTTCAGGAAGTATCCAGATCTCGTTCTTCTAACTCCCGTCTTAAGTCTGCAACTTTTAAATCATTCAGTCTAACACTCTGAGAAGTCATTTTCCATACAGTAGCCAATAATTACAAAAACAAGAAAACCAAAATTATAACCATTTACAATGATCCCACTTCTGACACCAAATTGTTACGGGCTACGGGGTGTGCGAAATGAACTACTCCAGTTTACAAATTACAAATGTTTATTAAATACAGAAAACATTAATACAAAGGGATTACTAACCACTATATTAACAATAATAATGGAATTACTAGCTTAACTACTAAACAGTCGACATATAAAATCAGGTATTCCTAACAAATAAACTACTTACGTAAATTTATACAATATGCTAGATTTATTCTAAAACTTACAACTATAAGTTATATATAAACTACAGTCTTCTAATTTCCCACCGACCGGTTATCACAATACTGACACACAGTTTCACTACACTGTCACACTGTCACGAACGGTTCACTGTCACTGTTCACTGATACATCACAGGTGCTTGTTGAGCCGGATTAGGACTGACTCACCCAGGCTTAGGGGACCGCTATTTGTACCAGCGCCGAATCTTCTAGACCCGGGCGCAGGTAAGGCGGGTGGGCCTTTCCAGGCACTTCGAGGACTGTCCAGGTCCAGAAGTCTCTAGCCTCATCTAGGCCCCTCCAGGCGTGGTCCACCCGTCATTGTCTTGACCGTAGCAATATGTTGCAATCCACTCATTCTGTATTGAATTTTCCATTTCATCAGAGTGGTCTGTAACAAGATAATTGAACTAAAATTACTAGAGATCAATTAAACGAATTAATGTTAATAAACAGCTGTTCATCTATCATTAATTTATTAACTGTCATGAGATGCATTAGGTGCTCGAGCAATTACCTTGTAACACGCAGCCCATCGATTTATCGAGGTGTCGTTTCAATTATAAGGGCGTGAGAGGTGACCACAGGATGGACTGATTAATATCGATTCTAGCCTGCTATAATTCTTAGTGTTAGCATGCTCATCCGATCGAGTCAGTACCTCCTGATTCAATTCATGTATCGATTGTTTGTATTCGATTAGCGACGGCACCCAAAGTACGTTCCTAAGTTTCTTACAATCGTTATCGTCTGAAGCATACCTAGTCGATTAGCTGGCAGATATGAGCAGGATAAGGCGCTTGCGACATGTCATAAAAGTTATTATTTAAACATAGTGGATAGTAATTGGATGGCTGTCTGTCCCATATAATGGCTGACAGCTTACTAAAGATAAGACACTATGCAATTAACCTTCCCACTATATAGCAGCGCTTGCTGTATTATACACCAATAAATGAGTATCTTAAGACGTAAGCTTTTATCAATGGTAAGAAGATAATATGTTGAATTTTATAAAATTTACAAAATTTAAGGTCCTTTAGAGGAAGACAATTTAATATCGGCATTTAAGCCCTGTCAGACTATTTCAATTCAGAATGAAACTTATATGATATCAAAGCCTATTGAGATTTACATCAATATAGCGAGTTTAATCAAAATCGTTAGAACCGTTTTTTATTATAAATAAAAAAACATAAATAGGTGCAAAATGCACGGTATAAATTTGCTCTTCTGTTTGGTTAATTTCGATGAAAAAATTGTTATAATATCTCGGGCATATAGTTGTCTTAAATATGAAGTTTCAATGCCATAGGACTTTTATTTTATTTTTTGCGCTGGAGTTACTACACACGGACAGACACACATGTTGCAGAATTGGTCATTTGGACTCAGGGGACCTTAAAGCGTGTATTTTCGTTAAAAAACTGGAATTCGAAACTTTTCACGATAGCAATACATTCCCATACTAAATATATCATATGTACAGTGAGTGTCAAAAGTATTCGGAATTCGTATTTCTTTTCGTTTAATTATTATATTTCACAACTATTAATTTATATAATTCTTTTTCACTACCAAATTTTTAAAAGAGACTTTTATAAAGGAAAATCAATGACCAGATAACCGAAAAATTTATTGTTTTTAAAAATATCCGATTAATAATGTAAAATTACAAGATCGTTCAGTGTCAAAAGTATTCGGAAATCGTAGTATCCTGTTGTTTAATGGTTTCAAGTTTTAATATTCTCACCAATCTTCGACATAATTTTATGTTCTAAGCAATTCTCCTCTCTCATGTTATATATATCCAACTATTAAAAGCTTTTTTTTTTTAAATAAGGCCCTAAAATAAAAATGCAAAGATCGTACAACGTCCTCGAATAATTTTCAATACGTTCACACGTTAACACGAAAGAGAAACAGTTGAGATGTTGAAAAAAATTGATGAGAATATATGGATGGCTATGTACAGTGTAGATAATATAATAATAACATATAAAAGCAAAAAAGTAAGCGTCCAAAAAATATTAAAAGTTAAAACTGAAAGACTGATTATTCATCAAATAAGAAAACAATACCTCAAATGAGTAAACTTTAACTTATTCATGAATTTTTTCAGAACTTCTGGATACACAATAATTTTTTCAGAACTTCTGGATACACAATAATTTTTTCAGAACTTCTGGATACACAATAATTTTTTCAATTGTTCGCCGCGTTCTAAAAACATTTTACGAAAAGGAAAACATGTTACACAAAGTACGGAAAACGTCTAGCATGCAAGGAAAGGAGAAAAGGCTGAATGTTTGTAACATTTTTTAAAGAGAAGGTTGGTGAATTAAAATGTTTACAGATGACTCCTATGCTAAAATACATGGTTCTTATGAAAAATTATGGTTTGGAGGAAACCAAATAAAGAATTTAGTATGCCATAGTAAAACACCTTAAGCGGTCAATGATATTTACGTGCGTTTTTCTTTGAAAAAGTTTGATAACATTGGATTGATGGACAGAATTATTGATAGGTTTGTGTATTTTTAAGTATGAAAAGCCAGAATTAAAAGTAGAAGAAAAATTAGGAATAAATCAAATTATTCACATACGCGTGACCGTGACTCTGGACATATATACGTTATTTATTCATATTTAGTTGCTGCACAATTTTCAAAAAGTTCTCGAAATCTCTCTTCCGTTATTTCATTCAAATTTAATTAACTATTTTTGGGTCTTACTAGAAAGGAAAATCAGGAAATACTATATTCAAAATGTAAATGGCCTCAAGATAAAATAAGTGTTGAAGTGGGGTAATATTTCACACTAAACAATTAATTAATTAGTAAGATCAATTCCTAGTTGGCTAAAATCTATAATTATACAAAAGTTTTTACCAACAGGGTGTTTATGATCACTGCACTAATATAACAAGGAAACCACGAAATTCCGAATACTTTTGACACCATTAACATACACTATTTCTAATTGGAGTTCTGCGCATGCGCAAGAGTATAGCGGTCATCTTTCAAATCGGCTCTTGGATTTCTTGCTTTTTCAGTTGGATATCACTTCAGAAAAGTCTTGAAAACATCACCAGGCTTCAGGATAACAACAACAGTAAATATTGGAGCAAACAACGGTAAGTTGGGTTACAATTTACACTGTAAAGTGAATGCTGAGTCACCTCTTCATATCAGCTGATTGCCAATAGCTAGGCAAGGCTGGTCTTGCTTAACTTTTCTTAAGTTATTTTTTTTTTCCCCACATCTGGTTATTATTTAATTATTTTCCTTACATGAAATGCGATATTATCATCAAGTAATGTCCTCCAAAGCTTCAACTAAAAGATCTAGATCTAGTGGTTCAATCCCGTCCCCTACGAAACAAAGACCTCGCCGTGATACTAATAAAAGATTACAAGCAACCCCTTCAGGTACTAATTCAGAATCTGAACCACAACCTGGCACATCGTCACAAGGGATGACTGACGAATCGCCGTTTTTCACCCCAAATCCTTTTCAGATTTTGCATAATGAAAAAGAAAAACATGGAATCTACTCCTATACCCAGTGAACCACGGCCTCCTCCCATATTTGTCAAAAATATCAGAAATTTCCAGTTGTTGTGTGCGCAATTGAACAAAATTACCGAATCTACCAGCTACTACTGTATGAGTAGAATCAATGATACCAAAATATCTCCTACTACTGCCGAGACATATAGAAAAATAGTGAAATATTTAACTGAAACCAAAGCAGATTTCCATACCTATCAGCTACGCCAAGAGAGAGCTTTAAGGGTAGTAATCAGAAACCTACACCCCTCGACACCAGTTGAAGCAATTAAAGAAGAACTAACGGAGATGGGCTATAAAGTGCGGCAAGTCACTAATGTCCTAAAGGATAAAATTCCTCTACCTCTCTTTTTTGTGGATTTGGAACCAGCAGAAGGAGTTGAAAAAATCTATGACCTCAATAGATTGTACTATACCAGCGTAAGAGTTGAAAAACCTTACATAAAGAAGGAGATAGTTCAGTGCCATAACTGTCAAGCATATGGACATACTAAAAGTTATTGTCATCACATACCTCGATGCGTGAAATGCGGTGAACAGCACAAGTCTGTGGAGTGTACAAAACCAAAATCAACACCAGCTGTATGTGCTCATTGCCTCAAGGACCACCCAGCCAACTATAAAGGATGCCAAATCTATAAGGAACTGAGGACCAGGTTTCAAAAACCTCAAGTACTGGATGAAACAGCAAGACAAGTAAGAAACAGAAGAGAACCCTCAAAACTTATTGATGCCAATGTATCATTTGCCCACCTACTTGGAGGTGGGAATCAAAGTACTGAAGCCGTGGCCCTGCCGGAACTACAGAATGTACCTCAATCCATTCCACATATACCTCTTCCTCAAAATGTAACCAATCCTAAAAATCCTAATCAACCACAAATCTCTCATATCCCTCCTCCTTCAAATGCCACAGACCTTACCAGTTTGATGACATCCTTTATCTCCGAAATTAAATCCCTTGTTATGCCCCTAATATCACTCCTTACAAACCTTGTATCAAATCTCATTCCTGCCTTACAAAAACCATAAATGACCTCACCTAATTCCTTATCCATTCTCCTTTGGAATGCGAATGGTGTTAGAACTCACACTGACGAACTTACAGCCGTACTGCAAGACAAAAACATTGATGTTGCACTCATTACTGAAACTAGACTAACCACTAAACAGTACTTCAAAATACCAGAATACATAACATACCGGACAGACCATCCAGACGGCAAAGCCCATGCCGGTACTGCTGTCATTGTCCGCCGATCCGTCACCCATCACTTACACCCACTTCCCGCCCACGATTACCTACAAGCAACTTCCATTGTAATCAAAACCTTTTCCTTTCCGCTTATCATCGCATCAGCATACTGCCCTCCTAAACATCCTATTTCCTCTGCCCAATTTGGATCCTTCCTCAACTCCTTGGGAAATCACTTCATTTTGGGTGCCGACTTAAACGCTAAGAATCAACAGTGGGTTCTAGAACCACCAATTCTCGTGGACGGACGTTGCAGTCTGCACTCAACTCCCGACGCTTTCATCTCCTACCTCCCGATTCTCCTACCTACTGGCCGACAGATCCTAACCGTAATCCTGACATCCTCGACTTCTTCATCCACTGCGGATTAGGCTCCCTGAACTATTCCGTAACTCGCCTTGATGAACTATCCTCTGATCATAGTCCATTAATCCTAAATGTATCCATAACTCCTATTCCGAAACCTTTCCCACCGTCATTCATTAGAGGCCCTGTCAACTGGAACCTCTTCCGCGAAATCCTTACCAATGATATTGACCTCAGAGTACCTCTCAAAACCCAAACTGACCTAGATGATGCCGTATTTTCCTTTACAACCACAATTCAACAAGCTGCCTGGACTGCCTCTTCTCCCAAACAATCCCAAAGAATTCCTAACAAAAGCCATTTACCACAACACCTGAAGGACCTCATCAACACCAAACGCCGAGCCAGATCATTATGGCAACGCACCCGCCACCCAGAAGATCGCCGCTCTTACAACTTTCTTTGTAGAAAATTAAAGCGGGAGTTGGCGATATTCCGTTCCCAATCCTACAATTCCTACCTCTCCTCTCTCTCGACTCGTGACAATTCCCTATGGAATGTCACGAAGAGAATTCTAAAATCCCACACCATTTCCCACCCTCTTCGGCGCTGTGATAGTTCCTGGGCTGCTTCTGACAAGGATAAAGCCGAGGAATTCGCGCAGCACCTTTCCAAAGTTTTCACTCCTCATCCTGAGCTCAATCCAACCCATACTGCAACAGTTGAAGAGTTCCTTATGTCACCAATACCACTATCCTTACCACCTAAAGCAGTTAATCCATCTGAGGTTAAATATCTTCTTAAAAAGCTTCCTCTCCGTAAATCCCCAGGATACGACCTCCTTACTCCTCAGATCTTAAGACAACTTCCTCCCAAAGCCATTACATTTCTTGCATATCTCTATAACTGTATCCTACGCACTACCTATTTCCCTCTCATATGGAAACATTCAACTATCATCCTTTTCCTAAAACCAGGCAAACCTTCCCACAACACTTCATCTTACAGACCAATTAGCCTGCTCCCGATCCTCTCCAAAATCTTCGAAAAACTCCTATTAAAACGAATCCTAGCCAAATTTCACAATTTTCCTTCACATCAGTTTGGATTTCGTCCTCAACATTCCACGGTTCACCAAGGACTCCGAGTTGTAGACCACATTTCCTCCGCCCTTGAGTGCAAGGAGTATTGTTCGGGTGCCTTTCTGGACATAGCTCAAGCTTTTGACCGGGTGTGGCACCCGGGACTGCTCTTTAAGCTCAAAACCCATTTACCTCAATCCTTATACCTAATCCTCCGATCCTATTTATCAAACCGCTCCTTCCGAGTTCGCAGTGGTTCCGAATTTTCCAAACATTATACTGTTGAGGCCGGTGTTCCTCAAGGCAGCGTCTTAGGACCCGTCCTCTACATCCTCTACACCGCCGATATTCCTACCGATCCCGATACCTTTCTGGCAACATTTGCTGATGATACCGCCATTTTGTCATCCAATTCCGATCCTGAAGTAGCATCGCTAAATCTCCAAAAGCATCTTTCCCTTGTCGAAGACTGGTGCAATGCTTGGCGCATTAAGGTGAACGAAAGCAAATGCACTCACGTCACATTCACCCTTCGACGCAAATCCTGTCCAACGGTTAATTTCAATTCCATGCCGCTTCCTTCCTCAGACACAGTCCGGTATCTCGGCTTTTTACTAGACAAAAGACTGACGTGGAACCCACATACAAGACTCAAAAGAAAAGAACTCAACCGCAGATTCGGCCAGTTATACAGACTACTAAACAGAAAATCTCATCTTACTGTTGACAACAAATTACTAATATACAAGACAGTACTGAAACCTATATGGACCTACGGACTTGAACTGTGGGGGACAGCTAAACTTTCTAACATCAAACGCATCCAATCCTTCCAATCCAAAGTCCTCCGAACAATAGTTAATGCTCCTTATTACGTTACCAACTGTACCCTACACCATGACCTTAATATTCCGTTTGTTTTAGACCTGGTACCATCCAAATTTTCCAAATTTCATCAGAACCTTACTCATCATCCTAACCCTCTAGCGCAATCCCTATCCAGCACCACCCATCCCTACAATCCTCCCCGAAGATTGAAACGGCAGTGGCCACGAGACCTATTGTAAACATTTAAATTGGAGTTCTGACAATGGTCAGATCCTCCACTCATGTACGGTATGTTTGTGGCTACAGCGCCCTGACTCAGCCTCCACTGGCTCAGACCAGTGATGCGGCTGAGATAGAGGCGCTGGGATCTCTTGGATTCCGCTTTTTCCTCCACAAGTGGAGGGAAAAGCGCTTGCTGGGGTCACTTAGCAATTGTATATATTGTATATAGTTATGATTGTGGGTAAGATGTTTATTTATTTGCCAACTTTTTATTTATCTCAATAATAGGTTTTTGTTTCGATTTGTTTTGTTTTTTATTTATTATTATTAATTTATTGTATATATATGAATTTATTTATGTTATATTTTATGTAATTTGACCATTATTATTATTTCCTGTATATATAGTATGAATGTGGTCTCTTATCAATATTATTATTGTTCATTTTGTAACAAATTGTAATATATCTCAATAAAGAAATAAAAAAAAAAAAAATTTCTAATTATTTCGTAAATAAACGTTCAATACGTTAATAATAAAATTATTGTTGTCGTAATTTTTGGTTTTAGCTATTGTATACCTTCCTTTTAACATTACAAAGTGGTTAATAACTCTTTGAAAACATAAACAATAAGTTAAAAACAAGTGAATTACAGAATAGTAGTGAATTCCGAATACTTTTGACACCCACTGTAGGTATGTAAAAGTAAAAAGGAGATGTGAAAAAATTAACTCTAGCTAAGTTCTGTATTTATTAACCTTGAATCAAGCACGATAGTAGAATATAACTTGCTAGAAGTTAGATAAAAAGATAACAATAAGAATTGTTAATAGCTGCTAAAGTGGAGGTAGCGTGTTGTAAGGAGGCAGCCCGCTTCTGCTTTCCAATTTACGTAAGCTGAAAGTAACATCTGTTCCTCGCTCAAGAAAGCTGTCTCTCTCGCCCGATATTCTGAGGAGCTAGTGAGTTTCGGGATTATATTACCATCTCGAGTATCGAGTTGCCATCGCGAAGTATCATATGTCGCTAGTGTAATATCATATAGCTGTCTGCAAAGTCGGGATCTGAATTAGAAAAGCGGGGAAAAAGTATAAAACTCTGGTGCGCGCAACACACGACTTTCACTTACCCCCGTTGTTAAAATCAATTAAAATTGTTCATAAGAATTTTTAAATACACTTAGATAATTAATTACATCGAATTTCAATAGAAAAATGTGTTTTATTTAATAATCTACGACAATCTGTTAGCTTCATTGGCTTTTCATCATTCTCCGTTGACTTTTACAATTTCGTGTATTAGATAATACTGTTTCTAAAACCTTTAGCTTATTAATTATACATCTATATTACTGTTTTCATGTTCAAAAACAAAAAAAATTGCATTCAAAAATAATTTTGCTCTTTTTCTTTATTGGTTATTAAACCTGTTAAACTTGTAAATTTAACTGTTTTTTAGTAATGATAATCAGTTGATATGGTAAATTTTATAAAATCTTAAAAAAAAAAAAAAAAAAAAAAAAAATATGGTACTTAGAAGAAAAATATTTAAAATTTCTTGTGTTCAAAGATAAAAAAATTGCATACAAAATATATGTTTGCACTTTTCTCCTTTAGTTGTTCATGATTGGATATTTAGCCGTCATTTATCAAGGTTAAAAAGATTTTTATAAGACCTAAAAAATTAAAGGTACTTATTTATTTATTTAACGTCCCTTTATGCTACTATGGTTAATCGGACGATGCTACAGTGGGAGTCCTAAATTTTATTAGATTAGGGATCTTAAACGAGTAACTGACATCCCACTGGGTCGGGATCACCTTCTAAGGTCCCCTCCGAAGGACGGCATAACTAAGGATTTTTTACTCCCATTAAAAAATCCTAGGGCCGCACGCGGGTTTGAACTGTGACCTTTGGCATAGGAGGCAGTTATGCTAACCACCCAGCTACAAGTGATCACATTAAAGGTACTTAAGACAATTTAAAATATCGTCTTTTAAGTCCTGATAGACTATTTCAATTATAATGAAACAAACATAATATTAAAGCCTATTAAATTTAACATCCATATAGCCGGTTTAATTAAAATCGTTAGAGCCGTTTTTGAGAAAATCGTAAAAAGGTGCAAAATGTATGGCTCGTGGTTGGCTGATTTTGATGAAAAGCTATAACTTCTCGGTTTATAGTAACTATAAATAACTAATTTGAGTTTCCAACGACTTTTTGTTTTCGCGCTAGACTTAATACCACACAAACTGACAGACCTTTTTCGGGACTTGTTTATTTGAACTCAGGGGATCTTAAAACGTATATTTCCATTGAAATCTTGAATTAAAAAAATTCATAAACGCAATACTTTCCCTTACTGTATATTTCATATATAGGTAAGTGAAAGTAAAAAAATAAACTTAAATAAATACATTAAATTCATTCATATTTTACTCGTTATGTATCAATGCAAACAAGACGAAGTAGTAATTTTTTTTTAATTTAGAAATTAAAGGTACTTTTGAAGAAAACAAACTAAAATTTAGCATTTTAAGCCCACTCAGACTATTTCAATCATAATAAAGCCTACATGATAATAAGGCCTATTAAGTATTACATCAAAGTAGCGATTAAGCTCAAAATCAATAGAGCGGTGTCTATAAAAATCTAAAAAAGGCCCAAAATGCATGGTTCAATCTGGTTCGTCTGCAGGGCCGATTTTGTTGACTGTAACAACTCAGGCATATAAGAAATATGAAATATCAGTTTTATATATCTTATAGTTTACTTAATTAAGTTTTTTTTTTTTTTTTTTTTTTTTTAGCTGGCTTGGGTTGCACCGCGACCAAACGGTCTATTGTGCGCCTACTTAATTAAGTTACCACATTTACACACATGGACCATTTGATGGAATTTTTGACTCAGAGGTGGATTCCGTTGAAAACTGGAATTTGAAAATTTTTCACGATCGCAATACTATACCTTACTATCTATTTCACATATAGATAATTCAAAGTAAAAAACTGATATATTGGTGTTTTTACTTCCACTTATCTATATATGAAATATATAGTAAGGTAAAGTATTGCTATCGTGAAAATTTTTTTTTTTTTTTTTTTTTTTTTCTAACTCCAGTTTTCGACGGAAATACACGTTTTAGGGTCTCCAGAGTCCAATTGACCAAGTCCCACCAAAAAAAGGTGTCGCTTTGTATGTGTGTGGTAAAACTAGCACAAAAATGATAAGTCGTAAGAAACTGCAATTTCATATTTATGACAACCACATCTATGACTATTTAACCTTTTTACGCTTTACACAAAAACGACTCTAACGATTTTGATTAAACTCGCTATGAACTATATATAGTAAGGGAAAGTATTGCGATCGTGAACATTTTCGAATTCCAGTTTTCAACGGAAATACACATTTTAAGATCCCCTGAGTCCAAATAACCAAGTCCCGCAAAAAGGTCTGTGTGTGTGTGCGGTAACTCCCGGGCGGAAACGGTAAGTCTATGAAACTGAAATTTCATATTTAAGACAACTATACGCCCGAGACGTGACAAAACTTTATTCATCAAAATGAGCTTACAAGAAGAGGCACTTTATACCATGCATTTTGCACCTTTTTTAGATTTTCTCAAAAACGGTTCCGACGATTTTGATTAAACTCGCTATATCGATGTAGAATCTAATGGGCTTTCATATCATGTAGGTTTTATTCTGATTAAAATGGTCTGACAAGGCTTAAATGCCGATATTTTAAATTTTCTTCCCCTAAAGTACCTTTAATTTTGTAGATTCAATAAAATAACTATATTATCTTGTTAACGCTGATGAAAAACAGGTAAATATATAAATTGAATAAAGTCGATACCCAACTAAGAGAAAACAGAAAAAATATTTTTTTATTGCAATTTTTCGTTTTTGAACACAAGAGCAGTAATATACATGTATGATATACCGTTTAAGTCCTATGAAACTGAATTTTATTATTTAAGACAAATATACGCCCGAGACGTTACAAAACCTTTTTTATTAAAATCAGCTAACCAGAAGAGCCACTTAATACTATGCATTTTGCACTTATTTAAGATTTTCTTAAAAACGGCTCTAACGTTTTTGATCTAAGTATGTGGATGTAAAATTTAATGGGCTTTAATATAATGTAGGTTTCATTTTGATTGAAATAGTCTGACAGGGCTTAAAAGCTGATATTTTTTTCCATTAAACTACCTTCAATTTTGTACATTCCAAAAGATTTATCATAGCATCTTAATGATATTGATGAAGAGACAAATTGGACGAATTTCATGACCAACTAAAGGATAAACGAGAAAAACTATTTTTTTTTTTAATATTAAGAACAGTGTTATAGACGTATAATATACCGTTGAAAAGAAAATGTTAAAAGATTTTAGAAAAAATATTATGTGATACACAAAGTTTTAAAAGATAATATAAAATGACGAATGGGGGAGGGGGGGAAATAAACTTATTACTCATTAAACAATTTAATCTATACTAATATTATAAAGCTGAAGAGTTCGTTTGTTTAAAGTTGTTGTTGGATAGTCTGTTTAGGCTTTAGGCTATATAACATCACGCTGAGACCAAGAGGAGTGAAGAATCAGTAGAAAAACGGATAAAATTAATCTGGCATCCCAATGATTCCAAATGATTTACCTTTTAATTTTAATATAATTCAATTCCCCGTTAATTTATGATTTGTCATAACAATTAATAAATCACAGGGGCAAACATTTAAACACGAAGAAATAGATTTACGTCAAGACTGCTCTTCACACAATCAACTATTTGTCGCATCGTCAAGATCGGGTTGCGGAGAAAATCAGTATGTTCTTCTGCTAATAAAACTAAAAATATCATTTACGCAAGTACTTTAAAACATATTCTTTTAGAAACTTCTTAATAGTGATCATAATAACAGAAATTGACGCAGACTAAGTCGTGGGCAACAGCTTGTATAGTATAAATCATATGTTTCCTACGAAAATGAATACACGTTTTATTAAATTCAACTTAAAATATTTTTCAAACTGAAGTATATTTAATAGTTTTTAAATTGATTTTAGCAGTCGAGGTAAGTAAAAGTTGTGTGTTGCCCGCACAAACTTTTTTCGTATGATTCTCTTTAAATCTTTTATAAATAAGAAAGAAATTTAGCATATTTCCTGTAGTTGTTATATATTTAGCAAAGGTCTGGATAGAGATACGTAGCTGCTCCAACTCCCGTAACCTATTTATGATAGTGGCAGAAGACTGCGAAAGTAGATGAGGAGTGGGAAGTTGTATAAGAGCTGGTTACATGATGGTAGTGAAAGTGGTTCCTTGCCTAAGCCCTAACCTAATTCCCCGCCTTTCCACTCTCACTCTCACTCGCTGTCTCTCTCGTAACATCTACCTCCATGTATCGATCTACAATGCGCCGAGGCATATCGATCTTTCTATATTATTAGCTAGGCTTGAAAAATCCTGGTGCGCTCAACACACGACTTTCACTTACCTCCGTTATTAAAATAAATTCAAGAATTTTTAAATACATTTAGAGATAAAAATAAATTTTTAAAGAATTAATTAAATTGAATTTAAATAGTAACATGTGTTTTATTCATAAATCTATTATATTTTATCTACAACAATCAGTTAGTTTTATCGGATTTTCATTACTCTCCATTAACCTTTAAAATTCCGTGAATTAGATGATATTTTTTCTAAAATCTTCAGCTATCTAACGGTTTTACTATACATCTATATCATTATTATTGTTTTTAAAAGCACAAAAAATTGCATAGAAGAATATGTTTGCACTTTTCTCAATTTAGTTGTTTATCAAATTCGCTCAACTTACACATTTACCGGTTATTTATCAATGCTAATAAGATAATGAGCGAAATTTTGAATTCTACGAAATTAAAGTACTTTTGAGGAATAAATTCAAAATATCGGCATTTAAGCCTATCAGACTATTTCGATCAGAGTGAAACTGATATTAAATCTTATAAAATTTTACATCGATATATATAGAGTTTAATCAAAATCGTTGGGGCCGTTATTGAAAAAATCATTAAAAGGGCCGAAATGTACAGTATAAATTGTCTCCTCTGGTTTGCTGATTATAATTGTTTATTTGTATGTTAGGGGAACTCGTGGCTGAGTGGCTAGCGCGATAGTCTCTCATGCTAAAGGCTGTAGTTCGATTCCCAGTTTAATTATTAATTAAATGTTGATTCCCTCTTCCCCGGGTATGTGAAATCCGTCAGCCGAAAAAATGGTGGCCAATCAAAAAATTATGCGTAGGGAGTGATGACCCTACACTACAAAATGCATCGAGAAACGTGAGTGTAATCTCCCAGAAGATTACAACGCGAAACCCAGAGCATATACGGCATGTCGCGCCACTGGAAGAAGAAGTGTTCGTTCATTTATTCAAGTCA
Source organism: Piezodorus guildinii (assembly GCA_023052935.1). Lineage (NCBI taxonomy): Eukaryota > Metazoa > Arthropoda > Insecta > Hemiptera > Pentatomidae > Piezodorus > Piezodorus guildinii. The sequence goes on from CM041294.1 coordinate 93,457,588, forward strand.
CTTTATGCTACTTTGCCTAAGCGGACAATGCTACAGTGGGAGTTCTAAATTTTACCTATCTAAATTTAATTAGGATAGGAATCCTTAACAAGTACCTGACATCGAACAGGCTCGGGAACAGCTTTTTTACGGAGTACGGCAGGACTAAAGAATTTTTTACTCCCATTAATAAATCCTAGGCCCACCTACGGGCTGGAAGCCATGACCTATGACAGGAAGGCTGTTATCCTAGCCTCTACACTACAGATGATCCCCTCCGATTTTAATGATTTAATAGTTACTGTAACATCTCGAGCGCATTGTTATCTTAAATATGGAATTTTTAGTTTTGTATGACTTTTCATTTTCGTGAAAGGTTTACCACACATCGACCAACTAATAGAAACTAAGACATAGAAGGCTGTTATCCTAGCAACTACACTCAATTGACCCTTTTATTTTTTTTTAGTCTGTCTTGGTGAAGAGGATTCGGTATATTTCAGTAGTTGGATGATGTTAAATGCTATTCCCCTCCTCCAAAAAATAACTTTATAAGCCTGGATAGAACGAATTTTAACAGAAATGAAAGTATTATGATCTAACAATTACAGAGCGCTCTAACATCATTCTACTTCTTTCCAACTCCCAACTAGCTTTTCACTTTCACTCTTACACAGATCTCGTAACATCTATAACGTCTAAAATCAATCTAAAATACGGTGAAATAAATCGATGTTGTTCATTAGTTTATCTTACAACAGTCTGCGGTGCATTCTCAAATGAAAAAAGGAGAAAATAATTCATCCACACCAAAATAACCACTAAAGATTTTATATTTTAAAGACAAAAATCTTCAGACTGTCTGAGTTCCTATCGTCCTATAAGCCTTCTGCCTTCTTTTTATTAAAATTATTCTTTATCTTCTAAATTCGCTCGAACTATTTTATGATATTCCGAATCATCAGTTCGGTTTCAGAAAGCATTATTTGACCATTCAGCAATGCAACCGATTACATTTCGAATACTTTACAGTCTAGAAAATATTGCCCAGGTGTTTTTATCGATATTAGGCAAGCATTCGATAAGGTGTCGCACAAAGGATTGCTTTTCAAGCTCAAAATTTGACTTCCTTCGGTTTATTATTTAATACTACTCACTTACTTAACGGATAAACAATTTACTGTAAATGTAGGAGACACATTTTCTGGTATGAAGAAACGTGTTCAAGAAGGAGTCCCACGAGGCAGTATACTAGGACCTTTACTATTTAATATTTTTACTCCAGACTTACCTGAGAATGATCACTCTTTACTAGCCACTTTTGCAGACAGCTGTTTTGACATCCCACCGAAACCAAATTATGGCGTATTCCATGTTGCAAGCCCACTTTGACGATTTATCTAGTTGGGCTAAAAGATAAAAATTAAAAATGAACCAAACCATGAATGTACTTATTTTCTTCAAGCTTAAACATGATGAATGTTTTTAATCAGTTTATTTAATATAAGTTTTATCTAATTCTTCTTCTAAGATACGGCTCTATAGATTCTGATTAAAATCACTATATCGATGTAAAATTTAACCGGCCTTAATATCACATAGATCTCATTCTAATTGAAATCGTCTGACGGAGCTTAAATGCCAAATTTATGAATTCGCTTCCTCTAAAGTACCTTTAATTTTTTTTATTTGAAAAAATTAACCATAAAATCATTATTAAAAAAAACAGTTAAAAAAAAAACAGTTATATATATAAGTTCCACTGGCTCAGACCAGTGACGCGGCTGAATTAGAGGCGCTGGGATCTTTTGGTTTCCGCTTTTTTCTCCACAAGCGGAGGGAAAAGCGCGTGCTGGGGTCCCTTTAGCAGTTTTATATATTGTATATAGTTATGATTGTTTGTTTGATGTTTATTTATTTGCCAACATTTTATTTATCTCAATTATAGGTTGTTTTTTTTTTTTATTTATTATTATTTTATTGTATATATATGAATTTATTTATTTTCTATTTTATGTAATTTGACTATTATTATCATATTCTGTATATATAGTATGAATGTGGTCTCATATCAATATTATTATTGTTCATTTTGTAACAAATTGTTATATATCTCAATAAAAAAAAAATATATAGATTTTCCGTTAAAAAAAATAAAAAATAAAACAATAAAAAAAAAATATATAAGTTAAACGGATTCCATATCCACATAAAGGAGAAAACCGCAAACATATATTTGTATACAATTATTTGCTTTTGAACATAAAAAATTTAATATACTGTTGGAAATCTTAAGATTAGAGAAAAAATGTTATCTTATATGTAAAGTTGTGGAAGGTTATGTAAAGCGACGCATACACAGTGCGCATAAACTTAACTTAAACTTAAGCTTTTATTGTGCAAAACAATTTTATATTGTTATATTAGTTAATCTTATTATTTAAAAACTACTCTCTTACTTGACAGACTGATATTTTACTGTAAAAGTAGGAGACGTATTTTCCAGAATGAAACTTGTTCAAGGCAGTATACTGGGGCCATTACAATTTAATATTCACACGTCGGACTTACCTGAGAATGATCACACCTTTCAAGCCACTTTTGTAGACGACACAGCTCTTTTTACATTCCATCAAAACCCAATTCTGGCATCTTTCATCTTGCTAGACCACCTTGGCGATTTATCTAGTTGGGCTCAAAGGTAAAAAGTAAAAATGTATCAAACTAACAGTATTTTTTATTGGTTTAACGATTGGACGTTGAATGTCCTGGAATGAATGTCGAATATTCCAAATTCAGAAGAAGTACGTTATTTAAGACTGTTCTTAGATAGAAGACTAACATTGAGCACCCACATGAAAATAAAGAGAAAACAGCTGAACAGACGATATGGACTATTATACAGGCTCTTTGTCAAACGATCAAAATTTTCCTTGAACACCAAAATTATTATTTACAAAGTACTGATCTGACCCTTATGGACATACGGATAGAGCTATGGGGTTGTGGCGAAGCCTCCAACCAAATAATACAGTCTCTCGATTCCATTTTATGTGACAAACGAACTACTTCACAAGAACATGGACTAACTCATAGTTTCGGATACTGACACATAAAATTACAAACATTTTCGCGACAGACTGACTTACAAGATGAACCCATCGCACCAACCACTTAAATCCTTTACCATTCCGTACAACCTAACCCGAAGCTTTGAGGCGGTGGCATAGAGATGCTTTTAATTAAACTATAGTTCGGAAGATATCATATTTGTTTATTGCAAACAGTTTTTTTGCAAATGGTAAATACCAATTTAAAAGCCAAAACTATTGTAAATAAATAAAAATATGGTGCGGGGAACACACGGCTTTTACCGTCTTCGATTGTTAAAATCAATTAAAAAACTTATATATTTAGCCGTCCTTCATTAATATGATTATGATGATATGGTAAATATTTTGGAATGTACAAAAATAAAGGTAGTTAAATGAAGAAAATTTAAAAAATATCGTGACAGGGGACACTATTTCAATTAGAACGAAACGTAAATGATATTAAAGTCTATTAAATTTTACATTTATTTAGCGATTTTAATCAAAATCGTTTCGGCTGTTTTTTAGAAAATCGAAAAAGGTGCAAAATGCTTGGTTCTTCTGGTTAGCTGATTTTGATAAAAATGTTGCTGTAATATCTCGGGCGTATCTATGTCTTAAATATGAAATTGTAATTTTGTTAAACTTTTCCTAGACTTGCCATCCACAGACTTTTTTGAGGGACATTGTCGGTTGGGCCCAGGGGACCCAAAAACGTTTATTTCCGTTGAAAACTATAATTCGAAAATTTAACTTTCCCAATACTTCCCCTTAGATAAAAGTGAAAATGGATTTGTCTTCCCAGCACTCCTGAAAATTAGAAATATTTATACTCATAATTATGAAGTTTTATATTGATTTGATATTTATCTACCCACTCCTTAAATATTTATTTTTGGCGCTAAATTCCTGCAAGAACCTGGTCTCTTGCAACTCTTTTTCATTCTCCCCTATACCGGGAAAGCATAGGGTATCTTATAAGATCCTTGAAAGCCGTCATGTTATACCAAATACCAATTCGGCTTTCGTGCTTATCACTCCACTGTGCAACAATGCCATCGTATAGTTGATACTATCTGTGTTGCTTTCGAGATAAAAGAATATTGCCCAGCAATTTTTCTTGATATCTAAAAAGCGTTTGATAGCGTTTGGCACAAAGGTCTATGGAAAATAAAACCGCACATTGCCTTCTACTTATTTTCTAATCCTCCAATCTTTCTTTTTCGACAGGAATTTTATTAATTAAATGTTTTTCGGTTTGAAGTAAACTTAATGCTCGTGCTACATCATTTGGATTCCAACGAATTAGTTTCTGAAGTTCAGCGTCTGGCTTTGGCTTGTCCCTTAATGCGACACCAACCTCTCTTGCTTTTGGAAGTGAACATGAAACGTTAAGTGGAATCCTATGTTTATTCACTTGCAACACATGTTATATACGTAATGTACACGTGTATATTTATGATTTTTAGGATTTAGGGGTACGCGAAAATAATTTGTTGGGAACCACTGTTCTATAGCATACACATCCTAATTCACCTTCACTTCCAGATTTTTTTCTAAACACTTAATTATTCCTGCTTCGAGACCGAGAAAGTAAGTTTCGTGAAATAGCAGCTAATGCCAGGTGTAGAGTAGGCACTAAGGTTACCTTGAGACAGTGTTTTAGGCAACTGTTATCCAAGGAGCCTGACATTTGCGTGCGTGGGTTCGAGCCCAGTTCGGTGAAAGGAACCTCTTACTGTATACTTAGTCTTCCATATTTCAATAGTCACTTTCGGCAGTTAGAAACTAAACCTATAATAACTCTGTCAGTTTGACGTAAAGCACGACTTATCGTTGCATCCCAATGGGAAAAAATTCTAGGAGCGCGTTTTATAACGCTCGGAGAAATTCGGATAGCCCAGGAATATTTGTTTTTATGTTTCGGTTGTATGTTTATTTATTTAACGTCATTTTATGCTGCTGTGGCTGATCAGTCGATACTACAGTAGGAGTCCTAAACTTTGCCTTTCAAGGTTTAATTAGGACAGAGATCATTAAAGAGTACCGTAAAATGGGGTGGATAGGAACACTCTAACGTAACTTAAGCATAACAAATGTATTACTTTCACTTACCTATATATAGTAAGGAGGGTATTGCGATCTTGAAAATTTTCGAATTCCAGTTTTCAACGGAAATACACGTTTCAGGGTCACCCGAGTTCAAATAACCAAGTCCCGCAAAAAATGAAGATCTACTTTATAGTATGCATTTTACACCTTTCTACGATTTTCTCAAAAACTATCTATAACTCTCCATATCGATGTAAAATTGGACAGGCTTTAATATTGTGTAGGTTTCATTCTGATTGAAATAGTCTGACAGAGCTTAAATACCGATATTTTAAAATTTTATTTCTAACCTACCTTTAATTTTGTAGTTTTAAAAAAAATTGGCCATATCATATGATTAGCATTGCTAAAAAAAGGTAAATATATAGGTGAAAAGAATTCAATATCTAACTAAAGGAGAAAACTGCAAAAATGTTTTTTTAATGCAATTTTTCGTTTTTGTACAGTAATATAAGTGTGTAATTTACCGTTAATATTATCTTATACAAAGGCTTGTAAAAGTTAATAAAGAGTAATGAAACTAACTGATTATTTTAGACAATAATATAATAGATGTTTTAATAAAACACATGTTTCTATAGAAATTCAATTTAATTAATTCTTTATTAGTTTCACTTATTATTATCTCTAACTGTATTTGAAAATTCTTTAATCGATTTTAACAACGGCGGTAAGTGAAAATCGTGTGTTGCCCGGACCAGATTTTTTTTAATCTGAATTAATTTAACAATGCATCAAATCTTAGGTCCACATCCCCTCCATCACATATTTACTGGGTGTGTTTTTTGAAAAATAAAAATATTCTGTTTCCATTTACCCTACAGTAGAGTTGAATAGAAACGACATTGAAAATGTTATTGTGTTCCCATTTACAACATGTGGGGTGAATGAAAACTGTTTAACATCCTTAGTAAAATACTTTTTTTAAATATAGAAATTAAGATAAATTATTCACACATATTCTAGAAATTAGGTCTCTTATATTCTAATCAAGTTCTAAAGCACCACGCTTCTGTAGGAAGAAGAAGAAATGTCAGTAAATGTTGTACGAGTATGTATTCAGATCATTGATAAATGAAACAGATTGCAAGAATCTGGTAGATTTAGAAGATCCGATTCGCTGTTAAAACTTCAATGTAACTTCACTAGGGCTAAAATAAGCGTCCTCTTGAGTTGAGACAAACCTTTAACTTAGATTCTTTTTTAAAAACAAATCGATGCATCCTTCATCAGCAGGTTTTAAAACCTTACAAACGTGATGTCAATAATTCTCAGGGTTTTCCAAATATCGTACTTAAATGAGTAAAAAGTCGCGACTCTGGGGAATGAATTACCTAATCACCTCCTTGCACGCCCGTTGGCAACTGAACCCAATATTCTTCATGGGCTGGAAAAGTACAGTTTTTAAAAACCCGCTGCCTTGGGCATAGGAGGCTATTGAGCGAGCAACTGTACCACAGATGAACCATCTTTCTTTTACACCACCACTTCCAAATATATAGTTGTTTCGCAAATCCCAAATTACGAAATCGCTGTCAGAATTATTAAATATGCTAATAAATAAAACATATTTTGAAATGATACCTTGATACGTTTCTTGAATGCCCACTGTATATGAATGTGGTCATTAGTTTCCCAGTATTGAAAATGTTTCAACAACTTTGAGAATTTTATAAATAGTATCAGAAGGTGCGTTGTGGGACGTTAAGTGCAATATTTTATTGCACTCTCCCACGACAGGCGAAGTACATTCCCGAGCAAACTGGTTCAATATCCGAGTGAAAGGCTGCGAAAAACCTTGTCGGAGTTGACTTTTCCCAGCCACCTTATTTCTACATTCACTTCCAAGTTACTTTTCAATGTAGAGAGCAGGTTACGTTTTATCACTCCCTTTTCGGACATTTCAACAATTACTAGACGAACGCTTAGATCTTACGCTTATTGGGTTGCACAGAAAATAGAAAAGGATTTTAGCTTTATATATATATATTTATGTATGTATATGTATATGTGTGTGTGTGTGTGTGTGTATACAGATATAGCGGACATCGTTAAAGCAGCAACTTGAATAATAATCTATTACAATAATATTGTTGGCCAATTGACTTCAGTCTGATATAAAAAAGAAAACAATTAATAACTTTGTTTAATTCGTAAGAAAAATCTGGTGCAGGCAACACACGACATTCACTTACCTCGACTTAAAACCGATTTAAGAACTATAGAATAAACTTGAAGTTGAAAAAATGTTTTAAGTCATTTAAATAAAGAGTTTATTCAGTTTATTTGGAAACGTATGATGTAGGTTAAATAATATCACAATATTTTTTTTCACTCAACATTTTATTCACACCTGTAAAAAATTACAATTAGCAGATGAACTAAAATAAAAAACATGGCGTGGGCAGGCATGAGGGAGACAACTCCCAGTGGTGTATCCTTCTGACACTAAGCAAAATTTTATTTTCAGTTCAGGAGGTCCCTCATACAACTCTTTTTCAGCCTACGCCGAGTTACGTCTGGTATGGAAGTTGTAGCCATGTTTTCCCTAAATTTGTTTATGTGTCCATGTAGCTTGTCCATGAACTCGTTTGTAAGTCATTCGGATGTGGTTTGTTGTAGTCGGAATACGAAAGTCAGAATGAAAGGTATCGTTTGAACCATACAGTGGTGAGTTCGTTGCCAGTCTTAAAGATTGCGAGTGAAAAGTTTGTATTTTTCGTATGTGTCTTTTTCGCAGGTCGATATATTTGGCAAGCGTAAGTCCAAAAAGGTTTTAATAGATGTATGTCTATGAAGTATCGAGTACAATAGTCACAGTCGAAAATTTAGAGTTTGACGTTTTGTCTCGATGAGGCGGCCCAAAAAATAAGTCCCAAGTACGTTACTGTGTTTGATTGTTGTACCTGGTGATTTTCTACGTATGATTGAAAACAGGTTCCACGTCTAAGTGGAAATGTAACATGTAGTGACTTGTCGTGGTTAATTTTTAATTTCAATTTCTTACACCAGTTTTGTACATTGTCTAAGTAATGTGGTTAAGTCATACTGGCCTGTGTAGGGTCTGTGTTTTAGTAATAATTGCAGTATCGTCGGCATATGTCGCAGTTAGGATGTTTTGGTTTTTTGGTAAGCCATATGTTTATATTATGTACAGATGTAGGGCCAGGATTGAACCTTGGGGAACGCGTGCCGAGATGGGCTTGATTGATGAGGTCTTAGACTATCAAAAGCTTGAGTAACATCCGAAAATGTCACAGAAGCGTATTGTTTTTGTTCAAGTGCAGTGGAAATAAAGTCGGTTACTCTGTGTAGCTGTTGTATGGTGAAGTGAAAAGAGCGAAATCCGAATTGATGGTCTTGTAATATGTCGCGGTCTGTCAGTATGTTAATAATGCTTCGATTTTTCAAATATGTTTCACCAAATTGGAAGAAGGCTAATAGGTCTGTAGGAATCCGGTCTGTCTTTGTCTTTGTTAGTTTCATGTATCATTGAAATCGTAGAATATTTCCATTGAATGGGGAATTCGGTCGTCCTGAGTATAGCATTGTATAATGTTCTGAGAAATACTAAAGCTTTTCTGGGGATTCGAAGCACCTCAGCAGTGATAAGGTCGTAACCAGTATTCCTTTCTTTTCGGCATTTCCATAATCTGTCTTAATACCTCAGAAGAAGTAAAGGGTTTTGGTGGAGGGGACATGGGAAGAGGGGAGACTAAGGCTATTTGTACGCAATTTTCATGTTGTATGACTGTTAAGTCTGTGTGAAGTTGAAAGACACTTGAAAAATAGTCCTTGGAAATTTCAGATTTATCTCTATCCGACACAGACCAGGAACCATCATCGTTTCTCAATGGGGCAGAAACTTCACGTTGTTTCAGAATTCGTTTGGTATGTCGCCAAAGGCTGTTGTCAGGTTTTCTAGTTTTGTCAAAGTTAGTTTGTTTGAATTTTCGTATTTCTCTTCTAAGTTCATAGTTATGTTTGTTGAAGATTTATCTGTCTGAAGGAAGTCTGTTTGTTTGCCAGTGAAAGTCGTTTGTTGCCTGCACCAAATTTTCGAACTTTGTTTTATAGTTCTTTGATTGATTTCAACAACCGAGGTAAGTGATAGGTGTGTGTTGACCGCACCAAATTTTTTATCACTCATTTTATAAAAAATATGACGGGTAAGTTGGAAACTTAGATTGTTTCAAGTATTGCTTGTTTGATATATGAGCTCTTATATCTGCATGGATCTTCTTTCTGAGTAAAACCACGGATAAAACAGAAATCTCAAGATTTAGTTTTCCTTCCTAACCACCGACAACCGGACTATGTGTCATAAATACATTTCTGTTCCACTTAAGGTCTAGTATCGGCTCCCACAATATCACTAGACATTTATGAGACACATGTCAAGCACAAATTTTCTTTTTGGCCTGTATGGCTTGGTATATTTTTTGAAGTACAAACGATTGTTAGTTTCTGTACTGAAATATTTTTTCGTGTTTAGTTGATCTATTTATTAATACAGCTGTAAATTTTGAGTAAATATATGTTTTAATATAATATAATGAGTGGATATATAAGGTTATGCCTAAGTACATATGGTTATTTATTATTTTGTTTACGAAGGCACATACCTTATTGGACACGGCATTGCTAAGAGATCACTTTCACACACTCCCAACCCAAGGTCCTCGCTAAGCTATTAGGAATGATATTTCGCAACTCACTGCTCTAAAGATCTCTTTATATGATTTATTACTTTATATTATAGATTTAAGTAGTCACGCATTTATCTTCCTGGGTCATTAAAATCAATAATCGACTATATATATCCATTGCAGGTAATGTGTTGCTGAATCAGGGCGTTATTTTCAACAGGAGCGCAAAAAAACTTCATTCTTCCATAGTACAATAATCTATTAAACAATTATAAAAAATATTGCAGAAGTTTCTACCCGTTATAATTCTACCTACTACAGTGAATAATTAAAAAAAAATAATAATAGCATTTAAATTACAACTTATTAAAATTTAATAAAACAAAAATCAGGTACGTGCAACACACAACTATCACTTACCTCGGCTGTTAAAATCTATTAATGAACTATTAAATAAACGTAAATTTAAAAATTTTGAAGTTAATTTAAATAAAAAAGTTTATTGTGTTTCGTTTCCAACATATTATTTAAGTTCTATAATATAGCAATATCAAACTGTTATTTATAATCATGAGTAATAATTGTATGCCCTACTTGTCAATTTACAATACCTTTTACAACTTTGTGTATAAGATAATATTTTTTGATACATATGTATATTATATTATATAATATGTATATTATATTATATAATATGTATATTATATTATATAATATGTATATTATATTATATATATGTATATCATATATATAATATGTATATTAATTATATAATATGTATATTATACATCTATGTTGATATTCTTATGTTCAAAAAACCAACAAATTATATATCAAAAGATACTCTAGAGGAAGAAAATTTGAAATATCAGTATTTAAGCCCTGTCAGGCTATTTCAATCATGATGAAAACTACATAATATTAAACCCTGTTAAATTTTTTATCAATATCGGGAGTTTAATTAAAATCGTTAAGATAATTGTAAAAAGGTGCTAATTGCTTAGTATAAAGTTGCTCTTTTCTTTTATGAAAATGTTGCTGGAACATTAAATACGAAATTTCAGTTACACATGGCTTTTCGTTTTCGCGCTAGACTCACTACACACACACACACAACACACACACAGACCTTTATGCAAGACTTAGTCATTTGACTCAGAGGATTCCAAAACGTATATTTCCGGTGAAAATTCAATTTGAAACCTTGCAGACTTTGTTACAATATAATTAGCAGCGAAGTGGGAACATTAAAAACCTTCGGAGATAAACATCATTTAGCCTGGCCCAGAGTCCAAGAGCTGAATTGATAATTAAAGACTTTTCAGTTTGCTTTTCCTGTTAACTGCAGAGACACCTGCGCCTTAATCAACAGGTGGATAATGCCAGGAAATGCTACCGTACTGGCAACAAGGATCTTTATGTAAATATATTTTGACACATGACCCGATATATGCAGGTGCAGGAATAATCAACGCCTTAAGGAAGTTTTTCTGGAAATAAAATCGGCCATGAGAAATAACTAACAGTGTCAACTACACTTGTTCACTGTTCTTCAAGTCCCGGGTTCGAATCCCGGCAAAATATTTATTTATTAGCCCCTTTTATATTGTCCTCTACGTATGGAGGACTGAATACCCCCATCTCTAAAATATAAAAATATACTCAATTGTGGTTTATTATTTTCCATAATGAACCTTTGTGATCGACCAAAAAAAAAACGACAAAAAATAATCCGTTTGTCCGCCGGCAGCGGCATTTCTCCGAAACAACTGGCCCAATTTTTTTTAAATTCGCCACAGAAATACTAATCCATGCAACGATGATTCTAACACCTACCTATACGTTGACATCAGTTGTTTAGTTTAAAAATGGCTGCCGATTAAAAGTGATTTAATTCAATAACTCAGTTATTTTCGAAGACAAAGAAAAAAATTATCAGTGTTTTTTAACCAAAAAACAGCAAATAATTAAATAAAAGAAAAGAAAATTGAAATTTTACACATAAATACGCTCATAAATCAGTTATTTGATGATAGAGTTATAGAATCAGTAAAACGCGATAAACGAAAAAAAAATTCATATGTATATTCAAGTAACAAATTATGATAGATGTAATTACACCAAAAATTGGTTATTATTGAAAATAGAGAAAAATCGAGATCAAGACAATGCGATTAAAGAAGTGAAAAAAATAAATAAAAAAATATAATATGGTCAAGCCACAACTTACACACAATATGAGATGTGATTCCCTGATAACTCGGTTATTATTGTTGATAATGATAAAATGTAAGGTGTACTGGAATCAGGAAATTTTTCAACACTGTTGTAAAAATCAATTTACGAATTTTTATATCCTTTTAGAAATAAAAATAAATAGTAAAAAAATTAATTTAATCGAATTTCAAATGAAACATGTTTTATTAAATGATCTATTATATATTTTTTCAGCAATCAGTTAGTTCCATCGGCTTTTCATAACTCCGTTAACCTTTACAATTCCGTGTATTATATAATATTTTTTCTAAAATGTTTAGCTATCCAACGGTATATTAAACATCTATTGTATATTACTCTTCTTGTGTTCAAAAACACTCATTTCTCCCTTAATGGATATTGAATTCGTTCAAATTATAAATTTATCTGTTTGTTCTCATTGATAACAAGATGATTTGGTTATTTTTCATAGAATTTACAAAATTAACGGTACTTTAGACATACTATTTCAATCAGAATAAAACTTACATGATTTCAAAGCCTATTGAGTTAGACATCGCTATATGTAGCTGGTTTAAACAAAATTTAAATGGGTTACACGCAATAGATTTTTTTGGTTTATTATTTTCAATAATACTACCATACTATTCTAGTCGTACTCCACCTCCTAACCTAGTTCTGCTTCGAGAAAGACGCAGAGGCTGCCCCGAAGGCCGCGGTGAGATGGCTCTTCCCCACGACCTCGAAGGAGGTATATATTTTTTCTCTTTACTTCCCTCGCCACAAGATATTAAGATGAAGGCCCGCCACGGTCGAGCTAACATCTCCCTCAAGGCCCTACCTCCTCAGTTGGAGGTCGACTGACTATAATTATCTCAACACGTGCAACAATTTCGTAATCCTAAATGGCAAAGAGATTTCATAATGTTTCTCATTAAATGGAAAATGTTGCCGCGTCTGAAAGAAAACTTCGCACCTATGTTAAATAAGTATTCAACTATTAAAAAAGCGTATTGATGTTTTATAAATTTTATCATGATTGGAGAATTTTGTTGGGGTATGATCATGAAATGAATCATACATATTATAGTTGTATGCCGACTTTGCTAATTATAAACAAATCCGGTGCACAACTTTCACTCACCTCGGCTGTTAAATTCAATTTAAGATCTAATAAATAAACAACTTTTATAGTTAATTTAAATATAAAGTGTATCCAATTGTTACATATAATTATCAGTAATAAATTGTATGCCCTATTTACCACTTGACATTATCTTTTACATGTTTGTATATCAGATAATATTTTTTCTAAAACAGTTTAGCTTTCCAGCGGTATATTATATAACTATATTGCTGTACTTATGTTATAAAAAACAATAATTACATAAAATAAAATATTTTTGAGAAGTTAGTTGAGGATACAGTCAAATTAACACCCAATTAAGTAGAAACATAATTTAATAGTGCCGACGTTCCAGCCTAAATTTTAGGCCTTCTTCGGGGCGATTGAAGGATTGAGAATCCAACAATGGCCAAATTATGTTATTATCAATATTGAGAAGAAGTTATTTGAGGGTACTGTCGAATTAACACCCAATTAAGTAGAAACATAATTTAATAGTGCCGACGTTCCAGCCTAAATTTTAGGCCTTCTTTAGGGCGATTGAAGGATTGAGAACCCAACAATGGCCACATTAAGTTATTATCAATATTGAGAAGTTATTTGAGAGTGCAGTCAAATTAACACCCAATTAAGTAGAAACATAATTTAATAGTGCCGACGTTCCAGCCTAAATTTTAGGCCTTCTTCAGGGCCATTGAAGGAGTTAGAACCCAACAATGGCCACATTAAGTTATTATCAACATTGAGAAGAAGTTATTTGAGAGTACAGTCAAATTAACACCCAATTAAGTAGAAACATAATTTAATAGTGTCGACGTTTCAGCCTAAATTTTAGACCTTCTTCGGGGCGATTGAAGGAGTGAGAACCCAACAATGGCCACATTAATTTATTATCAATAATGAGAAGAAGTTATTTGAGAGTACAGTCAAATTAACACATAATTAAGTATAAACATAATTTAATAGTGCCGACGTTCCAGCCTACATTTTAGGCCTTCTTCGGGGCGATTGAAGGATTGAGAATCCAACAATGGCCAAATTATGTTATTATCAATATTGAGAAGAAGTTATTTGAGGGTACTGTCGAATTAACACCCAATTAAGTAGAAACATAATTTAATAGTGCCGACGTTCCAGCCTAAATTTTAGGCCTTCTTTAGGGCGATTGAAGGATAAGAACCCAACAATGGCCACATTAAGTTATTATCAATATTAATGAAGTTATTTGAGAGTGCAGTCGAATTAACACATAATTAGGTAGAAATCAATACCAAATGTATCTTATCTATTCCCCTGAGAGGATTACTAGACTGCAAATAAAACTCCAGGCACAAAAATAACATTGTTTATTCTTATTTATTTTATCACGTTATAAGACTCAGTAATAATTAGATTAACTAGAATTATTTCTTGATTTTTACGATAATCACAAACCTAATTAACAAAACTAATTAACAATTAGCAAATTTCATTGTTAATTCGAATAATAAATAATAAGATATCTATGTTTTATTTTGAGATTCATGGAGGTAATTAATGATTTAATAATGTAAAATGTAAATTTTTAATATTCTCACACAAATGCTCTAAAGTATTCAAATTAGTACTACAATGTTAAAACAAACGCGAAATCTCTCAGTGAGGAACAAATTGCTGAATTATTGAATTCAAATTACTTATTGCTAAAGACATGCCCTCAATGCTAGCCAACATCGCTTAATCTATTGTTCTTGCTTATTTTTCTTTATAATTTTTTTTGTATTATTTAATTATTATATAATTCAATTTTGTATTTAAATTCCTTAATTATTATATAATTCAATTTTGTATTTAAATTCCTTAATTTTATATTTTGGATATATGTATATGTATTCCTTATAGCTTTTTGGCTTAGTCTTTCTATGGACTGTGTTAATGTTTCTTTATATATATATATATATATATATATTTTTATTATTATTTAAGTATTATATTGTTTTTTATTGTGTACTGTGTTACTGTTTATATATAATATATAAACAGAATATATATATTTAATATAAAACTATTGTATTTAAAATTGTATTGTATTTTATTAAAGAAGTTTAAAAAGAAAAAAAACATAGGTGGTATCAAACTTTAGAATGACTCTGTATATAGAGAGTAAAGTATTGTGATAATGAGAATTTTCGAATTCGAGTTTTCGCCGAAAATACAGGTTTTAAGCCCAATTGATTTAGTCCCTAAAAATTGACTGTGTGTGATAAATCTACCTTAAAAAACGAAGTGATACAAATTTTGTGACTGAGATTATTCTAGTTCCAGAGTTATCCTGTTAGTCGTTAAAAAAGTAGTCTTGCATTTTTCCGAATGGAATTAATAAAACTAAAATGATAATAAAACTTTTATCTAGTTTTTATTATCTCAAAAAAATTGTCTAATTAGCAAGAAAAAGTGTTTAAAAATATAATAAAAATTTGCATTAAACGAAACAAAAAAAGGAAGTAAGTAGGAAATAAGTCTCATAATTAGTTTTTACTTTCATTAGTACTGTGTATCGATGCTTATGTTGGTGTGTGTGTGTGTGTGTTGTGGGGGTAAGCTTAGCGCGAAAACGAAAAGTTGTATAAAACTGAAATTTCATATTTAAGACAACCGTCACTGTCCTTCTCAACTTACGCGGATGACACTTGTGTGTCATCCATCCATAATGATTCAACCGCTGCATCCCAAACCCTTCAGTCACACATCACAGCCATTGAGAAATGGTGTCAAAACTGGAGGATTAAAATAAATCCTTAAAAATGCCACCAAATTACCTTTACTCTTCATTCCGAACCGATGACTTCCTACCCCACTGTATCCTTTAATAATACCCCACTCATACCTGTTGAACAAATCCGATACCTAGGACTCCATCTTGACCAACGTCTTACATGGTATCCTCATACGAGACTAAAACGACAAGAAATTGCCCCATAGTTACCGATTACTACAACACATACTCGACAAACGTTCAAAAATTCCAATTTATAACAAACAGCTGTATTATGTTACCGTCATGAGAACCACCATCTGGACATATGGGATCGAGCTTTGGGGCTACTAAGCCATCTAATTCCTCCTGCATCCAATCCTTACAATCAAAAATCCTAAAAGTTTCTTATTTCGCCACAAATAAAGTCATCTATAACGATCTTAATATCCCATTTGTTGGTGAATTTACCTCGTACCAGATATACTCCTTTTAATTTCAAACTCCCAACCCTCTTGTCCGCAATCTATCAACCTCACATATTCTGACAACCTTCCGAGGTTATAGAAAAGAAGATGGCCTCGGGATCTACTAACTTAAATAAACTTAGAAGTTGTTTGGTTATTCATTTAACGTCCCTTTATACTGCTATGGCTATTTGGACGATATCATTGAAGTTCTATCGCTGAGTGGTTTCTTCACTAGCCTTTTCACGCTCTTTATTATAATTAAATACTTTTACTTATTGTATTTATGTTAATTTAAACAGTTGTAAAATTCAATAAAATACATAAATAATAAAAATAAAAAAAATTATACACCCGAAATGTTACAGAAACTTTTTCATCAAAATCAGCCACTTTACATCATTTATTTTGCACCTTTTTACAATTCTCTCAAAAAGTGATGAAAAGATAATAAAACATACCTATTGCTGTAGATAATAATAAAATAGATTATTTAATCAAACACACGTTTCTAATGAAACTTAATGTAATTAATTCTTTGATCATTTATTTTTATCTCAAAATGTCTTTAATAAGGTTGCAATTTATTTTAACAACGCGTGTAAGAGAACGTCGTGTGTTGCGCGCACCTGATTTTTAACGTTCTTGCCCTCCTCCTTCCAAAAATACTGCGAACACCTTTGATTCCAATACTACCGATTATTGAATGAACTTATAGTGACAAAAATAGAATAAGAAGTATCAATTTAGGAGTGGCAATCTCAAACAAACCCTATCAGTAATTCAATACCAGAACTTTACAGATACGTTAGGCAGATAAACATAGACATGACCCAGATGTGTCTATGACTAACCTTATCCGAATAACCTTGCCAAAGATCTAGTTCCAATTCGATAGTTACCAAATATCTAGTGGTATAGAATCGAAATGTAAGATATATTTGTATCCTTGAGTTACCAATGTGCCTAATAACCTTCATGCAATACTCTTCTATGTTGAGTAGATGTTTTGATGTTCTTATGAGTACACACGAATGTCAAACTGAGGCAAATGAAAAGTAATTTGTAATAGTTGAGGGTAATATTCGAAAGTAATTTGACTAAGCATATCTTTGTTTGAGATCAACCTTTTTATGACTAAATGCGACAGGGCGAAATATTTAAATGATATATTGACACAATATATATTATTAAAATTATAATAGGCTTACGACCGAAGGTTCGATCCGATACTACGTAATTCCGCCTACACAGACTCGTCCAATGATCTCCGTTCAAGCCTAAGCCCCCGAGATCAGCCTTACCTTTCGGACGCCTACCAGTCGGTTCAGCGAATACCAATTTTCTCGGAATCCGCGTTTACCAATTCTCACCGAGCACAACTTTACTCGGCCATTTTAGTCTCCGCAATGCTATCAACTCAATTATATTCAAAGGGTACAAGCTTCGCGATTCCGCGTTGTGCAACCTTCTAAACTCCCTAGGCGCTTCATCTCTCTACGGCCCAATATGTTACGGAGTACCTTATTTTCGAAAACCTTAAGGGGTTGTTCATCCTTCAAAGTAAGCGGCCACGTTTCACATCCGTAAAGGACCGTCTGAAGAATAATAGTTTTATCAATTCTAACCTTTATGTTTTTAGACAGAAGCCGTGAGCTAAGTAATCTATGAGTAATGACACGCATTTTCCGCCTTTAGCCGGGACTTCATTTTTTCCTGGATTTCATTTTTTCTTGTTATCATTGAACCTAAATACTTAAATTACAATATACACTAAACGATTATAATATTACCTTAAAAATCCTAAATTATCTTCGTCGCTTTCTTTCATTTGAATACCGTCCCATTTAATTGGTTTGTAACATAATATTCCCCCACTTTGAGTACTGCTGTACGGTGTATGGGATGTCTCTGGGGATCTCGAGGCAAAACTAAAACGATTATTTAACTTCTTTATCCACTTCATGTTTGGGATATCCAGAGACACTTTCAACACTCAGTCAGCTATCAAGTTATTTTTATCTATGTATTTATTTGTCAACACTTTTTATGAAGGAATATACCTGGAAAGGGGGTAGATTTTAGTCAAACGATTTTATTGTATATTTAGAAATAAACGCTGACAATATTCACCACCCCGGATTTAATGAGTCAATCGTTAGGCTCTAATTATGATATATTTAATAAGTTTCGAACAGTAGCAGCTGTTCCCAAAATGACCGCTTGTTGAACCGCTTGCTAGGTTTTCATGGGTAGATCTAGAGTATAGGGAAATAGGGTAAATCCCACAGCTCTTCAATAGATAAAGTTGCTTCAGCTCCTTCGCCAAATTTTAGTATTTTCTTTTCTTCTCAGCCACTGTCTTTTGAAGGTTGTCATCCGATGGCATACCTATCACTAAAATTTGTGCCAGTTTTCATTGCGATCGACAACGAAGATATCGGGCCGATTTAGTTAGGAAAAGTTTTTAAGCTATATTTACCTATTTTCTAGCAGCTTTAATTTCTTAATTGAGCGAATAGTATCTTCTGGAATGAGACCATCGAATGATACTATTATTGGTTAGACGGATATTTGCAGAGTTGCCGAAGTTCTCAAAACTGTTCTTGATGCATTCGATTTTTTTCTGCTACCATGTTTTCTCTATTGCCATCATTAAGAACAGCAATATCAATGACGTAGCCATATTTAATGCTTCGACCAAGAAAGACAATATCTGGTTTACTGTTAACAGTTAGATGGTCAGTAACGATAGAACGGTTCCCGTATATTGTTCTGTTGTCTCCCGAGATTACCTGTTTTGGCTCATAAGGATAATAAGGTACCTGGTCTGCTATCATGTGGTGCACGTATAATAATGTCAGCGATTGTTGAATTATTCTGACCAGGTTATTACGTCTTATAAGGTATTCTTTTCCCGCCAATGCCTGACTACCAGATGATATATGAGACGTTGATTTCCAAAAGGTACTAAACGACATGTTTTACAAAATTGATTTTTTTACGTATTAGTGTTCTCATCATCTAAATGTATCTTAATCTCCGAATTGATTTTATCTAATGTACACTAAAGTCCTTTATAAACGCAATTTAGAAATATATTTATTTTCTAAAGGAACTATTTACACATTTAATTTCGTTCCAAATACCAAAAAAACCTCATTTCATAACTTTAATATGATGTTATTAATATACTAAAAAAACAATCCTGGATTTTAATGTGAAAAGAATCAAATTGGCTAATTTAATAATATAATATTAGTGATTATCGCGTCTCCTGTAAAATTTCCTAGAATGGATATAGTGCCTTTTCGGAAATCAACGTCTCATATGCTAGATATACTCCATAGCCGTTTTACGAAGACGACATCGTTCACTAATGTTTTCTCCAGACATATAGTTCTTTTACGCGTTCGTGGCAACCACTTGATCCTGAAGGGCCAAGATATATCCTTCCGTTCCAGGAAACGAGTGACCTCTTTGTAAGGCAGGAATTGTAGGCTTTCCAGCTTATTCCTTTTTGGGACAAAGACGACCATGGGTCGATTTATTTTTCCAGGTCTTATAAGAGTTTCTTCGTTAGGGCTATTCTTAAACTCTAATGAATTAAGGTTTAAAGCCGTGTAACCATTTTCTAACGAATTTTTTTTTTAAAACATATTTATTGATATTTACAACTGTAATAAATAAAAATACATCTAGTAAATGTGATGGTAATATGTAAAACTGTCATGAAATACATGTAGAGACACTACCAGTGGCAGCACTCTAAAAACACTCTAAACTAGAAGGTCCCGTGGCCATCTTCTTTTCAGACGCCTCGGAGGATTATCAGGGATTGAAGAGGAAGCAAGGATTGAAACTAATGGATTGTAGTGGGAATGGAGTTTTACATGGAAGGAATGGTACCTGGTTCGGGCTAAGTCAGCAACATATGGAATATTAAGGTCTTAATGAATGAGTGTGTTTGTGACAAAATAAGGAGCATTGAGGATTTTCCGAAGGATTTTGGATTGTAAGGATTGGATACGAGAGGAATTCGATGGTTTAGTAGAGCCCTATAGGTCTACTCCGTAAGTCCATATCGGTCTTATGATGGTCATATAAATGAGTCTTTTGTAATTAAGTGGAAATTTGGAGCGTTTGTCCAGTAAGTGTTGAAGTAGTCGAAAACGTCGGGCAGTTTCTTGTCGTTTAAGTCTTGTATGGGGATTCCAAGTTAGACGTTTGTCAAGGTGGAGTCCTAGGTATCGAATCTGTTCAACAGGAGCTAGTGGAGTGTCATTAAAGGATACTGTAGGGCAGGAAGTCATTGGTTTACGACGAAGGGTAAAGGTTATCTAGTGGGATTTGTTAGAATTAATTTTAATCCTCCAATTCTGGCACCATACTTCAAGGTCTTTTAACGAATTTATAACAGAACTAAGAGGAGAGTTACTGGATAGAAAGCTATACCTTAAATTATTTTCTTGCTCTCTGCAGCTCCTCAAGAGACAAACGAGTCCCCTTACTCCTTGCTTACGTTGTAATTACATTCTTTCTACAGGCGATTTGGGATTTCGTTTTATTTTTGATGTAAACATGACTCTAGCTAGACGATTCAGTTCTTCAAGTTCTGTATTATACAACTTTAGAACTCTAAATGTGTAAATCATTATAATTATGACTATACGCAAGTGTTTTGATAGGTATTTTTTTATATGATAAATAACGCCCATGAGCTTTTTCCTGAGTATTCGTGTGCTTAGAAACAGCAGCGTGGGACAGTTACAAGGATGAAGCACTCATGTTTTTATGGAAGTCCAAGGATTCAGATTGCAAGCACTTGTTCTTCGCATTCAAAGCTCAAGGATACTCAATTATTATTATTTTTTTTCGTTTTGTTATATTTAACTACAACCTTCTTCTTACAGTTAACTTTATAATTTTTAAAGAATGCAATGAGAACAAAGGCGATTGCTCAAGACTTACATTTTAATAAAATAATAAACTTTAATTATTGATTTTTTCTGTTACGAGGTTCATCGTTTTATTTTAATTATAATCCCAAAACCAGTCACTTTATGTTGCTGTGGCATCGGACGATAGGTTCCTAATTTGCCTATCCAGGTTTAATTAGGATAGGGGTCTTTTACGAGTATCTGACATCCCACTGGCTCGGGACGACCTTTTTAGGTCGTCTCAAAATGAAGGCATAACTAACGAGTTTCAGCTGCCATTATAAAATCCTAGGATCAACTGCGGGTTTGAACCGGACGTTTGGTGTATTAGGCTGTTATGCTATCCACTATGCTAGAGCTGACCCCAACAAGCACTTTTTTTTTCCACATTTGACTACAACCTTCTTCTTACAGTTAACTTTATAATTTTTAAAGAATGCAATGAGAAACAAACGGAATGAGAACAAACAAGATTGCTACAGATTTACATTTTTGCATATCATAATATGCGATTGAATAGAGAATAAAAGAAAGAAACATGGGAAAGATTTCACAGGCAATTTAGAGTTAAGAATAATTCAAGAGTGATAATTATTAAAATGATTTTGTCTTGCAGATAATAATCGAAAGAAAAGCTGTTCAAATTATTAAACAATGGTTCATTATCTTCGAATAATTATGACTCACAATAAATGTCATGCGTCTAGATAAAAAAAAAAAAAATCATAATTTAAAGTTACGGAAGAAAAAATTATTTAAGCTGTCACCACTCTGTATTAAACGGATGCCCAGTGACAGCGTTGAAGAAATAATCCTTATGACTCAAAAGCCGTTATATTACATTACAACAAAAAAAGTTAAAATAAATTACAGTTTTCTATTTTCTTCGAATATATTTTTTTTTAAAAATCCCTTATTTTTTTAATATAAAAATGTGGTTTAGCGAACCCGAAGGTTCGACGCCAACACAACCAAATACTGCGTTCACAGATTGGTCCAATGACCAAGCCCCCCGAGATCAGATCTAACACAATCCTCCCATCGACTCCTCGGCCTACCTTTCTGACCTACCATGCTGTTCAGCGAATACAAACTTTACAAACGCCCGTTGGGGTCTCCGCAAAGCTATCAGCTTAATTATACTCAGAGGGTACAAGCTCCGCCATTCCGCGTTCAATAGTTATGGAATGAGATTGACCTATCAGCTGCAGTAATTGTCAATAATTAATATTAATATTTTCCATAATTATGAAGGATGCTGCAACCTAGCTTTGCCTATCTTCAATAGCCCTGAGGGACTTTTGCCCAAGACACCTGTGCACATACCTGGACCACGGATCAAAAACAGCTTACCTACTAGAAGTACTTTGACATTATGCATACTAAGTGATTCCATGCGAAAAATCCTACTTTAAATAGATAATTTGATTTTCGTTTAAACTTTTATTTTTGAAGACACTCCCAAAAAAATATTTCCCATATGAGTATTGCAACGTGGAATTTATTATTTTTGGTTTATGAAACCTTTTTCTCAGGGCTTCGTTGGTGGCTCGCTAAAAGATAAGTGAGCATGCGCAATGCCCTATTAACGCATGCGCCTGTATAAACCTTAAAAAAACAGGCAAGGTGTGAATCCTTCAAGTATGGAAATGTATTTTTTTTTCTTTTTATAAATCAATTGATGGTTGTTTACATGGACATGAATGTAATAATATATATTAAAATTTTTTCATTGTAATTTTACATCATTAACTAATACTTTTGTTCATTAAAAAAATAACAAACTCTAATTATTCTTTTTCTCAGGTACAAGGCTCATCGTTTTATTTTAATTATTATTGCACAGCCAGACTGTATACATTTATATAATGTAAAAGAAAAGTTAATAAAAAACTATCATTATATCCGGTGGCATTTTTTTTTTTTTTTTTCATGCGGTTTCATTGATGTTAAATACAAAGTGGGTTTACGCATTTTAATGATACATTAAAGAAATAGGATTGTCATGTAGGGCAAATGTTTATACCGCTTTATTAATTTTTCCGTTGTTATATAATTATTGAAGTCTACAAGTGTATTAATAAATACAAACAATCGTAAGTAACATTATTAAAGGACACTGTAATGCAGGATTTCCAAGCTTAAAGGCTATTTGGATTTTAATAACGTTTCTTAAAAACTGTGCTCAAAATAAGATTCCTTTTTAAGAGTGAGGGACTCATTTTCTAAGAATCATTATTAAAAGTACTGTTTTGACGACATTATTTATACTTTCAGGGTTATTACCGAGCATAAAAATTAAATATTTTAACAGATTATTTTTTTTAATTATTACGCTTTAAAATATGATAATTTTGATACCATACTTATTTTTCTGCCTTCACTAGAACATCATATATTAAATAAAATGTGTTGTTCGCGCGCATTTTTTCCGATTTTTTTTAGATGGCTCTTGATATTTTGTCCTTTTTTTCCTGATACGAGTCTAATGTTTAAATGTCTAGTTTTACGAACAAAATACAATTTATAAAAATCGGTGAGACACATTTGAGATCCTCTTCTTTTGAGTAAATAATTAGGTAAATTATTTAGGGGATCTGTGGTTTAATGCCGAACATTCGAAGCCCATTATCGCGTGTTCAAACCCAGCTGATGACACTATGATTCTTTACACGTAGTAAAAAGCTTCAGTTATGGCGTCTTTCGAAGGGGACTTAAAATGATAGTCCCGAGCCTGCGTCATGTACTCGTTAAAAATCCACATCATGATTAACACGTTGACGCCGGTATGGCCCGCCGGTGGGTCACACTTGACTCGTGTGGCGGGGTGACCCACATGTGGGTCACGCTCAACTATCTTTGGAACGACGTGGATCACAGGCAAGTCACTTGTTTTCAGAAAATAACTCATTAAGAAATATGTTTAGGATCACTTGTAGCTGGGTGGCTACCATAACAGTCTCCTATCCAAAGGTCACGGGTTCAAACCCGCAGGTGGTCCTAGGATTTTTTAATGGTGGTAAAAAATTCTTAGTTATGCTGTCCTTCGGAGGGGACTTTAAAAGGTGGTCTCGAGCCTGTGCGATGTCAGGTACTCGTTAAAGATCCCTATCCTAATAAAACCTGGATAGGCAAAATTTAGGACTCCCACTGTAGCATCGTCCGATTAACCATAGTAGCATAAAGTGACGTTAAATAAATCAACAAACAAACAAGAAATATGCTTATTAGATTTTGTCTCAACATTACATATTGTACAAATTAACAAGCATAATGGTTTATTATATGACCTTCAACGTCCCCCCTCAAAGAGCTCTTACCGGTTAATTTTATTTGATAACTCTTCTTTAATAATTTACTTAAATTTTATAATTTTACCTACCTTTAAACTTAATGCAAGTAATGTGTGCTCAAGAAAATACCATGTCAAAACTGTTACAATCTCGCACTTAGTGGGTTCGACACGTTGGAACTTGGAACAGTGTGGCCCTGCCCCGCGAAACCCAAGCAACTAACACAGTTCCGCCTCACTGGAAATAACGTAGATATTCTCTCCGGAGTTAACGTGTTAAACCAGAAATCGCAAAACAAAGTGCTCCGATTGTAGCAACATCCGATTAGCTACACTAGAGTCAATAAAATTTATTTGTCTACCTTCACTAGAACCAGAAATATTTAATAGTTTTTTTCGTACGCAAACTTTCCAATTTTTGTACATGAATCCTGGGGAGCCTTGGTTCCTGATATTTTGCAGGTCTTATGATTTAATGTCTAAATTTACCTTTAAAAAAAAACAACATTAAATTCCGCCGGACACGTTTGGGATCCTCTTTTTGTCAGTACCCCACCTCTCAGAAAATATTAACTATTTTCCATACGTACCACGTATGGTACGTGTTAAGCACCTCCCATACATAAAGACTGAAAAAGACCCCTTCTAAAATGACTGAAACAAGATTTTATTGTTTCAGTCATTTTAGAAGGGCTGCCTCCTTCTTTGACTCTTCTTGCATATTCTTGTAATCCTAAATATCGATTTATTTATCCTAGGACCACCTGCGGGTTCGAATCCGTGATCTTGGCATAGGAGGCTATGCTAGCCACCCAGCTACAAGTGATCCTGTTCTTAAATTGTTTTTAGCAGCCGAGGTAAGTGAAGTCGTATGTTGCACGCACCAGATTTTTTTCTCTTATTTGTATTGGTTGTATCTTGTTTCTTCGTCCCGATGAAGGCCCACAATGTAGGCTGAATTAGTGTTCCTTAATAGTGTGTTATTTCTTAAAGAGATTAACGTACCCCTAACCAACTTCTCCATCATATTTTCTTAACGGTCAACATTTATTCCTATCTTAAAAAGAAACTCCCTGAGAGATGTGAACTATAGATACAGGACTAGACCAACCCATGACGACATATTGTTCCAGAGGACGATAACTAATTATTGAAGTTATTGTGCGCTCTTAATTCTAGATTTCGCAAGAGGAAGCGATTTGGGTTGGTCAAGTACTACCCAGGCTGTGTCATCGAGGTTCGGTCGCATTGTTAGCAAGTAGGATCTTCCTTCCCTACAAGGTCTCTTCGGAGGCAGATGGGAGTCATATCTTTGCGTAGGAAATGGTATTTCGGATTACGAGAATAAGCGAGAAGAGTCAAAGATATAGGCAGCCCTTCTAAAATGACTGAAACGAGATTTAACTTTTACATACATACATACTTTTACAAAAAAACATTTTCTGGGAGGTGGGGTACTGACAAAAAGAGGATCCCAAATGTGTCTAGCCAAATTTAATGATTTTATTTTTCTCATCATTGTCGTAATTGTTCTTTTGGTTGAATATTTGTTCGATAAATATTAGGCCGTTCTACAAAAGAAATCTTGGATATATTTTTTTAAACAATTTATTTAATTACCAGTCATCGCAATGTTACAGCCTCTAGGGCCATTCTCAAGCTTCTGCAATCAATTAAAGTTTCATTGCATTTATACTGATTGTAGAAGCTTGAGAGAGAAGCTGAGAAGCTGAGAAGCTGATCGCCCTAGAGGCTGAAACGTTGCGATGACTGGAAATTAAATAAATTGTTTAAAAAAATATATCCAAGATTTCTTTTGCAGAACGGCCTAATATTAATCGAACAAATAATGATTTTTTTCAGGTAAAACTAGACATTAAACCATTAGGCCCACAATGTAGGCTGAATTAGTGTTGCAATTACAATTAGTATTCCTGATTAGTGTTATTATTTCAAATTAGATTAAATAATTGAACTATATTAGATTGTTAACCATAATAGTTCTTTTCTCTCTCTCTCTCTCTCTCTCTCTCTCTCTCTCTCTCTCTCTCTCTCTCTCTCCTCTCTCTCTCTCTCTCTCTCTCTCTTCTCTCATATATTTATATAATGATAACGCGATTTAGGTATCACCATTATTTAGGACATTCTTTCCTTAAGATTTATTAGTAAAATACATTGCAATTTAGCTTTTCTATAAACGGAAAAAATAAATTTTCTGTAATTAAGTCATAAAAAAATCATTAGTGAAATATAAATAAGTTGTAACATAGACGTATAAAATACCGATGGAAAACCCAAGAATTTAGAAAAGTTAATATGCAATAAAATAAATATAACAAGTTAATATGAAGTTGTTTTAATCCCATAAACTTATTAACATATGTTATGGTAAAGAAGGAAAGAAATTACTACTTCGCAAGGGTAAATTAGAATAATTAATAACAATTTTAGTTTATAAATTTAATGAAATCACCATATATGTTTACAATTCAGTTAAATTTTGTACTTAATATTGTTTTTAAAATCCTGCGTACTAAATAGAAGATATAACATGCACGTCCTGTACATTTAACTATAACCTTCCTCATTACAATTAAATATGTTCATAAAATACGATGGAAAACCAAGAATTTAGAAAGTTAATATGCAATAAAATAAATATAACAAGTTATATGAAGTTGTTTTAATCCATAAACTTATTAACATATGTTATGGGTAAAGAAGGAAAGAAATTACTACTCATAAGTTAGGAATATTTTTTTGAAAACTAGATTACAGACAATTAGACTTCCCTTTAAAAAAAAAAGCTAAATTTCAATTTATATTACTTATAAACCTTCAGAAAGGAATGTCCTAAATGATAGTAAAACCGTATCAAAATCCGTCCAGTGGTTTAAGAGGAGTTCGCAGAGACCTGGATATCATTCTATACATAGAGTGATTAATCGCAGAACTATAAATATATTTTAATAAAAAAAAACAGAAAAAATATTAGATATGTTTTGAATTTTTTTTTCTTTACTCTATTTCAACAACGTACCGTAATCAAAGAATCAAGGATTTGTTTCAGTACGATTCCATAACTTTTTGCTAATTGTCAGAACGATCAGGACACTTGAGCATGGAGAGAAAACTGCAGACATGCGTAACTGATAAGGTCAGAGGATGAGACGTTATAATTAATATAATATTTTGCTTAATAAGTAAATGACGCATGAATTAACAAATTAAAAAATTGACTTATCAGTGCTAGAGATGCGTTTTAGACGCTGCGTGCGGTTACATCAATGACCCGCCTCGCAAAGGTCTCCCGAGATAAAGGAACTCGTCGGATCGAAGACGCATGCGTTCGCTCAAGCTCCTGCTGGAACGTGTTGACATTGAACTTCCATGTTCACGTGAGGTTTTGCAATATGTTGTAATTGAATCCATTTTCTAATAGATATATCTGAGAATCGACCATCTTATCAGATCGCTTCTCATGAAATGTAAGTTGAGTTCATATAAGGAATAATTGGACTTCGGTTCTTTAATACGTTTATATTAAACTAGCCGACCCGACAATACTTCGCAAGGGTAAAATTAGAAATAATTAATAACAATGTTAGTTTATAAATTTATATGAAATCACCATATATGTTTACAATTCAGTTAAAATTCTGTACTTAATATTGTTTTTAAAATCCTGCGTACTAAATAGAAGAATATAACATGCACGATCCTGTACATTTAACTATAACCTTTCTTATTACCAATTAAATATGTTCATAAGTTTATGGGCTTGAAACAACTTTCTATTAGCTCGTAAGATTTATTTTATTGCATATTAACGTTTCTAAAATCTTACGCTTTCCAACGGTATATTATACGTAATATTACTATTCATATTTCAGGAATAGTATTTCTATAGCTTGGTTACAGAAACTTTATTATTCCAATTTAAAGAAAAGTTTAATTTCAATGTATTTTACTTTTAAATCTTCAGGAAAGAATTCTCTAAGTTATAGTAAAATCCGTGGTTTAAAAGGAGTCAGCGGAAATGAAGAATCGCGGTATCATTTTATTTATAGAGATAAATTTATAATGATTTGGGCATAATATATAAACCTAAATTGGTAATTCAGAAGAGTCATTTGGCACGACGCCAAATCTCATGTATCACAAAAGGCAGTAAAGAAACTAAGCGAGCTGTGTTAGTAAGTCCTTCCACAGCCACCTTATTCTCCAGACTTACTCCTAAGGTATTATATTAATTTTAAAATATACTGTTCCTTAAACTAAAAATGTAGATTGTTAGAATATAAAATTGCATCTCGTGTGGGTAACAAATCCAGAAATCTGATTTTTTGGGTCCAATGAGAAATGTTTAGTTCACTGGATTTTAGCCAGATGCATCTGTTTTAATTTAATTGAATGGTATATGTTATATTCAAACGTTGTTAAAAATACATAGTAATTGATATATAAAGTTAAAATACATATAATATATGAATATTCTAGTATGCCCGCCTTGCTCAGAAAAGAAATTCAGTTGATTTAAAAATTGGTACTATAACCAACCACTCGAATCCCCGAAAGCATCAGAAATGCAGTTCCTTAGAGACATGTTATTTAAAACGGCATTCCTCGAGGAGAAAAAACCCACGAATTTTGTTTTAGAAAGCTAAGTTTAATTTTTAATATAAATGTAGAACGTTTTACAACGAGTAGTTATATACACATGTTTTCCATTCAGTAGCTAATAAAAATACATCCTAATTGATATCAAAGTTTAAATAAATACAAAATAAGCGCCTTCTGGAGAAAAAAAAATATGTTATACATTATTCACGAACACCTTGAGTCATTGTTTGAAAAATAAAAAAAGAACTTTATTCTGGACTAGGTCCCTGAAGAATAACATACAGGTACAAAACAAACAAGTATTATGACTGACCAAGGAACACATAAAAAGAAAAACAAAAAAGACTTATAAAATTAATGATCACAATAAATATATACAAGTATTTTAAATGGTAAAAACAGAAAGAAATGAAAAATAAAAATTAAAAGATTACAATAATATCTAAAAGTAACATAGGGCTAACAAACCAAAGAAAAAAAATTAGAATAATACAAAATAAAAATGAAAACTTTATTAACATTTATGTCATGAAGTGTGGACATTTCTCACTCTAATGTTTATACTCAAATTATTTTTTTGCATCTGGTTGGGAGGCAAGAAGGTGTTTAAAAAGGAGCGATTTGAATGAAGATTGGGAAGGAGCATGACGGATGTTTGATGGTAGCGTATTCTAGAAAAAATGGACCGAGCTAAAAAGGAAAATTCATATTTTTGGTTCGATGGGAAGGCGTATAGAGGTCGGAAGGACGGTATCTGGTTTTCTGAGTATGGATTGTGGATTTAAATTGGAGGAGACTATAGACACAAGAGGGGCGATGGGAGCGGATGACTTGATAGAGAAAGGAACCAAGGAAATATTGCCTTCGAATCGAGGGAGATAGCAAATTTGACTCGTCATAAAGGTGTGATACATGCGACCGTCTAAAGGTACCGAAGACAAATCTTATGAAACAGATCATGACTCGTTTCAATCTGCCTTCAAGCACCTTCGAGAGGCCGCCATCCTAATTGATATCAAAGTTTAAATAAATATAAAATATGCGCCTTCTGAAGCAAAAAAATGATGTTAAACATTATTCACGAACACTTGAGGCATTGTTCATACTTCAATGTGTAGAACCTCACTTTACACCCGTAAAGAACCGCCAGAGGAATTATAATTTTAGATTCTAACCTTTAAGTTTCCTGACAGAAGCACTCGAACGAAGTAGTTTCCTAACATAATAATAAAACGCGTTTTCGCCATTAACCATGATATTATGTTCTTTGTTTATCTTCTAAATCAAGGTGGGCCGAATCCACCTGAACACGTTTCATCCGGACTTTGAAGCCTTGAAAGTGGTGGATGAAGAGCGAGCTGTGACATAATCACTGTCAGGTTATTAGTGACGCCAGTGCTAGATAGCGGATAGTGGATATCAGACAGTGATAGGGATAGTGATTAGTAGACATTATAACTCTATCGAGCTGTAATTACTCGATGATAGTAGTTTACTAAGGTCTTCTGTCGGAGTATACCAGTTATTTAACATTTGAATTGAACAATTTATAATATTCTTTATTGCCAAAGAATACAGCGAATTACCCTGTCCGCCTTAAAACAGGACTAACCAATCAATATTATAATCCTCAAGAAAATTATTAACTACTAGCTGTGAACCGCAGCTTTGCTAGCGAATATTGCATTTCGTATTAATTTATGTGCGTTTATAGTAAGAGTAGCTATAATAAATATCAACTATCAGCTACTCTTTGTTATTATTTAAAGCCCGATCTAGACTTCTTCCTGTCAAATTTACAATTTCAACCACTTGTAAGTTGAAGATTTACAAACCAGCCTTATTGCACACCTATACAATAAGACGAACCTCCAGGAAAAATTTTAGCTTCACAACCATAGTCATTTTTTAGATACTGGATGACCAGAAATTGATTGATATATTTTATAAACATAGACATACAGCTAATAAAAGTCCTAAAATGATTAAAATAAATAGCTCTGATTATTATACTCGAATAATTCAAAAGAAATAATAATTGTTATAATTTATATACATTTATAAATGTATATGCTTCAAGGTAAGAACGATTAAAGTTAAAAATGACTCTTGAAATAAAACATGACTTATATAATAATATAGATTGATGTAAAATAAGTCTCCGCAACCTTCTTTACTCCCTAGTGGCCTCATCTCTCTTCGGACAAAATATTTTGCCTGTAGTACCTTATTTTCGAAAATTTTAGGCGTTGTTCGTCCTTCAAATAAGCGGCCACGTTTCACATCCGTGTTAGTATAATAGTTTTATAACTTCTAACCTTTAAGTTTTTAGACAGAAGCCGCGAGCTAAGTAATTTCGCAACTGAATAATAACACGCATTTCCCGCCTATAACCGGACTTTATTTTCTCCTGGACTTAGTTTTTCTAGTTATCATTGAACCTAAATACTTAAATTTCTCTACGTGCTCAAAAGTATGCTCTGATATATCAATATCACTAAGATCGCCACCGTCTCTGCTACTAATTATATATTTTTCTTATCGGTATTTATTTCGAGTCCTATTTTTTTTACTGGTTTTTATTTTATTAGTTTCCGTGTCTTCCCTAACAGTACCAAATCATTGGCGTTTCCCAAACCGGAATTTTACCAACCAGATTTAATCCTTTAATCTCGGTACACGTCACCTTTCTTTGACATATTCTAAAGCGATTTCGTCTACGTCAATTTTTGTTATTATGATCGCTATTAAGAAGTTTTAAAAGAATATATTTGAAAGAACTTCCGCGTAAATAACATTTTAGTTTTATTTCATGTGGCAGAAGAACAGAACTGATTTTCTCCGCAACCCGATCTTGGCGTAAATCAATTCATACGTGTTTAAATGTTTGGCCCTGTGATTTAATAATTGTTACAGCAAAAGATAAATTATGGGGAAATTGAATTATTTTAAAATAAAATCATTTGGAATCATTGGGATGCGAGGTTTTTCTCACTAATTTTTCCCGTTTTTTTCCCCAGATTTTCCACTGATTTTTCACTCCTATTGGTCGCAGCGTGATGTTATATAGCCTATAGCCTTCCTCGATAATGGACTATCTAACACAAAAAGAATTTTTTATTCGGACCAGTAGTTTCGGAGATTAGCGCGTTCAAATAAACAAACAAACAAACAAACTCTTCAGCTTTATAATATTAGTATAGCTTGGACGAAATTGACACTAATGTCTGAATATAGGCTGCCTAATTTGTCTTTATTCAATGAAAGCGGATGATAAATACAACTGGGTATCCCACGTAAAGTTACTGTCGCACCTTTAGGTCGCACACAGGATTTTATAAACTTGTCTCCGACAGAAATTAAAAAAAAAAAATTATGACATATTAGAAAAAAATATAAATCACACCCTATCACTGGACAATAGCCGTGCTCCGAACTCCAATAAACATCAATTCTATAAAAAACTGAAAGACTGATAGTTTAAATTTTCTACCTCTGAAGTACCTTCAATTTTGTAGATTCGAAAAAATTAACCTTTTCATGTTGTTAGGATTGATAAAAACGGCTTAATATATAAGTTGAATCGAATTGATAATCAACTAAAAGATAAAAAGCAAAAGTATTTTTTAATGTAATTTTTGTTGTTTTTCAAGATAAGACACATAATATATATGTATAATATACCGTTGGAAAGCTAAAGATTTTAGAAACAATATTGACCTACACACAAAGTTGTGAAATTTAATGGAGAGTAATGATAAGCGGATAAAATTAACAGATTGCTTCAGATAACAATTTCATATTGTTAAATTAATTAATCTAAAAAAGGGGTCACCTATGGCTTAGTAGCTAGCGAACAGCTTTCTATGCCAAATTTGTTGTTTTAAAATCCTACAGTTGGCCCTAGGATTTTCAATGGGAGTAAAAAATCCTTAGATATGCCGTCCTTCGGAGGGGACCTAAAAATTTCGTCCAGAGCCTGTGCGATGTCAGGTGCTGGATAGCCAAAAATTATGACTATCGCATTGAGCATAGTCCGATTAGCCACACTGACGACAGCATATAGTGACGTTAAAAAAACAAAACGAAAAAACAAATCTTTTTGAACTCCATTATCAGTTGCTAAATCGATTTTAACACCAAGGTAAGTGAAATTAGTATATTGCCCACACCAGATTTTCGGATGGGAATGACCAATAGCTTTAGTATTCTTTCCTGACTGGAAAAAACAATAGATAATCAATACGTCAATTTATAATCTACTGGTTTTGCCAGTCAGGTAAAAATTCAGCTTGGGACGGTGTAATGAAGTACAGAAGGCAAATAAATAAATAATTTGATAACAAAATTTATTTTTAATTATCTGTGTACATTTAGACATAAGGAACTTATTTAATTCAAGTCAATATAACTTCTAAACGGTAGTTACTAATGAAAAATTTCATGTGACAAAAATATTCTCAAGCTAAATTTCTCATTAGCAACATATTTTCGATCTTGGTTCTGTCCTTTGTGCGTTAAAAAAAAAAAAAAATATTTTTTGGGAAGTTTTTGTTTGAGTTGTATAACTTTAAATTGCTAGATTTACTTTATAAAAAACATATATACCTACAGTTAAGAAATTACCCTTGACACACTTTTAAGTTTGCCAAAGAGATAAGACGTAAACTTATAAACAATTCTTAAAAGTTATACAATGTAGTATGTAGATTAGATAAAATTTTAATTTTGCACTATGGGTCAGATCTTGAGAAAAGATTATTTCTGTCGAACAGATCCGTCACATAAATTCTTTCCTCATAACCGTCTTACTTAGATTCTTTAAACAAGACTGAAACGAAAAGAAACTGATACTAGATTCCGTTCGCTATAACACTTATATGACAAACAACCCAAAGTTTTAATCAACTAGAAAATACTGATTTGTAGACTAGCGCCTAAAACCTGCGAAAAGTGTCACTCACATGAGGTAACTAGGTGCTCCGAAATTGCCCCATTTGTAAATTAAGCAGCGCTACACAGTGAGTAAGAGTTAGGTGAAAATTCGTGAGAGTTTATTGCGAAAGTTCAAGAAAGTAGTAAATCATACTAAAAATCCTATATAATTAAATATGTTTTGTAAAAAACTAAATGATAATATTATATATAAAGAAACAAGTGTCTTGTAATCATCATGAAAACATGATTTTTTTTTTTTTTTTTTTTTAGTATAGAATCTCCATTTTAAATAACAGAAGTTTGGATGATGAATTTTTAAAGAAAAAAAAGTATCTTAAACGTCTGTATCTTCTACTTATATTTCAGGAATATTTTTTTATGACTTGGTGACAGAAATTTTATTTTTCCCGTTTAAACAAAAAATAAATTCGTCTTGTGATTTAGAAGGAGTTAGCAGAAACCAAAATCGCGTTATCATTATATATGTAGAGAGATTTTTGTATTATTCAATACGGTTTTGGATATTAATATATTATCTAATTTTCGCCTGAATCGGTTTACATTTAATTCTGATAGCCTTTTAAAGACAGAAATGAGATTTTGATAAGATAATTGCCGAGCCGTGGAGCCTTAGAAGCATGAAATTGCCAGTGAAAGTGAGTTACATAAAAACACAACGGAGCTATTAATTCATTTCTGCCTCTCTTCTCTGCCGTCATCTTTAGCAGGAATATCAAATCTTTTCATTTCTATTACAACACGTCTTATTATATTATATTATACGTATTCATGTAATATAACTTTAATGGTACTTCAATAATAAAAAATCTGGTGTGCGCAACATAACGACTTTCATTTATCTCGGTGAAAAATGAATTTAAAAATTATGAAATAGAGTTTACACATTATAAAGAATTATATTCGGTTTCGTTGCAACAATGTTTTAGATTAATATATATAACAATAGGAGGGTACTCACTCGTTTGCTATAGCATGCTATTTGTGTTATTTTGCTAACCTGAGTTTCTAAGGTTATTTCTGTATAAAATTGATGGTTTAGCACAATAGCACAAATAAATGCATAGCAAACGTAGTGAGTACCCTATTATAAAATTAAATAATCTCACAGACGTTTAGGCCTTATGCGTTACTTTACATAATCTTTTACAACGTTGTAAACCAGATAACATTTTTCTAAATCTTCAACTTTTCAATTGTATATTAAACATCTATATAATAGAGAAGATAGTTCAGTTTAATCAAAATAACACAAAATTAAGTAAAAAACTTAATTACTGGTGCCGAAGTTTCGGCCTAAATTATAGGCCTTCTTCAAAGACATCTCCTGCACCCGATCCTTCCAGAAGTCCCATAACGACATAATTATCTCCAAAGCAGACAAAGGCAACAAGACAGTTATCATGGAACGTTCTGACCACAACCAAAAACTGATGGCTCTCCTTTAAACTCGCCCTGAAGAAGGCCTAAAATATAGGGCGAAACGTCGGTACCAGTAATTAAGTTTTTACTTAATTGTGTATCCTTTTGACTGCACCCTGAACTATCTTCTCCCTTATGTACACAGTCAACCATTCTCACTTCACTATACATCTATATTAAAATACTATTCTTAGATTTGGAGAAAAACCTGAAAATATATTTTTCCTCTTTTCTCTTCTGGATGGTTATGAAATTCGTTCATTTTTTTATTTGCCCGTTTTTTATCAGTGCTAACAAGATGATATGGGTAATTTTTTCTAAACTACATAACTAAGAGTACTTTGTAAGAAGAAAATTTAAAACTTTGGCATTTAAACTCTGACAGACTATTTCAATCAAATTGAAACCTAGATTATATTAAAGCCAGTTAAATTTTACTTTAATATAGAGAGTTTGATCGAGATCTTGAGATCTGTTTTTGAAAAAATCGTAAAAAAAAATGCAAAATTCATTGTTTTGAAGAAAAAGTTACAACATCTCGGGTTTATACTTGTATTAAATATGCAATAAAAGAAATCGTAGAAGTATAATATAAAGATGTTGCAACCCCATAAGTACAATATAAATAATAATTGTCTGGTCGTTTAAGACCTCAGTTTAACAATAAAAGACAGGTTTTGTGACAATGAATAGTTATCATCTATAGCTTTTAAATATTACATATGTTGGGAAGATTGATAATTAAGGAGATGGAGAAATAGTTGGTGTGGATACAGGCAAGGAATTCCAAAATAGGGTAGCACGAATAATAAAGGATGTTTTGAAGGAAGCAGATCTGTGAGAAGGTATATACAAGTTTATAGGTTGGGTTCTAGTGTTAACTGAATGGACAGAGGAACAAGTGGTTAGCATATCAAGAATATAAGGACGTTTTTTTGTGTTGAAAAATCGGAAGAGACAGACACCGAGGAGATACTGCCGACGGAAAGAGGGATAGAGCCAATTCAACCCGGTATACCTCCTAGAAACATGGGAGCGCCTTGGGATTCCAAATGTGAATCTAATGAAACAATTCATAAGCCTTTTGAGTCTCATATCGAATTTCTCAGACAGCCCGCCATATACGAGGCAACTGGGGGGAAATGGTCGAGTAGCATACGGGTTTTAGGTGGGATAGAGTCACGAAATCTTAGAAATTGTTTTATGATAGTGATGGATTTTCGGGTGATTTGAGAAATATGATTACTCCAAGATAGTTTCTGATCAATAATAACTCCAAGATTTCTTACAGAGGTGTGGAAGTGGATAGGTATGTTATTGAGGTAAAGGAGTGGATAATATGGAAGAGAATTTACAAGGTTCTTGGAACCGATGAGAATGGCTTTGGTTTTTCCAGCATTCAACTTCAAATCATTTGTCGTAGCCCATGCATTGATGTTGTCAATATCTTGTTGTAGTTTTTGGATTGCCTTTAGCATTTCGGAAGGATGGAAAGAAAGATAGATCTGCAGATCATCTGCATATAGGTAGTATTGTGAGTGGCGAATACAGTCAGGGAGATCATTAATGTAGATGGAAAAAAGAGTTGGTGACAGTGAGGATCTCTGAGGAACACCACGTGTTGAGGTGATGGAGGAGAAAGAAGGTTCATTTGGTATGATGGCAGTTTGAGATCGATAGGATAAAAAAGAAATAAACCATTTTAGAACGCTGTTTGATATTTGAAGGTTTTGGAGTTTGGAAAGAAGGATGTTATGATTAACTGAATCAAAAGCTTTTGAGAAATCGAAGAGGATGAAAATAGTGACTTTTTGTTGGTCTATTGAGGATTGCCGGTCTTGGGTAATTTTTAACAATGCAGATTGAGTAGAATATTGGGATCGGCAACCGGACTGTAAAGGATTTAGAAGGTTTTTTTCCTCAAGAAAGTTGTTGAGCTGTGAGTGAACAATTCTTTCAAGAGGTTGGATAGATTGGATACTATGGAGATAGGTCTAAAATACGGCGGGATTAGGAACTTTATTCAGTGGACGTACGATGACTTTTTTCCAGGCTGTTGGGAAAATGGATTTTTCAAGTGAAACATTATAAATATGTAGAAGGACAGGAAAGAAGACAAGAAGACACAAATTAATTAATTTCACAGGGATTTGGTCGGGTCCATGATCGTCCATTCTAGAATTGAGAATAGAGGAGAGAAATTCTTCAGAAGATATATCCGAAAAATAGAAATTTTCCGGATTGAAGGATGTCTGTGGTAAAGAGTAATGAGCACTATTGGATATAGGAAGTGGTTCTGCGAAGTAGGAATTTAGTTCTTCGGGAGTAAATGGAACACAAGAAGAGGAGTTGGAATTTATAATAAATAGGTTTCTGTGTAGTTTCCATTTGGTCTTAGGGTTGGGTGCTTGGGATAAGGAATTATGGAAAAAATGCGCTTTAGCACGGCGGAAGGAAGACTGAGCAAGGTTTCTTAGAGACGTAAACATGGAGAAATCATTTGGGGCTCGTGTGCGCCTAAATCGTCGCCTGGCGGCATCTCTTCTCCTCATCAACTCTCTTATTTCAGTAGTGATCCATGGTGCAGCGGGGCGTTTAAAGGTTGAGGTCTTGAGTGGAGTATGGGTATTTAGAAATATAAGGAGGTTCGTAGAGACTCATTCCACCATCTCGTTGATAGACGAAAAGGTAAAGAGAGGTTCTAGGGCTTTGGATAATAATGGGTCGAAAAAAGGAGCCAATGTACCAGAGGATAGGGAGTCAAGATTTCGCCAGGATAGTTGTTTTGGGGGAATTGTAGGAGTTGGTATGTTATAAGAAATCTGGACGAGGTCATGATATGAAAGAAAGGATACTGGATTCTGGGAAGAAGATAACAGTTTTTCGGAGGAATCTATTATGAACAGATCTAGCCACGTGCTTGTAGACTGGGTGTGGTGAGTCGGGTTGAAGGGTACCATGAACAGGTCCAGTGAATGAATGAGGTTGACAAAGTATGATCTGTCTGGAGATTCCAAAGAAAGGTTAGTGTTAAATTCACCTGCTATTATTATATTATTGTATAAAGGAACGTAGGTAAAGAGGGAGGATTCAAACGTGGGATCGAATCGGACGTGAGGAGGACGGTATATAGTCGCGTAAAGGAGAGAATGAGAATTGTGAGAGATTTCGACAAATATATATTCTAAATTAGGAACATCTTGAGAGGGATAATTATGAAGGATTTTTGATCTTAGGCTGTTATGGATGAAAAGTCCAACACCACCGCCTGTTCGGTCGATCCTATCATGCCGATAAAGGGTATAATTAGGAATGGATATAGAGGAAGAGGATATATTCGGTTAGAGCCAGGTTTCAGAAATGGAAATAATGTGATGAAAATTGCGTAAGAAGTGATTGATAAATTCGTCGTCGTGAGCTGGAAGGGATTGGGCTATAGTTGAACGTACAAGATTGTGCATGTTTTATTCTTTCATTTAGTATTGCCAGATTTATGGACTAGCTAAAATGACACACACTCAAAAAATACAAACCTTTCAATCCTTATTTTTAAGACTAGCAACGAACTCTCCACCGTATGTTTCAAACGATACCCTACATACCGACTTACGTATTCCAACTACAACATACCACATACGATCGACTTACAAACGATTTCACGACAAAATACATGGACACGTTAACAAATTTGTTCGAAACATGGCTACAACTAACATATCTAACATAACTCGGCGTAGACTGAAAAGGAGTTGGATGAAGGACCTCCTGACCTGAAAATATTGTTGTGCTTTATGCTGGGAGGATGCAGTCTCACTCATGCCTAACGATGCCATGTATTCCATATTTGTGAAATACAACCCGTTCGCTTATTGTATTTATCTTACAGGTGCAAATAAAGTTATTGAGTTAAAAAAAAAAATTAGGTACCGAAATGTAACTAAGTTCTTAACATATGTTAAGACATAAACTGACACTGTTATTAATTATTTCAAATTTAATATTATTTCACGAAAACAGACCTTTCACAGTAAACTAAATAGGATTCTTATGGAAAAATTAATTTAACTTTTAAAATGAAATTTAAAAATTTCTTTTGAAATACAATATAGCAATAAACCAATTAAAATAGGAAACGTTGTTATTTCTATAGTTTTTGAATACATACATAGCAATAATTTTGTTTATATTGGAGAATTAAGTATTCAATTAGCTGTGCGTCACTTTAAAATAACAAATAAATAAACTTAACTATTTTTATTTTTGCCGATGATTGAATATAATAATGAATAGACGTTATAACATAAACATATTCTTTTGCTGATTACACTTTCCGTTACGATAAAGTAAAACTCCCAAAGCGATAAACTTTAAATCGGTCAGGCAGAGTATTTTTAAGCATAAATGACACCTCATTCACTCGTGCGAAGCAGAGATGGGTCAGCTAGTATTGTAATATAAAAATGTCTTAAGGCCGATAAAGCACCTTTTAAAAATCAATTTTCGATTGAATCAGTTGCGAGGATTATCCTAAATGAGGGCAGAGATCCAGTTCCAAAGGCAACTAGCACACTACACTACATCACGCTCAGGACTTCCTCAAGTACTCCCAGCTTTCTCCCCATTTCAAAACCTCCCGCTGCCATAAATCCTATCGGTTTATGTAAAAGCTCTTTCATTAGCCCATCGCCTTCCTCCATTCCTAATCCCACAATTACACAAGTCGGGAGAAAATGCTATCGGAAATCCAAGTATATTTCGAAACGCGATATCTCAGAGTCGAATCGGTCGGTATATTAAACTGTTACAGAAAGTCATAAAACTATTTGCCCTGGATTGACTTAAGTGAAGACTCGGAGACATGAAGACCCTATATCGGCGGACTTACTGGAGTTATAACAATATATTGGGTTGTAAAATAAGTTCGTATACTTACTTCAAATTCTTGAAAATATTTTAGCCATATGTATATATATATATACTGATTTGATATATTACATGTTGCCATATTTCATCACTTTGGTTGAATATGGTCATCAAAATTTAAAGAACGGCCCGAGCGCGTTGAGTTGTCGTGGTGTAGTTATTATTATGGATAGATAGAATCACAGAAGGCCTCGACAATGCGTGTTCATGCTGGGAAGAGAGGAATATGGAGGTTACTGCCCGCCATAGTAGAAGCACAAACCGCAGCACCAGGTATAAGATTACCCAGCCAGGTAGGGCGAGACCGTACCTACCAATTAGCAGTCGGGAGTGGTTAGGAAGGAAATGCCCCGTGAGGTAGAAGCTGAACAGCAGTGGATAGGATACCTCATAGGTGTAGATGGGTAAAAGCCCTGCAATCCATCTTATGAAGGGGATATGAAGAATGGAAGGGAAAAATTATAGAAAGACAAGATATAAAGATAGACCAAATTATGATACAAAGGCAGAGATACTCTGACCTATGGAGATATCACCTGATAGAAACAGGTAGGTGATATGAAGAGCTGAGCTAACTCTTGGGGATGATAGTCCAAAATGTTAATAATTGATGGTGAGAGCTTCTCTACCAGATTAGTGTATCAGTCCTAGGTCAATATAACTGCAACTTTGTGCATTGGATTAACTTTCACTTTTAAGAGATCGGATATGACATATGACTGGTTCAGAAATATCAAAATGCGTCTCTGCAGCCTTAATTAGTTTTTAAACTAATGAAATCCAAAATAATAAACTAGTGAATCCAATAAAGGGCCAGTGGACTCCTTTTAGAAAATACAAGTTTGAGACCACATTGCAACAAGTTAAAAAAAAATTAATACACAACTTTTATACTTTGTATTATATTCTTTAAATGTTATTCGCTCCATTGTTAGCTAGACCTAGATAAAACTGAATTGTATCCGGAAGTATAAATACTATGAGACAATTAAAAAAAAAAAAAAAATAGACTGTCGTCAAACACCATAAATAAAAAAAAAACTAAAGGCGGAACCATTGTTTGTTTTACCAAAAAAAAAAAAAAAAAGACAAAAAAAAGCTATTTACAAAAACAGCAATCTAAGATAATAGTTAAGAAAACAACACTAATAGTCCATCTGGGCTACAGTCTATCTCATAGATAAATTTTTTGCTATGTCTTATGAAATAATATCCACGTGGCTACGCGCATTTGACATCTCAAGTGATTGACACATCTCGTTTAGCATTTTCTTAGAAAACAATAGAATATTGCATTTTATTTAATCTTATAATGGTAAGGAGTTTAGGTTGCACAGTTCGTTTAATAGCAAAGGAAAATCAAAAGGTTGAGATTTAAATTTTAATCTAATTTCTGCTTGGATACTAAATTTTATATTTTTGGGGCGGAGTTTCCTATCTTTAAATCAAACTTTTTTTTTTTGTACACTCTTACTTCACCTTTGAAGACTATACGGGAATTTCTCGAGACATGGGGACATTGGCGGGGACCAATGTCGGGTTAAAAGCCCCGCGGCACCGAGAAGCAAACTCCTAATCATTTTAATCCAAGTTTTCCAAATCATCTGGTACTGGACAACGCCTGTTCACAGCAGTGCGCACTAACCCCTTCTATTTTAATCAAACTGCTTTTTCAATACCTGTATATAGGAAAATAAAATCTATACTTTGTTTTTTTGAAGGTATTATTCATAACGAACTTCTTTCAGATGGATGCTTTATGAGATCTGAACTCAACTGCTAACAGCTTCAAAGATTATACTGAATGCTTTCAACAACCGAAAAGGAGCTTTATTTCCACAAGATATAAAGCTCGAACTCATAATTTATAAACACCACAGAAAAATTTAAAGAACTTTATTGGTTCGAACACCTGCCTCATGGTCCAGACCTCGTACATTTTTTTTCGATTCTCGGTCCATAAGTATTAAGGGAAAAAACATTTGATGATTTTTCGAAAATAAAACTTGCGGTCCAAGAGTTCTTTGCCACCGGCGTGTGATCGAGCTATTGGATAGCTATGGTTAATAAGGATAGATTAAAATGGACTCTATAATTTGAGTTTTGATTGGGTTTATAATTATCATCGGGGACACTATAAGTTTATTCAATTTTGTTTTATTTCAACAAACAGACATGGTTTTAACTTATAGCGAAGTACATAAAAACGGTGCTGCTGCCGTTCGAAGATATCGTAAACAATTTCTTTACCGATGAACTGCAATAGTGAATAAATGTATGGTGTTTCCCATGACAATCATAAATTGAACTGTGTCAGAGTATTCACTCACTCTAAAACACACAGAACTATACAAATACAAATGATGATAAATAATAAAATGAAAAACTTCTTTATTATCTAGGGGCTGAAGTCCCTTAAGATAAAATAAAAATACAGATTTCATGACCAGAACAACGTTGTCTTTGAACGAAAAATTGCTAAATTAACAAAATTAATTAAGGTTGTAAAATATGCACATATTTACAAATCAGACTCTTAGACTGAAAATTAAAAAAAACAAAAATAGCTACTTCATTACTAATAATTGAAATAATTTAAACACAGCAAAATTGGTATTTTCTAGCATCTGCAGTTTAAGATTATTGTCTGTTTGACTGGGAAAGGAGAAGGAGGTTGAAAAGGAGTGATTTGAAGGAGGAAGCAGTTCTTACATGGCGGATCTCAGGAGGGATAGAATTCCAAGTTGCTCTGGTTAGAAAGGACTTGTCAAAGGCAGCAGTACGGTGAGGAGGAGGGTAGAAGTCAGAAAAACGAGATTAGGTAAAACGGGACTGGATTGATGATTTGAATTGAAGGATTTGGAAGATATAGTTGGGGCGCTGAGTTCTCATAACCTGATAAGAGGACAAAGCAACCTTAACTCAGCGATAAAATAACTTAGCGACGATAAAATATAGCGATGAAACACTAAAACACACAGAACTAGACAAACAGATGAGCAACTACTGTTGCTTGTTGTTCATTTCTTTATCAGGCAATTAAAACCGGTTATTTAGT
Source organism: Piezodorus guildinii (assembly GCA_023052935.1). NCBI lineage: Eukaryota > Metazoa > Arthropoda > Insecta > Hemiptera > Pentatomidae > Piezodorus > Piezodorus guildinii. The sequence continues at coordinate 93,501,178 of CM041294.1, forward strand.
ATTTAATACTTTAAATTTTGTACAGTCAGCCTTAATGTAGTAAATAAATAATGAATCTTTAACCTTTGACTTTTGTTAAATAAATGGGTTTTAGATAATATGTTTATATGAATAGTACCGTTCAATTACGAAACAACCAGTGTATATATATATATATATATATATATATATATATATAATATATATATATATATATATATATATATACGAGAGTACATAGAGTGTGAGAAAAAGGACAGCATTATCCCCGAAGAGGTTGCGTAAGTGGACTGTGCTGTGACCCGCGGCTCCCCCACTTTCACACTTGCACTCTCACTCAAAGGGAAAGTGTTCCTTATGTAACTCTAGTATTCTTATATACACTAACACTATCGCTAACAGTCATAGTAATAAATCGTAACAGTAATAAACAGTAACAGTAATAAAACTATGTCAGTTTAAGGACGACAAGGTTCGAATGGCACTTAATTGAATGATAAACAAAAATAGCGAAGTCTAATTATTGTGCAACATAGGATTGTAGGTCCACATCTTCGTCGGGGTTAAGATAATAAATTAATTAAATTATGATCATTAAAATCGAAATTTTAGTTTATTCTGAGACATTTCGTCCCCTAAGAATAATATACAGTGAACAGAATGAAGTCTTAAAGGCTTCATTTAATATATAATCATTTATACAAGTAATTTATATAAGGTTAATATGAATAAAAGATACCAAAAAAACAAAAAAAGCAGATAACATCAAATGAGTTTAGTTAAGTATTATCAGAGTCTATATTTATTACATATGTGCGGAAAATTGATTTTTGAGGAGGTGATTATAATTGGTGTTCGAATATGGTTAGGGATGACACTTTTCTGAGGGAGGTGGTTAATGAGTTCCAAACTATGGCAGCACGGATGATAAAGGATCTTGTATTTAGGGTGTGCACGGAAGAGCACGGTGTAAGGAGGTCAAAGATATAGGAAGGTTTTCTGGGTCGCAAGGATTGGAATAGGAAGATGCCAATTGTAGGTATTGTCATCAGGATTCGGGATGGAGCCCCCTTTGACCAGAATGCCAGTGAGGGACCTGTGACTGTCTGGAGAGGCGGTACATAAATAGCTAATGAACCTATTCATTAATCTTTTTAGCCTCATCTAGTTTTCGGCATTGAGTCCTCCATATACTTGTCAGCCATAGTCAAAGTGAGGGAGGATGAGCGAAGACACTAAGAGATGACTGGTACTTCTAGGAAAAGAGTCAGGGAAACATAATAGCTGTTTAAGGATAGAGATAAATTTTCTGGTAATATGGGAAATATGGTTACTTCACATTAAATTTTGATCAAAGATTCAAAGTTTTATTTAGAACGAGTAATGGGTATTAAGGAAGTGAATGGATGGAAGGTTTTGAATCAATATATATATAGATAATAATTTGTATGTTTCATGCATATTACAATTAATAGGATTATTAATGTATTTATAAAGCATAAATTCCTGGTATTTTGGCCGTAGGGCTTAAGTCATAATTTTTTATGTAAATGATGTTTGAGTAATTTTAAGTAAATAAATAAAATAAAGAAAATTTAAAATACCGGTATTATAGCCCTGTCAGTCTGTTTCGATCAGAACGAAATCTACATACTACACCCGCACACATACAGAGACCTTTTTATTGAACTGGGTCATTGAGACCCTAAAATGCGTAATTTCGAAATTTTTCACGATCGCTATATTTTCCCTTTCTATATATTTTAAATAACGGTAAGTGAAATTAAAAAAAAGCAGTATTTTGACACATGACATTCCTATCTAGCATCTCCTTTTTAAATATTTACGTTGAATGCGTGCTGTATGCTTATGATAATAATAATTTTATTATCTAATTAATACCAGTGATTCTTTATTAACAGATGAAAGAGATAAATGTTCCCGTGATTCAGACATTAAACAACCAATAATTTAAGAGCTTGGCTTTAATATTTAATTACAAAACCAAGTTTGGCACTCAACCATTGGTTCATAAGTGTATTTATTACTGTCGTTATGTTATCAATATATACTTTTTACTGTTACTTATTTTAATTCTTACAGAATTTATAAAAAATAAATAAATAATCTCTACAACCCATGAACGGTCTCGGGCTTAGTACATATAGAGATTCGTAATGTTTATAGTAGTAACGGTGGCGTGCAAGGAGTTGATTAGGCCTTGATCAGGCTCAGCCATCAGGTTTTTTCCCCATTTTTGGGTACCCACTTTATAGAGGGTCTGCCCCAGGAGGGTCTCCATACCTCGCTTAATAAATAATGTTCTGTTACAGCAGAGATTCGAACCTAGTACCTGGAGAATAGTAGACTAGTGCTCTATATCAACTCGACCAGTGAGTGATTCAGTGATTACCAACTAGTGGTCCGCAGGCGATGTCCTACTAGGGGTTCGCGAGATCTCTGGAAAATAATTTCAAATTACCTTAACATAAAATAGTAATTCAACGTTTCGCGGACATAAGTAAACCCATAGGGCCTGGTTTTTTTTTTTTTTTTTTTTTTTTCATATCGATTCTCCTACTTGCCAGGATTTCGATTTTACTTACGTGTTTGGTAAGACTAGCGTAAAAACGAAAAGCCCTACGAAACTGAAATTTCATATTTAAGACAACTATACGCCCGAGATGTTACAGCAACTTTTACATTAAAATCGGTTAATCAGAACATCCACTGAATACCATACATTTTTCACCGTTTACGAATTTCTCGAAAACGGCTGTAACGATTTCAATTTAACTCGCTATATTGACGTAAAATTTAATAGGCTTTAATATCATATAGGTTTCATTCCGATTGAAATAGTCTGACTTGGCTTAAATGCCGATATATTAAAATTTCATCCTCTAAAGTTCCTTTAAATTATTACATCCCAAAAGATTTACCATAGCATCTTAATGACATTAAGGACGGCTAAATATACGAGATGGACGAATTTGATAACCCACTAAAGGGTAAAAGAGCGAAACTAATTTTTTTTTTTTTTTTTTTTTTTTTTTTTTTTTTTTTTTTTTTTTTTTTTTTTTTTTTAGCAGTAATATAAATGTATAATATACCTTGAGAAAGAAAAATATTTTAGAAAGAATATTATCTGATATACAAAGTTGTAAAAGGTAATATAAAGTGACGTATGGGGAATAAAAGTATTACTGATTAACAATTAAATATAGCAATATTATTTAATCTAAATCATATGTTTCCAAAAAAATGAATACACGTTAAATTAAAATCAATTTAAAATATTTTTAAATTGGAGTATATTTAATAGTTTTTAAATTGATTTTTAACAATCGAGGTAAGTGAAAGTCGTGTCTTGCCCGCACCAGATTTTTTGAATTTAGGAAGAGGGGAGTGCCATTGAAATGATTGGTTGAAGGGCTCCGCGAAAATAGTTTGTTGGGAACCACTGTGCCAGATTACTCCACTCTAACGATGTTTCACGTTTATCTTAATTATAAACCTGCTACAATATCAAAGAAATTTTACTTCAAACCCGCATAAAGGTTTTTAGGTCTTTGTCTATTACATTCTTGGATATACTCTACCGCTTCGACTTCCAGATATACGCATTCTTCTACAGACCTTCCTCTGCCCCAGAAATGGACGGAGACCAGATCGGAGGAGAAAGAGAGCGGTAGGAAGGAGTAGAAGACTTTGCTTTCACGGGTTACGTCGAGGTAGAAAGTCCTTAGTAGAGTCACTTCCTGCCCCGCCACGTAACACCTTCTGCCTCCGTCTACTACTATCGCCGTGTAGTAGAGCATGAGAGAGCCCGGGAGTTTCGGGAGTTCTTGACGAACTATCGAAAGCATGTTATCAATACATCGCTCTGTATATAATATGACATCACAATTCATGCTTTCTGCGAACTCCCAAACCACACGACGAATTTTGAGTTTTGTGAAGCAATGTGGTTCTATGGATAGGACACTGTAATAACATTTATGAATTTCTCAAAAACTGTTTTACGGTCATGTGGGTTTGATTATAATTGAAATATTCTGACAGGTCTTAAATGCTGAATTTTTAATTTTCTTCCTCCAAAGCACTTTTTATTTTGTAAATTCGAATAATTAACTAAATCATCTACAAGTTGAACGAGTTTGATAACCAACTGAAAGAATTACGTTACGAGAAAAACGCAAATATATATTTTTCTAATTAATCATTTTTGCGGAACACTATAACAGTAATATACCGTTGGAAATATAAATATTAAAAAAAAAATTATCTTATATACAAAGCTGTAATTCGTTAAGAAGAAAGACGAAAACGGGGATAAATTTAAGTGATTATTGTAGATGATGATAGACTCCGATTGTTCGATTATTTAATCAGATATACACGTTTCCATCGAAACTTAATGAAATACTTAAATTTTATTTTGACAATGGAAGTATGTGAATGTCGTATGTTGCGTGCACCAGATAATTTTTTATCCTCATTTAATTTTCAAAATTTCTTCCCCTATTAAGTTCCTTCAATTTTCGAAAACTCTATTCCTTATAAGTTTTCATTAAACAGTTTTGATGTATATAAAAAAAAATTGTTTAATAAACACTTGAAAAACTTGCAGATCAGTGTACTCGAATTGATGGACAATTTAAAATCGATCCGGGAACAGTCGATGGATCGACCTTCAATTTGATATGACATGGCAAAAACTGTTGACAAAAACTCGAGGGTGTCATGGCAACTTGACACTCATGGCGAGGTCTTTAGAGATAATTTTAACACAAAATATTTGCACAGGAGCGTCTGGAGGCTACCAGATTAGCAAACGAAATTTGAAAAAGAAAACAAGAGGAAAAAAAAATTATATTCGAAACGACCTCAAACCGCTCGATATCTGGCCGTATAAACAAAAGTAAAGATAATATATATTTGTTAATGTTGAAAGATCTATTGTAAAAGGCCTATTAGTGAGGAGGAAGGAAGCAAAAAAAAAAGATATGATAGTGAAACAAGGACACTTACTGCGCAGATTTGCCAATAAGATAAGAAACCGTCATCTTTAGGAAGATTATGATTTAGAGTTATTATATAATAGTATTATGTTATTATATTATACAGTGTAACATTTATTTAATATATTTAGTCTCTATACATAAAAAATGATACCACGATTCTTGATTACCGCTAAACCACAAGAATGAATTTGATATGGTTTTTACTATTTTTACGGCGAGTTAAAGTGGCTCCTTCCCCCAATCCGCAAACAATATTTCCTAGGATCATATCTTTACAGAATCATTAACTCCCAAGACCCTCCTTACATTCACAGTCTCTTACAATTTAAATCTTCAGTCCACTCATTCAAAACAAGATCGCGCTATTCCGACCTTTACTTTCCTACCCATAGGACTAAAACTTTTGATCCTCCGTTCCTTCTCTGTCCGCTCCTCTTCTTTCTGGAATTCTCTACCTACTCATCTCCGTCATGTTGCTTCTCTCTCCTCATTCAAATCCTAACTTTTCAAATACCATTTTTTATCCCAAAAAGACAACTTAACAACTGTGATATATTTATACTACTGACATCACACTTTAAAATAAGAGTAATATTTGTTCATTGTCTATATTTTTACGCTCTTATCTATTATGTATTTTTAATTTTGTTCCACACAATATTTACTAAGAATTGTTTTTATTTTATTTTATCATTGTGTGTATATGTGTGTGTGATATACCCACATATATTAACCCATAATTGTAATTAGTAATAAATTATGTTCCTTCTTTCTGTTGGCCTCAGTCCCAGAATAAAAATTATTTTCTATTTTTATTTCTACTATAAGTTAGGGGAAAAAATAAATTTTCCGTATCCAAGTCATCAAATAGTTATTCCTGAACCTATCTCTTAACATCGAAAACAAAATCCTCTTTCAGCTTAAAAAGCACATTTTTTTTTTCAAATTTTCAAATATCTTTATCAATGAACAAATATTATTCTTATTTTAAAGTGTGATGTATAAATATCACAGTTGTTAAGTTGTCTTTTTGGGATAATATGAGGTATTTGAAAGGTTGGGATTTGAATGAGGAGAGAGAAGCAACATGGCGAATATGAGTAGGTAGAGAATTCCAGAAAGAAGAGGAGCGGACAGAGAAGGAACGGAATTGACAATATTAGGTAGTTGTCAATGGCACATGATAGTCCTAGAATACACAGACGATTACTTTCAATGATACCACACTGCTACAGCCATGACATGCGGTCGTCTGGATTCTGATCTTTGCCAACCCTCTTCTGGACAGCGGGACATTAGTGGTTTATAATCATCGGCTAGTTAAAGTGTTGAAATACTGTAAATACATTCTGTCGTAACGTCGAATACGACATCTAATAAGAGGAAGATCTCAAATGTGCATCACCGATTTTGATGAAATTTTGTAGATGAAAACATAAGCTATTAGACTCTGCAAAATATTAGGGGCCAACGCTAACCAGGAGTCGCGTGGAAACATCGGGAAGTTTCCGCGCCAAAAAAAACAAAAAACATTTTATTTAATATCACTGATTCTAGTGAGAGTAGAAAAATAAGTTTGAAATCAAAATTACCCGTTCAAAGTCACTAAAATAATTATGGATCAGCTAGGTGGCAGTGATCATCCTCCTATAGCAATCAAAATTGATATAACAGTACCAGTTCCCTCGGCTTCTCCTCTTCCCCGATGGAACTGCAAAAAGGCTAACTGGAAAATGTTCGAGGACACTTACCGCTAATCTAAAGTCTAACTAAACCAAATTTAACCACACGGCAAAACAGTTCACTGATGCTATCCTGAAAGCAGCAAAAGAAAGCATACCTAGAGGGAGCAGGAAAAATTATAAGTCTTACTGGACACCCAAACTAGACACCCTAGAAAGTGAAGTATCACAAGCTAGGGAGGTTCTTGAAAAAGAACCAAGCAAATTAAGCAATGCAAAATGGAAGGAAGCTGCAAAGAAACTACAACATGCTCTGCAAACTTCTAAGAAAAATGCTTGGAGAAAAAGGACTGAAGAGCTAAATCTCGATCGAGAAGGTACGAAACTCTGGAAACTGGCAAAACCAAAAGGAAGCAGCAGATCTACTTATAAAACACATAATTGGTATAGGATATTTAAGGCCATATATATGCCTGTTCTACAGTACGGAGCAAAGAGCTGGGTACTCCCGGAGCCGTATAACAGCGGCAGAAATGAAATACTTGCACAGAGGGTCTTCCTAAACCCGCAGGGATAGGATCAGGAATGAAACAATAAGGGAAGAACTAAACATTCCTGCAATGAAGACACCCTGGAGAAGAGACAGTTAAGGTGGTACGGGCAGGATGAGCCCAGGATTGTGACCCATGCAAATTTATGGAGGCACAACCAGTAGGCACCAGACCTAGAGGAAGGCCTAGGCTTAGCTAAGATGGCTACATTACCAAGTTGGGGCAAGCGGCAAGAGGAAAGACACTGCAGGAGATGAAGACTCTTGCAGGAGACAGAGAGAGATGGAGATCCTGGGTCGGACTATCTCCACGCTAAAAGGCACAAGGAGAAAGCGCTAAAAAAGAGGAAGAAGGTATAGGAGATCTAAACATCTGCCAGAAAAAGCAGAAAGATATGCAGTAACTCAATTATAAAATAAGCCGTTAAAATATTGAAATTTTATTATAGGTAAAAACCCTAAGAAGATAAATAATCTCGTTAAAACTGAATTTGTTATCAGATTCTTACAAACTGTGCTCAGATGAAGATTCCTTTTTAGGAGCGAGGAACACAGTTTTTAAGAAACCTTGTTTAACCCTTTTAACCGGCACGAAAAACGAGGGACGATGCGAAGATAACGGAATTTGACAAATATGCAACTATTTGAAAAAAAATTATAAAAATTAAACTACAAATGATATTTAAATGCTTAAAAATGCCACGTTCGAACGAAATTGTGAATAAAGCAATGATAATGATTCTCCAATATCAATTGAAAATAATATGTATATATATATATAAATTCTTACTGTTTCTCGGTCTATGCTCTTCCGAGTCATTTGAGTTACAAGACTTTTTTTTTCCTAAGAAGAGTATATGCCTGAAATGTTAAGGTTGCTTCTAAAACAAAATCAGCGATCCAAAAGAGATATTTAATTTTGTATTTTACACTTTTTTAGGTGTTTCCCTAAATCGCTAGGTAGATTTAGAAGATGGACTTTAATATCGTCCATTTTTTATATCATATCATTTGTTTGATTCTGATTAGATTTTCTGACAAATATTTTTTTTTTATTGAGATATATTACAATTTGTTATAAAATGAACAATAATAATATTGATAAGAGACCACATTCATGCTAAATATACAGAAAATAATAATAATGGTCAAATTACATAAAATAGAACATAAATAAATTCATATATATACAATAAAATAATAATAATAAATAAAAAACAAAACAAATCGAAACAAAAACCTATTATTGAGATAAATAAAACGTTGGCAAATAAATAAACATCTTACACACAATCATAATTATATACAATATATACAATTGCTAAAGGGACCCCAGTAAGCGCTTGTCCCTCCACTTGTGAAGGAAAATGCGGAATCCAAGAGATCCCAGCGCCTCTATCTCAGCCGCATCACTGGTCTGAGCCAGTGGAGGCTGAGTTAGGGCGCTGTAGCCACAAACATACCGTACATGAGTGGAGGATCTGACCATTGTCAGAACTCCAGTTTAAATGTTTACAATAGGTCTCGTGGCCACTGCCGTTTCAATCTTCGAGGAGGATTGTAGGGATGGGTGGTGCTGGATAGGGATTGCGCTAGAGGGTTAGGATGATGACTAAGGTTCTGATGAAATTTGGAAAATTTGGATGGTACCAGGTCTAAAACAAACAGAATATTAAGGTCATGGTGTAGGGTACAGTTGGTAACGTAATAAGGAGCATTAAATATTGTTCGGAGGACTTTGGATTGGAAGGATTGGATGCGTTTGATGTTAGAATGTTTAGCTGTCCCTCACAGTTCAAGTCCGTAGGTCCATATAAGTTTCAGTACTGTCTTGTATATTAGTAATTTGTTGTCAACTGTAAGATGAGATTTTCTATTTAGTAGTCTGTATAACTGGCCGAATCTGCGGTTCAGTTCTTTTCTTTTTAGTCTTGTATGTGGGTTCCACGTCAGTCTTTTGTCTAGTAAAAAGCCGAGATACCGGACTGTGTCTGAGGAAGGAAGCGGTATGGAATTGAAATTAACCGTTGGACAGAATTTGCGTCGAAGGGTGAATGTGACGTGAGTGCATTTGCTTTCGTTCACCTTAATGCGCCAAGCATTGCACCAGTCTTCGACAAGGGAAAGGTGCTTTTGGAGATTTAGCGATGCTGCTTCAGGATCGGAATTGGATGACAAAATGGCGGTATCATCAGCAAATGTTGCCAGAAAGGTATCGGGGTCGGTAGGGATATCGGCGGTGTAGAGGATGTAGAGGACGGGTCCTAAGACGCTGCCTTGAGGAACACCGGCCTCAACAGTATAATGTTTGGAAAATTCGGAACCACTGCGAACTCGGAAGGAGCGGTTTGATAAATAGGATCGGAGGATTAGGTATAAGGATTGAGGTAAATGGGTTTTGAGCTTAAAGAGCAGTCCCGGGTGCCACACCCGATCAAAAGCTTGAGCTATGTCCAGAAAGGCACCCGAACAATACTCCTTGCACTGAAGGGCGGAGGAAATGTGGTCTACAACTCGGAGTCCTTGGTGAACCGTGGAATGTTGAGGATGAAATCCAAACTGATGTGAAGGAAAATTGTGAAATTTGGCTAGGATTCGTTTTAATAGGAGTTTTTCGAAGATTTTGGAGAGGATCGGGAGCAGGCTAATAGGTCTGTAAGATGAAGTGCTGTGGGAAGGTTTGCCTGGTTTTAGGAAAAGGATGATAGTTGAATGTTTCCATATGAGAGGGAAATAGGTAGTGCGTAGGATACAGTTATAGAGATATGCAAGAAATGTAATGGCTTTGGGAGGAAGTTGTCTTAAGATCTGAGGAGTAAGGAGGTCGTATCCTGGGGATTTACGAAGAGGAAGCTTTTTAAGAAGATATTTAACCTCAGATGGGTTAACTGCTTTAGGTGGTGAGGATAGTGGTATTGGTGACATAAGGAACTCTTCAACTGTTGCAGTATGGGTTAAATTGAGCTCAGGGTGAGGAGTGAAAACTTTGGAAAGGTGCTGTGCGAATTCCTCGGCTTTATCCTTGTCGGAAGCAGCCCAGGAACTATCACAGCGCCGGAGAGGGTGGGAAATGGTGTGGGATTTTAGAATTCTCTTCGTGACATTCCATAGGGAATTATCACGAGTCGAGAGAGAGGAGAGGTAGGAATTGTAGGATTGGGAACGGAATATCGCCAACTTCCGCTTTAATTTTCTACAAAGAAAGTTGTAAGAGCGGCGATCTTCTGGGTGGCGGGTGCGTTGCCATAATGATCTGGCTCGGCGTTTGGTGTTGATGAGGTCCTTCAGGTGTTGTGGTAAATGGCTTTTGTTAGGAATTCTTTGGGATTGTTTGGGAGAGGAGGCAGTCCAGGCAGCTTGTTGAATCATGGTTGTAAAGGAATATACGGCATCATCAAGGTCAGTTTGGGTTTTGAGAGGTTCTCTGAGGTCAATATCATTGGTGAGGATTTCGCGAAAGAGGTTCCGGTCGACAGGGCCTCTAATGAATGACGGTGGGAAAGGTTTCGGAATAGGAGTTATGGATACATTTAGGATTAATGAACTATGATCAGAGAATAGTTCATCAAGGCGAGTTACGGAATAGTTCAGGGAGCCTAATCCGCTGTGGATGAAGAAGTCAAGGATGTCTGGATTACGGTTAGGATCTGTCGGCCAGTAGGTAGGAGAATCGGGAGGTAGGAGATGAAAGCGTCGGGAGTTGAGTGCAGACTGCAACGTCCGTCCACGAGAATTGGTGGTTCTAGAACCCCACTGTTGATTCTTAGCGTTTAAGTCGGCACCCAAAATGAAGCGATTTCCCAAGGAGTTGAGGAAGGATCCAAACTGGGCAGAGGAAATGGGATGTTTAGGAGGGCAGTATGCTGATGCGATGATAAGCGGAAAGGAAAAGGTTTTGATTACAATGGAAGTTGCTTTTAGGTAATCGTGGGCGGGAAGTGGGTATAAGTGATGGGAGAGCGATCGGCGGACAATGACAGCAGTACCGGCATGGGCTTTGTCGTCTGGATGGTCTGTCCGTTATGTTATGTATTCTGATATTTTGAAGTACTGTTTAGTGGTTAGTCTAGTTTCAGTAATGAGTGCAACATCAACGTTTTTGTCTTGCAGTACGGCTGTAAGTTCGTCAGTGTGAGTTCTAACACCATTCGCATTCCGAAGGAGAATGGATAAGGAATTAGGTGAGGTCATTTATGGTTTTTGTAAGGCAGGAATGAGATTTGATATAAGGTTCGTGAGGAGTGATATTAGAGACATAACAAGGGATTTCATTTCGGAGATAAAGGATGTCATCAAACTGGTAAGGTCTGTGGCGTTTGAAGAAGGAGGAATATGAGAGATTTGTGGTGGATTAGGATTCTTAGAATTAGTTACATTTTGAGAAAGAGGTATATGTGGAATGGATTGAGGTATATTTATTAGTTCCGGCAGGGCCACGGCTTCGGTACTTCGATTCCCACCTCCAAGTAGGTGGGCAAATGATACATTGGCATCTATAAGTTTAGAGGGTTCTCTTCTGGTGCTTGCATGTCTTGTTGTTTCATCTAGTACTTGAGGTTTTTGAAACCTGGTCCTGAGTTCCCTATAGATTTGGCATCCTTTATAGTTGGCCGGGTGGTCCTTGAGGCAGTGAGCACATACAGCGGGTGTTGATTTTGGTTTCGTACATTCCACAGACCTGTGCTGTTCACCGCATTTCACGCAGCGTGGTATGTGATGACAATAAGTTTTAGTATGACCATATGCTTGACAATTATGGCACTGAATTATCTCTCTCTTTGTGTAAGGTTTTTCAACTCTTACACTGGAATAGTACAATCTATTGAGGTCATAGATTTTTTCAACTCCTTCAGCTGGTTCCAAATCCACAAAAAAGAGAGGTAGAGGAATTTTATCCTTTAGGACGTTCGTGACTTGCCGCACTTTATAGCCCATCTCCGTTAGTTCTTCTTTAATAGCTTCAACTGGTGTCGAGGGGTGTAAGTTTCTGATTACAACCCTTAAAGCTTGTCTTAGAGTACATCTCGTGCAGTAAGGTTGTGTTGTTTTGTTCTCCAGTGCTTTCGTCTATTTACAATAGAAAATTTTAGTGTTTCCCGTTAAATTCTTTAACAATATTGAATAACTCCAACAGGTAACGCTAAAATTTGATTTATTTTTGCCACAATATATAAAAACAGTGAAAAAAAACCAAACAAAGAACTAAGTATATTGAGTGTAAGCCGTAGTGTAGCAGTAGTGGGGGACAACCTGTTTACAAACCCTAATCCTCATAGGCTCCGCGTAAACAAATTGTATTATTATTATTGTTTTGGCATTTATATTTCGTCACGTATATTTTGCAATTTAATTATTAATAATGGTTAATTGCAAAATTTGTAATAAATCAACAGGAAGAGATGACAAATTAAAGCTCGCCTGTACTACTTGCACAAACTTTTATCACATGAAGTGTATAAAAATAGAGGCTACAGACACAGAATCACTTAAAAAATGGACGTGCCCTGATTGTGAGATATCATCACGGCCATTACCACAATCGGAGGCTGGTACAATGATGGACCTGCTGAGGGCGCTGACGGAGGAGATTCGGGAAGTGAAGGCTAAGCTTCACGGAATTGACGAAATCAAAGACATAAAGAATACTCTCGATAAACAAACCGAACTGTCCTTTCAGAATATGGAGAGATTAGGAAAAATAGAAAACTTACTAGAAGAACAAAAATGTCAGCTCGAAAAACTGACCCTAGAAAATAATACCTTAAAACTCAAAATTGTTGATTTAGAAGGGCGTCTAAATAACGCAGAACAAATTAACCTCAGTAATACCGTGGAAATACGAGGTATCCCAGAGAGGCCAGGCGAGACCGTTATGGGTACTATACTCAGCGTCGGCGCGGGCCTGGGCGTCCAGCTCAGCCCGGGAGATCTCGATCACGCGGTTCGTCTCAGGCCCAAAGAAGCGGGGACACCGGGGACTATAATCGCTCGGTTTGTTCGACGGACTGTGAGAGATGACTTAGTGCGGCAACGAAAAGTAAAAAGGGACTTTTCTACCCGACACCTGGGCTGGCAAGATAATGACAGTCACCGAGTCTACGTCAGCGAGGCGATGACGTCCACTAACCGACACCTCTACTGGCTAGCCCGCCAGAAAAAGGTAACTGCCAATATAAAATATGTATGGTTCAGCGGGGGCAGGGTCAGGTGTCGGAAGACTGACGGTTATCCAGCGGTCATAATCAGCAAATCATCTGACTTAGATGTTTTTAGTTGAATTCAGAAGTCAAGTCTCCTCATTATAATTATTTTTGTAGAACTTTATATTATTTGTAACGAGGATAATTTTGTTTTACTAATTATTGTTTTTATTTCATACTTAACGGACAAAAATATTAGTTTTTTTCATTGGAAGGCTATCAATATTTTCTATCAACTATCTTTAAATCATCGTGTTCACCTTATCTCTCCTCATTTTGATAGCGGTTATCTGTATGTTTTATTTGCTATAGTTATAACATTTTATTTTATTTTCCAAATTATCAATTATTTTATCAAAATTATTAATAGATCATTCATTTTTTTACTCCTTATACTATTTTATAACTTTACATTAATTAATTCTGAAATTATGCATATTTTAAAAATTAGTTATAGCCTATTTCTTATCCTCCACCAACCTTTTCTCGTGTATCCCATCTTCCACATTAGTTATGACTAATATCCTTACATCCTGTCACGTCAATGCACAATCCCTTATTTCCCACTATGATGAATTCCAACTGTACTTTCTTGATAATTTTTATCATATCATTGCAGTATCCGAAACCTGGCTAAAACCCCACATCCCTTCCTCACAAGTATCCCTCATTAATTATTCCTTTCTCCGCCACGATAGATCTGATCGCAGGGGTGGTGGTGTGGGGCTGTATGTACACCATAGTCTCAAGGTCAAAGTCCTTCTCCAATCCCCTTCTTTTGACTATCCCCACCTTGAATACCTCTTCGTGGAAATCTCATCCAATAAATCACCGCTCCTGTATGCCATAGTATACCGACCTCCTCACGTTCCATTCGATAACCTTTTTGAATCCTCCCTTACCAGACTTGTCTCCAGTTATTCCAATGTTATTATCTCAGGAGATTTCAATACAAATATGCTTTCGGAATCCTATAATAAATCTTTCCTAGATAACTTACTTTATTCTCTGAATCTTTACCTTGTTCCTTACTCCTCCACCCATCATACCCAATTCTCCGACACCTGGCTTGACCTTCACATTACTGACTCTCCTCTAAAGGTCCTTTCATCCTCCCAGCACCCGGTTCCATTTCTTTCTTCACACGACCTTATCCAGATCTCATATAACTTACCAGTGAAATCCTTCATTCCTAAAGTGATCTCCTATCGTAGTTTGAACCACCTCTCCTTCGAATCCCTTCAACCAGATCTGGAATCATTTCCTTGGGATACCATATACTCCTATAATTCCATCGATCCTATGATATCCACTCTCACCTCAAACCTTAAATCTATACTAGACCTCCATGCACCTTTAAGAACCAGAATGATACGTCGTCCAACTGCGCCTTGGCTAACCCCTGAAATAAGGGAAATGATGAAAAGAAGAGAAGCAGCGAGGCGAAAATTTCGCCGCACTCATACACCAGCTGATTACGAATGCTTCAAAAAACTTCGCAATGAAACCCAGGCCGCAGTTCGACGTGCTAAATCCTACCACATTCATACTTCCCTCTCCAATGCTCCTGATTCCAAATCCAAATGGAAAATAATCCGAAAATTATCTCTCCCAGAATCCAATAACTTCACTCCCCTTTCTGTTTCTCCGGACCAGCTCAACAATCATTTTATATCCTTTGCTTCTAATCCTTCTCCTACAGCTGATATCAACCATCATAATTTCAACCCAGAGAGCTTCTTCTTCTCTCACCTTTCCTATGATGAAATACATAGAGCTATCCTTAAATCTCAGACCAATGATTATGGACCCGACAATATCCCAGTGAAACTAATAAAATCCTGTCTCCCCGTCCTTATGCCAATATTCTATCATATCTACAATTTTTCCTTTCAAAATTCCATTTTTCCTACACCTTGGAAAACTGCTTTAATTCGTCCATTAAATAAAATTTCAAATCCATCCTCACCGTCTGATTTCCGTCCCATTTCGCTCCTTTCTAATCTTTCGAAACCCCTGGAACGTCTTGCACAAAACCAATTATCAATTTTTTTAGAAGAACGTTCCCTTATTGATCCTCTCCAATCCGGCTTCCGACCTGGTTATTCAACACAGTCCGCTCTCCTAAAAATAACGCACGACCTCCAATCCGCCATAGAACACCAAAAATTAACCATCCTAATCCTTCTAGATTTCTCTAAAGCTTTTGATACAGTTGACCATAATATCCTCCTTACCAAACTACAAAATCTTCCTTTATCCAACAGTGCTTTACGCTGGTTCAAATCCTTCCTCTCCGACCGCTCACAATATGTAGTTGTCCCAGGTCAACCTCCTTCCAAGACTTTACCTATGTCCTGTGGTGTTCCTCAGGGATCATCACTATCCCCCACCCTATTCGCAGTATACATTAATGACCTTCCTCTAAGCATCCATCATTCCCAATACCATATCTATGCTGATGATGTTCAAATGTATCTATCCTTTCCTCCTTCCGACCTATTACTAGCCACAGAAATGCTTCAAGAAGATTTGAATCGAATCAGCATTTGGGCAGCTGAGAACAAGCTCAATTTGAACGCTGAGAAGACCAAGGCAATTGTAATAGGTTCCAATCCCCTCCTTAAGACCCTTCCATCGATTCCTACTCTGTTTCTGAATAACAATCCAATAAAATTCCATCAATCCGTTAAAAACCTCGGCACCACCTTTGATCAAACCCTTTCCTGGAAAAACCATGTTACCGAAATCTCCCGTCGTACATTTTCCACATTAAAATTTCTGAATCATCTACGTCCTCTCCTTCCAATGGAAACCCGTAAGCTTTTGGTTAGCTCCTTAATATTTCCCCACTTTGACTATTGCTGTGCGGTGTATGGGAGTGTCTCTGGGGATCTCGAGGCAAAACTAAAACGAATGTTTAATTGCTTTATACGTTTCATCTTTGGGATATCCAGAGACACTTCTGTCACCCGATTTTACAAAGAGTTAAAGTGGCTTTACCCCTCCTTCCGCCGTAAGTACTTCCTAGCATCCTTCCTCTACCAAGTAATCCAATCCCGATGTCCGTTCTACATCTCTGATCTCCTTAAATTCAAATCCTCCGTTCGTTCTCGTAACACCCGCTCGCGGCCTTCTGATCTGTATATAACGCCCCATCGATCCACATCTTTCGATAGATCATTCTTAATCCGCTCCGCATCTCTATGGAATTCTATCCCTTCCGACATCCGTCACTCCCAAACTCTTTCAACATTCAAATCCCGTCTATTCAGCCATTTCCTGTCAATCCAATTCCCCAATAATCCCAATTAGATCCTAGTTTCAGGGAAAATCAACAAATAAAGCAGACAGATACGTTATTTAACTTTAATGGATACATTCGTAGCAAATGTTATTTAAAGAAAATTATCTTTTCAAAGATGAAAGATTAAATCACATATAATTTTACAAACATATAGAAGCATTGTAATTTTTTTTTTTTAACTATATATTTTTAATTTTTTTAAAATAATATTATTATACTTTTAATTATATGTTATTTTCTGTACTCATTTTAGATATATCTTTATTTATATTTTTCTTGTATTCACATTTTATTAGAAGTTGTCTTTTGAGTTATTTTATTTTTTTTCATCTTATTAATTCAATTCTGTTGTTATTTTTACTTATCTTTATATTCTTAATTTTTTTTACTCTAAGACTCTAGTCTTAAGACCCTTATTCATTTCCTGTATTATTATTCTTAAGGGACTCGTCCCAGAATAAATAAAGAATTATTATTATTATTATTATTATTATTAAAGCTCTCTCTTGGCGTAGCTGATAGGTATGAAAATCTGCTTTGGTTTCAGTTAGGTATTTCACTATTTTTCTGTATGTCTCGGCAGTAGTTGGAGGTATTTTGGCATCATTGATTCTGCTCATACAGTAGTAGCTGGTAGATTCGGTAATTTTGTTCAATTGCGCACACAACAACTGGAAATTTCTAATATTTTTGACAAATATTGGAGGAGGCCATGGTTCACTGGGTATAGGAGTAGATTCCATGTTTTCTTTTTCATTATGTAAAATCTGAAAAGGATTTGGGGTGAAAAACGGCGATTCGTCAGTCATCCCTTGTGACGATGTGCCAGGTTGTGGTTCAGATTCTGAATTAGTACTGGAAGGGGTTGCTTGTAGATTTAATCTTTTATCAGTATCACGGCGGGGTCTTTGTTTTGTAGGTGATGGGAACCACTAGATCTAGATCTTTTAGTTGAAGCTTTGGAGGACATTACTTGATGATAATATCGCATTTCATGTATAGAAAGTAATTAAATAATAACCAGATGTGGGAAAAAACAATAACTAAAAAAAGTTAAGCAAGACCAGCCTTGCCGGGCTATTGGCAATCAGCTGATATAAAGAGGTGGCTCAGCATTCACTTTACACTGTAAATTATATCACAACCTACCGTTGTTTGCTCCAATAATAACTGTTGTTGTTATCCTGAAGTCTGATGATGTTTTCAAGACTGTGCTGAAGTGAAATCCAACTGTAAAAGCAAGAAATCCGAGAGCCGACTTGAAATATGACTGCTATACTCACGCGCATGCGCTTAGGTGACAAATATTTAATGAATAAGGTAACCAACTAGAGGATAAAAGATTTTTTTTTTTTCTGAACATAAGAATAGTATATACCTTATACATTATGTATAATATACCATTAGATTGCTGAAGGTTTTAGAAGAAATGTCATCTTATATACCAAGTTGTTTAAGATACTGAAAAAGGGGACATGATTAAGTGATTGTTTTAGACAATTTCTATTACTAGATTATCTAATGTGAAACACATCTTTGCATCGAAACTCAATGTAATTCTATTAACGTTTTCAAATGTTACTTGGTTTAAAAGTTCTCATATTGATTTTATCAACAGAGGTGTTTTGCAAGCAAGAGACTTTTTTTTAATGTAATAATTATAGGTTCTTCTCCACGTCCTCATATAAATCGACCCTAATTAATTTTCTGAGCATGCTCCTAAATTTACAAATCACAAATCTTTGGGCGAATCAAAATTTAGTCACGTGTTTTCTTTCAATGTGCGAGCCTAGGATAGTTCAGAATTCCTGTTGATTGTTTGATTTCTGGTCCCAGGCCTCTTTTAACGAAAACAAGAGTACTGCGCATGCCCTGCCAGTTTTCTAAGCGCCATGGAAAAGATCCACACCCATTGCCCTATCTCCTCCGACAGAGGTTGTTTCGCAAGAGAAGACGCCAGGAAGATGCGAGCGTTGGCTAAGGCTTGGGTTGTTATCAACCTCCTGATAAGAGGCCCTAGGTCAATGAGTCACGTCTTATACTATTATGTAATCAATTTTTTTTCTATTGTCAGTTTCGATCAATGGATTATGTTTCCCAGCAAATAGTACAAAAAATAACTAAGGCGCTACACGAGGGTCGGATTAGAGCTGTGGATCACTAACTAAACCATCAAATTCTTTTCGTATACCTACGTGAAATCCTTAACGCTCCTTCCTTTGTAGTAAATAAACTCATCCATAAAGACCATGTTGCATATATTGCCGGTTTTGAATAAAATCTTTGACCACTCCATCTTTGACTAACTCCATTCCCAGTGTAACCTACTCGTTTTAATCCTTGTTTTCCACTAGCTTCCCAACAACCCTCCGAATCGTCTGAAAAAATATCGCCCTGAAGATGGCCTAAAATTTAGGCCGAAACATTAGCCCAAATAAATTAATTTCCTACTTAATTAAGTGTTTTAATGACTGCGTTTCGAATTGATGTCATAAAGTCAGCCATTCTCACATCATTACTTATACAATAATTTAAATTTATATTTTTAATTGCGATCAGATGTTCAGGAAGATTGTTTGTTTTGTCCAGATTTAATTAGGGTAGAGATCTTTAACGAGTACATGACTACTCACAGGCACGGTACCACCATTTACTTTTCTCCAAAGAACGGCATTTAAGGCTAAAAAGGACGACAGTTTAATTTGTTTCTGAAACCACAGATCGCAGCAACGTCGTTCGATTTCGTTTTAGCTCTATCTCATCGAAATGTAGTCCGATTTTTATTTCAAAATTTCTTTTTTTTTTCGTTGTAAAGAGCATATTCCGGGAAAGTGTTTCCTTCTTGTAAATTGGAAATCTAAAGTTGTTATAATGCATTTAAAAAAAAAAAAATGCAAAACAGCGCAAATGCAAAACAAAATCTTGAATTTAATGCACTTTACAGATTCGAAATCCGTCAAACGGTGCCGTCGGAAACAGGAATCTACGAAATCACTGCTGTGACAGTAAGTATGATATAAGGATGATAGTAAAATTAGAGTCTGGCAGGTAGGTGCCTACCTAGGTAGATAGCTCAGAGCCCAGCGCCCAGCAAGCCGAGGCTACCTTTTGGCTTCCTAGTGGGTCCAGTCATTTTGTATTTCAGAAATGATCGTATGTAATGAACCACAGCTAAAAATTAAATTTTCTTTAAAAGTTTTAATTTGGTTGGTCCAAAATAAATGGATAATTTATAAATAAATAAACATAAAAATATTTAATATAATTAAACGTGAAATTATTACTTTCACTTGACGATATTTTTTTAAAACTGAAATTTTGTATTTAAGAAGCTTATATGCCTGAGGCATAACAGCAAAGCAAGTAAAGCCACCTTATACCATTTTTACGATTTATAGAAAACGGTTCTAATGATTTTGAACTCGCAAAATCGATAATCTCTCTTTTAGAAATCCTTGTTGACCCCTCAACTTTGTAGTTAGCTTTTTTCTTTTGCTTTAGCTTCCTAATTACACATTTTAGGAATTTATTTATTAGGAGGAAAGTTTTTTTTTTTTTTCCTTTTTTTTTTTTTTTTCTTTATTTGAATTCTACGCATCTTTAAACGTAAGCCCTCAAATTTTCAGGGGCAATAATATTTTTTTATTTTTTTCTTGGGTCGATTACAAAGGTCCATTATTGAAAATAATAAACCAAAAGCATTTATACAGGACTGCGTTACTATTTAATTTTCTTTTCTTTCGATTTTCATTCAAATAATTCAAATAAAATTTCCTGATTCCAGAACACCTTAAATTTTATCTATATCATCAATAATAACCAGGGAATCACATCTCTTATAAGTTGTGGCTAGACATTATAAGATGATATTTTAATTTTTTTTTTTCTTTGTTCATCGCGTTGCCTTGATCTTTTCAATTTTTCCCTATCTTCCTATTTTTGATGGAATTAAATCTATTATAATTTGTTACTTAAATATACATATGGATTTTTTTATTTTTCATTAATCTTGCTTTACTGATTCTAAATCTCTATACATACTTTTCTCTATTGTCAAAAATAACTGAGTTATGAACGTGTTATGTGTACAATTTCAATTTTTTTCTCTTTTATATAAGTTTTAGCGTTTTTTTGGTTGAAAAAACCAATGATTTTGTTCTCTATCTTCGAAAATAACTGAGTAATTGAATGAAATAACTTTTAATCGGCCGCTCTTTTTAAAAATAACCAGGTGATATTAATTTCTATGTGCGTCTAGGATCATTGTTGCATGGACTAGTATTTTAGTGGCGAATTAAAACAAATTGGTCTAGTAGTTTCGGAGAAATGCCGCGGACGGCGTTTTATTCGTTATTTTATTTATTTATTTATTATGTATTTATTATTTATTTATTATTTATTTTTTATTTATTTATTTATATTTTATTCGTTATTCGGATTCTACGCATCTGCGAGGGGAGGGGATATATATATATATATATATATATATATATATATATATATATATATATATATTTTTTTTTTTTTTTTTTGTGGTTGATTACAAAGGTTTATTATTGAAAATAATAAACCAAAAGCAGCTATATAGGTTATTTTATTTTCTACCGACATCTTTGCATCAGCAATTTGAATATGAGACATTAGTTTCCTAAAACGTATCATTTTTGTGCTAGACTTACCAGAAACACACACCTTTTTGCGGGTCTTGGTCGTTTGGACTCAAGGGAACCTAAAACATATTTTTCCAGCGAAAACTAGAATTTTTCCCTTACTCAATATTTCATACACAGGTAAGTGAAAAAAACAAAACAAATAAAATAAAACATTTGAAGTTGATTATGAAAAAGAGAAGAAATAAAACTGCTAATAATTATTATCATATCACACTTTCTTTATTTCCAATGACGATGAAATTTTAAGTAATTAATTAAAAATCAGATAATTTTTCGTTAACCACTAATTATTTATTCGTAATTGAGATAACCGAACTCTCATCACCCCACCTTAATGAATTTCTCATTAATTTTTCACAATTGTTGGCAACCGTCGTCAGTGAAGTGTGTTCAGTCACTTCGTAAACAGCACGTCACCGGAGGAGTCACCTCACTAATCACTTTATGTAAGTGTGACGTTTTAGATTCGCGTGTGGACACTGCACGGCGTTACAAGGGCAAATATTTCTTCAGCAAATCTCTACGCAATGAAAGTATCGTAGTATTTAACACACTTTGTAACTGTGTTTGCTCGGGCCCAAGTCAATGAAGATCGTACGAGTATGAGGAATATTACAAAAATAATATCAGTTTATGTAAAATATGGTTCGGGTTTGGGGGAGCCCGTGACTGAGTGGCTCTAGCACTCTAGTCTCGCCCGTTAAAGGTTGTGAGTTCGATCCTAGTCCCGGCAGGACTTTTATAAGTATATAATTAAATAGGGATTCCCTCACAGACTCTCCCGTGGGTGGCCTCTCACAAAAATAGGCGTAGAAAGTGATGACTCTACCCTATAAAATTTCATCGAGAAACGTGGTGATTATAATATCAATTATTATTATAGAAGATTAAATATAATTATAAATGTAGCAGTTGGAACTATCTCTTCTCTTTCTTTATATTTTTATTTATTATAAATAAAATTTATAAAACTTTATAAATTTATAAATAAAATTCTATATGTGGTGGTTATATTCTCCCAGAAGATTACATTATGCGGCCAAGAGCCTACACGGTCTGTCGCAGCACAGGGGAAAAAAATGGTTCAAGATGCAATATCAGTTTTTTAACGAAACAATTTCTTTTTGTATTATTATTACTTATTGAAATTTAATATTTTTGTGTATTGAGGATACTGAGGGGAGTAAATTCATTATTAGATCATTTCAATATTAATCCAATAAATATTAATAAGATCTGGCGGCAAAAGTACACAGGCGTGTCTGACCCCTTATGCTTCCCCATCGGTCTGCCCCTACCGCGACACTCCAGCCATTAGCCGAAAAGAGTTTTTAGGGTGGACAAAGGCCCGACCGCCGACTTTGGGCACTTCTCATATCAGCCCAGCATCCTTTTGTCGTGTTCGGAAATTTCCGGAATATAGTATTTTTACAATGCAGGGCGAATAAAGGTGAGAATCGAAAAGCAGAAGATCTCGAGATCTCAGAGAAGTCCGTCAAAGGCCGGAGAGATGCTGGGGACAAGAAAGGATGCCTGCGATAAATTCCATATTCGTAAGCCGACTAAAGTGTCCTATGATAACTTTTTGTAATATTGTATGGCAAAGCTAGTAGTAACGATTCCCTCAGTATTATCATCCGTAGTTCGAGACATTATATTTACAGGGTTTCCTACAAGACAAAAGACTAACCTAGGACCCACACACTCGACTTGAACGACAAGAACTCAACAGACGATGCGGCCAAGTATATAGACATCAAAACTTTCTGTTGCCAAAAAACTATTAATTTACAAGAAAATTCTAAAACGATTTGGACCTAAGGACTCGAACTGTGGGGGAAAACTAAATTTTCGAAGATTAAGCGTTTCCAATCCTTTTAGTCCTCAGAAAAATAATCAACGCTCCCTATTATGTTACGAAGTAGACCTTATACAATGATTTGAATATTCCATTTGTTCTCGATCTAGTTCCACCTAAATTCCTAAACTTCCTTAGGAGGCTTACTCACCTTCCTAATCCCCTATGCCAATCCCTGTCCAGCTCCAGCCATCCCGATAACCCTGCTCGTAGGTTGAAGCGGCAGTAGCCTCGAGAACTCTTCTAACTTGTGTTGGAAATATTGTATATATGTATGAATGTGGTCAAGATCATTATCATTTATTTTATTTTATTTTTCTCTTTATTTAGGTTTATTTATTATTCATTATATTTTTTTTTACTTACTGTACATATGGAATATATTACAGCACTAATACTCATTGCCCAAGATTGTGTCAAATTGCATTATTTCTAAATAAAACAAGAGCAAGACATTATATAAATAGAGTTTAAGTTTAAAATCGGTGGATTAGTTATGTTTAATAATAATTGCTCTAATTGTAACATGTTTAATTCAATCTTCTCCGAATGCCACCAATCGGGATTGTTAAACACGACACCTCAAGAAAAGAATTTCAATGGTTCCAAAAAGTATAGTCTATAAATATATTAACTAATCTAGTTTTTGAAGCTACCGCTGCCTTAGAAAAGCAGCCGGTCAAAAACATACCAATATTGCGTTTAATAGTACATCCAGGAAATATGTTAAAGACATATTTCACGAAACTAAACTGTACAGAAACTATCGAATACAAATTTGAAGTCAGAAGGTTAAATTCCAATATTCCACAAATGACCTTCACCCTTCGTCGTAAACCTACGACGTCCTTTCTGACAGTATCCTTTAATAACACTAGTTTCTGTTGAACAGAGCGCTACCTAGGACTCCATCTGGAAAAACGTCTCACTTGGAATCCTTACACAAGAATAAGACGACAAGAAACTGACCGAACGTTCATACATACATGACTAATATAGGGCCTATCTGGACTTACGGAATTGAGCTATGGAGCTCTATTACACCGTCGAATTACTCTCAATTACTCAAAACTTAATAAAGCCGTCCAGAAAGACCATAATGTTCCCTATGTTGCTTATTTCGCCCGAACCAGGTATCAATTCTTTCATGACTAACTCCATTCCCACTCTAACCCACTAGTTTCAAAACTTGCTTCCTCTACAATCCCTAATAATCCTCCGAGGCGTCTGAAAAAAAGATGGCTCTGAAAGGTTCTGGTTCAGCATAGTTTTTGGGTAGTATCTCTACATGTAAATCATGACAGTATAATCATTTATCACATTAACTAGATATTAATTAATAAATAAATATTTTTTTTTAAAGTCAGATGATTCCGCGACCATCTTCTTTTCAGACACTTCAGGAGATTGTCAGGAAGCGAAGAGGAAGCAAGTATTAAAATAAGTGCGTTAAAGTGATAATGGAGTTTGCTATGGAAGAAATGGTACGTAGTTTAGACCAAATCAGTATCATATGAACGTTAAGGTCTCTATGGATGAGTTTTTTCCTGACAAAGTAAGGAATATTGAGGAATTTTAAGAAGGATTTTGGATTGTAAGGACGTGATAATAGAAGATTTTGATGGTTTAGTAGAGCCCCAAAGCTCAACTCCTATTTATCAGTCATATCTTTAGTTTTATATACACTACCTTTATAAAATGTGACTTTAATGCTCATTATGTTTTTAGTTCGTTCGCAGAAATAGGGATATCTATTTCGAAGGTTATTGCAAATATCAATGACAATGTATAAGCCATTTGGTATTTTTGTTTTCAAGCTTAATACTTTATTTCTACCTGTAAATATACAATATAATTATAACGAATCTGATGCGTACAACATATTACTTTCACTTAACTCTGTTGTTAAAATCAGTTCTAGCTACATTAAAATCGATAGCGATTCAAAGAGTAAATAACATAATAATATACACCAATATCAAATATATTAGAATAGTTTAAAGTAATCGAGTTTAAAATCGATAATATGAAGGAAAAAAATCCTAAATAAATTATCAATTGACCTCAAAAGGGACAGAAGTACTATACTCTATACTTCAATTGGTTCTTTATTTGAGTATAGGACCCGTGCTTTTCCCTTCCCTACTCCCACTGTAGCATCGCCCGATTAGCCAAAGTAGGTAAAAGCGACGTTAAATAATATCGATATGTATAAAGTATCGATATATATGTGTATTGGGACACATGTGGTATATTGTCTTGCGTAACAGCCTTCTATCAGAGTAATGGGCTATAAATGGGAGTACAAAATCCTTAGTGGTGCCCTCATTCGGAGAGGCCGTAAAAAGGTGGTCCCTATTCATTACGCTGGTAGGTACTCGTTAAAGATTCCTATCCTAATTAAACGTGAATAGGCAAAATTAATTACTCCCATTGTAGCATAGTCAGATTAACCACAGTAGCATAAAGTGATCTTAAATAAATAAATAAATTTATATAAGACTATTTTCTGTTTATAAGAGATATAATAACGTTGTAGATAAGATTTTTAACATGACTGTTAGACTTCCTCGTCTGAAATACAATCCTTTTCGATTCGTGGTCGTTTTATTGTAAAAAAATGTGCTCAGCTCTTTATACTGATAACACTTATCTGCCTCTCTGGCCTTTTAGGCTTGTACGCATTTCATATTACGCGATCTTTAAATTTTTTACAGCGATAATCTCTTGTTTTCCTTCAGTAATTGTTTCCTTTTTTAAAAGAAGAAAAACATGTTTGAATCTAACGCAGCCTTTTCCTTGACGCTTAAGAAATTGCGATAAGGATGACATGGTTTTGTAGATTAGGACATTTCACCGTATTATGCAACTTTCAGATCCGATTTGAGAAGAGGATTAGCAGCGAAATAAAGAAATTGTTATCTCCGAGCGTAAACAGGGTTAGTGTATCAATTCGCTTCTTACGTGAGCCGATAAAAGAGGAAAGGTATCAAACATAAAACACTGTGTCACTGTTTGCCGGAGATACTGAGCAAGTTGCGTACGATCATTATCAAAATGTTATAATTAGAGATCGGATAGCCGTGTTGTAAAAATCCGGAAAACGTGCAAAATCGTGCAGTAAAAATAACGTAATGTATAAAATAATGCAGAAAAAAAAAATGTTTTACGATAGCGAATAAAGCGTCTGTTTGAGATTTTCTTTCAAACCTGATTCATTTTAATTGATCACGAGCATCACAAAACAGTTTTCCCATCAGATATATTAATATAATCAGGTTTAATTTTCGACGATATATTTTTTCATGCTTTCGATAATATACGATAACACACGAAATTTGATAACTAACTAAATGGGAAAAGAATAAATATATTTTTGTCTGTAATTTTACTTTCACTAACCCATATAAGACATATATAATAATAGAAAGTATTGCGATCGTGAAAATTTTCGAATTCCAGTTTCAATGGAAATACACGTTTTAGGGTCCCCTGTGTCCAAATGGTCAAATTCCGCAAAAAGGTCTGTGTTTCGCGCGCTCGTGTTCTGTTCTGTTCTGCACGAAAACGAAAAGTCCTATGAAACTGAAATTTTATGTTTAGTACAACTATACGCCCGAGATGTTTTCGAATTCCAATTTTTAACGAAAATACACATTTTAGATTCCCCTGTGTCCTAATAACTAAGTCCTGCAAAAAGGTCTGTGTGTGGTAAGTTCTGCACAAACGAAAAGGTGTACAGGACTGAAATTTCATATTTAAGACAACTATACACCCGAGATGTTAATGCAATTTTTTCAATAAAATTGGCTGACCGGTGCTAATATGGTACTTTATCCTGTCTGACAGGCCTTAAATTTTTTGTATTCCCTTCTTTTAAAGTACCTCTAATTTTGTACATTCCATAAGATTGACCATATCGTATTATCGTACAGATAATGAACGGCTAAGTTAGGTGAAGTGAATTTTACGACCAACTAAAAAGATAAATCAGCAAAAATGTTTGTTTTCCTGTCGTCTCATTTTTTGATATTAGGAACAGTAATATAGAAGTATAAGGAATAAGAAATATTTCAGAAAAAATTATTATCTTAAATACTTTTTTTCATTTTTTGAGATTTACAACTGTATTAGTTAATACATTGAGGAAATTATCTGTCGGATAATATACATGAAGAGAAAGTGCCTATAGATATCACTCCACTGGATAATCTAAACTAGAAGGTGACGAGGTCAGGCGCCTCGGAGGATTGTCAGGAATGGAAGAGGAAGCAAGGATTGAAACTAGTGGATTAGAGTGGGAGTGGAGTTTGTCATGGAAGGATTGATACCTGGTTCGGGCCAAATCAGCAACATACGGAACATTAAGTTCTTTATGGATGAGTATCTAAAACACAAAGTTGTAAAACGTAATGGAGAGTAACGAAAAGCGGATAAAACTAACTGATTGATGTAGATAACAATTTTATATTTTTTTTAATCTAAAACAGATGTTTCTAACGAAACTAAATATATTTCTTCAAACCTCTTTGTGCTCTATTTATAGTTCTTAAATTGATTTTAACAACCGAGGTAAGTGAATGTCGTGCGTTGTCCGCACCACATTTTGTTTTTCATTTTAACTCAATATAATTATTTAGAATAGAATAGAAAAAAAATGTATTCTGGGACTAGGTCCCCAAGAATAACAGTTATATACAATCGGATTGTATAATATGTCTGGCCAACAGACAAGAAACATGAGATTAATTATTATTGACAATCATTTTTTAAAATTACAATTATTTACAATGAGAAAAATACCATACATAAAAAATTACAAAAAAATTAATGAAAAATATATATCTTCTAATTTTATCTTCTGAGAAACTAAAATTTTATTTAAACGAAATCAAATTAAAAGCAAACTAAAATTTGAGCGGTAAACAGTAATCTTCATTCATTCAATGTAGATTTCTAGATAGAATTGACATATCACATTTGCTGATCGTCAATTTGGGATGACAGAAGGAATAGGAAAAGTTGGGATTTGAATGAGGATATAGAGGCAGCATGGCGGATGTGGATAGGTAGAGAATTCCAGAGTGTGGTAGAGCGAACAATAAAGGAACGATCAAAAGTTTTGGTTCTGTGGGTAGGAAGGTAAAGGTCAGGCTGTTGCGATCTAGTTTCAAAGGGAGTGGACTAAGGATTTAAATTGAAGGAGACTGTGGATATAGGAAGGATGCTGGGAGTTAATAGTTTGGTAGAGGTATGATCCAAGAAAATATTGTCTGAGGGTTGAGGGGAGGAGCCACTTTAATTCACCGTATAAGTGGGTAACATGAGACCTCCTTGAAGTACCGAAGACAAATCTTAAAGAAATGTTCATAATGCGCTTTAGTCTGTCTTCAAGCACAGCCGGGAGGCCGTCATACACAACAATAGTAAAAGTGGGGGAAATTAAGCGAGGAAACGAGGAGCTTACGAGTGGATAGGGGAAGGAGATGACGGGAGCGATGGAAAAATTTAAGAGTACTTATTGTTTTTTGGGAGTTTTGGGCATTATGGGGTTTCCAGGAGAGGGATTGGTCGATGGTGATACCTAGGTTTTTGACAGTGGAACTGAACGTAATTGGGTAATTATTAAGGATTAGATTTGGAAAGTTGGAATTAGATTTGAGAAGGAAATTGGAGCCTATTACTATTGGTTCGCGTCTTCATGGCATTTAGCTTAAGTTTATTCTGAATTACCCAGGCGCTGATTCTATCCAGGTCCTCTTGAATCTTGGAAAATGCTAATAATGTCTCAGAGGGGGGAGGAAGGATAGGTAGATTTGGAAATCATCAGCGTACAAATGGTGGGAGCAATGATGGATAGATTTGGAAAGGTCATTAATATAGGAATTAAAAAGGAGAGGAGATATACTTGAACCCTGGGCCACACCTGCCGAAAGGGCAAGAAAGGAAGATTGAGGATGATTATTTTAACTGTTATCAGCTCAAACTTTAATTAAAAGTTCTTAGAATAATTTCAACAATGGATGTAATTAAAAGTTGTGTGCACCAGATTTTTGTATCTTATAGTTATAGAATAGGCCTGACTCACCAATCATAGTAATTTATAATAACAACCTTTTTAACATTTAATAACATTCTTTGTCCATAAAAATATAATACCTAAGGCCCTGAACCAGCTAACTAGGGCTTAGCCAGTACCAACAAAGGGCCTCACATGTACTTAGGGTGAAAAACCCCTACACCTACAAACACTTTGACAGCCTCTGCCGCCTCCTCACTACAATCTCTCGCTTTATCTACCCCCCCGGATCCTCAGAACAAATCACTCCTGTCGCTGCATTTCTTGTGTGAAACTCATAGAAGGAGACCTGGTATGTACACAGGTAGTCACCCAAACTCCTCAGCACAGTATATTACATTCAGAAGATGTATTTTTCCATAATAAAGTAGTATATAAATATCTTTAGTGAGTGTGATTCATTAACTGTATCAACACCTACATTCGAGAACCACATTCCAATACAGGTGTTGGGTACTTGTGCTCTAGGAGGGTCTCCCTTGAAAAGTGGCATCAATTATATTCAAGTTGACAGTGATTATCAAAGCTATAACCAACTATCACGTCAAACATTATAGTGCTATAGTAACAAAGCTTTTTTTTTTTTTTTTTAAGTAGTAATATAGCTTTATTGAGAAGTAATACAATCTGCCACTATGTGTAACAAAGCTATAGCCAACTATCACATCAAACATGATAGTGCGATAGTAACAAAGCTATATCCAACTATCACATCGAACATGATAGTGCGATAGTAACAACTATCACGACCGTGACCTCCAGACACACCTCACTCCAATCATGTCATTTCCTAGATGCTGGGAGTGCCCCACGGGCTAAATATACTCTCTGTGATTGGCGGACTGGAATTCGAACCCGGTGCTTTACCCAATAAATTATCTCCTTCCTTCTTCGATTATATAGCATTATTTATTACACATATTTACCCGGCTATAATAAAATGGGTTACGTTATTACTTTGGAAGGCGATAATAATCCTCAGGACCATAAAATACGAGAGAAGTGGCGAGAACTATTAGAGCTAACCTTTAAATTGCGCTAAAGTATTTAGCCTCTGCGTGATTTTCTTCGACCTTAACCTTTGCGCACCTTTCACACACTCCCAAGGATGCTCCTATATTGCAGCATCGCCCCGGGCAACTCATACCTATCTAATACAAAAATCTCATTGGTTCATACACGATTCAATATTTAGGTTGTCACAGGTTAAATGTATGATTGTTTAAATTACAGAGTTTGGGAAATATTTACAAGAACCAAAACATTTTTTATCTGTTATTTTAAAAATGAACCTGTGTAACTGGCAAAAAAAAAAAAATTACCCTCTGAAACTCGGACTCTTGCGTTTCTAGATACGTACAACCCAAATCACTAATTATAAAAATATTCTTCATTCCGCCGTAGACCGTACACCGTAGGACGTCAGGGGATGTTCTTTGAAACTTCATAATTGATTTTTTCGAAGATGACTCCAACACCGTGACGTTGATATTCATAAATAATTTAATTCAGTGACTCAGTTAGTTGTAAAGATATAAAAAAAAAAAAAAAAGCTGCAAATTACTACACAATGGTTTATTATTTCCAAATAACTATATTAGGGTATAACTGTTTATAAATATATTTACAGACAGTTAAATATGAAAAGGAATAAATAATTCAAACGAATATGGAATATCACCATTGCTGATTTCAAAACGCTATATCTCTGTTAGCTCCTAACCAATTTTAATGATTCTTTTTTATTTTGCAGGAAATTTAATTCTCTATGAACTATTTATATAATTGATATTTATTTATTTATTAATTAGGAGAAACGAATTATTTATATTCGTTATTCGTGTTCTACGCATCTTGAAAAGTAAGCCAACAAATTTTGAAGGGGGAGGAAGGGTTTCTTTTTTTGTTTACAATTACAATGGTTCATTATTAAAAATAATAAACCAAAAGCATTTATACCACACTGCGTTGGTATTTCCTTTTATTTTTTTAGATTTTAATAAAAAAAAAAAAATATGCTGATTCCAGAACTACCTACATTTTTTCTCTATTATCAATAACCTATCTATCAGGGAAATTTTTTACCGAGCTTTACTGATCCTAAAAATGTAAATATTTTACTGTAAATTAGTAACTAATTTCTCTATCTTCGAAAATAACTGAGTTATGGGCGAATGTACAGTGAAGATACAATATATTTTTTTTTTTTTTTTTTTTTTTTTTTTTTTTTTTTTTTTTTTTTTTTTTTTTTTTTTCATCGCACTATACTAATTTTAAAACTGTATACATATTTTTCTATATCTTCAAAAAGAACTGAGTCATGGCCGTAAAGTTTCAATTTTTTTTAAATTATTCGCGGTTTATTGGTTAAAAACACTAATAATTTTTTTCTCTATCTCCAAAAATAACCCAGTTATTGAATTAAATCACTTATATTCGTTATTCATGTGCATTTTGAAACGTAAACTCGTTTTTTTTCGTTGACTACAATGGTTCATGATTGTCAATAATAAACCAAAATGCATAGAGTTTCCTAATTAGTTTAGCGCAATTAATTATATAAAAGAAATACAATTGAAATTTTGCCTTTTGATAACTTAGTTATTTTTGAAGATAAAGAAAACTGTGTAAAGAGCTTTAGTTTCAGGACGGCCTTTGACCGAGTTTGGCACCCAGAACAGCTTTACAAACTCTGTAAATTCCTCTCTCCTACTTCCTACCTGTTTATCCAGTCCTACCTCTCTGAAAGATCCTTCAAAATAAACCACAATAGTTCCTATTCACCCCGTTTTACTCAGTCTGCTGGTGTCCCTCAAGGTAGTATCCTAGGACCCATCCTTTACACAGTCTATACAGCTGATATCCCAACCCATTCTAATACCTTCCTTTCTACTTATGCTGATGACACTAGTGTGTTATTAGTCAATAGCGAACCTACTATTGCCTCTCAAACTCTCCAATCCCACATCAGAGACCTTAAGGTATGGTGCCAGAATTGGAGAATTAAAATCAATTCCAATAAATCCCACCAAATTACCTTTACTCTTCGTCGTAAACCTATGACATCCTGCCCAACAGTAACCTTTAACAATATTCCGCTTGTCCCAGTTGAATAGATTCGCTATCTAGAGCTTCTACTTGACATTTATATGCATTTCTTTTTCATGTATTTTATCTCACAGCTTATTTACTTGATGTAATAACCAATACACTCGTAAATATCATTAAATAAATTTAAAAAAAAATAAGTGGTGACTCCTAGAAGATAAAAAAAAAAAATATATAATATATGTAACTGTATATATGAAACAGTATACTATAAGAAATACTATCGGAAATCTAAATTTTCTTTTCGTAAGATGGTCAACCTTGAAGGACAGAGTTCCCCGAAAGCCGTGGAGAATGGAGCTCGAAATCTG
This sequence comes from Piezodorus guildinii, assembly GCA_023052935.1. Taxonomy (NCBI): domain Eukaryota; kingdom Metazoa; phylum Arthropoda; class Insecta; order Hemiptera; family Pentatomidae; genus Piezodorus; species Piezodorus guildinii. The sequence goes on from CM041294.1 coordinate 93,533,952, forward strand.
ATGAAAAAAAGGTAGTACGTCATTCTTATAACCTTCATCACCTGGAAGAACGGGAGAAAAACATTGCTATAGAGTCCAACCTCTATCTTGTTTCTGCCATCCTCACTGGGTCATTGTGGCTATCTTTTATATTGTACGATTCTAGGTTAATAAATTAATAAAGGTTTAATATAAATGAATTAATAAAATATAATGGCATATAAGTAAAAATAAAACCCTTAATGGTGAGGCCGAAATCACACACAACCAACAGGTTTTTTTACCCATAAATGATGATGACCACTTTCTAGAGGCAGAATGTCTGCCCTAACCCTAGGGTCGCCCCTAACACAATAAATAATTCTACCTCAGCCGGAGAACAGTATACTAGTTCTTTATCTACAAGACCACCCGCTCTATAAATATACTATTAATTATTATTAATTATATAATGCACAGATAATAGCTGTTATGATATATTTAATGATTTGATTTGACTGTTAGAGAATACGCAAGGAGGCGTTATCAAGTGCAGAGTCCAGTTTCTCAACTAATTTCGCTTACGCGTTGTTTTGATGAAATAGCTTTATCTAGGAATAGAATAACATTGAGTTATTTCAAGGAGGAAATAAAAATTTAAAAAATCTAAAAGATTAATAGTTATATTTTATCATTTCAGCATTAGTTTAAAATAAGAAATTATATATTATATATTTCTTTTGGATTTTACAGGATAAGCAGATTAAACAATTTAAAATTATATTTATAAACACTTACAAAGTGGCAATAATAATATACATTATTATATAAATAATATATATATATTTACACACACACACCCGACTATACCCTTTAAACTAGGACTATTATATTCGGTTTTGGTATTCATCCAGATTAATTTAATGGTATTTTCAACAAGAAGACAAAAAAATAAGGAAGCCCATGAAAGTATTATATTCCGGAATGCAAGAGAAGGAATGCAGCTGAGACAGGAAGGAAGGCGGTTGGCTAGGAGTTCGATGCACTTCTACCGTGTTGCCAATCTTCTGCTCAGGCAACGTTGGTCGGTTCCTCAACCTCTTCAGAGCTCTGTAGGAGACTTTAATGCCTTACTTATGTATTTTACTTGTTGTTGTTTTTTAAGTAAAATATGTTTATTTACTATTTAAGTATTTATCGCTTAAGTATAAATTATTCATACTTTCACTTACTTATATATTAAATATATAGTAAGGAAAAGTATTGCAGTATTGTACATTTTCGTATTCCAGTTTTCAAACGGAAACAACTTAGTAAAAAAGGTCTGTGTTTGCGTGAGTATCGTCTAAAGCCTGTGAAAAATTGTCTCTCCTCCCGGCATCTAGCCCCTTTTTTGGTAACTAGGAGCATCAAACTTGGCCCCTTCTTAAGGCTGACTACAATGCGAAGGAACAGGTAAGTGAAAATTAGTGAAATTTGGTGATAGTGGATAATCATACACTCTCACATACTTTCAACGTAAGAATACTCAATTACCGTATTTTCTTTAAATCAATCAACATAAACATAAACATCAATTTCATATTTTAAATAATGTTTCTTCTTCTTCCAGTGGCGCGTACAGGCCCTGTAGGCCTGTCGGGGTGTAATCAGTCAGCAGCCTCTGGGCCTAGAGGTGTACTCTCCTGAGAGATTACACTCGCGTTTCTCAATGCATTTTGTAGTGTAGGGTCATAAACCCCTACGCCTAATTTTGCGAGTGGCCCACATTTCGCTGACGGATCTCTCATACCCGGGGGAAAGGCTGTGTGTGAATCCCCATTTCATTACATTATTATAAAAGCCCCGTAGGTACTGGGATTCGAACTCACAACCTTTAGCATGAGAGACTAGCACGCTAGCCTCTCAGCCACGGGCTCCCCTATAGTAATAATAAATAATGTTTATTTTCTTATAATAGAGTTGTAACATTAAAAAAAATGTTTTCATAGTGTGTATGTTATACTTGTTTGTTTTGATATAACATTATCATTTAGTTTTGTTTATATCTTTAAAAAAAAAGTAATATTTACATAACTTTTAATAAAAAGTAATACATACAGCCGATTTTTTGTTTGTTTTATATATGCTCTCCTCCTCTTTCGCTATTTTCGTGAACTCTCACAATACCTCGCTCTCACATATTTTCACCAGAAGCTAGAGTGTGTGTGTGTGTGTGTTTGTGTCTGGTAAGTCTAGTACAAATACGTACAAAACTGAAATTTCATATTTTAGAAGAGGTATATACCAGAGATACTACAGAAACCTTTTCATTAAAATCGGCGAATCAGAAGAGCCACTTTATACCAAGCGTTTTGTACCTTTTTATGATTTTCTCAAAAACTGTTCTAACGATTTTGATTATGCTTCTGATTCCACTTAATATTAAATGGGATTTATAATTAAGTAGGTTTTATTCGGATATATTAGTCTGTCTAGGGTCAAATGTCGATTTCTTGAATTTTATAAATAAAACTAATAAACTAAAAATAATTTTAAAAAAAAGAAAGAAAACGCCCAGATAGACAGACTTTTTCGTTCGATATTTGGATTTTACTTGTCTTGAACATGATGAATTTATGGTAATAGTTTTGTATCTTCCTTAGTTACAATGGTTCATTATTGAAATTCATAAATCATAAGTATTGATTAAGGTATTTTCCAGGTTTTATTTTAATTATGTTATTGCCAACATTTATAGTAAAAAAAAAATTTAAAATCCCATATTCTGTTTGCATCCTAATAAACAACCAAGTTATAGGCTGCAATTCTAATTCATACGATTTTCATTCCCCCACAATAAAATCTAAATGAATATGTCTGAATAATTTAATCGAAGTCTATGGTTTTTATTGTTATATTTGTATTTATTTTATGCAGTAGAATCAAATCAACAAAAACAAATCCCATATGTACAAATCGAAAATTTATTATTTTTATTTATTTATTCATAGAAGTTTTGGCATTACAAAGGTATTTGCTATCTGTTTATGCCATAAGCAAATATGCTAACAAATAATATGACAAACTGCATAAGATAGATACAAAAAAAAAGTTATTGTATTTTTTTAATTGGAAATTATTTATTTTTTTATGTAATTTTAAAAAATAAAAAATACTTTTTCATCTATCTATCATATAATTGAACATTCGATAAAGAAAAAGAATAAAAAAAATCAGGTTTGTATCATTATTATTGTGTCACTTTAATTACAAGATCAGAATGAACTGAGAACGAACTCTATCAGGCGCTTTAGATATACCATACCGCATAACAATGTTTAACTCATGTCAAGCTGAAATGCATCTTTTTAATAAATATGATATCATTTAATGATCATCATTTATTGTTATAATGTAGCGTTTTGTTAGTAACGTACCAAGTTGCATTTATTGTGGGTCGTAAAATTTTGGATTGTAAAATTTGAAGATTTTCCAAATGAGGCTTTTTTTTTCTATGCCGTGTTTTTTTAGGAGTATGTCCATATGGGCATATCGCATGACCATTTTTTTTTTTTAGAATTATCAGGAATAAAAAATTATTGAACAATTGAAACTAGTGGGTTGAGTAATAGCCATTGCTTTCTATAATCTTAATTATTTATAAAGTTATACATGCCTAGTCAGTTTATAGTTAATTAATTTTTTTTCTTGACTTTAAGTTGATTTTCATTTAAGTATTATTATTATTATTATAATTTTCTTTTAACTACCTACATAATAATCATTTTTTTTTTCTCAATTACTTATTACCTAATAGTCCTTTCTTATAAACGTTAAATATACCTATATTATCTAGGCGTTGATGACCTTAGGGTTTTACGCCTTAAAACCAAAACAAACCTTGCTTTCTACCTATGCTGATGATGAAACCTGCAATTTAACAGTTCATAATGATCCATTCATTGACTCTAATACTCTTCAAGCGCACATCAAAAATTTAGAAGTATGGTTTCAGAACTGGAGAATAAAAATAAATTCCAACAAATCCTATCAAATAACTGTAACACTTCATCGTAAACCTTCGACTAACTGCACTACGTAACTTTAATCATATCACTGTTCTGTTGAAAAGATCCGATACCTAGGACTCCATCTTGAAAAACGTCTAACTTGGAATCCTCTTACAAGGCTAAAAGGACAAGAAACCGCTCGTCGTTTTTGGCTACTTCAACACTTACTAGGCAAAGGTCATACCTTCCTCTTAACTACAAAAGGCCCATCTACATGACTATTATAAAACCTGACTGAACCTACGGAGTAGAGCTATGGGACTCTACTAAACCAATCCTCTCGTATCCAATCCTTACAATCAAAAATCCTTCGTGAAATCCTCAAACGCTTCTTACTTTGTCACCAATTAACCCATCCATAAAGACCTTAATGTTCCATACGCTGCTGATTTGGACCGAACCAGGTATCAATCCTTCCTTGATAAACTCCATTTCCACTCTAGCTCACTAGTTTCAATCTAGCAACCTCTTCGATCCCAGATAATCCTCAGAGACATCTGAAAAGTAGAAAAGCTGCGAGATCTACTTATTTAGAATTCTTATTGGAATACTGCCATAGTTCATGTCTCTACATGTATTTCATTTGATTATAATACATTTCTATCACATTTTCTAGATGTATCTCTTAATACAGTTGTAAATATGAATAAATATGTGATGAACAAAACTAGTGGGTTAGAGGGATAGTTTGCCATTGAAGAATTGGTACATATTTCGAGCTAAATCAGCAATTTATGGAGCATTAAGGTCGATATGGTTGAGCTTATTCGTTAAAAAATAGAGTATGATAGGAATAATTTTGGATTGTAAGGATCGGATAAAAAAAGAATTACAGATTTTCGTTATGATAATCATGTAGTTAAGCCTTTTGCAGTTATGTGGACAGATAGAGCGTCTGTCTATTAAGCCAAGCAGTAAGGAATAAGCAAAGGTATAGTAATTAGTTTTGGAATTTGAAACATATACAAAAAATAATTTGTCAATCTAGTATAATTGAAAACATACAAACTCCTTATAAATCTTTTCAACACGTCTAGATAATTATCAGTTTGAGAAGACATGACTAGTTGCACTGACTTCTGCAAGAACACGACACAGCAATTCCAATAACAAGACAATCAATACAACGACCAGAGGGCGTGCGAACCGCTGCATGGAGGGTCAATGATGGTCAGTGGTCGCAGGGTGTAACTTATGGGTCATCGCTAGGTCAGGACTTCAATTAGTTAGGAATCAGATGCGGGAATGATTTTATCTGGAACGAAAAAATATATAGGCTACCGTTTTGTTTTTGCCACAAAAATAAAAAACTATTTAAAAATTAACCATTTATTGACGTCAAAATAATCACACATACATTTTTAAAGAGCTAAGTAAATCTTATGTTCTTATTATTATAATATATTTTTAAATTGAGCATTAAACAAAATACAAAATACACGCTAAATATGGAACAGGTACTCAAATCTTTTTACATGTAGAAACATATAATATCTCATACAAAAAGACAATTATAAATATTTATCTTATAAAAGATCAATTTAATTTGGTAGATGGAAAAATACATACCAGGTGTCAGACTCTGGTCCATCAGAGTCATTATAGTGCGATGTTGGAGCGAATGAATGCGACAGACAATCGTCATTTGCCGCGTATTTCGATTGTAGGTTTTCGAGAATAGTTACTAGCCCACATTAAAGCATTAGCCCGTTTTATGTTACCCACCTCTAATCATTTAATTATAATTCAATAAACGAAATTCTGAAGGGGATAGAGTTAAAACTGCTCGCCGTTTTAGGCTACTTCAACACTTACTAGACAAACGGTCAAACCTTCCTCTTAACTACAAAAGGCTCTTCTACATGACTATTATAAGCCCAACCAATTTGAACTTATGGAGTAAGCTATGGGAATCTACTAAACCATCAAGTTCTTCCCGCATCCAATCCTTACAATCCAAAATCCTTTGTAAAATCCTTAACGCTCCTTACTTTGTAACGAATAAACTCATCCATAAAGAACTTAATGTTTCCTATATTACTATTTGGCCCGGACTAGGTATCAATCCTTTCATGACCAACTCCATTCTCACTCTAACCCACTATTTTCAATCCTTTTTCTCTTCAATTCCTGATAATCCTCCGAGCGCCGGAAAATAAGATGGTCCGGGATCTTCTAGTTCAGAATATTTTTAGATTACTTCCAATGGGAAGTTCTGTATATGTATTTCATGTCATTGTATTACATAACTATCACACTTACTTGATGTATTTTTTTTTGTAAATACATTTGTAAATATAAAAAAAAAATTTCAAAAAATATTATATTTAAAAAAAACTCTGTACCACTTCAACTTATGAGAGGTTCTTGGTTTTAGTACATGTAATGATTGATCGTCATTGAGTTGCCCAAACGATGTACAAGGAGGTGATAAGCCATATCACTCTCAGATGTTAGCTTTATTCTCCATCCAATAACTTTTTTTTCACTTTGTTGAGGATGAACGAGTACCAGGAGGTTCTCTTTGTCTTGGCGTCGTAGAATAATGTTTTTCAAGTCATTGCTGGGTTCGAACCCGGAATCAAGAGCCACAGTTCTCCAATGCTTCTCCCATCACTTCTTTTAATACATAGTAATTACACATATTTGACTGACGATTTAATGATATAAATCATGAAGATGTACCCATGATATCACCGATGTTAGCTACCCGGTGACTGCTATGGCGGAAGAAGCCCCACGAAGGGCGTATCTCAGCTGACTGCTAATTTATCATCACGAGCACTTCACCTTGAGGCTGAGACTCTGTAATTTTCGCTGCCAAGGCCTCGCTGTTTGCTCGAGGACACTACTTACATAATCCACTCCTCTGTCCATCTCTATCGCACCTTTCAGCATCTCATTCTGGGCAAAGTCCAGTCGGCTCCGAGGCAGAACACGACAGCTGCATATATAAATGGTGTATCCTAAATATCTAGTCATAATTTGGAAGCAAATACTAGGCTTTTAATAAGGATATAATTTAATGGGGATTCACTCACAGCCTCTCCCCCAGGTAAGTGAGACCCGTCAGACTACTGGTGGCCATTCTCAAAAATAAGCGTAAGGAGTGATGATCCTACATAATAAAAATTAATCAAGAAACCTGGTGAGTACATTCTCTCTGTGATTAAAACCACGCGGCCTGTCAATCTATATTGTGGCGTTGAAAAAAAAAAAAAAATGTCAAACTTTTTTCTTTTTTTTTGATCGATTACAAAGGTTCAGCATTGAACTTTTATGATTGAAAATAATAGAGCAAAATGATCTTAAGCTTTTTTTCCAGCCCTACCTTGCATTTGAAGGCTGGCTATACGGGGGTTTCTTGGGCCAGGGGGTGAGGACGGGGGATAAATGCCGAGATTAAAGTCTCCCTCCCCCTCCCCAGCACCGAGAAAAAAATTGTCTGATAAATGAAAAGGAGAACCATTTCACTATTTCACTGCCTAAGCCATGACAGCTCACGAATTCCAATTTGATTCCCCGATCAAGTTTTATACGAGATGGTATTTTAAAGTATTTCGTAAGAGCAAAGCTGGCAGTGGAGCTGGTTGGCCAATGGGATTTAATAGAAGGTCCTTGGGTCGTGTGAAAGCCCGCTCCATCTAGCTAGCTAATTCCTCGGCACCTCTCCTTTCGATCCCATTCCACTTTCTCGTGTCGAAATTCGTCCGGAATACGGTCGTAAAGCGACTCTTATCCAACAGAGAAGTCGTAAAGTTAGTCCCGAACCGTAACAGCGGTAACGTCTCAATTGCACGATCAGACCCGATGATAGGATAGGTGATATCATTCCATAGAGCTACGAAGATATGTACTGCGAGATACAATATGTTTACGATTAGTTCTTTCTGAAACTGAGGGGTCTGAAACCAAATGACCAAATTCCGCAAAAACGTCTGTGTGCCTGTATGTGTGTGAGTAAGTCTAGGGCAAAAACGAAACTTTAATTTCATATTTAAAACAACTATACGCTTGAGATGTTACAGCAACTTTTTCTTACCATGTATTTTGTACCTTTCTACGATTTACTCAAAAACGGCTATAACGATATAATGGAGAGTAGCGTAAAGCCGATAAAACTAACTCATTGCCATAGATAATAATATAATAGATTATTTAATAAAAGGCATGATTCTAACGAAATTTTATGTAATTAATTCTTTGATAATTTTTCTCCTCAAGTTTTTTTTTTAATCTCTACATGTATTTAAAAATTCTTAAAACTATTTAAGTTGGTTTTAACGACAGAGGTAAGTGAAAGGTGTGTGTTGTGCGCACTAGATTTTTTTGATTGTATGTAGAATAGAATCGGCATCGAACCTTCGGGTTCGGTAAGCCTATTATTATTATTATGTAGAATAGAATAGAAAAAGAATATTGAAGGAGTGGATCCTTTAAATATAACAGTTCTGTACAATTAAAATATATAATATGTCATACCAATAGACAAACATATTTTATTACTTCATTATTATTTACAATGGTGAAAAAAGAAATATTATGCCACATAAACTAATAAAAATTAAAGATAAAAAAAAAATCTTCTGAAGACAATTGTGTTAAAGAAATCGAAAAATAAATGAATTGAAAATAAACTTTTAATTTGGACAGTAAACAATTATTTTTATTCCTTTAATATTTGATATCTAGAAATAAAATATATCAAAATTGTTGAGCGTCTAGTTAGTGTGATAGGGTAAGAGAAAAGTTGGTATTGGAATGAAAATAAAGATGCAGCATGGCAGATATTGGTTGGTAGAGAATTCCAGAGGGTGGTAGAGGTGGACAATAAAGGAAAGATCAAGTTTTATTGGGTCGTTTCACATGAAATGTCCGTTTTTATAGTTTCTGAAATACATAAAGGATTTTGCAGGTCTCTGTTGTTTTCTTCCGAATGTTTACATATTTAAAGTAAACAGTTACTAACCCTCTACCTTTGTATTATAAGCATTATCTTCCCAATCAATTACCCACATTTTAGTATACCTCCAAATATAAACATGGAAACTCGTGATTTTCGAGTAATATGTTTGTACGAGTTTAAACTCGGCCATTCAGTAGCTGAGGCAGCTAGAAATATTTGCAAGGCGTTTGGGGAAGGGAGTGTTAATGAACGGACCATTCGCCGTTGGTTTGCTAAGTTTTCAGCTGGGGATACCGACTTGGAAAACTTGCCCCGAGGAAGACCTCCGTCCGTAATAGACAACGATGTCCTCAAACATACAGTAGAAGGAAACCCCTATCAAACAGTTAAAGGACTCTCAACACAACTAAATGCAAGTGCATCTACCGTTTCCAGACATTTAAAGTGTATTGAGAAATGGGTACCTCATGATCTCACTGAGCGGCAGCAATTGAAACGTCTTGAGACCTGCGTTTCTGGGCTACGAAGTTCTTCCGCACTCACCATATTCTCTCCACTTGTCTCCAACAGATTACCACCATTTCCAGGAATTTAGACAACTTCGTCAAAGGAAAAATTTTTGAAAATGATGATCAAGTGAAAAGTGCTTTTTCAGATTTTGTTTCACTTCAAAGCTCAGAGTTTTTCAGTTCGGGGATAAAAAACTTGGTGTCACGTTGGGAAAAAATGTGTTGAAAAAGAAGGTAAATACTTCGAATAAAATTATCTTGTTTCCATATCGTATTTTTAATAAAAATCCTTTATCTTGAAAACGGACATTTCATGTGACACAACCCAATAGTTCTGTGGGTAGGAACGTATAGGTATCAATGGTATAGGTTTTGTTTCAAGAGAGAAGACAGATGATTTGAATTGACTATATATGTAGGGAGGGTGCTGGGAGTCAATAGTTAGGGTAAAGGTATGAGTCTAGGAAATATTGTCAACTAGGGGAAGAAAGGAGCCGCTTTAACTCGCATAATAAGTAACATGATACATCTTCGAGGTACCCAACACAAATAATAAAAAAAAGTTTAGAATTAGCTTTAATCAGTCGAGATATACCGATCTGTTCTTTGTTATCCATTGAACCCAAAACGTTTCCTGGGCTGTGGTACATTTTCTGGTGCGAGCAAAACACGATTTTCACTTACCTCCGTTATTAATATCACACTAAGAATTTTCAAACAAATTTAAAATCGAAATAAATTGTTAAAGAATTATATACATTGGATTTTATTGGAAACATGTGTTTTATTAAATAATCGTTTATATTATTATCTGCGACAAGCAGTTTGTTTTATCGGCTTTTCACCACTCTCCGTTAACTATGGTCCGTTTTATAAAATGTACCAGATAAAAGTTACTTTTCGTTTTTGCGCTGGACTTACCACACACACACAGACAAACATACAGGCCTTTTTGCGGGACTTGGTCATTTGGACCCAGGGGACCCTAAAACGTGTATTTCCGTTAAAACTGGAATTCGAAAATTTTCTCGATCGCAATAATTTCCCTTACTATATATACTATATATAGGTAAGTGTAAGTAAAAATAATTATCTTGCCTGAACAAGAATACAAAAAAAAGTTAACTAGAACAGAAATAAATAAGCAAAAACAAACAATCATGGTGTAATAAATAAGAATTAAGAGCGGAATAGAAGTAGGATTGTATCGCAGTGGGCGATAACTATTAAAGATAGAGCGATGGGTGGGTGCGGTGACGTTGTTATCCCCACTCCACGGCCATCATCATCTGTTAGGTAATTTGGCGGCAAGGTCGCTTCCCGCGCGCGGGAGAACTATCACCTGATCCCAAGGGCATTCCCATTTTGCCGCCTTTTATTTCTCTATTTGTCGCGCTTTCCTCCCTCTCTCTTCCTCTCACTCCACGCTCCCTCTATCGCTCTCCAATCGTTCCCTCTATGCTCTCTATCTCTCTCTGTAGGGCACCTGTAAAGTCCGAAGTCCAGGTAATTGAAAGGTTTTTCTCATACATCTCTCTGTAATGAGGCAAATTGCAGTTGCTTTGCATCAATTAAAGCATTATAAAAACAACAACAAAAAAACAGCACTAGAAGACAAATTTCTACAATTTTTATTGAGTAATACTACGATCTGTCCTAATTTGGATATTAAAACAGTGGTGAAATACAACATTCATACAATATTTCTGTTATTGAGGCGATCCTGGGGTATGGAGACCCCCTGGGGCACACCCAGTCTCTATAAAGTGGGCACCTAAAATAATAAAAAATACCTTCCATGAGTTGTATAGGAACATTTTATTTTTTCTTTAAATGTTTATTTATTTAATGTCAGTTTATGCTACTATGGCTAATCGTACTACAGTGTGAGTCCTAAATTCTGCCTGTCCAGGTTTAATTAGGATACTGATCTCTAAAGAGTAACTGTTTTTTTTTTGTTTTTTTTTCAAAAACAACAATTTTTTTTATTGAGTAGAATTACAATCTGTCCCAATTTGGACATCTATAGTAGAGATGAAAGATAACATACTTAGTACATTCATACAGTATTTACACAGATATACAATTACAATAGAAAATATATACAATAATGAATCAATAAAATGTATACAAAGTCTATAAATACACGTCATACATATAGCACATTGAGTGGAGAATCTAACCAGTATTATAACTCCAATATATACATTTACAGAAGAGATCTCGGGGCCACAACCTTCAACCTTCTAGGCAACCCTCTAAGTAAAGGTGTGTAGAGCTGGAAAGGGATTGAACTAGAGGATTGGGGTGATGGATAAGGTTATACTAGAATTTGCAGAATTTTGATGGAATAAGATCTAAAATAAATGGAATACTTAGGTTGTGGCGTAAGGTATGGTAGAACACCAATTAACGACATGATCTGTATTATAGTCATTGATTACACCATATGGAGAAAAAAAAAATCTGGTGCGAGCAACACACTACTTTCACTTACCTCGGCTGTTAAAATAGATTTAAGAACTATTAAATAAACTTAAAACAATATCATATTGTTAATAATCAATTGTTAATAAAAAAAATTGTCAGTAACCAAGTAATAAGTTTATGCTCTATCCGTCACTTTACATTAAAGTTTACAACTTCTTATATAAGATTATAATATTTTACTTTCACTCACCTATGTATGAAATATATAGTAAGGTAAAGTAGTGCGATCGTGAAAATTTTCAAATTCCAGTTTTCAACGTATACACGTTTTAAGGTCCTCCGAGTCCAAATAAACAAGTCGCGCAAAAAAGGTCTGTTTGTCCAAGTGTGCCTAAGTCCGTGTGTTTGTGGTAGCCTCAGCACAAAAACAATAACCTTCAGCAGTGTACGAAACTGAAATTTCATATTTATGACAATTATAAGCCGGAGATGTTACAACACCTTTTTCACTAAAATCAGCTGACCGAAAGTGGTTCTTTATACCATGAATTTCACATCGTTTTACGATTTACTCCAAAACGGCTCTAACGATTTTGATTAAACTCACTATATCGATGTGAAATTTAATGGGCGTTAATACGATGTAGGTTTTTATTCTGATTGAAATAGTCTGACAGTGCTTAAATACCGTATTTTAAATTTTCTTTCTCTAAAGTACCTTTAATTTGGTAGATTTCATGGTATTAGGCATATCATCTTGTTAGCATTGAAAAATAACGGCTTATTATGCAAGTTGAGCGAACTTGATTTACTACTAAATGAGAAAAGTGCAAACATATTTTTTTATGCAATTTTTGTTTTTTGGAACATAAGGATAATAAGATAGATGTATAATATACCGTTGGAAAGCTAAATATTTTATAAAAATACTGTCTTAGGCACAAAGTAATGAGGAGTGATGAAAGGTAGATACAATTTAGTGAGTGTTGTGGATGATAATTTGTATTGTTGGATTATTTAGTCTGATTTGTATGCAATTTTTGTGTTTTTGAACATAATTTTATATTTGAAATGTTACAGCAACTTTTTTTTACCATGTATTTTGCACCTTTCTACGATTTACTCAAAAACGGCTCTAACGATTTTGGTTAAACTCGCTATATCGATGTAAAATTTAATGGGCTTTAATATCATGTAGGTTTTATTCTGACTGAGATAGTCTCACCTTGCCGATATTTTAAATTTTCTTCCACTAAAGTACCTTTTATTTTGTAGAATCTATAAAAATAACCATATAATCTAATTAGTACTGATAAAAAACGAATAAATATATAATTTGAACGAATACGATATCCAACCAAATAAAAAAATATCCAAAATAATTGATTAATGCAATTTTGGTAGTTTTAAACATAAATACAGTAATATAGATGTATAATATACCCTTGGAAAACAAAAGAATTTTGAAAAAATATTATCTAATACACAGAAACGTAAAAGTTAATGGATAGTAATAAAAAACCGATAAAATTAACTGATTTTTGTAGATAAAAATATAATAGATTATTTAATAAAAACACATGTTTCTGATGAAATGTAATTATTTATTTGAACATTTTTCACCTAAAAGTTTTTTTTTTTTATAATTCCTTAATTAATTTTAACAACGGAAGTAAGTGAAAGTCATAAGCTGCCAGTACCAGATTTTTCGTTAATCAAATCATCGACACACGGTATCTTAAAATAGAAACCTATTATATCGCTAAGTCGGACAGGTAATAAGTTAAAAGATTTCAATTATGTAAGAACTATACCTTACGTAACCCTGCTCATTGCAAAGGAGAGGTTGGCCTCGAGAAATAACTAATTCGTTAAGACTTTACGGCAAGGAAGGTAAACATTATACCTGTACTATATAGCAACAACACGGTCTTAAACATAATTTCGCGGTTTAATTAAAACGACCCAATAGTTACAAAATGTTATAATGTAACCCTCTATTAACCTAAATCGAAATAAAAACGAAAGGTTGTAGACTCTTGACTTCCTGACCTGCTGCGTTTTTCTAAATCAGCCGAGGATTTATTAAAGGTCGAGAGATTTGAAATTATATCTATCCTTAATTTTATCCTTAAATAGATTTAAGGATAACACTGGTAATAATAGTTAAATGGTCCATTCGTTATCGCTTCTAATAATCCTCTTTAACATGCTTAAATAATGGTGATGCTGAGTTTTGGATCATGAGAAATCCATTGCTACCGTATACGCATATGCTAACAATATATATATATATATATATATATTATATATATATATATATATATATATATATATATATATATATATATATATATATATATATATATATATATATATATATAATATATATATTGTTACGGTATGGTATGTTGACCATACCGTAATGTGAGTTGGTTTGTGTTTTAATAAATTTTCGGATTTCATAAGAAAAAGTATTTTGAGAGGAGGGGTTCTGCTCAATTGCCCTTTACACTTGAACCTATGTGTGGAATTAGCCTGAGCTATGCTAAAGGTTTGATGAAGGCAGCTGATGCCAATAAATCTAGGCAATACTGGAAAGCAGCATCACTCTAAGATGTTAGGGGAATACAAAAAAAAAAAATTGAGAAGAAAGGAAGGCAGCGGAAGCCCTTCATAGATCGAGATTAGCTTTAATGTCCCCGAAAGAAAAGCCGCACTGTTTCAGAAGGCGCCGAAAATCAAAAGCCGCTCAGAAGGTTTGGAAGGGAGAAACCTATAATTGGGCCAGAGAAGATGTCCCAACGCTCTTTCGGAGGTCCCTCTCCTCCAAATAAGAATCAGCAAAACACAGGCAGTATAAGATTTAATCTATTATATATTAAAATCATTCACCAGGATGGTAGAAAAAGGTTTGGCATACAAATTTTATTATCAGGATGTACTATGGTATTTTACTAATGTAATACGTTTTTCTATTTGAGGGATTGGAAAAAAATAAAAAAAACATTTATTATCGATTGGTTGGTTGTATGCAGCAATTTGTAATTTACTTGTAATTTTGGAATTTAAATGTTAATTATAATCGGACTTACGGAATATTAAATACCTCATAAAATTATATTTCTTTTTTGTTGCATTCCCTCGCCTGTCATAGTTAAATATCACTGATTTTGGTTGCTCTCCCCTTCAGGGAACATACTTAGACAAGTAGGGCTAAATTGTTGTCATAATTATGAGGTAGGCGGGTAGTATTCAGTAATAGTAGCGTGGTCTAGTGGATAGAGCACTAGTTTACTGTTCTCCAAGTCCCGGGTTCGAATCCCGGCTATGACAAAATATTATTTATTCTTTTAATTCAGCCGGGTGAGGAGGGGTATGGTTCAAGGTTATGGAGACTCTCCTGGGGCAGACCAAGCCTCTTTAAAACGGCTACCCAAAAGTTGATATAAGCCTGAAGGCTGAGCTGAATCAAAGAATAATCACTTCATTGTATGAACGTTGACCTATAAACTGTACGAATCTCTATATGTACTGAGCTCGATACCCTTCATGGGTTGTAGAGGTAAAGGTTATTTTTTTCTTTTAATCCAAAGTTGAAAGTCTAATAGTGTCCATTCGTTATTCGCTTCATGTCCTCTTTAACATGTAAATACTGGTGATGCTGTGATGCTAGTCCATGAGCTAAACAGTTAAGCTAGTAACACTCACACTAAATAAGTGATTAAGCAAGTCTTTTAATGGGTTTTAGAGAAACCGATTGTTTTTACTTTCAGTTACCTATATGTGAAATATATACATAAAGGGAAAGTATTGCGATCATGAAAATTTAGAATTTCAACGGAAATTCACGTTTTAGAGTCTCCTTAGTACAAATAACTAAAGTCCCACAAAAGTGTCTGTGGAAAGTCTTTTTTTTTTTCAACAACAATTTTTATTGAGAAAATTTTACAATCTGTCCCAATTTGGACATTAATAGTAGTGCTGAATGATATCATACATACTACATTCATACAATATTTACACAGCATAAAATTACAATAAAATATATACACAATAACGAATCAATACAAAAGTCAATAATTCACTTATACCTATATACACATACACACACTCATACATACATCACATTGAGTGGAGAATCTAGCCAGTGCTAGAACTCCAATATATTTACAAAAGGTCGCGGGGCCACTGCCGTTTCAACCTTCTAGGTGGGTTGTATGGATGAGTGGAGCTGGATAGGGATTGAGCTAAAGGATTAGGATGATGAATGAGGTTCTGGTGGAATTTGGAAAATTTGGATGGAATTAGGTCTGAAATAAATGGAACATTAAGGTCGTGGCTGCAAGGTATGATTGGATACATAATAAGGAGCATTTACTATTGTACGGAGGACTTTGGATTGAAAGGATTGAATGCGTTTGATGTTAAACGTTTAGCTGTCCCCCACAGTTCAAGTCCGTAGGTCCAGATGGGCTTCAGTATTGTCTTGTAGATTAATAATTTGTTGTCAACTGTAAGTTCAGATTTTCTGTTGAGTAGTCGGTATAACTGTCCGAATCGTCGGTTGAGTTCTTGTCTTTTAAGTCTTGTATGTGGGTTCCAAGTCAATCTTTTGTCTAACAGTAAGCCAAGATACCGGACTGTATCTGAGAGAGGAATCGGTAATGAGTTGAAATAAACTGGCGGACAGGATTTTCGTCTAAGAGTAAAGGTTATGTGTTTACATTTGGCTTCGTTCACCTTTACACGCCAGTTATTACACCAGTGTTCGATAAGGAAAAGGTGTCTCTGAAGGTTTAAGGATGCTGTTTCAGGATTGGAACTGGATGATAGGATGGCGGTGTCGTCTGCAAAAGTTGCCAGAAAGGTATCAGGGTGTGTAGGAATATCAGCAGTGTAAAGGATGTAGAGGATGGGTCCCAAGACGCTGCCTTGAGGAACACCGGCCTCAACGGGATAAAGGTTAGAAAATTCTCCACCACAGCGAACTCGGAAGGAACGGTTCGAGAGATAGGATCGGAGAATGAGGTATAGGGACTGGGGTAAATGGGTTTTCAGCTTGAAGAGTAATCCAGTGTGCCATACCCGGTCAAAAGCTTGCGCAATGTCCAGAAACCCACCAGAACAATACTCTTTGCATTCAAGAGCTGAGGAAATATGGTCTACAACTCGGAGCCCCTGTTGAACTGTGGAATGCTGAGGACGGAATCCAAACTGATGGGAAGGATTTTGAGATTCTAATATGGGTAGGATACGTTTAAGAAGAAGCCTCTCGAAGATTTTTGAGAGGATGGGGAGTAAACTAATAGGCCTGTAGGATGAAGTGTTGTTGGAAGTTTTACCTGGTTTTAAAAAAAGGATGATGGTGGAATGTTTCCATAACAGAGGAAAATAGGTGGTGCGGAGGATGCAGTTGTAAATATAAGTAAGGAATATAATAGCTTTCTGCGGAAGTTGTCGGAGGATCTGGGGAGTAAGGAGATCGTGTCCAGGAGATTTACGGAGAGTCAGTTTTTGGAGAAGATATTTAACCTCAGAGGGATTAATAGCTTTAGGAGGTAGGGAAAGTGGAATCGGTGATATAAGAAAGTCTTGCACTTTTGCGGTGTGATTGATGTGGGGTTCCGGGTGAGGAGTGAATACTTTGGAGAGGTGTGTTGCGAATTCCTCGGCTTTATCTTCATCAGACGCAGCCCAGGAGTCATCACCACGTCGGAGAGGATGGGAAACATGATGGTATTTTAGGATCTTTTTCGTGACATTCCACAGGGATTTGTCACGAGCTGATAGAGAGGAGAGGTAGGAATTGAAGGACTGGGAACGGAAGGTCGCCAACTCCCTCTTTAATTGTCTACAATAGAAGTTATAGGAGCGGCGATCTGTTGGGTGTCGGGTGCGCTGCCATAATGATCTTGCTCGGCGTTTGGTGTGGATAAGGTCTATAATAGGTTGTGGAAAATGATTTTGGTCTGGATTTATATTGGAGTGTTTAGGAGAGGAAGCAGTCCAGACAGCTTGTTGGATGGCGGTGGTAAAGGAATAGACGGAATTATCTAGGTCATCTTGGGTTTTGAGGGTTACTCTGAGGTCAATATTATCGGTCAGGATTTGGCGGAAAAGGTTCCAGTTGACAGGGCCTCGGATGAATGATGGTGGAATGGGTTTTGGAATTGGAGTGAGAGATACTTTTAGGATCAGTGGACTATGGTCTGAGGATAGTTCATCAAGGCGAGTTAAAGACAAGTTGAGAGAGCCTAATCCGCTGTGGATAAAGAAGTCGAGGATGTCAGGATTGCGGTTAGGATCGGTTGGCCAGTAGGTAGGGGAGTCAGGAGGCAGGATATTAAAATTTCGGGAGTTGAGTGCAGACAGCAAATTTCGTCCCCGAGAATTCGTGGTTCTGGAACCCCACTGCTGATGCTTGGCGTTTAAGTCTGCACCCAGAATGAAACGATTTCCTAAGGAATCCAGGAAGGATACAAATTCAGAATTGGAAATGGAATGTTTAGGAGGGCAATATGCAGATGTGAGGGTTATCGGAAAGGAAAAAGTCTTGATTACTATGGCTGTGGCTTGTAGGAAATCATAGGTGGGAAGTGGGAGTAAATGATGAGAGAGGGATTGGTGGACAATGATAGCAGAACCGGCATGGGCTTTACCGTCTGGGTGGTCAGTACGGTATGTCATGTATTGCGGTATTTTGAAGTATTGTTTAGTCGTTAGTCTTGTTTCAGTTATAAGTGCAACATCGATTGTTTTGTCTTGCAACAACGCTGTCAGTTCGTTAGTATGATTTCTAACACCATTCGCATTCCAAAGGAGAATGGATAAGGAGTTAGGTGAAGTCATTTAAGGATTTTTCAAGGCAGGGATTAGATTCGATACTAGATTTGTAAGGAGTGATATAAGAGGCATAACAAGAGATTTGATTTCGGAGATGAACGATGTCATTAGACTGGTAAGATCTGTGACGTTTGATGGTGGAGGGATATGAGAAATTTGATGTTGAGGAGTTTTTTGAAGATTAGGTAAACTTTGAGGGATAGATTCTTGTATAATAGATTGAGAATGTTGAGGAAAATGTTGTTCCGGCAGTGCCTCGACTACATGATTCTGGTTACCACCTCCAAGCAAGTGGGCAAATGACACGTTAGAATTTACAAGTTTAGATGGTTCTCTTCTGCTTCTGGTTGGTACAGCTGTTTCATTCGGATCCTGAGGTTTTTGGTATCTGGTTCTGAGTTTCTTGTAGATTTCACATCCCTTGTAGTTAGCCGGGTGGTCCTTGAGGCACAGAGCACATACAGCGGGTGTTGATCTTGATCTTGTACATTCTTCTGTTTTATGCTGTTCACCGCATTTCACACAGCGTGGTATGTGATGGCAATAACTTTTGGTATGACCATATGCCTGACAGTTATGGCACTGGACTATTTCTTTCTTTGTGTAAGGTTTTTCAACTTTTACACGGGTATAGAGTCACGCCACCATGAGGCCATAGTGCACCTGCAGATCACACCATATTCCTTGAATCTTATTCAGCAGTCCTATTAACCTATATATACCCTGCCCCTTCTCCCAGGGAAGACACACACTCACTCTCTTCAAGTCCTCGCAGTAATTACGGTACGCAATCTATGTCAGATCTAGTATAGCCATATTGTTATTATCAAGATTGCCATTATTGTCTTTTAAAGTGTTATTATCGATATTTTGTAACTTTTGAATAAATAAAATTTTTTTTTTTCAATAACGAGCACGAACACCAAAATTGGCGCCCAAACAGGGACTGCATATTTTTATCGCAGTTTTAAGAACCGAGTTTCCGCAGATCCGAACTTTTTCCGCAAATCCAGAATTAGGACTACCGCCTAGGATTCCTCACCTGTGAAGACTCAAGATTTTGGCTTACCTACCGAGGACTACCAACTTCGAGATCTTCAGATTCTGGACGAGTTCACTCACCCCGAGCATCTCGCAACGCAGGCAAAGTCTCTTATCTGCACTCAACCTTGGCCGGACTTCACTGTCGTCAGGTATCCAGCTCAAGGACAGATCTTCACACCCCGTCGAAGATTATTTTGACAGCGTACTCAATTTTTGTAAGTTAATTTCCTTTACTATTGTAATTTTATGTCTGATGATTATTTAAATTCTTTAATCCTGCGAGTAAATAATTTAGTATTAACTACAAATATGGCAAGCTTTCAAATTAAATCGGCAGACTACGATCATATCCCTAATTTTAATGGAAATCCACACAATCTGTTAAAATTCGTGACAGTTTGTAGACAAGTTTACCAAATCGTGTGTAAACCGGACAACTCGTTTAAGGAACTAAACGAACAAAGATTATTAAGTAAACTTTTAGCAAAACTTACGGATGAAGCTGATTATATAAATACAACGTGCGAATTTAGTCGTGTTGAAGAATTACTAAATTATCTCGAAAGAACCTTCAGAGACAGCCGCTCAATTGAACAATTATCGCATGAATTATTTAATAACAAAATACATCATAAGGAACACCCTCTTGATTTCCTTCAAAGAATTGATAAGATCCGCACTTTAATAATTTCTAAACATCGGATAGAAAACACACCAAATAGAGAAACAATTATTAGCGCATTAGAGAAAAGTATTCTTTATTTTTTTTACACTAACATGCCCCTTCACATAAGAACATATCTTATGACTAAAGCAGAAAAGTTAAGAACATTAGATGATTTGAGAAATTTAATTCAGAATGAGAACCATCTACTCTTCGATGACCTCATAAATTCGGGAAATATGAGAAGACCCGGAGAACATGATTACAAAAGAGGCTTCGACCATAAGAAAAAGTTCGATAAAAAACATCACAAACGATTTAATAATTGGCAAAATCCCAATAACCCGTATAACCCACATAATCAAAGACAAGAGCATCAATATCGACAACAAGAACCTCCACAAGACTACCGGCAGAATAATAATAATAATAATTATTACCAACAATGGCCCCGTCAAGAACAACAAAGGTATTTCAACGGTTCAGGTCGATACCGGAATCAAAATTATAATAATAATAAGAAAGATGAAAATCCAACTGTATCCATGAGAACAGTTAGCGCATTCGGGAATAAACCGAAACAGCCTAATTTCCAAATTCAGCAAGAAGACCCGAAAGACCAAGAAATCAGAGAATTAAGAGAGAAATTAGAAAAATTAGATCCAAATAATTCTTTTTTAGAGAAAGGCCCGCCAGACAATCAAAACACATAAAAGAAGAGAATAAAAGCCAACTGCCTTATGTTAAAGACCACGCGAATCGTAAATGGCTTATTGATACCGGATCTTGGAAGAATTATATAAGACCAGACATTGTACCACCAGATGTTGAAAGAGAAAAAGAAAATTTTACAATAAAAACAGCAACCGGAGAAGAACTTGGCACGGAATCTATTTCAGTTTATTGCAGAAATAATTTTCTTAAAAACCCCGAAAAAATAAAATTTTATCTATTTAATTTCAGTCCCAATTACGAAATACTACTAGGAAATGAGACAATGAGGGAAATGAAATTTAATATCGATTTCGAAACCAACAAAATAAAAACTCGCTATACAGAGTTTGATTTTATTATGGAAGACGAAGTTTTAAAATTAGTTTTGAAAGAAGGCGAAAATCAGATAAAAGTAGAACAAAATAAAAATCTATATTTTATTGACTATGAAGATGATAAGATTAAAATTAAACCTGGCATCTATGATCAAAATATAATAATCGACAGTAAAGTTAACGAAACCATATATTTACCTTTATACTATTTGCAAAAAGAAGAAGTAGAATTAACAGATTCTAATAAAAAAGGAAACCATGAAATAATAAAACAAATCCCCCAACTAATCAGAACCGACCATATACCTCCTCAAGAAAAATCAAATTTAATTAAATTATTATCGAAATATCCATCAGTATTTAAGACTGAAAATGATCCCCTTTCAGCCACTGATTTATTGGAGCATAAGATTAAAACAAAAACCGAAGACCCGATATATTCGAAAAATTACAGATATCCCCACCAATTCAAAGAAAATATTAAGGAAGAAATTAAAAAGATGTTAGAATCCAAAATAATAAGACCCAGCAATTCCCCTTACAATTCTCCCGTTTGGATTGTCCCGAAAAAGCCAGACGCATCAGGAAAAAGAAAAATACGAATGGTGATTGATTACAGGAAATTAAATCGAGAAACAACCCCGGATAAATTCCCCATTCCTAATATTGAAGACCTTTTAGGCAAATTAGGAAAAGCGACGATATTTACAGCAATGGACCTTTGCTCAGGCTTCCATCAAATAAAAGTCGAAGAAAGTTCTATCCCAAAAACAGCATTTTCTACAGATCAAGGCCACTTTGAATTCCTTCGCATGCCATTTGGACTCAGTAATGCCCCAGCAACGTTTCAAAGAGCCATGAATATCATTTTTTCAGATTCTATTAACGTTTTAGTCTATATGGACGATATTATAATTTTTTCTGAAAATTACAAAGATCATTGGAAACATTTAGAAGAAACTCTTAAAAAGTTAGAAAAACATAACTTAAAGATTCAGCTCGATAAGACAGAATTTTGCAAGAAAGAATTGTTATTCCTCGGACATATTATCAGCGAACGCGGCATAGAACCTAATCCAGAAAAGATAAAAGCAGTAAAAGATTTTAAACTCCCTAAAAATGAAAAAGAAATTAAAAGCTTTTTAGGATTAACTGGTTTCTATAGGAAAATGATACCAAATTACGCAAAGATAGCTTCCCCATTAACGAGATGTCTTCGAAAAGATCAAAAAGAAATCAAACCAGAGTTATATGAAAACGCTTTTGAGAAATTGAAACAACTTGTATGTAGTAGCCCCATTTTGCAAATTCCAGATTTCAATCAGGACTTTTTCTTAACAACTGACGCAAGTAATTTCGCCATTGGTGCAGTATTAGCACAGAAGAAAGATGGAAAAGAACTCCCTGTATGTTTTGCATCCAGAACACTTAATAAAGCAGAACAAAATTACTCAACAACGGAAAAGGAATGTTTAGCCATTATTTGGGCTTGCAATCATTTTCGACCCTACTTATACGGTAGAAAATTTTTCATATATTCAGATCACAAACCTTTAGAATATTTAAGAACGTGTAAAACACAGAACGCCAGATTAATTAGATGGAAATTATTGTTAGAAGATTTCGAATATGACATAAAATACATTGAAGGAAAGGCTAATAAAGTCGCCGATCATTTATCCCGTTACCCTATTGAAGAAAGGAAATTAAAAGAACCAGAATTTGATATTTTTCATACAGAAAATTCTCCTAATAACTATTCACAAGAAATCGTAGATTTATTACAAGAAATGGGCATAGAAGAAACCCAAGAAGAAGCTAACAATGAAAACTTAGAAGGAATTAATAATGATGAAAACATAGAAGAAAATAATAATGGTGAACACCAAGAAATAATTCAAGATGATATATCTTCTTTAGCAACGCAGCACTCCACAGAATCCTCCGATAACAGAATCTTAATAGTTGATGATAAATCTAGACCAGTAAATGTTGAGAAAAATCAAATAATAATAAAAAAGGGACACGCGAAAATTCAACGCGAAACAATATTCAATAATAAGCAAAGAACAACAATTGAATTTACTTGGCCTTACCATGAAAAAGATTTTTAAATAGAAGAAAAACTTTTAGAAATCTTAAGACCAAATATAACTTACGGCATATACTGCTCACCCATATCAGATTCTATAGAAAGTGAAAATAATTGGTATAATGCATTATTTAATAAAGTTGCATCACTCATTATAGAAAAATTTCCCACAAATAGAATTAAAAGATATTATAAACTATTGCCAGATGTAAAGAACACGGAAGACCAGAAATTACTTATCCTTGATTATCATATCGCCAAGACATGCCACAGAGGTATAAATGAAACATATTTAGTTTTGAAAACCAAATTTTATTGGCCCAATATGAAAGATCATATCACAGAAATTATAAACAAATGTGACACATGTGGAAAAGGCAAATACGATAGAAGACCTATAAAACAAAAATTTAAAATTACTCCCACACCTGAGAAACCCTTTACAGATTTAATGATTGATACCTTACACATGAGTAATTATTACATTTATTTAATAGTAGATACTTTTTCCAAAAGAATATTTTCTTATTACGCAACGAGTTATAATGCCATAGAAAGCATGAAAGTATTGAAAAAATATTTAGCATATTTTCCAAAACCCCAAAAAATATCATGTGACAACGGAAGAGAATTCGACAATAACTTGTTTAAAGATTTTCTAAACTACTTAAATATTGAATTACATTATACTACCCCCAATCACCCTAACTCTCTTGGATTGCTTAATCGAGCAAGCTCTTCGTTATTAGAAATTTTAAGACTTATAAACATAGAAAACAAAGATGATAAAGAGGAAGATAAGTTAGAGCAAGCAACGACAGCATATAATAATTCCCTTAATCAAGATCTTAAAATGACCCCTAACGAAATAACTTTCGGTATCACTAATGAAACTTATAATGAATCCCCGGAAATAAAAGAATATCTTGTTCATGAGTACCATCGGAAAATGAAGCAGCTTTTCGAAATAACTAAGAAAGGTATAGAACAAAATAAAGAGAGAAAAATAGGCAAGTTAAATGAAAATAGAGAAGACATAGAAATCCCGGAAGATGTGTATATAAAGAGACAACAGAAAAAGAAAATAGATCCTAAATACGAAAAAGGAAAGTATGTTGATAAAAGATTTCAAAATAGAAATAAAGGTAGAAAGAAAAAACTCCACCCTGATCAAGTCAAACGACCGAAAAAGGTCACTAAGAAAAAGAAATCAAATAATAATAATAATAAACCTAGTACAAGTCAAAAAAACCCAGAAATAGCTGATGAAGATATTGAGAATGTCATAAAAGAAATAGAAACGTCTAATGTTACAGGAGTCAGCCAAGATGACTTTGAGTTCGACGACGAATTGTTTCAAGTATCTTCTGATCGCAGCGCTTACGGTTCAGATACAGACCCTGCTAATACAAGATTTATCTGACGGACCAGGAGCATCCATCGTACAAATTAATCCATCTTTTATAATTGAAGATTGGTACACATTTTTACATTATAAGAATCTTACAAATCTAACAAGAGAAATTCAAACCCTTAAGATTAGCATTGACGTATTAACAATTAGTAATGAATATAAAACTTTGCATAATATTATTGAACAAAAATATAACAAGATATTAGAAAAAATTAATCATATTGTAAATATAAATCGGAATAACCGATCAAAAAGAGGTTTAATTAACGGACTAGGCAATGCTATTAGTTGGCTCACCGGCAATATGGACGCCGATGACAAAGAAAAGTATGATAATATTTTAAATAAAATCGAGAGAAATATGTATCACATAGAGCATAATGAAAATGTTAGATTAGGATTAAATAAAGAATTAACATCTAAACTTAATAAAGAAATAATTGTTTTAAATAAATATAAGGATAGTATAGAAAAAATAAATAATTTTACAGATTTAGCTCTTACTAAGTTAATGTATCATGATTTATTAGCCGTATTAGATTTAGTAGAAAATCAATTAAATGATATAGAATTTTCCTTAGAACAATGTAAATTAGGAATTACCCATCCAAGCATATTAACGACTAGAGAACTAGAACAATTAAACATACCGTTCGGAGAACCAATCACAGAAAATGTAGAATTAAAGTGGTTACTTAGCTCCACATTTTGTTCCCTATCAGATACAGGATTAATTTATTATTTTATTAAAATCCCTTTGAAATCATTGCCAAAAACAACTTATTATGCTATGTCATATCCAGTTACAAGGAATAATAAAGTCATTACTCTAAAGATTAAAGAACAACTAATCATTAGATTTAAAAATTCGTTTTACAATGGAAATTGTATTAAATTCAATAATCATCATTACTGTAAAGACATGATAGAGATTAAGGACAAATGTATTTTAGAATTATGTAAGAATATAGAATTAAATGATTGTAAAGCTGTAGAAATAAGAACAAACCCTATAATCAAACTTATACCCACATTACACCAATATTTAACCTTTAATATTAGCAATGTAACAACTAGTGTAACAAACACACAAATGTATCATCTACCATCTACTAGCCTCCTTAATCTTAATGAAAATGAGAAATTTGTAAATATAAATGTACCACTTTCTTATGTTGACAATGTAAATATTCCTTTTATTTCCTATCATTCTGTTAATAATAAAACTATTGTATCAACAAATTTTACTTTTGAGGAATTACAACAAATAGACTTAAGTAATATAGAAATAGAAGAATTAGAACCTTATGATATAACTGTATCCCAATTTATTTCTTATATATTTTATGTAATATGTTTATATCTTTTATGCTATAATCTTTATCGTCAGTATTGTAAACTGGAATTACTGTGTTCTAATCCTTCAAATGATAATCCAAGTACCCATCCTCAACCACCTGAATGTTTTGATGGCAGAGCCAGAGCTTGGTTTCAATATTTACAGAATAGACAAACCGTCCCAAATCCTTAAATTTAGAGTTCAGTGGGCTTCACTCTCATAAGGACGGAGGAGTCACGCCACCGTGAGGCCATAGTGCACCTGCAGATCACACCATATTCCTTGAATCTTATTCAGCAGTCCTATTAACCTATATATACCCTGCCCCTTCTCCCAGGGAAGACACACACTCACTCTCTTCAAGTCCTCGCAGTAATTACGGTACGCAATCTATGTCAGATCTAGTATAGCCATATTGTTATTATCAAGATTGCCATTATTGTCTTTTAAAGTGTTATTATCGATATTTTGTAACTTTTGAATAAATAAAATTTTTTTTTTCAATAACGAGCACGAACACCAAAATTTAGTACAGTCTACTGAGGTCATATATTTTTTCGACTCCTGCTGATGGTTCCAAGTCCACGAAGAATAGAGGCAGTGGACTTTTATCTTTTAGAACGTTGGTGACTTGCCTCACTTGGAATCCTAATTCTGTCAGTTCTTCTTTGATTGCTTCAACGGGTGTTGAGGAATGTAGGTTTCTGATTACGACCCTTAATGCTCTCTCTTGGCGCAGCTGATAAGTATGAAAGTCAGCTTTGGTCTCAGTCAGATATTTTACAATCTTTCTGTAGGTTTCAGCAGTAGTCGGAGATATTTTAGTATCATTGGTTCTACTTATACAATAATAACTATTAGGATCTGTTACTTTGTTTAAATGCGCACACATCAGTTTAAAATTGTTAATATTTTCAACAAATATTGGTGGAGGTAGTGGTTCTCTGGGTATAGGAGAAGATTCCATGGTTTCTTTTTCATTTTGGAGGATCTGAAATGGATTCGGTGTAAAAAACGGAGATTCATCAGTTATTCCTTGTGATGATGTACTGGGCTGTGGTTCAGATCCTAATGAGGTAGCTGACGCGGTCGCTGGTGGAATCATTTTTTATTTTGTTCACGGCGGGGTCTCTGTTTTGTGGGAGACGAGTTAGAACCTGCAGATCTAGATCTTTTACTTGCGGACTTTGAGGACATGACTTGATGAAAATATCTCATTGATTAAGAAAATAATAATAATAATAAATAAATAATGAGATAAGAATGAAAGATAAAGAAAGATAATTAAAAGAAAAGCAAGCCCGAGCTTGCCGAGCTAGCGGCAATCAGCTGATCAGTGACCCTTCTTTCACTTTTTCGTGATTGTACAAAGTAAATTATAACTTTGCTTACCAAAACTTCTCCAATATTCACTGCCGTAATATTCCTGAGGTCTAGTGATGTTCTCCAGACTGAATTCTAGCGAATTTCTACTAGAGACGATGTAACGTATGACTGTTATCATCGATCGCATCAGCTGATTGTGTGGAAAGTCTAACGCAAAAAACTTAAAGTCGTAGGAACGAAAATTTCATATTTAATACAACAATAAGCCCGAAGAAACCGCAACTTTTTATCAAAACCAGCTAACCAGAATAGGCTCTAGCGATTTTTAATGAACCTGCTATATCATGTAAAATTAAATGGCTTTCAATATCATGTAGGTCTCATTCTTATTGAAATAGTCTAACAAGGCTTTAATGCCAATATTTTAAATTTTATTCCTCTAAAGTACTTTAATTTTGTAGATTCTATAACAATAACCATATCATGATTTTCGCATAGAAAAAAAACCGACCAATATATAAGAGGAAAGAATTCGATATCCAACTATCGGATAAAAGGGCAAACATATTTTTAATATGCAATATACCGTTGGAGAAGTAAAGATTTTAGAAAAAAATATTGTCTTATACAGAAAATTGTAAAAGTTAACGGAGAGTGATGAAAATCCGATAAAAACAAACAGATTGTCGAATATGATAATATAATAGGTTATATAAAACCCATGATCATAATTCTTTAAACTGCTTTTCATCTCTAAATGTATTTAAAAATTCTTAAATAATGATTTTCACAACGGCGGTAAATAAAAGTTGTGTGTGTGTGTGTTGCACGCAATAGATTTTTTAGATATTATTCAGTAACAAATTTTTAAACAGAGAGAAAAGTCTGGGCACAAAATCCAGAGCCATAACAATTAATTAAATCAATTCCGTAGTAATAAAAGATAAGAAAAGTATATCACACAAACAAAATCTGGTGCGGGCAACACACGACTTTCACTTACCTTCGTTGTCGAAATCAATTTAAGAACTTTTAAATTGAGTTCGTGGAACAGGCTTTTGATCGAGTTTGGCATCCAGGACTGCTCTACAAACTCCGCAAATTCCTCTCCCCGACATATTTCCTAATAATCCGCTACTACCTTACAGATAAAACTTTTAAAGTTAATCACAACCTCTCCTACTCCTCAGTATTCAATCGGTCAGCCGGTGTACCTCAAGGTAGTACCCTAGAATCAAAATAAATCCCACCAAATCACCTTCACTCTACGACGTAAACCTATAACTTCCTATCCCGTTGTTTCCTTTAATTATACCCCACTCATCACTGTAGAACAAATACGATACCTTGGACTCCATCTTGACAAACGTCTTACATGGAATCCTCATACAAGACTTAAACGACTAGAAACTGCTCCTAGATATCGACTATTAAAACACTTACTTGACAAACGACCAAAACTCCCTCTTTACTTTAAAAAACTCATTTAAACAACCATTATTAGACCTATGGTATTGAGCTATGGGGGGTTCCCACTAAACCATCGAATTCCTCCGGCATCCAATCCTTGTAATTCAAAATCCATCGACAAATCCTCGACGCTCCTTACTTTGTTACCAATAAACTCATCCATAGAGACCTGAATATCCCACTAGTTGCAGAAATTGCCCAAAACAGATACCCCTCCTTTCACTACAAATTACTCGCCCATACAAACACCCTTGTCCGCTTCCTCTCATCGACTTCTATTCCCGATAATCCTCCGAGGCGTCTGAAAAGTCTTTGGCTTCGAGACCTGCTGAACAAATAAACATTGAAGTGCTACCGCTGGGTAGATTCTTCTTATAAATTTTCAAGCCAATTGTCTGTAAATATCACATTTAATTATTGTACTATGTAAATTTTACAGTTGTAAATTTCAATAAAAGAATTTAAAATAAATGCAATAAATTGAGTCAGTAAATTGAATTTCAATGGAAACATATGTTTCAGATTAATTATTCTAAAAATATAAATTAGTATATCAAAGTATTACTTAGTTTTATTCGCTGTTCATCACTCTCCATTACCTTATACAACTTCAAATATACGATACCATTTTTCCTAAAATCTTTAGCTTCCCAACAGTATATTATACATATATATTACTATATGTATATACCATATATACAATTAACCCAGTAAAATATAGGATATTTGTGATAATTGATTCGGACAATACTGGAATTCATTTTTACATCTTTTAACGGTCTTTAAAAAAAGTAATCTGAGTTGGCATCATCGCAGGTGGTGAGCTTAACTTTTTGGAGCCCAAAACCTTGAGTTTGTCGCACTTTTTTCAGTTTTTCACTTGTTACTCGAAAATGATGCCTCCTACAGAAAATATCATTCTTTCCAAAATAAAAGAACGTTAAATTTTTTTTTTAGGAGTTACCTTAGTCATGGAATTTGGTTCAATGATATTGCCGCATTCGTTACACAGAAATAGACAAGGTTTCCATTTTTGTTGAAAAAACCAATTTCGTCACTAAGAGAAAGGTTATAAACTAAGAGAAAGGTAACTTTGAAGCAACAATCCAAATCGAAAAATCTGGTGCGGGCAACACACGACTTTCACTTACCTCCATTTTTAAAATCAATGAAAGAATTCTCAAAACAGTTTGAGATAAAAATACGTGAAATTATTAAGGAATCAATCAAATTGAATTTCTATAGAAACATGTGTTTCATTAAAAAATCTATTATATTATTATCTAAAATAGTCAGTTAGTTTTATGTTCATTTCATCACTCTCTATTAACTTTTTAAAAGTGTGTGTATGAGATGATATTTTTTCTAAAATCTTTAGCTTTCCAACGGTATATCGCATTAAAAATTGCATTAAAAAAATATTTCTGTTTTCTCCTTTAGTTGGATATCGAATTTTATTTAATTTATATATTTACCTGTTTTTCATCAGCGTTAACAAGATAATCTAGTTATTATTATTGAATCTACAAAATTAAAGGTATTTCATGGGAAGAAAATTTAAAATATCGGAATTTAAGCCCTGTCAGACCATTTTTATCCAAATAAAACCTACATGATATTAAAGCCCATTAAATTTTACATCGATATAGCGAGTTTAATCAAAATCGTCGGAACCGTTTTTGAGAAAATCGAAAAAAGGTGCAAAATGCATAGTATAAAGTGCTTCTGGTAAGCTCATTTTGATGAAAAAAGTTTTGTCACGTCTCGGGCGTATAGTTGTCTTAAATATGAAATTTCAGTTTCATAGGACTTGCCGTTTCCGCCCGGGAGTTACCACACACACACACACACACACACACACACACACACACACACACACACACAGGCACACACACACACAGACCTTTTTGCGGGACTTGGTTATTTGGACTCAGGGGACCCTAAAACGTGTATTTCCGTTGAAAACTGGAATTCGAAAATTTTCACGATCGCAATACTTCGTGTCTATACTATATATAGTAAGTGAAAGTAAAAAAGTCATAGGATGAAAGTTGTAGAGCGTCAAATTTGCTGTGTTGATGGAAGTATACATATTCGATGTGACTGCGATGGTCGAAGAGTGTAAAGAAATGCTGATATGCTTTCAGCTCGTTCTGCCCACACGACACCTTTTAAAGTAATCTTTTCAAAATTCAAGCTCTCTCTAATGGAACACGCTTGTCGAATTTTCACGAGAACGTCTCACCCCTCAACATCACTTTACAAAATATTTCTTCATGCCAATGATCTAACAGATGGTCAGTTTATATATTTTTACGTCGAAGGTACTTAATAATTCTAGCCCTCCATATTTTGACGAAATTTAACTTTCAATAGTGAAGTATGTAGTATGTGAAGTTACGTTCGTATGTTTTTACAGGAAATACACGTTTTAGGGTCTTCTGAGCTCAACTAACCAAGTCCTGTGTGTGTGTGTGTGTAGTAAGTCTAGCTCAAAAACGAAAAGTCGTATGAAAAAGAAATTTCATATTCAAGACAACTATACGCCCGAGATGTTACAGCAACTTTTTCATAAAAATTTGCTTACCAGATAAGCTATTTCTTAGCATGCATTTTGCACCTTTTTACGATTTTCTCAAAAAAGGTTATAAAGATTTTCAATAAACTCGTTATATTGATGTAAAATTTCATGAGCTATAATGTCATATTGATTTCATTCAGATTGAAATAGTCATACAGCAACTAAATTCAATATTTTAACATTTCTTTATTCAATGAACCTTTTAATTTGTACATTCTAAAAAATTAACTATATAATTTAATTAGCATTGATAACAAAACGGCTAAATATACAGTTTGAACGAATTTGATAACCAACAAAAGGAGAAAAGAGCAATATAATTTTTTTTTTAGGCATTTCTTTTTCTGAACATAAAAATGTTATAAAGATATATCAATGTAATTTTAGAACTGAAGAGTTTAGAAAAATGTTACATTATATACAAATAGTCGTGTCAATGAAGCTTTTTCGTCGAAAGTCCTCAGAAAGATCTCCGATTTTGATGATTTTTTGTTTTGTTTTTATATTAATCAAAATCAGAAACCTTTCGAAGGTGGGAAATATTTTTTATATTGTTTAAACAATATGTACGTTATTTATATAAAGGAATCCGTTTCTGCTTGGTTTTCATCGAAAAAAATTATTCGTTTATTAATTATTTGTTAAAAATAGTTGTTAAAAGTACAATTGCACATCTATTTCACAAAAATTTCCACTGATCAAAGAATGGAACAAACTCTCATGAAGTCCATGAAAATTGAGGGTGGTCCTTTCAGACGTGGAGCAACACCAAGTGTTGTGTTCGAATGGATAAGAACAACGTTATTTACAACAGGCGTAGTGGACGGAATGGAAGAATTTTGTCGAGTTTCTTTTTAATCATCATCATCAGCATGCTGACTCTAGTGATAGCAGAATAAATAAAGATTTTTTAGCTGTAAATGAAATTGTAGAATTTCGTAATATTCACAACCCCTTTCCAGATGTACCGGAACTGATAGCAAATCTCACAGGAATTGTAGTTAATGAAACTATTGATTCTTATGAATCATTTGATAAAAATGATAAATTCAAGAAAAAAAATGAAAGGTTTAAACTTTAAAGATATAAAATTGACAATAAAAGATACACAACTAAATCTTTATTGAGCATGAACAGTAAAATTAAAGTTAATAATACTGAAGTAGCTGTAGATCCAAATCTAATTTTTCAACGCTTATTCTTTATGAGAAAGAGTAATGATGGACTTCATCAATATTTTAACTATGAGCTGGCTCCCTATCCTCTTTCACATTTTAATAACACTGGAATGAGAAAAACAACGAAATCATCGGTATACGATATTTTTGAACAACATGTGAAACGGATGTTAATGATGTTACAATTTTTTTTATTGACGACGGCGGTATGTTACTTTATAGATTAAAATTGGAAAAAAAAAAATAAAAACTTTATGGGTATTTTTCAACAGTACATCAGATATTTATGTAATAACTATGGTACCAACGTCAAAGTTGTTTTTGATAGATACAATAATGATGGAAATAAAGCGTCCGAGAGAAATCTCAGATATATTAGTAATATGTTAATGGATTATTTGTTTAAAGAAGATATGGCTCTGAATACAAGAGAAATTTTTAGGAAACAGCTATAATAAAAATTGATTTGTAAATCTTTTCTACAAAATTGGCTGAAAATAATATTGAATGGAGTCAAGCAGAAAGTAATGCAGATCGTTTAATTGCACAATCAGCTCTTGATAGTTCCTTCCATGATGGGGTCATTGTAGCAGAGGACATTGATGTTTTATTATTATTGATGGCTTTAGCACCTGATGATATAGAAATATTTATCTTATAACCAGTCAAAAATAATGTGTTGCAACGAGTTTATCCAACAAAACCATGTTAATAAAATATCCCAATATTACAAAAAATCATCTCTTTTCATTCATGCATTCACTGCGTGTGATACTACATCTGCTTTTATAATAAGGGGAAAATAATTTTATTAATTTTTTTTTTATAATGATCAGAAATTAATGGAGGTATTCAAAGTACTATCACCATATATGGTGCTAAAACTGCCAAAAACTCAAATGAACTACGATACAAGCGTTTTATGCCTTTACTTCAAAAGATAAGAGCGTACAACTCAGCTCATTACCTCCAACAGAGGATGCAGCAAAACAACATACTAAAATAGTGTACCTGCAAGTTCAACAATCGAAAAATAATACTTTAATATCTCCTGAAAATTGGGGTTGGTAAATTAGATTATTATTTGAAACCAATCAAAATGACGAAACTTGTAGCACTGATGAACGTCTTGAAAATTATATGTTGCTCTTGTAAAATAGGGTTGAGCGTGAGGCTGCCGAAAAAGTCGTTTGTATTGCTCACCTACTTGCATTGTATGCAGTGGAAGTGACTGTGACAGTCACCCACCATTCGAAGAAGATAAAGTTACAAAAACACAAAATATTGTTGAAAGTTGAATTTTCTTTTGTAAAATAAAAACAAAAATTGAAAAACTTTAAGGAATTAGTCCGGATGACGGTCAGTAAATTACTGACTGCCTCCCGTACTAATTCCTTCCAGTAATTCTCAACGGTCAAATAATTATATCCACTATGATGAAAAATTGAAAAAGTTACTTGTTATGTATTTTTTTTTTAGTTTTAATAAAAAACTATGAAGCGAGATATAAATAAAGATATTAATATAAAAAAAAAACTCTAAAAAAAAAAAAAAATTATCAAAATCGGAGCTGTTGCTGAGGACATTCGAAGATTGGCTTCATTGACGCGACTAAAAGCTGTAAAACGTAATGCAGATGGAATGAAAGACGAGAAGGTCAGAAACTTCAGGGAGTATTGTAGAAAATAATTAATATTGTTAGGATATTTATTCTTAAAAACATTTTTCTGCCGAAACTCAATTTAATTCTAACTTTATTTAATGTTTCTTTACTTAATTTTAAAATTACTTATTGCGTTCTTTAATACAGTTGTAAATTACTATAAATAAATAAAACAAAAATTTTAAAACGGAGGTAAGTGAAAGTCGTGAGTTGCGCGCAGAAGATTTTTTAATTTATTTAGTTCATTTTAATATATTTGATATATATATATCAATTATATTAAAATTAATATATTTTTATTTAATATATATATTTTTAATTATATAACTAATATATAATATAATATATTTTAATATATATATATTTGAAGCATTATATAGAATACTAGAAGACCCTCTCCTACTTCGCACGTGTTAAATTTGGATGAGGCGTCATTTATGTTTTAACAAACTCTGACTGATTTAGATTTTATCGGTTTGATTGTTTCAGTTCATCGTAACGAAAAGTGCGATTAGCAAATAAATATGTTTATTTTAGAACGTCTATTTATTATTTTGTTTGATTATCATCAGAAACTAAAAACATAAATCAAAATGTTTACAATTTATTTGTTTGTTTTTTATTTTTAAGTGAGGCACAGATAAAGGAAAATTTAACTACCTCATATAAAGAAATTTTTTATGAAAAACCATTTATGCTAACAACTTTAAACATGTTACAATACGGTGAGTAATATTGTTTCTAAAATCTTGCGTACTGAATGTAAGAATATAACTTATATCCTGTACGAGCGTAGCCACATAGAACTATTATAATCTCCCTCTTTCCCAGTAACATATTTTCATTAGTTTATGGACATACAACAAAATTATATTAACTTTCCAACGGTATATTATACGTCTATATTACTACTAATATTTCAGGAAAAATGTTTTGAGGACTTGGTTATAGGAAGCTATATTGCGATGTAATTTACCTATAATCCCTTAGGAAAGAATGCCCTATATGATTGTGAAAACCGTATCAAAATCTGTCTTTTGGTTTAGTTCGCGGAAACCAAAATCGCGTTATTTTATATATATATATATATATATATATATATATATATATATATATATATATATATATATATATATATACACATATATAAAATTTTTTTTTTTTTTTTTTTTTCCAGCTATTTAATATTCCCATCAGGATGAACTCGAAAGCCGCCATTATGACACCATAGATCCATATAAAAGTGCCGTAAGAAGATGGTGGATCACTCCAATTGTTTATTGTAATGACCATCCTTGTAGCTGGCTGGATTCCTCAAGATTGCACCACTACAGTCGTTGGAAAGGAATATTAATCTCGAGATTGTGCCTTACAAAGCCGGACCTTGAGATCCAAACTAGTTCTCACTGGTCGTCCTAATAGTCCTCCATAATTATTTATTTAAAAAAGGTGTTTCAATGTTTTTTTTTAACATTTTCAATAACGAACATTTGTTACTGGCCAATATGGCGCAGCATATGTGCCTGGATGGTTAAGCTAAAACCTAAAAACAAATGGGTTATAAAATGAGTTTATAGCGTTTTTTACTGCCGATTTCAATAAAAACTTTATATTTTTGTAAGTATTTTTAATAGATTATATCCCATGTCGTAGAGTGAGGGTTGTCTGTGACCAATGCTTTAATTTAAATTTAAAGGATTTAAATGCTTAATCCTTCAATTTAAATCCTCAGTCCACTCTCTTGAAACAAGATCACGCCAATTGACCTTTATGTTCCTACCCACAAAACTATAACTTTTGATTGTTCCTTCATCATCCGCTATGCTACCCTCTGGAGTTCTCTATCCGCCATGCTACTTCTCTATCCTCATTCAAATCCCAACTCTTCCTGTACTTCCTATCATCCCAAACAGACACTTGACAAATATGATATTACAATTCTAAGTATTGAATTTTGAAAGAAGGAAATAAGTAAAAAGCCTAATGTTTAAATATATATTGTTTGGCAATTCGTTTATTTTTCATTCTGTTCAACACCATCATTTTCTGAAGATTTCTTTTTTTAATATAATATTTCTTGGCAAAGAATGCTTAATCTACCTTCAAGAAGCGCAGAACAGACGAGTATCACTTAGGTTCCTGTGGACGACTCGGCGAATTTCCCCGAACTTAAACAGAACCAAGCACACGACGCTCACCAACCTACACCTCTAAACAAGGTTCAAACCCCTTCAGCTCCGAAGAAATCATTCTCCGACACCATCTCTAAGAAACCACAGCCCAGACGTCAGGCGCCTCCGAAATCCCATCCCAGATCCCAGAACTCCCAATCTCAACCTGAAGCACCGAACCAACCAATTCCTTCCCATCACTTACCATTACGGGTCAAATTACCACCAGAACAGCCACAACAAGCTCTATCCCGCCCTATCGTACATGAAATGAAACCAAATCCCCCTCCTCAGTCTTCACTGAATGAAATTCCTCGTACCCCACGACGGGTACAGCCCACAAATACAAATTATACTCCACAAGCTACTGAAATACATCCCTTTCCTAATCCGAATGAACATGACATATATTCCATCTTAAACTCCTTCCTCCTCAGCCTTCAAGAAACCATCAGACCTCTCATCTCCCTACTCAATAGACTCCTCACCGAAATCCCATTCAATCTCTCACGATGAGTGTAAAGCCCCTTGCCATCATTCTGTGGAATGCTAATGGCTTGCATAACCACCGTGATGAATTGGACTTATTTTTACATGACAACAACATAGACATAGCATTACTGACTGAAACGCACTTCACACAACAGTCACGTTTTTACATACAGGACTACTTTACTTACAGATCAGACCACCCAGACAACACTGCACATGCTGGTTCTTGCATTCTAATCCATAAATCCATACCCCATTCCCTAGTTCCTTCTACTCCCACTGACGCCATACAATCAACCTCTGTAATCATTTCAACTCGTCCTTTTCAAATAACTCTGTCAGCTGTATACTGTCCACCTGGCAACTCCATTTCCTATAGCCATCTTAATTCCTTCTTCCAATCTCTTGGACCCCGCTTCATTGCTGGAGGAGACTTCAACGCTAAACACCAACGGTGGGGTTGTCGAACATCCAATACCCGTGGTAATATCCTCTCTAGCGTCTCAACCTCAAATAATTATTCTATCCTTTCGTCCATGACTCCCACTTACTGGCCAACATCCTCCAAAAAACGTCCCGACATCCTGGATATATTTGTCTCATCTCAATTTCCCACCTCCCAAGCAATAGTCAAGTCCTTAAATGACCTCTCATCTGACCACAGTCCAGTTCTGCTCTCCTTGCATTCGAGTTTTGTCCCTAAACCTTCACCCCCCTAAATTAATAAATGGACGAGTAAACTGGGACAGATTTCGATCGGACTTGGACTCCAAAATGGACTTAAAACTCCCACTAAAAACTAAACACGATATCGACAGAGCCATAGAAAAACTGACTGACTCAATAGCTAGCAGTATATACGATAACACAACAACCACCAATATTAACATCTCTCAACAAACTAATCTGCCACAGCACATTCGTACCTTAATAAGAGAAAAGCGCCGAGCAAGATCAAAGTGGCATAGGACTAGGTACCCTGCAGACAAAACTTATTATACCCAACTGACTAACAAACTGAAATCTGAAATTAGGACATTTAAAATTCAAAACTTACTTAACATGACTGAAAACCTTAGTACCACTACAAATCACTGTGGAGGACCACTAAGAAGCTCCTAACTTTTAAAGATTTTAATCATCCCCTCCTTAATGAATCCCAATCCTGGACTAGATCTGAAGAAGAAAAGTC
The DNA here is from genome assembly GCA_023052935.1 of Piezodorus guildinii. Lineage (NCBI taxonomy): Eukaryota > Metazoa > Arthropoda > Insecta > Hemiptera > Pentatomidae > Piezodorus > Piezodorus guildinii. The sequence continues at coordinate 93,572,328 of CM041294.1, forward strand.
CCAGATATTCGCACAGCATCTCTTTAAAATTTACAATCCGCATCCCGATATCCTTAATCTCAATCACCTCGAATGTATTGAAGCAGAGCTGGATATTCCCCTCCAGATGGCTCTTCCTCCTAAAGCATTTCATCCTTCTGAAATATCAAACATAATCCAAAGATTACCTTCCCGGAAAGCACCTGGACATGATCTTATTACTGCCCATATCCTAAAACAACTTCCGAGAAAAGCCATCCTACTCCTCACCTACATCTACAACTCCATACTCCGTACGACATACTTTCCTAATCCTTGGAAATTATCCATCGTTAAAATGATACCTAAACCCAAAAAGCCGCTAGAACTTCCCTCTTCCTACCGTCCTATCTCTCTTTTACCTATAATGGGTAAAATTCTGGAAAGACTCATCCTTAAACGCCTATACCCAATCCTAGAATTAAACCACATAATCCCAAACCACCAGTTTGGATTCCGAACATCCCACTCCACTATCCAGCAATGCCATCGTGTGGTGGATGTTGTCTCGTCTACATTGGAGCGCGGATTGTACTGCACGGGAGTCTTTCTCGACGTGGAACAGGCCTTTGACCGAGTCTGGCACCCGGGACTGCTTTACAAACTCCGTAAATTCCTGCCTCCTACTTACTTCCTCATTATCCAGTCCTACCTTTCTGACAGATCCTTCAGAATCAACAACAATAGTTCCTATTCAACAATTTTTACCCAGTCTGCTGGTGTTCCTCAAGGCAGTATCCTAGGACCCATTCTTTATACAGTTTATACAGCTGATATCCCATCACATCCTAATACTTTCCTTTCTACTTATGCAGACGACACTTGTGTATTATCAGTCAATAATGATCCCACTGTTGCCTCTCAAAATCTCCAATCCCACATCAGAGACCTTGAGGTATGGTGTCAGAATTGGAGAATTAAAATAAATTCCAACAAATCCCACCAAATTACCTTCACCCTACGTCGTAAACCTATGACATCCTGCCCTACAGTATCCTTTAATAACATTCCGCTCGTTCCAGTTGAACAGATCCGCTACCTAGGGCTTCTACTTGACAAACGTTTAACATGGAATCCGCACACTAGACTGAAACGACAAGAAACTGCTCGCCGCTTTCGGTTACTTCAACACTTACTAGACAAACGCTCTAACCTTTCACTTAACTACAAAAGACTCATCTACATGACCATCATAAGACCTATCTGGACTTACGGAGTTGAGCTATGGGGCTCCACTAAACCATCAAATTCTTCCCGTATCCAATCCTTACAATCCAAAATCCTTCGAAAAATCCTAAACGCTCCTTATTTTGTCACGAATAAGCTTATCCATAAAGACCTTAATATTCCCTTTGTAGCTGATTTGGCCCGAACCAGGTATCAATCCTTCCATGACAAACTCCAATCCCACTCTAACCCACTGGTTTCAATCCTTGCTTCCTCTTCAATTCCCGACAATCCTCCGAGGCGTCTGAAAAGAATATGGCCTCGAGACCTTCTTGTTTAGATTAATTAGTAGAGTGCTGCCAATGGGCAGTTTCTCTTCAGGTTTTTCATGTACACTATCTTTAATCAGCACATTTACTTGATGTATTCCTATACAGTTGTAAATTTCAATAAAATATAAAAACAAACAAAACAAACAATATTTCTTATTTTAAATAATAACTATGTTAATTCTGTCTGTCGGCCAGATATATTATATTGTTTCATATTTCAATGTACAATCTGTTATTCATAAGGGACCCAGTCCCAGAATAAATGTTTTTTTTTTCTGTTCTATTCTATCATCAACAGTTGAAGGACGAACCAACCGCTTTTCGTCTTCCAATTCAAAATTTCCAGTTCTGAACTTTGTTTTAATAACAAATTGTATTAACCGTCTGGGCAGCGGTTTTCATCCTTTTCGAAAATAAAAAAATCATTAAATGAAGAGAATGAAATTTTCTGTTTTATTTTGAGCAAGCAAAATACCACTTAAAGATAAGGAATCTCGGTTGGAACTGATGCATAAAAACAAGAAAACTAATCTTTAATTAGAATATGTAAACATTATTGACCAAGTAAACGTGATTTTGTAAGAGAATATTGAATTGCAATAATGAAAAACGCTAAGCATTTATTTTACACCCAATAAACGTTTTAATTATTTATGATAATTATAACGCTAATTCTCTCAAACATCATAATTCTGAATTAGTAAATTCTTTGTTGTTTCAACGTGTCCATGAACATAAATCAAAGAATCAGAAATTTGTTCCAACACAACTAAGGACCTGCCCAAATGTTACAACGCAGGACCAAGATAAGCGATTATTCAAGCTTTTAGCATGCGCAGAAAAGTAATGAATAAGTAAAGTATCAAAGTAATACAATAAAGAACAGACAATCATGTGTGGGGAGGAGCGATTTGGATGTAGAACAGGAAAAGATATGGATAAGAGAAGAGGCAGAAATAAACAAGTGGTTCGTTGTTTATTTTTCGACAATTTATGGTAATATGGCGACCAATATCAAGATGCTGCTATGAGAGTCCAAAATGATGTCTACCCAGGTTCAAATCGGATAGAGATCTTTAACGAGTACCTGGCATCGTGCAGGGTTAGAACCACCATTCTACGTCCCATCAGGACGAAATAACAAAGATTTTTTACTCCCATATAAAAAAATAATATATCAATCAGCATGGTTTGAACTCGCGAGTTCGGGCTTAGAAGGCTCTTATGATAACCTCTACACTACTGAAACTGCCACATCCGTCCTACTCACCAGGCCTCTCGCTAACGGATAATTTAACACTTTCTTAGAAACCTGGACCACAACTTAAGCTCCAAAAATTTAATATAAAAACTTAATTACTAAATGTGTGTTTTGTGTTTATCTTTTCTAAAAAAGGATAATTCTATTCCGAAGTAATGGAGAAGTGATACTTCGAAAATAGAAGTAGGGACTATTTTGATTGAATAAAACAGTTGTAACTCTTTATTTTTTCATTTTAAATTAAAATCCTTAATTGTTCTTAGGAGAAAATAATAATTGTATAGTTAAAAATCTGGTGCGCGCAACACTAAACTTTCACTTACCTCTGTTGTTAAGATAAATTTTAGAATTTTGAATGATAGTTGAAAAATAGTTAAAAAACTAATTACATTGAGTTTCGATGTAAGCGTGTGTTTTATTAAATAATCATATAATAGTCATCTGCAAGAATCAATGAGTTTTTTTAGGCTTTTCATCACACTCTATTAACTTTTATAATTTTGTTTATAAGATATTATATTTTAGCATTCTAACGGCATATTATACATCTATGTTGTTTTTATGTTAGAAGACAAAACAAATATTTTTTCTTCTTTCTCATTTAGTTGAATATCAAATTCGTTCAAATTATATATTTACCAATTTTTGTTTATCAAATCTAACAAGATAATATGGTTAATTTGTTTGAATCTATAAAATTAAAGAAAATTAAAATTTTATAATTTAAATAAATTAAAGGAAAGGAAAATTTATAATATCGGCATTAAAGCCCTGTCAGACTATTTCAATCATAATAAAACTTATATCATATTAACGAAAATTAAATTTTATCTCGATCTAGAGAGTTTAATTAAAATCGTTACAGCCGTTATTGAGAAAATCGTAGAAAGGTGCAAATTGCGTGGTATAAAATAGCTTTTCTAGCACGCCGCACAGTGGAACATATGACCGATTTAGGTGGACAAAATTCTGTAACTTGCCGTTATTTAACCTTTGATGTCCCAGATTACGGAAAAAAAAATTGAAAGTAAAAATTATAAAAACTAGTTAATTTTTTGACAGGATTGGCGAGCGCAGATTGGCGAAACATCAACTGTATTTGCTAAAATCTAAAACTTCCCTATATTTTACGTTTTAAATCCCAGAATACGGAAAAAATAAAATCCAATTCTGGCTCTTAGTTGCCGAAACCTGCTAATAGATGTATTTTATATCATTTAGGAAACTCTTAAAATTATAGTTTGAAAAACTTTTGATTCGGAGTGTTGTGTCTGAAAAAAGTTATGTATCACCCAAAACACAAAAAACTGCAAAAATTCTTTGTAATATTTAAATACTATAAGGATTGATGAAACAAATCCTACAAACAAAATCCTTGGGGTAACTTAGGGGTTATATAGTTTTTCGTTATTGAATAGGGGCATACATTTACAAATTGATAAGTTAACTCTACAGGTAGATTGCAATGTATATTCAATAACGAGTTGGGAAATATAATGTCCTACCTGTCTCAGCAATGTCGATTGTTAAATAAAAGCAAAAAGACTGCGATAAACACACCTTGAACAACATAAATGGCCATCAAATAAAGATAATCTCACTGCCGGTTATTAGCCACTTGTGCAGGAATGATTCACTCATTTACTATTTATTTGTAAACTAGGGTATGGCGGGAAATATTAGTATCAAGGGTCTTGTTAACTAATAATAAAAAGGTGAAGCACTGGAAAATTCAAACCTTTAGACCATCTAAATTGGTGATTTTGCCCAGTGTGCACCGATTTCAATGTGAACGTTGCAGTAACATCTCGGGCTTTTAGTTGTCTTACAAAATTTCAGTTTGGTACGACTTTTCATTTTTGTGCCAGGCTTATCACACACACACCTTTCGGCGCGATTTTGTTACTTGGGCTCACGGAACCCTAAATCTTGTATTTTTGTTGAAAAGAAGGATTCGAACATTTTCACGTTCACAATTTTTTAATAACATAAATTTAAAAAATCTGGTGCTCGCAGCACATAGCATTCATTTACTGAATTTCAATAGAAACATGTATTTAATTAAATAGTTATTATAAATAAATATTAAACAAATAATTATATTTTTATCTACAACAATCAGTTAGTTTTATCGGCTTTTCATTATTCTTTATTACCTTTTAAATTCCGTGTATAAGATAATATTTTTTCTAAAATCTTTAGCTATCCAACGGTATATTATACATCTATATTACTATTCTTGTGTTCTTTTTCTCCTTTAGTTGTTTACCAAATTCGCTCAACTTGCATATTTATCCGTTATTTATCAATGCTAATAAGATGATGTTCCAATTTTTTTTTTGAATCTACAAGATTAAAGGTACTTCAGAGGAAGGAAATGGAAAATATCGACATTTAAGCCCTGTCAGACTATTTCAATCAGAATGAATCCTACAAGATATTAAAGCCCATCAAATCATACATCGATATATATATATATATATATATATATATATATATATATATATATATATATATATATATATATATATATATATATATATATATAGAGAGAGAGAGAGAGAGAGAGAGAGAGTTTAATCAAAATCGTTTGAGCCGTTTTTGAGAAAATCGTAAAAAGGTCAAAAATGCATGGAATCAAGCGGCTCTTCTGGTTAGCTGATTTTGATGAAAAAGTTTCTGTAACATCTCGGGTGTCTGTAACATCTCGTCTTAAATATGAAATTTCATAGGACTTTTCGTTTTTGTCCGGGAGATACCATACACAAACACACACAGTCCTTTTTGCGGGACTTGGTTATTTGGACTCAATGGACCTTAAAACGTGTATTTCCGTTTAAAACTGGAATTGGAAAATTTGTATACTTTCCCTTACTATATATTTCATATACAGATAAGTGAAAGTAAAAATAATGAAAGTAGATATACAATATTCTGTAAACTAAATATAAATAAACTAAATAGACGGAGGACGATAGAATGTTTCGCATGAGGAGAGAGGCCCAAGGCCGAGCAAGCTCGGGGCGAACCTTGAGGAGCCGATGGAGCACTTTCACCACATCACGGCTCTATATTACGATCCGCCCTGCTTATTATAGGATCGTCGTATTGGCGAATATATATCGATATTACTCTTCGATTAGCTTCAGATAGATTTATCGTAATGTTGGTTTAAAAATACAAAAACAAAAATAAGCAGGACTTTCTTACCTCCGAATAACTCATTAGTTTAACCTTTAACTGGTGAGGTCAAATTTTTAGTCAAAATTGGTGAAACCCATCTCAGAACCCAGACCTCAGTTTTTTTTTTTAGTCCTGAAACATCTAGAATTGTTTATTCTTGTAAAATACGTTAATTCAACCTATTTTCAACAATTACCCTACCATACGAAAGGATGTCTATAAAATTTAATAAATGCTTGATATTATTAAATACATTTTATTATTACTTTTTCTTTCCTTATTTTAATTTTATATTCTAAGCAACGAAAACATTAATAAAAAAGTCCTTATCTTAAAGTTTATTATATTGAAAAAACGGAAAATGATCAAAAAAATGAAGTTTTTATATTGTAAAGAAAGTATGCGCAGCTAAAATTAGGCACAGTTTTTGTTATAGGAAACCAAACATTGCAAATATTAGTTTAACATTTAATACAAACTATAGATGACTTTCTATCCCTAGTTTCTATGACAAAAATAACATCTCTTTTTCTTTAAAGGGGCCTCCTGACTATATGAAATTAAATTAAATGATTTTTTTTTTTTTTTTTTTTTTTTTTTTTTTTTTTTTTTTTTTTTTTTTTTTTTTTTTTTATCCTGGGACTAAAGTCCCTTAAGAATAAAATACAAATACAGAATTAATGACCGGAAACAATGTGGTCATGGCTTTAAACAACAAATTACTAAACTAAAAAAGAAAAATAATTAAGGCTGTAATATAAGTACATATTTACTCTTCGAATGAAAATAAAAAACAGAAATAGCTACTTCATCAATGATAATTATATAATATAATCACAAAAAAATGGTATTTATAGCATCTACAGTTTGAGGTTGTTGTCTGTTTGACTGGGTAAGGAGAAGGTGGTTGAAAAGGAGCGATTTGAAGAAGGAAGCAGTTCTTACATGACGGATCTCAGGAGGGATAGAATTCCAAAGAGAGGTTGCTTTGGCTAGAAAGGACATGTCAAAGGCAGTAGTACGCTGAGGAGGAGGATAGAGGTCAGAAAGACGGGATCTGGTAGAACGGGACTGCATTGAAGAGTATGGAAGATATAGCTGGGACGATGAGTTCTGATTACCTGGTAGAGGAAGGAAGCTAGGAAATACTGGCATCTGTAACGAGGATAAAGCCACCTTAACTCGGCGTAATACTGGATTATATTGTGTGTCTCTGGTGATCCTGAATACAAATTGTATTACACAGCTCACAATAGGCTTGAGTTTTGTTTCGGGCTCAATTGAAGTCCGCTGTACACCTCACAACCCTAGTCAAAGTGGGGAAAGACAAGGGAAGAAACAAGGAGTTTACGAGTCAATACTCAATACCCAGTAATGGTGATGGAGGCGACGTAATTGCTTTAGAGTTACTATGGTACGCTGGGATCTTTGGGAGATGTGCGGTTTCCAAGAGAGAGTTTGATCAAATGTAATACCTAAGTTCTTGACGGATGAATTAAAAGAGATAGGAGTATTGTTTAGGAAAAGGTTGGGGGAGCTGGGAATGGATTTAAGGAGAGCGGGTGATGTAGGAGTATATATGTGTTAGATTTTTTTGTGTTTTTTACCTAATTATGATTGAGCTTTAGATCGAAGCTTCCTATGAAGTCTGGGATTTATTGATCTGATCATGTGGTCCCTTAACAAGGATGATCCCAGTTTCTTAATAAAATCAAAAAGGGCATAAAATAACACGATCACAACACATTTCTTTCAACAAATTAAAAAACACACTTTCAATAAATCCGAACAGTAATGGTGAGATGGAGTCTATATGACCCCAATATCAATGTCCTAATGCAATACCAGAAAAAAAGTGACTGAAAAAGGATGCTATATTACCATCATGTTGAGACAGGAAATATCAGGTTTTCACAGGCCGATCGGATCCGGACAGCGGGATTCACAATGGGGGGTGGGGTCCTGAAGACCCCACCTCACCAGTTAAAGGTTAAGTCAGTGTAAAAACTTTTGAGTAAAGGTAGAGTTGAAAATGTGTTCAATAATTACATCAAGTTTCAATGAAAAAAAACTAGTATTAGATTATATAATCTAACAATATAAATTATTATCTGCAATAATCACTTAAGTGTATGCCCTTTTCGTCTTTCTGCATTGCGTTTTACAGCTTAGTATATATGATAAATTTATTTTTTTCTAAAATGTTTAGCTTCCAATAGTATATTATATTATGTATATTACTATTTTAATGTTAGAATAATCGTTCTAATTACCCAAAAAAACATTTTTGGTCTTATCTGTAATAGTTAGTGATCAAATTCGTTCATCTTTTATTTACCCATTTTTTTTATTAATGCAATAATTTTTATATGTAAATTCAATACATCGCAATGCATTTAAGCCATTTTAGCTGTTCTGTCTTGATCTTGATTTGGATCTTTAACAATGTACCTGACATCGCTAAGGCTCGGAAACATCATTTTACGTCCATTCTAAAAGACGCCATAGCCATGACCGTCAGGTAGGCTCGAACACGCGACCATCTTCATAGGAGCCTGTTATGCTAGCCACTAAACCGCAGGTAACCCATGATGCGCCAGTCAATAACAATCATTATATTGCTCAGTCGATGAAGAAAGATTTTTAAAAAGAAAAATCATTAAGAATTACCTAATACACTAAAGCATAATAAGAGGTAATCTGTCGTATTGTGGCTACCTTACAGCCTTCTATGATCAAGATTGCGGCTTCAAACCCAAAAGATGTCCCTAATATTTTAAAGGGACTAAGAAATCCTTGATTATGCCTTTCTTCGAAGGGACGTAAAATGGTGGTCCCGATGCTCTGCGATGTCAGGTCAGATACTTGTTAAAAATTTCCCTATCCTAATTAAACGATAGTAGTATAAAATTGAGGTTAAATGAATAAGCAAATCGAAATGTTTAGAATCGAACAAACATTGGTCTATATTGCAATGTATTGAGGATACTGAGGGGAGTAAGGATTGGATAAGTATTATATCAATTTAATAAATATTGATAAGCCTATTTCGGCAAAAGTAAAAACAGCGTGTACCTGCCCCCCTAGGTAGATTCCCAATAGGCCCCCGCCATACCTCGGGAAACTTCCTAGACACCCAGCGGACGCCGACAAGAATGTTGAGGTTGGTCAAAAGATAAAAATAAGATCACAAAGGCTGTTCCGCCAACCGGAACACTTCCCATATCAGCCCCGCCCAAAGAGAAGAAGACACAAGAAGAGGAGAGGAACGTCGGGGCCAGGGGATCACTTGTAGCTGGGTGGCTAGCATAACAGCCTCCCATGCTAAAGGTCACGGGTTCAAACCCGCAGATGGTCCCAGGATTTTTTAATGGGAGTAAAAAATATTTAGTTACGCCGTCCTTCGGAGGGGACGTTAAAAGGTGGCCCCGAGCCTGTGCGATGTCAGGTACTCGTTAAAGATCCCTATCCTAATAAAACCTGGATAGGCAAAATTTAGGACTCCCACTGTAGCATCGTCTGATTAGCCATAGTAGCATAAAGTGAAGTTAAATAAATAAACAAACAACAACGTCGGGGTCAGCAGATAGCAGCTAGACGTTGAAGACCAGACGCCTGAGACGATTTCCACCTCCGCCAGCTGACTAAGTATTTTAAAGGTATTTCTCTGCATGTAACATTGTTTGGCAAGGTTAATTGTAATGCCCCTCAGTATTCTCAGGCATAGTTTAATTATATTGTATATGTGTTATGTTGTAATAAATAATAATATCATTTATTGAAACTTGTTTACTCCAATCTTCTCCTGAATGCCACCTACTGGGATCGGTAAACGCGATACCTTTAGAAAAGAAATCCAATGGTTTCATTAAATATAGTTTATATATTGATTAAATATATCAATTAATCTAGTTTTTGAAGGTACTGATGCCTTAGAAAAGCAACCGGTTAAAAACATAACAATTTATTATCCCCTTGAGAAAGATACGTACGTTTCTTTGCTTATATTGTGAGGTTTTTTCCAAAAATCGATTAAAAAAAAAAATTGACAAATCCTTCAGGCTAAAATATAGAATCAAATACCTTAAAATCCGGTAAGAATTTTGATATCTAGAAATCCTTCTTAACCAAAAATATTGTTCATATTCAATGGAACTTTTTCGAATAATCCATTTCTTCTCCATCACACGAGGGACTTGGTACAGAGACATATTTGAATAGAGAGTGATTCAAAGACGTGACACCACCTTATGATAATGCTCGGACACAGCTGTTTGACATATCGGAGGTGACAGAACGCCCGACAGATCTGGAGCGTAGTCCTGGGTAATGTATTGAGGCCGAGTTAGCATGAGGGGACGGACTGCGCCGATGTAGTCGTAGTCCAGGGTGTGGAGGTCGCTCATAAATCTGATTTGAGGGGGAAGGTTTTGCATAACGGTCAGTCTTATCGCAAATGTGAAATTCCTTTGGCATTTCAAACATTCGTCCAAACATCAAGGGTAGTGTTAGGAAAGTAATTTAGTTCTATTCTAGAAGAACGTGCTAATAAAAATATATAAAATAGTTAATCAGTATTTCATTGGCTAAAGAATATACAAATTATTACTTTCACTTAGTTATATGTGAAATATATAGAAAGGGAAAGGTTGGGGAAATTCCAGTTTACTGTCCGTAGATAACCTGAATTTAATACTTACTTATTTTTACTTACTGAATTTAATACTTTTAACAAGGTTTACAGATTAATTTATGAAGACTAAAATTTGGACCAGAACGTCACTACGCAATGAAATAAGTTTGCTTATATATGTAGGTTTTCTCCACTGCCCTCACTACTTACGCTAATAACAATTTTGAGTTAAAAGTAAGCAATGAGCTTGCTGATGAGCTCTGAGAACTGCAGTCACACCTAGCATCAATTAAAGAATGATATCTACAATAAAGGATCAAACTGTCATAAGAAATCCCAACAGATCATCTGTACCTTCGTCGCAAACCGTCAATATCTACCAGAATCCTGTAATAATAGTCCAATTTAACATGTTAAACAGATCTGCTATCTATGGCTGTTGCTTGACAAACTTGGAATCCTCACAAAAGCCTGAATTCGTTCTTCATTGAGCTATTTACACGCCCATTTAAATCCCCGCGATGCTATCAATTCAATTACACTGACAGGTTACAAGCTCCGCTATTCCGCGTTGTGCAACCTCCTGAATTCTTCAGTGGCTTCATCTCTGTTAGGACCAAATATTTTACGTAGAACTTTATTCTCGAAAACGTCATGGTGTTGTTCTTCAAAGTAATCGACCTCTGTTCTCATTCATATAAAACCGTTAAGAGAATTTTTTTTAAATTCTAACAATTAAGTAAAAAAAAGATTAAAAAAATTAAGCACATTTATATTATTTTTTAGTTTATTTTTTCGCTTGCACAACATGGCTTTTAGGCCCTTGGCCGCGCAGTTTAATAGAAAAATATGCTCGTATGTTTTTATGATACGTCATAGGCTAGGGTAATCGTTCCCTAAACTATTTTTGTGAGTGGACATCAGTTGGTTCACGGTTCTCACATAGACGAATAGAGGCTGTGACTAAATCTACATTAAATTACATGCTTGATGAAGTCCTCTTAGTACTGGGTTTCGAGCTCACGACCTTTGGCGAGGGAGAGTTGCGTGCTGTTTAAGCCACAGGGTCTTATGACAAGGTCTAATGTCAGGGTCGTTCATATGCCTGTTTTTTTTGTTTTTTTTTGTTTTTTTTTAGTAATAACAATTTTTATTGAGAAAATCTTACAATCTGTCCCAATTTGGACATTAATAGTATTGCTGAATGATATCAAACATACTACATTCATACAATATTTACACAACATAAAATTACAATAAAATATATACACAATAATGAATCAATACAAAAGTCAATAATTCACTTATATCTATATACACATACACACACTCATACATACATCACATTGAGTGGAGAATCTAGCCAGTGCTAGAACTCCAATATATTTACAAAAGGTCGCGGGGCCACTGCCGTTTCAACCTTCTAGGTGGGTTGTATGGATGAGTGGAGCTGGATAGGGATTGAGCTAAAGGATTAGGATGATGAATGAGGTTCTGGTGGAATTTGGAAAATTTGGATGGAATTAGGTCTGAAATAAATGGAACTTTAAGGTCGTGGTGCAAGGTATAATTGGAGACATAATAAGGAGCATTTACTATTGTACGAAGGACTTTGGATTGAAAGGATTGAATGCGTTTGATGTTAGAACGTTTAGCTGTCCCCCACAGTTCAAGTCCGTAGGTCCAGATGGGCTTCAGTATTGTCTTGTAGATTAATAATTTGTTTTCAACTGTAAGTTCAGATTTTCTGTTGAGTAGTCGGTATAACTGTCCGAATCGTCGGTTGAGTTCTTGTCTTTTAAGTCTTGTATGTGGGTTCCAAGTCAATCTTTTGTCTAACAGTAAGCCAAGATACCGGACTGTATCTGAGAGAGGAATCGGTAATGAGTTGAAATAAACTGGCGGACAGGATTTTCGTCTAAGAGTAAAGGTTATGTGTTTACATTTATCTTCGTTCACCTTTACACGCCAGTTATTACACCAGTGTTCGATAAGGAAAAGGTGTCTCTGAAGGTTTAAGGATGCTGTTTCAGGATTGGAACTGGATGATAGGATGGCGGTGTCGTCTGCAAAAGTTGCCAGAAAGGTATCAGGATGTGTAGGAATATCAGCAGTGTAAAGGATGTAGAGGATGGGTCCCAAGACGCTGCCTTGAGGAACACCGGCCTCAACGGGATAAAGGTTAGAAAATTCTTCACCACAGCGAACTCGGAAGGAACGGTTCGAGAGATAGGATCGGATAATGAGGTATAGGGACTGGGGTAAATGGGTTTTCAGCTTGAAGAGTAATCCAGTGTGCCATACCCGGTCAAAAGCTTGCGCAATGTCCAGAAACGCACCAGAACAATACTCTTTGCATTCAAGAGCTGAGGAAATATGGTCTACAACTCGGAGCCCCTATTGAACTGTGGAATGCTGAGGACGGAATCCAAACTGATGGGAAGGAAGATTTTGAGATTCTAATATGGGTAGGATACGTTTAAGAAGAAGCCTTTTGAAGTTTTTTGAGAGGATGGGAGTAGACTAATAGGCCTGTAGGATGAAGTGTTGTTGGAAGGTTTACCTGGTTTTAAAAAAAGGATGATGGTGGAATGTTTCCATAACAGTGGAAAATAGGTGGTGCGGAGGATGCAGTTGTAAATATAAGTAAGGAATATAATAGCTTTCTGCGGAAGTTGTCGGAGGATCTGGGGAGTAAGGAGATCGTGTCCAGGAGATTTACGGAGAGTCAGTTTTGGAGAAGATATTTGACCTCAGAGGGATTAATAGCTTTAGGAGGTAGGGAAAGTGGAATCGGTGACATAAGAAAGTCTTGCACTTTTGCGGTGTGATTGATGTGGGATTCCGGGTGAGGAGTGAATACTTTGGAGAGGTGTGTGGCGAATTCCTCGGCTTTATCTTCATCAGACGCAGCCCAGGAGTCATCACCACGTCGGAGAGGATGGGAAACATGATGGTATTTTAGGATCTTTTTCGTGACATTCCACAGGGAATTATCACGAGCTGATAGAGAGGAGAGGTAGGAATTAAAGGACTGGGAACGGAAGTTCGCCAACTCCCTCTTCAATTGTCTACAATAGAAGTTATAGGAGCGGCGATCTGTTGGGTGTCGGGTGCGCTGCCATAATGATCTTGCTCGGCGTTTGTTGTGGATAAGGTCTATAATAGGTTGTGGAAAATGATTTTGGTCTGGATTTATATTGGAGTGTTTAGGAGAGGAAGCAGTCCAGACAGCTTGTTGGATGGCGGTGGTAAAGGAATAGACGGAATTATCTAGGTCATCTTGGGTTTTGAGGGTTACTCTGAGGTCAATATTATCGGTCAGGATTTGGCGGAAAAGGTTCCAGTTGACAGGGCCTCGGATGAATGATGGTGGAATGGGTTTTGGAATTGGAGTGAGAGATACTTTTAGGATCAGTGGACTATGGTCTGAGGATAGTTCATCAAGGCGAGTTAAAGACAAGTTGAGAGAGCCTAATCCGCTGTGGATAAAGAAGTCGAGGATGTCAGGATTGCGGTTAGGATCGGTTGGCCAGTAGGTAGGGGAGTCAGGAGGCAGGATATTAAAATTTCGGGAGTTGAGTGCAGACAGCAAATTTCGTCCCCGAGAATTCGTGGTTCTGGAACCCCACTGCTGATGCTTGGCGTTTAAGTCTGCACCCAGAATGAAACGATTTCCTAAGGAATCCAGGAAGGATACAAATTCAGAATTGGAAATGGAATGTTTAGGAGGGCAATATGCAGATGTGAGGGTTACCGGAAAGGAAAAAGTCTTGATTACTATGGCTGTGGCTTGTAGGAAATCATAGGTGGGAAGTGGGAGTAAATGATGAGAGAGGGATTGGTGGACAATGATAGCAGAACCGGTATGGGCTTTACCGTCTGGGTGGTCAGTACGGTATGTCATGTATTGCGGTATTTTGAAGTACTGTTTAGTCGTTAGTCTTGTTTCAGTTATAAGTGCAACATCGATTGTTTTGTCTTGCAACAACGCTGTCAGTTCGTCAGTATGATTTCTAACACCATTCGCATTCCAAAGGAGAATGGATAAGGAGTTAGGTGAAGTCATTTAAGGATTTTTCAAGGCAGGGATTAGATTCGATACTAGATTTGTAAGGAGTGATATAAGCGGCATAACAAGAAATTTGATTTCGGAGATGAACGATGTCATTAGACTGGTAAGATCTGTGACGTTTGATGGTGGAGGGATATGAGAAATTTGATGTTGAGGAGTTTTTTGAAGATTAGGTAAACTTTGAGGGATAGATTCTTGTACAATAGATTGAAAATGTTGAGGAAAATGTTGTTCCGGCAGTGCCTCGACTTCATGATTCTGGTTACCACCTCCAAGCAAGTGGGCAAATGACACGTTAGAATTTACAAGTTTAGATGGTTCTCTTCTGCTTCTGGTTGGTACTGCTGTTTCATTCAGATCCTGAGGTTTTTGGTATCTGGTTCTGAGTTTCTTGTAGATTTCACATCCCTTGTAGTTAGCCGGGTGGTCCTTGAGGCACAGAGCACATACAGCGGGTGCTGATCTTGATCTTGTACATTCTTCTGTTTTATGCTGTTCACCGCATTTCACACAGCGTGGTATGTGATGGCAATAACTTTTGGTATGACCATATGCCTGACAGTTATGGCACTGGACTATTTCTTTCTTTGTGTAAGGTTTTTCAACTTTTACACGGGTATAGTACAGTCTGCTGAGGTCATATATTTTTTCGACTCCTGCTGATGGTTCTAAGTCCACGAAGAATAGAGGCAGTGGACTTTTATCTTTTAGAACGTTGGTGACTTGCCTCACTTGGAATCCTAATTCTGTCAGTTCTTCTTTGATTGCTTCAACGGGTGTTGAGGAATGTAGGTTTCTGATTACGACCCTTAATGCTCTCTCTTGGCGCAGCTGATAAGTATGAAAGTCAGCTTTGGTCTCAGTCAGATATTTTACAATCTTTCTGTAGGTTTCAGCAGTAGTCGGAGATATTTTAGTATCATTGGTTCTACTTATACAATAATAACTATTAGGATCTGTTACTTTGTTTAAATGCGCACACATCAGTTTAAAATTTTTAATATTTTTAACAAATATTGGTGGAGGTAGTGGTTCTCTGGGTATAGGAGAAGATTCCATGGTTTCTTTTTCATTTTGGAGGATCTGAAATGGATTCGGTGTAAAAAACGGAGATTCATCAGTTATTCCTTGTGATGATGTGCTGGGCTGTGGTTCAGATCCTAATGAGGTAGCTGACGCGGTCGCTGGTGGAATCATTTTTTTATTTTGTTCACGGCGGGGTCTCTGTTTTGTGGGAGACGAGTTAGAACCTGCAGATCTAGATCTTTTACTTGCGGACTTTGAGGACATGACTTGATGAAAATATCTCATTGATTAAGAAAATAATAATAATAAATAAATAATGAGATAAGAATTAAAGATATAAGAAAGATAAGTTAAAGAAAAGCAAGCCCGAGCTTGCCGAGCTAGCGGCGATCAGCTGATCAGTGACCCTCCTTTCACTTTTTCGTGATTTTACAAAGTAAATTATAACTTTGCTTACCGAAATTTCTCCAATATTCACTGCCGTAGTATTCCTGAGGTCTAGTGATGTTCTCCAGACTGAATTCAAGCGAATTCCTACTGAAAAAAGCAAAAATCTGAGAGACGATGTAACATATGACTGTTATCATCGAGCGCATCAGCTGATTCTCATGCCTGTTTTAACATATGAAATTGTACTTTGATTAACCACTATACCATCAAATTGCTTCTGCATTTAGTTTGTTTAAAAATACTTCGAAAAAGTCCTAATATCACCCTTAATTTGTTATTACATTCACTTACCTACATATGAAATATATAGTAAGGGAAAGAATTGCGATAGTGAAAATTTTCCAATTCCAGTTTTCAACGGAAATACACGTTTTAGGGTCCCCTGAATCCAGACGACCAAGTCCACTAAAAGTTCTGTGTGTGTTGGTGTGTGTGTGTGTCTGTGTGTCTGTGTGGTAAGTCTAGCGCAAAAACTAAAAGTCGTACGAAACTCAAATTTCATATTTAAAACAACTATTCGCCCGATATGTTACAACTTTTTCATCATAAGCAGCTAACTAGAAGCCACTTTATACCATGTATTTTGCACCTTTTTAGGATTTTCCAAAACTAGATTTTGATTTAACTCGCTATATGGATGTAAAATTTAATAGGCTTTAGTAAGATGTAGGTTTCATTCTGATTGAAATAGTCATGGCATTTTTCACGTTTTTACGAATTCCTCGAAATCGGTTGTAACGATTATAATTTAACTAACTATAAAGATGTAGAATTAAACCAGATTTCTTTCTCTGTCGGTTTAATTTCAAATAAAATAGTCTGACATGGCTTAAAAAAACAATTTTTAAAATTTATTCTTCTAAAATACCTTTAATTTTATTGATAACAAATAACTAAGAATAATAGTTAGGATTGATAAAAAATATGTTAATATGAAATAATTAGATAACCAACTCAAGAAGAAAACATACAAATATTTTTCCATGTTAATTATTTTACTCATTAATAGCAATATATGTAATATACAGTTGGAAACCTGAGGAATTATATATAATATATATATATATATATATATATATATATATATATATATATATATATATATATATATATATATATATAAATATATCAAATTCAAAAGGTAAGTAATGCTGAATGATAAAATAGGATATAAAGTTAAGTTATGGTTCTAGATAATAAGTTTTGTGGCCATATTTAATCTAAAATAAACGTTTCCACTGAAATTAATTACAAACTTGATTCCAAGAAGTGGAGTGAGTCGAGTGTTGAGTGCACTTATATTTTTATTTTTTGTAAATAACGAAAGTTTGTCAAACCCAAGTGGACATCGTGCCCTCCTAGCAGCCCGCCCGCTACCCTCCAAGCATATCGCTCGCTGTAAAGCATGTTATGGAATCCCTCCCGAAGGCCAGAACGGAGTTGCAACAGATGAGGCTGCTACTAATTGCCAGCAAGGACAGCGAGGAGAAAGGTTACAGTGGCCCAAGGGCATCCTAGCTATGTCACCTTTCCATAATGGCAGGTGTGTCTTCTCACAATAGTAATAGTAATATATCTCGCCTATATAGCTTAGAGTGTAGTTTCATGGGTTGAAGTGTAAGATCACAGTTTATTGAAGAGGTTCCTTACTTTTTAGATTTCTTAGTTAAACCACACGAATTCAAGGAAAATGATAATTGAGTAAAATATTACCACTTTTTTTTGGTGTAAAAATTTACCAAACAATCAAAGACCAGTGGCTCCCAACAAAACTTTTTCGCGGACCCTTTCATACTATAATTTTAAAGGCAAGGATCGCTCCCCTTTTTATACACGTATATTCAGTGGCTGTGTCTGTAACTGTGGCTATTTCCAAGTCCTTGTGAAGTAATTCGTTGGTTACATAAAACGGTTCATCCAGGCTTGTTCGTTAAACTTTGGATTCAAAACAGTGAATTTTTTGTTTGTGGCAGAGACCCATCGCTCTATCTCGTATGTCTGTAAGGGTTTGATGAGTACTTTGTTGGTAGTAATTCTAGTGTTCAAGGATAATTTTGATCGTTTGTCAGGTAGCCTGGATAATAGTACAAATCATTTGTTCAACTGTTTCTATTACGTCTATTTTGGATCCTCCATGTCAGTTTTTTGTCTAAGTACAGTCCCAGATATTGTACTTCTTCTGAAAAAAGTATATAAAATATATATTTCTGGACATTTAACAAGGTTGAGTGTGAAACCAAAAAGAAAAGAAATCTGATGTAGTAACACACGACATCCACAAAATTAATAATATAAATGTATATGCTCCTTTAATTATTTATTCGATTAGACCAATTCGAGATCACGATGGTAGACTATTTTTTTTTTTTTTTTTATACAAATGGTAGACTAATTTGAAGCACATTTCAATTTCTTATTCGCTCTCCTTTCTCAAGATGCCTGCACCTGTTCAGAAAACGGTTGTTTTCGTTCTTCCGTCCACTTCGTTCTCGTTCTTACCTTCTTGTCTTCAACTTGGAAACACCCTTTAATGACTTTTTCTCCAAATATTTTTCTGTTCGTTATTTTTACAATTTTGATTCCAGCTCGTTCAAGATCTTCTTTTACTTCCTTAACTCAGACTATAGCCGTTTTCATTTCAAACAGTTTGTGGACTATTTCTTAACCATCCTGTTTCCTTCCATCATCCAAACGGGCTCAAAAATATTTTAATCTTCTCTCTTTAATGATTCCATCCAACGGCTCATAGTTTCGGTAAATTTCTTTGTTGCTTCTTAGTATGTTTTGCCCTTCACTGTTCTTGGCTGGTCCCATAATTTTCCTTAATATATATATATAACGTATTTAATAAAAACAGCTGTTTTAATTAACATATGATTCTAAGCAATATATATTACAATTATTTCTAAATATACTATTAACAATATTATTTCAGATGTTGGAGAGAGGTGGCCTATAAATTTATAAATAATTCAAGATTGTCGTCAACAATGCTCTCAACATTACGACATTGAAGTTGCTACACGCCGGGCACCCACACCAACTCCTTTCACCAAACTCAATATTTAAATCCGATTGCATAGGTAAGCTATTCTCTAAGGCCTTGTTTGTGGTGGAAGCGATTTGCTTGGAGGGCAGAGGGTAGCCTAGCGGGTGAATGTAGAATGAATAGCTGAATAAGTATTAGGTTGGAAAATAAGTTCACTTACTTATTTATGAAATATATAGTAAGGGAAAGTATTGCGATCGTAAAAATTTTCAAATTCCAGTTTTTGATGGAAGTACAGTGTAAGGGTCTTCTGAGTCCAACTAACCAAGTCCCGAAAAAAAGGTCTGTGGTAAGACTAGCATGAAAATTATAAGTAGTACAAAACTAAAATTTCATATTTAAGACAACTATACGCCGGAAATGTTAGAGTAACTTTTTCATCTAAATCAGCTCACCAGAAGAGCCACATTATAGGATGCATTTTGCACCTTATGATTTTCTCAAAAATAGCTTTAACGATTTTGATTAAACTCGCTATACTGATGTAAAATTTAATGGGATTTAATATCATGAAGGTTTCATTCTGATTGAAATAGTCTGACAGGGCTAAAATGCCGATATCTAAAATTTTCTTCCTCTAAACTACCTTTAATTTTGTACATTCTAAAAGATTAACCATATCATTTTAATGACATTGACGAAGGGCGGCTAAATATTCAAGTTGAGCTAATTTGATGACCAACGAAAGTATAAAAGAGCAAAACTATTTTTGTATGTAATTTTTGATCTTTTGATAATAAGAACAGTAATGTAGACGTATAATATACCGATGGAAAGAGAAAGATTTTAGAAAAAAAATTATCTGATACACAGAATTGTAAAAGGTAAGATAAAGTGAAAATGGGGTATAAACTCATTATTGATTAGCAATTTAATATAGTTATATTTTTTAATCTAAATCATATGTTTCCAACGAAATAGAATACACGTTTTATTAAAATTGACCAAATATTTTTCAAATTGAATTATATTTAATAGTTTTTAAATTGATTTCATCAGTCAAGGTAAGTGAAAGTCGTGTGTAGCCCGCACCAGATTTTTTACCGATCAATTAAATAAAAACTTCAGATCCTTGTAAATATTTTATATCAATTATATATGACCTTCAAGATTTGATCCATTACATGTTGCAATCTTTCAGGTTATTTTTTATTCCGACCTCCCAGAACGGCCATTTTGAGCGCGGAGCGTCTTCCAAATCACAATTTCCCTTTCCGAACCCAGCAAACCACATACGGCTGGTAATTTCTCCCGCATATTGGAGCAGCGATGCAAGTAGCGATGAGAGATCTCAGCTCGCTGCAAAAACATGGAGTCCACTCAGCATAGCGCTTCAGCTTCGAACAGCGGGCCACGAGTTCAGAATGTTTCATTTTGTCGCAAGTTGAGAAAGTTGTTTATTTATTCAACGTCACTTTATGCTGCTAATCGGACGATGCTACAGTAGGTGTCATAAATTTTGCCTATCCAGGTTTAATTAGGATAGGGATCTTTAATGAGTACCTGACTTCGCACAGGCTCAGGACCACTTTTTAACGTCCCCTCCAAAGGACGGCATTACTAACGATGTTTTACTCCCATAAAATTTTCCTAGTGCTACCTTAGGGTTTGAACCCGGGACCATGGGCATAGGAGGCAGTCATGCTAACCACAATGATACAGATAAGATAGTACATGAAATATGAGCTATTAATCAGCGTCTTATTATTAATTCGCACGTATATGTGCTATTAGGAGAAATCATCTGTCTTATATAATGGGATGTAATTTCAAACACTTTGAATTTTGAGCACCGCAGAACGTTCTGTGGGGTTCTGCACCCTCGGAGTCCAGTAAATGCGCACGCGTATATGTGCACGCGAACTAAAAGTTGTCCGCGCACTTGAAGTATTCTCACGTGTCCCGATTGCAGGAGGAGTCCCTGGCATTGAGTCATAACGAGTAGGAGTGTTTCCAATCAGTCAGGAATTATAACAGTAACTAGATCATTTGTTGAGAATTCTCGAAATATTGCACAATTTTTTTTTTTATTAGTATGACTGTAGGAAGTTCTTCTTATTTATCCATATTATATCAAGCATAATCTTCTTCCATCATATCTTTATTATTACAATTAACTAGATAATTATTGTTATATATAAAACAATATTAAGGCCACTACTCATGTATGGTTGTGAAGTGTGGGTCGCAGCTTCCTCAACGAAAAGAAAAAAATTGCAAATATTTCAAAACAAAATATTAAGAACAGCCGTAGATGCTCCATGGTTTATTAGAAATAGTCAACTCCATCGTGAGCTACGAATTGAATACATGGAAGACTTCATCAAAAACTGCTTAAAAAAATACCACTTGCAGCTACCAGCAGTTAGAGGTGTAGTAGCCTACAACATAAGAATTCCAACTTCATCTTGTAGGCTCAAACCAAGACCCCTACAGGACATTCTGTTGTAAATATTATTATCTAGTTTTATGAACCTCATATTATTTTACTTTTTATTTTTTTTTTAACTTACTTTGATTTATTATTTCATGTTTTTTTTTTTATATTTTCTAATTTTTTAAATTTTGTTTAATTTATTTGTTTCTATTTTTTATTTGTTTAGGCTAAAATCGATTTCAATTTTATACTGTAAATTCTTGCACCAAACCTGGTATTAATTTTTTATATTCATTACTACTCTTTCTAAATAACACATTTCTGCAAAATGTTCCGTTTGTGTGTACGTGGTCAGTATATATATATATATGGTGCCATATGTGTTTTAACAAAGTTCAGTTTGACCATTTGAGGGTTAATTACTTTGGGATTGTGAGCTCGTTGTAACTAAATGTGCACTTAGCAAGAAGGTTTTATGTTATATGTCATTTGTAATGTATAGTTGCCACCGTACAGTATCTTTACAAGTTTTATTATTTCATTCAGTGAGCAAGTTTTAAAAAAAATATTACCTAGCAAATCGTACAAACGTTGTCAAGATAAACGAAATATTGTCATAAATCCATAAAATAACACTGTTCTTATTTCTAGTTTTAAATCGTTTCTTAAAAAACAGATTTTCCACTGTAAACTAAATGGGACTTCTTTCGAAACTAAATTTAACTTTTTACATACACTTTTAATAGTTCATTTTAATAAATAAATAGTTTATGGATCACATAAAGAAGGAGCATTATATGAACTATATGTACTATGCATATTTTGTAGTTAGCATATGCGTATGCGGTAGCACTGGATTTCTCATCATCCATAACTCAGCATCAGTAGTTTATTTAGCATGTTGAAGAGGATTATTAGAAACAATAACGAATGGTCACTATTAAATATCGGGGTTACCTGTAGCAGTGTGGCTACCATAACAGCCTTCCATGCCAAAGGCCACGGTTTCAAACCCTCAGGTTGTCCTAGAATTTTTTAATGGGAGTAAAAAATCCTTAGTTATGCCGTCCTTCGGAGACAATGTAAAAAGGTGGTCCCGAGCCTGTGCGATGTCAGGTATTCGTTAAAGATCCCTATCCTAATAAAATCTGGATAGGCAGAATTTAGGACTCCCACTGTAGTATCGTCCGACTAGCCACATTGGCATTAGTTGAAGATAAATAGATAAACAAACAAAGGTAATAATAATTAAGCGTTATAAAACAAACGTAATATTTTGTTGCCAAGAGTTGCACTTTTTGTTAAGATGAACTCCTAATACTAAAGTGGTAAACTCTTTAAATGTAAATGACACCACATTTAAATTTGCGATATATAATAGAGATAATATGATATAGAGATTAAAACCCAAACACTCAATGCACACCTGTTCGAAGGTTCACTTTCTTTGGTGAGCGCTTTCAAAGCTGGTCTCATCCGCGCCATTCTCCAATATTTCGTTGGGGACAGTCGTGCACCGCTGTGGGTGGACCAACATACACAAGTCTCTTACAGCGGTCTCCTTTCTCTCGAACGAAGTCGTAAAACCAGCCGAGGTCACCACTGACCCCAAAACCTTCTTCCAGACTCGGACAGGTATAAGAGATAGCTCCCTTCGATAGCTCACAATACCTTGTCGACCTTGCAGTGCAGGTAACTAGGTCTCAGGTGAATGAGGTGGAGGAAAAAACAACAAAAACAATATTCTCTGGAAACTTTCGATTGTGTCAACTCTCTCTGTTTCTTTTGTACCTGTAACGAGTGTCAGTACACGTGCAATAAATTTTGCACCATACCTTTAGGTTGGGACACTTAAAGCGTTTAGTGAAAGTTATTTCCCTTTTTACCGCACTTGACAGGTTGGCAGCGAAAATAAACAAACATTATCCACCCAAAGTAACTGCAAATAATTGAAGACTTGAAACAAATGCTCTATTATACTTTCACTTACTATATATAGTAAGGAAAAGTATTGCGATCGTGAAAATTTTCGAATTCCTGTTTTCAACGGAAATACTCGTTTGAGGATCCCCTATGTCCAAATAACTAAGTCCCTCAAAAAGGTCTGTATGTTTGTTTGTGTGTGTGTGGTAACACCTGGGCGGAAAAGAAAAGCCATATGAAACTGAAATTTCATATTTAGGATTACTATACGACCAATTTTCGAATTCTAGTTTTAATAAATACACGATATAGGATACATGAGTCCAAATAACCAAGTCCCACAAAAAGGTTTGTGTCCGTGTGTGTTTGTGGTAAACCTTGCTCGAAAACAATAACTTGTATGAAACTCAAATTTCATATTTTTAGAGCGCCTATGCCTGAGATGTTACAGCAACTTTTTCATCATAATCAGCTATTTTAAATTTCCTTCTTTAAAAGTACCTTTAATTTTGTAGATTTCGAAAAATTGGCACATTTCAAGGATTAATAAATAACGGCTAAATATGCAATTTGAGCGAATTTGTTGCACAACTAAAGTAATAAAGTGCAAACATATATTTTATGCAATTTTTGTGTTTTTAAACACAAGAATAGAAATAAAGATGTATAATATACTAGCTGAAATATTATTATCTAATACGCCGAATTTTAAAAGTTAACTTAGACTGATGAAAAGTCCATGAAACTAACTGATTGATAGATAAAAATATAATATATTAGTTTTATATTCAAGTTGGCAAATCTACCTCCGATACTCTTCCCATTTCGGTGGGTCTTACCCAAGGCTCTTGCTTATCTCCAATTCTATTTAATTTGTTCATTTCCGACCTACCGACCAACCCATTTGTGACGAGGTCCTTATACGCTGATGACACTGCATTGTATACTTCATCATATCGCATTGATACTGTAGTAAATCGCTTGCAACAATACTTTAAACAATTTAACAAATATTGCAACAAATGGAAATTGAAAATTAATCCCACCAAATCTGAAGCAATCCTGTTCACTTAACTTCGCTCAAAAATAAACCACCAAATTAAGTTAAATTCAGCTCTCATCCCATGGTCAAAATCTTTACAGTACTTAGGCCTTACTTTAGAAAAATCACTTACTTTCATAGACCACATCAACAGAAAAATTGATTAAGCGAAAAAAATAATATACAAAATGTTTCCTTACTTTAATAGAAAATTCCGTTTGAATCCTCAAAACAAATTAACAATATATAAATCTGTGATCCGCCCGTTAATCACATACGCCTCTCCAGTCTGGAGCTCATCCTGCCCAACTAATTTCCAAAAACTCAAGAGAATTCAAAACTTGCCAATACGGATAATTAAAAATTTTTCCCGATACACTAAAATATCATCAATACTCCAAGACTTGCAGCTTCCTACAATCAATCAACTTGTCCATTCACAAATAGCTTCTTACTTCAGTAAAACTCCAGTCTCCAAAAACCCATTAATAAAGGAAATCGGTAATTACAATAAATTTTCACTAAAACGATATACCCATAAGAGAACAAAACATGTATTATTTAATTAACTTACCTTCTTATGTTATAAATTTCTTAATTTTATAATTTTCATTCATATTATGTATTTTCTATTAATTTTTGTATTTTCAATTATTTCATGTATTTTCGATTATTTCATGTATTTTCAATTATTTTATGTATTTTCAATTATTTTTTGTATCTTCAAATATTTTATGTATTCTCAATTATTTTATGTGTAGTTTTTATGCGTAGGGTTTTTGTATAATTTTTCCTACAATCCCAATGTAACCTCAATTTTATTTCACCATATGTTTGTTATTTAAGCTTAAGTACTATAATCACAAAAAAACAAAAAAATTTTCTGATTGTAAGGATGACTCATCCAAAATCATTGTTAACATTTTGTCAAAATGTAAATATGCGAATAAAGTTTATTTATTTATTTTTTATCTAATATATTATTTAATAAAACACATGTTTTTATAGCAATTCAATAAAATTAATTCTTTAACAATTTATTTTTATCTCTAAATGTACCTAAACATTCTTAAATAGATTTTAACAACGGAGTTAAGTGAAAGTTGTGTGTTTCGCGCATCGGATTTTTTTCTTTTTTTTTTTTGTTAAACATTTTCTCCATTCGCTGACGTAATCATGGAATATTATTTTGTGTAGGTTACCTATTACTAATTCTGTTTAGCTGTTTAAAATTTTAATAATTCTAAATATATCGACCGACTATTATATTTGTGTACGTTTTTTACAGATCCTTCTGAGCGCAAGAAACTTGGTATTTGTATTAAAACAAAGTTCTGTTTTTTCGATTTGTGGTATGAGAAGTTTTGAAACAAAACAAATACACTACGCAAGCCCTGGCAGGTTTTTTGTTTGGGGCAGACCTAATAAAGGCCAATTTCGGAAAGAAATATTTAAACTGCTGCGACAAATTTATATGTTTTGGAAAGGTATAATATGTTTTGTTTTTTTTTCTTCTGGATATACTGACTCTGTTGTGAACATAAAGGTTATAGAATCGCCTTTCCCTGCCCACTCCCTCGGGAATAGAAAGGCCTGTCCTTGGGCGCGATCTGATCCAAATCTTAATTAGTTGTCAGCAATGGCATCTCCACAGCTTAGCGATTTGCTTCGAGGGTAGAGGGTAGAAGGTAGGCGGGTACAGGAGGTTCCTCAATATGTTCGTGACTATTTAGATTTTTTTATTTTATTTTCGTTTGAGGTGGTATGCCCATGTCATTTTACTTTGACAATTAAATAATGTATTGTACTGTATATATAATGTACTGTGTTGGAAACTAGGATTGGTATATTATTAAAAAGACCTGAGAGGAAGAGCCTCAAACGATAAAGAAAATAACTGAATCAAGTACATGAACATCTTTCAAGATTACTAGACAAACGTTCAAAATTAACATTGACAAAGAAATTAGCTATTTATAAAGTACTGATAAAACCTATTTGGACTTATGACATCGAGCTATGGGGAACAGCAAAACAATAAAACATGAAAATTATCCAATCATTTCAATCAAAGTTACTTGGGAAAATTGTAAATGCCCCTTTTTAATTTTCAAATTCCAGTTTTCAACGGAAATACACGTTTCAGGGTCCCCTGAGTCCAAATAATCAAGTCCCGCAAAAAGGTTTGTGTGTCGTGTGTGTTTTAACTCTAGCGCAAAACGAAAAGTCGTACGGAACTGATAATTCATATTAAAGACTACTATACGCCGAGATGTTACAACAACTTTTTCATAAAATCAGCTGATCCGGAAGTCCTACTTTATCCTATGCATTTAGCACATTTTTACGATTTTCTCAAAAACGGCTCTAACGATTTTAATTAAACTCCCTATATCGATGTAAAATTTAATGAGCTATAATATCATGTAGGTTTTATTCTGATTGAAATAGTCTGATGGGGCTTAAATGCAGATATTTTAAATTTTCTTCCTTTAAAGTATTTTGTAGATTTAAAATAAAATAGACACATCCTCTTATTAGAATTGATAAATAACTCTTAAATATGCAAGCTAAGCAAATTTGATTCACAACTAATGGAGAAAAGATCTAAAATAATTCTTAATGCAATTCTTTCACCGCTTAGCCTCTAGACGGCGCTGTCATCGCTGTCGCTGTAGCCGATGCTTTTTGAGGGACAGTTCCGATTTTTCAAAATTTGTCCCGCGTCCCGCGACGTTTTTCAGAGATCCCGAGTTTTACAATTAAGTTAAATTCTATATTTATGAAAACCATTGTTTTGCGTTTGAGAATCCTTCAATTTGTTTTGCGTTTTAAGAATCCCAAGGGCTACGACGACTAACATATTGCTTTTGCTACTCAGTTAAATTTTATTTGTCTCTCAGATGATACACTTCGTGTTCGTACTGCATTCTAGCAAGCTAATTAAACAAATAAATATTACAAATCTGCTACTTACCATAGAAAATTAAAGCAAGTAATTAATGTTTTATAAATACATAAATTGTCCTAAACTCAGCTTAAAATAATCGTAGTCTAAATATAATGATCACAAAAATTATATCACCGACCTTAACTTTAAAAGAAATTTTAGAAAGAAATATACGAATAAAATTTTGCCAATATTTAAAGTCAACCAAACTAATTTCGTTATAAACAACAATAAAATATGTTCTTGTAATATATGTTTAATGCAAATTAATTTTTAAAATTTTACCGTTGTGAAACGAATATTTGTACTGTATGTATTTACAACATTTTAGTATTTTTTTTTAAATTCTCTTAGACATATAATATTCAAATTTACTAAAGAACACTTAGATAATCACAAATTAATTTAAAATTGAATTTATCTTTAAGATTCAAAACTATAATTATAAGCTTTTCTACAGTAAATCAGTGTGTGTGTATGTGTGTGGTAAGTCCAGCGCGAAAACGAAAAGATGCACGAAGCTGAAATTTCATATTTAAGAGATCCACATGCCCGAGATGTTACCAGCAACTTTTTCATGAACAACGGTTGTCCGGTGCTATTTATACTATGCATTTGATACCACGAATTTGATAACTTATCTAGGAGTAAAGAGCAAAAATATTTTTTCCTGTATTTTTGATAATATAAAAGTATAATAAACCATTGGGAAAAGAAATATTGTGCAAATTCTGGAAAAAGCGCAACACACGACTTTCACTTACCTACATTATTTATATCAAATTAAGAATTTTTAAACAAATTTAAAAACGAAATAAATTGTTAAAGAATTATTTAAATTAGATTTTAATAGACACATGTGTTTTATTAAATAATCTATTATATTATTATCTACGACAATCAGTTTTTTTGCTCCGGCCAGGGGGTAAGGGTGGAGGATAAATGCTGAAATAAAAGCCCCACACCTCACCGAGTCTCGAACTCGTAATTGTTTGGTTTTTAAATTATTTTGTCCTCTGTGTTGCCAGGCAACGCGCGTTTAACACGTTCACTCCGGAGCGTACCACCGGTAGACCGCACTAATTTGTCCCATGGGGCGGCGCTTGCCACCGGTGGCCCGCGCTCGTCTGTCTTATTGGACGCTGTGTACTGCAGGTATTTCCATATCCATGTTATCTATTATTTATAAGGGCTAAATAAAAAAAATAAAATATTTTAACAGCCTGTCGAGTTATTCTTACTGGCAGAAATCTGAGCTTAGGATTCATCCTAAAACAGCACGAAACAGACAAATTCCACAAATTAGCACTAGCTAGACTGTTAGCAAACGTACAACTCGTATACAGGTCTGAATAGGCAACAATCGATGAAACGTGGCATAAATTCGAGCGCCAGCCCACAGAGCAGACGTTGAAAACGGCGCCGGCGTGAACGTGTTAAAGCAACGTGCGCTAACCCGCTCAGCCACCCCGCCCCCATACGACAATCAGTTTGTTTTATCGGCTTTTCATTACACTCCGTTAACTTTTACAATAGTATGTATAAGATAATATTTTTTCTAACATCTTCAGCATTCCAACGGTATATTATACAAGTATATTACTAGTCTCAAGTTCAAAAAATAAATATTGCATTAAAAAAATATTTTTGCAGTTATCTCCTTTAGTTGGATATCGAATTTGTCCAACTTATATATTTACCTGTTTTTTAGCAAGGCTAATAAGATGATATGGCCAATTTCATAAAATCTACCAAATTAAAGGTACTTTAGAGGGAGAAATTTAAAAATATCGGCATTTAAATCCTACCAGACTATTTCAATCAGAATGAAATCTACATTATATTTAAGCCCACCCAATTTTACACAATATAATCGTATACACAAAGTTGTAAAAGGTAACGAAGAGTGACGAATATGGAATAAACTTATCACAGATTATTATACGTAACAATTTAATACTCTTATTTAATCTAAATCATATGTTTCCAAAGAAACTGTAAACATTTTATTTAAATTACTTAAAAAGATTTTCCATTTTAAGTTTATTTAATAGTTCTTAAATTGACTTTAACAGCCGAGGTATGTAAATGTTGAGTGTCGCCCGCACCAGATTTTTTTTTGTTACATGCCAAGACTTTTGAGGATTTTTTATTAAGGACAATAACAATAACAATCTTCCAATAGCATATCGCGGACCCTCTGGACATCGCCTGTGGAACACTGGTTATAAAACACTGCGTTAGGTTTTCAGCTATTGGAGAGGTTTCTTACTGTTCAGGTTTCTTAACAAAAATTCAACAGGAATTATTATTGAGTGAAAATTCCTAACTTCTTTTAGATGATAATGATAGTGTAATATTTGCCCTCTAAGCGCCTCCTACCCTCTACCCTCCAAGCCAATCGCGCCCAGCTCAAGCAAGGCCTCACACCCGCAGGCCTCCTCTAAACCAATGCTTTCCAATGTCCTTGCTTCCCTGCTAACTTTCACCTGAGCCATTGTAATAAATATCCAAGGTGAGGATATCACATCTTACAGAGGCCCAGAGCCTGACCCAGTTCCAGCCAATTAGCTGTCTCCTTTTATCCCTTCTAGCCAATCAGGTGTCTCATTTTATCCCTTCTAGGCCAATTATATATAGCCTAACACATTTCCATGGCCAGTACCGATATAGATAGCCGAAATTTGAATATCTGAGACTTTCACTTATGAATACTCATTTACTAAAATCGCTGTATAAGGGACAGCCATTATGACTGTTTTTACTTTCACTTACCTCTAGAGGAATTGTGCATAAAGGTAAAGTATTACATAAGAATGTAAGTATATTAAGTAAGAATCCAAGTTTACAACTGTAATACACGTCTTGAAGTATCCTAAACCCAAATGAGCTAGCATAATAAATTAGCCTGTGAAGGTGTGGGTCTTTTTTAAGTAAGTACATTGCCTCTTTGACACTATCAATATTTAAAATTTTGTGTATTAAAAGTTCTAATATTTTCTTCTTTTTTTTTTTAGCTCATATATATTCGTACTGTTTCTAGGCCAACGGCCGTGCAATTCGGTGATGAGGCCTTCCCTAATTTTTTTAGGGTATCCACATATTAAGAGGCTGGGGTCTACCCCAGGAAGGTCTACTTACCCTAAGGTGCTCCCCGGTTGAATTAACAGAATGAATAATATTCTGGCATAGCCGGTATTCGACCCAGGATCCGAAGAAAAGTAGGCCAGTGCTCTATCCACTATAGCACTCCGCTCTCTAAAATGTTAGTATAAATTCACGATATATTATTCAGGAAAGATCATACACCAGAACTCACCCTACGGTTGTAAGTATTAAGGAAATGACTGCAAATAAAATCATCGTCCGAGTAGCCACAGTACCACAGAGGTGACATTAAATGAATAAACAGAACGATATATTGAGTAACGATATTAAATTATTGTACAGACTAAACCTAACTCTCTTTGATTCATAGCCACCAAAAGGAAAATTGACTACTTTGACTCGGAGAACTTTAAAAGGTCCATTTCCATTGAAAACTCGGTTTGGAAAATTGTATGTCCTTATTCATAACGAAGCTCACCACAGGAGAAAGGACTTATTCATCATATTAATAATGGAGTGCGTAATAAAGGAATAAACGAGTGCGTATTGCGTTGAGGAGTGGGTTCAAATAGAGGCAGAGTGGCCGCGTACAATATTATAGGGACCATTAGTGTACGGAGGGTGGTCCATTGTGTTCTTGCTAGGGGATCTACACAAAGCTCTGTCAACGTACTTCATCGGCTTTCTATCAACTGCTCTTTCGTATTTATAACACACATACAACACACACACACACACACACACACACACACACACACACATATATATATATATATATACCTAGTACAACCGTAAATAAGTGAAAATGGAATTTTAAAAAAATCTTTATTCTGGGACCAAGTCCCCCTACAAACTGCCTATAGTTCAGTTATTTTTAAGTAAAAAACAACAAATTTAATACATCTACATATCTTTGCATACTTATATAAACTTGGAGCAGGCACTTAAATATACACATATTTATACTACAGATACCTGTATTTACAATGGAACGGAAGATTGAGATTCAAGTAGGTAATGGAATAGTTGATGTTTGGAAGAAGAGAGAGACGGTTTTACGGATAGAGATAGGCAAGAAATTCCAAAATAATGAGGAGCGAACGAGAAAGGATGCAGTTCTATGTGATGGGGTATAAATATTGATTGATTGGGTTCTAGTATTTAACGAATGGATATCAGAGCGGAGGGTGAGGAGCTCAGTTTTATAGGAAGGTTTTTTATGGTTTGGAATGGTTAAGAACTATGGAAATATTGCCAGCGAACATAAGGATAAAGCCACTTTAACTCAGTATAATACCCAGAAATATGGTCACGTCTACGGGCTCCAAAAATAAATCTTATAAAACAATGCATTAGACATTTCAATTCTGTTCGCAAGTCAGCGGTAAGTCCCACGTACACCAGGCAACCGTAATCAAAATTTGGGATGATAACGAAGGAAACAAGTAGCTGACAGGTTTTGAAAGGTAAGGATTCACGGAATCTATAGAGCTGTTTGAGTAGGGAAACGGATTTTCGTGATAATTCAGATACATGGTTATTCCAGGACAGGTTTTTATTGAAAGTGACTCCAAGGTATTTAACAGTTTTTTGGAATCGGATAGAGCCTTTATTAAGAAAGGGTAACGGGTAGTATGGAAGTGAATTCAAGGTTGGTTCGGAACCGATAAGGATTGCTTTAGTCACTAACAAATTTCATCCATAACATTTTGAACTTTCTGGGATGCCTCAATGAGATTAGAAGGGTGGAAAGAGAAGTAAATTCGTAGATCATCGGCGTAAAGATGGCATCGGGGATGATAAATGGAATCTGGTAGATAATTAATATAAATGGAGAAAAGAAAATATAAATATTGTTACAAAAGTGGAAATATCCTTTGGTATTCAGATAATGCTCACCTCTATCAGATCATCTTCTTTTCATGTCAGGATAATAACCGCAATTAGTTGTATTTTTCTTTCGCTCAGTTAACATGGAGTGAGATGATAAAGAAAACCGCCTCACACAAAGTTGAAAAATGTAGGATAGAGTTTTGCAACACTTCGAAAGCTTTGGGTATCAGCCGTATGTTCCTGTACTACAATATCTGTATGTGAGAGACCTTGGCCGGGACGTCCCCTCACTGTGAGAACGGCAAATCCAGTGCGAGCAATGGCTGCTGAAATCAAAAGAAATCCCTTTCGAAAACAACAAATAATGTCTCGAGAAATGGGAATCTTTGTGAGATCCCTGTCTCGCATAGTGAAAGTAACCTTAGGATAGGTGCATTTCGAAGAATGACAGGACAGAGGAGAGCTTCTTGGCCGTTATTCCTATTGTTTTCAGCTAAAGATTTTTTTTTTTAGCGATGAGAAAATGTTTACTATCCAAGAAACATTTAATCGCTAATTTCACCGTGTGTACACAACAAGCTCTAAAGAAGCTCCATTAAAATAGTAGAAAAATATCACCACCCTTTCTCAGTGATGGTTTGGTGAGGGGCTTGCTTTAATACCACCACAAAACATTATGTTTGTAATTTAACGCACAAAACTCGCAGGGCAATATTTTAGAACCTGTAACCTCTAAATGATACTCTGTTTGCTGAAAGCCATTCGATTTTCCAGCAGGTTTCCGCACCAGCTCAACTGTCAACCCAGCAGTGGCTGCAAAATAACATTCCAGCTTTCATCTTTGGCTCTGATTGGCCCTCAGAAAACCCTGATCTCAACCCACAGGAAAGCCACAAACAATCCCTAGTTGGAGCAGTTGAGCGCTTTCAAAACGTGCAGAGTGCTGCTACTGACTAGGGGAAACGGAAATTAAATGCCTGTCAAAACAAAAGAGGGCATTTTGAATAACTTGTTGGTTTTTTGTTTTGTTTTACTCTTTATAGAAACACACTCTATTTTCTAATAAAGTTTTTTTTTTTTTAAATAACTTTGCTGTTGAAATAAATATATATTTCCTTATAACAATATTATTGGCAGGACTAGGTATAATTTGAACTAATTCGATATCCATTCAAAGCAAATTTAAGTTATAACAAATGTATAATCAGCAAACGTAAGCAGTTTGTTTTATTGAGATGTGTTCAAAGAAAACTTAAAACCTTGCATTATTTTTGCAACTCCTCTGCGATATACCTGCATCGTTTTTAGGATTATTCATATGGGTATTATTCATATTATAGGAAGTTCATGTGGGTGTATCGTTGACGAGTCAGCGTCCAATAATACTTAATAAATAATATATTACACTATGATATTGTTAGATAGAACGACAATACTAAAGATGAAGTCATAACAATGGATCGACACACTGACACACATTCTCAATGGCTCATTATGCCGTAAGAAAATGTCCTAACCACTTTCCCCATTTTCTATTCACTTTTCAATTAAATATTTCTTAATCGATTTTTAAATTGGTCAACCGTTTTAAACAAAGGACTTTTAAAATAGTGAATAATTGATAAATGTCGATCTTTCGTGATATCATGTTCACTATTTTAGAAATAGGTCTTTCGAATTGCATTTGATATAAACAGCATTTAGAATGTTAGGAAATCAATTCAATTTAAAAATATCTGGTTGCCGCAACACATGACTTTCACTTATCTCATTCAAATAACCTTAAAGCTGATATATTGTTTCCATGAAAGCGTTTATAATGATGAATTAAATTAAACAACAAAACAAACAATTATCTACAAAAATAAATTAGCTTTATGCACCTATTGACACTTAGCATTACCTTCTATAAATATTTATGTAATTCAACAAAATTCACGTTGAGTGGCTGAGTAGCTAGTCTCTCTTGCTAAAGGTTGTGAGTTCGAGTCCCAGTAACGGCGGGACTTTTATAAGGATGTTATTAAATGGGGATTCACTCACAGCCTCTCCTCCGGGAATGTGAGACCCGTCAGCCAAATGGTGGCCACTCACAAAATAAGGAGTAGGGAGTGATGACCCTACACTACAAAATGTACCGAGAAACGTGAGTGTAATCTCTAGATATGGGAGCTCGTGGTAGGATTCTTGACACCGATGTTCTGCGGGCTTTGGTAGAAGAAAACCCCAGATCCACAGTACGACAACTTGTGTTAGCTACATTACGATAGTAGTTCTTGGCAGTGATTCGACAAAAGAGAAGCAGCACGACCTTTTACAAATCCCCAACTAATAAAAAAAAAAATCATAGGAAGGGCATCATTTGATTAGATACATTACAGCTTAAATCCTCAAGAAACCATCAATGTCGATACCTATTTTAACCAGATTAATGCAATGCAATAATGACGCCGCCTTTAGTTAATCGGAACGTGTCCATTTTGTTCTATGACAACGCCTGGATAAATTTATCACGTCCGGATGTCACGAAAACTGTTGGAGCTCGCATATGAAACTCTGCCAAATTCACCCTACTCAACGGGCCTCTCGCCTACAGGTTACCTTTTGTTTTATGACACCTGTGCCCCTACTTATTCGACAAAATTTTTTAATTTTATTAGTAAGAATTTTAATATATTAAGTCCTATATACATTTTTCCACCAATACGCTATTATATGCCTAATTTGCATAACTTTTATTTATTGCTTGGGTTCTTACTATAATCTAAAAAAAAACCTCATAATGAAATACCATCTTATATAACTGTTTATACTGGAACTGTCAACTCGGGCATTAATCCCCACCATCACACCCAGCTCCGAGACAACTCGTATAGCCTACATTTTCCAAAGCCTCCAACTCATTATAAAAAAAGTTATGGTCACTATCAGGAGGGCTTTATTAGGTTTAATACAGATTCTTAAATCCTGTATAAACTATCTTTACCAATTCCTATTGTAACTATATTAATGCAATGCATTAGAAATCGGCAAAAACGCCATTTTAAGTCATTCGGAAGGTGCTCATTTTGTAGTATAACAACGCTCAACGTGTTAAATGCCTCACGTGTGACGTCACAAAAACGGTTTGAGCTTGAATATGAAACTGTGCCATATCCGCCCTACTCTCCAGTCCTTTCTCTTACGGATTATTATTTTTCTTAAACACCTAAACCACTACTTACTTGACATAAAAAGTAGTGGTGAAGAAAAAAACCCTCTATAACATAACTTCTCCCCCTAAAAAAAAAAAAACGATCCTGGATCAGCCACTGACAGTTCCATCAGGACACTACTTTCAAATACACTACTTCCTCTTCACATGTTGTACAAGGCTAAATATCTCACGATTGAAAATAAAACATTTCCTTCATGGAGTACATCGATCTCCTCTCTTAATAAGGCGAGGAAATATAAATTCTTGAAGAAAACTACGCAGAAAATTATACGATCCCGTGAATTAGAGGTGTTCTGAAAGCTACTAATGATCCAAACCAGGAAACCACAATGTTCAATGCCGACATTTGAGAAAGTTCTTTCTACCGTTTTAAAATGCTGAGGTCAACCAGGGTATTAATACCTGATAATAGCTAAGCTACTTCTGGAATAGTTTGAAATTACCATCTCAAAGCATTTTGAT
This sequence comes from Piezodorus guildinii, assembly GCA_023052935.1. Classification (NCBI taxonomy): domain Eukaryota; kingdom Metazoa; phylum Arthropoda; class Insecta; order Hemiptera; family Pentatomidae; genus Piezodorus; species Piezodorus guildinii. The sequence goes on from CM041294.1 coordinate 93,608,434, forward strand.
TATTATGTAAGCAGTGTGGTATATAATTGCTTATTTATATTACTACTTTATTTTAGTCATATTTTTACTATTCCATCAAAAAAGGCTTGAGCCTTAAACTAGTTTATACTGTAAAGGCCGCGAAACACGGTGCGAGAAGAAGTATGTGAAAATTCGTGAAAGTAGCGGGAGAGGGTGAGCTATAATTTTAAATAAAATAAATTCAGATTATAACATCAAATATTACTTTTTTAAAAATTCTATAATATTTTTAAAATCTAGTTTTTGCAACACACGACCTTCTCTTACCCCCGTTGTTGAAATCAATTTTGAAATACCGTTAGAGATAAAACATGTAGGTATGTGAAAGTAAAAATGTAAAGGAATTAATTAAATGGAATTTCGATAGAAACCCGTGTTCTATTAAATGATCTATTTTATTATTATCTACAAAAAGCAGTTATTTTTATCGGCTTTTCATCACTCTCTAACAACCTTTACAATTCCTTGTATTATATAATATATTTTTCTAAATTCTTTAGCTTTCCAACGGTATATTATACATCTTTATTACTACGCTAATGTTTTGTAAAAAAATTATTATTGCTCTTTGCTTCGTTAGTTGGTTACCAAAATCGTTCAATATGTTCCTTCTTAATATCAAACAGCCAAAAATTATAATAAAAAAATATGTTAGCTCTTTTATTCTTTAGTTGTTAATCAAATTCGTTCAACTGGTATATTTAGGGAATTTTTACCAATGCTAACAAGATGGATATTATTTTTTAAATCTACAAAATCAAAAATACTTTAGAGGAAGAAAATTTAAAATATATGCGTTTAAGCCCTGTCAGACTATTTCAATCACAATGAAACCTACAAGATATTAAAGCCCAGTAAATTTTACATCGATATAGCAAGTTTGATCAAAATCGTTAGAGAAGTTTTTGAGAAATTCGTAAAAAGGTGCAAAACACATCGTATAAAGTGGCTCTTCTGGTTAGCTGATTTTTATTAAAACGTTCCTGTAACACCATGGGCGTCAAGTCGTCATACATCTGAAATTTCACTTTCCGACGAAAACTGGAATTCGAAAATTTACACGATCGCAATACTTTCCCTTACTATATATTTCATATATATAGGGAAAGGGAAGTAATAATGTATTTATAAAAGAGTGGTTATTGAGAAGCAGTTTTCGCAATAGTTATTTTTCATTTTATATTAGGAAAATGTTCTGCAATATAGAAATGGGCTATGTTGGTCATTAATATACCCTAATAATATATTTGTATTAATTATTTATCTATCTGGTTTAAGGAGTCTGCATTTCAGTTAATACTTTGATCGCTAGGTTTTAAATTTTCTTATCTTGTTGTGGTGCAATATTAAATAGAATATATGCAGGTTTAGAAGGAATTATAATTGTTTGTGGACCGATTATTTGTTTGGATTCGATTTTAATTAAGAATAAATGCAATATGTTTTTAAATAACCTCCCCGTTAACTCCCAAAGGTGGATATGGAAAATATCGTCTTCGGGTTTAATTTTCGGTTTGAACAGAACGTCTTAAGATCTTGATAGAAGCCTGCGATTCATACTGAAACCTTAGGTTCGTTCTTAAAGCCTATAATGAGAGAAGTTTGTCAGTAGCTATCGAAACTCAACAATAATAATAGGTTATTTCAGTGTATGCTGAAGTTTCTCACACAATGGACCAAACAAAAAAATCACGATTTAGTGAACAAAATAAATTGTATTTTATGATATTGCCGGATTTTTTAATGAGTATTGTTTGATGTTTTTATGAGAATTTATTTTTGAGAACATTGCCTCCCCCCTCTCCCGCTACTTTCATGAACTCTCACAATACCTCGCTATCACGAATTTTCACCTATCCCTTCTCTCATTGTGTAGCGCGGCGTTACTTTAAAAAATCGGGGACTAGTTTGTAGCAACTATTTACCAAAAAAATCGCTAGCTACAGTTCGTGAGAGAGCCAATATTTCACAGGTTTTAGACGCTTGTAGTGTTTGAGCTACCACATAGGCAAAGTTGTGAAATCATAAAGATGAGAACAAGAACTGTACGATATGGTAACAGAAGCAGGCAGAGTTAAGCAACAAGCACTGACCATAAATCTTAGCAGTTTTTCAAGAAGCACTCGTTGTTTATTATTAACCGCAGTGATCCCTTAAATCCCTTGAATCCCGATGAGATAGGACGATCCCAGGAGATATTCCCTAGAACTGGATATTACCGGTTCGTGGGTAATACCACGATTTGAGATGGTTATGGGGATTAGTATTTCACGTGATTTCCTTCGAAGAAAGGCTTAGAAACCGAAATAATTTATCGAGCGTTTCTTTCTTCGAAACTATAGATATCAGAGATCTATACGAGAAAATGCGATGAAATAGCTGAGTATAAGGGACATTCATATTAATATCACAGAAATTCGTTGGGTGAAGTGGCTAGGATAATAGACCTGAAAGCCCAAGGTTGTGGGTCTAAACCCGGAAGAAGGCATTAAAAGGAGTAAAGAATTTTTTTTTAGTATGTCGTCAGAGTGATGGCAGGTACTCGTGTTTTGATTTTAAGGGCAAACAAACTGCGAGTGGTTATTATTATTGTGTGTATATACATAAATATACAAAATATTACTGATCGAAACCTACATGGGTAGTTCAGCCAGACTCAAGGGATAAAAGGACTAGAAAAAAGTGGTCAGATGAAAGAAAAACATGAGTGTAAATAAGAAAATATTATGGAAAAACCGAACCATATAGGCTTCACGTGATCCACATAGGCTACATTACGAAAATAGTAATACTAATAGATGCTGCGCCCACCATTGTTACAGACAGCGATTGGGTGAAAGAGTGAAGATTGCGTGGTTGGAGTTCCGCTCCCTCTCTTCAGGAATACTCTTTAATAAGTAGTGTTTCTAATTAAATACGAAGATAATAAATATATAAGATAGAGCACTAGCTCCTGTTCTTCAGGTCCCAGGTTCACTCCTCGACTGTAGCAGAAAAATAAATAATGACTTCGGGCAACCTGGGATAGGAATAGGGTCTTCCTAAAAGTACCTTCGTTGAAAGAGGATACCAGAAAATAGAGGAAACAATTTAAGATCCTTTGTGTGATCCCGGCCTAATCACATCCTTGAACACCACTGTTAACCCAAAATAGTCCGAACCTCTATATGTACTGAATCCTGTAGCCTCTTCATGCTCTGTAGAGCTACAGGTTTTTATTTCTAGGATATACTACTGGTGTATACTGGCTGTCCGTAGGACACATCCTGATGAACGACTTGGAACTACATTCCCCGCCCATTCAGTTTCATTTCTCCTCGTGAGATATTGACAGACATACTGTAATAAATTTTATCCGAAAGAAAAAACAACAACAAAACAAGTGTTTATCGATTCAAAGCTCGGTTCACTTTTGTTATTTAAATATCCGCGAATGCTCCAGACTTGGGTATCGACCTTGAAGGAAGTTCTGTTTTCCGCCTCTGACAGCGCTCCTCATTAATAATCGTTCCAGAAGGATTTCATCAATCCAAACGGATTACATTACATCAGTTACCTTAACTTATTTTGTCATTATTATTTGAAATTCGGATTCATTACATTTGCGCACAATACACGACTTTCACTTATCTCGGTTTTAATTTATATTAAATATTGCCCTTCGTGTAGCAATCCTAGTTACTTCTGAATGTTTACGATTCGTATCCTTTCCGAAGGTGAATCGCGTCAAAAAAAGGTGGTTTTCTTCCATTTTGAACTACTATTACTATAACCATAGGTGAGAAAAAGTAAAAATTCTGTTCGATTCCGTTGGGAACATGTGTTTAAGATTAATTAATAAAACAATAGGGAGCGACGTGGTCTAGCTGATAGAGCATTCGTACACTGTTCTCCGGGTCCCAGGTTCGAAATCCGGCTGAGGCAGAATGGTATTTATTCTGTTATTTCTGCCGTTGAGCGACCCTGGGGTATAGAGACCCTTCTGGGGCACCCGAAATTGAGGAAAAAACCTAGCGGCCGAGCGTGATCACCTCATTGCATAGCACTGTTATTCCTACAAACAGTACAAATTTCTATATGTACTAAGTTGGTTGTAGAGCTAAAGGTTTTTTTTTTTTATTTAGTTTTCTAAAATTACAATATAAAATTGCTATGTACAATAATCACAACAGAGGTTTATGCACTATTCGTTACTTAACATTTCCTTTCACAACAGTGTATATATGGTGAAAAAAATTCTAAAATCATTCCAACTGTATCTATACTATTTTACTCGTGTTTGAAAAAAATAATATATATATATATATATATATATATATATATATATATATATATATACACACACACACACACACACACACACACACACACACACATATTTACGAATAATTACAATAACTGTAATCTTTGGCGCGCTATGACAAGGGAGGTTACTTGTTTTAGAAATTTCGATCTTGTAAGCTATATCCTTTTTCCAATATCAATTTTTAAAGAAAGATTAATATTCAGCTCAGTACTATTTGTATCAAGATATCTCAAAAAAGATTGAGTGAAAAATAATAAAACTTATTCAGATTATACCTCTATATATTAAGTTCGGTAGAATAAAATTTAGTGGCTGAGACTCTACTGATTCTAGTGTTAATAATTTGGTTTGTCTTATAGTTGGTTGATGAGATGGGGGGCCACTGCGACAAGACAAGTAATATTTGATGTTTTATATTTAATAAACAAACTGGGCCTCAGCCACTAAATTTTATTCTACCGAACTTAATATATAGAGGTATTATCTGTATAAGTTTTATTAGTTTTCACTGAGTCCTTTTTGAGACATCTAGCTACAAAAAATATATCAAATATTGTTGTCGAGGTATGATTGTTATAATGGACAAGAAAGAGTATCAGAAGGCCTCGACAATTGCGTATTCATGCAAGGAAGAGAGTTTAATAGAGATGTCATTTAATGAATTAGCAGAGAGGACTGGTTAGGACGGATAACACTCTGTGTGGTAGTAGCACGCCAGTAGTGTGGGTTAAGAAAGGATTCGCCCTGCGTGGTAGTAGCACGACAGTAGCGAGGATAGGAAGAGAATTCACCCTGCGTGGTAGTAGCACGACAGTAGTGTGGATAAGGAGAGAATTCGCCCTGCGTGGTAGTAGCACGACAGTAGCGTGGTTAAGGAGGAAATCGCCCTGCGGGGTAGTAGCCCGACAGTAGCGAGGATAAGAAGGAGTCTAGGTAGAAGAAGGAAGTGAAATTAAGATAGACCACATTGTGTTACAAAGGCAGAGTAAATCTGACCTAGGGAGATACCCGCTTGGGTGATCTGAAGAGCTGAGCTAGCTCTTGGGGATGTTAGTCATCCATGTCGATAATTGACAGTGAGAGCTTTGTTAGCAGTCTAGGGTCTTGGCCCTAGGTCAAATTACCTTGAGTGCTTTATTTATTCTTATAAAACAGTTATATCGGTATAAATAGTTACAGTGACATTAATTATTAACAATATACAACATTATTGGATATAGCGTCTTCTTATAGTTGTCAGTAAGTCATATTGACGCCGCTAGCGCTATCTGTGAGCGAGCGTGTGTAGCATCCGCCACAGGACTCCCCTCCTTGTAGACGGAGTCAGTATGGGGTCTTGAAGAAGTTGTCTTGGTTGGTTGCCCCCGCCTACGTTCCTATGTTGGAATCCAGGTCTGCGTTTGGGGTGAATGTCTGCTGATGTTCGGAGTCATTAGTCGCTCGACGAACTGCAGAGTCTTCTTATTTGGTGTGGTTCGGAGCAGTGAGTCGCTCGACGAACTGTTGGTTCTTTTTTGATGTGGTTCGGAGCAGTGAGTCGCTCGACGAACTGTAGATCCTTGTGTGTTGGAGCAGTGAGTCGCTCTACAACTGTGGATTCTGGTGTGTTGGAGCAGTGAGTCGCTCTACAACTGTGGATTCTGGTGTGTTCGAGCAGTGAGTCGCTCTACAACTGTGGATCCTGGTGGGTCGGAGCAGTGAGTCGCTCTACGAACTGTAGATCCTTGTGAGTCGGAGCAGTGAGTCGCTCAACGACCTGTTGATTGGTGAGAACCTCTAGTCGCCTCACAGACTGTAGTTGTTAGTATCCCAGTTGTGTAGGGAGTATATTGTGCTCAGAAGGATTGGAGATGCATCTTGTTGCCGCTTGGTGCCAAGTTTAGGCTGCTAGGCTGGATGACTTCGGTGTTCCGCTGTGGGTAGAGTCGAAGCATCTGGTATGCCGCTTGCTGGCTGGATGTCTCTGTGTACCTCGTTAGTGAGCATTTGTACCCTGCGCCGAGTTAGTGCCAATTTGGACATGTTTAGGCGGTGAATGTGGTACAGTTGATTTGATTCAGCTTCCGGAGCGAGTTTCTTCATTTGGAAATTCTGCTGGAGCTGTTGCTTAGGGCGAATTGCCTCTGGTTAGTGATGACGACCTATGGCCGGTTTACCTATGGTAATATGTCATCCTTCTCTTGAGTGTGGGCCGGTTGGCTGACATCTCTTGTAGAAGTTGGTATTCTTCAGGCTGTTTAGCGCTGAGTTAGTAGTCTGATTGAGAGCAGCTGTCTGAGACTTCCCGTAGGACCATAGGGAGTAGTTCCAGGCATGCTTTGATAGAGTCTAGCCGTGAAGGTCATGGTCGTGTTGATCCATGTAGTAGTCAGGCTGGTTGCTGAAGCTGGCCGTGTTGACAGTCTTAGCTGGTGCCGCTTCGGATGTGGTGGTCTATCTGCGATGTTGAGTCTTGATTCCTTCTTCTCTCCTTGTTGGTTGAGTTTTTGGCTTCCCTATCCGTGGTGTTACAATTTTGTGCTGTTACAATTATATTGGGTTTTTTACAATTTTGTTCTGTTACATTTTTGTGTTTGTTTACAAAAGTTTGTCTGACAATATTCTCTTTTCACTTTTACAAGTCTTAAAAATTACTACAATTGTTTCAAAGTTACAAGTTTTAAATTTTTACAGTGTTACAACTATACAAAAGTAGGTGACAGGCTGTGCTGATCGTTATTTATTTTTCAGCACTTCTATTTTTTTTACAAGCCTTAGTACAACTTTACAATTTTTTTGTCTTTTTTATACAATATTATGAACAAGTTGGGTTAAAGGGTAATAATTTACACTCATATGTATACCAGTGTCTTTAAAATCATGCATTATGTAACCTCTTAGAATTTCATTTTGAATTTCTCTCTTATAATTTCATGCAATGTATATATCATCTGACGACTAGTGGTCAAGTCAAGATTTTAATCATGTCGGGCTTAAAATCACATCGGATTTTTAATCACGTCGGGATTAAAATCACATCGGATTTTTAATCACGTCGGGATTAAAATCTCATCGGATTTTTAATCACGTCGGGGTCACCACTTGTCAAGGTATGATTGTTATAATGGACAAGAAGAGTATCAGAAGGCCTCGACAATTGCGTATTCATGCAAGGAAGAGAGTTTAATAGAGATGTCATTTAATGAATTAGCAGAGAGGACTGGTTAGGACGGATAACACTCTGTGTGGTAGTAGCACGCCAGTAGTGTGGGTTAAGAAAGGATTCGCCCTGCGTGGTAGTAGCACGACAGTAGCGAGGATAGGAAGAGAATTCACCCTGCGTGGTAGTAGCACGACAGTAGTGTGGATAAGGAGAGAATTCGCCCTGCGTGGTAGTAGCACGACAGTAGCGTGGTTAAGGAGGAAATCGCCCTGCGGGGTAGTAGCCCGACAGTAGCGAGGATAAGAAGGAGTCTAGGTAGAAGAAGGAAGTGAAATTAAGATAGACCACATTGTGTTACAAAGGCAGAGTAAATCTGACCTAGGGAGATACCCGCTTGGGTGATCTGAAGAGCTGAGCTAGCTCTTGGGGATGTTAGTCATCCATGTCGATAATTGACAGTGAGAGCTTTGTTAGCAGTCTAGGGTCTTGGCCCTAGGTCAAATTACCTTGAGTGCTTTATTTATTCTTATAAAACAGTTATATCGGTATAAATAGTTACAGTGACATTAATTATTAACAATATACAACATTATTGGATATAGCGTCTTCTTATAGTTGTCAGTAAGTCATATTGACGCCGCTAGCGCTATCTGTGAGCGAGCGTGTGTAGCATCCGCCACATTGTCATCATTAATCTAGTTTTTGTTTCTTTCTTAAATATTCAAAATTACAGGAGTTAATATTTTTTAAAGAAAATAGTATCTTAACAGTTAGGAGAATTTTATAACTCCGGAATCAGACTAAGTCTAAGTCAAAGACCAAATTTATATCACTTAAACTCAAATTATAGATGAGCAATCTGTAGAAGTTTCATAATTTTTCACTGAGTCCCTTTTGAGATATTTCCGTGTAAACATCGCGAAAAATGAAATTTTGCCAATTTTGAAAATTCATATAAAAAAAATCTGGTGCGGGCAACACACGACTTTCACTTACCACCATTTTTAAACTCAATGAAAGAATTTTCAAATACACTAAAAGATAAAAATACGTGAAACTATTAAAGAATTAATTAAATTGAATTTCTATAGAAACATGTGTTTGATTCAAAAATCTATTATATTATTATCTAAAATAATCAGTTAGTTTTATGTTCTTTTCATCACTCTTTATTCACTTTTACAAGCTCTTTTGTATTAGATAATATTTTTTTTCTAAAATCAAAGATTTCCAACAGTATATTATAAGTGTATATTACTGTTGCTATGTACAAAATCAAAAAATTGCATTAAGAAAATATTTTTTCTGTTTTCTCCTTTAGTTAGGTATCGAGTTTATTCAATTTATACATTTACAAGTTTTTCATCAGCGTTAACAAGATAATCTAGTTATTATTATTGAATCTACAAAATTCAAGGTACTTTATTTTATGTACTTTATTACAAAATTTAAAATATCGGCATTTAAGCCCTGTCAGACCATTTTTATCTAAATAAAACCTACATGATATTAAAGCCCATTAAATTTTACATCGATATAGCGAGTTTAATCAAAATCGTTGGAACCGTTTTCGGAAGGCGCTTATTGGATTTCTGCATTGATAAAGACCTTGTCATAGGCAATTCATTTTATCCTCATAAACAGGTCCACAAGATAACCTTTTCAGCCCTGGAAAGAAATGCTAACAGCGTGATAGATTACTTTCTTTACACCAAGGAAATAAGAAGCTACTTTACGGACGTTAAGGTCATACGTGGGGCGGAAATAGGAAGCGATCACATGCTTCTGATCGCCGATACCAGAATTCCGTCTGTGAAAAAGACTAGATTCAAATCCTTTGAAAGGATCGAAATAAAGAAGATGCGGGAACCCCAAAGACAGATGGAGTACGAGGACGAGCTGAGGATTCTACTGGGAGAGCTGAACTTTGATAAAGACCTGGATGATCTTTGGCTGGACCTGAAAGTAGCCATACTGGAGTCTGCATCAAAGGTATGTGGTGTTAAGAAGGTATCAGCTAAGTGGAAGCGTTCAGATTGGTGGAGTGAGGAGCTTCGGGTTGTTATCCGGGAAAGAAGAACTTCTGGAAAAGGTATTGCAGAGAAAACAGCAGAAGAAACTATGATCTGTACAAAGACGCGAGAAACAGAGTTAAGATGGCAGTGAGAAAGGCAAAGAGAAAAGCTTGGGAAGAGTTCGGCCGATCTCTAGATAATGACCATAGGGAGAATATTAAACTCTTTTGGAGGAAAATAAAAACCCTCAGAGGCAGAAAGCCCAAACAAATAAGAAACATAAAGAATGAAAAAGGAGAGGTGGTATCTGAGGAGAAAGAGGTCTTGGAGACCTGGCGTAGGCACTATGCAAGACAGTTCGAGGGCAACCAACAAGAAGAAATCGATCATCTCAACAGGGAATCCGAAATCGAAGATGAAGGAAATGACCCGATTGAGGAGGAAGAGGTTGAAAGGGCCATTGCGAAGATGAAGATAGGAAAAGCAGCAGGGCGAGACAACATAGTCCCAGAATTTCTTAAATACGGAGGACCAGAGTTGATAGGGACATTACAAAAATTCTTCCAAAGAGTTTGGGAAGATGAAAAAATCCCTCAGGAATGGGAGTACAATGTTATAGTCCCCATCTACAAGAAAGGAGGTCAAAGTGACTGCTCGAACTACAGACCTATTTGCCTGTCTCCCGTGATCTATAAAGTGTATACCTCTGTTCTCGAGAGCAGGTTGAGGCCAATAGTGGAGCCTATTCTGCAGGAAGAACAGAGTGCATTTAGACCCAACAGACAAACTCAGGATCAGATTTTCACCCTGCGGAACGTGATCGAGAAGTCCTGGGACCATGGCCGAAACGTCTATCTGGCGTTCTTAGACTTGAAGGCGGCATTCGATTCGGTACCTAGGAAAGAAATTTGGGAAGCCTTGAGGGCAAAGAACATTCCTCAAAAGTTGCTGAGGGCTATAAAGTCAACATATCAAGAGCCAAAGGGTGTAGTGCGCTTAAATGGGCAAGAATCGAAAGTGTTTAGGATGGAAAAGGGAGTAAAACAGGGCGATTCGCTAAGTCCCCTTTTGTTTATTGTTTACATAGATGAGATTGCCTCAATTTGCAAAAGACGCACAGCCAGAATGCACATGGGCCAATGGAACCTGTATCCTGTTGTTATACAGTTCCTCTTGTTTGCTGACGATATAGTCCTTATAGCGGAATCCCCAGAGCAGCTTCAGCAGGCAGTGACGGAGTGGAATGAGGAACTGAAGAGAAAGGGAATGACTATCAATTCCAGAAAAAGTAAGGTTCTTCAAGTTGGTAGAGCTCAAGAAGATGTACAGATCTCATGTGGTGGAGAATTGATGGAGGTGGTGACAGATTTCACGTATCTAGGCACAGTGATCAGTAGATCTGGGAAATTGGATTCTGAAATCTCAAGTAGAATTTCCAAAGCTAATTCCGTCTATTACCATATCTGCAACACGGTTATCGGAAAAAGAGAAATAGCACGGAACGTGAAGTTACACCTGTTCAAGTCCATCTTTCTACCAGTGCTTCTCTATGGAGCAGAGAGCTGGATTATGAATGAAAGGCTACAAAGTCGCATCACTGCCTCAGAAATGAAGTTTCTAAGGAGAATTGTGGGGAAGACACGGAGAGACTGTGTCCGAAATGAAAGGATCAGAGAAGAGCTTAATGTATGCTCTGTTCTGGAAGTCCTAGACAAGAAGCAATTGGGATGGTACGGGCATGTCTGCCGAATGGACCACCACCGGAACCCAATTAAAACAATGGAGGTAAGGCCCTTAGGACGAAGACCTAGAGGACGCCCTAGGACCTCCTATATCACCCACATGGAGCGAATAGGGATGCGTAGAGGAAAAACTCTGGGCGAGATTAGAAACCTTGCCAGGAACAGAGACAGTTGGTACCAATGGCTGGGAGCTCGCCCACGCTGAAAGGCACATGGGTCGAAGAGAAAGAAGAAGAAGAAGAAATTTTACATCGATATAGCGAGTTTAATCAAAATCGTTGGAACCGTTTTCGAGAAAATCGGATAAAGGTGCAAAATGCATCGTATAAAGTGCCTCTTCTGGTAGGCTCATTTTGATGAAAAAAGTTTTGTCACGTCTCGGGCGTATAGTTGTCTTAAATATGAAATTTCAGTTTCATAGGACTTACCGTTTCCGCCCGGGAGTTACCACAGACACACACACACACAGACACACACACACACAGACCTTTTTGCGGGACTTGGTTATTTGGACTCAGGAGACCCTAAAACGTGTATTTCCGTTGAAAACTGGAATTCGAAAATTTTCACGATCGCAATACTTCCCCTTACTATATATACTAAGTGAAAGTAATAAATTAAATTAAATTTCTATAGAAACATGTGTTTGATTCAAAAATCTATTATATTATTATCTAAAATAATCAGTTAGTTTTATGTTCATTTCATCACTCTCTATTAACTTTTAAAAGCTTGTGTATGAGATGATAATTTTTCTAAAATCTTTAGCTTTCCAACGGTATATCATACATGTATATTACTGCTCTTATGTTCAAAAACGAAAAATTGCATTAAAAAAATATTTTTTCTGTTTTCTCCTTTAGTTGGGTATCGAGTTTATTCAATTTATATATTTACCAGTTTTTCATCAGCGTTAACAAGATAATCTAGTTATTATTATTGAATCTACAAAATTAAAGGTACTTTAGGGGAAGAAAATTTAAAATATCGGCATTTAAGCCCTGTCAGACCACTTTTATCTAAATAAAACCTACATGATATTAAAGCCCATTAAATTTTACATCGATATAGCGAGTTTAATCAAAATCGTCGGAACCGTTTTTGAGAAAATCGAAAAAAGGTGCAAAATGCATGGTATAAAGTGCCTCTTCTGGTAGGCTGATTTTGATGAAAAAAGTTTTGTCACGTCTCGGGCGTATAGTTGTCTTAAATATGAAATTTCAGTTTCATAGGACTTACCGTTTTTGCCCGGGAGCTACCACACACACACACACAGACACACACACACACACACACACACACACACACACACACACACACACACACAGAGACCTTTTTGCGGGACTTGGTTATTTGGACTCAGGGGACCCTAAAAAGTGTATTTCCGTTGAAAACTGGAATTCGAAAATTTTCACGATCGCAATACTTCCCCTTACTATATAGAGTAAGTGAAAGTAAAAAGGACTATGTTCTCAAGATCGAAATTTTTACAGCAGGGCTGTGACTAAGCTATAAAGGAAAAACTAATCAAACATGGAGTATCTTTTCCTATACATACTTTTATCTCGCTAAAAGTCACTTTTTTTAGTCATTTTCGAGAATTTTTAAACAACTTTCTCTACTATTTAGGAAACGAGTCATAAGGACAAAAAATACATAGCATACAATTATCTTATTGTTCATTTTTTTTTTTTATTTGATATCTAAAAAATTACATTAATTAGAAAGATTTTGCCATCTCATGTTTTAGCCCGTGAAGCGGACTTAAAATGGCTGCAACACTAAAAGTATTGGCTTGAAATTTGTTTTATTTATGGTTTTATATTCACGAAAGGATAGAGAATCACTGGTCAAAAATCCCAAAAATCAAAAATGTTGAGCGGCTTGGACCGGACGATTTCGAATGGATTGATCCATATATATATATATATATATATTATATATATATATATATATATATATATATATATATATATATATATAGAGAGAGAGAGAGAGAGAGAGAGAGAGAGAGAATAGAAAAAAATATTTATTCTGGGACAAGGTCCCTTAAGAACAATTAAGATATATATAATGTGTCTGACTACAAGACCAAAGGAATATAATTATTTCTCATTCACAATGTTACATAAAGAAAAGAAAGGATATAATAAAACAAAAGAGTAAAATAAATACATAATAACTTGAACCTAAACTTGATTAAACTAAAATTGATTCATAATTGATCCATATAAAAATATTAACAATAAATAACAAATTTTCTTTTTGATTTGAAATATCTTATTGAGCGTCTGTTTGGGATGACAGTAGGTACTGGAATAGCTGGGACTTGAATGATGGCAGGGAAGAAGCATGGCGGTTATGAGTAGGTAAGGAATTCCATATATATATATATATAAATATATATATATTATATATATATATATTATATATATATATATATAATATATATATATATATCTGAGTGTGTGTGTGCTCTTCGTTCCTTCAGTTGGTTATCGAATTCGATCATCTATATTTGGCCGTTTTTTATCAATACTAATAAAATGATGTTGATATTGTTTTATAGTCTAGAAAATCAAAGCCGATTGAATTTATAGCGAATAAAATCAAAATCCTTCGAGCAGTTTTTGATAAAAATGTACAAAAAGCATTGTACAAAGTCGCTCTTCTGTTTAGCTGATTTTGATGAAAAAGTTGCTGTAATATCTCGGGCATAGACGCTCATAAAATATGAAATTTTAATATTATACGACATATTATTTTCCAGCTTGAATTACCATATACACACATACCTTTTTGCGGGCCTTAGGGATTTGGACTAAAGACCCTAAAACGCGTATTTTCAGTGAAAACACGAATTCGAAAAATTTTACGATCGCAATACTTTCCCTTTCTAAATATTTCATATATAGGTAAGTGGAAGCAAAAATAAAAATCATATAATTAGTTAAACGTCGTTTGATGTTATAGTTCCAGTAAGTTGCAGTAATTGTAGCGGAGGTAGCTGGAATGTCATGTGTGTAAACTTCTGTAGAATAGCATGTAATATAAAACTCTTGATAAAACTTGTTATAATTACGAAAGCTATGTACCTATATACAAAAAAAAAAAAAAGTAAATAAAAAAAGTGGTAATTTTACTTTCTCGATTGTTATTATAGATGTGAGAAAGTTCCCCTAAAATTCCTTCGAAAACTATTCTAGTCCATTTACCTACATTCTCCTAACATTTGGCAAAACACATTAAGACCAAAACGGATAAACGATTTTTTTTTCCTCCCTTCAACTATAAACGCTCATTAAAAATAAAAATCAAAGATTTGTGGCTCAATGTTGTGTGTTATCGATGAGTTAAAAAAAAAAAATCGTACTGTTGTAGGTGTTATAATACAAATTAAGGAGTACCAGTAGTGTGCAAGGACCGATTTGACCAAGATTAGCTCAGCCTCTAGGTTTTTCCCTTTTTTTTGGTACCCACTTTATAGAGGCTAGAGGTATGCCTCAGGAGGGACTCCATACCTTAGGGTCGCCACACGGCTGAAATAAAAGAATAAATAATATTCTGGCTCAGCCAGGATTCGAACCCAGGACCCGGAGAACAGTATACTAGTACTCTATTCACTAATTATCTTCTGAAGAACAAAACATAACTATGGATTTTTTCCTCGCTTCAAAAAATATTAGAACCATCTGCCGAGTTTTAACATCCTATTTTGGTCACATAAAGCTGTTATGTTAGCAACTAAACCACAGATGACCCCAATAAATGTTTCATTCGAAATGATATAATTCCTATTTTAATTCTATGTTTATCTAAATTTTGATTTCATGAAGTGAGGAAAGTGAACGTCGTGTGTTGCATGCACCATTTTTTTTATTAGAAGCATAAAATCATAACCATGGACATGAAAATTATTGATTATCGAAACATAGGGAGCTGTTGAGAGGACATCAACCCAGAACTGCGGTCAGTAAACTATCACTAGTGGTGTCCTTCTCTTGGCTCTGATAATAGTTTTCTTATTATTCAATTTGTAAACATAATATAACCAATTGGAAGGGATCAATAAACTATAAAATTTTCTTGAAATCTTTTTAAAAAAAATCATTAGACCACTTCTAAACGTTTGTTAATGAGGAGAATGAAAAACAAAACAAAAAAAAAACTATATGATATAATCTTTCCTTTTCTCTTTTATTTCTACTTTTTTTTTTTTTTACTTTTAATGTCAAAATAAATTTATCAGATATAAAAACATGTATAACAAATAAAGTATGGTCGCGGATTCCCTGGCAGAAACCCCAAATATTTTCTAATAGGAGTAAAGCCCTTATGTTATGCCGTCCTTTTATTGTCGCTGCAACGTTACATGTACAACGTTGTATGTTAAGGAGAAGACGTTTCTGTTTCTTTGTCCCTATACTATATGGAGATTTCTCGCGCACCAGGGGGAGAGGGCAGAGGATTTATGCTGAGTTTAAAGCCCCCTCCCCCAGTAGCGAGACGCGAACTCGAAACCTTTTTATCTTCAATTCGTTAATCAGGTTGCTGGGCAACGCTTGGACTGTGACTCAGCCACCCAGCCCCCTGAGTATATCATAAGGGGTCACCGGTTGAGTAGTGGTAAGAATAGAAATTCATGGTTAAGACGCCCTTTGTTGGATAGGTAAAATTGTAGTACCAAACCTGCGATGTGAGGTAATCTCTAAGGCCCGGCCACTCTCAGCGGAGTGGACTGGCGAGGAAAGGAAATTGCCTATACCAACCTACCTTCCTGACGGGCGACCCCTATGAGTGTGTCTAATAAATTTTAAGATTTTTTCCCATATACCTTCTTTCCTCCTCGCGTCCAGGTAGTACTGATTGACAGGTTCATACAGCTCCTTATATTTGTCCACTGTTAAAATAACTTCCTCTTCCGTCTCGGGACAGGTTAAGAACAATAGTAACAATGGAAAACGGCAACAATCAGTAGTCACGAACTGGGATGTAGGGGGAACCGACCACCGATAGCACGAATACAGCCGAAGTCTACCGAACACCATCGGAGTCGACCGGCAATGGCCTTTCCTCTCCGCTGAGTGTGGCCACACCTTGGGATTTCTAATGGGATTCCTATGTAATTTGGATACGATCGGAATTTCGTCTTTCCTGGCCGGCCCTTTAAAGATCCATATCCTAATTAAATTAAATACGATTTATTTAAAAATCAGTCTATTTAGCTTCCGAATCAATAACTAAAGATACGTAAAATCTCAATAACGAATAAAAACAAATCCGTAAGTCTGTCAATAAAATTTACCATTTCTGTTCTTTAAAATTAAGTTTCCTACAAAAAGAAATAAGAATCATTGAAATCTATTTAGAAATGACAAAGATGTATTTGAAATTAGCAGTGGTGATAGATCATTTAGATTATTTATCGCTTTTCACATTAGTTAATCGGCTATAAACAGCTGTATAAATAGTTTATACACAAATATAGTTATTTAGAAACAAGAAACAAGTCAGTAATAATTTGCAGCGTTTTTTATTGGAATGCTTTAAGCTCTTGTTGATTAGTCTTTTTTATTGAGCCACAAATTAACATCTTTAAATTTACTGAACCGAGGCGTGTCTATGTATTTAATTTTTAGCAATAAGAGTTTTGACAAAATGGAGCAGAGCTCTTTCAGTTATTGTTTAAGAGTTTATAGTAATACCAGGGGTCACCTTTAGTGTAGTAGGTAGCATAAGAGCTTTTTATAAGGTCGCTGGTTAAAACCTGGCGGATGGCCCTGGGATTTTATATTAGGAGAAATAAAATCCTTAGTTATGCTGTTCTTCGGAGGGGGCGTAAAAAGATGGTCCCAAACCTATGCGATGTCAGGTACTAGTTAAAGATGTATGAATATCACTGTAACATCGTCGGATTCGCTACAGTAGCATAAAGTGACGTTTAATGAATAAATAATTGAAGAGTTTATAGTATTTAGCTTTAATAATTTTAACGCACAAATTGAGGAACCAATTTTCTTTTATTCTGTTTTCGCAGCATTCATTAACTGTAGCTTCCATTATCTACATTTCCTTTTCTTAGTTGTAGTTTTTTTTATGCCAAATTAGATTCCCGACTTCCTGCATTTAAAGCGTAATGTCGAGACAAATGAAAAAAAAAAAAAAAAAAAAAGCTGTAAAGGCTCAATGCCATATTTTTCGTGAGATGGGACGCGAAGGGAATTCCATTGTGCTGAGGACCATTACTACAAGGCCGCCGGCAGCGAGCACTTTCTTGAGAGCTCGCCCAAAACAAAAACAAAGAAGAGAGAGAGAAAAAAAAATTTGTAAGACAAACGCAGGGACCTTGGTGGTTCATTAAAGATGGTTAGTAGTCTTGAGCCAGTTTTTTTTACATTTTCTAGTGAATATATATTTATTTTTTATTTTTTTAATGTTCTAGTATTTTACAAAATGAATACTGAATATTTGACCATATATATGTATCATAAGGAGAGTCTTAGTCTAGGCCAGTGTTTCCCAACCTAAATATTTCGCGAACCCTTTCATTTAATCATTTCAAAGGGAAGGATCCAAATTCCTTTTTTTTTTAATAATTTTTTTTATTCAAATTTACAACTGTATATTATTATACAACAAGTGAATATGCCGATTAACGATCAAATAAATGAAGAGATCTGCCTATTGGCAGCACTCTTTACTAGTGAGTCTAAACAAGAAGGTCTCGAGGCCATCTTCTTTTCAGACGCCTCGGTATATTATCAGGAATTGAAGAGGAAGCAAGGATTGAAACTAATGGATTAGAGTGGAAGTGTATTTATTCATGGAAGGAGTGATACCGGGTACGGGGCAAATCAGGAACATATGGAACATTAAGATCTTTGTAGATGATTTTATTCGTGACAAAGTAAGGAGCATTAAGGATTTTGGATGGTAAGGATTGGATACGGGAAGAGTTTATATATGGGAACCCTCCTAGGGCACACACAGCCTCTATAAAGTGGGTACCCAAAGTTAGGGAAATACATTGAAAAAAAAATAAGACGGTTCTACGATGGAACTCCTAAATTTTGCCTAACCAGGTTTAATTAGGATAGGGGACATCGCACAGGCTCGGACCACCATTTTACGTCCCCTCCTAAGGTATTGTTAACCAAAATATGTTTTTCGCCCATCCACTATAAAATCTCATTAAAAATTAAAATCGAAAGTATAGATGTTTGCTGCTCAAATTGTGTGCTATCGAATATATCAGTTAATTCATAATCAATAAATCAATTAATCAGTTGTTTTTTTGGAAAAACTGTTTAAGAATGCTTCTTTTGACATACATTTGTACCAACCATATCTGCATGCATAGGTTCTTGTAGCTCTTACACAATTTAAATAAACCTGAGTGACAGAGACCTTGAATGAAATTTGTTTTTCCGCAAGTGACAGGGCGATAAATCGTTGAAGAATGATTGGATCACTCCCAACGGATTACATTGCATCATCCCCCTCCAATTCTTTTGTTATTATTTGGTTTGCTCCTACAAGGGATTTGAACACAAGAAGTATGCGCAATATTCTTTGCTATACTACAGAGTCTTTGTTTATTCATTTAACGTCACTTTATGCTGCTGTAGCTGATCGGACGATGCTAGTGTCCTTAGAAGATAGTGGGAGTCCTTAATTTTGCATGTATCTAGGTTTAAGGATAAGGTGTTTACGCTACTTATTTATTATTTTGTATTTTAAATTCCTCAGAAACTCTTTCTACAATCATTATTTTTATTGGTTATCAAGTTTTTCAATTATGTGTATCTAGAAGAAAAACATGTTTTTTGTACAGTTGGAACATATTGGGTTATTGGAACAGAGTGTGTGATTATTACCTGTTATTGTGTTTGTTATTACCTAACCAGTTTTACCTTTTACCATGTACCATATTTACCTATTATACCATTTAGCAATTACTCATTTATTTCATTCAGCAATCACCAATTTATCTAATTGATATTTTAAGATTTCATATTTCTTCTTGTACTTAACAACTTTTTATGTTACAGACCTGTAAAAGTTATGTTATTAATTACAGTTAGCCAATTCATATAATTTTATTTGTTATGATGCTATTAGTATATAACATAACCTATACCTTTTAAGTGATTCCTACTCTCCAGCTCCCTAGCTGATAGATTCTAGGGTAAAATAGGCCTTATACCCTCAAAACCACTCTCTCTTTTTCAATTTTATTATTATTTTTTTCGTTTACTTACTTTTTTTTATTTATAAAAATTTACAACTGTATTAGTAAATAAATCAAGTAAATTGGCTCATAATATAGATAATATACATGAAAAAACATAAAGAGAATATGCCTACTGGCAGCACTCCACTAGGTAATCTAAACTAGAAGGACATCTTTTCTGACGCCTCGAAGGATTGTCAGGAATGGAAGAGGAAGCAAGGATGGAAACTACTGGGAAAAGTGGAAGTGAAGTTTGTCATGGAAGGTTTGATACCTCGTACGGGCCAAAACAGCAAAATATGGAACATTAAGGTCTTTATGAATGAGTTTGTTGGTGGCAAAGTAAGGAGCATTGAGGATTTTGCGTATTATTTCAGATTGTAAGAATCGAATACGGGAAGAATTTGATGGTTTAGTAGAGTCCTAAAGCTCAACTCCGTACGTCCAGATAGGCCTTAAGATGCTAAAATAGATGAGCCTTTTGTGGTTAAGTGGAAGGTTAGAGCGTCTGTACAGTAAGTGTTGAAGTAAGCGAAAGCGGCGGGCAGAGTCCTAGATAGCGAATCTGTCTAACCGGTACAAGCGGAATATTATTAAAAAAAGAGCAGGATATCATAGGCTTACGACGAAGGGCAATGGTAATTTGGTGGGATTTTGTTGGAATTGATTTTAATTCTCCAATTCTGACACCAAACCTCTAGGTCTCTGATGTGGGATTGGAGAGTTTGAGAGGCAATAGTGTGATCATTATTAACTGATAACACACAAGTATTATCAGCATAGGTAGAAAGGAAGGTGTTAGGATGGGTTGGGATATCAGCTGTATAGACTGTGTAAAGAATGGGTCCTAGGATACCGCCTTGAGGAATGTTTTTATTTTTTACTTTCACTTACCTATATATGAAATATGTAGTAAGGAAAAGTATTGCGATCGTGAAAATTTTCTAATTTCAGTTTTCAAATACACGTTTTAGGATCCCTTAGTCCAAATAACCAAGTCTTGCAACAAGGTCTGTGTGTCCGTTTGCCTGTGCGTGTGGTAATTCTAGTGTAAAAACGAAAAGTCGTACGGAACTGAAATTTAATATTTAAGACAACTATACGCCCGAGATGTTACAGCAACTTTTTCATCAAAATCGGCTGACCGGAAGTCCTACTTTATCCCATGCATTTAGCACCTTTTTAAAGATTTTCTCAGTTTAATGATTTTGATCAAACTCCTTATATCGATGTAAAATTTAATGGGCTTTAATATCATGTAGGTTTCATTTTGATTGAAATAGTACGAAAGGACTTAAATGCCGATATTTTAAATTTTCTTCCTCTAAAGTACCTTTTATTTTTTATATTCAATAAAAATAACCATATCATCTTATTACTATTGATAAAAAACAGGTAAATATAGTTGAACGAATTCAATATCTAAATAAAGGAGAAAACTAATTAAATTATTTTAATACAATTGTTTCATCGCTTGGCCACTGGATGGCGCTGTCATCGCCAGACGCTACAGTGGTATCATTCTGATTGAATTAGTCTGACGGGGCTTAAATGGCGATATTTCAAAATTTTTTTCCTCTAAAGTACCTTTAATTTAGTAGTTTTTATGAAATTCGCCATATCACCTAATTATTAAATTTAAAAAACAGATAAATATTTACGTCGAACGAATGCAATAACCAACTAAAGGAGATAACTGCAAAAATATTTTTTTAATGCAATTTTTTGTTTTTAATAATAAAAAAACTTTATTCTGGGACTATGTCCCTTAGAATAACAGAAATGAACAGAAGATATTCATACATATATCTGATCAATAAAGCAATAAAATTAATTTTTATTTACAAATGTGCAAAAAGAAAAATTAAACACTACCTAGACTTATATACATTCATGTACAAAAAGTATGAATAATAAACACACAAGAAAGAAAAAAAAAAAAAAAAAAAAAGGAAAGAAAGAAGAGAAATCTCCTAAAGGCTACTGATAGGGTTGAGGGAATTATAAAAAAACAAAACAACTAATTATTCCACACTGCTAGGGTAGGGTAAAATAGATATTTATAACTTGTATTAAAATAAAAATAATTCGGTTGCAGATTTACATTTGTTGTGCATTTATTTGGGATGCCAAAAGATGTTGGAAAAGATGAGATTTGAATGAGAAAAAGGAAGAAGCATGGCGAATATGAGTAGGTAGGGAATTCCAGAGGGTTGCAGAACGGATGTAATATTTTTACAGTAATATACATGCATAATATACCGTTGGAATGCTAAAGATTTTTGAAAAAATATTATCGTATACATACTACTGTCAAAATATAACGGAGAGTAATGAAAAGCCGATAAAACAAACTGGTTGTCGTAAATAATAATATAAAAGGTTATTTAATAAATCAAATGTTTCTTTTAAAATCCAATGCTTATAATTCTTTGATAATTTATTTTCGATTCTAAATTTGTTTTATAATTCTCTAATTGATATCAATAACGAAGGTAAGTGAAAGTCATGTGTTGTACGCGCCAGATTTTTAATGTATAAAATGGTCATTGTAGAATTGTTATCTGGATCGAGCGCTAATGACCTAGATGTTTTGCGCCTTATAACAAACAAAAAACAAACCCACCCTTTAGGAACCCTGTACACTTCTCGCGAACCTCCTAGTTGATCACTTTAGTACAAACAAGGCTTTACACCCTCTAAGCCACCTTCTAGGAACACTCTACGAAGCTTTCTATCCAGGCTCTGATTACAGTACGTAATTCTGTATTTAAGACGCAGATAGAATGATTTGATTGCATTAGAATCAAACCGTCAGATTGTGATGTTTTCCATTCTTCTTTTATTTTATTCTTTCATAACAGTGAGAGATGGAAGAGGGGATCCCAAGGCTCAGTGTCCGCATTCCACTAATCGACTTTACATTCTGCATAAGATGGCTTACACACCTTACGTAACCTGCCCTTGATACGGCCAGTAATGTAAACACATCTGGGATAGTGAATGGAATAATACTAGGCGGGGTGCCGCCTCTCAAGTGCGCGCTGATATAGGAAAGTGATAGTTGATAGTGTGTGGTAGTCACTACCGTGACTATACTCTACAATCGACCTGTTTATGATAATTGATAATATTGATAGTGAATATCACACACTATAATATCACACTTGCCTATACTTTGTTTATTTATTGAATGTCTCTTCATGCTACTGTGGCTAATAGGAGGATGCTACAGTGGGAGTCCTAAATTTTGCCTATCCAGGTTTAATAAGGATAGGGATGTTTAAGGAGTACCTGAAATCACACAAGCTCGGAACCACCTATTTGCGTTCGCTCCGAAGGACGGCTTAGCTAAGGATTTATTAATCCCATAAATAAAAAATCTGGTGTGGGAAACACACGACTTTCACTTATCTCCGTTTTTAAAATCAATTAAAGAATTTTCAAACACAGTTAGAAATAAAAATGAGTGAAACATGAGATAAAAATTAGAAGTAATTTTTTTTTTTTCCGTATATATTACAATTTGTCATAATGGACAATAATAATATCGCAAAAGGATCACATTCATACAATAAAAGAAGTAATTAAATTGAATTAATATAGAAACTCTATAATATTATTATCTAAAATAATCGATTAGTTTTATCGCCTTTTTTTTTCACTCTTCATTAACTTTTACAAGCTTGTTTATAAGATAGTTTTTTGTAAAATCTTTAGTCTTCCAACGGTATATTACTGCTCTTATGTTTCAAAACAAAAAATTGCATTAAAAAAATATTTTTTTCAGTTTTTTTACTTTAGTTGAATATCGAATTCGTTCAACTAGCATATAATATGTATTATAATATTATATCGTATAATATTTAGTAAAAATAATATGTATCATTTATCAATAGTAACAAGATAGTATGGTTATTTTTATAGAATTTAAAAAATGAAAGGTACTTCAGAGGAAGCAAATTTAAAATATCGCCATTCAAGCCCTCTCAGGGTATTTCAATCAGAATGAAACCTACATGATGTTAAAGCCCATTAAATTGTTCATAGACATAGCAAGATTAATCAAAAATGTTAGAGCTGTTTTCGAGAAAATCGTAAAAAGGTACAAAATGCATGGTGTAAATTGGCTCTTCTGGTAATCTGATTTTGATTAAATCGATTTTTTAACGTCTCGGGCATATAGTTGTCTTAAATATGAGATTTCAGTTTCATAGGACTTTCCCTTTACGCGCAGGAGTTACCACACACTGTGTGGCACACAGACAGACCTTTTAGCGGGACTTAGTTATTTGGACTCAGGAGACCTTTATCGTGTATTTACGTTGAAAACTGGAATTCGAATATTTTCACGATGGATTCTTTCCCTTACTATGTATTTCATATATAGGTAAGGAAAAGTAAAATTGGTCACTTTTTAACATTTCGAAAAAAATGACCTTAAACAACATAAGATATATGATGTATTGCAGAAAAAAATGAACAATGTTTGATTTCTTAATGAGTATTAATATATATATATATATTTTTTTTTTTTTAAAGTTTAAAAGTTCTTAATATTTTTTAAAGTAATATATGATTATACAGTACGCCTTATAAAAAAACAATTCCACCTTTCCACCTCTCTTACTACTATCGTGACAGCACTTTTAATGCTGATACTATCGCCTTGCAGCTCTACCCTTTATAGTAATTAACCTTTATAAATATCATAATTAACTGTAATAGGCCGTGGAAGGCCCTAACTCACCTGTAATTAAGAGAAGCTATAATTACGTGCCTGGGTGGTTTGGGATATCGGTTATTAAATACGGAGTTGTCAAACATTAGCTTGGAATTAGTGGCTCGTATAGTTAAGATGTCAAGTTAACAAGCATCCAGTCGGCCGAACCTAAAACCTCATTGACATGTCTTTTGTCTGGGGGTCTGTAACATTCAGTGTGTAACGTTTATTTCACGTTCTCTGTTTGACACGCCCTAACTCTGTTGATAAAAAATTTGACGACCTTTTTGTTTTTTTCAAAAATTTCTAAATAAGTCAGAAATTTAAAGGAGAATATTTTCCGTTATGTAACATTTGTCGTTGGAACCTGTTGTTTAGGAGTTATATTGTTTTGAATGAAAAAAGTCACGTTTGGCTCCATTTATTAAGTCTAAACCTTTTTTGACATCCTCCGTTTCAAACAAAGCTGTGTTAGTGTTGATCGCACTGAAAATTTGCAGTATTAATTATTTGAATTGAATGTCCTCATTCGACAGCTCGTATCTCTGTAGTCCTTAGACCTATACTTTTTTCAACATCCGGTGGGGTCAGCTGTAGCATAGTGGTTAGCATGCCCAAGGTAACGGGTTCAAACACTGAGGCACTGTAGCATCGTCCGACTAGCCGCAGTGCCACAAAGTGACGTCAAATAAATAAACAAACTAATCAACACCCGGTGTATTTAACTTTTTAACGCATTATTATTATTTTTTTTTTCAATTACCATTTTCCATTTCCATTGGTAATGATCCAAATTTCTGTTTTGGCAACTATGTGTTCCTAGCTTGCCCTTTTTACATTCACATACCCATATATGAAATATATAGTAAGGGAAAGTATTGCGAAAGTTAAAATTTTCGAATTACAGTTTTCCCCGAAAAATACACGTTTAAGGGTCCCCTGAGTCCAAATAACCAAGTCCCGCAAAAAAGGTATGTGTATTTGTATGTGGTAAGTCTAGCACAAAAACAAACAGACGTACAAAACTGAAATTTCATAAATAGAATAACTATACGCCCGAGATGTGTTTCAGCAAATTTTTCACTGAATTCGGTTAACCGGAAGTGTTACTTCATACCATGCATTTCACGTTTTTAGAATTTTCTCACTGTTTTGAATTTAAATATTTATACGTTGAAATATGTAAAAGTGTACGTTAATCCACTATCACCAAATCTCAGGATTTTCTCATGCTTGTTCTCTTGCAGTGTTCCTCAGCCTTAAAAAGGGAGGCAAGCTTGGAGCACCTAGTTACTAAAATAAGCACTAGATACCGCTAATTTTTCACTGGTTTTAGACGCTTATGTCATCTTAGCGACTACACCAAGGCACCAGGTTAGAAGGGCTGAGTGTGCCACAGCACAGCCTAACCTGGTCTCTCTATCTAGCATATTATTTATTTATTCAAAACCTTCCATGCATTCATTACCTGCATTAAGGGTTCTGACAACATTATCATATCACGCGGAATATGCGTGCATGTTAATGTTGCAGGAAAACTTCTTGAAAGGTTAAGTCATCTTCTACTGGTATCGTGGGAATGACAATAATTTGTGCCACTTCGGTTTTTATGAGGTCAACTAAACTACGACTACGGAAAATAAAATCCAGTGCGCGCAATACACGATATTCACTTACCTCCGATATTATAATCAATTTAAGAATTTTTAAAAACATTTAGAGATGAAAATAAATTGTTAAATAATTAACTACATTTAGTTTCAATAGAAACATTAATGTAATTTTATTAAATAATGTATTATATTATTATCTACGAAAATCGATTAGTTTTACTGGCTTTTCACCCCTCTCCATTAACTTTTACAATTTTGTCTATAATGTTTAGCTTTCCAACGGTATATTATACATCTATATTACTAGAGGTAGATATTAGGCCTGATATATTCTTCCAAATTCTTAATTTTTTATTCTATCATTATTTCAACGTTTCGGGATCTCACTCCCATCAGGACTCTACAAGTAAAATACAAATTACATCAAAAACAACTATAGTGAAGCGAATCATTAAAAAATTTCTTTTAAAAATTATTATAAGTGTCCCTTTTAACAACATTTACAATTATTGGACATAAATTTTAAAATTAATAAGAGGCTTTAAATAAAAAAATCTTAATATCTACCTATAATATTATGCTAGATCTTACTAGATATATTACTGTTTTAATGTTCAAAAACACAACAATTGCATGAAAAAATATTTTGGCTCTATTCTAATTTCGTTGTACATCGAATTCATTCAATTTACAAATTTTTACTCATTTTTTATCAATGTCAGCAAGATAACATGGTAAATTTATTCAAATCTACAAAATTGAAGGTAGTCAAGAAGAAGAAAATTTAAACTACCGGCATTTAAGCCCCGTCGCAACCATATCAATCAAAATGAGACCTATATACTATTAAAGCCCAATGAATTTTACATAGATTCAGCGACCTAAATAAAAATTGTTTGAGCCGTTTTTGAGAAAATCAAAAAAATGTGCAAACTGCATGATATAAAGTAGATCCGGTCAGCCGATTTTCAAGAAATGTAACATCTTGTGGCTATCGTTGTCTTAAATATAAAATTACAGTTTCATACGACTTTTAGTTTTCCCGCTAGACACCACAAACACACTTGGTTATTTGGACTTAGGGAACCCTAATGTACATGTACTTTCGCAGAAAACTGGAATTCGAAACTTTTCACGATTTCACTACTCCCCCTTACTGTATATTTCACATCTAGGTATATGGAAGAAATAACCTGTTAAGAAATAAAGTGTTTTATATTTAATTTAAATCATGCGTTAATATTGAAACATCCTATATAATAGAACTTCGGAGCTTTTGATCATAACTTCCGTTGCCCTACCTCCTGAACTACACTGCTTCCTCTTTCGTCATATCACTATTGCTTACTCTTTAATACGTATGTTTCTATAAATGAAACGGGAAACAACCTCTTGTAAAATATTGAAAAGCTATCGACGACGAGTTTTATGGCAGGCTAGAAGAGTTAGCTATGAAAGAACCAATAGAGGATACAGCGATACAAGTTAGGTAAGAGGCTATATTCGCCAATAACCTTGCTTCTTGTCGTTGCCCTCGACCAATTAGGAAGCTTCTTACATAATATGTCTCTCTCTACTTTTTTTTTTTTTTTTTTTTTTTTTTATTCTAAAACCTAGGTATGAACCAGAAGCAGTTTTTTGGGAGTGGAGTTTCAGCCTAATACGCCGTCAGCTGCTTTTCTCCATAACTGCATTTTTTAAATTTAGCAAAATAGATACTGGCGCATCCAATGATGATCCTTGGTATCAGACGAAAATTTTAAATATGGCGGCCTATTAAAGGTGATTTAATTCAATAACTTATTTATTTTTGAAGATAGAGAAAAATGTATATAATGGTTAAGTTAGTATTTAGTAAAGCCCAAATTATCCATCTATTTAATTATCAAATCATAATAGATGTACTTCCCCCAAAACTCAGGTATTATGAAAGACAAAAAAAAATCGAAATGGTTTTTGAGATCAAGACACTGCGATGGGATGTGATTCCCTGGTTATTATTGATGGTAGAAGAAGAACACTGCAGATTATTACACAATGTTTTATTATTTCAAAATAACAATATTAGGGTATAACTGATTATAAAGCTATTGATAGGCAATTAACTAATATGAAATGCAATATATAATTAATAGCAAAATGGACTATCACCACTGCTAATTTCAAAACGCTTTATATCTGTTATTACTAAACCAATTTTAATGATTTTTTTTTTATCCTCTAATTCTTAAATTTAATACATATTTTTTCTCTATTTTCAAAAGTAACAGAGTTTTTGAATAAAGGTACAAAAATAATATAAAATATTCTGAAAATTATTACAAATGGTTTATTATTTCCAATTTTTTGGTATTTATTTATTTCATTATTAATTAAGAGAAACGGATTTTTTTTATTGGTTATTCGCGTTTTACGCATCTTGATACGTCTAAAAGTCTATTTATTAAGTTATCTATCTTCAATAATAACTTAGTTATGGGCCTATTTATGGGTAGAACTTCAATTTTTTCTTTTCTTTTTTATAATTATTAGCATTTTTTTTTTTTGTTAAAAACACTAATACATTTTTTATCAATCTTTTTTTTTTTTTTTTTTTTTTTTTTTTTTTAATCATTTATTTTTACATCCACACCTGTCGCTCAGCCGTGACAATAAGCGGATTTGATAACAATTGATATAAAGGGTATGTCAGGCATGAGGGAGGTCGATACCCATTGGCATCTACTCCTAACTTGAAATTTAAAAGAGTTTACTTAAGGAGATCTCTTAGCCAGCTTCTTTTCAGCCTTCTTTGAATATTTCCTGGCATGTCTGTCGAGGCCATGTTTCGTATGAGTTTGTTAGTATGTTCGTGAAGTTTGTCAAAAAATTTTATGTAAGAAGTTCGAATGTGATCTTGTACCATTGGTGTCTGTAAGTCTGTATGTAAAGTTTTGTTACTGACATACCAGGGTGATCGAGTAATAAGTCTTAAAGTTTTTGATTGGAAAGTTTGGATTTTTGCAATCTGAGTCGGTTTCGCTATTCCATAAATTTGAGAGGCGTATGTCGATATGGGTTTTAGTAAGTAGGTATAAGTATTTAGTTTTTGTCGGATTTTTAAAGAAGAGTGTTTGTGCAGTAGAGAATATAGAAGTCTTAGTCGATTGTTGAGAGTCAGCCGCTTCTGCTTAATGTGAGGCCCCCATGTCATTCTTCTGTCGAAAGTGAGTCCTAAGTAATGAACTGTGTTGGTTTGTGTTATCGGTAAGTTGTTTATGTAGACTGGAGGGCAAGTGTCGTGTCGTAGTGTGAAGGTGATGTGTTGCGATTTGTCAATGTTGAGTTTTATTTTCCATCTTTTAAACCAGTCTTCTAAATGTTGTAAATAATGCTGAAGGGTCTGTGAAGCCTGAAGTATGTTAGTATGTCTAGTGAGAAGAGCTGTGTCATCTGCATATGTCGCTATTAATATGTTAGGATGTGTTGGTATGTCATGTGTATAGATAATATATAGTAAAGGTGCGAGAATTGATCCCTGCGGAACTTCAGCCCTGATTGGACGAATAGAAGAGGTATCTGTGCCCTGCCGGACAGTAAAAAATCTGTCGGAAAGAAAAGAGAGAAGAATAAGATAGTAAGATGAAGGAAGGAATGATTTAAGTTTAAAAAGCAGTCCATTATGCCAAACTCGGTCGAAAGCTTGAGCTACATCTAGGAATACGCCAGTAGCAAACAATTTGTCCTCAAGTGCAACGGAAATGTAGTCTGTGACTCTATGTAGCTGGTGTAAAGTTGAGTGTAATGAGCGAAAGCCGAATTGGTGGTCAGGTAGTATCTGATTGTCTGTCAGTATGTCCAGTATACGTTTATAAATTAGTTTTTCAAAAACTTTTGAGCAAATGGGAAGTAGACTAATCGGTCTGTAAGAAGAAGGGCTACTAGGATCTTTGTTGGCTTTTTGTATCATCAGTACTTGCGAAAATTTCCATTGCAAAGGGATTTTGGTTGTTCTGAGTATCGCGTTGAATAGTGTTGTTAAATAGACTATTGCTTTCCTGGGCATCTGTTGTAGTAGCTCAGCTGTGATGAGGTCATATCCAGGGGCTTTTCTTTTCGGTAAGTTCCTGATTTCTACCAGAACCTCATTTGGGGTAAAGGCAGATGGAGGTAAGCAAAGTGGTAAAGGAACGTCAAGGAAATTTTGTATGTGACTTTCATGTTCGATGTCTTTGTAGTCTGTATGTGGAGTAAAAACTGTCGATAGGTGATTCGCAAAGAGTTCAGATTTTTCACTGTCAGACAAGGCAAAAGCACCATCCTCTTTTCGGAGTGGCACTGACACCTCACGATGCTTTAGCAGCTGTCTCGTTCTCCTCCATAAGCTTCCATCGCCGGTATTAAGGTTTCTAAGAAATGTATCATAGTTAGTCTGTTTGAATTTCTGTATTTGTCGTTTTAGTTCGTTATTTATACGATTGTAAGTCTGTTTGTCCGATGGTAATCTGTCGGTCTGCCATACCTTACGAGCTCTTCTCTTTGCTCTGATCAAATCCCTAATGTACTGTGGGTAGTTTGGTTGGATACTACGTTTGCGCTGGGAGAGGGATGAAGACCATGCAGATTCCTGGATACTCTTCGTAAAGAATTCAACACCTTCCTCGATTTCATTGTCAGATTTTAATGTTATGGGAACGGAAAGCAACTTATTCAGATTAGCTTTGTAACAATCCCAATTTATATTTTCTTGAATTAGCGTAGGGCGCATTTCCTTTTGACGTGGTTCTTCAAAAAGGACCAAATGTATAAGAGAATGGTCAGAGCAAAGATCAGAACTAGACCTAACTGTGAAAGATATGGCGTGCAGTCCTTTAGTCACAAAAAAGTCTAGCAGGTCCGGGGTCTTAAGTCTCGATGTCGGCCAGTAAGTCGGTGTGTCTGGTGAAATGGTATTTAATGAAAGCTTATGAATAGCCGATTGAAGATTTCTTCCCCTTGGAGTGCATAATCGAGACCCCCATGTCTGATGCTTAGCATTGAAGTCACCTCCAGCTATGAAGCGTCTTCCCAGTTGTTGAAAAAAGCTGCAAAACATGTCAGGTGTCAGCCTATACCGAGGGGGACAATAGACCGCTGCTAAGGTTATTGTGTGCTGTGTGGTGTGGAGAGTTATAGCAGTAGCTTGTATGTCTGGTGATTTAGGTAAATGTATAGGATAGTGTTTTAGTGATGTTTTGATGATAATGGCTGTTCCTCCGTGTGAAGTGTTATCTGGGTGATCGGTCCAATAAATAGGGTAGTCCGGGATATTTATTTTGTTACGTGAAGTGAGGTGTGTTTCTGTTATCAAGGCAATGTCTGTTCTTTTTTCATGTAAGTATATGTCAAGTTCGGTTTTATGTTGAATCAGTCCATTTGTATTCCACAGAAGGACAGACAGAGAACCTACAGTCAAGCCTTTACGGTCCATGAGCAGGGACGAAGGCTTGAGTAAATTGTGCTAACTGCTGAAGAATGCTGAAAAGAGGCTGGATAAGGTTATTTAGACCGTGTAGTAAAGTAAAAATTTGAGGATTCTCACAAGAGGGCATCGGCTAAGAATTGCCTGGCCTCATACCTGACATACTTACATATTCGTTTTGTCTTCTTTCTGAGGGATGTAACTGCTGCTGCGAGCCAGGGGCTGGTCCTCTTTGAGTAGGCTGAGGTTGCTGTGGCTGTAGAGGCAGTGGAGGAAAATCTTGCGGCATCAATGGAGGAGCGGCAGGTTGAGCTGGCACGGTTCTCTGGTGGGGATGAGTTCGCGAGCCTCGAAGTGTTCTCAATCCTTTCAGGGTTTGACATCCCCTATAGTTTGCCGGGTGAGCTCCTTCGCAATTGACACATGTAGCGGGTGTATCTCGAGGTTTCTGGCAGGAAGAGCTTTGGTGTTGTTGCCCGCATCTGACACATTTAGGTATGTGGTTACAATAGCTCTTAGTGTGACCGTACTGTTGACAGCGATTACACTGAGGAATAATTTTCTTCTTACGAGGTTCTTCGACGATCACTCGTGTGTAGTAAATTGATTTAATTTGAAATATATTTTCGTTGTATGTTTGTTTACTAATATAAACGAAAAACATTGGCAACGGTTCCTTAAATCGGGATATTACGTTGTTGACGTTTACTACATCATATCCATAACCTTTTAATGCCTCTACGATAGCAGAGTGTGGAGTTGAGTAATGGAGATTTTTGATAACCACTCGTGGACATCTATCTTCAGGAAGCTGAAATGTGTGAAAATCCGCTCCTTGTTTTCTGAGAGAGCTAACAATGTCTCGGTAGTATTGAGGTGTTTGCGGGTATACACAAATATTTTTAGCCGTGGATTTTAGGTTAAATGAATGGACCACATACCTTTTGTAGAAATTGTACAAAAGCTGAGTAGTTTTCTACTCCGTTAACGAAAATAGGTGGAGGTTTATCGTTCGTCTTTTGTGCTGTTTCTTTTTGTTGGATTTCATCACTATTTGTTAAAATTTGAAATCTGTTGAAAGTTGATGTGGATGGAGTTGATTTGGTTAGGTTTGAAGTTTTCGGAGTTGATATAGTGGGCCGTTTTTGTTTTCTTGGGTTCATATTGAGAATATCTCCCACACACCTTCACATTGAGAATCGTTAGTTGTATTTAAGTCTATCGCTTCCATATCACTAACACTGTCTGAAGCCGAGGAGGGCTCCGTCATATTACCTGTTCCTTCGCGCACACACTTACTTAATTAATAAGTTTTATAAATTAGTATGTTCTGAACACACACACTTAATAAAATTAAGTTTTATTCATTTTAAATAGTGAAAAAACTTCATTAACAAAAAACTAACCTTATACACGGTCAAGCTCAAACATCTGTTCTCATCATATTCTTTTTATCAATCTTAAAAAAAAAACTGAGTTACTGAATTGGATAACTTTTAATCGGCCGCCATTTTAAAAATAACCAGCTGAGGTGTTAGGATCATCGTTGTACACCCTGGTACTTTTGTTACGAATTTAAAAGAAAATTAGTCCTGTAGTTTTTTATTCCTTATTCGAGTTCTGTGTATCTTGAAACATAAGTCCTCAAAATTTGAAGAGGTGTAATTTTTTCTTTCTTTTGTCGATTACAATGGTTCATTATTAAAAATAATAAACCAAAAGCATTAATAATAGATTGCGTTACTATTTCCTATTCCTTTCTTTTCTTTCGATTTTCATTCAAATAATTCAAATAAAATTTGCTGATTCCAGAGCACCTAACATTTTTTTTTCTATCATAAATAATAACCGAGTTACCCGAGAGTAACATCTCTTATAAGTTGTAGCTTGATAAGATAGGATTTTTTTTCTTCTTCTCTTTGTTCATATCGTTGTCTTGATCTCAAAAGTCTTTTAGACTTTTCTTTATCTTCAATAATAACAGATTTTTTTTTAATTATTATTATCTCACTTTACTGATTCTAAAACTCTCTACATATTTTCCCTATCTTCAAAAATAACTGAGTTATGGGCGTATTTTTGGATAAAATTTCAATTTTTTTCTTTTACTATTCCGTATTTTATAATTATTCGCGGTTTTTTGTTTAATAAAAGCATTTTTTCTCTATATTCAAAAATAACCGAGTTATTTAATCAAATCACTTTTAATCGGCCGCCATTTTAAAAATAACCAGCTGAAATCAACGTCTAGGTATTAGGATCATCGTTGCATGTCCTAGTGTTTTTGAGGAGATTTAAAAAAAAAAAAAAAAAAAATAGTCGAGTAGTTTCGGAAAAATTCACGCGGACGGCGGACAAACGGATTTTATTTCGTTATTTGGGTTCTACGCATCTTGAAACAGCCTTCAAATTTTGAATAGGGATAATTTTTTTTTTTTTTTTGGTTTATTACAAAGGTTCATTATTGAAAATAATAAACCAAAATCAGCTATAATTATAAATAATCAGCCGATGTCTATGTCTAGGTGTTAGATGGTTTTGAGAGGGGGATTTTTTTTATTTTGGTCGATTAAAAATAATAAACCAAAATTTAAGGTGTCCAGGAATAAGGATTTTGTTTTAAATCTTGAAACACCTTACAATCACTCGTAAGATATTTGCGCATTTGGACAACGTCACCGGAAGTGCGGAGATAGATTACCGCGGGGCGAGAAAACAAATAGGCCTCAAGCGAAGGACTGCTCAACATAATTCATGAACTGTTTAAAAATACCAAGGGAGATGACATGCTAATGGAACTGGGACATTGGGCTGCACTCGCCATAACGGGGTCACTTCGCTCTGAATCAAACATAAAGGCCACGCAAACCCAACAGTCGCTTCAACGGCTCTTCTGGTTTTTTAGTCGCAGTTTCCTCGAGAATAATATCTCATTGTCTGCCATTGGTCGAGGACAAATCCAATAAGTAGAATCCTCAAAATGAAAACAGTAATTGTATTAAAAATGATACGGAAAACTGAGATCTTGATTTCCAAAAGGTACTATATCCATTCCAGGACATTTTACAGGAAGCGCGAAAATATCTTATAACTAAACCAATTTATTTGATTCCTTTCGCAATAAAATCTAGAATTATTTTTTACTTTGACTTACCTATATATGAAAAAATCTGGTGCGCTCAACAAACGACTTTCACTTACCTCCGTTGTTAAAATCAATTTAAGAATTTTTAAATACATGTATAGATAAAAATAAATGGTTAAAGAATTAATTATTTGAATATCAATAGAAACATGTGTTTTACTAAATAATCTATTATATTTTTTGATCTACAACAATCAGTTAGTGTTTGGGGTAATCACCTCCAAATCAATGTCAACATGATCACTCCTTTTTGAACAGTAGACTATATGAAAATATAAAAACGTAAGTAATTGAAGGCAGAACTAACACTAGGGGCGCTCTGCTTCTTTAACAGCCCGCCATTTGGCAGCACGGTCAACATGAATTTCTGTTTTCAAGAACCCGAAACCGTTACTTTTATCGGCTTTTCATCACTCTCCATTACACTTTAAAATTCCGTGTGTCAGATAATATTTTTTTCTAAAATCTTTAGCTTTTTAACGGTATATTATACAGTATTTTATTATTATTTTGATTACTGTTCTTAAGTTAAAAAACAAAAAAAATTACGAAAAAAAAATATTTTTGTAGTTTTCTCCTTTATTTGGATATTGAGTTCGTTCATCTTATATATTCACCTGTTTTTTAAATTTGCTAACCAGATGATACCGTCAATTTCATAAAATCTACGAATTTGAAGGTGCTTTAGAGGAAGAAAATTTAAAATTTCGGCATTTAAGCCCTATCAAACTATTTCAATCAGAATATCTGAATCAATGATTCTATTTAATTATGCAATAACTCTGATAGGATAAAATTGATTTATTCAATCACTTACAGATAATTGGGTCAAAAGTAAAAAATCTGGTGCGCGCAACACACGGCTTTCACTTACCTCCGTTATTTATATCAATTCAAGAATTTTTAAACAAATTTAGAAACGAAAATAAACTGTTAAAGAATTATTTACATTGGATTTTAAAAGAAACAGGTGTTTTATAAAATATTCTATTATATTGTTATCTAGAACAATCAGTTATTTTCATCGGCTTTTTATCGCTCTCGGGAGCGGCGTGGTCTAGTGGATAGAGCGCTAGTCTACTGTGCTCCGGGTCCTGGGTTCGAATCACGGTTATGACAGAATATTATTTATTTTGTTATTTCAACCGGGGGGCGATCCTGGGGTATGGAGACCCTCCTGGGGCACACCCAGCCTCTATAAAGAGTGCACCTAAAAATTGGGGAAGAACCTGGCGGCTGAGCGTGATCTCGGCTGAATCACCTCATTGCACGGCCGTTGGCCTAGAAACAGTACGAATCTCTATATGTGCTGAGCCCAAGACCCTTCATGGATTGTAGTGGTACATGTTAAAAAAAAAAAAAAATCAGTTATTTTCATCTGCTTTTTATCGCTCTCCATTAACTTTTACAATTCCGTGAATTAGATAATATTTTTTATAAAATGTTTAGCTAACCAACGGTATATTCTACATCTATATTACTATTCTTGTGATTAAAAAAAAAAATGCATAAAATATATGTTAGAACTTTTCTCCTTTAGTTGTTTACGAAATTCCCTCCACTTGCATATTTAGCTTTTAATTATCAATGATAACAAGATGATGTGCCTATTTTTTTTTTAAATCTATAAAATTAAAGGTATTTTAGAGGAGGAAAATTTTGAAATATCGGCATTTAAGTCCCATCAGACTAATTCAAAATGAAACCTACATGATATTAAAGCTCATTAAATTTTACATCAATGTAATGAGTTTAAGAAAATCGTAAAAAAGTGTTAAATGCATGGTATAAAGTCTCTTTTCTAGTTAGCTGATTTTAATGAAGAAGTCGCTAAAACATCTCGGGCCTTTGTCTTAAATACGAAATTTTAGTTTTGTACGATTTTTCGTTTAAGTGTTAGACTTACCACACACACACACACACACATATCTCTAAATGTGTTTCAAAATTCTTTAATCTATTTTAACAACGTAGGAAAGCGAAAGTCGTGTGTTGCGTGCACTAGATTTCTTTCAATCCCTCTGATATATTTTTAAAATAATAAGCACCTATCAGAAAGTATCGTCACAAATTATAATTTACAACATTTTTAATTTTTAGAGTTTGTTGTGAGAGCTATTTATTTCGAGCATGGCCCTAGAACTCGTATTCGGATGTTGATTGAGTTTGTTGTGAAATATCCGGTCGTTTAAAAGTTCTCTTTTACAGTGGGTGTGGATTTTGTAATATCTCGAGGTAGATTCTTAAAACATTTTATTTAGTTCCAATAATGTCCATCAAATCTTATAATCGAATTTTAGAACGTTTTCAGATGAAGATGGAAACAAAAGTGGTGATAATGCAATATCATTGGGTCACTAGAAGCTTGACTATTTGATGATAAATTAATATATCAATAAAACTTGCATAAAAAAAAGTTATATGTAAAAATTTCAAAGAGGATAGGTGAATTCGCAGAAAAACAATTTTTTTTACTTTCACTTACCTACATATAAGCTATAGTATGGGAAATAATTGCGATCGGGAAAATGTCCGAATTTCAGTTTTCATCGGAAATACATGTTTTAGGATCCCCTGAGTCGAAATGACCATGTGTGTGTTGTAAATCTTATGATAGTACGAAAACGATAAGTCGTACGAAACTGATATTTCACATTTAATATAAATATAAGCCTGAGATATCACAGCACATTTCATCAAAATTGGTCTTGGACCATACATTTTCCACCTATTCACGATTTTCTTAAAACGGCTCTAACGGATTTTGATTAAACTTGCTAAATCAACGTGAAATTTAACAGGCTTAAATATCATGTAGGTTTAATTCGAAAATACAAGTTTTAGGGTCCAAATAACCAAGTCATACAAAAAGGTGTGTTTGTGTGTATGTGTGAGTGTGGTAAGTCCAGCGCGAAAACAATATCATATGAAACTATATTTTAAGAGCGTCTATGCCCGAGCTGTTACAGCAACTTTTCCATCAGGATCGGCCAAACAGAAAAGCCACTTTATATCTAACATTTTGCACCTTTTTCGAGTTTGCTCTAACTAGGTTGATTAAACTCTCTATATTGATGTAAAATTTAATGGGCTTTAAATATCATGTAGGTTTCATTCTGATTGAAATAGTCTGACAGGGCTTAAATGCCGACGGTTTTAATTTTCTTTCTCTAAAGTGCCTTCAATTTAGTAGATTGGAAAAAAATTAACCAGTTAAGCTGAACGCATTCAATATACAACTGAAGGAGAAAAGAGCAAACCTATTTTTGTACACAATTTCGTTTTATTTTGAACGTGAAAGAATTTAGGAAAAATATTATCTTATACAGTAGTTGGATTTATTATTATCTTATTATCTCGTAGACAGTAGTTGCAACTAGTGTCCGAGGACACTTGGCGGTCCGCTAGATGTCACTGGGAATAATTTTCAATTACCTTATTGAAAAATATTTTTAAACCCTTGGCTTGTACCATTCTAGGCATTGCACATTCATTCAATTGCCCGCGGTATCTGAGAGTAAGTAGTAATGTGACTAGGTATTTCTAAATTTTAGTAATTCATTGAGAACAATTTTTCGCAGGTTAAATTGGCTCTTAGAGCATTGGTCTAGTATATACTATGTAATCAACTAAATAGTAGTCACTAGATAGCTAGTCCATTATTTCAATAACAAAAAGTTTCTATTAGTTGAAAGAGCCTTCCATATAATATAATGATTTCGAATAGGTACTCTATCATACTCAACGCTCAGAGAAAGGTGGGGGTAGGCAATTTCCTTTCCTCTCCGCTGAGTGTGGCCACATCAAAAAATCGTCTTTCCTTTCCTCGCCTTTCCACTCCGCTAAGTGTAGCCTTGCCTTAAGTCAGTTGTTACGAATCGTAAAATGTGCATTAAAAAATTTGAAGCTTTTTTAAGTGTGTATATATTGCTGGCCCTATATTTGTTTAGAGAATAAAATAAAATAAATAATTAATTTCAGTGATTTGATACTTTTAAAATGAAAAAAAAAAAAAAAGCAACAGATCAAAGTAGAGCAATTCATGATTTTTAAATGAATCTTTCCACTGAGAGAAATATGTTTGGTTTATTATTTTCAATAATGAACATTTATAACTGAACAAAAAAAAAATACCCCTCTTCAAATTTTGAGGACTTACGTTTCAAAATACACAGAAGTCGAATAAGGAATAAAAAACTACTGGACCATTTTTTTTCGCAACAAAAGTTCCAGGGCGTACAACGATGATCCTAACACCTAGACGTTGATATCAGCTGGTTATTTTTAAAATGGCGGCCGATTAAAAGTTATCCAATTCAGTTATTTTTGAAGATAGAGGGAAAAAATGTATCAGTGTTTTTAACCCAAAAAAAAAAAAAAAACGGAATAATTATAAAAAAATAAAAAGAAAAGAAAAAAGTGAAGTTCTACCCTTGAATTGACCCATTTTTTTATTATTTTTGAAGATAGAGAAATTAATAAATAAACATTTAAATTCTGCAAAACGCAATAAACACAGATAAAAAAAAGTTTATTTAGATATATATTCAAGTCACAAATTATAACAGATGTAGTTCCACTACAACTCGGTTATTATTAAAGATAGAGAAAAATCGAAAAGATTAGCAGCTATGAACAGTTATGTCCTACTATAGTTATTTGGAAATAATAAACCACTGTGTTATAATTTTCACCGTTTTTTGCTATGATGTATATTTGTTTAGACAATAAAATAAAATAAATCATTAATTTAAGTGATTTGATCCTTTTGAACAAAAATCAATATATTATAGGTGGAATAAAAAAAACCGCAAAATTTTATCAGTCTAGTGTATTATTATAGGTAGACTTATCTATGATTTATTTTTTGTCTCGGTCAGAGAGAAATGTTTGTTAACTACAGCTATTATTTGCCAATCCCTGACCCTGGAAGCGGTTTAGCGAATGATCGCCGGCCTTGGATATTCGTAGGCGAGCCTCGTCTTTTTGCTTCCGTATCGCGCGAGGTCGGTGGTGAACACTCCTCCATCTTCTATTAGCAAGACCTTGGAGCACATCGGGCCTTTCACGACGAGCGAAAGTCCGCTCCAGGAAAGTGGAGGGTGAGGTGCGCGATACACAGCCCTGCGTGGGTCCGATCCCACGCTCCGGCCCTGAGCCGAGGGGAAAAAGGAATCTGCTAATGATGGGGGAAACATTCTAGTCAGCTCAAGGTTAGCATTCTACTTCTGTCATCTCTCCTATAATAGTAACTTCAATAATAGCTATCGTAAATAGCCAGTAAATAAATAAATAATAATAAATAAATCTCTTTATAAGACTGCATAACAGCTGACCAAGAGCGTCTATAAGAGATCAATATCGTGAAATGCTAAACTTAAGCACTTTAGCCCTGAGGAAGGCCCACATTGTAGGCCGAAACGTAGGCACATAATTAAATAACACTTATTTTAAATGCGTGTTTCTAATTTATGACCGCACCCCCAACCATCTTCCTCATCTAATTTCTCAACGGTCAACAAAACTCCATCATTAAGCACTATAAAATCGTCATTCGACCAGGAGCATTGTATGCTGCGCAGTGCCTTGTGATGTAGAGGAAAGGAATGATGGAAAGTCTGCAAACAAGAGAAAGAAGGATTCTAAGGAAGGTTTTAGGCCCAGTAATGGAAAATGGTATATATAGAAAAAGAAATAACAAGGAACTCTATTAGTATGTGGAAAAATAACGGACGTCATGCGAAAGAGAATGGTCGAATTTTATAGTCAAATGGCACTCATGAGCCAAGCAAAGTTGACTAATAGAATTTTCACTCACTTTCTGAGAAAAAAGATCAAGAGGGCGTGGATCACGGAGGCGGAAAAGGAACTGCATAAGGTGGAACATTTCCGAAAGTTGATGATAGAATACCTCTTGTAACATTAAAAAAAAAAAAAAAAAGAAAAAAAAAATTTCAATAATCATGCGATTATAATAAATGTAGCAATTAAAATATAATGCACAAAATCAAGGATGATTTGACTGATCCTAAGTATTGACGTCAGCCGACTATTTAAAAAATTGCCTTATTGTATTAATGTAGTAATTATTCAAAACAATTCATTGTTTTAAATCAAATAAATAATGATGCATTGCATTCAAAAACATTAATTATAGAATGGGATTTCGAATTACTAAAATGATATAAATGTACTTCTCAACATTTTTTTTTATTTTTTGTTCATTAATTCCTTTATTGATATTTACAACTGTACACAGTACAACAAGTAAATGAGCTATTTACAGAACATTGGCTTGGAAACGTCTTCAGAAGAATCTAATCAGTGGAAGCACTTCAGAGTTTGTTTGGTAAGCAGGTCTTGAGGCCACCGTCTTTTCAGACGCCTCGGAGGATTATCGGGAATAGATGCCGATGAGAGGATACGGACAAGCGGGTTTGTATGGGTGGGTAATTTGGAATGAAAGGAGGAGTATCTTTTTTGGGCAATTTCTGCAACGAGTGGGATATTCAAGTCTCTAGAGTTTGTTGGTAACAAAATACGGAGCGTCTAGGATTTGTCTAAAGATTTCCGATTGCAAGGATTGGATGCGGAAGGAATTTGATGGTTTAGTGGAGCCCCAAAGCTCTATGCCATAAGTCCAGATAGGTCTAATAATTGTTGTGTAAATGAGTTTTTTGAAGTATAGAGGGAGTTTTGATCGATTATCAAGTAAGTGTTTTAATAGTCGATATCTACGAGCAGTTTTTTGTCGTATAAGACTTGTATGAGGATTCCATGTAAGACGTTTGTCAAGATGAAGTCCGAGATATCGTATTTGTTCTACAGTGATGAGTGGCGTATGATTTAAGGAAACAACTGGACAGGAAGTCATAGGTTCACGGCGTAGAGTGAAGGTGATTTTGTGGGATTTATTAGGATTTATTTTGATTCTCCAATTGCGACACCATTCTGCAATGGTGGATACATGGTTCTGTAGGAATTGGGAAGCAACAATAGAATCACTATTCACGGATAACACGCAAGTGTCATCAGCGTAAGTAGAGATGACAGTGCTTGGATGGATAGCGATGTCAGGTGTATACACCGTGTAGAGGATTGGACCTAGTATACTACCTTGAGGTACGCCGGCTGACTGGGTAAATACTGAGGAGGAGGAGAGATTATGATTAACTTTAAAGATGCTATCTGTAAGGTAGTAGCGGCTTATCAGAAAATATGTCTGGGAGAGGAATTTGCGGAGTTTGTAGAGCAGTCCTAGGTGGCAAACTCGATCAAAAGCCTGTTCCACGTCAAGAAAGGCTCCTGTGCAGTACATTCCGCGCTCCAATGTAGAGAATACCACATCCACCACACAAACATTAAAAAAAAAAAATATTTTAAAGAAATTTAATACGGTATTGCACAATAAAATACGTTAAGTAAATGTGTTAATTAATCATATGGACTTGATATAGGCATGTGAAGAAATTACTCAGTGGTAGCACTTCAGTGTTTATTTAATGTAGTAGGTCACGAGCCATCGTCTTTTCAGTCGCCTCGGGGGATTATCAGAAATAGATGTCAATGAGAGGTTGGGCTAGATCTTCTCTGTATTGTTCCAACTTTAGTATATGTACCGCCAAAGCGAGTAGGGTGCGGGGTGGCCGAGATGGTTAGCGCGCGTTGCTTTAAACACCCGTTGCCTAGCTACCAGATGACCAATACCTTGAATCTAAAAATTACGAGTACAACTCTCGGAACCGGAGGGGACTTTTATCTCGGCGTTAATCCCCCCGCCCTCTCCCCCTCGTCCGAGAAGCCCCCGTATGGCCTTCAAAAGCGAGGTAGGGGCGGAAAAAAAGATCTGCGACTAATGGGATATTTAGGTCTTTATGGATCATTTTATTGGTGAAAAAGTAAGGGGTTATAGGATCTTTCGGAGGATTTTGGATTGCAAGGATTGAATGCGGAAGAATTGGATGGTTTGGATCCCCACTACTCAATCCCACATGTCCAAATAGGCCTAATAATGTTATTATTTTTTTGTGGTATGCGGAAAGTTTTGACCTAAATGAAATGTTTTGATAAATGGGGTTATCTGTTGTTATCAAACCTGACAGGTTATCCCTCTTTGGACCAAAACGTTTACGCTAAACCTTATTCTTGAAAACCTTGAGGCTTTGTCTATCCTTAATGTCAGTGACAAGGTTTTATAGACGTATAAAAGCGTCGGGAAAATGAAAATTCTAACCATTAAGTATCTTTACATAAGCCACGAAATAAGGAAGGATCCGAAATGTGTCTCACAGATTTTGATGAAATTGTTTTAGGTAAAACAAGACATTAAACCATCAGACTCTGCAAAATATTAAGGGACAACGATCTTCAGGTTTCGCGTAAAAAGATCTGAATGGTTGAACGCTAAACACATTTTATTTAATATCTCTGATTCTAGTGAAGGTAGAAAGATAAGTTTGGTGTCTAAAATCCCCTACCCTAAAGCGGAATAATTTATAAAATAAGTCATTAAAATATTCTAGTTTTATCTTTGGCAATAACTTTAAAAATATATATAAACTCTTCAAAACAGTACTTTTAATAAGGTTTCTTTAAACTGCTCAGATTAAGATTTCATTTTAGAAGTATAGTATACACTTTTTAGGAAACCTTATTAAAAGTTTAATTTTGAAGAGATTACTTATATTTTTAGGTTTATTATCAAGAATAAGACTTGAATATTTTAATAGCTTATGTCTTTAGTTATTCCTCTTTGAAACAGAGTAATTTTGACACCATCACTAGAACCAGAGATTTTTTTTTTTTTTTTTTTTTTTTTTTTTTTTTTTTTTTTTTTTTTTTTTTTTTTTATTGACATATATTACAATTTGTTTCTATATGAACATTAGTAATAGTGATACATGATCCCATTCACACAATATATACAATGATAA
This sequence comes from Piezodorus guildinii, assembly GCA_023052935.1. Classification (NCBI taxonomy): domain Eukaryota; kingdom Metazoa; phylum Arthropoda; class Insecta; order Hemiptera; family Pentatomidae; genus Piezodorus; species Piezodorus guildinii. The sequence goes on from CM041294.1 coordinate 93,651,747, forward strand.
AGTCAAATAAATAAAATATAATATATATACAAAATAAGAAAACAAACTATAAAGTAATATAGGTTGTTATAACTGAGATAAATACAAATAAATGGTATATATAGAATTAAATAATAATAAATATAAAAACAAAACAAATCAAAACATTAACCTATAATTCAGATAAATAAAAGTTTGCAAATAAACAAACATCATTCAAACAAACATAACTATATACAAAATATACAAGTGCTATAGGGACCCCAGACTGGGCTTTTCCCTCCACTTGTGGAGGAAAAAGCGGAATCCAAAAGATCCTAGACCCTCGCTCTCAGCCGCGTCACTGGTGTGATTCAGTGGAGGCCGAACTAGGGCGCAATAGCCACAAACATACATTACATGAGTGGAGGATCTGATCAGTGTCAGAACTCCAATTTAAACGTTTACAATACGTCTCGCGGCCACTGCCGTTTCAATCTTCGAGGAGGATTGTAGGGATAGGTGGTACTGGATAGGGATTGTACTAGAGGGTTAGGATAATGACTAAGGTTCTGATGAAATTTGGAAAATTTGGATGGTACCAGGTCTAAAATAAACGGAATTTTAAGGTCGTGGTGTATGGTAGAGTTGGTAACGTAATAAGGAGCATTAACTATTGTTCGGAGAACTTTGGATTGGAAGGATTGGATGCGTTTGATGTTAGAATGTTTAGCTGTCCCACACAGTTCAAGTCCGTAGGTCCATATTGGTTTCAGTACTGTCTTGTATATTAGTAATTTGTTGTCAACTGTAAGATGAGATTTTCTGCTTAGTAGTCTGTATAACTGGCCAAATCTGCGGTTAAGTTCTTTTCTATTAAGTCTTGTGTGTGGGTTCCACGTCAGTCTTGAGAGATATATAAAATGTGTTTCTTACCTGCAAACTTTCCGATGTTTTTACGCCAATTATGGGGAACGTTGGCCACTCATATTTTTTCAGAATTTTTGCTACTTAATGATCTTTTAAAACTGTCATTTTGTTTTATTTTCAGATTTTTTTTCTTTCTGAGTTGTAAATTTCCAGTTCCAGAGTATGCTGACGATTATGTAATAGTACGAGTTGGTATTGTACTATATATATATATATATATATATATATATATATATATATATATATATATAAGTACTGTCTTACGAGTTGGTACTGGGGGCCTGATTCTCAAATTAAAAAAAAATATAATGTTCTTTTAACCACCAGATATTCAAGAAGGCGATTTGGTCATGATGAAGATCAGCAGCCAGGTTAACCCTTTAAGTTTTAGGTAACCGTGCATTTTGGACCTATTAACGATTTTCTAAAAAAGGGTTATAAAGATTTTGATTAAACTTTCTGTATCGATGTAGAAATAAATGAGCTTTAATACCATGTTGGTTTCATTCTGATTGAAATAGTCTTAGAGGGCTTTTATTCCGATAGTTAAAGTTTTATGTCCATGAAGTATCTTTAATTTTGTAGATTTGAATAAATTAACCATATCTTCTTTCTAGCATTGCTAAAAAAAACGTAAAAGAGGAAAAATATTTTTTTCATGAAATTTTCATGTTTTAAAAAAAAAATGAATGTAAAAAGAGTATAATATACCGACATAGATGTATAATATACCGTTAGAAAGCTAACAATTTTAGAAAAAATATTACCTAATACACAGAATTGTAAAAGTTAATGGAGAGTGATGAAAAGCCGATAAAACTAACTGATTGTTGTAGATAAAAATAATAGATTATCTACACATTAAGCACATGCTTATATTGAAATTCAAATAATTTAAATCTTAAACAATTTATTTTTATCTCTAAATATATTTAAAAATACTTAAATTGATTTTTACAACGTCCGTAAGTGGAAGTCGTGTGCTGCGGGCACTAGATTTTTTTTTGTATGTTTGTTTCCTTATTGTATTACCTGTCATCATATTATTGTACCTAACTTATTATTAATTTTCTGATTGTATCGGTAGTTATCTTGTTTCTCTTAGCCCTGATGAAGGCCGACAAGGTAAGCAGAAACGTCAGCACACTATTACAATAAGTGTTACTTATTAGCGTGCAACGTTTTTGATGACTGCACCCCCAATCATCTTCCTCGTTTAATATTCTCGACGGTCTACTAACCTCTATCATTACTAACTAAATTAATTAATTAACTAAGTTAGTTGAGGACGATCGTGAAGAAGGAGGCATTATTAAGACTAGAAGAGAGGAGAGGAATTGGACAATAGTCACAATTATATTCCGTTTTCCTTCGACACTCACTCAAGAAAATCGCGTGTAAGCGGCGGTGATTGTTGTGCCAAGGTTTTTACTCAACAATAATTGACCTTCATCTCCATCTTCCATGAAAAAGCTGAGAAAAAAACGACAATAAAACTGAATAGTTTTTGTATTAGTTCTTCTTATAGAGAATACGTGATCTCTACATTCATACGCCATTTCCCGGAAACCTGTATAAATCGATTAATAAAGGAACATATCATAAGACGAATTTTCCTTTATGCTTACTCATCGATGAGATGACGTTCATATGATCCAGATTTGAAGTTTTAAATTGACAATTAGGAAATCTAGGTTTAATATTTTTATCAATCAAACAAGTAGACTAGGCCCTGCTCCGCACGGGTGCGATTTAAATGAGGTGTCATTCATGTTTAAGAAAATCTCTCTCTGACCGATTTAGAGTTTATTACTTTGGGAGTTCTAGTTTATCATAAGAAAAAGTGCAATTAGTAAGAAAATATGTTTATTACATTTAATCATCAGCAGAAATGGAAACCATGAATCAAAATTAGTTCATTTTATTTGTTTTTTATGTTAATGTGATATACAAAGCACAGATTTTAAAGTGATAGGTAACTGAAACTTTAATTTTTCCATATAATGAAAACTTGTTTTCAAAAACTACCGAAATAAACAACGGTTCCTATTTTATATTTCAAATGAAATGTTTAAATTAAATTTTAAAAATTAAATTGTTTCCATAGGAATCTCATTTAGTTTACAGTGAAACGTGCGTTTTCAAGAAATAGTATTAAATTTGAAATAAGTAATAAGAATGTTTATAGATTTAAAAGAATTTACTAATTATGTTAACAATTTGGTTTAAATTCGGTACGTAATATTGTTTCTAAAATCTTGCTTACTAAATGGAAGAGGAGTTACCCGTAGCCTGGTGGTTAGCATAACAGCCTCCCATGTCTAAGGTTTCGGATTTAAACCCACAGGTAGCCCTATTTATTAATGGGAGTAAAAAATCCTTAGGTATACCGTCCTTCGATGGGGACATTATAAGGTGGTCTCGTGCCTGTGCGATGTCAGGTCTTTAACCTGGGGGGATCTTTATCCCTATTTTAGTTAAACCTGAATAGGCAAAATTTAGGCCTCCCACGGTAGCATCGTCCCATTAGCTACAGTAGCATAAAAAAACCTGTGCCACTACAACCCAGTAGGGTCTTGGGGTCAGTACATATAGAGGATTGGTACTGTTACTAGGCCAACGGCAGTGCAATGAGGTGATTAGGCCTTAATCACGCTCAGCCACCAGGTTTTTACCCAATTATTATTTTGGATACCCACTTTATAGAGGCGGAGTCTGCCCCAGGAGGGTCTCCATACCCTGGGGTCGCCCCCCGACTGAATAACAGAATAAATAATATTCTGTAATAGCCGGGATTCGAACCCAGGATCCGGAGAACAGCATACTAGCGCTCTATCCACTACACCACGCCGCACCCTTACAGTGTCATAAAGGGACGTTAAGGGGTCACCCATAGCGCAGTTGCTAGCATAACAGCTTTCTATGCCAAAGGTCGCGGGTTCAAACCTGCGGGTGGCCCTAGGATTTTTTAATGGGAGTATATATGCCATCCTTCGGAGGGGACGTTAAATGGTGGTCCCGAGCCTGTGCGATGTCAGGTACTCTTTAAAGATCCCAATCCTAATAAAACCTGAATAGGCAAAATTTAGGACTCCCAATGTAGCCTCGTCCGATTAGCCATAGTAGCATAAAATGACGTTAAACGAATAAAAAAAGAGACGTTAAACAAATAAACTAAATGGAAGAATATAACTTGCACGATCCTGTACGAAGGTGATAACCTCATTCTTTCCAATAACATATGTCCACAAGTTTATGTGCTTACAACAATTTTGTATCAACTTTTACAATTTCTTTTATTGCATATCAATTTTTCTAAAATCATGAGCTTTCCAACGTATATTATACATCTATATTTACTACGTATATTTCAGGAGTAACGTTTTGATGACTTGGTCACAGAAAATTTATTTTTCCCGTTAAAAGAAAATTCAAATAGAAATGTATTTTACTTATAAACCTTCAGGAAAGAATGTCCTAATTATGGTCAAAACCGTGTCTACTGGTTAAGGAGTTCCAGGAAATGGCGTACCATTTTACATACAGAGAGTTTTTTACTAGGATATCGTTTCAGGACATTGATCAGCTTTACAAATTCAGAGATCTTAACGTAAATTTTTGTCTAGAAGAAAAAACAATAAAACATTAATCGGCTTGTTGATTTTGAATAATAGGCTTAATATATATATTACTTTAACTCACCTATACCGAAATATACAGTAAAGGAAAGTATGGTGATAATGAAAATTTTCCATATTTCACCGGAAATACAGGTTTTAGGTTCCCCTGAGTCCAAATGACCAAACCCCGCAAAAAAGTACGTGTGTGCCTGTGTATACCCTCAAATACATCAAGTCGTATGAAACTGAAATGTCATATTTTAGGAGCGTATATGCCCGAGATGTTACAGCAACTTTTTTATTTAAATCGGCAAACTAAAAGACCCACTTTATACTATGCATTTTGCACTTTTTAACGATTTTCTTAAATACGACTCTAACGATTTTAATTAAACTTACTATATCGATGTAAAATTTAATAGGCGTTGATACTTTAATTGATTTGAGCGCAATACTTTCCCTTACTATAATTTTATATATAGTAAGGGAAAGTAAAATCATATGGAATTATTCCTTTAATATCCACTTTAAAGACTTAAGCTCATTGTAGATAACTTCATCTTCCGAAGCTAATCCTCCAAGGGAATGAAGATCGCTATTACCTGGTGATAGGATAGTAATGGAAGCGGTAGAGGATCGGGCACGCAGGATATTAAGGACGAAAAGGATCAAGCAGAAAAAGTGCGGGAGCAGACAATGCCTTTGTGGGTGAGGCCTTTATTCACTCCTCCCTCGAACTCTTTGTCAGATCCTAGTCCAGGTGTGTCGTCTATCCTGTCGTCTCATCCTTCCAGTATCATCCTCCAACGACTAACTGCTTTTATCTATTTCATTTATATCATCCATTTTAGGAGAAATAGGTAAAGAGAGCTATGGGGTCCTTTAGACGGTTTCAAAAACGGCTGTTGTTGGACAATTTTTAATTAATTAAGCCGTGGGGTAGAGAAACTCTCCCAGGGCACATCTAGCCTCTATAGAGAGCATTTATATAAATATTATTGAAGAAAAACTTCTACTAGAACCTAAAAGGTTAGAATTTATAAAACTAATAGCTAACCCGATAAACGATGTCCTATCTTAATTATGTCTTAGCGAAATCGGTTAAGCCATTCAAGCGTGATGCGATCACCAAGGGAAAAGGGGATTCATTTTTATATATGTAGATAAATAGATTATAATTACCTTTGAAAAATAAAAAACCTACCAAAGTACCTTTTCTCTTTTTTTACTTCCAGTTACTCATGTATAAAATATATAATAAGGGAAAATATCAACAACAAATTTTCGAATTTCAGTTTTCAACGGAAATACACGTTTTAGGGTCTCCTGAGTCCAAATGAGTCCCGCAAAAAGATCTTTGTATGTGTGTGTGTGTGTGTGTGTGATAAGTCTAGCGCAAAAACGAAAAGATGTTGAAAACTGGAATTTCATATTTAGGATAACTATACGCCGGAGAAGTGTTACAGCAAATTTTTCACTGATATCGGCTACTACTATTATTTTGCACCTTCTTAGAATTTTCTCACTTTTTTGAATATTTATTTATTTAAGTCGTACGAAAGTGAAATGTCATATTTAAGACACCTGTATGACGTCCAACTTTATAACATGCATTTTGCCGCGTAAAGATTTTGATTAATCTCCCGCTATCGAAGTAAAAATTAATGAGCTTTAATATCATGTAGGTTTCATTCTTATTTAAATAGTCTGTATGGACTTAAATGCCAATATTTTGAATTTTCTTCTTCTGAAACCACCTTCAATTTTGGAGATTTGAATAAATTAACCATATCACCTTGTGAGCATTTGTATAAAAAGGGTAAATACATAAGTTGAGTAAATTCAATAGCAAACGAAAGAAGAAAAGAGCAAAAATATTTTTCATGAGTGTGTGGTAATTCTAGCGCGTAAACGAAAAGTCGTACGAAACTGAAATTTCATATTAAAGACAACTATACCCCCGAGATGTTACAGCAACTTTTTCATCAAAATCATTGAGGTCAGTTCTTAGAGCCTGAGTCAATCATATACCAATCTTGTGTTATCTTAAAAATTTATTTCAACTGCGGTACGTCAATCCATTATTTCAACAACAAAAGGTTTCTGTCAGTCAGACGCGCCTTAAAATTACTACAATGATTTGGAATAGGTACTATACTATATAATTTTATAAAATATTCAGGTATTTTAACCAATTAACTTTTCGAACTCCAGTTTCAACAGAAATACACGTTTTAGAGTATCTTGAGTCCAAATGACCAAGTCCCGCACATAGGTCTGTCTGTGTCTGTGTCAGTGCATGTAATTCTAGCGCTAAAACTAAAAGTCGTACGAAAGTGAAATTTTATATTTAAGACAACTATACCCCAGCAGCAACTTTTGATCAAAATCGGATAACCAGAAGAACCACTTTATACTATGCATTTTGAACTTTTTAGCGATTTTATCAGCATTTTCTGACATTAAATTATTTCGTATAGACACTTATACATGTAACGTTTGATATTATAACTATTTATTTATGCATTTATATCTTAACAAATTCTTAAAAGGATTACACACAATAACTTTTTCTTAATCGAGAAATGCGATTATTATAAATCAATCGATGCTATTAAATCGGTGAAAACAATTTCACCAAGGACACGCCAATCAATTATTTATTTTATTTTTCCTTAGTTTGTAATCGTAATTTTTTTTTAAAATTATTTATATAGCATGTAATGGAAGTTTGTAGTATTGACTCGAGTAAATATTGACATGGTTATTGCTACTTCAAAATCGCAAGGTTTTTTTTTTTTTTTTTTGCGCCTCCGTCCCAATGCCATCTCGATAATAATTATCGAAAAACATCTCGGAACGATCATAAGAGCAAACAAGACGTAAATAGGAAAATATATCGTTTCATTCATTTTACGCTTGTTGACAAAGGTTAATCAACAAATATATTTTATGTTGTTATTGTTATTGAAATAATAAAGAACTGAGTCTATTTAGTAAAAACAAATTTCGATTTTATCATTAAAAACGACGCATTCTGCTTAATCATCATGTTTACGATTTAACTTTAATTAATTATTCGCCGCTTTAGGCTACTTCAACACTTACTGGACAAACGATCAAACCTTCCTCTGAACTACAAAAGGCTCATCTATATGACTATTATAACACCAATCTGGACTTACGGAGTAGAACTATGGGTCTCTACTAAACCATCAAATTCTTCCCGCATCCAATCCTTACAATCCAAAATCCTTCTAAAATCCTCAACGCTCCTTACTTTGTCACGAATAAACTTATCCATAAAGACCTTAATGTTCCCTATGTTACTGATTTGGCCCGGACCAGGTATCAATCCTTTCATGACAAACTCCATTCTCACTCTAACCCACTAGTTTCAATCCTTTCTTCCACTTCAATTCCGGGTAATCTTCCGAGGGCCTGAAAAGCAAAGGGCCCTTCAACTTTATATTGAACTTGTAAGATTTCCTTAATTTCATTTTAACTTTTCTAAAATATTGCGCTTTCCTACGTTATATAATTTTTTTGTATATTAACTATTACTATATTATATTATGTATATTACTACTTACATTTCAGGAATAATATTTTGATGACTTTGTCAAGGAAAATTTATTTTTCCCGTTTAAGGAAGTTAAATAGCAATGTATTTTACTTTTAAACCTTCAGGAAAGAATGCCCTTAATTCTCGTGGAAAACGGCTTATTGGTTCTAAATATAGGCTTTATATATCTATATATAGAAATATATATTAAGGGAAAGTATTGCGATCGAGAAAATCGAATTTTACCACCTCAAATGTAAGCTTACTAAATACTTGATGAATTATTGTAACGATTATCGTCATATGATGAGTCGTTCCCATGGTAGTAACCATAATTATTTTAGAAAAGTGTGATATCTCGTTTTTTGCAACAACAAAATTTTTAATACTTCTATTAAACGATTTTTTTTCTCTATACCTCTATAAGGAGCGATGTAGTCTAGTGGATAGAGCACTAGTCTACTGTTCTCCGGGTTCTGTGTACGAATCCCGGCCGTAGCAGAATATTATTTATTCTTATTCTGGTAATTCAGTCGGGGGATGATCCTAGGGTAAGTAGACCCTCCTGGGCCATACCTAGCTTCTATAAAGTGGGTACTCTTAAAATGAGGGGAAAACCTGGCGACTGGGCGTGGTCTCAGACTAATCAACTCACTGCACACCACTGTAACTCCTTATAAACAGTACAATTCTCTAAATGTTCTAAGCCAAAGACCCTTTATTAGTTGTAGTGGTACAGGTAGTACCTCTATATCGAATATTAGACCTACAAATGTCTTTTACCAGTCAAATAAAAGCTTTTTAAATACTGGATGATTTACTTCATAACGGTCATCTTCATGGAATGAGCCGTTTCCTTGATAATAACCATAATTATGTTAGAAAAGAGTGATATTCCCATTTTGAACGGCCGCCATTTTGTAATCCGTTTTGGGAAGGCAAAAGTGGTTTTTTTTTCCTTTACTATAATAGATTATTTACATAAAACATACTAAAAAAATAGATAAAATGGGTTGCATTTTTCGTTGCTGGCTCAGACACTATGAAGAGCGGACCGCTGACCGCAGTTGATGACCGCAGCGGCGGACCGCAGCAGCCGACTACTCGCAGCCGTTACGTAAGGACTTGTGAAAGCAGTGGCCTTGGCAGGGGACGCGGGCCTTCAAGGTTAGTCGGGAAGAAAGGACTCCTCTCCAGCCAGCTAGCTAGCACAGCTCTGCCAATACGTCTAGAGCGATTGTTCTAAACAAAAAATTGTTCGCGGGCCCCTTCAAAAATCATTACCATCAAGGACCCCTAAATCAAAAAAAAAAAAATACGTCCCAAAGAAAATTGCAGTTCTTTTTGAAGTTACTAAATTTTCAACCCAAATCTACTACATCTCTTTCCATAAAGTTAAAAAAATTTCTGGATTGCATTAAAAAAAAATCTGGTGCGGGCAACCGTTTTTAGGATCGATTAAAGAATTTTCAAATACTGTAAGAGATAAAAATGAGTGAAACCATTAAAGAATTAGTTAAATGGAATTTCTATAGTATCATGTGTTTTATTAAAAAATCTATTATATTATTGTCTAAAATAATCACTTAGTTTTATCGGCTTTTCATCACTCAATATTAACGTTTACAAGCTTGTGTATTAGGTAATATTTTTTTCTAAAATCTTTACCTTTCCAACAGTATATTATACATGTATGTTATTGTTCTTATGTTCAAAAACAAAACAATTGCAATAAAAAAAATATTGTTGCACTCTTTCCTTTAGTTAGATATCGAATTCGTTCAACTTTATATTTACATGTTTTTTATCAATGGTAACAAGATAATATGGTTAGTTTTATAGAATCCCTCTAAAGTACCTTTAATTTTGTCGATTCTATAAAAATAACCAGAAATTTTGATATATCGGCATTTAAGCACTGTTAGACTATTTCAATCAAAATGAAACCTACATGATTTAAGAAAATCGTAAAAAGGTATAAAATGCATGGTGTAAAGTGGTTCTTCTGGTTATCCGATTTTGATCAAAAGTTGCTGCTGGGGTATAGTTGTCTTAAATATAAAATTTCACTTTCGTACGACTTTTAGTTTTAGCGCTAGAATTACATGCACTGACACAGACACAGACAGACCTATGTGCGGGACTTGGTCATTTGGACTCAAAATACTCTAAAACGTGTATTTCTGTTGAAACTGGAGTTCGAAAAGTTAATTGGTTAAAATACCAGAATATTTTATAAAATTATATAGTATAGTACCTATTCCAAATCATTGTAGTAATTTTAAGGCGCGTCTGACTGACAGAAACCTTTTGTTGTTGAAATAATGGATTGACGTACCGCAGTTGAAATAAATTGTTAAGATACCCCAAGATTTGTATATGATAGACTCAGGCTCTAAGAACTGACCTCAATGCACAAAACATTGTTCTCAGTAAATTAATAAAATTTCGAAATACAATATAGGTACCTATTTACTATCACTTTCCGCGAGCAATTTAATTTGTCTGTACAATGCGTTAGTTCTTTTTCTTACAAGTCAATGCTTTTAAGGATTTTTTTTATTAAGGTAATGTAATACAATTTCCCAAAAGCACCTCTCGGACCGCCAGGACATCGTCTGCGGGCACACAGGGTTTCCGCGAACCATTGGTTGCGAACAACAGATCTAGAGCAATGGTTCTCAACAAATATTGTTCGCGGACCCTATCATACGGTCATTTCAAAAACTAGGACCCCTTAAATCCTAAATATTAGGTGTAAGTTTAGATTTTTAGTAGGCTACACCGTATCGCGTACATTAAGTGCGAAATACCTCAACCGAAAGGCAGAAATGGCTAAGTTCAAGAAATTGAAATGAAGAAAAAGAACCATGCTCTAGGAGTTTACTCCAATCCACGAAGCAATGAATAAATAAAATTTAATGTTGAAACTATTCTCACACAAAACTGAAACGACAGGAAACTGCTCGAAGATATCGATTACTACAACACTTACTAGACAAACGTTCAAAACATCCAGTATATTACAAAAACTCATTTACCTCACTATTATTAAACTTATTTGGATATATAGAATCGAGCTGGGAGACTCTAATAAACCATATAATTTCTCCCGCAACCAATCCTTACAATGCAAAATCCTCCACAAAATCTCGAAAGCCCCATATTTTGTCACAAATCAACTCCTCCATAGTACCCTCAACATCCCGTTTGTTGCAGACCTAGCCCGTGATATAATACCTCTTTTCATTCCAAACTCCCTTTCCACAGAAACCTTTCTTCCTTAGAATTCCTGATAACCCGCCGAGGCGATTAAAAATAAGGTGGCTTCGGGACCTACTGCCTTAAAATAGTTAGTGAAGAGCTACCTCTGGTTCTTTTATAAGACATTTCCGCTACTTTTCTTCACTTTGCATCATACTTACTTATTTTGTTGTATAATACAGTTGTAAATTTCAATAAATAAATTTAAAAATGTTGAAATTGACAGATGGTCCTAGATTTTTTTAAAAGGAGTGAAAAATACTTCATTATACCATCCTTCAGAAAAAATGTAAAATGGTGGTTCAGAGCCTGTGCTGAATCAGGTACTCGGTAAAGATCCCGAGCCTGATTAAGCCTGGATTGGCAAAATTCATTGTTCCCAGAGTTGCATCGTTCTATAAGCTACAGTAGCATATATCTTTTGTTCTTTAAGCTCATTATTTTCGAAATGCTAGTAAATGGCCAAATTTAAGGTTGAGATCGTATCAGAAATCAGATCGTATTGTATCAGAAACAGCTCCGATTTCGATCATTTCTTTTTAAAATTTTTGTTTTTTTATATTAATCAAAATCAGAAACCTTTCAAAGGGGGGAAATAATTATTTATATTGTTTAAACAATATGTACGTTATTTATAAAAAGAAACCAGTTTCTGTGTGGTTTCCTTTGAAAAACACTATTCGTGTATTAATTTTGGTGTTAAGAATAGTTGTTAAAAGTACAATTGTACATGAATTCAATTGATAAAACAATTTTTTTTTTTTTTATTGAGTAGTATTATAATCTGTCCCAATTTGGACATCAGTGGAGAAAGATAACATTCATACAATATTTACACAGCAATAAAATTACAATAAATATATAAAAAATATATTAAAAAAATAAAATGTTTAGAAAGTCGATGAAACAATAGAGCAAACTCTCATAAAGTCCATGAAAATAGAGAGTGTGGTCCTTTCGGACGCTCCTCATATTCGTACCAGCATACTGACGTCAGTGATAGAAGAATAAATGAAGATTCTTCGGTAGTAAATGAAGGTGTAAAATTTTTAAATATTCACAACCACTTTCCATATGTACAGAAAGTGATTGCAATTTCCACCGCAATTGTAGGTCAAGAAACTATTGATTGTTATAGGAATTAATTCAAGAAAAAAATGAAAGGTTTAAACTTTAAATCTATAAAAATGTCAATAAAAGATACAGCTAAATCTAATTTTCTAACGCTTATGCTTTTAGAGAAAAGAGTATTGATGATTTATTCAATTAATGATAATTGTATTAACTATGAGCTGGCTCCCAATCCTCTTTCACTTTTTGATAACACTGGAATGATAAAAAGAACGAATTCAACGCTATACGATATTTTTGAACAGTGTAAAACGGATTTTAATGATGTTACACATTTTCTTTACATTATCGATGGTTTTATGTTACTTCATAGATTAAAATGAGAAAATAATCAAAATTCTATGGATATTTTTCAACAGTTTATCAGATTTTTACGTAATAACTATGGTACCAACGTCAAAATTGTTTTTGATGGATACAATAATGATGGAACTAAAGCGTCCGAGAGAAATCGCTGATATATAAAAGTAATACTTCAATCGCTTATTTGTTGGAAGAAGATATGCCACTGAATACATCTTAAGAGAAATTCTTAGGAAACATCAAAAATAAAAATAGATTTATAAATTGCTTCTGCTGTTGGCTGAAAATAATATTGGATGGAGTCAAACAGAAAGTGATGCATATCGTTTCATTGTACAATCAGCTCTTGATAGTCCTGTCATGATGTGGTCGTTGTAGCAGAGGACACATTGATGTTTTAGTAATATTGATGGCTTTACCAGCTCATGATATAGAAATCTTTTTTTTTAAACCAGTCAAAAATAATGTGTTGCAACGAGTTTATTCAACAAATCCATGTTACTAATGTATCTTTTTTTCATTCATGCATTCAGTGAAGAAATAATTTTTAATGTAGGTATTTATAGTTTTCTCATCATCTATGGTGCTAAAACTGCCCAAAACTTGAATGAACTGCGATACAAGCGTTTTATAACATTAGCTTCAAAGACAAGAGCTTACGACTGAGTTCATTACCTCCATACAGTAATGAGCATAAAGCATCATGTTAAAAGAGTCTGCAAGTTCAACAAAGGAAAAATAATTCTCGGAAATCGGGGTTGGCAATTAGTTAATTATTTGAAACCAATCAAAACGCAACTTTAGCACCAATGAACCTCTTGTTTCATCGACTTTCTAAACATTTTATTGATTTTTATAATATTGTATGAATGTTATCTTTCACCACTGATGTCCAAATTGGGACAGATTATAATACTACTCAATAAAAAAAAATAATAATAAATAAAAAAAAAATGTTTTATCAATTGAATTCATGTACAACGGCTTCATTGATTGCCGCGACTAGTTAAGGTAATTTAAAATTATTCCCCAATGACATCGACTGCGGAAAACTAGTTGGCAACTGGCAACTGCTTTAGAGCAACTGGAGCAGTCTATCGGGGATCAGGGTACCAACTAATAGCAGGAGCTTAGGGATCTATACTATCTTCGTATTTGATGATTTAATTCACAAGAAGCGGGTCTCAAATGTGTCTTACTGATTTGGATAAGTTTTTAAGTTTGATAAGTAAAAGATAAAACTAGACATTAAATCCACTAGACTCTGCAAAATATTGTATTAGGGCATTTGCCTCCAGGATTCGTGTGCGCGAGAAACACATTTTATTTAATATATCCCGTTTTAGTGAAGGTAGAAAAATAAGTTAAATAAGAGTTAAAATAAATAAATAAGAGTCAAAATTGGCCTATTTCAGAGTGGAATAATGTAAAAAATAAGCAATTAAAATTTTTAAGTTTTATGTTTGGTAATAACACTAAAAATGTAATTAACCTCGTCAAAACAGCACTTTTAAGATTTCTTTAAAAATTTGCTCAGATTATGGTTCCTGTTTAGAAATAAGGACACAGTTTTTAAGAAACCTTATTTTTATAGTATTGTTTTGACGAGGTTATTTATATTTTTAGCGTTATTACCTATCAGAAACTAAGGATATAGTTTCATACAATATACAATAGTACTTGTCAAACTTGGAACATTAAAAAAAATTCTGGTTCGAACAACACAAGAGTTTCACTTACATCGGTTGTTAAAATTAATTTAAGAACTACTAAATGGAATTAGGAATTTTAAAAAACTATAGAACTATAGAACTATATTGTTTTGTTGGAAGCATATGTTTTAGCTTAAATAATATAACAATATAAAATTCTTATGTTTACTCATTCAACTTTACCTTATGCTAATGTAACTAATCGGACGAAGTTGTAGTGAGAGTCCTAAATTTTGCCTATCCAGGTTTAATTAGGATAGGAATCTTTAATGAGTACCTTACATCACACTGGCTCAGGACCACCATTTTACCTCCTCTGTGAAAGACGACTTAACTAAGGATTCTTTACTCCTATAAACTAATTTGAAGAGCCACCTTCCAGGTTCGAACCCGCATAAAAGTTGTTATGCTAGCAACCACAACACAGGTGACTCCAATATAAAACTCTTATGTAAAATAATCACCTAAGGCTTATTATTTAAGATGACATTTTTTTCTAAAATCTTCAGCATTCCTGCAGTATATTATACTTTATAATATATTATTCTATATTACACTATAATACTATTATTATTTCTTGAATTTTAAATAAACAAATATTTGTGTAATTTTCTCCTATAGTTGGTTATCAAATTCATTCAACCTGTATATTTACACGTGTTTTATCAATGCTAACAAGATTCATTTTTGGAATCTACGAAAATAAAGTTATTTTAGAGGGGAAAAAAATCGGCACTTATGCTCTGTCAGACTACTCCAATCGGAATAAACAATATTACAGCCATATAGCCTACATGATATTAAAGCCATTAAATTTTACATCAATATAGCAAGTTTAATCAAAATATTCAATCATTAGAGCCGATTTTGATAAAATCCATAAATCGTAAGCAAACTGTTTTATATAAAATGGTTATTGTATTTTTTCCATTAAAAAAAAAAATTGCTTAATACATCCAAAGCATTTAATTGCCTTAGATATGAAATTTAACTTATGTCTAACTTTTCATTCTTGATCTAGAATATAATTTTTATTAATTACAGCGTCATTAATCAATTCTTAATTATTTAAAGTTTTTTTCTCTTAAAACAGACGTAGTATAAAATTCCAAAAACAGACGGAACTGTTTGTCGAAGGCAGAATGTTTAAACTCCTCGTGAAGAATTCAAGGTGCTAAAAGCTTACGCTCAAAATGGTTTCCTTCACTTTGTCCTACACCTCTTGTTTACGTCTAAGATTCTTGAGGTTTCATATATTGTTATTTTCTTGTATTACGTTTATTTATTTTGATTTTATTTTATGTAATTTGACCTTCCTTTTGTTTATATTGTAAATATTGTATGAATGAGATCCTGTAGCACTATTATTATTGTCTATTATGACAAATTACCAAAGCAAAGCGTATGGAGAAGCGGGCGTTTCCAAATTACATGTTTTAGTTAAAAAGATCTGGGAAAATGAAAAAATACCCGAAGAATGGAAAGAATCAATACTTATTCCGATTCACAAAAAAGGACCGAGGACGGATTGTAACAACTATCGCGGGATCTCTCTTCTCCCAGTATGCTATAAAATATTCTCGTCAATACTAACTAGCCGAATCACGGAATACGCTGAGGAAATTATCGGAGACTACCAATGTGGTTTTAGGCGGAATCGCTCGACTATTGATCAAATATTTTCCTTACGTCAAATATTAGAGAAGAAACTGGAATACAACGGTGTAGTCCATCAACTTTATATAGATTTTAAAAAGGCTTATGATTCCATAGACCGTCAGAAGCTATATAACATCATGATTGAACAGGGGATACCTAAAAAGTTAGTAAACCTAGTAGAGATGTGTTTGTCGGAAACATTTCATAAAGTTAGAATCGGTCATAATTACTCCGAGAGATTTAAGGTGCGATCGGGTTTGAAACAGGGTGACTCCCTTTCACCTGTTTTGTTTAATATAGCCTTAGAATATGTTATAGAAAAGGTGATGAGTACCGAGAAAGGCTTACATATGGGTGACAAGATTCCGGTTTTGGGGTATGCCGATGATTTGGTACTACTAGGTGAAGACACAGAAACTATACAACTAAATACAAGTGTGTTAATAAAAACCGGTAAACAAATAGGTCTCGAATTAAATACCGATAAGACGAAATATATGATTAGTTGCAGAAATGGTGGCGATCTTGATGATATTAATATTTCAGGTCATACTTTTGAACACGTAGAGAAATTCAAGTATTTAGGTTCAATGATAACAAGAAAAAATGAAATCCAGGAAGAAATAAAGTCCCGGTTAAAGGTGGGAAATGCGTGTTATTATTCGGTTGGTAAATTGCTTAGCTCGCGGCTTCTGTCTAAAAACTTAAAGGTTAGAACTTATTAAACTATTATTCTTCCAACGGTTCTTTACGGATGCGAAACGTGGCCGCTTACTTTGAAGGATGAACAACGGCTTAAGGTTTTCGAGAATAAGGTGCTGCGTAAAATATTTGGTCCGAAGAGAGAGAGATGAAGCCACTGGGGAGTTTAGAAGGTTGCACAACGCGGAATTGCGGAGTTTGTACCCGGTGAATATAATTGAGTTGATAGCATCGCGGAGACTCAAATGGGCGCGTAAAGTTGTTGGGCTTAGTGAGGAACGGATTCCGAGAAAGTTGGTATTCGCTGAACCGACTGGTAGGCGTCCGAAAGGTAGGCCGAAGCGTCGATGGGAGGATAGCATTAAGGCTGATCTCGGGGGCTTGGGCTTGACCGGTGAACATTGGACGAGTCTGTACAGGCGAAGTTTGGTGGTATCGGCATCGAACCTTCGGGTTCGGTAAGCCTATTATTATTATTATATTTATTATTATTATGACAAATTGGAATATATACGAATAAAAAAAAAAAAAAAAATGTTCTTGTATTATATAATATCATTGATGCATTATTTATTTATTTAGTAATACAGAACCTCTTTAATCACTAGGGATATTTTAGCCATAGTATAAAAATATAAACATTTAAGCAAAATACAAATACGGTTTAGATAATTACATTAAAACAGAATAAAATTAAAAGGAAAAAAAATCCATAACATTAGCTTTTTTTGTTTGTAAGAAAGTGGTTTCTTTCAGGCAAGTAATTAGTTTATAATCAGGAACCTTACAAGCGCATAGACACAAGTAGACTGAAAGCCAACAACAAAATGTATGAACTAAAAGAAAAATTAACACTAACTTTAAAATAATTTTAAACATACCTTGAATCCAAAATTCCTAGTACTATGATCTGAAAAAAAAATATGTACATATTACTGTAATTATTATTATTAATTTTTTTTTTTTTTACTTAAACATACAAATCAATAAAATATATTTTTATTTATAAATTTAACATCAAGTTAAGCTAACCTGGCTAATCAGGCGATGCTAATGTAGGAGTCCTACATTTTTACTATCCACATTTAATGATGATAAAGATATTTACCGAGTACCTGACATAGCACAGGCCTGGTACCACCATTTTACGTCCTCTCCAAAGGACCATAACTAAGGATTTTTTACTACTTGACTTACTAGGAATCCTGATACAAGAATTAAACGACAAGAAACTGCTCGTAGATACCAATTACTACAACACGTTAAATAAATAAACAAAAACTACAACACTTACTTGACAAACGTTACAAACTTCACTTTATTACAAAAAGCTCATTTATGTCACCATTATTAGACCCATCTGGACATATGGAAACGAGCTTTGGGGCTCCACTAAACCATCGAATTCCTCCTACATCTAATCCTTGCAATCCAAATCCTTCGAAAACCCCTAAATGTTCCTTACTTCGTCAGAAATAAAATCATCCATAACGACCTTAATATCCCATTTGTAGCAGACCTTCCTCGTACCAGATATACCCCTTTTAATTCCAAACTCCCAATCCACATAAACCCTCTTTCCGCAACCTATAAACCCCGCATAATCCTGATAACCCTCCAAGGCGATTGAAAAATGAGGGTCTCGGGATCTACTAACTTAAATAAACATTGAAGTGCAACCGCCGATTAGTTTCTTCACAAATCCTTTCACGCCCTTTATAATAATTCATCATTTTGACCGGATGTGCTTATGTTATATACAATTGTAAAATTCAATAAAAAAATAATTTTTTTTTTTTTTTTCCCCAGGAGAATCTCCATACCCCAAGGTATGTCGCTGATGGGTGAGCTACGCTCCCTCAGGTTATGCCACAGAAAGGGTTCGAACCCGCAACTTGGTAAACTGTAGCCCAGTACAATGTCCACTAAACCACTCTGGGTGGCTAGCATAACAGCATTCTATGCCAAAGGTCATGGGTTCAAACCCGCAGGGGGTTCTAGGATTTTTTAATGGGAGTAAAAAATCCTTAGTTATGCCGTTGCGATGTCAGGTACTCGTTAAAGACCCCTATCCTATTAAAATCTGGATAGGCAAAATTTAGGACTCTCACAGTAGTATCGTCCGATTAGCCACAGTAGCATAAAGTGACGTTAAATAATCAAACAAAGCAGACCACTCTCCTCCGGTTTTATTGAATATAAAAAATACCTCTTCAGAAATCCTTATCCTTTTTTTTTTTTTCTAAGACCTCTTAAACTACAATATGGATCACAACGATACCATAACATACCACTTTATTATAATCATGACCATCTTCTACTTCAATTTGCATTTTTATTTTTTATTTTAAAATATATTTTTTGCAAAAATTAATTCGCCATTTGTGAAAGAGGAAATAGACGACACAAGGAAACGAAAGTCTATCAGATTAAAACAAAATAAAAAACACTTAATTATTAATTTCGCTAATGATATTAATTGGCAATAGGAAGCGAAGATTGGACCTTGACTCAGAGAGGACCCCTGCTATCGAGATGGCAGTGATTGTGGGCCCTACCGAGCACAAGGCTGTCCTGATCTCGGGATTATCTAATGACGCAAATATACCCGCAAAGATAATGAGCAGCGGAGACTGCGTAAGTATATCTACAGGGGCCTCCTCCCGGCTAAGTCTGATGGACTCGCTGACTAACAATGAGAGCGGCCCTCCTGGCTTGCTGGAGGGTGTGACTTAGGTTCGAACGCCCTACTCACATATTTTAGTTCACAAAATACCACAAACAGTCATGGATTCCTCTGAGGTAAAACGCCCATTGTCTCGGGGGCTTGGGCTTGACCGGTGAACATTGGACGAGTCTGTGCAGGCGAAGTTTTGTGGTATCGGCATCGAACCTTCGGGTTCGGTAACCCTATTATTATTATTATTATTAGAATATGTCATAGAAAAGATAATGTGTACCGAGAAAGGTTTAAATATGGGTGACAAGATTCCGGTTTTGGGGTATGCCGATGATCTGGTACTGCTAGGTGAAGACACGGAAACCATACAACTAAATACAAGTGTGTTAATAAAAAACGGTAAAAAAATATGACTCAAATTAAATACCGATAAGACAAAATATATGATTAGTAGCAGAAACGGTGTCGATCTTGGTGATATTGATGTATCAGGGCATACTTTTGAACACGTAGAGAAATTCAGGTATTTAGGTTCAATTATAACAAGAAAAAATTAAATCCAGGAAGAAATAAAGTCCCGGTTAAAGGTGGGAAATGCGTGTTATTATTCAGTTGCTAAGTTACTTAGTTCGCGGCTTCTACCTAAAAACCTAAAGGTTAGAATTTATAAAACTATTATTCTTCCAACGGTTCTCTACGGATGTGAAACGTGGCCGCTTACTCTGAAGGATGAACAACGGCTTAAGGTTTTCGAAAATAAGGTACTGCGTAAAATATTTGGTCCGAAGAGAGATGAGGCCACTGGGGAGTTTAGAAGGTTGCACAAGGCGGAATTGCAGAACTTATATCCTGTGAATATAATTGAGCTGATTGCATCGCGGAGACTCAAATGGACGAGTAAAGTTGTTGGGCTCGATGAGGAGCGAATTCGGAGAAAGTTGGTATTCGCTGATCCGACTGGTAGGCGTCCGAAAGGTAGGCCGAAGCGTAGATGGGGGGATTGCGTTAAGGATGATCTCGGGGGCTTGGGCTTGAACGGTGAACATTGGACGGGTCTGTGTAGGCGGAAATCGGTGGTATCGGCATCGAACCTTCAGGTTCGCTAAGCTTATTATTATTAAATAAATATTTCAAATTTACCTGGTTTTTACTATTTGAAATTCTGCTCTGTATCCCAACTTTGTCACTGATACAAAAATTAAAAGACAAATTAATAAAAATAGTCAGTAAGTGAAAAATAATATCTGAACATCATAACCTCTAATGTTATGCTAGTTCTTCCGTTGATAGGAATATATTGATATAAAGTATATTTGAATGTTTTAATTGAGTGAGTGTGTGCTAAGACTAGTTCGAAAACGACGAGTTGTGTACAACTGAAATGGCTGAGAAGATATTTCTAGGAAGGGAAAGTATTGGGATCGTGGAAATTTTCAAATTCGAGTCTTCACCGGAAATACTAGTTTAAATGACTAAGTCTTATAAGAAGGTCTGTGTATATGTGAATCTAACCCGAAAACCTTAAGTTATTGTTAAACTGAATTATCGCATTTGTAAAGCGTATATGAATGAGATGTTTCAGCAACTTTATACTGTAACGGTTGCATCCTTTCTGGTAGTGCTCTTAGCCACATATTCCTAAGTAATTCAGAGGAAACAGAATTACCTGACAGCCATTTTAATTCATTTAAAAATTGAGAGGGCCGTTCTCCGTCGGTGAGGTGCTTTTCCTTCAATAAATGCCTAATACGTTGTTTTCGGACTCGGCGTGAGTGGAAATAAGCCTTTCCTTAAGGGCTTCATAGGGCTCTGTTGGTGGGTTTTTCACTAAGTCAGAAACATGTTTTAGAATTTCAAATTCTAAATTCACACCACTATTTGAAATTTTATTCTAGAGCTCGTGACTTTGGCAAATATAGCATTGGCCTGGCAAAACCATAATTCTGGGTCAGCCCTCCAGAATGTAGGGATTCTTTTATTAGTATGTGCAATAGCACTTACCTTTGCACCTGCTGGTTTCTTATCCATCTCGTCGGGGTAACCACTTTGATGGATGTTGGAAAATAATAAAATAAATAAAGTTCGAAAATAAAAGTTACTTTAATTAACTGAAAGAACGATTTAACACAATTAAAATGATAAAACAATAGAAATAAAAAAATAAACTTTTTTTTTATAATAAAATAAAATTTAAAGAAATGTGTTTTTGGTCCACACACACAAGAATTTTAATTACATCGCTTCAACACATCTTACACACGATGCATACAATGCAGGTAATTGGTTGGTTACCTCAGTTACTAAATTACTTTCGACCTGGCAACACTGCGGGACAGTTTTTTTATTGACAGTGCAACCGTTACAATTCCATGCATTTTGCACGTTTTTACAATTTTCTAAAAAACAGCTCTAATGATTTTGATTAAACTCGCTATATCGATGTATGATTCAATAGTCTTTAATATTATGTATGTTTCATTCTGACTGAAATAGTATGACAGAGCTCAAATGCTGATGATTGAAATTTTCTTCCTCAAAACTATCTTGGATTTTGTAGATTCGAAAAATTAACCATTTCATGTTGTTAGAATTAATAAAATATTGATAAATATACAGGATGAATTAATTTGAAATGCAAGAAAAGGAGGAAATAACTGGCTTATTTTATTTTATTTTTTTTCTCGAAAATTATAGAAGTAATACAAATATAAATAAAATAATATAAATGCTATATAAATAATAAATAATAAATAATAAATATAAATAATAAAATAAATAAAGACGATATAAATAATATAAATATAACGCAGGAAAGCTTTTTAATCTAAGATAAATCTAGCAAGCTAATCTCCATGTAATTTCTTAATTTTATTTTAGCAATGGAGGTAAGTGAAAGACGTTGGTTTGTTTGTTTATTTATTTAACGTCGCTTTATATGGCTACTATGGCTAATCAGACGATGCTACAGTGGGCGTTCAAAATATTGTCTATCCAGGTTTAATAAGGATAGGGATCTTTAACGAGTACCTGACATCGTATAGGCTTGGGACCACCTTTTAACGTTCCCTCCGAAGGCCTGCATAATTAAGGATTTTTTACTCCGATTAAAAAATCCAAGGACCACCTGCGGGCTTGAACCTTTCCTGGGGCCTTTTGCATAGGAGGCTGTTATGCTAACCAGTGATCCCTAGTGAAAGTCGTGTGTTGCACGCACCAAATATTTTACGATTAATACTGATTTTTCCCCTCCATATAAAGTAAAATGCGATTAAAAATAAAAAATAATAACGCTGGCTTGGTGAATTCAGGTTTTAAAAGGTTTCAAAGGTGGAAGGAAAAATACCCTTTTTTTGTCGGTCCAGTTGCATTCTCTTCTCAATTCTAAAAATCACATTTCCTGGTTGTCAATGTACTGGAGTATTTTTTGTTGTTGTTTTATATTGGCAAGAAAATGTATACACTGACCGCATTCGAACCTTGATATTAAGTTATTTGGGTACTGCTTATACAAAAATACTAAAATAGCTATTACATAATGAGAGGGTGACGGAAGGGGGGTGACATTTTGGGGTTATAGGTAATAAACAAAAAAATATTTTTTCTAGAAAGAACACTCGAATCACCTAGCGGTATATGCTCGAAATATACTTTACGACTTATTCTCATACCTACTGTGACATGGTTAACGGTTAAGGTCCAGGTTCTTAGAAAATAAAATTATTAACGATCTTCTACTTTATTTCCTTTGTGGCATACAAGCATACGGCAAAACATATTCTTCGTAACACCAACTAAAATTAATTAAATAATAATCAGTTTTAAAAATAAAAAAAAGGAAATAATATCAAATAATCTTCAAAGTAAAGTTAACAGAGGATGCTTACCGCTGGGTATATTTTAAATATATATATGACGGAAGAAAATTAAATAAAAATATCCTTATACTGCTCCCTGCTAACTCGGTACTTCCATACATGGATACGTTACGAGACTTTCCACCGGAATGGCCTAAGATCGCGGAATTCCGGTACCTCCACGGTACTTCCTAGGCGGCGACACTGTACTTTCCATATGTAGGCTCAAGTTTAAAACACCGGGCGGACGAAACCGAGCGGGAAAATTAAAACTTGTTACACACTCCCCTCCAGCGGGTAAGTCCGTCAGGTGGTTTGGAATAACTTAAGCTTCGATGGATGCCATAAACCTACGAACTTTCCATTCTGATCCCTTAACTTACACGACCCGCCACCCGTAACTGAGACAACTGTATAAGGGCCTTCATACTTGGGGTTAAGTTTAGCTGCGAGTTTATCTGCTGCTGAAGATAACTGAAAAGTCATTTTTAAAACCTGATCTCCCGGATGGAAACGATCTTTCCGGCGTCTCAAATTATAACGACTACTCTGATTTATGCTTGCTTTAAGAGAATTTTCCTCAGCGACATGATGAACTTCAGGCAATTTGGCCACTTTTGCCGCCCAACGAGTCTGTTCTTCTTCGCGAGCTGCTAGAATATCTCCCTCGAGAACTTGGTGTAAAGGCCTTAGCTCTCTACCGAAATTTAAGAAAGCAGGGCTGAACTTGGTCGAGTCCTGAACTGCGGAATTCAATGCAAATTGGATCTCTCCTAACTTCTCGTCCCAGCGTTGGTGTTTTTTCCCAAGATACGTGACGATAAGTTGCTTTATATTACGGTTAGACCGTTCTGTGGGATTTGCCTGTGAGTGATAAAGAGGAGTAGTCTCCCTCTTGATTCCGAACTCCTTAGCTACTTCATCAACAAGATTACTCACAAAGTTCTTTGCATTGTCGGAAATTAATTTCCTAGGTGCACTATACCTCTGTAATATTCGGGACTTTAATTTCGACACTATAACCGAAGAGGTAGCTTTCCTAATGGGACACAATTCCACCCATCGGCTAAATAAATCGACGAAAACTAGGAGATAAACGTTGCCTTTCGTGCTTCTAGGATAGGGACCCATAATGTCGACAGAAACGATTTCCCACGGCTGCTTGTTATAGCGAGGGTACATCAATCCACGAGGTGGTGTATTTCTGGGTTTTACCTTTTGACACAACTCACACTGTCTCACATATTGGCTTATATCCGAATAAAGACCCGGCCAATAATATAGTCTGCTAACCCGCGCGAACGTCTTATCAATCCCTAAGTGGCCAGACTGAGGAAGATCATGATTATCATATATTATAGATCTCCGCAGGTGTCTTGGAACAACCACTTTCCACTCCTCACTGGGGTCCTCCAACTCTCCTTTCAAAGAGTTCTTCCGATGATACAGTAACTGCCCGTCCTTTATCAACCAGCCAGGGTGAAATTCTGGGAACTTTTGGACTCTGTAAAATTTCTGATCGTACCATTCATCAGACGATATAGGGGTTCCCGAAGACGAAATATCATTGGAAGAGGAGCCATGATCGATACCTGTAGATAAAACAGTTATTGCGGCAATTCTGGATAATGCATCGGCCACTGTATTCAGTTTGCCCTTACGGTATTCCACTTTGTAATTATACGGTTGTAACCGAAGAGCCCATCTAGCCAAACGACCCGAAGGGTTCTTCAAATTTAGAAGCCACTTAAGACTGGCATGGTCCGTTATAACGGTAAAGGAATATCCCTCCAAGTAATGCCGATTCTTTTCGATACCAAACAGGACTGCCAGGCATTCCTTTTCGGTGACGGTATAATTTCTTTCAGCTGGACTGAGGGTACGTGAGCAAAAAGCGATAACCCTTTCTTCGCCATCTTGTATCTGTGTTAAGACAGCTCCAAGACCTGTATCACTGGCATCGGTCTGTAGTTGAAAAGGCTGCTCGAAATCGGGCCTTGCTAATATTGGTGCTTCAGTCAGTGCTGACTTGAGAGCATTGAAAGAGGCTTCTTGCTCTCCTGACCATATCCATTTAGCTTTGCGTTTGAGCAAGGATGTAAGGGGAGAGACAACCGCGGAAAAATCTTTTATAAAACGGCGATACCACCCTGCCATTCCAAGGAACCTTCTAAGTTGCCCAACATTGGTGGGTGGAGGGATCGAAGTAATGGAACTTACTTTGTCTGGATCAACGCTCAGGCCTTCACTATTAACTAAATACCCTAAGTATCTAACTTCTTTACAACCAAATTTGCATTTATCGGGATTAATACGCAACCCTGAAGCTTTAAGTCGACGAAATACTTTCTGAAGCATGTCTAAATGCAATTTAAAGGTTGGCGTGCAAACCAAAATATCGTCTAGGAAAACTACAACGTACGGGTATAGTTCGGGTCCAAATATGGCATCGGCTAACCTCTGAAAGGTAGCAGGTGAATTGGTTAGCCCAAAAGGCATAACTTTAAACCTAAATAACCCTCTGCCCGGAACTGTAAACGCTGTAATCTCTTTACTAGATTCGTCAGCTAGTGGTACTTGCAGAAATGCCTGCTTAAGGTCAAATTTGGACAGATATCTCGCTTGTCTAAGTCCGTCTAAAAGAGAAGTCATATTTGGCATGGGATATGAATCTTTACAAGTAACTTCGTTTACCTTGCGAAAATCGATACAGAACCGGTAACCCGATCCCTTGCGAACCATGACTACCGGAGATGACCATGGAGATTGGCAAGGCTCAACTAAGCCTTCTTCTAACATCCGATCAAGTTCCTGGTACATTGCCTCAAGAACTTTAGGCGAGTAGTGGTAGGAGCGTTGCTTAATAGGTTGAGCACCCATAACATCTATCTTATGTCTTATACGGGTTGTTAATCCCGGAGAATCTTGGAGAGTTAGCAAACCTTCACTAACTATCTTATCCAGATCTAACTTTTCTGAGGAACTGAGTGAATTAATACCACAAATTGATGTTTCCCTTCCTTCTATTGGAACATCCTGACGGAACGAAAACTTATGGCTAGGATCGTCTTGAAACCACCAGGTTGCTTCACGAAAATTCATGCACATATTAGAATTAACTATAAAATCTAATCCAAACAAAAACATAAATGGAAGTGATGTTAAAGCATACAGTATTATGTTGTACGACCTACCTCCAACTGTAATTGGAATAGAGAATATTTTATCCACAATACTGGTACTTCCATTAGCGACACAAATATTAAACTCGGGAATTTCCTCAACGACATAACCCAGTTGAAGGAGAATTTTGATCCCTTCTGGTCCAACGAATGAGGTGGTTGAACCAGGGTCAAATAGGGCCAAGTAATTCAACTCTCTTCGGCACTGTTTTCCTATTTGGAAAACCATGTAAAGCTGTTTAGGGAACGATACGGGATAAAGAGGTACGGTAAAATTTTCTAAAGAATTCGAGGCGACATTTGAGGAAACGAGATCAGATTTAGCGGTACAAAAAGGTATACGATACGGAACGGTATTTAGTGGGTCAGCTAAAACTGTAGGAATAGGAATGACCCTCACTTCCGATTCCCTCGCCCATTTCCCGGAGTACATTTAGGGCAGGCGTGAATGGAAACTCCTGGGTTACCACAACGACAGCAGAACAACTTACGAGGTAGCGAACATCTGGAATATACATGTGGTCCACCACAATTCCAGCAATTTAATTTCTTAGCTGTTAGAGCTGGCTGTAAGTCTTTTGAGATGTTTTTATTGTCAACGATTGATTCAGAACTATTTCTGGATCGTACTTTGGTCGATGGGGATAACCTTTCCATACAACCAACTGACTCGGTTTTCATTCGTTCGAATTCGGGATTACAATTTGATTTGTCGGCAGAAGCGTCAGAATCTGTTGGCACCGAGGAACCCGAAGGTAAAATACTATATATTCCCGAGGATTCTTTCTTATACTGCCTATTTGTAGTGGGATTCGTAAATCGGGATTTCTCTTTTCCATTCGGTTTTTCCGCTCGGCCTTCTTGAGCCATCATCTCGGAGATTCTAGATCGTTCCGTGACGAAATTTATTAAGTCCCTATAAGAGGGAATCTCAGTCGACTTTATCCGCTCTTCGAACGATCTTCTGGTCCCTGGGTCTAAATTGGTGAGGGCTAAATGAAGTTTAATGAAGTCCCCCATATCTTCGATGCCTAAAGCCGATAGGGCGGAAAAATTATTTTCATGTTCGGATAAAAATCTTTGCAAATTATTTGCGGACGAATTGTTTAGAGGGGTGAAATCCAACACTCTTTTAATGTAAAATCGGGCTAGCCGTCTTTTATTTTGATAACGAGCAACTACCGCATCATAGGCTAGGGAATAATTACTTTCCTCTAATGCGAACCCCGAGATAAGGGACAAAGCTTCCCCGCGTAAACTACTTCTTAGATAATGGAATTTTCTTATGGTCGATAAAGATTTCTCTCTATGAACCATAGAATCAAAAAGAGAATAGAACTCATTCCAGTCTTCCAATTTCCCCGAGAATGTCGGTAAATCAATTCTTGGTAGCTCCTGAGGAACAGAGTAAGTAGGGGTAGAAAAAACATCAGGTTTCTTTTCCGTGGGAGTACACGTTTTAATTAATTTATAATAATTCGCTTTAGTGGTGTCGACTAAATCGAAAAATGAATTTTGTACAGCTGAGGTTTCGACCTTGTCCTTAGTACCCGTCACGGTTGAGTTGTATTCACGGATTTTGGACTGGATCTTTTCAAAACGCGACTCGTAATTGACCAGCCTATCATAAACTGGTTTAAAATCAACTACTGTATCAACACTCAAGGAGTTTGATTTAGTAAAAATGTTCTGAACTGCAGCAAATATATCCTCCCGTTCCGATATCAAGACGTCGGGATTACCCATTATGGCGAAGCAAACAAAACGTAAAAAAATTTAAAAAACAGAAATAAACTAGCACTCTGGAAACCGATAATAGAACCAGGAGAAAATTTTCCTTTAAGATAAAATAAAATAAATTCCTACTTTAAGGCAATTAAAATAAAAACCTGTAAAAAAGATTAAACAAAATATAATTTAAATTAAATTAAACTCGGTAAGCGTCCTTTACAAATTCAAGGTACAAGTTGAATAACAGGAAAACAAAGTCTTAAAACTTATATGAACCTATCAAAACAAAAGTTTAAGAAATAAATTAATGAGACAAATAACAGTTAT
This sequence comes from Piezodorus guildinii, assembly GCA_023052935.1. Lineage (NCBI taxonomy): Eukaryota > Metazoa > Arthropoda > Insecta > Hemiptera > Pentatomidae > Piezodorus > Piezodorus guildinii. The sequence continues at coordinate 93,680,365 of CM041294.1, forward strand.
TCTGAAACTCTAATTAATCTAAATTTTGATTAATAAGATACCTTATAAAAAAACAAAAAATTATTTTGTACAAAAAATTATTTTCTCTGTTATCTAAAGTTATTTACAAAAAAAAATAAAATATTGTTATTATAATAATAATTCTTATCAACCACAAAATTCATAATTATTAAATCTTAATTAAATACAAGTAAATAAAATCCTAATTTGAAACCTTTTAATTTGAGATTTTAATTAAAATAAAACAGTCTAAATTTACTAAAACAGTTTAATAAACGTTACTTTTAAATAAAAAATTTTAATCAATATAGAAATATTTTGTATTAAATAACACAAGAAACTTTTACGGAAGATATATTACCATAAAAAATTAAATGTTTTTCTTCCTAATTAGAACTATATAGAAATATTTTGTCGATACAATAAAGTTTTACGGAATATATTACAATTTTTAAAATAAAAATAAAAATAAAATGTTTTTCTTCTTAATTAGAACAATATAGAAATATTTTGTCGATACAATAAAGTTTTACGGAATATATTACAATTTTTAAAATAAAAAATAAAAATAAAATGTTTTTCTTCTTAATTAGAACAATATAGAAATATTTTGTCGATACAATAAAGTTTTACGGAATATATTACAATTTTTTAAAATAAAAAAAAATAAAATGTTTTCCTTCGATACGATAATCATAAAAGTCTTAACTTTGTTGATGCAATTGACTATACCTAATACCATGCTTGCGAATTACTGCAATGCAAATAGTGTCACTTAATTCTTCCAATGTATTATTCATTTCCTTTTAACAAAAAAAATAACCATTAAAGTCAGCACTTAACTTAAAAAATGTCCTTGTCCTGGTCTCGGGCGCCATAGATTTGTGACATGGTTAACGGTTAAGGTCCAGGTTCTTAGAAAATAAAATTATTAACGATCTTCTACTTTATTTCCTTTGTGGCATACAAGCATACGGCAAAACATATTCTTCGTAACACCAACTAAAATTAATTAAATAATAATCAGTTTTAAAAATAAAAAAAAGGAAATAATATCAAATAATCTTCAAAGTAAAGTTAACAGAGGATGCTTACCGCTGGGTATATTTTAAATATATATATGACGGAAGAAAATTAAATAAAAATATCCTTATACTGCTCCCTGCTAACTCGGTACTTCCATACATGGATACGTTACGAGACTTTCCACCGGAATGGCCTAAGATCGCGGAATTCCGGTACCTCCACGGTACTTCCTAGGCGGCGACACTGTACTTTCCATATGTAGGCTCAAGTTTAAAACACCGGGCGGACGAAACCGAGCGGGAAAATTAAAACTTGTTACACTACCAAAGCATATTCATAAAAAAAAAATCATGAAAGTTGGTGGAGCCGATTCAGAGAAGTGTGAACACAGACCCCGTGACACGAACTTCTTAAATATTAGATTTGTGGTTGCCAACCGGAGGTCTGCACACCTCTGGGGGTCCGCAGGCGATGTCCATGGGGTCCGCAAATTGTCATTGGGGAATAATTTGTGAATCCCATTAACGTAAAATATTCGTGAAGTCTTAGTTTTTAATGCTCTACACTTGCAAATTTAACATTCTAAGTGATATAATCGTTTTTGTTCATTGCTACTGTTCACTATCACTCAATAAATATTAACAATAAAATAATAGGAGGATCCCGTGTCTGAGTGGCTAGTCCCTCATCCTATAGGTTGTGAATTCGAATCCCAGTCCCAATGGAACTTTTATTAGGATGTAAATGAATGGGGATTCACTCACAGCCTCTCCCCCAGGTATGTGAGACCCGTCAGCCAAATGGTGGCCACTTAAAAAATTAGGCGTAGGGAGTGATGACCCTACACTAAAAAATGCATCGTGAAACGTGAGTGTAATTCTCCCAGGAGATTACATCGCGAGGCCCAGAGCCTACACGGCCTGTCGCGCCACTGGAAAAAACCCATAAAAAAACAACAACTAATAAATAATTAATTTGTTATAACTAATTAACCAAATAATACTAACTAACTAATTAACTAAACTAAGAAACCAGCTACTAACTAATTTATTACTTTATTATAACTATAAAATAATAACTAACATAGAACTATTAAATGAAATAATAACAACTGTAGTGTCAAGAAGAGCTAAAATAAAAATATATGACGAGTTTTTTAAAATGTAAATCATAAAACTCAGCTCGCTATGTACAGTACATGCCTGTTGCTTTGTCTAATTCTGCACAGTACACCCGGTCCACAAATTCATCAAATTTTGGAACGTATTTTGCAAGAAGGTCACACTTCGAAGGCGGCCAGTGGTCGGATCAGTAGTACTTTTGAAATTAGTTTGTGTCTATGTTTGTCCAGTTTACTGCAATCGAATAAAAGATGGTCGTATGTCTGTTCGCTTTTACCGTCACACTTACAGATTTTGTCGTATGTTAGTTTGAATCTGGCTCCTCCGTGTCCCATCAGAAATTGTGTCAGTTTGTAAGATAATTTTTTTATGTTTAGTTCGATTATCAATTGTTTTTATGAAGCCATTTTGTATTCCACTTCTGTCCTGTATTTATTGACAGTAAGTGCTTGATGACGCTGATCGACCTCTTGTCGTATGCTATCAAGAGAGCGATGTCTCTTGCCGCCGCTTTAGCCGCTCCATCCGCTAGTTCGTTCCTAATAACGCCAACATGGGCTTTGGGGTCCTTTTTTCTTTCTTTTTTCTACATTTCCGCAACTAGGCCATTTCTAGAATATCGAGTTTCGGTAGAGGTATTTCGCTTGCTATGTGTGTGATACGGTGTCTATTAAAAATCGTAATACATATCTAATATTTAGAGGGTCCTTACCAATGGAATGATGAAAGAGTTCGCGAAAATTTTTTGTTGGGAACCACCGTATTAGATAGACAAAGGCGGTAGGTGTGTTTTACATTCACACAAACAAGAATGTTATTTTGTTTGTTTACAACCGGCAAGAATCTAGTCGGCTTCTCTTTCTTTAAGATTTAACAACCACCGCACCAGGAGCCAGAGGCATGGTTGACTACCTAATCCAACATACATCAATAAAAAAAAAAACCTGTACCTCAACAAATGAAGGGTCTTGGGCTCAGTACATATAGAGATTCGTACTGTTTCTAGGCCAACGGCTGTGCAATGAGGTGATTTGGTCGAGATCACGCTCAGCCGCCAGGTTTTTTCCCCAATTTGGGTACCCATTTTAAAGAGGCTAGGTCTGCCCCCGGAGGGTCTCCAAACCATAGGGTCGCCCCTGGCTGAATTAATAGAATAAATAATATTCTGTGATAGCCGGGATTCGAACCCAGGACCTAGAGAACAGTAGGCTAGCGATACACACATCTAGAAATATTTTTAAAAATTCCTTTCTACCATACTTATTACAATAATACATTTCTGGCTGTCCTAAAACTCTTACTAAGCAGCTAATAAGTTTGATGAAGTGATCAATTAGGTCTAGTTTCTTTTTTTAAAACTAATCTGATAAGTCTCAAAAATGACGAAAGTACATTTCTTGCGGTTTAGAAACTCTTACTAATGACCACCAAAAGAGCAAACGTCCAGCGAAACCACGCGAAGGCTGGCGGTCCACACGTTAAGATGGCTCTTGGTGTGACTATTTCAGTGCAAATTTACTAAAAATAAGACTAGATTTAGTTAATAATAATTTTGGGTATAATTAGTTGACCGTTGAGAATTACTAAAAGGAATTCTTTTGGCGGCCGTGAATGAAACAATTGAGAAGTTTCAACAACATATGTTTTGCCAACGTTTCGACCCCCATTGTGGGTCATCACCAGGGCTAAAAAGATACAAACTAGATATATTTAAAATAAGATTAAATATACTATTTTTAAAAGCTATTGCGCTATAGAATGTCAATATTATAACATAAAAGGAACTAGATTTGTAAGGAAATCAATTAATTAAATTACAATGACAAAGGTATAATAATGAGAGGACTATATAGAGCAGATAATGACTAAAGATAATTTACAAAGATATAAAATAATACACGAAATAAGAAACATTAAAAAATGGAGTAGAGTGGAGATACGTACCGTATTGTAGGCGGATGGAAACTAGGTACAATTTGGTAGTATGGAATGTAGGTAGGTAGATAGGAAAGTACGTACGAAAGGTGGGGTAAAATGGAAAATACGTACCGAATTTTTAGACGGGATCTGACAACAATGAGTAAAATTGTAATACTATCGCCACCCGGACTAATTCCTTTTAGTAATAATAATTTTATTTAGAGGTTATTCGATTTTCTTAATTTATATCAGATTTTAATGTAAGATATATAGGATTTTGTTATTTATTCTGCTATGAGTAAAGGAATATATAAAATTCCAATTTAAAAATATTTAGGGCAATAATAAAAGATTAAATTGTCAAAAGAAAGCGGTAAAAAAAAAGTGATCAAAACAGTATAATGCTGGGTTAAGCCCATCCGGAAAACATTGAATAACTAAAATTTAATGTTGAACCTGGCAGATAGCTCTGGGATTTTGTTTAGGGGAATGAAACATCTTTGGTCATGCCGTCCTTTGGAGAGAACGTAAAACGGTGAACCAGGGTCTGTGATAAGTAAGATACTCCTTAAAGATCCCCTTTCTAATAAAATAGGCGAAATTTAGTGCTTCCAGCATATTATCATCCAATTAGACAAAATAGCATAAAATAATCGTTAAATGAATACAAATAAACCAAAATACAAAACTTATACAAGATATGTAGTTATTCAAATACTCATAAAGAGACCAAATATTTCGTAATGTCACTCCTCCTTAAGCTCATTATTTTCAAAAAGTTAGAATATGGAAAATTTTAATTTTGTATTTGTGCAGTAGCAGTCACCTGTTAGTGATCACTAGCAATTAGGACATTCAGAATCTTAAAATTGTCCGTATTTTTTTTTTTTTTTTTTTTTTTTTTTTTTTGTCTCTCCCTACCTCGCCTTTGAAGGCTATACGGGGGTTCTCTCGGACCAGGGGGTGAGGGCGGGGGATATATGCCGAGATAAAATCCCCCAGCACGAGAGTCGAACTCGTAATTATTTGGTTTTAACTTTTTCGGTTATCTGTTGCTAGGCAACGAACGCGTGCTCACAGCAACGCGCGCCAACACGCTCGGCCACCCCGCCCGTGTAGAGGTTGTGGTTCTTATTAAAAGCCAAGGCTTCACAAATATTTTCCTTTATGTTCATTTAAAAATCCCATCAAATTACCTTTATCCCTCGACGAAAAGCTATTTCTCCCTGTCGCACTATGATCCGGTACCTAGGACTCCATCTTGACAAACTTCTTACTAGGAATCCTTACACTAGACTGATACGACCAGAAACAGCTCTTAGATACCGTTTACAACATTTACTTGACAAACGCTCAAAATTTTCCACATACCACAAAAAATTAATTTATCTTCTGAAAATCTGAAGATGAGGCATAGGGTACCTCGAAACGTAATAAGAATTATTTTTGACATGTTTTGATAAATAAATATATATAAACATAACTAGAAGAGAATGTTCTAATTGATATAATAATATCCTCAATTACTCTTCTATAATAGTAATTGATATAAAATATTTATATTACCATTATTAGGCCTATGGGATTGATCTATCCACCAAGCCATCCAATTCTTCCCTCATTCAATCCTTGCAATCCAAAATCTTCCGAAAGATCCTAAATGCTCCTTACTTTGTCACCAATAAAATAACACATAAAGACCTAAATATCCCATTAATCGCAGATCTAGATTGAACTAGATATACCTCTTTTAATTCCAAAGTACCAGTCCACTCCATCTCAGTCGCTAGCAACCTCTAATCTCCTATTCCTCATAATCCTCCGAGTCGGCTGAAGACTATGGCCTTGCAACCTACTACATTAAATAAACACTGAAGTGCTACCACTGAGTAGTTTCTTCACATGCCTGTATCAAGCCCATATGAATGATTAACACATTTACTCAATGTATTTTATTGTACGATACAGTTGTTAATTTCTTTAAAATAAATTTAAAAAAAAAAGTTCATTTAAAATAATTTCCCGATGACATGCCGATGGACATCGTCTGCGGAATCCCAGGGAACTCCAAAAACTCATCTAGTATATATATTTTTTGATGGGGGTTCACTCAAAACCTCCCTCCGGGTATGAGGGACCCGTCAGCCAGTGTGTGCTTACCCACAAAAATAGACGTAGCTAGTGATAACCCTACCCTAAAAAATGTCATCGAGTATCGCGGTGTGGAAACTTAAAAAAACATACCGCACTGCAAAGGGCCTCCAAAGGCCTGTCGCACCAACCGATAATAAGTTTTTTAAAAATTCTTTCATTGAAATTTACAACTGTACAATCGATAATAAGTTAATCGTATATTGAAGATATTCGGGCAATAGCCATAGTAACCCCCCTCCCTCCCTATAACCAAAATAACAACAATAAATATATCATATGAAAATACAAAAACTTCCTAGTTGGCATTACTGCGATTGTGCGACTATCATAATGTATTTTTAACAATACATCTTAAAGTTGTAATGAGTGTAAAAATATGCACACGTGCGGAATACCAATTACTCTAACCTCGACTGCATTATTTCCTCGATCCTTCCTTCAGGCGTAGCAATTAAAGGCCATCCTCTGGGAGTGTAGGAGAGAGAGAGAGAGAGAGGGTGATAGAGTGAGAGATAGAGAGGGATAGAGAGTGAAAGGTCCTTGGTAGAGAGAGGGGGGGTGGCGGCGGGGGGAGGGGGAACTGAAAGGGAAAGGATCTTCAGTCCACGCCGAACGCTGGTGCAGTGCGCTCTATAGTCTATATAATATATCAATATTTATATATACATAGATATATATATTTATATACATATATATCTATATATATATATATCTGTATGTCTATACTCTTCTCAGTGTGGATGTAATATGGGATTACCTTGTCTGGATTACTTCATCGTGTCATCTGTCAACTGCTATTGGTAAGTAACGCATCTCACATCATCATGATAGTAGTGTTCGGTAGCCTCTGTTGTCACAGCCCGCGTCTGCATTCCAGTCCGATCCGCGCGACTGTCCTCGCATTAAAACCCTACGGTCTGTGTTCTCTGCAAAACTTCTCAAAGAAACTCTGACCATAAACAAGTTCAGTTAGCTCTTATCGTTATCGTATGGTATCAGTTTTATGTTTTAATCAATGTGTTAAAATATTTCTAATTGTGATAAAAAAAATTATGAATGAGTAATGTTATCCATGTTCTTATCTATTTCATTATAAAAAACAATTTTTTTTTTTTTTTTTTTTTGTTAGCCGCTAATTTTACTTTCACAACCTATATTCTCTTTGAGGATTTTCTTTTTTTCTGCTAAAAAACATACTAAAGAACTCTGTTGTTATGATGATTTGTAACGCCAAACAACTGATAAGTTATAAACACGTGATGGGGTTCAATTTTTGGTTTGTATTGAAAAAGTAACAGGTACTGTAAACATGATGTGTTCGAAACTAGTGGCGAACATAAAAAAAAGTTAATTCGAATAACGCTTATGTAGTCATAAATTAAAATAATACAATTAAACTCAATTCAATTAATTAAAGCTCCTATTTTTTTCAAGTACTATATAATAAAAATTAACTAAACATTTGAGTCAACCTGCCTATTAAAAGTGATTAACATTATTAATATAAACATTCACAAACCATTTTCCAGAATACAATCAAATAAATGACATGTGTTATTTCGGGTAACTTATCAAATACCTAAAATCAAACATTGTTCCAGTCTTGAAAACATTCGTTAAGAAGAACTGCATTCAGTTATGAGTTTTGTTTATCAACAACCAGCGTTTCTTAGTTCGTGATTCATTGCACTGAATGCTAAAATATTTTTGATAAATATACATAGGTAATGAGTTCGATAAATAAAAAAATACGGTTTCGGATCTGATATTGCTCTATATTTTGGTTATATTACTACTCACTTATTCGTTCAAAATAATTTTTTTTTTTTTAACGTATTAACATGTACTTATTTTAAAGTTGTAATTTTCTGTCATATAATTGTTGATCATTTTATAAACTTTTGTTTTGATTCCTGGAATGAAAAATTTTTGGTCTATATTTATAATGATTAAACCTCGTTATATAGGAATTAGTTGGATTTAATCATATACTGCTATTAAAAATACTAAATGTATTTATAGTTTTTTTCAGTTTAATATATAATTATTTGATGCTATTGAATTATGTAATATTCAGAATATTCCAATGGTATTTGCCTAGATTATTCTACGATCAGATAATAAAAAATAAAAAAACATGATACTATTAATTTATAGTAACAAATAAACATTTTGATAAAAATTGTTTCGTTTCTGCTTACTCTAACTTAGTTAATAATAGGTACCAACACGCGGTGTGAAACTTACCAAAAATATTTAGATTTTTTTTTTTTATTAATTATTTTGCTATTGTAAAAGAGTTAAATCATATTTGTTTTCGGTTTAAAAATGTACTGAATTTTCAAAGTTAAAAATAAATTTATATATGAACTGATATTTTCTATGATAACAATACTGTTTTATTTACTTTAGTTATTATGGAATGTTACCCTATAAAATTTTATTTTAAATTTCGTAGAGAATTTGATCTAATTTTGAAAAAGTAAAAAGTGTCAGTAGCACAAAATTGTACCTAAAATAAATATCTAAAATAGGCGTTTATAATAATGCATTAATCGATTATATTATTAATATTAGTCAAAAAGTCAAATTTATATATTTCGAATCTCATTATTTGATTTAATTATTATATCAGGAATTATCTTTCGTATCTGCTCTGTTTGACCCGTTTTTTAAGTTAAATGTGTCAGAAAAACGAAAATGTAGATGAATTAAATTTTTAAAATAAATAACTTGAAGAGGCGTATATAATAATGATATAAGCGATAATATTATTCTGGAAGTCAATTTTTATATTTCGAATCAGATTATTTTATTAATTTCTTTTCAATTAAATCATACAGATATGTCGCGTTTTATTTATTTAAGTCTTTAAACTGTCGTAAAATGAACGGACTGAATTAAGTGCTTGAACGTTTACGAAATATTTGAAAGTATTTCTGTCCCTGTAATGGCTACACTTTCCAATTTCGTAACACGGCTGCCTCACTATCCCTTGTAGGAATGAATTCATTTCATTTCCATTAGGAAATTATCATTTTTACTTTCACACAATAGAAAAATATTCCAAAGTTATGCAATATGAAGGGATTTGCATAAGTCGGATTCGACAAAAAGTGTTTAAATTAGCAGAGTTATTAAATTTTCTGAAAATTGCAAACCAGTGTCTGATATATATAGTTATAAATGTAAATTCTCTGAACGTTTCAGGAAACTTAATTTTTATCTCAACAAAAGTTAGTAGTGGTTTTAATTTTTTATTTCGGACGTCTTATGTTATTTCTTGTTATGTATAATATTTATAGTAATGTTCTCGAAAAATTAAAAAAAAACAAGAGCTCGTTCGATGGCACTGATGATTTTAATTTTCTCCCTTCTTTAAGTTGATAATTAAAAAATTACTGGTATGTTTTCAACGCCATATTTATTTTTCAAATAAATAATGCAAAAGCATAAATTTATATTTGTCTTTATTATTGCTGTTTATTTTTTATAATATTCACTACATTGGTCGACTTTAAATATACCTATTCCGAAATTTTTCTTTACCCAGGAATATGTTTCATCTTAAACCATTTTTTTCCTATTTTAGAATTCGGTTAAAGTTTATATATATCCTCATTACTACTAAAAATAAGATACGGTTATGTATTTTTAATAAACTTAATATAAGTTACGTTTAGATAAAATTCATGTTAAGTCAGACTTTATCAATGCGGATTGAACCTAAATGATATTAAAAATAAAAAAAAAAAAAAAAAAAAACCTGTACCACTACAACCCATGAAGGGTCTTGGGCTCAGTACATATAGAGATTCGTACTGTTTCTAGGCCAACGGCAGTGCAATGAGGTGTTAGGCCTTAATCGCGCTCAGCCGTCAGGTTTTTCCCTAATTATTTTGGGTACCCAATTTAAAGAGGCTGGGTCTGCCCCAGGAGGTTTCTCCATACCCTAGGGTCGCCCCCCGACTGAATTAACAGAATAAATAATATTCTGCCATAGCCGGGAATCGAACCCAGGACCCGGAGCACAGTAGACTAGCGCTCTATCCACTAGACCACGCCGCTCCCCTAAAATGATATTAAAGACAATTTAATTACTATTTTTCGTAATGTTCAGGGGAAGCGGAGAGGGAGATTCCATAAATCGAATATCGAATTCCTATAACTTCTTTACCCATGTTTTATCATTGCTAACAATATGTAAAATTATTTTTTTTTCGAATCTACAAAATTCGGTAATTGAGCCCTATCAGACTACTTCAATCAGAATGAAACCTAATTAATATTAAAGTCTACATATATTTAGCGAGTTTAATTAAAATCTAAGAGATGTTTTTGCTTATTTTTTAAATATTTTTCATAAAATATCTTATTATATATTAAATATATCTTTCATTTTTTTAAGTATGTATATAAAATGAATGGTATATAGTGGTTCTTGTTGTCTTTCAGTCAACAAATTTGTTGACTGTAAAACTTTAGGCATGTATGTGTTTTAAATATGAAATCAGTTCCGTTCTACTTTCCGTTAGTATGATGGACTTACTACCCACACCCAGAGATTTTGGCGGATATAAAGTTTTTGAGAAGTGTCTGAAATACTTAATATTATGTGCCATTACCGCGAAACCAATTTTAAGACGAAAATGTAATAAAAACAGACAACACATCCTGTCATAAATGTGTTATTTTTAATTCTGATACTTTTTTTTTTACCTAGTTTATTTGGATTTTTGAGTAATTTACAAACAACGTGAAGAAAACTCGTTTGTTATTATATATGTATTTTTATATTACTTATATCGACTTTAGTTCTATATTTTTGACTTAATTTGTCATTAGTTATTTTTATAATTTTTTTGTAACTTCCTCTACCAGTTAGGGTCATGTATTACCATAAAATTTACTTTTCTGTTAAAAAACAACTATAATTATAAAATCTTCATGATCTCAGTAATTACAAGAATGTAAAAACTATATAAAAACCTTATTTGGGCTTGGTTTTTTCGGCGTTTGTTGCCTTAGTTTTATAACATTCTATTACTGTACATATTGCTCATAGGTCAATGAAAGTGTTGTCATAAAATACTGTAAGTTTTATTAATAAATAATAATAATAAAAACTTTCACTTAGGTGTGATAATTTTCGAATTCCAGTTTTCAACGGAAACCTCTAAGTGCCCCTTGGACCAAATTACCAAGTCGAGCGAAAAGGTTTGTGTATGTGTGTGTGTGTGTGTGTGTGTGTGTGTGTGTGTGTGTGTGTGTGTGTGTGTGTGTGTGTGTGTGTGTGTGTGTGTGTGTGTGTGTGTGTGTGTGTGTGTGTGTGTGGTTAATAGAGCACGAAAACGAAAGTTGTACAATACTGAAATTTCATCCTTAAGACAACTATCAAGATGTTAAAGGAACATTTTTCCCCGAATATCGGCAGGTAGGAAGAGCTGCTTTATACAATGCGAAAACCGCTTTAATGATTTCAATTAAAATTGCTAAATCGATGTAAAATTTAATGTGCTTTAATATTATGTAGGTTCTATTCTAATTGAAATAGTCTGGCAGGGCTGACAATGCCTATATTTTATTTTATTTTTCTAACCTTTAATTTTGTAGATTCCTAAAAAGGTACCATATCATCGTATTAGCATTGATAAAAAAACGGCTAAATATACAAGTTGAACGAATTTGATAACTAAACGAGAAAAACAGTAGACATATTTTTCAAGTAATTTCTTTTTCTGGAGAACTGCTTTATATTGATGTATAATACATCGTTGTGAAGCTAATCATTTTAGAAAGAATGTTATGTTATTTACAAAGTTGCGTAGGGTAATGTTTTTATTTTTTATTTTATTTATTGGAATCTACAACTGTATACAGGAATACAACTAGTAAATTGGATAAAATATATAAAGGCATGAAACACATGTAGAGAAGCTTCCCAATGGAATCACTCTAAAATGGGTAATGTAGAGTGGCGAATATGGCATAAACTAAAATGATTATCGCACATAACAATGTTACATTATTATATTATTTAATCTAAAACATTTGGGTCCAACGAAACTTTTTTCAATGATTTTTATATCCAAACCTGTTACTCAGCCCGTGACAATAAGAGGATTTATTGACAATTACTATAAATTCGTGAGGGAGGTTGATACCCATTGGCAGGTACTAGTAACTTGAATTTTAAAAAGAGTTTACTTCAAAAGATCCCTTATGATAAAATAAACAATGTTATTAGAGTTTTCTAATCCTGAAAGCGCGATTAATTATTTAAAAAAAAAAATGAAATATCTTCTATTTATACGCTGTTAACCTTGTTATTTTCGAAGATAGAGAAACAATTCTATAGAGTTTCAGAATCAGTACTCCGCAATTAATTATAAAACAGGAAGAAGAAAATAAAATTGATTGAAATATTGCTTGTACATTTTTTTAAATCTATTTTTAGTTGTTGTGATGATGTGTCATTTATTTTATCATTAAATTTTATATTATGATTTGCATTATAAATTGGCCTGAAGAAAATGTTGATTTGATAAAATAAAATCTGAGAGTGACATTGGTCAGCATCCAAAATTGAGTCTCATGTTTGTAAATAATTTCCAAAATGGTTGCCACACAAAAGATGCACAATAAAGCTGTCAATCCTTATATAGATTTAAATATGGTTGTTAGCTTGCCTAAAATAATATTTTATTTCAATAATCAATAAATATATATTTTTTAATATTATTGGGTATACATAATACATAATTTGGTATGTTGAGATCTTGTGTTTAGTAACCATCATTCAGGTTTTTACAAAAGTTTAACTTTAGTGATGTTTTTGTTCCTGTTGATGTCTCTTCTATTGTATAATTTAATTGTCTTTAATTCCAGCTTCTTTTCAACGTTCTTTGAATATTTTCTGGCAAATATTTCGTGGAAATGAGATTGTTAGTATGTCAGTGAAGTTTGTCAAAAAATTATATATATATATATATATATATATATATATGAGGTCCAAATGTAATCTTGTATCATTAGTATATGTAAGTATTTTAAAGTTTTGTTACTGACATACCAGAGTGAACGAGTGATGAGTTCCTACGAAACTTTATATAAGTTTTTAAAACTCTAACTCTTAACTTTATTCGATAGATTTTAACAATCAAGATAAGTGAAAGTCGTGTATTGGGCGCACCATATTTTAAAAAATATATATTTATACTGATTTTTTTTTTCAATTATGATTAATATAATACTGAATTAAATAAATGTAAAATAATTATTTTATTTTATTAATATAGGTATATTCCGCAGGGACTAGTTTAGTGCAAAGCTAGTGGGGATTAACGTCCCTCCGGTTCCCGAGTTCAGTATACTGCACTAATACACTCAGAACAGTACACAAATCACTTATACTAACATAAGGTCACAGTCAGTACATACCCTAGGATCACCTAACCTAGGTAGCCGCCCCGGACGGGGGAGTAAGTCAGGGTGCTCCGAAGAGGCAGCCCCTCTACCTGACTCGGGAGAATCGGGCTGATACCCTGCTTCTCCTTAAACCCTAAAACATTACAGAGAATAGAACGAATAGAGCTGGACTGATTTTGCGGAATGCGACACGGCGTGGTAAACGGATTTTTCGAATTGCTACCTGGAACATTCGAGGCCTAACAGGAAAGGAGAATGAGCTTGTGGAAGAAGTTAAGAGGGCAAGAGTGGATCTGCTTGGAATGACCGAGACCAAAAAGAAAGGAAAGGGAGAATTTAAAATCCAAGACTACACACTATTATATTCGGGGGTTAACAGGAATGAAAGAGCAGCTGGTGGAGTCGGGTTCTTGTTCCATAATGACCTTGCTTCAGTAATAAAGGCATGGAAATTCGTGAACGACCGAATCATGGTATTGGACATTGTGGAGGGAGAAAAGATTCATTCATACATTGTCGCCTACGGACCTAACGAGAATGCAAGAATGGAAGAAAAGGATTCCTTTTTTAATTCCCTTCAAAAGGAATTGGATGACTGCGAGGGCACACCTACGGTCTTGGGAGACCTGAACGGCCGAGTTGGCTGCGAACATGAGAAGTGGTATGGAACGTTAGGAAGATATGGAGAAAGCTTTCTAAACGACAATGGAGAGAGAATCCTAAATTTCTGTGTGGCAAACGACCTTACAATAGCTAATACACTGTTCCCACATAAAGAAAAGCATAGATACACCAGAGAGGAACCGGGCAGAAATGAAAGATCCTTAATAGACTATGTTCTGGTGAAGAGAGAAGATGTCAGGGACCTGTGTGATGCGAGAGTCAAAAGGGGCTATGAAATCGGAAGTGACCATTATCTACTACTGGTAAACAGGCTCTGGAAGGAAGTGAAAACCAAAAAGAAACACAGGAATCCTAAGAAAAGAATAATCAAATCTTACCGCTTAAAAGAAGAGGAAATGGCTGCATATTACCAAGAGGAAATTGAAAGAATGTCACTAGACTGTAACAGACCCTGGGACAACGACGACATAGAGAAGAGCTGGGCAGCTTTTAGAAAAATCGTCCTAGATGCATCGAAATTGGTCTGCGGAGAGAAAAGCATTGGATCCGGTCTTAAGAGAACAGATTGGTGGAATGAGGACGTGAAAAAGGCGATCCAAGAAAAGAAGACAGCTTGGAAGAATTACCTCAGTCAAAAAACCCCAACAGCTTACCAGACATACAAAACTCGGAGAAGGGAAGCCAAATTATTAGTAATTCAGGAGAAGAGAAGATCCTGGGAGGATTTTGGTCGGAAGCTGGAAGAAAATGCAAGGGAAAACCAGAAAATCTTTTACCGAGTGCTTAAAGGAATGAGGGAGGACCGGCCAACTACCCTGAAAGGAATAAGAGATAAAAACGGGAACATTATTTGGCAAGAGGAGTGCATCATGGAAAGATGGAGAGAATATTTTAAAGATCTGTTAGAGGGGAGAGACGTTGAGGCGTGCGTAACTCTGAACGATGCAGAGGACGTTTGGGATGAGGAAGACTACATCAGCGAAGAAGAACTCCAAGATGCAATTGAAAAGATAAGACTAGGCAAGGCAGCTGGACTTGATGAAATCACCCCGGAAATGATCAAGTACATGGGCAGCAAAGGCCAGGAGATGTTTCTCCATCTTTTAAAGCTCATCTGGAAGAAGAAGGAGATTCCCAGAGACTGGGAAATAGCGGTAGTTGTGCCCATTCACAAAAAGGGGGACAATCGAGAGTGCAGTAACCATAGGGGAATATCACTCCTCAGTGTGCCGGCAAAAGTCTACTCTAGAATTCTAGAATCAAGATTGAGGAAAATAGTAGATTGCCAACTAGGAGAAGAACAGTATGGCTTTAGGAATCAGAGAAGCACGCAGGATCTCATCTTCACGATGAGACAAACAACAGAAAAGACTGTTGAGAAGGACAAAGAGCTCTCCGTCTGTTTCGTTGATCTCCAGAAGGCTTTTGACAGAGTGAAGAAAGAAGATATAGAGAGGGCACTGTCTGAGCGAGGTGTAGACCGTGGAACAACCTTGGCAGTGATGAGTCTCTATAAAAAGATGAGGAATGTGATTAGGACCAGAAATCACATTTCAAAAGAATTTGAGACTACACTGGGTATCCGACAGGGCTGTAGCCTGAGTCCTTTGCTCTTCATCATGGTTCTGGACTTGGCACTAAGGAGAACTAAGCCTATAATGAGGAAATTCCAGCTGGGGCACAGGAACTTGCACCCTACCAGATATTCCCTGATGGCCTTCGCTGACGACATTGTCTTGCTGGCTGCCAACGATCGAGACCTCCAACACAACATAAATGTCCTCCAAGAGGAATTATCCGCAATAAATATGAAGATCAATCCGGGGAAGACGAAATGCATGCGTATTGGAAAGAAACCCCGAAGGATAATGAGAGTAATACGGGTTGGAGGAGAGAGATTAGAGCAGGTTGACAGTTTTAAATATCTGGGAGCTCATCTCAATGAGAGTGGCTACATAGACGAGGAAGTGGCCCAAAGAATTGGAGCAGCAGGCAAGATGTTCTGTATGGTCAGACGAGGTTTCCTTGGGAGAAGAGAAGTGACAAAGCGGACCAAGCTGGCAGTCTATAAATCGACATTCCTCCCTATTCTATCGTACTCCTCAGAATCGTGGACCCTCACCACAAAACACAGGAGTCAGATACAAGCGATGGAAATGAGGTATCTACGAAAAATAGAGAGGAAAACAAGAAGAGATAGAATAAGGAACGCCACCATACGGGCTAATCTCGATGTCAAACCGGCAGAGACCATACTGGAGGAGCAAAAACTGAGGTGGTTTGGACATCTTCTTAGGATGGATCCAGACAGAAATGCCAGGAAGACCTACGAGACCCGCACGGAAGGAAAAAGACCCAGAGGAAGGCCGCGCATCTCCTGGGAGGATAGTGTAAAGGAAGCATTCAGGAAACGAGGAATAAATTGGGACAGGAGAGCAGAGTTGGTGCAGGAGAGAGACAACTGGACCAGGCTCTATAAGCAGGACCCTCACACCGAACAGCGGTAGAAGGGGGAATGATTATGATGATGATGATGATGAATATAGGTATATATATATATACACACACACACACATATGTTCTAGTTAGAGTAGAGACAGTATAGACTTACGAGAAAAACTTGGTTACGTGAATGTAGATATTCCCTCATTTCTCTTTCTAGACCAGGGCTGGCCTTTTACTTTCGACATCACGTAATACTTTTCCCCTCGCTCGGGCCTCCTTAACCATTCAGTTTTTTTTTAATCCTTTTTTAGAGTTTCTTTTTTTCGTCCTGGCTGTTCACTTCCTAGAGGTTCAACTCGTCTTTATTCCGTCTGCTGGGGAAGGACATATTTATAAGTTTTAAAAATCTAATATTATTATATATATTTTAATAATCTTTATATATTTGTTTATTAATATATATTTAATTACGTTTGTCGTTAATCTAATGGTTATTTATTTATTTTTTCGTTTCAAAATGAACACAAACTTATGTATTTAACATTAATTATTATTGATAGTTATATTCAATAAAACTGAAGATATATAGTCGACTGTTGAAATTAGGTAGAAATAATCTGGAATCAGTCCTTTTTTGGAATATTATAATTTTTCCGACGTTTCGGCCCTAACTTGTGAGCCATCATCAGGGCATCAGTGAGTTATGTCAACTTATTTTATGCTTGAAATGGCTCAGCAATAAAAAATAAAATAACGTGTTATGATAATAGCATCAACAAACTCCAGTCGAATCAAAACATGTATGTTCATAAGAATAATATAAATATTGTAATTTTTCATCCTTGACGTACTAAAAACTGTTTTCACTTAGGGCGCGGTTTCGACCTGGCATGTGACCCTTGGATTTTTTAATAGGAGCAAAAAATCTTTAGATATACTGTCTTTCAAAGGGGACGTAAAATGGTGGTCCCGATGTCAGCTACTCGATATAGATTCCTATCCTAATTAAACCTGGAAAGGCAATATTTAGGAATCCTTCTGTAGCATCGTCTGATTAGTCACAGTAGCATAAAGTGACGTTAAATGAATAAAGAAACTTTTTTCAGTCATTCTTAGCGTTAAAAATTTATTAGGGCATTTTTTAGGAATGTATAAAAATAAATTACGAATTAATTAATAATGATTAAATAAATTACATTCATTGCTTCAGGTCTTTTATGTATCTCCCAAAATAATTACGGTTTACGCTTTTAACAATGTATTTAGATTATAATGGAGGTTTTGAATGAATTTCCGTTTTAGTTTATAATGAGTATTTTATACATTTGGTTATCAATAGTTCTATTCAATAAAAAATAAAATTAAATAACTTTAAGTGTTGTATTAATAAAAACTAAAAATCCAGTCGAATAATACGCGTGTTCTTCTCAAGGAAATATCGAATTATAGGAAAACTTACCTAACATTTAAAATTATTTTTCTGCTTAGAAAAATCAATTTTTCAGGAATTAAATAAAACAATAGTTGAATAGATTCAATTTTTAATGCAGTTTTTTTACACGTATGCCTACGTAATGTGTGCGTTTTTAAGATGTTGAATTTAGATTAGGTGTATAAATGGGATATTCTTATTTCCTGAAAGTTCAAATGTATCTGTAGTCTGGATTTCCATGACGTTGCAAATCTGTTCTTTTTTATGCAATTAACTTGTATTTATCTTTATCTATTATAATTAGCGTAAGCAAATAATGTTGTTATTTGAATGTTCAAGATTTATTATTTTTGTTTTTCTATTTGTAAAAATGTCATTTAATTCGCAGAATATTTTTATCGAACCAAAACTAATGAGTGTTTTTATCCGTTGACAAAAAGGTAAAAAAAAAAAAAAACTCTAAAGATCGTTGTTAGGTATTAAATCCAAGATACTTGTGTTGTGGTGTTACTTTGGTTTTATTTTTTCTAATTATTTTTTTTTTTTTACTATATTTATTGATATTTATTGAGAATGTCTCGAGGACATATTTTTCAGACGCCTCGGAGGATTATCAGGGGTTGTAGAGGTAGCGAGATCTTCAACTAGTGGATTAGAATGGGAATGGAGTTTGTAATGAAAGGAGTGGTACCTGGTTTGGGCCATGTCAGCAACATAGGGAACATTTAGGTCTTTATGGATGAGTTAATCGGTGACAAAATAAGGAGCGTTGAGGTTTCTAACATGATATAGCTTTTCAAGTACAACCTATAAATGTCAAAATCCAACTTTCTGTTCCTTACTTTATATATATATATACGCACACACACACATAAATACGCACACAACTCGAAGCCACGTGTGTGTTTTCCCCATTGGGTTGGCAAAGGAGCGGACTGAAGACCAGTTTACTAGCAGCTTAGTGCGTCACAATGTTTATTTACTATCCCGTCGAGTATTTGAGATTTAAATTTAAATCGTAAGCAATGCCAGTCATAACAAACATCGCGTAGTTTATGCTGATTAGGTGTACAGTGCATAACGACTGTGTGCGATATTAAAATTATGAAAGGAACGCAGATCACTGTGTTTCATTTGTGTTTGTGTGAATCAGTGTGTGTTCTAATGCGCTCTTCATTTCTACAATATAAAATTTATTACGCATAATGAATTCTGATATTTTCGCAAAGGTCCAATATATCGTATATATATAATATATATATATATATATATATATATATATATATATATATATATATTTTTTTTTTTTTTTTTTTTTCTGAAAGATTCCATTTTCTAAACAAATACTGGATCAATTAATAAGGTTAAGGTAATAAAACATAGTTTATTAATTTTAATGCAAACTCGGCAGATGGTCCTAGGATTCTATTAAAGGGAGTAAAAAAGCTTCGGTTATGCCGTCCTTCGAAGGGAACGTAAATCAGTGGTCCCAAACCTGTGTAATGTCTGGTACTCGTTAAAGATATGTTCACAACGAAAATAAAATCATGTTTTATTAAAATAAACTTAAAATATTTTTTAAATTGAAGTGTAGTTAAATATGAAGTATAATAGATTTTAAGAGTCGTGGTAAGTGAAAGTCGTGTGCTGCCTGCACCAGATTTTTTTATTTGCAAGATATGAAGAAATTTTTATTGTTTATTGATCCCTTCAATAAGATGATATTAAGTTGACAAATTCAAAGGACACCACTAGTGACAGTTTACTGACTGCGGTTTTGGGTTGATATCCTCTTAACAGCTCCCTATTTTTCGATATTCTATAATTTTCAAGTTCATCTTTATGATTTTATGCTTCTAATAAAGAAAACACCTGGTGCATGCAACACACGACGTTCTCTTACATCCTTTGTTGAAATCAAATTTTCAATAAACTTAAAATAGAAATAAGAATTATATTGTTTTGATGAAAAAATTTATTGGAGTCACCTGCAATATAGTGGCTGACACAAAAGCATCCAATGACCAAGATAGCATATTCAAACCTGGTTAATGGCCCTATAGTTTTTTAATTGGATTAAAATCCTAGTCTTCTTTCAGAGGGGTAATATCTTTAGATATTACTATCCTAATTACACCTGGTTAGGCAAAATTTAGGACTCTCATTGTAGCATCGACCGATTTGTCCCAGTAGCATAAAGTGACCTTAATGATTATATTGAACTAAATTTAAATCAGTGCAAACTCTAACCTATTGTAAAACGAATTGCATTCTTGAATAATTATTTGTTTATAAATCTATATATTGTTGCATGAGGACTGTCACAAGTTTATTGTGTTAACCATTAAAAGTTATTAACGTAGAGTTAAATTATCCTTTTTAATCAATAAATCTCTTAAACAAAAATTGAATTATTCTTTTGAATCCATTAATGTGTGAAACCAACATACACATTTACTTGGTTAGGGTAAGCTGTATTATATTTAAAAAAAATTATCATATATAGCAATATTTTATTGCAAATACGACACAGGTATTCTTGTTTGAAAATAATATGTTATAATGCCTCCGAAGCTCACTAATTAAAAAGAAAAAGCTGACACAGGCAAAGAAAAAACATTTTTTGTGAAAGTATTTCCGCATGGACCGTGCACCTGCTGCTGGGTGAAGTACGAGAAAGCTTTCGATATTCAAACGATTTTGAAACAGAGTAATATATATTTATATATATATATATATATATATATATATATATATATATATATATATATATATATATATACATATATATACATATATATTTATTTATATTTATATTTATTTCATTTTATTTTTCTTTACCATCTTATTCATTATTCTCACAGTACATTTTAGATGAAAAGTATGTGAGGTTTTTTTTTTTTTTTTTTTTTTTTTTTTTTTTTTTTTTTTTTTTTTTTTTTTTTTTTTTTTATATATTTGAAAGAGTATTTTGCTAACTATTACTGCCTAATTTCCTAAATACTCGAAATCGAAATAGGAAAAATCATTTAAAAACAGATTAACTTATATGATTGAATCTGAATGTTCTTGATTATATCCACATTAAAGTATTAAAAAAAAAAAAAAAAAAGATAGTATATATATATATATATATATTTTACTTATTATATATTTTACTTATTTTACAACCCATTATTGTTATAGTGATAAGAAAAGTTTATATAAATAAATATATATATATATATATATATATATATATATATATATATATATATATAAATTTTTCTTATCACTATAACTATAATGGTTTGTAAAATAAGTTCTTTCAATTTCAACTTTCAATTAAAACTTCATATTCTTGTATATATTTTTAATCATTTATATATGACCCATTTTGAGCTATTACATGTTACCGTCTTTTAGTTAATTTTTTTAATTTGGTCTTCATCAACAGTTAAAGGACGACCAAAGACCTTTGCGTCTTCGAAGTCAAAATTTCCGATTTTGAACTGAGAAAACCACTTACGGACGGTAAGATGTGTTTCTCACAAGACATCATCATCATCATAGCAAATTTTGTTAACCATCTGTGCAGCGAATTTTTTTTCGAAAATAATAAATCCACAGAGCGAATTAAATTTAAATATTGAACAACGTTGAGAAATTATTTTACTACTTAATATTAAAACTTTATGTTAACTTTAATAACATTTATTTAATAAAATGGGATACTTTCATAACATTATGAGAATTAAAAAAAAAAAAAAAATTACTTTCAAATAACGAAGTCTTAAAACTGATAACAAATGAATTCAGACATGATCCCAAAATAATTTTTATAAGCCTATTAACGATTTAATTTATTAATTATTAAATTCTTGAAGAAATACTCAATATTTATATGTCGAGAGAAAATTTGAATCGACCTGTTAAAACTATATCCAAATATACTTTAAATAGATGAATAATTAAAATATAATAATGATTTGCATTAAACATATATATAATGAATAATGAAATAAAAACAAATTCTCGAGTGCGTTAAGAATAAACATATTTAATTCAGGCCAGCCAGGACAAAAATAATTCAAGGAAACCTTGTTCCAAATTTCCAACGAATCTTTAAAAATCCCTATTAAACCAATTATTATTACCTTTGATTGTATTTAAGATCAATTAATTATTCAAAATAAAGAAAGAATGTTTTCGATGTCGGTCAATAAATGACTAAAAACTATTTATTTCGACTTTGTTTAAGTTATGCAAATAAATTATTGAACAACGGTGAAAATAGACCAGCCGGCAAATTCATATAACCAAAACGCTGCAAATTTTACATAATGTTTTATTATTTCCATATAACTATATTAGGGTATAACTGTTTTTATAGCTGTTTATAAGCAATGAACTAATATGAAAAATAACAAATAATAAAAAAAAAAAAAAAAAATAGACGATTACCAATGCTTATTTTAAAACACTATATCTTTGCTAGTTCTCAACCGATTTAAATGATTCTTTTCGTTTTGTTGAAAATTTAATTTTTTATCAAATTAGACTAAAATTAGTATGTTTATTTATTGATTAAGACAAACATACTTCGTTGTAACAAACATAATTCGTTATTCGGGTTTTACGTATCTTGAAAAGTAAGCCATCAAATTTTGAGAAAGTGTTTTTTTTTTTTTTTTTGTCGAAGGTTCATTAGTAGAATTATTAAGCCAAAAGCGTGTATACGTAGGAAGATGTTCGTAATATTAATTCAAAATTTGAACATTATATGTCAACATTATGTTAATATTTACCAATATCTACTCATTATAGGATTGAATGTTTAAATATGTGAACCTTTAGAACCTATACGGGGGATTGGGTGCAGTACTTCACTAGTATCAGTGCAGTTTCACGGTCAAGGAATGTGATCAGATCTAGATATGTTTTTTAATTACCCACTTAGTAGAGGCTGGATCTGCCCTAGGTGGGTCTCCATACCCTAAGGTCGCCCCCCGGCCGAAATAAAAGAAACATTATACTCTGCCTCAGCCGAGATTCGAACCCAGGAACCGAATAATACTAGACTATTACTCTGTTTTGTTTTAAAGGGTTGGTATTGGTATTACCTTCATTTATATAACAACACTTAAATAGGCTAAGAACTATTTTAATAATAGTTTAACTACACTGTGACTTTTCAAGCCTTCATGAATGCTATGAAAAAAACAAGATAACATACAGCAAACGTGAAAACGTTTACGCTAAACCTTATTCTCGAAAACCTTGAGGCGTTGTCCATCTTTTAAAGTCAGTGATTGGTGCCCTATCCACTAGAACACGCCGCTCCCTTTATTAAGTGGGTATCTAAATATCCGATAGAGCGTGATCTCCAAGTTATTTCCTTGCGGCACCGT
Organism: Piezodorus guildinii; assembly: GCA_023052935.1. Lineage (NCBI taxonomy): Eukaryota > Metazoa > Arthropoda > Insecta > Hemiptera > Pentatomidae > Piezodorus > Piezodorus guildinii. The sequence continues at coordinate 93,703,905 of CM041294.1, forward strand.
TACCATAGAAACAGTATGTCTTTACGGTGCAGTGAACCTAAGACCATAGGTTGTATTGATGTAGGTTTTTTATCCTGTTTGTTGACAGAAATATGGTTATTGGCCTACGAGAAAGAAAAAAAAAACTATGTTTATAGATTTAATAAAATTCCTTTATCACAAGATTGGAAGGACACAGTGTAGTGACCTGGCGGTTGTTGATCTCGCCCAAGACAACTACACACTACACTTCAAACTATCGCTGATTCAAAACCTACCGTCGTTAGATCATTGTATCTTGAAATATTTTCCTTCCCTTCTCTTAGATAACGGTATTGATTGAAGAAAAGTATAAGGAAAATTCCTACGTCTGTTTTTACAATACTTCCTCGGCTACGTAAGAGGAAATATCGGAAACTATCGATAATCTGAGATCAATACGCCTTAGAAAGTTCAACTAGCGTTCACTCCGATAGTTCATTCAACTCCACTCCAAATGGAGCGTGGAATGCCAAAATAATTCAAATAAGTGTTGAAAACGGAACTGACGGACCGGAGGGGTACTATAGCTTGTGCGATATTCATGATCAAGTTATTGTTCTGTAAATATCGTACCGTTAAAGTTTACGTATTTAAGGGAATACAACATAAAAAAAAAAAAAATTTACTTACTCTTTCTAGATATATTGAATATTGTTTTCGCTTTGATATTGAAAATATAATATATAGTTTTTACTTGAAATACTAATTTTAAGTTTAATGGCTATTTTTTACGAAGTTGTCTGTTTTTTTATTATTATCACCACTTTTATGATGATGTGACTAATCGGACGTTAATGCAGTGGGAGTCCTAAATTCCGCCTATCCAGGTTTAATTAGGATAGGCATCTTTAACGAGTACCTGAACTGAGCACAGGCTTGGGACGAACATTTTACGGCTTTTCTAAAGGACGGCACAATATCCCAGGAATTTTTACTCCTATTAAAAAATGCTAGGGTCACCTTTTTTTTACTTGCACTTTTCTAAATATAAAGTTCGTCATTTGGACTCAAGGGCCCTAAAACGTGTATTTCTGGTGATTACTGGAATTCGAAAATTTTCACGATCGCAATACTTTTTTTTTTTTTACTTTCATTTTTCTATACATATTAAATATTTAGTATTGCTTTCGTAAAAGTTTTCGAATTACAGTTTCAAAGGGTATACACGTTTTAAGTTCAATTATGAAAGAATCAACTAAATCAGTTTTTATTTTATTAAAACCGATTAAAACGTCGGAAATCTTGTAGTGGCTAGCACAATAACCTTCTATGCAAAAATTTGAGAGTTCAAACCCGACCCTATGATTTTTAAAAGGAGTAAAAAATCTTTGGTTATACTATCCTTCGAAGAGGCCGTAAAATGGTGGTTCCGAACCTTTGCGATGTTAGTTAATCGTTAAAGATCCCTGTCCAAATTAAATCTGGATTGGCAAAATTTAAGACTCCCACTGTAGCAAAATTTAAAAAACTTTTGGTAAAAATGGACTACTGGAGTGGATTGACAGTGGAGCACTACTTTGAAACATTTCACTCCAAGCACTCCACTAGTTCCATGAGCAATACATCAATTGGAAGTGCTAACATGGGGAATTATATATTTCTTTATGTAAATGCTGTATTTTTTATTATTATAACTAATAATTATTAGGTGCTGTGATGGGTTCACTAGTGGTGGATTGTCTAGTATGACAGCCTAAAATTGCGGGTTCGAACTCAGCGGATGTCCATAGGACTTTTTAAAAGATGTAAAAAATCTTGGCAACGCCGTCATTCGGAGCGGACATAAAATGCTGGTCCTGGGACTGTGCGGTGTCAGGAACTCGTTAAAGATCCCTATCATAATTAAACCTGGATAGGCCAAATTTAGGACTCCCACTGTAGCATCATCCTCTATTGTTCACAGTCGCATTAAAGTGACGTTAAATGTAGAACTAAAGAAATATGTCCGAAAGAATAAGCCATTTTTTTCTGGGTTTACGCCTGCTATAATTACGACAAACAGGACTATAACATGGCACTAACTTTTTGGTTGGTTTACTCTTTTCGAACTCTAAAAGCTTTGAACATTCCAATTACGAACCTAAATCCCCCCCTCGACAATGGATCGTCCGTAAAAGCGAACTTCCGCGAGGACGACCCTAAAGTAAGCGGGAGGATTACACAATGGCCAAAGCCTGCTATATATATACACTGAACACGAGCGTGCGCGGTGTAATGGACCGCGTGGGATTGGTGGAAAGGAGGTCGACGTAGAGAACTAGTTAGGAGGGCAAGGTCTCTACATTCACATTTAGCAGCCATTGGCTATCCTATCTAGCATCTAGCATCTAGTGTACTCTTTCTATCCTAACTCATATCTATATTATAATTTAAAGCACGTTTCTACTTTTGAATTCTGAAGGTGTTTTTACAAGGTTCATATCACGATACAATTCTATATTTTACATATTTAGTAAGCCGTAAAAGAAATATGTGATAGTTCGAGTTACTATCAATGAGAAAATAAAACCTCCACCGATTGTAGAGAACTAGAAATTTCAATCAATAACCCAAATTTATACAATTTTGTAGTATATTTGTTTACCTAATATTTTACAATTTATGTATTAAACCACCGACTGGACGTAATATACTCACTTTTATCTAAATCATCAAAATAAAAAAATAGACAGAAACTGAATACATACACGTACCTTCTTAAACCAATATGGACTTACGCTTCACGGATTTTTGGTTCAGCAAAAAAGACTCGCGTACAAAAACTGCAATCATTTCAATCCAAAATTTTAAGACTCCCAACGATTTCATCGGTGGTACGTATAGAACAGAACCCTACATACGGACTTTCAACAACCAACAGTTGTTCAACATATATGAACACTCTATTTCCGTTTTCGCATAACTAAATAACAGACACGACAATAGATTGATTAACGACATGTCAATAGCTGAAATGCCAGTCAGAAGAAGGCTGAAGAGAAGCTGGATGAGAGACCTCCTCTACCTAAATTAAAGCCCAGGAAGACTGCTTCTCCATGCCTACCAAGCCTGATCTCACATCTGTACAGCACATTTGCTGATTGTCTGATAGCTTCTAACAGATGTGTATATAGATATGAAGAGAAAAAAAAATAAAATGTGTGTTATAAATATACGTATGTAATAAATAGCAGAAAATAAACGTGAAATTAAACTTCCTTTCATAAACAATATAATAATAATAATAATAGGCTTACTGAACCCGAAGGCCCGATGCCGATACCACCAAACTTCGCCTGCACAGACTCGTCCAATGTTCACCGCCCCCGAGATCAGCCTTAATGCAAACCTTCCATCGACGCTTCGGCCTACCTTTCGGACGCCTACCAGTCGGTTCAGCGAATACCAACTTTCTCGGAATCCGTTCCTCACTAAGCCCAACAACTTTACGCGCCCATTTGAGTCTCCGCGATGCTATCAACTCAATTATATTCACAGGGTACAATTATATACCCCAGTGGCCTCATCTCTCTTCGGACCAAATATTTTACGCAGTACCTTATTCTCGAAAACCTTAAGCCGTTGTTCATCCTTCAAAGTAAGCGGCCACGTTTCGCAAAACAATATTATATATTAACAAATTAATACCAAAGTTATTTGGTATTTAGAAGATGCAAATCCTAATATTTCTGGGCCAGTATAATTAAGAATGTGGGTTCAAGTCTAAATTACAAGATATTTATAGAATTCTTGCGGGACTTGGTCATTTAAACTTGTATTTCCGGTGAAGACACGAATTTGAAAATTTTCACGATCGGAATACTTTCGCTTACTATAAATTAAAAGATGGAGATAAAAACATTTTATTTTAAGGTATTCTAGTTAAAGTTGTAAATGTAATTTCATTTCTTCAAAACATAACGTAACATTTCATCAGATTATGAATTGCATAATATGCGATAACTGTATAAATATATTATCCTAATATAGAACAGTGCGTATCTCTTGTTGCCTGAATTAGGATCATAAAAAAAAAAAAAAAATTCTCATGGAGAATACTGTTCTATTTTTTTCGTACATAAAGGGGTAAATATTTTTGTTAAAAAAGTAAACTCTCTAGACCATGAGACGGATTTTGATACGGTTTTTTTAAATTCTTGCATGAAGTTTATAAGTAAAATAAATTGCAATTAACTTTACCTGGGGATTAAGTTATTTGATCTTAGAAACCGTAAATTAAAAAAAAAAGTCAATATGCAATGAAATAAGTCTTTCGAGTTAATAGAAATATTATTATTTGTAATGCTGTGATGAGGTATGTTAATCTGATTGAGAGTTACCACTGTACAGTATGGTACACGTTATATTCTTCCATATAGTGCTCAAAATGTAAGAAAAAATATTGCGTACTAAATCGTTTGTAAGTTGTTAAGATAAATGAAAAGTTATTAATGAATGAAATGCAATAATGAATAGACGTTGTATATTTATAAGGTTCATATCCCGATAAAATTCTGTATTTTACGTATTTAGTTAGGCTAAAAGAAAAATCTGGTGCGGGCAACACATAACTTTCGCTTACCTTGTCTGATAAAATCAATTTTATTAATATATTTATTTTTATTATATATACTTCAATTGGGAACATATTTAAAGTTGATTTTAATAAAACGTGTATTCATTTCCGTTGGAAACATATGATTTAGATAAAAAAATATAACTATATTAAATTGCTAATCAGTAATAAGTTTATTCCCAATTATTTACTTTATATTACCTCTTACAACTTTGTTCATCAGATATTTTTTCTAAAATCTTTCTCTTTCCATCGGTATATAATACGTCTACGTAACGGTTCTTAATAGAAAAAAACAAAATTAGGTTAAAAAACAGTTTTTTCTTTTATCCTTTTTTTATTCATAATTTTTTTTTTCAGATGCAAATACAGAATGAAATACAATAATGAATAGACGTCGTTTAATAAACCCAATGTTTTTTTTGCTAAGTGTACTTTTCGCTACGATGAACTCATATCCCAAGTTATATTACTCTTACTTCTTCAAAATGAATTGTTTTAAACATTAATAGAACCGCATTTAAATACCCGTGACAAGGCATGCGGGTCCCTTATAACAATATAAATTATAATTATGTGGCCAGAATTATAATTTCTGATATAGAAGATGACTTTAGTTTTTATAAACTATCTGAAATAGTTAGAATCTTGAGTCTAAAAATGTTACAAGACAGTCTATCAATATTTTTTAGACACCTTTATCTTTAATAGTTTAATCCTAAATATTTTCTGATTTCTTTCTTTTTATATTTTTCGGCTATGATTATTCGCTATGAGGTAGAACAAATACATTATATCAGCCTTTAGTTATAGAATCTGAATTTTACAACGACTTAGTCATTTAATTTCGTCAATTTTGGTATCATCTGCTATATTTTAATTATATTATATTATCAGCTGCTATATTTAGTATCAGAATAATTATATTTCTCAGCTTTAATAAGTAACTAAGGCATATCTTTCAGTGTTATACTTCAGTTGCTAAGTTTCTTACACTATTTTCCCTACAAAATTCATAACTAATGATGCCCATTATTATCTAATTGAGATTTTACTTTTTAAAGAATTGGAATGACATAAAATTCGCAAATAGGTTACGAAGAATTATTTGAACAAATATTCCAAGGTTCAGCTTTGTCAAAACACACATTTATCTGTTCAAATGCAAGCGACCTCATTTTTGAGTTCAAATATTTACCAAAACACAATATGACCTAAATAGTTCTTAAGACTTTCGCGGACTGTTAAATTGTTATCTTCATGTTAGGTAATACATAAAGAATAAATAAGTTTCGATTTTACTTTAATATACTTCAGTTTACAAACAACAAGTTACAACGATTAGAATTTGCTAATTATTAGAGATCTCTCCTTACCTCCTAAAGCTGTCAACCCCTCTGAGGTCAAATTCCTAATCAATAAACTTAAACCTCGAAAATCTCCTGGATTTGATCTCCTCACTTCCCAAATCATTAAACAACTTCCCAAAAAGGCGATAATATTCCTGACCTACATATATAACTGCATCCTCCGAACAACCCATTTTCCTCTGATGTGGAAACACTCAACCATTATACTTTTCCTTAAACCGGGCAAACCTGTTAATCATACATCATCCTATAGACCAATCAGCTTGCTCCCTATACTTTCCAAATTATTTGAGAAAATCCTTTTGAAACGCATCCTACCGTTAATCCAACTCCACAAAATCCCATCTCACCAGTTTGGTTTCCGCTCAGGTCACTCCACTGTTCACCAAGGTCTTCGAGTTGTTGACCACATATCCTATGCCCTTGAAAGCAAGCTATATTGCACAGGTGCCTTTCTGGACATAGCACAGGCATTCGACCGGGTGTGGCACGATGGCTTGCTTTTTAAACTAAAAACCCTATTACCCCAAGCCCTATATCTAATCCTTCGATCCTACCTCTCTAACCGCTCGTTCCGAGTCCGTTGTGGTTCTGAATTCTCAAGTTGTCATCCGATAGAAGCCGGTGTTCCACAAGGTAGTGTCCTAGGTCCTATACTCTACATCATATTCACCTCAGACATTCCCACCTTACCCGAAAACTTCCTGGCAACATTTGCCGATGATACAGCTATCCTCTCATCCCATCCAGATCCTGTTATGGCATCCTCAAACCTCCAATCACATCTCGATCTGATTGAACAGTGGTGCAATCATTGGCGCATCAAAGTCAATGAATCAAAAAGCAAGCAAGTCACCTTTACCCTTCGACGCAGATCCTGCCCTTTCGTCCATTTTAACTCTATTCCCCTTCCCTTTTCTGACACAGTCAAATACCTTGGTTTTCTCTTAGACAAAAGACTGACATGGAACCCCCATACTAGACTCAAACGACAAGAACTCAATCGACGATATGGCCAGCTATATAGACTTCTAAATAGGAAATCACACCTCTCAACGGACAACAAACTACTCATTTACAAGACTATTCTTAAACCCATTTGGACCTACGGACTTGAACTGTGGGGAACAGCAAAATTTTCGAATATCAAACGTATCCAATCCTTCCAGTCTAAAGTCCTTAGATCAATAGTCGATGCCCCATATTATGTCACCAACAAAACCTTACACCATGACCTGAATATCCCATTTGTCCTTGATCTAATCCCATCCAAATTCTCAATCTTCCATCAGAAGCTTACTCACCTTCCTAATCCCTTGGCACACTCCCTATCCAGTTCCAAACATCCCTATAATCCTCCTCGTAGGTTGAAGCGGCAGTGGCCCAGAGATCTCTTGTGAATATGTCATTGGAGTGCTGGCAATGGCTGGCTTCTCCACTCATGCCCTGAGTGTATGTGGCTCTAGCGCCCTCGCTCAGCCTCCACTGGCACTCAAGACCAGTGACGCAGCTGAATGAGAGGCGCTGGGATCTTCTGGCATTGTGCCTCGACATCCACTAGTGGATCTCGAGGTTTGATCCAGTGATCCCAGGGGCAGCTTGTAAATATTGTAAATAGGTATGAATGCGAACAAGATTGTTATTTTTTATTTTTTTATTTATTTATTTTTTTTTTTTATAGTATTTATTTAATTTTGTGTATATATATTTTTTTTCTTTTATTTGATTAGTCTTTATTAATTTTTTTTTCTTTAATTTTATTTACAATGTACATATGGTATGAATGATTTATTCTATCTCTAATACTCATTGCCCCAGAAGGTGGCAGATTGTATTATCTCTTAATAAAACAAATTAAAAAAAAAAAAAAATTATTAGAGAAAAAACTTCCTCAGAAGTCGTAAAAAAATCAGAAAGTTTGTGCTCGAAAAAAAAACAACATTTTATTTAATATCTCTGGTTTTAGTGAAGGTACAAAAATAATTTTTGTGTCCAAATTACATTATTTCAAAAAGGATTAATGAAGTAAAATAAGCCACTAAACTATTAAAGTTTTATGCTCAGTTATAAAATTATATAAATTCTAAGATGTAATTAAAAATTGTAATAAACTTTTTTTTAGGAGTGAGGAATCTTAATCTGAGCACAATTTTTAAGAAACTTTATTTTTAGGGTTATAAACTAGCATAAGACTTAAATATTTTAATAACTTATTTGTTTTATTAGTTCGTTTTGAAGTAAGGTAATTTTTACACCAAACTTATTTTTGTACCTTCACTAGAACCAGAGATATTAAATAAAATGTGATTTTCGCACGCAAACTTCCCGATTTTTTTTTTTTTTTTTTTTTACGCGATTCCTGGGGAGCGTTGGCACTTAATATTTTGCAGATCGTTTAATCCTCTCTGTGTTAATAAAATCATGTTTACCAGGTCAATAATGTTATATGTTCTAAAAAAGGATTAATTAGGGAACTTTTATGCAATAGTTTCAACCGAGATCCCTTATCTTTGAGTGGTATTTTGCTTGCTCAAAATGAAAGAGAAAAACGCTACAAATTATTAAACAATGTTTTATTATTTCCGAATAACTTAAAAATTAGGGTATAACTATTTATATAGCTGTTGATAGGCAATTAAAAAATTTGAAAATCACTGATTCAAAGCATCATATCATAACACTACCACTGAGCTACATCATATCATAATACTACATCATAAGCGCACTAAGCTAGTTTTTAAACAATTTAAATTATTCTTTTTATTTGGTCGAAAATTTAATTCTCTATCAAAGAGCACTAAAAAGAAAAATTTTGGTATTTATTTATTAGAAGAAACGGATTTTGTTTATTTTTTTTTTATTCGTTATTCGGATTCTTCGCTTCTTGAAACTTAAGCTCTCAAATTTTGAGGGGGGTTATTTGTTATTATTTTATTTTATTTTTTTGGTCGATAATAAAGGTTAATTATTGAAAATAATAAACCAAAAATTAATTTTCGTCATTTAATAATTTTTTTATTCCGAAAAATACAAATACATTGCTCACAAATTTGCAGTGCGTATGGCGATGATGCCTTAAGTGAAAGTAGCTTCGATCGTAAGTGGTTTGCTCGGTTGAGAACAGGAAATTTTGATTTGCAAGACGCAAAGCGCTCGGGTCGTCCTTCAACCGTTGATGACCGAATTAATAAAATTACCTGAAAGAATAGAAGCATGTAATAGATCAAAATGGGTCAGATGTAATTTATTAGAAATGTTTACAAGAATCTGAAGTTTTTTATTTAAATCACCCCCAAAAAAAATACTGAGATCCAAGTCGGGGTAAAATACTGAAGCCAAATTTTAATTAATTATACGTAAAACACAAACGAAAATAAAAATAGGAAGTAATTAACAGAAGTAAAACGAATACAAAATAAATAAAATAAAAGGAAGTACTTTCATCAGTCGGGAATCGATCTTACGACTCAACCATTTCACTCGCCCGTAGAGAGAGTGATGTATGATGTATATCAGGCCACTTTCCGTGAGCAAGTTGTGATGTAACTGTTCGCCGTGACGTGTACGGGAGATAACAGGCTACGCTATGCAAATATTTAAATTACGCTAGACATTATGATCATGTTTTCACTTTAACTGTTCCGTAATAAAAACTTAGGGTTAGTCATAAAAGATAAACGATCTCGTATCAAACATGTAAATATTTGTCACCTAAATCTATTTTTTTTTTCTGAAATATATTTATATAAAATATAATTCAAGGAAAATGTTAGTCACTTTCTAGTTGGTGAATCACTTAGTTGAAATATTGTGCAATTTAAGGTTTGCATAGAATATTCAAGGTTTAAGAACTTTTAACCATGTCGTTCTCTATTAAGTTTAAAATTACAAGTATAAAAAATGGATACGAACATGATGTTTTTGATTACATGGTCATAAAACTAATATAAGTATATGGTTTTGTATTTTTGGTTTTTTTTTTTTCATAAAAATTAAAATTTGAACATTTCTCTTCTAAAAACCTCTTTATTTATTCTCACAATTCTATATTCATATCATTTTAACGTTTCAAAAGTGTTTGCTTTATTTTTCAAATTTTGTAGCGAACTAAACACAATAAAATTTATTAAAAGCAAGAATATAACAATTAAAACAATTTAAAATTTGTAAAATAATTACATCGAGTTTCTAGGGAAACATTTATTTTATACGAAACAATAAATTATTATTACAATCACCTAATTTTGTTCGCTTTTCAACCAACACTCTCTATTAAGTTATACTACTTTGTATATTAGATGATCTTTTTATTTAAATCGTTTGTTTTACAACAAAATAATAATAATAACCAGGAAAAATGTTTCTGTTGCGAACTTGGTCATTTGTACTCTTGAAGACACTAATATGTGTATTTTCTTAAAAGTTTTCGAATTAAAAATGTCTAGGAATGTCACCTGTAGCATAGTGGTTAACATAACAGCCTAATATTTTATTACCTAGGACACGGGTTCCAATCCGCCTGCCATAGGATTTTTAAAGAGAGTCAAAAATCAGTCGTTATTCCGTCTCTTGGAGGAGACGTAAAACGGTGTGCGATGTCAGGTACTCGTTAAATAACTTTGTCCTGATTAAACCTGGTTATGCAAACTTTAATGGCTCATCGACCGATTAGCGACAGTAGCTTGAAGTGACGTGAAATGGATTAAAAAATAATTTTCTAGACAATTTTAGTATATTAATTCCATCAATTAGTTAGTAAGCATTACGTATAGGAAATAGTCTTTTTATTTGCTATTGAAGTTTGATATTAAAAAAGTTAATAGTATAAAAAAACAAACAAAAGAAGCAACCAGGGGTTTCCGTGGATACATTTATTTTATAACAAATAATAAACTAAAAGAAATTATTATCTAAAAAAATCAGTTAATTTAAATCGCTTTTCTCCATTTTCCAAAATTTGATACAATATATATATATATATATATATATATATATATATATATATATATATATACACTATTCTTTAATTGGTTATAAAATTCTCTTATATTTAATTCCACCTATCCTAACATGTAAGAATGGTTAATTACTACTAGGAGGAAATTCCAATTTGGATCTGCTGCTCAACTTCGCTGAGTTGCTACAGCACACAGCATACCGCATCAATCCCGAAGACAATCTCAAAGAAGAAAAAAGATAGAGAGAGATTCTGCCAAATAGGAAATACATATATTTTACTAATTTTGAAATCGATCATGGACATCTGAAAATCCAGACCAGCCTCGATATATATGGTGATGCAGGATTCCCAGTGAGTCCATGATTATGGTCTCCGCCATGTTTTGCATCTCATTTTTTCCGAGTCCATAGTTCTCTAAAAATAATCCAGTGGCTACTGGGATGGTCCCTCTGCTTCCGAACCAAAGTCCCACGACTTTAAATTCCCTTTCACCGAACTCCTCACGAAATTTTTCCCTCAGGTATGGAATACATTTTGTATAAATGTTCTCTTTCTCCTCTTGTATCCTCTTGCCTTGTTCCCGGTCATTTGTTTCATATCTGATAGTGGGGTCCACTATCAGTGCTTCATTTTTTGTGGCCAAGATATCCACAAATCTTGTCGACCCATCTGTATCAAGGCAAAAAACTTCCTGAAAACATTTATACTTTTTCACTTCCAAAAGTTCTGCTATTTCTTTCTTTATGCGGTTGTGCCGGCGGGTAACGAGAAGCAATAAATTAAAATAAAATAAATAAATTAAATTCAAAGGGCCATAAAACGTATATTTCCGTTGAAAACTGGTATTAAAAAAATTTCGCGATCGCAATACTTTCGCTTACTGTATATTTCATATATAGGTAAGTGAAAGTAATAACTGGTCCTCAAATATTGAGGTGGGAAATCATTTCGGTGTCTAAAAGTGGTTTTATTCCTTACTTTGAACTTAATTTCTCCGAATGATGACGCTTGTATATTCCACTCAAGAGAATACGAATTAATTTTAAAATATATACCAAATGATATAGCTATGACTCAATGTACTAACACACGCTTCAGAGTTGACTAGAATTAATCTGGTTTATAATATGGCTTGCAGTTGGCGTGTGAGTCATTGTGATGCCTTAAAGTGCAACACAATGCATCCTACAGCATCTGCTCCACCGCTGCAGACGCACACTGAGCGAGTAAATTACCATAGTATAAGTAATAATTATTGCATTATTTATTTTAACGTATTGAATCTATGATACCATACAGACCGATGATTATTTAAATTAATTTATAGTCTAAAATAAATTTTGAATATTCTCTCAATAAGAATATTACATCAAACTTGGGATGATAACGAAGAATTCTTAGCAGTAAGAAAGCTCTTCAATAGCTGAAAAAGTATCTAGGAACCCGCTATCCTCCAAGCAAATCAAGTAAAATTATTTCCATCACGTGTAACCGTAAGCTTGAGAGCAAGATAGTCAAAGGCCTAAACTTTTCGTATTATACGTGGTTCTGTAACATTTACCATCATAATGTTAAAATGATGTCAATTCCTGTATTTAGGACCCAATGTATTACATGGACAAAGGTATCTCGGTACCTATAAGACCTATAGTCACCTCTTATATTAAAATTGACGACAGTTCCTATCATATCGGGCTGAACACTGTTAAAAGTCGATCAATTCGTCTGTTTTAGACACAAAGTAACGAAGATATCTCGGTGGCTATACGACATAAAGACGTCTATCAGGTCTGAAATCAAAGCTAATTCAATGCCCATTAATTTATATTTAATGAGTATTTTCGTATAATGCTTAATTTATGTAATATTTATTTTCTTAACGTTAAAAGTAGATAAACTGTTGTAGTTATAACAGAATGTATTATATGGACAAGGATATCTCAATACCTATAATACCTACGTCTATCAGGTCTGAAATTAAAGCTTTATTAAATTTCCATTAATTTATATTATAATGAGTATTTACGTATAATGCTTGGTTTCTGTAATATTTACCTTCATGACGTTAAAATTATATCAGCTTTTGTAGTTAGAACACAATTTATTTTATGGACCAAGATATCTTGATACCTATAAGACCTACAGACGTCTATCAGCTCTTGAATCGAAGCCTATTTAATTTATTTTATAATGAGTACAATGCTTGGTTTCTGTAATAATTTACCTTTATAATGTTAAAATGAGTTCAATTCCTGGATTTCGACAGTTTTGGAAGGCTGCCATTTTTGATTCCGGCCTGTTTGATGTGGCAGACAAAAAAATATTGTTGTACAAGTTGATTAAATATGAAAATCACATTGAAAATTTTCTTCTTATCATACAAATTTTTTGGTCCCAGCTCATGAACTAAGAAGAGAGATGAGGCTCGGACTCAACGCATTATTAGTGCCCTTCCGGTAGCTGTTTAGAGATATCATGATAGTGCGATAGTTGTAAAGAGTATGAGAGGAGGAAGTTGCGTAACTTCAGTGAAGGTTCTCGCTACAAGGTTTTTATAGAGAAGGCTCAACTGAGCGCTTCATCGGTCACGACACGCTAGGCAAAAATATATTCTACATCTAATGCTATTCTTCAATCATTGGCTTTTTTTAGTTTATTCATTTAACGCCAATTTATACTATCTGTGGCTGATCGACGATTCTACAGTGGGAGTCAACTGAGTATAAATAACTGTATGAATCTCTATGTACTGACTTTTTTTGATGTACGATTTTTTTTTTTTTTTTTTTTTTTTTTTTTTTTATTTATATTATTTTATATGGGTCATTTCTTCTTTATATGGTCAATTTATAATCCATTTTGATGAATCTCCAGGTACAAAAAAAAAAAAAATTTACTTAAGTCATATAAAAATCAATACATCTCGCTCTGTTCCAGTTTAAAATAATACACTTTCGAAATTTTTTTAAAAAGAAATTTCTCTACAAACTTTCATTAGTTCCAACTTTCCTTTTCTTTTGTCCCTTTAACTAGGTTAGTGCACGTGCAATAAATTTTGCACCTTACCTTTATAGGATGGGACAGTTTAAACTTTGGGTGAAAGTGATTTCCCTTTTACCGCAGGTGACAGGTTGGTACCAAAATAAACAAACGTTACCTGCCCCAGGTACCTTCAGGTAATAATAGAAGGGTAATATGTTTATGGAGTTTGGTCATGGTCATTATTTCATGTTTTGTTCGTTGTTTTTTTTCTTCATCGGAATAGTATTCCATTGACAAATGGATAAATTTGTTTTTAAAAAAAATCCCTTATATACGATTATCAAATAAAAGATCAAAATGTGACCTAAAATTTACTAAGGGTTTTAATCAAAGATAAAACACAGCCCTTTCTTTTCTTTTTTAATTTTTATCATCAAATAACATCTGACAGTTCAGCGTTAGTAAAAAAAATGCGTTATACAAGGAAGGAACGTCATTCATTGTTCAACTTTTTTTTTTTAATCTATCATAGCCCATGCAGTAAGTGATTTGAGGAAAATAGTATAAATGCCATGTAAGGCTATCGGTGGATCTTTTGGAAAATCGTATAAAGGTCCAAAATGCATCGTACAATGTGGCTATTCTATTTAACTGGATTTGATGAAAAATGTTTTTGTACCATTTCGGGCGTATAGTTGACTTAAATAAAAAATTTAGTTTCATAGGACTTTTCGTGAATGCGCTGGAGTTACCACACACCTTTTTGCGGGACTTTACCATGGACTCATGGCCTAACGTGTATTTCCATTGAAAACTGGAATTCGAAAATTTTAACGATCACAATACTTTCCCTTAATATTTATTTCATATACATAATTTCATTATATCTATATATATATAAATATATTATATAATTTCATAATAGGTAATTGAAAGTAAAATGATGCTGGTCAAGCAGTGAATGTTACTGGTGCTCGACAATTATTTCTGTTTTCGAACAGTTCGTAAACACCGGCCGCAAGATTTCATTGAATAAAAAATATAGTTCAACAATGAATCCAAGTTCATTTTTTAACATCTCTTTATGCTACAGTGGGAGTACAAAAATTTGTCTATCCAAGTTTAATTAGGATAGGGATCTTTTTTAAGGAGTATCTGACATCGCATAGTCTCGAGACTACCATTTTACTTCCCATACGAAATAAGGCCTAAACTAGATTTTTCAATTACTATAATAATATCCTAACGGCATCTAGCGGGTTTAGACCTGCGATATTAGGACTCTTATGCCAGCCACTACACCACAGGTGATGTAAACAACTTTCGGTGCAAAATCGCTCCATTTTTAGTTACTCTAAACTATAAATCAATATAAAAATAAGAAAGAACAGTGCATTTTATTTAATTTAAATCTTGCGTTACTTTTGGAACACCTTTTATTTCCATAATTTCAAAAGTGTAACAACCGCACT
Source organism: Piezodorus guildinii (assembly GCA_023052935.1). Lineage (NCBI taxonomy): Eukaryota > Metazoa > Arthropoda > Insecta > Hemiptera > Pentatomidae > Piezodorus > Piezodorus guildinii. The sequence continues at coordinate 93,719,265 of CM041294.1, forward strand.
TTTACCTCAGTTTTAACCATTATATATTATATATATATATATATATATATATATATATATATATATATATATATATACATACATACATACACATATAGGAAGAAGCTGAGGGAGCCCTCTATTAAGGATGCTGTGAGTGGAACATTTCTTTCCCCCTTGGCAGTTCCCCCTCGACTTCCCTTTTGTTGAGACCGGTCGCTGAAAGAACTCTTCCACCCCTAAACTTCTATTTCCCCAGAGGCCTAGGGTTGTGCACTGCGAACTTCCTAGGGCATTAGCAAACTGCTCTAACCACAAAGCGCCACTTCACCGTATCACTATTTACTCTCAATACTAAATTATTAGAATGCTAAATTCCCGAGATGTTACAGCAACTTTTTATTTAAAATCAGGGATCTAGAAGAGTCACTATTTACCATGCATTTTGCATTTTTTTACGATTTTATATAAACTCGATATATGAATGTAAAACTTAATATTCTTTAATATAATGTAGGTTTCATTTTGAAATAGTCTGACAGGACTTGTCGATATTTCATAATTTTCTTCCACTAAAGTACCCTTAATTTTATAGTTTTTATAAAATTGACTATTTCCCATACGAAATAAGGCCAAAACTAGGTTTTTCAATTACTATAATAATATCCCAACGCATCTAGCGGGTTTAGACCTGCGATATTATATGATATGTCATCCGATTAGCATTGCAAAAAACAGGTAAATTATAGGTTCAACGAATTCGATATCCATCCAACTAATTGCATATATCCAAATAATTACAAAAAAAAATTTTTAATGCATTTTTTTGTTTTTAACTTAAGACCAGTAATAATAATAATAGGCTCAGCGAACCCGAAGGTTCGATGCCGATACCACCAAATTCCGCCTACACAGACTTGTCCAATGTTCACCATTCAAGCCCAAGCTCCCGAGATCAGCCTTAACGCAATCCTCCCATCTCCGCTTCGGCCTACCTTTCGGACGCCTACCAGTCAGATCAGCAAATACCAACTTTACCAACTTTGATAGACAGTAATATACAGTATAATATACCGTTGGAATGCTAAATATTTTAGAAAAACTATTATCTTATACATACCATTGTAAAAGGTTACGTAACGTGATGAAAAGCCAATAAAACAAACTGATTGTCGTTGATAAAAGTATAATAGATTATTTCTGTGGCAGTCGTGAAAAACTGGATAACTCGAGTTATATCAAAAATGAGTCATATCGAAAAATTCAAGTATCGCTACCTCAGACCGTCTCAGACGTCGTGTTAAATTGGTTAATAACTCTATTTTAGCTCATCAGTAGAATGAAAGATTTTTACTTAACCACTTATTCACGACATACACATGTTTCTATTGAAATTAAATTTAATTAATTTATTAACAGTCTATTTTTTATCACTAAATGTATTTGAAAACTCTTAAATTGATTTTAACAACGGAGGTAAGTAAAAGTCGTGTTTTTTTTTTTTTACTTTTGATCCAATTATCTGTAAGTGATTGAATGAATCAATTTTATTCTACCAGAGGTATTCCATAATTAAATAGATATCATTGATTCAGAACCTGCTGATGCATTATAAAACTAGTTAGTAGGGATGCGAACCAAGCATTGTCGAGAAATAGGTCAAAGGGTTTGTCTATTTTTTTTATTATATTTGATTATTTATTATATTATCCTTCATTGTTTCTTCGATAAGTTATTAGTTTGTTTTTTAATTTTATATTCATATTGTCCTGACATCTTTCATCAATCTTGTCCAACTACTAACAAAACTATGATTTTATGAATAAATTATTCAGTTTACTTTAAAAACTAACAAAATATGAGTATGATTGAAAACTGAACCACTTCAGTTAGAATAATAAAAACATAAACGGGTAAATAAAAACTAGATGGAAGAATTTTATAACCAACTATACGAGAAAAGAGGAAAAATGTTTTTTTTTCTCTTAAAATAATCTTAGTGATGTTGATGTATAATATACCGTTGGGAAGCTAAAGATTTTCGAAAAAAATGTAATCTTATTTACGAAGTATTATAAGGTAATGAAATATATTTGTTTATTTATTTAACTTCAATTAATGCTTCTGTGGCTAATCGGACGATGCTACTGTGAGAGTCCTAAATTTTGCTTATCCAGGATAATTAGGATAGAGATCTTTAACAAGTACATCGCAAAGGCTCGAATCCGCCTTTTTACGTTCCCTCCAAAGGATGACTTAACTAAGGATTTTTTACTCCCATTAAATAACCCTAGGGCTAACGGGCGGTTTGAACCCACGACCTTTGACATAGGCTTGACTTATGCCAACTACTATGCTACAGGTGACCCCCTTGAAAAGTATGAAAAACGAAAGAGATTATTGTAGATAATGATTTCTATGGTGAGATTGTTTAATCTCAAATAAATGTTTTCATGTTAGCTCCTTGTAATTCTTAAAGATTTTTTGAACGTTTAAAAATTTCATAATTTGCGTGCGCGCCCCGGATTTCTTGAATTGTAGGGAATTTAATTTTCTATCGAACAGCACTTAGGTTAAGCCTTTTTTTACTTGAACGATAGCTAAAATTTATTTTTGATAATAATAATAAAACTTAATTGGACTAATGTTATCATGGGATTATTTAATATAAAAAAAAAAATGAAAACTCCATGAAATAATATACATTATATATATATATATATATATATATATATATATATATTATATATATATTTAATATTCTTATAATTCTTCAGTCATGTTAACGACCTTTCATATTATCGTACAAAACCTTTCACCTTAAACGACTGTTTAAATTAAAGAAATGAAATTGTGTGTACATGCAATGTTTCATAAGAAACTGAAAATGTATACTCATTGAATCATATCATAACTTTTAAGTTACATAATGCCATTCTGATTCACCGCTAAATCATTATTTGTCCAATCTAAAATAATTAACAACCCGCAAAGTTAATTACTTTCGACTATCTCGCTTCCAATTAACGACGACAGTTGAAAGACATTTTACTCGTGTTAATGAAAACACTCGAGCCTTACCTTGAAAGTGATATCATAACTATTTAAATTTATCTTCACAATTATAATCTCTTTTTTTCCACGCATTTCCTCAGATTCTTCGAGTTCGTTGTCGGTTTATTATCGACAGGTTCAGTGAAATTTCGGTTAAGTGCCATACCCTGTGTTTGTGTATTTTGCTTCCTGAAGTGGAATCTTTAATATTTCGCAATGGTATGTATATAAACACATATATACAGTGTCTAAATAAGTTAAAAATAGAATAAATTAGCAACGTTATCATCATTATGATAAAGGCAATATTGACTTTCTGATGATATCAGATTACAAATGTAACTGATAGTTTTGTGAAATTCAGAATAAATATAAAATTATTTCACCTTGATTCACTTAAACTTAGCGATCCAATACAACGTCTGTCGTACATTTTTAAGTAGATTATGCGGTTTAGTCTGTAGGCAGATATTGCATCTTGGTTTTATCTTAGTGAAACTTAATCGCTTACAACGCCTCAAGGGTTTCGAGAATAAGATTTTTATGTAAAATCGAATTCCTGTGTTCCAAATTAGTATGATATGAGTTCAAAGCTCAAATGTAAGAGGTAGGCCGACATTTATTGGAATTGACTGTGTAGGCAACAATTTAAGTAACCTTTGGGTTCACTAAGCATATAATTAATATATGTATATTTAAAGTTCCATTTCACGATGTGCTAGTCATCGCACTAAAAAAAAACTTATGTTTGTGAACCTGAACTTTTTACTAGATGTTCTTCTTATAGTCTAGATGTACAATAGGACTGGGTTTGGGAAAATTCCTCCTCTATTTTGTTGAAAAAAATTATAATTCTATAACCTTTTACTAAATTAGTTTGTCAAATAACTCAAGAACTATACTTTTGCAGAAATATACTTACAGTGCTCTACCGAACTGCTCTAATATACAAGTCTAAATTAGAGTTCTGCTCTAGTGAGATCGCAGATAAAGCCCGTACTGGTTCCAGCTGTTCTAACCAGCTGCTTGAGCTACTATGCTAAAAAACTTACCAGTAATCCATATTTTATGTACGTATATATTATATATATGTACATGTACATATATTGGCTTATTATTTATATAGGAGCATATAAAGCAGATAGTCTACTCAAGATGAAATTCGAACCTGAAACATACATAACAGTCGATAGAATAATTATTTATTCTGGTGTTTCAAACACTAAGATTTGCAGACCTTCCTGGGGCAAACTCAGCCTTTATAAAGTGGATACCCAAAAGTTCATCCCTCAGTAGTCTTACAGTGGTAAAACTTTTAAAAAGTATATATTCGACTCAATCGTCTTAATCCTCCTAGGTTTCGTTGAGAACGTATATTTAGTATAATTTTCGAGTTCCGAATAACTGTAGTTAAAGATGCATTTACAAATATCTTTAATTTGAATTAAAGGCACGATCAGTATCTCAAGATAGTAATTTTTTTAATATATTTGTTCGTAATTAGCTGTTTCAAATCATAAATCAATAAAAGTTTAAGAGTACATTTCTATAGTATAGTAGTAATAATAATTACAATAGTCTTTGCGGGCCCAAAGGTTCAACACTTACTGGACAAACGCTCCAACCTCCCACTTAATTAACAAAATATTTATATGACCGATATGGACTTCCGCAATAGAGCTATGGGGCTCTACTAAACAATCAACTTCTTCTCATATCCAATCCTTACAATCCCAAATCCTTCGTAAAATCCTTAACGCTCCTTACTTTGTCCCGAATGAGCTTCTCCATAAATACATTAATAATTCATATGTTACTCTATTAGTCCGAACCAGGTATCAACCATTCCATGAAAACCTCCATTCCTTCTCTAATCCACTAGTTTCTATCCCATCATATTCGTTTCCCGGTAAACCTCCAAGGCGTTTGAAAAGAAGATGGCCCCGAGACATTCTATTTAAGAATATTTTTAGGGTGCTGCCAATGGGTAGTATCTCTACATTTATTTCATTTCAGTTTACTATGTGCATCACATTTATTTGATGTATATGATACAGTAGTAAATATCAATAAATATGTTTACAAAACATAATAAACAATCCTCCCACCAACGCCTCGGCCTACCATTCAAGTTTAACACCGATTAGCTTTTTAAGAATTCTTAATAATCGTTCTTCACTGAGATAAACAACATTAGACGCCCATTTGAGTGGCCGCGATCATATCAAATTATACAAACAGGGTACAAGCTCCGTAATTCCACCTTGTGTAACCTTTTGATTTCCACCTAGGCTATTGAGGAAGTGTATTTGGGTTAGATGTAAAGTAGTTAGAGATTTCAATGTTATTTAGCAAAGGAAGGAATGTAAGGGAATAGTAGTGTACAAGCATGGAATTTTTATTCAGGTCGTTTATTTATTTATATAATTAAAATGAAGGAATTCTTAGCAATATATTTCCTAAAGGGAATGATACCCTTGGTTACCCAAGATGGTCTAATAGGAAAAAAAAGGCGGACGATTTGAAGCCCATCTAATTAACGATCTCTTTCTGAATTCTTCTAAGAAGAACTATTCCTGTCTCCTTTAGTTTGCAACTTAGCCAAGTCGGAAAAAATAAAGTGTAATGAAATCCATTCCCTAGAAGGCTTTAATGCCGCCAAGAAAAAGGAAAATGGCTATTAATCGTCCTTAATTGGGCCGTAAAGGATACGCAAGAGACCTAGTAAGGTGGAGGGTTACAGGACACCTCGAAGGATGGAGGAATTCCTTTGGGGCAGCTGTCGTCCTTCGGGGTCTTCTCCAGGAAGGATAATGGTCTTCAAGGACCGAGGGGAAAAAAACAGGAGAGGATTATGGCAAGGTAGGTCGGGAGTGTGTCAGGAGTGAGCAGCTGGGTACACTCAGCTCACAATAACCAGGTTCGATTATAGTTCTGGGTCGGTAACCGGAGGTATATTTTTGGTATGGTCACTATCGAACCTTGGTTAGGGGGCAGCGAGTTCAGAATGTTTGATTTTGTCGAGCTTCATAATGCAAGTTGGGGATTAATGCACCAGTTCTTAGAGAAGATGAGTTTTTAGTGTTTTAATTATTATACATTGAAATAAGAGAAATCATCTATTGTTTTTATCCTTTATTCTTTTTTTATTCTAGTGTTTTTTTACTGGTGGTTTCAATAAAAATTTCAGATTATCATAAATATATTTAATGAATTATAAACGACCGATTTTGATATATTACATGTTGCCATCTTTCAGGTATTTTTTTTAATCCGGTTATCTGCTACAGTTGAAGGACGACCCGTCTGAAGTCAAAATTTCCTGTTCTCAACCGAGCAAACTACTTACGATCGAAGCTACTTTCACTTAGGGCATCATCGCCATACGCACTGCAAATTTTGTTTACCAACTGAGCAACGGATACTCTTTTTCGGAAATAAAAAATTATTAAATGGCGAAAATTAATTTTTGGTTTATTATTTTCAATAATTAACCTTTATAATCGACCAAAAAAAAAAAAATAATAATAATAATAATAAATAACCCTCCCTCAAAATATGAGAGCTTACGTTTTCAAGATGCGAAGAATCCGACTAACGAATAAAAAAAAATAAAAAATCCGTTTCTCCTAATAAATAAATACCAAAAAAAAATTTTTTTTTTTTTTTAATGTCATTTGATAGAGAATTAAATTTTCGACCAAATGAAAAAAGAATAATTAAAATTGTTCAAAACCTAGCTTAGTGCGCTTAGTCAGCGGTAGTGATATGATATGATTCCTTGAATCAGTGATTTTCAAATTCTTTAATTTCCTATCAACAGCTATATAAACAGTTATACCCTAATATTGTTATTTGGAAATAATAAAACATTGTTTAATAATTTGTAGCGTTTTTCTCTTTCATTTTGAGCAAGCAAAATACCACTCAAAGATAAGGGATCTCGGTTGAAACTGATGCATAAAAGTACCCTAATTAATCTTTTTTTAGAACATGTAAACATTATGGAGCTAGTGAATATGATTTTATTAAAACAGAGAGGATTAAACGATCTGCAAAATATTAAGTGCCAACGCTCCAGGAGTCGCCTAAAAAAAAAATTCGAAAGTTTGCGTGAGAAAAATCACATTTTATTTAATATCTCTGGTTCTAGTGAAGGTAGAAAAATAAGTTTGGTGTAAAAATTACCTTATTTCAAAGCGAACTAATAAAACAAATAAGTTATTAAAATATTTAAGGCCGTGCTTCCTCTTAAGGCATCATCGCCGTACACACTGTAATTTTTTTCATTTTGTTCGTCTGTGCAGAGGATTTTCCTTTTCGGAAATAAGACATCATTAAATGACGAAAATGAATTTTTTTCTCTTTCATTTTGAGCAAGCTATACCACTTAAAGGAGAAATCTCGGTGATAACTGATGCATGTAAACACCTGAACTAATTTTTTTTTTTAATATGTTAACATTATTGACCGAGTAAACATGATTTTATAAACACAGAGAGCATTAAATTGAAATATTGAAAAAGTCCATGAACTTATTTTGAAACCCAACATAACAGAAAAAGCAGAAGAAATGTTTTTCCCGTTATTGAAAATGAGAAAAGTTGTATATTTTAGTGATATATCATTAGAAAGCTAAATATTTCAGCAAAAAATTGTGTTACTAGAACTAATGTAAAAATAATCATACGTAGACGAAATGATTCCCAGGATATTATTGATGTTTAGGAGAAATGATTTCGTAATTAAAGCTATTAACTAATTAATAATGAACTACTCATCAATTAGTTCTTAGAATGTAATTATTTCATCAATTTAATAGCAACTTTCAAATTTAGCAGACCTATGATATGTAAGCGACTAATTTTCATTCTCCGTCGGGGTCACTCGTGGCATAATAGCTAAGATAACAGCCTTCTGTGCCAAGGTATCGGGTTCAAATCCGACAGATGGCCCTTTTTTTTGTTTTTGTTTTTTAATAGGAGTAAAAAGTCCTTCGGAAGGGACGTAAAATGGTGGTCTGGAAGCTGTTTAAGGTACTGGTTAAAGATCCCTATCCTAATTAAACCTGGTCTTCGTCCGAGTGAAAGGGGAAGGAACATCATTAATACGTACTCTTTACTATACACTTTAATAGTGTAAAGTAGTCCTTAATGACCTATTTCTCTCCTAAGAGAAACTTGGCTACCCCGATACCTCCAGTAAATCCAAACGACTCCCGAAATACCCTCCTATTTAGGATACGGGACTAAATGAGACTAAGAACTCCCACTGTGGCACTGTACGATTAGCCAGAGTAGGGTAAAGGGATGTTAAATTAACAAAAACAAAAAAAATAAGAAACAGTTACAAATCTTGTCTGATAACGCTTAATAAACAAAAGTGTGATTGTAAAAAAAAGTTTAACAACAGTCAATAAATAAGAAAAATTCCGATTCTTTTGCGAAATTACCTTTTCCGTTTGTAAACCCTTTGTGAGGAGTTTATTGCAGCAATAAATTTAACTGGTTCCTTTCACCGAGTCCAATCGTAACGATTCCATTTCTCGAGTAAATGGAACAATATTCCGAGATGACGATAACCGATTCAAGAGCATTAAAAAAGAAAATAAAATAAAAAGTTTTTATTGTATTGAAGGTATTTAATAAATTTAACGACGGCCATTTCGAAGGCGATCTTTAAGAATGGGATTCGTCTCGAGGCTGACAATGGGAGACTTTTACACTCCTTCCTTCTTATATGTGTTAAATGTCGTTACTCAATAATTTATAAGAAAAGAAAAAGAACCATCATCATTACAACCGAAAGTGGGCCAAGGGTTCAGTGTATGTTAAGATTATTACAACTGTTTCTAGTCTAACGGATGTCCAAGAAGGTGATTAGACCTAGATGATTAATTTTTGGGAACCCACATTTTAGAGGCTGGGTTACCCCGGTAGGGAACCCTAATCTGCCAAAGCCGAAGGTTCGAACTAAAACATCCACTAACTCACAAGTCGGTTTCCTAAACACGAGGTTATTAGGAGAATATAAAAATTAGCTGTATCCCGCGTCTTTTCTCGCTATTACATCATTTTGTGTTGATATAGGTGCATCAGTAAGGCAAGAGTAACAATAATACATTAATTAATGGGAGCAAAAAATCCGTAGTTATGCTGTCCTTCGGAGGGGACGTAAAAAAGGTGGTCCCCATGAACTGTGAGATATAAGGCACCCGTTAAAGATCACTTTCCTTATTAAACCCGAATAGGCAAAATTAAGGACTCCTACTGCAGCACCGTTAAATGACTAAACAAAGGAACTAAAATAAAAGCTTACTTTAGAGAGTAAACATGGAATATATATACCATGTATATATTATAGATATACTCAAATATATCTGTTATAAATTCAGAACCTTTTCTAATATATGTTAGATTCAGACGATCTTGCTTTCAGATAGTTATAAATTTGATTTTCTTTCAAATAAGTACTTAATTGTATATTAGACTGAGACTTGTATATTAGAGCAGTTCGGTTGAGCACTATACGTAAAGTAGACTTGTGATACAGGAGACTTTCTACGAGACTAATTTCGACCGAACCTCTTCCGCAGTGTAATCATTACGGCACAATGCTCACCTCAGTCTGCTTTCACTGGCACATGTAATCAGATCATAGTCAGTAGCGAGCTGTATAAAAAGAAAAACTTTACAAACCTGGAGCTCAGTATACACATAGTGTTTCATAAAAATCGCGTCATATTGTGAGAGCAGATTCTCATCGAGGTTAGGGAAGAAAATCAAAGTTTGAGTTTGTTGCTGTTACCTACGGTTTTCATTGAACAGCAAAAATCTCAAACATTGGAAAATCAATGTCAATATCTAACCTTTGACCAATGGAATATGGAAACATGTGAACTTGAGGTCAAGCATCGTCAATTACTGTAAGACTAGACATTTATGAGGCACATTATAATAACAATTTTTTTTTCTTTCACTTACCTATATATGAAATATGTAGTAAAGGAAAGTATTGCGATCGTTAAAATTTTCGAATTCCAGTTTTCTACGGAAATACACGTTTTAGGGTCCCCTGAGTCCAAATGACCAAGTCCCGCAAAAAGGTCTGTGTGTGTGTGTGTGTGTGGTGACTCCAGCGCAAAAACTAAATGTGCTATAAAACTGACATTTCTTATTTAAGACAACTAAACGCCCGAGATGTTACAGCAACTTTTTAATCAAAATCAGCTGACCAGAAGAGCAACTTTATACCATGCATTTTGCACCTATTTACGATTTTCTCAAAAACTGCTCTAACGATTTTGATTAGACTCGCTATATCGATGTTAAATTTAATGGGTTTTAATACCACGTAGGTTTCATTTTGATTGAAATAGTCTTAACAGGGCTTAAATGCCGATATTTCAAAATTTCTTCCTCTAAAGTACCTTTAATTTTGTATATTCTATTAAAATAACCACATTATCTTGTTACCACTGATGAAAAACAGGTAAATATATAAGTTGAACGAATTCGACACTCAACTAAAAAAGAAAACTGAATAAATATTTTTTTAATGCAATTTTTGTTTTTAATGCAGTTTTTTGTGTTTGTTACTTATGAACAGTAATATGCATGTATAATATACCGTTGAAAAGCTAAAGATTTCAGAAAAAATGTTATCTTATACACAAGCTTGTAAAAGTTATTAGCGAGTGATGAAAAGCCGATTAAACAAACTGATTGTCGTAGATAATGATATAATAGATTATTTTACAAAGCACATGTTTCTATTAAAATCCAATTAAAATAATTCTTTAACAATTTATTTCGTTTCTAAATTTCTTTAAAAATTCTTGAATTGCTATAAATAACGGAGGTGAGTAGTGTGTTGCACGCACCAGATTTTTTTTTTTATTGACTCCAGTCATTTATAATAAGGCAATGAAGGTAGGTTCGCTTTGCACTGTTTTAAAGGTAATTAAATAAAAAAGTTTTTTCGAGATCCGGAAAATTTAAAACCGATCGATAGAAGAGTAATAGCTGATTAAACTGTCCGATTATTCTTAGAAATATTAAAATTAAATTTTAGGCATGGCGGGCGACTTTTACATTCCTATTTTGAGGTTTCGACTTCTTACACATCTGGAAAGTATTCTATTCTTTCGTTTGGTGCCACTTACTGTTCTTTGCGTGTACGTGTCAAGTAGAGATATTTGAGCTTGTCTGATAAAAGCCAAGGATTAAAAAAAAAACTCAAAATTTGGTTTTCGGTTTATGAGTCATATGCAATTTTTTGCTCCTCTTGTGATGTAGTTTCTGCTTCTACAATATATCTAGTCATTTCTGAGACTCCCTGTATATACTGAACCAAATTGTTATTAAGGTATAAATTGCGTCGATTTTTGTGAAAATGTTGCTGTAACATCTAGGGCGCTTAGTTGCCTTAAATATGAAATTTTAGTTTCTTATGTCATTTAGTTTATTTAATAGACTTACCACACACAGAGCTCATATTGCGGAACAATCATTTGGACTCATGAAACCCTGAGTTTCCGGTGAAAACTCGAATTCTGAAAGTATTATTCCTTACTATCTATTTTATATAAATTGATTTATAACAAATTATTTGTCTATAGAAGGGAGCGGCGTGGTCTAGTGGATAGAGCGCTAGTCTGCTGTGATCCGAGTCCTGGGTTCGAATTCCGGCTGGGGCAGAATATTATTTATTCTGTTAATTCAGTCAGGGACCACCCTAGCGTATGATATCACCCTCCTGGGCCATACCCAACCTCTATGAAGTGGGTACCCAAAATATTTGGGGAAAAACCTGGCGGCTGAGCGTGATTAAGGCCTAATCACCTCATTGCACTGCCGTTGGCCTAGAAACAGTACGAATAACTATATGTACTGAGCCAAAGACCCTTCATGGGTTGTAGTGGTACAGGTTTTTTTTTTTTTGTCAGTAGATACTACCCTAGTTGCTTTAATTGTAAATGATCACATGATAAATGCCCTATTAAAATATAAGTAATATAGATGGAGTATGTATCATTATCAAATCTTTGGTGAAATTCTAAGTCAGCGCTGATTATATCAGAAAATGATAAGAAATTTCTTTTTTCGAGATTACATTAACTTTCCCTATATCCTGAAATAACCCAAACCGATTTTTAGCTAACCGATAAAGTTTTATAATTGATCACTACACTCAAATGTATATTCAGTCTACATTTCAGAACATAAATCTAATTTCTAAACTGGATTACTAATATATACATTTTTTTTTGGTATCGGAGGAACGAATATCGGAAAGGAGTTACCTGTAGCAGGGTGGTTATCATAACAGCCTCCTATGCCAAAGGTTCCGGGTTCAAATCTGCAGATAGCCCTAGGATTTTTTAATGGGAGTAAATAATCCTTAGTTATGCCGTCCTTCGGAGGGGACGTTAAAAAGTGGTCCCGAGCCTGTGCGATGTCAGGTACTCGTTAAGATCCTTATCCTAATAAAAACTTGAACAGACAAAATTTAGGTACGATCGTCCGATTAGCAACAGAAGTATAAAGCGACGTTAAATAAATAAACAAACAAAATGAATATCGGAACTGTGAGATTTCCTAAAATTGATTTAAATATGATATATTTAAAATTTAAAAAACTTATTTATTATTAACTAGTAATTTGTCAATTTGAAATAATAGCGATATAACGACTTACTGAACCTCCTAACCGGTATGTAGGGAAGTGGCCATCAGGGATTCTAAGTGCTTATACTAACCAGCCTTACCATAAAAAAGATTCAGTAGTTGAAGAAAATTAGGTAGGACCTAAATCATTGAAGGAAGTGGGAATTAATGAGTTGTTATTTTTTTTTTTTTTAAATACGATTATTGAAAGTTGATTCTTCCTGTAATTTACTCGAGCTATAAAAAAAAGCTGGTGCGCGCAACACACGTCTTTCACTTACATCCGTTGTTAAAGTCAATTTAAGAATTTTTTTTTACATTTATAGATGAAAATAAATTGTTAACGAATTGATTAGATTGAATTTCATTAGAAAAATGTTTTTTTATTAAATAATCTATTGTATTATTATCTGTATTACAAATTCGGCAGGGATCAATTTGTTTTATCTGCTATTCATCGCTCTACGTTAATTTTTACAATTTCGTGTATAAGATAATAGTTTTTCTAAAATATTTAGCTTCCCAAAGGTATATTATACATACATATTACTGTTTTTATGTTCAAAAACACAAAAAAAATTTTTTGGAATTATCTCCTTAAGTTGGATATCGAATTCGTTTAACTTATATATTTACCTGTTTTTTATCTATTTATGTACGTGTATTTATCTATGTAGTAAGTCTAGCTCAAAACTAAAATATTTAATTTTTTATATTCTTATTTTTTCATGTTCACCGACATCTAAATCATACGAACCTAACCAGATACAAATTAAATGTATTTAATAATTATTAATATGTAGAATCGTTTAATTTAAGCAATTATTTTTATGGATTTTGGATTTTAATTCATTATCATTATTATTTTGTTTTTTGTTGCAGGTATGTACCCAAGATTTTCTAAACGGAAATGAACCTAATTCAGAAAATGCTGGTCTAATATTTGTAAGTTTATTTGCTTCTTATCAACTTCAATAAACGTCTTATAATTTAGACTTGAACCTAACGCACATTCTTAGTTATACTGGCCCAGAAATATTTGGATTTAAATTTAATTTTACGAATATCACTTACGAGAGACAAGTTTTCTTTTTACTTGGTGGATAACAAAGGTTCATCATTGAAAATGTAAAAAAATAAATAAATAAATAAAAAATGAAATGTATATATATGCATATAAACGTCTAATGAATTGTTTTATAAAATGTATTTTTGGAGCCTGTAGACGTGACAATATTTCTGGGTATTATTCTGAGTTAAAGTGGCTTTATCCTTCTGAAAGCCGGCAATATTTCTATGGTTCCTGCCTATTACAAATCTTAAAAAATAAAACTCCGTCTATAAGTGAACCCCTCATCCTCCGCTCTGACGTCCATCGTTGAACACTAGAACCCAATCAATCAATATTTTTACCCCAACACATAGAACTGCGTCCGTCAAACCCTTTTTCGTTCGCTCCTCATTATTTCGGAATTCCTTGCCAATCTCTGTCCGTAAAACCGTCTCTCTCCCTGCTTTCAAACATCAACTATTTCATTACATACTCGAATCTCAATCTTCCGTTCCAGTATATTTGGTATAAATACGGGTATATACAATTGCGTGCTCCAAGTATATATAAGTATGCTAAGATATGCAGATGTATTAAATTTGTTTTTGTTATTAATTTAATATATCTGCATAAGTAACTGGACTATAGACATTTTTTTGTTTTAATTGTTCTTGTTCTATGGGACTTGATCCCAGATTAAAGATTTTTTTTTTGTTGAATAACCCATTGTTTTGTGTAATATTATTTAGTATTTTTATTTTAAAGTCAGGTTTATTCTTAGAGGAGCGTATAATGTTGTTTACGGAACAGTGTTCTATGAATGCCTAAACTAAGCCAGATGATTAACCCTATTAAAAAAAAAAGCAGGTCGCGCATGAGTGAGCCACGGGAGGTATATTGCGGCATTAACTTAACGAGCCGTGGCAACAGTCGAGGGAAAAAAAATTGAAGGCAGCTGTTCTTAGAGACACATCGGGTTCTGGCAGGCGTTCAGGGAAGAAAGTATACGCTTCAGCCCTGACCTCATAGTGTCCTTTCTATAGTCCCGTATCCTAAATAGGAGGGTATTTCGGGAGTCGTCTGGATCTACTGGGGGTTTCGGGGTAGCCAAGTTTCTCTTTGGAGAGGAATAGGTCATTAAGGACTACTCTACACTAATGTGGAAATTACGTATCAAAGATTATACATTGTCCCTTGTTTCTTTATTTATTTAACGTCCCTTTATGCTGCTATGGGTAAAAGTTTAATTAGTAAATGGATCTTTAACGAGTACCTGACATCGCCCAGGCTCGGGACCACCTATTAACGTCTCCTTCGAAGGACATAACTAAGGATTTTTTACTTCCATTAAAAAATCCCAGGGCTACCTGCGGGTTTGAACCCGGAACCTTGGCATAGGAGGTTGTTATGCTAACCACCATACTACAGGTAACCCCCTTTTCTCTTGTTTCAAACGTCGCTTGATGCTCGCAGTTCTATATTCTATTCCGCCATTCTTGTTATAGTCCTGTCGTATTAAAGAAATATTTATTAGTTGTTTAATAATTGCACGCACTATTTTAAGTATGTCTTCACTAACACAAAATAACAAAAATGTTCATATTAATATTTATCTCAAATTCTTTTATTAAACATATATCGAATGTTAAATATTTATTTTGGTACTGTCCTCACAACTTACGCAGATGACACATGCGTGTTATCCGTAAATAATGACCTATCTGTTACTTCCAAAACCCTCCAGTCTGGCATTTTTTCCATTGAAGAATGGTGTCAAAAGTGGAGAATTAAAATCAATCCCATCAAATTACCTTTACTCTTCGTCGTAAACCTATATTTGCCTGTCCCACTATATCCTTCAGCAACATTTCACTCACCTCAGTTGAACAGGTTCGGTACCTGGGACTCTGGTTAGTACTTGGAATCCTTAGACTAGAGTGAAACGACAAGAAACACCTCGTAGATACCTTTTACTACAACACTTACTTGACAAACGATAAAAACTTTCCACATACCACAACGAATTAATTTATATTACCATCATTAGGCCTATTTGGACATATGGGATTGAGTTATGGG
Organism: Piezodorus guildinii; assembly: GCA_023052935.1. Classification (NCBI taxonomy): domain Eukaryota; kingdom Metazoa; phylum Arthropoda; class Insecta; order Hemiptera; family Pentatomidae; genus Piezodorus; species Piezodorus guildinii. The sequence continues at coordinate 93,735,096 of CM041294.1, forward strand.
GATCACCATCGAACTCTTCCCATATAGGATTTAAAATCCTTCGTAAAATCTTCAATAGTTCTTACTTTGTCACGAATAAACTCATCCATAAAGACCTTAACGTTCCGTATGTTCTGGATTCGGCACGAACCAGATATCATTCCTTACATGCCAAACTCCATTCCCACTCTAATCCTTTAGTTTCAGTCCTTTCTTCCTCTTCGATTCCTGATAATCCTCCAAGGCGTCTAAAAAGGTGATGGCCCCGAGAACTTCTTGTTTGAAATATCTTTAGAGTGTTTCCATTGGGAAGCTTCTCTACATGTGTTTCATGGCTTTTTATGTTTTATTCAAACTTAGTCGTTGTATTCTTTTATACAATTGTAAATCCCAATAAATGAATTAATTTTTTTTTTTTTTTTAATTGAAACGATAGGTTAAATATTTATTATTTAATTACTACATTAAGACTGGCCGTACAAAGTTTGACGTGTTTGATACTAAATAACATGTTTTAATCACCTGATAAACAAATGAACAATAAGGTATGAAAGTAGTTGCTCGGCTAGTTGTCTAGTGTTTTATGTTTTGGTGTTCATCCAGTCCTACCTCTCTGGAAGATCCTTCAAAATAAACCACAATAGTTCCTATTCCTCCCTATTTACTCAGTCTGCTGGCGTTCCTCAAGGCAGTATCCTAGGACCCCTTCTTTACACAGTTTTTACAGCTGATATCCCTAACACCTTCCTTTCTACCTATGCTGATGACACTTGTGTGTTATCAGTCAATAATGATCCGACTATTGCCTCTCAAACTCTTCAATCCCACATCCGAGACCTTGAAGTATGGTGTCAGAATTGGAGAATCAAAATCAATTCCAACAAATCCCACCTAATTACCTTTACCCTTCGTCGTAAACCTACGACATCCTGTCCTACAGTGTCCTTTAATAATATTCCTTTAGTCCCAGTTGAACAGATTCGCTATCTAGGACTCCTACTTGACAAACGACTAACTTGGAATCCGCACACAAGACTGAAACGACAAGAAACGGCCCAACGCTTTCGCTTACTTCAACACTTACTGGACAGACGCTCTAACCTTCCACTTAACTACAAAAGGCTCATATATATTACCATCATAAGGCCTATCTGGACGTACGGAGTTGAGCTTTGGGGCTCTACTAAACCATCAAATTCTTCCCGTATTCAATCCCTACAATCCAAAATCCTTCGAAAAATCCTCAATGCTCCTTATTTTGTCTCCAGCAAACTCATCCATAAAGACCTTAATGTCCCATATGTTGCTGATTTGGCCCGTACGAGGTATCATTCCTTCCATGACAAACTCCACTCCCACATTAACCCACTAGTTTCAATCCTAGCTTCCTCTACCATTCCTGACAATCCTCCGAAGCGTCTGAAAAGAAGAATGGCCTTGAGACCTTCTAGTGTAGATTACCTAGTGGAGTGTTGCCAATGGGCATATTCTCTTCATGTCTTTTCATGTATATTATCTATGTTATGAGCCAATTTACTTGATGTATTTACTAATACAATTGTAAATTTCAATAAATTAATAAATAAAAAAAAAAAATGTTTTGGTGTGAGTGAATACTGTGACTCAGTTCAATGCATTATTATCATGGGAGACACCATAAATGTCTTCACTTTCGCAGAACAAACAGACGTGCTTTTAACTTATGGCGAGGTACATATAAACGGTGCTGCTGCTCTTCGAAGATATCGTAAAAAAAATCCTAATCCTAAATTTTGTACTTAAGTTACTTTAGACCCATCGTATCCGTTCTACAATATAATGAAATCGTTCAAAGTACAAATAATTTAAGTATTGCTAAAATCAATAATAATAACAATGATTGAAATTCTTAATGGTATATACAAATAATATAAGTGTATTTCCTATCTGTTTATCTATTATTTATTTAAATCGTTATTAATATTTTGTAATGATTTTGCGACATATTCTATATTTATAATAATGAAAAGGTATCTAAAAAGGAATAGAATTATTACTTAAAATGCCAATAGATGCGGAAATGTTCAGAGATATTAGAGTTTTTACTTCTATCGGCAGTCCGTATCACCCCTTTTTATCAATCATTTAATTAATTGGGATTCTCTCACAATTCCCCGTCCGGGTATGTGAGACCCGTCAGCCAACTGGTGGCGTTGGGAGTGACGAAATTTCATCGAGAAACGCAAGTGTATTCTCCCAGCATATTAAAACGCGCGGCCATGGGCCTAAAGTCTTATCGCACCCCGGAAAAAAAAATCCTTTTTATGATTAAATGGTGGCAGTGTAACAGGGCGAACTGTGAAGGAAACTGTTGCCAACTCCTGGTCCACTGCCAACTATATTCTACTACCGGCCACACGCTTCTGTCACGAGGGAACTTATTTACGGCCGATTCTATCCATTCCGTTTATAATAAATGTCGGGAACTAATATTATAATTTAATTCAACAACCTCATAACTCGGAATATCATCGATTTCGATTTGTTAAAACAGTCGGACCTGTTAAATCTTCAGCTGTCTTAATCAATTGCTATATAAATCTCAAACGTTTTTATGACACCCTTTCTAAATAATTTGCTATAAATATTCTATTCTAACTTAATTTGTTTCCTTTTTCTTCATTTAACGTCACCTTATGATAATGTTGCTAATCGGTTGGTGCTACAGTACGAGCACTAAATTTTGCCTATCCAGGTTTAATTAGCATAGGGATCTACTTCGCACAGGCTCGAGACCTCCATTTTACGTTCCTTCCGAAGGACTGCATAACTAAGAATCTTTTTGCTCCTATAAAATAAACCTATAGAGTCACCTAGCGGTTTGAATCCATGACCTTTGACATAGAAGGCTGTTGTTAGCCACTATGCTATATGTGACCCATGTATACATGTATATACAAACACACACACACACACACACACACACATATATATATATATATATATATATATATATATATATATATAATATAATTACATATATGTGTAATGTATACATAGATAAGAGTGAGACGATTATAGATATAGAGTAGGGTCCCCGAAAGAGATCTAATTATAGGCAAGGGTGACCTGGAAAGAGAAGACCCCTCTCCCCACCAAAAAAAATTCACGGCTCAACTTGTCCTTCTATGGGTCCTCCCTCTTTATACTTTATATATATATATATATATATATATATATATATATATATATATATATATATATATATACACCCACACACACATATATATTTATTAAATATTTATAATTTACAACTTAGTTTTGGTTGCACGAGATCTCGGGGCCATTTTCTTCTCGGACGCATTGGATGATTATCAGGAATAGAAGAGGAAGCATTAAGTTCTGTCAATGTATTTATTTATTCATCAATCACTTCTATTATCTCATAAAGGGATGTTCTTTATGGTAAAATACTTAAACATTTTTTTTTTTTTTAATCTTCGCAAACCTCATTTTGATAAAAATGTTGGCTTGCGCCCTTTTGTCCAAACGCCAGTGATATAAACGAACAAACATTTCACTGAAAGCCTTAAAATGGCTTGGAATTAGCACAACTACCTTCCTAGTCCGGTGTCCTCGAACACTAATAGAGTCTACTCATAATTTTCTCGTTTATAAATTCAATGAATATTTTAACTCCAATGAGCTTCTTTTTTTCTATTATTAACAGTAAAAAAATATCTGCAGGATTATCCGACGGTTTGTTCTAAAAGCTTGTTCCTAAGCATTCTAAAATATAGAACCAGATAACGTAATGCACCACTTTCACTGGAAATGTGACATCATGCTCGTAACTGGGAAAATTGCTGTTACGACAACTTTCAGATTCTGTCTTGTAAAAGGAATCAGTCTCAAAGGAAGTATTCCGTTAACTTATACTTCTAACTACTTTACAAATAAAAAAATAAATAATATAATGTTTATAAGTAATTTTAGAACAATATCAATTATTACTTTCGATATATAAGAGAAGTTATGTGGCTCAGAATGTAATAAATGTTTTATCTGCTGGGATCCATCCAAGAGCTTAGTGGGAGGATTACATCTTGGTCTGATCGCTTGGGATTGGATGGTGGTCATTGGATAGAAAATTTGTTTTTCTGTTCTTCTTTTTAATTACATTCAACATAAAAAAAATGGATCACCTTACATTCCTTAAAAAGGATTGAAACAACGGATATAATATCTAACCAAGAGCAGTTGTTGTGATCAAAAAATGTGGATGAGAATATGTTAAGGAACTTAAGGAAGGAAGTTTCGTCTTTTCGGCATCAAACCTTAGGATCCACCCAGCCTATTGTTATTTTTATCACCTATATAATACGAAATATAAGTTAAGGGAAAGTATTCGGGTCAAAAGAATATTTGAATCTTCAAAGGAAATACACATTGGTTAGGGAGGAATCATCAAAAATCAAACTTTGCTGTTATCTGTGGTTTTCTTTGAAACAGTAAATATTTCACAATACATTTTCCTCCGTAACCATTGACAATTACTTAATGGTTATATGAACTGTTATTCCGCTTCAATTATTATTATTGAAAACATTCAAATATCTGCGAAAATCGTATTTCACAACACATTTTCGTGTTCTTTTGTAATACTGAGACCATAGAGGGCTCGAGTAATATTTTGCCTCGTCATTGCCGACGTGAGAATGGCTGGGAATCCTTTAGTATTTCGACTTCCCCTTGTTCTGGTTCCCCTCCACCTGGCCTGGGGGACACCTAGGGGGTTAGGGGAGCGATGGGAAACGGGGGAGAGGAAGAAAGGGAAAAAAGTTATGTATTATTTAAAAGCTTTCCAGTTCAACCTTTCATTATTGCGGCGTTCCTAATTGGGTTGTTATAGGTATCGTGCTGTAAAATAATTTCGTAGTGTTTTTCAATATTTCAATTATTTTCTCTCTGTGTTTATGATGTTTATCTATTCTTAAAAATCTTAGCTAAGGCGCTTTTTAGCATCAGTTTCAACCGAGATTGCTTATATTTAAGAGGTATTTCGCTTGGTCAAAATGGAAGGGAAAAAAAAATTAAAGGAAGTCTGCTCCACAGAGGGTTAACCAAATTCCAAAAATTACCTGAATGATGGCAACATATAATATATCGAATTGGGTCATTTATAATTGATTAAAAATGATTTCAAGAATCTAAACTTTTTATTGTTGTTATAATATACATCCCAGTCACGAAAATAATAATTATGGCTCTATTTTTATTATTAGATTGTAATAGCAAAAATCTGTTTCGCGCATCAGACAACTTGAAATTCTAATCAGTTTAAAAAAACATTCATTCAAGTTTCGTTTGATAAAAATATCATACATAATTTTCCTCCATAATGAAAAATATATTGTTCAAATATAAATAAATATAAATTCCAATTTTAGGATCTTCCAGTTGCCAATTTGAAACTTAGACACATTTTGTGACCGTTTTCGAGGCTGTTAATTTTAAAACGTGCATTTACGTTGACTTCGTTAAAAATACTTCCGTGACCAGTCAATCATCAATTAGTATTTGATAGATTTCTTCGTAATTCACTGATGAAGGATGGAAAAGAGCTGTATTTAACTCATTTGAGAACAACGACCTTAAATTGACATCAATAAACAGACACAGGTGATTCTGTTTGTAGTGTTCCAACATGGCCATAGTCTTTTTTTTTTTAATTTACCATATTAATTATTATTATATGTATATCATTAGATATTTAAATACAAAAATTTGGAAGAAATAAAATGGCTATCAGTTTCTTGTATTAGAATCAGTGAACTGATCGTGCAGTGGTAAGATGATTGAGAAAGTTATTTCAGTATTTAAAAAAAAAAAAAATAAAATAAAAAAAAATAAAAACAAGGCGTAATGGCTAGTATCTGAGGAGTTTAGAAGGTTGCACAACGCGTAATTGCGGAGCTTGTACCCTACGAATATAATTGAGTTGATAGCATCGCAAGACTCAAATGGGCGCGTAAAGTTATTGGGCTCAGTGAGGAACGGATTCCGAGAAAGTTGGTATTCGCTGAACACGTAATGGTAGGCCGAAACGTCGATGGGAGGATTGCGTTAAGGCTGATCTCGAGGGCTTGGGCTTGACCGGCGAACATTGGCGAGTCTGTGAAGGCGATATCGGCATCGAATCTTCGGGTTCAGTAAGCCTATTATTATTAATTATAATGGCAAGTATAACAGCATTTTATGCTCATTAACCAAAGTAGCATAAGAGTGACATTATATGAATATAAATAACTATTAAAAAGTGAGACGAAGAAATTTTTTCGTTTTGTTTTTTAGGTTTCTTAGTCTTTACAACTGAAAAACTTAATTTTATATTTATATATCTCTCAATCTAAATAAAAATAATAATAATAAATTCTTCAACTAATAGATACGGAAAAACTAATATTATCGCATTACTGTGAAAACCCATTCTCATTCGAAAGGATTTCACGAAGAGGTTTAATCAGGGAGTCAATCAATCCTAGTCGTATTCAAGGAGTGAGCAGTTATGTAATGAAAAAATGTACAACACGTAGAACAAGAGTTAAGGGACGAACAGAGAGGGAATCACCTGTGGTGTAAAAGATAGCGTAACAGCCAATAGGCAAATGACACTAGAATTTTTAAGGAGTAAAAAAATCTGACTTATAATTTTATTTGTGACCTATTCGAAAATTTTGGATATTAAGGGTTAAATGTGGGAGGTTTGTATAATATAATTAATTATATTTATATTATTGATATAATTACATTTATATTATTAATATAATTAATAGTTTGAGTATGTACAGTTCTTGCTTGTCATGGTTCAGTAATGCCCTGATGATGGCTCACAAGTTTGAGCCGAAACATCGGCGACTCTAGATTATTTCTACCTACTATAATTAATAATATTATATTATAGTTTGATAGTAGAGTATAATAGAGCCCCATAACTCGATTTCATATGTCCAAGTAGATCAGATAATGGTAAAAAAAAAAAATTCGTTTGTAATAAACTGGAGGTTTTAAACGTTTGTCAAGTATTTTATTAATCTTATATATATACTCGTATATATATATATATACTCGTACGTTGCTTTTCGGTTTAGTCCTGTATCAGGATTCCATTTGTTTGTCACAATGGACAATAATAATATTACTAAAGGATCCCATTCATACAATATTTACAATATGAACAAAAGAAATGTCAAATTACATAAAATGAAACCAAACTAAATAAACGTATACAATAACGAAATTTGTAGATTTCTTGAATTAATCACACTTTTCCCCTTATTCTGCTATTAATGTAAGATTACTATAAATGCTAGAATTATCATTTCCTACTAATACTACCTTTATCATTAGTTTATACATTTTGAGGTTCGGGCGAAACTCGAACGTATCCCAAGATATCCAAGCGCTATCAAAGGCCGTCCTATCATCTTCACATCTCCGAGGAATACCGCATTTTATGGTCTTTATGTTTATTTACTTCTGGCTCTAGGTTACAAATTCCTTACGTAAGCATCCTTAAGGAGTACTTTTTATTACCCAGTTCCAACCTTGCTAATAGTACACGAAATAAAAAATAAAATTTATAAATAACTCCTTTTTTTATGATGATTTATTTTCAGATTAGGAAAGGACATTTATCTTTTAATTGGATAATGAACATGCAATTGCATAGATGAATATAAATATTGTTAGTTGTGAAACTATTTCGTGCTAATTTACAAAGATAAAAAATTGTCTGCTATTCTTTGTATTACATTTTGCATAAGTTGAACTTTTTCTTGTATTCTCTTTGTTAGTTGTTTTGTTTTCATTTCAATTCAATTTATGCCACTGTAATTAATCAGACGATGCTGCAGTGGAATCCCTAATTTTGTCTCTCCACGTTTAATGAGGATAGAGATTCTTAAAGATTGGATTACCTGACATCGCACAGGCTCGGTACCACCATTTTATGTCACCTCTGAAGGGTGGCGTAAGCAATAATATTTTACTTCCTTTTAAAAAAAACCCAGATAACTGCCGGGTTTGAACTCCTGATCATGGGATAAAAGTATGTTACTCTATCTAAGTATGTTAACACGTCAGGTGACCCTATCTTTATTCTTTACTCAACTCTTAGTTATATTAGTTGTACGTTATTTCCATTTTTTTTTTTTTTTTTCGTTTCATAACTACTCACTGTTTGAATACGACAAAGACTAATCGACTCCCTATTTAATTAAGTCCTCTTTATGAGATCGTTTTTACTGTGAATGCTTTTTCGCAGTAAGAAAATAATATTAGTACTACTTTCTTTTTCTTTTTTTTTTTTTTTTTAGTTAGATATATAAATATCAAAATTAAAATTTTGACTTATAAAGACGCCTTAGGGGGAAAAAAAATCATTTTTTTATTGTTTGTTTGTGAATTAAAAACCTCTTTTATGCTACGATTGCTTATCGGACGATACTGCAGTAGCATACCTAAATTTTATATATCCAGATTTAATTAGGTAGGTATCTTTAACGAGTACCTCACATACAGTCCATACAGAGAGCGGCATAAAGAGAATTTTTTACTCTCCTAAAACTCCTTAGTCACACTTACCTGGTTAGAACTCGCAACCTTTGGCATAGAAGGCTGTTATGCAAGCCACTACAAGTGACCTCACTTTTTTTATTCATCTCGTAAAAACCTACGGACTATTTTTTTTTTTTAACTCTTTAAAAAACAACGTAATCTCTTTGAAACAAGAACGTATTTTGATTTATTATTTTCAATAATAAACCTTTGTAATAGACTCCAAAAAAAAAAAAAAAATTATCCCCTTCAAAATTTCATGGCTTAGGTTTCAAGGTGCGTAGAACCCGAATAACGAATAAAACAAATCCGTTTTTTTCTAATTAATAAATAAATAAATATTAACAATTTATTTTCTTCCTTTAAAAAGAAATCATGGAGAATTAAGTTGTATACAAAATTAAAAAAAAAAAAAGTCATTAAAATTGGTTCAGAACGTGCACAGATACAGCGCTTTGAAATTAGCAGTGTAGATATGCCATTTTCCTTAGAATTATCTATTGCTTTTCATACTACTTAATGCCTATCCTCAGCTTTCTAAACAGTCATACCCTAATATTGTTATTTGGAAATAAAAAACTATTGTGTTATAATTTGCGTTTTTTTTTATTTTCGCTAAACATCATTAAATCTAAACAGGATATTGGAATAGATGCTCAACCTCTTGGTTATCAGCACCGAATATATTTATATTAACATATTTTTTTAACACTTTTAAAAAATAGCACACACAAATTTTTATTTATCTATAAATAGATAGACATCTAATATGAAATTAATGTACATTATAAAATGATATAGCAATTATCAAAATACCCAAGTAAGGACCTTCTTTCATGGTGGATTCAGCGCGCAATTAATTATTAAGAACTAGGTTTTTACGAAACCATAATATAAAAGAGTAAATAAATGTTTTCAATGCTCCACGCGTCGTATAGAAGGTTAAAGAAATATCACTTGATAATTAGTCTTTTAATGATTTTCAAAATTTTCAAAAACTCTTTATCAATGAAATTCCTCACTCGTGGAAGAGTGCAGTTATTATTAAAATTGGTAATTCGTTTTTATGAGATATCTGAGGTCGAGTGGTGACCTTAAAATAAATAAAGAGTCCGACCAAATATCTTCAATCTCTGACCTTAATAATCCTCCATCCGTCTTTTTTGAAGTGCGTTTTATTTTGTTTTTATTAATTTTTTATAAGTGAGGTTATTCTTCGTTGCAGTCTGAAGTGTTATGTAACTTGTTATTAAAAATTTGAAATGTGTTGAATATATCGCTAAATGGAACCTCGCGTTTTCATTTAGTTTTGTTTACTTTTTTAAATATGTCTGAAGATTTTTATTGATTATTTAATAAATTTGAAAAATGCCGAGAGCTTTTCGTTGTGTTTAAAAATAAATATACTAGAAACGTGTGAAATTGAAATGAAAACACGCTTCAAATTATTACACAACGGTTTATATTTTATTATTAGGTTTTAAAATGAGTTCGTGGCGTTACTCAATATTTCAATTTAATCCTCTATGTATTTAAATATTCTAAAAAAGGATTAGTTAAGGTACTTTCATGCATCAAGGTGCTTTAAGCGAGATTAAGAGATTAAGTGGTATTTTTCTTGCTCAAAATGGAAGAGAGAAAAAATTATCTTCGTCATAAAAATTATGTTTTGTTTCCGAAAAGGAAAATCAGCTGGACAGGCGATTGACAAATTGCATTGTGTATGGCGATAATGCCTTAGGATAAAACACCGTCCGTAAGTGGTTTGCTCGATTCAGAACCGGACATTTTGCCCTAGAAGACTTTTAAAGAAGAAATTTAACTAAAATTAATAAAGATGGCATCATGTAACAGATCAAAGTGGGTTATATATAATATATTTAAGATATATTATCAAGATATAGTTTTATTTAAACCACCATTAAAAGACTCTGGGAACTTATTTTACAACCCAATATATTAGGGGAGGGTCACCTGTGGTATAATGGTCTTCTATATTCAAGGTCGCGGGTTGGCATGTAGCTCTATGATTTTTTAATGTTAGTAGCTAAGCATAACTAAACCGTTCCTCTAATTCCTCACAAAACTTTTAACACAAGATTGAAATTTTTTTGGCCGTTTCTACATTGTTGGCGCTTAGACAAAATGATAATAAATAAGCAAATATTTAATTTTCCTAAATTTAAATCAGCTAAGTTTATCATTTTTTACGAGTACTTTCTAAATAGGAATTTTTATGTTCAAGGAAGATTTTGATCGTTTGTCAAGTAGTCTGGACACTCCAAATCGTTTGTTTGGCTGTTTTCTTTCAGGTCCAATGTGGGTCCTTAATGTTAGTCATTTTTCTAAATTAAATAACAGATATCGTATATCTTCTTTTGATATAGGTATCGATATATCGAATTATTTAATATCGATATATGCATTTAAATATGGGTACCCACAAATTAGGCTGAACATGATCTTGGCCTAAGCACCTCCTTGTACGGCCGTTGGCATAGAAACAATAAGGATAGGTTTTCTAATTATTTTCTAATAATTAAATCAACTGTCAATCGTACAGATTCATAATGCGTTTGATTTGAATATAAATGAATATACGTTACATAAATTTATAACTTGTTCTAGTAGCGTTGTTCTATTATTGCGAAACATTTCGAAACGTTCTTATATAACGCATGACTAGATGACAATCCACAATCTCATTAGATAAAACTGGAGTGTGAATTAATTTGCAAAATCCACAATCGGAGGTAAATTTCTGGCGCCGTTGAACAAACCCCGATGATTCATACTAAGAAGAATTTGATTCATTATTAAATAAGTATCAGAAAACCCCTTTTAACCACTCAGCGAATCTCGCTAATGTAAATGTAAAATAGCAATACTCAGATATAAAATCTCTTGAAAAATGTTTGATAAAACTCAACGAATCGACTAAAACTGAATTATAACGACTTGTAGCTCAACAACCGGTGAAAGATCTTCGGTTCAGTACAAATAAGAATTCGTACTGCTTCTGGAAAAACTGACGTTCAAGGAGACGATCAGGCCGAAATAACGCTCATTTGCCAGTTTCAGTTTATTATTTTCAATAGTACCTTTGTAATCGCCCAAAAAAAAAAATAATAAAAAAAATATTACTTCCTCCCAAAATTTCAGGACTTACGTTTCAAGCTACGTATGACCTGAGAACAAATTAAAAAAAAAAAAAAAAAGAATACATATATATATATATATAATTAAATTTCCTACAAAACGAAAAAGGAATAATTGAAATCGGTTCAAAAATAACAGAGATATAACGTTTTGAATTTAGCAGTGGTGATAGACCGTTTTAGGCTTATTTTCCTTTGAATTATTTATTGCTTATTATGTTGGTTCATTGTCTTTAAATAGATTCATGAACAGTTAGATCATTTCATGAAATCAGATATTTCACTATGCAGTAAATGGGATGCCCACGGCAACTTTAAAAATATAATTAGAAAAAGTTCTTCATTTGAAATGTAAACAGTGATAAATCGAATAAAATAGGAACCGTTTACAAAAAGAAACAATTTTTTATTTTTTGACCAATCGCTAGTTTGATATATATGATTATTAATGTTTTGAGGAATCATTTAAACAAGTTTTTATCCTACCTTCTTTTTTTTTCAGGTAAGTGTCTACATCACTACTGATGTCTCTTGTAAGTCTATTAATTTATTTTAGATGCATTTTAATTATAACTTAATATTTTTTATTTATTTTATACTTGTGCACTTTCAATATCAATATCACTTTCTATTGGAAAATAAAATCTAATTTACAAGACAGTACTGAAACCTAGCTGGGCCTACGGACTTGAACTTTGGGGGACCGCCTAATTTTCTAACATCAAACGCATTCAATTACATTAGTTTTTTATACGCTGTTCCTGTTGGTCGGATCAAAGCTTTGTTACAGTTTTCTTAACAGAAATTTAATTAATAGTATTTTTTGTTATAGAATATCTGTCGCTAAGTTGTATTAGTTTCAATGAAAAAGCTACTGATGTCTAAACGTTAGGTTACAAAAAATAAGTAAATCCGCCCGCTTAGGGCTTGTGAGTCACTTAAAAGGAACAGATTATTCTATTATACAGATCGATAATTTTTTCCATTTAGTTATCATGTAAAAGAAGTCATGAATTTTCACTCAATAATAATTTCGGTTGAATGTTGGTTAAACTGATGATGGTCAACACAGAAATCTAAACCTCTCGAGTAGCCGAAAAGCTAACTATACCTTTTGACTCCTATAAGTCGCTCCTAGGATACAGGATGGACTCAGGTCCTCAAAGGATACTCTGATCCTGCGGCGGTATCCTTGTTCCTATTCCCCCGCTAGGCCTTGGCTCTTTCTTTCTTCGGCCTCAGCTCATCTCTTGCAAGTGTGTGTGTGTGTGTGTCATCGGGACCAGCAAGGACACGATATAAGGATCGTGCAGAGAAAATCCTTTACCGACATTTTTTTTAATGTTTGATTTTAATCTCCGGAGAGATATTACGTGGAATACTTTGAGCGTGGAATTATCAAGGTCTTCCCAGTAAATTCCGTAGCATCCTACTCATAAACTGTTCTAATACGATGTTCAAATATTGGGCGCACATCTCGTAATAAATTTAGAAAAAAATGATTTTCCATGAAAATATTTATTCTGTAATAGTGTAACAAAAGGATTTATTATCAATATAATTATTATTTAATTGTTATCATTGATTTCGATGCGTTTTCCGTCACTCTTGATTATTATGTTACAAAATATATTGCAAAATGTTGTATGTTATATTTTAACTGATATTAATTCCGATTAGAAATAAATAAAAATGGTTCTTTTTTTGTCTCCATTAGGTGTTTACCGTATTATTTTTTACGTATTCATTTTTTTTTTTTTTTTATTGAATTTAACAACTAGAAATGGTTAATTGTATCAACAAAATACAATTAACATTGTAATAAACAAGATATGGTACTTAACAATAAAAAGTATATAAAAAATCCACAATGAATACAAAATCTACTTGTCATTATGTCCCGTATAATTTTACACAGAAATAGCGAGTTTATTCAAAATCACTAGACTCGTTTTCGATTAAATTGTTAACATTGTGGGTATTGTGGGAAATGATGTAGCCGACAGAGAAGCAAACAGGGCGAGGCTGAATGAACCTGCGACTGAAAATGTAAACATAACCACAGCAGAAGAGTGGAAGAGGCATTGCAGGAAGACCGTTATTAACAAGTGGAAAACTGAATGGGCCACTTCCAGTACTAAACTGACAGAGATAAAGCAAGATGTATCTCCTTGGACCACATCATGCAGAAAAAGTAGAAAGGAAGAGGTAGTGTTAGCAAGGCTGAGGATAGGCCATACAGCCTTTACACACGGGTATTTAATGAGAGGCCTGGATCCGCCATTCTGTGATACATGTAACACAACACTGACCATAAAACACATTGTAACATTATGAGCACTGTACACTGACAACAGAACAAGACATAACATACCTTCAAAAGAAGCATTAGGAAATGATGAAGACATAATTCTAAGACTTTTTGAGTTTTTTAGAGACATTGGTCTGTTAAACTCAATATAAACGTAGAGAATCAAGACCCGCTAATGACCCGAAAGGGTAGATGCGGAATAGCAAATAAATAAATAAATTGTTAACACATGTTTAATGCATCAAAAAATTGACTCTTTTGATTTGTTAATTTTCGTCAAAACGTTTCTGTAACATCCCAGGCACAACTTTCAGTTTCGCACTGTTTTTCATTTTATGAAACTAAGTTATTGGGGCAAAGGAGAACCTCAAAACGTGTATATCTGTTGAAAACTCCTCTTTAAATTTAATTTTAAAGTATTAGAGCTTAAAAAAAAAATAATTTAGCCTCATTTTATGCTGTTGTGGCTAATCATACTAGCTGCAGTGAGAGACCTAAACTGTGCCTATCCAGTTTTAATTAGGATAGGGATCTTTAACGAGTACCTGACATCATACGAGTTAGAGGCCACCATTTTACGTCCCCTCCGAAAGATGGTATGTACAATTATTTTTGCCTCCCATTAAAAAATCCTAGGACTACCTTCCTGGTTCAAACCCGAGAACTTAGGCATATAAAACTATTATACTAACTACTTAACCACAGGTGACCTATTTTATAGTTGTGGTACTTCACCATACTATGTTTTAAATGTATAGTTAGGTAATATATATGTAAGTTATTGAAAGTTATGTTTGTCTTTGATAATTTGCGAATTCAGTTCTGCTGTTGCGAAAGGGAAGAGTGTGGGCAATTGAGACAAGGTAAAAGCAAAAAGGTAAACAGACAAATAACCTTGTAAGATAAATTTTATAATTGAAAGATTGTGAATGGGTTAAGCAAATAAATTGTGAATGGGTTAACCAAACAAAAAGATAATATTGGCAAATAAAAGTTCTCCCTGTGTGTAATACGCAGGAGTTGTTCTTGTTGTTACACGAGTATGTACTTTTTAAATATTTTGCCGAGATAAACAGGCGATCAGGGTTACTACGTTGTAACAAAACGTAATAAAAAATATAAGATGGTTTTTTTTTTGGTTTTTTTCCTCACTGTATATTAAATATCGGATACTAGTTTTCAATGGAAATGCATGGTTTAGGATTCCCTGTGTCCAAATAACAAATTCCTGCAATAAGGTCTGTCTGTGTGTGTAAGTGTTGTTAAGTCAAGCACGAAAACGAAAGTTGTAGGAAACTAAAATTTAATATTTGAGATAGCACTGTCTTCACTACATACGCCGATGACACATGTTTGTTATTTGTAAACAATGATCCAACTATCGCTTCCCAAACCCTTCAGTCTCAGCTTCCAT
The DNA here is from genome assembly GCA_023052935.1 of Piezodorus guildinii. NCBI lineage: Eukaryota > Metazoa > Arthropoda > Insecta > Hemiptera > Pentatomidae > Piezodorus > Piezodorus guildinii. The sequence continues at coordinate 93,750,556 of CM041294.1, forward strand.
AGAAGAATGGTGTCATAAGTGGAGGATCAAAATCAATCCTACTAAATACCACCAAATTACCTTCACCCTACGCCGCCCTATAGTCTGCCAGTCCCGCTATATCCTTTGGCAATATTCCACTCACCTCAGTTGAGCAGATCCGGTACCTTGGACTGCATCTTGACAGACGACTTACTTGGAATCCTCACACGAGACTGAAACGAGAAGAAACAGCTCGCAGACATCGTTTACTACATTTACTTGACAAACGTTCAAAACTTCCCACCTACTACAAAAAACTAATTTATATTACCATACTTAGACCTATTTGGACGTATGAAATTGAACTATAGAGATCCACCAAGCCATCAAATTCATCTCGCATCCAATGCTTACAATCCAAAATGCTCTTAAAGATCCTAAATGCCCCTTACTTTGTCACCAATAAAATAATCCATAATGACCTGAATATCCCATTAGTCACAGACTTAGCCCGAAGTGAATATACTTCCTTTCACTCCAAATTACCAGTCCGACCAAACACACTTGTCCGCAACCTCTCATCTTCTTCTATTCCTGATCATCCTCCGAAGTGGCTAAAAAGACAATGGCCTCGAGACCTACTTATCAAAATAATCTTTGAAGTGCTACCACTGGGTAGTTTCTTCTCACGCATATCATGCCCATATCTCAATGTTCACATTTACTTGATGTATTTTCTTTAGTTAATACAGTTGTAAATATCACTATAATAAATAATAAAAAAATATTTAAGGCAACTATACGCCCGAGAAGTTACAGCAACGATTTAATCAAAATCGGCTAACCCGAAGAGCCATTATTATATCTAGCATTTTGCATATTTTTACGATTGTTTCTAAAACTGTTCTCACGATTTCGATTAAACTCAAATCGATTTAAAATTTGAGGGACTTTAATATGTTGTAGGTTTCATTCTAAATGTATTTAAAAATTCTTAAATTGATTTTAACAACGCAGGTGAAAGTCGTGTGTTGTGCGCTCGATTTTTTACTTTCACATACTATATATAGTAAGGAAAGTATTGCGATCGTGAAAATTTTCGAATTCCAGTTTTCAACGGAAATACACGTTTTAGGGTCCCCTGAGTCCAAATAACCAAGTCCCGCAAAAAGGTCTGTGTGTGTGTGTGTCTGTGTGTGTGTCTGTGGTAACTCCCGGGCGGAAACGGTAAGTTCTATGAAACTGAAATTTCATATTTAAGACAACTATACGCCCGAGACGAGACAAAACTTTTTTCATCAAAATGAGCTTACCAGAAGGAGCACTTTATACTATGCATTTTGCACCTTTTTTCGATTTTCTCAAAAACGGTTCAAACGATTTTGATTAAACTCGCTATATCGATGTAAAATTAAATGGGCTTTAATATCATGTAGGTTTTATTTGGATAAAAATGGTCTGACAGGGCTTAAATGCCGATATTTTAAATTTTCTTCCTCTAAAGTACCTTTAATTTTTTAGATTCAATAATAATAACTAGATTATCTTGTTAGCGCTGATGAAAAACAGGTAAATATATAAATTGAATAAATTCAATACCCAACTAAAGGAGAAAACAGAAAAAATATATTTTTAATGAAATTTTTCGTTTTTGAACATAAGAGCAGTAATATACATGTATGATATACCGTTGGAAAGCTAAAGATTTTAGAAAAAATATCATCTCATACACAAGCTTTTAGAAGTTAATAGAGAGTGATGAGAAGAAGATAAAACTAACTGATTATTTTAGATAATAATATAATAGATTTTTTAATAAAACACATGTTTATATATAAATTCAATTTGATTAATTCCTTAATAGTTTCACGTATTTTTATCTCTAACTATATTTGAAAATTCTTTCATTGATTTTAAAAATCGAGGTAAGTGAAAGTCGTGTGTTGCCCGCACCAGATTTTTAAATATATGGTTATAATAAACTAATTTTATTAAAGGGTGCTTTGATTTTACTTTTAATATTTTGAATTTATTCGACTTTTTATTTATTTCATCTTATAATGTTTTATTTTTGTATTATGTATTGAAGTTTGTATATGTATATACAATGTTTAAATGTAATTATTATTTAAATAGTGGGCGTTGTAATTTTATAATTATAACGGTTTAAACCAACAACAACTGGGATATTGAGGTCTTTATGGATTTTTGGTGTTATTGATAAATTATTGAGACATTTTGGATTATTTATGGGGTTTCGGGTGCTTGAGGAATCAAATAGTTCAGTTACCTAATTATCAAAGAAGATAGATGCTCTCAAAAACGTTTCGTAAAGCCAGTCCTTGAGACTCGAGATGACAATGTCGATTGAGATATCCATCGATGGTTACAATCGATTTGTGTTACATAACAAAGGCCTCGAAAGGAGGTGAAATGGCAGGTCGCAATTAATCAGCTTTAAGGTCCGCTTTCTCTTGAGTTGGCTCATCGCAGGATATCGCAAACTCTTTAGCTACGCCGTCTCTTGTGGCAATATCTTTGTCGTAGGGCTGAGTTGTGAGTCTCAGGGTCTTCTAGGGGTTCTCCTTAATAAAGGCAGGAATCAGAGCATGAAGAACAGAGGAAATTATAGTTAGGCTGGAGGTAGCGCATCTCACACCATCTTACTAAAGGTCACTCACGATAGATCGACGAAACGAGTAAAATAAACGAAAACAGTTCAGCATCTTTCATATACCCCTTAAAGTTTCTTAGCTTCTTAGCAACAGTTTCGGCAAATTATTTTAAGTTTGTTACCTTTTGATATATGGGCCATTCTCAGCATAATGTAGGTCCAGTGTTATTAGACCTCTTATTCTCAAAATTATTTTTGAAGAGGTTATCTCAGGGAAACAACTATTGGGTTGTGTCACATGAAATGTTCGTTTTCAAGGTAAAGGATTTTTATTAAAAATACGATATGAAAACAAGATAATTTTATTCAAAGTATTTACCTTCATTTTCTACACATTTTTCCCAATGTGACACCAACTTTTTTATTTCCGAACTGAAAAAGTCTGAGTTTAGGTGAAACAAAATCTTAAAACGCACTATTCACTTGAGCATCATTTTCAAAAAAATTTCTTTTGACGAAGTTGTAAGGCCTATGAAACTGAAATTTCATATTTAGGACAACTATACGCCCGAGATGTTACAGCAACTTTTCATCATAATCGGCTTACCAGAAGACCCACTTTATACTATGAATTTTAAATTTTTTTACGATTTTATCAAAAATGGCTCGTAACAATTTTGATTAAATTCGCTATGTAGATATAAATTTAATGGGCTTTATACCATGTAGGTTTAATTCTGATTTAAATAGTATGAAAGGGCTTAAATTGCGATATTTTACATTTTCTTTCTCTTAAGTACCTTTAATTTTGTACAAAGATTAACCATATCATCTTAATGACATTAATAAAAGACGGCTAAATATAAAAGTTGGACGAATCTGATAACCAACGAAAGGACAAAAGAGACTTTTACTTTCGTATACTAGGGGTACTCACTACGTTTGCTATAGCATGCTATTTGTGTTATTTTGCTATACCCGTCGAATTTCTACAGTTATTTCCTGTATAAAATTGATGGGTTTAGCACAATAGCACAAATAGCATGCTATAGCAAACGAGTGAGTACGTTTGCTATGCATGCTATTTGTGTATTTTGCTAAACCCGTCGAGTTTCTACAGTATATTTCCTGTATAAAATTGATGGTTTAGCACAATAGCACAAATAGCATGTATAGCAAAAGTAGCGAGTACCCTATCATCTGTCTGTTCGTTGTGTTGGTTAAAATACACCAGCTAGAATAGGTCATCTATTGCTTCACATCCTATGATAGATAATATATTCAAATATATTCTCTATATCAAGGTTCTGCACTATCAAATATCTTGCTTGGTCACTTATTAAGTAATAACGTCAAAATATAATATATACAAAAAAAAACACAAGCACATTTCTAATCACGATTTCGTTATTTATGTAGAGAATTTGAATTCTTAAGGCGAACGAGTCGTGATAGAAGGGGTGTCATAAGTTCAAAGCTTAAATTTACATATTAAGGTAGTTTTTATATATTTTTTAATTTTCTAAAGCTAGCAGAAAAGTAAAAAAAAAAAAAATCTGGTCAGCGAAATACACAGCTTTCACTTACCTTGGTTGTTAAGTTACATTTAAGAACTTTTAAGTAAAGCTAGAATTCAAAAACGTTTCAGAATTTACATCCCGTTTTGTTTGAAACATGTACTTTAGATTAAATAATATATCAATATACGATCATCAATCAAAATACAATAATCCCTTAAGTTGAGCCCTATTCATCACTTTACAGTACCTTCCACAGCTATGTGTATAAATACCATGCATTTTGTACCTTTTTACGATTTTCTGAAAAACGGCTCTCACAACTTTGTTAGAGTTGTAGATTAAACTCGCTATATTGATGTAAAGTGTAATGGGCTTTAATATCATGTAGTTTCATTTTGATTGAAATAGTTTGACAGGATTATTGCTGATTTTTTAAACGTTCTTTCTCTACAGAATCTTTAATTTTGTAGATTTTATGAAATTGACTATATCAGGGGTACTCACTACGTTTGCTATAGCATGCTATTTGTGTTATTTTGCTAAACCCGTCGAGTTTCTACAGTTATTTCCTGTATAAAATTGATGGGTTTAGCACAATAGCACAAATAGCATGCTATAGCAAAAGTAGCGAGTACCCCTATCATCTGTTAGCATTGCTAAAAACAGCTAAATACACATGTTAACTAATTTCATAAGCTATAGCTATAGCTATAGGAGACACCAAGCATATTTTTTAGGTAATTTTTTTTCCCGAATACAAGTAATAGTAAAATGATATAGACGTATACCATACTGTAAAAAAAATAAATATTTTAGAAAAAAAAATGTTATATACAAATCTGTAAAGCGTATCTGTAAAATTACCTAATAAAAATGCTTTATCCGTTTTTTTTTATCACCCTGGGTGTTTAGTGTGTTAAGGTCATCATGTCACTTCGCAAATAACTGACATCAAAGAAAAAATATTTTAATATTTATTTATCTTATAACATTAATCTAGATATTTTTTATATCATTGATATTCGAAAATTAATTTTAGACTCACTACGTAGATAATTATCCATTTTTATTTATTTTTTTTTTTTTAATTTGACGACATACAATGCGAATTTTTGTCATTGGAGCCCTTATCAGCGTATATTTTTTGTTACCCTGGCAACAGATACCTTATCACTCAAGGACCCTAACCCAGTTCTTTTAATCAAAACAACAGGCAGTCAAAATATCCGCAATTATTTTTAGATTTATTCCATCTTATTTTCTCCTATCTCGCAGCAAAGATATACTTTTTTTTTTACAATATTTGTATAGACGTTATGACGATATGTTTTTGCGTAAGCATAACACTGACAAACGAATGATGAAAGCGTGATGAAATGTAATCTTTAGAAAAATGTAGATCAAATGTCTTTCTTTTTTGGAAAACTAAAAATAATGTGCAGTTATAGAGAACACGTGATTGTGTGGCCAGTATATCACGCTAAACATTGTGAGTTCGATTCCCAGTCCAGGAAGGACTTTATCAAGCATGTAATTAAACGGGGTTCACTCAAAGTCTATTCCTCGATCTCTATAACACTTGCCAGCCAACTGGTGGACACTCACAAAAATAAGTGTAAGATATTATGACCAATAGATGAGGAATCAGCCTGTCGTACCATCAGGAACAAATAGTTATATTCTCACATGTTTATTACCTTAAAAACGAATTTTCATTTCGTCAATAACCTTTTCATAGTATTTTCTCGATTGATGTATTACAAATCGTACAGTTATACGGAATAATCGTGGGGTTCATCTGTGGTTTTTGGCTAGAATAAAAGCTATTATGTCCAAGATCACGGGTTCGAACCTGACCGATAGCATTTTGATTTTAATGAGAGCAAAACATTCTTGATTATGCCTTGGCAAAATTCAGGACTCCCATTGCAGCATCGTTCGATTAGTAACAAACAAATCACCTAGTTTAGTTAGTATCGCGGGTTCGATTCCGGTCGTGACAGTATAATTATTTATTCTATTATTTCAACCCTAGGGCGATCCTGGGTTGGAAAGTACCTTCTGCGGCTCACCTACCTTCTATGAAGTAGCTAATCGAACTTTAACGATAATAATGATTAACTGAGCGTTATCTCTTAATCACCTCCTTGGACGGCCGTTTTTTTTGCTAACAGAACAATTCATAAATTAGTACTGAAACCCTAGACCCTACATTCAATAACGAATGTAAATGAGATATTCTCAGAAACATTCTACATTAGTCAAAAGAGTTGCGAACCTACTCAGCATCCGGAGCATCTGTTACAGGTTTATTTTTAGCCGCAGCGAAACTGCCATCAGATAGCAAATGACTCATATACTATGCAGTAGTGTGCATGACTCATATACTGGGTGTACTCGCAATAGTATTTTCCATATTAAATGATGAATCACAGATGTGCGGGAGGGGTCACCTGTAGTGTAGTGGCTAGTATAACAGTCTCATAGACCCAAGGTTACGGGTTCAAAACTGTTTGATCGCCCTAGGATTTTTAAAGGGATAAAAAATCTTTACTTATACCGTCCTTCGAAAGGGACATAAAAAGGTGTTTCCAAGCCTGTGCGATGTCATGTACTTGTTAAAGATGCCTATCCTATTATACTTATGTAGGCGAAATTTAGAACTCCGTAGTATCATCCGATCAGCCATAGAATAAAAATGACATTAAATGAACAAATAACATACCTTTCGTTCCATCAGTCCAGTTTTCAACACTAACGTGGGATATTTTAGCATTCCACGCTCCATTTAGAGTGGAATCGAATGAACTATTGGAACGATCGTCTGTTAAACTTTCTAAATATAAATAGGCAAAATTTAGGACTCCCAAAAGCATCGTCCGATTAGACACAGTAGCCTAAATATGACGTTAAATTAATTAATAAACAAACAAGTGATTCTGGTTTATCGATATAATCTTCAAATATTTTCATATCAAAATTATCATCTTACATAACTGTTTGTATCCATATTTTATTATGATTTTTCTTTTAATTAAATGTAACTAATTTTTTTTATTTTTCTTGCTGTGATTTCGTCCGCCCGGCCAATATGTATAAGTGAATGTACGATGTCGCTATCTGCCATGATTATCGATATCAGAAACCTCTATTATTAAGTCATTCTCGTAGCGATTAGGCGTAATATGAGATGTACTGTAATACCAAAGAGTCGTTGGAGATTATTTATTTTGTGTTTGCTTCTTTTAGTTTATTTAACATCACTTTATGCTACTGCGGCTAATCGTACGATGCCACAGTGGGAGTCCTAAATTTTGCTTCCCCCGGTCTAATTAGGATAGGGATCTTGAACGATTACCTGACATCGCACAGGCTCAGGACCACCATTTTATGTCCCCTCCGAAGAACGGCATAACTAAGCATTTTTTACTTCCATTAAAAAATACTAGGGCCCCTGTTGGTTTGAACCGGGACCTTGGGCATCGGAGGCTGTTATACTAACCACTATGCTACAGATTATTTATTTTAATTTTCTTTTAGCTGTACGGCGAAGAAGTTACCGTTATTGTATTATTTTATATACATTTTTTTTTTCGAATCAGGGGTAATGACTGTTAATTTCAACCGTTTTTCGCCTCGTATGTCACGTTTAATAGAAAATAAATCTTTGTGCTTCTGATTTGTTTGTAATTTTAATCAATTAAGTACCTCTGAACCTAAACATAATAAACCATGTCACAGTTGTTGTTTGTTGTTATCTTGTTTCTTCTAGCCCTGATGAAGGTAGATCGAAACATCGTTCTATTAGCCACAGTAGCAGAAAGTGACGTTAAATGAAGAAACAAACAATTCAGAACTTGTTACCAGCGGTGTTATTTTACATAATTTAAATACCTTAAAAAACAATAAACTATCTCCGTTCTCAAAGTAAGAGCAGATAGTGTGACTAAGTTTCATATAAGTTGGGTCTAAGCTAGTTAATAAGAGGAGTTGGATTTGTTCGACTGGAACTCATGAATAAAGGAGTTGCCTATTATCAAATGCAAGGAATGTCAGAGGAATGCATTCCAAAGAGGAATAAGTTTAATATTCAAGAGAGAGTGCATTAGATCACATTAAGCCTGCGACTATATACTTCATCTTAATCACTCTCAGCTTACATTGCGTTATGTCAACCTCTTTCACGACCTTATTATGTAATGGCTGTGTTTTAATTATATTATATATAGGTATAATTAAATTATGTTAATGAATAAAATGAATAAGTTTTGTCTCCTGCAAATGTTTTTTTTCGGCTATCCATACACAATGCATCATTGGCGTCAGTACGAAAAAAAAAAATCATTGAAATAGGTTCAGAAATAGCAAAGATATGGCGTTTTGAAATTAGCAGTTTTGATAGACCATTTTCCTTTGATTTATTTATTGCTTTTTATATTAGTAAATTGGCTATTAACAGCTATATAAGCGGTTATACCCTAATATAGTTATTTGCAAATAATAATCCATTGTATTATATTTAATTTAACGTCTCTTTTATACTACTGTGGCTGATCGGACGATGCTACAATGGAAGTCCTAAATTTTGTCTATCAACTAGTAACACAGTAAGTAGTGCTCTAACCAGTTGTACATATTTTGGCGTTGTCCTAGGTTTTAATTGATTAGAAAAAAGTCACTCATAAGGTCTTGTATCGGCTCCCACAATACGACTAGACATTTAAAAGACCAATTTTCTTTTTTGTCCTTTCTTTAATTCTTGACCCCTGCCATCCTTGATCGACCAATGAAGATAGGTTTGTTTTGAACCATTTTAAAGCTAATTGAATTAGGAAGTTTTTCTGAGATCTGGAAAATATAAAACCAAACGGTAGAAGAGTGACAGCCCTTTGCAATTTCCGAATATTCTTAGAAATATTAAGATTTAATTTTCTGCTTAACGTAGTGCTACATTTACTTTCTTACCCTTTTTTGGTATCACTCGTTTTTCTTATATAATATATCAATTTGAGTTTTTCTGATGAACTCCATGGATAACAGCAAAATACTCTAAATTTGGTTTTCCTCCCTAACTGTTGAGAACTATGGGCCATGAAATTTTTTCTTCCGCTTAATGTCTAGTATCTGCTGTCACAAAATATGACGGGTAAAATAGTAATGTTATTTTTACTTTACTTTTATAGGCGTTCCAACGTGGGTTGCCTTTTACATCAGGGCTGAGCTCCAGACGTCGCGGTCCAGCCAATCTCCGTCCTGTCCTGAAGACCTCGGCCCGCCATTTCTTCCTCCACTCCTTTAATCCATCTTCCTCTGGGTCGTCCTTTTCTCCTTCTCCCCGGCGCTTGCCAGTCCAGTACTCGATTCGGCTATCGCTCTGAAGATATTCGCCTTGCATGGCGGTACCACCTTAGCCTTCGTTGTCCGATTCTATTGATTACAGACATGTTGACATCCATTTTCTCCCGAACGACATCATTTCGAAGTCTATCCAGTAAATGTATAGTCCCTGTCAGTTTCCGATGTCTGTTGCCAGAGAATCCGATATATCCGAGGCTCTAGTCTGATTTCTTATAGCATTCTGGGTTTTCCATCGATGAGCAGCTGACGAAAACGATAATCCCCAACCTGGAGGACAGGGGTTGTTTATCAGGGTATCCTACCCCTAGACGAGATGCCGACCAAAGCTATCGAGTCACGTCCACCGGGGGTAATGTTATTTAATCTAAAAATATATGTTCCTAACAAAACCTAATATAGTTATTTAAACTTTATTAAAATTTATTTTAACAGTCAAGGTAATTAAAAGTCGTGAGTTACCCTCAGCAGATTTTTTCTTTTTGGTTATTTACTTGTGAAAAAATTAACTTTCCCTCCTCGTTTCGATGCACCACTGTTTGATAGTATTCTATATTCACAGACTAATTAAAAAAAAAAAAAAAAAAAAAAAATAGATATACCTTTACCACTACAACCTAAGAGGGTCTTGGGCTATGTACATTTTGCGATTTGTATCGTTTCGAGGCCAATGACCGTGCAATGTTGTGACTAGGCTGAGATCAGACTTAGCTGCCAGTTTTTATCTCAATTTTTAGGTACCCATTTTATAGAAGCTGGGTATGCCCCAGGAGGATCTCCATTCCCTAGGCTCGCCCCTCCCCGGCCGGAATAACAAAATAAATAATATTTTAGCACAACCAAGTTTCGAACCCAGGACCCGGAGAACAGTAGGATAGTGCTCTATCCACTTGATCACGCCGCTCCCTATTCACTAATTTAAATCTCAAAATAATGGTCCGCGATAAATAAAATTCGCAAATTATCAGATGTACATATATACATTACGTATAATGTAATATAAAAGATACTATAATATATAATATGATAATATAATATAATATAATGATATTATATATAATATTAAGAGAATATCCATGCTAAGACATGGAGGTATTGTTATATCGAAGAGACATTGCAGACGTTACGTAAGGAGCCTATTATTCATTATTCCTCAAAGCTTTTATTCCGCTTTCCCAGGAACGGTTTCCTCTTCAGAACCTTTGTTAGCTGCTAATCGTGTGAATAATGTCTTATGTACTTTCATACAATCATGCAAAGCAATAATCGTCTCGTCTTTAATTGCAACTCGTTTTCAGAAATCTCAGATATGAAAAAAAAATTAATACAACCACTTATAATTATCGAAAAATACACGTGGATAATTTTATGTAAAATCAACGAATCATCTGTAAATTTATGAATAACATTTATATACGAAAACAGAAAAAAATGCGACATTAGCTTTATTCATTGATACAAGATTTGAATGTAAATCACAAATATTGTATTAAAAAAAAACAACAACTTTCTTTTATAATTCACTGATATTGGAATTCTAAACTTTTACGTCAGTTTTTATTTATAGTATTGTCAAATTTTATAAAACATAATAATTTGACCTCAAAAAGTATTTTATAAAAACTTAATTTTTTTTTTGTTATTTAAAAAATGATTTAATCTAATATATAAAACTCTCGCCCCCATTGAATTGACAAATAAAATGGTTGGCATTTTCCTTCTTCTAAAGTACATTTGCTAATGGAAAGTTTGTTATTACAATAAGTTTTACTTTTAAAGGCGATCGACACCCATTAGATATTTAATCAAAATTAAATTTTATTTATTTATAAATCTTATTCTTAATTATTATTTATTTCTTTTTATACAGTAGAATGAATTTCTTGTAGCCGTAATACATATTGTCCAAGTGCGTTTTAGATATTATTATTTTTGAATAAATCAATTATTATCAAAGTAAAACTTCGATTGAACAGTTTTTCTTATCATTTTTTCAATTTATTTATTTATTTTTTTGCAGTAAATTATTTTTTTGTGATGTAAATGTCTTTTTTGTATGCCAGTCCATAGAAAAATAGGATGGGATCTTAGTTTTATTGTTCATGTATAACGTTTTTTTCGCAGAAACACACTGAGATTGTAAGCCCACGGCTTGCTAAATTTTCAATCGAGTAAAAATAAAAGAATGAAAATATTCCAAGTGTCCTGAAACGTAGCGAATAGTTGAAATAAGTATTTTATTTTATACATGCTCTTAAAGATTTATTTATATCTTAAATACGAGCAGGCTTTTTTTTATATTAGTTTTTTTTTTTTAAATAATGGCAGTACGTGCGCCCGTTCAAAGTTGCTTAAAAGTGTGTGACTTTCCGTCAAAAACAACCGCATCTAAATTTCGTTTCCCGCGCCTCGTGTGTACGCTCTTAAATTAATATAACTCAAGAAGAACATTTTTTAAATTACTAACTTACTCCCTGTTATTAGAGAAGCATTGAAGGACATAGCTTCTACTTCTGCACGTGGACGGTATGTCATCCTCCAAGGATTAAGGAAGCATTCTTACAAGGGAAAACTAGGAAGGATGAGGGTAATTAGGAATGAGGAAACGTATTAAGGCATCTAGAGGATATCGTTGGAAAAGTGCTGTTTTGTCGTAATTGCACAATTATCTTCGATCTTAGCAAGGGGAGTATTAGTGTCGTGGTTACCCTTCTAGGAGGCCTTCCTAGAATACCATTATATATAGCTTAGAGGGTCGCTATTAGGGTAGAAGTGTTTTATATATATATATATATATATATATATATATATATATATATATATATATATATATATATATATATTAATTTAGCATTAGAATATCATCATATAAAATGTGATGTGTACCGGTGATGAAATTCCGGTTCTTGGTTACGCCGATGATTTGATACTGCTAGACGAAGGCACTGAAACTATACAACTGAGTAAATCCGTTTATAAAAGCCGGTAAAGAAACAGGGCTCGAAATAAATACCGGTAAGACGTAAATATATCATTAGTAATTGAAACTGTGACGATCTTGGTGATATTGATATATCAGGACATACTTTTGAACACGTAAAAAAACTTAATATGAAGACTAAGAAAAAATTAAATCCAGGAGGAAATGAAGTCCTGGTTAAAGGTGGGAAATGCGTGGTTATTATTCAGTTCCTAAATTACTTAGCTCGCGGCTTCTGCCTAAAAACTAAAAGGTTAGAATTTATAAAACTATTATTCTTCCGATGGTTCTTTACGTGTGTGAAACGTGGCCGCTTACTTTAAAGAATGAAATACGTCTTAAGGTTTTAAAAAATAAGGCAATTCGTAAAATATTTGGTCCAAAGAGAGATCAGACCACTGGGAAGTTTAGAAGGTTGTTCAACGGAATCGTGGTACTTGTACCCTGTGAATATAATTGAGTTGATAGCATCATGGATATTCAAATGACTGGTTTGGTAAAGAACGAATCCCGAAAAGTTGCTATTCGCTGAACCGACTGGTAGGCGTCCGAAAGATAGGGCAAAGCGTTGACGGGAGGACTGTGTTTAGTCTGATCACGGGGGCTTACGCTTAAACGGTGAACATTAGACGTACCTGTGTAGTCATTAATATATATATATATATATATATATATATATATATATATATATATATATATATATATATTTATTTATTTATATGAAATTTTAAGGTATTTGGTACTTATCTGATTAATTCGTTAATCCTGATGAGCTCAACGTACATCTAACTGGACAAATTCAACTGTAGTTATCGCGTAAACTTTATGACTTAGTTCCTATCAGCAGTTACTGCCAAACAGTTTCGAGGTGATAGCTGATAGTAGTCTCATGCCCTTGTTTAAGGTGGAAGCAATTTGCTAGGAGTCACAAAGTTAGATTTTAGGCTATTTCTTAATATTCAGATTTATTCTTGAATTCCTATTAGTTTACAGAATATTTAAGGGACATTATATTTGATTGGAAATCCAGGACATCTTTCAGATTATAACTAGATACAAATAATTATCAATACCTATAAATTGCATTAATTTAACATATACACAACCTGTCAAATGTTTGAAACCACTTATAGTTTACATCAGTTAATCTGTTTAATGTTTTTTGTTGTGCTAAAAATGCTCTCTACCGCACTCTAGCTACAAATCACTTTTCTCTCGCTAAGTTATCGCCTACCTTCTAAGTCAATCTCATCCATTATGAACAAGGCCGAAGACTGGCCAGCGGAGCGGATCCGCGAAGGCCTAAGAGTTCGCTATCAGATTACAGGCTGCAAATGGTGCGAGCTTCTTGGGAAGGAAGGCGGGCTACAATGGGGAGAGAAATGGGAAGAGCCCAAGGCCGCAGGATAGTGGAGAAGGATAGTGGTAGAAGGTCCTTGTTCCTGGACCACGCTCGGCTGCACCGCCTCACCTCCACAACATATTCAGCGCTAATTTCTATTATCTTCGCTCAAGAAGAACACCATTCCTTGGGAACAGAACAGCTTCCGTTTCACAACCATTATCTGTCTTTATTAAATAACTCTTTTGCAGCGCTGATTCCATCCATGACTTGGGCAATAGAAAAGAGTTATAACATCAAAATACGCCGAAAGTCATTAGACAATGGTTTTCTCCTATATCATTTACTAAGAATTATAAGTACAGTGGATGAAAAAAATAATTTGGTTCACATACTTTTGGTTATTTTAATAATGAACCTTTGTAACGACCAAAAACAAAATTACCCCCTTAAAAATTTGAAGGCTTACGTTTCAAGATGAGTAGAACCTGAATAAAGAATAAAAGAAAATCCGTTTCTCCTAATTAATAAATAACAAATTGAAGTGCTATTTCAAAGAGAATTAAATTTCGGACAAAATGAATATGAATTATTGAAATCTGTTAAGAACTAGCAGAGACATAGTGTTTTAAAGTTAGCAGTGGTGATATGCCATTTTCCTTTGAATTATTTATTGCTTTTCATATTAATTAATTGCCTATCTGATGGTTTGTAAACAATTATACTCTAATATAGTTGTTTCGAAACAATAAACCATTGTGTGACATTTTCCGGATTTGAACCCAGGATGATTTATATGTATGTTATGTTTTATATATATATAATTATATAATATATAATACATAACACATATTGCACCTTATTATATCAACATGTAAGACGCAACAGCTTCTATTAAGGCGAAGTAGAAACCATGCCGAAGTCAATTGACCTTAAGGTAGGGACTGTGACAAGACCCCTCTCTGGCATTCAGTTGTAGCTATTATTATAACTAATGTCGCACAAAGACATAATGTATTATTTATTTAGTTTAAATATATCGTAATACATTTGAATATCATTTCCCTAAGGAAACGATACGTTTATTATAACAGGTAAACATTATTTTTACAAACACAGAAAGGATTAAATTGAAATATTAATATTTCCGACTTAGATATTAATATAGGTTTGTTTGTTTATTTATTTAACGTCACTTTATGGTACTATGGCTAATCGGACGATCCTTCAGTGGGAGTCCTAAATTTTGCCTATCCAGGTTTTATTAGGATAAGGATCTTTAAGGAGTACCTGACATCGCACAGGCTCGGGACTACCTTTTAACATCCCCTACGAAGGACGGCATAACTAAGGATTTTTTTACTCCGATTAAAAAATCCTAGGACCACCTAAGGGTTTGAAACCGTGACCTTTGGCATAGGAGGCTGTTATGCTAACCACCCAGCTACAAGTGATCCCGTTAATATAGGTATTTACTATAGAGCGCCAGTATCGTTGCTTAATATATTATTGATACATTTCCAACTATCGAATATGGAAAATCTCTTTTTCAGATATACTTTGCTCTTGATTGCGATATACTTTGGAATGTCGAAACTTTCTAGTTCCTGAAATTCCGATAAAGTTCGAATAGAGCATTTTGAAATAAACTAGTTTTGGTGTCCTTAGGTGTGCTAATAAAAGCTTTTGCAAGGTTGCGGTTCAACTGGGTGGCCTAGATTTATGTAGTAAATCCTTAGTTATGCCGTCCTCGGAGGACGTTAAAAGTGGTCCGAGCCTGTGCGATGGCAGTTCTCGTTAAAGATCCTATCTAATAAACTGGACAGGCAATTTAGGACTCCACTGAGTATCGTCGATTAGCCATAGTAGATAAGTGACGTTAACAAATAATAACTTTGTTTTACTTGCTTTATCTTGCTCTCTTGAAAAGTGAAAATATTATATTCATATTTGATTGTACTTGGATTATAGTAGGAACGATATGTACATATTTTAGTACATACACTATTTTTTTTTTTATTTAGGGGATCCTTGCTATTGTATAAGTGGATTAAGGGGATCAATGTGGTGTGGTTGCTTGCATAAAGCTTCTGTGTCCTAGTTCGTAGGTTCAAGCACGGCAAATGAGCCCTATGATTTTTAAAGGGAAATAAAAATTCGTCCTTCGGAGGGGACTTATAAAATAAAATAAATTTTACAGGAAGCTCAAAAATCTCAAAGTTAATTTCACTAAAACTTTTGATTCTATTTGCATTAAAATCTGATTTTTTTTTCTAATATATTAATAATTGTGGAATGAAACGTTTTAGTATGATTTGCAATAAATTAAATGTGCAATTATTACCTTTTTTAAATAATTGCATTTTGGAATCAACATTTTGTAAGG
Organism: Piezodorus guildinii; assembly: GCA_023052935.1. NCBI lineage: Eukaryota > Metazoa > Arthropoda > Insecta > Hemiptera > Pentatomidae > Piezodorus > Piezodorus guildinii. The sequence goes on from CM041294.1 coordinate 93,766,714, forward strand.
CCTAAGTATCTTCTCAGATTGGATGAAGGATTTCGATAAAACTAAATAATTAGAATATAAATATGTCAAAATATTAATTTAATTAAAAAAATATTATAGAGTACCTTTTGGAAATCAATGTTGTTTCAATTTAGTTAAAATGTTGCTCTAATCATCTGTGGTGTAGTAGCTAATATAGTATCCTTCATTACCCAAGATCGCAGGTTCACACCTGGGGGGTGGCTCTAGGATTTTTTACACCATTAAGGTTATGCTGCCCTTCGGAGGGGACGTAAAAAGCTAGACCTGAGCCTATGCGATTTCAAGTACTCGTTAAATATATCTATCTATCCTAATTGAACCTGGATAGATAAAATTTAAGACTCCCGCTGTAGGATCGTACGATTAGCCAATGTAGCATAAATTACAATTGGAAAGCATTTATTTAAATTTCATCTTCTATGAGGTTTTTAAAATGACAGCTAAATATTTTTATTTTTTGTATTGAAATCCTGTTACTTAAATCTCTCTTCGATTCGAAATCGTGCTCAAAGCCATAAAATATTCAGTTTATAATTGCAAAGGAATAACATTACAGTTCCTCAGGATGAGGGGATGATTACCATCATCGAATTGCACAAGCACATCACATCATGCCCAGGTCCAATTCTCTCCTGATAAAAAGAAAATTACAAAGCTGGCCTTTGACCCGACGCCGTAACCTACCGCGTGAGAACGCTGTTTCATCCTATTCGGAAAACCGATGAGAAAATTCCTCAACTTCATCTTCGGAGTTTTCCATAATTTATCTTTCATGTTCTCCTTAATAAGCCTTATCAACTTTAAATAATCTTGGTGTAATTCCTTGTGAATAACTATGTCCAACAAGAAAAAGAATACGATGTAGTTTACCTTGAAAGTATCGTGAATCAGGAGGTAGTTCTGTGGGAAAGTAATGAGAATGCAAATTGAAAAATAGCTGAGAAAAAAAAAATGTAAAAACTGTTATATAACGTCTTCATTGAATAGTATTTTAGAAAAAAATACACAAATTTTCTACAAGTACTGTATAGATTGTTATTCCTTTAACCATCAATCGTTCGATGGTGTTAATTGTGAATCGTGGTCGCTCTCTTTGAAGAACGCTTTAAGGAATTCTAGAATAAGGTCCTGGTATTCTTGAATAATATATTTGACTCCAAGAAAGATAAGGTCAGTGGGGAATTAAGAAGATAGTAAAGTATGAATTCCCAATAAGTTAATATGAGCTGAACCGACTTGTAGGCATCTAAGAGCTAGGCCGAAGCGTATTTGGGAGGATTGTGCTTTTTCTGATCTTGAAGACTGGGCTTTGGGCTGTGGTCATTGGATGGATTTGTGTAGGCAGAAATTAGTTTAGAAACTTCAGGTTCGCTATGCCTACTATTATTTATAAATTGTACTGTGTATTGTCACGACTCAAGCCAGGGTTGAATAAGATTTTTTTTTTTTTTTTACACATTACTTTTTATGCTACTGAAGAAGACCTAAAGTTTGCCAATCCAGGTTTAATTAGAATAAGGACCTTCAACGAGTACCTGACATCGCATAGGCTAGGGATGGTTACCACCTTTTTACGTCCCCTTCTGAAGGACGGCAAAACCAAGGATTTTTATTCTCATTAAAAAGATCCTAGGTTCACCTGCCATATTTGAACCTCGACCTTCGGCATAGGAGACTAGCAACTACACTACAGATGATCTCTTATTAATAAGTTGGTCGGAGCTGCGGTAATCAAAGAGTAAACATATTTTATTCTGTTCCGATGTTCCGGCCTTGATTTTAGATCTTCAAACTTTTGCATAATGAAGAAATAAATAACATTTATGCCGAAACAAAAGAAGTCTTCATAATTCAATGTGATCTATTCAATAATCATATTCCCAAAAAAACTTTTAGACCAACAATACTTCCATCACTAATTTTTTTTTTTTTTTTTGTAAACATAAGAATCAGAAAACTTAAGAACACAGTAAGGCAACCCAAAAGTTCATATGGACCACGATCCAATACATAGAAAAAAAAATGTAGGAATTTTGTTGAATAAGAAATCGCTCGATCGCCTAAAAGATTTTAGGCACTTTAAAATATTTCCATTTTTAAGCAGACAAAGCATTCCTTAAAATAATATCGTTAGACTCCATAAAATCCATTGAAAAGTGGCACTTGTATTTTTTTCTTTGGTGACTTAAAGAAAAAAATACTTATACAAAATGAAATACAACAATACCAAAATACATAGTACATTTAAAGATTCTATATCAGCCTAGAAAAGTGTCTTAAATAAAAATTTTAGACTCGGATGAATAGCTATTTTGATAGTATTACCTTTCATTTTGGAAGATTCGTCTTGGAAGAATACTGGGCAGTTTCTTTACAAGACGTTTTCACGCCCTCAACTATTCGTCAACAGATTTATTTGTCCTGTTTATTGTACGTACAGTTCTAAAAATTAATACAATTTATTTAATCAAAAATCTTTCATTTTGTATAATTTGGTTGTTGTACGGATTAAATGGTTCTTGTAACCCTCGATTACGCACCTAACAATGAAATAAAATTATAAAAAACAATGAAATGAAAATTATAAGTTTTTTTTTTTGTATAGTTTTAACTAGTAGATAGTATAGGACGAGCGGACGCTGTGGTTAGTTAGCATGGCTAGGTCATAAATTACGAAGCTATTCAAGGACTTCTTTTTAAACAGAATTAAAAGTCAGTAATCACATTCCACCGCCAGTTAGAGCAGTTTTCTAATCGTACTTATTTTCTTAATTTGCATTACTACGAAAACCGAGATACGGCATGTCAACGTCTTAATTCGACCATATCCGATAAGTTGTTATCTATCACTAGGGATAGGATTTTCGTGTTGTTTTTTTTTTTACTTTCACTTACCTATATATGAACTATATTGTAAGGGAAAGTATTGGGATCTTGAAAATTTTCGATTTCCAGTTATCAACGGAAATACACGTTTTAGGGTCCCTTGAGTCTAAATGACTATGTAGTCCGCAAAAAGGTCCTTGTGTGTGTGATAAATCTAGCGCGAAAACAAAAAATCATATGAAATTGAAATTTCATATTTGTCTTGAAGAAAACTAAACGCCCGAATAGTTACAGTAACTTTTTCAACAAAATCAGCTAACCAAAAGAGCAACTTTATGCGATGCATTTTGCACCTTTTAACGCTTTTGTCAAAAACGGCTCTAACGATTTTGATTGAACTCCTTATATCGTAAGTAAAATTTAGCCGAAGATAACATGGATATGGAAATACCTGTGGTACGCCCCATGGAACAGACTAGTGCGAGCCACCGGTGTTACGCGCTGGCGTGAACGTGTTAAGGCTAGAAAACATGTTTGTGAAAATTCATGAGATTTGATGATAGTGAATTGCCGATATTCGATGTATTATATTAGGATTCAATACCGTATTTTCTATATAACTTACAATTCTTATCACTTACGATTAGTTTTTAAGCAATATTTGATGTTACAATCCGATTTTTTAATAATTATGCCTTCACCGTCTCCCGCTACTTTCGTGAACTCTCACAAGACCTGGCTAACTTCACCCTCAGCGTGTAGCTCGGCCTTAAAGGATACGGCCCCGAAGCCTCCTTGAAGTGGAAGGACCTTGAAGAGGTTTGGCCAGCTCGCCACTCTCTCACCTTCAGCAGTGAAAGTCCTCTCCTCTTCCTTCTATCTATCCTATATTATATTATATATAATATAATATATACGTAGAATAAAACAGACGATAAAACAGTTTCTTCTCACTCGATAACGATCAAAATAACGTTCCCGGGTTTCGGCACCACTTATTTCTACCGAGAAAAATATATTAAAAAGGGAAACAGAGAGGCGAAATAAAACCCACACTTACTTGATAACATATGATTTATTATCACTTATACATTAAAAAGGATTCATAAATTCAGGTGTTTTTACATTTACATCAAAGGTGATTAAAGTTAATATTAACACTCTTCCCATCTTAACTTATATATATATATATATATATATATAATATATATATATATATATATATATATATGTGTTAGCCTGAGTGGTGTGCCGGTGCTCAATAAAATTCTTTGGTAAGATGTTTTTATAATATATTGTACCCGGCTATAGATAGATGATTTATGGAAAATGTAACCAACATACTGCAAAATGTAACCAATTATGTTTAGTTGCAGTGAAAAGGATCCTATGTGTATTCATGGACGGAGGATCGAAACGTCAAAATAAAGAAAATTAAGAAGGAGTATTGGTTTAATGGCCCAAAACCCGAATTATTTAAAACAAAATTATAATATAAAAAAAGGGTCGATGAATTAATTTCTTGTATATATATATATATATATATATATATATATATATATATATATATATATATAAATTGTTGGGAAGAGGGGCGACTAGCTCGCAGCCTCAATCCGGTCGTTGTAATGAGAGTTTCCCGTCGAATTGTTTAATTTAGTTGAGGGTATATAAATAAATTAATTATAGAGAAAACATAAACAAAACTTATATTAATTAGAAATAGTCCAAAACGCAAACGACTCTATCGGTACCACTATCCCACACTATGTCTAGCGGTCACTTGACAGCTGATCGTTGTTGTTGTTTATTCGTTTAACGTCACTTTTATGCTACTATGGCTAATCGGACGATGCTACAGTGGGAGTCCTAAATTTTGCCTATCCAGGTTTTATTAGGATAGGGATCTTTAGCGAGTACCTGACATCGCACAGGCTCGGGACCACCTTTTAACGTCCCCTCCGAAGGACGGCGTAACTAAGGATTTTTTACTCCCATTAAAAAATCCTAGGACCACCTGCGGGTTTGAACCCGTGACCTTTGGCATGGGAGGTTGTTACGCTAGCCACCCAGCTACAAGTGATCCCGTTTTGTATTCGTTATTTGGGTTCTACGCATCTTGAAACGTAACCCTCAAATTTTGAGAGGGATATTTTTTTTTTGGTCGATTATTGAAAATAATAAACCAAAGTACTATCTGCAATATTATTAAATATTTCAGAGCATGGAGAACAAGGAAAATGGTATATTTCGGTTTAATTTCAACAACTGAATGTCGCGCTTGCTCATTCTTGACCCATATAAACATACAAAATAAATATTGTGGAAAATTAAAATATAACTGTTTCAATTCTTGACACACACATATATAAGTATTTATTAAAGTTTCTCTTAATTTAATTAATCATTAATTAGCTGATCGTTGTAGCTCTGTATCCCATGTTCGTAGACAATTTTAGTGTTAAAAACTACCACAGAAGAATCTTGTAGATAAACACGATTTGAAGCAGACCGAATTACCCGAATGATGATTGAGTTATTTCACAGGTGTCTCAAATAACAGTAATATTCTACAAATTGATTACGTGGAGGATGTACAACGGCCGGAACTTGGATAAAATGCTTAATATTACTTATCGAAGGAAGGATCAATTTGAAGATCCTTTATCCTTTGTGCAGGTGTCGCGTATCCTTCCTTTTTCATAATACAATAATAACGCCATACGGTCTCGAGGACGGCAGGATGTCTTTATTAAAGGTTTCTAAAATTGCATTCACACCATTCCGTATTTTGTCCAACTTAAAGCGTCCATTTCATTTAATAAGATGAAAGCCACTAAACTCATTATCAAATTTATAACTTCAATTTCCTTATTATTCTCCCTATCCCAGGCCTACCCAGCCTCAGTAAAGTGGATAGATACTCTAAATCTGGGACGTAATCACCTTCACGCATGTTAAACCTAAACAAAACATTACCAACCCAAGAGCCTTCATAGGCTGTAAATATATATGTTTTCTTTCACTTACCTATATATGAAATATATATAGTAAGGGAAAGAAAAGAAGGGAAATGCAAATTTTTTTGGAAATCGTGAAAATTTTAGGATTCCATATTTCATCCGAAGTACACGTTTTAGGTTCCCCTGAGTCCAAATGATAAAGTCCCGAAACAAGGTATGTGTGTGGTAAGTCTTGCTCGAAACTGAAATTTCATATTAGAACAAATATACGCCCGGGATGTTACTGCAACTTTTTCATCAAAATCAGCTAATCAGAAGAGCTGATTTATACTTTGCCTTTAGCACCTTTTTACGTTTTTCTCAAAAATGGCTCTAACGATTTGGATTAAACTTGCTATGTCGATGTAGACATTAATGGGCTTTATTGTCATGTAGGTTTCATTCTGATTGAAGTAGTCTGACAAGGTTTAAATGCCAATATTTTAAATTTTCTTCCTCCAAAGTACCTTTAATTTTGTAGATTCTATAAAAATAACCATATAAACTTGTTACCATTGATAAAAAACAGGTAAATGTATATGTTGAACGAATTCTATATCAAACTGAAGGAGAAAACTGCAAAAATATTTTTTAATGCAATTTTTTGGTTTTGAACTTAAGAACAGTAATATACATGTATAATATATCGTAGGAAAGCTAAAGATTTTAGAAAAAATATTATCTTATACACAAGTTTGTAATAGTTAATAAAGCATGATGAAAAGCCGATAAAACTAACTAATTATTTTAGATGATAATATAATAGATTGCTTTTTGACAAACATAAGTTTTTATATAAATTCAATTTATATTATAATAATTAATTTCTTTTTTAGTTTCACCCATTTTAATCTCTAACTGTATTTGAAAATTCTTTAATCGATTTTAACAACGAAGATAAGTGAATGTCGTGTGTTGCCCGCACCAGATTTTTGATATTGCTATTGATCTAGGACGTACGCAACGGTGCCAAGGCTATGTACATCACCGCGTTTTCGAAACCCGCTGGGAACAAAAGGTTCTGAGGATCAGCCTCTTCAACCTCGATAACCTTTATCGATAGTAAGGGATAATCGAGGAGTGAGCAATCGATAAGTGATCTTCATAAGTTCTCTCTATAGCTCTTATAGGGCTCCTGGAACACCGCGATAGTTCACTTCTGATAAAACTCTCACGATAGTAGCAGAAGGGGGAGGTGGTGTAACTATTTTTATAATTTATATTTATAAAAAATCTTTTATTTGTTTTTTTAAATTAGTTATTGAGATTTACAACTGTATTAGTTAATATATTAAATAAATTCGCTGTCAGATAAAATACATGAAAAATACTTTAAGAGAAACTGCCCATTGGCATCACTCCACTAGGTAATCTAAATTGGAAGGTTTCGAGGCCATCTTCTTTTCAGATGTTTCAGAGGATTGTCAGGAATAGAAGAGGAAGCAATGATTGAAATTAGTGGGTTGGGTTAGAGTGGGAGTGGATTTGGTCATGGAAGGATTGATACCTGATTCGGGTAAAATCAGCAACATATGGGATGTTAAGGCCTTTATGGATGAGTTTATTCGTGACAAAAAAGGAGCATTGATGATTTTTTGAAGGATTTCGGATTGTAAAGATTGAATACGGGAAGCATTTGATGTTTTAATAAACCCCTAAGTTCAACTCCGTGAGTCTAGATAGGCCTTATGATAGTCATGTAGATGAGCCTTTTGTAGTTAAGTGGAAGGTTTGAGCGTCTGTCCAGTAAGTGTTAAAGTAAGCGAAAGCGACGGGCAGTTTCTTGTCGTTTCAGTCTTGTTTGCAGATTCCATGTTAAACGTTTGTCAACTAGAATATTATTAATGGAAACAGTAGGGCATGATGTCACGGATAAAATATTTGGTGTGCGCGAAACACGAATTTCATTTACATCCGTTGTTATAATGAATTTAAGAAATTTTTAATACATTAAGAGATGAAAATAAATTCTTAAAGAATTGTATGTTGGAGAAAGATATATTTAAAAAAAGAAAATGTTTACTAAAAGTTGTCAAAACCACTTTGCAAGTCATCATACACGTTTCTCAATCTGATCTATGGACACCAAGCAGAAAAAAAAACCAAAAAAAAAAAAAAACCTGTACCTCTGCAACCCATGAAGGGTCTTGGGTTCAGAACATATATCATATATAACAACATAAGATCACACTCAGCCGCCAGATTTTTGGATACCCACTTTCAGGAGGAGGGAGCCCGTGGCTGAGTGGCCTCCTATGCCAAAGGTTGTGGGTTCGAATCCCAGCCCTGGGGGGACTTTTTCAAGCATTTTATAAATGGGGATTCACTTCCAGTCTCTCCCCCGCGTATGTGAGACCCGACAGCCAAATGGTGGCCACTCACATAATTAGGCGTAAGGAGTGATAACCCTACCCTATAAATTACACCGAGAAACGTGAGTGTGATCTTCGAAGAAATTACATTGCGAGACAAAGGGCCTACACGGCCTGTCGCGCCACTGGAAGAAGAAGAACTTTCAGGAGGATCTTCATACCCTAGGGTTGCCCCCTCTCCCCTCCGCGGCTAAATTAACAGAATAAATAATATTCTGCCACAGCCGGGATTCGAACCTAGAACCCGCAGAAAAGTAAACTAGTGCTCTATTCACTAGACCACACCGTTTATTTATTTGTACAAAAAACTGAAATAAATACGGGTATAGACTTAATATTTTTTTACAATTACTAATTAAATAAGACACTATTTTCAGATGTAAGAGTATGGAATTTGAATAACTTTAAGAATACCTGTATTATTGTATTAAAAATTCTGCAAAAAGTATAGACTCCTTTCTCAGAACAAAAATGTTTAAAGTTACTTTTTTTTCCTGCAAGTATATTATAATGATTTTTGCTGAAGTTTTAATACAATATTTGTGGTGTCCCTGCTTTTAAATAGGCAGCTGATATGTGTTCTGGCTTCAGATCGCTATGGACTGTTCCGGACTCCTCACCCTACATTACGGGAAGCACCACACCTCCGTCGTAGAGGAAGTGAGGCGGTGGTTCGAAGGAGAGACCCAAGCTGATGTCAGTCTTCTCTGCGCTGGCGGCAAGCTAGCCGCGCACAGGTCAGTCATTTTTATTTTTTATTATATACATATATATAGTATTTAATATTACTGCAATGATATCGGATTCACCGTCGCGCAGGGCCCTTGAGATGTCGGACGGTATGCCGTGCTGGCTTAAAACTGTACGGTGGTAAGGACATAACTCGAAAATATGGAGGATAATTTGTAATTTGTAATAATTTTGTGAGAATATTACCACAATTTGTGTACTTTCCAGGTGTCATGATTGGTAAAGATAACTTGGGATTTCACCAGAACCGAAATAAACTGTTATGCTACCTGTGCCTCTTACCAAATAAGCATTTTACTAAATTTTACCATTTTCTCAAAAAGGCACAAACCATTTTTATTAAATTTATTACATCGTTGTAAAATAAAATAGGCTTTAATATGATATAGATTCAATCCCTCTACAATCTCATCTATAAATAGTTTAGTTGAATAAATGGAAATGAAGAAAAAAGAGCCAGGTTCAGGAATTAACTTCAATCCATGAAATATTGAATAACTAAAATTTAATGTTGAACCTGGCAGATGATCCTAGAATTTTATAAGGGGGTACCAAATCCTTCACTAAGCCTTCCTTCAGAGGGAACATAAAATTTTGGTCCAGAGTCTCTGCTAAGTCAGATTCCTGTTAAAAATTCCCATCATAATAAAACCTGGATAAGCAAAATGTAGAACTTTCACTCTAATTACGTCTGATAGTGACAATAGCATAAAATTATGAGAAATGAATACTTCTTCTTCTTTGGCTTCTCCCTATAGTGCCGTGTCAGCGTAGGGGAGCATTTAAGCACTGGATCTAATCCTCTCTATCCCCAGCGAGGTTCCTTGCCTGGCGAAGATCCTTTCCTCTTCCTCTGCAAAGTTTGTCGACGTACTCCTGGTAGGACATCCTTGGTCGACCCCGAGGCCTTCTCCCATCTGGAATGTAATCCATGGTTTTTAGGGGGTCTCTGTGTTTCTCTATCTTAATGACGTGGCCGAACCACTTCAACTGACGGGTTTGCAGAGTTTCCTTTAATGGCGCAACCTCCAGTTCCCTTCTTCTTCTTCTCCGGGGTTCTGCAATGATATCACATCCCGGTCCTCAGCACTCCGTCTCTCCAATATTCTCGATCATTACAGTCGTCCTCAGTCAGACCTCTGGCTGCCATATCCTCCATTACCTCTTCTAACCATCTTTTCCGAGGTCTTCCACGTTTTCTCCTCTTGGGTGGGCAGTATTCAATTAATCGAAGAGGCCAACGTGCTTCATCCATTCTCATAACGTGCCCATACCACATCAGCCTTCTTCTACTAATTTCTTCGAGAATGGTGAGCTCGGCCCCCACTCTTTCCCTTATTTGGTTATTGGGGATTTTCTCTAACCGAGACACGGCACAACTTCTTCTCCAAAAATCCATCTCCATGGATAATAATTTTTTTTGCTGGGATTTCTTCACCGTCCAAGACTCACATCCATATAGCGTAGTTGCAACCAAAAAGGAGTGGAATATCTTTTTTTTCGTTTGGAGTGAAACCTTCTTATTCCATAACACTCCATTTAGTATCCCGATAATCCTTTTTCCGTTAACAATCTTATTAGATATGTCCCTATCTATTGATGCGTTCTTATCTATAGTAACGCCTAGATATTTGAAGGCATCAGTTTGTGGAATCGTCCAGCCTTCCAAACAGAGAGCAGGGACAGATGAGAGAACAGGCATATATTCAGTTTTTTCCTTATTTATTTCCAGACCCCATTGAGCATATACTTCTACGAGCTTCCTCAACATATATTCCATATCAAATTCATCCGATGATATGACAACCTGGTCGTCCGCGAATTGTAAGGTGAATAGAACGTCATTACCGACCTCTATTCCCATACCCCGGCAACTTTTTTTCCATGATTTTAAGACCTGTTCTATATAGATGTTAAAAAGTATTGGCGATAGGCAACATCCTTGTTTCAAGCCCTTTGAGATTGGAAAAGGCTCTGAGAATTCCGTTCCAATCTTCACTCTCGATTTGGCTCCCATATACAAACTTTTTATAGCTTTTATCAGGCCTTTACTTATCTTTGCCAAATCTAACGACTCCCAAAGTTTCTTCAGAGGAACACTGTCATATGCTTTCTGGAGATCAATGAATGTGAGGTGAGTTTCTAGGTCGTATTCTGCTCTTTTCTGCACAAGTTGGATCAGGGTGAAAATATGATCGCAGCATGATCTACCTCGTCTGAACCCTGCCTGTTCCTCTGTCATCTGATCAAAGAACTCTTTCTCCAGCCTTTCCTTCAGGATTCGGCCATATAGCCTGCCCACACTGCTTGTTACCGTGATCCCTCTGTAATTTATACACAGGTTTTTCTTTCCTTTTTTGTAGATAGGTATAATATCTCCTATTAACCAATCTTTTGGCACTTTACCTTTCTTCATACAGGATGTGTATACCTTGGCAAGATTACCCTTGAGTTCCATTGGTCCAGCTTTTACTAATTCAATCGGCAGGTCTCCGGGACCAGGAGATCTACAATTTTTCATCCCCTTTAAGGCCCTTTCTACTTCCTCTAGAGTGACATCCTCAACTTCGTACTCACTCTGGTCGTTTTCTTGGCCATCGAGCTTATAGAGTGACCTCTCTTCTTGCAGTAATTCAGCAAAATAATCTCTCCATTTTTCAGTAGATATTAAGCGGGAGCTATTTTTGTGTCGGGATTGAGTCTTAATAGATTTCAACCTTTTCCAGGCTTCCTTCACTTTTTGGCCTTGAATGCAGCGGTCAATCATTTCACAGTTGTGATCCCAAAACTTGTCTACTGCCTCTCTTCTCTTCTTTTTTACGTCCATTTTAGCTTTTCTATAATTATTTAGAGAGATGTAGTCATTTGTAGAAAGCCATTTCTGGTATGCACATTTCTTTTTCTCAACTGCACAAGCTACCTCTTCATTCCACCAATATTTATTTGCCGATCTCTGTTCTTTCCTAGTTCCTAACGCCTCTTGGGCCGCTTCGTGACAAATTTCCTTTAAATCCTCATAGTTCAGATCTCCTTTTTCTGATTTATTTATTATTTTCCCTTGAAGTCTTCTTTTATAAAGACCACCTACGGACTCATGCTGAAGCCCCTCTATTTGGTACTCAATCTTTTTAGCCTTAGTCACATCGCAAGGTTGTTTTCTTTTTGGCGTACTAGGAAATTTAAATAATATTTTGGCCTTTACCAGAAAATGATCCGATCCGCACTCTGCACCCCTCATTACTCGCACATCCTGCGGAATCACTCGAGAGTTTCTTCTCATAAGAACATAGTCGATAATTGATTTCAGTTTCCTTTTTGGTTGCTGCCACGTATACTTATGCGTATCCTTGTGCTGGTAGAAACCATTAAGTATTGTCACATTTTGCTCTTCACATAACTCTATAAGTCGCTTACCATTTTCATTAACCGAATCTTCCCCATATCTTCCAACTACCGTGCTCCTGAGTCTATTTCCTGTTCTGCTGTTCAGGTCACCCATACATATCGTTATTTTCCTTGATGGAATAGATTCTAGAATCTGGTTCAGTTTATCAAAGAAAATATCTTTTTCAATATTTCTTGCACTTTCTGTAGGTGCATATACGCCAACAATAATTACTTCCTCACCAAACAGATTCATTTCTACGGTGATTATCCTTTCATTTATGCATTCATAATTTAATATCTGGTTTTTAAGTCTTTTGTGTACCAAAATAGACACTCCAGCGCAAGCTCTCTTATCCTTGCCGACGCCGCTATAGTAATGGACGAAACTTCCTAAGGTCTCTTCTCCTTTTCCCTTTTTCTTTGTCTCGGTTAGTACCGCAATTTCTATATTAAGCCTCTCCATATTCTGCTGCACCTCCGTTTCTTTTGTCCGGAGTCCTTGAACATTCTAAGTTCCAATTTGTTTAGTCCGTTTCCGAAGCCTTTGTCTTATCCGATTAAATCCATCCGGCTTTTTTCTGTTGCTGAGTCTGAAAGCGATTTGTTTTTTTTTTTCAAGGAAATGGGGTGCTGGCCCGAATCCTAAACCCCCAACCTGGAGGACCAGGGTTTTGATTTCGGGGTAACCTTCCCCTAGACAGATTGCCTTAACCCAGCTAGGAGCTCTGTCTGCCCCACCGCCTGTGTTAGCATGACCCAAGGAGTACCACGAGGAGGTACAGGTCGGAATTTAACTCCTCCAGTTCCCGGCGTATCCATTCATTCCTGACACGATCTCTTCTTGTCTTTCCTGCTGTTCTTCGCAGAAACTTCATTTCAGCAGCTGTGTTTCTGCTCTCCTGCCGGTCCGTCAATATCCAGCTTTCAGCTCCATACAAGAGTATGGGCAAATATACTGATTTAAAGATATGGAGCTTAACACCTCTACTCACCTCTCGCTTCCCTATTACAGTGTTGCAGATCTGATAGTAGACTGCATTTGCCTTCCTAATTCTGTTTGATATCTCTGAGTCTACTTTTCCAGATCTTTCTATTACTGTGCCGAGGTAGGTGTATTCCGAAACCACTTCCATTTCCTCTCCGTATATATATGGAAATCTTCCTCTTGCCTTCCCACTTGTAGTATCTTCCTTTTACTGGTATATATTTAAATTCCTTTTCGGCTGAGCTCTTCTTGCCATTCAGTCACCGCTTGCTGCAATTTATCAACCGTGTCCGCCACAAGAACAATGTCATCCGCGTAGAGGAGAAGTTGAATCACCACTGGGCGAAGGTTTCTACGGCCCAGGAAGGTCCTCTCCGTTCTTCGTTTGCATATGGTGGCCACTCCATCCATGTAGAGCAAGAATAGCCTGTGGACCCCTTGGACATCTTCTGCGGAACACAAGTTGGGAACCACAGTGTTAGAGAATCCTGGAACCTCACTACCAAGCGTAAAGTCGAGTCATAAAGTCCGAGTATTAAAATTTGATATTTCAGGAACACTGTAGGAGGAGAAAGTCTTTATTCCAAAAGATCTTTTATCAACAAAAAAATATTACTCAATGTTTCGGGATATTCGATCCATATCCTACAATATCAACACATCACTTAATATTCATTAGAAAAAACATATTTAGTGATGTGTTGATATTGTTTTTAAGATTCTGAGGATGGGTGAAATACCTCGAAACGTTGAGTAATGTTTTTTTCTAGTCAATAAAAGGTCTTATAGAAGAAATATAAAAATCAGCCCAATTATTTTCTAACTCAGTTTTAATAGTTATATTCTTTATCTGGATGCTATAGGATGATAACTAGTTTAATATAAAAGGATGTTTTTTTTTATTACAGGCTCGTTCTCGCCTCTGCAAGCCCACTCATCAAAAGGTTGCTGGAATCGGTGACAGAACCTCTGGTCACAATTCAACTTCCAGATGTAAAAGCGTCGCACATGAGGAATATGCTGGACTTTCTATACACAGGGCAAACATGTGTACAGGTATGTTCATGTTAATGGTAACTATATTTTTATTAACATTCTTACTATTGTTTTTATCAGTTCATTTGAATCAACTAGTGCTTAACGGTTTGGTCCGAAGAGGTAGAAATAATATTTTTGTAATAATTTTAAGTGAGTTTTTTTTTTTTTTTTTTTTTTTTTTTTTTTTTTTTTTTTTTTTTTTTTTTTTTTTTTTTATACATTAGAATTAACTCTGAAAAGAAAATGAATTCTAGCTAACAAAACAGTCTTCAAATTAACTAAAATATTTGACTTATTGATAAATTATATCAAGTTTAATCTAAGAACTGAATGAATTTTAATAATAAATTCTTTATTTATTCTGGGATTAGTTCCTTAAGAATATATTAGAAGATAATTAAAATAAGAGTCTTAGAGTATAAAAACAAAAAATACAAATTATAAATAAAAATAATTATAATAATGAATTAAAAAGCAACCTCAAATAAAAATATTGAAATTTAATCTAGATAATAAACAAAATAAGAGATATATATTTTTTTTGGGGGGGGAGGAGGGGGAGTAAATAATATGCTAATAATATAACATGTGCAAAAGCAAAATACAATATAAAAAAAAAAAAAAAAAAAAAAAAAAAAACCTGTACCACTACAACCCATGAAGGGTCTTGGGCTCTGTACATATAGAGATTCGTACTGTTTCTAGGCCAACGGCAGTGCAATGAGGTGATTAGGCCTTAATCACGCTCAGCCGCCAGGTTTTTCCCCAATTAATTTGGGTACCCACTTTATAGAGGCCGGGTCTGCTCCAGGAGGGTCTGCATACCCTAGGGTCGCCCCCGACTGAATTAACAGAATAAATAATATTTCTGCCACAGCCGGGATTCGAACCCAGGATCCGGAGCACAGCAAACTAGTGCTCTATCCACTAGACCACGCCGCTCCCTACTACAAAATACAATATAACATAAAATAAATAGAATAAAAGGAATGAAGGATATTAGTCATATGGCAATTAGGATAATTGTAAAAGGGTTTGGGATTGAGGAGTACAATAGAGCTAATCATAAAAATGTTAATAATTTCGAAGTCGTTGGTATCTGTCAAAAAATGAAGCAATAGATATTTAAATTGATCACATAAATTTAGACTGAGGTTTTCAAAAAAATAAAATAAAATGTAAGGAGATAAAACATATAGGAAACTAAAACGTAAATAGTAAAGTATAACAAAAAGATTGTAGATAAAAATTTAAATATTCCAAAATAACAAAACATCATTAATACCTTTTAAAAAACAAAACAAAATAAGTCTTCTTTAAGGAAATAAAATAAATGTTTGACAATAAGTCTGTAACTTGACAACAAACCTCAGGCAAAGATATCTAAGTAGGCCTGTTCTATTAATTATTACCGCTGGACACCTGACCCGACCACCACAGAACCACATATATTTTTTTTCACACTTTTTTCTGCCTGGCGAGCATATAGTTTATATAGGCGAGCATTTCTATATTTTTAGATATAGAAAAAAAACCTATACTTCTACAACACTTGAATCTAGTACATAAAGAGGTTTGTATTTTTTCTAGGCGAACAGCTATGCAATGAGGGGATTAGGCCAAGATAACACTCATCCACCAGGTTTTTCTCCATGTTCGGGGACCTAATTTATAGAGGATGGGTCTGCCCCAGGAGGGTCTCCATACCCTAGGGTTGCCCCCTGATTGAAATAACAGAATAAATAATATTGTGCCATAACTAGCATTCAAACCGAGGACCTGGAGAACAGTAACTTGTGCTCTATCCTCTAGACCACTAGATATTGTTATTATTATTTTTTTAATGTGGTAAATTTCAAAATTTTGTGTGTCAGCTTTGCTTCAGTGGTAGATATACTAAAATTGGAATGATATAGAGAAGATTAGCATGGTCTTAAAGTAATAGTCACCTTAAAGTACTCTCTTTGGGCTAACAGATAGCAGCACTAACTCAAAGTCTGAAAATAATGGACTTATCATGTACTCTTCATATTTAAGATATAAGATAGAAATGATTCTTTATATGGATTGTAATAAGCATACTGAAACATATTTTGTTTTTACAGCCATCAGAAGTGTCGGAAGTGATCGAGCTGTTCGAACTGCTCGAGATCAAGTCAGAACTGTGGGAGGACAAGGCTAGAAGTAGAAAGGACTCCTCTGGTAGCCGAGATAGCAGCGGGCGGGAGGAGGTACGAAGGAGGAGGAGCTCATCGACTCCTGTCAACCTCTCCATCAATGCCGCCTCTCCAGAACCTCAAGCCCAGGTCAAGTCAGAGCCTCAGCACGACTCTGAGCCACAGGTGACTTTTTATATCAGCTGTTGTATATTTTTATCTTAATTTTCTGCCTTTTAAATTATTATTTGGCTTTTTTAGACTAAACAGGAAGTTACATTATATATAAGAGTTATACTTTATTCATTAAGTAATGCCACCCTACTTGATTGGGTTGCCTTAACACAGCATGCTTATTGTCCGCAATAATTTTTTTTTTTTGCTAATAATTAAGTAGCATAAAATGATAACAACGTTAAAAACCGAAAACTCAGGCATCTAAAATAGCATTTATAAAATTATATTATAATTAAAATCAACAAAAGTTATAAAATATAAATAAATAACTTTCATAGGGGTTATTTGTGATGCAGTGTCTATCATAAAAGCTTTCTATGCCCAAGGTTGCGTTTTTTTAAAATGGAATAAATAAATCTATACCATCTTTTGGAGGGAACATAAAATGGTGGTCCTGAGCCTGTGGGATGTCAGGTATTTGTGAAAGACCTCTATCCTAACTAAACCTTTATAGGAAAAATTTAGGACTCCTACTGTAACATCGTCCGATAAGCCAAAGTAGCTTAAAATTTAGGACCCCTAGTGTAACATCTTTTTTTTCTTTCTTTTTTCACTCCTACCTTGCCTTTGAAGGCTATATGGGGTCTCTTGGGTCAGGGGTTAAAGGCAGGGGGATTAATTTCTGGTCATCTGTCGTCAGTTGTCAACATGGGCTAACCCTCCTAATATTAATTTACATTTTATACTCCTGATATGGCTTTTATTGTTTTTAGCAACTTTTTTTTTCATTCCATTTTCTTATATTGTTTCTTTTTGTAACCAAGTTTTAGCTTGAAAAATCTTCTAAATAGAGATTTTTTTTTTTCTTAATTTGCTAGTAATGAGATTGATACAATTTTCCAGAAAAAAATTGGCCAGTACTAGCTCTAATGAACGTATACATGTGGTTAGAAATACTGATTAACATAAACTATATTTTTAAAACTTTAACCTGAAGGATTCATGTTTAAACCAATTATATTTATAGAACAATACATTTTAATTAATAGTTCCTTCACATGTTAGTTTTACTATTGAATCTTTACTCTAATATTTATATGTGGTTTTTTTTACTGTTACAGCTTGTTGAAAATCTTAGTAAGTCATCTTCGAATGTAAATAGCTATTCACCGGGAGGTGAGACGACCGGCAGTGAAGAAGAAAGAGAAAAAGTTGTAGGAACACGAGTTCTCCCGATAGCGTACCAACCATATTTACATTACAAACGAAAATCAAGATACATGGAAGATTATAGGTGAGTCAGGCTTTTATGTCATAATTATATCTTTATTTTTTATGATTTAGAATGGTTTAGAAGATGATTTCATTCTGGGACATAAATACATAAATGTTACAAATAAAGATAGCACATCTGCCCAGAATACATTAAATAGATTGAATTATTTACATATTTATACCTTCATCTATTAAATAAATATTTATCTAGGACTGGGATTGGAACTCAAATCGTTTGGCTCGTGGACTAGCATGCTAGAACCCCCCTCATGTATATTTTAGTCAACACAAAATGAAATATGCGCTAGTAAAGTCGTGGGTTACAGCTTGTTATTTAAATTATTAATCCACTGATTCTTGATTTTTATTGGATTTTATGAACTTTTTTTATTGGTAAATATTAATAATAATTTCTTTATTTATTCTGGGACGTCCCGTTAGACTAATACAAAATAAAATATATTTGGGATTTGTTGCCTTAGAGTAAGAATAGTAATATAAAAAACAACAGTGAAAAATAATAAGTAAATAAAAAATAAGATAAATCACATGAGAATGAAAAATATTATAAATCAGTATGTAGCCTCAAAACTAATGATTTAGAAAATATTTTTAAAAAATTTAAATGATAATTAAATAAATAATTATGATGTACCAAAAAATGAAATACAATTCTTATTTAATTAAATAACAAAAAAAAAAAAAAAATGAAAAATTACTTAAGTCTTCTATAATTTTTTTCCATTTACATATTTTCATGGAAACTGGATCAGTCAGGATTTTTAGGAAATTTAATGGCTTACCATTAAATTACTTCCTTAGAAGTAATTGAAAAGTTGCGATTTAAATGTCCCGAATATTCCAAGCATAAAAATACTGATTTTCTGGTCCTTTTTTATTCATTATAACTAGATATGTCTACTTTAACGCAATTTATTTTACAAAGGAATCAGCAGTGGTTAGAGTATTGAATAACTTATATTATTTTTTCCAGGTCTAACCTTGAAGAAGACGATACAGTAAAGATGCCTGACTTGGCCCAGCCGTCACCAGAGAACTACGTGGTGACACCACATCGTAAGAGAAGACCAGGTTTCCACAATGCGCCTGCTCAGAACCACCGTTCGTCCCCTTCTCCCCTTCATACGTGGACCGAGGGCACTGGGAGGAGAGCCCATCATCAAGACCACTATCCCCGTCACGGCTGATCTACCCAGAACCGTGGGGTCGGGGAGCCTGGGCACAGCCACCGCCACTGATAAGGAAGGAGGAACCGCCAAACATACCCCATGGTTTGTATTACCATCTATTATGATAAATATTTTAATATTCCTAATAACCTTATTAATATCAATTAGTTAACTGAAATGCAGAAACAATGGGTCTCAGAATTTCCATGAAAAGGACCAAAATAATGACTAATATAAAAAAATCCACCAAAACATTTCAAAGTAGGTGAACAAAAAATCCAAATTAATAAGGATCAGAATTTCAGGGGCATTGATAGTTCTTATCTCTTCAATTTATTGTTTTTTGGTTAGTCTGGGATATCCTAAGTAGATTTTTAGTAGTTGTCTGCTTTTCTGTAAAGTGAGGTGAGGCAGGTGTTGATTTTAATCATTCGTTAGTAAAACGACTTTTTTAGTCAGATTCAATGCTAGTTTACCTCTCCAAGAAATACTTTTCAGAAAAAATAAAAAATTAGTTGCCTTGGTGAATCTGACTAAACTGTAGGGCTGTAATCAGTTCACACAACTTGGGATCAGTGATACGGTCGCTGACAAAGTGGTAAAACCGTATCCTGGCAATCTCTGGACAACTACATATCACTGTGTGACCAGGCACTCACAGAACCCGGACTTCATTCAGCGGGGATAGCGTATTAAGATTACTTTTGCATTCCTCTACTAATTTGAACCGAGTCATGTAATTACCCAGAGCTCTGATAGCAGCTTGACTATCGGCATGGATAATTATCTGTCTGTCTCACATCCCTTCTGAAATTAGGGTTTGAGCACAGATATTTATTGCCATTACTTCAGCCTGAAAGACTGACGTATGTTTATCTAGAGAGATGGACATCCCTTCCTTGGGTTTATCCATTCTCCATATTCCAGTCCCTGAGCCTAACTCTTTCAGGGATCCGTCTGTATAGCAATTGACTCCATTACACGGTCTGTGCGAGCCAGTCCTATTAATCCCTTCACAATCAAGTGTGTCCGTATATTTCTTTACCTGAAGATCGGGATGCATGGTTAGCACCAAATCTCAACAATCCATCTAAACAAGTTACCATGACCCGGAATACCAGGGAGTTAGATCTTGTTCCTAACTATCTATTGTTTCTGTGTAGGATTAGACATTAAAAAAACAGAGGTACATCTACAGACCATTTTGTAACACTTGTTTATTTGAACTATTAATTACTTCCAGTTAAATATAAAATAATGCATAGAAACATACAATGTCTTAAAAAAAAACTACATTTTTTTGTAGTTGTATATCTAGAAATTATTAAACGTGTTATCATTTAACAGAGTTAAATGAACGAATGAGGAAAGCATCCAAAAGTGGGTGATGCACTGGAGTAGTAACATCTGACAGACATACAGATATGACATTAGACAGCTGACTAACAATTAAACAATAAGAATTCTACTTCCAGGGTAATATAATTATTTATTAGAAGATAAATATTTTGTTTTTATATAAATAAATTTATATATATTATATAATATATCCAAGTACGTAAAAAATATATATATATATATAACTATTTTGAAATTTTAAAATATTATGTCAGGCAGGCTAACAATCTGATTAAAACCCAAATCGCAATTACTGCTCCAATCTGGATGTTTGTTTACAAACATGGCGTCCATTTTGGATGCTAGATGACAAAGAAAAGCAGGTAGAAAAAAAGGATTCGTCAGGTTGGGACTATTATGATAAGAGGAACAAATGAAGATCAAGAAAGATTTTTAGCTCTGCAATATTTTTTATTTATTTTTTTTAAGTTCTAGTTATAATTAAAAATTAAATATAGTAGGAAGAAATTATCGAGAGGCATTCGATTCAGAATATTTTAATTTTGCTGATGTTTTGGCTCACATATTTGTGCCGAAACGTTAGCAAAATTAAAATATTCTAAAATACTGACTCCTGATTATTTCTACCTACGTTAATTTAACAGTCGACTATACATCCTCAATGAAATTAAATATAAATAAATAGTGCTTGATTGTCAGACACCCAACCAGAGTCTATTAATTTAGTGAAATTGAATTTTAATTAATTTTATTATTAAGGGGAATTTAATAAAAATAAGAATATTAAAATTTTGTTTTTTTTCTTTTTAAAGGTGGAGGAAGCGAAGGAGAAGAAAGCAACAAAGCGCCAACGAGAGAATACCGCTGTGAGTATTGCGGTAAACAGTTCGGGATGTCCTGGAACCTGAAGACCCACCTGCGAGTCCACACTGGAGAGAAGCCGTTTGCCTGCCGCCTCTGTGTGGCCATGTTCAAGCAGAAGGCTCACCTCCTCAAGCACCTCTGCTCCGTCCACAGGAACGTCATATCTGTCGGTGGTGGCGGGGAGAGTGGCGACTCGGGGCATTTCAACTGCTGCTTCTGCCAGCTCACGTTTGAGTCCCTTCAGGAGCTCATACGCCATCTGTCGGGCCCGCACAACAACCTCCTCCTCAGCAAGAACCTTCCCGAAGGTCTCTGAGACAGGCTAGAAGGAGACTCTGTCCAGAAATACTCAGCGTACTTAATAGTCATTGTCGGAGTAATAGAGAGTCTCGTTCGAGTCTTGGGTGTTCTCAAAATTGAAAAAAAATGTTTAAAAATCATTTTTTAAATTTTAACCTTTTCGCGGCAATAAGTAGGAAGGATGAAAACTTTTCCATGCCCTGTGTCGGAATATATTTCATCTCTTATCAGAAGAACTGTAGAGTTTTTTATTTGTTGCAGAATAATCTTTTAATATATTATATTTAACCTAAAGCCAACCTTGGAGTAGGGATACCCAGCCTCTAAAAAATTGCTGCCCGAAAAAACCCTTATTAGTTCATTAGTAAAGGTTTAGATTTTTCTTTTTTTACAGATTTTATATGCGCTTTAAGTACCTTTCTGATTTACAGATTGATAAATATATTAATAGCCAAGAAAAAAGATTGGGGCATATCAATACCCACCTTTTCCTTTTATCCGAAATTTAAAAATAACGAAAATTATATTGATATATTAATCATACAACTTAATCTAAAATGTGAAACATTTTTGTAATGGAGTAGCTAAAAACATTTTTGTACTTTTACTGGAGATGTGAAGAAGTGTTAACAGGTAAAAATATGAATTGTAAAAATTAGATATGATATAGGATTCATTCTTATTGACAAAAAGTTTTGAGAATATACTGTTTATTAACTTATTATTGATCATAAAGTAACTGACGGATTCGATGATATACAACATTCTGCATGTACGTTTACAATTTTTATTTTTAAAAAATATTTACTATTACAGAAAATAATAAACCTAATTGAAAAGGAATATTAAACATTTATTCTGCAAATAAAAGTATATGTAAAGGAGCAGTTGCTAGATTAGTTTTCAGTTTGTTTTCACCCAACATATAATCCATTATTCATGTAAAGACCATAAATAAGCAAAACAATTATAATATAAAACTGATTAAAATTAATATCATATTTTATATATATTTTTATATTTATATTTAGATTATATTTATATATTTTGAAAGTAAAATTGATCACTGAGCATTAACGTAAAGAACCAACCGACTCCTGACTCTTATATGAAGTCATATTCCGTATCTAGGGCATGGTCGCATCTCGACTCAAATACTACTTCACCGTCAATGAAAGGTTAAAAATGAGAACACCCATATTCATCCTCATACCTCAAAGTATTCGTAAACTGTATGTGATGAAAAAAATTCAATATAAAGTTACCAACATCACGAGTGGATCCACTTTAATTTATAAACAAAAAAATTAGTTTTATTATTTTATTTAGTATTATGGACAATATCGAAAAGGTTTAAAAAATATTTTTAAGATGCCTTTTGATTGCGGAAAAGATAGAAATGTATATTAAAAGAGAATGTGATTGATTGTGTGTGTAAATAGATAGAAATTTAATTGGCGAAGACAATAAACAATGTCTACCTCATAAAGTACTATTTGTATTTCCAAAATTATAATTAGGAGCTATAAATATTTTTTAAGTATTTTTGTATACCAGAAAGTAAATTTGAAAGAAAAATTTTGTGCTCTAATTTGGCCTAATTTAATTAATAAATAATTGGCAATATAAATTTCAGTATTTTTTTAAGAAGCGATGCTTTTGTTTACGAAATTATTACCAGCTTCAGACAAATCATCAGTTCTATTTGTGATATTTAAACAAATAAAACGAAATAGACATTCTTTGCTCCGTGCGAGTTAATTGTCATTTCAGTGAAATGTTTAAAAACGAAATTTGGACTATAATTTCATCATATTGGTGTGTTAGAAAAAAAAATTAGTAGAAGCGAAAGGCAATCCTCAAGAGGGACAGATATTTTCATAATTTTGTAAATACAATAAGTGAAAAATAACATTAGTTTAAATTTTAAAATAAATATATAAAAAAAAAAATGCACAGTACTTTTAAAATACACCGTAGTTAATACTAGAATTGGAAACCACTAATATTTTTTAAATAGCTTAAAGCTCTGCATCACAAATACAACTAATCATGGACCAGTAAAAAGACAATACGTACCACGAAAATAAAATAAAAATGTTATCATATATTTAAAATAAATTCAACCTGTGATATTGCAACTTAGTTTCAATTCATTGTTAGTAAAAGCTAGGCATAATAATTAACGTCTGCGAAAGACAGATCTAAAAAAAAAAACTCGTGTGTGCCTAAAAAATTTTGATTTATAAAACAAATTTTTTAGGCCTGAGTTGGAATGTGTTCTACCTCTCTTCTAAGATTTAAATACGCATTACATTATAAACAATTAAAAAATAATACTTGTTTTCCATTTGATAAGTTGTTTAGTTGATTATTTCTTAGAAAGGATCTCATGTTAAAAAAAAAAAAAGATTTTTGTTTTTTTATGTCATTAAGAGTTTTTTTTTTGTGTTATCTTAGAAAAATAATCACATTTAGAAGAGAGTTAATAGATTTTAGTACAAATGCCTAATGTTTAGAGATGTGTTCATATTTAAAGTGCTAAAACTTAATGAGCTTGTAAATATTATAAATACACATAAGTAATAAATAAGTTATTTTTTTCTGTAAATATTTGTGTAATTAATAAAGAGATTTTTCAGAAAAAACCCCCTTTTTTTTTTTTTAATTTAATAACCTTCCTATTCATATTTTATAACCTTTGAATATGAAACAGCTGATTGTATATACTATTCAATGAAGAACAAGGTGGTTCATGGTAATAGATTATTAAAAAAAATTATGTAAACTACTTATGATGAAACTTATATTATCAGGGATAAAAACTAACAAGATACAAGATAAAGATTCTTGAAATCAAATTTTTATTAATTTTTTTTTTTTGTTATTTAATGAAATTTACAACTGTATTAATAAATACATCAAGTAAATTAGCTGATAATATACATGAAAAGACATGATGAGAATATGCCCATTGGCAACACTACACTAGCTAATCTGAACTAGAAGGTCTCGAGGCCATCTTTTCAGATGCCTCAGAGGATTGTCATGAATGAAAGAGGAAGCAAGGATTGAAACTAGTGAGTTAAAGTGAGTGTGGACTTTGTCATGAAAGGATTGATATCTGGTTCGGGCCAAATTAGCAACATATAGGGAGGGCATTAAGGTCTTGGTGGATGAGTTTGTTGGTGACAAAGTAAGGAGCATTGAGGATTTTTCGAAGGGTTTTGGATTGTAAGGATTGAATACAGGAAGAATTTGATGGTTTAGTACGTCTAGGTAGGCCTTATGATGGTGATATAGATTAGCCTTTTGTAGATAAGTGGAAGGTTGGAGTGTCTGTCCAGTAAGTGTTGAAGTAAACATAAGCAGTGGGCAGTTTCTTGTCGTATCAGTCTTGTGTGTGGATTCCAAGTTAGACGTTTGTCAAGTAGGAGTCTTTAAATAAGCTTAAAATTGAAATAACAATTATATTGCTTTGATGTAAACATTTATTTTAGATTAAATAATATAACAACAGAAATTATTATCTACAACAATCACTTAAATTTATGCCCTTTTCATACTCAGCATTACCTTCCACTTTAAAAACATAAATGTTGGATAACAATTTTTTTTTAAATCTTTAGCTTTCCAATGATATATTATACCTCTCTATTACCAGTGTTATTAGTGGGGAAAAAATTAACTGGAAAAATATTTCTCTGTTTTCTCCTTTAATTATTAATCAAATGCTTTCATATTTCATATTCATTCATTTTTAATCAATCACAACAAGCAGAAATGGTTAGTTATTTCTAATCAACTAAATTACAGGTAAGACATTTTAAAAATTGTTAATGAAAGCCCTGTCAAACTATTTATTCCTCTAAAACTTTTAGAGCCTTTATTGAGAAAATTGTAAAAAGGTGTAAATTGCCTAGTATGAAGTGGCTCTTCTGATTTTTTAATCTTTTATATGAAATTTCACTTTCGTATGAGTTATTATTTGAAGCAAGACTTACCTCATTCACACAGACAAAAACGTTTTTGCAAAATTTGGTCATTTGAACTTAAGGACACTAAAATGTGTATTGCCAGTGAAAACTTGAATTTGATTGCAATGCTTTCTGTTACTATATATTTCATATGTAGCTAAGTTAAAGTAATGTCTGAATCCATGCTGTTAAGAGACAAAAAATGAAATAATAATTAAAGAACTGTACACAGGGACTAGTGAAAAACAATAATAAAAACTAATAAAGTAATCAGTTAATAAACCCAGAGTAAAATATATTAAAATTGCTAAAATAAAGTGATTAGAGCTCATAGAAGTTAGTTGATTGATACTTTAGTTACCACAATTGTGAAAAATAGTAGTAAAATATAAATTTTTCACAATTTAATATTACTATTTTTCATTCTTTGCTGAGTACAGTGACTCTTTTAATAATATAAAAGGTGATAAGTATTTTGTCAACACTTTTAAATAAACAATGTAAATAGAGCTACTTTTAGGAGACTAAAAATGACAAAGAATTTTTTTTTTTAATTCTCCAATGCTCTATGTTTGTGGCTATAATGTTTCGCAAATTACTATATCTATTAAGTAGAAATTGTGATAGAAAACTAAGATTATACAGCTCCAATTATTTATATTGTATCAACTATTTCTTATAATAATAACATTGATCTCATTGAATGTTTTTGTTTACTTATTTAGGTTATAATAGCACACTGAAATATCATTCTGAAAACATCTTCAGAGATTCCGAAACAGTATGCTCAGAAAGATGATGCCGTCGACCTCACTAAAAAAGTTTAAAGCTGAAGAATAACACAAAATTTTGGAACTACCAAGTATCTCAGAATTCATTGGAAACGCCATATAAAATTTCTGGATTTGTTAAAATTCTTACCCAACACACTGTTCAACACATTAACACCTGTTCCAGTCCCATTAAAATAAATATTAAGTTATAAAGTTTTCATTAATACAAAAAATAATTGAGCCCCATCATCACAGTTGTTAAACTCATTGAACTATTATTGATGTAAACATCACTCATATTAATAAAATAAATTGCTCTTAAAATGTATCATAGTTACAGTTCAAGACGATTACACAAATAAATTGTATATAAATCATTTCTTTTGTATTGGGGATAAAAATAAATAAATAAAATAATGTGATTTAAACTATTACTGCTAGGATAAATTCTGTAATATCAACTTTCAAAGAAAACTCACCATTAGAATAATTTAAGTTGTTCTGTTACGTCAATTGGATGAATATTCAAGAGAAATTGTAAAGATAGTAGTCTGCCACCAATTCCCAGTTTTGAAAATCAATTTAAAAAAAAAAATTATACATTTTTCACAGATTCTCATGATTTTACATTTGCTTTTCATTAGATAATATAAATTTTCTGTTTAACCAGATTTTTTTTTTTTTTTTTTAAACATGCTGTGGTGTTCATTACTGAATAAACAAAAGTTTTATTGACTGGTACATTTTCTATTAATACAACTGATAAATTATGAACAATAAAGATGTACAACTGTCTAAAGAAATAATCAAGTAAATGTGATGGAAATATCGTAAATCAAAATGAAATGCATGTAGCAACATTAGCCATTGGTAGCACTCTAAAAATATTCTAAACTAGAAGGTCAGGGTCCATCTTATTTTTTTAAGCCTCACAGGATTATCAGGAATAGAAGAGGAAGCAAGAATTGAAACTTGTGGGTTAGAGTGGGGTTGGGGTTTGTTATGAAAGGAATATCACCTGGATAAGGCCAAGTCAGCAACAGAAGGAACAATTTATTCGTTACAAAGTTAGGAGCATAGACAATTTTATGAAGGATTTTGGATTGTAAGGATTGGATACAGGAAGAATTTGATGGTTTAGTGGAGCCACAAAGCTCTACTTCTTAAGTCGATTTTGTAGTTAAGTGGAAGGTTTGTGCGTTTGTCCAGTAAGTGTTGAAGTAGTCGAAAACGTCAGACACTTACTTGTAATTTAATTTTGTATGAGAAGCCAAAGTAAGATGTTTGTCAAGATGGAGTACCAGGTATCTGATCATTTCAACAGGGTCGAGCGGAGTGTTATTGGACTGTAGGGCAAATAGTCACAGGTTTACAATCTATACTAATGTTATAAAGCTGAAGAGTTTGTTTGTTTGTTTATTTGAACGCGCTAATCTCAGAAACTACTGGTTCTAATTGAAAAATTCTTTTTGTGTTGGATTGTCCATTTATCGAGGAAGGTTATAGGCTATATAACATCACGCTGCGACTAATAAGACCGAAGAATCAGTCGAAAATCCGGGAAAAACGGGGAAAATTTGGGAGATAAAAAAAAACCTCGCATCCCAATGATTCCAAATGATTTACTTTTTATTTTTAAATAATTCAATTTCCCGTTAATTTATATTTTTCCATTTAAATACGTAGGAATAGATTTACGTCGAGATCGGGTTGCGGAGAAAATCAGTATGTTCTGCCACAAGAAAATAAAACTATAAATGTCATTTACGCTGAAGTACTTTAAAATATATTCTTTTAAAAACTTCTTAATAGCAATCATAATAACAGAAATTTATGCAGACGAAGTCGCTTTAGAATATATCAAAGAAAAAGTGACATGTACTAAGAAGGTTTAAATTTGGGTGATAAAATTCCGGTTCTGGGATACGCCGACGATTTGGTACAGCTTAAGGAAGATACGGAAACTAAACTACCTTAACTAAATACAAGTCCGTTAATAAAGCCGGTAAAGAAATAGGACTCGAAATAAATACCGAAAAGACAAAATATATGATTTGTAGCAGAGACGGTGGCGATCATAGTGATATTGATATATCAGGGTATACTTTTGATCACGTAGCTAAACGTAAAATTGTCTTAATCTGATATCTATCAGCAAAGGTACAAAGATTTTATAACAAATATATTTAAGCATATTACTGTTGTTATCTGTTCGTTTAACGTCACTTTTATACTACTATGGTTAATCGTATGATGACTAATTTTTTCCTCTCCAAGTTTAGTTAGGGTAGAGATCTTTAACGAGTTCATGGAATCGCAAAGGCTTTGGACCACCATTTTACGTCCCCTTCGAAGGAGGGCATAACTAAGCTTGTTTTTTACTCTCATTAAAAAATTTTAAGGGCACCTGGCTGGTCACTACATACAGGTGACCGACCTTTTTAAGCATATTGCGTTTCATATCTGTTTCGAGTGTAGGTTCCTATGAAAATATATTCAATTGTTATTTATTTTTTAAAAATGGTTTGTGACGATTATTTTTACATATTAAGTGATTATGGGTATAACCACTTCTACTGGTTTGCTATTGTAAATTTGACAGGAAGAAGTCAAGATCGGGCTTTAAATGATAACAAAGAGTAGCTGATAGTTGATATTTATTATAGCCAATCTCACCATAAACGCAATAAATTAATACGAAATGCAATATTCGCGAGCAAAGCTGCGTGACACAGCTAGTTAAGTATAAAAGTGATTTGGTGGGATTTCTTGGAATAAATTGTTATTCTCCAGTTCTGACACCATTTCTCAAGGTGTCTTATATGAGATTGAAGACTGTAGGAGGCAATAACTGGGTCATTAACTGATAACATACAGGTGTGTAGTACCTATCAGTATTGCTAGAGGGGAGAGCATTAGGATGGGTTAAGATATTAGCTATATAGGCTGTGTAAAGAATGGGTCCTATGATGCTACCTCAAGGAACACTAGTGGACTGAGAAAAAAAGGAGGAATAGGAACTATTATGATTTATTTTGAAGAATCTGTCAGTAGGATAGGACTGGACAATGAGGAAATATGGAGTAGGGGGTAATTTAAGGAGTTTGTAATGCGATCTCGGGTGCCAAACTCGTTAAATAGATTTTTTGTTTTGTTTTTTAAATAGACGAGCGGCATCCAAAACTGTTGTACAAACGCCATAAATTCCTCCCTCCTGCATACTTCCTCATTATCTAGTCCTACCTCTCTAACAGATCCTTTAAAATAAATCGCCATAGTTTCCACTCATCCCTTTTTACCCAGTCTGCCTGTGTTCCTGAACGGGACCTACTGTTTACACATTCTATACAGCTGATATCTCAGGCCATCCTAACACTTTCCTTTCTCCCTATAATGATGACACCTGCATGTTATCACTTATTTATTGCCGCTCTTATCCTTCAAGCGCACATCGGAGACCTAGAAGTATGGTGTCAAAACTGGAGAATAAAAATTAATTCCAACAAATACCATCAAATAACCTTTACACTTCGTCGTAAACCTATGACTTCCTGTCCTAGAGTATGCTTTAATAACATTTCACTCGTTCGTGTTGAAATGATTCGATACCTAGGACTCCATATTGTGAAACGTCTAACTTGGAATCCTCATACAAGACTAAAACGACAAGAAACCTCTCCCCGTTTTCCTCTACTTCGAAACTTACTGGACAAGAGGTCAAACCTTCCTCTTTACTACAAAATGCTCATCTACATGACTATTATAAGCCCTATCTGGACTTACGAAATGCTATGGGGCTCTAACAAAACATTAAATTCCTCTTGTATCCAATCCTTACAATCTAAAATCCTTCGTAAAATCTTTAACACTCCTTACTTTGTCACAAATAAGCTTATCCACAAAGACCCTGTTCACTATGTTAAAATGTTCCCTATGTAACTGTTTTGACACGAACCAGGTTGAATGAATCCTTCCTTGCAAAACTCCATTCCCACTCTAACCCACTAGTTTCTATCTTAGCATCCTTTTCGACCCTGATAATTCTTCGAGGCGTCTGAAAAGAAGATGGCCTCGAGACCTTCTTGTTTAGATTGACTGACTTCTAGAGTGCTGCCAAACGGTAGTTTCCTTTCATGTTTTTTCGTTTATTTTATTATTAAGCAGCATATTTACTTGTATTATAATATACAGTTGTAAATTTCAATAAAAAAAAAAAAAAAGCTTAGTTATTCGTTGTTCTTGTTTGTTTGTTTATTTATTTAACGTCCCTTTATGCTGCTTTGGCTAATCGGACGATGTTAAAATGGGAGTCCTAAATTTTGCCTATCCAGGTTTTATTAGGATAGGGATCTTTAACGAGTTCCTGGCATCGCATAGGCTCGGGACCACCTTTTAACGTCCCCTCCGAAGGACGGCATAACTAAGGATTTTTTAATCCCATTGAAAAATCCTAGGGCCACCTGCGGGTTTGAACGCGGGACGTTGGGCATAGTAAGCTGCTATGCTAATCAACATGCTAGAGATAACCCCTAGTTTTTCTTTATCAACCTCATTCAAAAGATGTTTTTCACTTTTAGGTATTTTATTTGAATTATTACAATGGAAGTTTAATGCTCTGAAGAAGATATGCCCCATATTATTTCTTGGTATGCTATTCGAAATGGCATTTCTCCTAAGATCTTCACACTCTAGATAAGACGAAGAGTACTTCCCAAAAGGTAAACAAAGCCAAGAATAAAGGCTAGATGAAAGGTAATAGCAAAGAAGTAAGAGATATCCTGGATCCAGGTGGGGTCATTCTACCCCAGGGTAACGGGGAGGACCGGTCTCCCCACCTCCTGTCTACTTCAGGATCCTCTGGGCCGATCTTATCTCGCCTTTAGGAATATTCCATACCTGTAATAGGAGTAGCCGAAGCGTCATTGGGAGCATAATCATAATTGAAGTGTCGTCCCAATGGCGAATAGTCTTAGTAGTGTAGTCTCGAAGATGTTGAGCCCAGTATGGCCGAGCCAGCTAAGGCATAGTAACTTTTGCGACCTCAAAGCCTAAGTTGTCGGTTCGAATCAATTCTGTGCGGGTTGAAAATTATTTCTTGGAGGACCCACGAAGAACAAATTAGTCATTTATATATTTTATACTATTTATCCACGGAACGTCATTTTATGTTACTGTGGGTATCATATTAAAGTGGAAGCCCTAAATTTTGCCTATCCAGGTTTAATTAGAATAGGGATCTTTAACGAGTACTTGACTTAGCACAGGATTTGGACCACAATTTTACGTACCTTCTGAAGGACGGCATTAATAAGAATTTTTTACTCCCATTGAAAAATCCTATTTTATATTCCAGGTTTTTGAAAAAATCGTAAAAAGGAGCAAAATGCATATATAATGTGTCTCTTCTGCTTGGGCGAATTTGGTAGAAAAGTTGCAGTAACATCTCAGACATTGACGCCCTTAAAGTATGAAATTTCAGTTTTATAATACTTATCGTTTTCTTGCTAGACTTACTATATACAAACACACAGACCTTTTTGTGTGGGGCTCGGTTATTTGGACATAAGGGGATCCTAAAACGTGTATTTCCGTTAAAAACTGAAATTCGAAATTTTCGCGATCACAATACTTTCCCTTACTTTATACTTCATATATTGGTAAGTGAAAGTAAAATCGTCCTTTTGTTCTCAATAATATTGTCTCTTGGTTGATTGACAATATAGGTAATTTATTGTGTCAAACTTTATGTTATACTGAAGGGTCTTAGTTCAGGTGGCGGCCATGAAAGAAACGTTATAGAAAAATATTATTAATAAGTATTAATATTTATTATCTAACGATTCTACCCAGGTTGCGAGTCTTCATCAGAATAGCTCTCCACCAAGGAAGGGAGCTGAATATCCAGTGATAACTCCGAACCATCTCATCATGCATGTTCATTTAACTTTTAACCATTTAATACTTAATAAGCTTTTCTTGTCATCTTCTTTTTCAAAGAAACTTAAAATGAATAAGAAAAAGTTATACGCTTTCTTTAGAAGTGTTTTGGATATTCGCTTTTCCGTTCACTCTGCCCAGATCGCCACTTAAAGTTGTTTTCGCAGGTGGAATCTAAACTCCTTAACCGTTGAGAATAGACCTATGAACTGTTTGTTTGACTTAAAGTCTAGTATCTGCTCTCACAATATGACGTGACATTTATAAGACACCCTGCATACATATTGTGAATTATTAATAATTATATTATATATAAAATTGTTTTTTAAAAATATTTCATTATCATCCATTCAGTTAAGTAACTAGCTAATTTACTTAACTGAATGGTCAGGCAAGCTGTACTAATGGCCCAAGAATTTCAAAAGTTCATTTGTTTTCGCAGGTGGAATTAAAACTCTCTAACCGTTGAGAAAAGAAATATGAAGTTTTTATTGCACTTAAGGTCTAGTATCTGCTCTCACAATATGAGGAGACATTTATGAGACACCCTGTACACTTATAGTGATTTATTATTAATTATATTATATATAATTGATCTTTAAATATTCCATTATCATTAAATGCCTAGCTAATTACGTATCTGAATGAAGTCAGGCAAGCTTTACTAATTCTGTTCATCGTTTATTATTTTTAGGTTACCAAATATCCCGGAAGAATATTTATTTTCATTTATTCATACTAGCATAACAGCATTTCTATGCTCAAGGTAGTGGAATCAAAACCGGAAGATGGCCCTAGGACTTTGTAAAGGAAGTGAAAAATCCTTGGTTATTCTGTCCTTCGGAGGAAACGTAAAAGGATGGTCCGGAGCCTATGCGATGTCAGGTACTCGTTAATGATCCATATTAAAACTGGATAGAGAAAATTTAAAACTCCCCCTGTAGCATCGTCCGATTAGCCACTGTAGTATAAAGTACCTTTTTATTTAGACTGTATCTTTTTCAGTACCTTTAAAAATGGGACAGTCTGAGAGGAGGCCTTGGCCCGTTAATGGTTTGATGCGACAGCTATGTTATGTTCTAAATTTCATATTTATTTTACTTATGTTATACCGTTTAGGTTTATTATTTTCAAGAATAAACCTTTGTAATCGGCCAAAATAATAAAATAAATAAATAACCCCCCCTCTAAATTTGAGAGCTTACGTTTCAAGGTGCGTAGAATCCGAATAACGAATAAAAAAAAAATCCGTTTGTCCCCCGTACGCTGTCCGCGGCATTTCTCCGAAACTACTGGACCAATTTTTTAGAAATTCGCCACAAAAATACATGTCCATGCAACGATGATCCTAACACCTAGACGTTGGTATCAGCTGTTTAGTTTTAAAATGGCGGCCTATTAAAAGTGATTTAATTCAATAATTCAGTTATTTTTGAAGATAGAGAAAATATTTATTAGTATTTTTAACCAAAAAACCGCGAATGGCCATTATTGCTTCATTGTTCTGAAGCTGTCCTTCAAACGCTTTGAAGAAAGCCTATTATTTAGGCCGAAACGTCGGCGTCAGTTTGATATGTTTATCTTAATTGTGTGTTCTTTTGACTGCGCCCTGAACTAACTTCTCTCACTTACTAACTCAGTCAACCATTCTCACTTCACTATAGCTAATATATTGTGGACTCGGTTGGGGTGGCAGTCATGAAAGAATAAAAAATTGGCATAAAAGCTATTTACAATACAACGTTTCGGCCTATGTTGCGAGTCTTCATCAGGACTTCTCTCAACAAAGTACGGAAGCTTGAACATTCAGTAATAAGAAATATTCTTTTACTATTTTCTATTCTTTTATCTCATTCTTCATGTTCAATACACGGTCAACTTTTTGACGCTTAATAAAGGATATTTTCCTTATCTTCTACTTTGAAGGACTATAAATGAAGACGGAAATAAACAAAAGTTATATGTCCTCTTTAGAAGTGTTTTAAATATTCGCTTTTCCGTTTACTATGCCCAGATCGCCACTTTAAGTCGTTTTCGCAGGTAGAATTTAAACTGCAATTAAAGACAGAGGTCGTTAGCACGGGACAGCTATGCAGGACGCTCCGCCTCCTGGATTATTAAATCCTTCGCTAATCGATTTCCAGAATCGACCAATCGACTCGAGAAGATATCAGTTATTAAATCAAAGTGGCTGAGAACGGACCGTTATAGGAGTCAGCCAGGGCATCGCCATCAAACTCGTTTTATTTCAATTCTGATTAATTTCTTGTTTTGTTTTTTTCTTCTTCCGAGGATGCACGATTCCTCTGTAACTGTAACCATGCCCCGTGGCACTTACGTACTCAATAACAGAAGTCGTGTCCCATGGCACTTAAGCGATAAGTGACTGCTCTAAATAGGCATATATTTAGGCTTTTGTTCCTTTGAACTTATATCCTTGAAAGAAAACTTTAAAACAAGGAGTTTTTATTACAATGTACTAGTTTGATCGGCAAGAGGTAAATTGTAAACAAAGAAATCTGGTATGCACAACACAAGACTTTCACCTCGTTTTTTAAATCAATTCTTAAATTTTCAAATACAGTTCCAGATGAAAAGGGATTGTAAAAGAATCAGTTAAATTGAATTTCTATATAAACGTGCTTTATTAAAAAATTGATTATATTATTATCTAAAATAATCAGTTAGTTTTATCGGATTGTGCTTGTGTATCAGATAATATATTTTCTAAAACCTTTCTCTTTCCAACGTTACATTAAACGCCCATATTATTGTCCTTATTATCAAAAAACCAACTATTGCATAAACAAATGGCTTTGCTCGTTTATCCTTTAGTTGGTCATCAAATACGTTCAACTTGTATATTTAGCCGTTTTACATCAAGATGATACGGTTAATTTTTTTTGAATGTACAAAATTAAAATTACTTTAAAGGGTTTAAATATCGCCATTTAAGCCCTGTCAGATTATTTCAATCAGAATGAAACCTACATGGTATTAAAGACCATTAAATTTCACATCAATATAGCAAGTTTTATCAAAATCGTTAGAGCCGTTTTTGGGAAAATCGTAAATGTTCACTATAAAGTGGCTCTTCTGGTTAGCTGATTTTGATGGAAAAGTTGCTGTAACATCTCGGGTCTAGTTGCCTTAAATATGGAATTTCAGTTTTGTACGACTTTCCATTTTTCAGCTAGACTAAACACACAAACACAAACTCTTTTTTCAGGTTTTGGTCATTTAGACCCAGGAGACCCTAAAACGTGTATTTCCATTAAAAATTGGAATTCGAAAATTTTCACGATCGCAACACTTTCCCTTACTATATCTGTGGCGGTCGTGAATAAAAGTGGTTAAGTCAAATCTTTCATTTTACAGATGAGCGACTTAAAGTTTTACCTAACACCAAAATAGAGTTATTAATAACAGCTTCCTTTAAACCTAAACCTTTCTTCCGCCAAGAAATTTCTTAAACCAATTTAACACGACGTAAGAAAAGGTCTGAAGGAGCGATACGTGAAGTAAACTCATTTTTGATATAACTCGAGTTATCTAGTTTTTCACGACCGCCACAGATATATTTTATATATAGGTAAGTGAGAGTAATATTATATAGCTCAAGTAATTTCCAGTCATGTGCTTCATTTTCAAACATCGTGAAAATTTACGGACTAGAGTTTTACTTGGAAATACATTTTTTAAGGTCCCCTGAGTTCAAACCTACAATCCTGAATTCTTCGAAAGATCTTCAAAGCTCCTTACTTTTTCACGAAAAAACTCATCCATGACCTCAATGTTCCATGAAAAACTCCACTCTCACTCTAACCAATTAGTTTCTATCCTTGCTTCCTCTTCCATTCCTGATAATCCTCCGAGGCGTTTATTTACTTTATGTATTAATAATAAAGTTTTATATTTCAATGAATATAATATTAAATATGTATATATTATGAAATAACAATAATATTTCTCTGCTCGAAGTACTTGGTGTAGGTGGTATATACATCAATTAATTGAAACAAGATATTTAATTAAGATTACTTCACGGAGGTGTGAATACTTTATGACCGGTTCGATGAAACAAATATGCAAAAATGTTTTGAATATTTTAGGATTACGTCCATCAAGTTTCTCATTGACAGGCAAATTATAAACAACGTTTTAATTAAAATGGATTGTGAATAAATTATCTGATGCTCAGATAGAGGTCTTTAAAGCTGACAATTTCAACACTTATTTTTCGCATCACTCCTGCATTAAGAAGGAAAAAAGTGTTTACATTTTTAGTTAGTTTTTACATACTGTCAGTACGAATACGTACTGGGTCAAAGGGTGAACCTGGGGTAGTGAGATTCCCTTAGGAATCAACCAGCCCCTATAAAGTTGGTACCTGAAAATCAGAGAGGAAATTGACTATTCGTGATCTCGGCAAAATCACTTCCTTGCACATCCGTTGGTTTAGAAACAGTACGAATCTTGGTGTGTATTAAACACAAGAACCGTCATACATTGTTAAAGTACATATTTTATTTAAATACAGAATAGATATCTCCTATGGATTTTTTCTTATCTACCCATCCCGCCTGACCTAACACACTCCTTTCTACCTGTACTGATGACACTTGTGTGTTATCAGTCAATAATGATTAAACTATTGCATCTTAAACCTTTTGATCCTACATCAGAGACCTTGAGGCATGGAGTCACAATTCGTAAACCTAAGACATCCATCGCTACAGTATCCTTGATATGATATTTCACTTGTACTCCTGCTTGACAAACGCCAAACATGGAATCCGTACACTAGAATAAAACGACAAGTAACTGCCCGCCACTTTCGGTTACTTCAACACTTACTGGACAGGCGCTCTAACCTTCCAATTAACTAAAAAATGCTCTTCTATGTCAACATCATAAGGCCTCCTGGAGTTGTGCTTTGGGGACTAAACCACTACTAAACCATCGAATTTTCTTCCAATTCTAAATCATTCGTTAAACCCCAATGCTCCTTCCTATTCACCAATAAACTCATTCATAAATACCTTGATGTTCCATATCTTGATGATTTGGTCCGAACATCAATGAAAAACTCACTGTTCCCACTGTAATCCACTAGTTTTAATCCCTTCCTCTCCCATTCAGAAGTAGGTAGTGCTGGTAGGCCAAGTAGTGCTGCCAATAGGCAGTTTCTTTTTTCCCCCATGTATTTTATCTTAAGGCATATTTTTATGCGTCGCATTTTTAGATTAGAAGTGCTTTTTCTCAGAATAGAAGATGAGGGAGAGGAATTAATGCCAGTGCCATAAACGTCCCCTTTATTTATATGAACTTTTACTTATTTGATTGTCTCTTACTATGATTATTATGTTGCCGAAAAACTATCGGTGCTATATAAATGAAATATATATAAATAGCTGTGCCCGCGCATTAGCCCGCTCGGCCACTCTGCTTTCCCTCCATGAACTTATTCTCCTCATGAGACGACGCTGGATTTCCGATAAAAATCATATATGCAGGGAGGGCAAACACAGCGCCTATTTCGGTGAGTCACAACACTTGAAATAATGATTCAATAGCCAATCACAAACGACTCAGAGATTAGTTAATATGATAAAGGGGAAAAAACAAATAGCACACTGACATAGATAGGAGCGAGAAAAAAACATTAACAAGGGTGATATAATTGACAAAGATGGCCTCCTAACAATGGTTGCTTGTTATTAGTTTGGAGAAAGCGGAAGCTGTGAATCAACACTGCTGTCGCCACTCAACCGCTTCTAGCTTTGTGCTCATGTTATTGTTGAGGGGAGTATATAATACATTTATCAGATATACTTATTAGGTTTCCTAAGGGTCCTTCTGGTTCAGCCAATTAATATACAATCATTTTTGGCGACATTTCGTTTTCTTCTCTTTTTCACGCCTTCGTATAAAAAACACAATATTATCTATACTAATATTAAAAAGCTGAAGAGTTTGTTTGTTTGAACAAGCTAATCTCAGAAACTACTGGTTCGAATTTAAAAATTCTTTTTCTGTGATAGTCCATTTATCGAAAAAGACTTTAGGCTATAAAACTCACGCTACGACCAATAGGAGTGAAGAATCGGTGGAAAATGTGGAAAAATGGGAATATTAAACTCGCATCCCAATGATTCCAAATGATTTACCTTTTGACTTTAAAAAATTAAGTTTCCAGGTAAGTTATCTTTTGCCGTAACAATTAATAAATCACAGGGGAAAACATTTAAACACGTAGGAATCGATTTATGTCAAGACTGCTCTTCACACGGTCGTATAATATAACAATATTCGCATTGTCAAGATCGGGTCGCGGAGAAAATCAGTATGTTCTTCTGCCACTAGAAAATAAAACTAAAATATCATTTACGCAGAAGTGCTTTAAAATATATTCTTTTGAAAACTTCTTAATCGCGATCATAATAACAGAAATTGACACAGACGAAGTGGCGGGCTACAGCTAGTAAAATTTATGAATGATTTTTTTTTTTTTTTAAATAAACATATTAATATTAGAATGGCGATGAAAATTATTACAATTATACAAGGGCATAATTGTTTATATAGCTGTTTACAGGCAATTAATCATTGTGTAAAAAATAAATAGCCTTTCAGCACTGCTAATTTCAAAACGTTATATCCCTGTTATTTCTGAACTTCAATGATTCTTTTCTTTTCTTTTTTAGAAAATTTTATTCTCCATCTTGAAACTTAAGTAACTTTGAGGAGGTAGGGTATTTTTTCCACTTTTTTTTTGTCGGTACAAACGTTTATTATTAAAAATAATAAACCAAAAAATTTATAGTAGGCTTGTTTACAGTGAAAGATGTGGTAAATTACTATTTAAATTTATTAATCCAATATAGATACCTATTTACTATCAGTCACCATTCGTAATTTAATGAGTGTACAATGCGTGAGTGTATCTTGTTAAATGCTAAGGCTTCGCAAATATTATTCCTTTAAATTATTTCCCAATGACGTCTCGCCGACCCCTGGACATTGCATGTCCCACTGATTGGAAACCACTGTGATGGACAATATCGCTCCTTAAAATAACTGTGGCTTATCAACATTTTTCAATTATATTTAATCTATGATTAAATATACATAAATAATGCACATATAAAAGAATAGAGATAACAATCGTAGACAATGGTGGTTGAGTAAGGTCAGCGCCTAATGCCCTGAGAACGCTGGCTGGAGGGCAAGCAGACCGAACCTCGGCAGCGGAGGTCTCCAGCAGAGAGTAGAAGGAAACCGGTTTGGAACCCAGCACCAAACTAGGTCTTCTCTCTTGTTTTTGTTTGGGATTTGGTATCTCCTCTGCTTCTAGCAACTTATAGTCCTCCTACTTCGGCTGTATTCAAGTATGTTCGGGATCCTGTATACAGCACTCGCACAGTGGTAGGTACCGCTAAACCCCTGGTATTCCATGCCAGTGTCATCACGCGACATTGTTTTGCGTTTCGGGGCAGAACTTTGTTATTTATTATTTATATAGATTCAATGTAATCTGAAATGATAGTTTATCATTTAAATTGTATATATTACAATATGTGATATATACTGAAGTGCCCTAGAGTTAGCTGGAGTGGAGTGCCGGTGCTCAATGAAATTCTTTGTGTTGAAAAGGATCCTATGTATAAACATAAACGGAGGATTGAAGCGTCCAAATAAAGAAAATTAAGAAGGAGTGATAGTTTAATGACCTAAAACCCGAATAATTTCAAATAAAATTATAATATAAAAGGGTCGATGAATTGAATTCTTGTATATATATATCTAATTTTTATTATATATGTATTAATTTGAATGAATAATTTTATTTTTTAGTTTCTTTTCACTCAACGACCTTTTCATTTCTTTAACTTTCCAGCCTTTCAAGGATCCTACACACATCATTATTTTAAATTAAAAGGTAATCAACATTTTACTTTCGCACTTTTATAAAATATTTTTACATACCTTTCATGAATTCTAATGTTTAGTTGTTTGTTTATTTATTTGATTTAACTTTTTGTTACTGGGGCTAATCGGACGATGCTGCAGTGGGAGTCCTAAATGTTACCAATAAAGGTTTAATTATGATAGGGATCATTAACGTGGACCTGACATCGAACAACTTAGTGAAGAAAGCTTTTGTTATAAGTTAGTATTCTCTGAATTCACGGCGTCCAAGATGTAGACCGAGGCGTAAGTGGGAAGATTGTGTTAAAAGTGTAAAGGGAGTTGAAAATTTTGTTTTCTTCTTAAACAATTAGTTGGCTGTTTTTTACTTGGGGCGGAGTTGCTCAGTAGGTTAGGGCGTGTTGCTTTAAACCCGCGTCGCCTACCAACCACGGATGATACGAAACTTGAAACTGTCGGGGGGCTTTTATTTCGGAATATCCCCCCTCTCACATTATAGCCTTCAACGACGAGATCGGGGTGAACAAGAAAAAATTAAATAAAATAAATTTTTTTCTTTTTAATTTTTAATGACACAAAACATCGCGGTCATCAGTGCCAGATATATTCATTTTGGAAGATAAGTTTAAAATAAATAATATTAGTTAAAAATTTTAAATCATGATATTAATTAAAATAATCAATAAATAAAATAATATTAGCTAAAGTGAATAATATGATGGGGCGGCTCGTGAATGGCGATGCTTGTACCCTGAGAATATAATTGAATTGAGTGCATGTTGCTCAAATGGGCGTGTAAAATTGTTGGGCTCAGTGAAGAACGAATTCCGAAAGGTAGGCCGAAGCGTCGATGGGAGGATTGTGTTGTCTGATCTCGAGGGCTTGTGCTTGAACGGTGATCATTGGGGAGTCAGTGGAGGTGGAATATAGTGGTATCGGCATCCAACCTTCGGGTTCGGTAGGCCTATTATTATTAATGCGAATAATATATTAAGTTTATTTGTAATAGAGAGGGGATGTCCTCAAGGATCCGTCCTCGGCCCAGCTCTATGGAAGCTAATATTTGATGAGTTGCTGGGAGTGCTTGAGGAGGAACAGTTCTCTGCTACTGCATACGTTGATGACCTGGCGGTTGTAGTGGCATCTAACAGCAGAGCTGGGATAAAAGCGGAAGCTGAAAGGTGCGCCAACCTGGTAGGAAGGTGGTGTCGTATGAAAAAATTGAAAATGGCCGCAGCTAAAACTCAGACCATCCTGCTAAGAGGAAAAACGGATAGGGCACACCCTATAAACCTCTGCATTGAGGGTACGAGAATACGTCCAAGTGAAGTGGTCACCTACTTAGGGATACGATTCGGCAAAGGATTCAACATGGCCCCTCACTTGGACTACTTAGGCAATAGGGTTTCCTTAGCTTTCAACGGTCTGAGTAGACTAGGGGGCGCTTTCTGGGGTCTTAGATACCCAGCAACAATGACCATTTATAACGGCATGGTGCTGGGTATTCTGAGATACGCGTCCCCCGCCTGGTTCAAGAACATCACACAACGGCAGAAGCGTAGATTGGCGACCATTCAGCGAACGGCTTTGTTACGAGTAACAAAGGCTTACCGTACTGTATCCCATGAGGCGGTTCAAATTCTTGCAGGAGGAGTACCTCTCGACCTCCTCCTGCGTGAAGATTCATTTAAAGATGCCTACAAGAGGTACGGCTCAGCAGGTCTCCCGAGGAATATCCAAATGAGGATTGCGGAGGACCCAAGGAAATGGAAGAGTGCAATCCGGGAACATACCATTGATGAGTGGGACCGGCGGTGGGTGACAACCTCAAAAGGTGCTACCTTGAAGAAATTCTTCCCCACGGTCCGGTCACGATTGAAAGCCAAATGGATTGTTCCGGATTACTGGGTCTCGCAATTCCTCACTGGGCACGGGGCTTTCCGAAGTAAGCTGCACAGTTTCGGAAAAGACGTAGATCCCCTGTGCCCCCGTTGTGGAGTCCCGGAGACTGCTGAGCACATCATTGTGGAATGTTCCGCGTTTGAGGCACTAAGGGCCAAACTATTGAGGGAATGTGGCCTCTGGGTCCTCTCGGTGAGCGATTTCCCTCAGCTGGTGTCCGAACAAAATTATAAACAATTTACATCATTTATTCACGGGTGGAAAACATTAGTAGGCCCGGCAGCTTTTAACGTAGGTGGAACTGGACGAGATCGAGGAAGACCACCTCCGAGAGAAGAAGCAGGAGCTGAAGGGATAGTCATCGAGGAGAGACCAGATTAAAAAGCTGGGAAGAGAAGAAAAACAGAAACTCAAGATTACTACTGGTAGCATCTCAGTCATGGCTACCGACGCCCGTATTGCCATATGGCAAGGCAGGGAGACCTAAATAAATAAATAAAAGTTTATTTGTAATAAATAAATGGTTGATAATATTCGAGGGAAAAAATACTAATGAATATTATAATAAATATAATCTTTAAGAAAAAATAAGAGGAAAAAAACAACTGTCAAATCTGTTTTGCTTTTTTCTGTTTTTTGTCTGTGTTTCTAAAGACATACATTTAAAAATTAACAATATGGTCGGAAATAAACACGATCGACGGCGGAGTGGTTGAGTGAGTTAATGCGAGTTGTCCAGCAGTAACCAAAT
Organism: Piezodorus guildinii; assembly: GCA_023052935.1. Taxonomy (NCBI): domain Eukaryota; kingdom Metazoa; phylum Arthropoda; class Insecta; order Hemiptera; family Pentatomidae; genus Piezodorus; species Piezodorus guildinii. Next base: position 93,809,688 of record CM041294.1, read on the forward strand.
TTCCAAAAACATGACATAAAATAAGTTCACGACTCGTTGTCGAGGGACTTTTAACTCGGCATTAATCTCCGCACTCTCCACCTGGGCCAAGGAATTCTAGTATAGCCTAAAAGACAATTTAGAGGAGAGCAAGAAATAAAAATTAAATAAACAGCCTCTAACCACAACTTTTATTTCGACGCTTTACTTTTTTTTTACACCCTAAACTAGTTTTCTTCATGGCATATAGAAAGAAAGTCGAACCATCACTAACTTTATAACCTTGAGTTTTATTTGTTGACTTCGCTAAATCTTTAATGTTACTATTTATAAATGGTTTTCTATTTGCCTACACTAAGTAAGATATTTAATTAAACCTGGGAGTATACCACTGGATGAACGAGAAATGTATAGGTACCGCAAGAGAAAGAGCGAAGCTAACTTAAACGTCGCACAGAGGGCAAAATCGCCAATTTAGGTGGACAAAAGTCAAGTTATTCTCACTGAGTGGAGATTCTTATATAGTGGAATTTTCCAATGCTTCACCTTTTTATTATTAATTGGGAAGACCCTTAATAGTAATATTTCCCGCCATACCGTGTTTACAGATAAATATTAAATGAGTGAATCATTCCTGTTCGCACAAGTGCCTAATATCCGGCAGTAGGATTATCTTTATTCTATGGTCATTTATTGTATTTAGAGCAAAGTCTTTTTGCTTTTATTTAACAAAGTACATTGCTGAGACAGGTAAGACATTATATTTCCAATCTCGTTATTGAATATACATTGCAATCTACTTGCAGATATAATTTAGCAATTTGTAAATGTATGGCACTATTCAATAATAAAAACTATATAATCCCTAAGTTACCCCAAGAAATTTTCAATTAATACTCCTAGTCTTTATATATTATAAAGAATTTTTGCGATTTTTTGCGTTTTGGGTTATATATAATTTTTTTTCAGACACAACATTCCTAATCAAAAATCTACAATCTATAATATCAAGAATTTCCTAAATGATATAAAATACATCTATCAACAGATTTTAGCAACTCCGAGCCATAATTAGATTTTTTGTGCTATTTTTTCCGTATTCTGGGACTTAAAACGTTAAATGTAGGAAAGATTCAGATTTTAGCAAATTAATTTGATTTTTTACCACTGTGCGCTCGCCAATCGTGTCAACAAATTAATTTTTTTTTTTTTTTTCCCCGTAATCTGGAACCAAAAATGTTAAATATGGTCAAGTTTCAGAATTTTATCCACCTAAATCGGTCATATTTTCCACTGTGCGATGGGACTGGAGACTTGGATCCAAGTGAAGACTTGGAGACCCGAACGATGGGATAGGAAGGCAGAGCATCGACCCCTTGCTAACCAGTTAACGGGGCATTTAAATCTCCTGCCTCAGGGCTACCGCCTCGTAAAACACTCTTCTACTTCTTTTTTACAACTCCAATCTACCCTACCTCTTCTGCCTTTCTCTTCGCCTCCACTCGTATAAAAGAACCATTAAAAGTCTTTAGGTACCAGAAAGCAATCTCACAACTGCATCCTTACCTTAACGAATTATCTTTTCATAGAAGGAATTATACTAGCTGAAAATCATTGCTTAAATGTGTCCATTATTTCTTCTGTTACAAGGCGTAATAATGGGAAGACATAGGAACAAGGCTAAAGCCTCAGAAATAACTGAGAACAAATATAAGAACTGTAGAGGATATCAATTTTTTTCATTTATTTTTATTGGCTTTGTGTGGTTGAGGATATTGTGGGTTGTAAAATAAGTTTGTTGCGTTTGTCGATATTTCAATTTAATCGTCTCTGTGTTTATAAAAGAAGAGAGCGGAGTGTTCTAGTGGATAGAGCATTAGTCTCCAGTTCCCCGGGTCCTGTGTGCGAATCCCGGCCTTAGGAGAATATTATTTATTCTGTTAATTCGGCCGCCGGGCGACCCTAGGATACGGAGACCCCCTTGGGACACACCCAGCCTCTTTAAATTGGGTACCGAAATTAACAAGGGGAAAAAACCTGGCGGCTGAGCGTGATCTCGGCCTAATCAGCTCATTGCACTGTCGTTGGCCATGAAACAGTACGAATCTCTATATGTACTGAACCCAAGACGCTTCATGGGTTGTAGAGGTACAAGTTTTTTTTGTGTGTGTTTATAAAATCATGTTTACTTGGTCTATTATGTTTACATGTTCTAAAAAAATCTGGTGCGCGCAACACACAGAATTCACTTACCTCCGTTATTTATATCAATTTAAGAATTTTTTAAAAAATTTAGAAACGAATTGTTAATAATAAATTGTTAAAGATTTATTTGCATTGGATTTTAATAGAAACACGCGTTATGTAAAATAATCTATCATATTATTATATACGACAATCAGTTAGTTTTATCGGCTTTTCATCACTCACTGTTAACTTTTACCATAGTCTGTATAAGATAATTTTCTAAAATCATTAGCGTTCCAACGGTATATTGTACGTGTAAATTAGTGTTCTTAAGTTAAAAAAATACAAATTGCTTTAAAAAAATATTTGTGCAGTTTTCTCTTTTAGTTGGATATCGAATGCATTCAACATATGTATTTACCTGTTTTGTTAGTCATGCTAATAAGATGATATGGTTATTTTTATAGTATCTACAAAATTAAAGGTACTTTAGAGGAAGAAATTATAAAATATCGGCAATTAAGCCCTGTCAGACTATTTCAATCAGGATGAAGCCTACATGATATTAAAGCCCATAAATTTTACATCGATATAGCGAGTTTAATCAAAATCGTTAGGGGCATTTTTGAGAAAATCGTAAACAGGTGCAAAATGCATGGTATAAAGTGGCTCTTCTGGTCAACTGATTTTGATGAAAAATCTGATGTAACATCTCGGTCGTATAGTTGTCTTAATATAAAATTTCAGTTTTATATGAATTTTCGTTTTCGAGCTGGACTTTTTCTTTGCCCTCCTATTCTCAGCTATAGCTATCCTGAAGAAGACACTAACACAGTGACCTAATGGGCCTAATCCTGCGACCGCTTGGAGCGCTAATGGCTTCTTCAGAGGCCGCTAACAGCCGTGGCAGAGGACTGAGGACGTGACCCAATCCTCCGCAGCCATCCAGCTCTTGTAGTAGAGTCTGGGGACACAATGGGGAATGGGGCAGGACGTTGGGTTGTTAGCCGGCGGCGTAGCGCAAGGGTAGTAGAATAGTAATTGGGAGTCCTTGACTATGGCGGCATTTTATTTATTACTACTAATAACAAGATGTGGCGAATTATTTATAATTATTGGACCCGTTCCTGCTTCACACGGGTTCAATTTGAAGAGGGGTCATGTATGTTTATAAAGATCTCTGTCTGACCGATTTAGAGGTAACCGAAATAGTGTGATTATTATATATATATATATATATATGACCAAATAGATTGTTATCAAGTCTTGAGGTCATTTGTAATATAAATAAATAAATAAATATATATATATATATATATATATATATATATATATTATATAATATATATATATATATATTATAAGAGAGAGAGAGAGAAAAGAAAAAAAAGTACTTTGGTAGATTATCTTCAAAAGTTCATATTTATTAGTGAAGTTCTTGAAATACTGGTGTTATGTTTTCTGTGTTTGTTCGTAACTGAAAGTCGTGTGTTGCGCCGAACAAATCAATAAAATTATATCAGTGCGAACAACGATTAAATTATTTAGATATTGTTCATACGAAAATACTAAAACCGCGTTCAAATACGCGGGGGTAAGGGGAGGATGGTGAAAATATGGGATTATTGGTACTTTTTGAAGCAAAAAAAAAATTCAACTCTAATGAAATATCAAAGTTGAATATATGACAACGAAAAACAAAAATCATAAAGAAAATAGATATATTAAAAAACATCTGGTACGTGCAACACACGAATTTCACTTACCTCCGTTGTTGAAATCAATTTAAGAATTTTTAAATACATTTAAAGATACAAATAAATCGTTAAAGAATTAATTATTTTGAATTTCGTGTTAATTTAATTAGAGCCGTTTTTGAGAAAATCGTAAAAAGGTGCAAAATGGATGGTATAAAATGGCTCTTCTGGTTTGCTAATCTCGGTCGTATATTTGTCTTAAATATGAAATTTCAATTTCATAGGACTTTTTGTTCACGCGCGGGAGTTTACACACACACAGACCTTTTTGCGGGATTCAGGGGACCCTAAAACGTGTATTTCCGTTGAAAACTGGAATTCGAAAATTTTAACGATCGCAATACTTTCCCTTACTATATATCATATATAGGTAAGTGAAAGTAAAAATAAAGTGACACTTTAATAACTATAACATAGTTTTGTATCGTGTGTAACGAGGATAATTATTTATGATTCTCATGCATGTGTTTTGGACCACTTCCATATTCCGGTAGTTAGAATCGCAAGTGCAACTCCAGACAGGGGCACAATAAGCTGGAGAAGAATTCGTACCAAACCATTTTCTCTAATTGAGCTTGGCCAAAACTTGGTCCGGGAACCAGAAGGTAGTTAGGGGTCAGTTGAAAAGAAGCCAGAAGAACTACATTAGAAATGCAACTACCGACCCAGTCACTTACAGTTTGGGTACCAAATCATTCTGTCTCTGCGTCATTCGTTCATGCATCATTCAACAATATGAGGGGCTAATAGGCCACTTACTGTCTCAACAGCTTTCTCCAATCAAATCATGTATCGTAAAAGTACTGTTCGGACTAGATATTGTTATATCTGATCTAGGATCTAGAAGAGATATTAACACTAAAAGAATAGCCTGAGATATATGTTATAAAGGACTAATGGATATAATTAGTTGATGGGTATAATTCATTATCAGGGATAAAAAGGTACAAACACAATACAATGAGTTTTAGTAACATATATATGTGATACATCGATTAAAGAGAATACAGAAAAAAAAATGGTATGTTTTATATACTATTGAGCTAGAAGATGTCAACATAAGAATAGATATACAAACCGATGACGACCTGCCCCACTGTATACCTGTTGAAGAAATCCGATACCTATGACTCCATCTTGACAAACGTCTTACATGGAATCCTCATACGCGACTAAAACGACGAGATACTGTGATTACTACAACACTTACTCGACAAGCGTTTTAAATTTCCAATTTATTACAAACAGCTCATTTATATTACCATCATCAGATCCATCTGGGCATATGGAATTGAACTCTGGGGCTCTACTAAACAATCTAATTCCTCGCGCATTCAATCCTTACAATTCAAAATCATTAAAATCTTAAATGCTCCTTATTTCCTTACGAATAAAATCATCCATCATGACCTAAATATTCCATTTGTCGCAGAACTATTCCGAAACATATGCCTCTTTTAATTCCAAACTCCCGACCCACACGAATCCTCTTGTACGCAACTTATTCCCATCTATTCCTGACAACACTCCCAGGAAAAAAGGTTGGGCTCAAGACCTACTAAATTAAATTGACATTGAAGTGCTACCATTGGGTAGTTTCTTCACAAGACATTTTCACGCCCATAAGCGTAAATTAGCTCATTTATATATTATAATTATTATAAGTACAGTAAATATCAATAAAATGTTGTTTTTTTTTAAATATAGACATAGATGGGTAAAGAAATCGAGTGATTAAATTACAATGATTTCAGTATGATAAATAAAGAGCTATACAAAACAAATTATGATTAAAGATAATGTATAAAAATATCAATATCCACATAGAATAGGAAACATTAAAACACGAAATATAGTCGATAAATAAGTACAAATAACATCTCTGTGTGAAAAATAAAGCGAAGTAAAAAGTGTGATGTTAGAAGTAAAAATAAAAAAATTTGATATTTAGATTTTACGTGAATCTGTTTTATATTATAAATTTTATGAGAGAATTTTTTTTTTCTACTCCTAACATCCCCATTTTCCTTTACGGTATTGTGAGTTCGTGCATCTCAGTCCCTGAAGGAATTTTTCAAGCATAGAATTGAATGGGGATTCTCTCACAACCTGGGAAGACCCGTCAGACAACAGGGAGCAATTAAAAAAAAAAAAAAAAAAAAAAATGAGCTGAATGATAACCCTGTCCAATAACTTATCGAATGGTGGTGTAGAATCCACACAGCACGGCGAAAGGCCTACATTGAATGTCGCGCCACCCGTAGAAGATAAATACGTATCTCACTGTTCTCTGAGTGCTGTTATTTTTAACTATATTTAAAAAAAATTTCTGTTATGATTTAATTAAGATAGGGATCATTACCGAATACCTGACATGACTGAGGCTCGAAACCACCATTTTACACCCCTTTCGAAGGACGTCATTACTAACGATATTTTAGTCATATTAAAAAATCTCAAGGTAACTTGCCAGGATTGGACCTGCTATCTTGGGCATAGAAGGTTGTTATGCTAGCTATAACACCACAGGTGACCCCATTTCATCCTTTAATGATAAATTAATCTATTTATTTACTTACTTATCAAAAGAAGAACAGCAGTTAGAAATTATTTTTTTCAATTTTATACTACTAATGAGTAGAGAATGAATCATTCATCTAGATACGCTAATATTATCGACCCTATCGGAATGAGAACAGATTATATCACCTGTCCTCCTTGGGTTATCTACTATCGATACATCATTACTCTTGCATAACTAATCGATATCTCTTTACAGCTGATTGTATCTCTTGGACCGCGAATCGTTCGCTAGCAGGATCATAGTATTTGGTTGTAGGGTAGTATATGTCTTGGAATTTAAATTTCAACAAAACATATGATTCTATTAACAATAGAAAACAAAAACAAAATACCTGTACCTTTACAATCCATGAAGGGTCTCGGGTTTCAGTACTTATAGACATTCGTACATTCGTAGTCAAGGGCTGTGAAAGGTGAATTATGCCTTTATCACGCTCGGTCGCCAGGTTTTTCTCACAATTTTGGTTACCCACTTTATAGAGGGTGGGTGTGTTCCAGGAGGGTCTTCATACCCTAGGGTTCGTTCCGCGGCTGAAATAACAGAATAAATAATTCTACCTCAGCCGGGATTCAAACCTGGGACCTGAAGAATAGTAGGCTATTGCTCTATCCACTAGACCACGCCACTCCCATTAACAATAAATAAGTTAAAATATATACCATGTAGCTTACAATTAGCATATCTTTACTTATGAAGAGTTAAAGGTCTTAGTGGGTAAAAGCTCTACGCTATTAATCTCCGGGTCCCGAGTTCGAGTCCGGATTCTACAGGATAATAATTTATACGGTTAATTCGACCGTGGAATGACCCTGGGGTATACTAGGAATACCCAGCTAGGAATCGTTCAGCCTCCATAAAGTGGAAACCTGAAAATAGAGGTAAAATCTGGTGGATGAGCGTGATGAGAGATTAATAAACACAAAGTTAGATACAATAAAATGGAAAAGAATCGTAGCGTCAAATTGATATATTGAATAAATAATGATATTGGAAGTACTTGGAAGTAAAATAGTATTTATGTGAAAGATGCATTACGTTTTCTCTGCTGTCTGTTATGAACTAGGTTCTGTAGGTTGGCTTTTCATTAGGTAGGGGAAGTTTTTATGATCTTATTTTTAATAATAAATCTATTAAATTATAGATAATTTGGGTCTATTTAGATTTGAGTTTTGACTCTATTTTTTCTCTTATGCAACCTATAAGAAGGGCCTTGGCAGTTTCCTGTCTTTCCTTTCCTGACTGGACAACTTCTTCGAAATTGAAATTTTTAATAAATTATTATGTGAATTAAATTTCGGTAAAGATGGAGGTCACAAAAAAATAAATAAATAAAAAAAGGATCTATTAAATTAATTATTAACTAACTATTCATCTAATATCATCTAATCAAAATCATCTAATATCCCACTAGTTGAAGGCTTAGTCCGAATTAGATGTACCTCTTTTCATTCCAAACTCTCTGCGCACACAAACCTTGTGACTTAAAAGAAGATGGCCAAGAGACCTCCTACCATAAATTAAATATCGGTGATCTATCAACGGGCGTTTTCTTCACAGGACTATTATGTGTTTCAACCATATACTATTTACTTGTATTGGATCAATAAAATTATATGCTTAAGAGGCAGGTTCTTTGAAAATGTAAGCATTGTCTTATTCGTAATTATTTGGAAACAAAGGGTGTTGTTAGAGACCTTTAACCAAACCTTTTTTATGCCCGACCCACTTACTACTCATTGTTTTGGTGTAGAATTAGAGCCGTATGGGTTTATTTATTTACACGAATATTCTTTTAAAGACAGCAAACGAAAATAGAGAAAAAACTCATTTACGCCTAATAATAAAGTGAGAGACGCGAAATGTCTGTTTGAATAGAGAGGACTCGGACACAAAGAGGGAACCCTGGCGAAGACTATTAATGAAGACAGTCATCGAAGAGACCCTTTGTGGAAGAGAAGAAAGGAAGATCCGTGCCCGCGAACAAACTTACCCAGAGAAGAGAGTAAACAGAGCGGTTAACGGTCCTCCCGAGCCTCCGGTGGCGGGTTCACAATTGGCAAGCAGACTCCTTTCACGCCCTACATTCACATTTGCGGTATTAGTTAGCTTTAGCTTTAGTTTCGCTATAAAAGGTATCAATATTAAACAACCCTGTATCTTGAATTTAATCAGTTTTAATCGGCTGCCATTTTAAAACTTAATATCAATTTCTAGAATTTAGATCATCACTGGATGCCCTGGTATTTTCGTGCTAAATTTAAAGAAATTGGTCCAGAAGTTTCGGATAAAAGACCGCGTATGGTGGACAAGCGGATTTTTTTTTATTCGTTATTCGTGCTCTAGATTTCATTAAAATTTGTCATAATATAATTCTAAAAAATAATAATAATAAACTAATTAATTTTGTTTATATATAATTTAAATAATTTTATATTGGGTTGATGCAAAATTAATGCAGGTTTTTAGTAGGTATTGTAAATACGCCATATCTTTACTTTAACCATATATATTTAATCAAAATAATTTCCATCTGAATCAATGCACTTTTGCCAACGTTCAACAAGCTTTCTTATTCCACCAGAAAAAAAATCCGAATCCCTGGACTCAATGAAATCACGAAAAGAATTTTCAATGTCGTCCTGGTTTTGAAAATTTTTCTCCCTCAAAAAGTTGTCCAGATGCCTGAAAAAGTGGAAGTGTGTAGGAGAGAGGTCAGGTGAATAAGGCGGATGTTGGAGAACTTCGTAGCCCAACTCGTGCAGTCGTCGAAGCGTTGGTTGTGCAACGTGTGGTCTGGCGTTATCGTGGAGCAGGATCGGCCCCTTCCGATTCATCAATGCTGGGCAAAGACGTTGCAATTTTTGAGTTCCGAGTTCCGCCGCCATTTCTCGTGTGGTTTTGGTTGGGTCTTCTTCCACTTTTGACCTCAGCTGGTCGTTGTCCAGAGCAAGATGACGGCCCCGACCTTCCTTGTCTTCGAGGTCGAAATCTCCTCTGCGAAACTTCTGGAACCAACGCTGCACCGTGCACTCATTAATAGCCCCCTGACCCCACACTTCATTAATATTACGAGCCGTTTGCGCAGCGCTGCCCCTAATTTAAATTCGTAAAAATAAATTTGACGAAAATCGCACTTTGACTTTTTCGATCCAAGACCTTTGAACACACTGAACAAAACGATTTTACTAAACAAATTCATGGTGAAAGAGAGGGTATTAGATAAGGTTTGTTTTGGTATAATAATGATCAATGTTAGGATTAGCTTTGTTTACACAATTGGAATTAAGATATTGCAATAGAGGAAACCTGCATTAATTTTGCATCAACCCAATATATATTGCAAGACAGTTTGATCAAAATATTTTTATTATTAAATGTATGGGAAGTTGAAACTAAAACAGTTTTCACTCAAATGGGCTGACCCTTATGCTAAACGTATTAAGGGTTATAATTTTTTGCTCCTACATTGTTATCCCTATTCCAGCCTTAATTGTATGTGTGTGCGTGTGTGTGAGTGTTAGTGTGTGTGTGGATGTGTGTATGTATAAAGTGTGTATATGAGGTTGGAGTGTGGGTAATAATAAAAAATAAATAAAAAAAAAATAAAATAAGACTAGATCATAAATATAATTTGTAAATCTTAAAAACTGAATGGAAAATTTAGTTTATAAATCTTGCCTACAGTGTTCGATAAGTATGTTCTCATGTATAAATATTTTTCTCTGGAATTCCTCCTGTTACAACGGGAACCCTTTTAAATGTTTTCTTCCTGTAAGATATGCTAAAACGCAAATTAAATTAAAAGTCAGAGTATATTAAAAGAAGAAGCCATGGATAAAGCCATCAATAACCTCCAACAGTGCTGCCAACTTAATTCCAGGCCTGTCCAGTCTCACCTCTATCAATTTATTACCTCAATCTTTAAAGGCACCTTTTTAATATTCAACTCGTTTTAAATTATACGAAGCGTGCGCGCTAACAGAAGTAAGGAGGCAGATTTTTTTTTTTGCGTACTTTCCTGTCCGTTAATGTCAAACGTACTTTCATTTAGATAACCAAGTTATTCTAATCAGTGTGGTAGTTCGAGGTTCACTAGCTTTGAGATCACTAAGGTTTGTTTGGTTCATTTTAATCTCTTTATGATACTGTAGCTAATCAGAGGATGAGGCCAATGAGAGCCCTAATTTTTTCAAATCCAGGTTTAATTAAAATAGGTATCTTAAAGACTACATGATGTCGCACAGGCTCGGGACCACCTCTTTAAGTCCCCTCCGAAGAACGGCATAACTAAGAATTTTTTACCAAAATTAAAAAATCCTAGGACCACCTCCTTTTGTGATTATATATCTTAATTTTATTTTATGTATTTGACTTTCCTTTTGTTTATACATATTGTATGAATTTTATCTAATAGCAATATTTTATAGTCCATTGAGACAAATTGTAATATATCCGAATAAATAAATTAGAAAAAAAAGACCACCTGCAGGTTTGAACCAGCAACCTTAGGCATAGAAGGCTGTTATGCTAACCACTATGGCACAGGTGACCCCTCGGTCGTTAATAGAGCGTTTTATGCTTCCTTCCTCCCCCTGGGCCACTCTCCCCTCCAAAAAAAAACAACAACAACAGATTACATAATTATTCCGCTACAGCTGAGGTTCCAATCTGGGATCGTCACAACAGTAGTGTTCTTATCCATTAGTCCACGATAGTCTAAATATATAATAATCTTAATTCATATAGTTCGTATATTATTTGAATACCACTTTACGCTGCTGTGGCAGAACTTTCCGATGCTACAGCGGGGTCCTGAATTTTGCCTATCTAGGTTTAATTAGGAGAGGGATCTTTAACGAGTACCTGACAATGCGCAGGCTCAGAACCAATATTTTACGCTCTCTCCGAAGGACGGCACATCCATGAAAGTTTTGCTCCTTCAAAAAAGTCCTAAAGCCATCCTAAAGCAAGGTTGTTTCCCGCGATAGAAAGCTATTATATTTGCTACTGCAACCACAAATGTGATCCCTCATGTCTGATGATTATGTTCCTAATGTCCACACCATTTTACGTGCCCTCTGAAGGATGCTGCTAAGTTTGAAAAAGTGAACATGGACATTGAAGGCTGTTATGCCAGAAACTAAATCACCGTTGAACGTATTATAAATTGTTAGTTATATTTACTTACCCGATTTTCCAGGAAGGAGAGAGAAACGAGAATTATTAAAAAAATGTATATATATATATATATATATATATATATACGCAAATATTGTAAGAAACAACGTTAAAGAACTTTGTGGAGCGGGGTGGCTGAATGGGTTAGCATGCATTGCTGTGTTCGTTTTTTCGTCAAAGGTGTGGTTGGAGGGGGAAAAAAAGAATTTTAAAAGCTCTATAACAATGATTCTATATATTTTTCATATGATTTATTAATATTTTTAGCTCAAGTAAACGGTTACAAATAAAATTAATCAGGGATAAAATTGACGGTTTCTCCACTTTCAGTAAAAATACTCCGTACAATATGAAATTGAGGTCCTGAAGGTCAACATTGAATTTGAAATTTACAGCATAAAGTTTTATAATTAAATAAACTTAATATAAATGTTGATTAGATTATCTCATGTTGTTAGCAGTATTTTTAATGTGAGCAGAGAAATAGACTTATACCTTATATCTTTCTTAAAAATAGATAAACCAAATCAAATATGAAACAAAAAGAATAAATAAAACAATTTAACAAGACTTTTAAAATTAAATTAATGATTTTTTTATATTTATGAAATACACTTGGTGTTGGTACTTGGTAAAAACGTGGTTTTAGGCGGAATCGCGCATCTATTGATCAAATATTTTCCTTACGTCAAATATAAGAAAACGTTGGAATAAATCGGTGTAGTCCAATAAACTTTATATCGATTTTAAAAGGCTTATGATTCCATAGACTGGCAGAAGCTGTATAACATCATGATTGGATAGGGAGCACCTAAAAGTTGGTAAACCTAGTAGGGATGTGTTTGTCGGAAACATTCCATAAAGTTAGAATCGATCATAATTACTACAAGAAATTTGAGGTGCGATCGGGTTCGAAACAGGGTGACTCCCTTTCACCTGTTTTATTTAATATAGCTTTAAAATATGTCATAGAAAAGGTAATGTGTCCCAGAAAGGTTTAAATATGGGTGATAAGATTCCGGTTTGGGGTATACCGATGATTTGGTACTCCTAGGTGAAGAAACGGAAACCATCCAACTAAATATAAGTGTGTTAATAAAAACCGATAAAGAAATAGGACTCGAATTAAATACCGATAAGACGAAATATATGATTAGTAGCAGAAACTGTGGCGATCTTGTTGATATTGATATATCAGGGTTTACTTTTGAACAAGTAGAGAAATTCAAGTAGTTAGGTTGAATAGTAAAAAGAAACAATGAAGTCCAGAAAGAATTAGAGTCTCGGTTAAAGACGGAAAATGCGTGTTATTATTCAGTTGCTATATTACTTAGCTCACGGCTTGTGTCTAAAAACTTAAAAGTTAGTATTTTAAAACTATTATTCTTCAGACGGCTCCTTAGGGGTGTGAAACGTGGGCGCTTACTTTGAAGGATGAACAACGGCTTAAGGTTTTCGAAAATAAGATACTGAGGTCACTAGAGAGTTTAGAAGGTTGCACAACGCGTAATTGCGGAGCTTGTACCCTGTGAATATAATTGATTCGATAGCATCGCTTAGGCTCAAAAGGGCGAGAAAAGTTGTTGGGCTCGGTGAGGAACGGATTTCGATAACGTTGGTATTTGTTGATCCGAATGGTAGGCGTCCGAAAGGTAGGTCGACGCGTCGATGGGAGGAATGCGTCAAGGATGATCTCGAAGGCTTGGGCTTGAACGGTGAACATTGGACGAGTCTGTCTGTGTAAGCGGAATTTGGTGGTATCGGCATCGAACTTTCGGGTTCGGTAGGTCTGTTATTATTACTAGGAAATAAACTTGTATTCAGTTGATTGGAAATATAACATTAATGAATATTGTACATCAACTGGTTCCAACAGGTTATGTGAACAACTGTTTAAAAAAAAAAAACACAGTTTTTGTTGAATTGTTTTATTTATTCTTTTTGTCTTTAATAATTTTTTTCTCCATCTTTTGATTGAGCTCTATCCATTGAAAATATCAGTTATTGAATCAGATCACTTTTAATCAGCCGCTATTATAAAAATAACCAACTATCAACGTTTAGGTGTTAGGATCATCGTTGCGTGCCCCAATATTTTTGTGCCGAATTTCAACAAAATTGGTCGAGTAGTTTCGGAGCAAAGCCGCGGACGGCGGACAAACTTTTTTTTTTTCGTTATTCATATTCATAGCTACATGAAACGTAAGCCCTCCAATTTTGAGAGGGAGGGAATAATTTTTTTGGCCGATATTAAAGATTCATTATTGAAAATAATAAACCAAAAGCAGTTTCTTACCACATATTTTTACTTTCACTTACCTTTATATAAAATATATAGTAAGGGAAAGTATTGCGATCGTGAAAATTTTCTAAATCCGGTTTTCATCGGAAATACACGTTTTAGGGTCCCCTGAGTCCAAATAACCAAGCCCCACAAAAAGGTCTGTGTGTCCTGGTGTCTGTGTGTGGTAAGTCTAGCGCAAAAACGGTATGTCGTACGAAACTGAAAATTCATATTTAAGACTAATATACGCCCGAGATGTTAGAGCAACTTTTTCATTGAAATCGGCTGACCGGAAGTCCTACTTTACCCCTTACATTTAGCACCTTTTTACGATTTTCTCCAAAACAGCTTTAACGATTTTAATTAAATTTGCTATATCGATGTAAAATTAAATGAGCTTTAATACCATGTAGGTTTCATTGTGATTGAAATAGTCTGATGGGGCTTAAATGCCGATATTTTGAATTTTCTTCCTCTAAAGTACCTTTAATTTGGTATATTCTATAAAAATAACCTTATTATCATATTACGATTGGTAAAAAATAGGTAAATATATAAGTTGAACGAATTCGATATCCAAATAAAAGAGAAAACTAATTAATTTTTTTTAATGCACTTGTTTCATCGCTTGGCCATTGGATGGCGCTGTCATCGCCGGATGTTACTGGGTTCATTGTGATTGAAATAGTCTGACAGGGCTTAAATGCCGATATTTCAAAATTATTCCTCTAAAGTACCTTTAGTTTAGTAGTTTTTATGAAATTCACCATATCATCTGATTATTAAATCTAAAAAACAGGTAAATATATAAGTTAATTCGGTAACCAACTAAAGGAGACAACGGCAAAAATATGTTTGTAATGCAATTTTTTGTTTTTTAACTTAACAATAGTTTGTTTGTTTATTTATTTATTTAACGTCACTTTATGCTACTATGGCTAATCGGACGATGCTACAGTGGGAGTCCTAAATTTTGCCTATCCAGGTTTTATTAGGATAGGGATCTTTAACGAGTACCTGACATCGCACAGGCTCGGGACCACCTTTTAACGTCCCCTCCGAAGGACGGCGTAACTAAGGATTTTTTACTCCCATTAAAAAATCCTAGGACCACCTGCGGGTTTGAACCCGTGACCTTTAGCATGGGAGGCTGTTACGCTAGCCACCCAGCTACAAGTGATCCCTCTTAACAATAGTAATATACATGCATAATATACCGTTGGTATACTAAAGATTTTAGAAAAAATATTTTCGTATACATAATATTGTAAAATTTAACGGAGAGTAATGAAAAGCCGATAAAACAAACTAGTTGTCATAGATAATAATAAATTATCCCCATAATCCCCAAAAACTTATGTTGGGGAGAGAGGCGACAGCTCATTTGCTCGCAGCCTCAACCCGATAGTTAATTATGAGTCGCAGGATCCCTAACATTTATATAGGTTTCGTTAAGGGGATTTAATAATATAACCATCTTTATTAGATACATATATTGAGAAAAAACACAAATGAAACAATTAAAATCAACTTTAGAGAAAACACTTACTTATGGTCACTTCTAACGACGACAGTGACTCCAGCAACTGGTCTCTCCTGTACCTCTCAGAGCCTTAAATAGGTTATTTAATAAAACACATGTTTCTTTTAAAATCCTATGTTAATAATTCTTTGATAATTTATTTTCAATTCTAAATTTGTTTAAAAATTCTCAAATTGATATAAATAACGAAGGTAAGTGAAAGTCGTTGTTGCGCGCACCAGATTTTTTTTTATTAATAACTTAATGTTTTTTTTATAAATTCTATTCGTCCCAACAATTTTAGTGAGAGCGCCACCTCTCTGGGGCTACACCCTAACTAAGCTCATACATATTATGCTAAAAACATGAATCACATTAAGTTGTTTTTATTTTTCACTTTCCAATGTCGCAAGATAATTTCGAAATATTCCATGGTGTACTTAATCGGATCCAGAAGCTTCCGTACGAAAGAGGATATGACCGCACTTTCTTGATGAATTTCCAATAGAGAAATTCATTTCTTATCGCGCAGTAAGTTCCTACTGTAGTGCACCGCAGTTTTTCTTGTGTCTACCTCACTACAGACATTATGGGCCTCCTAGCCGTTATTTTCAGTGTCGATCGTACTCTCGTGATAGTATCGGAGAGGGGAAACATTTACATTGTTCTTAAGATAATATGATTAAAATTTAATGTTATTAGAAGTTTATTTATCATTAAGGGAGCGGCAGGGTCTAGTGGATAGGGCACTACAGTTCTCCAGGTCCAGGGGTTCGAATCCCAATTGTGGCAGAATATTATTTATTCTGTTAATTCAGCCAGGGGGCGACACTATGGTATGGAGACCCTCCTGGGGCAGACACAGCCTCTTTAAAGTGGGTACCCTAATTGGGGAAAAACCTAGCGGCCTAGGCCTAATCAACTCCTTGCACAGCCGTTAGTCTAGAAATAGTATGAATTTCTATATCTGGTGAGCCCATTCATGAGTTGTAGAGATGCAGGTTGTTTTTGTTTTATTTATTATATCAATAGTAAACTTGATCCTGTACGACGTTGGCTATATTTTAACTATTATAACCTTCCTCTTTCCCAATAACATATGTTCATAAGTTTATAGGCTCACAACAACTTTATATTAACCTGCACGATTTATTTTATTGCATATTATGCTACTACTTTCATTTCAGGAATACATTTTTTATGACTTGGTTACAGAAAATTTATTTTTCCCGCTTAAATAAAAGCTAAATTGCAGTGAATTTGACTTGTAAACCTTCAGGAATGAATGCCCTAAATGATGAAAACTGTGCCCTAATCCGTCATGTGCTTTAGAAGGAGTTAGCGGAAACTAAAATCGCGTTTTCATGTTTTATATATAATAATAATAATAATAATAAAAACTTTATTCTGGGACTATGTCCCTTAAGAATAACAGAATTGAACAGTAGATATTCATATATGTCTGGTCAAGAAAACAATAACATTAATTTTTATTTACAAATGAGCAAAAAGGAAAAATTAAACACTACCTAGACTTATATACATTCATGTACAAAAAGTATGGATAATAAACACACAAGATTAGAAAAAGAAAGAAAGAAAGAAGATAAATCTCCTAAAGGCTACTGATAGGGTTGAGGGAATTATAAAAAACAAAACAAACTAATTATTCCACACTAGCTTTAGGATAAAATAGATAATTATAACTTGTGTTAAAATAGAAATAAGTCAGTTACAGATTTGTTGTGCATCTATTTGGGATGCCAAAAGATGTTGGAATAGGTGAGATTTGAATGAGAGAAAGGAAGATGCATGGCGAATATGAGTAGGTAGGGAATTCCAGAGGGTTGCAGAACGGATATAAAAGGAGTGATCAAAAGATTTAGTTCTATGGGTGGGAAAGTAAAGGTCGGAATGGCGGGATCTAGTTTCGAGAGAGTGGACTGAGGATTTAAATTTAAGGATGCTGTGAATGTATGGAGGGTGCTGGGAGTTTATGATTTGGTAAAGGTATGATCCGAGAAAATATTTCCTCCGTGTAACAGGTAGGAGCCACTTCAACTCGCTGTATAAGTGGGTCACTGAAGACCTCTTCGAGGTGCCGAAGATAAATCTTATGAACATGTTCATGATACGCTTGAGTCTGTCTTCGAGCACCTTTGGGAGGCCACCATATACCACACAGCAATAATCGAAGTGGGGGAATATTAATGAGGAGACGAGAAGCTTCCGGGTGGGAAGAGGGAGAAGATGGCGGGAACGATGAAAAAACTTTAGAGTGCTTATCGTTCGTCGGGAAATATTAGCAATATGGGGTTTCCAATAAAGGGTTTGATCAATGGTAATACCAAGGTTTTTGACAGAGGAGCTAAAGGTGATTGGATGACCATTTAGGATTAGATTCGGAAAGGAAGTATTGGATCTGAGGAGAGAATTGGAACCTATAACAATGGCCTGCGTTTTCTCAGCATTAAGCCTAAGTTTATTCAGGGTTGCCCAGGCACAGATTCTATCTAGGTCTTCCTGAATATTGGCAAATGCTACGAATAACTCAGAAGATGAGAAGGATAGGTAGATCTGAAAGTCGTCGGCATATAAATGATAGGAGCAGTGATGGATTGAATTTGGAAGATCATTGATAAAGGAGTTGAAAAGGAGGGGGGAGATACTTGAGCCCTGGGCCACACCTGCCGAGAGGGTAAGGAAAGAAGATAGAGGATGATTGGGAATGGTAACTGCTTGGGTCCTGTTACAAAGGAAAGATATATATATATATATATATATATATATATATATATATATATATATATATATATAGAGAGAGAGAGAGAGAGAGAGAGAGAGATATTAAACAATATTTTTGGTAATAGCTAAATTGAAACCACCTTTGTCAACATTAAAAATTTTTAATTAAACATTAAAAGCAATAAATTTGAAATTCAGCAAAGGTATTTCATGTGATACAGGTCATTTATACTTTCACTTACCTTACATGAAATATATAGTAAGGGGTAGCATTGCGATCGTGAAAATTTTCCAATTCCAGTTTTCAACGGAAATACGTTTTAGGGTCTTCTGAATCCAAATGACCAAGTCCCGAAATTACTCATTATTATATTATATTACTCAATGACAATTACCGAAATTACCCGGTCTGTGTGTGGTAAGTCTAGCACAAAAACAATTAGTTGTACGAAACTGAAATTTCATATTTAAGACAACTATACGCCCGAGATGTTACAGCAACTTTTTCATAAATGACCCACTTTATACTATGCATTTTGTATCTTTTTATGATTTTCTTAAAAACTGCTCTAACGATTTTGATTAAACTCGCTATGTTGATGTAAAATAGAATGGGCTTTAATATGATGTAGGTTTGATTCTAATTGAAATAGTCTGACAGGACTTAAATATTTTGAATTTTCTTCTTCTGAAGTACCTTTAATTTTCATTTTTTAAATTGAAGTATATTTAATAGTTTTTAAATTTATTTTAACAGTCGAGGTAATTGGAAGTCGTGTGTTACCCGCATAAGAATTTTTTAAACTGTTTTCCTTACAATCTATGCGATAAACATATTATTTTTTTTAAAATATTCATGTACAACATGTAACAATTATTTTTCTATACTTTTCTCTCTTCTTCCTGGAATATCGAGGAAGTAAATATAACAAGCAGTTTATAATACGTTTAACTGTGGTTTTCTTGCAAGCATATAGCCTTCAATGTCCAAGGTCACTTTTTCAAACCCTGCAGCGTCCTTCGGAGAGCACGTAAAATGGTGTGGACATAAGGGACACAATCATCAGACATAAGTGATAACATTTGTGGGTGTAGTAGCAAACATAATAGCTTTCTATGCCCAAGATCACGGGTTCGAACCAGGCAGATGGTTTAAGAAGCTTATAAAGAGAGTAAAAAACTCTTGGTTATGCCATTCTTCGGAGAGACTGTAATAACAATAATAACTGTCATTTAAAAATAACCTAAAGATGTTCAATTATTAAAAAAGGTTATTGGACTCTATTAACTTGAGCTATTAGACGGTAATTAACTATCATTAGAATTCCTCAACAATCCGTAATCTTTCTTACGGGACTTTGGCGAATCTTAATTGACTAATTGGGAATGAAGAAGCTTCAAGAATGTTCTCATAGTTTAATATCTTCAGCATTGATTATGGTATCCATAAAATCCCTTCTAAAAGCATACAGTTATCTATCGTGGTAGTACTGTCTTGATTGTCGGATAGTGAAACGAAATGAAAAAAAAATCTTAATTCTGGGACCAAGTCCCCTAACAACAAAAACAATGAAAAACAAAAAATGCTTATGGCATAGTTACTTTTCAATAAAATATTTCAATAATCTATTGAATAAATCTTTGTAAAATTATATACTGGTGGATCATGCACTTATACATACACATATTTATACTATAAATACCTATATTTACAATGAAACGGAAGATAGAGATTCAGATAGGTAATAGAAGAGTTGTTGTTTGAAATAAGAGAGAGAGGTGGTTTTACGGATAGAGATAGGCAGGGAAGTCCAAAATAATTAGGAGCGAACGAGAAAGGATGCAGTTCTATGTGATGGGATATAAATACTGATTGATTGAGTTCTATATTGAGGATGTATAGTCGACTGTACAAATTATTATAGGTGGAAATAATCGGGAGTCAGTCTTTTTTTGTTAAATATTTTAATTTCGCCAACGTTTCGGTTCAAGGTTATGGGCCATCATCAGGGCATTACTGAGCCATGCCCAAGCATAAAATCCCTTCATACCTCAACAACAGGTTCATCGTCAGTGTCATCTTCACAATAGCCGGACGCCGATTCATCACTTTCTGTTACTTCATCTCCAACAACAATCACAGAATTACACAGAAAATAACACTAGAACTGAGGTAAACTCTTTTGTAATTCTGAAGTCCTCATATCCTGATAAAAAAAAAACTCTTTTTAACCGTATTCCCCATCTCCATAAACAATATGAACCCATAGCCAACAAAGGGGAGTCGCTCATTTTCCTTCTAAAATGCCACTCCCATTCTTTATTCCCTCACTTCATTTCCAACAATTTTATCCATTTTGATTATAGGTGGAAAAAATCGGGAGTCAGTCCTTTTTTTTTTTGTTAAATATTTTAATTTTGCCGAAGTTTCGGCTCAAGCTTGTGATGGACCATAAAAAAAACAACTCCAAAACATAAAAGGTCTCGAGGCCAACATGTAAGGATTCACGGAATTTATAGAGCTGTTTAAGTATATAAATGGATTTTCGCGATATTTCAGAAATATGTTTGTTCCAGGATATTTGGACGACCTGCGGGTTTCAACCTGGGACTTTGGGCATAGGAGGCTGTTATCCTAACCACCATGCTACAGGTAACCTCCATTTTTTTCAACTTCAAGTATATTTAATAGTTCTTAAATTGATTTCACAGTCGAAGTAAGTGAAAGTTGTGTGTTACCCGCACCAGATTTTTTCTTTATCTTAAATAATAACTTAGTTATTAAAATAAAAAAATTTAATCGGCCATCATTTCGAAACTAATCGGCTGATATCAACGTCGTGGTGTCATAGGATCATCGTCGGATAACCTATTATTTTTACCCAAATTTGGAGAAAAAATCGGTCCAGGAGTTTGTTTGTTTGTTCATTTAATGTCACTTTATGCTACTGTGGCTAATTGGACGATGTTACAGTGGGAGTCCTAAATTTTGCCTATCCAGGTTTTATTAGGATAGGGATCTTTAACGAGTACCTAACATCGCAGAGGCTCGGGACTACCTTTTAAGCTCTCCTCCAAAGGACGGCATAACTAAGGATTTTTTACTTCCGTTAAAAAATCCTAGGACCACCTGCGGTTTTGAACCCGTGACCTTTGGCATATAAGGCTGTTATGCTAGCCACACTACTGCAGGTGAACCCACGGTCCAGTAGTTTCAAAGAAAAGTCACAAATTTTGAAAATGAGTAATTTTTTTTGTTTTCCTTCGTTGATTACATAGGTTCATTATAGAAAACAATAAACCAACATTTTTTTAAAATAAACTAATGCTGTAATTTTATACCTACAATTTTGTGATGGTTTACTTTTTTCTTTTTCTTTCTTTTTAGTATTATGATTGATTCATGCTCGAAAATACCATTTAACATCCTAACAATTGAGATCGGAAGCAAACAAACACACCTACTACCTCGTAGTACTCAGCTCTCTACAGACAAAGCGCAGAATTGAAAGGAATTATCAATGGAAACAATACCACTTTCCCTGTTGATTAACAGCCTCGAGGTAGATAGTCCTTTACCGTTAGACCACGACCTGGATGTTGCCAAGAAGTTGAAGATCGGCCGACGTACCATCTCAAGAGGAGTACGCACTTACATGTAGAGCTACAAGAGGTAGTGGGGTGTAGCCTATATATACTCCGCGTCTCGCCTGCGTTCGCTTCATAGCGTCTTCAGCTTTCAGTGAGGTAAGTCTGAACTCAACTTCATAATATATATTTAGGAAGATTTTACTATGAATATTATGGATCGAACCATATTAAATTCCTTACTTAGGGCATTTAATATGTATCAGCAAGAGCGATTGTAGGATTTTAGTGAGGGTTTAAGTTAAAAATGGTTAGCGGTGGTGATCAACCCAAGTTGATCGAAAAAAAAGTAATTTTTTTTCAAACACAGTCAATACGCATATTAATTTGAAGATTAAGTATCTGCTTGGAAGTAAAAACGGTTTTTAACTACACCTTATTATTTTTTTACCTTTTCTATGTTTATAGGTGGAAATGATCGGGAGTCATTTTTTTTTTTAAATATTTTAATTTTGCCGACAAAATATTTAAATATTTTGTAAAATCAGTTTATGCTTGGACATGCTCAGTAATACCCTGATGTTGGCTCACAAGCATTGAGCCGAAACGTTCGGCAAAATTAAAATATTTAATAAAAACACTGACTCCCGATTATTTCCACCTGTAATATTTCAATGTTTGTAAAATAAAGTTACAAATTCATTGAATTGCGTGATCATCGAAGTATCTCAAAACGCTACAAATTATTACACAATGGTTTATTAATTTAAAAAAAATATATTATACTATAACTGTTTACATAGTTGTTTACAGGCAATTAACTAATATTAAATGCAATAATTTATCAAAGCAAAATGGCCTATCACGACAGCTAATTTCAAAATGTTATGTCTCTGCTTTTTCTGAACCAATTTCAATGATTATTTTTTGTTGTAGGAAATTTAATTTATTTATAAATGCTACAAAGGACAGACAGATTTTTTAATAGTTATTCGGGCTACATTACCTTGAAATGTAAGCCCACAAATATTAAGGAGGAGGGAATATTTTTTTAGAGGATTATTGAAAATAATAAACCAAAATGACAATGGTTGGGAAGGAAAAATTTTTTCATGGTTGTTCTCCTTACTATAATGTACATTAAGGCTGGATACAAAAAAAAAAAAAAAAAAAAAAAAAAATTGTCCAATAAGAGGTTAATTTTTTTTTCTGAATGGGTCGCCTGTGGTTTAGCGGCTAGCATTACAACCTTATATACCCAAGGTCGTTGGTTTGAACCGCAGATGGCTTTAGGATTTTTTAAGAGGTGTAATAAATCCTTCGTTATAAAATAATGGTCCTGAGCCTGTGCGATGTCAGGTACTCGTTAAAATCCCTATCCTAATTCAACGTGAATAAGCAAAATTTAAGACTCCACTGAAACATTGTCCGATTAGTCACGGCAGCATAAAATAACTTTAAATGATTTAATAAACAATAAAATATAGACATTCATGTATCTCCAATGATCTCTATCTCACATGCTATATATATTTATAAAAAGTTAAAATTCGCTCAATTTTGTTTTATCTCAAAAATGAATACGGTTGTGAAGCTCAATGTTTCCTGTATATCCTTACTGTTGAAATGTGCATTAAGCTGGTTTAAGAGAAAAAATCGTCGTATAAGTGGTTAAAAAAAATTTATAAAATGGGCACCTGAGGTGTAGTGGCTAGTATAACAGCCTTTTATGCCAAGGTCGAGGTTTCAAACCTGGCAAGTGGCTCCTAGTATTTCTTTAATAAATAAAAAATTCTTGATTATACCATCCTTCGGAGGGTACGTAAAAAGGTGGCCCCAGGCTTTTGTTGTTTTCGTTGAAGATCCCTATGTAATTAAACCTAGATAAGCAAAATTTAGGACTCCCACTGTAGCATCCTCCGATCAGCCATAGCAGCATAAAGGGACATTAAATAAATAAACAACTATTTCTATAATCTTTAAAATAATTGTTTTTCGATTCACTCAACTACTATACATCTACTTAATAATTTAATTACGTACCCATGTTTTGAGCGCACGTACTAATGGAAACATGTTCAATTGCTATTGGTTTATAAAATAATGATTTATTTGTTATTTTATTCCAACTGGAGATTGGCAAAATTCATTAAAAACATACGAGTACTGTACTCCAATAATCCACCAGTTGAAGTAGAGGGTATGTTCTTTACTAGTTTGCCTCTGTCCATTTTGAGGTCTACTAATAATTTATATAGGTCTTTTTTTCATAAGATCGATTTTGAAATAGATTATTTTAAACTACCATTATTATTTTTTGGAAGTATTTCCCCATCTCTGATTCAACCCAATACAAATCGGGCGATGCTACAGTGGGAGTCCTGAATTTTGCCTATCCAGGTTTAATTAGGATAGGGATCTTTAACGAGTACCTGATATCGCACAGGCTAGGGACCAACAATCTACATACATTTCCTGTAATAATATTGTAAAGGGACTTTTGAGTAAGTTACAAATTAATTAATTTCCCTTTAAAGTGACATTATAACTGCAATAAAATGTTGTATATTTGTTAATATCTACGTCTCCGAGTACTTTATTTTGAAATTTTCTTTTACGAATACCGAACAGACACATCTTTTAATCTTTGTATTTAACAATGTTATTTTGTCCAGTAACTAAATCAGTTTATTACTTCTGTTAACTTATATTCATAGTTGTATGTACAACATTGTGCAAAGTAAAATTAAAATATTTTAATAATTCCTCGTAGATGATTATAAGTTCATAAAATACAATAAACTACTTTAAGTATATCAAGAAATAACATTGTGGATTAAAAAGATTACAGAGAAGATTCCTGCAGTTTTAGGAAATGAAATCTTGAAGATAGAGTATTCCAAAATGTGTTAAATATCTCTCTCAAAAAATTGAGAATTCCGGATTTTCGAGTATTTGTTGTTAGTATGTACGCTTTCGTATAAATTAACATTTTTTTTTTTTCTGAATAAACCTAATAAAATCTCCAATCTTTGATCCTTGGTTACTTTGTGCTGTCACAATATTGCAGATTTTTTTTCACCTTCATGTACAATGCTAGTTCACAGTAAAAGATTTTTTTAAATATACTTTAAAGTAAGTACTTGAAAATTGTGAAAAAACTGGAGGCTGGATGGGATCTCGGCCTGATAACTTCATGAGTTGTGAAGGTACAATGGATTTTTTTTTTAACATTCGGTTGGGGTAATGCTCAATTTATTTAATACTTAGTTTCATTATGTCGCAAGAATTTTTTTATAATATTATTCAGCGACGAATATTTCTACCTATTTTACTATTTATCTTCCCATGTTTGTATGATGAACGAAGAAGAATACATTAATACAAATAACATTTTGTATTATTCCAAGGTCCCAGATGAAATGTTTAAGAGCTTTGAGAAAAATACAATACCTAAAAAGACTCTAAAAATTAAAATTAATAAAAATAAAGATTCTGTGCCTCTATAACCCATGAAGGGTCTTGGGCTCAGTACATGCTAAGGTGTTTCTAAGACAACGGCTGTGCAAGGAGGCGATTAGGTCGAGATTACGATCGTCTTTAGGTTTAAGCTCACTTTATAGGAGCTGGGTTTCCCAGGAAGGTCTACCGACCCTAGGAACGCACCAGAGTTATATTAACATAACAAATAATTATCCTGCCACTACCGAGTTCGAACCCGAAATCTGGAGACAGTAATCTATAACCATGCTCTGCTTCTATTATTAACTATTATAGCTAAACAAAACTAACCGTTTAAAAATTTTTATTTATACGCAAAAAAAAACAAAAAAAAACACTTTTCATTATTATATTTTTCCTGTCTTTTACTTCCACTTAGGGAGCGGCGTGGTCTAGTGGATAGAGCACTAGTCTGCTGTGCTCCGGATATTATTTATTCTGTTAATTCAGTCGGGGGGCGACCCTAGGGTTATGGAGACCCTCCTGGGGCAGACCCAGCCTCTATAAAGTGGGTACCCAAATTAATTGGGGAAAAACCTGGCGGCTGAGCGTGATTAAGGCCTAATCACATCATTGCACTGCCGTTGGCCTAGAAACAGTACGAATCTCTATATGTACTGAGCCCAAGACCCTTCATGGGTTGTAGTGGTACAGGTGTTTTTTTTTTTTTTTTGTTTTTTACTTCACTTACCTATGGAAGATATAGTAAGGGAAAGTATTGCGATCGTGAAAATTTACGAATTCCAGTTTTCAAAGGAAATACACGTTTTAGGGGTCCCCAGAATCCAGACAACCAAGTCGTGCAAAGAGGTCCGTATGTGTGTGTTGAAGATGTTTTAGAAGTTTAGTATCAAACCGAAGAATCGTACGATACTGAAATCATCATATTTGATACATATATACTTCCGAGATTTTAGACCAACATTTTGTCCTAAATTGGCTGGCCGGAGGTGCTACTTTATTTTATGCATCTTGTACCTTTTTAGGATTTTCTTGAAAACGGTTCAAACATTTTTATAAAACTCGCTATTCACATGTAAAATTCAATGGGATTTAATATCATGTAGATTTCTTTCAGACTGAAACAGTCTGACAGGGATAACACGCCGATATTTGAAATTTTCTTCCCTGAAGTACCCTTAATTTTGTATGTTCCAAAAAATTAACTATATAATCATATTAGTATTGATAAACAACGTCTAAATTTATATATTGAACGAATTTTATGACCAACTAAAAGGGAAAAGAGCAAAATATTTTTTAGGCATTTTTTTTTTTTTACACTACTATTTGTGTAGATGTGTAATATACCATTGAAAAGCTAAATATTATAGAAAAAAAAAATTAAAACTAAAACTTATTGAAATTATTCTTATAAGTTCTTAAATTGATTTTAACAATCGAGGTAAGATAAAGTCGTTTATAGCGCGCTCCAGATTTTTTTTTTTTTTTTTTTTTTTTTTTTTTTTTTTTTTTTTTTTTTTTTTTTTTGCGAACATATATTAGTGAAATGTTTAAAGAAAAAAAGTATAAAAAAAAAAAAAAAACTTTTGAGTTATTTTGATGCTACAATCCACAGAAAAACTGGTTTCTTGGGTGTGACACATTGGGGATCCAATTTGGAATTTAAGTGTCGGGCCCAAAACTACAAAATCGAACGGTAAACCTGTCCAACAGTTAAGTCTGCAACTGGCACACTAACCGATATTCCAAAATACGTCTTTTTGGAAACTGGAGACCGAAATTTGATCCGATTATAGTCAATACTTTGTTCACGTAGTTATTTTTACTAGCTGTATGGAAAGGGAAAATGGTATTTCTATTTCGCTTGTCGGAATAAAATAAAGCAGATATGCATAACTATTTTGTTGCGAAAATCGAGAAACGAAACCGTTCTAAGATCGTGCGTGTCGAATATCAATTTTTTTCTTTTTTAACTGCAAGAAAGTATTACGTTTTCGTTGAAACATTGGAAAATAATTCTTCAAATAAATTGTGAAAATATATTTTCGCTGGAGTATTGTATTACTTACGAATTTGAAATATGACGGAGTCCACAATATCTCCTTTCTGAAAAAAAATAAAATAAATAATTAATTTAAATTTATTGGAGTTAATAATTTTATTTTTAGGTTCTTTTAAAATAAAACAAGTGATCCATATTTTTTTTTTTAACAATATTTTTATTTCATTTTTTCTCTCCAACGTTTCAGCCCTTTGCCATTTTCAAGGATCCTTCTAACATCTTTTTTTTTTTTTAAATTAAAAGATAATAAACATTTAGTATAGTTTTCACGATGTTATGAAATATTTTACATACCTTTAATTTGTCCTGTCTTTATTGCATATGTAAAAATATATATGCATAGTAACACTATATAAAAATATAAATATGCTTTAGGTTGAAATCAGCTTGTTATTATCTACTAATGGTATAATGGTAAAAGGCCGAAACGTTGGAAATAAAAAGATTGTTGAGTGAAAAATATAGATCACTTGTTTTGTTTAAAAAGAATTTAAAATAAATAATAATAATGGAAATATCACTGAAATAAATAAAATGAAATGTAGGTTCATTTCATGGTCATGTGGTTTTGACTAGGAAGCAGCTACCCACACTAAATCTAAGTTGTTCCACTGCACCTGAAGCCGTGTTGTAGCCGAAACGTAGTGCGAATATTTTTTTTTCAATAAAATATTGGTGAAGTAGACATCAGCCTCCAATTTTATTTATAATTGAAATGTAGGTAATTTAAAATATACCAAATAGTACAAATAATTGAGAGGATTATTTTTAAAAGTTACTATATCCATCTAAGTTGAATTTTACAGGAAACAAAAATATCTCAAAAAGTGAGGTTGCAGTCAATGAAACGCTTTAATTAAGTGAAACTTAATTTGTTGTGCGAACATTTGGGTATAAATTTTAAGCCATCTTCTCTACATTTTCGTCATCTTTCTTCTACAATTAATTGCCCTGAAGATATACTAAAATGTATTCCGAAACTTTCACATAACAAATTAACTTTTACTTAATTAAAGTATATACATACTCAATATATACTTACAGTCAACCATTCATTCTACATAAAAAATATCTTATTAATTAATTTGATTCTTTGAATGAATGAATGAAAAATAATTTTTATTCTGGGACAGCTAGTCTACTAAGAATAATATAAATGTAGATTCAAGTATTAATCTTCTGGCTATTACGTCTACAAAATATGCATCATATAACAAATTATACTGCATATTACGAATAAAAAAAATGCATACATACACTTAAACACACGCATTATATATATATATTATATATATATATATATATATATATATATATATATATATATATATATAAAAGTCAAAACTTTAGACTGATATTCAAGGAGATGGATAAATAGGATTAATATCTATAATTTCTTTTAAATATGTTCATTACTTTAGTTTTTACTTTATGGAGTAAAATTAATGAAATATATATTATAGAACATATCTTTATTTGAAAAAAATCTGGTGCGGGTTAAACACCACTTTTGCTTACCTCCGTTGTTAAAATCAATTTAAGAATTTTTAAAAACTATTGTAGATGAAAATAAATTGTTAAATAAACAATTACATTGAGTTGCAATAGAAACATGTGTTTCATTAAATATTCTATTATAATATTATCTAGGTCAATGAGTTATTTTTATCGGCTTTTCATCACTCTCCGTTAACTTTTACAATTTTGTGTATAAGATAATATTTTTCTAAAATCTTTAGCTTTCCAATGGTATACTATGCATCTATATTACTGTTTTTATGTTAAAAAATACAAACATTGCATACATTTTTTTTCCATTTCTCCTTCAGTTATATGTGGAATTTGTTCAACTTATGTATTTATCCATTTTTTATTGATAAAAAAAACATAATATGGGTATTTTTATAAAATCGGTATGCATGGTTGCCAACTGTTTCATAAGACTGATATGTAGAACTGCAACTTCTATGTCTACAGTCAACCACACTTCCATTATTATAGATATAATTATTTTATAAAGAAATTAATGTCTTATGAACAGTGATTATATTATTTTATTTTTATTATTTACAGAATGGAATTAAAAATCTACATATGTACGATAGTGGGCTTCATTGCCGTCGCTCAGGCTCAGATTCCTGGTTTAGGATGGTGTCCCGATAAGAGAGCTATGCCAGGATTCGACATTGATAGGGTAAGTAGTTCATTTATATTAACAAGAATTAAATAAAAGAATTAATCAAATGAAATGAATGAATTATAATCTTTTTTTATTCTGGGGCAGCTAGTCCCATTTATATTTAAGAATAATATAAATGTACATTTAAAAAAAAATATATAATATATATATATATATATATATATATATATATATATATATATAATATATATATATATATATTTATTGATAATTACAACTATTATGAAAGATACACATTATGAAATACATCTAGTAAATGTGATAAAATATTAAAATAAGTCATGATATGGAGGGTTATCACCCATCGGTAGTTAACTAGAAGGTCATGGGACCATTTTCTTTTCTGACGTCTCTGTGGATTATCAAGGATCGTAGAGGAAGCAAGGATTGAAACTAGTGGATTATATTCACTTCATCATAAAAGGAGTGCTTGGTTCAGGCAAATCAGCAACATAGGGAATATTAAGGTCGTTATGGATCAGTTTATTTGAGTGACAAAATAACGATTGAGGCATTGAGGACAAATCAACAATTTAAAATGTATGTTCAGGCTATAATTTTTTTTACAATAGCAGATACATTTGATGAATAACAAATTCTATTATGTAGAATGAATTCATACACATAAAGTGAATGATATTAAGGATGTATAGTCGACTGTTGATATTATTGTAGGAAGAAATAATAGGGAGTCAGTCTTTTATTTTTTTTTAAATATTTTAAGTTTGCTGACTTTTCGACACAAACTTGTGAGCCATCATAAGGGCTACAAACATCAGAACAAAAGAGATACATATCAATATGATAATGAAAAATAATGAATGTAGTGACAATGATATCATTTCAAATTTAAAAAAATAAAAACCCCTGATGGTTCCCCCCCCCCAAAAAAAAAAATACAATATTGATTCTTATAGATTCTACTTTTTATAATTTTCTGTTAGAAATGTAGAACCAATATTGTAAATATTTTGTTTTTCTCTTGTATAATTTTGAAAAACTATTAAAAAGACAAGCTGTAGTATTTATATTTAAAGGGGAAAACCGTCAGGGGTTTTTGCATCAACCCCCTCCATATCACCTAGGGATGTTTTCGGTTTTCCTCAGTTTATGCTTGACATGGCTCAGTAATGGTACATTACATTGTGTATATATATATATATATATATATATATATATATATATATATATATATATATATATATATATATATATATATTAATTTTTCTTTTTTTTTTACCTCTTTATTAAAGTCTTAAGTTCTGATTTCATACTTTAATTTGAGTCTGTCATATTCTCTTTATTTTTATCTATAATATTTATGTATATTTGAAATTTTATGCTATGTATCTCTTTTTTTCTGATGTTTGTATTCCCGATGATGGATTACAAGTTTGAGTCGAAACGTCATTAAAATTAAAATATTTAAAAAAAAAAAGACTGACTAAAAAATATTTTAACAGTTTTATAAAATATGTTTTGTATAAAAATATAACAAAATACACTAGTTCTTAGGCACATTTCACTTTTTCCCTTGTTCACTGACTTAACTATTAAAAGACTTATCAAGTTTGATATGACCAATAAATGGATTAAGTCCAGAGCCTCTCCCTTCTATAGCTACACTATTTATTTTATTATTGATTACATTTTTTTAAATTGGATTTTACTTAAAGGCTGAAAAACCCTGAGATTACCAGTGCCTATTATTAAATATTAATTAGTTATGTATAATAATCAAGAGAATTAATTAATAATATATATTGTCTAGTATTTGGGAACTTGGTACGAAGCAGAAAGGTATTTCACTGTACTTGAAGCTGGAAGCCGTTGCGCTAGGACAAATTACACGAAAGCAACAGATGGCAGGATTCTTGTTACAAATGAAATCACCAACAGGCTGTAAGTCGAATAATAACTATTTCATTTAATCAATAATTATCATAAACATA
Organism: Piezodorus guildinii; assembly: GCA_023052935.1. NCBI lineage: Eukaryota > Metazoa > Arthropoda > Insecta > Hemiptera > Pentatomidae > Piezodorus > Piezodorus guildinii. The sequence goes on from CM041294.1 coordinate 93,841,191, forward strand.
TTGGCCCAGATGTATAATTAACTGTTTGAAAGGTTATAATTGATTAATAAAACTCATAAATTTTATCTTTATTATCTTAGAACTGGTATCAAACGAGTGCTTGATGGAGAGATCAGAAATATTCCAAAAGGCGGAGTAGAATCGAAAATCAGTGTAAAATACACGACACTTCCATGTAAGTATCAACTTTTTTTTTTTTTTTTTTTATAGTGTTATTAGAAAATTAAATTTACATAACTTTATTTCTTATAAATATTTTTTATTCCTAATCAAAACAAGAAACATAATTTAAATAAATATTATTTCACAATTTACATTTTATTTTTTTTTTAAATATAAATTAAATGAGAAATAATGAATAAGTTTTGCCTCAATCTCAATGTTACAATATTAAACTAAATATTTTTGATGGTATATTAATGTTAATATCAATTAACAATTAAGCTTAATTATTATTCCCATTTTAACCATGTACAACCATAAAAAAGTTGTAAATCACTAAATATAGCCCAAAATAAAAATATTCATATTACAAATTTTAATTTTACTAAAAAAGTATTTATTTTTAATAATACTATTAATTACATTATGCTATGATCTACTTAATGGTAAAAAAATATAACTTTTTACTAAAACACTTAAAAAAAAAAAAAAAAGGATATTTGATCCATAATTATTTACAACAATAGAGAAGTTGATTTCCAAAATATAATATATCCGTTCTACGAAATAGGGAGCGCTGTGGCCTAGTGGATAGAGCAATAGTCTACTGTTCTCCAGGTCCCAGGTTCGAATCCTGGCTGTGGAAAAATTATTTATTCTGTTATTTCAGCCGTGGAGCAACACTGAAGTACGGAGACCCTAATGGGGTGGATCCAGCCTCTCTAAAGTGGGTATACGAAATTGGGGGTCCAGCATGATTTAGGCTTAATCAGCTCCTTCCATGGCCGTTGGCTGTGAAACAGGACGAATCTCTATAAGTTCTGAACCCAAGACATTTCATGGGTTGTAGAGCTCCAGGTTAAAAAAAAAAATCTACGATATTTCATAAGAAGTGCAAAACTTTTTTTCATTTTTAATCTCTGCACACCTTTTATAAAAGAAAGATGACATTAATTCCTTATCAAAACCAATTTTCAAAATGAAATCTAGAATAGTTTTTTCACAGTACTAATAAAACATTTTCTGAGTTATGAAAATGTTTTATTTTGATTTTGAATGTGTAATTAATACTTTTTGGAAATAATTGCATTGACTTAATTGTTTTTTGTTTGAAATCAGATGAAGGATTATGATAAAACTAGCTGTTTAGATACAATTATGTCAATAGATCAATTTCGTAAAATATATCCATTAGTAGCTTTTGAAAATTGAAGTCTCAATTACAAAATTATATTTATCATCTAAATAATCCTTACAAAAATATAGTTTAAGAACATATATTGTTGTAGAGGTTTTAATTATTGACTATATCTTTTTCAGTCCCAATGGAAACGGAATACATCATTCTGGACACTGACTACGACTCCTACTCTGTCGTATGGTCTTGCTCTGGTTTAGGAATCCTCAACACACGTAAGTTATTTTTATATATTACAATAATTATTTTAAATTAAGATATTAGAAACATCTTCATATTAAATATTAATTGAATAATCGATCATTGTCCATGAGATGATATGAAGGAAGAGATGATTCGGGTGGCGGTCAAAAAAAATATTGTGAAACTATTTAATAATAATAAGAATATCCTTACCGAACATGAAGGTTTATTAACGATACCACTAAATACTGCCCACAAAGATTTACCAATGATCGCAGTTCAGACCCAAGCCCACAAGATCAGAAGTAACAGAATCCTCCCATCGACGTTTTGGCAAATGCCAACTTTTTCAGAATTCATTCTTAACTGAAGCCAAAAACTTTTTATGTCCTTTTGAGTCTCTTTGATAGAAACTATTTAATATCCTTAATTAATGAAAGGGCTAATTGACAAATAATGGAGAAAGGGAAGAAGAATAAGATGGAGAATGTTTTAGATGATTTGATATCATGAGATATATATAGGGAGGAATTCTCTCTATATAATCCGCAGCTTATATAAGCCGCAACTTCAAATCTATCGTCCCTATAAATTATTCTAGGTCAGAAATCAGGTTAGAGATGAGTTTGTTACATTGAGAAGAAGTAGTGGAAAAGTTAGGTTCCAAACTAAAAAATATTGACAACATAAGGAGCGACAATGGTGGAGGAAATGTTTTGAACACAATCAACATTACCTTTAAGGTAGATTTTGGTAATGAGAGACTTGTTGTAAGTATTGTTCAATTTTGAAAGAAGGGATTGTTTTTTTTTAGAAAGTTTGACAGATAAACAACTTTTGAAAATGGCGTTATTTAGTTTATTAATATTATCTCCACCAATGTCAGAACTCAAAGAATTAGAAAAAGAAAAAAATCTTGAAATTAATGTGGTTTATATTTTCTATAGTTTTGCAAGTTTTTAAATTTAAATAAATTTTTGTCCCAGCTCTTGTTTTAATGAGTTAAAAGTGGGAAAACAGTTGAGATTTTGATTAATAAATTTAAGAAAAACAGATTGAGTCCTGCATCATAAAAGAAATATATGTTGTTCATATTTAATTTAAGAAAGCCACACAAACTATCTCTTCCTTTATTAAATATCAATGTTTCTTTGTATTAACTTTTACTGCAAAGTCTTAACCATTATTGTGATTATTATTTACAGAATCAGCTTGGCTGATGACCAGGGAGCGACTACCTCCTGGAACTGTACTCCAGAAAGCTTACGCGGTTCTTGACAAGCACAAGATCTCCAGGACATTCTTTGTCAGGGCCGAGCAAGAAGAGTGCAACATTGGCGAACCAGCCCCACCAGAAGAAGGTAATCAAAAGAGTTCTTAATCAATCATTATCTGTTTGTTTTATAATTCAACATCACTTTATGCGACTGTGGTGAATCCCCTTAATTTTGCCTAAATAGTACCTGACATCACACAGGTTTGGGACCACCTTTTATGTCCCCTCTGAAGAATGGTAAAACCAAGGATTTGTTTTACTCTCTTAAAATTGGCCATCAGTCTATAATACAATGGCCATCAGTCTGATTTAAACCCTGCTCATATTCTGCTCTGCAGCCTCAAGTAGCCTTATTGTGTGCCACCCTTTATCCTCTTAATATAGGCCAATAGCCTTTGTGAATCTATTTATTTTATTTATTAGGGCTTTTGTTGAAAAGGGATATTTGCACCTCATTTTAAAATTTCCATTCCTAACTAAAAGTTGCAATTTAAATTTTTTGAAACATGTTTGTAGATTCAAAAATAACATTAACTTCTTAATTCGGTCTTCTACCTGGAATAGTTCTTCATGTGCATTTCCAGACAAATGTTTTTGTCGTTCATTCTCATAAGCATAGGATTCAGTGAAAATATGAGTTGCTGTAAGTGGTACTCCACACGAGGTACACTCAGGCGGGGGCTCCCTTCACATTAAATACTGATAGGTTAGACGAGTATGCCCAAGTCTCAAAAAAGCCGAATGATTTCTTTCTTTCCCGTCAGCTGAATATTTGACATTGTCCTGTGAACATGTTCTCTACTATCCTGAGCATATTGTCCCTCGTTACCATACAGAGGTGTTGCCATACGTCTTTTCCGTATCAAAGAGTAAACGTATAAAACCGTACCCTAGTTTATTCTTCATAACTGCCATCAATGTGGCTAATAAATTATTTACATTTTTTTTTTAAATTGTATTATTTGTAATATGTAGCAAAAATATAATATAATATTAAAATTATTTAACAGCTCTAAGCCAACAACAACAATAATATAATAAGCCAACAATATCCACGTGCAAATATTTTATTTTGTGTCAATTAATATATGTTTATCGTAAGAGTAACTATAATACATATAAATTTGTTAATCAGTCCATTGTCACCACAATGCAATCAACTAAATTATACTGAGGGGATACAATCTTCCTTATTCCACATTGTATAACCTTCCTTATTCTCGAAAACCTTAAGACATTTTTCATCCTTCAAAATAAGCAACCAAGTCTCACATTGCTATAGAACTGTCTGAATTATTATAGTTTCACAAATTCTAACTTTTAAGTTTCTTGACAGCAACTGGAGGCTAAATAATTTCACAACTAAATAATGATAACATATACTTCTCACACCTAATGGTGACTTTATGCCAACTAAATAATTGTTTTTTCTATCAATCAAAGTCCTTAAATATCTAACTTTATCCACATATTCAAACGTATATCCTGACAATGGGTCATGGGTTATAATGGTTGTTGCCTTGTTTCTGTTAGCCATGATGAAGGTCCACAATGTAGGCCGAAACTTCGGCACAAAAAAAAAAAAAAATCTATTTTATTGGTGTACTTTTCAGCACACTTAACAAACTTTTCCACAGTATATCCTTAAATATCAATATCACGGAGACTATTACTGTTTCTATTCAGAATCTTGTATTTTGTCTTACAGAGAACAGACGAATCCTTCAATTATTCAATTATATTTGAAATATTCATTTTATATAAAAAGGTAAATATCTATTAAAATATTTGTAATATATGATATAATATTCCATAGGAGCCACCCAAACCAGAACAGCTGATCCAGTAGCTGATCCTGAGGCGAAACCCGAAGCAAAACCCGAGGAAAAGCCTGAAGCCAAACCTGAAGAAAACCCAGAACCCGAAAAGTCTGTGAAACCAGAAGCTGCCAGTACCGAGGCCCCAGTCACGGTTTCCAACTCCATCCCTTCCTCAGAACCAGAACCACAACCCAGCAAGCCAGTAGCCGTCGAACAGCCAGCGCCTTCCGAACCTGAAAAGAGGCCTGCAGTTTCTGCGCCAACCCCAGTCCCCGCCGAACCTTCGAGTTAAACCGCATTCTATGAATGTCGTCCATTACAAGCTTTAAATATTTAAGATTTAGTTTGTATTTAATTTAAGTCGTTACAATCAAAGTGATAATAAATAGGCCCTATTGTGTATTTTTAGGGATTTCTCTTATTTAATTTTTTTTTTTTTATATAGTTCTCGGATTAGTTGGAGATTATATTCTAGACTTCCAGTATTCTTATTTTCAAGGAATGTGACTTAAAATGTTTTTATTTTTATTTAATTTATTGTAATAATTTTGTAGCTTTGAAATAAAGTGTCCATATTGAGTACAAATATTCAATTGTTTTTTTTTTTAAAACAATTCCTTCATTATTTAATAATTTTAAAATTAATTTTTGCTTGTTGGTTCATTTAATGTCACTTTATGCTGCTGTGGCTAATCGGACGATGCTACAATGGGAGTCCAAAATTTATGATACAGATCTTTAACAAGTACCTGTCATCATCGCACAGGTTCAAGAACACCTTTTTACGTCACTTACTTCGAAGGATGGCATATCTAAGGATTTTTTAATCCCATTAACATATTCTAAGGCCATCTCCAGGTTTGAACCCATGACCTTGGGCATAGAAAACTGTTATGCTAGCCACTACACCACAGCAATTAAGTTTTTATCAAGCCATGTTTGCTTCTCTCAATAGAAAGGCTTAAATCCAGCAGTAAAGTTTGACGATAAAGTACCTCCAAAAGACTACATAAGATATCTTGGACTATATTAGGATAAAAAACTAATATGAAAGATTTTTTTTTAAAACATATTTATTGATATTTACAACTGTATTAAATAAAAATACATCTAGTAAATGTGATGGTAATATATAAAACTGTCATGAAAAACATGTAGAGACACTACACAGTGGCAGCACTCTAAAAATATTCTAAACTAGAAGATCCCGGGGCCATTTCCTTTTCAGGCACCTCGGAGTATTATCCGGAATTGAAGAGGAAGAAAAGATTGAAACTAGTGAGTTAGAGTGAGAATAGAGTTTGTCATGAAAGGATTGATACCTGTTCCGGCCCAAATCAGTAACATAGGGAACATTAAGGTTGTGATGGGCCTGATGTGTGTGAGGGAGTGAGGTTATAACACACAGCTGGTGGGAGCAAAGAGGTTATGTGAAATGGATTTGTCACTGCCTCAAACATGTTTATATTTTAGTTTTCTTTATATTTAATTGAGGGTCATTTTTATTTATTATTTTATTTTCTGTGTTTTATGATAGTAGAAAGATTATTTTATTTTACAGTGGCAAATCCATTGCAACCTCTCACCAGCTGTGGTTTTTGATCTATCTGGATTAGTGTGTGCTCCTCATATTGCTTTCCTTATTTTATATTCTGTTATTCTTCATTTTATTCAACTGTCTGAACAATAAAAGAACCATTTGAACCCGTAGTGCCAGGCTGTAGTCATTTCGCCCTCACCTCCTCTAAAGTGGTGACCCCGACGGTGAGTGTTGAACTATTTTTTTTCTTCTCTTTCCTTTTTTTATTTTTCCCTCAATATCTTTATAATGCCGTTTGACCTATTAACGCTGGACTTAGAGGACAAGAAAGTGGAGGTGGAGTCAGCATCGGCCCCCAATGCGCTGGCGAGATTGCCATCTTTTTATAGAGAAGAGCCAGATCTGTGGTTCATTCAAGCTGAGGCGGTATTCACCTCATGTAAGATCAGCAATAGTAAGAGCAAATTTCAGCTGATTATCGCCCAGCTTGATTTTCAGACTCTTCGACAAGTCGCAGATCTGGCTCGTAATCCGCCTGTTAATGAGCCCTATGAAAGGTTAAAAGAGCGGCTACTTTCCAGCTTCGGGCAGTCAGATAGCTGGAAGATGAAGAAACTCCTGGAAGAGCAGAAATTGGGCGATCAGAGGCCTTCCCAATTTCTGCGAGAGATGCAGCAGCTGGCAGGAGAGAAGGTCCCGGAGGACATGCTTAGTACTTTGTGGCTCCGGGGGCTACCTGAGGGAATGCAGGCGGCTTTGGCTGCTACCGATCATACTGATCTGACCAAGTTGGCCCGCATCGCAGATAAAATAGCTGAGATTCAGCAACCCCCAGGTAATCCGATTATGGCTTATCAGCCGGAGCCAACTCCGGGGCCTTCAAGAAGAGATGGAGGAGACATAGGTGCTGCCATCGAGCGCCTGACTGCCGAAGTAGCCGCTCTCAAAGCGCAAATGGGGGCCAGGACAAGTCGGCGAGACAGCGGATCGCCTAGTCGGAATCGCAGGGGCTCTAGAAGCAAGAGTAGACGGCGTCTCTGTTTTTACCACGAACGCTTCAGAGATAAGGCGACCAGATGCCGTCAGCCCTGCGACTGGAAACCGGCTAGGGCTTTAAACTAGTCATAGCGGCGAACAAGGCGGGTCCCGTCGCTATGGCTAACAACCGTCGACTCTTCGTCTCTGACAGAAAGTCCGGGGTCAGATATCTGGTGGATACTGGAGCCACCCTATCTGTCTACCCGGTGACGAACAGGACGAAGTCCACCGAGGAGTTCATGTTGTATGCTGCCAATGGGACGCCTATTCCAACGTATGGCACCATTGTCCAGAACCTTGATCTGGGGCTCCGGCGGAAAATGTCATGGCGATTTATCGTTGCCAAGGTTAGCCATCCCATCATCGGCGCGGATTTACTTTTTCACTACAACATGATGGTAGATCTCGCCGGGTGCCAGCTAGTGGACCAGAGGACGGGGCTGACATCTAGAGGTAAATTGGCGAAGGTACCGGTGCCCACCATCTGCTCAGTACCTGCAGGAGAATGGTACTCCGCCCTGCTGCGCCGGTACCCTTCTGTGACTCAGCCTTCGTCCTTTATGACAGAACCGAAGCACGATGTCGTCCATCACATTGAGACCAGGGGAGCCCCAGTCACCGCGAGAGCCCGCCGCCTGCCACCGGGAAGATACAACACCGCCAAGAAGGAGTTTATGCAGATGATGGATGAAGGGATCTGCAGACCGTCGAATAGTCCTTGGGCCAGTCCGCTGCACATCGTCGAGAAGAAGGATGGAGGTATCCGGCCCTGCGGCGACTACAGGCAGCTCAACGCAAAGACGGTCCCGGACAGATACGCTGTGCCCAACTTGGCGGATTTCAACGTTAATATGCACGGTAAGAAGATCTTCACAACCTTGGACCTTAACCGTGCATATTACCAGATTCCGGTGGCAGAAGAGGATATTCCGAAGACCGCCGTCATCACACCTTTCGGCCTCTTCGAGTTCCTCCGTATGTGCTTTGGTCTCAGGAATGCATCGCAAACCTTCCAACGGTTCCTAGACCGTGTGCTTCGAGGGTTGGACTTTGCCTGGTGGTTTCTCGACGATATTATCATCGGCTCAAGAGATGAAGAGGAGCACAAAGCACATATGGAGGAAGTGCTACGGCGGCTGCAGGATCACGGCCTCACGGTGAACCTGACGAAGTGTGTCTTCGCTCGTCAGGAGGTCGAGTTTCTGGGACATAGGGTGAACTCCTCCGGCATCAGCGCCCAGTCAGCGAAGGTGGAGGCCATAGTTTCCTATCCTAGGCCGGCTACTATCAAGGACCTGCGGCGTTTTCTGGGTATGTTTAACTTTTATCGCCGTTGCATACCCAGAGCGGCGGAAATGCAAGCTCCGCTCAACAGGTTCCTTGCTGGAGCGAAGAAGAATGACAAGAGGCCAGTAGAATGGAACATCAAAGCCGTAGAAGCGTTCGAGCGCTGCAAGACTGCCATCAAGAACTCCGCGGTACTGGGACATCCTAAGGCTAACGCTGAGCTTGTCCTGGTATGTGATGCCTCCAGCACAGCTATGGGAGCAGTCTTGCAGCAGAAGGATGGCGACGTTTGGCGGCCTCTTGGATTTTTCTCCAAGGCTCTCGCTCCAGCGCAACAGAAGTACGCCACGTACGACAGGGAACTATTGGCCATCCATCGCGCCATCAAGCACTTTCGCCATTACCTAGAGGGGAGACATTTTGCTGTCTGGACGGACCACAAACCGCTGGAACAAGCGTTCTATCAGAAGCCAGAGACAGCGACGCCCATGCGGATTCGGTTGGTGAACTTTATCAGCCAGTTCACAACCGACATCCGCCACGTACCCGGGGAAGACAACGCAGTTGCCGACGCGCTCTCGAGGGTTGAGGACATCGACTGTACCGAGGACTATGAGCGCCTTGCGTCCGAGCAGCAGAAGGATCCGTCGGTTTCTGAGCTTCAGAAGAACAGCCGTCTTCAGCTTCGCTGGATCCAGCCTCCCGGTACAGCCTCGTCTGTCCTCTGCGAAACCTCTACGCCTCAGGCGCGACCATACGTTCCTGAGTCCATGCGAGAAGAGATCTTCCACCGCCTGCATGGGCTCAGTCACCCCGGGATACGGGCCTCGAGGCGGCTGGTCACGCAGCGTTTCTTTTGGCCAGGCATGAACGCCGACGTCTCGAGGTGGGCACGCTGCTGCATTCTCTGCCAGCGATCGAAGGTTGTCCGTCACACAGTGACTCCTCCAGGTACCTTTGCACCCAGCGGAAGGATGGAGCATATCCACGTGGACATCGTTGGGCCTCTGCCACCCTCCAACGGCATGCGTTATTGCCTCACGATGATAGATCGATTCACGCGTTGGCCTGAGGCGTGCCCGCTAGAGGAAATTACAAGCACCAAGGTAGCAGAAGCAATAGTGGGCACGTGGATTTCCCGTTATGGTACGCCTGCAAGGATTACTACCGACCAAGGGCGCCAGTTTGAGTCAGACCTCTTTATTAAAAGGTCTTTATGGATAAGTTTATTTGTGACAAAGTAAGGAGCGTTGAGGATTTTATGAAGGATTTTGGATTGTAAGAATTGGATGCGGGAAGAATTTGATGGTTTAGTAGAGCCCCAAAGCTCTACTCTGTAGGTCCAGATTGGTCTTATAATAGTCATGTAGATGAGCCTTTTGTAGTTCAGAGGAAGGTTTGATCGTTTGTCTAGTAAGTGTTGAAGTAGCCTAAAGCGGCGAGCAGTTTCTTGTCGTTTTAGTCGTGTATGTAGAAAACGCAGTTCAAAATATAAATAATAATAAATTAATAAATTTCTGACTAATTATTAATGAATAATAATCAATTATAATATATATCATTGGAATAATAAAGAAATAAACTCAAAACAAAATAAAATCCAGAATTCGTCTAGACGAGAGCTCACATGTTTGGGACAAAACTTTGTTTTTAATGATTTAAAAAAAAAAAAAAAGAAGAAGAAGAAGTCTATGCTATTTATTCTTCCAATTATTTTTGAACAGCTATAATATTTCCATATTCATTTTATTTATTATCTTATAATGCATATTAAAACATAATAAATTCATATTCATATTTTACAAAAATAAAAACTATTTTCTACTTTGGATACTATGAAAACAAAATTAAAACCGCTTTAATATACTTCACTAGCATTGAGTGTTATGTTAGCTATGCATATAAAAGAAAATATAATGGAAACAAAGAAAAAACATATTCTTCAAAATGTTAATAACACAAATAAGGTATAAAGTAATATTAATAAATTAGATAACTAAAGAAGTGTAAAATTCAGGGATAAACTACATTGAAATCTTCAAAATCTGATAATATTGTGAAGTACAGGCTGATTCATATTGAACTTTCCAATTTCAAAGAGGAGCATAATAAAAACAAAACAAGATGCAATGAAAATTATTTTATTATTTGAAAGACTATAATGCAATTTTATTTTATTATGATTTGAAAATGATATCTTGTAAATGTCTTCCTCTATTGTCCAAACAGTTGGAGCCTTTCCTGGAAGTTGTCCATGACTCTGTGAATCATATTCAGGGGAATAGCATTAATTTCTTCGGTGATGGTAGCTTTCAGTTCATCGACGATGCTTGTACACCTTTTCCTTAAGGTAACCCAAAAGAAAAAAATCGCATAGGGTTAAATTAGGCGATCTGGGGGGCCATCACCTCACAAAGATATAAAACGGCCGGGAAACATTTGCCTTAGAAGTTCTGTTGGAGGACAAGATGTACGGGCAGTAGCACCAACTGCAGGTCATGGCTCGTCTGATGGTGCCATCCCCACCCTTCCACTCCCTCCAGTGTTCGTGCAATGACCTTGTGAAATCAGAAAGTTCAATATGAATCATTCTATAGCAGCAATTGGGTAACAATACATAACTTCCTTCATAGTGTCATAATAAAAATTTACAGTAATATGTAATACTGAAAATTGAAAGTCTGCAGGTACCACCAGTGGTGTTATGTCCATGTATTTAATAAAAATATTTATCAAATGAAAAAACATTAATTAAAAATTTATTTTAAAAGTTCTAAAATGGAAAAAAAACAAATTAGAAGTAATAATTTTCAGCAAATGTTCCTGTTAGCCCAATGACAACATGCTATTGCTGTGGAACATAAATGCCATAATAGTAAAAAAAAAGTTCTGTCTACTGTGGTGTAGTGAGTAGAGTGGCTAGTATAACAGTCACTGCACTCAGGTTCATACCCGGTACATGATCCTAGAATGTTTCAAAGGGAGTAAAAATTCCTTGTTTATGCCCTCCATCAGAGGTGACATAATATGGTGTTCCCGAGCTCATTTTTATTACTTTCACTTACCTATATATGAAATAAATATTAAGAGAAAGTATTGCGATTGTAAACATTTTTGAATTTCAGTTTTCAAAGGAAATACACGTTTTAGGGTTCCTGAGTCCAAATGACCAAGTCCCGCAAAAAGGTCTGTGTGTGTGGGTAAGTCCTGCCCGAAAACAAAAAGTCCTATGAAACTGTAATTTCATATGTAGGACAGCTATATGCCTGAGATGAAACAGCAACTTTTTCATCAAAATCAGCTAACCAGAAAAGCCACTTTATACCATGCATTGTGCACCACTTTACGATTTTCTCAAAAATGGTTCTAATGTATTTGATTAAACTCGCTATATCAATGTAAAATTTAATGGGCTTTAATATAATCTAGGTTTCATTCTGATTAAAATAGTTTGGCAGGGCTAAATGCCAATATTTCAAAATTTCTTCTTCTAAAGTACCTTTAATTTTGTAGATTTTATGAAATTGATCTTATCATCTAAATGAAACAGATGAAGAACAGCTAAATATACAAGCAAGACGAATTTGATGCCCAACTAAAGGATAAAAGAGCAAAACTATTTTTTAATGAAATTTTTGTTTTTTTGATGATAAGAACAGTAATATAGATTTTACAATAAATATTATCTGATACACAGAGTTTTATTATGTAATATGAAGTTAAAAATGAGTAATAAACTTATTACTGATTAACAATTTAATATAGTTATATTATTTAATCTAAATGATATGTTTCTAATGAAAATGAATACACGTTTTATTAAAATCAACTTAAAATATTTTTCAAATTGAAGTATACTTAATAGTTTTTAAATTTATTTTAACATTTGAGGTAAGTGAAAGTGTTGCCTGCGCCAGATTTTATTTTTAGAATAGAAAGAATTTTTATTTTTCAAATGTACATTGAACATAATATAATAAAACGGGGTTCAAGCATTAGCATTTTTAAACTAACAAATTTAAAATTGTTCCAATTTAAATAAATATAGAAATTTACATTAATCAAGGGAAAAAATAAAACGAAAATCCCCACATTTTAACTAATGATTGCATTCTTTTGTGAGCACCATTCTATAGGAGTAAGAAGATCTGGAATATTTAACCAATGCCAGCCAATATTTTCCACCTATCAACTCTACTATTTGGGATCACTTGTAGCTGGGTGGTTAGCGTAACAGCCTCCTATGCCAAAGGTCACGGGTTCAAACCCGCAGGTAGTCCTAGGATTTTTTAATGGGAGTATAAAATCATTAATTACGCCGTCCTTCGGAGGGGACGTTAAAAGGTGGTCCCGAGCCTGTGGGATGTCAGGTACTCATTAAAGATCCCTATCCTAATAAAACCTGGATAGGCAAAATTTAGAACTCCCACTGTAGCATCGTCCGATTAGCCATAGTAGCATAAAGGGATGTTAAATAAATAAACAAACAAACTCTACTATTTGATCCCAGGTTAGATTATATGTATTTTTTCTAAATTCTGATAGTATTGGACAGGCAGCCAGAAAGTGAGAGATCTTCTACTTCATTTGCATTACACAAACTACATATTTTATTTGTTTGCTTGAAATTTTTATAATTTAAGTTTAAAACATCACCCCCGGTTTTAATTCCCCAACTAATCACTTCCAGTGAACCTTTGTCAGCAATGTAATCTACTGTGGTCGAATGTGGATAAAGGAGAAAGTTTTGGAATTCCTAACTTTAATGGTATACTCACTATAAATATCTTTTTGAATTTTAATGCTTGGTGAAGATAAATTAATTCTCCATAGCTTAATATCATCACAGTTATTTATTATATTTATTAAGTGTTAGGGCTTTACTGACATGCTCTGTGTCAAAAAAGCTGTGTTAGTATTGCTCGCAAATTTGAAGCTATATACATAGATAACATTTGTTGCTAAGACCTACTGTTTAGGAGCTATAATATTTAAAATTAAAAAATCTGGTGCGGGCAACACATGATTTCACCTACCTCAGTAGTTAAAATCAATTAAAGAATTCTCAAATACGGTTAGAGATAAAAATGAGTAATTAAATAAAGAATAATTAAATTGAATTTCTATAGAAACATGTTTTATTAAACCCTCTATTATATTATTATCTAAAACAATCAGTTAGTTTTGTTGGCTTTATTACCTTTTACAAGCTTGTGAATAAGATAATTTTTTTTTTTTAAATCTTTAGCTTTCCAACAGTATATTATACATGTAAATTACTGTTCTTATTTTCAAAACCAAAAATTGTATAAAAAAATATTTTTGCTACTTTCTTCTTCAGTTGGTTATACAATTTGTTCAACTTGTATATTTAGCCATTTTTTAGCAATGCTAATCAGCTGACATGGTTATTTTGATAGAATCTCCAAAATTAAAGGTACTTTAAATGAAGAAAGTTAAAAATATCAGTATTTAAGCCCTGTCAGACTATTTCAATCAGAATGAAACATACATGAAATTAAAGCCCATTAAATTTCATATCTATATAACGAGTTTAATCAAAATTGTTAGAGCCATTTTTGAGAAAATCGTAAAAAGGTGCAAAATTCATGGTATAAAATAGCACTTTCCGCTGATTTTAGTGATAAAGTTGCTGTACATCTTGGGGATATAGTTTTTTTAAATATGAAATTTCAGTTTTGTACGTCTTTTGGTTTTTGTGGTAAACTTACCACATATGGACACACACACCAGAAAATTTAGTCGCTTCGATAATGACTAGTTGGGATGCGTTGAGAGTTGGAACGCTGCAGCTGATTATGCAGCACAAATCGGCAAAAGACTCAGAGAACAGGAGCAAGAAAGGAGAGGCAGGGCATTGGCCTAGCATAAATAGGATGTCCAAAAAAGCAGTAGACATTTAGCCCTTCTGCCCGCCCCGCGAATTAATGCTTGACAGCGGTTCCATGGGGTGGTAAATTAAATTGGGAGGTAGTTTTAGTAGTGATTAGGAATCTCACACTGCAGTGTGACTTGATTGTTGCACTTTGTCTCATGAAAGATTTTTACCCTACCAAAAAAAAAAAAAACACACACACACACACACACACACACACACACACACACACACACACATACACACAGACCTTTTTCTGGGACTTGGTTATTTGGACTCGGGGGAATCTAAAATGCGTATTTCCGTTGAAAACTGGAATTATAAAATGTTCATGATCGCAATACTTTCTTTTACTATATATTTCATATATAAGTAAGTGAAAGTAAAAAGTCGTTTTACCTACATTTTTTAAGTGTTGGGGCTTTCTTGACTTGCTCTATCTCTGTTGGTGGTGTGTGAATCAAAATTTTGAAGGTAGCTTCCATGTCAGAAATTTAGTGAAGAATATTTTTTGTTTAGTAACATTTATAGCTAGGACCTACCATTACCATGCATTTTTTTACCCATAATTATAACTTAAATAAGAACCAAAAATAGAATAACTAAAAGGAATTAGTCCTGGTTATTTTTTGCCAACGTTTCGACACCCATTGTGGGTCATCATAAGGGCGTATTGTAGCGAATGGAAACTAGGTACCTCCTAGTTGCATATCCACTATGACAAAAATAGAATAATAAACTAAACTAACTGTAGTCATTAATAAACTGAACCATTAAGAACCACAGTTAGATTATATTAATTTTATTAAAAATATCTGAATAATTAAATTTATTATTCTAATAATTAACATCCTTTATTACTTTGTAAATAATGAAATAATCTTCTTTTAAATGTTTCATGCACCAGTTACAATTCATGTAGTTTAAAATATTTTACATTCTTAGAAATTAACATTATTTTTCTTTAATATAATAGGATAAATCTATGAAATTTAAATTTTGTATAAATTTATGTATAATAAAGAACTATGTTATTAAATAAAAAGTAGTGTATAATTATAAGACAAAGGGCTATGTGGTTATGCTTTAGCGCTTCCTAGTAGCAGACATGTGAACTATTTGTAGATAATAGTATCATGACTGCTATTTGCTTGAAAGTATTTTTAAAATACATTTTTTAACAATATTTACAATCCTACTGCTTACTAAACCTGATTATTTAAATATTGAGTTTAATTTTGAATATAATCAAGTAATTTTTTTTTAAAGGGTTCTAAAAGAGGGTTGCGGGTACATTTAAAAATTATTAGAACGAAATAAAAACTAAAAGATAAATCATTAACTTTTTATAGAATATAATTATTTTGACATATTTTAATAATATAAAAACTTATCTCTATTTATTTTTTATTAACTTATTAATTAATAATAATTTGACATATTTTTTACTCACGTTACTTAAAAATAAAATGGTGTTTTATGGAAAAAATGTAATTATGTACTGTTTTTACTTCCATTCTTTCATTTAATTTTCAAATTTATCGTATATAGACTGGGTTTGAAAAAAAAAAATTGATATTTTCATTTATAAAAAAATATATTCTATTATCACACACTTATTCTCCTTTAAC
The DNA here is from genome assembly GCA_023052935.1 of Piezodorus guildinii. Classification (NCBI taxonomy): domain Eukaryota; kingdom Metazoa; phylum Arthropoda; class Insecta; order Hemiptera; family Pentatomidae; genus Piezodorus; species Piezodorus guildinii. The sequence continues at coordinate 93,857,222 of CM041294.1, forward strand.
GATGTTTTAACTTCTTGAAAACTAATATATACCTTGAATACAAACTAAATTATAAATGCCGACAGCTATTTTATAGATATATATAAAAATAAATTTATATTTATATATAAAAATAAATGTATATTTATATATAAAAATAAATTTATATTTATATATAAAAATAAATTTATATTTATATATAAAAATAAATTTATATTTATATATAAAAATAAATAAATAAATTTAATGTTTTTAAACTAACCCCCAACAAAGTAATATGATACAGTTTTGTTTGTTTATTTATTTAACATCACTTTATGCTACTGTGGCTAATCGGACGATATTACAGTGCGAGTCCTACATTTTGCCTATTTAGGAATAATTATGAAAGGGATCTTTAATGAGTACTAACATCGCACAGGTGCGGGACCACCTTTTTGCGTCCCCTTCGAAGAATGGCATAACTAAGGATTTTTTAATCGAAGTAAAAAAAAACCTAGGGCGGCACCCATGATCTTGGGCAGAAAAGGCTGTTATACTATCCACTATGCTAAAGGTGACCCACAATATAGTTTTAAAAATGTTTTATGAATTTTGTTTCAGTTTTGTTTATCACTGTTTTGATCAATACATACATTGTAAGACAAATAATAAATAAGTAAAAATGTAGCAGTTATTTCCTGTGATTTCTTTTAACAAACACATTTATTTAAAGTAATAATCAGAACTTAATTAAATAAAAATTATTTTGGATTAAAGTATAAATGAATTAATAGAAAACTCAAAGTGAGGTCAGGGAAGTCTTGTTGAATATAGCTGGTGACATTATATGCTTTAAGCCTTCTCACTTCCTCACATTGAATCAATGAAAAGTCAAACAATTTCATTCTTAACCTATAATATAAGAACGAGAGAGATACACTTTATCGAACAAGCATGCTGAACAACTTAATTGGGTTGCTATTTACACAGCTCACTTATTTTTCCTTATTGGACTATTTTTAATATAACATATCTAAATATATATAATACAAACAAAATATTAATAATAATTACAATAAATATCACAACATGACAACCTTTAACCACTATTATCAACTACATGACACTCTGCTTCAATATTAAATCTCTAGCATATGTAATAAAAATGATACAAATAAAATAAAAGATTAAGATATAAATAAAAATAAGCACATCCAAGTCCTCCCAGTGATTCTGTTTTACCTGCTATGAATAAATGTAATATATGGTGGATGGTGTATAATTCTCAGGGAGTCAAGAACTACATTTTTAGCTATCCTTGCTATGTCCTTGACATTGAGACCTATATCCTCCATGAAGCTCCTTGTTTAACCAGATATAGTCCTGCGGTCTCTGAACCTTAGGCCTCTGACGCTGGAGTCTCTATCGATGAAGCTTTGCAGAACTTTTCCTTGAGGATTTCGTTTGTTTCCCTTTCCACTTTACAAGCTTATTCATGGTCAATAGATTCATATCCCACGGTGGGATCCAGAATGATAGGTGAATTTCTGGTCTTAGGGAATGCCACGATATCAGCATATCTAATAATAGTCTATATCAGCCTAAAATCCTGCTACACAATTCCATCCAATGACCAGGTCCAAGCCAAAATCCTGAGGTTAGAGCTAACAAATGCCTCAATCTTCCTAAATGCCACCATCACTTCAGGACTTATTAACTTTTTGGAATTCGTTCTTCTCTAAGTATTTACATTTACTTTACATTCCCATTTGATCCTCAGCGATGTATGAGATAATTTATACTAGAGGGGTATAAGCTGTGTAATTCTGCATTAGCACCCTTCTAAATACTCAGCAGCCTCAGCTTTCTATAAACCAAACTTAGAACCTCATTCTTGAAAACCTCTTGCGGATCTCATTACTGAGTAGAGGAGCATCCGAGGGGTGGCGGATGTGAGGATGGTTGGTGGAATTTTCTCGTAAATCCTACCAGCTAAGTCCAATAGACTCGCTGACCAACATTGAGATCAGCCCTCTATGCTTGCTGGAGGGCATGTCATAGGTCTGAACGCCCTATCCAAATATTTTAATTCACAAAATGCCACTAGTAGTCATGGATTCTTTAGAAGTAAAACGCTCATTATCCAGAGATAAATTAGTCTGCCATTGGCTCTGGGTGTTTACTGCTTCAGAGGAATCATGGTGCAAGATAACTACATGTACTATAAAAAAATTTAAAAAATATGTACCACTACAACACATGAAGGATCTTGTTTTCAAAACTTATTAAGATTCATACTGTTTATAGGCCCAACAGCTATGCAGGGAGGTGATTTGGTTGAGATTACCCGAAACAAGTATCTCCCCTCAATTTTCGGATGGTCAATTTATAGCTGACTTGGCACTAACCAACAAACATTCAACAGAAATTATTATTCATTGTAAATTCGTGACTTCTTTTACATGATAACTAAATGAAAATAATTATTGGTCTGTATGATAGCATAACCTATACCTTCTAAGTGACTCTTACCCTCCAGCCTACAAGCAAATCGCTTAGAGTATGAACAAGGCCTAAGGCTTTGATTCTCAGTCTAGATTGGAATCAGCACTGACTGGCTTTAAGGTTGCTATGCTTATCTCAAATGGTCACAGGATCTATACTCGGCTGCTTAAAATAATTATCCTGTCTCAGCCGGGTTTGAACCCCAGACCTGCACAGTGTCCACCCCACTAACTAACTTCTATAATCATTCAACATTTTTCAGTCGATTATTTAAAATATTTATCGTTCACTAACGAAAGATAGGGGTTGATAAAATATTTATGATAGACTTTCAGTGGTAGATGACTCAGATAGTTTGAAGGAGAAAGGCGATGAGATTGGCCTTTTCTGCAGCATCTGAATATATATCGATTAGTACGGATTGCAAGATCGATCTTCAGGGGAAATTTAGCCAAGACATCGATACATTTGCTAATAATTTGACCCTAGATCTTTGACTGATCACAAATATGGGGTCAATGTTTTGGACCTTAACACATGTCTCAGGTTTTGTATAATAATAACAGGTTATTTATTCATTTAACGTCACTTTATGCAATTTTGGCTAATCGGACGATGCTTGAATAGGAGTTAAAACATTTTGTTTATCCAGATTTAATTTGGATAGGCATCTTTAACGAGTACCTGGCATTCCTCAGGACAACCATTTTATGTTCTCCCCGAAGGACAGAATGATCAAGGATTTTTTATTCCTATTAAAAAATCCGGGGGGCGATCTTCCTTGTTATAATCCTTGACCTACGGCATAGAAGGCTGTTATGCTAGCCACTATACCGCATATTACCCCTAAATGTTTTAGGTATTGTGCCCATTAGGAAACATCCTGGTCATTTCATATCAGTGTTGGGACGAATATCTGGGAGGGGAGTCTTTACCTACAACATAGTGGCTAGCATAAAAGTCTTCTACGCCCAAGGTCACAAGTTCATATCCGCAGGAGCCCTGGGATTTTTTAATGGGAGTAAAAAATTCTTTAGTTATGCCGTTCTTCGGAGTGGACGTAAAAAGGTGATCTTGACCCTGTGCAATGTCAAGTACTCGTCAAAAATCCCTGTCCTAATTAAACCTGGATAGAAAACATTTAGGACTTCCACTGTAACATCGTCCGATTAGCAATAGCAGCATAAAGTAACGTTAAATATATAAGCGATAAACAAACACATGTTTCTTGATTTTTAATATCAAGCTTGTAGGAAGAAAAAAATTTTTACTGCGCAACGATTTGGAACGAAAAAACTGTATTCTGCATCCTTAGACAGTTTCTTGATGGTCAGGCACTTCTGTAAATAATAACATGCTTAGGAAACCTAAAGGTTCGATGCCGGTAGCAGCAATACACTTCAATCCAATGACCACCGTTGAAGCCCCAGCCTCTGAAATCCGACTTAACACAATCCTCCCACTTACGCCTCGGCCTACCTTTCTGATGCCTAAAAGTATATCAAGTTATTCAGTGCATGTTAACTTTTTAGGAATTTGTTCTTCATTGTCTCACAATTTCGCATGGCCATTAGACAGTAATACCACTACTTTTTATACAAGAGGCGTACAAGCTCTTAAATTCCGCGTAGTGTAGCTAATAATATAGAAATAAAATTTTAAATACAATATTATCTTTGAAAACCTTTAAGTCTTATTCATCCTTCATTCAATTAACCGAAAACAGTTTTGCGGATTCTAACCTTTACGTTTCTTCTAACGAACTAAGAAGTTTAGCAACTAAATAATATAGCGCTTTTTCTCCCTTTGATCGCCACTTCATTTCTTTTTTTCAAGATATCAAAGATCTAAATTTATTCACATTTTCAAACGTATATCCTGATATATCATTATCACCAAGTTTCTATTACTAAGTACTCTCGTAAATACCAATCTAATAACAAGTAACTACATATTTTATGATTAAAGTGTCTTCAATTTTCATAAGTTCTTTCCGACGTTCCATTCTCTAATAGATACTGATCAAACTTCTGCGCTTATTTCAAACTAATCACATATCATGAGTCAACATTCCTATGTTCATTCGGTTTTCAGCCGAACTCACTGAAAGTTCAGATCTGTATTGGAACAAATGTCTGATTTTTTTTTGTTTCTTATTCATTGAACGTCACTTTTATGCTACCATGGCCATAACGATGCTACAGTGGGAGTCCTAAATTTTGCCTAGCCAGGTTTAGTTAGGGTAGGGTTCTATAGACGGCATTACCGAGGATTTTTTACTCCCATTAAAAAACCTAGGGCCACCTGGAATTAAACCTACGACCTTGGGCATATAAGGCTGTTATGCAAGTCAGTACACTACAGGTGACCCCCTTTGAATTCTGATAGAGGGCATGAAAAGTAATGTACTGCACATGCTATTTCGTGATTCTCGTTGTTTTGGAAAGGACCTAATATCCAAAATTATTTCAATGAACTAGCGCACACTCTCAGCCACCACTCAATGATAGTGACACGGCTGACTGAGAGGCGCTGGGATCTCCTGGCACTCTGAGTCGACGTCCACTAGTGGGTCTCGAGGTTTTATCCGGAGATCCCAGGGGCAGTGTGTAAATATTGTATATAGGTATGAATGTTATTATTTCATTTTTAATTTATTTATTTTTGTATTTTTTTTCTTATTTTTTATTTAGTCTTAATTTAATTCTTCTTGTAATTATTTTTGTTTACAATGTACATATGGGATGAATAATTTCTTATCAGGTGGCAGATTGTATTATCTCTAAATAAACAAGTTAAAAAAAAATACAATGAAGATGTCAACAAAAGTAACATTTTTTTTTGGCTAATAACCTTTAGGTTTCGATTTTCATGGATCGATATTGAAAGGATCGAGAGAGCCCCTTATTTTTTATTATTATTATCATTTTTTTTCCTAACAGAAGACGCGATAGTCGATTTAAACTTTCACTCGATTTACGGACTTTCATTTAGAAACTGAAATAATCAAAAAGTAGGTTAATCCATGAGATGCACCTGTTTGGAGTTGGGGGTGTCGTGGTGAAAGTGTATCTAGGATTCTGCTCCCTTTGCCACTTCAGTCATAAAGCCTCGCTTATATTACTAGGAGGCAAGAGGGTTGCGGGTCACTTAGCGTCAAACTGTCAATAGCCAAGGTCTTTATATATAGAGTGTATAAAAATATACTTTTTAAGTAAATACCATGGTAAATAGCAAAAGTGATAGTTATAACGTGTGTTTACATTGCGAGAAGGCAACCAAGCGAGCATAGCATACCTCCCTATTTTGATTTTGAGTGGCTAGAATCGCAAATCCTGTAATTGGTTAATGATATCTAATTTCCTCATTGATCTTCATTCCCAGATTGATCTTTATTGATTCCAGTAGGCCCCAAAGATTTTTCTGAGAAGGTTTCTATCCCACATGTTTAATAGCCTTTCATTGTTGCTTGTCAGTGCCGAGACTTCGCTTCCATACTAGCTGAAGGACAGTACGATACAATCTTATCTTCAGCGCTCTGGATATATTTCGGTTCTGAAATATTTACATAGGAGACCAATAGTATCTATTGCCAGCTCTTATCCTTCCTTTGATTGCGACTCTAATCTTATTATTCTCAGTGATAACAGTACCCAAGTACTTAAACTGTGGTACTCTACCGAACTATATCCAGTCCCCTCGTCAAACCTGTTTCCTCTTTCTTCCTTACATGTCCTCATATAACGTATTTAGTTTATTCTATATTTACTATCAGTCCTCTTCTCCTAGCGGCCACTTCGCACTCCTCAAAAGCTCCCTTAAGCTCCAAAGTTAAATCGTCTGTCAAATGTCTAGTTTCACCAAAAACCAAATGTTCTTAAATCAGATGAGGCACATTTGGGATCCTATCCTTGTTAGTTATTATGTAAAATATGTCCTTAGTATTCACCTAATAGTAATTTTTATCGAAATTATGTCAAATTCATAATGTATTAGTCGTTTAGCCTGAATTGTATGTTCAGATCTATGGAGTTAGTTATTATTGTGAGACTAGAACCAATGATCCTATGACCCAGTTCCGACTGTTGTGTCTGTGTCTCCAATTGAACATCAGCGTCTATTAGCAAGTTCAATGATCCTGATTGTAATTCTTTTTTTTGGTCTGATTATCTTCTTCTCTAGCTTTATCGAACAATCGTTTCTTCTTTACTGTCTGTAGCCGATTTATGAAATTTATATTAAGTATTGCGATCGTGAAAATGTTCGAATATAAAGTTAAAAATTAATAGTTTTATTGAGAACAAATTTTTATCACTCATTTCATACAAGTAGAATTGCTAAATAGGAAAACTTAAATTTCTAAGCAGAGTTGGTTTAATATAGGTGCTCTCTTATCTGGATGGATATTATTTCTAAAGAAACTATGGATAACAGAAAAAACCTAAAAAAAAATGATATTCCTCCCTAACAGTTGGCAATCGGACTACGGGTCATATTATTTTTTTTTTTTTTCTATCTAGGTCAAGTATTTGCTCCCATAATATGACTCAACGTTTTTGAGATTCATAATTAAACACAATTTTTCTTTCTGATACTTTTTTCTTTTTTTTATTATAGGTGGAATAATCAGGAGTCAGTCATTTTTTGAATTTTTTAAATTTTGCCAACGTTTCGGCTCAAGCTTGTGAGCCATCATCATGGCATTACTGAGCCATGTCCAAGCATAAACTGGTCCCAAGTAGAGTTTATTTTATTGAAGATGTATAGTCGACTGTAGAAACTATTATAGGTGGAATAATCAGGAGTCAGTCATTTATTGAAATTTTTTTAGCATAAGTTTATGCTAGGACATGGCTCAGTAATGCCCTGATGATGGCTCACAAGCTTGAGCCGAAACGTTGGCAAAATTAAAAATGTTCAAAAAATGACTGATTCCTGATTATTTCAGCTATAATAGTTTCTACTGTCGACTATACATCCTCAATATTTTTCTCTTTTTTTAATTCTTGCCTCCTCAAATCCTTGATTGGCCAAAGAAGGAAATTTTTTTTCTCACCATTTTAAACTTATTCTTTAAACTTTAAGCTTCTTGAAATGCCCGAATATTCTTAGAAATATTAAAATTTAATTTTCTGCATAACGTTCTAAGACACATACTTTCTTATTTTATTGCTCGACTTCTTTACCTTTTGGAGAATTTTCTCTTGTTTCATTTGGTACCACTTGTTTTTCTTTGCGTCCACAGTCAAGCGAGAATGGTTGACTGTATGTATAAAGAGAAGAACTTAGTGGAGGGTGCAGTCAAATTAACATACAATTAAGTTAGAAACTTAGTGCCAAGGTTCGCCTTTAAATTTTAGACCTTCTTCAGGGCTATAAAACAAAAGATAACAACAATAGTAAATTTTGTCGTTGTTGGACTCTGACTCCTACAATCGGTACGTATGGGTCGTCCGAAATGTTCGTAGAGATTTTTAAAATCGTGAAGTGTATGACAGCATATTGCTGATAGCAACGGTTCAGAAGTAGTTTTCGCAGGTTTATATCAGATTTTAATTTGGAAGACCAACCCCGGGCTGACCGGAGTTCAACTTTTGACATCGAGGATATTATGACGGCCATCGCATACAATTACTGCAACAATTACTATTACAATTAAATCGAGATTACTGCCCGTGAGATAGCTGCGGAGTTAAGAGCCTGCAAATCGAACGTTTTTGATTTTAGGCCGGGTACGTCATCGTTACGACGTTTGGGTTCTAGTGGAAGCATCCTTATTGAAATGTTATGATTTTCTGCTGAAAAAAAAATGTGGAGGATCCATTTTTTAAACGAGTTGTTACTGGTGAAGAAATTTCTCTACAACACCAGCCAAACAAAATCTTGGGGTTGTCTGGAACGACGCCGCTAGCAACACCAAAGGCGCTTGCATCCTAAGAAAGGTAATACTCAGTATTTCGTGGGATTGGAAGGGACCCATACATTTTGAGATCCTTCCACAAAACCAAACTATAAATACGGACTTTTACTGCGCCAGTTAGATCGAGTGAAGGCAGAATTTGAAGAGAAATGGCCAGAGTTGGCAAATCGGAAATGAGTGCTGTTCCATTAAGACAATGCTAGGCCCTATGTGTCTTTAAGGACTCGGCAAAAGTTATTAAGCTTCAGATGGGAGGTTTTACCTCACCGTCTACTCTCCTGACATTGTTCATTCGGATTTCCATCTTTTCCGCTTCCCTCGAAAATTTTCTACAAGGTAAATCCTACTCTTCAGAATATGACGTCAAAACGGATCTTTTATTGTTCTTCAGGAGTAAGGACAGTGATTTTTGGAAAAAAGGGATAATGGAACTTCTAAGGTTGGGAAAAGACAATCACTAACGTGGTAACTATTTTGTAGATTAAATAAATAAATATTCATCAATTTTAATTTTTGTCCGAATTTCTCACGAACTTTCCAGATAGCCCAATACTTTATATCTTTTAGTGTCTCTACATCTATTCAGTTTACCATATGTCCATCACATTTACTTGATGTATTTTTATACCGTTTTAAATATACATAGATGCGTATAAAAAAATAAAAAAAATTTACTGCACCTCAACTACCTTCTCCTCTAGATGTATTTGAGTTTTTGGGCAATGGTCATATGAACGTTTTTGTACCCTTGAGGTCTAGTATCTGCTCTACTGTTTAGACTAAGACATTTATGTGGCTCCATGTATACATAAATATAAAACTTGCAAAGGGCTCTATAAATCGAAATCACATCCATCATTTGTAACTAATTTGATGACTTGGAAACCTCTTACGTACAATACCCGTGATTTCTTTCTCCGATACAAGTATTTTTCCGATAATCAGTAGTTCCCAACCAAGGAGACTTTAACGCACCTACCCCTTCCTCCTAGAAGGACACCTCTCCAGGATACTCCAGGACACTCCAGAGGCAGGATAGTGAGGGAGAGGACTCTCTTAGAAAGTGGGAGAAAGACTGTGACCCATTTGTGGACCGTTAGTGTTCTCCAGTGAGCGCTCGTCGCCCCGGGCAACAAGGTCTCCCGTCTCTCTCATCTGTCTTAGCCACCACCAAAAGTGGGTACCTCAATCTTCATTCGTTAGAAATTAGTGTTAAGGAATAATCTATGTCTATAATATTTAAGACGACCAAGTCAAACCTTCCCTAACCCACCTTAGTTCGTAGCAGTCATATAACCTTATTAAAAAACCTTCATTTTACTAAATAAACAATCAATTTGAAATATCTAACAAATATTACTTTAAAAATCGCGAAATTAAAAATTTTATACATCTAAGAATCTAAAAAAATTCGGATTTTTTTTCTTTTCTTTATCTTTTTTTTAAATCTAGTTTTTTTTATTTATTCCTTTGGTTTTTTACTTATTTTTTTAAAAATATTGTGCGACTGAAGTTTACCTATGTGTTCATTCGAACTAGAATGGAATATTACTAAAGAATAAAAGTTATTGATTAAAAAAAAATATAGATATATACAGTAGTAGAAATCGCATCACTCAATAAAATGAAATGTTTCCAAAATTAAACATAAACGTATGTTTCTAAAAAATGCTGATTACATAAAAAAAACTGCAAATTATTACACAATGGTTTATTATTTCCAAATAACAATATTAGGGTGTAAGATAAGCTGCTGATAGGCAATCAAGTAATATGAACAGCACTAATTCAAAGCATCATATCATAACACTACCACTGATTTTAAAACGCAATATCTAAGCTAGTTGTCAACCAATTTCAATGATTCTTTTTTCATTTGGTCCAAAATTTAATTCTCTATCAAAATTATTTATTATTTATTAGTAGAAACGGATTTATGTGTAAAATTGTAATATGTTTCTTTTCTTTTTTACTTTTATATAATTATTCGCCGTTTTATGGTAAAAAAAAGACTAATAATTTTTTTCTCTATTTTCAAAAATAACTGAGTTACTGAATAAAAACACTTTTAATCGGCCGCCATTTTAAAACTAACCAGCTGATATCAATGTCTAGGTGTTAGGATCATCGTTGAATGGACTGGTATTTTTGTGGCGAATTTAAAAAAAAATTGGTCCAGTAGTTCGGGAAAAATTCGACGGACGGCGGATAAACGGATTGTTTTTTTAATTTGTTATTCGGATTCTACGCATCTTGAAACGTAAACTCTCAGATTTTGAGAGAGGGTTATTTTTTTTTTCTTTTTGGTCGATTACAAAGGTTCATTATTGAAAATAATAAACCAATAATATTATAGTGAAGTGAACGTCGACTCTATTAAATTAAGTTTCTACTTAATTGTGTGTTAATTTTGCTGCACCCTTAACTAACTTCTCCAAATAATATTATATATTGAATTTAATTTTCAAAACTATGACAACTGTTGATTTGTGTGACGGCTGTTTTCCGTGAAATTTGTCCCAATTCATGAAATCTTTGTTTGTGATTTTAAATTCATGAAACAATTTAAATTGTTTGTAATAGAAAAATGCTTAAAATTCGACATAATTAAAGGTTGTATTCTGTTATTTGTTAAAACTACTAACAAAGAACTAACTTTTTTTTAATACCTTTTTTCATTAGCCGTATGATACATAAAAATAGTAAAAAACAAAAATATTCGATTGGATCAAATTCATTACCATAAACAATTAAAGCATAGCTGATGCATTTTCTATGAACACGACAAAAGATAGATGTCAAGCCAATTTATTATGACCCACAAAAGCTATAAAAATTGCACAAAAGAGGTTTTTTCTTGATAGTCAACTTATAACAGATAAGAGCTAAGTTAATTGTTTTATCCACCAGATACGTTGACTATTGATTATTAAAGTATCCATATTTAAACATAAAAATTCAAGTAAGAAGACTTCTTATAAATAATATTTTTTAATATGTATATGTTTGAGAGAGTATAAAAGTGACTTATATTATCTAATTATATACTCATATTCATGATCTATAGTTGAAAAAATATATATATATTTATATATTTAATAGTTTATGTTTGCTAACAGGTTTCAATTTTTTTTTCTTTCTTTCTCCTTTTTCCATAAATGAGTAGCATTGGCATACACAATACAGCCATTTTATATAATATACCTTATTAGTGAAAACTATTACAATTACCATATTATCGAATTCTTTTAATAATCGATTCTAAATATCCATTTATTTAGGTTTCGATGTTTAGTCAATAAATAAACAATTGTGTTAAAGCTACGTTTCGAGAATTTATTTTTCATATTAGGGGTACTCAATACGTTTGCTATAGCATGCTATTTGTGTTATTTTGCTAAACCCGTCGAGTTTCTACAGTTATTTCCTGTATAAAATTGATTGGTTTAGCACAATAGCACAAATAGCATGCTATAGCAAACGTAGTGAGTACCCCTAATAATATTGTTGTAAGTTCTCCATTATTTAAATGTTTTTATTATCCACACAGTTAGTTACGTGAAAGTCACTATTTGTTCTTTTTTTTTTTTTTTTTTTTTTTTACAACAATATCAATCTTTATTTATATAGCATACATCTGCACAGTTTTTAAAAACATTGAAAAGTCACTATTTATATATCAATAAACAAAGTGATATTTGACTTATTCAAAAACTATTGTTATGTATTTTAAGTTTTAATTTTTAGGTGGTAATTTTTTACCCAAACAAATTTTCTAGAATGATCATTTGCCCTTTTATTAAAGATTTCCCGTATGTTTTGATTTTTGCGGTGTTAATAAAAAGCAGATAATTCGAATAAATAGATATGTAATGATAAATGTTTATTAAAAATAAATTTAGATCTTGAAAGAAATAGCAATCTAAAACAGGACGTAATAATGGAAAACGAGCTATGATATCCATTAATAGTTATTATGTTAACAAAAAAATAAATAAATAAAATAAAAAAAATATTAATTATATTCAGAAATGAATTAAGAAGATTTCTTGGCAATTTTATTTTTTATCTCCATTGAATTAGACCTAGTTACAGGAAGGAAGAAAGAAAGAGATAAAATAATTCTGAGTGGTTATGGGTCAAAATTATTAGTGGTTTTTCTCATCAATGTGATTGTGTACACTTTGATTCGAAACAAACCAAGTATTATTTCACATTAAATGTTCAATTAAGTTGCTTTTATTTTAGGTGTGTATGTATTTTCTAGAAAACTAAAATTCTATACTGGCAAATTAAACACCTAACACATCTGAGACATTTATTTTTATGTATTCACTTGTAAGTTCTAAATTTAAAATAAATTTAAAACTTTAAAATAATAACCATTTGGGTGCATAATAACAGAGTAAATTTATTGAAATGTGATTTATTTACATAACAAAAATACCTGATAAACATTATACAATTCAAATAAACTACTTAGAAGCGCAAAATAATATAGCACGACACTCGCTACTTTCTTTCTTTCGTATAACCAGGGCCGTTTCTGCACTGCCGTCCTCTCGAATAAGTGAACCCTTTTTGTAGGAACTAGAATGTTCTCGAATAATCGACGTGGAGTAGCTAGACCACAGTCGCGTTCTTCAGTGGCTAAATAAATATGTCACCATACATACGTATATAATCTTTATATATAAATACTTTAAGATCTAGCAAATATATATATATATATGTATATATATATATATATATATATATATATATATATATATATATATATATATATATATATATATATATATATATATATATATAAGAGAGAGAGAGAGAGAGAGAGAGAGAGAACGGGCAACACACGACTTTAACTTTTTCTAAAATCTTTATTGATTTTATACATGTATATAACTGTTCTTATGTTCAAAAACACAAAAATTGCCTTAACAGAATATAATTGCAGTTTTCTCTTTTAGTTGGTTATCGAATTCGTTATATATTTACTTGTTTTTTATCAATGATAACAACATGATATGGTTACTATTATAGAATCTGCTAAATTAAAGATACTTTTGAGGAAGAAAATTTAAAATATGCGCATTTAAGCCCTGTCAAACTATTTAAATCTGAATGAAACCTACATGATATTAAAGCTCATTAAATTTTACATCTGTTTAGCAAGTTTAATCAAAATCGTTAAAACCTATTTTTATTAAACCGTAAAAAGGTGCGAAATGCATGGTATAAAATACAACTTTTCTTCAGTCAATTTAAGTGAAAAAGTTGCTGTAACAAACATCCCGTGCGTATAGTTGTCGTAAATATGAAATTTCAGTTACTTACTTTTCCTTTTCACGCGACTCGGTTATTTTGACTTAGGTGTCTCTAAAACAGGCCTTTCCGTTGAAAATTGGAATTTCGAAAATTTTCGCTATCGCAATAGTTTCCCTGACTATGTATTTCATATATAGGTAAGTGAAAGTAAAATGTAGGTTTTGGCTAGGTGTGCAATTATTTATCCGTTTTTTTAGGAAATAATGATTGTGGATGAAATCTAATAGATCGTTTCTTTTCTAGAAACCTTTTGTCATACTGCATATTCGTTGAAATGAAAGTAAATCTCTTTTGATGGTAGATTCCTGAAGCAAGATGCGACCGTTGTTTCTGTTCCGAGAAGAAACTCTTCAATGAAAGGGAGTTAAGTGTTGAACCCCTTCATGGCAGGTTTCTTTAGTCTCTTTCGATACTATTGATTTCGGTACAACAGTTTCATTGTTCCATAATCGATTATTCGCCGGCTCATCGAATCTTCCGATGAAAGTAATACTTTCGCTTCAAAGATGAGAGTACAAGAGTTCTTAAGGTAGGCTTTCGCTGTTAGGCGTTGTTAAGAGTGGATGCGATTCGCTTGAAGGATAGAGGGTAGAGGGTCGCTAGGAGGGTAGAGGATAAAGGATCGTTTGGAGGATAGAGGGTAAAGGATCGCTTGGAGGGTAGAGGGTAAAGGATCGCTTGAATGATAGAGGGTAGAGGGTCGCTAGGAGGGTAGAGGATCGCTTGGAGGGTAGAGGATAAAGGATCGCTTGGAGGGTAGAGGGTAAAGGATCGCTTGGAGGGTAGAGGGTAAAGGATCGCTTGGAGGGTAGAGGGTAAAGGATCGCTTGGAGGTAGAGGGTAAAGGATCGCTTGAATGATAGAGGGTAGAGGGTCGCTAGGAGGATAGAGGATCGCTTGGAGGGTAGAGGATAAAGGATCGCTTGGAGGGTAGAGGGTAAAGGATCGCTTGGAGGGTAGAGGGTAAAGGATCGCTTGGAGGGTATAAGTTAGTTTTTTAGGCGATTGAAGAGGCTTGTTACTGATCATATTTTCTTTTTGATCCCCATGGGTTTGAAGGTACATTCAACGGACATTATTACTGACTGTAAATTTAGGACTTGTGTTAAATGATAATTAAAGGAGAATAATTTTTATTTATGTATTGTAATTTACAATTGTATTATATAAGCACAATAAGCAAATATGCAGGGCGAAGAAAAGTCGTGAAAATGTCTTGAGAAAGAACTTTCCAGTGGTAACTCTTCACAAAATATTTTAAGGGAGTAGGTCCTGAAGCAACCTTGTTTTCGATCGCCTCGGAGAGTTAACAGGAATATGTGAGGAAGATAGATTACGGAAAAGGGAGAAAATAATAAGCATTCAGGATTTTGCGAAGGATTTTGGATTGTAAAGATTGGATGCAAGAGGAATTAGATGGTTCAGTAGGGCCCAAAGCTCGATTCCATATGTCCAAATAGGTCTGATAATAATGATGTAGATGAGTCTTTTGTAATATACTGGAAGTTTTGAACGTCTGCCAAGTAAGCGTTGTAGTAATCGGTATCTTCGAGCAGTTTCTTGTCTTATCAGTATTGTATGAGCATTCCAAGTAAGGCGATTGTCAAGATGGAGTCCTAGGTATCGAATTTGTTCTACAGGAGTAAGTGTAGTGTTACTAGTACCATTTTTGAAGTTAACGTTACTTTTGCTTAATTAACACATTTTTTTTTTTTTTTTTTTTTTTTTTTTCAGAATACAAAAACCAATTTCACAAGCCAAAACAATTGTAAATAATTAAGATTTACAAATCGGGTATTTCACGTTTGACACCTAGATCGCTCTACCCGTGGAGATGAGAACGAAGAGTCGACCTAAGACGTTCGTTCCGGGCCGGAAACGCCTTCAAGACCACAAAGGCCCGAATGTTTTGACTTTTTCGCTCCGTCACTTCTTTCTCCAAAGGAAAAACTTTCTCCTGTGGAGAGGAAGACAATAGCTCGGCGAAGTATGACGCTCATCATCAAAACCGGTTTCACATTTCGTGTCCTTTATCTCTCGGCGTTCTATATCCTTCGGGGTCCTTCTATATTCTTCCTAAGGAATATCCTTTGAAGGAGGTCGATGGACAAGAGTGTCCTCTAGATGACTAGCCGAAAAGCACTATAATAGTCTCAATCTATTGGCTTCCTTAAAATGAAAAGAAAACTCATGATAAGAAAAGGTTCAATGAAAGTAAAGTAAAGACCCTAAAATCTCAGAAAGAAATATGTGATAAACCTTCTTTTTTTTCCAAATTCATAACCAAAATAAGAAATTTGTTGATGAACATATAACAATAATAGTCCAGCCAAAACCGAAGGTTTGAAGCCAATACCACTAAATACTGCCTGCACAGATTACGCTATCACCGTTGACAGTTGAAGTCCAAGCCCCGCAAATCAGACATTTTTATTTTTTCAGATAAATCCATACAGTCAGTATGTAAAGTTAGGTTATTTAATTTTGTTAATATACTTAAACTATGTTGTTTTAGATGACGTTTTTTATTGTTTGAAAATAGTTCATGGATTGCACAGATACATTTTTACTTTCACTTGCGATGAAATGACCAAGTCCCCCAAAAAGGGCTGTGTGTTTGTCCGTATGTGTTAAGTCTAGTGCGACAACGAAAAATTATATGAAACTCAAATTTCATATTTAGGACAACTATACGACCGAGATTTTACAGAAACTTTTTCATCAAAATCAGCTATACGATTTTATCAAAAACGGCTCTAACGATTTTGATTCAACCCACAAAAATTGTGCGTGTGTGTGTGTTTTTGAGGGGTGGAGGGAGTTGGTAAGTCTATCACGAAAACGAAAAGTCCTACGAAACTGAAATTAAATATTCGAGACAACTATAAGCCCGAGATGTTAAGGAAATTTTGCATCAGAATCGGCGAACCAGAAGATTCACTTTATGCCATGGAATCCCTAGTTTCTAGAAATTTCATAAAACTGAATATTTTGAATCACTGTTTAGTCCGCTATTAACATGTTAACTATTATAATAAATAGCATGATTGCCGATAGGACAACACGATAGTTACCGATAACCTCGATTGATCTTAGACTTACACGCGAATAAGTTTCTTAGTAAAGGAGATTGATTCTGGATTCTACAAGCGCTTGTGGCAGGAGTCACGTACATAACTACGCACACGGGCGCTATCATTGACGTAATTTCATCAATGTCATATTTAATAATTAAATTACTCCTGAATTATAATAATACTTACTTGAAAATGCAATTCTAGAAATTTTTTGTCCAATATTAAGAGAGAATAAATCTGGTGCGTGCAACACACGACTTTCACTTACCTGCGGAGTTAAAATCAATTTAAGAATTTTTAAAATACTTATAAAGAAGAAAATAAATTGTTAAAGAATTAATTACATTGAGTTTCAATAGAAACATGTGTTACATTAAATAATCTATTATATTATTATCTACGACAATCACTTTTATCGGCTTTTCATCATTACTCTCCGATAACATTTTCAATGTCGTGTATAACATAATGTATTTTATCTATAATCATTGGCTTTCTAACGGTATATCATACATCTCTATTACCGTTTGTACAAAGAAACTAAAATTGCATTATAAAAATATTATTATATGAAATATATAGTAAGGGAAAGTATTGCGATAGTGAACATTTTCGAATTCCAGTTTTCAACGGAAATACACGTTTTAAGGTTAAGTAATATGGTGATATTGAGCCTGTATGTTGTCAGTCACTCATTAAAGATTCCTATCCTTATTAAAACTGGCAGAGTTTAGGACCTTACTGATCTCAGAGGCCTATAAACAGTAAAAACCTAAATGTACACTGAAAGGTGGCTTGTAGTGCCAGAGATATATTTTTGCTTTCACTTACCTACATACCTAGTAAGGGAAAGTGTTGCGATCGTGAAAATTTTAGAATTCCAGTTTTAAACAGAAATACACGTTTTAGGGTCTCCTGAGTCCAAATGACCAAGTCCCACAAAAAGGTCTGTATATGTGGTAACTCCCGGGCGAAAACGAAAAGTACTGAGAAACTGAAATTTCATATTTAACTTTTTCATCAAAATCAGCTGACCGGAAGATCTACTTTATACCATGCATTTTGCACGGTTTTACGATTTTCTCAAAAACGGCTCTAACAATTTTGATTAAACTATGCATATCGATGTAAAATTTGATAGGCTTAATATCATGTAAGTTTCATGCTGATTGAAATAGTCTGACAGGGCTTAAATGCTGATATTTCAAAATGTCTTCCTCTAAAGTACCTTTAGTTTTGTAGATACTAAGAAAATTACAATATAATCCTGTAAGAATAATAAAAAACAGGTAAATGTATAATTTGAATGAATCCGATATTTAACTAAAGGAGAAAAGTGCTAAAATATTTTTTTAATGCAATTTTTCATTTTTTGTCATAAGAAGAGTAATATAGATGTATAATATACCGTTGGAAAGCTAAAGGTTTTAGAAAAAATATTATGTTACGCCCAAGCTTGTAAGATTTTATAAAGAGCGATGTAAAACCGATAAAACTAACTGATTATTTTAGATAATAAGATAATACAATTTTCAATAAAACACATGTTTCTATAGAAATTCAATTTAATTAATTCTTTATTAGTTTCACTCGTTTTTAGCTCTAACAGTATTTGAAAATTCTTAAATCGATTTTAACAACGTCGGTAAGTGAAAGTCGTGTGTTGCCCGCACCAGATTTTTTTTTCCTTTAGTTGGATTTCAAATTCGTTCAGCTTATATATTTATTCGTATACTATCAATGCAATAAATATGAAATGGTTATTATTAAAGAATATACGAAATTTAAAATACTTTAGAGGAAGACAATTTAAATTTTCGGCATTTAAGCCCTGTCGGACTATTTCAATCAGAATGAAACCTACATGATCTTAAAGCGTATTAAATTTTACATGGATATAGCGAGTTTTATCAAAATCGTTACAGCCATTTTTGAGAAAATCATAAAAAGGTGCAAAATACATGGTGCAAAGTGGCTCTTTTGGTCAACTGAATTTAATGAAAACGTTTCTGTAACATCTCGGGCGTATAGTTGTCTCAAATATAAAATTTCAGTTTCATAAGACTATTCGTTTTTGCGCTAGACTTACCATACACGAACACTCACAACAACACAGAACTTTTTGCGGGACTTGGTCATTTGGACTTAGGGGACCCTAAAACGTGTATTTCCGTTAAAAACTGGAATTCGAAAATTTTCACGATCGAAATACTTTCCCTTACTAAATATTTCATATATAGGTTAGTGAAAGTAATAAATCGTTCTATTTCTTATAGTTAGTAATTGATAATAAGTCTTCTAAATAAAAATTACCCGTGGCATACTTAACCCTTCCAGTGACGTACGGAAAACAAATGCCTATGCGAAGATAATCCGTCGAATTTGACAAATATGCAACAATTTGGAAAAACGCCAACAAAAACCAAACTACTAATGATATTTACATGCTTAAAAATGCTACGTATTCGGGACGAAATGGAGAATAAAGCAGTGATAATGATTCTTCAATATAAATTGAAAATAAGAAGCATAACACAATTATAAATAATATAAAAATTGAGTTCTATCTATCATGAACAGTTCGACTTTGGACCTAGAAGAGTGTCTAGTAGGGGTGGGCATAATAGAATGACGATTATCGGATCATTCGATTATTTCAATCATTCGAATTAATCGGTTTGGAGAAACGAATGATCATTCGAACTGAATTGTTTAACGATAATAAGGAGCGCGGATAACCGAACGACTTTTTTTTTTTTTTTTTCTTTGCTCGTCACATAAATTATATGCCTATTTCCATCAAGACTTAGCCAGCCATCATAGAGACGAGAATTGTGGCATATGGTCTCTCAGAATCCATATTAATCATTTCGGTCATTCGATTATGAAATCATTCGATTATTTAAATAATCGAAGTCCGATCATCCGATTATGACAATCATTCGATTATGCCCACCCCTAGTGTCTAGTGCCTAGTGGCCATCTTATCACTCCAGCGTAAACAGAGTCTCAGCACACCCCGGTATAGAATGTTTAAGATGTCAGACCCAAATCAGTTTTGTTTATGAGAGTTTTAAATATCCTTCTCCGAGTCCGAAGTTGATTATATGGCGATATATGTTACTGAATGAGTAATTTGTACCCAGTGGTAGCACTACACTATTTTAAGGCAGTAGGTCCTGAGGCCACTTTTTTTTTAATCGACTCGGAGGGTTATCAGAGATGCCTAAGGAAGGTAAATTACGGACAAGTGGGTTTATGTGGGCAGGGAGTTTAGAATGAAAAGAGGAGTATCTATCTCGGACTATGTCTGCAACAAATGGGATGTTTAGGTCATTATGGAGGAGTTTTAATTTAAAAGTTAAAATTGTAAAAAAAGAAAAATATTAAAAAGTAAGTTTTCTAAATTTTTGTTCATTGGAAAAAATATTGGAATTTGTTTTAATAAAACTTGTTTATTTCCAGTTTAAAAATGTTTATTATTTACTTCAGAACCTTTCTTTATTATAAAAAAAAAAAGAAAAGAACGTTTTTGTAAAATTCAAATATTTCTAAGTGTTGCAGTACTTATGACTGGGAGTTTAGTTTCTATATCCCTGAAAAATAAATGATTACCCATTTTACAAACAGTTTGCTCTTTGATTTTTTTTAAAGCGGCTGGGTCATTGAGAGCCCATATTTCTTCTGAACCTATAAGAATTAGTGACCTATGAACTTCTGCAGACCAATTGAAAGGCATGTTCTTATTGGTTTCTAGGTCTTCAAGGATTCTGTATCGAAAATAATAAGCGAAAATAACCAATAGTTCGCGGACGTTGACGTGAGATGACGAGACAGGTCTAAGCCAAGTCGGGGACTTGAGTTGAACTAACGGTTCTTGGGTCTTCGACCTCAATGTTCTTTACTTCCTTAGCCACCGTTACTTTATATCGTCTTTACATCCTACTGGGGGTACTATAAAATAAAAATCTACAGGGTGTTTAGTAATTGCATGGCACTATTTGAGGTATGTGTTCACCAACACAAATAAACAAAAAAGTTCATATTAACATATATCTCAAACTCATTTATTAAACAGAAATCAAAGGTTAAATATTTATTATTTATTTACAACATTAAGACTGACAGTACAAAGTATAACAGGTTTAATAGTAAATGACAGGTTTTAATCACCTGATAAACAATGAACGATAAGCAATGACAGTAGTTTCTCATCTGTTTGTTTAGTTCCGTGTGTTTAGTGTGAGTGAATACAGTGACACAATTCAATTTATGATTATCATGGGAGACACCATATATGTAATCAGTTTTGCAGTTCTTCGGTTAAGAAATTTTTCACGATATCTTTGAACAGCAGCAGCACCGTTTCTATGTACCTCGCCATTAGTTAAAAGCATGTCTGTTTGTTCTGCAAAAGTGAATAAATTTATGGTTTCTACAAAGATAATCATAAATTGAACTGTGTCACAGATTCACAAATTCACACACACAGAACTAGACAAATGAAGATAAATACAGCGATGATAAACTACAACACACAGAACTAGACAAGCAAATAAGCAACTACTGTCATTGTTTATCGTTCATTTGTTTGTTGTCATAATTTGTAACTAAAGATTTTTGTTTCTTTATTCGTTTAACATCACTATTATTGTATTGGCTAATTTTACGATGTTATTGTGGGATAATTTCACCTATCAAGGGATCTTTAGCGAGTACCTGGCTTGGGACCCACCATTTTACATCCCCTCCGAAGGGCGGCGTAAAATTTTTTTTTTTTACAAGCACTAACCCATTCAGCCACCCGCCCCCTAAAGGACGGCATAGCGTATGATTTTTTACTCCCTTCAAAATAATAACTGGTATAATAGGCATAGAAAGCTGTCATGCTATCCACTACACCACAGGTGACCCCATCTTATGGTAATTTCTTTTTTTCTTTTTTTTTTTTTTTTTTTTATTGTAGTTCTTTTAAGTTGGTCATTTTTGCTGAACAATAAAACTGTAAGGCGTAAGTCCATTTGGCTTTAAATAGGTATGTGTATGTATTCATCTTCTGATTAATTTTTAGTTTTGACTGTTGTCTGACTCAACAGAAAATCTGAACTTACAGTTGACAACAAATTATTAATGTACAAGACAATACTGAAGCCTATTTGTACCTACCGACTTGAACTGTGGGGAACAGCTAAACGTTCTAACATCAAACTCATTCAATCCTTTCAATCCAAAGTCCTCAGAACAATAGTAAATACTCCTTATTATGTCTCAAACTATGCCTTGCACCACGATCTTAATGTTCCATTTATTTCAGAACTAATTACATCCAAATTTTTCAAATTCCACCAGAACCTCATTCACCATCCTAATCCTCTAGCTCAATCCCTGTCCAGCTCCACTCATCCATACAACCTACCTAGAAGTTGAAACGACAGTGGCCCCGCGACCTCTTGTAAATATGTATGTATTGGAGTTCTAGCACTGGCTAGATTCTCCACTCAATGTGATGTAGGGATGACGTGTATATAGGTATGAGTTATTTCTGGATTTTGTAAACATTTTATTGATTAATTATTGTATATATATTATTGTAATTTTATTGCTGCGTAAATGTTGTATGAATGTAGTATGTATGTTATCTTTCACCACTACTATTGATGATTCGACTATTTCGATAGAATTTAGTAGATTAATTTTAGATATAATTTAAATTTCAAACTTTACAATATTAGTAATTTCTTTTTAGGATGGCATTGAGAACAGTTGTGTTACTTTCCTGCTTAGCATGCTTTGTAAAAGCACAAGTTCCTTTTTTAGGTGCTTGTCCCGAGCTGAAGACAATGAATGACTTTGACCCTCAAAGGGTAAGATAATTTTAATCTTTACAAAACTATCATAATTGTTTATGAAACTATTGTATGTTTACTCTGATTCCTGATATGGTATATGGGTAAGCATTTTATTTACAAAATTCAACAGCAAAATTTTTATTTTTAAATCTATAATCTTCTTATTTTTATTTTTTTTATAATGTTCCAAAAACAATTATGTTTTAATTGTAACAGAAACTTTAACAAGAAAGAACATTATAAAACAAAATAAAATAAGAAAAAAGTTTACTAGCACCAGATGTCATATATAGATTGAAATGTATGTAATTAGACAGCATAGTGAATAAATTAAGCCTTTTTCTCTTTTAACTAAATTTTCAAGCATCTCCATTTCCATCCCAGTCACAGGCTCATACCTGGCAGATGGCACTGGGATTTTTTAAATGGGAGGGAAAAATCATTTGTTATGTCATCCTTCAGATGGAACATAAATTGGTGGTCCTGAATCTGAATGAATGAAAAATAATTTTTATTCTGGGACATTTCGTCCCCTAAGAATAATATACAATGAACAGAGGAAGTCCAATTTGTCTGGCTTCTTTTATAATTATTTAGTCAAGTAAATTATATAAGGTTAATATGAATAAAAGATATAAAAACAAAACAAACGGATAACAACTTCAATGAGTTTAGTTCAGCATTATCAGAGTCTAGATTTATTTCATATGTGTGGAAGATTGATTTTTGAGGAGGTGGTTAAATAATTGGTATTTGAATGTGATTAGGGATGGTACTTTTTGGATAGAGATGGGTAAAGAGTTCCAAAGTGTGGTAGCACGGATAATGAAGAACTTTTCATAGGATGCTGTTCTTTGAAAGGGAAGGTATAGATCGATTGGTTAGGATCTTGTATTTAGGGTGTTCACGGAAGAGCGCAGAGTAAGGAGGTCAAAGATATAGGAAGGTTTTCTGGCTTGTAAGGAATGGAATAGGAAGATGCCAAGTAGGTATTTTCTTCGGGGATTCCGGATAGAGCCACCTTTGACCAGAATACCAGTGAGAGGCGTGTGACTGTCTAGTGAGGCTGTACATAAATCTTATAAACTTATTCATATCTAATCATTCATAATTCATAATCTGTGTGAGCTACTGTGGATGTATATATATATTGGATATATTAGAGGATATATATGTTTGGATATGCTGTAAGATCTCTGTCCTGATTAAATCTGGATCGGCAAAATTTAGGACTCCCATTATAGCATAGTCTGATTTGCCACAACAGGCTAGAGTAATGTTAAATAACAAAGAAAACAAACAACTAACTTCCATTTTTATGAAATAGTTGATTCCATTTTTGAGTAACTAGTATATCCTTGCTCTTATTGTAACATCCTATACATAATTCAATCTTAATTGATCAATTTTTTGTTTCAAATGATTTTTTAAAAATCTAGATCAACTAGTTACACAAGCACACACACCATTCAGTGATACTATGTTATTTTGGCACTAAACCCCTAATATAATTTGTATGTCTGTTAAAAATTAGAATTTGATTTTTTTCACAATTGCGATACTCTCCTTTTAAATCATTTATTTCATACATATATAAGTGGAAGTAATAAAATTATTTAGAAGGATGATGGACGACAGGAAATATAATACGAATATCTTTTCTTTTTTTTTTTTTTTTTTTTTTTTTTTTGGTTGGCGTGACAGACCGTGGTAGCTCTTGGTAGAGCAGTAATTTTAAGATTCCACACTGCGAATTTTGATGACAGTTATAGGGTCGTGTTATCACTCTCTATGCCCATTTATAGTGAACACCAATCCGACCCGTCAGTGGATTACTGACCCAGAGAGAGGATGTGTGTGAATCCCCCATTAAATTATATGCTTGAAGAAGTCCTCCTGTGACTTAGGTTCGAACTCACAACCTTTGGCCTGGTAGATTAAGTTGCCAGTCACACTGCCATTAGCTCCCCACCATACTAATCTGTAATATGATTAATATTTAAAGAAAATGAAACATTTGTTTGTTTATTCATTTAATAAACAAACTGTTCAGTTACTTTTAAGGTACTGTGGCTAATCAGTTGATGAGTGGGAGTCCTGAATTTAGCCTATCCAGGTTTAATTAGGATAGGGATCTTTAACGAGTACCTGACATCACACAGGCTTGAGATCTCTATTTTACTTTCCCTCCGAAGGACAGCATTATTAAAGATTTTTTACTCCTATCCTATCCTAGGACCATCTTTTTCTAGGATCTAGGTTTGAACCTTGGGCATAGAAGGCTGTTATGCTAGCCACTAAGCCATAGGTGACCCCATAAGTACTTCTCTCATTTGAACTCAATTTTCAAGCACTTCCACTTTTAAATACCTAGTATACTCTTGTTGACTTGTAATATCCTAGATATAACTCAATATTAGTTATTCAATATCAGTTTCAAATGATTTTTTAAAAGCTTGACCTAATACACAATCACACATACACACAATTTATTGAGACTTGTTATTTGAATAATGAAGTCCTTAAGATGTGTATTTCTATTGAAAATTTGATTGAGAATTCTCCTTTAATACTTGTATTTCATACATATATAACTGATAGGAAAAAAATTATTCAGAAGGAAGATGGAATATAATACCGAACAGGAAATATAATACAAATATGTTAATTTTTTTAGGTTGGCGTGATAGGCCTTGGTGGCCCTTGGTTGAGCAGTATTCTTATGATTCCACACTGCGAATCTTGTTGACAGTTATAGAGTAACGTTATCACTCCTTAAGCCTATTTTTGTGAGTGGCCACAAGTTGGCTGAGGGGCTACTCAGAATATGATGGGGAAAATTCCTATTAAATTATATGCTTCAAAAAGTCCTCTTGGGCTGTGATTTGAACTCACAACCTCTTGTCTAGATCAGGAAGCCAGTCACAATGCCATGGGTTCCCTTCATTCTCTAATTAATATTTTTAAAAAGACTGAAATATTTGTTTGTTTGTTTATTCATTCAATCAACATAAAGCTCAGCCACTTTTAAGCTACAGTGGCTAATCAGTTGATGATACGTTGGGAGTCCTAAATTTTGCCTATCCAGGTTTAATTAGGATATGGATCTTTAACGAGTATCTGACATTACAAATTATCGGGATCACTATTTTACGTTCCATCTGAAGGACATTACCAAAGATTTTGTACTCATTTTAAAAACTCCTAGGGCCATCTGCCAGGTTGGAACCCATGAGCTTGGGTATAGAAGGCTATTACCCTAGCTACTACACTAAAGGTGACACCTTAATGAAATATTTTATTCATTAATATGTCATAAGTCTTTGAATGAATTTTCTCTAGGAAGGAACATTTCCATTACTAATTACTAAAATTTCCATTTTTAATAAAATACACCTTTGTATAATTATTATGTGTACAGTATTAGTCATTTATTTATCATTTTGATTTATTAAAATAATATATATATATAATTTTTTTTTTTTTTTTTTTTTTTTTTTTTTTTTTTTTTTTCTAGTACATGGGAAAATGGTATGAAGCTGAAAGATACTTCTCAGTTTTTGAATTCGGAGGAAAGTGTGTCCAGTCGAATTACACAGATGGGATAGACAACAGTATTAACATTATTAGCAAGCAGACTAGTTCATTGTGAGTAAAGCTTTTAAAAGTAATTGTTTTGTTTTTTTGTTGTCTTTTTTACATTTTAAGGAGAATATATCATTTAAAAAATATATTCTGTGACAATTTCATAAATGTTCATTCAGACTAATGGAGTTTTTATAAATTATTATTATTTCATTTAAACTATAATGTATTCATATGAAATCAGAAAAAAAAAGTCTGGTGCACACAACAAAAGATTTTTACTCACCTCCCTTGTTAAAATCAATTTAAGAACTTTTAACTTAAAAGATAATATTGATAGAAACGTGTGTTTCATTAAATAATCTATTATATTATTATCTGCAACAGTCACATTGTTTCATTCACTTTTCATCCCTCTCCATTAACTATTACAACTTTGAGTATAAGATAATGTTGTTTCCAAAATATTTAAGTTTCCAACAATAAATTATACATTTATATTACGGTTCTTAAATTAAAAAAAAACAAAACATAAATTAAAAAAATATATTAGCTCTTTCCTCCTTTAGTTGCTTATCAATTTTGTTTGACTTTTATATTTAGCCATTCTTCATCGATTCTCTCATGATGATGTGGTTATTATTTTGTAATCTACAAAATTTAAGGTACTTTGAAGGAAGAAAATATAAAAATTCGGCATTTAAGTCGTGTTGGACTATTTCAATCAGAATTAAACCTGCATAAAATTAAAGCCCATTAGATTTTACATTGGCATAGTTAGTTTAATAAAAATCGTTAGAGCCATTTTTGAAGTGTAAACAGATGCAAGAAGCACAGTATAAAGTGGCTCTTCTGGTAAGCTGATTTTGTTGAAAAAGTTGCTGTAACATCTTAGGCATATACGTTCCTAAAATATTAAATTTTAGTTTTATACAACTAATCTTTTTCCAGCTAGGCTGACCACACGCACAGACCTTTATTTGTGACGATATCATTTGGACTCAGAAAACACTTATGTGTATTACTAGTGAAAACAATGCTTTTCCTTAATATATGTTCCATATATAGGTAAGTGAAAGTTAAAAAAAATCTGGTGAGTGCAACACACGACCTTCACTTACCTCCGTTGTTAAAACCAATTTAAGAATTTTTAAATACATTTAAAGATACAAATAAATTGTTAAAGAAATAACAATTTTGAATTTCAATAGAAAAATGTGTTTTATTAAGTAATTTATTATATTATTTTCTACAACAATCAGTTTTATCGGATTTGCATCACTCTCCATTAACCTTTAAAATTCCATGTATTAGATAATATTTTTTCTAAAATCTTTAGCTATCCAATGGTATATTAAACATCAATATATTTTGAACACAAAAATTGTATAAAAAATATGTTTGAATTTTTCTCTTTTAGTTGTTTATCAAATTCGCTCAACTTGCATATTTAGCTGTTATTAATCAATGCTAATAAGATAATGTTCCAATTTTTTTTTTTAATCAATAAAATTAAAAGTACTTTAGAGGAAGAAAATTTAAAATATCGGGACATATGCCCTGTCAGACTATTTAAAACAGAATGAAACTACATCACATTAATGCCCATCAAATTTTACATTGATATATAGAGTTTAATCAAAATCGTTAGAGCCGTTTTTGAGAAAATGGTAAAAAGGTGCAGCAAAATGCATTGTATAAAGTAGATCTTACGGTCAACTGATTTTGATGGAAAAGTTTCTGTAATATCTCGGGCGTATAGTTGTCTTAAATATGAAGTTTCAGTTTCATAGGACTTTTCGTTTTAGCCTTGTAGTTACCACACATACACACACACACACACACACACACACACACACACACACAGACCTTTTTGCTGGACTTGGTTATTTGGACTCAGGGGACCCTAAAACGTGTATTTCCATTGAAAACTGGAATTCGAAAATTTTAACGATCGCAATACTTTCCCTTAATATATGTTCCATATATAGGTAAGTGAAAGTAAAACTATTAACCTATGATCATTGTTTGAGTTTATAAATAACTGTACAAAATATTAATTTATTCAATAAATAGATACAAATAAAATAATTTTACTATAATAATTTTTTTTCTGTCTTTCAGGACTGGCGCAAAATCAACAGTCAATGGCGCAGTAAAGAAAAACAGTAGCGGAAACTCAGCTCAGATGCATATGACATTCCCGTACCTGCCAGGTAATAATATGGGTCATTATAATTATAAACTCAATAGGGGATTAATTTTTATTATTTTTGTGTGAGTGTTTATTTACTCAAAGCTGAATAACAGATAAAATGAGTCTCATTATGAAACTATGTCATCTAAGATAAGAAAGAAAAAGTTTTTTAATTGCAGAAACATATTCCCTCAGGTAGCACTTATTTATGTTTGTTATTTTTATCATATTTATAATAATTATAATTAATAACATTTTTTTAAATAAAATAACTACATTTATATATATATATATATATATATATTATATATATATATATATATATATATATATATATATATATATACACACATTGTATCTCAAATAAACATAAAACAATTTTTGAAGATATGTTTTTAACTAATTATAACATTTTTGCTATTCAGTTCTGACCATTTTCAAACTTAGTTTTAACTTGACATGTCCCTCAATATAAAATCAATTGACACATATAAAAGTTAGAATTAATCATTTGAACATTTTAATATTATACAAATAATGTTCCTTCCAAAATTAAGTCAAATATTCAATTTGGTGATAAAATTTCTGAAAATCAATCGTATTTTTATTTTATCATATCTGTATATAAAATATAAAGTGAGGGAATGTAATGCGATGCCTGTGCTTAGTAAAAGGTCTGATCAAGGTGGCTTCTGGCAATAAAACCAAGTTCTACTAGAGGGATACTGGGAGGCTGCTTCATTCTAAGATGTTTTTGGAAGGACCCTGCAAATAGAGAAGTTGTATTGTTCTCTCAATGGACAGGATGACTCTGAGGATAGGTCAGCTTAATAAGCGCCTCCACAATATGGGGTTAGTTGCCTCACCGACTTGCAAGTTCTGCAAGAAGGAAGATGGACTGCCATATCATATGATATGTAGTTGTCCAGATTGCTAGGAGACGGTTTTACCATTAGATCCTAAACTTTGGGAACTGGTCAATCCTTACAGTTATGTCAGCTTCTCAAAGGTGATTGGCCTGTATTAACAGAATAATGGACGGCGTACAATAATCCTACTTGATATAAAATGTAATGTAAATATTAAAAAAAATTATTGTGATCATGAACATTTTTTAATTCAAGTTTTCATCAGAAATACACATTGCAATGTCTCCTGAGTCAAAATAACACACAGACGCCCGTCAAGCTCAAATGTTGTTAAGCTAAAATAATTAAGTCCTGCAATGATGAAATTCAAAATTCTTCATCTAAAGTATCTTTGATTTTATTATTGCAAACTTTTTCATCATTTTATTTCTTATTAGTAGTAAGAAGGTTATAATGGATATAATTATATGAACATTAAGAATCACAGGAAAGAATTAGTCTGGGTGGCGGTCAGTAAAAGAAATGTAGGCTAATAATAAAAATTAAAAAAAAAAAAAAATGTATTATAATTACTTCTATGGATCTGCAATCGATTATTAATCAACATAATTGTAACCTTATTATTAATTGTTCAGTTAGTTAAATCATCACATGTGAGAGTTAATTATTAATAAAAGTTTCTAATTGAATTGAGTTATTATATTTTACTTAATACTAAAACACGCATATAGTAAAAATAGTAACAGAAACAATTAAATTGTCTGCCTACGTTTCGACCCCCATTGATGGTCATGATCGGGGCTAAATAGATATAAAAAGAATATAATGAGTGTATAGTAACATATATATATATATATATATATATATATATATATATATATATATATACTCCCATGCTAAAGGTCACGGGTTCAAACCCGCAGGTGGTCCTAGGATTTTTTAATGGGAGTAAAAAATCCTTAGTTACGCCGTCCTTCGGAGGGGACGTTAAAAGGTGGTCCCGAGCCTGTGCGATGTCAGGTACTCGTTAAAGATCCCTATCCTAATAAAACCTGGATAGGCAAAATTTAGGACTCCCACTGTAGCATCGTCCGATTAGCCATAGTAGCATAAAGTGACGTTAAATAAATAAACAAACAAACATATATATATATATATATATATATATATATGAGAAAGAGCAATTAAAGAGAATATAGAAAAAAGGGTACATAAATTATTATAACGTTAAAAACGACATTTTATATACTTTTGAGTAAGAGAACATCAATATGTAAAACATACAAATTGAAATAGATGGGTAAAGAAATCGAGTAATCAAATTACAATGACCTTAGTATAATAAAAAGGCTTAACAGAACAAATTATGTTTTAAGATAATGTACAAAAACATCAGTATCCACATAAAATAGAAATTAAATGGATAAATATGTCCAATATCATCTCTATGTGAGAAATAATGTCTAATGAATAATGGGAATAATATAAGGAATAATGGAGGTGTTACTTGTACATATTTATCCACTTTATTTCATATTTTAATGTTTTTTATTTTATGTGCATATTGATATTTTTGTACATTATCTTAAGTCATAATTTGTTCAGTTAAGCCTTTTTATTATTATACTAAGATCATTGTAATTTGATTACTCGATTTCTTAACTGATCTATTTCTATTTTTATATTTTACGTATTAACATCCTCTAACTCAATAGTATATAAAATATTGTTTTTAATATTATTATAATTTTGAATAATTTATAAACCATATTTTCTATATTCTCTTTAATTGCCCTTTCACTGTACACTCATTGAATTCCTTTTGTATCTTTTTATCCACTGGACTGATTCCTTCCTGTAAGACAGTTATAAATATAAACTATAAAATAATTTAAAATAATCGAGAGGAGCACCCACAAACTCAATATATTATTGTAATTAATAATTTCTATTTTTAAGTGTGTATTTTTCTTAAATGCTACAGGAGTTGAATTACTCTGGTTTTGGACTGATTCATTGGTTTTAGTTTTACTATAATAATTAAATATTTATCATTATTTAATTTTAATTTTTTATTATTATTTTTTTTTTTTTTTTTTTAGTGGATGCCCCCTATTGGGTTTTAGAAACTGATTACGACACTTATTCTGTTGTCTGGTCATGTACGAATTTCGGGCTCTTCAGTGCAAGTAAGTAATAATGGTTTACAACATGACATTTTAACTGTATAAAATCTTGTTTTTACAAAAGATTGCAAAATTCCAAAATTTGTCTCTGATAAATTGACAGATAAAAATATGTGAATATGACCAAAATATAAAATCACATTGGTGTATAATGATGTTTGAATTAAAATGCTTAATTCATAGTACAACAAGAAAAATAAAGATGGTTCTAGGATATTTCACATGGAGTAAAAAATCTTTTTAGGGCTCATGGGGAAGTGACACGATGTTATTTTATACCAGAAAGGGTCACTTAGCCTCTCCTTCTCAACTCCGCTCTCACCTTCTGGAAGGATTCAACTCAGGGTAGGCCAAAATCATACTCAAGACTGACTAAGCGACTGACGAGAGATGGAGTTTCTTGCTTCGGTCAGAATGGTGGTTCAACGGTGTCAAAAGCCCTCTCACATCTACAAAAATTGTGGTGAAACCTATAGCTCTGTGCTATTAATCTTTTTAAAACTCATGGAAACACAATGGTGAAGATTCATTTACTCCCCGTAGGGTCCATTTGGATAAGGGAGGGCCCCAGTCAGTACCTAGTGGACCCTAATGATGCCCGGATTTTTGTTTGGAGTGCGAAACTGGACAGTGGCTGCACAGAACCGGGACACATGCCGCAGGCTTATCCAGGAGGCCTTGACTCAGTAATGAGCTGCTGTGCCAATGATTGATTGAAAAAATCTATAGTTATGCTGTCCTTTGGAGGGGGCATAAAATGGTGGTTCCGATCCTGAGTGATGTCAGATAGTCGTTAATGACCTCTATTCCAATTAAACCTGAATTTGCAAAATTTAGGACTCTTACTCTAACATCATCCGATAAGCCATAGCAGCATTAAGTGAGATTAAATGAAAAGACACGAAACAGTTAAAAAAAGTTCATTTTCACTAATTTAATTATTGTTTTTGTTTTTAGGAAACGCATGGATTCTAACAAGAGACAAAAACCCACCTCTCAAAGTAATGGAAAAAGCATATAGTGTCATTGATAGAAATCTCATTAGTCGTGCATTCTTCATCAGAACAGATCAGAATTGTCCTGAAGAATTTTAAATTTAATTACTCGAATTTTTTTTTACTTTTATTTTTAAGTTCTAGCTTAAGTTAGAATATTTTTTTACTTTCCTTTAGTTGATTCAGGGACCTAAAATTATATCTTTATTATTTTATTTTTTTAATTGTATATTTTAATATGTGTAAATAATTTAGAAGTTTTAAGAGAAAAATAAATCCAGCTGCAGCACTGCCATTATTTAAGAATGTGATGATTAATTTTCATTGATTAATAATTATTTAATTTTTATGACTTTTTCGTTCTAAGTAATATCTAAGCCTGTAATGTTTAATTAACTTATGAATATTATAAAAAGTATAATAATGTTATTATTTATTTTTATATAAATTTTAAGTTTATTAAGTAGCCAAATAAGCAAAAGTTTAGTTTTATGATATTCATTTAAGAAATTACTTAATTAGAAATAAGTTCTTTATGATATATATATATATATATATATATATATATATATATATATATATATATATATATATATTAAATATAATTTTGAAATTATTATTTAAATTATGAACAATTATATAAATTGTAATTTTATGAATCAGGAATTGATGTGATTCCTACAGAACTGAATATTCTATGTGATAAATTTTTAGGATTGGATAAACTTTTTTTACGATGAATAATGTTTTTTTATTAATATTTTGTTAGTTATTGGAAATAAAAATGTATTTATTATATGTATGAAATGTTTATTAACTCTTTCTTTCCTACTTGCTAAAACACACATATATAGCCTATATATCTTCTTCTCGCTATTATATATAAAAAACAATATCGTGATTTTTGGTTTCTGCAAACTCCTAAGCTACCTGACAGAGTTTGATACAGTTTTCACTATGATCTAGGGCATTATTTCCTGAAGAAGAAAATACATTGGAATTGTTTTTGTTTAGAGAGGAAAAATTATTTTTTTCTAATCAAGTAATCAAATAATTATTCCTGTATTATGAGTATGATATAGACATATAATTTACCTTTGAAAAGCAATAAAATAAGTTGTACGAGTGAAAAGAATTTCATTATAAGTCCATAAACCTATGAACATATGTTATTTGCAATGTTTGTAATGAGGGAGTCATGTGATTTAATGTTGACACAGTAAAGTATCGTACAAGTGATATTCTTCCATACAGTATACAATATTTTAGAAAAAATATTATGTACCAAATCATATGTATCCCATACAATAAAAAAAATTATAACAACTTTTTTTTATTACACAATTTTACGCTGCAAATTATTACACAATGGTTTATTATTTATAAATAACTAAATTTGGGCATAACTGTTTATAGTGCTGCTTATCTTTTCGATTTTTCTCTATCTTTAATAATAACCGAATTTTGGTGGAAGTACATCTATTGAAATATTTTAATTGAACATATAGATAAATTTTCTGTTTTTTATTTATGCTTTACTGATTCTAAAACTCTAAACATAGTTTTCTCTATCTTCAAAAATAACTGAGTTATATTTATGGATAAAATTTCAATTTTTTACTTTTGTTTTTCTCTCTTTATGATTATTCGTGTTAAGAATCATAAAAAAGTGAAAATTTTTAATGTTTTTTTCTAAAATTATATGGTACAGTACCAATTCCAAATCATTGTATTAATTTTAAGGTGCATCGGACTAACAGAAACCTTTTGTTGTTGAAATGATGGATTGATGATTAAGTGACTGCGGTTGGAATAAATTGTTAAGATAACCCAAGATGGTATTTGCTAGACTCAGGCTCTAAGAACTGACCACAATTCGCAAAACATTATTCTCAGTGAATTACTAAAATTTAGGAAAACAATATAGTTACCTGTTTAGTAGCGTTTACCCCACGAAATTTAATGGGTCTCTGTATTGCGTTAGTTATTTTTGTTACAAGTGAAGCCATTTAAGTTTTTTTTATTAAGGTAATTTGATACAATTTTCTAATAATATCTCATGGACCCTCTGAAAATCATATGCGGACACCCAGTGGACTGCAGACCATTAGTTGGCAACCACTGCAATTAAGTATTGTTGGTTATGCTAGGATTCAAGAAACTGTAATGTATTAAACCAAATGAAGCCAACCAAACAGTAACCAGGGATCACTTGTAGGTGGTTGGCTAGGGTAACAGCCTCCCATGCCAAAGGTCACGGGTTCAAACCCGCAGGTGGTCCTAGGATTTTTTAATGGGAGTAAAAAATCCTTAATTACGCCGTCCTTCGGAGGGGACGTTAAAAGGTGGTCCCGAGCCTGTGCGATGTCAGGTACTCGTTAAAGATCCCTATCCTAATAAAACCTGGATAGGCAAAATTTAGGACTCCCACTGTAGCATCGTCCGATTAGCCATAGTAGCATAAAGTGACGTTAAATAAAATAAATAAATAAAAACAGTAACCATCACTTTTTTCTTAATAAGTTGGGATTTTGGAAAATGTGCTGCTTCTCCTATGTGGAATTGCTGTCCAGAATGTCTGTTGTCATAGTAAAATATCTTTTTTTCATCAAAAATGATAATTCTGGACTTTACTGAATCGTTGTTGTTTGGCAATGGTGAGTCATAAAGCTGATATTTTCGGGGGTCATTTAGTGGGATCGATTTTTTTCACCTTTCTAATCGCCTTGAACTCGTCATTCGTGGTCGATTTACTTACATTGAGTTTTCTTTTACCAAAGCTCGCAGAGCATGGTCATAAAGAGTTACTGAATAGGTTCATAAGATTTAAGAAGTACGGCCTCTCCAGACAGTCACACGCCTCTCACTGGTATTCTGGTCAAAGGTGGCTCTATCCCGAATCCCGAAGAAGATGCCTACTTGGAATCTTCTTATTACAATCCTTGTGAACCAGAAATCCTACCTATATCTTTGACCTCCTTTATCCGCGCTCTTCCGTGCACACCCTAAACTAAATACAAGATCCTAACCCATCTATCTATATCTACCCTCTCATAGAACAGTATCCTATGGAAACACCTTCATCATCCGTGCTACCATACCCTGGAACTCTTTACCCATCTCCCTCCAAAAAGTGTCATCTTCTTGAGAATGGAACACGACTGACTTTTCTGATTTTAAAATCTAACCCTGAAAAAAATTATAATTTTGCATTTTTTTTTCTGAAATGCCTAATCTATTTATGTTGAAAAATCATCATAGTCATCCATGGCGCTACAAATCCTGAAGAGCCAAGGCCTCCTGCAGCTTGGTCCACCAATCACCTATTTTGGTTATCACCGCTCTCCGATTGCGGATCTTCATCCGCTGCCACTCCATCAATCCATCCCAACCGAAGCTTCTCAATCTCCTCTCCTTGTCGCATAAATCATTTCGTCCAGAGTCATCTTAGAAATCTTGTAACGAATTGAATAAGTTGAAAAATCAGATTAGAATTTTTTTATGATTGCAATACTTTCATACGTAGGCAAAGTAAAAATACAGACCAAATACTTTCTGCAGAGCAGTACTTATCCCATCATGAATAACCCGAAGTTCAATCTGAAAATTGTTTGTTAGTGAAATCATTATCTTTTTCTTCGAAAAATAAAACTTTATTAAATTACGTTTTATTACAATGGCCATATGTTGATTGCCAATAATGGTATAATAAGACAAAACAATAGCAAGCATGCTTAGTGTTTTTCATATTTATCAAATATTTAGACTCCGTTTTAGATTTTTTAGAATATATTTGGATGTAGGATGAAAGGAACGGTGCAGCCAGAAGATAATCGATATCAGTTGCCATAGAGATCTGTAAATACGAGTATAGTTCGATGGCGGATCGACTCATCACACCCAACAACACTCTGATCAAGTTCTCGCATCCGGTCTTAGTCGAAGACAAGAATAGCTACTTCGCCAGCGGGATAAAGGTTTGGTTTTTATTTAGATAACGTCCCTTTTTACTGTTGTGGCTAGTCGGCCCATGCTACAGTTGGAGTCCTAAATTTTGTCTATCCAGGTTTAATTAAGATATAAATCCTTGACGAGTACCTGACATCGCTCAGGCTCGTGACTACCATTTTATATCCCCTTCAAAGGACGGCTTAACTAAGGGTTTTTTTACTCGCATTAAAATTTTTTAGGGCCAACTGTCAGGTTTGAACTTGCGACTTTGGGCATAGTAGTCTGCTATGCTAGCCACTACACCACTGTGGTTGGTTAGCTGGATAAAGGTAAGGGTGTTTGATTGATTATTCGTTTAACGTCACTTTTATGCTACTATGGCCAATCGGACGATGCTACGGCGGGAGTCCTGATTTTGCCTATCTAGGTTTAATTAGGATAGGGATCTTTAACGAGTACCTGACATCGCATAGGTTCGGGACCACCTTTTAATGTCCCTTCCGAAGGACGGCATAACTAAGAAGTTTTTATTCCAATTATAAAATCCTAGGGCCACCCGGGCTTAGACAGCTGTTATGCTAGTCACTACGCTATGGGTGACCCCTAAGGGCCTGTTTATATTACACGCGTTTTGGGCGAATGACCTTGAATTATAGGGATACTACCGCTTAGGCCGCACAGTGGATAATATGACCGATTGAGGTGGAAAAAATTAATTAATTTTTTGATACGATTGGCGAGCGCACAGTGGTGAAACCTAAAATTTATTTGCTAAAATCTAAAACTTCCTTATGTTTGAAGTCCCAGAATATGGGAAAAATAATACAAAAAATCTAATAATGGCTCGGAGTTGTTGAAACCTCCTAATAGATGTATTTTAAATAATTTAGGAAACTCTTCAAATTATAGATTGTAAAACTTTTGATTCGAAGTGCTGTGTCTGAAAAAAATTATGGATCACCCAAATCGCAAAAACTCTTGGTGACATTTAAAAACTAGAAGGATTGATGAACCAAATCCTACAAACAAGTTCTTGGGGTAACTTGGGGGTTATATAGTTTTTCGTTATTGAATAGAGACTTACATTTAGAAATTGCTAAAGTAACTCTACAGGTAGATTACAATGTATATTAAATAACGATGGTGGAAATATGATGTCTAACCTGTCTCAGCAATGTCCATCATCAAATAAAAGCAAAAAGACTTTGCGTTACACAGACCTTGAACATAATAAATGGCCATCGAATAAAGATAATCCCACTGATTGCTGGTTATTAGGCACTTGTGTGAACAGGAATGATTCACTCATTTACTATTTATTTGTAAACAAGGTATGGCGGGAAATATTAGTATTAAGGGTCTTGCCAAATAATAATAACAAGTTTAAGCCCTCAAAAATTCCAAACTTTTGTCCACCTAAATTGGTGATTGGTAAATTGGTGTCAGGAGAGGGGGGTGGAGCGGATTATGTCAAAATTAAAAGCCCCCTGTCACCGAGACGCTAACTCGTTGTTAAATATCGATTGTATATGTAAAGATAGTTGTGGCACTGAACTTCCACCTAGGTGTACAGCAGCCCAACAACAAACAGTACAGTCCAGTTGGTAGCGTCCCCTGCGCCATGTTGTTTGTATATATAGCAGTAATAAACAAGCTGTCTAGTACAAGGTTCTTTTATTCCACTGCCTAATACTCTATAACTTTAATAGGTTATGGGCCCAGAGTATTTTTGTGCAGAGCATAGTATTTGTGTATAGTGTCAACGCGTAGTCGCGAAGTGATATTATTTTATTAGTGATTTTTGTTTACCGGTACTATGGCGTCAGTTACTACTTCAGGAGTTCCAGTACTGGTCGGAACAAGTTTTAACAGCTGGTTTTTCAGAATGTCATCTATTTTGGAAAGAGAACAGGTAAAAGATGTGTTGGAAGCAGATCCTCCTACCTCTAGCGCTGAGAAAAGGGAATTTCTCATTAAAGACTCGAAGGCAAAGTCCATCATTATCCAAGGCATTTCAGATAAACATCTGGAAATAATCATGGATTGCCAAACTTCTAAGGAAATGATAACTGCTTTAAAAAAGGTTTTTGTCAGATCTACCTCTTTTTCAAAATTGACTTGGTACAGGAAGTTGATGGGCCTGAAATATTCTCTTCATGGAAATATGGAAGAACATTTTTTGGCATTTGATACCATTATCCGAAACCTTCAAGAACAAGGCACAGTTCTAGGGGAGTCAGACAAGGTATGTCACCTGTTGATGTCTTTACCAGATGAGTTCAACACAGTTGTGACAGCTCTAGAAACTAATTAAGAAGTCCAAATGGATTTTGTGCGAGCCAGACTTCTAGATACAGATACCAAGTTAAAGTCAAAGTCATCAGCTTGTGCATCATCATCAGAAGTATCATTTAAAGCACAGAGTGGTTGCTTTATATGTGGGGATAAAAGACATTTCAAGGCACAATGTCCCAAAAATAAGCAGAACCGTGGAAGTAAATCTTATAATAGAAGCTTTCGTGGGAAAAGAAGAGGAACAATCCAGGGAAATACGGCAGATGTAGAAGAAGAAGTTGTAATGGTGGCCCTAAATTGTGGTAATATTAAACTATCATCTAACAATGTGTTCTTAGTTGATTCAGGTGCGAGTAACCATCTTTTTAAGGCAGAATTGGAACCCCTTTTGTCAAATGTTTCTAATCTTAATCATGATGTTGCCATACATATAGCTAATGGTGATAAGATGTTTACTAGAAAAGAAGGTACCCTAAGAGTAACCTCTCAAGGTAGGATTGTAAACATTAAAGGTTTAATAGTCCCGGGGTTAAAACATAATTTATTATCAGTGAGTGCAGTTACCTCAAAAGGCTTAAAAGTGATTACAGATTCTAAGGAGATGAAAATCTGCGGAAGAAATTTTAAGCTGAGTTGTCCACGAGTGAATGGATTGTACATATTTACGTTTGATGAACCCAGTGATAATCAAGTCAAGTGCAACATTACAAGTGCTACGGATGGAGATTTATGGCATAAACGGCTAGGACATTTGAATCGGCATGGACTCAAAAGTTTAGGATTACCCTATAGTGACAAGAAGTGTTCGGCATGCATTGAAGGTAAGGCTACTAGACAGCCCTTTTCAAATAATAGGAAACGCACATCAAAGGTGGGTGAATTAATTCACTCTGATATATGTGGCCCATTCAATCCTGAATCAGTTGAAGGACATAAGTATATGCAGGTGATTTTGGATGACTTCACTCATTTTGTGCATGTCAAACTTCTCCATATGAAGAGCGAAGCTGAAACAAACCTGATGGATTATATAGCGGAACTAGAAAGGCAGCAGGGTGTCCCAGTGAAAAGGCTACGTTTAGATAATGGAGGAGAATTTACGTCTAAATTTTTTCAAAAATATTGTTCAGATAAAGGTATAAAATTAGAATATTCATTGCCATATAGCCCTCAAATGAACGGAAAGAGTGAAAGAATGAATAGGACGCTATTAGATATGATGCGTACTAAGGTATCAGATTCTGGCATCCCCAAGTTCTTGTGGGGGGAAGCAGCTCGATGTTCTGCTTATGAACTGAATAGGTCACCTACTTCAGCCTTAAGTAAAGGTGAAACTCCCTCATTAATATGGAATAGCAGAAATGATCTGTCTAAACTTCGAATATTTGGTTGCCGAGCATGGCCTACCATTCTTCCTAAAGGTTCCAAATTGGATCCCAGAAGCAAGGAGGGGGTGATGCATGGTTATTGTGGTGGTGGGTATAGGATTTGGTTGCCAGATGAGCAGAAAGTTATTAGATCTAGAGATGTGATATTCGAGGAGAGCCAAATGCCCTATAAAGAAGTTAAAAATGTACCTATTGTCTATCATAATAGTGGTGGAAGCTATGAAGATGGAAGGAAAAATGGTGAAGAGAATAACACTAATATTTCAGAGCAGCCAGAAGAAACTTCTAGACCTCAGAATGATTGTAATCCAGAGCAGTCAGAAAACCCTTCAAGACTTCAGAATGAAGAATCCAATCCAGAGCATTCAGAAGAAACTTCTAGACCTCAGAGAAACCGGTCAAAACCTCATTTCCTAAATGATTATGAGTTATATAATGCATACTGTATGGTAAGCCGATCAGATGGAGTTCCATCATCTTATGAGGATGCTAATAAAAAGGAGGAATGGCAGGAAGCCATTATTAAAGAACTAAAAGCTCATGAGAAGATGAACACTTGGTCTGAAGAGGAAGCACCGAATGGAAGTGTCCCAATCACAACTAAATGGGTTTTCACAGTGAAGGAAGATGGAATCAAAAAGGCCAGATTGGTAGCAAGAGGGTTTGAAGAACAAACTCAAGGTGATTGTGTATTTAATTACTCGCCAGTTTGCCGAATGGATACTGTAAGAACTCTGTTGTCATTTGCATGCCAAAACGATTGGAGTATTAGACAAGTTGATGTGCCAACAGCCTTTCTCAATGGCTCACTGGACTATCCTGTGTTTATAAAACCACCTAAAGGTGTAAGTTGTTCTACAAAAACTCTGAGACTAAATAGACCACTTTATGGACTCAAGAAAGCACCGAAGTATTGGAATGAAAGATTTAATTCTTTTATGTTAAAATTGGGATTTAAGAGATCCCAATATGATTTATGCCTTTACTACAAGAGTAGGGTATTCTTTGTTCTTTTTGTGGATGATGGCCTAATTACAGGGGATGAAAAGGCTATTGAAGAATTAGTGAACAATTTAAAAGGAGAGTTCAGCATTAAAGAAATGAAGGCTTCTCAATTTTTAGGGATGAAGATTGAAAGGCAAGAAAAGAAAATAAGGGTTACACAAACCCGCTTTATTGATAAACTCCTTGAAGATTATAATATGGTAGAGTGCAGGAAGGTATCAACCCCCATGGAGGTTGGATTTAAACTTAACGCTGACAGTCTACCTTTAGATGAAAATATACCATACAGGAGCTTGGTATGTGGACTTATGTATCTAAGCACAACAACTCGACCGGATTTATCATTCCCAATTAGCTATTTATCTAGATGTTTAGATAAAGCTACTCAGCAGTCTTGGAAAGCTGCAAAACGAATACTCAGATATCTCAAAGAAACTCGAGATATGGGTCTTACTTTCAAACCAAGTGAGAACCTAGGACTTATTGGACTTATTCAGATGCTGACTGGGCAGGTGACATAGAAACACGAAAGAGTGTAAGTGGCTTTGCAGCATTCTGCGGAAGCAATCCCATAGCTTGGCATTCAAGAAAGCAAGCATGTGTGGCTCTGTCAACGATGGAAGCGGAGTACATTGCAGCAGGAATGGCATCACAGGAAATTGTGAGTTTAAGTGGAATAATTAGTGAGTTCAGTGGTGAAACATTAAGTGGAAAACTGTTGGTGGATAACACTAGTGCTATAGCTTTTATAAAGAATTGTGAAAGCTCTAAACGAGCAAAACACATTGATATAAAATTCCATTTTCTTAAAGATCTTATTTCCAAAGAAATAATATCTGTGGAACACATCAATTCTGACCGCAATGTGGCAGATTTGTTCACAAAACCACTTGCCTTTGATAAGTTTCAAATGTTTCGGAAGGCTTTAATTAATTAATATATTAATGTCATGTATATATATTGTGCTAAAATTGTTGTATAGAATTTTGTAATAGTATAATATTTTACTTGCTTTGTTGTATAGAATTTTTTAATAGAATAATATTTTTACTTGTTTTGTGGTGTAGAATTTTGTAGTAGAATAATATTTTTACTTGTTTTGTATGTGAGATACAATTGAATATTTACTTGTGTATGTATATATTTGAAAACATTCAATTGAGGGGGTGTGTTAAATATCGATTGTATATGTAAAGATAGTTGTGGCACTGAACTTCCACCTAGGTGTACAGCAGCCCAACAACAAACAGTACAGTCCAGTTGGTAGCGTCCCCTGCGCCATGTTGTTTGTATATATAGCAGTAATAAACAAGCTGTCTAGTACAAGGTTCTTTTATTCCACTGCCTAATACTCTATAACTTTAATACTCGTAATTATTTTATTCCAAGTTCATCTGTTTTTTTTGTTTTTTTGGAATCGACGCGCGTTAATCCTCTTCGGCGACCGCGCCCCCCTCCCTATTGTAGTGTTCCCCGAGTTTTCCAAGATATTTAAACTGGTCCATCGATCTAATTAATTTTAATTTAATTTAGTCTTGATTTTTTCTAATCACTATTCATTATTTCTGTTTTTTCAATCTTTATATGTAGTATTTCTTCTACTTAGGATTTATTTATTTTATTTCTGTTAGATTTATACATGTATATATATATATATATATATATATATATATATATATATATATATATATATATATATATATATATGTATGTATGTATGTATGTATTGAATGCTTTCTTACAGCTTTTAATACTTATTTTCCCAGTATTTGGTAGATTTTATTATTTCTCCATAAAAAAAATAGTTCCACATCGAAAATATATGTATATTCACGATGTTTTCTTTCGTCATAAATATTTTTAATTATTTTTTTTTATTTTTTTACAGGATCCGAAAAAAGTTTGTATAAAAAACAAGACTGTTCCAATCCATGCTATATTAAATTGCATCGTGAAGCCGAGGCTTTATAAATATGACAATCAACTTTGGAGGCAAGAGGTAGTTACCACTGTATAGGTAGTTAACTTATATACATAATATAAGTTATATATTCCATTAAACAACCAACAATTATAAGTAACAAGGTCTATGTTATATAACATACAGTCTGCTGAATGACATATGGGTACTCACAATATTTGACAAATCGTGTTATTTAACAGGCCTAAAAAAACACTTAATAACAGGCTCAGTTTAACAAACATGATTGTGTGCTATTTGTTTATAGCA
Source organism: Piezodorus guildinii (assembly GCA_023052935.1). Lineage (NCBI taxonomy): Eukaryota > Metazoa > Arthropoda > Insecta > Hemiptera > Pentatomidae > Piezodorus > Piezodorus guildinii. The sequence goes on from CM041294.1 coordinate 93,900,563, forward strand.
TTGTATGATGTGTTAGCTTCATTCATTCAATTTGTTATTGGAAGTGGTCATGAGGTCAATAAGGACAAGGCCTGGAGGATGTATTTATCACAGACTGACGCAACATCTAGCGTTTGCAGATGATCTTGTGATAACCGGGAGAACAACCAGTGCTTTACTTGGAGCTTTCGAGGAGTGCGATGTGGCTGCGAGGAGAACAGGACTGATCATAAGTACGGAAAAAAACTAAGTATATGAGGATCAGCAGGGAAGAAGGAGGAAACAGGTATATCGAGGGGGCTGGATATAGGTTCAAGAGAGTACCACAGTTTAAGTATCTAGGCACTGTTATCACTGAGAATAATAAGATTAGAGACGAAATTAAAGCAAGGATAACAGCTGGCAATAGATGCTATTGGTCTCTTCTGAAAATATTTCAGAACAGGAATATATCCAGAGAACTGAAGATAAGACTATATTGTACTGTCCTTCAGCCAGTGGTCATGTACGGAAGCGAGTCCTGGACATTAACACGCAATGATGAAAGACTACTAAACATGTGGGAAAGGAAAATTCTCAGAAAAATCTTTGGTCCTACAAAAGAAGGAGATCGTTGGCGAATGAAGACGAATGAGGAAATTATAACTCTGTATCAAACACCTGATATAGTTGCCAAGATCAAGAGTGCCAGAATAAGATGGCTGGGGCATGTACAGAGAATGGAAAGTAGGAGGCTGCCTAAAATGATGATGGAGGGACACCCTGGTGGAAAGAGGAGCAGGGGCAGACCTAGACTTCGTTGGCTGCAGGACGTAGAGGAGGACCTTCGGTCGTTAGGAGTCAGCGGATGGAGAAGAGCTGCCGAAGACAGGTCAGAATGGAGGAGGATCGTTGAGGAGGCCAAGGTCCTACAAGGACCATAGTGCCGATAGATAGATAGATGATGTGTTAGCTGTCCGAGGTATTATGATTGTTTCTGTTAACAAAAACTTGTATACACATATACTTATATATTACTATCTGGCCGGGCCAACGTTCTACCATGTAAATTAATTCTAGTGAATATTTTAGTTGTTAAATAAAAAAACGCTGAAAATTATTATACAATGATTTATTATTTTTAAATAAGTGACTTACACTTATTAAAAGTGAAAAATTGAGAATATTTGTATATTTCAATGATTGAGTTACTGAGCACCCCACCTAAAATTCTAAAAATCTCTACATATTTTTCTTAAAAAATAACTGAGTAATGGGCGTATTTATCACTGAAATTTCAATTTTTTTCTTTTCTTTTTCTCTTTAATTATATCACCAATTATTTTCACAATCCGATGTATTTTATCAATGTAACGGACAAGTTCAACATTTGATTTCTTAAATTTTAAATCTTATTTTATTCACTATTTTATTTTTTATTGGTTCATAATGCAACAGGTTTGAATATGGATCCGTACCTATAAGCTAGCCGTTCAATGGTTCTGGTGGTGTCTCAATTTTTGGTTGTTGCACTTTTCCTGATTTGTTGTTTAAATCTGACCTTATTATAATGGAGACATTCTTTGTCCATAGATCCAATCAGCTTTTTTGAATGAGCAGAGTATTCAACATCTGGTTCGTACTCGAATACGAGACGAATAGACGAATCAGATGTAAATGCTTGTTATTTACTAGTTAGGTTGGTCGCTTCTACGTGAGTTAACTACGAACCGGCGCGCTTTTGGTTCATTATTATCCATAATGACCCTTTCTAATCGAACGAAGAAATAAAAAAAAATACTCCCCCCTCAAAATTTTAGATCTTACGTTTCAAGATACATAGAATCCGAATAACGAATTTTAAAAAAATCGTTTGTCCGCCGTTCACCGTCCGCGGCATTTTTTCAAAACTAATAGACCAATTTTTTTGAAATTCGTTACCATATGTCAACGATGATCCCAACACCTAGACGTTGATATCAGCTCTTTATTATTGAAATCGTGGCCGATGAAAAGTCAATAACTCAGTTATTTTTGAAGATGGAGAAAAATATGTAGAAAGTTTTTTAATCAGTAAAGCACGATAAAAAAAAAATAATTCCACCAAGTCTTTGACCAAAACCTTTCTTGGAATAATCATGTATCCCATATCATTCGTAATTCCATCTCTACTCTTAAACTGTTCTCGAGATTGCGCGATTCACTGCCTTTCGATGTTCGTCGGCTCCTTGTTTCGTCCCTTGTCTTCCCCCACTTCGATTACTGCTGCCTGGTGTTCGGTGGATTGTCTGGTGGACTCGAAATGAGACTGGAAAGACTTATGAAATGTTTCATTAGATTCATCTTCGGGGTCCCTAGGCGCTCCAGCGTTTCTGACAGGTATGCCGAGTTGAAGTAACTCAATCCTGTTTCCCGGCGAAAGTATTTCTTGGGAGTTTTTCTATTCCGTACTTTCAATACCAAAAATCCATCCTACATTCTTGACCTAATATACAAATATTATTAATACAAGATCCCAGTCCACTAACCTATATATTCCTTTTCATCAAACATCATCCTTTAAAAAATCATTTAGTTTGCGTGCCACATCGTTCTGGAATTCCATACCTACCTCTATACGCAAAGCACCTTCTTTAACCTCATTAAAAAGCAAACTGTCCCTTCATCTCCTCAACCATCCATCTACAGATTGATTGTAAACAAAACGCTAGAATAGTGGTCATGTCACATTCTAAAATGAGGACCACAACAAATATGTAAACAATGTTTTAGATATATATTCACCTTTCTCTTTCTTTCTTCTGTTTTTCTCGGTGACCGTATTATACCATAAGAAGCACAATAGTAATATATCTTCAGATACACATTAATGATTATATAATTATAAACATATATGCATACTAAGTAATCGTAGTTATTCACGTAACTTTATTTATTCTTATTTTTAAATAATATTATATCTTAAGTTTGTATTTCTTTTATGTTTTTGTTTCTGTGCCAGACACAAGCCAAAGTTTTGTACTTTTCTGTTATTCTTAGGGGACTGAAGGTCCCAGAATAAAATTTACTTTCTTTCTTTCTTTCTTTCAATGCTTGGTTATTACTGAATATGAAGAAAAATCGAAAAGATTTTCGATATAAAGACACCGCGATAAACAAAAAAAAAAAAAAAAAAAAGGAAAGTTTTTTCCTAATAAATGAATAAATATTTTATTTATAGTGATATTTTTAAATAGAGTTAAATTTCCTATATAATTAAACATGAATCATTGAAATTGGTTCAGAACAGTAGATATCGTGTTTTGAAATAAGCAGTGGTGATATACCATTCTCATTTGAATTATTTGTTGCTTTTCATATTATTAAATACCCTAAAACAGCTATACAAACAGTTATACTGTAATATAGTTATTTGGGAATAATAAACCATTGTGTAATATTTTGCAACGGTTTTTTGTGTTCCATTGTCGTCGTTGACTTCCTTAAACTGATGATTCTTGTGATTGAGAGGGGATTGTCAAAGGCTCACTCGCAAATTTTCGTTGTCTTGTTGGTGTGTTTGGCTTTTCTTTCTGATCTAGTATTATGCACTTTAGTTGCATTTTTGTATGACGGCAGCAAGACGCGCCATGGCATTGTGGATAGAGCACTGTCCTACTGAGTACTCCTAGTATACAATGTTATATAAAAGATACAATGTTTAAACATATTTTTAGATATCTCCGTGTGTCGGGTTCGAACCCTATTTATAATTATTTATTCTTTGATAACATTCTGATGACAACCATTGACTAGGGAGAACCTTCTATATATTCGGTCCCTAAAAACATGGGAAACAGCCTAGCGGCTGAGCGTGATCCCGGCCTAATGACCTGCTTGCAGACCACTGTTACTCCTCTAAACAGTAAGAATATCTATGTGTACTGAGCCCAAGACCCTCCATGGGTTGTAGAGCTGCAGGCTTATCAGTGGAATAATAATACTGAGTACTGCTAGTATACAATGTGATATAACTGAAATTATGTTAAAACATATTTTTAGATATCTCCGGAACCAGCGACAAGAACCGACGTCGAGAAACTATCAGATAATCTAGACGCCCGATTGGTGGACAGGCAGGCGAGGGAGTCTGGGCTGTGTCCAATCAGGAATCAGCTTTATCAAGAAGCATTCAGTAAGTATTTAAATTTATATTATATTACATTTAATAAGGTATATACGAAATACAGAATAAGTGAAAAGTTGGAATATTATTGACCTCAGTGCTAACTGTAGAAGTTGTATTTTTATGCATGACAATGCTCGACCACTCACTGCAAACTGTGTTCAGCAATATCATAATAATTCACATATTCAAACTTAATATGGCCAGCTCGTAGCCCTGACTTAAATCCTATTGAACATCTCTGGGGTGAACTTGGCAGACGTGTGAGAACAAGAATCAACCCTCCTGAAAACTTACAGGAGCTAAAAGCTTTTTTAGTAGAAGCATGAGAGGAAATTCCGCAAGATGTTGTAGCAAACCTTATTAGAAGTATGCTTACAAGGCTCCAAGCAGTAAGTCAAGCAAGAGGAAGTAACACCCGTTATTGAATGTTGATTTCAACAGAAAAAAGCAATTTTTTTGTAATACAAATTTTGGTTAATTTTCTCTTCTTTTTTTTCCATTTTGACGACATAAATCTTTATTTTGAGTTTCTTAATCTTAATTTTACCTCTAAATCATCGCCCAAAAAATACTGTTTTATAAAAAAGTTTGATGCACATTAATTTCACAGGAAAAAAAAAAAAAGGGGGTTTTTCAAAGTGCGCCACTTTTCACTTTCACTTGTATGAAATATAAAGTAAGTGAAAGTATAGCGATAGTGATAATTTTCTAATTCCAGTTTTCACTAGAAATACGCATTTTAGAGTACAAATAACCAAGTCCCGGGAAAAGGTCTGTGTGTCCTTGTGTGTGTGTGTGTGTCGTACAATACTGAAATTTCATATTGAACACAATTTTATGCCTGAGATGTTACAGCTACTTTTTCATCAAAATCAGCTTACCAGAAGAGCCACTTTATACCATGCATTTTGCACCTTTTTACGATTTTCCCCAAAACGGCTCTAACGATATTGATTAATCGCTTTGTTGATGTAAAATTGAACGGTCTTTAATATCATGTAGGTTTCATTCTGATTGAAATATGTCGATATTTCAAAATTTCTTCTAAAGTACTTTTAATTTTGTAGATTCGAAAAAATTAACCATATCGTCTGATTAGCATTTCTAAAAAACAGGTAAATATATAACTTGAACGAATTCGATATCTAACTGAACGAGGAAACTACAAAAATATTTGTTTAATGCAATTTTTTGTTTTTGAACTTAAGAACAGTAATATACATGTATAATATACTGTTGGAATGCTACAGACTTTAGACAAAAAAAATTATTTGTTCGTTAATTATCAGGCCGATTTGCAAAAGAAATTCTTGGATATTTTTTTAAAACACTTTATTTATTCCAGTATCGCGACGTTTCAGCCTCTAGGGCCATTTTCAAGCTTCTGTAATCAATTAAAATCTCATTGCATTTATATATTTCCAACAATTCAATTACAACAACATATAATAAATTATTTTTAATAATTATGTCACCTACCATGCATATCCATCTCAATATATAAAATATATAAATGCAATGAGATTTTAATTGATTACAGAAGCTTGAAAATGGCCCTAGAGGCTGAAACGTCGCGATACTGGAATAAATAAAGTGTTTTAAAAAAATATCCAAGAATTTCTTTTGCAAATCGGCCTGATAATTAACGAACAAATATTAGAACAAAAGAAAAATGACGACAATGATGAGGAAAAAAAAATTATCTTATACATACTATTGTAAAAGTTAACTGAGAGTGATGAAAAGCCAATAAAACTAAATAATTGTCGTAAATAATCCTACAATAGATTATTTAAAAACCTAGTGCTCGCAACACACGACTTTCACTTATCTCTGTTGTTATAATCTATTAAAGAATTTTTCAAAATATTTTTCCGATAAATTTTAATATTATGTGTATACCATTATATTTTTTCTAAAATCTTTAGCTTACTAACAACAGGCCGCAAGGTGGTAGCACGGTCAACATGAATTTTCCTTTTCAGGAACCAGAAAACAGTTAGTTTAATGGGCTTTTTATCACTCTCAATTCCGTGTATCCTTGTGTTCAAAAACATAAACGTTGCATTAAAAAAAATATGTTTGCACTTTTCTCCTTTAGTCGTTTATCAAATTCGCTCAGCTTCGATATTTAGCCATCCTTCTTCAGTGCCATTAAGATGATATGGTTAATCTTTTGGATTGTACAAAATTAAAGGTAGTTTAGAGGAAGAATTAGAATTAAACTTACATGATATTAAAGCCCATTAAATTTTACAACGATATAGCGAATTTAATCAACATCGTTACAGCCGTTTTTTAGAAAATCGTAAAAATTCGTGGTATAAAGTGGCTCTTTTGTTTTCATAAAAAAGCTGCTGTAACATCTCGGGCGTACAGTCATATTAAATATTTAGTTTCAGTTTTATAGGACTTTACGTTTTTGCGCTGAACTTACCACAAGCACACGGTACCCACAGACACACAGACCATTTGTCGAGACTTGGTTATTTGGACTCAGGATCCTCTTAAACGTGTATTTACGTTGAAAACAGGAATTCGAACATTTCCACGACCGCAATTCTTTCCCTTACTATATATTTCATATATAGATAAGTTAAAGTAATAAAAGACATGTTCTTATTTAAATCCAATTTAAATAATTCTTTAACAATTTATTTTCGCTAACAATTCTTGAATTGATATAAATAATGGAGGTAAGTGAATGCCGTGTGTTGCACCAGACTTTTTTTGTGAAAATTACCGCGAGTGTTTTGTGGTCCTTGATTTAATCTTCCATTTTAAAAAGTAACTGATGAATTTTTTAAGGAGGCTTTTATATTAATTCGTTAGTTCTAGCTTCTCTAATCCTGGTTTAGGAGCCCACAAACCATAAACCGCCGACGACCAGCAAAGCCTCACGGTGATAGCAGTGAATGGGTTGATGGGAGGAGGGCTGCCAAAACAGACTGCTGGGAATTCCCATTTGTGAGATAGTATTTTAGCGACATCTGTTCGAGCTTGGCATCCGTTCAAACCGGCGAGCCGTTGGTCCTAGTCAGGGCAATATCTCTTCCATTGTCCTCTTTCTTTCATTATATCCACCTATTGTATAGAAGGCAACTTTTAAAGCTGAACAATTCAACGAAAAATTACTATAAAAAGGTCACACATAAATGAATGTGAATTCCCTTCGTCCATAATTCTGGTAATGGTGAATCACAATATCTTTTCTTCGTTTAAATCAATGAAAGAACTTTTAAATATAGTATGAGATGAAAAAGTACATAGAGTTTTGTTAGAATTGTGTTTGTGTTATATAATCTATTATTTTATTATCTCCAATCAACCAGGTGGTACTATCTGCTGTTCATCAATCTCCATTACAATTTACAACTTTGTGTATAACATAATTTTTTTTTCTGGAATTATCAGCTTCCAAAGAAATAAAATTAAAAAAAATAAAATAAAATCATAAAATATTTTTGCTCTTTCCTCCTTTTTCTGGTTATTAAATTTGTTCGACTTATATATTTATCCGCTTTTTATCAATGCTAAAAACAAGATTTTTTTTTCAAATATACAAAATTTAAACCCTGTCATATTTTTTTCAGTTAGAATAAAACCTACACCATATTATGGTCTATTAATTTATTATCAGTATGGAGAGTTTAATCAAAATCATTGGAGAGATTTTTTGATGGAATAGTAAAAAGGATTGAAATACATCGTATAAGTTTAAGGTTGGCCGATTTTGTTGAAAAAGTAGCTGTAACATCTCCTTAAATGTGAAATTTCTTTCTGTTTTTCATCTTGCGAAACTTCTATTTTTATTTATAAATTTAATAAAGCATTTGATTCTTTAGTCACTTTTGGTTTATTACTTTTAATAATGAACCCTATAATCGACCAAAAAAAAAAATTACTCTTCCTCGAAATTCGAGAGTTTACGTTTCAGGATACGCAGAACCCGAATAACGAATACAAATAAATTTTTGTACCGTTTGTCCGAATCACTAAATATATTACATACATCTTATATAGATATTAGAACTATTCGTTAGAAAATTAAATTTCCTACAAAACAAAAAAAGAATCATTGAAATCGGTTCAGAAATAGCAGAGCTACATCGTTTTGAAATTAGCAGAGAAGATTGACCATTTTTCTTTGAATTATTTATTGCTTTTCATATTAGTTAACTGTATATAATGGCTATTTAAACAGTTATACCCTAATATAGTTATTTAAATCATAAACAAATCTGTAATAATTTGCAGCGTTTTTACCTTAACTTTCCTATATAAGGAATATGTAATATGAGACAGTATGAAAAATCATGAAAACGTTATGGTTTTACTTGTTATGGTTTGGTTATCCTAGTTCCGAACAAAATGACTGTTGGTGTATGCGGTAAGTATGACTCGAAAACTATGTTGTATAAAACTGAAATTTCATATCAATTTGTTCGTTTGCTTATTTAAAAAAACAACATATTATTAACATAAAAACATTCGAGTTGTGATTTTCAAAGAAACACGAATATTCTAGTAAACGATCGCGCACGGAGGGGATTAGGCCTATATCACTCTCAGCCGCCAGGTTTTTCACCTTCCACAATTTTTGAGTGCCCACTTTCTTTTGCAAATATAGATATTTATTTTACGATAGTAGAATAATTTCAAAACATTGGACAGAATCAATTTTAAGTTGAAAAATTAAGAAAAGATATTGTGATTTACCATTTCCCTGCTCATTCACTATCATCTGCGTAAATAAAATGCGTCAATCCATTGACAGGATGTAAATACTTGGTAATTAACGTTACAGCTGTATAAAGCATGACATCTTCCTTTTATATATATTACTCCTTCCAACAATCGTGGTAGTGTCAGTATAAAGTCACCGAGTGAACGGATGTTAATACGTAAAGGGATTGCTATCTTTGTAATAAGATGTCAAATGAAATCGGCAGTGTTAATCGAGATAATATCCAACCCAAACTATTTATCTAGGCTTTGTTCCAGATCAAATTACTAAAATTCGAACCTTGACCGAATTAAATCTCATTCGCAGTCCAGACATTTCGGCCAACCTGTATCAATAACACCACAACCTTCTCTCTAAATAAAATCTTAACCGTTGTATCGGAGCTTGGCGTCATCGCTTGGCAGGGTCCCTCAGAATGCCATTACACTGGCTGTATCAGCGCGCTAAATATAGCTCGGGGCAAGAAAATTATTTTTAAAGCGACTCCCGCAGGACCTCCATTCGCCGCAGGATGCTCGACGCAGGATGTTGGCGAGAGGTAAAGTACGACTTCTATGCTGGACCTTCCAGCTACGAAAACAGCGAGTTATTCGAAGTCGTCGAACCATGGCCTTCAGAAGTAGAAGAAGAAGAAGTTCAGATCAAGGAAGAAACTAAAAAATCCGAATCACTAGAGAGAACGGAAAAACTCATCACAGAGCTCACAGAGAGCATGAAGAACGTACAAGAAGAACAGCGCAATATGAAGAAATCAATATTCTCGATGAATTACTCCTTCAAGAAACAAGAGAAAGGTCTACTCGACATGGAAAACAGGTTGGAAGAAATGGAGAAGAGTTTAACGGACCTCTACATCGGAAATATGGTCCTAAACAACAACGTCAGAGTCCTGGAAAACAAAGTAAACAACATTGATGTGGAACCGAAGCGGAACAACCTGGAGATCTACGGAGTCCCTGAGCAGCGTGGTGAAAGGACAGAAGACATAGTCATCAAGATCGGATTCGCTTTGGGAGTACACATAGATTGGGCAGACATCGATTACGCCCATCGAATCCACACCAAACCAGAAGACGCGAGCAGACCACGAGGGATAGACGTGAGGTTCAACAGCCACAGGATCAAGACGGAAGTCATTAGGGTGAGGAAACAAAGGCCGAACCTGACGACGAAGGACATCGGCTTGGATTCTTCTCCGCGGAAGATCTACATCAACGAATCCCAATCCAACAAAGCGCACAAGACCTTCCAGAAGCAGAACAGGGTGAAGTACGTCTGGGCCAAAGACGGCAAACTCTTCTGCAGGAAGAAGAACGGCTGCAAGGTGGTCGAGATCAGGAGGCCGGAAGAGTTCAATAACATCCGATCTTGTGTCTGATTTCTTTTCCGAAAAGTTCGAAACGATATATGTGCGAAATATGTTCATAAAAGACTAAATTCATGAACCTCGAAGTGTTGAAAACTTGTTTCGGTTGTGTTTCGTAACGAAACGTGCCTGAAGACATGACATTGTTTTTCAATATACAAAAGATCATTCATCGTCTTTGAGGATTATGAGGATATACTCCAACCAAAGACAGGTAATTAAGTTTATATCCGTAAATATAAGATAAAAAAAATATGAATTTTAATTAACTATATTTATAGATTAAAATAAAAAATGTGTGCACGCAGCACACTTCCACTTACTTAACTTCCTTCATGAAATTAAGTAAATAAACTTAAAGTGGAATAAAAGTAAAAAATCTTTCACTTTTTGATGAAATAGAATACTTCAATATCGCTAAAACTAAAAATATATACTTTTTTTTCGATCAACAAAATTAAAGATACTCATAGATGATAAAAATTCGGAATTTAAGCCCCTTCAGACTATTTTAATGAGGATAACTTTAATTATATTGAAACCCATTTAATTATAAAATGGGGTGTACCTTAAAAAGGTAGTGTTTAAAGGACCACATTCAATCGGAAACATCTCAGCCGTACATTTATAAAAAATAAAATTATATTTAAAACAAAATAATATTTAGTCCGAATAAATAAAAATACCTAACTAAAAACTACCCTTAAACGGGAAATCTGTTAAGGTTTAAGAATCATTAATTCTGAGCACTAATAACCAAGTCCAGTAAAATGGTTTATATGTGATTCTATGCGGTAAGTCTTGCCAAGAATCACGAAGTAAGAAAATGAAATTAAAATACTTAAGATCGATGGTTTATACCTGGAATGCTACAGCAATTTTCAACAAAATGGATTTACCGGTGCCACTTTATATCATATATTTTTTCACCTATTTATAAATTTCGCACATACGGTCTTAACATTTTGAATATTCTTCTTACTGCAATGCAATGGTAAAGACCCTTAAGTCCGTGCATATATATATATTTTATATTTAATTTGGCCAACAAAAAAGTCCTCGGAAAGCGAATTCTAATATTGCAGTTCTTTTTAAAAGATATTAATTTCATATTTAATAGAATTTCCTGCCATAACCAAAAAATCTGGTGGGCGCAAGACACGAATTTCACATACCTCCGTTGTTAAAATCAATTTTTAAATTTATCAAGAGATAAAAATAAATTGTTAAAGAATTAATTAAATTGAGTTTCAATAGAAACTTTTATTTTATTAAATAATCTATTATATTATTATCTACGTTAATTTTATCGGCTTTTCATCTCTGTTAACGTATACAATTTTTTATATAAGATAATATTTTTCCTAAAATCTTCAGCTATCCAACTAAAGTACGTTATACATCTATATTACTGTTTTTAAAATCAAAAACACAAAAATTGCATAGCCTTTTTAACTTTTACTATTTCATATATAAGATAATATTTTTTTCAAAAATCTTAAGCTGTTCAAAAACACAAATATTGTATAGAATTCGAATTCGTTAACTTATATAATTATCCGTTTATTGTCAATGCTAAAAAGGTGACATGGTTATTTTTATAAAATCTACAAAACTAAAGGTACTTTAAAGGAAAAAAAAAATTAAAATATCGGCATTTAAGCCCTGTCAGAGTATTTCAATCGGAATGAAACCTACATGATATTTTTTTTTTTTTTTTTTTTTTTTTTTTTTTTTTTTTTTTATTCGTATATATTACAATTTGTCATAATAGACAATAATAATAGTGCTACAGGATCTCATTCATACAATATTTACAATATAAACAAAAGGAAAGTCAAAGTACATAAAATAAAATCAAAATAAATAAACGTATACAATAACAAAATTTATAGACAAAATAAATACAAATAAATGAAGTTAACAAATAAATAAACAAAACATGTCACATTCATACCTATGTACAATATTTACAATCAGGATATTACTCGGGAACCCCAGACGGGCTTGTCCCCCCACTTGTGGAAGGACAAGCAGAGTCAAAAGGATCCCAGCGCCTCCCTCTCAGCCGCATCACTGGTGAGAGCCAGCGGAAGCTAAGTGAGGGCGCCACAGCCACAATCACACCGCACATGAGAGGAGAATCTGACCAGTGTCAGAACTCCAGAATAGGTGTTTACAATATGTCTCGGGGCCACTGCCGTTTCAACCTTCTAGGAGGGTTGTATGGATGAGTGGAGCTGGATAGGGATTGTGCTAGAGGATTAGGATGATGAATGAGGTTCTGGTGGAATTTGGAAAATTTAGATGGAATCAGGTCTGAAATAAATGGAACATTAAGGTCGTGGTGTAAGGTATAATTGGAGACATAATAAGGAGCATTTACTATTGTTCGGAGGACTTTGGATTGAAAGGATTGAATGCGTTTGATGTTAGAACGTTTGGCAGTTCCCCACAGTTCAAGTCCGTAGGTCCACATTGGCTTCAGTATTGTCTTGTAAAGTAATAATTTGTTGTCAACTGTAAGCTTAGATTTTCTGTTTAGTAGTCTGTATAACTGTCCGAATCGTCTGTTGAGTTCTTTTCGTTTAAGTCTTGTATGTGGGTTCCACGTCAATCTTTTGTCTAGTAGTAAGCCAAGATACCGGACTGTGTCTGAGGAAGGAAGCGGTATGGAATTGAAATGAACCATTGGACAGGATTGGCGTCGAAGGGTGAAGGTGACGTGGGTGCATTTGCTTTCATTAACCTTAATACGCCAAGCATTACACCAGTCCTCGATAAGACAAAGGTGTCTTTGCAGGATTAAGGATGCTATTTCAGGATCGGAATTGGATGATAGGATGGCGGTGTCATCTGCAAATGTTGCCAGAAAGGTGTCAGGATGATTAGGAATATCAGCAGTGTAAAGGATGTAGAGGACGGGTCCCAAGACGCTGCCTTGAGGAACACCGGCCTCAATGGGATAAAAGTTAGAAAATTCTACACCACAGCGAACTCGGAAGGAGCGGTTTGAGAGATAGGATCGTAGAATGAGGTATAGAGACTGGGGCAAATGCGTTTTAAGCTTGAAGAGTAATCCGTGTGGGCCATACCCGGTCAAAAGCTTGCGCTATGTCCAGAAACGCACCAGAACAATACTCTTTGCATTCAAGGGCTGAGGAAATATGGTCTACAACTCGGAGTCCTTGTTGAACAGTGGAATGATGAGCACGGAAACCAAACTGATGGGAAGGAAGATTTTGTGATTCTAATATAGGCAGGATTCGTTTTAGAAGGAGTTTTTCAAACACTTTTGAGAGGATGGGGAGTAGACTAATAGGTCTGTAGGATGAAGTGTTGCTGGAAGGTTTACCTGGTTTTAGGAAGAGAATGATTGTGGAATGTTTCCACAAGAGAGGAAAATAGGTGGTGCGAAGGATGCAGTTGTAGATATAGGTAAGGAATATAATAGCTTTCTGCGGAAGTTGACGGAGGATCTGGGGGGTAAGGAGATCATGTCCAGGAGATTTACGTAGGGTCAGTTTCTGGAGAAGATATTTAACCTCAGAGGGATTAAAAGCTTTAGGAGGTAGGGAAAGAGGTATTGGTGACAAAAGGAAGTCTTGTACTGCTGCGGTATGATTGCTTTGGGATTCCGGGTGAGGAGTGAATACTTTGGAGAGGTGTGTGGCGAATTCCTCGGCTTTATCTTCATCAGACGCAGCCCAGGAGTCATCACCACGCCGGAGAGGATGGGAAACTTGATGGGATTTTAAAATCTTCTTCGTGACATTCCACAGGGAATTATCACTAGCTAACAGAGAGAAGAGGTAGGAATTAAAGGACTGGGAACGGAAGGTCGCCAACTCCTGCTTCAATTGTCTACAATAGAAGTTATAGGAGCGGCGATCTGTTGGGTGTCGGGTGCGCTGCCATAATGATCTGGCACGGCGTTTTGCATGGATTAGGTCTATAAGGTGTTGAGGCAAATGGTTTTGGATAGGAGTTATATTGGAGTGCTTAGGAGAGGAGGCAGTCCAGACAGCTTGCTGAATGGCGGTGGTGAAGGAGTAGACAGAATCGTCAAGGTCTTCTGGGGTTTTGAGGGTCGCTCTGAGGTTAATATTATCGGTCAGGATTTGGCGAAATAGGTTCCAGTTGACAGGGCCTCGGATAAATGACGGTGGGATAGGTTTTGGAATTGGAGTGAGAGATACTTTTAGGATCAGTGGACTATGGTCTGAGGATAGTTCATCAAGTCGAGCTACAGATAAGTTGAGGGAGCCTAATCCGCTGTGAATGAAGAAGTCAAGGATGTCAGGATTACGGTTGGGATCGGTTGGCCAGTAGGTAGGGGAATCAGGAGGTAGGAGATTGAAATGACGGGAGTTGAGTGCAGACAGCAAATTTCGTCCACGAGAATTCGTGGTTCTCGAACCCCACTGTTGATGCTTGGCATTTAAGTCTGCACCCAGAATGAAATGATTTCCTAAGGAATTTAGAAAGGATACAAATTCGGTGTTGGAAATGGAATGTTTGGGAGGGCAATATGCTGATGTAAGGGTTACCGGAAAGGAAAAAGTTTTGATTACTATGGCTGTGGCTTGTAGGAAATCATTGGTAGGAAGTGGGAGTAAGTGATGAGAGAGGGACTGGTGCACAATGACAGCAGTACCGGCATGGGCTTTGCCGTCTGGGTGGTCCGTACGGTATGTTACGTATTGAGGTATTTTGAAGAACTGTTTAGTGGTTAGTCTAGTTTCAGTAATAAGTGCTACGTCAACGTTTTTGTCTTGCAATAAAGCTGTAAGTTCGTCAGTATGATTTCTAACACCATTCGCATTCCATAGGAGAATGGATAAGGAGTTAGGTGAAGTCATTTAAGGATTTTTTAAGGAAGGAATTAAGTTTGATACAAGATTAGTAAGTAGTGATATTAGCGGCATAACGAGGGATTTGATTTCAGTGATGAAGGATGTCATCAAACCTGTAAGGTCTGAGACATTTGATGGCGGAGGAATATAAGAAATTTGATGCGGATGAGGTTTTTGAGGGCTGGGTAAATTTTGAGGAATAGCTGGTTGTGAAACGGGTTGAGGATTTTGAAGTGTGCGTTGTTCCGGCAGGGCCTCGGCCTCTTTGTTCTGGTTCCCACCTCCAAGTAGATGGGCAAATGTTACATTGGAATCAATTGTTTTTGAAGGTTGTCTTCTGCTTCTGATCGGTTCAGCTGTTTCATCCAGATTCTGAGGTTTTTGGTATCTGCTTTTGAGGTTCTTGTAGATTTGACATCCCTTGTAGTTAGCCGGGTGGTCCTTGAGGCACAGAGCACAAACAGCGGGTGTTGATCTTGGTCTTGTACATTCTTCTGACTTATGTTGTTCACCGCATTTTACACAGCGTGGTATGTGGTGACAATAACTTCTGGTATGACCATATGCCTGACAATTGTGGCACTGAACTATTTCTTTCTTAGTGTAAGGTTTTTCAACTCTTACACTAGTATAGTATAATCTATTGAGGTCATAAATTTTTTCAACTCCTGCTGATGGTTCCAAGTCCACAAAGAATAGAGGCAGTGAAATTTTATCTTTTAGGACGTTGGTGACTTGTCGCACTTTATAGCCCATCTCCGTCAGTTCTTCTTGGATAGCTGCTGCTGGTGTCGAAGGGTGTAGGTTTCTAATTACAACCCTTAAAGCTCTCTCCTGGCGTAACTGATATGTATGAAAATCAGCTTTGGTCTCTGTCAGATATTTTACTATTTTTCTGTAGGTTTCGGCGGAAGTCGGGGATATTTTAGTATCACTGGTTCTACTTATACAATAATAACTGTTTGGATCGATTATTTTGTTTAAATGCGCACACAGTAGTTGAAAGTTTTTAATATTTTTAACAAATATTGGTGGAGGTTGTGGTTCTTTTGGTATAGGAGAAGATTCCATTGTTTCTTTTTCAATTTGAAGGATCTGAAATGGGTTCGGTGTAAAAAACGGCGATTCTTCAGTTAATCCTTGTGATGATGTGCTAGGCTGTGGTTCAGATCCTAAAGAGGTAGCTGAAGCAGTCGCTGGTTGAATCATTTTTTTATTATTATCACGGCGAGGTCTTTGTTTTGTGGGAGACGAGTTTGAACCTGCAGATCTAGATCTTTTACTTGTAACTTTCGAGGACATCACTTGATGAAAATATCGCATTGATTAAAAAAATAAATAGGAATAAATATATAATGGAATAAGAATAAGAAGGAAAAAAATAAATAAAAGAAAGATAAGGAAAAGAAAAGCAAGCCCGAGCTTGCCGAGCTAGCGGCAATCAGCTGATCAGTGACCCTCCTTTCACTTTTTCGTGATTTTACAAAGTAAATTATAACTTTGCTTACCGAAATTTCTCCAATATTCACTGCTGTAGTATTCCTGAGGTCTAGTGATGTTTTCCAGACTGAACTCAAGCGAATTCCTACTGAAAAAAGCAAAAATCTGAG
Organism: Piezodorus guildinii; assembly: GCA_023052935.1. NCBI lineage: Eukaryota > Metazoa > Arthropoda > Insecta > Hemiptera > Pentatomidae > Piezodorus > Piezodorus guildinii. Next base: position 93,917,268 of record CM041294.1, read on the forward strand.
AGACGAAGTAACGTATGACTGTTATCATCGAGCGCATCAGCTGAGAAATCCTACATGATATTATAGTCTATAAATGTTTACATCCATATAGCGAGTTAATCGAAATCGTTAGGCCGTTTTTGTCCAAAATGCGTGGTATAAAGTGGCTCTTCTGGGTAGCTGATTATAATGAAAAAGTTTCTTTAACATCTCGGGCGTAGAGTTGTCTTCTAAGCCACGCGACGGATTTTGATAAGGTTTTTACTATCATTCAGGACATTGTTTCCTGATGTTTATGAGTACAATACATAGCAATCAAATATTCCTTTAGTTGATACAATTTTCTCTAATCAAGGCAACACAATATCTTTCCTAAAATATAAATTGTAGTATAGACGTATAAGTATAATATAACGTAGAAAAGTGCAAGATGATTTTACAAAAGTTAATATGCAAGAAAAGAAGTCGTACACGTTAATAGAAAGTTTTTATATGTCTATAAAGTTATAATCATATGTAATTTTTAATGTGATGAGGTAGGTTATGCTTATTCAGTGTTGCAACTAGGGGTGAGCATAATCGAATGATAGGACTTCGATCGAATGATTAATTCTTGCATCCTGAAAGACAATATGGCAGGATTCCCCTCTCTATAGTTGCTGAGGTGGTTGAGCCGAGGTACAAATATACATGTAAATAGTAATTAATTTATGTGATGAGCAAAAAAAAAACATCTTTGTCCTGAGTTTTCTTTTGGTTCAATATTTGTAATACATATATTTGGCCCTTTCACAAAAGAAGTTTTTGAAATATTTTTTATTTATTTATTTACTTTTACACATGACAACGTTTCAGCCTCAAGGGCCATTTTCAAGCATCTCTTACAATTAAAATTGTATTGCATTTATACACTTTTTACATCTAACGTCAACATTTAAATTAATTATTTTATTAATCGTGCCTTAAAAAAAAAAAAAAAATGCTTAGCTACTATGCATATTTATATATATATATATATATATATATATATATATTTCACCGCTTCATCAGCAGTTTCGTCCTAATTATTAGCTGTGTCAAACTATAATTTTATGTTTAAAAGTAAATAAATATATAAAAAACTTCTTTTGTGAAACGGCCAAATATATATCTTACATAATATTTTGTTGCTGAGTGCACTTTCGTTACGATGAACTCAGAACCCCGAAGCGATAAACTCTTTAATTGGCCAAACTGAACTATTTAAACATAAATGAAACCACATTTAAATTTCACCCGATGAAGGGCGGGTCTTTAGTATAAACTACGTTATTTAAGATAAAAATTTAATAAAAATATATTTTTATTTAAATAATATAGTTAGCTTTCGATAATGTTAGGCGTAATGTAAGTTGATAATTACCAACAATTTAATAAGTCGATTTATATAAATCGATAAATCGAATACACTTTATCAATGAATGCAGAGATGAATGAAATTCCACTAAGGGGGTTAAAACAGGTCCTGTATGCTAATATAAGGCATCAGATATAGGATGCCAAAATTGGTTGGGCGCCACTGATAAAATCTTCACTTTTTCACAGATAAAATCATGCCCACGTAAAAGTCTTCCAAAGTCATTATAATTTACTGTTTGTTATTTATCTTTAATGAAACTGAAAAAAAAGTTGTTTGAAGTTACAAATAAATTATATATGAATTAAGATATTTTTTTTTTTAAATAAAAATTATGTAAAATATAAGATGCCTTACCCCAAAAAGGTTAATTGGATATTATTATTTGCTATTATCTGAGTATCATTAGTTGCTTTAAAAACAGGCTTACGCAGAATTTTCGTTTGGAAGGCGATTTGCTTGAAAATTGTTGAAAATATAAGATATTTTTCCTGAACACAGTCAGTATATATTTAAAAAAATATGTTTTAAAATTTACAACTGTATATGATAATAATAAAGTGAATATTTTTGGAGAGTTATCAGGAATTCAAGAGGAAGTGAGGATTGATATCAGTGGGAATGAATTTTGTCATGGAAAAAGAGGTATCTGGTTCGGGCCAAATCAGTAACATACGAAACATTAAGGTCCTTATGAATGATTTAATTCGTGACTAAGTAAGGAGCATTGAGGATTTTAGAAATAATTTTGTATTGTCAAGCTTAGAACGAAAATAATTCAATAGTTAACTAGAGTCAGAAAGCTTTTTAGCTCTGTAAGTCAAGAAGGGTTCATGTAAATGATAGTCATGTAGATAAGCCTTTTGTAGTTAAGTGGAAGGTTAGAGCATCTGTCCAGTAAGAGTTGAAGTAAGCTAAAGCGACGGGTAGTTCCTTGTCGTTTTAGTTTAGTGTGCGGTTTCCATGCTACACGTTTGTCAAGTAGGAGTCCTAGGTAGCGGATCTGTTTAACGGGAACATTTATTAAAGGATACTGTTGGACAGCATTTTCATAGGTTTACGACCAATGGTATTTGGTGGGATTTGTTTGAATTTATTTTTATTCTTCAATTTCGACACCATACTACAAGGTCTCTTATGGGAGATTAAAGAGTGTGAGAAGGCAATAACTGGATAAGGTTATTACAGGTGTGAGCAGCAGTGGTAGAAAGGAAAGCGTAAGGATGGGTTTGTAATATCAGCAGTATAGACTATGTAAATAATGGGTCTAGGGGCACTGCCTTGAGGAACACCAGCAGTCAGAGTGATGAATAGGAACTATCGTGGTTTATTTTGAAGGATCTATTGGTGAAATAAGACTGGATAACGAGAAATTATGTAGGAGGAAAGTATTTATGGAGTTTTTAAAGCAATCCCGGGTGCCAGACTTAGTCAAAGGCCTGTTCTACATCGAGAAAGGCTTCCGTGCAGTACAATCCGCGCTCCAATGCAGATGAGACAACATCCACACTGCTGGATGGTAGAGTGGGATGTTCAGAATCCAAATGGTTGTCTGGGATGTGAATTGCAGTCAAGGATAGGTAACAGAGAGATAGGTATGAAGATAGATATTCAAGCGGCTTTTGGGGTTTCAGTATCATTTTAACAGTAAACAGTTTCCAGGGTCAAAAAATTTGTGGTATAAATATACTTATGGAAATTAAGCATGTGGGTTTGATCCTCTGATCCCGATAGACTTGCAGGTGAACTGATACGTAGCCCTACCGATAACTATTATACTTGAACTAGTACCACTAGCTCCTGATCCTCTGATTCTGATCTACTTTCAGGTGAACTGATCCGGCAGGTGACAGTGAGTTGCGGGGAGCGTGGGATCCTCCTCCTCAGGGTGAGGGACGAGATGCAGATGACCCTCAAGGCCTACCAGACCCTCTACGAGAGCAGCATAGCCTTCGGCATCAGGAAGGCGCTACTGGTATGTAACAGTTAAATACAATAATATATTAGGTTTATTCAATAAGCATATATTAGGTTCTTTTCACGCTTCTTTAAAATCCACCAGACCTGTCGTCGTGGAATCGTCCATTTGTTCCAACATAATTCCAGAATTACAGGAAGGAATTGCGCATGAAAAAAGCTAAAGGTATGCAAAAACGTTGCACCATTCGCTGGTGGTTAAGAGAGGGGACCTGAGAAAGTGCACTTTTTTTTTTTCACACGAAACGATCTTTTAACTCGTTGAGCGCCAAGCTAATGTGGCGCCTACTACTGTTTCAAAATGAACAGTAATAGTGATATGACACCACATTCATACAATATATACAGAAAAAAATGATAAAATCAAAAAGATAAATTAAACCCCTTTTATTTCTTATATGAGTATGTGATGTCCTTTATCAATTATTAAATATTTTTGAAAGTTGCTGATTTAATACATTTGTATTTGACCAATTTATTCTCTAGATGAGCATTAAAATCGAAAGAAATGACCTACAGTCCGCCTCTAAATGTTTCTTTTTATAATTGACTTCCTTAGGAATTTACTTCGTACACAGAATTATTGTTTAAAGGGAAAAAATCGACAAATTTAATTAAACAAAATAATTTTTTCCAATACTTATGCTTAGAATATTTTTTAATTTTATTTCAATGGAACAAATAAAAGACAAATTATGAAATTTAATAAGAAATTTATAAAATTTAATGAGCATTAATATCATCTAGGTTTTATTCTGATTGAAATGGTCAGCCAGGATTTAAATTTCGATATTTAATTTTTTTTTTTATTCTTAAAAATGACTATTTAATATTAGTTAATTTAAAATAAAATTTTCCATTGAAATTCAATGTTATTATTTTTTTTTTACTTATATTCATCGAAATAGTTTAAGAATTACTTTTCATGAAGAAGAGAAGTGAAAGCGTGGGTCGCGTTCACCGGACTTTTTTGTTGTTAAAAACGACAACGGCTTGAAAATCGGACACTGGGAAAATTTAGCAGGACATTCCATGGAAAGTGGGACATTTGGCAAAGGTTGTGGGGGTGTCTTGCCAAATCGCAGGTCTACTTTAACATTATGGAATGCTCTACGAAGGAGAGGCTCTGAAAATGAAACAATACTTCATATAGGTACTCAATTAACATTTACCAAACAGGTTTATGATTTTATATAAAATTTGAGAATATAATATTACTTCACCACTTCTATTAAACTATACGCAATTTTTCCGCTATCATATCATCTTTAGGTGCAAAAACAATTTTTTAAGTGATAACTTCTTTAGTGCATTTTGCGATTTCTGGCAGTGGCAAAAGCTTTGATTTCGTCACTAACATGCTCAAGACTGGCGCATGCGCTTGTGTATACCTGTCTGTTTGAGATAGGATAACGATTTCAATTTCCGTGAACGTTATCGATATCTGTGTATATTGGCAAAAAATATAGATATTTATAGATAATACTTTATTTCAGTATTTAATTGAATTATAATCAGTTGCAAATGAATAAGTAAGGACGTGGTAGATGAACTTCTTCTTCCATGGCGCGACAGGCCGTGTAAGCCTGGGCCTCGCGGTGTAAACTCCTGCGAGTTTACCCTCACGTTTCACGATGCAATTTTTTTTAGTGTAGGGTCATCACTCCCTACGACTAATTTTGTGAGTGGGCCACCCTTTGGCTGACGGGTCTCACATACCCGGGGGAGAGGTTGTGAGTGAATCCACATTTTTTTAAAACCTTATAAAAGCCCCGCCGGGATTTGGTTTCGAACTCAGAATCTGTAGCATGAGAGACTAGCGCCTAGCCACTCAGCCACGGGCTCCCCGATGGTAAATAAACTATGATGAATAAATTATCTTTACTTTACTCTAAAATATCTTTATTTGTAAATATTATTAAAACATTACTTTGCATGAAAACATTTAACCATACGAAGAAAAATCATGATCATGAATTTTACGTCAATATTTAAATCGTAGTAAAGCGAAATCGAAAAGAATATCTTCATCTTATAAGCATAGAAATATGACAAAGAAAATTAATTTTAATAATATAGATTTCAATAAAGCACGATGGATATTTCATTACTAATTAAAACATATGTTTTTTGTTAACTTGGAAGAGAAACTGAGGTTATCTCTGTGAAACAACTATAAAGTGTATCCCTAAATGTCTGAATTTCCTTGACACCAATAGCAGGTCCATAAAAAAAATATGCTATGCTTACCACCAACTCATACAGTCTACAGTCACATTCAGATTACGATGACATACTTCAAGATGATATATCTCTACAGGGTGATGATGTTTAACAATTAAATGGTACAATAATAATTAAAAAAAAAATGCATTCTCAACATAATCAACTTTAACGAACGTACTCTTCTTTCCAACAATTCCAACGCAAATCTTGAATCTAAAAAAAAAGTTTTCACTTCTATCGGCAGTACCTATGACTACCTGAATCGTAATTTTTTTTTTAACTTTTAGTACACTACTATAATTTCCTTAACATGATCATTCTAAATAGCTTTTGAATGGAGAGTTTATCTCTCTCAGAAAAATAATACCGCGATTCTTGGTTTCCTCGAACTATCATTTAGGGAATTCTTTCCTGCAGATTCAAAGGTAAAATACATTGCAATTTAGCGTTTCTTTAAACTGGAAAAATAAATTCTCTGAAACCAAGTCTTCAAAATATTAATTCTAAAATACAAATAGTAATATATACGTATAATATACCGTTGGAAAGCGCAAGATTTTAGAAAAGTTAATATGCCATATAATAAATCGTACAAGTAAATATAAAGTTGTTGTAAGCTCATAAACTCATGAACATATGTTATTGGAAAAGAGGGAGGTTATAATAGTTAAAATATTGCCAACGTCATGCAGGATCGTGCAAGTTATATTCTTTCATTTAATACGCAATATTTCAGGGACAATATTACGTACCGAATCATAAGTTGTTAACATAGATGGTAAGTTATTATAAATCTATAAACTAACATTGTTATTAATCATTTCGAATTTAATACTATTTCATGAAAACGGATGTTTCACTACACTTTAAACGAAATGGAATTCCTATGGAACCTTAATTTAACTTTTAAAATGTAATTTAAAATATAAAATAGTGATTAACCTTATACGGTAGGAGCATTTTTTTTTGTCTATAGTATTTGAATAAATACATTGCAATCATGTTTTCTTTGTATGGGAAAATTAAATTTTCCGATATCTGTGCTTCACTTTAAAATAACGAACAAATAAACTGAACCAATCTTCATTTATGTTTTTTTTTTTTTTTTCATTACTGCCGATGATTAACCTTCCTTAAATATGTTATTTCGTCGTATTACTTTATTTCGTTTTTGAACTTAGCGCGTAAACTGCTTTCATTTTGCGATATTTGGACTTAAGGAACCTTTAAACTTGTATTTCCGTTGAAAACTGGAATTCCAAAAAATATGCGCTCGCAATACTTTCTCTATAAGAATAAAAAAAAAATAGGCTTACCGAACCCGAAGGTTGGATGCCGATACCACCAAATACCGCCTCCACAGACTACCCCGGTCACCGTTCATGCTCAAGCCCCCGGGATGAGACTTGACACAGTCCTCCAAACTTTTCATCACTCATTCTAACAACTTTGAACGCTCATTTGAATAGCCGCGATGCTATCAACTCTATTAAACTGACAGGGTACCAGTTCCGCAACTCCGCATTGTGTGACTTTTTGAATTCCCCAGTGACCTCATTTCTCTTTGGACCGATAATTTTTTTAACGGTTGTTTAATAAGTGTGGAACCCAACTTTCAAGCTTATTTTTTAAATCACCTCCATTTGGCCATTTTTATTGCCATTCTATCATTGTTAAGATTAAGTTTCCCTGCAAGTTTTTGACAAGTTATCCTATATTTTTCTTTCACCAAAGCCCGTAAAAGATTCTCATAAAGAGTAGAAGTCCTTCCACGCGCTTCTTTGTGTTCTAGACTGAAATCTCTTTTCCCAATTTTTGTCGAATCAGCGTTGAACAGTGCACTAATTATTCTGACCTCGCTCCAGACTAGATTGATGTTTCTGGCCGTCTGGTATTGGGTTGATGCAAAATTAATGCAGCTTTTAGTAGGTATTGTAAATACGCCATATCTTTAATTTAACCATATATATTTAATCAAAATAATTTCCATCTGAATCAATGCACTTTTGCCAACGTTCAACAAGCTTTCTTATTCCACCAGAAAAAAAATCCGAATCCCTGGACTCAATGAAATCACGAAAAGAATTTTCAATGTCGTCCTGGTTTTGAAAATTTTTCTCCCTCAAAAAGTTGTCCAGATGCCTGAAAAAGTGGAAGTCTGTAGGAGAGAGGTCAGGTGAATAAGGCGGATGTTGGAGAACTTCGTAGCCCAACTCGTGCAGTCGTCGAAGCGTTGGTTGTGCAACGTGTGGTCTGGCGTTATCGTGGAGCAGGATCGGCCCCTTCCGATTCATCAATGCTGGGCAAAGACGTTGCAATTTTTGAGTTCCGAGTTCCGCCGCCATTTCTCGTGTGGTTTTGGTTGGGTCTTCTTCCACTTTTGACCTCAGCTGGTCGTTGTCCAGAGCAAGATGACGGCCCCGACCTTCCTTGTCTTCGAGGTAGAAATCTCCTCTGCGAAACTTCTGGAACCAACGCTGCACCGTGCACTCATTAATAGCCCCTGACCCCACACTTCATTAATATTACGAGCCGTTTGTGCAGCGCTGCGCCCTAATTTAAATTCGTAAAAATAAATTTGACGAAAATCGCACTTTGACATTTTCGATTCAAGACCTTTGAACACACTGAACAAAACGATTTTACTAAACAAATTCATGGTGAAAGAGAGGGTATTAGATAAGGTTTGTTTTGGTATAATAATGATCAATGTTAGGATTAGCTTTGTTTACACAATTGGAATTAAGATATTGCAATAGAGGAAACCTGCATTAATTTTGCATCAGCCCAATATATTCCAGCCGAAGATAAACTCGTAAAAAAACCCTATGCTAATATCACGCGTTGATATCTTTGTAAAGACTGAGTTATTTCTAAGCAGCGAAATGCTACAGAGGTGAACAAACATTATCTTTTGAAAAAAGATTAATAGGTGTTAAAACTAATACTAATGAATAATCTAGTAAACGTAAAAAGTTGTTTATATAGAAGAGTGTAATAAGGAAAATTGAAAATCATACATTATTTTTTGGAAAATCCAATATAAAACGTAAGTTAGTGAATTACACTTTGAAAAATAAGAAAAGGCTATAAATATCAAAGCATTGAGGAAAAGAACTCGACAGATTGGCCATGAATAGGGTTAGTAAGGTGTGCCAACCTAATTATATCATGGCCGATGATATAAGCAATATAATTAGACCATTCTTAACTATTAGTCTATATATGTTCCTAACCATGGTTCGAAGTCCAGAAGTTATCCCTACCCCCAAAAAAGTTATTAGATTATGGCCCATTTTAAACACTATAATACTATGTTGTATAACCCACTAGTATCGAAGAAATATATGATTACTAGAAGAAACAGTGATCATCTTGGATATGGATAATAATTAATCCATTGGAAATCAGAGCATGCCACTCAACTGTTCTGATTTGTTTGTTTATTTATTTAACGTCCCTTTATGCTGCCATGGCTTATCAGAGGATGCTATAGTGGGAGTCCTCCATTTTGCCTATCCAGGTTTTAATTAGAATAGGGATCTTTAACGAGTAACTGACATCGTACAGGCTCGGAACCACCATTTTACGTCCCCTTTGAAAAATGACATAACCAAGGATTTTTTACTCCCATTGAAAAACCCTATGGCCACCTGCAAGGTTTGAACCCACGACCTTGGACATAGAAGCCTGTTTTGCTAGCCACTACTCCACAGATTACTTCAATATACAAGGAAATAAAATGTACTTTTGAAGAAGTAATTTTTAAAATTTAATCAGGGCCACGTGAGACTATTTTAATCTGGATGAACCCTAAATGACCTTAAAGCCCGCCCATGTTATTACTGTTATTCTCTCTTTTTTTATGAATGAATTGTTTGTTCATATAATGAACCTACTGTGGCTAATCGGAGGATGCTACTGTGGGGTCCTGAAATTTCCCATTACAGGTTTAACACGTTCACGCCGTGGCGAATATCAATGTTTTGCGCGTCAGGCAGGACTGTTAGCTGCTTACGCTTCGTGGGGTGGGGCCACACTGTTCCAAGTTCCAGCGTGTTTAATGCGAGATCACAACAGTTCCAGGCTTCAAATGCGAGGTTGTTATAGTTTTGACGTACAAATATCACTTGAAGAAGAAATTGTGAAAATACTTTCATATTGTGAAAATGATTCTTATATTGTCGGGATTGGAAATAAAAATATAAAAAGAAATCACGCACAGCTAAAGAAAATTCTTAAGGAAGGGTAACCAAATGACATTAACCAATAATAGTCCTTTGAGGGGGGATGTTTAAAGTTATAAAATATTTAATAAATAAACCCTTATGGTTGTTATTCCTACAACAAATAATGCTGACTTATTTTATTAACGACTTACTTTTTTAAAACAAGTGACTCACCTGTGATGCACGTCGCCCCACGGAATGGTTAAGCGTGACCCACTAATGGGTCATTCCGCCCCACGGAAGTCAAGTGTGACTCGCCAATGAGTGTTAATTACGATAGGGATCTTTCACGAGTATCTGACATCGCACAGGTTCGAGACCACCTTTTTACGTCCCCTCCGAAGGATAGCATAACCAAGAATTGTTTACTTCCATCAACAAATCTTTGACCCATCTGCAGAGTTTGGACCCGCTACTTTCGGCATAGAAGGTTCCTTTCATCAATCTAAAATCTAGGATAAAATAATTTTCTGGCTGAATCCCTTATATTTGAAGTCAGTTTCATGAATATATAAAAAGAAATAATTAAAGATAAGTCTCTTTTCTTTTACCTCTCCCAAAGTCTCATTTTTTACTTTGTCTTACTACTTCACTGACTATTACTCTCTAAAAATCTGATTGGCTTAATTAAAGTCGTTAAGCATGCTAAATTCCCTCTCCCTCCCTCCTCTGACCACCAGAACAAAACAAAAGTCACTTCTTTTTTTCAAATCTATATAAATAATAATTGATTTTTGTTATTTCTGTCTTTTGGCCAAACAATACGTGAAACTATTTTGTTTTTCTTAACTGACCTAGTCTGAGTATAAAGCTATTTTTATATTCTATTCTATATTAGAATTCCTCAATTGGCATATTTTTGTTTTTCTATTAAAAAAAAAAATAAATAAAATAAAATAAAAATATATATATTTATATATATATATATAATTATGCCGAAAGGTCGGCAAAATTAAAATATTTTTTTTATATAACTGACTCCCGATTATTTCTACCTGTAATAAGAAGTTATAAAAACATGAAACTATTTGTATGAATATGAAGTATGAAGCTTTACTATTGAATTTCAAAGTATAAGATTTGGGTAATTTTTATCATATATATATTTTATTTTGTCATTGATTAGAACAGTATAACTCTAAAAAAGTTCCATAAAATTAATAACATAAGTAAGATATGGTAAATTTGTTACATAATAGTTAATAATGGAATAGTGTAGTCCTAACCCAATAGGTAGGTGCTATGGACTACTATCTCCGGGTCCTGAGTTCGAATCTGGGTGTGGTAGGATAATTATTAATAGTGGTATTTCCCCTGAGGTAGGGATACCTTATTGAGGCTCATACAGCCTCTATAAAGTGGGTGCCTAAAATTTGGACTTGGAAAACCTCCATGCTCAGCCGTTGGACTTGAAACAGTAAGAATCCCTTATGTACTGAGCCCAATTTTTTTTTATGCATCATAACAGATTAATAAACTGAAAGAGTAGCAAGGGGAAATAATTTTTTAAAAAGTCAAAAACTGATCTTTAAAAAATTATCTTTCCAATTTTTCTACAGTTTTGAAGAATAAAACTGTCTCTAGATATCTGTAGATAGATCAATGCTATTATAAATTCACGATTTAATAAAATCATTAAAAAATTGTATTCGGGGTTTTCCCTGAAGTCGTTCAGGACTCATACAATTTATTAAAATAAATAACATTTATTATTACAAGAAGATAAATACCATTTAAAAATTCAATACTAGACCAATCATCATCTAGAATGTTTCTTCGAAAAATTAATATCATTATGTTTCAGTTTTAATTTAGAAGATTAGTAAAAAAGTGAATAAAGTAGTTTAAAGCGTTTGTTGAGGATTTTTGTTCTATTTTTATGTGTGGGTCCATATCATTTAAAAATAAATATCAGTTTATTATGCTAGTTATAAACCATATAACTTATATGTTATATACAGTTTATGACCAATATTGAATATAAGCATATTATTTTCATAGAGATATTTTATTCAAGCATATTTCATTTATATGGTATTTATTTGTGGAGAGAGGTTAGTTCAGGGTGCAGTCAAAAGAACACACAATTAAGATATAAACTGGTGCCAGAACAATGAAGCAATAATGTTGATTATTGCTTCATTGTCTGACGCTCTTCTTCAAACGCCCTGAAGTACCATAATTTAGGCCCAAACGTCGGCACCAGTTTATATCTTAATTGTGTGTTCTTTCTACTGCACCCTGAACTAACTTCTCTTACATACTTACACAGTCAACCATTCTCACTTCACTATGGAATTTATTATTTAAATATAATAATAATGTATATAATAATAATCTATAATAGATATAGATAAAATAGAATAAATAATTTCAGGCTGAACAAGGGAAAGAAGATCTTCGCAATGATATAAAAATAAAAAAAAGAAGAAATACAAGCGCTAGAAGAAAAAGTGAACGCGATGAAGCAGCGATACACGATGATGGAACGGAGAGCAGAGGAACTGCGGGAGGCGGAACAGAGGAAGCATCAAGAAGAGATATCATTCCTCAAGAAGACCAATGCGCAACTTAAGGTAACGCTTTCAACAAAAATAACTTCAATAATTTTTAACATCTGAATTTTTCTATGAATCTAAAACTAGGGAGATTTGAGTTATTAATATTTCTGAAACAGTTTGAGTGAAGCTGAAAAATTGTTAACTCATATATATCACATAACCTTAGTCAAAGTGAGGGAAAATGAAGTGGAGACACTAGGAGTTTATGGGAAAATTATGGTTCGGGTGGTGAAATAATAATTTTATCATAAATTCAAATGATTAACTATTATGAAATCACTTGTAATTACACTTTTCCTTTTTTTTCCTCACCACAGTCTTGCATATCTGGTAGTATATTTTATTAGTTTTCTTCATCCTGTTTGAGAGCAATTGGTCCACTTTACCATTTCTGCTGATCGCTGCTCCAAGTTAAGTGTACTCTTGCACTGTCTCCTTAAAGAGATGTGATCAGATTTCTATTTCTTCATCACTATGAGAAGTATGGAAATGAATGAATGAAAAATAATTTTATTTTGGGACATTTCATCCCTCTAAGAATAAAACAGAGAACAGAGAAAGTCTAATTTGTATGGCTTCATTTGATACAGAATTATTAAGTTAAAGTTAATATAAATAAAAGTTACTAATAAAAATAGATAACAACATCATATGATTTTAGTTATGTATTATCAAAGTCTAGATTTATTTAGAAAGTTAGGAAGACAGAATTTTGAGGACGTGAATTATTAATTGGTGTTTGAAGTGGTTAGGGATGACACTATTTAGAGGGAGGTGGGTAAAGAGTTGCAAAGCATGGTAGCACCGATGATAAAGGACTTTTCAATAGGATGCTGTTCTAAGAGAGTAGGTATAGATCGGTTGGTTGAGATCTTGTATTTAGAGTGTGCACAAGAGTGTGAAGTAAGGAGGTCAAAGATATAGGGAGAGATTTTCTGGCTCACAAGGATTGGAATAGGAAGATGCCAAGAAGGTATTTTCTTTGCGATTCTGGATAGAGCCACTTTTGACAGAATACCAGTGAGAGACGTGTGACTGTCTGGAGAGGCTGACTATAAATCATATGAACATTAATCTTTTTAGCCTCATCACGTTTTCACCACTGAGTCCCCCATATACTAAGCATTCACAGTCAAAGTGGGGACTAATATGCTTGTAATAAGATATTTTATTAGCAAGCATAAACTCAATAAAATTACACTCTGAAGCATAAGACCATATTATATTAAAAAATTTAGAATTTCATTGAATATTTCCAGCAAATTCAACTATGAAACACAGACAAACTATGTTTCAGAGTTAGATATTACATCTAAAAGGGAAACAAAGCATGTTTTAAACAAAAAGTTTTTTTTTTCTTAATTTATTTACAATTAATGGTTTAGGCCAAGTTTTTATTTGCCATCTAAAAAACAAAACAAATCATTTGCAATAAGCAAATACATTAATGTTTGAATTAATGGTTGATTCATAGCATCTCTGGGCCACTGCCTCAAAAGTCGTCAGGATGGGTTTTACGGAATGGTGCTAGATTGAAGTGTTTGGGGTCGATGAGTTCATGTTATAATGTCAGTCTGTTGTGGAAACGTATATAATATTCTGTAGCAGTATCTGAAACTGTAAGTCCTTGTGCAGTAAGTTTGTCACATAAAATGTCGCATCCATGATTTTTCATAATATTTTGGATTGGAAAGACTGAATTCTTTGGATGTTGGAGGTTTTGGAAGATCCCCATAGCTCTATCCCATATCTCCATCAGGATTTGAAAAGTAATTTTTAAATAGTGATTTTAGTGTTCAAGGATAATTTTGATCATTTGTCAAGTTACATGGATTATAGTCACAAATCATTTTATCAGGTGTTTTCTCACAAGTCTAATTTGGGTCCTCCATGCCAGTCTTTTGTCTGATTACAGTGCCAAATATTGTTCTTCTTCTGAAGTTGGAATTGAAAAAATGGAGCGGTGTGGAGCACTAGTCTACTGTGCTCCAGATCCTGGGTTCGAATCCCGGCTGTGACAAAATATTATTTATTTCCGTCGGGGGGCCACCCTAGGGTATGGAGACCCCCCGGGGCAGACCCAGCCTCTATAAAGTGGGTACCCAAATTGGGGGAAAAACCTGGCGGCTGAGTGTGATCTCCACCTAGTCTAATCACCTCATTGCACGGCCGTTGGCCTAGTAACAGTACGAATCTCTATATATACTGAGCCCAAGACCCTTCATGGGTTGTAGTGGTACAGGTTAAAAGTTAAAAGTTGAAGTTGGAATAGGTATATCCTCAAAATTCACTGTTAGACATTCGCCATGTTTGAGCGTGAAGACAATGAACACACTCTTAATTTGATACATTTTTCCTTTCCGCCAATCAGAAAGTTAAATCTCAAAATTATTAATTTATTTTATTTATTTATGCTACCGTTGCTAATCGGAATATGCTACAATGGGAGTCCTACATTTTGCCTATTTAGGTTTAATTAGGATAGAGATCTTCAACGAGTACCTGCCATCGTACAGGCTTGGGACCACCTTTTTATTCCCCCTCTGAAGGAGGATATAACTAAAAATTTTTTACTCCCATTAAAAAATCCTAGGACCACCTGGGGATTTGAACCTGTGACCTGAGCTAGCCACCTTGCTACAGGTGACCCCATTAATTTATTTTTTTTTCAAGCTCATATCAGATAAAATCATATTTACAAAAATAAAATAATCAAATTGTACCTTTCTTAAGGTTTTCACATATTATATCATTAATGTCTTCGTAGCTGTTTTCTGGTTTTGACCATGTCTTCAACTTCTTCTTCATTTTATCAGACATGTTCCTTCATAGTTCTATGAAAGAGTTTAACTATGTAGGAATTCTTACAAACCTTGAGAATCAGGCAGGATGTTAGGTGAAGAAATGAACAACAGGATTGAAACCAGAAAAGCTACTATGAAGACATAAACAAATTTTGACCTGGTAGTTATAAAATTGTTATTATAATAAAATGGACTTAATCATAACCAGTACATTGCGGGCTCATCACTATAGTCTAAAAGACAGGGAATAACCAATAATTTTTCAACAGAGTGAATTACTGGATGAACAGCTGGGCACTTTTGAAGATATAGTTGAAGAGGAAGAGATGTCTGAAGAGGAAGAAGAAGACGAATTATCTAAATTCTTGCTATCTCCCTTGGAAAGAATAAATGAAGTTTATTAATGAATATTATATTTAATTAATTAAATAATAATAAGTCTGTATTATGCTTAATATTACAGATTAGCATATTATAGTCATTTTTAGATATTTATATTGTTATTCAAACCGTTACTAGAGAAATCTAGGGAGTGGTTATAGTATTTGACTGCTTTTATTTTTTACCTTCAATTACTTATACATGGAATATATAGTAAGGAAAGTATCACAATCATGAAAATTTTCTAATTCCAGTTCTCAACAGAATTACACGTTTTAAGGGTCTCCTGAGTCCAAATGACCAAGTCCAGCAAAAAGGTCTGAGTGTGGTATGTCAAGTGCAAAAACTAAAAGTCCTATGAAACTGAAATTTCATATTTAAGACAACTGTATGTCCGAGGTGTTACAACAACTTTTTCATAAAAATCATCTAACCAGAAAGGCCACTTTATACCTTGCAGTTTGCACCTTTTTACGATTTTCTCAAAAACAGATCAACGATTTTGATTAAACTCTCTATATAGATGTAAAATTGGATGGGCTTTAATATCATGTAGGTTTCATCCTGATTTAAATAATCCGATAGGGCTTAAATACCGATATTTCAAAATTTCTTCTAAAGTACCTTTAATTTTATAGATTTTATAAAATTGACCATAACATCTAATTATCATTACTAAAAAACTGGTAAATATGTAACTTGAATATCAAACTAAAGGAAAAAACTGCAAAAATATTTTTAATGCAATATTTAATTTTTGAACATAAGAACTGTAGCGTACATGTATAAAGCACCGTTGGAACGCTAAAGCTTTAAGAAAAAATATTATCTTATACATAGTATTGTAAAAGCTAACGGAGAGTAATTACAAGCCAATGAAACAAACTGATTGTCATAGATAATAATATAATAGATTATTATAGGTGGAATAGTCAGGAATCAGTCATTTTTAAAAAGTTTTTAATTTTGCCAACGTTTCGGCTCAAGCTTGTGAGCCATCATCAGGGCATTACTGAGCCATGTCCAAGCATAAACTCGTCCAAGCATGTCCAAGCATAACAGTTTATGCTTGGACATGGCTCAGTAATGCCCTGATGATGGCTCACAAGCTTGAGCCGAAACGTTGGCAAAATTAAAAACTTTTTAAAAATGACTGATTCCTGACTATTCCACCTATAATAGTTTCTACAGTCGACTATACACCCTCAATATAATAGATTATTTAATAAAACACATGTTTCTATTAAAATCAAATTTAAATAATTTTTTGACGATTTATTTTTGTTTTTAAATTTGTTTAAAAATCCTTAAATTATTATACATAACAGAGATAAGTGATAGTTGTGTGTTGCACACCAGATTTTATGTTTTTTATTTTGTTATTCACACCATTACTAGAGAAATTCAGGGAGTGGTTAAAGTATTTGACTGCATTTATTTTATTTACTTTTCCCTCTATTTGTCATAATAGGTAGTGGACTAATGTTGTCTGGAAAATGAACCCAGCTGTAGCAAGATAATTATTTATTTTATCATTTTAGCTACGTGATAATCATGGTGTATGGAAACCCTTCACCCAGTTCACCCAGCCTCTGTAAAATGGATACCCTAATAATAGGAGGTAAATTAGATGGCTGAATGTAATCACATTGGCCTTGAAACAGTATGAATCTATACACTGAATGAACACAAGACCCTTCATGGGTTGTAGAGGTACAGGTTATTTCTATCATGCCTTTGAAACACACAATACACAATGACACAAACATTCCAACTGTAAATTCTTATATTCACAGCAAATGTTTCATTTATCGACACATAACCACCCAAATCAACTTGTTTCTTTACTTTCTTCTCCTGTTACTAGGCCAACCATAAAGAAAATGGCCGAGTGATTCACTTCCTAATTAACAATTGTTAATAATTAAGAAGACTGTTCACAAAAAATATATTTCTTCACATTTGGTGGATGCACAGTAATGTAGTTGCAAACAATAATAATAACCTTTGAAATTCAATATACTAAGACCAGAACTGCTAACAGCTATACACGATCTATATTTCTTCTTCATCCAGTGGCTCAGCAGACCATTACTGGTCCCTGGCCTTTTCTAATAGCCTTTGCCATTCTGCTCATTGTTGGACAACAGCTCTCCAGTTTCTGTTACCTAGATCCTCCAAGCATCCTGTGTTACGCCATCTTTCTAAGACAAGGCTTTCCCTATGCCTGGTGCTATGAATGGTTTCAAATTTCATTGCCGCTGTTTGAGAGTTCGAGTTCCTAAACCATGTTCAAAATAACAAAATACTAACAATAAGAGAATAATATAATTTTCTTGAGAAAAATATTCTATTAGTGTTTATAAGATAAGAGTGGTTTAAAAATGAAAAATCTAAAAGAACTGAAATAACATATTTAATACATTTTATGCCTTGAATGTTATACCCACTTTTAGTCAAAATGGACTTTACGTATTAATCTTATACATTTTTTTTTCTTCTATTTTATTTTTAGAAGACTAATAATTTTTATTAATAAAAACCGGTAAAGAAATAGGACTCGAATTAAATACCGATAAAACGAAGTATATGATTAGTAGCAGAAACGGTGTAGATCTTGGTGATATTGGTGTATCAGGTCATACTTTTGAACACGTAGAGAAATTCAAGTATTTAGGTTCAATTATAACTAGAAAAAATGAAATCCAGGAAGAAATAAAGTCCTGGTTAAAGGTGGGAAATGCGTGTTATTATTCAGTTGCTAAGTTACTTAGTTCGCGGCTTATATCTAAAAACTTAAAGATTAGAATTTATAAAACTATTATTCTTCCAACGGTTCTTTACGGATGTGAATCGTGGCCGCTTACTTTAAAGAATGAACAGCGGCTTAAGGTTTTCGAAAATAAGGTATTGCGTAAAATATTTGGTCCAAAGAGAGATGAGGCTACTGGGGAGTTTAGAAGGTTGCATAACGCGGAATTGCGGAACTTGCATCCTGTGAATATAATTGAGCTGATTGCATCGCGGAGACTCAAATGGGCGAGTAAAGTTGTTGGACTCGATGACGAGCGGATTCCAAGAAAGTTGGTATTTGCTGATCCGACTGGTAGGCGTCCGAAAGGTAGGCCGAAGCGGAGATGGGAGGATTGCATTAAGGCTGATCTCGGGAGCTTGGGCTTGAATGGTGAGCATTGGACGAGTCTGTGTAGGCGGAATTTGGTGGTATCGGCATCGAACCTTCGGGTTCGCTAAGCCTATTATTATTATTATTATTAATAATTTTTATTAAATATGTCATTCTGACTTTTGAACATATTTTATTCCTATTTTAGAAACGTTTATACCTAAGATGTTTCAGTAACTTAAAAAATATGTATATATATCTGGTCAACCAAGAGAGCCACTTTACACTATGCATTTGGCCCCTTTTCATGATTTTCTCAAAAACAGCTCTAACAATTTGATTAAACTCCCTATATCAATGTAAAAATGTTTTTAGGTTTTAATAGGATATAGGATTAATTTTGATTGTAATGGTCTTTCAGGGCTTAAATGCCAATATTTTAAATATTTTTTCTCGAAAATACCTATAACTTTTTAGGTTCTTAAAAATTATCCATATCATCTTCTTAGTATTGATAAAAAATGAGTAAATATATAAGTTGAACAAACTTGATACCCAACAAAAAGAGAAAACAGTAAACATATTCTTTAAATGCAATTTTTGTGTTTTTGAATATAAAAACAGTAATATAGATGTATAATATACTGTTGGAAAGCTAAAGATTTTAGAAAAAATATTATTTGATACATACAGTTGTGATTTTTTAACTGTGGGGCATCCCTGGATTTGGAGATCCTCCTGGAGCACATCCAGCCTCTATAAAGTGAATACCCAAATATTGAGGGAAAAACCTGCCATCTGAACATAATTTAGATGTAATCACCCCCTTGCCATGGTTGTTGGCCAAAAAACAATGCAAGTCTCTATACAGAATGAGCCCAAGACTCTTCATAAGTTGTAGAGAACTGGTTGGTAACCACAATAACCATCGCATCTTTCACTGAATTTAACATTTATTTCAAATAAGTAAGTTAGTGAAAGTAGTTTGCAGCAGATTTTTTTAGAACAAAACGTCACTTTGATTAAAATATATATTTTATTTTATTTTAATTTTAACAATGTATTTTATGTTTCAGGCCCAACTGGAAGCAATCATTGCTCCTAAGAAGTAAAACCTGTCGTCAGCTGATGCTAAAAACACAAATGAACTGATTTTAATTTGATAATTTAATTCAATAGTGTATTTATAGTTTACTATTGATATAATTATGTTATTTAGCTCCTTTATTCATTAATGTTATAATTAAAAATCATGTTTTATCAAACCTTTCAAATCAATGATATAAAAATGATTTATTTACTAGATTATCTCTGAAAAGTAGTGATTTTCATATTTGTTACTTCAACAGGAGAAACATTATAAACATTTTAAAAACTGACAATATGTAAATGGTTATTTTTTGTACAGAAACTTTGTTATTTTGGTTATAAATAATATATTATTTGTTGTATGTGCATAAGATACTCAGATTTTATTTTATTAAGCAACATATGTAAGTAAATCAGAAGCTTTATTAGCAATGTATATTAATTTTGTTAATTTCAGATTTATTTTGATTTTCAGAATAATTAATATTTAATTTTACCTTATAAAATAATTTATCATAAAAAATAAAAATGTTACATAACATTTGTTTATTTATAGTTTTAAATTATGAAACCTTTCTATTTTGAAATACTTTCTTTTCTTAATCACATCATCTTCAACCATTGATCAGTGTAGAGGATTTCAATACTTACTAATAGAAAAAAAAATACTAGATTAAATTGCTTGTATAAAATATTGGTTTTAAAGACTATAAAAAAAAAAAAAATTATTTCTGCCGAAAGGTAACATTGTAGAAGACTAAGAATGTAGTTTGGTTTTCTATATAGCGGATTTATTCATTTAACAACACTTAATCACTTTATGGTACTGTGGCTAATCGAGCAATGCTACAGCGGGAGTTAATTTAAATTTTAAATTAAAAAACACTAAAATAAATAAAAATTAATTTAATTTAAAAGTTAAAAATTAAATAAATAATTTTCGGATTTTCCTTGGTGACTGGATAAAACTTCCTTGAAATTAATTTTCCTACAATATTTAAACTTTCAATCAAAAAAGTGAAAGCATGATTTTCAATAATAATCTTGATATATTTTCATAAAAATTGTCATCTTTCATGACTATTTTTTGAGTAATTTTCCAACAATTTTACTTTTTAACAGTATTTTATTTATTTATATTTTATTGATTGTTATATTGCACCTTAATCCAATGCCTGCAATAATCCATTCTAAGGTCAATTATTCTCTCATCAGAATTTCTAACTATTATTCAAATCGAATTACAGAAAAAATCGATATTTCTTTCGATAAGTTCTCTTTATTATACCTGCATGCAGAGGGTTGCCCTGGGAGATCCTCCACTTGGACGAAGACCCGGCTAATCCTATTCAAATATGTCTGCCGTGGAGCGGAGCCTCTCATTAGACCAACGAGGATGGAGATTGCCGTGTCCTGATAGATTTAGTAATTACAGGGCGAGGAAGGAACAAAAACAAAACTCCAACATCGCCCAAAACCAAAACAAAAACTAGAAATAATGCTTTGTTTATTCAAGGCTTCAATAAGGAGGTAGTTGGGCAGTGCACCCCTGGCCAAGAGAGTTTGATACCTCCATCAATCCTCCTAACCAGCTTTCCGTCAATTTCGATTCCATATATGTATATCGATCATTATTCATATACACTATTCTAAATCGATTATATTAACCATAATAATTATAATTTATTTTAAGAAGCAAAAATTACGTTTATCATCTTTATTAATAAATATACAAGCTTCTATACCTAAAGGTCAATACTTATGAACGGTATGTAAGTAAAATCCCTGTATTGTATTAGATTAAATAATATAACAATAGAAATTATTATCTACAGCAATATCTATATTTTTTCCCGATTTTTTATGACTCTGCATTACCTTATACTATTTAGTGAATGAGATAACCTCTTTTTTCTATAATATATTGTTTTCTCTGGTGTCTCCTGTAGTGTAGAGGCTAGCACAACAGCTTTCTATACCCAAGTTTAACGGTTCGAACCCAGCTGTTGGACCTAGGATTTTTTAATGGGAGTCAAAAATTGGTTATGCCGTCCTAAGGGGAAGACCTAAAACGGTGATCACAACTCTATGCGAGGTCACCTCTATGAGATAGTTAAAGATCTCTATCCTAATTAAAAATGGATAGGAAACATTTATTACTCTCACTGTAGGTTTTTTTTGTTTGGTCCTTTTGGTTCCAGAGGGGGATGGCAAGGTATTAATACCGTATTAAAAGCTCCCTGCCACCGAGAAGTGAACTTGTAATTATTTATTATGAAGTTTCTGGCCATTTGAGGTTGCTGGGCAACGCACGTTCACAGCAAAGCGCGTTAACCCACTCGGCCACCCTACCCTTATATCTCTTTTCACTCATCTGTCTTAGGTTATTAGTAATAAACAAACAATAAATATTTTCGACCTACATGACCGCTCCTTACGATATCAAATTACTTGTGCCTCTTGACAAAAATCTTTCGCACGCCCTTGTAAATAAAGAAATCTATAAAAGAAAGGCTGATTTCAAACTCCCCTTGCCGGAGCTGAGATAGCCATCAGACCGGGACTACAGGGTAATGAGCCGACATTACCCAACTCAACAGCCCGACTGGAAGAGAAGGATGGACCCCTCCCGAACCTATAATCATTTCTTCCTCCCAGGACCGAGGCCCAATATAGTTTTTTGTCTCTACTACCGTCTTCGGCTACCTCGAGGGCCAACGTGCCCATTCATCTTCTCTCCAAGCACCTGTTTAGCCAGGATCATCTCCAGCGGGGGAGAGTTATCTTGAGGCGGGTGACATCTTTGTAGGAGGTTGAGGTTGAGTGGTTAGTGTCGTAGGAAGTGACAAAGATCATCTACTTTGTGTGTTCGTTTAACGTAACTTTATGCTACTGTAATCTGTCGATACTACTACAGTGGGAGTCCTAAATTTTGCCTATCCAGGTTTAATTAGGATAGGGATCTTTAACGAGTACCTGACATCGCACAGGCTCAGGACCACCTTTTAACGTCCTCTCCGAAGGACGGCATAACTAAGGATTTTTTACTCCCATTAAAAAATCCAAGGGCCACCAACGGGTTTGAACCATGATCTTGAGCATAGAAGGCTGTTACCATGCTTTATTATACCATACATTATGCTTACCACTACGCTACAAGTGATCCCTAGTAGGATAGGGATCTTTAACAAGTATCTGACATACTATACTCACGTTAAAATGCTATGACCATCTTAAACCTATGATCTATCTAGTTAATCAGTTAAAAAAAAAAAAAAAAATCTGGTTCGGGCAACACACGACTTTCACTTACCTCCATTTTTAAAATCAATGAAAGAATTTTCAGATACAGTTTTAAAATGCACGTATAAAAATACGTGAAATTATTAAAGAGTTAATTAAATTGAATTTCTATAGAAATATGTGTTTTATTAAAAAATCTATTATATTATTATCTAAAATAATCAGTTAGTTTTATCTTCTTTACATCACTCTCTATTAACTTTTAAAAGCTTGTGTATGAGATAATATTTTTTCTAAAATCTTTACCTTTCCAACGGTATATCATACAGTACCTGACATCGCACAGTATCAGGACCACCTTTTTACGTCCTCTCCGAAGGATGGTATAACTAAGGATGTAATGATGAAAATTAAAAGTTGTAAAATGAATATGCATATGTAATAAAAAAAGTTATGATTTTATGAAATTTAGTATATTGTTATTTTTATTCTTGATGATGTCCTCGAGTTAAGAGCCTCATCGTGGGTTGAAATATTGGTTAAAGTTTTTACACTATGTTCTAATAATTTTGGACTCGAACCCTTTCATCCTTTATATCAATCACACGGTCAACTAACTTTTTAATATTCAAAGAAAAAAAAAATTTTTTTTTTATGAAATATTGAAAATAATGTTGGATTAGTTATGGATCCCAAGACCTGATGGGTGACGGACCTACAACTTACAAACTGCTCAGTCATCACAACTCTTGTTTTGTTTTTTTTCCAATCTCTCCCTTTTTTCTTTTATTCTGTAAAGATTATAGAACAGAAGCTAACAAAAGGCCTCTACTAAATATTAATAAATCAGGCGAAGAAGGAGGAGATTGAAAAGGAAAAAAAAAAATTGAAAACTGTTGGAGATGGTTGGACGGACAGTGACTTTAAGTTCTACAAGGCTAGAGCAGCGAAGGGGCTAAGACGGGAGATGGAGAAAAAAACTGTGATATGGTGGTCACGTCTGGTCACGCTGTGAAGAACCTATCGCCCCTTCCTTCTCATCCTAGTCTACTTATAGGGAACGCTTTATATATATATTTTATACATATATATAAATTTACTATACAAAATACAATTATAAAACAAACATAAACTGAGTCTAGTTAGTGCCCTATTACAAAAAAATTAAACAAAAGATAAAAAAAAATGTACTCCTTTTACAAAATAATAAACAAAAATAAAGCGAATTGGATAATACCAAATAATTAACATTATATTGATTACTACACAATATTAAACTTAAAATAATGAGACTTATTTATAATAAACAGAAGCGCAGTATTATATAATATAAATATATTTATATAATATTGTTTATATGGCACTAATAGAATCATACTTATTACATATTTTTAAAATATAAATATAAAGACTGTTCAACTCGGCTTCACTGATAATGTTCAAGATATTTTCAAAGTTTTGTAGGTCTCAGGATACGGATTCAGATGGTTTTAAGAAATATTGTCTATTGTCTTTGAAGGTTGGGCAATGTAGGAGGATAAGGTACAAACTATTGAAATTACTATTACAGAATGGACAAAGCTCGTTTGCCTTAATATATATACATATATGTGTGTGTACTAGCGGAGCCGCTCCTGCTTCGCACGAAAAGTGAAGAAAATTTGTTTATTTTATGGCGTCTATTCATTAATATATTTAACTATCGGCAGATGTGAAAATTATATAACAAGATTAATTAAGTTTAATTGTTTTTACTTTCACTAACTTTTATATAAAATATATACTAAGGATAGGTATTGCGATCGTGAAAATTTTCGAATTTGAGTTTTCAACGGAAATACACTTTTCAGGGTCCTATGAATCCAAATGATCAAGTCCCGGTACGAAAAGTCCTGTGAAATTGAAATTTCATATTTAAGGCAACTATCCTAGTTGTTACAGAAATTTTTCTTCAAAATCATAGGTCCACCTGCGGGTTTGAATCCGAGAGCTTTAGCAAAGAAGTCTGTTGTGCTTGCCACCATCCTACAGGTGATGATGCGGTTTTGTTTAATTTTGGAAACATTTTTTTTTTACTGAGTGATGCAATTTATATTTTCACGACTGTATATAGGTGAAACGGACTTAGTTACCAACTAAAGGAGAAAAGATCAAACATATTTTAGTAGGACTATTTTATTAATTTAGAACATAAATTAGTAATGTAGATATAGGGAAATAATGATGTCACTTATTACGTATGGTATCTAGAAATAATGAAGCATTCACAGCGTTTACACCCATCTTATTCTCCAAAGCCCTCACTGAACAATCAGTCGGGATTGCTAAATGCTGAGCCTCACTGCGACACGTGGCTATACAGACTATAATTGCTTCGGAACACCCCGAGTTCACACCTCACCTCTTTTCATCGGCAGACCATCTGCTGCCCCCACTGCACACCCTCCACACTCCACTTCACACAGCATCTGCTCTCTCTGTGTACTAATCTAGTTAGCTCAGGCTCTCTATTAACAATCAGTGGCTGTGTGATTGGGTCTTCGTGCCTGGCAATGATCTGTTTTGCAATAGCATGGTTCAAAAACATTCTTAATCTGATAGAATCGTATAGATTGATTTATTTATTAAATTTATCTAACTGCGATGATATTAAGCTATGGATAAATAATTTATCATCACTAAGGATTCAAATTCAAAAAGATATTTAAAGTCAGATTACTATTGTATTATCATCAATACAGATAAAACCAAGAGCATGACAAATTCAGTGCAAAGAGAAGTAAAAATTAAAAATCAGGTCATCGGTTTTGTTGATCAGTACATTATACTGAGTACATTGTACTTAGGGCAATCCATCTCATTAAAAAACAAGAAAGAAGAAACAAACAGAAGAACAAATATGGGATGGAAAAAAATACTGGAGTTTAAAAAAGCAGCTACCTACAGCATTAAGGCTTGAGTCCTGGAAAACAGTGTATACTCCGTTATATATGGTGCCCAGACCTGGTCTAACACCAGCAAAGACATCGTAAAACATTCAAGGATACAGCTCCAGTTTTCTAGAAGTATACTAAATATTAAAAGGAAGGATCGTATTAGCAACAAAAAAATTTTAAAAAAGTTTACCAAAGGAGTCAGATACATTGAAATGGAGGTGGCCAGTCATGTGGCTAGGCTGGATACCAGAAGATGGCCTAGAATTGCTACAGAGTGGATTACAAGAGACCCAAAGAGATGGCGAAGAAGACCACTGAGGAGGTGGGTGATGTAATGGGAGCTGCTGGGGAGCAATGTGACAAAAAAATCTATCATTGAATACATGGATGTAAATTTTAATTTGAATCAGGCAGGAAATGTTTTATTGTTTTATTGTGTAAGTTCTAAAAATTAAATATTGTAAATAGCAGCATGAATCAAGAAGAGGAAATTTGTTAAAATTTTAATTTTAATACAAGACTTGTACCTCCCAAGGGAGAGGCTTATTGTATTAATGAAGTTAGGACTTGGTTATTAGATGGGTAATTAAAATCATAGGTGATGTTTTAAACTTCAGGCTGAAACGTCGCCACACAGATGTAATGAGGTTCTCTTATTAGTTTGACCTATTTGATGACCGCACCCTAAAACAAACCTATATATTCTACACTAAACAATGGAGACGTTGATTTCCAAAAGGTACTATATTCATTCCAGGAAATTTTACAGGAAGCGCGAAAATCTCTCATTGCTATATTATTAAACTACCTAATTTGTGTCTTTTTGCCTTAAAATTTAGAAATTTTTTTTTTACTATAATAATAGCATCATATTAAAGTTATGAAATGATTTTTTTTTAGAATGATTTGGAACGAAAATAAATGCGTAATTAGTACTTTTAGAAAATGACCGCATTTCTAAATCGCGTTTTTTAAGGACTTGAGAATTCATTAGATAACCTCAAATAGAATATTTAGATAGAACTAAATGATGAGAATACAAATATGACAAAAAATAAATTTCGTAAAAAATGTCCTTTAGTACCTTTTGGAAATCAACGTCTCAATTATTCCATCTTCAATTATTATACTAATATTGAGATGAGATAAATTAGAAATAAACACCAATTTAACCAGGGTAATATTGTATCTGCCCACACAGTATATTTGTATGAGTCCTCATCTCTATTTCGGATGGTGATAACCAGTCCTATTTGCCATGATCGGAGTAGGACTTTCTTATTGAATATATGTAGTTAAGTTAATACCAACAAAAAAAAAATTAGTGCGCGCAACACTCGACTTTTGCTTACCTCCGTTGTTAAAATCAATTCAAGAATTTTTAAATACACATAGAGATGAAAAAAATTCAAAGAATTAAATTAATAAAGTTTCGATAGAAACATGTGTTTTATTGAATAATCTATTATATTTTGATCTACAATAATCAGTTAGGTTTTTCACCTTTTCATCACTCTCCATTAACTTTTACAATTCCATATAGATTGAATCGTATAGATTTATTTATTTATTAGATTTATCTAACTGCGATGATATTAAGCTATGGAGAAATAATTTATCATCACTAAGGATTCAAATTCAAAAAGATATTTAAAGTCAGATTACTATTGTATTATCATCAATACAGATAAAACCAAGAGCATGACAAATTCAGTGCAAAGATAAGTAAAAATTAAAAATCTGGTCATCGGTTTTGTCGATCAGTACATTATACTGAGTACATTGTACTTAGGGCAATCCATCTCATTAAAAAACAAGAAAGAAGAAACAAACAGAAGAACAAATATGGGATGGAAAAAAATACTGGAGTTTAAAAAGGTCTTTAAAAGGCAGCTACTTACAGCCTTAAAGGCTCGAGTCCATTAACTCCATTAACTTTTACAATTCGTATATTAGATAATATTTTTTTTTATATTTAGCTTTCCAACGGTATATTATTCTTCTATATTACTATTATTGAGTTCAAAAACACAAGAACCGAGCAAACCACTTGCGGACGGTGGTTTCTCCTAAGACATCTTCTCCATACACACTGCAGATTTTGTTAACCGTTTGCTGTGCAGCGGATTTTTCTTTTCGAAAAAAAAATCATTAAATGATGAAAGTAATTTTTTTTTCTCTTCCATTTTGAGCAAGCAAAATACCACTTAAAGATAAGGAATCTCGATTGGAACTAATGCATAAAAGCAAATTAGCTAATTTTTTTAGAATATGTAAACATAGTTGACCAAGTAAATATAAACACAGAGAGGATTAAATTGAAATATTGCAACAACGCTATGCACTTGTTTTACATTGCAATACAATGTTGTAGGCGGTAATGTAAAGTGACGAACACGGTATAAACGAAAGTTATAAGTTACTACAACTTCTTCAGCAACCTATAAATATTGTAGGAGATATTGTGATATCGGCGTGCCTGATAAGGACAGCTGCTTTAAATAATCAGCTGTTTCAAAGAATCATGTTTTCTTAAGTAAATAATTTTCAATGTTTTCATTACCAGTGGCCATACTTAATGCAGTGAGTTGAGATTACACCTACACACTTCTTGAATAGGAGATCAGCGACTTACACCTACCTTCCATTAGACTTGGATCGAATGATTAGAAACAAGTTCGACCAAGGACGTTATAACATACTCCACAGCTGTCAGTAAGAGATAAGCCTGATGGTATATTATGTTAAAACAGGGTTCGGAAGCAAACTGACAATAAACATATGGTAATCGGCAAACATTGCGTGTGTTTTCTATTTCTTGTTGTAAGGTTCACTGAGATAATTCTTGGAATATTAGAATATGTTTGTGTTTAAAGGATGCCTTAGGGAAAACAGCTGTGAGGTACATGATTGGTTGGTCTATATAATTTGAAAATCGAAAAATAAACTTTTGCTCAAATAAAAAATATTACATTCCCTTCTCTTTAGAATAATACTAAAATTTATAAACAACTCTAATAATTGAGACGTTGATTTCCAAAAGGTACTATATCCATTCCAGGAAATTTTACAGGAAGCGCGAAAATCTCTCATTACTATATTATTAAACTAGCTAATTTGGGTCTTTTTGCCTTAAAAATTAGAATTATTTTTTTACTATAATAATAACATCATATAAAAGTTATGAAATGAATTTTTTTAGAATGATTTGGAACGAAAATAAATACGTAATTAGTACTTTTAGAAAATGACCGCATTTCTAAATCGCGTTTTTTAAGGACTTGAGAATTCATTAGATAACATCAAATAGAATATTTAGATAAAACTAAATGATGAGAATACAAATGTGTAAAAAAAACAATTTCGTAAAAAATGTCCTTTAGTACCTTTTGGAAATCAACGTCTCAATTGTTGAGTAAGGAAATTATTATTTTATCAGAAGAAGTATTACTTTAACGTATCTATAAATTAATTATATAGTAATACTTCACATTAGGATCTTAAAAAATACACTATTATACACTAGGGTCCCGTATATGGCCGCGATCCAGAAAAAAGTATCTATGGGTGTGATTGTTTATTTAGAGTTTTAGAAGTTAAATATCAATGTGATCAACCCCTTTATACATGCGTTTACATCAAACTCTATACAAAATTATGATAACAGTAAATTCAAAGTATATATATAGAGAAATTAATTAATTCTGAATTTAAAAAATCTGGTGCGGGCAACACACGACTTTCACTTACCTCCATTTTTTAAAATCACTGAAAGAATTTTCAAAAACAGTTAGAGATAAAAATACAAGAAACTATTAGGAATTAATTAAATTGAATTTCTATAGAAACATGTGTTTCATTAAAAAATCTATTATATTATTATCTAAATAATCAGTTAGTTTGTTTTTGTTTATTTATTTAACGTCACTTTATGCTACTATGGCTAATCGGACGATGCTACAGTGGGAGTCCTAAATTTTGCCTATCCAGGTTTTATTAGGATAGGGATCTTTAACGAGTACCTGACATCGCACAGGCTCGGGACCACCTTTTAACGTCCCCTCCGAAGGACGGCGTAACTAAGGATTGTTTGCTCCCATTAAAAAATCCTAGGACCACCTGCGGGTTTGAACCCATGACCTTTAGCATGGGAGATAATCAGTTAGTTTTATGTTCATTTCATCACTCTCTGTTAAATTTTAAAAGCTTGTGTATGAGATAATATTATTTCTAAAATCTTTAGCTTTACAACGGTATATCATACATGTATATTACTGCTCTTATGTTCAAAAACGAAAAATTGCATTAAAAAAATATGTTTTCTATTTTCTCCTTTATTTGGGTATCGAATTTATTCAATTTATATATTTACCTGTTTTTCATCAGCGTTAACAAGATAATTTAGTTATTTTTATTGAATCTACAAAATTAAAGGTACTTTAGAGGAAGAAAATTTAAAATATTGGCATTTAAGCTCTGTCAGACCATTTTAATCAGAATAAAACCTACATGATATTAAAGCCCATTAAATTTTACATCGATATAGCGAGTTTAATCAAAATCGTCAGAACCGTTTTTGAGAAAATCGAAAAAAGGTGCAAAATGCATAGTATAAAGTGCCTCTTCTGGTAAGCTCATTTTGATGAAAAAAGTTTTGTCACGTCTCGGGCGTGTATTTGTCTTAAATATGAAATTTCAGTTTCATAGGACTTACTGTTTCCGCTCGGGAGTTACCACACACACACACACACACACACACACACACACACACATAGACCTTTTTGCGGGACTTGGTTATTTGGACTCAGGGGACCCTAAAATGTGTATTTCCGTTGAAAACTGGTATTCGAAAAGTTTCACCATCGCAATACTTCTCCTTACTATATATAGTAAGTGAAAGTAAAAAAAATAAACCCAAAAAATTAATTAATAAATATTAAATATTAGCACGGTAATAGATATAAAATAATGAAAAGAAGCAATAATTTTTTCTTATTTTATTTTTTTATAGTTTTAATAAGTAAGTTTATTTTATATTTTACAGTTTAGGCAGTATTTCATTTTTCCCAAGACATTTAAAACTTTATTTTCTTTAGTCTCGTGTGGGTGAAGTCTAGCTCGAAAACGAAAAGTTGTATAAAGCTGAAAGGGGGTAGCCGGGTTAGGATGGTAAATCTAAATCTGCCCCAGCGGCTTTTTCGGCTCAAACTTGGGGGATCAATTTGGTTTCGAATAAAAATAATTTACTTAAGTTTTTTAGGATTTTAATTCAAACGGTTTTCGAGTTGTTTTTTTTTTTTAACGTGACAAATAAAACCAAAATATGTATTTTTTTAACATTTTTGAAAAGTGTCAATCGCCGATTTTTTTCGGAAAATGTCTTTTATACTCCTCTATACACTGGAATTTTTTGAAGTTGTGGAACAATATGAAAAAAATAATAACTTATTTTTTCTGAAATCTTGCATTTAACTTATATTTCTTATTATGATTGAAAAATGTGTAAACAATTATTTCCCTCAAAAAATTCAAAATTAAATTACTTATGAAACCGAAAAAAGGAGCAAAATGGATGGTGTAAAGTAGCACTTTCGGCCAGTTGATTTTAGTGAAAAAGTTGCTGTAAAATCTCGGACATACCATTGTCTCAAATATAAAATTAACGTTTCGTACGACTTTTCGTTTTCGTACTAGACTCACCTAGACTTTTTCATGAAAACGTGCACTGTATTTTTAGTGAAAACTCGAATCGGAAAACTTTGACGATTACAGTGAAAACATAAATAAATTTTAATTGTTTCTTTGATAATATATTTTCATTTTATCATAAGGGCGACACTTCGGCAATTAAACTCTTTCAGGCTATTTTAAGAATGAAAAAAATCGACAGGATGTCAAAGCCCATTTAATTATTCGTTTATATAACGCGTTTAATCAAAATCGTTAGAGTCGTTTCTTAGGAAATAGGAAAATGATTATTTAAAGGTGAACTTCCGGGTTTTCCATTTTTCTTTACAAAAGCTTTTAAACGAAAAAAATTTTATTTGTTTAATCATAATTTATTTATTTTCTATACAAAAGCTTCTAACATTATATAAATCTAAACAGTGTGCTACTCAATATTTTTAGTTATGAAAGCAACCTCAGTGTAGTAACCGAAAAAATAAGGAGAAATATAATAATTTTAAAACCTTGAATAATGATTTTTAAAAAATGTTAATTAATTTGGAAAAAAACAACATATTTCATAACAAAACGATAAATTTACACGAAAATAAACAGTCCTAATGTACACATTTTTTTTTTCAGAATAAAATCCCATTTAATAATAATTTATATCATTTTTATAAAATATTTAACAAAAATAAATTAATTCGCTGGTTTCTTAAAGTGGCTATAATATACAATTATTTAATTTTTAAATGTTTTTATGAATTTAAAAAGTTAAATCTCATCATTGTCGTAATTATTCTTTTGTTAGAATATTTGTTCGATAAATACTAGGCCGTTTTACAAAAGAAATCTTGGATGTATGTTTTTAAAACATTTTATTTAATATCTAGTCATCGCAACGTTTCAGCCTCTAGGGCCATTCTCTAGCTTCATGCATATCCATGTTACGTATCATTTAATTTCACCGTTTTCCAGCAAAGTAAAAATATAATTTTTCAAAAAAAACTCAACAGTCTTATAGGTGTTCGCACGAGACAAATAAAAAGTTAAAATTCCAAAAATTTTACGAGACAAAAAGGAATAATATATATTAATACTACAATATATCCAATAAGAGAAACCGGTAATAATGATAAGAGAATATTCACACAATGTTTACAAAAACCAATTAAAAAGAAATACTAGGGGAAAATTTAAACATCTTAAACACAGGCACTATGTAACATGATAACTATTAATTCGTGGGGTGACCATAGGATCGGTATGGTTGAGAGGATGCTCTGTTAAATGGATGCTCAAAAAAATAAATAAATAAAAATAAAAAAAATATTATATATATATATATATATATATATATAGTTTGTTTTCAAAAATTATATTTATGTTTTTGTAAAGTTAAATAATGCTAAATATTTATATTATATATAAATATTATATTTCTACTGAAGTTAACAGTGTTTTATCACCTGACTTTATGTGTTAAGTAAGGAAGATAATTTAATTCCTGAAATATTTAAATAAAGCTAATTTCATTAACATGTTGAAATTAACATTTTAAACCAACATAATAAAATAAATATATATTAGGCTTTGATTAAGATGCTAGTTAAAAAGTTCAGTATACCTCCCACTATGGCTTTGACGGATTTTTAATTTCGCTATATTTGAAGTTAACCGGAGGTATCTAAGAGGATTGCTATATGCTGATGCACTAGTAATTTAAGGCTCTCTAGACTTTATTTATCATACAAAATGGGAGGACATTTTTCAGGGTTTTACATGCCTTAATCAATGAAACATTTAAATCGAACACTGTTATTAATAAAATGCGAGAAAAACTTTTTTTTAAAATATTCTAAAAGAAATTTATAATAAGGTTTGAGATGAAAGGTAATATTCACTGCTCTGGCTTTAGCGCCTTTTAATTTCGATATTAGCAATGTTGCCAGATCTACCATGTATATTAACACAAAGTTTAACTTAGTTTTAAATCAATGTATAGAATTCTATTTATTTTCTCTAGATGTATAATTATTTTAGTTATATATTTATAAATTATATAGGTTTAGAGATTGTAGTTCAGTCTTTATTCCCTGGATTTGTTGGTTATTAATTTCACTATTAGCAGTGATGCCAGATCTACCACTTATATTAACACAGTAAGTTTAACTTGGTTTTAAATCAATTTATTTTTTAATTTCACTTACCGATATATAGATATATATTTCCAAATATATGACTATTTTATATATAAATATATAATTTTTATATTTATATTTATAAAGTTATGTAAGTTTTAAGATTCTACTTCAGTATTTAGCTATCGCTTATTTGGTTCTTAATTTTGTTATTAACAAAATTGTAAGATCCACATTTTTTTAAACTAATCTATTGAAAAAAAAATTATATATTGCTAAACATATAAAATAATATACAGTTATAATAGACTTTTAGATAAAAATTAATTTATACGCTACTTGAACTCTGGCTTAAGGTTTTAATTTATTTTTTTTATTTGCCTATAATTAGAAATAAACTCATCCATAATTGTTTAAATATTTTATATTCCAGAGTAAAAATTTCTATACATAACCAAATATTTACATTACTAAATTTTGGAATAAGATACAGAAAGAAATGTAAACATATTAAACATTGGTTAATAAATACGTTATATATATATATTTTTTTTTTTTTTTTTTTTATTTTTTTTTTTTATTTATTTTATTTACTGCCAACTGAATCATCTCATCTCATTCTTTAAATTTATCACACACTCGTCTATTTAATATTTTATAACTCTAATATTTATATTTATTGATATAAGGAAAAATATAGTAAGAATAATATATTTACAATTTCATCGCCTAAATATTATATTGATTATTATTTATTTAATTGTTTTTTCTTCTTTTATAAATAAAAGAGAATTAATAATAAAGATTATATTATACACAAAAGAACATCGGCATAAGACGCCAATATCAAATTATTCGTATTGTAAATAAATTTATCATATTTGAAATAACAAGAATTTCAACAGTCATTTAGGTAATAATATAATATATTATGATTAAGTACTTATAAAAAATTAAGTATCTATTTCTAAAAAAAAGATTGTCATGCATAATTTTAAATTCTTACCTTTATGTGCAAGATTCAATATGGCCTCCTTTCTTTAAGTCCACCAAATTCTTTATATAATAAAACAGGTATATTTTGGAACGAAAATAAATAATGAAATGACGTTTAGAAGTTAAGAAGCTAAAATAAATCATTATTTTTACATTTAGGACACATTTTGCACAGATTCAAAATAAAATTAACCACTCGACACGGACCCGAACCGAACAAGAGTGAATCTAATTGAAGAATAAAGAGACAATTGTGTTTAGGGAAGTTATTTTGACTTTGATTTGAAAGGTGGCCTCTGGCCACCACCGAGCTCAAAACACTGCTGATTGGGATAATATTCAGTCTCATTTATCTCAACTACAGTGATATCTAGTCTGCCTCGACAGGTATTTATTAAACATATTATTAATTTATGCAGTTTATTAATACACGGTTCAAAGAGTATTTTTAATTTGTTATTTTCGGTAAAATGCATATTATAACTTATTAATGGATTCAAATTCATGATAACTTTTAATTAATATTTTTGTTTTCATATTATTTGTGTTTCAATATATAATTATACATATATATAATTATATATTGAAAAGACTGTATAGTCACTCTAAAAAGTTTCCATACAGAATAATATTATTTCGCATAGCTATTTATTTTAACTTAACAATTTTCTAATGTACTAATTATTAATACTAATATTAGATAAAAAAATAGTTTTATTTATTTTCATTTTAACATTAATATCAAACGATGCAGAATGTCATTTGTTAATGATAGGTCAAAAAAGTTTCCATACACTTTCAATATGAATCCTATTATTACTTTCACTCACCTAAATATGAAATATATAGTTAGGGAAAATATTGCAATCCTGAAAATTTCCGTATTCCAGTTTTCGACGGAAATACCCAGTGTTATATGCATAAATCTTATCTCGATAATCAAATCTTAGTTCAGTATTAACTTTACTTGGGCCTGGGAAACTGATTTCTTTTCAATATGCGCGTTTCTCTTGATTTGAGAGAGCGAAGAGAGAGGAATATTGAGAGAGGAAAATTGCATATTTGTTGAATAAATCACATGCTACTGTACAGTATGGACTAAAAAGGCATAGAGAGTTAAAATCTTTGGAGGATAAAACACGTGCTGGAAGACAGGAGACTGGAGAGTCACCATAGACGAGCCATCCTTGCTGAAGTCCATGCAAATCCTTACACTACCGACACCTCAATGGACATCATTAGAAATAGATACTATGGGATTCAATTACACCCAGAAAGATTAAAAAATATTTTAAGAAGGGAAGGATACAGTGGTCGAGTCGCAAGAAGAAAGCCGTTAATCAGTAAGTTAAACCAGAAGAGGCGGCTATAATTTGCTAGGGAGTTTGTAAATAAACCCAAAAACATTTCTGGGAACGGGTCATATTCTCTTAGGAATCCAAATTTAATATTTGGGGGCAGATAGAAGGTCAAAAGTGTGGAGGAAATTAACCCCAGCTTTAAAAACTAAGAATTTATATATGGGTGTATGGAAACTCTTTTTAAAATAGTGTATGGTTAAAGAGTATTTCTAATTTGTTCTTTTAGGGGAAATGCATATTCATACCTTATTAATGGATTAAAATATTTTTGTTTTCATATTATTTGTGTTTCAGTATATAATTATATACATAGTGAAGTGATATATATATATATATATATATATATATATATATATATATATATATATAAAAGTTTGATTTAAATAAAAACAACATTATTTAAAGAACTTACAATGAGTATGGTGGCGATACCCGAATAGTAGTAACACCCATATAGCAACAAAATTATAAATTAAGCACTGAAAGATAACGTTTTTTCATATATTCTTATTTTAAAATAAAAATAGACTGAATACTGAATAAAAATTAATAAATAATAATTAACACTACAACAATTTACTAATATAATAACACACAGAGAGTAGAGCTAACCGCACAGAGACCAGATGTCAACTAAATGATGTTGAGGTAGAAAGAAGGGAGACAGACATATGGTACTGCAAAATGTAAACATTCTATAACTTAATTAGGAGCTTATTGGCTATGAGGATATTGGGTGTGCAGGCGTGGAAACATTTTAATTAAATATTCTTCACTTTTAGAATCTATTGAGGTAGTTTTTATATTTATTTTTTCTTTAATTTATAAATGTGTCTATATCCTATATTTATGTTGTCATATGCTTACTTAGGAGACTTTTTAACTTTTAGTACTGCATTATATATGTATAGTTTATTATAAAAAAATATTTATACATATATTTATTTATATACATACATATATATATATATATATATATAATATATAATATATATATAATATATATATAATAAATATACATACAATTTCTGTCTGAACACGGACAAACAAAACAATACTTATAACGTTTTAACATACTACAAGATGACAAATGTCCATACGAATGTAAAAAAGAGCAAAACTAATATAGAACATTATACTAGAACACGGGACTTGGCAAGAAAAAGAACAGAGACTGATGGCAAAATTTAAAAAATATTTTATAAATTTCATAAAATCAATAGACTTCAATAAACTTAACATAGATTGTAGGAAGGCAGTTGAGGTTTTGTTATCTTGTTGTGCTTAATTTTATTTTATTTTGTTTTTGTTTGAATCTTGGTTTATAAAATATATATATATATATATATATATATATAAAAATATATTTTAGGTATTTCACTTAGTTATGATATTTTCAATGTGTTATTTCTCTTTTATTTTTGTTACATTGATTGTTTAAAACATTGTAAAATGATACAAACGTAATACTATTTATAAATATGACATAGATTATAAATATTACGTGTAGTGTGCCTAAGTAATAAGCATGGAACATGTAACTATTAATTAATAAACTCTTCTTCTTTGGGGTTACCATAGGAGGAGAAGACTAAAAAAAAAAAAAAAATATATTATATATATATATATATATATATATATATAAAGAAACAATATTTGACCAAATATTGTATACAACTTTTTAAATAAAATTTCTAAGAACTTTTTTAATAAAATCAATTTATATCAACTATTAAAAGGGTTTAAAAAAAAATAAACATATATAAACTTTATGTATTAATTGTAAATATGTGTAAATAAAGGCTTATATCATCTTATCTTATATATATATATATATATATATATATATTATAGTATATTAGAGTTTATGTATAGTATGTTAGAGCCGTTTTTTGAGAAAATCGTAAATAGGAACAAAATGCATGGTATAAAGTGGCTC
This sequence comes from Piezodorus guildinii, assembly GCA_023052935.1. Lineage (NCBI taxonomy): Eukaryota > Metazoa > Arthropoda > Insecta > Hemiptera > Pentatomidae > Piezodorus > Piezodorus guildinii. The sequence continues at coordinate 93,955,320 of CM041294.1, forward strand.
TTCTGGTAAGCTGATTTTGATCAATAAGTTGCTGTAACATCTCGGGCCTATGTATACTTGTCTTATATATATATATATATAAAATATAAAAATATATATATATAAAATATATATATATATATATATATATAAATATATATATATATATAAGATATATTTTATATATATTTTTTTTTTTAAATCATTTTATTGGTATTTACAACTGTATTAACAAAAATACACCAAGTAAATGTGATGTGGTCTTATATATGAAAATTCATTTTCGTACGACGAGTTTTGCACTAGACTTACCACAAACACACACACACATAGACCTTTTTGTGGACTTGGTTATTTGGACTCAAGTGACCTTAAATCGTGTATAATATTTTAATGAAATTCTTTGTTTTTTAAGATGAGAACTGTAATATATCCTTTGAAAGCTAAACATAAGGAACAAATATCTTAAACATAAAGTTGTTAAATGTAATAGTAAGTAATGAAAAGTAGCGGATATAACTAACTGATCGAAATTTAAAATTGTTATTTTATTTAATCTAATAAATATGTTGTTAACGAAACTAAATATGTTTCTTTAAACCTTTTTTAACAACCAAGGGAAGAGAAACTCGTGTTTTGCCCACACCAGAGTTTATTTTACATAGTAATTTAAAGGCCATATTAACTTATAGAGAGTAATATGAACTTGATACATGACCTACTTTCCGTAATAACATGAGGAGGTCATACGTATAATATTCTCCCTAAGAATAGACAAACATCCTATCCGGCTCAACTGTTTAGACAAGGCGAACACGATAGGGGGCAGCTGGTGTTGACTTAAGTCCAGAACTGGGAGTCTAGTGTTAGCAAGCTCCGGTAGCTGCTCATCTCAGCGGATAGTTCATTATATATTTACATTGTTAGTAATTAATTATAATAAATTATTTTAAAAATCTGGTGCGCTCAACAACGACTTTCACTTACCTCCGTTATTTATATCAATTTAAGAATTTTTAATTTTTGACCGAGTAACCAAAAGTGTACCGAGAAAGGTTTAAATCTGGGAGATAAAATTCCGGTTCTGGGACACGCCGATGATTTGGTACTACTAGGCGAAGACACGGAAACTATAAAACTAAATACAAGTGCGCTAATAAAAACCGGTAAAGAAATAGGGCTCGAAATAAATACCGATAAGACGAAATATATGATTAGTAGCAGAAACAGTGGCGGTCTTGGTGATATTGATCTATCAAGGCATACTTTTGAACACGTTGAGAAATTCAAGTATTTAGGTTCAATGATAACAAGAAAAAATGAAATCCAGGAGGAAATAAAGTCCTGGTTATTATTCAATTGCTAAATTACATAGCTCGCGGCATCTATCTAAAAACTTGAAGGTTAGAATTTATAAAACTATTATCCTTTCGACGGTTCTTTACAATTGTGAAACGTGGCCGCTCATTTTGAAGGATGAACAACGGCTTAAGGTTTTCGAAAATAAGGCATTGCGTAAAATATTTGGTCCGAAGAGAGATGAAGCTACTGGAGAGTTTAGAAGGTTGCACAACACGGAATTGCGCAGCTTATACCCTTTGAATATAATTAAATTGATAGCATCGCGGAGACTCAAATGGGCGTGTAAGGTTGTGGGGCTCAGAGTATTCGTTGAACCGAATGGTGGACGTCTCAAAGGTAGGCCGATGCGTCGATGGGAGGATTTTGTTAAGCTTGATTTAGGGGGCTTGGGCTTGGACGATGATCATTGGACCGATCTCTGTAGGCAGTATTTGGTAGTGTCAGCATCAAACATTCGGGTTCGGTAGGCCTATTATTATTACTAAGAATTTTTAAACACATTTAGAAACGAAAATAAATTTTTGAAGAATTATTTACATTGAACTTTAATAGAAACGTGTGCTTTAATAAATAATATATTATATTAAACGACAATCAGTTTGTTTCATCGGCTTTTTATGAGTCTCCGTTAACTTTTATAATATTATGTAAATTACTTTTCCAGCAGTATATTATACATCTGTATTACTATTTTATGTTCAAACATCTACACTCCAACACTTACTGGACAAACGCTCCAATCTTCCACTTACTTACAAAGACTTATTTATATGACCATCATAAGACCGATATGGACTTACGGAGTAGAGCTATGGGGCTCTACCAAACCATCAAATTCTTCTCGTATCCAATCCTTACAATCCAAAATCCTTAACGCTCCTTACTTTGTCACGAATAAGCTCATCCATAAAGACCTCAATATCCCATATGTTACTGAATTAGCCCGAACCAGATATCAAACATTCCATGAAAAACTCCATTTCCACTCTAATCCACTAGTTTCTATCCTATCATCCTCTTCGATTCCTGATAATCCTCCGAGGCGTCTGAAAAGAAGATGGCCCCGACACCTTCTAGTTTAAAATATTTTCAGAGTGCTGCCGATGGGTGGCATCTCTTCATGTATTCAGTAGATTACTATATCCATCACATTTACTTGTTGTATATAATTATACAGTTGTAAATATCAATAATCAATATGTTAGAAGAAAAAAAAAAATGTTCAAACATCTAAAAAATGCATGAAAACATAATTTGACACTTTTCCACTTTCGTTGGTTATCCAATTCGCTTAACTTGTATATTTAGCTGTTTTTTTATCAGTGCTATTCAGATGATATGGTCAATTTCATAAAATCTATACAATTAATGGTATTTATGGGAAGAAATTTTAAAATATCGGTATTTAAGCCCTGTCAGACTATCTGCAAAATGAAACCTACATGATATATATATATATATATATATATATATATATATATATATATATTTTATTTTACATCGATTTAGCAAGTTTAATCAAAATCGTATTGGAGAAAATAGTAGAAAGGTGCAAAATACATAGTATAAAGTGGCTCTTCTAGTTAGCGGATTTTTATGAAATAATTGCTGTAACATTTCGGGCGTACAGTTGTCTTAAATATGAAGTTTTATTTTCATACGACTTTTCGATTTTGAGCTAGCCTTACCCACACACACAACACACACACATGTTTGCGGTACTTGGTAATTTGGACTCAGGGAACCCTAAAACATTTATTTCGAAACTTTTCACGATCGCAATACTTTCCCTTAATAATAATAATCCGTGAATAAGAACATTTAAAAAAAATAATAATAATAATTTGCACATACGTTCAACATTCGAAATGGATGATGGAATATAATTTTAGTATATATACACGGTGTCTCATAAATGTCTCGTCATGGGAGCAGTTACTAGACCATAAGTTGAACGAAAAAGTACGTTTGACCCATAGTCAGATTGTCAACGGTTAGGGAGAAAAATAAAAGTTTGAGATTTTTGTCGTTCAATGTATAACAGCAAAATTATATATATATACGTGTATGTGTTTGTGTGTGTGAAGTTTGTTGCTTACACAGTAAATGCTGCGATACACGGTGAGAATTAGAGTATGTGAAGGTGAAGTAAAAGCAAGTATTGTATGTGTTCTCGAAAGTAGTAGGAGAGGTGGAAGGCTTATTTTTAAAAATAAATTTAGATAATGACATCAAATATAACTAATAGAAAAATCCTAAAACAATATCATTAAATATTATTTTTTAAAAAGATACTAAAACTAAATGATAAAATTATATTAAAAAAAACAAGTGTAATGTACACATCATGAAAACATGTTTTTTAATGTGGAAACTCGATTTTAAGAAATTAAACATTATTTATAATAATAGGTAAAAAAAAAAAAAAAAAAAAAATGACGATGTAATATAGAAAATTCGGTAATTGAATATTTATTATAATATGTTGAAAGTATGCGATACTCACATTCACCTACGAATCACGAATTTCACCTCACCTACACATACCCTAATTCTCACCGTGTATCGCCGCCTCAACATCCTTTCTTAGTGAGTTTTAATATACATTTGTAGTATAGTGGCTAGCATAACAGCTCTCTATGTCCAATGCTGCTAGTTCAAACCCGGAAGATAGCCATCGGTTTTTTTTTTGTTTATTTAAAGAAATTCCTAAACTGTAGACTTTCCTAAGAAAAGCTGTATTTTTTTAATTGTTCCACAGCTCAATATAGTTACAAATAGACCTGGATACAAATATACAGTCTGTAATCAGAAGTAGTCTGACAGGGCTTAAATGCGGATAATTAAAATTTTCGTCCTTTAAAGTACCTTTTGTAGATTTCAAAAAAATAGGCACATCATCTTATTAGCATTGATAAATAACAGATAAAAATGCAAGTTGAGCGAATTTGATAAACAAGTAAAGGAGAAAAGTGCATATAGACTTATTATGTACTGCTGGATAGCTTAAGATTTTATAAAAAAATATTATCTAATATACGGAATTGTAAAAGTTAATGGAGAGTGATAAAAAGCCGATGGAAATAAATGATTGTTGTCGATAAAAATATAATAGGTTAGTTAATAAAACACATGTTTTCATACAAGAAATTCTTTTAACAGTGGAGGTAAGTAAAAATTGTTTGTTGCCAGATTTTTTTTTTCATCAAGTCTTATTGATATTTCTATAGTTGGCTTTCTCATTGACGATTTACGTATTGCTTTCCTAACCAGAGCAGCAATGAAGTAGCAGAACACCCCAAATAAAGATTACCCCGCAGTGAACAAACCTCTACACTTGCTCTCCACTCTACATTTTGCACTTTACACTCTACAGAACCCTTTAGTTTTCACCCCTCTTGGATCAGCTATAAATCCTTCACAGCGGACGAGGCCATTACTCAGGGACGAGGGGTGGTAGTGACAACCCTGAGGTAAATATAGGGCCACCCCTCTCCGGCTGGTATTGCTTTCGGCTCTGTTTACCTTTCCAGTAATTTATATCGATCTCTGCTTTTATCTGTGGATATTGCCGGGAAGTGGCGGATCCACCAGATTTTTTGGTCGAGGAAAGACATGTTTGAGATAGGCTCTTGAAAGAAATTTTCCACAAAAATCTTTTCCCAGATTATATTGAGATGTAAAATAAATTCGTAGCGTTTTAATGTTTCAACTTAATCCTCTCTGTGTTTTCAATACGTTTTCGTGTTTACTTGCTCAATAATGTTTATATATTCTAAACAATTATTAGTTAAGTTGCTTTTATACATCAGTTTCAACGAGCTTCCTTTAACGAGAGGAAAAAAGACATTCCTTATCTAAAAGTGGTATTTTGTTTGCTAAAATAGAAAAAAAAATGTCTTTCTTGTCATTCAATAATTTATTATTTCTGGATAGGTTAACGAAATTTGCAGTATGTACGGGGATGATGCCTTAGGAGAAAGTACCGTCCGTAAGTGGTTTTCTGGTTTCAGAACTAGAAATTTTGATTTAAAAGGCACAATGCGGTTCATAGAGAACGAAATAAAAAAAATACCTGAAAGATTGCAACATGTAATAGTCAAAATTATTCACAAGAATCTGAACTTCTTATTAAAATCACCAGTAAAAACGCTATTAATGCCGAGATCAACGCCCACCGGCGCCCAGACGCGAATCGTAATCATTTAATTCTACATTTCTGGTCATCTGTGGTTGCTTGGTAACGCGCGATATCCCAATCTGCCACCCCGCCCCTAATAATAAAGTAGGGTATTAACCCCTACGCCTACTAATTAAATGCTTGAAAAAGTTCACAAACCTCGAATCACAACCTGCGTTGAATACTACGCGCTAGCCACTCAGCCACAGGCTTCCTTACAATACTGCAATACAATAGCAATGCGCTATTACCTTCTTAAATAGTCTTTAAAAATTCATTGTTGTTTCTTTGACCTTACTTGGCCTTCTTCCATCTGATTTTTCTACGAACTATTGATTTTTATTGATTAAGTAAAAGCATCCATTTCATCATATCCTCCCGCAAAAGATGAATCCTTGCCCCCTTTTTATTCCTTATGTTCGCCCTTTCTTGAAGGATGTTGGATAAAGAAGGAGCGGAAGGCAGAAGGCCGCTATGTAAGACGCTAAGCGACTCCTCACACCCTCAAAACAATGGCTAACACTCCCCCTTACATTCCCACACCCCCCTCCCCCCACACTTCCCATTCACAAATACGACCGGTCCCCATGAATGGGACTACCCTCACGACGAGATGTGAAGCGGAACTGGTACAGCGGCATACAGGTTCGCGGCACTCTTCAGATGCCGCTATCCTTGAAGACAAGCGTGAAGAAAACGGTTCCTCAATCGCTTACTGTCGCATTCCGCTGGGAAATATTCTTATCTATAGGAACATATATATAAATGTATATTATTTTCTAGAATAGCAGTAAAATGCAGGGAACGTTTCGCTTATTCTAGCGTCTGCCAACGTGTATTTTGCACCTTTTTCCGATTTTATCAAAAACAATCAAACTAGCTATATTTAGTACGCTTTAATTCATGCAGGTTTCATTCTGATTGAAATAGTCTGACTAGGCTTAATTGCCCATATTTTAAATTTAAAATAAAAACTATTTACAGTATTAATCATCTGCCGAAAAAAATATTATCTTATACACAAAGTTGCAAAATGTAATGAAGAGTGGTGAAAAGCCGAAATAAAAGCTTATTGTTCTAGATAATGGGGTACTCACTACGTTTGCTATAGCATTTGTTATTTTGCTAAACCCGTCGAGTTTCTACAGTTATTTCCTGTAGAAAATTGATGGGTTTAGCACAATAGCACAAATAGCATGCTATAGCAAACGTAGTGAGTACCCCTAATATAATATATTATTTAATGATACACATGTTTCCATCGAAATTCGATGAAAGTTTCTAGCTCTTTCTCATTTCTAACTTTATTTAAAAGGTCTTAAATTGATTTTAACAAATTTTAAATATTTCTAATTCTTAAGTATCTTTAATTTTGTCAATTCGAAAAAATAACCATATCATCTTGTTAGCATTGATAAAAAACGAGTTAATATATAATTCGATAACTAATTAAAGGAGAAAAGAGGAAAAATATCTGGATAAAATACCATTGGAAAGGTAAATATTTTAGAAAACATCTGGTGGGTGCAACACAAGACTTTCACTTACCGCCGTTTGTTAAAATCAATTTAAATAGTTTTTTAGAATTTTTAAATACACTTAGAGATAAACATCTGACCACCACCCGGACTAATTCCTCTTAGTTGGAATAATAATGTCATTAACTATGCTTTGCGAATACAAGTTATACCTGTTAAGATCGCCCCAAGCACTATAACATTAACTCATACCCTCGAAGAAATACTCATTTTCTTACTTTGAAATAACAATAAAAAATTAATAGGCGGTAAAAATACTCAATTAAAGTACCGTTTTTCAGAGATAAGATGGACTAACGGACCTGAAGAAAAGTAATTGAATATATTTTAATTTTTAGTCAATTAGCTTTAATAGTAATTGGAATTATAATTAAAACTTTTTATAAATGTGTTTTAATTTTCTTTTTTATTATGATTCTAACTTATATTATGTATATTTTATGATTAGAATAGAGAATGAAAATTGCTGGTTAAACTGAAGAAAGCGAGATGAGGATATTCTTTAAAAATATTATTGTAAAATATTTAGATAGATAAGAACTATATTTCTTATAACTAATTTCAAAAATTTCACGATTTTAACTTGAACGTACCGCTTGAAATCATGTTTTTAATTAACATAAAACTATAAAATGGAAATATTTTTTAGATTAAATACCCCAAGGCAGTATCCTAGGACCTATTCTGTTCACAGTTTATACAGCTGATATCCCATTCCATTCTAACACTTTCCTTTCTACCTAAGCTGATGGCACTTGTGAGTTATCAGTCAATACTGATCCAACTATTGCCTATCAAAATCTCCAATCCCATATCAGAGACCTTGAGGTATGGTGTCAGAATTGGAGTATTAAAATAAATGCCAACATATCCCATAAAATAACCTTAACCCTTCGTCGTAAACCGATGACATCCTGTCCTACTGTCTCCTTCAATAACACTCCTCTTGTCCCGGTCGAGCAGATCCGATACCTAGGATTACACCTTGACAAACGACTTACTTGGAATCCTCATACAAGACTGAAACGGCAAGAAACTGCACGACGTTTTTGACTCCAGCACATACTTGACAAACTTTCTAGTCATACACTTAACTGCAAAAGACTCATCTACATGACTATCATACGGCCTCTATGGAGTTACGGAGTACTAAACCATCGAATACTTCCCGTATCCAATCCCTACAATCCAAAACCCTTCGTAAAATCTTCATTGCCCCTTACTTTGTGACGAATAACTTCATCCATAAAGACCTTAACGTTCCGTATGTTGTTGATTTGGCCCGATCCAGGTATCATTCCTTTCATGCCAAACTTCATTCCCACCCTAATCCTCTAGATTTAATCCTTTCTTCCACCTCAATTCCAAACCCTCCGAGGTGTCTGAAAAGAAGGTGGCCCCAAGACATTTTTGTTTAGAATATTTTTAGAGTTCTTCCATTGGGTAGCTTCTTTACATGTGTTTCATGCCTTTTCATATTTTATTGAAATTTACTCGTTGTATTTTATTAAACAGTTGTAAATTCCAATAAATAAATTATAAAAAAAAAATAAGTAAAAGTAATATAGATTAAATAATATAACCATAGAAACTGTTATGTAAAACAGTCACATAAATTTGCATTATTTTTTATAATAATATAATAGATTTTTTAATAAAACACATGTTTCTATATAAATTCAATTTAATTAATTCTTCAATAGTTTCACGTATTACTTTCACTTACTACAATATAGCAAGGGAAAGTATTGCAATCATGAAAATTTTCACCTAAAAATTTCAAAATTAACCAAGTCTCGCAAAAAGGTCTGTATGTGTGTGGTAACTCCCGGACGGAAACGGTAAGTCCTATGAAACTAAAATTTCATATTTAAGACAAATATACGCCCGAGACGTTCCAAAAACTTTTTCGTCAAAATGAGCTTACTAGAAGAGCCACTTTATACTATGCATTTTGCACCTTTTTTCGATTTTCTCGAAAACAGTTCCTACGATTTTGATTAAACACGCCAAATCGATGTAAAACTTAATAGGCTTTAATTTCATTTAGGTTTCATTCGAATAAAAATGGTCTGACAGGGCTTAAATACCGGTATTTTAAATTTTCCTTCTCTAAAGTACCTTTAATTTTTTTGATTCTACAAAAACAACTATATTTTCTTGTTACCACTGATGAAAAACAGGTAAATATATAAATTGAATGAATTCGATACCCAACTAAAGGAGAAAACATATTTGTTTAATGCAATTTTTTTTTTTAACGTAAGAGTAGTAATATACATGTATGATATACCGTTGGAAAGCAAACGATTTTAGAAAAAATATTATCTCATACATAAGCTTTTAAAAGTTATTAGAGAGTGATAAAAAGCAGATAAAACTAAGTGATTGTTTTAGATAATAATATAATAGATTTTTTAATAAAACTCATGTTTCTATATAAATTCAATTTAATTAATTCTTTAATAGTTTCACGTATTTTCATCTCTAAAATTCTTTCATTGATTTTAAAAATGGAGGTAAGTGAAAGTCGTGTGTTGCCCGCACCAAATCAGCTACAACATGCTTAATCAGCTAACCAGAAGAGGCACTTTATACCATGCATTTTGCACTTTTTTACGATTTTCTCAAAAACGGTTCTAACGATTTTTATTAAACTCGCCCGTCATATCCATGTAAAATTTGATGGGCTTTAATATCAAGTAGATTTTATTCTCATTGAAATAGATTGACAGGGCTTAAATGACGATATTTTAAATTTTCTTTCTTTAAACAACCTTTAATTTTGCACATTTCAAAAGATTAACCATATCATCTTAATGACATTGATGAAGGGCGGCTAAATATACAAGTTGAACTAATTTGATGACCAACGATAGGATAAAAGAGTAAAACTATTTTTTAATGTAATTTTTAGTTTTTTGATATAATATGATATGATTTGATATAATAAGAACAGTAATATAGACGTATAATATACCGTTGGAAAGAGAAAGATATTAGAAAAAATATTATCTTATACAAAAAGTTGTAAAATGTAACAGAATGTTAGGAATAGGGAATAAACTTATTACTGATTAACAATTTAATGTAGTTACATTATTTAATCTAAATCATATATTTCCAACTAAAATGAAATTACGTTTTATTAAAATCAACTTAAAATATTGTTTAAATTGAAGTCTAGTTTTTAAATTAATTTAAACAGTCCTGGTAAGTAGTGATGGGCAAATACTCAAAAAATTTGAGTACTGATTACTGTAATCAAATGATGCTCGCTGCTGATTACAAAATCTACTCAGCTTTCCTCCTGATTACTTGATTACTTTTTTATATGAGGTAGCCAGAATAGAGTATATTACATACATCTATTAAGTTAATTTATATTAATAATTTCTTTAAGCCATTTTTTTTTCATATTGCCGATTATTTTAAACTTTTCGTTAAAAAATTGATAAATGTAATTTATTATTATTAAGATGGTGGGTTTATAGATTATTGTAAACTCTACAGATAAAATCGATATCGGGGCCTATTATTATGTTTTTTTACACTTGGAATTTCATTTTAACTTTTTCGTATTTACTGGATATTAGGCTCAGTAGCTGAATTACCAATGGTTCGTTACCGATTATGATATTAATTTTAATCGCGCTCGCTCAAGAATAGGTTTATTTTAACTTTTTCGTATTTATTGGATTTCAGGCTCGGTAGCTAGGTTCCCAAAGGTTCGTTACCGATTATACTATTAATTTTAATCGCGCTCGCTCAAGTAAAGGTTTATTTTAACATTTTCGTATTAATTGGTTACTAGGCTCAGTAGCTGCGTTCCCAAAGGTTCGTTACCGATTACACTATTAATTTTAATCGTGCTCACTCAAATATGGGTTTATTATAACTTTTTCGTATTTATTGGATACAAGGCTCAGTTGCTGCGTTCCCAATGGTTCGTTACCGATTATGCTATTAATTGTAATCACGCTCACTCAAATATGGGTTCATTGTAACTTTTTCGTATTTATTGGATACAAGACTAAGTAGCTGCGTTCCCAAAGGTTCGTTACGGATTATGCTATTAATTGTAATCGCGCTCGCTCAAATATGGGTTTATTACAACTTTTTCGTATTTATTCGCTATTAGGCTCAGTCGCTTCGTAACCAAGGGCTCGTTACAGATTATACTTTTAATTTTAATTGCGCTAACTCATACAGAGGTTTATTTTAACATGTTCGTATTATTTTTATTCTTGAAAATATATTTACTTTTTAAAGGATTTTGTTAATGGTATTAATTATTTCAGTTGGTAGCTTTAGAGTAGATTTTGTTTGAATTTTTTTCATCAAATAAAAATAGGCGTTATAATCGTTCTTTTCAGCTGATTTTTATCAAACTCCAAAATATTAACTAAATAGATAAATTTCTAATCCTTTTAGCGGTAACCCAATAGATCAAAAGTTACAAAAACCACGAAATAAACATACATTAGACCAACTGACTAAAAACACATTAACACATTCACTATTTACACCCCCCAAAACCCAATACAGAAATTCGTATAGAAAAGAAACAGGAAGAAGTTAAAACAAATCAATTTTTATCCGAACGCACTTAAAACCAATAAAACGTTTATCAGCCAAACCGAAAACAAAATACAGAAATTAGTACTAAAATCAATCTATTCTGGAAGGAGAAATGTTAAAATTAAGTGTGATAATTATAAGAACCGTTGGTAACGCAGCTACTGAGCCTAGTATCCAATAAATACGAAAAAGTTATAATGAACCCATATTTGAGCGAGCGCGATTAAAATTAGTGGTATAATCTAATCGGTAACGAACCTTTGGGAACGCAGCTACTGAGCCTAGTATCCAATAAATACGAAAAAGTTATAATAAACCCATATTTGAGCGAGCGCGATTAAAATTAATGGCATAATCGGTAACGAACCTTTGGGAACGCAGCTACTGAGCCTTGTATCCAATAAATATGAAAAAGTTATAATAAACCCATATTTGAGCGAGCGCGATTACAATTAATAGCATAATCGGTAACGAACCTTTGGGAACGCAGCTACTTAGTCTTGTATCCAATAAATATGAAAAAGTTACAATAAACCCATATTTGAGCGAGCGCGATTACAATTAATAGCATAATCGGTAACGAACCTTTGGGAACGCAGCTACTTAGTCTTGTATCCAATAAATACGAAAAAGTTACAATAAACCCATATTTGAGCGAGAGCGATTACAATTAATAGCATAATCGGTAACGAACTTTTGGGAACGCAGCTACTGAGCCTTGTATCCAATAAATATGAAAAAGTTATAATAAACCCATATTTGAGCGAGCGCGATTACAATTAATAGCATAATCGGTAACGAACCTTTGGGAACGCAGCTACTTAGTCTTGTATCCAATAAATATGAAAAAGTTACAATAAACCCATATTTGAGCGAGCGCGATTACAATTAATAGCATAATCGGTAACGAACCTTTGGGAACGCAGCTACTTAGTCTTGTATCCAATAAATACGAAAAAGTTACAATAAACCCATATTTGAGCGAGAGCGATTACAATTAATAGCATAATCGGTAACGAACTTTTGGGAACGCAGCTACTGAGCCTAGTATCCAATAAATACGAAAAAGTTATAATAAACCCATATTTGAGCGAGCGCGATTAAAATTAACGGTATAATCGGTAACGAACCTTTGGGAACGCAGCTACTGAGCCTTGTATCCAATAAATACGAAAAAGTTACAATAAACCCATATTTGAGTGAGCGCGATTAAAATTAATGGCATAATCGGTAACGAACCTTTGGGAACGCAGCTACCGAGCCTAGTATCCAATAAATACGAAAAAGTTAAAATGAAATACCAAGTGTAAAAAAACATAATAATAGGCCCCGATATCGATTTTATCTGAAGAGTTTACAATAATCTATAAACCCAGCATCTTAATAATAATAAATTACCCTTATCAATTTTTTAACGAAAAGTTTAAAATAATCGACAATATGAAAAAAAAGATGGCTTAAAGAAATTATTTATATAAATTAACTTAATAGATGTATGTAATATACTCTATTCTGGCCACCTCATATAAAAAAGTAATTAAGTACTTAAAAGTACGAAAATTTTGATTACAGAGGAAAATAGAAAGTAATCAGGAGGAAAGCTGAGTAGATTTTGTAATCATCAGCGAGCATCATTTGATTACAGTAATCAGTACTCAATTTTTTTGAGTATTTGCCCATCACTACTGGTAAGTGAAAGTCGTGTGTTGCCCGCACCTGATTTTTTTTAAGTGTGATGAAACAAGTAATATAGCAGTATGCGGCCACTGGATTTTTTCCCCCTTTTTATATTAACGGATTTCTACTTAAAAGAACTGTGGAAAGTATCAGAATCTATTCTTTCGAAATGTTAAATATTACAAATGACTTCTAAAGGTTAGCTCGGCTTTGAGGTGTTCACAAGTGACTGAGACTGATCTCAGTTTTCACGGTTTTAATTTTTTTTAAAGACGATTTCAAATGCCCTAGCTTAGCGATCTTCGGATGGATTCAAAACCAGTCTAGGCGAACAGATAATAATATTTAAGAGCGGCAGGATTCTTTGATGTCCTTGTCAAGGATTAATAAGGAATAAAACTTTCTTGTAATTTATCTTTCTTTTATCAAACCATACATTACGTCCACATTATGTAGTAATATTATGCAATATGGGCAATTTTCTGAATACTTTCAATAAACTTATATATATATATATATATATATATATATATATATATATATATATATATATATATATGATTTAGATTAAATAATGTAACTACATTAAATTGTTAATCAGTAATAAGTTTATTCACTATTCCTAACATTCTGTTACATTTTACAACTTTTTGTATCAGATAATATTTTTTCTAATATCTTTGTCTTTCCAACGGCATATTATACGTCTATATTACTGTTCTTATTATATCAAATCATATCATATTATTAAAAAAACTAAAAATTACATTAAAAAATAGTTTTACTCTTTTATCCTTTCGTTGGTCATCAAATCAAAATTGGAAAAAGTAACCTTCTTAAATGTAATATATATATATATATATATATATATATATATATATATATATATATATATATATATATAAATGTAATATATATATATATATATATATATATATATATATTACATTTAAGAAGGTTACTTTTTCCAATTTTTTTCAATTATTAATTTTTTCCACAGACAAAAGCCGTTTGAAACTGGCATTTCATATTCCGGATATATTTATAATATATCGGGAAGCCCGAGGCTGAGTGGTTAGCGCGCTAGTCTCTCACGCCAAAGGTTGTGAGTTCGAATTCCTATCGGAGGGACTTTTTTTGGCATTTAATTAAATGGTGATTCACTTACAGTCTCTCTCCCGGGTATGTGAGACCCGTCAGCCAACTGGTGGCCTCTCACAAAAATATGCGTAGGGAGTGATGAACCTACCCTATAAAATACACTCAGGAAACGTGAGTGTATTCTCACAGCAGACTATACCGCGAGGCCAAGGGCCTACACGGTCTGTCGTGTACTGGAAAGAAAAATTATAATATATCGTTGGAATTCCCATTTTAGATGAATAGTATGAACGAACAAGGAGTGTGTCCAACAACAACCATGAACCTAAGTAATTAATAATTTATACTTTAAAATTATTATACATTCACTCACTTTATTTATTAATATAATTAATTTATGAAATATAGAGGAAGAAAATTATTGCAGTCCTAAAAATATTCTAATTCCAGTATACCCCTTAAGCCCAAATGACTAAGTTTTGACTAAAAGGTCTGTATGTGTTTGTGGTAAGTCTTAGTGAACTGAAATAGGTTGAAGAAGAAATCTTAGAACAATATCTGGGACTTCACTTACACAAAAGACTGACATGTAAATACCACATTGTACTTAAGAGAAAACAAATGAAATCCTTGAAAACCATTACTATATACAAAGTACTTTTCAAACCCTTATGAATATACGGGATAGAGCTACGGGACTCTGAAAAAAATCTCTGAAATCCAAAGATCTCAGTCTTTTCAATCCAAAGTTTCACTAAAAATCGTAGATGCACCATTTTATGTGACAAACGGATTACTTCACAATGACTTGGACACACAGCTTTAGACACTGCCGCATAATATTATAAAAAATTTCTCTACAGACTGACTTACAAGATGAACCCATCGACCCCATACACTTACCATATATCTACCACCAATCAGTACAACCCACACCGACAACTTTTGTGACGGTGGCCTAGAGATTCGCTGATTTAACTTAGCTTAGGATGACAAGAAGAGAACATATTTGCTTTTTGCATATATATATATATATATATATATATATATATATATATATATATATATATATACACAGTCTGGCCAGAGACGGCATTGAGGTAACATCTATCGCTCCCACAGTTATCGTTTATCACGTAATTATTACTATTATTTCCTACTTTTTTTTTTAAATACAATTCTACGTGTCGTTAAAAGAACTTAGTGTCACTTAACGTCACTTAAACGCACAAGAAATAGTACGGGAAAACGTTAAATTTGAAACTCACTGGACACCGTTAGTAGAGCGCAGTTAATCCATTAACTTCCAAAGGATTTTCAAGTCTGATAACAATTTACCGTGCGTAAACATCGCTACTGTTTGTAAACATTATATATATATCTAAATATATACATATATAGATATATATTTTTATTTTATTTTTTCTTCTCTCATAGCAAAATGGTTCAGTGCACTATCTGTGAGTGTGTGATTACAAGGGACGATAAAGGTAGTTTGGGTTGTAGCAAATGCCGCGTAATTTATCACGGTAAGTGCTGACAACCTAAGTGATAAGGAAATAGAACAAATTAAATCTCAAAAGAAAACCTGGTTCTGTAAAAAATGCGACCCGCCCAGGAGTCCAACTAAGATCGCCGAACCGTCGGCAGCGGATATTCTCGCTGCAGTGAATCTATTAAGAACTGAAGTTAACGATGAAATCAAATGTATTAAATCGTCTCTTGAAAAATATGGTGGGATGAGTTTTGAGCTGAATGACCGTCTCACGAAAATAGAGAAGCATCTTGAGGGTCAGGCTAAACATTTAGAAGAGGTCACAAGCGAAAATAAAATCCTCAAATCACGAATGAGCGAATTAGAGGTCCGCCTTAATAAGGCCGAACAGGGATTACTCTGCAGGTCGGTCGAAATTCGTGGGATCCCAGTGCGCCCCGGGGAAACACCAGCGGCCCTAGTGACCAGTGTAGCCGCGCGTCTGGGGATTAAAATCTGTCCTGAGGATCTTGACGTTGTGGAGCGGCGCAGACCGAAGAAAGACGACCACCGGCCTCCTTCTGTCATCGCTCGGTTTGTAAGACAATCGATGCGTGACGAGCTAATAAGAAACAGAAAAGTTAAGAGAGACTTCTCGACGCGGGATATTGGGTGGCAAGAGAACGATACCTACCGGATTTATCTTAGCGAGGAAATGTCTCCTATGAATAAGCACCTTTATTGGCTCGCTAGACAAAAGAGATTGGAAAAAAAAATTAAATATGTATGGTTCGCCGCCGGCAGGGTGCGCTGCAGGAAGGAAGATGGACATCCTGTTATCTTTATTGATAAATCTCAAGATCTAGACGTCTTCGGATGACTCATAAACACCAGTCTACTTACGGTCTACATACTGGAAAAGGTCTCGGCTTCTAATAATCTTCTTTACGTCCTCTGGAATCTCAACTCAACTACTTTGTTTCTTATAAGTTTACTTCGTTTTTTTTTTTTTTACTTTGATAGATTTAATATTTTATGTTTTTTTTCGTTTAAATCGTTTCTCTCAAAAGTTATTTTGTATTTTTTCATTTACATTAATCAATTTATATCCAGTTTTAATTTATCATCTTGTGGCTCTAGCGTCTTCCCTTCACACTCTGTTTATTTCCCCACTTCCTTTCCTGTATGTCTAATGTCCTAATCAGCTGTCACGTTAACGCCCAGTCCTTACCTGCCCACTTTGATGAATTCTTCCAATATTTTACGAATAACTTCTACCACATCATCGCTGTCTCTGAAACCTGGTTAAAACCATACATCCCTTCCCACTCTGTGTCTCTTCCCGATTATTCCCTAATTCGCCATGACCGGATTGGCCGGACTGGTGGAGGTGTGGGACTTTATGTCCACAACAGCCTTAAATCCCATGTATTGGAATTCTCTTCCCCTTCCGAATTTCCTCATATTGAATTCCTTTTCATTGAAATTTCCTACAAAGCCAATACTCTCCTTTATGCTGTGGTGTATCGTCCTCCTCTTGTACCTTTCGATCCGTCCTTTGAATCCTTCCTTTATAACTATATCCCCTTGTACAATAATATTATAATATGTGGTGATTTCAACACCAACTTCCTTTCTGATTCCAATGATAGACAATACCTGGATAACCTATTTTTCTCTCTTCACCTGTTCATCGTTCCATATGATCCAACTCATCACACTCATTATTCCGACACCTGGCTTGACCTACATATCATTGATTCTGCACAAAACCTTCTTTCCTCTTCTCAATTGCCTGTTCCGTTCCTTTCATCTCATGATCTTATCCAAATCTCATACAATTTCCAAACTTCAGCGTTCCTTCCCAAAACAGCAACTTTCCGAAACCTAAATGACCTCACCCGAGAAAATATTTTACCCGATATTGAGTCCTTGGATTGGAATAAAATCTATGTCTGCTCGTCAATCGATTCAATGGTTGATATTCTCACCTCCAATCTCCTCAGTATCCTCGACAAACATGCCCCACTCAAAACCTGTACCTTCCGCCACCGTCCTGCTCCTTGGATGAGTCCAGAAATAAAAGACTTACAAAAGAGACGTGAGGCAGCCCGTAGACGCTTTAGGCGTACTAGACTGACAGACGACTATCAAGCGTTCAGGGCACTCCGCAATCTGACTCAGGCAACTATCAGACAAGCAAAATCTAACTACTTTTATACAACCCTCTCCTTTGCACCAGATTCCAAATCAAAATGGACACTCCTTCGCCAACTGTCTTTCGGCAAATCCTCTTCCTCGCCAGTTTTTCAAGTCTCACCCGATGAATTAAATTCTTACTTTTCTTCTTCCTCCTCTGATAATTCTTCACCACCTTCTTCCGAATTTTCCTCAATTCCATCATTTAATCCCGATAATTTTTATTTTTCTGATATTTCACCAACCGATCTTATTTCCTCAATTATGAAATCTCATACCAACTCCACAGGAATAGATGGAATACCTGTTAAATTACTAAAATTATGCCTTCCCGACATCCTACCAGTTCTTCTCTTTATTTATAATTTTTCACTCCAAAATTCCACATTTCCTACCAATTGGAAAAAAGCAATAGTCCACCCTATCAATAAAATCCCTAACCCCACATCCCCTAGAGACTATCGCCCAATTTCCATCCTCTCTAACCTTTCCAAACCATTGGAAAAAATAGTTCAGTCCCAATTGTCTAACTTCCTCGAAACATCCAAACTTCTCGATCCTCTCCAATCTGGTTTTCGACCTGGCTTTTCCACACAATCCGCTCTCCTCAAAATCACCAGCGACATACATACCGCCATGGACGAAAAGAAACTGACAGCACTAATACTTCTAGACTTTTCTAAAGCCTTCGACTCCCTTGATCACCCTATCCTTTTTTCCAAATTACAGTCTTTATCTTTTTCCAACAGCACTATTCGCTGGTTTCGATCATTTCTCTCAAATAGGACTCAAGCTGTCACTACTCCTAACAATCCCCTGTCTTCCTTTCTTGCCCTTTCGGCAGGTGTGGCCCAGGGCTCAAGCATATCTCCTCTCCTTTTTAATATCTATATCAATGATCTTCCCAATTCCATCCATCACTGCTCCCACCATCTATACGCTGATGACTTTCAGATCTACCTATCCTTCTCTCCTTCCGAGTCAGTAGTAGCATTTGCCAAAATTCAGGAAGACTTGGATAGAATCTGTGCCTGGGCAACCCTCAATAAACTAAGGTTGAATGCTATGAAAACTCAAGCCATTGTTATAGGTTCCAGTTCCCTCCTTAGATCCAACAATAAATTTCCGAAACTAACCCTAAATCATTATCCAATCACCTACAGCTCCTCAATCAAAAACCTGGGTATTACCATTGACCAAACCCTTTCATGGAAACCCCATATTGCCCAAATTTCACGCAGAACAATAAGTACCCTCAAATACTTTCATCGTTCCCGTCATCTTCTTCCACTATCCATCCGTAACCTCCTTATTTCCTCACTTGTTTTCCCCCACTTTGACTATTGCTGCTTAGTATATGGTGGCCTCCCGAAAGTGCTTGAGGACAGGCTAAAACGAATTATGAACATATTTTTAAGATTTGTCCTCAACACTCCGAAGCGGTCTCATGTAACCCATTTATACAGCGAGTTAAAGTGGCTCCTCCCTCCAATTCGTAGACAATATTTCCTAGGATCATTCCTTTACCAAACCATTAACACCAAGCTCCCTCCTTATATCCACAGTCTTCTACAATTTAAATCGTCAATCCACTCCCTCGAAACAAGGTCCCGCCATTCTGACCTTTACATTCCTACCCATAGAACAACAACTTTTGATCATTCCTTTCTTGTCCGCTCTGCAAATCTCTGGAATTCCCTACCTACTCATATCCGCCATGCCATCTCTATCATCATTCAAGTCCCAACTGTTCCAATACCTCCTGTATTCCCAAACAGACGCTCAACAGCAATGAGGTTTTATATAAAAAATCAGATTTTGAATGTAAAAAGGAAATATTATTTATTGATCATACCTTATTTAATTTATTAATCTTTTTAAATTTAGTTTGTTCAGCAAAAGTATGCATCTGAAGAAGTTTATTTATTTTACTCTTTTGTTTTATTGTATAGATATATTCCTTTTTTTTTTTTCTTTTTTTTTTAATTTTATTACTTCTTAGACCATTGTAAATAAGAATTAATCATGATCATTTGGTCTTTTGGCCAGACGTACTGTATACTTTAATTGTACATATTTGTTGTTCTTAAGGGACTATGTCCCAGAATAAAGATTATTTTCTATTTCTATTTCTATTTCTATATATATATATATATATATATATATATATATATATATATATATATATATATATATATATATATATATATATATGTATGTTTCAGACCACCTATGGTTTGAATCAATTAATCTTTTTCAACTTTTTGAAACTACGATATGCAATTCAACGGATAATTCATTCTTTCTAACCCTTCTTTAATATAAAAAACAAAACAATAATGCCTGTGCATTGAACTTCTTACAACTTTGGAAGTCGAGAAATCAATAAATCCAATTACGAAAAATTTATCTTCTCCATTCCCCTTAGGCGATTACTAGACTGTAAATAAAGCTTTAGACTTTAAAAATCACATTGTTTTTTTCTTATTTATTACTTTCTCTTACCTATGTATAATATTATTCTGATTAAAACAGTCTGACAGGGCTTACATGCCGATATTTTAAATTTTCTTCCTCTAATGTACCTTTAACTTTGTATATTCTATAAAAATAATCATATCATCAAATTAACATTGATAAAAAACGGCTAAATATAAAAGTTGAACGAATTCGATATTCAACTAAAGGAGGAAAGAGCAAAACTGTTTTTTTATGTAATTTTTTATTTAAAAACAGTAATATATATGTATAATATACCTTAGTTGGATAAGTAAAGATTTTAGGAAAAATATTATCTTATATAAAAAATTGTATACGTTAACAGAGATGAAAATCCGATAAAATTAACTGATTGTAGATTATAATATAATAGACTAGCTATTGCTCGCGACTTCGTCTGCGTCAATTTCTGTTATTATGATCGCTATTAAGAAGTTTTTAAAAGAATATATTTTAAAGTACTTCTGCGTAAATGATATTTTTGGTTTTATTTTCTTGTCTCAGAAGAACATACTGATTTTTTCCGCAACCCGATTTTGACGTAAATCGATTTCTACGTGTTTAAATGTTGGCCCCTGTGATTTATTAATTGTTACGACAAAACATAATTTAACGGGAAATTGAATGATTTTAAAATTAAAATGTAAATCATTTGGAATTATTGGGATGCGGGTTTAATTTCATCCGTTTTTTTCCACTGATTCTTCGCTCCTATTGGTGGCAGCATGATGTTATATAGCCTATAACCTTCCTCGATAAATGGACTATCCAACGCAAAAATAATTTTTCAATTCGAACCAATAGCTTCTGAGATTAGCGCGTTCAAACAAACAAACTCTTCAGCTTTATAATATCAGTATAGATTATTTAATAAAACACATTTTTCTATTGAAACTCAAAATAATTAATCCTGTAACTATTTATTTGTACCATTAAATATATTTAAAAATTCTTAAATTGATTTTAACAACGGAGGTAAGTGAAAGTCGTGTGTTGCCCGCACCAGATTTGTTTTTTCACGCTACAAGTCCTAGTAATAACTATATTTATTCAAATTATTTCTTGTTACTTAGGAAAGTCACAAACCTTTCCCCAACGTTTAAATGCTTACAAATAAATAAATTAAAATTACATACCTCATACAATAATTAATATCAACTCTAATTTCTCCATCACCCTCCCCCCCCCCCTATGACGGTACTCTATGGTATAAGAGTTTTTTTCGAAACATTAATTCCTCTTTACTTCAAATTCCCTTTGAAAAAGCCCAGTCCACTGAATTGCAAATTGCCTGATTTAAAGGCAAATGGATAAGCGAATAATTTAGATGTTGATGGTGGATTATGATAGCGAAATGTAGATGGGAGGATAAGCGTATACCTTGTGTTGTCAATTCAGGCACCTGGAAAATATGGCCAAAACCTCTTTGCGCCGATATCCAACCTTCCTTTTTCTATCCAGACATTTTTTCTGATATTTTCAGAACTCCATATTTATATTATAAACCTTGTCAGCATTATTTTAAATCCTTACTTATGCCTTTCATTTTAAACCAGATTAAAATAGGGAAAAAAATAATCCGATAACAGTTCCCTGTGAAAAAAAAAATTAAATCGGATTAAGGTGTTTAGCATAATCGAGGCAAATATCACCAACTGACTTTTCTTAATAAAATCCTGGAGTAGTTTATTTTTAATAGCGTAGTATAAAAAAAAATCTGTAGTATAAAAAAGATCACAAAACATTCGAATACCTTAAAATTAATCTAAGTTTCCAAGTATTAAACAATTATAAATTTCCTTCTGGTAATATAACAATAGACAAAATCATTTAAGTTTATACGTTCTTTTTGACAATGTGCAGTAGTGCCGTTGATTTTTCATGTTAGATAATTTTATTCAAAATTTTACATTATTCATTAATAACACAACCCTTATTACCGAGGTCATATTACTTATAAGATATTTTGAACCTCGTAAGATATTAATATTTCCTTCTAATAATAGTTATTAATATAGATAGATAATGAATTTATTTGTCAAAGAAATATTCTTGTACAAATACACAACCAATGATAAATAAACTTCATACAATTCTTTAATAGTCTGGCACATCTAATGAAATATTAATTATATAATCAAAGAAATAACAAATTATAATAAATGATATTAATAAAACAAATAATTGTGACTATAACAAAAAGTGAACAAAATAATATGATAATAAAAATATAATAAAGATGACCTACATCTTTTCTAATTTACAAATAATTTTATATACATTGAGATATATAATAATATATTTGTTTAATTAATCAACATCATCAATATCGAGAATGGTCTCTATGTTTCGTTGGTCACTAGCACTTGTTATATACTGTCTCAGATATTTCTTTCTATATTTATTAAATTGTACAGTGGAGAAGTGTATGATACAAACTGTTGGATATAAATTGGTCACAGTAATTGCAGAGTTGATTTTCTGTAAGTAATAATGTTTTAGTTTCCAAATAAAGCTTAATTTTCTCATCGCTGTTGATTCTTAACCGACTGACATATCTTACTTTTTTGATGCTGACCCTGCAAGGCAAGTAGCTTTCTGGAGTATTAATATTAAAATTTGATTTAATTGTGATACAATATGTGTCAATTAAGTCTCTAGAATTGATGTTTCAATTATTGGGGTTCAGAGCACGGCTAATGTCCAGCAATAGGGTGTGATTTATCATTTTACTTTCACTTACCTATATATGAAATATATAGTAAGGGAAAGTATTGCGATCATGAAAATTTTCTTATTCCAGTTTTCAACGGAAATACAGCTTTAGAGTCCCATGAGTCCAAATAACCATTTCCCGCAAAATGGTCTGTGTGTCTGTCTGTCCGTGTGTCTGTGTATGGTAACTCTAGAGCAAAAACGAAAAGTCGTACGGAATTGAAATTTCATTTTTAAGACTACTATACGACTGAGATGTTACAGCAACTTTTTCACTAAAATCGGCTTGCGGGAAGTACTAATTTATCCTATGCATTTAGCACTTTTTTACGATTTCCTCAAAAACAGCTCTAACGATTTTGATTAAACTCGCGATATTGATGTAAAATTTAATGGGCTTTAATATCATGTAGGTGTCATTCGGATTGAAATTGTCTGATGGGGCTTAAATGCAGATATTGTTTAAAATTTTCTTCCTCTAAAGTACCTTTAATTTTGTAGATTCTATAAAAATAATTATATTAACTTGTTACCATTGATAATTAACAGATAAATATGCACGTTGAACGAATTTGATAAACAACTAAAGGAGAAGAGGGAACAAATATTTTTTCATGCATGTTTTGTGTTTTTGAACGCATTAATAGTAATATAGATGTATAATATACCGTTGGATAGCTTAAAAAAAAAAGTATTATCTGGTTCACGAAATTGTAATGGGTAGTGGAGAGTGATGAAAAGCCAATAAAACTAACTGTTTTTTGGGTTTCCGAAAAGGAAAATTCATGTTGACGGTGCTGCATTCTGGCGTCTTGTCAATGAAGCACAGCGCGCCAATTTTGTTTTTTTAAATAAAAACAGTAATATAGGCGTATAATAGGGGTACTCACTACGTTTGCTATAGCATGCTATATGTGTTATTTTGCTAAACCCGTCGAGTTTCTACAGTTATTTCCTGTATAAAATTGATGGGTTTAGCACAATAGCACAAATTGCATGCTATAGCAAACGTAGTGAGTACCCCTAATATACCGTTTGAAAGAGAAAGACTTTAGAAAATGTATTGTAAAATTGAATAAAGACTGATATAAAGCGGATAAAACTGATTATTTTAGATAATAATATAATAGAGTTTTTTGATGAAACACATGTTTCTATATTAATTTAAGTTCATTAATTCTTTAATGGTTTCACTCATTTTTATCTCTAACCGTATTTGGGAATTCTTTAATCGATTTTAAAAACGGAGGTAAGTGAAAGTCGTGTGTTGCCCGCACCAGATTTTTTTCTATTACGACATACATTTGTATTTTAATTTCTATCGGAGACAAGCACATAAAATCTCGTGTACAATCCAAATAGTTCAGAGTTATTAATATTGTTAGATAATAATTATTTCATGAAAAAAGATCTTTGACTTTAAAATAAATGGGATTCCTATGGAAAATAAATTAAACCTTAAATTTTTATACTTAGTAATAACCCAAAAAATATAAATAATCTCGTCAAAACAGTACTTTTTATAAGGTTTCTTAAAAACTGTGTTCCACACTTACAAAAAAAAAAAGAATCTTAATCTGATAAGTACTGTTCCACTACCGTATATATATATATTGACGGAGGATGCAACCCCACCCCCCCCCTAATCCGTCACTTCTTACCCCCTTAAAAAACGAAGGAGGCCCTGATATCGATTGGAGGACTTGTCATGTCGGTGCCTCCCCCGCAGTGAGTCATCTTTCAGGGGGAGGGGGGTCGAGGGGGAGGAAGTGACATCAGATATGCATCAGTGACGTCATTAGCCTCCCCCCGCGAGTACACTTCGTTAGGGGAAGCTTGGCTTTGATGAAGTCGTCGGGAAGTCCCTCGTATATCACGAATCAGGCTGGGGCAGGTGTCCCTAAAACCAGCGACTTTTAGATCCAATGAAGCAATAAATACAGAATTTTTTGACACTTTAACTTACCTATATCCATATTTATAAAATAAGTTAAATATTATCTCACTTTTCTTAACCCCTCACCGTCTGGACGGGCAATAGGGAAATTCGATCTAAAGTGTTAAAAAAAAAATATTTTTCGAATAAAAAAAAACAAAATGAGAATTCATTTTAAATATAATCAAATTTCTGGCCACATACAAGGAAAGACGTTTTTTATTAACGCTAACTGGATGATGTGGTACATTTATTCAAATATACAAAATTAATGATACATAAGAAGAATAAAATTTAAAATATCAGTAAATAAAATAAAATATGTCAGACATATTAACACAGAATGAAACCTACATCGTAT
The DNA here is from genome assembly GCA_023052935.1 of Piezodorus guildinii. Taxonomy (NCBI): domain Eukaryota; kingdom Metazoa; phylum Arthropoda; class Insecta; order Hemiptera; family Pentatomidae; genus Piezodorus; species Piezodorus guildinii. The sequence goes on from CM041294.1 coordinate 93,980,922, forward strand.
TTAAGTCCATACAATTTTACATCAATACAGCGATTATAATCAAAAATCGTTAGAGCCGCGTTAAGAATTAATGAATTTTTATATTTCAACATTTGTAGTTTTATTCGTTATTTTTTGTGATACAATATGTGCAAGCGCGACAGTCAATTGTTTTAGGCATTTTCGAGCAGCGATATAAGAGTCATTCAAATCAGTGCATCTGTTCCAAATCGTGCAAATCACACGCCATCGTAGAAAATAGTCGCAGAATCGTCGCAAGGAATGAATGAAAGAACATGGCTGACGGAAGAGTGAAGGAAGTCATTACCAAGAGACGGGATTTCCACCTTGAACATATACACTCACTCAAAACAATGTCCATACACTTTCAATATTAATCTATTTGTTGTACTATGACCGTCTTTCCAGTGTTTTTTGTATAAATCTTATCTGGATAATCAATTCTTAGTTCAGTATTAACTTTACTTGGGCCTGGGAAACTGATTTCATTTCAATATGTGCGTTTCTCATGATTTGAGAGAGCTCGTGGGACTTATCTATCGGAAAAATTGCATATTTGTTGAATAAGTCACATGCTACTGTACAGTATGGACTACAGAAACATAAAGAGTTAAAATATTTGGAGGATAGAACACGTGCTGAAAGACAAGAGAATGGAGAATCGCCATATGCGAGCCATCCTTGCTGAAGTCCATGCAGAACCTCACGCTACCGACACCTCAATGGACAATAAATCATAATAAATAGGGTCTATGGGATTCTGGTCCACCCATAAACAATCAAAAATATTCTAAGAAAGGAAGGATACAGTGGTCGAGTCGCAAGAAGAAAGCCCTTCTTCAGTAAGTTAAACCATAAGAAGCGGCTGTATTTTGCTGGATGATTTGTATATTAACACAAAAATTTCAGGGAACGGGTCATATTCTCATAGGAATCCAAATTTAATATTTTTGGGGCCCAATGGAAGGTCAAAAGTGTGGATGAAACTAACCTCAGCTTTAAAACTAAGATATATTTATGGGTGTATGGAAATTTTTTTTGGTTAATTGTACAACCAGTATTTTGTTATCTCTTTAATTAATATAAGTTTTGTTTATGTTCTCTCTATTATTAATTTATTTATCCTCAACAAGGTAACACTATTCAGCGACTCGTAAAAACAACCGGATTGAGGCTGCGAAGTGCGCAAGTCGCCCCTCTTTCCAACCAGCCGTTTTAGAGAAAATCATAAAATGGTGCAAAATGCATGCTATAAAGTGGCTTTTCTAGTTCACCGATTTTGATGAAAAAGTTGCTGTAACATCTCCGTATAGTTGTCTCAAATATGAAATCATTCAGTTTCATAGAACTTTTAGTTTTTGCGCTGGACTTACCACACACAGGATTTGCAGGGTTTGGTCATTTGGACTCAGGGGATCCTAAAACTTGTATTTCCGTTGAAAACTGGAATTTTAAAAATGTTACGATCGCAATACTTTTCCTTACTATATATTTCATATAAGTCCTTGGGGCGGGGTAGCTGAGCGGGTTATCCTAGCAACACAGAGGAACAAATAATTTGAAACCAAAAATTACGAGTTCGAGACTCGGTGCAAGAGGTGCTCTTATTTCAGCATATATTCCCCACCCTCACCCCCTGGCCCGAGAAACCCCGTAGTCTTCAAAGGCGAGGTAGGGATGAGCAAAAAAAAAATAGGTATAGTAAAATATAGGTAAGTCAAAGTAATAGTTATCGAGTTGTATAACAGCATAACCTATTGCTGCTATGTGACTCCTAACCTCTAACCCTCCACCCTCCTAGCAAATCGCTTCCAATATAAACTTCTTCACCTTCACCTTTACCTTTACGACCGCCACAGCTAGAACCCAGAGCCAACATATCGACCAACAGTAGCCACGATCAGTATTCAGCCTCCGTTCCAACATAGCCTGCCGTACCCAGATCGAATCGATTTTACTCAGCCACTGTCAAGGCCCAGCTTCCTCTATCTCTTGCGGTGTCCGATTTTCCTCACTCGATCCCATTCGCGTCGGAATGTCTCGTAAGAAGTCCTCAACTATAAGAAGTAGGAAGAAGAAGAAAAATATATGTTTTAGGTGATATTTGTGGATATATTTTTTAACCAGAAATGTATGCGTACGCATACATTCACAGACCATTGAGGTTTATTAATTTATTGAACATAGGGATAAGAAATCATTTAATTAATGCCATCAAAAGCTTGTATAATGGTGCTAGAGTGAGAATAAAAATGAGAAATAGGCTAGCAAACCACTTCCCGTAACTGAAGGGCTCAAAGAAGAGTGTTCACTATCTCCACTACTGTTCAATATCTATGTTGAAGAGTTTCTGAAGATATGGAAGAAGAAATGCATGGATATGGGAATAATGATAGACAATAAATGCCTTTATACCCCGCAATTTGCTGACGACCAGGTGATAATAGCGAACGACAATGAAGATACCAACTACATGCTAAGAAAGCTCCTGGATGAGTATATGGCATGGGACCTGGAAGTAAGTAAATCAAAAAACAAGCATATGACAGGTGAGTCCAAACCAAAAAAAGACTTTGAGTTTGATATATTGATAGATAGAACTCAATATTTATATTATTTATGATTGTGATATTCATATTAATTTCAATTGATATTGGAGAATCATTATCGTTGCTTTATTCTCCATTTCGACCCGAATGCGTGGCATTTTTAAGCATATAAATATCATTCGTAGTTAGTTTTTTATAAACGTTCTTCCAAATCGTTGCATATTTGTCAAATTCGGCCGGTTATCTTCGTATAGGCACTCGTTTTTCGTCCGGCACTGAAAGGGTTAAAAGTCGTAATTTTGAAACGAAACATCTGATACCGTCGAGGTGTTAAGGATATTGTAGGGCAGCCTATCATGCTAATTTGGGGGTGGGAGAGAGAGGAGGGAATGGTTTAGTAGTTTTAAAGAGAAGCTCCGTATGGCGTAACGACTGATTTTTAAGTTCCAATATTTAGATTCTACCTACTTAGTCCTGCAAGCTTTTGAGGGACACAGGACTCTACGTTCTTACGGAGAGCGATATTCCTCAGCTGGTAACCAAACAAAACAACCTTACTGCAAAGCCTTTGTGTACAGGAGGAAAGATCGTGTTGGTCCAAGCCACTTCACCTTGGTTCGGAGAGAAGAATGAAGAAGGCCGCCAAACAACCGAAGACGCTACTTATTCCGAAGAACCAACTATGTTCATAGCCATTTATAAAATTAGTTTCATAGCAGCTATGGGTTGTATCTTGGTACTTCCTACTGCTGCAAGAACCCGTATTACCTTCAAGGGTTTTAATAAATAGTACCTAGTCCTATCCATAAAGATTGTTACTAGGGAATATTTACAGATTTCAACAGAATAATCATCTTTTTCAAAAACTAAATTGAGGATGTATAGTCGACTGTAGAAATTATCGTAGGTAGAAGCAATCGGGAGTCAGTCTTTTTTAATATTTTAATTTTGCCGACGTTTCGGTACAAACTTGTGAGCCATCATCAGAGCATTACTGAGCCATGTCAAGCATAAACTTCTTTGAATTTTTTAAAAAACTGTATTAGAAAATAAAATGTACATCTATAGCAAACAAAAAATAAATTACTCAGAATGTCTCCCTTTAACCTCCACACAGGCATTTAATCTCCGTGGCCAGTCATCAATAGCAGCACGCAGCACTTCTTGGGGAAAGCGCTCAACTGCTAGGGCCAGAGACTGTTTGAGGCTTTTTAAGTTGGGGTGTGCTCTGTGGTATGCCATTCTCTCCAGTTCGGACCAAAGCCGGTAATTAGTAGTTGAGATCAGGGTTTCCTGAGAGGCAATCCAAGCCAGAAATAAACGCTGGAATGTTGTTTTGCAGCCACTGCTGAGTTGAGTTTGTCTTGCGGGCTGGAGTAATCCTGCTGGAAAACCAAATGACATACAGCAAACAGAGTATCATTTAGGTTGCCAACAGGTTCCAAAATATTGTCCTACGAGTTTTGAGCGTTATTCACACAAATGAAGCTTTGTAATGACATCAAAGCTAACTCCTCACCAAACCATCACTGAGAAAATTTTTTCCACTCCTCTAATGACTTCCTGGGATTCTTTAGACCTGCCTGCGTACAAAACGATCAATTTGGCGATTAAATTTGTCTTGGGTTGTTAAAATTTTCTCATCGCTGAACAAAATATTTCGATGAAGACCATTGGTTTAACGACTAAGGAGCACTTTGCATCTATCCACTATAATTAGTTTTAGGGAAGTGGTAAGCCTTGGTCCTGTCATTCTTCGAAATGCACATATCCTAAGGTCACTTTCACTACGTGATCTGACAAAGATTCTCATTTACCGAGACATGACTTGTTTTTTTTTAAGGGGATTTTTTCCGATTCGAGTAGCCACTGCTCTCGCTGTACTTACTGGTCTCACAGCCGAGGTCTGTTACATAAAGATAGATCTCATTATATCCATTTATAATGCGGTACACAAACAAACGGCTAATACCCATGGGTTTCAAAGATTTGAAAATCTCTAACTTACATTTTTCAATCCTGTGTAAGGCGACCACAGGTATTCGGTTTTCTTTATCACCCCTCACAATGATAACTGGGTGAAAATATACAAACTAATTTGTAAAATTTAATAAAGTCGATGTAAAATTTAATTTAAAATTTAACTACATCATGTAGTTTTCATTATGATTGAAATAGTCTGAAAGGGATAAAATGGCGATATTTTAAATTTTCTTCCTCTAAAGTACCTTTAATTTTGTAGATTCTATAAAAATATAGAATCTTATATATTATCATATAGAATATATAGATCTTATAGAATCAATATATTATCTTGTTACCATTGACAAAAAAAAAACAGGTATATATGTAAGTTAGACAATTGGATATTCAACGAAAGAAAAAAACTGAAAAAATATTTTTTAATGCAATTTTTCGTTTTTGAACATAAGAACAGTAATATACTGTTGAAAAGCTAAAGATTTTAGGAAACATATTATCTTATACACAAGCTTGTAGAAAGGTAATAAGAGTGATGAAAAGCTGATAAAACTAACTGATTATTTTAGATAATAATATAATTGATTTTTTAATAAAACACATGTTTTTATAGTAATTCCATTTTATTAATTATTTAATGGTTTCACTCATTTTTATCCCTAACTGTATTTGAAAATTCTTTAATCGATTTTTAAAACGGATGTGAGTGAAAGCCGTGTGTTGTCCGCACCAGATTTTTTGTCTTATGTTATATTTCTTTACCTCTAATTCATATTCTATTCTATATATATTGTAAATATTTAAATGGTCTACACATAATGTTTTATTCATGATATTAATTACTGTTTTATTTAGTAGATTAGTAATAAATCCCTTTACAAGTAGTTGGTTTTGCTATTAGTTGCATGCATGCCAGTTCAAACTAACCCAGCTCTTCTTGCCTGAAACTGAGCTGGAAAAGCAGTTTAAGTTATTTCATGACAGAGTATGTATCATTTTTATTATCTTATGTATCTCAAATTTTGGATGAAGCTACCTATATCTGGCCTAACCATCCTGCGCCCTTTCAAGTAACTTTGAAGTGGAATACTCTGTTCATTATGTATATTTATTTACAAATCAATTTGGATGTGTATCTTCTTGAAAACAACAACTAACTAAAGACACTCTATTTTACACACAAACGATCGTATACTATAATCATCTTCAGAAAATGTTTCACTGTGTAGCCAAAACCAACGGCTTAAATTTAAAAACTTATATTCCAGTAAAGCTTTGTTATTAATTATTCCTTTTTCATGTCGAAAAGTGGTAGCATGTCGATGGGAAGTGGAATACATTACAAAAGTTATTCAAACAGACGGAATATAAACGCTTCGTTTAACGTTTTAGATTAATAATTCCTCTGGAATAAAACATTGGCTAAAACCGAAAAACCTTCTGGAACGGAAATGATTTGCGAACGGTCGTGCATGGCAGTAGCACTCCTCTCTGCGGTTGAGAATAATCTACTCCAGTTAGTTCTAGCCCCCAACATTCATCTCGTCTTTGAGAAGATTATTCAAATAACTTACTAACGAATTCATGGCCAAACTTAATTAATAACAATCTTGCATAACAACCACACAATTCCAATTTACTTCCAGCTCAAAATTCTGAAACATTATTACATTCAATGAAAACATTTACTTTCATTTATTAAAATAATGTTTGGTATGTTAATGGAGGTATATAAATAATCTGGTGCGACACATGACTTTCACCTACCCTCTTTGTTATAATCAATATTAGTAGGGAGTTGTTTATCCCTGTCTCCTTCCTTGCAGAGGAGTCTCAAATCGGCTATTTTCCAAATTTTGGGAAAGTATCCCCAATCTAGGCAGTCATTGTAAACACACAGTAACCTATCTTCAATATAGGGCATACTATTCTTTAGAACCGCCGAGTCAATATCATCAAGTCCTGGAGCCCGACCAGTTTTCTGCCTGTTTACGGCAATACGGAGGTTAGTTATCTCCATGGTGGGTACAAGTCAGTACCAGGTGGAATGATAATAGAAACTAAGAAGAACAGCTTAACCAAAAAAATGTGGGATATTCGAAAATTTCAGATATTGGTCCTATGTCCACCAAATGCATATGCTCATCCCACTGTGCGTTGGGGTGGGGTGAGCGCATTTTTGCTGATTTAAGTGTTCGGTAGATAGGTTCATCTTGTGAGTCAGTCTATCGTGGAAATTTCGATAATATTCTGTGCAGTATTCTAAACTGTGAGTAAGCCTAAGTCGTTGTGAAGTACTTCGTTTATCACAAAAACGGTGAATCTAAGATTTCCCTTAATATTTTGAATTGGAAAGACTGAATTATTTGGAGGTTGAAGGTTTTGGCAGAGCCCCATAGCTCTATCTCGTATGATCTTAAGGGATAGTAAATTGTAAATTTGTTGTACAAGAATAATTTTGGTCGTTTGTCAAGTAGCCTGGATAATAAAAACGTCTATTCTGCTGTGAATAAACTTTAAGTTGAAAAATCGTATTGTTTTAATAATATATATGAAATACTTTATAAAAAACAATACAATTGTTATGTACAATAATCTGTGATATGATTAAGCCCTATTCGTCGTTTTACATACATTTAACAACTTTGTACATAAGGAATATTTGATATAAAATATTTAGCTCTCCAACGGTATATTATACATCTATTTACTATTATTGAAACGAGTCATGAACTGTTTCTTAAGATTTGTCTTCGGTACCTCTAGACGGTCACATGTGTCCCACCTCTATGATGAGTCAAATTGGCTATTTCCCTCGATTCGAAGGCAATATTTCCTTGGTTCCTTTCTCTATCACGTCATCCGCTCACACCGCCCCTCTTACATCTATAGTCTCCTGCAATTTAAATACACAATCCATACTCAGGAAACCAGATCCCGTCCTTCCGACCTCTATACGCCTTCCCATAGAACCAAAAAATATGAATTTTCCTTCTTAGCCCGGTCCACTTTCTTATGGAATACCATCCCATCACACATCCGTCATGCTCCTTCCCAATCTTCTTTCAAATCTCTCCTTTTTAAACACCTTCTTGCTTCCCAATCAGATGCCAACTAATTTCAGTACAGCGATTAATATGATGTGAGAAATGTCTACACTTCATACCATAAATGATAGTAAAATTTATTTTCATTTCTATTTTCAATTATTTGACCGAGTCTGGCACCCGGGATTGCTTTACAAGCTCCGTCTATTTCTACCTCCTACCTATTTTCTTATTATCCAGTCCTACCTCGCTGATAGATCTTTCAAAATAAATCACAATAGTTCCTATTCCTCCATTTTTTCTCAATCTGCTGGTGTTCCTCAAGGCAGCATCCTGGGGCCCGTTCTTTATACAGTCTATACAGCTGATATCCCAACCCATCCAAACACTTTCCTTTCTACCTATGCTGATGACACGTGTGTGCTATCAGTAGATAATGATCCTGTTACAGCCTCCCACACTTTTCAATCCCACATCCGAGACCTTGAAGTATGGTGCCAGAAATGGAGGATTAAAATTAATTCTAACAAGTCCCATCAGATAACCTTTACCCTTCGTCGTAAACCAATGACATCCTGCCCTACAGCATCCTTTAATGACACTCCGCTAGCCCCTGTTGAACAGATTCGATACCTAGGACTCCACCTTGATAAACGCTTAACTTGGAATCCCCATACAAAACTGAAACGACAAGAAACTGCCCGACGTTTTTGACTACTTCAACACTTACTGGATAAACGCTCCAACCTTCCTCTTAATTATAAAAGACTTATTTATAGACCGATATGGACTTACGGAGTAGAGCTATGGGGCTCTACTAAACCATCGAACTCATCTCGTATCCAATCCTTACAATCCAAAATCCTTCGTAAAATCCTCAATGCTCCTAATTTCGTCACAAACAAACTCATCCATAAAGACCTTAATATTCCATATGTCGCTGACTTAGCCCGAACCAGGTACCGTACCTTCCATGACAAACTCCATTCCCACTACAATCCTTTAGTTTCAATCCTTGCTTCCTCGTCGATCCCTGATAATCCTCCGAGGCGTCTGAAAAGAAGATGGTCACGAGACCTTCTAGTTTAGAATATTTTTAGAGTGCTGCCACTGGGTAGTGGCTCTACATGTATTTCATGACCATTTTCTATGTAACCATCACATTTACTTGATGTATTTTTTTTAAAATACAGTTGTAGATATCAATAAATATGTTTAAAAAAAAAATTATTCTGATGTTTTTTTTTTTTGTTTTCTTTTTTTGGTTTGTTAGTTCTATATTACATTTAGATATTACTATATATTTTTTTAAAATTTATATTTTTCATTTCACTCTCTTTTAATCAATTAAAATAATTGTAAATAATTTTTGTAATCATTAATATTATTAGTTTTTTATGTGTTTTTTGGCCAGTTGTAATGATTATTTTTTTGTACATGTGCTTTATTCTCAAGGGATTTAGTCCCAAAATAAAGTTCTTTTTTCATTCATTCATTCATTCATTATTTTATTAAAAAATAAATAAAATAAAATCACAAAAACAAATATTTTCGCTAATTTCTCCTTTATTTTGTTATCAAATTTGCTTTGTATCAATGTTAACAAGATTTTTATAAAATCTAGAAAATTAAGGGTATGTTAGAAAAATAAAATTTAAAATATCGGCTTTTAAGCCCTGGTATACCGTTTCAATCAGAATGAAACCTACATCATATTAAGGCTAATTAAATTCTACAACGATATGACGAGTTTAATAAAAATGGTTAGAGCGGTTTTTGAAAGAATCGTAAAAAGGTGCAAAATGTATGGTATAAAGTGGCTCTTCTGGTTCGCTGCTGTAACATCTCGGGCTTATAGTTGTATCAAATGTGAAGTTTCAGGTTCCTACGACTTTTCGCTTTCGTGCTAAACTTACCACAGACGGACACACAAACATTTTTGCAGGACTTGGTTTGGGTATTTTTGGGCAGGGAATCCTAAAACGTGTTTGTTTTTTTATTTATTTAGCGTCACTTTTATGCTATTGTCGCTAATCGGAAGATGCTACAGTAGGAGTCCTAAATTTTGCCTATCCAAATTTAATTAAGATAGGGATCTTTAACGAGTACCTGACATCGCACAGGCTCGGGACCACCTTTTTACGTCCTCGACGAAGGACGGCATAACTAAGGATTTTTTACTCCCATTATAAAATCCTAGGACCATATGCGGGTTTGAATCCATGACCTTTGGCATAGAAGGCTGCTATGCTAGCCACCCAGCTACTTGCAATCTCCCCTGAAACGTGTATTTCCGTTGAAAACTGGAATTGAAAATGTTCACGATCGCAATACTTTCCCTTATTAAATATTTCATATTATATATATATAGGTAAGTGAAAGTCAGTTATACTGCAGCAATGTACAAATTCGAAATTCCGAATAAACAAACCAATATTAGATACATTTAATATTGATAACGTACTACAAGAGTGCTTATAAATATTAACTACCGGCTGATCGCAAAGCTATCATGTGTTTGTAGTTCAACGAGCCCTATGTTAAATAGTTGTAGGATTTTATGTTAAAATTCAAATTTTTAATACTAATGATAAAATATTACCGTTTTAAAAAAATAGATTTGACAAAGAAATTTTATTTTTAAAAGAAGAAAATAAAAAGTCGAAGGAGGTTACAAAAGTTTCATTTCATGTTTTTGAGTCAGCAAAAGATGGCAGACAGTCGATGATGGTATGTCATAATTATCTAACCATATTTAAATTCGAAATTTTATATTTTTTTAGATAGTTTTATTCTTCTGAATATTTATATTTTTAAATATAAATAGTATAGTACTTTGAACTTAGTCATTTTTAAAATACTATGTAAATATATCAATTTATTTTCATAACTGCCCTACAGATATACAAAACGCTTAACACGCCGATTCAAAACATTAAGTACAATGACAGATCTATTTACCAGATTTGACTTCTTACACGTTGGGGATACAATTAAATAAAAACAGCAATAATCATTAGGCTTAATTAAATACTGTTGATAATATGTGGAACATTGGAAAGTAGGGTAACCTAAAATAAACTATAACCTATCCTAAGAATCCGAGAATGTAGAAATAAATATTTACCCAAATATGCAATACACGCAATTGAACGGAAAATTCATTCTTTTTAACCATTCTTTAATGACACAAACGATGATTACCTGTGCATTGAACTTCTTACAACTCTGGCAGTCCAGAAATCAATATATCAAACTAAGAATAAAATTTATCTTCTCAATTCCCCCTTATAGTATAGTAAAATTAGCTAAAAAAACAGTGGTAATAGAAATTCTTAAGTATCACCTCATCTTCCGAGATACGATAGTTTAAGTAAAAAGTTGTTTCTTTTTAAAAATCGGAAATCAACATTCTGCTGCTTTAATGTGACAACTTTCATAAAAAGTAAAAACTTTTATTTTTCAAAAACTAGGAAAAATAAAGTTTTGTTATTTCATTGTGCAAAATATCATAAAAACTGTACTTCCTACCACAATTATGAAGATAAAGTAAATCATAGCCCGAATAATTAGCTTTAGTGGCAATTGAAGGTCATAAAATAAAAACATTTTTCCACTAAAAATCATAAATCAATATTTTATTACTACATTTTGACAAATATATGGCAGCATATTGTTCCTTAATTATTTTTGCATCTATTCATTTTAGCGAAAACACTTATATAATCATTTTTTAAAGATATTTTAATGAACTTTAATTTTGTATAGAATCGTGTTTTCAATAATAATAATAAATACTCTTTGAGATATTTACAAAAAAAACTAAAAAAATTGAAATTTTTCTGATTCTCTCCCTTCCCCTATAAGACCCGACTTGGAAACTGGGACTTTTTACCATTTAATGAGGGAATGGTACTGAACAATATCTGACAGGTTTCCGCATTATTTTTTTTTAATGTTCGTGTTAAAACCTAATTTTACTGTACTATCAATAATAATTAGTTTAAATAAAATTATTTCTTGTTATTTACGATATTGACAAACCTTTCTTACAGATAATTAGCCGATTTGTTACTTTATTTAGGTATTCATAGAGGTTATCCGTTATTTATTGATAGAAACCTTAGGTCGTCTCAAGCTTTTGACCGGCAGGACATGTATCTTAGAGTCTGAACTGATTTTATTTCAAATGCAAAAATTGAAAGCAGGGCCATTTTGTAACTATTTTGAAGGGTTTTCTTAATTAAATATTCTGAGCGATGAATTCTATTCTTAAATATGATTATACAAATAGGTGGTAAATGGAAACTCCACAAGCTTGCTTCCTAAGTGAAATATCACCATTCCCTTTGTCGTGGGGCAATATACATATTCCCTTTCGCAGTACACAAACCACTTGAGCCTAGCACCCCGACTGTTCACAGAGAACAGTTGGTAATTAGGAGTGAAATAGATATGTGGTGGTGCTGGAGCCATCGGGTTGGGCTTCAATAATGCACACAGTCGTAAACAGCTTGTAGGCCCCGTCACAAACCCTCACTTTTATGGGTTAGCATATTGTGCTTCGAGAATTTGTATAACGTCGTATTTTATCTTTATGTGTGCGAACATTTTTTTTTTTTTTTTTTTTTTTTTTTTAACGAAATTCATTAAGATAAGCAAATGTTAGTTTCTCTCTTTTCCGATCCTTCAAACCAAAAACCATATTGTAAATAGTTATGATAGTGTGCATGGTGTTTATTTATTTGCCAACTTTGAATTAATCTCAATTAGAGGTTGTTGTTTTGCTTTTTTTATATTTGAATTATGTTTTTGTTTATATATCTTCTATATATATAAAATTCTAATGCCACAATGTTAGTTACTATACTCCTCCGAAACGGCTTGACCGATTTTTATGAAATTTTATATGCACATACAATAGGTCTGAAAATCGGCTAATATCTATTTTTCATACCCCTAAGTGATAAGAGTTGTCCACTCCTAACATTATTTTTTTTTTTTTTTGGACAACAAGTTTTGTTACCATTTTTTTATAATATTGCATTATAAAATACATACAACCATAATTTTTACCCTTCTGTCACCAACCCCTATTTTTTAATAGTCATTGTAGTATTTTAATCATTTTTTTACTGATCAATTATGACTTGGTTGCAAACAGCGCAGAGTAGGGATGGGCCGAAGCCGCTCTCCTCTTTCTCTCAGACAATAAATAAGCCTTCTCTCACTCCCTTCACAGTTTTCGGCCATTATTATTGTTTATGGATCAATCGTAGTAGTAACCTTTACAATTATCATTTTACTATCTCAGTGTAACTCATGTTTTTCACACGGACAATTATACTTGCATGCTCTCGAGTGGGTAAAACATCCAATTTGTTTGTGTTAGCTAAATATGGGCTAATAAAACATATTTGTTCACGCTATAGCATTAAGAGATTGATATTGTTTGTTAGTGTTTCTGTCGTAATTAATTAATGATATATATAAGTTTTAGCAATAAATTAAAAAAAACTAATGTTTGTTGTTATGTTATTTTTATATTCCCTCATCGTTCACAGCGCTCCATGCTTCCACTTATGTACTACATCCGTACACACTTACCATAAATTAGTTTTTTTTTTTTCTACACTAGAAATTTCCTAGAAATAATTAATATGGAAAAACAACGTTTGCCGAGTCAGCTAGTATGTATATATTTATTTATTTTCTATTTTATTTAATTTGACTTTATCATGACTTTCTGTATATATTGTGGGAATGTGGTTTCATATCACTATTACTATTGTTTATTTTGAAACAAATTGAAATATATATCAATAATTTTTTTTTTTAAACAAAAAATCTGGTACGCGCAAGACACGACTTTCACTTACCTCCATTGTTAAAAGTAACTCTATAATTTCTAAATTCAGTTAGAGGTGAAAAAAAACGCTGCAAATTATTACAATACGAAGATCCATTATTGAAAATAATTAACCCAAAGGTGAAATTAAAAATATTTCGTATCGATAGAAACGTTGGTTTTATTAAGTAATCTGTTACATTATTATCTACAACAATCAGTTTGTTTTATCGGCTTTTCATCACTTCTCATTAACTTTTACAATTTTGTGAATAAGATAATATTTTTTTCTAAAATCTTTAGCTTTCCAAAATTATACATCTATGTAACGGTTCTTATGTTGAAAAAAAAAGAATATTTTCACCATTATTTTCTTTTATAGCTAAATACCGAATTGCTTTTTACAAAATTACTTTTTTCGTATCTACAAAATTACAGGTTCTTTAGACGAATAAAATACAAAATATAGCTATTTGAGCCCTGTCTGATTATATGAAGTAGAATAAAACCAACATCATATCAAAGACCAATAACTTTTACATCGATTTAGAGAGTTTAATTAAAATCGATAAAGCCCTTTTATGAGAAAATCGTAAAAAGGTGCAAAATGCATCGTATAAAGTGACTCTTCTGGTCAGATGATTTTGATAAAAAAAAGTTTCTGTATTATCTCGGGCGTATAGTTGTCTTAAATATGAAATTTTAGTTTCGTACAACTACACACACACTTCGTACTTTTTGGGCTAGACTTACTACACAGCCTTATTTGCGGGACTTGGTCATTAGGACTCAGGGGACCTTAAAATTTTAACGATCGCAATACTATCCCTCACTATATATTTTATATCTAGGTAAGTGAAAGTAAAAACAATCACTGTCCTGCTTTAAAAAAAATATACTTATATATATAAGTGTCAGAAAGGACATAAAGCAGTTGAATCCCTATAGACTTTTTTCCATTCTGAACACAAGGCATAACCTTTAGTATAAAACATTATGTGGTTAGCCTCAGTTTATGAGTCGTTTCAAAATAAAACCTTCAGTGGAGTCGTTGAAAGAAGACGGATTGCGATTAATAAAAAAAAATAACATCTGTCGTTGTTCCCTCATAATAAAATCTCTTGAGAGAATCAAAGAAGAAATAGATTTTCCCGGGAAGGAAGAAGATTGCAATAACCTGGGACAAGTTGTTCTTCAGCCTGTGGAAGGACATCAATAACAGGAGGAGGATTTACGAGATGGTAGGAAAAAAGGAAAGATGTCCTGCACCCGCGGGTTTTTTCTTCATTGGCTCCAGGATCTAAGGACCTCTTCTACCTTCCCTCACTTCCATCTCAATTACTCCTTCATTCTGAGTTCTATCCGTAGAATTGAGAAATACTCGTTTTAAGAAATCAACTCTTTTTAGTCATAGTATGACTCAATGGTTTTAAAAATAAAAAGATATAAATCATTAATAATGATGTTACTAACAAAAGAAGGTATTTTTATCATTTTATTACATTGCAATATTGGTTGTTGGAGTGTTGCCTGAAGAACCCTTCGATCCTATAACTATTTCCAATACCACAATCCTTACCTATATATGAAGTATATAACAGTTAGCGGACCCGTCCCTGCTACACACGGATAAAATTAGAATGAGGTGTCATTTATATTTGAAAAATATCTTTCTGACTAGTTGCTATGTATGTATTCAAAAACTATAGAAATAATAACGGTTGATATCGTATTTTTACGTCAATATATATTATATATATATATATATATATATATATATATATATATATATATATATATATATATATATTTAGCCTCGTTGTGCAAGGTTAAATATAAAACAGTAGTTGCCCAGATTTTAAAACAACAATTTAATCAAAATTAATAAATACAAACAAAAATAATAGGAAAATTAACAAAAAAGGATTTTACAAATTTAACAATAATTAAAGCAAACTGATACATAAAACTAAACATAAAACTGATTATTGACTTACAATTAAGAGCTCCTACACAAAACAATGTCAATTAAGCAGGCCTCCGATCTAACTCCGTTCCGGACTCACTTGCCGTGTGTAAACTTCCTTAATAATAAAACATATGGTTTTTTGTAGATAACACTCACATTGTTATTTATCGATTAATCAGCTATCGAGCGCGTCCCTACATATATATATATATGTATATATATATATATATATATATATATATATATATATATATATATATATATATATAAAAAAAGAAGAAATGAGAAAATAGATTTTTTTAAAAATGCAGACGGCTCCTGTTTTATTCGGTTCATTACTATTTTATATTTCTAATGAACTATTTAAATGAAGTGGCCATAGTAATACCTTTTAGTTTACAGTGAAACATCCGTTTCCATGAAATAGTACTAATTTTTTATAAATACATTTTATTAATATTTACAACTGTACTTATTATAAATACAACAAGTAAATGGGTTAATTTATCCTTATGGGCGTGATAATGTCTTGTGAAGAAACTATCCATTGGTTTTATTAGCACTTCAATGTCAATTTAATTTAGTAGGTTTCTTGTTTTCGACCGCCTCGGAGAGCTGTCAGGAATATATGGGAATGATAAGTTGCGTACTAGAGGATTTGTGTGGGTCGGGAGTTTGGATATCTGTTCCGAGGTAGTTCTGGGATATTTTGGCCATTATAGATGATTTTATTCGTAACGATTAGTAGAACCCCATTTCATATGTATATACCGTATAAAGGATAGGACCTAAGATACTAACCTGAGGTACACCTGCAGACTGAGTAAATATGAAAAGGTTATGGAGTAGGAAAGATTAAGATTTACTTTGAAGGTTGTATTAGTGAAGTAGGAATGGATTATCAAGAAGTATGTAGCGGGAAGGAATTAACGGAGTTAGTACTAAATATAAAGTAATTAATAACACTGTTTGTTTGTAGATTTATACCAACTCACTATTTAAGTTAACAACTTAGTTACAATTCGGCACGTAATATTATTTCTAAAACCTTGTTTAATGTTGAACGTGTTTAATATTAAATAACAGGTTTTAATCACCTGATAAACAAATGAACGATAAGCAATGACAGTAGTTGCTCATCTGTTGATCTAGTTCTGTGTGTTTAAGTGTATCATCGCTGTATTTATCATCATTTGTCTAGTTCTGTGAGTTTTAGTTTTGGTGTGAGTGAATACTGTGACACAGTTCAATTTATGATTATCATGGGAGACACCATAAATTTATTCGCTTTTACAATTCTTCGGCAAGGAAATTCCTCACGATATCAGCTCCGTTTTTACCTATCTCGTCATAAATTGAAAGCATGTCTGTTCTGTAAAAGTGAATAAATTGATGTTATCTACCATGAAAATCATTAATTGAACAGTGTCACAGTATTCGCTCACACTAAAACACACAGAGCAGGACAAACAGATGAGCAACTAATGTCATTGCTTATCGTTCATCTGTTTATCAGGTGATAAAAACCTGTCATTCGGTATTAAACAAATTCAATAGTATTAATAAACACGACAGTCAGCCTTGATATAGTAAATAAATTTTAAATCTTTAACCTTTGGTATCTGTTTCATAAATAAATTTGAAATATATGTTGTTGTTTTTTAATTTACAACTGTATATTATTATAAAACAAGTAAATATGCTGGTGGTTCATAGTAGACATGAAAAAAAAATACATGAAGAGAACTGCCCATTGGCAGTACTCTTTAGTAGTGAGTCTAAGCAAGAAGGTCTCGTGGCCATCTTCTTTTCAGAGGCTTCGGTGGATTATCAAGAATTGAAGATGAAGCAAGGATTGAAACCGCTGGATTAGAGTGGAAGTGGAGTTTATCATGGAAGGAGTAATACCTGGTACGGGCCAAATCAGTAACATATGGAACATTAAGGTCATTGTGGATGATTATATTCGTGACAAAGTAAGGAGCGTTAAGGATTTTGGATTGTAAGGATTGGATACGGAAAGAGTTTAATGGTTTAGTAGAGCCCAAAAGCTCAAATCCCTTAGGTCCAGATAGGCTTTAAGATATATGTTAGTAACTTTGTAGGTATATTTTGTATTAGTTAGCACAAAACTAAAATAGTGCCGTGCAAATACGAAACTCCCTGTGTGTGTATATATGTATAATATAATACTATGTTTCGGCCGCTACTTTTCTAAGGCAGTGGTGACTGTATTGATTAAAATAAAAATTTTCGGTTATTATTTTATAAAAATATTGGATTTCTTTTCCTAAGGTATCGTGTTTATCAATTCATTATGGGGATTGGGTGGCATAAAGGAGAATAAAGTAATTAACATAAAATATTCATTTATTTATTAAATAGTACATATTATTATACATAAAAATACACAGTGAGGCATTGTTCATTATCGAGAATACTGAGGTTTGTGTAGATTTACCACATTATATAACATGAAAAAGGTACCTTCGGGCATAACTGTGAA
Source organism: Piezodorus guildinii (assembly GCA_023052935.1). Taxonomy (NCBI): domain Eukaryota; kingdom Metazoa; phylum Arthropoda; class Insecta; order Hemiptera; family Pentatomidae; genus Piezodorus; species Piezodorus guildinii. The sequence continues at coordinate 93,998,821 of CM041294.1, forward strand.
GTTCTTCCCTGGCTTGACCCTCAACTTCCTACGTCCGTAGCTGGACTTCCTATCATGTCCAGGCTAACACTCCCCAGGTAGAGGACTATCCTTGCTCTAGGAGTGGAGAGGTGTATTTTTTGCATAGCCCTTCTAAGAAACCTTCCTGCTTGTAGCTCGGAAACTGTTCTATTTTAAATGATCCAAAATTATTTCTTATCCTTCCAGTATTCTCGATACATAGCAATATGATGTCCCTATCCTAGGTTTTCAGATTTTTTTTTTATCGTATTGAATAATTATTTTAGTCATTATTTGAGTGCTCTCATTTACTGCTAACCCGACAACATGTTGCAGCGAGAGGTGGTGTCGCTGCACGTGGGCCAGGCAGGAGTGCAGCTCGGCAACGCCCTCTGGGAGGCGTACAGCTTGGAGCACGGCGTGGGCCCGGGCGGAGTGCAAGAACCGGTGCTGGGCGCCCGTCGGAAGGCTTCTCCTCCTTCTTCCAGCAGATCAACGACCGGCGCTCCATCCCATCGCGGTCCTCACCGACCTAGAGCCCTCCGTCGTAGGTCCTGACGCTGGTCCGCTCCAGTTAGTCGAGCGGTTACTATCTATAATATCCATAATGTCTATAATATCCACAGTCGTTCAGGAATATCTTATTATAGCATGCGGTCGATTCGAAATCGATATTTCCCTACACATAATCCAACTTAAATCTTATTTAATCAGTTAAATCAAGTTATTTCGAAATTCTTAGGAAACATGTCTCATTTCCTCAGTTCTCAAGACTATCGTTGAACATTAAATAGCAAATCATAATCAGGCCATAAAGAAAATATGATCACACGCCAAATTGGGATCGCCTGTGATGTAGAGGCTAACATAATATCCAGTTTTCTATGCCGAAGGTCGCAGGTTCGAACCCTAATGACCAAAGGAATTTTCCAAAGAGACTAAAAAATCGTTCTCAATCCTGTGCGAAGTCAGGACTCTGCACTTTATACTACTGCAGCAAATCGGACGATGCAATACCAAAGGTACACTTGTAGGTTCGGGACGACCATTTCACGCCCTCTCCGATGGATGGCATTACCAAGGATATTTTACTCTATTTAAAAAATCATTAGGCCATCAGCCAGTTTTTTTTTTTTTTTTTTTTTCGTTATTAATGATTTTATTTGCACCTGTAAAATGTTTAAATAAGCAAATGGGATTTTATAAACAAGGAGACATGGCATGGTTAGGCATGAGGGAGACAGCACCCAGTGGTGCATCCTCCTGACATTCAAACAGGATCTATTATTTTAGGCTAGGAGGTCCCTCATCCAACTCCTTTTCAGTCTTCGCCGAGTTATGTCAGGGATGTCAGTTGTAGCCATATTTTGAACAAATTGGTTAGTGTGTCCATGTAGTTTGTCGTAAAATCTTTTGTACGACATTCGAATGTGGTTTGTTGCAGTCGGAATGCGTAAGTCGGTATGAAGAGTATCGTTTGAAACATAAGGTGGTGAGTTCGTTGTCAGTCTTAAAAATTTGGATTGAAAGGTTTGTATCTTTTGAATGTGTGTCTTTTTAGCAGGTCCGTAAATTTGGCATGCGTAAGTCCATATAGGTTTTAATAAATAAGTATATACGTTAAGCTTCTGTCTTATGCGTAATTTAGAGTGTTTATGTAGTATCGAATATAATAATCTGAGTCGAAAGTTAAAAGTTTTGCGTTTTGTTTTGACGTGTGGGCCCCATGTCAATCTTTTGTCAAAGATTAGTCCCAAGTACGTTACTGTATTTGTTTGTGGTATCTGGTGGTTGTCTATATAAACTGGAGGGCAGGTTCCGTATCTTAAAGTAAATGTAACATGTTGTGACTTGTCATGGTTAATTTTTAATTTCCATTTCTTACACCAGTTTTGTACATTGTCCAAGTGGTGTTGTAATGTCATACTGGTCTGTATTGGGTCTGTGTTTCTCGTAATAATAGCAGTGTCGTCGGCATATGTCGCAGTTAGGATGTTTTGGTCTGTTGGTAAGTCATAAGTGTATATAAGGTAGAGAAGTGGGGCCAGGATAGAACCTTGGGGAACACCTGCACAGATTGGTTTTATTGATGAGGTCTCTGAACCTTGTCGGACAGAGAAGAAACGGTCATGAAGAAAAGACTGTAGAACTAAATAATATGTACAAGGAAGAATAGGTTTCAGTTTAAAAAGAAGACCCTGGTGCCACACCCTATCAAAAGCCTGAGTAACATCCAAAAATGCCCCAGATGCGTATTGTTTTAGTTCTAGAGCAGTAGAAATAAAGTCAGTAACTCTGTGTAGCTGTTGTGTTGTGGAATGAGAAGATCGAAATCCAAATTGGTGATCTGGTAATATGTCTTGATCTGTCAGTATGTTAATAATGCGTTCGTGCAAGAGTTTTTCAAATATTTTAGAACATACCGGAAGAAGGCTAATAGGTCTATAAGAGTCAGGTCTATGTTTGTCCTTGTTGGGTTTGTGTACCATTAAAATTGTAGAATATTTCCATTGAATAGGGAATTTAGTTGTCCTAAGTATAGCGTTGTACAGTGTTGTAAGAAAGACTAAAGCTTTTATGGGGATTTTTCGAAGTACCTCAGCAGTGATAAGGTCATCACCAGGAGTCTTCCTTTTTGGCATTTTCATAATCTGTCTAGATACTTCGGAAGGAGTAAAGGATTTTGGCGGAAGAGACATAGGAAGAGGGGAGTCTAAGAATTTCTGCACATAATTTTCGTGGTGTATGTCTGTTAAGTCTATGTGAGGATGAAAAACAGTTGAAAGGTGGTCAGAAAAAAGTGCGGATTTCTCTCTGTCCGACACAGCCCAGGAACCATCGTCTTTTCTCAATGGGACAGATACTTCGTGATGCTTTAGAAGTCGCTTAGTATGTCGCCAAAGGCTGTTGTCATCCGTCGTCAAGTTTTCCAGATAGATGTCAAAATTAGTTTGTTTAAATTTCCGTATTTCTCTTTTTAGTTCGTTGTTAAGTTTATTAAAAAGTCGTCTGTCAGAAGGAAGTCTGTTGGTCTGCCATAGTTTTCTTGTCCGTCTTTTGGCTCTGTTAATCTTGATATATTGAGGGTAGGACGGTGAGCTTACTGTTTGCCTTATTTTTGTCTCTTGTGAGGACCAACAGCTTCTTGAATAGTTGTCGTGAAGAGTTCAACCGCTTCTTCCAAATCCTTTTCGGTTTTTAATGCTTTAGGAACGGTCAGCTGGGCATTAATTCGTTCAGAAAAAAGGTCCCAATTGATGATGCCATATGTAAGCGATGGTTTTTTTTCCACAAAGGATTTTTCCACCCCCAACATCAAGTTCACCGGTAAATGATCAGAGCCAAGGTCTGTTTCAGTTGTAATTGTAATAGGTGAGACAAGTCTTTGGCTATAAAAAAGTCCAGTACATCAGGTTTTTTGTATTGAGAATTCGGTAAGTAAGTTGGTCTGTCGGGGGCAAATACCGTTAATGATAGCTGGGTAACAGCAGTCTTGAGTCTCCTGCCCCTTGGTGTGCATAATCGTGAACCCCAGTATTGGTGTTTCGCGTTGAAGTCGCCTCCTGCAAGGAATGTTCTACCAAATGATTTAAATAGTTTAATAAACATTTGTTCAGTAATGCTGTATTTAGGGGGACAGTAAATGGAAGCAAGTGTTATAGTTTTGTATTTGGTCTGTATTTGTGTTCCTGTTATTTGTATCTGAGCCGTCGAGTCTACGTGTATAGGGTTATGTTTAAGGTTAAATTTTATTAATATAGCTGTCCCTCCATGAGAAGTATTATCGGGGTGGTCTGTTCTGTATAAAGTATAATTTGGTATATAAAGTTTGTTACGTGATGTGAGATGTGTTTCCGTCAGAAGTACAATGTCAATACGTTTTTGATGAACATAAAGTTCCAGTTCAGTTTTATGTCGAAGTAGTCCGTTTGCGTTCCAAAGAAGGATTGACAGGGAGCCAACAGTCAGAGAACTAATGTCCATAAGTTGTAGCTAAAGCTTGAGTGAGTTGAGATATTTGGCTAATTAGGCTGTAAAGGGGCTGGATGAGGGCCCATTTAAATTATTTATTAAATTTGTCTGTGGAAAAGGAACAGAGCCAGCTGGGGGCACCAGCTGTTTACTGTCTTCACTCATACCTGACCTTTCTTGTGGTTGCTGCTGAGCTTCAACGCTGGGCCGAGTTCCGAATTGGCGGTCCATCCTTGGGGGTGCACGAATAGGTTCTGGAGGCGCTGGTTGATGAAGGCTGTGCGGTAGTGCTGGATACTGTTCTAGGTCCGGAGGAGGTTCGACAGACACCGGCGGCGGGCGGTACCTTTGGGTTCGCTGTGCTCTCAGATTTTTGAGGGTCTGGCATCCTCTGTAGTTGGCGGGATGTGCCCCTTCACAGTTGGCACATTTCGCAGGCGTGTCTTTAGTTTTAAGGCATGCAGAGGTTTCGTGGGCTTCACCGCACCGTACACAGCGAGGCTGATGGTTACAATATGATTTGGTGTGGGCAAAACCCTGGCACCTAAAGCACTGAGGTATTTCCCTTTTTTTGCGAGCCTCTTCCACCTTTATTCGGGTGTAATAAATATAGTTGATATCAAATATTTTTTCATTAAAAGTGTTTTTCGTGATATCAACGAAAAACATTTGTAATGGTAATTTAGTCCTGGCCGAGATAGCATTTGTGACATTTGTAGCTTCGTAGCCGAAACTCTTCAATTCTTCTTTAATTACTGATGCTGGGGTGGAAGAATGGAGGCCCTTTATAACCACTTTATTTTTATCTTCAGGCAGCTGGTAGGTATGAAAGTCGGCTTTCACTTTTTTCAAGCACCGTACTGCTGTTCTATATGATTCCGGCGTGGCTGGGTAAATTATTGTGTTTCTGGCTGTAGCTTTAATGTAAAAATTTTTTTTTTAATCTTTAATTATTTTTATTTGAGCTATAGTATGGCTTGCGCTATTCTTTCTTTTAAAAGCTATTAACGTTCTATATTATTGAATTTCGTTTTAGAAATTGTATAGGAGAGTGGTTTTACCTTTGCATTGTCTATTTGATTGACGGCTGTCATTCGCACTAATTGTTTTCAGAGAGGGCATGCCTTTCTAATTCTACTTGATTACGTTTTTTAGTAATCTTGGTCAGATGACAGGACTGCCTTTTTTGTACAGCCTCTACCTATTAACCCGGGTTCTTCGAGCGACATAGCCCCACAATTCTTCTGATTACGGTTTTTCAAGTTTAATCGCTCACTACAGTCTTTTTTTAAAGGTTTTAAACTTTGAAAAATAAAAGTAACAAAAACAAAAAAAAACTAACCTTTATGGTTCACATGTTTTTCACATCAGAAATAATTAAAAACCAAAAGTTCTTCTTCTCTTCACACTAAATAAAACTAATAACGTCACAGGTCCTTTTTGTTAAAAAATTACAACTTAAAACGTAGTAAAATTAACAGATAAATCATATTATAAGCGGAGACGCTTAGAGCACGGTCTAATCACTTTGCAATCCAAAGAGGTCATCAGCCAGTTTTGAACCAGAAACCTTTGGCATAGAAGGCTAGCCATTAAACTACGCGTGAACCATGTTTCCAGTCCATTCTTCTTTTAGAATCCGCTACCTATGTCTATCCATCAAACAACCTCTCTATTCTTAGCTACTTGAATCTCAATCGTACGTTCAATTATAAAATACACCTACATATGTGCATGTACCGTGTTTATTAACGAAAAGATGAATATGCAATTGTTCATGCATCATATAAAATAGATAGCAGCTTCAGTTCATTCAAAATAGCTTGGCACATTGTGACTATTAAGGGACATTAGTAATGCTGCTTGCCATGCTTAACTAGCAAAATAGGGTCACCAGTGGTGTAGTGGCTAGCATAACAGACATCTTTGTATACGGTTACGGCTTTAAACCTGCCTATAGCCCTAGGATTTTTTACCTTAGAAAAAAATCTTTGATTATGCCGTCCTCCGGAGGGGATGTACAAAGGTGGTCCCGAGCCTTTGCGATGTCAGGTACTCGTTAAAGATCCTAATTCGACCTGAATAGGGAAAATTTAGGACTCCCACTGTAACCTCTTCAGATTAGCCACTGTAGAATAAAGTGACGTTAAATGAATAAACAAACAAATAATGTTAGCGAAATGTTGCTTGTTAGAAGTTCATCCATTATTAAAAGACTTATATACGATACTATCAGCTTAATATTCACCTCCACAATATAGGGTTGGTGAGCTCACCGACCTGTAAGGTTCTGCAAGATGGACCTATTATGTGATATGTAGTTGTCCAGGAATTGTTAGGATACAGTTTTTCAGATCCTAAGCTGTGTGAACTGATCTATCGCTACAGTTTGGTCAGATTCACTTAGGCAATAAGCCTGTCTTAACAGGATAATGGGTGGGTTGTGCAAATAAGCCTAGTTGAGGCTGCAGTACATAGTATAAGATATCCTATTTCCATTTTAGTATTTTATATTTTAGTAAAGTTTAATAATAGACAAATATTCCTCTGATATGGTTAGCTAAATAAAATAATTCCTATTTAATAACCTTTTCTTTAACACTTATTATTAATAAAAAAAATAATAATAAAAAAAAAATCGGAAGATTCTTTTTGAAACTCTTGCTGAATATAAAATGCATACTCATTAGCAAAATGTAAATATATTAAATAAAAAGATAATTATAATCTCCTGAACGACTAACATCTCATGATTTAATATTACTAATTAGAATTATTTAAATATTTATAAGTTTAATTTTTTTTATGCTAAACGGCCTTAAAGACCAGGCAAATATCATTTTCCCCTAACTTTGCTCACAGGTTCCACTCTTTTCCTCTCTTTCCGCCTCTTTTCTTCATTCGCTCCATACTCTCCCCTTTCTCACCTCTTTGGCACCCACAAGGACCTTATCTTTTTTCAATCTTTTCCTATATTCATCTCTATTGACACAATCCTGTGTTGAGATTCCCAACCTCACTGTCTCTTTCCTCATCTGCTGAATGTATCCTCCGGCCCCTTTATATCTCCACATTTTTTCAAAGATTTCTTTATTTATTTTGTTCGGGCTCATCCTTACCATATGCCCATAGAAACGCAGCCTCCTTAACATACTGTCCGTTTAGCTGCTCTACTACTTCATCCACAGAGTCCGCCATGAGGGCCAGATCATCAGCATTATTTATGATATTCATATTTATGATATTCAAGTTTAATTTATTATATTTAATGTGTTTTTTATTTAAAATACTGTTTCTCCATATGATGTATTGCTACATTCTAGAGATTAATGTCACAAATTAATTCAAGTAGTTTTTATATCTTGATCGTTTTAATACAGCTCAGATCCACTTGTAGTTTTTGTTTTCTTTTAACAATTTAATCTTTTATTATTTCCTTTAATATTTTCATATTGAAATGATATATATTCCTGTACCTATAGCAGAAGAAATAAGAAAATCCTTGACAATTTACATGGAAAACAAAATTAAAATCTGATATAAATTAACAAAATCATGAATTCTAACAATTTAATTGCATAATATAATTATTATTAACTCAATCTAGTCTTATTTAAGTCAGTTTGCACTGAGAGAGCTCACATCAAGGGCCATCCTAACGTGTCGACCTCCAACCTCCACGTGGTTTCGCTGGACGTTTGCTTTTCTGGGGGTCATTAGTAAGAGTGTCTAATCCGCAAGTAATGTACTTTCTTCACTTTTGAGACATAACAGACTAGTTAAAACAAAAACTAATCGTATGTTCGATGGGCTAGTAATCGGGACATAATGGGTCACTTCATCAAATTAATGAGTTGCTTGGTAAGAATGAGTTTTTGAAAAAGAAAAGAGTTTTTTGTAATACGAATGGTAAAACCAAATTTTTAAAAAAAAATTCTAAATGAGGTAGTCGACCTTTTCTGTTTCCTGGACTAGGTGTTTCTCAAGGTACTATCTTAGGTCCAATCCTTTATAACACTGATACCCAACTTGTTGTCCGCGGACCCCTGGGATTCTAGGTGGGTCCGTGATAAATAATCCAATAATAATTTTAAATGACCTTGACGTAAAACGTTTGTGAAGCCTTGGCTTTTAATACAAATCAACGCGAACAAATTTAACATTTTAAGTGATATAATTACTAATAATCTACTACTAATGATGATTAATAACGACATGGGCCTACTACTACACAATAACAACCTTAAATTTGGTAATTTTCTTACCTTTCGAAAATAATGAGCTAAAAGCAAATCCTAGACTCTAACACCTAGACTTTGATATCAACTAATTATTTTTAAAATGGCGGTCGATTTAAAAGTAGTTTCATTCAATAAATGTTATTTTTGAAGATAAAGTAAAAATGTATTAATGTTTTTTAACCAAAAAACAGTGTATTACTATAAAAAATAGAAAAAGAAAAGAAAAAATTGAAATTTTACCCACATCTGCTCATAACTCAGTTATTTTTGAAGATAGAGAAAATACGTAAAGAGTTTCAGAATCAGCAAAGCACGATAAAAAAAAAAAAAAAAAAAAAAAAAAAAAAAAATATATATATATATATATATATATATATATAAATCTTGCCTGTATATACGCTTGTAACTTCGTTATGGGGAGAAAAATAAAAACCGCAAATAATTACTAAAAAAAAGAAAAGAAAAAAATTACAATTATACCCATAAAAAGCCATTACTCATTTATTTTTAAGATAGAGAAAACATGCATAGAGTTTTAGGATAAATAATGCACCATAAACAGAAAAGTTGATCTATATATTCAAGTATCAAATTATAATATATTCAACCAAAATTCGGTTATTATTGAAGCTAGAGAAAAATCGAAAAGATTAGTAGCTATAAACAGTTATACCCTAATGCAGTTATTTGGAAATAATAAACCATTGTGTAATAATTGGCAGCGTTTTTTTTTTTTATTCCCTAAAACTTGTGAATGTATTAATATTTTTAATTAATTTATAATTATGCCTGTATTGTCTCAACTGTGGATAATTATTTCCTCATGTAAATCGTTAGATTTTATCGGATGCTATTATACACATGAAAGAGTTTATTTCCTTTTACATCTGATAGAGCCTTATCTAAGTGCCCCTTTTGAAAACTCGACAGCCCTTTAACAAGTTTAAATTATTTTCCAGTTTCCTCGCCCGATTCAATAAACTTATTAAATTTAAACAAGGGTAAAGGGGAAGTTAAATTTAAATTTATCTTGAGTCTTTTACAGAGCTTGGATCTAAGAGTTTATAATCCGGATCAAATAGAACTAAATGGAGTTAATATTTAATGTATATTAATAGCCAAAATCTAAAAACCGCTCAATAGAGATTAAAACAAACTTCCCGTGCGTTTATAAACCATGAATAGTCTTGGATTTACAAAGGCAGTGGATACCAACTTGTGATCCGCAGGTGATGTCCAGGGAGTCCGCGTGATGTCATTGGGAAATAATTTTAACCTTAACCTTAACCGTAAAATATTTTTGATACCTTGGCTTTCATTCACAAATGATGATCACAAAAGGAAAAATTCAACATTATATGTGATACAATCGCTAGTGATGCCTAACGAGTGGATAATCTTTTTTATTATTTTTTTTAAAACTTTTTATTGATATTTACAGCTGTACTTATAATAAATACAATAAGTAAATGGGCTAATTTACACTTATGGGCATGAAAGTGTCTCGAGGCCATCCATCGTCTTTTCAATCATCTCGGATGGTTGTCCGGAATAGATGGGAATGATAAGTTGCATACTAGAGGATTCGTGTGGGTCGGGAGTTTAGAATTAAAAGAGGCATATCTGTTTCGGTATAGTTCTGCGACAAATGGGATATTTAGGTCTATATGGATGATTTTATTCGTAACAAAATGAGAAGCATTTAGGATTTTGCGAAGGATAATGGATTATAAAGATTGAATGTGAGAGGAATTAGAGGGTTTAGTAGAGCACCAAAGCTCGATTCCTGTCCAGAGGGGTCTCATGGTGGTAACATAAATAAGCTTTTGTAATAAATTGGAAGTTTTGACTGCTTGTCGAGTAAGTGTTATAGTAATAGGTTTCTACGGGCAGTTTCTTGTCGTTTTAGTCCCATATAAGGATTCCAATAAGACGTTTTTCAAAATGAAGTCCAAGGTACCGGATTTGTTCGACAGGTATGAGTGGGTATTATTAAAGGATACAGTGGGGCAGAAAATCATCGGTTTGCGATGAAGGGTTAAAGTAATTTGGGAGGATTTAGTGGATAATTTATATACAAATCTGGTACACGCAACACACTATTTTCACTTACCTTTTTTATTAAGATAAATTTTTTAAGAAATAATTAAATTAAATTTCAATAGAAACATTTGTTTTATTAAATAACCAATAATTATCTAAAACAATCAGTTTGTTTTATTAGGTTTTTTCACTCTCTATTAACTTTTACAATTCCGTGTATTCGATAATTTTTTTTCTAAAATCTTTAGTTTTTCAACGGTATATTATACATCTTTATTACCGTTTTTATATTAAAAAAATCGCATAATAGAATACTTTTGCTCATTTCTCCTTTAGTTGGTCATCATATTCGTCCGAGTTGTATATTTAGTCATCCATTATCGATGTCATTAAGATGATATGGTTAATCTTTTAGAATGTACAAAATTAAAGGTAGTTTAGAGGAAGTTATTTATCAATACTAACAAGATTATGTGTCTAATTTTTTTTAAATCTACAAAATTAAATGTAGTTTAGAGGAAGAAAATTTAAAATGTCGGCATTTAAGCCCTGTCAGAATGAAACCTGCATGATGTTAAAGCCAAATATATTCTACATTGATATAGAGAGTTTAATGTATATTGTTAGAGGCGTTTTTGAGAAAATAGTAAAAAGGTGTAATATAAAGTTCTCTTAAGTTCTCGCAGTAACATCTCGGGCGTATATTTTTATCTTAAATATGAAAATTCAGTTTCTTACGACTTCTCGTTTTCGCGCTAGACTTACTACACACAGACCTGTTTGCGGGACTTGGATGGTTGTAGTGCAGGTTTATAAGGAAATAAATTTATAATATTTCCATCATCAAGATTGGCTAAATTTCTAAGTCTTTGATAAATTAATTTCATGGAGGTCACCTGTGGCTAACATAACAACCTTCTATGCCCAAGGTCGCCGGTTCAAACCTAGTACAAATCCCTAGGATTTTTAATGGGAATAAAAGGTCTTTAGTTATGCTGTCTTTCGGAGGGGGCGTAAAAAGGTGGTTTCAAGCATGTGCGATTTCAGGTACTCGTTAAAGATCACTTATCCTTATTAAATCTGGCTAAGCGAAATTCAGACTCTCACTGTAGCATCGTGAAATTAGCAAATAATTTTGTTTACGTTCCGTCCGATAGAACATTATTCTGTGCACAGATGATTTTATTCTGAACAAGTAGAATGTAATATTTGTTTAGGATTCTATGTTTGATTTTAGCCCTGATAAAGGGTTTTAAATCTCTCTGCGGTTCGGAGAAAACATTATCGTTTCATAAGCGAATGTTGAACATGCTATATAAACAACCAACATGTTATAATAACAGCCGAAGTCATTAGCTTTTGTAATAAAAGGAAAAGTTAAGAGGAATTTGAGGTATTTTTGGAATTGATATGGGCTTGGTTTGTTCTGAGTTTAGTTGAAATTTAACTCTGGGCTGAACTTCCCCCTTCTCAAATTTCATCTCATCAGAATACTCGTATAATATCTACCTCAGATACTCAAACTTCTCTTGTTGTAGAATAGCTGAAAATAATTCTATATTTTTTTTCTGCTTTTATAATTTGATATATACATTAGTATAATATAAAGAATTTAATGTAAATCGTAAGAGCAATTTTAATTACTTTCACTTACCTATGTATGAAATATATAGTAAGAGAAAGTATTTTCGAATTCCAGCTTTCAACGGAAAAATACACGTTTTAGGGTCCCCTGAGTTCGAATAACCAAGTCCCGACAGATAGTCTGCGTGTGTGTGTGTGTGTGTCCGTCCACATGTGGTAAGTCTATCGCGAAAACGAAAAGACGTACAGAACCAAAATGCTTATAACATCATGTAGCTTTCATTCTGATTGAAATAGCCTGACATGGTTTAAATGCTGATATTTTAAATTTCCTTCCTCTAAACTACATTTAATTTTGTACATTCTAAAAGATTAACCATATCATGTTAATGACATTGATAAAGGACGGCTAAATATCCAAGTTGAACGAATTTAATGAGCAACAAAAGGATAAAAGAACAACAAAAATATTTTTTTTTTTTTTCTATAATAAGAACAGTAATATAGTCGTATAATATACCATTGGAAAGAGAAAGATTTTAGAAAAAACGTTATCTTACACACAAAGTTGTAAAAAGTATTATAAAGTATCGAATAAACTTAATACTGATTATAAATTTTATATAGTTATATTATTTAATCTAATTCATATGTTTTCAACGAAAATGAATACAAGTTTTATTAAAATTAATTTAAAATATTTTTCAAATTAAAGTATATTTAATAGTTTTTATTTATTTATTTTTTAACAGTCGAGGTAAAAGTCGGGTGTTGCCCATACCAGATTTTTATTATTTCTTTCATATGATTTCATTTGATGCTACAGTCTCCAGACTCCCATGACCCTGCCTATATATCGATTTATCGGTTCGGGAATAAAGATATTTAAACTGTTGCTACCCGAACCCTAAAGGGAAACTCGTTGTTTTAATATCCCCGTTTGATGCTTTGTGGTCAGAGACATGAGTAGACCTTTCCTAGGAAAATATTCTTTGCTTTTCTTCTGATTTTCCGCCACGGACAGTCAAAGTTCTTTCTCCTTTGTTCGCAGAACTAATTTGACTCCAACCACAACTCCAACAACTTTTCGTTCTTTGATCTTCGGCTGTCCATTGTCTTTTATGTTTCGCTTATTCTTGGAAAATATTCTTTAAAATTAGTTTTTTACTTTCACTTAACTATATATGAAATATATATATAAACTCAAAAAGGTATGTGTGTTCACTAACACGTTGGGTTGTTCTTTATTCATTTAACGTCACTATTGCTAGTCGGAAGATGTTACTGTGGGATTCATAAATTTTGCCTATCCAGGTTTTTTTTAGGATAGGGATCTTTAACGAGTACCTGACATCGCGGCGGCTCGGGACCACCTTTTTACATCCCCTCCAAATATGGCATAACTATTGGTTTTTTATTTCTATTAAAAGATCCAAGGGCTACCTGCGGGTTTGAACCCGAGACCTTTGGTATAGAAGGCTGTTATGCTAATAACTATGCAACAGCTGACCCCTGCTATGAGGATTTTAAAAATAAATAAATATTGGACTCAGGGAACCCGGAGGTTCGATGCCGATACCACTAAACACTGCCTCCACAGCCTCCCCCAATGACCATCGCCCAAGCCCAAGCCCTGAGATCAGCCTTAAGGCAATCCTCCCAATGTCAAAGTAAGCGGCCACGTTTCACATCCGTAAAGAACCGTTGGAAGAATTATAGTTTTTATAAATTCTAACCTTTAAGTTTTTAGATAGAAGCCGCAAACTAAGTAACTTAGCAACTGAATAATAACACGCATTTCCCACCTTTAACCGGGACTTTATTTCTTCCTGAATTTCATTTTTTCTAGTTATAATTGAACCTAAATACTTGAATTTCTCTACGTGTTCAAAAGTATGCCCTGATACATCAATATCACCAAAATCGCCACCGTTTCTGCTACTAATCATATATTTCGTCTTATCGGTATTTAATTCGAGTCCTATTTCTTTTCCGGTTTTTATTAACACACTTGTATTTAGTTGTATGGTTTCCGTGTCTTCACCTAGCAGTACCAGATCATCGGCATACCCCAAAACCGGAATCTTGTCACCCATATTTAAGCCTTTCTCGGTACACATCACCTTTTCTATGACATATTCTAAAGCTATATTAAATAACACAGGTGAAAGGGAGTCACCCTGTTTCAAACCCGATCGCACCTCAAATCTCTCGGAGTAATTATGACCAATTCTAACTTTATGGAATGTTTCCGACAAACACATCTCTACTAGGTTTACTAACTTTCTAGGTATTCCCTGTTCAATCATGATGTTATATAGCTTCTGACGGTCTATTGAATCATAAGCCTTTTTAAAATCGATATAAAGTTGATGGACTACACCGTTGTATTCCAATTTTTTCTCTAATATTTGACGTAAGGAAATAATTTGGTCAATAGTCGAGCGATTCCGCCTAAAACCACATTGGTAATCTCTGATAATTTCCTCACCGTATTCCGTGATTCGACTAGTTAGAATTGACGAGAATATTTTATAGCATACTGGGAGAAGAGAGATCCCACGATAGTTATATAGTTAGATAGTAACATAGTACGATGAGGATACCATAACAAAATTGGCACACCAGAAGAGCCTATGCGCCTATGGTCACTCCTTACTTGTTCACATAAAAATTATTAATCACCTATTTCAATTTAGGCTAATTTTATTCGCAGAAAAGTTAAGGTTCATACCAGGTGTATTTGGATAAGGACAATCAACTATTGATCAAATATTTTACCTAAGCATTATGCTTGAAAAAGTACATTAATATTATGCAATTAAGTAATACGAAAAGCAATAAATAATTCAAAGGAAAATGGCATATAACCGCTGCTAATTTCAAAACACATCATCTCTGCTAGTTCTCTACCGCATTCAATTATTCTTTTTTCATTTTGTAGGAAAATATAGTTAACCTTTATCTTCAAAAATAACTGAGTTATGGGCGTATTTATGGGTAAAATTTTGATTATAATTTTTCGCAGTTTGTTGGTTAAAATTCATAAAAATTGTCTCTATTTTCGAAAATTAACGAAGTTCATATAATATAATAAAAACGTATATAAAGGCAGGATTTCAGTTTATTTCGTTTTCCATTTATTTATTCATTTTTCGTGTTCTACGTAACTTGAAACGTAAGCCCTCAAATTATGAGGAGGGGATAATTTTATTATTATTTTTGGTCGATTACTAAGGTTCATTATTGAAAATAATAAAGTAATATAAGCATCACTGTTACTGTTATCAGTTTCACGCTTGTTGACCCGCAACCCTCCATCGCACAATCAAACTATCGCAAAAAGAATGACTAACACAGTGAGGACTTTTTATTCTTTTCATTCTTTTGTGAGCTTCGAGGGTTAAAAGTAGGTGAGCATTGAGTTCCAACAAAGAAAGGATCCCAAATTTGTCTTGTCGATTTTGATGATTTATTTTCTTCTGCAAAATATATGGGACCAACGCTCACCAAGGCTCGCGTAAAAAAATTTTAAAGTTTGCAAACGAAAAACATATTTTATTTATTCTATATCAATTACTATTATAGAAGAGTAATTTAGGATATGATTATATCAATTGGAACATTCTCTTCTAATTATGTTTATATGTATTTATTTATCAAAACATGTCAAATAAATCTTATTACGTTTCGAGGGATCCTATGCCTCATCTTCAGATTTTCAATATTATATTTATTTCCATATTGTATCTCAATATAGGTCATTTAATATTATAATTTATTCACATTAAGTTCATATATATGAATAGTAATTCTATCAAATTCTAACTTTTCATTATCACATATTAATTTTTCAATATGTGATAATGAAAAGTTAGATATATGAACTTAATGTGAATAAATTATAATATTAAATGACCTATATTGAGATACAATATGGAAATAAATATAATATAGAAAATCTGAAGATGAGGCACAGGATACCTCGAAACGTAATAAGATTTATTTGACATGTTTTGATAAATAAATACATATAAACATAATTAGAAGAGAATGTTCCAATTGATATAATCATATCCTAAATTACTCTTCTATAATATTAATTGATATAGAATAAATAAAATATGTTTTTCGTTTGCAAACTTTAAAATTTTTTTACGCGAGCCTTGGTGAGCGTTGGTCCCATATATTTTGCAGAAAAAAATAAATCATCAAAATCGACAAGACAAATTTGGGATCCTTTCTTTGTTGGAACTCAATGCTCACCTACTATATAGATAGTAGATATGATATAATCATATTTTATTTAATATCTCTGGTTCTAGTAAAGGAATAGAATTATGTTTGGTAAAAATTAACCCTATTTCAAAGCGGTTTAATTAAAAAAATTATCCATTGAAATATTGTTTTGTTCTTGGTAATAACCCTAAAAATATAAATAATCTCGTCAAAACAGTACTTTTAATAAGGTTCCTTGAAAACTGTACTCCAGACCTCCCTAAAACAGTTTTAAAGAAACCTTATTAAAAGTACTGTTTTGACGAGATTATTTATATTTTTAGGGTTATTACCATACATAAAACATAAAGATTTCAATGGCTTGTCACCAAACCTGTTTTTATACCATTACTAGTACCAGAGATATTCAATAAAACGTTATATTTTCTGCGGATCGTTGGCCCCTAATAATTTAATGTCTAGTTTTACCTTAATAAAAATTTCTTCAAAATCAGTGCGATACATTTGGGATCCTTTCCATGTAAGTTTTTTTTTTTGTAGGAACGCAAAGTTGATTTTGATAAAACAAGATAATATAAGACACATTATTCTTCTAAACCAGAGCATATCATCATCCTTATTATTGCAGACGAAGTCCGCACGGGTCCTTACCGCAACCTCTTCTCGCCTTGGCAGATGGTCACCGGGAAAGAGGATGCTTCCAGCAACTTCGCGCGCGGCGCCTGCAGCGTCGGTCTGGAAGTGGTCAACCACGTGATGGACTCTATCCGCCAGATCCTCGAGTCCTGCGAGTCCTTCCAGGGCTTCATGGTCTTCCATTCGGTCGGCGGTGGGACCGGCTCGGGGTTTACCGCCTTCATCTTGGACGACATGCTGGAGGAGCTCGGCAAGAAGTGCAAGCTGGAGGTCGCCATCTACCCCGCTCCAGAAGTGAGTACTAAAGTAGTCCAAGGTAGCTCATATATATGTTCAACTGTTTATAAAATTATTACTTTTAGTTTGATGATTAAAGGAACTAAATAGAGGAGAAGGGGGGTCTCTAAGGATCATATATTAATCGGAATGTAATTCCTCCTTAGTGTTCCCAGTGTTACTGATTTTTCCCGTACCCGGTATCATTCCCTCCATGACATACTCCATTCCCACTCTAACCCATTGGTTTCAATCCTTGCTTCCTCTTAATTCCTGATAATCCACCGAAGCGTCTAAATTGAAGATGGCCTCCAGACCTTCTTGTTTAGATTGACTGAGGAGTGCTGCCAATGGGCAGTTTATATGGATAGTTTATTTTATATATTTTATCATTCAGCTGCATATTTACTTGTTATATAATAATATACAGTAATAAATGTCAATATACATATAGTATTAAAATTTAAAACAAATTACCATAAGGTTAGCATTGATAAAACACTGAAAATTATTACACAATGGTTTATTATTTCCAAATGACCCATTATGGTAAACCCATTTATTTCGCTGTTGATAGACAATTAAGTAATATGAAAATCAATAATTCAAAGGATAATATCACATCATTACTGCTGATTTTAAAACCCTATATCTCAGCTAGTTGTAAACCAATTCCGATTCTTCTTTCATTTTGTATGAAATTTAATTCTCTGTAAAAAGCACTAAAATTTATTTATTAATTAGGAAAACGGATTGTTTTTTTATTCATTATTCGGATTCTACACTTTGTGAAACGCAAGTTCTCAAATTTTGAGGGAGGGTAATATTTTTTTTTTTTTTTGGTTGGTCGATTACAAAGGTTCATTATTGATTATAATGAACCAAAATATTTAAATTTAGAAATATTTAAGTTTAACTGTCTAAATAAATAATTAAAAAAATAAAACTTTTTATTTCGTTATAAAAGTTATACCCTAACAGATTTTTACTTTCACTTACCTATATATAAAATATTATTAGTCATCGGCAGAAATGAAAAACATACATTAAGATTGGTAAAGTTTAATTGTTTTTACTTTCACTTAACTAAATATAAAATATAATGTGAAATTTCAGACAACAATAAGCCCGAGATGTTACAAAACCTTTTTCATCAAATTCAACTAACCAGAAGAGCCACTTCGTACCATGCATTTTGCACATTTTTACGATTTTCCCAAAAACGGCTTTAACGATTTTGATTAAACTCGCTATATCGATGTATAAATATAATGGGCTTTAATATCATGTAGGTTTCATTCTGATTGAAATAGTCTGACATGCTATTATGAAAAAATTAACCCTATCGCTTGATTAGCATTGCTAAAACCAGGTAAATATATAAGTGGAATTTGATAGACAACTAAAGGAAAAAAGTGCAAAAGTATTTTTTTGTGTTTTTGAACTCAATATTAGTAGTATAAATGTATATTATACCGTTGGATAGCTAAAGATTTTAGAAAAAAATATTATCTAATACATGGAATCGAAAAAGTTAATGGAGAGTGGTGAAAAGCCGATAAAACTAACTAAAAAAAATAAAAATATAATAGATTACTTAATAAAACACATGTTTCTTTTGAAATTCAATTTAATTGATTCTTAAACAATTTATTTTTATCTCTATATGTATTTAAAAATTCTATATTTGATTTTAACAACGGAGGTAAGTCAAAGTCGTTTATTGCGAGCACCAGATTTTTTAAAATTATTTTTTTAAAAAATTATCAAACATAAAGTTTGTTTTTCTTGGCACATTTAATGTTTTCATGAGTTGCTTACTTCTCTCTTAACTTAGGTACCTTTTTTATGTAATTAATTGTGAATAACATGTATTGATGTATTCGGCACACCTATTCTCTGTATTTCTACATCCAACTACTTATTCCTCATAATTGCTCGACATCCAGAAATCTATTATCCAAAGAATCGGCTACCGGCTTTTAACATCCGAAGCCGCTAAGAGATTCAAAAGGACGCCGGCGATCGGATGGAAAAAACGAAGCAGTAAAAGCGAACTCCAATGGAGCGGAAGGTTGGGCAGCAACAGTCTGTTAGTTCCGACTCAGCGGGCACACTCAGCCTCTTTAGAGGAGGGAAATAGGGGAGAGTGGGGGCCTCTAAGGACCATATAATAATCGGAGTGTAATCCCTCAACCTTCTTAATAGATCCTTATTTAATACTTAGCTACCTACGTCGGAACGAATTAAATCTAGATGCAGTTCATCATCCTATGCTCCATTTCACTTTCTACTACGCCTTTTCTTTTTTAATCCTACAAACAAAAAATCTGATGATCGCATAACACGACTTTTCCTTACTTCCTTCGTTAAAATCAATAAGAACTTTTGAATAAATTTAGAGATGAAAAAGAATAGATGAAATTAGATCGAGTATCGATAAAAACATTTGTTTTAGTAAATAATATATTATTTTATGATTTGCAGAAGAGGTAAGAAAGCGTATAGCGGCTGGTGATATAGCCTATTTTTCCATATTAAACCTATTCAGAAGCAAGCTTGTGAGCCGTTCCACCAAGTTTATGCTATACAAAACCCTTGTAAGACCAGTGGTGACATACAGTGGAGAAACGTGGATCCTCAACAACAAAAATGTAGACCTGCTAGATCGGTTTGAACGGGTAGTACTTAGGAGAATCCTGGGAGCCGTGTTTGAGGATGGTCAGTGGCGGCAAAGGAAAAATAGGGAATTGCTTCAGCTCTACCAGGATATCAGTATCTCCTCACATATTAGGATGCAGAGGATAAAATGGATTGGGTGCGTGATGCGGATGAACTGTGACAGGGTGGCAAGTAGGGTGTACAGGAATGTTCACTATGCTATAGGTGACCTCCGCATACAATCAATTAGTGTTATCGGCTTTCCGTCACTCTCTATTACCTTTTAAAACTTTGTGTACAAGATACAAATATACTAAAATCCTTCTTTTTTCAACGTTATATTATACTTTTTTATTATTATAGTCTTATTAGTATTTTATTATAAAAAATAAAAAATTACACTAAAAGGTATTTTTGTTCTTTTCTCCTTTAGTTTCTCATCAACGCAAGAGTAGTAACGTAAATGTATAATATACCATTGGTAAGGTAAAGATTTTAGAAAAAAACAATTCTTTAACAATTTATTTTCATCTCTAAAAAAAAAAAAAAAAAAAAAAAAAAAAAAAAAACCTGTACCACTACAACCCATGAAGGGTCTTGGGCTCAGTACATATAGAGATTCGTACTGTTTCTAGGCCAACGGCAGTGCATTGAGGTGATTAGGCCTTAATTACGCTCAGCCGCCAGGTTTTTCCCCAATTAATTTGGGTACCCACTTTATAGAGGCTGGGTCTGCCCCAGGAGGGTCTCCATACCCTAGGGTCGCCCCCCGACTGAATTAACAGAATAAATAATTTTTCTGCCACAGCCGGGATTCGAACCCAGGACCCGGAGCACAGCAGACTAGTGCTCTATCCACTAGACCACGCCGCTCCTTTTTCATCTCTAAATGTTCTTAAAAATTCTAAAATTGATTTTAATAATGGAGGTAAGTTAAAGTCGTGTGTTGCGCGCACCCGATTATTTTTCTATCGTTTTTTACTTCTCAAAAATATAACACAAATTATGTTGCTCTTGCTCTGATTGAAAATTCGTCGGCAATTCCTTTATCAGAAATTTTGCAAAGACGGGAAATCCAGCACTTCAGCGAGATATCGACTTGTAAAAATATGAACTTCGTAAAAAAAATGTCCTTAAATATCATTGTTGACCCATTATAGCTAACAAAGTTGACCTGGCACATCATATAACGGCCTCACGTATTTTCTTCAATAGACTGTTAGAAAAATCTAGTTACCGTTCTTACCCTTAAGGCCAGACATAAAAGAAAATTGGCATTAGGAAAAGTGGACCATGCAAAACCCGCCAACTATTCTCAAAAAACTTTAAGATTGACCACTTAAGGACTCTTTGTTACGCAAGACTTCATGTTTCGATATGCACGAAATGTTTTTGTATTTTAAATTTCTTAAAACCTTTCTAACATTATTTTATAAATAGATAATAATCTTACTGACAAATATGGTGTACACATGACACAGTATTAGCTCTTACTATTTTACTCCTGTAAGGAGTTGAATATTGGGATAAAAATATTAATTAAGTCATAAAATAATAATTAAATCGTAGTGCAATCTCATCCAAATCCTCTTATTGCATGTCCGTTGTTTTAGAAAGAAATCCTAATGTGTGGAGTCCAAGTTCTTCTGTGTGTTGTTATTGTGCTGGTTTTGTTTTTATTGTGTTCGATGTTTTATAATAATAATTTGACGTTATTTCATTACTATTTAAGTATTATAATAACGAGAAAAAACAAAATCCAGAGGAAATAAGGTCACGGTTAAAGGAGGGAAATAGTCATTCAATTACGAAATTACTTAGCTCGCGGTTTCTGTCAATGAACAAATGTTAGAATTGATAATACTATTATAATTCCGAATTTTCTATAAGGGATGTGAAACGTGGTCACTTACATTGAATGATGTACAATGTCTTAAGGTTTACGAGAATAAGGTTCTACGTAAAATATTTGGTCTAAAGAATGAAGAAGATAACTTAGAATTATGGAACTTGTATCCTGACAGTATAATTGAGTTGGTACCATCGTAGCGACACAAACGGGAGAATAAAGTTGTTAAGCTCAGCAAAAAACGAATTCCTAAAAATGCTAATATGTGCTGAACCAACTGGTAGGCGTCAAAAAGGTAGGCCGTAGCGTCGACGGAAGGATTGTGTTAAATCTGATCTCGGGATTGAACGGTGATCATTAGACGAATGTGTGAAGGTAACATTTGTTAGTAGCGGAATAGAGCCTCTGGTTATGGTAAGCCTTTGATTATTATTCATTATTATTATTATTATATATTAAATACACCGCTTACTTTGAAGGATGAACAACGGCTTAAGGTTTTCGAAAATAAGGTACTGCGCAAAATATTTGGTCCGAAGAGAGATGAGGGCACTGGGGAGTTTAGAAGGTTGCACAACGCGGAACTTGTATCCTGTGAATATAATTGAGTTGATAGCGTCGAGGAGAGTCAAATGGCCGAGTAAAATTGTTGGGCTCAGTGAGGAACGGATTCCGAGAAAGTTGGTATTTGCTGATCCGACTGGTAGGCGTCCGAAAGGTAGACCGAAGCGTCGATGGGAGGATTGCCTTAAGGCGGATCTTGGGGGCTTGGGCTTGAACGGAGAACATTGGATGAGTCTGTGTAGACGGAATATGGTGGTATCGGCATCGAACCTTCGGGTTCGGTAAGCCTATTATTATTATTATTATTATTATTTCGGAATATCGCACTTCCTAAGCTTTCGCTGGGAATTTTCACCTACCCGAACTCAGTGAGTCAAGGGTTGGGCTCTAATTATGTTATATTTAAAATTTTTCTAACAGTGGCTGCTGTCTTTAGAACGACTGCTCGCTCAACCTCCGCTTAAATCTTTACAGGTAGCTGTTGGATTGATTCTAGCGTACTCTCTGGAATCAGGCAATTTCAAGATAGTATAATTGGGTAAATCCTACAGCTCTCCAATCTATAGACTTGCTTTAGCCCTCTGCCAGCTCCTGGTATTTCCTTTTCTTTTAGGAAACAGTTTTTTTGAAGATTGTCATCCGATGGGACGCCTATTTCAACAATCTGTGCCAATTTTCTATTTTTATCAATCACTAAAATGTCTGGCCGATTATTTAAAACTGTGTGGTCCGTAATGATAGGATGATCCCAGTAAATTTTAGTTTTGTGTTATTAAGCGTCGATGGGAGGATTGCCTTATTCCATGCCTGAAGTATTTAAATAAAAACAGCTGTTCGAATTGTGAGAATAATAAAGAGTCATTAAGTATGGTTCCTAAGTGAATAATTATATAATAGCATTAAGATGATATAATAATCATTACTATTTATACAGCTATGTTGCTTAGTCCTAAATTATGCCAATTCAGGTTAGGCCAATGTTCAAACACCAGTAACTCAGTTCGCGTAGGCTTGGCGCCACCATTTTACGTCCCCTCCGAAAGCAGTATAATCAAGCATTTTTTACTCCCTTTTTAAGGGTTTTAAAATCGGAACCATTTGCATATAATCTGTCAGCTGAGTGTGATCTTGTCTAAATCACCTTCTCGCAAGTCTCATATACTGAGAAACAGTAGGAATCTCCCATGAAATTTCATGGGTTTCATGTGTTCTTTACTTGTTTGAAATTAAAAGGATCTTTATTTAGAACGTTAAAAAGAGATAAGTAACATTTTTATTCTAATAAAATTAAATCATATTATATAAGACCCTTGAACCATTCAAATTAGTTTGATGAAAAAAGTGTAAAAAGGTCTTAGTAATGAGTTATTAGGGCCGCCATTTTGCTCCCCCGATCCTTTGAAGTTATCCTTTTTGGGATATCCTTTAAAAGGATAGTATTCATTATTGTGCCTTCTTTTTTCTCTTTCCTGGCGCTGGTCCCGGCTTTTGAGGCGAATCGCTCGCCCGCTTCTCAACCTTCTGATTTATAATATTCGGATACAGACAATAATGTATATGGATAAATAAGAAAATTCTTATATACATATTTTTTTTAAATATATACATTCATTGATATTTACAACTATATAAGTAAATACATCCCGTAAATATGATACAAGATTATACTGCCATGTAGAGACACTACCCATTGGCAGATCTTCGAAAACTATGCTATACCAGAAGGCCTCGGGGCCATCTTCTTTTCAGACGTCTCGGAGGTTTATCAGAGATTGTAGAAGTAGCAAGGCTTAAAACTAGTGGGTTAGAGTGTGAATGGAGTTTGTGATAAAAGGAGTGGTACCTGGTTCGGGCCAAATCACCAACACAGGTAACATTTAGGTCTTTATGGATGAGTTGATTCGTGACAAAATAAGATGCATTGAGGATTTTTCGAAGAATTTTGATTTGTAAGGATTGGATACGGAAAGAATTTAAAGGTTTAGTAGAGCCCCAAAGCCCAACTCCGCAGGTCCAGATAGGCTTCATGATTGGTATGTAAATGAGTCTTTTGTAATTAATTGGAAGGTTAGAGGTGTTTGTCTAGTAAGAGTTGAAGTAAACGAAATCGGCGAGTCATAGATATCAAATAAACAAGTTACATTTTAATTTCACTTACCTATGAAATATATAGGTAAGGGAAAGTATTGCGATCGTGAAAATTTTCTAATTCAAGTTTCCACCGGGAATACACGTTTTAATGTTTCCTAAGTCAAATTGACTAATTCTTGAAAAAGCTCTGTCTGTGTGTGTCTGTGTGTATGGTAAGTATAGCGCGAAAACAAAGTCCAAAGTGGTATGAAACTAAAATTTAATATTTACGACAGCTATACGCCCGAGATGTTACATTCATCTAAATCCGCTACCAGAAGAGACACTTTATATGAAGCCTGTTGCCCCTTTTTTACAATTTTAACGGCTCTAACGATTTTGATTAAACTCACTATATCGATGTAAAATTTTACGGGCTCTAATATCATGTATGTTTGATTCTGATTGAAATAGTCTGACACGGCTTAAGTATCGATAGTTAAAATTTTCTTCTTCTGAAGTACCATTAATTTTGTAGATTCTATAAAAATAATAAAATCATCATTTAACATTGATTAAGAACGAGTAAATATATTAGTTCAGCGAGTTCGATACCTGACTAAAGGAGTAAAAAGCAAAATTATTTTTTATGGAATTTTCGGACTTAAAAAAGTAAATGAGATGTATAAAATACCACCAGAAAGCTAACGAGTTTAGAAAAAAAAATGATCTTATACACGGAATTATAAACGTTTACGGAGAGTGACGAAAATCCGATCTAAAGAATTAACTGATTTTTGTAGATTATAATATAATAGATTATTTTATAAAACACAGGCTTTGTACTGTAATTTATGTAATTGATAATTGATTTTAGCAACGAAGGTAAGTGAAAGTCGTATGTTGCGCGCACCAGATTTTGTCTTCTTATTATCCATTCCCTCACTTTATTCTTGGTCGCAGATGTCTACGGTGGTGGTGGAGCCATACAACGCAGTTTTCTCGACACACGCTACCATGGAGCACTTCAACGTATCCTTCATCGCGGACAACGAGGCGCTCTACAAGATCTGCCACAACCACCTGGACATAGACTCACCCACCTACAAGAATATCAACAGGCTCGTGGCGCAGGTAAGAAGTCAAAATGAAAGTTAAATGTTAAACTGTTCAATTCTCTTGGGATAAGGCTCTTATATTCCTTTTAAATGCCATATACTTGGTTTGTCCTTTATTCCTCTCCAGACACCATGCTCTATGCTCCTCCAGGAGCTTCCTAAGCATTGTTACGTATTGAGGGGAGTAAATTAATTATTAGATCATATTAATATTAATCAAATAAATATTTATAAGAACTGGCGGCAAAAGAACAAAAGGCGTTTACCTACCCCCCTAAGGTTCCTCATCGGTTTAGCATCCCGCGGTAGAGGGAAGTTCCTAGACTCTAGCTATTAGCAGGCAAGAGTATTAAGGGTGAACAAATTCTTTACCGCCGACCTCGGACACATCCCATATCAGCACCGCTCCCTTTGTCATGACCACCAACAGGAGGTAGGCGAGTAAATTATCAAAATACAGTATTTTTGAAAAAAAAAAAAGGAGGAAGAGGTAAATAGAATAAATAATGAGAACCGAAGAGTACGACTGACGTATTCCAGACCCAGAAGAGTCGGGAAGGTCCGTCGGGGGGTCGGAGAGCAGCTTGAAATGAGTCGATGATACAGATGCTTGTGGATCAAACCGAGAAGGGGTGCCTATGGCGGATCCCACCTTCGACAGCCAACTAAGTGTTTTAGGGTACCTCTCTCTCTTGTTGTAATGTTGTTTAGCAAAGCTAGCAGTAATAAGCCCCTCAGTATTCTCATTCATAGTTCTAGGCATTGTATAAATAGATTGTATATGTATGATAATTTTAAATAATAATGTCATTTATTAAAACCTGTAGGTTATTTAATGTTTCTTAGCATGCCACCTATTGAGACTGGTAAACACGACACCCTTGGAAAAACTCCAATGGCTCCAAAATATACTGTTAATAAATACCTAAAATGTACTAATTAATTCATTTTTTTAACCTACCGCTGCGTTAGAGAAGCAGCCGATGAAAAACACAACAGCAAGAAGTTGGTATCTTCTATTACTACCTGGTCTTTACCTGGCAAATGATTATAAAAGCTAAAATATTATCAATCTGAATAATGGCGTGATTATTGTATTGACTATTCTGTATCACCCCACAGGCGATCAGTACAATTACTTCGAGCATCAGGTTCGGTGGGCCGCTCAACGTGGACTTGCAGGAGTTCCAGACGAACTTGGTGCCGTTCCCGAAGATCCACTTCCCGCTGATGGCCTACGCGCCGGTCATCAACGCCAAGAACGCGACCCACGAGCCCCTGACGGTGGTGTCGATGACGAGAGCCTGCTTCGAGCCGCAGAACCACATGATCAACACTCCCCTTAAGCAAGGTAAGCTTTGAGAGTCATCCTTAGGATCCTCGAGGGTACCTTCAACGTTGCTTCTTCCACAGGTTGGTTCCCGGGCTACCCCGAGGAGGGACAGTACATCGCTTGTTGCCTCCTTTACAGAGGCAACGTGGTCCCGAAGGAGGTTAACGCAGCCATCTCCTTCATCAAGAACAACCGGAGCATCAGGTTCGTGAGCTGGTCGCCGACTGGGTTCAAGGTGGGCATCAACCAGCAGCGGCCGGTCGCGGTGCCGAAGGGAGACCTCGCCGAAGTGGACAAGTGCGTCTGCTTGCTGGCCAACACCACCGCCGTCGCCAAGACCTGGACCGTTCTCAACCACAAGTTCGACCTGATGTTCGACAAGATGGCCTTCGTCCACTGGTACGAGGTCGAGGGAATGGAGATCACCGAAATGGAAGAGGCCAGGTGAGTAACTTAACAGGAAAAACATGAACAAAGAAGAACACTTCTTCCTAACTACAAAATTTTATTTGCATGACCAAATTTATTTGAAAAAAGGATTTGATTTCTGGAATACCTAGGGTAATTATTTAGGATAATTGTTAATTAAGGGATTTTAGTTGCAATTTTTTCCAATGAGCTCAGAATGATCGAATTCACTGATTAACCTGAACAGAAAACTATATGGTTTCCTTGCTGTAGCCCCGAACCTATTCTATTTCATCAAATTTTAAAAATGTATATGATTGATATGCTAAAGCTAATCTGGACTTAATGATTTTAGTTTAGGAGATTAGGTAAACTATCGGATTCTTCTCGTATCCAATCCTTCGTAAACTCCTTAATGCTCCTCACTTAATCACGAATAAACACATCCATAAAGACCCCAATGTTGCTGATTTGGCGCAAACCAGGTACCATTCCTTCCATGACAAACTCCATTCTCACTCTAAACCACTTGTTTCTAACCTTCTATTTGCTTTTGTTATTTAACGTCATGTTTATGATATTGCGACTGATGGAACGATGTTACAGTAGAATACTTGAATTTTGCTTCCATATATTTCTGTTTGGGCCGAACTAGGAACAAGCCCTTTCATGAAAATCTCCATTCCAACTCTATCCGCTGAAATCAAACAAGTTTCAATCTGCGATTCCTGGTTATCCTTTCAGGCTTCAAAAAAATAAAAGCTGGCCGTAGGACCTGAGATGGAATATTGTTTCTAGTGCTGCCAATAGCGTCTTAACGTGTGTACCATGTCTTTTCATATTATCTTAAAATTTACTCGATGTTTTTATTCAATCATATGTGTAAATTTCAATAAATACATATTTTTTTAAACAATATTTTGACTTAGAAAATTTCATTTCTATAACGTACTATATCCATTCTGGAAAATTTTACTATATATTAATACTATAAATTTACTACATATTACTCGTTACTATATATTAAAACAAGTAATGTGATTCTTTTCGTATTACAATCTAGAATTGTTTTTTTTTTTACAATATTTTTAAGTTGTGGAATGAAATGTTTTAGTATGATTTGGAACGGAACTCGTGTAGGTGTGTAATTAGTACCTTTAGAACATAATTGCATTTCTAGATCGCGTTTTTAAAGGTCTTGAGTGTTCATTAAATAAAATCGAATAGAAGAATTTGAAAAAACTAACTGATGAGAATAAAAATATGTCAAAATATCAATGCGGTAAAAAAATGTCCTTTATTACCTTTTGGAAATCACCGAATCAATTTTCATCGGCGATGACCAGCGGATTACCAGTGAAGTTAAGAATTGGGGCTCACTGGCCAATATAAAAAAATCTGGTGCGGGCAACACACGACTTTCACTTACCTACATTTTTAAAATCAATGAAAGAATTTTCATATACAGTTAGAGATAGAAATACGTGAAACTATTAAAGAATTAATTAAATTGAATTTATATAGAAACATGTGTTTTATTAAAACATCTATTATATTATTATCTAAAATAATTAGTTAGTTTTATCATCTGTTCATCACTCTCTATTAACCTAAAAAAGCTTGAGTATAAGGTTATATTTTTTTTAAATCTTTAGCTTTCCAACTCTATATCATACATGTACATTACTGTTCTTATGTTCAAAAACAAAAAATTGCATTAAAATTTTTTTTTTTCAGTTTTCTCCTTTAGTTGGGTATCGAATTCATTCAATTTATATATTTACCTGTTTTTCATCAGTGGTAACAAGATCATTGAGTTATTTTTGTAGAATCAACAAAATTAAAGGTACTTTAGAGAAAGACATTTTAAATTACCGGCATTTAAGCTCTGTCAGACCATTTTAATCAGAATGAAACCTACATGACGTTTAAGCCTATTAAATTTTACATTGATATAGCGAGTTTAATCAAAATCGTCGTAACAGTTTTCGAGAAAATCGAAAAAAGGTGCAAAATGCATGTTATAAAGTGGCACTTCTGATAAGCTCATTTTGATGAAAAAGGTTTTGTAACGTCTCGGACTTATATTTGTCTTAAATGTGAAATTTCAGTTTCATAGGACTTACCTTTTTCCGCCCGGGAGTTACCACACACACACACAACACACACACACACACACACACACACACACACACACACACACACACACACACACACATACACAGACCTTTTTGCGGGACTTGGTTATTTGGACTTAGGGGACCCTAAGATGTGTATTTCCGTTGAAAACTGGAATTCGAAAATTTTCACGATCGGAATACTTTCCCTTACTATATATAGTGAGTGAAAGTAAAAATTACTCTCAAGTAACGACTAAAAGAATTGTACTAAGTCCTCAAAATCATTAGAATTAGAAGTTGGAATGAAACTGAATGCACACACTTCCTGACATAAACCCATGTAATGGATATTTAAGGTTCCGTAAAAACTACGACCATTTCAAACAAAAATTTGTAATGACAGAATTAAACACAATAGAAAATAAGTAATTTAACAAAGGACCGTTATTGAGGTTCGACTTTAATTTTAAGTTTATCCTTCCCCTCCCCCCCCCCCATTTTTCTCTCGCACATTTTGTTAAACTATATAGGACTGCTCTTTTCCGGTTTCGGGTTCGAAACAGATGTAAAGTATTTTTTTATAATGTTATGATTACAACCATCTGTACCTGAAAATTGAAGGTACATTTAAGTGTGATCTCGACCTAGTCACCTACTAGCAGACCACTGTTGGCCTAGGTACTTTGGCCTATACATATTTATTGGCCTATGAATCTGTTTATTTACGTGTGAGTCCAAGACTAAACATACCTTTTTCCATTATTTTTAATAACGTCTGTGCAATGAAGTGGCCTTATTATACATGAAGTTGTTACCTACATAAGTATGCACAGAAACTTTACACAACAGATATAATATCATTATTAGTAGTCAAGCTTCCAGCGTGGAATTCGGTTAATAAACTCGGATATTTTTTTTTCTTTTTTTTTTTTTTTTTGCCAACCACTATTTATTTCTTTGCGAGAATTCAGTTCTTCATTCTTCACTCCATTTTTTCCGAATTTCGGGGGTTTTCTCTCCAATTTAACCTAGGAATATCAATTTTTTTTTCTCTATAATTTTTTCTTGCTTCTATTTGTTCTGTAGTAATTTCAGCTAATTCCAAGTTTTTTTTATGATTTTGATCTCTTCTCCTCCATGAAGGAGGGATGCTATGTTTTTCACTACTATTCTTTTTGATAGTCTTCGATCGAAAAGCCCCATTATGTGGCCATAGAATTTAAGGTGTCCTTTCATTATATCTTGGTTCCAGAATTTTCCTAATTATTTTTCTTTATTCCGTCTTCAGATTATCCATGTCAGTTTTCCGGTTAAGGTTCAAGGTTTCGCTGGCATATAATATTTGAGGTTTAATTACTGTGTTTTAAGGCCTAATATTGGTATTTAGAGTGAAATATTTTTTATTAAAAAATTTAAACCTATATTCTAAAAGGTTACCACTCTTCCTGGTAAGCCTTCAAGGCAGTAGGTGGTAACCTTCAAGTTTGAAGGTTCGGCTTCAAAATAAGCCTATGATTCAATCTTTGCCCACACTATTAAAAATTCTTCAATAAAAACTATCAGTTACTCAAATGAAAAATATGGCCATCCAAAGGGATGACTGGAACCGATGGACTGAGGTTGGTGTTCCCCGCTGGAAAGCACTAAGGAGCTTGTGAAAAATTAGCGATTGCGTTGATTATTTTTTTGTTGAGTAGAAAGATGCTGTGAAAGAAAAAAAGAGAAATGTTACTTTGAAGGTTAAGTTTTTTTATTTTTTTTTTCATATTCTAAGGTAATAATAATCCCTCTCTCTCTCTCTCTCTATATATATATATATATATATATATATATATATATATATATATATATATATACATACAAAATATATATATATATATATATATATATATATATATATATATATATATATATATATATATAAACATATAAAAACCTCTTTTCTCTTGGTCTTGGTCGCCAAGACATAGTTAAGATAGACCATCGTCTGTCAGATCAGTTAGTATATATATTGATATCTAAAATCATTCCCGTTCCAACGGTATATTACATGTATTTCCATATTACTGTTCTTAATATGAAAAAATCAAAAATTTCATTAAAAATAATAGTTTTTATCATTTATCCTTTAGTTTTTCATCAAATTCGGCATTTAAGCCCTTTCAGACTATTTCCATCAGAATGAAACCTACATGATATTAAAGCCCATTAAATTGTCCATCGTTATAGCGAGTTAAATCAAAATCTTTAGCGCCATTTTCCAGAAAATCGAAAAAAGGTGCAAAATGCATGCTATAAAGTGGCTCTTCTGGTTAGCTGAATTTAAATAAAAGGTTTTTATAAAATCTCGGATCTATATAGATATATATACTCGAGCAATAATTCGTCATTTCGATCTTACAGTGTCCCTTATTGTGGACAAATACTTCTCATAAATAAGGTAAGGCAGGTTAATTGTAAAAGGTAATGACCCAATCCCCTGTTGGCGATGGCTACCGAAGCCACAAATCACTCTGACCAATCATAAACCAGTATTCGATCATTGGCCGATATTTAACCCCGGTTACTAACCAATCAGCGCCCGACTCCTTGAAATAATTACCTCCAGCCGAAGGCCGTTAAGGCGTCTCGTAAATTAAACTCGCCGGGCTGTTCCCAGGCCCTTCCAATAAGAAACAGTTTACGGCCCATTTCTTGCTCTCCCAATTCATTTATTCCTGAAAAAGCATATTCTTGTTATTATACTTCTAACGTATTCAATTTCTCAAAGAACCATATTATAAACAACTTTTATATTATATAATAACAGTTTTATCCGCTTCTTATCACTCTAAATTATCTTATAGAACATTATGTTTAAGATATTTTTTTTTTCAAAAATAGCTTTCCAGCGGTAAAGATTAACTATATCACTACTACTATTCATATGTAAAAAAAAAAAAAAAAAAAAAAAAAAAAATCGCATACAAATATCTTGTGCTCTTTTCTCTTTTCGTTATTTACTAAATCATTCGTTCAAATTATTATATATTTACCCGTTTTTCGATTTTTACATTTTCGAGTTCTAGTTTTCACCGGGAATAAATTTTTTAGTATCCTTGAGTCTAAATGACCTAGTTCAGTAAAAAGGTTTTTTGTGGTAAGCTAAAAAGAAGAGACGTATGAAACTGAAATTTCATATTAAAAATAACTATAGGCCCGAGATGTTAAGAAAACCTTTTCTTTAAACTCAGCTAACCAGAAGAGCCACTTTATAGCATGCATTTTGCACCTTTTTTCGATTTTCTGAAAAATGGCGCTAAAGATTTTGATTTAACTCGCTATATCGATGGAAAATTTAATGGGCTTTAATATCATGTAGGTTTCATTCTGATGGAAATGGTCTGAAAGGGCTCAAATGCCGAATTTGATGAAAAACTAAAGGATAAAAGATAAACACTATTATTTGTAATGAAATTTTTGATTTTTTCATGTTAAGAACAGTAATATGGACGTACATGTAATATAAAGTGACGAATAGGGAATAAACTTATTACCGATTAACAATTTAATATAGTTATATTATTTTATTTAAATCAAATGTTTTCAACGATTATTAATACGTTTTATTAAAATTAAATTAAAATATTATTCAAATTGAAGTGTATTTAATAGTTTTCAAATTTATTTTGAATATTGATTATTGATTTAGGTAGATTTTAAGTTCCTGCACGTCAAGAACTCAAACTTATCTTTCTCTGTAATTCTTACCTGGCATGATATAAACAGTAAACAATATTTGTCTACTTTCACTTACCTATATATGAAATATATAGTAGAGAAAAATATTGTGATAGTGAAAATTTTCGAATATAGTTTTCATCGTAAATACCTGTTTTAAGGTCTTCTGAGTCCAAAAGACCATGTCCCAGAAGAAGGTGTGGTCAGTCTCGCTTAAAAAGGATAAGTTTTAAAATACTAAAATTTTATATTTTAAAGCATATATGCCTCAAATGTTAAAGAAATTTAAAATAAGAAAACCGTCAAACATGCATTTTGTACAATTTCACAATTCTGGTCTGGATAATACACGGCTTTCACTTTCATCTCGGCTGTTAAAATCAATTTATTCTTTAATAAACTTGAAAAAAGTTAAAAATTAATTTAAATAAAAATCTGGTGCGAGCAACACACGAGTTTCCCTTACCTCGACGGTCAAAATCAATTTGAAAACTATTAAATACACTTCAATTTAAAAAATATTTTAATTTGATTTTAATTAAACGTATTCATTTTCGTTGGAAAAATTTGATTTAAATAAAATAATATAACTATATTAAATTATAAAACGGTAATAAGTTTATTCCCTATTCGTCACATTATATTATTTTCACAACTTTGTGCATCAGATAATATTTTTTCTAAAATCATTCCTGTTCCAACGGTATATTACATGTACGTCCATATTACTGTTCTTAACATGAAAAAATCAAAATTTTCATTAAAAATAATAGTTTTTATCTTTCATCCTTTAGTTTTTCATCAAATTCGCCATTTAAGCCCTTTCAGACCATTTCTATCAGAATGAAACCTACATGATATTAAAGCCCATTAAATTTTCCATCGATATAGCGAGTTAAATCAAAATCTTTAGCGCCATTGTTCAGAAAATCGAAAAAAGGTGCAAAATGCATGCTATAAAGTGGCTCTTTTGGTTAGCTGAGTTTAAAGAAAAGGTTTTTCTAACATCTCGGGCCTATAGTTATCTTTAATATGAAATTTCAGTTTCATACGTCTCTTCTTTTTCGAGCTAGATTTACCACACACACACACAAACCTTTTTTCTGAACTTGGTCATTTAGACTCAGGGATCCTAAAAAATATATTCCCGGTAAAACTAGAATTCGAAAATGTAAAAATCGAAAAACGGGTAAATATATAATAATTTGAACGAATTTAGTAAATAACGAAAAGAGGAAAGAGCAAAATATTTGTATTTGCAAAATTTTTTTTTTTTTTTTTTTTTTTTTTTTTTTTTTTTTTTTTTTTTTTTTTTTTTTTTGGGCATAGAAGGCTGTTATGCTAGCCACTAAGGAACTTATTTTTACTACCTCAAAATAAATTTGCTATTTTTTAGGTGAAAAGGTTCACATTTTTTCTCACTTTCATTTATTTCATTTACCAAACTTTTTATCAAACTTGTTTTCGTTTCAGGGAGAACCTGGCCTTGCTGGAGCGGGACTACTACGAGCTGATGACACCGGTAGAGACGATCGGCGACAACTGAACCCTGCTAACTTTTAGCAGAATTTAAAAGTACAAATTATTATTTTGTGATTAAATGTTTTAATTGCATCTTTAGTATTCATTAGTCGCAATATATATTCAATAGAAATAATCACTATTACTTTCACTTGCTATATATAGCAAGGGAAAGTATTACGATCGTGAACATTTTCGAATTCCAGTTTTCAACGGAAATACACGTTTTAGGGTCCCCTGAGTCTAAATAACCAAGTCCCGCAAAAAGGTCTGTGTGTGTGTGTGTGTGTGTGTGTGTGTGTGTGTGTGTGTGTGTGGTAACTCCCGGGCGGAAATGATAAGCCCTATAAAACTGAAATTTCGTATTTAAGACAAATATAGAACCGAGGCGTTACAAAATCGTTTTCATAAAAATCAGATAACCATGAAAGCCACTTTATACCATGCATTTTGCACCTTTTTATGATTTTCTCAAAAACGGTTCGACGATTTTGATTAAACTCATTAAATCGATGTAAAATTTGATAGGCTTTAACGTCGTGTATGTTTCATTCTGATTAAAATAGTCTGAAAGGGCTTAAATCCCGATATTTTAAATTTTCTTTCTCTAAAGTACCTTTAACTTTGTAGATTCTATAAAAATAACCATATTATCTTGTTAGCATTGATAAATAACAGCTAAATATGTAAGTTGTGCGAATTTAAAAAACAACTAATGAAGAAAACTGAAAAAAATATTTTTTCAATGCAATTTTTTGTTATTGAACATAAGAACAGTAATATACATGTACGATATATCGTTTGAAAGCTAAAGATTTTAGAAAAAATATTATCGTATACTCAAGCTTTTAAAAGTCAATAGAGCGTGATGAAAAGCCGATAAAAGTAACTGATTATTTCAGATAATAATATAATAGATTTTTTAATAAAACGCATGTTTCTATAGAAATTCCATTTAATTAATTCTTTAACGGGTTCACTCATTTTTATCTCTAACTGTATTTGAAAATTCATTAATCGATTTTTAAAATGGAGGAAAGTGAAAGTCGTGTGTTGCCCGCATAAGATTTTTTTTTACTTTCACTTACCTATATATGAAATACATAGTAAGGGAAAGTATTGCTATCGTGAAAAATTTTGAATTCCAGTATTCAACTTCACGTGACGATATCAAACTTCGCGTGATGCGAAGACCAAGGGATAAGGCGATTCATTTATATATATAATATATATATATATATATATATATATATATATATATATATATATATATATAGAGAGAGAGAGAGAGAGAGAGAGAGAGAGGAGAGATAGATAGATAGATAGGGAAATTATTATTGACTTCAAATATTAAAAAAAAAAAAAAAAAAAAATAGTCTGACACGGCTTAAATGCCGATATTTTAAATTTCCTTCCTTTAAAGTACCTTTAATTTTGTAGTTATTATGAAATTAACGATATCATCTGATTAGCAAATCTAGAAAACAAGTAAATATATAACTTAAACGAATTCGATATCCAACTAAAGGAGAAAACTAAAAAAAATTTTAAATAAATTTTTTTTTTTAATTAAGTACAGTAATATAGACGTATAATATACCATCGGAACGCTAAAGATTTTTGAAAAAATATTATCTTATGCATACTATTTTAAAAATTGACGCAGAGTGATGAAAAGCCGATGAAACGAACTGATTGTCGTATATGATAATATAATCATAATAATTCTTTAACAATTTATTTTCGTTTCTGATTATAAATTGATATAAATAATGGAGGTAAGTGAAAGGCGTGTGTTTCCCGCACCAGATTTTTATATACATAGATTGTATATTATTTAATCTAAATCAAATGTTTCAACGAAACTTGAATATAATTTCTTAAACCTTTTTCGACTTTAACCGATTTAGCCGTTCTTAAACTGATTTTATCGGGCTGATGCGAAATTAATGCAGGTTTCCTCTATTGCAATATCTTAATTCCAATTGTGTAAACAAAGCTAATCCTAACATTGATCATTATTATACCAAAACAAACCTTATCTAATACCCTCTCTTTCACCATGAATTTGTTTAGTAAAATCGTTTTGTCCAGTGTGTTCAAAGGTCTTGAATCGAAAATGTCAAAGTGCGATTTTCGTCAAATTTATTTTTACGAATTTAAATTAGGGCGCAGCGCTGCGCAAACAACTCGTAATATTAATGAAGTGTGGGGTCAGGGGGCTATTAATGAGTGCACGGTGCAGCGTTGGTTCCAGAAGTTTCGCAGAGGAGATTTCGACCTCGAAGACAAGGAAGGTCGGGGCCGTCATCTTGCTCTGGACAACGACCAGCTGAGGTCAAAAGTGGAAGAAGACCCAACCAAAACCACACGAGAAATGGCGGCGGAACTCGGTGTGAACCAATCCACAGTTGTACGCCACTTGGAAGCAAATGGTAAGGTAAAAAAGTTGGCCAAGTGGGTGCCACACCAATTAAACGACCACCAAAAAAATCGCCGCTTTGAAATCTGCTCCATGCTTGTGACACGCAATAAAAATGATCCATTTCTCGATCGCATTGTGACGTGCGATGGAAAATGGATCTTATACGACAACAGAAGGCGTTCTAGCCAATGGCTGGGCAAAGATGAACAACCAAAACCTTTCCCGAAGCCCAACCTGCACCCAAAAAAGGTTATGGTCACAGTTTGGTGGTATAATGCTGGTGTTATTCACTACAGCTTTCTCAATCGAGGTGAGACTATAACTGCTGACAAGTACTGTCAAGAAATTGACAGCATGAATCAAAAATTGCAACGTCTTTGCCCAGCATTGATGAATCGGAAGGGGCCAATCCTGCTCCACGATAACGCCAGACCACACGTTGCACAACCAACGCTTCGACGACTGCACGAGTTGGGCTACGAAGTTCTCCAACATCCGCCTTATTCAGCTGACCTCTCTCCTACAGACTTCCACTTTTTCAGGCATCTGGACAACTTTTTGAGGGAGAAAAATTTTCAAAACCAGGACGACATTGAAAATTCTTTTCGTGATTTCATTGAGTCCAGGGATTCGGATTTTTTTTCTGGTGGAATAAGAAAGCTTGTTGAACGTTGGCAAAAGTGCATTGATTCAGATGGAAATTATTTTGATTAAATATATATGGTTAAAGTAAAGATATGGCGTATTTACAATACCTACTAAAAACCTGCATTAATTTTGCATCAACCCAATAACAGCCGTGGTAAGTAATAAGTCGTTTGTTGCCCGCACCAGATTTTGTTTCCTTTTTACATGGTAAAAGGGGAAATCAGAGCGATTCTGATCAAAATTCGATTCCACATTTTAAGGCCTCTGAATGTAAATAACGAAATCTGGCAAATTGTACTTCCTATGCATAGTAAGCCCATCTCAAAAATGAAAAGGCATACATATCACTTGTTTAACATAGGAAAAATTCTGGATTTTTAGAGAAATTATTTTTGCCCGAACTAAAGGAGGTAAGTTAAAGCCGTGTGTTGCGTGCACTAGAATTTTTTTCTTCCTCACTTTGATTTGGTGTATTAATTGATGTTTTTGTAAACACGAGAAACAAACGTGAGAACTTTACCGTACTGGGCAGATAGATATTTATTGTCTCGACTGTATATTCAAATAAAGCGTAGGAGGGCAACACAGTGCCTTAATTGGCAGCCAATTTAAATAGGATTTATCGACAGAGGGTCCAAATACGCCTGATCCAACCTGTAATCAACGGGTCACGACCTATCGGGCGTACAATACACATTGGGATATATTTTAATCAAGGCTAGAACAACACGGATCGTTGTTAGTGTTGTATGTTGTTTTGATTGGTCGATGAACGGTGGTTCAATCATCAAGCTGTCATACCCTCACGTTTTGATTTAAACCCTCATTTACCATCAACCTTCAGATATCTTAAATCATACAATAGAGCATCGGTTCGTAGTTTTATAACTGATTAACATACTATCAGACAGATGAAATTGAAGTATAAAAAAATACTAATTTTATCACTTTAATTTATGGTTGAAGACAGAATGTAACATGGGTAGAGAAAAAGATTCCGAGCTAGGCTTAAAACTCACCCACTCACAACTTTTTTTGGGACTTCTTCATTTGAAATCATGGAGCCATAAAACTTCATAGCCGAGATGCTATCAACTCAATTACACTGACAGGTTAGAAGTTCCGTAATTCCGCCTCGTCCCTCTTTAGACCAAATATTTTCTCTATTTAAATAAATAAAGTACCTTATTCTGGAAAACCTTAAGGCGATGTTCATCCTTCGAAGTAAATGACGACGTTTGATTTCCATCCAGAACCGCCGGGATAATAATAGTTTTATAAATTGTAACCTTTAAGATTTTAGTCAGAAGCCGTAAGCTAAGTAATTTCGCTGCATAATAACACGCATTCCCCGCCTTTAACCGCGACTCTATTTCCTTCAAGATATTTTTTTTTTAATTTTTACTTTTACTGATCTATATATATATATATATATATATATATATATATATATATATATATATATATATATATATATATATATATATATATATGAAATACATATTAAGGAAAAATATTGAGAGCGAGAAACTTTTCTAATTAACCAGAAAAAATACACGTTTTAGTTTTTCTCATCATTGTCGTAATTGTTCTTTTGTTTGAATATTTGTTCGATAAATATTAGGCCGTTTTACAAAAGAAATCTTGGATATATGTTTTTAAAACATTTTATTTAATTTCCAGTCATGGATATGCATGAAGCTTGAGAATGGCCCTAGAGGCTGAAACGTTGCGATGACTGGAAATTAAATAAATTGTTTTAAAAAAAATATATCCAAGATTTCTTTTGTAAAATGGACTAATATTTATCGAACAAATACACGTTTTAGGTGTGTGTGTAGTATATTTAGCACGAAAATTCGTATTAAACTAAAATTTCATATTCATGATAACAATAAGCTCAAGATGCCACAGCAACTTTTTCGTCACATTCGGCATACCAGAAGAATTCCTTAAAACCATACTCATATTCATGCTTTAGCAGTGGGAAAACAAAAACAGATCATTAATGTTTTTATACAATAATTAATAGATGATGTCATTGTTATCATCAAATACCATTATTTATTTATTGACCGAAACCTAAGATCACTTTCATGGTTTATTGGAAAAATCCATTCTAAATATCAGTCGGGCTATTTCTAAATTGTTTCTTTATATTCATTACGCATGTGAGAGAAAAACATATCGAGGACATCACAGTCAACCTAGTGGAAAACTACTGACGGAATATTCGGAAAGTTATCATACGTTTGAAAAATGAATTTTATACTTTTTAATTTATCAGTAATAGCCTTTTCTTTTTTTAAATATACCGTTTGAAGGATATTTTCACAATGAATTAACTCTCATTAACAGCAATATCCATATAAGTTATAATTATTAAACATGGTCTACCCGGTGCGCAGTTAGTTATTTTTATTATCATTTTGACAATTATTAACAACTACTGTATATTAAATAGATCATTAAAACGTTGATTTCCAAAAGGTACCAAAGAACATGTTTTCAAAATTAATATTTTCACATATTTGAAAAAGGGTATGAGAAACGCAATAATTACAAAAAAGTATTAAGTACACGTTTAATTTTATTCCAAATTATACTAAAACATTTCCTTCTATAAGAAAAGAATGATCTCACTAATGTAACAGACGAAAAATCTATATTCTAGGTTTAATAACTTTATTAACGTTAATGAATGAGATATATTTGTGCTTCATGCCAATTATACCAAAATGGAGATCAATGTTTCTTTTGTATAAGTATTAATACCAATGATCTCTAATTCTCTAAAATAAAGTATGATGAGCTATTGTCTGTAACGTTTTCTTTTAACAATTTCTCCTCAATCGAAATTTAATCTGTGTCTAACTGTATTTAAAAATACTTTAATCGATTTTAAAAGCGGAGCTAAGTGTAAGTAGTTTATTGCGCGCACCGTATTTTTTTAGTATTAATTGTTGGTGGCTTCTTATTTTTTTTAAGGATGATAAATCGAATACTTGATACTGGTTTGCATTAAAAAAACATTGTTAATAATAAACACTTTGTTTTAACTGTATTATAATTCATACGAGCTAAAAAAAAATTAAATAAATAAATAAGAGAGAAAATAAAGGGCCATTATGCAAATGCGGCGTGACATAACGCCAACAATCATCCACTAACAAGACAGGCCGGCTTCGGCCACCTTCGGCTGCCTTCGGGCCCCCTCGGCCAAGGGCAACGGACGCCATACCACGAGCCAGTAGCGCCGGAACCGGCTTAGGGGGAGGTTGATTTGCGCTCTCTCGCTTCCCCTCTGCTTCTTCAGTGCGTTCGTCCTAAATATCGTACTCTTAGGTAGTGTTTCCATGTGTTCCTCTTCGGCGAGTTCCTTCTGATAGATCTGAGTGTTCTTCGAGGAGTCAACATGTCTTCTTTTAGCTCTTGGTATCGTGTCTTCCTTGCGATCTTCCTCTTCTTCGGAAGTTGCACTGCTAGCTGGGATCTTTATCTCAACCTACAGGAAGTCAAGAGGTTATTAGGTAAGCTTTGAAACATAAATTCAAATAATCATACATATATTTATTATGTAAATCAATGCAAACACTTATTACTTCATTATTCATTAAAAACTCGCAAAACTTGAAATTTCTTCGTTAAAATTTCTTTTAATTCATTGAAAAATCCAATCAAAACACTACTCAAAATATACCACTACTTATCTTAATTATTCAAAAAAAACCTCAGTTACAAACGGTCTTAGGAAAAATCGGTATCTCCGCACGCTTATAAACATATCCATGTTTTGACGTTCATTCCTTGAAGAATCAAACTAATTATTTATTTAATTGTATACATATCCTTAGGAGAAGTCTTTAATCAGACAAAACTTCAAAATACGTTCAATGTTTCTTATCTCTTGAGATAATCCTCATGGTATGCATCTCAATCCTACCAAAAAACTTTCGATTCCTTCGTTAAGGTTTCTTGTTCTTTCAAAATACAATTTAAATCCGACACAAAATATATATTTTCTTATCTTTTGTCATTAAAACAATATCTCAGTTTCAATTGGAGATTAAAAGACAAGCCGATATCTCCGCGCGCTTTTAAATAAATCCATGTTTTGACGTTTCTAGCTTTGATAATCCAACTAATTATTTATTCAATTATTAACATAACCTTAGGAGAAGTCCTTTATCTAACCAAACTGCAAAATACGTTTAATGTTTCTTATCTCTTGAGATAATCCTCATGGTATGCAGCTCAATCCTACCGAAAAATTTTCGATTCCTTCATTAAGGTTTCTTGTTCTTTCAAAATACAATTTAAATCCGACACAAAATATATATTTTCTTATCTTTTGTCATTAAAACAATATCTCAGTTTCAATTGGAGATTAAAAGACAAGCCGATATCTCCGCGCGCTTTTAAATAAATCCATGTTTTGACGTTTCTAGCTTTGATAATCCAACTAATTATTTATTCAATTATTAACATAACCTTAGGAGAAGTCCTTTATCTAACAAAACTGCAAAATACGTTTAATGTTTCTTATCTCTTGAGATAATCCTCGTGGTATGCAGCTCAATCCTACCGACAAATTTTCGATTCCTTCATTAAGATTTCTTGTTCTGTCAAAATACAATTTAAATCCGACACAAAATATATATTTTCTTATGTTAAGCATTCAAACAAAATCTCTGTTTCAGTTGGAGATTAAAGGACAAACCATTATCTCCGCGCGCTTTTAAACTAATTCATGTTTTGACGCTACGTGTTTTAATAATCACACTAATTATTTATTTCCTTATTGACATATCCTTAGGTGAAGTCATTAATCAGACAAAGCTGCAAAATACTGTTAATGCTTTTTATCTGTTGTGATAATCCGCCTGGTATGCAGCGCGATCATACCACGAAAACATTCGATTTCTTTGTTAAACTTTTTGTATTCTTTCGAAACCCATTTAAAACCTTTCCCAAAATACACACGTACGTATTTTAAATATTAAAACAAAATCTCTGTTACAAAGGTCTGTAAAAAAGCAGATAACTCGGCATAGTTTTAATTCCATGTTTTGACATTCCTTGCTTTAATAATCAAACTAATTATTTATATACTTATTAACATATCCTTGAAAGAAGTCCTTTATCGGACGAAAAGCAAAATACTGTTAATGTTTCTTATCTCTTGAGATAATCCTTTTGGTATGCAGCTAAATCCTACCAACAAAACTTTCAATTCCTTCGTTTAAATTTATTTTTCTTCTTTCAAAATTCAATTTTAAACCTCAATCAAAATAAATAAGTACATATCTTAAATATTAATACAAACACTCAGTTCGAATCGGTTTAAATAAATAAAAGGATGGTTTCAAACAAATACATGTTGTAAAGTTACTTTCTTTAGAAATCCGACTAATTATTTATTTACTTATTAGCATATCCTTACAAGATATGTTTGATCAAAATAACATTTAAATTCTACGCGAAATATAATAATTCTAATGTTAAGCTTTAATAATAAATCTCAGATGCAAACTGTCTGAAGAAAAGCCCCTATCTCCAGATGATCTCAAACAAACGCATGTTTTAATGTTCCTAGCTTTTATAAACAAACTAATGCTATATTTAAGTAGTTATATATCCACGAGAAATCTATTATAGGACGAAACGGTAAAACACTGTTAAATCATCTAACCTCTTGATATATCTTCGTGTTATGCGATCAGATTCGTCGACAATTTTTTTAATTTCCTCCTTAAAATTACTTTTAATGCCTTCAATATCCGATTTAAACCTTACTCAAAATAAACAAAAAATACGTTTATTACAGGTTTAATAGAAAATCTTAGTTTAAATTAAAGCCATAATCTCCGGATGATTTCAAACGAATCCATGTGTTTATGTTCATTTATAAGTACGTTCCTTTATTAAGTACATTAGTATGAAAAACTGTGTATACTTTTAATCTTAAGTAAAATAATTTGCCCGCTTCTGCTGCACATTCAATTCCTTCGTTAAGAATTTTCGTATTAATACCCAAAGCATTTCTGACTGTATATCAGATCTTGTTATTAATATTTATTAATATCATGTCTCAGTTTGAGTTAGTCTTAACAACTGAAAAATAATAAAGATATCAAACAAAATCATGTATTTTTTAACCCTTGCTTCAATAATTGGTCTAATGTTATATTTAGGCATCAATATGAACTCACAAAACGTCCATTATTGGAGAAAGCTCTAAAACAGTTAGGACTTCTTATCTATCTTGATAATCTAAGAGATATATTGTTCAATCTTGCGGCAAAACATTCAATTCCTTTATTAAAAGGTTTTATCGTATTTATTATTATATAGTCAAACTAAAATCAGTTCTTATTATGTAAATAATCTGAAACACTAAACTACAATATCAAATATCTCACTTTAAATCAGTTCTCAAAATTACCGCGAAGCCCGTACGTACGATTTAAAGCAAAACAATGTTTTAACGTTTCTTAGTTTTATTATCAAATCATAAAAATGTGTATGTATATGGATGTATGTGTAGAAACATATCCTTATGCAAACATAATCCTTTATACGTCACAACTATTTAATCATCAAGATCTAGTTAGATAATCTTATGCCGAGGTATGTCGCCCGATTCATATCGCCTTCCCCACGAGATCCTTATTCGATCGCGCGAACGGATTCCATATTCAATGGGGACTGGAATTCCTTAGCTTTTAAAGCCTTTTAAGTTTTTTACGATTTTCTGAATAAAATTTCTACGAGCCATGAATGTGGGCGTGCATGCATTATGGGGGTTTCATGGAATGCTTTTTATGACCGGTTTTTATCTCGTTTATATTGTTATATTTATTCTTCATATAAATATTTTATTTTTATTCCGAAATAAAAATTTTCCGTTAATCCATTTAAGTTCAATGTTATATTATATTAGAATGATCAATCAAAGTATTATACTAGTTTTATAATTGTTGTTAGTTTATTCATTTAACGTCACTTAATACTACTGTGACAAATCGGACGGTGCTACTACAGTGAGAGTCCTAAATTTTGCCTATCCACGTTTAATTAGGATAGGGACCTTTAACGAATACCTGACATCGCACAGGCTCGGCACTACAAGAAATTTTTAGACCCTTTAAAAAATCCTTAGGCCATCCGTCGGGTTTGAATTCGTTATCTTGGACATAAAAGAGTGTTATAGTAGTCATTGGTTGGGGTTACCTATAGCAGGTGGCTAGCATAACAGCCTCCTATGTTAAAGGTCCCGGGTTCAAATCCGCAGTTGGCCCTAGGATTTTTTAATGGGAATAAAAAAATCCTTAGCTATGCTTTCCTTCGGAGGGGATGTAAAAGGGTGGTTACGAGCCTGAGCGATGTCAGGTACTCG
This sequence comes from Piezodorus guildinii, assembly GCA_023052935.1. Lineage (NCBI taxonomy): Eukaryota > Metazoa > Arthropoda > Insecta > Hemiptera > Pentatomidae > Piezodorus > Piezodorus guildinii. The sequence goes on from CM041294.1 coordinate 94,043,648, forward strand.
ATAAGGATCTCTATCTTAATTAAATCTGGATAGGCAAAATTTAAGACTCCCACTGTAGCATCGTCCGATTAGCCACAGTAGCATAAAGTGACATTAAATAAATAAACAAACAAGCTTGTTTGTTTGTAGCTACAAAGCCATATCACGGACAATTCTTAATTCTTTTTGGTTGTTCCAACAAGGGTTTTGACTATCATCTAATTGCTTGCCTGAAAATTTAATAATAGGCAATACCCTTGTTGGAGAGACGGATTTACAAGGTCATTGCTATCAATGTTCAGACCTAAAATACAGCGGTTTAGCCCTGCTTAATCTTGTGATCCTCCCGACATCTCCACGCCCACTCGGAACACGCAATACCGTTTACCTGCCCTCGGTGGGAAGGCTTGTTCCGTGAGGCGAGTGTTGAGGTGATCTTTTTGTCATCAGTGCTGTTTAGCTTTAGGAAGGGAAAATAAATATCCGTTGTTTACATCCGCGCACAAAGAAGCACTGCGCTTTAGCAGCATACATTGGAGGCAGCGCTACACGGTTAGAATACAGGTAGGAGTAAGTGAGATGAAATTTGGTGAGAGTGAATTGTCATACACTCTCACATACTTTCAACGCATTGTAATAAATATTCAATTACCGTATTTTCTATAAAACTTCATCATTTATTTTTTTTAAACTTTTATAATAAATTGGGTTTATTATAAAAAAAAAACATGTTTTCATGATGTGTATATTACACTTGTTTGTTTTGATATAACTTTATCATTCAGTTTTGTTTATCTTAAAAATAATATTAATTGGTATTAAAGTATTTTCAAAAAGTAAGATATGCTGTTATTATCCGAATTTATTTTTTAAAAAATTATGCCTTTGCCTCTCTTGCTACTTTCGTGAACTCTCAGGATATATCACCTATCTATTTTCTTCTTTTTGCCTATGCCGCTTATTTTTACATTTATATATTACGAATTCTAGTTTTCAACGGAAATACACGTTTTAGGGTCCCCTGAGTCCAAATAACCATGTCCCGCGAACAGATCTGTGTGTGGTAACTCCCGCGCGTAAACGAAAAGTCCTATGAAACTGAAATTTCATATTTAATACAACTATAGGCCCGATATTTTACAGAAAATCAGCCATCCAGAAGAGCCACCTTATACCATGATTTTGAACCTTTTTACGATTTTCACAATAACGGCCCTAACGATTTTGATTAAACTCGCTATATCGATGTAGAATTGGGCGGGCTTAGTATCATGTAGGTTTCATTCTGATTAAAATAGTCTGACAGGGCTTAAATGCCGATATTTTAAATTGTCTTCCTCTAAAGTACCTTTTATTTTGTAGATTTTTAAAAGTAACCATATCATCTTGTCACCATTGATAAAAAACAGGTCAGTATATAAGGTGATGGAATTCGATATCCAACAAAAGGAGAAAACTGAAAAAAAAATCTTTCATGCAATTTTTCGTTTTTGAACTTGAAAACAGTAATATACATGTATAATGTTTCGTTGGAAAGCAAACGATTTTAGAAAAAAATTATCTTCTACATAATATTGTAGAAGTTAACGGAGAGTGATGAAAAGCCGTTAAACAAACTAATTGTCGTTGACAATAATATAATAGATTATTTTATAAAAACACATGCTTCTATTAAAAATCAATGTAAATAATTCTTAAACGATTTATTTTTGTTTCTAAATATGCTTAAAAATTGATATAAATGACGGAGGTAAGAGAAAGTCGTGTGTTGCACACACTAGATTTTTTTTTAAATATTTGTATTGTATCATAAATAAGGCATAAGGCATATACAAGATATTTAAGCAAAAATTATTTATCATTGCCTACGTTTCGACCTATATTCTAGGCCTTCATCAGGTATGAAGCTAGACAGAATTGACTGAACTGAACAGTCCGTTACTTTTATTTTTCTTCGCTGTGTAGACAAGTAGTCGAGAACTGAAAAGCGGTGTGTTTATTTATTTAACGTCACATTATGCTACTATGGCTAATCGGACGATGCTACAGTGGGAGTCCTAAATTTTGCCTATTCAGGTTTTATTAGGATAGGGATCTTTAACGAGTACCTCACATCGCACAGGCTCAGGATTTCACTCCTACGGCATAACCTAACGCATTCTTTACTTTCTTTAAAAAAATCCTAACGCTATCATCCATACTTGTTTAGTCGCACCGGATTATACGTTGTCATAAATTATTATGTTTATAACAAAATTTAAGAATACTTTAATAAAACAAACAATAATAAAAAGGATATTCCATCCTGAATTACAGACGGAGGCATTGTCTAAATATTTGCTGAGGAAGATGTTGCAAACAACTTATCCTGTCTATTCTTGTTCTTATAAACCTGTTATTTTTTGTTTGTCTTATCCGGAACTACTTCAAACATTTATCTTTACCAGTTCTATTATTAGGCAAATATTGTAAACGCTTCTTTTGTATTTCTTATTGTTGGACCAATATTTTTTTAGAATTATTTAAAACTATTGAAGATCCCGTGTTCTATTGAATTTAAAAAAAAAATATTTTTTATTAGTTATTATAAAAATAGTAAAATTGTGATGGGCGAATAAACCTACTAATTTATTCTTTATTAGTTTCACTCATTTTTATCTCTAAGTGTATTTGAAAATTCTTTAATCGATTTTAACAACGGAGGTAAGCGATAGTGTTTTCACGCACCAGACTTCAATGATCTTTCATCTTCCTTTCTGAGCATTGATTTATTATATAATTTTCAAAACGACTCATGGATCACCACTTCAATCCAAATTAAATATATATTTGCAATATTGGCCGTATGGTTCAATTTCAATAATCAATCATGTTTTTTATTATTTCGTAACTATAAAAATCTGGAGACGGGCAACACACGACTATCGTTTACCGCCGTTGTTGAAATCGACTAATGAGTTATTAAATACAGTTAGAGTGAAAATGAGTGAAACTAATAAATGAATTAATTAAATTGAATTTCTATAGAAACATGTGTTTCAATTAAAAATCTATTAAATTATTATCTGTAATAATAATCAGTTAGTTTTATTTGCTTTCCATCACTCTTTATTAACTTAATAAGAATAATATTTTTTCCAACATCTTTAGCTTTCCTATTATATTACTATCTAAAATAATCAGTTAGTTTTATCGGCTTTTCATCAGTCTATATTAACTTTTAAAAGCTTGTGTATAAGATAATATTTTTTCTAAAATCTTTAGCTTTCAAACGGTATATTATACATCTATATTACTGTTCTTATGTTTAAAAACGAAAAATTGCGTTAAAACAAATATCTTTTCTGTTTTCTCCTTTAGTAGGGTATCGAATTCATTCAATTTATATATTTACCTGTTTTTCGTCAGTATTAACAAGATAATATAGTTATTTTTATAGAATGAACAAAATTAAAGGTACTTTAGGGGAAGAAAATTTAAAATATCGGCATTTACACCTCATTAGACTATTTTAATCAGAATTAAACGTACATGATATTAAAGCACATTAAATTTTACATCGATATAGTGAGCTAAATCAAAATTGTTACGAGCAGTTTTTGAGAAAATCGTAAAAAAATGCCAAATGCATTTTATAAGTGGCTTTTCAGCTGGCATCAGCTGATTTGATAAAAAGTTTTTGTAACATCTCGGATGTATGGTTGTTTTAAATATGAAATTTCAGTTTCATAGAACTTTTCGTTTTTGCGCGCGAGAGTTACCACACATGGACACTCTGGACTTGTCATTTGGACTCCTAAAACATTCCTAAAAGGAGACCCTAAAACATGTATTTCCGTTGAAAACATTCGAAAATTTTTCCAATCGCAATACATTTTGGCCTTACCTTATATATATTCACATATAGGTAAGTGAAAGTAAAAAATATTTTTTTATAAACATACTGGACGTTGACAGGTATAGTTAATCTTATAAATGATAGTCAATATAATTGCATGCCAATCCACGATAATTAATTATAGATATAATTATATACATATATTATGGTGGACCGTGGTGTATAGTATAGGCGACACATCATTAATCAGTGCTGGTTACCTAACATCCCTGAGTCTCTCTTATAATATTAATAATCTACGAGACTTTCGATTAGTTTTATTTTTTATTTGGTCAGTTTTTTTTTTCTTTTTAATGATTAATAGGTTTAAAAGATTAATGTCAACTTCGTTTCGGAGGAAAATTCCTGTAGCGCTAAAGCGATTTTGGAGTCCCCTCAATATTTCATCTTTAAGGATTAGATGTACCTCTAGAACCGCCTTAGAAATTGCAATCTATCTTGTCATAGGCTCTTTATTTTGTAATTTATTAATTTACAAAATTGGTGCGGGCAATACACGACTTTCACGTACCTCGACTGTTATAATCAATTTAAAAACTTAAATACTCTTCAAGTGAAAAATATTTTTTAAATTGATTTTAATAAAACATGTATTCATTTTCGTTGGAAACATTGATTTAGATTAATAATATAACCTTATTAAATTGTTAATCAGTTATAATTTTATTCCCTATTAGTCACTTTATGTTACCATTGTTGTAATAGTTTTGCTTTTTATCCTTTAGTTGGTCATCAAGTTTCGTCCAACTTGTATATTTAGCCGTCCTTCTTCAATGCAATTAAGATGAAATGGGTAATTTTTGGAATGATACAAAATTAAAGGTAGTTTAAGGAAGAATATTTAAAATATCGGCATTTAAACCATGTCTTACGATTTCAATCACAATGAAACCTACGTGATATTACAGCCCATTAAATTTTTACATCGATTAAGGGAGCTTAATTTAAAATGAAAGTTTTAAGATTTTAATATAATCAAAATCTTTAGAGTCGTTTTTAATAAAGTGGCTTCTCTGGTCAACTGATTTTGATGAAAACGTTGTTGTGACATCTCGTGCAAATTATACGCACTCTTATTAAATAAGAAATTTCAAAATTGTACGACTTTTCGTTTTATCAGTCTTCCTAGTTAAATATTGTTTACTCGTAGTTCATAATATAAATACATTTGTTAAATTCATAGAAAGAATAAGTAAAATTTCAAAACAAATTTCATGATTACATAAACTTAAACATAATGATTACTTACTTTCTTATTGTAGTGCCAAAAATAAATAAAAGGTTCTTTGAATATTCGCTTTCTTTATGAAGATTAGACAGTAAAATCTAGTTAACAAACAAGGAATGATAAGGGAGAAGAGGGAAATATACATAACTTAGTAATTAACATTATAAAGACGTTAGTTATGAGTAATGTTGTACGAGGAAGGTTATTATGACTATTATCTCGCATTATATTCTTCCAAAAAGTACAATATCCCTTTTAATTCTTTCCAAAAAGTACTATATCCATATTATATTGTTAAAAATTCACGGGAAAATTGCAATAATTTGGAAAAATATGTTGTTAATACTGTGAAAAATCAACTTTAGATTTAAGTAAAAAAAAGAGCCAAGTAAATTGGTTCAGTAATAAACAGATGACAGATTTTTGCATTTCCTGTAAAATTGTCTGGTGGATATAGTACCTTTTGGAACTCAGCGTCTCAATTATTTCGAAACGAAATCCAAATCTCCGCAGTTTATTCTCATATTCCAGACCTCCATCGGTAATTCAATACTACCAGCTTCGGATTTCTACGTAAATAGACGACAAATGCTCTGCATTCTCTTTTTTCCTTTCCCTGCTCCAGGAAACCAAATACCCTCCACCGCAAGTAAGATAACTCCCGAGAATAGAGAGAGCAGTGCCCCCACTACACAGCGGAAGACCCTAAATCAGTCCTGCGGTACCTGGCTACCTGCTTAAGGTTCGGAAGGTCTGTGCGCCACTTCACGGGGAATTATCTTCTGTGTAAACTGTCCAGCGGGCCAGCTTTGAGGGCGATTTAGCCGTTTAACAGCTTTAGCAGAGGCCTCAACTTTCACTTGACGTAGTTTGAGTAAAGTCAGGTATTTAGCAAGTTAATTCCCTACGATAGTAACGTAGCGCTACACGGTGAGAGAAGAGATAAGTGAAAATTCGTGAAAGCGAGTGCTGTGAGAGCTTACGAAGTAGGGGAATAGAGGAAGTCATAATTTGGTTTATGCTATAGGTTTGATGTTGAAGCAGAGTTTCATATGATTTTTGTAAACTGTCATGTTGTGATGATTATTATTAATATATGATTTTTTTTAATATATGTATATATATATATATATATATATATATATATATTATATATATATATATATAATATATATATATATATATATATATATAAATATAATATATTAAATAAATATTTGAGAGATAAACAAGAAAAGGAAAAAAAAAATAAAATCAGAAAAAAATAATTTAAAAAAAATGTTAAAAGAAAAAAATAATATTAATACTTTTTTGTGTGTATTGCATTTTAAGATTTTTATATTAAAAATTATCCATTAAGGGAAAAATAGTATGCTGGGTAATTAGCGACCCAACTAAGTTGGGCAGGCTTGTTCAATAAAGTGTATCTCTCTTTTTGAACCTTTGCTATCTACCAGAAAAAATAAAATAAAAAAAAAGTACCGCCCCTCAACATTTAAGGGCTTACGTTTCAAGATACGTAGAAACCAAATAATGAATAAAAGAAAAATCCGTTTGTTCCCCGTCCGAGGCATTTCTCTGAAACTACTAACCATTTTTTTTTTTTTTTTAATTCGCCACAAAAATGCTAGGACATGCAACGATGATCCTAACACCTAGAAGTTGATATCAGCTTTTTATTTTTAAAATGGCGGCCGATTAAAAGTGATTTAATTCAACAACTCATTTATTTTTGAAGATAGAGAAAAAAATTTATCTGTGTTTTTTAACCAAAAAAACACTTATGATTATATAAAAAGACAAGAAAAAATTGATAAAAAAATAAGCACATAACTCAGTTATTTTTGGAGATAGAGAAAAATATGTTTAGGGTTTTAAAATCAGTTAATTGAGATTAAAAAATAATTTACAAGTCTCAAATTATAACAGATGTAGTTCCACCATAAATCGGTTATTTTTGAAGATTGGATTAAAATCGAAGAGACTTTTGAGATCAAGACCAAAAACAAAATTAATTACCCTCCTTCCCTTAAAATTTGAGGGTTACGTTTCACTTTGCGTAGAAGCCGAATAACGAATTTAAAAAATCTGGTGCGGGCAACACTCGACTTTCACTTACCTCCATTTTTAAAATCAATCAAAGAATTTATTTGTTTATTTATTTAACGTCACTTTATGCTGCCATGGCTAATCGGACGATGCTACAGTGGGAGTCCTAAATTTTGCCTATCCAGGTTTTATTAGGATAGGGATTTTTAACGAGTACCTGACATCGCACAGGCTTGGGACCACCTTTTAACGTCCCCTCCGAAGGACGGCATAACTAAGGATTTTTTACTCCCATTAAAAAATCCTAGGACCACCTGCGGGTTTGAACCCGTGACCTTTAGCATGGGAGGCTGTTACGCTAGCCACCCAGCTACAAGTGATCCCTCAATGAAAGAATTTTCAAATACAGTTGGAGATAAAAATATGTGAAACTATTAAAGAATTAATTGAATTGAATTTATATAGAAACATAAAAAAATATTTTTTCTGATTTCTCCATTAGTTGGTTATCGAATTCATTCAATTTATATATTTACCTGTTTTTCATCAGTGGTAACAAGATAATATATTTATTTTTAAAAAATCAACAAAATTAAAGGTACTTTAGAGAAAGAAAATTTAAAATATCGGCATTTAAGCCCTGTCAGACCATTTTTATCCGAATGAAACCTACCGATTCACAATCGCAATACTTCCCCTTACTATATATATAGTAAGTGAAAGTAAAAAATCCGTTTCCTTATTAATAAATACCAAATTTTTCAGTTAGTTTTGGTTCATAGATAATCAAATTTTCTACAAAACGAATAAAATATCATTGAAATCGGTTCAGAAATAGCGGAGATACAGCATTTTAAAATTAGCAGTAGTAATGGACCATTTTACCTTGAATTATTTATTGCTTTTCATGTGAGGAATTAATACTTTAATTTATGCCTGATTCATGCTTTCGGAGGGCTTCTCCCGAGCCTGTGATATGTCAGGTACTCGTTAAAGGGCCTTATCATAATAAAACCTGGACAGGCAAAATTTAGGACCCCCACTGTAGCATCGTCCCATTAGCATTAAGTGAGTATAATAAGTAAACAAACAAACAAGTATTCAAAAAAGTGTTTTCATAGAAACTACTATGGATAAACTATCGAGACAGAGTTTGGAGTTGTTTAAATTCCTGCCGTGCATTATCCCTTATTGTTTCCCTCGCCCTAAAGATGTTGGTGGAGCTTTGAGCTCATTAAGAAGAAGGCACCATCTCTTCGTTAGGAACAAAGTTGTCCTAACTAGTCGAGGCAAGGCTCACCAACTCGGCCAACAATGAACGTAACATGTCTGCCCATCCTAAATTCTTAACCCAGCAGTTCACACGATGATAGTTCAGTTGTGAAAGTAATATTACGATAGTAGCAAGAGAATGGAAAGGTGTTGTTATTATTATAAATGAACTATGAAATAGCATCAAATATTACTTTCTAAACATCCTGTTTGTATCATTTAAAACACAAAAAATCAGTTGATATATGTAGATTACAAAAAACATAATATATTTTTAGACTTAAAATTTAATTTTTTTTAGTTGGGCTCGCAGCGCAATTTAGTAGCCTATTTTCTTGAAAGCAATCGTGATAATAGCATTTTGGAAAGGTGTGGTTATTATTACTAAAAATTAGATGAGGAAGATGGTTGGGGGAGGGGGGGGGGGTGCGGTCATCAAAAAGCAACACACTAATGAGTAACTTATTGTAATTGTGTGCCGACGTTTCGGCCTAAATTGTGGGCCTTCATCAGGGCTGAGTGAAACAAGATAACAACCAATACAATTAGAAAATTAATAATAAGTTATGTAAAATAATATGATGGCAGTAATAAAATATGGAAGCAAACATAAAATTAAGATGATAATATTGCAATGAGAATATTTAGAGACTATTAAGAAAAACTAAACTAATAATCAAAAGTTAAAAGAAGAGCAATTTGTGAACAAACCTTTTTGATAAAAAGATTAATGTTATATATAAAATATCGGATTACTACTTCAAAAGTACAGAATTAATAAGAAAGGTATAGGCAACAGAAAGCGAAAATTCATCTAATATTCTCAACGGTCAACTAAACTCCACCATTATTAATAAAAATATACTTCGTGATAGTGGAAGCGATAACATAATAAGTGATAAGCGATCATCATGTATTTTAAGGTTTGACATTTCTGACCACTCTTCCCTACCACTCACAAGACCTCCCCCAAATCCCATTTCCTAACCCCCCTCCGAGCTGTATCGAAGGTTGCCTCCAAGTCTTAGATAAGATCGACTGTAGAAGAGAGAGGCTTTCATCCCAGATGGGCTGAGTGTGCCTTCCGATAAATACTTGTCACTCCCAGGCACGTTCTCTTGGAATGCCTCAGGTCGGTTTGAGGAGTTTTTGTACCTGGGAATCTCCAGCGAGATCTTTACATCTTGTCCATCTGATAGAGGAACTAATGTGCCTGGGTAGAAAAAATTTTTTTTCGGAATGTATAATTTTTTTTCTTTTCTAATCGCCTGCTAAAAATTATCTTTATAAACGGTCTTATTAACAAGTTAAAATAGCATGTTGTTTTTTTCTTGCTTTTTATTTTATTATTTGCATTTCTTAAATGTCGCTTGATCTACTGGGGACAATTAATAGTGAAGATTGAATTTTTATGTTAAATTAAATCGACGATGTTAATAAGTTTTCTTCCTTTCTTTTCTTTAATTGGGTTTTTATTTTCAATAATGAACCTTTGTATTGAAAAAAATTACACCTTTCCACTCAAAATTCGTTTACGCAAAACCGGATTAACGAATAAAAAAAAATACATTTGTCCACCGTACGACAAATAAATTATTAAATACCCTGGTGGTCCATTAAAAACTATTTAATTCAATAATTCAGTTATTTTTTAAGATAAAAAAAATTGTATCTAGGATCAAAAGACCGCGACAAATGAAAAAAAAATAAAAATTAAGAATAATATTATTGAAATGTTGCCTATATATAATATATACGCCTGAAACTTCGTTATTTTCGAAGTTCAAATTAATAAATAAATGCCATTCGATGAGTGCTATTCGATAGAATATTAAAATGTCCTAGAAAACTAAAAAAGAATTATTGAATTCGGTTCGGAAATAGTAGAGGTATAGATAGCAGTGATGATCGCAGAAAAAAAAAAAAAATAAAAAAAATTCCACCTCACAATTTGAGGGCTTACAGATGCTCAGAACAGGAATAACGAATTAAAAAAAAAATCCGCTTCTCCTAATTAATAAATAAGAAGAAATAAAGTAGCAGTGGTAATATGCTATTGTCCTTTGAATTATTTGTTTCTTTTTATATTACTTAATTTCCTATCAACAGCTATGTAAATAGTTTTAAAATAATATTGTTATTTAGAAATAATAAATTTGTGTAATAATTTGCAGCGTTTTTTTTTTTAAAGGTGTTTATAATGTGCTAAGATTAATATTGCATAAGTAAATAAGCAGAGAACTGAGTAGGATTAGCAGGCAGAAAATAAAAGGATTGTTAAGATGCATGATGCATTATATGCAAACCTTACTGTCCTCTTTCTATATTAGTATCAGACAATTATTTACATTCAAAGACGATTATACGCCTGCGTAAGCCTGAATGAAAGCCTTGAGTTGTGATATTTATTTAAGAGTTATATGCAGTGTGTGTTAGATCTAGTGGTCATTTTTTCAATTTTAGGGAAATGAAGAAAGTTTTAGAAAGCAAAATAAGACCTCAACAATTTTTTTTAATGTACCACGCTACAGAAAAAGAAGAATACCATTTGAAATACATTAAATAAATTAGCTTTATTAAATTTCAGATATAAACATATATTCTCCCTTCCCCACCAAAAAATAATAATAATAATAAATAAATAAATAAAAACCAGGCAATGTTTTATTGGAGTTAAGACATGAGATTATTCCTATAACCTACTTGTGTCTCCACGTGTTTTTTTTTTTGTTTATTCATTTGACGTCACTTCATGATACTGTGGCTAATCGGACGATGCTGCAGTGGGATTCCTAAATTTTGCCTATTCAGGTTTAATTAGGATAGGGATCATTAACGAATACCTGACATCGCAGGCTCAGGACCACTTTTTTACGTCCCATCCGAAGGACGGCATAAATGAGGATTTTTTACTCCCATTATTAAAATCTAGGACCACTTGCCTTGGTGTGAACCCGTGACCTAAGCACAACTTTTTTTTTCTATGTTTTCTGAAGTGTTAATTATCACTAATTCACCATTTATTTTCGCAATTTCACTGCGTTTTTTATTGTTAATAATCACTTCTTTGCACGGCCGTTGTCCTGTATTGAACCCAGGAACCTTATCGAAGTACCTAAAGGCTTTTCTAAAAATCATAATTAAGAGGTCACCTGTGGTGTTGTGGTTTGCATAAGTCTTGTTCTTTCTTCAAACGGGGTCCTATAATTGTTTTAAAGAGTAAAAAATCCTTGGTCATGCCGTCTATCAGAATTTAGGATTTACCTTTCAAGATACGTAAAAACCGAATAACGAATTATTAAAAAAAAAAAAAAAAAAAAAAAAAAAGCGTTTGTCCGCCGCACTACAAATTAACAATAATGAATTATTAAATACCAGAATTTTTGGATACAGAATTAAATTTTATACAAAAAAAAAAAGGTTAAGAAATAGGTATAGATAGCGTTTTAAAATTTGCAGTAGTGAGAAAATAAATTTTCCTTTGACTTTTTTATTGCTTTTCATATACCTATAAACAGCTATATAAACAGTTATACCGTAATATAGTTATTGTGTAATAATTTGCGGTTTTTTTTTTTTTTTTTTTTTTTTTTTTTTTTTTTTTTTTTTTTTTTTTTTTTTTTTTGTACTTATAATTAATTTTTATTTCCTATACACAATTATATATTTATTATTTTTTCTTTGGACATTTTAGAATGAAAAATTTGTTCTCTCATTCTTTTTCTTTTCCCATGAACTCGCCTCTGCGGTGTGTTTTTATAAAATTACCTATGAACTGGCGGCCAATGTAAAAAGCATTAAAAAATAATTACCTTCCTCCAAATTGGGAGTAATTTGTGAAAACGGGATCCAAATTGTTATCTGTTTATCTTGGACAAATGGCCCGCCATTAAGGGAGGCTTATATATTTATCTTCAACGTTCTCACACAATAATCGCACCCAATTTTTACGAGATAATCGGAAAGTCTTTAATTCGTCGGTATTCAGTCGAAGATACCGGTTGTAATTATTTAAAGTAAATTTAATCCTTTAATATATGTTTGGAAAAGATTAGATTTAATCATATTTCGTCGTTTTAAAATTCCCAACTAATTCTATTTTTTTTAAAATCTGGTGCTCTTAACACACGACTTCTACTTACCTCCGTTGTTAAAATCAATTTAAGAACTTAAATAAATAAAGTTAAAAATGAAAAATGGTTAGGGAATTACATTGGCTTTTCAAAGAAATGCAAGTTTCATTAAAAAATATATGATATTACCATCTACAACACTCACTTAGCTTTATCCGTATTTTATCAATGAGAATAGATTATTGTAAGTTTGTTATGAAATCACATTTTTTACCCGTTACACAATTCTTTTAATTTTTTATCTTGAACTCGCTTTAACGAAACTTAATCGAGTTAAATTTGTAATTAAATTAGTATTTGATTTTGTTGGAAAAATATATATTTTAGATTAAATAATATAACAATATTAAATTGTTAATCAACAACAAACAGTTTTATCCGCTTTACATCACTCCATTCATTACATTTTACAAATGTATATATAAGATAATATTTTTCCTAAAATCTTTAGCTTACCAATGGTATATTATACATCTATATTACTGTTATCTTCCAAAACCCAAAAATACATTAAAAAATAGTTTTGCTCTTTTCACCTATAGTTTATTATCAGATTCGTCTAACTTATATATTTACCCGTTTTTTATCAATGCTAACATGATGACATGGTTAATTTTTTTCGAATCTACAGAATTAAAATATCTGTATTTAAGCCCTGTCAGATTATTTCAATCAAAATGAAACCTACATCATATTAAAATCAAATTTTTGACGAAATTGGGAAAAGTTGTAAAATGCATGGTATTAAGTAGCTCCTCCGGTTCTTCTGAAAATTTTCTTTTGATAAAAAAGTTGCTGTAAATTTCGGGCGTATTGTTGTCTTAAATATAAAATTTCAGTTTTTACGACTTTTTGTTCGTGCTGGACTTACCGCACACACGCCGACATACAGGACCTTTTCGGGCAACTTCGTCATTTGGACTAAGGGCACCGTAAAACGTGAATTTCCGTTGAAATCCGAAATCTAAAATGTTCACGATCGCATTACTCTCTCTTACTATATATTTCATGTATAAGTAAGTTAAAGTAACAATACAGGAAAAATCGTGAATATATTAAATTATAATTGAATGCTCGTGATCACGTCAAACTAGAATAAAAATTACAATTTTATTGAAATAACATATGTTTTTAAATGTCCCCATTAGCATCTTCCATTTCAGAATAAACCTTGCGATTTATATGAATATTAGGGGACTCACTACGTTTGCTGTAGCATGCTATTTGTGCTATTGTGCTAAACCCATTAATTTTATACAGAAAATAAATGTAGAAACTCGGCGGGTTTAGCAAAATAACACAAATAGCATGCTATAGCAAACGTAGTGAGTACCACAATTATCCGATGTGAAATAACATGCACGAGTAAAACTCAAGTATACGTTGTAACAGAAAGTGGACGGTACAGTTGTAATAATAGAGTCGCCCGGACTAGGTTTTAGATTTAAATTGCTGGCCATCGTTGGAACTATATTACTATAAAACTATTATATTATCGCGAAGCAACCAGTTCTCCAATAAGGTTTCTTTCCTTACTTTCTATTCGATTCTATGCTAAATATATCTCTAGTTATTCTAGTTCATTCTTAAAGAGAAACTAGGCTTAGACCCTGTATACGTCGATTTTAAAAATACGTTTAGAGATAAAAATAAATTGTTAAATAATTAAATACTAACTTCAATTGTTCCTTTCAACATTTTCACTGATACACAAATTAAGAAGGAAAATCAGTAAAAAACTAGCCATTAGGTAAAACATCAGATCTGAGCAGGGTATCAGTTGGGGACCAAAATCTGAGCAATACCCTGCTTGATTTTACTTCTTAATTTGTTTATCAGTGAAAATATTGGAAGGAACAATTGAAGTTCAAAATGGTATAAACCAGAGTTCTGAAGATGGGAGAAGATCCCGAAAAATCTAATTTAATTAAAAAACTTTAAGTTTTTATGGAAGAAAATAATGAGCCCCAGTATCTACCTTTAATATTATGCGAGATCTTCCGGTGTTTTAGAATATATTGATATAATTAATTACGTTGAGTTTCGATTGATGTGATTTATTTAATAATCTGTTATATTATTATCTACGACAATCAGTTTTATCGACTTTTCATCACTTTTCGTTAACTTTTCCATTTCGATTTCAATAATATTTTTTCCTAATATCTTTAGGTATTCAACGGTATATTATACATCTTTATTACTGCTTTTATGTTTAAAAACAGCAAAATTGTATAGACAAATACTTTCGCTCTTTACTCCTTTAGTTGTTAGATATTGAATTGGTTCGGTAGTTTAGAGGAATAAAATTTAAAATATAAGCATTTAAGCCCTATCGGGCTATTTCAATTAGAATGAAACTTAAATATTTTCATAATTATATAATTTAGTTTATCGAAATCCGCTCTCCAATTTCATCTAACACACAATCCATTTAAAATTCGCATGAAAATTTTACTCTTTCCAAAAAGAACAAGTATTAGTAGTCAATTGGTCTTTGAATTCTTCCATATGTAAATCTCAAAAGTAATTAGCCATATTTGGGAGGTTCTTTTTCTTGATTCTATATGATTTTTTTTTTTTTTTTTTTTTTTTTTTTTTTTTTTTTTTTTTTGCGAAATTAATATTTTGATATGTTTGTTTCATTATAATTGTTTAGTTTTATTGAACTTCATCACCCGATTCCATCCAGGAAAACTACACAAATATTTTTAAAACTCGCTGGAAGTTACAGTTCTTTCAAAAAAGTAAGAATAAGTATTTAATTTGTGTTATTTTCTTATTCATTTATCGTCATTTCTATGCTGCTATGGCTAATCGGACGATGCTACAGTGGGACTACTTTTTACCTTTCCAAGTTTAAATATGATAAGGATCTTTGACGAGTGCCTGACATCGTTCAGGGTCGGAACCAACATTTTGTATCGTCTACGAAGGACGGCATAAGGGTTTAAAAATGTAATTCAAGATAAATGTTTAGTTTTTGCTTAGCGTTTAAGAGAATTACGATTGACTAGTACTTGTAAAATCCATAAATATCTCAATAAGCATTCTGTTAAATTATTGAATATTTTTTAAAGCAATTTAAATAGATATTCTCTATCGATTTTTTATAACGCCTGATAAATTTCGTAAAAAACCAATCGTAGTATGAGTCATACCCGCATACCTCAGCGTTAGTCAGGTCTGACCACAAGCCACATACTACTCAGTTTATTGTTCCATGATACTGAGTTTATACCTCACAGAATGAGAGTTAACAAATTAATTTCAGTATGGCCGGTTTTTTAAAATTTATTTAATTATTTAATGTCGAGAAGAAGAAACAATGGAACTGGCATTTTAGAATCATTACATAAGTACATCAACCAAAACAATACAAAAAATTAAATAAATAATACAAAAATTAAATCTTATCATAAAGTACTTTGGAGATAGCAAATCTTTCAATCTCTCTCAGAAAATTTCAGTCTGAATGAAACCTACATGATATTAAAGTTCATTAAGTTTTACATCGATATAGCGAGTTTAATTAAAATCGTTAGAGTCATTTTTGAGAAAATCGTAAAAAGGTGCAAAATGCATTGTATAAAGTGGCTCTTTTGGTTAGCTGATTTTGATGAAACATTCTGTAACATCTCGGGCGTATAGTATTCTTAGATATGAAATTTCTGTTTCATAGGAATTTTCGTTTACGCGCGGGAGTTACCACATAGACCTTGGTTATTTGGACTCAAGGGACCCTAAAACGTGTATTTCCGTTGAAAACTGAATTCGAAAATTTTCACGATCGCAATACTTTCCCTTACTATATATTCCATATATAGGTAAGTGAAAGTAATAATGAATTACTTAAAAATATATTTTTGCTCTTTTCTCATTGGTTGGTTATTAAAATTGTTCACCTTGGATATTTACCGGTTTTTTATTACCAAATGATATGGGGAAGAACTTAAAAATGAAATTAAAAAAAAGTTTAAAGAAATCGGAAAAAATGTTATCTTAAGAAAAAACCTGTCAAACGTCATACAGACAGGCTTTAGTGGCATAAAAATAAGTGATAATTGTTAATTATAATTTCTTTTGTTTTATTATTTAATATAAAACATGTGTTTCCAACGAAACTAAATATATTTGTTTAAAATATTTTCAACTCCAACTTCATTTCATAGTTCTTTAATTGATATTAACAACCGAGATAATTGTAAGTCGATTGTTGCGCGCTCTAAATGTTTATTTTAACTTTGTATATGTTCTAGGGAATACCTAGGAAGCTAGTAAATCTAGTAGAGATGTTTTTGTCGGAAACATCCCATTAAGTTAGAATCGGTCATAATTACTCCGAGAGATTTGAGGTGCGATCGGGTTTGAAACAGGGTGACTCCCTTTCACCTGTTTTATTTAATATAGCCTTTAGTTTAGTAGTTTAGAAGGTTGCGCAACGCAGAACTGCGGAGCTTGTACCCTGTGAATATAATTGAGTTGCTAGTATCGCGGAGACTTAAATGGGCGTGTTAAGTTGTTGGGCTCAGTGAGGAACGGATTCCGATAAAGTTGGTATTCGCTGATCCGAATGGTAGGCGTCCAAAAGGTAGGCCGAGGCATCGATGGGAGGATTGTGTTAAGTCTGATCTCGGGAGCTTGGGCTTGAACGGTGGTCATTGGACGAGTCTGTGTGGGGAATTTCGTGGTATCGGCATCGAACCTTCGGGTTCGGTAATCCTATTATTATTATTATTATTTGTATATGTTTAAGATGACGAAGTTTCGCCCGATTGGACCCGAAGAGAGGAAATAGATGGACTAGATACTCCAGGCAGACCAAGAGACCCCTAGGCTCATGTATTATTCAGCTAGGCTTAGGTTTGGAGGCTGAGCTTTTTGTGCACCGTCACCCAAATTAATATTTGAAGGCCCAAGCATGCTCTGGCAAATATTTTAGCCTCTTGTTAGCCCCCAATTCGCTCTAGTAACTGTTTTCTTTTCCTCCTCCTTCGTCTTGTTGCTTCTTTTGAAAGTATTTTCGTGTTTATTTTGAACATTGAAGGGGAGGGAGGGGTGTATTTGTTTTTCTCTTCCATCCTCACCGTTACTGTAGTTTTTTTTTGTTTATCTCTTCACAGTCAATGGAACTTGAAAAGTATTTTAAGCTTCAGTAGATTTCAAACTTAATTTTTTTTTTTTATAATAAGTATCTTCTTTTTTGTATTTGTAATACCAAGGGGTGCAATATAAACTATGGAAGAATTGTACAATAAAATATTATATGTATATTTATACATCCTTTTGTTAATTATATAATTCCTCAACTTTTTATTACGAATTAAAATAATTTTTGGATAATTATTTTAAATACATATACGTAATAATACTCCAGAGGAAAATGAAAATCCTGTTTCAATGAGAATACATAGTCCATAAAATATCACATACATCCGACCTGAAAAGCCTGAGTATTAATCGGGCAGGTGGCCTTAGAGTTTTTAAAAGAATGTAAATACTTAGTTATATCGTCCTTCGAATGGGACGTAAAAAGGTGGTGCCGAGCCCGTGCGATTCCATGTACTCGTTAAAGATCCCTATCCTAATTAAATCTGCATAGACAAAATTTAAAACTCCCTCTGTAGCATCGTCCGGTTAGCATAAAGTGACATTAAATAAATAAACAAACAAACTGACTATGAAATCTAAAATCACACGAAATTGTTAGAGCTCCTAAAATTTTTAGAGAAATTTTCTTATATGCTTCTGCTTCACTTTAAAAAAAACAAACAGATAAACTCAACTTTTTTTAATTATTGACTAATTTATGCTTCTGATAGATTAAATATAATAATGAATAGATGTTATAAAGTAAACATAATATATTCTTGCTAAGTGCAATGTTCGACTTCATGAACTTCTAATCCCAAAGCGATAAATTCTAAAGTGCTCTGTGATGCCAGCTACTCGTCAAAGATTCCTATACTAATTAAACCTGGATAGCCAAAATTTAGGACTCCCTCTGTAGCATCGTTATCGTTAATGACGTTAAATGAACAAACTATAAACCACATAAAACTTATTAAAACCGAGCATTCTATGACAATTATCACGTACTATTATCAAGTCTTTCTGTATTGACTATTATCTAATTGCCTGAGTGACAGTTTGATGACAGGATCACAAACGTCATTGCTGTTTACGTTTCGACCTTGCTATTTGGTTCACCCCGCTTAACCTTATTCAGAATGGGACAAATGCCGATATTTCAATAATAATACTCTAGACAAATCAATATTTGTTTTTACGTAAAGAAAGATTATCTTAACAGTTACCTTTACATATCCTAAACTACATACTGACGTAGTGGGGTCCTGCTATTAATAATTAAAATTCTAAATAATCTCAATTATTAATTCAATGAATAATATAATTAAAAATGCATATAGACGAAAACTATGAAAATACCTCACTAAAGATAAAATATAATATACCGACTGTATTATAGTAAATTAACTTACTTAAAATATTTATTACAAAAAAAAAAAAAAAATTAGTTTCGCTAACCTATGAAAATGTATAATAGAAATATATAGTAAGGGAAAGTATATAGGTTATTGCAGTCGGGAAAAAGTTTCGAATTGTGTAGTTTTACACGTAAAAATACGTTTTATAGTCCTAAATGACCTAGTCTTTCGGCAAAAAAAACTCAAAAAGGAGAATTCGTGAGAAACTATTTTTTATTAATCTCGCTATATATTGGTGTAAATTTTGATGTCATGTAGCATTTTTACTTTCACGTACTATTTATGGTAAGGGGAAGTATTGCGATCGTGAAAAGTTTCGAATTCCAGTTTTCAACGGAAATACACGTTTTAGGGTCCCCTGAGTCCAAATAACCAAGTCCCGCAAAAAGGTCTGTGGTAACTCCTGGGCGGAAACGGTAAGTCCTATGAAACTGAAATTTCATATTTAAGACAATTATACGCCCGAGGCGTGACAAAACATTTTTCATCAAAATGAGCTTACCAGAAGAGGCACTTTATACCATGCATTTTGCACCTTTTTTAGATTTTCTCGAAAACGGTTCCGACGATTTTGATTAGACTCGCTATATCGATCTATAATTTAATAGGCTTTAATATCATGTAGGTTTTATTCTGTTTAAATGGTCTGACAGGGCTTAAATGCCGATATTTTAAATTTTCTTCCCCTAAAGTACCTTTAATTTTGTAGATACAATAATAATAACTGGGTTATCTTGTTAACGCTGATGAAAAACAGGTAAATATATAAATTGAATAAAGTCGATACCCAACTAAAGGAGAAAACAGAAAAAATATTTTTTTAATGCAATTTTTCGTTTTTGAACATAAGAGCAGTAATACACATGCATGATATACTGTTGGAAAGTTAAAGATTTTAGAAAAAATATTATAAAAAGCCGATAAAACTAACTAAATTGTTTTAGATAATAATATAATAGATTTTTTAATGAAACACATGTTCTATAGAAATTTAATTTATTAATTCTTTAATAGTTTCACGTATTTTTATCTCTAACTGTATTTGAAAAATCTTTCATTGATTTTAAAATGGAGGTAATGAAAGCCCGTGTGTTGCCCGCACTAGATTTTTACTTTCACTTACGAATATATGAAATATATAGATAGAGAAAGTATTCTGATCATGAAAATGTTCGAATTCCAGTTTTAACCGGAAATACACGTCTCTGAAGTTCTGAGTGTGTTCTGTTTAGGGCTTAATTGAAATCTTTTACATTTTCTTCATTTTGTAGTTAAAAAAAAAAAAAAAAAAATACATCTTGTCAGCAAGTTAAAAAAAACAAAAAAAACACGGTAAATATACAAATTAAACGAATTTGATAAAGAACTAAAGGAGAAATAGAAAGAAAAAAAATGTCTGCAATTTTTGTCTTTTTGAACAAAAGAACCTTAATATAGATGTATAATATGTCGTTGGGAAGCCGAAGATTTTAGTAAAAAATTATCCTATGTACAAATTTATGAAAGGTAATTTAAAGTGACGAATAAGGGCTTAAAATTAGGTTATTATTGTTCTTTATCCTTTTTCAACTCCAACTTTACATTAATATTGGCCAGGAGTAAGTGAAAGTCGTGTATTGCGCGCAACAGATTGTTTTTAATACAAGATAATGAATGTTTTGAAACAAGATGTATTTAGACAAGAAAGTTGTTAAATAGGGACGTTCGTTCCGTTGGGATAGATATATATGTATATATGATTAATATAGGCCTTGACAGGAACCGATTCATCCATCATTCTGCCTCTTGTGCCATGTCACTCTTTGGCTCTTTTAACTCGTACAATATTTAGCTTTTAATTTTACTTTGCGACTATTTATAATGATACCTATCTATTAAGTTTCACCTCCCAACGAGGAAATATTAAATGTATTATGGTTTACAAAATGTATGATTAGTAGCAGAAACTGTGGCGATCTTGGTGATATTGATATTCAGGGCATACTTTTGAACTCGTAGAAAAATTCAAGTATTTAGGTTCAATGATAACAAGAAAATGAAATCCAGGAAGAAATAAAGTCTCGGTTAAAGGTGGGAATTGCGTGTTATTATTCTGTTGCTAAGTTACTTAGCTCACGGCTTCTATCTAAAAACTTAAAGGTTAGAATTTATAAAACTATTATTCTTCCAACGGTTCTTTACGGATGTGAAACGTGGCCGCTTACTTTGAAGATGAACAATGTCCTTAAGGTTTTCGAAAATAAGGTACTGCGTAAATATTTGGTCCGAAGAGAGATGAGGGCACTGAGGAGTTTAGAAGTTGCACAACGCGGAATTGCGGAACTTGTATCCTGTAAATAAGTTGAGTTAATAGCGTCGCGAAGACTCAAATGGGCGAGTAAAATTGTTGGGCTCGGTGAGGAACGGATTCCGAGAAAGTTGGTATTTGCTGATCCAACTGTAGGTGTTCGAAAGGTAGGCCGAAGCGGCGATGGGAAGATTGCGTTAAGGCTGATCTTGGGGGCTTGGGCTGACCGGCGAACATTAGACGAATCTGTGCAGGCGAAGATTGGTGGTATCGGCATCGAACCTTCGGGTTCGGTAAGCCTATTATTATTATTATTATGGTTTACACAAAGTACTATGACATTTACTGAATACATTAGGATTAACTAGTATAACGGTTGCAATTTGAATGAGGTGTCATTTATGTCTAAAAAACCTCTGTCTGACCGATTTAGAGTTTATCTCTATAGGCTTTTTAATTTACCGCATCGAATCGTGCAATTGGTTAAGTTTATTTGTTTTTTACTTTAAAGTGAAGCAAAGATAATGAAAAATTTAATTTTCCCATATAAATAAACTTTATTGGTATGTATATTATCAAAAACTATAGAAATAACAAACGTTCCTATCCTATTATGTTTATAACTATTTCCAACGGTATTTTATGCGCCTTTATTACTACGTATACTTCAGTAAACATTTTTTTATTACATGGTCACCAAAAATTTATTTTTCCCGTTTAAAGAAAAGCTAAATTACAATGTATTTTACTTATAAACCTGCAGGAAAGTATGCTCTAAAGGATGAGGAAAACCATATCAAAATCCGTCTTGTGGTTCAGAAGGAGTTAGCGGAAACCAAAATAGCGTTATCATTTCAATTTATTGTCACCGTCCGTATTATTGTTTCTAAATTCTTGCGAAATAAATGAAAGAATAGAACTTGCACGATCCTGTACGACGCTGGCAACATTAACTATTATATCTTCCCTCTTTACCAAAACATATCTTCATAAGATGTACCTTAACCAACATTATATTAACTTGCTAGACATATTTTATTCGTATTAACTTTTCTGAAATAATGCGCTTTCCAAAAGTTTATTATACGTCTATGATATTACTTATATGTCAGGAATAATTTTGTTATGACTTGGTCACTGAAAATTTATTTATATCGTTTAAAGAAAAGCTGAATTGCGACGTATTTTACTTATACACCTTCAAGAAAGAATGTCTTAAATGATGGAAAAAATCGTATAAAAATTCGTCTTGTAGTTTAGAAGGAGTTCGCAAAAACCATAATCGCGTTATTATTTTCTATATAGATTTTCAGTTTATTAAATCCTTAATTTCAATTTATAAGTTGTGTGTTAACTTTGAATATCTCTAAATGTACTTACAATTCTTAAATAGGTGTAGTTCTTATTACTTAAATACTATGAAATAGTATCCAATATTACTTTTAATTTTTTTTTTTTTATTGCAACGCTAACTAGCAGTTAAAATATTATCTTTGTAATTTATATATAACAACTGCTAGTTAGCGTTGCAATAAAAAAAAAAAAAAAAAAAAATTAAAAGTAATATTGGATACTATTACTTTTAATTTTTTTTTTTTTTTTTTTTTTTTTTATTGCAACGCTAACTAGCAGTTGTTATATATAATTTACAAAGATAATATTTTTGGACTTTTTTTATTTGGGGCTCGCAACGCAATTTATCTTTTCGTTCTTTCCTGAAATCAAGATTTATAAACCCAAAGTTGATTAAAAAATCTTGTGCATGGTGCAACACATGACCATGTTAAAATCAATTTAAGAACTTTTAAATAAATTTATATTATTACAATACATGTTATATAAGGCTTTGAGATTTTGTTTATTAATATATAGTAAATGACTTTGATTTATTCGACTGCCTATTTTTACTGAACGTGATGTTGGCCTAGAAGCATTCCGAATCCCCACAATGTAGCTAACACTCCATGGAGTAGATGAACTCACTGTCACTATCTTCTTCCCAGCCACTATCAGCATGTAGATGTTAATGCGCTCTAACTCGTAGAGAACTACACGCTCCTGGCGAGCGGGACTTTGTTTTATTGCAGTAATAAATCAGAAGTAATTACAACTCACTCGACAAGGTAATTACAAGAATGTCGCTTCGCGGACGGCTGAACAGATTGCGGCAGGATCTGTTTCTTCTGTTTCCTCAACTATCTTCATCTCCGAGTAATGGTCTCATCGGGATGTTTTTCCCCTTCTATATATGTACATTAATTTTCTTTAAATATTTATTTATTGGAATTTACAACTGTATAATAGAATACAAGTAAATTTGAATGAAATATAAAAAGGCAAGCACTCTTAAAAATATTCTAAACTAGAAGGTCTTGGGCCAATCTCCTTTTCAGCCGCCTCGGAGGATTGTAAGGAATTGAAGAGGGAGAAAGGATTGAAACTAGAGGATTAGGGTGGGGATGGAGTTTGTCATGAAATGAATAATATCTAGATCAATAGGACCAAATCAGTAATATACGGAACATTAAGGTCTTTATGGATGAGTTTATTCGTGACAAAGTAGGGAGCGTTGAGGATTTTACGAAGGATTTTGGATTGTAGGGATTGGATATGGGAAGTATTCGATGGTTTAGTAGAGCCCCAAATCTCTTCTTCGTAAGTCCATATAGACCGTATGATAGTCATGTAGATGGGTCTTTTGTAGTTGAGTGGAAGATTAGAACGTTTGTCTAGTAAGTGTTGAGTAGTCGAAAACGCCGTGCAGTTTCTTGTCGTTTCAGTCTTGTATGTGGGTACATTCAATTTAAGAACTTTAATTTAAAGTTAGAATTGCAATGAGTTAAAGAATTACGTTTAGTTGCGATAGTAACACGTGTTTTATTAAATCTGTTCTTAGATAGCAGGCAAAATGGTTGAAATAATTTTTTCTACAGTGTCCATTCGTTTCTGTCTAGAAGGTGGTTCGTTTATTTGTAGAAGGCAGAATTGTTAACTCATTAATTAAAAGAGAAACACTTATGTCAGTAAGCCATCTTTTAAACTTAAATGGAGATCTCCTGTAGCATATTGGCTAGCATAACAGCCTTCTATACCCAAATTCACGGGTTCAAACCCGCTTGGTAGCCTTAGGTATGCGTCCTTCGGAGTTAAAATCTAGTCCAAAGCCCGTGCGATTCTACGTACTCGTTAAAAATCCCTATCCTTATTAAACCTGGATAAGGCAAAATTTAGGATTCCCATTGTAGCATCATCCGATTAGCCACAGCAGCATAAAGTGCCGTTAAATAAATAAACAAACAAAAGAATAATAAATTATTTATTAAACTTACACCCATATTCAAGTTTTTTTTCTAATGTCCATATCCATAATTCTTATTTCCAGTTAAATCATTCTGAATTATTTTTAAAGTTTTGCTTAAATGCTAGCTGTTGGTTCTTTTAGACAATGACAATTATCTTTATGAATACGATAAAGTTTTAACTTAGAGAGTTTCAAAGTTACTCTCAAACGTAGTTTTGTGCTACGAAGAACAGAAATATTTCTGAAAATTTCGGAAAGTTACTAAAATAATTTCAGCTCTAACTCTTTCAGTAGTTATTTCTTAGCAAAAATTCATATCGAGAAAAAAATTACAATAATTTTAAAAACTTAAATTTCACATTTAAGACAACTGTACGCCTAATATGTTACAGCAACTTTTTCATCAAAATCAGCTAACCAAAAGCACCTTTCTATGATTTCCTCAAAAACAGCTCTAACGATTTTCATTAATCTCGCTATATACATGTAAAATTTAATGGACTTTAATTTCATCTAGGTTTCATTCTCATTGAAATAGTCTGGCAGGGCTTCAATGCCAATATTTCTTCCTCTAAAGTACCTTTAATTTTGTAGTTTTTGTAAAATTGACCTTATTAGCATTGCTAAAAAACACGTAAATACATAAGTTGAATTCGATATCCAACTAAAGAAGATAACTGCAAAAAATATTTTTTAATGCAATTTTTTGTTTTTGAAATTAAGAACAGAAATAAATATACATGTATAATATACCGTTGGAAAGCTAAAGATTTTAGGAAAAATATTTTCTTATACACAAGCTTATAAAAGTTGATAAAATGTGATATAAAGCCGATAAAACTAAATGATTATATTAGATAATTATATAATAGATTTTTTAATAAAACACATGTTTTTACAGAAATTCAATATAATTAATCCTTTATTAGTTTCACTCATTTTTATCTCTAACTGTATTTGAAAATTCTTTAATTTTATTTTAACAACGGAGGTAAGTGACAGTCGTGTGTTGCGCGCATCGGATTTAAAAAAAAAAAATCAATATAGTTTTTATTGGTCAAACAGAAAATGAAATAGCCTGATAAAATATTTTGTTGTAGTAGTCTGTTTACGATAAAACTTTTAATAAACGAGTTTTAACTCACAATTAATATGCAGAATTATTCATAGCTATTATCCGAACTATTAGCTTGTTCATCGATATCAATACCCTACCCAATATTAGCTAATACAAAACGCTTTTCCACTATGCAAGCACTAAAAGAGATTTTCCCTTAAATAATCTATAATGTTCGAAAAGTGCTTCTTTAATATTTATAAAGATTATTCATAATATCATCTTATCCTAACATTATATATAAGATATCTCCTTTGGAAAAGTTTAGAGGAACCAGCTTGGACTTATAATTATTTATAAGTTGTGGTTTCCTTAATACTTTAATCGTTTTTATTTTCTATTTTCACTTAACTATGGATGAATTATATATGAATGGGAAAGTATTGAGATAGAAAAGTTTTCGCATTAGAATATATTTTTTTTTTTTTTTTGTTGCAAAAAGGTCTGTATTGTTATATATTGAGAATGCTGAAGGCTCTAAATTCATTATTGAATAATTAATATGTTAATAAAGTAAATATTATCGAGCCTTAAGAGTATTAAGGGCGTTTACCTGCCCCCCATGGATTCTCCGATGAAAAATATTTTAAGTTGATTTTAATAAAACGTTTATTCATTTGCGTTGGAAACATATGATTTAGGTTAAAAATATAGCTATTGTAAATTGTTAACAAATAATAAGTTTATTCCCCATTTGTCACTTTATATTACCTTTTGGTGCAAGCTGTGGAAAACAAGATTAAACTATGACAAATGCCAACATATGGCATTTACACTAAGACGTGAAACCTGCACACCAGTGTACATCGATAATGTACCAATACCACAAACAGACTTTGTCAACTACCTTGGACTAAATTTTTACAGGAGAATGACTTGGGACCCGCACATTAAAAAAAAAAAGAAAGACATTAAACCGGAGAAGTAAATACTGCACTCACTACTCAGACGACAAAAAAACTAAAATTAAGACAGAAACTTGCCACCTATACTTACTTACTAAATATGGTCTTACGCCTCTCAAATCTTCGGAGCTGCAAAAAAGACTAACATACAAAGACTTCAAACTTTCCAGTCAAAAATACTTAGACGAATTACGCAAGCACCTTGGTATGTTTCAAACACAACTTTACATATAGAATTACACATGCCTACCGTCAGCGAATACATACCAACTCACTACTCTCAATTTCACAACAAATTACTAGGACATTACAACCCTCTCATAGAACAAATGGCAACAACCAATATGCCCCACAACATCAGGCGAAGACTGAAAAGGTCATGGATGAGAGATCTTTTGTAATCTTTTGAATTAAAACATGCCACGGAAGAGATACCACTGGGTATTGTCATCTTCCTCATGCCTGACATGCCCCTTTTAATTGTAATAAATCTGACAGACAATCCACTAATTGTTATATGTATGTATAGACAGGTGTGGATTAATAAATAAAGTTATAAAAAAAAAAAAAAATATTACCTTTTGCAACTCTGTGTATCAGAAGATATTTTTTTGAAATCTTTCACTTTCCAACGAAGAAGAAATTCTCATTTGGATCAGCTACTTCAACTTCGCTGAGTTGCTATGAGTACACATAATACCGCATCAATCCTGAAGACAATTTTCAAAGAAAAGATAGAGGGAGATATTGCCAAATAGAAATACACAGACTTTACTCATTTCTAAATCGCTCATGGACATATATGAATCCAGCCTAGCCTCAATATAGGTGGTGATGCAGGATTTCCAGTAAGTCCAGGATTATGGTCTCCGATATGTTTTATGCAACAGATTTCTTTCCAGTCCACAATTCTCCAAAAATGATCTATTGGCTACTGGGATGGGTCCTTATATGACTATATTATTAATGTTCTTAATATCAAAAAGCCAAAAATTATAATAAAAAAATATTTTAGCTCTTTTCTCCTTTAGTTGGTCATCAAATTCCTCTAACTTGTATTTTTAGCCATTAAGATGATATAGTTAATCTTTTTGAATGTACAAAATTGAAGGAGTACTTTCGAGAATGGAAGTTTTAAAATTCAACATTTAATCCCTGTCAGTCTATTTCAATCAGAATGAAACCGATATGCTATTAAAGCCTTTCAAATTTATCATTGATATACCGAGTGTAATTAAAATCGTCGAAACCGTTTTTGAGAAAATCATAAAAAGGTACAATTTTCATGGTATAAAGTGGCTCTCCTGGTTAGCCGATTTAGAAGAAAAAAAGGCTGTAATTTCAGTATTGTACGACAATTCATTTTCGTGCTAGACTTAACACACTCAGGAGATTTAGACTCAGGAGACCCCGGTATTTCCGTTGAAAACTGGAATTCTAAAATTTTCACGAACGCTATACTTTCCCTTACTATATATTTCATTTATAGGTAAGTGAAAGTAACAAATCGGGACAAGCTTTGAGCACATAATTACCAAAAAAGGTGCAAGAACGACAATTTCTCGCAGGTTTTAGACGCTATTATGCTAAAGTCGGGTAAAATATATTAAAATATATCTGCATATCTGTATTACTGTTTTTTGCTGCCTGCCCCGCTCATATTCAATAATCGCCTGTTACATCCAGACGACAGATCCGCTATGGATATCCTCCGACCTCCCGAAGAGTGGAGGTGGAAGTGGAGACCTATTGGATTCCACCCCAGTGATAAGCCCTAACCCTCAGCTGGGAGCTATCTAATAAAAGCACACTCCTGGATTCCAGGGCTTGGTATTGTCTTCTCTTGGGGGCAGTACTGCCTGGGGTTTGGTCCTGGCTGATTGGGATAGGGTCCGATTAGGGAGGAATTTAATTTAATTTGACAATGAGACGGGAGAGTATCGACGCAAACTGGGCAAAATCACCATTTTAGGTGGACAAAAGTTTGGAATTCACCTTCACCTTTTTATTATTAGTTGGTAAGACCCTTAATACTAATATTTCCCGCCATAGCGTGCTTACGAAAAAATAGTAAATGATCATTCCAGTTCACACAGGTGCCTAATAACCGGCAGTGGGATTAACTTTAATCGATGGCCATTTATTATGTTCAAGGTGTGCTTAGCGCAAAGTCTTTTTGCTTTGATGTAACAATGGACATTGCAGTGACAGATAAGACATTATATTTCCCAACTCGTTATTGACTATACATTGCAATCTACCTATGGAGCTAATTTAGCAATTTGTAAATGTATGCCTCTATTCAATAACGAAAAACTGTATAACCCCAAAGTTACCCAAAGGAATTATTTGTAGGATTTGTTTCATCAATCCTTCTAGTCTTTACGTTTCTAGAATTTTTACGTTTTGGGTGATACATAATTTGTTTCAGACTTAACACACGGAATCAAAAGTTTTACAATCTACAATTTCCTAAATGATATAAAATACATCTATTAGCAGGTTTTAGCAACCCCGAGCCATATTTAGATTTTTGCATTATTTTTCCCGTATTTTGGTATATAAAACGTAAAATATTGGGAAGTTTTAGATTTTAGCAAATAAATTTGATGTTGGACCACTGCGCGCTCGCCAATCGTGTCAAAAAATTAATTAGTTTTTATAATTTTTTCCGTAATCTGGAACCCTAAAGCTTAAATATAGACAAATTTCAGATTTTTGTCCACCTAAATCGGTCATATTTTCCACTGTGCGACGTGAAAAAGTGATAATTGGATTAACTGGGAGTGCGGTCAAAAAAAAATTAAATATCTGGTGCACGTAACACACTGCTTCCACTTACCTATGTTGTTAAAATTAAACTTAAAATTTTTAAATGCATTAAGAGATAAAAATGAATTGAACAATCAGTTTCAATAGAAAAATGTGTTTTATTAAGTAATCTATTATATTATTATCAACGACAATCATATAGTTTTTTCGCTTCTCCATCACTCTCCTTTAACT
The DNA here is from genome assembly GCA_023052935.1 of Piezodorus guildinii. Taxonomy (NCBI): domain Eukaryota; kingdom Metazoa; phylum Arthropoda; class Insecta; order Hemiptera; family Pentatomidae; genus Piezodorus; species Piezodorus guildinii. Next base: position 94,073,332 of record CM041294.1, read on the forward strand.
TTTAAAATTTCGTGTACTATATACGACAATATTTTTTCTTAAATCTTTAGGTTTTTAATGGTATATTATACATCAGTATTACTGTTAAACACAAAAATTGTATCACATTCGTTAAATTTTTATATTTAGCGGTTTTTTATCAAGAGTAATAAGATGATGTTATTTTTTTCGAATCTCTAAAATTATAAATACTTTAGATTATTCGTTTTTCGGGTTCTACGTATCTTAAAACATAAACTCTCAAAAGTTTTTTTTTTTTTTTTTTTTTTTTTGTTTTGTTTTTCTGTTGATTATAAAAGTTTACTATTGAAAATAATAAACCAAAAATATTTATACTATACTTCTTTACTACTTATTTTTCTTTCATTTCTATTTTCATTCAAATGAAATTTCCTGATCCAAGAACATTGCTACATGGTTTCTCTACATCAATACTAATTGAGATATCAGGGAATCACATTTCTCATAAGTTGTACCCTTGACCATATAAAATATATATATTTTTTTTTTTAATTACTCGCTCTGTCGTGGTTAAAAAGCGTTCATAACTTGTTTTCTCTATCTTCAGAAAATAACTGAGTTATTGAATCAAATAACTTTTTAAAATTAATCGGCTCCATTTTAAAACTGAAATCGACTGATATCAACGACTAGGTGTTTGGATCATCGTTGCATGTACTAGTATTTTTGTGCCAATTAAAAAAAAAAAAAAAAAAAAAAAAAAAAAAAAAAAAAAAAATGGTTCTGTAGTTTCGGAGAAAAGCCGATTTGTGGTTCTGCGTATTTTGATTGGAAAAAAGAACTTGGAACCCGCATCTAGACCTGAACGACAAGAACTTAATCGACAACTTGGCAAATTGCTAATTTACTTGACAGTACTGAAACCTATCTGGACTTACGGACTTGAACTGCGGAGGCAGCCGAGTTTTCTAACATCTAACACATTCAATCCTTCCAATCCAAAGTCCTCCGAACAATATTTAATGCTCCTTATTATGTCACCAACCATACCTTCCAGCACGACCTAAATATTTCATTTATTCTAGGACTTATTCCATTGAAATTCTCCTAATTCCATCAGAACCTTATCCATCACCCCAATCCGCTAGCTCAATCCCTAGGAAACGGCAGTGGCCCCGCGACCTCTTGTAAATATGTACATATTGGAGTTCTAGCACTGGCTAGATTCTCCACGCAATGTGTAGGACGTGCATATAAGTGAGTGATTTATAGACTTTGTATAAATTTTATTGATTCCGTAGTGTATATATATTTTATAATTTTATTGTTGTGTAAATATTGTATGAATGTTTTATTTCATTACTATTATCAATGTCTAAATTGGTACAGATTTTAATATTATTCAATATAAATTGTTGTTGTTGTTGAACGTAACTTGAAACGTAAATTTTGAGAGGGTGGAGGATATTTTTCATTTTGGTCGATTATAAAGATTACGATTTTTGAAAATAACAAAACAAAAATAAATAAGAGATTAATTTACCTTACAGTTGAGATGTATAATTTTACAAACGTTTATTCAGTGATATAAATTTTATGAAGAGCTAAGTACTTAATATGTTATTTCCAAGTTACTTTGCCACCTTGGAGACTTTGCTAAAGCCCTAAAGTAGAGCGGCTTTTAAGTTGGGAAAGTGATTATAAAGGGATTTGCCGAGTTGTCCTCCTAACGAGACCTCCTCGGAGTGCCGTTGCAACTCGCCGACCTCTCACGGTTCTATTCTTGCACTATCTATCCTCATGCACTATCTCTACTCTTGCACTTCTATTGTTGTTCCGCTATCTCAGGTCTTTAGTTCCCTGTTTCTTATTGCGACTGCAGTCCTTGCAGCGAGTGTAAGGAAATATCTCCTAGCTTAACGAGCTAGTACTTAAGCTCTTTAGTCAGGTTTTAATAGTTTCTCATTCAGTAAGCTATTACTTGCGTTTAAAAGATTAAATAATTATTTTTTTAGGTTTAATTTAAAAAAATATATGTATTTAGTATTTACAACTACGTAATAAAATACATTTAGTAAATGTGATACAAGTATATTGTCATGATTCACATGTAGGGGTACTACCCATTGGCAGCTCTCCAAAGACTGCTAAACTAGAAGGTCTCGGGGCCATCTTCTTTTCAGACGCCTCGGAGGATTATCAGGGATTGTAGAGGTAGCAAGGATTGAAACTAGTAGGTTAGAGTGGGAATGGAGTTTGTCATAACAGGAATGGTACCTGGTTCACGCCAAGTCAGCAACATAGGGAAAATTAAGGTCTTTATGGATGAATTTATTTGTGTCAAAATATGGAGCATTGACGATTGTTCGAAGGATTTTTGATTGTAAGGTTGGAGAATTCCATGGTTTAGTAGAGCCCCAAATCTTTACTCTGCAAGTTCATATTGGTCTTATGATAGTCATGTATATGAGTTTTTTGCACTTAAGTGGAATGATTGAGCGTTTATTCAGTAAGTGTTGAAGTGGTCGAAAACGTCGGGTAGTTTCTTGTCGTTTCAGTCTTATATGAGGGTTCCAAGTTAGGTGTTTGTCAAGGTGCAGTCCTAGATATCGAATCTGCTCAACCGGGACAAGAGGAGTGATATTGAAGGAGACAGTAGGGCAGGATGTCATCGGTTCACGATGAAGGGTAAAGATTATTTGGTGGTATTTATTGGAATTTATTTTCATTCTCCATTTCTGACACCATACTTCAAGGTCTCTGATGTGGTATTGGAGAGTTTGGGAGGCAATAGTTGGATCGTTGTTGAGCGATAACACACAAGTGTCATCAGCGTAAGAGGTTTAAATATACTTAATTGTTTGTTTATTTTATTTAACGTCAGTTTATGCATGGTACAAAGTCGCTCTTCTGGTTTGCTGATATGAATAAAAGCGTTGTTGTAACATCTCGGGCTTATAGTTGTATCAAATGTGAAATTTCATGTTTCTACGACTTTTCAGTTGTTGGTCTCGATGACGAGCGGATTCCGAGAAAGTTGGTATTTGCTGATCCGACTGGTAGGCGTCTGAAAGGTAGGCCGAAGCGTAAATGGGAGGATTGCGTTAAGGCTGATCTCGGGGGCTTGGGCTTGTATAGTGAACATTAGACGAGTCTGTGTAGGCGGAATTTGGTGGTATCGGCATCAAACCCTCGGGTTCGCTAAGCCTATTATTATTTATATTTATTCTACGACTTTTCGCTTTCGTGATAGACTTACACGGACGGACACAAAAACATTTTTGCAGGACTTGGTATTTGGACTTACGGGACATTCACTAAGGTTTTCCAAAAGAATCTGGAGAGCAAAACACATAATTTTCTCTTACCTTCGTTATTTATATCAATTTAAGAATTTTTTAACACATTTAGAAACGAAAATAAATTGTTAAAGAATTATTTACATTAAGTTTTAATATAAACATGTTTTTTATTAAATAATCTATTATATTATTGTCTACGAAAATCTGTTTTTATGGCTTTTCATCAGTTTCATATTTTTCTTTATTCCTGGTACCCACTTCATAGAGGTTCTGTGCCAAAAAAAAAAAATAAATAAAAAAATAAAAATATATATATATATATATATATATATATATATATATATATATATATATTTGTGTGTGTGTGTGTGTGTGTGTGTTATTCTGCTTCTGCTGGGTTATAGGAACAGTAATTTAGTGAGGAACTGGATATAAAATTAAAAAAATAAATATACACTCACAGACTATTTTCCAAATCTTGGTTATTTGGACTTATTGGTATTTTTACCCAAAAACCGTTTCATAATTTTTTATCTGAGGTCATCTTAATTTTTTTTTTAATACTTTTATGATTTTTCATGACTTCATATACAGTTTAATATCTTTTTTTTTTTTCATTTCCTGGTCCACTTTATTTATTTATGTGTTAATATGTCCCTCAAGTAGACTCAGTACTCTGAATTAAAGTGTTTTGTTGGAAATAAAATAGGAATAGAAGCGGATTTGGAGAGAGGCTAATAGTAATACACTGATATTATTTATTCGGCTATAACTGTATTATTTATCCTAGGATAAGCTGAGAGATAATCCCGTGTGGTTTATTGTTGTAATAAATATCATATGTAATATTACTCTATAATGTATTTATATTTATATTTAATACGGGTCTTGCTAATCCTATAAAATATTGTATTTGGAATTATATGAATCTAGTGGATTGAATTCGGATTCTTTAAAGTTTTGTATAATTACATTTTTAATATAAATACGTTAAGAAAATTTGAATTATACCTGTATGCATAAAATGATAATGAGAACTTGATCACTTAATAAACAAATGAACGATAAGACAATGACAGCAATTGCTCATCTGTTTGTCTAGTTATGTGTGTCTTAGAGTGGGTGAATACATTGCAAAAGTGAATAAATTGATGGTGTCTCCCATGATAATCGTAAATTGAACCGTGTCACAGTATTATCTCACAGCAAAACACACAGAACTAGACAAACAGATGAGCAACTACTATCATTGCTTATTGTTCATTTGTTTATCAGGTGATTAAAACCTGTTATTTTTATATATAAGTTATAAATACACTTAAATAAAAGCATTACAAATTTACTTACTATTTAAGACAAAGTTGGAAAATTTGGCGATCGTAATACATTCCTTACTATAGTCGTGTTCATATAAATTGCATCAATCAATGAAAAAAAGTTTCCAAAATTAAACATAACATAATAAAAACTTAAACAAATGCTGATCGCTCCAAAAAAAATATTTCACATTAGAAATCAAAGCAGAGCACATAAAACTCTCTCTCGTAAAATCAATTATAATATAAATTTTCAAAACTATGACCACTGTTTGTATCACCGCTGATTTCCGTGAAAATTGTTTCACTTTATTTAATCTCATAATTGCTTCTGATAGCGAAATCCTCAAAATTTGACATCATTAAAAATTGTATTCTTTCAGTCGATTGGAATCGATGGAATAGAAAAAAATCGATTCTTCCAGTCAAATGGGCGAGTAAAGTTGTTGGGCTCAGTGAGGATCGGATTCCGAGAAATTTGATATTCGCTGATCCGACTGGTAGACGTCCGAAAGGTAGGCCGAAACGTCGATGGGAGGATTGCGTTAAGGCTGATCTCGGGGGCTTGAGCTTGAACGGTGAACATTGGAATAGTCTGTGCAGGCGGAGTTTGGTGGTATCGGCATCGAACCTTCGTGTTCGGTAAGCCTATTATTATTATTCCAGTAGTAAAAAATACTAACCAAGAACTAAAAACGTTATTTATTTATTTATTTATTCATGAAGCGTTTGATATCAATAAGTGGAAAACGACAAAAATATTCGATTCGATCAAATACGTTACCATCCAAAATTAAAGCATAGCTGATGCAATTTATATGACTACGTTTATATATTTTTCACATGTTGGTAAATGAAAATAAAAAATGCTGAATAAGTACATATATACGCTGTGTACGATACAGTTTAATTAAGGTATTAATTGTTCTGTATGGTATGTTTTACGTTTTAACGCCTACGTGAGAAACGTGAAAACCAATTCATTTTTTTTTTTTTTTTTTTTTTTTTTTTTTTGTTTCATTCTTCACTGAAATTTAATACGTGTGCTTCGGGTGTTCCATTTCGAAAATAAATAAAGTAGAATACAAAGAGAAGAAAAGAAATTTTATAAGCGGATGATTTAGATGAGACATATCCCGTTGTAGACCAGGCCGTTCTCCTCTGCCCGGCGGACAATTGGAGGCAAAAAAGAGGAGTGTAGAAGAAAGTTGGTGGAATAATAAAGAAGAGTGATAAAGTGGAAGATGTTTATATTCGGAGAGGATTTATAATTCTGGTGGAGCCGGCCGTCTTGTTTTACCTGCTTATTATTTACTGCTCCCAACTGGTTTCCAACCCGACCACTTCTGATAACCTTCGCTCTGTTCTGTTTGTTCCTTCTCTTCTCATATCAGATAGTCTGTGGGTACACGGTGATAATGTTAGTTCTGACAGTACTCTCATGGTAATGATATTAAATGATTATTTTTTATTAAAAGCGTAGAATAACATTATTTTAATGACAATTCTTATTATTAATGTTACTTTCTTATTTATTTTTATTATTCCCAAGTTTATTTTAGTTGGTATATGTGTGTATATATATTGAAGAGGTAGAAATGTAAATATTATAATTTTTAAAGAATAGGAATTCCCAGGACATCGTTTTTAACACTTCCAGTTGCGGACAACGATGCTTTTGTAGTTGGTTTTTTTTTGTAGATGCTTTTGCAAGGAACGAAAATTAATTCAATCAAGCTTTATTATGCCATTTATTAAGCCTCATGTATTTTAGAAATCTTGAAATATCTGTAAAGATATTGAACGCAAATTGTTATATTTTATATATATATATGTATGTATGTGTGTGTGTGTATATAATATAATATATTATATTATATTATATTAGCTGAATATTAATAATAATTATAAATTTATTTGAAAATTTGGTTTTAGTTTTCTTTAATGTTGTAGGGGTTCAATGTTGCTAAAATACCATTATACAATTTAATCGATCAAATGCAATCGATTAGAGTTAAATCGATTTAAAGATTCGACGCCGTATTTTTTAACATTAATTAAGGCTTTTTCGTTATATTGGAATAAAAATTTGTCGATATTTTACCTTCAAACAATAATTCCTTATACCGTAGTAAATTCCTGAGTAAAGTAATTATCAAAGCAGATAGTAGGTCATTTCTTTCAATTTGAATGTTCCGATAGAGAATAAATTAATGAAATACTCGAAATATTGTGTAAAATAAGTGATTAAAAAAAAAAATTAAAAATATTGAAAAATGTAACGAGAGTAATTTGTTCACCCTCACTAATAAAGGACATCCCATTCTCATAAATGAAAAAAAAAATTAATTTATCTTAATTAGATAAGAGTTATAGAATTTGGCAACTAAATCGTAATTTATTCCCATAACAAAATTCTAGAGCCATTTGACAGGTTTGAACCCACGACCTTGCGTATAGAAGGCTGTTATGCTAGCCACTACACCACAGGTGACTCTATAATAAAAGTCTTTTTTTTAATGTAAAAAGCATCACTCACGAATAGGATTAATTGATTAGATTATAATTAATTGATTAGATAATCCAAGTTGCGAACAACTTTTGACAATACAAAACGATCATAGAGTAATTATGGGTATGCCAACCTTTCTTCTGGCGGGCTACTGTAAATAAGTCTTTAGAAATTGTTAGATCACTTAGTATAGTATTAACTAAAAGGGGTTTTGAAGGGTTGCTTCGTTAAGCAATGTTAACCGCATGTACAGGCTTGCCGTTTGGTTTGACTCGGGACTTGGCAATCGGATTGAGGTGTAAACTGGCCTTCCAATCCCTCACTCACTCTGAAGCGCGCTATAAAACCAGTTGAAAGGGCTCAGATTCTCCATGGTTGCCTTCACGCTCCTCAGGGATACGTAATATAGTTAACGGGCTTCTACCTTCATTATCCTCCTGTCAGTGTTTATCCACAACTTGTATACTTAATTATATTACCATACACTTGAAGGAGCCACGAGTTTAATTTTATATGTGTTTATAAAGAATTAGTTAAGGTGCCCTTATGCATCAGATTCAATCGAGATTCCTTATCTTTAAGTGGTATTTTGCTTGCTCGAAATAAAATAGGAAAAAAAAAATAATTTTCGTTCAAAAATTCATTTAAGATTTTTTATTTCGGTAAGGTAAATCCGCTGCTCAGACGGTTAACAAATTTGCATTGTATATGGCGATTATGACTTAGGAGAAAGCACCGTACGTACGTAAGTGGTTTGCTCGGTTCAGAACCGGACATTTTAACTTGAAAAACGCAAAGCGCTCGGGTCTTCCTTCATCTGTTCTTGAAGGGCAGAATAAAAACATTACCTGAAAGATGACAACATAAAATATATTGAATTATTCTATTAAAAATATTTACAAGAATTTATTGAAATCGCCAGTAAAACATATTTTACAACACGATAGAATTAAAATACAAAAATGTTTTTTATATTTTTATTTTTTATTATTCTAATTATTTTTTTTGTTTTAGGTAAGTGTGCTCAATTCTGTATGTCTCTATGTGTTTATAGTAAGTAGAAATTTTTCAGTTAGACATATTTAATTTTTAGAAGGCCTAGACAATTTTGTTTTATAAAAAAAAATATGTTGACGTTCAGAATTTTTACTTCAGTAAAGTTAAATTAATCGTCGTCTGTTATAGAACGTCTGTGAAGCTAAGCAAGCGTTTGTACTTGTTTTTTTATTCATTTAATATCCCTTACTGCTGCTGTGGCTAATCGGTCGATGCTACAGCGGGAATCCTCGATTTTTCCGTTCCAGATTTAATTAGGATTTTACCTACATTTTACTTCCCCTCTGAAGAACATCATAGCCAAGGATTTTTTACTACCTTTAAAAAAAATCTTAGAACCACCTTTTGTATGTATTTAACATACAAACTGTTATGTATTATTACATAACAATAGTAAACCTGAGTAAAAAAATACATATTTTAATCAAAGAGAAAAAATAATTTTATTTATTCATCATTAGAATAAACCTCTCTCGGAGCATCAGTATAAAACGTATTTTCTTAAAAGGAGAAGAAAAAAAGAAAAAGAAAACGTCCAATGTTGGTCTACACCCTCAGGATTACAAAGCGTTTTGTGAGGAGAAAGTTGAGTGTGTCTGTCACTGGAGGATTTGTACCTGGCTCCTCTTTCAGCTGTTTTGTCTCGCTTCACTTATTCTGTCCTCGTAATAGTATTAATAGTTCTTCAAAAAAATAACTTTTTATTATAATTCGTACTTCCAGTTACCTATATATGAAGTATTCTGAAAATTAACCAACCAATTGACATAGTTTTCTATTTTCTCGTCTTATATTAAATCCCATTAAAAAATAATGTACTATCACACAAAATGATAACAATGCGTAGCAACGTGTAGGTGGGATAAAGCAAGCTATAACTATCCCAACATGATGAGATATGCCGAAGGTATTGTAGAATGGAACCCAGTGGCCCAGTTGCTGGTGGTTAATAAGCCAAAGCGTTGCATAACCGGCATTCCCTGCGTTCTCTGGATCTCACGTCCGGATTCTTTTGAACCTTTTTGCCTTCCATCTTGTGCCCGTCAACCTCCTTCCTCGCGCTGAGGTTATAATCTCCGCTTCCTCAAGGTCACTATATTCTTTATTTTTTTTCCTTCTCTCTTCAAGGTCCTTTCTTACTCGGCCATTTGGGAGTTCCCGAAATATCGTAATGCTTTCAGTAATTACGTGAAGTTCTTATTGAATATTTCACTGTTGTTATCTCACGGCAATGCCTCTATAAATATTTACCAGCGACTCGCCCTTGCTTTGCATCGGTACAATTTAAATGTGGTGTAATTTATGTTTAAAAAAAATTAGTTGGACCAATTAACTAAATGATCACCAAATCACCTTCACTTCCTCTGTCAAAAACCTGGGTATTACCATTGGCCAAACCCTTTTCTGGAAACCCTATATAGCCCAAATTTCCCGAAGAACAATAAGTTCCCTTAAATATTTCCAACTCCTCCCCCTATCCACCCGTAATCTCCTTGTATCCCCCTTATTTTCCCCCACTTTGACTTTTGCTGCTTAGTATATAGTGGCCTCCCGACATTGCTTGAGCACAGGCTAAAACTAATCATGAACATATTTTTGAGATTTGTCCTCAGTATTCCGAAGAGGTCTCTTGTGACCCATTTTTACGGCGAGTTAAAGTGTCTCATATCCCAAATCCGCAGACAATATTTTCTAGGATCATACCTTAACCAAACCATTAACTCCCAACACCCTTCATACATCCACAGTCTCCTACAATTCAAATCTTCAGTCCACTCACTTGAAACAGTCCATTCCGACCTGTACTTTTCCTACCCATAGAACTAAAAATTTTGATCGTTACTTCCCTGTCCGCTTCTCTACTCTCTGGAATTCTCTTTCTACACATATCCATCATGGCGCTTATCTCTCCTCATTCAAATCCCAACTTTTCCAATACCTTTTATAAATTTATTTATTTATAAATAATAAATAAATAAAGATATTTGTGTTAGCATGTATATTAATATTAACATTTTTCGTAGAAACTAAAGAATGTTCCTTTGGACTGGATTTAAATAAATAAATACATTAAATTACTTGTGTTTTTTTTTTGCAAATCTTATGATGGGTTTTAGTAAAACGTAGCGATTAGAACACATGTGTGTCAAAGTAATTATAAGTTCTTTTGAAATTTTAATTTTTGAGAAATTTTGGATTTTACACCCTCCCTATTTAATTCTAGTACTAAGATAGCCGGTTATATTCAATTAGTATTCTCCCTAATAATAATAACAATTATAATTTAATAACAGTTAGAGATAACAAGATAGAATATTTTATAAACTGATATCGAGAGATGTTACAGGATCAGTATACGACTCCGCTGGGCAGCTCTAATGTTATTGGCTATACGTGCGCTGGTTACCTCATTCCTTCGCTCTCAGATATTCTCTCGTATTCCTTGCTAGCTATTTTATGAGGTTGTAGGTTATAGCTGTCACCTCTGGCTACAGTCTTACGTTTGTATTTCAGTGCTAAGTTATACAAAGCATTGATAGTTTAACCATGTTAAGGGTGTGGCAACACGATGACAGTCAGGTGCTAATGAAACCACTACCACGATAGTAGTGGGAAAGGAACAAGGAATGTTTATTTTTCTCTGAAAATAATTCCCAACAATTTTTTTTCGCGGACTCCTTTGGATAAACTGGATAATTAGTACAGTGGCAACCTACTAAATCGTACTCGTTAAAAAAATGGTATTACATTACAAAACATTACAAAATAAACTTATAACAAACGACTTATATACTACTTTTCTTTATTTTATTTCTTCAAAACTAAAATTATTTGCATACGATATAGCAAAAAACATACATCTTATATTTTTCACTCCAAAATCATCCGACTTATAACATATTCATCTTGTATCAGTAGCTTTACGAGAAGAATGTCAGCGGCCTATTAAAAAGTTTAGACTAACTTGGAACCCGCATACTTGTTTTTAACGCCAAGAACTTAATTGGCGATTTGGCCAATTATACAGACTATTAAACAGGAATTCTAAACTATTTATTGAAAACAAATTGCTTATATAAAAGACAGTACTGAAACCTATCTGGATCTACGGACTTGAACTGTGGAGGCAGCCAAATTTTCGAACATCAAACGTTTTCAATCCAAAGTCCTCCGAACAATAGTCAATGAATGCTCCTTCTTATGTCACCAACCATTCCTTACACCACGTCCTAAATATTTCATTTATTTTAGACTTTATTCCATCAAAATTTTCTAAATTCCATTAAAACATTATCCATCTCCCTAGAAGGTTGAAACGGCAGTGGCCCCGATACCTCTTGTAAATATGTATGTTATAGTTATAGCAAGATTCTCCACTCAATGTGCTGTATGTATAAAGGTTGTATGACTTCTAGGCTTTGTAACTATTTTATTAATTCTTTCTTGTATATTATTTTATAATTTTGTAAGTATTGTATGAATTTGTTGTACCTGATCAATATTATAAATGTCTTAATTAGGACTGATTGTAATATCACTCGATAAAAAAAATACTAAAAAGTTTGTATGAATTAAATCTACTATCAAAATTCTGGGGCTCATCAGATTGATGATACTGTTAAATGATAATCCTGTAAGTTATATGATTATATACCCCAATGACGGTTTTGAATTGAATAAATCTATGATAATTAATTTTTATTATACCTAAATTAAAATTTAGTAATGTTTAACTTATTTAAGTTTGTTTTTTTCAGAAACAATTTTTATTGAGTATTATTACAATCTGTCCTAATTAGGACATTTTTAATAGTGATCAAGTACAACATTCATACTACATACACACAATATATACAAAACAATAAATTTATAAATAATTATACAATATACATATATACAATAAAGAATCAATAAGAATATGTACAAAAGTCACTCATACCTATGTATAATTCTCAAGTATGCAGCACGTGACTGAAGAATCTAGCCAATGCTAGTACTCCAATATACATGTTTACAAGAGGTCTCGAGGCCACTGCCGTTTCAACCTTCTAGGGGTATGGTATGGGGATGGTAAGGATGTGTGGAGCTGGATAAGGATTGAGATATTTAATTGAATTAATGAAACGGAATGCCGATTTATATTCTGCATTCTTGTAACCAGTCTTTAATTTTTAATTTAAAAGATTATAATAGAACTCTCTAGGCCTTGATGACCATTTTATGGTCTTTCGCCCCTAAATTTGGTCTCTTGTTTTTCAATCTGCATTTTTGCGGTTTCGGTAAAGGTAATTGAAATCTGCGGATGTTTATTTATATTAATAAAGCATGAAATAATTACCATATTTAATAATTTTCATCAGTTGATGGAGATTTAAGTACTCTTTGTAATTAAATCCGTTTATATTTACCTGGTTATGAAAGAATACTGTAAAAGTGATTAGAAATAATAAAACATAATGAAATAACGGCACTAAAGAGTATTACGTAGGAGTTACAATGCCGTTAAGTGCCGTATCAATGCTTTATGCCTCAGAGAAGAAAGGAACGGTGCAAGGAGTCCTGGAAGGATTATCTTCGGCGAGGCAGGACACTAAGGACCAAGGATAGGGTACCACGCAGGACAAAGGATATGCCTCGTAAAATAGCGCAATAAATAGGATTTGTCTTCAACCCCGGCGCAATGACTCCTTAGAGAAGGATTTTTATGAGAAGCTGTCAAAGTCGAGCTTCGTCTTAACTTGCTTTGTCTGCGAGTTTTCTTTGTTTATTTAACGGATGGAGGTTGTTTATTAGGATTATGGAGTAAATATTTATTCATTATGTCTATTTTATTATTTCTTTGACTTACCTATGTACTTTCACTAAGATATCTATCTATAAGTATACAAAAATCTGGTGCACGTAACACACGATTTTCTCTTATCTCTGTTCTTTATATCAATTTAAGTATTTTTTAACACATTTAAAAACGAAAATAAATTGTTTAAGAATTATTTAACATTGAGTTTTAATAGAAACAGGTGCTTTATTAAATCTGTGGCGGTCGTGAATAAGTGGTTAAGTCAAAATCTTTCATTTTACATTTGAGCGACTTAAACTTTACATAATACCTAAAATGGAGTGATTAACGTACAGCTTTTTTCCACCTGAAAATTCTTTCTCCAAGAAATTTCTTTATCCAATTTAACACGATGTGGAAGACGGTCTGACGGAGCGATTCACTTTGTTGTACCGTCTTTTTACCACTCTCCGTTCACTTTTACAATATTATGTTCCAGATAATATTTTTCTAAAATCTTTAGCTTTCCAACGGTATATTATATCAATATACCTACTGTCCGTAGGTTCAATAACACAAAACCTAAAAAAAAAATATATATTTCTTTGCTCTTTTCTCCTTTAGTTGATTATCACATTTGTTCAACTTGTATATTTAGCTGTTTTTTAGCAATGATAATCAGATAATATGTCCGATTTAATAAAATCTATAAAATTGAAGGTAGTGTAGAGGATGTAATTTTAAAATATCGGAATTTAAGCCCTGCCATACTATCAGAATGGAATTTATATGATATTAAAGCTCATCAGATTTTACATCAATACAGGAACTTTAATCAAAATCGTTAGAGCCGCTTTTAAAAAAATCGTAAAAAAGTGCAAAATGCCTGAGTTGCTGTTACATCTCGGGCATATAATTGTCGTAAATTTGAAATTTCAATTTCGTGCGGCTTTTCGTTTTCGTGCTAGATTTACCAAACACACACAGGCTTATGGTGGGACTCGGTCATTTGGACTCAGGGGATCCTAAGACGTGAATTTCCGTTGGAAACTGTAATTATAAAATTTTCACGATCGCAATATTTTTCCTCACTAAATATTTCAGGAAAGTGAAAGTAAAACATCTGTGTATATATTTATAAACACATATGAAACTAAACTCCTGGCTCCTCAAGAATATAAGGGGTACTCACTACGTTTACTATAGCATGCTATTTGTGCTATTGTGCTAAACCCATCAATTTTATACAGGAAATAACTGTAGAAACTCGACGGGTTTAGCAAAATAACACAAATAGCATGCTATAGCAAACGTTGTGAGTACCCCTATAGTAATACAACTAAGCTGTCAAGTTGTGGATAAAGACCGACAGGAGGATAATGAAGGTAGAAGCCCGTTAACTATATTACGTATCCCTGAGGAGCGTGAAGGCAGCCATGGAGAATGAGAGTTCTTCTTGAACTGGTTTTATAGCGTGCTTCGAGTCAATGAAGGCTTTGGAGGCGAGTTTACACCTCTATCCCACTCCCGAGTCACAAGGCAAACCAATCGGCAAGCGTGTAAGTGGTGTGAGCATTGCTTAACGAACCAACCCTTCAAATCGCGGATTTTCTTTCACTTACCTATATAGGAAAAGTAAGGAAAATATTGCTATCGTGAAAATTTTATAATTTAACAATTTCCAACGGAAATACACGTCTTAGGATCTCCTGAGTCCAAATAACCAAGTCTCCCAAAAAGGTCTATGCGTGGGCTTGTGGTGAGCCCAGCTAAAAAACTAAAAGTCGTACAAGTATGAAATATGATATTTAAGACAACTATACTCCCGAGATGTTATAGCAACTTTTTCACTAAAATCACCTGACCTGAAGAGCTGCTTTTTACATAATGCACCTTTTTAGGATTTACTCAAAAAAATTGTAACTATTTTTATTAAACTCGTTGTATCGATGTAAAATTTAATGGGATTTAATTTCATTTAGGTTTCACTCTTATTCGAATAGTCTGACATGGCTTAAATGGCGAATTCTTGTATTTTCTTCCTCTAAAGTATATTTAGTTTTGTACATTACTATAGATTTACCATATTATCTGATTAGCATTGATAAATAACAGCTAAATTACAAGTTGAAAGAATTTGATAACCAACTAAAGAAGAAAAGATTTCTTTTACTGTATTTTTTTTTTTGGAACAGAAGAGTAACATAGATGTATAATAGAATGGTCAGTAACTGAGGAGGTCTTTGACATGTATATTCGTCGAATACTAAAATCAATTTTTTTTTTTGAACTCTTTAATAAAAACCAGAATAGAAGAATTTCTTATAATTCAATCGATTTATAGACTTTTAATGTTTTTTATGTTTAATTACATATTATTAAAGTGTTTATCCTCGATTTTAATTGAATTCACTTGATTATATTGATTAGTTGTTGGCGTATTTGATTGTTTGTAGCAATTATAATAATTGGCAGAATATTAAAACAAAATATAGTATGGCCTTAGGGGGGGGACAAATGATGCTGCTAGATGTTTGAGCCTATAAGCTGTGAGGGAGTGGAGCCGTCACACAAATCATTTCTAATTGAGAGTTCCCTCCTTGTGTAATCTTGTATCCTAGTTCTCTCCTCGCGTCTCTTATCGTACCTTCAAGGCTGTCTACGCAGGATCATAGAATTCTTATTACATTCAAGGATTACAAGAAGATGTCCTTTTGTAAACATAAAATAAAAAAAAAAAACCTGTACCTCTCATCCCATGGGGATTAGACTTTGCAAAATGTTTGGGCCCAACGCTCAAAAGGAGTCGCGTAAAAAAATCGGCGCAGGAAAAACACATTTTCTTTAATATCTCTGGCTCTAGTGAAGGTAGAAAAATAAGTTTTGTGTCAAAGTTACTCTATTTCAAAGTGAAATAATGAAGAATTTAAGTTCTTATTAATAAAATATTTAAGTTTCATGCCTGGTTATAACCATAAAAATATAAATAATCTCTATTAAAATCACTACACACGAAGAGTATAATATTACTATTATATTTATCGGCACAGAAGACTGAAACAACAAGAAACTGATGGCCGCTTTCGGTTACTTCAACTCTTAACTGGACAGACGCTCTAACCTTCCACTTAACTACAAAAGGCTCATCTACATGACCATCACAAGGCCTATATGGACTTACCAGATTCGGAGTTCTACTAAACCATCAAATTCTTCTCTTATCTAATACTTACAATCAAAAATCCTTCGTAAAATCCTCCACGCTCCTCACAAATGAAATCATCCATTAAGACCTCAATGTTCCATATGTTACTGAATTAGACCGAACTAAGTATCAATCATTCCATGAAAACTCCATTCCCGCTCTAACCTACAAGTTTCAACCCTTGCTTCTTCTTCGATTCCTGATAATCTTCTGAGGCGTCTAAAAAGAAGTGGCCACGGGACCTTCTAGTTTGAAACAATTACTGGTGTGCTACCGTTGGGTGGTTTCTCTACAATTCTGTTTCATTTCATTTTTCTTTTAGCATATTTACTTGTTTTATTATGATATACAGTCGTGAATTTCAATTAATAAATTAAAAAAATCATTATATTTAAAATAGAACTATTCTCTTCTCTTGAGTAAAATGTTTTCCTTACATGGGAAAGATGGGGACTTTCAAAATTTTTTTAAATCATATTTTAAACAATCTTACTGATTTTTAGCTAAGTGGGAATTTATGTAGCTTGGAATGTCTAAATTGACCGGACTATATATTTAAATTAGAACTGTTCTATTCTAAAACACTATATTAATTATCAAATTATTTATAATATATTGACTTTTGGAAGTATTCAGTTTCATCTTCAAAATATTGCTATCCAAATTATTTATCAATGCTCACTCGAAATCGTTCTTAGTACGATTACTGGAATTCATCTAACAATTCTTATATGGTGTTCCAACTCCATATTATTTATTAATTCATATTAAAATCACTACTTATGAAGAGTATAAATTTCTTATTATATTTAAATTAGATTAAATTAAATTAAATTATTCTAAAAAATTCGTGTGTAGTGATTTTAATAGAGATTATTCACAGTTGCATAAAGTGGTGTTAAATGAATAAACAAACAGTTCGTCGTTCAAACATACATGTGTCGAGTATAGTCCTTTTTTATTTAGCCCTAAGGTTGTAAATATATTTTTACAAACTTTCTGTTCTAAAAAAATGTTTTGAAATATTGTATCTATCTATAAGAAATATTTTCTAAAAATACGCCATGATGTTCGGACCATGTTTATGTCCCATCCTGGCCTTACAGTGTGGTCGCGTAGGATATAGCTTGGTCGTCCGGCCACAAATCTCTAACTTTATCGTCCCTCACCCACCATAAAAAACCACTCCAGCGTCCTCCAGTCTTGTAATATTTTCCTCTTTTTATTTGTTTTATTTTTTATAGAAATTATATTTTCATTTAGTACCAACTCTTTACTGATAGTTTATTACGTCTTGTTAATCTCAATTTGTATCGTAAATAGAGATCTGAAATGTTTATTACTTATAATTGTTATGGTATTGCTTTAGTAGCGCTCAATAAATTATCACAAAAGTAGTAAAAACTATTAATTCTGCAACAAAGTAAAATTTAAAGATTAGTATAAAGATAATAAATGACTAAATAATTCCATGAAAAATTGAATTATAAATATTTAAAAAACAAACAATAAACATTAAAACAGTAGTCCTGCCAGATTTTTAATGGGGGAAAATCGGATGGGACTTAACATGGTTTTACCAAGTCTGTGCTATGTAAGGTACTCGTTAAATATTCCTATTCTAATTAAACCTGGTTAGGCAAAAATTAGGACTCCCTCTGTAGGATCGTCCGATTAGTCACAGCAGCTTGAAGTAACCTTATTTATATATACAAACCAACAGTAGTAATTGAAATGTAATAACATCTAATAAATAGAGATTAGATTGCACAGTTGCATAAATTGGTGTTAAATGAATAAACAAACAGTTCGTCTTCAAACATACATGTGTTCAGTGTAGTCCTTTTTTATTTAGCCCTAAAGTTGAAAATATATTTTTACAAACTTTCTGTTCTAAAAAAAATGTTTTGAAATATTGTATCTATCTATAAGAAATATTTTCTAAAAATACGCCATGATGTTCGGACCATGTTTATGTCCCACCCTGGCCCATAGTATTTTATATAGTAGTATTTATTATATTATTATAGTATTATACTTATTATAGTAATAATAAGCTAAATGAACCCGGAGGTTCGAACAATCGCTATCAACAAAATTTCAATCAATAACTACCGTCCAAGCACGAATCTTCCTACCTACGCTTCGGGCCACCTCTTGGACGGCTTATATATTCGAAAGTGTGTATATCTATATATACCTAACCTGCCCCAACCAGCTTGAGCAGACTTAGATTTACTAGAACTAAATAAAAGTCAAGACGCTCTTGCCGGATTAAATATTTAACCAAGATAAATTGGGTGCAGGTGCCCAAGGTTTCGACTTAATTATATGGCCTCAAATCTCTCTCATGTACAAAGTCTTACCAGCTCAGATTACAGCTAAATTATGTAAATATATATAACGTCTTGAAGCTCAGTCTATACATATATAATTTTACTCGATGCTCTTACTTCTAGAGCTTATTTTTAAGAATAATTGTACTTACATATATATGAAATATAGGGGAGCGGCTTGATCTAGTAGATAAAGCCCTAGACTACTGTTCTTCGGGTCCTGGGTTCAATCCCGGCTGTGGCAGAATATTATTTGATCTGTTAATTCAGCCGGGGAGCGACCCCAGGTACAGTGTTTATATATGTGTGTGTGTATGGTATAATATATGAAATATGTTTGGTAATCATTGCGATTGTGAATAGTTACATGTTTGATAGGGAATACACGTTTCAGGATACTCGGGAACTATGCCCAGTAAAGCGGTCTGTTTCTGTTTGTATATGCCTGAGATGTAACAGCAATTTTTTTAAAACGGAATTGGCCGAAGAAGTGAAGCACTTTACACTGTGCAATAAGCACATTTTTATGATTCGAAAATCGTTTCAGCTATTATGATTTAAACTCACTATTATAATCTAAAGAAATGAATAGGCTTTTATTTATTGCAGGTTTCATTCTGATAAATAAGATGTGACAGAACTTAAATGCCAAATTTACATAATTTCTTTCTTTGAAGTACCATTAATTTTTTTGGTTTGAAATAAATAACTATTTATGTAATTCTTTGCACATAAATTTGTTAAAAGAGTAACAAGGTAAAAAATTTACCAGTAGCAAAGTTATTAACGGATACATGTTTCTTTGTTTGTTTATTTTACGTCACTTTTTGCTACTATGGCTAATCGGACGATGCTGCAGTTGGTGTCCTACGTTTTGCCTATTCAGGTTTAATTAGGATAGGGATCTTTAACGAGTACCTGACATCACACAGGCTCGGGACCTCCTTCTTTTAACGTCCCCTCCAAAGGACGGCATAACTAAGGATTTTTTACTTCAATTGAAAATACCTAGGGTCACCTGCCGGTTTTGAACCCGTGACCTTGGGCGTAGAAGTATGTTATTTTAGCCACTACGCCACAGGTAACGCCCTAACTATGTATGTACATTCAATATTACGTAAATTTAACACCTTTTTAGAATTTATTTTAAGAAGTAGATTAATTAACGTGAATAATGTGTTTTGCTAGATTTTTTTATATTTTCTCATAAAGTTCATACTAAAATAGAATAAAGAAGTTTATGTAGCTTGTTTTGTTTGTTAATTCTGTGTAAAAGTAATGTAAAAACTCTGTAATGGTTGAGAGAGAGTTAAAGGTAGATTAGGGTTTTATCCCCGGCAATTAAACCTGGATAAGAGCGCCAACTCCTCACTTTTACAACTCCAATGACCTTTCTTCAATCTCTCATTCCTTAATCAGGGTTTAGCTTTTGTTTGCTTTTTATCATTTTCATTATTGTTTTTCTCCTTAGCATTATACGACCGGGGAGGCCATAAAATTTGTCTAAAGACGTGTAATAAAATATCTTTCTAGACAGGAGGAGATCAATAATTTTTATTTTTTATATAACTGTTGTCTTAAAGATTTTTTTAATTTATACTTTAACGATGGGATCCGTCTCTTGGCTAACAAGTCTTCTTTATAACTTTTATTCTTTTTTCTTTGTGGTAGTTTTTTCATTATTTTTTGTTGATTTATTACTTTTCTTATGTTGGAACTGACATTGTTAAGTACTGAATATAAATACTCCTGTAGGAATAAGGTATATGGAAACAGTTTGTTTATTATGATGAAGCACTGAAAGGATAATTTTTAATGATGCTGAGTTCGAACCCTGCAGTGGCAGCGAAATTGTTACTTTCGCTCACCTATATATGAAATATATAATAAGGGAAAATATCACGATCGTAAAAATGATAGTTTTCACAAGAAAAACACGTTATAATGTTCCCTGAGTCCAAATAACCAACTCGCACAAAAAGGTGTGTGTGTGATAAGTCTATTACGAAAACGAAAAGTCGCACGAAACTGAAATTTTATATTTAAGACAACTATACGCCCGAGATGTTCAAGCAACTTTTTCATCAAAATAGGTGACACAGAAGAGCCACTTTACACCGTAGATTTTGTTTCTTTTCACGATTTTCCAAAAAAAAAAAAAACGGCTCTAACAATTTTGATTTAACTCGTTATATCGATATGAAATTTAATAGACTTTAATATCATATTTTTTCATTCTGATTGAAATAGCTTGACAGGGTTTAAATGCTAATATTTAAAAAAAAATCCCTCTAAAGTACCTTTAATTTTGTAGATTTGGAAAAATTAGGTACATCATCTTCTTAACAATTATAAATAACAGTTGAAAATAATACATAACTATAATTTATTTATTAAGATGTATTACAATTTGATACAAAATGAACAATAATAATAGTTATATGAGACCACATTCATACAATATATGCAGAAAATAATAATAATAGTCAAATTACATAAAATAGAAAATAAATAAATTCATATATATATATACAATAAAATAATAATAAATAAATAAAACAAAACAACAACCTATAATTGAGATTTGGCAAATAAATAAACATCATACCAACAATCATTACTATATACAATATATACAACTGCTAAAGGGACCACAGACCGCGCTTTTCCCTCCACTTGTGGAGAAAAAAGCGGAATCCAAGGGATCCCAGCGCCTCTATCTCAGCCGCATCACTGGTGTGAGCCAGTGGAGGCTGAGTTAGGGCGCTGTAGCCACAAGCATACCGTACATAAGTGGAGGATCTGACCAGTGTCAGAACTCCAATTTAAATGTTTACAATACGTCTCGCGGCCACTGCCGTTTCAATCTTCGAGGAGGATTGTAGGGATGGGTGGTGCTGGATAGGGATTGTGCTAGAGGGTTAGGATGATGAGTAAGGTTCTGATGAAATTTGGAGAATTTGGATGGTACCAGGTCTAAAACAAACGGAATATTAAGGTCATGGTGTAGGATAGAGTTGGTAACGTAATAAGGAGCATTAACTATTGTTCGGAGGACTTTGGATTGGAAGGATTGGATGTTAGAATGTTTAGCTGTCCCCCACAGTTCAAGTCCTTAGGTCCATATAGGTTTCAGTACTGTCTTGGATATTAGTAATTTGTTGTCAACTGTAAGATGAGATTTTAGTATAATAGTCTGTATAACTGGCCGAATCTGCGGTTGAGTTCTTTTCTTTTAAGTCTTGTATGTGGGTTCCACGTCAGTCTTTTGTCTAATAAAAAGCCGAGATACCGGACTGTGTCTGAAGAAGGAAGCGGTATGGAATTGAAATTTGTTAATATTAATAAATATTGATTAAATACATAAGTTGAAATAATTCGATAACCAGCTAACGGAGAAAAGAGCAAAAATATTTTTTTTATACTACTTTTGTTTTGTTTTTAACATAAAAATAGTAATATAAATGCATTATTATTAAATATTATTTATACACATAGTTGTGAAAGTTAATGGAGAAAGATGAAAAACCGATAAAACTTACTGATTGTTGTGTATAAAAATATTATAGATTTTTTTGATAAAACACACGTTTCTATTGAAACTCTAGGTAATTAATTCATTAACAATTTATTTTCATCTCTAAATGTATATAAAAATTCTTAAATTTATTTTAACAACGGAGGCAAGAGAAAGTCGTGTGTTGCTCGAACTATATTTTTTAATTTAGAATTTATTAATAAAGTGTTGAAGGAGGTGTCGTGCATATTATAATTCTTCTTCTTTCAGTGGCGCGACAGGCCGTGCAGGTCCTGGGGCTTGCGGTGTAATTTCCTGGGAGATTACACTCGCGTTTCTCGATCCAATTTGTAGTGTAGGGTCATCACTCCCTACGCCTAATTTTGTGAGTGGCCACCATTTGGCTGACGGGTCTCACATACCCGGAGGAGAGGCTGTAAGTGAATCCCCATTTAATTACATCCTTATAAAAGCCCCGCTGGGACTGGGATTCGAACTCACAACTTTAGCATGAGAGACTAGCGCGCTCTCAGCCACGGGCTCCCCGCATATTATAATAAACTTAACAATAAGTGTACTTTTATTAATGTAACGTTTAAGGGAGCATTTATTTGAATTGCATATTTCTGTTATTAGAGGGTTCAGAGAGTCTGTAGGCTTTGTAAAATATGTCTTGGTATGAGTTAAAACTATTTTATGTTTTAAGGGAAGTTTCAAGTCTGCAATAATTGTGGATTTTTTGTATTTGGATGTATCTGCCGCTATTAAGATGATTTTGTTTTTATGTTGTTGGAAATTCAACCACCTTCCAAATAAGCTCTGAAAACGTTTCAGGAAATGTATATTTTTTAAGTTATTATAAAAAAATAATTAAAAAAAAAAATGTTTAGAGGATGATTCAAATCCAGTCTTATTGCACATCTAAACGGTAAGATGTTCCTCCTTAGAAATGTTCCTAACAACCACTGCCACTTTTGAGTAACTGCGATGACCAGGAAACGTAAGTGAAATGGTAATTTATTTTATAAATATAAATTATTCATAATTATTATTATAACGTTAATAAATGATAATAATATCTCGTTTTGAGCGGAGTACTATATATACCTATCACACACTTCCAGCTTTCCCTCGCCAATCTCTATCATGGTGTAGAAGTATAGATGTTGGTCAGCCGACAACTACAATCTGAAATAGCCCAAGACTGACAGAACACTAACAGCCGTCAGTATATTTCCCTCGGAGCACTCAGATATCCACTGTGTTTATCCTGCCTTCTCGCGGCCAAAATACACATCTCCAAGAGACGTATCGCTCCCATCCGTCCAAAATATATTTAGCCCGAAGCCTGCCAGTTAGGTTTGGTCTGTCACCCAGTGAGCTCTATAACCATCACATCTTTACGATCGTCCCAGTCCCGTCGGTTCACTCATATTTATATTTATCATTCCCATTCACGATATTTACAGCCAATAGGGATCATAAAACCAAAAGGATAATGGGAAAGTTTGGTATTCCAACATTAACGTTCCAAATATGATAGGTTCGTTCCCCGTACCTTTTCTAAATAAAGAACAAAAAACATGGTGCGCGAAACACACAACTTTTACTTACCTCCAGTGTTAAAATCAATTTAGGAATTTCAAAATAAATTATTAAAGATATAATTGCATTTGGTTTCATTAGAAACTTGCGTTTTATTAAATAATTTACCATATTATTGTCTACGAAAATCAGTTAGTTTCATCGGCTTTTCATTACTCTCCGTTAACTTTTGTAATTTGGGATCACTTGTAGCTGGGTGGTTAGCGTAACAGCCTCCTATGCAAATGTTCACGGGTTCAAACGCGCACGTGGTCCTAGGATTTTTTAATGGGAGTAAAAAATCCTTAGTTACGCCGTCCTTCGGATGGGACGTTAAAAGGTGGTCCCGAGCCTGTGCGATGACAGGTACTCGTTAAAGATCCCTATCCTTTATTAGGTTTTATTAACCTGGATAGGCAAAATTTAGGACTCCCACTGTAGCATCGTCCGATTAGCCATAGTAGCATAAAGTGACGTTAAATAAATAAACAAAACCAACTTTTGTAATTTTTTTGTATAAGATAATATTTTTTCTAAAATCTTTGCCTTTCCAACGGTATATTATACATCTGTATTAGTGTTCCTGTGAAAATTGTAAGAAGGTGCAAAATGCATGGTATAAAGTGGCTCATCTGGCTGGCTGATTTTGTTGAAAAAGTTGCTGTAACATCTCGGGCGTGATGAAATTTCAGTTTCATAGGACTTTTAGTTTACGCGCGGGAGTTACCACACACACACACACAGACCTTTTTTGCGGGCCTTATTTGGACTCAGGGGCCCGTAAAACATGTATTTCCGTTGAAAACTGGAATTCGAATATTATAATATTCAATTGTATTATTATCTACGAAAATCTGTTCAATTTATCGGCTTTTCGTCACTTTCCGTTAACTTTTACAATATTTTTCTATAAGATAATACTTTTTATAAAATCTTCATATTTCCAGCGGTATATTAGTCATGGGTTAGGGTATTGGAGTAGGTGCCCAACCTCTTCATTATTAGCACCAAATATATTCATATTAATACTTATTTTTTTAAACATATTTAAAATAAAATAGCAAACCTTTGACTTCCTGCCCTATCCTTTAACAATATCTTGCTTACTCCTGTTGAACAGATCCGGTACTTAGGACTAAACCTAGACAAACTCCTCACATAGAACCCTCATACTAGACTGAAACGACAGGAAACTGCTCGCAGATACCGATTACTACAACACTTACTCGACAAACGCTCAAAACTTCCTATTTACTACAAAAGACTCATTTATATAACCATTATAAGGCCTATGTGGACCTACGGCATTGAGTTATGGGGGTCCACTAAACCATCAAATTCCTCTCGCATCCAATCCCTGCAATCCAAAATCCTTCGAAAAATCCTTAATGCTCCATACTTTGTTACAAATAAAATCATCCATAAAGAACTAAATATCCCATCAGTTGAAGACTCTCAAACCCGCTTATCCGTGACCTTTCCTCAACATCTATTCTTGACAATCCACCGAGGCGATTATAAGAAGATGGCCAAGAGACCTCTTACCGTAAATTGGACATTGGAGTTCTACCAATGGGTAGTTTCTTCACAGGACAATCATGTGTCTTAATCTCATATCAATCTCATTTACTGGATGTATTGTATAAATACAGTTGTAAATTTCTTTGAATAAAAAAATAAAGAAAATATATATATATATATATATATATATATATATATATATATATATATATATATATATATATATATATATGTTTGTAAATAAAGACATAAATAACAGCGGTAGGATTGAGCGTTATGCTGACTCAGGCTGATATGGTTTGTGCCGGGCTAAAGATCAACTCTCAACCGAAGTCACGTTCCCTTTGTTGGCCCTTAGCAGCTCAAGCTCCCTCTGTGGCCTAGCATTTATTTTAGGGACTTTTCTGGCTTAGTATAATCTTCTACCTTTGACTAAAAAAATAAAGAAGCAAGTATTATAATAATATATTTAGTTATTCAAGGTTTTATAACATTGTGATAATTCTTATATCCCAACCCTATTTTTTATATATAATTTTTTTTTTTTTAGCACGATGGAATTTAGATTGGCATGATGGAGAGAGGATGCCTTGTGGCACCTCTGTCTGGCGTGTTTCCTAATCGGCATTTGTATTAGGAGGTCTCTTATACAAATTCTTTTGAGCCTTTTGCGAGTAATGTTGGTAGTGGCCATATTTTGTATTAATGTGTTAATATGTCCGTATAAGTTGTGAAAACGGTTGTAAAGGATCCGAATCTGATCGTTGACTGTTGGCATGTGAAGGTCATTGTGTCATTGCTAATGTTCTATGAAAATTTTGTTATAAAAGTTTTGGATTAAAGAAATTCGAATTTTACATATGTATGTCTTTTTGGCTGTCCGAATGGGCTTCAGTTAGTTAGTTTACGCGTTCAATTAATGTTAAAATTTTTAATGTCCTAGAAGTAGTAAGTATAAAAGTTTTGGTCTTTTTTTTTTTTGCGCTATCTGTCTGTTCTTAATGTCTGTGTAACATGACGTTCTTCTGTCAAATGTAAAGCCGAGGTTTCTTCTGTCTGTGGAATTTGGATATTGTTAAGATATACTGTAGGGCTGGTTTCATGTCGGAGAGTGAAAGTAATATGGAATTGTCTTGGTTAAGTAAAAGTTTGTACCTGTCGTAAAAATTGTTAGATGTTCGACATGTCTTGAAACGTGTTGATTTGATTTTTCCTTCCTTGATTACAATAATTCTTATGAACTGCTTTATAAGATTTATTTTAGAAGCCCGTTGACGTGACATATTTCTGGATATTATACCAACTTAAAATGGCATTATCCTTCTTTACGACGGCATTATTTTCATGGTTCTTACCTATTCCAAACCTTGAAAAAAACAAAAAACCTTCTTACATAACTGAACTCCTCCCCCTCTTTTTTCCTTCAAACATCAACTCTTCCACTACTTACTTGTATGCCAATTTCCCGTTCCATTATAAAATATAGTATAAATGTATATATACATTTATTAAACAGATGGGGAAAAGAGTAACTCTAAAGTGGGTAAAGGCGCACGCCGGGATCGAGGGCAACGAACGAGCAGATCTACTAGCCAAAGAAGCTGCTTCCAGTAATATGTTACCTTCCTACGATAAAGCACCTTTATCCTATGTCAGGAGGGACACGACATCTGATTTTGTTGCAAGATGGGACCAGATGTGGGTGACCTCTACCAAGTCTCCAAGTTTACACAGATTTATACCAAACAACATTACACGACTATGCATCTGTACACAGTAATGATTATAAACTAACACAACTAATCAACGAACACGGAAACACAAAACATTATCTCAAACTAATTAACATAATACAAACAGACTTATGTGACGAAGACTGACAAATTCAAAATTTTAAACATATACATTATGACTGCAAAATTTTTGACAGACAAAGATTTCATTTAATTAAAAATATAATACTTAAAAATAGAAATGATATCCCACTCCATCCCAGCACTGTCCTCACAACTTACGCGGATGACACTTGTGTGTTATCCGTCCATAACGATCCAACCGCTGCATCCCAAATCCTTCAGTCCCACATCACAACCATTGAGGAATGGTGTCGGAACTGGAGGATTAAAATAAATCCTAAAAAATCCCACCAAATTACCTTTACCCTTCGTCGACAACCGATGACCTCCTGCCCTACCGTATCCTTTAATAATACGCCACTCATACCTGTTGAACAAATCCGATACCTAGGACTCCATCTTGACAAACGTCTTACATGGAACCCTCACACGAGACTAAAACGACAGGAAACTGCCCGTAGATACCGATTACTACAACAATTACTAGACAAACGTTCAAAACTTCCAATTCACTACAAAAAGCTCATTTATATCACTGTCATCAGACCAATCTGGACATATGGAATCGAGCTTTGGGGCTCTACTAAGCCATCTAATTCCTCCCGCATCCAATCCTTACAATCCAAAATCCTAAATGCTCCTTATTTCGTCACAAATAAAATCATCCATAACGACCTTAATATCCCATTTGTGGCAGACCTTTCTCGTACCAGATATACCACTTTTAATTCCAAACTCCCAATTCATTTAAACCCTCTTGTCCTCAACCTATTAACCTCGCATATTCCTGACAACCCTCCGAGGCGATTAAAAGAAGATGGCCTCGGGATCTACTTACTTAAATAAACATCGAAGTACTACCGCTGGGTAGTTTCTTCACAAGCCTTATACGCCTTTTATTATAATTCATCACTTTTACTTATTGCATTTATGTAATATACAGTTGTAAAATTCAATAAAATATAATTTAAAAAAAAAAAAAAAATGGAAACTGGCCAGAGACAGAACAAAATTTGTTCTCTAAATTCAAGATAGACTTACTTAAACTCATTAAAGGCATTGACTTCGAATCACTGACTAAAGACGGGCAGCGTAGGTAATTCTTTTCTGTTGACTAAAATTTTATTTTAAATTTGTTATGATAGTTACTTTATTTATTTTGTTCTATTCCATTTGAAACATTATTCTGTAATAATTGTTAATGTAATACTACTTTCATATGTAAGTTAATGTAATCATATTATCATTCATGTAGTAACCATTAAGGTATGGAACATGATGTTATAATAAACGGTCCTTATGTGGGGTTGCCATGTAGTGAAAAAAGAAAAAAAATATATATATGTGTGTGTGTAAATTTGCAAAGATTTATAGATATATTAAATAGTTGATCTTTTATATATATTTTTTTAAAGTAACCACACCATAAAGATTTACCTTTGTTCATTGTCTTTATTCGAAGAGAACTTGATCCCAAAATAATGTTGATTCATTTAATTCATTATTAAAAAAAAAAAACCTATCGACAGGAGGGTCACCCTGAAATAATCAGTAAGTATTCTGTCTCAGCAGGAATCGAACCCACAACCTAGAGAACAGTGGTCCACTGCCCCATACTACCGAAAAATATATTCAAATTAAGTACGGAGTTTAATATTTATGTTTCTCTCCCGTTTCCTACGCACATTTTTATTTATCTTTCCTGTTTACTATAATTATTTCTGGTTTCTAAACATAAACTTCTTGGATATCGTAATCTGTTTATAAAATGCATTAAATATTCTAATCATGGATGAAGATATATATTAACATTCTTGGCATACATTATTACAAATGTTTGTATATAAAAGAGTTTATTTATCGTTCTGACACGTTCGAGAACTGAATCAACAAACAGAGAAGATCCGTATGTAAATAAGGTACATGATCCTTCGGGAGAGAAGAAAATAATAAAACGGAACAAACTGGATAGTTGAAGCCTGTTAGAGAGAAGATTTATGACGTTCTCGTTGGTCGAGACTGAGGTCATCGTGAATCCTCATTGGTCCGCTTATCTTCATCTTTCTCCTCTTCATAATATACGAGCCAATGGGCTTTCCGATTTCTGGAAAAGCCGTATCGACATTTAATACCTCCGCTTAAAGATCAACAACAGAATTTATGACGGTCGTTAAAAGCAGTTCATGAATTTTCGAAACCTGCCTCCCTTTTACTACATCTGATATCTCAAACGCTAAAAATATATATTGAGTCTTGACCCGGTTCTCTTTATATGTCACTTGAATATTAACATATTTATTGATGGAATTTAAATATATATAAACAGGTTAGGAATGTTTGCCAACACCTTATTTTTTGACTCAATAGATATATATTTTTTTATTAGGTGCGTTCATTTACATATAAATTGTAAATAATACAGTCAATAGGTCACCGATCATAACCAAAAAAATGTTGGTGCGCGCAACATACGACTTTCACTTACCACGACTGTTAAAATTAATTTAAAAATTATTAACTATACTTCAATTTAAACAATATTTAAAGTTGATTTTAATAAAACGTGTATTCATTTTCGTTGGAATTCT
The DNA here is from genome assembly GCA_023052935.1 of Piezodorus guildinii. NCBI lineage: Eukaryota > Metazoa > Arthropoda > Insecta > Hemiptera > Pentatomidae > Piezodorus > Piezodorus guildinii. Next base: position 94,102,866 of record CM041294.1, read on the forward strand.
TAAGTCTTTAGTTATTTTGATACACTGATTTACTAGGCACAGTAAAAAACAAAGAATATACATCAGAAAAATAACGGACACTAAGCTCACTCACTGTTTACTCGAAGGTTCTTCTAACCGTCAGGTTACAGCACACAGTGTTGCCAGGCTCCTACATATGATTTAGATTAAATAATGTAACTATATTAAATTGTTAATCAGTAATAATTTTATTTCCTATTCGTCACTTTATATTACCTTTGTGTATCAGATAATATTTTTTTCTAAAATCTTCCTCTTTCCTTCGGTATATTATACCTGTATGTTACTATTCTTATTAACAGGAAGCCAAAAATTACGTTAAATAATAGTTTTGTTCTTTAATTATTTAGTTGGACATCAAATTCGTCCAACTTGTTTATTTAGCCATACTTCATGTCATTTTTATGATATGGTTAATCTTTTGGAACGTACAAAATTTAAGGTAGTTTAGAGGAAGAAACTTTAAAATATCGGCATTTAAGCCCTGTCAGACTATTATCAGAATGAAACTTACATGATATTAAAGCCAATTAAATTTTACATCGGTATAGGGAGTTAAATCAAAACCGTAGAGAAAACCGTATTAAGGTGCTAAATGCATGGGATAAAGTAGGCCTTCCGGTCAGCCGATTTTCGTGAAAAGTTGCTGTAACATCTCTGGCGTAAAGTTGAAGACCCTAAAACGTGTATTTCCATCGAAAACTGGAATTCGAAAATTTTCACGATCGCAATACTTTCCCTTACTGTATATTGTAAGTGAAAGTAAAAAAAAATTTTTTTGTGATTCTACATTAACAGATATTATACACGTCTCTGCATGGGGATCACTTGTAGCTAGGTGGCTAGCATAACATCCTCCTATGCCAAAGGTCAAGGGTTCGAACCCGCAGGTGGTCCTAGGATTTTTTAATAAGAGTAAAAAATCCTTAGTTATGCCGTCCTTCGGAGGGGACGTTAAAAGGTCGTCCCGAGCCTGTGCGTTGTCTGGTACTCGTTAAAGATCTCTATCCTAATAAAACCTGGATAGGCAAAATTTATGACTCCCACTGCAGCATCGTCCGATTAGCCTTAATAGCATAAAGTGACGTTAAATAAATAAACAAACAACGTCTCTGCATTCTTTTAAATGGTCCTTAAACGCCAAAAAAATATCAGATTGTTTAATAAGTTCGTATTATTTTTTTCAATATTTCAATTTGTCCATTTCTGTGTTAATAAAATCATGTTTACTTGGTTAATAATGTTTACATATTCTAAAAAAAGGATTAGTCAAGGTGATTTTATGCATCAGTTTCTTATCTTTGCTTGCTCAAAATAGAAAGTGAAAAAATTTCCTTTCTCTTCATTTAATGATTTTTTATTTCCGGAAAGGAAAATCCACTTTGGCAGACGGTTAACAAAATTTTAGTGTGTATAGCAATGATGCCTTAGAAGAAAGTTCAGAACCGAAAATTTTCACTTGGAAGACCCAAATCGCTCGTGTCGTCCTTTAACTGTTGATGATGAAAATGTGTCTTAAAGTATCTTTTGAAAATAAAAGATCCAATTAATATTTGGATTCTATGTATCTCAAAACTTCTATTTTTTTTCTCTCTCTCTCTCTCTCTATATATATATATATATATATTTTTTTTTATATATTATATTATTTTTTTTTTTTTAATTTACATCTGTACATTATTATACATCAAGTAAATATGCTGATAAAAGATAGCCCATTGGCACCACTCTAGTAAATCTAAACAAGAAGGTCAATCTTTAACAATTTAATTTTAAAGTGTTGAAGAAGAGAGAATAGTATGATAAATTAAAAACAGAACTCTGTAATATTCAAAAGATGAATTTAGTCATTAAATTGATTTTGTTCCTTATATCAAATTTCTCATTTACCGTCATTTTGAGATACTATGTTTTAGAAAAGGAGAGGATTAAATGAGATAAGGAAGAAGCATGTCGTATTTTGGAAAGAATGTAATTCCAGAAAGTAGTGGAACTGGCGTGTGAGAAAAGATAACGAAGTAAACAAATTGCAAAAGTTTATTATTTAAAGTAATATCCTAGCCACCGTATCTAACTACAAAAAGCGACTCCTCTCCGAAGCTGTACTCATCCATATGGAAAAACATTGGGTACCCTTCAATCATCAAACAGGCAAAGAAATGATCTCTCCCTCGTATACCAACATCTTCCGTCTCCTTAAGTTGTAACTTTCTTACTTTATTGTATAATTTATATTTTATTTACCGTATCATCATCATATTGTTTATCATATTATCATTATTTTTATCTATAATATATAAGTATGTGGGTATATTGTCTGTTTTATTTTAAATGTTATTATTGTCACTACATTAAAAAAAGTTCTCATTATCACATTAATATGTATCTCTTTTGTTCTGATGTTTGTAGCCCTGATGATGGCTCACAAGCTTGAGGCGAAACGTCGGCAAACTTAAAATATCTAATAAAAGACTGACTCCCGATTATTTCCATCTATGAAAATAATAATTTAATAATCGGGTTAAAGTAATATTTAACACCGTTTGTTAACATGTAATGTTCTCCCACCATATTGGAATTGTACCTCCAAGCAGGTGAGAGGACTGTGGGGCACTATCACAGAGAGGTGACAGCAGATAAGGGCTCGTGTTACCGGGAGGAGATAGTGGCTGTATCCTGGCCTGGCTGTCTGTCTCTGAGGGAGCTGATATGTCTTGTCTGCTCCTCTCTTCTAACTTATACTGCAACTCTGAGGGGGTATTGTGTTTAGTTAAGAGCTCTCTGTGTCTCAGTTCATTGCTAATAAAGTACTAATTAGTAGTTGTATCTTCGTTCACAATTTACTTCTTCATCTTACTATAATATATTTCTTACCTTCGCTTACCTATATATAAAATGTATAGTAAGGAAAAGTACTGCGATCGTGAAAATTTTCTAATGTGAGTTTTCACTGGTATTACACATTTTAGAAACCCCTGAGTCTTAATGGCCAATTCACGCAAAAAAAATCTGTGCGTCTAGTGTTTGTGGTAAGTCTAGCACGAAAATGAAAAGTCGTATTAAACTGAAATTTCATATTTAGGACAACTTTAAGCCTGACATGTTACAGCAAGTTTTTCATAAAAATCAGCTAACCAGAAGATCCACTTTATACTATGCATTTTGCACCTTTTAACGATTTCCCCCAAAACAGCTCTTAACGATTTTGATTAAACTCTATATCTCGATGTAAAATTTGATGAGCTTTAATATTATGTAAATTTTATTCTGATTAAAATAGTCTTACAGGGCTTAAATGCCGATAGTTCATATTTTCTTCCTCTAAAGTACTTTTAGATAAACGATAAAAAACAGGTAGATATGTAATTTAAATGAATTATATATCTAACTAAAAGAGAAAAGTGCAAAAATATTTTTTTTAATGCAATTTTCGTTTTTGAACCTAAGAACAGTTATATAAATGTATAATATACCGTTGGAAAGCTAAAGATTTTAGAAAAAATATTATCTCACAATCACTTAAATCACAAGCTGTAAAAGTTAATAAAGAGTGATGAAAATCCGATAAAACTATCTGATTATTTTAGATAAACTCGCTTTATCAATGTGTATTTAATGGGATTTAATATTATGTACATAATATTCTGATTAACGTAGTCTGGCATCTTCCACAGTCGGGTTCAAACGTGAAAACCGAAGATTCGTTTTTCTCTGCTCCATTTCCATTTAAAAAAGTATAAAACCTAGTTGATACCTTTTCTTCACTTACCGCACCACTAAACCGAATTATACAATTAATGTAATTGCCTTGGAAGACTTCTGCTTGAGGACCAAGCTCGCTCTCACACCCCAGATATACCCCGAAGGCACAAATACAGGTTGATATCCCAAATCTGAGAGTATGGGGCGATGAAGTGTGCTCTGCTATCTGCATCTCTGATACAGCTCCTAGATTAGTCCGGCTCCCCCTGTTCCTGCCACCGTATTTATTTAAAGTATTCTCATGTGTGTATTCGTAGTCATTGTTTGCTCGCCAATAACTTTGTGTCAATAATAGAAAATGATAATTAATAAATTATGATTTACTTATAATATTTTACCTTACATATTGTATGTTGTCCATATATAACTATAATGTTTATCAGATAGCTTTTACAGAATTTAATTACATTAAATTCGGGTTGCCTGTAGCATGGTGACTAGCACAACAACATCCTATGCCTGAGGTCCCGGTTCAAACCCGCAGGGCATTAGGATTTTTTAATGAGAGTAAAAAATTCTTAGTTATGCCGTCCTTCGAAGAAAACGTTAAAAGGTGGTCCCGATAACTATACGCCTGAGATGCTACAACTACTATTCATTAAAATCAGCTAACAAGAAGAACCACTTTATACTATGCATTTTGCACCTTTTTTCCGATTTACTCAAAAACGGTTTTAACGATTTTGATTAAACTCGCTATATGAATGTAAAATTTAATGAGCTTTAATATGATGTAGGTTTCATTCTTATTGAAATTGTCTGATAGGGCTTAAATGCCGGTATTTTATTCCTCTAAAGTACCTTCAATCATGTAGATTTCAAAAAATTAGGAATATTATCTTGTTAGCATTGATTAATAACAGCTAAATATGCAAGTCGAGCGAATTTGATAAGAAATATTTATTTATGCAATCTTTGTGTTTTTGAACATAAGAATAGTAATATAGATGTATAATATACTGTTATGGGCCTCGGGTTGTGAGAAATGAACTACTCCAGTTTACAAATTACAAATATTTATTAAATACAGAATGTACAAATACAAATGGATTACTAACCACTATAGTTACAATAATAATTGAATTACTAGCTTAACTACTAAACAGTATGCATATAAAATGAGGTATTCCTAACAAATAAACTACTTTATAAAATTAAATTTATACAATCTACTGGACTTATTCTAAAACTTACAACTATAAATTATATATAAACTACAGTCTTCTAATTTCCCACCGACCGGTTATCACAATATTGACACACAGTTTCACTACACTGTCACACTGTCACGAATTGTTCACTGTCACTGTTCACTGATACATCCACTTGAGCAAGATCAAGACTGACTAACCCAGGCGTAGTGGACCGGTATTTGTACCACCACCGAATATTCTAGACGCGGCAGGTAGGGGCCGGGCCGTTCTAGGTACTTCGAGGACTGTCCAGGTCCAGAAGTCTCAAGCCCCATCCGAGTCCCTCCAGGCGTGGTCCACCCGTCATTGTCTTGACCGTAGCAATACCGTTGGATAATGAAAGATTTTAGTAAAATATGTATGTATCATGTATTATCTAGTACACGGAATAGTAAAAGTTAATGGAGAGTGATGAAAAACGGATGAAACTAACTGATTGCTGTAGATAATAATATAATAGATTAATTAATAAAATACATGTTTCTATTGAAATTCAATGTAATTAATTCTTAAAAAATTTATTTTTATCTTTAAACGTGTTTAAAAATTCTTAAATCAAATTTAACAACGAAGGTAAGAGAAAGTCGTGTATTGCGCGCACAAGATTTTCTATAAATTAGGTTATAAACACCCTTGAGTTGATAGAGTTTTTTCTAACATGTATAATTTTAAAAATATCAAATATCTCGATTTAAAATGCTATATTATAACTATTTTTTTTTTTTTTTTTTTTTTTTTTTTTTTTTTTTTTTTTTTCTCACCCTCCAAAATTTATTTATTAATTAGGTTACAATAACAGTATATACATCCTTAAATCTAATATATACATCTAGCTTACATTGATCTTTGTATTGCCTTAGCATTTTAAAGTTCTATATCTAAATATATTTACATTGTGCGCAGTATGCGCTTGGGCTTTTGCGGCCTGAGCCTTTTATTTTACATTATGAAATGGGGAGGGACCATTTCGTTGGGTATATTATAACTACCTTTTCCTTGTATACTTATATTTATATAATATCTAATATTAACATTTTTCTGTTGCAGGTAAGATCACACTACGCTGCTTAAGACGATTCTTAGACTTAATACAAGGTACCAAGTACATCCTAAACTGGTTCTGGAGATGATATCTATAATTGTACAGCCGGGATTCCCTGTGAACCGTTGTGTTACCCCAGGCGTTATCAGAACCTTCATCAGGGCTCGTAAATCTGTTGCGATGGTAGCGCTGCCTGGCGGTGGCTATTAATTTCATCGACCACTGCCTCCTCAATCATAACTCTTTCTTTTGTCTTTTCCAATCATCGCTTCCAAAGTACAACCCTTGTTCAAACAAATCATAACTTCTTTTTATTGGATTAGTTAACTTCTGTAGATAAAATTCTATTCGTGTATTTGTTTTTTGATTCGGTTTGAAATAATGATAGGATTGGGCTGGATTTTATTTTATAACTTTAATAGTTAGGTTATTAATTGAATATGTAGAAAAGTAAATGTAATAAAAATACATGGCGGCCATATTTTTCGATAAGACTTATCATAATATTAGATCATAAATTTTATCTTCTTAATAGAAATAGATTTCATATAAAAAAAACCTGTACCACTACAACCCCTGGAGGGTCTTGGGCTCAGTACATATAGAGATTCCTACTGTTTCTAGGCCAACGGCAATGCAATGAGGTGATAAGGCCTTAATCACGCTCAGCCGCCAGGTTTTTCCCCAATTATTTTGGGTACCCACATTATAGAGGCTGGGTTTGCCCCAGGAGGGTCTCCATATCCTAGGGTCGCCCCCCGACTGAATTAACAGAATAAATAATTTTCTGCCTCAGCCGGGATTCGAACCCAGGACCCGGAGCACAGCAGACTAGCGCTCTAAGATTTCATATAGAAACTAATAAACCTGCCCCTGAGGTATCATTTATGTTTAAAAAACTGCCCGTCGCTTTCGCTTACATCAAAACTAACTAGACTTACATTACTATCATGAGGCCTATCTGGACTTATGGAGTTCTAAAGCAAAAGATTTTAGAAAAAATATTATCTAATATACGGAGTTTTAAAAGTTAATGGGGAGTAATGAAAAGCCGATAAAATTAACTGATGTAGATAAAAAGATAATAGATTATTTAATAAAACACATGTTTCAATCGAAACTTTATATAATTAATCATTGATCTGTTTTCATCTCCAAATTTTTTTTAAAATACTTAAATTAATTTTAACAACGGAAGTAAGTAAAAGTCGTATGTTGCGCGCACCAGATTTTTAGAGATATTACATGAAATATGAGATATTAATCATTGTTTTTATTATTATGTATGGTATTACGAGAAATCATCTATCCTACATAATCAGTGAGAGCACATTATTATTAATAAGAAATAAGTTAATATTATGTATATAAATGGACTTGCTGTAAACCGTGGCTTTGCTCGCGAATATTATATGTTGATTTAAATTTACATTTATTTGTCTAATTGACTGTAAAGCTATGACATGGTGCCCTACATTATAAATGGTTTATATTACTTTATAGAGGCTGAGTGAGCCCTAGAAGGGTCTCCCTCCCTCAGGGTAGCCCCACGGTTGAAAATATAAAATGAATAATTACACTGCCACTACAGTCTTCGAACCCTTGACCCGGAGGTGAATAGTTCAGTGCACTGTCCACTGATATTACTTTAATACGAAAAAAAAAAAAAATACTAATTACTTAATCTGAAAATAATTTTACAAAAAGCAGTAGTAAACAGTGCGGTGAATACAAAAATTAATGTAAACAAGAAAAAAAATGCTATAGTTGAAAAAAGGAAGTCATTAAGCGAATAGCTTGCTGAGCAGTCGGAATGAAAAAGGGAGTTTAGAATGGCGATGAGGAATGAAGCTTTCTTTTAGAAATTAAAAATTGAAGAAAAAAAATGGAGAATAGTGCTAAAAAAAATCTAGTGCTGGCAGCACACGACTTCCACTAGCCTCGGTTCTTAAAATCCATTTAATAACTTTTAAATCAACTTAAAGTTGAAAAAAGTTTAAGCTTAATTTTAATAAAATTAATATTATTTATATTTCATGCCATATTCTTCACTTACCTTTTACAACTTTGTGTACAAGATAATTTTCCTAAAATCTTTATCAACAGTATATTACACACTATAATACTGTTCTTATTATCGAATATATATATAATATATTATAATAATATATATATATTATTTATAATATTAATATATATATATATATATATATATACAAGAAATTAATTCATCGACCCTTTTTTTATATTATAATTTTGTTTAAAATAATTCGGGTTTTAGGTCATTAAACTAACACTCCTTCTTAATTTTCTTTATTTGGACGTTTCGATCCTCCTTCCATGTATACACATAGGATCCTTTTCAACACTGCAACAAAGAATTTCATTGAGCACCGGCACACCACTCAGGCTAACACAGGGCACTCAATTTTATATATGTATACATTTTTGTACTTTCATCCTTTCAAAAAATATCGTTGGTCATCAAATTCGTTCAACTTGTACATTAAGCCGTTAATTATCAATGCTAATGCGATCTAGGTTAATCTATTAGGATCTTCAAATTCAATGTACTTCAAAGGTAGAAAATTCAAAAATAGGCCATTTAAGCCCTGTCAGAATATTTCAATCATAATGAAACCTACATGATATTAAAGCCCATTAAATTGTACATCGATATAGCGAGTTTCATCAAAATCGTTTGAGCCTTTTTTTATTAAATGGTAAAAAGGTGCAAAATGTTTGAGATAAAGTAGTACTTGCTGTCGCCGAGTTTAGTGAAAAAGTTGCTGTAACATCTAGGGCGTAAAGTTGTTTTCATGGAATTTCAGTTTCGAACACCTTACCTTTTCGTTTTCTTTAAAAAAAAAAACTTATACAGGATAAATTATTAAAATAACTTACAGAACGAGTTATATCAGAAACACTAAATTGAGGGGTTATAAATCAATATGTATATATAAATTATCTATTTTTTGTGTAGGTTTTTGTATATTTTTCCTACTATTCTTATTACCTTCAACTACATGTTCAAATAGAGTGAGACCAATATTATATTGTTGATTTTAAGGAAATCCGAAATAATTACAAATATAATTAACAAGTGCTTGTAGATTGTAATTATGTAAATAAATCTTTTCTTCTCTCTCTCATTTATGCATGCCAATTAATATAGCTAAAAATAAATATTGGGAGAGAGGTTAAATTAACTAAAGTATAAAACTATTATCAGAGTAGAATTTAATTAACTTTGTAATAAACATAGAAATTGGTTTATTTTACGGTATTTTCCTTTAAAGTGATTTAATTCTATATCGTATAGACGTATATTATATTAGATATAATGTAGGTAAAAAGGTTGAAAATCTATTTTATATTCATGTAATTCAAAAACCATAGAACACGGATGGGTTTAGGTTTTTCGAATCTTTATATACAGATGTAATTAAATTTTAATAACATAAATAAGCCAGGGCCATATCTCTTTAGGATTTAGTTTATTTATGGCTCAAAGTGGTTATAAAAATGAAAAAAAAATTGTAAAAGCACTGGAAAAGAAAAGCAAATTTTTTTTGGTTAATTATTTTTAATAAGGGAGATTATCTATTTCAGAAAATATTTTCTAATGGCTTAGCAGAAAACTTTATTTGTCCGTTTAAAGAAAAACCTTAATTCAATGTATTTTACTTATAAACCTTCAGGAAAGAATGTCCTAAATGATGGAGAAAACCCTATTAAAATCCGTCGCGTGGTTTAGGAGTTCGAGTAAATCAAGAATAGCGATATCATTATGTATATATTATATATATATATATATATATATATATATATATATATATATATATATATATATATAATATAGTGATAATTACTAACAAGGTGTGAAGTGGTAAAGGAAGTTGATAATATTATCAAGTAGCCTTAGGGACGACATTATTCCTCCCGCGTGGTGAGCTCTTCCCTTTCCGGTCCAATCCTCTCAGCGGAAACAGATCCTTAAGGTAAATTAGTTAACCGATCTAGGTAGCAGTATGCTCTATAATTATCTTACTTAATTTTTGGTTTCAATTGATTTAATGAACCTTTGATTATTATACCGCTTTTACATTATTAGTATGAATTAGTCCTCTCAAATATGTATATATATAAATCAATCCCTTGCTTTTTGCTTTTATCTAACAATGGACATTGCTCCAACGGGTAAGACGTTATATTTCCAAAATCGTTATTCAATATACTTTGAAATCTCACCTTTAGTGTTAATTTAGCAGTTTGTAAATGTATGCGCCTATTCAATAACGGAAAACCCCCTATAATCCCCAAGTTACCCCATGGAGTTTTTTGTAGGATTTGTTTCATCAATCCTTCTAGTCTTCAGATATTACAAAGAATTTTTGCATTTTGGGTGATACATAATTTTTTTTTTTTAGCAAAAAAAATTGATGTTTGACCATGGCTGTGCGCACGCCAATCGTGTCTACAAGTTAATTAGTTTTTATAATTTTATCTTATATTTTTTTAAATATTTTTTCCGTAATCTGGGACCCCAAAGGTTAAATATAGACAAGTTTCAGAATTTTTTCCACCTAAATCGGTCATAATTGATCAGTTATCGAGCGGGATGAAAAATTATTAAAATACTAAAATAACTGTTAATAACTATTGGTTGGTGATAGAAGGGTGAAAATTTAGGGTTGTATGTAATTTTTAATGCAACATTATAAAAAAATATTTATTTAAAAAAAAAAATATTCAGATCTATTACAATTTGATTATAAATGAGCAGTAGTGATATGAGACATTGTGATATGACCACATTCACACAATTTGTACAGAAAATAATCATAAATTCACATTACATAAAATATGGTATATATACAAAAAAAAATATAAAAAAATACAACCTAAAATTGAGATAAATACAAAGTGAGAAATAAATTAACATAACACATACAATCATAACTATATACAATATAATAAACAAAAAAAATTCCAAAAAAAAAAAAAAATGATGGATATCCCTTATCACTTAGGGGCATGGAAAATAGATAGTAGCCGATTCTCAGACCTATTAAATATGCATATAAAACTTCATAAAAATCGGTCAAGCCGTTTCGGAGGAGTATGGTAACTAACACTGTGACACCAGAATTTTATGTTCATACTAATATTGTAAAGCTGAAGAGTCTGTTTGTTTGTTTGAACGCGCTAATCTCAGAAAATGCTGGTTCGAATTGAAAAATACTTTTGTGTTAGATAGTCTACTTTTTAGCTTGCCATCGAGGAAGGCTTTAGGCTATATAACATCACGCTGCGAACATGAGTGAAGAATCAGTGGAAAATATGAAAAAAACGGGGATATTGAACCACGCATCCCAATAATTCTAAATGATTTACCTTTTAATTTTAAAAGAATTCAATTCAATTCAGTTAATTTATCTTTTACCGTAACAATTAATAAATCACAGGGCAAACAATTAATAATAATAATAATATCGGAGAGTGTGAAAAAAAAATTTAAACATGTAGAAATCGGTTTACGTCAAGACTGTTTTCACACGGCCAACTACATTACACATTGTGAAGATACTGATTTTTTCCGCAACCCGAGAAAATCAGTATGTTCTTCAGCCACAAGAAAATAAAATTAAAAATATCATTTACGCAGAAGTACTTTAAAATATATTCTTTTGAAAACTTCCTAATAGCGATAATAACAGAAATTGACGCAGACGAAGTCGCGAGCAACAGCTAGTATTAGATAAAAACATTCATTAATAGCTCATATTTCATGTAATATTTCTATAAAAACTGGTACACTAATCCCCAACTCGCATCATGCAGCGCGACCAAATTAAACATTCTGAACTCGCTGCTCCATCTTATCAATGTCTGTATGTACAAACCAATGAATCCAAAGACTATATATATATATATATATATATATATATTTATATGCGTGTGTGTGTAGGTGCTCATCAATGAGAGACGTGATATACTAGGTGGCGGGCGGAGCCTCGTACCGTGACGAAGGATAAACAATCTCCACACCCCATGGCGGAGCCTTTGATATTCCAATCGATACCTCCGAGTTAATTAAACTCGATTTACCTGTTGGATTGAGTTATGGGCTTCGTGACTCGGACGCGGCTATATAAATAACCTCCACCAACGAGCTCCGAGCTCGCGGCAAACACCTCCAAGTGTGCACTCCATCTCTCATCTCGGTTTGGAATCTATTATCCGTTCCCTACCTTCAGGTTGCTTTACGATACCTCTTTTATCTGCCTCCTGTCGGCGAATATATATCTAATCGCCCCATCGCTGTTCGTTAACTATCTTATTCTTTATGAGCTTGCTTTTAATATTTAGTTCTTTTAGGTACTAATGGAGAGCGGCGTGGTCAAGTTGGAAGAGCCTAAGTCTACTGGGTCCTGGGTTTGAACCCCGGCAGTGGCAGAATTATTTATTATGTCATTTCAGCCTTGGAGCGATCCTTGAAACCCTCCTATGAAAACGAGCCTCGTTGAAGTAGGTATCCAAAAATTTAGGAAAAACCCTATATGGGTTGTAGTTGTTTGGTGGTTTGCCATTTAAAAAAGTCATGTCTCCTCCCTTCCACAAAAAAAGTAAGTCTATTTTCTGTATCAGCTCTTCATTAAAACACAGCATACATAATGCAAGCTAGCATCAACTGATATACATTTAAAAAATAAAAATGAATCAATTAACTATAATCTCTTACAAATTAGAACTATTTTTAAAATATGAAAATCGGGCATATCCTTCAAAATAGTAAAATTAGTCCTTTTTGTGCGTATTTAAGGTAATTTTATATCACTTAAACTCATCGTATAGATGGGTGATCCGTATAAGTTAGATAATTTTCACTCAGTTCCCTTTGTGATATTTGAATAATGAAATTGGAAAAAATAATCAAGGGTCAGTCTCTTTTCTTTTATATACTTTCATCTCGCTAAAATTTCTTAAACCACGAACTTCACTATTTATATAATGAGTAGTAAGGGTACAAAAAATACAAAGCACCTTCTCACATTATTGTTGATTTGATATCTACAAAATTACAAGAATTAAAAAGATTTTCCCAACACATTGATTTAGCCGCGAAGCTGACTTAAAACGGCTGCAACTCTGAAACTATTGGCCAGAAAAATATTTTTTTCACGGTTTGATATTCAGGAAAAAATAGAGGATAGCCGATAAAAAAATATAAAATCAAAAATGTCGAGCGACAAGGTCTGGACAATTTCGAATGTATTGAGTGACCCATATGGAGTCACCTGTTGTGTAGATGCTATCAGGACAGCGTTCTGTGTCCAAGTATAAGTTTAAACCCGGCAGATGGTCCTAAGATCTAACCTGTGCGATTTTAGGTACTCGTTAAAGATTTATATCCTAATTAAACCCGAATAGGAAAATTTAGGACTCCCACTGCAGCATCGTCCGATTAGCCATGGTGGTATTAAGTATCGATAAACAAATAAGAAATGAATATGATTTGTCGATACTCCAATATCGATAGGCTACACGACAGGAGCTGGTAAGGAGGTGAGGAAACGGCATTCTTCCCATAGCTCGCCAAGATAATGAGCAATTGATTGAGGAGTCTGCTCGTGGCTCTGGAATGCCAATTTGTAACCTGCAAGCTGCCGATTCGTTCCAGTCCTGTTTTATTTCTGGCATAATGGCCTGCTTTGTGGAGTTTAAAACGTATTGAGTTTCTAATAATTAACAATAAATAAATTATTTTATTAACCTGTTAACCTGGGACAAGTCACTTTAAAATAAAATTAACAGAATATACAGAATGAACTTCAGACTCTTAGAGATATAAAATAAATGTAAAAAACGCTTCAAATTATTACACAATGGTTTATTATTTCCAAATGACAATATTAGGGTATAACTGTTTATATGGTTATAGATAGGTCATTAAGTAATATGAGCAGCAGTAAATAATTCAAAGGATAATAGCATATCATCACTGCTAATTTCAAAACGGAATATCTCTGCCAGTTCTGAACCAATTTCAATTATTCCATTGTAGAAAATTTAATTCTCTATGATATACCACTAAAAGAAAAAACTTTTTAGTATTTACCTATTATTCTTTTTATTCGTTATTCGTTATGATTTTATACATTTTGAAACGTAAGGCTTAAAATTTTAAGGTTTTTATTTTTCAATTTTTGGCTTATTTATTTATCATTATTATTTTTTTTTTTTTGCTCGATTACAAAGCTTCACTATTGAAAATAATAAACCAGAAGCATTCATACTAGACTTATTTACTATTCATTTGTCTTTTCTTTCGATTTTCATTTAAATAATTCAAATAATATTTCCTGATTTCAGAACACCTTACATTTCCCCCCTCAATAATAACCGAGTTATCAGGAAATCACATTTCTTATAAATTGTGGCTTGGCCATATAAGATGGTTTTTTTTTTTGGTTTTTTTGTTCATCGCGTTGTGTTGATCTCAAACATTTTTTCTCAATCTTCAACAATAATATATATTTGCTGAAATTACATCTATTATAATTTGTGTCTTGAATTTACTGATCGACTTTTCTTTTTTTCTACGCAGCTTGAAACGTAATACCTCAAATATTGAAGGGGGATAATTTTTATATTCATATTGAATATAATAAACCAAAAGTTAACAAACACTAATAGAAAACAGACACAAGCAAATAAGTATAAAATAAAACAGAAAAGAGCTATATTCACACAATAAGGGAATTTTTTTAAGATACCTATAAAATTCTAGATTGGAGGAGTACACGGGTTTGAACCTAGTAAATGGCCCTTAGTTGTTTTTTTTTCGGGGGGGAGTAAAAATCATCGTTTATGCCGTCCTTTGGAGGGAACGTAAAACGGTGATCCCGAGCCTGTGCGATGTCAGGTACTCTGTAAAGATCTCTATCCTAATTAAACCTGGATAGGCAAAATTTAGGATTCCCACTGTAGCATCGTCCGATTAGCCACAGTAGCATGAAAGTAATGTTATAAAAATAATAAAAACATCCTAGATTTATACTTTTCTTTATCATGAATTTTCAATTTCGTTCGACTTTTCTTTTTCGTACGAGATTTAGCACACACTCGCATAAAGGACAAAAATAGACACACAGACCTTTTTGCGGGACTTGATCATTTTGACTAGCATAATCAGTGCACCCTAAAAAGTATATTTCAATTAAAAATTTTAACGTCGCAATACCTTCCCTCACTATCTATTTCGTATATAAGTAAGTGAAAGAAAGGTTTTGAGTGTTACTGAATTACGATAGTGACTTGTCATTTATTACCTAATTTGTCTGTCACTAAATCTAAACCTGTCTAAACCTAAATCAGTCAGTCACTATTGCTATCACTATCACCGTCTAGGATCATTCATTACAGAGAACTAACCACAAAGCCGGGTGGTCCCAGTAAAGCCCACAAAAGATGTACTAATTGCCTCACTAATTGCCCCACTATCATCCCAGTCTTATCTCACGGAGCCTCTGCTCTCTGGAATTATTCAAATATGGCAGTCTTAGAGTAATCTCAGGCCGGGATCGTTATCTTCAATGATTAGATTACAGCCTTCGGGTTAAGGATAATTAATTTAAGGAGTTTTCGTACTTCGTAATTCATCTTAATGGTGTAAGCTCTGGAGAGAGATAGGAGATATCAGATGAAGCTGGATAATATTTAGTGCAAAAATATTAATTAATATAACGACTTAAAACGTGTGCTCTTAAAAAACTTAAACGAACCACTAATATGTAAGCGGGTTCTATATGTTGTTACCACATGCTTTTATTCTCGGATGACGTATTTCTTTCTTCATTTAACGTCACCTTATGCTACCGTGGCTAGCTAACTTGCCATACAATATTACAAACAGATAAATACCTTTAGATACACTTAGTTGGCTGGCGGAGGTGGAAATTGTCTCGGGCGTTCCTTCTAGGCTCTCAGACCTCCAGCTGCTCTCAGCTTTGACCGCCCGACGACCCGCTCCTCGATCTCTGATTCTTCTCTTCTCGTGGATGGAACTTGACTGCCTCTTCGAATCTTCTTTCTCATCCTCGTCGCATCGGGAGGGGTTGATATGGCAAGTACCCCGGTTGGCGGTCCAGCCTTTGTAGACCTTTATCATAAGTGTTACTTTTACCTAATCCTCTTATCGGCTGCCGCTAGGGGTCTCGCAAGTTTCCCAAGATATGGTGGGGGCCAATTGGAGAATCCAAGGGGGGCAGGTAAATGCCCTTCGTACTTTTGCAGACAAAGGTTCATTAATATTTACTTTATTAATATATTAATTATCCAATAATAAATTTAGAGCCCTCAGCATCCTCAATACATAACTGTATGTTAGGTCAGGATGTTTTGTTTTTGGTCTTTAGTGTCCTTTTCTATCTCTCCTCTCTCTCTTTCTTAGAGTAAAAGTGGCGTCATTAATGTTTAAAAAATCTCTGCCTGGCCGATTCAGAGTTTATCACTTTAGAGTTTATCGTAAAGAAAATTTCGCTTAGCATGTTTAGTTTATTCAACAAATTCTATGTATTATTATATTTAATCATGGGTAGAAATTAGAAACATAAATTGGTAAATAGATCAAAATTTGATGTTTTTTAACCAAGCTAAAAGCTTATTTTTATGCAGATAATTCATTCTTCATGTTGACAAGCGCATCCGCCTGCACTCGCACTGTTCGGCATGAGATCACCCAGCCATCCACTATATTATAATGAAACGTTTAATAAGAGGAGCGATTAGCGTTGATACGACTAATTTTTCTTGTAAGTCATAAATAATTCAGACGCGATGAGTTTCGCATTGTTGGAGCCGGAGAGGAAAAGGCTGGTCGACTACATTATCTTAACAAGCCAACAACTCCTAATGATTGGTCTTGTGGATGGGTGTCACGGTGGCTGAGTAAGCGAATGTGTAATTAGCATCGTCTTTAATGATTTATCTGTATATATTTCCGCTGGCGCGACTTGCTGCGTAGGCCCTTGGCCGCCTGGTGTTATCTACTAGGAGAAATCACTCATGTTTCACGATGATATTTTTAGGGTAGGGTCATCTATCCATTCCCTATTTTGTGAGTGGCCACCAGTTGGCTGTAGGACCTAACATTCCCGAGGGAGAGGCTTTGAGGGAATCCTCATTTAATTATATGCATAATAAAGTCCCGCCGGAACTGGGATTCGAACCTTAGGGGTGAGAGACTTGCGCGCTAGCTACTCAGCCACGGGCTCTCCTATATATATATGAAACAGCCATTCTTGGTTTCCGCAAAATCCTTCTAAACCAAGCTACGAATTGGATACGGATATCACTATCATTTAAAGTAATTTTTTTCCCTAAAGGTTTATCAGTAAAATACATCGCATAGAAGTTTTTCTTAAGGAGGGAAAATCAAATTTTCTGTGTTCAAGAAATCAAAAAATCTTTCTGATATATGAGTAGTAATGTAGACGTATGATATATCCTTGGAAAACGCAAGCTTTTTGAAAAGTTAAATATGCAATAAAACAAGTTGTAGTAGTTAACATAATGTCGTTGTAAGCCTAAAACATAAGTTTTTTGTAACGAAGAAGTATCATACAAGATTTAAGACAAAATATTACGTACCGAATCGTACATAAGTTGTTTTAAATTAATGGAAGTTTTTCGTAAATCCATAAGCTGACATTATTATTAATTATTTATACATTTGGATTATTTCATAAAAACAATAGTTTCACTGTAAACTAATTATATTCTAATGGAAAGTAAGATGAACTTTAAACAATGTTTTTAAAATAATTTATTTGATATATAAAATAGAACTAAACCTGATACAATAACTCATTTCACAATAACTGGTAGTAATGACAAAACTGACAATGAAATCTAAAATTGCTTGGGCTCCTAAAAGTTGTGGATCAATTTTCGAATATGCTTCACAAAAAACGAAACAAATAAACTGAATTTTTTAAAATCTATTTACTAATTTCTGACGATGATTATATAAAACAATCAATAGGTGTCATAAAATAAACATAATACTATTATGTTATATTCTTGCTAAGTGCAATGTTCGTCATGAAGAACTTCTAATCCCAAAGCGATAAACTCTAAAGTTGTCGTGGTGTGTTTTTTTTTCAACCTAAATGAAACGACATTCAAATTGTAGCCGTGCTAAGCAGGGGCTACTCACTAGAATATAATATTCTGCCATCGCCGGGGTTCGAACCCTAGAATCGGAAAATAGTAGCCTAGTGCTGAGAAAAACGAAATACGATGTTAAAAATATAGGTAGTAAAAATGTAAACCAATCTTGATTTAATACCTGCATCAAAGTGTAAGTAATACAGTAGTATGGAATTTATAAATGTTTATTCCTAACTGATTCCTACTGTAATTATATAGAATGAGTTGATTGGTTTGGTTTTTTAGAATCGGTTGGACATGAAATCCCTTTTAATTGGCAGGTATATTAAATTAAAAACAGAGTCGTTGAAAGATTGTCGATTCTGGAACAGCTCATTAGAAAGAGTTAAAAATATAAACCATTTGAATATTCAGAAAATAAATACTTTTTTGTTAATTAGCATTTGACATTTTGCTTATGTCAGTTTAAAATTAATTACAGATGGATTGACATGTTTATGGATATTTCCCCATGTTTTTTTCCTCTGATTTTCCTGTTTTTTTTAATTTATAAGCAGCTTTCTCGTTTTAACTTAATCCTAATTTTTTTTTTTTTAACTTCATTCATAATTGTTATTTGTTTTTGTATGATTTTTGAAAAACGTAATAAATACGTCGCCTGCAAATGAAAAATTATGTTGAAATAAATACTTCAATGATACTAGAAATGGTGAATGGCTTTCTGTTATATGCCTTATAAAACGGAACAAAACAATTTCTTGTTCGGTTTTGTAGTAGGTTCTAACCCGGCTATAGTAGGTTAACTATTTGTCCTGTTATATTAGCTATGGGTTATAAAGTGTGTACCCAAATATTGGAAAAAAAACTGGGCTAAGAGTGATTTTTGCCTGATCACCCCATTGCACGGCTGTTGGTCTAGAAATAGCATGAATCCCGAAATGTACAGAATCCATGAACATTTCATTGTTTTAATACTAAAATCTCAATGTCAAACTCCATTGACTTCGTACAAATCAGTTAAAGAAGTAACAAATTATTTTTTTGGGTCACTTGTGGTGTAGTGGCTAGACAAAAACCTTCTATGCTTAGAGTCGCGGGTTCATGAATGGCTCTACGATTTTTTAATGAGAGTAAAAAATCCAAGTTATGCCGCCCTTCGAAGAGGACGTAAAATAACGATCCCGAGCTTGTGCAATGTCAGCTACTCTTTAAAGATCCCTATCCTAATTAAACCTGGACAGGCAAAGGTTAGGACTCCCACTGTAATATCGTTCGATTAGCCACAGAACCATAAAAGTAACTTTAAATGAATGAACAAACACAACTTGTAAATCTAACCTATGTCTTCTTACTGACCTATTGGTATACCCTTTACCCTCCTTCGGAAGGGACGTAAATAGGTGGTCCTAGCCCGTGCGGTGTCAGGAACTCGTTAAAGATCTCTATCCTAATTAAACCTGGATAGCAAAAATTAAGTACTACCATCGTAGCATCGTCCGATTACGACTACAAAGATTTTGATTAACTCGCTCTATCAAGGTAAATTTTAATGGGGCTTAAATATTCTTATAAGTTTAATTCTGATTGAAATACATACTATTTTAATCAGAATGAAACTTAATAACAGTGCTTAATTGTCCAGTTTTAGTATTTTCTTCGTCTGAAGTACCTTTAATTTTGTAGGTTTGAAAAAAATCACCCATATCATCTTGTTTTCATTGATTAAACCGTGTAAATAAATGACTTTAACGAATTCTATATCCAACTAAAAGACAAAACAGCAAACATATATTTTTTTTTACACAATTTTTTGTTTTTTGCACATTTAAACAGTAATATTCATGTATAATATACCGTTGGAAAGCTAAAGTTTTTAGAAAAAGTATTATCTTACACACAAGCTTGTAAAAGTTGATAAAGAGTGATGAAAAGCCGATAAAACTAACTGATTGTTTTAGATAATAATATAATCGATTTTTTAATAAAATTTAATTTAAATCTTATTAGTTTCACTCATTATTTTACCGAACTGTATTTGGAAATTCTTTAATCGATTTTAATTACGAACGTAAGTGAAAGTCGGGTGTTGTGCGCACCAGATTTTTGTGTTCTGAAACTCGGAAAAGACAGTCACCAAGGAGATATAATCAACAGTATCAACATCGGGGGTTCGGTGATCCTGTTATTATTGTTTGTTGAAGAGGGTGGTATATTGATTAGCATGGACATAATTCACATGTTTTGATCCTGAAACACTTCTACTAAGGACGAAAATATGCAGCAGAGGGCAGGATAGAGGCAGGACGAAGGAACCGGGACTGGACTTTACGATGGCTTTTACTGCCCCTGACTGAGGTGACTGAGGCCGTACCAGCTCGTTCAATTCGACTCGTTCAACATGACCTCTCTCTCGCTCCACGGCCAGCCTCGGCTGTTTCGTTAACAAACACTCGTCCACTTCAATATTGACGTTTCCTCTCCCATGTTTGTTTATCTTCTCTCTCTGGAATTAACTCTGGCGTTTACATGTTGGAGGATCTACATCTCGCTGACCTGGTACGGAGGGTTCATAAAATGGATTTTTTTTGTTTGTTAAAATCAATAATAAATATTTCCGATTGACTTTGAGGCTATTTAACAAATTCCACAAAAAAAAAAAAAAATAAAAAAAAAAATACCCTCTCAAAATTTCAGGATATGTAGAACCCGAAAAACGAAGTTTAAAAAATCCGTGTTTCCGACGTCCTCCATACGTCGTACGAGGCTTTTTTCCCCGAAAATACTGAAGCTTTTTTTTTTTTGTTATTTTTATTCGCAACTGTGTTGCTGCGCATCAAGCGAATGTGAGGTATTATTTTCCTCCTGACCAGCGTCCTGAATTTTCAGTTTAAAAGATCTCTCGGCCATCCTCTTTTAAGTCTTGTTTGGGTCTGCCCTGGTAACAGGGAGGAAAAAAGGGAAGAAACAAATTGATTTGGATGATGATGTGTTGATGAATGAAACGTGTTATATTTCTCGTGGATGTAAGATTTTAATTTTGGGAAGTTTGTGTCATGGTGCGTGAACAATGTTTCGTGAAATTTTGGACTGCGTTGTTTGTATTTGGTTTGTGTATACTTGTTTTGCAGAACCCTAAATTTCTGCTCCATATGACAATATTGATCTCAGTAGAGTCGTGTATATTAGTCGCTTGTTTCGTAAATGTAGTGGTGATCTGTAATCCAATAGATGTAAAATTTGTTTGTACCATCTTGTTAATTCTTGTCGCTTTAATTTCGTATGTATGTTCCATGTTAGTCTTTTATCCAGACATAGTACGAGGTTTCGTACGTATATTTTTGAAGGTACTGCATCGTTGTCGATTTTCACTGCTGGACAAGTACCTTTTCGCAGAGAAAAGATCACATGGCTTCTAAGGGAATAGAAGCTATAGTGCAATCTCTGTGCTAAATTCGAGACAAAAATACAATGGCACGTCTAGATTTTATGGTAGAGAAACAATCAATGTTCTTGAATCAGGAAATTTCAGTCGAATTATTTAAGTGAAAATAGAAAGGAAAGACAAATGAATAGTAAATAAGTCTAGTATGAATGCTTCTGGTTTATTATTTTCAATAATAATCTTTTGTAATGTACCAACAAAAAAAAAAACGTTTCGAGATACGAAGAACCCGAAAAACGAATAAAAAAAAATCTGTTTGGCCGAACCAATAAATATAAATAAGAATAAGATAAAACACTCATTGAAATCGGTTCAAAAATAGTAGAGATATAGCATTTTGAAGTTAGCAGTGGTGATTGACCGTTTAAGGCCATTTAAAAAAAAAAAATTTATTGCTTAACAATTATTTGGTTAGCTGCCGAATTGTAGTGCATGGCATATTGGGACCCTTCCTATATATACTCTCAAACTTAAAGCAGTAATAATAATAATAAAATAAATAATTAAGAAACAAAACCTGAACCTTGACCACTTTCTTAGAGGAATTATTTGGTTTGATTGGGATCTGAAGTTCTGTAAGAATTGATGTATTACTATCTTGCCCAACAGACGATGTCCTCTCTGAACTATGTCTTAGCGAAATCCGTCAAGCAGTTCACGCGTGATTCGATGACCAAGAAAAAGAAGGATTCATTTTTATATATATATAGATAAAATAATAATAATAATAATAAAATTTTAAAAAATCCTATTCACCCAAGAAACATTTTTTTCTCTTA
This sequence comes from Piezodorus guildinii, assembly GCA_023052935.1. Taxonomy (NCBI): domain Eukaryota; kingdom Metazoa; phylum Arthropoda; class Insecta; order Hemiptera; family Pentatomidae; genus Piezodorus; species Piezodorus guildinii. The sequence goes on from CM041294.1 coordinate 94,125,282, forward strand.
CATGAGATCCTTCTTCTGACTGATATAAACTTAACAAAAAAAGAATTAGAGAAATTGGTCAAGCTATTCACCATGACCAAGAGAAAAGGCGATTCATTTATTTATGTATGTATATAAATATACATACGAATAAGATACTCAGTCTTAGAGTATCTCTGGTGCAGTAAGGTGTTTATTTAGTCCTGTGTTTGTTATTAGTGCTACTTATTTCTATTGAAAATTTTAGGCGTTTCCAGTGAAACTCTCTATAACTATACTAAAACTAAATCAGGTAACGCTATAGTCAAGCTTTTATTCCTATCATATAAAAAAAAAAAGAAATATATATATATTCAGTGAAAAACATTCAAAACAATTCAATAAGTCAGAACCGTTGTGTGGCAGTAGTGGGGAGCTATCTGTTTACTCGCACTAATCCCAACAGACTCCGAGAAAAACATACTGTATTGTTATTATTGTTAATATTGAGAACTTTTAAATATTTATTTACGTAAATTTCATTATATAATCAATTAAAATGGTTAATTGTAAAGCATGCAATAAATCCGTGGGGCGTGATGACAAATTAAAAGTTGCTTGCAGTATCTGTCAAAATTTATATCACACAAAGTGTATTAAAATAGATTCAGCGGAATCAGAAGCATTTAAAAAATGGATTTGTCCTGAATGTGAAACGTCAACACGACATCACCAGTCACGGAGCCTAGTTCAATGATTGAACTACTGAGGGCGCTGACGGAGGAAGTTCGTGAAATGAAGGCCAGGTTACGGGGAATTGACGAACTTAAGGATATCAAAGAAACGCTGCATAAACAGTCGGAGCTTTCCTATCAAAACATGGAAAGATTACAAAAAATAGAAAGTCTTCTTCAACAACAAACAGCTCAAGTTGAAAAACTGACTCAGGAAAATAATAATTTAAAAATAAAAATTTCCGACCTGGAAGGCCGTCTTAATAATACTGAACAAAATAACCTAAATAATACTCTTGAAATTAGAGGCATTCCGGAGAGACCAGGTGAGACTGTAATGGGAACTATCATCAGCGTCGGTGCTGGCCTGGGCATCCAGCTCAGCCCAGAAGATCTGGACCACGCGGTGCGTCTCAGGCCAAGAGAGACGGGAAAACCGGGGACCATCGTCGCTCGGTTTGTTCGTCGGACTGTAAGAGATGACCTCGTGCGGCAACGAAGAATCAAAAGGGACTTCTCTACTCGTCATTTGGGCTGGGAAGAAAATAGTGTCCACCCAATCTACATCAGCGACGCGATGACGTCCACTAACCGGCACCTCTACTGGTTAGCCCGTCAGAAAAAGGTATCTGCAAACATAAAATACGTCTGGTTCAGCGGAGGCAGAGTCAGGTGTCGCAAGTCTGATGGTTACCCAGCTATCATAATAAATAAACCATCTGACTTAGATGTTTTCAGTTGAATTATGAGATCAAGTCACCACAAGATTATTTATTTATTTATACTTTTTTTCATTTTTTTTACTGAGAACATTTTTTTTGTGTTAATTTTTGTTCTTATATGGTACATCACTAAAGTTACTTTCCTTTATTGGAAAGCAACTATAATTATTCTAAATCAAGAATTTTTAAATCATCATGTTATATTAATTTTTTTTCGAGTATATTACGGTTATCTGTCTGTTGGAGCTATAATATTCTTTGTTGAATATTCCAATTATTTCATCCAAATTATTCATAGGACTCTCACTTACTTATTTCATCTATCATTATATAACTTCATACAGATTGACCTTGAAATTATACATACCTTTAAAATTTGCTATAACCTATTTCCTGGCCTCCGACCTTTTCTCTGCTATTCCATATCCCACCTTAGTTATGACTAATATCCTAACATCCTGTCACATCAATGCACAATCCCTTCTTGCCCACTATGATGAATTCCACCAGTATTTTCTAGAAAACTTTTATCATATTATAGCAGTATCCGAAACCTGGCTAAAACCTTACATTCCTTCCTCTCAAGTATCCCTTACCAATTATTCCTTCCTTCGCCACGATAGATCTGATCGCAGGGGTGGGGGTGTGGGGCTATATATACATGATAGTCTCGAGGCCAAAATCCTTCTCCAATCTCCATCTTATGATTATCCACATCTTGAATACCTATTCGTTGAAATTGTATCCCATAAAACTCCTTTTCTATATATCCTGGTATACCGACCTCCTCATGTTCCATTCGATAACCTGTTTGAATCTTCCCTTGTCCAATGGGTCTCCAGTTATACTAATGTTATCATCTCTGGAGATTTTAATACCAATATGCTTGCGGAATCCTATGATAAATCTTTCCTAGTTGACCTAATCTATTCTATGAATCTTTATCTCGTTCCCTACTTTCCTACCCATCATACCCAATTCTCCGACACCTGGCTTGACCTTCACATTACTGACTCTCCTCTAAAGGTTCTTTCATCCTCCCAGCACCCGGTTCCGTTTCTTTCATCACACGATCTTATCCATATCTCTTACAACCTACCCGTGAAATCCTTCATTCCCAAAGTGATCTCTTATCGTAGTTTGGACCTCCTCTCTTACGAATCCCTTCAAACCGACCTGGAATCACTCCATTGGAATACTATATATTCCTCTAATTCCCTCGATCATATGATATCCACTCTTACCTCATACCTCAAAACCTTACTAGACCTTCATGCACCTTTGAAAACCCGAATGTTACGACGTCCTACCGCGCCTTGGTTAACTCATGACCTAAAAGATATGATGAAAAAAAGAGAAGCAGCAAGAAGAAAATTTCGACGCACTCGTACGCCGTCTGATTACGAATATTTTAAACAACTTCGTAATAGAACCCAGGACGCGGTTCGACGTGCTAAATCCCTCCACATCCATAACGCACTTTCCAATGCTCCTGATTCCAAATCCAAATGGAAAATTATCCGAAAATTATCTATCCTGAAACCCAATAGCCACATTCCTCTCTCTGTTTCTCCGGACAATCTCAACAATCATTTTATATCATTTGCTCCTGTTTCTTCTCCTGCCGCCGATATTAACCATCAGATTTTCAACCCAGAAAGCTTCTTCTTCTCCCACCTCTCCTATAGCGAAATACAAACAGCTATCCTTAAATCTCAGACCAATGATTATGGGCCCGACAACATTCCCGTAAAACTAATAAAATCCTGTCTTCCCGTTCTAATACCAGTACTTTACCATATTTACAATTTTTCCTTTCAAAACTCCATATTTCCTAATTCGTGGAAAACTGCCTTAGTTCGTCCATTGAACAAAGTTCCAAATCCTACCTCACCTTCTGATTTCCGTCCTATTTCTCTCCTTTCTAATTTATCCAAACCCCTGGAACGCCTGGCACAAGTCCAGTTATCAAATTTTTTAGAAGAACGTTCCCTTATCAACCCTTTCCAATCCGGCTTCCGACCTGGTTATTCAACTCAATCCGCCCTACTAAAAATAACTCAAGATCTCCAATCCGCCATAGAACACCAAAAACTAACCATCCTCATCCTTCTTGATTTCTCCAAAGCTTTCGATACAGTAGACCATAATATCCTTCTGGCCAAACTACGAAAAATACCTTTATCAAACAGTGCTCTTACCTGGTTCAAATCCTTCCTCTCTAATCGTTCACAGTATGTAGTGACCCCAGGTCAACCTCCCTCCAGAACTCTGCCTCTATCCTGTGGTGTGCCTCAGGGATCATCATTATCTCCTACACTATTTGCAGTTTATATTAATGACCTTCCCCTCCAGATCAATCACTCCCAATACCATATCTATGCTGATGATTTCCAAATCTATCTATCCTTTCCTCCTTCCGACCTATTACTAGCCACGGAAAAGCTTCAAGAGGATCTGAATCGTATCAGCCATTGGGCAGCTGACAACAAGCTCAACTTAAATGCTGAGAAGACCAAGGCAATTGTAATAGGTTCCAATCCCCTCCTCAAGGCCCTTCCATCGATTCCTACTCTGTTTCTGAATAACAATCCAATAAAATTCCATCAATCCGTTAAAAACCTCGGGGTCATCCTTGATCAAAGCCTTTCCTGGAAAAATCATGTTTCCGAAATCTCCCGTCGAATATTCTCCACCTTAAAACTTCTGAATTACCTACGTCCTCTCCTTCCAATCGAAACCCGTAAGCTGTTGGTTAGCTCCTTAATATTTCCCCACTTTGACTACTGTTGTACGGTGTATGGGGGTGTCTCTGGAGATCTCGAGGCAAAACTAAAACGAATGTTTAATTGCTTTATACGTTTCATCTTTGGGATATCTAGAGACACCTCTATCACCCGATTTTACGAAGAGTTGAAGTGGCTTTACCCTTCCTTCCGCCGTAAGTATTTCCTAGCATCCTTCCTCTACCAGATTATCCAATCCCAGCGTCCGTCTTACATCTTTGATCTCCTTAAATTCAAATCCTCTGTTCGTTCCCGTGACACCCGTTCGCGGCCTTCTGACCTGTATATGGCGTCCCATAGATCCACTGCTTTCGATAAATCATTCTTAATCCGATCCGCATCCTTATGGAACTCCATTCCTTCTAATATCCGGAACTCCCAAACTCTCTCAACATTTAAAGCCCGTATATTTAGCCATTTCCTATCAATACAATTCCCAAACAATCCCAGTAAATGCTAATTTCAGGGAAGATCAAGCAGACAGATACATTTATTTATTAGTCAATTTTCGTTTTCTCGTTTCCATTAACAGAAAATATTATTTAAAGTTTTTCTTTAATCTTTAAAAAGACGTAAGATTGAATTATTTTACAAACACTCAGAAGAATTGTAATTTCTTTTCTTTTTTAAATTTAATTTAGAACTGTAAACATATAGTTTTTTTTTATTATCTTTTTTTTTTGTTCTTATGTTTACATACATTGAAGAATTGTTAATTTTTCTTCTTCTTATATTTCATTTTAAGACTGTATGTATATAGATATATATATATATGTGTGTGTATGTATGTGTGTGTATATATATGTATATGTGTGTGTATGTATATGTGTACATGAGTATGTGTGTGTATGTATATGTGTACATGAGTATGTGTGTGTATGTATAAATATATGTAATATTTTGTTCTTTTTAAATCTTATTATATATTTTTTGTTCTTACGTTAATATACATTGAAGAATAGTAATTTTCTTTTCTCCGTATATTTTATTTTAAAATATAAAAAGAAATTAGTTCTTTTTTTTTTTTTTTTTTATTGTTCTCATGTTAACATACATTTATTTCTCTTGTTTGTGCATTTTTATTAGAATTTATCTTTTATTTATTTTCCTTGTTCTGGTTATCAGTTCAATTCTATTGTTTTTAATTATTGTATTATACTCTAAGACTATAGTCTTAAGTCCACTTTATGTTTCCTGCTGTATTATTCTAAAGGGACTTGTCCCAGAATAAATAAAGAATTATTATTATTATTATTATTATATATATATATATATATATATATATATATATATAATGTTGTAAATGGGTCTATTTCCGTTAATTAAATTTCCTTAACCACCCCAGCATCTTTCTTTTGAATCTTATGAAAAATATTTCACGTTCTGTATACTCTTGATTTCTAGTTGGTTTACCCGATATAGGGTCTTGCAATATACTTTTGGTATTTTCCCACTTTTATAGTTAATTAATAATGTTATATCAGACGGGAGCTACCTGTTAGAATGACTACAGGTAAGATCATGCTATCTGCTCCTAATGAGGCCATAGCTCACTGCCCAGGTTCGATTTATGCCCGCAGATAAAAATCTACATCGGCCGGTGCAGGTTCTGTTCTCGGGGGCAACCTGCATTCTACCTGGGCCCTGAACTCTCTCTCAACAGTCAGTCTACATTCAGCTGCGAATTCGCACTAGAAATCTCAGTACATTATTACATAATAGTCAGTGGAATAATTAGGGGTCAGATGAAAAGATTTTGCTATGTTTACCTATGCTTCAGAACAAGCATCACCAGGGCTAATAACAAATATTTTAAGGGAAAAAAAAAATAAAAAAAATATTCTAGGACATACGTTACTTAAGACTAATATAAACAAGAAAAAAATCTGGTGCGGGCAACACACGACTTTCACTTACCTCCGTTGTTAAAAACGATTTAACAATTTTCAAATACTGTTAGAGATAAAAATGAGTGAAACTAATAAAGAAATAAATTAATTGAATTTCTATAGAAACATATATTTTATTTAAAAATCTGTTATATTATTATCTAAAATAATCAGTTAGTTTTTTCGGCTTTTCACCACTCTTGAGTGTTCATTAGATAAAATCAAAGGTTTAGATAAAATTAAATGATGAGAATACAAATATGTGAAAAATACCCTTTAGTACCTTTTGGAAATCAACGTCTCAATTGTAGAATTTTAGGCCGTGGTGGATTATGAAGGAACGGTTTGGTTTGAGAGGTAGGATTAGATATAAGGATTGGGATTAGTGGTTTTTAGTTTAAACAGCAAGCCATCGTGCCACTGACGGTCGAATGCTTAAAAAAGGCACCAGAATATCAGTTATTAGTTTAGTGTGTAGAATTGATTAGAGTTCGCGTGTTGGTCTGACATGACGTTTTGGGAATCCCCTCCCATTTGGAATTCAGTCGATTTTATTCTGCATTTTTTCCGCTGTAATAGTGGACATAAATATAAAACATAAATTATTAACTATAAATATATACTGTTACATAAACACATATAAAGGGGCATTATATGTAACGGGTTCAAACCCGCAGGTGGTCATAAGAATTTTTAATGGGAGTAAAAAATCCTTAATTATGCCGTCCTTCGGAGGAGACGTTAAATGGTCCCGAGCCTGTGCGACGTCAGGTACTCGTTAAAGATCCCTATCCTAATAAAACCTGGATAAGCAAAATTTAGGACTCCTAGGGTAGCATCGTCCGATTAGCCGTAGTAGCATAAAGGGACGTTAAATAAATAAACCAACAAACAACAAGGGGCATTATGTAAATACTTCTAATGCATTTAAATATATTACTCGGACTTATCTATATGTCAAATATATAGTGAATAAAATTATTGTTGTGAAAATTTTCGATGGAAATACACGTTTTAGGGTTACATGATTCAAAAACACCACGTCTCGCAAAATGGTGTGTGTTGGATAAGTCTAGTCTGAACGGAAAGCCACAAGGAACTGAAATTTCATATTTTAAAAACGAATATGCCTGAAATGTTACTGCAACTTTTTCATTAGCATTGATGACCCAGAATTCCCACTTTATACCACCAATTTTACACCCCTTTAAGATTTATGGTTAATCTTCTTGAATGTACAAAATTGAAGGTACTTCAGAGGGAAAATAATTGAAATATCTGTCAGACTTTTTCAACTAGAATGTATCCTACACGATAGTAAAGCCCATAATATATTTTACATAAATATATCGAGTTTTATCAAAGTTGTTAGAGCCGTTTTAGAGAAAATTGTAAAAAAGGTGCAAAATGCATGGTATAGATTGGCTCTTTTGGATTGCCGATTTTGATGACAAAGCTGTTGTGACGGTTTTGTATGGTTGTCTTTAATATGAAATTTCAGTTTCCTACCACTTTTAGTTTTTGCGCTAAACTTACCACACGCCCAGACCTTTTTTCGAGAATTGGTCATTTGGACTCAGAGAACCCTAAAACATGTATTTCCATCGTAAACTGGAATAAGAAAATTTTCACAATGGCAATACTTTCCCTCACTATATATTTCATAGTGAAAGTAAAAATAGAAATAAGTGATAGTTGTGTGTTTCGCGCTCATAATTTTTATTATTATATTGAATATGAATCTTTCCATGGAGGCAAGTAGCAAAATGAAATACGTGTGATCGGCATATCAGATTTTTTTTTTTTTTTATCGTATGAGGAAGCGTAGCAGAGTATCTAGCTCGTATCGAATCGAACCCGCACTAGCTGAGAACTTCACGGCAATCATTTTACAAAAGACGGCAACAAGATGAGGTCTTTGTACCCCCGAAGCTGCTATTACATGTCACCATTGTAGCTCCTACCGTGGCCGATGTCTTGGGGAACTGTCTTTGAGGGGAGTATCGCCGTAGCCAACTCGGAACGGGACTTTGATATTATCAATTCCGTCCGACGGATAACGAGGGAAGAATATATTCAAGATGGTCGGTATAGTTTAGTACAAGCAGCGATGGTGGGTCTGCATAGAGTGGGGAAATGCGTGGTTTCATATTACGAGGCTTGGGAAAGTTTGTTTAATCATTTAACGTAACTTTATTGTGGCTAATCGGATAATGCTACAGTTGGAGTCCTTAATTTAGCCTATCCAGGTTTAATTAGATTAGGGATCTTTAACGAGTAACAGACATCGCATAGGCTCGGGACCACCTCTGTACGTCCCCTCCAGAGGACGGCTTTAATGAGGATTTTTTACTCTCATGAAAAAATCGTTGGGCCACCTGCGGGTTTGAACCCGCGACCTTAGGCTGTTATGCTACCTATTATGCCACAGGTTACCCATGGCTTGGAAATGTATTGCTGAGTGTATAGTAAATGCAAACTGGGTTCATATATAGTTTCATACTTATTACAGCTTAATTTACAAAACTATTTATAGTTTTAACAGACCTTACACAATTTCATTAAAATATAAGTTAACTAGTAGACCCCCCTGCTTCGACGGGTGCAATTTGAATGAGGTGTCATTTATGTTTAAAAAGCTCTTTAAGATAGGTTTATCGCTTTGGAGTTTCATTTCATCGTAACGGAAAGTGTAATGAGCAAGAAAATATGTTTATTTTAAATGATATCCATTATTATATTTAATCATCGGCAGAAATTAAAAATATAAATCAAAATGGTTGATTTATGTCTTTGTTGTTTTAATGTGAACAGAAAAATTAATTTTCCGATATAAAGAAAACTAGATTGCAATTTATGTTTACAAAATTATACAAATAACGTAAGTTCCTATCATTTTAGGCTTTATTATTACATTAAATTTACTATGTATGAAATATATGGTAAGAAAAATTATTGATATCGTGAAAATTTACTAATTCAAATTCAAATTTAAACGCCGAGCTGCTGGCCTATGATTTTTTATTAGGAGTAAAAAATCCACAGTTAAGCTGTCTTTGGAGGGGACGTAAAAAGGTTTTCTCGAGCCTTGCGATGTCAGGTACTCGTTAAATCCTATTAATTAAACCTGAATAGACAAAATTTAGGACTCTCATTGTAGCATCGTCCGATTAGCCACAAGTAGCATAAAGGGACGTTAAATAAATAAACAAACCTATTTTAAAAATTGTACCTTAGCTGAAAATTCAGATTAAAAATAAAATAAAACCGATTACCTGACAGAAACTGCTGATATATAAAAAATGATGTAAAATGAGACAAGCTATGAACTTGCTCGCCGAGTAAGTACTATGAAAAGCAATCTATTTCACTGCCTTGACAGTCGGGAAATTTACTATTTCTGTTTTTGACAGTTAATCCAGTGCTACTTTGCTAAGAACAATATTCCTTCCTCCAACTCGGCTACATATTACTATATTACTCCCTACCTACCAAACTTATTTACAGCTCTGGCAAGCAATCATCTGTCTTCGTTTGACTTCCCACCTTATTCAAGTAAATTTGTTTATAGTAGGAGATACAAACATTAAAACAGTTATTTACAACAATTATTTAGTTTTATTAGCGTTTCATGACTCTTTACCTCATTTAAAACAATATAGCTCCTAAATCGTAGATCCTAGGGAAAAATGTTATATGCCAAAATATATTCTCTACAGAATTTCTGACTCGAAAACTGTCCTGAAATATTAGATCCGAGCTTGAAACAACAGTACTTTATCAGGTCAGATTGAAAAAGTAAATAAAAAAAAGTTACACATTGCAAATTACAGACCTCCAGTCTGGTAAATCATAATAATATTAATGTTATAATTTTTTTTTTTTTTTTTTTTTTTTTTTTTTTTTTTTGCGGTGGCGCAAAGCAATGTAGTCTGCTTGGTGAATACACACGCGTTAATCGATGAAATTTTGGTAGGTCGTCACTCCCTATGCCTATTTTTGTGAGTGGCACCATTTGGCTGAAGGGGCTCACATACCCGGGGAAGAGGTTGCGAGTGAATTCCCTTTAATTAAATGTCTGACTGGGACTCGAACTCACAACCTTTAGTTTGGGAGACTAGCGCGCTAGCCACTTAGTCCTACGGGCTCTCCTTAACATTATTATTAATATTAATGTTAAAACACAAAAATTAAAAAAGTTCTTATTAGGAAACTCGACAAATTCTCGGTTGTTACGTTAATCACCACAATAAATTATTTGATGAAAAATTGAAAATATTAAAGGTTTTAATACGGGTGATAAAATTCCGGTTTTGGCATACGCCGATGATTTGGTACTGCTAGTGAAGACACGGAAACTATACAACTAAATACAAGTGCGTTAATAAAGACCGGTAAAGAAATAGGACTCGAAATAAATACCGATAAGACGAAATATATGATTAGTAGCAGAAACTGTGACGAAATTGGTGATATTGATGTATCAGGACATACTTTTCAACACGTACAGAAATTTAAGTATTTAGGTTCAATGATAAGAAGAAAAAATGAAATCCAAGAGAAAATAAAGTCCCAGTTAGAAATGCATGTTATTATACAGTTGCTAAATTACTTAGCTCGCGGTTTCTGTTTAAAAACTTAAAGATTAGAATTTATAAAACTATTATTCTTCCGATGGTCCTTTACGGATGTGAAACGTGGTAGCTTACTTTGAGGTATGAACAACGACTTAAGGTTTTCGAAAATAAGGTACTGCGTAAAATATTTGGTCCGAAGATAAATGAAAGCACTGGGGAGTTTAGAAGGTTGCACAACGTGGAATTGTGGAACTTGTATCCTGTGAATGTAATTGAGTTGAAAGCATCGCGGAGACTCAACTGGGCGAGTTACGTTTTTGGGCTGGGTGAGGAACGGATTCCGAGAAAGTTGGTATTCGCTGAACCGACTGAGAGGCGTCGAAAGGTAGGCCGAAGCGTTGAGGATTGCGTTAAGGCTGATCTCGGAGGCTGGGGCTTGAACGGAAATCATTGGACGAGTCTGCTAGGCGGATTTGGTGGTATCGAGTATCGAACCGTCGGTTTCGGTAAGCCTAGAATTATTATTTAATGCCCTTAATGTTCCATATCCTGTTGACTTGGCCCAAACAAGATACCATTCCTTCCATGACTAACTCCATCCCTACCCTAACCCACTAGTCTCCATTTACTTTCCTCACGATTCCTGAATAATTCTCCGAGGCGTCTGAAAAGAAGATGGCAGCGAGAACTCCTGGCTTAAAGGATTTATTGGAGTGTTGCCAATTGGTAGTTTCCCTAAATTTTTGTATGGCATTATTTTATTTTTTCCTGAAATATACGATACGATATATATTTATTTTTATACAGTTGTAAATATGAAAGAAAAAAAGTTTTACGTTTGTAGTTTAATCGATCAATGTAGATACTATGGTTTTGAAAATAAACCTCTAATAAAAAGCTGTTTCATTTTTTTTCTTGTAATTAGTGAGCTTAAAGTTTAACAAGTTCTGTTTAAGCTGTTAAATGGAAGTATTAGAGGAAGTTGTTAAAGTGTATTCAAGCTTAACAACGTTATAAATACAGTTTGAAACATTGCTGAGCCTCTCCTTCGTTAAATACTTTGAGTATTTTAACTGATGATAAATTAATTGATGTAAGAGTTTTCCAAGGTACATTTTTATATTCGGCTTCTATCAATTTAATTTTTCTGTTTTTTTGTTTTTTGTTACCAATTTATTTTAGATAGCCTGTTCCATATTATTCTCTATTGTGAAATACTAGTATAAGACTAAGAAAAATATTTAAGACCATCTTTCCGCACACAGTTTTCAAAATAAGATAATAAACATATTCCAAGTCAACAGCCTACAAAAACTAAAAAGAATTTACTTTTTTTTTAGAGTGAGTGTAGAACTCTAGATTCTTGTAATATTAATGGCCCACACTATAATCAAGTATTATAATATAGTCAGATTATTATTATTTAATTTTTTATTGCGAATTAGATATCCAACTAAAGGAGAAACAATATTTTTTAATGCAGCCATTGTTGTATTCTTGAACATCAGACTTTAATATAGATGTCCAAAATGTATGCCGTTCGAAATCTAAAGAAATTAGAAGGAATATGATCTTATAAACAAAATAGTGAAAGTTAATGGACAGTGATGAAGAGCCGATAAAACCTAGTTTGTCGTAGATAATAATATAATGGACCATATTATGAAACAGATGTTCCATCGGAACTTAATGTAATTACTTAAAAGTTCTTAAATTAATTTTAACATGTAAGGTAAGTGATAGTCATGTGTTCCACCACTCTCTAGATGATTTATAATATACCGTTTGAAAGCTAAAAAAATTAGAGAAAATATTATCTAATACACGGAAATGTTATCTCACTTATAAACATCTTATAGATGTTTAACCTGTATTAGATTTAAATTTTTTCACTCAGTACCTTTTGAGATATTTCGTGTAAACTTCTCGAAAAACGAGTTTTTGCTATTTTTCAAAATTCATATACTAAAAAGGAATATGTTCTCAAGATCGAAATTTTTACAGCAAGTAGGGCTGTGACGAAGCTGTGTATGAAAAAATAATCAATGGTGAGTCTCTTATCCTTTATAGATTTTTAACTCGCTAAAACTCTCATTTTTAATAATTTTCTAGAATTTTTTAAACTACTTTCTTTACTGTTAAGGTGGTAAGTTGTAAGGACAAAATATATAAAGCTATCCTTATTTTATTGTTAGCTTTTTTTTTCTTTTTTTTTTGACTCGATATCTACAAAATTATTGAATTAAAGAGATTTCCTTAACACATGTTTTCAGTCTCGAAGCTGACTTAAAACTGCTGCAACACTAAAAGTATTTACCAGAAAAAAAAATCAATCCACGGCTTTTTATTCATGAAGTGATAGAGAATAACTGGTCAAAAATTAATTAATATCAAAAATGTTAAGCGGCATTAAAAGGTCTGGACGAGTTCGAATGGATTGACCCATATAGCCCGGAGTGCCAAACAGTATCAAATGCTTTTTCTAACAAAAAATTGGTATCCTTTACGTTGCCCACCATATCATTCTTTTCTCATTCCTACTCTCAAATACTCGCAAATCCCATCTTCTCCCCTAAAACGGCTAGCGATTTGCATGGCGGGACCAGTAGCGAGAGGTGGTATGTTGTCGTCCTTGACTCCAGTCCCGATCCTTCCTGCGCCCGGGTCCACTTTCTTTTCCCAGTATCTTCTTCTCTCTTCTATACTTTCTTTCAGTGATTTCCTTTGTATAATTACACCGAAATAACATTAAATCGTTTAGTTTATGATTTGTCGTAATGGCACACATTTATTTTTAAAACAGCATAGTTTGATCGATTTAGAGTTTATCGCTTTGGGATTAGAAGTTTATGATAAAGGAAAGGCTTATAGCAAGAAAATGTTATGTTGATTTTATAACATATATTCGTTATTATGTTTTAATAATCGTCGAAAATCAGAAACATAAATTGGCCATTAAAAAGAAATTAGGTTCAGTTGATATGTTTGTTCGTACGTAATATTGTTTCTAAAATGTTGGGTGCTAAATGGAACAATATAACTTGCCCGATCCTGTACATTTAACTATAACCTTCCTCTTTACCAATAAAATATGTTCAAATTTCTAAGTTAGACATGCTTCATAGTAACTCGTACGGTTTCTTTTATTGGATATTGAATTTTTTTAAATCTTGCGCTTTTCAACAGTATTTTATACGTATATATTACTACTTATATTTCAGGAATAACGTTTTGATGACTTGGTTACAGAAAATTTATTTTTCCCATTTAAAGAAAAGCTCAATTAAGACATATTTTACTTATAAACCTTCAGGAAAGAATGTCCTAAATGATGGTGGAAACCGTATCAAAATCCATCTTGTGGTTTAGAAGGAGTTAGTGGAAATCAAAATCGCGTTATCATTTTATATATGTAGAGAGATAAGAATCATATGTTTCCAACGAAACTAAATAAACTTTTTATAAAAATTAACAACAATTTTTTAAAATTTAAATTTATTTAATAGTTCTTAACAGCCGAGGTAAGTGAAAGTCGTTTATTTCCCGCTCCAGATTTGTTGTTAACTAAAATGTATTTATATCAACTCGGCAAAATTGAGAAGGCTGATCCAATTGGGGTTTTCTCTCTCTAGTAACAAACATTTCGTTGATGACCGCACATCATACGTGCACTAACTTATCCAATATGAGTTTTATTGGTAGCTGCTCGCGTGACATTAGACTGGAGTCCCTGACCTCTCCACCCTCCCACCACTGAATGCCCATCCTCTATTCAACATTTTGAAGAGCGTCATTATTGCGTGAAGGCAAGCCCTCCTCTTGTTTGTTTTCTGCCTCCCTCTCCTTCGGTGGAGTGTACGGCACACAATGATGGAGGAGGATATGGAGATGAAGGAGCATTAAGGATACGAACTGTGATGCATATTAGAGGACTAAGGTGGAGGTGTCCTGGGGAGAATGGCCGCCCATCAATCTCCCGATCCCCAGGCTGCTTCATTTGTCTTCGGCGAAAGGTCCTGCGGATGACTTACTGCTCCTCCTTTAGGGCCCATCATTCAAGTCTCCTTAACCTCTTTCAGTTGCCATCCGATACGGCCACTATAAGTGTAGAAGAATTACGTAGAGCCTGCTTGGCTCAATAGTCCGGTAAGTTGTAGTGATGTACTTGTGTTGATATACGAGTTATAGCTGTTTTTTATTGACCTGGTTTTCCACCGAAACATGTTACTTTCACTTACTATATATGAATTAGTAAGGGAAAGTATTGCGATCGTGAAATTTTTTGAATTCCAGTTTTCAACGGAAATACACGTTTTAAGGTCCTCGAATCAAAATAACCAAGTCCAGCAAAAACGTATGTGTGTGTGTGGGTGTTCAAGTCTAACTCGAAAACGAAAATGACGAATGAAACTGAAATTTCATATTTAAGTTAACTATATCATATTAGGTTGAGGATGTATGTAGTTGACTATAGAAATTATCATAGGTAGGAATAATCGGGAGTCAGTCTTTTTTAATATTTTAAGTTTGCCGACGTTTCGGCTCAAACTTGTGAGCCATCATAAGAGCATTACTGCCAAGCATAAACTGGAACGTCGGCAAAATTAACGTTAGCAAAATCTGGCTCCCGATTTTTTCTACTAATAATATATCTTATTAGGATTGATAGAAAACGGCTAAATGTAAAAGTTTAACAAATTCGATGGCCGAATAAAAGAGCGAAAATATTTATCTAATGTAATTTTCGTACAGAATCTAGACGTATAATATACCGTTGGAAAGCTAAAGATTTGAGAAAAACTATTATCTTATATACAAAGCTGTAAAAGGTAATGTAAAGTGACAAATAGGGCATATAATTATCACTGATAATTATACGTAACAATTTGATATTGTTTTGTTATTTAATCTGAATCGTATGTTTACAGGGAAACTAAAAAAAAAATATATATTTAAATTAGCTTCAAAATTTGTAAATTTAAGTTTATTCAATAGTAATTAAATTGATTCTAATAGCGGAGGTAAATAAAAGTCGCGTGTTGGCCTCACCAGAAATTTTCCTCTCTCCTTTACAACTTTGTAAATAATTTAGTCTATTTAACATATTTTGGCCAGTTCCAGACAATTGCAATTTTAATTGCAACTACTTCCTTAAGATCAGGAAATACCTCATACAAGTACCTATTAGGAAGTTTTTAGTATCTTATGGGTTATAGATTACGCCCGGCTAATGAAAAAAATATACACAAAAAAAATCATAAAAAAATCTTAATCCTAAATTATTCATTAAAATAAAACAAAGAAATGAATCCGGTTAGTATTAATTTCCTCTGTTTTGGTGGGAAAGGATATTTTTCAAGATACGTTTAGACGAAAGAGAGCTTGTCGGGCATAATGACGCCATCTATCAGCGTACTTTTAAATTAGGGTCCTTGTGAAGTTGGAATATATCAAAGTGGATTAATAGAGGATGCTGTTGGGTAGCTCACCTGGCAGGGTACAAGTCTCCATTAATTGCTACTATATATATAGATAGACTGGCTTATTATACAAACACAAAATGACAACCAAACCCAATCTAAGGAACGCCTACACCTTGTTTCTTCAGTGTGGTCTGCTTCTGCTGTAAATATCATCACACGACCAATTATATCGTCTCGTTCTGGCATTCCTAAGCAATTAAGAAACTTCTTCGGTGTATAATAATTTACAGGTTAAATGTAGGTATTTTTCTGAAAGACGTATTTACCAGCAGTGATCACCCATCTGATGACCTATACAGAATGTTCTTTGGAGTCTTAGACTATAAACAAGTTTATAACTACTGATATAAAGTAGACTTATTTAAATAATGAGAAAAAAAAATTATTTACAACTCTACTGAGCTTGAATATTCATCAAGTAATTAAATATGCGTTAGTTGAAGGTAGAGAGAGAGTTGGAGTGAGGGATGGAAGGAGGAATAGAATTCCACAGTATTGAGGATCGAATGATAAAGGATCTGTGGAAATGTGCAGTTCGGTGAGGCGTAGTGTATAAATCTGAAGACCTGGAGCGTGTACAATGAGGATGGACAGATTTGAATTGTTGGAGGTCAAAAATGTATGATGGGCGGCGGGGTTGGATAACTTGGTAAAGAAATGACGCAAGGAAATATTTGTGACGATAGGACGGGTAAAGCCACTTGAACTTACCTAAAATTTGGATACGGAGGTGTACCTAGGCACCCGAAGATAAATCGTACAGAGCAATTAATTAAGCGTTTTATTTTTTCCTCGAGATCCTCAGATACAACAAAGTATACCGCACAGCAATAGTCGAATTGGGGAAATATTAGAGAGGTAAGGATTTTTCGGGTTTCATGCGGAATAGTTGACGGAGGGAAAACAGTCGCTTTAAGGTTGAAAAGATTCGTATTTCGGAAATAAGATTTTTGAAGGATAGCGTTCAGTCGAAGGTTACTCCCAGATTTTGACAAGACATTTTAGGCCATCCCTATCCTAATTACAGCTGTGTAGGCAAAATTTAGGATTCCTACCATAACATCGTCCGATTAGCCACAGCAGCATTAAATCAGGTTAAATGAAGAAATAAACTAGAACTTCGATGTAAATTCGTACTTTTAAGTTATGATATTATCATTATTCGATTAGACCATTAGGCGATAACAATGGTAGAATACTTTGAAGCACATTTAAATTTCTTATTTGTCCCTCTCCTACCCCAAGAAGCCTTCACCTTCTAATCAAAACGCTGTTTCGTTTTTCCGCCCATTTGATTCCCGTTCTTATCTTCTTTTGTTCAACATTGTTTAGAAATAACCCTTTGTGACTTTATCTGTTTGTTATTTCTTCAATTTTGATCCCAACTTGTTCATTATCTTCTTTTACTTCCTTAGCCCAGATTATAGCCGTTTTCATTTCAAACAGTTTGTGGACTAATTTCTTGACCAAACGTGTCGAAATACTTTAACCTTCTCTTTCTGATGTTTTGACCTATCGGCTCATTGTTCCGGTACATTTCTTTATACTAATTCTTAGTCTGTATCTCCTTCATTGTTTTTGGCTGGTCCCATAATTTTTCTTAAGACTTTACTCTAGTTTCTTCCCAAGTCTCCTTTCGTTTCTGCTGCGTATAGCACTTCTTGTTTATTATTGTGTTGCAGTGCCTGAATTTTTTGTTCCAAAATATAGATTTTTTATTATAGGTTTGTCTGGTCCTTGCCAGTGCACTAAACGTTTTATTTGCTCTTGATTTTATCGCAAATTTGTCTAACCCATTTGCAGTGATAATTTTACTTAAATATTGAATTTTTTAACTTTTAACTTTCCTCTATCATGATATTATTTATTAATAAATAAATACTAAATCACTCTCGTATTATGTACCATCATAACCCTCTTAACATAATAAATTTATTTGAATATTGTATTGTAGGTTCGTTATTGTAAGCGGTCTCGGAAAGCAGGGAAGTCTCCTATATTTCGGAATCTCCTTTTCCCGAACCTACTTCTTTACTTTCATCACTTTTATTAATCTTAATCTGTTTATAATATTTGATTTAATTCTTTTCCTTATTTTTTTCCGATATGTTTTTTTTAATATGATTCCAAGCTAATAACGGAAATATATATGGTTGAAAACAAGACATGAAATAGGACCGGCCCTGTTAGACTGTTGTTTAATGCATGAATAATCAGAGGCACGAAGCATTACAATATAGAGGAGGCTCAACACTAACAAGAGGAGACCACGACTCCATTACTCTTCTGTAGATCG
This sequence comes from Piezodorus guildinii, assembly GCA_023052935.1. Classification (NCBI taxonomy): domain Eukaryota; kingdom Metazoa; phylum Arthropoda; class Insecta; order Hemiptera; family Pentatomidae; genus Piezodorus; species Piezodorus guildinii. Next base: position 94,143,727 of record CM041294.1, read on the forward strand.
TGCGCTGGGCGGTCCCCGGGTCGTGACCATACTCCTCTAGGGTCGGTGGCTGTCCGGCAGCTCGCGGTCCTCTAAGGAGTACGGTTCTGTCTCGTCTAATTTCTTGCTTAAGGTTTTCATCTCCTCCGAGCTTAAGTATATAACTCAAGCCATTTAATTTAACCCGAACAAATTCTTTATTATATCATCCTGTATAGTTGTAATATATCTTTGGATTGGAGTATTGACTTCCTCTATTATTTGAGATAACAGTGATTACGCCATGACCATGGCAGGGGTGCTTCAAATCTAAAAAGTTGTTTGAACAAAAAAATAATTTAAATTATTTTATTAAAGATGTCGTGAGAAACTATTTTTAGTTACAAGAACGTATATAAAATAAAACATAATGAAAATCATGCTTTTATTTGGATTTAGATTTTTTATAGTCGCTAATCATCGTGCTACCATACTTTGGAACTCTTTACCCATATCCTTTCTTAAAGTGTCATTCCTAACCACTTTTAAACACCATTTGTTTATCCACCTCCTTAAAAATATATCTTCCGCACATATGTAATATATCTTGACTGGATATTATGCAACTAAACCAATTCGAAGTTGATTGTTTCTCTTTTGTTATTTTGGCTATATATAATTTACTCTTTCATCGCGGAGACTCTAATGGGCGAGTAAAGTTGTTGGGCTCAATGAGGAACGGATTCCGAGAAAGTTGGTATACGCTGAACCGACTGGTAGACGTCCGGAAGGTAGGCTTGAACTTTGAACATTGGACGAGCCTGTGTTGGCGGAATTTGGTGGCATAGGCATTGAACCTTCGGGTTCGGTTAGCCTATTATTATAATTTACTCTTTGTCTAATTTATTATTGAGTCATTTAATAAATAATGTTTTACAAATGTGACTTGTGCGTTAATCTTGAAATAAACATGAAGAGAAACTGCCCATTGGCAGCACTCTTTGGTACTGAGTCTAAACAAGAAGGTCTCGAGGCCATCTTCTTTTATTTATTTTTAATCATAAAATTTGAAATTAATTATTGATTGTTTTTTTTTCTCTGATTCTTAGGATTCAAAGGCATGAAGAAATGATGGCTTAAACGAATAGCCAATTTTTAGCGAGAAAAAGAAAACCTTACTCTGTATTTTTTCAACCTTTTTGAAAAGTTTCAATCATCGATTTTTTTTTTCTTCAGAAAATGTTGTATATACTTTTCTACACCAATTTTTTTGAAGTGGTAGAACAAAATGAAGAAAATTAAAAACTGATTTTTTCCCTGAAATCTTGCACACTAAGTCAGTTGTGCATGGAAGGATAGGATCGGATGGCCGATAAGGTGTTGGTGAAAATATTTTTAGATTAAAAAAACCTTTTTTTTTAAATAATCAATAAATTAAAATATGAATTTTAAAAAATGTTCTTAAATTTATAATGAAAATAGGTCAATTGGAAGATAATAATGGGAAAGGCCTCCGAAACGTTGACTCGTTTTAAAGTTTATGTGTAATAAACTATTTTTGTAAGATTTAGGAACCTACTAATTATTTATTGCATTCCTACTATTAAATTTATAATTTTTGACATAGTGACTGGAATTAGACTACGCTGCTGATGAAACGGTGAAAGATAATATGTGGAAAAAATGTATGATAGGAAAGCCTTTTTTAGGGGTGAAAGCACTATTAATAAAATAAGGTATGTAAGGGTTGAAATAGTTGTAAAATGTAGATTAATATGAAAATATATTTGTTTACCGATACTTGAGGATGGCCCTAGAGGCCGAAACGTTGTGAAATACGAATATACATCAACTTCTTTTGGGAATCGCCAAAAAATTTATCTCTCGAAAATTACTTTTAATTATGCATCTCTGTAGCAACTCTATATGACATAATTTTTATTTATTTATTTTATTATTATTTTTTTTTAGACACTTTCATTATCCCATAAATACCCATTTATATTAAACGTAATATTAAAGGTGCATAGAGGTAGGTTAGCATGCATATGGACCAGCGAGGTACACTACAGACCGGAGATATCTCCCCCGCGATCTCGTTACCGACGGACGATGTAGATCGCCGACCCGAGCACAACACAATGGGCCCTGTTCCTTTGTCCTGGGACACTCCACGGTCCTTACTAAGGGCCTCCACCACATCCAAGTCTTTACTTTCATCTTCTAAACCTAAACCGTTCTCTCTTCGAGCAGCTTTTGAGTTCGTAATGGATTTCAGGCTCGATTAGTCTGGCTGTAACTGTATTCTATCGTGTTATGAAGGCACTATGTTTCTCTTTAAGAGTAAGGCAACTTATGCAAAGGGGTTAACCGGACCTATGAAGGACAGTAAAAACCCTATCTCGCATTTTAGCTACACGGAGGTCTTCCCGGGCCAGAGAGTGAGAGCGGTGGTTTTATACTAGAGTTAAAAAACCTCCGATACTCGAAATCGTAATTATTTTATCCCAACATTTTTTTATCAGGTTGTAGTTCAATACGCGTTACTGTAACGTACGTCAATCCGCTTTTATTAGAGGTTTTTTTTACTATAATTATCAATACAATAATCATGATAATAATAATAATGGAATTAGAGAACCCGAAGGTTCGGTGCCGATAACTCTAAATGTAACCTATACTTCATTCATCCAGTGATCATTGTTTAAGCCCGAAATCAATCTTGACACAATCCTATCGACGCTTCGGCCAGCTCTCCGACGTCTGCCATTCGGTTCAGAGCCGACCAATGTTTTTATAATTCGTTCTTCTCTGAGCCGAAAAATTTTCACGTCCATTTGCGTCCACGCGATGCTTTTAACTAAGTAATACTAATAATAGATGCGTAATTCCGCGTTTTGCAACCTTCTTATTCCCTCATTTCTCTCTGGACTAAATATTGTACGTAGAAACTCATTCTCGAAAACCATAAGGTGAATACGTTTCCTTTTTGAAGCGTTGGGTAAATAATTATAATAGCTTATATAATTATAATGGTTTTATAATTATATAAATTATAAACTTAAGATCTCTTGATAAAAAGCAATTTTGCTCCTGAAAAATAACGCGCATTTCCTATAACCGCGACTTCCTCCTGGACCTCGGCACACACACACACACACACACAATATATATATATATATATATATATATATATAATATACATATTATATACTGTAATCCTTTAATTATTTTGTTTCTATTCTAATCATATTGGTTATTTTGTTTCAGGTATGTTCCAGACCTTGCTGTAATTCTCTAAGTCATAAAACGTTATTTGTGAGTTTAATTAGATAGTTTATCATAAAATATTTGAACCCTTTCTAAACATAACTTACGTCATAACTTTTTTTCTCTCGAGGCTGCACTATCAACATGTACACCACTCAGTGCTATCTCTCAAAGACCCTACAACTGCTGAGTAGACTCGACTCTCCGCTGAACTTGCTTTCCCTTAATATTTATCGCCTTCCTAACTCTGCACTTTTTTAAGATGTCTCAGGACCTGAGGTTACTTCGAACGTGACTGCTCGCTTCCACAGCACTAACTCGAAAAATAAAAACCTCTGCGACTTTCTTACCGGCGTAAAGTAGGTTGAAACTTTCAACTTTTCCTCTTACATAGTTTCCAGTAATAATTTCCCTAAGGATCATAGTTTATGAACTTTATAAATTCCTATCCTTACCTTAACCGGAGTAATCATACCAGTCCAGTCATGCGCGCCATCATAAGAAAAATCACTTTATCACCTTCAGTGGAGTGCCGTAAGGTCTATACCTCAGAATGGAGCTAGAGAAATTCATAGAATGTATTTTCAACAAGTTCTAAAATGTTTACACATTAAGTGTGTATAACGCGAAAACGAAAAGCCAGATGAAACTGAAATTTCATATTTTAGATAGATAGATAATAATAATAATAATAATAATAGGCTTAGCGAACCCGAAAGTTCGATGCCGATTCCACCAAATTCCGCCTACACAGACTCGTCCAATGTTCACCATTCAAGCCCAAGCTCCCGAGATCAGCCTTAACGCAATCCTCCCATCTCCGCTTCGGCCTACCTTTCGGACGCCTATCAGTCGGATCAGCAAATACCAACTTTGTCGGAATCCGCTCGTCATCGAGCCCAACAACTTTACTCACCCATTTGAGTCTCCGCGATACAATCAGCTCAATTATATTCACAGGATGCAAGTTCCGCAATTCCGCGTTGTGCAACCTTCTAAACTCCCCAGTGGCCTCATCTCTCTTTGGACCAAATATTTTACGCAATACCTTATTTTCGAAAACCTTAAGCCGTTGTTCATCCTTCAAAGTAAGCGGCCACGTTTCACATCCGTAAAGAACCGTTGGAAGAATAGATAGATAGATAACTGTTTTTTATTCCTTTAATTATATTACAACTACAAAACAAATATTACAATATAAAAAAAACATTTGTAGAACTGTGGTCTTTCAGACCGTCTGTCCGGAGCCGATCAGTGAAGTTTTACAAATTATATAATAGTCAAACAGGTCACTCACTGATTCTATTAAACTTTAAACCGTATTAACATTATATATAAAACAACAGTAAAAAAATAAAATTAAACAATCAATATTACACATTAGAAAGTTGTTTTTTTTAATTATAATTAAATTCTTTAATAAGCCTATGTCTTTAAGGCCATGTTATTTTACAAAAATATAACCAGTTGAGACATTTTATCGCATCGTCAACTTTTAGAGAACTCTTTCCAAAACATTTTTTTCTAATTTCAGACAGAGTCGGACATGCAGCCAGGAAATGAAATGTATTTTCTGTTTCTCTTTTTTGCACAAAGAAAAATCACACTACTATTTGAATAAAATCTGTTATAGTTAAGATAAGAAGTTCACGTCTAACTTTGAATATCCATTTAACCCCACTAAAGTTTATTTTAGTATCATCTAGGTTTGTTCCATAATCATAATTTAAGTTTTTATACAGATATATTTTTTTCGAAACTGAAGCCTTTTGTACATATTTTAATGTGTAAATTTCTGTTAACAATTCTCTAAATTCCTGTAGGATTAAACCCATTTTTTACTTTCTAGTTTATTATGGTTTTCAACTCTTCTCTTTAATTTTTATCCTGTATAACTTTTGTTTAAGAACTTCATTATTTAATAAATATGGCTAGTCTATTGTTTGTCAAGTTTTTAACTTTTATAATATAACTAAGCTGTATTTTTAAGGTTTCTATTAACATTGGGACTATTTTGGTGTCTTAAGTAGGACGGGGTGGCTTGCGGCGAAGCTGAATAATTTCTTTATGAAGTAATACAGAAATTATTCAGATTCAATATATTCTTTACTTCCCATCTTGGGCACATATCCTATGAATAATTTAAAAAATACATTGAATACTTATTTTAGATTTATTGGGTATATTATTGTTTAAAGTAAATTTTTCCATATGGAGTTGATTGCTGGAATTTCATATTTAAGGACAACTAACTATTTGCCCGAATATACAGTAACTTTTTCACCAAAATCAGCTAACCAATTTATTTTGCACCTTTTTACGATTTTCTCAAAAACTGCTATAACGATTTGATTAAACTCGCTTTATCATTTGAAATTTAATGGGTTTTAATATCATGTAGGTTTCATTCTGATTAAATAGTCTGACAGGGCTTAAATGCCGATAGTTAAAATTTTCTTCCTCTGATGTACCTTTAATTTTGTAGATTTGAATAAATTAATTGTATCAAATTGTTAGCATTGATAAAAACGAATAAATATATAAGCTGTCAAAAAAGTGTAATTTCATTTCCAATTATTTTGCTCTCGGGAATCTGTACGTAGGATGATATCTCTGTAGTTGGTATTGAACGTGAAATTCTATCTACCCTAGATAATAGTGGTACGGTATGTTATAGTTTGTTGTTAATGAGTGAAATGGATCCTTTGTGTAGTCAAATTGTCAAGTATCCAGGTATCGATGAGTTTGTGTCTTTGCTTTGACATCCATTGAGATGAAATCCAATTCCATTTTGCAACCACATCAACTACAATTGATGAAGGGAGGAGAGAGTTTTACCCCTATAACCCGTGAAAGGTTTAGGTATGTATAGGAAACCGTTTAGTTTAAGTTAAGGTCACCTGCCGTGTAGTAGCTAGCATGTCAGCGTTCTATTTTTGATAGAAATACACGCTTGATTATCCCCTCAGTACAAATACTAAGTCCCGCAAAAAGGTTCGTGTATGAAAACAGTAATATAGATGTGTAATATACTGTTGGAATGCTGAACATTTGAGAAATTACGTTAACTAACATAAACAGTAGTAGAATATGATACACAATAACGAACAGTTGTTACAAAAGTGATTGCTGTACATAATAATTTATATTGCTGTAACTTTTTTCTCGCCGTTTTAGCTACTTCAATCACTTACTAGACAATCGGTCGAACCTTCCTCTTAACTACAAAAGCTCATCTACATGGCTATTATACGATTAATCTCGACTTACGGAGTAGAGCTATGGGGCTCTACTAAACTATGAAATTCTTCCCACATTCAATCCTTACAATCCAAAATCCTCAAATCCATCTCCTTATTTGTCACGAATAAACTCGTCCATAAAGACCTTAATGTTTCCCTATGTTACTGATTTGGCCCGGATCAGGTATCACTCCTTCCATGACCAACTCCACTTCCTCTTCAATTTCTGATAATCTTCCGAGGAGCCTGAAAAGGAGATGGCCACGGGACCTTCTCGTTTAGAATATTTTAGAGTGCTTCCACTAAGAAGGTTCTCTACATGTATTTTTTGTTAATACAGTTGTAAATATCAATAAAAATGTTTTAAAAAAAAATTAATTTTTTTACTTTACTCATTTATAGAAGTACGTGTTTTAGGGTCTCCTAAATGACAATCAAGTCTAGAAAAAGGTGTGTGTCTGTGTGGTAGTTCTAGTCAAAAATGATAAGTTCTATAAACTGAATATTTTAGGTGAATTAGTAGATACCTAAAAATACTGGAAAAATGAAAAAATGCCCGAAGAATGGAAAGAATCAATACTTATTCCGATTCACAATATAGGACCGACGACGGATTGTAACAACTATCGTGGGATCTCTCTTCTCCCATTATGCTATAAAAATTCTCGTTAATACTAACTAGCGAATTCACGGAATACGCTGAGGAAATTATCGGAGACTACCAATGTGAGTTCGGAATCGCTCGACTATTGATTAAATATTTTCCTTATGTCAAATATTAGAGAAGAAGCTGGAATACAACAGTGTAGTCCATCAACTCTATATCGATTTTAAAAAGGCTTATGATCCATAGACCGTCAGAAGCTATAAAAATCATGATTGAACAGGAATACCTAGAAAGTTAGTAAACCTAGTAGAGATGTGTTTGTCGGAAACATTTCATAAAGTTAGAAACGGTCATAATTGCTCCGAGAAATTTGAGGTGCGATCGGGTTTGAAACAGGGTATTCCCTTTCACCTGTGTTTATTTAATATAGCTTAGAATATGTCATAGAAAAGGTGATGTGTACGAGAAAGGCTTAAATATGGGTGACGAGATTCTGGTTTTGGGGTATGCCGATGATTTAGTACTGCTAGGTGAAGACACGGAAGCCATACAACTAAATACAAGTGTGTTAATAAAAACCGGTAAACAAATAGTCTCGAATTAAATACCGATAAGACAAAATATATGATTAGTAGCAGAAATGGTGGTGATCTTGATGATATTAATATTTCAGGGCATACTTTTAAACACGTATATAAAATTAAAGGGTTCGATGATAAAAGAAAAAATGAAATCCAGGAAGAAATAAAGTCCGGTTAAGGTGGGAAATGCGTGTTATTATTCAGTTGCTAAATTACTTAGCTCGCGGCTTCTGTATAAAAACTTAAAGGTTAGAATTTATAAAACTATTAGTCTTCCGACGGTTCTTTTCGGATGGAAACGTGGCCGCTTACTTTGAAGAATGAACAATGGCTTAAGGTTTTCGAAAATAAGGTACTGTGTAAAATATTTGGCCCGAGGAGAGATGAGGCCACTGGGGAGTTTAGAAGGTTCACAACGCAGAATTGCGGAGTTTGTACCCTGTGAATACAATTGAGTTGATTGCATCGCGGATACTCAAATGGGCCGTGAAAGGATTGCATTAAGGCTGATCTTGGGTGCTTGGCCTTGACCGGTCGAACATTGGACGAGTCTGTGCAGACGAAGTTTGGTGGTATCGGCATCGAACATTCGGGTTCGGTAACCTTTTATTATTATTATAGTATTAGTATTAGAAACCAGGCCGTTAAAAAAAGAATAAAAAAAATCATTTTATAAGGAAATTCAAAGTAATTGTTGAAGCAGGAGCAGGAAAAATTAAAATATAAAGGACGGGGAAATGTGAAAGAGAAAGCTAAGTGAATTATTTAGAGTGAAGGAAAGGAAGTGAAGCTTTGATAAAACGAGAAGCCCTTTGTTTCATCTCTCTACAATTGTACGCATTGCAAAATTAAATGATAAGACAAATTGTCTCCTCTTTCCTCTTTTATTTTAATCCTTTTAAGAATTCATAGGCCAAGGTTATGAGCTTATGAAACCAAGAATTTGAGTTTACAATATAAAAGCAAATTTTTAGTAATTTCAAATATGTTTATTAACTTTTAAGTTCTATTGATTTCATTTTATTTAAACTTACCTTAGGTAAGTATGTAGCGGAAATAAACTCATAGAAAAGTATACTGAGAATTTAATATATATACATATATATATATATTATATTATATATATATATATATATATATATATATATATATATTATATTTATATTTTTTTTCCGTCTTTTATTGTTAACCCTAAAGAAGGAGAGAGAGTTTATTAATTAATAGTTACATGTTCCATGCCTAATAATATATATATATATATTATATATATATATATATATATATATATATATATGTATTATATATATATACTAGGGACTGTTTTAATTTTTTTTTTTTATTGTAAGTTTAGTAAAGTCGCCATTCTCGTTGAAAGGATTCTTAACAATTGACATTTATTGTAACCAGGATACGATTCAAAATGCTGCCAACAGGCAATACGAGGCCTGAGCCGTGGGCTGTATATACTATTGTGCTGTATATACATAGAATGTTTGTGTATTTATTTTGTAAATAAAGTTGGAGGATAAAAAAAAAAAAATAATTCAAAATGGAAGATAACGTCCATTTTTTAATTGGATTCTCCTTTCAAAATGCGAATCGAAATAATTCACTGGTAACTAGGATTACCACACTAAAAAGGACACTTTTTTTAAAATAGAAACTCTCTTCCCGATGCAAGAATCGGTCCGAAATAACATAAGTCTGTCTATATTAGGAGTGAGAGGTGGGTTTACGCCCGAAAAGGACTAATTTAACTATTTCAAAGGATATGCCCGATTATCATATTTTAAGGACTGTTTTATTTTTTTTTAAGTTAAAGTCGCCATTCTATCCTCACATTACAACTAAACTGTATGAATTTTATTTTAATATCACACTCTAAAAGCATTTAAAAATCCTTCAAATTGATTTTAACAACAGAGTTAAGTGAATGCAGTGTGTTGTGCTTCAATATTAAATTTTTTTTTAAAATATTTATGTATTCTATAATAAAGTTTGTGATTATACATTTGACTATGTCAGCCCCTATCGAATCAGACTGAAAGCCTTCTGTTGAGGTGGTTAAGCTTATATGTTAAAGTCTATGTGACCACGGTGCTGACCAAAGGGGCTACGTACATTGCTCCATGTGTGCGTTCAAGGCCTGCTGGTGTGTGTTGCGGTCTATGTGTTGTTCAAGGCCTGCTGGTGTGTGTTGTGGTCTATGGTGTGTGTTCTAAGTCCGACTACCTCCATTGTATAATTTATCGCTACAAAGGGCTTTACTTGAATTACGGCCTATTATGTGCTGCTCTCTATTAGCAAACGAGCTAACTATTATTTTAACAAAGCCTGGCTAATTCCACATAAGGGCAGTTCACTGCGTTCCTGGTCTAGAAGTTCCTTTACCGAATTTTATGAGGTAGGAATATCTAGTGTATTTGATGTTAAAATAATTTAATTGATATGAAAAATGATAAGAAATATTTATCAAACTGACCTTTTGATCCACTTAAACGTGTCTTCATCAGGGCTTACAAGCTGGAGCCAACAAAGCAACTGACAATCACAACGTGACAACGCTAGTTAAATAAATAGTTTGTTTGTTTATTCATTTAACGTCACTTTGTGCTACTATGGCTATGGACTACTATGGACGATGCGAAGTGGGAGCCCTAAATTTAGCCTATCCAGATTTAATTAGGATATGGATCTTTAACGAGTACCTCACATCGCACATGGCTCAGGACAATCTTTTTACGTCCCCTCTTTAGGACATCATAACTAAGGATATTTTACTCCCATTAAAAAAATGTTATGCTAATCATGACACCTGCGGACTTATGAACATTTATATCCAGGTAGGGAAATATTATAATGAAGATAAATTTGGATTTAGTTGGGTTTTTTGCTTTTACATTTTCTCGCGTTTGTTTGCTTTCTCTTCTTCGCTTTATCGCCTAGCCTAGAGCGACTTTTTTCTTTGCTTCGAGACATTTCATTCTTCTTTTTATCTTTTGTTTCCTAGTACCAAAAATGAACGGATGTAGCAAATTAATTTATTTGAGCGTACTTGTTACAAGAATAACCTTGGATAGGTCAAATTTAGGTCTCCTACTGTAGGATTGTCCTATTAGCCACAATATCATATCTCTGTCCGTTATTTAACAAAAAGTATACAACTATTTAATTTCATTTTTTTATCTATTCATTTTAACAGATGATTCATTCTTCTTAATGATACTTCTACTGCAGGTTTGATTTGGATCTGTATCTTTAATGAGTGGGGGAATAGCGGTGTGGAATTTTCGGAAACCATATCGCGCGTCTTACAGTATCCATGCTTGTCGCACTAACCGAAAACTCGAAGAAAAGACCTGTGCGATGTCAGGTACTCGTTAAAGATCTCCATCCTAATTAAAGCTGGATAGGCTAAATTTAAACAACCCACTGCAGCATTGTCCGATTAGCCACAGCAGCATAAAGTACCGTTCAATGAATAAAAAAATAAACACCAAATTTAGGTAATTAATGGATTGTTATAATCATATGATTGTAAATAAAGATTGGTATCCTAAACGATTAGACACAATGATTTAATACAAATGCCTAAAAGATATGACAAGTAAACAAATAGATTAGCCCTATCGAAGGCCGCTCGACAATCGGACAGGCGGGATTAGAACCTGCACGGTGGGAGATTACCGTTGAAGCAGTCCCGTTCACCGGTTGAGCCCTGCTTTGATTAATTGTGACGACTAGATCTCTATATTGGTGTTATCTAAATCTTATGTACGCTCCAATAATGGATGTAGGGTATTAGTCTGTCTGTGTGGGTGTCGTTCATTCGTTTTGTATGTGTGAGATAGATTTATATCGGGTGAAGGATCAGGTATCTGCTTAATGAAGTGGGATCATCTTCTTGTCTTGTTGAATATCGAGTCAATATTTTGATGTTTAATGTAAGCTCCTGCCCATGGGCGTAGGTAGCAAGAAAGGAAATTGTTGGAGCAAATAAAAATAAATTAATGTATTTGCATAAAATGTATGTTTATGGATTTTAGTTTTTATTCTTCCCTACCTTGCATTTTTAAGCTATTCCGTCTTTTTTTCGTACTAGGAGATGAGGATGGGGGATCAATGCCAGAATTGAAGCTCCTCTCACCCAATCTTTGTTTCAAAACCATAAACCGAGGCGTTGGAGGGAGGATTGTGTTTAGTTTGATTTGTCTCGGAGATTTGTAAATAGACGGTAATCATCAGATTAAATATAGTTAAAAATAATCGGGAATCAGTCGTTTTTTTTAATATTATAATTTTGCCGACGTTTCAGCTCAAACTTGTGAGCCAGTATCAAGGCAACAAACATCAGAACAACAAATACACGTACATATCAATATGATAATGAAAAATTATGATTGTAGTTAAAATGATAAAATAAAATATAAAATACATAAATATTATAGATTGAAATAATAATAATGTGATAAACAATAAGATGATAAGTATGAAATCAAAACGTTAGACCTAAATATAAAGGTAAACAAATTTATTGCGGGCAACACACGGCTTTCACTTACCTCCGTTGATCAATTAATTGAAAAATTTTAAAATACCGTTAGAGATGAAAATAATAAAGATTTAATTAAATTGATTTTCTACAGAATCTTATTATATTATTATCTAAAACAATCACTTAGTTTTATCGGCATTCATCACTCTTCATAAATTTTTACAAGCTTTTTCATAAGATAATATTTTTTCTAAACTCTGAAGCTTTCCAACAGTATATTACTGTTCTTATGTTCAAAAAAAAAAATTGCATACAAAATTATACTTTCGCGATTTTATCCTTTAATTGGATATCAAATTCGTTCAACTTATGTATTTACCTGTTTTTTATTAATGCTAACAAAATTAATAGTACTTTAGGGGAAGACAATTTTAAACATCGATATTTAAGTCTTGTCAGACTACTTCAATCAAAATAAAACTGATATGATATAAAACCCGTTAAATTTTACATCGATATAGCGAGTTTAATTAAAATAGTTATAGCCGTTTTTGAGAACATTGTAAAAAGGTGCAAAATGCATGGTATAAAGTGGCTCGTCCGGTTTGCTCATTTTAATGAAAACGTTACTGTAACATCTCAGGCGTATATCTTAAATACGAATTTTTAGTTTTGTACGTCTTTTCGTTTTCGGGCTAGACTTACCACAAACGGGCACACAGACCTTTTTGCGAGACTTAGTCATTTGGACTTAAGGGACCCTAAAACGTGTATTTCCGTTGAAAACCAGAATTCGAAAATTTTCACAATCGCAATACCTTTCGTTACTATTTATTTCATATATAGGTAAGTGAAAGTAAAAACGACTCATTCTCGATTATTTCTACCTACTATGAATTCAACAGTGGACTTCAAACATCCTCAATATCAGATTAAATTATTATATTTGGATTGAACTTTCGGATTTGGCTAAGTCTTTTCTTAATAATATAATGATAGCGGTAATACCGTACCTTCACCGCTATCATTATGACTTGGACAAGAGACCAGACCTTTGATTGTTGACAGAACAGATGATTGCTCGATCAAACCTCCCTTTACGCCGCATTAACCCCTAACCAGGACCAATATCCCCGTGTGCACTGTGTACCTGTTGGTACATCCTGTATGTACACTGTGTACCTGTTTGTACATCCTGTGTGTACATTGTGTTCCTGTTTGTACATCCTCCATAATTTACCGCTCGCTTGGCTCCTATCAATGCGGCGAGGATTAGGTATTCAGCTGATATGGCTACTTAATTTATGCACATTATATCACCATTCAATTTATCGCGTATAACACAATTAAAACTTTGATTAGCAAAAGTTACTTAAGGGAATAAATATTTAGAGGTATTTGTATTTTAATAGTTTGGTTTTTCATAGAAATCCGCCATTTAAAGAATACTCGAGTCCTTGAAAAACGTGATTCTGAATGCAATTATTTCCAAAGGTACTAATTATACATTTAATTTCGTTTTGAATCATACTGAAATATTTTATTTTATAAAGTATAAAAAGTCTTATTTAAAAAATATAGTGTCCTCAGCACATGAGTTTCATTTTCCTCCGTTGTTAAAATCAATATAAGAACTTTGAAATCGATCAAAAAAAAGGATCCCTCTCCCCTCAAAATTTGAGGGCGTATGTTTCAAGATACGTAGAACCCGAATAAATAAATAAATAATAATAATATATATATATATATATATATTTTATATATATATATATATATATAAATGAATGAATCGCATTTTCCCTTGGTCATCGCATCACGCTTGAACGGCTTGACCGATTTCTCTAATACCTTTTTGTTATGTCTATATCAAGGAAAAAGATGTTACAGTATTTTTTTTACCAAAATCAGCTAATCAGGCGAGCCACTTTATACCATGCGTTTTGCACCATTTTACGATTTTCTGAAAAACAGTTGAACGAAATCTGCTTGAGGAAACTGAAAAAAAAAATTTTTAAATGATTTTTTTTTATTTTATACATAAGAACGGTAATATACATGTATAATATACCGTATGAGAGAGAGCTGGAGATTTTAGAAGCAATATTATCTTAGGGGTACTCACTACGTTTTATGCTATAGCAAACCCCATTGAGTTTCTACAGGAAATAACTGTAGAAACTCGACGGATTTAGCAAAATAGCACAAAAAATATGCTATAGCAAACGTAGTGAGTACCCCTCTTATACACAAACTTGTAAAAGTTAATAAAGAGCGATAAAAAGCGATAAAATTTTTAGCCGATTATTTTAGATAATAATATAATTGTATTTTTTTATAAAACCCATGTTTCTATTAAAATTCAATCTAATTAATTCTTTAATAGTTTCACTATTTTTATCTCTAAGTATATTAGAAAATTATTTAATCAATTTTAAAAACGAAGGTAAGTGAAAGTCGTGTGTTGCCCGCACCAGATATTTTCTTTATTTTTATCCTATTTATACTCTGTTCACATATGTACTGTACGGGTCCGATACCAGCATACAAAACAAGAAAAGATATTTTTTCACTGAGACAAAGAACTCCCCTGAGGTGTGAACCACCCTCGCCTTATTAAATTCCGCTCATTGTACTCGAAAGAGGAGGGTGATGGTTAGGGGTGGTTCAGTGGCTAGGGTGAGCCTTAGCTTTTCATCCCATTAAAATATCTCTCCGTTATTAACTTTTTTTTTCTTTTATTATCTTTTTCTTCATTTCCCTTTTTATTTTAAATAATGAATTTTTTCTATAGCGTTTTTTGTTCTGGGTGTTCGAGCTATATTCATTAGATGAAATGTGTTCTCTGGTGCACATGAACCTACTGACTAACAAATTAGATATTTTGGTGTAGCCGAGAAAATCAATAACGCCCATGAAGAAACCTGTTAGAATGAAGAAGAGTTGAAAGCTTCCTACAATTTCGTGTCCAACGAGGTTGGTATTTGGTGAGGCAGAATTGAAGTTTAATTCTCGTGTGTTTCCATCGAATTAATCTTGAACTTCCCACTCTGGCTACAAAAGCATAGTATAGGAAGTTAAGCGCCAAAAATAAAGACCATTTATGCCACTTAGTTATCAAAGCAGATATTTTTCTGTTAGTTTGTTTATTTATTTTGTTACATCTTTAATTGGTTTTTCAGAAAGTTAGGAGAAGTTTAGGAAAGGAGTTCTTTATTGGGAATCAACAGTAATCACTGATTTGAAAATTAATATTATGATTCATTGCTAGGTTCTTTTTAAACAAAATAATCCATTTTCACTCAACACTTCTTTATTTATTTCTCCCTACGTTTTGGCTTTTACCATTTTCAAGGTTTCTTTAATCATTCTTTTATATTGCACGTTTATAAAATACAATCTCAGTAGATAATAACAAGCTGACAAGGCTAGTTTAGCCTGTAATAGATTTTTTTCAAATGTGGCAAAATGTATTTTATATATGTACAATATGAAGGAATATTAAAGATCCCTTGACAATGGCAAAGGCCGAAACGTAGGGAGAAAGAAAAAGAAATAAAGAAATGTTGAGTGGAAATGGATCAATTTATTTAAAAAGACCCTAGCATTACATTCACTCACTCAAACGAATTTCAATTGTGATAAAAATTAATTATAATTCATTTTAAGAGAAAATTCAATCTATATTTTTTTTCCTTTATGTTTATGTGATTTTCTTTAATTTTAATATATAATATTATTGTTTTTTATAATCCGTATTTTTTAAAAACATGCAGGCATTTTTAATTTTAAAGACATTTTATTTATCAAGTGATGCAAATTCCATGACTACGACTGTATATAGGTATATATAAAATACATATTATATCAATATATATTCACTTTTTTTTATTGGCAGTTGTAAGAGTGATGTAAATTTTTGGACGATGCGCGAGATTAACAGTGTGAGCAAGAAGAAAGCTTTCTTTTCATTAAGAAAGTAATTTTGAGTTTGATGATACTGTTAAAAGCAAAGGGTAACTTTTTTTTTAGGAGAGCTAGTAGACAAAAAAATTAATTAATTCTGAAACCAAGCCCTTTTAGAATAATATAGCTTTAGATTAAACTCTACCTTGGGCTAAAGTATTTGTAAAAAGTTCAAATAAATATTAGTTTTAAATATCATTAATGTTGATTGCATTCTAAAATAAATATGATGCGCACAACATATAACTTCCTTCTTCATATGAATTATAAATAATTTTTTTAAAAAATATATTTATTACAATTTACAACTGTATTATGGAATACAACATGTAAATGTGTGTAAAATACGAAAAGCATGATAAGACATGTAGAGATGCTTTCAATTGGAAAAATTAAATAAACTTAAAGTTAAAAAAAAGAAAAGAATTATACTGTTTCGGTGGAAAAAGTAATTTTCACAATAGAAATTATTATTTTATTAATTACTTTTGATGTTGTTTTTTTTTTGTTTTTTTTCTGTTGGACGTCGCTTTATTATCTTCTACTGCTTTAGTAGTCAAAGAAATATTCTAAGTTTTCAACGATATAATCTATATACGATGTAAAATAGCCCAGCGGTGAAAGAATATTATCTATTCTGTCAATTCAGCCGAGGGGCGGTCCATAGGGTATGGAGACCCTCCTGGGGTTAAACCAGCCTCATTAAAGTGGATAAACAAAATTGGGGAAAAAACCTGGCGACTGAGTGTGTTCAAAACCTAATCAACTCCTTACCTCCGTTACTCCTATAAATAGCACGGATCTTTCTTTATAGGGGTACTCACTACGTTTGCTATAGCATGCTATTTGTGTTATTTTGCTGAACCCGTCGAGTTTCTACAGTTATTTCCTGTATAAAATTGATGGGTTTAGCACAATAGCACAAATAGGATGCTATAGCAAACGTAGTGAGTACCCCTTATATGTACTCAGCCAAAGATCCTCCATGGGTTGTAGAAGTAAAGATTTTTTTTTTCATACTCCACATTACGACTATTTTTATTTGCAACCAAAAATTTAATCCAAGCACATATTTTAGTTGTTGGATAAATTCATTCACATTTGAAACTTACTTATGTTTTTATGAATTCTAACAAGTGGAAACGTTGAATTATTTCGAATCAACAAAATTAATGGTAATTTAGAGGAATAAATTAAAAAAACTTCAGCATTCAAGCGTCTTTAACTTTTTCGATGAGGATAAGACCATCTGTATATAATTAAAGGCCTTTTAATTTTACCTTATTAACTTGATTTTAATTATAATCGTTAGAGCGGTTATTGAGAAAATCTTAGTGTCAATTTTAGAATCAATTCAATTAAATTGGACTCGATTTCGGCGAAAATCCTGTTAAACATGGAATTTCAGTTTCGTACTACTTATCGATAATTATTTATTCATTTAACGCTGGTTTATGCTGTGGCTAATTTAACCATGCTACAGTGAGAGTTCTAAATTTTGAATACCCAGGTTTGATTAAGATAGGACGAAATTTAACGAATGCCTTTCACATTGCTGAGGCATAACTAAGGACTTTTTTCTTCAATTAAAAAATCCTAGGGCTACCTGCCAAGTTTGAACCCGCTACTTTGGGCCTAGAAGGTTTTTATGCTAACATCGCTATGCTACATGTGACCCCAAAACCTTTTCGGTCTTCCAACTTGGTCACTTCGTATTGTTATTGTACGATCGATACTTCCCCTACTATATATTCCATATGTTAGAAATATAAAATAGTGCGTGTGTGAAATTATAAATTTTTAATAGTTCATTTATAAAATTTATATAAAAAATAAAATATTGATATGGCGTGAATAAATAAAGTAAGCCTGACCGTTTCAGTTAGGAAAAACAAATAAAATAAACATGGCTTCGGTTTGAACAAGAATTATAATTTCATCGGGGTTAATTGTGTTTGAGTGGTACTTGAAAATCACAGTGGAGGAATACTGTTGAAATTTGTTTTATTGTATTTTCCTCCTTTAACTGTCCAGATATAAATACAATTGTGTTTCCAATAAATACAAGTTTCCAAGCTGAAAAGGTTTAATAAACTTTTGTAAATTTAAAGTTCAAAGAGTACGTTAAATATACATGTAGCAGAAGAGCCCCCCACTTCGTTGCAATGCAAATCAACAGAGGTTGGAATAATCGAACTTATAAAATGTTTTTATAATCAAAAAATAGAGAGGTTACAACCTGTTCTCTTACTGAAAATACTTCTTTATTGTTAATACGTTCATTCAATAAATATTCTGTGCAAACCTTGTTAGTTTTTTCACCGACCTGCCAAACTGGTGACCCCGACGTGATAGTTTTATTAGATTGATTATTCCAACCTCTGTAGGTTTGCTTTGCAACGAAGAGGGTGGCTCTTCTGCTACATACACATAATATATGTATTTATGTGTGTGTGTATATATTATATATATATATTATATATATATATATATATATATATATAAATATATATATATATATATATATATATATAATAATAATATATATATATATATATATATATATATATATGCAATGTCAGCACTGAGTTATTCCCATCTTAGTCCACATAAATACGACCCCCTCTTGGCGTGAGAAATCATTCTAGAAGTAACATAGTATGTAATTAGATTAGTTATTATTTTAGCTTTCCTTTTTCAAAAGTGATTTAGTGTTGGAGATTATTTAATTATATATTTGTTCTCGACTGTGGATAATTTAAGACGTTTTGGGAATTTATTTTGCTCATATTCATGCCCTAAAATAGAAAAAAACAGAATATTAAAATTTGTCTACAATAATTAATATATGATGTCATTTTTAGAGAGAGAGCAAACATTTTTGAATAAATTCAGGTATACAGATTACAGTAGTTAAACATATAAAATATTAAATATATATATATATATATATATAAAACAATTAGAATTTACTTCTTTTTTTTTTTTTACGTTATAAATACATAAACAAGAAATTATTACTAAAGGAAGAGATACATAGAAAAAAATTATTTCTGTTGGCCATGAATATGAGAACAATAAATTCTCGAAACTTAGCCTATACGCGGTGGGTTTCTTAGGCCTGGAGGTGAGAGCAGGGGATATATGCCGAGTTGAATGTCCCCGGCAACGAGTCACGAACTTACCTAATTATTTTATTCTGATTATCTGTGGTTGCTGGGCAACGCGCGCTAACCCACTCGGCCACTCCGCTGCCTAGAAGTTGACAGCTTTTTCTATTAATACAAAACGTAATTATAACCTATGATATAAATTAAATAAGTTGAAATAAACTTAATAGGAAACTATCTAATGTTTGCTCTGAAATTAAAAGTCAAGTCAAAACGTCTTGCACCCATCTTTTATATCACCCAGTATCGAACAGTAAGCAAGCGACTAGTTTTAGTGTTATGAGTGGGTATGGAATTTTTGAAATCTAAGATTAGAAAAATAAAATAATAATCTTTTGGTATCTACTTTGTAGAGGCTGAGTAAGCCACATAGGGTCTAATCTATTCCAAGCTCGTCACACAGCTGAAATAATGGATTCAAAAATAATTCCGCCACAGCCGGTTTCCAACTCGGGATATAATCTATTGTTCCATCTCATAGTCCTACCTACTTATAATGGTTTATTCTATTTTTAATCTATATTTGTCTTATTAAATAAAAATAACTCTATATTGAAACTTATATTAATAAACTTTGAAAATTTATTCTAAGTAGGGAGTTAAATTAAATTTATATAGTTAATTTATGTAGCGCACTATATTTTATTTTATCTGTGATAACTGAGCATATATAATGAGAATAGCCAATGAATTGATGTGCAGTGAAATGAAATATGGAGGACATTTAGGGGATAATGCATATAGGAACATCAATATGGAAGCGTGCCAAGTTTAGACTTCAAAGCTGCAATTGATTCGGTTGGCAGTGGATAATTCTCGCTAGGGCGGACGAGATTGTACTGCTTGTTGGCAACCGAAAAGATGAAATGTGCGGACCGAAAGCTGTAAGGATGGGTAAGGCGCCGTTCTGTGTATTAGCTACAATAATGTGGATACACTATGATAGAGTCAGAATTATTAATTATCTTATGATAGTACGAGGAGAGGAGTATGTGCCAAGCTCATTATAACTTTTTACTTTCCCTTCCCTGTTTATGAAATATTGAATAATAATTGGAAAGAGGATGGTTTGGGTGGCAGTAAAAAAATAAGAGAAAATAATGAAAAAATATTTAATATCAAACGTTTTGACCCACTTTGCGGTTCTTTATTTACCGTTGGAAAGGTAAAGAGTTTAGAAAAAATATTACCTGAAACATAAAGTTGTATAATTTAATGAAGTGTGATAAAATTCGGATAAAACTAACTGATTGTAATAGATAATAACATGTTGTTAGATCATTAAACTTTTTTTATAGTGTAACTTAATTTAAAAGTTCTTAAATAGATTTTAACAACCGGTGGTAAGTGAAATTCGTGTTTTGCGAGCAACAGATTTTTTAGGAAATCTTATACAATTGATAATTATGGGAAAGGGAAGACGGTTGGAAGTAGTATACGTGAAAGGTATATTAAATATATTTAAATCGCTACTCTTCCGATGTTAAAAAAAAAATTACACGTAAATTAACTGATCCTGTAAATATTTCTCAATCATTGCTCGCAATTAAGGTACCAATATCCTGATACCACTTTCCTCGGGATTAGATGGAGAAATAACGAGCTGTGATTGGTGGACCGTGAGCAAATAGCGGACCAATGGGAGTAGATTAGGGACGGAGGGTACATGTACTGGTAGGAACTCGTTAGCTCCTTAGCATCTCATCTTCAGGTATCTCGCTCGGTCTTCTTCTTTTTGGGACCAGTTTTTTTTCTACCCGACCTTCTTCCTCTCCACTTACTGCTCTCTTCTTCGGTCCAGCGTGTTGTTAGGATGTCTTCTCTGTGTGTATAGTCAGGAATACTTTGTTTTTTATACACTGTTCTTACAGAGATTTTTTACGGTATGACTGGAAGTCTGGATGAAATTATTTAATAACCTTTCTAGTTATAATACAACTATTAAATATTAAATAATTATTAAATATTATTTAATGGGCCTTGTAAAATCTTATTACTATGGCTAGGTAACTAAATGCATTTTCAAACGTAAAATTAGGTTGATTGGGCCTTAGTATCGACCAAATTAGCCCCTCCTGGATATTTTCTCAGTATTTTTGCTAGTTTCTTAATATATATATCTTGCAGGTAGTTTTTTCTAAAGATGGATTCATCTTGCTTTTTTTTTAATGTACTTTTATTAAAGAATTTAAGAGGCGGATTATTAAATTTGCTTAACGGAGTATCAGCGTGCACCAACGCTCGACATAAATCTCTATATAAGGTGAACTTAATGTCTCCGCTTGAGGCAGATGGTGTGATGAAACTTTGCTTCAATTTTGATTTTATCTCTTTGTTCGATTTGTGAGATACTGTAAACATGTGTTTGGTCTCTTGGAATTGTTGTCAAGTGGATACAGCGTTCTCGCTGCAAGAACAACATGTAATGTCTCCATCACCCCTAAATATTGCGGTTTGAACCCCGCGATGATATATTAAAACTCGTTCTTTGTTGTTATTTTTTTGGGAGGGACTTTTCCTATTCAAGAAATAGGTTTGTTATGTTTATTCAGTGCCAAAATCAAGGGAGATCAAATCTCAGAATTGTTTTGCAGGGTTCGGTTCTAAGAAGCAATGAACAGCTGCAATAGAAGTGCCAATTCTAGTGAAAACATTTTCTTCAGGCACTGTAATTCAGATTTGTGGCAAAGAAATATGTAAAATTTCTGGCAGTATATGTAAATGTAAATATGTAAGATTTGTGGCAAAAAAAGTATGTAATAATATGTAAATGTATACAAATATGTTAATTTAAATTAGCTTAATTTGATCCCAATTGAAAGATATACTTTGAGTTGTTACAAGGTAATATTAAAGTTATGAGCCAATATGTATTTACATAGAAATCTTAGCACTACTTATTACCTATAGGAAGGAAAATCAAATAATAGGGGTACTCACTACGTTTGCTATAGCAAATTTTTTGCTATTTTGCTAAACCCGTTAGTTTATACAGTTATTTCCTGTAGAAACTCGATGGGTTTAGTAAAATAGCTCAAAAAATATGCTATAGCAAACGTAGTGAGTACCCCTAATGTGTGTTTTGGTGTTATATATGGTTTCCATGAGAAAATTAGAATATATCTACTTAATGTGCACGCACAGAAAAAACAATTGATACCAAATGAAAAAACATTGCAAATTATTTCACAATGGTTTGTATATTCATTAACGTCACTTAATGCTGCTGTGACTAATAGACGATGCTACAGTGGGAGTTCTAAATTTTGCCTATCCAGTTTTAATCTTTAACGAGTACCTGACTTAGCACTATTAGCGAGTTTAGAAATATAATGTCTTACCTGTCTTAGCAATGTCCATTATTAAATAAAAGCAAAAAGACATTACGCTAAACACACCTTGAACACAATAAATGGCTATCAGATGAAGATAATCCCACAGCCGGTTATTAGGCACTTGTGTGAACAGAAATGATTCACTCATTTATTATTCATTTGTAAACATGGTACGACGGGAAATATTAGTATTAAGGTTCTTGCCAACTAATAATAAAAAGGTAAGGCATGGGAAAATTCCAAACTTTTGTCCACCTTAATGGGTGATATTGCCCACTGTGTGGCGGGCGTCTCCAGACATGTCTTTCATTAGTGTTCTGGTCAAAGGTGGCTCTATCCGAAACCCGGAGAAAATACCTACTTGGCATATTCCTATTTCAATCTTTAAAAATAAAAAAATATTAAAAATCAATTTTGTTTCTAGATTATTTCTTTCATTCTTTACGTTGTGTATTTCATCAATCCTCCAGATCGTCTGTAAATCTAGTATCACCCTGACTAGGAAAGAGAGTAGGTTATTGATAGACTTATTCACGATAAATTGTTTTCTCCAAAAATCATTAATTGCACTTGGTAGACACAATTGCTTGGCGACCCGTAAGAACTAAGATACTCTCTAGAGGAAAGAGAATCTAATAAATTTATTGATTGAAGAAAATAAATGTTTCCGAGAAGTAACGGAGCGCAATAACAACAGGTCTCAGGAGGAAAGAGAAAAAGAATATAAAAAATGATGAGGGGGTATTGGTCCGAAAGAAAAACATCCGTAAATATTTGATAGATCTAACGTGCTGCAAGGCGAACAATTCGAAAAAAAAAAAAAAAAACATTGCAAATTATTTCACAATGGTTTGTATATTCATTTCACGTCACTTAATGTGACTAATAGGACGATGCTACAGTGGAAGTTCTAAATTTTGCCTATCCAGTTTTAATCTTTAACGAGTACCTGACTTAGCACAAGCTCGGGACTACCTTTTTACGTCCCCTCCGAAGAACCGCATAAGTAAAAACTCCTAGGACGACCTGCAGATTTGAACTTTATTTCATATTATTTTAATAAAGAATTAATAAACGAATAAAGTTCAATATATAGATTTTCCGGTTAATGACTAGTTAATTTTTATCAAAATGTGGAGTGAGATTTCTGTGTTTGTCTGTTTTCTTTAACTTATGATATTAATTTGCATTGTTTAGCCTAATTTATATAAGGTTATAAATTTAAATGATTTAGACTTGTAATAAGATTTACTTTAAATTCCTAAAATGTTCATTTTTTCACATTTTGGTTTATTATTTTCGATAATCAACCTTTGTAATCGACCCAAAAAAAAAAAAAAAAAAAGAAATTACCCCTGCTCAAAATTTGAGGGTTTACGTTTCAAGGTGCGTAGAATCCGAATAACGAATAAAAAAAATCCGTTTGTCCGCCGTCCGCGGCATTTATCCGAAACTATTGGACCAATTTTTTTGAAATTCTCCACAAAAATACTAGTCCATTCAACGATTATCTTAACACCTAGACGTTGATATCAGCTGGTTAGTTTTAAAAGAATTTCATTTAATAACTCAGTTGTTTTTGAAGATAGAAAACAAATTTACTAGTGTTTTTTAACCAAAAAACCGCGAATAATTATATAAAAGAGAAAAAAGAAAAGGAAAAAAATTGATATTTTTCAAATAAATGCGCTCATAACTCAGTTATTTTTGATGATAGAGAAAAGTGGGTATAGAATTTTAGAATCAGTAAACTGCTATAAACAAAAAACAAAACAAAAAAAAGAAGTATTACATGTCAATAATACAATGAAAATTAATAGAAACTTTATTAGCATCAAAAAAATTATCTTGAACTAATGATTGACGTTCTACACTCGGTAACGACAAACTAAACTTTGCCATTCACAAGTAGATAGCAAATCAGGGTTCCAGGAGATCCCAGTGCTATTCTCCAAACAAATTTTGGACCAAATGAAAAAAGAATTATTGAATTTGGTTTACAACTAGCTTAGATATTGCGTTTTGAAACCAGTGTTAGTGTTATGATATGGTGCTTTGAATTAGTGCTTTTCATATTACTTAATTGCCTATCAACAGCCTTATAAACAGCTATACCCCAATATTGTTATTTGGAAATAATAAACCATTGTGTAATAATTTGCAGCGTTTTTTTGTGTGTCTGTAAATAATCTTCAGTTGTTTTTATTTTTGTATTTTTACTCCGAAACCAAATAAATATTATTATTATTATATTCTTTTAATTATATATATGTTATATATATATTATATAATATATTATAATATATAATATTTTATTATATATATTATATTTTAATAATAATATATATATATTGTTTTATAATTATTATTATTATTAATTTTTTTTTCTATTTATCTAATTTCGATTTTTTGTTCACAGGTAAGATTTCTATTCATAACTGCACATGCAATATACCGTAAGTGTTTAACTTTATAGTTAAGGATAGGGATCTTTAACGATTACTTGACATAGCATAGGTTCAGGTCTACCTTGTTACGTCCCCGCCTAAGGACGGCACCACTAAGGATTTTTTACTCTCATTATACTTTTTTTTTTAAATTGTATACTTTTTAAATATAATTTTTACCGATTTTATAAAAAAAAAAAATTACAGATGAATATGGCGCTACATTTGCGTCTTATTAAAGACATTTATAGTATGGACTGCTTTTCGTGTAACTTACCTTTACATGTTATTAAAAATTCATTAAAAACACATTGAGTGTAAGCTTGATAAGCTCACTGATGCTGTTTGAGCCGAAACATAATTAAAGCAAAATTAAAATATTTTCAACACAACTGGCTCCCGATAATTTCTACCTATGAATTCTAAAACTCTATAGAATTTTTCTCCATCTTCCTATCTTGAAACTTGAGCCCTCGAGATTTGAGACGGAGTAGGGAGGTTATTTTTATTTTACAGTCGATTACAAAGGTTCATTATTGAAAACAATAAACCAATAATGATAACTCCATCATTTTAGCTTATCGATGCGGTGATGTGTGCACCAGATATTTAATTTTAAAGTAGAAAATCATTTAGAAATCCCCTTTGTGTAGTTCTAAATCGGTGTTATCTGCGCCCTAACACTCAGTACTCCTGCTTCCTCAGGGAATCATTTTTATAAATTTTTAATCCCTCCCTCCCCCTAACCCGGAGATAAAACCGGCCGGAACCAGTTGACAGGCAATGTGGCGTGTGCCGTTCGCAGGCATCGAAATGCGCCTCCGCTCTGAAGCACCCATCACCAGGATTGCTTTTTGACAGCCTCTCTCGTCCGATCCAATTCAATCTTTTTTCTTTTTTTAATTCTTTTCACGCCCCCGAAGTGGGAACGGTAATACATACGCAGAATGGCCTGCATTGAGACGTAGCCTACAATAGAACCCGCACGACAATCAGCCAGCACCTGTCT
The DNA here is from genome assembly GCA_023052935.1 of Piezodorus guildinii. Lineage (NCBI taxonomy): Eukaryota > Metazoa > Arthropoda > Insecta > Hemiptera > Pentatomidae > Piezodorus > Piezodorus guildinii. Next base: position 94,169,804 of record CM041294.1, read on the forward strand.
ATTGTTTTTGTCCGTCCGTCTGTCTCCCCCGCTACCTGAGGGTGTGTATGGACCCAAAGGGACCAACACACCTAAATAAAAAAAAAGAAAAAGAATAAAATAAAAATATATACGGAAGGAAAGGCTTGAGTGTATAGATACCTGTCAGTGTCTGACGTGATCAGCTTAACTGTTAAGAGATTTATGTTAATTCGTCTGGAATACATTAGTCAACTCGTGTTAGAGTTTTTTTTTTTTTTATATTTTTTTTTTTTCTTTATTTACTTATCTCAAACTTGATAAAAAAATCAATCTGAGATAACCATCGTATGTTTAAACTTATATTGAACGCGCTTGACGATAATTCAATTATAAAAATACTCGTATAATAGTGGTATGAGATAGGAGGTGCGATCATTTTGAATAAAGCCTTACATTTTATAAAACATTATTTTAAAAAATCTGGTGCGGGCCACACACGACTTTGACTTACCACCGTTTTTAAAATCGATTAAATAATTTTCAAATACAGTTAGAGATAAAAATGAGTGAAACCATGAAATCATTAATTTTATTGAATTTCTTTTCTAAATTTCTTTCTATAGAGATATGTGTTTTATTAAAAAATCACTTATGTAATAAAAATAAAAATAACTTTAACAAGCTTGTCTATAAGATAATATTTTTTCTAAAATCTTTAGCTTTCCAACAGTATATTATACATGTATACTACTGTTCTAATGTTCAAAAACAAAAAATTGCAATAAAAAATATATTTTCAGTTTTCTCCTTTAGTTGTTTACCAAATTCGCTCAACTTGGGTATTTAGTTGTTAATTATCAATGGTAATATGATTATTTTTATAGAATCTACAATATTAAAGGTACTTTAGAGGAAGAAAATTTAAAATATTGGCATTTAAGTCCTGTCAGACTATTTTAATCAGAATTAAACCTACATCGTGTTAAGCTCATTAAATTTTACATTGATATAGACAGTTTAATCAAAATCATTAAGCTGTTTTAGAGAAAATCGTAAAAAGGTACAAAATGCATGCTGTAAAGTGGTAAGCTAATTTTGATGAAAAAAGTTTTTTTAACATCTCGAGCGTATATATGTCTTAAATATGATATTTCAGTTTCATAGGACTTTTCGTTTACGCGCGGGAGTTGGTCATTTGGACTTAGGGAACCCTGAAACGTGTATTTCCGGTGAAAACTGGAATTCGAAGACATGTAGAGTTTAATCAAATTCGTTTTTGAGAAAATCGTAAAAAGGAGCAAAATGCATGGTATAAAGATCTTTCGGTTAGCTGATTTTGACAAAAAAGTTCTGTAACATTTCGGGCGTATAGTTGTCTTGAATATGAAATTTCAGTTTCATAGGACTTTTTTTTTTCACTCGGGAGTTATTACACACACACACACAGACCTATTTTCGAGTTTAGAAACCAGAATCTTTCCTAAATCCCAAAACTAAAATCCGTAGACTATTTAACAAGACATGGTTGTTAGTACTCAAATAACTTTATATGATTCCGAAAGTTGATAGTCTATGCGCCATATGTTTGTGGTATATTAGATATTCCATCTCCGAATCATTGATGTCCATTGTATGTTAATGTTACAATTACGAAAGTGATTTCACAACAATAGAGTTAGTCAACACTACTTAGTTGGTCCATTCAGTTAACGATGTCCATTTGTGAGGATAAATTGTGCGTATGCAAACGCACGAAAATGAAAACAACATTTATTGATGTTTCATCAGATAGTAGACGGGCTTTGACGACCACCATATTTTTGAAGTGAAAACTTCTATAGGCGCGTTATGCGATTTTTGACAGGAGTAAAAGCTATTATTTCGTAACCATGGAAACGTCACCAACATGCTCTAGTCTGGCGCATGTGCTCTGTGTTCATCTGTCTATAGAGATACAGAACCTGTGTGGGCAATATTTAGTGGTATCGGCTTCGGATCCGGTAAGCCTAGTATTATTATTGTTGTCATTATTTATTTACTAAATTAAGACTGACAGTACAGATTTTAACGTGTTTAATACTTAATAACATGTTATAAAAAAAAAAAAAGAACGATAAACAATGACAGTAGTTGCTCATATGCCTGTCTAGTTCAGTATGTTTTAGTGTATCATACCTATATTTATCATTTGTCTAGTTCTATGTGTAAGTGAATACTGTGAGTTCAATTCATGATTATCATGGGAGACACCTACATTTATTCACTTTTGCAGAACAAAGAGACATTAACTTATAGCGAGGTACATAAAAACGGTACTACCAGGTTTGAACCTGCGATCTTGGGGCTAAAGAACTGTTATGCTACCTACTACACCACTGATGGCCACACAATAATGCAATTACCTGTAATAATTGTAGGTTACCTCTTTGAGTATGGGTTTGCTACATTCTCATTCTACTGACAAACTGTTCACTGATTCCCGGATTGCCTCAAAACAGACATAGGGCCTTGGTTTTCTCCCGTTGAAAAGTGGTTAGCTTAGTATTCTCTGGACCATCTTCTCGCGTGACCTGCCTCCCAGGAATACAATGTTCTCCTCTCTTCAGCGGAGCACTGAGGGCGATGGAGCTTATGTAAAATATTCCGAGCATTCCATTGTGTTTCATTTATTTAGGATTCTTTTGTATTGCTTTTCATTTTATTTTTTTATATGATGGAAATATAAATTTAAATTAAAAAAAAAAAACAGAGATGAAAATACAATGGGTTTTGTCATACAAATCTATATTCTATATAACTTTATCGATGTCTCAGAATTCAGTATAATTCCAATTTCATTTTAACAATTCTATTTTCCGCATTTTTACTTTCACCTACATACATATATATATATATATATATATATATATATATATATATATATATATATATATATATATATATATAATATATAATATGAAAAAGGTGTGCGCGTGTGGTTCTATTTTAGTCTGCTTGAATTATTCTGACACGTCTAAAATGCCGATTTTTTAATTTTCTTTCTCTAAAGTACCTTTAATTTTGTAGAATTTATAAAAATAACTATATCATATTTTTAGCATTGAAAAGAAACGAATAAATATAAAAGTTGAACGAATTCGATATCTAACTAAAGGAGAAAATAGTGAACATATTTGTTTATACAATTTTTCGGTTTTTTAACATAAGAACAGTAATATACAAGTATAATATACCTTTGGAAAGCTGAAGAGTTTAGAAAAATATTATATTATACAAAAAAATGTATAAATGAACAGAGATGATGAAAAGCCGAGTTTTATCAATATTTTTAGATAATGATATAATAGATTTTTTAAATAAATCACATGTTTCTATAGAAATGCAATTTAATTAATTCTTTATTAGTTTCATTTATTTTTATCTGTAACTGTATTTGTTAATTCTTTAATCGATTTTAACAACGGAGGCAAGTAAAAGTCGTGTGTTGCCCGCCCCAGATTTTTTAAATCTCTAATGAACAATTTTATTTTAATCAGTTAGTACCTAAAATATTTAATTCCTCCCTTATGTACTCCTAATCCTTCGAAAAATGCAGGGTGGTTGCAGAGGCATAGTTTCCGAAATGTACAAATATCTCTTTTTCTTCTGAATTCTCTGCCTACACAATCCACATGTCCTTAACTTATCATCTGTTTATTTAACATAATCCTCTGAGAAGGCAAAAAAAATAAAATAAAATAAAAAATTTGCCAATGAACTTCTCTAGCTGAAATTAGAAATTGTTGATAAAATAGAATAGAACATTTTTTTTTGGCTTAATATACATCGTAGCCATGAAGTCTGCCCCACTTAGTGTTAATAGGGATTAATTATTTAACTAGAAGAAAATAAGTACAGCCTAAGAAGACAAAAATCAAAATCTACTGCGCGCAACACACGACTTTCACTTACCTCTGTTCTTATAATCAATTTAATATTTTTTAAAAATAAATTTAGAGAAAAAAATACAGTGTTAAACAATTAATTAAATTGAATATTAATAGAAATAGGTGTTGTATTACATAATCTATTATATTATTATCTAAAACAATCAGTTGTTTTTATCGTTTTTTTCATCACTCTTCGTTACCTTTTACAATTTTGTGTATAGATAAAAAAAATTCTAAAATATTTAGCTTTTCAATGTTATACGAGTATTATACATCTATATTACTCTTTTTATGCTCAAAAATACAAAAATTGCCTACATAATAATTTTTCTATTTTTCTCTTAAATTTTATAAATAATTTGTCCAAGTTCTATATTTTTTAATGTAAATTTTGTTTTCTTTTAACATAAGAATAGCAATATGGATGTATATATACCTTTCGGAAAGAGTTTACATAAAATGTAAACACATACACAAAGTTGTATAATATAACTGTAAATAATAAAAAGAGGATAAATTAAGTAATTTTTGTGGATAATAATTTAATAGATCAGTTAATCTGAAGCACATTTTTCCATCAAAATCAATATGTAATATATATTATGTACCCTATACAAACCAGTATGACATTAAACACTTGTAAGAAATGAAATTTAATAATTTACTATGACAAGTCACTACGCGTTACATTTACACTTAGACGCGGAACCTGCCCTTCGGTTTACATAGACAATCACCCTTTACCACAATCAAATACAGTAACGTACTTGGGACTAATTTTTGAAAAAAGATTAACATGGGGTCCACACGTTAATACAAAACGTAAAACTCTAAATTTTTGACTGAGACTATTTTATTCGACACTTCATTGACATTCTAAACTACCCATCAGACAGAAACTTAACGTATACACTTATTTATTAAAACCAATATGGACTTACGCTTGCCAAATTTACGGCAAGTATACTTGGCCAAATATACCCTGCTAAAAAGACACACATTCGAAAAACACCAACCTTTCAGTCGCAATTTTTACCATAAGCCTGCAACGTACTCACCACCTTATGTTTCAAACGATACCCTTCATACTGACTTACGTATTCCAACCACAACTTTTTTAAAAATATTCTATAGGCCATTTTTAAAACCTTTTTCGAGCTTTTAAATGTCACCATGTGTCTATAAATGTTCAAAATCCCAGTTTAATACAAATATTGACGAATGAAGAAATAATTGATTATCATTATAAAATAAAATCAAAATACTCTACCTTGATTTTATACTGATGATGACGTGGAATCGTTGGAGTGATTATTTTAACTCGAGACAAATTATGCTTGGATTAATCGATAAACTAAACCATTACCTCTGTTGCATTTGGATTTATGACTCCAAGTTGCAATATATTATAATTAAATGAGCCTTTGAAACTTGAAGGAAATAAGCTTGCTAATTAGCTGTTGATAAATGCTGCTTAGTGTCGTTCTTGAGCGATTAAGTGGGTTCGATGTATCGATTTAGTGCCCATCGCAATCTGCATAAATTGCATTTATCTCCTTAATGAATGCACTTAGCCTGATTGTCCAGTCATTGCCTCTTTTATAGCTTTATCAAGATTAATCCCAGTCTTCCAGAAATATAAAGTTTGATTATAATATATATGTTTATCATTTTTTTTAATGATTTGATTCATGATTATCGATCTTATGTCTTGCAAAAAAAAAAAAAAAAAAATAAAGCTTTTTTTAAAATTTCAGTCTGGAACAGATGCATATATATATATATATATATATATATATATATATATATATATATATATATATATATATATATATATATATATATATATATAAATTATTAAGTTATATTAGTTTATTATTCTGGACTATCGACCTCAATGTCATTACGTCCTTTATTTTTATTTTATTTATAGTCATAGCCCTTTATTCTTAGTCAATAAGCCTTTTTTATTTGGGGGGGGGGAGAATAGTATTTTAGATAAATATTACCCCCCTTCTCCCAACCTAGCATTATTTATTGGCGATTTTAGTATTTTTGCACGAACTATATCCATAATTAATTAAAACGTTAATTACAAAAATTTGGTGCGGGCAACACACGACAAGAACTTATAGCAGAACTACGTTTTTCGGGATCAGCTAGTATGATATATTTAACAGGATGAAACACTCGCAAAAGAGAGAGATAAACGACATGAACCGTTGCAACAAACAACCAAAAACAAACCGTTACCAAAAACAAACCGTTGCAATTTAAACCCAACTAAAGAGGAACAGACACCTGGAAGAATACTCCAAAGCCGTTGGAATGATTTTAATTAGAGTGGAGGCGAACAGGTAATTTTTCGAGCTTTTAAATGTCACCATGTGTCTATAAATGTTCAAAATCCCAGTTTAATACAAATATTGACGAATGAAGAAATAATTGATTATCATTATAAAATAAAATCAAAATACTCTACCTTGATTTTATACTGATGATGACGTGGAATCGTTGGAGTGATTATTTTAACTCGAGACAAATTATGCTTGGATTAATCGATAAACTAAACCATTACCTCTGTTGCATTTGGATTTATGACTCCAAGTTGCAATATATTATAATTAAATGAGCCTTTGAAACTTGAAGGAAATAAGCTTGCTAATTAGCTGTTGATAAATGCTGCTTAGTGTCGTTCTTGAGCGATTAAGTGGGTTCGATGTATCGATTTAGTGCCCATCGCAATCTGCATAAATTGCATTTATCTCCTTAATGAATGCACTTAGCCTGATTGTCCAGTCATTGCCTCTTTTATAGCTTTATCAAGATTAATCCCAGTCTTCCAGAAATATAAAGTTTGATTATAATATATATGTTTATCATTTTTTTTAATGATTTGATTCATGATTATCGATCTTATGTCTTGCAAAAAAAAAAAAAAAATAAATAAAGCTTTTTTTAAAATTTCAGTCTGGAACAGATGCATATATATATATATATATATATATATATATATATATATATATATATATATATATATATATATATATAAATTATTAAGTTATATTAGTTTATTATTCTGGACTATCGACCTCAATGTCATTACGTCCTTTATTTTTATTTTATTTATAGTCATAGCCCTTTATTCTTAGTCAATAAGCCTTTTTTATTTGGGGGGGGGGAGAATAGTATTTTAGATAAATATTACCCCCCTTCTCCCAACCTAGCATTATTTATTGGCGATTTTAGTATTTTTGCACGAACTATATCCATAATTAATTAAAACGTTAATTACAAAAATTTGGTGCGGGCAACACACGACAAGAACTTATAGCAGAACTACGTTTTTCGGGATCAGCTAGTATGATATATTTAACAGGATGAAACACTCGCAAAAGAGAGAGATAAACGACATGAACCGTTGCAACAAACAACCAAAAACAAACCGTTACCAAAAACAAACCGTTGCAATTTAAACCCAACTAAAGAGGAACAGACACCTGGAAGAATACTCCAAAGCCGTTGGAATGATTTTAATTAGAGTGGAGGCGAACAGGTAATTTTTCGAGCTTTTAAATGTCACCATGTGTCTATAAATGTTCAAAATCCCAGTTTAATACAAATATTGACGAATGAAGAAATAATTGATTATCATTATAAAATAAAATCAAAATACTCTACCTTGATTTTATACTGATGATGACGTGGAATCGTTGGAGTGATTATTTTAACTCGAGACAAATTATGCTTGGATTAATCGATAAACTAAACCATTACCTCTGTTGCATTTGGATTTATGACTCCAAGTTGCAATATATTATAATTAAATGAGCCTTTGAAACTTGAAGGAAATAAGCTTGCTAATTAGCTGTTGATAAATGCTGCTTAGTGTCGTTCTTGAGCGATTAAGTGGGTTCGATGTATCGATTTAGTGCCCATCGCAATCTGCATAAATTGCATTTATCTCCTTAATGAATGCACTTAGCCTGATTGTCCAGTCATTGCCTCTTTTATAGCTTTATCAAGATTAATCCCAGTCTTCCAGAAATATAAAGTTTGATTATAATATATATGTTTATCATTTTTTTTAATGATTTGATTCATGATTATCGATCTTATGTCTTGCAAAAAAAAAAAAAAATAAATAAAGCTTTTTTTAAAATTTCAGTCTGGAACAGATGCATATATATATATATATATATATATATATATAATATATATATATATATATATATATATATAAATTATTAAGTTATATTAGTTTATTATTCTGGACTATCGACCTCAATGTCATTACGTCCTTTATTTTTATTTTATTTATAGTCATAGCCCTTTATTCTTAGTCAATAAGCCTTTTTTATTTGGGGGGGGGAGAATAGTATTTTAGATAAATATTACCCCCCTTCTCCCAACCTAGCATTATTTATTGGCGATTTTAGTATTTTTGCACGAACTATATCCATAATTAATTAAAACGTTAATTACAAAAATTTGGTGCGGGCAACACACGACAAGAACTTATAGCAGAACTACGTTTTTCGGGATCAGCTAGTATGATATATTTAACAGGATGAAACACTCGCAAAAGAGAGAGATAAACGACATGAACCGTTGCAACAAACAACCAAAAACAAACCGTTACCAAAAACAAACCGTTGCAATTTAAACCCAACTAAAGAGGAACAGACACCTGGAAGAATACTCCAAAGCCGTTGGAATGATTTTAATTAGAGTGGAGGCGAACAGGTAATTAACGGTTTAGAGAATAAAGTGAGCCTGGTAGGAGAGGAACTAAGGAGGTAGTGAGGGTGGAATCTAATTAACTGCTACTGAGCTGGGCAACTGTCCTTCTGTGTCTCTTAGTTCATGGTTTGATCTCATAACTAGGCACCAATATAATTATTTATATGTGTTTATAAATATATATATATTTATAAATTAGTATTATGAAACCTCAGGAGGCCAAGGTGCAAAATGGGCTGCAGCGCCACGGATGTTGTTTTTTCTTGCACTTTTCTCTTTTTGTTGAATATCAGATTCGTTCATCTTACTTATTCTCATGTCTTTATCAATGATAACAAGATGATATGGTAATATTTTTTTTTTAATCTATAAAATAAAAGGTACTTCAGAGGAAGAAAATTTAAAATATCATCATTTTAGCCCTGTCAGACTATTTCAATCAGAATGAAACCTACGTGATATTAAAGCCCATTAAATTTTACATCTATATAGCAAGTTTAATCAAAATCGTTTGAGCCGTATTAAGAAAATAGTAAAAAGGTGGACAATACAAGGTATAAAGTGGCTCTCCTGGTTAGCCGATTTTGACGAAAACGTTGCTGTAACATCTCGGGTGTATAGTTGTCTTAAATATGAAATTTCAGTTCCGTACGACTTCTCGTTTTTGCGCTAGACTTACCACACACACTCAGATCTTTTTGCGGGACTTGGTCATTTGGACTCAGGGAACCTTAAAACGTGTATTTCCGTCGAAAACTGGAATTCGAAAATTTTCACGATCGCAATACTTTCCCTTACTATATTTTTCATATATAGGTAAGTGAAAGTAAAAATTCACCATCGCTTACTAATGGATACTTTTACCGTACTTAACATTCCATACATAGGTAAGTGAAAGTAGTAGGACACATACATACTTTCTTATATATTAGCTAAATAATAGTCACCAAACAAAAAGACTCTATCGGTTGAATGTTGGTTATGAATCATCGTATAAATGTAAATTTGAAACTGTCCTTAGAACATTCAATAATATTATGGAGCGGAGTACACATTACTTTTGTTCTAAACATTTTCCACGAGTTTTCAATTTGGAATGATGGAGAGAGAAAAGCCATTGTTTCCTCCGAGTGTTTTCCACGATAAACTTTTAGCCTCCTCGTCCAAAGTAAGTTTGAGATTTAACAAAAGGCTTGCTATTGGTTGTGGAGGGGTCTTGCTATTGTTAAAGTTGTTCTCCAAGTTTGTCGAGTCTTTTGATCGATTTGTTGAGTTGAATGCTTTGACAGCGTTCAATGGAGTCTGAGGTCTCATGTGTTCTAGCTCTGTAGGAATATTTTTGCATTTTATATTTTTGGAAAGTATTGCGATTGTGAAAATTTTTGAATTGCAGTTTTTACCGGTCACTTTATAGTGTTTATCATCCACTTTATACCATGCGTTTTGTACCTTTTTACGATCTTCTCAAGAACAGGTCTAAAGATTTTGATTAAACTCGCTATATCCAAGTCAAATTTAATGCGTTTTAAAATACACTCTAGCATTTTCCGATTAGCCACAGAAGCATAAAGTGACGAAATGAATAAACAAACGAACAGTAGTCTAATTTAGTTGTATGTACTACTTTATTAATGCATAATGTTTTTCAGATCCTTATTCTATATTACCATCCCAACTCTCATTTCTTTCCATTGCTCTCTTAAAATACTAATATTTTTCTAAGGTGTAGATTCTTTAAGGTGAAGGTCAAATTCTTTGAATAAGATTGTTGTTTTGCACCTGAACCATAGCATTTTAACCGAAACGTTGTGCATCAATATTTAATAAAGAGTGGTCAAGTTATATATTAGCCTCCAATTTTATCTATTTTTCTGTAATAGGTCTGTTCAGCCCTTAATGCATTTTATAGAGTACGTTCCAGTTAACAAATAAATAGAATTAGTGCCCAAAATTTTAATGTGCATATTTTTGACGGTTCCAGCTCTACAAATGGTAAAGGATATTGCTGGATAACGATAACACTAGACCTACCGGACCCGAAGGTTGGATGCCGATGCCAACAAATACCGCCTCCACAGACTCGCCCGATGATCATCGTTCAAGCCCAAGCCCCCGAGATCAGTCTTTACACAATCCTCCCATCGACGCCTCGCCCTACCTCTCGTACACCATACCATTTGTTTCAGTGAATACCAACTATTTCGGAATTCGGAACAACCTTACGCGCCCATTTTCCAATTCAGCGTTTTGCAACCTTCTAAAGTCCCATGTGGCCTCACCTCTGTTTACGAAGTATTTTACGCAATACCTTATTTTCGAAAACCTTAATACGTTGTTAATCATTCAAAGTAAGGGGTCATGTTTCACATCCGTAAAGAACCATCGGAAGAATAATATTTTTATAAATTCTAATCTTTAAGTTTTTAGACAAGCCGCGAGCTAAGTAATTTCGCAACTGAATAATAACACGTACATCCCGCCTTTAGCCGGGTCATTATTGCCTCCTGTATTTCATTTGTTATCATTGAACCTAATAAACACTTAAATTTCTCTAAGCGTACAATTGTATGTCCTAATTTATCAACATCACCATGATCGTCCCCGTTTCTGCTACTAATCATATATTTCGTCATATCGGTATTTTTTTCGAGGCCTTTTTCTTTACCGGTTTTTATTAACGCACTTGTATTTAGTTGTATAGTTTCCCAAATTTAAACCTTTCTCGCTAGACGTATTCTAATGAATTCTAATATTAAATAAAACAGGTGAAAGGGAGTCACCCTGTTTCAGACCCAATCGCACCTCAAATCTCTCGGAGTAATTATGACCGATTCTAACTTAATAGAATGTTTCCGACAACACATCTCTACAAGGCTTACTAACTTTCTAGATATTCCCTGTTCAATCATGATCTTACATGTCATACATCTTCTAGCGGTCTATGGAATTTTAAGCTTTTTAAAATAAATATGTAGTTGATGGATTTCATTATGTTGTATTATAACTTTTTCAAGTTTCTTTATAATTAATTTTAATTAGTTTTGATATGTTGTGTTCTCATCCGTTATGTTAATAATGTGTTCTCTAATTGCGTAGACCTTTGGCCCCTCCATTCTCCAAGCTACAGACACTATTTAGACAGCCTCAGACCTCATACATCTTAAGAGATAAGATCCAGCTGTCTGTCTAGTCCTTTGACTAATGGTTCAGCTATTAATAGTCTTCGTGGGTCCTGTATAATGTGTGTGATGGGAGGGGTCTCTTCAGTCCAGGTAATAGTTTGCGGAAGAGCGGAAAATATTTATATAACTGCCCAAAGTTTTTGGCAACTTCGATACTTACAAACGCTCAAATCTACCGATTGACTGCGAAAGGCTCATTTACATGACGATCATTAAGCCAATCATGACTTACGGAGTTTTGCTTTGGGTTCTACAGAAGCATTGAATTCTTGTCGCATCCAAAATAATTCATAAAATTCTCAATACCAGTTACTTTGTCAGGAATAATCTCAACCATAATAACTTGGTCATTTTCGTCTTATAGCACTATGGTAAAAGGATTAAATATTAAAGTATATTGTACAAGTATGTCTGTCGTAGGAAGTACCAAAGTTTTGCTGCTGTCTGTATGTTGTCTTGTAAAACGGTGTGTAAGTCAGTGTCTATTGCAAAATGTACATTGTGAGTATCGTAAGCCTTTCACTCTTTCAAGAAGTGCTTCAAGTTAATCGGGTAACCGCATGTTGGGCAGTCCGTAGGAGGTTTCCGTGCCATGAGATGTCTGTGCGTTTATCGGCTGTGTCCAATACCCAGGCGCGCCAGGATAGCCTTTTCCCTTCGCTTTCGTTGTAGGGACGAATGCCAATGGATGATGTCTCTTCTTACTTTTCTTAACTTGTTATCAGTCGTGCTGTGCCAAATATATGCCCGTTTCATCTAAACCCGCTGCGCTATGACAGTAACATAGTCGCCAACAGGAACCGCAATAAACGGAATGCCATCTGCTATCGCTTGTATATCGCCAGTACTGTCTGCGAGCTCATTGCCAACTATACCGCAGTGGCTCGGTACTCAGACGAAATAAACTGTACTATTAGAAGCTATTGTGGACTGCAATGATAAAAGAATGTTTTGAATAAGAGAGTTGGTGGAGAAAGGGTGTCTCAAGCTGAGCAGGGTCGATAAGGAGTCAGTGCAAATAACCCGGGTTGTTTTAGTGGAGTGAGCAACATTTAAATACTTTTATAATTCCGACCAGTTCCGCGGTATAGTTGCTACAGAGTCGGGAAAAGGAATAAAGATGTTGCCTGCCCTCACACGACCGATGCTCCCAAACCTGAGGAACTCTTAAAGCTGTCAGTATATACATAATCTGCAACACCTAGTCTAGCTTGAAGTTTTTGAAATTCCTGCTTATATATGTATGGAAGGGAAGCTCGCGGCTCAATGGCTAGCGCGCAAGTCTCTCGTACTAAAGATTGTGAGTTCGAATCCCAGTCCCGGAGGGGCTTTTTCAAGCAATTAATTAATGGGGATTTACTCAGAGCCTCTCCCCCGGGTATGTGAGACCCGTCAGCCAAATGGTGGCCACTCACAAAATTAGGCGTAGGGGGTGTTGACCCTACGTTACAAAATGCATCGAGAAACGTGAGTGTAATCTCCCAAGGGCCTACACGGCTTTTCGCGCCACTGAAAAAAAAAAAAATTTTGTTTTTGTAATTTGGTAAGAGAAAGACAGATTTTCAGAGAGGGAAATTGCTAGGGATAAATTGGAGATGTTTCTATTGTATGGAATGAAGGAATTTCGAACACTATGTTTATTATCCATATATAGCTATTGAGAATGTGGAGGAAGCTTGTGTATGTGACTTGGTAAACTTTTTTTCCCTTTACTTTACTCGAGGCACTTAGACCTTAAAGTTGGAAGCTTTCAAGTGAAGAACAGAGGTACAACTCGGAAACAACAAGAGCCCCGTAGCTAGTTGCCCACTCGCGCTCACAATTATCCTTAGACCTGGCCCTCCAGTTCTGGAAGGGAGGCTGCTAACTCGATAAAGGGGAGTACCAGGGGAACTTGGAGATCAGAGGTCTGGGGAATCCGATTAGCTGGGAGTTGTGAGGGGCGCCGCGCACCGGGTTTTATGCTAAATCTCGGCCCTTCATAATGGAAACAATTTTGCATAATTCTCACCCCCGCCAACTCCAAACGGCTCCCGCTTTTAACGAAGGCGAAAATTGCTCTTGCGAGTGAATTTTAACTTTGCTATGGGGCCATATTATTTTTAAAATTCTACTCTTTAGGATAAAATATAAAAGTTTTATAGGAAATGGAAATTTTTAAACGGCCAAACTGTTCAACTAAGTTTCACATTTGTATAGGTAAAGGAGAAAATTGAGTAAAGTAAGGTTATATATATATATATATATATATATATATAGAGAGAGAGAGAGAGAGAGAGAGAGAGAGAGAGAGAGAGGGTGGGAGGGAGAGGGAGATACACCACCTTTCTTTTTTTTTCAATAAAGTGTATTATTGAGAAAAAAATGGTGCTGCCCAACTTACAGCAACAACAGATGTTAAACAGCAACTTGGGTTGCTAATTACACAGCTTACTTTACTTTTTCCTTAATGGACAATTTTTAATATAAATATCTTAACATCTTAAAAATCTTAACATGCAATACACATAAAAATAGATTAATATTTTTTTTTTCCTTTAACATATTTTTTTCTTAAATTATTTTATTCTTTTTTTTTCTTCTCTTGCTTATCTCTCATATTAATTCAAATATGTATATGTATATATATATATATAATAATAATAATAATAATAATAATAATAAATCTTTATTTATTCTGGGACTAGTCCCTTTAGAATAACATAACGAGAAAATTAAAATAAAAACTTTAAGGTCTTAGAGTATACAAAAACAATACAAAGAAACAATAGAAATTACAAACAATGGATTAAAAAGCAGCCTCAAATAATAATATTGAAAACTAAACTAGATGATAAACATAATAAGAAATATGAACATATATACAACTTTCATTAAAAATCGTAACAGTGTTGTTGTTTTTTTGTTTTTTTTTTGTTTTTTTAAACAATATGCTAATATTATAATAAGAGCAAAACACAAGATAACATAAAATATAATAGGTATATTAACGTTTCTATCTATATATATATATATATATATATTTTATATATACATTAATAATGAAGACTAGACGCTCTAAAAGACCGTAGTTCTATTAATGTTTTTTTATATGCTATATTATTGTTGTAATATGTAATATTATCACATGACATCCTATAACAACCATTTAAAACTCTGCTTCAATATGGAATCTCTAGCATATTCAGTAAAAATAATTAAAATAATTTTAATATCGTATTGCCTAAGAAGCTGCAGCTAATTTTTAAGGAAATCGACCAACCAGAAAAGTCTGTATAAAGTGACTCATTTTGGACCTTTTTACTTTTTCTCAAAAACGGCTCTAAAGATTTTGATTAAATTCGCTATATCGAATTGTAATTTAATGGGCATTAATATGGTATAGGTTTGATTCTGTTGATTTTAAATGTTATTCTTCTCAAGTACCATCAATTTAGTAGAAAAATTAACTATATCATCTTTTTAGGATCGATAAATGTGGTTAAATTTTTTTTTCTATATATATATTTTTTTATTGATTTTTACAACTGTATGTACATATATAAAACAAGGAAAATGACTAAAATTACAAATATAGGCGTGAAATAGTCTTGTGAAGAACCTACCGAGTTTTAACACTTCAATCATTCTTTTAGGTAACAGTGTAATAATTATTTTATTAGAAGGTCTCAAGGCCACCGTCCTTTCAGGCGCCTCGGAGGATTATCGGGAATAGATGGAGACAAGAGTTTACGGGCAAGCGGGTGTTTCTAGTGGGATATTGAGGTCTCTATGGATAATTTTATTAGTAACAAAATAAGAAGCATTTAGGATTTTTCGTACGAATTTGGATTGCAAGGATTGGATGCGGGAGGAATTAGATAGTTTGGTAGAACCCCATAGCTCAATGCCATGTGTTCAAATAGGTCTAAGAATGGTTATCTACATTTGTTTTTTGTAGTGAATAGGGATTATTGATCGTTTGTCAAGTAAGTTTTGTATTAAACGATGCCTACGAGCAGTGTTTAGTCGTGTAAGTCATGCATGAGTATTCCAGTGGCTAAATATAAAGTTGAACTAATTTGATAATCAATTTAAGGGAAAAAGAGGAATTTTTAAAAAAATGTAATTTTGTTTTTTTTAACAGAATAATAATTATATAGATGTACATTATACCGTTGGAAAGTTGAAGACTTTTGAAAAATTGTTATCTTCTGTACAAAGCTGCAAAACGTAATGCAAGAAGATGAAAACCTCATAAACTTAAGTGGCTATTGTAGATAATAATTTATATTGTTGTATTATTTAATTTGAAACATATTTTTCCATTATATCAATATATTCTAACCACGGAAGATCTCATTAAAACCGTGAATTTTAAAACTGACTCAAGACATTTAAGTTACCACTATTCTGATTTAATTAAAAAATTAAAAATATAGTATAAATAATTAATAATAAATGTTTTAAAGAATTTCACAATATGAAATAACAATAACCATATACAAGTTAAAAATTGGTCTAATCCTTAATCCAGTTGAGGACAAAGATCTGAGCAATACTCTTGCTCAATCTGATGTTTTAAATATTGACTTCATTTTACTATTTGAATAGCTGAATGTGTGTATTAGTGAAAATGTTAGGAGTACTGAATAAATAACAAGGTAAATTTATAATATTTATTTATTTATTTAACTAAGTACTATGTAACATTGTTAAATTATGCTTTTAATGCCTCCTTCTGATTTTAAAATTTGTTATTTAATACTTTTAAATATTTTGTTATCAATTTACACCTAATTTATGAAAAACATTTAAACCATTCACTTCATTATAGTAATTTTTAATGTAATGGTAATTGCTTAATATACTTTGTAGACTTCTGAAGATGGGAGAATATCCCGAAACGTCATACTGATGAAATACAAAATTGAGTATTAATGGAAGAATTTATTCAGCCCAAAATCAACCTTAATAACATATTTTTCCATTTAAACTGAACCTAATTCTTTAAACTTGTTTCAATTCTATATTTATTTAATAATTCTTAATTTGATTTTATCAGCCGTGAAAGTCGTGTGTTGCTCTCACCTGATTTTTTCAACTTAAAATTATTTATCAATAAATATCTAACTACGTAATGATATTATGATATGATATTATTGATGTGATAAATCTTTAGATTCTGCCCTGTTATATTTATTTTCCCTCCGTCACATGTCTGCTATAGCTCTGTATATTTTTGTTAAATGTTAAAGTTTATTTACTACGGTTGTTATTTCCTCGAGTCGAGAAAGGATTTATCAGAGATGAGATTTACGACTGAACTAAAATAGCGGTTGAGTAAACTGAACATGTATACTAGGGCCCTGGGACTACATGTGGTCTTGACTTCCCGCTGTGTCCAAATGGTTTCTATACCTCCCTCTGTCCCTTCGAGGTCTGTAGCAAAAAATGTTAGACCTATAAATTTTAATACTTCTTAGTATTTTATTATTAATAGCTACCATTTTAATTTTTTTTACTGTTGACTTTATTGAGGCCTTATAGATCTCCGGGACTAACCAGCCTGTGGTCTCTTTTCATGGGTTTACGTATCAGTAGAGGATCCATATTTTTTTTTTCTTCGGCGTTTTGGTTTTGTGGAATTATGGTACTAGCCTGTTTTTTTTTTTTTTTTTTTTTTTTTTTTTTTTTTTTTTTTTTTTTTTTTTTAGTATATACCTTTGTGTTTATATATATATATATATATATGCTCGTTATTCTTTTAACATCACTTCATAATACTATGGCTAATCGGGCGATGCTACAGTAAGAGTCCTAAATTTTGCCTATCCAGGTTTAATTATGACGGAGATCTTTAACGAGTACCTGACATAGCTCAGGCTCGGGGCCACCTTTTTACGTCTCCTCCGAAGGAAGGTATAACTAAATAAAAATTCCTAGGACCATCTGCAGATTCGAACCCATGACCTTGGGCATGGAAGACTGCTATGCTACAGGTGACCTCCCAGAGAGTTTTATATAGTGATTTCCACTGTTAACATATTTTTCTTATGATAATATTATTTTAAGCGGAAGAATTCAATCAATTTCTAGGGTAGTGAATTGGTCATTCTAAATTCATTCTTTATTTCCATTATAGTGTCACCGCCCGAAAGCAAAAGGGTTGGCTCGCTATTATATTATATTTTATTCTTTTATATAATTATATATATATATATATATATTTTTTTTTTTTTTTGTTTTTGTTTTTTAATTTATCTAATTTCGATTTTCTGTTCACAGGTAAGATTTCTATTCATAACTGCACATGCAATATACCGTAAGTGTTTAACTTTATTTTCAATTTAAATTCTAATATCAAGTATTTTCGTTTTATTATTTTCAAGTTTATCTATAATATAATGTAATTCCACCAAAAATCGGTTATTATTGAAAATGGAAAAAAACGAAAAAACTTTTGAGATCAAGACAACGCGGCGGTGAACAAAAAGAAAAAAGTAAAATGATCAATCCCCAACTTATAAGGGATGTGACTCCCTGATTACTGGGTTATTATTGATGATAGAGAGAAAATGTAAGCATTTCTGGCATCAGGAAATTTTATTTGAATAGGATAGAATAGGAAATAGTAACGCAGTATAGTATAACTGCTTTTATATTTATTTTTTTATTTTCAATGATGAACCTTTGTAATCGAAAAATAAACCCCCCCCCTTTCCTTTTAGTGCTATTTCATCGAGAATTAATTTTTCTACAAAATGAAAAAAGAATCATTGAAATTGGTTAAGAACTAGCAGAGCTATGTATATAGCGTTTAGCAGTGGTGGAATTCCATTTTCTCTTGAATATTTATTGATTTTCATATTACTTAATTGCCTATTTACAGCTTTATAATATTACTAATAAATTATAATAATTATTGTTACCTCATTTAACTTTTTTTGTTTTTTTTTAACTCAAATCATCTTCTCTGATTATTTATAGGGTTACATTATTAATATTTATCTGGATTGCAAATACTGAAAAATAAATTACTCAAAACTTCCTTGATATAAAAGTTTTAATCCTGAAGTTGACGTATCGGTGTTCAATAATTCAACTATAGAAAAACATCTAAAAATATGAAACTCTAAAGTTCTAAAACTCCTTTGATTTTTTTTAATGCATGTCGTATTGAATTTATAAATAACTTGTAACTTATAAATAGCTAAATCCGTTTACTGATGAAAAGTCCCAGCTGGTTCTAAAGACCCATTCATAAACTCGTACAGTTTTGTGGGAACTTCCATTCATAATATTCCGTCAAGTCCTATAGAACTTAATTTCGTTTATACTTGCCTGCTCACTCCAAGCTTCCCTTCAAGTATTTTAAACAGGGATTTGAAACTCTTTAAGCCCTCACCTAGCGGAACGTATCACAACTTCTCAACATCTCAAAAGTTTCTCAACTTAATACCAACCATCTCAGAAAATCCATTATACAACGTTTCACGAGGGGAATAGCCTAGTTGGTAGTTCTCCCTAATTCTGATCTCCGAGTCCAGAATTTGTAAGATGTTGAGATAGGATGGTTATGATATCGATTCAGGTTCTTGTTGTACATTAATGCATTCCGTATTGAACCATTTGATTAGGCTGTTAACTGTGATAAGAATAAAAGTTTCATTAAAATCAATGGTATATTTTAATGATAAGGAGTGTTAGAAGAGTATTTTGTAATTAATAATGAAATATTAATGTTGCGTAGTGCGGTCTTTAAGGAAGTTTCTGGTTCGGCCATTGTAAGACGACTTGCATTTCGGAATTGATCAAGGGATTTTGTAAACAACTTGGGAACGGTGATCAAATTAAATATCCTTTTAGGCGGATATGAATATAGAAATATTTAGTGAGATTTGAAAGTAAGTTATATGATATTGACTTTTTTTTTTACCTTCACTTACCTATATATGAAATATCTAGTAAGAGAAAGTATTGCGATCGTGAAAATTTTCGAATTCCAGTTTTCAACGAAATAAACGTTTTAGGTAGGGTCCCCTGAGTCCAAATAAGCAAGTCACGCAAAAAATTCTGTGTGTGTGTGTGTCCGTGTGTGGTAACTCAAGCACAAAAACGAAAAGTCGTACGGAACTGAAATTTCATATCTAAGATACACCCGAGATGTTACAGCAACATTTTTAATAAAATCGGCTGACCGGAAGTGCTACTTAGCCCATTCATTTAGCACCTTTACTTTCTCAAAAATGGCTCTAACGATTTTGATTAAACTCGCTATATTGATGTAAAATTTAATATCATGTAGGTTTGTTTATTTATTTAACGTCACTTTATGCTACTATGGCTAATCGGACGATGCTGCAGTGGGAGTCCTAAATTTTGCCTATCCAGGTTTTATTAGGATAGGGATCTTTAACGAGTACCTGACATCGCACAGACTCGGGACCACCTTTTAACGTCCCATCCGAAGGACGGCGTAACTAAGGATTTTTTACTCCCATTAAAAAATCCTAGGACCACCTGCGGGTTCGAACCGTGACCTTTTGCATAGGAGGCTGTTACGCTAACCACCCAGCTACAAGTGATCCCAATATATGTAGGTTTCATTCTGATTGAAATAGTTCGACAGGGCTTAAATGCCGATATTTTAAATTTTCTTCCTCTAAAGTACCTTTAATTTTGTAGATTCTATAAAAATAATTATATTATCTTGTTACCATTCATAATTAACAGCTAAATATGCACGTTGAGCGAATTTGATAAACAACTAAAGGTGAAAACTGAACAAATATTTGTTTGTGCATTTTTTGTTTTTGAACACAACAATAGTAATATAGATGTATAATATACCTTTGGATAGCTAAAGATTTTAGAAAAAATATTATCCGATTCACGGAATTATAACGGTAATAGAAAGTGATGAAAATTCGAAGAACTAACTGTTTTTTAGGTTCCCGAAAAGGAAAATTTATGTTGACGGTGCTGCAACCTGGCGGCTTGTCAATGAAGCACAGCGCCAATTTTATTTTATGAACAGTAATATAGACGTATAATATACCGTTTGAAAGAGAAAGACTTTAGAAAATATATTATCTTATACACAAGCTTGTAAAATTGAATAAAGAGTGATAAAAAGCCGATAAAACTAACATCTTATTTTAGATAAAAACACATAAATAAAACACACGTTTCTATAATAATAATAATAAGTCTTTATTGATGTACATATAAACATTTATAATACATTTTTATTTACAAACTTTTTTTTTCTTTCTTTATATACATATATGTACCATAGACCTTCCTTTTCAGGAGTGTTAAGTCTTTAACGGTAACTACCCGTACTTGAGTTGAAGAGTTCGCTCATCTTCATCTTCCAAAATTCTCTGTCCTTGGCTTTACGTGACCATAGCACTCCTTCTGCCTTTATAATTTCGTCATTTCTATATTAAGTCAATTTAATTAATTCTTTAATGTTTTAACTCATTTTTATCTCTAACTGTATTTGGAAATTCTTTAACCGATTTTAAAAACGGAGGTAGTGAAAGTCGTGTGTTGCCCGCACCAGATTTTTTCTTCTGTAAGGGAGGGGATGTATAGTTTGAAGTTAATGGCTAATATCATCAACATATCCTTAACTATAGACATGGTCTACCTGCAGCCACTATTCCATTACTACTCAGTTTAACTCCCCTATATCAATTCCTACCTATATTGCAGTGTATACTAGGTAATTGTAATTTCTGTAAATAAAATTGTATAGCGGATCTCGATAAAAGTGAACTATTAGATTTTGTTATAAATGTCCTTTAGAACATTTTTGTTTATTATTTTTAATAATGAACCTTCTTAATAGACCAAAAAAAAAATTACCCTCCTCAAAATTACGTTACAAGATACGTATAACCCGAATAATTAATAGAAAAAATCACTTTGCCCCCCGTCCACGGCATTTCTTCGAAACTACTGCACCAATTTGTTTTGGAATTCGCCACAAAAATGCTAGTGCATGCAACGATCCTAACAACCAGACGTGGATATCAGCTGGTTATTTTTAAAATGGCAGCCGATTAACTGTTATTTAATTAAATAAATAAGTTATTTTTAAATAAAAAGAATAAAACTATTAGTGTTTTTTTTACCGAAAAATCCAAGAATAATTATAAATAAGAGAAGAAAATAAAAGATTGAAATTGAAATTTCACCTATAGTTAAGCCCATAACTCAGTTATTTTTGAAGATAATATGTAGACAGTTTTAGATTCAGTCAAGCGCGAAAAAGAAAAAAATAGTTGATCTATTTATTCAAGTCACAAATTATAATAGATGTTATTCCATCAAAGGGGAGCCCGTGGCTGAGTGGTTAGCGCGCTAGTCTGTCATGCTAAAGGTTGTGAGTTCGAATCCCAGTCTCAGAGGGAGTTTTTCAGGCATAAATTAATGGGGATTAACTCACAGACTCTCCTCCAGGTAAGTGAGACACGTCAGCCAAATGGTCGCCACACAAAATTAGGCGTAGGGAGTGATGACTATACACTACAAAATGCATCGAGAAACGTAAATGTAATCTCCCAGGAGATTACACCGCGAGGCCTAGGGGCCTGTCGCGCCACTGGAAAAAAATTCCATTAAAATTCGGGCATTATTGATATATAGATAAGAAAAATCGAAAATATTAACAGCTACAAACAGTTAAACCCTTATAACGTTATTCGGAAATGATAAACCATTGTGTAATAATTTGCAGAGTTTTGAAATCAAAGTCTCTCATATTTGACTATGCTTCTGAATCTCTCCGTCGTATTTAGAATCATTTGCATATCGATCCGTTCTACTTGATTATGTAGAATAGCTTCCCTTTTTTTGCTTTGTCCTGGATCAGGGATTCTGGACTAATTAACTATTCGAGATCACTGTCATATTGACGAGGGATATCGACCCGATTAGCATTCTCGTTGAAGGAGCCCCAAGTCCAGAGGACTAATTGGGTTAGCTCATTCATTGTGTTAGTTGGCAAAGCGGTTCCTGGAACAATCGAGAAGCTATCCTCCTATTTTCCTCCTAATCGCATCACCATCGGATCGCCAATGGCAGTTCCTCGAACAGCGGAGGGTATTCGGGTCTCTGGATTGTTCGAGATAAGATTCTGAGCGGCTGAGTGACCGCTGTAATGCAGCCGTCTATGGTATAATGCATTGTTTAGATACACCCACACGTTTTTTAATATAAATATCATAACATCTTAAAAATCTTAACATGCAATACACATAAAAATAGATTAATATTTTTTTTTTTCCTTTAACATTTTTTTTTCTTAAATTATTTTCTTCTTTTTTTTTTCTTCTCTTGCTTATCTCTCATATTAATTCAAATATGTCAAATATATGTATATATATTATATATATATATATATATATATATATATATATATATATATATATATTATATATATATAAATACACGTGCACAAAATCTAAATCAATGAACTTTTTATATTATAATGATGGGGTTTTTTTTTTTACCGTTGAGAAATTAGATGAGGAAGATGGTTGGGGGTGCGGTCATAAAATAGAAACACACATTTAAAAAAAGTGCTATTTTAATTATGTGCTGACGTTTCGGCCTACATTTTGGGCCTTTATCGGAACTAAAAGAAACAAGATAGCTACCAATGTAATTATAGACTTAATAATGCGTTAGGTTTAGAATAATAATATGGCGACAGTTATATAATATGGGAACATAAATATTAAATGTAAAATGATAATAAGACGACAGTTAATAAGTATGGAAATAAACAAAATTAAGATGATAGTTATAAAGTATGGATGACAGTTATAAAAATAATTAATAAGATGATAGTTGTTCTGTATGGAAGTAAACAAAATTAAGATTAATTAAGAGAGACTAAGCAAATGAAAAAAATGACAAAGGAACAATATGTAAACAATTAAAAAAAATTTAATTTTTTTTTTTTTAATATGAACAATTTTGAAGTGATATTTGACGGTAATATACTAAAAACATAGTTAAGGCATAGGTAATTTATAAATATAAATAATTAAAATAGCACTTGCTTTAAATGTGTGTTTTTATTTTATGACCGCACCACCAACGATTTTTATATTATAAATTTATTTAAATTATTTGGGTTTTAGGTTTTTAACTGTTACTCCTTCTTAATTTGCTTTATTTGACGTTTCGATCCTCCGTCACAAACATAGGATCCTTTTCAAAACTGCAAGTATACATAATTGGTTACATTTTGGTAGTATATTGGTTAGATTTCTTATAAACTATCAACAGCTAGATATCAAACATCTTATCCTGAGATCGGAGTGCCCTGTAGTTTGCCTGAGTATTGTGCCGGTGCTCAATAATGTAGATAGTTTATAAAAGATGTAACCAATTATGTATACTTGCAGTTTTTAAAAGGATCCTATGTTTGTGACGTAGGATCGAAACGTCAAAAAAAGCAAATTAAGGAGTAATAGTTAGGGACTGTTTTTGATTTTTCCCAATTTTTCACACTTTTCTCGCTACTCAGTAGCCGATAATTTATACATGGTTCCCTTCACACTAACTCGCCAATCCAGAGCAGTTATCTTATCGATGTAAACAACATGGTTATCAGGATCCGTACGAGCAGCATTAGCAGCTCAATCAGTTTCTTCATCCAGCATTTGAAGGAACCCAACTTAATTTTTTTTCCTAAATGAAGGCATTGTCTTTCCAGTAGTTGAATGTTTATTACTAAAAATACATGTTTCTATTGAAATTCAATTTAATTAATTCTTTAACACTTTATTTTTTATCTCTAAATGTATTTAAATTTCTTAATTGATTTTAACTACGGAAAAGTCGTTATTCTTTTCCAAAAACTTCTTATCACTATGCCATACGATCGATTTTAATAAAACTTCCTCTATTGCTACTGTTCCTAGTTACGGCAAACGACTCAGTACGGAATGGATTTATAAACAATAGTTAGAATACTTTCCTATAAATGACAAAACACAAACACACACACATATATCTATGGTTTATCTACGGATCTTAAAGGTTCTTGGCTAGCACGCTAGTCTCTCATGCCGAAGGTTGAGGTACTTTTTCAAGCATTAAATTAAATAAGGATTCACTCATAGGCTCTCTATCCCACGGGGATATTGGCCACTCACAAAAGTAGGCGTAGGGATGGATGACCCTATCCTTTAAAATTTCATTGAGAAACGGGAGTGTATTCTCTCGGAAGATTACCAAGGGCCTACATGTTTTGTCGCGCCATCGAAAGAAGAATATATATATATATAAACCAGAATCCAAGATATGAAAAGTTTGCTTTGAAATAACGATTCTTCAGATAGTCTCGGAGATTTTTCGGCTAAGAAGTACCGTTCCAAAAAAAAAAAGGAATATTAGGTTAGATTTGAAAGTCGAAACAGATGATGACGAAGGCATTATAAAAGTTTCTTTTAAGACTGAGACCATTCGGGCAAGGCGTAGCCACTTCATCAGGAAAAATATGGCCACTGGAAGAAGAGTATCTCCATGGAGGAAAGTTCCTGGAAGGAGGAAGGAGTGCTGATAAAAGTTTTCCAACTTCTCAGAAAGGGTTCAAATATTTAAAAGTGGCATTTTTCTCTCGCCACAAGGACCAACTTCTCCGGCAGTACTCAACTCAAAGTCTACTGAAAACTGTCGTTGTAGCCTCCATTTTTGGCGGGAAAATGGCTGAGCTTCCTTAGAAAATGTAGACTGTTATTAAACCATTAACCAATCCATATCTGTTAAAAAAATGGTTCGCGCATCACATTAATTTCTCTTCGTGTTGACACTTCATCAAAGTTTCAACATTTTAAATTCCTCTCGTATCTAATCTGTATCTTTTTTTTAAAAATAAACTTCATTAAGCGGGATCACTAGGTAGCTGGGTGGCTAGCATAACAGCCTCCTATGCCAAATGTCACGGGTTCAAACCGCAGGTTGGTTAGGATTTTATAATGGGAGCAAAAAAAGCCTTTGTTATGCCGCGATTCGGAGGGGACGTTAAATGGTGGTGATTAGCATACCTTATCTTATAAAACTGGTATTGGGCAAAATTACCATAAAAAGAGAGAGTTGTTCCCAAGAAATGATTTTAGCCGCTTAGCTCTATGAAAAATATTTCTCTATCTTAAAAATAACTGAGTTATTTAATTACATATTTTTTAATTGGCTGACATTTTAAAACTAATCTTATGATATTAATGTCCAGGCTGGTATTTTTGTGCCAATTATTTTTTAAAAAATTGGTCGAGTAGTTTCAAAAGCCACGGCCGGCGGACAAACGGATTTATTCTATTGGTTGTTGTTTTAATTTTAAGGGAGAAAAGCTGCTGATGGTTATTATCGCCCTCATATCTTTACAAAAAACAAAACAAAAAGATTTATCAAAATGAAGATAGCAGAAAAAAAATTTAGAAAAGAAAACAAAATACTAAAACAAATAAATTATACAATGACATAGACAAATAATAAAGATAAATAAAATAAAATAAATGAAATTAATGATAATGATATAAAAATAAATAACTAAGTAATAATAATAAATAAAAGATAAAATAATTATATAACACAAATAATAATACTAAAATAAAACATATAAAGGGAAAAAAAAGTAAACAAATAAAATGAATGAATCTTTGACATCGTCACTTTACATATGACTTGGACATTTCCTAAATCACCCGTCAACCCAATAAATTAAATCTCTAAGTCGATATTTAGTTTTTATTGCAACTACATTTATCATTCTATCAAAACATGTTTGAGATGAAAATATGTATCCATCTCTTCTTTCCCTTAAAAAAAAAAAATTACTAAACGCCCAATCATTTGAAAAAAAGAAAATAGCAAAGAGCCATTTGTTTATTTACGGGAGGCCATAAGTAAACAAATGTTACATTAAACAGAATGTTAAATCAGAGTTTTTTTATTTTTTTTTTTTTTTTTTTTTTTTTTTTTTTTTTTTTTTTTTTTTTTTTTTTTTTTTTTTTTTTTTTTTTTTTTTTATAGGCAACATTAAGCACTTAATACTTTTATGAGAGAAGTTGGTTCAGGGTGCAGTTAATTTAACACACAATTAAGCGTAAACTTAATTTATTGGTTTAACAAATTGTTGTTGACTGACTCCCTCTCAGCTCACACTTAAGAAGGCATATAATTTAGGCCGAAACGTGGGCACCAATAAATTAAGTTTACGCTTAATTGTGTGTTAATTTGACTGCACCCTCAACCAACTTCTCTCATATATACACAAAGTTAACCATTGTCACTTCTTAATACTTTTATCTTTAGAAGTGATTCTTCGAATTTTTTCCTCGGTGGAATTTTAAAATTTATCTTATTTGGAAAAATTAACAATATTTTAACTGCTTGGCTCTACCCTAACTAC
The DNA here is from genome assembly GCA_023052935.1 of Piezodorus guildinii. Taxonomy (NCBI): domain Eukaryota; kingdom Metazoa; phylum Arthropoda; class Insecta; order Hemiptera; family Pentatomidae; genus Piezodorus; species Piezodorus guildinii. The sequence goes on from CM041294.1 coordinate 94,197,034, forward strand.
TTTAAACCTATTATCCCCAACCCCCAAAAGCAAATCCTGCTTAAGACTGTTTTTTAAGAATGTGATCCACGATTTTTTTTTTTTTAAATCACCCCTGCTAGAACAAAATATTCAAGTTATCATCTTTTTTCCTACAATATTTTGTTTACAGATAAATAAATAAATCTAAGATTTATTAGTTTTGATTTGTTATTATAAGGTCAACCTTAAGCACTAAATACTTTCATCATTTCAAGTAATATTCTGAATTTCTTACATTAATTATCTTTACTTGTAGGTTTTATTTGGCTTTTCTATTGTTCTTGGAACTGTTTAGAAAAATTAACAATATTTTGAAACCACTGTTTTATTCATGCAATATTTCGCATATATAAAAAATCTGGTGCGCTCAACACACGACTTTTATTTACCTCTGTTTTTAATTTCAATTAAAGATTTTTTAAAATACATGTATAGATAAAAATAAATTTTACAAATGACTTGGCCATCTCCTAAATAATCCGTCAACCAAAAGGACTTCACTTTCTAAGTCAACATTTAGTTCCTATTACAAATGCATCTATCATTCTGTCAAAACATTCTACAGAATTTATTCCGAGATGAAAATCTATACCCATACCTTTTTCCTCTTGGCAAAAAAAAAAAATAAATAAAAAAAAAAAAATACTAAACGCCCAATCCTAAAAAAAAGGTAGCAAAAAGCCGGTAGACGGGAGGCCATAAGTAAACAAAGGAGATGAGGTATGAGGCCAGATCCGAGCAACATTATATCATCCATTTTTTTGCCAGGACATATTTCACAAGACTCGGCGTCTTCTGGGATTTATCTGGCTAATCTTTATTCCTCTTGGTCCTGCGTTAATCAAAATATATTCCTTGGGCAGGACCCCGAGGTCCTTAATATCTGCCCGTAGCAGCAGGATTCGAACCCTTAATATCTGCCAGAGGATTTGTCTCCATGCGGTGAAGAGTTATGGCAGGGGGAACCCTTCGCGTCCAGATGTGACCATTAAACTTCTCCCGTCGGGCAGTTTTATTCAAATTAAGATATAATTTTACTTTATAATTTTATGAAATAATATAAAGTTTCATTTTTTATTTTTTAGAAATAATTGAAGGAATAATTGAAACTCGCACTTAATCAGTTCTCGTTGCTGACTGTTTAATTTTTTTAATTTTTCAGATATTACAACTTCTTTTTAATCAAATCGGTGAAAGATAAGAACCATAGAAGAAAACGGCTGAAACTTTTTTTTTATTAAACTGGCTATGTAAAATTTAATGTGCTTTAATATGATGTAGGTTTGTTTGTTTATTTATTTATTTAACTTCACTTTGTGTTGCTGTGGCTAATCGGACGATGCTACAGTGGGAGTCTTAAATTTTGACTATCCAGGTTCAATTAAGATAGGGATCTTTAACGAGTACAGGCTCGGGACCACCATTTCACGCCCTCTCCTAAGGAAGGTTATAACAAAGGATTTTTTACTCCCATTAAAAAATCCTAGGACCTCCTCCAGGTTTGAATCCGCGACCTTGCGTATCGAAGACTGTTATGCTAGCCAGTAAGCCACAGGTAACCATCCCTATTTTTATTTGGTTTAATAATCGTTAGAGGAGAATTAGATCCCCATATGCACCTCCCTGCTAAGTATCTTAAGCCAGTGGTTACCTACTAGTGGTCCACAGATGATGTCTAGCGGGTCCGCGATGTGTCATTGGGATTGGGGTATAATTTTAAATTACTAAACCACTAATTGTTAGGTTATAGGTTTACGATGTACAGGTAATTTGGTGGGATTTATTTTAATTCTCCTATTTGGACATCAACCTTCAATGGATAATAGAGGGTTCTGTAGGATTTGCGATGCAGCAACAGGATTTTTATTCATAGATCGGCGTAGTTAGTAAGGACGGTGCTTGGTTGAATGGGAATATGAGCTGTATTACATCGTGTGGAGGATCGGACTCAGGATACTCCCTTGAGGTACACCGGCTGACTGGGTGAATATTGGGGAGTAGGAGGGATTATAGTCATCTTGGTAGGTTCTATCAGTTAGGTAGGAATGGATTAATAGGAAATACGTCAGGGAGAGGAATTGGCGAAATTTGCAAAGCAGTCCTCGATACCAAACTCTGTCAAAACGTGTTCTAAAAAAATATAAATATTTTTAAAACATTTTATTGATATTTACAACTGTGCTTATAATAAATATAAAAGGAGCTCGTGGCTGAGTGGCTAGCGTGCTAGTCTCTCGTGCTATAGGTTGTGAGTTCGAATCCCACTCCCGGCGGGGCTTTTATAAGAATGTAATTAAATGGGGATTCACTCACAGCCTCTCCCCCGAGTATGTGAGACCCGTCAGCCAAATGGTTGCCACTCACAAAGTTAGGCGTAGGGAGTGATAACCCTACCCTACAAAATACATCGAGAAACGTGAGCGTAATCTCGCAGGAGATTTCACTACGAGGTCCAGAGCCTACACGGCATATCGCGCCACTTAAAGAAAAAGAAAGAACTTATCATAAATACAATAAGCAAATGGGCTAATTTACAGTTATGGGCGTGATAAAGTCTTGTGAAGAAACTACCCAGCTGTACTACTCCAATGTCAATTAAAATTTAGTAGGTCTCGAGGCCATCGTCTTTTCAATCGGTTCGAGGGTTGTCAGGAATAGATGAGTATGATAAGTTGCGTACAAGAGGATTCTTGTGGGTCGGGAGTTGGGAATTAAAAGAGGCATATATGTTTTGGGGTAGTTCTACGTCAAATGGGATATTTAGGTCATTATGGATAATTTTATTCGGCACGAAATAAAGAGCATTTAGGATTTTACGAAGGATTTTGGATTGTAAGGATTAAATACGAGAGGAATTAAATGGTTTAGTAGAGCCCCTCAGCTCGATATATCGAGATGGGTCTGATGATGGTAATATAAATGAGCATTTTGTAATAAATTAAAAGTTTTTAACGTTTGTCTAGTAAGTGTTGTAGTAATCGGTATCTACGGTATTATTCTAAAAAATTAAAATTTAAAGTTTTTTCAACTCTAACTTCATTAAGAACCTCGTGTGCTATACGCAGTGTAATCTATATATCTATCAGTATGTCTAAAACCTGGACTTTCGACACTAATAAAAAAATATAACAAAGAAGCTACTCTTTTGTTTTATTATTCTGCGTTGCTTCTAAGAGTAAGTTTCCACCCTCACCAGATTACCATACGCCCCGATAACTTTTCCTTTCCCGTCGCTGGATCGAACCTGGACCCGGAGGAGGTGTTGAGTGGTGTCATCTGTCTTGTTAAGGCAGCAGCTGGCGTCTAATAAGGGGGCACTGTTTGTGCCTATGCCCAACGTCAGCCAGTTTTTGCTTCTCGTATGGGGGGTTTAGCTTTTAGAACTGATCCATTAGTTTAGGAAAACAATTATACCAAATAATTTTTGAGGTTGTCCCTATACGAAAATGTTGGTTTCATTCTAATTGAATTAGTCTGACAGGTCTGTCTGCCCGCGCACCATTTTTTAAATACTTGTTTTATTTAAATTGACTATTGACTAAAGCGTTAATTTAAATACAACTACGAGGAATAGTATAGTTTAAATATAAAAAATAGAAGAAATATTTTGGGTTAGTTGTGTGATAATATTAATATTCTAAAATAACTATTTCCGTTGAAACTTAATATATTTTTTTTCAAATTACCTTTATTTAAAACTAGCTGTTGGCCGCACTTCGTCAGCGTCAATTTCTGTTATTATGATCGCGATTAATACATAATAAGCGAAAGTATTGCGATCGTGAAAATTTTCCAATTCCAGTTTTTAACAGAAATACACGTTTTAGGGTCCTCTGAGTCCAAATAACTAAGTCCCGGAAAAAGGTCTGTTTGACTGAGTGTGTGTTTTAAGTCTAGCTAGAAAACTGAAAAGTCCTGTGAAACTGAAATTTCATATTTAAGACAACTATACACCCAAAATGTTGGGTTGTGTCACATGAAATGTCCGTTTTCAAGGTAAAGGATTTTATTTTATTATTAAAAATACGATATGAAAACAATATAATTTTACTCGAAGTATTTACTTCTTTTTCTACACATTTTTCCCAACGTGACACCAATTTTTTTTATCCCCAAACTGAGCTTTGAAGTGAAACAAAATCTGAAAACGCACTTTTCACTTGATCATCATTTTCAAAAAGTTTTCCATTGACGAAGTTGTCTAAATTCCTGAACAGGTGGTAATCTGTTGGAGACAAGTCGGGAGAATATGGTGGATGCGGAAGAACTTCGTAGACCACCCAGTTCTTTCAATTTTTGCACGGTATGTTTTGAAACATGCCGCTCAGTGAGATCATGAGGTACCCATGTATCGAGCTTTTTTACTTTTCCAATACACTTTAAATGTCTGGAAACGGTAGATGCACTTGCATTTAGTTGTGCTGAGAGTCATTTAACTGTTTGGTAGGGTTTCCTTCTACTGTATGTTTGAGGACATCGTTGTCAATTACGGACGAAGGTCTTCCTCGAGGCAAGTTTTCCAAGTCGGTATCCCCAGCTGAAAACTTAGCAAACCAACGGCGAATGGTCCGTTCATTAACACTCCCTTCCCCAAACGCTGCAAATATTTCTAGCGGCCTCAGCTGCTGAATGGCCGAGTTTCAACTCGTACAAAAATATTACTAAAAAATCGCGTGTTTCCATGTTCATATTTGGAGGTATACTAAAAAGTGGGTAATTGATTGGGAAGCAAATCTTTATAATACAAAGGTAGAGGATTAGTAACTGTTCTTTACTTTACATTAAGAAAACAACAGAGACCTGCAAAATCCTTTATGTATTTCAAAAACTATAAAAACTGACATTTCATGTGAAACAACCCAATATATTTCAAAATTCTTTAATCGATTTTAAATACGGGAGGTAAGTGAAAGTCGTGTGTTGCCTTAACCAGATTATTTTCATTTGATAGATAATTATATTTTAAATAAAAAACTCGTCCGTTATTTACCATTATTTATTCCTCAAAGATAATATAACGATAAAATGAGAATAATGAGAAAACATTTCTCTAAACCCGAATATGAAATCCTATCTAGCTATCGAATATTGGAGATAAATTCCATTTAATCTCGATGGCTGATTTGATCTAGCCGTTCATGAGTGAAATGGAACTTCGATGTAATTAAACGCCTGGGCCACCAGTGGTGTGTGAAATCATTAACCAATCCCCAAATTATATTGCCTTGCTCCCTCGTGTCTATCGCTTATCCGATCATCCTCACAACGTACATATAATTATATCGCTATGCATGCAATTAAATATCGTGTAAGTTGATCCTATGTCTTATGTAAGACCTCGAGTGATATCAACTATTGAAATTTTGTCAACGTTATGATCGTAGTTATTGTCGTGGCAGTAAAGTCATTATCAGATTTGACATTATACTTGTAACCGTCATAACAGTTCCTATCAGGTTAACTGCCCATGATAAAAAAAAATCTGCTGCGCGCAACACACGACTTTCAATTACCTCCGTTGTTTATATAAATTTAAGAATTTTTACTACATTTAGAGATCAAAATAAACTGTTAAGGAAATAATTAATTTGAATTCCAATAGAAACATGTGTTTTATTAAATAATCTATTATATTATTATCTACGACAATCAGTTAGTTTTATCGGCTTTTCATTATTCTCCGTTAACTTTTACGGTTATTTGTTTACGATAATATTTTTTCTAAAATATTTAGCTTTCCAAGGGTATATTATACATCTATATTACTCTTTTTATGTCCAAAAACACAAAAATTGTATACAAAATATTTTTGCTCTATAATATAATATTTCTCCTTTAGTTATTTATCTAATTCGTTCAACTTATATATTTACCTGTTTTTTTTATTAATTATAACCAGATAATGTAGTTATTTTTATAGAATATACGAAATCAAAAGTTCAAAATGAGGGAAGAAAATTGAAACTATCGGCCCTGTCAGACTATTTCAATCATAATGAAACCTACATAATATTAAAGCCCATTAAATTTTGCATTGGCATAGTGCGTTTAATCAAAATCGTTAATGCTGTTGTTTAAGAAAATCGTAAAAAGGTGCTAAATTCATGGTGTGAAGTGGCTCTTTTGGTTAACTGATTATGATGAAAAATTTACTGTAAGATCCCGGGCGTAGAGTTGTCTTAAATATGAAATTTCAGTTTCATAAGGCTTTTAATTTTTGCGCTAGACTTTCCACCACGGGCACTCACCGACCTTTTTGTGGGACTTGGTCATTTGGACTCAGTAGACCCTTAAAGGAGCATTTTCGGTGAAAACTCGAATTCGATTGATTTCGAATTGATTTCCCCAAATCCAAATGACCAAGTCCCGCCAATAGGTCTGTATAAGCTGCCTGTCTAGCTCTAAAACTGTAAGTTGTATAAAATTGAAATTTCATATTTTAGAAACTCATATGTCTTAGATGTTAAAGCTACTTTTTCATCAAAATTAGCCAACCAAGGGGGCCACTTTTTCTCATAAACAATTTTGATTAAACTGCCTATATCGTTGTAAAATTTAATGAGATTTAATATCATTTAGTTTTATTCCGATTGTATTGTCTTAAATGTCGGATTATTTTCCTTTAAAGTACCTTTAATGGGTCGACTAGTAACATTATAAATTGGGTTGCTGTTATGAGCTTCTAATTTGTGACGGAAACCCTTTCAACACAGAAATCAGTTGAATATTTTATCCAAACAGGAGTTAGATTTTTAGAAAAAAAAATTAAAATTAGAATCCATTAAGGAGGAGGTACGAACCCGCCTAAATAAATTATAGAATGATCAGAAGCGGTTAGTTCTTTGAGGGTTCGGTCTTCTCTAATTGCTAGTTTTCGAAATTAGATAATTATTGAGCGCTCCAGTTTCTGGATCCGGTATTTTTTCTATTTTCGAAACAATTATTATCGAAAGCTACTGCCGTAGTCTGTTGTTGGTTTAATGGCCCCCTCATTCGGCAAATAGCTCAATTACAAAAAAAAAAAAAAATTTAGATGTTTGTAGATGCGTCATTGAAGAAATCTCTCGTAAATCAGTAATCTTATTATATTGTGTTGCAATGTTTCCGCTTAAATTTTAAACCTTTAAGAACTAAAAAATCTGGTGCGGGCAACACACGGCTTTCCCTTACCTCCGTTTTTAGAATTTTCAAAATACAGTTAGAGTTAAAAATGAGTGAAACCTTGAAGAATTAATTAAAGGGAATTTCTGTAGAAGCATGTGTTTTATTAAAAAACCTATTATATCATTATCTAAAATGACCAGTTAGTTTTATTGTCTTTTCATCACTCTCTATTAACTTTTAAAATCTTGTGTATGAGATAATATTTTTACTAAAATCTCAAGCTTGAACACTATATCATACATGTATATTACTGTTCTTATGTTCCAAAACAAAAAATTACCTTAAAAATAATTTTTTTCAGTTATTTCCTTTAGTTGGGTATCGCATTCATTCAATTTATATATTTACCTGTTTTTCATCAGTGGTAACAAGACAATAAAGTTATTTTTATAGAATCAACAAAATTAAAGGTACTTTAGAATAAGAAAATTTAAAATATCGTCATTTAAGCCCTGTCAGACTATTTGAATCAGAATAAAACCTACATGATATTAAAGCCCAATTAATTTATATCGATATAGCGAGTTTAAACAAAATCGTCGGAATCGTTTTTGAGAAAATCGTAAAAAGGTGCAAAATGCATAGTATAAAGTGGCTCTTTTGGTAAGCTGGATTTGATGAAAATGATTTTGTTACATCTCGGGCGTATAGTTGTCTTAAATGTGAAATTTCAGTTTCATAGGACTTTTCGTTTCCGCCCGGGAGTTACTACACGGTTTTGCGGGACTTGCTTATTTGGACTCTGGGGACCCTAAAACGTGTATTTCATTGAAAACTGGAATTCGAAAATTTTCACGATCGCAATACTTTCCCTTACTATATATAGTAAGTGAAAGTAAAAATAGAAGATAAGAACGAACAAAATGATTATAATAAAATTAAGCATGAAACAATATATTTGTAAAATAACATTTTAAAAATATAACAACGAAATTAAGAAGTGATATAATAGTCCTTTATTTTAATGTTGGTATCTTGATGATCGAGATTAAGCTATTTTAATATTCTTAGTAGTAATAAAGAAGGCTACACAACGCGGAATTGCATAGCTTGTACCCTTCTAGTATACATAAAGTTGTAGTTTAGCATGGTTGAAATTAAACACCAGTTCTTGTCACATAATTGTTATAACAATTATTAATAATATAATATTTATAACATTATATTTGTCACATAAATAACAACGAACAAAGTAATAATAATGGAACAAAACATTTTTATTGAATTATATCATTTTAATTTAATAGTAAAACCAATTATATTAAACAGATTCGAATTTTGGCAAAAGCTTTATCAGGAAAACCAAACTTGAGTAAAATTTAAGTAAAGACATGAAATAAACTAGAATTAGAACGGATCACGGGATCTGCATCAAATGTTCTTCATAAAATAGGCGTATCAGAATCTCCGCAATGTGACAAATGTGGTGGCAGGGAGACCCTAAAACACATAATATTGGAGTGCCCGTCATTGGTTCTAAATTATAAAAATCTGGTGCGCACAAACACAAGACTTCACTCACCTCCGTTTAAAAAATATTTAAAGATACAAATAAATTGTTAATGAATTAATTATTTTGAATTTCAATTTAAACATGTGTTTTATTAAAAAATCTAGTATATTTTTATCTACATCAATCAGTTATTTTTATCGGCTTTTCATCACTCTCCATTAACCTTTAAAATCCCGTATACTATACATCTATATTACTATTCTTGATAGATATATTTCATATCTATTGGGTTGTTTCAAATGAAATGTCAGTTTTTATAGTTTCTGACATACATAAAGGATTTTGCAGGTCTCTGTTGTTTTCTTAAGTAAAGTAAACAGTTACTAATCTACCTTTGTATTATAAAGATTTGCTTCCCAATCAATTACCCACTTTTTAGTATACCTTCCAATCTTAACATGGAAAAATGCGATTTTTAGTAATATTTTTGTACGAGTTGAAACTCAGCCATTCAGCAGCTGAGGCCGCTAGAAATATTTGCAAGGCGTTTGGGGAAGAGAGTGTTAATGAACGGACCATTCGCCGTTGGTTTGCTAAGTTTTCAGCTGGGGATGCCGACTTGGAAAACTTGCCCCGAGGAAGACCTCAGTCCGTAATAGACAACGATGTCCTCAAACATACAGTAGAAGGAAACCCCATGTTTCAAACCATACCGTGCAAAAATTGAAAGAACTGGGCTACGAAGTTCTTCAACACCCACCATATCTCCCGACTTGTCTCCAGCAGTTACCACCTGTTCAGGAATTTAGACAACTTCGTCAATGGAAAACTTTTTGAAAATTATGATCTAATGAAAAGAGCGTTTTTAGATTTTGTTTCACTTCAAGCTCAGAGTTTTTCAGTTCGGGAATAAAAAAGTTGTGTCACGTTGGAAAAAATGTGTAGAAAAAGAAGGTAAATACTTCGAATAAAATAATCTTGTTTTCATATCGTATTTTTAATAAAAATTCTTTACCTTGAAAACGGACATTTCATGTGACACAACCCAATTGCTAAGTTAAAGTAAAAATACATGAAGGTTACTATAAAATAACAAACAGCTAATATAAGTTATAGAATTTTGTATATAACTTTACAAGTAGTATATACTGCTCAAGTATGAATATTATGTGTGTGAAATAACATTTTCATAATGAGATTGAGAAGTGATATCAAAACTACTTATTTTTGTGTGTATATTTATATATTTGTTGACCAAAATTAAGCTATATTACTTTCTTATGTTCGGAAAAGAAATTTACCTAGCATATATGTATATAAGACTATGTATATATATGACATGGATTTAGAAAGCACTGCTTATGATATCAGCTGCTGACAGAGCAAACTACCTGCCAGGTGCCTCGCATCCATCACCTTTTCATCACCATTCTCCAGCAGCTGTTCTAGCAAATAATCGATTAGGGTGGACATCCGCTTCGGAACTAGTTTTGTAATGACCGTCGATTAACGTGAAAAAAGTCTGATCTCTCCAAAAGATAAACAGTTTTTTGGAAGAAAAATTATCATAGATTATAGCGGCATGTCATTATTTATTAAGGAAGATAATTTAATAATAGATCTTTATATTAAATAATAAGCTGGACATAGTGGAGTAACGGTAATACATAATTAGCCATCTGCGGGTCACCTTTTTCCTGATACTTAACTAAATATTAGGGTTGCTCGAAATATTTCATGAAACCTGTCTAATGGGGGTTTCTTCAATAAGAATCAATGGAAATTCACTCAAATCAGTACGATGAGTAAAATATATAAAAAAGATACGTAAATATTTTAATATTATGTTACATCATTTAGGGAATTGTTTCCAGAAGGTTTATAAGTAAAATACATTGCTATTTAGTTTTTCTTTAAACGAGAAAAATAAATTTTCTGTAACCATGACTTGAGGCAAACTCTGCAATAATATGGAAAACAAAAATAAAATTCTGTTTCATATCAAACTCAAATACAGAGGTCACCTGTGGTGTAGTGGCTAGCATAACATCCTTTTATCTATGCCAAAAATCGCAGGTACAAACAGATCAAATGGTCCGAAGATTTTTTAATAGGAGTAAACAATTCTTGGTTATTCTGTCGTTGGAAGGGGACGTAAAAAAAGTGTTCCCGTGCTTGTGCGATGTCAGGTATTCGTTAAAGATCCCTATCCGAATTAAATCTGGATAGGAACAATTTAGAACTCCCACTGTAGCATCGTCCTAATAGGCACAATAGAATAAAGTGACTCTAAATGAATAAAAAAAACCTAACAGTAGGATCACTAATTTACAATTAACGTCGTAAATATTTTAAAATTTTATATTTGTAATAGTTTTTCCTACTCCCATAGTTAATATCAATTTAATTTTACCACTAATTATAGATTAGATAATTAGATTATAACTACCAAATGAACCAAACATTTGATGATTGTAAGGATGTCTCATCCGAAATCATTTATAAATTTTTTGTCAATATGTAAAAATGTAAATAAAGTTTATTTTCTTCTTCTATTTATATTTGTAAACATTTCTTGAAAGTGATATATTGTATGATCTGCCAAACAATAAATGAAATAAAATACAATAAACAAATGAACATTCTAAATGACCAAGTCCCGCTATAAGGTTAAATTTCATATTTGACACAACTATACGCCCGAGATGTAACTGCAACTTTTTTCTAATTTAAACTATGCATTTTGCACCCTTTTACGATTTTATTAATAACGTTGATTCGACTTGCTATATCAATGAAACATTTAATGTGCTTCAATATCATTTGGGTTTCTTTTAGGATTGAAATAGTCAAACAGTAGCATAAAGTGACGTAAGATTAATAAACGAACAACTCATATACATATTTCAAGAGTTTTATTGAAACAGAATAGGATAGAATGAGTTTCTTTGTCTTTGGGGGTTCCCCATACAAATAGAGCCTGTCAGGCTATATATTACAAACAGCAATTAATAACAATTGTAAGAAAAAAACATAAACGGAAGCAAAGAACAATATGATAATAAAATAATTATTAAACAACAGTATTAATAAATAGAAAGTATTAACACAAGTAGAAATACAGAAATAACAAATTATTTTATACAGAGTTTAAAATATTTAGTTTTAATAGTTTTAAATAAAAGTTTTAATATAAAGTATATATATATATTATATAGTCTTTGAATATAAAGTTTTAATATAATATATATATACATAAATACATTTTTTATTGAAATATGGATGTTTTGTTAGGATTCCCGTCCTGTGGGGATATTATTAATAAAACTCTTTGGAGGGTTACACTGGTTTTTTTAGTACTAGTGGACTGTATGTGATGGAAATATTTAAGGAAAATTATTGCATTGATTATTGTTATAATAATGAATTTTATTGAACAATGCTTACAATATATATTACATACTGTTAGCTGGAGAGTTTATCACTTATTATTTTCTTTCTTCTTTCTTCCCTCTCCCTTCCCACACCCCCTCTGCCATGGTAGCGACTCCTATCTACTCCTGCGTGCTTGGCTAATAAAATTCACAATAAAAAAAGACTATTTATTATATAAGTTGGGCCTGGATTTATTACACCTGTCCTCTACCTGTACAGGGGGTACCTGTCAAAACTAGGTTGCTTTAGTTCTATTGTTCTACCAGAGATGGCAGCACTTGAGTAATTGTGACCAATTTACTTCACCAAACAATCGACAAAAGCAAAGGCTGTTAACTTTATTCCATGCATGTTTTAGGGTTTAAGTTTGGATATGGAGTGTCAGATCTTAAATTAACACCTGTAATAGCTTAAGAATCTGTTGACGACTAAGAGATAAAACTTGCAGACACGAAACTCAAATAATCAATAAACCTCAAGGATAGCCAGGACTGAGACGGAACGACCGGAGTGGCTTATCGAGATAGGAAATGAGGGGAGGGGTCTATATTGGCTGGGGTCGGTTCGAGGCACGTCTGTGAAGGATAAATATTAATCCACCATCTCTATAAAAATAAAGGATGTGATAGCTCTGGTTGCAGTCAATAAATGATAATGAAACGCTGCAAATTAATACACAATGGTTTATTATTAACTAATCACTATATTAGGGTAAACGTACAGAGTTGGTCTGAGCAATTTGGTTGTCCCCATAAAGTGTGAACGTAACCAAAGTCTATGTTATATAAATTTTATAACTTTATTTATTTATCCACACCTGTCTATACATACATATAACAATCAGTGGATTATCTGTCAGAATATTACAATAAAAAGGGGGCATGTCAGGCATGAGGAAGATGACAATACCCAGTGGTATCTCTTCCGTGGATGTTTTAATTCAAAATATTACAGAAGATCTCTCATCCATGACCTTTTCAGTCTTCTCCTGATGTTGTTAGGCATATTGGTTGTTGCCATTTGTTCTATGAGAGGGTTGTAATGTCCTAGTATTTTGTTGTGAAATTGAAAGTAGTGAGTTCGTATGTATTCGCTGACGGTAGGCATGTGTAAGTCCGAAGATTTGAGAGGCGTATGACCATATTGGTTTCTGTCTTAATTTTAGTTTGGATTGTCGCCTGAGTAGTGTATGCAGTAGTCTAGTTCTTTGGTTTAGTGTCTTTCGTTTTTTCTTAATGTGCGGGCCCCAAGTCATTCTCCTGTCAAAAGTTAGTCCTAGGTAGTTGACACTGTCTGTGGTATTGGTACATTATCTATGTACACTGGTTTGCAGGTTTCACGTATATTATATTTGTAAATCAAATTTGGTCTTTTCGCTACCCAAGTGATATTGGTTAAGCAAATGCTGAAGTGAGTTCTAATGAATAAATCATTTGTTGTACACTAAAGTACTTGCGGTTTTCATCTTGTGCATAAGTTACTATTAAAAAGAACTGAGAGATTTTTTTCATTAACCGCAGAGATTTCATTTTTTTTTTTTTTTTTTTTTTTTCATCGAAAGAAAGAAGAAGAAAAAAGTTAGAAGTTCAGTGATCAAACCCCTCAAGGAACAGAAGTCAATATAGAGGGATAGAGCTTTGACCGCCCACTACTTTTTTTTTTTTTTTACGAAGTCCTTTCGGTGAAAGAAGTTACTTTTTTTGTTGGGTCAATTCGTCGAAAGGGTTCTAGATAAAGTTCCAATTCCGAGGAAACTAGTTTTTAGGATCCGGGTCGCAACTAACGAAACTTGTGAAATAAAGTGCCTGTTAGTGATTATATCAAGTCCAAATATCTCTATTTCATCAGATAGCAGAACACCAATTGTTCTGTTATACATTTGTATTCATATTTAACTGTATTATTAATATTTATAATTATTAGTTCTAATCCACTAGTTTCAGTCCTTGCTTCCCCTTACATTCCTGATAATCCTCCGAGGAAGAAAAGAAGATGGCCTCGAGACCTTCTGGTTTAGGATAGTTACTGGAGTGCTACTATTGCGTACTTCTTTTGCAAGTCTGTTTCATGTCATTTTTCTTTTATCGTATTTTTTTTGTTGTATTATAAAGTGCAGTTGTAAATTTCAATAAATAATGTTTAAAAAAAAATAAATTATGAGTAGCTTTATTTCACTTCGTAAAATATATTTATAAATTAACTAGATGATTTATTGTTCCACGGAGGTATACGAGGAGGTGCGGTGTATCTCTGTGTGTCCGCACCAGATTTTTCTATTTCTGTTATTTTATGAATTTTTTTTTTTTAATAATTATTATTTTTCCTGTTTTTTCATGTGTATTGATTCGTCTTATAACGGCTCAAAATTCCCACATGACTGACAATACCTTTCTGTACATTGGCCACCACAGAACGTAGTCGTCCAAGCCCCACCATGAACATCCTATAAGAAGAAACAGGACCAAAAGAAATCATTCGAGATCCCATTTTCCACGCGCGGAGGGAGAACTGATACGCGATACTATGTTGGTTTTTCTTTAACGGCTTCGCGTCACGTATCCTGTTTCCAGGACACTCAGGAATAAAAAAGATAAATAAAAAAAGGAATAAACCCCTAAAAAAATATATTCATATTTGAAGAAAGAGGATCCTTGGTCTCGAATATCAACACTCTGATAGACTTGCGGTCAACTCGTTACGGAGAGACTCCACGCATGACCAGGCTCATCCTAGCGTACCCTACCTTCTTTGTTGTTCGGGGGCGGAAAATCCGTCGAGCTAGGAGTCGGGGAGGAAATTGTTAGCAAAACCGCAGTCCGTCCGGAACACGAGTCGTTAAGGAGCTTTGAGTTGTCCTGTCTTGAGAAGATGGAGTCATTAAGGAAGAAAAGAAACCTGATGTAGGATCGCATTTTAATGGCTTTTTTAAAGCCGTGGCGGGACTGCCTCCCGCTATCCTTCCTTCTACAGAAATGACCACAGAGAAAAAATGAAACGACGAAATAATTGGGACGTTGATATCCAAAAAGTGTACTTACATACACATTCAGTTACAGGAAGTGTAAGAATCTCTCAATAATTTAAAATATTAATTCTGTTCCCAGACTTATGATTCAGAAAAAAATGTGAGGCAGTCATAGAGACTACCGATAAAGTGAAAACTTAAAAACGCTGTAAATTATTATACAATGGTTTATTTAATAGTAATTTTGGTATTTATTTATCAATTCTAATAAATATCATGAAACTTAAGCCCTCAAATTTAGAGACAAACAATACAAATACAAATTATTATTAGCAATATTTGGCAGTAGTATCTAATCATCTGCTTAGAGCTCGTTGATTTTCGTTTATCTCTTCCGACAGCTCTATTTTTTTGGTAGCTCGTTGGCCGTGAGAAGCCACAGAAGCTGACCTCGAACCACAGCTATTCGAAAGTGTGTGTATTCTTTTTCCACACATATTTCTCTAATGGTTATTGTGTAATCTTCACTAATAGCTATTCCAGCGATGTCTATAGTTCTGTTATATTCCACCTTGTCCTCGAGATTCGAGGGTTATTTTACACCTTTTCCGATCTATTGTGTTAATGTTGCCATTCAGATTACATGCTCGACTTAAGGCAGCGCTACACGGTGAGAAAACAGATAGGTGTAGGTGAGGTGAAATATCGAGCAATATATTACTGTTCTTATCTTCAAAAACAAAAAAAATGCATTTGATAATTCAACAACAACAATTTTTATTGAGTAAAATTACAATCTGTCCCAATTTGGACATTAATAGTAGTGCTGAAAGATATCATACATACTACATTCATACAATATTTACACAGCATAAAATTACAAAAAAATATATACACAATAATGAATCAATACAATAAAGTCAAGAATTCTCTTATACTTATATACACATACACACACTCATACATACATCACATTGAGTGGAGAATCTAGCCAATGCTAGAACTCCAATATATTTATAAAAAGGTCGCGGGGCCAATGCCGTTTCAACCTTCTAGGTGGGTTCTATGGATGAGTGGAGCTGGATAGGGATTGAGCTAGAGGATTAGGATGATGAATGAGATTCTGGTGGAATTAGGAAAATTTGGATGGGATTAGGTCTGAAATAAATGGAACATTAAGGTCGTGGTGCAAGGTATAGTTGGAAACATAATAAGGAGCATATACTATTGTACGGAGGACTTTGGATTGAAAGGATTGAATGTGTTTGATGTTAGTACGTTTAGCTGTCCCCCACAGTTCAAGTCCGTAGGTCCAGATGGGCTTCAGTATTGTCCTGTAGATTAATAATTTGTTGTGAACTGTAAGTTCAGATTTTCTGTTGAGTAGTCGGTATAACTCTCCGAATCGTCGGTTGAGTTCTTGTCTTTTAAGTCTTGTATGTGGGTTCCAAGTCAATCTTTTGTCTAACAGTAAGCCAAGATACCGGACTGTATCTGAAGGAGGAATTGGAATGGAATTGAAGTAAACTGGCGGACAGGAGTTTCGTCGAAGAGTGAAAGTAACGTGTTTGCATTTGGCTTCGTTCACCTTTATGCGCCAAGCATTACCAGTCTTCGATAAGAGAAAGGTGTCTTTGCAGGTTTAAGGATGCTGTTTCAGGATTGGAACTGGACGATACGATGGCGGTGTCGTCTGCAAAAGTTGCCAGAAAGGTATCAGGATGTGTAGGAATATCAGCAGTGTAAAGGATGTAGAGGACGGGTCCCAAGACGCTACCTTGAGGAACACCGGCCTCAACGGGATAAAGGTTAGAAAATTCTACACCACAGCGAACGCGGAAGGAACGGTTTGAGAGATAGGATCGGAGGATGAGGTATAGAGACTGGGGTAAATGAGTTTTCAGCTTGAAGAGTAATCCAGTGTGCCATACCCGGTCAAAAGCTTGCGCAATGTCCAGAAACGCACCAGAACATTACTCTTTGCATTCAAGAGCTGAGGAAATATGGTCTACAACTGTTGAACTGTGGAATGCTGAGGACGGAATCCAAACTGATGGGAAGGAAGATTTTGAGATTCTAATACGGGTAGGATACGTTTAAGAAGAAGCCTTTCGAAGATTTTTGAGAGGAATGGGAGTAGACTAATAGGCCTGTTGGATGAAGTGTTGTTGGAAGGTTTGCCTGGTTTTAGAAAAAGAATGATAGTGGAATGTTTCCATAACAGAGGTAAATAGGTGGTGCGTAGGATGCAGTTGTAAATATAAGTAAGGAATATAATAGCTTTCTGCGGAAGTTGTCGGAGGATCTGGGGAGTAAGGAGATCGTGTCCAGGAGATTTACGGAGGGTCAGTTTTTGGGGAAGATATTTGACCTCAGAGGGATTAATAGCTTTAGGATGTAGGGAAAGTGGAATTGGTGACATAAGAAAGTATTACACTGTTGCGGTGTGATTGGCGTGGGATTCCGGGTGAAGAGTGAAAACTTTGAAGAGGTGTATGGCGAATTCCTCGACTTTATCTTCATCAGACGCAGCCCAGGAGTCATCATCACGTCGGAGAGGATGGAGAGGAAACTTGATGGTATTTTGAATCTTTTTCGTGACATTCCACAGGGAATTATCACGAGCTGATAGAGAGGAGAGGTAGGAATTAAAGGACTGGGAACGGAAGGTCGCCAACTCCCTCTTCAATTGTCTACAATAGAAGTTATAGGAGCGGCGATCTGTTGGGTGTCGAGTGCGCTGCCATAATGATCTTGCTCGGCGTTTGGTATGGATGAGGTCTATAATATGTTGTAGAAAATGATTTTGGTGAGGATTTATATTGGAGTGTTTAGGAGAGGAGGCAGTCCAGACAGCTTGTTGGATGGCGGTGGTAAAGGAATAGACGGAATTATCTAGGTCATCTGGGGTTTTGAGGGTTACTCTGAGGTCAATATTATAGGTCAGGATTTGGCGGAAAAGGTTCCAGTTGACAGGGGATGAATGATGGTGGAATGGGTTTTGGAATTGGAGTGAGAGATACTTTTGGGATCAGTGGACTATGGTCTGAGGATAGTTCATCAAGGCGAGTTACAGACAAGTTGAGGGAGCCTAATCCGCTGTGGATAAAGAAGTCGAGGATGTCAGGATTGCGGTTAGGATCGGTTGGCCAGTAGGTAGGGGAGTCAGGAGGCAGGATATTAAAATTTCGGGAGTTGAGTGCAGACAGCAAATTTCGTCCCCGAGAATTCGTGGTTCTGGAACCCCACTGCTGATGCTTGGCGTTTAAGTCTGCACCCAGAATTAAACGATTGCCTAAGGAATCCAGGAAGGATACAAATTCGGAATTGGAAATGGAATGTTTAGGAGGGCAATATGCAGATGTGAGGGTTACCGGAAAGGAAAAAGTCTTGATTACTATGGCTGTGGCTTGTAGGAAATCATAGGTGGGAAGTGGGAGTAAATGATGAGAGAGAGATTGGTGGACAACGATAGCAGAACCGGCATGGGCTTTGCCGTCTGGGTGGTCAGTACGGTATGTCATGTATTGCGGTATTTTGAAGTACTGTTTAGTCGTTAGTCTTGTTTCAGGTATAAGTGCAACATCGATTGTTTTGTCTTGCAACAACGCTGTCAGTTCGTCAGTATGATTTCTAACACCATTCGCATTCCAAAGGAGAATGGATAAGGAGTTAGGTGAATTCATTTAAGGATTTTTCAAGGCAGGGATTAGATTTGATACTAGATTTGTAAGGAGTGATATAAGCGGCATAACAAGAGATTTGATTTCGGAGATGAACGATGTCATGAGACTGGTAAGATCTGTGACGTTTGATGGTGGAGGGATATGAGAAATTTGATGTTGAGGAGTTTTTTGAAGATTAGGTAAACTTTGAGGGATAGATTGTTGTACAATAGATTGAGAATGTTGAGGAAAAAGTTGTTCCGGAAGTGCCTCGACTTCATGACTCTGGTTTCCACCTCCAAGCAAGTGGGCAAATGATACATTAGAATTTACAAGTTTAAATGGTTCTCTTCTGCTTCTGATTGGTATAGCTGTTTCATTCGGATCCTGAGGTTTTTGGTATCTGGTTCTGAGTTTCTTGTAGATTTCGCATCCCTTGTAGTTAGCCGGGTGGTTCTTGAGGCACAGGGCACATACAGCGGGTGTTGATCTAGATCTTGTACATTCTTCTGATTTATGCTGTTCACCGCATTTCACACAGCGTGGTATGTGATGGCAATAACTTTTGGTATGACCATATGCCTGACAGTTATGACACTGAACTATTTCATTCTTTGTGTAAGGTTTTTCAACTTTTACACGGGTATAGTACAGTCTACTGAGGTCATCGATTTTTTCGACTCCTGCTGATGGTTCCAAGAATAGAGGCAGTGGACTTTTATCTTTTAGAACGTTGGTGACTTGCCTCACTTGGAATCCTAATTCTGTCAGTTCTTCTTTGATAGCTTCAACGGGTGTTGAGGAATGTAGGTTTCTGATTACGACCCTTAATGCTCTCTCCTGGCGCAGCTGATATGTATGAAAGTCAGCTTTGGTCTCAGTCAGATATTTTACAATCTTTCTGTAGGTTTCAGCAGTAGTCGGAGATATTTTAGTATCATTGGTTCTACTTATACAATAATAACTATTAGGATCAGTTACTTTGTTTAAATGCGCACACATCGGTTTAAAATTTTTAATATTTTTAACAAATATTGGTGGAGGTAGTGGTTCTCTGGGTATAGGAGAAGATTCCATGGTTTCTTTTTCATTTTGGAGGATCTCAAATGGATTCGGTGTAAAAAACGGGGATTCATTAGTTATTCCTTGTGATGATGTGCTGGGCTGTGGTTCAGATCCTAATGAGGTAGCTGACGCGGTCGCTGGTGGAATCATTTTTTTATTTTGTTCACGGCGGGGTCTCTGTTTTGTGGGAGACGAGTTAGAACCTGCAGATCTAGATCTTTTACTTGCAGACTTTGAGGACATGACTTGATGAAAATATCTCATTGATTAAGAAAATAATAATAATAAATAAATATTGAAATAAGAATTAAAGATAAAAACAAAAGATAAGTTAAAGAAAAGCAAGCCCGAGCTTGCCGAGCTAGCGGCAATCAGCTGATCAGTGACCCTCCTTTCACTTTTTCGTGATTGTACAAAGTAAATTATAATTTTGCTTACCGAAATTTCTCCAATATTCACTGCCGTAGTATTCCTGAGGTCTAGTGATGTTCTCCAGACTGAATTCAATCGAATTCCTACTGAAAAAAGCAAAAATCTGAGAGACGATGTAACGTATGACTGTTGCACAAAAATGCATTAAAAAAATATTTTAGTTTTCTGCTTTAATTGGGTATCGAAAAAATAATATGGTTATTTCTATAGGATCTACAAAATTAAAGATACTTTAAAGGAGAATATCGACATTTAAGCCGTCAGACTATTTCAAACAGAATGAAACCTACATGATGTCAAAGCCTATTAAATTTTTCATCGAAATAGGGAGTTTAATCAAAATCGTTAAGCCGTTTTTGAGAAAATCGTAAAAAGGTAATAAAATGCATGGTATAAAGTAGCTCTTCTGGTAAGCTGATTTTGATGAATAAGTTTCTGTAAAATCGCGGGCGTATAATTGTCTTAAATATGAAATTTAAGTTTCATAGGACTTTTCGTTTACGCGCTGGAGTTATCACACAGGGACACACACACACCTTTTTGCGGGATTTGATCATTTGTACTCAAGGGACCCTAAAACGTGTATTTTCGTTGAAAACTGGATTGAAAGTTTTCACGATCGCAATTATTTCCCTTACTATATATTCCATATATAGTCAAGTGAAAGTAAAAATTTGGAGTTATATGCTTGGGGGAGGGAGGAGGGGCAGATTTCACAACTTTTCCACCATGCCTTTTCAATAAATATATTTAAAATATAAGAAATTATTAACCTTTAGGAAAACGAATAAAGTGAAACTAAACATAACTCATAAGTCCAGAAAATTGTATTATCCCCTACAAGGGAAAAGGTTGTTGTTAAATATATTTGATAATATACTCGTCCTGTTTCCCGGCGAGGCAGCCATATTAAAGTAAGATGGAAACATGAGAACGTAAGCTCTGACTGATTTACGGGGCGCAATTTAATACGCCGGCTCCAGATAATATTTATCCTCTCTGTCTCCTGAATTATGACCTGGCATCTCACTCCCTAACTTACCATATTCTTATCCTGTCTAGAAATTCAATTTCGTTTTCATCTTGTCCTATTGCCTCTCAAACTCTCCAATCCCACATCAGAGATATGGTGTCAGAATTGGAGAATTAAAATGAATTCCAACAAATGCCATCAAATAACCTATAACCTTCGTCGAAAACCTATGATATCCTGCCCTACAGTGCCCTTTAATGATTTTCGGCTTGTTCAGATTGAACAGATCCTCTATTTAGGACTCCTGCTTCACAAACGCCTAACTTGGTGCCATCATACAAGACTGAAACGACAAGAAACTGCTCGACATTTTCGACTTTTTGAACACTTTCGAGACAAAACGTTCTAATCTTCCACTTAACTACAAAACGTTTCATCTACATGACTATCATAAGGCCGATATTGACTTACGGAGTAGGAGCTATGGGGCTCTAGTAAACCATCAAATTCTTCCCGTATCTAATCCCTGCAATCCAAAATCCTTCGTAAAATCATCAACTCTCCTTACTTTCTAAAGAATAAACTGATCCACAAAAAACTTAATGTTCCATATATTGCTGATTCGGCCCGAACCAGGTACTACTCCATTCCCACTTTAGTCCTCTAGTTTCAAGCCTTTCCTCTCCCTTCAATTTCTGATAATCCCCGAGGCGTCTGAAAAGGAGATGACTACCTGACCGAGGCCTTCTAGTTTAGAATATTTTTAAAGCTTCTCCACATGTATTTTATGCCTTTAATATTTTATGTATTATATACCTATTTTACTCACATTTACTTGGTTTATTCTATAATACAGTTGTAAATTCCAATGATTAGATTAATATATATATATATATATATATATATAATATATATATATATATATATATATATATTATATATATATATATTGTCCTCTTCCTTCCGACATTGAATCAGTTGTACTATGGAGTTGGAGATTCCTGTTATCTTTTGTTCTCTTGAATAAAATATAAAGACCTCCAGATGGGAAAGGATAAAAGATATCTTGCTAAGGACTGAGGATCAAAGATATCTCGTCAAATGGGTATCATCCAGAAGTCGGGTCCTTTTCATATCTTTTGTCGAGGAATCTTAGGCTCCTCGATCACAAAAGTAATTCGATTATCCTATGAAAGATACATCACGTTTATTATACCTCTTAACAAAGTAATTATGTTAGAATTCAGAACGAAATGCTGTAAACAAAAAATCTGGTGCGCGCAACACACGACTTACTCTTGCCTCCGTTGTTAAAATCAATTTAAATAATTTTAAAGAATTTTCAAATACACTTTAAGATAAAAATAAATTGTTAAATAGTTAATTACATTGAATTTCAATAGAAACGTGTGTTTTATTAAATAATCTATTATATTTTTATCTAAGACAATCAATTGGTTTATCGGTGTTTCGTCACTCTCCATTAACTTTTACAATTTTGTGTATAAGATAATATTATTTCTAAAATTGTTAGCTATCCAACGGCATAATATACGTTTATATTACTGTTTTTAATTTCAAAAACTGTATAAAAAAATATTTTTGGTATATGCTTATTTTAGTTGGATATCGTATCCGTTCAAATCGTATATTTACCCGTTTTCATCAGTACTAAATAGATGATGTAGTTATTCTTATAGATTCTACAAAATTAAAGGTACTTTAGAGGAAGAAAATTTAAAATATCGGCATTTAAGCCTTGTCAGGCTATTTCAATCAGAATGAAACCTACATCATATTAAAGTCCATTAAATTTTACATCAATATAGCACTTTAATCACAGTCATTAGAGCCGTTTTTGAGAAAATGTTAAAAAGGTGCTAAACACATGGTATAAAGTGGCTCTTCTGGTTAACTGATTTCGATGAAAAAGTTGCTGTAACATTACGTAAATATGAAATTTCAGTATTTTGCAACTATTTGTTTTCGTGCTAGACTTACTTAGTTTTTTACTGTTGTCATGGCTCCGAGGAAAAATCACGAATTATCAGATTTTCAATAATCAGCTGCAAAAAGCAAATATTATGGTGCGCCCAAAACAACACTTTTACTTACTTCCGTTGTTGAAATCATTTTATGCGAAATTAAATAAAATCAAACTAAAAAAGAAATTCAACGTATTAAATTAGGTTTCAGAAATTATTATCTGCAATAATCACTTGAGTTTATGCCCTCTTTGCCTTTCTGTGTTACCTTTTAAAGCTTTTTCATAAAATAACATTTTTTGTAAAATCAAATTAAATTTAGCTCTTCAGCTGTATATTATACATCTATAGAATCACTTGTAGCTGGGTGGCTAGCGTAACAGCCTCCATGCTAAAGGTCACGGGTTCAAACCCGCAGGTGGTCCTAGGATTTTTTATGGGAGTAAAAAATCCTTAGTTACGCCGTCCTTCGGAGGGACCTTAAAAGGTTTGGTCCCGAGCCTGTGCGATGTCAGGTACTCGTTAAAGATCCTATCCTAATAAAACCTGGATAGGCAAAATTAGGACTCCCACAGTAGCATCGTCCGATTAGCCATAGTAGCATAAAGTGACGTTAAATAATAAATAAATATACATCTATATTTCTATTCCTGTATTCGTAACAAAAATATACCTAAAAATTATGCCTGCTCTTTTTTCGGTTCAAATTCGTCAACTTATGTCTTTAGCCGTTCTATACCATGCAAAAAAGATATGTTTATTTTTCGAATCTACAAAAATTAAAGATAATTTAGAGGATGACAACGTTAAATATCACCATTTAAGCACTGTCAGTTTATATCCATCAAAATAAAACCTAAATGATATTAAATCCCGTTAAGTTTTACATTGATTTATCGATTTAAATAAAATTCGATAGAGCTGTTTGATAAAATAGTGAAAAGGTGTAAAATGCATGGCATAAATTGGAAAAAGTTGTTGTAAAATCATAGTCGTGTAGTTGCATAAAGTCACTTATTATAAATGTATAAACAAACATAATATAACAGTAATAAAATTTGGGGAGCTAGTCTCATTTGCTTGTGGTTGTGAGTTCGAATCCCAGTAAGGATGTAAATAAACGGGGATTCACTCACAGCCTCTCCCACGGGTATGGGAGACCCGTCAGCTAAATGGTGCCCACTCACAAAATTAGGCGTAGGGAGTGATGACCCTACACTACAAAATGCATCAGGAAACGTGAATGTAATCCCAGATTACACCGCGAGGCCCAGAGTCTACACGGCCTGTCGCGCCAGTGAAAAAAATAATATAATAAAACATGGAAAGAGACAGTAATATGGGATAACTTTTAGAATGGAAATAAATCGAGATTATAATGGCAAACCAAACAATAAATAAAGTTTATATTAAGTTAGTTTTATAACCTCCCTATGTTCTTTAGGCACCCATTAGTCTTCGTTTTTGAATAGATTAATAAATTGTTTTAATGTTGGATTTATTAAACATCAACAAGCGTAATGAATTGAAAATTCTCTTATTGAATCGTGAAATTTCATTTAAGGGGTGAGGAGGAGAGTTGTTGAAATGTTTCGATAGAAATTAACGATCGACAGAATTATTAGCCCAGTCTTTGAATCAATTCCACTCCGAGGATTAAAAAAGTGATTACAAATAGCTCGTTGAAAGTGTTCAGTAATGACCCGTTCAACTTTAAAAAGGATCGATATAGTAAAACTGTTTGTATCTGCTTCATTACCTTTCAACTTTCATTCCATGAATCCAACATCCATTTAATCACTTTGCTTAATTTAATTTATTTAATCACCTTTATCCTCGAATAATTTAATGTTTATTCCTTTCAATTGTATGTTCTGTAGCATAGTTAGAGAAAGTATTACGATTGATCAAGTTTTTTTATTTATTAATTATTTATTTACAACTGTATTGATTAATAAATCTAGTAAATTAGCTGTTTGATAAAACACATGAAAAAGGCATGAAGAGAGAAACTGCCCATTGGCAGCACTCCTATTTCAAGTTTTTAAATTATATTTTTAAAAACAAATCTCGTGCGGGCAACACACGAATTTCACTTACCTAGACTGTTAAAATCAATTTAAAAACTATTAAATATACTTCAATTTAGAAAATATTTTAAGTTGATTTTAATAAAACTCATATTCCTAAAGTAGTAAACATTTAAATTGCATCCGCGCGAAGCAAGGACGGATCGCTCGTAGGTAATTATATAATAGATTATTTAATAAAACACATGTTTCTATCGAAATTCAATTTAAATTCCTCGTATGTTTTAAATTTATATCATTACGTAGATATTAAACTTGATACCTAGTGGCCATACGCTTCAACACCCTGAGCTAGCATATCGAACCAGCTCTCAACTCGATAACGGTAAATAATCGATAGGGCCCGACCATAAATCTGCCTCTGTAATCGGCTGCCCCCGACAGGATGAATATTCATCAGCTCCCAGAACACACCTCCCTCCTCCGACCTAAGGACTCCTGGAAGGTACCCTACGTCGGGAAGCTATCTCCCCGAGGATCGTCCGATCCCCGATATGCAAATCCGTTCTGATCTAGCAGAGCAAATATTTATGGAGTATATGGTCCATGCCATGATTTATTGTTTTTGTTACATCTGATAATTGTAATAAGTGTTGTATGATGATGAGTGGCTGTTGAAAAATTACATATTCCATATTCCAAACCATGTAATTTTCGAATTATTTATGTATTCTTCTCGTTTTATATTAAATAGGACTGTGTATGACGAGATATAAGAACTAAAGTTATATGGGGTCACCTGTGGTGTAGTAGGTAGCATAACAGCCTTTCCGTGCCCTCGATTGCGCATTTCAGAACGGCAGATAGTCCTAGTATTTTATAGAGATCTTTTATGAAAATCCTTGGTTATGTCATCCTTCAGAGAGGACGTAAAGTGGTGGTCCTGAGCCTGTGTGATGTCAGGTACTCGTTAAAGATCCCTCCCTATCCGAATCAAATCTGAATAGGCAAAATTTTCGAATTCTAGTTTTCACTGGAAATGGTTTTCCAAATGACCAAGTCCCGCAAAAAGGTGTTCGTATTAAGTCTAGTTCGAAAGTGATAAATTGTAGAAAATTAAAATTTCACATTTCAGAAGCCTAAATGCCTTATATGTTTCAACAATATGTTTATACCTTGCATTTTCCATATTCTTACGATTTTCTCAAAAAAAAAGGCTCCATCGATTTTGATTAAACTGGCTTTATGGATGTAAAATTTAATGGACTTAATATCATGTAGGTTTCATTACCCCCTCTAAAGTACCTTCAATTTTGTAAATTAAAAAAAAAAATTACCATATCATCTTGTAATCATTGATAATAACGCTGCAAATTATTACACAATGGTTTATAATTTCCAAATAACAATATTAGGGTATAACTGTTTATATGGCTGCAGATAGGCAATTAAGTAATATGCAAAGCAATAATTCAAAGCATCATGTCATAACTCCACCACCGATTTCAAAACGCAATATCTAAGCTAGTTGTTAACCAATTTCAATGATTCTATTTTCATTAGGTCCAAAATTTAATTCTCTGTCAAATGGCGGATTAATTAATAATAATTGATAAATCGGATTGTCTACGCCTCTTGAAACGTAAGCTCTCAAATTTTGAGGGAGGATTATTTTTTATTTTTTTTTTGGTCGATTACAAAGCTTCTTTATTGAAAATAATAAACCAAAAACGGGTAAATATACAATTTTAAACGAATTTGATTTAAAAAAAAAAAAATAATAATAATAAAAACAAATGTGTGTAATTATCTTGGGAGAGCTAAAGATTTTAGAAAAAATATTATCCTATTTTTTTTTTAATATACGACTGTAATGAAACAACACTTCTGCTCACTGTTTTTTTTAAAGCAAATGTTGGTTTTGGGATCTCACTGACGATTTATATCAAATTGTCCATTAAACTAACTTGCCTATTTATGTCCCTCTTACTAAAGACCTCGTTTCGAAAGAGATCGAGTATTCATGAGCGACGCTTTTATGTTAATCCAGTCGTAAAAGGTTTGAAGAAAGGAAGCTCCGAGTTGGGACTAAGCGATGTTTGCCTAGTTACTAGCCCTGCTACCGGGCGCATTAAGGTCAGGACGGCAAAAACACTCCTGGGACCGTAATTAATAACACTCTGAGGAGTCGCAATAAAAGCTCTAATGGGGATTTAGCAGGCTCTTGTAAACTTTACGATCGGGGAGGCAGTCTCCGGTCGGTTTTATAGCCGCAATACGCCCGTCACGCATGCGCACACGCCAATTGTCTGCTATATAACTCAAACTCGCAATATAACTATTATGACGTTATCATTTAAATAGTTTATTGCTGTCGTGGCTTTTCAAATAGTTATTGCGTTTAGTGCTAATGCATTCTTAAAGCCATCACCGCTATAATCATTATAAACTATAGTTTAACGCTTTAACACTTGACTAGAAGTGAATATGGAGGTGCTAGCTTAAACAATTTATCATTAGGTAAAACAAATAAATAAATTTTCCAAGGTACTGGGATCCAATCCACACTTAAGTACCTAAAGTAACTAGGCATAAATTTTTTTTTTTTTTCCTTTTTCTGTCATTATTTATTGATATTTACAACTGTATATTTAACACGACAAGAAACACGCTAAGTGACGTGAGAGAAACTACCCATTGACAGTACTCCATTGAATATAATTTAAAAACAAAAGGTCTCGCGGCCATCTTCATCGCACACGCCTCTTAGAATTATTAGGAATTGAAGAGAAGAATTGAATCTAGTGGGTTAGAGTTTGTCATGGAAGGACTTAAACGACAGGAAACTGCTCGTAGATATCGACTATTAAAACACTTACTTGACAAACGATCAAAACTCCCTCTTTACTTCAAAAAACACATTTACGCAACCATTATTAGACCTATTTGGACTAATGGCATTAAGCTATGGGGATCCACTAGACCATCAAATTCCTCCCGCATCCAATTCTTGCTATACAAAATACAAAAAATTCTTAATGCTCCTTACTTTGTTACCAATAAACTCATCCATAAATACCTGAATATTACTCTCGTTGCAGAAAATGCCCACAAAAAATACACATTTCATTACCCACCCATACAAACATGCTTGTCCGTATCCTCTCATCGGCATCTATTACCGTTATTCCTCCGAGGCGTCTGAAAAGAATGTGTCCAAATAAACATTGAAGTGCTACCACTGGGTAGATTCTTCACAAGACTTGTTCAAGCTAATTTTCTGTAAAAAACTCATTTGTACTATGTACAGTTGTAAATTTTAATAAAAGAATTTTAAAAGTGATATTCAATTTTAAATTATTTTACAGTTCAACCTGGACCTACCTGTATTTTTAAATTTTATTTCATCTCATCTGAATTTTTTTTATCTTAATTTCAATATTTTGATGAGTTCCAAAATGTACTAATTATTTCCTCATTGCTAATTAAAATTGAATGGTATTTTCCTGTTTGGCATTGCGTACACCAAATTAGAATTCTGACTAGTAAATCATGCCAAGAAACATTAATAGATTAAAATAATAATATTTTTAGAGGAAATTTCGGGAAAAAAAATAAGTATATATGTGTGTGTGTGTGTGTGTGTGTGTGTGTGTGTGTGTGTGTGTGTGTGTGTGTGTGTGTGTGAATAAATTAATTGTCTTATTGTTAAGCCTTATACTTAAATGTTGCGTAAAATGCTGTGACAATTCAAGAATCCTGATATTCGATGCTATAACGTTTTTATCAAAATCCTGTTAATTTTTTTTTTTTTTTTTTTTTTTTTGTAATGTAAAGGATTTTAACCATTTTTTGTTACAAAACACATTATGTTATTAGGGCACATCCCTTGGTTTATGAGGACAAAGCTCAGTTTTGCCGACAAAAAATCGGTGATAGACAACTTTTTTTTTTTTTAAAGTATTTTTTTGTTTAAAAAAAGTATATATACTCGTATATTTTTTTTTCCTCTCTTTCACTAAAAATCGGCTTTTTGTTCAAGAATCATGATCATATAATTTTTTCATGCCTTTGACTCCTAAGAATCAGGGGAAAAAATCATCATTAATTAATTTCAAATTTTACTGTTAAAAAAATAATAAAATCGATAGAGGTTTTTTTTTAAAAAACAGTCGAAAACCGTTTGAATTTAAAAGCTGAAAATTAAGGTGAATCATTTTTATTTGACACCAAATTGATCCTCCCCTCCTCCCCCCCTCCCCCAAAGTTTGAGTCTAAACAGCCGCGGGGACAGATTTACCATACTTAACCGGCTATACCCTTAACATTTAAATACTACCTTTTTAAATTTCTGATTATATTATGCTAGCAAAACAAATATCGGTATTATAACGGTATAAGCTGACTTCATGATAGAGTAGATTTTATTTATCTAATAATAAGTTTACTAAATAGATATATTTAATCATAATTTTCACAATATATGCTTATTGTAAATAATTAAAGTTTTACTAAACCCCTTATGTATGGATATTTGACAATTTAAGCGAAGTTCTTTTTACCCGAAATCTTTAAATAATACATGTATTGGCAACACTGGTAAAGCCAAACTAAAAAACTTCAAGATAAAAACCTTCAAATCTCTCAATCCTAAACGAACGAAGAAGTCAATTAAAAATAAAGAAAGAAATAATCAGCTGATAAAGTTATAATGGATACAAAAAATTAACTCCTTGGAAAGACTTGCTAAAAGCCCCTCACATTCTCTCTATATTCCACCTCCATTAACATGCCTGATATTTTATTTTTAAATACCTCATTGTAGAAAAAAATAAAATCAGAGCTTTCACCCCGCAACCTTTTAGCTCCTTCAAAAAAATTTAATATTTCATGTTTTCATGAAAAAATCGATTTTAGTTTATACAATATAGTAGTGTTATTGTTTAATTTGTTTAATGTTCATTATACTATGTACATTAATTAATCGGTCGATGCTACAGTGGGACTCCTTAATTTTTCCTATCCAGGTTTAATTAGGGTAGGGATCTTTAACTGGTACCTGACTCCGCACTGGCTGGGAACCACCTTTTTACGTCCCCTCTAAAAGATGGCATAACTAAGGATTTAGGACTCTCATAAAAAAATTCTAGGGCTGTTATGTTAGCCACTATGCTATATGTGACTCCCGACTTGAACCATTAAAAGGAATACTTGGCGTCCTGTCCAACATTTCGTTTTTTGTTTTATAAGGGTAACTAAGTATCTTTTACTCCTATTAAAAATACTAGGTTCATCTGCAGGTTCGAACCTGTTCTTGAGGCACAGAAGGCTGTTATGCTAGCCACTACGTCACAAGTAACCCCACATAGTAAACAATAGAACATATAATTGAAAGTAGTTAGCATTTAATTATTCGAGCATAAGATTGATTAATAAATTAAGTAAAATGATTAAGTGAATCTTGTAACAGACTCAGGAATACCATCTAATGTCGCTTACGAAGGACGTCAAACCCAGGGATTAAAAAATCCTTGATCCATCTCCCAGATTTTAACCTGTAATATTTGAGCATAGAAGGATGCTATGCTAGTCCCAACATCACAGGTGACACCAATTAGATTTGTTTATTCATTTATCGTCACTTTATGCTACTATGGCTAATCGGACGATGCTACAGTGGGAGTCCTAAATTTTGCCTATCCGGGTTTAATTAGGATAGGGATCTTTAACGAGTACCTGACATCGCACAGGCTTGGAACCACCTTTTAACGTCCCTCCGAAGGACGGCATAACTAAGGATTTTTTACTCCCATTAAAAAAAACTAGGGCTGTTATGTTAGCCACTATGCTATAGGTGACTCCCGACTGGAATTATTAAAAGGAATACTTGGCCTCCTGTCAAACTAAAATATGTTTATTTTATAACTTCTATTCATTAATATATTTAATTATCAGCAGAAATGAAAAACATAAGTCAAAATTTGTTAAGTTTATTTGTTTGTTACTTTATAGTGAAGCATAGATAACAAAAAATTTAATTTAACCAAATAAAGAAAACTTGATGTATTCAAAAACTACAGAAATAATGACGGTTCCTATCCCACTTTGTTTATAACTACTTAACATTTTCTTTGAATATTATTTACTTTTTGTTATTCTTAATTACATTAGTTTCATCAAGACAGATGTTCAGCTTTGTATATTAGTAAACATTTATTCTAAAATTTAACTTTCTTTATTTGCAAAAAATAAAATAAATAAACCTGGAATAATGTTTTTGTTGAGATAGAAAATATTGAACAAATATTGGGTACATTTTGTTGCCGTGAAAGATATAAAGTAGGGGTTATGTTTTCGATATTGGCACAAAAGAAGAGATGCCATCAATATCCGGTAGAGCGCGGTGGCTGAAAGCCGGAAATCCCAATGCTCCCCCCAGTGGTGGATTGCTCGCTATATTATCCCGAAGGCAGTGGCTGGGGGTCCCCTAGCGGGTAGGGGGCGATTGCTTTTAGTGCGCCCTCTATTGGGGAATCTTACCATTGGGGAACCTTTATGTGTCCCTCCTCTCTGTCCCCATGTCTACGACCTACAAACCTAGCACCCTCTTTACAGGATCCCCCTCTATCAGTGGAAAGCTTTCTTCTACTGTATGTCTAGCTAAATCCTTCCCCACCTGCTTCATTATTACTTTTATTAATTAAATAGATAAAAATGTCTCACCTATTATAAGTGGGCAGACGGATATAATGCTACAAAAATATATTTTATTAAATACTAGTAGACTTGCCTCTGCTTCTGGTGCGATTTGGATGAGGTGTCATTTATGTTAAAAAAATCTGGTGCCCGGAACACACGACTTTCACTTACCTTCATTATTTATATCAATTTAAGAATTTGTAAACATATTTGGAAGCGAATATAAATTGTTATAGTATTATTTACAATGGATTTTAAAAGAAACATGTATTTTATTAAATAATCTATTATATTATTATATACGACAATCAGTTTGTTTTGTCTGCTTTTCATCAATCTCCGACATCTTTTACAATAGTATACATAAGTTAATATTTTACTGTTTCTAAGTTCAAAAACAAAAAAAATGCGTTAAAAATAATTTTTACAGTTATCTCTTTTAGTTGGATTTTGAATTCGTTTAACTTACATATTTACCTGTTTTTATTAGTGCTAATCATATGATATGGTAAATTTCATTAGGACTACAAAATTAAATTTTTGCTCTATAGGAATTTTCGAAAGCTAACTCCTTTAACTTCGGATAATTAACCACAGACGTTGCGAATTCAAGTTTGAATAAAAGATAACGAAAAAAAATATATAACGATAACAAAATATAAAAATTATCAAAATGTTCTTCGTGTTTTGTCGAGGATCCTTTGTCGGCCTGGCAGAAGATAAGAAGTTACTGATAAAAAAGAGAGAGGAAATGAAAGGTAGGAACCGAGTCGGTCTTTTTGGCGGGAATCATAGCGCGCCTTTTCGTGAGAAAAAAACCGCTGGTGGTTTCTATTATGGCGGTTACACTTTGCCAAGTCAGCTGTGAAGTGAAGGCTTGGAATGAATTGTCGGTCCTTGCATAGTGCCCGGGTTCCGACAAACGAAGTGGCTGTTATTGAAAAAGGTCTAAGAATACAGCTTCCTGTAACTGTAGCGTCAAAATGTTGCTGTTTATCAAAAGGTTCTGTCGACATATTACGCTAGATTCGTATTGAAGATTCATAATGACTTGTCCTATCAATCAGTAATGGATTCAGAGGAAACTAACAACATTTATTTTTTATCATCTATGTACATTTAGAAGTTGGTTACTTTTTACTTTCATTTACTTATATATGAAATAAATTGCGATCGTGAAAATTTTCGAATTCCAGTTTTCAACAAAATACGCGTTTTTGAGTTCCCCGAGTCCAAATAACCAAATCCCGCTAAAAGTTCTGTGTGTCCATGTGTTTGTGGCCAGTCCAGTACAAAAACAAAATGTCGTACGAAACTGAAATTTCATATTTAAGACTACTATACGTCCGAGGACTTTTTCACTTAAATCGGCTTACCAGAAGTGGTAGTTTATTCTATGCATTTTACACCTTTTCACGATTTGCTCATAAACGGCAAGAGGGATTTTGATCAAACTCGCTTTATCGATGCAAAATTTAATGGGCTTTAATATCATGTAGGTTTCATTCTGATTGAAATAGTCTGACTGATAATTTAAATTTTCTTCCCTCAAAGTATGTTAATTTTGTAGGTTTAAAAAAAGTAGAGTAATCTTCTTTTTAGAATTGATAAATAACAGCTTAATATGCAAGTTGAGCGAATTTGATAAACTACTAATAGAGAAAAGTGCGAACATATTTTTTTTTTGTTTTTGAACTTAAGTATAGTAATATAGTAGATGTATAATATACCGTTGGATAGCTAAAGATTTTAGGAAAAATATTGTCTAATACACGGAATTGTAAAAGGTAATGGAGATTAATGAAAAACTGATAAAACTGATTGTTGTAGATGAAAATATAATAGACTAAAGAGAGATAAACTTTATTTATAAAAAAAAAAAAAAAAAAAAAAATGATGCTGCCTAACTTAATTGGATTGCTATAACACAGCATACCAATTCTTTCCTATAGCAATATCATTAACATTAAAATTTAACCATAATACAATATTTTTTCCTTTTCTACTTTTTTTAAATTTATTTTTCTCTATTTATTTTTCCCGTTTCCTTCTTTACCGTTTCCCATTTTCTTTCAGATACATATATCTATACATACACACGAAAGATTAAAAAAAAAAATAATTCTATATACATCATAAAACAACATATTAATACCATCATAAATAAAAACAATACCACAATAACAAAACATTTAGCGTCTAAAATCAATTATCTATATATACAAAATTATTTAAAAAATTAAAATTAATAAATAAACCACTATAAGTAAAGAATAAATGCACATATTTATAAAGTATAAAACACATGTTTATATCGAAACTTTATGTAGTTTATGTAAAAATTACCACATCGTAATTTATTATTATTATTATATATATATATATATATATATATATATATATAATATATAATATATATATAAAATAATATAAATATAAATATATATATATATATATACCTACCTAGTATTGCATTCTATTTAACTTATTGGTTTCCCTTCCAGGCCTGTCTGCTGAGCTGTACTACGTCCGGAACGGCGTGCTCAACGAGTACGCTTTGAACTTCATCGTCCCGGTGCCAGCCACCATGAAGGAGCTCCACTTCACCTGGCAGAGCCTCACCAGTCGATCTGTAAGTCATTCAATATATCATCTTCTTCATTAATATATTCTAGAAAAATGCCAGAACATGCGCAGAACATATTTTTCTCCCAACACGCCCAAAACCAGAAATTCATGAATCCCATTTCTATGGTCAGTCAAATTGGGGTTATCGTCATAATCGAATGATTAATATGCATTTTGAAAGACAACATGACACAATTCCCCTCTCTATGAATGCTGAGCTGACTTAGCGTAGGTGTAAATATCCATATTATTTATCTGATGAAAAAAAAAAAAAAAGTCATTCGAGTATCCCAACAAAAAGTTCAGTTCGAATGATCGTTCTCGATTCTCCGAACCGATTAATTCGATAATCGATTAATTCGAATGATCCGATAATCGTCATTCGATTATGCCCACCCCTAGCATCTTCCGATTAGCCACAGTAGCATAGAGGGACGTTAAATTAGCCTACTGGCCTACAGCCTGTGGAAATGAGCATACTATACCCATAAATATTCATTTTAATCGATAATGAAAGGTGATTGAATAATCGATAATGAATCGTGTTATAAATGGGATAATTCTGCCCTAATGCTTCCAAATCTAGTATGGCAGTTGTCCTCATTCATAGTTCATAAAGTGGACAACCCTTTCAATTTTAGCAAGAAACTCTATAGAATCATTTTTCAAATGTATTTTAAAGTACTATAATTTTATATATTTCGCCATTTACGCTAAACATCATGATTTTTGAAATATTCACAAAAAAAAAAAATATTCAAGGCTAGTTATTAGGCCTATAGTTAAGTCATTTAAGCCCCGTCAGACTGTTCCATTCAGAATGAGAGGTTGGTTACCTGTAGCATGGTGGTTAGCATAACAACCTCCTATGCCAAAGGTCCCGAGTTCAAACCCGCAGGTGGCAATAGGATTTTTTACTCCCATTAATCCTTAGCTATACCGTCCTTCGAAGGGTACGTTAAGAGGTGGTCCCGAGCTTGTGCGATAACAGGTACTCGTTAAATATCCTAATAAAACCTGGATAGGCGAAATTGAGGACCCCCACTGTAGCATCGTCCGATAAGCCTGACCAGCTTAAAGGAACTAAAATAAATAAACAAACCAATCAGAATAAAGCCTACATGATATTAAAGACCATTAAAATTTACTTCGATATAGCAAGAACACACTTACAGACCGTTTTGCGCGACGTGGTCATCTTGAATAAAGGGACCCTAAAAAGATTTTTTTCGTTGAAAACTGGGATTCGAAAATTTTCACAATCGCAATACTTTCCCTTTATATATATTTCTTATATAGATAAATGAAAGTAAAAATTACATTAAAAGATAAATTTATAAGACTCGGTAATATACAGAGATTTAATACGTATATTAAGTCATATATTAGTTTATAAACAAACTCCTATACTGTAACATAACTTGCGAGTAATTTAAGTTTAGCAAAGTCAATTAAGTATATTCGATAAACTTCTGGCCGAAGTTGTGTAAGGACTTAATATGGCGCAAGGTCTATCTGACAACTTGATCATATTGGACTCAGTTCCACTACCCACTCTCTCACACTCTCGCAACCATTTCCTCTCCTCGCTGCAACAAATAGACATTACGTGTCTCGCCTGGATCCACTTTGGAGGAAACAGAAGCTATCTAGCTTGCTATTTCCTCTCACGAACGGGAGATCTCTTAGCCAACTTCTTTCCTATCTTATCTATGGGATACTCATTTTCTCACGTGTGGAAATACAATGGCTTCCACTGCCTAAAAGTTCTCAGTTAAAAGAAGTTGAGATTAGATCGAAAAGATTGATAACTTTTTTTTTTACTTCTATTTTTTTTTTTTTTTCGGGATTCTACTTTCTTTCAAGTAATTACAAAAAGGACGAGCATGCTATAGGTAACCTACCTAGGGTATGGATTCATTTTTTAGAACTCCAACGAAATAA
This sequence comes from Piezodorus guildinii, assembly GCA_023052935.1. Taxonomy (NCBI): domain Eukaryota; kingdom Metazoa; phylum Arthropoda; class Insecta; order Hemiptera; family Pentatomidae; genus Piezodorus; species Piezodorus guildinii. Next base: position 94,233,493 of record CM041294.1, read on the forward strand.
ATTTCTACATTTCCTGGCAGGTTTTAAAACGAACCTCCTGAATTTAAGGATGCTAAGGTGTTACCTGTAGTCTCGCCTAAAAGAAGTATTACTTCACAAATAAAATAAACTTTTTAAGTATTTACTTCTAAAGACTTAGAAATGATTTCTAGTGAGATATCCTTACAATTAGCAGAATTATGTTGTTGTTTTTTTGTTTTTTACGAAAATTGTAATAAAGTACCTTAACCGTTTTAGTGCCGGACGGAAAACGAGTGCCTATGCGAAGACAACCGGCCGAATTGGACCAATATGTTATTGCTTTGGGAGATTTAGTTTATCGTGACGAAAATATGTTTATTTTACGCAACATAAATCAAATCAAATTTTTAAAGTTTCTTTGTTTGTTATTATAAAGTGAAGCACAGATAACGGAAAATTTATTTTTCCATTACAAAGAAAATTTGATTTATTGTACCTATTCAAAAACTATAAAAATAACAATAGTTCCTATCCTATTAGGTTTATAGCTATTTTATATTTCAAATGAACTACTTAAATTATATTTAAAAGTTAAATTAAGCTTCCATAGGAATCCCATTTAGCTTACAGTGAAGCATCTGTCTTCACGAAACAGTAAAAAAATAATTAATAACAGTGTTAGTTTATATATTTAAAACAACTTACTATTTATGTTAATACAAATTAGTGTCAGTTAGATACGTAATATTGCTTTTAAAATCTTGCGTACTAAATGGAAGAATATAACCTGCATGATCCTGTACGTTTACTATTATAACCTCTCATTACCAACAACATATGTCCATAAGTTTATGGGCTCACAACAATTCAATATTAAACTGTACGATTCATTTGATTGTATATTAATTTTTCTAAAATCTTGCGCTTTCCAGCGGTATAGTATACGTCTATGTTACTACTTATATTTCAGGAATAATTTTTGGATGCCTTGGTTACACAAAATCTATTTTCCCGTTTAAATAAAAGCTGAATTGCATTGTATTTTACTTACCAAACCTTCAGAAAAGAGTGCCCTAAAAATGTCTTGTGGTTTAGAAGTTCACGGTAAAAAACTAAAAAAAAAAACACGCGTTATCATTTTATATACAGAGAGAAAAAGAAGAATAAACAATAAGCAAGTAAAAAAATAGCGAACGCTATCTCTTCACTTACCATACATTAAATTTTTAGACAACTAAAAATTACACAAAGATTTTCATTGGAGAGAGGTAGCAAAAAAAGATATTTTTTTTCTATGTTCATGTTCATATTTTGACTTATTACAATTTTGTTGAAATTTGCCTAAACTGCTATTACTTTTACTTACCTGAAATATTTAGTGAGGAAAAGTATTGCGATCGTGAAAATTTTCAACGGAAATACACGTTTTAGGGTCCCTTGAGTCCAAATAACCAAGTCCTGCAAAAAGGTCTGTGTGTGGTAACTCTAGCGCAGAAACGAAAAGTCATACGGAACTGAAATTTCATATTTAAGACAACTATACGACCGAGATGTTACAGCGACTTTTTCACTAAAATCGGCTGACCGGAAGAGCCACTTTTTCGATTTTCTCGAAAACGGTTCTGATGATTTTGATTAAACTCGCTATATCGTTGTAAAATTTAATGGGCTTTAATATCACATGTAGGTTTTATATTGATAAAAATAGTCTGACAGGGCTTAAATGCCGATAGTTTAAAATTTCTTCTTCTAAAGTACCTTTAATTTTGTATATTTTACGAAAATAACCATATTAGTTAGCATTGATAAATAACAGCTAAATATGGAAGTTGAGCAGATTTGAAATGCAACTAAAGGAGAAAACTGAATAAATATTTTTAAATGCAATTTTTCGTTTTTTAACATAAGAACAGTAATATACATGTGTAATATACCGTTGGAAAGCTAAAGATTTTGGAAAAAATATTATCTAATACACAAGAGTTAATAGAGAGTGATAAAAAGCCGATAAAACTAAGTGATTGTTTTAGGTAATAATATAATAGATTTTTTAATAAAACACATGTTGATATAGAAATTCAATTTAATTAATTCTTTAATAGTTTTACTAATTTTTATCTCAAACTGTATTTGTTTATTTATTTAACGTCACTTTATGCTACTAGGCTAATCGGACGATGCTACAGTGGGAGTCCTTAATTTTGCCTACCCAGGTTTTATTAGGATAGGGATCTTTAACGAGTACCTGACATCGCACAGGCTCGGGACCACCTTTTAACGTCCCCTTCGAAGGACGGCGTAACTAAGGATTTTTTACTCCCATTAAAAAATCCTAGGACCACCTGTGGGTTTGAACCCGTGACCTTTAGCATGGGAGGCTGTTACGCTAGCCACCCAACTACAAGTGATCCCTAACTGTATTTGAAAATTCTGATTTTAATAACGGGGCTAAGTGAAAGACGTGGGGGAAGCCCGTGGCTGAGTGGCTAGCGCGCTAGTCTCTCGTGCTAAAGTTGTGAGTTCAAATCCCAGTCCCAACGGGGCTTTTATAAGAATGTAATGAAATTGGGACACATTCACAGACTCTCCCCCGGGTATGTGAGACCCGTTAGCCAAATGGTGGCCACTCACAAAATTAGGCGTAGGGAGTGATGACCCTACACTAGAAAATACATCACGAAACGTGAGTGTAAACTCTCAGGAGATTACACCGCGAGGCCCAGGGCCTACACGGCATGTCGCGCCACGGGAAAAAAAAAAAAAAAGTGAAAGACGTGTGATGCCCGCACCATATCTTTTTTTTTTAAATACTGAATATTACGCCCTTAGTTCTAAACATACAGTCTCTTTTAGGAATGTTCAGCCTTATAATTAATTATTACTTAACTAATAAATTTCTGTTTATTTAATTAATTTTCCTATTTTAGTGTTCTATTTATTTTTCTTAAATATATCATTATTAATTACCTCACTCTATAACTTATCAGAAACAAGACCCCACTAACGAGGTTTAAGCTGTTGAAGGCTATAAACATAAAATCGATATGCAAAGGACCTTGTTAATGGAAGCAATATAGGCAATAAATCGATCAGGATCGATTGTTAGAAGGGTTATCATTAAATTGTATAATAATCTCGAGCGGGGGCAATATATCAGGCCCTCAGTGAAAGGCTTAGATACTCGCGCATCTGAATTTCAAATCCAACTTCCTCTTAATTAATATTACTAGCCTTCGAAAATATTTGTCCGCTACTAAGGATATCTGAAGGTGTCCGCTATTTAGAATATATGTTGGGTTAATAATATACAGATTTGTTACAACGTACTATTCTAGCAGACCACTATTGGATCTCGAGGTTTGATTCGGTGTTCCCAGGGGCAAGTTGTAAATATTATAAATAGGTATGAATCTGAACAAGATTGTTATTATTATTTTCTTTATAAATATTTATTTAATTTTGTGGTTATATATTTTTTTCTTTCTTCTTTGTTTGATCTTTATTATTATTATTATTTTTTTTACAATGTACATATGGGATGAATGATTTCTTCTATGTGTAATACTCATTGCCCCAAAAAATTGTAGATTGTATTATCTCTTAATAAAAAAAAAATAAAAAAAAATAATAAGAAGAGGATTCTAAATATATCTCACCTTTTCGATGATTTTTGAAGTGAAAACTTTTTTAGGAGCGTTATGCGATTCTTGGCAGGGGTAAAAGCTTTGATTTCTTAACCATGGGGACGTCACCAATATGCTCTAGACTTGCGCATGCGCTCAATGTATACCTTCCTATTAGAGAGAGCATAACGATATCAATTTCCGTGAACGTTATCGACAACGGTGTAATATCGGCACAAAAATATCGATATTTATAATACCTTATTTAAGTATTTAATTGAATTATAATAAGTTGCAAATTAAATGGTAGATAAACTATGTCTTAGAACTTACCTCTTATTGTATATAAATTTAATATAGTGAATATCTTAATTCTCTTGACTCTAAAATACCGACCTATATTTGTAAATATTATTAAAACATTACTTTGCATGAAAACATTTAAACATACGAAGCAAAATAATGACGATCTTACCGTCAATATTTAAACCGTAGCTAAGCGAAATCAAAAAGAATATCTTGATCATAATAAGCATAGAAATATGACATTTGAAAATTAAATTCAGTTTAGCACTACATATATTTCATTACTAATTAAACGGGCGTAATAATCTATTAATTATCGCCGTTAAACCCCTTAACTACCTACCATTACTAATTAAAACATATATTTTTTGTTTACTTAGGAGAGAAACAATTTTTTTTTTTTTTTTTTTTTTTTGGTTGACGCTATTAAGCCATTTTAGAGAAACTGAGGTTATCTCTGTGAAAAAGCTATTAAGCTTATTCCTAAATGTATGAATTTCCTTGATACCAATGGCGGGTCCATAAACAAAATATGCTATGTGTACCACCAACTTATACAGTCTACAGTCACATTCAGATTACTATGACATACTTCTAGACGATAAATCTCTACAGGGTGATGGTGTTTTACAAATATAAGAAACAATAATAAAAAAACATAAATTTTCAACGTAATACTTTATCGAACGAACGCACTCTTCTTTCCAACAAAGTTCTTGTGCAAATCGAGAATTGAACAAAAGTTTTCACTTCTATCGGCAGTTCCTTTGACTGCCTGAATTGTATTATTTTATTTTTTTTTTTTTTTTAAAGATAAATCTAGAAATTAAACAGATTAGGGGCCGATGCTCCCCAGGAGTCGCGTAAAAAATTTGTAAAACGCCCGGGATGTTACAACGACTTTTTCTACAAAATCAGCTGACCGTAAGATCAACTTTATTCCATGAATTTTGCTATCATTAAACTCGCTATATCTATGTAAGATTTAATTAGCTTTAATATGATATAGGTTTAAGTCTGATTGAAATAGTCTGACAGGGCTTAAAAGCCGATATTTTAATTTTCCATCCTCTGAAGTACCTTTAATTTTGTACATTCTATAAAAATAAACAATATCATTTTTTTAGCATTGATAAAAAACGAATAAATATATAAGTTCAATTAATTCGAAATCCAACAAAAGGAGAAAAAGAGCAAAAACATTTTTTTTTTTTAAATGCAATTTTAGTGCTTTTTAACATAAAAATAGATACATAATATGCCGTTGGAAAGCTAAAGATGTTAGAAAAAAATATTATCTTATACACCAAATCGTGTAAGTTAACGGATATTGATGAAAAACCCATAATACTATCTGAGTGTCGTAGATAATAATATAATAGATTATTTAATAAAGCACATGATTCTATAATTCATTCTTTAGCTAATTATTTTCGTCTCTAGCTTCATTTAAAAATTCTGAAATAGATTTCTACAACAGAGGTAAGTAAAAGTCGTGTGTTGCGCGCACCAGATTTTTTTATTTGTTATTTTTACATTATCTTTTGGTTAAAACAAGCTCCACACGATAGTTACTACAGACCGGATTACAGAGGCAGTGCTGTACATAAAGTTGTGATAATGGTTATCTAATCTTTTATTCCCTCCAGTGTGTTTGTACTACCGGTCCAGATTACCAACATCTTTACCAGCCTGTCTTCCAATCTCTATCTCTTTATCTCACCTTCCCCTCGGCGATAAAGCCTATCTTGTCATCCTCAAAAATTGTATACGCGGCTTGTGTTTGCAGAGATTGCAGCCTATCATAGATGTTTGGAACGTCAGTTACTCGTACCCTATTGGGTCATTACATATAGACAGTCACACGTCTCTAAAGGCTCCCTCAGACGATCGTTCATTTCGTCCTTCCAGTTCATCGGTTCAAAGGAAGGAAGACAGTGGGAGGAAAACCGTCATTTGAACGACTAACCGAATCACCCTCACACCATCGTTCAATTTCATCCTTCCAAGCCATCCGTAAGTGAAAAAATTAAGAATTATTGTCATAAATGGATAAACTGTGAGAATTCTTAGAAAAGAACGACGGGCCTGAAGGATGGGCCTTCACACGAACAACTATAATTGAAAACCGTCGGTTCTTTTTCTGTCTCGGCCAGGTCGCAGAACCGTCCTTCCTAACACGACGGTTTTGGCAATCAGACGTCGTTCTTTTCATCGGTTTTGAACGATGTGCCGAACCGAACGATCGTCTGAAGGGTCCTTAACTGGTATTCTGGTAAAAGGTGGCTCTAATGTATCTTTAATTTTGTAGATTCGAAGATATCGTCTGATTATCATTGCTAAAAAAAACAGGTAAATATATAAGTTGAACGAATTCGATATCCAACCAAAGGAGAAAACTGAAAAAATATGTTTTTGTTTTTTAACATAAGAACAGTAATATAGATGTATAAAATACCGCTGGAAAGCTAAAGCTTTTAGAAAAAAATATTATCTTATACACAAGCTTATAAAAGTTAATAAAGAGTGAAGCCGATAAAACTAACTGATTATTTTTGATAATAATATAATCGATTTTTTAATAAAAACACGTCTTATGATAGAAATTCAATTTAATCAATTCTTTAATAGTTTCACTCACTCATTTTGATCTCTAACTGTATCTGAAAATTCTTTAATCGATTGAAAAAAACCGAAGGTAATTGAAAGTCGTTTGTTGCCCGCACTAGACTTTTTTTTAATGGATTATGTCAATGTTACTCAATCTATTTGGCCATTTTCACGAAAATCCTGCATTCCTACTCGTGTATATTGTGTACTTACATACAAGTAGAGTGTACATAATATATATGTAGTAACAGTTGTATACTAAGCTATTCATTTCATTTTATCCGCCTACCTAAAGACCTTAACCGTTGGTGGGTGGCATGTCTAAAAATATATATATACATATATATTTACGAGCTGCCATGGTGACAAACAGTTTATGTTCCATTGTCTGTTTATGGAGGGCCGAATAGTATTTCCATTTTGTGTTAATGAACCGGATTCATTCATATTTCATTTCTATTTATGTTGCGGATTGAATTTGTTATCTCGAAGCCACTGCCATCTGCATAATATCTTAGCTCCCCTCAGTATCTCCTCAACTCTCTTTTTATAATCAGCTGTTTTTATTCTCTTTTGTTTTCTTATACTTATAAGCAATTAAGGCGCTGATTTTCAAAAGGTTCTTTATTACAAAATTAGATATGCAGACTTAATTAATAAATTGAATTTCTGATTTTAATTTCTAATAAAAAAAAAAAATTATATATATATATTTATATATATGTATGTATGTATGTATATATATATTTTAATTTCTATCCTGGATAATATTTGTTGTGGATATATAAAAACATTAACTGGTACAAGAATAGAATTAGATGAAAGGTTACTTTAGTTTGCTTCATAGATGCATTTATTTACCAGTAAAAATGTTGAAACAATTTGTTTATGTGATATTGAAATAGAGAATATTTTTTTTACAACAACTGACGAAATGATTCTTATATAAATTATATATATATAAATATTATAGTGAAATATGAAAATATTAGTAAGTACAATTTTAATACAGTTATTTTAGAAAAATATTTTAAATATAATAGTCATTATTAAATTCTAAATGTTGATAATATTTGTTTTTGTTTTTGTAGTTGTGTTTATAATATTAAATTGTATTGGTTTGAGTCACATGAAATGTCCGTTTTCAAGATAAAGGATTTTTATTAAAAATACGATATGAAAACAAGATAATTTTATTCGAAGTATTTACCTTCTTTTTCTATACATTTTTCTCAACTTGACACCAACTTTTTTATCCCCGAACTGAAAAATTCTGAGCTTTGAGTGAAACAAAATCTGAAAACGCACTTTTCACTGGATCATAATTTTCAAAAAGTTTTCCTTTGACGAAGTTGTCTAAATTCCTGAACAGGTGGTAATCTGTTGGAGACAAGTCCGAAGAATATGGTGGGTGGGTGCGGAAGAACTTCGTAGCCCAGTTCTTTCAATTTTTGCACGGTATGTTTTGAAACATGGGGTCTTGCTGCAGCTCAGTGAGATCATGAAGTACCCATGTATCGAGCTTTTTTACTTTCCCAATACACTTTAAATGGAAACGTAGATGCATTTGCATTTAGTAGTGCTGAGAGTCCTTTAACTGTTTGGTAGGGGTTTCCTTCTACTGTATATTTGAGGACATCGTTGTCTATTAAGGACTGAGGTCTTCCTCAGGGCAAGTTGAAACCAGCTGAAAACTTAGCAAACCAAGGGCGAATGGTCCGTTCATTAACACTCCCTTCCCCAAACGCCTTGCAAATATTTCTAGCGGCCTCAGCTCCTGAATGGCCGATTTTAAACTCGTACAAAAATATTACTCGAAAATCGCGTGTTTCCATATTTATATTTGGAGGTATACTAAAAAGTGGGTAATTGATTGGGAAGCTAATGTTTATAATACAAAGGTAGAGGATTAGTAACTGTTTACTTTAAATATGTAAACATTCGGAAGAAAACAACAGAGACCTGCAAAATCCTTTATGTATTTCAGAAACTATTAAAAACGGACATTTCATGTGAAACAACCCATATATTAGATAATTTTTGAATAATCTGAAGATGAGGCAAAGGAATTACCTCGAAACGTTATAATTAAATTTTATTTATGTTATAATAAATAAAAATATAAAGAAAGGGAAGAGATATTTTGACATATTTATGAAAATCCATTGTACGATGTCATAAAAAATCACACAAATCCTTTTAAAATACATTGGAAAATTGCGAAGAATAGAAAATCGAATGTTAAATGTAATTTACTAATTAATAAAAACATTTCCCTGGCGGAGAATAAGGATATGTACATTATTTATACAACAAACACTATATGTAACATAATACATACGATAATTAGGGTCACCTGTGGTATAGTGGTTTTCTATACCCAAGGTCGCGGGTTCGAACCTGAAAGATAACCCTATTATTTTTGAATGGGAGTAAAAACTCCTTCGGAGGGGACGTAAAACAGGTGGTACCTGTATAATGTCAGGTACTCGTTTCCTAATTAAACCTAGATAGACAAAGTTTAGGACTTATTTTAGCATCATCCGATTAGCCACAGTTGCATAACGTTAAATACCTAAAGAATGCATATCTCGTCCATGTGTCCCTCGTGAGTATAAAGAACTATTATATATCATACTTATATTTATCATAAAGTCAAATTTTATCATAAAATCAAACTAACAATATCTATTGAATAATAGCACTAAGAGATAATCACTTTTCAGGATGTGCATTATGTTCATTCATCAACTATTCAATATTTTTAATTTAGTTTTTAACATCACCGAAGTACTAAAAAGATCAGGTATGTAGAGAACAGGTAGAACTGTGTTAGTAGAATAAAATAAAGGTAGAATGATAAATCTGGTCGTTGGAATAATGACTATCGATTGGGATTGGAAATACTATCGATACTGAGGTCCAAAGAGATAAAAACAAAACAAAAATAAAAGAAAAGGAGCCAATTGAAGAGAACGCGGCTGGTGTTAATTAAGAGAAACAAATGGCCCCCTGCTGCTCTGTCCACTGTCATCTCTAACTCCTCATCTACCGCGCTACCTCTACCTACAACCTATATATACATACATACATATATATATATATATATATATATATATATATATATATATATATATATATATATATATATATATGCATAATATTTTTTTTATTTCTTTATCTTCTTTATTTGTAAATGTTTCAAAAAAATAAATATACATACATTGGATAAAGTATGTGTGTGTGTGTTTTCTCAAAAACGGCTCTAACGATTTTGATAAAACTCGCTATATCGATGTAATATTTTTGGGCTTCAATGTCAGGTTTCATTCTGATTGAAATAGTCTGACAGGACTTAAATACCCATATTTTTAAATTTCTTCTTCTAAAGTACCTTTAATTTTGTAGATTTTATGAAATTGACCATACAATTTGATTAGCATCGCTAAATAAAAGCTAAATATACAAGTTGAAATAATGTGATAACCAACTAAAGGATAAAATTGCAAAAAATGTTTTTTAAATGTAAGTTTTGTTTTTTATATCTCAAGAACAGTAATATAGACGTATAATGTACAGTTGGAAAGGGAAAGATTTAGAAATAATATTATCTGATACACAAAGTTGTAAAAGGTAATGTTAAGTGGCGAATAGGGAATAAGCTTATTACTGATTAAAAATTTAATATAGTTATATTATTTAATCTAAATCAAATTTTTCAACGAAAATGAATACACGTTTTATTAAAATCAACATAAAATATTTGTCATATTTATAAGTATATTTAATAGTTTTTAAATTGATTTCAACAATCGAAGTAAGTGAAAATCGTGTGTGCACCAGATTATTAAACTATGTCATCCTTTCATGAAATCTCACAAGCAATCGCTTTCATCTAGTTTCCCTTAAGCCGCCAGGTTTCCACTGGCCACGCCTCTACTCAATTTATTTTGATATATTTGGGATTTAATTCTATTGCACATCGGGTACCCAGTTGGAGATACATCACTGGATAGATCCTGTACCTGATAAAGGACTCGCCATCAAGATATCCTGGCGATAAGAAGCAGAGGGCGAAGGCAATGTCCTGGCTCCGGAGATAGGAATCCTTTCATATTAACAAGAGAAGAGCTGCTGAATTCGATGCTATGGCAGGATACTCCCTGTTTACCTGGAAGAAGACTAACAAAAGGAAGCAGCTGCTAGAGCTCAACAACAAACAACACATCATCGAAAATAACGCCTCGTACGATGTTGTTGACTCAACTGCCCCGTATCCTCTATTCTTCGGCTCATAAATTATCTCCGTCTGTTTGGCTTCCAAGGGAAGGGGAGAGGGGGTGTTAACGAGGCACAGCCTCCCTCAACTTCCGATAATCGATTCCTAAATGTTTGTTAAAGTCGATTCTTCCATCCTGATTCTGTTCGATGATTTGCTACTCTACCTATTTAGTAATGTTAACCCTTTTTTTTTGTAATATTTTTTTTTGTGTGAAAAAAATTTTTTTGTGTAATATTGAGTGCTGGATGGTAGAGTGGATTTAAAGCTATCCTACTCTTCTCGAGGTAGCAGGTTCGTTACAAAATATCCACAAATCCGTCGGCTTTAATAATAATAAGAAAGTCTTCTTGGGATATGTCCCTTTAAAATAAAATATACAGAATGTACAATGTGTGCTTTGGAGTCTTAGAGTAATTAAATAGATATAAACAAGTTAATAATTACTGATATAAACTAGACATATTTAAATGTGAAGAAAACAACAACCACAACGAAATAAAAAAGCGTATTTACAATTCTATTGAGTCTGGATATTCATTAAGTGATTAAATGTGCGGGATTTGAAGGTAGAAAGAGAGTTGGAGTGACGGATGGAAGTAGGGATAGAATTCCATATGATTGGGGATCCAATGAGAAAGGATCTGTCGAAATGTGCAGTTCGGTGGGCCGTATTGTATAAATCTGAAGGCCTGGAGCGTGTACAACGAGGATGGACAGAGGATTTGAATTGTTGGAGGTCAAAAATGTATGATGGATGAATCTCTATCTACGTATTAAGCACAAGACCCTCCACGAGCTAAAGTGGTAGCTTTTTTTCGTGTTCGTACACCATGCTAGCAAGCTAATTAAACAAATGAATATTACAAATCTGCTACTCACCATAGATAAATAAAGTGAGTAATTTTTTATATATTTCATAATTACATAAATTTTCTTAAACTCAGCTTAAAATACTCGTCTTCATATTTTATATTGATGACAAATATTATATCATCGACCTTATCCTTGAAAGAAATTTTAGAAAGAAATATACGAATAAAATGTTGCCAATATTTAAAGTCAATCAAACTAATTTCGTTATAAACAACAATAAAATATGTTCATGTAAATTATGTTTAAGGCTAATTAATTCGGCGAAATTTTGCCGACGTGAAACGACGCATATTTGTAATGTATGTGTTTACTACATTTTAGTCAGTTTTATATATATATAAAAAAGGTACGCAGCATATCCTGCCTTATCTCTGAACCAGGAGTGAACAGGCCTGTAGACAGCGATAAATGACAGAAGAGATTGCTAGTGTAGTGACAGCAAAGCTAATTTAACTGATAATGCGGTGTTGGCACGAAATTATATCAATAATTATTTGCTTGTATTTGAGAGCTTTATTGTTTTCTATATATTGTAATTATTTACAGAAGAAATGTAATTTTTAAATAATGATAGTGGATGATAGTTCAACTGTTGGTTGAAGGAGTTGGCTTCTTCCTCGTTATTTACATCCCGAACGACGTGAAGAAGTTAGCGGGTGAGAAGACCTCGAACCGAGAACTGAAACCGGTTCTTCTATATTACACCTCTTATCCCGGCCGATCCATCACTCTTCATCCTTATCATTAAGTCTTTTCGCCAGTTATGTTGTTAGCCAAAAACGACAAAGGCAAACAAACAATTATCGGCTTTAATATTTTTCAAAGGAATAGGGCGGAAAGGTCCAATTAGAGTTTAAGGTTAACGAGCGGAGATGATTGGATAACCTTCAGGGAGAGGTTACCATCATGGCGACTATATGATAATGATTGATTGCTTTTGATAATCATTTATCCGCTGCCTCATGTTTATAATTGGTTTGTTCCAACACGAGTTTTGAATATTATCAAACTGTCGGCCGGACGTGTGCGAAACGAAAAAAATGCATTGCTCATGCTCCGACAGATATCTAGTGGTCCAAAGATTGTTTTGGAACTAACCTATCAAAAAAATAATGAAGGATGGGTAATGTTTAGAAAAGACAATGAATAATTTCATCGTGAAACCGAGGTATCGACCCATATTTTAGATTCCCTTGAGAGCTAAAAAAGAATTGATATAATAAGTTATAATTTAAAGGGTTTCATAGGGAAATAAATAAAGTGAAAACAGTAATTGCAAACAATCAAGTAATAATGTTTACCAGAAAATAAATTCTTTAGGTCTCCGTTTAACCTTTAACTGGTGAGGTGAAAATTTTAGTCAAAATTGGTGAGATCCCCAGTCTCATTTTTTTTTTTTTTTTTTTTTTTTTTAATCTTGAAACATCTAGAATTGTTTATTCTTGTAAAATATGTTAAATCAACCTATTTTCAAAAGGTACCATTCGAAAGGATGCTTATAAAATTGAATAAATGCCTGATATTATTAAATACATTTATTAAGACTTTTTTTTTTTTTTATGTTTTATTCTAAGCAATGAAAACATTTGTAAAATAATATATAACAAGTCCTTATCTTAAAGTTTATTATATTTAAAGAACGGAAAATGATTTTTAAAAAAAATGAAACTTTTACATTGTAAAAAACCTTATGCACAGAGTAGAGTGCAAAGAAAAATATGCACAGCTAAAATTAGACACAGGTTTTGCAATAGGAAACCGAACATGCCCACAAATATTTTGTTCACATTTAATATTAACTACAAATGACTTCCTATCCTTGTTTCTTGGACAAAAATAAAATATCCTTTTCTTCGGAGGACTCTCCTGAGTATAAGTGTTAGATTCTTCTGGGTGTTTTTCCCCTAATAATGATTGAGCTTTAAACCGAAGCTCCCGGGGAAGTCCGGGATTTTCTGACCGTCTGATCATGTGATCCTTTAACAAGGCTGAAATAAGACTGACCTCTTCGAATCCTCTTTCTCATCCTCTTCACATTGGTGGGGCTGATATGAGAAGTGCCCCGGTCGGCGGTCCAGCCATTGTAGACCTTTATAATAAGTGTGACTTTTACCTAATCCTCTTGTCTGCTGCCACTGGAGGTCTAGGTAGGAAGTTTCCCGAGTATGGCGGGGGGCCTATTGGAGAATTCAAGGGAGGCAGGTAAACGCCCTTTGTACTTTTGCCTACAAAGGCTCATTAATATTTACTTTATTAATATATTAATTATTCAATAATAAATTTAGAGCCCTCAGAATCCTCAATACATAACACCTGTGACCATTCGATATTTGTGTTGGAACAAACGTTTGATTCATTGATTTATAGTTTTGACAAGTACTGAGGATGTTTTGACTTTTCACCTGTAACTTTAAATCATAGATTGATAGCGACTTAAAATCTATCAAAATATCTAGTTAGAAATTAAAAATTACAAAACATGTATGTTTAGGGAGATTTTATTACAAGGATTATACCTTTTTTTTCCCTGAGCTAATCTGTTGAGATAGTACAATCAAAATTTATTTTACTAAATGAACTATTGCCCGAAGAGTATAATTTTCTTTATCTTTTTGTATTTCTTATATATACTACTCCAGTGGTTCCCTACAAAAATGTTCACAGTCCCCTTTATACCATCATTTTAACGGAAAGGACCCCTTAAATCCTAAATATTTATTTTTTTCCTGGGCTACATTGTATCACGTAAATTTCATACGAAATACCTCTACCGAAACTATATATTCTAGAAATTACCTAGTTTGGAAAACATAATTGAAGAAAAAAGAACCAGACTCAACAAGACAACTTCAATCCACATAACATTGAATAACTAAAATTTAACCTGGCAGGTCGTAGAATTTTGAAAGATAAGAAAAATCTTTCTTTATAATGTTCTTCAGAAGGAAAGTTTAATTGGTACTCGTTAATGATCCCCATCCAAATAAAAACCTGGATAGGCAAAAGAACTTCCACTTTAATATCGTCCCATGTCCCATAGCTGCAGTAGCATGAAATGACGTTAAGTGAATAAAAAAACCTAAAATTTAGAACTTCAGGGTGTATAGCAACAGGGTAAACTGGAAAAGTCAGGGATATTACATATGAAAAAGTCAGGAAATTTGTGCTTTGCTCAGGGAAAATGGTCCCTAAATAACATTGTTTCTTCTTCGCTCAGACAAAAGTTCCAATATGCCTACTTGTGATGTTGCAAATATCATAAAATGAGTTTAATATCATAGAAGAACTGGAAGGCTCTGAAGAGAAAAGTCAACCTTCAGGTGAAGAAATTGGAGGCTAAACAGCTCCAAGAAGCTTTTAAAGTTTATATAGATATGTTGATAGTAAATAAATTTGTAGTCAGATTTGTACATATTGATTATTACTAACAGCAGTATTAAAGTTCATCATAATTCATTGGTAAGTCAATTTAAACAACTTCAATTTCAGCTGGTGTCGGGTAGATATAGTTGAATCTTATCGTAAAGTAATTGGTCATTATATATATTTTTAATCTATTATAACATTTAATTATAATTATTCTTTGTTTTGACGATTTTCACCGAGATATGGCCAGGTAAAAGACTTCTTCAATATGGAAAATTCAAGGAATCTCTTTGAGCTGATTTGCTAGACACCCTGAAATTATATAAGAATTGATTTATTCATATACTTATAAAGATATCAAATATTGTTCATTTGATCTTCTGGGATACATCTGCATTATAATCTCATTATTTTAAAAATTTAATAAAATGGCCAATTTTAAGGGTGGATGGTGCATTAGCAGGCACCTACTTAGAATGATAAATTCGTCCGTGTAGAGTGTGAGATTCACAAACATTTTACGTTAAGTTAATTAAAAATTAGTTCCCAAAGGGATCTTGCGGAGTCCCTGGACATCGTATGTGCGGACCACTAGTTGCCAACTACTGTACTTCTCTATACTTGAACTATATTGTTCTCTTGACCTTACTATGTGGTAGTTCCAGAAACTAATTTTAAGTACAATAAATTAATATATTTTATTACTGTTTCAGCTCTCCTATTCTATGACAGTCGAAGCTCAGGATGACGGTGCTATGCTCCCAGCCAAATTCAACATTTCGACTCTTGGTACAATCCCGACGACTGTCCAGACCTGGTCTGTAACGCTCCCGTGTTCCGGACTTTACGATGCAGAAGTGAATCTTGTCATCTCTATCAATGTCACTCTGGGAAGGAATAATGTTACTCAACTCAACTTTAGGAGGAGAAAGATCTGTCTTAGAGGTATATGTTTGTCGTATATTTTCCATTTTATGTAATTATTCAAAGTATTGTTTAACGCCTGTTGCTTCTAATAAATTCAGATTTGTATATGATATTAAATAGAGTAAAGTTTAATTGGATTAGTATCAATCAGTACATTGGCGGATTCATAAGGGGAGGGAGAATGAATTTCTTCTCCCAAAATTCCTTAAAAAAGTTTGATAGGTAATAAGCTTATTTCAAATACAGCATGTACTAAATACTTATTAGTATCAATGCTCTTGAGTTTTTATGAAGTGAGAATGGTTGACTGTGTGTATATATGGGAGAAGTTGGTTCAGGGTGCAGTCAAAAGACACACAATTAAGTTATAAACTTAATAAACTGGTGCCGACGTTTCGGCCTATATTATAGGCCTTCTTCAGAGCGTCACCACAATGAAGCAATAATCATTCTTGTGCCGCTCTCCTTCATACCCCCTGATGAAGGCCTATAATTTAGGCCGAAACGTCGGCACAAGTTAATTAAGTTTATATCTTAATTGTGTGTTCTTTTGACTGTAATCGGTAGCATTCAAAATATCTTTGTATTCTTATAATATATTGTTGTGATATAATATATAGATATAAATAATAATAATTAGAAATAATCAAGAAGGCGCCATGTGATCGGCCAATAAGAAGAAAGGAAATGAGAAGATCATAAAGGCACGAGGCGATCGGCCAATGGGAAATGAATCGAATTGCGCATCAGACCATGCGGTTAGCGATGTTTTTCCGGGAATGGAGGGCATTTTGTTATCAGCAGCCGATCGAAATGGATGCGTAAGAGCGAGTTTTCTGAAATTTATTCTACTGTGAGCCGTCGACGAAGCAATCCAAACGCATGTGATTGGATTATGCCACCAACCATCAAATCATTGAGTTCAAACCATATATTAGTGCACTAATAATACGTTCAAATCAAGTAATTATGAATTATCATTTGTAAAAGAAGAGAAATTGGAAATTCAACTGAAGACATCCTAATCAGATAATTTATACACTTTTTTATTTGCTATATTTAGTTTTTTGGGTTTTTAGTTTAAATTATGTTTTCTATTGTAAAATATTTTTATAAGAATATAAGTTTGTTATTAACCTTAGCCAAGACTCATTATTAAGTGAAGACCAAGAGTTATTAATTTGAAAACCCTAAAATTATCATTCACTTTACTTTTTTCATTTAAAAAATTAAATATTATTTCTTCTAAAAGAAATAAAATATAACAATATTTATGATTTTGTTATAAATATATCAATTTATTTGTTTACGATCAGATCTATCAGAAACCAGCTCTGGCGTGATTCAGGACGGGACTAGACCAGAAGCACCAGCAGCAGTTTATGTTGCTATCAGCTGTGTCTGTGCCCTTGCTACTCTTCTTGCTATAGCACTCTTAGCATGCTACCTCAGGACCAATAAGGAAACTATGCATAATACTGGGTAGGTACTTTTTTACTTTAACTTTTTAAGTCTTATAATTAGATTTTGTATTCACTTCTTTGTTTACCTGATAATTTATAATCTGTATATTTCATATGGTGGAAATATATGTGGTTATAAATGATTATGATGTATGAAAGCGAGTCCTAGGCACTAACACATAACGATGAAAGGCTGTTAAACATGTGGGAAAGAAAAGTCCTCAAAAAAATCTTTGGCCCTAAAAAAAGAAGGAGATTGCTAGTGAATGAAGACGAATGATGAAATTAAAAATCTTTACCTGATACCTGATATAGTTGCCACAAGTAGCAGGGTAAGATGGCTGTGGCAGGTAAAAAAAATGAAAGTGGGAGATTGGCAAAAATTAAGATGGAGAGACACCCTGGTGGAAGGAGGTGAAGGGGGAGACCTAGACTTGGTTGGCTGCAGGATGTAATAGAGGACCTTCGGTCGTTGGAGTCAGTGGATGGAGAAGGGCAGCCGAAGACAGGTCAGAGTGTAGGAGGATCGCTGAGGAGGCCAAGGTCCTCGAAGGACCATAGCGCTGTTAGATAGGATAGGATATTTCTTATGGCCTCATTAAATAATTATTATTTACTTGAAGCATATTTTTTAAATTATTTTATTTAGTTGAAATTTGTAAAATAAGAAGTTTCAGAGATATTATGTTTTATTGATTACTCGGTGAAAATACCTGTTTCTGATTAGTTGTTTCTTCTTTTTTTTTCTAATATATTAAATTAAAAGATAATTATATAACTGTAAAAATTATTGGAGATTTCCAATTTCTTATCAATGCTGACAAGAAAAAATAGTTAATTACTGTGAACAACAACAACAAAGGTACTTTTGTGAAAATGATTTAAAGTAAAAGAACAAATCTCTACACATTTATTCCATGTCATTTAGACCTTTAGCATATTTACTTTATGAATAATTAAATACACTTGTAACTTTAAAAAAAATTATTAATAGACTTAACTACTCCAAAGATTCTATGGAAATACCTCCAATCTTTGCCTACCAAATTCAATGCAATGAATGACTACAGTCTAAGCCCAAACCCTCGAGATCAGACTTAATGTTATCCTCCCATCTACACCTCGGCCTACCTCTTGGACGCCTACCAGTCAGTTCAGTGCATATTAAAATTTTAGGAATTCGTTCTTCAATAAGCATAATAACTTTACTTGTCTGTTTGAGCTGTCATGAGTATTACTTACTTACTGGTGGGGACTACGGTCCTACAAGGACTTGAACCTGTCATTCCTGCCTTTCGCTCTTTTCCTCCACCTCCTTACTCCAAGCAACTTGAGGTCCTCCTCGACATCATCCAACCATTTCACTCTTGGTCTTCCTCTGTAACTTTTTCCTCCACTTTTTTCATACAGTAGGGGTCTCGGCATCCTAGTTTTGGGCATCCTCTCTATGTGTCCGATCCATCTGAGCAAGCCTTATTCACAAAGGATACAAGGTCTGGTTTCCTATACATTGTACTGATCTCA
Organism: Piezodorus guildinii; assembly: GCA_023052935.1. NCBI lineage: Eukaryota > Metazoa > Arthropoda > Insecta > Hemiptera > Pentatomidae > Piezodorus > Piezodorus guildinii. Next base: position 94,252,428 of record CM041294.1, read on the forward strand.
CTATTCTTTCTTAATCACCAAGTGTCATTTTCTTAGGCTCAAATATCTTCCTGAGTATTTTCCTCTCCCAGACATTGAGCCTCCTTTTTCTTTCATTTGTCAAAGCCCAAGATTCACTGCCATAAGCAACTGTGGGTCTCAGAATGGTTTCATATATCATCAGTTTTGCATATTGCCAGAGTTTTGCCAAGTTTATAAATGAAGTAGTATTTATACTGGAGAGGTACAAGCTCTATAATTCCATGCTGTGTAACCTTCTAAATTATTAATTCTTCTCATTCCCGCTGCCTCAAAACTTTAATTTAGAACCTTATTTCCAAAAATGTTGAGGCGCTCTTCTTCCTGCATGGTAAAGAAACATGTTTCATACCCTATTCCAAGGATTACAATAAATAATAATTTTCTTTTTTAATGTATAGTATACGATATTTTTTATTGTTAGGTTATATAAAGGTTAAGCCCAAAATTTAAAATTTATGCTTGCTGTTGCAGAAGACTGTTGAGAGAGTCGCGGCTGGGGTCCAGTAGCAGTGGTCCCTTCCTTACACCGGCACCAGTCCTTAGCTGTGGCAGTTCCAGCGGGAGCTGTGCTAGCTCCAGGCATCGCACCACTGCCAACATACCTCCGTCAAACCCGGCCGATCTACATCACAGAATAGCACAGCTCACCGTTCAGAGGTAACTAAATCAAATGATATTTATGTATTAGGTCTAAAACTATATACATTGCCAATCAAAAGTTTGAGACGAGCTATTGTTTACATCAATAAATCATGAGTAACCTCTATGAATACCTAAATAAACTATTAGTATCTTATTATTACTTGTATTTATAAGCAAATTTGCTTATTAGGTGTAAGAAATAATAAAAATAACAAATATTAATGCTAATTTTTTTAAATTCTGATAGACATGTTGTTTTCTTGACTTCATAATTATATAAGGAATCCTCTTGTTCATGATAAGCGAAAATATGTATGACATTCTTCTGTTTCAGGTGCAGAGTAAGGCTAAGAAGCATTGTGCTTGAAGGAACATTTGGCCGAGTTTACCGAGGAACATATACGGAAGAAGATGGGCTCGAAGAAGAAGTTCTTGTTAAAACGGTTACTGGTAATGTCATTATTGTTATTTTATTTATTTAAAAAATATAACATTAATTTATAAATAAAATTAATGAATATTTTATTCAATAAAAAAATACTATTCTTACATCATTACACAAGACTTAATAATTTATTAGTTGAAATATAAATCCATCTCCATTCAAAATATTCCTTTGATTTTTCTTTTTCTTTTATTTGAATTCAGTTTTAACAAACCATTAACAGCTAGAGTCAAGCTCTACTTTTAAGTTTTTAATATTCTTACAATTGAGAAACTAGGTACTATCAGTTAGTAATTTACTCTTCACCAGAATCAAAGATTGTTATTTTTTAGAAGATCAATTTTTTTATAATTTTCAATAATGAATCATTGTAATCAACCATAAATAATTAAATAATTGTAATTAACCATAAATAACTCAATGTTCAATGTTTCAAGATACATATCCAAATAGCCACCTTGCTAATTGATTTTGTTTTAAACTATTTAAGCTTTTTTTTTGCCAATTAAAATTTTAGTTATTTTTTTTTCAATAATAATAATTGACTTAGTGAATGATACCACTAATACTGCCTACAGAGATTCATCCAACGATCACTGTTTAAGCCTAAGACCCCGAGATCAGACTTAACACAATAAACATATTTATGTTTTCAATAGATAGTTAAATTTCCTACAAAACAAAAAGAAAAAAAAAAAAAAAACTTTGCAATCGGTTCTGAATTAGTGGAGACAATACATTTTGAACTTCGCAGTCATGCTTTCCAGTTTTCCTTAAATATAAAATGTCTAAACTGTTTCATTTTTCTTTAACTCTTTGATTTTTTTAAAGCTTATTTATAAAGTTAATAGCATACACAGTTACATAGTATGGTTTAATGATTTGCAGCCTTTTTTTTTTAACATTACATTAATACCTAATCAATACACAATTTTTATGGTGTTTTTTCATGTATAATATTTAGTTTAATTCATTGTTCTCATGTTAATATTAAACAAAAATCTTGTTATATTTTTATTATTAACAAGTTTAATTATTTTTCAGATCAAGCTTCATCTATTCAGATCTCCCTACTTCTTCAGGAAGGAATGGCAATGTACGGCCTGAGCCACAAGAACATTCTTTCTATCCTGGGCGTCTCCATCGAAGACCACACCGCACCCTTCCTCATTTATCCGCACCAGGGCTACACAAACCTCAAGAGGTAAATTGTACCTAAATAATTATATTATAGCTGCAATTTCTTCATTATTAATTAAACTAGGAACAGCATTATTCAAAATTGATGTTTATATTGTTTTGTTTTTTTAAACACCATTAATCCTTTTATATAAGTACACTTACCAGTCGACATTGCTGGGCTGTGTCCTCATTATCAACAGTACATCTTATATTGCATAGTATTTGAATAGATCAATTCCGTATGTCAGGTATATAACTAAAGATAAATCTTAATTTAATTATTTCTATATCTTTGTTCATATTGTACAATATATAGTGTAGCCTTGTCATTGAAGACACAGCTAAGAAACGTCAGCTAACATGGTATATGTATATAAAGGAATAATGATGTTAAAAGTAAAAGAAAACGCTCTGCTCAATTAAATTATTAGAATTTTCTAATGCATGCGAAAATAGAAAAGAGTTTATTTGTTTTAAATTTGAAAATAATAATTTGTTCAAATCCTATATGAAACTTTTTTTTTTCTTTCTAGTATGGTTCAACTTTTTGGAAAATAACTGTGATTAATATAAGAACTATTAATAAGTCAACATCTTGAAACATGAGAAGAGAATATTTAGGCTACATAATAAAGTTACAAAGAAAGGAAAAATGGTTCATATATGATTTAGAATAGAATATAATGAATGTATTTGTCTTTGAGGAATTCCTATTTCAAATAAAGACTGGCTTGGCTATATACCATACATTTCATAAATTATACATTGAGAAAGATAAATTAACAGTATTACTTAAATAAGTTGAATGAATGAATGCTAAGAGTGCTATAAACAAGGATAGCGATAGCGGATCTCCCTGTCTTACTCCTCTACTTATATGAAAGTTTGGTCTCTTTTTCTCCATTTAATTTATTCCTTAATTTATTAACCTTTATTCCCAGAGTATAACCTTCCTATGATTGATATATATTTCTCTGGAAGTCCTAATTGTTTCAATGCCTCAATAATATTGCTGTGATTAACACTGATCCATTAGAAATATATGTACTTAAATGTTGACTTTAATTTTTAGAATGTCTTTTTCAATGGATATCAGGAACTTCTGCTGCCTGAGATGAATTAAACTTTCATTTAATGTTTTACTTTATCAATGACATTATTTTCAGGTTTCTTCAGAAATGTAAGCTGTGCCCTGAAGGTGTGGCTCATACACTGACCACTCAGGAAGTAGTTGACATGGCACTACAAATAATTTCTGGCATGCAGTATTTGCATAAAAAGAGGCTTCTCCATAAAGACTTAGCAACAAGGAACTGTGTGTAAGTTATTTTGAGAAATTGATTATTAAGTATTATTTCAACCATCTATCTTATCACCTGTTGGTTTGACTTAACCAAAATACCTTTATTGTTACAGCATTGACGATAAACTGAGGGTTCAAATAACTGACAACGCTCTATCGAGAGATCTGTTCCCTGCTGATTACCATTGCCTCGGTGATAACGAGAACAGACCTGTCAAATGGTTAGCGATAGAGAGTCTTACCCATAAAACATTCTCAACGTTCTCAGATGTTGTAAGTTTTTGTTATATTGAATGTATTTTACTTTGTTATTATATGATTTATATTTTATAACCACATGTCAATAACCACTTGTTCAGAGGAAGGTATGACATCCGGGACTTCATTTACAAGGAGAGGATCCAAAATGCATCTCATTGATTTTGATTGCATTTTTTTAGGTAAAATTAGACATTAAACTATTTGACTTTTTGGCGTGCAAAATATTAGGGCTAACACTCTCTAGGAGTTGGATAAAAAAATTAAAAAGTTCTTGCACGAAAAACACATTTTATTTAATATCTCTGGTTTTAGTGAAGGTGCAAAAATTACTTTGGTGTCAAAATTACCCTATTTCAAAACTGAATAATTAATATATTTAAGTTTTATGCTTGGTAATAACCCTAAAAATGTAAATAATCTCGTCAAAACAATACTTTTAATAAGATTTTTTTTAAAACTGTTTTCTTCACTCCTAAAAATGAATCTTAATCTCACAGTTTTTAAGAAACCTTATTAAAAGTAATGTTTTGGCAAGATTATTTATATTTTTAGGGTTATTACCAAGCATAAAATTTGAATATTTTAATGGCTTATTTTTTTAATTATTCCAATTTGAAATAGGTCAATTTTTATACCAAACTTATTTTTCCACCAGAACCAGAGATATTAAATAAAATGTGTTTTTTGAGCTCAATATTTCCAATTTTTTACTTGACTCCTAGGGAGAGTTGGCTCCTAATATATACCTTAAAAAATTCACCAAATTGGTGAGACACATTTGGGATCCTTTCCTTGTTAGTCAAAAGACTGACATGGAGGACCCACACTCTACTTAAAAGAAAATAACTGAACAAACGATATGGACTATATCCATGTTACTTGCCAAACACTCAAAATTATCCTTAAATAACAAAATTACTTTCTCCAAAGTACTAATAAAATCTTTGTGGATATACAGTACATACCCATTCAGGATTTCAGGCTAGAAAATCACCTTTCAAAAAATATGGTGCAGACACACTTAATTCACCAGGAATCCATTCAACACACCCCTAACAACTTCTGATATAACAACTACGTTTTTTATAACACACTAGTGTTGCCTGATGTATGGAGGACTTACTGATGAACTGGAAATAAAATTAAAACATCTGATGAATTTCTTTATTAGATTTATTTTTGGAGCCCGTAGATGTGACCATATTTCTGGATATTACACTGAGCTGTTCGACGGCAATATTTCCATAGTTCTTATCTATTCCGAATCTTGAAAAATAGGAAACCTTCCTTTATAACTCCTCACCCTCAGCTCTGACATCCATTCGTTGAGTACTAGAACCCAATCAATCAATATTTATACCCATTACATAGAACTGCATCCTTTCATAAATCCTTTCTTGTTGCTCCTCATTATTTTGGAATTCGCTGCCTATTTCTATCCTTAACACCGCCTCTCTCTCTTCTTTTGAACATCATCTCTTCCATTACCTATTTGAATCTTAATCTTCTGTTCCATTGTAAATATAGGTATTAATATTATAAATATGTGTTTGTATAAGTGCATGCTCCACATGTTTATAAATATGCAAAGGCTTATAGAATACTAGGCTGTTGAAATATTTTATTTAAAAGTAACTAGACCATAAGAGTTTTTTGTGTATCGTTGTTTTTGTTCTAAGGGTACTTGGTCCCAGAATAAATAATTTTTTTCATATAATTTTATTTCCTATTTTCTTATTGCAAATAGTTTTTATGCAGATAGCAATTAAAAACATTGTCATAACAAATGTTAAATGACAATAAATAAATTTGTTTTAATAAATTTTTGTTTTTATCATTCAGTGGTCTTTTGGAGTGTTACTATGGGAACTGACAACTTTGGCTCAACAACCTTACGTTGAAGTGGATCCGTTTGAAATTGCTGCCTACCTTCGGGATGGCTACAGGTTGGCTCAACCGGTCAACTGTCCCGATGAACTGTGAGTCATTATTTTAATAAAGATAGAATATTATTTATGACTTGAATATTAAATACGATAATATAATATATTTATGACATAGTTTGTGTGGTAGTCTAAAAATTATTTTTGAAAATTGTGTAATATATTTTTTTGAAAACTATTTATTTCGATCCATGTGGATGAAAATCTTCATCAGGACTAAATGTAAAAATGTGTTCATTGTGTAAAGTGAATTTCAGTCAAGAGTGCTATGTCAATATGGTTGTCATGGAGAAATATGTCCAGTTCGTCACGGTGGTTGAATAGGCTGTTAGCGTTCCACAATAGGATTGAGTGGGGCTTTACACTCATCGTAAGGATTATAGTGAGAAGGGTAATTAGTGGTAGGATAGTATCTTTAAGATCTGAGAGGAAGGACTGGAGAATGGAGCATATGTTGAAAGGATCTTGGTTGGGATACGCCTGTGGGTGAGAGACTTGTGGATAATTTGTATGGTCAGGATTGTTGGCTGGGGGCTGGACTCGCCATGGGGTTACGCCGTGTTACTATGATGTTCAGTCTGCTGAGGTACTTGAGACAAGGGATTTGGTTGTGTTAGCTGAACAGAAGGAGATGGTATTTGGGGAGGATGTTCAGGAGGCAATTTAACCCGTAAGGGTAGATGAGGAGGAGCGGGTCGATGGGCAGGTTGTGGTTTAGGATGGGAGGCCAGAGGCTTGGTTTTAGCTGGGATTTAGGAGGCGCCTGTCGTTTTGGCTGTGGATTCTGGTTGGCGATGATCTCGGAGGAAGTTTTTTTTGCGTGCTATGTAGGCTCCTTTGACTGCTGGGTAGCTGTTGAATGCTGATGCCTGTTTATTTATAGTCAAATCCAAATCAGGTACCTGCGTACGAATATTCTGATCTATTCGTAATTCCGCTATGTGGTGTGTCCTCTGCCGAAGAAGGTTTTTATAAATGACACAGCCCCTATAGCTAGCCGGATAGCCTTTACCACAAATTGCACACTTTGCAGGCTCATTAGGGGATTTAGGGCAAGTATCGGAGGCGTGTGGCCCGGCACACTTAACACTCCTAGCAGGGTGATGGTAGTAAAGCTTCGTGTGTCCTTAAGTTTGACATCTAGTGCATTGTACTATAATAGTTTTCTGTCAAGGCTCTTCAAACCGAACTGTGGAATATACCAGCCGTCTTACCTGAAATATCTCAGTGTTATTCCTGGCAGGCTCCAGGTCCAAGAAAAACAGGGGCAACGCATATTTTTCTTTGGGGTGTGTTATAATAGAGATATTTCTAATGTTATGACCAATTTCTTCTAGGTCCCTTTTGATGGCTTCTGTAGGAGTGGATGAGTGGAGTCCTCTCAAAACTACTCTGTATGATTTATCTTGTTTTAATTGGTAGCAGTGGAAGTCAACATTTTTCGTACTTAAATAAATGATTAGTTTTTTATTACTCTCCTTATTAGTGGTGTTAATTTTTATGTCGTTTATTCTTGAAAAGCATTGGAAGTTTTGCTGGCCTATTAGATATGAAATTTCTTTACCAAATGAGAGGAAATTATTAATGTTTGATACAAATATTGGAGGTGGCTCAGGGTCAGAAAATCCTTGTGGTTCCCGGCTGGTTTTTAATGTTGACGTTCGCTGAAGTGTTAGATGTAGAAGTAGAAGCGGTATTTTTTGAAGTTGCGTTTGAAGGAGACGGCACCGTTGAGTCATTTAGGTTGGCTGCAGTGGTACTGCGAGTTTTAGGTGGTGATGGCATTGTATTTGATCGCTGTTTCGTCTTAGCCGCTTTATTTTTTTTTTATTTGGTCGAGTTACCAGCGGAACCAGTGTCCTTTCTCTGACGTTTCTGTAGTGTCTGTGGCTTCAAATACTGTGAGTCTGACTTGTTTATTTCAGAAAAGGGAGTTTCCTCCTCCGAGTTGTCACAAGATGGAGTCTTACCTAGATCCATGACTTAATTAATTAAGAAAAAAGATATATATATATATATATATATATATATATATATATATAGCATTTCCAAGTCAAATTCAACCTTTTCCAAGTCAAATTCAACCTTTTCAATTTCAAATTCAACCTTTTTCGATTTCAATAAAATAATAAAAATCAAATTAACATGATTTTATGTTTTAATGGTTATTTTAATTACACCTTGTGTTTTTAACCCTTGTGGCTTGTTAATTGTTCCCAGGGGCCTTTCTACATATAATTAGTCACGAATATAATAATAAGTATAACCTATACTTTAATTTTAAGACATTTGCGATACAAGGTCTGGTAGTCGGATTAGCGGGATTCGTTTTATTTTAGTTTTATAAACGCGGGCGAAAATATTATCAATAGAGGTTTATTTTAACTTTTTCGTATTTATTGGATAGTAGGCTCAGCAGATGCGTTCCCAAAGGTTCGTTACCGATTATACTATTAATTTTAATCGCGCTCGCTCAAATATGGGTTTATTATAACTTTTTCGTATTTATTGGATACAAGGTTCAGTAGCTGCATTCCCAAAGGTTCGTTACCGACTACACTATTAATTTCAATAGCGCTCGCTCAAATATGGGTTTATTATAACTTTTTCGTATTTATTGGATACAAGGTTCATTAGCTGTGTTCCCAAAGGTTCGTTACCGACTACACTGTTAATTTCAATAGCGCTCGCTCAAATATGGGTTCATTATAACTTTTTCGTATTTATTGGATACTAGGCTCAGTTGCTGCGTTCCCAAAGGTTCGTTACCGAATACACTATTACTTTTAATCGCGCTCGCTCAAATATGGGTTTATTATAACTTTTTCGTATTTATTGGATACAAGGCTCAGTAGCTGCGTTCCCAAAGGTTCGTTACCGATTACACTATTAATTTTAATCGCGCTCGCTCAAATATGGTTTTATTATGACTTTTTCGTATTTATTGGATACAAGGCTCAGGAGCTGCGTTCCCAAAGGTTCGTTACCGATTACACTATTAATTTTAATCGCGCTCCCTCAAATATCGGTTTATTATAACTTTTTCGTATTTATTGGATACTAGGCTCAGTTGCTGCGTTCCCAAAGGTTCGTTACCGATTACACTATTAATTTTAATCGCGCTCCCTCAAATATCGGTTTATTATAACTTTTTCGTATTTATTGGATACTAGGCTCAGTTGCTGCGTTACGGGGGGTTCTTTCCCGACCAGTCTATTAATTATCCGTGCGCTCGCTCAAATATGGGTTTATTATAACTTTTTCGTATTTATTGGATACTAGGCTCAGTTGCTGCGTTACAGGGGGGTCTTTTCCCGACCAGTCTATTAATTATTCGTGCGCTCACTCAATTATGGGTTTATTATAACTTTTTCCTATTTATTGGATACTAGGCTCATTTGCTGCGTTACGGGGGGTTCTTTCCCGACCATTCTATTAATTATTCGTGCGCTCGCTCAAATATGGGTTTTTTATAACTTTTTCGTATTTATTGGATACTAGGCTCAGTAGCTGCGTTTCCAAAGGTTCGTTACCGATTACACTATTAATTGTTATCGCGCTCGCTCAATTATGGGTTTATTATAAATTCGTGTTTCTTTTCTATGCTAATTTCTGTATTTGTGTTTTGAGAGTTTTGTTAGTGAATGTGTTAATGTTTTTTTTGTCAGTTGGTCTAATGTATGTTTATTTCGTGTTTTTTGTAACTTTTCATGTATTGGGTTACCACTTATCCTTTTTTTCAGAATAGTTATCTTTTTGGTTAATATTTTGGAGTTTGATAATAATCAGCTAAACAGAACGATTTTATAAGTACATTCTTATTTGATAAACCTCTACTTGAGTTAGCGCAATTAAAATTAATAGTATAATCTGTAACGAGTCCTTGGTTACGCAGCGACTGAGCCTAGTATGCAGTAAATACGAACAAGTTAAAATAAACCTCTTCTTGAGCGAGAGCACTTAAAATAAATTGAATAATTAGGATAGCAACCCCCGCAACGCATCAACTGAGCCTAATAGCGAATAAATACGAAAAGGTTATAATGAACCCATATTTTAGCGAGCGCACGAATAATTAATAGAATGGTCGGGAAAGAACCCCGTAACGCAGCAACTGAGCCTAGTATCCAATAAATACGAAAAAGTTATAATAAACCCATATTTGAGCGAGCGCAATTAAAATTAATAGTGTAGTCGGTAACGAACCTTTGGGAACGCAGCTACTGAGCCTTGTATCCAATAAATACGAAAAAGTTATAATAAACCCATATTTGAGCGAGCGCGATTAAAATTAATAGTGTAATCGGTAACGAACCTTTGGGAACGCAGCTACTGAGCCTTGTATCCAATAAATACGAAAAAGTTATAATAAACCCATATTTGAGCGAGCGCGATTAAAATTAATAGTATAATCGGTAACGAACCTTTGGGAACGCATCTGCTGAGCCTACTATCCAATAAATACGAAAAAGTTAAAATAAACCTCTATTGATAATATTTTCGCCCGCGTTTATAAAACTAAAATAAAACGAATCCCGCTAATCCGACTACCAGACCTTGTATCGCAAATGTCTTAAAATTAAAGTATAGGTTATACTTATTATTATATTCGTGACTAATTATATGTAGAAAGGCCCTGGGAACAATTAACAAGCCACAAGGGTTAAAAACACAAGGTGTAATTAAAATAACCATTAAAACATAAAATCATGTTAATTTGATTTTTATTATTTTATTGAAATCGAAAAAGGTTGAATTTGAAATGGAAAAGGTTGAATTTGACTTGGAAAAGGTTGAATTTGACTTGGAAAAGGTTGAATTGATGAAAGTTGTTGACTTGGAAATGCTATAATTATATATATATATATATATATATATATATATATATATATATATATATTATAATTAAAACAACACATATATGAAACTAAATAAATTAAAGAAAAAATAAAAATTAGAAGAAAATTATATATCTATATATTAATATTATTAGAAAAAAAATATAGACTTAAAGAAATTACTAATTAAAAGAAAATTATACCAAAATATCTTAAAACTAAAACTATTTACAATAATTAAAAATATAAATATATATATATATATTATATATAGTTATTAATATAATATTATATATTTATATATATATATATATATATATATATATATGTATATATGTATATATACTATTAAAAAAAAAAAAAAAGCATACATTTCTAAGTTAATGAAAAAAAAAAATAAATAAATGTTTTTGAGGAAAATAAATTTTAAAACTTATAGAAGGAGAAGACTAATGTTTATAAATATTGTCTGATTACGTCGTTGAACAACAGTCCTGACCGAGACCTTGTCAACACCAGGGAAGGATTAGCAGGCATGCCTGGCCCTTATCCTAGCCTAAGCGGTCACTAGTCTATGGTTGCCTATAGAACAAAACGCCACTCACCTCGGTGTATGTGTTCGGTAATGTGCTTATTTAATAAAACTATTAGTAGTTAAAAAACTACTCACGATTCACAAAGTTTGAAGGATATTCATGCGGTAACACAGTGATGAGAAGGTAAAAAAGATAGAGCTATACGTATAGTGAACTGCACTCGCAGCCATGACACTTGAAACTCCCGAACTTAAAATAAAATCAGTCTTAAAAATTATAAAATCAGGCATATCCTTTGTGTATGTCAATTATTATAAGGATCCTGAAAGTTGGCAAAAGAATAGTTTCATAAATTATATCCTTTAAATTTCTTAAAAAGAAACAATAGCTAAGTAATTTTACAACTAAAAAGTAAAATTATTTCCCACCTTTAACTGCAACTTTTTAGTTACAATTTTTTTAGTTATGATGTACTTTAATTTATCCAAATGTTTGAATGTATATCTCTACAGTTTTATTAAATAGTAAACTATGTTAGAGATGATAATTATGAACTTCTGTTTAAGGTTTGCTGTAATGGCTTATTGCTGGGCGATCAGTCCAGAAGAGCGCCCGACATTTTCTCAACTTCAGGTTTGCTTGCAAGAATTCTACGCGCAGCTGACAAGATATGTTTAATTAAAAACAAAAACACTTCAACTCATTTTCATATTCTATGCAGCACCAAACTTCTTTGCCATTGATTTATCGTTCCTATAACTGATTTTACCTGCATTTCAATTAAAGACGATTTATTTTATTTTAATATTTATTGACTTTAATAACTTTTAAATGTGTATTTAAAAAAAATGAATGCTAATACAAGATCATTCTTGCATTGCTATAATAATTATATTATACTCAGGAGAAATAATTTGTAGGAGTCTATGAACTGTATGAATGATTAGTCATAATTGTGTGTCTTAAAATAATTTTTTTAAATATTATTAAGTGTGATAAATGTATAGACAACCTAAGAGATTTATTGTATAATTTTTTATATATATGATGTTTATCTGTTTAGTATAAAACTATTTATGGATATATAAGTGTTACATAGAATGCAAGAGGTAAGTTTGTATTATATATTTATATCTATCAAATCCTTGAGAGAGTCTACGACAATATCGTCTTAATGTTTGAGGTTTTCCCCAGTGTTTGTTGTGATGGTTAAAAAATAAAATGTAAATATCTATTTATTTTAAAAGACATGTTGTAGATGATATAATTATTGAATAATGATGTAAATAATTGAAATTTCTCTTTGTATTTGTTGGTATTGAATCAATGTGGAATTTAGTATCCAAGGGTAGGCAATCGTTCTCCTCCGGATGTGTGATTAACAATGATAGAAACGTGTAAGTTAAATATAAAGTAAATATATACATCAATTTTAGCTACTTAAAATAATTTCTATAATTATATTACTTAATCTATGCGACATAACAATAGATCTTTCAGTTATAATTTTTTATTATAGATTGTTTTAATATTTAAACATAAATTTAAGGATAATTGTCATTTGTATTGAATTTTCTTTAAACGTTTATTCAAAATATGTGATTAACAATGATAAACCGGATATGTGATTAATAATGATAGAAACGTGTAGATCAAATATAAAAAAATATATATAAATGAATTTTAACTACTTAAAATAAAGTCTGTAATCATATTACAAAATACTTAATCTGTGCGACATAACAATAGATCTTTAAGTTATCATTTTTATTATATATTGTTGTATATTGCAACATAAATTTATGTAAAATTGTCATTTGTATTGATTTTTTCTTTAAATGTTTATTCAAAATATCAGCATTTTGTAACTTTAAATAATTTTGACGTAATGCGTAAACTAGATACACACCTACATTATTCATTAAATAATTCATACTTAATTAGTTGACTTATCAAGTGTGAATAATTTAATGTTTCAATACACATTTCCAATAATATATTCTACGATCAATTAATGATTACACCATCATTATAAATTATTATATATCATAGGATTGATTTTCTAGTTGTTAAATTTTTCTTTACAATTTTTATTATTATTTGGTTAATTAAATTGTCAGTACCAAAATCTTTGGTCTTTGAGAATTTTTTTATGATTCTAATCACTTTTTTCGGAGGATTTAGAGGCAGACTTTTGCTTATCCCTTATTCACTTTTGGGTATAATAAATATATTGTTAATTTATATGGATAAATTATAAATTACTTTGTACATTCATCTATATTTTATATTGTAATATAAAATTTACTTCCTTATCGGTGCCAAATTTATCTGTTAGGATATCTTAAAAAGTATTGTGGTTGTGTAAAATGTAGCTTTTTGTATTTATACTAATTACACTTTTAGTATTATCTATAAGGCTCAATGTTGAATTAAAACATCACATAACCTGGCATCATAATCTTGACTGAATATCATTAAAAAAAAAAAGAAAATGAAACAATATTAAATCACAACCTTCCATGTTTTTGAAATCAAATAAAGGATGAAATTTTCAATAAAACATTTTACGAATTGAGAAAAAGTTTAAACTACAAACATTTTGTGTGACAGTTGTAAAAATTATTTTGCATATAATAATTAAATAATAATTTTAAATGACAGTATACTCTCTAAAAGTCGTTAGATTGACAAAAATAGAAAGAAAAAAAAGTTAATTAAAGTTATTGTATAAAATATTGAAATGAATCAATCAATTTTCTTATTTATTCTTAAAAATTTTGTGTTGAGATAGAGTGTGCTGTTTTAATCTATTTTTAAATAATTTCTATTTTCTATAGTGCACTGTTTTAAAATGAAATTTTTAAATATTGATATTGTTTTTAAAGTAAAATTAATAATTTCATATATATTTATATATATTATAACTAAAAATACAGACTGTTAAGTTCACACTTAATATTTTTTCTGTATTAATGTTTTTATGTTAGGGTAAAACTACCCTTGTAAAGAAAAATATGGAATCAATTCATACTTGACAAATTTAAGTGAAAATATTAAAATTACCTTCGGTCACTTAAACTAAATTGTTAAATATATGAAACTACATCTCTCCATTTTTATAAAAATAAATAATAATAAATGAATATTTGCTAATGGATTCATATTGCTGATAATATTATTTTTAATCACACTTAAAAAGAAAAAAAATTATAAAGTTATGAAATAATTATGATCAGTTATTTTCAATTCCATTAGGTTTTAGTATATCTTCTTTTTTATTTTTTTATTCTGTAGAAATTGTAAAAATTGATAAGTCAAACATTATTGTGTTTAAAAAAATTGTCAAAGTGGGACATTTAATGATGAATGATTATGTGATTTTTTTTTATCAAAGTTTCCAATACTTAAGATTTCTTTAACTACTAACTGGAAAAATGTATGGTATAGTTTTCTTAAAGTTTGTATGTCAGATACATATTAATTTTAAAACTTTATCTTATGTATATTATATAAGATTAATTTCTTCTTTTCTTTTTAACATTGAATTAACCATTACATTTTTAATATGGGTCGTTTTCATGTAAACTTTCTCTAGTAAATCTGGAAAAATAACACTTTCATAGAGACTAATCTTTGGACCAATATAAGAGTCAAATATAAATCAGATTATTTTATAAACTTTATTGGTTTTCTAGCTACTTATAAAATTTGTTTCTTGATTGCTACCAATTTTCTGTTGCACTATTACTTATTAATGTTATTTCATTGGGTGCCCAGTAAATGTTTAGTGAATGTTTTTCAAATTCGCTAGGGATAGACTTTATTCCACATAACCTTTTCATAAGAAATAAGTTATTGTTGTTGTTTTTTTTTCCCAAACTTTTTATTTTTTATTCATTCCAAACATTAAATATCTCGAAATGTAATCTGCTTTAAGGAAAAATCAATGCTGATTATCAGGTTTAAACTTTTTCTAAACATTTTCCTGAAGCGCTGCCAATGGGCTGTTTCCCTACATGTTTGTTTCATATATTTTTAAAAGCATATTTACTTGTATTATAAAATACAGTATTAAATTTCAATAATTAATAATTCAAAAAAATTTTAGACAAAAAAAAAGTTTATTTGAGAATGACCCATTCAAAAAGGTTTTCACAACCTTTCATATCTATCATCATTTAATGGCCCTAATGATGATATTCTCTATGTTGTCAATGTCATGGTGTATTAGTACAATCTATAAGACTGAGTATATGATTGGTTGGTTTCAAATTATATAAATAAATAAAAAATATATAAAAGAAATTGTCTAAAATATAAAATTTAAGTTATTTATTGTATATTGTTATATATGTTACAATGTAATTATTGTATTTAGTGTAAATATTTCATTTAATTGTTGTTTGTGGCAATATGATCTCATTTTGTAAATATTGTATAGTTTAATAGTATTTTTATATTGATTTATCAGTTATGTATGTCAAATGTTCTATTGTAAATATAAATATATAAATAACGTGATTATATCAGTTAATCGGTTTTAATTTTTTATATCCTTTGAACCACATCCATTGCATATAAATAGGAGGCATGTGTTTTAAGAAAACGCCTTTTTGGAAATAAAAAAAGACGTGCAAAGATTTGCAATAATTTTATTTTTACATGTGTCAGGCATGTTTTTTAAGAAAACACCGTTTTGGAATTAAAAAAAGACATGCAAAGATTTGCAATAATTTTATTTTTACATGTGTCCAGGTATGGTTGTTACAATGGACAAGAAATGGTATCAGAAGGCCTCAACGATTGCTTTTTCATGCAAGGAAGAGTGTTAGATGCAAATGGTGCTGGAGTGGTAGATGCTTGTACCCCTGCACTAGGTATGAGGTTACTCTGCCAGGTAGGGGAGGAACAACCCACACCTACCAATTAGCAGATGGGACTGGCTAGAAGGATTACACCCTGTTTGGTAGTAGTATGCCAGTAGTGTGGGTTAGGGGATAATTCACCCTGCGTGGTAGCAGCACAACAGTAGCTATAATAGGCAGAGAGAAGGTAGATGGTAAGATGTAAGATTATAAATAAGGATAGACCACATTGTACCCTTGTAACAACAAAGACAGAGTTAATCTGGCCAAGGTAGATACCAGATAGTTGATCTCAAGAACTGTGCCAGCTCTTGGGGATGTTAGTCATCCATGTCGATAATTGACTAGTGAGAGCTATGCTGCCAGACTAGCGTCTAGTCCCTAGGTCAAATTACCTTGACAGGTTTATTAAATCTTATTAATCAGTTACATAAACAAAGATATTTACAATGGTGTTAATGAGTTACATTATACAATATTATTAAATCGTACGTCTTCATATATTTGGCCGGTAATCCATGTGGGCGCCGCTACCGCTATCTTTGAGCAAGCGTGTGAAGCATCCACACGCTTGCTCAAAGATAGCCTGTACCTCAATCAAGTCTGTACCTTAATCTACTTTTCTACATAATTTCCATTAATTTTGAGACACTTGTCAAAACGCGGAACCAGTTTTTTAATACCCTCCTCCAAAAATTCTGCCGCCTGACTTGTTAACCACTGCATCACAAATGTTTTGACTTCGTTATCGTCTTGAAGACGCCGATCGCCCAGGTGTTTCTTCAAGTGCAGGAACAAATGGTAGTCCACTTTCTGCACCAAATCTTAATTAACGACCGAAGGACGCCCACTCCGTTCTTCATCATGCACATTTGTGCGGTCATCTTTAAATGCTCTCACCCATTTCCTTACCATTCCATCACCCACAATGTTTTGTCCGTAAACTTCAACGATCTCACGATGAATATCGATCAGTTTTACGCCTTAAGCACTAAGAAATCGTATGACAGCCCGTACTTCACAATCAGCGAGACTCACGATTGTCGGAGGCATCTTAAACACTCAGTAAACAACGTATACTAATGGCTTCAGTGCGTGGACAAGAGATATAGGTAACCAGCGCGGAACGCCGACTGTAGCGCTGTTGCGGCGGAATCGCAAAACGGTACTTACTTAAAAAATAAGCCTCGTATTTTTAGGGGACACCTGCAGCCTTCTACGCCCAAGGTCATGAGTTCAAACCTGGCTGGTGGCTCAAGGACTTTTTAAAGGGAGTAAAACATCTTTAGTTATACCCTCCGAAGTCGTAAAATGGTGGTCCCAAGCTTGTATGATGTGAGGTACTATACTATAAAGATCCCTATCCTAACTAAACTTGGATAGTCAAAATTTAGGACTTCCACTGTAGCATAATCTGATTAGCCATAGTTACATAAAAGTGGCATTAAATTAAATAAACAATTAACAATTATTGTTGCATGCTTTTTCTAATAAAGCTCAATGAAAAAATAAAAAATTGTTTTCAAATGCAAAAATAATTTTTTAACGAACAGGTAGATGAACAATGAAATAGCCTTAAATATTTATTACCAACGTTTCAACCTATAAATCGTCTATTGAACATCGTCAATAAAATATAAGGCTATTGCGTTGTTTTCTTGACCACCACATTTTTTTCCTGATTTTACTTTCGGTCAACATTTTATGATGATGGGATAACCACCATAAATTGAAACTGACCCCATCGTGTAACAAAGGCAAAGTATATCTAACCTAGGGCGAACCCAGTTTAGGGACCCAATAACCTGTGCCAGCTCTTGGGATGTTAGTCATCCATGTCGATAATTAACAGTGAGAGCTTTGTTAGCAGACTAGGGTCTTGGCCCTAGGTCAAATTACCTTGAGAGCTTTATTTATTCTCATACAACAGTTATATAGATATAAATATTTACAGTGACATTAATATTAACAATATACAATATTATTGGATATAGCGTCTTCTTATATTTGGCCGGTAAGCATAGGGACGCCGCTAGCGCTATCTGTGAGCGAGCGTGTGTAGCATCCGCTCTGGATGGTCCTCTGTGGTTGCAGAAAGTAAAAGAATATTAACCCAGGAGTCTTGATCAGTTGCTACCACTGTTGAACGTGAACTGAAGATGCTGAAAGAGCTACACGAATCTGATTATCAACTTAGTACTTCAGCTTTAAATAAAACAGAATGACAAAGCAAGGTTGTTCTACAAGGGCTACTCTTAATTACTTAGGGATGGTCAAGATAAAACAGCTTGTTTATAAGCACTGCTGTTGGAAGAACTTAGATCGAAAGACAACAAATACTGGTTGAGATTTTGTTATCTGTACTACGGGGCTTAACCATACATCCTCTATAGGTGTCTTTATATCATTTTGATGAGCCAAATTCATTTTTCAGAGGTACTTTTACTCTACTGGTTCCATAAATAAATTTTGTTGTTTGTTTATTTAACGTCGCTTTATGCTACTATAACTAATCGGACGATGCTACAGTGGTAGTCCTAAATTTTGCCTATCCAGGTTTTATAGCGATATGGATCTTTAACGAGTACCTGATATCGCACAGGCTCGGGACCACCTTTTAAAAGTCCCCTCCGAAGGACGACATAACTAAGAATTTTTTAGATCCCATAAATAACTTATAAATAATCAAATACTTATTCTCATCGATGTCAAGTTAGAGGTACGTACGCATTCCAAAAGAACAAGCACTAACTTAAACTTCTGAGAATACTGGTACCTGAAAATGCGACTACTTTTACTAGGGATAAATATTTAATTAATAAAATATATATTTTACAATTTAACGAGCCACGGCTTGATATAGATTTAGAGAATTCGATTCCGCGTCAAATTCAATCTACCTGTAAGTTAATTAACTAAACAAGAATTCGACTATTCCCATCTTCCTAATTGGTTTAGTTTTTCATATTTTATTATTAATTCATAGAAGTTGAAAATTGAGAAATTTCATTCAGATATTATATGTTGTAAGTTTTAGCTCTTTGGAAATAAAGTGATAACCTTTCCCCGTGACAGTTTCGTTTGACAGTGATACTTGTAAATTTTATAAACATTTGCAAGTAAAATGTAATGATACCCCCTGATTCCATAATTATAATTCCCAATGAACAGCGCACATTCACGTACACATTACTTAGTTAATTAACTGTCTTTATGAGAATCAAAGGTCTACTAATTAATCCTTAAAAAAAAAAAAGAACAATATGTTTGCATCCAAGAATCCATCTTTCAGTCAGGTTCCTGAAACAATTCAAGCTGTTGTAAAACAATTTGGCTTCCGATATGGGACTGACCTAAATGAAATCCAAAGGCAACCAAAAAATGTTGATGAATCTGAGCTGGAAATGCTACTAAACGATTATTCAGGTTGAAAATAAATAACATTCATTAGATGTGTCTTTTTAAATTATTTTGTATGCAAACATCCCAAGAATTTTGGATTTTTTTCCTGATACCTCTATATGCTTATTATATTGAGAGAGATAAGTTTATGTAAATGATGAAATCTTTTTGTTGTGTGTGTTTAACATGATTTTAAAATATATTAAAACCAGATTTTAATATAATTAATTATCTTAGGGTCATTGCTTTAGCAAACATTAATGCAAAACAGCTGTTTCATTAATGGTAGTGTTTGGGGTAACAAAATTGAAATTTATCTTACTTGTAATTGTAAGCGATGTTCTAGTGACAAATTTGTTCTCTCTCCTACTGTTTAAATAAAAAAAAAAATTAGTTCCTTTATTCCCAATCATTTCTTACCCATTTCTGGCATGTAGGGTTACTGCAGCGATGGGATATAACAAATGGGCTTATCTTGCGCCGTCATTATTTTAAGATTCCCTATATCATAATAAACATAATGTCATGCATAAATAATTTTTCAAATGTTTATTCCCAGGAACCTAGGACCTCCTAACACAGAATAATGATTATTATGTACTAATAATGAATTAAAGGATTAAAAAGAGGGTAATTCAAGTAGGAATTAAATTGTAAAATAAATATCTAGACATTTCTTGGAGATAGAGGAGAGAAAAACAGTGTGTAATATAATGGCTACTGTTTAACTATAATAAGTACTTCTTTTTTGTATCAATATTGATTTCTATAATTCAAAGACTATTTTTTATGAAAAAAAAATGAGTGCACAATGATGGAAAAATAGTTGACTCGAGAATGAATTATATGAGAACTTTTTAGGGAGTTTGGTCATTGAAGAAACGCTCATTGAAGAATTTTTTATATAAAGGAGCATCATGGCCTAGTGGATAATGTACTAGACTACTGTTATCTGCGTTCTGGATTTGAATGCGGCTATGACAAAATTGTTATTTCAGCCTTGGGGGTACCCAGATGATAAAGTAGGTACCCGAAATCTCAACCTAACAACCTACTTGCACATCTGTTGATCTAGAAACTATACAAATTTCTCTATGTACTGAATATATGACTCTTCATGGGATTTAGAGGTTTTTTAAAATTTATTGAATGCTGGTGTTACAGCTTAAATGTTATTCCATTATCAGGATGACTGCTACAGTGAATCCGCTAACCTTGAAATATCAACTCACAATAATTAAGATTTTTTATTTGGATTTATTGTTTTTTACTTTTATTACTACACCCCCAATCAACTTCTTCAAAAATAATAATTTTAAGATATATTTCTTGGCTGATCCCAAAATAATAAAATTTTGTTTCATAATTTACAACATCTATCATGCATAATAATTCCACATACAATGTTTCACTGGTTTTCACTCATCTACAGCTCATTAGCCATCGTATAGGGCTTCCATGCTCTACGGGTTAGAGCCCAAAACGTTGTTAATTATGAAATAAAATCAAGTTCCTTTGGGATTAGTCAACAAATATATTATTAATAATTAAACCAAAAGAGATAGTAGAATTATAATGAGAAAATAATAATTTGATTTTAATTAGATATTTTCTCCTTTTAATCCTTCTGTAACATTTGAACATGTTTATTCATATAAATACCAACTCACATTTTCATAATATATATGGATATTGTTTTAAAATAACTTTAAATTAAATAAAGCCTAATAATGTTTAATTCTTTCAGATGATGAGACTGAAAATGAGGAACGTAGAATAGAAAAAGTAATATTCAAAATAATTATTATTAATAAGTTTTAATCAGTGATATAAACTTAATAAATTGAGTTTTTTAGCAGTGCGTTTTAAAATTATCACTTAAGTGGCATCATGAAGCTTTTTTCTTTTGTAGAAAAAACAAAAATTTTAACTGTACAGTTAGGAAATTAAGAATATGAATAAACATAATAACAGAAATAAATTATTTCTTGGATTTGATATATTTTCAATCATTTTCAGGAACTTAAATACCCTAAATCAGTATTTTTCATTATTAGTAGTGAGTTTTGTGAAAGATTTTCTTATTATGGAATGCGTGGTAAGTAATTTTGTTTATTTAGGCTATTCGATGTTTTAAAATAAAAAAATGTTTTTGTATTGTTTTTTAAATGAAAACAATTTAATAATTTAAAAACAGCTTTTAAAATACTCTTGTTAATCAGTTCCAATTCATGATTTAATTCTTTCTTGCATAGAATTTTTTTTTAATTTATCATAATTTCTCACCATTTATATAAATTCTATATTAAAGAAAACAATGTGTTGTTTTTATTGTTAAAATATTATTCAATTTATTGCTATTTTAATATTAACTATAAAGTGGAAATTTTAGGATTGACATTAATGATTGATGAATGAACTAAATAACATTTTTTAAATTAAATTTGCTATTCAAATTTTAATTTTGAATAATGAAAAAAAGTGTTTATAATATCTATAATAATAATAATACTTCATAATATAATATAGTATATTTTCTAAAAAATAAATATAGTAAAATTATTATATAATATCCAGGTGTGTTAGCGCTATACCTCAAGGATTCTCTTCACTACAGTGAAAATAATGCAACAATTATCTATCATATGTTCATCGTACTCTGTTACTTTACACCTGTCTTCGGTGGGATCATGGCCGATGCATGGCTTGGAAAATATAAGTAAGATTTTTATATTATTAATCGTTTGTATCTTTTATGTTGTCACTGTTTTGGCTACTTCAACACTTACTAGACAAACACTCAAACCTTTGACTTAAATAGAAAAGCCTCATCTAAATTATAAGTTTTATATATCTATTATATTTCCGCCGTTTTTGGTTACTTCAATACTTACTAGACAAACATTCAAACCTTCTACTTAACTACAAAAACTTCATTTTATGACCATCATAAGGCCAATTGGTGCTTACAGAAGTAAGCGTAGGGGCTTTACTTAAACATCAAACCCCTCTTATATTCAATCATTTCGATCAAAAATCCTTCCTAACATTCTTAATTCTCCTTACTTTGTCACAAATAAACTCATCCACAAAGACCTTAATGTTCCATATGTTGCTGACATGGCCCAAACCAGGTACCATTCCTTACATGGTTAACTCCACTCCCACTCCAACCCACCATTTTCAATCTTTGCTTACTCTTCAATTCCTGATAATCCTCCGAGACATCTGAGAAGAAGATGGTCCTAAGACATTCTCGATTAGAATATTTTTTGGGTGCTGCAAATGAGTCGGTCTCCACAATTCATTGTGTTATGATTTTGTCAAATACATTTACAATAATACATTTGAAAATTTCAATAAATATAATTTTAAAATTTTTATTGATCTTGAAAATAAATGATGAAATGAAATATAAATTGCAAGTAGTATTAATAAGATTTTTGTCTACGAAATGTAGTCTGGGTCATATTCACTTTATTCTATTATTTCTATAGTAACGGCAGCTATTAATATTAAGAACGCAAACACACTGGCATGCTCCTCCTAGACCTCCAAAAAGCATTTGATACTGTTTGGCACTCTGGATTCATATACAAACTAATATCATATAACATCCCACCATTCACTCATATTTATCAAATAGAGAGTTTTATTTGATACCTCGCGCGGATCTCATTACCGTGTATGGGGAGCGTCCCACGGGTGGCAGATGTGGGGATGGTCGGTGGAATTTCCTCAGAAGCTCCTCCCGGCTAAGTCCAATGGACTCGCTGACCAACAATGAGAGCGGCCCTCCAGGCTTGCTGGAGGGTGTGACGTAGGTTCGAACGCCCTACTCACATATTTTTGTTCACAAAATACCACAAACAGTCATGGATTCCTCTGAGGTAAAACGCCCATTATCCGGAAGTAAACTAGTCCCCCGTTCGGGGAAAAATATTGCATAAAATGGAAGTTGAAAATAATTCCCACCAAATCTGAAGCAGTACTGTTCACTAAATGTCAACCACAAATAAACTTCTTCTTCGCCCTCCTTGGTGCCTTTCAACGTAGAGGGGCCTCACCTATCCATTTTCGCCAGCCATCACGGTCCTTTGCCAACGTCCTCAAAGCACCCAGCTGCTTGCCCCTCTTATCTCCCATTTTGGCAATCTCGTTTGACCATGTTTTTCGAGGTCGTTCCTTAGGCCTCTTGCCTCAAAGAATTTCGGGGCTCCCTTTCCTCACTCATCCTTATCACATGGCCAAACCATTTACTTTCCATATTTTTTAATAATGGAGTCACTTTCAGGTCTTCTCGAATCCGTTCGTTTCGGATGTGGTCTCCTCTGGTTGGGCCAGCTGCTGTCCTTAGATATTTCATTTCGGATACGGTCAGTCTGCTTTTATGTTGATCGAGTAGGACTCAGCTTTCGCATTCATATAGTAGGGTAGGAAAGTACAGTGGGTTATATATGGTCATTTTAATTTTATTTTCGACCTGATAAACTACCAAATCAAAATGAATTCAGCTCCCATCCCTTGGTCAAAATCTGTACATTTCCTAGGCTTAACTTTAGACATACAATAGAAAAATTGATAAAATGAAAAAAATAATATTTAAAAGGTTCCTGTACTTTAACAGAAAATCCCATTTGAGTCCTCAGAACAAATTAATAATATATAAATCAGTTATCCACCCACTCATTACATACACCTTGCCAGTCTGTAGTTAAGATAATTAGTCTTGACTAATTATCTGAAACTTCAAAGAATACAAAACCTATCAATGCGTATAATTAATAATTACCACTGCTACTCAAAAATATCCTCTATACTCCAAGACTTGCAGCTACAGTTAAACGATTTGTCCATACTCAAACTGCTTCTTTTATTCCAGTAAAACATCAGTCCCCAAAATCCATTAAACTAGGAATTTGGTAATTATAATAAATATTATCTGAAACCCTACAATCGTAAAAGAACAAAACTTGTGTTGTTAAATTTAGTTAGTTTGTTTTAATTTATAAATTTGTTTAATTATTTTATCCGTTTTTATATGTAGTTTTTTTTTACAGTTTTTCCTACAACTTTACTATAATTTCATTTTAAAGTCATCACATATAACTCTCTAGGCTAATTATAATTACTAAAAAACCAAAAACCTTTTTTCTGATTGTAAGAATGTCCAGTCTGAAATCATTTGTAAATATATTGCCACTTTGTAATACATAAACAAAAATGTTTTTCATTCTTTCTTCTCTAAGTATATTTAACAAAATTAACATTTAATTTGTGCATATATTTTTTTCCAGCACAATACTTTATGTTTCTTTACTTTACGCGACTGGAAACATTGTCCTTTCTTTTGGATCTGTCGCAGCTCTCAGCATTCCTCATAGGTATGTGTTAATTCTAAAAATATATATATTATTAAATTTAAAAAAATTAAAGATTAAAAAGTAGTGCATTTAAAAGTTAGGACAAAAAGATAAGACCATGACAATAATACTAAAACGATGAATTAGTACATCAGTATGAGTTAATAATAAAATTAGAATTATACATAATTATCTAAAGTTAGAAAGATTAATTAATTTAATTAATTAAAAGATGATATTTAACTCATCACAGCAATCAGTGAAAAGATGGAAGAGGAGACTGAGATAAGATGTAGACTGGTAGCAGCCAATAAAGCATATTTGTCCTTATCCAAACTTTTCAGAAGCAGACTTTTAAGCCATTTGAATTGTACACTGAATACCAAGATTTAAGCATTACAAACTTCGCGAGAAACAGGATTGAAAGCACAACACAAACTGAGGGCAGGACTGTCTTGGGCAGGTTTGAGTCATTGAGCAGGCCAAGGACAGCTTCTTGCATCTGTTGCATCAATAAAGAAGATTTAATCTATCATTCATGGCCCTAGAATTTTTTAAAGGAATTAAAAAAATTTGGTTATGCTGTCTTTCAAAGGGGGCATATAATGGTGTTCCCAAGCCTGCGGGATATTAAAGATCCCTCTCCTAATTAAACACGGAAAGGTAAAATTTAGGACTCCCACTGTAGCATCGTCCGATTAGTCACAGTAGCATAAAAGTGACGTTAGACGAATAAAAAAAAACATACCTGGTATTATTAATATTTTCTATAAATATTTAGTATTTTACATTTAACTACATTTATTTATATATTTCTCCCTACCTTGCCATATGGCAGTATGGGGGTTAGTATTATATCCTGGATGCGATGCTACCAATCTTGAATATTTTAATACTTCATATATTTTTTTTTCTCTCTTCATTCTTCTATTTTCACCCTGCCCTCTCCTCGGTGACCATCTCTACAGCTTCTCCTTCTTCTCGTAGAAGTGGTCTTCCTCTGCCCCATCCAGTCCCACCTACGTTTTAAGCTGCTGGGCCAAGTAACGTTTTCCACCTGTGAAAAAATGACAAAAAAACTTTGATAATTTTCTTTTGGCACTAGCTGAGGGAAATCTCTCTCGGAGAGGACATAGAGATTGGTTTCCCTCAGTAGTTTGCCCCTCAGTTCTCCCAAGACAATGATGTGCTCAGCAGTCTTCGAGACTCTACAACTGGGACACAGGAGATCTATGTCTTTCCCGAAACTATGCAACTTACTTTGGAAAGCACCATGTCCAGTAAAGAATTGTGAGACCTAGTAATCCGGGACTATCCATGTAGCTTCCAATAGTGACCTGACCGTTTGGAAGAATTTCTTTAAGGTAGCACCTTTTGAGGTTGTCACCCTCCGTCGGTCCCACTCATCAATGGTGTCTTCCCAGATTATACGCTTCCATTTCATTGGGTCTTCGGCAATCCTCATTTGGATAGTTCCTGGGAGACCTGCTGAGCCTTGCCTCTTGAAGGCATCTTTGAGTAAATCTTCACACAGAAGGAAAATATTTAGTATTTATTCCATATGTTGTATTATAGATGTGGATATTACTAACTCACTCATAGGGGCCTGGGCCTCTCCTACAATCCTACTCTGCTCTTCTCTATTCTTGAAGGGCCTTCTCCATCCTCTGGTTCCCATTTCTCTCAATACCTTCTCCATATTACCCGATCATCTTGATCATAGATATTACATTATATGAAATATAGAATCATATTATTTAAAATTTATATCTGAGATCTTCATTTCAGAGAACTCTCATTGCTGGGACTGTTGCTGATTGCAGTAGGGACAGGTGGGATAAAGCCATGTGTCTCTTCTTTTGGAGGTGACCAGTTTGTTCTACCGCAGCAGGAGCAACAACTTCGAAGATTCTTTTCCATTTTCTATTTCTCGATCAATGCCGGGAGTGTCATTTCCTCCTTCTTGACTCCAATGTTGCGCGAGTACCATTGCCTCGGGAGCAATGAAGACTGTTACCCTTTAGCATTCGGTTTACCTGCAGCTTTGATGATAGTGGCTCTTGGTAAGTATTGCATCAATCAATGGTAAATAAAAATAATTAAATTTATTATTAATTTGTTCTGTTGGTGGTATTTTGTGAACTAAACTATATGTGAGAAGGCGTTCGATGATCTGCTATGCCGATGATCTGGTACTGCTAAGTGAAGACACAGAAACCATACAACTAAATACAAGTGTGTTAATAAAAACCGGTAAAGAAATAGGACTCGAACTAAATACCGATAAGACGAAATACATGATTAGTAGCAGAAACAAGGGCGATCTCTGTGATATTGATGTATCAGGGCATACTTTTGAACGCTTATTATTCAGTTGCTAAGTTACTTAGTTCGCAGCTTCTGTCTAAAAACTCGAAGAAAGATAAGGCCACTGGGGATTTTAGAAGGTTGCACAATGCGGAATTGGGGAACTTGTATCCTGTGAATATAATTGAGTTGATAGCAATGGGCAAGTAAAGTTTTTTGGCTCGATGAGGAGCGGATTCCGAGAAAGTTGGTATTCACTGATCCGACTGGTAGGCGTCCAAAAGGTAGGCCGATGCGTTGATGGGAGGATTGTGTTAAGGCTGATCTCGGGGGCTTGGGCTAGAACGGTGAACATTGGACGAGTCTGTGTAGGTGGAATTTGGTGGTATCAGCACAACACTGAACCTTCGGGTTCGCTAAGCCTATTATTATTATTATTAATTTGTTCTGACTAGTTAGTTATTTTTCCAGAATTAGAAAAGCTTGTGAAGTAAATAAGCTATAATATGATAAATATTTGGTACAAAAATGCTTCATGTTGCAGTTATATTTGTTTTTGGAAGTCCTATGTACAAAAGGAATAACCCAAAAGGCAACATTGCTCTCCAAGTTGGTGGTTGTATTAGTGTAAGTATACTTAATTTTTCCATAAAACTTGATTTTAATCATTTGATAATTGTTTAGGAACCATTATACTCCCTCCACAAAAAATATAATATCTAAGTTAAGAAAAGCAGCTTACTATTGGTAAGTTCGTGTAAAAAAATGACTGTTGTAAGTATTAGAGTTAACTTGATTTTTTATTTACCTCAAATAAAGTTTAGGCATCAAAGTACAGTCCATTATGCTCAATGGTTTGTTGCCATCTTGAAGCCAGCTGTTCTATTCCCTGCCAATACCAAGCTTTGGGTTTTGAAATTAAAAAGTTTTCTACCTCAATTTTGACTTCCTCCAATGTACGAAAAGTTTCCTCCTTAAGGAAGTGAGCCATAGCTCTGAAGAGGTAGTAATCTGGTGGTGCAAGATGAGGGCTGTATGTTGGTTGCGGTAGAAGTTCGATGGCATCCATTTCAGCAAGATTCTGCTTGGTATATCGAGAGGTGTGTGGTCGGGCGTTGTCTTGCTGAAACAAAACTTTCTTCGAGTCACTAAAGCCAGGTATCCCCTCTCCAAATACATTCGTACAGTCCGTACATCCGTTGCAGCTGTTCTGAATAGAGTACTGAATCAATAAAACGCCCATCTAGCACAAACTCATAGTGAACTTCTCCTTCAAAATTCAAAAAAACCGAAAGCATGGTCTTTTTTTCTAGTTGATTTGTATCGCCACTTTCAAATTTAGCAAACAACCTTCTCACAGTCTGTGCCACTAGGTGAAGTTCCTCTTCAATTTCCTGCATTAACGTATGGTTTCGGTGGCTGTTAATTTTTGTCTTTTTTAAAATTTTGGAAATCAAAGTCTCAGTTCCTCACCATGTTTATTTGAGATTAGTATCAATTATAATTTTTTTATATTGAAAATTTTATCTATACTTTTTCTTGTTGTTCATATAGTGTTATATTTGTTGTTCTCTAAGAAAACATCTTATGTTTGGCCAATTTATATTAATTTTTTCTGTTTTCCATTATTTGTGATTTGTTTTTTTTTTGGGGGTTTTTAATATTTTTATTTTGCAACTAGTGTTAAGCCTGAATTCTGTCTATATGCTCTCTCACACTGCACAATTTAAAACTGAATGATTTGTTATTGAAAAGTTCTTTAGAGATTATAACATATATATTTATTTTTAGCACGCTGTTGCCAATAAAATTAGTTCGAGGAAGAAGAAAGAACATTGGTTAGACTTTGCTGAAGATAGATATAGTCCACAGTTGATATCAGATGTTAAAGTTCTTATGAAATTAATTTATTTGTTCTCACCTACCGTCGTATTTTGGGCTCTTTATGATCAACAGGTATGTTACATGGTGTATAATTGTTATCATTTTATTATATAAGGGAGGTATTTATACCCCAAAACTTCAAAATGATAATGTTAGAAATTATTTAATAAACCAGATTCAGAAAAAAAAAAATTATTTCCTAAATTTCAAAACTTTTTTTTTGTTTTAAAAGAGCTTAGCAGAATAAGTATGTGAAACCTGCCCTCAAACAAATAAATAAAAATAAAACACATTCACTTTTTGACTAGTTTTACTTTTTTTCTTTCTTTTTTTTTTTAAATTTTATTCTGGGACTAGGTCCCCTAAGAATAACAGTTATGTACAATCGGATTGTATAATATGTCTGGCCAACAGACAAGAAACATGATTAATTATTATTTACAATCATTATTTAAAATTACAATTCTTTACAATGAGAAAAGTACCATACATAAAAAATAAAGAAATTAATGAAAAATATATATCTTCTAATTTTATCTTCTGAGAAACTAAAATTTTATTCAAACGAAATCAAATTAAAAGCAAATTAAAATTTTGGCGGTAAACAGTAATCTTCATTCATTCAATGTAGATTTAGATAGACATAGATAGGTAGGATACATAGGTTCTAGGTACATAGATAGGACATAGATAGGTAGATGTGATGACATATCACATTTGCTGATCGTCTATTTGGGATGACAGTAGGTATAGGAAAAGTTGGGATTTGAATGAGGATAAAGAGGCAGCATGGCGGATGTGGATAGGTAGAGAATTCCAGAGTGTGGTAGAGCGAACAATAAAGGAACGATTAAAAGTTTTGGTTCTGTGGGTAGGAAGGTAAAGGTCAGACTGTCGCGATCTCGTTTCAAGTGAGTGGACTGAGGATTTAAATTGAAGGAGACTGTGGATGTAGAAAGGATGCTGGGAGTTAATAGTTTGGTAGAGGTATGATCCAAGGAAATATTGTCTGCGGGTTGAGGGGAGGAGCCACTTTAATTCACCGTATAAGTGGGTAACATGAGACCTCCTTGAAGTACCGAAGACAAATCTTAAGGAAATGTTCATAATGCGCTTTAGTCTGTCTTCAAGCACAGCCGGGAGGCCGTCATACACCACACAACAATAGTAAAAATGGGGGAAAGTAAGTGAGGAAACGAGGAGCTTACGAGTGGATAGGGGAAGGAGATGACGGGAGCGATGGAAAAATTTAAGAGTACTTATTGTTTTTCGGGAGATTTGGGCATTATGGGGTTTCCAGGAGAGGGATTGGTCGATGGTGATACCTAGGTTTTTGACAGTGGAACTGAACGTAATTGGGTAATTATTAAGGATTATATTTGGAAAGTTGGAATTAGATTTGAGAAGGGAATTGGAACCTATTACTATTGCTTGCGTCTTCATGGCATTTAGCTTAAGTTTATTCTGAATTCCCCAGGTGCTGATTCTATCCAGGTCCTCCTGAATCTTGGAAAATGCTAATAATGTCTCAGAGGGGGAGAAGGATAAGTAGATCTGAAAATCATCAGCATACAAATGGTGGGAGCAATGATGGATAGATTTGGGAAGGTCATTAAGATAGGAATTAAAAAGGAGAAGAGATATACTTGAACCCTGGGCCACACCTGCCGAAAGGGCAAGAAAGGAAGATAGAGGATGATTAGGAATGGTGACAGCTTGGGTTCTACCAGAGAGAAATGAGTGAAACCAACGAATAGTGCTGTTAGAAAAGGATGGGGATTGTAGTTTGGAGAAAAGGATGGAGTGGTCCATGGAGTCAAAAGCTTTTGAAAAGTCTAGAAGTATTAGTACGGTCAGTTTCTTTTCATCCATAGCAGTATGTATGTCGCTGGTGATTTTGAGGAGAGCAGATTGTGTGGAAAAACCAGGTCGGAAACCGGATTGGAGAGGATCAGAGAGGATTGGAGAGACTTTTCAAGGAAATTAGATAATTGAGATTGAACTATTCTTTCTAAAGGCTTGGAAAGGTTAGATAGAATGGAAATTGGGCGATAGTCTTTAGGAGATGTAGGATTAGAGGTTTTATTGATAGGATGGACTATTGCTTTTTTCCAAGTAGATGAAAATTTTTTCTAGGATACGCGATTTTAGGCTATTATGTACATAGAGACCGACTCCTCTGCCAGTGCGGCCTAATCGGTCATGACGTAAGAAGGAGTGGTTGGGTAAGGAAATAGAAGAGGAGGGAATGTAGGGTTTAAGCCAAGTTTCTGATACTGCAATTATATGGTAAAAGTTCTGGGTAAAGTATTGAAGGAATTCATCATAATGAGCGGGCAAGGATTGGGAGTTGATGTGGCAAATATTTAGGATACTGGTCATAGGAACGGGATGGGGAAAAACACTGATGGTAGGAAGACGACGTAGCTAAATTTTAGGTTAAATTTAAAGATTAAAAGAAAATAAATACAAAATAGAACAATCAAAAGTGTTGAGTGAAGAATACTTGAAAAATGAAATAAATAATGACTAATGAAGAAAATAAAAATTGTATAAAAATAAAAATATACCGTGACACTAAACATTAAACTCAGTAAATTACAAATAGAGTCCATGGTGTGAATCCGTTTGTAGCCAGAGAGTAGACGATAGTCAGGACGTCAGCCGAAGACCTCTAGGTCCTGCGCTCGGTCGTTTACTTCTTTAATATCTAATGGTATAATGTCAAAATTATATCCAAAAAGCACAAAAAAGCTTTAAAAAAATCTTTGTAATTACGTTTAAGTATAGCAAGTGCTATGTTGTTGTTATCCAAGTCAAAAAATCTGGTGTGGGCAACAATTGACTTTCTTTTACCTCCGTTGTTAAAATCAATTTAAGAATTTGTAAATACATTTATAGATAAAAATAAATTGTTAAAGAATTAATTAGATTGAATTTCAATAGAAACATGTGTTTTATTAAATAATCTATAATATTTTACAAAATGTTTCCTTACTTTAATAGGAAATCCCGTTTGAGTCCTCAAAACAAATTAACAATATATAAACCAGTGATCCGCCTGTTAATCACATACGCCTATCCAGTCTGGAACTCATCCTGCTCGACTAATTTTCAAAAACTTGAGATAATTCAAAACTTGTCAATGCGGATAATTAAAGTTTCCCCCGATACACTAAAATATCATTTATGCTCCAAGACTTGCAGCTTCTTACAATCAAACAACTTGTCCATTCACAAATAGCTTAAAAAAAAAAAAAAAAATATTTTCTGATTCTAAGGATGACTCATCCAAAATCATTGTTAACATTTTGTCAATATGTAAATATGTGAATAAAGTTTATTTATTTATTTATATTATATTTTTGTCTACAACAATCAGTTAGTTTTATCGGCTTTTCATCTCTCTCCATTAACCTTTACAATTCTGTGTATTAGATAATATTTTTTCTAAAATCTTTAGCTATCCAACGGTATATTATACGTCTATATAACTATTGTTCTGTTAAAAACACAAAAATTGCATAACAATTTTTTTTGCACTTTTCTCCTTTAGTTGTTTATCAAATTCACTCAACTTATATATTTAGACATTTTCTAGTTCAATAAGAATGAAACCTACATCATATTAAAGCCCTTAAATTTTATGTTGATATAGAGAATTTAATCTATATCGTTAGAGCCGTTTTTGAGAAAATCGTAAAAAGGTCCAAAATTTAAGTTCTTCTGGTTAGCTGATTTTGATGAAAAAGTTGCTGTAAAATCTCGAGCATCTAATTGTCTTAAATCATAAGGACATCATTTTTGCACTGGACTTACCATACACACACACACCTTTTTGCAGGACTTGGTCATTTGGACTCAGGGGACCCTAAAACATGTATTAACGGTGAAAACTGAAATTCGAAAATTTTCACAATCGCAATACACTCCCTTACTATATATTTCATATATATTTAAGTGAAAGAAAAAAATTTGATGTCTGATTGAAGATATAATAATTGGTATAATACACAGTATGTAGATGCATCACTATGTAAGTAATATCTAATGAATTTAGGCTCCTACTTTTCTGTCCCAAATCTTCACACGGAATCAGTGACCACTCACAACATGGCTAGTGAGAGAGCTGACAAGCTCAACATAATTTAAAAAAAAAAATTTTTCTTTCCCCCTCTAGCAAAAGGTGGTTTCTCATAGATGTGAATCAGTAGTATAAATTTGATACTGATATGCATGGCGCCAGATTTAACATGCTTATTCCGCTAGCATTGAATTAAGTAATTTTGCATTGAAATAAGTCATGCTTCAGTCTCATGTTTCTTTTAACATTTTATTAATATTTTACTGTAAGGTTTCATAATTTTTGCACAAAAAAAAAAAAAATCCTATACCTCTACAACCTATAAAGGGTCTTGGGCTGTTTCTAGGCCAACGGCCATGCAGTGAGGTGATTAGGCCTTGATCAGGCTCAGCCGGCAGATTTTTCTTCCAATTTGGGTGCCCACTTTAAAGAGGCTGGGTCTGCTCCTGGAGGGTCTCCATACCATAGAGTCGTCTCTCCCCTCAAACTGAATTACTGAAGATAGAATATTCTTTCATAGCTGGGATTCAAACCCAGGACCTGGAGATCAGTAGAATAGCTCCTCCCCCTAGACCACGCCACCCCCTTTCTGCTCCATACTCATTTATTTGTTGTATAGTTAATTATTTGATTAACAATTTTTTAACGTGTTTTTATAGAAAATTTGAGAATTTTTACATTATTTAAAAAGAATCCTATTATTGATTGAAATTGCAAAGGTTTAGCATCTGTTAAACCAATCAATATTGGTACTTTTATGATTAGGAAGACATTGATTCTAGAATAGTCCTAAGAAAAAATTACCTATAATAAATTTAACAAAATATATAAAATGATAGGTCAATAATGTAAACTAATTTATAAGCCAAATATTTTTTTCATCTGCAGGGCTCAAAATGGACTTTTCAAGCAAGTCGTATGGATGGAGACATTGGTTGGTTCACAATCCAACCAGACCAGATGCAGACCCTGGATGCTCTGCTTGTGCTGTTCTTCATTCCTCTCTTTGAGAGTGTTATTTATCCATTCCTTGAAGGATTGCGATTGGTGAGGACTCCTCTTCAGAAGTTGGTGGTTGGAGGATTCCTCGCTGCTCTTGCATTTCTCTTGTCAGGAGCTCTAGAGCTTTATATACAGGTAATGAATAGGGTACACCCTTGGGTTTGTTCCAACACCAGCGTTGACTAGCTTCAAAATGGCAGAGAGACTATATGAGCTTATTACTTTCACTTACTATGTATAGTAAGGGAAAGTATTGCGATCGTGAAAATTTTCGAATTCCAGTTTTCAACGGAAATACACGTTTTAGGATCCCCCGAGTCCAAATAACCAAGTCCCCCAAAAAGGTCTGTGTGTGGTAACTCCCGGGAGGCAACGGTAAGTCCTATGAAACTGAAATTTCAGATTTAAGACAAATATACGCCTGAGGGGGGGATTTAAAGGGCTTTAATATCATGTAGGTTTCATTCTGAATAAAATGGTCTGACAGGACTTAAATGCCGATATTTTAAACATTCTTCCCCTAAAGTACCTTTATTTTGTTGATTCTATAAAAATAACTATATTATCTTGTTACCACTGATGAAAAACAGGTAAATTTATAAATGGAATAAATTCGATACCCAACGAAAGGAAAAAACAGAAACAATATTTTTTTAATGCAATTTTTCACTTTTGAACATAAGAAACGTAATATACTACTATGTTTCGTGGCATATAGGGTAATAAAGTAATTTACTTAAAATATACATTTATTTATTAAATATCACTTATTATTATTACACATAAAAGTTAGTACAGTGAGACATTGTTATCATCGAGAATACTGAGGTTCTATTTACCACATCATATTACATATAAGTACCTTTGAACATGACTGCAAATTTCTTTCCTGGTTGACCCCCGACATGGCTGGACTTCCTTCCTCTTCCTCTCCGCTCCGAGCTCAGACTCCCCAGGTACTCCGCTATCCCCGCTGTACGAGTGGAGGGGTCTATTTTTTGTATAGCGCTTCTAAGAAGCCTTCCTGCTTGTCGCCCGGAAACTACTCTATTTTGTACAAATCAAAAATATTTCTTCACCTCCCAATATTCTCGATACATAGCATTCACCTAACCTGCGAGGAAAGAAAAATAAAAAACCGTATGGTTTTTGATTTTTCTTAAATTATCAAAAACATAAACTTACTAGAAATACTTCAAACTAGTTATAATACTGTACAACATCTTATGTTAGAATAAACTAAAATAGAAATAGAAACAAACAATAAAATATATTGATAGGACTTTTTAATACAGGTTTACATATAAAAGTAATTCTTTACTATTTTTATTCAATACCTTTCCCTGAGTTTATATTGGCAGTATCATAGTTATTTACAGTTAAATATAAATGATCTTCTTTACTCACAAAAATTTCAAAACGCTAAAATTTTATATTTTACATGAAATGCAGTGCTTATGAAATTAATTTTCTTTTTTACCTTTCAGATAATCAGTTGATTAACGTAATGCATAATACATACTATAATAGTAACAAATACAACATATAATATTCATTTGATGTTTTCTTATCATGTGGCAAATTATTAAAACCAAAATGAATCTACTATTAGGTCTCTAAGGTACCTGTTAAACCTCTTTTCTTTCAAATAGTCATATTACACTAATAACACATCCTCAGTATTCTCATCATTTTTTAAATTATACTTATAATATAAAGCTATAACAGTGTTAAATGAATGGTATGAATATAGAAGAGATTTTAGCGTCACAATCAGGGTAGTCTTAAGAAGTGGAATGAATCTCAGATTTTAACCAGAAAATAATAATAAAAATAGCTTAACTTTCTGATGACCTTTTAACGATAAAAATTAAATTATCAGGAAGACCTACTAGAATTTTAGACATTTAATAGCATGATCGATATAAATATAACAGCAGTACTCTGGGTGTACACAAAAGACATTACCGTCTACAAATAATAACTACGTGTATCATTCCCGCCTTCGGGATAAGAGGAGGCCTACAGCTACTCCACATTCAGGGTTCTTCCCTATTAAAAAACCTATTAGAAGGTAAAAATCTCATCTCAGAATGATAAGGAGGACTAATATCTACTCCAATTACAGGATAATTATTCCCTTATTACTTAAAAGAAATCCGCATTAGGACTATTAAAACATATATACAAAGATCCACCATTTTTTTTTTCTATTAGTTTTCGGATGCTCATTATTCTACTTTATATTTATTAAATTTATTTTATTTTTCATCAAACTTGTAAAGGTCTTTCTACAGCAGACGTCATTTTTTACATTCAAGCAATAATATATTTACAATGTCCCTGATACTCTATTTATTTATTGATTTGAATTAAACACATTAATAACAACTGAGACCCATTCCTTTTTGCATATAAAATATCAATTAAAGTTTATCTTAATCCTAATCTTTACATACCAATAACGTAATCCTAATATTTACACTGTATGTACAATCTATTTACAATTTTTCCAGTAAGGTTTAACCTGAACATGGCCCAGGTTAAACACTCTAAGCTCGTCATACGGAGGGGACGCTAATTACCCCTTTTTATCCTCTGGAAACGGATAAAGACTGCCGTATAACAAAATAATATGTTATGAGGCCTTTTCTAACATGGTCCAAGACCATGTAGCCTTTATAATCTACATATATAAAAATAACAATTGTTATTCCTTTAACGGGCACCTTTCTATAAACATCAAGTACAGTGTTGCTAGGAGCAAGTGGAATCGAAAATGTATTTAATTTGAAACTGACTAGTTTAGATCTATATTCTTGACTCCGGAATAGAATAAGGGATTTCAGAGTTAAAAATTGAGTCTGGAAGGTTTTCTGATAAGGGACACTTTCTTCTTTGAACTTTTCAGGATTTTCTTGAGGAATCAATATTATTTTAAATTTCTCATTAGTGGTAAGATCGAGTTTTGCATTGTGTTCTGTTTCAACCGTCTTTTCACTATACATTTTATTTTCATTTTGAGTAGTGGGAGTCATTAGAGAATGGAGTTTTTCTTGAATTTTCGGGTTGTTATCTTCTTCTTTTTTACTTTCTTTCTTTTCACTTTCCTGGTCATTTATTTCTTCATACTGAGATTCTGCTTCATCCTCAGTAGATGGTGTTTTTCCGGAATTGGCATTAAAATATTTATTTGGAGTTTGAGTGGGGGTCTCTTCAGGTTGCAGTTCCTCATTTATGAAATTATTTTTCTTTTTAATCTCTTCTGGGAGTCTTTCATCGGTGTTCACTTCTATTTTATCTTCAAAATGATCTTTCTTATTTTTCTTATTTTCAATGCTACCAATATTCTCCTCCAGATGAACAAATCCATTATTTACCCAATTATCGAATCTTTCAAGAATATTCATTATTGAATTTTCGAAACGTTTAAAAAAAATATCTTCTTCAATATCTTCTTCTTCTTTAAGGTTTAGCTTCTTCCCTCTTAATTTGGTCTGTGGCTTAGTTGTATTCGAGCACGGGATCACTGACTCTCCGGTCAACCCCAGATCAGATACTTCTGAACATTTTGGCTTTGGTAGCTCATCTACTCTGGAAGCCATAGTAAAAAATCGTGTGCGAAATAATAAAAAACAAAACCCTGGCTAATCTTCAAAAACCTTTAAGGGTGGTTTAAACGCTTACACGAACAAAAGGCATAAATAACAAACATCTAACAACTTTCATAAAACCACTTTAAAAAACTAACCACTTTCAAGACCTTAAAACAGTAGGGAGGCGCACAAGATGCTAACAATTAATTATAAATTAATGAAGTATTAATATCAGATTTCTATATAATACATATGACAATATTACCCTAATGCCACTTATAACATTGACTTTTAATTAACTTATAAATTTTCGATACTAATAAAGAATTGATAAATTCGTCCCCACAAGCTGGATGCCATAAAATACTATGTTTCGTGGCATATAGGGTAATAAAGTAATTTACTTAAAATATACATTTATTTATTAAATATCACTTATTATTATTACACATAAAAGTTAGTACAGTGAGACATTGTTATCATCGAGAATACTGAGGTTCTATTTACCACATCATATTACATATAAGTACCTTTGAACATGACTGCAAATTTCTTTCCTGGTTGACCCCCGACATGGCTGGACTTCCTTCCTCTTCCTCTCCGCTCCGAGCTCAGACTCCCCAGGTACTCCGCTATCCCCGCTGTACGAGTGGAGGGGTCTATTTTTTGTATAGCGCTTCTAAGAAGCCTTCCTGCTTGTCGCCCGGAAACTACTCTATTTTGTACAAATCAAAAATATTTCTTCACCTCCCAATATTCTCGATACATAGCAATACATGTATAATATACCGTTGGAAAGCTAAAGATTTTAGAAAAAATATTATCTCGTACATAAGCTTTTAAAAGTTAATAGAGAGTGATGAAAAGCCGATAAAACTAACTGATTATTTTAGATAATAATATAATAGATTTTTTAATAAAACATATGTTTCTATAGAAATTCCATTTAATTAATTGTTTAATGGTTTCAAACATTTTTATCTTTTACTGAATTTGAAAATTCTTTAATCGATTCTAAAAATGGAGGTAAGTGAAAGTCGTGTGTTGCCCGCACCAGATTTTTCAATTTTCAATGTTATTCAACCCTGTCAATAATATTATTATCAATCAGAGAATGGGTAGCTTAGAAAGTGTAGGAGTGTATGAAAAAAAAGGGCTGATATATTATTTCTTCCAAAAACTTTTATTATTATTTTTCATAACATCAATGTTTTGGGATCTCACTCACATCCTCAGGACCCTGGCTTTTCATTTTCGGATAGTATATGGTTTGTTTTTTTCAGAACTTTTTCACTTATTACAAAAAATAAAAAACAGTCAGTATGTTAAAAAAAAAAAAAAATAGATCTGAGTCAGGCATTCCTTCAGATCTTTGTACTAGGATTGGAAAGCAGCTACAAGATTGATCTAGCTGGTCGAAGGCTCTTTGAGAAGTCAAGGTTCACATCGGACTGTAGCGCCACTGTATTATTATTAAATAATATACCTATGGACAGTGTTTGGGGAAAAAAAAAATATATTTGATCAACTTAGCCCTCAATTCCGTGCCATCTGGAAATCCATATCTATACTTAAACAGCTCATATGATTATTT
Source organism: Piezodorus guildinii (assembly GCA_023052935.1). NCBI lineage: Eukaryota > Metazoa > Arthropoda > Insecta > Hemiptera > Pentatomidae > Piezodorus > Piezodorus guildinii. Next base: position 94,291,699 of record CM041294.1, read on the forward strand.
GCAGCCTCTCCAGACAGTCACACATCTCTCACTGGTATTCTGGTCAAAGGTGGCTCTATCCCGAATCCCGAAGAAAATACCTACTAGGCCAGAAAATCTTACTGTATCTTTGACCTCCTTACTCCATGCTTTTCCGTTCCCACCCATAGATCTCAACCTACCAATTTATACCTACCTTCTCACTGAACTGCCTCCTTTTAAGTCCTTTATCATCTGTGCTACCATACTTTAGAACTCTTTTACCATCTCCCTCCATAAAGTGTCATCTCATTCTTTCAAAGCTAGTTATTTATTTATTTTTTTTATTGTCTTTTATTAATTTGGCTTTTATTTATGAAATTTAATAATCTACTACTAGCTCTCTTATCACTTAATAAATGAAGCCAGACAAATTGGCCTTCTTCTATCCTTGTACGTTGTTCTTAGGGAACGAAATGTCCCAGAATAAAAATTACTTTTCATTTCATTTCAAATGATTTTCAACCTACTTGGCCCCTCCCCTAATTAAAATCCTGCATGCACTCTTGCCCAAGACACTTCATGGGTTTTATTTTTGAAATATTAAAACTGTACTGTGCATATTCTGACAGGTTTCTTATGGTAAAGACTCATGTTGGAACAAACTTATGTAAAATAAATTATCTATTTCATACCACATAACTCTAATTTAATGTAACATAATTTTTCAAGCAAGAGAACCCATCATTGCCAGGAAGTGGGGAGTCAGAAGTCTTACTTTACAACCCGCTGAGCTGTGCTGCCAATATCGAAGGATTTCAACATAAACTGCATTTACCACCTCATGACTTTCTGGACTTGAATAAAATCCCTTCTGAGACTGTTCACGTCAACGTATCAACAGCATGTGCTGGTTCTTGGACTGGTTTTCTTGATTTGAAGGAAAAACAGGTATTTTCAATTTTTTTATTTTATTCATTTAAGGTTTAATCTTACTATTCATATTAAGACTGAAATGTTTATCCAACAGATTAAATAATTTTTCTAGTGTGTGTGAAAGTATTCAATATGAATAATTCTTGATTGTAATAATAATATGGCATAATTTGAATTATATGTCACTAGATGGCAGCACTCACATACTAGTGCTTCACCTGCCTTTTGGATTAACTTTAAAAGCAGAATCAAATGGTAAAGGATCACTTCTGCTTTAGTTTCTAGCACAACAGCCTCCTATGCCCAAGGGTTGGGGTTAAATCCATCAGATGGGCCTAGGAGTTTTTAAAGGAGGTTAAGTGAAATGGTGTTTTTAAGTCTATGTGATATCAGGTGCTCATGAAAGATTCCTATCCTAATTAAACCTGGATATGCACAATTTAGGATTTCCACTGTATCATCCTCCAATAAGCCACATCATTTAAAAGTAACATTAAATGAATAAATAAACTGAAAATTTAAAAACATAAATGGGTCATTCCATGTGAATTCATCCAGAAATTTTAAGATCTCCGATTTTCATGAAATTTGGCACGATGCATCCTTTCATGTAGTTATCATGCTATACAAAATTTTAGTATTTTATCTTAACTAGTTTTCATTTTAGAGCCACCCAAACTTTGGCGTTTTCATAACCTTGGCGCGCCCAGAGATGCTGGCTTACTCAAAGAAATAAAATTGTACTATCATTATTTTTCAATCAAACAGCATGAAAAATTCAGATTATATGAAGGGAACTATGGTTATTTCTAGAGTAAATAAATAATTAATCCATGATGCTCCAATAACTATGAAAAATATATCATGTATACTAATAAAAAAAGTGTAAAGTGTAAAGAAAAATGAATAGTTTAAAAAAAATTAATTATGAACCAAAAGCGGTACGTCAATTGAAAAAATAAAAATTTAATAATACCTATCATCGTATTAGCTACCAGCAACAATAATAAAAATGATGGGATTTTAACTGCTTAATATATAGAAAAATATTTCTTTTCAATGAACAAAAATTTTAATTAAACTATGGATTTTTAAGGAAATAAATAATATGAGCCATATGCCATTATTAAAGCAAAACAATGAATTTTTCCATTACTTGTGATCATAAGAATGATGTTCCATTAAAACAATATAATGAGCCAAAGCAATGATTTAAGCAAAACTATGATTTTTTTGTAGGAATTACAATGGCACTAGCTACCATATATAATAATAAAAATCATGTGATTTCGATAGCTTAATATTTAAAAAAAAATTTATTTTTAATGAACAAAACATTTAACCATAGACGTTCATGAAAAAACATATATGAACCAAAAGCAATAAGTTAAACAAAAGAATGAATTTTCTACAGTACTTATGATGTTAATAGCTCTAATATATTAAAATAAAAATCTTGGGATTTCACCTAGTTTATATATTTTTAAATGTATTTGTTGTAAATGAACAAAACATCTAGCTTTGGATGTTCATTAAAAAACGTATATGAACAAAAAGCAACAAGTTAAACATAAGAATGAATTTTTTCAGTATTTATGATGGTAATAGCTGCAATATATAGTAATAAAAATAAACTGGGTTTTCGCATCATTTATATTTTTTTAAATATATTTTTTTTAAATGGACAAAAACTATAGACGCTCATGAAAAAAGGTATATGAACCAAAAGCAATAAGTTAAACAAAACAATGATTTTTTTCAGTATTTATGATAGTAATAGCTATAATATATAATAATAAAAATCATGGGATTTCACGTTGTATTTTTTAAAATATTTGTTTTAAATGAACAAACATCTAACAAAATCCTCAGTTATTACCTCCTTTGGAGAGGGTGTAAAAAGGTGATTCCGAGCTTGTGCAATGTCAGGTACTCGTTAAAGATCCATATCCTAATTAAACCTGGATAGGCAAAATTTAGGATTCCCACAGTGGCATCCTCCGATTAGCCACAGCAGTTTAAAGTAACATTAAAAAAAAAATTAAAAAAACAAAAGGAAAAGACTGGTTTATATAATTATTCACTGGGTATTTCATTTCTGACTGTTCATTCAATAATTAAATTAGGCACAAAATCTTTTTTCAGTGACTATTAACTGTCTTGTATCTTCTATAAACATCATTTAAATCATACTCATTTACTCTTTCTGAAATAAAAATATTATTTAAAATAGCATGTTTATTTACAGGTTTTCTCGTTTATACTTTCATCTGAAAACGATAGGCTTTCTTTGATTAAATTAAATATGACTGGAGGAAATATGGAAATGGTCAAGTCAAAAAGTTCTAACCCTAAACTGAAGTAAGTTTTTTTTAAAAATATATAATAAAGAATTTGTTTAATATTTATTGGTCCGTCAGACATGAAATTTAGAAGTCTTTAGAAAAATAAATAATAAAATACATTTTTTTCAAAAATTTACCATCTATGACAATACATTTTTGCCAGTGATTAACTAACTTTTATATTTCATAAAAAACTTTAAACAAATTAATTAGTTTAATGTCCAAATGATTTGCTGTCAATAGAAAGTTAATAGAAAGTAGTTATAAGTGCATGAACTTATGAAGATTTTTTATTTGTAGTGTTGTCATGAGGGAGGTTATGGCAGATTCAGTGTCACCAATGACAGTATCTTACAAGTTACAAAAATCAGACTTTTCATCTGTGACCACCCATTTTATTTCTATGACTCCTGGTTATGTTAATTTCTCCAATAAACTAATTCAGTGTTAACGTTTCAGGATTATCTTTAATGGTACTGACAAGTTACATATATCAGCAAAAACTATTGACAATGTTAGAAATTTTTCAATAGATTATGCATCATATCAATCAGAACAGGTTGAAATGCCTTTAAGCGGAAAGTAAGTGTTCTATATTTTATTGTATTTTTTTATTGTCTTTGCTGATGTTAATTCTTGAAATTTTTACAGTTACATCATCATGGTTAACGACAGGCCTTTGACAAATATTGACTTGAAACAAGGTGGAATTTATGTTTTAACTTTGGAAGGTGATTTAAAAACATTGGTAAGTACCATTTTTGTAATGTAATTTAATTGTAGGTAAACGTTACGTTAAGGTAAATATGTAGCTGTAACATTAAAAGCTTTTATTCTACATTTCCTCAATGCTTCTTACTTTGTCACAATAACCTCATCCATAAAGACCTTAACGTTCCGTATGTAGCTGATTCGGCCCGGCCCGATCCAGGTATCATTCCTTTCATGCCCAACTCCATTCCCACCCTAATCGTCTATTTTCAATCCTTTCTTCCTCTTCAATTCCTGATAATCCTCTGAGGAGTCTGAAAAGAAGATGGCCCCGAGACCTTCTAGTTAGAACATTTTTAGAGTGCTTCTATTGGGAAGCTTCTCTTCATTTGTTTCATGCCTTTTTATATTTTATTCAAATTTACTCGTTGTATTCTATTATACAGTTGTAAATTCCAAGAAATAAATTTTTTTAAAATCTACATTTATAATAATAATAGGCTAAGTGAACCAGAAGGTTGCCGATACCATCTAATGTTGCCTGCACAGATTTGTCCAATAACCATCATTCAAGCCCAAGCCCCCGAGGTCAGTTTCAAGACAATCCTCCCATCGATGCTTTGGCCTACCTCTCGGATAACTACCAGTCAGTCAACGCATACAAACTTTTTCTGAATTCATTCCTTACTGAGCCCAACAACTTTACATGTCCATTTGAGTTGTTGTGATGCTACCAGGTAAATTATACTGATACGGTACAAGTTCTGTAATTCCACATTGCATAATCCTCTGGATTTCTCAGTGGCCTCATCTCTATACCAAATATACATAACTAAACATAGTGTTTTATTCTCGAAAACCTTAAGTCGCTGTTCATCCTTCAAAGTAAGCGACCACGTTTAACATCCGTGTTGATAATACTATATAATACTTGATAATAAAGTCAAATTGGTGAATCAAGTCAAAAATGGTGGTTCTCTTCCATTTTGAATTGTATCCTATTTACAAGATATGTCAATTGTTAAGAATCCTTTCAACGAGAATGGCGACTTTAACTTAGAATTAAAAAAGACCTTAAAATATTAAAATCGGGCATATCCTTTGAAATAGTGGAACCCAACCTTTTTAAAGAGTGCATCCTTAATTGGGAGGAAGGATCCCCCAACGGCTGAGTGTGATCTCGGTCTAATCACCTCCTTGCATGCACTTCTATTGGTCTAGAAATAAAACTAATCCCTTACATACTAAACCCAAGACCCTTCATGGGTTTTTGTGGTTCAGGTTTTTTATACTGTATCTTTACAACCCATTTAGGGTCTTAGGTTCAGTACATTTAGCGATTCCTACTGTTTCTAGAAGTAACAGTAGTCTGCAAGGAGGTGATTAGGCCTTGATCCTGCTCAACTACTAGATTTTTCCCCAATTTAATGGTACCCATTTTATAGAGGCTGGATATGCCCTGTGAGGATTTTAAAATCCCAGGGTCACTCTCTCCCATGGCTGAAATAAAAAAATAAATAATTCTCCCTCAGCTGGAGTTCAAACACAGAACCCTGGATTAATATCTTTATATTTTTTTAAATTTTCAGACTAGTAAATTGCTGACTGTGGTAAAACCTAACTCGGTAAGTATGTTGTGGCAAGTTCCTCAATATGTGGTCATTACGTCTGCCGAAATAATGTTCTCCATAACTGGCCTCGAGTTTTCTTACAGCGAGGTAATCATCTTAATTTAAATACTTAATCATTTTTCTAAATACTATGTTTAATAGAGTCTCCATCCAAACAATCCAGCGTCTTCCATTGAAATAATTTATTTATAGCTAACCTAAAATTGACCCTGAGTCATGATTGTCATACAATCGAAAGAGAAATGACTAAACAACAACCCTAAAATTGATATTATCTACTGAACATTGGTTATAATTGTACGTTGACTTTAATACTTATGCTTCCTCAAAAATAATTATTGTAATGCATTGAATGTCGTCGGAGGTTGTTAAATGTAGGTTCTATATTTTATGCATATTTTATCAGAACTAAAAATTGTTTTCCAATTAAGGATTAATCTCTACAATAGCTCTTAAGAGCTCTGTTAGATGGTTAAACATTTTTACTTTAGTTTAAATGAGTAAACTATTCACCTTAAGTTAATTGACAAGTTTTTAAAAAAAATATTTCAGCATTTAAAACTTTAAAGCTGAATACAAATAATTAATATTTTTTTTAAATTGACCCATAGTTCTAATGTTTATGCTGGTGATTCTTAAAGGATTAAAAACTTCTTTTTTTTAGTAACTGAAATTTAGATGCATTGTTTAGTAACACTGTTTATTTTAATTTATACAAATTATTCATTTTATTTTCAGAGCCCTGATAGCATGAAATCTGTTATGTCATCTCTTTGGCTATTAACTGATTCATTTGGAAATATCATTGTTTTGATAATTGCTGGATTTAAAATGGCTAATGCGGTAAACATGAATATTCATTTTACTTTTTTAATTTAGAATAAATGCATATGTTTGTGATATAAATTGGTGTAACATTTTGAAAATATGGATACGAATAATATAAATTTTTGAAAATATGGATACAAATAATATAAACATACAAATGGAATTAGTAAGGGTTATAATTAAATATATAAATATTTATCACTGATTAGTCTTTATATGAGTTTTTACAAATTGAACAAATATTGAAATTATAATTGAGTATGGACTCTTAATTTTTTGTATGTAACTAATTCAGTCAGTTCTTTCTACTGAAAAAATTGAATGTTTCATAGTTCAATGGGAGACCTAAATTTTGCCAGTCAAGGTTTAATTGGAATAGAGATTTTTAATCTGTCCCCTCTGAAGAACAGTATAACCAAGGATTTTTTACTGCCTCGAAAAAATCCGAGGGCCATCAACCGGGTTTGAACCCACAATCTAGGTTGGTATGCTCTCCTTTGCCCCACACCCATTTTTTGTTTATATTTGAAGATGAATAAGAATATCAGCGAATCATTGTTATTATGGACTCTGCTCACAATTATCAAGCAAACTTGTCTCGCAACGCACTAAGGTAATTCTCTACAAAACCCTCATCCGCCCTGTTCTGACTTATGGTTCTGAGACCTGGACCACTACAAAGGCAAATGAGCAGTTTGGCTGGCGAAAGGTTGGGAGACCCAGGTTGCTGTGGTTGGATTGTGCTACAGCTGATTTAAGGACCATGGGAGTGAGGCAGTGGATGACAGCAGCACAAGATAGGGACGCTTGGCGATTACTAGTGGAGGAAGCCAAGACTCGCTTGCGGGTTGTAGAGCTGACCTAATAATAATAATTTGAAGATGAATACTCTTTCATGTAAGGAAATTTACTATAAGTTTATATAATTGATGGGGAGCAGCGTGGTCTAGTGGATAGAGCGCTAGTCTGCTGTGCTCCGGGTCCTGGGTTCGAATCCCGGCTGTGGCGGAATATTAATTATTCTGTTAATTCAGTCGGGGGGCAACCCTAGGGTATGGAGACCCTCCTGGGGCAGACCCAGCCTCTATAAAGTGGGTATCCAAATTAATTGGGGAAAAACCTGGCGGCTGATCGCGATTAAGGCCTAATCACCTCGTTGCACTGCCGTTGGTCTTGAAACAGTACGAATCTCTATATGTACTGAGCCCAAGACCCTTCATGGGTTGTACTGGTACAGGTTTTTTTATATAATTGATTTCCACTTATTCATGTTCTTTCTACCAAGGTCCTATTTTTATATTGTTGAATTTAGTACTTCGTTTATTTTGTTATACTTTGGTTTGCTCTATGGTGCTTACAAATTCCTCCCAAGCCAAAGCAAGTTGTGAAGGGACGCAAAATTTGTCTAGGCTTATAAAAAAAAACTGGTGCGAACACACAACTTTCACCTACCTCCATTGTCAAAATGAATTTAAATAGTTTTTAAGAATTCTGAAATACACTTAGAGATAAAAGTAAATTGTTAAAGAATTAATTACATTTAATTACCCCTTCATTGCTTCTTGATTTTTAAATCCTAGGCAAGGATATGTGTTTTAACATTATGGTTATGTCAAATTATAAATAATAATGTATATTATAAATTTGAAAATTTATATTACTGTAAATAAAACTTATAATTATCCGTTATAAAATTACGATACATTTTTCCAGGCACATGAGATGTTCTTCTATTGTGGATTGATGTTGGTAGTAATGTTGTTTTTCATTTACCTCGCTTCTCAATATACGTACGTCGATCGATCCAGAAAACACCAAGAAGAAGAGGAAGATGAAATTTTTGCTGAACATACAAAAATTTAGATTAATCTCGCTTGCATTCCAGAGGCTAATGCCTTTATTGCTTTTCAGGCTTTGAAAAGTCTCAGATCTTCCAAAAGGCGACTAAGATGTCCTTTAAACCTAGTCTTTTTTTATTGTTATTATTTTTATTTTTATTTAGTTTTAGAAGAGTTTTAAGGTAAAGGGCTTTCAGGTGTTCAGTGGTGGATCCAGGGATAGATTATTTTTATATAATGGTGTTAGAATACTTTAGATTTTCAAAGCGAGGAGGAGGGAAGGAGGGAATTATGGAGGGGTTAACTATCCTAAGGCCATCTGCCGAGTTTGAAGGAAGTTATGCCAGCCACTACACCACGGATGACCCAGTATATTTTATATTAAGTATTATCTATTTATATTTTTTCAGGGACTAATTTTAACTCAAATTCAGTTGGGTAACATTGTTCCTACCCATAGACAGATTGATAGACATGACAAGATTCACTTCTGTGTCAACAAATCCCAAACAAGAACAAAGAATTGAAGGTTTAACTTACCTACTCCAATTAACACTTTGACGGATGCTTGCGTCTATAGCCATCAAAGTGAAGTTCACTTAGTGGCATGAGAGCAATAACCGTCCAAAATGAAACGGTCGTTTTTAGACATTGCAGCTATAGCACAAATGTGCATTTACCAGAGTACAAAAAGAAGCCCAGTGTCATGTTCATGAGCTTCCCTTGTTCCTACTGTCCGTTAATGTGTTAACCCATACAGACAATATTATGTTGCAGTAACTCTTGGTTATTGGTATTGATTGTAGTCCCTTGAATTAGCTCTTAGATAACATTTAATAAATTGGTACTTATTTGATTCTCAATGGTATTTTCGGGTGGGAACTTTTATGTGTATCCACTACTGGCTGCATTAAGTTGTAAGAGCCTATATTTAATTCAATGATCTTTGTATTTATCTAATTGTAAGTTAAATCTACCTAACAATTTGTAGAAAAAAAAGCCTAAAAATTAAAAAATAGGTTATAATTTCATTTTAGTGATCTCAAACAACTTCTTTCTAGAATACTAAAACCCATAAATGGTCTTGGGTTCAGTAATAAAAAACAGCATTTTTAATAAAAGATTTCAAAATACGTGTAAGTATTTTACATTTGAAGAAATGAGAGTATAGATAACATTTTTTTAACTTAATTTTTTAATATTTTTGAAAATAAATCTTGACAAATCCCATCAAATCACCTTAATCCTTTGTCGCCAACCAATGACTTCCTGCCCCCCAGTATCCTCTACTAACACCTCACTAACTCTTGTAGAACGAATCAGATACCTAGGACTCCATCTTGACAAGCAGCTTAAGCGTAAGTGGAATCCTTACATAAGACTGAAATCATAAGAAAATGGCTTGTTACAAGATACTGATTACTACAACACTTACTTGACAAATGTTCTATTATAAAAAGCTCATTTACATCACTATTATCAGACCTCTTTGGGTCATAGGGAATTGAGCTTTGGGACTCTACTAAAACATCATCCTTCAATCCTTACAATCCCAAAATTACAACCCCACTACAAAAATCTGAATGCCCCTCATTTGGTCACAAATCAAAATTCCTTAAATGACCTTAACATCAAATTTGTCACAGACCTCGTCCGAAATAGACAGACCTCTTTTCGTTCCAAACTTCCTGCCCTCTCAAACCCTCTTGCCCATAACATGCCTTCTTTATCTAAAGGAACATCTATTGCTGATAACCCTCTGAGCCAATTGAAAATAAGGTGGCCTCAGAACCTATTGCCTTAACACGTTCACACCAGGGTGACCCACCAGTGGGTCACACTTGTCTGTTCCGTAAATTAAATCCCTGGTGTGAATTAAATTATTTAAAGTAACTTAAATATCCCGTGGGACGACGTGCATCACAATTGAGTCTCTTGTTTTTAGAAAATAAATTTATTTTATTTTTTCTCAACATTATTTTTTGTAGGAATTAACAAGCATAAGGGTTTATTTATTAAATATTATATACCTTTCAATATCCCCCCTCACAGGACTGTTATCGGTTGATTTCACTTGATTACTTTTCTTTGAGAATTTAATTTAGCTGTGCGTGATTTCTTTTCATATTTTCATTCCCATAATATCATATATTTTTAATAATATAAGAATCTTTTTTTTTAATATTTCCATAATTACTCCTTCAAGTCATATGTGTATGTTAAAACTGTTACAATCTCGTACTTAGCAAGTTGGAAGCCTGAAACTGTTGTGATCTCGCATTCAATACATTTGAACTTGCAGCAGCATCTTGCAACAGCCCTGCCCCAGAAGCCTAAGCAGCTAACACATTCCCGCCCCACGGGGAAAAACGTAGATAGTGCTATCAATTAGCAGTTCTTTGATAAGCCAATTTCATGCCATTTATTCTTACTACACATTTACTTGTATTTGTTTAATACTGTTGTAAATTACAATAAATAAATAAAATACAATAATATAACAAAAATACTTTCCCTTACTATATATATTTCATATATAGGTAAGTGAAAGTAATATGTTTGTATTTTATTTTTTAAATTTATATTTTGGACTCAGTACTTGGAAAACAAACATAAGGCAGTAAACTAGGAGATATAGAATATAAAATACAATTTTTAACTTTATTTTTTTGGTAAATGCAAAATAGGAAAGTGTATTTGTATTTATTTTCTAAAATTAGAGTTTTGTGCTCTTCACTTGAAAAATACAATGTTTGTTACTATTTTCTGTATTTCTTTGAAAATATGAATTAGAAATAAGCATTTTTTTTTTTTTTTTTTTTTTTGGCCTTGCGGTGTAATCTCCTATGAGATTCCACTCAATGATTCTCGATGTATTTTATAGTGTAGGGTCTCACTCACTATGCCTAATTTTGTGAGTGGCCATCATTTCGCTGACAGGTCTCACATACCCAGGGGAGAGGCTGTGAGTGAATCCCCATTTAATTAATGCTTGAAAAAGTCCCACCAGGACTGGGATTCAAACTCACCACCTTTAGCATGAGAGACTAGCGTGCTAGCCACTCAGCCATAGGATCTCCTGTTTATAATTTATGAGGGGTAATTGAGTTGATAATTGATTTGCACAAAATTATCTTTGGCCATAAAATTGTTTTGTCTAAAAAAAGATTATGCAGGGTTCCAAGATATTGCATTTGAAAGGGTATACTTTGTTGAATAAACAAATTAATGGCTTCATCTGACAGATAATTTGTACAGAAATTAATACATTTTTTTTTTCTTGAATAGCTAAGGTATATTAAAGTTACATGGTACATCATGATCTGTTACCGTTAATGACATAGATAATAAGATTTAAATATATTAGTTATATTTTTTCTATAGCTGTTATATTTTTTAATTAAAAAAAAAAAAAATTATATTTATTTTTATGAAAATAATGGTGCTGTGAGGTTACTCATAATATTTTTAAAATGATCTGAGACAGTTATTTGTGCCATTATTATGTGAGAAAGTTATGTAATTTGTAAGGTTAAACTATATTAAATAAAGGTCGTTATAATGTTATGGTTTATATTTAATTTAATTTATTACTATATCCGTTATTAAAAAAATGTTTAATAGTTTAATATAAACTAAGCTTCTATACTTATTAGATGTAAATGTAAAATATTAAAATTTATAAACAGTATTATATTTGATTTTTGGTCCATTAATATGGGATACAAGATTAATATTATACACATATGAAAATTGTAAATGATACAAAAAAGATTTTGAGTAAGAGTATTTTTAAATAGTTAATTTTACACTGTTCCTAAATCAAGTATTTGTAATAAATTATATATTTGTAAAAGGTTTTTAAAACCTTTATAATTGTGTGTTATGAAATAACTGTGATTTAATTAAATATTTTAAAAGAATTATAATTGCATTTATTAAAAAAAAATGAGTAAATATACATGTTTTTTAGATGAGGAAGATGGTTGGGAGTGCGGTCATCAGAAAGAAACACATTAAAAAGTAGTACTTATTTTAATTGTGTGCTGACATTCTGGTCTACATTGTGGGCCTTCACCAGGGCTAAGAGAAACAATTGATTTAAGGCACACAATTAATTAAAATAATAAAAAAAAAAAAAAAAAAAAAAAACCTGTGCCACTACAACCCATGAAGAGTCTTGGGCTCAGTACATATAGAGATTTGTACTGCTTCAAGGCCAATGGCCATGCCATGAGGTGATTTGGCCAGGATCCCGCTCAGACACCAGGTTTCCCCCCATTTTTGGGTACCCACTTTATAGATGCTGGGTCTGCCCCAGGAGGGTCTCCATATCCCAGGATCACCCCCCGACTGAAATAACAGAATACATAATATTCCGTCATAACTTGAATTCGAACCCAGGACCCAGAGCACAGTAGACTAGAGCTATATCCACTATACCATGCCGCTCCCTAATTAAAAAATTACTACCTTTTAATGTGTGTTTCTGATGAGCGCACCCCAACCATCTTCCTCATCTAATATTCTCAACGGTCAACTAAACTCCATCATTATAAATGTTTTTTGTGTGTTAAAACTCCACTTCTACTTGTATTATTAAATAGAAGTTGGATAACATTCAATTGCAAAGGCTAAATGTTTACAGGAATGTTTTCAGCAATTTTAAAATAACAAGAATATTTGATTTCTGAGAAAAATGTTTTTAAAAAAGGGTTTGAAACTGATGGACTTCAATGTAACCTTAGTTTTCATGCAAGCTTCAATACTTGACATTATTTTTTTGCGTTTTGTTGCAGAATTTCTCTTTCATTATTTTGTATAAGAATTCTGTCTAATCTCACTTTTTATAATATAATGTCTTATCTTTTTATTTAAATTTTGTTTTAGTTTGCTTTGTTACTGTTTATCATTTAGGTGTGCATTTTCACTTTTTACTTTCACTTACCTATATATGAAATATATTGTAAGGGAAAGTATTGCGATCGTAAAAAATGTCGAATTTCAGTTTTTGATGGAAATACACTTTTTAGGGTTTCCTGAGTTCAAATAACCAAGTCCCGCAAAAAAGTATGTGTGTGTCTTATGTGCCAAGTCCTGTGCAGAAACGAAAAGCCCTGTGAAACTGAAATTTCTTATTTAATAAAACAATATACCTGAGATGTTATAGCAACTTTTTCATAGAAAACAGCTAACCAGAAGAGCCCTTTTATTTCATTTTGGACATTTTTACCATTTTATCAAAAAAACAGCACTAACGATCTTGATTAGACTGGCACGCTATATCAATGTAAAATTTAATGGGCTTTAATATGATGTAGGTTTTTGAGTGGTAAAAGACAGTTGTATGTTCAATGTTCGATATAGAGGTATTACAAACCAAAATAATTTTGCAGAAAACGAGATATCACTCTTTTCTATCATGGAAACGGCTTATCCTATGAGGAAAATAGTTATAAAGTAAATCATTAAGTATTTCATAAGCTTTCAATTGAGTGGTAAAAGACATTTCTTTGTTTAATATTCAATGATGTAGAGGAATTCCAAAAAAAAAATAAATATATATATATTTTTTTCGAAAAACGAACTCATTAATAACATTATTATGGCTAATATCATGGAAATGGCTCATCCTATGAGGATAATTGTTATAACAATTAATATAGAAAATTAAATCATCTTTAATATGATTTTAAAATACGCCTGCATGACTAATAGTTATTGAGACATGGTTCTTACGAAAAGTCGGAAACTTCTTATTTTTGTCATTAATTTAGTTGATATCATGGAAAGGGCTACTCTTAACAATATAATGATTAAAAACTACTTTACGAGGCATAAAATTAGCTTTAATTTGAGTAGTAATAGAAATTCGTAGGTCTATATTGTCAGTGCAATGGTTACATGGGTCAGAATTTCTCTCCCTAAAAACGCGTCTGCCGCGACTTTCCACACAGCTGTGAATGGCAGACTAGCGTCATTTGATTCGTATTATCGCCTAGTATTATGAGGTCAAAAGTAAAATCGTGGTCAAATGAGTCAAAATTTCGTCTTTTTACTCCCTTTTTGAATGGCCGCCATTTCGTGATTTGAGTTCGTAGACGTGTATTTTTTGCTTTACCATGATAGATGCTTTGCATAACACATACTAAACATTTTGGTAAAATGAGTGGCATTTTTCTTTGCCGGCTCACGGACTAAAATATCCCACTAGTTGCATCTGCCCGATATAGATATTTACATTCGCCCGAATTTGCTCCTTTAAGTGTAAACTACCAGCCCACTGGAACACACTTGTCCGTATCCTATCACCTTCATCTCTTCCCGACAATCTTCAGAGGCGGCTGAAAATACGGTGGCCTCGGGACCTATTAAATGAAATAATCACTGGAGTATTACTACTCTGAAATGTTACAGCAACTTTTTCATCGAAAACAGCTAACCAGATGAGCCATTTTAAACCATGCATTTTGTACCTTTTTACGATTTTCTCAAAAACAGTTCTGAAGATTTTAATTAAACTCGCTATATCGATGTAAAATTTGATGGGCTTTAATATCATGTAGGTTTCATTTTGATTGAAATAGTCTGACAGGGCTTAAATGCCGATATTTTACATTTTCTTCCTCAAAAGTACCTTTAATCTTGTAGATTTCAAAAAATTTTGAACATCAGCTTATTCGGATTGATAAATAAATAATAAATATGGAAGCTGAGCTAATTTTATATACAAGTAAGGAGAAAAGTGAAAACATATTTTTTATGCAATTTTTGAACACATGAATAGTAATATAGGTGTATAATATATCGTTGGATAGCTGAAGAGTTTAGAAAAAAATATTATCTAAAACACGGAATTTAAAAGGTTAATGGAGAGTGATGAAAAGCCGATAAAACTAACTGATTGTTGTAGATAAAAATATAATAGATTAATTAATAAAACACATGTTTATATCGAAATTCAAAGTAACCTACATGGTATTAAAGCCCGTTCAATTTTACATCGATATTGGGAGTTTAATCAAAATCGTTAGAGCCGTTTTTGAGAAAATCTTAAAAAGGTGCAAAATGCATGGTATAAAGTGGCTGTTCTGTTTAGCTGATTTTGATTAAAAAGTTTCTGTAACATCTCGGGCATATAGTTGTCTTAAATATGAAATTTTTAGTTTCATAGATCTTTTCGTTTTTGCCCGGGAGTTAACACACACTCAGACCTTTTTGTGGGACTTGGTCATTTGGACTAAAGGGATCCTAAAACGTCTATTTCCGTTGAAAACTGGAATTCGAAAATTTTCACGATAGCAATAATTTCCCTTCCTATATATTTCATATATAGATAAGTGAAAGTAAAAAATTAATAAATAAATCTGAATACTAAATTAAGAGAAGACGAACGGAACGAAACGAGAAGGAAGAACTGGCAATGAGCAGACACAACCTTTCCATAACGGGCTGCCTTGTCTTGTAAAAACTGGCTGTGGATGAGCTCTAACGGTCGTCACTGGCACACTTCTCTCTACCGCCTTCTTTTTTATTGTTTATC
Organism: Piezodorus guildinii; assembly: GCA_023052935.1. Lineage (NCBI taxonomy): Eukaryota > Metazoa > Arthropoda > Insecta > Hemiptera > Pentatomidae > Piezodorus > Piezodorus guildinii. The sequence continues at coordinate 94,307,489 of CM041294.1, forward strand.
TCTTTGTAATTCCACACTCGAAAGGAGATTAAAAAATCAGGATGTGAGGTCACCTGAGGTGTAGTAGCAAGCATTACAGCCCTCAAAGGATAGATTAGTTCTAGGATTCTTTGAGGGGAGTCAAAATCTTGGGTTATGCCGTCCTTCGAAGAGAACATAGATAGTTCGGACAATAAAGGTTGATAATGTTTATTTATTTAATTACGGTTAACTCTCCTTATTAACCTCCATTTTTATTAGGAGATAATAATTTATAAGGAGAGTTCACCCTAAAAAAGGTGCGACATTTTATTTTGGTTCATTTTCAACTAGCTGTTGCCCGCGGCTTCGTCTGCGTCAATTTCTGTTATTATGATCGCTATTAAGAAGTTTCTAAAAGAATATATTTTAAATTACTTCTGCGTAAATGATGTTTTTAGTTTTATTTTCTAGTGGTAGAAGAACATACTGATTTTCTCCGCAACCCGATCTTGACAATGCGACATAAGTTGACTGTGTGAAGAGCAGTCTTGACGTAAATCGATTCCTACGTGTTTAAATGTTTGTCCCTGTGATTTATTAATTGTTACGGCAAAAGATAAATTAACCGGAAATAGAATTATTTTAAAATTATAAGGTAAATCATTTGGAATCATTGGGATGTGAGGTTAATTTCCCCCGTTTTTTCCCCAGATTTTCCACTTATTCCTATTGGTCGCAGCATGATGCTATATAGCCTAAAGCCTTCCTCGATAAATGGACTTTCCAACACAAAAGGAATTTTTCAATTCGAACCTGTGGTTTATAAGATTAGCGCGTTCAAACAATCTATTCATCTTTATAATGGTAGCAATGGTAGGAATGAATATAAATTTCAGAAAACCAGGCAAATCAGCGTATGATGATGAAGTTTTCAGTCATCAATGTTAATTCCACACCATATAAAGAGGATTCGAACCCGCTAAGACGGGTTATTATTTATTTTGCTATTTTTGCCTATCGTAGGGAGACGCACCATGGAACTCACCCAGCCTCTGTATAAAGTGGGTACCAAAAAATGTAAAGATTAATCAAAAATATTAATTATCTTTTTGTACGCTCTTATAACTGACTGAACCCAAACCTTGATGGACAAAACACAGTTTTGCTTTTTTTAATTTTATGTCAGGTAAATTTTCTCAAACACAGCTAAAACGATTTTGATTAAACTCATTATATCGATGTAAAATTTAATGGGCTCTAATATTATGTAGGTTTCATTCTGATCGAAATAATGTGACATGACAAAGATGCCGATTTTTTTCATTTTCTTTCTGTAAAGTACCTCTAACTTTGTAGAATATAAATAAATAAATAAAAAACGCTGGAAATTATTACACAATGGTTTATTATTTCTAAAAAGCTATATTGTAGTTCGGTCAATTTAGACACTCGAAGGTACATAAATTCCCACCTAGCTGAAATTCAGAAAACTTGTTTAAAATATGATTAAAAAATAAAATTTGAAAGTTCCCCATCTTTCCCCTGTAAGGAAAACATTTTATTCAAGGCCAAAGGTCAAAAACATGAGTTTTTCGCTATTTTCAGCTAAACGGTAGGTTTTATCATGAAATAACGTCAACCAAAAATTTTAGATCATAAAATTATCTACTAATAATGTTTTAATACTTTTTTTTCCTACGAGACACTGTTTTTGAGATATAACGGTTCAAAAGGTTGTAATCGTCATAATATGCACACTTTTCCACGCCATCTATGAGGTAGTGTACTTAGCGCGTTATTTTTAACGTGGTTTCCCCAGTAGGCATATTCCACGGGTCAGGTGTGATTCTGTTTAATTTAAAAGTATTGCAAAATAATGGATATTAGCAGAGATTGAAAAGATGAAAGCAGTTTAAGTTAAAAAAAAAAATGGTTAAGCTTTTTCTGGTTTTAAGAAAAAAATGAAATGGAGTTCTAGCAGAGAGTAATACGAGTAAGTCTACATCTTCACCAAAAACAATAGTTGTATTTGTCAAATTGAATTGCTCTATTGCTGTTTCAATTATCAATACATCAGCATATTATACATATACATATTAGCTTGTTTTACCAATTTATTTTCAGCAGTAAATTTTTCTTTCAACACTGAAATGAACCGAGACTTGTGAGTATTAGTAAAAAAAAATTGTGACTTGTTGGAACTGTCATACTTTCAATTATATTACAATTACTATTTTTTTTACAATGAACGATAGAAACATATTTTAACATATATTACAACTATAGAGATGTACATAGGTGGCGTACTCATACATACTATGACGATTACACATAAAAAAATAATAATGATGCTGATGTATTGATAATTGAAACAACAATAGAGCAATTCAATTTGACAAATACAACTATTGTTTTGGGTGAAGATGCAGACATAACCGTATTGCTCACTGCACGAATTCCGACTGAAATAACTATTTTCTTCTTAAATCCAGAAAAATCTCAACTACTTTTTTTAACTTAAACTTAAATTGCTTTTATCTTTTCAATCTCTGCTAATATCCATTATTTTGCAATAGTTTCAAATTAAACAGATCAGACCTGACCCATGGAATAGGTCTACTGGGGAAACAACGTTAAAAATAACGCGCTAAGTTTGTGATACCTCAATACCAATACCTCATAGGTGGCATGGAATCGTGTGCATATTATGACGATTACAACTTCTTGAATCGTTATATCTCAAAAGCTGTGGCTCCAAGGAAAACATATTTATAAATTTATAATTACAACTTTTCGTTTTCGTGCTGGACTTACTACACACACGCCTTTTTGCGGGACTTAGTTATTTAGACTCAGGGGACCCTAAAATGTGTATTTCCGTTGAAAACTGGAATTCGAAAATTTTCACGATCGCAATAATTTCCCTTACTACATATTTCATATACAGTAAAAGTAAAAAGTAGTAGTATATAGTAGTAAGTTTATATATATTTATATACCCTCAATGAGCCATTTAAAGTATTACATTGATTTTCGATGGGAACAATGGGTTTCAGATTAAATAATCCATCAATAGGTATTATTATTTGCAATAATCACTTAAGTTTATGCTCTTTTCGTCTTTCTTTATCACGTTATACAGCTTTGTATATAAAATGACCCTTTAAAGCCTAGAGCCAGCTGAGTACCTTATGAAGAGATCAGCCTTCTAAGCACAAGTTCTCCGGTTATGGTCTGGATTTTGTAAAGGAGTAAAATATCCTTGGTTATGCCGTTCTTCGAAGGGGACGTATAATGGTGGTTTCCACTTGTTAAAGATCCCTTACCTAATTAAAATTTAGTACTTACGGTGTATTTATTGGTATTATATTTCGTACGAATACTTTTCATGCTTGGTTTTCGTTTGGAAGAGTCCAATAAAGTTAAAATCTAAATTATTTTTCCAAACACTGTCTATATGCACATAAATTTAAAATTGAAAACTTGCTTGAAATTAAAAATGTTCTCTAACTACAACTTTTTTCCTAATAGCTCATTTTATTATTTTTTATTATCCCCAATACCTTTTCGCGATTACATCCAAGTGTCTATTTAAATAATGCAGGATAATGACATTATATACATACTTAAACCTCTTTTATTTTGATGTATGTCGTGTTCTTATTGAAATTTATATATCTTGCGTTAATTAGATTAAAATATTTTTTTTATTCTGTTTGATATAAAATTAAGTTTTTGAATTAGGAAACTCTTGGGAAAACGTTTTAAGTAAAAATTCATTTTTTCTTTTCTTTTTTCTGACTGTCAAAAAATAACTTCTTTAATAGATACAAACTTTATCTAGATAACCAAATTCTTACCCATGATTTTGGTTTATTATTTTCAATAATCAACCTTTGTAATAATCAAACTAATAATAATGATAATAATCAAACTTAGAAAATATCCCTGCTCAAGATTTGAGAGCTTACGTTTCAAGGTGCGTAGAATCCGAATCATGAATTTAAAAAAATCCATTCAACGATGGTCCTAACACCTAGACGTTGATATCAGCTGGTTAGTTTTAAAATGGCGGGCGATTAAAAGGATTTTATTCAATAACTCAGTTATTTTTGAAGATACAAAAAAAATTTATTAGTGTTTTTTAACCAAAAAAATCGCGAATAATTATATAAAAGAGTTAAAATAAACCAATAATTAATATTTTTTACATAAATACGCTTACAACTCGTTATAGTTATTTTTGAAGATAGAGAAAAGTGTGTAGAGAGTTTTAGAATCAGTAAAACACGATAAAAAAAAAAATTCATATGTATAATCAAGCTACAGATTATAATAGATGTATTTACACCAAAAATCTGTTATTATTGAAGATTAGAGAAAAATCGCAAAAAAAAATTCGTGATCAAGACAACGCGATGAACAAAGTGCAAAAAAATAAAATTATTATTTTCAATAATCAACCTTTGTAATTGACCAAAAAAAAAAAAAATTACCCGTGCTCAAAATTTGAGAGTTTACGTTTCGAGATGCGTAGAATACGAATAACGAATAAAAAAAAATCTGTTTCTCCTAATAAATAAATGAATAAATACCAAATAATTCATATGTATAATCAAGTAACAGATTATAACAGATATAATTACACCAAAAATCGGTTATTATTGAAAATAGAGAAAAATCGAGAAAAAAAATTCGTGATGAAGACAACGCGATGAACAAAGTTCAAAAAAAATAAATTTAAAAATCATCTTATATGGTCAGGCCACAACTTATTAGAGATGTGATTTGATAGATACTTAAATTGTTGACCAAATGAAAAAAGAATCATTGAATTTATTTTACAAATAGCTTAGATATTGCGTTTTGAAATCTGTGGTAGTGTTATGATATGATGGTTTGAATTAGTGCTTTTTATATTACTTAATTGCCTATCAACAGCCTTATAAACAGTTATACCCTAATATTGTTATTTGGAAATAATAAAACATTGTGTAATAATTTGCAGCGTTTTTTATCTTTAATACTCTTGCAAATACAAAACTTTTGCAGGTAACTTCATTTTTACTATCACTTACCTAAATATCAAATATCTTGTAGAATGGAAAGTATATACAGCCGAGATTTCAATTTTTTTTTTATTTTTGGTTTAGCGCACTTTATTGATTCAAAAACTCTTTACATGTTATTCTCTATCTTCAAAAACAAGTGATTTATGGGCGTATTTATCTCTAAAATTTCAATTTTTTTCTTTTCTTTTTTCTTTTATAATTTTATAAAATAAAATTATTATTTTCAATAATCAACCTTTGTAATTGACCAAAAAAAAAAAAAATTACCCGTGCTCAAAATTTGAGAGTTTACGTTTCGAGATGCGTAGAATACGAATAACGAATAAAAAAAAATCTGTTTCTCCTAATAAATAAATGAATAAATACCAAATAATTCATATGTATAATCAAGTAACAGATTATAACAGATATAATTACACCAAAAATCGGTTATTATTGAAAATAGAGAAAAATCGAGAAAAAAAATTCGTGATGAAGACAACGCGATGAACAAAGTTCAAAAAAAATAAATTTAAAAATCATCTTATATGGTCAGGCCACAACTTATTAGAGATGTGATTTGATAGATACTTAAATTGTTGACCAAATGAAAAAAGAATCATTGAATTTATTTTACAAATAGCTTAGATATTGCGTTTTGAAATCTGTGGTAGTGTTATGATATGATGGTTTGAATTAGTGCTTTTTATATTACTTAATTGCCTATCAACAGCCTTATAAACAGTTATACCCTAATATTGTTATTTGGAAATAATAAAACATTGTGTAATAATTTGCAGCGTTTTTTATCTTTAATACTCTTGCAAATACAAAACTTTTGCAGGTAACTTCATTTTTACTATCACTTACCTAAATATCAAATATCTTGTAGAATGGAAAGTATATACAGCCGAGATTTCAATTTTTTTTTTATTTTTGGTTTAGCGCACTTTATTGATTCAAAAACTCTTTACATGTTATTCTCTATCTTCAAAAACAAGTGATTTATGGGCGTATTTATCTCTAAAATTTCAATTTTTTTCTTTTCTTTTTTCTTTTATAATTTTATAAAATAAAATTATTATTTTCAATAATCAACCTTTGTAATTGACCAAAAAAAAAAAAATTACCCGTGCTCAAAATTTGAGAGTTTACGTTTCGAGATGCGTAGAATACGAATAACGAATAAAAAAAAATCTGTTTCTCCTAATAAATAAATGAATAAATACCAAATAATTCATATGTATAATCAAGTAACAGATTATAACAGATATAATTACACCAAAAATCGGTTATTATTGAAAATAGAGAAAAATCGAGAAAAAAAATTCGTGATGAAGACAACGCGATGAACAAAGTTCAAAAAAAATAAATTTAAAAATCATCTTATATGGTCAGGCCACAACTTATTAGAGATGTGATTTGATAGATACTTAAATTGTTGACCAAATGAAAAAAGAATCATTGAATTTATTTTACAAATAGCTTAGATATTGCGTTTTGAAATCTGTGGTAGTGTTATGATATGATGGTTTGAATTAGTGCTTTTTATATTACTTAATTGCCTATCAACAGCCTTATAAACAGTTATACCCTAATATTGTTATTTGGAAATAATAAAACATTGTGTAATAATTTGCAGCGTTTTTTATCTTTAATACTCTTGCAAATACAAAACTTTTGCAGGTAACTTCATTTTTACTATCACTTACCTAAATATCAAATATCTTGTAGAATGGAAAGTATATACAGCCGAGATTTCAATTTTTTTTTTATTTTTGGTTTAGCGCACTTTATTGATTCAAAAACTCTTTACATGTTATTCTCTATCTTCAAAAACAAGTGATTTATGGGCGTATTTATCTCTAAAATTTCAATTTTTTTCTTTTCTTTTTTCTTTTATAATTTTTTTAAATTATTATTCAGATATTTTTGGTTAAAAACTGTTTTTCCTATCTTCAAAAATAACTGAGTTATTGAATTAAATCACTTTTAATCGGCCTCAAATAAAAATAAATTGCTGATATCAATGTCTAGGTGTTAGTATCATCGTTGCATGAAATAGTATTTTTGTGGTGAATTTCAAAAAAATTGGTCCAGTAGTTTCGGAGAAATGCAGCGGACAGCGGTCGGCGGACAAACGGTTATTTTATTTTTTTTATTCGTTATTAGGATTCTAGACATCTTGAAAAGTAAGCTCTCGAATTTTAAAGGGGGGTTATTTATTTTTTATTTTTGGTCGATTACTAAGGTTCGTTATTGAAAAAATAATCCAAAAGCATTTATACAGGACTGCGTTACTATTTCCTTTGTTTTTCTTTCGATTTTCATTCAAATAAAATTTCCCGACTCCAGAAAACCTTACATTTTATCTTTATCAGCAATAATAACCGAGTTATCAGGGAATCACATCTCTTATAATTTGTTGCACACAAGATGATTTTTTTAATTTTTATGTTAATTTATTTTATTTGCACTTAGTTCACCGCGTTATCTTGATCTCGGAAATCTTTTCGATTTTTCTTTATCTTATATAACTGATATTTTGTGTTTACACCATTACATCTATTATAATTTGTTACTTAAATATACTTATGAAATTTTTTTTTTTTTATCACGCTGATTTTAAAACTTTATACATACTTTTCTCTATCGTCAAAAATAACTAAGTTATGAGGGTATTTATGTGTAAAATTTGGTCCTGTAGTTGCGGAGAAATGCCGCGGACGGTGGAAAAACGGATTTTTTTCTATCCGTTATTCCGGTTCAACGCAACTTGAAACGTAAGCCCTCAAATTTTAAAGGAGTAGTAATTTTTTTTATTTGTTAGGTCGATTACTAAAGTTCATTATTGAAAATGAACCAAAATTCAAACAGATTAATAGATATATTCCACAAGTGTTCTCAAACTTTTGACCGACTGTGTATAAACGTAATCCATAGATTGTAAAAGTTCAGGGTCTCGTACGCTTACAGTTTGTTGGGATTGAAGGATAATAAAGAAGAGAGTGAGAGAGGTTTTGATAAATTAGATGAGACATGTATTTGTGTGGAGGACTAGATGAAGTTACAATGAAGATGACATTTTGATTGAATAAATTAGAATTGTTAAGATGGATGCGCTATCAGATGACAGAGGCCTGGTAGCCTGGGACTAACACTGCAGATCCACTCCCCACCATCTTGGTCCCATCCTCCAGGACACTGCTCTCTTCTTCGTGGGTGCTCTTGCTGTCCTGCGCCACCTTGGCAGGCTCCAGAGGTCGGGCTTCCTCCTGCGATGGTCCTGCGACCTCCTGCACAGGACTTTCCACTTCCTTGGTCACATCCTGACTGCCCTCCTGCACAGGACCTCCCACCTCACTGGTCACGACCTCTTCTACCTTCTGCGGCTGTTCCTCTTCCACAGGCTTGGCAGGCTTCTCCGAGTCATGGATGGCCACTTTCCTCCCCGCTTCGTAGATCACCTCTACGTCAGGACCCTGCTGGATGTACACCGGGACGTATCCTGGAATAGCGGGTAGGAGCTGCTGGTGTATCGCCCTCGCGTCTCCTGGAACATAAGAAAGTATATTATAGTTTTATACACTGAATTTGTAGAAAATTACTCATACATTATACAAATGAGGAAATAATGTTCTTAAAACTTTGTATTATGGAGATCACCTGAGCGTAACAGTCTTCTATGCCATAGGTCCCGGGTTCAAACCCGCAGGTTGTAGGATTTTTGAAAGGGAGTAAAAAGTGTGTTTACGGAGGGGACGTAAAAGGGTGTTCCTGAGCCTGTGCCATGTCAGGTACTCGTTAAAGATTCCTATCCTAATTAAACCTAAATAGGCAAAATTTAGGACTCCCACTGTAGCATCGTCCGATTAGCCACACTAGCATAAAGTGACGATAAATGAGCAAACGAACAAACTTTGCATTATGATGTAGATGTGTTCCAAGTGAAACCAAGACTTAATATATGATCCTACAACAACATTATATTAACACGTAAGATTTCCTTTATTCCTATATATTGTACGTCTATATTACTACTTATATTTCAGGAATAATTTTTTGTTGACTTGGTTACAGACTTTTTATTTTTCCCTTTAAAGAAAAGCTAAATTTCAATGTATTTTACTTATTAACCTTCAGGAATGAATGCCCTAAATGATGGTGAAAACCGTATGAAAATCCGTCTTCTGATTTAGGAGTTTCCGTCATTATTTTATATAGAGAGAAATGATATAGCAAAGCTCTAAAAAGATATTACAATCCGCAAAACAGTGTACTCATTGATTTTTTAAATTTATAAATACAATATAGGTAACCGTTAATTACTTCATTCTCGCGCTCAATTTATTGTTATCAATGCTTCGCAAATATTTTTATAATATTAGTAATTCAAAATTATTTGCCCACGACACCTCGCAGAACTCCTTGGACATCACCTGCGGATCCCCAGGTCCCTGGGTTCAAATGCTGGCTGTGGCAGAATATTATATATTCTGTAACTTCAGCCGGAGAGAAAAACTGGCGGCTGAGCGTGATCTCGGCCTAACCATGTACTGAGCCCAAGCCCCTTCATGGGTTGTAGAGCTGCAGGGTTTTTTTTATTTACTACCATATAACTGCCTAATCCCTTATCCAAATGCGAATTCCGAAGGTACCGCTACCTCCTGAATTACAATTCCTGCCCGAGCCAAAGGCCGCCGAGAACAGTTAGGGAGGATTAGACCGCAGAATGCTATAATTGCTCGCAGCGGTACCCTCACCTCGCTTCTGCTCTACTTAGTTTCTGGTCTGCTTCCGGAACCACGGCCTTCTGAGGTTGTCATCTCCAGCAGATGGGAAAGATATCTTGTCCCTCAAGGTATAGGATCCAAGGAATACCTAATGGCAGGATTTTTTTTTTTTCTAAGCTCCTTAGGTATATAAGTAAATAGGACTCTTTTACTGCATTTGATGTATTTTAAGAGGGGTCTGAGGATAGGAAAATTTTCGGAATAGCAGCCAATTCACTGGTAACTAGGATTACCACACTAAAAAGAGACACTTTTTAATATAGAAACTCTCTTCTCATGCAAGATCGGTCCTGAATAGCATAGTCTGTCTATATGAAAGAGGGTGGAGAGGATGGGTTACACCCGAAAAGGACTAATTTTAACATTTCGAAGGATATGCCTGATTTTCATATTTTAAGGACTGTTTTAATTTTTTTTTTATCGTAAGTTACCTTAAACTGTTCTTAAAATAAAATTTAGGATTCTAAATACAGTAACAGCTTAATTGTTTGTTTGTTTAGCAAATTTCTAGTCCAGTTAATTTGAAATTAGCAAGTGGTGATAGGCCAATTTTCCTTTGAATCATTTATTGCTTTTCATATTAGTTAATTGCCTATAAACAGCTATACCCTAATATAGTTATTTGGTAATAATAAACCATTGTGTAATAATTTGCAGCGTATTTAGTATACATATACAGGGTGTTTCAGGGTCATGTGGGGAATCACTTGTAGCTGGGTGGTTAGCATAATAGCATCTTGTGCCAAAGGTTACGGTTCAAACCCGCTGGTGATCCTAGGATTTTTTAATGGGAGTAAAATATCCTTAGTTATTACGTCCTTCGAGGGACGTAAAAGGTGTTCGAGCCTGTGCGATGTCAGGTACTTGTTAAATATCTCTATCCTAATAAAATCTGGATAGGCAAAATTTAGGCTCCTACTGCAGCATCGTCCGATTAGCCATAGTAGCATAAAGTGACGTTAAATAAATAAACAAGGGTCAAGTGACCAGTCTTCAGGAATGAATTTAGGACTTCAAAACAAGAAAAAAAAGTCCCGAGGAGATGAATCCTGAAATCACATTAAGGAGCTAGTGTCCAAAATACTTTTTTTTTCAGGCATTATCAGCTCATAACTTCTCAGGAATTAATTTTTCGGCAAAATCTCATTAATAAAAGTTGTAATTCATTAAATGTCATACCTGGAATACGTCGATCGTCTATGCAAAAAACGAAATAAAAATATTCGCCAAGCCAGAATGCAACAGGGAACATTGGAAATCCTGGCTAAACGCTCCCCTACGCTGAAAGGCACTACAAGGTTGAAGCAAAAGAAGAAGAAATTCATTAAATTCGACAAAAAAATTGTTCCAACCAATTGAACCTATAATTCTTGGTCTCGGAGATAACTCAGTTGAAGTCTTGTTTTTTCATGTTTTTGATGATCCAGTTAGCTAATCATGGAAATGGATTTATGAGAGTTGAGAAATAAATCACATGTTCTATTGAAACTCAATGCAATTAAATCTTTTAACAATTTATAGAAATGAAAATAAATTAAATTAAAAATTATAAAATTATTTAAACAACGGGATAATGAAAGATTGTGTGTTGGCGCACCAGATTTTATAGTTGTGATTGGTAATAGTAGTACTTTTAGTGATCACTAGTAATTATATCACTGGAATTTGAATTAATCTTTGTAGATATTATATCTGCTTAATGCTATTAAATAATAACACACATAGGAACCATACATTAGCACTCTTTATTGTTCTCACAATTAGAACAGCTGTTTTTATAAATCATCTGTTGAATTTAATATATAATATAGAGCATGTATGATTCTTAAGGCGGCGATACAAAGGTGAGAAATAGGTATGTGTGGTGAGGTGAAATGGCGATATTCACATCGTTGATCGCGCTGGAAAGTGGTGGAAGTAAATATCGTGATAATTGATGTACTATATCACAATTTCATCTACTTTCCATAACGATAATTAATAACAATATCATTTGTTATATTATTTCGGTCAAACTTTAACTAAAAATAGTTTATTTATGTTCATATATATTTAATTGTGTTTCTAGATTACAAAACCATTATTGAATAATATGTATATTTTCACTGTTTGGATATTACATTTTAATTCAATAGTTATTTATTAGAAATTACATTATATATATTTTTGTATTATAGTTTGAGAATCATATATATATATATATATATATATATATATATATATATATATATATATATATATATATTTTTTTTTTTATTTTTTTTTTTTTGCGTTAAAATTCGAAATAGAAATAGAAAAAATTGAAAATGATTTTACAAAGCAAAGCAATGTGGCTGTCATAGGTGGCGTGCACGTTCCCGTTACTTGTCACTTGTGTTGTTGACGTTTGTAGTTGGTCAGTAAATTTGTAAAAAATGTCGAAAACATTTTTAGACTTTACTCTTATTATTGTTAAAACAAGATGACACCAATTGAACATTCATCTTTACATAACAACTTGGTAACCTAAACAGAGCTAACCTACCTTTCCAACAACTTTCCGGAATAATCAGCTGTTCACTCATCCGCTGTTTTGCCGAGTACTGTTGCGTACTCTTACCGTATACACGCGCACATTTTTACTCTCACGCAGTTTTTACCACCCTCTACTCTCGCGAGAGTAATTTCACCTCACCTACACATACCCTATTTCTCACCGTGTATCGCCGCCTTTAATAAAAGCCATCACAAATATTTTACGTTAAGGTAATTTAAAATTATTCCCCGATGACCCTCTGGACATAACGACTGAACAACATGGCTCCCAAAAATATACTAAAAACCTGTTAACAATAATACCCGTGAGATAACTTTGTTGTTTATTGAAGACGATGTTCAGAGGTCCGCCAAGGCTTTTGGAGAAATTATTTTAAATTACCTTAACATAAAATTGTGTATTTAGTAACATTTCGAAAATAATGAGCTTAAAGGACAGATGTGCCTTCGCATAATATAATGAACAATACTTGCTTTCTGAATATTTGAATAAATAGCTATCTTTCATTTGTTTTAAACGTTAGCGATTCAATGTTTCGCGGATAATGGAAAACCCTTAGGCCATTTCTGGTGTATTGAGTTTCGATAGCAGTGGTATTTAGCATGAAACACAAATGCACGTTGTAGCCAATGGGGTAGTATGCAACTCCACGGTCTACTCCAGTGGTTGTCAACTAGTGGTCTGCAGACGATGTCCAGGGGGTCCAAGAGATGTCATCGGGGAATTACCCAGACTTAATATATTTGTGAAATCTTGACTTGTAATAATAATATCAAAAGTTTTTTTTTAAATATTACAATTTGTTTCATAATGAACAGTTGTAATAGTGATGTTGATACACATTCATACAATATATACAGAAAATAATGATAAAGTCAAATTACATAAAATCGGAAATAAATAAATTCAAGTATATACAAAAAAAAAAACAATTAATAAAATAACAACAACAAACAAATCAAAACAACAATCTGTAGTAATATCAAAAGTATTCGTACAACGTCAACATTCTAAGTGATATCATTGCTAGTGATAGCTGACAAGTGATTGATTCGGCACAATCATTAAATTAAAATTTTCTAACATTTTGAAAATGATGAGCTTAAAGGACCGATATAACTTGGCATAAGATAATAGGAAATATTAAATTTAATTATAAAATCCCAATAAATATCTATCTTTTTTTAGTTTTAAATTTTATTAATTCAATGATTTGGAGTTTGAAGTAAACTTAATGCTGGTGCTACACAATTTTGATTCTAAGTTTGTTCTGAAGTTCAGCGTCTGGCTTTGACTTGTCTCTAAATAGATACTACCCTCAGGAACTTGCAACTCCTAGTACATATATATAGTTAAAGGTACAGGCTAGTGCAATGTCAGCACTGAGCCATTTCCCGTCTTAAAAAAAAAAAAACCTGTACCACTACAACCCATGAAGGGTCTTGGGCTCAGTACATATAGAGATTCGTAATGTTTCTAGGCCAACGGCAGTGCAATGAGGTGATTAGGCCTGAATCACGCTCAGCCGCCAGGTTTTTCCCCAATTAATTTGGGTACCCACTTTATAGAGGCTGGGTCTGCCCCAGGAGGGTCTCCATACCCTAGGGTCGCCCCCCGACTGAATTAACAGAATAAATAATATTTCTGCCACAGCCGGGATTCGAACCCCCACAGCAGACTAGTGCTCTATCCACTAGATCACGCCGCTCCCTTCATTTCCCGTCTTAGTCCTTATAAATACGACTCCCTCTTGGCGTGAGAATCATTGATTCATTCATTCTAGAAGCAACATAGTACGTAATTAGATTAATTATTAATTTAGCTGTAATTTTTCAATAAACTTCTTTTTAAAAAGTGATTTAGTAATTATATATATATATATATATATATATATATATATATATATATATATATATATATATATATATATATATTTTCACGATTTTTAGGACTTCAGGGGTCATTGCGATTTAAGGTATTGAATAAAGAGGAAGTAACCACTGCGATAGACTATTGCTTTTATCCATTTTTGAGATTTCTGCTGTTCTATGAAGACCTTGAAGAGAACAGTAAAAAACACAGCATTTTAATTTTCTCACTAATGGATGACAATCGGACAAAGGACTTTTTCGTTTCTCTTGAGGTCTAGTATCGGCTTCCAAAATATGGCTAGAGATATTTATGAGACACATGTTAAGCACAGATTTTTGTTTGGTATTTTTTTTTAAATTCTTGCCTCCTCGCATCTTAGATTGGCCTATGAAGGTAGGTTTATTTTTCACCATTTCAAAGCTAATTAAATGAAAAAGTTTTTCTGAGATCCGGAAAATCTAAAACCTACCGATAGTAGAGTATCAGCTCCTTGAAATGTCCGAATATTTTTAAAAATATTAAAATTTAATATTCTCCATGACGTTGAGCATAACTTAATCTCTCATTTTGAGGGTTTGACATTTTAACCTTATGGACAATTTTCTCAACCACTGCACTAAGGCATTAAATTAAACATATATAAATCTCTTAGCTCAAATTTAAAAACCTAGAAAACGAATCGTGACGTTTCGCACGAGTCTGTTGGTCAGTATGAGTGAGTCATTTATTATTGAATAATGGTTTTACCTTAGAGGTTTATTGACTCATCCTGCGGGAAAATTGATTCCCTGATGCGGAACTGAGATCAGTCAAGGAGAAAATTCAAATCAGAAAAAAAAATCTGAGGAAGATACAAAGTTGCGGCATCCTTGTATCGGAAGCCATTCAACTCACCATGTTTAACTTTAATTTACAATATATATTTATTTAAATTGCATTTACATTATTAGTTTTATCATAGTCTTTAGAACCATTGTTACAAAAACCTGTAATATCCTCGAGATATACCAAGTTAAATAAGTAATTTCATTAATATATAATGAACACCTGAAACACCCTGTATATGTAGCAATAACCATAAGTGATTGACATAAAAAAAAAAAAAATCTAGATTTTAATGCGAAAATAACCAAGGACTCTATTTTAATAAAAAATAACTGAATGTATCATGTGGCAAATTATAGTCTTAATTGTAAGGTGCAAACGACTAGCAGCAAGCTTTTGCTTTTGAAATAATTGATTCAGTGATCGCGATTGAAATAAATTGTTGAAGAAAATCCAAGATAGTGTGTGATAACGAATGAATGCCAATAAACATAAAGAAGAATATGTGTAGTTTTAAGATCAGAATACTGCGAGGAACTAAAAAAAAAAAATTATTGAAATTTACAACTGTACAATTTACATAAGGGGTACTCACTACGTTTGCAAATAGCATGCTATTTGTGTTATTTTGCTAAACCCGTCGAGTAGACTCGACAGTAGAACAGTTATTTCCTGTATAAAATTGATGGGTTTAGCACAATAGCACAAATAGCATGCTATAGCAAACGTAGTTATAATAAGTAAACGTGCTATTTACAGACAATTGGCCTGAAAAAGTCATGAGAAGAATCTACCCAGAGGTAGCACTTAAATGTTAATTTCTTCAGCTGGTCTCGAGGCCACCGTCTTTTCAGATACCTCGGAGGATTATTGGGAATATATGTCGATGAGAGGATACGGACAAGCGGGTAATTTTTGAATGAAAGGAGGTGTATTTTTTTTTGGGCGATTTCTGCAACCTGAATATCCCAGGTCTCTTTGGATGAGTTTGTTGGTAACAAAGTAAGGAGCGTCGAGAATTTGTAGAAGGATTTTGGATTGCAAGGATTGGATGCGGGAGGAATTCGATGGTCTAGTAGAGCCACATAGCTCAATGCCTTAAGTCCAAATAGGTCTGATAATGGTTGTGTAGATGTGTTTTTTCAAGTAAAGAGGGAGTTTTGATCGTTTGTCAAGTGTGTTTTAATAGTCGGTATCTACGAGCAGTTTCTTGTCGTTTAAGTCTTGTATGAGGATTCCATGTAAGGCGTTTGTCAAGATGAAGAGCAATGTATCGTATTTGTTCTACAGTGATGAGTGGGAGAAAAAAAATTAAGAAAAAAAATTTGGCATCGGCAATCGATATATGCTTTATAGCTCAGTTATTTTTTGAAGATACAGGAAAATATACACTCACTGAAAAAAGTTTCCATACAGCATTCTATTAATTTGCAGAGCTATTTACTTTCTACTTAACAGATTCCTAATATACAAATTATTAATACTAATATTAGATAAAAAATAAATTTATTTATTTTCATTTCAAAATTAATATCAAACGAGTCACAATGTCATTTGTTATGATAGGTTAAAAAAGTTTCCATACACTTTCAATATTAATCCTATTTGTTGTAACCATGACGGTCTTTCCAGTACCGTTTTTCTGTAAAAATCTTATTTCTGTACTCAACTCTTAGTTCAGTATTACCTTAACTTATGCCTGATTTGTTACTGATTTATTTTTAGTGAATATGATTAGTTTACCGTTGGGAATTACTGGAAGGAATTAGTCTGGGTGGCGGTCAGTGAATGAAAGAATCAAATAGTTTCAACGATTTATTGATTTCCAACGTTTCGACCCTCATTGTGGGTCATCATCAGTGCATCAACTGTCTTCATCAGTTTCCATTCGCCCATCATAAGCCCCGATGATGACCCACTATGAGGGTCGAAACGTTGGCAAGCAATAAATAGTTGAAACTATTTAGTTGTTTCATTTACTTACCGCCACCTCGACTAATTCCTTCCAGTGATTTATTTTTAATATGCGCATTTCTCGCGATTTGAGAGAAAGCTTATAGTTCATTACCAAATACAGGGCTTATCTCTAAGAAAAATTGCACATCTATTTAATAAATCACATGGCACTGTACAGTATGTACTAAAAAGAAATAGAGAGATAAAATCTCTGGAGGATAGACCACGTGCTGGAAGAGCAAGGAAGTTGGAGAATCACCACAGGCGAGCCATCCTAGCTGAAGACCATTCAGATCCTCACACCACCGCTAACTCAATGACCATCCGAATACGGGATTCAAGTCCACCAAGAAATAGTAATAAATATTCTAAGAAGTGAAGGATACAGTAGTAGAGTCGCAAGAAAAAAAGTTCTTAATCAGTAAGATAAGCTGGAAGAAGGGGCTGCAATTTACCTGGGAGTTTGTAAATAAACCCTGCAATTTCATGGAAAGGGTCATTCATATACCTCTGACGAATCCAAATATAATATTTTTGAGCCAGATGGAGGGAAAAAATTGCAACTTTTTCCAATTTTTATTGACATTTATCCATTATATTTTGGTGTATGGCAACTTTTTTGAGTGAGTGTATATAGAGTTTTAGAATCATAAACAGCGATAAAAAAAGATAAAAAAAATGGATCGTCAAGTAACAAATTAAAAGAGATGTAATTTAATATATACCTAAATATATTAAAAAGTATATACAAAAGGGGTGAGTCCTTCATAACTACGGAAATAAACAATAAAACAATTAAAATTTTAAGAGGAGTTAAACAGGGATGCCCGCTATCTCCAATATTGTTTAATTGTCTACTCAATGTTATCTTCAAGAAGTTAGAATGGGAAAGAAAATTAAAAATCAGTTCATCGGCTTTGTTGATCATTACATATATTTAGGTCAATCTATATAATTAATAAGCAAAAAAGAAGAAATAAATAGAAGAATAAATATGGGATGGAAAAAATACTGGAGTTAAAAAAAAGTCTTTAAAAGTCAGATACCTCCTACATTGAAGGCTAGAGTACTGGAAACCTGTGTTAACCCGTTATTTTGTATGGCTCGCAGACCTGGTCTACGACAAGCAGACATCAAAAAACTTTCAAGGACACAGATTCAGTTTTGTAGAAGCATACTAAATATTAAAAGGAAAGATCGTATCAGAAACAAATAAATAAGAAAACAAGTTATCCTCAAAAAATTACCAAAGGAATCGCAGATATTGAAATGGAGGTGGGCAGGTCATGTGTCTAGGTTGGATCCCAGTAGATGGATTTTTTTACATTGTAATACCAGACTTGTACCTTCCAAGGGAGAGGCTTATTGTTCAATTAAGGACGAAATAAAGCTATTATTATTAATTTAATGTAACCCCGAAACTCGGTTACGATTGAAAATAAAGAAAATACAGCAAATTATTACAAATGGTTAATTATTTCCAAATGACTATATTAGAGTATAACTGTTTACATTCTATTAACTAATATCAAAAGCAATAAATAATTCAAAGGGAAATGGAGTATCACCGCTGCTAATTTCAAACCTGTAGATTATCATTTTTTTTTTAAATCATTAGTATTTTCAGAGTTCGGAGTCCCAACCATTCGTTTTGCGCGAGTTTTACCGCTCACGCTGGCAAACAACACACTACCCACTCACACGCGCAAAACACGATTTGTTTCCCCTCGATATTAAACTCCGTTGAAGGTTCTTGTTTCTGTATAATAAATAATAAATAAAAAAGAGAAAAAATATATATAATCGTATAGATGTTTTATTAATATCATATTAAACATTTTATAACATATTTGAGAAAGTAGGACTTCTTAAGGAAAGTAGAGGTTATAAACGGAAATTGTTGCCTCAAATCGAGAAGTCGGTCACTGGGTCGGATATATGTTTTATTATTATTAAACCTACGCAAATATAACATCAATTAGTATTATTATCAGTGATTACATATAATTGTTATAAAAATTACTTTGGAATTAAAACTTTCTAATTTCCCCACATAAAAAACCTACGTAGTTAGCTAAAACAAAGACAAACAAATATTCGCCATTCTAAAAATTGTTTAAAATCGAGCGCCAAAATCACTTTAGTCCAAAAAAATATTTCTTTGGAATAAATGTAATTCACGGGTTTTTTTTTGGGCCAGAGGAGAGGGGAGGGAGGAGGGGGATATTATCATTCATATACCATATAAAAATTGGTTTGAATCACATCTATCACGGAAATCAATTTTTTGCGGTCCTAAAACTTTACTATGCAGTTACATAATTGATAAAGTGGTTGATTATATCCGCTTCACTAGCCCATCGAATGGGATTACCTGTAGCAGGGTGGCTAGTATAACAGCCTTCTATGCCCAAGGTCATAGCTTCATACCCGCAGGTGCTCCTAGGATTTTAATCTGAGTAAATAATCCTTAGTTATGCCGTTCTTAAGAGGGGGCGTAAAAAGGTGGTTCCGAGCCTGTGCGATGTCAGACACTCGTTAAAGATTCCTATCCTAATAAAACCTGGATAGGCAGAATTTAGGACTCCCACTGTAGCGTCCTGCGATTAGGTACAATAGCATAAAATGATGTTAAATGAACAAACAATTGCCCATCGAACATACGATCAAAGATAACAAAAACACATTTCTTGCGGATAACTACCTGAAGAGCATATTCGATTTCTTTAATTTAAAAAAATAGAACTGTTACCTGCATTGAAAATTTGGCATTTTCTTAATTTCTGTCGATATTATGTTCCTAAATCAGCCCTATTATACTGTAATTATTTTCTTCTGAACGATAGACCTTTTGACAATTACAGTTTTGATTATTGCCTCAAATATTCAAGTATTGTCCATTCATATATTCCTATACTTATATCAGAAGACAAACCTATACGTTAGTTATTTTACACAGAAATAAAAATCTGGTGCGCGCAACACACGACTTTCACTTACCTCCGCTGTTAAAATCAATTAAAGAATTTTTAACGTTTGGATATTAAAATAAATTGTTAAAGAATTAATTAAATTGAATTTCAATA
The DNA here is from genome assembly GCA_023052935.1 of Piezodorus guildinii. Lineage (NCBI taxonomy): Eukaryota > Metazoa > Arthropoda > Insecta > Hemiptera > Pentatomidae > Piezodorus > Piezodorus guildinii. The sequence continues at coordinate 94,327,569 of CM041294.1, forward strand.
AAAAACATGGGTTTTGTTAAATAATCTATATTTATCTATGACAGTTAGTTTTATCTTTAAATTTTATTTATTAACCTTTACAATTCCGTGTATTAGATAATATTTTTTCTAAAATCTTTAGCTTTCCAATAGTATATTATAAATCTATATCAATGTTCCTATGTTCAAAAACACAAAAATTGCATTGAAAAATATGTTTGCTCTTTTCTGCTTTAGTTGTTTATCAAATTCGAGTCTTTTTTTAAGTCGGTTTGCATAGACTTAGTCATACCAACCGCCAGCCTCCACGTGGTTTCGCTAGCTTCCACCTGGACGTTTGTTCTTCCAGCGTTCATTAGGAAGGGTTTCTAATCCGCAAGAAACTTTATTTCTGAGACTTGACAGAGTAGTTGGAACAAAAACTAATCTGCATAGTAAGAGTTTAGGACCGCAAGAAATGTATTTCCGTAATAGATATGGTACAAATTAATTTTTAAAAATATTTCTAGATGTTCACGGTAATATCAGACCCCTTGACTATTATATTTGGTGGCTCAAACACAACAATCACCTAGAATGACCGTTAATATAGAAACGCTGTGAATCTCTACAGTTCTAGAATTGTAGTGGTAGATATTTTCAGTTTACCATAAACATCTCCCATCACTTTTTAAAATAGATATTTGAGCCCCTCTTTGACACATTCATACACGTATTATCCTTGAAAACTAGTATTCGAAAATTAATTTTAGATTTCATTTATAGGTAAGTGAAAGCAATCAGGTACCGAATCATGTTTTTTTTCCCATCATGAAAAAGTTTTTAGGACATTATTTCAAATGACCAGTTTTTAACCCAGCCAACGCGAAGCATGGCAGGTTTTCTAAACCAGATGCCTGCAATAGATAGAGATATAGACAATAATTCAATAAATTACCCCATTTAGAAAAATCCGCTCCGCGCATCACATGACTTTCAGTTACCTTCGTTGTTAAATCCAATTTAAGAATTTTTATAATAATTTTAAAGATGAAAAAAAAGATAAAGATTTACATTGAGCTTCGATAGATAAATCACTTTCCATTATCTTGAACAAATTAGTGTACAATACTTTAAAATCTAAAATCGTTACCTTAATATTCAGAAGTGTCCTATGATCGGTGTTATGAATCATCATAGCCCATAGGAATCATCCTGATAACTAACTAAAGAAGTAATGAGCAAAAATATTTTTTAATGTAGTGTTTTTTTTTTGTTTCGTTTTTTAAATTAAAAAAAAAAACAAAACTGTACCACTACAACTCATGAAGAGGTTTGGGCTCAGTACATATAGAGATTTGTACTGTTTCTAGGCCAACGGTCGTGCATTGAGGTGATTCGGCCGAAATCACGCTCAGCCGCCAGGTTTTTCCCCATTCCCGGGTACCCACTTAATTGAGGCTGAGTGTGCCCCAGGAGGGTCTTCATACCCCAGGATCGCTCCCCAGCTGAAATAACAGAATAAATAAATTCCGCCACAGCCGGGATTCGAACCCAGGACACGGAGCACAGTAGACTAGCGATTTTTTTAACTTAAGAAAGCAATATAGATGTATTGTTGGTTTATTTAACGTCACTTTATGCTACTGTGGTTGCATCGTCCAATTAGCTGTTCTTCTGCCCAAGTAACTGTATTACTGTTCTTAAGTTTAAAAAAACAAAAAACAATACATACAAAAATATTTTTGCTCATTTCTTCTTTATTTTCCCTTCTTTTTTTCAGCGTTAAGAAATGATATCATCATAAAATATATTCTATCATAAGCTATAAAATTAAAGGTACTTTAGAAGAAAAAAATTTAAATTATCGGTATTTAAACCCTGTCAGACTATATCAATCAGAATTAAATTCCATAAAATTTTGCATGGATATAGCGAGTTTAATGAAAATCGTAAAAAAGTTCAAAATGCATGGTATAAATTAGCACTTCCGGTCCGCCGATTTTGTTGTAAAAATTGCTGTATAATCTCAGGCATATTCATTCCTAAAATATGAAATTTCAGTTTTATGTAATCGTTTTTGCGCTCTGTTATTTTTGAAGATAGACAAATTTTATTGGAGTTTTCTAACCAAGAAACTGGAAATTATTATAAAATAAAAAATTGAAATTTGACAAGAAAGCTTTAAAAAAGAAAAACAAAAGAGGAAAAAGGAAAAATAATTGAAATCTCGTCCATATATACGCTTGTAAGTCCGTTATTTTTGATGATAGAGAAAATTTATTAGTGTTTTCAACCTAAAAACCGCGAATAATTAGAAAAAATAGAAGAAAAAAAATGAAATTTTACCCATAAGTATGCCCAACACTCAGTTATATTTGCAGATAAAGAAAACAGTTGTTCTACATATACCCCCAAAATGAAAAAAGAATTATTGAAATTGGTTCAAAACTAGCAGAGATATAGCTTTTTGAAATAAGCATCAGTAACATTCCACTTTCCTATGAATTATTTTATTCTATTCATATTAGTAAATTGCCTTTCAACAGCTATATAAACAAATATACCCTAATATAGTTATTTGGAAACAGTAAACCATTGTGTAATAATTTGCAGCGTTTTTATACAGCATATTCAACTTTACCAAAAACTATAACTAGATTTGTGAATTTTTTGCGAAAATGTCTGTAATGGCTTATAGCTAGAGTTAGTTTTTATCCAAGAGAGGATATAAATTTTATTATTTAGGTTTTTTTTTAGTGTTTTAAGTGATTGGATCATAGGATATTTATTCATGGAGACCCCCAATCATGACTATCACTTTCGATAATGTATGTATACTGCTGCCAGTTTCGGCTCGAATATAAACATGTTTTGTTTATTTATTTAAAGTCACTTTATGCTACTGTAGCTAATCAGATGGTAGTAATATTATTTTTTTTTAGTGAGGGTTTGTGGAGTTGGAAAGGAATTGAGCTAGAGGCTTAGGGTGGTGGATAAGGTTTTGGTGGAATTTGGAGAATTTTAATGGAATAAGATCTAAAATAAATGGAATATTTAAGTCGTGATGCAAGGTATGGTTGGTGACATAATTAGGAGCATTAACTATTGTTCGGAGGACTCTGGATTGGAAGGATTGAATGCGTTTGATGTGAGAACATTAACTGTCCCCCACAGTTCAAGTCCGTGGGTCCAGATAGGCTTCAGTATTGTCTTGTAGATTAGTAATTTGTTGTCGACTATAAACTAAGATTTTCTGTTGAGTAGTCGGTATAACTGTCCGAATCGTCGGTTGAGTTCTCGTCTTTTAAGTCTTGTATGTGGGTTCCATGTCAGTCTTTTGTCGAATAGTAACCCAAGATACCGGACTGGATCTGAAGCAGAAATTGGTATTGAGTTGAAATAAACTGGCACAAGGTATGGTTGGTGACATAATTAGGAGCATTAACTATTGTTCGGAGGACTCTGGATTGGAAGGATTGAATGCGTTTGATGTGAGAACGTTAACTGTCCCCCACAGTTCAAGTCCGTGGGTCCAGATAGGCTTCAGTATTGTCTTGTAGATTAGTAATTTGTTGTCGACTGTAAACTAAGATTTTCTGTTGAGTAGTCGGTATAATTGTCCGAATCGTCGGTTGAGTTCTTGTCTTTTAAGTCTTGTATGTGGGTTCCATGTCAGTCTTTTGTCGAATAGTAACCCAAGATACCGGACTGGATCTGAAGCAGAAATTGGTATTGAGTTGAAATAAACTGGCACAAGGTATGGTTGGTGACATAATTAGGAGCATTAACTATTGTTCGGAGGACTCTGGATTGGAAGGATTGAATGCGTTTGATGTGAGAACGTTAACTGTCCCCCACAGTTCAAGTCCGTGGGTACAGATAGGCTTCAGTATTGTCTTGTAGATTAGTAATTTGTTGTCGACTGTAAACTAAGATTTTCTGTTGAGTAGTCGGTATAACTGTCCGAATCGTCGGTTGAGTTCTTGTCTTTTAAGTCTTGTATGTGGGTTCCATGTCAGTCTTTCGTCGAATAGTAACCCAAGATACCGGACTGTATCTGAAGCAGGAATTGGTATTGAGTTGAAATAAACTGGCAGATAGGATTTTCGTCTAAGAGTTACTTACTATCTTCTTTGAAGGTTGAAACGGCAGTGGCCCGCGACCTCTTGTAAACATTTATATTAAAGTTCTAGCACTGGCTAGATTCTCCACTCGATGTGCTTTATGTATGACGCGTATATAGGTATGAGTGATTTCTAGACTTTGTGTAAATTTTATTGATTCATTATTGTATATATATATTTTATTATAATATTATTTCTGTAAATATTTATGAATGTTATCTTTCATCAATATTATTAATGTGCATATTAGGACATATTGTAATATTACTGTCGTTGAAAAAAAAAGTATTCAGGTTTAATTAGGATAGGAATCTTTTAGTGAATACCTCACGTCGCACAGGCTTCGGACCATCTTTTTACGTTTCCTCCGAGATAACTAAAGATTTTTTAACAACCTTTAAGAAATCCTAGAGCCACCTGCCAGGTTTGGACCTGCCAACTTGGGTATACAAGGCTGTTAACCTTGACTCTACACCACAGGTGTACATTTAAAAACCTGAACACGTTAAAACCCGTAGAAAAAAACGATCTATTCTTAAGTTATTATTAAACAACATATATATATATATATATATATATATATATATATATATATATATATACATATATATATATATGCAATTATTATTAGAAAGCCAATCAAAAAATATAAAACTGTTTCCCTCTACCAATTTAAGCAATCACACTATAACTAACACAGAGAGAATCCCAAATGTTTCTAGTCACTTTTGATGAACTTTCAGGTAAAACTAGACATTAAACCCTATTAAAGCACAATATTAGGGACCAACGCTCCACAGGAGCCGGGTGAAAAAATCGGGAAGTTTGAGCCTGAAAAACACATTTTATTTAATATCTCTAGTTCTAATGAAGGTACAAAAATAATTTTGTTGTCAAAATTACCCTATTTGAAAGCGGAATAATTTTAAAAATAGGTCATTAAAATGTTAAAGTTTTACACTTGTAATAACCGTAAAATATACAAATATTTCCTTCAAAACAGTACTTTTAATAAGGTTTCGTAAAAACTATACTCATTATTAACATTCTTTTTTAAGAGTGAGGAACACAGAGGACTATTATGACGAGATTATTTATATTTTTAGGGTTACTACCAATTATAAAACTTTAATATTTTAATAGCTAATTTTGGTTTATTATTTTCACTAATGAGCCTTTGTAATTGGCCAAAACAAAATAATGAATAAATAACCCCCCTCAAAATTTGAGAGGTTATGTTTCAAGATGTGTAGAATCCCAATAACGAATACAAAAAAAATCCATTTGTCTAACGTCCACCGTTCTCCGAAAATACAGGACCAATTTTTTCTTATTATTCCGCTTTGAAATAGGGTAATTTTGACAGAAAACTTAGTTTTCTACCTTCACTAGAACCAGAGATATTAAATAAAATGCGTTTTTTTCTCGCAAACTTTCTGATTTTTTTACGCGACTCCTGAGTTTTTTAGGCTCTAATATTTTGCACAGTCTAATGGTTTAATGTCTAGTTTTACCTGAAGAATGTTCATCATAATCGAAGAGACACAATTAGGCTCCTCTACTTGCAAGAAATTGGATGTAAAAAGAGATAGAGAGAAAGATACCTTGCGCGGCGACGAAGAGGATAGGAAGCAACTTGAGGAGGTCCATGACTGGCCCCGACGGCTCTGGGTACTCCGGCTATATAGCCTGTCGGGTGGGGGGATAACTGTACTCCTCCTCATCGGCGGGTCGTCTTCGTCTGGTAGAGCTGAGCGGGGTATCCGGAGGTGAGGGAGGGTGGAAGGAGGGTCGCTCTTCTTGTCGTTGGACCATGAAATAGTTCCATTAACCATCATTTCACGGTTCGGATTTTCTAGAGAGATAAAACGTTATTACTTAAAAAAAAACAATTTAGTGCGGGCAACACACAACTTTCACTTAACTCGTTTGGTAAAAAAAAAAAAAAAAAATCACAATTGAAATAAATTTTAGAGTATGATGAACTTCTGAGGTCTTATCCTTAAATGGTTCGATATTTACGTTTCTAGGACGCTGAAAGTGTAAGCTGTAAAGTGTAAATAAAAATTAAATCATTTTATAAGAATGGTAAAAAAATGTATATTTATACCTCAGGGATGCAAAAAAAGAAAATAAAGATCTTATAATGGTTAGATTTTGTACTTCTTGGTATAACCTATGTAATTGTTTGTTTATTTATTTAACGTAACTTTATGCTACTATAGCTAATCGGACGATACTACGGTGGGAGTCCTAAATTTTGGCTATCCGGTTTTTATTAAGATAGGGATGTTTAACGAGTACCTGACATCGCACAGGCTCGGGACCACCTTTTAACGTACCCTCAGAAGGACGGCATAACTAAGGATTTTTTACTCCTATTAAAAAATCCTAGGACCACCTGTGGGTTTGAACCCGTGACCATTGGCATAGGAGGCTGATATGCTAAGCACCCAGCTACAAGTGATTCCTAACCTATGGAATTAAAAATATAAAAAATACAATTCATCTATTCTATTGGGATTTATTATTTTTAATTTCACTTACCTATATATGAAATATATAGTAAGGGAAAGTGTTGCGATCGTGAAAATTTTCGAATTCCAGTTTTCGAAGTAAATACATTTTTTAGGGTCTCCTGAGTCCAAATGACCAAGTCCCAAAAAAGGTCTGTGTGTGTGTGTGTGTGTGTGTGTGTGTGTGTGTGGTAATTCTAGCGCAAAAACCATAACTCTTAAGAAACTGAAATTTCATATTTAAGACAACTATACGCCCAAGATGTTACATGGCGACATGGCTAGCCCAACTGAGCCTTACCAGCTTTATAAATTTCAGAGTATCTATTTCTCCAAAATAGAGCAGGGGAGCCCGTGGATGAGTGGCTAGCGCGCTAGTCTCTCATGCTAGAGGTCCTGAGTTCGAATCCCAGTCCCGGCGGGGCTTTTATAAGGATAAAATTAAATGGGGATTCACTCACAGCCGCTCCCCCAGGTATGTGAGATCCGTCAGACAAATGGTGGCCACATACAAAAATAGGCGTAAAGGAGTGATGACCCTACCCTGTAAAATCGCAATGTGAATCGTGGGTATTTAATCCCAGGGGATTAAACAACGAGGCCAAGAGCCTACACGGCCTGTCGTGCCAGAGAAAGAAGAAAAAGATTTCTCCAAAAAGGTCATGAAGTTCTCTTTTCCTCCTAATTCTCCATCCATCTCCATCTCTCACAGGGCCAAATATTCTCCTCAAGATTATTCTTTGGAAGGTTAGCAGGCTATTTCCATTTTCCACTGAGATGGTCCAGGTCTGAGAAGCGTAGGTAAGAACAGGGCGAATTAAGGTTTTATAAATGACCAGTTAGGTATCCCTCGTAATAGGCCAGAATCCTAAAAAATCTTACCATATTACCTTTACCCTTTGTCGCAAACCGATGACTTTCTGCCCCACTGTATCCATTAATAATACCCCACTCTTACCTGGTAAATAAATCCGATACCTAGGACTCCATCTTGACAAACGTCTTACATGGAATCCCCATACGAGACTAAAACGACAAGAAACTGCCCGCAGATACCGCAACACTTACTCGACAAACGTACAAAACTTCCAATTTATTACAAAAAGCTCGTTTATGTTACTGTCATCATACCCATCTGGATATATGGAGTCGAGCTTTGGGGCTCTACTAAGCCATTTGATTCCTCCCGCATCCAATCCTTACAATCCAAAATTCTTCGCAAAACCCTAAATGCTCCTTATTTCGTCACAAATAAAATCATCCATAACGACTTTAATATCCCATTTGTTGCAGACCTTTTTCGTACCAGATCTACCACTTTCAATTCCAAACTCCCATCCCACATAAATCCTCTTCCACATAAGTCGTCCGCAACCTTTCAATCTCACATGTTCCTGATAACCCTCCGAGGCGATTGAAAAGATGGCCTCCGGTCCTGCCAACTCAAATAAACATGGAATTTCTACCATTACCATACCTTTTACTTGTTGTATTTATGTTATATAAAGCTGAAAATTCAATGAAATAAAAAAAAAAAATCCAAAACAAATATATGCATTTCTTTGATATATTCCAAGAGATGAAACAAAGTGGTCGATCCGTACAGGAGTATCCCACCATTAAGAAGCTACAACCACACTGACCAACGTAATAACCGACTAGATCACTATCGTAGATCGAAATCGCTGGTCTAACCGTTTACAACAATACGAAAAATAAAACGCAGCAAATAATTACACAATGATTTATTACTTTCAAATAACTATATTAGGGTATAATTGTTTATATAGCTGTTTATTGGCAATTAAATAATATGAAAAGCTAATAAATAATTTAAAGGAAAAAGGCCTAAAATGGTGTAATTATGTGTGTAAAAATTCAGCGTTTTGAAGTTAAAATGCGACATATCGACTATTTCAGAATCGATTTTAATGATCCTTATTTCGTTTTGTAAGAAATGTAATACTCTGTTGAATAACCCTAACAGCTAAAACATTAATAGACTTCTTTATCATTTATATTTCTTTTCTTTCGATTTTCATTAGAATAATTCAAATAAAATTTCCTGATTCATGAACATTGTTATATTTTTTTCTACATATCTCTTATGTTGTTCGCTTGACCATGCTTTAAAACGGTGTAAAACAAACCTACCTTCATTGGCCAATGAAGGATGCAAAGGGGCAGAATTGAAAAAAAGAACCAAAAAGAAAAGTTGTGCTTATGTCTCATGCGTGTCTTATAAATGTCTCGCCATATTGTGGGAGCAGATACTAGACCTGAAGAGAAGAGAAAAAATTGATATGGCCCATAGTCCATAGCCCATAGTCCATAGTCCATAGCCCATAGTCCATAGTCCATAGCCCAGAGTCCATAGCCCATAGTCCATAGCCCCTAGTCCATAGTCCATAGCCCATAGTCCGGTTCTCAGCGGTTAGGGGGGGAAATCAGACTACGGGACATATGAACTTTTTCTCTTCTCTTCAGGTCTATTATCGGCTCCCGCAATTTGACTAGGCATTTATAAGAGACACATTAAATATAAATTTTCTTATTGGTCCTTTTTTATTTATTTTTTAACACTTTTAGTGCCGAGCGATGATATATCGTCATTTCCTACACTTGCCTAAAGTGCCAACGACAATATTTCTTCGTGCGTGTAATAGCGCCTTATTATTCGCATTGCGAGAAAACTTTATCTCTAAATAAATTTATAAACGATATAATTTGATTGTAAATAATAAATTTTCGTTGAAAAAGTATTTGTAAACTGATTTGGATCTGACATCTTATACATTCTATACCGGAGTGTGCTGAGACTCTAAACTGGAGCGATAAGATGGACACTCGACACCAGGTGTTATATCTCTAAGCACATGTGTTAATATCGATTATCGGAACATATGTTATAAATATTATTAGAATGTGTATTGAGGTTATTCATAGTTATTAAAATGTTCAAAACAAATAGTACGGTCTTTGATTCTTAAATATTAATGACATAACATTGGCGACGAGGATGGTTGACTTACACTTCTGAACTCGCGATGTCCGAACAACTTATCGAGTCGTTGGTGGCAGCTCTTCAACGGATTCAAGCCCGAAAAACTGCGGCTACAGAACAGTCCAAACACCAAGTCCACGGGCTTAATTTTCAACCTTTTGATGACCATGAGGAAACGTTCGAGGCCTACGTTTTGCGGCTAGAGAAATTCTTGGCTTTAAAAGGACTTGATGGTGCAGATGAAGCCTCCAAAACTCGTAAGTTACAAATTTTTATAAATAGCTTAAGTCCAAAAATATTCCAGACTTTAATTTCTTAGCGGCACCTAGGAAGCCGCAAAATCTAGCTTATGAAGAAGCAACTACGATTTTAAAAACTTATCTGTGTCCGCAAGCCAGCAAAATAGGAGAACAACATCGATTTGTCCTTTGACATCAGGAGTCTGATGAAACAATCGGTCAATATGTTGCTAATCTGCGGCAAATTGCCAATAATTGTAACTTCACTTTCCAAAAGTGTCAGGAGTCCACAATGGAAACTCATTTAAGAGCTCAATTTGTACGGGGGATTACTGATACTGACATCAGAGTAAAAATATTACAGCAGGGGGGAAATATGACATTCCATGATGCTGTCAACTTAGCTTTTGCTACAGAGACTGCTAAACTAGAAAGCCAACAAATGAGAAGCTCACATTTTACTGTCAATAAAGTGAGCAGGGAGAAGAAACGATCACAGTACAGAGGGTCTCCCACAGTACAGGCTAGTTTTAGGGAGAAGCTGAAACAACTTCGGGGCTGTTGTTATCGATGCGGGAAGAAGAGCCATCGCAGCGTGGATTGTAATGCCAAGAAAACAAAATGCCGAGAATGTGGGAAAATCGGACACCTGGCTCGCGTATACCTTAGTACCGGACGGCCAGGCAAAAGTAAACAGAACCAAATAGACGTCATATCATCGACGGAGGACGACTCGGAGATAGAAGAGAATTCTGAAGTTCATCAAAGTCGAGATGTATACGAAATTCATCAGTTTCAGGGTCGGCCCGATGGTAAAATGATGATCAATGTCATCATCGAAGGTAAGCATCTGGAACTAGAATTAGATACCGGTGCCGCCGTTTCGACCATCTCGAAAAAGACTTTCGAAAGACTACTCCCTGGCAAACAACTCCAACCTACCAACATAAGACTTCGAACATTCACCAACGAAATAATTAGACCATTAGGCGTCTGTCAGGTCAAGGCTCAATGTGAAGGCAAGAGAATCACAGGTAACTTAGTTGTTATTCCCCAATTAGTGGATTCTATCATGGGAAGGGACTGGATCTGGGAACTTCGAGTCAACTTATAAGCAGATATCCGGGCGGTTAAAACATGTCAACCACCTGAGTTAGAGTTAAATAAACTGTTATCTTCTTATTCAGATATATTTGCTAATAAGGTGGGGAAAATCTCTCATGCCACATGTACACTTAAATTAGAAGATGATGTCCGTCTAGACCGAACGCAAGATAAGGAGGGGAGAGGCGGATCTCTTATAACGTCAACCCGAGAAGAAGGAAATTCACCGGAGGCGCCAGCGTTGGATCGTACGAGGAATAAAGAATGGAATGATGAGCACCCACCATTGAGGAGATCTCCGAAACAGCGTAGGCCACCGGACTGGTTTCGTATGTGAGGGAGCCGATTAGCGGAGGAGGACTGTTATATCTCTAAGCACATGTGTTAATATCGATTATCGGAACATATGTTATAAATATTATTAGAATGTGTATTGAGGTTATTCATAGTTATTAAAATGTTCAAAACAAATAGTACGGTCTTTGATTCTTAAATATTAATGACATAACACCAGGCATTCTGCTGTGGTAGATCCGAACTTGAAACGATCTGCACCGAGCTGATAATAGAATGAAATATATTTTTTAACAAACTTATTATATCAGAAAATATGTTAAGAATGGGTTGCGCCTAAAAAACTCCTGGACAGACTTTTTTTTTTTTTTTTTTTTTTTTTTTTTTTTTTTTTTTTTTTTTTTTTTTTTTTTTTTTTTTTTTTTTTTTTTTTTTTTTTTTTTGCAACATCATGATAATAAGAAAACTTTTACCCTGTAATTTGGTATTTGGTATTTGTGTAAAAAATGGTCCTGTAATTTTATATGGGATATCAAACTTTGTTATATTTAATGTCCGATTATTACACGCTATACTAAACTCGGATCTTTCTGTCACGCATTTCCACTCGGGTTAAAATTTAATCTTTAAAATTCGGCAACCCAGATTAGGACCAATTTTTTTTTTTCAGGCGACAGTGTTTGCAATAAAACAACGCTTATATTGATATAATTTTTTTTCTATTATCAAGCCGGTGCGGATAACTGATATCGGCGTACCCACTTTTACCTGACAACCGATAGTTTGTCCTGGAAAAGATTAGGCAACCCAACGGCTGAACATTCTATACCTTTGATACTTTAAGTCGGGGTAAAAGTTTTCTTATTATCATGATGTTGCAACATTTAAGTAAAAATATTTTTTTTTTTTTAAATAATTAAAAATAGTCTGTCCAGGATTTTTTTAGGTAACCCATTCTTAACATATTTTCTAATATACTAAATTTGTTATAAAATATGTTTCATTATATTATCAACTCGGTGCAGATCGTTTCAAGTTCGGATCTTAGACTACTAGGTCCAAAGTCGAACTGTTTATGATCGATAGAACTCAATTTTTTATATTGATTTCAACTGTGTTATTCATATTATTTTCAATTGATAATGGAGAATCATTATCATTGCTTTATACTCCATTTCGTCCCGAATACGTGACATTTTTAAGCACGTAAATATAATTTGTAGTTTGGTTTTTACAAGCGTTTTTCCAAATCGTTGCATGTTTGTCTAATAGGCACTCGTTTTTCGTCCGGGGTTTAAACTAAACGAGGTTAAACTAAAAGGGTTAAATTCGTGCATACTCACATCCTTGATTGGCCTATGAAGGTAGATTTTTTTTTAAATTAAAAAAATTAGTTTTTCTGTGATTCGAAAAATTTAAAACCTAGCGATAGAAGAGTAATAGCTCCTTGAAATTTCCGAATATTCTTAGAAATATCAAAATTTAATGACTTTTTGTGACATTTACTTTTTATTTTGAGGGTTTGACTTCTTAACCTTCTGGCAATTTTTTTCTTCACTCGTTCGTTTTTTTTTTGTATTTTTTTCATCTCACCACTCGTTTTTCTGTGCGTGCACATAAAGTAGATATATTTCAGTTTTTCTAATAAAAACTATAGATAACAGCAAAAAAATCAAAATTTGATTTTCCTCCTGAACCGTTGAGAATCGGATTATGGATCATATGAACTTTTTAGTCTTACTTAAGGTCTAATATCTGCTATCACAATATGACTAGATATTTACGAGACACCTTGTATGGGTTGAATTCAAGACCCTTCATCGGTATTATAAGCACAGGAACTTTTTGTTTTTACTGAGAGAGCTACTAAAGAGATTCAATCTAATCTAAGCAAATAAATCAAATTAGATTTAAAATTCCCTGGTTATCAAAAAAAATTCTACAATTAATTAGCTTCAAAATTGTGCGAAACAAGACTATCTTCATTAGCCAATTAAGGAAGCTATGAGGAAAGATTTGAAAAAAAAATAACAATTATAAATTATATAAAAATTGAGCTCTTTCGATCATAAACAGTTCGATTTTTGACCTCGAAGAGTCTAATCATATATCGCCGTTGGCACTTTTGGCAAGTGTAGCGAACGTAGCGAAAATATCATCGCTCAGACCTCAAGAGAGGAGAAAAAATTCATATGACCTGTAGTCTGATTTTCCTCCTTAACCGTCGACAATTAGATTATGGCTCATACGAAACTGTTTTTTCTAATTGAGGTCTAGTATTTGCTTCCACTAAAATACTAGAAATTTACGAGACACCATATATATATTGAACATAAGATCCTTCATTGGTGATAGAGGTACATGACTTTTTGTTTTTACTGAATTTAGCAAACTCGTAGGTTCAATCCAATAAGTTCAGCCCGCACTACTCCGTCTACTGACCTCCATCCAAGACTAAATCCGTAAGATCAGAGCTTCAACGTAATCCTCCCATTTACTTCTTGTTCTATCCCTCTCACACTATAGCAGACGGCTCAATTTATAGTGACTTTTTAGACATTTTTGATTCTTACATTCTCAAATTCCGCGATAGATTCCATTTCACTTTATCCAGTGGACCCGTCCCTTTTTGGATCCGAGGTTTAAGCATTTTTCTATTCTCGAAGATTTTAAGTAATAGTAAAAAGTAGCGGCGAGATTTCACAGCTATACAGAACTGTGGGAAGAATAATAATTTTGTACATTCTAACTTTCAAGCTTCATGACAATTCCAAAGTAAGATTCCACTATTAACGTATAGATAAACCAAATAACAATGATACATAATTAATATAACGGTCCGTGATGTCTTCAATGACGTTGAGCGATGTCTTTAACCTCCAACAGTCGTAAGAATCTTCACTTAATGAAAAACTTTAGTCATCACGAAAGATTCATTCCTTTGACAACTGTTTTCATGATTCATCGTATCAGTTCAAAGTCAAGGACCTCGTAATTAGTGGAACGTTTAGGAATTATTGTCATTAATGGAAAGTGTAATATATGCTATTTGTAAAAAAATACAAAATGCTAAGCAATAAAAACATAATCGAATAATTCTGATCATGAAGGTTTATTATATTATGTTGGTTCTGTTCCCACGTCTCCTTTAAGAAGATTTCAATATACAAAATTGAAGCTACTTCAGGAAAAGAAAATTTAAAATATTGGCATTTTAATAGACTGTTTCAATCAGAATTAGACCTACGTGATTTTAAAGGTCAATAAATTTGCGATATCTAGTATTCGTTAAATATTCCTATCCTAATTAAACCTGGAAAGAAAAAAATTAGGACTCCCATCTATATTAATGTTTCTATGTTCTAAAACACACAAAAAAAGACATAAAATAATATGTTTGCTCTTTTCCCCTTTTGTCAGACATCAAATTCGTTAAACTTATACCTTTACCCTTTTTTTATCAATGCTAAAATGATGATGTGGTTTGATTTGATTTTTTTTAAATCTACAAAATTTGAGGTATTTTTAAGACATTAAAAATAATCAGAATAAAACCTTCAATGCCATGTAGCCCTTTAAATATTATTTAATTATAAATATTATCATATAAGTACATCGATATAGAAAGTGAAATTTGTTTGTTGAGCACACAAGATTATTAAAAACGCTTTATGTTCTTTGTTATTTCCTGTATTGTTGATTATATAAAATACTAATAAAATTAAATAATGCCAAATTAATTTAAATGAAACCAGAAAACTACAAGTGATATCAATGATTTATTGTACATTTTTGTTAGATTACTAAATGTTCCAGATTAAGAACTCCTTTTTCATTTCAGAAGGAAGTCTTATTGGCGGGCAAGAAAAAAATCAGTGAAATATTCTTGAATATTTATGGCTTGTTTATGTATAATATATAAAATATGTATAATATATAACTACAATATATTTATTACTTGTATATTTATATGTACATTCTTAATCAGGAGTTGAAATAATGTTATCCAGGGACGGACTGGCCGTGTGGGTAAGAGCTTAGCGCGCGTTGCCCAGCAACCAGCTGACCAGAACTTAAAATAAAATAATTACGAGTCCGCTTCTCGGTGCCGTGGTACTTTATACTCGGCATTAATCTCCCGTCCCTCTTCCCCTGACTCGACAAACCTCCATATACGATAAAGTATACAAAAAAAACAACAACAATATAATATAATCTAAAAAAAAGAACGAAAATGTATGAACTGAAACATATCAATTCTCACTCAATCAGTCGAAATTTGGTGCTATTGACATCGAAACTTTAAGTTTTATTTTAAAAAATTATCGAGCCTTATTGGATAATACGCGTATATACGATCCGAAAAAGGACAAAATATGAATTCAGTATACTCTGGATTCTTTTCAAGGTTTGTTTTGTTTACGCAACTTTTCATTTTTTCCTTAATATTTAAGGACACACTTAGTGATATTCTTATGTTAAACAGACATCTGCCTTTCAATGTATAATTAAAGAACAATATCTCATCGCTAAAACAAACGCCGTTCCGCGACGCGTCATTCGTGATTGCGATGTTGGCTTGTTCCTTACTTCCGATGACGTTGTAATATGCACGATCGTCCTTGGAATCGATTATATCCTTCATATCTCTAAAATCTTTCTATAAATATTTAAATCATGGGATAGATTGAGCAATCGATTATTCTTCCTTCCTCTTTGGCAATTATTTTCTACGAAGCTATTTTTTAAGATGTTCTTTGTCTCTCGTTCGTTACTGAGTACGTTGAACTCTGGTTCGCCCGCCAGCGAATGTTCTCGGTAATAAAATGCCAGATAAAGAGGTGGAGTGGCAAGTTTATTTTTCAAAATAAACTTTTTTATGACCACTTGCGCTTGCTGTTGTTTTTATTTTATTTTATAATAAGCGCTTAAGGTAACATGGTCATTCTTGAAATAAAATGGTATTTTACCATGCTAGTGCAACACAGTTCTTTCCTATTTTTTAAATTTATTTCAAGATTAGCTTATAATCATGAGTGTTATAATTATTGTTAACCAGGATTGTAATGTAGTGGCTAACGACTGAGATAATTCCTGTTAGTAATACTTATCAATTAAAAAATATGTATTTAATAGTTCCCTATTTAAGTTATTTTATTTGGCCATCAATTAAATTTCACCATGAGTTTTCAAATGTATTTTAAAACCAATGAATAAAAGAATAAATAATCTCATTTCGAGTATAATCCATACAAAAAAAGATGGTACATGAAAAAATAAATATACAAAATATACTTCAATAAGATTAGAAGTGTCATTATTCAACATTAAGTTTTATTTTAAAAAATAACAATTATTAAAAAAAACATCAAAAAACAAAATGAACAATATATGGAATGCATATACAAGTTTTCTGTTACACAATTTACATAATTATCTAATATCTAAGTAACGGCGAGAGCTGATAATAATTTATAAAGTTAACAATACTTTAATTAATTAAATAAAATATCTGATTGGCAACATTGCCTGGTCAATAATATATTCTTAATTCACATACTTGCTCGTTAAAGGTGATTAAAATATGTACGTTCATTTAACGCCCTAGTGATTGTTAATGTCTCTTCATAGTATTAACATGATGGATGATTGAAATATTATTTTCCTTCTCTTTCGTTAGATTATAGGTGCAGTTCTTCTTTTTAAATTGTAATTATTTGTTAATATGTAATTTGAATTTGGTTTCCAGAATGTCTAGGATGTTGCAAATATTTTAAATGACAGGAAGGTGGCAGTTTAATATAAATAAAGCTTGGGTTTATGTCCTTTGCTTGTGTTGTATTTATTTTGATGTTTTTTAGGGAGGTGATTAACTTCTTTTATTATTGTTCTCTATATGTTGTAAGACATTCTTTTATTTAATCTACAAAGTATGTTTTTATATCTAATGATAGTATAGTTTTTAATCGTTTGTAATATACAGTAGAATTGATGAAAACCATTTATATTTTGTTTTTTAATTGTTGGCTTCATATATTTCTTATTAGTTATTAATATATTTTTGGATGTATATCACTAGAGTTTTAAATTTTATTCAACAAGAGAGAAAGCTTTTAATATTTAATTAGGCAATGGGGACGTTCATTCGCAGTATTAATAATAAATAAATTTATAAGTGGTTTAAATAAGATTTTAAAAATTAGATATAACGCTCTCTATCCGTCACATATCTTAGTCCCCAAATATTAGTTCAATTATTTAGAATGATTATCAATTCTACTGCATTATTTATTTTAATTTGCTTTTCCACATCTTAGTTTTGTTGTTTTGCATCAAGTGCTATAAAAAATTATTGCTACAGTATTAAAGTTGGTTGTTAAAATTATTTTAACAACTGTTTACTAAATCAATACGTTTTAACAATCAACAAAAAAATAATATAAAACTTTACAACGGCCTTTTAATGTTTTAGGATATTATTTTTAATACCCATTTTATTTTACTGCCTACGAAAAATTAGCACACCTTACGTTTTTCTTTAGATGTAATTTTTAATTAAACCAAATACATACAAGATAATAAAAAATTTGGTGCGCGAAACATCTACTCACTTACCAGTTCTTCTATCACTTAAGAATTTTCAAACAAATTAAAAACGAAAAAAATTTTAAAGAATTATTTACATTTATTTTTATAGAAAGAGTTATTAAATAATATGTTATAATATTATCTACGAAATTCATTAAGTTTTTTCGGCTTTTCATACTTTCCCTGCTAGAATAAGGTGACCGGATTTTTAGATTGCCAAAGCGGAAAACTCCGAAGGACGGTGGGGGGAGTATCAACAAAAATTTTCATACGGAATAAAAATAATATCTTAATTTATTTTATTTTTAACATAAGTAAAATTTATAAATATCAAAAAATATATTTATTCCTTGGCATATTTTTTATTTGATTGAATTTGTCTCATTAAATTGTCATTTTTTAAAATATTGTAAAAAATCTTCACAAGAATTTGTCAAATTAAATTTGACACATTAAATGGCTTTCAAATGTAAACACTTAATTTTGATTTTTCTGATGTCCACATTTGATTTACTGTAGAAAAACTTATAATTATATGTTTTGAATCTTAAAAATAAATTCAATTTTTAAATAATTTGTAATTATCTAAATGTTCTTTAGTAAATTACAATATTATATGTCTTTAATTCCCGAATTAATTTGCATTGAACATAATTTACATGAACATATTTTATTGTTGTTTATAACGAAATTAGTTTGATTGACTTTAAATATTGGCAAAATTTTATTCGTATATTTCTTTATAAAATTTTTTTAAGGTTAAGGTCGATGATATAATATTTGTCATCAATATAAAATATGAAGACTACGAGTATTTTAGGACTGAGTTTAGGACAATTTATGTATTTATGAAACATATAAATAAATTGCTTACCTTAATTTTCTATGGTAAGTAGCAGATTCGTAATATTTATTTGTTTAATTAGCTTGCAAGCAGCAGTACGGACACGAAGTGTATCATGCTGAGAGACAAATAAATGTAACTGGGTAGCAAAAGAATATGTTAGTCGTCGTAAGCCGTAGGATTCTTAGAACGCAAACAACGAAGATTTGGAGATACGCAAAACATGATTTCATAAATATAGAATTTAACTTAATTGTAAAAGTCGGGACTTTGAAAAACGTCGCGGTCGCGGGACAAATTTTGAAAAATCTGAACTGTCCCGCCAAAAGCGTCGACTACAGCGACAGCGATGACAGCGCTATCTAAGGCCAAGTGGTGAAAGAATTGCATTAAGAATTATTTTAGGTCTTTTCTTCTTTAGTTGTCAATACAATTTGCTCAACTTGCATATTAAGGCGTTATTTATCAATTTTAATGAGATGATGTGTCTAATTTATTTTAATCTACAACATTAAAGATACTTTGGAGAAAGAAAATTTAAAATATCAGCATTTAATACCCATCAGACTACTTCAATCAGAATGAAGCCTACATGATATTAAAGCTCATTAAATTTTACATCGATATAGGGAGTTTTATCAAAATCGTTAGAGCCGTTTTTGAGAAAATCTTAAAAAAGTGCAAAAAGCATAGGATAAAGTAGGACTTCCGGTCAGCCGATTTTAGTGAAAAAGTTGCTGTAACATCTCGAGCATATAGTAGTCTTAAATATGAAATTTCAGTTCCGTACGACTTTTGGTTTTTGCGCGGTATCACACACAGACTCACGGACATACAGAAACGTGTATATATTTCCGTTGAAAACTGGAATTCGAAAATTTTTGCGATCGCAATACTTTCCCTTACTATATATAGTAAGTGAAAATAAAAACAAAAATCTGGTGCATGCGAATTTCACCTACCACCGTTGTTAAAATCAATTTGTAAAATTAAAAAAAAAAAAAGTTATAGGTTAAAAAACTGCATTGAGTTATCCACAACAATCACGAATTTTTAATTTTATACGCTTTTCATCATTCGCCATTAAAGTATTGTTTATTCAATTTTTTTTTTCTATACTCTCTAGCTTATATATGAATATATACCGGATGTCTCTGAAACGTCTGGTCATATTGTAGGGACAGATATTACACCTTTAAGTAGGACAAAAAAGGTTATATGAACCATAAGAAATTTACTTTCTTATTTTGAGGGTTTGACTTCTTTACCATCTGGAAAGTTCTCTCTTCTTTCATTTGGTACCACTCGTTTTTCTGTGCGTGCACATCAAGTAGACATATTTGAGTTTTTCTGAAGAGGACCATGGATAATAGAAAATAAAATTCAGGCAGTCATAGGGACGGCCGATAAAAGTGTAAACTTTTTTTTTTTTAATTCTTGATTTGCACTGGAATTTTGTTGAAAAGAAGAGTACGTTTGTAAAAGTAGATTATGTTGAGAATGCATGTTTTGTTATTATTGTTTTATTTAATTGTAAAACATCATCACTTTGTAGAGATATATCATCTTGAAGTATGTCATGGTAATCTGAATGTGACTGTAGACTGTATGAGTTGGTGGTACACATAGCACATTTTTTTTATGGGCCTGCCATTTGTATCATGGAAATTCTTACATTTTGGAATATGCTTTATAACTGTTTCAAAAGATTGATCTATCTGTGATATTTTTTTAAGGATGCTTAAATTTCTCTTTATCCTTAACCACTATTGTTAATTTGTTGATCGATGTAAAAACTTTTTGATTAGGCTATTGCATAATTTTTCTTATTTTCGCGACATTCTATCTAGTGAATAGGTAAACACAGACCGCTGCGCATGCTCCAGCCTAGAGCATGTTGGTAATACAAACGTCACTATGGTAACGAAATAAAAGCTTTTACCTCTGCCAAAATCGCATAACGAGTCTAAAGAAGTATTCACTTGAAAAACATATTTGATTTCCATTCCTAACAATTGAGAATCGGGCTATGGTTCGTATTAACTTAGTTGTTCTGTTTTAAGTCTAGTATCTGCTCTTACAATATGACGAGACATTTTTGAGATACCCTGTATATCCTATATACAAAAATATGTTTGCTCTTTTCGCTTTTAGATGGTTATCAAATACTTTCAAATTGTATATTTACCCATTTTGTATCATTGCTACCAAGATTATATCGTTATTTTTTGAATCTACAAAATTAAAGGTACTTCATTAGAAGAAAATTAAAAATATCGGCATTTTATCAGACTATTTCAATCAGGATTTGCGACGTCAGGTACTCGTTAATTATCCTAATCCTAATTAAACCTGGAAAGCGAAAATTTAGGACTCACACTATAGCATCGTCCGATTAGCCACAGCAGCATAAACTGACGTTAAATGTACGGACAACCAACAATGTCTGTTACCACCTTCAGGTAGGGAAGAAGCTCACTGTTACAAGTAGCAGAATTAGTTAAGGCAGAACTGCTGAACAAAGACATAGATGCTACAACAAAAGGCCCCCTGACAATAGAATTGCCACGGTAGCCCACACACTGTCGCTTTCCTACTCCGTATAGTAGTTTTTATTATTCAGCTATCGATTGTGTCAGCCCTCGATAGTGCTATGAATCGATTACGTAATGTCCTGCCCATTGTTTGTGATTGTCTTATTAATTAGACCACTTTCATTAGCTACTTAATGTTAACAATATGTAATGTATCAGTCTACGTTCAGAGGATCAAAATCCTTCCTTACTAATTCTGACTATGAATATGATTTTTTAATGTATTTTATCAATTTTCCTTTATGATTCCAATCGGATAATTGACGAATTTCCACTATAATTAGTTTTAAATCAGGTTTCTGATTATAAGGGTTATATTAGTTCGGTAATGTTTGGCAATTTAAGAATTTTCATTATGCGACTTGTGTAGGAGTTAAAGATATAGGAGGTATTGTCAACTATAGTAGAATGTCCAGAATACTTTTAACTTGATTTTCATGTTCTGCATTAGGGGAATCAGTCGGTGGTGTAAAAACAGAGGAAAGATGATAAGAAGAATTATAGACTTTACCCTATCTGACACAGCTTTTGAACCATCTTATTTTCGCAATGGTACTCCTGGTACACCTGTCGATGTTTCAATAATTCTTGGTATGCTTCCACAAGCTTCTTTAGTCAGTTGATAGGTTGTTTAAATATATATCAAATTTAGTTCTATTGAATTCATGTTTTTGTCTGTCTAAAGGAAGTTTGTTAGTCTCCCATACTGCCTGAGCTCTTCACTTTGCTGTGATCAAGTCCCTTATGTATTGAGGGTATTTTGGCAAATGATCTAATCTCGATGTTATCTTTTGAGATTATGACAATGCTTTTTGGACACTTTTGTTAAATGTGTCCATCGCTTCTTCTAATTCGGCTTTTCGTTGGACAGTTTTTTTTTTCCAGAACTTCTCGGTGTAGATCCTAGTGCATTCCGCCATTGATAAGCATTGGTATCCTCTGCTTATTGCACGGTTCATCGAATACGACCAGATACATAGGGGAGTGATCAGAGCGAAGATCAAAGCTCGTTTTTATTGAGTAAGGTATGGTACGTAGTCCTTTAATAATAAAAAAGTCCATTAGGTCTGGTGTTTTCCGTTGCGAAGTTGGCCAATAGGTTGATGTGTCTGGTGAGATAGTGTCTAATGAAAGCTCGTGGATGGCAGCCCTCAGATTTCTTCCCCGAGTGGGCATTATGTTTGGAATTTTTCCCTTGTTTCTAATCAACCATTGTGTTTAGGTCTGGTGTCCAGAGTATAAATTGCATGCTATTACAATGTGTTTTGTTGTTTGTTTATTCATTTAATGTCACTTTATGCTTCTGTGGCTTCCTCAATGGGAAACAAATTATAAAATAATATTAAAATAAACTATAAAAATGTATCTTACAAAAATATATGTTTGGTTCGCTCATGAACATATCGTCTCGCACTATTTTTGGTATAATTTCCTATATTTCTTATAAGATATTATACATTTGAAAAAAGCATTGCTTGCTTACTAAGCTTGGTAATATAATATTTTATGAGGTAATATAATATAATGGTCTTAATTTTAGTACTGTATGGATTCTTCAGAATCTATTTTGGGGTGTTTGCAATGTTGTATAGTTTGATTAGCCTATATACCTGAATATTGGACATGCGTAAGTCAGAATAAGTCGTAGAAAAGGTTTATATTACAATAATTTAATTGTTACGTTTAATTTAGGTGTTCTGTTAAAATATGGATCTATAGAAAACAGAGCTCTAGGCTAAATACTTAATTTGTGTGCTGAGTAAAAGACAGTCTTTTATCCAAGTCCCACATATTTGATGTCATTTGACCAAGCTATATGTTTATGTATTACAGAAAGTTGGGGGATAGAGTTAGGTCTTTTCTTTGTAAATCATATTGCTTTAGTTTTGTCTTTGTTTATCTTGATTTTCCATTTATTATATAATCTCTAATTTCATTTTATTTCAGTGGTCAGACTACAATTAATTGTGTATGGTCTGTAATATGAAGAATAATGTGTCGTCTACGAATAGTGATTTGAAAATTTTATGTGTACTGGGCATGTCGTCGATATAAATATTGTAAATCGTTGACGATAGAACCCCGCTCTGAGGAAGTCCGGCTTGGTGTGTACGTATCGAGGATTATTGGCCGTCAATAGCAACTTGTATCATTCGGCTAATCGGAAGATGCTACAGTGGGAGTCCTAAATGTTTGCCTATTCAGGGATCTTAAAGGAGTACCTCACATCGCAGAGGCTCAAGACCATTTTTTTACGGCGAATTAGCCGAAACTTTTTGCATTTTTTAATAAAATTGGTGAAGTAGTATAAAAGCCTCCGATTTAATATTTGATGAACAATATTTTGTTCAGGATGTTTTCGAGGGTATTACTCGATTTCATTCCTATTTTTATTTTTCCCATGTTTATCCCAAAGGTATAAAAGTGTAGTTATTCGTTGTAAAAATAATAATAATACTAATTACTAGGGACTTCAATTTAAAATGGCGCAATAAAAACCCCGTAAACTATTAAAAGGACAAGACTAATCGAGTAACGGGCTCTTGAGGAGGGACGGGCTAACGGAAGTCATCAGCTTTATCGAAAGCTCCGTTAGTACCCGGTCTGCGGTGAAAGGAAGTCCACGCTAATCCGGGGTGGGAGGGTAAGGAGCGAGGAGGGAGGCTTGGAGGGTAGAGGTCTGAGTGTAGCTTGGAGGCTAAAAGTTATAATAGGTTTCAATCTATCAAGGGAGTTTGTCACTGTAGCAGAATCCACATAAATCGTATCGTCAAGAAACCTAGAAGAAATTACGAATCATATGGGTTTTCTGCCAGATAGATCGATAAATATCTATTGTTTAAACCAGGGGCCAACGAGATGTCACTGGGAAATAATTTTAAAACGCAAAATATTAAACATTTTAACATTAACGCAAATTTAACATTTTAAGTGGTATAATTGCTTGTTTTTATTGTTACTGTTTACATTAGGCTAGGCATATTAGCATTTTCATGAGAAAGTTTTGATCCAGTTTTGATTTTTTCACTCTTTATGTTTTTGGGTCGCTGAACACGAATCTGAAGTTCGCGAGCAAAAAGTTTGCCCGGAACCTATTTTTTTTTCCATTTATTGCAAAAATGTTGGTATATTTTCTGCGTTTTTTTTTTTTTACTATGTTTCGAAAACTACAGGTTTTTGGACAAAACTTTTTATACACACAATCCAAGTAATTAAAATTTTCTCTATTTTTTATATGAAAAGTTTTTTTTGTAGGACCAACTGTTTTGCCGCTAGAGCGCGTCAATAATGGCCAAAATCAAATGAACAATATTCGATTTCTTTACGAGAATTAGAATAATTACGTTCTTGTATAAGTTTAAAATTTTAGGTAATTAAGATTCATTTGACGTCATTGTATACTACTGCTATCGGACGATATTAAAGCGGAGGCCCTAAATTGTCCCTATCTAGGTTTAATTAGGTTGGGTATCTTTAACGAATACCTGATTTAGCGCAGGCGCTTGATGACCATTTTACGTTCCTTCTGAAGGACGGCATAATGAAGGATTTTCACTCTCACACAAATAATTTTCTTTATGTTAAATTGTTTTTAAAATCATTTGTACATTTATATATATTCTTACAATTTTCCATATTAAAATAATACATGTCACTTTACATATATATATATATATATATATATATATATATATATATATATATATATATATATATATATATATATACTAGCTGTGAACCGCAGCTTTGCTAGGGAATATTGCATTTCGTATTAATTTATATGCGTTTATAGTAAGAGTAGCTTTAATAAATATCAACTATCTGCTACTCTTTGTTATTATTTAAAGCCCGATCTAGACTTCTTCCTGTCAAATTTACAATTTCAACCACTTGTAAGTTGAAGATTTTCAAACCCAGCCTTATTGCACATCTAGACACTAAGACGAACCTCCAGGAATAATTTTAGCTTCACAACTATAGTCATTTTTTAGATACTGCGATGACCAGAAAATTTCTTGATATATTTTATAAACATAGACATATAGCTAATAAAAGTCCTAAATATGATTAAAATAATAGTTCTGATTATTATACTCGAATAATTCAAAAGAAATAATAATTGTTATACTTTATTTAAATTTATAAATGTATATGCTTCAAGGTAATAACGATTAAAGTTAAAAATGACTCTTGAAATAAAACATGACTTATATAATAATATAGATTGATATAAAAATAGTCTTCGCAACCTTCTTTACACCCTAGTGGCCTCATCTCTTTTCGGACCAAATATTTTGCCTGTAGTACCTTATTTTCGAAAATTTTAGCAGTTGTTCGTCCTTCAAAGTAAGCAGCCACGTTTCAGATCCGCAAAGGACCGTCGGAAGAATAATAGTTTTATTACTTCTAACCTTTGAGTTTTTAGACAGAAGCCGCGAGCTAAGTAATTTCGCAACTGAATAATAACACGCATTTACCGCCTATAACCGGGACTTTATTTTCTCCTGGACTTAGTTTTTCTCGTTATCATTGAACCTAAATACTTAAATTTCTCTACGTGTTCAAAAGTATGCCCTGATATATCAACATCACTAAGATCTCCACCGTCTCTGCTACTAATCATATATTTTTTCTTAACGGAATTTGTTTCGAGTCCTATTTTTTTTACCGGTTTTTATTTTATTAGTTTCCGTGTCTTCCCCTAACAGTACCAAATCATCGGCGTTTCCCAGAGCCGGAATTTTATCAACCAGATTTAATCCTTTCTCGGTACACGTCACCTTTTCTTTGACATATTCTAAAGCGACTTCGTCTGCGTCAATTTCTGTTATTATGATCGCTATTAAGAAGTTTTTAAAAGAATATATTTGAAAGAACTTCCGCATAAATGGCATTTTTAGTTTTATTTTCATGTGGCAGAAGAACATACTGATTTTCTCCGCAACCCGATCTTGGCGTAAATCAATTCCTACGTGTTTAAATGTCTGGCCCTGTGATTTATTAATTGTTACAGCAAAAGATAAATTATGGGGAAATTGAATTATTTTAAAAATAAAAAGTAAATCATTTGGAATCATTGGGATGCGAGTTTTTTCCCCTAATTTTTCCCGTT
This sequence comes from Piezodorus guildinii, assembly GCA_023052935.1. Taxonomy (NCBI): domain Eukaryota; kingdom Metazoa; phylum Arthropoda; class Insecta; order Hemiptera; family Pentatomidae; genus Piezodorus; species Piezodorus guildinii. The sequence goes on from CM041294.1 coordinate 94,353,950, forward strand.
TTTTTTTTAGATTTTCGACTGATTCTTCACTCCTATTGGTCGCAGCGTGATATTATATAGCCTATAGCCTTCCTCAATAAATGGACTATCCAACACAAAAAGAATTTTTTCATTTCGAACCAGTAGTTTCTGAGATTAGCGCGTTCAAATAAACAAACAAACTCTTCAGCTTTATAATATTAGTATAGATATATAAATAATATATATATATATATATATATATATATATATATATATATATATTTTTTTTTTTCAATATTCGTCATTATAAAAAACACTGTCACTTTGTGGTAATATTCATTTTGTTGTTACATAATTTGACCAATTAAAATATATATACATTCTTAGACTAAGAAATAATGAAGTGGGCTGATATTTAACATTTAATCCTACTCCCCTTTTAAATATTCTCAAGTATATTTAATATTTACCCTGGATAATATTTATTATGATATAGAAACATCAGCAAGTACAGGTGGTAATAGTTTATGATGATTTAGATAATTTTATCTAGTTAGAAAAAAAAAAAACCTGGTGCGCGCAACACACGACTTTCACTTACCTCCATTATTTATATCAATTCAAGAATTTTTAAACAAATTTATATATATAAAAAAAAAAAAAAACCTGTACCTCTACAACCCATGAAGGGTCTTGGGCTCAGTACATATAAAGATTCGTACTATTTATAGACCAACGGCCGTGCAATGAGGTGATTCGGCCGAGATCACGCTCAGCCGCCAGGTTTTTTCCCCATTTATGGGTACCCACTTTATAGAGGCCGGGTCTGCCCCAGGAGGGTCTCCATATCCCATGATCGCCCCCCCGGCTGAAATAACAGAATAAATAATATTCTGTCATAACCGGGATTCGAACCCAGAACCCGGAGCACAGTAGACTAGCGCTCTATCCACTAGACCACGCCGCTCCCAATTTATAAACGATAATAAATTGTTAAAGAATTATTTAAATTGGATTTTAATATAAACACGTGTTATATTAAATAATCTATTACATTATTATCTACGACAATCAGTTTGTTTTTCATCACTCTCCGTTGACTTTTACAATAGTATGTATAAGATAATATTCTTTCTAAAATCTTAAGCTTTCCAACGGTATATTATACATACATGTATAATACTGTTCGTAAGTTAAAAAAAAATAATAATTGCATTAAAAAATATTTATGTAGTTTTCTCGTTTAGATGGATATCGAATTCGTTCAACTTATATATTTACCTTTTCTTTAGCAATACTAATCAGACGATATGGTTAATTTTTTCGGATCTACAAAATCAAAGGTACTTTAGAGGAAGACATTTTGAAATATCGGCATTTAAGCCCTGTCAGACTATTTTAATCAAAATGAAACCTAAATAATATTAAAACCCGTTCAATTTTCCATCAACATAGCGAGTCTTATCAAAATCGTTAGAGCCGTTTTTGAAAAAATCGTTAATAGGTTGAAAACGTATGGTATAAAGTGGCTCTTCTGGTTAGCTGATTTTAATGAAAAAGTTACTGTAATATCTCGGGCGTATCATTGTCTTAAATATGAAATTTCAGTTTCATAGGAATTTTTGTTTTTGCGCTGGATTTACCTCACACACACAGACCTTATTGCAGGACTTGGTCATTTGGACTCAGGAGACACTAAAACGTGTATTTCCGTTGAAAACTGTAATTCGAACATTTTCACTATCACAATACTCTCCCTTACTATATATTTCATATATAGGTAAGTAAAAGTAAAAATGCAGATAGATCTGTATTCACGTGATTCGTAGTTTTTTATTTTTAACTATTGGTAAGTAATTTCTCATAAAAAAACAAACTTTTTTTTATGTTTTAGGTGTATATACACTCAATTTTATATTTTGGTGTTTTGCTGCACTATTTTGCACTTTTCGAAATTTTTAATGCACGATATTCCACGTTTCAAGGTTTTTACTGCAAGTTTTTCGACCTTTTTAACCGAAAATCCGGTCTCTAATGATAACTATACATTGTTTTAAAATCCGTCTGTTATATAGTAATTATACTAGAGTCTTAAAAGACCAGAATACTAACATTTCTAATGTACTTTTTTGTTATTCTTAAGAGACTACTCGTCCCAGAATAAAATTAATTTTATGTTATTTCGCTAGAGAACAAATTTTCTAAAATTAATCCAGTATTTAGTTATAACTACCGCAGGCCAACTTGGAAGATAGAGGTCAGAGCGATTATAATTCGTCGACTGCGCCGGCTCACTTTGCGCCCTTTCTAATCCAAATCCTGACTCTAAGAAGGTTACAGGTCGCGAGAAAGTGGATCGTGGATGGTGGATGTTCTCTCAACTCTCCAACCACCTTCTTTTCGTTGAGCGCGTTATATCTTTCTCGCATGAAATCTACTTATATGGTCAAAGAGGATTAATATTGCGGGGGTCCAGTGCAGATAAAATACCAATAGGCCATTTAAGGCCTTCATAAAAATCATTCACGTAAAAGCGTTCATTTGAATGGAAGAGATGGTTATAGCCCATAAATCGAGATTACCTGTACCAAAGAGGTTCTTAATAGAGAAAGTGAACTAATTTCGATCTTTTATTTTTAGTACTATTATTATAATAGTGAAATTTAAGTATTTAGGTTCAATGATAACAAGAAAAAATTAAATCCAAGAGGAAATAAGGTCTCGGTTAAAGGCAATGCGTGTGATTATTCAGTTGCGAAATTACTTAGCCTCGCGGCTTCTGTCTAAAAACTTAAAGGTTAGAATTTATAAAACTATTATTCTTCCGACGGTCCTTTACGGTTGTGAAACGTGGCCGCTTACTTTGAAGGATGAACAACGGCTTAAGGTTTTCGAAAATAAGGTACTACGTAAAATATTCGGTCCGAAGAGAGATGAGGCCACTGGGGAGTATAGTACGTTGCACAACACGGAATTGCGAAACTTGTATCCTGTGAGTTGATATAATTGAGTTGATAGCATCGCGGAGACTCAAATGGGCATGTAAAGTTATTGGGCTCGGTGAGGAACGGATTCCGAGAAAGTTGGTATTCGCTGAATCGACTGGTAAGCGTCGGAAAGATAGTCCGAAGCGTTGATGGGAGGATTGCGTTAAGGCTGATCTCGGGGACCTAGGCTTGAACGGTGATCATTGGGCGAGTCTGTGTAGGCGGTGTTTGCTGGTATCGGCATCCAACCTTCGGGTTCGGTAGGTCTTTTATTATTATTATCATTTTTAATAGTGAATCATCGTTATCTGCTGGAAAAAAAATCTGGTGCGCGCAACACATGACTTTCACTTACCTCCCTTGTTAAAATGAATTCAAGAATTTTTAAATACATTTAGAGATGAAAATAAATTGTTTAAGAATTAATTAAATTCAATAGAAACGTGTATTTTATTAAATAATCTATTATATTATTATCTACAACAATCAGTTTGTTTTATCGGCTTTTCATCACTCTCCGTTAAATTTTACAATTATATGTATAAGATAATATTTTTTCTAAAATCTTTAGCTTTCCAATGATATATTAAATGTCTATATTACTGCTCTGCTGGTTAGCTGATTTAGACGAAAAAATTGCTGTAACACACACACACAGGGTCCCCTGAGTCTAAATAACCAAGTGCTGCAAAAAGGTCTATGTGGTGTGTGTGTCTGTTAAGTTTAGTAGAATAATGAAAAGTCTTACGAAACTTCATCACTTACGAAAATTTCATATTTAAAAATAAAACTTTTGTGATATGTGTACTAGATTTTTAGTTAATGATATGATAAAAATTAACATTAAAAAGCCGGACAAGGCGAGATTGTGTCCGGAACAATAGAATCAGAGAGCAACTCGAGGTACCACCATTGAAGACGATAATAGAAAACAGGCAATTAAAATGGTTTGGTCATGTCTGCCGCATGGACGAAATAAGGGAACCCAGAAGGACACTGGAAGCAAGACCTACAGGAAGAAGACCACGTGGCCGACCTAGAATTTCCTATCAGGATATGGTCCAGAGGATTGGGAGTAACAGGGGCAAGACCCTTGTAGAAATGAAACGACTCAGCGGAGACCGGGATAACTGGCAGCGCTGGATCGAGGCCCCTCTACGCCAATAATGGCTCGAAGAGGAAGATAAAGAAGAAGAAGAAGATATGATAAAAATTACTGAAATTCGTGCCACAGCCAATAATTATGCTCGTTACACACGAATCAGCACTATGTTATCGGATTTACAACTCCCACTGATTAAGAATTATACATACTCGCTGGCACAAAAATTGTTTTCTCTTACTTCTACTTGTGAGGACCCACTCGTTTAAAAAATAGGTGATCACGACAAGAACAATCTATAATGATACACAAATAAACATACTAAACATGTATTACTGCATTAATTCTGAAAAGTAATAAAAATAAATAAATAAAAAATTATTACATAAGGTTAATATATAATTATTATTTTAAGATATTTGCATATAAACAAAAAGTTGTTTTGCATTGTACTTTAATTTGTGTTGTATTTTTTACTTCAATTGTATTATTTTTTAATTTAATTGCTTTTATTATGTAGCTTTTTTGTTTTCAGATTTTTCTTGCTGTTTTAATACTAAATTAGGCTGTAAGTACCACTAGCCCTGCTAGTACATACTACTAGAATAACATGCAATTGGTGCAGTGCCACAACATGCAACTTGTAAAAGATCTTAATGTAAAAAAAAGAAAAGAAAAAAAACCCTGAAAAACTCGAACCCCGGTACTCTGAGTGCAGTACCCAAACAACAGGCCCACACTGCTCCTTAATGATGAAAATGATGTTTTAGAAACATAAACAAATGAAACTAAGTACGATGCGAAATTGTATTAACTAATATATATTTTTAAATAATTATATACAAATAACAAAAGTTGGTGTTCACAACAGCTTCAAATGCTTCACAAGAGGGTCTATTTTTTCGGCAGGCGCAGGCCCAATTCCTAACACTGTCGCGGAATATCTTGCGATCTGGGTCCTCCGGCATCTCTGATCATGTTGGCCACGAGGTCAGCTTCCTTCGCTTTATTCCTCAGAGCTATCAGAGCTTCTTCTCCTTTCGCGTCCAATTGGAGTACAACCTATAACAGTAAAATTTTACTATTGTTATGTATTACAAAAATCTGGTGTGGGGAACACACGACTTTCACTTATCTCTGTTGTTAAAATCGATTAAAGAATTTTCAAATACAGTTACAGACAAAAATGAGTGAAACTAATAAAGAACAGGGTGGCAGAGTTGGTTAACACGCGTTGACTGCAGATGACCAAAATTTTGTGAAAAAAAGTAATTACGAGTTCGAGTCTCAGTTCTGAGGGGGCTTTTATCTCGGCATTTATCCCCCGCCCTCACCCCCTGGCCCGAGAAACCCCCGTATTGCCTTTAAAAACGAGAAAGGGGTGAACAAAAAAATAAAGAGTTAATTAAGTTTAATTTTTATTTAACTGAACAATATGAAAGAAAATTTAAAAATCTAATGTGGGCAACACATGACTTTCAATCACATTTGTTGTTAAAATCGGTTAATAAATTTTCAAATACAGTTAGAGATAAAAATGAGTGAAACTAATAAAGAATTAATTAAAATAGAAACATCTGTTTTATTAAAAAATCTATTATATTATTATCTAAAACAATCAGTTTGTTTCATTAACTTATCATCACTCTCCATTAAATTTACAATTCCGTATATCACATATTTTTTCTAAAATCTTTAGCTATCCAACGGTTAATTATACATCTATATTACTAGTTTTGTGTTCAAAAACACCAAAATTGCATTAAAAAAATATTTTTCCAGTTTACCCCTTTAGTTGGAAATCAAATTGGTTCAACTAATATATTTACCTGTTTTTTATCAATGATGACAAGATGATGTGGTTATTTTTATAGAATCTACAAAATCAAAGGTACTGTGGAGGTAGAAAACTTAAAATATCGGCAAATTTGTTTAATTCTTTTATTTGCATTTATCCTATTATATTTGGGTGTATGGAAACTATTTTGAGTGAGTGTATATTGTTACTTTCACTTACCTATATATGAAATAAATATATAGTAAGGAGAAGTATTGCAATCATGAAAATTTTCTTATTCCAGCTTTCAATAGAAATACACGTTTTAGGGTCCCCTGAGTCCAAATAACATAGTAGTGCAAAAAGATGTGTGTGTGGTAAGGCTAGCACGAAACTGAAATTTTATGTTTAAAACTACTATATGCCCAAGATGTTACAGCAACTTTACAGCTGTTTAAACTCTCTATATCTGTTATCATGTAGGTTTCATTTTGATTGAAATAGTCTGACAGGGGTTAGATGCCAAATTTTTTAAATTTTCTTCCTCTAAAATACTTTTAATTTTGTATATTCTAAAAATATAACTATATCGTCTAGTTAGCAATGATAAAAAATAAATAAATATATAAGCTGAGTGAATTCAATAACCAACGAAAGGAGAAAAGAGCAATATGGATTGAAATATTTTTCAGGCAATTTTTGTGTTTTTGAACATAAAATCAGTAATACAGATGTTTAATACACCATTGGAAAGCTAAAAATTTTAGGAAGAATATTATCTTGAATATTTTACAAAATTGTAAAAGTTAATAGAGAGATAAAATGCCAATAAAACTAACCGATTGTCGTGGATAATAATACAATAGATTATTTAATAAAACACATGTTTCTATTGAAACTTAATTCAATGAAGTTTCTTATAATTTTTCTGTTTCTTATAATTGTTTTTTGTATTAATTGGGTAATATATAATTCAATTTTGTACTTACATGCCTTAATTTTATATCTTGCATATATGTATATGTATTCCTTATAGCTTATAGTTATAGTTTAATCAAAATCGTTAAAGCCGTTTATGAGAAAAAAATGCATGGTATAAAGTAGGCATTCTGGTCGGCTGATTTTGATAAAAAAGTTTCTGTTACATCTCGGGCCTATAGTTGTCTTAAATATGAAATTTTAATTCCATAGGACTTTTAGTTTTTGCACTGGACTTACCACATACACAGACCTTTTTGCGGGACTTGGTCATTTGGACTCATGAGACGCTAAAACGTGTATTTCCGTTGAAAACTGGAATTCGAAAATTTTCCCGATCACAATACTTTCTCTTACTATATATTTCATATATAGGTAAGTAAAAGTAAAAATTGACGGAATAACATGATAGATAACGACTCACTTTGGTCTGACCGGTCTCTTCCCATTGATTCAGGATATTGGGGCAGGAGACGGAAGCAGCTTTGTAACAGCTGACAACGGCGTGAGTGCACTGTGCTGCTATCTTCCCTTTCTTCATCCCCAAGTCGGTTCTAACCACAAGGACCATCTTCAGGTTTCCAGAGCCTGCTCCTTTGCTTACCACCGCGGGGGCGCAGGCTGGCAGGCGTTTTGTGAAGAAAGCAGCAGCAACGCCCAGAGCGAAACCAGTAGCCAGGCCAAGCGTGTACTCAACCATAACTGCAAAAAAAAAATTAATACAGATTTATTGGATTGGCAAGTGAGTCATATAAACAAAGTTTCATTAGTATTCATATTAAATGTTATGTAAACTATGATAAAATAGTATAACTACTAGAAGGAATCAGCCTGGTCAACCATTTATTTTCTGACCAAATGTTCTTCAAAAAAACAGAGTTCCTAGCAGCAAAAACGGATGAAACAAAATTGAGCACGAAATATGGAGAGATCAATAGGGTTAATCACTTCAAATACTTGGGGGAGATTATCAAACCAACAGGACAAGAACAACAGGCACAAGAGACAAGACCACAGAAAGTAAAGAGAGCACTATCAATGACACAGAACAAATACAACAAAAAATCAATCTCAACTAACACAAAGATAAGACACTACAGAACTGTACGTAACCGATGGCACTTTACGCAAGTGAAACACTGGCACTAAACCGCAAAGGACAAATCGAAGAACTAAAGAAAGAGGAGAGGAAGATCATCAGGAAGATACGAGGGCCAAGGAAACAGAAGATGGATACACACTGCAAAGCAAGAAAACAACAGAAAAACATGCAACATCGAGACATACATCAGGAAAAGAAGAATGAAATTCTATGACCACAAACAAAGACTACCTGAAACAAGACTGACACGAAAAATACACAAAGCAACAGCAACACTCAAAAGCACTACTAACTGGGTCAAACAGACACGAGAAAACTTACGAAGAGCAGACATAAGACAAGAGGAAATCCAAGACAGAAACATATTTAGAGACAAAGTAAACAAATGGGAAGTAACTCTAGAGCAAAACAATCAGAAACCATACAGACCCAAATGGTCTGCAGAAAGAAAAGAGAAGTTCAGCCAAAGAATAAGACAATACTGGCAAGACAAAAAGAACAATAAATAAAAAAATTGAGTCATAAGTGCTTAGCGCCTTCCTTTTAGGGAGATATCGCACTAATAATAATAATAATAAAACAATGAAATAGTGAGAAAAATTAGAGACCAAAAAGAATAACATCAGAGTAAGTTGTCTGGCGCATGCTTGATGATCCGGCCCTCCAGACAGAATCTGCGGAGTAAGCAATAGAGCTAACACCCTAAAAGAAATTGCTAAGAGATTTGGTTTGCAGATATTCATACATTCGAAAAAATAGAGTTGATGACTACTGATCGAAACTTTCGGGAAAAAACATTTACAAAACAATGTATGGAGAAATCAGGGTCACAAATAGCTTCAAATATCTGGGGGAAATTATAAGTAGTAATGGGTCCGAGAGAAAGGATATGGAGGCGAGGCTGGTCAAAATAGAAAGATTCAGCTTTGCCACCAGTAGCCTCTACTGTAAAAGGGGTCTTTCAATAAGAGCGAAAATAAGATACTATACCACGCTTGTCAAACCTGCATCTGGATTCTGTACGTAATGGAGACTGCTTCTCTTCCTTACTTAAGGAAACTTTTGGGAATTGAGAGGAAGATCTTGAGGAGGATTTATGGGCCAGTAATGCAGGAGGGAAATAGGCTGAGACCTATCAGAGAACTGCACAAAGAAATGGATGATCTGGAAAAGGACATTAGTTTAAGGAGGCTGCGTTTTAAAGGGCATATAGTAAGGATGAGCCCAAGAAGAATAAATAAGAAGATCTTTGGGAAAATAGGAATTGGGAAAATGGGAATATAAAGGGGACAGGAGGTACATTCAGCAGATAAAGAAGGAAACAGTGAAATTGAGAATCTCAAATCAGGATTGTCTCAATAGAGATGAACATAGGGAAAAATTAGGGAAGATAAAGGTCCTTGTGGGTGCCAAAGAGGTGAGAAAGGGGAGAGTATGGAGTGAAGAAAGGAGTGTGCAGTCTGAAAGGTAGAAGGAGAAAGGGGAATGTATGGGCAACGATGGGAGAAAATGATATTTGCGTGTTCTATTAGGCCGTTTCATGTCATAAAAAACAAGAACGAAGTTGAACTGAATTGTTCAACCTTATTTTGTTATATTATTTATTCAAAAATAAAATTTCCCATCGACGCTATTGGGTTGGCAAATAAGTCCTTTAATTTTTTTTTTGTTTATTTTTATGTCACTATGATACACTTCTTATGTGATGAATTAATCTCTAAAGTAGATAATTTATCCTCTTAGTAATATGTCAACAACTATATCTGTTAACTCTTGTTGAAACTAGTATGATGTTTGCTATTGCACTATAAATATGGAAGAAAATATCATTCACTATTGGCATATTTTGTTGTATTATTTTAATAAAAAGTAAGCATGCTGCAAAAGCTCATAAAAAAATTTGCAGTGTTTATAAGAAATTCTAAAAGGAAAAGGACATAAAAACCACTTGGACCAGCTTAAAAAAAATAAACTCTCGGCATTCTATGAACAAGCAGTTAGTGGAAAGATTGGAAAAAGTCAAATTAAATAATGGTCAGTATAATGTAGATTAAAATAAATTTTATGTCTATAATACATTCAGTTTCATTCCACCATAAAAAACCGAAAGGCTTTATTTTAGTTTTCCTGGCAAGACCATTGCAGCATGCTTACCTTTTATTAAACTTTTGCTTACAATAACTTTACTTGTAAACAAATTAATGTAGCAAAACTTTAGAAAAACAATTTGGTAAACGAGAAATAAAGGTTATTATTATAGTCATATGGTACTTAATCTTCCATTAAAATTTTCTCGTTACAGTATTATGTTTGGGAAATATGATCAGCCTTTAGCAGCTTTTGTAATAATTACCTTTCATTACATAAACTTGATTTCATGCTCCAGTCACAAAAATATCACATCTGTTTTGAAATCGTAACAGAAGGTTATAAACAAAGTGTTGGCAGCTACGAGGTTCATCCGAGATGTCACATACAAAGAGGTAGGCTCATTTTTCGTGGGGTAATATGGCGGATATCCTCATGACGTCCGAGGCCCTTGCCTCTTAGTTGTTTAAACAATAGCTATGCTTGGTCAGTGCGTCATTGAAGTGTTTAGATCGTCCTTTGCTGTGTTACTTGTTTTGTAGTACTGTTTTTATTAGTAGGTTTTTGTATAATTTTTTCTACAAAATTATATAATCACAATTTAATTTTACCAGTAATTATAGATTAGATAATTAGATTATAACTACCAAATGAACCAAACATTTGATGGTTGTAAGGATGTCTCATACGTAATCATTTATAAATATTTTGTCAATATGTAAAATGTAAATAAAGTTTATTTTCTTTCTTCTTCTGTTTTGTAGTATTCTCAAGCAGTATACAAATAAAAATATTTCTGGTAAACATAATGTGGTAGCTATTTGTAAGAATGATGATAAATTATTAAATAAATAACTTCACAGGTAATTTGAAGTTGTTATTGTTGGAAACAAGTGAATATTTGTAAACAATTGTGTATAACCCTTCAAATTCTAATTATTTTTCAGATTCTTTTAAATGTATATATTTGCACACCTAAATCGGTTTGTATTTAAACATCTAAATATTTTTGTAAATATCTTTCTGATACATTTCAGATAATTTTGTTTGAAAAAATAAGTGAATAATGTATTCTATCTTACACTGTTAAATGAACGCATCTAATATATTCCATTAATCACAATTTTAGCCTTATCTGTGAAATGATTTATTTGGAGATTTATCCTTTTTCACAGAACTTGTTGAATCAGAAGTTAAATGCTTTATTCTTTAGTAATTATTATTATATTTAACTTTTCTTTATCTCTATCAAATAAAAGTAGGTTTAAACATTAGGAAGTCCCATGAGAAATCAATAATTTCCTTGATAAATAACATTTCCAACAATATCAAATCTTTCCAGTATTTTCGAAGCAAAAGGCTTTTGATACACTTTAATATCACCATCAAGTGTTATTAATTTGGTTTGGCATTAAGTAGGTTGATAAGATGGGTCCAACACTTCCAAGGTAGTAAGTAATGTGTAATGTATCAAATTTCGAAAACGAATTAAGTCTCAACCACAAAATTTTATCCTACATTAAGTATTATATAGAGGTATAATCTGTATAAATTTCTTTTTTTTTTATGTCCCTTTTGCGATATTCCGATTTAAATATTGCTGAACTTGGCGATAGCACTTCTTTGAAAATTTATATTAAAATGAAGGATAATGCTTACACGATCGAAATTTCTACAATAAGTAGTGCAACAGTAAGACTATACAAGAAAAAAATAAGCGTAAAACTCCTTTCTAACACCCCTTATTATAGCCTGCTATAAGTTTCAGTTGATTTAATTTTCGTGAATTAAAAAAAAAAAAAATTCTTGGCTACTTAAGTAGTATGCTGTGAGGACCAAAACTGTAAACAGTACTCTCATCAACACTCTAGTTTTGGTTTTGCTCTAAAATATGCAAAATTACAAGAGTTAAAATTTTTTAAAGAAAACATTATTTTAATTCAAGAACCAGCTCAGTCTCAGTCACTAAATTTATGTCACTTATAAACATTGTCTAGATGTGTAACCTATGTTTGTTTCATAATTCACTTAGTCCCTTTTGAAATATTTCCGTAAAAACTACGCGAAAACCGAGTTTTTGCCATTTTAGAAAATTCATATACAAAAAAGGACGATATTCTCAAGATAAAAATTTTTACAGTAAGTAGGGAGGGCAAGTACCTTAGGCAGTAACTAATGGATTGACCCATATATATTTCTACAAAATGAAAAAAGAATTATTGAAATTGGTTCAGAACTAGTAGAGATATAGCGTTTTGAATTTAGCAGTGATGATATTCCAATTTCCTCTCAATTATTTATTACTTTTCATATTAGTTAATTGCCTATAAACAGTTATAGGCATTTATGGTTATTTGGAAATAATAAACCATTGTGTCATAATTTGCAGCGTTTTCACCTTCAGTTTGACAAGCTCCAGCTCTGTTCGAGAATTTGACCATTCTCATGTAGAATATTTTTGTTGTATAACATTTGTAACAAGGACCTACCGTTTAGAGCAATATTGACACACTCTGTGTTGGTGTTGCTCCTATTGAAGTTATTTCGTGAGTGAACCTGAATGTACAACTTGGGATTTGTCCATGTACATTGTCCAACATCACCAACAAACAGGTTGTACAACAGCTTCTAGCCTGTATGATCTGTGAGTCGAAAGGCTGCTGGTAAATATTTTAAATAGTTATGCTTTTCTCCATTTCTTCGTATATATTTGTATCTTTATTTTATTTTTTGTAATTGCCCATTTTCTTGTACATTTACTGTCCTTATTGAGGAGGCAACTTGTAACATTGCTTAATAAGTAAGTGTTTAATTTAAAAATATCTATAAGATAGGGAAGACTCTGGTGCACTTATGATGAAGACTTAACCCTTAGGTTGTGGACATTTACAAAGAATGACAGAGGAACGATGGCCAAAATTGAACTTTCTGAATCAACCGATAGAAAGGAGAAAAAGAGGAAGACCCAGGAAGAGATGGTACAGGATGTGGAGGAAGGCATGGCTGACAAAGGTCTTCGAGAGGGAGACTTGCTCGACCTAAAAAAAATAAATGAACGAGAAACAATTATGTTGTAAAAAATTGTTAATGAAAAATTTAATTAATACTTTCTTAACCCTTTGGGTTTATATATGTCCCACTTGATGTCCATGAAGTACCATACAGTTTTTCTCCATTGAAAACATGTATATGGCTGCCCCACTGGTATTCTTGTTATCTGGGACTTCTAGTGCTGGCTGACAACATTAGGTGGTCTATACATACCAAAGGCGTTATTACCTCTTTCTATCAAAACTTTTTTTTTTTAAATGTTTTTGGTTGGTATTGACGAAAAATAGTTGAAAAAAATCTGTTACACACAACACACCTCTTTCACTTATCTTTGTTGTTAACATCAATTTAAATAGTTTTTAAGAATTTTTGAATACACTTAGAGATAAAAATAAATTGTTAAAGAATTAATTACATTGAATTTTAATAGAAATAATGGCCGTAATAATCTAGAAATTTATCACCCTAAAACTCCTCACCTACCTTTTTCAATAGAATCATGTAATTTATTAAATAATCTATTATATTATTGTCTATGAAAATCAGTTAGTTTTATCGGCTTTTCACCACTCTCCATTAACTTTTACAATTTAGTGTATAAGTTAATAATTTTCCTAAAATCTTTAGTTTTCCAAGGGTATATTTTACGTCTATATTTCTGTTTTGTGTTCAAAAACACCAAAATTGCATTAAAAAAATATGTTTGCAGTTTTCTCCTAAGTTTAAAATCGAATTTGTTCAACTTATATATTTACCCTTTAATCAATAGTAAGAGATAATGGGGTTTTTATATAATCTACAAATCAAAGGTACTTTGGAGGTAGAAAATTTAAAATATCGGTATTTAAGCCCTGACAGACTATTTCAATCAGAATGAAACCAACATGATATTAAAGCCCATTCAATTTTATATTGATATAGCGAGTTTAATCAAAATAATTAGAGCTGTTTTTGAATAAATCGTAAAAAGATGCAAATACATGGTATAAAATAGCACTTCCGGTCAGCCGATTTTAGTGAAATGTTGCTGTAACATCTCGGGCGTATTGTTGTTTTAAATATGACATTTCAGTAATGTGTGCTAGACCTACCACACACACACACACACACACGCAGACACACAAACACACACCTAATAAAATACCCACAATAAATAATAAACGACAGAATCAGGATTTCCAGGGTTCAACGACTCACGAGAATGGATCAACCAAGGCGATGGTTCCAAGGAAGTAGGCTAAGGCACCAAGTGGCCCTCCAAGCCCCATAGCGGAGCAGACTCAACAATGCATAATAGCCTCAACAGCCTCAGTTGAACGATGGCAAACAGTCACGAACCAGAAGAAGAGAGGAAATCGGCGCCCACGCCCAAAACCACCGAGGCCGGATGCCCTCATAATTAAGGTTAAGGAAGGCACCACAAAATGCAGACACACTCCGCAAAGTGCGAGCTGATCCATCCTTGAAAGATATGAGCTCCAATATTAACAGGGTTCGCAAAAATGAGGCGGGAAATCTCCTGATACAGTTGAATAGGGAAACAAAAGGGTCTCTCTAGAGAGAATGAAGGAAACCCTAGAGGGAGCATTGGGGTCAGAGGCCGAAGTTAGGGCTTGGAGACAGGAATCGTTAATTGAAATAAGAGACCTGGACGCTCTAACATCAAAAGAAGAGGTCGCTGAGGCTCTCTCCACATTAATAGAGGAAGAGAATATAAAGCCAACCGCTGTATTGTCGATCCGCTCGGCATACGCTGGAACAAGGACGGCAGTTATTGCTTTGCCAGTCGTGCAGGCTAGGAAAGCAATTGCCAAAGGAAGAATCAGGGTCGGATTAGTGATTAGTAGGATTCGGGAAAAAAATCCGACTACAGCGCTGCTACCGGTGTTGGAACTTTGGACATTTTTGCCAGGCAATGCAAAGGACCCGACCGAACGAAATGTTGTCGCAGGTGTTGCGAAGAGGGCCATTTAGCCTTGAATTGTACAAAGATTCCGTCTTGCGCTCTCTGCCTCGGAGGAGGCGATAGTGGACACCTGTGTGGCGGCAGCAGATGCCCAGCATTACAGCGCGCCTTAGAAGAACAAAGGAGTGGAAGAAGTCGCCCCATATGAGAGTCCTCCAACTGAATCTGAATCACTGCGAAGCCGCACAGGATATCTTATGGCAAACAGTGAATGAGCTAAAAATTGATGTCGCTATCTTGAGTGAACAGTATAAAAATGTAGATAGTAATTCTTGGTTATCCGACGCTACGGGTCGTGCTGCAATTTGGGCAGGTGAACCAAATTTCATAGAAGAAACACCGCGAGCTCCGACATACGGTTTCGTTTGGGCCAAGATAAAGCATCTATACTTGTACAGTTGCTATGCCCCACCGAACATTGCAATTGAAGAATATGAAGCTCTTTTAGATAGCATAGTGAGAGACGCCACAGGACGTAGACCTGTAGTAATTGCCGGAGACTTCAATGCCTGGGCATTAGAATGGGGTAGCAAGTCGACCAATCGACGAGGTGAAGTCTTATTAGAAGCCTTTGCCCAGATGGACGACCTCGTACTGGTTAATACAGGGACGGAGCCTACATTTGTGAAGGGAAGCAGGTCTTCCATTATAGACTTAACATTTGTAAGTGACTGCCTACACCCTACTATTGGCTGGCAGGTCTGTGACTTATACACCCACAGCGACCACCAGACCATATTGATCACTCTGGGCAACCGGGAACGAATGACAATAAGGCAGGATAATGGTACTGTAAGATGGAAAAGTAGGACATTTGACAGAGAATCATTCAAAATTATGATGGAGATCCCGTGTGGGCTGTCAGGCAGCGCGGAGAATAAGGCTCACAGCTAGTAGATCTGATCCACACAGCTTGTGACGCGTCTATGGTGCGCAGCAACGCATGCATGGATCGACATCCGGTCTACTGGTGGAACGACCATATCGCTGACTGTCGGACACGGTGTCACGCATCGAGAAGAAGGTACCAGCGTGCAAGAGGTAGCCCTCAGTTCCGAATTTTACAAGAGGAATTCAAAACTGCGAGGCGCGAACTACGGCGTGCAATCAAGTTGAGCAAGAGGAAATGCTGGAAGGAACTCTGCGAAGAGGTGGACGAGGATCCATGGGGAAGGCCATACAGAACCGTCATGAAGAAATTGAAGGGCAGCTCTACGAGATCGCCAACGTGTCCTGTGGCTGTGCTGAAAATCGTTGCTTCTCTTTTTAAGTGAGGGATCCTTTCCGCGACCATGGAAAAGGCAGTGCCTTGTACTGGTTCCAAAAGGCAAAGGAAACCCCTCAGAACCCTCAGCATTTAGACCGATATGTCTGCTGGACACAACCGGCAAGGTCTTGGAGAAAATAATAGCCAGCAGAATACAAGAGATCACCGAAGGAGTAGAGGGCCTATCGAACAATCAATTTGGCTTCAGAAGGGAGCAAGTCCACGTTTTGGATGACCCATTAATTATTAAAATGCAAAAAGATTTGCGGGAATAGTAGAGATAAGGTTGATTGCGAATTTTCCAATTTGCCTCGTCACATTAATTATATTCATATTATAAGCAAACACGATAAAATTGGAATAATAACCTTAGTGTTCATAATATGGCGTTTCCCTTAGTCACTCCATCTGTCGAGAATTACTTTCAGAAATATTTTTCTGTATAAAAATCTATGTAACAAGGACTACCGTTGAGCAATATTGACCTCGGTTGTGGTGCTACCCTATGACAGTTATTGGGGACCTGAATGTGAATTATTTTATGAATTTCTAGCATAAACCTCAAAAGGTGTCAAACATGGGCTTCTAGCTGTATGATTGTGAGTCGTAATCTGGAAATATTTAAATAGTTATGCTTCCTCTTGAAGGTATCATTATATTTTGATTCCTGATTTGCTTGACATTGACTGTCCATATTGAGAGGCAAACTTGAACATTCTTATAAGTAGTCGTTAATGAAAAATAATCTATAAGTAGCGGAAGATACGGTGCACCACTGACTGAAATTACCTTGGTGTGGATTACAAAGATGACAGAGGAAAGGCTAAATTGAAGAATAATCCAGAAAAGTAAAAAGAAGACCAAAAGCAGCAGGAGTGAACCACAAGCTCTTCGAGAGGAATTGCTGCCTAAAAATAAGCGGAACTTAGAAAAATGTTAATACAAAATATTAATGGACTTCTCAACCCTTTTTATATAGTCCCCAATATGATTCCATGGACCATACTTTTTACATTGAAACATATTGTGCTGCATGTTTTTTATCTGCCAAGGCTCTGAATGGTGGTTATACAAGGCTTAATCTTTCACAAAACCTTTTTTAAATGCTTTGTTGGTATGACAGGATAATAGTTGAAAAAAATCTGGAGAAATGGCAATAATTTTTTAAAATTTTTGGTTGTATTGAGAAAATGGAAAAAATTAACACAACACGTCTTCAATCTTTGTTGTTAGCAATTTGTGAATTTTTGCACGAGATAAAATGAAATTGTAAGAATTATTACATTGAATCTTAATAGTATGGCTATAATCTAGAAATATATACCTAACTCCTCAATTGACTCAATAGAATCATGTAATTTATAAGCCAAATCAATTACGTTTAAGTTATGACAATACAGTTAATGTTCAGATGCCACACAATAATAACAGTTAGGTAAAATAATTTCCTAAATCTTTCCGTTTCCAAGGTAATTACAAGAACTTTCAAAAACAAAATGCATAAAAAATGTTGCATCCTAACAAATGAGTTCAACTTATGTATTTACTTTATCTAGGAGATAATGGTTTTTATAGACTACAAATAAAGGTACTTGTGGGAGGCATAAGAAATTAAAATACGGGATTTAAGCCTGACAGACAATTATAGGAATGAACAACTGAAAAAGCCCTTCTCCAATTATATGACTAACGTGGTTTAATGAGAAATAATGTAGAGCTGTTTTATAATGGTAGAAATGCAAATCACATGGTTTAAATGGCCTTCCGGTCAGCCCATTTTGGAAATTTCCTGACATCCTATGTTAAAAAAATAAAAACAAAAAAACAACACACACTTTTTTGGGACTTGGTCATTTGGACTCAGGGGATCTTAAAACGTGTATTTCTAATTCTACTTTTCAACGGAAATACACGTTTAAGGTCTCCTGAGTCCAAATGACCAAGTCCCAAAAAAATGTCTGAGTGTGTGTGTGTGGTAAGTCTAGCACACATTACTGAAATGTCATATTAATATTACTTTCACTACCTATATATGATAAATAGGTAAGTGAAAGTAAAAATGGATACAGTATGATAATCATGAGCATAATAGTTGAGTAAGTGCGGTCATGATCAATATCATCTGTTAAAAAAACAAAATAGAAAGCCATGAAACTTGATTTCATCCTCTTCAACATCCTTAATCAGGATTTCTTATACAAGTAAGGTAAACATAATGTTTTATACTTATTAAACATTGTTTGTCAAATGCAACTCTGAAAATATTAAAATTAAAGAATAATATATATATTGTACTGTAAAATATAATATTTTGGTGCCTGGAGGACCGTGCAGCGATTGCAATCATCAGTCCATACTGCGAGCGAGGAGCTTGGCCATCCCTCTCAGCATAACTGCTAACTTATCCAACTTTAAATCTATTCAATTCTCGGGAATCAAAGTTGAACATAATTTCATGCAATGGTTAAAAAAATAAGAAATATGATCAATATGAATTAAAAAATATATTCATAAGTGCTAAAATGCTAAATAATGCTATGTATATATGCGTATATGTGTGTGTATTTATATTATATATATATATATATATATATATATATATATATATATATATATATAAACACACACAAATATATAAATATAAATAATTTACAACTTGTATAGCGTTCTAAAAAACATCTCCAACAAGAACAAATCAGTTATAAATACTATTCTTGACAGACTAACATTTGTCCTGTAAGTACTAGAGTTAAAATACAACCACTTCTCTTCCTCGAATAATGTTCACATTGTCAATTTTTATACATAATTAATAATTAGGTTCAGGGGCAGCCTTTATTATGTGATGGGATTTTTTGTCTTAATAAAGCAATTTACAGCAAAGATAAAATCACAATATAATAAACATTAAAAAAAAAAAGAAACGTGTTAAAATAATCACATAAATAAATAATCTGTACAAGATAGAAGCCTACAAAAGGTATCTAATGAAAAATAGTTTGATTCCAAGGTACACAATAAAAAAATAAAATTACATAATGGAATATTGGTGAGCGACATTGGATATCGGATCCAAAGAACTGTCAGTTAGAGACTACATTGATCGACGATGGTAGGTTGATTGACGATGGAGAGGTTGATGGCCTTGTCGATGTCAGTCAGCTGTTTGATCAGCTGCTGCGTCGCCTTGATACCTCTGCTGCTTCCTGACCCGGCCTGCAATAAACAAAACGTATTTTACAATACCAATACAACAATCTATTATAGCCTGAGCCAATCACCTTGCTGCATTTAACACTCCTATCTTAAAACTTTTTGTGAAATAAGGGTACAATAAAGGCCTGACCACACTTAGCGGAATCTTCACGCGAGGAAAGGAAAGACGAATTTTCCAATCGAAATCCTATGATGTAATTTACATAGGAATCCCATTAGAATTGCCAAATGGTGGTCACACTCAGAGAAGAGGAAAGTTGATGGTCGATTCTGATGGCAATTGTAGAGAAGAGAATGCGAAAGACAAAATGACTTTACTCGCTGGTCCACTCTGCTAAATGTGGCCAGAGAATCAGAGGGTAATGTCAATTACGATGTTGTTCAGTGATCGGTTCCTCCTACAAATTAATAAGAAGTTTCTCGATTTCCGGTTTTCGTAAGACCATATCTATATAACTATTAGTCATACATACATGTTTTAACAATTATCCTCATAGGATTGGCTAATCGGCTGTTTTCCATGAAAGTAACTATAGATTAGAAAAGAGTGATATCTCGTTTTTTACAATTTTTTTTTTTTTTACAAAATTATTTTTTTTTTTTAATAGCTATATTGTTGAATGGCACACAAACATACAAATGGCTTTAACCACTCAATTGAAAGCTTATTAAATACTTGATGATTTACTTTATAACAATGAGTTTCATTACCATAATAACAATAATTATGATAGAAAAGAGTAATATAATATCTTGTTTTCTACAAAAAAAAAAAATAAATAAATAAATAAAATAATAGTAATTTGTACAACCCTTATATTGTTGAATACTAGGCATACTACTAATGAATTTTACGACTCAAATAAAAGATTATTAAATACTTGATGATTTACTATATATCGATTATTATCTTCATAGGATGAGCTGTTTCCATGATAGTAACCATAATGATGTTAGAAAAGAGTGATATCTCGTTTTCCACAATTTTTTTTTTTTTTTTTAATCCTCTCTATCATTGAATATAAGGCATAAAAATACCTTTTACCACCCAAATGAAAGCTTATTAAATACTTGATTATTTAATTTATAACTATTATCTTCACAGGATGAGCCTTTCTATGATAGTAACCATAATTATGATAGAAAACAGTGATATTTTATGATTACCCTTTTTGAATGGCCGCCAGTTTTTAATTCACCTGTTTTGAGTTGGCAGACATTTACTTTTTGCTTTACCATGATAGATGCTTTGCATAAAACATACTAAAAATTTTGTTACAATGGGTAGCATTTTTCGTTGCTGGCTCACGGACTACAGGCTATTTCCTTTCCTCGGGGTCTGCTCCAATAAGTGTAGGCGGGCTTTAATATAACATAATTTTTTAAATAAAAAATTATAATATAGCAAGCAGCCCACCCCTCCACATGAGCGATAGTATATCGATTCTACTCTCTAATAAATCCAAAAGGAGGAAATTGCAACAAAAAAAATTTCAATCACAAAAAGTATTATTCCTAAAATCCTGGTGTAACTTGATATAATACTCACGGCTGAAGTAAGCATCATGAAGTTATAGAACTTCTGTAGAACAGATAATAGCATTTCGTAGTTGTTATTAGGCATGTGGCTCCGTACGTACTCTTCAAATAACTGCAAAGTAAACAAAGAAATATTAAAGAGACAAGAAACACAAGATGTTTTGCTCATGAAGTAATAATAAAATTGGAGGGTGGAGAAGATACCTGATTATCCACGATGAGGTAGCCCAGGAGGAGGGCAATGTATGCTCCGATGAGGGTGTGCTCCATGTGCCGTCCTGCTTTCTGAAGCACTGAAACAAAAACAGGCACTTATCAACTGCTCGCTCGGGGATAGCCATCTTGTTATAATAATAATAAATTCTTTATTTATTCTGGGACTAGCCCCTTAAGAATAATATTACAAGAAAATTAAAATAAACACCAAAGAGTATTAGAGTATAAAATAAAAACTAAAATATAAACAAAAAACAAAAATAAATTAAAAAACAACCTCCAATAACAATATTGAAAATTAAACTCTATAATAAACAAAATAAGAGATATATACTAATAATAATAAATAATAATAGGCTTAGCGAACCCGAAGGTTCGATGCCGATACCACCAAATTCCGCCTACACAGACTCGTCCAATGCTCACCATTCAAGCCCAAGCACCCGAGATCAGCCTTAACGCAATCCTCCCATCTCCGCTTTGGCCTACCTTTCGGACGCCTAGGATACAAGTTCCGCAATTCCGCGTTATGCAACCTTCTAACTCCCCAGTGGCCTCATCTCTCTTCGGACCAAATATTTTACGCAATACCTTATTTTCGAAAACCTTAAGCCGCTGTTCATCCTTTAAAGTAAGCGGCCACGTTTCACATCCGTAAAGAACCGTTGGAAGAATAATAGTTTTATAAATTCTAATCTTTAAGTTTTTAGATAGAAGCCGCGAACTAAGTAACTTAGCAACTGAATAATAACACGCATTTCCCACCTTTAACCGGGACTTTATTTCTTCCTGGATTTAATTTTTTCTAGTTATAATTGAACCTAAATACTTGAATTTCTCTACGTGTTCAAAAGTATGCCCTGATACATCAATATCACCAAGATCGACACCGTTTCTGCTACTGATCATATACTTCGTCTTATCGGTATTAAATTCGAGTCCTATTTCTTTACCGGTTTTTATTAACACACTTGTATTTAGTTGTATGGTTTCCGTGTCTTCACCTAGCAGTACCAGATCATCGGCATACCCCAAAACCGGAATCTTGTCACCCATATTTAAGCCTTTCTCGGTACACATCACCTTTTCTATGACATATTCTAAAGCTATATTAAATAACACAGGTGAAAGGGAGTCACCCTGTTTCAAACCCGATCGCACCTCAAATCTCTCGGAGTAATTATGACCGATTCTAACTTTATGGAATGTTTCCGACAAACACATCTCTACTAGGTTTACTAACTTTCTAGGTATTCCCTGTTCAATCATGATGTTATATAGCTTCTGACGGTCTATTGAATCATAAGCCTTTTTAAAATCGATATAAAGTTGATGGACTACACCGCTGTATTCCAATTTTTTCTCTAATATTTGACGTAAGGAAAATATTTGGTCAATAGTCGAGCGATTCCGCCTAAAACCACATTGGTAATCTCCAATAATTTCCTCAGCGTATTCCGTGATTCGACTAGTTAGAATTGACGAGAATATTTTATAGCATACTGGGAGAAGAGAGATCCCACGATAGTTGTTACAATCCGACCTCGGTCCTTTTTTGTGAATCGGAATAAGTATTGATTCTTTCCATTCTTCGGGCATTTTTTCAGTTTCCCAGATCTTTTTAACTAAAAAATGTATTTTGGAAACGCCCGCTTCTCCACACGCCTTGATTAATTCACTCGTGATATTATCATTTCCTGCGGCCTTATAACGTTTTAATTTTCCTATCGCCATTTCGACTTCCTCTTTACTCGGTGCGTCTATCCATGGTTCAGCGCTCTGATATTCAGAGAGAGGAGATTGATTATTATTTTCCGTATATTTAAGATGCCGTCAAAGTGTTGTTTAAATTTATTTAATATCTCAGAAGGATCCGCAATTATATTGTTATTTGCATCTTTAACTGCATTCAATAGAGGTTCAAATCTTTTACGCGATTTGTTTATACCTTTGTACATCTCTCTTACGTTATTTTCGTTTCTGTGTTTTTCTATTTCTATTATTTTGCCTTTAAGATACTCTCTTTTCTTATTTTTTAAGAGTTTTGAAGTTTCATTCTTCACTAACCGAAAATAAGCCACATTATTATCGCTTGGATTATTTAAGGAATTCAGTTTAGCGGTTTTTCTTTTTTCGCACATATTTTGACAATCCCTGTCGAACCAAGGTTTGTTCTTTTTATTTTCGATTTTTCCAAGACATAAATTACCGACCTCTTTAATATTATCCCTGATCCCTTCCCATAGTTTGTTTACATCTTTGTGTTCCTCGTCTGAAGATTCCAAAGCTTCGAACCGATTTTTTACTTCTATCGCGAATTGTTTTCTAATTTCGAGGTTGTTCAATTTAACTAAATCAAAATTCTCGGGACGAATATAGTTCGGTGTTCTCTTTTTTGTATTTAGTTTTTGTCGAAGTTTCGCGATTACTAATTCATGATCAGAACCGCATTCTGCACCCCGATACGATCTCACGTTAATTATGCTACTTTGCCATCTGTTTTGTATTAAAACATGATCGATTTGATTCCGTGTTTGTCCATCCGGCGATGTCCACGTATACTTATGAATATCCTTACGTTTAAATGTAGTACTTTTGATTACTAGGTTTTTCGAAATGGCAAAGTTTATTAGTCGGGTCCCATTATCATTACTATATTCGTGCAAACTTTCTTTACCGATTGTAGGACGATATACTTCTTTCTTTCCAACCTTTGCGTTCGCGTCGCCTAGTATTATCTTAATAGAGATATATACAATTTTGATTTATCAAAAGAGATATATACAATTTTGATAAAACAGAAAGTTACATTAATTTATTTATTTTTTGGGTTGAATAATATACTAATAATATAACATGTACAAAATACAACATAACATAAAATAGAATAAAAGTAAGTAAGGATATTAGTAATAACCGTGGATGTGGCAATTGGGATAGTTGTAAAAGGGTGGGGGATTAAGGAGTAGAATAGAGCTATTCCTAAAAATGTTAATAATTTATAAGTCATTGGTATCTGTCAAAAAATGAAGCAATGGATATTCTTATTGATAACGTAAGTTTAGTCTGAGGTTTTAAAAAAAATAAAATAAAATGTAAGGAGCTAAACCATATAGGAAACAATTATTAAAATACTGTTGTATGATATATGCCCCAGCACTGAAAGAAAAGGATCCTGCCCAATTCGTTTCATGTTGAGCAAATCTTAGAAACAGGAATGGCAATAAGTGTGGTCGAGTCTCAAGAAGAAAGCCCTTCTTCAGCAAGTTAAACCAGAAGAAGCGGCTGTTATTAGCAAGGGAGTTTGTAAATAAACCCAAACATTTCTGGGAACTGTTCATATTCTCTTAGGAATCCATAGTTAATATTTTTGGAACAAATGGAAACATTTTTTGTTGGAAACCACTCATCTAAGAGACAATTTCATTATTTCAAACAAAATATCCCCAATTTCATAAGAATTGATGAGAGATTTTCAAGAGCATATCCATAGACATTATCACTGTATAATATTTTCACCATGCAACATTTGAAGGTTAAATGATGATAATTCTAAGATGATTTAACTTACACAAGGCTACAGTCTCTTCGATAAACTCTTCAGAGGACTTAGGAGCTTGATTTTCAGGTTTGCTTTCGCCATCGAGGATGGCATCTGTCTTCCTTTCGACAGTGCGCGCCAACTCCTCCTGTTCCAAGAAGAGGCCTACTAAAGCACTTAAAGCACTTCCGTTGTTAACTAAAACAAAGTAAACATTTTATATTAAAAAACAAACTTGCTCATAAAAATGATCGACATACAAAATATTATGATTTGTAATTACCTTCAAACATGGATTCAGGGTTAGCAGGAGCTTTTGCTTCGATGAGGAGCTTCCTGTTAGCCTCGCAATGCTCGACCAAATTAATTAACAGAATCAACGTCTGTAAAGAAGAAGAACATATCAGTATACATTACTAGCCTGCCACGTTTAAATATTTCCAAATATTTTTTAGTATAATAATAGTTGTATTTAAAACTTGGATCAATAAAAAGATACTTGGCATATTTAAATATGAAATGAGAAGATTAAAATATTTGAACAAGCTATAATTACTCACGAGGACATTGATATCGAACTTCTGTTCTTCCGGTATGTAGCGAGGAACCTCGAGAAGAATGTGAAGACTAGATTCGATGAGCCCCTCTCGCATCCCAGCCAATGTCGAGCCAAATGCTGATAATAATCAAAAACAATTCATCAATAATTACTTCCCTTACCATCCTTCTTAGTTAGTGTTATCACTATATATATATATATATATATATATATATATATATATATATATATATATATATATATATATAATATATTGTTGTGATATAATATATAGGCATAAATAATAATAATTAGAAATAATCAAGAAGGCGCTGTATGATCGGCCAATAAGAAAATAAGAATAGAGGAAAATCAAGAAGGTGCATGATGAGCGGCCAATAAGAAAGCAGGAATCTATTTGCGCATCAGACCATGCGGTTTAGCGATGTTTTCCGGGAATGGCGAGCACTTTGTTGTCAGCAGCCGATCGAAATGGATGCGTGCGAACGAGTTTTTGAAAACTTCTTCTACTGTGAGCCGTCGACGAAGTAATACATGTGATTGGATTATGCCACCAACCATCAAATAATTTTGAGTTCAAACCATATATTAGTGCACTAATTATACGTTCAAATCAAGTAATTGTGAAGACATTATTTGAAAAAGAAGAGGAATGGAAATTCAACTGAAGATATCCTAATCAGATAATTTATAAAAAAATTTATTTTCAATATTTAGTTCCTTGGGCATTTAATTTGTTATGTTTTCTATTGTAATAAATATTTCTTAATAAGTTTGTTATTAGCCTTAGCCAAGACTCAGAGTTATTGATTTGAAAACCCTAAAATTATCATTCACTTTACATTTTTCATTTAAAAAATTAAATATTATTTCTTTAAAATATAAAATATTATAACAATATATTGAATATAAGAAAAGTGAAGACAACTATTGAAGAACAAGAATTACGAACCAACAGAAAAGAATCGAACCAGATAAACTATAAAATTTTTATATTTTCAATTTTCTATTAGTTTTAATGTAATGTTAGGTTTATATTTCATTTATTATAATATGTTTCAAAAAGAATATAAGTTTTAACCTTGGCCAAGACTAAGAAATTATTAATTAAAAAACCTTTATATATCATTCATTTTTAAATAAATTAAAATATTATAATATATATATAATTAAATAAAACTTTGTCAACAGCATCGATGTTGCCAATCAAAGAAGAGTAGAGCAAAATCCCATCGAATGCTTGAGGTGAGTATGCTATCGGTAAAATACAGCATGTAAACAGATGAAGAACGTGACAGACGATCAAAAATGTTAGAAAAGGTCCAATTGCCACAACTGTTGGATGAAGGTGAGGATGATGTTGAAATATATCAACGACTAGGTCAATTAAATATGAGACAAGAAGCTATCATGATACGTTTGCGTTTGAAAGCAAAGATCAAGAATTGTTAGGAAATCCAGAATTACAAGCCTATAAATATTATTCTACACTGACCATGTTCTACACACCTATTTAGAATTATTGGCATATTGTAAAGTTATATCAAATCAATTTTCTCATTTTAATCAAGAGCATCAACAAATATTTGAATCAACACATATTTTGGTATTTGCACTTTTTGGTTCATTAGTTTCAATAACAAACAACTTTGTAATTGAGCAAAAAAAAAAAAACATTATCCTTGCTTAAAATTTGAGGGCTTATGTTTCAAGATATGTTCAATCCCAATAACAAATTTAAAAATAATTTATTTGTTCGCAGTCGGCAACTTTCTCTAAAACTACTATTACTATAAACGTTTAGAATTAATACATAGCAGTAAATTATATAACAGAAAAATAAGAAATCTAGTTAGATACTTACACTTGTTGTTGAAGTCATGAGTCAAGTTGATGAGAACCTTTAGGTTGGCTACGAGACACTCCCTTATCACAGCCCCGACTGACTCCTTATCAGCGAGCGTCGTCGTAGGATAGAATGGGATCTGGGAGTCACATATTCTGAGCATTCTCACGACCGTGTCCACGAGTATACCATCGCCGTAAGTGAGGAGGTAGTTGTTGTTCTCTTCGTTCTGAAGGGTGACCTGGAGAAGAGGGAACAACTTAAAGAAAGGAAGAGAAGCACTAAGGTCAATATTGGAAGATTAGAATGATGTTAGTTACATTTTCTAGAACCCTGAGACACCTGTCCGCCTTCCTGAGCCTGTCGAGGAGAGGAGAGGACCAGACAGTAATGCCATGGTGGATGGCGCTGCAGGTGTCTACGATGGTCTTGATGATGTGCTCCAGCCCGCCCAGGTCGCGCAGCTCCTCCTTAAACCACTCTCCGGCCCTCTTAGATGTCAGCGATAGCAATGTCTCCATCGCCAGCTGTCCAACCTAACAGGTTACAACGATTATCATTAGAACAACAACAAATCCTCAATATTTTTTAACTTACCATTTATAACTTGAAATCCTAAAATTAAACAGTTTTTTTTAACAGGTTCAGGCCAATTTGACCCACCGGCTTAACTATGCCATGGGAGGGAGGGAAGGGGGAACGTGCTTCACGGGTGAGTCACTTGTTTTCAGAAAAAATAAGTTTATTTTATTTTTTCTCAACATCATATTTTGTAGGAATTAACAGGCATAAGGGTTTATTTATTAAATATTTCATAACCTTCAATATCCCTCCTCAAAGGACTCTTATCAGTTAATTTTATTTGATTACTCTCCTTTAAGAATTTTCTTTAGCTGTGAGTGATTTTTTTCATATTTTGATTCCCAATATTCACAATATATGAATCATTTTTAATTATTTTCATAATTTCTGCTTTAAGACATACGTGTATGTCAAAACTGTTACAATCTCAAATTAAACACATGACGCAGCTCTGTTGGTGTTGCTCGGATCAAAAATTTGAAGAAATTAGAAAAGAAGTAGATAATATTAAGTTGTCCGAAATGTTCATAGATATTTTAAATATAAAATTTACCTTTTATTTTTTCTACTAAAAATGAATCACAAAGGTAATGTTTATCTATATGCCTTTAATTCTCATGAAATTAACTATGTTTACACACTAAATTTGTCTTTATTAAGGCTCAGTAGTGTAGTTTATTGCAAACCAACATGAGTGACGATTCAGTTCATTTTCGGCATATTATGCTGTTTTTATTTTAAAAAGGAAAAAATGCAGCCCGAACTGCAAGAAATGTTCATGCCGTGTGTGGCAACGATTCAATTGCTGATGGAACAGTTCAGAAGTGGTTTTCTGGTTTAGATCAGGAGATTTAAATTTGGAAGACCAACCCCCGGCTGGCTGGAGTTCAACTCTTGACATCAAGGATATTATGACGGTCATCGCAAACAATCCACGAATTACTGTCCCTGAGATATCTGCGGAGTTAAGAGCCTTCAAATCGACCATTTTTGATCATCTAAAGAAGGCTGGGTATGCCTGTCGTTACGAAGTTTGGGTCCCCCATGAGCTCAGTAAAAGGAACCTTATTGAAAGGATTTCATGTTGGGATTTGGTGCTGAAAAAAATGTGGATGATCCACTTTTGAAACAAGTTGTTACTGGTGACAAAAAATGGATTCTCTAATCAACACCAGCCAAAAAAAATCTTGGGGGTTGCTTGGACAACCCAATAGACAGATATATCCATACAGTTATAAAATATTGTTGTGATATACGAGGTGTGTTCAAAAAGTAAGGTGACTTTTCAAATTTCACGGGCAATGTACTTTCGATTATCGATTTTTTTATTTTGTTATGTTGGTAAACTCTTCCCGAACATCTGTACCAAGTTTCAAGTGTATAGCATTTTTTGTTTGGTTGTGAGAGGTGTAAAGGTTATAAGTGTTTTGCGTGCTCGGCGATTTTTTGCTATCGAAAAATATGGATCAAAGGATTTGCATCAAATTTTGTGTAAAAAATAAAATAAAGTGCTCCGAAACACTTGAAATGTTGACTGTGGCATACGGTGAAACTGTTTTGAGTAAAAAAAATGTTTAAAAGTGGTACAAACTCTTCCAAGATGGCTGGGAAGATGCCTAAGACGAGCCTTGCTCTGGACGCCCAAGCACGTCAACAACTGATGATAACGTTCAAGCAGTGAAGAAAATTGTTTTGGAAAATCGTCGAATCACTATAAGAGAAGTTGAAGTGCCATGAAATTTTTTCGAACGTTTTGGGCATGAGAGGTGTGTCAGCGAAGTTTGTTCCAAAATTGCTAAATTTTGACTAAAAGAACTGTCGCATGAGCATCGCTCAAGAGCTGTTGAATGACTTCAACAACGACCTAGATTTACTCAAAAGGGTCATAACTGGTGACGAATCATGGGTATATGGTTATGATATTGAAACCAAAGCCCAATCATCCCAATGGAAGAGCTCAGGTGAGCCAAGACCGAAAAAAGCACGCCAAGTTCGATCAAATGTCAAAGTTTTGCTCACTGTTTTCTTCGATTACCATGGCGTGGTGCATCAGGAGTTCTTACCATATGGTCGTACGGTCAATAAACAGTATTATCTTGAAGTTATGCGCCGTTTGCGAGAAGCAATACGTAGATAACGTCCAGCATTGTGGAAAAACAATTCATGGCTTTTGCATCACGATAATGCCCCTGCTCACTCATCTTTGCTTGTGAGAGATTTTTTGGCCAAAAACAACACCACAATCATGCCTCAGCCACCATATTCACCGGATTTGGCCCCATGTGACTTTTTCTTGTTCCCAAAACTAAAGAGATCTATGAAAGAATGGAGATTTGCAATGATTGAGGAGAGAAAGGCTGCATTGCTGGAAGAGCTCAAAGCTATACCGAAAAGTGCTTTGAGGATTGGAAAACCGTTGGCATAAGTGTATTGTATCTGAGGGGGGATTACTTTGAAGGGGACAACATAAATATTGATAAATAAATAAATACTTTTTCTTAAAAATACAAAGTAACCTTATTTTTTTAACACACCTCGTACGTATGTCGTGGAAAGGAAGAAACACATACTGATGGCAGGAGGGAATCAGCCAATCCCAGCAAAAGGCATGTGGATATAACCTGAGGTATATCCTGCAATTCTTATCTGAGAACCAAATTTTTTCCAGGAGTTCGGAGTTGGACATCGGGCATGAGTGAGCACGCTTGGGCTGCGATCGCCATAAACATTTAAGATTAGTTTTTACTTTCATTTACTATATATAGTAAGGAAAAGTATTACAATCGTGAAAATTTTCTAATTCCAGTTTGCAACAGATATGTAGCATTTCCAAGTCAATTGTAACCTTTTCCAAGTCAAATGTAACTTTTTCCAAGTCAAATGTAACCTTTTTCAAGTCAAATGTAACCCTTTCCATTTCAAATGTCACCTTTTGCATTTCAAATGTCACCTTTTGCATTTCAAATGTCACCTTTTCCATTTCAAATGTCACCTTTTCCATTTCAAATGTTACCTTTTTCAAGTCAAATGTCACCTTTTCCATTTCAAATGTTACCTTTTCCAAGTCAAATAATGTCACCTTTTTCTTCACTTCTAGCCTTAAATATTCCGTTTTATTTATTGAAAAATAATTAGTTTAATTAAAATTATGACTTTTTTAATAATTTTGGCATATCCTATCGCTATTTTTTTCTGTTTTTTAGATATTTGATATCAAGTTCTGTTTTTTACGAACTAATATTTTAAAAAATTAATTATTGTCTATTTAGTTTTAAGATAGTTGTTGATTATGAATTTTTAGAGGGGAGGGATACTTTTTGGGAATAATAAAAGTGTTTTCGGGTATTATAATTACGTTTTTCGAGATGTATTTTTTATCGCTCGCGTGCATATTAACTCGCTTTTACTTTTAATGTTTTTTATTGATATAGGGGTTAATTAATGTGTTTTCTGGTCGTTATGATTACACTTTTTTGAGCTCTATCTTTTATCGCTCATGCTTATTTCAACTCGCATTTACTTTGAATGTTTTTTATTGATATAGGGATTAATTATTGTGCTTTCGGGTGGTTATGATTACGTTTTTTTGAGCTCTACCTTTTATTGCTCATGCGCATTTCAACTCGCATTTACTTTTAATGTTTTTTATTGATATAGGGGATTAATTATTGTGCTGTCGGGTGGTTATGATTAAGTTTTTTGAGCTCTAAGTTTTATCGCTCATGCATATTAACTTGCATTTACTTTTATTCTTTGTATTGTTATAGGGATCTATACTTGTGTTTTAGTGGGGTTATGAAAACGTTTAAGAGCTTTTTTATTATCACTCTTGCAGATTTCAACACGCCTTTATTTTTGATGTTTTTTTTTTTATATTGGGATTGATTATTTTTTTTTTTTGGTTCTCATTATAACGTTGCTGGAACATACATCGTTTAGCTTTTTTTTATTTTTATTATTATTTTATAAAAGGATTAGTTATAGTTCCTTTATTAGCGACCTTAGTAAGTTTTTTCAACTAAATATTTTTATAAATGATTGAAGTATCGTTTATTATATTTTCAGGTGTTCTTATTACATTATTTGACCCTTATTTGTTATCGCTTTTACTCATTTTAAGTTACTGTTCCTATTTCATAAATATTCGATGGAGGGATCGTTTATAGTGTTTTTGGGAATACTAATAGAGTTTATGACATTTTTCTAAAGCCAGTGCACATTTTAACTTAAATGAAAAGTGATCAAGATAAATGCGCAATCACGATATAAAGTCCAGTTCAAAAACGTAATCAGAACCTGCAAAAACACAAAATAAAATTAAAAGTAAATGCGACTAGGGGGGTAAATGGGTAGGGCAACAGGAGGATCAACTAGAGAGGGAGATTGGTGCGGGCATCTCCCCCACTCTTTGTGAAATTTATCAAGCTAGAGTGCCCTACCCACTGCTGTGATAAACTTCCAGTCCTCCCTATCCCTACCAACGCCTACTGTCACCTCCAAGTGGTGCCCCCCGGGGAGTCCGATGGGACTCGCGGACGACAGAGGCAGGGGTTGGTCATTTGGCGACCACAACTTTCATACACCCAAGCTAGGTGGAGGGAGCTCGAGCTGCGGCTGGATGGCAGGGGGTGTATAAACATACACTGTCTTTGATCGACCCACTTGGGGCACCTGGCGCACCCCATTGTACCTTATTGCCTACTGCAGGGAGAGGGGGTAGTACCTGTAGTATCTTCACACCCCCATACTTGTGGGAACCAAAATGTCCTTCAAAAATAACAAAACCTCTAAAAACCTCTCGTTTTCAGATGAGGAATCTGAAAACATTCCCAAGGAAGACTTGTCTTCCTTGGTGCCAACATGCACCTCGGCGATTTCGCCTGAGGACCTTATTGATGAATCGAGTGTGAGCAGCCTTCTCGAAACCCGGACGCCCAGACTCTGCAATCAAACAAGGCTCTTGAGTCCAAACACTCCAGATCTGAACCCCAAGACCAGGGTGGTCGATCCGCGGAGGACAACTCCTCCGCCTGGGTCCCCTCTAGGTCTTCGAGGAGGAGGAGAAGGAGGAGACACAATCCTACTGCTAGGATCATATTAAAATCTACTGATGCCGCTCCGTCATCAGGCAAACAGACAACACCAGAGCCTGGGAGGAGTCAGGCTGAGTCTGGTGCTGTGGCCCTCCATCCTGGAGCAGGCCCTGTACCTGGCACGTCTGGCTCCGGACCCAAGGTCTCAGGACTCAAACCAACTGGCAATGCTCCAGTCACTAAGATGCCTCCTGTAAGGCCATCGGGCAAAATTGTGGGGTCTCGCAAGGAACCTGCAGTCATGCCCGAGAAGCCCCAAGGAAGAGCAACTTCTCACCGGGAACCTCGGCCCCAGTAGCCAAGAAACCTAAGGAGAAAACCTCGAGCTACGCTTCTGCTGCGAGGAACTTGTTGGTGGCGGTGGTCCCTGTGGGCTATCCCCATGAGCAACTCACTCGCGAGCAGAGCGACATACTTAAAGAAAGGATCGCTGACAAGGTGGGAGCTCTCGATCCTTTCGGAATTCATCATCCTGCCTTCGATGGAGCCAGCTTCAAATTGGGCGGCTGCATCGTTTGTTGCCAGGATGAGGCGACCAAAACATGGCTTGAAGCCACCATCCCGACGATGAGCATGGGTGAGGGCATGTCCCTTCGAACTTGTGATTCGCGGGAACTCACCAAAACCGTTAAGGTTGGTGGTTTCTTCCCCGGCCGGGTACTCACCGAGGCCGAGCTCTTGAATCGTATTTGGGTCCAGAACCACAACGTGGATAGTATACATTCCTGGACACTAACATACCTAAAGGAACTTGACAAAGGCTTCTACGCCATCTTTAAGATACCTGAGACGATCGTGGATAGCCTTCGTGTCAAGAACATGGCACTTAACTGTGGCATGAATAGTGTGACTCTGAGAATTCTCAAAACCAAGAAGTCTGAAGAGTCCACTCTAGAACCAGGAGTGCCGTCTCGAGATGAGGGTGAAGTCGAGGCGGTATCTTTAATTAAATCAACGGTATTAGAATGGATATTGACGGCGAACATTCCGGGATGGGTGGCGGTGGCTGGTGGGGCGAAGCCGAAGGTCTCAGCTTCTGCTGGGACTGCGGGCAGACCCTTGCCGCCATTGTTGGCGCCTGGACCGAGCCCTCCCGGGGTTAAACCGTCAAAGCCTGAGGGGAGGCATGCGGTGGCGACGGCTGGCGGGTTGACCTCCAAGGGGGCAGCTAAAACTGCTCCTAAGGACAAGCCCTTGCCGTCGGACGTGCCCGCCTGCATCTCTGGTGGCTCGAAGCCTAAGGGGCCAGCTCATGCTGATCCTAAGGGTGGACCCCGGCCTCAGCGGTCTGGACGTCCTCCCACACCAGAATAACTACATACCATGAAGATGCTGCAGATCAATCTCCACCACTGCATTGCTGCAATTCAGCAATTCATTCAAGGTAAGGATATTGATATCATTCTTATTCAAGAACCTTATTTAATAAATGGTAGGGTTTCTGGGTTGAATCTAAGAGGTTTTGAAATTATCTCTGCAGATAGCAATCCCAGAGCCTGTATCCTATGCAAAAAATCTCTAAAACTGCCTCTTTGGCAATTCTGTTCCAGAGATCTAGCAGTAGCAAAATTCAACCCGAAAGAGAACACTAGACTTAGGGAGCTGACCATTGCAGCGGGATATCTGCCGTACGAGGAGTCAGACCCTACCTACATCATTGGCACAGCCCTGGAGTGATGCAATCATAGCATCATTGCAGGTCTGGATGCCAACGCACACCACAGAATCTGGGGAAGTACGAACACCAACAAAAGAGGTGAGCTTATCCTAGATTACATTATAGAAAATGATCTCATCATTCTGAATAAAGGCAGGTCACTCACCTTCTTTAACAAAAACAGATCTGAGATCATAGACATAACTTTAGCCTCTAATTCGTTAAGGGCTCACATTACAAACTGGCATGTGGTTGACGAAGAAACATGCTCAGATCATAAAAATATTAGGTTCGATCTTAAACATGATGAAACCTACACTATAACATACAGAAACCCCAGACTAACAAACTGGGATTCCTTTGCTTTAAATCTAGCTGAGGCTGCCAAGAGTTGTCCTACCAGGATTGACAATTCATGGAACCTTGAATGTCTCAACTCCTCAATATCTGATGCCTTAATGCATTCCTATCTCGAAAGCAACCCTGTAAAGAGATCCACAAACAACAAAAAGGCTCCTTGGTGGAATGATAGCCTTAACAGGCTGAGAGTCCTCACCAGAAGATTTTTCAATTCGGCAAAGAAATCTGGCAGATGGGATACCTATAAAGTTGCTCTAACTGAGTATCACAAATCTGTCAGACACGCAAAACGACATGCATGGAGGAACTTCTGCAGTGACATAGATAACTTACCGGCTGCCTGCCAAGTTAAGAAAATCTTATCCAAACAACATGACCAGGGGCCACTTGGAACCCTGAAGACACATGACAAACAAACAACAAATGGACATGAAACTCTACTTATGCTTGCGGAATCACACTTTCCCAATTGTAAGGTTATAAACTTGGACAACTGTGATGATGTCTACCCTACTGACCGTGCCAGCAAAAAGGCCTGGCACACGGCCAGAGGAATCATTACCTCTAACAAACTTGAATGGGCAATCAAATCACTTGCTCCATTCAAGTCTCCTGGCATTGATGGCATCTTTCCAGCTCTATTGCAGAAAGGTCTACCAATCATTAAACAATACCTTCTCTTACTATTCAGAGGTAGCTTGGCTTTAAAATATGTACCAGTTAGTTGGAGAGAATCCAAACTCTGCTAC
This sequence comes from Piezodorus guildinii, assembly GCA_023052935.1. Taxonomy (NCBI): domain Eukaryota; kingdom Metazoa; phylum Arthropoda; class Insecta; order Hemiptera; family Pentatomidae; genus Piezodorus; species Piezodorus guildinii. The sequence continues at coordinate 94,389,587 of CM041294.1, forward strand.
ATCCCCAAGCCAGGGAAAGGCTCCTACACGGACCCCAAATCATTCAGACCTATATGCCTGTCCTCATTCCTGATGAAAACTCTGGAAAAAATTCTGGACAGGCATACCAGAGCACATCTATCTCTTAACAATCCGTTATACCCACTCTAATTCGCCTACCAAGCTGGCAAATCTTGCGAATTAGCACTACACCATCTGGTTTCCAGGATTGAAATATCCATGGAACAGAAAGATATAATGACGGGCACCTTTATCGACATTGAAGGTGCCTTTGACCGAACTCCCTATAACACTATCCTGAGTGCTCTGATTGACTATGACATTGATCCTGTCATCAGAGGATGGATAATGGTAATGCTTGAAAGCAGAACCTTAGCATCGGAATCATCCAATACCATGCTAAGGATCAAACCAAATGGTGGCTGCCCTCAGGATGGCGTTTTATCGCCTCTACTTTGGTGTTTGGTGATTGATCCACTGATCAAGAAACTAAACTCCCAAGGCTTCTATACACAGGGCTACGCAGACGATATTGCAATTCTGATAGGAGGCAAACATCAATGCGTAGTATCCTCTCTACTAAAACATGCAATACATATTCTTTGTGATTGGTGTGGATCCTCTGGACTTAACATCAATCCACAAAAGATTAAGGTTTGCACTTTTACACACAAAAGAAAGGTAAACATGAACTTACCTAGTATTAACGGTACACAGCTCACCAACTCCAAAGAAGTTAAGCATTTAGGGGTCATTCTTGACCACAAATTGCGGTGGGACAATCATATCTCTTACATTGCTGGAAAAGCTCTAAAATGCCTTTGGGCATGTAAAGGCGCTATTAATAATGCTTGGGGACTCAAACCACAAATCGTCTACTGGCTCTACAACACAGCCATTAGACCAATGATCACTTACTCCTCCGTAATATGGTGGCACAGAGCTCACATAGGGAACAATAAAAAGGCACTTTGTAAACTGCAAAGGCTTGCTTGCCTCATGATAACCGGGGCAATTAAGACCACTCCAGCAGCTGCGATGGAGACAATGTTGAATATCATGCCTCTAAATTTGGAGGTGGAAGCGCACGCGCTGAGAACCATCTATCGCTTTACCAAAGTAGGTAAGTGTTCCAACAAGTTCACCCACCAAGGTCATTGCAACTTACTTAGCAGGCTCAATGAAAATAACATCCTAGCTATGCCTTCAGACCTACAAATCCGGAAGTTTATCAATGCTTACTACACTGTTAACATTGATGAATCAAGGAAGCACAGACCCAAACATGGTATTAACTGCTACACAGATGGCTCACTAATGGACAGCGGCTCAGGTGCTGGTGTCTGGAGGAAAGACAAACCACAATCCGTATTCCACTAGGCAAACACACAACAGTTTTTCAGGCTGAACTTCTTGCTATTCTCCACTGTGCTACTGACTTATGCACTGAAAACATTAGTGGCAAAAAGATTTTTATCTACACTGACAGTCAGGCAGCACTAGGAGCCCTAAACAATCACACAACCACCTCAAAAGTCGTTGAAGCATGTAATCTGACCCTAAACTGTCTTGCTAAGAAGAACATCGTTAGCGTTGAATGGGTACCTGGTCATTCTGGGTTCAGTGGGAACGAAAAAGCTGATGAATTAGCTAGGAAGGGATCGGCAACGATTCCCATCACACCAGAACCCCTTAGTGGAATTAGCCTAAGCTATGCCTTTAGGTACATCAATCAATCCATATTAAATAAATACAAACAAATTTGGCTAAATAAGGGACCTAGACAATCACTCAAATTCCTAGATGGTCCTTGTACCAGCAGAAGGAAGTGTCTTCTTGGTATGAGTAGGACATGCCTGAGGACATTGACTGCTGTCTACACAGGACACAGCAAACTTAACTACCATATGTTTAAACTTGGTATTTCCGACAACCCTCTATGCAGACTATGCAGCACGGACGATGAAACATCATTTCACATAGTCTGCCACTGCGACAAGCTAGCTATGTTGAGGTTCACCTTATTTGGTGAAGACCGCCTATAAAACCCCACTAACAATAAACTTGTTAATCCCAACAGCCTTCTGAAGTTTGCTTCTGCCACTAAACTCGTGTTTTAAAACTAACATTGCGTAATCCTATGGCGCACAATAGACCGTTTGGTCGCGGTGCAATCCAAGCCAGCAAAATAAAAAAAAAAAAAAAAAAAAAAAAAAAAAAAAAAAAAAAGCGAGTTAATATGCACGCGAGCGAAAAACGTAATTATAATACCCGAAAACACTTTAATTATTCCCAAAAAGTTTCCCTCCCCTCTAAAAATTCATAATCAACAACTATCTTAAAACTAAATAGACAATAATTAATTTTTTAAAATATTAGTTCGTAAAAAACAGAACTTGATATCAAATATCTAAAAAACAGAAAAAAATAGCGATAGGATATGCCAAAATTATTAAAAAAGTCATAATTTTAATTAAACTAATTATTTTTCAATAAATAAAACGGAATATTTAAGGCTAGAAGTGAAGAAAAAGGTGACATTTGACTTGGAAAAGGTAACATTTGAAATGGAAAAGGTGACATTTGACTTGGAAAAGGTAACATTTGAAATGGAAAAGGTGACATTTGAAATGGAAAAGGTGACATTTGAAATGGAAAGGGTTACATTTGACTTGAAAAAGGTTACATTTGACTTGGAAAAAGTTACATTTGACTTGGAAAAGGTTACAATTGACTTGGAAATGCTGTACACGTTTTAGGGTCCCCTGAGTTTAAATAACCAAGTCCCGCAAAAAGGTCTGTGTGTGTTGTGTGTCCGTGAGTGGTAACTCCCGGGCGGAAACGAAAAGTCCCATGAAACTGAAATTTCATATTTAAGACAAATATAGGCCCGAGATGTTACAAAACCTTTTTCATCAAAATGACCTTACTAGAAGAGCCACTTTATACCATGCATTTTGCATATATTTTCGATTTTATCGAAAACGGTTCTGACGATTTTGTTTTAACTCGCTATATCAATGTACATTTAGTAGGCTTTAACATCATGGAGGTTTCATTCTGTTTTATTCTTCTGGAAAAATGATGAGTCACTCTGGATTATGAGGGAAGGGGATCCTCTTTATTAATTTTTTATTTTCCTAAAGTATGAAAAAGGTAAAGGTTAGTTTAGAGGGTGGGAGGAAGACCGAACCAAACAAAAAAGAAATCTAAGTCATTTCCTGTTTCTAAAATATCATAAAATTTAATTTATGGAGTGAAAGAGTGTTTTGATTAAAAAAAAAAATTATTTACGAGTACAACTTCCATGAGGTTAATGAAATTTTAAATAAATCAATTAATGTACTGCTACCATGTTATACTCACCTAAACCTATGGAGAGGGAAAACAGATGATTTTGCTTAAATTAATCAATTTTCAGGAGGCTGGATACATTTAAACTAAGAAAAGAATACCGGACCTAATGACCCCATGATGCACTTGTGGATAATTACGGATTTCTCCTTGAGCACTTAACATGTTAATAATGCTTATGTTCTCCATAAAATATAAAATTACATTTTTATTTTTAAATTATCTAAATAGTATAATAATACAAAAAGCTAACTCTGAGGAAAAGTCTATTGGGAGTACATCCATTGAAACACTTCAATCAATTAACCTTAATTTACATGTTAAAACCTCAAACCTTAACTGAAGCGTACTATTGACCAACTTCTCCATATATTCTCCTTACAGTCAACTATTCCATCATTATAAAAATACTACTACAGATTCTAAAGATAAGATGATACAAAGGATAAGATATTGAACTGACTGTGATGTTGTCTAGGTTGAGGTGCTTGGCATGTCCTTGCTCCTGGATCTCTTGGCAGAGGGAGCGCACCCGGTCCTTGGTCTTCTTGAGCTCTGCTGTGGAGAGGCCACAGCCCTCGAGCGCAGAGCTGTGGGAGGCGTCACTCTCGAGGAGGGACAGCATCAGCTCCAAGCTGTCGCGGTCGATGTCCATGTTCAGGCGGTCCTGGCTCAGCACAAACATCACCGTCGCGGTGCACATTCCCAATCTCTGCAAAATCAAACAATGTCATTTATTAAATCTCAGTCATTATTATATACTTATTATAACTCGCAAAGAATGATTCTTACATATCTAAAGGACATTTTATTTTATGATTAAATACTTCACTAAATAAAGTATTGGGATGAGCCTCATATCACCCCTCTGGAGGAAGATGGAAATACATCATATATGTTTTCATCACGATATCAACACCTTTATTATGGTTCATCACACTTTTAAAAAATTTAGAGAAAATTATTTTAAAGCCTTGAAGAATAAAGAAAGAAAATGAAGTGTACAAAAAAAAAAACAACTGAAAAATGTTAGAAAAATGAGTAAAGGCAAAAACAGAAGTGTCTAATCTTCAGCTAATCCAGAAATCAAGGTGAGAATAACTGAAAACTTTGAGCTAAAATCTATCCCAGCTGACATTATATGACCCACTTACGCCAAAGAGGACATTCGAGGAAGATGAGAGGTAGTCATCACATTGCATGGATACCCTTATCAGAGAGGTTTTGTTTTGTTTTTTAGAGATTTTTCTGTATGCGCGTCCTACGGCTTGAGAGAAATATTTGCTTGATATGTCCTGAATTGGTAGGTACACCAGTTGTATATGTATATGTATCATGTGAAACGCTTATTATTTTCTATGGTATTTGATTAAAAGGATGAGGGAGATATTTACGATGATGTGATTGGTTCTTCAGAGAAGGGTCTTTCAGTATAGCAGCAAGCTTAGCATTTCATCCATCTCCCTCACTAACTTGTTCTTGTCCATACCATCATCATAGCAGGATGGCATCTGAAATGAAGTCTCTGTCTCGAAGGGACGTTCAAGCGAGATTATCCCTTGCAGCTGTTTTGCATATTGTATGTTTGCGACTGCTGCACCTACCTGCACATCCCTTGGTACACTTACATGAAATTATGTTGTGCACCTAAAGTGGGGCTGTCTATGATGCTATGATGACGGATGTGGACGAGGTAGATAGACAGATTATTGAACTGCCACCGCTAACTGCTATACTTTATCCCATACAAGACCCTTCATTCTCTACAGAACACGGGCAGTCCCAGGAAATATCCTCCTCGTACCTTTAATCACACCCCCAAGAGAAAAAAAGGCGTTTCAACTGATGGGATATATACTAAATCATTTCTCTAATGTACATTTTTATTTATGTATATTAAATTTTAGTGCAGTTTAATGGTAGGTACCTACCAAACATAAATATAATATAGAACAAAAAACTTATTTCTATTTATCCAACCTACATTTTCTCTTATTTTTTAAACTATGTCATTCGTAATATAAAGAATATTATAAATCAAAATAAAGAATATTACAGAATATGTTGATTGAAACGTATCAAACAAGTACTTTCAGGGCTAACTGGATTATTCGATTGAATTCTTAGACTTACTATTAAAAGTGACATAACTAACCCAAGACAAGCCTTCATTTTGCTAGTTATGATATGATTTATATTAGAAATATCCTTATGCCCAGTAAAATTTCGCCATCAGTCACTGCAGAATGTTTTAAATCGGACTTATCCAGCAAATATTTCTCTCAAGCCTAGGATGAGTGTAGAGGAAAATCTATAAAAAACTATTTTTTTTTAAAGGTTCGTACCAACAAAATTTGAAATTTAAAGAGACTTTTAGACTTGAAATTTAATGCTCTAAACTTTTTTCGATTTGGATAGTTTTTTCAAAGTTACAAATGTCTCTTAGTGACCGAATTGAGTTTATCAACAAAAATAGAAGAAATTGCCTATTTCTGATGACGATAGCGGTAATATCACGAACCAAATTCATTTAACTAAGATAACTTTTAGAAAGGAAATCAAACATTATTTTATTTAGGAAAGAAAGATATTTTCTGCAGAAAGCATTATTGTCGAGTTATAGGTGAAAAACTGAAAAAGTGTGAAAAATTCAAGGTTTTCGGTTTCCAAAAAGCTCACCACAGCGATGGTGCAAACTCAAGATTACTTTTATTTAGGACACATTAAGAGATGTTAAAACGAATTCCAGCTTTGTCGGGAATCAATTCCCACAAATATCCTTAATTTATTGGGCTATGGGCCTATAATAATAGACTAATAGGCTGACTTAAAGCAGCACTCTAACAAGCTTGTCAATCCTAACAATATTCTGAGATTCATTCAGTCTATAAAAATATCTATTTAAAAAGAAATACAGCATACAATAGGCCAAAAAGTAGCCTCAGTGAATTAAGCCAACTTAGATATTTTTGTAAAGGAAAATAATAAAAATTCTTTTAAATATAATCATATTGCCCTAACAACAAAGGCTTAATTTATCTAATGAAATGTAATTTAATTTTTAAAATATTATGAGGCAACCAAAAATTGCAGAAGCTGATATAGTTTTGAACTAACTTGATCTTTAGTCGCATCATGAAGGGCCCTAAAAAACTTGGTAACAGTTCCGTGGGCCCTGACTGCATCCTAAACGCTGGCACCATGCACTTAGAAGCAAGGGTTATAGCAGAGAGGCATCTGCAACACAAATTACAAACATCAAACAAAATATCTTCTGATAACATTGCAATAATACAGCTCTTGTAGAAAATATGTAAAAATAAAATGTAAGTATCATGAAGATAAATAAAATAATAGAATTTAGAGAGAGAACTAACCGAGTGCTAATGGGATTATTATCCTGTAGGGCATCTAAAATATATTCTACATCATCATTGAATTCTTGGAATTCACCTGATTCCTGGATCTGGTGGGCTTTCTTCACATTCCTCACGACGGTATAAAACTGAAAACACAATATTTATTAATAACTCTAATGGTAGCCATTGTATATCATTTTATCAAGTAGAAAAGTCTGGTTGAAAAAAAAATTAAACAATAATTCATTATAGAAACCTCTTTTGCTTTTTTGCTACAAGTGACACTGGTTATTGCTTCACATTCTTCCAATGCAGCCTCTTCTTTTAAAGAATAATTGGTAACTCTAGTTAAAGTTTCTGCATCAAAGTCCGTGGCCAAAGGGGTCTGGAGCCCAGCTGGTTTACATTCTGGTTTGGATCCTAAAACCAAAACATGAGAGAGAGGTTATAGAAATTCAACTTTGTAGACCTTAACTGATGTTTAAAGATAGACAATGACCTATTTACTTTTTAGACATTTCTCTAAACTAGATTCATTGGTCAACCCTAAACTGTAGTTATGCTAATAGATATTCCTGTAATTTAGATTTTCAAGAGGGGATGGATTTAATATTTGTCCTAAAAGAGAATAAACCATAGAAAAACGGAAGCTTTTCTGGCCATTTGCAAATCATTGACAGCAATAAATATTAAATAAAAAAGGTCTGTCTAAGCTCTACATAAGTTTTATTTAATTTCATCAGTGATTTTCAGTTCTAAACATGGGAGATTGATAATATTGTATAACTTGTTATGCATAGTTTACTTGTGACACCTTTAAACATTATTAATATTAGCCTCTACCATGAAAAATGAAAAACATTAAATGCATCCGTGTCAAAACAATTATCAGTCATTTCTTTGAGAAATTGGTCATTACAGCCAAAATATTTTTTGCTTTTATGTGTACTGAAAAAACTACTGGCAGAGCTGTAGAATAAAACAAAAAAAATCGCTTTTTGTTAAATTTAAATATTGCATTTTTTCTCAATAATTTTAGTATTTTTCATTATTTACCCTGAATAATTGGTAATCAACCCTGGGGGATAAGAATTATAATATAAAAAATATGTAAGACTGTTAGAGAAGAGAATAGCAATGATACGAACCTTCTTCCTTCTGATCAGACCACTTGTGTATATAATGAGCGTTCCTCTTCTCGCCAGAGGCCCCCCGAGATTTGAATATACTGCCTTTCTTGAATCGCCCGGAGGCCTCCTCAACACTAACGGCTCGACCCTCTGTATCACTTCCTCGGGAGCTAAAGAACTGACCTTTTCGTCACCAGCTCCACCACTCTCACTGTCCGAATTAGACTCTTGAGGCTTCAAGTCCATTTTAGATACCACTTCTGAACTTGGTTCTGGCTCTGCTTCTTCCATCAGCTCCAGTGGAGGCTTCGTTTCTTCTACAAATTCCTCTTCCTCCTTCTCTTTCTCAACATCTTCCTTCACTTCTAATTGCTCTGGCGTAGGCGGATTGGTTTCCACTACTTCAGAAGCAGCGGTCGTTCTTCCAAAGCAACATTGTGAATTCTGATTTTCAAGGGCTCTTCCTCTACAACTTTTACACCGAGTAACCTTTCAGTAGTCGCTTCAAAGTCGACATTAGTCTCCGCTAAAAGATTGTTGCCTTCTTCTAAACAGCTATCCATTTCTTCCTCTTTGGATACCTCTTTTTCTTTTTCTGAATCTCTTCTTTCATATTCCTTATATTTGCTCTTGTGCTTCTTGGGAGGAGTGGTAGAGCCATTGGAGTCACTCCCGTAGGAGCGCCTCCTGCCGTCCCTTCTGTGCGGGACGTCGTCCTCGGCAGGGGTGATGAGCTGGGCAGTCCCCTTGAATATGCGCAGGACTATGGGAGGATGGGAGGAGGGAGGGCTAGCTGGAGCCGCAGCAGGGGGTGGAGCCGGAGCTGGAGGCGGGGAAGGGCTGGCTGGAGCTGGAGTGGGGGGGACGGCCGACAGGTTCATCGCCTCAGTCTGGAACATGTCATCTTCATAGTCTTCATTTTCCAAAGTATCCACCAACTTCTTTGCAGCCACAATTGAAGCCAATCTACAATATACATTTAGATTAGAATTAAAAATACAAATGAATAAGCAAATTAAAAAGATAAATCACAATTTAAAATCGAGTAGTATTTTAAGAGCACTTTCTAAATATAAAATAATAGGTTTCCAAATGAAATACCTATTGTATTAACAAAGTAATCGATTTTACATGTAATAGACCTGGCTCTAAATAAATAAGAAATATTTCACAAAAACTGAAGGATTTGAATCAGAAGAGAATAAATTGAGGATTCAGCACAACTTTGATTTTTTACATTCAATTACATTTGACATTAAGACTTGATACATCAACATGCTGACTAACTAATCGTAAGATAGATCTGTGACAGAGGTAAACTGTAAAATTTTTCAAAGTTTCAAAGAAAAACAAACAGAAGTCAAATCACGCTGAATTGCTTTAACTTCAAACTCACAATAATAAAGAGTAAACTGAAACGGTTGTTCTAATATCGAAAAATCAACTTGTGAAAACTTTTAAATTAATTTTGTTTTAGTAAATTGATTAATTAAAATTTCGAGTAAGCAAGGAGATAAAATGAATAGGATTATTAGAGGATCAATTACAAGAGTTTCATTATTTTCTTTCCCTCAATGACGCCTTTGTGTCCTTACTCATTACTCCGACAAGACATTAAATAAACTAATATTAGTATGCATCACAAGAAAACAATTAATATTAAAACATATCAAAATTTGTTCAATTAATAAAAGGAATAGCCGTAAAGAATTCTGTGGTGTAAACTTATCTACTTTTGAAATAATATACTAATCAGTCTGATAAAAAAAAATCTATAAGTTTTCTACTGGTCTTAGGTTTCAGTCAAAAAATAAACAATCTTATTTATGCAACATTTCGAGAATTTGTCTCTATTCATGCCTTAACAGTGGAAAAACAAAAAATTTACTAATTAATAGATGATGTTATTGTTAGAGAGACAGAAAAGATTGAATTGAACAATGAATAGAAATACAGTAGTTAAATAGATATTTCAATTAGAATTTACATTAAAGATATTATTAGAAATGTACTTACAATTTGAGATAAAATAGTGTCTTACACAGACATATATGTAAACTATAAACTTTGAAAGAACACTTCCGTTCAGTGAATATTAATATTATTTATTGTATACAAATTGAATGCTCTGTTTTTTTAGTTTCTCTACTGCTAAGGATGAGAACAATAAAATCTTGTAACATTGCATAAATAAAATTGTTTAATTGACTAAAACCCCCAAAAGACCAGTAGAAAACTTAAGTTATCAACAGTCGAGAACTAATCAATATATATATATATATATATATTTAAATTATAATAACCATTTTACATTCTGAAATTATAAAAGGATACAGAGATACAGACAATTGTAATGTTATCAAAAGCCATGTTAATTTTTTAACTTCAGGCAAAACAAGGTATTGTTTACCTTATGTGTATGTATTTTTTATTGTGTATGAAATATAGTGTGTTGTACTATATATTATTTATATTATATATATATAATATATATATATAGTTATATATATATATACTTTTTTTCTTTTTTATTAAATAGAAAGATTGAGGTCAGAAAAAAAAAACTATGCTATTTATCAATAGAACTGTTATTCGTGTTTTTAAAAATTAAAGTAATCTCTTCTAAAAAGATATATATTTAAAACATCTGATTTTATGGCATAATCTAAAACAGCTGATAATAAACTGCTACAGTATTTTTTTTTCCTATATTAGAATAAGCATTTTAAATTGCTATATTTAAATTAAACAGCTATTAAATAAAATATAATATAAGCTAATTATTACAATATAATCCATTGTGAGGGAGAAAGAAAAGTAGCTCATCGATTAGAGGAAAGTGAATGAAACTGTTGTAGGCTCTATATCAGGTGAAAACCACTGGCCCATTGAAAAGAGAGGAAAAGTTATATGATGGGGGGAGGGAGGCAGGTGGGAGGTGGGTGGGAGATGTGGAGGGGGGTATATACATATAAAATGTTCTGTCAAAAATCTTTGGCAAGTAATTAAGTGTAGATGTTAATAAAATGATAAGTATAATATTTTACTAATTTAAATCAACACTGGTAGTTTTAACCACCATTTTAAATGCATATATACTCTCTAAAAAAAGTTTATTCCGAAATCTATCTTCAGTTCATTGACTGATTCAGTAATTCATCTGAAAAAGAGACCTTCTAGAGAGAAACAATATATCAAAAATGTTTTAGTCAATTTTATTTCTGATACAAAAGTAACACCTGAGAGTGTGATTTATGAAATTCTAAATCTGATAGCACCCCATTCATATGGTTAGGATATCAGTAGGTGCTCAACTTCTTGGTTATTAGCACCAAATATATTTATATTAACACTTTCTATTATTTATTTAAACATATTTAAAATAACATACACTTATTTCATTTCTTTATCTATTATTTTTCTTTAATTTGTTTTTCTTGTCATTATTATTATTTTATTTATTTATTTCTTAATTAATTTATTTTTTATTATTTGTTTTCCCTCATAGTTTCCAGAGCAGATGACATTCTTTGATGAACCTCAGTAGTGAACTAACCGTTTCACTAGAGTCCTTCAAGCTCGCACTCAGCGATCTAGGTAAATTAAATTTATCCATTAGTACTTGGAATTAGGGGCAGTTCCCAATTATATGTTTTATTGAGAGAGGCAACCTACAGAAGCCACACATTGGTTATACCAGAACCTGAGCATAAGATGGACATTTGTGAGCCTGCGAAGTCTTGCCAAAGCAGTTTCCAGACCAGGCGGTCACTTTGTAATGATGTCTTCCAGGGTGGAGGTAATGGCTTGATTTGTTTTAACTTATTTGTGTAGTAAACTTCTGTCCCCAGGTCTGAATGATGTTTTTCTTTCATGTAATTTTCTATGTCTTTTTTGATGTAAGTTGGATGGATTTGGACATTAGATAATGCAGCTTCTTTCGCAGCCATGTCGGCTTCTTCATAGCCAGCGATGCCTACTTGGGATGGAATCCACAATAACACAAGTTTTTTTTTTGTATAGTATTTTTAAATCTCACACATATTTTTGGATTTTATTAATTACTGGATGTTCATTGTACATATTATGTAGGCTCTTGAGGGCAGAAAGAATCAGGGCATAGAATGAACTTTAAATCATTATGTGACATAATGAATTCGAGTGCATTTCATATTACTACAAGTTCTGCAGTATATATGTTGCTTAGGTCCATATATATGTAGCTTATACTTGAGGGTACTTAGATGAACCCACTTGTTAATTCATTTTGGAACCATCTGTGAATATTCTTGCGTGATCTGAATGATTACAGATAATTTCATTGTATTTGCTCTCAGTATATAGTGTGGAGTATTATTTTTGGTATACATGGTCTTTCAGACTATATACATAGTCATGTTAAAGTAGCATATTAATCACTTGTAGAAGGAGTTGGGCAGTCATAAAAGAAATCACACAAAGTAAGAAAAGTTATCACATTGCTGCGTTGATGTTTGTAAATTTATCACAAATATCGAAGGGCTAGCTCAGATAATCTCCAAGTAGCCTGCCCAATGGTGGCTTATTCCTACTGAACTAAAGTTATTTCAAGAAAATCCAACTTCCTAAGAACTAATGATTCACAAACTTTTCATCGAATGACAACAAACAGAAGCTAATAAAAAATAAAATAAAACTGCACCACCTTAGCACTGAAAACACTACACAATCTAATTAGATACATAAAATTGAACTAGTACTGGGTTTATCACTCTTTTGACTTTGGTATAGTAATTTAAAACATCAAGTAAGAGTGAGAGTAATCAAATCAATCAAACAAAACTAAATCATCACTTAACACTTCTTCTTTCACAAGCTCCTTAGTGCCTTTCAGCGTGGAGCACCAGCCTCAGTCCATCGCTTCCACTCATCCCTTTGAATGGCCATATTTTTCATTTGGGTAACTGATTTGCCTCTCTTTCTTCCGAGTCCCTCCAGGTACTGCATATACGTAGTTCTGGGTCTGCCAACCATTCTCTTTCCTATTGGTTTGGCTTCCATGAACCATTTCACTCTTCTGTCTTCTGGGAGTCTGCACACGTGCCCGAACCAGCGTAGTTGGCGTTCTTCTATTGTCTCCTTCAGTGCCACCACTTTCAATTCTTCCCTGATGACTTCGTTTCTAACGCAGTCCCTTCTTGTTTTTCCAACTATCCTTCGCAGGAATCTCATTTCTGAGGCCGTCATTCTATTTATAACTTGCTTTGGGCCTGTCCAGTGCTCTGCTCCATACTGCAGGATAGGAAGGAAAATTGTTTTATATAGGACTAATTTGGTGGCATTAGTTATTTCTTTTGTTCCTATAATGTGGCTGATTTGGTAGTATGCGAGGTTGGCCTTTCTAATCCGGCTATTTACTTCATGTTCTATTCTTCCATCATTGCTTACGGTTGTGCCCAAATACTCGTATGTGTTTACAGTTTCGAGCAATTCACCATTGCAGGTCACATTCACGTTTGTTTCGTCTCGCCCTACTTTCATGATTTTGCTTTTCTGAGCATTTATAGCCATACCCTTTCTATATAGTTCTTCTCTCCACTCATTAACTGCTTGTTGTAGGTTCTCCTGTGAATTTGCTACTAGAACTATATCATCAGCGAAAATCATGGCTTGGGCTGATACAGGCATTAAGTTTCTATACCCAATCAGGGTTCGTGTAGTCCTTCTCTTACACATTTTTAATATTTCGTCCATGAAGGTTATAAATAGCAAAGGACTAAGGCTGTCCCCCTGTTTGACCCCAACATGAAAACAGAATATTCTTGCGTGATCTGAATGATTACAGATAATTTCATTGTATTTGCTCTCAGTATATAGTGTGGAGTATTATTTTTGGTATACATGGTCTTTCAGACTATATACATAGTCATGTTAAAGTAGCATATTAATCACTTGTAGAAGGAGTTGGGCAGTCATAAAAGAAATCACACAAAGTAAGAAAAGTTATCACATTGCTGCGTTGATGTTTGTAAATTTATCACAAATATCGAAGGGCTAGCTCAGATAATCTCCAAGTAGCCTGCCCAATGGTGGCTTATTCCTACTGAACTAAAGTTATTTCAAGAAAATCCAACTTCCTAAGAACTAATGATTCACAAACTTTTCATCGAATGACAACAAACAGAAGCTAATAAAAAATAAAATAAAACTGCACCACCTTAGCACTGAAAACACTACACAATCTAATTAGATACATAAAATTGAACTAGTACTGGGTTTATCACTCTTTTGACTTTGGTATAGTAATTTAAAACATCAAGTAAGAGTGAGAGTAATCAAATCAATCAAACAAAACTAAATCATCACTTAACACATAGTCCAGTAATTTTGGCTAATATGTTTTTATGTTATTTTTTATTTTTTCAATTGCAATAATCAAATAACAGTTTGATAGAAAATATTTGTTAACAATATTGTCAGCTTTGTTGAAAATTAACCAAAACCTTTATTCCTCCACAGACCAACAGAAAATTACAATCCTTATCCTTTTTGATTTTTCTAAAGCCTTTGACTGCTACAATCCTCCATTCCAAACAACAAAATATTTCCTTGTCAAACAGTGCCTTGAGCTGGTTCCACTCCTTGTCGCTCCACTCCTAAACAGCCATTATTCCTAACAAACCTCCCTTATCACCGCTTTATCTCTCTCGAGGTATTCCTTAAGGACGATCCCTCTCTCCGACCTTATTTTCTATCTTCATAAATGACCTACCTATATTTATCCAACACTCCCAGTACCATCAGTACGCAGATAACTTACACATTAACATGTCCTTCAATCCTACTGATATACTCCAGGCTTCCCGTAAAATCCAAGAAGATATTAATAGCATTATCTGCTGGACTTCGGAAAATATGCTGAGCCTAAATCTACCGAAAACAAAGGCAATGCTTAGTGGCTCAAAACATTTTCTCTATTTACTTCCATACTATCCATTACTTTTCCTCAATAAAACTCCTATCCAATTCCAGGTCTATTTATTTATAGTAAAAAATCTAGGAGTTATCTTTGATCAAAATTTAATGTTGAGTAACCATATTTCCCAAATTACCAGAAAATCCATCGCAATCCTCAAACAACTCATTTGTTTTCTTGACTCTTTTCCAGAAGTACCTGCCATCTCTTAGGGCCAGTTGCACCAGCCTCGGTTCAACTTAAGGTAAGCATACCCCAGGTAAAACTACGGTAGATAGCTGAACTCCGATTTCAGCACAGAGCGTTGCTGGTACGGCGTTTACTTAAACTACTGTCTTGCATGAGATGAAAGGTAGATCGGCCATTTTACTTCCTGATTTCAATTCTTAACCTTATCAGCTTTGCTACTTTGGGACTTCTTTTTAAGAAATACATTCTCCTATGTCTAAAGTTTGTAATTAAAAGAATATAGTTAATTTATTATTATATTGTTATTTATCGTAGTTATTAAAAGAATATAGTTAATTTATTATTTGTTTCCTGAATGTGAATAAATTTGTTTGGATTGTTTGTAATTTTTTTACTTTCATTTCACAGCAATCAGTTTATGAGTCAACAAAAGTGACTGTATAATAGATGATATTATTTTGGTTTTTAGTCACTTTTGTAACTTCATGTGGAGTCCTAAGAATGAAATTAACAACATACCTCCTCTTGTTAATTGAAAAGTAAAACCCTAATTATATAAAACATACTGTAGAACATTTTGTACAAAATTAGGAGATATTTGTCTCTAGTCTACATTTAAATGCATTAATAATAAAATTAATTAGTTAATGAAAAATCAATCATTTGTGTTAAAAATTTTCAAAAACTGATATGGAATCTACTGAAAATCATTCTCCAGATACAGAATGTAGACAACTTATTTTTAACAGGAATATAGTGGGATTTTTAATAATAATAATACAACTTTATTCTGGGACTGTGTCCCTTAAGAATAACAAAAATGAACAGTATATATTCATATTTATGTCTGGTCAAGAAAACAATGAACAACTGACTTAAAAAAGTTATAGGACTAAGAATCACTAAAGAACTATTAATAATGATAACTTAAATATCTTATATTTACAAAACCAAACATTGTCAATTATTTAGAGAGGATCTATTTCAATGGAATAAATAACAAAACCGTAATTATAAAATGAAAATGTTGATTAAAATTTTACGAAAATAAAACAAAATTTAAAATACCTTTAGTAAATAATAACTACAAATTAATTAATTAGTAACAAATTAATAATATATTCTTCGTCATCTGTCAAGTTTTCAATGTTAATCAAATCCATTTCCTTGAAATAGTAGCAGATAAAACAATAACATAAAACAAAAGTGATACTATTTCACAAGTCCCTGGATGGTTAGCTCTTTACTGGAGGTTAAACGGTGAGCCTTGCCCAGTAAAGTTTACCATTGATTCAGCATCCCTACCCTAGATGGTGCAACGGGCAATGGCTGACTTTAACAGAGGTTACCCTTACCACACTTAGACCTGGGCTGGTGCAACTGGCCCTTAGTGTCTTCCCTCTTACCTCCCTCCCTTCCCCCTCCCCCCCCACTTTGACTACGGATGCCTAGTACATGGGAGACTCTCTGGAGAAAACGAGATGAGGTTGAAGAGATTAATGAACAGATTTATAAGATTCAATTACGGCCTCCACAGATGATCACATATTTCTTACTGGTATTCTGGTCAAGGGTGACTTTATCCTGATTCCTGAAGAAAATACCTGCTAGGTATCTTCTTATTCCAATCCTTGAGAGCCAGAAAACCTTCCTATATATTTGATCGCCTCACTCGTCGCTCACTCATACATACGCTAAATACATAACTCAACCTAGTGATTTATATGCACCATCTCACAGAATTGCATGCTTTGAAAAGTCCTTTATCATCTGTGCTACCATACTTTGGAACTCACTATCTCCCTTCATAAAGTTTTATGCTTAACCGCTTTCAAGCACCAGTTATTTCTACTCCTAAAAGATCAAACTTCCGGACACAGGTAAATTGTGTCGTCCTAATTATGCACTACTTAATTAACAAACTTTTCATCTGTTTTATTTATTTATTCTACCTATCTTAATTTTATATATCTCATAGTTGTTAGATATGTAAATATCACTAAATAAGACTAATTTATGTAATTATAACTAAATAATAACAGACAGACTGGACCTTTTATTTTAATTGTTTCTTTATTCTTAGGGGACAGAATTTCCCAGAATAATAAAAATTATTGAACAACCTTACACAAATCATTTAGTAAAACCAAAGAAACAGACAAATTAGGACTAAAATGGAATTGTGTAACCGAAATCCTATTCTGGGAGATAGTAAAAACGATCAGAAATGATAGATCTAGCAGGTAGATAAAAAAAAAAAATAAAATAAAATAAAAAAAATAAAAACTACTTGTAAAGTATTTTTACCCAGCACAGTTGTTGACCTCAATGTAAGGTTGCTAATCCTTCATAAATATTTAAGCGCTTTTAGTTTCAGCTTCGCTTTTTCAACTCAATTTTAGTTAATTATATTGGGGATGTATAGTCGACTGTAGAAACTATTAATAGGTGGAATAATCAGGAATCAGTCATTTTTTGAAAATTTTTTAATTTTGCCCGAAAATTTAAAAAAATGACTGATTCCTGATTATTCCACCTATAACTCAATTTTAGGTTAAGTGGATAAGAGTCAAATAATGGCACATTTTCTTTTAATAATATTTTTCACAGTTAGGGTATAAAGATAAAAAAAATAATAATAAAAATAGTTTCAGTTGCAGTTATACATTTTTAGATATATTCATTGGTAAATATATGTATTTTTCCACCTCCAGTCTAATCCTGTTAATCACTGAATTTCAGTGAAGTTAATGAATTTCCTCCACCTATAGCCACATATTTAACTCAATTATGTAACATAGTTTCACAGTCCATCCCACTGTATATAATTTTTATTTATTCATTGATTTTTTATATTGATTTGTTTTTATCTATTTTATGTATGCATATATTTTTATATATGTATTTATTTTATTTATTTATGTATTTATAAATTCTTAATGTTTTTACAATTCAATTTATCCCAACATGTATATATTTTATTCTTTTTATCGACTGTTATTATTTGTCAATGATTTTATTTTAAAATTTTCACCTTGTTATGTTTATTTTCTTAATATATATTTATCATAATAAGGGAGAAGTTGGTTGGGTGGTACAGTCAGTTTTACTCCATATTCGTCTTCCATCACTGCTCTTACTATTATATAGGTTTATACTTTACGAATTTTGTTTAATAAATTTTTTCTAGTATTATTATTATATTAATACTATTATATATTTAATTTGATTAATTCTTTTTATGTTAATATCACAATTTTACTCATTGTTGTAAGATCCCGTCTAAAATGTGGTAAGTATATACCATTCTACCTACATTTTGTAAGCACTTTCCATTCAACCAATTGTACCTAGTTTCCATTCGCCCACAATAGGGTACATATCTCTATTCTACTCCATATTTTAATATTTCATGAGATATTAGATACATTTGTGCATTATCTTTAGTCACAATTTGTTCTGTATAGACCTTTCATTATTCTACTATAGTCATTATAATTTAATAAGCAATTTCTTTACACCTCTATTTCTTTTTTTGTTTTAAATATTGACATATTCTAGCTCAATAGTTTATAAAATATTGCATTTTTTAATCTTATTGTAATTGTATTACTTTTGTATCTTTTTAGCTCTGATGATGATTCACAATGGTGGTCGAAATGTCGGCAGAAAATAAATAGTTGAAACTACTCAATAGTTTCATTCACTGACTGCCACACGGACTAATTCCTCCCAGCAACAATATATATATTTTTATATAATTATTATTTTGTGCTCAAATTCAAAATATATACAGGTTGGTGTACCACAAGTATCTGTCCTTGGACCAATTCTTTTTAATCTTTATATTAATACTTAACAAAAATTCAAAGTAAAACACATTCGCTGATTTAGCAGATGTTGCATTTATCTTTAAGTCCTCATGCCGAATTGTAACCATAGCAAACCACCTTTCTATAACTATTTCTAAATATTTTAAGTATTTTATAAATGGAAGATTAGACCTAATAATCATAAAGCTGAAGCTCTACTTTTTACCAAACCAAACCTTTAATTGACAGATATGTAACAATGGAAGGAAACCCCATAACGTGGTCTAAATATGTTATCTACTTAGAACTACATTTAGATTCTAGACTGACATTCACAAACCATATTAATACTGAAATTAATAAAGCTATAGGGGTCATGCAAAAAATTATTCCCTCTGCTATCCAAGTATTCTAGGCTTAATATAATTAATAAAAAGTTATTGTATTATCTTGATATTAGATATAATATGTTATGCTTGCCCTGTATGGTCTAACACACGTGCGACAAATTATAAAAAAATAAAAATTTTGCAAAATAACTGCTTGAGTATAGTTGGCAGTTATCCTAGATGGGCGCCAATTGACCATTACATTATTGTTTAAATGTGCATAGCATTTCAACTTTTATTTATAAATTAACAATAGATCTTTTTAATTAATGTGAAAATAGTATGCATGACACCATATAAGGGAAATTGTTAATTATTATAAAGCCGATTTAACTTATTAAGCTTACAAACTTAAAAGGCTAGAACATATTGTTATTTAAATTATTTATGTTTACATTTCGTATTATTATTTTTTCTTATTTAATTATTTATCTTATTATTAATTTTGTTCTATTTTTTAAGAGGGTTTTTCATTTTTTTATTATTTTCCCTCTAGTATTATACTTTAGTAGATTAATTTAAATCATTATTATTGGTATTCCTATGTGAAGTATAAAAAAGTCCAGTCCGGTTTGAAACCTTACTTGCATGTATTGTACAATACTCTGCAGTAATATATATATATATATATATATATATATATATATATATATTTTTTTTTTTTTGTTAATAAACATTTCACTTCATTTTTATTTCATATAAAGATGAGTAATCTGAAACAATTAATGTTTTTTCTTTCTTTTTTTGAGCGGATAGAGAGCAGTGCCCTCATCACCTAAAGGTTCTGTTATAAACATTAACAGCTATGACAAAGTACCACTTGACAATAATTAACTTCCTGTCCGAACAAAATGTTTCAAGAAGTTTGCCACAACATTCCATGAAAGTGAACACACCTTAAACCATGTTACTATGAGACGCATTGTGCTGACAAAGATATAATACTATCATGAAAACATTTGATAACAAAACATTAGGTACTAAAAGACCCTCGGAGGAAAATTTACTTATTCTGACATGTTAAATTTTACTACTTATTTAAAAATAGCTGGTATATAACGATTCAGCCCGGATTTATTAAGGTGTCCCACATAGAGGGTACCTTTGATTAAACGCTTCTTAATTTTTATTTCTTTTTGGCATATAAATCCTTATTTGAATGTTATATTTTCTCTATTGTGAAAATAGAGACTAAGATAACAAGTTAAAAGAATATAATTATATAATTAGTTCACTCATCTGGGGTTACCTGTGGCATGGTGGCTATCATAACAGCCTCCTATGCCAAGGGTTCAAGCCCGCAGGTGGCCATAGGATTTTTTAAAGGGAGTAAAAAATCCTAATTTATGCTGTCCTTTGGAGGGGACGTTAATAGGTGGTCAAGAGCCTGTACGATGTCAGGTACTCATTAAACATCCCTATTCTAATAAAACCTGGATAGGCAAAGTTAAGGACTCCCACTGTAGCATCGTCCGATTAGCCATAGCAGCATAAAAAAAAAGGATGTTAAATAAAAAAAAAGTTCACTCATCTTCTGAAATTTAAAAAATTTCAATCTATCAATGGTTCCTTTATTCAGGGACAGTTAATTACAGAATAATTAACTCTCTATTTATATTTACAATTATATTATCAGGTATGATTATATTCAAATATGTAACAAAAGTTATCCGATATCTCTGTTCGGGATTTTATACACTAAATCCAGAGTTTAACAAAGTTCATTCTTGTAACACTTGTAGGTCTGGAAAAACTAATTCAACACCAACTTCTTTGATAAATCGAAAAATGAACACATAAATATTACTCCGTATTAGATATTACACAATCAAAAGTAACATACAGAAATGTAATTATTGAACAGAGAATTCCCATTATCTAACACACAGAAATGAAACTCGAAAATTATATTATAGTGCATGAACACAGTATACCGAACAACCTTTCATTGATTTAATCAAATCCTAAGTTAAACTGTTCTTTGCCAAATGATTTATATAACAAATCCATTCACTTGTAACAATAATTCATGAATTATTATGAGAAAAATTATAAAACATGATAACAAAAATAAATTTTTAAATTTGGTGCCTACCTGGCTGGTCTCGTAGGCCTGCTATATTGTTTGGTAAGAGATTGTGGTGGTGGAGGTGGAGCTGGTGCTGGTGCTTTCGGCTTTTCATCGTCAACTCTGCTTTTGAAAAACTTTTTAGGCTTCACAGATGTTGGCGAAGTGGAACCTGAATTAAAACCAGAATAACTATTAGATTTATCTCTTGGCCTTTTCGATGAATAGTCAACACGCTGGCCTACAACAAATTCGGGATTTGTTAACACCTAATATCCTCAATTATCAAATCATTAAAAAAAAAATATTTAAGAATGCCTACTACTAAATACTCACCCACTGTAAAATTAGTACTTCTTATGGAAGTAAATGAAGTTATACCCCATTTACCAACAGTTCCAGCAGATTTCGCTGCACAAGGTTTATTGCTGTTTTCATAAAATAGTTATCAAATTGAATGCTAGCATGAGTAGTTGGCCCTACCTTTCGACCATAAGTTTTATAGCATCCTCGTGACATCTGAAAATAACATGGAAATAAATACTCAAAAAGTTACAAAACATAAAGATGTCTGAAAATTAACTATCCTTAACTTTGTATATCTAAAACTCAGTAATAATGAAAAAAAAAGACAAAACTTACGTTAGAACATCAAAACAATGGCATTAGGAATGATAACTTCAAATACACTTGAGAAGTTTGAGATTCAGAAACAATATAAACAATTTGGTTAACATATCTAAAATTGAAAAGTAACTTTTCCACCATAAGTATTGCATAAAAACATCAAGTCGGTCATTTTCTAGAATTACACATGAAAATGCAACGTCAAATCATGTCAAGAGAGGCACTTGGTGAATATATTTCAAGTTAAAAGACAAAATAACCAATTCTTAAACAACCTAATCCGCCATACTAGCCGAAAATTGAACCTACTAGCTGCCGAAACCTGTATATTACCTCACAACTGGGAATACTAGTAGTTCGAAAATCGACTGGCGGGAATTTTATGTTCAAATTTGATAAGCAACTAGAGCAGATTTCTTTATATATTTATATGTTCATTATTTGTACGAATAAATAAAATCTTATTTTATATTAAGCTGAAGTTAATATGCAGGCACAAACATTTTTTGCTTATACGATTCCATCTTCTGATCTTCAGTGAGTGTTAGAAAAAAGTATTCGGAATTCACTATCATCCTGTAATTTATTTACATTTTACTTACTTTTCTGTTTTTAGTAAGAAGAGTTGTTACCAACTTTCTAATGTAAGAGAGAAGATATATAGTAGCTAAAACAAAAAATATTCACAAAAATGATTTTATTTTTAACGTTTTAAATGTTCATAAAAAATTAAATTAAAAATATATGTGTCAAAAGTATTCGGAATTAAGTGATTTTCTATTTGTATTAATGCATCGATTATATAAAAACATCCATTTGGTAAACCTTTTTGTATAATTATATACTTTAGCATATTAGGAATCGATCTAATTAATTAATTGTTCGTTGTGAAATAGTGTCCCACGCACTTATTGTTCCTTGAGGAAATTTTCATTTTAGATATTGTATTTTCTAATTTTACTTTTTAGTGGAGCTCAAAAATAGTTAATCAAATATAAAAGAATTAATGAAAGAGGGATTTCGAGAACTTTTAGAAAATTGTGCTGCAAACAAATCTGAACAGATAACGGATATATGTCCTGAGTCATAGTAGCCCTAATGTTGAAAATTATATTTATTCGTCATATTTCTTCTACTTTTGATTTTGGCTTTTTATACTGAAAAGTAAAAAAAAAATCTATCAATAATTATGTCCAGGGAAATAAGCTTAACAATTTTACGCAAACAATGCAATTTTATGCAATTAAAATTTAAAAAAAAGTGCAATTTAGCCCAAAAAGAGCAAGACGTAAATTATAAAATTGCAATATATTATTCCCTAATACATAAAGGGGATAGCTGTCCGGGTTTGAAGCTGAAACAGGAAAGCAAATAGAAAGTGCAAAATCATGGAAATCCGGTCTCTAATGATAATAATATACCTACAACATTTCATTTCAACAATCAAGCAGTGGACAAAGTGAATGATTTAGATAGGCAATACCTAATCAGACTATTGTTTTCCATTGAATGGTGGATGTTCACTGTGACAGTTGGGTAGTTTAAAAACATCACAAATTCTATTAAGTGATTTGTTAATACCTTTGAAGTCAGAAGATAATTTGTTATGTTTATCTCGCACTTCGATGTTTCTTGGGAGAATTAAAAAGATCATCATTTGTCCTTTATTAATTTTCGGGCAATTTTATTCCTTATAGTTCTTATTTACGAAGGAGTGCAGATTGTGCAATTTTTATGTTTACAAACAAGACCAGTCCAGCAAATAAAATATTTATAAATAGTTAAATTATTCTGGATTGCGGTAAAGTAAAAGAAATAATTAAATAGTTTTTAACTATATATTGTCTGGCCAACGTTTGTTGAACATTATGAGGGCAAAATGCAGCTAGGAAAATATAGAATTTTAAATTTAACTATTTATTGTTACCTTCATAGTGGTTTTCTAAGTTAATCCTTGCTTTCAATCATTTCACTAACTTTTCACCAGACATGCAGCCGGTTTGTTCCGGGTTCTCCATGAGAGAGTAAATTCTATGAAGATAAGTATATTGCCCGTGAAAGTCTTGAGGAACATGAAATTATATTTTATTTGCACAATCATTGAAGTGTGTTATACATTGATTGGCAAGGCTGTTTCCTGTTAGTTGGTTAAATAGGAGGCTTATTTATTAGGACAATGGTTACTTACAAAACTGTTGAGTTTTTTTTAATACGCTAATTCCAAAAGTACATAAGGAAATGGTCAGCTTTTTGAGTACCTGTAACTGATAACCAAGCACTGTGTTGTGGTGTTTCTTCGTAAAGAAAACCTCTATCGAAACGTAAATTTATTCAGTTAAGGAATTCAAGAGTTAATAATAGGGACTTGCAAGAACTGTTATGTTCAGACATCTGGCGAAATTCAACCAGTTTCTAATTTGTTTTAAGATTCAGTCATTTTGGTCCTTCCTTGCCTAAGAAATATTCTGAATTAAAGTAATATCACGTATTGTCGCAAATCGATTTCAACGTGTAACAGAGTTTTCAATAAGCATTTCACCTTATTATGTTATACAACATCTAAAATCTGCAATGAAGTTTTTTTATGAATTTTAATCTTTCGCTTCCTTTAGATATTCATGCGATTGTTAAGTTTATAACTGTTTAATTATATTCTACCAGTAACATGTATGAACCAATCCTAGTTTTTTTTTTCCTATACAACTTGAGTAAATGATATTCAATCAAGTTGGATTGCATAAAAGTTCTACAAACAGAGAAAGTTTTGCGAAAATATAGGCAAAATTGGTCGGAGCCAACAGAACTACTAAAATAAGCACCGTGGGAATAGACAGTGTTTTGATAATAATGAGTCAGTTATAACTGTCATTGAACATACTAAATCTATATTTATTTTTAAACTTATACCTTGGTTTTTAGTCAAAACCGTTGTCTTGGTTAGTTCTTACAAGACGTATCTTATTAGTTCTTTATGATATTTCGATGTTCTTCTTCATTTGCAGTTGAATTATTAGCTAGGGAAAAGAAGAGATCCTATGGAAGACATAATTAGGACTACCGCTATCTTACCTGTAATTTTATGTTAGAAATTACTTCTTAATGTTTTCAGAAAACAAATATGTTAATAAGTCTGGTTTTCTGAACATTCTTTAAAATTAATACTTACTCCCTCCCCCTTCTTTAACTAAGAATAATATGCCTCTAGATCGATACCTAAGGGTGTGTATCGATAGCCAGCCTACCGGTGGTAATACTTAAACTTTTTGAGATGATAAACGATATTTGTTTAGTGAATTAGCTTGATTTCTACCGGCCATGGATTCAGATGAAGTTACCCCGGAGGTTTAAATTGACTTATTTTTAAAAAAAAAATTTTTACATTTATGGTTCTCATCGGACTGAATGTCAGTTTAACTTACATTCTCTGGTGGTAGTGTTTTCAAAAATCAAATATTTCTACTTATTATAACCACCAAAATATCTGTCCATTAAGAATGTTTATTATGTAGATATCTTTTGTGGTTTTTACAATTTTATTGTTCTTACCAAAAATTGTTGTAACTTCTTGATTACAATTATTGATAACATAATCTTCAACTTACGTAGCACCATATTTTAATTGATTTACTAAGAGCATTATTTGAGTGTTGTGCATGTTAAGTCAGTTATTATTCAGTGACACTCTTCCCGAAATGAGGTGTGATTATGATTATGGTTCTTCATTAATTCATTGGAAGTACCTATCAGTTTATGTTGTCATGCAAGGTGCTTACATGCCTATAATTATTTGTCAGTTTGTTGACCAAAACATGTAGTGACTTTATCAATTGACAATTAGAGAAGTCGTTAATAAAGCTATTATTCTTCTGACGGTTCTTTACAATGTGAAATGTGGCTGCTTACTCAGAAAGATGAACGTCTTAAAGTTTTCAAAAATAAGGTACTGCGTAAAATATGGTCCAAGAGAGATGAGGCCACTGGGGAGCTTAGAAGGTTGCACAACGGGGATTTGCAGAGCTTGTATTATGTGAATATAATTGAGTTGATAGCATCGAGGAGATTCTAATGGGGGTGTAAAGTTATTGGGTTAAGTGAAGAATCGAATACCTCCGAAAGATAGACCGAAGTGTCGAGGGGAGAATTGTGTTAATTCTAATCTCGGGGGCTTGGGCTTGATCGGTGATTATTGGACGAACCCGTGTAGGTAGTGTTTGGTGGTATTGCCATTGAACCTTCGAGTTCAATAGGCATATTATTATTATTGAAGTGACATCTTTTAAAAGGAGATTTTGTACTTGAATATGTATCAGGACAGCAGATAAAATAAAAACTAGAATAATAAAGATATAATATTACAAAAGTATGTGGCTTAAACATACCATTTGGTTTCTTAGAGGTGAAAGATTTAAATAAGATTAAATCCTGATTATTTTTCTGATTATCATACCAGTAGTCGAACATTACCTATAAAGTACATATTGATCATAATATATGTATGCATATACACCTAAACCAAAATATAGTCCCATAATCATTTAGTGAACCTTGAAACTTTTCTTTTATAATTC
Source organism: Piezodorus guildinii (assembly GCA_023052935.1). Taxonomy (NCBI): domain Eukaryota; kingdom Metazoa; phylum Arthropoda; class Insecta; order Hemiptera; family Pentatomidae; genus Piezodorus; species Piezodorus guildinii. The sequence goes on from CM041294.1 coordinate 94,416,038, forward strand.
TCTGTATTATTTGTTTTTAGCAGATGACACAGAAGTCACTAGAACAAATAGAAGGGCCATGGGAAGATTGCCGCCTTTCTAAAAATGTCCTTCCTCAACATTATTATCTATTTATTCATCCAAATTTAGTTGAAGGAACTTATGAAGGCAGTGTTGCAATTGAAATAAAAGTTTGCAAACCTACGAATTATATTCTCTTACATCAAACTAATCTCAAAATAAAAACAACAAAACTTTCTAAAAAATCTCATGAAATCGCCATTAAAAGTACTTGTGCTTACCCTAAAAACCATTATTGGGTGATAAAACTTGCTTCTCTTTTGGGAGAAGGTACTTATGATCTTATGTTGAGCTTTAAAGGTAAACTTGGAGGAGGGACATTGGGATTGTACAGGTCAACATATATCAATGCTAACAACGAGGAAAGGTAACTATTTCATTTCATCTTTAAATTTTGTATTAATCTTTAAATACTAGCTATCTTACAATGTACTTGCAGCACCTGTATGTTATCATATTTCGAAGCCACTTATGCTAGATGTGCATTTCCCTGTTTTGATGAACCAAGTTTCAGAGCAAAATTTGCTGTGAAAATAGCGCATGAAGCGAATGGAAAGTTGACTGCTATATCCAACACTTGCCGTGATGTAAATGTTTAACCTATTGTTTTTCCTCTCTCGTGCTAGTGCTATAAAGTAATGTTGAATTTTATTTCAGAAAGAGACATTGAGCTACCCTCGAGCGGGTGTGAACACTGTGCACTTTAAAGTAACGCCACCAATGCCTCCTTACCTTGTCGCATTGATCGTTGGGGAGTTTACTTAACTGATCCTATTACCACCAAGAATGATGTTTCGGTCGCTGTGTATTCAAGACCTGAAATATTAAATTCGATGATAAAAGCTAGGGATTTTGCTGTAGCCATTGTGGATTTCTTCACTGATTACTTTGAAGTTCCATACCCTCTTCGAAAACTAGGTTTGAATTTATATTTACTTAGATTAACTATAAAACATTAAAAGATCTATTTCTGAACCATTATTCTTAAATAAAACTTTATATAGACAGGGTGTCTAGCAACAGGGAAAATGGGGAAAACCGGAAAAAGTCAGGTATTTTAAAAACATATGAAAAAGTGAGGAATAAGTCAGGAAATTTGTTCTTTGGTCAGGGAAATTGGTCCCTAAATAACATTGTTTCTTCTTCACTCAGACAAAAGTTCCAATATGCCTCTTGTTGTGATGTTGCAAATATCATAAAGCAAGTTTAATATTTAATATCATAAAAGGACAGGAGGGCTGTGGAGAAGAGAAAAGTCAACCTTCAGGTGAAGGAATTGGAGGCAAAAAAAGCAAAACTTCTCCAAGAAGCTCTTCAGAAAGCTGAAGATTTGGCTGCAGAGATTAAAACATTAAAGAAATGCTCTTAAAGTTTATATAGATATATTGATGGTAAATAATTTGTAGTCAGGTTTGTAAATATTGATTATTACTAACAGCAGTATTCAAGTTCATCTTAATTCATTGCTAAGTCAACTTAAACAACTACAATTTCAGCTGGTGTCGAGTAGATATAGTTGAATCTTATCATAAAGTAATTTGTCATTATATATATTTTTAATCTAGTATACCATATTAATTATAATTATTCTCTGTTTTGTCGATTTTCACTGAGATTTGGCCAGGTAAAGACTTCTTACAATATAGAAAAGTTTAGGAATCTCTTTGAGCTGATTTGCTAGACCCCTTGATATAACATAGAATAAGAATTTATTTGTTTAGATTTACATTCTTGTACAAATCAATTCAAATTATAAATCTCTTCAATTGCCAACATGAGTCTAGTTAATAATAAATGTCCATTTATTCGGCTCTTGAGAAAAACTTAAAAATAATAATTGTAAACTATTTAAATAATACATTTTATCATTTAATTGATACATAATAGAAAAACGACACTGAAATAAAACATAAAAAAACAAACAAAAACAATTAACAACTTGAAAAACAAACTTAAAACATTCGCCGTACAATGAAAAATAATAAACAGTTAACCTTAGATAACTGGACACTTAATTGGTGTGTGGACCTTCACAGTTCAAATTATCCAGGGTATTACATGCTGACTTAGTGAACCAGAAAATATTGTTCAGTTTTTCAATATTGTCTATTTGAAGAATTTTTGAATATTTTGGTCATCACTGGATCCTGATAAAGATGGTTGTAAATATCTTTCTCTGTCTTTCATGAGCTTTTCACAGTAGAGAAGGACATGAAACTGGCTGTTCAAGATAAACTGACCACAGAAAGTGCAGGTTTCTGGTGCTTTGAAGATGAACATTTTGGTTTTTCCATAAAGTGTGGTACGTTCTGGGCTCGAAATTCTTAACTGGCTCAATGATCTTATTTTTTTGATGTTGGCTGTATATGTCAGATAGGTCTCTGGGCTGGAGATATTGAAGCTGGAGATAGTTCTATATATGGGGTTATGGTTAGAATTGAGAGATCGGTGGATGTCTATTGAAAGGTTATGATTGTTTATCTTTTCCATTATTGCATCTCTGCACTTTAATAATCCATTCGGGCACAATACACTGAATTCTTCTTCACAGCCATATTGAGCAGCCATCGATCTAACTTGTGAGACCCAGTTAAATTTTATATCAGGGTTCCTTGCATGCAGCGAAATCAGTCTTTGAAACAAAGTCTTGGCAGCCTCTCCTCCGGCATGATTGACAATCTGGACCAGTAGTTCACAGCTCTCTTCAGAACCCTGACGCTCAATGGGTTTCGGCCGGTTTCAAGACGAACTATGTAGTTGGCAGTACTCCTTGGCCATCTGAGTAGTTGCTTCAGGAACTTTAGTTGTATCACTTCAACAGCTTCTAGATATCTTAAGCTCCATATTTCAGAAGCATACAGAAGGGTTGAGGCTACCATGGAATCGAAAAGAGCTATTTTTGTTTTCCCATGAATCACTTCTACCCCTTCGCAAAACATCCAATACTCTTGCAGCTGCAACAGAGGACCTCTGAATAAAATGTTCAGATGCTTTGCTAAATTTTCCTGAGGAAGTGAATCCCTTGATTTAACATAGCTATGTATATAATTTATCTTGCCTTAGCAAATTTGCATAATCATTATCGTTCTTACATAACAATTTTATTTTTACTTACCTATATATGAAAATTTTCGATACAATTTTACTATAAGCCTCCCTAATACTAAATAGTTGAACATACATACATATCGTCTCTACCATTTCCAAGTAGTGAATATGAAAATTTGCACCTTTTAAGAGAGCAAGATAAAGCAAGTAAAACAAAGTAATATATTTAAAATTGCTCATATTTGATACTTTATTCGAGGCATTTTAGGGAATTCTAAAGGGTCTAGAATTTCAAAAATTTGCTACAAGCTGTATAGTCCGCAATGCAAGAGCAAAGTATTCAATCTGAAAAACGAGATTTTTCATATTCGATAGTTGGAAATGGTAGGGACGATATGTATGCAATAAAGGATCTTAAAGATGAGGTGGTAGTTTAATAATAATTATTCTTAAGTAAAATAATTATGGATGGTAACCAGATTAATAATAATTCGAGAAGTTAGTTAATGGTTCCTTTACAAATCTTTAGAAATATTATTTTATTTACAAGAATTTATTCTGTCCTCAACTGTTCTTCTATCATTATACTGAAGTAACAGTTTAAACTATTTTTATGCCATAAAAATCATTTATACTGTTTTTCAAAATAGTTTATTGAACGCCCAATAAACTTTCTTGTTCTAAAGAGAAGTTAATATTATCTTTAAAGAATTAGAGCCTGATGTGTTTTATGTAACAGTGAAACCGTTACAATACTTCCCCCTAATGAACTTGTCACAGAAGCGTACAGGAAGTCGGATGCGATGTTCTCTTTGAGTTCTCCTGTCAAATGAGGGTTGTTCAGCTTCTGTGGCGTGTGCGTTGTCAGTTTTTGCAGGCTGCACTTGCAGTGGAGTCGGTGGTGTCACAGCTGTAGTGGTGGGATCCTCCAAGATAAGCTGGCTTCAGGCGGTCACGGAAGTCTTCTCCCCTCTCGCGACCGGGTGGGGTCCAGAAGTAGGGAGGAGTCAGTGGTTTCCTGGCCGTATCCTCCCATAAAAAGACCTGTGAACAGGTCCTTAAGTCCTTGGGAATGAAGGTTGGTCCTTGTATTTTGTGCCAAATTTAATCAAAATTGGTCGAGTAGTTTCAGAGAAAAGCCGCAGTTGCTGGCGAACTAATGAATTCGTTTTTTGGGTCCTAGTATCTGGAAACATAAGCCCTCAAATTTTGAGAGGGGGTAATTTTTTTTTTTTGGGTTGATTACAAAGATTCATTATTGAAAATACTGAACCTCCATGAAAAATCCCAAACCCAGTCTTATTCTACATATAGACTGTTAGGGAAACCTTCGTGAACAATTTCAGCTTTATAGGCACTGTTATTTTAAGATACTGTGATGATCACATAAATGAGTGAATGGAAACTTGCTTTTTTTGGTATAGAAGATAATAATTAGTTTCGTTTGCCTGCTTTATTTCAATATTTCTCCTTTACTATTTACTGTTGTTGAATGATATTGCCAAGTTTTAGAAATGTTCATGTAATGATATTTTTCAGATCTTATTGCTTTGCCTAATTCCAATATAGGAGGTATGGAAAATTGGGGCATGATAACATTTAGGAAGATTTACTTATTTTAAATGAGCAAAGTACATGTGATGACACTCTCTCAGTCATTAGTACGATAGGCCACGAGATATCCCATATGTGGTTTGGAGATTTAGGTGATTATAACTCTCTTTGATTTACTATAACTATAAAGAAATAAAAGACAAGTTGAATCTTTTCCTTTATTTCAGTGTGCATAGAATGGTGGGACAACCTTTGGCTCAAGGAAGGATTTGCTACTTACATGTCATTCGTTTCTGGTGCTCACTTGTTTCCTCAGTGGTACCACGTAAGTCTTATTTAATCATTTTAAATCAGCCTTTTCTCATCTAATAAACAGCTTAACAAGAATATATTCGTAGATAGATTAGGTTACTTTGTTTTCTTAGGCAGTCAACAGCATTCGTAGGTAGAAATAATCAGACATCAGTTTTTTTTTTTTAAGTTTTTTACTTCTCTGACATTTCGCCTGAAGCTTGTGAGCCGAAATGTCGGCAAAATCAAGCACCAATACACCATATCTACCAGTAATCCATTTTCCTCAAAATTATCTGAACATGCTATAGCCCTTGATCATCAATTGAGACGTTGCTTTCCAAAAGGTACTATATCCACTTCAGACAATTTTACAGGAAACACAAAAATCTGTCATTTATTTATTATTGACGTATTATTTATTAAAACGTCAGCAAAATTAAACATTTAAACAAAAAAAAAAACGACTTACTCCTAATTATTTCTACCCACGATAATTTCAACAGCCGACTATACATCCTCAATATAAGAATATATTCGCTAATATACTGTATCTTGATACAGGCATCTACTAATACTATCTTTTATATTTAGGAGTTTACATATTTACGATTTTAAGTTGTTTCCACCTTTTTCATAATCTATGTTACATCATGAGATACATAATAATTATTGATTATTTTTATTTCAATTTGTAACTTGATCAAGTGTTGAAATTGTTGATTTTATGGTTATTAACCTAGTTTTGATCTTGTAGGACTGGGTCTTGCTGAGGTACATGCTCTCGGCTCTTCAGATGGACGCAGCCCTTGGGTCGCATCCCATAGTTCAGTCGGTCGAAAGTTGTGCTCAAATCAGAGAAATATTTGATTCCATTTCATATGAAAAAGTATGAAAATCATGCAGGATTATTTTATGCTTTTATTAAACTTAAAAATTAATTAATTCCCTGTTTACTCTTCAACTTTCAGGGATGTTGTTTGATTCGGATGCTTGAAAACTTATCTCCAGAGGGATTTCAATCAGGAGTGAAGAAGTATTTGGAAAAGTAAATCATAAAATTGTAATAATTATGAGATAGATTTTGATAATAAATTATCATGTTTATAAGTAATATAGGAATAATGCTGGAAGAATAGTTGAACATAGAATGTATTATAGAAGTTGACTGCGGATGTGGTCATAGAGGTTAGTTGGGGTAGTGGTCATTGAAGTTGGTTGGGGGCGTGGCATGTCATTATTATAAACCCCAATAATACAATATTGTGGGGAGTGGCTTGGTCTAGTGGATAGAGCACCAGGCTACTGGGTTCAAACCCCGGCAGTGACAGAATTATTTATTCTGTTATTTCAGCCGTAGAGCGACCCTAGGGTATGGATATAGTTCTGGGGCACACCCAGTCTCTTGGAAGTTAGATACTTATAATTAGGAAAAAATGTGGTGGCTGACTCTCTATGCCTAGTCACCTCCTTGCATGGCGTTGAAACAGTACAAATCTTTATTAGCACTGAATCCAAGAAACCTTCATGGGTTGTAGAGCTACAGGTTTTTTTAATAACACATTATGGTAGTGCAATTGAATAGTTAACAAAATCGACTTATTCTGCCAAAATATTAAACTACCATTCCTAACATCCCTATCATGAAATAACTGCCAAAAATATTATACATTATATAATACATTCCTTCTCCGATTTCTGTTTCCATGACACCATCCAAAAAAAATGATCAAGTTCCTTCTACCTCAACCTGAGCCTTGCTTTCGAATCCCACAACAAATTTTTCATTCTTAATAGTCACCCAAAAGAACTAACTTATGACCATCTCTCCCAAGTTGCGTAGAGGATTCCACACAATGTTGTTCAATTTCTAATTGTTACTCGTCCTATATCGACCAAACCTGAAATCTACTCATAGACCGCTTCCCCCAACATAAATATTTTATTTCCTCGATAAAACTCAATTTGTTCAAATCTTTCTGATCACTCCTGAACCCTAAACCATACCTTTGATTTTAGGATAACTTCTATTCTTGCTACTGTTCCAAATCATGACAAACGACTCATTGAAAAATGCATTTATAAACAATTAGAGCCCCTTGCTGTAAATCTAAAGACATAACTTGTCATTAGCCTATTTCCAGGTTGATATATAGATTTATTTATTTGTTTTGGGGTAAAATCTCCTTAAAATGGAGCCTGGCTATTTAAAGGCAGTAACAATAATATTTACAAAAATAGTGGAAACGTTTTTACAATATGTCGCTGTTCAATATATTCATTATTTATTTAATAGTAGCAACACTTGTACAATATGTCTGCTATGTTGATACATCAGCTTTCAATTGACTTATTCTGGCGCTCTTCTTGATTGCCATAGTTCTTGATTATTATTTATAGTTTTAAATTAATTAATTTGTTTCATGCCGTAGGTACAAATATAAAAGCGCAGTCACCGACAATTTATGGCAAGAGATTGAAGAAAATGTCGATTTCGAAGTAAGTTCGTTTTTGAATACTTGGACCCATCAGATGGGGTACCCGGTGGTCACCATTAGTGAGTGCGTTGGAGACAAATTGACTGTGTCACAAAGCCGCTTCTTACTTAGCAAGCACTTTGTCTTTGATCCTCACTCGTCACCTTACGGGTAACAATCTCTTCTTCATATTTTACTCTTTAAATGCCGATTAACATTTAGGATATATTCTATGAATTATATCTGATGTTTTTGCTCTACCAATTTTTAAGTTTGATGGCTCTAATTATTCAGTGTGATTCTATGAACATTTTTATTTAATTACTATCACAGGTAAAATTTCTGTATTAATTACAATCTTAAACTTCTCTATCAATTGTGTTTTGTCTGCCTCTTTGTGATAACATAAAATTATTTTAGGAAATCACTCAGTTGGTCTTTAATTATCATCGCTTAATTTATTCAGGGAGATATGTTGAAGTCTGAATACTTAGGAAGTATTGTCTTGTATTATTACAAATGGTTTTGTTTATTTTTTCTAACAAGCTAATAATTCATGATAAATAAATAAATATATATATATATATATATATATATATATATATATATATATATATATATATATTATATATATATATATATATATATAAAGTTTATTTTATTTTAAAAAGTAAAACTTTTTTTTCTCTTTATATCTTTATTTACACCTGTCAGAAGATGTCTGACAATCAGCAGATGTGTTGGACAAATGTATGATCAGACATGGTAGGCATGGGGAAGTAAAGTGCCCAGCAGCAACCCTTCCAAGGCTTTAATTCAGCAGAGGAGGTCCCTCATCCAACCTCGTTTTTGCCTTTTTCTGACCGGCATTTCAGCTACTGACATGTCGTTAATCAATCTATTGTCATGTCCGTTAAGTTTACTGTGAAAACGAGAATGTAGTGTTCGTATATGTTGGTCAACTGTTGGTTGCTGTAAGTCCGTATGTAGGATTCTGTTGTTTACGTACCAAGGAGCTGTCGTTATGAGTCTATAAATTTTGGATTGAAATTTTTGTATGTAAGTCTTTTTTGCTGAACCAAAAATTGGTGTAAAAGGTAAAACTGAAACCTATTTTAAAATTTTAGCATTTTCTCAATTTCAAGACTTTAAGGTCCTCAATCAGCCTTATCATAAGGTTTTGATTGCATTTTTTTTCTTTTGTTCGGTTTTCTTTTGACAATTTAATCATTTATTATTGTCCTAAATATTATCATATTAAAATTATATATATTCCTTTACTCATAGCAGAAGAAATCACAAAATCCTATGTATCTTACATTAACAACTTTTTTATTTATTTATATTTTATTGAATTTTACAACTGTATATACATTAATACAACAAGTAAAAGTGTTAAATTACAATAAAAGATATGATATGATTCCCCAAAATAGTTGGAAAATTGTGGAAACATTAAAAATCCATTGTTTCGTTTACAATATACAGCCAGAGAAGCGAATGAAAATTAGTGTAAAATTAAATGCTAATTTTCATTTTAAGGTAAATTTTGATGATTATTATTCAGAAAAATTGTCTATAAAACTTCTAATTTAAGAAAATGTATTAAGCCCTTCACAGTGGTTTATAAAGGTTGAGATAAGACTTAATTATTTTGCTGTGAGGCTAGAAGGCTCATACCGCGACTCAAAAGGTTTGAGCCTCGACTCGTGGAAGCTCAAGCCTTTTGAGTCCTGACTCGAGCTTCACCTCGTGGAAGCTCGAGCCTTATGACTCAGCTCTTTTACAACACTAGGCTAGAAGGCTCAAAAGGCTCGAGCCTTAACTCAAGTCGTGGAAGCTCGAGCCTTTTGAGTCGTGACTCGAGCTTCAACTCGTGGAAGCTCGAGCCTTTTAGCCTTATGACTCAGCTCTTTTACAACACTAGTGGTATATCTGGTAAGAGAAAGGTCTGCAACAAATGGGATATTAAGGTCGTTATGGATGATTTTATTTGTGATGAAGCAAGTAGCATTTAAGATTTTGCGAAGGATTTCAGATTGTAAGGATTGGATGCGGGAGGAATTAGATGGTTTAGTAGAGCCCCAAAGCTCGATCCTATATGTCCATATGGGCCTGATAATGGTAACATATATGAGCTTTTTTTAATAGAGTGGAAGTTTTGAACATTTGTCAAGTAAGTGTTGTAGTAATCGGTATCTACAAGCAGTTTCTTGTCGTTTAAGTCTTGTATGAAGATTCCAAGTAAGACGTTTGTAAAGATGGAGTCCTAGGTATCGGATTTGTTCTAAAGGAGTGAGTGGGTTGTTATTAAAGGAAACAGTGGGGCAGGAGATCATAGGTTTGCGACGAAGGGTAAAGGTAATTTGGTGGGATTTGGTAGGATTTATTTTGATTCTCCAGTTCTGACACCATTCCTCGATGGCTGTGAGATGGGACTGAAGGATTTGGGATGCTGTGGTTGGGTCATTATGGACTGATAACACACTTGTGTCATCCACGTATGTATTGAGGACAGTGCTAGGATGGAGTGGAATATCAGCTGTATAAACTGTATAAAGGATTGGACCTAAGATACTACCTTGAGGTACACCGGCTGACTGAGCAAATATGGAGGAGTAGGAAAAATTATGGTTTACTTTAAAGGTTCTATTATTGAGGTAGGATTGGATTTAAAGGAAATATGTAGAAGGAAGGAATTGACGAAGTTTGTAAAGGAGCCCTGGGTGCCTGACTCAGTCAAAAGCTTGTTCAGCGTCGAGAAAAACACCTGTGCAGTACATTCCATGCTCCAATGTGGAAGATATTACATCCACCACACGATGGCATTGTTGTATTGTAGAATGGGATGTCTGAAATCCAAACTGATGGTCAGGAATCAGGAGATTCACTTCTAGGATCGGATAGAGGCCTTTTAGGATGAGTATTTCTAGAATTTTGCCCATAATGGGCAAAAGGGAGATTGGACGGTATGAGGATGGATTTTCAGGTGGCTTTTGAGGTTTTGGGATCATTCTGATTATTGATAGTTTCCAAGTTTCAGAGAAATAAGGGGTTCGGAGCATAGCATTGAATATGTATGTGAGGAAAAGGATTGCCTTTAAAGGAGCTGTTTTAGGATATAGGGTGTGATGAGATCATGACCTGGAGGTTTTTTGGTCGGTAATTTATGGGTAATGTTAATTATTTTAGAAGGATGAAAGGCTCTAAGAGGAAGGGACATTTGGAGTGAAATAAGGAGTTCCGCTTTAACTTGGTCAATATGGGTTGGATTAAGGATCTCAGGATGAGGATTAAAAATTGTGGATAGATGTTTGCCAAATATTTGGGATTTTTTTCATCTGTTCGGGACCAGGTATGAGATTCAGAAAGGAGTGGGAGATTAAAAGTTTTAAATTTGAGTAGCTTTTTGGTAGTTATCCATAAAGATTTGTCAGTAGGCGTTAAATTTTCTGTGAAGTTCTGAAATATTTGGATTTTCTAATTTCTATCTTCAGTTTGTTAGTTAGTTTAGTGTAGTTAAATTTGTCAGTTGGGTATCAGACTTTATGCCACTTAGTCCTTGCTCGACGTTTTTCTGCTAATAAATTGCGAATGTGATATGGTAAGTTAGTATCTTTATAATTATTATTTCTAGGAAGTGATGTGTTGGTATTAATGGAATGTTCTATTATTCTTGTTAGTTTTTCAATAGCAGAGTCAATTTGTAGTTTGGTTTTTAGAGGAATTTTTAAGTCCAGTCCATTTTCTAGATCAGAGCGAAAGTTGTTCCAGTCAACATGTCCTGTAATCAATGAAGGAGGTAAGGGTTTAGGAATAGGGTTTGAATTCAAGAGAAGCAGAACTGGGCTATGATCTGAACTGGCTATGTCTTCTATGGATTTGATCGTACATTGAGAGGTGGGGATTTGGGATGAGAGGAATATGTCAAGGATGTCGGCACGTTTTTCAAGGGATGTAGGCCAGTAAGTGGAATCTTTAAGTGGAACTGTAACGGAATATCTGTTGAAAGTTGTGACTTGAGAGCGAATCCTGCCACGAGTGTTGGATGTTTGGCATCCCCACCATTGATCTTTGGTGTTGTAATCTCCTCCAGCAATGAAGCGCCCCAGCTCTCAAAACTTCTAGTGAGAGGTTGTCAGGAACTGATGATATGGATGGAAGTGACCGGTTGAGATTATAGGAGCTGATCTGAGGAGGCATCTGTGTTGGTAACTTCACTCTTAGGTATGAGTTTTTAGGGTCACTTTCAGGCACTTTGAACAGGGGATGGGAGTTCTGTGATTGAGGATGCGGTTTTTGGGGTTGTAGATGGGTAGTCTGGGGAGGAACATAGGAAATCTGGGATTGATGATGAGAAGGCTGAGGCTATGACGAGGTTTGAGGTGATTGAGGTTGGGATGCACAGTGAGACGCTATTGCAGAAAAGGTTGTGGTCTTGGAGTTGGAGCTTGAGTTGTGTTGATTGTCTTCAATCATGGTAGGGTGCTAGAACACAGGTGTACTCTTGATGGACGGGCCTGGTTTTTCATTAACTGGCACTGCATTCCTTTGAGTAAAAGGAAGCCTGTTGACTTTGAAAATTTCATGATTACCTGGTGCTGGTTCAAGGTCTACAAAGAATAAGGGCAAAGGATACTTATCAACAGAATGATGCACGATAAGTGTCTCACATTAGATCCTAATTCTTCCAGGTATTTCTTGATGGCCTCTGTGGGTGTGGTGTTGTGAAGATCACGTAAAACCACTCTATAAGGTTTCTCTTTTTCAGCTGATAACAGTGAGCCATACTGTTTCTGAGTTAGGTGGCTGACTAGTTTCTTATAGATCTTTATTTGAAGTGTTAATCTTGACATCTTTTAATCTTGAAAAACATTTAAAATTAAGTTGTCCAATCAGAGCAGAGATTTCCTGGCCAAATTTCATGAAGTCACGAATGTTACTGACATATATAGGTGGTGGCTAGGGTTCGTTGGATTCTGAGGGTGCTAAAGGAGCATTAGGCGAATTGTTGGTGGCTACAATGTTATTGCTAGTAGGTAGGTCATGAGAAGTAGTTTGAGATGGAGTTGTGTTGACTGAGGTTGAACTCTGATTTTGGATTTCGGCTGATAGTGCTTGTTACATGAATGGTATCTCCATCTCCTTAACAGGGAAGAAATGAATGGTATTTTGACGCCTTAGGTGGGAAAACATGAATGGTATCTCCACCTGCTTAACAGGGCAAACATGAATGGTATCTACATCTCCTTAACAGGGAAGAAATGAATGGTATTTCAACGCCTTAGGTGGGGAAACATGAGTGGTGTTTCCTCCTCCTTTGCAGAGGAAACATGAATGGTGTCTCCACCTCCTTTGCAGGGGAAACATGAATGTTATTTCCACCATGCCATGAATTTTACAGTTCAAAATCCTTCTGATTAACCCCTAATTTTATGAACTTTTCTGAGGTGAATGGTGAGATTCTTGTTCTCTCTACTTGTTTTATGCCATATATTTCTTCCTTTGTTTTTCCTTATGTACCCAACGAGGAAACTATGTAGACCCGCTTTGAACTGATTTATAATTAATATCTCTTTTTTTTTTTTTTTTTTTCTTTTTTAAGTTACAAATGGGATGTACCAATAAAGTATATTTCTTCGGATGACCCAACCAATGTCAAGTTAGCTTGGTTAATGAAAGATCAACATTCAGGTAGTAAAACTTTTAATAAAGTTCTTTAAAATAATAACCTATTTTCCTAACTACATAAATAATAACTGTTAGATCTCCAGATATAGGAGAATTTTAGTTTCATTAATAATAAATTGCTTTATTAATAATTAAAAGTTTTAGTAAGATTGCTTTATTATATTAAATAGCTGTACTGGTGGAGGTAATTTTAATCATGGAGTCAGTGAAAAAAAAAAAAATAAGCATCTCTTTAAGGACTTTTTTATACTGCACTCGTTTTGGCAGTCAAGTGTCCTAGGAATCCGCTTATTGCTTCAATCGCCAAAACGCGTGGAGTTTAAACAAACCTTAAGACCTAAGTTTTAAGGCATCGAGGCTAAGACAAAACTTTGAGTGATGTCACAGAACCACAACCCTCTTGGAATAATTATTACCAATTTTTAATTTATAGAATGTTTGGAACTAACACATCCCTACTTACTAGGTTTACTAAATTCCTCAATATTCCCTGCTCAATCTAATATTATATTGCTTCTGCCAGTCAATGGAATCGTGGACAGTGATGGGCAAATATTCAACAAAAAAAATTACTGAATACTGTACTCAAATAATGCTCGCTGCGAAGTACAAAATCTACTCAGCTTTCCTCCTGTCTACTTTCTATTTTCTCCTGTTATCAGCATTTTTTGTACTTTTGAGTACTTGATTAGTTTTATTACTGGAGTGATTGTTTATATGAAGTCACCAGAATAGAATATATTACCTAGTATATTAAGTAAGGATTTCATTAATTTTGAGGTCTATTAATAATTTGTTTAGGCTATCTTTTCATTCATATTATCGATTATTTTAAACTTTTCATAAAAAAAAAAAAAAAAAAAAGGATTAAGGTCAATTATTATATTAATGATGTTTGGCCCGCTTATAGATTATTTTAAACTCTTCAGATAAAATCGATATAGGAGTGTATTATTATGTTTTTTTTTACTCTTGGTATCATTATAATATTTGACCTTTATCGATTTTTTATGAAAAGTCTGAAATAATTGATGATACTAAAGAAAAGATAGCCTAAACAAAGTAACAATAGACCTCAAAATGGATGAAATCCTTATTTAACCCTTTAGTGTCCGTGGACTACTATAGTAGCTTTGCATCTCGAGCATTTCAATCCGTTAGCTTAACTTAGTAAGTTACTGTAGTAGCTCTGTTTCTAGAGCCATCTAGTTGCCTGGTTTACAATGTGAAGTACGTTTCCTTGACAACAGATATCGTACTGATCCATTTTTGGCTATGTTATTGAGATTGAGGCTGTAATACTGAGAGCAGATTTCTATGCAATAGCGGATTTTGTTTAGAGCCTCTGAGCACCCCGGAAATCAATTTCATATCCCAATCATGTATCTAGGATACTCCTGGTTAAACTTTATATTGCTTGTTTGAAGAATTTTGCATGAATTTATTAAATTTAAAAAACAATTTTAATTTAAAAAAAGTTTTCAAATCCACCTGTGCTGGACCAATGTTCGGATCATAAAGGATGTTGGGAAACTGTAAGGTATTAATGAAAACAACATAATAGCGGAGTTAAGAATTAATCGGTCCAGCGGGCACCGCCTTCACTACCAATCGGCCCAGCAAGCCCGCTCTACCTCTGCAGTAGTCGGATGCTAAAGGGTCAATATACTAGGTAATATACTCTACTCTGTTGAGTTCATACAAAAACTCCCGTAATCAAAGTAATCAATTACTCAAAAGTACAAAAATGCTGATTAAAGGGGGAAATAGGAAGTACTTAGGAGGTAGTTTTTAGAAAACTGAGTAGATTTTGTACTTCGCAGTGAGCATTATTTGAGTATAGTATTCAATACTTTCTTTTTTGAGCTTTTGCCTATCACTGACCGTGGAGATTTTTTAAAATCAATGTTATGCTGAAGGATTGATGTGATACCTATAAATATAATACCTATAAATGTAATACCTTTGTATTACATTTGTTTCTCCAATATTTGAAGTAAGGAAAATGTTTGATGGATAGTCGAACAAACCTGCTTGAAAACACATTGGCATCCTCCATGTACTAGGTGGCTGTACATAGCATATAGCATGATAGATGGCTATAACATAGCTACATATTCATCATTGTAGATGAATATGTATCTATATGAATCATTAATTAAAGTAGATGAATCATTAATCAGGTTGATACTTTATGCCAACGTATTGTAATAATAATTATTTAATAATGGTAATTTTGTTTTCAGTTATTTTAGACGTGCCCTCGAATGTGAAATGGGTGAAGTTGAATTGGCACCAAGTTGGGTTCTATCGAGCCAACTACCCTTTGAGCCAATGGCAGGTCTTGAGCAACCTGCTCATCAAGAATCCTTCGGTAATTTACTATTAGTTAGTCCATTGGTAATTTACTATTAGTTAGCGTATTAATAAAATTATTACTATTCATACTGTGTCATAATGTTTATAATTATTGAGTTTTGGTTTATTATTTTCAATAATGAACCTTTGTAATCGACCAAAAAAAAAAAAAATTACCGCTACCCTCAAACTTTATTTCAAGCTCACTTACGTTTCAAGTGATGTGGAACCTGAATAACAAATAAAATAAAATCCATTTGTTCGCCGTCTGCTGTCTGCGGCATTTCTCCGAAACTGCTGGACAAAATTTTTACTTTCACTTACCTATGTATGAAATATATAGGTAAGGGAAAGTATTGCAATCGTGAAAATTTTCTAATTCCAGTTTTCAACATTTTAAGGTCCCCTGAGTCCAAATAACCAAGTCCCGTAAAAAGGTCTGTGTGTGGTAACTCTAGCGCAAAAACGAAGTCATACGGAACTGAAAGTTCATATTTAAGACTACTAAATGCCCAAGATATTACAGCACTGTTTTCACTAAAATCACTGACCGGAAGTCCTACTTTATCCTATACATTTAGCACCTTTTTACGATTTCCTCAAAAACAGCTCTTAACGATTTTGATTAAACTCGCTATATCGATGTAAAATTTAATGGGCTTTAATATCATGTAGGTTTCATTCTGATTGAAATAGTCTGATGATGCTTAAATGCAGATATTTTAAATTTTCTTCCTCTAAAGTATCTTAAATTTTGTATATTCTATAAAAATAACCACATCATCTTTTATTTAATTAATCTTTTATTAAATTACCATTGATAAAAAACAGGTAAATATATAAGTTGAACGAATTTGATATTCAACTAAAGGAGAAAACTGAAAAAAATATTTTTTAATGTAATTGTTTCACAGCTTGGCCATGGATGGCTCTGTCATCACCGGACGCTCCTTGTAGTTCTAACACAAAGTGATGAAAAAAAATTTACTGAATTTCGTAGATAATATTATAACATATTATTTGATAAAACACATCTTTCTATAAAAATCAAATGTAAATAATTCTTTAACAATTTATTTTCATTTCTAAATTTGTTTAAAAATTCTTAAATTGATATTAATAACAGAGGTAAGTGTTGTGCGCACCAGATTTTTTTAGAATTTGCCACAAAAAATACACAGTTAGAAACAGTAACTAACAGGTAGAACAGGTAAGATAGCCTGCATATTGTTTGTAAGTTATAGAATAATTAAAAATTATACATAAAATATGTGCCTGATTGTCAAGAACCTATACCATACCCTGAGATTAAATAAAGTCTTAATGAAGTAAATATTGTGTGAATTGAGTTTTTCTTCAAAAAGAATATTTTTTAAAAATAAGTATATTATAATTTTATATATATATATATATATATATATATATATATATATATATATATATATACATTTTTTTTTTTTTTTTTTTTTTTTTTAGGTGTTGGATGTTGAAGATCGAGTGAGCTTGATTGACGATGCTTTTAACCTCGCCTGCGCTGGCCACTTCTACTACCATATTCCCTTAGGCCTCGTTAAGTATTTCCAATACGGCAAGGAGAAACATTTCTTTCCCTGGATGGTCTCTTCCAATTACTTACGTTTCATTGCTACCAGGCTCACTGGCACCGATTGTCACTCATTATTTATGGTATTATAACATCAAAATATTTATTAACTTTCAAACAATATTAAACAAAGTTATGTTTTTCTGTATCCTACTCATACCAAATTGCTAAATTTATTCAAACAATACTAAACAGCGCATTTTTGAGAGAATAAGGACAGAATATAAATAATTAAATTTTTTTTTTAACGATCAAGAATACCAAATGAGGGTGAGCAGCATATCAAACTAAACAGGCTAGCCTGCTGTCTCAAGGAAGTATAAATATGGAAAAAGATTTAAAGGCCACATAGTGTCATTAGGTTAAAATCTAAAATATATATTCTATAAATTCTGTTAGTCCATTGAGTTTTGTTGGTTTGACGTTAATGTTTTATTTTTCAGTTTTTTCTTTTTTTCCTTCTAAGTTCGTTTTGTTTATGAGTTTGTACATTTTATGATGGATTTCTACATTTTTTTTTAGTCAAAAGATAATAAATTTAGTTGAAAACATACATAACATTTAACCTGTTAAAATTATTTAGTTTTATTAAAACAAAAGAGACAGTTTTTTAAGTATTAAATGGTTTAGTTATAACTTTGTAAATAGGAAAGTAATATTGTTATAGAAAAAGAAAAAATCAAGTATTGAACACAAAGTTCAGGTTTGTTAACTGGTTTTAATCCTAGGTAAAGTTAAGTAAATGTGTTTGAAGTGTTATTTGTTTCGTGCAGATTAACGCTCGAAAACTGTCACAAAAACAGTCTTTGGAAATTTGCAAGGTGTTTATATATGAAGAAGTGGGCTCATTCTGGTGTGCAAACCAGCACAACATATTTGTTCAACGTCATTGGTCCTTGTTATGTTACTTGTAAAGATATGTTACTAGTCTTGATGAAAGTTAAAAACAAATTATTACTTAAGTAAAATAGTTTTGGACTTAATAAAAGCAATGAAATATTTTAGAAAAAAAGATTAGGGCATTAATTCAATTATCAAAATGTTTTAAGAAAATAAATAATGAAACTTGAAATAACTGCAAATTCTGACTTCTTCCTTCTTTATATCTCGTTGCCACTGTTCTTCACAATATTATCCCCTTGAAACTCCCTGCATAAAACATCTATTGGTGTTGTAACAGATACTTGATTTATATCACATATTGATAAGTTATTTAGATTTTTTTATATATTTGTTGTAAATGTTGGTTTGAAAAGACCTCCGTCCTATCTTTTCCAACTAGAAAGATTTTACTACTGGTTACACAGAAATATTTATTATAAAACTTGAGTCAATACACAATATCTGTTTTAAATGTTAAATTAGCTTAGCTTGAATATTAGGGGTGACCACTACGAGCTGTTGTGGCGTCAATTTTAGAATTAGTTTCTTTTAATAATCTTTTCATTTAAAACTCTCCTTTTAAAATAAAACATTCAATATATATTTCAGAAATATATTCACTTATTATTGAAAGGAAATTTATTGGATGACATTTGGGATTTTGGAGAATCAAAGACATTTCTTGAAAAGTAAATGCTAAAATAGTTAACATTTTCTTCTATTTATGCTTTATATATTTCTTTCTGAATTATTTGAACATGTGTAAATTATTTGAACATAGGAAGTTACAAGTGGAGCTGATTAAGCTAGCCTGTTGGGCTGACGAGGAGCGAACCCTCGGGAAGGTAAAAACATTATTTACCAATTGGCTTAAATCTGGCCAATCGCTACATTTCGAACTGAGCCAGATTATTTACTCTTACGGTGATTCTCTTCTTTTCATTATTATCCATTATTATTGTTATTATTAAAAAGTTTGACTCATTATTTGTTGTGAAGGACTCTCTGGAGAAATCACACAAGAAGAATGGGATAAAGTTTTGCAAATATGCCTCAATCAACGAAATGTCAAAGAGAAATTCAACCTTTGGCGCTCTCTTGGAAATGTTAAGAACAAACAGCATTTAACAGAGTCATGTTCCTCAATTTTAAATTATAGATATTTATCGTTTGTGTTGATCTGTTTTAACTAGTTTCGATTTTTTTTTTCTTTTACAGATTGATTGAACTTGCTAAGGATGAAAACCATTTGAAATCACAAGATTTTTTCCTTGTTTTAAAATCCATTGCAAAACAGTCTCATGGACTTGAAGTTGTATGGAATTTCATTAGGTAATGGAAAAAGTGATTATAATTCAAACTGTCTTCTCAAAATATTAACGAAATTTGAGATAGTTCAGGAGACGTTCAATTCATGATTTTTAAAAATAGTACCAGCTATTTATTGTAGGACCACATTGTAGGTCCATATTAAAAATCTTCAACAGGGCTAATGAAAGAAGAGAGAAGTTATCTATTTAAAAATACATGTATGAACACCAATACAGTGATGGGCTTATACAGGGTGTTTCATAATTGTGCGGCACTACTACACGCACTACACGCCGATGATTTGGTACTACTAGGTGAAGACACGGAAAATATAAAACTAAATACAAGTGCGCTAATGAAAACCAGTAAAGAAATAGGACTTGAAATAAATACCGATAAGACAAAATATATGATTAGTAGCATAAACGGTGGCGATCTTAGTGATATTGATATATCAGGGCATACCTTTGAACAAGTAGAGAAATTCAAGTACTTAGGTTCAATGATAACAAGAAAAAATGAAATCCAGGAAGAAATGAAGTCCCGGTTAAAGGTGGGAAATGCCTGTTATTATTCAGTTGCTAAATTACTTAGCTCGCGGCTTCTGTCTAAAAACTTAAAGGTTAGAATTTATAAAACTATTATCTTCCACGGATCTTACGGATGTGAAACTTGGCCGCTACTTTGAAGGATGAACAACGTCTTAAGGTTTTCAAAAATAAAGTACTGCGTAAAATGTTTGGTCCAAAGAGGGATGAGGCCACTAGGGAGTTTAGAAGGTTGTACAATGCGGAATCGCGGAACTTGTACGCTGTGAATATAATTGAGTTGATAGCATCGTGGAGACTCGAATGGGTGAGTAAAGTTGTTGGGCTCGGTAAGCATTGGATTCTGAGAAAGTTGGTATTTGCTGATCCGACTGGTAGGCTTCCGAAAAGTAGGCCGAAACGTCGATGGGAGGATTGCGTTAAGGCTGATCTCTGGTTCTTGGGCTTGAACGGGGAACATTGGACGAGTCTGTGCAGGCAGAGTTTGGTGGTATCGATGATGTATATACTGTTGAAATTTCCACAGGTAGAAATAATCCGGAGTCAGTCTAGTTTAAAAATATTTTAATTTTGCCGGCATTTAGGCTCAAACTTGTGAGCCATCAGGGCTGGTCCTGATGATGGCTCACAAGTTTGAGCCGAAACGTCGGCAAAATTAAAATATTTTTAAAATAGACTGACTCCGGATTATTTCTACCTGTGGAAATTTCAGCAGTATATACATCATCAATTAAAGATTTATTATTTATTTATTACATTAAGACTGACTTAACAAAGTTTAATACTAAATAACAGGTTTTAATCACCTGATAAACAAATGAATGACAGTAGTTGCACATGTTTTTGTCTAAATCTGTGTGTTTTAGTGTATCATCGCTGTATTTATCATCATTTGTCTAGTTCTATAATGTGAGTGAATACTGTGAGACAGTTCAATTTATGATTATCATAACACTATAAATTTATTCACTTTTGCGGCAGTTGGCACGCAAGAAGAGCTAAGAAAAAGGAATGTGGAAGCCACAGTACCTGCAAGCATTAACATTTTGTTGCATTCAACAAATGGAGGCCCCTTTGAACAGTTATTCTAAATAATAATAAATTATAGATGTTTAACCTTTGATATGTGATTAATAAATGAGTTTGAGATATATGTTAATATCAACTTTTTTGTTTATTTTGTGTTAGTGAACACATACCTAAAATAGTGTCATGTGATTGCGAAACACCCTGTATATGCACTGTACAAAAATGGTTAATGATAATGTAATTTAAGGCAGTTAATAATGGTTGCCAGATTTATAGTAATCAGTTCATATACCCTCAACAATCTAATATTGTATACAAATATATTGTACCCACAACTATCTAATATTGAATATAAATATATTAATGTTGAAATTGTAGGAATGAATGGACATACCTCGTTGAGCGGTTCACACTTGAAGACATGGGGCTCTGTGATTTGGTTTTCCAAGTCTGTTCTCAATTTGGAACGAAGGAGAGGTTGGATGAGGTTATTATCATTTTTTTAATAATGTTTATTCTCCTTAATTGTGATAAAATGATAGTCGATATATCGGGATTCAGGAGGTAGTTCCATCTTCCAGAAGATGAGGTGTTCCAGCGCCTCTGCCATCCTTCAAGAGTAGGAAGAGTAGATAGGCAATTAAGGAATATGAAAAGTAAAGGAAAATGGCATAACACCAATGTTAATTTCTTAACTCCATATCTCTGCTAGTTCTGAACCAATTTCAATGATTCTTTTTTTCATTTCATAGGAAATTTTGTTTCTTATATATTAATTAGAAAAAGGAGATTTTTTAAAATTTGTATTAGGATTCTACATATCTTTGAAATGTAAGCCCTCAAATTTTGAGGGAGGGAGAGGGGGTAATTTTTTTTTATTTGTTTGGTGGATTACAAAGGTTCATTATTGAAAATACTACTAAAAGACATTAGTCCAGGTGGCGGTCAGTGAATGAAACAATTGAGTAGTTTCAACAATTTATTTTTTGCCAACGTTTCGACCCCCTTTGTGGGTCATCATTAGGGCGTACTCAGTTTCCACTCTCATACAATACGCCTTGATGATGACCCACTATGGGGGTCGAGACGTTGGCAAAAAATAAATTGTTGAAACTACTCAATCGTTTTTTTGAGGAGGTGAGGGCGAAATAACTACAGCCTGGCACTATTAGTACAAATGGTTCTTTTATTGTTCGTAATGATAAAAACAGTCAAATAAAGCATGGAATACTATAATACAAAAGAAGAACACAATATGAGGAGCACACACAAATCGAGATAGCGCCAACCCACAGCTGGTGAGAGGTTGCAATGGATTTGCCACTGTAAAATAAAATAATCTTTCTACTATCATAAAACACAGAAAATAAAATAATAAATAAAAATGACCTTCAATTAAATATAAAGAAAACTAAAATATAAACATGTTTGAGGCAGTGACAAATCCATTTCACATAACCTCTTTGCTCCCACCAGCTGTGTGTTATAACCTCACTCCCTCACACACATCAGGCCCATCACATCACTCCCCCCCAATGACATCGGCACAGAAACGAACCTTTGGCTTTACCACCCGACCAGACCGGGTGCGATAAGGCGGTGGTGCATCCTGCTGTTCTGAGTCGAGGTCATTTGAAGGTCCGGAGTCCAATGATGTGGGAGAAGGAGTGGGGTGATCGCACTTGCCGCTGGCCACACCAGAGGGTGATGGAGTAGGCAGATCCCTGTTGCCGCTGTCCTCTGCCGGTCCCGGGAGAAGATGTGCTACCTTCAGGCGATCCATGGAGACGGTCTTCGGGCCCGTCGGTAACAGCAGCTTGAATGTCTTCTCCTCCCTCGAGAGAACCTGATAAGGCCCGGTGTAAGGCGGCGTCAGCGGGCGTCGGACGGTGTCATCCCTAAGGAAAACATGGGTGCAGTCCTTGAGGTCGCTGTGAACAAAGGTGCGAGCCGTACTGCTGCGGTGCGGAGCTGGCCGGAGCGTCTTCATCGCCTCCCTCAGCGTCTTCAATGTCGCCTCCGCGTCCTCCCGCCGTTCAGAGGGTTCAAAAAATTCTCCAGGGAGGCGAAGTGGTTGACCGAAGACCATTTCCGCAGTGCTGGCACCAACATCTTCTCTCACCGCCGACCGAAGACCCAATAGGACGGTGGGTAGCACCTTTGTCTACCCCATATTTCCCAACGTTGCTGTTAGGGATGCCTTGAGGGACCTATGCCACCGCTCCACGCACCCGTTGGACTGAGGATGGTACGCCGTAGTCCTGCTCCTCTGGATACCAAGGACGCGAGTGAGGCTAATAAAGAGGTCTGACTCAAACTGGCGCCCTTGGTCGGTAGTAATCCTTGCAGGCGTACCATAACGGGAAATCCACGTGCCCACTATTGCTTCTGCTACCTTGGTGCTTGTAATTTCCTCTAGCGGGCACGCCTCAGGCCAACGCGTGAATCGATCTATCATCGTGAGGCAATAACGCATGCCGTTGGAGGGTGGCAGAGGCCCAACGATGTCCACGTGGATATGCTCCATCCTTCCGCTGGGTGCAAAGGTACCTGGAGGAGTCACTGTGTGACGGACAACTTTCGATCGCTGGCAGAGAATGCAGCAGCGTGCCCACCTCGAGACGTCGGCGTTCATGCCTGGCCAAAAGAAACGCTGCGTGACCAGCCGCCTCGAGGTCCGTATCCCGGGGTGACTGAGACCATGCAGGCGGTGGAAGATCTCTTCTCGCATGGACTCAGGAACGTATGGTCGCGCTTGAGGCGTAGAGGTTTCGCAGAGGACAGACGAGGCTGTACCGGGAGGCTGGATCCAGCGAAGCTGAAGACGGCTGTTCTTCTGAAGCTCAGAAACCGATGGATCCTTCTGCTGCTCGGACGCAAGGCGCTCATAGTCCTCGGTACAGTCGATGTCCTCAACCCTCGAGAGCGCGTCGGCAACAGCGTTGTCTTCCCCGGGTACGTGGCGGATGTCGGTTGTGAACTGGCTGATAAAGTTCACCAACCGAATCCGCATGGGCGTCGCTGTCTCTGGCTTCTGATAGAACGCTTGTTCAAGCGGTTTGTGGTCCGTCCAGACAGCAAAATGTCTCCCCTCAAGGTAATGGCGAAAGTGCTTAATGGCGCGGTGGATGGCCAATAGTTCCCTGTCGTACGTGGCGTACTTCTGTTGCGCTGGAGCGAGAGCCTTGGAGAAAAATCCAAGAGGCCGCCAAACGTCGCCATCCTTCTGCTGCAAGACTGCTCCCATAGCTGTGCTGGAGGCATCACATACCAGGGCAAGCTCAGCGTTAGCCTTAGGATGTCCCAGTACCGCGGAGTTCTTGATGGCAGTCTTGCAGCGCTCGAACGCTTCTACGGCTTTGTTGTTCCATTCGACTGGCCTCTTGTCATTCTTCTTCGCTCCAGCAAGGAACCTGTTGAGCGGAGCTTGCATTTCCGCCGCTCTGGGTATGCAACGGCGATAAAAGTTAAACATACCCAGAAAACGCCGCAGGTCCTTGATAGTACCAGGCCTAGGATAGGAAACTATGGCCTCCACCTTCGCTGACTGGGCGCTGATGCCGGAGGAGTTCACTCTATGTCCCAGAAACTCGACCTCCTGACGAGTGAAGACACACTTCGTCAGGTTCACCGTGAGGCCGTGATCCTGCAGCCGCCGTAGCACTTCCTCCATATGTGCTTTGTGCTTCTCTTCATCTCTTGAGCCGATGATAATATCGTCGAGGAACCACCAGGCAAAGTCCAACCCTCGAAGCACACGGTCCAGGAACCGTTGGAAGGTTTGCGATGCATTCCTGAGACCAAAGCACATACGGAGGAACTCGAAGAGGCCGAAAGGTGTGATGACGGCAGTCTTCGGAATATCCTCTTCTGCCACCGGAATCTGGTAATATGCACGGTTAAGGTCCAATGTGGTGAAGATCTTCTTACCGTGCATATTAACGTTGAAATCCGCCAAGTTGGGCACAGCGTATCTGTCCGGGACCGTCTTAGCGTTGAGCTGCCTGTAGTCGCCGCAGGGCCAGATACCTCCATCCTTCTTCTCGACGATGTGCAGCGGACTGGCCCAAGGACTATTCGACGGTCTGCAAATCCCTTCATCCATCATCTGCATAAACTCCTTCTTGGCGGTGTTGTATCTTCCCGGTGGCAGGCGGCGGGCTCTCGCGGTGACTGGGGCTCCCCTGGTCTCAATGTGATGGACGACATCGTGCTTCGGTTCTGTCATAAAGGACGAAGGCTGAGTCACAGCAGGGTACCGGCGCAGCAGGGCGGAGTACCATTCTCCTGCTGGTACTGAGCAGATGGTGGGCCTACCTTCGCCAATTTACCTCTAGATGTCAGCCCCGTCCTCTGGTCCACCAGCTGGCACCCGGCGAGATCTACCATCATGTTGTAGTGAAAAAGTAAATCCATAAATGATGGGATGGCTAACCTTGGCAACGATAAATCGCCACGACATTTTCCGCCGGAGCCCCAGATCAAGGTTCTGGACAATGGTGCCATACGTTGGAATGGGCGTTCCATTGGCAGCATACAACGTGAACTCCTCGGTGGCCTTCGTCCTGTTCGTCACCGGGTAGACAGATAGGGTGGCTCCGGTATCCACCAGATATCTGACCCCGGACTTTCTGTCAGAGACGAAGAGTCGACGGTTGTTAGCCATAGCGACGGGACCCGCCTTGTTCGCCGCTATGACTAGTTTAAAGCCCTAGCCGGTTTCCAGTCGCAGGGCTGACGGCATCTGGTCGCCTTATCTCTGAAGCGTTCGTGGTAAAAACAGAGACGCTGTCTACTCTTGCTTCTAGAGCCCCTGCGATTCCGACTAGACCTGGCCCCCATTTGCGCTTTTAGAGCGGCTACTTCGGCAGTCAGGCGCTCGATGGCAGCTCCTATGTCTCCTCCATCTCTTCTTGAAGGCCCCGGAGTTGGCTCCGGCTGATAAGCCATAATCGGATTACCTGGGGGTTGCTGAATCTCCGCTATTTTATCTGCGATGCGGGCCAACTTGGTCAGATCAGTATGATCGGTAGCAGCCAAAGCCGCCTGCATTCCCTCAGGTAACCCCCGGAGCCACAGAGTACTAAGCATGTCCTCCGGGACCTTCTCTCCTGCCAGCTGCTGCATCTCTCGCAGAAATTGGGAAGGCCTCTGATCGCCCAATTTCTGCTCTTCCAGGAGTTTTTTCATCTTCCAGCTATCTGACTGCCCGAAGCTGGAAAGTAGCCGCTCTTTTAACCTTTCATAGGGCTCATTAACAGGCGGATTACGAGCCAGATCTGCGACTTGTCGAAGAGTCTGAAAATCAAGCTGGGCGATAATCAGCTGAAATTTGCTCTTACTATTACTGATCTTACATGAGCTGAATACCGCCTCAGCTTGAATGAACCACAGATCTGGCTCTTCTCTATAAAAAGTTGGCAATCTCGCCAGCGCATTGGGGGCCGATGCTGACTCCACCTCCACTTTCTTGTCCTCCATGTCCAGCGTGAATAAATCGAATGGCATTGTAATGATATTGCCAGAAAAATAAAAAAAAAGGAGAAAGAGAAGAAAAAATAATAGTTTAAAACTCACCGTCGGGGTCACCACTTTTGAGGAGGTGAGGGCGAAATAACTACAGCCTGGCACTATTAGTACGAATGGTTCTTTTATTGTTCGTAATGATAAAAACAGTCAAATAAAGCATGGAATACTATAATACAAAAGAAGAACACAATATGAGGAGCACACACAAATCGAGATAGCGCCAACCCACAGCTGGTGAGAGGTTGCAATGGATTTGCCACTGTAAAATAAAATAATCTTTCTACTATCATAAAACACAGAAAATAAAATAATAAATAAAAATGACCTTCAATTAAATATAAAGAAAACTAAAATATAAACATGTTTGAGGCAGTGACAAATCCATTTCACATAACCTCTTTGCTCCCACCAGCTGTGTGTTATAACCTCACTCCCTCACACACATCAGGCCCATCACAGTTTCATTCACTGACCGCCACCCGGACTAATTCCTTTTAGTAATTCTCAACAGTCAATTAATGATATCCACTATACAGAAAATAATAAACCAAAAGCATTTATACTAGACTTTGTTACTATTTACTTTTCTTTTCTTTCGATTTTCATTAAAATAAAATTTCATGATTTCAGAACATCTTATATTTTTTCTCGATCATCAATAATAATCCAGTTATCAGGGAATCGCATCTCTTATAAGATGTTGCATGACCATATAAGATTTTTTTTTCCTCTTAGTTTATTTATTTTTATTTTTCTATATCTTCAATAATAACCGAGTTTTGGTCGAATTACATCTCTGTTTGTACCTTGATTATATAGACCAAAAATCTTTTTTCTGTTTATCATGTTTTACTGATTCTGAAACTATACATATTTTTCTCTATATTCAAAATAACTGAGTTATGGGCATATAATGGATTACATTTCAATTTTTTTCTTTTCTTTTTTTATAATTATTCGAGACTTATTGGTTAAAAAACACATATACATTTTTTCTCTATCTTTAAAAATAACTGAGTTATTGAATTAAATCACTTTTAATCGGCCGCCATTTTAAAAATGACGAGCTGATATCAACGACTAGGTGTCAGGATCATCGTTGCATGTCCTAGTATTTTTGTGGCGAATTTTAATAAAATTGGTCCAATAGTTTCGGGGAAATGCCACAGACTGCGGACAAACGGATTTTTTTATTTGTTATTTTGGTTCTACGTATCTTGAAATGTAACCCTAAAATTTAGAGGGGAGGGATATTTTTTTTTTTGGTTTGTCGATTACAAATGTTTATTATTTAAAATAATAAACCAAAAAGTAGTTATTTAATTTTGATTAATTGAAAAATATCTCTGTGAATAAATGTTATTATTTCAATTAGTGATTCAATGGTTTTCAATTTGATGTATACTAAATCTTTGTTCTTATAAAATTTTGTCTGAGTCATAAATATGTTTACATGACTATTCTGTTATATATATTTTTTTTCATCACTTCTTCTTTATTTCTTTTAAAGACTAAGACGTTTTTCGAGAAGTACCCAGAGGCTGGCGCTGGAACAAGATCCCGCCAGAGGTCTTTGGAGTGTATTGATCTCAACATCCAATGGCTGTCGACAAATTATCAACCAATAAGAGATTGGTTAAATGATAACATCGTGGACAATAATATTCATCTCGAATGAGTTAATTATTGATCTCTGTTCTTTATAGCTTTGGCATATAAAATAGAAAGATTGTCTGTATTTCATACTGGACACTTGTTGAATTATAGATAAAATCCTTTACAAAATGTGCAAATTATTATTATTACTGTTGTCTATTTCATTATTATTGTTTGATAAAAGTGTATAAATTATACTTTTGTAAACATTGAGAAGGCAAAAGCAATTAATTATTTAAGTATATCAATTGTTAAATCGATAAGAAGAGTATATTATTGTCTATTGGCAATGAGAGCTAAATTAATAATGGTAGAATGATTATCATCGATGGAAGCTGTCTTTTACAAAAATGAAAATCATTATTTCATATCACATTGTGTGATATGTTTTAATTAGTTGATATTTTTATTTTTTGGCTGACAAGTTATATCTTTTATTCTCTACCCTATCTTTGGTTATGAGGAAGGTGATGATGTATTGAGGTTAATGTATTTTCATTAATCTCACTTTAAAAACAAATTATATATGGTGTCAGTACTTTCTTATAATAAGAAAAGAATAAACTATTTTACAAATCCGCTATTTATATTACCGTTTTCCCTTTTTACCTTATTGTCTTAGTCTCTCTGAAAAGAGTTAATTTAGTCATGAAGTATAGTCAACTCCATTCTAAACTTGAAAGCTCGTTGACATTTCTTCTTTATAGCTGCTTCATTTTTGAGTTATTTGTTTGTTTTCCATTGAAAAGTTTTGTCTTTGATTAATTTTAATTCTAACAAAATTATACTTTAGATAGAATATTTCCCGTGACTTATTTCGACCCAAACTCATTTATTTGTAATTAATTTAGTTTTTCTCTTTGCTAAAATGCGGACCATGGTCAAGAGCAAATCCAAGTTAAAATGATAAAACACAGTGATACAGGCATTCCCGCGCTTTTATCAGTCTCAGTTCCTCTAACATTATCAACAGTAAATTGAATTGTATTATATTTATTTTTTGATGATATGAAGTTAAATAAATAATGAAAATTTCACTTTGCACACGTGAAACAACAATATGAAGATAATCATCATATAATACAAAAATAATAAACTGAATTAACTGAATATATATATATCTTCAGTTGAATTTCCATTACTCCTTTTCAATGATGTCTTCATAATTACTTGATTTGATGGTTGGTGGCATAATCCAATCATGTGTTTTGCTTCTTCAACAGCTCACAATAGAAGTTTCCAAAAACTTGCGCGCAGGCATCCAGTTCAATCGGCTGCCGACAACTTAGTGACAGCCATTTCCGGAAAACACCCGTATTCGCGTGTTCTGATGCACAATTTGATTCCTGCTTTCTCATTGGTCGATCATCACACGCCTTCTTTTTTTTTTTTTTTTTTTTTTTTTTTTTTTTTTTGCTGGCATGGGTTGCACCACGACCAAACGGTCTATTGTGCGCCATAGGATTACGCAATGTTAGATTTAAAACACGAGTTTAGTGGCAGAAGCAAACTTCAGAAGGCTATTGGGATTAACAAGTTTATTGTTAGTGGGGTTTTCTAGGCGGTCTTCACCAAATAAGGTGAACCTCAACATAGCTAGCTTGTCGCAGTGGCAGACTATGTGAAATGATGTTTCATCGTCCGTGCCGCATAGTCTGCATAGAGGGTTGTCGGAAATACCAAGTTTAAACATATGGTAGTTAAGTTTGCTGTGTCCAGTGTAGACAGCAGTCAATGTCCTCAGGCATGTCCTACTCATACCAAGAAGACACTTCCTTCTGCTGGTACAAGGACCATCTAGGAATTTGAGTGATTGTCTAGGTCCCTTATTTAGCCAAATTTGTTTGTTTTTATTTAAATAGGATTGATTGATGAACCTAAAGGCATAGCTTAGGCTAATTCCACTAAGGGGTTCTGGTGTGATGGGAATCGTTGACGATCCCTGCCTAGCTAATTCATCAGCTTTTTCGTTCCCACTGAACCCAGAATGACCAGGTTCAACGTTAACAGTGTTCTTCTTAGCAAGACAGTTTAGGGTCAGATTACATGCTTCAACGACTTTTGAGGTGGTTGTGTGATTGTTTAGGGCTCCTAGTGCTGCCTGACTATCAGTGTAGATAAAAATCTTTTTGCCACTAATGTTTTCAGTGCATAAGTCAGTAGCACAGTGGAGAATAGCAAGAAGTTCAGCCTGAAAAACTGTTGTGTGTTTGCCTAGTGGAATACTGGCCCCGGATTGTGGTTTGTCTTTCCTCCAGACACCAGCGCCTGAGCCGCTGTCCATTAGTGAGCCATCAGTGTAGCAGTTAATACCGTGTTTGGGTATGTGCTTCCTTGATTCATCAATCTTAACAGTGTAGTAAGCATTGATAAACTTCCGGATTTGTAGGTCTGAAGGCATAGCTAGGATGTTATTTTCATTGAGCCTGCTAAGTAAGTTGCAATGACCTTGGTGGGTGAACTTGTTAGAGCACTTACCTACTTTGGTGAAGCGATAAATGGTTCTCAGCGCGTGCGCTTCCACCTCCAAATCTAGAGGCATGATATTCAACATTGTCTCCATCGCAGCTGTTGGAGTGGTCTTAATTGCCCCGGTTATCATGAGGCAAGCAAGCCTTTGCAATTTGCAAAGTGACTTTTTATTGTTCCCTATGTGAGCTCTGTGCCACCATATTACGGAGGAGTAGGTGATCATTGGTCTAATGGCTGTGTTGTAGAGCCAGTAGACGATTTGGGGTTTGAGTCCCCAAGCATTATTAATTGCGCCTTTACATGCCCATAGGCATTTTAGAGCTTTTCCGGCAATATAAGAGATATGATTGTCGCACCGCAATTTGTGGTCAAGAATGACCCCTAAATGCTTAACTTCTTTGGAGTTGGTGAGCTGTGTACCATTAATACTAGGTAAGTTCATGTTTACCTTTCTTTTGTGTGTAAAAGTGCAAACCTTAATCTTTTGTGGATTGATGTTAAGTCCAGAGGATTCACACCAATCACAAAGAATATGTGTTGCATGTTTTAGTAGAGAGGATACTACGCATTGATGTTTACCTCCTATCAGAATTGCAATATCGTCTGCGTAGCCCTGTGTATAGAAGCCTTGGGAGTTTAGTTTCTTGATCAGTGGATCAATCACCAAACACCAAAGTAGAGGCGATAAAACGCCACCCTGAGGGCAGCCACCATTTGGTTTGATCCTTAGCATGGTATTGGATAATTCCGATGCTAGGGTTCTGCTTTCAAGCATAACCATTATCCAGCCTCTGATGACAGGATCAATGTCATAGTCAATCAGAGCACTAAGGATAGTGTTATAGGGAGTCCTGTCAAAGGCACCTTCAATGTCGATAAAGGTGCCCGTTATTATATCTTTCTGTTCCATGGATATTTCAATCCTGGAAACCAGATGGTGTAGTGCTAATTCGCAAGATTTACCAGCTTGGTAAGCGAATTGGAGTGGGTGTAACGGATTGTTAAGAGATAGATGTGCTCTAATATGCCTGTCCAGAATTTTTTTCAGAGTTTTCATCAGGAACGAGGACAGGCATATAGGTCTGAATGATTTGGGGTCCGTGTAGGAGCCTTTCCCTGGTTTGGGGATGTAGCAGAGTTTGGATTCTCTCCAACTGACTGGTACATATTTTAAAGCCAAGCTACCTCTGAATAGTAAGAGGAGGTGTCGTTTAATGATTGGTAGACCTTTCTGCAATAGAGCTGGAAAGATGCCATCAATGCCAGGAGACTTGAATGGAGCAAGTGATTTGATTGCCCATTCAAGTGTATTAGAGGTAATGATACCTCTGGCCGTGTGCCAGGCATTTTTGCTGGCACGGTCAGT
The DNA here is from genome assembly GCA_023052935.1 of Piezodorus guildinii. NCBI lineage: Eukaryota > Metazoa > Arthropoda > Insecta > Hemiptera > Pentatomidae > Piezodorus > Piezodorus guildinii. The sequence goes on from CM041294.1 coordinate 94,447,913, forward strand.
CGGGTAGACAACATCACAGTTGTCCAAGTTTATAACCTTACAGTTGGGAAAGTGTGATTCCGCAAGCATAAGTAGAGTTTCATATTCATTAGTTGTTTGTTTGTCATGTGTCTTCAGGGTTCCAAGTGGCCCCTGGTCATGTTGTTTGGATAAGATTTTCTTAACTCGGCAGGCAGCCGGTAAGTTATCTATGCCACTGCAGAAGTTCCTCCATGCATGTCGTTTTGCGTGTCTGACAGATTTGTGATACTCAGTTAGAGCAACTTTATAGGTATCCCATCTGCCAGATTTCTTTGCTGAATTGAAGAGTCTTCTGGTGAGGACTCTCAGTCTTTTAAGGCTGTCATTCCACCAAGGAGCCTTTTTGTTATTTGTGGACCTCTTTACAGGGTTGCTTTCGAGATAGGAATGTATTAAGGCATCAGATATAGAGGAGTTGAGACATTCAAGGTTCCATGAATTATCAATCCTGGTAGGACAACTCTTGGCAGCCTCAGCTAGATTTAAAGCAAAGGAATCCCAGTTTGTTAGTCTGGGGTTTCTGTATGTTATAGTGTAGGTTTCATCATGTTTAAGATCGAACCTAATGTATTTATGATCTGAGCATGTTTCTTCGTCAACCACATGCCAGTTTGCGATGTGAGCCCTTAACGAATTAGAGGCTAAAGTTATGTCTATGATCTCAGATCTATTCTTGTTAAAGAAGGTGGGTGACCTGCCTTTATTCAGAATGATGAGATCATTTTCTATAATGTAATCTAGGATAAGCTCACCTCTTTTGTTGTTGTTCGTGCTTCCCCAGATTCTATGGTGTGCGTTGGCATCCAGACCCGCAATGATGCTATGATTGCACCATTCCAGGGCTGTGCCAATGATGTAGGTAGGGTCTGACTCCTCGTACGGCAGGTATCCCGCTGCAACGGTCAGCTCCCTAAGTCTAGTGTTCCCTTTCGGGTTGAATTTTGCTACTGCTAGATCTCTGGAACAGAATTGCCAAAGAGGCAGCAGTTTTAGAGATTTTTTGCATAGGATACAGGCTCTGGGATTGTTATCTGCAGAGATAATTTCAAAACCTCTCAGATTCAACCCAGAAACCCTACCATTTATTAAATAAGGTTCTTGAATAAGAATGATATCAATATCCTTTCCTTGAATGAATTGATGTAGAACACCACACGCAGCAATGCAGTGGTGGAGATTAATCTGCAGCATCTTCATGGCACGTAGTTATTCTGGTGTGGGAGGACGTCCAGACCGCTGAGGCCGGGGTCCACAACACACGGAGACCCCACAACCCCGCCCGATGGCCTAACAGGAGGCATCTTGGTGACTGGAGCATTGCCAGTTGGTTTAAGTCCTGTGACCTTGGGTCTGGAGCCAGACGTGCCAGGTACAGGGCCTGCTGCAGGATGGAGGGCCGCAGCACCAGACTCAGCCTGACTCCTCCCAGGCTCTGGTGTTGTCTGTTTGCCTGATGACGGAGTGGCATCAGTAGATTTTAATATGATCCTAGCAGTAGGATTGTTTCTCCTCCTTCTCCTCCTCCTCGAAGACCTAGAGGGGACCCAGGCGGAGGAGTTATCCTCCGCGGATCGACCACCCTGGTCTTGGGGTTCAGATCTGGAGTGTTTGGGCTCAAGAGCCTTGATTGATTGCGGAGTCTGGGCGTCCGTACCTGCTTTCGCAGAGGTCGCAACCAACAACTCCTGGTTGGTTTCAATGCGACAGCCCTCAATCTCACCTATGAGGGTTTCGAGAAGGCTGCTCACACTTGATTCGTCTATAAGGTCCTCAGGCGAAATCGCCGAGGTGCGTGTTGGCACCAAGGAAGACAAGTCTTCCTTGGGAATGTTTTCAGATTCCTCATCTGAAAACGAGAGGTTTTGGTTTTTGTTTAATTGAAAGGACATTTTGTTCCCACGAGTATGGGGGTGTGAAAATACTACAGGTACTACCCCCTCTCCCTGCAGTAGGCAATAAGGTACAATGGGGTGCGCCAGGTGCCCCAAGTGGGTCGATCAAAGACAGTGTATGTTTATACACCCCCTGCCATCCAGCCGCAGCTCGAGCTCCCTCCACCTAGCTTGGGTGTATGAAAGGGTGGTCGCCAAATGACCAACCCCCGCCTCTGTCGTCCGCGAGTCCCATCGGACTCCCCGGGGGGCACCACTTGGAGGTGACAGTAGGCGTTGGTAGGGATAGGGAGGACTGGAAGTTTATCACAGCAGTGGGTAGGGCACTCTAGCTTGATAAATTTCACAAAGAGTGGGGGAGATGCCCGCACCAATCTCCCTCTCTAGTCCTCCTGTTGCCCTACCCATTTACCCCCCTACATGCCTTCTTGATCTTCTAAATTCTTTTTTTCTCATTGGCCAATGACCTCATGCCTTCTTGATTTTCCACAATCTAATTATTTCTGCCTGTATAATATATCACAACAATATATATATATATTATATATATATATATATATATATATATATATATATATATATATATATATATATATATCAGTTTTTAATGTGACAGGCCTTGTAGACCCTTGGACTTCGTGGTGTAATCTGCTAGGAGAAAACACTCGCAGTTCTTGATGAAATTTTATAGGGTAGGGTCATCACTCCCTACGCTTATTTTTGTGAGTGGCCAACAGTTGGCTGATGGGTCTCACATACCCGGGGGAGAGGCTGTGAGTGAATCCCTATTAACTAAATGCTTGAAAAAGTCTCTCATAAAGTTAAATAAATAATGTAAATTTCACATTGCACACATGAGTTTATATTATCGTACCTGTCTGATAACAATAAATGTTAACTAAAACAACAATATGAAGACAATCCTCATTAAGATGAAGAAAGAAATGAGGCAAAAAGATTAATGAATAGGTTCATAAGATTTATGTACAGCCTCTCCAGACAGTCACACGCCTCTCACTGGTATTCTGATCAAAGGTGACTCTATCCCAAATCCCGAAGAAAATATGTGGGTGAATCAAATATAAACGAGACTTTTTGTCCTGGAAGCCCTGTGAAGGTTCGGGAACGTCCCGCATTTAGAGGTGTTGGGTAGGGATGCCAAGAGTGGGAGAAGCAGACGGGCGCATGCCCTCGAACTCACCAGTTACCGTCGTGACGATGTCTGAGCAGGATGTATCCCCCTCGATTGCGCGACGTTTATCATCAAATTTCTTGCTGCTGAAGGTGTAAAACCGGCTGAAATCTTGAGAAGGTTGACTGTACAGTTCAGGGAAGAGACACTTTCTCGTGCCAGAGTGTTTGCATGGCATAAGCAGTTTGTGGAGGGTCGTGATCGTGTTCAGAATGAAAGCCATGACCGCAGACCCCGCTCCAGCATCACAGCAGACAACATCAGCCGTGTTCGACAGCTTATTGAAGGTGACAGATGTCTAACCACCAGTGCCATTGCAAGTGAGGTTGGGATAAACTATGGAAGCACTTTTTCCATACTCACAGAGGAGCTAGGGTTTCGTAAGGTGTGTGCCAGGTGGGTTCCTCGACTTCTCACAGCTGAGGAGAAGCTGAACCGTTTGCAGGTCTGTTAAGGTCTTCTTGCAAGATTCCAGGCTGAGGAAGCCTCATTTCTCACTCACATTATCACCTGTGATGAAACTTGGGTGTACCATTACACCCCTAAATCAGAACAAGCGAGTATGGAGTGGAGACTGAAAGGGGAACCTGGACCAGTGAAAGCCAAGTCAAGGCTGTCAGCTTTGAAGGTCTTGGCTTCCGTGTTTTTTGACCAGCGTGGCTTGCTGCATCTTGATTTTTTGCCTGAATGCAGGACTATCAATGCCGCATACTACTGCGACATTTTGAATGAAGTCGGACTTGCATATTGCCGCAAAAGAAGGGATCTACCGATGAGAGAAGTGATCCTTCTTCAGGACAATGCTTGCCCACATACTGCGGCCCTGACGATAGAAAACGCAGCAACTGGGCTGGGAGACGCTGGAACACCCTTCCTACTGTCCAGACTTATCACCATGTGACTTTCACCTGTTTGGCCCGCTCAAGGAAGCTTTGGGAGGTCAGAAATTCGTCAGTTACGGTGAGGTTGAAGCCTACGTGCTCAATTGGCTGAAGACACAACCTACTTCATTCTATGAGCACGGGATTGGAAAATTACCAATGCGCTGGGAAAAATGTATTTCCAAATCAGGAGACTATGTAGAAAAAAGTGTACTTTTCTTTGTGTTCAAAGTAAAAATTAAAAAATAAGTCTCGTTTATATTTGATTCACCCACATATTTTCTTCGGGATTTGGGATAGAGTCACCTTTGATCAGAATACCAGTGAGAGGCGTGTGACTGTCTGTAGAGGCTGTACATAAATCTTATTTCAATCATTGCATTCCAATTCGACTTACTCCGTGCTCTTCCGTGTACACCCTAAATACAAGGATCTCTACCTACCAATCTATACTTGCCATCTCATAGAACAGCATCCTTTGAAAAGTCTTTTATCATCCGTGATACCATACTTGACCTCATTACCCATTTCCCTCCTTATAGTGGCTTACCTAACCACTTTCAAACTCCAATTATTCATCCATCTCCTCAAAAATCAATCTTCCGCAAATATGTGATAAATCTAGACCCATTACATTTCCCTGTACACGTCACCTTTTCTATGACATATTCTAAAGCTATATTAAATAAAACAGGTGAATTTATTATTATTTTAAGAATTTAGAATGCTGGCAAAGTGTTGTTTAAATTTATTTCATATCTCAGTCGGATCCGCAATTAAACTGTTATTTGCATATTTAAGCCCATTCAACAAGAGTTCAAAATTTTTATGCTATTATTTTATACCTCTGTACATCTCTTCTAAGTTATTTTCGCTTCTGTGTTTTTCTATTTCTATTATTTTGCTCTTAATATACCCTCTTTTCTTATTTTTTAAGAATTTTGAAGTCTCACTTTTTACTATCCGAAAGTAAGCCACGTTTTTATCGCTTGGATTATTTAAGAAATTTGGTTTAGCGGTTTTTCTTTTTTCTCACATATTTTGACAATCCTCGTCGAACAAGAGTTTTTTTTTTGCACACATTACCGTCCTCTTTAATATTATTCCTGATCTCTTACCATAATTTGTTTATATCGTCTTGCTCTTCGCCTTGAGATTCCAATGTTTCGAACCTATTTTTTACTTCTATCGCGAATTGATTTCTAATTCGAGGATGGTTCAATTTAACTAAATTAAAATTCTCGGGATGAATATAGTTCTGTGTTATCTTTTTTGTATTTAGTTTTTGTCGAAGTTTCGTTATTACTAATTCATGATCAGAACCTTATTCTACACCACGGATCGATCTCACGTTAATTATGCTACTTTGCCATTTGTTTTGTACTAAAACATGATCCATTTGATTCCGCGTTTGCCCATCCGGCGATGTCCACGTATACTTATGTATATCCTTATGTTTAAACGTAGTACTTTTGATTACTAGGTTTTTCGAAATGGCAAAGTTTAGTCGGGTCCCATTGTCATTACTACATTCGTGTTAACTTTCTTAACTGATTGTAGGACGGTATACTTCTTCCCTTTCAACCTTTGTGTTCGCATCGCCTAGTATTATCTTAATGTAATTTGGCGGTAACTTATCGTAAGTCGACTCTAGTTTATCATAAAATTCGCATTTTACTTCATTATCACTGACTTCGGTGGCAGAATGAATGTTTATAAACGCGATTTTAAACCACTGACCTTGAAATATAGCCACCGATATTCTTTCACTAAAGAACTGTACGTTCCGTAATGCGGAAAGAAATCTATTCCTAATAAGATACCCGGTACCTAAACAATAATTAACACTCCCCCCGCACCAAATAGTGTACTTTCCTTCTGTTAACGAACCCTCCCCTGGCCAGCGAACCTCTTGTAATGCAACGATATCTAAATGGTACCCCTTAACTTCATTCGCGATCGACTTTAACCCACCTGCCGCATTTAAACTTCTAACGTCCCTCGTCCCTATTGTTAGATCCCTAATTTTCACCTTGTGCCATGATTCCTCTGAAGCAGACCCCACCCGGAGACCCGAATGGGGGGCTAGTTTACTTCCGGACGGACAATGGGCGTTTTATCTCAGAGGAATCCATGACTGTTGGTGGTATTTCGTGAACTAAAATATGTGAGTAGGGCGTTCGAACCTATGTCACACCCTCCAGCGAGCCTGGAGGGCCGCTCTCATTGTTGGTAAGCGAGTCCGTCGGACTTAGCCGGGAGGAGCTTCCGAGGAAATTCCATCGACCATCCCCACCTCCGCCACCCGTGGGACGCTTCCCATACGCGGTAATGAGATCCTTCCCATACGCGGTAATGAGATCCGCACGAGGTTTATTTATATTAACATTTTATAAATACTTAACCAAATAATTATGTATCAAATGAAGCCAGACAAATTGGGCTTCCTTTTTTTCACTGTATTCTTAGGGGACTAAAGTGTATAGATATCATAAAAATATAATTGTTCTACAGATACTTGATTAGTAGGCCGAAATGTTGTAAAGTACATAAATAAAATAAGTCAATCAACTTCTTTTGGAAACGGCCAAAAATATATCTTAAAAAAATTGAACCAAAAGAAAACTTAAGACAATGATGAGGAAAACAAAATATTTGACTTTAAATCCCAGCAAATCTGCATTTTTTTAAAACAATTTATTTCTAATAGCCTGCTCCACATTCTTCTCTACTGTGACATATAAGTAGAAGGAAAAGAAAAATATTTAACACTTTCACGCCGGGGCGAATATCTATGTTTTCCCGGGTGAGGCAGGACTGTGTTAATTGCTTTCCCTTCATGGGTTACTGTTGCAAGTTTGAATGTGTTTAATGGGAGATCACAACTGTTCAGCCATTAAACACACTAAATGCTAGATTGTTACAGTTTTGATGTACACATATGACTTGAAGGAGAAATTATGGAAATACTTAAAAATGATTCTTATTTGTCAGAATTGGGAATAAAATTATGAAAAGAAATCACAGTTAAAGAAAATTCTTAAAGAAGAGTAATCAAATGAAATTAACCCATAAGAGTCCTTTGAGGGAGAAGTTGAAGCTTATACAATATTTAATAATTAAACCCTTATGCTTGTTAATTCTACAGTTTACATACACTTGAAAATGACCCTAGAGGCTGAAACATTTTAAAATAGAAAAATAAAATAAATCAATCAAATACTTTTGAAAATGGACATAAGTATATCTAACAAATATTTTGTGTTTCATTCAAGTTTGATGAATTCAGGGTTTGAAACCTAATTTTTCTGTCCAACCAATCTTAGTTTTTTTATGTTGGCTTTATATGTTAGATAAGTCTCTGGACTGTTAATATTGAAGCTGAAGATATTAAAACTCTATGTATGAGGTTGTAATTGGAGGTTGTGGATGTCAGTAGGGAGGGTATGATTGTTCAACTTTTCCAATATTCCATCCTTGTGTTTCAACAATCCAGCTGTATATTGTGTCCAACTCCTCCCTACAACCATGATGAGCGGCCAATGCTCTCACTTGTCTGACCCAATTAATGTTGGTATGAGGTATGAGGGTTCCATGTATCCATTAACGTATTATGTAAAGTAATGGCAACCTATCTTTAGACTATAAGTGACTATCTGAACCAGTAGTTTATGACCTTCTTAATTCTTTCATTATGCGAGACAGTCATCAGACAAAGATTCCTATTTTCCGAGACATGATTTGTTGTTAATGAATGGGATTCCTTCTGATTCGAGCAGCCTCCTCTCTCACTGGATTTGCTGTTCTCACAGTGCGGGGACGACCTGGTCCAGGTCTGTCACATACAGATAGGGTCTCATGATATCCATTTATAGTGAGGTACACGAATATATGGCTGATACCAAAAGGTTTTAAAGTGTTGAAAATCTCTGACCTACATTTTTTATCTTTGTGTAAGGTGACCACAGCTATTCGATTTTTTTTATCACCCTACTCCATGACTGAGCAAAAGAATTAGAATTATTACCCCAACGTGTAAAGAAAATAATCTGATAGAGGTATTATCTAAATAATACCTAAGGATGTAAACAAAGCTCAACTTTTGTAATAGTATTTATGGCAGAACTAGGTAGTTAGCAGAGCATTTTATTTATTTACAATTTCACTCACAACCTCTCCCTGACTACTGTAAAACCCGTCAGCCAACTGGTGGACACTCACAAAAATAGGCATAGGGGAGGATGACCCTACCCTATAACTGTCATTGTGAATCGCAGTGTGGAATCGTTTGAATTCCAAGGGCATCCACAGCCTGTTGCATCAGCAGAAAAAATAAATATTGCAGGTCACAGTGTCGACATATGGTTATTGATATAGGATGAGGTAGGGGTCACAAAAAGCCTCGACAATTGTGTATTCATGTTAGGAAGAGAGTATGTTGAAAGTTGGTGCCCGCTGTGGTAGAAGCAAATACCATAGCACCAGGTATAAGGTAACCCTGCTAGGTAGGGGGCGAGATCGTACCGGTTAGCAGAGGGGACTGGTTAGGAAGGATGTACCCCATGAGGTAGAAGCTCAACACCCCATTCAGGGTAAAAGCCATGCACCCCATCCTATGAGGGGTATAGGAAGGATGAATGAGAGCAGTTAGATGAAGGATGCAAAATAAAGATGATCTCATCTAGGATTCAAAGACAGAAAAACTCTGACCTAGGGAGATACCACCTGGTAGAAGCAGGCTGGTGATCTGAATAGCTGAGCTAACTCTTACTGTACTGATCTCGCAATGTATATTAATAATAGCAAGAGTTTCTCTACGAGACTAGTGTCTAGGCCCTAGGTCAAGATACCTCGTAAGGTTTATTTATTAACATAAATCACAATCACATGAACAATGATAATGAATAAGTCATAATATAACAATATCATTAAATATTATATCCATCCTAGGAATCTGGTCCTGGGCCATTCTACATAAATATCACACCCAACGAAGCCCACTTTGATGGTCCTTACCATATCTGAATTCTTATATAGCCTTGTTAATTTAGCATTTGTCCTTATATCCTCCAGACTCCATTGGTGCATACTGGACCATAAGTTCTCTTTAATATTGTCCTCTCGAACCTCAGGAGCAGGACTTCAAAGTCATGGAAGATCTATTAAATATAGGACCCCCAACTTGTATTCCAGATTTTTTTACCGCGCTTTTAAGGGCCAAATTGAAGAGAAGACAACTTACACTTGCATGTCAAAAATACTTTTGTGAGACTTGAATTTAGAAAAAAATTATAATATAGTTTCCTATTTATTTTTTCATGAAGTTTGTGGATATCTAATAAAATTCTATTTTCTTACAGTTCATATTTATTATTTTTTTTTTTTTATTGAGAGAGAAAAATACTTGTGGGACAATATGACCCAGCCATGAAATATTACTGGGACATATATGTCCCACCTGTCTTGCCTCTCTACCAATCAGAAAATTGTTTTCCTTTGTATTTAAACTTAAAAGGAAGTACACAAACAGGAAAAAATCATAATCATAAAAAAAAAATTAATAATTGGTAGCCAATGAGTTAATATCAACTAGCTACATTGCATACTGTATTCCTTATTTGTTGGCCCTCTCAGTCCTAGATACTTTATTGATATTATTTAATATGTTCTATAATTGATTACATCTATTTTGTATTGTTGAAGACGAGAAAACTTTTTGACCCTCCTTCCTCATATGAAACTAATTTCACAAAAGTACAAGAGATGGTATTAGAGCTTATCCATGTGAACATTGAATGGTCACAATTATTCCTGCACGATATTGAACATTGGTTAGAAGACTACCTCGCAACGCAGACCTTTAATGTTGAACACGAGACTAAAAAGCATGACTTGCTGGATTCATCTTTAGTTTGAACTTCAAAAAATACATTTATTTTCTAAATCTTTATTAAAATTTTTTTTAAATTTGTGGCGATATTTTTACAATATCTGTACAACAAACCTGAGAACCTATTAAGTTTCTATTTATTTGTCTATCAATTACAAGATTTTATCTGTATTCTGTCAATATGGTTTAGAGCAGTGGTTCCCAACAGGTGTTCCACAGACCCTTAGGGGTCCACGAGATGTCATTAGGAAATTTCTTTAACGCAAAAATATTTGTGAAGTCTTGGCTTGTAATAATAATCACAAATGTACACAGACAAAATCAACATTCTAAGTGATGTAATTGCTGGTGATTGCAACTGCACAATCACAATTTTTAAATTGGTTATTTTCTAACATTAAAAAAAAAAATCAGCTTAAAGGATATATGTAGCTAAGGATTGTACAAAATAAATTTATATCATGTATTACTTTTAAATTTTAGTAATTCAATGTTGTGCTGTCACAGAGGTGAGACATCGACGACTATGTCCATGCCAAATCTCACCTTTAACCACTTGCAACACCTAGTTTAATGTACTCGTATATAGCTGTCACCATTCCTAACCATCCTCTACCTTCCTTCCTTGCTCTCTCGGCAGGTGTGACCCAGGGTCAAGCATATTTCCTCTCCTTTTTAATTCCTATATCAATGATCTTCCAAATTTCAACTGTCACTGCTCCCAACACTAATACACTGATGATTCCGAGATCTTATCCTTCTCTCCCTCTAGTCACTAGTAGCATTTGTCATTATTTAGGAAGACTTGGTAGAATCTCTGCCTGGGCAACCCTGAATAAACTACGGCTAAATGCTATAAAAACTCATGCAATTATTTTTGGTTCCAACTCCCTCCTCAGATTCTATACTAAATATCCGAGTCTCACCCTAATTGATCACCCAATCACTTTCACTTCCTCTGTCAAAAACCTAGGTATCACCATTGACCAAACCCTTTCCTGGAAACCCCATATTGCCCAAATCTCCCAAATAACAATAAGTACCCTCAAATTTTTCCATCTTCTTCCACTATTCACCTGTAAGCTCCTTGTATCCTCACTTATTTTCCCCCACTTTGACTATTGCTTCATGGTATATGGTGGCCTCTCGGCTGTTATCAAGGGGACATGCTAAAGCGAATTATGAACATATTTTTAAGATTTGTCCTCGGTATACCGAGAGAGGTCTCACGTGATCCATTTATATTTATATTTATTTATATAGTTGAAGTGGCTCCTTCCCTCTATCCACAGATAATATTTCCTAGGAACACACCTTTACCAAACCATCAACTCCGGCTACCTCCCTACATCCACAGTCTTCTGCACTTTAAATTGTCATTCCTCTCCCTCCAAACAAAATCGCACCATTCTGACCTTTACATTCCTACCCATAGAACAACTTTTGATCATTCCTTTATTGTCCGCTCTACTACTCTCTGAAATTCCCTACCTACTCATATCTGCCATGCTTCTTCCCTACCATCATTCAAGTCCCAGCTGTTCCAGTACTACTGACCCAAACAGACACTCAACAAGCCTGATATTTCAAATCAAATATCAATTCAAAAAGAAAATTTATTATTTATTGTTCATATTTCACTTATTTAATGGATGAATTATTATGAATCAGTTTCAATGTTTAGTTTTGTTCAACACATTAATCTATCAGAAGTTATTTATTTATTTTACTCTTTTGTTTTATTGTGTACTTTAATCCATTCTTTTCTTCTTATATCATTGTGAGTGAATAAGAATTAATTATAATCCTTTGTTCTGTGGCCAGACATATTGTATATCTCAATTGTACATATCATTTCTTCATTTGTCCTAGAATTCATTTTTTTTTCTATTCTATTCTGTTCTATGTGTATATATTTACATTGATAACTATTATGGATGTTAATAGCGGAAGGGGGCAGTCATTAGTATCACAAACCTCCCCACCTTTGATAACCATAATGGTGGTTAAAGTGGCCTACCCTGTTGTTAAAATGGTATACCGGTTCTGTCTTCTCTCTTGTTTAACTTGAAACGATTTTCATTTGTATAGCCAATTAAACTCCTTATTTGGTGGTTTACTGTAAAAAATACATTAGGTAACCAAAAAACCCATTATATATATATATATATATATATATATATATATATATATATAAATAAAAAAAAATGTGGCCTTAGGACTTCTCTCTGACTTCAAAAAGCAAAAGACCATCGATATGTCTATCGATGATCCACTACTTTTCCCAGTCAGGAAGAAACAGGATTTGTGGATAGATGGTGAATTGAAGCATATAGAAGGTAAAGAAAGAAAGAAATAATCTAATAGAAAAAAAATTTAATAAATACATCTATATACATTTAAACATTGGTAATGTTTTTCATTCAAACCAATATAGCCCCAAGCGACAAATGTTATATAACTACAAATTTTCTATCTGGGGAACAGCTACAGAGCTAGAGTATGCTAAAAAAGTCCAAACACTTACAAATTGTAGGAAAAATGCGACTTTCTTCATTCAAACCCATTTAGCTCCTAAAAGGTAGGTCAAAGCGACTAATGTTATATAGAAAAACTCTGAATTATTACACAATGGTTTATTATTTCCAAATAACTATATCAGGGTGTAACTGTTTATCTAGCTGTTAATAGGCAATTAAATAACATGAAAAGCAATAAATAATCGAAAGGAAAATGCTATATCACCACTGCTAATTTCAAAACATAATCTCTGCTAATTCTGAACCAATTTCAAAGATTCTTTTTTCATCTTGTAGAAAATTTAATTCTCTATTACATAGCACTAAAGACAAAATTTTGGGTATTTATTATTTAATTAGTTTTGGAGAAAAGTGGCAGACGGTGGACAAACGGGTTTTTAAAAATTCTTTTAATTTGTTTGTTACATCTCTTATAAGTTGTTGCTTGACCATATAAGATTTTTTTTTTAAATTTCTCTTTGTTCATCGCGGTGTCTTGATCTCGAAAATGTTTTTGATTTTTTTCTATCTTCAACAATTACCAAGTTTTTACTATAAATTTCTGATCAGGAAAGTATTATCAAATTCGAATTTAAGATCCTTATTTGATGACAGTTTACTTTTGATGAAACTTTATAACAGTTTAAAACTTTATGATGAAAAAATGTTCCACAATAAAGCTATAGATAGACCCTTTCCCAAAATATGTCAATATTAGATTATTAAGAAAACAATCTGACAAAATGGGTGCTAAGTTGAATCAGGTTAGGTAGCCTTCAACAAGGTTTATACATTCTTCCCCAGATAGAATTTTATCAAAGAAACAAAATAAAAATCAATATTCATAGAAAGGAATTCAAAATTGTTTTCTACAGGTGCTGCTTGTTTATATGAATGTTTGTATTCTCACAGATTTTGATTGTATATTAATTTAATGCTCCTTTATGCATCAGTAACTATTTTTCTTCAGTTACCATATTAAATAAATCAATAAATTATAATTTCTGTCGAATGTTCATTAAACCAAGATTTTGTTCTTTTTAATGAGTCAATTTTATTAATACATTAGAGATTATTTGACAATCTGTGAGTTAATATGTTATACATGATTGTATTGAAATCTAATTACATCTAATAAACATTTAAGCATCATTGATAGTTGGGTTTAAGAAAAAAGGACAACTTGTATTTATAGATCCAACACCATTTTATTTTAAAATATGTATAACAGAGGTCTTGCTTGAGAATATACAATGAGAATACAATAAAGTAAAGGCAATTCCATATTGATATTTAAAAGTACACTATGTAAAAATTGATAATGAATTGTAGAAATATTTTGTGACTTTGCTTCTTACGAAACATACTCATTTTAAATGTTAAACATTTACCCTTTTTAAATTTATCTTATTCAGAAAACCTGAAACAACTATTGATCTTTTAAAATTAACAATGGATGTTTAAAAAAAATTGAAATATTCATTATTAGAGAATAAACAATTCTAAAAAAGTAATAAAATCGTGATTAAGAATTAGATACTTATAAAGATAATAATAATATTAACTGTACAAAATGGTAATGAGATATTTTATAGCTAAGTAATGTATTTGGTTAACAATCAAGTACACTCATAGAGTGTGAACACCGTACGAGATATTTATTTTAAAAAAAACCAAGAATACCATTAAACTTTAATGCCTCTGTTGATAATCCAAGATTAATGTTGGATGTTGGATAATCCTCAGAGATACTTAACAATTATAATATTATTTACAATATACAATACAAGTCTCAATGAGCTATTATTATTAACTTAGTTATATTGATATTGATAATCAATTGATATGTCTTTATATAAAAGAAAATATAAAACATATAGAAAACATTCCTTTGTCAATAAATAAAAAGAAACTTTGAAAGTCATTTCTCTCAATATTTTGAACACTACAGCCACTGAGTGCTCATAATAAATTTGTACACACATATATATACTATATTATAACATAATATATTATATATCATTAGTAATGTATAATATGTACAAGTAAATTCAAATTTAAATGGATCTGTTTGTTATGGTTTCAATCCCATTCTCCTATGTACATGGTTCTTGGAGAAGACGGAATATATCCTCTGGTTGGGATGGGCAGGCGTCCATAAATATGGTTATACGGCGAATCGATCAACTCTGAATCTGGAAGATACAAATCACATATTAATAATTAGCACCATATTGTCAACTATTACCTTATCATAAGGAACTATATTAACTCAATGTTATAAAGCTTTTAGCTCTAAAGCTTTGGTGTGTTTGCTACATCAATAATCCAACTGGTTTGTTAGAATAATATTTTATCAGATAATAACAATTTTTTTTTTGGGTATTTAATTTAAACCCCATTCAGCCCCCCAATTAATTCACTTTAGGTGAATTAAGATCCCAACACTTTCCCACTCAAAGCTACTTTCTTTTATTCATAATAATCCTGGAGATACCTGAAAAGAAGATGGTTCAGAGACCTTGTAAGCTAATAGCATTGTCATAATGTTGTTGGGCTTACACTGGATTGTTTTTTACAAGTCTGCACAATCATAATATAATAACCAAGTTTTCACATTTCTTAGTAGTATTTTGGATAAATAAATTTAATGATGATTAATTGATGTACAGTGATAATGTAAGAAAATGAGAAAATAAAATTAGTATGCATATAACACAATGTTACTTTCCTATTTATTACTATTCACTATTTCACAGATCTTTCAGTGAGACTTGGTTATTTCTAATAAAAAAAAAAAACAAAAAAAAAAAAAAAAAAAGAATACAACCCATGAAGAGTTTTGGGCTCAGTACATGTAGAGATTCGTACTGTTCCTAGGCCAACAACGGCCGTGCAATGATGTGATTCGGCCGAGATCACCTCAGTCGCCAGGTTTTTTCCCCATTTTTGGGTACCCACTTGATTGAGGCTGGATGTGCCCTAGGAGGGTCTCCATACTCCTGGGATCGCCCCCCGGCTGCAATAACAGAATAAATAATATTCCACCACAGCCGGGATTCGAACCCAGGACCCGGAGCACAGTAGACTAGGCTCTAATTTCTAATCAAAGATTTTCGAAATTGTCATGTGCTTCTCTTTAATTGAATAAACAAATTAAAATTTATGCAGTCATTAGGACTGCCAATAGAAGTGAAAACTTTTTTCTCTATTTGCACTGGAATTTTGTTGGAAAGTAGAGTATGTTTGTGCAAGTAGATTATGTTGAGAATGCATGTATTGTTATTATTGTTTCATTTAATTGTAAAACATCATCACCTTGTCGAGATATATCATCTAAATTATGTTCTTGTAATCTGAACGTGACTGTAGACTGTATGTTTCATTTTGTATTGATAAGTCAACAATATGAGTTGATCGTACACAAACAAAATTTTTTGTTGATGGACCTGCCATTTGTCTAATGGGAATTTGTCCATTTATGAATATGCTTCAAAACTGTTCAAAAGATTGATCTTTCTGTAAAAGAATAAAATTAGTCACTCTTTTTTTGTCTTTTTGTCCAACCCTTAATTTTCTCTTCACCCTAAATTTTGGCATTACGATTCAAATTATTCTCTGTTTTGGAAGATTGATCCATCTATGGAAGATTAAAATTGATGTTTTTTTTATCTTATATCTATACCTCTGATTTCACAACTTTTCATTTTCTCTTTACCCTCAACAGTTACTTTTAAATAATCAGAAATTCCAGATTAGGCTAATGCATAATTTTTTTTCTTATCCCTTTATGGCATACACCAAATTTTATTTTATTTATTTTCCTCCTCTTTAGGGAGAACTCCCCTCTTTATTTCTTAACAAATATATATTTAATTTAATAAAAAAAATGAAGATATTTTAAAATATAGTTATTTCTTTGCTAACATTTTGAAGATATTTTTCTTAAGTTCAATTATCAAAGGTTAACATTCATTATTTGAGACATATTTTGGAATTTGTAACACTAGTAAATGTGCAACACTGAGATAAACTCAGTTTCTCTTCCAAACAAACAAACAAAATTTTTAATTAGTAATAAAATACATTGTGCTTAATTTAAATCTATATTATTATATGCATTTAATTTTTAAATGTCATATTTCTATGCTAATATGATCAAGATATTCTTTTTAATTTCGCTTTACTACTCTTTTAATTTTGACTATAAGATCATCATGATTTTGTCTCCTATTATTTTCAAGAGAGTTAAGATATTTAATATATTAACTGTTTAATCAGCATGAGGTAAGTTTTAAGCTTTACTCATTTAATTTACAACTGTCTCTAATTCAATTAAATACTGAAATACCCCCATTATAAATATTGATATTTCTGTGCCAATATTGCACCGGTATCGATAACGTTCACGAAAATTCATATCGATATCCTATCTCTAGTGGACAAGTATACACAGACCGCTGCGCATGCGCCAGTCTAGGGCATGTGATATGAGCAGGTTGGTAAGGAGAAACAAAGATGTTCACATATACAGAGGTGGGCTCGATCTAAAAGGGGCAATATGGCGGAAGATCCTGAAACACGTCACTGGTCCTTGGTTCTTTGTTATTGTTTATAGTTGTGCTTGGTCTGAGTAGTAGGTCACTGCGCTGTTGAGGTTTTTAGGATTTGTTTTATGTGTTATTTGATTGTTTTATAGTGTTCATAGACAGTGTTGAACTTAAAATATGTCTTTATAACCTTGTGCGGTTATGATTTGTCAAAAGGATGATAAATTATCAACTAATTTCACAACATTTCACAGGTAAGGTTGTAGTTGGAATATAGTGAACGTTTATAATTGATTGTGCATAATAATTAATAGAATCTATGCAATTTTTAAATTATTTAAACAATGTAATAAAATATATGAATGAAAAAATAAAAAAAGATTCTTTGGTTAATTTAAAAACTCTTAAAGATGTATACTCTCACCTCTAACTTTTCCTTTTATTTTTATATCTTAGATTATGTCGGCATAATTTGTATATCATGCCCTATTAAATGTAAACATCAAATATATTCCAATAATGATTGAAATGAAGTGAAATTTATTTGGAGATACATCCTATATCACGCAGTTATTTTTTCTTGAGATCAAATCAGAAGTAAATTAGCTAGCAATTATTATTATTATATTTAACTCTTCTTTATTTATGATTATTGAAAGTTTGTTTGAATATTAGTGTGTCATATAAGTTTTTCCTCATTGAATATTTTGAAAGTTAGTCTAAAAATTTTGGAAAGAGGGCATTAGGAGGCTTCTTAATAGATAGAAGAAGTTTATTGTGCCGATAGCTTTATTTAAAGCTAATCAACCTCAAACAACTTCAAAACAACAATTATGTAGGAGACATTAACAATCGATAAATCGATTGTAAAACATCTTTTTAAATAAAACATTGTTGAAGGCTTTAAAAAGATCTCCTTCATTAATAAAACACATCACCCTCCCTCCTCCCCTACAAGTTCAACAATATTTTAAAAGTTTGCTAAATAAGCTGACCCATTCCACTGTCGTAAGAGCGAGCGTGCCACATGGCTGGATGAGGCTGCGGGAGGTGGTGGATGTGGTGGAGGCCGAGGTGGGAGCCTGGCGGTCCCGGGGGCAGCACGAACCGGCCCCCCGCCGGCGGCGCCTTCGTGTCCTTCGATTTGCTCTTCACGAAGTTCGGAACTCGGGCTCTCATTCCGCAATAGTATGGGTCGTCTGCAAAACGTATACAATAATAAAATCATTTAAAAGGAAAATTTAATTGTAACATGCATGCAAAATAGAAACAGAAGCATAATTGAGACGTTGATTTTCAAAAGGTACTATATCCACTTTTGAAATTTTACAGGAAACGCAAAAATCTGTCATTTATTTATTATTGGACCAATTTACCTGATTCTTTTTATTAAAATGTAAAGTTGATTTTTAAGGGTGTTACCAACTTATTTTTCCAAATTATAGCACTTTTCCGATGACTTTTAAACAATATAATATGGATATAGTACTTTTTGGAAGAATATAATGCACGATAAGTTGGTAACAGTCACTATAACCTTCATGATTTATTACCGATAACTAACGTCTTTATATTGTTAATTATCAAGTTGTGTATATTTCCTTATTCTCTCTCTGAGAAATATCTTTCTTTGTTGGTTAATTACATTGATTATCTATTCTTCATAAGGAGTAAATATTCAAAGGACAATTTATCTATTTATGGCACTAAAATAAGAAAGTATGTAATTATAAAGTTTGTTTTGAACTTGCATTTACTATTTGTGTGAATTTAGCAAATTTATCTATATCTTTAACTACGTGTAAACAATATTTAGCTATAGAGACTGATAAATAAATAACTTTTGAGCTTTTATTTTATATTAAAAAAATCAAATAAAATCTGATGACGGATCTAGATTAAACTAAGTCATTAGAATACAAATATGTAAAAATATCAATTTCGAAAAAAATGTCCTTTAGTATCTTTTGGAAACTAACGTCTCAATTTTTAATGGTAAATTATATTAAAGAAGTTTTAGTAAATATAAAAATGTTAGGAACTGATAATTTATTTTTTATGAGGTTAAGGATTAGATGAGATTATCTTTTTGCTCTTACCACAGAAAAGGAACAACCATTATATATATCAAAAGAGAGGCAATCATTACATTTTATTAAAGATTTATTACAAACCATGTTTCTTTGAGTCTTTTGATTTATCTTTTCCTCTGGAGGTCGGAAAATTTGGTTTAGGTGCTATTTGTGTGTTTTCGTCTTCTTCAATGTCATCATAATCGGGCTGAAATATGAATTATAACGATTTTAGTAACACTATATAGACATACCAATATATATACAAATGTTGAAAGTTTTGGAGAGGAATGAAGGTAGGAAGAGGCTGATGACAGATATCACCAATAAATGTGGAATCACGAAATGGATTAGATCGTGGAAAAGAAGAAAACATTGAACCTAAAGTGGATCTCAAAGGCGAAATTTAGACCTTTTGGTGAAGTACATAGACGTGAATAGGATGGCCAGAAGACTGGAGCAAATATGTATAAATGACTACCTCAGTATTGCCCGTAGCGAGTCCGGATTACTACGAAACGGAACTTAAGTATTGCAGATGCTGCAAAGAAATTTGGATAAGGACCAAGGGATAGAAATGACACAGTGGATGACCAGTGGTATGGAATTTCAAGAGGGCTGTAAACTACATCAGAAGAAGTCCTTGGATTGCAGACAAGAAACACGAGGTCTCCTTGGTTTGATGATGAGTGCATTAGGCAACAAATAAGAAGAATGAAGCATATAAGGTTATTCAACGCCATACAAGTCTAAACCAGGAGACATACCGAAATATAAGAGGAAAAGAGATTACATAGGAGAAAGATGAGAGAATGAGATAACGGCAGGAACATTTCGTTGAACTCGCCTCTTCTTTCAGAAAGTAAATGAGTAAATAAATAAACCAAAAGTAACAATGTGGAAGAATGAGGACGGGAACCTGTTGACGGAAAGAGAGAAATTCCTTAAGAAATGGGCAACGCACTTAAACGGAGCGCTTCAAAGAGAGAACTTTGAAAAATAAATAGCCAGGGAAGAGGAGGAGTTCTCAAACAATGGCGAGCCATCGGACGATGAAGAAATAGAAGTAATCATAACGAAGCTAGAAAAGAAGGCTCCGAAACTAGATAGAATTCAAGCGGGGCTGATACGCTTTGAGTAATGAATGAAAAGGAAGCTCCATAACACCATTTCAAAGATATGGGAGGAGGAGACAATCAGATGAGTGGAAAAAGGAAATTTTCTACCCACTGCACAAGAAAGGAGAAAGGTTGGATTGAGACAATTATTGAGGTATAATACTTCTCTTATGTGCTTATAAAGCTCTTATTTCAGAAGCAGGCTCCTCTCTTGCAGGACCAAGATCACTCTCTACAAAACCTTGATTCGTCGTGTTTTAACATATGGATCAGAAACATGGGCCTTAAGAAGTAGGATGAAGACCGAATTCTTGAGAAGGATTTTTGTTCCTGTTAGAGAGGGTGGAATTTGGAGAAGAAGGAGAAATGCCTAACTAGTACGGGTGGGTATAATCGAATGATCGGACTTCGATGATTTAAATAATCGAATGATTAATATGCATTGTGAAAGGCAATATGGCACAACCCCCCCCCCCCCCCCTATGGCTGCTGAGCTGGCCCGGCCTAGGCATAAATGTCTATAAAATTTATACGATGAGAAAAAAAAAATGGCCATTCGGTTATCCCAACCCCTTATAACCCTTCGATAATCGTTAAAAAATTCATTTCGAATGATCATTCGTTTCTCCGAACCGATTAGTCCGATAATCGATTCATTCGAATGATTGAAATAATCGAATGATCTGATAATCGTCATTCGATTATGCCCACCCCTACTAACTAGTCTTTATAAAGATATAGATCTGGCCTTGTTAATTAAGATAGGGCGACTTCGATGGGCCGGGCACGTTGCACGTATAGAGATTCGGCAATAACATGAAAGATGAATGGCAAAGAAAGGTTGGCAGGCCAAATTATAGGAGGATTCAGTGACAACGGATGCACGGGCTCTACAGGGAGTCCGAAACTGGCGAGCTGCTGCAGCTGATCGTATGGACTGTTTTTGGAGGAGGTCCAGTCGCGGTGACGGGTATTATATATATATATATATATATATATATATATTATATATTATAATATATATATATTATATGTATATTTAGATTCATTAAACCATCTTCATTACCTAATTACATTTAGATACTTCAATAGAAAAGAAATAAAATAAAGTTAGTTACCTTGGGTATGTGGTGGGGGTAGTTGTTGTCGCGGGGCGGGAGCTTGGGCGGGCGATCGCTACGCCGCGGCTGTACGCTGCCACCACTGCTGCCGCTGCTGCCACCTCCCGTGCTGGCCACGCTATAAGGATCTTCGTCGGGAATCGGGATCCGGGGGCGGTTCCTGATGTCCACGGTGCTCCTCTTCACTGCAACAATAAGCGACGGGGGCGGTCAATCCAGGAGTTCCGAACATCTTTCACCATGATAGGACGAGATTGAGCAGCCATGTCTCAATCCCAATGATTTGTATTTATAATTTTATACATGGTTTTATCTATCTCCAAAAACAACTGAGTTATGGGAGTATTTATGTGTAAAATTCCAATTTTTTTCCAAATAATTATTCGCATTTTTTTGGTTGAAAAACACTAATAAATTGTTTTCTCTATCTTCAAAAATAACTGAGTTATTAAATTAAATCGCTTTTAATCGGGCGCCATTTTAAAAATAAACAGTTGATACATCGTCTAGGCCAGTGGTTCCCAAGAAAATATTTTCGCGGACCCCTTCATCTAATCATTTAAATGGCAAGAACCCCTAAATACTAAAAATATAAATCCTAAATATATGTATATATTATATTTATGCTTTATATTTTTATTGGGCTACACCATATCACGTACATTTCCTGTAAAATACTACTGCATCCGAAACCCTTTGTACTAGAAATAGCCAAGTAGGGAAATTGGAAAAGAAGAAAAACGAACCAGGCTATAGGAGTTAAATCAATTCGCGAAACATTGCTTTACTAAATTATAAAACTAATACAGTAGTTTTTCCAAAATAGATTTGGCTAAAGTGAATTAATATTATTTCTCGATGACATCTCGCGGACCACCTGTTGGGAACCACTGGTCTAGATACTAAGATTATCGTTGCATGTCCTAGTATTGTGCCGAATCATAAGAAAAAATTGTTCCAGTAGTTTCCGAGAACTACGGCGGACGGTTACAAAATTTACAAAGGTTGATTATTGAAAATAATAAACCAAAATGATAATAACTAAGAGACTGACCTGGAGGAAGCTTGGACTTGAGCATATCCAAGGCGACGACGTTGATGATGAGGACCCAGATGGGGCACTCGAGAAGGTCCTGGTCCGACTTGACGAAGGCGATTGCGCTGAGACACTGACACTCCAGTCGCCGACGGTCCGGGTAGGCGCGTCGCAACTCGCGGGACACGTTAGCTTGGAACTTCTTCATGTCGAACAGCTGCAACGAGTGTCGGTATAAGACAACAGTTGTAGAGGATGAATTTATTGATCAAAGTTTATACATAAGTTAATAATATTTGATTTAGTTTATGAGGCTTTTAGGGTTCATAATCTAACCTTCTCCAAACAATAATTTTATTTGATGTTTGTTTGTTTATTTATTTAACGTCCCTTTACGCTACTGTGGCTATTCGGACGATGCAACAGAGGGAGTCCTAAATTTTGCCTATCCAGGGTTTATTATGATAGGGATCTTTAACAAGGACCTGACATCGCGCAGGCTCGGGACCACTATGCTACAGGTCAGACTATTCCAATCACAATGAAACCTACATGATATTAAAGCCCGTTCAATTTTACATCGATATAACAAGTTTAATCAAAATCGTTAGAGCCGTTTTTGAGAAAATCGTAAATAGGTGCAAAAAGCATGGTATAAAGTGGCTCTTTTGGTTAGCCGATGTTGTCTTAAATATAAAATTTCTGATTCAAAGAACGTTTCGTTTTTGTGCTGGACTTACCACAAACACACACACACACACAGACATACGGACACACAGGCCTTTTTTCAGGACTTGGTCATTTGGACTCAGGACACCTTAAAACGTGTATTTTCGTTGAAAATTGGAATTCGAAAATTTTCACGAACGCAATACTTTCTCTTACTGTATATTCTATACATAGGTAAGTGAAAGTAATAACCTGTACTACAACAACCCATGAAGGGTTATGAGCTAAGTACATATAGGAATTTGTACTGTTTCTAGGCCAACGGTCATCCAATGAGGTGATTAGGATTCGATCACGCTCAGCCGTCAGTTTTTTTTCCCCGATTCAGGTACCCATTTTAAAGAGACTGGGTCTGCCCCAGGAGGGTCTCCATACCCTAGGGTCGCTCCTCGACTGAATTAACAGAATAAATAATATTCTGTCACAGCCGAGATTCGAACCCACTACACGGAGAACAGTAGACAAGAGCTCTATCCACTAGACCATGCCGCTCCTAATGTTCTGTATATACTGTAAATAAAGCAAAGAATCGATAATGCAACAGAGAAAAAGAGTTGGTCGGAGGTGAGTTCCTGGAGATGTAGGTGGGTTTGTTGGCTAATTACCAAGTTGCTTGTCTTGGTTCCTTTGTTGGCGAGAAGGTAGGTGCCGAGGGAACAAGTTGCTCGCTGGGGTGTAGCCTCGCTAATGCCACCATTAGTTCACAACCTTCCTTTATTTGCACTACGTCCTCTTTGTTTTATTTCTCGGTGCGTAGGTGTTCATCTCCAGGCCCATTTGCAAGTAGAATCCTTCTAGGCTAAGTAGAATGGTGATGGAGAACCAACATTATTCACTCTACTTCAATTGAAGTGATTATGGTATCATATGTACGCTTTAGAATCCCCTGATTGTGAGCAAATTTTTTGTATTCAATAGATAGGCAATAATTGACAGGTAGAGATTGGTTTAAAAGGGAGCACCCAAACCAATCGGCTAAGATTAATATTTGAATAATAGGAAAGGACTCTAGTGAACAGCGTTAACGCAACATGTGTTGCTCATCTCGTCTAACGTCTCGAAAGCATGTAAAATAATTTCATTTTTTGTTTTTGTGTCATTGACATTTTTTGTTGTTGTAACGAATGGAATTTAGGGTTAGCATGATGGTTAGCATAACAGCCTCCTATACCCAAGTTCTCGGATTCAAACCCGCAGATGCCCCTAGGATTTTTTAATGGGAGTAACTCCCATTAAAAAATCCTTAGTTATGCCGTCCTTCGGAGGGGACGGTAAAAGGTGGTCCCGAGCCTGTGCGATGTCAGGTACTCGTTAAAGATTCCTATCCTAATTAAACCTGGATAGGCAAAATTTAGGACTCCCATTGTAGCATCGTCCGATTAGCCACAGCAGCATAAAGGGACGTTAAATAAATAAACAAACAAACAACGAATGGAACTGATGATTGATAAAAGAATGACTACTAAACTGGCAGGGAAGAAATCTCTTGAAGCTAGATTAGACTTTTAGAAGCACCAAAAGCTTTAATAACAATTAGCGATGGTTGTTGCTGGAAGATTTTTTGTTTAAAATGGTTTGATAATTTGAATGGAACTAGTAAAAGGTGGTCTAGAACTGATCTAAATGATCGTTTAATAATTTCGCAAGCCAGAAGGTTGGGCTCTTCATAATAAATTGGAATTAGAACTAGATTGAAATTTCGAAAAAATACTGATGAATATGTTAAATATCATATTCAGATTATACACAAATTTTATCACATAAGGTATAAAGTGAGATTTTTTAAACAACTAAAATATCAAATGTGATGAAATCTATTTTTGTTATAGAAGGTCTATAGACCGACGGAAGAAGGGGTTGGGCCTCTTTGTACTATAAGTTAACGTGATCGTAAGAAATATGTGCTCTTCATAATTTAGTTGAATATTGAAAGGCTAACTTTTTTTATTTATTCACCCTACCTTCCAATATATGCAATTCGGGTGATGGAACATTAACTTGACGATAAGGCCCGCAAGTTACTGTTGCCAATTAACTTCGTTTAAGTAAGTCTTCTTCTATTTACAGTGCTCCTCCAATGCCTGCTATCCTTCTGGCTTGTCTTCTTCCGATGTTAAAACGAGCTGGGCCCAGCACAGCCGATTTCCACCCGCACGCAAATTGTTTAGTTGTTTTCCGTCATCAGCTGAGGAAAATCGTCCTCTTAGAGGACACAGAGTCAGGTTTCCTTCAGCAGCTTAGCCCTTTGAAAGGCTAACTTTAACTAAATAGCGACAACGACTAGTTGGCAGCAGAAGACGCCGAAGCGATAAGAAAGCGGACGCACTAATAGGCTTCGCACAGATCTCTCCTTATTGGTCGAGAGGCTACCCATTGACCGCAAAGGACTCTCCTTATTGGTCGAGTGGCAACCACGACTCCTTTAACATTATCTCCGACACCTTCCCTGTACCCTTCTTCTCTGCCTATCCTTTTATCAGGGCGAAGAATAGCGTTCCACTCATCTTCCTAATTGGCTATTTTTTTTTTATTTTTATCATTAACTAAGGTAATACTGGCAAACATAATAAAATCTTGACTAAATTATTAAGTTTCCCACAGAGGTATGAGCCTCTTTGGACCCGTTGCCCATTACCAGCGCTATAATCCAACTTCCGAGACCTACTAGGAATAGACGTGAGGTGGCCGGCGAAAAAACAGGCAGGCACCCTCTTCATCAGAGTGAAGCATAATTAAACTCTCATAGTGGCTACTATTTCCAACATGCTGCTTCCCACTGAAAAGCTGCTCTAAAAAAACAGGGCTCCAGACCAATTCCTACCTGAATCTTGACATACAATTTCTTTGCATTTTTAACACACTGAGATAA
This sequence comes from Piezodorus guildinii, assembly GCA_023052935.1. Classification (NCBI taxonomy): domain Eukaryota; kingdom Metazoa; phylum Arthropoda; class Insecta; order Hemiptera; family Pentatomidae; genus Piezodorus; species Piezodorus guildinii. The sequence continues at coordinate 94,473,803 of CM041294.1, forward strand.
AATAAATGGACTTTTTAGGAAAAGCAATTTTTTTTAATAACATTTTTTTTATATTGAAAACTGTATTAAAAAAAAATCAAGTAAATTTGATAGTTATATAGTACAATGACATGAAATACATGTAGAGAAGCTTCCCATTGGAAGCATTCTAAAAATATTCTAAACTCGAAGGTCTCGGAGCCATCTCCTTTTCAGGCGCATCGGACTATTATCAGGAAATGAGGGGAGGGGAGAGGGAAGGACGGTTGAACTAGTGGGTTAGAGTGAGAATGGAGTTTGTCATGAAAGGATTGATACCTGGTCTGGGCCAACTCAGTAACATAGGAACATCAAGGTCTTTTTGGATGAGTTTATTCATGACAAAGTAAGGAGCGTTGAAGATTTTACGAAGAATTTTGGATTGTAATGATTGGATGCGGGAAGAATTTGATGGTTTAGTAGAGTCATAGCTCTACTCCGTAAGTCCAGATTGGTCTTATAATAGTCATGTAGATGAGCCTTTTGTAGTTAAGAGGAAGGTTTGACCGTTTATCTAGTAAGTGTTGAAGTAGCCTAAAACGGCGAGAACAAATATTTACCGCACAAATATGCAATTTCTACCCAGATAAACGGCAGTTTCTTTGATCATTTTTTGCCTCACAATTATAGCAGAAATTTTCCGAAGATATAAAAAATGTCTTGCTTTTCTAAATCAAAAATAAGTAAAATGTTTTTTAAGGGACTTAAGAGGCCATTAAGCGTAGAAAACACCCTGCTAAATTTCATCGTAGGCTGATGCTCCATTATATATAGTTCTATTTAAGAATAATTAGAATCTCTACATGAAGAAGTGATTGGGCACAATTCAGATGATGAATCATTAATCTTCAAGCATTTAATTGTTCCTCGCAGAACTCTTTAAACTGAAAAATGGAAACAAAAGTTGGTAATAATGATCTGGACCAGAGAAGTACAGCCTGAGAAATGAAGAAAGACGCTGCCCTGTCCCATACCAAAACGGTACTATCTGCAAATGCAGCAGTATTTTCCCCCTCCTCAGAGGGGGTTGCGGCAAGGTAGATCTACTGAAGAGATAGAGAAGGCAGATCTCCTAAAGAGATAAAGAAGGCTACGATGAACTATGAAAGAAGAAAAAGCCTCTAAGTTTATTATTGAGTTTTCGTTCATGAATAACAACTACTCGTATTAATAGTAGCTATGTCTTAAATAATAAATGTTTTACTCACCTTAACCGGCTTATCGGGTTCTAAAGCGCAGTTGGGGAGCTTGAGTACATCGGATCCTATGCTCGTCTCTTCCCGGCCCCCGTGCTCTTGACGTAGACGTTGCACTTGGAAACACGTTTTACCAGGATATCGCCTTGGTCGTCCATTTTAACTTTGACGCCCTATCAAAAGCACAGAAAGCAACAAGTAAATAAAAAGCAGACATTCAGGAAACTGTAAGAATGCAAATAACATGAAACATATTTCTACATAAAAACGCTGCGAATTATTACACAATGGTTTATTATTTCCAAATAGCTATATTAGGGTATAACTATTTATTTATACTTAACCAATTTCTATGATTTTTTTTTAATTTTGTAGGAAATTTAATTCTCTATCGAATATCACTAATTTTGTTGGTATTTATTTATTTATGAAGAGAAATGGATTTTTTATTTTATCGCAGTTTACTGATTCTAAAAATCTGTACATATTTTCCTCTATCTTCAAAAATAAATGATTTATTGGCCAATTTATGGATAAAGTTTCAATTTTTGTCTTTTCTTTTTTTCTCTTGTTTATAATTATTCGTTTTTTTAAAGTTAAAAAACACTAATAATTTTTTCTCTATCTTCAAAAATAACTGAGTTATTGAATTAAAACACTTTTAATCGGTCGCCGTTTAAAAAAAAAACAGCTGATATCAAAGTTTAGGTGTTAAGATCATCCTTGCATGAACTAGTATTTTTGTGGCGAATTTAAAAAAAATTAGTAGTTTCGGAGAGAGTTGACAAACGGATTTCTTTTGTATTCGTTATTCGGGTTCTACGTATCTTGAAACGTAATCCCTTAAATTTTGAGGAGGGGAGAAGGATATTTTTTTAAATTTTTTTTGGTCGGTCAACCAAAACGGATGACGAAAATATTTTTGTTGAATCAAGAAAATGTAAAGGAGGAAGATGGCCCAGGACAGAGAGCCGACGGCCTGACTCAGATCCTATCTTCCTCCTCGAGGCAGAACTGGGCGCAGCACAACTGTTTAGAGGTTAATTTTGTAAAGAAATACCCAGAGGTTAATATTGTGCACAGTCACCAGTCCTCCGAATAACAATGTCACTAGCTAGTTTCGTCCAGCTTTCGGAGGCCATACGCTCATACAGTTTTTACGGAAACAACATATTAGAATGGATTTGAATGTAAAATGTTTTGTAATTGCTTTGTGCATCCAAGAATCGGACTCAGTTTCTCAATACGCTAAAGTCTCAACCAGAACACTATACTCTCCTCAGCATGTATAAGTATGTGGCGTCAACACATGTGGTTTCTAATGAGATATAACCTCCTCATGTTTTTCTGTTACAGATACCTTTTTGGGTTTTGCAAATCGTGTTAGTTGTTAATGCTTTTAAATAAAGATATAGACCATATGTGGTGATATCACCTCATAAATAACATCGATAATAGGCTATATCTTCATTTAAAAACATTAGTATATTACATTTTTTTGCAATACACAAAAAGGTATCTGTAAAGCAAAAACATGGAGGTTACATCTCTCTAGCAATCACATGTGCTGAAGCCACATGCATATAAACACATGTATATTCATTGAATCGTTTATTCACATTTTCTTTTTAGTTCAATCAAATTATGCCACTACTATGACACACAGTTAAAAATACAATTAAGCAATAATAATTTGAAAATAATACACAAAATAAACCACTTACTTGTCCAATGAGTTTTTTCAATTCTTCTGTTTTAGGGTCTCTCATCGGATTATCAAATCCACATAATCCGATCCTGAAAAACACCATGAGATGTGATTTCAAACAATGATTGCAATAGTACAAAAATAAGAATCAAAATAAGTGAATATCAAAGTGTACATAAATATTAGCGAAGTTGCTCACTGTACCGTAAGGAATAGGAGAGCAGTGCCCTGGGCCACTGACCACACCTTCGTGGCAGCTCATCTTTTAATTATCTTATTCTCAGTTGGTTTGTTGCCGTTTGCTGATTTTAACGTGATAAAGAAAATGATAGAACAATTTAAGCAAAAAAGAGTAATGAATCGATACTTTAAATACGTCTATCTACAATATATCAAATAAAGTTTTATCATTTCGTGTCAGATCATGATCTCATCAAAAGTTACAGTAGCATACCATTATCAAATGTTAAATAATCATTAAAGGGAATAATAAGGCTAGCCGGCAATGAGTCCAAGTCATTCCATTTCTTTAGGAGATTTAAACAGGGTGATAGCCTGAGCCCTCTACTGTTCATAATTTTCATGGATGCCATTTTGAAATTTTGTATAAGGACACCCAGGGCAATAGTGGGATACTGGAATATGACTTCAGTGTTGGCATAAGCATTGATGTAAGCAGATGATGTCGTATTGGCAGCAGGTCGCCATGGATGAGTTTGCAAGAGAAACTGCAACTCAGAAGCATGCAGATCAATGCCTCCAAAACCAAGGTTGGGTATGTTGGACGACAGAACGAGAATTTTCGAATCAATTGCAATGGAGAAACCCTTGAGCAAACTGATAACTACCGCTATCTGGGAACAATGGTCTGGCGGGATGGAAGAATAGACCAGGTCATGAATAGAGTCCGAAAGGCCAATGGAATATTCTACCAAATATTCGTGACACTCAAAGGAAAACAGGAGTTGAGCAGGTAAGCAAAGATTCTGCTATACATTAAAGTATGCACAGCCAAAATTAGGCAGAGATTTTGCAATAGGAAACCGAACATTGTCCTCAAATATTTTGTTCACATTTAATAAAAACTATAGATGACTTTCTATCCTTATTTCTTGGGCAAAAATAACATCTCCTTTTCTTCGGAGGGGTCTCCTGACTATATGTGTTAAGATTCTTCTGTTTTTTTTTCCCTAATAATGATTGAGATTTAAACCAAAGATTTCCGGGGAAGTCAGGGATTTTTTGACCGTCTGGTCATGTAATCTTTTAAGAGAGATGATACCAGCTTCTTAATAAAATTAAAAATGTGCGTAAAATAACGCAATCACGAGACATTTCTTTCAAAAATCGAAAAACACACTTTCAATAAATCCGAACTCTAATGGTGAGGTTGTGTCTGTTGGACCCCAATAACACTGTCCTAAAGCAATGCCGGATAAAAACTGACTTCCGATCGGATCGGAAGAATGGAGTTCACAAGACTGTAAAGAGGCCCTGGGGTACTGTAGAGCCCACCTCACCAGTTAAAGGTTAATAATGGAGGATACAAGATATAGTTATCATCTTATGTATGATAACATGTAATTTATAGTAACAGTATTTTATGTACAGAAAATAGTTAGCATGCTATGTATAGTACTCACCGGAAACCATCGAAGCCGTCGCCGGAGCCGTTGATGGTGAGAACGGGAACGCGGGCGTAGGCCTTGGCGACGCGGCGGTTCCGCTCCAGGACGATCACTTTGGCCCAGATCTCGTCGTCGATCTGCGTCCACTTCTCCAGCACCTCCTGGATGTGATCCTGCAATGTAAACGTTAACGTCAATGTCTACTCGGCCAAACTTACTCATGAGCCTTAGTTTTCTCATTTACAATGCTTCTGTCTTCTCTCTCCCAATAGTTCGAGAAGGATTCATCTGGAATGTATCCCTTCTCTATCTATAGTTTGAGAAGACTTCACCGATAATATTATTACTATTAATGGACCAAGCAGATTTTTAGGGAGAGAGAGAGACCTCGCTTTTGAGAGAGAGTAAGGATGGGAGTGTTTGGGGGAAATGAGTGACAAGATGAGGGATATCACAACTAAATGTTTGAGGGAAGGGGGAGGGCAGAGAATGAAGGGAAGAAGGAAGGCGAAGAGGGCAAGGAGGGATGATGGAGGGAGAAGGAGATGGATAGGAGTAGGAGGGGTGAGTTTAAATTATACATCGATGTAGTGAGTTTAATCATTTTAAAAAATGTTAGATTTTAAAAACAGAGTTAAGTAAAATTCGTGTGTTGCGCGCACCAGATTTGTATTAATTTCTCTAAACTTTTTTTTTTGTTTGTAGAGAGGTATGTATACATATTTAATCACTATATTTTATATTACTATGTTTCAAATTTTGACATTTTGTACTTTATAGATATGTAATTTTTTCCTACTGTAAAAAGGTTTTTTCATTTTATAATTTTTCGCATTTTATGAGAGTATTGGCAGTTTTCTTTGGTCATATTGGTCATATGTAACTAATTTTTTTCACATTGTACCTTTTTTATTTTAGTTATTTATTTTATATATTTCAATTTATTTATTTAATTTTTTTCACATCATATCTAATTATTCACTATTTAATAAATTTCTTTCGACCTTTTGTTTCTAATTTTTAAATTTCTAATTACCGTTTGTAATTTTCATAACTACTGTTTTATTTTGTTTCTAATTATCAGTATAATTTCTTTTACTTATCATCCTTATATATTGTATTCTACTACTGGTTGTTATCTTTTGTTTTATAGCCCAGAAGAAGGCCTGAAATGTAAGCCAAAACGTTGGCACTATTAAATTAAGTTTCCACTTAATTAGGTGTTTATTTGACTGCTCACTCAATTAACTTCTCCCCTGTAATTCTTTAAGCCTTTTTGAACTGTATTTATTATTATTGAATTTATTTAATAGAAAGTGAATAACTAGATATGTTGTGAAAAAATTAAAAATTAAATAAATATTTATTTTTATTGACATTTATAACTATTTTATTATACGGCAAGTAAATATGCTGATGGATGATAAGATACATGAAAAAAACAAACATGAAGAGAACTGCCTAATGGCAGTACTCTTTAGTAGTGAGTCTAAACAAGAAGGTCTCTAGCCCATCTTCTTTTGAGACTCCTCGGTGGATTGTCAGGAATTGAAGAGGAAGCAAGGATTGAAAATAATTGATTATAGTGGAAGTGGTGTTTTTTTGGAAGGAGTGATACCGGGTACGGGCCAAATCAGAAACATATGGAATATCAAGGTCATTGTGGATGATTTTATTCGTGACAAAGTAAGGAGCGTTTAGGATTTTGTGAAGGACTTTGGATTGTAAGGATTAAATACGCGGGAAGAGTTTGATGATTTAGTAGAGCCCCAAAGCTCAACTCCGTAGATCCAGAAATGCCTTATGATTGTCATGTAAATGAGTCTAGTTAAGTGAAAGGTTAAAGCGTCTGTCTAGTAAGTGTTGGAGTAGCCGAAAACGTCTAGCAGTTTCTTGTCTTTTCAGTATTGTATGCAGATTCCATGGTCCAGGCGTTTCTCAAGTATAAGTCCTAAATAGCGGATCTGATCAACCGGGACAAGCGAAATATCGTTAAAGGACACTGTAGGGCAGAATGTCATAAGTTTTCGACGAAGGGTAAAGCTGATTTGTTGGGATTTATTGGAATTGATTTTAATTCTTCAATTCTGAACCATACCTCAAAGTCTATCATGTGGGATTGGAGAGTTTGAGAGGCAATTGTAGGATCGTTATTAACTGATAAAGAGAAAGGATAGTGTTAGGATGGGTTGGGATATCAGCTGCATAGACTATGAAAATAATGGCTCCTAGGATACTTCCTTGAGGAACACCAGCAGACTGGGTAAAAAGCGATGAATAGAGAGGTAGGACTGGATGATTAGGAAATATGTAGGAGGAAGGAATTCACAGAGTTTGTACAGCAGTCCTAGGTGCCAGAAAATAAATAAATTAAAATATATAAAATAAACAACTAAAATAAAAAAGTTACAGTGTAAAAAAAAAAATGAGTTACATATATATGACGTAAGAAAAATGCCAATACTCTCATAAAATGCGAAACATTATAAAATGAAAAAACTTTTTACAGTATGAAAAATATCAATGCTTTCATAAAATGAGAAACATTATAATATAAAATGTAGTGAATAGGCATGTATACATATCTCTCTGTGAAAAAAAAAAAAAAAAAAAAAAAAATTCGGAAAAATAAAAACAAAACGATATGTCGGAAAAGTTGAGATGTTAGAAGTGAGAGATATTTAAATCAGATATATAACGTGGGCAATATTAAATTAAGTTTTCACTTAATTAGTTTTTATTTGTCGCACCCTCAACTAACTTCTCTCCTATAATTCTTAAAATCTTTTTGAACTCTATTTATTAGTAGCCGAATTTATTTCAACAACGGAGGTATGTGAAAGTCGTGTGTTACCCGCACCAGATTTTTTTAAATTCTTAAGTTGAGGGTAAGATTAATATGGAGTAGATGAGACGTGAGTGTTGACGAGGTGAGAAAGCCTTCGTTCCAAGAGGCTGCTTCAATTTCTTCAACAACCGTAAAGGCTCTCGCCCATTTCGCTCGCTCCACCTCCCCAATTACACTTTTTTTTTTTAATAACCAAAACAAACACTTTCACCATTTTGAAAGTTTAACCCTTAAAAAGTAATACTTAAAACCTGATAATACTCACATTAACAAATAAATGTCCGTACGCAACCACTGAATTATCGATCTAACGCCAAGGAATAATAATGAAAAAAATCTGGTGCGGCCAACACGCGACTTTTACTAATCTCCTTTTTAAAATCGATTAAAAATTTTTCAAATACAGTTAGAGATGAAAAAGGGGGAAACTAATATAAGAATTAATTAATTTGAATTTCTATAAAAACATTTGTTTTATCAAAAAATCTATTATATTATTATACACAACTATCAGTTAGTTTTATCGGTTTTTCATCACTCTCCGTTAACTTTTACAGTTCCGTGTATTAGATAGTATCTTTTTCTAAATATTTAGCTTTCCGACGGTCTATTATACATGTATATTACTAGGCTTGTGTTCAAAAACACAAAAATTGCATAAAAAAATATGTTTGCACTTTTCTCCATTAGTTGTTTATCAACTTCGCTCAACATGCATATTTACCCGTTATTTATCAAGGCTAATGAGATGATGTTACTTGAGAGGAAGAAAATTTAAAATATCGGCATTTATGCCCAGTCAAACTATTTCAACCAGAATGAAACCTACATGATGTTAAAGCCCATTAAATGTTACGTTGATTTAGTGAGTTTAATCAAAATCGTTTGAGCCGTTTTAGAGAAAATCGTAAATAGGTGCAAAATGCATGGTGTAATGTAATGTGCATGGCACTTTTAGTAAGCTGATTTTGATGAAAAAGTTGCTTTAATATTTTGGGTGTATAGTTGTCTTAAATATAAAATTTCAATTTTATAGGACTTATTGTTTTCGCTCTGGACTTTCCACACACAGACACTGACCCTTTTGCGGTGTTGGTTATTTGGATTCAAGGGACCCTAAAACGTGTATTTCCAGGGAAAACTGGAATTCGCAAATTTCCACGATCCAATTAGAAATCCAAGCTGTACGATGAATATTGCTTAGTGTGAAAGCGATGGATTTTCTTCAGTTGTTTTTATAATGGATGGTGAAAAGTCGAGAGATAGCAATCTTGAGAAGAGCGATAGTGGCTCGATCTAGTGGGGAATCTCTAAACACTGCCTGAAGGATCGAACGTGACGACTTGACACCTCGGCTGATAACAGCTCCATTTGATAACAAACACAATCGCTTTACGGCCATTAACGTCCTCAATGAACACCATTCAAATCCATAAACTGTTATCTTTCATTCAGTGATTTCCTCGGACTACATTAGTTATCATTTCCGTTCATTGATGAAATATAATTGAAAAAAGTAGCATTAGATAGTTCTGCGCATGCGCGTGAGTATAGCAGTCATATTTCAAGTCGGCTCTCGGATTTCTTGCTTTTACAGTTGGATTTCACTTCAGCACAGTCTTGAAAACATCATCAGACTTCAGTATTACAACAACAGTTATTATTGGAGCAAACAGCGGTAAGTTGTGATATAATTTACAGTGTAAAGTGAATGCTGAGTCACCTCTTCATATCAGCTGATTGCCAATAGCCCGGCAAGGCTGGTCTTAACTTTTTTTAAGTTATTGTTTTTTTCCCACATCTGGTTATTATTTAATTACTTTCTATACATGAAATGCGATATTATCATCAAGTAATGTCCTCCAAAGCTTCAACTAAAAGATCTAGATCTAGTGGTTCAATCCCGTCACCTACAAAACAAAGACCCCGCCGTGATACTAATAAAAGATTAAATCTACAAGCAACCCCTTCCGGTACTAATTCAGAATCTGAACCACAACCTGGCACATCGTCACAAGGGATGACTGACGAATCGCCGTTTTTCACCCCAAATCCTTTTCAGATTTTACATAATGAAAAAGAAAACATGGAATCTACTCCTATACCTAGTGAACCCGGCCTCCTCCAATATTTGTCAAAAATATTAGAAATTTCCAGTTGTTGTGTGCGCAATTGAACAAAATTACCGAATCTACCAGCTACTACTGTATGAGTAGAATCAATGATACCAAAATATCTCCTACTACTGCCGAGACATATAGAAAAATAGTGAAATACCTAACTGAAACCAAAGCAGATTTCCATACCTATCAGCTACGCCAAGAGAGAGCTTTAAGGGTTGTAATCAGAAACTTACACCCCTCGACACCAGTTGAAGCTATTAAAGAAGAACTAACGGAGATGGGCTATAAAGTGCGGCAAGTCACTAACGTCCTAAAGGATAAAATTCCTCTACCTCTCTTTTTTGTGGATTTGGAACCAGCTGAAGGAGTTGAAAAAATCTATGACCTCAATAGATTGTACTATTCCAGTGTAAGAGTTGAAAAACCTTACACAAAGAGAGAGATAATTCAGTGCCATAATTGTCAAGCATATGGTCATACTAAAAGTTATTGTCATCACATACCTCGATGCGTGAAATGCGGTGAACAGCACAAGTCTGTGGAGTGTACAAAACCAAAATCAACACCAGCTGTATGTGTTCATTGCCTGAAGGACCACCCGGCCAACTATAAAGGATGCCAAATCTATAAGGAGCTGAGGACCAGGTTTCAAAAACCTCAAGTACTGGATGAAACAGCAAGACAAGTAAGAAACAGAAGAGAACCCTCAAAACTTATTGATGCCAATGTATCATTTGCCCACCTACTTGGAGGTGGGAATCAAAGTACTGAAGCCGTGGCCCTGCCGGAACTACAGAATGTACCTCAATCCATTCCACATATACCTCTTTCTCAAAATGTAACCAATCCTAAGAATCCTAATCCACCACAAATCTCTCATATTCCTCCTCCTTCAAACGCCACAGACCTTACCAGTTTGATGACATCCTTTATTTCCGAAATTAAATCCCTTGTTATGCCCCTAATATCACTCCTTACGAATCTCGTAACAAATCTCATTCCTGCCTTAAAAAAACCATAAATGACCTCACCTAATTCCTTATCCATTCTCCTTTGGAATGCGAATGGTGTTAGAACTCACACTGACGAACTTACAGCCGTACTGCAGGACAAAAACATTGATGTTGCACTCATTACTGAAACTAGACTAACCACTAAACAGTACTTTAAAATACCAGGATATACGACATACCGGACAGACCATCCAGACGGCAAAGCCCATGCCGGTACTGCTGTCATAGTCCGCCGATCCCTCACCCATCACTTACACCCAATTTCCGCCCACGATTACCTACAAGCAACTTCCATCGTTATCAAAACCTTTTCCTTTCCGCTTATCATCGCATCAGCATACTGCCCTCCTAAACATCCCATTTCCTCTGCCCAATTTGGATTCTTCCTCAACTCCTTGGGTAATCACTTCATTTTGGGTGCAGACTTAAACGCTAAGAACCAACAGTGGGGTTCTAGAACCACCAATTCTCGTGGACGGACATTGCAGTCTGCACTCAACTCCCGACGCTTTCATCTCCTACCTCCCGATTCTCCTACCTACTGGCCAACAGATCCTAACCGTAATCCTGACATCCTCGACTTCTTCATCCACAGCGGATTAGGCTCTCTGAATTTTTCCATAGCTCGCCTTGATGAACTATCCTCTGATCATAGTCCATTGATTCTAAATGTATCCATAACACCTATTCCTAAACCTATCCCACCGTCATTCATTAGGGGCCCTGTCAACTGGAACCTCTTCCGCGAAATTCTCACTAATGATATTGACCTCAGAGTGATTCTCAAAACCCCAAATGACCTTGACGACGCCGTATATTCCTTTACAACCGCTATTCAACAAGCCGCCTGGACTGCCTCCTCTCCCAAACAATCCCAAATAATTCCTTACAAAAGCCATTTACCACAACACCTGACAGACCTCATCAACAGCAAACGTCGAGCTAGAACATTATGGCAACGCACCCGCCACCCAGAAGATCGCCGCTCCTATAATTTTTTTTGTAGAAAATTAAAGCGGGAGTTGGCGATCTTCCGTTCCCAATCCTACAATACCTACCTCTCCTCTCTCTCGACTCGTGACAATTCCCTGTGGAATGTCACGAAGAGAATCCTAAAATCCCACACCATTTCCCATCCTCTCCGGCGCTGTGATGGTTCCTGGGCTGCTTCTGACAAGCATAAGGCCGAGGAATTCGCACAGCACCTTTCCAAAGTTTTTACTCCTCATCCAGAGCTTAATCCAACCCATACTGCAGCAGTTGAAGAGTTCCTCACGTCACCAATACCACTATCCTTACCACCTAAAGCAGTTAATCCCTCTGAGGTCAGATATCTTCTTAAAAAGCTTCCTCTACGCAAATCTCCTGGATACGATCTCCTTACTCCCCAAATCTTAAGACAACTTCCACCTAAAGCCATTACATTCCTTACATATCTCTATAACTGTATCCTACGCACTACCTATTTTCCTCTCTTATGGAAACATTCAACTATGATCCTTTTCCTAAAACCAGGCAAACCTTCTAACAACACGTCATCTTACAGACCTATCAGCCTACTTCCGATCCTCTCAAAAATTTTCGAAAAGCTCCTACTAAAACGAATCCTAGCCAAATTTCAAAATTTTCCTTCACATCAGTTCGGATTTCGTCCTCAACATTCCACGGTTCAGCAAGGACTCCGAGTTGTAGACCACATTTCCTCCGCCCTTGAGTGCAAGGAGTATTGTTCGGGTGCCTTTCTGGACATAGCTCAAGCTTTTGACCGGGTGTGGCACCCGGGACTGCTCTTTAAGCTCAAAACCAATTTACCTCAATCCTTATACCTAATCCTCCGATCCTATTTATCCAACCGCTCCTTCCGAATTCGCTGTGGTTCCGAATTTTCCGAACAATATACTGTTGAGGCCGGTGTTCCTCAAGGCAGCGTCTTAGGACCCGTCCTCTACATCCTCTTCACCGCCGATATCCCTACCGACCCCAATACCTTTCTGGCAACATTTGCTGATGACACAGCCATTTTATCATCCGATTCCGATCCTGAAGCAGCATCGCTAAATCTCCAAAAGCACCTTTCCCTTGTCGAAGACTGGTGCAATGCTTGGCACATTAAGGTGAACGAAAGCAAATGCACTCACGTCACATTCACCCTTCGACGCAAATCCTGTCCAACGGTTAATTTCAATTCCATACCGCTTCCTTCCTCAGACACAGTCCGGTATCTCGGCTTTTTACTAGACAAAAGACTGACGTGGAACCCACATACAAGACTAAAAAGAAAAGAACTCAACCGCAGATTCTGCCAGTTATACAGACTACTAAACAGAAAATCTCATCTTACAGTTGACAACAAATTACTAATATACAAGACAGTACTGAAACCTATATGGACCTACGGACTTGAACTGTGGGGGACAGCTAAACATTCTAACATTAAACGCATCCAATCCTTCCAATCCAAAGTCCTCCGAACAATAGTTAATGCTCCTTATTACGTTACCAACTGTACCCTACACCATGACCTTAATATTCCGTTTGTTTTAGACCTGGTACCATCCAAATTTTCCAAATTTCATCAGAACCTTAGTCATCATCCTAACCCTCTAGCACAATCCCTATCCAGCACCACCCATCCCTACAATCCTCCTCGAAGATTGAAACGGCAGTGGCCACGAGACCTATTGTAAACATTTAAACTGGAGTTCTGACAATGGTCAGATCCTCCACTCATGTACGGTATGTTTGTGGCTACAGCGCCCTAACTCAGCCTCCACTGGCTCAGACCAGTGATGCGGCTGAGATATAGGTGCTGGGATCTCTTGGATTCCGCTGGGGTCCCTTTAGCAATTGTATATATTGTATATAGTTATGATTGTGTGTAAGATGTTTATTTATTTGCCAACTTTTTGTTTATCTCAATAATAGGTTTATGTTTCGATTTGTTTTGTTTTTTATTTATTATTATTTTATTGTATATATTTGAATTTATGTTATATTTTTTGAAATTTGACCATTATTATTATTTTCTGTATATATAGTATGAATGAGGTCTCTTATCAATATTATTATTGTTCATTTTGTAACAAATTGTAATATATCTCAATAAAAAAAAAAAAAAAAAAAAAAGATACAAAGACAATAATGATAAACCACTTGATTGCAAAAGAAAAATATTTTTTATGTATAATATACCGTCGGAAAGCTAAAGGTTTTAGCAAAAATATTATCTTACACAAAACTGTAAAAGTTAACGGAGAGTGATGAAAAACCGATAAAAATAACTGATTGTCGTTGATAATATTATAACATATAATTTAATAAAACACAAGTTTCTATTGGAACTCAATGTAATTGATTCTATAACAATTTATTTTCATCTCTAAATGTTTTTAAAAATTCTTTGAATTATTTTAATAAAGGAGGTAAGTGAAAGTCGTGTGTTGCGCGCACCAGATTTTTCAGCACATTACAAGAAAAATACAACTATTTTACAATGTATTAAAAAAAAAAAAAAAAAAAAAAAAAATCGATATAACTATGATCTTTTAGAGCGTCTAGTCCGGAGCCGACCTGTTCAATTTTACAATTTATACAACAGTAACAATATAAGTAAAAGAAATCTCTACGATTTCTTGGCCAGGCTCAAAACAGCAAAGCAATAACAGTAAACAATTCCTAATATATGTATATGACAAGTTAAATATAATTAAATTCTTTTACAAGGTTTTATCGATAAGGCCATGCTAGTATACAATAGTTATACACAGCTATCCAGTTTTGCCCGTTAAGACAGTTTATTACTTCGTCGACGTTTAAACAATTTTTTTCCGAAGCATCTCATTCTAATTTCACACATGTAGCGAGGAAATGAAACGTATTTTCTACTTCTCTTCTGTTACAAAACGTGCATATCACATTGTTATTTGACCAAAATCTATTGTAGTTCAGGTATACCAATTCACATCTAACTTTAAATATCCATTTCATCCCATTAAAACATAATTTGATATCATACAGATAGAGCATCCCTTAATCATAATTAAAATTTTTATATACAAACATTTTTTCTCAGACTACAGCGTTTTGTATAAATTTTATATCCATTAAACAAGTTTAATAAAAATCGTTAGAGCCGTTTTTTATAAAATCATAAAAAGGTCCAGAATGCATGGTATAAAGAAGTTATTCTGGTTAGCTGATTTTGATAAAAAAAAAGTTGCTGTAACATCTCGGGCGTACATTTGTTTTTAATATGAAATTTCAGTTTCGTACGCCTTATATTGGGTTGATGCAAAATTAATGCAGGTTTCCTCTATTGCAATATCTTAATTCCAATTGTGTAAACAAAGCTAATCCTAACATTGATCATTATTATACCAAAACAAACCTTATCTAATACCCTCTCTTTCACCATGAATTTGTTTAGTAAAATCGTTTTGTTCAGTGTGTTCAAAGGTCTTGAATCGAAAATGTCAAAGTGCGATTTTCGTCAAATTTATTTTTACGAATTTAAATTAGGGCGCAGCGCTGCGCAAACGGCTCGTAATATTAATGAAGTGTGGGGTCAGGGGGCTATTAATGAGTGCACGGTGCAGCGTTGGTTCCAGAAGTTTCGCAGAGGAGATTTCGACTTCGAAGACAAGGAAGGTCGGGGCCGTCATCTTGGTCTGGACAACGACCAGCTGAGGTCAAAAGTGGAAGAAGAACCAACCAAAACCACACGAGAAATGGCAACGGAACTCAAAAATTGCAACGTCTTTGCCCAGCATTGATGAATCGGAAGGGGCTGATCCTGCTCCACGATAACGCCAGACCACACGTTGCACAACCAACGCTTCGACGACTGCACGAGTTGGGCTGCGAAGTTCTCCAACATCCGCCTTATTCACCTGACCTCTCTCCTACAGACTTCCACTTTTTCAGGCATCTGGACAACTTTTTGAGGGAGAAAAATTTTCAAAACCAGGACGACATTGAAAATTCTTTTCGTGATTTCATTGAGTCCAGGGATTCGGATTTTTTTTCTGGTGGAATAAGAAAGCTTGTTGAACGTTGGCAAAAGTGCATTGATTCAGATGGAAATTATTTTGATTAAATATATATGGTTAAAGTAAAGATATAGCGTATTTACAATACCTACTAAAAACCTGCATTAATTTTGCATCAACCCAATAGTTCCTTCGCTAGACTTACCACATACACAGATTTTTTTGCGGGACTCAGGGGACCCTAAAACGTGTATTTCCGTCGAAAACTGGAATTCGAAAATTTTCACGATCGCAATATTTCCCCTTAGTATATATTTCATATATAGGTAAGTGGAAGTGAAAATTTGTGAAGGTAGTTGAGCGAACAATCGTTAGAGGATGTTGGAGGCAGATTGGTATCAAGTGTTAAGGTACATCTTAGCCGAAGGGAATGGCCGCTGTAGAGGCTGCCATAACTTGAAGATATCGTAGGAGTTTTATAAGCGGGTGGAGGATTGAGTAAGCTCCGTATTGTGGAATCTGTTCCGTCGGGGTCCGATTGGACGCGCTCGATCCAGCGCTTGAAGAAGGAAACGCTACCAGTCCACTCTTTTCCCTTTTGCAGTTTATTTTTTTGATTGTGGGAAAGGCTGAGCTGGGGCAGGAGTGGGGAGAGGGATCATCTTCAGGAGTTATATTCTGGCCTCGAGGACCGTCTTTCCAGTATTAATGGTTACACGATTCGATAGGAACATTAATTTTGATTTCGTAACATATCGAGAAACATTAAATGAAGAGTCGATTGGGTTAGAGTCGAAAAGAACACCCAAGCAGCCCATAACGCAAGCGAGACTCGATCATTTCCATTTACTGTGAAACTCTTAGAGAAGGGAAGGAGACAAGGAAGATGTCGCGCAAGGTCTTCTCATTGTCACCCTATATTCTTCTATATTACGCTATCAAAGGCGACAATACCGGAAGCAGTCGGTGGCTATTATATTGGGAGAATCAAGCAAGGACATTTCGGGGGCCAATAAAGGACCATGAGGGCGCTACCATTGCAACTTGAGGATGGCAATATTTTAATGTTGCGAGTTAGGTATTTTTAAACTGAGGGTGAGGCATAATTAGTTGAGGTTGGAGTTCGCCCTTATCAAGAGATCGATAATACAAAGCAGGGTTGAGTAATTAAAAAATAAAATAAAAAAAGTCCTTAAAATATGAAAATCGAACATATAGTAAAATATTTGAAATAGTAAAATTAGACCTTTTCGTGCTTAACTCACGCCCCCTCTCTTATATAGACTGTTGTTAGACTTATGCTATTTCAGACCGATTCGTGGAAGAGAGTTTCTACATCAATAAGCGTCCTTTTTAGCGTGGTAGTCCTAGTTAACAGTGAAATATTTCATTCGTATCCTTTTTAAACGGGAATCGAGTCGAAAATGGTGGTTCTCTTTCATTTTGAACCGTATCCTAGTTACAATATATGACAATTATTAAGAATCCTTTCAACGAGAATGGCGACTTTAACTTAGAATTTAAAACAATAATTAAAACAGTCCTTAAAATATGAAAAATGGGCATATCCTCTGAAATGGTAAAATTAGTCCTTTTCGTGCGTAAATATATAGACCCTCCCTTATATAGACATTTAGATTTAGATGCTCTCTTACCGATTCTTGTCCCAAAAGAAGGGCTGTGTGTGTGTGTGGTAAGTCTAGCGCAAAAACGATAAGTCGTACGAAACTGAAATTTCATATTTAAGACAACTATACGCCTGAGATGTTACAGCAACTTTTTTATCAAAATCGGTGAACCAGAAGAGCCACTTAACACCTTGCATTTTGCACCTTTTTATGATTTTGTCTAACGATTTTGATTATACTCGCTAAATTGATGTAAACTTTAATGGGCTTTAATAATTCTGATTGAAATAGTCTGACAAGGCTTCAATGCCGATATTTTAGATTTTCTTCCTTTAAACTAAGTTTAATTTTCTTTCTTTTTTTTTTTTTTTTTATAATAAGAACAATAATATAATATACTGTTGGAAAGAGAAAGATTTTAGAATAAATATTATCTGATACACAATGGAGTAAAAGGTAATATAAAGTGAAGAATAGGGAATAAACTTATTACTGATTAACAGTTTAATATAGTCCTATTATTTAATCTAAATCATATGTCTCCAACGAAAATAAATACACGTTTTATTAAAATAAACTTAGAATATTTTTCAAATTGAAGTATATTTAATAGTTTTTAAATTGATTTTAACAGTCGAGGTTAGTGAAAGTCCTGTGTTGTCCGCACCAGATTTTTATAGCGGAACTCTTTTCCCGATGAAAGAGTAGCATAAGTCTCTCTATGTGAGGGAGGGAGGGAGGTCTACGCACGCAAATAAGTAAGAACAAATTTTACTATTTGGAAGGATACTAGTGAGTATACTTTTAGGATAAAGGTAAACTCCTGAAATGTTGAAGTAAGGCAATGGAAGAGAGAAGGAGACAGTTATATGAAACAGGATCAGGATCATGTTGAGGGCGCGATCTGGGTGTGGCCAAGGACTGCTCAAGGACTCCCTCTCTTTGCAAAGGCTACTACATCACCTCTGTTAGGTCTTGTCTTGTCTCTCTCAACATATTAACCCTACGCTCATAATATTTTATAATACATATGATATTTTCTTTCATCAACACTCAGCACAATAGTCTACTCTTCCCCGGGTCCTGGGTTCGAATCCCGGCTATGAAGATTCTTTATTATGTTAATTCATCTTGGAGGCGACCCTAGGGTATAGAGATCCTCCTTGGGCAGACCCATCTTCTTTATAGTGGGTACCCAAATTTGGGAAAAACCTGGTTGCTATGAGTGAAATCGTCCTAATCACCTCCTTGCAGAGCACTGTTACTCCTATAAACAGTACTAATCTCTATATGTAGTGAGCCCAAGACCTTTCATGAACGCACGATACAAATCATTGCAAGGAGACTTGGAACGAGTAAATGTTTTTAACTCTATAAGGAATATGTCATTTCTGCTTCCTTTAACATTACAAAAGATAAAACCGAAAATGTGTTACACCCATCTAGAAAATCTCATCGATTTCAAAGGAAAGATCATTGACTTTGAAACTTGTCTTTTCCTAACTGCTGTACTTCGAGACGCCCTGAGAAAAACCAACAACGAACGTTGACAAAGCAGGGAAGAAACATTTTCGTTTAGTCCTACTTCCTTCCCAACATCTCAACCCTCAACTAATCTGATATTAAATAAAACCTAATAGCGAATTCGTACCTAACTAGGAACAGAGTACATAAAGATTATTTGTTTTTTTATTTTTAATAATGAACCTTTATAATCGACGAAAAAAATAAAATAAAAAATAACTCCCCCCCTCTAAATTTGAGGGCTTACGTAAAAAAAATCCGTTTTTCCTAACTAATAAACAACTAGGCAGAATACCTGAAATTCTCTGTCATCAAAAAGTACATAGTTATCAGGGAATCACATCTCTTATGAGTAGTTGCTTGACCAAATAAGATTAGATGTTTTATTTTGTTTTCCTCTTTGTTCATTGCCGTGTCTTTGCCTATTTTCAATTATAACCGAGATATGGTGGAATTACATATCTTATAATTTGTGACTTAAATATGTAGATCAACTGCTTATCGCGCTTTGCTGATTCTAAAATCTTGATTTTTCATCAATTTAACAATACTAGTAATATTAACAACCATCTTAGGATCTAGATAAAACTCTGAAATAAAATGGAACATTCCTTTAAAGAGCGAAATTCGGAATCTAAAGATACCACTAATCAAGCATTTGAGCGTGATAGGATCTTATATCTGGTATAGGTTTCGAATTCTGTTGAAGAGAAATAAAATCGTAAAGTGAAGCTTGTTGCTCCACGAGCTTTGGCCTAGGTTTTAATTTATTGCAGCAGTCCTTCGCCATCTCTAATTCATTTTCAATTTAATGAAACCCGAAGCGACGAAAGATTGTCGACATGCCAATTACCAACAAAACATAAAACAGTAGCTCTCCGATGAAATTATTATTTTAACTTCATTTGTCAGAGTCATGTAATAGAAAGGTTTTAAATATTGTCTTACATGGCTACGTCCTGTCGCAAATTGATTTAGTTTGTAGATTAATATCTGAGTAATTGCTTAGAGTGAGTTTCGGCAAGTCCTCATGTAGTGCCATGGTTTATCTACGATAAATAGGGGTTTTAGTTCTGGGATGCTATAAGTAATTTTTGAAGATAATTATCTAAAATGATTTAATTTAGTTTAGTAATGAATTGAGACGTTGATTTCCAAAAGGTACTATATCCATTCTAGGAAATTATAAATAAAGTGAAAAAACCTCTCATTAACGAGAATAGCGACTTCAACTTAGAATAAAAAAACAGTCCTTAAAATATGAAAATCGGGCATATCCTTTGAAATAGTAAAATAAGTCCTTTTCGTGCGTAACCCAACCTTAAAGGGAGAGACCCTTAGTTAGACTTATGCTGTTTCGGACGATTCTTACTTCGAAAAGATAGTTGCTATATTAAAAAGTGTGGTAATGCTAGTTACCACTGAAATATTTTAATTCGTATCCTGTTAAAAGGAGAATGGAATAATCTTCTATCATTTATTGTGCGCAATTTAATAAGTCTGTGCAATGCGTTAATTATTTATGTTACAAGCTAAGGCGTTTAAGGATTTTTTATTAAAGTATATTTAATACAATAACATCTCGCGGACCCCCAAGGGTTTACGGACTACTAGTTGGTAACCACTGTCATCGTACATCTAATCTACATTTTCCATTACTTTCCGAGAAAACAATTCTCCAGTTACTTCAACATATTTTGTGCAAACGCACATGAGGACTACGGGGTAGCAATGCAACGCGCTCACAATACCTAAGGAATAATAGTGCATCGCAAGACGATAAGGATAACGGATGCTAGTTACACCCAACATGACAATACTCATTATCGACCAAGAGGTTTTTGTCAAATAACGTTGATAAATACATAAAGTAGCTCGAGGAAATGGTATTTTGGACTGAGATGTGAAGACAAGGACACGAAACGAAGGAGACTTTGGGACAGTTCCGCAATCCGCTCCGAGGAGTGACCTACGGAGGCGCAACGTGACCCCCAAGGACACGTTACCCTACCCCTTCCTACCAACCTCAACCTATTCATTATCCACATTCCGCGCTAGATCCGTTAGCTTCACTTACTTGACGTGTGCAAACTGTAACTTATTAGATCTAGCACGAGTGGAGGAGGCAGGGCCGCCAACTTACTGGAGAGGGTCCGAATCGTTTTACTATTTCAAAGGATATGCCAGGTTTTCATATTTTAAATTAGTACTACAGGAAAGGAAACACTGATAGAAGATACTATGATCAAATGATCAGGAACAAGGCAACAAAATACAAGGAGAAAAAGAAAACATTTATGTAAAATTTATTCCCTACCTGCAGGAGAAGTTTCGTAAGGAGTTTGACGAAAGAACAATTACTGTCTAAGGGCTCTGGTTCGGAAGCAGGGGGACCATCCCGTTAGCAACAAGAGTATTTTTTGAGAAGTATGGACTGGAAAAGAATTAGCTCCAGAACATGACAGAGACTATAATCCTGAACTTGCTGGGCATCTCGCCTTATTTGATCCTAACCTAAATAGGTTGAGTAAGGACTAATTTTACTGTTTGAAAGGATATGCCCAATTTTCATATTTTAAGGACTGTTTAATTTTTTTTTTTTATTTTAAGTACAAGTCAGCATTCTCGTTGAAATGTTTCTTAATGAAAAATGTTTGCACTTTCTGTAACTGTTTCTAGAATGGATATAGTACACCTTTTGGAAATCAACGCCTCAATTCATTAATAAAGTAAATTAAACCATTTTAGATAATTAGCTTCAAAAATTACTTATAGCATCCCAGAACTAATACAATAATTTTTCGTAGATAAACCATGGCACTACATGAGGACTAGGCGAAACTCACTCTAAGCAAATACTCAGATATTAATCTACAAACTAAATCAATTTGCTTCTGGACGTAAGCATGTAAGACAATATTTTAAACCTTTGTTTGCAAAATTCACATGAATCTGAAAAATGAAGTTAAAAAATCCAACCCTTTCGGGTTGATGTTTAGTTTTATCTAAATCTGTCATTCATACACAACATAGAAATCCTTTAAAAACGTATTTAAAAATTGCATTTTATTCCAAAACGTACTACATCCTCTGTAAATACATAACCTTTTTTTTTATTTCCTTCCAAAAGGTACTATATTTGCTACTGCACGGCAGAAGAAGAAACATAACACAGTAATATATCACCAATAATTTATTATTTTCTTCATTTTATGCATTTTTATTGGTTCATTTAGTACGTCTTGAAACACCGCTATTATTTTGATCAATGGTCATAACCTAATAATCAGTTTTTAGGTTGTTTTAAACAACATAATTGCGTCACTTCGGTTCTAGTAGATTCTCAATTAAATTAAGTTTTTATAACTTGAAACTTACATCTCAATAGAATAATGGTATTTTATCATGCAAATTGGAATTATAATTCCCTGATCTTGCTAAATATGAGAAGAAAAGATTTAACCTAAATTTTTTTTTTTGAAAATGGTAAAAGACCAAAATAAAAGTTATTAATTTATCAGTCTCTATAGTTAAATATTGTTTACAAGTAGTTAATAACATAAATATATTCGTTAAATTTACATAAATAAGAAGTAAACGTTCAAAGCATATTTAATAATTACATACTTTGTTATTATAGTGTCAAAAATAAATAAAAAGTCCTTTAAATATTCACTTTATTTATTAAGAATAGACAATAAAACTAGGAAACCAACAAGGAAAGATATTTCTCAGAGGGAGATTAAGGAAATTTACACACCTTAGTAATTAACACGATAAAGGAGTAAAGTCTTAAGAAATGTGCAATAATTTGGAAAAATAAGTTGTTAATATAGTAAAAAATTAACTTTAGATTTTAATAAAAAAATAATCAATTAAATTTATCCAATAATAAATAAATGAAATATTTTAGCGTATTTTATAGTACTTTTTGGTACCCAACGCCTCAATTAGAGATGGCGGAGCAATGCTGGAATGAATTAAAGCCCCAGCCAGAGCTGCTGGAACAATAAGGTTCACTTTTTACAGTTGTGGAGTTGGAATGAAGATAAAACGATCATTTCGGTAGCCAAGGCCCGCGCTGGCCTTTCCCTATTGTTAACAGACTTTCACCTGACAAGGTCTCGCGGCAGATAAGAGGCCATATCTACGCCAGCTTACGCAACCGCCATCTTCGGCTTGGCGCTGTTCGATTTTCTTACCTTACTCTTCTATGCCGGGCCGTCTTAGAGGTTCTTTGCTGCTATGGCAACGGCTACTGGAGTCAACTAGGATAACGAAGGAAGGCGGGTTCTTAGTACAAGAAGAAAGAGCAAGACAGAAAAATTCAGGCAGTCATAGGGACAGCCGATGGAACTGAAAACTTTTTCGATTAATTCGAATTCGTCTCATTTTTCATAGGCTGCTATATTGCTGGTGTTCCTCAAGGCAGCATCCTATAACCCATCCTTTACACACTTTATACAGCTGATATCCAAACCCATCCTCACACCTTCCTTTCTACCTATGCTGATGACACGTGTGTGCTACCAGTAGATAATGATCAAGCTACTGCCTTTCACACTCTTCAATTTCACATCAGAGATCCTGAGCAATGGTGTCAAAATTGGAGAATCATAATAACCTCCAATAAATCCCATCAAATAACCTTTACCCTTCGTCGTAAACCTATGAATATCTGCCATACAGCCTCTTTTAATATCTCTTTTGAACAGATCCGATATCTTCGACTCCATCTTGAAAAACGGCTTACTAGGAATCCTCACACAAGACTGAAACGACAAGAAACTGCTAGACGTTTTCGGCTACTTCAATACATACTAGACAAACGTTCTAATCTCCCACTAAACTAAAAACGCCTCATTTACATGAAGATTATAAGGCCAATCTGGAAGTGAGCTTTGGGGCTCAAATAAACCATCGAATTCCTCTCTAATCCAATTCTTACAATACAAAACCCATCGTAAAATCCTCAACGCTTCCTACTTTGTCATGAACAAACTCATCTGTAATGAATGACCTTTAATGTTCCGTATGTAGTAGAATGCATGTGTTGTTATTATTGTTTCACTCAATTGTAAAACATCACCTTGTAGAGATATATCATCTTGAATTATGCCAACGTTATAAACTATATCCATTCTATGGGTTTGTGGTACACATAGAAAACTCCTTTTTGATGAACCTGTCATTTCTATTATAGAAATTCAGACATTTAGAAAGTTCTTTTATCTATACCGTTTTAATTTTGTATGTTTGTTTTTTTTCTACAGGACGCTTAATTTTCTCTTTCTCTTCAACAGTTATTGTTATTTCGTATGTTGATATAGAAATATGTTGATTAGGCAATAGAATATTTTTTCTTCTTAATACTATATCATGCGTTTTAGGATAAATAAACCCAAAGGTTCGATGCCGATACCACCAAATACAATCTACACAGACTCGTCCAATGACCACCGTTTAAATCCAAGCCCCCGAGATCACCCTTAACGCAATCCTCATATCGACGCTTCGGCCTACCTTTCGGACGCCTACCAGTTGGTTCAGCGAGTACCAACTTTCTCGGAATTCGTTCCTCACCGAACCCAACAACTTTACCCACCCATTTGAGCCTCTGCGATGCTATCAACTCAATTATATTCACGGGGTACTAGCTCCGCAATTCCGCATTGTGCAACCTTCTAGTGCCCTCATCGCTCTTCGGACCAAATATTTTACGCAATACCTTATTTTCGAAAACCTTAAGCCGTTGTTTATCCTTCAAAGTAAGCGGCCACATCCGTAAAGGACTGTCGGAAGAATAATATTTTTATAAATTCTAACCTTTAAGTTTTTAGATAGAAGTCGCAAGCTAAGTAATTTAGCAACTGAATAATAACA
Source organism: Piezodorus guildinii (assembly GCA_023052935.1). Taxonomy (NCBI): domain Eukaryota; kingdom Metazoa; phylum Arthropoda; class Insecta; order Hemiptera; family Pentatomidae; genus Piezodorus; species Piezodorus guildinii. Next base: position 94,498,360 of record CM041294.1, read on the forward strand.
CGCATTTCCCGCCTTTAACCGAGACTTTATTTCCTCCTGGATTTTTTCTCGCTATAAAAGAACCTAAATACTTAAATTTCTCAACTTGTTCAAAAGTGTACCCTGATATATCAATATCACCAAGATCGCCACCGTTTCTGCTACTAATCATAGGTGTATATTTCGTCTTATCAGTATTTATTTTGAGTCCTATTTCTTTACCGATTTTTATTAACGCACTTGTATTTAGTTGTATATTTTCCGTGTCTTCACCTAGCAGTACCAAATCATCGGCGTTTCCCAGAACCGAAATTTTATCACCCAGATTTAAACCTTTCTCGGTACACGTCAGCTTTTCTATTACATGTTTTAGACTAAATATTTAATAAATCTTAAGAACTTGTGCAATAAAAAATGAAGATAGTCTAGCAACCCAATTTATCAATAAAAATAAAATTTCTCTAAACTGATGTAGCTCTGTATGGTAGAAGATTTTAAAGGGGCAGGTTGCAAATCCCCAACAGCCAGCGATGGCGTAGGCATCAGCTTTACAAGCCACGAGCTGGCATTAGAATTGGAAATATGTGCTGACAGGCTGCGCTACTGTCATCTTGCATAACTATCTGGCACGCAGAATGCACCAGTCTACAAACTATCTTATGCCTCTTCACAAGTTGACGCACGGTGTACGATAGCGAGGTCTTTGCCACCTTGCATTGAGCATTCTTCCAAGTCGCGTCGCTTATGATTGATTGACAATATCGATTGACTCAGGATATCGATAGTAAACGAGAACGCCACCTATTGGAGGACTGGCGGACAACATCTTTATCTATCAGCTATTTATTACTTCTTCATGAATAATCCAACAAAATTTTGATATCGTTTATTCGGAATAACTGTCTCCCACTGAAAGTAATGTAACAATATGAGCTATCGACAATTAATCGATAACTGTCAACTGAAGGAGAAATATCTTTAAACTGTGACGACATGAAATATGACGTTGGGAAGCTCAAGATTTTAGAAGATGTTTCATGCAAGAAATATAGTTGTAGAAGAGAACGAGGAGAACCAACAATGTTATGGATCATTTCTACATTGAGGCCATTGCTTGCAAACAGAGGTTTGTATGTCAACTAAATGGAAATTCAAAGTACGTTTCGACGTTTCAAGAGCGGAATGATTATATTGTATTAACCCGCCATTGGTCGCTAGGCCAATGGTAACGCCATTGGTGGCATGTGAGAGAATCTCACATGCCTGATATTTTGCCCTTGAATAAAGGTTTAATTTACTAAAACGCATTTATTAGAGAAGATAATTATTATTATTAACATTATGAATTTAAAAAGTCAATATTAGAAAAAACTGGTCCGAGCAACGCACGACTTTCACTTACCTCCGTTGTTAAAATCAATTTTAGAAGTTTTAAATACATTTAGAGATTAAAATAAATAGTTAAAGAAATGATTAAATTAAGTTTGAATAGAATCATGTGTTTTATTAAATAATCAATTATATTATTATCTACGACAATCAGTTGGTTTTATCGGCTGTTCATTACCCTCCGTTAACTCTGTGCGTTAATTTTGTGTATATGATAGTATTATTTCTAAAATCTTTACCTTCCAACGGCATATTATACATTTTTATTTCTGTTTTAATGTTAAAAAAAAACAAAATCGCATACAATTTTTTTGTTTGCACTTTTCTCCTTTAGTTGTTTATCGAATTCGCTCAACTTGTTTTTGTTATTAAGCCGTTATTTTTCAATTCTAATATGATGATGTGTCTGATTTTTTTTTAATCTACCTAATTAAAGATACTTAAGAAGAAGACAATTTAAAATATCGGCATTTAAGCCCTGTCATACTATTTCAATCAGAAAGAAACCTACATCATATAAGACCATCCAATTTTACATCGATAGTTTAAACAAAATGGCTAAAGCCGTTTATGAGAAAATCGTAAAAAGATGCAAAATGCATGGTATAAAGTGGCTCTTCTGGTTAGCTGATTTTCATGAAACAGTTGCTGTAACAACTCAGGCGTATAGTCGTCTTAAATATGTAGTTAGAGTTTTATAGGACTTTTAATTTTCGCGCTTGACGATTCGTAACGAGACAATTGCTGTCGCTAAACTGAAAGGAGGGAAGTGATAACAGCAGTTTGTACAGCTTTTGGCGAAAAATAAATAAGGTGTTTAAATGTGTTCATACAACTGTGAGTGCTGTAACGGTGCACAGTGGAAAATATGACCGATTTAAGTGGACAAAAACTTTGAAACTGGTCCATATTAACTTTTGGGGTCCCAGATTACGGAAAAAATTATAATTAATAATTAATTTGTTGACAATATTGGCGATCGCACACTAGTCAAAAATAAAATTTATTTGCTAAAATTTAAAATTTTCCTACTTTCAACGTTTGAAGTCCCTGAATTCTGAAAAATGATACAACCAATATAATTATCGGCTCGGAGTGGCTTGAATCTGCTAATAGATTTATTTTAAATTACTTAAGAAACTCTTCAAATTATAGATAAAAACGTTTGATTCAGAGCGTCGTGTCTGAAAAAAATTATGTATCACCCAAAACGTAAAAGATCGCAAAAATTCTTCGCAACATTTAAAGAATACAAAAATTGATGAAACAAATCCTACAGACAAATCCTTGGGGTAACTTGGGGATTATTTAGTTTTTCGTTATTTAATATGGGCATACATTTACAAATTGCTAAATTAACTCTACAGGTAGATCGCAATGTATATTCAATAACGAGTGTGGAAATATAATATCCATTGTTAAATAAAAGCAAAAATATTTTCGCTACACACACTTTGAACATAATAAATAGCCATCGAATAAAGATAATCCCACTGCCGGTTATTAGGCACTTGTGTGGATACCAATGATTCACTCATTTGCTATTTATTTGTAAACACGGTATGGAGGGAAATATTAGTATTAAGCGTCTTACCAACTAATAATATTGAGTTCAAGCATCAGAAATTCACAATTTTTGACTTGACTTTTGTCCACCTAAATTGGTGATTTTGTGTGCAGCTGGTTAATACACAATGCGCGCACCAGATTTTAAAAAGTCATTTTATCAAATAAAGTGTCAGTATACCATGTAAGAGGTGCTAGTGTTGAGTGTAAGTGTTGAGGTAAGGCAGGATGTCGAAATGAATACAATGGAATAGAAGCCTATTTGTTGCTCATTCTCACGACGGGTCTTTCGTTCTTGTTAAGAATGTCGAATTGGCAAGTCGGGGCATAACGGTGGGGCCAGCGTAAGTCTTATGTAAAGGCGTTGAAGGGTCGCTCTGCGAACAGTTACACGAGCACCGCTGGTAATTATGTAAGTGTCGGGAGGCAGCTCTTCAGGGGTTCTGTCGATCCTCATAATAAGATGACAAAGCAACACTTGTTAGTTCTTGTCCAAAACGGTCAATTATGTGTGATCTATAAAATACTGAATTTTTTTGGCATTAATTATTCGCAAACAATTACTCCTAAAACCATTGCATAACAATAGCCATCTTCTGATCGAAAAGAATGTTATCAACAAATGAATGCATAAATGATATAATATAATGAAATCCTTCAAATGGCAAAGTATGGTTGAACATGGAATGATAGAGGTAATCCTGATTGTACCTGGAATTTATTTATCGTGCTATAAACTTCTAAATTTTATTTAGCTGCTTTCCTCAGAGGGTATTCCGAGGAAGGGACCACTGCAATCACCCCAGTTTCTCATTTATTCAAACATGACACCTTTTTGCGGCGTGGCTTTAACAAACGCTTGGATCTCCTGGGACAACTGCGTTGATATCAATAATAAAAGGAATGCCTTGATCGCCAGAAGTGCAAACTTCCAGCGAAACCACGTGGAGGTTGACGGCCCACACGTTAAGATGTGCTTTGGTGTGACTATTTCAGTGCAATATAACTTAAAATAAGTCTAGATTGGTTAATAATAATAATAATAATATATATAATGCAAAGTAATTGTGATATTATACATTTGTAATTATATCCGATATAATTTTGTCTTGAATGTAAATATCTATGATGGAGTTTTTGTTGACCGTTGAGAAATTAAGGATGAGGAAGAAAGTGGTTGGGGGCGCGGTCATAAAATATTGGGTTGTTTCACATGAAATGTCCGTTTTTATAGTTTCTGAAATACATAAAGGATTTTGCAGGTCTCTGTTGTTTTCTTCCGAATGTTTACTTATTTGAAGTAAACAGTTACTAATCCTCTACCTTTGTATTATAAACATTAGCTTCCCAATCAATTACCCACTTTTTAGTATACCTCCAAATATGAACATGGAAACACGCGATTTTCGAGTAATATTTTTGAACGAGTTTAAACTCGGCCATTCAGCAGCTGAGGCCGCTAGAAATATTTGCAAGGCGTTTGGAGAAGAGAGTTTTAATGAACGGACCATTCGCCGTTGGTTTGCTAAGTTTTCAGCAGGGGATACCGACTTGGAAAACTTGCACTGAGAAAGATCTCCGTCCGTAATAGACAACGATGTCCTCAAACATACAGTAGAAGGAAACCCCTACCAGGGGTTAAAGCTAAGGACTCTTAGCACAACTAAATGCAAGTGCATCTACCGTTTCCAGACATTTAAAGTGTATTGGGAAAGTAAAAAAGCTAGATACATGGGTACCTCATGATCTCACTGAGCGGCAGCAAGACCATATGTTTCAAACCATATCGTGCAAAAATTGAAAGAACTGGGCTACGAAGTTCTTCCGCACCCACCATAATCTCCCGACTTGTCTATAACAGATTTCCACTTTTTCAGGAATTTAGACAACTTCGTCAAAGGAAAACTTTTTGAAAATGATGATCAAGTGAAAAGTACGTTTTAAGATTTTGTTTCACTTCAAAGCTCAGTTTTTCAGTTCGGGGATAAAAAAGTTGGTGTCACGTTGGGAAAAATGTGTAAAAAAAGAAGGTAAATACTTCGAATAAAATTATCTTGTTTTCACATTGTATTTTTAATAAAAACCCTTTACCTTCAAAACAGACATTTCATGTGACACAACGCAATAGAAACACATTTAAAACCTACATTGTGGGCCTTCATCAGGGTTGACTCTGATGAAGGCCCTCAATTTAGGCCGAAACGTCGGGACATAATTAAAATAGCACTTGTTCTAAATGCGTGTTTCTATTTTATGACCGCACCCCCAACCATCTTCCTCTTAAAATATCTATGATTTTGTTAAAGGAATATATAAAATTTCAATATGAAAATATTTGAGGCAATAATAAAAGATTAATTTGTAAAAAGAAAACCGTACAAAAGAAAAATAAATGTGTTCAAAATAAATGTGATAAGGCTGATTGAGGACACCAAAGACTTGAAATTGAGAACATGTCAAAATTTTATTGTTGTTTCGGTTTCACTTTTTAAAATAAAATAAATTTAATACATTTCTACATCATAAATTAATAGCTCATTAGAAAAAATAAACAAAACTCTTTGTAATTCTAGCATTGGTAGTAGAAAATTGTAGGTAATAACTTGACTAATAAATCCGAAAAATAAAAGGTCTAGAATTTAAATTATTTTTAAATCATAATCAACCCCATTTAGTCTCTGTTTGTGAAACACGTCTTTCTGAAACTGATCGTTTCTCGCTTCCGGGATATGTCATTTATAGACGAGATCGTAGCAGAGCAGGTGGGGGCGTCATGCTCTTAGTCCGTTCCGATGTCCAGCACCATTTTATACAAGCTCCTGACTTAATGTCTACCGAAGCCGTTGCGATTAATACAATTATTAACAATAAATCAACCACTGTAATATCTGTGTACATCCCGCCAAATAAAATAAATATTCCAGACATGACTAAACTATTCAAATTAAATAAACAAGTGATCATCTTTGGAGACCTAAACGCTAAGCACACACAGTGGAACTGTAACAGAACAAATAAAAACGGTAAATTCGTTCTAAACTTCATAGTAAAAAACCTCATTCAACTACACAGTCCGCCTGAACCAACCCATATACCGACTCAACGTAATTACAAACCTAGTATTATCGATTTGGCTCTAACGAAAAATATTTACAATTTATCACCTCTTATCTCCTTACCATTTCTAAATTCAGACCATAATCCCGTGATTTTTCGTATTCAATCTCCCCTACCTACAGTTTCAAAAATACTCAAATTTTCGCTCAAAGACGCTGACTGGCAAAAGTTCAGGAAAGAGCTAGATTCCCGAATCAACATAAATCCGACCATAAATGATTCGAAAGAAATCGACACTACTCTAATTGATTTTTATAAACATATCAAATTATCCATGTCATTATCCATTCCACAACATTATCTCCATCCACATTATCATAATGATTTACCCTACCGACTCAGAGCCCTAATATACATTAAAAATAGATTAAAAAGATACTTCCAACGTAATAATAACCCAAAAACCAAATTAGTCTATAATAAACTAAATAGCTTTATTAAAACACGTCTTAATAATTGGAAAAACGAAAACTGGGCTACGGTTTTAAAATCCTGTCAGCCAGGGGATAATAAAATGTGGAAAATTCACAAGAATTTAACTAAGCAGTCTCTGAAAATTCCTCCTTTAAAAAATAATGACGGCTATGCATATCTGGACAGAGATAAAGCTCAACTATTAGCCAAGCATTTCCAAACAACTCCCTCAATTACTTCTCTCTTTGGATCAAATCACCACAACCGAAAAATTCAGAAATCCGTCCGCGATTATTTAAAATCACCTCTTACTGTTAATTTCTCATCTATCTCTCCAAAAGAAACCGGAAAAATCATTAAAGGTCTAAAACCTAAAAAATCCCCAGGCGATGATAGCATTCCCTCCCTAGTAATAAAAAATTTAAGCCGAAAATCTATTTATTTTTTAACCAAAATATTTAATTCCATATTAAGATTTAGTTACTTCCCCATAGTCTGGAAAACTTCCAAAACTATAGTTATAAAAAAACCAAATAAAGACCATAGTAATGTTTCGAACTACAGACCTATAAGTCTACTAAATATACTATCCAAAATTCTAGAAAAACTAATACTCAAACGAATTAACAAGCATATTAGACTAAATAATTTACTAATAGATGAACAATTTGGTTTTAGGGAACATCACTCCACCGTTGACCAATTGGCACGACTCACTGACTTCATCACTAAAGCCTTTAACGAACGCAAACATACCGGTATGCTCCTTCTGGACCTAGAAAAAGCATTTGATACTGTGTGGCACTCCGGACTCATATACAAATTAATCTCATATAATTTTCCGCCATACCTGATTCACATTATTCACTCATATTTATCAAATAGACAGTTTTATATTCAAGTTGGCAAATCTACTTCCGATACTCTCCCTATCTCGGTGGGTCTTCCCCAAGGCTCTTGCTTATCTCCAATTCTTTTTAATTTGTTCATTTCCGACCTACCGACCAACCCATTTGTGACGAGGTCCTTATACGCCGATGACACTGCATTGTATACTTCATCATATCGTATTGATACTGTAGTAAATCGCTTACAACAATACTTTAAACAATTTAACAAGTATTGCAACAAATGGAAATTGAAAATTAATCCCACCAAATCTGAAGCAATCCTGTTCACTAAACGTCGCTCAAAAATAAACCACCAAATTAAGTTAAATTCAGCTCTCATCCCATGGTCAAAATCTGTACAGTACTTAGGCCTTACTTTAGACAAATCACTTACTTTCACCGACCACATCAACAGAAAAATTGACAAGGCGAAAAAAATAATATACAAAATGTTTCCTTACTTTAATAGAAAATCCCGTTTGAGTACTCAAAACAAATTAACAATATATAAATCAGTCATTCGCCCGTTAATCACATATGCCTCTCCAGTCTGGAGCTCATCCTGCTCGACTAACTTCCATAAACTCGAGAGAATTCAAAACTTGTCAATGCGGATAATTAATAATTTCCCCCGATACACGAAAATATCATCAATGCTCCAAGACTTGCAGCTTCCTACAATCAAACAACTTGTCCATTCACAAACAGCTTCTTACTTCAGTAAAACTCCAGTCTCTAAAAACCCATTAATAAAAGAAATCGGTAATTACAATAAATTTTCACTAAAACGATATACTCATAAGAGAACAAAACATGTATTATTAAATTAACTTACTTTCTTATGTTATAAATTTTATAATCTTCAATCATATTATGTATTTTCTATTAATTTATGTATTTTCAATTATTTCATGTATTTTCAATTATTTTATGTATTTTCAATTATTTCATGTATCTTTAAATATTTTATGTATTCTCAATTATTTTATGTGTAGTTTTTATGCGTAGGTTTTTTGTATAATTTTTCCTACAATCGCAAAGTAACCTCAATTTTTCACCATATGTTTGCCATTAGGCTAATGTACTATAATCACAAAAAAACAAAAATATTTTCTGATTGTAAGGATGACTCATCCAAAATCTTTGTTAACATTTTGTCCAAATGTAAATATGTGAATAAAGTTTATTTTTATTTTTATTTTATTTATATAAAAGGTCTAACTCATACCGTTTAAGACGATGTTTGTTCTTAAAAAAATACTCGTTACACTCAAAATTTCAATCAGTTTACTAACAAATCTTCTCAATGGAAAGTGGTTTAATAGAATTAAGAGGGAAATGAATTGCGGTTGCGAGCTAATAGGCTGCTAGCTGGGTGAGGGGGATAGGAGGGGAGGGAGCGTCCTTGGAACGGGGAAAGTGACAGCATTCAACGGCCTCTCCTGTCTGACCCAATTCGGGGAGGGGAAGGGAGGGAGGGATAGAGAGGTCCTGGGGGCGGTCCTAGGGGGTCCTGGAGGGTCTTGGAGGCGGTTCGGGGGCGGTCCGGAGGAAACGGAACGGGAGGCGGCCGCCTGACATTAGCCACGCCGGTGTTGGTATTTCCTAGTCGGGCTTCTTACCGCTGTATAACTCCGCTCTCACTCTTCTAAATGTTAACAAATATTTCACACTTTACATAACAATAATAGTAACAATAATAAAAACTATCTCGGAAGGCCAAGTTGCTTGCATAAGAGCTGTTACTTCAAGTCGTCATAACCCCTGAAAAAATGTTTTTACTTTTTCATTTTGATGCTTACAAAGCCATTTGAAGTATACTTTTGATTTATTATTTCAAAAATGCTAGGCCATGCAAAGATGCAACTGGTTATTTTTAAAATGGTGGCCGATTAAAAGTGATTTTATTGAATAACATAGTTATTGTTGAAGATAGAGAAAAATATGTATGGAGTTTTAGAATCAATAAAGCATGATAAACGAAAAAAAACGAAAAATTGATATCTTTCATATTATAAATATACGATTGTAACTATGCTTACAAAGCCATTTGAACTATACTTTTGGTTTATTATTTTCAATAATTAATCTTTGTAATAGACCAAAAAAATACCTTCCAATCAAAATTTGAGGGCTTACGACAAGGTACGTCGAACCCGAAACTACAAGACCAATTTTTTTTTTTTTTTTTTTCTACAAAAATAGTAGGGATGATCCTAACAACCAGACATTGATATTAGCTGGTTATTTTTAGAATAGCGGCCTAGTGATTTAATTCAATAGCTCAGTTATTTTTGAAGATGAAGAAAAAATGTATTAGTGTTTTTTAACCAAATAACCTCGAATAGTAATATAAAAGAGAAGACAAATTGGAATTCTAACTATAAATACGCCCAAAACTGAGTTATTTTTAAAAATAAAGAAAAATATGCATAGAGTTTTAGAATCAGTAAAGCACGATAAACAAAAAAAAAAAAAAAAGTAAAAACGAAAAAAATTATATCTCTTGTATACAATTTATATTATATACAATATATGCAATTTATATTGTATACAATATATAAAATATATATTGTATACAATACTAGTAGCTCCGTTATTTTCGAAGAAGAGAAAACAAATTATTAATGTTATTCAACCAAAAAACCGGGAATAATTAGAAAATAGGAAAGAAAAAAATTGAAATTTTATCCATAAACACGCCTACAACTCATTTTTTTTTTTTTTTTTTAAGATAGAGAAAAAATGTTTTTAATGAGTTTTATAATCAGTAAAGCGCGATAAACAAAAAAAAAAAAAAAAAGTAAAAACGAAAAATTGGAATTTTGCCTATACATACTTACGCTTGTAACTCCGAAATTTTCAAAGATAAAGAAAACCAATCATTAATGTTTTTTAACCCAAAATCCGCGAATAATCATAAAAAAGAAAAGAAAAAAAATAGAAATATGCCCATATCTCAGTTATATTTGAAGATAGAGAAAAATATGCAAAGAGTTTTAGAATCACTAAAGCATAATAAACAGAAAATAAAATATATAGGTATATTCCTAAAAATGAAAAAAGAATCATTTAAATTGGCTTAGAACTTTGTAATAACGAAGTAATAAACTGCCTTTACGGCCAAACTGGATGGCTGTGTATAATTATTGTAAGCTAGCATGGCCTTATAGATACAAACTTATAAATGAATTTAGTTATATATTTAAAACTTGTCATATATATAATATTAATTTTTTATTGTTATAGATTTGCTGTTTTGAGCCTTGTGATGATACAGTAGAATCAGTGAGTGAGATTTGTTTTACTAATATTGTTACTGCTGTATAATTTGTAAATTTTAGGAGGTCGGTTCCGGGCTAGACGGTCTAAAGATCATAGTTCAATCAACGTTTTTTCATAAGTTGTAAAATTATTATATTTGTGTTGTAATATGTTGAAAAACAAAACAGTTATCTATCTATCTACATATCTATTTATAACACACACACACGTGTACCTACATTCTACCCTTCATACACACATACCACTGCCCCTTTATGTAATCTTACAGACATACAGACTACTGACCCTGTATAGCTTGTCCTTGTTGTACCAGACGTCCTCTTCCTCCTCCTGCTGGACGTAGCCAGGGCCGACTTCCAGGCTCAGGTCGTCCCTCGACCGAGAGAGGATCCGCCTTCTGGAGACCATGTCGCCCTCGAGTGTCGGACCGCAACTGAAACAATACAAGAGTATTTCTTAGTTTACATTTAGCAACCACCTTAAATAGATAAAATAAAACAGGTGGTGTGTTCGTCACTTGGTTTCCGCTAACTCCTTCTAAACTACTGGACAGATTTTGATACGGTTTTCACCATCATCATTTTCACCATAATTTAGGGTATTGATTCCTAAAGGTTTATAAGTAAAATACATTGCAATTTAGCTTTTCTTTAAAGGGAAAAATAAATTTTCCTAAAACATTCCTAAAAAAATATTTTAGAAATATAAGTAGTAACATAGGCGTATAATATTCCGTTGGAAAGCGCAAGAATTTAGAATAAGCAATAAAAGAAATCGTACGAGTTAATAGAAAGATATTATAAACGCACAAACTAATGAACAAATGTTATTTGTATTGTGGATGAGGGATATTATAGGGGTACTCACTACGTTTGCTATAGCATGCTATTTGTGCTATTGTGCTAAACCCATCAATTTTATACAGGAAATAACTGTAGAAACTCGACGGGTTTAGCAAATTAACACAAATAGCATGCTATAGCAAACATAGTGAGTACCCCTTATATTATGTGATCGTAGAGGTTATATTACATATTCCTTACAGTATTCAAGATTTTAGAAAAAATATTATGTACCAAATCGTACGTAAGTTGTTAGCATAAATAGTAAGTTGTTATTAACTCTATTAATAATTATTTCTGCTTTTAGATCATTTCACAAAAATAGTAGTTCAACTGTAAACAAAATGGGACTCCCATGGGAACTAAATGAACTTAAAATGTATTTAGAAAAAGTTCTTATGAAATATAAAATTGTAATAAACCGAATAAAATAGGAACCGTTTAACATTACATGATATTTTGACCAATCTATGTTTTCGTAATTTCTGCCGATGATTTAATATATAAATAAACGTTATATAAGAAACATAATATTTTCTTGCTAAGTGCACTTTTCGTTATGATGAATTCATAATCCCAAAGTAATTGTTAAACATAAATGACACCGCATTTAAATTGCACCCGTGCGACGCTAGAGTGAGTCGCTAGTTTTAAGTATAATTCATTAGTTAATAATAATAACTAGGAAAGGATATGATAATAAAAGTTGTAAAAAATGCTGTAATCAGTAACATCCATATACATACATACATACATATGTAGTTGGTTCTACGTACCGCACTGGGACAAGACCTTCTGTTCTTTCTAGGCAGTCGTTTATCGTTAACATGATATCTCAGTTCTGCCCGAATTTTCTTTTTCGAGTTAGTATACTAACTCGAATAATAGTATACTACATAAAATTAAACACAAACCGGTTTGAGAGACTTAGTTGTTTAGATTCAGGAGGCAATAAAACTTGTATTTTTCTTTAAGAGTGGTAAATACATGTATCGGTTAATATCGGTGAGGATAAAGTAAAATCGCTGGCTCCATACTCCTCGGCCAGAAATCGAAAGTAAAGTTTATTTCTTAATGTGCTTCACTTCTCCTCACCTCATCTATTTAAGATGAGCCAGCGGCGGTCCTGAGATCAAGTCTGATCGAAACTTTCAAGCGGGGTCCAGGGTGTACAATAGAAGGGGAGTCATCGCCTGACCTCAAGATCCACTAACCAAATTTTTTTCTTCCTCTGAGTCCAGCTATGGCTGTTCGGTCACGAGTTACCAGCAAGGAGACAAAGTGAGATTTAAAAAAAAATCTTTTATTTAAAATTACAACTGCACATAGTACAATAAGTAAATGAGCTATTCACAGGAAATCGGATCGAAAGTTCCTGAGAAAAATCTACCCAGCGGTAGAACTGCAATGTTTATTTGATTCCGAGACCACCGTCTTTTCAGACGCTTCGGAGGATTATCGATAATAGATGTAGATCAGAGGTTACGGACAAGCGGGTTTGTATGAGCGGGTAATTTGGAATGAAAGGAGGTGTATCTTTTTTGGACTATTTCTGCAATTAGTGGGATACTCAAGTCTCTATGAATGAGTTTGTTGGTAACAAATTAAGGAGCATCGAGGATTTTGGATTGCAAGGATTGGATGCGGGAGGAATTCGATGGTCTAGTAGACCTTCATAGTTCAATACCATAGGTCCAAATAGATCTGAAAATGGTTGTCTAATTGAGGTTTTCGTAATAAAGAGGGAGTTTTGATCGTTTGTGAAGTAAGTGTTTTAATAGTCAATATTTACGAGCAGTTTCTTGTCGTTTAAGTCTTGTATGAGGATTCCATGTAAGACGTTTTGTCAAGATAAAGTCCAAGGTATCGGATTTGTTCTACAGTGATGAGCGAGATATGATTAAAGGAAACTGCGGGACAGGAAAAATGAGTTAAAAAAAAAAAAGAAAAAAGAAGTATCAGTAAACAACTGAAGCTAATTTCCTGATGAGATGTTGAATAAGAAACCTATTTCATCAAAAGATGACTTTTCACTTCAGCCAGCGAATCAATAAGACTTGAGGCAATCAAAAATGTAGCGGAAAGTTGAGAAAATCTGGAGATGGGGGATAAATAGGTGACAATAATTTATTTGGCCTAAAAAACAATACCAAAAAAAAGGACAAAAAAAAAAAAAAAAACGCAAACCGTTACAACGAATCCTCTGCAAAAACACCTTCGGTGTTAGGAAGCGTGGATATGATTAGTACTTTCCCCCGCTGGGCCGAATCACCGTACTATCAGTCACCAGACACTCAGTCAGCATCCTCAGGCATTAATCAATAACCTTTTCGATTCAATAAAGTTAAAGGAAGATAAAGTGTTTTGGGCTTTCGGTAAAGTGAAAGTACCTCTGGTTGTTATCCACTCCAAGACCACTCGGCTCAAGATTTCTAAACGCGTTTCATTGGTGGTTATATTAATAGTATATGGTGAAATCGCATTCCTATCTCTTTGGAAGCTGCTGATAGCGACATCTTACGGGCACGCTTTAAAACTTGAAGCTATTGCGGATCCAATGCTCTTCAGTACCTTCTGCAGTCCATTGCTTTAATAAATACTTCTTGGGAATCACCTGTGGCATGGTGGCAAGCATAACAGCCTTCTATGCCAAAGGTTACGGGTTTAAACCCGCAGGTGTTCCAAGAATTTTTGAATGGAAGTAAAAAATCCTTAGTTATGTCGTCCTTCGGAGGGGATGTAAAAAGGTGGTCCTGAGCCTGTTCGATGTCAAGTACTTGTTAAAGATCCCAATCCTAATTAAACCTGAATAGACACAATTTAGGACTATAATCGTCCGATTAGCCACACTAGCATAAAGTGACGTTAAATAAATAAAAAAAAAAGAAAAAAAAAAGCTTCTTAAAAGTCAAATCTCAATGCCTCAGTGAAATTTATCTTCTAATTTTGTTATTGTTTTTTTACATTGGAAAACTTGTTTATTCAGAGATAATACAATCTGCCACCTCCTAAGGCAAAGAGTATTACAGCTAAAATAAATCATTAATGCCAAATGTATAAAGAATGAGCGGAGTAGCTGGCCATTGCCAGCTACTCCAATGGCATAGTTACCATACAAATGATCTCTGGGCCACTGCCGCTTCAACCTACGAGGAGGTTTAGGGATGTTTGCAACTAGATAGGGATTGTTTAATTCTGTTTAGAATAAAAGCTTTAAAAAAAATATTCCAGGAGATTACACCACCCATATTGCCCATCAAATGTAATCCTGAAAATCAAAAATATTGTGTATAAGTGACTGGACTGAATGGACTGATGAAGGAATTTGAGTGACTGTTACGGTAAGAGTGACATACTGACTGAAGTGGTACACATGACCATCAGCATTCAATAACGGGGCGTTCTCATTACAACAGTCTTAATAATGATAAATCGAATCAACAACCGTATCTAAAGTGGACGTCATCTTAAGGTCATAGTCAGATTTTATTTAATGCCGATTGTATTGTAAAAGAATTAAGAAATCAACTAGTTAGTTATATTAAAATTATATTGAGGGGCAAGGTTTCTTTGGCCTTATGAGCTGGTTTCCTCTCAGCTACTAATCCGCGGATTTTACCGAAAATGATGGAAAATCCTTCCCTGCCGATTCAAACTATTTTCCACAATTTCCTTCACTTCATAAATCTTGCGGCTCAATGTCCAATAAAAAGATAGTTTCCTATCGTTGTTTGTGAAATTTTGTTTCCAAAACCAATTTTATAGATGACATTATCAAGTACAACATTCATACTATATTTATAAAAATATAAAATAATATACGATAAAGAATCAATAAAATATTTACAAAGTCTAGAAATCACTCAACCCATATAAAATCCTCAAACATACAGCACGTGAGTGGAGAATCTAGCCAATGACTAGAACTCCAATGTTCTTACAAGAGGCCCCGGGGCCACTGCCGTTTCAGCTTTCTAGGGGGTGGATAGGGTGTGTGGAGTGGATAGGGATTGAGCTAGCGTATTGGTGTGATGGGTAAGGTTCTGATGGAATTTGAAAAGAATAAGGTCTAGACCTTTATATTCTAGAATAAATAGAATACTTAACTCGTAGTGTAAGGTATGGTTAGAAAGCCCGGGGCTGAGTGGCTAGCGCGCTACTCTCCTTCGCCAAAGGTGGTGAGTCGAATCCGAACCCCATAGGTTTATGTGAGACCTGTCAAGCAACTGGTGGCCATCACAAAAATAGGTGACGCTAGTGATGAACCTATCCTATAAAATTAATCGCGAAACGCGAGTAGTCAAGGGTCATACACGACCTGTCGTGCTCCCTTGAAGAAGAAATATAGGTATGGAAAGGAGACATGATAAGCAGCACTAACTATTGTTCGAAGTACTTTGGATTGAATGCGTTTGATGTTAAGAAATTTGGCTGTCCCACACATTTCAAATCCTTAGGTAAATATAGGTTTTCAGTACTGCCTTGTAAATTAGCAATTTTTTAAAATTGAAAGTTGTGAAATATTACAGACTAGCTGTTGCCCGCGACTTCGTCTAGGTCAATTTATGTTATTATGATAGCTATTAAGAAGTTTTAAATTACTTCGGCGTAAATGATATTTTTAGTTTATTTCCTTGCGGCAGAAGAACATACTGATTTTCTCCGTAACCCATCTTAACAACGCGACATATATATAGTTGGGCGTGTGAAAAGCAGTCTTGACGTAAATCGATTCCTACGTGTGTAAATGTTTGCCCCTGTGATTTTTAATTGTTTACGGCAAAAGATAACTTAACGGGAAATTGAATTATTTTGAAATTAAATGTAAATCATTTGGAATCATTGGGATGCGAGGTTAATTTTCCCCGTTTTTTAATATTTTCTCTGATTCTTCACTCTATTGTTCGCAACGTGATGTTATATAACCTAAAGCCTTCCTCGATAAATGGACTATCCAAAACAAAAAGAATTTTTCAATACGAACCAATATTTTCTGAGATTAGCGGTTTCAAACAAATAAACTCTCCAGCTTAATAATATTAGTATAGATTAATTAAACATTCTTATAAAAATAAAATTATAGAATTAAGAAAATATGACATTTCATCTATACGATGATATAAAGGGGGAGATAAACACAAGCGACAACTGGCCAAAGGACAATAGCCTCTTAGTTGTTTTGCAATAACATGGAGGTGTGAGTGATGTCATTTCGGCCGGAGCGCTTAGCGCAGGCAATTGAGACGTTAATTTTCAAAAGGTACTAAAGGACATTTTTTTCGACTTGATATTTTGACATATTTGTATTCCATAATTTAGTTCTGGCTAAATCCGTGATCAGATTTTATCTAAAAAAAACACATATCCTTTCAAAACGTATTTGAAAATTTCATTTCATTCCAAAAGGTTCTAAATCCACATTTCATTTCCATTCCAAAAGTACTAAAACATATCCCATGTGATTAGATAACCTTTCCTTTCATTTCCTTCCAAAGGTAAATATTTCCTATTATACTGCAGAAGCACTTAACCCCATTATATATCACCATTAATTTATTGTTTTTCATTTATCATTTTTATGGATCATTTAGTACGCCTTGAATCATTGCTATTTTTGACCAAGGGTTATAATCTAATAATTAGTTTTCAGGTTGTTTTAAACAACTTAACTGCTTCGCTATTAAATTAAATTTTTTTATATTTCTTCTCGCAACCACATAAATTTGAAATAAAAATTTTCAGAAAATCACATTTTAATAGAATAATGGTATTTAATCCAGCAAATGGTTGGAATTAGAATTCCCTGACTTTGCGTAATATGAGTAGATTAAAAACCGTGCCTGATCTAACCTATTAGATTTTTTATTAATAGAGGTAAAATGATCAAAATAAAAGTTTAAAAGTCTTTTATTTATCAGTATTGTTTACACGTAGGTGGTTTTCGCGAACTCCTTCTGAACCACAGGACGGATTTTGATAAGATTTTCATCATCATTTAGGGCATTCTTTCCTGGAGGTTTATAAGTAAAATACATTGCAATTTAGCTTTTCTTTAAACGGGAAAATAAATTTTCTGTGACTAAGACATCAAAACTTTTTTCCTGAAATATAAGTAGTAACATAGACGTATAATATGCCGTTCGAAAGTGCAAGATTTTAGAAAAGAAAAAAAAACAACTTATCACCATATGTTATTGGTTAACAAGGACGTTATACTAGTTAAATGTACAGGATCGTGCGAGTTGTATGATGTATTTTAACAAGAACGGTTTATTGTTGATGTTGATACCGCAAACCCTGGATCTGTAAATTATAAGACTAAATATTGCGGCTCAGTTATGTTCGGCACCCACTCGCTTTCCAAACCGTCCTCGACCTTTGCTTACTCCATGGCCACCAACTCATCGCGCCCGCCCGTTAGCCGGGGTCCACTCTCCGAACATCCTCAAGGCTCCACTAATATAAAAAAATCCGATCTGGTCCCAGTAGGTCCACTCTTGACTTATTAGATTCCAATCCCCATCATACACAACGGCAGACCAGTGCCGATAGAGCTGATCAAACCTCTCAAGGTAGGATAGCCAATAGTTGACCCACCAGGACGCAACAGATAGAAACTAGATTTATATTGTCCATTCATATCTTGACTACAGACGACTTTATGTTGATGTAAATAATTCGACTTTCAGTATACTCCGTGTAAAGGCCGGCCTTCCTCAAGGCTCCTGCCTTTCACCAACTTTATTTGAGGTATATATATATCCGATTTTTCAAACCAACCGCAAGTAATCAGGTCTCTTTAGACTGATGATACGGCCCTATACACATCATTCTATCGCATTAATACCATATTTAACAGATCACAGCTAAACATAAAAAAAAATCAATAAATATTGTAATATTTAGAAATTAAAAATAAATGCAAACAAGTCAGAAGCTATAATTTAACAAAGCGCAGACCGAACATAAACCATCACCTTTTATTAAACTCAATCCACATTTCCTGGTATAAATCAGTTAAATACTTAGGCATAACATTAGACAAATTTACAGAACATATCAATCGAAATTCCGAAAAAAACAGAAAATATACTTATAAAATGTTTCCATATTTCAATAAAAAATTCAGGTTTAGCACTCAGAACATGCTCCTACTATATAAAACAGTCATACGTGCCCAGATCTATTATGCCTCGCCCGTCTGAAGCTGGCTAAATATAAAAACGGAAAAGTGGGTTGAGCGTTTTCATATTTTGCAGAACCCGTTCAATTTCCAACCCGTCAGCAATAAATATTAATAAAGCACCGTGTGTTGCTAATAAATACCTTGACCGTGAATTAGTATGCTCTGAATTAAGGGAGAAAAACACCTGAAAACTTTAGTAAAAATATTCTATATAAGTTGTTATGATAACTTTAATTTTGAGAAATTTCCTAAAGGTTTTTGAAGAAAAATTGCCACAGATTCTTATGATTATTCTCTGGAATCTTTTATTGACGAGTTAGAAAACCTATATACTGGGCTGGTGGTTCAAAGACTTACTAATTAGGTGGATGTCAATCATATAATAGATAATAGGCAAGCAGGAAGTAGGCCAAGCTTTTATATATTAAATACGACAGATGTTTAAATAAAAACATTACTGTATTATTAAACCAACTTATTTGATTATTTTCGAATCAAAATCTAGATTTTTAATAAATATGATAGATAAATAAATCTTTACTTTTCGCATCAAAATCTAGATTTTTTTTTTGTTTACTATATTAATAACATCAGATTAAAGTTATGAAATGAAATGTTTTGATATGATTTGGAGCGAAACTAAATGTGTAATATAATACCTTTAGAAAATAATAACATTTCTAAATATTTATTTATGACGCCTCTACCCTTGTGGGTCATTGGCGTTCAAACTTACATTTTATATTCTGTTATAATATAAAATTCTTTTCAAATACTTGATCAGGATTTTGACTTTGTTTTCATCATATTTCAATAATTCTTTTAGAGTATTTTCCATTTGTAGTTTAATTCTTAATTTATTGAAAATTGGACAATCTAACAATATATGTTTTACTGTCCTCACTGTGTCACATTGCGTACAAGTTGGGGCTTCTAAACCTCGCAGAAGGTAGCCGTGAGAGAACTCACCATGTCCTATCCACAGCCTGCAAAGGATCACTTCTTCTCTCCTTGACTTCCTGTTGGAGGTCTTCCAACGGACACAATCTTTTTTTATTTCATTTAATTTAGAGGAATTTGCATTCGATTTCCCACTTTTCCTTTTGTAAAGAGCTGAACTGCCTTGTCCAGTCTTGCAGTGGGATTTTGTTGACCATCGTTGCTTGAGGTGATGTTGAACAACGAGCACAGTTTGTCGCGGCATCGGCTTTTTCAGTGCCATAAATGCCACTGTTTGCGGGAACCCATATTAACACCACTTCTTTATTCTCTATCAAGATTTCACGGTGTATATTCTGGATTTCTGCCAATACCGGATGCCTAATCTTTGAGCTGTGAATAGCTTTTAAGACGCTCTTTGAGTCGGACACAATGGCAAATTTTTGATAATGCTCTGAACCTTTAATATACCTTTACTAACCTTTAATATATAAATATTAAAATATTTATAGGGTGCATATAAATATACATTGAAATATTATAATCTAAATATTATAAAAAGGAAAGTGGCAGTATGGACACAAAAAGGTATCCCAAGCTTATTCAGTATAGAGGAGGATCTGAGGCAAGGATCTCCTTTGTGTCCAATAATTTTTTCCCTCTTTATTAATAATAAAACGCAGAAATTAGGGGAAGGAATCACAGTGGGGACAGCTAAAGTTAATTCGCTATTTTTTGCCGATGATATTGTTGTAGTGTTCACGGACTCGTCGGTGAAAGTAAGAGAAATAATAGTCAGATTGGAGAGGTACTTGGATTAATGGAAAGCAACCGTGAATGTGTCTGTCTAAAAAAATAGTTTTCAGTCAAGCGGAAGGGAGTAGACCCAAAGTAAAATATAAATTGTGGGATAAGGAGGAGGAGATGGAGGTAGTGAGGAAGTATTAATATTTGGATAACTTAAAGGACAGAATGGCAAGTTAGATGTAAACAGAATCTAGAGTAAGGTTTTCTGTTTTCAGTAATAAATATGTTCCAATTACGGCCAAGTATAGTGTATTCCAGCCGGTGGTGGGATCTTTAATGTACAATACTATACAGCGCAATTTTGTAGGTACCACAATGTCCGACAATCGGAATCTATTCCTAGACTATTTTTGAAGAAAATTTTTAACCTACCAAAGAACACACCTAGATGTTGTATCTGAAAACAGCGAGGGATCTATTGTGTTTTCATACACCAAGACTACATTTAAATAATATTATTTAAAAAATTAAATATAATAATTTCCGCTTAAAAAAAAAACATAACCCTTCAGTGCATTAAATTTTACATCGGTATTGCGAGTTTAATCAAAATCTTTGGTGCCGTTTTTAGAGACAATAAAAAGGTGCAAAAAGCATCGTATAAAGTGGCTCTTCTGGTTAGCTGATTTTGATGAAAAAGTTGCTATAGCTACTCGGTCGTATAGTTGTCTTAAATATGAAATTTCAGTTTCATACGACTTTTCATTAACCACACACACAGACCTATTTTTGGGACTTGGTCATTTGGACTTAAGGGATTCTAAAATGTGTATTTCCGGTGAAACCTGTAATTAGAAAATTTTTGATAGGGGAAGACATTGAACCCATTCCTATGATTTGAATTTCCTCATCCATTGGCCATCATAATCTTATTTCAAGGAAGAAAACTACGTTTTAGCCATTTAATAAATCCTCAAAGTGAAACTCGCCGTGAACGAATACGGCACGGTTCGGGAAACAAAGGAAAATATAAAATTAATTTGACACAAGATTGGACGTAAGGGGTTTATTGGACAAGAAGGTGCCTTACGTAACTGGGAAACTTTTTCGCCGTTACATGATTGAGCCGCTTTCCCACCGTTTCACAAACCCAACACTATTAAACTATAACGGACTATTTTTTTAAAAACAGAACTAATCTCGCGATTAAACGTGTCTAAGCCGGTGTTACATTTCATCGGGTACTATCACAGACCTGCCTAGCGAAGGAGCGGCAACGATAGTACGACTTGAGGTCATGTAATATGTCTGCATAGTCCGTGAGCCAACGAAAATTGCATCCTATTTTACCAAAGTTTCTAGTATGTTTTATGCATAGCATCTGTCATGGTAAAACAAAAAATACACGTATGCCAACTCAAAGCGGGCGGATTACAAAATGGCGGCTATTCAAAAATTAAATATCACGAAATATGAAATACGAAATATAATGTTTGCAGAAAAAGAAATATCACTTTTTTTCTGTTATAATCAGGTTACTGTCATGGAAACGGCTCATCCTATTTGGATGATCGCTATAACAATTAATATAGAAAATCAAATCACCTTTAATTTGAGTTGTAAAAGACGTCTGTATGACGTGTATTATGATGATAATAGCTATTAAGTTAATCATCAAGTATTTAATAAGCCTTCATTTGATTGGTAAAAGACATTTATATATCTTATATTTAACAATATAGAGGTATTAAAAAAATTGTTTTTGGCTGTAAACGAGATATCATTCTTTTCTAATATAATTATGGTTACTATTATGGAAACGGCTCATCCTATGAAGATAATCATTATAGAGTAAATCATCAAGTATTTAATAAGCTTTCATTTGAGTTGTAAAAGACTCTTTTATGTTAATTATTCAACGGTAAAGTATTACAAAAAAACAAAAAAAACATTAAATAGCTCTATGACACCTAAACTTCTGATCCTAAAGAAGAAACAATCGACAAGGCTATACTGATCAGGCATAAAATTAGCTTTAATTGGAGTATTAATAGAAATCCGTTGGTCAAATACTTAACGACATAATGTCAGTGCTATGGTTACATGGGTCAAAATTTCTGTCCCTAAAAACAGAAATACAATCCACTTGTATTATTATCACCGAGTATTATGGGGCCAAAAGGAAAATCGTGGTCAAATGGGTCAGAATTTCGTCTTTTTGGTCTCTTTTCGAATGACCGCCATTTTGTAATTTACCCGTTTTGAGTTGGCAGACGTGTCTTTTTCGCTTCTGCATGATAGATGCTTTGCATAGAACATACTAAAAATTTTGGTGAAATAGGTTGCATTTTTGGTTGCTGGCTTAGAGACCATGACCCCCGAACCGCAGAGGACGACCGGAAGAAGAATCACTTACCTCCTCAGGCAATCCACAAAGAGATGATGGAAGACATGGAAGACTTACCCTGCCATGACGAGGTGCTGCTCGCAGAGGACACAAAACGATACTGGATCGGCTCCCAACAAACTGGTTCGTCCAGGACTTTTGGCATTTAGCCGCAAGGACGTCGGCCACCTGCGACTCCTTTCTCCTTCGATGGCCGCCACCAATCCTCCATCTATATTAATATCCAGCTCTGATCGTCCTTCTGCGTCGGTTACTAACTTTAATTTACTAACTTAAGGGCTGCCACGCTAGGGGTAAATTGAGCGGTAGTAAATACTCTGTGGTTAAAATGGATGCAGAAATTGATATAATATTCGTTTAAACTTTAATAGGCTATTACAGCAGAGTACCGTTAGGAAGGGTGGGAGGTAGGTGTGTTATAAATATAAGAAACACTACATATTGATGGCTAAATACATATCGGTTTGATACATGCTAGGAATTAAAACAGGTTCTAAAAATTTTGTCCGAATTTCCTATTTTATTTTTACTTTCATTTACCGACATAAGAAATATATAGTAAGGGAAATTATTGCGATCGTAAAGTTTTCGAATTCCAGTTTTCAATGGAAATACACGTTTTAGTGTAATATGAGTCCAAATGACCAAGTTCCGAAAAAAGTTTGTTTGTCCATGTAAATATACATCGATACACATTGATGTCTAAATACATTTCGATACATATTGATTTTTAAATACATAATTATTTCTAAATATCGACTTAATACTTGGTAGACATTTTTTTGTTGTTGTCCTAATATCCTATTTTACATTTAAGTCTTACAAATTATTTCAGAGGGAAATTCCTCCTTTAAAACATTAATAGGCTATTACAGCAGCCTATCATTAAAGGAGATACATATTGATGTCTAAATATCGATTTGAGACTTGCTAGGAATTAAAACAGGTTCAATATATTTACGGAAATTTCGTCTTTAAAACCTTAATAGGCTATTACAGCAGCGTACTGTTAGGGAAGGGTGGGGGAGGGGGTAGCCAACTGGGTTCAAAATACAAGAAATACTGCCTAAATACATATTAATGTCTAAATGCATATCGATACATATTGATGTCTAAATACATATCGATATATATTGATGTATAAATACATATCGATACATATTAATGTCTAAATGTCGATTTGATACTTGCTAGGAATTAAAACAGGTTCTAAACATTTTGTCTAAATGCCCTATTTTATTTTTACTTTCACTTACCTATATATGAAATATATAGTAAGGGAAAGTATTGTGATCGTGAAAATTTTCGAATTCCAGTTTTATTGTCCCATGTGTCCAAATGACCGAGATCCGAAAAAAAGGTCTGTGCGTGTCTACCGCAAAAAGAACAAATTCAAAATTCATATTTCTGACAACTATACGCCCGAAAAAGTACAGAAACTTTTTCATCAAATTCGGTTAACCAGAAGAACCACTTTATACCATGCATTTTGTACCTTTTTACGATTTTCTAAAAAACGGTTCAAACGATTTTGATTAAACTCGCTAGAATGATGTAAAAGTTAGTGGGCTTTAATATCATGTAGGTTTCATTTTTATCGAAATAGTCTGACAAGGCTTTAAAGTCGATATTTTAAATTTTCTTCCTCTTAACTACCTTTAATTTTGTATATTCCAAAAGATTAACCATATCATCTTACTGACATTGATGAACTGCTAAATATACAAGTTGGACGAATGTGATGACCAACTAAAGGATAAAAGAGCAAAACTATATTT
Organism: Piezodorus guildinii; assembly: GCA_023052935.1. Taxonomy (NCBI): domain Eukaryota; kingdom Metazoa; phylum Arthropoda; class Insecta; order Hemiptera; family Pentatomidae; genus Piezodorus; species Piezodorus guildinii. The sequence continues at coordinate 94,522,899 of CM041294.1, forward strand.
TTATGAAAATTTTGGTTTTTTAATACTATGAACAGTAATATAGACGATGATACAAAAAGTTGTAAAAGGTAATATAAAGTGACGAATAGGGTATAAACTTATTACTGATAACCAATTTAATATAGTTATGGCTGTGGGGGTCTACTAAACCATCAAATTCCTCTCGCATCCAATCCTTGCAGTCCAAAATCCTTCGAAAAATCCTCAATACTCCTTACTTTGTTACCAATAAAATCATCCATAAAGACCTAAATATCCCATTTGTTGAAGACTTAGCCCGTTACAGATATACTTCCTTTCATTCCACATTCCCTGCCCACTCAAACCCACAATATCCGCGACCTCTCTCCCATATCGATACCCGAAGAACCACCGAGGCGCCTTAAAAGAAGATGGCCAAGAGACCTCCTACCATAAATTAGACATTGGAGTGCTACCAATGGGTAGTTTCTTCACAGCACTATCATGTGTCCTAACCATATATCAATCCTATTCACTTGTTGTATTGATTTAATACAGTTGTAAATTTCTTTAAAAAAAAAAAAAAAAAAAAAAAAAAAAAAAAAAAAATATATATATATATATATATATATATATATATATATATATAGTTATATTATTTAATCTAAATCATATGTTTCGAACGAAAATGAATACACGTTTTATTAAAATCAACTTAAAATATAAGAATAGTAATATTGAGGTATAATATACCGTTGAAAAGAGAGATATTTTAGAAAAAATATTATCTGATACACAAATTTGTAAAAGGTAATATAAAGTGAAGAATAGGGAATAAACTTTAAAATTTAATATAGTTATATTGTTTAACCTAAATTATATGTTTCCATCGAAAATAAACCACGTTTTATTAAAATTAATTTAAAATATTCCTCAAATTCATAAATATTTAATAGTTTTTGAAATGATTTTAACAGTTGATGTAAGTAAAACTCGTTTGTTGCCCGCACCAGATTTTTTAATTATTAATTAATATCTTTAAAACCTTTATTGCAGCAGCGTACTGTTAGGAAGGGATGAGCCAACTGGGTTCTTATAAAAGAAATAATATCTAAATACATATCGATACGAATTGATGACTAAATACATATCGATACATATTGATGTCTGAATAAATATCGATACATATTAATGTATATTGATTTGATACTTGCTAAGAATTAAAACAGGTTCTTAACATTTATTTTTTATATGTTACAAATTATTTCAGATGGAAATTCCACCTTTAACCCTAATAGGCAATTACTGCAGCGTACCGTTAAAGAGGAGGAAACCAACTGGGTTCAAAATATTATTGTGATTTTCTTACCGCCATCTTTGGCGTGTTGTTGAGGTCTTTGGTCGACAGGGAGGAGGCGACAATGTGGGCGAACACCCTGCCCACTACCGGGCATCAACATAAACGATTCCAGTACTCAGGCTCGATATAATCGATTCTATCTTCCATTGTGCTGGTCATTTCGGTAGCACAGTTGAGCTCTGTATCATCTGGACAAGGACCAACAGATACATCTTATCATATCTGTTTAAAGCAATTAAATAATTACACCATTACATAACACCATACATTATCACTCTTATGTATTATCTTTATTAGAACAACTGTTTTTATTTAACATCTGTTGTATTTAATATATAATACATCTTATGTCAGGTACATCTAGAGCTCTCTTCTGAGTATTCGCTCAACTCGACGCTTAGTGATGTTAAGAGTGATAATATTAAGATTAGAGCGTAGTACAAATAAGGTTTGCGACAGAACGATTACTACACCTATCGATCGTAACGATACATCGAATGAAGACTGTTGATTAATGCTTTACTGGAGTATACACTACAGCGTGTTTACAAATAGATAAACCGTTTGCTGTCCTTGTTAATTCTTTCCAAGGTGCTTTCAATTCTATTGCTTTACAGTATCTGTTTCTTGATATCGTTATCAACCGCATCTTGAGGCGTTTTGGGAGGAGATTGGTACCCTCTGCGTTAAGATGGTGCCCTCATCACGGAGGACCTACCATTCCACAAAGTATTCCAGGGAGGTGGGCGCGGTGGTGGCAGAGTGCCAAGTCACGTGACCTCTTGTGAGAAAGCAGCGGCCCCCGGATCCCGCTCCTCAGCGAACCAACGGGAGCATTCTTTCAAAACGGTTTCTTTACAGATCCACAATACAAGTGACTGAATAGAACAAATATATTTAACGATGTAAGTGTATATATATATATATATATATATATATATATATATATATATATATATATATATATATATATATATATACACACTTATACGCAAGATGTTTCGTGATTGCACGGCATTATTTTAGGAATCTCAAACTCATTTATTAAAAAGATATCCAAGGTTAAATATTTATTATTTATTTACTATATTAAGACTGACTGTACACATTTTAACGTGTTTAATACTAAATAAAAGGTTTTAATCACCAGATAAACAAACGAACGATAAGCAATGACAGTAGTTGCTTATCTGCTTGTCTAGTTCTGTTTTAATGTGAGTGAATACTGTTACACAGTTCAATTTATGATTATCATGGAAGACACATAAATGTATTCACTTTTCCAGTTCTTCGGTTAGGAAATGTTTTACGATGTCTTCAAACAGCAGCAGCAACATAAGTTAAAAGCATTTCTGTTCGTTCTGCCAATTGAATAAATTTATGGTGTCTCCCGCATACTTGCATACACGTTTTAGGGTCTCCTGAGTCCAAATGACCAGATCCCGAAAAAAAGGTCTGTTTGTGTGGTAAGTCTAGCGCAAAACCGAAAAGTCGTACGGAACTGAAATATCATAATAAGACAACTATGCGACAGAGATGAACTATTTAATTAAAATCGGCTAGCCAGAAGAGCCACTTTAAACCACGCATTTTGCACCTTTTTACGATTTTTTCAAAAACTGCTCAAACGATTTTGATCAAACTCGCTATATCGATGTCAAATTTAATGGCCTTAATATCATGTTTTATTCTGATTGAAATAGTCTGACCGACTTAAATGCCGATATTATAAATTTTCTTCCTCTAAAGTACCTTTAATTTTTTAAATTATATGAAATTAACCATACCATCTTGTTACTACTGATGAAAAACAGTTAAATATATAAGTTGAACTAATTCGATACCCAACTAAAGGATAAAAAAAAAATAATATTTTTCAATGCAATTTTTTGTATTTGGACATAAGAACAGTAATGAACATTTATAATATACCGTTGGAAAGCTAAAGAATTTAGGAAAAATATTATCTTATGCACAAGCTTGTAAAAGTTAATAAATAGTGATGAAAAGTCGATAAAGTAAACAAATATATAATATATTTTCTAATAAAACACATGTTTCTATAGAAATTCAATTTAATTAAATCTTTAATGGAAAGTCGTGTGTTGCGCGCACCATATTTTTTATCTCTGTGGTCAGAAACGAAAATGAACCCAACTTGCCTTTTTGAAATCATTTAATAAAACGGAGAATGGCGATGGGACGTCGAGGAGTGAAGAGGTTTTCCATTAGAAAACAATGGCTATTGTTTTACATGACGCCTGGCTGACAGCGCTGCCGTGGTCGCTCCGATAACCTGCCACCATGGCAACGCTGATAACAGCTTTCTTCGCTATCACGGTAATGCACTTCAATAACATGGATAATATTGTCGGAGGACACTCTCTATTGGGCGAGATTGGGCTTTTAGCCCAGTAGATCAAAAAAGGGGGCTGGCTAAAAAAAAGTGGGGTAACTTTAATTATCGGGCACGATTGATTGTAATGCTCCCCTCATTAAAACCCATGTTTTCAACTTTTTTACATTTTAATCATTATTAAGATTAATATTCCTTAATTAAATTTTGGCTATCCCCACACCCTTAACCACTGCTACCTTCCGAGTTTAGCCTGAGTTATCTTCTCCCCAAAATAGCACAGTAGAGATAGGATTTTGGCTAGAAATTTTTTATTTTTCCTTCTAAATCTCTTCCTGGACTTTTAAGAACAATACATTTACTACATTTTTGGTATGTAACATTTTTGAAAATTCGGATCACGTACTGAGATTGGCAAAAACGTTAGAAAAATAGGTAGTTTCGCTTCAATAACTAGTTTAATGTAATACATTATAAACATAAAGTACATTTGAGTCTAAAAAAAATAAAGTTAATTAAAATAAAAGTAATATATTAGAAATTTCTAATTATTTAAAACAAAAACGCTTTTCTTTTCCTAGGATATTCACAATAATGGTTTAGAGGTAATATTACATTCAGAAGATCTAATTAATTTCGGAGTATTATATTTTTTTTTATCACAGCACTTTTAGTAAAAATGTTATTTCAATATTTCTTGCTCTTTTAATTAGGAGTAATTAAAAATCTTATACACCTAAAATGTTACAAATTTAATGCTCTAAAAGAATGTTTCTTATGTATTTTCCAATAAACTGCACACCAAACTAGTTATCAAAGCGAAACCACAGATTTTTCTAATATTTTGTGTTTTTTTGACAATTTTGTCAATCTATTAATTAGCATTTACAACCAAAGATAAACTCGAGATAACGATTTCTCGATTGCAAATATGGAATCGACTTTAGTAATTCTTAGCCAGAAGGAGATGTCCCATCCTCTTCGGAGAAGGCGGTGAAAAAAACCGGTCACGTACGTCAAGGGTGGGTGAATCAGTGCTCCCGCCTACAGCCCATCAGCTGCCCGCTCTCTGTCGTCTTCAAAAAGAAAAACGTCTCTAGAAAACGAACCAGCTATTAGGGTTATTATCGTATTAGTGTTAGTGAGCCCAGCACCTGGCTCAGTACAGTAGCAGATATAATTATCCAAAAACGCTGTAATTAATATAGAAACGGAAGTAAAGATGACATAATTTGATGACATCTCGGCCTCCTCGAAAAACTATCACAGCCCAAGTAACTTTAAACGAAATACTAATTCCTGTTTCGATCTAATCCTCCTCCTACCCTTATCATTATAAAGCATCTCTTCCTCAGCATTAAACTTTTCTTCACTAAAGAGTTTTCTTCTAGACTTTGTCATTCACAAATTTGATGTTTTTTCATGGAATCTAAAATTTCATCAATTGGTAATTTTTTTTTTATAAATATGTTCTGAGATTATACAATCCGCCACCTTCAGGGCAATAAGTATTACAGCTAGAAGAAATTATTCATCAGAGATGTTCAAAATAAAGAAAAATAAAATAAATATTACCAGGAGATCCCAGCGCCTCTCAGTCAGCCGCGTCACTAGTCTCGAGAGCCAATGGAGGCTGAGTGAGGACGCAAGAACCACATACACTCAGGGTATGAGTGGAGATGCTGGCCATTGCCAGCACCCCAATGGCATAGTTACGAGATATAGTTAAGAGATCACTGCCGCTTCAACCTACGGCGAGGGTTTAGGGGTGGTTGTAACTAGATAGGGATTGTGTCAAGGGATTAGGAAGGTGAGTAAGCTTATGGTGGAAGATTGAGAATTTGGATAGGATTAGATCAAATGGGATATTCAGGTCATGGTGTAAGGTTTTGTTGGTGATATAATATGGTGCATCGACTATTATTATAAGGACTTTAGACTGAAAGGATTGGATATGTTTCACAGTTCGAGTCTGTAGGTCTAAACGGGTTTGAGAATAGTCTTGTAAATTAATAGTTTGTTGTCTGTTGAGGGATGAGATTTCCTATTTAGTAGTCTATATAGCTGGCCATCTCGTCTATTGAGTTCTTGTCGTTTGAGTCTAGTAACATAAGTGGGTTCCGTGTCAGTCTTTTGTCTAAGAAGAAACCAAAAAATGGAAGAGGAATTGAGTTAAAATGGACTTAAATCAAATAACTTAGGATTTCGAAGTCTAGATGGATTCAATACTTTAAGTTAAATTAACTTTCCACTTGATTGAGTGTTCATTTGACTGCACCCGGAACTAACTTCTCTCCTACAATACTTTAAGATTCAATATTGTGAATTTGAAACCATTTTTTTATTTTATTTTTTATTTATTGTAATTTACAACTGTATTAAAAACACAATGAGTAAATATGCAGTTTGGAGAAAAGTCATGAAAATATGTTGAGAAAGAACTACCCAGTAATAGCACTTCACTAACTATTTTAAGGCAGTAGGTCCCGAGGCCACCTTCTTTTCAATCGCCTCTGAGGGTTATCAGGGATATCTAAGGAAGATAAATTACGATCAAGTGGGTTTGTGTGTGCAGGGAGTTTAGAATGAAAAGAGGTGTATATATCACGGGCTATGTCTGCAAAAAAGGGATGTTTAGGTGGAGGAGTTTATTTGTGACAAAATAAGGGGCATTCAGGATTTTGCGAAGGATTCTGGATTGTGGGGATTGGATGCGGGAGGAGTCAGATGGTTTAGTAGAGCCTCAAAGCTCGATTCCATATGTCCAAATAGGTTTGATAATAGTAATATAAATGAGTCTTTTGTAATATACTGGAAGTTTTGAAGTTTTTCTAGTAAGTGTTGTAGTAATCGGTATCTTCGAGCAGTTTCTTGTCGTTTCAGCATTCCAAGTAAGGCGCTTGTCAAGATGGAGGCCTCTTGAAACCTTAAAATAGAAGAAAGTGGATAGAGGGAGAGAGAAAGATAAAGAAGCAAAAAGAATGAACGGGCTCACTGGAACAACACAGGAAATCAAATTAAGCAGGAATCGATAATGAATCAATTTCTTTATATTGATTGCGACAAACGCACCGAACTTACTCAACATTTGCTTAAAAAGAAGAAAACCATATTTTTGAGATTTATAATAGACAATTTGTAATCGACCGCAATAGTTGTAGATATTTTCTATTCAGCGGTTTGGGTGGGAGCCGAGAGAAGAGATGTGAAACAATCCTGAAGTTTCTCCAGAGCCGTGGATGAGGACAGATCGCAGGTTGGCCAACACAACCTCCTTCATGTTCCCATCTCACGCCGGCTCCTTTCTTGCGCCACCTCAACCTTCTCTTCTCATCAAACCCCTTCTTATTAAAATCATTTAAATTAATAAAATAACAATACCTCCTTTTTTAAAAACTATATATCACCAAAGGCATGTTAGAAAATATATATCACCATTTGAAAGAGATATGTTGGCGGCCGATTTCATATATCCTCTTTGCATCAATTTGGCCTTTACATTAGATAAGTAAAAAAGAGTCTTTTAGAGTTTTGGAGCAATAAAACAACGAGACTTGCCATAAATGAATCCAAGATCAAGTATATGATTGCAGTCTTATAAATATATAATTACATAATGGTTGCAGTCTTAATAAAACATATAATTGAGAACTGCTCCAAATTCCTGATGCTAATGGATAAATTTAATCTACCAAGTTCGCTGAGTGAGAGTTTGAAGGACTCTAGTGAAACAATTAGTTCACTACTGAGGTTCGTCAAAGAGTGTAATCTGCTCCCGAAACTATAGGGGAAAAATAATAATAATAAAAATAAAAAATAAATAAATGAAAAAAAAGAAAGAAAAAATTGTAATAAATCAATTTTTAAACAATATATAAATAAAAATGTATGTGTTTTATTATTTTAAACTTGTTAAAATAAAAAAGAGTCTGTTAATATAAATATATTCGGTGCTAATAGCTAAGAGGTTGAGTACCTATTCCAATACCCTAACCCTGGTTGCAGTCTTTACTCATTTCATTTGCAGCTGATTTCCATTCAATTAAATACTGAAATAACGATATTACAAATATTGCTATATTTTGTGCCGGTATTACACCGGTATCGATAACGTTCACGGAAATCGATATCGATATCTTATCTCTAGTGGACAGGCATATACGGACCGCTGCGCATGCGCCAGTCTAGATCATTTTGGTAATTCAAACCGTCACTATGGTAACGAAATCCAAAGCTTTCATCCCTTCCAAAATCACATTAAGCGCGTAAAGAAGTTTTCACTTCAAAAAGCGCAAATAAAGATGGCATAATTTTATCACATCTCGGCCTCCTCTATAAAATATTTCATCCCGAGTAGCTTTAAACGAAATTCTACTTCCTGTTTGGATCCAAACCTCCCCCGAACTTCATTATTTGAAAACATCTCTTCCTCAGCATCAAACTTTTCTCCACTAAAGAGTTGTCTCTACTTAAAAAAAAAAAAAAAAAAAAAAAAATGATACTAAACTACTAATTCCGGAAGAACCTAATCCAAGATAGTCAACTTATTTACAGATAGTTAGCAAATTTTATAGATTCCTCAAATATATATCTTTATATATTGCCTTTTTCTGGTACTGTTCGATTTTCAAAATGTCATAATTTGAGGATTCTCAAAATCATCTCGGATGCATTGTCACGAATTGTAATTGTTTTAGAATCATGAATAATAAAAAAGATCCGGTATGTTCCCTCATAAGCTAATGAAATAGTCATGGAGGTTTGCTTAGCGGAATTTCCCTCTGAAATAATTTGTAACATGTAAAAATAATAAAGATAAAGTAGGGCATTAGGACAAAATGTTTAGAACCCGTTTTAATTCTTAGCAAGTTAGGGCGTGTGAAGTCAGCATGTTTGTTACAACATCGAAACAAAGAACAACTAGTTTGAGTAGTCTTACATTAACCTATAAAGTTCATCCTTTCAACTGCTGTGACGTCGAGCCCCGAGATGCGCTGAGTTCTGTCACCATGTTATCTCAAGAACATGCTCTTCACACGGGATGGGAGTAAATGTGGACGCCATTACAAAACATTCTTACATTGTGATCGCACACATGGCATAATCACCTATTTAGGTGGACAAAAGTCAAGTCAAAAATTTGGAATTTCTGAGTGCTTGATCTTTTTTATTATTTGTTGGTAAGACGCTTAATATTTCCCGTCATACAATGTTAGGAAATGAGTGAATCATTCCAGTTCGCGCAAGTACCTAATAACCAAAAATGGGATTATCTTTATTCGATAGCTTTTTATTATGTTCAAGGTGTGGGTAGCGCAAAGTACTTTTGCTTTTGTTACAATGGTAGAATGGACATTGCTGAGACAGGTAAGACATATTTGAACACTCGCCATTGAATATACATTGCGATCTACCTGTAGAGTTCATTTAGCGATTTGTAAATAGATGCCCCTGTTCAACAACGAAAAACTATATTACCCCTAAGTTACCCCAAGGATTTGTTTCATCAATCATTCTAGTCTTTAAATGTTGCAAACTTGGATGATGTATGGATCCAAATTATTGCTCTTTTCCCATGACTTTTTAACAAAATAATATGGATATAGTACTTTTTGGAATGAAACGTGGATGTAGTACTTTTTGGAACGAATTAAAAGGGATATAGTACTTTTTGGAAGAATGTAACGCGAGATAACAGTCATCATAACCTTTCTCATACATTACTCACAACTCAAGGTGTTTACATATAGAGTACTCAAGGTGTTTACATAATCAATACGAGTATTATACTCTATATGTAAACACCTTGCTCACAACTAACGTCTTTATGTTATGTTAATTACTAAGGTATGTATATTTCCTTAATCTCCATTTGAGAAATATCTTTCTTTGTTGGTTAACTAGATTTTATTGTCTATTTTTCATAAAGAAAGCGAATATTCAAAGGATCTTTTATTTATTTTTGGCACTATAGTAAGAAAGTATGTAATTATGAAATATATTTTGAACTTTTACTTATTCTTTCTGTGAATTTAACAAATGTATTGATATTACTAACTACGAGTAAAAAATATTTAAAAATAAACACTGATAAATAAATAACTTTTATTTCGATCTTTTACCTTTAAAAAAAAAATCTATCAGGTTAGATCAGGCACGGTTTTTCTTCTCATATTTAGCAAGGTCAGGGAATTCTAATTCCAACCATTTGATTGATAGAATACCATTATTATATTAAAATGTGAGTTTTTAAAGTTTTTATATCACATTTATGTGACTGGAAGAAGAAATGACATGAAATAACTTAATTTTTTTTTTAAATTTTTTAAGACTATTGATCAAAATAATAGCAGTAATTCATGACGTACTAAAGGAACCAATAAAAATGCATAAAATTAAGAAACAATAAATTAATGGTGATATATTACAGGGTTAGGTGCTTCTGGTGTATATTATATAGTACTAAATATAGTACCTTTTCGAATGAAATGAAGGAAAGGTTATATCTGTTTACAGAGGATATAGTACGTTTTGGGTGGAAATGTTATTATTAACTTTTGGAATGAAATGAAATGTGGATTAAGTACCTTTTGGAATGAAATAAAATTTTAAAATACGTTTTTAAAGGATTTCTATGTTTTTTAGATAAGATTTGATCACCGATTCAGGTAAAACTAAACCATTAGAATATAAATTTGTCAAAATATCAATTTCGAAAATAATGTTCTTTAGTACCTTTTGGAAATCAACGTCTCAACTGTGCGCTCACCAATCGTGTCAAAAAATTAGTCAGAATTGTTTCCGTAATTTGGGACCCCAAAGGTTAAATATGGACAAGTTTAAGAATTTTGTCCACCTACATCGTTCATAGTTTCCACTGTGCGCGGTCGGTTCCGAATCGCGTAGAAGAAATTTGTATCAACAAAGGATGTCAGGACACTCATGCACGGTTCAAGCCAGCGTTGGAATGTACGTCCACCGGGACTCTAAGAGTTACAGAAATATTTGTCTTCCAACTAACGGCATCCGTCACAGCCAGAGAGAAACTGATTGACTACGGAATAATAATGTGAAGAGATGTGGCGCGAAAGTGGCAATCGGACCATTCCAACGGCGGCGGATGGGACGCTCTGAATGACAAGCAGTCGTCGCTGAAAGTGGGCCAGTGCGGGGGAAAGCTGTCTTCGGGTCCGTCTCTGATAACCATAGCTGTATATATCAATAGTATATATTGTTATGTATTGAGGATACTGGGAGTTAATAAATTATTAAGTTATAGTACTCAAATACACTGTTATATTAATCAAATAAATAATAATAAGATCTGGCAGCAAAAGTACAAAAGGCATTCCTACTCCCCTAGGATTCCCTATAGGTCTAGCCCCTTCTCGCGATTCCCCAGGAACTCCCTAGACCCCACGGTCGCTGAAAAGAGTATTAAGGGTGGTCAAAAGATAAAAATAATATCACAATGGCTTACAAGAGATTAGGAATATTTCTTAAAAGTAGTGTCTACGAAGATTGGACCGCCGACTTCAGGCACTTCCCATATAAGCCCCGCTCCCCTTTGTCATGGCCAATATGAGATTGGCTGTTTCCAAAAAATAGAACTTTTGAAAAGGAGAGGAGATAGAAGTGACGAGGGTGATAATCGAGACGCAGATTCTTAGTATATTCTCAATCAGTTCCCGGGCGGCACTGGTCGAGTAAAATTCGAACTCGCTCCTCCCAAAAAATGAGTAGACTTTAGTAACCTAATGTCATCATATTACTTAGTTTTTTTTAAAAAAAAAGCGTAAGTGGTGGAGAAAAGTTGCATTAAATGTAATCTTTGGATCAGTAACAACCAATGCATGGCTTATGTGTAGCCAAAGTAAATGGAAATACGTACCTCAGCTGAGGTTCAAAGAGGTATTTTAAAAAAGCATTAGCCCAGGGAGCAGAACCAGAAGTGTTGAAAATGCCCAAGACACCTAAACTAAAAATGTGGGTGCATGCTAGCTTACGACATTAAGAGGAAGATGAAACAATGTTCAGAGTGCTACGAAAAGCTGTTTTCCTAAGCTGATAGCGAACTCAAAAAAGTTCGCACATATTGTGAGGAGTGCTTTACGAAGCCAGATCTTAGTATTTCGTGCTACATTCATCAATGCCCCAGTCATATTATTATTGATACAGTTTAACCGTTTGATTGCATTGTAATTGTATTTTTTTTTATTGTGGTATTATTATTTGGGGAAGAGAGTGAAGACCGAACCTTACAAAAAATAAAAGTAATTTTCTGTCTCTAAAATCTTATAAAGTTAAATTCCAAGAAAGAAAAGGTGTTTTGATTAAAAAACAAAAGTAATTTATTTACTAGTACAATTTCCATGAGGTTAATAAACTTTAGCATAAATCGATTACTGTCCTGCTGATGTGGTATACTGACTTAAACCCATGGAGTGGAAAACAAATGATTTTGTCAAAAATAATCAATCTTCAGGAAGCTACGTTTTAACCCAGAAAAGAACACGGGATCGATCGACCCCGTGACGTTTTTGTAGATAGTTACAGATTTGTCTGTTGGTACAGAACGTGTTAAATCATACGCACAAATCATTACCGTTGACATTTTGAAAAGTCCTTAGAGCAGGGAGTAAATCGGGGAGGATGCAGAGAGCAGAAGATGCAGATAGCAGAGGCGGAAGAATGGCCGCGGACAGCCGATCGAAGAGGCTCATTAGCAAGATTCGAACCATCCATCACTCCACGAACTTGTCAGCGATTAAGTATTCGCTTCTCCTTGCGAGGGTCATCGCACCTTAGGCCGGTGCCCTGACCCGCGACCCAGAGTTCCGATATGACATCCAACGGAGGAACAACGGCCATCAGCAAAGGGATCGGTCCGAGAAAAAAAAGATTTCGACGAAGGGATTTACTCACTTAATCAGATTAGAAGTGGTCACGGACTTTACCTATTTAGGGACAGTTATAGAAAGATCTGCAAAAGTTGATTTAGAAATATCTAACAAAGCCAATGCAGTATACTATTAGAGATTTGTAACACTGTTGTAGGAAAGCGAGAGGTAGGTAAGTACGTCAAGCTCCATATATTTAAATCAGTACCTGCCAATACTTCTTCAAGGCGCTGAAAGCTGGATATTGACAGAAAAACAAGAGAGCTGAGTGACGGCTGCTGAGCTGAAATTTTTTAGAAAAATAGCAAGTAAGACTAGAAGAGACCGCGTTCGCAACGTAAGCATAAGGCAGGAACTAGGCAGAAGCTTGCAGATCTGTCATCTTAAATGGTTTGGATATGTGATTGGGATGGAAGAGCAAAGGGACCCATTAGAGACGATGAACTTCGCTCCAAATGGCATAAGACCTCGAGGACGCCCAAGAATATCCTATCACGAATATATAGACAGATATAATGTATTTAGAGAAAGAGGAAAAGATCACCGTAGGGCCAAGAATCTATTAAAGAACAGAGAACAGAGAAGCAAAAGAAGTAGAACAATTTCCCCACTGAAAACAAGAAATATACAATGAGGCAAGAAACGTAGCAAGATATAAAAAGAGAAATGAATTTTCACCATTTCAATATTAATATTTAATATCCATTTTCGTCGGCATTGAGAGAATTAATCCAATAATGATGATATTTGCCGAGCCCTCTTATAATAATAGAATATCATAGTAATATTAATTCAGCTCAGAAATTCCTTGACAATCTAAATTGCTCTTGGATTATTTTTACTTTCACTTACCTATACATAAAGTATATAGTAAAGGAATGTATTGCGATCGTGAAAATTTTCGAATTCGAGTTTTCATCGGAAATACAAAAAGGTCATTTTTTTTTTCATAAAAATCAGCTAACCAGAACATCCACTTTATATGCACCTTTTTACGATTTTCTCATAATGAGAAATTTGAGGGCTTTATATCATATTAGTTTCATTCTGATTGAAATAGTCTGACAGGGCTTAAATACCGATATTTTAAATATTCTTTCTCTAAAGTACTTTTAATTTTGTAGATATTAAAAAAACAACAAAATAATCTTGTTATCAACGATATAAAGAAAAGGCAAATATATAAGTTGAACAAATTCGATCTATAACTAAAGGAGGAAACTACAAAAATAGATTTTGTATGTTTTATAAAATTAACCATATCATCTGATTAGTATTCCTAAAAAACAGTAATAAAAATATTCGGGACTTGGGCCGTTCTCACACAATGCTTTGTTGCTGATATCGATCTAAGGAGGGTCCATACCATAAATGACCAATAAACTAAGTGACTATCCTAACGTTATGCTAAATCAAGTAAGTGTCTTCACTCTTAGACGAAAATGAAAACTGAAAAGATAATAATGAAATTCGGAGCACGGTTATAGTTAATAATTGTGGTAGGCAGATAAATAGCGGCTATCTCAACAAATATTGTTCTTGCTTCTCCTAAAAATAAAAATTCTCTTAGAACAATTGTTACGCTTTTATTTTAAGGAGAATAAGATTTTTAGAAAATAAACTAAGGCGCGACGCAGAGACCAACATCCTCACAGGACAGAACGACGACACTAGCCATCAACTCCTCCGATATGGACATGTGATAGCCGCACTAAACCTTTGCAATGGACCTCAATCCAATCCTGTCGATAAATCTCCTCGCCTCATCATCAATAAATACCTCGCCGTTCCTTCACCGACAGCGTCTCATTGTAAAACTTTATCAGCTCAAAAAAAAAAAAAAAAAAAAGAAAAAAAGTTGTCTATTCATCAGTATTTAGAGAACATATTTCTAAGTTTTTTTAAAACTGAAAATCAGGTATGGGCAACATACGGCTTTCACTTATCTCGAATGTTAAAATCAATTTGGATAAGTCAAATATAAATCAAAGTTGATTTTAATAAAACGTGTATTCATTTTCGTAGGAAACATATGATTTAGATTAAATAATATAATTAATATATTAAATTTTTAATCAGTAATAGGTTTATTCCCTATACGTCACTTTATATTTCCTTTTACACCTTTGTGAGGTCTGATAATGTTTTTTCTGAAATCGTTCTCTTTTGGACGGTATATTATGCGTCTATATTACTGTACTTATTTAAAAAAATAAAAAAATAAAAAAAAAAAATAGTTTTGCTCTTATATCCTTTGGTTGGTCATCAAATTCGTCCAACTTGTATATTTAGCCGTCCTTCATCAATGTCATTAAGATGGTATGGATTATTTTTTGGAATGTACAAAATTAAAGGTACTTTAAAGGAAGAAAATTTAAATTATCGGCATTTAAACCCCGTGAGACTGTTTCAATCAGAATGAAACCTAAATCATATTAAAGCCTATTATATTATACAGACATATAGAGAGTTTAATCAAAATCGTTAAAGCGCTTTTTGAGAAAATCGTAAAAAGGTGCAAAATGCAGAGCATAAAGTTGCACTGGTTAGCCGAATTTGATGAAAAAGTTGCTGTAACGTCTTGGGCGTATAGTTGTCTTAAATATGAAATTTCAGTTTCGTACGATATTTAGTTTTTGCGCTAGACTTACCACACACACACACACACACACACACACACACACACACTGACACACAAACACACACACACACACAGACAGACCTTTTCTCGGGACTTGGCCATTTATGCTATGTCAACGTTTACATTGATATAGAGAGTTTAATCAAAATCGTTTGAACTGTTTTTAAGAAAATCCTAAAAAGGTGAAAAATGCATGGTATAAAGTGAAACTTCTCGTTGCCAATTTTGATGAATAAGTTAATGTCATATCCCATTCGCATAGTTTTCTTAAATATGAAATTTCATTTTCGTAAAACTTTTCGTTTTTGTAATAGGCCTAACACACAAAGTGGGCACTCAAAATTAGGGGAAAATCTGGCGGCTGGGCGTGATCAAGGCCTAATCACCTAATTGCATGATCGTTGGCCTAGAAACAGTACGAATCTGTATATGTACTGAGCCCAAGACCCTTCATGGGGTTGTAGAGGTACAGGTTTTATGTATTGTATGTATGTATGTATTCGATTTCATCCAAAGAACACACCACCAGAGCACGTTTAAAAATTGCTGTTATTTCCGAATATCATACATTGTTTTATTATTGGATTTCTTTGTAAATATTGTATGAATGCTGCAATTGGTCAATATCATTAATGTCCTAATTGGGACTGGTTATAATATCCCACAATAAAAATTAAAAAAAAAAAAAAAAAAATCGAAAGTTACTTTTATAAATGTTTATTGAGATACATTACAATTTGTTTCTAAATGAACAGTAGTAATAGTGAGACCACATTCATACAATATATACAGAAAATAACGATAAAGTAAAATAACATAAAATATAATATATATATATTGGGTTGATGCAAAATTAATGCAGGTTTTTAGTAGGTATTGTAAATACGCTATATCTTTACTTTAACCATATATATTTAATCAAAATAATTTCCATCTGAATCAATGCACTTTTGCCAACGTTCAACAAGCTTTCTTATTCCACCAGAAAAAAAATCCGAATCCCTGGACTCAATGAAATCACGAAAAGAATTTTCGATGTCGTCCTGGTTTTGAAAATTTTTCTCCCTCAAAAAGTTGTCCAGATGCCTGAAAAAGTGGAAGTCTGTAGGAGAGAGGTCAGGTGAATAAGGCGGATGTTGGAGAACTTCGTAGCCCAACTCGTACAGTCGTCGAAGCGTTGGTTGTGCAACGTGTGGTCTGGCACCCACTTGGCCAACTTTTTTACCTTACCAATTGCTTCCAAGTGGCGTACAACTGTGGATTGGTTCACACCGAGTTCCGCCGCCATTTCTCGTGTGGTTTTGGTTGGGTCTTCTTCCACTTTTGACCTCAGCTGTTCGTTGTCCAGAGCAAGATGACGGCCCCGACCTTCCTTGTCTTCGAGGTCGAAATCTCCTCTGCGAAACTTCTGGAACCAACGCTGCACCATGTACTCATTAATAGCCCCCTGACCCCACACTTCATTAATATTACGAGCCGTTTGCGCTGCGCCCTAATTTAAATTCGTAAAAATAAATTTGACGAAAATCGCACTTTGACATTTTCGATTCAAGACCTTTGAACACACTGAACAAAACGATTTTACTAAACAAATTCATGGTGAAAGAGAGGGTATTAGATAAGGTTTGTTTTGGTATAATAATGATCAATGTTAGGATTTGCTTTGTTTACACAATTGGAATTAAGATATTGCAATAGAGGAAACCTGCATTAATTTCGCATCAGCCCAATATATATATGTATATACACAAAAAAACACAAATAAAAAAACTACAACTTAAAATTGAGGGAAACGAATGTTAATAAGTTCATAATTGATTTCACGCCAAAGCATACTAAAACATTTCCTTCTATCACGTAAAAAAAAATATATATTTTCCAAAATTTGATAATGGCTGTTCCAAATCATTGTATGAGTTTTTAGCCCTTCCGACTAAAAGAAACTTTTTGTTATTGAAATAATGGACTAACTATTTAGTGATCACAATTGAAATATATTGATTAAGATAATCTGTTGTATAAAATAGTATATGGTAGAACCAGGCTTTAAGATCCGAATAAATTTATTTACCTATTTTTTACCAGTTACAGGCGTAATGCCTGGGTGATTCTTGTTACAAGCAAAAGCTTCAGAAACATTTTTCATTAAAGTAATTTGATAAAATTCCCCAGTGATATCTCGCGGATCCTCAGGGTGTGTCATTAGTAAATGATAAATGAAAAGCAGTACTTAGCCTCCCCGACAGCAGCGGCTAACGGAGGACACTCGATCTAGAGAGCTAACGGGAAGCGGCCCACCCGGCTCGGTGGCACCCATCCACTTCTGGTCTGCAGAGCTTGGTGACTGAATAAGAAGGGCTTAGTCATAGTTTTCGGAATATTGACTCTAAATAGCATCGAAATTATATCTATTGTACCTGAAACTGCTTCTGTACCGTACAACAACTATGAAATGGTAGCCAAATCCTGTCTCATTACAAATTACCAGAAAATTATCCTCAAACAGCTCTTACGTTTCCGTAACTCTTTTCCTAGATGTACCCGTCATCTCTTAGTGTCTTCTTTCATCCTCCCCCTTTTAGTATGGATGCCTAGTATATGGAGGATTCAGTGGCGAAAACGAGATGAGGCTAAAAGGATTAATGAATAAGCTCATAAGATTAATGGACAGCCGCTCCAGAAAGTCGCATATCTCTCATTAGTATTCTGGTCAAATGTGGCTCTATACGAATCCGAAGAAGAAAATACCTCCTCGGCATCTTCCTATTCCAATCCTTGCGAACCTGAAAACCTTCCTAAATCTTTGACCTCCTTACTCCGCGCTCTTCCGTGCACACCCTAAATACTAGATCCCAACCCACCGATCTATACCTATCCTCTCATAGAACAGCATCCTTTGAAAAGTCCTTTATCATCCGTGCTACCATACTTTGGAACTCATTACCCATCCCCCTTCGAACATTGTCATCCCTAACAACTTTCAGACACCAATTATTTATCCATCTCTTAATAATAAATAAAACACTAACAATTTTTTTCTCTATCTTCAATTTTAACTAAGATATTGAATTAAATCACTTTTAATCGGCATTTTAAATATAACCAGCTGATATCAACGTCTAGGTGTTAGGATCATCGGTGCATACATTAATATTTTTGTGTCGAATTTCAAAAACATCGGCGGACAAATGATTTTTTTTTTATTCATTATTCGGGTTCTAGGTATTTTGAAATGTAAGTCTTCAAATTTTGAGGGGGGATTAATTATCTTTTTTTTCTTGGGTCGATTACAAAGGTATATATATTAGCTAAAGGACCGATGTTTGTTTTGTTTTTGCAACTGGATGTTGCATTTACCTATGCGCTTCACTTTTGCAATATCCAAGTTTTGTTTTTCCGCAGTGAGGGGGGGGCAGTATTAAGCTAAAGTTTAAACGATTACCAATACAAAGGAATGGAACCTGTCCCTAGAGCACGGCCACATATATAAACCCTAAGACATATAGAGTGGTTTATATTGTCGGCGGTGACTGGCGAAGAGTGGCTGCGATAAAATGTCCCCGAATGGTGACCGTAGCCAGCGCAGATCTGAAAAGCAAATCGTCATGACTCGACCACTTCATAAATATTTAAATCGACGACGTTCTCAGGGGAAGAGGAGGCAATGGGATGGAAGGCCAAGAGGCAGCCACTCATGGTGGCTGAAACCAACTCCCGTCATCCAACCTTACTGTAGTTATTCAGATGATCTGTGCAGTGTTGAAAATGTGCGAACTGGCTGCGAACAACGCCAGCGCAAGTCAGTGCCTTGCGTTTTCCTGCGCTTTGAGTTTCCTCTCGTCTTCTTTCCTGTTGTGAAGAACAGCAAGCTGTCCCCACAACCTCTACAATCCTATTTATGATTCTATACCTACTTTATTGAAGGTAAAGGATTAGTTACCTATGGGCTCCTGTATTCTAATAAAATATATAGTAAGGGAAAGTATTCCGTTCGTGAAAATTTTCGAATCCGAGTTTTCAACGAAAATAAACAATTTAGGGTCCCCAGAGTCCATATGACCAAGTTCCGCAAAAAGGTCTGTGTGTGTGGTAAATCCAGTACGAATACGAAAAGTTGTACGAAACTGAAATTTCATATTTAAGACAACTATACGCCCTAGATGTTACAGCAACATTTTCATAAAAATCGGCTAACCAGAAGAGCCACTTTATACCATGAATTTTCCATCTTTTAACGTTTTCCTCAAAAACGGCTCTAACGTTTTTGATTAAACCCTAGGTATCGATGTAAAATTTAATCTGCTTTATTGTTATGTAGATTCCATTCTGATTGAAATAGTCTGACAGAGCTTAAATGCCGATAATTAAAATTTTCTTTCACTAAAGTATCTTTTATTTGTAGATTATATAAAAATAACTACATCATCTTTAAATAATTAATAAAAAATGGATAAACACGATATCCAACTAAAGGAGCAAAAATATTTTTGTATGCAATTTTTTTGTTTTTGAATTAACTTGGGTATTTTTTACTCGACCAATTATTTCATTTAAAAAACCTGATAACATTCCAAGTGTGAGAAATTGACGCAGATATTGTTCAAAGTTCCTGTTTTGCTGCAAATATATAAAAGATAAGCTAATATAACTAATTGGTGTAGCTGTAAGATGGATGGTGGCAAAAGGTTATTCTTTTGTTGGAAACTTGGATCAGTGTCACGGCTCTTCAATCAGCTGTAGTCGTCGGGGTCATTTTGCTCATGAATTAAAATAACGTTTAATAAAACGACAAATTAAAATTTCTTGTTCAGAATGCGAACCATACAAACGTTGACCCTGGAATATGTGGTGGTTGTCTTTGCTAAGATATTTCGCCCTCAGGCCTGACGGACTGGTAGACCTGTGGGTACCCTCAAGACTTGTACACCTGTGGAGCGGTGGAGGCCGAGATGAGATGAGACAGGTGCAGGCCATGACCTCCTGACCCGGGATCAAGGGGCATCTTCGGGCTGCAGCTCGATTAGCCTCGGATCCAGGAGTACCCTATGACCTCTTCTTCACCTCAACTTCATAACGGTCTTTCAATATCCATCGGTACAAGCCTTTTAATACATGATTATTGTAATGAGGCCATTTAATTGATAATTTAATATTTTTAATGAAAATGTAAATAAAATAGGAGATTGTAGAGGGAATATGGGGGCATATGTTGAGGGAAGGGAAGCAGTAGGAGCCGTGCGATATAGAAGGCCGTGGGGAACGGGACACGCTCCGCCTACGTGAGCCAGCTGTTGGGCAACCGGATCGGGAGGAGGGGGGCGTCGCGGCACCTCCGCTGCCAATTTAATTTTAATTATTGCCTCCTTGATCTCATCTGCTTCAACTAAACGCGTGCTTTAAGGAAGCACTAACTATTTCTTTATTTAACGTCACTTTATGCTACTGTGGCTAATCGGACGAAGCTACAGTGGGAGTCCTATATTTTACCTATCCAGGCTTAATTAGGATAAGGATCTTTAACGAGTAACTGACATCGCACAGCCTCGGGACCACTATTTAACGTCCCCTCCGAAGGACGGCATAACTAAGGATTTTTTACTCCCATTAAAAAATCCAAGGGCCACCTGCGGGTTTGAACCTGGAACCTTGGGCATAGGAGGCTGTTATGCTAACCACCATGCTACAGGTAACCCCAGCACTAATTGTTTCAAGTTAGGCTCATAACGGAGGAGGGTATATTTTATTTTATTTTTATATCCCCGGGCAATGCCCATTACAATGTTTATAATACAGATACTTAGGAATAATTATAACCTTCAGAACATTAAGAAAGAAATTACAATAATAAAAATAACAATTAGGGTAAACATTGATAGAATTTTTAAAGAAAAAGTAGAATAATAAACAATGAAATTTAAGTATCAACATAATACAATATTTATAATCAAACTTTTGTACATAAAAATTTGGTAATAAAAATAACAAAATAATCTTCTTATGTACAAGTTACCAACAAAAAAGTATAAAAAAAAGTAAAATAAGATGTGACTAGCGAATGATTTTGAGATTTGGTTTTGAAAACATGAGCACTGTTGCACAAGATATCAATGTTATTAGGCAACTCATTAGCGGTTCTCATCATACCTGGGGCAGGTGCATAATTTTAATAATTAGTAGGTAGGCGTTCCTTAAAGAAAAGTTTATTTGAGCGAGTGGAAACCAATGTATCATTGAATTTGATTTTTTCTCGAAGGAATGGACAATAAATATTGGAATTAATAAGGTTAAAAAGAAAAATCAAGAATATATAAGGGTATATTAACGCGATAAGAAACAAATATAAGAAATTTGTTCTGTATTCTTTCCAATCTATCAATGTAGGTACCATAGTAGGGAGCATAATCAATGAAGGGCCTTGCTAAGGAACAGTATAAATATTTTATAACGTCTTTTGAGCACCTATGAATAAAACCATGTAGCCTATAGCATTTTTTACAGAGAACATCTTTTCAGCAAGAGGTGTCAGAAAGTTACCACAGGGATAACTGGCTTGTGGCGACGTCTCTTTTTGATCCTTCCACGTCGGCTCTTCCTAACATTGCGAAGCAGAATTCACCAAGCGTCGGATTTTTCACCCGCTAATAGGGAACGTGAGCTGGCATCAGACCGTCGTGGGGATTAGTTTTACCCTACTGATGGGGTGTCGTTGCTGTGGTAACCCTGCTTAGTGCGAGAAGAACTGCAGGTTCGGACAATTGGTACACGCACTCGGTTGACATGCCGCTGGTGCGACGCTACCATCCAAGGGATTAGGTCTGAATGCCTCTAAGAGCAAATCCCGACTATTCGCAACGACATAACGATGGGTCCCGTGAGTCGAGAGCCTCAACGCAATGTGACTCTATTAGGTGACTTTCATAAGTAGTACAGGACTAGAGGGCTCTTCAGCCAGTGCCTGGTGCAGGGGTAACCTAAGTAACCAGAGTAACCAAAGCTGAATCAAAGGGAGAGGCTTCAGGTAATTTATAATCCAATGGAGTCGGTTAAGGCTTTGAGTTAGATTAAATTTTAAAATATTTCAAACAGAGAACACAATACCTTAACATTTTTGGTTTACTTACGTTTTCCATTTGACATCCCAACGAGCATAATTAACATTAGTCGAGAAATAAGGTCTTGGTGGCTTTGAATGGGCTTACACACTTTCATAATCGATGATATAACGGTTTTTAATCTTGAGAAAGCAAAAGTTCTCAGTAAAACGAAATTTCTCTTAAAAAAAAAAACTTCAACTGCTATTCTTTGTTGAATAATAATTACGTTCAAATTAATAATGTTAGTAAAGCCATTTTATATGGAGGTGCATATTTGGTTAAACCGGATGGAAAGTGAAATTCGAAATTAAATGTTTTCGTTATATTGATTGCACTTCGGTGACTCAACCTTAAGCTGTGATGGCATAAAATTCCATTGCAAAATGTTCACAGTAAGTGACTTCAGCCACCTTCAAAATCACCGTTTCCATCTTTTCATTTTCTGCATATTTTCGTATCCTAAATCCAGGATGATTTAAATATATTTGTAATACATTTTTTAGAATATAAAAGTAATGCAAAAATGCAACTATATTGGCTGCCTTATTACAATTGTTGCTTAATGGAAAGCGAATTCCCAGCAGGACACTAATACAAAGGACAGGCCATGGGAGTGATTGCCCAATGGATATTATAGTTCATTAACTATTTATAACAACATTTCAAATTCATTAAACTTGTGTAACTTACCTTAATTATACTACTAATAATAAAACATTAAGAATATTCAAAGAGATACTTAAAGTAATATTAATTAAATGGTTTTTATATAGATCAATCCTTGACCAACGAATACTCATTACAAATATGTTATCGGGTTACGAGCTTGTCCGTTTCAGTCCGATATTTTCGGTTAAGTTAAAGCAATATTGATTTAACATAAGGTTATAACAGTACATTCCTAGCTCAAACCAAAATGGAAATGAAAAAATAAAGAATAATCAATCTGAAAAAAAAAATAAAAATATAATGATGAAGAGACAAAGGCGGACTATTATATACATAACAAGGCTACAGTAGTTAGAATAGCAAGGCGTGGGTATCGTCAAGAAGAGAAAATTGGCACAGCTCCAAAGTACATTACCTTTAGAGAGATTTTAACGAAGGTAAAGGTGAAATACTGTTTCTTAACAAAGAGAAGGCAATGGATGACTAGTAAGAACCGAGCTACAGGAGCTAGGACAACCAAAGGGAAGGTATGAGAAAGAAGAGAACATTGACAAAAAGAGAAAATGGGCTAAACAGTCGCCCTAGATAGATTACCATTACTGAGATTTTGACGATGGTAAAGGTGCGATACCGTTTCTGCCTTACAGACGTATGGAGAAGGTAAGAGAAGACAATAAAGGACTCGTAAAGACATGAGCCACAGGAGTAAAGTAATCAAGGGACATGGGATGAAGAGAACTTGGATAAGAATAGAACATTGGCAAAGCTGTAAATATATTATCATTACAGAGATTTTAACGATGGGGAAAGTGAAATACCGCTTCTTCTTGAAGAATAGGTAATGGAGGACAGATTAAAAACCAAGCCACAGGAGTAAAGTGAGCAAGATGAGGGCATTGGCAAGAACAGAAAATGGGCAAAGCTGTGACCCGAGATTGATTACCATTAGAGAGATTTTAACGGTGGTAAAGTTGAGGTACCGCTTTTTCCTTAAGAGGAGGGAATGGAGGGCTGGTTAAGAATCGATTCACATGAGGAAGGTAAGCAAGAGTAGTGAGTCCATGGGCTAGTAAAGAGCTAACAAGCAAGGAAAGCCCGAGATAGATTACTAATACAGAGACTTTAACGCTGGTAAAGGTGAGATACCGTTTTTTGTTGAAGTGACGTGTGAAGAAGTTACAAGAAGGCATTGGAGAGCTTGAAAAGAATTGAGCCACATAAATAAGGTAATCGATGAACATGGAGGGAACAGAACTAAGATAAGAAAACATTGACACAGCTGTCGCCCACAATAGATAAATATAAAAGGGATTTTGACGGTGGTAAATGAGACACATCGAGAATTCTTATGATGGAATCGGACAGTGAAAGCTTCTATTATATGTGCCTAGCTCAATCCTCTGTGTAGTAATTAAATATTAATAAAAGCATCTTAACTATTTGAAAACAATATTTTCGGAATAGCCACAATCTTCAAATGCATAATATTTTGCTAACACACAGTCTCCTAAATGATTTAATGAGCCATAAAGATTTGGACAAGTATCATCACCTAGTTTAGCCAACTTTAATTTCGTCGGATATCTTACTGCAATATTTAAAGAATGGTTTCAAGGTAAGGAGATCAACTTATTACAATTTCAGAGTCAAAATAAACAAATCTTTTAAAATTTTTAATTATACATATAGAAAGGAAAACAATCACTACACAATAACGTCAAGCCAACGTTAATGCAATCGAACTAAGGTGAAAGGTTCTGTTAGAAATTCCAATCTAAACCTTGATAAAAATTTACCCGGATCTAACTTAAACGGTAGAAACTACTAACTATAGGAAGAAACTAAAAGATTTTGCTGTAAGAGGAGAAAGTGAGAGAAGGTAAGAGTGGAACTTGGTGGAACAGCTGGGCTTTCTCAGGGCGCTCGCTATCAAGCTGGATATTGAGCTAGCTAGGCTGTCGCAACATTTCCTAGCCACTCCAAGGATTGTGCAAGGT
Source organism: Piezodorus guildinii (assembly GCA_023052935.1). NCBI lineage: Eukaryota > Metazoa > Arthropoda > Insecta > Hemiptera > Pentatomidae > Piezodorus > Piezodorus guildinii. Next base: position 94,547,877 of record CM041294.1, read on the forward strand.
GGGAACGCTAAGAGATTGTTCAGGCCAATAGCCTCTTTGGGCAATAACACTCCGCTAATATCACTTGCTATCATTATCAGAGAGGGAACCAATGCGCTTGTCAGTGCAATAATAGTAATTCGATGAATTATAAAACTTTTTTTATATATTAGATCTCGCTATGACAATTAATACTCACCAAAATAGAGAAGAGAAACCTTGCTGGATCGGAAGACTAGCTCTATCCTTTTAACGGAACCGACGACAGGAGATGGCACAGAGGTAGAAACCAAGGGAACAACGATATCACAAGATGATCCCACTCCCGCCGTTCACTAACGACACCTTCCAAGACCTAGGGGCGACTGAAGGGGGAAAGTGGTCCAGGGCTGGTGGAGGGGTCGCGCATGCGCCGGCCTCACGCTCAGCTCTTGTCACTTATCTCGGTCCGATTGAAAAAAAAAAAAAACTTCTTCCATCCTTGTCAACGGCTAAACTAATTTCTTCAGTTTAATCAACCAGGAAGCTCAAAGTGGTGAAGCCAATGTTGCGTTTGGTTCTATGTCCCAGGACCAATATTCTACTTACAAGCCTTAATTATTATGCCTCAGGTTTAGAAAGACAACCTGTAATGCAACACTATCGACCAGCAGCAGTTGCACAATGGTTTAATATGGTCGGGAAAATATCTAGAGTGGGTCATTAGAAAGTTCAGGACTTGCCTCAACCTTTGCCTAGCCAAGGATACCATGCTAGGAGGTATGCGGAGGATACCACAGCTAATCCGGGACGTTAAGATGTGCAGGGGATATCCCAGCTAACCCAGGATGGTGTGGTATGCAGAGGACATCCAGCCAGATCCCAGGAACATATCTTCACATGGTGACTGAATAACAAATCCAGATGGCCATTATCGAATAAAGTGCATCATCAAGACAGCTTTCAAGAAATTGAAATATCTACCAAAATTGTGTTCTATGCGTCATCGACAATTTGCATCTCTACCGAATCCGCGCAACCCTTTTCAGCTCAATAGCCGAAAATACTTTATTTTGGTTTATAATTTTCAATAATAAACCTTTGTAATCGAACAAAAAAAACAAAAAAATAAAAAAAAAAATTACGCCACAAAAATTTGAGGGTTTACGTTTCAAGATACGTAGAATCTGAATAACGAATAAAAAAAAACATTTATCCGCCGTCCGAGGCATTTCTTCGAAACTACTGGACCAAAAAAAATACTAGGACATGCAACGATGACCTTAACACCTAGACGTTAATATCAGCTGGTCATTTTTACAATGGAGGCCGATTAAAAGTGATTTAATTAAATTAGTTATTTTTAAACCAAAAACCGCGAATAATAAGATCACTAGGTATTTTCTCGTAAAATGGTGCAATGTTTTAGTTTAAACTGATTAAATCAATGTAGATTGGTTGGATTCAAATACTCTTTCAAATACCTGACGTAGGTTTTATTTAATAGGTTTTTCACTCAAGACTTGTTCAAAATGTCTTCTTTTAACGTTCCTTTGGTTTCGTTCATTTATACTATTTCAATATTTCCCACCTTCATTAGTGCTAAGTAAACTATAAATGTAATAACCACAATTTTCATTTATTTGCTTATCATATTCAGGCTAATTAACAATAAATGGCAACCTTGCTAGAAACGAAATAAGTAAATATGTAATATATCTGTGTAATATATCGTTAGGAATAACAAATAATATGGATCAACTGGAGTAAATGGAGGAAATCCTAAATGTTCCAAGTTTACTTTTATTTATAATTATAATTTTAGGCCATTTCGTGAAAACATATGTGCCCATGCAAACTTAAGGGGATTCTAATGGAAAATCATGGTTATTTGTTTAACGTCCCTCTATGCTACTGTGACTAATCGGACGATGCTACAGTGGGAGTCCTATATTTTGCCTATTCAGGTTTGATGAGGATCGTGATCTTTAGCGAGTACCTGACATAACAAAGGCTCGGGACTACCTTTTTACATCCCCTCCGAAGGACAGCACAACTAGGGATTCTTTACTCTCATTAGAAAATCCTAAGACCACCTGCGGGTTTGGACCCGTGACCTTTGTCATAGAAGACGGTTATGCTAGCCAACCTGTTACAGGTGATCCCTCGAGATTAATGTTAAAGATTTATTTTTGATTTTTAGTTGTGATTGAAAGAATAAATAGTTCAAAACGACTTTATCGTGAGTTTTCAACGGAAATATACCTTTAATGTTACATCTAAAACAAGCCTAAAATGTTACAGAAAAATCGAAGAAGCTACGTATGATTATACAATACCTTAAAATTTACACCTTTCTACGATTTTTCGAAAGCAGGTATAACGATTTCGATTAAACTATATCCATGCCCAATTACAATAAAAATGGCAAATTAAAAATAATCCTCAAATGTAACTTGTTTATTTAAATAGCTAACCGTTTATCTCTCTCTATATGGTATAAAATGGTATTTTTCTAGGTTTCCGCAAACTCCTTAACAACACAAAGGATTTCGAAGTTTTATGCTATCATTTAGGTTATTTTTTCCCGAGGGTTTGCAATTACAATACATTGGAAGTAATTTTTTCTTTATATGGGAAAATTAAATTTGGGTTTATCAAGGCATACAAAATCTTTCCTGAATGATTAAGAGTAATAAAGACGTATAGTACGCCGTTGGAAAGTGCAAGATTTTAGAAAAGTTAATATGCAAACTGCCTAACGGAAATCCTGCTTGCACTATAGCATGGAGAAATATTTAGATATGTATTGCTTTCTGGCATCATTTCCGAACAAAAAATGTTCTTATTTTGTAAAGTAAAGTCATTAGAGGACATTGTACATAACATCATTCCATAATACTGGACAATGACGTATAAAATACCAACATATAAAAAAATAGCAGAAGCTTTTAATGTAATATTTGTTATTACTTATTATCAATTATTCAATAGTTTTTAATAGTTATAATTGATACGTCACAATAATTATTTTTTTAACAATCATTTGTTTTACATTTTAGTTTTCATCACATTTGCTGGTTGTCACATAAATGCATAAATGGTTAGCAAATTAATAAATGAAGTAAAAAAAAAAAATTTATATTGTGAGGTTAGTATATGTAGTTAGTGGTGCATTATATAGTGGAATTATAACTTCACAGATGGATGTTGCATTTAAAAATTCTCAAATATATAGTTTTAATGAATTATCTATTAGAGAAATTTGTGTAGCAAAATCCGAAGCAGAAAATGGACTACACATCATAGTAGTTGCCATTAACATATCACCTAATAAAAGTGTAAGGAAAATGATTGAATTTATCCATGAAAATTTACTTTTACATACAGTAGCAGAGTCTGATTTATTTAATCGGAACTTAGATTAATTACCCATATCTTGTGTGGAGATTTCAACATCGATTTTTCAAAAGAAACATGAAATCATTTAATTGATATTTTAAAGATTTTAAAATGTCAAATAATAGAAATGAACTTAAAATAAAATACGGAACTATAATTTATGGCCTTTTTTTCTAGATATATAAATAAAACTCAATCAAAACTATTTATTTCTAATTTCAGTTATCACAAACCCATGTACCCTTTTTAGAATACAAAAACGAAAATAAATAATTTGATTTGTATAAAATAAAAAAACGCTGCAAATTATTACACAATGGTTTATTATTTCCAAATAACTATATTAGGGTGCTAATCTTTCTGATTTTTCTCTACCTTAATTATAATCGGGTTTTGGTGGATTCACATCTATTATAATTTGTGACTTAAATATATAAACCAAATTTTGTTTGTAATTTTTTTTTGTGTTTTTTTTTTCACGCTTTACTGAATCTAAAACTCTATACATGTTTTTCTCCATCTTCACAAATAATTGATTTATGGGCGTATATACGGGTAAATTTTTTTTTTTCACTTTTGTCTAATTATTCCATTTTTTTAAAAATAAAAACAATTCAAATTTTTTCTCTATCTTGAAAAATAACTCAGTTATGGGAGTATTTATGGGTAAAATTTCAATTTTTTTCCTTCTTTATTTATTTATTTTTTTTTATAATATCTATTTATAATATTTTATTTATTTCGGTTATTTGGTCAAAACACATAATACATTTTTTCTCTATTCTTCAAAAAAAAACAAACTAAAAAACAACTGAGTTATGAGAGTATTTATGGGTAAAACTCTCCATTTATTTTCTTCTTTTCTTTTTTCTCTTCTTTATGATTATTCGCGGTTTTTCGTTTAAAAGACAGTTTTTACATTTTTTCTATATCTTCAAACATAACTTTGCTATTGAATTAATTCACTTTTAATCGGCAACCATTTTAAAAATAACCAGCTGATATCAATGTCTAGGTGTTAAGATTATGCTCTAATATTTTTTGGAGAGTTAAAATTAAAAAAAATTGTTCCAGTAGTTTCGGAGAAATACCGCGGACGGCGGACCAACGGATTTTGTTAAAATCGTTATTATCGTTATCGTTATTGTCTAAGTATTTTGAAACGTAAGCTCTGAAATTTTTAGAATGGGGAAAAGGGCAATTTTATTTTTTTATTCGATTACAAAGGTTCATTATTGAAAATAATAAACCAAAATATTAGTATTTATTTCTGACAGTTTCTAATTTATCCTGCTAAGTGATCTATAATAATAATACATAATACATAATATTATTTACTGAATGCATGTATATATATATATATATATATATATATATATATATATATATATATTTACGATTGCCAATGAAGTTTTCACTTCTGCCGTGCGGATCTTAATTGGCCACCGCTTAGATTGCGATTGTCCGTTGCTTTGTCATTATGAAGACTGGAGGGGAACAGATATAACATGCGTTTTTGATTGATCTCGAAAATAATCATCCTAGAAGGTGAAGGCTAAATATAGAAATAAGAATGGCGGCTTGAACCAGAGGTGACGCAATGGATGACGAACAAAGCTGCGGGATCCGATGACACAGCCGGAGGTGGCGACACCTAGCGGTCGAGGTTCCTCAGCGTCTTCTGGGTATCTTCAGTGGAGTCATTCATGAAACATGTTTCAATGGCGTTTGATCCCGGTTGGGACCGTACTACTGTTGTACATTGTTTCCATCGAGCCCTCAATAAGATCACTTTATCACTGGCGTTGGCTTCGGAGGCAGTAATAAGTCTCAGGTTCAGAATTTGGGTTTTTTACTTTCATTCGCCTATATATGAAATATATTTTAAGGGAAAGTATTGCGATCGTGACTTGGAATTTCGATTTTCAGCGGAAATACACGGTTAAAACCCGTATTCCCCTGAGTCCAAATAATCAAGTCCCACTAAAAGGTCTGTGTGTGTATGTCTGAGATGCTACTGCAACTTTTTCATCAAAATGGGGCAACCAGAAGTGCCACTTTATACCATGCATTTTGCACTTTTTTACGATTTTCTCAAAAAAAGGCTCTAACGATTTAGATTAAACTCGCTTTATCGATGTAAAATTTAATAGCCTTTAATATCATGTAGGTTTCATTCTTATTGAAACAGTTTTACAGGGCTTAAATGCTGACATTTTCTTCCTCTAAAACTTTAATTTTGTACATTCCAGATTAACCATATTATATTAATGACATTGGCGAAGGACGGGTAAATATACAACTTTTCATCAAAATCGGGTAATCAGGAGAGCCAGTTTATAACATGCATTTTGCACCTTTTTACAATTTTCTCAATAACGGCTCAAACGATTAAACACCCTTACTATATCGATGTAAAATTTAATAGGCTTTAATATCGTGTAGGTTTCATTCTGACTGAAATAGTATCATAGGGCTAAAATGCCGATATTTTAAATTTTCTTCCTTTAATTTTGTAGTTTTTATGAAAATGACCATATCATCTGATTAGCATTGCTAAAAAATAGGTAAATATATAACGAATTTGATATGCAACTAAAACTGAAAACATATTTTTTTAATGCAATTTTTTGTTTTTCAACTTAAGAACAGTAATATACATGTATAATACAGTGTTGGAATGCTAAAAATTTTAGAAAAAATATTATCTTATTGTTGTTTATTTATTTAACGTCACTTTATGCTACTATGGCTAATCGGACGAAAATATTATCTTATACATACAATTGTAAAATTTAACGGATAATGATGAAAAGCCGATAAAACAAGCTGATTGTCGTAGATAATAATATAATAAATCATTAATTAAACATTTCTAAACTGATATATATAACAGAGGTAAGTGAAAGTCGTGTGTTGCGCGCACCAGATTTTTTATTGTTGTGTGACTAGTAAAATAAGAAATTCAGAATTAATATGTGTGAAGTAAAATTGGCAATATATGACCAAATTTGTACAAGATGTATATCTTTAACAAATTATATATAATTGAATATTGATAGACGCGACATCGTTTCATGATTGGTTGCAACGGTTGGTCCGGAAGTAGGCCTGTAGCGGTGACCCCGCTAACCTCCTAGCCCTGGACCTCGCTGACTAAGAGAGCTGCGATTGGCGGAGGCTTGGAGCAGTGAAAGTGGAGCAGGAAGTGGGTCAAGATCGCCACCGCCCGGCCGGTCGATTTCCCTTTCCTAGGCCTCTGTCTTCTTCTCGGTAATCCGGGTCCTTCTGGGGGCGGTCGTGGCCCTTCAACGTCCATCGTGTCACCAGGCCCAAGAGGGTGGACCAACTAGTCCGTGTGTCAGCGATGAAAAATGCAACCTATTTTACCAAAATTTTTAGTATGTTCTATGCAAATTATCTGTTATGGTAAAGTAAAAAATACACGTCTGCCAACTCAAAACGGGTGGATTACAAAATGGCGGCCGTTCAAAAAGGGGAATATCACTCTTTTCTTTTCTAACATAATTATGGTCACTATCATGGAAACGGCTCATCCTATAAGGATAATCTCTAATAAGTATATTGCTAAGTATTTAATAAGCTTTCATTTGAATGGCAAAATACATTTGTATGTCCAATATTCAACGATTTCGAGGTTTAACAAAAAAAAAGCTGAGAAACTTAGCTATAACAATTAATATAGAAAATTAAATAACCTTTAATTTGGGTTGTAAAACACGCCCATATGACTGATAGCTACATAGATATGGTTCTTACAAAAACTGGATACCAAGAAACTTCTTATTTTTATTATTAATTTGAGTACCTTAAGGTAGTATCTTGGGTCCAATCCTTTATACATTTTATACAACTGATATTCCACTCCACCCTAGCACTGCCCTCGATACCTACGCATGTGTGTTATCCATCGATAATGGCCTTATTCATGGAATCCCAACATCACAGCCTTAGAGGAATTGTGTCAGAACTGGAGAATTAAAATTAATCCTAAAAAATCCCACCAAATTACCTTTACCCTTCGTCGCAAACCGATGTCCTCCTGCCCCATTGTATCCTTTAACAACATCCGAACAAATCCGATACCTAGGACTCCATCTTTACAAACGTCTTACTTGGAATCTTCATATAAGACTTAAACGACAAGAAACTGCTTGTAGATACCGATTACTACAACACTTACCTGACAAACGTTCAAAACTTCCAGTATATTACAAAAAGCTCATTTATGTTACTATTAACAGGACTTATGGAATCGAGCTTTGGGGCTCTACTAAACCATCTAATTCCTTACAATCCGAAATCCTTCGCAAAATCCTAAATGCTTCTTACCTCGTCACAAATAAAATCATCCATAACGACCCTGATATCCCATTTGTTGCAGAACTGCCTAGTACTAGATATACCAATGTCAATCCTAAACTTCCAACCCTTTTGTCCGCAAGCTATCAAACTCACATATTCCTGTTTATTCTCCGAGGCGATTGAAAAGAAGATGGCCTCGGGATCTACTTACTTAAATAAACATCGAAGTTCTATCGCTGCTTAGTTTCTTCACAAGCCTTTTCACGCTCTTTATAATTCAACACTTTTACTTACGCTGTGGCGATGTATATTGTACCGGTGGTGGGTGGCTTTACTGTCTCAATATTAAAAGTAAACGCACTGCACTGTGTACTAATTTAAGAATGAAGAAGAGGTCTTACTGGGGCAAAGACTGTGTGAGGAGAGAAGTGAGTGCTAACAACCATTTTTTTTTTTTTTTTGGAACAACTGAATTATTACTGTTATAATGCTACATTTAATGTTGAAAAGTATTTTATTATTCCAGTTTAAAACAAAATTAAATTGGGGTCACCTGTAGCAGGGTGGTTAGCATAACAGCCTCCTCTGCCAAAGGTCCCGGGTTCAAACCCGTAGGTAGCCCTAGGATTTTTAATAGGAGTAAAAAATCCTTAGTTATGCCGTCCTTTGGAGGGGACGTTAAAAGGTGGTACCGAGCTTGAGCACAAAGTAGCACAGTAGCATAAAGTGACGTTAAATAAATAAACAAACAACAAGTTTGAAAATTCTTGTAACAAACAAAAAAAGTATTATAATGACTCGAAGCCATGTTCCGTAAGATACGTAAAATTTTCACCTATTCTTTTCTTATGGTTTATTTCGAAATCGTGAGTAGACGTTTTCCTCCAGCTATTTGTCAAGAAGAAGAGATGTATCACTCCTGTAATGACGCACTATGGGCCTGAAGGTGCGTGTGGACGAGCCAAGTGGACGTTAAACAAACAAATAACCATGCTTTTCCATTGAAATCCCCTTAAGTTTGCATGGGCACATATGCTTTCACGAAATGGCCTAAAATTATAAATAATAAATAAAAGTGAACTTGGAACATTTAGGATTTCCTCCATTCACTCCAGTTGATCCATATCATTTGTTATTCCTAACGATATATTACACAGATATATTACATATTTACTTATTTCGTTTCTAGCAAGGTTATCATTTATTGTTGATTAGCCTGAATATGATAAGCAAATAAATGAAAATTGTGGTTATTACATTTATAGTTTACTTAGCACTAATGAAGGTGGGAAATATTGGAAGAGTATGAATGAACGAAGCCAAAGGACGTTAAAAGAAGACATTTTGAACAAAACTTGAGTGAAAAACCTATAAAATAAAGCCTACCTATACTACTATAGCATCGTCTGATTAGCCACAGCAGCATAAAGGGACGTTAAATAAAAAAACAATAAACAAACTAAATTAAATTAAATTTAAAAATAATAATTGAAATTAATTACTAATGAATATTATAATTAGTAAATTTAAGTCTAGTTGGGCTAGACAAGCAAAGGGTCCGCCAAAATGTTTTGTTGGTACCACTGCTCTGTACAACGCTGATCCCTTCGTAATGGCTGCAATAACCGAAAGCCCATTAGGTAAAGCGTTACTTAGAAGAGGCCGAGATAAAGCTAAAGCTCCATCAATATCAATATGCGATTGCAGGAACCGCTCTGTTTTCTCAGTAAGGGACTATTACTTGAGATTGGCGCAGCATAGTGTGTCGATACCATGGCCGTTAGATAAATACAGCGCTCTCACTATAAGTACGATAATAAATACAGAGCCCTCTATCTACCTGCTAATTGCCAAGAGCTGCGCACCCTCAGAATAAACGGGTGTTGTCGACTGTACAGTTCGGACCCTCGCTCCGACCACATCGGGACTGTATTATAATAATAGTCTTTATTCATATTTAAATATCGGGCTGATGCGAAATTAATGCAGGTTTCCTCTATTGCAATATCTTAATTCCAATTGTGTAAACAAAGCTAATCCTATCATTGATCATTATTATACCAAAACAAACCTTATCTAATACCCTCTCTTTCACCATGAATTTGTTTAGTAAAATCGTTTTGTTCAGTGTGTTCAAAGGTCTTGAATCGAAAATGTCAAAGTGCGATTTTCGTCAAATTTATTTTTACGAATTTAAATTAGGGCGCAGCGCTGCGCAAACGGCTCGTAATATTAAAGAAGTGTGGGATCAGGGGGCTATTAATGAGTGCACGGTGCAGCGTTGGTTCCAGAAGTTTCGCAGAGGAGATTTCGACCTCGAAGACAAGGAAGGTCGGGGCCGTCATCTTGCTCTGGACAACGACCAGCTGAGGTCAAAAGTGGAAGAAGACCCAACCAAAACCACACGAGAAATGGCGGCGGAACTCGGTGTGAACCAATCCACAGTTGTACGCCACTTGGAAGCAATTGGTAAGGTAAAGAAGTTGGCCAAGTGGGTGCCACACCAATTAAACGACCACCAAAAAATCGCCGCTTTGAAATCTGCTCCATGCTTGTGACACGCAATAAAAATGATCCATTTCTCGATCGCATTGTGACGTGCGATGAAAAATGGATCTTATACGACAACAGAAGGCGTTCTAGCCAATGGCTGGGCAAGGATGAACAACCAAAACCTTTCCCGAAGCCCAACCTGCACCCAAAAAAAGTTATGGTCACAGTTTGGTGGTATAATGCTGGTGTTATTCACTACAGCTTTCTCAATCGAGGGGAGACTATAACTGCTGACAAGTACTGTCAAGAAATTGACAGCATGAATCAAAAATTGCAACGTCTTTGCCCAGCATTGATGAATCGGAAGGGGCCGATCCTGCTCCACGATAACGCCAGACCACACGTTGCACAACCAACGCTTCGACGACTGCACGAGTTGGGCTACGAAGTTCTCCAACATCCGCCTTATTCACCTGACCTCTCTCCTACAGACTTCCACTTTTTCAGGCATCTGGACAACTTTTTGAGGGAGGAAAATTTTCAAAACCAGGACGACATTGAAAATTCTTTTCGTGATTTCATTGAGTCCAGGGATTCGGATTTTTTTTCTGGTGGAATAAGAAAGCTTGTTGAACGTTGGCAAAAGTGCATTGATTCAGATGGAAATTATTTTGATTAAATATATATGGTTAAAGTAAAGATATGGCGTATTTACAATACCTACTAAAAACCTGCATTAATTTTGCATCAACCCAATACAAAGTTAATTACTCTTCATTATGTATTAAAAACAAATCAATAAATGAATATTTACATGAAATGTATGTACATATGAACCTTCCAATGGGAGATTAGAATCCTTTGGGCGGAGTCTAGCCGAACCTAAAACATGAGTTGCTGGCAATTACTTTTCCGTCACTTTATATTACCTTTTACAACTTTTTGTATCAGATAATATTTTTTCTAAAATCTTTCTCTTTAGAACGGCATAGTATATATTACAGCTTTTATTACCAAAAAAATATATATAGCGAATTTAATTAAAACCGTTAGAACCGTTTTTGAGAAAATCGCAAAAAGGTGCAAAATGCACGGTATAAAGTTGCACTTCCGGTAAGCCGATTTCAGGGAAAATGTTTCTGTAACATCTCGGGCGTATAGTTTTCTTCAATATGAAATTTCAGTTTTGTATGTCTTTCCATTTTTGCTCAAGATCTACCACATATAAACATACAGGCCTTTTTTCGGGACTTGGTTATTTGGACTCAAGGGACCCTAAAACGTGTATTTCAGTTGAAAACTAGAATTAGAAAATTTTCACGATCGCAATACTTTCCCTTACTGTATATTATATATATAAGTAAGTGAAAGTAACATACTCTGAGTCTCTTAAGAATAACAATTTTGTACAATTGAAACATATAATATGTCTGGCTAACACAAAGAAACATAATTAATTACTATTTAAAATTGTAAAAAAGGAGAATAATTTAATTAATAACGTCTGATTAGCAAAGGTTTCAAAGTGTTGAAAATCTCCAACCTACTTCTTTCAAATTTGTGTAAGACGACCCCAGCTATTCGGTTTTGTTGATCACCCCATGACATGTTAGCTGAGTGAAAGAAATATACATACCAATTGGGATTATTCCCCTGACATGTAAAGAAAATAATCTGATAGAGATGAGGATTGTCAAAATAATACCTAAAAATAATAAAACATAGGTTAACTTTTGTAACACTATTTATGGCAGAGGTTGGAGCTACGTTATGAAGCAACTTGGCGTTCTCAAGATATTAGTCAATGACGTATCTTTGGAAAAGTAGGCACTCTTGTAAAATGTTGCACAACAAACAGCAAGATTTCCGTGATTCCGAAGTGTCTTGAACTAAAAACCACACAATTATGCATCTAAACCATATTGTATCAAAGAAAATTAATTCGGGTGAGAACATTCTGCCCTAACTCGTTCGTTCATCAATGCTGAAGCATTGATACAACAATTGTTGCATTGGATTGTAAGCATAAACCTGAAGATATCTTGAAACATGTTTACTTTTACTCAACATGGAGTTTTCTTAACCGTCAAATTAGGGAGTTTATTGAAGAGAAAATAGCCAGAGTGTGGTAAATAGAATCGGCCAACGAGACCGCCATGGTTAAAGGAGTTGTGCTCTGATTCCTTCGAATACAACCAACACCGGCTAAGTACACATTGTTGTCTTTCACGACATTCTTTGCCTATCTCTCTTTATCATCGCTCTACGCACACATGAGAAAGCCGTTTGCTGAAAGATCATTTATGAAACAAAATGGCTTGTCCTCAAATAAATCCTCTCTCGAAGATCTCTTAATTCGTAAATGTATATATATATATATATATATATATATATATATATATATATATATATATATATATATATATATATATCAAACGAAATATGAAAGAAATGATTACCATAGACAAATATAAAAATCGCACCATTAATAAAAAAATCTCACGTCCAAAACCTTAATTCATGTTACTCAAATTTAATAAACACATATTAACAAAAGGAGAAAACCCCAGACTCCTGATGTCAAACATTTGGAAAATCCTTCCTACCTGAACTATTCCTTTGCATCTTTAATTCAGTGTTTTTTTAAAGTATATAGTATACTCATATTTCTATGTGAGACACTATTTATCTAAACTTTTAAGTAAATTTCTAATAATATCTTTAGGTAAATACTAATTGAAATATCTATTTAACTACTGATATATATTCATTGTTCAATGGATTCTTTTATTTCTCTTTAACAATAACAATCTATTAATTATTGTATAAAAATTTTAATGTTCTGTTTTTTAATACTCTCTTCATTAACTCTTACCACTAAGTGTATAAGGTAATATTTTTTTTTAAATCTTTAGCTTTCCAACGGTATATTATACCTGCATATTACGGTTCTTATCGTTAAAAAAAAAAAAAAAAAAAAAAAAAAAAAAAAAAAAAAAAAAAAAAAAAAAAAAAACCTATAAAATACTTTTGCTCTTTTCTCTTTCAGTTGATTATCAAATTCATTCAACTAATATATTTAGCCGTTTTTTTTATCAATGCTAATAAAATGGTTAATTTTGTTCTCAAAGCCATCATCGGACTCCCTGCGAACACCTCCACGGCGATGTTGTACGCTCCCAGGAGGTACCGAGGAATAGGATTGATCCGCTGCCAATGGGAGGCTCCTCTGCAACACTGGTCCATCGCTCAGCGACTGTCCAATGTGCCGGATGCCCTGTTCCAGTCCACATTCGATTATTCGACGGAAGTTGCTATATGTGCTGAGAGACTGGGGGTTGAGCAGGGACACCGGAGTATGAGAGCTCTACGGCAGTCGCTACGAGAAAACTCGTTCGTGGAATGGGCCAGCTGCAGGTGGCAGGGCATTGGGGTACGACATTTTAAAGAAACCCCGAAAGCTAACAAATTTATGTACGAAAAGCAGATACTTTCGGGGTCTGAATGGTCCAATGCCCTGAAACTTAATATCAATTATGCACCCCTGCGTAGAGTCCCAGGTGTCAGCGGACAGGTCAGAGATGTTGGGTCTCTCTGTTGCATTTGCGACATTTGCCAAAGACACCAGCTCACGTGCTGGGAAAATGTCCCAACAACTCCCTCCTGATAACACGCCGTCACCATAGAGTAAAGCATGAGTTGATGAGGAGAACGAGATTTTGCCTGCTTCGAGGAAGTTTACTGTATGGATACGGATGAATCCACGCGATATGCTGACATCGTGGCATTTCCTAAGACCGGAAATTCGGCTGTCATTCTGGATCCCACCGTGAGATATGAATCTAACGACCTTGGACAGGCAAGTAAAGTGGAAAGGGAAAAGAGAGGAATCTACGAAAAATATATCCCTTTCCTCAAGGAAAAGTTCCGCGAGAGCCAAGGCGAGAGAGAGTTCTATGAAAAAGGACTTTGGTTCGGAGCCCGCGGAGCTGTGCTAGGTTCAACAAGGAGCTTCATGGAGGACATAGGTGTCGATATAAAGGACGTGGCAAGAATAGCAGAAAGTGTGGTTCTCGACTCCCTGGGAATTATACACCATCACATCTACTCGTAACAGGTATAATTGGAGGGGCATGCATGTGCATCTGTGTTTACTTATATTTTAATTTTAATTTTAACAAATTTTTTTATATATACAGATATTGATTTTAGGTGCTGAGTGTTTTGGTATTGTTTTTATTTATGATAGTGTGATTTTTTAGTATGTAGTTGTTTAATGTATATATAATTTGTTGTTGTTTTTTTAATTTAATGTTCGATATATACGTATAGATATATTTAAATATTTGAAAGAAAATGTAAAACGGTAGAGAAGGAAAAGAGAAAAAGAAACAAAAAAAGAAAAAATAAGTAGGGAAAAAATAATTAAAAAGAGTAAAAAGGAAAAAAAAATATTGTATTTATAGTTAGATAAAATGTTAAGAATATTCCTGTAGGAAAGAATCGGTATGCTGTGTTATAGCAACCCAATTAAGTTGGGCAGCATCATTTTGTTTGTTTATTTATGAATAAAGTGTATCTCTCTACAAAATTAAAGATACTTCAGAAGAAACAAAATTGAACTATCGGCATTAGAGCCCTGTCAGACTAGTTCAACCAGAATGAAACCTACATCATATAAAAGCCGTTTGAATTTATTCCATATAGCCAGTTTAATCAGAGCTGTTTTTGAGAAAATCGTAAAAAAGTGAAAAATGCATAGTATATAGTACCACTTCCGGTCTGTCGATTTTGAAGTAAAAGTTACTATAACATATCAGGCATAGACTTACCACATAACACACATGGCCACTCAGACCTTTTGCGGGACTTTGTTTTTTGGACTCAGGGGACTCTAAAAAGTGTATTTACGTTGGAAACTGGAATTCGAAAATATTTACGATGGCAATACTTTCCTATACTACATATCTCATATATAGGTAAGTGGGAGTAAAAATATTTATGTTTTAAGAGGACTGCTAATGATATTTTTACTATGGACCGTAGCAACACACGACCATCAGACTTCTGCAAAAGGTGATTTTCCTGAGACTTTGAATAACAACAAGTGCTCTACGCTCTATAATGGTGAAAATAGGTCTGAGGAGAATGTTGTCTTTAGTGGAAAAATGAAAGGAGGCGAGATAAATCCGTTTCGAAAGCCGAAAGGAGGTGAAGCAACCCTAGGACCAAATCAATTGGAATCGGCGAGGGATATAAAACTGGACTCGGCTCCGCTTCGACCGTACTCTACCAAAACGATCATACCTACCTTATCTTTATCAACTTCTCGGATCTATGAGATAATAATAAAAAACATTTATAACTGGAATATAAGAAAAACACAACTTTCACTTACCTACGTTGTTAAAATCTATTAAAGAATTTTCAAATTTGTTTATTTATTTAAAGTTACTTTGTGCTATTATGGCTAATCGGACGATGCTACAGTTGGAGTCCTAAATTGTGCTTATCCAGGTTTTATTAGGATAGGGATCTTTAACGAGAACCTGATACCACACAGGCTCGAGACCACCTTTTAACGACCCCTCCGAAGGACGGCATAACTAAGGATTTTTTACTCCCATTAAAAAATCCTAGGACCACCTGCTGGTTTGAACCCGTGATCTTTGGCATAGGAGGCAGTTATGGTAGCCACCCAGCTACAGGTTATCCCAAATTTTCATATTTTGAGTGAAATTAACAAAGAATTAATTAAATTGAAATTCTATAAAAACGTGTGTTTTATTAAAAATCGTATTATATTATTATCTAAAACAATCAGTTATTTTTATAAGTTTTTCATCACTCTTTATTTACTTTTACAAGCTTGTTTAAAAAATAATATTTTTTCTAAAATCTTAAGCTTTCCAACAGTATACTCGTACTATACATGTATATTACTGTTCTTATTTTCAAAAACAAAAAATTGTATTAAAAATATTTATGCAGTTTTCTCCTCTAGTTGGATATGAAATTCGTCAAACTTGTATATTTATCGTCATTCATCAATGTCATTAAGATGATATGGTTAATCTTTTTGAATGTACAAAATTAAACGTACTTTAAGGAAAGAAAATTTGAAATATCGGACTTTAAGCTCTATCAGACTATTTCAATCAGAATTAAAACCAAAAGATAATAGATCCCGTTAAATTTTACACCGATTTAGGAAATTTAATCAAAATCATCAATCAAGAAGCGTTTTTGAGAAAGTCATGAAAAGGTGCAAAAAGGATAGCATAATGTGGTTATTTTGAATCGACGATTTTCATGAATGAGTTGCTGTAAAAAACCGGGCGTATAGTTGTATTATATATGAAATTTTAGTTTCACACCACTTTTTCGTTTCCGTGCTAGAAATACCACACGATCACACACGAAGATACAGAGACTTTCCGCGGGACTTGGTTATTTAGACTTGGAGGACCCTAAACTTCTGACCTTGTATCCGCCAGAGGTTTAAGTTACAGAATCTTTTTTTTTTTTCTTGGTGCCTAAGGCGCCCATTGTGGTTATTTACTGAATGGCTCAGGGCAAACAAAAGGTTTTGAAATTATTAAGCCTCGGAGATCGGTTCGGAATCGACAACGAAAATAAAAAGTTCGGTCGAGACAGCGATAATTCTGCAAGTCTCTTTTTTTGCAATGTCTCCGCATGAAACGGACCACAGAAGCTTTCACCGTATCTTTGAGTCTTTTAGATTTCTCGATTCTTTTCTCATTTAATTTTCTTTGTTGATTAGAATTAGAGAAGAAAATAACGATGTGTTGTGAGCGAAGGGACCAATTGGATAATATTGTTGATGTCTAGGCAGATGTGCTCCTGGTCGCGGGTTCGAACTCGGCTGTGGCAAAATAAATAATTATTCTAATTTTTGACCTAGAATCAGTACGAATCTCGGCTATAACAAAGGTTATTGTTTATCTACATTTATAAAGAAAGTACCATTTTACTCAATTTTCTGGTTCTGCTTACCTTCTAGCTATACAACAAGACTGGGCTAAGGAAAATTCGTCCTGTAGGTGGTAAAAAAAAAAAAAAACTTTTCGATTAACACAAAACTATACATCCCCTGAAAAACTATAAGTACTCATTTAGGCCTATAATATGTTTTGTTTGCTCTGTATGGTCTAACACATAGGTGGCCAATTATAAAAAATTACAAATTTGGCAAAATAAATGGTTAAGACTTGGTTATCCTAGATGGACGCCAATTGATATATTTAATCATTGTTTGAATGTGCCTAGCATTTTAACTTTTATTGATAAATTAACCATAGATTCTTTAAATGCATGTGCAAACAGTAGGCATGACCATACAAGGGAAACTGTTAAGTATTGTAAAGCCGATTTAACTTATAAAGCTTACAAACATAAAATGCTAAAACATATTTGTTATTTAAATTAACTATGTTTTCATTTCTTATTATTTTTCCTCTTTGATTATTTGTCTTATTATTATTATTTATTTTTTTTAGAGGGTTTTCGTTTTTTTATTGCTTTCCCTCTTTTACTGTGCTTTAATAGACTAATTTATTACTTATCACAACTGTGAACAACACAATCAGTTAATATGCAGAATGAAGAAAAGAAATGAAAATGCTAACAAAATAAGGGGATCCAGGATTTTGCGAAGGATTTGATATTGTAAGGATTTGATGCGGGAGGAATTAGATGCTTTAGTACAGCCCCAAAGTTAGATCCCATAGGTCCAAATAGGTCTGATAATAGTGATGTTAATGAGTCTTTTGTAGTAAATAGGGAGTATTTATCGTTTGTCTAGTAAGTGCTGTAGTAATCGGTATCAGCAGTTTCTTGTCGTTACAGTCTTGTGTGAGTTTAAAAAAGAAAAGAAATTTATATTAACATGTATCACAAACTCATTTACTAAACATATCAAAGGTTACAGATTTATTATTTATTTACAACATTATGACTGACTGTACAAAGTTTAACGTGTTTAATACTAAAGAACAGGTTTTAATCATCTATTAAAAAGATGAACAGTAAGCAATGACATTAGTTGTTCATCTGTTTGCCTAGTTCTGTGTGTTTTAGTGTATCATCGCTATATTCATCATCATTTGTCTAGATCTGTGTGTTTTAGTGTACGTGAATACTGTGACACGGTTAAATTTATCATGAAATTTATTCAATTTTTCAGAACAAACAGACGTGCTTTTAACTTATGGCGAGGTACATAGAAACGGTGCTGCTTCTCTTCGAAGATATTCTGAAAGGTTTCCTAACCGAAGAACTAATAACATTAATTTTCCTAACTAAAGTAAATAAAATGGTGAAAAATAAACCTAGCTACATTGGCAAATGAAGGACCAAAAAGAAAATAAGTGCCTCTTAAATGTCTAGTCATATTGTATGAGCAAAAATGTTCATATGACCCATATTCTGATTGTCAACGTTTAGGGAGGAAAATCAAATTTGGAAATTTTTGCTGTTCAATGAAAACCATGTATAAGAGAAATAACACAAAATTTGATTTTCCATCCTTAACCGTTGAGAATCGGACAATGGGTCATATGTAAGGTGACGAGACGTCCATTTTTTACAATTTGTTCTGCGTCCCGCGACGTTTTTCAACAGTACCGACTATTAGAATTAAGTTAAATTTTATATTTATGAAAATCATTGTTATGCGCTCTAAGAATCCTTCAATTTGTTTTGCGTTCTAAGAATCCTACGGGCTACGACGACTAACATATTGCTTTTGCTACCCAGTTACATTGTATTTGTCTCTCAGATGATAAACTTCGTGTTCGTACTGCGAGGTAACAAGCTAATTAAACGAATACATATTACAAATCTGCTACTTACCATAGAAAATTAAGGTGAGTGATTTATTTATATATTTCATAAATACATACATTTTCTTAAACTTAGCTTAATATGCTCGTAGTCTTCATATTTTATATTGGTGACAAAAAGTATATCACCGGCCTTAACCTTAAAAGAAACTTTAGAAAGAAATCTACAAATAAAATTTTGCAAATATTTTAAGTCAATCAAACTAATTTCGTTATAAACAACAATCTAATATGTTCATGTAAATTATGTTTAGGGCAAATTAATTCGGCGAAATGTAGCCAATGTGAAAAGAATATTTGTACTGTATGTGTTTATATGATTTTTGTAATTTTTTAAATTCTCATAGACATATAATATTGTAGTTTACTAAAGAACAGTTAGATAATCACAAATTAATTTAAAATTTGATTTTATCTTTAAGAATCAAAACATACAATTATACGTTTTTTCTACAGTTAATCAAGTGTAGATATCAGAAAATTCAAAATTAAGTGTTGAGACGTTGAAAGCCATTTTATATTTTTTATAATTTGACAAATTCTTGTAAAGATTTTTAGAATGTTTTAAAAAATGACAGCAAACTACTGAAACTAATTCACTCAAATAAAAAATATGTCAATAAAATAGTAGGATATTCTTTATTCCCAAAAAAAGTTTATTACTGTAAACTTTAACGAGTCAACGTTTCGGGGGGGCTTCCGCATCATAAAATACATCAATAATTAATAACTAACATTAAGATACAAATTTTAATATACTAATTTAAAAACATTAACAAACATTCACATAAAAATGTTGCATAAACAATTATTTTATTTTATTTACCTGAGTTGTCTAAAAGTTAAACATCCATTTTTTTTATTAGAAATGTAGTCAAAATTGTCTTAAAAAATAAAAACCAACAGGGAAAAACTATTGTTTTAAGAGTAAAACAGCACAGCGATAATTGCAAAAATAGTAAAAATATAAACACCTTAGCATTGGCACAACACAGTATTCAACTTACCCCAACATTTTAAATTTTGAAAAATCTAAAATTTTGGAAATAGAAAAAAAATAGTTTTAATAGAAAAACAATAGAATCTATATTCATAAACAAAAATATAAAAAATACAATAAATTATAAAACAGATTCAAAACACTTAAGTTCTCACTATGCAGATGCAATAGAAAAGTTACAATAGTAAGACATATTGCATTGTTGACCTATTTAAATAATAATTCAGTTTGTAGCTTTAAAGTAAATAGGTATAATACCCCCTAATCCATAAGGGGCCAAAGAATTTGTGAGGTGGGGTGATTGTGGTTCCCTGTTGGTTTTTATTTTTATTTTTAAAGACAATTTTGACAACATTTTTAATTTAAAAAATGGATTTTTAACTTTTAGACAACTCAGGTTAATAAAATAAAATAATTTTTTATGTAATATTGTTATGTGAATGTTTTTAAATTAGTATATTAAATAATTGTATCTTGATGTTAATTATTAATTATTGATGTATTTTATTGAGTCCTGATGATGGGGAAGGCCTCCGAAACGTTGACTCGTTAAAGTTTACAATAATAAACTTTTTTTGGGAAGAAATAAAAACCTACTATTTTATTGATATCATTTGGAATCTTCCTTTAAATCTGTTTTTATTATAAAAATATGTCAAGGAATAAAATATTATATATTTATAAGTTGTACTTACGTTAAGAATAAAAAAAATATTACGATATTATTTTTATTCTGTATGAAAATTTTCGCAGATAGCCTTCCCCCCCTCCTATTTTTTGTTATACTTAAGGACTAGTATCTGCTATCACAATACGACGAGAAATGTATGAGACACTGTATACATCTTTAACCCCGCTTCCTGATGGAAACCAAAGCTAAGGGTACCAAAAAGGTACTGGCTATGTCGACACCGCCCTTCTCAACTATTTTATTAGAGAAAAATTCACTGCACCGCTGAAGAAATGCCGTTTCATAAGTTTATATGGAATCGTGAAATGTCAAAGTAAGGCATACCTCGCAGCGAAAGAGGGTGTAATAGTTGCTGTGAGTCAGGGGTTCTGTCGCAGCAACTGCCTTCTTGTTCTCACTCGGTCCTTCCGGGTCGGCTCTTCATCGCGAGGCTGTCTTTGTCAAGGGGGTTTTTGGAAGTGGAGGCCAGCCTTTTTCCATATCATTGCGTTAATTATTTTTACTACAAGCCAAGACTTTAAGGATTCGTTACTAATGTAATTTAATCCTGTATTCCAATACTATCTCGCGGATCCCCAGGGTTGTGCGGGCCACATGTCCCAACCACTGCTCTATGTCATTCACACGATATTTTTACGATATACAGTAATAAGGAGGAACAAAATAAATCTTGATCCAGCTCTTAATATGAAACTATTTACAATGGAATGAAGGAGGGACAGAAACAGACGTGACTTATGTCAAGCATTTATAGACTGCTTTACATAAGTCACGTTTATTTCTAATTATTATGTGAAGCAGTAGTTTAGATACTCTACAAAAGTTTTTCGCGGACCTCTTGATACAATAATTTCAATGACAAGGATCCCCTAAATCCTAAATATTAGACATATATTTAGATATTTAGTGAGCTACATTGAGTGCGAAACACCTCTACCGAAAATCTGTATTATACGTATTGCCAAGCTGGAGAAATAGAAATGAAGATCAAAGAACCAGGCCGTAGGAGTTTATTTCAATCCGTGGAAGATTAAATAACTAAAAGTTTATGTTAAACCTAGCAGAAGGACTTAGAATTTGTTAAAGGGATGAAAAATCCTTCATTATGCTGTCCTTCAGAGGGAACGTAAAATGGTGGTATAGAGGCTGTACTAAGTCAGGTGCTCGTTAAAGATACCCATCCTAATTAAACCTGGATAGGCAAAATTTCAGACTTCTACTTTAATATCGTCCGATAGCCACAGTAGCATACAATGACCTTTAGTGAATAAAAATAACATGGATTTTAAAACTTATACAAGAAAATATTTATTCAAATATACCTATAAAGAAATAAATTATTATTCATTATCTTCTGTGACACGTCCCTCCTTTAAGCACAATATTTTCGAAATGCTCGAAATGACCAATTTTAAGGTTGTGCACCTATTAATAAACAAATACAATTACGAGTATATCACTTATATAGATAGGGGGTGTGATTCTTATTAAAATCCAAGGCTTCACAAATATGTTATGTTAAGGTAATTAACAATTATTCCCCAATGACATCTCGCGGACCCCCTGGACATCGTCCTCGGACCCTCAGAGGTGTGCGGACCTCTACTTGGGAACCGCTGATCTAATGTGACAATGTAGATATATAAAAGACTTAATTAGGATTACCTTCTGAATGACCAAATGCTGAAGCGTTGAAATAAAGAAGTTTGATGTTTAGTGAAGAGTTGGTCATTTTTATTTATCTGCTATTCAAAAAGGGTTCATCCTGTTAAAAGATTCGTATGAAGAATGAATTAAAACAATGCGATGAAAAGAGCTTAAAATGGAAGGTATGGTAAACTGTAGCATAACATTTCGCATACTGAACAGATATTTACTTTCACTTAAAGTATTATAGTAATTATAGTAAGTATTGCGATCGTAACATTTTTTTTTTTATTCCGGTTTTCAACGTAAATTCAAATTTCAGGGTCCCCTGACTCCAAATAAAAAATTTCCGCAAAAAGGTGTGTGTGTGTCAAGTCTAGCACAAATCGCTAAATCGTACGAAACCCAAAATTCGTATTTAAGACTACTATACGCCCGAGGTGTTTCAGCAACAGCAGCAAAGTGGTTAGTACAACAGCCTTCTATGCCAAAAGTCATGGCGCGCACCCTGCTCTGGGGTCTATCATCACATCACTGCCCACTGTCACGACAGTCGTACTACCCCGACAGCCCGTTATGCCGGCGGAGCACTGACCGCTGTGACTTACTATTCGGTACGCGGGACGCAGCTAGAGCCGGCATACCAAGCACCGCACTACCACGTACCGCTACCGCCAGCCCTAACTCGGCGACGCTAAGGACTTCTCCAACCTCGAATCGGTCCCTAGGGTCAATGCAGGGGTCAGTCGGTCGATGGTAGGAGATTACTGCGGGATGGGAATCGAATGCAGGCATTCTGAGGAGTTCCGATGGAAAGTCAACAACGTATATAGTCTGCGAGCCAGCAACGAAAAATGCAACGCATTTTACCAATATTTTTATAATGTTTTATGTAAAGCATCTATCATGGTAAAGCAAAATACAAGTCTACCCATTCAAAACGGGCGGATTACAAAATGGCGGCCATTCAAAAAGGGAATATAACAAAATATCACTCTTTTCTAACATAATTAAGGTTACTATCATGGAAACGGCTCATCCTATGAAGATAATTGTTAGAAAGTAAATCATTAAGTATTTAATTAGCTTCCATTTGAGTGGCAAAATACATTTGTATGTCTAATATTCAACGATATAGAGGTATTAAAAAAAAAAAAAATAACAATTTTGAAACATGATTATGGCTACTATCATGGAAAAGGTTTATCCTATGAGGATAATTGTTATAATAATTAATATAGAAAATTAAACCATCTTTAGTTTGAGTTGTAAAGCACGTCTGAATGACTAATAATTATATAGATATGGTTCTTACAAAATACTGGAAACTGAGAAACTTCTCATTTTTGTTATTAATTTGGATGTTATCATAAAAACAGCTGTTGATAACTAAATGTTGGTTATAAACTACTTTACAAGGCCAAAAATTAGCTTTAATTTAAGTAGTAATAGAAATCCGTAGGTCCAATACTCAACGACAAAAAGTCAGTACAATGGTTACATGGGTCAGAATTTCTGTCCCTAAACACGCGTCTGCCGCGGCTTCCCATCCACCTGTGAATGGCAGACTAGCGTCGTTTGATTCGTATTATCGCCTCGTATTATGAGGTCAAAACGAAAATCGTGTTCAAATGAGTCAGAATTTCGTCTTTTTGGTTCCATTTTGAATGGCTGCCATTTTTTAATCTACCCGTTTTGAGTTTGGAGACGTGTATTTTTTGCTCAACTATGATAAATACTTTCCATAAAACATACTAAAAATTGGTTGCATTTTTTGTTGCTGGCTCACTAATAGTATTTCTTTAGGGTCATTACGGAAGAGAAAGGGATTTCGTTAAATTAAGAGGAAAAATTAAGTCAAATTCTATGTATAAAATTGGAGGCTGATATATATATCATATTCAGACATGAGGCTTCTCGTTGTAAGCATCCACTCACAGTAGATAAGATTGTTCCTTTGCACCTCAAGATAGTATTTTAGTCGAAACGTCGTGCATTAATTTTTAATAAATGAGTGGTGTAGTTATATATCAGAATCTAATCAGAAGTTAGTTGATGGTATTTATTTTCATTGCCCGTTGCATTATGTATATATGAAATACGAAATACGGGATCACTTGTAGAAGGGTGGCTAGCATAACAGCCTTCTATGGCAAAGGTCACGGGTTCAAACCCGCAGGTTGTCCTAGGATTTTTAATGAGAGTAAAAAAAAATCGTTAGTCCTTCGTAGGAGAGGTAGAAAGGTGGTCCTGGGCCTGTGCAATGTCAGGTACTCGTTACAGAAACCTGGATAGGGAGAATTTAGGACCCCCGCTGTAGCATCGTCCGATTAGCCACAGTAGCATAAAGTGACGTTAAATAAAATAGAAAATATAAATACGTAATACTTATAATACTAGGTAATACGTCATCCTCCCAGGAATTGTAACCCTCGAAATGCAAAATCCTGGAGAGGGTTTGGATCCGACGATCACGTGGCCGGCAGTTAATTGGGATCAAGAGAGAGGCAAAGTGCCGATTGTGGATTGTGGCCGGGGCGCACTTTATTTCCAAAAGGACTAGGAATAAAGAAAGGAACTTTACGACTCTAGAGCCGGCGCGGTGTCAACGCCCTGTCTCACGGTCTTGTCTTGTCTCCTTCAACTTCGGGGGTCTGCTGTGGTCAACACTTCGCTGCACAGCTGTTAGGTGATCTGCTGTCAGCACCTCGTAGTATAGACAGACCATTAGTTAGGTAAGAGACACAGGTAATAAACTCTACCAAGGTACCAATGTATGTAGCGTACCAAGGTAAGCTACCAACGCTATATACCTAATAAAAAAAATAGGCACATCATCTTATTAGCATTAATAAATAACCGCTGAATTTGCAGGTTGAGATAATTTGATAAACAAGTAAGTGAGAGAAGCGCAAATATATTTTTTATGTGATTTTTGTGTTTTTGAACACAAGAATAGTAACATAGCTGTATTATATACCGTTGGACAGCTAAAGATTTTAGAAAAAATCTGGTGCGGGCAACATACGACTTTCACTTACCTCCGTTTTTAAAATCGATTAAAGAATTTTCAAATACAGTAAGAGATCAAAATGAGTGAAACCATTAAAGAATTAGTTATAGCCTTTTTCAGTCAAATTCATAATTTTTTCAGTCAAATTCATAATTTTTTCAATCAAATTCATAATTTTTTCAGTCAAATTCATAATTTTTTCAGTCAAATTCATAATTTTTTCAGTCAAACTCATAATTTTTTCAATCAAATTCATAATTTTTTCAGTCAATTTCATAATTTCTTGTACCCATTTTATACAGTCAATTTGATGAGGTTTTGCTACTAAGAACATAACATTTTTTTAAATATTGTTGTTGTTTATCCATTTAACGTCACTTTATGTAACTGTGCTTAATCCGACGGTGCAGCGGGAGTCCTAAGTTTTGTCTAACCAGGATTGCTTAAGATAAGGATCTACTTATCTATTATATTTACCAGTTCCACTTTTTAAATCTTTTAAGAGACACCTGTGGTGCACAAATATAAGTCCTTCTGCTGGTTTTGGACTTGCGACCTTGAGCATAGAAGGCTGTTATGCTAGCCACTACTCCACAGGTGACCCTCGATACATTTAACAAGGTGTTTGGATCTGACGGGTATGAACCCGTGACCTTGGACATATTAATCTTTAACACCTTGCTGAATGTATCCAGGGTCACCTGTGGAGTAGTGGCTAGCATAACAGCCTCTTTTAAAGGACGAAATAACCAACGATTTTTACTCCCTAAAAGCAAATATAGGGCCATCTGCCAGGTATGAACTCGCTATCTAGTCGATAGAAGGATGTTATGCTAGCCACTGCACCACAGGTGACCCTCGATACATTCAACAAAGTGCTTGAATCTGCCCGGTTCGAACCCGTGACCATGGGCATATTAGTCCTTAACACCTTTTAAAATGCATAAAGGTTCACCTGTGGAGTAGTGGCTAGCCATAACAGCTCCCTATGCTTAAGGTCGCAAGTTCAAAACCAGCAGATGGCCCTATATATAATGGGAGTAAAAATCTTTGGTTTTTTCGTCCTGTAAAAGAGGCTGTTATGCTAGCCACTACTCCACAGGAGACCCTGGATACATTCAGCAAGGTGTTAAAGATTAATATGCCCAAGGTCACGGGTTCATACCCGTCAGATTCAAACACCTTGTTGAATGTATCCAGGGTCACCTGTGCAGTAGTGGCTAGCATAACAGCCTTCTATGCTCAAGGTCGCAAGTCCAAAACCAGCAGAACGCCTTATATTTGTGCACCACAGGTGTCTCTTAAAAGTTTTAAAAAGTGGAACTCGTAAAAGATCCCTCCCTATCTTAAGTAAACCTGGATAGGCAAAACTTAGGACTCCCGCTGCACCGTCGGATTAAGCACAGTAACATGAAGTGACGTTAAATGGATAAACAACAGGATTTAAAAAAAGTTATGTTCTTAGTTGCAAAACCTCATTAAATTGACTGTATAAGATGGGTACAAGAAATTATGAAATTGACTGAAAAAATTATGAATTTGACTGAAAAAAGCTATAAATGGAATTTCTATAGAAACATGTGTTTTATCAAAAAATCGATTATATTATTATGTAAAACAGTCACTTAGTTTTATCGACTTTTTTTATCACTCTCTATTAACTTTTAAAAGCTTGTGTATAAGATAATATTTTTGCTAAAATCTTTAGCTTTCCAACGGTATATCATACATGTATATTACTGCTCTTATGTTCAAAAACGAAAAATTGCATTAAAAAAATATTTTTTCTGTTTTCTCCTTTAGTTGGGTATCGAATTTATTCAATTTATATATTTACTTGTTTTTCATCAGCGTTAACAAGATAATCTAGTTATTATTATTGAATCTACAAAATTAAAGGTACTTTAGGGAAAGGAAATGTAAAATATCGGCATTTAAGCCCTGTCAGACTATTTTAATCAGAATAAAACCTAAATGATATTAAAGTCTATTAAATTTTACATCGATATAGCGAGTTTAATCAAAATCGTCGGAACCGTTTTCGAGAAAATCGAAAAAAGGTGCAAAATGCATGGTATAAAGTGCCTGTTATGGTAAGCTCATTTTGATGAAAAAAGTTTTGTCACGTCTCGGACTTACCGTTTCCTCCTGGGAGTTACCACACACACACACACACACACACAGACTTTTTTGCGGGACTTGGTTATTTGGACTCTACCATCTATAAAGTTTTTTGTTTTTTTTGTCCTCTTGAAAATTATTTGATTTTGTTTGTTTGGTTGAAGGTGGCAAGCATTTGGGCCACTGTCACCATTCTACGACCCGGTAAGTTTTCGATAATGAATTCTAAGGAGTGGCGTTTGCAGGATAAAGTAATTAATTTTCATATTTGTATGATGAAGAGAGATCAGTTAATGGCTACCTTTCTCCGCCATCCATCATCAAGAAGAGGTGAAGCTAGTAGGACACTCCGACCAGCCACGCCACCACATCAGACCCTGCAGCTATAGTACACCCAGGTCCGGCCTAGAGTGAGTTAGCAAACAGCACGATTGAAATGCTTTCATTTCTATTCCAAGGGCTATTTACTTGTTAATTGCTTGAAGTCTTCAATTATTATTCACTTTTACTTACCTATATATGAAATATATAGTAAGGGAAAGTATTGCGATCGTAAGAATATTTGAATACCAGTTTCTAACGGAAATAAAAGTTTTAGGGTCCCTTGAGTCCAAATGACCAAGTCCCGCAAAAAAGTCTGTATGTATGTGTTTGTCAAGTCTAGAGAAAAGTCATATGAAACTGAAATTTCATATTTAAGACAACTATACGCCCTAGATATTACAGCAACTTTTTCTTCAAAATCGGTTGACCGGAAGACCTAATTTATGTCATGCGCTTTGCACCTTTTTACGATTCTCTCAAAAACGGCTCTAACGATTTTGATTAAAATCGCTGTATTGATGTAAAATATAATGGGCTTTAATGTGATGTAAGTTTCGTTCTGATTGAAACAGTCTGACAAGGCTCTTATTTTAATACACCTTTTAGTGTGTAATAAGTTGAATGAATTCGGTATAAAACTAAATAATAAAAAAGAACAAAAATATTGGTTTAATAAAATTTTTGAACATAAAAACAGTAATATGTAAGAAGTTGTAAAATGTAAGGGATAGTGATGAAAAACGATTAACTAAAAAAGTGATGAAATAAAATTAATTGATCTTTGTAGATAACAAGTTTGTCGCATAGTCTCGTACCAAATTTTTTTTTCACCAAAATATCAAAATAAAAACCTTTTTTTAATTGTATTTTTTTACCGCCTAGTTAACCGTTTGCGTTTATATTTTACCACGTGCTTATAATGTAATATGAGATGGTTCGAGTAGCGGTCAATGAACCATTACAAATAAAATGAAAAAATTATTCAACCAACCTATGTAGGTCCACATTTCGGGTTTTTACCAGGGCTGAACCGTAACAAGGTACGATTTAGATGTTTGATTGTAAGTTAGTAAATGTGTATTTACCAGAATTATGACTAGGTTTTTTATTTTAAATAAATAGTTTATTTCTGATCATACACCTACATTGAATGTTCTTATTTTTTAGCGTCGATTAAGATCCGCAAGATGGAAGTACAAAGGTTCAATTAAATAGTGTTTTTTTCTCACTATTTTATAATAATTTTCACCGCTACCCAAACCATCGCAGCTTTCATTAGGGTTACTCACTACGTTTGCTATAGCATGCTATTTGTGTTATTTTGGTAAACCCGTCGAGTTTCTACAGTTATTTCCTGTATAAAATTGATGGGTTTAGCACTATAGCAAACGTAGTGAGTACCCCTATTATAAAAATAATAATTTTGCTATCGTATATTCCTGATTTATTACATATTCATCTTCATATAATAAGGCAACGGCGTGGTCTAGTAGATAGAGCACATTTATTCTGTTAATTCAGTGATCTCGGCCTAATCACCTTCTTGCATAGCACTGTTACTCCTAGAAACAGTAGGAATCTCTATATGTACTCAACCCAAGACCATTCATAGCTTTTAGAGGTACATTTTTTTTTCACATTAATATTACAATTTGTTAGTCTGTTCGAATGATCACGTTAAATATGAAAGGATTTTCCCATAAGTTTTTTTTTTTTTTTTTTTTTTTTTTTAAATATATTTATTGACATTTACAACTGTACAAAATACATCTAGTAAATGAGATACAAGATTATAATGTCGTGATTCATATGTAGAGATAGTACGCATTGGGAGATCTCCAAAACTATACTAAACCAAAAGGTCTCGAGGCCATCTTCTTTTCAGACGCCTCGGAGGATTATCAGGGATTGTAGAGGTAGCAAGGTTTGAAACTAGTGGGTTAGAGTGAGAATGGAGATGTCATGTCATGAAAGGAGTGGTACCTGGTTCGGGCCAAGTCAGAAACATATCGAACATTTAGGTCTTTATGGATGTGTTGATTTGTGACAAAATAAGGAGCATTGAGGATCCTAAAAGGGTAAAAATGAAGAATACCCATTCAAATTTGGATTCTACACTTGATTAACCAGGAATTGAGCAATTTAAAGTTAAAGTAGCTCAGAGGACTGTAGCCTGACAGTACCGCAGCAGACTACTACCCTACTGAACCACCTCGCTACTGTTAGCTATCAAGTTGTCTTAATCTTCATGAATAGCCTATTCTATACAATGTATAGTATACACTTCCTTAAGGTATAGGTAAAGTGTATGATACAATGAGGACAAACCTCTAGCCTCGCATCGTCCCTCATCACCTGCCAACTACACTCCTTACCTGCAACACAAATCGTTCACCATTAACCATCATATTGCATTAATTTTTTTTTTCTCACATACACACACATATATATATATATATATATATATATATATATATATATATATAAAACATAAAAATATTTTATACTGGGATTTAGCCCGTTAAGAATAATAAGAATTTTTAGGTTCTTTTCAAATAAAAAAACGATCTATATCCACTCAGCGATCCTTTTATTTCCTTTTTTTTCTCTCTCCTACGTTTCGGTCTTTTGCCATTTTTAAGTACCCTACTTTAATCTTTGTTTTCTATTGCATATATAAAAATATAATAAGGAGTATATAATAATTAGCTGACAAGGCTGGTTTCAGCCTAAAGTATATATATATTTTTTATAAAATGTGACAATATATTTATTTTTATGTATGGAATAGAAATGACAGATTGAAGTAGGATCCTTGAAAGTGGCCAAAGCCTGAAAAATAGGAGAGAGAAAAAAAGAAATTAATGATTGAGAATTATTTTTTTATTTAAAAAGAATCTAAAAATAAATTTATTTACTCAAATAAATTACATATATAAAATAAATTAATTACAAGAATGTTACAAATAAAGATAAGACATTTGGCTAGAATACATTAAATAGATTGAATTATATAAAAACATAATTATTTACATAGCTATAGGAAAAATGAAACTTATTAAATAAAAAAAGAAAGAAACTTTAAAAAAATTAAAATAAGAATAATAAATAAATAAAATAGAATGAGAAGTTAAAAACAACGGATTTTGAATAAAACAAAGCCGAAATATTCAGTCATTGTAAAGATAATGATGAGCACTTTTATCCAAAATCCAAGTTAAAAGCGTCTGGTTGGGATAAATGGTGTTGGAAAAGGAGGTTTGTTTATTTATTTAACGTCACTTTATGCTACTATGGCTAATCGGACGATGCTACAGTGGGAGTCCTAAACTTAGCCTATCCAGGTTTTATTAGGATAGGGATCTTTAACGAGTACCTGACATCGTACAGGCTCGGGACCACCTTTTAACGTCCCCTCCGAAGGACTCGCAATAAAAAATCCTCAGACGACCTGCAGGCTTGAACCGTGGCCTTTGGCATAGAAGACTGTTATGCTAACCACCCTACTGCAGTTGAATCCACTTGCTAAGGTGATCGATTTAAAAATGGAAGATGATCAGAATGTCAGTAGCCACTGCAAGTCCTCAACTCATGTATATCCATGTATCGATCGAGCACTGGCTGAAGGAGTCCAACCTGAATCCCGAAGCAACGGCACTACAGTTTCCCATTAAAAAATCCTAAGACCACCTGCGGGTTTGAACCCATGACCTTTGGCATAGGAAAAGGAGGTATTTAAATGTGGATGAGGAAGAAGCTCGACCTATATTGGAAGGAATAGAATACGGTTCCACGATAGGGTGTAGTCGAAAGTCATTCGTAGATTTTTGACAGAGGAACTGAATGCAACAAAACTAGGCTCGTATAACAGCCTCTTATGCCCAAGGTTACGTTTTCATGCTCTAGGATTTTTTAATAGGAGTAAAAAACCGTAGTTATGCCGTCCTTCGAAGGGGACGTAAAAATGTGGTCCCAAGCCTCTGCGATGTCAGTTACTTGGTAAAGTTCTCTGTTCTAATAAAACCTTGATTTAGGACTCCTACTGTAGCATAGTCTAACGCAAAAAAAAAAAAAAAAAAAAAAAATGAATAAGAGCTGCAGGAGATATGAGAAAATCATTTCAAATTGTTCATCCAAAATCCCTCCTCCATATAAAGTGTTTGTATTAGCCCAATCATCTAAATAAAAAGTTCTTCTGCAAAAATTCAAGGTGACTCTAAAAACTCAAATTGAACCTACAAAAGTGACGTTGTTGAACAATTTAAAGACGGATCATCGTCATACATCATTTTAGTATTGTCCTTCAGTTTTGATCATTTGTCTGAGGTTGAGAACTTTTTTCTGCGCTAATTAGGAAAAATGTTATTATATATGTTTAATAAAAAATAGTTCAATATAGAAAGTAAAGCGGACCAATAATAACATGCCAAACTCCGAACGGGCACTCAGGTGGAATGTTGAGCAGTATTGTGTTGAGCTGAGTGAAGGGACAGGCAAAGGAATTGTTGATAGTTTATCATTGCACGTCCTTGATTGTAGGCTGTGCAATGGCCGAGTGGCAGCTGTCTTCAAGTTTAACATCGATATAACAATAACGGGGAGGTTAGAACTGTAAGAGTGCCAATTGAGACGTACGTCAAAGGTACTAAACGACATTTTTTTCGAAATAAACATTTTGACATATTTGTATTCTAATGTTTCATTTTTATCTAAATTCCTCATCAGATTTTATGTAAAAACATACAAATCCTATTAAAACGTATTTGAAACTTTCAGTTTATTCCAAAAAGTACTAAATCCGCATTTAATTTCATTCCAAAAGGTAGTAAAAACATTTCCTTCCAAAACGTACTATATCCTCTGTAAACAGATAACCTTTCCTTCCAAAAGGTACTGTACTTCCTATTAGACAGCAGAAGCACCTAGCCCCGTAATATATAACCATTAATTTATTGTTTTCTTCATTTGGAGCATTTTTATTGAGTGATTTAGTACGCCTTGAATCACCGCTATTATTTGATCAATGGTTTTAACCTACTGATAATAGTTTTGGGGCTGTTTTAAACAACTACTTAGTTACGTAGATTTGGTTACATTTTTCAGAAACATATATATATATATATATATATATATATATATATATATATATATAATTGTAGGGGAATAGAGTTGATATGAACTAGAATCGACAGAGCAAGACATTCCCGAAGGCAAACAGTGCATAAAGGGCTCCACAACCTTCAGCTTTCACCGCGGCTTGTTGTAACTCTGGTCGGGGGGGAGTGAGGGAAAGGTGTCGCCGGGGCGCAGTGCTAGTATCGCGACCATATACTATACTTGTTGTTTGTTTGTTTATTTATTAAAACCCCCCTTTATACTGCTGTGGCTAATCGGGCATTGCTACAGTGGGAGTCCTAAATTTTGTCTATCTAGGTTTAATTAGGATAGGGATCTTTAACGAGTGCCTGATATTGCACAGGCTCGGGACCACCTCCTTTTACGTCCCCTCCGAAGGACTCGCAATAAAAAATCCTCAGACGACCTGCAGGTTTGAACCCGTGGCCTTTGGCATAGAAAACTGTTATGCTAACCACCCTACTGCAGGTGAATCCACTTGCTAACGTGATCGATTTAAAAATGGAAGGTGGTCAGAATGTCAGTAGCCACTGCAAGTCCTCAACTCATCTATACCGATATATCGATCGAGCACTGGCTGAAGGAGTCCAACCTGAATCCCGAAGCAACGGCACTACAGTTCCTGGAGAAATGGGACCATTGTTATAAGAATGAGCGAGTACATAAAGACAATAGCCCAGTTTCTCTCCGGAGTTGACAATCGCTCATTGTTCTTGGCAGTTCCGTTAGCGACTCCATTGGTCTCCTTGTAGGGGGTGCTCTCACATCGGCAGAGGATATCGATGTCTTCTGCCTTGGCAAGAGTGGCTACTTCGAGGTAGCCATTCCCGTCCCATTCACTGCAAGAATCGTAACTGTTGATGAGTGGAGGACTGGGATGTTCCAGGGAACTCCCAAAAGTTATTAATTGATAGTGAGGACCGGTTGATTGAATGAATGTGGACTGAAATAATAGATATATTGAACCATTGATCATAAAGTATTTCTATTGCCAAATATATATAAAACAGGGATAGTAGATTTTATTATTATTGAATATGGTTAATTATAACTATTTATAACATGGCTGGCTGGTCGGCGGTTCCTCCGGTTGAATTCTCCTCTTCGGTCTAGGCAGGCCGGCCCCTATTTTTTACTCCTCCATCATTAGATAGAGATAGAAAAGTTTGTTTACATATTTACAATATACAATAGTTTGTTAATTACGTTTTTGCATGATTGCGGTGAGTCTTGAAATCAACAATTTAGGATTTTGCTTCTACAGACTAATTAAACATGCGTTTGAAGGTATTGATAGCACGAAAAATATACAACAAAACTACAAAAAAAAAAAGAAATAATAATAAATAAAAAAAAAAAACAATAGAATAAATAAAATATAATGATAATAGAATAGAATAGAAAAATATTTTTTATCCTGGGACTGGGTCCCTTAAGAACAATATGATATGTACAATAATGATATACAATGTGTCTGGCCACAAGACCAAAGGATTATAATTAATTCTTATTCACAAAGCTTTAAGAAGAAAAGAAAGGATACAATAAAATAAAAGAGTAAAATAAATAAAAGAGTAAAATAAATAAATAACTTCTGATAGATTAATGTGTTGAACGAAACTAAACATTGAAACTGATTCATAATAATTGATTTATATAAAAATATGAACAATAAATAATAAATTTTCTTTTTGAATATATATTTGATTTGAAATATCAGGCTTCTTGAACGTCTGTTTGAGATGACAGTAGGTACTGGAACAGCTGGGACTGGAATGGAGGTAGGGAAGAAGCATGGCGGATATGAGTAGGTATGGAATTCCAGAGAGTAGTAGAGGTGGACAAGAAAGTAATAATCAGAAGTTGTTCTATGAGCAGGAATATAAAGGTCAGAATGGCGCGATCTTGTATAATGATAATAATAATAATACAAATAAAATGAAATCAAATACATTAAGTGGGAGAAAAGTGAATACATAAGTAATGAATAAAGTAAATGAGATGAAATATTAACAGTAATATTAATTTAAAAATAACGACATATAATAACAATATAATAGTAGATAAAATAAATAAATTTACGTTTATGCGTTAAATATTATGAAGTTATAAGTTATATATTATGAAGTTATAAGTTATGTATTATGAAACCTAGATATGAAATCTTTGCGAGCTTAGTTCTGATGGGAAAATGTTTTTTGTATTGTTTCTGCAAAAATCAATTAGGTATGAAAGAGATTGTAGAATAGACGCTAATTGTAATCGTAAAGGTATGAACAAATTCTTCATAGTCATGAATTAGGGTGTAATTTAAAAAATCATTATTATTTATTTTGTTGTTCCGGAGTCATTTCAAGTGTCCTTCAGTCAAAACAAATTGTATATCGATTTTTTGCATGGCTTTGGTGGGACTGTACATTCCATTCTTCAATCACTACCTTTATTAACACATTCTAGTAAAATTCTAAAAATCAATAGAAATCCTAAATTACCTACCACGCACGGGAGGAAACCGTCATATAACCCAACCATATTAAAAAAATTAGCACTGAACACATTGGTAAATGATTACCCAGACTATGTTCAGATCTTCACGGATGCCTCCGAATCCGCCCACAAAAATGTAATAACTGTTATTGATCCAGTTAAGGAATACACAATTTCGGTCGCTCTACCTTCTAAATTCAGTATTTTAGTGACGGACTGTATGCAATTCTAAAAGCAATTTGTTACTGCCAACGCGAATACTCTAACGCCAACATAGTCATATTCACAGACTCGTCATATTCGTGCAAACTATTGAAAAATGTCCACAAACACAAAATCACACCGTATGTAACTTTAGACATTATCCGGAATGTTAAAATCGGCAGAAACAGCTATAATTTTCAATGGATACTTAGCCATATAGGATTGTGAGGAAATCAGACAGAGCTGCAGGGGAAAACAAAACGGAAAATAAAATGCCGAAATACCTCTACTAGACGTTTAAAAATGTTTACATATAGAAGCAATCAAAGAATTGCAGGAGAGATACGTGTATGACTGGGAGTCACACATTCTAGAGGAAAGGATTAATATCAAACCTGATACTATGGTTCTCCAAGAACCGACATTTTGAACAAAAAGAATTTGCACACTTAGTAAGGCTGAGGACTAATCATGGTTGCACAAAAAAGTATCTTAACTTAATGAAAATAAAAAGTAACGGCAATTGGGCAACATGTAATGTCCCTGAAGACCGGCGCCACATTCTACGTATTCAAATGCAGAAAATATAGGAAGGAAAGAGAAGAGGTAATTCCACTTAAAGGAGAAGCCTTATTTTTACAAAAATTGCTGCCGATGATGAAACAGTTCTTCATTAACACTCAATGAAAATCTGAGAAAATAATTCATAGAAATTATTTTATTCATTTTGCACGTTTTTACAATTTTCTCATAAAAAGGCTCTAACGGTTTTGATCAAACTCGCGATATGAATGTAAAATTTAATGGGCTTTACTATGATATAGGTGAATTCTGACAGAAATAGTCTGACAGGACTAAAATGGCGATAGTTCAAATTTTCTTCCTCTCAAGTAACTTTTCTTTTGTAGACATAAAAAAACTAACCACATCTTAGATTTGCTAAAAAACAGCGAATATATACAAGTTGAACGGATTTGATAACATAATATCAACAGAACAGAAAACAGGAAAAATATTTTTTTAGGTAAATTTTTTTGTTACGAACATAACAATAGTAATATAGATGTATAATATACCGTTGGAAAGCTAATAATTTTAGAAAAAATGTTATCTTACATACAGAGCTGTAAAACGAAGTGCAGAAAAATGAAAAGGACATGAACTTAAATGTTTTGTTTTTTTCGTAGGATTAAACCACTTGGGCCATTTTCGCCTTAAATCACGGATTAAATAATATAGTTTATTGTACAAGTCTGTCTGTCGTAGGAAATCAAAGAGTTTTGCAGTTGTCTGTATGTTGTCTTGTAAACGTTGGTAAGTCAGTGTCAATTGCAATATGAGCTCTTTGAGTGTCATAATCCCTACACTCTGTCAAAACGTGTTAAACAGTAACCGGGCAACCGCATGTTTAGCCCAGTAGAATTAGACCAAAAAAGGGGTTGGCTAGAAAAGGGTGGGGTAAATTTAATTTTTAGGCACGATTGTTTGTACTGCTCCCCTCATTAAAAACCCAAGTTTTCACACTTTTCACCCTTGTGCGTTTTCCGCCATCTTGGAAAAACCTCTAAAAAAAGTACGTTTTTCAGTTTTTTCCTTCTAAATTTGTTCCTCGACATTTTAGAGCAGACTTTGTCGTAAGCAATTTTAAAGAACAACAAATTGCCTACATGTTTGGTATGTAACATGTTGGAAAATTCGAAACACCTACTTAGATACGTGGTTGTTAATATTGACCAAATTGTCAAAAAAATACAAAATGTCAGAAAAGTCGGCGGTTTAGCTGGAATAACTATTTAGGTGTGCAGTTTATTAAAAAATACATAAGAAACAATCTTTTAGAGCATTAAATTTCTAACAAGTTAGATGTATAACATTTTTAATTACTTCTAATTATACGAACAAGAAATATTGATAATAACATTTTTACTGAAAGTGCTCGGTTAATAAAAAATAAAATACTCCGTTTAAAATAGATCTTCTAAACGTGATATTATTTTAAAACCATTATTGTGTATATTCTAGAAAAAGAAAAGCTGCTGTTGCAACTAATAAGAACAATTTCCCAATATATTACTTTTGTATTAATTGATTAAAAAAAAAAAAAATGAACGATACACCAACAACTTTAAATAAAATATAAAGCATTTCGGTTATTTGTTTTCTTCTTTTTTCAGTCTCAAATGTATTAGATGTGTATAATGTATTATTTTGAGCGAAAGGCTGCGTATCGTCAAACTTGTCTTCTTCCATGTTATATTTAATATTTGGTCTATTATGCAGGATTCGAATCCGCAATAAAGACAGACAATTGAACAAGTCCACCTTTTTTGCAGCTGCATTTTTACCACATTTCTCTTTGCATCCACAGGAAATCATATTCAGTAATGTCGATGTAGCTGGTTCTTTAATCATGGTCACTGACGTTTGGACCCCTAAAATTCTTCTACATTTCTACTT
This sequence comes from Piezodorus guildinii, assembly GCA_023052935.1. Classification (NCBI taxonomy): domain Eukaryota; kingdom Metazoa; phylum Arthropoda; class Insecta; order Hemiptera; family Pentatomidae; genus Piezodorus; species Piezodorus guildinii. The sequence continues at coordinate 94,586,000 of CM041294.1, forward strand.
GCAGATAAGTTAGATAACCATGAAATTCAACTGCATCGCATGTTGGAGGTAGACGTGCCAATGCGCTTGCTGTAGCTTTAACAAATTGAAGAAACCGCAACTCATCTATAGAAGTGTTCATATCACCACCATAAACCGATATTAGGAATTTTTCTTCAATAGCATGGATAAATAAAATGTTTTCTACTAGATGTTTATATTTAAAAGTTCTGGTGGAGTATAATATATCTGCTATGCCAAGTCTTCCTGGTTTGCCGAAATACACATTATCTGTCTCTTATAGCCGCCACCAAAACTGAAATATCAATGTCTTCTCAATCACAAATACGAAATCATGTTCAGAACACAAAGAAATGACTGTTTTCACAATTAAAAGATCTCCATCTTCAGTTCCTTGCTTGGCAACCATTTATGCTCTCTCCAAACCATTTATAATCAGTGATGTAAATCTGGATTTGTTCTTTTCATTCGATAAAAACTTTCCTTTGGCATCTGCGGAAACATTTCACCATTAAAAGAACTTAACAAAACTATAGCCTGGAACGACGATCTCTTTCAAAGCTTTTTGTAGCTCTTATATTTTCTTTAGTGGAGTATATATCGAAGACTACCACAAAATTATTGCCGAGATTTCGCATACAGATGTCACATTATTCTTAACAATTAGAGAAAAAAGTTCGCTCGGTTGATGAATTCCAATGTATTCTGTGTAGAAGATAGCCTGGATCTGCTACATCAACTTCATCCTTTCCGAGTATTGCTTCATTTGGCAATGCGGTAAAAATAGAGTAAACAGAGATATTGATTTCATCCCTTATCGAAAGACTTCCTCTGAGAAAAGTGACAATGAAATTGGAGAAAGTTCATATTCGAAATATTTTTTCAAATCATCAGACTGCTTAGCGATGATCATCCTGTGGAAAGGTATCAGCAGATCCAGGGCTATTTTTCCTTTGCTGGTATTAATGTGACGACCAAGTTACCAAGGAAACCACTACATCTTTACATCAGAAATGAACCTTCTCAAAGTCGTTCGCCATTCCTATCGTATAATATGTTTTCCTGTGGATGCAAAGAGAAATTATATATATAACAATGTTACATAACAATTATATTTACCTGAGTTGTTTAAAAATTAAAATATCCATTTTTTATTTAAAATTTTGTCAATAATTTATATGGTTAGGGACATCCTATTTACTGTAGAAAGTACACACTGATTTATTATTAAATATAGGTCTATAATGTAAGGTTTACAATTTTAACTTTCCTATTGCATCTGCATAATGAGAACTAAGATGTTTTAAATCTATTTTATAATTTATGGGTTTTTTTTGTTTTTTTTTGTTTATAGATAGATAGATAACTGTTTTTTATTTCTTTAAGCATATTACAAAAACAAAACAAATATTATAAATATAAAAAACATTTGTAGAACTATGGTCTTTTAGACCGTCAGTCCGGAGCCGACCTGTAAAGTTTTACAAATTATATAATATTCAAAAACAGGTCACTCATTGATTCTATTCAACTTCTAACTGTATTAACTTATAAATAAAACAACAGTAAAAAACAAATAAAATAACAATAATCAATTAATATCACATATTAGAAAATATATATTTTTTTTTTTAATTATAATTAAATTCTTTAATAAGCCTATATCTATAAGGCCATGCTATTTTACAAAAATTGTATACAGACAACCAGTTATCACCATTGAGACATTTTATCATCAACTTTTAGAGAATTCTTTCCAAAACATTTTTTTCTAATTTCAGACAGAATCGGACATGAAGCTAGGAAATGAAATGTATTTTCTGTTTCTTTTTTATTGCACAAGGAACATATCACACTTCTATTCGAATAAAATCTGTTATAGTTGAGATAAAGAAGTTCACATCTAACTTTGAATATCCATTTAACCCCATTAAAGTTTATTTTATTATCATCAAGATAATGTGTTCCATAGTCATAATTTAAGTTTTTATACAGATACATTTTTTCCGAAACTGAAGCCTTTTGTACATATTTTAATTTGTAAATTTCTGTTAACGATACTCTAAATTCCTGTAGGGTCAAATCCCATTTATTTTGATTGTCAAGTCTAATGTCAATGTCAATATTATGTTTTTCAGCTATTTCTGTTAAATCCCTTATCCAGTATACCTTTTGTTTAACAACTTCATTATTTAAAAATATGGTAGCCTATTTTTTGTCAGGTTTTTAACTTTTATAACATAATTATGCTGTATTTTTAAGGTTTCTATAAACATTGGTACTATTTTGGATTCTAAATGTATTAAGTAGGAAGGGGTGGCTTGCGGCAATCTAAATAATTTCTTAATGAAGTAATACAGAAGTTTTTTACTTTCAATATATTCTTTACTTCCCCATGCTTCGGCACCATATCCTATGAATGATTTAAAAACAGCATTGAATACTTGAATTTTAAATTTATAGGGTATACTATTGTTTAGTAGTAAATTTTTCCATATAGAGTTTATTGCTATTTTAGCTTTTGATAGCTTCTGCTGCAAATGTTTTTTCAATGATAGTGTAGGTGTAAGAACAACACCCAAATATTTATATTCGTTTACTACCTCTATTGCTTGTCTCTTGAAAAACTATTTTTCGTTTCGGCCTCGTTTACCTCCACCATTTCTGAAAATTACTATTTTGGATTTATTCAAATTGACCTCTAAATTCCACATTTGACAATATTTCTAGATCATTTATCATTAACTGTAGAGTTTTAGGATTTTTTTTGTTTATACATATAGATTCGATTGTTTTTCTATCAAAACTATTTCCAAGATTTTAGGTTTTTCAAAATCAAAATTGTGATTAAGCTGAATACTATGTTGTGCCAATGCTGTGGTGTTAATATTTTTGCAATTATTGCTGTGCTGTTTCACTCTTGTTGTTATCTTTTTAGAGGTTTTTCCTATGTATGTATGTATGTATTAAGACGATTTGATAGCCCTGAGCTTCGGCAAGTGATGCCTCTATGTTATAAGTAGTGCCACACACCAATGCTATTCGAACCGCACGGATCCTCCCCCTGTACCACAAAACGAATTTCCATCTTAGCAATTAGACGCCGCCTGATCCTACAGCTGACAGATCCTACAGAAGGAAGGACCTCTTTGCTGGTCTGCAACATTTGACTCAAAACCGAAAGTAAAAGTGAAAGCGAATCCACTGACGCAACATTTCCAAGGCAGGATTGCGCCTCGGCAATATTGACATATTTTATCCGATACAGTTACGGGTAATAGCGATAAGGCAGTATAATATTCTAACCGACAGCTGTGACTAGAAAATGATAACCTAATAATTAATTTATTATACAAATAAATATTTTTTATTGACATTATAGGTGGAATAATCAGGAATCAGTCATTTTTTGAAATTTTTTAATTTTGCCAACGTTTCGGTTCAAGCTTGTGAGCCATCATCAGGGCATTATTGAGCCATGTCCAAGCATAACAGTTTATAAGGAGAGGGGGGAGGGGTAATTTTTTTTTTTTTTGGATCGATTACAAATGTTCATTATTAAACATAATAAGCAAAAAAAAATTCATACCATTTTTACAAACTTATGGTAGTAATATATAAATTGATGTTGACTGTTGAAAATATTAGTTTTGTAAGGTTCTTATTGAGGTTCAGTCAATAAATATACAACTATGTTCAGTGGAAATCTCGATACGGGAACATTGTAATAAAGAAAATTATAACATCCATAGAGTTCTATCTAAGGCACTACTTTTCTTTAAATTGGCATCAATACGAGAACAATAAATTCCCAAAACGTCGCTTTGTGACTGAACTTAAAGACCCTAAGTATATTTTTTTTACTTTCACTAACCCATATATGAAATATTTAGTAAGGGAAAGTATTGCGATCTCGAAAATTTTCGAACTCCAGATTTCTACGGAAATAAACTTTTATGGTCCCCTGAGTCTATATAACCAAGTCCCAAAAAAAAGTCTGTGTGTGTGTGTTGTATGAATGTGGTAAGTCTAGCGAAAAAATGAAAAGTCGTACATAACTGATCTTTCATATTTGAGACAACTATACGCCGGAGATGCTACAGCCACTTTTTCTTCAAGATTAGTCTGACAGGGCTTAAATATCGATAGTTTAATATTTCTTTTCTGAAGTACATTTATTAATAGATTCGACAAAATCTAGATGTCATCGTTAGCATTGACAGAAATGATAAATATATAGTTGACGAATACGATATCTAATTGAGGAGAAAGTGCAAGATATTTTTTTATGCAATTTTTTGTTTTTTAACATATGAACAGTAATATAGATGTATAATATACCGTTGGAAAGCTAAAGATAAAAAAAATATATATTATCTTATGCACAAAATTTTAAACGTTAACGGAGAGTTATGGGAAGCCGATAAAACAAACTGATTGTCGTATATAATAGTATAATGGACTATTTAATAAATCACATTTTTTTCACGAAAGAAAATTTAATTCATTCTGTAACAAGTTATTTTCCTCTCTGAAATTATTTACAAATTCTTAAATTTAATATAAAAACGGAGGTAAGTTTAAGTCGTGTGTTGGGCGCACCAGATTTTTTAAAAAATAATAAATAACTATAAATCAGTAATAAATATTTTTTTAAATAAAAATTAAGTCATTTTATAATTTATTAAAAAAGTTATCGAAATAAATAGCCAAAACTGTCTATAGCAGTTCAGAAAAATATTTTTTATTAACCAGTTTTATAAAATTTATCAGAAAAACATCAGGACGGAAAAAAAACAAAAAAACTGGAGTCAACTTGTTCAAGGACAAATTCGTTTTATTGAGTTATTCAACTCCCCAATTCATTTTGAACTTGAAATAAAAAGAGACTTAAATAAACATGATAAAAAGAGATTTAAATAAACTGCATTTAGTTTAAAATCCTTAATATAAAGTTGCTAATTAATGTAGGACCGCGAACAACTGTAATATGTAATAATATTGCGCAGAGGCGATCATTTAAATGGTAAAATATTTGCAATGTAAAAGAATGTGTTCTTTCTAAAGGCTAGTGAAAGGAGGAAGCTTAGTCAAAGAGTTTGCTGGCTAGTGCTGCGCTCTAGTGGCATTGCTTCCAACCACCAACAATGCCACCTCAACTTTTTATTTTTATAATTACAGTATCTTATTATTATCATTAATTTATTATTCGTATCTTTTTAATATAAATTAAATTTTAAATTTTTTATATTGTATGTTTTTATTTATCTCAAAATTTTAATAGCAAAAAAATGATAAATTAAAAAATAAATGAAAATAATAAATAATAAATAATAAAATAAATGCATACAAAAGTAAATGCTTAAGGCTAGTTGGCAGTTATCCTAGATGAACGCCAATTGACCACTACATTATTGTTTAAATGTGCCTAGGCATTTCAACTTTTATTAATAAATTAACAATGTAATATTTTTTTGTATTCATGTGCAAATAGGAAGTATGAACACATAAGGGAAATTGTTAATTATTGTAAAGCCGATTTAACTTACAAACATAAAAGGCTAAAACATATTGTAATTTAACTATGTTCGTATTTCATATTATTTTTCCTTATTTTTCTTCTTCTTATTTTTTATATAAGGAAATTGTTATTTTTTAAGCGATTTAACTTCAAACATAAAAGCTAAAACTATTGAAATTTAACTATGTTCGTATTTCATATTATTTTTCCTTATTGTTTTCTTCTTATTTTTTTTTAGTGGTTTTTCATTGTTTTCTCTCTGTACTGTATTTAGTAGACTAATTTAAATCATAATTATTTGTACTCCTATATAAATTGTAAAAAAAGGCCAGGCAGGCTTGAAACCTTACTTATAAGTTGTACAATACTCTGTTTTTGTACATATATTCATTTTCATTTTATTCATTGATTACAAAAAATAAACAGATAACAAAGGAAATGTAGCCTTCATGATCGTTATCTTAATTCTTTTATTTAATATTCAACTTAATATTAAATAAATAACCTTGATGGATAAAGTAAAATTATAATTATAGAATAAACTATAAATTTTGTAAATTTATAATTGTAAAAAACTAAATAATGAGATTGATTTAAACCATATCAATTAAATAATTGATTTGTGAAAAAAAAAGCAAATATAATTTAATTGATATTTCTGAGAAACAATTATATTTATTGATTTTACATTTATCTAAATCACGAGCCGGATTTTAATACGGTTTTCACAATCATTAAGGACATTCTTTCCTGAAGGTTTATAAGTGAAATACATTGAAATTCAGCTTTTCTTTAAAGGGTAAAACTACATTTTCTGTAACTGTTATCAAAAAATTATTCCTGAGATATAATTAGTAACATAGGCATATAACATAACGTTGGAAAGGGCAAGAATTTAGAAAAGTTAATATGCAATAAAATAAATCATATGAGTCAATATAAAGTTGTTGTAAGCTCATAAACTTTACATAAATAAATATAAAATAGTTATAAACCTAATAGGAAAAGAACATTTGTTATTTCTATAGTTTTTGAATACATACATACCAATCAAGTATATTTTCATGGGAAAATCAAATTTCCCATTACCTCTTCTTTACTTTAAAATAAGAAACAAACAAACTTAACCAATTGCACTTTTCGTCACCTTAAACTAAAACTCCAAAAGCGATAAACTCTAAATCGGTCAGAAAGAGCCTTTTTTAAACATTAATGACACCTCATATAAATTGCACCTGTGTGAAGCATTGGGGGGGCTTCATTGGTAATTATGTAAATTAATAAAATTTACAAATACTTACATACACACTAAAACATATATACATATATAAACCTTGAAGAGTTTGAAAAATGAATTATTGTTGACGAATAAACACAACAGCAGTCGTTCAACTTTAAATAGATTTTTGTCAAGCAACATATGAGATATCATCCCACGGAGATACAATCCTTTCTTACAAGTGGGTTATGCCCAAATAGTTGGTCTCTCAGGGGTCTATTTGAAATATATTATGCATTAGTCTCTCATTACGAGAATTCATCAGTCGTTTTGATAGTATGACTTTTTTAAGTTGGCCAATCTGATGAATATATCTTGCGGTACACAAATAGTAGCCAATTCAACTGTTCAGCTGCACCTAATAATTATTTAAGTCTGTCAGTAAGATGATACATTTAACAAACCTCAAGCTGGTTACAAGAATAAAGATATACTTTGCTTTCTCTCTCACAATGAGAGACATACCGACATGATGAGCTAAACACTGTTTTTCTCGTAATAAGCTTCAGGATAGCATTCGAGGGAGATGGATGACACATCAGCAAGATCGACCTGGGATGTCTCTTTTTTCTTTGGTTTGTTTATTCATTTAATGTCACTTAATGCTACTGTAGCTAATCAGATGATGCTATAGTTGGTCCTAAATTTTGCCAGTTCAGGTATTCTTAGAATAGGGATCTTTAACACCTGATGTTGCACAGGCTCAGGAGTACATTTTTATCCTCTGAAGGATGGCATAACTAAGGATTTTTTACTCTCATTAAAAAATCCTGAGGTCACCTGCAGGTTTGAACCTGCGACCGTCTCTGATTTCATTCTTCCTGTATCTTATACTATAGGCATGGACCTTCATTACTTCTTCATCTTGTTCTAACAACTGTTAGAGTTTGAGTATTTGAGTTTTTCTGATGAAAACCATGGATAAGAGCAAAAAACTCAAGATTTGATTTTTTCCTCCCTACCCGTTGAGAATCGAACCATGGGTCTTATGAACTTTTTTGTTCTACTTAATGTGTTCTCCCCACAATAGTATAGATTGAATTTAAAATAGAACACAATCTTGCATATCAAAGAACACACGTGAGCCCTGATTGCTACAACTTTGTTCGGCACGACAGAAGGAAAAAAATCTTATTTAAAAAGAAAGTATTGAGAAAAATAGAAATAACATGACAGACCAGACATAAACAAGTAAAATATTGAAGATATTCAAACAGGAGTTGATAGATAGCAAAGTCTCTGACAACATCTTAAACATTGAAGTGTGCTTGGATCAGTAACGTATGGAACTGTCTTGGCGATAGTAATCTGCTCAAGTATTTGACAGTTGATGGCAGACCAAATAGGAAATAATATAATGCTAACTAGGGTTGGATAATGGGGCTTGCTGTGGCTCTGGCTAGAATCAATAATAGCTATTGATGATTTTGGTGAATTCATTTCGAATGATTCCTGCTGAGGCATTAAGGGCAATTAAGTATTTTACTTGGAGGCTGGGAGGTGAAGGATTGACTTTTGGTAGCAAGCCAGACCCCTTCATGGCTAAATAACATCTATGTTTTCATTTTTTTTTTTTTTATATGTAACCATTACAACTTAACAAGCTCCATTCACATTCCTTGCAATTAGTTTTTTCTGAATGTCAAGTTTTAACAATATCTAAATCAGAAAATATAATTAAATATTCATATCAATTAAAGAAAGAAAGAAAAGGAAATTTTAATCAGGGATTTTCACTCCTGTAAGAATAACAGTGAAATACAAAAACTGAGACTTGTGTCTGGCACAGAAACAAAAGCATCAAAATAACAAACATAAGGGTTATACTTATATTATTTATAAAAGTAGTAAATATGTCTACTTGAAAGACATACGCCTAATAGTTACATTATTTATAAAAGAAGTAAATAGAATGATAGTATTATATATATATGTTTACATCATAATAAAAATATGTGTATGTATGTAGGGAGCAGCGTGGTCTAGTTGATAAAACACTAGTCTACTGTTCTTCGGGTCCTGGGTTTGAATCCTGGGTGTGACAGAATATTATTTATTCTGTTAATTCATCCTGCGAGCGATCCTAGGGTATGGAGACCATCCTGGGGCAGACCCTGCCTCTATAAAGTGGGCACACAAAAAATTGGGGGAAAATCTGGCAGCTGAGCATGATCAAGGTCTAATCACCTCATCGCACGGCCATTGGTCTACAAACAGTACGAATCTCAACATGTACTGCGCCCAAGACCCTCCATGGGTTGTAGCTGTACAGGTTTTACTTATTTGTAAAAGGGCATCATGCCCGTATATAGGCAATAAATAAATGATACTATGAGAAAAACTTGAACTACACCAATGCCACCACTGTGACTGCGAGAAAATTCATTATTAACATGTGAAATTCAAATCTACATCTTTAGAAACTAAAGTATGGTTTTTTGTAAAGCTTGACTCTTTATTACAAGAAGAATGTATTTTACTAATCTATTCTAATCATTTGAAATGAACCTTCCGAAATCACCAGCAGCTGATATTGATTGTAGCCAGAGCCATAGGAAGTATCTGTATCCAACCCCAGTCAGCTTCTTTTCTTGATAATATTATTTTCTATTTGATCTGCCATGAAATGTGTGAATTGCTATCTATCCAACTTTCACTCAGTTAACATATAGTGGGGTGATAAATGAAAATCAAATAGCTGTGGTTCACCTTACACAAAGTTGAAAATGAAGATTTTGTTTATCAATAAGGAAATTTTAACAATAAAAGTAAAATTTAATCTCCAAAAACCAAAGCTCTAAAGACGCCCAGAAAGTCATTAGAAGAGTGGAAAGATATCATACCCTTTTTCAGTGATGGTTTAGTGAGGAGTTTGCTTTGTGGTGCCATCATCTCTGACCTACATTTTCAACTTTTTTAAAGTGACCACAGCTATTCGATTTTCTTTTCACACATGTTAGCTCAGCGAAAGATAAATACAAACTAATTGAGATTATTATCCCGACATGAAAATAAAGTAATCTGATAGAGATCAGAATTGTCTAAATAATACCTAAGGATGTAAATAAAGTTCAACTTTTGTAAAAGTATTTATGGCAGAACTAGGTAATAAAAGAAAACCTTTATTATTCTTATTTCTTTATACTTATTAGATACCATTCTATATATTGTAATATACCCATTTTTTATAATTCTAGTATTTATTTATTATTTGATAATTGTGTTAGGCAGGCTAACTATAGGATAAAAGTAAAATTTAAATTAAAAAACAGCTCCTAATTGGTTGTTTGTTTAAAAACATAGCATCCATTTTGGATGCTAAGAAAAAAGGTCCCTGGCAGATAGGATAGGGTAAAAAAGATACCTGGAGGGTCAGTCAGTTAGTTTTGACTGGGGACTTGTAAGAGGAGGAGCTGCAGTATAAATATGAAGAATCATTGTTAGCCTGGTTACATTTTGTTAGTATTATTTTGTAAGTTATGATTATGAATTAAAAATTTATATAAAAGATTAAGTGCCTGATTGTCAAGAACCCATACCATACCCTCAGGGTAAAATGAGTTTTAATTTAGTAAATATTGTGTTAAATGATTTTTTCTTAAAAGAATATTTAAAAAAAATAAGCATATTATAAATATTATTATATTCTAAGTATGTATATGTATACCTATACGACTACAACCCATGAAGGGTCTTGGACTCTGTACATATGAAGATTCGTACTGTTTCTAGGCCAACGGAGTGTGCAATGAGGTGATTGGGCCGAGATCACACTCTGTCGCCAGGTTTTCCCCAATTTTTTGGTTACCCACTTTATAGAGGCTGCCCAGGAGTAGGGGTGGGCATAATCGAATGACGATTATCAGATCATTCGATTATTTCAATCATTCGAATTAATCGATAAGGTGTGGGGACAATCGATTGAATTTTTTTTTTTTTTGCTCATCACATAACTTATGCATATTTGCAATCATAGAGATGGGAAATTGTGCCATATTGTCTTTCATAATGCATATTAATCATTCGATCATTTGATTATGGAATCATTCGATTATTTAAATCATCCAAGTCCGATCATTCGATTATGATGATCATTCGATTATGCCCACCCCTACCCAGGAGGGTCTCCACAGACCAGGCTCGCCTCCATGGCTGAATTAACAAAATAAATAATATTCTGCCTCCGCCGGGATTCAAACCCAGGACCCGGAGAATAGCAGACAAGTGCCCTATCCACTAGACCACGCAACTCCCTAGTATAATGTATAGTCAACATTTACTTATATTTCTAATTGTTGGTTTTTTTTGTATATTGTATTGTGTTGTAAGTTTTGTAGATAATGCATAACTAATTTTTGTATATATATGTACATTATTTTAAATGGGTAATTGCTAGTATGAATAAATTTTAAAAAAATATATATTTTTTTCAGAGACAGTTTTCAGGGAGATAGCAAATTTTCCAATTATACCACAAAGCAAAATTTAATTCATATAGAATGTACTCATATATTTCAAGCAACATCAAATCAAGCCAGGACTGCTATATTTAAAAAAAAATATTAATGAGGACAGAAATAACATGACAGACAAGACGTAAAAGTTAATAAAATAGTGAAGAATTCTGTCTGTATTGCAGTTGGTAGATAGCATTGCACACATTTCAGACACATGTGCCTAAACTAGAGGGTTGGGTACATTGCTTGCTGTGGCTCTGGCTACAATCAATATCAGCTGTTGGTGATTTTGGTGGGTTTGTTTCGAATGATTTCTTCTGAGATATTTTGAGGAAGTTCATTTCTTTGATGCTGGGAGGTGAAGGAACAACTTTTGGCCAACCATTTCATTGGAAAATAATCTCTATTTTTTCATTGAAAAATATATCAAACAAAAATGTAATCATTACAACAGAACAAGCACTAGCCAAACTACTTTCAGAATGAATCATGAAATTCAAAATTTACATGTTTAGAAACTAAAGTATGATTTTTTGTAAAGCTTGACTCTTTATACAAGAAGAATGTATTCTACTAAATCATCAATGCCTGGAAAAAATAAAAGCTCAAATATATTTTATAATATATTCGTTACTGAACCAATTAAGCCTACTCATCAGCCAAGAAGGCAGGAGGATGCACTATTAATATATGAGGTGAAAATAAAATTGAAATTTTATTTCTTCTATTTTATTTAATAGTTTAGTAGAATACATTCTTCTTGTACTAAAGAGCCAAGCTTTAAAAAATAATAAAAAAATACTTCTGTATGTTAGCATGTAAATATTGAATTTCATGATTAATTCTGAAAGCAGTTTTGCTAGTGCTTGTTCTGTTGTAATGATTACATTTTTGTTTGAAGTATTTTTCAATGAAAACACAGAGATTATTTACCAATACATAGATATTAGTTGTCCAAAACTTGATCCTTCACCTCCCAGCCTCAAAGTAATATACTTGCTCTAAATTCCTTATCATAAATAATTTGAAATGAACCCACCAAAATCTACAGCAGCTGATATCGATAGTAGCTAGAGACACAGTAAGCACCTGTATCCAACCCCCGTCAGCTTCTATGTCTAGATAATATTATTTTCTATTTGGTCTGCCATGAAATGTGGGCATTGCTATCTTACCGACTGCAATACAGACAGAATTAATTCACTATTTTATAAAATTTTACATCTTGTCTGTCATGTTATTTCTGCCCTTTTTAATAATTTTTTTTAAAATATAGAAGTCATGGCTTGATGTGTCATTTCTTGAAATATATGAGTACATTCTATACTGTATTAAATCTTTGCTTTTGGGGTATAATTTGGAAAATTTGCTATCTCCCTGAAAACTGTTTAAAATATATATTTTTTTAAAATTATTCATACAAGCAATTACCCATTTTAAAATAATGTACATATATTATATATATATATTATATATATATATATATATATATATATATATATATATATATATATTTATTTATATATATACAGAAATATAGTTATGCATTATCTACAAAACTTACAATATACAAAATTATAATGGTACTACTTTCAAGATTATAGATTCGATGATTTTACTCAGTATTTAATATTTAGACCTCATTTCCAATATAACATGTGTGGGATCACTTGTAGCTAGGTGGTTAGCGTAACAGCCTCCTATGCAATAGGTCACGGGTTCAAACCCGCAGGTGGTCCTAGGATTTTTTAATGGGAGTAAAAAATCCTTAGTTACGCCGTCCTTCGGATGGGACGTTAAAAGGTGGTCCCGAGCCTGTGCGATGTCAGGTACTCGTTAAAGATCCCTATCCTAATAAAACCTGGATAGGCAAAATTTAGGACTCCCACTGTAGCATCGTCCGATTAGCCATAGTAGCATAAAAGTGACTTTAAATAAATAAACAAACAAACAATATAACATGTTTTTAACATGTCAAAAATTTCGATAAATATTAAAAAATAAATAAATTATGAAATAAAAGGAAAAAAATAATTTAAAATATTCATTTGTTTAATGTTTACTTTGATTCCATTGTTACCGCCAATTTCAGTTCCTCATTTCCCCATCCCGGGCACCATAATTTCTTAATTACCCAATTGTTGTGACGACTTCTCAGCTCACCCAATCAGTAAGTACACATATCTGATTTAAATGTCTCTCACCTCTTTACCCATTCACTTCTAAAATCTCAACCTTTCCAACTTTTGGTTCTCTTTAAAAAGTTGAAGGAAAATGAGACGGGTAATGATTTCAAAAGAATGGTAGCACGAATGTTAAAGAACTTTTCAAAGGATGCAGTTCTATGAGAGAGTAGGTATTGGTCGGTAGGTTGGAATCTTGTATTTAAGAGTTGCACAGAAGGGCGCAGAGTAAGGAGGTCAAAGATATAGGAGAGTTTTCTGGCTTGCAAGGATTGGAATAGGAAGATGCCAAGAAGTATTGTCTTCAGGATTTAGCCACCTTCAATCAGAATATCACTGAGAGATGTGTGACTGCCTTCTTTTATCTTTTATTTTATCTTCTCTTCAAACACATATTAAGCACACCTTTTCCAAAGATAATAATTTTATACTTAGTACACGCATAATGATATATATTTTTTTAAATCCAACTTGATTAATTTTAATTTCATTGTCAATTTTAATTCTCAAAGTCATACCATATAATTTATTTTTAAATTTTTCTTTTCTTTGTTCTAACACTTACCATTCAGTTATTTGCTTTTATATAGCTATGAAAAGATGTTTGAACGTTTTTTGGTATTTCTGATTGGTCCAGCCCTGATAATGGATGGTTCTCATGATTCTTTGGCATGATGTTACTTCGGCAGAATTGAAGAACTATCAGGCCCTTCTCCTGACACTTCATCAACAGCCAAATTTACACCTTCATTTTTGCTTTCACTTACCTCTCTTTGAAATATATAGTAAAGGAAAGTATTGCGATAGTGAAAATTTCCGAATTCCAGTTTTCAACGGAAATACACGATTTACGATCCCTTGTGTCCAAATAACCAAGTCCTGCGAAAAGGTCTGTGTGTGTGGTAACTCCCGCGCGTAAACAAAAAGTCCTATGAAACTGAAGTTTCATATTTAAGACAACTATACGCCCGAGAGGTTACAGCAACTTTTTCATCAAAATCAGCTAACCAAAAGAGCCACATTATACCATACATATTGCACTTTTTTTTACAATTATCTCAAAAACGGCTCGACTGGTTTTAATTAAACTCCCTCCATCAATGTAAAATTTAATGGGCTTTAATTTGATGTAGGTTTGATCCTGATTGAAATAGTCTGATAGGACTTAAATGCCGATATTTTAAGGCACATCATCTTGTTACATTGATATATAACGGCAAATATGCAAGTCGAGCCAATTTGATTAACAACTAAAGGAGAAAAGTGCAAAAATATTTTTTAAAGTAATTTTTGTGTTTTTGAACAAAAGAATTGTAATATAGATGTATAATATACCGTTGGATAACGAAAGATTTTAGAAAAATATTATCTTATACACGGAATTGTAAAGGTTAAGATGAAAAGCTGATGAAACTAACTGATTGTCGTAGATAATATTAATATTTAATAAAACATATGTTTCTATTGAAACTAAATGTAATTAATTCTTTAACAATTTATTTTCATCTCTAAATGTTTTTAAATATTCTCAAAATTGATTATAACATCGGTGGGTGAGTGAACGTCGTGTGTTGCGCGCACCAGATTTTTTCCTCTATACAATTATATATCCAGAACATTTCAAATAGTTACACACTTAGAAATATTCCTATTTTAGCATCTAGATCAGTGAATTGAGAAATTATAGTGGGTGTCTCATAAATGTCTTGTCATATTGTGGGAGCAGATACTCGACCTTAAGTGGAATAAAATATTTCATATGAACCATTGTCTGATTCTCAACGGTTAGCGAGGAAAATCAAATTTTGAGGTTCTTTTGCTGTTATTCATGCTTTTTATTGAGCAGCCAAAAAACAAAACAATAAGTTATGTATATCTGTGTGTGGTAAGTTAAGCTCAAGAAAAGATAAATCGTATGCAAATGAAATTTCATATCTAAGACCACTGTTCGCCCGAAATGTTAAAATATTTTTCATATAAATCAGCGAACCAGAAGAACCACTTTATACCAAGTATTTTGCACTTTTTTCGATTTTCTCAAAAAGACCTTAATGGATATTGATGAAACTATTGGGTTGTTTCACATGAAATGTCCGTTTTTATAGTTTCTGAAATACATAAAGGATTTTGCAGATCTCTGTTGTTTTCTTCCGAATGTTTACATATTTAAAGTAAACAGTTACTAATCCTCTACCTTCGTATTATAAACATTAGCTTCCCAATCAATTACCCACTTTTTAGTATACCTCCAAATATGAACATGGAAACACGCGATTTTCGAGTAATAGTTTTCAGCTGGGGATATCGACTTGGAAAACTTGCCTCGAGGAATACCTCCGTTCGTAATACACAACGATGTCCTCAAACATACAGTAGAAGGAAACCCCTATCAAACAGTTAAAGAACTCTCAGCACAACTAAATGCAAGTGCATCTACCGTTTCCAGACATTTAAAGTGTATTGGGAAAGTACAAAAGCTCGATACATGGGTACCTCATGATCTCACTGAGCGGCAGCAAGACCCCATGTTTCAAAACATACCGTGCAAAAATTGAAAGAACTGGGCTACGAAGTTCTTCCGCACCCACCATATTCTCCCGACTTGTCTCCAACAGATTACCACCTGTTCAGGAATTTAGACAACTTCGTCAAAGGAAAACTTTTTGAAAATGATGATCAAGTGAAAACTGCGTTTTCAGATTTTGTTTCACTTCAAAGCTCAGAGTTTTTCAGTTCGGGGATAAAAAAGTTGGTGTCACGTTGGGAAAAATGTGTAGAAAAAGAAGGTAAATACTCCGAATAAAATTATCTTGTTTTCACATCGTATTTTTAATAAAAATCCTTTATCTTGGAACGAAAATTTCATGTGACACAACCCAATAGATATATCGATGTAAAATTTAATGGGATCTAATATTATATACATTTGAATGTGATGAATAGTCTGACAGGGCTTAAATGCCAATATCTTAAATTTTCTTCTTCTAAAGGACCTTACATTTTGTTGATTTGAAAAAAATAACCATATCATCTTGTTAGCATTGATAAAAAACGGGTAAATTTATGATTTGAACGAATCCGGTATCCAACTAAAGGAAAAAAAATCTGGTGGGCGCAACACACGACTTTCACTTACCTCCGTTGTTAAAACAATTTAAGAATTTTAAAATACATTCAGAGGGGAAAATAAATAGTTAGGGATGAAATAGGTTTAAAGAATTGATTTTCGATAGAAACATGTGTTTTATTAAATAATCTATCATATTACTATCTAAAACAACCAGTTAATTTTATCCGCTTTTCATCACTCTCCATTACATTTTTCAACTATGTGTATAAGATAAGATATTTTATAAAATTTCATTCATAAATTCATCTCTAACTTTATTTAAAAGTTATTAAATTGATTTTAACGGCGGAGGTAAGTGAAAGTCGTGTGTTGGGCCACCATAGTTTTACAATACCAATTAATTTTCGGATAAGACAGATGGAAAAGAGCTTAGATATGAGATGTTGAATTAAATCTCCTGAAATATAAAGACGAATAGAGAGGTGAGATGATGTGGATGACCTAAGCTAATGTAATGTGTAAGGAGACCCGAATACCAGCGACCACTCACCGCTCACCGCCTACTCCACGTTATTCTATGAAATCCACATTATTTCGCTCCCTTTCAAGAAGCCTGGCGTTGAAGAAAAAGTGCAAGTTATGAAAGCTCTTTCCTCAGAGCACACAATACACGCTGCCTCGCAAGCAGCTATCATGCTGCCCACACAGGCCCAGCATCTTGCCAAACCCGAAACCTACTTTTTGCTTCAGGTCAATCTTGTTCTAAAGCAGATCATGGTAGTCAAGGTCTAGATTTTTTTTTTTCATTTAACGTCACTTATGCTACAGTGGGAGTCGTAAATTTTGCCTATCCAGATTTTATTATGATAGGGATCTTAGTATCGCACAGGCTCTGGACCACTTTTTTACGTCTCCACCGACGGACGGTTTAACTAAGGATTTCTTTCTCAAATAAAAAATCCTAGGGCCACCTGCAGTTTTTAACCCGCGACCTTTGGCATAGAAAGCTGTTATGCTAGCCACTAAGCTATAGATGACCCCTAGCTCTGGTTTTAACAACTGCAAATAGTAATAGAAAAGATTTAAACATATTTATCTAGCTCTATAAATATTTTTGGGTTGTGTCACATGAAATGTGCGTTTTCAAGGTAAAGGATTTTTATTAAAAATACGATATGAAAACAAGATAATTTTTTTCGAAGTATTTACCTTCTTTTTCTACACATTTTTCCCAACGTGACACCAAAATTTTTATCCCCGAACTGAAAAACTCTGAGCTTTGAATTGAAGCAAAATCTGAAAACGCACTTTTCACTTGATCATCATTTTCAAAAAGTTTTCCTTTGAAGAAGTTGTTTAAATTCCTGAACAGGTGGTAATCTTCTGGAGACAAGTCGGGAGAATATGGTGGGTGCGAAAGAACTTCGTAGCCCAGTTCTTTCAATTTTTGCACGGTATGTTTTGAAACATGGGGTCTAGCGTTGTCGTGTAAGAGTATAGGACTCTTCCGATTTACCAATCCAGGTTGGTTTTTAATAATTTTGTTTGCATTTAGTCAATTTCATTGCAGTACATTGTAGAGGTAATGGTTTCACCTCTAGGTAAAAAGGAATAATGAATTATCCCAGCCATGGACCACCAAACTGTAACCATCAATTTTTGGGATGCTGATTCGGTTTTGGCATTTGCCCCGTGATTTTGTCGATGTTCAACCACTACCCTGACCGACGCTGATTGTCATATGCGATCTATTTTTCATCGCAGGTAATTATTCTTTCTAGGAAAGGCTTGGATTTTTGCCTCGCAAGCAAAGAAACACAGGTCTCAAGGCGTTTCAATTGCTGCCGTTCAGTAAGATCATGAGGTACCCTTGTATCGAGCTTTTTTCTTTCCCGATATACATTAAATGTCTGGAAACGGTAGATACACTTGCATTTAGTTGTGCTGAGAGTCCTCTAACTGTTTGGTATGGTTACCTTCTACTGTATGTTTAAGGATATCGTTGTTTAATACGGACGGAGGTCTTCCTCGGGACAAGTTTAGATAATTGCTAAGCAAAACTTAGCAAACCAACGGAGAATGGTCCGTTCATTAACACTCCCTTCCCCAAACGTCTTGCGAATATTTCTAGCGGCCTCTGCTGCTGAATGGCCGAGTTTAAACTCGTGCAAAACTATTACTCTAAAATCGCGTGTTTCCATGTTCATATTTGGAGGTATGCTAAAAAGTGGGCAATTGATTGGGAAGCTAATGTTTATAATACAAAGGTAGAGGATTAGTAGCTGTTTACTTTAAATATGTAAACATCGGAAGAAAACAACAGAGACCTGCTAAATGCTTTATCTATTTCAGAAACTATAAAAACGGACATTTCATGTGAAACAACCCGATACTTTCATATATATATATATATATATATATATATATGAAGTATATAGGGAAGTGAAAGTATTGCGATCGTGAAAATAGTCGAATTTAAGTTTTCACTGGAAATACACGTTTTAGTGTCTCCTGAGTCTAAAGCACCAAGTCCCGTTAAAAGGTCTATGTGTTTGTTTATTTACTTAACAACACTTGATATTGTGGCTAATCGTAATGCTACAATGGCTGTCCTAAATTTTGCCTATCCAGGTTTAATTAGGATAGGTTTCTTCGACGAATACCTGACATCGCACAGGCTCGGGACCACCTTTTTACGCCCCCTCCGAAGGACGGCACAACTAAGGATTTTTTACTCCTACTCAAAAACCCTAGGGCAATCTGCGGGTTTGAACCCGGGATCATGGGCATAGAAGGCTAACCAATATGCTGCAGGTGATCCATGCCAGGGTGTTTGTGTCCGGGTGTGGTAAGTCTAGCGCAAAAACGAAAAGTCGTAAGAAACTGAAATTTCATCTTTAAGACAACTATATGTGGGCTTTAATTTGACGTAGGTTTAATTCTGATTGAAATAGTTTGACCATAGGACCTATCTGGACTTAACGGAGTTGAGCTATGGGGCTCCACTAAACCATCAAATTCTTCCCGTTTTCAATCCTTACAATCCAAAATCCTTCGAAAAATCCTCAACGCTCCTTATATTCTCACGAACAAGCTCATCCATTTCCCTTTGTAGCTTATTTGGCCCGAAACAGGTATCAATCCTTCCATGACAAACTCCACTCCCACTCTAACCCACTAGTTTCAATGCTTGCTTCCTCTTCTATTCTCCTAGGCGCCTGAAAAGAAGATGGCCTCGAGACCTTCTAGTTAAGATTCATAGTGGAGTGATGCCAATGGGCATTTTCTCTTCATGTATTTTTCATGTATATTATCTGAAAGCTAATTTACTTAATGTATTTACTAGTACAGTTGTAGATCTCAATAAATGGAAAAAAAAAAATATAGTTTGACAGGCCTTAAATGCCGATATTTTAAATTTTCTTCTTCTAAATTACCTTTGATTTTATAAATAATTAGACATATCATCTTGTTAGCATTGATAAATAACGGCTAATATGCAAGTCGAGCGAATTTGATGACCAACTGAAGAATAAAAGAGCAAAACTATTTTTTATGTAATTTTTGTTTTTTTGATAATAAGTTAAATAGACGTATAATATTCCGCTGGAAAGCCAAAGATTTTATAAAACATATTATCCAATACACGGAATTTTCAAATTTAATGGATAGTTATGAAAAGCTGATAAAACTAAATGATTGTTGTAGATAAAAATATAATAAGTTATTTACTTAAACATGTGTTTCTATCGAAATGTTATGTAATAAATTCTTTGATCTTTTGATATCACTTACCTATATATGAAATATATAGTGAGGGAAAGTATTGTGATCGTAAAAATATTCGATATATCAATGATATATATACACGTTATACGGTCCCTCTGAGTCCAAATGACCAAGTCCCGCAAAAAGGTATGTGTGTGTGGTAGCTCCAGCGCGAAAATAAATTTGAGTTTTTTGCTGTTTAATCATCGAACAGCAAAAAACTAAACATTTGATTTTCCTCCTTAACGTATCCGCTCCAACAATATGACAAAAAATGTCTGAAACACCCTAAGGTGGTGACAAAGTTATTTGATTTCATACACATTATAACACATGGAGAAAGTTTTTTTCAAAATTTGGCAAGGTTTTTCAAAACTTTGTAGGTTTATATTTTGTAAGAGATTTCACCAGTTATCTAGACTATTTCATCACTTCTTCCTTTATTGACAGGGTTAACTATTAAAATATTTATTGATTTATTTTGAAATCAATTGAAAAAAGAAAGAAATTATTCTGGAATCAAGTCCCCTTAGAATAACGAACAATGAACCAAAATAAATCCTTATGGTCTGGTTACTTAAAGAAAATATTTATAAAAAAATAAAATAATAATATATATGTACATAAAAGAAAATATAAAAGATCAAATATTCATCATATCTACAAATCTTTGCACATTTATACTACAAATACCTATACTTTACATTGAAACGGAAGATTGAGATTCGAGTAGGTAGTGGAAGAGTTGATGTTTGAAGGAAGAAAGAGAGTTGGCTTTACGAATAGAGATGGGCAGTGAATTCCAGAAGGATGAGGAACGAACGGGAAACGATTTGTGAAAGGATGCAGTTTTATCTGATGGGTTATAAATATTGATTGATTGGGTTCAGTTTTTTAACGAATGGATATCAGAGCGGAGAATGAGGAGCTCAGTTATGTAAATTATTATAAGGCATAGTGTTTTTTAAACATATTTTAATTTATTATAAAAGTCAAACTCTATAATTTATTTTAGAATATAATATATAAAAATATGGTGCTCCTAACACGCAACCGAAGTGAGGCAGCTGGAGGCTTCAGGAGCCACCAGCCGATTGGTGATTGGAGGTGCTCAAGGTCTTGAGCTAATTGCGCGGTGACAGTTGGCAGCAATGACACGCCGTTGACGCGGACCAATGAGCGCCTCGGATCGGAGCCGCTTCCGGCTCAGCTTTCTCCGCGCGGCGTTCTGGCTTAGGGTGTGCGGCGGGAGGATATATTTATATATCAGAGTCGATGCAGGTGAGGAAATGTATTCAATAATAATATTACTAATTGATCCAGGAAGCCACCGTCCGGGTAGTAACGAAAATTGATTTTTTTTTCTCTCTTTTTGTGGTTATTCGTAGTTTTTTGGTTAAAAAACGCTAACAAACTTTTTATCTACCATCCAAAATAACTGAGTTATGTGCGTATTTATGGATAAAATTTCAATTTTTTTCTTTTATTTTTTTATAATTACTTGCGGTTTTTTGGTTAATAAACACTGATAAATCTGTTAATAAAAAATAATTGAGTTATTGACATAAATCAATTTTAATCGGCCGCCATTTTAAAAATAACCAGCTGATATCAAAGTCAACGAGTTCGGATCATCGTTGCATATTTTTGCGGCGCATTTCAAAAACATTGGTCAAGTAGTTTCGGAGAAATGCCGCGGATTATTCGTTGTTGTTTGTTTGTTTATTCATTTAACGTATTTTTATGCAGCTATACCTAATCGGACGATGCTACAGTGGGACTCCTAAATGTTTTCTATTCAGGTTTAAGTAGGATAGAGATCTTTAACGAGTACCTGACATCGCACAGGCTCGGGACCACCTTTTAACGTCTCCGTGCGGGTTTGAGGTCCTTTGGTATATGAGGCTGTTATGCTAACCACCATGTTGCAGGTAACCCTGCGGATTACTCGTTATTCGGGTTCTACGTATCTTGAAGTCCTCAAATTTTGAATGGGTTCTAATTTTTTTTTATGGTCAATTACATTGGTTCATTATTGGAAATAATAAACCAAAAGTGACATAAGAATGAGATGGAATGTATTCTTTTGGCTAAGGCATAGAATGCTCTAGTTGTTGAATAGCATTGTGTAAGCGGAAGATCTTCTGAAGAGAGGTGGGGGGGAAAGGGAGAGGAGGGAAGCTGTAGGCTGGTCATTGAGGAGCAGCCATTGTCTGGGCTTGCACAACGAGAGCCGTGTCCTGTCGCCATTCAAGGGTGCCGTCTGAGGAGAGGTAGTTCAAGGGGTCGGGCGATCGTCTGGAAATGGGAGTGCATTCTTCAAATCGGTTAACGGTTAAAAGATACAAAAAATATTTCAATAAAAGAGTTAACAAGATACTAATTCACCACTACGTTATCCTACAAAAATATCAGTTTTATTTCTATTCCCTCATTTTGCTAAATTGCAATATTGTCTTTATTTGGTTAAAAAATGTTTTCTAGTCTACGTGTAGTGTATAAAGTATAGTCTACGTTTAGTTGTCTTAGAATAGATAGAAAAAAAAAAATATGTGTGTGTTTAAGAACTCATGGCAGAAGTGAAAACTTCATTGGCCATCTCAATTTATATATATTTAGTATAGAATACTATGTATCATGTAGTATTATTATGAATTGGATTAGTAGGATATATGAAAAACGAATAAAAAATTAAAGTATTTATTTTTTTAATTCTATACAAATCAAATTATTTATTTTTGTTTTCTACAAAGGATACTATGGGTTGGTGATAACTAAAATAAGAAATACATACTTTTAATTGAATATCACTTATATATCTATAAAAAACGCCATAAATAGTATTTCCGTAGTTTGTTGTACGTTCATTTCTATTATTTGACATTTTTACATCCAATGTGGTCTTTAAATACTCAATCAAAGACTTTGATGTTTCTTGTGAAAAGTCTATATTGAAATCTCCGCTCATAATTTATCTAAGTTCCGTTTAAGCAAATCAGACCCTCCTGTATATATATATAAGTGGATTTTCATAGATGAATTCAATTATTTTCTATACACTTTGATTAGGTGAGATGTAAATGACAACTATTATGATGGGTAGTCCATTTTCAGCTTTACATTTTGTAAAAAAAAATTTCTCCAATAGATGATTCATTTAAACTGTATGATTGAGAATTCCTAGATGCTACATCCATCAGTGAAGTTATAATGTTTGCCGAGTCTCTATTACTTTTATATATGGCTACTCTGCTGAACTGAGGTCGCTAAAATTTAGTAATGCAATGGAAATTTTTGATATCGATGTTTACAAAAAATTAATTTAACTTAAAAAAAAACAATATGGGTGGTTGTTATAAGTGCTCATTTTTAATTTAAAATATTTAAAGTGTTAAAAAAGGCAATGTTAAAACAATATGATTTCAAAAAAAACATTTTCTGTGACATCTTAACATGTTCTGATCAGAACTAAAGGAGAAGCAATTGACGAGGACAAAATGAACGGATGGCTAAACTAACGAGGCCTAAAATTAGCTTTTATTTGAGTAGTAATAGAAATACGTAGGTCTAATACTCACCGACATACTTTCAGTGCAAAGTTTACATGGGTCAGAATTTCTGTACCTAAAAATCGAATTTTGAAACGCGTTTGCCGTGGCTTCTCACCCTTGTTTGGGTGGCAGACAAGTGGCATTTGATTTCTAAGTTTACCTAGTATTATGAGAAAACGAAAATCGTGGTTGAATGAGTCCGACTTTTTGGTCCGACAGTTCTAATTTTGGAAAGCGTATGAAGCGGCAACCCACCCATCTATGGGTTGTAGAATAGAGTCATTCGAATCATGTTTATAGTATTATAGGATTAAAAGGAAAATCGTAGTCGAGTAAGAATTCGACATTGCGAATGTTGAAAAGCGTGTACTGCAGCGATCCACCCACCTAAGAGTGCGAGATTGATCTAGCGTTGATCGAGTCGTATTTTCACCTAGTATCTTGAGGTCAAAAAGAAAATCGTGGTCAAATAAGTCAGGATTTTGGGTCCCGAAGTACGAATGATGAAAAGCGTCTACTGCAGCTATCCACCCACTTAAGAGTGGCAGACTTGCGTCGATCGAATCGTAATATCACCTAGTATTTTGAGGGCAAAAGGAAAATCGTGGTCTAATGAGTTATTTTTTTAGACCCGGAAGTATGTACATTGAAAAGCGTCTGATGCGACAACACACCCACCTGTGAATGGCAGACTAGTGTCGTTTGATTCGTATTATCGAATAGTACTATGAGGTCAAAAGGAAAATCGTGACCAAATGAGTCAGAATTTCGTCTTTTTGAATGGCCGACATGTTGTAATCCATCCGTTTTGAGTTGGAAGACGTGTACTTTTTGCTTTACCATGACAGATGCCTTGCGGACAGCGGTCCTCTCCCTCCTTCCCCCACTCCCTCGCCCCCCCCGACCTCTTCCTCTACCCCCCGGCACCCCCCTTCCTTGTCCCCCCTCTATTGTCCTCAAGATCGATGAGCGCTATCTAATTAGCCAGCCGAGGCCGTGGCCTCTGCCTCGCCTCCCATTGTCTCTTCTCAAATCGTCACCACCTTTCACAATTATCGAGGCATGTTCAAGACTAAGTATCGCTTCACGATATATCGGTAAGTTGACCGCTACTGGGGAACAAGCCACCGAATCATCTTATCAACATAGGAGAGATGTGGCGAGATATGGTAGCTGCATAAAGGGGTGCTTAGACACCGATCTGTCTTTGTCCTCTAAGTTCTGACACTGCCTCCTCCTCCTTTGATGATTTTTGCCTGGTGTTGGTTGGTGGAGAGTGGAGAAGCAGGAATAATGAAGAGGTTTACAACCTCTTTGGCGAGCTTGACGTTAGTTACCAAAGACACCGAAATGAGCTGGACATGTGACCAGGATGGTGATAGTCAATGGCCGGAGGAGAGTTAGCTTCCCCCGACTTCGATGGATTGACTGTGTGTATGTGACGAGTCTGGAAGTCCACTGGATGACTGCAGCGCAGGGTAGGGGTTAAGCTTTTGGAGGTTGCTGGTTGAGGAGACCTGGCGGGTCAACGTGTGATAGTGCCAAACCAATAATAATTATTGAAGTGAAAATTTTTTTTGGCGCACCGTACACAGATTTTTTTAGGTTGTGAGTGAGGATGAAAGATTCGATGAAATAGTCACGCTCTGAGATGAAAGGTTCGATCGGGTGAATTCGGCCGAGTGTACCCGAACGAGAAAGATATAGTCAGCTGCTCTTCACTGCTGTGACATTGTGTTTACTACATTCACTTTATTTGTAATATTTGTTCTTATTAATTATTCAAACGTTTTTAATAATGATAAATGTGAAGCAGAAAATGGACTTCACGTCATAGTAGTAGTCATCGACTGTGAAAAGATTAAAGATTACAATCTTCAATGTTAATACTAAACGATAGCATCATATAGATTTTACTAACCTCTATGGTAGGGGAAAATATTATGATCCTGAAAAATATTCTGGTCTGAATTTTTGATAAAAATAGGATCTCCTATTACAAAGTAATAAAGTCTCTCATTAGAAAAAAAAATCTGGTGCGGGCAACACACGACTTTCACTTACCTTCGTTTTTAAAATCGATTAAAGAATTTCCAAATACAGTTAGAGATAAAAATGAGTGAAACCATTAAAGAATTAATTAAATTGAATTAATATTGAAACATGTGTTTTATTAAAAACTCTATTATATTATTATCTAATATAATCAGTTAGTTTTATCGGCTGTTTATCACTCTGTATTCAATTTTACACGCTTAGGTATAAGATAATATATTTTCTAAAGTATTTCTCTTTCAAACCGTATATTATACGTCTATATTACTGTTCTTATATTTAAAAAAAAAAATTGGCGCGCTGCGTTTCATTGACAAGCCGACAGGTTGTAGCACCGTCACTATGAATTTTCCTTTTCGGGAACCCAAAAAAAAACAGTTAGTTATCGGCTTTTCATCACTCTCAATTAACCTTGAAAAGTCCGTGAATCAGATAATATTTTTTCTAAAATCTATAGCTATCCAACGGTATATTATACATCTATATTACTATTGTTGTGTTCAAAAACACAAAAAATGCATAACAAAATATTTGTTCAGTTTTCTCCTTTAATTGTTTATCAAATTCGCTCAACGTGTATATTTAGCTGTTAATTATCAATGGTAACAAGATAATAAAATTATTGTTATAGAATCTACAAAATCAAAGGTACTTATGAGGAAGAATATTTAAAATATCTGCATTTAAGCCCCATCAGACTATTTCAATCAGAATAAAACATACATGATATTAAAGCCTATAAAATTTTACATGGATATAGCGAGTTTAATCAAAATCATTAGAGCCATTTCTGAGAAAATCCTAAAAAGGTGCTAAATGCATGGGATAAAGTAGGACTTACGGTAGGTCGATTTTAGTGAAAAAGTTGCTGTAATATTTCAGGCGTATAGTAGTCTTAGATATAAAATTTCAGTTCTGTACGACTTTTCGTTTTGGCGCTAGAGATACCACACACAGACACACGGACCCACGGACACACAGACGCACAGCCAATTTTGCAGGACTTGGTTATTTTAACTCAGGGGAGCCTAAAACGTGTATTTCCGTTGAAAAATTAGATTCGAAAATTTTCACGATCGCAATACTTTCCCTTACTATATATTTCATACATAGGTACTTCTATGAAGTATTACTTCTATGAAGTAGAAGATACTGTGGAAAGAGGTTGCCCACAAGGCTCTGTTCTTGCTCCTGCATTGTGGAAATTAGTGTTTGACGAGTTGCTGGGAGTACTGGAAGAAAATCGGTTCCCGGCAACGGCATATGTAGACGATCTGGCCGTATTGGTGGCCTCGAATAGTAGAGCTGGTCTGAAAGAGTCAGGTGAACGGTGTGCCAACCTAGTAAGCAGATGGTGCGAGAGGAAAAAGCTGAAGATGGCCACATCCAAGACTCAAACTATTCTCTTGCGAGGTGCGACTGACAGGGCCCATCCTATAACTTTAAATATTCAAGGAGCCAATATTCGTCCAAGTGAGGTTGTTACCTACCTTGGCATTAGGATTACTTCAAAGTTCAACGTCACGCCTCACTTGGACCACTTAAGAAGTAGGGTGGGCTTGACTCTTAATGGCCTCAGCCGTATAGGGGGCGCTTTTTGGGGCCTCAGGTACCCAGCGACATTGGCTATTTACAAAGGAGTGGTTTTGGGTATCCTGAGGTATGCGTCCCCAGCCTGGAGTCAGAATCTCTCGCACCGACAAAAAAGTAAGTTGGCCACGATCCAGCGAATAGCTCTACTCCGGGTCACCAGAGCGTTTGGAACAGTGTCTCATGAGGCGGTGCAGATGTTAGCAGGAGAGATACCTATAGACCTTCTTCTAAGAGAAGACTATTACGTACATAAAATCAAGAGAGAAGGTATGGCGGATCTACCAGAAAACCTTAGAGTGAGGATCAACTTAGAACCCAGCAAATGGAAGATGATTCTCCGGGAGATCACGGTAGAGGAATGGAACCGTCGGTGGGTGACGACGCCAAAAGGTGCTGATCTAAGGAAGTATTTCCCCACCGTCGGGTCAAGACTGGAAAAAACATGGATCCTCCCGGACTACTGGGTTTCACAGTTCCTCACGGGACATGGGGGCTTCCGAGCAAAACTTGCTAAGCATGGGAAAAACATAAGTCCCCTATGTCCCAGTTGTGGTGTTCCGGAGACCGCCGAGCATATTCTCCTTGCCTGTACCGCTTATGAGACACTAAGAACAAATCTTTTGAAGAGCACAGGCCTCTACATCCTTACGGAGAGTGACATTCCTCACCTAGTAACCAAAGAAAACTACCCGTATTACAAAGCATTCGTGTACGGGTGGAAAGAATGTGTTGGTCCAAGTCACTTCACGCTGGTTAGGGGAGAAGCATGAAGAAGGCTGCCGAACATTTGAACTAACTTTGAAGACATAAAGCAGCTGTGGGTTGTAGCTTGGTACTTCCTACAGCTGCAAGCACCCGTATTGCCTTCAAGGCAGGGAAGGGTTTAAATAAATAAATAAATAAATAAAACATAGGTAAGTGAAAGTAAAAAATATCTAAATGTGTCTGTGTGGTATGATTATCCCAAAAACCGAAAGTACTATATATGGATGCCAGCTGGTAGAATCGATTTCACGAGCCGAGGAGTATGGATAGACTAGTATGGAGCGCGGGTTGCGAAACGATAGGGCATTTAATCGATTACGGCGGATAATCGATAGCGAGAGTCTTACGTCACCCACTCTCGCTCTCTCTTCCACAGCTCCCGCTCCTCACTGTACAGTTCTCTGCGCTAGCCAACTATCAACTACCTCGCTGTCCGGCAATCGCAATATCTTACTACCTCGCTGTCCGACTATCGCAATATCTTACTTTATGTACTGTTGTTAAAGCCAGATAGTTTTTGGTTCATTGTTTTCAATAATGAACCTTTGCAATCGAAAAAAAAAAAATTACCCCTCACTCAAATTTAAGAAACTTTTAACGTTTTAAGAAAAAATCCGAATAACGAATAAAAAAAATCCGTTTGCCAGCCGTCTGCGGCATTTCTCCGAAGCTACAGGACCATTTTTTTTTTTAATTCAACACAAAAATACTAGGTCATGGGACGATGATTCTAACTTTAAAAATAACCACTTAGACGTTGGTAATTTTTAAAATGGCAGTCGATTAAAAATTATTTAATTCATCAACTCAGTTATTAACCAAAATAAATAATTATAATAATCAGAATAAATATAAAACAGAGAAAAAAGAAAAAAAAAATTTAAATTTTACCCATAAATACCCCCATAGCCCAGTTCATTTTGGAGATACAGAAAAATATGTTCCGAGTTTTAGGGATCACTTGTAGCTGGGTGGTTAGCATAACAGCCTCCTAAGGCAATGGTTACGGGTTCAAACCCGCAGGTGGTCCTAGGATTTTTTAATGGGAGTAAAAAATCCTTAGTTATGCCGATCTTCGGAGGAGATGTTAAAAGGTGGTCCCGAGCCTGTGCGATGTCAGATACTCGTTAAAGATCCCTATCCTAATAAAACCTGGATAGGCAAAATTTAGGACTCCCACTGTATCATCGTCAGATTAGCCATAGTAGCATTAAGTGACGTTAAATAAATAAACAAACCGAGTTTTAGAATTACTAAAGCTCAGTCGATAAAAAAAAAAAAAAAAAAAAATAAAATAAAAAAATCATATAAATACAAAATAAAAAAAATATTAATATGTTACAAAATCAAAAAAGTATTAAGAGACTTAGCGTTTTGAAATTAGTATTGGTGATATGCCATTTTATTTTTAATTATTTATTGTTTTTCATATTAGTTGATTGCTTGTAAACAACTATATAAACTGTTATACCCTACTATAGTTATTTGTGAATAATAAACCACCATGTAATAATTTCAGTTTTCAATTTTTTCATTAATATATTATACACCACGAATTATTTCGCCTAAACACCACCATGCCTTGTGAAGGTGCTGACCTAACAAATCGAGAGGTTGGCTGTTGAAAAGAAAAACATAAGACCCTGAGTACCCTTCAATCCGTCTGCCTTCTATCAGCCATGGCAAGCCTTTGACTTGTTGCAAAAATCGACAGGTA
Source organism: Piezodorus guildinii (assembly GCA_023052935.1). Taxonomy (NCBI): domain Eukaryota; kingdom Metazoa; phylum Arthropoda; class Insecta; order Hemiptera; family Pentatomidae; genus Piezodorus; species Piezodorus guildinii. The sequence goes on from CM041294.1 coordinate 94,615,959, forward strand.
TAGCAATCTTCAATTATGCCGTCCTTCGGAGGGGACGTTAAAAGGTGGTACCGAGCCTGTGCGATGTCAGGTACTCGTTAAAGATCCCTATCCTAATAAAACCTGGGTAGGCAAAATTTAGGACTCCCACTGTATCATCGTCCGATTAGCCATAGTAGCATAAAGGGACGTTAAATAAATAAACAAACCTAGTTTTAGAATCACTAAAGCTCATTCGATAAAAAAAAAAAAATCATCTATATATTGTTACAAAACAAAAAAAGAATTATTGAAGAGACATAGCGTTTTGAAATTAGTATTGGTGATATACCATTTTCCTTTTAATTATATATTGTTTTTCATATTAGTTGATTGCTTATAAACAAATATATAAACTATTATACCCTAATATAGTTATTTGTAAATAATAAACCATTATGTAATAATTTCAGTTTTCAAGTATTTCTTCCCAAAGGTCGAAGGACGGTGGACGATGAGCTCCGAGCAAGATGGTGAGTGGTGGCATCAGCTTCAGCCTTCTCCTTGACATTTCCGGACGCCCTCTCCACCAGGATCTTCGAAGAAAGGACCGATCCTCGACAACTACAACATTCTTTGACTGGGACGACGAGTCTTAGTCCGCACAAATGATTTGCAAGAAGACAATAACTGATGAATTCGTAAATCTCAGCAATTTCCTTAATTACCCCTTTTAGTGCCGGACGAAAAACAAATGCCTATGCGATGATAACCGGCCCAATTTGACAAATATGCAACGATTTGGAAAAACGTTTATAAACATCAAACTACAAATGATATTTACATGCTTAAAAATGCCACGTATTCGGGACGAAATGGAAAATAAAGCAATGATAATGATTCTCCAATATCAATTGAAAATAATATGAATAAAAAAGTTATAAATAATATAAAAATTGAGTTCTATCCATCATAAACAGTTCGACTTGGACCTAGAAGAGTGACTGGTGCCGAGTGTCCATCTTATCGCTCCAGCGTAAACAGAGTCTCAGTACACTGCGGTATAGAATGTGTAAAATGTCAGACCCAAACCGGTTTACAAAGTCTTTGTCATCGAAATTTGATCATTCACAATCAAATTAGATCATTTATAAATTTATTTAGTGATAAAGTTTTCTCTCAATGCGAAGAATAAGGCGCTATTACACGGTAAGTAGGCATTACGAAAACGATATATCGTCGTCTGGCACTATTAGGATAAAGAAATATAAATACAATTCTCAACCTAACAACAAATTAACTAATATGAAAATTTTTGATCTTGCTTATATAAAGAAATCTCGAAGTTGCTCATACAAATTAACTTCAACGCTGACTGCCGTCTCATACAATTTATAATTAACGAGTGGACCAGCCCCTGGTTCGCACGGGTGCAATTTGAATGAGGGGTCATATATGTTTGAAAAATCTCTGTCTGACCGATTTAGAGTTTATCGATTTGGTAGTTTTAGTTTATCGAAACGAAAAATGTAATATAACGTCTATTTCATTATTATATTTAATCATCGACAGAAATGAATAACATAAATCAATATTAGATAAGTGTATATGTTGGTTATTTTAAAGTGAAGCACAGATAACGTAAAATTTGATTTTTCCATAAGAAGAAAATTTGATTGCTATATTGATTAAGTTTCCATAGGAATCACATTTCATTTACTGTGAAACATCCGTTTTCATGAAATAGTTTTACATTTGAAATAATAACAATGTTAGTTTATAGATTAATAACAACTTACCATTTATGTTAACAACTTAGTTAGGATTCGGTACTTAATATTGTTTCTAAAATCTTGCGTCCTAAATGGAAGAATATTAGTTGCGTATCCTGTACATATAACTAGTATAACCTCTCGCTTTACCAATAACATATGTTTATAAGTTTTAGGGTTTACAACAACTTTATATTAACTTTTATTTTATTGCATATTAGCTTTTCTAAAGTCTTGCGCTTTCCAACGCTATATTACACGTCTATAATACTACTTATATTTCAGGAATAATTGTTTGACGAATGTTTACAGAAAATGTATTTTTCCCGCTTAAAATTTCTTTTTCCCCTTCAGTAAAGAATGCCCTAAATGACGGCAAAAACCGTATCAAAATTCGTCTTTTGATTTAGAAGAAGGTAGCGGAAACAGAAACCGCGTTATTATTTTATATATGTAGACTAGTGGACCCGACCCTGCTTCGCCTGCTTCATAAATTTGGTGTCTTTTTGTTTAAATAATCTCTGTCTTACCGATTTAGAATTTATCGCTTTGGGAGTTTTAGTTTATCGAAAAGTGCAATTAGCAAAAAAATTTTTATTTTATTATGCCTAATCATTATTATATTTCATCATTGGCAGAAATGAAAAAAAAAATAAAAAATGGTTAAGTTTATTTTTTTTCTTATTTTAAAGTGAAACACAGATAAAGTAAAATTAAATTTTCTCATAGAATGAAAAGTTTATTAGAATATATGTATTCAAAAACTATAGTAATAATAATAAAGGTTCCTATTGTATTAGGCTTATAACTATTTAATACTTCGAATAAACTTTATATTAACTTCACGATTTCTTTTATTTCATATTAAATTTTCTAAATTCTTGCGCTTTCGAACGGTATATTATACGCTTATGTTACTACTTATAATTTCAGAAATAAATTTTTTTTTAACTTCTTGACAAAATATTTATTTTTCCCGTTTAAAGATGAACTTAATTGCAATGTATTTTACTTATAAACCTTCAGGAAAAAATATCCTAAATGATGCTGAAAACCGTATCTACATCCGCCTTGTTTAGAAAGAGTTTGCGGAAACCAAAATCGCGTTATTTTATTTACATAGAGATAATGAAGGTTAAAGATTTAATAATAATAATAATAATGAGAAGCCATTATTATTATCATTTTATATATAATGCTTTTATAAAGTGAGTTTTTGAAACAGTCACTAGAAGAAAAAGACTTTTTGAGAAAGTTGACAGTTATATGCTGGAAGGGTGGTCCACGCTTCAAAACCTTTCATTTAAAGACCGCTTATAATTTCGCCTACGCGCGCGAACAAGAATGCGGTCAAGAGCTATTGCACAATATCCAATCTATCACACACCGATTTCCCTTCGGATAACATTTGATTTCCCGATTCGTTTGTTTTATAGGCACAAGAGGGTTCGTTTAACAACACGGAGAAGTGCGACGAACTCTTTTCCAGAAGAGGTTCCCCCTCGATTTCCACCTCCTTGGACCATATATAGGTATAGTAACGTCCATAGAAATTACCTAACATCTTATAATCCGTACCTCGTTTCTAGTAGTTACATCGTTACATCTTTCTCATTCCGGTCATACTTAAATCTTTTCGCTTTCTGTTACCTATACCTTTCTTATTAATTCTGTATTTTTACTTTCACTTACCTATATATGAAATATATAGTAAAGGAAAGTATTGCTATCGTGAAAATTTTCGAATTCGAGTTTTCGATGGAAATACACGTTTTACGCTCTCCTGAGCCCAAATGACCAAGTCTCGAAAAAAGGTCTGTGTACATGTGTGTGTGTGGTAAGTCTAACGCAAAAACGGTAAGTCGCACGGAACTGAAATTTCATATTTTGAGAGCGTCTGTGCCTGAGAGGTTTCAGCAGCTTTTCCATTGAAATCAGCCAACCAAAAGAGCCAATTTATACCACGCATTTTGCTCCTTTTTGTTATTTTCTCATTAACGGCTTTAACGATTTTGATTAAACTTGCTATATCGATGTAAAATTTAATGCACTTTGCACGATATAAGTTTCATTTTGACTGAAATAGTCCGACAAGGCTTAAATGGCGATATTTTAAATTTTCTACTTCTAAAGTACCTTTAATTTTGTAGACTTTAAAAAATTTGGAATATCGTCTTATTAGCATTGATAAATAACGGATAAATATGTAAGTTGAGTGAATTTGATAAACAACTAAAGGAGAAAAGCGCAAACATATTTATGTATGCAATTTTTGTGTTTTTGAACACAAGAATAGTAATATAGATTTATTATATACCATTGGATAGCTAAAGATTTTAGAATAAATATTATCTAATACACGGAATTTTAAAGCTTAATGGAGAGTGATGAAAAGCCGATAAAACAAACTGATTGTCGTAGATAATAAATAATATAATAGATTATTTAATAAAACATATGTTTCTATTAAAATCCAATTCAAATAATTTTTTTAACAATTTATTTTTGTTTATGAATTGATAAAAATAATGGAGGTAAGTGAAAGTCGTCTGTTGTGCGCAACAGATTTTTTTTATATCTTTGTCCGCTATTTTATACCGTCAATATATATAAAAAAATCATTAACCATTCTCTTTGGTTTTCTTCAATAAATAGTCGAATCAGTAAACATAACAAAGCATTTCTGGAAATTGTTCTAACGTTTAAGTTTTTAACGGTTTTTCTAGTTTCCATATTTTCTCGTACCACTCGGAGAGCGCCTTCAACAGCAAACAATATCACTTCTTTAGACACCGTCCCAGAGTCAGTATGGATTTCCTTTCTTATTGATTATGATCTCCTTTCACCGCTTATTTCGTCCTCCATCTTTCCCTATTAATATATTTTTCCGTTATATATCCTCACATATAATTGTTAGTTTAATAATACATTTCTTATAAAATTTGTATTCTTGTTGTTTCTCGTTTCTAATGATTATGTTCTTTTTATATATTACCTATGTTCTATACTATGTTCTTTTTATATACTACCTATGTTCTATACTATGTTCTTTTTATATACTACCTATGTTCTTTTTATATACTACCTATGTTCTTTTTATATACTACTTTCGAATATGGCTTCAAAATTGTTCATATCTGATAGTTTAATTATTCACATATTGTTGTTGTTTTAACATTCAATTATTTGCTAAGCTTCTCTTTATAGTCTTCAAATGTTCTCATTGCAATATTATCATCTTAATTTTATGTTTGCTTCCATACTTTATTACTGTCATCTTATTAAAGTTTTACATTTAATTTACCCTTACACAAAACTGAAACCACAAGAAACTGCTCGAAGAAACCGATTACTACAATACTTACTAGACAAACGTTTAAAACTTTCAGTATATTACAAAAGACTCATTCACATCACTATTACCAGGCCTATTTGGACATATGGAATCGAGCTTTGGGGCTCTATGAAACCATCTAATTCCTACCGCATCCAGTCCTTACAATCCAAAATCCTTCGCAAAATCCTGAATGCCCCTTATTTTGTCACAAATCAACTCCTCCATAATGACCTAAACATCTCATTTGTTGAAGACCTAGCCCGTTATAGATACACCTCTTTTCATTCTAAACTCCCTGCCCACACAAACCCACTTGTCCGTAATTTATCTTCCATAGATATCCCTGATAGCCCTCCAAGGCGACTGAAAAGAAGGTGGTCACGGAACCTACTGCCTTAAAATAGTTAGTGAAGTGCTACTACTAGGTAGTTATTTCTCAAGACATTTTCATGACTTTTCTTCATACTGCATATTTACTCATGGTGTGATTTAATTCAGTTGTAAATTACAATAAATAAATTTAAAAAAAACATTTAATTTTATGTTTGTTCCATATTGTATTACTGTAATCATATTCTTATTATGTACCTAACTTTCTATTAATTTTTTTATTGTATTGGTTGCTATCTTGTTTCTCTTAGCCCTAATGAAGGCGCACAATGTAAGCCGAAACATCGGAACACAATTAAAATATGTCCTACCTGTTAATTTTTGTTTATTTGATGACCCCACCCCCAACCATCTTCCTCATCTCATATCCAAATAGTGATTGTATTATATCAGCATCGAGATGGAGGCTGGTTACCAAGCGCTGTTAAAGACCTAAGACGGAGACCATTAAAGGGGACCTCAGGGGAATGCCGGTTCAAGGTCGGCACGGGCGAGAAAGTGCGAGGACGGTACCAATACCGGTACCAGAGGCTAACGGTGCCGGACCGGGAAGGTCGCCCACAACCGGTCTAACGGACCCTCCCATTCCCCTTTCGCGCGCGCCCTTTTACTTTCTGTGATTGTTTCAATATCCATCCTATTCTGGGAAGAAAAGGGGTTCGATACGTAGCAGTACTTGGGATGACAGCGGCTCGTCTTATACAAGTATATACCCATTACAATCAAGCACTAGAAGGGCACTTGTAAAAATATTTTTGAATACTTATTGACTGGTGTACGCCGAAAGTCCAGGAAATTTGCGAAAACTTAATTCGTTCAGGCCATATTATGTGGCCTAATAAGGTTTTTTATGGTTCTTTAATTGAATAAAAACTTGTCATACATATAATAGTAATTGTTTATTGTTATTGCTTTGTTGTTTTAAGCCAAGCGAAGAAATAGTAGAATCAGTCAGTGAGATATATTTTACTTATATTGTTAGTGTTGTGTAATTTGTAAATCCAGACTAGTAGGTCTAAAATACCATAGTTCTATTAATGTTTTTTTTGTTTACAAATTGTGAGTTTTATATTTTTGTTGCTTAAAAAAAATAAATAAAAAAAAATGTAAAAACTGTTATCTATCAGATTAAATTAAAAATACGATCAATTCTGATTTATTATTTTCAACAATGAACCATAGTAATCGACCCAACAAAAAAAAAAAAACTACCCTTCCTTGAATGTTGAGGGCTTACTTTTCAAGATCCGTTTACCCGAACCCTAATAACGAATAAAAAAATGCGTTTTTCCTAATTATTAAATTAATAAATACCAAGCTATTTCTTAATTAATTAAATTTTCAACAAAATGAAAAAAAAAATCAGTGAAACTGGTTCAGAACTAGCAGAGATAAAGCGCTTTGAAATTAGAAATTGAAAGAGGTTATATTCCATTTTTAGGGATCTGGTGGATAGAGCACTAGTCTGCTGTGCTCCGGGTCCTGGGTTCGAATCCCGGCTGTGGCAGGAAATTTATTTATTCTGTTAATTCAGTCGGGGGGCGACCCTAGGGTATGGAGACTTTCCTGGGGCAGACCCAGCCTCTATAAAGTGGGTTCCCAAATTCATTGGGGAAAAACCTGGCGGCTGAGCGTGATTAAGGTCTAATCACCTCATTGCACTGCCGTTGGCCTAGAAACAGTACGAATCTCTATATGTACTGAGCCCAAGACCCTTCATGGGTTGTAGTGGTACAGTTTTTTTTTTATATTCTATTTTCCTTTGAATTATATATTGTTTTTCATATTTGTTGATTACTTATCAACAGCTATATAAACAGTTATAACCTAATGGAATCCTCTCAGTCGCCTCCCCCTTCTAAACAATTTCAAAAGTACTTGGCCCCTTTATGAAAATCCTGCTCACGACATTCTATATTATGTCTTTGTATTCATTCCCTCACACTTCCTTGAATTCTAATTATGTTTTCACTTGGAATTAGATACAGAAAGATGCGAAGCGACCGCACCACATCAAAGCTGAGGTTCCTGAGTCATAGAAAAATTCGAGTACATAAAAAGAAAGGCACTTTGATTTGTCATTTGTTTCGATATCTTCGCTTTCCCCTCAAACTTGGCACCTTTTTATACCTTTCCAATCGAACGTCGAAGATGAGAGGTCTCCACCACTCCTGCACTCGACGAGCGGGCCACCGGACTACCAGGCCCACGAGGCTAACAATGCCCCTGGAGCTGAGGACCTTCAAGGCGATGCATTCAGATTTAGGATCCCGGACTGACTCTTTCGAAACAGGCTCGATTGTGTTCCATTCGTCACCAGTCCCACTGGAATGCCTTCCCATTTCGTAACACAACATTCTCCTGAGGATAACGCAGCTGCGATATACGTCTGCTCCAAAAGAGAAACTAAATTTGGTTCTGTTATTAATAATCTTTACTTTTACCAACAAATTTTAACTAACTACCACAAGACTATATACTGTACCAATATACTATATTTTATTATGGCTGTATTTACTTTTTACCTTACTAGCAACACCCTCTAGGTGCAATTTAAAAGTGGTGTCATTTTTATTTTTATTATTCGCAACTGCGAATGGAAAGTTCTATATTTTTTGTGATCATTGCCATTTGTGCTGTACTGCCATTTTTTTTGCAGTTTGCCTTCTAACAGGGAGGAAGAAAGTGAAGAAACGAGTTGATTTGGATGGTTATGTGCCCATAAATGAAACGTGTTATATTTGTCGTAAATGTAAGAATTTACTATTGGAATGCTTGTGTCATTAAGTATCGTTTGATTCGAAACATACAGTGATACGTGAACAATTTATCGTAATATTTTGGATTGTTTTTTTAATAATTTTCATTTTCAGATTAGTCTCAGTCGAGTAGTGTTAGCCACTTGTTTCATGTTTGTTAATGTGAAAGTTGTTTGTAACGTCTTGTTAATTCTTGTAGCTTTAATTTCGCATGTATGTTCCATGTTAGTCTTTTGTCCAAATATGGTCCGAGGTATCCTTCGTAGGTTTTTGAAGGTACTGCATTATTGTATATTTTCACAGTTGGACATGTACCTTTCCGTTGAGAACAGCACATGTGGCTCGATTTGGAAGCATTAATTTTGATTTTCCAAATAAATCGTTAAAGAATTAATTACATTAAATTTCAATAGAATCATGTGCTTTATTAAATAATTTATTATTATGCACAGCAATCAGTTAGTTGTATTGGCTTTTCATCACTCTCCATTAACTTATATAATTTCGTGAATAAGATAATAATTTTTCTAGAATCTTAAGCGTTCCAGTGGTATATTCCTGTGCATTTTTATGTACCTTTCTCCTTTAGTTTGATATCATATTCGTTAAATTTATCTATTTTTTATCAGTACTAAATAGATGATATAATTGTTTTTATAAATTCTACAAAATTTAAGGTAGTTTAGAGGAAGAAAATTAAAAATATCAGCATTTAGGCCCTGTCAGATTATTTCAATCAGAATGAAACCTACATGATATCAATGCTCATTAAATTGTACATCGACTTAGTGGGTTTAATGAAAAACATAAAAAGGAGCTGAACGCATGATATAAAGTGGCTCTTCTTGTTAGCTAATTTTGATGAAAAATTTGTTGTAACACCTCGACCATATAGTAGTCTTAAATATTAAATTACAATATTGTACGACTTTTAATTTTCGTGCTAGACTTACCACAAAAATACACAGAGACCTTTTTGTGGAATTTGGTTTCAGGGGACCCTAAATCGTGTATTTCTGGTGAAAACTGGAATTCAAAAATTTTCAGGATCGCAATACTTTTACTTCCTATATATTTCATATATAGGTAAGTGAAAGTGAAAAGCAATGTGTGACCGATTTAGAGATTATAACTTTAGGAGATTTAGTTCATCGTAACGGAATGTGCAATTAGCAAGAAAATGTGTTTATTTTATAACGTCTATTCATTATTATATTTAATTATCGAAAGAAATAAAAAACATAAATTAAAATTAGTTAAGTTTGTTTGTTTGTTATTTTAAAGTAAAGCACTTTTAAAAATTTAATTTCCCGAGGTTGCTATAAATGTATTCAAAAAGTATAAAAATAAAAATGGTTCCTATCCTATTTATAACTATTAAAAATTTCAAGTACACTAATAAAAATACATTTTAAAGTTTTAATTTTTAAAGTTAATGGGAGGAGAAGGTTTATGGTTCAGGGTGAACACTACATGAGCTCTCTTGGACTCGTTCATCTTTATTTTCCACCTTGAAGCCCAAGCAGAAATTTCATCAAGGTGGTTTTGGAGGGATATTGCCGCTTGTAAAGGATCCTTATCTGAACAAAGAACAGCTGTATCATCAGCAAAAGTAGCCAACAGATTCCCATTGTGCTGGGGAAGATCTGACATGTAAATGTTAAACAATATTGGTCCTAAAACACTGCCCTGAGGTACACCTGCCTTAATTTGCTGAATGTCTGAGAGTTCGGTCCCCACATTCACAGAAAAATGTCTATCCGAAAGGTATGAAAGGAATATTAAATAGAACGTAGGTGGAAGTAAAATTTTCAGTTTGCAAAGCAATCCTTCGTGCCAAACCTTGTCGAAAGCCTGACTAATGTCAAGGTAAACACCTGGACAATATTTTTTTAACTCCAGTGAATTTGAAATGAAATCAACTAAACGATGAGATTGTTATATAGTGGAATGATATTTTTTAAAGCCGAACTGATGATTGGGTATAAACTTTAATATTTCAAGAGAATCTAAGCGGTGAAGAATTAATTTAGTCTCCATAGGAATCCCATTAAGTTTACATTGAAACATCTGTTTTCATATAAACTATAATATAATAATATTATAGCCCATAATATTCATGGGATCACCTCTCCCCGACAAAGCCCAGCCCCAGCAGAACGATGAGGCGGCGATGGGAGACACTTTCCCCCGGCCGTAGACTTACTGCCACTCCGACTAAACGAGATCTCTCCCTGGCAACGAGATCTTGCCTTCCAAGGACCAACCACATCTCACGGTTAGGTTTCTCTTCAGAGACAGAGATTGCCCTGTAAGGATGGAAAGGAGAACCTGCTTCACCATGTCGATGCGACTGCTTAGCATCCATCAGTTAGTAATCCAGTTTATGCATCATCAGATATAATTTACGATCCATGTACAATACATGCAAAATCATCATTATTAATCCTAAGACCTTGCATTACAATATCGACCGATAACGATAGTGGAACAGCTATTAGGGCAGAACAACTAGACATGCTTTTAACTTGTATTAACTCGTACGATTTATTTTATTGCATATAAACTTTTCTAAATTGTTGCGCTTTCTAACTGTATATTATACGTATATGTTACTACTTACATTACAGGAATAATTTTTTGATGACTTGTTATAGAAAATTTATTTTTCCCGTTTAAAGAGAAGCTAAATTGCAATGTATTTTACTTATAAATCTTCAGAAAAGAATGCCCTTTATGATGAGGAACACAGTATCTAAATCCGTCTGGTGGTTTAGAAGGAGTTCCGAAAACCAAAATCGCGTTATCATTTTGTATATAGAGAGATATGGAAGGTTAAATACTTATTATTTACTTACTCCATTAAGACTTACCGCACAAAGTTTAACGTTCTAAATACTAAATAACAGGTTTTAATCACCTGATAAACAAATGAACGATAAGCAATGACAGTAGTTGCTCACCTGTTTGTCTAGTTAGTGTATCATCGCTGTATTTATCATTATTTGTCTAGTTCTGTGTGTTTTAGTGTGAGTGAATACTTTGACACAGTTCAACTTATGATTATTATGGGAGACACTATCAATTTATTCACTTTTTAAAAACAAACAGACATGCTTTTAATTTATGGTGAGGTACATAGGAACGGTAATGCTGTTGTTCGAAGATATCGTGAAAAATTTCCTAGCTATTGAACTGCAAAAGTGAATAAACTTATGGTGTCTCCCATGATAATCTAAAACACGCAGAACTAGACAAACAGATGAGCAACTACTGTCATTGCTTACCCTTCATATGTATATCAGGTGATTAAAACCTGTTATTTACGATTAAACACGTTAACATTTGTACAGACAGTTTTAATGTAGTAAATAAATAATTAATTTTTAACCTTTGATATCTGTTTAATAAATAAGTTTGAGATATGTCTTCCCTTCGTCATAAACCTATGGCACTCTACAGTATCTCTTAATAATATTCCATTTGTCCCTGTTGAACAGATCCGCTACCTAGGACTCCTACTACACAAATGTCTAACATGGAATCCTGATACAAGATTGAAACAACAAGAAACTGTTTTTCGACTACTTCAAGACGTACGGGACAGGCGTTCAAACCTTCTACTTAACTACAAAATACTCACCTGGATGACCATCATAAGGCCTAATCTGGACTTACGGAGTTGAGCTTTGGGGATCAACTAAACCATCAAATTCATCCCGCATTCAGTCCTTACCATTCAAAATCCTTCGAAAAATCCTCATTGCCTCTTACTTTGTCGCGAATAAATTCATCTATAAAGACTTTAATGTTCCCTATGTTGCTGATTTGGCCCGTTGCAGGTGTCAATCCTTTCATGAAAAACTCTACTTCTACTTTAAAAAATTAGTTTAAATTCCTGCTTCCTCTTCCATTCCTGACAATCCTCTGAGGCGTCTGAAAAGAAGATGGCCTCGAGACCTTCTTGTTTAGATTACTTGAAGGAGTGCTGCCAATGGGCATTTTCTCTTCATGTCTTTCATGTATTTTATCTTATAGCTAATTTACTTGATGTATTAACAAATTTAATAGTAAATTTCTATAACTAATAATAAAAATCTGGTGCACGCAACACAGGAATTTCACTTACCTCCTTTATTTATATCGATTTAAAAATTTTTAAACAAATTTAGAAACGAAAATAAATTGTTAAAGAATTTTTACATTGGATTTTAAAAGAAACATGTGTTTTATTAAATAATCTATTATATTATTTTTATGCGTAGGTTTTTTGTATAATTTTTCCTACAATCGCAAAGTAACCTCAATTTTTCACCATATGTTTGCAATTAGGCTAATGTACTATAATCACAAAAAAACAAAAATATTTTCTGATTGTAAGGATGACTCATCCAAAATCATTGTTAACATTTTGTCAAAATGTAAATATGTGAATAAAGTTTATTTTTATTTTTATATTATATTATTATCTAAGGCAATCAGTTTGATTCATCGGCTTTTTATCACTCTCTGTTAACTTTTACAACAGTATGTATCAGCTGATATTTTTTCTAAAATCATTAGCATTCCAACGGTATATTATACATGTATATTACTGTTCTTAAGCTTAAAAACAGAAAATTGCGTTAAAAAAACATGTTTGCAGTTATCTCCTTTATTTGATTATCGAATTCGTTAAATTTATATATTTACCTGTTTTTTTAGATTTGCTAATCTTTATAAAAAAATACAAAATTAAAGGTACTTTAAAGGAAGAAATTTTGAAATTATAGCCCTGTCAGACTATTTCAATCATAATGCAACCTACCTTATATTAAAGCCCATCAAATTTTACATCGATATAGCGAGTTTAATCAAAATCGTTATTGCCGTTTTTGAAAAAAACGTGAAAAATGCATAGTATAAAATGGCTCTTCTGGTCAGCTTATTTTGATGTAAAAGTTGCTGTAACATCTCGGGCGTATAGTTGTCTTAAATATGAAATTTCAGTTCCGTTCGACTAATGGTTTTCGCGCTAGACTTACCAAACACACACATACACTTTTTCAAACTTGGAAAGAAGCTCCACGCTTTTATACGCAGCACCAATCTGGACGGAAGCCGTGCCGAAGAAATCTTACATTCGAAAGGCCATTAGTGTGTACAGAATTAGTGCTCTTCGTGTTTGTCGTGCTTTCCGGACTGTCCCTTATGAAGCTGTGTGTGTTATCGTTATTTTTCGAAGAAGGCAAGATTCAAATGCTCATAGGGCGACGGTTGCAAACGAAGAGAGGTCTCAGACAATAGAAAAATGGCAGAGACGTTGGAATGCCTCATCCAATGGAAGATGGACCCACCGTCTAATTCCTGACGTAGCTAAATGGATTTCTAGGAAGCAAGGAGATGTAGACTTCTACCTCACCCAACTCCTTACAGGGCATGGCTGCTTAAAATCTTATTTAGCACGTTTTAAAATAGAGGATTAATCATCGTGTCCAAGTTTCCTGTCTGAGGATCAAACAGTGGAGCATGCATTCTTTCATTGCCCAATTTTCGCCCAAGAAAAGGATGAACCAGACAGCATTCTTGGAGAGAATGAAGAAAACTTGGTCAATCTAATGATGACCAAAGAGGAAAACTGCAATGCTATGATAGAATACACGGCGCAAGTAGGAAAGAAGCTCAGATATCAAGAGCGTGAAAGGAGTGGTCAGGTAAGACTCAGGTAAGATAGATAGATAATATATAGATGTCCAGAACTGAAGTAGGCACATAGCCATACTGCCCCTCTCCCCCCTCTCCGCGAAGTAATGCCTGACGGCAGTTCCGTGGGGTGGTGAAGGCGAATAGGGAGGTGGTTTTTTAGTGAGTAGGAATCTCACACTGTTGTGGGATTGTATAGCCACACATCGTCTATGAAAGATTTTTCCCCTACCTTCAATAAAAAAAATAAATTAAAAAAAAAGACATTTTTTCAGGACTTGGTCATTTAGACTTAAAAGACCCTAAAACGTGTATTTTCGTCGAAAACTGGAATTAAAAATTTTTCACGATCGCAATACATTCCCTTACTATATATTTCATATATAGGTAAGTGAAAGTTATAGTGTCGTGTAGTTATGAAACACTCTGTATACTTAAACACAGAAGTTGTGAGAAAGCAACTCTCGCCATTTGGCTACTCACAAGTCCAACATGCCTTAAAAGAATCACGCTTTGTCCGTTTCTTCGTAAAAGGCTCTACGGTAACTATTGATGTGTGCAAAGTGTGATAGGAGGGAAATATCGTCCGGAAGATCTTCTGTAGAAGACGAAGAGTTGCGCCAGAGGCCGGCGCGGTGACCCCATAACTGGAGAGGTACGTCATGGTGTTGGGGTCGTCTGGGCGGGTTGTGATGTCAGCTCCTCGAGAGGTAGCTGTTCTTGTGTCTTCAGCAAAGAGGAGTCGTAAGCTACTGGAATCTTATAGCGGCAATCTTTCTTATGAATCTAATCAGCTGGGATCTTTAAAGTAATACAAATTATTATCGAGCCTCATTTTACTTTCACTTACTTATATATGAAATATATTGTAAGGGGAAGTATTGCGATCCAGTTTTAAACGGAAATACACGTTTTAGGGTCCCCTGAGTCCAAATAACCAAGTCCTGCATAAAGGTCTGTGTGTGTGTGTGTGTGTGTGGGGGGGGGGGAGGGGGGTAACACCCGTACGTAAACTGAAATTTCATATTTAAGAAAACTATACGCGCGAGATGTTACAAAAACTTTTTCATCAAAATCAGCTAACAAGAAGAGCCACTTCATGCCATGCATTTTGCATCTTTTTACGATTTTATCAAAAACGGCTATAACGATTTTGATTAACCTCGCTATATCGATGTAAAATTGGATAGGCTTTAATATCATGTAAGTTTCATTCTGATTTAAATAGTCTGACAGGGCTTAAATGCCGATATTTCAAACGTTCTTCTTCTAAAGTACCTTTAATTTCTTAGTTTTTTTTAAATTGACCATATCATATGATGAGCATAGCTAAATAACAGGTAAATAGAAAAGATGAACGAATTCGATATCCAACTAAATGAGAAAACAGCAAAAATATATTTTTTTTTTGCATTTTTTTGTTTTTGAACTTAAGAGCAGTAATATATATGTATAATATAACGTTGGAATAAGTAGAATAAAGGATTGAAACTTATTGGTTAGAGTGGGAATGGAGTTAGTCATGAAAGGAGAGGTATCTGGTTTGGACTAAATCAGTAACATATGAAACATTAACGTCATTATGGATGAGTTTGATGAGAATCTTGACAAAGTAGGGGTGTTTTATGTTGTATTTTAGATTGGATTGGTGGGAAATTCGATGATTTAGTTGAGCCCCAAAGCTTAACTCCATAGCTACAGATTGGTCTTGTAATTGTCATATATATAAGCCATTTGTAGTTTAGTGGAAGATTAGAAATTTTTTGTATTAAGTGTTGTCGTAGCCGAAAACGTCGAGCAGTTTCTTGTAGTTCCAGTCTTGTATGATAATTCCAAGTAAGTCGTTTGTCAAGATGGAGTCCTAGGTATTGGATCTGTTGAAGGGAGTTATTTTAAGAAGACTGCAAGGCAGGAAATCATAGGTTTGCGACGAAGGGTAAAGGCTGTGTGATGGGATTTATTGGAGTTTATTTTGATTGTCCAGTTTTGACACTATTGCTCAAGGTCTCTGATGTGGGATTGAAGAGTTTGGGAAGCAGAAATTGTATCATTATTTACTGATAACACACAAGTGTCATTTCCAGCATAGGTACGAAGGAAGGTTGGGATGCGAGAATAAACTGTGTAGAAAAAGACGAATTGGAATAATTCTGGTTTATTTTGAATGATTTGTCACTAAGATAGGACTGGATAACGAGGGAGTATGAGAGAGGGAGGAATTTACTGAATTTGTAAAGCAGTCCCTCGGTCAAAGGCCATTATCAGGCCTCGAGCCCAAACTCCTACAAAAGAGAATAATCTTATTCAGAAGAGCAATAGAGACATACCAGAAGATGGACTAATGACGGTTTGGAACCACAATATTCAACTAATGCATAGTGATCAACATCTTCCGCAATGTGTGTGCCGGGACCGTCATTGTTCAGTCGTTGCAAGGTTGCGATTCAAAATGCCGGGCCGCATTGCCAGATCTAGCGAGCATTCAAGACTATGGTTCAAGACTAGGCTATTAACTTCTACACATCAACTCCACGTTAGAATGGACCATTCTCATATTATACTTATGTATTTACACTCACATACTATACTCGACATGCCTGGCGGCTTAGAGTCGATACAGACTAATTTTTCGAAGTATTTATATTTCTGGACCAAATGTACTCCAAATTATATTGTTGATTAGAATCTGGACGAACTCCTTTAAAAGTAAAATTTTTGAAGAAAATTATTGATTTTGTGTATATAGCTCCTTTCCAGGGCTGAAAATAGACTGTCACGCAAATGACTTCTAAGATTTATTAACTTTGTTAACATGTTATTGATTTGGTCCAAACCAGATACCTCTCCTTCCATGACTAACTCCATTCCCACTCTAGCCAATAAGTTTCAATCCTTTATTCTACTTAAATACCTGATAATCCTTCTAGGCGTCTGAAAAGAAGACGGCCCCGAGACCTTCCAGTTTAGAATATGTTTAGAGTGTTGCCGTTGGTTAGCTTCTCTACAAGTCCTTTTTCATGTCTATTTTCTTTTAGCCTATTTACTATTTGTGTTCTATTATACAGTTGTAAATATCAATAAATGATTAGTATATTTTTTAAAATCTGGTGCGCGCAACACACGACTTTCACTTACTTCCATTATTTATATCAATTCAAGGATAAACAAATTGAACAACTTTATAAACGAAAATGAATTGATAAAGAATTATTTCAATTGGATTTTAATAGAAACATGTGTTTTAATAAATAATCTATTATATTATTTTCTGCGACAATCAGTTCGTTTTATCGGTTTTTCATTACTCTGCATTAACTTTTACAGTACTATGTATAATATAATATTTTATCTAAAATCTTTAGCATTCCAACGTTATATTAGAGGTACTCACTACGTTTGCTATAGCATACTATTTGTGTTATTTTGCTAAACCCGTCGAGTTTCTACAGTTATTTCCTGTATAAAATTGATGGGTTTAGCACAATAGCACAAATAGCATGCTATAGCAAACGTAGTGAGTACCCCTATTATACATCTATATTACTGTTGTTAAGTTCAAAAACAAAAAATTGCATAAAAAAAAAATATGTTTGCAGTTTTCTCGTTTAGTTTGATATCGAATTCGTTCACATTTTATATTTACCTGTTTTTTTTTTAGCAATGCTTATCAGATGATATGGTCAATTTCAAAAAACTAAAAAATTAAAGGTACATTAGAAGAACGTTTGAAATATCGGCATTTAAGCCCTGCAGGATATTTCAATCAGACTGAAACCTACATGATATTGAAGCCCATTTAATTTTATATCGGTTTAATCAAAATCAATAGAATCATTTTCCAGAAAATTGTAAAAAGGTGCAAAATGCGTGGTATAAAGCACAATAGCACTCCCGGTCATCAGATTTTGGTGAAACGTAGCTGTAACATTCGGGCGTATAGTTGTCTTAAATATGAAATTTCAGTTCCGTACGACTTTTCGTTTTATAGCTTGATTTACCACCACACACACACACTCACGGACACGGACCCTTTTGCGGGTTGGTTATTTTAACTCAGTGGACCCGAAACGTGTATTTTCGTCGAAAACTTGAATTCGAAAATTTTCACGATCGCAATACTTTTTTTTTACTAAAAAAAAAAAAAAAGAAAGTAAAAATGAAAATTAGCCTCGAAATGGATAGAGGAAGTAATAAAAATAACCTTCCTAATGTAAGCCGTCTTGCTCAGTCACGTGCGTTATTATGCCATGTTATTCTCAAAGATATCGTTTGACGTTGGTGCCAAGCAAGGTGTTTACATGTAGAGAGGTTGGCTCGTTCCAGAAGGAGCAATATGGCGGACAATACTATTGACGTCACTGGTCCTTAGTCCTTTGTTTTGTTTTTATTGTTGACTAGTTTTTTATTTAGTTTTAGTTTTTTTATAATATATAAACACCTTTGGTGCCAAACAAGCTCTATCAGAATGGCACCAAAGAGATAGGCGGTTATGGAATGGCACCAAAGATTACAATACTATTTTAGTACTGTCTTTATGAAGAAGGAATATCCAGTGGATAGGGAAAGGTGGGGAGTGCCCTGGCATTAATGGAGTGCTGTATTCTTGAAGATAATTTAGGATAGCGTCACTAAATGACGCACCTTACGTAACAAAAGCCAGTTCTCTCTTCCTATCCAGCTATTTATTTCTCCTCTAAATGATTGTCTAATCCAGTGGTCACGAACAAAAATTTTTCGCGGACCTCTTTATACTATAATTTCAACGACAAGGACCCCCTAAATCTTAAATATTAATGTATATTTAGATTTTTAGTTGGCTACACCGTACATTGCATGCGAGGTATTTCTACCGAAACTATATATTCTAGAAATAGCCTAGTTGGGGAAATGGATGTGAAGAAAAAGAACCAGGCTCTAGAGATTTTCTTAAATATGCGAAATAATGAATAATTAAAATTAAATGGAGAACTCGGCAGATGGTCCTAGAATGTTTTAAAGGGAATGAAAAATCATTCGTTATGCCTTCCTTCAGATGGAACGGAACATGGTGGTCCAGAGCCTGTGCTTAGTCAGTTACTCGATAAAAATACCCATTCTAATTAAACCTGGATAGGCACAATTTAGGGCCTCCTCTTTAAATATCGTCCGATAGCCACCGTAGCATAAAATGACGTTAAATGAATAAAAATAAGCTAGCATCTTAAACTTATACTAGTACAAGAAGGCATTTATTCTTGTTTAATAGGATTTAAGTCCTTATATAGACCTCTGACACCTCTGAGATAAACTTGGCAGACAAGAAGAAGAATTAATCCTCCTGAAAAGTTAGAGGAGCTTAGAAGTTCTTTAGTGGAAGCATGGGAGGAAGTCCCGCAAGATTTTGTAGCAAACCTTATTAGAAGTATCCCTACAAGGCTCCAAGCAGTAATTCAAGCAAGAGGAAGCAATACCCGTTATTGAAAGTTGAATTCAACATAGAAAAACCATCTTTTTTTTTTTTCCATTTTTTCTAAATAAATCTTAATTTTTTGTTTCTTAATCTTAATTTTACCTCTAAATCACCTCAAAATAATACTATTTTATAAAAATTTTGATGTAATGCACATTTTTATAGCACAGGAAAAAAAAACTAAAATGATTTTTCAAAATGCACTACTTTTTTTGTGGAGCAGTAT
Organism: Piezodorus guildinii; assembly: GCA_023052935.1. Classification (NCBI taxonomy): domain Eukaryota; kingdom Metazoa; phylum Arthropoda; class Insecta; order Hemiptera; family Pentatomidae; genus Piezodorus; species Piezodorus guildinii. The sequence continues at coordinate 94,635,532 of CM041294.1, forward strand.
AGTTAGAGGAAGTAAAACAGAATTGATCCAGAAGAAAAACATCAACAATATTCTGAAACAATTTAATCATATCACAAGAGAATAAATGTAAGTAGGTGATAGTTTGGAAAGTTACTCAAGACTATATGTCTCTTTTCTTAATTACCAACAACTTTTTGAATATCCGTTGTTGACAAACTGAAAACACAACGGTGATAGGACAAAACTAAGGCGAATCCTTGATGTATCGTAACAGTGAAGGCTCGTCTGTTTAAGTAGAGCGTGAAGTGGGAATGTAAAAGCGGAAAAAGAACTTAAGGAACTTAAATTGTTGGCAAGTTGAGATCAATCCAAGGCAGGACATCAATAGCAGTCAAATCATATACATTCACTAACGAGAAGTTGGTTCGGAATTCGTTCCACCAGATATTAATTAGCAGGCGCAATCCGAGTCCAAGCGATTAGCTAACTCCTCATCATAGATAGTTTTCTTACATAACTAATTGAAAATCATAAACCAATTTGTAATAGTTTCACGTTTTCAATACTTACTAGACAGACGCTTCTAACCTTCCACTCAACTACAAAGGCTCATCTACATGAAAATCATAAGGCCTACGGAGTTGAGCTTTGGGCCATACTAAACCATCAAATTCTTCCCTTGTCCAATCCTTAGAATCCTAAATTCTTAACGCTCCTTTCTTAGTAACGAATAAACTCATCTATAAAGACCTTAATCTTCCATATGTTGCTGACTTGGCCCGAACTAGATACCATTCCTTCCATGAAAAACTCCACTCCCACTCTAACCCACCAGTTTCAATCCTTGCTTCCTTTTCTATCTATCTATCTATCGGCGCTAAGGTCCTTGTAGGACCTTGGCCTCCTCAGCGATCCTCCTCCATTCTGACCTGTCTTCGGCTGTCCTCCATCCGCTGACACCCAACGACCGAAGGTCCTCCTCTACGTCCTGCAGCCAACGAAGTCTAGGTCTGCCCCTGCTCCTTCTTCCACCAGGGTGTCCCTCCATCATCATTTTAGGCAGCCTCCCACTTTCCATTCTCTGTACATGTCCCAGCCATCTTATTCTGGCACTCTTGATCTTGGCAACTATATCAGGTGTCTGATGCAGATTTCTAATTTCGTCATTCGTCTTTATTCGCCAACGATCTCCTTGTTTTGTAGGACCAAAGATTTTTCTGATATATTATCAGGAATTGAAGAGGAATATGCTTCCTCTTCAATTCCTGATAAACCATAAATTTTCTACGGTACGTATCAATGTGTTATTTAATTAATGAAAATTAGATCTAAACACTGTAAATATGTGTTTTATTGCAGAATATAACTTTAATTGTATGATTTTTGGTCGATTTATTACTTGCTATAAATGATTTGTAAAGTACACGATTAAGTTCGTTTTAGTAAAGAATTTTGAATAACAATGGTCCAGAATATGGGCTAACCGACATTGCAACGCTTAAGCCTGAAAACGGAACTTAGTCCTGAAGAAGCGGCTGCCACAACATTAGGTAGAAAAACAACGTTGGGGCCACAAATAGATAACGTTTTAGTAAAAGTTGAAAAGCTAATTTCATGGATTGACAAGGACTGATCTTCACAGAATGGTAAACATGTTGGCAGTACGTAACAATTTGCAAAATTCGTTTGGTGGATTCATTGAGCTTAATTAATAATTAATTAACAGTAATGACTAATTAACTATATTAATTAATAATTTATTCATTAAGCTCTGAGCACATAATGACTGTGCTGGGTCAGAGTTTGAAAACTGGATATGTGATTTTTGTAAGTAATTTCTTGCATCTACCAAAGTAATTTAATCTCTTATAAGATAGATATTTATTACTGTTATTTATTTTCTTACAAGATATTGTAAGTTTCTACTTGTAGACCGTATTTAAGTAGTTACCAAATATACACCGTATTTATTGAGATAGAGAATGCCTATTTAGGCAACTGGGTGAGCTATAGGTCAGGTTTTGAAATTTTTTTTAATGTGATTATTTCTAAATTCAATTAATATTACAGGCGAATCTCTTGATGGGCAGTATAGCCAACCATGTAAGGAACGGACCCTGTTATTCGAAGCCTAGAAGGAACAGGCGTTTTGACGAAATGCGAAACCTTTGGAGTGAGGTCGGTGAATAGGTCAAAACCAAAACGACGCTCCGACCTGCAACCTCTCCAATACGATATCGGTAATGATGCCCTACTCACTGTTTTCTTACATTCACTTTATTAGCTGAGGAAAAATGTAGAAATGGACCAATTGAAGCGTTCTATTGTAAAATAATTTAATTATAAGAGCGCTGCAAATTATTACACAATGGTTTATTATTTCCAAATAACTATATTAGGGTATAGCTGTAGATAGGCAATTAACTAATATGAAAAACAATAAATTATTTAAAGGAAAATGGCATATCACCGCTACTAATTTCAAAACGCTACATCTCTGCTAGTTCGGAACCAATTTCAATGATTTTTTTTTTTATTTTGAAGGAATATATAGATCAATGTTTTTTTTGTTTTGTTTATCGTGAGTTAATTATTTTAAAACTCTATATATATATTTTTCTTTATTTTAAAAACTAACCGAGTCATGGGATTATTTATGGATGAATTTTAAATATTTTCTTCTCTCATTTATAATTATGCGAGGTTTTTTGGTTAAAACTTGGCAGTTTATGCTAGAACATGGCTCAATAATGCACTGATGATGGCTCACAAGCTTGAGCCGAAACGTCGGCAAAATTAAAATATTTATAAAAAGACTGACTCCTGACTATTCCACTTATAATATTTTTTTTTTTCTATCTTTGCAAATAACTGAGTTATGGTCGTCTTCATAGGTAAAATTTATTTTATTTTTTAACTTTTTTTTTTAATTATTCGCGTTTTTTTGGATAAAAACACAAATATTTTTTATTTTATTTTCGAAGAGTTACAAGCGTGATATAGGCAAGATTTCAATTTTTACTTTATCTTTTTTTTTTTTTTTATCTATCGCGCTTTACTGATTCTAAAACTCTATACATATTTTTCCTCTATCTCCCAAAATAAGTTTATTTTAATTTATCTATCTAATAACCAGCTGATACCAACGTATAATTATTAGGATCATCGTTGCATGACCAAGTATTTATGTGGCGAATAAAAAAAAAAATGCTCCAATAGTTTCGGATATATGTCGTAGACGGCGTACGGCGGACAAACGATTTTGTTTATTCGTTATTCGGATTCTACGCATCTTGAAACGTAATTTTTTTTTTTTTTGGTCGATTACAAAGTTTAATTATTTTAAAAAATAAACCAAAAATCAAACTAAACTTATAAATGGAGAATAAAGGTTAATTTAAACTCTAAAATTTTTATCAAAATATTTAATATTCATCATTCGAAGTAGCAATGTTGATAGAGCCAGACGTTGACTGTGTTCCTACAAACTAAGCAGGGTTGGATTTAATTAACTAATTCAATATTATTTCTTTGTGCTTTGATTCCATTCAGCAGAAGAATGAACATGTACATTGCCATTCACACTGAGCCGTACAATACACCTAATATCGAAGCCGAACAGATGACTGCGAAGAACCCAGGCAAGGGTAAGGGTAATATGTTCAATGTGTTAGCGAAGCATGGAAGGAACGATATTATACAAGAGGCCAATGAATACATAATGGGATGCCGCGAAGCCAGCCGAGGGGTGCTATCTGATGAAAGTGCTTAATTAATATCGGTTGGGGCTCACTGGGTTCACGCCATCTTGCTCAGGGAAAGCGATCAGGAACGAGCCCTTCGAAGCATCTGCATTATTTATTATTTTTTCTCCTTGTTCAGTCAGCCTAGTCGAGCGGCAGTCATTTTTCTGTACCTACCAAAGAACGCTAGTCTTGGAGGGGGTTCAGTGATGTTTATTTCCCTCAGCTCAAGTAGACAACAAATCCATGGAAATAGGAACACGGTAAATAAAGGAAAACGGTATACAGATATAACTGTAGTGGCTTAGCGTGAGGTTTATGGAAATCAACATTTTACAACTTTTTAGATAAGATAATATTTTTCATAAAATCTTAAGCTTTCTAACGGTATATTATATATCTATGTTACTGTTCTTAGGTTACAAAAAAACAAATAAAACGCTGCAAATCATTACATAATGGTTTATGATTTCCCAATAAAATATTAGGGTATAACTGTTATTATGAAAAGCAATAAATAAATAAAATTTCAAAAACGCTATATCTTTCTATAATTCTGAACCAATTTCAATGATTCTTTTTGCATTTTGTAGAAAATTCAATTTTCTATGACGCAGCACTAAGGACTAAACTGTTTGTATTTATTGATTATTTAGGAATAAAAGATTTTTTAAATTCTTTATTAGGGTCGGTCCTACGTATCTTGAAACGTAAATCCTCAAATTTTAAAAAGGGGTAATTTGTTTGGTCGATTACAAAGGTTCATGATTGAAAATCATATTTTTGATATTTATTTATTTGTTAATTAGGAAAAACATATTTTACTATCTTAAATAATATCTGAGTTATTGAATTCAATCACTTTTAATCTGACGCTATTTGAAAAATAACCATCTGTTTATCAACATCTAGGTGTTACGATGATCGTTGCATGACCTACTATATTTGTGGCGAATTTCAAAAACATTGGTCGGAGAAATACCGCGGACGGCGGAAAAAGGATTTTTTTTATTCGCTATTCGGATTCTACGCTTCTTGTAACGTTCTAAGGGTAGATTTTTTTTTTTTTTTCTCATCGATTACAAATGTTCATTATTGAAAATAATAATAAAAAAATATCGCAATACTTTCCCTCACCATATATTTTATATTAGAAAGTAAAAACAGAAACCTATACATCTACAACCCAATAAGCGTTGGCTTTAGCAGAAGTTTTATGCTGTTTCTAGAACAACGGCTTTGCAAGGAGATGATTCTGCTGAGCTCGCATTCTCTTACAACTTCTATCGGAATTTACCTGTAGCATAGTGGCTAGCATAACAACCTTCTATGCCCAAGGTCATCGGTTCAAACCTGGCAGGTAGCCCTATGATTTTTTAGAGAGAGTAAAAAATCCTTAATTATACTGTCCTCAGAGGGGACGTGAAAAGGGGGTCCCGAGAGAGCGATGTCAGGTATTCGTTAAAGATCGTAATTTAGCAAAATTTAGACTCCCTCTGTAGCATAGTTATTATATCCCTCAGTTCAGGTTATTATAACATACTGTTTCGTACCATTTGGCATAAATGGGAGAAAATCAATTATCGAAATACATTCAAAATACATGCTTGCTCTTTTTAAAGCCCTTTTCTGGATTTTGGTCATTTCTTTAATATTTTTGCCAACGTTTCTCTGGTGAAACATGGTGAGGAAATCGATTATCGGCCTTAACCAGAAACCAATTATGATGACAGCTATTTTTAACCTTTAACGAATAGTTGTGTATTCATTAATTGGACTAGGAGAAGGTTAAACAAACCGCGAGACATGAAGTTATCTCTCTGTTTTATGTTTGTAGAGTGAGTAATCTGAGAAGAAGAATCTGAGAAGGGCTTTGCCCCCGAGCCAGGAAGTGCCAGCGTCCGTGCCCGGCATGCCGATGGAGCGGCGCGATGGAGTGGTGAGTTGGAGCGGCGCGGGGCGGTGGAGTGGTGAGTTGGAGCGGCGCTGCGCTGTGGAGTGGGCGGAGGAGTCAACGACGCTAGCGGTCCGATGTCCTCGGCAAAAAGAAGAAGGCGAGAGAAGAGATATCCTTGGGGTATGCGAAGGTCGATGGTCTGTTTTTAGAGTGGTCTGGCTCATCCTACATGCGGCGTCCTGCCTGTGTGGGACGTGCATTCTCCCACTTTTAGTTTATTTATTTTATTTCAGTTCTCTCATGGAAATCCCCTTCTACAACACTGGAATCTTGGAAACCTGCCAACGCTCGTAGGATGTCGGATGTTTAGCTTTATTATATTATATATATATATATATATATATATATATATATATATATATATATATATATATATATATATTAGTTTCCTTTAAATGTTTGTTTAACTCGTAAGAATTATGAGAAAATGTGAATAATAAGGAATCTCTGTAATGACTTAACGTTGAGCCTCTAGTAGACCACTAGCCTCCGCCCTCCAAGCGAATCACCTACAATAAATAAGACCGAGGTCTGAGATTTTATATATATATATATATATATATATATATATATATATATATATATATATATATATATATTATATGTATAAATCGGGCAACAGACGGCTTTCACTTACTCCCGTTTTTAAAATCGATTAAAGATACAGTTAGAGATGAGTAATGAGTAAAACCATTAAAGAATTTTTAAATTATATTTCTCTAGAAACATGTGTTTTATTAAAAAATCTATTATATTATTTTCATCATTCTTAATTAACTTTTACAAGCTTGTGTATAAGATAATATTTTTTCTAAAATCTTTAGCTTTCCAACGGTATATTATACATCTATATTACTGTTCCTATGTTCAAAAACGAAAAATAGCATTAATTTTTTTTTTTTTTTTTTTAGTTTTCTCCTTTAGTTGGTTATCGAATTCGTTCAACTTATATATTTACCTGTTCTTTATTAATGGTAAGAAGATGGTATGGTCATTTTTATAGAATCTACAAAATTAGAGGTAGTTTAGTATAAAAAAAATTAAAATATCGGCATTTAAGCCCCATCAGACTATTTCAATCAGAATGAAACTTACATTATATTACAGCCCATCAAATGTTATATTGATTTATTGAGTTTAATCAAAATCGTTAGAGCCGTTTTTGAGGAAATGGTAAAAATTTGCAAAGTGCGTGGTATAACTCTTCGCTCGGGAGTTACCACACACACACACACACACACACACAAACAGACCTTTTTGCGGGACTTGGTTATTTAGACTCAGGAGACCTTAAAACGTGTATTTCCATTAAAAACTGGAATTCGAAAATTTTAACAATCGCAATACTTCCCCTTACTATATATTTCATATATAGGTAAGTGAATATTAAATGATAACGGGACTTAGGTTACCGCGAACTCATTCTAAACCACAAAATGCATTTTAATACGGTTTTCACTATCATTGTTTCCTGAAGGTTTATAAGTAAAATTTATTGCAATTTAGCTTTTCTTCAAACGGAAAACCTTAATTTTCTGTGAACAAGTCATAAAAAAATTATTCCTGAAATATAAGTAGTAAGTAGTATAATATACTGATAGAAAGCGCAAGATTTTAGAAAACTTAATATGCAATAAAATAAGTCGGACAAGTTAATAGAAAGATGTTATGAGAGCATAAAGTTATGCACAAATGTTACTTGTAATGTTGTGGATTAGGGAGGTTATGGTGATTCATGGTGATCGTACAGGTTACATACTTCATACAGTAGTCTAGATTTTAGAAAAAAATTGATAACATAAATAAAATAGTAGTTCCACTGTAAACAGGGGGTTACCTGTAGCAAGGTGGTTAGCATAAGAGCCTATGCCCAAGGCCTTGGGTTCAAACCCGCAGGTAGTTCTAGGATTTTTTAATAGGAGTAAAAAAACCTTAGTTAGGCCGTTCTTCGTAGGGGACGCTAAAAGGTGGTCCGGAGCCTGTGCGATGTCAGGTACTCGTTAAAAATCGCTATCCAAATTAAAAGTGGATAGAAAAAATTTAGGACTCCCATTGTATCTTCGTCCGATTAGCCAAAGCAGCATAAAGGGACGTTATGTAAATAAACAAACAAAGCCACTGTAAACTAAATGGGACTCACATGGAAACTAAATTAACTTTAATACCTTATAGATGAGGAAGATGGTTGGGGGTGCGGTCATAAATTAAAAACACACAATTAAAAATAAGCGTTATTTTAATTATGTGCCGACGTTTCGGCCTACAATGTGGGCCTTCATCAGGGGTGACTCCGTGGAAGCTTTGCCTACAGAAGTTACAGAAGTTACAGAAGTACACTTCTGTAGGCAAACTTCCACGGAGTCACCCCTGATGAAGGCCCACATTGTAGGCCGAAACGTCGGCACATAATTAAAATAACGCTTATTTTTAATTGTGTGTTTTTAATTTATGACCGCACCCCCAACAATCTTCCTCATCTAATTTCTCTACGGTCAACAAAACTCCATCATTAATACCTTATAATGTATTTAGTTAAAGTTCTTAAAATTGTAATAAACCGAATAAAATAGGAACCGTTAAAAATAACAAACAAATAAACTAAACCAATTTTTGATTTGTTGACCAATTTATGTTCTAATGTCTGCCGATGATTAAATATAAGAATTAAATAGACGTTATATAATAAACATAATATTTTCATGCTAAGTGCATTTTACGTTACGATGGACTAATAATCCCAAAGTCATAAACTTTTAATTGTGAAGTGAGAATGGTTGACTGTGTGAATAAGTGGGGGAAGTTAGTTCAGGGTGCAGTCAAAAGAACACACAATTAAGGAAAACATAATAGACGGGTGCCGGCCTAAACTTTTAATTGGTCAAACTAAAGTTTTTTAAACATAAATTACATCACATTTAAATTGCACCCGTGCGAAGCAAGGGCGAGTCACTATTTCTAAATTAAACAAATTTATATTATACAGAGCTGTGGATAATGACAAGAAATATTGTACCACATTCCTGGCGAAAGGAATCCTGCTCATAAGGAAAAGAAACCGGTAAAATATTTGTGAAGGACAGATCCAGCCCTCTCGAACAACAACAGTCACTTTCCATTTCATTAATAAGTATTCTTGATCTCTACACTGATATTGAACACTGCAATTTATATGGTCTTTGAAGCATTTTTATACATTTGTTTTTGCCCTAAAGTGTCTTAATTACAATTTATTCCAGAGAAGAAAATGTATGGTTACGTTATTATGGAACCTTTAAACTATTGTATATTACTATTATTATTAGTTTTCTATGTTAAAAAAGCTGCAAATTATTACACAATCGATGATTATTTTCAATTAACTACATTAGGGTATAATTTTTATAGGCAATTAACAAATATGAAAAGTAATAAATAATTCAAAGGAAAGTGGAATATAAGCTTGTTAATTTCAAAACACCATATCTCTGAATGTTATGAACTATTTTGTATCATAAACCATCATTCATTTTATAGGAATATATAAATCAATTTTATTTTATATATCTTGCTTTAGTAATTCTAAAAGTCTCTACATATTTTCCCTATCTTCAAAAAAAAAACAAAAAAAACTGAGTTATGGACGTATTTGTGGGTAAAATTTCAATCTTTTTCTTTTCTTTTTTCTCTTTTTTCTTATTCGCAGTTAAAAAACACAAATAAAGTTTAAAAAATAAATACATACTGAAAGGGCTTAAATGCCGATATTTTAAATTGTCTTCCTCTAAAGTACCTTTAATTCTATAGGTGCTATAAAAATAACTATATTATCTTATTACCACTGATGAAAAACAGGTAAATATATAAATTGAATGAAATCGATGCCCAACAAAAGGAAAAAAAAGAAATAATATTTTTTTTAATGCAATTTTTTCTTTTTGAACATAAGAACAATAATATACATGTGTAATTTACCGTTGGAAAGCTAACGATTTTAGAAAAAAAATATTATCTAATCCACAAGCTTGTAAAAGTTAAGAAAGAGTGATGAAAAGCCGATAAACATACCATACATAACTCGGCGTAGGCTGAAAAGGAGTTGGATGAGGGACCTCCTAGCCTGAAAAAATAGTTTGTTTTTGAATGTCAGGAGGATGCACCACTGGGTACTATCTCCCTCATGCCAACCCATGCTATGTTTATCAAATATAACTCATTTGCTGATTGTAACATATACAGGTGCAAATAAAAATATTAAGTTAAAAAAAAAAAAAAAAAAAAAAAAAAAAAAAAAAAAAAAAAAAAAAGCCGATAAAACTAACTGATTATTTTAGATGATAATATAATTGATTTTTTAATAAAACACATGTTTCTATAGAAATTCAATTTAATTAATTCTTTAATAGTTTCACTCATTGTTATCTTTAACTGTATTTGAAAATTCTTGAATCGATTTTAACAACAGCGTAAGTGAAAGTCGTGTGTTGCCCGCACCAGATTTTTTACAGTTGTAATTCTCAGTTACCACTGTTCCCTTCCATTTTGAATCGTATCCTAGTTACAAGATATATCAATTGTTAAGAATCCTGTCAACGAGAATGGCGACTTTAACCTAAAATAAAAAAATAATTTTAAACAGTCCTTAAAATACTCGTATTATAATCTGGAAAATCCTTCGAAATAGTAAAATTAGTCCTTTTCGTGTGTAAGTGTGGGAGAGGCGGTCAAGGGAAGTGTTATGATCGGTAATGCAGGTGTTGTGTATTGTGCCCTAAATACAGGTGAGGGTTCCTTTGTCGGTAAGACAGGTATACATATTTTAGGAGATAAAGGAAGTAATAATTAAATATCACTATATATTTAACTAGTCATCATTATTCTATAACTAAGGAATATCAAAAAAAGAGCCGAACTGAATGTTTTTTTTCCACTATACTAACTCGCCTTCTGAATATTTCCAGTCTATGGCAAAAAGTGTATTAAAAGTAAAGCTAGTGCTAATAACGGTTTCTGTTTCTTGGTTTGCTATTGGCCAACCACAACTAATGTTGCTCTTGTGGTTAATCTGATTGGTCCTGCAAATTATCTACTCGCCCCTTAATAACTCTTATCGCCTCCCTTGGCTCTTTCCTACCTCGCTATTATAAATGAGCAGTTATTATTACATTTGATAACGGGAAAATAACTAGTCAAAAATTTTTTATTTTTTTTTTATTTCTAAAATATAGCTACGATTGTGTGTATGATCTTTGTATTTATTTTAATTATAGGATTTTTTTTTATTGTTTCTTCTTTGTGTATGTATATTTATTATATATTATATATATTTATATATATATATATATATATACATGATTTATTTTTAAATAATTTGACTTTATCATTACTTTCTGTAAATATTGTATGAATGTGGTCTCATATCATTATTATTATTGTTCATTTTGAAAAAAAAAATTATAATGTATCTCAATAAATATTCAAAAAAACACATAAATTATTTTCTCCAGCATTTAAGTTAGAATTTGAAAGACGTCATTAAGGTATTTATTTACTCGTTAGATTGAAAGGAATCAATAATTTATCATTACCAATATAAAATGAAAGTAACCTTTAAATCCCTAATTAAAATTATGCATATGGATTATTATATCTTACTAATGGTATTAAATAATTACAGGAACCATACATTATAACTCTTTTTACTCTCACAATTAGAACAGCTGTTTTTATTTGAACATCTGTTGTATTTAATATAAAATAGTCTTCAAGTTGTGGCTAAAATTATTTGTTTTCGTGTTCCCGTTCAGTGCAAGAGGTGAACTTACACTGTTGGGCCCAAATGCTAGAACAAGAATCAAGACAGAAAGAGTTTTTTGTAATTCATGGTAAATAATTTCATTAGGAAAGCGTGGAAAAGTTAGTTTTTCGTAAATATTTGGAGTTAGAGAATTTAAAAATATTAAAACTGTCTTTTGATTTTGTTTAATTTCGTTAAGTTTTAAGAAATTATCAAATATTTGAGAGAAATTAGAAAATGTCTCTATTTTCTCATTTCAAAACTTGAATTTCAAGTCATATGATTTGACTGGTAAATAAAAAATTTAAATTTGCTGATTTGGAAGCCGAGTTTTCAATATTTAATTTATTTTTTAAAAACGTTTTTTATTTATTAAAATTTACAACTGTATTAGTAAATACATCAAGTAAATTAGCTGATAATATACATAAAGAGAATATGCCCATTTGTAGCACTCCACTAGTCAATCTAAACTAGAAGGTCTCGAGGCCATCTTCTTTTCAAACGCCTCGGAGGATAGCCAGGAATGGAAGAGGAAGCAAGGATTGAAACTAGTGGGTTAAATTGGGAATGGAGTTTGTCATGGAAGGATTGATACCTCGTACGGGCCAAAGCAGCAACATATGGGACCTTGAGGTCGTTATGAATGAGTTTGTTTGTGACAAAGTGAGGAGCATTGAGGATTTTGGATTGTAAGGGTTGAATGCCGAAAGAATTGGAAGTTTTAGTAGAGCCCCAAAGCTCAACTCCGTAGGCCTTGTGATGGTGATATAGATGAGACTTTTGGAGTTAAATGGAAGGTTAGAGCGTCTGTCTGGTAAGTGTTGAAGTAAGCGAAAGCGGCGGGCAGTTTCTTGTCGTTATCTTATTATTAAAATGTTAGCTTGTTTTAATTCTAATAATGTAAACGTTAAATATGTATTGATTTATTGAAGCTTACTTAATATTACCATATATCTCAAACTCATTTATTAAACAGATATCACATGTTAAAAAGTTATTATTTATTTACTACATTAGATTGACTGTACAATATTTAACGTGCTTAATACAAAATAACAGGTTTTAATCACCTTATAAACAAATGAACGACTTATCGTCATTGCTTACAATGACAGTAGTTGCTCATCCGCTTGTCTAGTTCTGTGTGTTTTAGTAGGGTATCTTAGCTGCATTTGTCTAGTTGTTTGTATGTTTATTTATTTAACGTCCCTTTATGCTGCGTTGGCTAATCGGACGATGCTACAATGGGAGTTATAAATTTTGCCTATAGAGGTTTAATTAGGATAGGGATCTTTAAGGAGTACCTGACATCGCACAGGCTCGGGACCACCACCGCCGAAGGGCGGTATAACTAAGGATTTTATACTTCCATTACAAAATCCTAGGTCATTTGTCTAGGTTTGTGTGTTTTAGTGTATATATATATATTTAGTGTATGATAGTATATAATTATCATGGGTGACATCATAAATTTATTCGCTTTTGCAGTTCTTCGGTTAAGCATTTGTTTACGATATGTGCGAACAACAGCAACACTGTTTCTATGTACCTCGCCATAAGTTAAAAGCATGTCTGTTTTTTCTGCTAAAGTGAATAAATTTGTGTTGTCTCCATGATAATACAAACACTAAAACACAAAGAACTAGACAGACAGGTGAACAAATACTGTCATTGCTTATTGTTCATTTGTTTATCAGGTGATTAGAACCTGTTATTTAGTAGTAAACACGTTAAACTTTGTACAGTCAATCTTAATGTAGAAAATTTGATAAATCATTAACCTTTGATATCTGTTTAATACACAAGTTCGGGATATATGTTAATATGAACTTTTTTTTTTATTTTGCGTTAGTGAACACATACCTAATTACGAAACACCCTGTATATTTGCTCTGGTGAGAAGAATATATTGGCCTGGTTGGAATCGATTATTCCGCTGAGAGGAACAATTAGCCTCCGCTGGGGAAAGTGCTGGGCTAATAGCCTGCTTTGGTGAGAGTGCTCGTCGCGCCGCCGTGCTCTGCTGTAACGAGCCTGCGGTCAGCGGGTGCGATGAGCTAGGAGGGTTAGTGGGGTAGGCGATGAGCTGAGAGGTAGGGTAGTGAGGAGAGGCCAGTGATCTTTAAACTCTCTAGGCTAGATCTTAATTAAAATTTCAAGTATTTTTATTGTAGATGTCTATTAAAACAATTATTTAGATCTTTGGTTGGCAACTAGTGTTCCGCAGACGATGTCTAGGGGCTCCGCGAGATGTCATTTGGGAATAATTGTAGATTACCTTAACGTAAAATATTTGTGAAGCTTTGGCCTATAACAAAAATCACACGCTCTACAAGGACAAATTTAAGATACTAACTGACAACAATTGCTTGTGTTTATTGCTACTTGTTACTATCACAACCTTAAAAATCTGGTGCGCGCAAAACACGACTTTCACTAACCTCCGTTGTTAAAATCAATTTAAGAATTTTTAAATACATGTAGAGATAAAAATAAATTGTTAAAGAATTAATTAAATTGAATTTCAATAGAAAAATGTGTTTTATTAAATAATATATTATATTTGTATCTACAACAATCAATTACAACTCAAATGTCATGATGATCAAAAATAGGGGCTCTGCTTCTATGACAGGCCGCAAGGTGGCAGCACGGTCAACATTAATTTCCCTTTTCAGGAACCAGAAACTGTTTTATCCGCTTTTCATCACTCTCCATTACCCGTTACAATTCCGCGTATCAGATAATATTTTTTCTAAAATCGTTAGCTATCCAACGTCTATATTACTAATCTTGTGTTAAAAAAACAAAAGAATTGTATACAAAAATATGTTTGCATTTTTCTGCTATAGTTGTTTATCAAATTCGCTCAACTTTGATATTTAGCCGTCCTTAATCAGTTTTATTAAGATGATATGGTTAATCTTTTGGAATGTACACAATTAAAGATAGTTTAGAGTTAGAAAATGTCGGCATTCAAGCCCTGTCAGACTATTTCAATCAGAATTAAAATTACATGATATTAAATTTTATATCGATATAGCGAGTTTAATCAAAATCATCGGTACCGTTTTTGAGAAAATCATAAAAAGGTGCAACATGCATGGTATTAAGTGGCTCTTCTGGTTAGCCTATTTTGATAAAAAAAATTTTTTGAAACATCCCAGGCGTACAGTTGTCTTAAATATGAAATGAAATAGCAAGTTTAATCAAAATCATTTAAGCCGTTTCTGAAAAAATCGATAAAAGGGGCTAAATGCATAGGATAAAGTAGAACTTCCGGTCAGCTTGTGAACTTGTATCCTGTGAATATAATTGAGTTGATAGCGTCGCGGAGACTCAAATGGGCGATTAAAATTGTTGGGCTCGGTGAGGAACGGATTCCGAGAAAGTTGGTATTTGCTGATCCGACTGGTAGGCGTCCGAAAGGTAGGCCGAAGCGGCGATGGGAGGATTGCGTTAAAGCTGATCTCGGGGGCTTGGGCTTGACCGGCGAACATTGGACGAGTCTGTGCAGGCGAAGTTTGTTGGTATCGGCATCGAACCTTCGGGTTCGGTAAGCCTATTATTATTATTATTGTTTCGCAGATTGAAGTAAACTCCTTGAGCCTGGTGCTTTTTTCTTTATTTACATTTCCGCAACTAGGCTTTTTTTAGAATATATAGTTTCGGTAGAGGTACTTTGCACGCAATGTAAGTGATACAGTGTAGCCCACTAAAAATATTTTTTATTGTAATTTACAACTGTATTATACAACACAATGAGTAAATATGGGTGAAGGAAAGTCGTGAAAATGTCTTGAGACCCAGTGGTAGCACTTCACTAAATATGATGAGGCAATAGGTCCCGAGGCCACCTTCTGGTGAAAATCAAAATATATACCTAATATTTAGGATTTTGGGGATCCTTGGCATTAAAATGATTGTATCAAGCAGTCCGCCAAAAATTTTTGTTTGCAACCACTGTTTAACAATACATTAAAACTTTTAAATTGATTTCAACTAGAGGTGTAAGTGAAAGTCGTGTGTTTTCGTTCCAGATTTTTCTATTATTACGTATTTCTTTTATTTATCATATTATATCATAGTTGTTTATACAAGTTCCTCTATTCTCAATGATATTTACGAGACATGTTAGATTCATGGCTAGTACAGTGATCTGTTGTTACTTACTTATAATTTACTTATCATCTATTACAATTCCCTACTTTTCATTCAATAATAATTTCCGTAGCATGTTGGTTACACTCGTAGGAATTATCAAAGAACTCTGAATAGTAAGAAAGCTCTTCAATAGCTGCACTCTCTATGAAGCCGCTACCCTCAAGCCTCCTGGCCAATTGCTTGCAGTACCAGCGAGGACCGGACGGCCTCGACTCATCCAGCTTCTGTTCTGCAAATGGATCGTCCACTTTCTACATTCCAAGACTTTGCCAGCATACCAGCTCTAAATACCTATGGATAGAAGAATGTTTCTCAAGCACGGCACTCCGTGGTTCGCGGCGCCATTTTAGTCCTACTCAGAATAAGAAATTACTTCGGTAGGAACAAATCATTAGGCGAAACAAAGATAATTTATTATATATCTCAAGAAATACATGAAACATAGTTTGTTTGATAGATTTGTAGAATACAAACTTCTCTTTCTATGAATATAATTTTGTTTATTCATATTATATATTAAATCCCAATGCTAGGCGAGACAGTCACTACCGGGGTTCATAAGTTTGAGAAGGTCTCAGAGTTCACATACCTGGGATCAGTGGTCACGCAAGATAATAACCCCGATATTGAGATAAGAAGAAGAATAACTGCAGCTAACAAATGCTACTTTGGGTTAGGCAAGCAGCTAACCAGGCGGATACTCTCCAGACAGACCAAGCTCCCCCTCTATAAGACATTGGTGCGTCCCGTAATGCTCTATGGATCAGAGTGTTGGGCGACTTCAAAGGCGACCGAGAAGAAACTCCTAATTTTTGAAAGGAAAGTTCTTCGCCGTATTTTTGGAGGAGTGAATGTTGGAGAGGAGTGGAAGCGGCGCACAAATCAGGACCTCTACAATGCTTTTGGAGAAGGTGATGTGGTCCGGGCTATGAAGTTAAGACGCCTAAGATACGCAGGACATATTGCCAGGATGGAAAATGGAGAAATGCCCAAAATATTGCTCACTCAGCCGATCCATGGGATAAGAAGAAGAGGAAGACCAAGGTTGAGATGGTCGGATGGTGTGGCAGCGGACGCTCGCATGTTGCTGGGAGTTAGGAGCTGGATGGCATCGGCTCAAGACCGTGATGATTGGAGAAGGCGGTTGGAGGAGGCCAAGACCCGTGACCGGGTTGTAGCGCCGTGAAATAATAATAATAATATATTAAATACAACAGATGTTGAATAAAAACAGCTGTTCTAATTGTGAGAATAAAAAAGAGTAATAATGTATGGTTCCGAAGTGTGTAATTATTTAATAGCATTAAGGAGATATAATATTGGCGATGATGAATAAATTTAAATCAAAACGTGCAGTTTGTAAAAGTCGGCATACAAGACTAGAGAAGTTATTACAAGAATCATCACTATCAATTGTAGAAACAACTCACTATTATGATAGGTTAAACGAAATAAATTACAAATTTCAGAAGGTTTAAGCTGAATTGGAAGCTCAAGTAAGTTAAGAAAATATATCTGAACTTTTAAATTACAGATTTAATTATGAAGATCTGCATAAAAATAATATTTTTGAAATTAGGTTTTATTAAATCCGCACACAAGGTCCATGACTGCCTCATCTTCAGAAATATTATTTATACAAATTTTTCATATTAAAATAATACTTTAATGTATTTAAAAATTCTTAAATTAATTATAACAAAGGAGGTAAGTAAAAGTCGTGTGTTGAGCGCACCAGATTTTTTATGTATAGTTAAGTGAAAGTAAAAAGATCCGAGTTCAAAAAGATGTGCTAAGTTAATATTGAGTTCTCGACTGAATAGTCACTTTGTACTAGTATAGGATTCGCTGGCCAGCTACGGGACCTCTAGGGAAAACATTAAACCCATCATCACCAGCCCACTCCTATCTTCTGAGTCACCTTCTACATTTCCCAACTCTCAACCAACGTATTATTTTCGATTGACAGCCAACGTATTATTTGGTCTCTAAAGAATATCTTGGCTGTGATTTTATATAGAGTTGAATTTTATATTAAAAGAATATGCTGTGTTCCAGATTTTTTTGAACATATAAATGTGAAAGTAAAAAAAGATGTGCTAAGTTCATATTTAGTTCTCGACTGACCTCGGGGCATTTTTAGGAGTATTGTCCAGCCCTCCCTAAAGCTATGTCGCAGAAACATGGACTCTAAACTCAGTACTCAACTCTAAAATACTAGCGGCAAAGATGGATTTCTAGAGAAAGTGCCTTATGATTACCCGCATAGATAAAGTAAGAAGTGAGGAGATTCGAAGCAGGCTAGGGGTGACTGAAGGGATTCCAAAGAGGATCGGAAAGAGCAGGCTGCGGTGGTATGGGCACTGCCAACGGATACCAGAACGTAGGTGGCCGAAGAGGCTTCTGCTAAGGGAACAGCCAGGAAGAAGGAGATGAAGACCCCGAAGGACTGCGTGGAGGAGGACATGGCCGGCAGGGTACTTGAGGAGGAAGATTGATTAGATCGAGGGGAGTGGAGGAACGCTCTGACTTAATCAGGCCACCCATTGAGGGATCAAGCCTGCAAAGGTAAAGTAAGCAAATAAGGAACGGTTAACGCGCGTTGCCTAGCAACTACAGAGGAACAAAAATTTGAAACCAAATAATTACAAGTCTTTGTTCAAATCATCCAAGTTTTTTTACAAGTTGGATTAAATATATAAAGTCTTTAACCTCTCCACCACAAGTCAGTCGTGCATATAACGGTGATCACAGGACGGCCGATGTGATGTTGAGTCAATGAATAGAATTTTAGAATAAATAGTTTTTTTTGTTTTTTTAATAATAAAATATTACTCTTTTAAAACATAATTTTTTTAAAATGTGATTTTTTGATACAGCAAGCTAAATGGGACGACACTGCTGATGAACCTTTAGATTTTAATTAAAAAAGAATCTAATAAATTGGTCTAGTAATAACGACAGATTTTTGCGTTTTCTGTAAAGTCGTCTAAAATGGATGTCATACCTACTGGAACTAAACCTCTCAATAGTCGACTGCTATAGAAGATGGCTCTACAATTGATATTCTTTAATAATAGTAATATAAGGGATCACCTGTAGGAAGGTGGCTAGCATAACAGCCTTCTATGCCAAAGGTCACGGGTTCGAACCCGCAGGTGGTTATAGGATTTTTTAATGGGAGTAAAAATTCCATAGTTATGCCGTCCTTCGGAGGGGACGTAAAAAGGTGGTTCCGAGCCTGTGTGGTGTCAGGCAGTCGTAAAAGATCGTTATCCTAATTAAACCTAGATAGACAAAATTTATGAATCACACGATAGCATCGTCTGATTAGCCACAGTATCATAAAGTGACGTTAAATAAATAAACAAACACTAATAGTAATATACTTCAGGTTATAACAAGCTTCGATAAAAACTGTGAAGAAGAAAGCCGATACGTGCGTAATATATTGAAGGCTAGAGCCGTCGAGTACGGTGAGGCTGAGAGTGAAGAAGTGCCTATAATTAGGGTCAGCAGTAAGTGAAAGTGGGTTCAGCTCCTTCTCTATGCTCTCCAGGATCAGCAGCAGAGATAGGAAAGTCATAGGAAATAATTCTTATTACAATTGAAACTTTTCTGAGTGAATAAATCTATTGCTAGGTTCTTTTTAAATAAATTTATCCATTTCCACTCAACATTTTTTTATTTATTTTTTCCTTCCCCCTACGTTTCGGCCTTTGCCATTTTCAAGAGATCTTTAAATATTAGCACATATAAAAAAAAATATACATTTTAAAAATATATTACAGGCTGACCAGCCCTTCAGCTTGTTATTACCTATTAGTATGAGTATGGTGTTCAGGATAGCAAATTTTTTTTTTTACCAAAATATATACATATATTTATATAGGAAAGTGAAAGTAAAAATCTTAGGAAGATAAGTTATGATGAACCAAAAAAGAACTAAATAAGCTGATTACGATTTAATATGAGCTAAAGATAATTATTTTCTTTCACTCAAGAAATACCACAAATAAGAGATAATTACAATAGGTACTCTACTCTACCAATTTTAGAAAATTATATAGGAAGTCCTAAAATCATTTGTTATTGAATCGATGTATTTGACTATTTCCGCATCAAAATATAGATTTGTTTTTATATTAAATTGAATAACATTATTATTATCGGGTTGTTAATAGAATTTTTTTTAATCATATGGAAGGAAATCAAATTTGTGTATTGTCTACCCTTTAGATATCTCTTAAGCTTTTCTCATGAGACTTTTGTGTTCTTTGGACGATGGCAAATACGATAGAAATAAACGTAAATATGTCAAAATATCAATTACGTAAAAAATTTCATTTAGTGACTTTTGAAATATATTCTATGCCTTAATGGCCAAAACCGGATGGCTGTGTGTAATTATTGTAAACTAGAATGGCCTCATAGATACAAACTTAAATAGAATTTAATTATATTCAAAACTTGTCATTTGGTATGTGTGTATGTTATATATATATAAAAATTTTTATTGTAATAGCTTTTGTGTTTTGAGCCTTGTGATGATACATTAGAATCAGTGAGTGAGACATGTTTTACTAATATTGGTTATTATGTTGTAAAATTTGTAAAATTGAACAGGTCGGCTCCGGACTAGACGGTCTAAAGGACCATAGTTCAATTCATGTTTTTCATAAGATGTAAAATTTAAATAATTTTTGTTGTTATTTGCAGAAAAAATAAAAAAAATGGTGCGGGCAACCTCGACTTTCACTTACCTACGTTTAAAATTGATTAAAGAATTTTCAAATACAGTTAAGATAAAAATAAGTGGAAACCATTAAAGAATTAGTTTTATCGGCTTTTAATCACTCCTTATTAACTTTCACAAGCTTGAGTATAAGATAATATTTTTTCTAAAATATATTATACATGTATATTACTGTACTTATGTTCAAAAACAAAAAATTGCATTAAAAAATTTTTTTTCGGTTTTCTCCATTAGTTGTTTATCACATTCGCTCAACTTGCATATTTAGCTGTTTGATTATCAATGCTAACAAGATAATATGGTTATTTTTACAGAATTTAAATATAGGCATTTAAACATTATCAGATTATTTCAATCAGAATGAAACCTACATGATATTAAAGCTCATTAAATTTTACATTGATATATACAGCTAAATCAAAATCGTTAAAGCTTTTTTGAGAAAATCGTAAAAAGGTGCAAAATGCATAGTATAAAGTGGCTCTTCTGGTAAGCTAATTTTGATGAAAACGTTTCTGTAACATCTCGGTTGTATAGCTGTCTTAAATATGAAGTTTCACTTTTGTACGACTTTTCGTATTCGTGCTAGACTTACCACACGCACAAAGATCTTTTTTCGGGACTTGGTTATTTGGACTTAAGGGACCCTAAAACGTGTATTTCCGTTCAAAACTGGAATTCGAAAATTTTCAAGATCACAATACTTTCCCTTACAATATATTTCATATATAGGTAAGTGAAAGTAAAAAGCAGTTATCTAGATGATATCTTCCTAAAAATCTACGGCTCAAGTGTTCAGCATTTATTTGTGGTAACAGAAGATATTAGAAATGTTAAGATTTGACGGAGAATAATAAGCATGGCTGGGGGTTAGCATGGAGGTTAGCATAACAGCCTTATATGCCCAAGGTCCCGGGTTCAAACCCGCAGGTGGCCCTAGGGATAAAAAAAATTTAATGGGAGTAAAAAATCCTTAGTTATGCCGTCCTTTGGAGGTAATGTTAATAGGTGTTCCCGAGCCTGTGCGATGTCATGTACTCGTTACAGATCGTTATACATCGTCCGATTAGCCAAAGCAGCATAACGGGACGTTAAATAAATAAACAATAAGCATGGCTGATATGAGTAGGCAGGCTTGGAGTCGTGAACCGGAAGACCGCACCTTTAAGCTAAGAAGTGGAAGGATAGAGTTCTAGAGTGATTGCCTACCTTCTGTCCCGGGTCCTCTTGGTCGTCCCTCCCTTGAGGGTCCTGTAGAGGGACATCATCCTGGGCTGTTAGGCTGAAGGGTAGGCTAGCGGGTCGGGTCACTCGCGATTGATACACACTGTAGAATGTAGAGATAGATAGCGGCGGCCCGACACTCCATAGGGACACTCCAACCGAAGAGAAGAGAAGCGCTTCCAGAGAGAGGCCAGATAGCACTGAGGTCCTCCACTCCACTCCAGCCACTCCAGCCCCCTCCAGTCTAGGCTGGACTAGGGACGGTGGCGTCTACTTATCCAAAGCTAGGCATATATATATATATATATATATATATATATATATATATATATATATATATATATATATATATATTGTTTGATCAGTTCTCGACTGTTGTAATTTAAGTTGTGTTGTTCTTAGGTTTCAGTCAATGAATAAACAATTTTATCTATGCGACGTTTCGAGAATTTAATTGTTCTCATAATCATGCCTTAACAGTGGAAAAATGTGTATTTCCGTGTTTTATATATATATATATATATATATATATATATATATATATATATATATATTATACGTAGTCATCAAGTCTATTTGTAGGCTTAATTTCGACGTGTTGAATAAAAAGTTTTACTTTCTTCTCGTAAAATCAAGTTTAAAAAATCTGGTGCGGGCAACACACGACTTTCACTTACCCTGACTTTTAAAATCAATTTAAAAACTGTTAAATATACATTAATTTGAAAAATATTTGCAGTTGATTTTAATAAAACGTGTATTCATTTTTGTTGGAATCATATGATTTAGATTAAATAATATAACTATATTAAATTTTACATCAGTAATTATTACCCAATCGCCACTTCATATTACCTTTTACAACCTTGTGTATCAGATAATTATTTTTCTAAAATACGTCTCTTCCCAACGGCATATTATACGTCTATGTTACTATGCTTATTACTAAAAACACAAAAACTGCATAAAACAATATGTTTGCACTTTTCTCCTTTAGTTGTCCATCAAATTCACTCAAAAATGTAGCTGCTATTTATCAATGCTAATAAGATGATGTGCCTAATTTTTTAAAAACTACAAAATTAAAGGTAATTTAGAGGAAGAAAATTTAAAATATCGGCATTTGAGCCCTGTCAGACTATTTCTGACTGGTTATCTTATTTTGATGAAAAGGTTACTGTAACATCTCGGGCGTATGTTGTCTTAAATATGAAATTTCAGTTTCGTACGACTTATGGTTTTCGCGCAAGACTTGCTAAAAACACACACAAAGACCTTTTTTCGGGACTTGATCATTTGGACTCAGGAGACCCTAAAACGTGTACTTCCGTTGAAAACTGGAATTCCAAAATTTTCACGATCGCAATACTATCCTTACTATATAGGTCCTACCTTCTCTTTTAGTTGTTTATCAAATTCGCTCAACTTGTATATTTAGCTGTTAATTATCAAATCTAATAAGATGATATTCCGATTTTTTTTAAATCTACAATAGATTGGGACCCTAAAATGTGTATTTACGTTGAAAACTGGATTTCGAAAATTTTTACGATCGCAATACTTTCCCTAAAAACTATTACAAGCGAATTTTCTAACACACTAAGAAACAGCCTAGCGAAATAAGCATGTGAAATCTGTCCAAATTTATTTATATATCAGAACCACATTTATAAGATTGATTCACACCTATAAGAAACTACCTTTTGCAAAGTTTTAATCCTTGTGGGAAAGAAGTTATGGTTGGGAGGTGGGAGGGAGGAGGGGACTTTTCTTCTGAACAGCTCAACCGATTTACCCGAAAAAATATATGTTTGATATTTTCATAAAGAGTTTCAAAAAATATATTTTTATTTTTTAACGAAAAAGTGGGTCAAAAAATTGTTTGCGCTTTTGCAGTTCTTCGTTTAGGAAATTTTTCACGATATCACGATAGAACAGCAGTGGCACCGTTTATACGTACCTCGCCATAAGTTAAAAGCATGTCTGATTGTTCTGCAAAAGTGAATAAATGTATGGCGTCACCCGTGATAATTATAAATTGAACTGTGTCACATTATTCACTCACACTAAAACACACAGAACTTGACCAATAATGATAATACAGCAATGAAACACTAAAACACACAGAACCGAACAAACAGATGAGCAACTTCTGTCATTGTTTATCGGTCATTTGTTTATTAGGTGATAAAATCCTAAAACACGTTAAACTTTGTAAAGTCAGTCTTAATGTATAAATAAATGATAAATTTTGTTTATTTGGTATTTGTGAACACATACCTAAAATAGTGCCTTGCTATTACGAAACATATATTATTAGAGTGGATAAAAGGTGTTTTTACTTCTAAGGGCGTAATTTTCAAGTTGATATGTATTTATTTAACGAAAATCCTGCCTCTGCCGATATATCAAGCGTGGAACTGCTGAGAGAGGACTACTAGGAGCACGTTGGACTAATTACAAGTTGTCAACTTGCTGAGCGGTTTCATGGTCGTTGAGCAGTCACTACCGAGAATACTATCACAGCTGCAGATACAATCAGAATACTGTCACAACTACAGATACAATCAGTTACTGTACGGAATACAATCACAACGCAAGTTCAAGAAGAATGCCAAAATATAACGGACGATTACTCTAGTCGTGGCCACAATCATGATCTTCCTTTTGTTAACCAACAAGGGTCCTCACAAATGTGTCTCACTGATTTTGATGAAATTTTTTTAGGTTAAACTAGAGATTAAACCATTGAACTCTGCAAAATATTAGGAGTCAACGCTCCACAAGAGTCGTGTAAAAAAATAGGAAAACTTGTACTCGAAAAACACCAATTATTAAATTTCAAATCACTAATCACGGAGATTATAAATTTATTATTATATTCAAATTACCTCACCTTTGTGGACTATGCGGGCGTTTTTCACGCAGGGTGAGGATTTATACTTAGCTAAAATCCCCCCCGCAGCGAGACGCGAACTCGAAATCGGTTTTAATCAGTCGGTTACTAGGCAATGAGCGAACTGTTCTCGATAACCCGCTCAGCCACCCTGCTCCCTGTCTAGTTTTACATTTATAAAATCATTAAAATCGGTGAGAGCACTTTCACCCTCCCTGAGGAGCCGCTGAACTATCGTGAGAGCACATTCATCCTCCGAATGAGATGCTGCTACACTATCGTGATGGCACTTTCACCCTCCCCTAAGGTGTCGACACACTATCATGAGAGTATTTTCACCCTCCCCTGAGGTTCCGCTACACTATTGTAGAAAAGCAGAAAGATTGTCCAACATAATCCAGAGTCCGCGAGGAGTAAGTTCCAATAGGACGGTTTGCCCGAGATTGAAGAAGGAGAAGAGAGGCAGGCGGAAGCCGACTTTGTTGAACGAGCTCACTGAACGAGCATGCGGAATCGATTGCGATTGCTGTTTGCGGGGGCACATCGTAACCGGAACAAACTGAAACAATCATCAAAATATCAATCCCTCTGTTGTTAACGACACCTGAGACAGTGGCCCGACTTCAATCCCTCAACAACTGTTGCTTTGGTTTATGGTAACACGAAACAGCACTTTACAATGGACTTTGTACGAAATATTTCACGACAAAGTTCACAGTCATATTTACAAACTCTAACAAAACACGGTCTGGACACACAAGCCAGATAATATTCAAACAATCCAGAAAATCGATTTTGTGGAGAAGGGAATATATTTATTTTATTTTTTCTAGGTCGATTTAAAAGGTCCATCCTTAAAAATAATAAAGCAAAAACATTTATACTGGTCTTCTCTAAGAACAGTAGAACACCTTTCCTTTATTTTAATTATCTTTATACTATGATTGGTAAAATACTATAGGAATAACAAAAGTTACATAATATGTTATAACCTTTAGTTATAGGTTTATGACTATTTATTTTATATTTATTTATGCAAAGTTTATGAGCTTAAATAACTTTGTATTAAATTTTAAGAATTCTTATTGCATATTTACTTTTCTAAATTTTTGAGCTTTCCAACGGTATATTATGCGGCAATGTTACTACTTATGATTCAGGAATATTTTTTTACGACTTGGTTGCAGACAATTTATTTTTCCCGTTTAAAGAAATCCTTATTTGATGTATTTTACTCATAAACCTTCAGGAAATAATGCCTTAAATGATGGTGAAAACCGTGTCAAAATCCGTCTGATGGGTTAGAAGGAATCAGAGGAAACTAAAATTGCGTTATCGTTTTACATAGAGAGATAAAACATAGAGAGTTTATAAGTTTAAAGGCTTACAACTATATATCAAATCGTACGATTTCTTTTATTGCATATTAACTTTTCTAAATTCTTACGGTTTCGAACGGTATATTACAAGCCTACGTTAGTATTTTATATTTGAGGAAAAATGTTTTGAAAACTTGGTTACAGAAAATTAAGATTTTCCGTTTGAAGAAAAGCTAAATTGCTGTGTATTTTAATTCCTAACCTTCAGGAAAAAATGCCTTAAATGATGGTGAAAACTGTGTCAAAATCCGTCTTGTGGTTCAGAAGGAGTCAGAGGAAACCAAAACTGCGTTATCATTTTATCAATAGCATTTCCAAGTCAATTGTAACCTTTCCAAGTCAAATGTAACTTTTTCCATTTCTAATCTAACCTTTTCCATTTGAAATGTAACCCTTTCCATTTCAAATGTAACTTTTTCCATTTCTAATCTAACCTTTTCCATTTCAAATGTAACCCTTTCCATTTCAAATGTCACCTTTTCCATTTCAAATGTTATCTTTTCCAAATCAATGGTAACCCTTTTCTTCACTTCTAGTTTTAAATATCCGTTTTATTTATTGAAAAATAATTAGTTTAATTAAAATTATGACTTTCTTAATAATTTTGGCATATCCTATCACCATTTTTATTACTGTTTTTTACGAGCTAATATTTAAAAAAATTAATTATCGTCTATTTAGTTTTAAGATCGTTGTTGATTTTGATTTTTTTCGCGGAGAAGGGGAAAAATTAATGTTTTCGGGTATTATAACTACGTTTTTAGAGCTGTATTTTTTATCGCTCGCTTACATGTTCACTCGCATTTACTTTTAATATTTCTAATTGATATAGGAGTTGATAATTGTGTTTTCGGGTCACGCGAGCGATAAAAAATACAGCTTGAAAAACGTAATTATAATACCCCTAAACACATTAATTATTCCCCCAAACTACCCCTCCCCAATCAAAAAAAAAAATCAAAATCAATAACTATCTTAAAACTTTTTTTTAATATTAGCTCGTAAAAAACAGAGCTTGATATGAGATATCTAAAAAACAAAAATAAATGGAGATAGGATATGGCAAAATTATTAAAAAAGTCATAATTTTAATTAAACTAATTATTTTAAAATAAATAAAACGGAATATTTAAGGCTAAAAGTGAAGAAAAGGGTCACAATTGCTTTGGAAAAGGTAAC
Source organism: Piezodorus guildinii (assembly GCA_023052935.1). Classification (NCBI taxonomy): domain Eukaryota; kingdom Metazoa; phylum Arthropoda; class Insecta; order Hemiptera; family Pentatomidae; genus Piezodorus; species Piezodorus guildinii. The sequence continues at coordinate 94,662,567 of CM041294.1, forward strand.
ATTTGAAATGGAAAAGGTGACATTTGAAATGGAAATGGTTACATTTGACTTGGAAAGGGTTACATTTGAAATGGAAAAGGTGACATTTGAATGGAAAAAGTTACATTTGACTTGGAAAAGGTTACAATTGACAAATGCTATACGATTATATAGAGAAAAGATAGAGAGTTTATAAGTTTATAGGCTTATAAAAACTTCATATTAAATCGTACGATATCTTATATAATCGGTATTGCATATTAACTTTTCTAAATTCTTAAGCTTTTCAACGGTATATTATAAGTCTATGGGGGGCCAGCGGGGTCGTCCTTTGGATTTCCTTACGCTGTTCCTGGTAATTCACGATTTGGCTGATTCAAGGATTTGTTTCTTGATATTAACTCGTATTACCAAATAGATAAAATGGTGATTGCAGAAATAAATACATGAGTAATTGCTAAAAGGTATAATAGGTAAATCCGGTACAAGGTAAGACGTAACACTAATTAGGTAATGACAAACAAAATAATAGGTCATAATCACACTTTAAATCCATTCCGTTCCAACTGTACAAAAAGCATATTTTTTTTTTCTTCTTTATATATATAATAAAAAAACTTTATAACCAATAAGAATAATGATTGTAGGAAGAATTGAGAAAAAATGAGATAAGTGGCGTAAACACGCCTACGTTAGCACTTATATTTGTGGAAAATGTTTTGAAGACTTGCTTACAGAAAATTTATTTTTCCCGTTTAAAGAAAAGCTTAATTGCTATGTATTTTACTTGCAAACCTTCAGAAAACAATGCTCTGAATGATGATGAAAACCGTATCCAAATCAGTCTTGTGGTTTAGGAGTTAGCAGAAACCAAAATCATTTTATTTAGAATAGAATAGAAATTTTATTTGTCTTCCTCATAGATATATTATAGAATCTAGCTTTGCTATAAATTACAATATTATGGGTTTAGCTCTTTATAAACATATCGTTAAAAAAAAAAATATATATATATATATATTAGTGAAAATTTACTAACACAATTTGACTTTCAAAAATAAATTACAGATTAAAGAATAAACAATTAATAGTGTTATAATAGAAACAATAAATAAACAAAATATCACTATGCAGACAGCCTAAAAGTAAACACCGAATATAAAATGGTCTAGAATAAAGAATTGAGCACATTTTGAACTCCCATCATGTAATAGCACACTTTATGTAACTTATCTACACTATCGATACTCAGTATAGCATGGATACTTTGGTTGTCAGAAGATTCTGAGATGAAATGCTGTAGAAATTGTTGTCTATTTTCCTTGTGTGCCAGGCAGTGAAGGAGAATGTGATGTAGACTGTTGTAGATAAATCGACTGCTCAATATACAGCTTTCTTGTGACTTGAACAAAAAATCTGAGATTTTCCATAGATTCTAATATGATCTGGATTTGCAACTCTTAATTGGTTGACACATCTCAATCTCTTTATATGTACTTTAAATTTAAGGTACGTTTCAGAGTTGGGACCAGTGTAACTGCATAGTATTCTATATAGAGGATAGTTAGTCGAATTTAGGGTTCTTTGTATGTTGGTTGAGAGATAATGGTTATGTGATTTTTTCAGTATGTCGTCTTTGTATCGAAGAAGTCCGTTTGTATGGTGAACAGAAAGCTCTTCTGCACAGGCATTTAGCTTGGCTATTGATCTAAATTGGGACACCCTATTGAAGTCTATGTCAGGATTATCCTTGTCTAATGATTTCAGACTGTTAAAGCAAAGTTTTGGTAGTCGTTGTTCTAGCATCAACTCGAGCTTGGACCATAGATTTGTCATTTTTTATCACCTTCATGGCTATCATTAAAATAATTTTATAAATGTAGAGATTGCATGGTAGATAGCCTATATATGAACGACATTCGCTCCCCTGGCCGACTACAACTACGCCAGAGCAGACGCAGCGAAGTGTGGGCTCGGTTAGCTCAACCGACATTTTCACTTTCACTTCCAAGATAGGGAGCTGAAAATCTCGATTTCGCGGAGGATTGGCCGAGGCACACATTGGGGCTACGACCGGACGGACACCAGGACCCTGAGCCTATGTCCACAGCACTTGCACCACCCTCAGCGGGCAGCATGGTCCCCACAGCAGTCCCCATTAACGATTTTTTCAAAAACGGCTCTAACGGTTTTGATTTAAATCGTTATATCGATGAAAAAATAGACAGGCTTTAATATCATGTAGGTTTTATTCTTATTTCAAAAGTCTGACAGGGCTTAAATGCCGATATTTTAAATTTTCTTGTACTAAAGTGCCTATAATTTTGTAGATTTTATGAAATTGATCATATGATCTGATTGGCATTGCTAAAAGACAGGAAAATATATAAGTCAAACGAATTTGATATCCAATGAAATGAGAAAACATATTTTTTTTAATGCAATTTATTGTTTTTGAACTTATTTTATTTAATCTTCTACTCTTCTCCCACCAACGGCGTGAGTGTCCTTTTTATAGAGCTTGATCCATAAATCTCTCTCCTGAACCAATCTTCTTCTCCTTCTTCATTCCAGACCCCTTTTGTCAATGGGTTCCTGAATCGCGCCTTCCCAAGTCTTCCTCGGTCTTCCTCTTGGTCTTAGACCTTCCACCCTTGTCTCATATACAGCCTTTGCTACTCGGTTTTCTGCCATTCTGGAAACATGGCCGAACCATCTCAGTTGGTATCTCTTCAATAATATCCAGAGCAGGCTGAAGTCCCAGATTTGACCGTATTGTTACATTTCTCACTCGGTCTCTTCTGGTTTTCCCCTCCATTCTTCTTAGGCATCTCATCTATATCGCTTGTAGCTGAATCTTGTGCTTTTTGGTTAGAGTCCAAGAATCACTTGAATATGAGAGAATCGGTAAGAATGTATTTTTATATATTATGGTTTTAGTGTTTTTTTGACACTTCTTTTTTACCGATGAATCCTTTCTTGAGGGAACTAAAACATCTGCTGGCGGCTTTTATTCTTTGATTTATTTCGCCATCTATCTAGCCATGTTCATTAAGGTGAGCACCGAGATATTTAAAGTCCCGCACTTGCTCTAACCTTGTGTTATTTAGTCTTACGACTCGAACCCCCTGCTCGCTTTTTCTACCTATCCTCATGATCTTGGTTTTGCCTGTATTTATTTCCATATTTATCATTCCCAACTCTTCTAGTAGGATGCGTAAATTAAATTGTAGGTTTCTACAATTGTTTGCAAAGAAACTTATGTCGTCGGCAAATGCGAGAATACTAAGGTTGGTTGGCCCAAGGTTTCTAAATCCTAGGTGGTAAGGTCTCATTTTCGACTTGGCTTTGTCCATGCCTGAATCTAGAGTCAAAATAAAAAGTAATGGACTTAGGCTGCATCCCTGCCTGATATCTGATTAAGAAGATGTTTAATTTGCTCTTTATAGAGGCGATAATCTGCATCTGTACCGGTGTTGAGATAGTTTCCATCTTTGCTTTTTCTTCTTTATTTCCTTCTTTACTTCCTCAGTCCACCATGCCGTCCTTCTGGTCCTATTACCAATTCTAATTTTTCCACAGGCCGATTATGCTGCTTGCATAATTATGTTCTTGAATGCTACCCAGCTTTCTTCCACCTGATCACTATCCCAGCCATAGTATTTGAGAGCATTTTCTTCTATTCATTTTTGGTATGTCTCAGCAACTTCCGGTTCTTTCAGTTTGTAAGATTTAATTTTGAACAAAGCCTTCATGTTTGTTCCTGGTTTCTTTTGTTTTCCATTAGCAATTTCCATGTCCATGATAATTAGGTAATGGTCACTGCCAATTTCGAACCCCCTTCTTGTTCTTACATTGACTAAGTTCTTTCATTGATGTCTAGGTGTTAGGAAATAATCAATGATTGACTTTTCTTTTCGACTCGGTTCCTCTCTTGTGTATTTTTGAACACTTTTGAGGGGCAAAACACTGTTGGCAACAATCATTTCATTTGCAAGACAGAGGTTGAGTATTCTTTCTCCATTGTTATTAAGGTGCTCCAAGCTCCAAGCACTTCCTCTCATCTTTTTTAGTCGTTACCCACTCTTCCATTGAGGTCTCCCATAATGATAAGTATACCCTCACTGTCGTCCAGCTCTCATCATTAGGTGCATAAGTAATGAATAGGGTATACAACGCTTCTTCAGTTATTAACTTTACCACTAATAGTCTATCATTGATTGCTTTCCAATCTACGATTAGAGGGGATGCCTCCTCAAAGTCGCCAGGCCGACTCTCTCTCTGCTTCACTGCTTGGATCGAATACAGTTAATTACCTGAGACGGTGTATTCATTGTATCTTCTTCATTAGGATTTGCAGAGACAGTGTCTCCTGATCCTTAGTGACACCCACCAGGCTGCAGAGAAACTTTGCCACCTCTGTTAGCCTACTCTAATAGCGTTTCCTAGGGGGTACCACGTAGAGGTTGAGGTCGGTCTTGAACCCCCCATAGTTTTTGAACTTAACAACAGTAATATACATGTATAATATACGTTGGAATGCTTAAGATTTTAGAAAAAAATACTATCTTATACGTATTATTGTAAAAGTTAACGGACAGTGATGAAAAGCCGATAAAACAAACTGATTGTCGTAGATAATAATATAAAAGATTATTTACCAAAAGAATAGAAATAAATTTACGGTTTCGAAATTTTGTTCGTAAAAACTTAAAAAAAACTGAAATTTTGAAAAAAAAAAATTGCACTTCATTGTTTGGTGTATATTTTGAGATATTTAAAAAATTTGAGTTTATAGAAATTTTTTGAATCGTTATATGAAATCCAAAAGTTTCTTAAACTTATTTAATAACGATTGTAAACAAAGTTAATTGCAGGAAATGTAGATATATGAAGAATAATATATATATATATATATATATAAGAATAATTAGTTACTGAGATATTTCTCTGAATTTATCGAACGAACATATACATTTTTGTGACATAAAAATGCCAATCATGCCATTCAAAATGAATTTACTAAGAAACCAAATGTCGTTAAAATGGCTATATCTTAAATAGAACGACCAGTGCAGACTTTTGTCCTACTAAGTGTGTTCGGAACCACTGTTGGTTAATTGTTTATTTATTTAATGTCCCTTTATACTATTGTGGCTATTAATATGATGCTACCGTGGGAGTTCTATATTTTGCTTGTCCAGGTTTAATTAGGGTAGGGATCTTTAACGAGTACCTGACATCGCATACCACCTTTTAATGTCCCCTCTGAAGGTCGCATAACTTAAAATTTTTGACTCCCATTAGAAATTCCTATGGCCACCTGCGGGTTTGAACCCGGGACCTTGGGCATAAAAGGCTGTTATGCTAACCACCATGCTACAGGTAACCCCACTGTGCAACGGTATATTATGTATGTATCTATGTTACGGTTTTTATTTTTGAAAACATAACGATTGCAAGAAAAAAAAAAAGTCACATTATATTATATCACATTACTAGCTGTTGCTTGCGACTTCGTCTGCGTCAGTTACTGTTATTATGATCGCTATTAAGACCTTTTTAAAAGAATATATTGGGTTGACCGAAAAGTTCGTAGAGAAATTTGGACAACAATTAAAATTAATGAACACCTTAAAATTTATTGATTTAATGTACAAAATTAGCGATTACCCTTTCCTAACGGCTTGAAAGGTCCATTATCCTTTTTTTACAAAACTCACTGTCCTTACTCCTGAAGCACAATAAAAATTCCGTTTTGACGTCATCTTCTAAAGAGTAGGATTTTCTTGTAGACAATTTTCAAAGGAACGGAAAATATCGAAGGAGCGTGTCAGTACAGCGCGTAAAACCTCCCATCTGAAGCTTTATAACTTTTGCCGAGTCCTTAAAGACACATGGGGCATAGCGTTGTCTTGGTGGAATAGCACTCCTTTCCGATTCGCCAACTCTGGCCGTTTCTCTTCAATTGAGACGTTGATTTCCAAAAGGTACTAAAGGACATTTTTTACGAAATTAATTTTTTTACACATTTGTATTCTCATCAATTAGTTATATCTAAATCTCCTATTTGATTTTATCTAATGAACACCCAAGCTCTTTATAAACGCAATTTAGAAATATAATTATTTTCTAAAGGAAATAATTACACATTTAATTTCGTTCCAAATTATACCAAAACATCTCATTTCATATCTTTAATATGATGTTATTAATATACTAAAAAAATAATTCTAAATTTTAATGCAAAAAGACCCAAATTAGCTGATTTGATAATATAGTAATGAGAGAATTTCGCGCTTCCTGTAAAATTTCCTAGAATGGATATAGTACCTTTTGGAAATCAACGTCTCAATTGCTGCCTGCAATCGATCTAAATGTGCGCAATAAAAGTCCGTATTTATAGTTTGGTCTTGTGAAAGGAGCTCAAAATGTATAGGTCTCTTCCAATCCCACCAAATACTGAGCATCACCTTTCTTGGATGCAAGCCGGCCACGAGCGGCGTCGTTCCAGGCCACTCCCCAGATTGTTTTCGGCTGGTGTTGATGTTAAGAATTCATTTTTCGTCACCAGTTACAACTCGTTTGAAAAAGGGATCCTCCACATTTTTTTTTTCAGCAGAAAATCACAAGATGAAATCCTTTTGATAAAATTCCTTTCACTAAACTCATGGGGAACCGAAACGTCGTAAAAACAGACGTACACGGCCTTCTTTAGATGATCAAAAACGGTCGATTTGCAGGCTCTTAACTCAGCAGCTATCTCACGGACAGTAATTCATGGATTGTTTTCGTTGACCCACATAATATCCTTGATGTCAACGTCTAGAGTTGGTCTAGCCCGGGATTAATCAATAATCAAATTGAAATCTCCTGATCTAAACCTCGAAGAACACTTCTGAACCGTGCTCTCAGCAATTAAATCGCGGCCATACACGACACGAATCTATATTGCACTTTGTGACGCTTGTTTACCTTTTTTAAAAAATGAACCGAACCGTCACTCATGTTGATTTGCAATAAACTATTCTACTGAGCCTTAATAAAGATGAATTCAGTGTGTAAACATAGTTAATTCTATGAGGATTAAAGGTATATAAATAAACATTAGCTTCATGATTCATTTTTAGTAGACAAAATAAGAGGTAAATTTTATTTTAAAAATCTCTATAAACTTTTCGAACAAACCAATATTTAAAGTACTTCTGCGTAAATGATATTTTGGGTTTTCTGGTGGCAGAAGAACATACTGATTTTCTCCGGAACCCAATCTTGACGTAAATCGATTCCTACGTGTTTAAATGTTTGCCTATGTGATTTATTAATTGTTACGGTAAAAGATAACTTTACGGGAAATTGAATTATCTTAAAATGAAAAGGTATATAATTTGGAATCGTTGGGATGCGAGGATGATTTTCCCTGTTGGTCGCAGCGTGATGTTGTATAGCCTATAACCTTCTTCGATAAATAGACTATCCAACACAAAAAGAATTTTTCAATTTTAATCAGTAATTTCTGAGATTAGCGCGTTCAAACAAACAAACTCTTTAGCTTTATATTATTAGTATAGATATTATAGGTACAATTACATCACATTATATTGTAGCTACAATTACATTATACTATCACGTAAAGTTATATAAATTAACAAAAAAAAAAATTAAAAAATCATTTCAACCAGGATGCTAATTAGATGAAATGAAATTCCATTTTATCACTACTTTACCACTATACAGTGAGTTTAATCAATACCGTTACAAACATATTTAATCTTAACAATGTGTAAAATGGATGTAGGATGGATGATGCTAAAACAGAGTGTATAATATTCTTAATATTACAATCTTGTAATACAGCTTCTTATTATTAGTAAATAATTTAATCCGGCAGCTTCCACTTTATGTGTTTATCTGCGGTAATTACAATGTAATTAAAGACGCAAAGTTCATTTATTATTACTAATCTAAATATATTAATAAAATCGATGATGATTGAATGTGGAGAGGAAAAATAACCAGAATTTGACTAAACCACGCAAGTGTCGATTAAATTTAGCATCGCAGAGTCTAAAATTATCATGTTCTTTAGCATAATTATTTCTGCGTCGGACGGAATACTCGCAGCTTAATAATGAGAGCTAGTAACGTCATGACCGATGTATAAATAGAAGGACGACACCGGTAGAGAGCACACTCACCTGCGATGTTCCGAACCCTGATGCACTTCCTGCTGCTGAGCGCCGCCTCCTGGGGCCAGAGCACAGCACACGACTCGATCGTCTCCAACTCCCCGCTCCGCGACAACACCTTCCAGCGAAGCCTCATCTCGGACTCCGACCTCAGCGGAAGCCAGGTCCATCGCTCCCAACTCCAGTCCACTTCAGGTAAGGGGTCCGTCATCTCCTATTCCTTCCTCGACAAGTCTACCTGCGTCGACTCCGTCCTCAACGCGACCTACCCCGACTCTCAGCTGGACGCTACGAACACCTTCGACGCCTTCAAGAATATCGACCGCTACTTCTTCAACAGGGTCTCGGATTCCGAACTCCTGGGCGCGCGCATCGACGCCTCTCCGCAATGCTACAGCTATGAGCGCGGCTTCAACAGCTCCATCTACAATTCGCGTATCCTCCATTCCACAGTCCGTCGCTCCATCGTGTATCAGTCCAATTTGACGGAGAACTCTTCTTCCTGCTTGTCCGGCATCGTATCCTCTGACCTACGTTCCACCCGCGTAAGCAACTCTATTACCCAGAAACTGAAGAGCTATTTCTGCACTGTATCGAACTCTGTCGTCAAACATACACACTGCGAGGGCTCAACATTGTCCAATTCCCAAACGAACACCTGCTCGGTTTCGAACTCAAAGTTGTCCAACAGCTTTATGAGTGGGAACAGCGAAGCTACTAACGCCACGCTCATGAACTCGGTCGCCAGAAACAGTAATCTAGTCGGTTCCCAACTCACCAATGCGAAGGTCTCCAATTCCAAGCTCACCAATTGCGTTATTACCAATTCTAACGTCTATAACAAGGTTTGGGATTCGGTGAAAATGATCAACGGCAGGATCGTGAATGACAACAGGAAAAACAAACTAAATAATTATTATTGGTATTATTGAATTTGAAAGATTTGTTTCGGGATCACTACCTTTAACTTAACTTATAACAAACAGCTGGTTTATTGACAATAGTTGATAAACTTTACAGAAATATATTACGAAATTGTTCCATGATTCACAAGGTTTTTTATTTCCATTGCTTCTGAAATGCATAGGTATGTAAATCAATAAACTATTAATAAAGACCTACGATTTCTTTTCCTTCTACCTCTTTAAATCCATTTTCAATCCTTTGTTCTATTAATTGTATATAAATTAATTTTTTTTTTTAGAATAAGTAAATCAAGTTAAAGGTCTGTGTGAAGCACTTTATTTCATATATAGGTAAGTGAAATTAATAATTCTGTAAAGTTAACTATGTATTATTAATAACCCCATTAACTAGACGTCATCAACTAATACACTCCCTCCGTAGACATGACAAAGAATCGTAAGAACAGTGCAAGGAGGCGTGGGCTGGACAGAGTGGCGAAAGAGGTTGAGTGCTCAGGATGACAAAGCTAAAGACAATGGAGGCGACCTGACTTGCTAATGGAGGTCCACCTTCGCGAGTCCATCACCATTTCTGTTCCTTCACTCAGCTCTATGCCTTGGCAGAAAGATTAGTAATTGAGACGTTGATTTTCAAAAGGTACTAAAGGATATTTTTTTCAAAATTGATATTTTTACATATTTGTATTATAATGGTTTAGTTTTATCTAAATAGGTCATCAGAATTTTTCTAAAAAATATAAAAATCTCCAAAACCTTATTTGGAAATTTCACTTCATTCCAAAAGGTACTAAATCCACATTTCATTTCATTCCAAAAGGTACTAAAAACATTTCCTTCTAAAATATACTATATCTTTTGTAAACATATACATATAATCTTTCCTTTCATTTCCTTCCAAAGGTCACTTCATTCCCTATTATATAGCAGATGCACCTAACCCCGTTATAATACAAATAATTAATTGTTTTCTTCATTTTAAGTATTTGTATGTGGTCCTTTAGCACGTTTTGAATCACCGCTATTATTTCGATCAATGTTTTTAATATAATAATCAGTTTTTAGGTTGTAGCTACATAAATTTGACATAAAAAATTACTGGCTCACCAATGATCTACCGAGTTGGTGACTAAGCTCAATGGTGATCTGGAGGACCTCAAGAGGACCATTGAGTTTACAGTTCTACTCCCGTCATCGCCATTTGAGGGAAGAACGATGAAGAATAAAGTAATGGTATTTTATCCAGCAAATGGTTGGAAATAGAATTCCCTGACATTGCTAAATATCAGAAGAAAAACCGTGCCTGATCTAACCTAATAGAATTTTTTTTTGTAAAAGTCCAACATAAAAGTTTAAACGTTATTTATGTTAAATATTGTTAACACCTAGTTAATAATATAAACGCATATGTTAAATTCACAGAAAGAATAAGTGAAAGTTAAAACAAATTTCATAAAAACATACTTTCTTCTTTTTATGCCAAAAATAAATAGAAAATCCTTTAAATATTCGCTTTCTTTATGAAGAATAGACAATAAAATCTGATTATCCATCAAGGAAAGATATTTTTCAGAGTGATAATAGGGAAATATACATAACTTAGTATATAACTTAATAAATAACATTATAAAAACGTTTGTTATAAGTAATGTTGTGTGAGGAAGGTTAGGAAGTGTTCCTTTTGTTTATTATTTTCAATAATGAATCTTTGTAATCGACGGAAAAATAAATACCCATCCCTCTCTCTTAATTTAAAAGCTTACGTTTCAAGATATGTTAAGCGGAAAACGACGAATCAGAAAAAAAATCGTTGTCTACCGTCGCGGTTTCTCCGAAAACTATCAACCGATTATTTGATTTCGGCACAAAAATTACAAGATACTTGCAACGATTATCCTAAAACCTAGACGTTGATTATTTACTTCTTATTGTGTCACCAACTATACCTGTTTCTAACTACGATTTTCAAACATGCTCCTCAAGACACTTATGTTATATATATTGGGTTGTCCGGAAAGTTCGAAATTTATTTATTTAATCTACAAAATAGTTACCACCGTTAGCGATTACCCTTTCCTAACGGCTTGGAAGGTCCATTATCCCTTTTTTCCAAAACTCACTGTCCTTACTCTTGAAGAACAATAAAATGTCCGTTTTGACGCCATCTTCTGAAGAGTAGGATTTCCTAGTAGAAAATTTTCGAGGGAACGGAAAATATGGAAATCCGAAGGAGCAATGTCAGGAGAGTATGGCAAAACCTCCCATCTGAAGCTTAATAACTTTTGCCGACTCATAAAGACACATGGGGCCTAGCGTTGTCTTGGTGGAATAGCACTCCTTTCCGATTTGCCAACTCTGGCCGTTTCTCTTTAATTGATGCCTTCAATCGATCTAACTAGGCGCAGTATAAGTCTATTTATAGTTTGATTTTGTGGAAGGAGCTCAAAATGTATGGGTCCCTTCCAATCCCACCAAATACCTTGCATCACGACTTTAATGTTCCATTTATTTTAGACCTTATTTTTTATTCTATTCAAATGTTCTAAATTCTATCAGAACCCATTCATCATCCTAATCCTCTAGCACAATCAGTATCCAGCTCCACTCATCCATACAACCCTCCTAAAAGTTTGAAACGGCAGTGGTTGGACATTTTGGATACGCCTATTCTGGAGTTTTGACCCTGGTCAGAATCTCCTATCCTGCGGTAGTTTGTGGCTATGGAGCTCTCACTTAGCTCCACTGACCACTCACCAGGAGGCGCTGGGATCATTCGGACTCTGCTTGTCCTACAAGTGGGGAACAGGCCCTGTCCGGGGCTCCCCAGCAAATTGTAAATATTGTACATAGGTATGAGTGTGTTCATTTGTTGTTTACTTTGTATTTATAAATTTGTTATTATCTACCTTTATTTTATTTTTATGTGATTTGTCATTTCTTTCGCTTATACTGTAAATGTTGTAAGAATGTGAACTTACAACAGGATTATTATTGTTCATTGAGACAAATTGTAATATATCTGAATAAATGATTTAAAAATCTGGTGCGGGCAACACACGACTTTCACTTTCCTCCATTTTTAGAATCGATTAAAGAATTTTCAAATTCAGTAAAAGATAAAAATGTTTGAAACATTAAAGAATTAATTAAATGGAATTTCTATAGAAACGTGTGTTTTATTAAAAAATCTATCATATTATTATCTAAAATAATCACTTAGTTTTATCGACTTTTCATCACTCTCTATTAACTTTTAAAAGCTTATGTATGAGATAATATGTTTTCTAAAATCTTTAGCTTTCCAACGTTATATTATACAAGTTTATAACTGTTCTTATGTTCAAAACAAAAAGTTGCATTTAAAAAATATTGTTTATGTTTTCTCCTTTCGTTGCGTATCGAATTCATTCAATTTATCAACTGTTTTTTATCAGTCGTAACAAGATAATATAGTTATATTTATAGAACCAACAAAATTTAAGGTACTTCAGGGGAAGAATGTTTAAAATATCGGCATTTAAGCCCTGTCAGACCATTTTAATCAGAATGAAACCTACATCATATTAAAGCCCATTAAATTTTACATTGATATAGCGAGTTTGATCAAAATTGTCGAAACCGTTTTTGAGAAAATCATAAAAAGGTGCAAAATGCATAGTATAAAGTGGCTCTTCTGGTAAGCTCATTTTGATGAAAAAAGTTTTGTAACGTCTCGGGCGTATATTTGTCTTAAATATGAAATTTCAGTTTCATAGGACTCACCGATTCCGCCCGGGAGTTACCACAGAAACACACCCACACACTGGACTCAGGAGACCCTAAAACGTGTATTTCCGTTGAAAACTGGAATTCGAAAATTTTCACGATCGCAATACATTCCCTTACTATATATAGTAAGAGAAAGTAAAAATGGAAATATTTCCTCTAATAATTTTCATTTTAAAATTATTGCTTTCTTTATGAATTATAAATGTATTTTCGAAATAAAACTCACGCTCTTTATAAATATAATCAATTTTTTTAAATAAATACAATATATGAATAATTCACAATTTAGACATACGGAGCAGAACTTTGGGGTTCTGCAAAACAGGTACACACAAACAAAATACAAACAACTCAGTCCAAAATTTTACGAAAAATTGTTTACGCACCATGGTATGTTTAGAATCACACGATACACAATGACACAAACATCCCAACAGTAAATTCTTACCTTCACGACAAATATAACACGTTTCACTCTTCAACACATCACCATCCAAATCAACTTGTTTCTTCCCTTTCTTTCTCCCTGTTACCAGGGCAGACCCAAAGAAGACTTAAAAGACGATGGCCGAGAAATCTTTTAAACTGAAAATTCAGGACGCTGGTCAGGAGGAAAATAATACCTCACATTCGTTGGATAAGCAGCAGCGCAGTTGCGAACAAAAAATACAATAATAAAAATAAAAAATACAATTTAAAAGATTTAAAATTGACTTTACTAAGGGAGGTAAGTGATAGCCGGATTTCGCACTCACCAGATCTTTCTCTTCACAGAGCTGTCCTCGAAAAGAAAAGCAGATAAAGGAGGTAGCAGAAGGAAGCGGAGAGCAAGGTCTAAGCCACACCTAGGTGAGGCCACAACCCCAACCCGGGAGGGTTATCTACATCCAACTTCTTTCCGATAGCTTCCTACTAAATCATATACAGAGGCTACTATTGTGATGGTTTCGCCATACACCTTTATTTATTTATTATTATTATGTATAATTGACAACACTTCATAAAATTAATATACCTGAAGAGGAAGAGTTTAACTCCAACCACTTCAGGTGATTTTTCTTGTAATGTTTCTATTGAATATTGAGGCTAAAGAAGACGACTTTACTTTTTTTTTTCTGAGAAAACAAATCGCAGCACTCTCAGTGCAGTTTGTTTTAGCCCCTGATCTCATGGAATTAGTTGTCCGATTTTTATTTCAAAATATTCGTTTCTTTTCTTTATAAAGAGAAGATTCTGGATTATTAGTTTTCAATTTTCTTTCTTGAAATTTTGAAATATAAAATTATTGTTATACATTTTTATAACATAAGATGGCATAGGAACTATCAACACACACTTATATTTGAATTAATAATCACATATCTGAATATATGGGAAGGTTACTGGGTACCAGTGTTGCCACAGTTAAACAACTTTTGTTTTACGTTTTAGAAAAATATATTTTTCAACCATTAAGAATAGTACAAAAACTATCCTATCTTTTAAGTTGGAGCGAATAACAGATACTTACGAAGTTTGATCAAAGTCAGTTCAGTAATTTCAGAGTTTATCGCGAACAAACATTGTGACACGAGATTTATGTGTATATACTAGCTGTAACTCGTGGCTTTGCTCGCGAATCTTTCATTTCGTCATTATTTAAATTTGCATAAATGCGTTTATGAGTGGTAACTATAAAACGTATATGATAGACCAGTTGTTTGGGGATGTGGTAACAAAGAAACTACCAATAAAAAACACTTCCTTTATTTTTTACTTTCACTTACCTAAATATGAAATATATAATGAGGGAAAGTATTGCGATCGTAAAAATTTTCGAATGTCAGTTTTCAACGGAAATACACATTTTAGGGTCCCCTGAGTCCAAATAACCAAGTCCCGCAAAAAGGTCTGTGTGTCTGTGTCTGGTTGTTGTGTGTATTTTTTTGATGCAATTGTTTTACCGCTTGGTCAGTGGGTGGCGCTGTCATAGCCGGATGCCCCAAGTAGTTCTAGTGATAGTGTCTATGTTGAATGAGGTTATATAAAAGAAATACAGGTGAATATCAATGAACTACTCTGTTTATGATAAATAAAAGATTATTATTTCATATCAGATATAAATTTTATTTTTTCAATGTTACAATTACATACCAGGACCAAGTAGCCACATCCAAATTATTCAATAACATCATTTTATCTTTTAAACATAACCTTTGCAACTAATAACTCATTGCAAGTCATTCAAATGAGTACTTATAATTTTTCTGGAAACGTATAGTAACATGTATTTTATTATAACTGGAACCTATGGAGTGAATGTATATTTTATCCCATCCTCGTCGCCAACTAATATGTATTTTATTATAACTGGAAACTCTAATGTGAATGTATATTTTATAAATAAGAACGCATAGAAACAGTCAACACACACTGATGTTTGAATTAATAATCACATATGTAAAGATATGAGAAGGTTCCACAGTGGAACCAGTGTTGCCACAGTTTAACAAATTTTGTTTTACTTTTTACAAAATATATTTTTCAACCACTTAGAATAGTAATAAAAACTATCCTATCATTTAAGTTGGACCAAATAACAGATACTTACGAAGTTTGATCAAAGTCGGTTCAGTAATTTCAGAGTGTACCCCGATCAAACATTGTGACACGAGATTTTTATATATATAGAAGATATATATATATATATATATATATATATATATATATATATATATATATATATATATATATATATATATATATGCACGCACGTGTGTGTGTGTGATTTTTTAATTTAGGGGGTCCTTGCCATTGTACTTAATGAATGAAGGGGGCCGCAAAAATATTTTGTTGGGGACTGTGCTATAAAATAGTACACCTTTCTAAAACACATTATAAAATCAGGTGCGTGCGCCGCACAACTTTCTCCCGACGACCTATATTAACAGTTTCCATTAAGCTGGTATGAAGATTGCACTATACGTTATATACCGGAGGAGTCGCCCACAGCGGTTAGCTAACTCAGTCTAGGCCGCGTTCCTTTGTCCAGCGAACTCCAGCTCGTATTATTCGACTTAATTTTCAATAACCTCCTTTTAGCCGAGCAGTGGTAGCACATTGGCTTACAAAAGACGAGGTAATTTTGATTTTCAGGTATGTTGCGTGCATTGACACTTTCTTTAGAAATCCAAGTTTTCACACTCCCGAACCTTGTGAGTTTTCCGACGAAAAAAAACAAAAGATAAATGGCAATTTTTGGTTTATTATTTTCAATGCAATCGACAATAAAAATAAAAATTTGAGGGCTTGTGTTTCAAGATATGTAGAATCCGAATAATGAAAAAAT
Organism: Piezodorus guildinii; assembly: GCA_023052935.1. Taxonomy (NCBI): domain Eukaryota; kingdom Metazoa; phylum Arthropoda; class Insecta; order Hemiptera; family Pentatomidae; genus Piezodorus; species Piezodorus guildinii. Next base: position 94,678,754 of record CM041294.1, read on the forward strand.
AATTTTGCTTGTCCGCCGTCCGCGGCGTTCCAATTTTATTGAAATTCGCCACAAAAATACTGAGACATCCAACGATGATCCTAACACCTAGAAGTTGATATCAGCTGTTTATTTTTAAAATGGCTTCCGATTAAAAGTGGCTTAATTCAATATAATCAGTTAATTTTAAAGATAGATACAAAATTTATTAGTGTTTTAACAAAAAAAAAAAAAAAAAAAAAAGAAAACGCGAATAATTACGAAAAAAAGTAAATTTTTACCAATAAATATGCCCATAACCCAGTTATTTTTAAAGATAGAGAAACACATGATGATAAAAAAAAAAAAAAAATTAAAAAAAAGAAAAGTTGATTTATATATCCCTACAAAAAAGAATCATAGATTTATAGATAGAAGGATTGATGAAACAAATCTTTGGCGTAAAATGGGGGCTATATAGTTTTTTTGTTATTAAATAGGGACATACATTTACAAATTGCTAAATTAACTCTACAGGTGAGAGTTTGGAAATATAATGTTTTACATATCTCAGCAATGTCCATTGTCAAACAAAAGCACAAAGACTTTCCTCTAAATACACCTTGAACCCAATAAATGACCATCGAACAAAGATAATCCCACTGCCGGTTATAAGGCACTTGTGTGAATAGGAATGATTCACTCATTTACTATTTATTTGCAAACAAGGTATGACGGTAAATATTAGTATAAAGGGTCTTGCCAACAAATAATAAAAAAGTAAAGCACTAGAAAATTCCAAACTTTTGACTTGACTTTTGTACACCTAAATTGGTGATTTTGCTCACTGTGCGTAGGATCAAGACTGGAAAATACTTGGATCCTCCCGGACTACAGGGTTTCACAGTTCCTCACGGGACAGGGGGGTTTGTGAGCAAAGCTTGCTAAGCATGGGAAAAACATCAGTCCCCTATGCCGCAGTTGTGAGAATCCGGAGACCGTCGCACAGTGGGGCGAGCCTATGCATTCGGTGGACATATTACCAATATCTGAAATTTCGAATTTCCCCATATTTTTTTGGTTAAGCTGTTCTTCTTAGTTTCTATTATCATTGTTCATCATCCCTTTTTTTCTAATTATCAATTTCCACCGTCCATGAAAAATGTCCTTTTTTAAACAACTTACCACAACTATTTTGATGAAACAAAATTAATGAATCATGCTAATTCCGATAATTTAACTTTATTTTCGTAATTAAATTTATGCAGCTTGAACTTCTATAGATTCTTAAAGTTTTTATTAATGAAAAACATAAAAAAAAATTAAACATTCATAACGAAAATCGCTTAAAGTCGTCCCCAGAATATACCACCATAGAAATTAACTAGAAGGTTTATAGTTTACTTTCCATTTATAATTACCTGCGGGTTCGTGCCGTTTTACGAGAAAAAACATTTTTTTTCCTTTTAGCTCTTGCTTTTTTTTAAATGCTGTGCTTACAAATTCCAGCTTCTTTGTTTTAAATGTGTGTTTATACTTTATGAACGTATTGTCTTTAATCCTCATGAATCGTAAAAGTAAATTATCACCTGATGCTCTAAATGTGTTAATAAATTATTTTTTTCTACTTTTTTGTACAGTAAAAGTTGCTGGAAATAAAGTGTGGAATCAATTTACGATGTCAAATCATAGGATTCCAATTTAAAAAAAAGAAAAGAAAAAGAAGTGTCTTATGCGACACCCTGTACATCAAAATTAAAATCTGAATACAGAAATCAATTCCTCGTTAAAAAATAATTAGGGACTACGTTAAACCTTTTTTTCGTAAGGCCAACAGTCTGTTCAATAATTTGGTGTTTCGCTCCAGTGTGCGCCGAGCATATTCTCCTTGCCTGTACCGCTTAGGAAGTAGTGAGAACGAAGACAGGCGTCTATGCCCTTACGGAGAGAGATGTTTTTCAGCTGTTAACCGAACGAACCTACTCGTACTACAAAGCCTTTGTGTACGGGTGGAAAGATAGTGTTGGTCCAAACCACTTCACCTTGGGTAGGAGGGAAGAATGAAGAAGGCCGCCAAACATCCGAAGACGCTGCTTACTCCGAAGACCCAATAGCATGCTAAGTGCACAACCATTTATGTGATTAGTTTCATAGTAGCTGTTGGTTGGGTGTATCTTGGTACTTACTATAGTTGCAAGTACCCGTATTCTCTCAAGGCAGGGCAAGGTAATAAATAAATAAATATTGATGGTAGATATAATATTTTGTCAGATCAATTTATTTAAATCAATCATACGACCCTATAACTGCGTAATTGAATTTTAATCTGAAAAGTGAAATAAAGTGCCAATGCATCAATTTGGATTTCAAACTAAATGCAGAGATCTTCAAGAGGACACGAAGCGCCGATCAGTTCGTGACTTACTGATGAGTTTCCTTTTAGGCTAAGGATGTTCTCAACTGCCTAAGGAGGATATTACTTCCATCGAAAGAGCCCAGGAAACGGCGTTCCCAACTGAACTTGTCGGAGAGGAAACGTTTTAAATACATGAGCAAGTATCTCTGCACGAACATGGGTCGGGGTTTTGTACACGCTTGAATATTTACTGCCATTATCAGTAAATGAGATTATTAGAAAAATCCTGGATCACCAGAGAATGAAGAGTGGTTTTTATCATTTTCCGAACGAAAGTGGGTTCCAAGCAAGCAGAGCAATAAAATATGTCGTAAATTCTATTCATCTAGACATTTAAAATACATAATCTATTTCATATAAATATTCTAAAATCGAGGAAGGTTATAGGCTATATAGCATCACGCTGCAACCAACAGGAGCGAAGAATCAGTGGAAAATCTGGAAAAAAACGGATGAAATCGACCTTGCATCCCAACGATTTTAAATGATTTACCTTTTAATTTTAAAATAATTCAATTTCCCGTTAAGTTATCTTTTGCCGTAACAATTAATAAATCACACGGGCAAATATTTAAACACGTAGGAATCTATTTACGTCAAGATCGGGTTGCGGAGAAAATCAGTATGTTCTGCCACATGAAAATAAAAACCAAATATATCATTTACGCAGAAGTACTTTAACATATTAGGTTGTCCGAAATGTTCGTAGAGATTATTAAAATAAAATTTACCTTTATTTTGTCCAAGTAAAATGAATCACGAAGCTAATGTTTATTTATATGCCTTTAAACCTCATGGAATTAAATATGTTTACTCACTGAATTCGTCTTTATTAAGGCTCAGTAGTGTAGTTTTTTGCAAACCTGTTATTTTTGAAAAAAATTAAAAAAGCATCCCAAACTGACAGATAGATTGGTGCAGTGTATGGCAGCAATTCAATTGCTGATATCATGGTTCAGAAGCGGTTTTCGCGGTTAACATAATGAGATTTCAATTTGGAAGACCAACTCCGGGCTTGCCGGAGCTCAACTCTTGACATCGAGGATATTATGACGGTCATCACAAACAATCCACGAATTACTGTTTGTGAGATAGCTACATTATTAAACATTTTGAGCTCCTACCACAAAACCATACGGACTGTTACTGCGCCCAGTTAGATCAGAACTGTTAGAAGGCAGCAATTGAAGAGAAAAGGCCAAAGTTGGCGAATCGGAAAGGAGTGCTATTCCACCAAGGCAACGCTAGGCCCCATGTGTCTTTAAGGACTCGGCAAAAGTTATGAAGCTTCAGATGGAGGTTTTACCTCACCCGCCGTACTCTCCTGACATTGCTCCTTCGGATTTCCATCTTTTCCATTCCCTCGAAAATTTTCTACAAGGATAATTCCTACTCTTTAGAAGATGACTTTAAAACGGACCTTTTATTGTTCTTCAGGAGCAAGAACAGTGATTTTTGGAAAAAAAAGGATAATGGACCTTTCAAGCCGTTGGGAAAGGTAATCGCTAACGGTGGTAACTATTTTGTAGATTTAATAAATAAATTTTAAAACAGCTTAAGTTCATCAATTTTAATTGTTGTCCAAATTTCTCTACGAACTTTCCGGACAACCCAATCATAATAACAGAAAGTGACGCTGACGAAGTCGCGAGAAACAGCTAGTCTATTATATTATTATCTACAACAATCAGTTATTTCATCGGCTTTTCATTACTCTCCATTAACTTTTACAGTTAAAATCTTTAGCTTTCCAACGGTATATAATACATGTATATTACTGTTGTTATATTCAAAAACACAAAAATTGCATAAAAAAAAACATGTTTACATTTTTCCCTTTAATTGTTTATAAAATTCGCTCGACGTGCAATATTTAGCCGTTATTTATCAATGCTTATAATATGATGTGCCTATTTTTATAAACCTTTTTAAAGGAAGCAATTTTCAACTATCGGCATTAAAGCCCTGTCAGACTATTTCAATCAGAATGAAATCTAAATAATGTTAAAGCCCATTGAATTTTACATCGATAAAGAGAGTTTAATCAAAAACGTTAGAGCATTTTTTGAGAAAATCGTAAAAACGTCCAAAATGCATGGTATAAAATGACTCTTCTGTTTTGCCAATTTTAATGAAAAAGTTTCTGTAATATCTCGGGGGTATAGTAAATATGAAATTTCAGTTTCATAGGACTTTTCGTTTACGCTCGGAAGTTACCACACACACACACAGACCTTTTTTGCGGGACATGGTCATTTGGACTCAGGGGACTCTAAAACGTATTTCCGTTAAAAATTAGAATTCGAAAATTTTCACGATCACAATACATTCCCTTACTATATATTTCTTATATTGGTAAGTGAAAGTAAAAACCGTTTATACTTCAACTACGAACTTAATTTCTATATTTCTATCTCTGTATACCTCTGTGTGTATACAAACAGTATTTGAAGAAATATCTCATACCTTCAACGCATCGGGACCCTTCCCTAAACGATATCATAACTACATCTACCTCTCCCCCTCACACCTAAAACAATGTGTAAGGGCTTAATAAATTTTATTCCTAATTTTTATTTGCTAAATTTTTTGTACTTATAAAATAACCATTGTGGCTGAAGGTTATCAAGGTTAGTAAAATAAATAATCTTTGTGAGAGAGGTGTAGAAGACCTTCATACCGCCCATGGAAGCGTGGCGCAGAGCGACCCAGCCTCGCAAAGATATTAGCACAAGCGAATTATAATAATTTGCATGGAAGTTAGAGCAAGAGCTAACGCGTATCCACTGTCGCAAGGGGCAGGCGTTAGCCACACGTGAACTATCACGCCGCCGATAGTTATTATAAACTTTCTGTTGCCGCTCACGACCACTCGATTTGAACGCCACTTTCATGCTCGAGGATTATATTTCAGGGAAAATGGATTGAAGAAAACTGTTCCTTTGGGCCTTTGTTCCCCCGCTATCACTTTCTTCAACCTCTTTGTCCCATTGCTCCATGCTTCCAGTAACCGAAATATCGTATGGCTGCCCCGAGGTAACGGCTTCAACCATCACTCATTTACATTATTAACAGTAAACACTATAAACACTTTGCTAAATATTACACAATGGTTTATTATTTCCAAATAAACATATTAGGGCATAACTGTTTATATAGCTGTTAAGAAGCAATTAAGTAATATAAAAAGAAATAATTCAAAGGATAATATCATATCACTACTACGTATTTTAAAACGCTTTATCTCTGCTATTTCTGAACCGAATTTTGGTATTTAATTATTTATTAATTAGAAGAAACTGAGTTATGAGCGAATTTATGTGTAAAATTTCAATTTTTAATATTCAATTTGAATATTTAATAAAACGCTTGTTTATATTTAACAATTTATTTCGTTTCTAAATTTGTTTAAAAATTCTTAAATTGATAAAAATCACAGAGGTGAGTGAAAGTCGTGTGTAGCGCGCACCAGATTTTTCTAATTATTCGCGTTTTTTTGGTTAAAAAACACTATTAAATTTGTTTCTATCTTTAAAAATAACTGAGTTATTGATTTACATCACTTTTAATCGGCCACCATTTTAAAACTACCCAGCTGATATCAACGTCAAGGCGTTAGGAACATAGTTGCATAACCTGGTATTTTTGTGGCGAATTTAAAATTAAAAATCGTCCAGTAGGTCCCGAGAAATGTCGCAGGCGGCGTACGGCGGACGTTGGACAAACGGATTTTTTTTTATTCGATATTCGCTTTCAACGCTGCTTGAAACGTAAGCCCACAAATGATGAGGGAGGATAATTTTTTATTTTATTACTTTGTTTTACAGATTCAGTATTGAAAATAATCCGGTTTGATGACCTGAACAGTGTGGTCATAGATTTAAACAACAAAAGCTACACTAAAATAATAAATTGAGATAATCAACTATGTACATATTTACAAATCAAGCTTTTGGAATAAAATAAATAAACAAAATAGATACTTCATTAGAGATAATTGAAATAGTATATAAATAAAACAAAATTAGTATTTCAAGTACCTGCGTTTTGAGGTCATTGTCTGTTTGACTGGGAAAGGAATAAGGTGGTTAAATAGGAGCGGTTTAAAGGAGGAAGCAGTTCTTGCATGACGGATCTCAGGAGGAATAGGGTTAACAGTACTTGAAGAAATGAGAAAAAAAACTTAGTGCGCACACAACTTTTAAATATCTCTTGTATTATTAGTTGTACGAGATGCAAAAGCGACTTCGGAAGTAATATTTTTGAGAAGGTACGATAATTACTGATATTCTCAAAGCATTTTGAAACGTTAACAAATAAATAAAGTTCATGTAATGAGATTTTTATTAGTCATTATTGGCTATATGTTTCAGTAGCTATTAAAACATAAAAATCTGGTGCGTACAACACACTACTTTCACTTACCTCCGTTGTCATAATCAATTTAAAAACTTTTACATTAGTAGTAATTAAATTGAATTTAAATATAAATATTTGTTTTATTAAATAAACTATTATATTATTATCTACGAAAATCAGTTAGTTTTATTGGCTTTTCATTACTCTCCATAAACTTTTACAATTACGAGTATTAGATAATATATTTTTTTTTTTAATATTTAGTTATCCAACGGTATATTAAACATCTACATTATCTTTCTTATTTTAAAAAAACACAATATTTGCTTTAAAAAAATATTTTTGTTCTTTTCTCCTTTAGTTCTTTATCAAATTCACTCAACTTGCATATTTAGCCGTTGGTTATCAATGCCAATTTAGTTGATATGGTTAATTTATTCAAATCTACAAAATTAAAGGTACTTCAGAGAAAGACAATTTAAACTATCGCTATTTAATCACTGTCAGACTGTTTTAATCAAATTTAAACCTACATAATATTAATGCCTATTAAATTTTACATCGATATAGCAAATTTAATCAAAACCGTTAAAGCTATTTTTGAGAACATCTGCACACAAATAAATGCACAATATAAAGTGCGGTCAGCCGATTTTAGTGAATAAGTTGTTGTAATTTCTTGGGGTTGTAGTTGCCTTAAATGTGAAATCTAGTTTCGTACGACTTTACGTTTTTCAGCCAGACTTACCACACACATACAGATAGTCCTTTTTGCGAGACTTGGTTATTTGGACTCAGGAGACCCTAAATATAGGGTAAATTTATTTCATGTATAGGTAAGTGAAAGTAAATAATAATTGAAGACTTCAAGCAATTAACAATTAAATAGTCCTTGTAATAGAAATGAGAGCTCATACAAATATTTCAAATTTACTTTTCAATCGTGTTTTGAATGAAACCTATGTGAAATTAAAGCCCAGTTAATTTTATATCGATATATCGAGTATAATCCACATCCTTAGAGCCGTTTTTGACAAAAAGGTGCAAATTGCATGGTATATATTGGCTCTTCTGGTTGGCTCATTTGATAAATAGTTTCTGTAACAACTCGGGTCGAGTTGTCCTAAATATGAAATTTCAGTTTCGCACAACTTTTCATTTTCGTGCTACAATTAACACACGCAAACAGACCTTTTTGCAATACTTTCCCTAACTATATATTTCATTTACCTGTATATTTCATATATAGATAAATGAAAGGAAAATGGAATTAAAAAGATGAGACATATATGAGTTTCCCGGTCTAAAACTTGTGCCCGAATCCCAAGCTCTGAAGACGTTAGTAGCGGGTACCACACACCGAAGGAAGGCCCGACCGGAAGTGAGCAGAGGTTGAGGTGGATGGCCCAGCAAGAGGAAATTAAGTGCAATGATTGAATTACCACACAGGAGGTTGGGTCCCGCCGACATCTTTGTCTTCTCTTTATAATGGTCAATTACTTGGCTTGCTCAGTCCCAGTCTGATTGTTTCGCCATTGTCCCTTCCGAAGGTCCACACAATAGGCAGCGCCACCAAATATTAATTTCTGTTCAGCGAAGAGACCACTGATGAGTAAATACCACTGCCCACCGCACTCACCAATATATACAATAGCATAGAGGGATCATCTGTAGCATAACAGCCTTCTAAGGTCATGGGTCCACAGGTGGTCCAAAGATTTGTTACTTTCACTTACATATATATGAAATATATAATAAGGGGATGTATTGCGATTGTGAAAATTTTCGAATTCCAGTTTTCAACGCAAATACACGCTTCAGGGTCCCCTGAATCCAAAAAACCAAGTCCCGAAGGGCGCAATGACCTTGCTGTTGATCGCCTAGGAAAAACAAATTCACCTAACCAAGTCCCGAAAAAAGGTCTCTTGTCTGTGTGTGTGTTTCACTTCCTCCACTTCGTTGGCTTCTAGTGTCATCAAGGATCCGAGGTAAGGGAAGGCCAAAACTACTTCTATATTTTCTCCGCCAATGTTGTAGAAAGAGGGGTGCTGCCTTCTTATTCAATTCAATTCTTATTCAATTTTGATTAAACTCGCTAAATCGATGTAAAATTGGATAGGCTTTAATATTATATTTGGGCCTACATGCCAATTATTTTTAAATTTCTTCCTCTAAAGTACCTTTAAATTTGTATTTTTTTTTTAAATTGACCATATCATCTGATTAGCATTGATACAAATCAGATAAATATATAAGTTAAACCAATTCGATATCCAACTAAAGGAGAAAACTGAAAAAATATTTGTTTAATTTGTTTTTATTTGTTTAATTCAGCTCCGCGGCAAAAACATGTGATGGGAAAATTGTTCTAATTCCTGTAATTTTTTAGATAGTGACCGATGCCGTACTTTTACTGGAATAACGATATTTGCTACATAGACCATATCATGCTTAGCCATAAGGCAGCTTGTCCATATGGGTTAGTTATACCACTTTTAATAGCAAGTCTAAGAATTCAATTGAATACTCAAGTTAGTCCTGAAAGTACTTCTTTGATACGTTTCTATAAACATATTCTCTCTTTTGATTTATAATATTATTTATATTACGCAAGACATAGTTTAAACAAATAGGAGAAAGTGTAGGCTGCATGAATAGAAATAAGTTTTTGTACCATATTATATTTATGTTTGGTAGGTACTTACGATTAAACTGCTGTCAAATTAATATATATAAATAAAAATGTACATTGGAGAAGTGATTTAGTATATATCCATGAGTCGAAAAGCATTTTCTTCTCTTGGGGTGTGATTGGAAAAACGAAGGGAACATTTCCTAAGACGGTCCGGATTCTTTAGGGAATGAAGGGCTTGTATGGGATTAAGTATAGCAGTTAGTGGTAGCATCTTATTCATCTGCCTATCTACCTCGTCCGCATCATCACCATAGCCTCATCTTTAGCCCCACCTTAAGTGCACAACACAATATCAAGAAGGTGTACCAAGGGATGTATAGAATGTAACAAATCAAACAGTTGATGGGACAGATTAAAATATTAAAAATAAAATTATGTGATACGATAGTTATGTGCAGATAGAGACTATTACTAGCCCGTACTAAGTTTCCAGGATATATGTACATAGACCGTGTTTGAAAAAATAATATATTTTAATTAAGTGTAGATAAATTAAGGCGAAGGTCCAAGTCTAAAAAAGAATTAGAGGCTGATAATTACACTTAGCCCAATTTTATTAAAATGACACACGTTTCAGCTATAATGCTATTTTCTGGTGCAAGAACAGTTTTTTATCTGAATGTAGAAATATGGTTTCCTTAACAACCAATCTCTGTATGTATAACATTTTAAAATACATAAAAAATAAAAATTGTTTAATCATAATAAATTTATTTATAAAACCTAAAAGAGAATAATAAAATCATAATCTATCGTAAGATTAACCTCAAATTCTTTTATATATTTTAATCCACTCGTTCCCTCTCCAATAAAAAAATTTCGAACTACATGGTCCAACTATGGTCTAAAATCTTGAGTATGTTCTTATTAAAGTTTGTATACTTAAAGAAGATTTAGATACGTTTATGTTTAAATTTGGTGAGTTTAGGGGAAAATATAATAAAATAATTTTAAAAATTTAATGCTAAATTTGTAGATAATGGGTGAAATGCAGAACTGATATGGTAACACTGTTTACTGAATTAGTTCATTCGTCAACCACACATCCTTTATTTTGGCGCGTCCCAATTTCGGAGGAGATAAACAGTCTACCAGTGATTGTGTAAACCATGTTATATAGAAGTAATTCAGTGTTATTTTTTTTCTTTTTTTTTTTTAAGGTAAGGAAAGTCCAGTTACTTGTTAATAAGATGTAATATTTTGTTTATTTAATCTAATCTTAAATTGAAACGCCTTAAATTTCACTTTTTAATCATATTTTTAGTGCTATTAATTTTAATTATAAACTCAGGTCTAATTTCTTTTGACAACCTGCTGATTGATTTAGTGTGTTAAAGAATATACACCTGATCTAGGAAAATCAAGATTCAATCATCACAACTGGGAACTTATAAACATCCATTAAGTCATATTTTATTTATTTTGTGTAATTTCTAGTTGTTAAGAATCATTTGATTTACATATTACTGTGTTGAATGTTTATCTTATACTTCATAATAAATTTTGTTCAATTCTATAAAATTTTTATGTATGATTCTTGAAAGTAGATTGGACCGAATTACTAACCCATGAATCCTTGAATAGATAGAACTAAAAAACTACCTCTACAGCTTTTGAAGGTTACTCAGTTTAGCTGTGAGGTTTATCCCTATTTTTAGGTACCCACTTTATGAGGTCAGGGTCTGTCTCAGGAAGTTTTTGACCCAGGATCACCAAGGTCTGAAAATAAAATAACTAATTCTGTGGTCAGGTGTAAAAATATTATAAGTTACTTTTTCTAGAAATGAGAGTTTTTCACATTCTGGAGTGTCCATTCTTTTGTATTTAGGAGTTAGTTCATTTATTTGAACAATGCAGAGTTTTTCACTCATAAACTGAAAGATAAAAAAGAACTATGACATTTTTCTACCTTCTTTATGTATAAGGAAGAATACTCCCAAATGTAAAGACCTCTCATTTCTTGAAAAAATGATTTATACTATTTTACCATCTTAATAAGAATTATTCTGTACTACTGGGTTTTGAGCTTCAGAACTCTAGTTAAAGCAATAGTCAAAGCATTCTATTCAATATTGCTGTTCAGTCTTTCTCCCTCTCGAAGACCTTTGTCAGCCATGCCTTCCTCCACATCCTGTAACCATCTGTTCCTGGATTTCCTCTTTTTCTCCTTTTTATTCAGTTGATTCAGAAAGGTCAATTTTGGACAACGCTCCTCTGTAATTCTTTGTAAATGTCCATACCATTTCAATATTTTTATTTGAGTATAAGTGTTTTTTGTTGAAATTCCACCTAATAGTTTTGTTGGGAACATCCTTCAGTCTGGAAATGGCTCTTAATAATAATTAATTAAGTATTACTTTAATATATTTTTTAACAAGAATTTTCATTAAATTAATCATAATTAAGGGTTGGTAAGTTGGTTTAGAATCTTATTTTTCCAAACCCTGTTTACATATATATTGAGTTTTACAATGTACAATCTTATTAAAAGTAATCTTAAGCAATTTAGTGAATTGCTGTTCACAAAAAAAGGTTTACGTAATAAAATATATAACACACACACTGATAAACATGCAGATGTATCTATGATTTTTTCTATTCTCTCTGTAAAACAAATTCATTGGGAGAGAAATATAATTCTGAAAAATATACACAGTATTGTTCTTCCTGGTTTCAAAATGTTGATCATTTGATTTTTTCAGAGCCTTGATGCTTATACAAAAAAAAAAAAAGTTTCTGTTTATTGGAAAACTATTGGTTTACCTCTATTTAAACAGAGTGGTTTGAGAATATCAAGTAAGTAATTTTTCTTTTAATTTATGAGTGGCGTCAACACATGTGGTTGCTAAGGAGATATAACCTTCTTGTTTTTATGTTACAGATACCTTTTTACTTTCACTTACTATATATAGTAAGGGGAAGTATTGCGATCGTGAAAATTTTCGAATTGCAGTTTTCAACGGAAATACTCGTTTTAGGGTCCTCTGAGTCCAAATAACCAAGTCCCGCAAAAATTGGGGTCGTTTTTGGTGTGTGTGTGTGTGTGTGTTGTGTGTGTGTGTGTGTGTGTGTGTGTGTGTGTGTGTGGTAACTCCCCGGCGGAAACGGTAAGTCCTATGAAACTGAAATTTCATATTTAAGACAACTATACGCCCGAGACGTGACAAAACTTTTTTCATCAAAATGAGCCTACCAGAAGAGGCACTTTATACCATGCATTTTGCACCTTTTTTCGATTTTCTCAAAAACAGTTCCGACGATTTTGATTAAACTCGCTATATCGATGTAAAATTTATTAAGATTTAATATCATGTAGGTTTTATTTAGATAAAAATGGTCTGACAGGGCTTAAATGCCGATATTTTAAATTTTCTTCCCCTAAAGTACCTTTAATTTTGTAGATTCAATAATAATAACTAGATTATCTTGTTAACGCTGATGAAAAACTAGTAAATATATAAATTGAATAAATTCGATACCCAACTAAAGGAGAAAACAGAAAAAATATTTTTTTAATGCAATTTTTCGTTTTTGAACATAAGAGCAGCAATATACATGCATGATATACCGTTGGAAAGCTAAAGATTTTAGAAAAATTATCATCTCATACACAAGCTTTTGAAAGTTATTGGAGAGTGATGAAAAGAAGATAAAACTTACTAATTATTTAAGATAATAATATAATTGATTTTTTAATGGAACACATGTTTCTATAGAAATTTAATTTAATTTATTACTTTCACTTACTATATATAGTATGGGGAAGTATTGCGATCGTGAAAATTTTCGAATTGCAGTTTTCAACGGAAATACACGTTTTAGGGTCCCCTGAGTCCAAATAACCAAGTCCCGCAAAAAGGTCTGTGTGTGTGTGTGTAATAAATTCAATTTGATTAATTCCTTAATAATTTCACGTATTTTTATCTCTAACTGTATTTGAAAATTCTTTCATTGATTTTAAAAATGGAGGTAAGTGAAAGTCGTGTGTTGCCCGCACCAGATTTTTTGTGTTTTGTAAACAATGTTATATGTTATGTGTGTTCAAATAAAGATATAACCCATTATCGATGTTTTTTATGTGGTGATATCACTGCATATACTTCTAAAATAAAAGATTATGTTGGCTGTGCTGTGGTTGGTGAAACAATTAGTCTCAGATTCATTTTGCCCGTAATGAAGATCATATTTACAGGATAACTGTTTGCAATATATCAGGCTTTGTAACCAATCAAGTCTACTGTGATGCCAAGTACATACTCTTACAAGTAGAGGATCCCAAACATGTCTCACCAATTTTGATCAAATTTTTTTAAAGTGAAACTAGACATTAAACCATTAGCATCTGCAAGATGATTAAAGGCAAAAAATGTGTTTGTTGGGAAAGTTTGTTTGTGTAAAACACATTTCATTTAAAATCTTTGGTTCTAGTGGAGGTAAAAAAATAATTTTGGTGTCAAAATTACACCATTTCAAAGCGGAATGATGAAAAACAAGTTCCATGCTTGTTTATAAAAATTAAATTTTAATTAACTTTTTTTAGGTATGAGGAATCTTAATCTGAGGACAGTTTTTAAGAAACCTTATTAAAAGTATTGTTTGGACGAGATTATTTATATTTTTAGGGCTATAACCAACTATAAACTTATTCATTATAATGGCTTATTTTTTTCATCATCATGTAATAGGGTAATTTTGACACCAAAATTATTTTTCTATTTTTGAACCATTTTTCACTTAAACCAGAAATATTAATTACATTTATTCAGTTAGAACAATCTCTTCTCATAAATATTATCAAAATACCGTTAAAGACTTAATTAATTCAGCACGGAAATTGATAGGCAATATACACATATTGGAAGTATAAAGAATGATGTATAACACGTTAAATGGAAATTAATATTCAAAAAGATTAATAAATAAAATAATAATAATAATAGGCTTACTGAACCTGAAGGTTCGATGCTGATACCACCAAATTCCGCAAGGAGCGGCGTGGTCTAGTGGATAGAGCACTAGTCTGCTGTGCTCCGGGTCCTGGGTTCGAATCCCGGCTCTGGCAGAATATTATTTATTCTGTTAATTCAGTCGGGGGGCGACCCTAGGATATGGAGACCCTCCTGGGGCAGACCCAGCCTCTATAAAGTGGGTACCCAAATTAATTGGGGAAAAATCTGGCCTAATCACCTCATTGCACTGTCGTTGGCCTAGAAACAGTACGAATCTCTATATGTACTGAGCCCAAGACCCTTCATGGGTTGTAGTGGTACAGGTTTTTTTTTTATTTATTGTGGTATAGAAATATTGCCAAGTGTAAATACAGAGTTGAATTAAAGGTTTGTTTATTTATTTAATGTCCCTTTATGCTACTGTGGTTAATCTGACGATGCTACAGTGGGAGTCCTAAATTTTGCCTACCCAGATTTAATTAGGATAGGGATCCTTAACAAGTACCTGAGGAGTCTGGCCGCAGCCGCCTACCGTGATAGATCGTCTCTGTATCAAAGTGGTGAATCAAAAGTTAAACTCCATTAACAAAAGTTTTTGTCATGGTGTTGTTGTTCATATTAATTTGTATGTCTACGAAGTTTTATCTAATTAGGACAGGAATTGAAGGAGTTAAGAAGAAAGAGAGAAATAGTACCAGGTAGTGAATTGCCGGTCTCTTAGAATTAGCAGGCAATTTCTGGTTAACCCCCACTGTTATATACCTCATCTCACGGTCAGTATTCATACTAAACAGCTGTGTTTATAAACAATAACAGAAATCAACTGTTTGGCGCAATGACGGTCACTAATGAAGACTTAATGAAATTCATAAAATAATGAACAAAATAACAGGAATATTGGACGGAAATTTCGGACCTCAGAAGAAAAAACTCCGAACAAGATAAAGAAATTAGAAAGAAAAAAGAACAATATCATATTCTTTAATGTGCCTTATTCAGAAAACGAAGAAGTATTGTCAAAAGTGACTAACTTGTGTCGAGAATTTGATGTAGAACTCCCAGTATATTCTATAAATAACTGCTTTCGAATAGGAAAAGACGAGATCATAGACCTATATTGTTATCCCTCAACAATAACTATGTTAAACAGGCAATAATGAAAAAAAAGAGATGCCTTGGCAAGGAATAATTACAGAGTAAGCCAAGATAGGCCACCTAATGATAGGGAAGAGGGCAAGTGAATATTTGCTTGTATAAATAAAGTAAAGCATATAGAAAACAAAACTTACAGATGAGGGCTATTCAAATTTAGAGGTAACCTGTATTGCCTAAAGGAGGTAGAAAGTATGTTAGAAACGTCTATGACAATTGATCAAGAAGATGAAAAAAAAAAGGAAGACAAGCGAAAAATTTAAAGAATTTGAGTTCCGACAAAGATCTCACTCCCTTAGTGGCCAACCTACAGTAAATTATTCCTGACCTGAAAAACTGTCAAAAAGCCTCCTAGATTGTCAAAGCAGTAATATAGACTCAGGACTTTATAACCATCCACCACCAGAAAGACTCAAACAGCAGAGTAATTTTAAATTTCCATCTAACCATACTAACAATATCAAAGGCTATCAAAATTGACTGAACATTGATTCACTTTCAGACACTAAAAATGTAATAGCGATAGGTGTAGTAGAAACCTGGTTAATGACCGATAATTTTATCATTCCACCTTGGCTAAATAGATATTAAAAATCTTGAACACCAAAACAATGTATTTTTTTTTTATTGTGGGTTTATTTGGCTCCCAGAATTGACTTCATAACCCGTAATATTATTAACTCGGGTGAGTCGTAATTGTAGCATAAACAAACAAATTGTTTATATATTATATAAGTATAACACATATTGTTAACTGTATGACAACCAGTACACTATTACGACTGAAAGGATTATAGTTAAGTTTATTTATTCAGTGTTTATTATAATCTGTGTGTGTATATATATATATTTTATGCGTATAATATATAATATATATATATATATATATAAAATTTGTTTTGTTTTTTTTTTTTTGCTTTAATTAGGTTTTATGTTAATTATATTAGTTAATATGAAGTGAAATTTGTTTTATAACGGTTAGAATAATTTGTTTTATATTAATGTTTTTGTCTTCTGTTTTTTATTTATGCTGCTCTCATGTGTTATTTCATATCTAATATTGTATCAATTATTTATAAAATAAAAATAACTAATATCGAATGGGCTAGACTCCATGGCTACGTTGTTTATAAGCCAATTAATAAATAAAGATCTTTAACGAGTACCTGACATCGCACCGGCTTGGGACCACCTTTTAACATCCCCTACGAAGAACAGCATAACAAGGATTTTTTACTCCCATTAAGAAATCCTAGGACTACCTGTGGGTTTGAACCCGCTACCTATTGCATAGGAGTCTGTTAGGCTAACCACCATGCCATAGGTAACCCCAAAGAATTAATTGTTATTTTCAGTCCATTTTATACTTATTAGTCCAACATATTGCAATATTTTATTTATTTAAATGCGTGACAATGAAAAACAACAGCCTTATAAGAATGACAATTGTGCAATACAAGTAAAAGAATATTTAATAAGTATGACCTGAATTGAAGTAATGTAGAAGGTATGTGATCAAATGAAAAGCATAAATAATTTTAAAATCATATTTAAGATATAAATATAAATTTATATATAATTGTTGTTTTAAAGGTTATAGTTTCTTGTAAACCTAATTTTAATGGTTTTAGTTATAATGCGTTGTTCTGAAGATGAGGCGTTAAGACCTTGAAATATTATGTATAATTGATGATGTGATAGTAAATATATGTATGGGAAGAGATTGTCCTGATTGAATATAATAATATGGTTATACTCTTTGTGATAGTGATTTGAAACTAAATAAAATGTGTTTTTCCTGCACAAACTTTTTAACCATTAATGTTTTGCAGATGCTAATCATTTAATGAATAGTTTCACCTAAAAAAATTTAATCAAAAGCAGTGTGACATATTTGGGATCCTTTCTTCGAGAGTTTTGGGATATTTGACCCATTATTATTTAATGACCTGGTCACTATTAAAACCAGAGAGAGGGAGATTTTAGAGGGTCCAAGAGTCGTGGTACAGTATAGCCCTATAGCCCGTGGTACAGTGAGGTCTTTGCTGACACCGTCCTTCCGCAAAATTATTTCATGTTAGGCTGCAATATCGCGTATGTTAGGACTTAAGCTCAGATCAGACTATCAGGAAAGTACGCCATCCCTTTAGTGTTGGCCTACAGAGGTATAACCTGGACCCTCAAAAGCCATGCCCAGCTTTTGAGGGGGCCGCATTGGAGGATTGTTTCCATTTTCTCGCTCGATGCCCCACATACCATGGCAATAGAATCCATTTCATGCCCATATTAAATAATGTAAGTATTGAACTTTAATGAAATTCTTGAGGAACCCCACATTATAAACCTAAAATCATTATGTATTTATGTCACGGAAAATGTAAAAATAAGATCTCAACATGTTTCTTCTTAGAACGTTGATTATTCTTTAAGGTGTCGACTTATGAGTTAATAATCAAGTATAATATAATAACAATAATAAAGTATTATTGTTATTATATTATATGTCGATATTGGTATATTTAATTTATGTTGTTTATGTACATCTTGAATAAAAGTGACTCATGCAATAGCAACACTTATGCTTATTAATGTATATGTATTTTGTTTTAAAGATTTATTCACTTTGTAATTATTAATGCACATATGCTGGAAATTAGTAATGGTCTCTTTAAGTTTGTTAAAAGCAAATGATAAAACATCAAACAATATCCTAGTAAGGGAAATAAATAATTATATTTAGCATTTGTAAGAATATTTGAGTAAATCACATTGCAGTATTGGAGGAAATGAAGTCACCGATAGAGAAGCAAACAGGGCTAGGCTGAATGAACTTGGGGCTATAAGTGCAAGCATTACAAGAGCAGAAGATCGGAAGATACAATGCAAGTAGACCATCATTAAAGAGTGACAAACTAAATGGAAAACTTTCTCTACTACTTAACTGATAAAGATAAAGCAGGACATGGTTTATGCACAGATATTTAATTAGATGCCTAGATCTGCCGTTCTGTGACACTTGTATTTCAACTCTGATGATAAAACATATTGTAATGTGATGCTCACTGTAAACCTTAAAATAAGCTCTGAGTGATAAGGATAAGGTAGTGATGAAAATAAGTTTCCAAAACTTTTGGGTTTTTTTTTAGAGACATTCCTCTGTTTAATTCAATTAAACTTTTCTTTTTTTTTTTTTCAGTGGCTCGACAGGCTGTGTAGGCCCTGGGCCTCGCGGTGTAATCTTCTGAGACTTAATTATAGCCTAGTAAAATAAGGATATTTGTAGGAATTAATTTGGAAAAAGCTGGAAATCATTTTAAAACCTTTTAATGTTCCTAAACAAAAGTAATTCGAGTTTGTACCATCGTAGACGGTGAGCTTAACTTTTTGGAGCTGAAAAACCTCGAATTATTCATACTTTTTCCCCTCTAACTCAAAAATAATGCCTTCTAAAGAAAATATCTTTCTTTCCAAAACAGAACAAAATCAGATTCATTAAACATGTACGTAAGCTTCTGATTTGTATGTCTTTCCATTGACCTCCAGCCTGATGTCCACCCAATATCCGATGCAAGACTTTCCTTTCGAAAATGCCCAGTTCTTGCTCCATTGATTTGGTGGTTGCCCAGGAATCCGATGCGTACAACAAAACTGGTCTGATCAAAGTCCTGTAGAGGCTCATTTTCGTTTCTCTGGAGAGAGCTCTACTCCTGAAGTGACACAGTAATTCAAAATATGCACAATTAACTGCTTAGATTCTTTTTTTCACCTCCAGTTGAGTCTCATTATTGTTTGAGACCAGTGACCCCACATTGACAAATTCAGATACCTTCTCAAACTTGTAATCTCCAAAGGTAACCATTTCACCTGGATTTGGGGCTTCCTCTGCTACCATGTATTTAGTTTTCTAAGTATTAATCTCAAGTCCAAGTTTCCTTGCTGGGCCAGTCAGGGCTTGAAAGCTTCTAATACTGCATTGTAGGAGCGACCAACTATGTCGAGGTCATCAGCGTATGCAAGGATCATATCAGTTCGGTTGAATATTGTTCCTCCAATCTAGATCTCAGCCTCTCTCAAGCACGAGGATAAAAAGAAGGCACGCCAGTATATCTCCTTGTCTCAAGCCCTTATTTGAAGTGAATTACTGCGACACTTCATTTCTGATTTTTACTGCACATCGCACATTTTTCATTGTTATCTTCACCAGTTTCACCAATTTTTCAGAAATGTTTAATTCATAGAGAACTTTATAGAGCTCCTCTCTGTTAACATTATCATAAGCTGTCCTGCAGTCTATAAATAAATGGTTCGTTTTAATGTTATATTCACGTCCTCTCTCTAGGATTGTCCTCAAACTAAAGATTAGATCAAGTGTTGATTTGCCTTTTCTAAATCCACACTGATAGACACCAAGTTGGCTCTCTGCTGACGGTAACAATCTTGCAAATACAATGTTTGAGAGTATTTTGTAAGCAGATGGGAGCAAGGAGATACCTCTATAGTTGAAGCATTTTAATTTATCTCCTTTTTTATGTATAGGACAGACATGAGAGAAGTTCCATGTTGTTGGTATTACTTCTTCAGTCCAAATGGTGATTATTAGATTTTGCAATGTCTTAAAAGTTCGTTCCCACCACTTTTTATCAGTTCTGCTGGGATACCATCGGGGCCTGTGGCTTTGTTGTTTTTTAATTTATTTATGGCATCCATCTGTTCCTCCTCATCCGGTGGCTCTAGATCTGCTGTGTGGACTTGGTCTGTTTCCAACACTTGATATATTATATTCTTCGGGAGAACGGTGGGTAGTATACTTGTTAAGGAGACGCGAGAAATGGTTCTTCCATTGCTCCAGAACTTCCACTTTGTTACAAAGGAGAAAATTGGCATCATTCAAGCAGCAAAAGTTATGTGGTGAGAATGGTTTCCTGCTTCTATTGACCTTCCCGTAGAAGTCTCGGCTTCTTTTATCACCTCCTAGCGCCTCCATTTCCTACAAGTCCTTCTGTTCGTATTGTCCCTTCTTATTTTGGTGCAAATGTTTCTCTTCTCTTCTCCTTTGTCGATAGGCTTCTACCGTTAGCCTTGTACTTCTTTGTGTCATGGCTCTATACGCTTCATTCTTAATACAGGTTGCTGTTCGGCATTCATCATCAAACCATGGCGATCTTTCTTCTCTACTAGCCTTACCAATAATGAGATCAGCTGCCTTTAATATCTCCTTTGAGCAACCATTCCACGCAATCCTCAGATACCATAGTATTGCTTAAATTGTTATTGATAGTCTATCTATAACTGTTTTGCATGTGAGGAGACTTCAGCTTCCTTAAATTGATTGTACCTTTGGGTTGTTTTTTGTGATGAGGTATTCCTCTTAGAGCTTATTAGTGCGTGGCTATTGAGAGAAAATGGTCCGAGTCAACATTTGCACCTCTAAACGTTCTAACGTTTTCTAGACTCGATAATATTAATCAAAATAAAAGAATAGATTTTAGTGTTTATCAAATTAAATTTATCATACCATATAATATATTTTAATAATTTTAAAATTACATTTGAAGAAATTTTTGATGCTCAGGAACTATATCCACTTGAAATTATTATTTTAAATATAATTTATTTTCTGAGAAATGTTAGTCAAGTATTATACAATCGATTAAATCTTAGGAATGTAATTTTGAAAATATATAAAATGTTTTAATGTGCAGTGATCTCATCTTTATGGGGCACGTTCCAATACATATATATTTTATTCTAACAACATAGAAAGGATAAATATAGTAGGAGCGAAAACTGTTTAATAGCTTATATGTATGAAAGATTATGGAAGATGTTATATCTAACTAAGTTTCTGTTTGTTTATTTATTTAATGTCACTTTATGCTACTATGGCTAATCGGACGGTGCTACAGTGGGATTCCTAAATTTTGCCTATCCAGGTTTTCTTAGGATAGGGATCTTTAACGAGTACCTGTCATCACACAAGCTCGGGACCACCTTATAACGTCCCCTCCAAAAGAGGGCATAACTAAGAATTTTTTACTCCCATTATAAAATCCTAGGACCACCTACGGGTTTGAACCCGTGACCTTTGGCACTAATTTTCTGCTACCAAGGCATCTTCAGGTATAACCTGAATAATATACTAACTGATTAAAATGTATTTCTACAAATATTCTCATTATATTTGTTCTTTACCAAATAGTATTTATTTCTAAAATAAGTAGGTATTTTCAGGTTAGATATTATTACTGTTTATTATTAGTATATATTTTCCTTGTATTTTTCTTTTTTCTGTTTTTTATATTTTTTATTTTTACCAAAAATATAAAACATTGTAAGAATATAAAAATTAGTGGTAACAACAATTTATCCACAATGTGGGGGAATGCCCCATCATTGTTAAACTATTTGTAATTTTTTTGTTGTTGTTTTAATTAATAAAGAAAACATATATAAAAAGCTAAACTACCGATTAAATAATTCATATCATATAAATTAAAAAATACACTCATAATAATATACTTTAATGTTCTAATTTGTATTTAAATACTCATAATAAGTCTATTATGGTAAGTGTTCTGAAACAAAAATACCATTGTGATTTACAACTACGTTATTTGTACCTGCAAGATAACATGGTTTAAATTTAAGTCGTTATTTTAATGTTTCAGTAATAATAATTTGGATGGTATATTGTGGGTTCTTAATAAGAACTGATACTTACGAATTAACACTTTGAAGAATAAATATAATCGTTATATTGCTTAATGTGTGGGAAAAGTAAGAAATATTCTCCTAGGTCATTAGGAAGCGAATGTTTTCCTTATATAAAGAAAAGTTGAAATGGAAGTGTGAAGGGGGAGCGGAAGGAGTAGTCGCGTTACCCACCAGGTCTCGCCACCATCGCCCCATCTCGTAATCTCATTAACACTTAGAACCATTTCATTTAAATTTATTCTACTAAAATTCAATTTAATTGTATTTAAATTAAAACTAAAACATTAAATTTCTATTAGGTGAGCGTATTATTGAGAAATAGAAGGCGGAAGTTAGTTTTCGTAGCAGGATTGGTGACGTCAGTTCTTGGAATTGGTAACCGCCATGAAAGATTGACTAGTTCAGTTGGTCGGAAGTGAAGTTAACCTTGCGCAGAGGCAATATCGTAACCAATGAAGGTCTACTGAGGTGCGATTATTGCTAGTTGAAAACTTTTACCAATACCCCGCCATGGGCTTGTGAAATACCAAGCCTATCGGCAATTTTTGGAAATCCCTACGGGGATTCATAATTGTAAATCAACAATGCATTGTATATTTATTCAAGAACGAGGAACAGAATGAAATCTACGAAGACTCGAGTTCAGGAGTGTTTAGCGTGGGTTGATTGGAAATACTTGTGTCTGTGAAAATTGATATTCATAGATATTTCCAATCAACGACAGGACAAGTTAAGTAGTTAGGACTTTTAAGACTGCACTACACGGTGAGAGAAGAGAGGTGTAAACATTTGTGAGCTTTCACGAAAATAGGTGAGAAAACAAGAGGTGAAGGTAGGGTCTTGTGAGAGTTCACAAAAGTAGCAAGAGAGGTGGCTCATTTTCTAAAAACAATAATGACATCAAATATTACTTTTTGATAAATTAAATATTATATTTGAAAACAACTAAATGTTAAGAAAATGAATGAAGAAGGTAAATAGAAAATACGGTAATTTAACTGTATTTGAACATATAGATTATAATATGTTGTAAGATTACAATCTATTTAGAGTTAACAGGAAATACAATGACAGTGAGGTTATTACAAATTTTGACTTAAGTTATATTTTATTTATTGCTAGACATACCTGACTGAGGCTAATGAATAATTATTATAGTACATTGAAAGTATGTGAGAGTATATGATAACTCACTCTCCAATTATCACGTTTTTTTCACTTACCTTTTCTTTCGCCGTGTACACTTGTGTTGAGCGTGGTGGAATGTTTGGAAAAGTAATTATCGTGATAATGCATGTATATTATCACACTTTGAGATACTTCCAATCAAAAATAATTATATATTTAGTTGTGCTATAATTATATCACTGAAGTTTGGGCGCGAGCACTTAAAGACCGGGCTACACATTGAGAGAAGTGAGTGAACATTCCTGAGAGTGAGGTCTTCTGAGAATTCACAAAAGTAAAGACCGTGCTACATGGTGGGGAAACAGGTGTAGGTGAGGTGAAATGAAAGAGTGAGGTCTTGTAAGAGTTCACGAAAGTAGAACCCACGGGAGTGCGGGGAGGATTATTTAAAAACAATAAATTTGGATGTCATAAAATTTTTGAATAATCCTTTATTATCATTAAATACTAATTTAAAAAAAAAAATAATGATGAAGGTTAATAGAAAATACGGCAATTGAATAATTATTATGGTAAGTTGAAATTATGTGAGTTCATTATGACCCACTCTCCATATCTCATGTTTTCCAATTCAATTAAATTTAAAATTCGCGTATTAATGTTAAATGTTATTTTCTCTCACTGTGTATTGCTATCTTAAGCGTGGTGGAATATTTAGAAAAGTAATTATTATGATAATAGGTCATACTTTTGAACACGTAGAGAAATTCAAGTATTTAGGTTCAATCATAACTAGAAAAAATGAAATCCAGGAAGAAATAAAGTCCCGGTTAAAGGTGGGAAATGCGTGTTATTATTCAGTTGCTAAGTTACTTAGTTCGCGGCTTCTATCTAAAAACTTAAAGATTAGAATTTATAAAACTATTATTCTTCCAACGGTTATTTACGGATGTGAAACGTGGCCGCTTACTTTGAAGGATGAACAACGGCTTAAGGTTTTCGAAAATAAGGTATTGCTTAAAATATTTGGTCCAAAGAGAGATGAGGCCACTGGGGAGTTTAGAAGGTTGCATAACGCGGAATTGCGGAACTTGCATCCTGTGAATATAATTGAGCTGATTGCATCGCGGAGACTCAAATGGACGAGTAACGTTGTTGGGCTCGATGACGAGCGGATTCCGAGAAAGTTGATATTTGCTGATCCGACTGGTAGGCGTCCAAAAGGTAGGCCGAAGCGTCGATGGGAGGATTGCGTTAAGGCTGATCTAGGGAGCTTGGGCTTGAATGGTGAGCATTGGACGAGTCTGTTTAAGCGGAATTTGGTGGTATCGGCATCGAACCTTCGGGTTCGCTAAGCCTATTATTATTATTATTATTATTAATTATTATGATAATGCATGTATATTATACTCTCAGAAACATCTAATCAACGATAGGGTAAGTTTAGTTGTGCTATGATTATATCACTGAAGTTTAGATGCAAGAGCTTCTAAAAGGGTGAGAGAAGAAGAGGTAGGCGAACATTCGTGATTCCTCGTTTTCTGAGAGTTCGCATAACGGACAGAGGGCGGCGGGGGGAGGGGAGGGGGAGACATTTTTTTTTTTACAAATTCCCGTAATAACAATGTCAAATTATTTTTTTTAAATAATTCCAATAATATATTGAAAGCCGCTACACAGTGAGAGAAGAGGTAGGCGAAATATTGTGAGAGTGGACGAAAGTAGCAGAAGTGGAAGGAATATTTTTTTTTTTATGAACTCGGATTATCACATCAAATATTAGTGTTAAAAAAATCCTATAGTATCCTGAAATATTATTTTCTTAAAAACAAAACTAAAATATTAAGTTCTATCAAAACAAAAATGTGTAAAATATAAATCATGAAAACATGTTTTTATAACGTAGAAACTCTATTTTCAGAAATTAAAGATTTATTTATACTTAAAGTTGAAAAAATAAATGATGAAGTTTTTAGGAAATACGGTTATTGAGTATGTATAATACATTGAAAGTATCTGAGAGTGTATGATGTTTCCAAATCTATGAATTTTCATCTATTTGTTCTCTCCCGTTCTTCAGCTTTGTGGAATGTTTGGAGTACCAATTATGGTTGTAATGCATGTATACTATCACACATTCATTAACTTTCGATTAAAAGTAATAATAAGTTTATTTGTGCTATAATTTTATTGGAATAATACCTGCATGATCTGATTTTTAATTAAAAATTGTATCGGAGATTTTAATCAAAATGTTATAATTCTATTTAATGCCATTAGATAGGAGTAAAAATTAGTTCCATCTGAAAACACTAGATGAAGTTGAAGTCTAATAGAAGTAATAATAGCTTTTAAATAAAACTTCTCATTTGTGCCATTAAGAATTTTTCAGTTTTGTTTTTTTAATTTAATGACAAAGTTGAAAAAACAAATTAAAATATGTTACCAAATATACAGTGTGGAAACTAATTTTAAATTTTATCTAAGAGAAACAAGTCCAGTCCCAATATGAAAACATCTGGTGCGCGCAACACACGACTTTCACTTACCTCTGTTGTTATAATCAATTTAAGGATTTAAAATACACTCAGAGATGAAAATAAATTGTTAAAGAATTAATTACTTTGAGTTTCAATAGAAACACGTGTTTTATTAAATAATCTATTATATTATAACCTACGACAATCAGTTAGTTTTATCAGTTTTTTATCACTCTCCGTTAACTTTCACAATTTTGTGTATAAGATAATATTTTTTCTTAACATCTTTAGCTTTCCGACGGTATATTATACGTCTATATTACTGTTTTTATGTTAAATGATATAAAAATTGCATGAGAACATATTTTTGCTCTTTTCTCCTTTCGTTGGAATTCGAATTTGTTCAACTTATATATTTATCCATTTTTTATTAATGCTAACAAGATGATATGGTTAATTCAAATCTACAAAATAAAAGGTATTTCTGAGGAACAAAATTTAAGCCCTGTCAGACTCTTTCAATCAGAATGAAACCTACATCTATTAAAGCCCATTGATCTTTTCTTTTTTTTTATTTATTAATTTATTGAAATTTACAACTGTATTAGTAAATACATCAAGTAAATTGGCTCATAATATAGATGATATACATGAAAAGACATGAAGAGAATATGCCCATTGGCAATACTCCACTCGGTAATCTACACTAGAAGGTCTCGAGGCCATCTTCTTTTCAGACGCCTCGGAGGATTGTCAGGAATGGTAGAGGAAGCAAGGATTGAAACTAGTGGGTTAATGTGGGAGTGGAGTTTGTCATGGAAGGAATGATACCTCCTACGGGCCAAATCAGCTACATATGGGACATTAAGGTCTTTATTGACAAAGTAAGGAGCATTGAGGATTTTTTGAAGGATTTTGGATTGTAGGGATTGAATACGGGAAGAATTTGATGGTTTAGTAGAGCCCCAAAGCTCAACTCCGTACGTCCAGATAGGCCTTATGATGGTAATATAGATGAGCCTTTTGTAGTTAAGTGGAAGGTTAGAGCGTCTGTCCAGTAAGTGTTGAAGTAAGCGAAAGCGTTGGGCAGTTTCTTGTCGTTTCAGTCTTGTGTGCGGATCCCATTAATCTTATATCGATATAGCGAGTTCAAACAAAATCATAAAGCTGTTTTTGAGAAAATCATAAAAAGGTGCACAATCCATTGTATTATAAAGTAGATCTTTCGGTCAGTCAATTTTGAAGAAAAAAGTTGCTGTAACATGTTGGGCGTATAGTTGTGTCAAATATGAAATGTCAGTTTCGTACAACTTTTCATTTTTTTTACTAGACTTACCACATACCTTTTTGCAGGACTTGGTTATTTGGACCCAATGTACCCTAAAAAGTGTATTTCCATTGAAAACTGGAATTAAAAAATTTTCATGAGCAGTACATTCCTTTAATGTATATTTCATATATAGGTAATTGAAAGTAAAAAAATGTTGGTTTCATATTCATACAGTTTTGGCTCTTTTGTGTTGTAGATAGGGATTGCAATCCGGTGTCATTTCCAATCCGGCCGGATCCGGTCCCAAATTCCATCAATCCGGCCGGATCCGGATGGTATGACTAAATCAGGTTGATTTTCACTTTTCGGTCCAAGATGAACAGTTAGTATGTTATTCGAATATAATTTTACTGATAATAGGAAGTTTATAAAATAAAAGTTATGTTAGGATTAGATATGGAGCAAAAAAATTAAAGTTTAGTAGTTTAGGTAACTAGTAAAATTTTAATGGCTATTAAAACAGTCAGCTATTGATTACAATTTGCTGAAAATAAGGACTATTTGTTTTCTACCACCCTTTTTCCAAAATCAAAATTGATTTTTGATAATATATACTAAAGTTATTAGTACTTACGTACTATTTAAAAAACAAATATTGTTAGTAGAATAATTTAAAGATTTATACTCATATTACAAACTCATTATTGTGATAATTATGCCACTCATCAGACATATTCATCAAAATATGATTGTGCCCATCATTAATGTAAGAGTTTTTTGTAATTGTTAGCATTCTCAAATAATTTAAAATTATTGTTATCACAATTCCCATCTGAGTTAATTACGCAAGGATAATTATATAGGATTTTATAAAGTAACTTAATAAATTAATTGAGCTATCTGAGAAAGTGAAGTATAGGAAGACGTGAGCAGTAACGTAGCTCAGTCTTCCTAGATTTCAATACATTTATAACCAGTTTATCATATAATTCAGTAAACTTGAATGAGTCAGCACTTGAGTGAGCAATTAATCTAAAAAAAAGTTAGAGTTGTTTCAGAAGTTCCTCTACAGACAACTTATAGGATGCTATAGCTCGCGTATATCCAAGATAATAATATCTGTTAGCTTACATTTAGGTGAAGCACTGACAAACAAAAGCTCATGTACTGTCTCGTGAAAAACGAACGAATGATACTGGACTAAACTGATGACGTGATGTAATTTGGCGTCGAACGACACCACCATACATGTACACCAAATGTAACGCATTTAAAGTACTTTTTTTTTATTAAACTGCACTATTTTTGGCCAAAAATTGTAGTAATCGGATCCGGTTACCAGATCCGGTATATTATTGACGGATCCGGTTAAAGTATAATGATGCCGGATCCGGTTTTCTGGATTGCAATCCCTAGTTGTAGACCAAGATAGCAAAATTGTATTTTGTTAATAATGGTTTTCACAAGTTTTTTTTAGTTTGGCAGTTTTAGAGTTTTCCCCTCTCCTTATCATTCTTATATCACTACACTCTGATATTTAAATTTTCTCTTCTTCTTAAAATTACAAAAAATGAAATTGAAATTTCTTAGGTGGTGTGCATCTCCGAAGTAAGCCAAAGTATCAATGGTACGATAATTTAAACATATATGTATGTATAGATTGACATATTGCTAAATCTTTGATAACTAGGAACCATTCGTGCAAGAATCAAGTATCAAGTAGGCAGTTGTTTGATAGAATAAACATATAATTTTATTCTGGGACTTGGCCCCTTGAGATTAACAAATGTGTATGTGCAATTGAAATAAAAAATACAATATATCCGGGCAAGAGATTATAGGAACTAAATCATTTATTATTTACAAAGGTGTGAAAAGAAAAGTATACAGTAAAAAAAACAAGAAATGAAAAATAAAAAATTCTATGTATAATGTAGTGAAAAAAAAGAAATAGATAAAGTTGATGAATTTCAAAAGTATTATTCTTGTTTTTTTACCAAACCTTTGTTTTATTTGGACCAATGAGGATATTGTCATGAGTTTAAAAATAAAGTATTCAATTTCCGATGAATTTTATTTCTTAACAATCTGAATATCTGAACCTGAAAATAAAATTTGTACTTTATTAAACAGTGTGAAGTAAATACTGCTGAAGGACATCAGAAAATGGTATTTTATAGAACTTACAAAAAATAAATATAGTGTAAAATGCATAACTTTGTTGTATAATTAAAACTTCTTCTTTAAGTCAATTTAAAATAATGATAAGAACAAAGTAAAAGAAGTTATAATAACTCAAGGTTACAGCTTACCATAAAAATACAATTAACCATCACATTCAGGACCAAAGAATTGAGACGTTAATTTCCAAAAGGTACTATATCCATTTTAGGAAATTTTACAGGAAGCACGAAAATCTCTCATTACTATATTATTAAATCAGCTAATTTGGGTCTTTTTGCATTAAAATTTAGAATTATTTTTTTACTATAATAATAACATCATATTAAAGTTATAAAATGATTTTTTTTAGAATGATTTCGAACGAAAATGAATGCGTAATTAGCACATTAAGAAAATGATTTTAAGGACTTGAGAGTTCATTAGATAACTTCAAATAGAATATTTAGATAAATTAGATAAACTAAATGATAAGAATAAAAATATGTAAAAAAATCCATTTCGTAAAAAATGTCCTTTAGTACCTTTTGGAAATCAACGTCTCAATTGAGTTAGAAGACAGAAATGTTAAAAAAATATATTAACTTATGATTAACCATCAAGTGACTCTTGCTAAAGTATAATAATACATTGTTTAAAATTCAAGATTTACTTTAGAAAATTATCTCATATTTAAGTAGTATTGAAATTATTTCTTATATTTACAAATTGGTTATTGTGATTTTAAAAAAAAATCAATTAAACATTTTTGTCTTACATTTATTAGTTTATAAATTTATTGGAATCCTTTTTTATCATTCTTCATATTAGAAATTCATTAAGATAAATAGTTTTTTAAAAATAATTTTATTTAAAAAAAATAATAGTTGACAAATGAAAAATGTTGCAATGATAACATAAATTATTCTTTGTATTGTTGTACTCTGTTTAATTAGTTTTCTAATTTTCTGTTTGTTATTTCTTTTAAGAAATTCACATCACCTGTTAAAACCTGGTGTTTTA
Organism: Piezodorus guildinii; assembly: GCA_023052935.1. Taxonomy (NCBI): domain Eukaryota; kingdom Metazoa; phylum Arthropoda; class Insecta; order Hemiptera; family Pentatomidae; genus Piezodorus; species Piezodorus guildinii. Next base: position 94,709,058 of record CM041294.1, read on the forward strand.
CTATATTTCGCTATAATTAGGGTTGACAGAAAACAAATAACAAACAAGTAATAATTAATTGAAGTTTTACTCAGTTAACTTAACATATAATCTTTAAAACAGTTAGTGTTATTAGCGATAGGCCCTGAGATACTTTACCACTTTCTGAAAGTGTTTTTTGTTTTGATACAAATAACCTCTTGCTACAATACGAGTCAAAATAATTTGATTTGATTTAATAATATTGCAGCATTGAGTTATCTCACTAGCCATTATTATCTTTCATTGCAGCATTCCTTAATAAATAAAACATCCTCATGCAACAATAACTTGAACTTATAGGTTCAGGATCGAGTTTGCAAATAATAAGATGGTTGATACCAATTTATATTGTTTTGAAGTTTCATAATTTCAACTACTTACAAATTCCTGCAGAATTGACATTAATCCCAATGATTAGCAAACTTAATCACAGCCCTTCACACAAACTATTTGAAATGAACTTAGTGTTACTATTGGTCAAATAAAGCTTCAAAAGTGCTCACAAAGCTTTTAATTTTTTTTTTTTTTTTTTTTTTTTTAGTTTTTCCAAAATTATCAAAATTAAGTAATTCTATAGAGAATATCAATTTATAGTGTAACCAACGTTTGTAGGTCCACATTGTGGTTCTTTATCAGAGCTAAACAGCAACAAGATGCAATGCAAAGGGTCAAAAAATGGTAATAAATGAATAAATATGACCATAAAAAAGGGAAATAGAAAAAAAATTATTAAAGACATTAAGATTGTAAACAGTAATCAGTTGAAAAGTGAAAAAAAATTAATTAGAACTAATAAAGCATTGAATTATTATATAAACATGAGTTAATAGTAAACATTTTGGGGTCATCTGTGGTGTATTGGATTGCAATAACCGCCTTCTATACCCAAGGTTCCAGTTTCAAACCTGGCAGGTGGCCCTAAGATTTTTTAATTCGAAGTAAAAAAATACTTTTTTCCTAAAAAAATGGCTTGTTCGTTGATTTATCCATGTTTCCATTTATATATTAAATAAAGCAATTATGAATTTAATTAAAAGTTATGACTATTATATTATAAAACTCAGTTGTTTGTTTTATACATTTTAAATTTTTCAGGTCGTTATGTGATCTACCCATACCGTGGTGCCTAAAGTTTCTCAGAAATCAATTTTCAGCCACTCACTACCAGGTAATTTAAACAAAATTTTTAGTAGTTGGAAATTTTTTTACAAGTAATAAGCCTGTACAGAATAATTTTATATTATTGAGATATTTCTGTACTTTCTTTTTTTTCTTTCTAGGTAAAAGGAAGATAATAATTGCGACAAATATCGCTGAAACTATCGATGTCTTTGTCATTGACTGTGGAAAAAAAAAAAAAAAATGTTGATATTGATAATAATTTCACGACTATTTCAGTTTGGCCAATGCACTAAGGAAACGGTGAGCAGGAAGGCAAGTTTTAATTAGGTGTAATAATTAGATTTAAGTCATCATTGAATAATATTTAGCTCTTTTACGTAGTTATTGAATGCTCTGACCCTGCTGTTTGTCAGTTGGTCTTGAGATTTTTAATGGGAGTAAAAAATCGTTAGTTGTGCCTTTGAAGGGGATGTAAAAAGGTGATCCCAAGCCTTTACATTATCAGGTACTCATTAAAGATCCCTATCCTAATTAAACCTGGATTGGCAAAATTTATGACTCCCATTGTAGCATCGTCCGATTAGCCATAGTGATGTTAAATGAATAAACAAACAGTAAAAATTGTGAAATTAGAATTAAATATAGTAAGCTAATGTTAAAAAGTTTAATTAACGCAAAGTACAGATAACAAATAACTGATGCCAAAATAATAATAATAGTAATATTATAGACAATGGTAAGTAAAAATAAAGTATAATAAAATTATAAATAATTTTATTATAAAGCTTTATATAAATTTAATATAATGTCACCTAAAAATTTAAGAACTGCTTCTACAGAACTGAGAATTGGTTTTTCAGTGGATACCACATTGGTATCCATGGTAATGAAATGGCAGGCGAGCTTGCTTGCAAAGAATGTGTGTGTTTGTGTGTGTGTGTGTGTGTGTGTGTGTGTGTGTGTGTGTGTGTGTGTGTGTGTGTGTGTGGTGACCTCCGTTTTGGTCACAGTTGAAAGTCTTTGCTTCTTGTTAATTTTGTTAGAGGAACAGTATGAACTAAAAACTTGTTTTAAGATTGTTTTATTTATTTAAAAATATTTTTTCATAATACTTATGTCATGTCTTAACATTAAAATTTTACAATTCTATACAAATCACCTTATTAAACAACAATATTTATATTTATGTTGAGACATCGATATCGAATAGTGTTAAATTTGTTTCACCTAACGGTAACCATATTTGATACTGTTTTATTAAGTGCTGTGCTACATGATGATAGAGACAGATAAGTGAAAGCTGAAAGTTTGTGATATATATAATGACATATTTTTTTAAAATTTATAATGTTTAATTTCTTTAAATGGTGTTTCTAGATTTAAAAAAAAAGTCTTTTCATAATGTGTATATTACAACTGTTTGTTTTGATTAACTTTATCATTTAGTTTTTTTTCTTCTTCATTGGGCACTACCATTCTCATATAACCTGAGCCTCTCCTACCACTTTTCTTTACTCTTTGCAGTCCAAAGATTACGATAGATTCCTCCAATTTCTGATCCCCTGCCTCCTCCAGATCATCCAACCATCCTAGCCTGGGTACTCCTTTTTGTTTTTTCGTCCTGGTGTACCAAGCAGCATAATTTTGGAGGGTCTACTCAGAACCTTTATTTCAACATGCTCCAGCGATCTAAGTCTGCTCGTCTTAGGAGCACTAAGGATATCATTTAATTCCATTAGTTCGACGTTGCTTCTATTCTTCACCTATATTGCAGTTAGTTTTTTATTTATTTTTTTGTTGAAGTTAGATATCAATTATAACTGTGCATGTAAAGATAGTAGTGACACTGAACTTCTACCTATCTGTAAGGCTGCCCGCCATCTTATAGTTCAGTTAGTTGTTTTCCCTGCGCCATTGTTGTTTGAGTGTATAGTAGTGTAATATAAGGTATCTAGTACAAAGGTGTTTTATTCCACTTCCTAATAACATTATAACTTAAATGAATGATACTTAATAATTTAGAAAAAAGGTAATATTCAATGTTATTAGGGCCTCGCTACATGGTGAGGATACAGGTAGGTGTAGGTGAGGTGAAATTCATGAGATTTGGTGAGAGTGAATTATCATACACTCTCACATACTTTCAACACATTATAATAAATATTTTATTACCGAATTCTATATTTCTTCATTTATTCTTTTTTTTTACCTTTTATTATAAATTATGTTTAATTTCTGAAAATGGAGTTTATTCATTAAAAAAAGTTTTCATGATATTTATATTACACTTGATTGTTGTGATATAACTTCATCATTTAGTTTTTTTTATTGTTTTTCTTTAAATATTATTTTATTATATTATAGTATTTTCAAAAAGTATTTAATGTCATCCAAATTTAGTTTTAAAAAATAAGCCTTCCCCCTCTCCCGCTACTTTCGTGAACCCTCACAAGACCTCGCTTTTCGATGTTTCACCTCACCTACAAATACCTGTTTTCTCACTGTATAGCGCTGCGTTTACCCGCCTTTATTATAAATAATTATGCCTTCCATGTGCTTTCACTTACTTCACTGGCTTGCCTCTTTCATTGCGTAGCACAGCCTTTACAAACATTTGTTAAATTGAAAATTACATTATAATTTGTGAATTCTTTTTCAATTTTAAACACTTGGAGCTCTTATAGACTAGCGAAAATACCTAATTATGCTTAAAAAATGTATATTATATTTACATAAATAACAAAATATATTACATCACAGTTATCCGAAACCTCAAGACAACCAGTCTTTTAATTATAATTAGGGAAATTGCTACCTCTAGCATAAACACTTAAGATGGATCAAATAATTCTTGATTAATATCCAAATCCTAAATACAGTTGAACACTTGTTAGAGCCCGAGTTGTCTAGTAACATTAAAAGTCACACAGGTTAGGCTCGAATCCAATCTGGAAAGGTTAAAATTCATTCTGAGGCGCCCACAAGGAATGAATCTCAAACTAATAAAATAAAAATAAAAAACAAGATTTTTAGAGTTAAAAATTTTTAAAGGAAAAAAGACTCTTATATGGCTTAATTATAGCCCTACTCGCTGTAAAAATTTCAATATTGATAACATAAAGAACATACGTGCGTGATTTTTTAAAATAAGAAGAAAAAGCTTGAAATACCTCAAAAGGAAGTATAAGTTCTGAAAGGTCTGTACTGTTGCATTATTTGTTTTTTCAATTGTTTTATTTGTTACTTGATTGTTGTACAATAAAGGAGATGAGAAAAAAAAAGGATTTTTTAACAATGGTAAAAATTCATTATTTACGATGTTTACTTGGTAATATCTGAGAAGAGAGTGATAAAAAAAATCGATGCATCACTAAAAGTAGCCAGAAAAATATTTTATCTACAGTTTTATATTCAGGAAAGAGTAGATAGTAAACAAATCATGAAAATAGAATATGATGAGTGCCAAAGTCAATGAAAATCGAAACGGACACATATGTCTTTTGTGTCTCTATAATCTGTCTGTAACAATTTTCACCCTAAAAAATGTAACATGTTTGACATGCTGCAGCGCAGTTGGTGTTACTCAGATCAAAAATTCGACGACAGTTTATTTTATCAAAAGTTTAATGGAAAATTCTTTTTATTATATATAATTTATCACTAGGACTTGAGCCCTTTCCACAGGAAGCTACTAGGAAGAAACTGATTAGTGATGCGAGTTAGCAACTGGTTTACTTTGAGTCACTGTTGGCGTCATCAAATTGGACGCAACGCATGGTGCTACTAGTTGAAGGCCCGTCTGTGATACACAGAAACTAGTTCGTAACCAGTCTCCTGGAGCCTCGTATGTTGGGTTGTCTGGTGATTTCAGTTTGAAACTGTCTCGACATGAGTGATCAAAAAACCAACTGTTTTTGGTTGGGGAGGTGGAAAAACACATTATTTTGTTCAGTTTTAATCTTCATGATTATCCAAAAAAGCCTGAAACAGAGAAGGCAGGGACAGAATTTTTTCCAAGGTATTGGTGTACCCAAAACGTTCTTGGATATCCTTCTTCTCTTCCTGAGATCAAAGTAGAGATTTTGATTTCTGATGAGTAGCCTAGACTCATGTGTGAAGTAAAGTCATTAATAACTGTGTAACTCGTCAGAAAGTAGAGTTACTAATCGGTTTAGTTCCTTTCCAGTAGCTCCGTGTGTAGAGGGCCTTACTGTGCAAGAGCTATATTGGTATAAATGAAAAAAATAACATTTTGCCAAAATTTTCGCAGTCATAGGTCTTTTTTGAACTGCTCCGATTCCTTTAGTTTTGTATATAAAAAAGTTACCAGTGTCTAAATTTAGATAGATGATTAAAATTAAATTTTTTGGTGTGTTATTTATTTATTTTTTTACCTTCTATACTTCATCGATCCGCCTGTCTGTCTCCAAAATAAATTTTTCTCTGACTGGGATTTTTTTTCATAAATAGTTCAGCAAGGAAGAAAAATGCTTTGACAATAAATATAATTGCAGCTCTTATATTAAAAAATATAAATTAATTTTGGTATTTAAATGGAAACATTAAAACACTATATTTGTCTAGTATAGTCAATCATTCTAATACTTTTCAGGAAAAAAATCTGGACCAGAACAAATGAATCTAATAATAAGATATTAGGAATATGTACCTTCCAGGGAATAAAAGTGATATTTGCAAAATATTTTTCTAAACTCATCCATTCATTGGACCTTGGAAAAAATAAATTTTATCTTAAATTTGAGAATATTATTAATGTACAATATAGGTAAATTGATTTAATTTTTCCCTGTGATTAGTCAAGCTCTTGTAAGAATACAATATGCACATTTAAACCATGCATTTTTCAGATATATTTTATGAAATTAAATAACTCAATTATATAACAGACAATTCATAACAAAATGCAACACGAATCCTGTTATAGTTTTCAATCTTAATTCTCTTCTACCAGTTTTATATTTGATTTCCTAATGAGATTTAAGTTCTCATATCTTTTTAAAAATTTTATTAAGTTTAATTATGTGATGTACAATTGCATATAAAAATATTACTTACATATTTTGATTATCTTTCAAAGAACAAATTCTTTTACTATATTAACACTCTACATGCAGGTTTCTCAAGTATTTTATTAATATACATGATTATTTATTCATTATAATTTTTAAAAAAAAGTTTTTGTAAATTTCAAAATTCTGCTTCTCTTAGACTGTAATGGTCACTTTCTTCATATTTTTTTCTGGTTTCAACTGTATTATCATTATTTTTTTTTCCCCCAACATTTTATTTCCCATGCTTCTAGCTTCTTTAGCATTCTGAGTAAGAATATTTAGAATGTTTCTGCCGTAGAATCCATTCTTACATTAGACCCAGAAGAAACCAGTAGAATGTCTAGCAAAATTTTTGAAGAAGAAATTGAAGACAATCGAAAAGAGAAAACTATTATGAAGAAAACAAAAATTTTTTTTAAATCAGATTTCATCACAGTGAGTAATACTAGTAACAGAATCTTACTTTTTCAATAATACCTAATGAAATTTTAATTTTCAAAATTTAATAATACAAAAATTACTTTACTTATTAAGTAAAATATGCAATTATTTTTTTAAACCAGATTTTAGTTATGGTATAGTGCCTCTTTTAGCAGTAACTGATTTTTGCAAGGTATTATAGTTAATTAATCAAATAATCAATATTAATCAATAGTTAATCAAGTACTAATAATACTAATTAATGACTCATAACACTATAGTCAGTTAAAAAGAAGAATATTAATTTATTGCAACATAATTTTATCTTCAAATAGCTTTACAATCCAATCCTCTTTTAAGACTTTTACAGAAAGTATATGCAGAAATATCTATTATTTCTTAAATGTTTTGCCAGTCATACCTGCCATCTCCAGGATTGTGTGTAAGAATTACCATGTACCTTACATAGAATTGACTGACATACTTGGATTGTTTCTCACATAGTATCCTAAAGAAGCCAGCAATATATCTGTCAAATTTCGGAGAAGGAATTTAAGGCACAATCAAAACCAGAAAACCATCATGAAGACTTAATATTAAAAAAATATTATTTTGAATTGGAACCTATCACAGCATGAAATTTCTTCTATCAGTAACTGAATCCGTGTTACTCAAAATAGTACTTGGTACAATTTTATTGTTTTCAAAATCTAGTAATCTAATAGTAAAATTTATGAATTCTCACAGAACAATTTTCTTTTTGACCAGTCACTGTTATGAATATCGGTTTTATTACAAAAAAATATAATAATTTATCATAATATTAACTCCTTAAATCTTCCACTGAATATATCATTATTGTTTTCATGGTATTTTTCTGATTTCAACCATTTCTTCAGTATTTTCACCAATGTTTTAGGAAACATGTTACTGACATTTTAAGGGTTCTAAGTAAGGATTTCTATGTTTCTTAAATAGAATCCTGAAGAAGTTAGTTGCATTTCTGGTAAAACATTAGTATAGAACGTTAAACCAGTTCATAATCAAAAACAGAAAACTACCATGAAAAGATAGCAACACTTAACAATATTTAAATACTATTCTGAAACTGTGAATATGACTTAAGCATAATGAAAAATAAAAAAAAGTTCTGCATGTAGGGTGTTGATACAATTTTATAAACGAAAAATTCAAGACACTACGATAACAATATCAGCATTAACATTCATTTCACATATTTCCAATGATGCTCATTCTTGTGAACATTATCCAACTTTTTTTTTCCGAACATTAATCCCATTTTTTCACTTTCATGCTTATATACAGAGAATAGCGACCACTCATGCACAGCGCACGTGCACGTTTGATAACTTCCTAAACTAAAAGTTATACCATGTTGTGGTTAGGTTCACTGGAAGGAGGAACCCAGCCTCCGTAGGCATCTTCCAATTCTTTGGCCACTGCTATCGTCAGTCGGTCCTGGCGTTTGAATGCCACAATCTGAAAGGATAAAATAATGATAAATGATAACATTAAAATTGAGCATAGAATTAATTATTAAAGTTTGTTGGAGGTGTGGTCAATGAAGAGATCATGCTCAATTAAGAGTCAAGACATTACAAATTATCCAATATTAATTATTTTTTTCACACAAAATATAAAATTAAAATATAAATAAAATTAAAATCTGTCTGAATGGTTTTTATAAAATTGATATTTTGACCTATTTTAATTGTTTAGTTTTTTAAAAAATCCATCACCAGATTGTATCTTATAAACATTGGATAAATCAAATTCAAATAAGTCTTCTTATGGGTCAATCCCTTTTTGATTTGATCCTAGCTGTTATGCTAGCCACTATGCTACAGATGACCCCATATGAGCAATAGTGTTAATATAGTTTAAATATAAATGAACATTAATAGAGTTAAGATGACCCCATATGAGCAATAGTGTTAATATAGTTTAAATATAAATGAACATTAACAACAAACAAATAACTTTAACATAAACTTTAGATCAACAATTAAGGTTGATAAATTAATTGACAGTTTTTTCATATATATAAATACATACACAATTGTATAAAACAAGCAATCAACAATATAATGTCTATACATATACTCTATATAATAAACATTGAATAAATTATTTGGCTTACTATTTATATTATCAAGATTAGTAGTACAGAAATATAAATCTAGACAACTACATGTACATAAATTAACATACGTGACTATCCATTAATTATAAATGCTCTTTGTTTAAAACATTGTATAATACAGTAGTAAAGCTGTTTCATTTTGAATATTGCTTGTACAATAAATATTATATGAAGTTTATTTTCTGATAATTTATTTGCGTGTGGGATGAAGTGGTTTGTAGTTGAGCAGCAGATAGGACACTTTTCTATTAGGTGGTATAATTTTTTAATCTGTTTCATATTTCATGTTGTACTTAGTTCCTTTGGGTTGGTATTGGAAATATGATTTTTGTGGGTAAAGTTAATATAATAATTACTGGATAAGACATGCTTGAGCTATTATTTTTGTTATGTTAAATGAAATATACATTGCACTATAATATAACATCCATTGCTTCAATGGGCAAATATGATTTTGTAAAAATTACCTTATGGTACTTTTGGTTTATCATTTTCAATACTGAACCTTTGTAATCTACCATAAACCAAAACAAAAAAACACTCTCCTTCAAAATTTGAGGGCTTACGTTTCAAGATGCGTAGAACACTAATAACGAATAAAAAAAATCCGTTTGTCAGCCGTAATTCAATAACCCAGTTATTTTCGAAAATTGAGAAAAAATGTTGAGTGTTTATTAACAAAAGAAAAACCGTGAATAATTATAAAAATCTGGCTTTGACTTTCACTTTCACTTACCTCTGTTTTTAAAATTGATTAAAGAATTTTCAAATACAGTTTGTTTATTTGTTTAACGTCACTTTATGCTACTATGGCTAATCGGACGATGCTACAGTGGGAGTCCTAAATTTTGCCTATCCAGGTTTTATTAGGATAGGGATCTTTAACGAGTACCTGACATGGCACAGGCTCGGGAACACCTTTTAACGTCCCCTCCGAAGGACGGCGTAACTAAGGATTTTTTACTCCCATTAAAAAATCCTAGGACCACCTGCGGGTTTGAACCCGTGACCTTTAGCATGGGAGGCTGGTACGCTAGCCACCCAGCTACAAGTGATCCCCAAATACAGTTGGAGATGAATATTAGTGAAACCATTAAAGAACTAATTAAATTGAATTTATATAGAAACATGTGTTTTATCAAAAAATATATTATATTATTATTTAAAATAATCAATTAGTTTTATCGGCTTTTCATCACTCTCATATTAACTCTTAATAAGATTTATAAGGTAATATTTTTTCTAAAATCTTTAGCTTTCCAATGGTAAATTATACATCTATATTACTGTTCTTATGTTAAAAAAAAAAATTGCATTAAAAAAATATATTTTCAGTTTTCTCCTTTATTTGTTCATCAAATTTTCTCAACTTGCATATTTAGCAAGTACAAACAAAATAATATGGTTATTTTTAGAGAATCTACAAAATTAAAGGTACTTTAAAGTAAGAAAATTTTAAATATTGGCATTTAAGCCCTGTCAGACTATTTCAATTAGAATGAAACCTACATGATCTTAAAGCCCATTAAATTTTACATTGACATAGAGAGTTTAATCTAAATCGTTAGAGCCATTTTCAAGAAAATCGTAAAAAGGTGCAAAATGCATGGTACAAAGTGGCTCTTCTGGTTAGCTGATTTTGATAAAAAAGTTTTATAGTTTCATAGGACTTTTCGTTTACGTGCTGGAGTTACCACTCACACACAGACCTTTTCGCGGGACTTGGTTATTTGAACACAGGGGACCCTAAAACGTGTATTTCTGTTAAAAACTGGAATTAAAAAATGTTCACAATCGCAATACTTTCCTCTACTATATATTTATATATAGGTAAGTGAAAGTAAAAAATAGAAAAAAAAAAAAAAAAATTGAAATTTTACACATATATTGAAGATAGAAAAAAATGTGAGGTGTGTTTTAGAATCAGTAAAGCAATATAAACAAGAAAAACCTAATAAAAAAGGAAAAAAAATTGAAATCTTCCCCATATATACGCCCATAACTCAGAGAAAAATGTGTAGAGAATATTAAGAATCAGTGGCGTGTGATAAATAGTTGATTAACTATATTCTACTACTATATACTATATAATTGATTAATGATATTCTAGTCACAAATTATAATAGAGGTAATTCCACCAAAAATCAGTTATTATTTATGATAAGAAAAATTTGAAAAGACTTTAGATCAAGACAACACGATGAACAAAGAGAAGATGAATAAGAAAAAAATCTTATTTAGTCAATCCACAACTTGAGATGTGCCTCCCTGATAATATAATATAAGATAATTGGTCATTATTGATGATAGAGAAAAAAAGTAAAAGGTGGTCTAGAATCAGGAAATTTTATTTGGATGTAAATCGAAAGAAAAGAAATGAATAGGAAATAGAAACGCTGTCTAGTTTAAATGCTATTGGTTCATTGTTTTTGATAATGAACATTTGTAATCGACCAATAAAACAAAAAAATTATCCCCCTTCAAAATTTGAGGGCTTTCGCTTCAAGAAGAGTAGAACCTGAATAAAAAATAAAAAAAATATCCGTTTTTCCTAAGTAATAAATAAATACAACTATTTATTTAATTTTGTTTAGCTTTTAATGCTATTTTATAGATAATTAAATTTTCTACAAAATGAAAAAAATATTCATTGATATTGGTTATGAACTAGCAGAGATATAGCATTTAGAAATTAACCATTTTGTTTTGAATTTTTTATTGTTTTTCATATTACTTAGTTGTATATCTACAGCTTTATTAACACTTATATCCAGATATTGTTTATTGGAAATAATAAACCATTGTGTAATGATTTGCAGCATTTTTAGAGATCAGTGTTCATTCTAGGTTACATAAAATATTAATTCCTAGTATATTTAATATATTCAGAAATACCTGAACACCTATCGGCATTCCTTCACTGCTGAAACCAGTTGGGCAAGCTGTTGCGGGTAACTCCAATAGATTAAAAATACTGAGGTAGGTAGAATTCAAGAACCTGCTGTACATCATGTAGTGAAGATGAGCGGTATGAGAAAACACTGGAAGTATCAGCACACCGTCATCGCCCAGTAGTTCCTTCAAGCAGCAAAACAAAAAAATATTAAGTAATCAATTGTTTATAATAATATCACAACTCTGGTAATTACAAAAATTACACCTTTCATTATTTGTTTTGTTTATTTATTTAACATCCCTTTATGCTACTATGGCTAATCGGATGATGCTATAGTGGGAGTCCTAAATTTTGCCTATCCAGGTTTTATTAGAATAGAGATCTTAAACGAGTACCTTAAATCGCACAGGCTCGGGACCACCTATTGACGTCCCCTCCGAAGGAGGCATAACTAAGAATTTTTTACTCCCTTTAAGAAATCCTAGAACCACCTGCGGGTTTGAACCCGTGTCCTTTGGCATAGGAGGCTGTTATGCTGGCCACCCAGTTACAAGTGATCCCACCTTTCATTATTATACTAAATTCATTGTAATTTAATTAATCAATTTCCTTACACATTTATTTCTTTTTTATATTTAAAATTTTTCTCGACGTGGAACAAGCGTTCGACAGAGTCTGGCACCCAGGACTCCTTTATAAACTCCGTCAATTCTTCCCGCAACATACTTCCTCATAATCCGTTCCTACCTCACTAATAGAACCTTTCAAGTAAATCATAACCTTTCCTACTCTTCCATATTTTCTCAGTCTGCAGGTGTACCTCAGGATAGTATCTTAGGTCCCATCCTTTATACAGTATATACAGCTGATATCCCACTCCATCCTAGCACTGTCCTCATAACTTACGCCGATGACACTTGTGTGTTATCCGTCCATAACGATCCAACCGCTGCATCCCAAATCCTTCAGTCCCACATCACAGCCATTGAGGAATGGTGTCAGAACTGGAGGATTAAAATAAATCCTAAAAAATCCCACCAAATTACTTTACCCTTCGTCGAAAAACGATGACCTCCTGCCCTACCGTATCCTTTAATAATACGCCACTCATACCTGTTGAACAAATCCGATACCTAGGACTCCATCTTGACAAACGTCTTACATGGAACCCTCACACGAGACTAAAACGACAGGAAACTGCCTGTAGATACCGATTACTACAACACTTACTAGAAAAACGTACAAAACTTCCAATTCACTACAAAAAGCTCATTTATATCACTGTTATCAGACCCATCTGGACATATGGAATCGAGCTTTGGGGCTCTACTAAGCCATCTAATTCCTCCCACATCCAATCCTTACAATCTAAAATCCTTCGCAAAATCCTAAATGCTCCTTATTTCGTCATAAATAAAATCATCCATAACGACCTTAATATCCCATTTGTGGTAGACCTTTCTCGTACCAGATATATCACTTTTAATTCCAAACTCCCAACTCATATAAACCCTCTTGTTCGCAACCTATCAACCTCGCATATTCTTGACAACCCTCCGAGGAGATTGAAAAGATGTCCTCGGGATCTACTTACTTAAATAAACATCGAAGTACTACCGCTGGGTAGTTTCTTCACAAGCCTTATATGCCTTTTATTATAATTCATCACTTTTACTTATTGTATTTATGTAATATACAGTTGTAAAATTCAATAAAATATTAATAAAAAAAAAAAAAAAAAAAATATTTAAATGTTGACATCCTTTGACTCAATAGTAAATAAAATATTGTATTTAATGTTATTGTAATTGTATTATTTTGTATCTTTTTAGCCCTGATGATGACCTACAAACATTGGTAGACGATAAATAGTTGAAACTATTTAATTATTTCATTTACTGACCCCACCCGGACTAATCCCTTTCGTTAATTACAAATGTTTTACAATGAATTCATGAGGCTAAAAAACATTTTGTGGGTTGTACAACTTATTTCTAAAACCTTAATAACTTTTTTTTTCTGTTGGAAAGCTTTATTCATGAATGGGATTAATTCACATTTATGTTGCCAACGAGTCATAACGATTATGTTTAAAAGCTAAAAAGTATTCAGTTCATATGGTATGCCTGCTAATATTTCTATGTTATTGAAAATTTTATGGAATAAAATTCAATTCTAACATTAAATAAAACCACTCATTCCTTGTCATAAAAAAGAATAGCTGTTTGGCCATAGCAAAGATGTATATATATTATAGCTACTCTTATCGTAAAGGTACATAAGTTAACAAAACATGAAATAGCTGCGAGCAAAGCTGCAGGTTACAGCTAGTTAATTGTATATGATAATATACAATTAATTGTGATTAATATTTTATTATGGGAGCCAGTGGCTGTGTGGAGAGTACACTAGCCTAATAAGTCAACGGTTGTGAGTTCGAATCCCATTTCTTGGAAGACTTTTTCAATAATATGATTAATTTTGTTGATATTTACTATTGTACTTATTTCTAAAAGGGCATTTTGCCTGTGTAAAAACTATAATTATAAAAAAAAGGGTATTCACTCACAGCCTGCCACAAGTACCGTGAGGCCTGTCAACCATCTGGGGTCCATTGACAAAACTAGATGTAGAGCATGATGACTCTAATACTTATCATCAAGAATTGTGGTTTTGAAAACTAGGGAACTACATCGCACTGTCCTGCTAACCAGAATAATAAAATCAATTTTTTTTCCTGTAGATCTACAACCCATGAAGTGTCCTGGGCTCAGTACATATAGAGATTTGTTTTGTTTCTAGTTCAACACTAGTCTGCAAGGAGGTGATTAGGCCGAGATCACACTCTGCTGCCAGATTTGTTGACACTTTTTTGGGTACCCACTTTATAGAGGCTGGGTGTGCCCAAGAGGGGTCTCCATATCCTAGGGTTGCCCCAGGGCTGAAATAACAGAATAAAAAACATTCTGCCATAGCTGGAATCGAAACCCAAGACCCATATCCATTCGCAAAGTCTTATTATTAATTTTTTCCAGACATAAATTATTTCTCCACCTCCTAAACTTTCTTCTTAACAAAAAATAATTTAAAGTTATAGATGAAAATTAGACTTAGCTACCTTATTTGCTCCAACTTTATACTCGATTCATAAAATGACTTGACAAATGTCATTAAATTTGTATAAGTGTTGGTATGTTAAGGTGAAAGTCGAATTCAATAGTAAAATCAAAAGGCTATTTTACTAACTCAACCAATTTGTTTAAATTGCTCTAAATTTCAGCTGATATGCCATCTACAGGTGCCAAACTTTTTTTACTTTCACTTACCTGTATAAAATGAGGGAAAGTATGTGTGAAAATTTTCTAATTTGAGTTTTCAACAGAAATACACGTTTTAGAGTCTCCTGAGTCCAAATGACCAAGTACTTCAAAAAGGTCTCCAGCGCAAAAACGAAAAGTCCTGTGAAACTGAAATTTCATATTTAAGATCAATATACACCCAAGATGTTACAAAAACCTTTTCATCAAAATAAGCTTACTAGCAGAAGAACCACTTTATACCATGCATTTTGCACCTTTTTACAATTTTCTGAAAAAAGGCTCTAACAATTTTGATTGAACTCGCTATATCGATGTGAAATTCAATGGACTTTAATATAATGTCGGTTTCATTCAGATTGAAATAGTCTGACAGGGCTTAAATGGTGATAATTTAAATGTTCTTCCTCTAAAGTACCCTCTTCAAAAAGGATATCTACATAGATTAAAAAAAATAAAACATATCTCCATTAGCATTGATATCATCTCATAAAAGCAGCTAAATATTACAAGTTGAACAAATTTTTTTTTTTTGTGTATATTTCTTTATTTCCAGATCGGCTGCATGAGCCATATGGGTTGTTTAAAATAAAATAATTATCATTGAACGAATTTAATAATCAACTAAAGGAGAAAAGAGCAAACATATTTTTTAATGCATTTTTTTTTTTTTAGATAAGAACCGTAGCATTAATGTATAGTATACTGTTGGAAAGCTAAAGATTTTAGAAAAAATATTTTCTTAATAATAATCTTTTATTAGTTTTCATTGTTGATTATTCTAAACATCATACACAAAAAAATTGTTGGCTCCTGAAAATGGTGTATCATCTGAAATGTAGCTCAGCAGGAGTTTTTCCTGATTATCTTTTTATCCTAATATTGTATATTTTTTTGTTATTCTTAGAGGAAATATATGAATAAAATAAATTCTTATTTATTCCAGAATAATATTTATTTTCATGTCATTAGTAATGGAGGTAAATTTTTTTGGTGAAGAATAAAACTATATACTGTAGATTGATAAAACGAATATAAAATGTTGTAATTCCTCAATAAATTATTTTAATTAAATTCTTGTTTCTATTATTATAAAAAATCATTAAAAACTGATTAATGATCATCTGATTACCTCAAAATATTTTGTTAATTGTTCCTTGAACTCTTGGCACTCGTCCCTTTGGGATTGCGGTAGACTCTGGAAGTATCGCTTCATTATTCCGAAGGCGATGGAATAAAGAGCTACTCGTCCGAGGCCAACTCCTTTCCTCAGCATTTCACCTAGGACTGTCCAGATCGTCCAATCCTGGCAAATAATTAAAAAATATTTTCATGAAGTTTTGAGTTGTTAGTGAAAGTTAAAATTGTATTGTGAAATCTACTTAGGCATTGCTATTCTCCTCCACTATTTTTTTTTTTTTTGACGCGAAACAGCCTGAAAGACCACACAAGTATCATTTTCCTAACTTTGCCCAGACGTTCCACTCTTTTTCTCTCTACCCACCTTTTCTTCATTCTCTCAGACTGGACTCTTCTCTGTTCCTCGCTCCATACTCTCCCCTTTCTCACCTCTTTGACACCCACCTCTTTGGCATTGTACGGGTATTTACAGAAGTGTTACTTGGCACTTTTTGTGATGATCTCAATGAGTCAAGTATGTATTTTCTTAATGTTAATATATTGATCATGATTTTTTTTAGCACTCCTCTTATGTCTACTTATTTATTTATTTCTCTTCTCCTCTTCCTATATTTTTACTTTCACTTACTTAGATATGGAATATATAGTAAGGGAAAGTATTGCAATCATGAAAATTTTCGAATTCCTGTACGAATAGAAATACACATTTTAGGGTCTCCTGAGTCCAAATGGCCAAGTCCCGCAAAGAAGTGTGTGTGTGTGTGGTAAGTCCAGTGCGAAATCGAAAAGTTCTATGAAAGTGAAATTTCATATTTAAGACTATACTTTTTTATAGTCTACTATAGCTAACCAAAAGGCTACTAAGGGGAGCCCGTGGCTGAGTGGCTAGCGTGCTAATCTCTCATGCTACAGGTTGTGAGTTCGAATCCCAGTTCCGGCAGGACTTTTATAAGGATGTAATTTAATGGGAATTCACTCACAGCCTCTCCCCGGGTATGTGAGACCAGTCAGCCAAATTAGGCGTAGGGAGTGATGACCCTGCATTACAAAATGCAGCGAGAAACGTGAGTGTAATCAACCAGGAGAGATTACACTGCGAGGCCCAGGGTAAGAAGGCTACTTTATACCATGCATTTTGCATTTTTTTTCAATTTTCTCTAAAACGGCTCTAATGAATTTGATTAAAGTTGCTATATCAATGTCAAATTTAATGGGTTTTAATATGATTTAGGTTTCATTCTGATTAAAATAGTCTGACAGGGCTTAAATGCCGGTAGTTTAAATTTTCTTCCTCTTAAGTATCTTTAATTTCGTAGTTTTTAGATTGATTTTAACAGTGAAAGTCGTGTGTTTCCCTCACCAGATTTTTGTGATAATCTCAATGAGTCAATTATGTATTTTCTTAATGTTTTGATCATGATTTTTGTTTGCACTTCTCTTATGTCCACTTATTTATTTATTCCTCTTCTCCTCTCCCTATCTTTTTCTATTAGAAATCCAGCTCACATATGGTTGTTAGTTTAATCGTATATTACTTCCCGATTGTTCTCACAATACTGTCAAATATTGTTTCCAAATTGTTCTTTAAAATTTATTTGTTTGCAATTTTTTTTTCTTTAAATTTTAGTCAGTTGTTTGGTTTCACACTATAATCTTCAAATATTTTCATTCCAATATTGTCATTTTATATTAATAATTGTTTTCATAATTTATTTCTATTATCTTATTTTTGTACTTCAATTATCATCATTTTTCTTTTAATTCTTTTGGTTATTTATTTATTTATTTTTCTTAGCCCAGATGAAGGCCCACAATTTAGGCCATAAGGTCGGCATACAATAAAATAAGTTTATCAACTAAAGCAATTTCCTCATATTAATATCTTGATTGTACTGTTTTTTTTTTTATAAATCTAAAAAAGTTTTAATTTATATTCAAGCAAAGATAATTAGAAAAGTAAGAATAGGCTTAAATAATCTCTTTGATCCATCATTATATCAACTTACGTTTGTATCTTCTGATCTTTGGAAGACAACATGAGGGCATTCCAAATTGAGCATCAGTGTCAATGTCGCCTGCAGAGATTTGTCAAAATCTTTTATTGTTATCTGAAATTAAAAAAATGATTAATTTCAATATTCATATAATAAATGAGTACTTTTAATCTTAATATTTAAAACTTTAATAATGCAGTTTTAAATATTATTTTATACTTATATTTTGCCTTTTATTATGTATTTGTTTTAGTTAAGGAAGTGTATTTTGTTTAGTACAGTTGTAATAGATTTCTTTGATTTATGTTTAACTGTTTTGTAAAACTCAACTCCATTTGTATGGGCTAGTCCGAAAACAAATAAAAGATTATTTATTTATTAATTTATACTTACTTTTTTTGGTTCTGTTCCGTATTTTTTGAAATGCATTGCTGCTTTCCTCACGGCCATTTGTATTTCATTGTCCACTTTTGTAAGGAGAGGTGATCTGCATTCTTCAACGTAGTATACTTTAAGTCTTGTTAAATCTACCTGAAAGTATTAATACTTGATTTAACGCTTATTAATACATTTTTAGAAGCATTTTATTGGGTTGTAAAATAAGTTTACCCTCCCCATGTTCATAAAATCATATTTACTTGGTCAATAATGTTTATATATTCGAAAAAAGGATTAGTTAAGGTGCTTTTATGCACCAGTTTAAACTGAGATTCTTTATCTTTAAGTGGTATTTTGATTGCTCGAGGTAGAAGCGAAAAAAAAAATCATTTTCGTCGTTATAAAGATTTTTTATTTCCAAAAGGGAAATCCTCTGCACAGATGATTAGCAAAATTTACAGCGTGTTTGACGATGATGGGTTAGGAGAAAGCACTGTCCATAAGTGGTTTGCTCGGCTCAGAACTGCAAAGTTTGACTTGGAAGACGGAAAAAGCAGAAGCACCAATTGATGACCTGATTCCAAGCATTGGCGTCAGGCAACACTCACGCTCATAATATCACTGAAACATTTAACATTGTGTTGAACAGGTATTGTGTATTGGTGCTCGTCCATCCGCTATGTATGATTTCTAGTCTTTATTCTATTTTTATTTTTTTTTACAAATAATTTTTACTTTCACTTACTTACCTATCTAATATATAGTAAGGGAAAGTATAGAGATCGTAAAAATTTTCGAATTCCAGTTTTCAATGGAAATACACATTTTAGGGTTCCCTGAGTACAATTAACCAAGTTCTGCAAAAAAGGTTTGTGTGTATGTCGATGTGTGTGTGGTAAGACTAGCACGAAAACAAAATTTTGCACAGTTCTGAAATTTCATATTTAAAATACATTGTATAAATGTAAATATTTTCAAAAAAAATTCTCAAATCTCAGATAAAACTATGAAGAATTAGAAACATTTTATTCAAGCTTACAATTTTTATCATGCTATCTGCCATAAGACTTACAAAGATGAAGTTTTTTTTTTTAACCCCATCTGAACCATCTTCTGTTTTTATCCTTGATAAAAATAAAGACATCACAAACAGCATTTGAATTACAAAACCTCATTTATCATTTTGTGAATCCAAAATTTTTTGGACTTGGTTAATTATATTTATCTGTATAATTTCAATTGATGTTTATATGAGTAGTTAATTAAGATTATAAATTCATGAGAAACTTAATTATAATATCATCGGATTAAGAAATTAAATTAATTACTATATATATATTTTATTTATAGGTTAGTAAAAGTGAAAAAAAATATTATTAAAAAAAAGAAAAAAGACTTTAAGTGTTATTGAAGCCTTAATTATGAAAAATATTGTAGACTAGCTGACCCGGCAAAAGTTGTTCTGTCATATAAATTATTTTAGTTTTAAATAAAAATAACAAATGTATTGTAAGTGTGGTGGTGGTGGTTGGGACCTATATTTAAAAGTTGAATAAGTTTGATAACCAACCAAAGAAGAAAAGAGCAACAAATTTTTTTTTAAATGTAATTTTTGGTTTTTTTGAACATAATAAGATTATTATTGATATATAATATACTGTTGGAAAGCTAAAAATTAAAAAAAAAAATTATGTTACATACAAATTTGTAAAATGTGATGTAAAGTAACGTAAAGTAAAGTAAAGGGCTTGAACTTATTACTGATTCTTATACATACAAATTTTATTGTGGATGTAATTAGTTGACCGTTGAGAATTACTGGAAGGAATTAGTCCGTGTGGTGGTCATTAAATGAAACAACTAAATAGTTGAAACTATTTAGTTGTTTCATTTAATGACCGCCACCCGGACTAATTCCTTCCAATAACAATTTTATATTCTTATATTATTTAATCTAAATCATATATTTCCTACAAAAATGAATACACTTTTTTTCAACTTTAAGCTGTTTTAGTAGTTCTTAAATTGATTTTAATAGCTGAAGTAAGTAACTGAAAGTGGTAATATGAATTACTCTTAAATTATTTGGATGTTTCTGATACAAAAGTACTAAAATGCTAGTGTTGGGAAAGGAAGGTGAAAATTTGGGATTATGTGTATTTTCTTATACAAAATAAAAAGAAAAAAAAATTG
Source organism: Piezodorus guildinii (assembly GCA_023052935.1). NCBI lineage: Eukaryota > Metazoa > Arthropoda > Insecta > Hemiptera > Pentatomidae > Piezodorus > Piezodorus guildinii. The sequence continues at coordinate 94,729,775 of CM041294.1, forward strand.
TTAAAAAACAAAAAAATATTTTCTGTATAGGGAAACCCGAATCACATAGCAGTTAGAAATGTACTTTAGAACCTATTCTCATACCTACCGAATATGCATATGAAGCTGTTTCGGAGGAATATGAACACAAACACCGTGACAGGAGATTTTTATATATTTCATTTAATTCTAATGAGTATGGATGGTTTGAATGAATAGATTTAAATAGATAAATAAATGGATCTTATACTTTCTCTCTCTATATATACATATATATGTATAATTATAACACGATTTTAGTTTCCACTAACTCCTTCTAATCCACAAGACAGATTTTGTTATGGTTTTCACCAAAATAAAGGGCATTCTTTCCTGAAGGTTTACAAGTAAGATACATTGCAATTCAGCTTTTCTTTAAATGGAAAAAATAAATTTTATGTAACCAAGTCATCAAAAAATTATTCCTGAGATTTAATTATTACCCAAGATTTTTGAAACAATATTATGTACCGAATTGTAATTAAGTGGTGAACATAAATAATAAGTTGTTATAAATATATAAACTTAATTATTTTGAATTTTATACTATTTCATGAAAACAGGTGTTTCACTATAAACTGAAGAGGATTCCTGTGGAAACTAAATTAAACCTTTAAAGTGTGTTTTAAATAGATTTTAACTTTTGTTAAGACAAAAAGAATCTTTGTTATTTATGAAGTTTTTGAATACATACATAGCAATCAATTTTTCTTAATATAGGAACATTTTCTGTTATCTTTGTTTTACTTCAAAATAACAAACAAATGAACTTACTTAATTTTGATTTATAAAAGTGATAAACTCTTAAATAGGTTAGAAATAGATTTTTTTTAACATAAATGACACCTCAATCAAATTGCACCCGAGCGCAGCAGGCGACGGGTCCGCTAGTACACTATAAAATTAAGCCATGCAGAAGACATTTTATTTTGTGAGTAAAATTGTATCAAGAAACATTTGCAAAATAGGTTGAAAATGTGTTAATTTACCGGTTCGTCCAGCCTTAGATTCTCCGTCTCCTTGGGCGCAGCACACCTGAGCACCAGAGCAAGATCTGACGCTGACCTCGCCAAAGGCGCAAACACGAGGTATTTGTTCCAATCTGGATCTTTGGAATCTGGGATGTGTCCCGCCACGGAGATGAGTCCTGCAATACAACAACTTGGGGTCATTAAGTTGTTTTTGAGTACAGTTTTAAAAAATTTTTGGCCGCTGCAATTCAGTAGATCACAGTCCAAAATGATGCAAAGTTCTATTGTTCTTATGTATTTAACAGTTGAATGACTCTAGTATGTAATAAAAGTAATTTCCCTTTGGGTTTCACTCATTTTTACTTTCACTTACCTATATATGAAATATATAGTAAGGGGAAGTATTGCGATCGTGAAAATTTTCGAATTCCAGCTTTCAACGGAAATAGACGTTTCAGGGTCCCCTGAGTCCAAATAACCAATGATGTTTTTCTCAAAAATGCCTCTAACTATTTTGATTAAACTCTACACATCGATGTAAAATTTGATAGGCTTTAATATCATGTAGGTTTCATTCTGATTAAAATAGTCTGACAGGGCTTAAATGCCGATATTTTAAATTTTCTTCCTCTAAAGTACCTCTAGTTTTAAAGGTTCTATAAAAATAACAATATTATCTGTTAACATTGATAGATAACAGCTAAATATGCAAGTTGAGCGAATTTGAAAAACAACTGAAGGAGAAAACTGCAAACATATTTTTTTACTGGAATATTTTATTTTTTAACATAAGAACAGTAGTATACTTATACTATACAGGATATACCATTAGAATGCTAATGATTTCAAAAAAAAATATTATCTTATACATCCTATTGTAAAAGTTAACAATGAGTGATGAAAAGACGATAAAACAAACTGGTTGTCGTAGATAATAATATAATAGATTATTTAATAAAACACATGTTTCTATGAAAATCCAATTTAAATAATTCTTTAACAATTTATTTTCGTTTACAAATTTGTTTCAAAATTCTTGAATTGATATAAATAATGGAGGTAAGTGAAAGTATGTGTTGCGCGCACTAGATTTTTTAGTTTGAATTACTATTTCTCATTCTTGAATAATTTTTTGTTAATAGAATGGAGGTCACCTGTGGTGTACTGGCTGGTATAACAGTCTTATATGCATTGAGACACGTGTTTCAACCCTGCAGATGGCACTAAGATTTTTTAAAAGGGATTATTTTACGTCCGCTTTATTAGGGGACTTATTAATTACCTAGGGCCATCTGCAGGGTTTCAACTCATGTCTTAAGGCATAGAAAGCTGTTATGCCAGCCAGTACACTACAGGTGACCCCCATTCTATTAATACAAAATTGTTCGAGAGCAAGAAATAGTAATTACAATTTCAAAATGAGTAAAATTAAAAGCGAAATAGGCTTTATGATCTCCAAAGAGTTATCCAACTGTTAAATACATTATGGAACACTTCCAATACATAATAGAATGATGGAATTTTACTTCATTTTGGACTGACAGGTGTCATAACCAAGGATTTTTGAATCCCTAAAAAAATTCTATGGCCACCAGATTGGTTTGGACATGCAAACTTGAACATATAAGCTGTTATGCTTGCCTCTACACCACTGGTGATCTCTTTCTTTTTTATATGAAGAAAATGTTAAAATATCGATTGTATATGTAAAGATAGTTGTGGCACTGAACTTCCACCTAGGTGTACAGCAGCCCAACAACAAACAGTACAGTCCAGTTGGTAGCGTCCCCTGCGCCATGTTGTTTGTGTATATAGCAGTAATAAACAAGCTGTCTAGTAGAAGGTTCATTTATTCCACTGCCTAATACTCTATAACTTTAATAGGTTATGGGCCCAGAGTATTGTTGTGCAGAGCATAGTATTTGTGTATAGTGTCAACGCGTAGTCGCGAAGTGATATTATTTTATTAGTGATTTTTGTTTACCGGTACTATGGCGTCAGTTACTACATCAGAAGTATCATTTAAAGCACAGAGTGGTTGCTTTATATGTGGGGATAAAAGACATTTCAAGGCACAGTGTCCCAAAAATAAGCAGAACCGTGGAAGAAAATCTTTTAATAGAAGCTTTCGTGGGAAAAGAAGAGGAACAATCCAGGGTAATTCAGCAGATGTAGATGAAGAAGTTGTAATGGTGGCCCTAAATTGTGGTAATATTAAACTATCATCTAACAATGTGTTTTTAGTCGATTCAGGTGCGAGTAACCATCTTTTTAAGGCAGAATTGGAACCCCTTTTGTCAAATGTTTGTAATCTTGATCATGATGTCGCCATACATATAGCTAATGGTGATAAAATGTTTACTAGAAAAGAAGGTACCCTAAGAGTAACCTCTCAAGGTAAGGTTGTAAACATTAAAGGTTTAATAGTTCCAGGGTTAAAACATAATTTATTATCAGTGAGTGCAGTTACCTCAAAAGGCTTAAAAGTGATTACAGATTCTAAGGAGATGAAAATCTGCGGAAGAAATTTTAAGCTGAGTTGTCCACGAGTGAATGGATTGTACATATTTACTTTTGATGATCCCAGTGATAATCAAGTCAAGTGCAACATTACAAGTGCTACGGATGGAGATTTATGGCATAAACGTCTAGGACATTTGAATCGGCATGGACTCAAAAGTTTAGGATTACTCTATAGTGACAAGAAGTGTTCGGCATACATTGAAGGTAAAGCTACTAGACAACCCTTTTCAAATAATAGGAAACGCACATCAAAGGTGGGTGAATTAATTCACTCTGATATATCTGGTCCTTTCAATCCTGAATCAGTTGAAGGCCATAGGTATATGCAGGTGATTTTAGATGACTTCACTCATTTTGTGTATGTTAAACTTCTCCATATGAAGAGCGAAGCTGAAACAAACCTGATGGATTATATAGCGGAACTAGAAAGGCAGCAGGGTGTCCCGGTGAAAAGGCTACGTTTAGATAATGGAGGAGAATTTACGTCTAAATTTTTTCAAAAATATTGTTCAGATAAAGGTATAAAATTAGAATATTCTTTGCCATATAGCCCTCAAATGAACGGAAAGAGCGAAAGAATGAATAGGACACTATTAGATATGATGCGTACTAAGGTATCAGATTCCGGCATCCCCAAGTTCTTGTGGGGGGAAGCAGCTCGATGTTCTGCTTATGAACTGAATAGGTCACCTACTTCAGCCTTAAATAAAGGTGAAACTCCCTCATTAATATGGAATGGCAGAAATGATCTGTCTAAACTTCGTATATTTGGTTGCCGAGCATGGCCTACCATTCTTCCTAAAGGTTCCAAATTGGATCCCAGAAGCAAGGAGGGGGTGATGGTTGGTTATTGTGGTGGTGGGTATAGGATTTGGTTGCCAGATGAGCAGAAAGTTATTAGATCTAGAGATGTGATATTCGAGGAGAGCCAAATGCCCTATAAAGAAGTTAAAAATGTACCTATTGTCTATCATAATAGTGGTGGAAGCTATGAAGAGGGAAGGAAAAATGGTGAAGAGAATAACACTAATATTTCAGAGCAGCCAGAAGAAACTTCTAGACCTCAGAATGATTGTAATCCAGAGCAGTCAGAAAACCCTTCAAGACTTCAGAATGAAGAATCCAATCCAGAGCATTCAGAAGAAACTTCTAGACCTCAGAGAAACCGGTCAAAACCTCATTTCCTAAATGATTATGAGTTATATAATGCATACTGTATGGTAAGCCGATCAGATGGAGTTCCATCATCTTATGAGGATGCTAATAAAAAGGAGGAATGGCAGGAAGCCATTATTAAAGAACTAAAAGCTCATGAGAAGATGAACACTTGGTCTGAAGAGGAAGCACCGAATGGAAGTGTCCCAATCACAACTAAATGGGTTTTCACAGTGAAGGAAGATGGAATCAAAAAGGCCAGATTGGTAGCAAGAGGGTTTGAAGAACAAACTCAAGGTGATTGTGTATTTAATTACTCGCCAGTTTGCCGAATGGATACTGTAAGAACTCTGTTGTCATTTGCATGCCAAAACGATTGGAGTATTAGACAAGTTGATGTGCCAACAGCCTTTCTCAATGGCTCACTGGACTATCCTGTGTTTATAAAACCACCTAAAGGTGTAAGTTGTTCTACAAAAACTCTGAGACTTAATAGGCCACTTTATGGACTTAAGAAAGCACCGAAGTATTGGAATGAAAGATTTAATTCTTTTATGTTAAAATTGGGATTTAAAAGATCCCAATATGATTTATGCCTTTACTACTAGAGTAGGGTGTTCTTTGTTCTTTTTGTGGATGATGGCCTAATTACAGGGGATGAAAAGGCTATTGAAGAATTAGTGAACAATTTAAAAGGAGAGTTCAGCATTAAAGAAATGAAGGCTTCTCAATTTTTAGGGATGAAGATTGAAAGGCAAGAAAAGAAAATAAGGGTTACACAAACCCGCTTTATTGATAAACTCCTTGAAGATTATAATATGGTAGAGTGCAGGAAGGTATCAACCCCCATGGAGGTTGGATTTAAACTTAACGCTGACAGTCCACCTTTAGATGAAAATATACCATACAGGAGCTTGGTATGTGGACTTATGTATCTGAGCACAACAACTCGCCCGGATTTATCATTCCCAATTAGCTATTTATCTAGATGTTTAGATAAAGCTACTCAGCAGTCTTGGAAAGCTGCAAAACGAATACTCAGATATCTCAAAGAAACTCGAGATATGGGTCTTACTTTCAAACCAAGTGAGAACCTAGGACTTATTGGTTATTCAGATGCTGACTGGGCAGGTGACATGGAAACACGAAAGAGTGTAAGTGGCTTTGCAGCATTCTGCGGAAGCAATCCCATAGCTTGGCATTCAAGAAAGCAAGCATGTGTGGCTCTTTCAACGATGGAAGCGGAGTACATTGCAGCAGGAATGGCATCACAGGAAATTGTGAGTTTAAGTGGTATAATTAGTGAGTTCAGTGGTGAAACATTAAGTGGAAAACTGTTGGTCGATAACACTAGTGCTATAGCTTTTATAAAGAATAGTGAAAACTCTAAACGAGCAAAACACATTGATATAAAATTCCATTTTGTTAAAGATCTCATTTCCAAAGAAATAATATCTGTGGAACACATCAATTCTGACCGCAATGTGGCAGATTTGTTCACTAAACCACTTGCCTTTGATAAGTTTCAAATGTTTCGGAAGGCTTTAATTAATTAATATATTAATGTCATTTATATATATTGTGCTAAAATTGTTGTATAAAATTTTGTAATAGAATAATATTTTTACTTGTTTTGTGGTGTAGACGTTTGTAGTAGAATAATATTTTTACTTGTTTTGTATGTGAGATACAATTGAATATTTACTTGTGTATGTATATATTTGAAAACATTCAATTGAGGGGGTGTGTTAAAATATCGATTGTATATGTAAAGATAGTTGTGGCACTGAACTTCCACCTAGGTGTACAGCAGCCCAACAACAAACAGTACAGTCCAGTTGGTAGCGTCCCCTGCGCCATGTTGTTTGTGTATATAGCAGTAATAAACAAGCTGTCTAGTAGAAGGTTCATTTATTCCACTGCCTAATACTCTATAACTTTAATAGAAAATGTTTAGGGGTGCGGTCATCAGAAAGATACACACATTTATAAGTTGTACTTATTTTAATTGTGTGCCAACTTTTCGGCCTACATTGTGGGCCTTCATCCACCCGGTATGCCGAGTAGGAAGTGGCTTTATCCGAAATTCCGACGGCAATACTAATAAAATTAAAGTATTTTTAAAATTAAAATTAGAAGGTTAATATTTAGCATTAAAAATAACATATTTCTAATAAAAGAACACTGCATATTATTACACAATGGTTTATTATTTCCAAATAACTATATTAGGATATAACTGTTTATAAAGCTGTAGATAGGCATTTAACTAATATGAAAAGCAATAAATAATTCAAAGAAAAATGGCATATCACCTTTGCTAATCTAAACACTATATCTTTGCTATTTCATAACCAATTTCAATGATTCTTTTTTCATTTTGTAGAAAAGTTAATACTCTATGAAATAGCACTAAAAGCAAAACTAGTTCGGTATTTATTTATTAATTAGGATAAACGGATTTTTTTTTTATCCGTTAGCATATCTGAAACGTGAGCCCTCACATTTTGAAGAGGGGGAATTTTTTTTCTGGCCGATTACAAATTTTCATTATTGGAAATAATATACCAAAAGTCTTAATATATTTTCTATTTAATATACAGTGCAGTAAATACTTCATCAATGCTGCCTTTATGATTGAAAAATTAATAATAAAATACAATATAAAAATATTCCCTTTTAAATGTAAAAATATTGACGGAATCTAGCTGAATTTTTTTTTCTTTTGATAATATATTTCTAATTAAACATTTAGTTAAATATATATTTTAAATACACAATGAAATTTGAAAGCATTATAAGCAAGTTTAAATAAAATTCAGCAAAATAAAAGGTATAAAAATAAAAATGAAATATACTTTAATTAATGAAAGTTACAGAATTCAGCTCTTTTTAACTTAGTAAAGAAGAGAGAAGCATCATTCAGCAACTTCATAATGTTCAGTAATTTCCATTCAACCTAAGTATTATTTTTTTATACTGCCACACTCGTATTCAAACCCGTGTATTGGAGATCGACATACCATTGATTATTCCATAAAAGACATCTTAATTAGGGCGGACGGACGCTATAAATGAAATCCCGAATAGCAACTAAAACGGAGTGAGCAGAAAATTAAAAAGGATCACGTTTTCGATCTCTGATTACATTCCTGCTTGACGGCTCTTTGAAGGCGAACACATTCGAACCAAACGAAATCGCCTACCTCTCCTTCCGTTTCAAAACATGATTTGTGAAATTTTCAATGGTATAAAATTGTCTATCAGAAATCGCATTCGCAAAACTGGATCTAAATCATTATTTGGTCAATCTGAAGCTTCTCGGTTAAGTTAATTACATTTCCCGTCATGTATCTTACCGAATTTTATAATTTCATTGCGCTCTTATCTCTCGGTACTGAGTTTGATTTTTCTAAATTTTTTTATTAATTATAATTTACAACTGTATTATTCAAACAAAATAGGGCAATATGCAGCGTGAAGAGAAGTCTTGAGAAAGAACTACCCATTGGTAGCTCTTCACTTTCTACTTTAAGACAGTAGGTCCCGAGGCTTACTTCTTTTCAGTCGCCTCGGAGGGTTATCTGGGATATCTAAGGGAGATAGATTACAGACAAGTGGGTTTGTTTGGGCAGGGAGTTTAGAATGAAAAGAGGTATATCTATCACGGGCTAGGTCTGCAACAAATAAGATGTTGAGGTCATTATGGAGGAGTTGATTTGTGACAAAATAATTTGGATTGGAGTAATTAGATGGTTTGGTAGGGCCCCATAGCTCGATTATGTATGTCCAAATAGGTCTGATAATCGTGCTGTAAATGAGTTTTTTGTAATATACTGGAAGTTTTAAACGGTTATCTAGTAAGTGTTGTCGTAATCGCTATCTTCGAGCAGTTTCTTGTTGTTTCAGTCTTGTGTGAGGATTCCACGCTTGTCAAGATGGAGACCTAGGTATCGGATTTGTTCTACAGGAGTAAGTGTGATGTTATTAGAGGATACTGGGGGACAGGAACTCATCGGTTTGCGACGAAGGGTAAAGGTGATTTGGTGGAATGTGTTGGGATTCATTTCAAGGGGGCAGGAAGGATTCGATTTAAGTTGCGGCAGATTATTAATTAATTTTCTATAACCCGTAAATAATGACGGTACCTTAAATTAGGGAAAATCCTTGCTCGCCTGTTGGCATACTTTTAACTGAAGATTTTATTTTAACATCGCTACAAGGTTTACTAATTTTATAGATATTCCCTGTTCAATTATGATGTTGTACAGCTTCTGACGGTCTTTAGAATCATAAGCCTTTTTAAAATAAATATAAAGTTGATACACTACACCGTTGTATTCCAACGATTTCTCTAATATTTGATGTAAGGAAAATATTTAATCAATAGTCGAGCGATTCCGCCTAAAACCACATTTATAGTCTCCGATAATTTCCTCAGCATATTCCGTGATTTTCGGCTAGTTAGTATTGAAAATAATATTTTAAACATAATGGGAGAAGAGAGATCCCACGGTAGTTATTACAATCCGTCCTCGGTCTTTTTTTGTAAATCGGAATAAGTATCGATTCTTTCCATTCTTCGGGCATTTTTTATTTTCCCAGATCTTTTTAACTAATACATGTATTTAGGAAACGCCCCCTTCTCCACACGCCTTGATTAATTCACTCCTGATATCATTTACTTCAGCTTTATAGCGTTTTAATTTGTCTATCGCCATTTCGAACTCCTTAGACTCCAAGCCCTATATGCGTCTATCCACGGCCATCGAAAAGCTAAAAATTAAAAAAAATATTATTTTATATATAAAGTTGTATAAGGTAATGGAGAGTATATAAGCTTGTAACAGTTGTTTTCGAAGAAGACAAAAATTGCTAGTTTTCTTTTACCAAAAACCGGGAATAATTATAAAAAGAGAAAAGAAAAATTTAATCTCACCTATAAATAAACTCAGTTATTTTTGAAGATAGAGAAAAATATGTAGAAAGTTTTAGAATCAGTAAAGCGCGATAAATAGGAGAAAAAATAAATAAAAGTTGATCTAGATATTTTTAATTCACTAATTATAATAGATGTAATTCCACCAAAACTCGGTTATTATTAAAGATAGAGAAAGATAAAAAATATAATAATTTATTTCGAAATAATAAACCCTTGTGTAATAATGTGCAGCGTTTTTTTTTTATTTTTTTTTTTTATTTTTTTATTTTTGTAGCAAATACAAATATTTTTTTATGGTTTTACAAGTCCATCGGCACGAAACGACCTACGATCTTGTTCCGCTGATGAAACCTGTTACTCAAACCGTTTCTCCCGATGTTAGCTTTGAAATCGTCTTCCATCTGATCTTTCACTTTGGGAAGGTTTAATTCTATGATAAGTTTGTTGAATGAATGAAATCGATTCCATTTAAAAAAAAAAAATTGAATATTAAACATTATCGCTTCTTTCGGTAAAACAATAAACCTGTTGTTTTCTTCACTATTTTAGCGATACATTTTGTTAATGAGATTAAAAGCAAACATATATGATGGATTGCTAGGGCTTTATTAATTGCCAGCAGCTTTCTCGTTAGTATAATAGACCATCATCAGACTAAGGTGTGTATCTATGGCTAAGATGGTAAACCTCGTGTTTACTGAAAGAAGTAGGATACAAAACTGTTTTCATTTCGTTTATGTATTTATTGAAATTCACAACATCGAAGAATTTCATCTGCTCCAAGAGCTATGATAAGAATAAATCAATGAAATAATAATAATAATAATAAATTAATACAAACTAATTTAAAAACAACATAATTGTATGTGTGTATGAATGCGAGTGTATGATATACATATATATTAGATATTTATTGAGATATATTACACTTCACTTCAAAATTAACCATATAAATAGTGATATGAGACCACATTCATACAGTATTTACAACAAACAATGATGAAGTCGAATTGCATAAAAATAGGGAAAAAACATATATACAGAAGAAAAAACAAAAAAAAAAACCTAAATTAAAATAGATACAAAGATCACACACACAATCATAGCTATATACTATATTTACAATCTGCTAAAGACTAGGCTAAAATTCCGGACTAGGCTTTCCCTCCTCCTTCCCCACTTGTGGAGGGAAAAAGAGATTCCAACGCTTCTCTCTCGGCCGCGTCACTGGTGTGAGCCGGTGGAGGCCGAGTTAGGGCGCAATAGCCACAAGCATACAGTACATGAGTGGAAGATCTGACCAGTGTCAATATAAATGTTTACAAAACGTCTCGTGGACACTGCCGTTTCAATCTTCGAGGAGAATTGTTGGGATGAATGCAGCTGGATAAGGTTAGGATGATGTATAAACCTCTGATGGAATTTGGAAAATGTATATGGTACCAGGTCTATAATAAATGGAATATTAAGGTCGTTGTGTAAGGTACAGTTGACAACGTTACAAGGACCATTAACCATTGTTCGAAGGACTTTCAAAAACCTCAAGTATTGGATGAAACAGCAATACAAACAAGAACCAGAAGAGAACCCTCAAAACTTATTGATGCCAATGTATCATTTGCCCACTTACTTGGAGGTGGGAATCAAAGTACTGAAGCCGTGGCCCTGACGGAACTACAAAATGTACCGCAATCCCTTCCACATATACCTCTTCCTCAAAATGTAACCAATCCTAATCAACCACAAATCTCTTACATCCTTTATCTCCGAAATAAAATCCCTTGTTATGCCCCTAATATCACTCCTTACGAATATCATTCCTGCCTTAAAAAATCCATAAATGACCTCACCTAATTCCTTATACATTCTCCTTTGGAATGCGAATGGTGTTAGAACTCACACTGACGAACTTACAGTCGTACTGCAAGACAAAACCAAAAGCAGCATCGCTTAATTTACAAAAGCACCGTTCCCTTGTCGAAGACTGTTGTAATGCTTGGTGTATTAAGGTGAACGAAAACAAGTGCTCACACGTCACATTCACCCTTCGACGCAAATCCTGTCAAACGGTTTATTTCAATTCCTTCCTCTGACACAGTCCGGTAGCTTGGCTTTTTACTGGACAAAAGACTGAGGTGGAACCCACACACAAGACTTAAAAGAAAAGAACTTCACCGCAGATTCGGCCAGTCATACAGACTACTAAACAGAAAATCTCATCTTACAGTTGAAACAAATTAATAATATACAAGACAGTACTGAAACCTATATGGACCAACGGATTTGAACTGTGGGGGACAGCTAAACATTCTAACATCAAACGCATCCAATCCTTCCAATCCAAAATCCTCCGAACAATAGTTAATGCACCTTATTACGTTACCAACTGTACCCTACTCCACGACCTTAAAATTCCGTTTATTTTAGACCTGGTGCCATCCAAATTTTCCAAATTTCTTCACCTTAGTCATCATCCTAACCCACTAGCACAATCCCTATCCAGTACCACCCATCCCTACAATCCTCCTCGAAGATTGAAACGGCAGTGGCCGCGAGACGTATTGTAAACATTTAAATTGGAGTTCTGACACATGTCAGATCCTCCACTCATGTAATGTATGTTTGTGGCTATTGCGCCCTAGTTCGGCCTCCGCTGAGTTACACCAGTGACGCGGCTGAGAGCGAGGCGCTAGGACCTCTTGGATTCCGCTTTTTCCTCAACAAGTGGAGGGAAAAGTCCAGTCCGTGGTCCCTTTAGCAGTTGTATATATTGTATATAGTTATGTTTGTTTGTATGATGTTTATTTATTTGCCAACTTTTTGTTTATCTCAATTATAGGTCGATGTTTTGTTTTTATATTTATTATTATTTAATTCCATATATATCATTTATTTGTATTTATTATTCATTTATTTGTATTTATCTCAATTATAGGTTGTTGTTTTGTTTTTTATTTTGTATATATATTATATTTTATTTAATTTAACTTTGTAATATATCTCCCGAAACGTCAATGAAATAAAAGATCAGTGTTAATGGAAGAATTCTTCTTCTACTGGCTCAACAGGCGCATGAGGCCGCCCTTGGCCTGCTCAACAGTCGCCAACCATCCTTCTCGATTCTCAGCTCGTCTCAGAGAGATCCCGAGCTGTCTAAGATCCTTCCCTACACCATCCTTCCATCGACCCTTCGGCCTGCCACGCCGGCGCCGGCCATCCGGAACATTCCTGTACACTCTACTTGCAACCCTGTCACAATTCATCCTCATCACGTGCCCAATCCATTTTAACCTCTGTATCTTAATATGAGAGGAGATACTGATATCCTGGTAGAGCTGAAACAATTCCTTATTTTTCCTCCGCCGCCATTGACCATCCTCAAATACGGCTCCCAGGATTCTCCTTAGGATTACCCGTTCAAACCTATCAAGCAGGTCCACATTTTTGTTGTTGAGGATCCACGTTTTTCCACCGTACGTAACCACTGGTCTTACAAGGGTTTTGTATAGCATCAACTTGGTGGAGCGGCTCAAAAGCTTGCTTCTAAATAGCTTTGATAAGGAAAAATAGGCACTATTACCAGCCGCTATACGCTTCCTTACCTCTTCTTCTTCCTTCAGGTCATCATTTATAATAGAGCCTAGATACTGAAAACTTCTTACCAGTTCTATTTTATAGGGTCCCATTTCATAATGACTCTGCCTCTGGTCCATTCGTGTGCCTAGTACCATTATCTTAGTTTTCAGCTCGTTGACTTTTAGGCCGATCTTTCCTGCTTCCTTGTCCATTGCTTCAAAGGTCGCTCTTATGCTCGGCAGGGATCTACCAATAATGACCACGTCATCTGCATGTGCGAGAATTTGAGACATCTTCGTAAATATTGTCCCTTGTTGTTCTAATTCCGCCCTATTGATAATAATGGAAGAATTATTCAGCCCTAAATCAACCGTAGTAATATATCTCAATAAATAAAAAAATGCATTGCTAAAAAACAGTTAAATATACAAGTTCAACGAATTCGATATCCAACTATAGGAGAAAACTGCAAAAATATTTTATTTTTTGACCTTAAGAACAGTAATTAATATACATGTATAATAGATAAAAGTATTATCTTATACATACTATTGTAAAAGTTAACGAAGAGTGATGAAAAGCTGATAAAAAAACTGTTTGTAATAGAGTAATAGATTATTTATTAAACGCATGTTTCTATTAAAATCCGATGTAAATAATTCTTTAACAATTTGTTTCGTTTCTAAATTTGTTTAAAAATACTTAAATTGATATAAATTATGGAGGTAAGTGAAAGTCATGTTTTGCGAGCACCAGATTTTTTGTACATAAGAATAGTGATACAGACGTTTATTATTTCGTTGAAAAGATAAAGTTTTTAAATATAAATATTATCTTATACACAAATTGGTACAAAGGTAATGGAGGGTGATGAAAAGGGAACAAAACTAACTGATTGTTTTCGATAATAATATAATAGATTATTTAATAAAGCACATGTTTCTATTGAAACTCAAAGTAATTAATGCTATCGATCAAAAATAATTACTCCCAGAAATTTCACCCACAACTCAGTTATTTTTGAAGATAAAGATAAATGCGTGCGGAGTTTTAGAATCAGTAAAGTGCGATAAACAGGAATAACAAAAACAAATTTAAATCTTGCCTATATAAATACGAATAACCGGTTTTCCTAACAGTAGATAATTGAATTTAAAAAAAAAAAAATGTTTTTAGTGCTATTTCATAGAGAATTAAATTTCCTATAAAAGGGGTACTCACTACGTTTGCTATAGCATGCTATTTGTGCTATTGTGCTAAACCCATCAATTTTCTACTGGAAATAACTGTAGAAACTCGACGGGTTTAGCAAAATAACACAAATAGCATGCTATAGCAAACGTAGTGAGTACCCCTAATATGAAAAAGTATCATTGATATTGATTCAGAACTAGATGAGATATAGCGTTTTAAAATTACCATTGGTGATATGCCACATTCCTTTGAACTATTAATTGCTTTTCATATTAATTAATTGCCTATAAACAGTCATACTCTAATATATTTATTTGGAAATAATAAACCATTGTGTAATAATTTGCGTCGTTTTTATTATAGTGCTCATTTCTAAGATATAGGGTGTGATGACCCTATTTTATAAATCGAAGCTACATGGCCAAGGCCCTCCATAGTCTATCAGGCCGACCGAATAAATATAGAACTTATTTCTAAAAGGACTGCATGCCATATAAAAACAAAAAAATAAAAAAAGACAGTTTCCATAAATAATGTGTATTGCAGATTTCGATAGTGGTAGATCCAAAGGAATAGAGGAAGGGAGAAATCACGTTCCTTAAAATTACGAAAAAAAAAAAAAATTGCTTGCTTACTTTATAATGTTGTGCATGTACTCATTGTTCCGATATTTAAGACATACTGTTATGTAATTAATATGTTTGCCAAAATTAAAGTTGGTGAGTAGGTTACAATTCACCATTCTAAATGAAAGATCTCTTCCCCCTAAAAAGCTGTAAAAAAAAAATATCTTTTTTCCGTTTGTTTCCGTGACCTTGAACGTAGAAGTGAATATCCTTATTCCTTCATTTCTTCCAGATTGTCCAATGAAACTTTTCCACCTTACGCGGCTTTACTCCCTCATCCTTCCTCCCCAGACTGAGACAGCAGAAGCCGCCGGGATGTGCTAACCTTCGTCAGACGCTCAAGAAATCACAACCACCTCAACTGGTTCTTCCTCACGAAGGCCACGGGGTCCGGTTCCTCAACATTTCTTTAGTTTCGTCATTCTTTCAAATCCTCTCGTCGCCATTCCAAGCTTACGAACCCTCCCAATCGCTTATTGTACGAGACGACCTCAGTCCTGTCTTCTCAACTTATGAACCATTTTCGAAGAGTGAAATAAAACTTGTTATTCATCGTCATTCTTTAAGTACTTACAGGTGATTGATCTTCGCTCTGAGAGAAAAAAGTATCAACAAAACACCGTTCTCTGTTTGATGATGCGTACACCTTAATACATTTGTAAGCACTCAACTACAGAAACTTTACTTTCAAGCCGGTTGTTTAGTGGTAATTATTTGTTTATTTATTTATTAACGTCACTATATACTTTTAAATTTTTACTATCCAGGTTTAAATAGGATGGGGATCTTTAACGAGTATTGGGTATCGCACAGGCTCGGGAACACCATTTCATGTGACTTCCAAGGGACCGCATAATCAAGGATTTTTTACTAGTTTTAAAATCCTAGGGACCATCTGCCGTTTTTGAGCCCATGGCTGTAATGCACATAAAAGGCTATTATGATAGTTACTACAACAGAGGTGGCTCTGTTGGGCAGAATTTTATTCATCTTGACATTAAAATAAAAATGTATGCAGCAAATGTAATTTAAACTTTAAGTCGTTGCCATGGAACCTCGCACACAATACTGAAACGACAAAAAACTGCTCGCCGCATTCTGTTACTTAAACTCTTACTGGATAGACACTCTAACCTTCCACTTAACTACAAAAGGCTCATCTACATGACCACCTAGACTCATCTACATAAGGTCTATCTAGACTTAAGGAGTAGAGCTTTGGGGCTCTACTAAACCATCAAATCCTTCCCGTCTTCAATCCTTACCATCCAAAATCCTCGACGCTCCTTACTTACTTTGACACGAATAAACTCACCCATAAAGATAATATTCCATATGCTACTGATTTGGCCCGTACCAGGTATCAATACTTCCAAGACAAACTCCACTCCCACTAGTTTCAAGACTCGAGACCTTCATGTTTAGGTTACCTGCCGAATGCTGCCAATGGGCAGTCTCTCTCATGTCTTTTATCTTACAGCTTACTCGATCTATTAACCAATACAGTTGTAAATATCAATAAATAAACAAAGAAAGTCGTTGCCACAAATATGTCCTTACATGCAATACATTTGAAGACTTTTACGTGAATTAGACGTGGCGAATTAAAGCGGGGGAAAGAGAAAGGATAGTAGAAGTGGAATTTCGCTGAGGCTAGCTCAACCCTGACACTAGGCATCACGTGTGCCTCAATGTGATTATAATATAGAATTAATTTCCACGTGGGAGCGACTGGACTCGATTGAATTACTAACTTTTTCTATCGATTAGTTCAAGGACTTTTTTTATTTTTATAAAATTACCCACATATTTTACTTTAACAAGAAAAAGATTTTCCAATCTATTAAAGTAATTATTAAATTATGTCTCAGTTCTTGGTTTCCGCTGGAGCAATGAGTCCCAACTTGTGGTCCGCAGGCGATATCCATGGGGTCTAAGAGATGGCATTTGAAAATAATTTTAAATTACTTAAGTGTGAAATATTCGGCTTTTGATTGTACATACTCCACACAGACAAATTCAATGTTCTAAGAGATAAAATTGCTAGTTATCATTTGCACAATTACAATCTTGAAATTTTTCATTTTAACATTTCGAAAATAATCGGTGTTCAAGCCCAACTAGATTTAAATGTATTTATTACTATTTAATTGTGATTATATTAATTTTTGATTTAAGTTTGTTTAAAACTGAATGTAAAAGATAAAATACATAATTTTTAACATTAAATGTAGCTATACAACAGACATAATTTTTTTTTTTTAACTTTTGGTCGATAGCGTCTTCTCTACACTCGATTCTCTCTCCTCGCTCAGCCTTTGCCTCAGCTAGACCTCTTCTGCTATCTTTAATCAGTACACAGTGCAGTGTGTTCAATTAATATTGAGATAGTAAAGCCAACCCAGCCACCCACCACCGCTAAACTATACATCGCCACAGCGACCTTTTGGGAGTGCAGCGAGCGACCATCAACTAACCTTCACCACAGACCAGAATAGACATTTTTTTAAATTTTTTTTTTCTCCGTTCCTCATTTTGTTTTAGTTGTTCTAATTACTAATATATTTATTTTTTTTTTGGTTTATAAGTTTATTGTTATGAATTTATGTTATGTTTATTTCATTAAAAGTGTATAACAATAATTTCCCTTCTCTTTCATTATTATTATTTTCGTTATTTATTAATTAATTATTATAATTTATTTAATTAATTATTTAATCCTTATGAACCAGCATCTATGCTAGGGAAGAAGGATACTGGTTGATATTTTGACACCGCCCCTTCCCCTGCAATAGGCTTAAAAGGCAGATGTAACTTCGCTCAAGATAATAAACGATATTTAATTTACTTATGACATTAATTTGATTAAGTAGGTACCTATCATGTACCTTTTTAGTAGTTTAAAATTTTAGTATTGGCCCGGGTCTGTTAACAACCCTTTGATAACCAACTCCAATCGCACTCTAATCCACTAGTTTCAATCCTTTCTTCCTCTACAATTCCTGATAATCCTCCGAGGCGTCTGAAAAGGAGATGGTTCCGAGCCATCTAGTTTAGAATATTTTTAGAGCGCTCCAATGGGGAGCTTCTCTTTCTCTACATGTATTTGATTCATTGTATTCTATAACTATCACATTCACTTGATTTTTTTTTTAATATAGTTTATTGAAATATCAATAAAAATATTAAAAAGAAATTAGTAATTTTTTGTTTCGTGAAATAAAGTAATCCAGAGCCTGGTTTCTTTTTTTTCCGTTTCGATTACCCTACTAGGCCATTTTTGGCATACCGAGTTTCGGTAGCAGTGGTATGTTGCATAAAATGTGCTTGATGCAATGTAGCCCACTAGGAATCTAAATATATACATATCTGGTATTAAGATTTTATATTAAGGGTACTCACTACGTTTGCTATAGCATGCTATTTGTGTTATTTTGCTAAAACCGTCGAGTTTCTACAGTTATTTCCTGTAGAAAATCGATGGGTTTAGCACAATAGCACAAATAGCATGCTATAGCAAACGTAGTGAGTACCCCTATTTTTAGATTTTGTAGGTTCCCGTCATTGAAATGATTAGATAAAGGGGTCCGCGAAAAGTATTGTTGGGAACCACTGCCCTCACTCCTAAATCACGTTACAGATTTTGATACGATCTTTTCTATTGTTTAGGGCAATCTTTCATTAAGGTTTTAAGTGCGATACCTTGAAATCAAGTTTTTCTTTAGATGGGAATATTAAATTTTTAGTAATAAAGTACTGAAAAATCTTTCCTTAAATATGAGTGATAATTTAGACGTGTTATATACCGTTTGAAATCAGATGATTTTAGATAAGTTAATGTTCAAGAAAAGAAGTCTTAAACGTAAGTAGAAAGTTCTAGTAAGTCTGTACACTTATAAACATCTCTTCTGGTAAAATAAACTTAAGCGATAAAATCTAAATCAAACAGTCAGCATAAAAACATTGTATCCAAATTGCACCCGTGCGAAACAGTGGCGTGTCACTAGTAATGTATAATTTGCCTCTGGAAAGCTCAGGATTCGAAACAAAATCTAATAAATAAAGCTGTAGAAAGTAATTCAGAATGAAGACACCACTGTAATCAGTAGTTATTAATCTAGTATATAAAAAATTCGTGTCACTGTATTAGTGGCCTTACTCATCCCAAACGACCAGACCGAGTTTTATGAAATTTTTTTTGTGTATTTGATAGCTATGAGAATCAGTCATAACGTGTATTTCATACCACACCACTAAGTGATTCGGGTATCCCTATACAGATTATTTTTATTTTATTCGCGATAAAAAAATTTTAAAAAATGCAACTCCAAATTTTCACCCTTCTTTCCCTACCCTGGCATGTTTTAACCACGATTTTAATATTTCTGTATGAGCAATATACAAATAATTTAACAGTCGTTCGTATTACAATTTTGTGTATAAGATTATATATTTTCTAAAATCTTTAGCTTTCTAAGGACATATTATTATATTTTGCTCTTTTTCTCCTTTAGTTGTTTATAAAATTTGTTCAACTTGTATATTCAGATGTAATGCTCAAATAAATCTAAATTTACTTTAGAGGAAAAAACGTTTACAAACTGAGTTTAAGCCCTGTCAGACTATTTCAATCGGAATGAAATCTACATAATATTGATGCCTATTAAATTGTACATCGTTATATCGAGTTTAATCAAAATCGTTAGAGCCCGTTTTTGGAAAATCGTATAAAGGTACAATATGCATGGTTAGCAGATTTTGATGAAAAAGTTGTTGTAACATCTCGGGCATACACGATTCTAAAATATGAAATTTCAGTTTCCCTTTGACTTCGTTTTCGTGGTAACCTTACGACTCACAGACTTACACACAGATACCTTTTCGCGCGATTTGGTCACTTTGATTTAGGTGACCCTAAAACGTTTATTTCCCGTTAAATTGGAATTGAAAAATTTTCACGATCGCAGTACTTTCCGTTACTACAATATTTATTTCATATATAGGTAAGTGGAAGTAATGAGTTAAAGATGCTTTAATAATGATAATAATAATAGGCTTAGCGAACCCGAAGGTTCGATGCCGATACCACCAAATTCCACCAACACAGACTCGTCCAATGTTCACCATTCAAGCCCAAGCTCCCGAGATCAGCCTTTACGCAATCCTCCCATCTCCGCTTCGGCCTACCTTTCGGACGCCTACCAGTCGGATCAGCAAATACCAACTTTCTCGGAATCCGCTCGTCATCGAGCCCAACAACTTTACTCGCCCATTTGAGTCTCCGCGATGCAATCAGCTCAATTATATTCACAGGATGCAAGTTCTGCAATTCCGCGTTGTGCAACCTTCTAAACTCCCCAGTGGCCTCATCTCTCTTTGGACCAAATATTTTACGCAATACCTTATTTTCGAAAACCTTAAGCCGTTGTTCATCCTTCAAAGTAAGCGGCCGCGTTTCACATCCGTAAAGAACCGTTGGAAGAATAATAGTTTTATAAATTCTAATCTTTAAGTTTTTAGATAGAAGCCGCGAACTAAGTAACTTAGCAACTGAATAATAACACGCATTTCCCACCTTTAACCGGGATTTTATTTCTTCCTGGATTTCATTTTTTCTAGTTATAATTCAACTTAAATACTTGAATTTCTCTACGTGTTCAAAAGTATGACCTGATACATCAATATCACCAAGATCGGAAAGATGCTTTAGTTTGTATTAATATTGTTTTAGATTTCTTTCTCATGGATTCCACTAAAATAAGAAGGGTTGTGGTAGCTTAGGGTAGGGTACTTTGCATCTAACCTTGAGACCCATTAACCATATCATCTTATTAGCATTGAACAAAAATCGGCAAACATATAAACCCTAAATTCAAACCCGCTGACTCAGAACCTATCAACTGCCACAAATCCATATAATCCGCCCAGAAGACTATCGAGGCGCTGGCCAAGAGACCTGAAATATTGAGGTTTTTAGTTTTTTTTTATCTATCTTATGCAGTTTGTTACATCTTTTGTTATCATATTTGCTTATTGCATAAGCAGATAGCAAATACAATTGTAATGCCAAAACTCCTATGAATAAATAAACAAATAAAATATTATATAATCCAAAACATATGTATCCTAGCAAATTAAATATAACTTTTTAAACTTTTACTTTTACTTATCTTTATATGAAATATTTTCAACTGTAATTTTATATTGTAATTATTATTTTTGACAACTGAGGTAAGTGATAGTCGTGTGTTGTCCGCACCAGTGTTTTTAAGTGCAGTCAGAGATGAAAAAAATGTTAAAGAATAAATAAATAAAGATATGAAGAAAACTGCATTTACATTATAAAATCCATTCACTTTTTCTTGTTCTCCCACACTCTGTTCACCGTGTCAGTTATGACATACGCAGAGTCCAGCCTGCGACCCTTTCGTTTAAGTGCTCATGCGACTGTTGCAATTACGGAACTAATACTATGGAATCCAAGCCGTGCTGGGCGGAAAGCAACCTACTTCGCACTGACCATCCTCCTCTAAGGCCGAGAGTAGTCGCGCTTTCTAACGAGAGAAAAGTGCCGGTTCTCCTGCTTCCTCTGGTATCTAAGGATGCTAACCGATCGGGGAAAACAGAGGGGAAACAAGTTGCAATGCCCCCATCAATCACTCGCCAGCTATCTTTCAAAAATACTAATTACACCTTTCATTTAGGTCACCTGTGGTGTGTTGACTAGCATCAGAGTTACTTAGTTATGCTGTCCTCCGGAGGGGGCTTAAAAAGGTGGTCCCAATCCTGTGTGATGTCAGGTACTCGTTAAAGATCCCTATCCTAATTAACCCTGGGTAGGCAAAATTCAGGACTCCCACTGTAGCATCCTCCGATTAGCCGCATTAGCATACAGTGACGTTAAATGAATAAACATAAACTACCTATACTAAGAAATCAAGGGAAAAAAACCGCTGCAAATAATTACACAATGGTATATTATTTCCAAATAACTATATTATTGGCAATAACCAATGATAATAACGGCAATTGAGACGTTTATTTCCAAAAAGGTACTATATCCATTCTAGGAAATTTTACAGGAAGCGCGAAAACCTTTCATTACTGTATTAATAAACTCGCTAATTTGATTCTTTGCGCATTAAAATCTGGAATTTTTTTTTACAATATTTTATTTTTTAATTTATTTATTGAGATATATTACAATTTGTTACAAAGTGAACAATAATAATAGTGATATGAGACCACATTCATACAATATATACAGAAAATAATAATAATAGTCAAATTAATAAAATACAATATATACAATAAAATAAAAAAAAAAAAACAAATCAAAACAACAACCTATAATTAAGATTTAAAAAAATTGGCAAATAAATAAACATCATACAAACAATCATAACTATATACAACTGCTAAAGGGACCCCAGACCGCGCTTTTCCCTCCACTTGTGGTGAAAATAGCGAAATCCAAGAGATCCCAGCGCCTCTATCTCAGCCGCATCACTGGTGTGAGCTTGAGTTAGGGCGCTGTAGCCACAAACATACCGTACATGAGTGGAGGATCTGACCAGTGTCAGAACTCCAATTTAAATGTTTACACTACGTCTCGCGGCCACTGCCGTTTCAATCTTCGATGAGGATTGTACGGATCGGTGGTACTGGATAGGGATTGTGCTAGAGGGTTAGGATGATGAGTAAGGTTCTGATAAAATTTGGAGAATTTGGATGGTACCAGTTCTAAAACAAACGGAATATTAAGTTTACAATATTAATAACAATATTTTAAAGTTCTATATGGTCTTATAAGAGAAAGTCTATATGTAAATATATTTCATGCAAATATTCATTTATTGTTTTGATTTTTTATACATAATGAAGAGAAATTAACTTTGTATTTACATAAGATTAAAGACTATTATTATTATTATTTTAAAGTTATGAAATAAAATGTTTCAGAATGATTTTTAACGAAAATAAATGTAAAACTTACTTTTAGAAAATAATGCATTTCTGATGGACTTCTACCCTTCTATACTAATGTTCATTAAATAAAATCAAATAGAAGATTCAGATAAAACTAATTGTTGATAATACAAACATGTAAAAATATCAATTTCTTAAAAAATTTCCTTTAGTAGATTTTGGAAATCAACGTCTCAATTAACGAAAAACAATAAATTATGCAAAGAAAAATAGTATACCACCACTGCTAATTCCAAAATTCTACTCTACTATATATCTTTTCTAGTTCTGAACCAATTTCAGTGATTGTTTTTTAATTTTGTAGGAAATTAAACTCTCTATATCGGCAATATTTTAATGTTTTGCTTTTGTTTTCGCGCTTTACTGATTCTGAAACTCGATAAATATTTTTATCTATTTTCAAAAATAACTGAGTTATGTATGTATTTATGGGTAAAATTTTAATTTTTTCTTTCTCTTTTTATAATTATTCATCTTAAATATATATTTTCTCATCCAGCTTCATAATTTTTTCAATCGGATTCATAATTTTTCCCACCGATTTCATAATTCATTAAAAATTATAATAATTCATATTCACGTCAAAATATCATAAAAATCACATTTGAATATAAGGCATATATTTCGTAACCCAAGGATATGTCTTACATTGTATCAAGCAAAATAATACTAATAAAATTATACTTTAAAGTAAATTTCTTTAAATCGAATTAGTGTATATAAAGAGAATGCATATGGTGTCGACATTACCTCAATAGAACGTCCGTTTTTAGAAAACGGAAGTTACATTATCAGCTATTGCTTCCAAAACCAGTTAGCGGGTCGACGAGAACTGGTTCGTATCGATTCCATTCCCATATCGACCTTATTATGCTATTCATGTATGTGTGTAAGGCTGGGATTGCGGTATGTAACAGGTGTTTTAGGTTAAGCAACGTCGAGCGAAGTATTTGGAAGGATGACCATCCGAATCGAGTGACCACCTGAAAGCCTCGCAGATCAAGGTTCTTTAGCTGATCTTTTCTCTCCTCATGGGTATATCATACCCATCAGCCTACTGGAGGCAACTCACAACCAGCAGTAATGTATACCCTCTATACCTTCTTTCTGTGTCGCGTCGTGGTCTTCCAAGATACGGTATTGACGCCCAGAACATATTCTGAAAATATATTCTATATAATATATCAATGAATATTTTCAGTGGAGAGCCTGTGGCTAAGTGGCTAGCGATTTTTCCTGAAGACTTTTTCATGCATTAAATTAAAAGGGCTTCACTCACAGCCTCCCCCCCTCCGGGTATGTGAGATCCGTCAGCCAACTGGTGGCCACTCACAAAAATAGGCGTGGGGAGTGATGACTCTACCCTACAAACATTTCATTGCGTAACGCGTGTGTATTATATATTTTCAGTTCTAAGGATTTTTTTTAACGAAATTCCTTCTTAGATGGTACATTGTAGAAAATCTCACTAGGGAGTAAGTATAAGTATTGAAAAAAAAAAATCTGAAGAATTAACAACAAACATTTACCGGCGATGACACAATCAGAATTACTTCTGCATTCCTAGCACAGATACCTGGAGCATTCTTCTTTAGTGTCGAAACGGATAAGTATCATTAGATACATGAATGTACCTTTCCTAACATTCTTTTTTTTTTTTTTTAAATATGAAATAGTTATTTTTGCGCGCGCTTTTACAATGTAGCCGAAAATCTATATATTATGGCTGTGATGTGAGGATATTAATTAAAGGAAATATTAATTGAGCCGCAATTTCTTAACTAAATCTGGGTTAATACTGTGGAGCTGCTAAGATTATCTTAGTTGAAGTAGGTTTAAAATTATTTTGAGGATTCGGAAACAACGTTGTGCATAAATGTTTACAATTTTTATTTTATAAGGTTTTTACCAGTCTAGGAACTAATAAATCTGTAAATCCTTACTATCGAGAAAAATTGAAAATTTAACATTAAAAAAAAAATCTGATTCGGACAACACACAACTTTCACTTACCTCGGCTGTTAAAATCATTCAGAACTATTACATACACTCAAATTTTATCAAAACAGTTTTAGGTTAATTTAAATAAAAATTGTATTAAGTTTTGTTGAAAACATATAATTTAGATTAAATAATATACCTATATTACATTGTTACGTAAATTGATACAATAAGTTTGTGCTCTGTTTGTCACTACATTACCTTTATTAACTTTTATTCTAAAATCATTCTCATTCCGACGGTATATTTTACATTTATGTTACTGTTGTTAACACGAATTTAAAAATTATTTAAAAATAATATTTTTACCCTTTTATCCTTTAATTTGTCGTAAAATTCATTCAACTTTTATATTTAGTCATTCTTTATCATTGCTAAAAACATGATATGGATTATCTTTTTGAATGTAGAAAATTAAAAGTACTTTAGAGAAAGAAAACACAAAAATTCGCCATTTAATGCCTTTCAGGCTACTTCAATCTAAATAAAACCTACATAATATTAAAGCTCATTCAATTTTACATACATATAGCAAGTTTAATAAAAATCGTTTAAGTCGTTTTTGAGAAAATCCTAAAAAAGTGTAAAATTCTTGGTATAAAGTGGCTATTTTGGCTCGGACTTACAGTTGTCCTAAATATGAAATTTCAGTTCCGCATTCACACAAACACCTTTTGCGGGACTTAGTCGTTTGTACTCAGAGGTCCCTAAAACGTGTATTTCCAGTGAAAACTGGAATTCGAAAATTTTCACGATCACAATACTTTCCCTTACTATATATTTCATATAACGGCTTCATATACCTAATAAACTTAATTTACATATACTTAATAAACGGCTTCTATCTAAAAACTTAAAGGTTAGAATTTATAAAACTATTATTCTTCCGACGGTTCTTTACGGATGTGAAACGTGGCCGCTTCCTTTAAAGGATGAACAACGGCTTAAGGTTTTCGAAAATAAGGCATTACGTAAAATATTTGGTCTGAAGAGAGATGAGGCCACTGGGGAGTTTAGAAGGTTGCACAACGCGGAATTGCGGAACTTGTATCCTGTGAATATAATTGAGTTGATAACAACGCGGAGACTCAAATGGGCGAGTAAAGTTGTTGGGCT
Source organism: Piezodorus guildinii (assembly GCA_023052935.1). NCBI lineage: Eukaryota > Metazoa > Arthropoda > Insecta > Hemiptera > Pentatomidae > Piezodorus > Piezodorus guildinii. The sequence goes on from CM041294.1 coordinate 94,755,886, forward strand.
CGGTGAGGAACGGATTTCGAGAAAGTACAGAGAGATAGCAGCTTCAGTACTTCTCTGTGACTGTGCAAAGCGATATTATTGTATTATAGAAAGACGTATCTATGATAAATTGTTCTTCCCATATATACTAGTCACATTTGTTTTGTTTTTATCAGTCTAAAAAGTGAGAGAAAGTTGTGTGACGCCCACTCGATTTTTCTAATGCATTAGTGTACTGATCCGGATACATATTCCTCTATAAGGAATGGACTGAGTAGGCAAGCAGGCCTTAGTAATTATAGTTCCAGGCTGCTGAAGACAATTCCAAATTGATTTATTTTGCAAAGTTATAAATATTTAATAATTATTAGCTCACGATATAGCAACTCGGCCCAGGCATTTTGGAGATTATTTCGTAACTGCTGTTTGTAGTAACAGATCGTTTCTGATTTGTCTAGACTTTCCTTATCGCTTTGGGTTAAATGCCAATGCAAATTAACATTGAATGTCACATATTGGAAGGAGTAAGCTTTTTTTTTTTAATGTTTTAGCCTTGTAAACATTTAAGCTACTCTTTTTTTTAGATTTTCTGTTCATTTCGTTTGATTATGTTCAATAATGAACCTTTAAAATCAAATAAAAAAAATAAATTTACCTCCTTCAAAATTTCTAGTTCTTAACCGAGCAAACCACTTCCTAACGGTGATTTATCCTAAGGTATCATCGGCATATACACTACAAAGTTTGTTAACCGTGTGCAGTGAATTTTCCTTTTCGGAAATGAAAAATAATTAAATGACGAAATCGAATTTTTCTCTTTCATTTTAAGCAAGCAAAATACTACTTAAAGTTAAAGAATCTCGGTTGAAATTGATGGATAAAAAAACATAATATATGGCACTCATCTTTTGGTGTATTATTTTCAATAATGAATCTTAGTAATCGACCAAACAAAAAAAAAAAGTTATTCCCCCTGAAAATTTGAGGGCTTACGTTTCAAGATATATAGAACACGAATAACAGAGAGAAAAAAAATTCTTTTGTCCACCGTCTGCTTATTTCCGAAATTACTGGAGCCATTTTTTTTTAAATCCAACGATGACCCTAACACCAAGTTGATGATATCAGCTGATTAGGTTTAGAATCTAGGTCGATTAAAAATGATTTAATTCAATAACCCAGTTATTTTTTAAGATGAATGAAAAATTTAATAGGGTTTTCTAATAAAGAAACTGTGATTAACTTTAAAAAGTGAAAAAAAATTGAAATTTTACTCTTTTTAAATTGAGAAAAACACAAAATCATATTTATTATTTTATATATAATAATTAGTAACAAAATTCTTACTATACTCATGAGAATTCCTGCTATAAAGTCTATTTACTTTTTTAATGATGCCTTATACGAAGAGCTCTTAAAATACTAGCAGATGTAGATTTGCATAATTAAGTACAAATACAAATAATCTTCCTCATTTAACAATCATTATTGCCGAGATAATGGACTCAATATATCGATAGCTAATTATCATCGATTATTAAGCTCACTAATTATCGCTACAGTTTACCATCGACCTTGGTTCATGAATCGATTTATCAGCTTTAAGCTCTATTCCAGACAGTCAATTAACCGTTATTAAAATAAACACTTTAATATAGACGTGTGAATATTTTCAAGGGCAAAAGCAATTTTATTTTTATCTAGATGATAACTGGTAGACTTGAATAAAAAAGGTTATAAATTTAACATTGTGGATGTAATTAGTTGACCGTTGAGAATTACTGGAAGGAATTAGTCCGGGTGGCGGTCATTAAATGAAACAACTAAATAGTTTCAATTATTTTATTGTTTGCCAACGTTTCGACCCCCTTTGTGGGTCATCATCAGGGCGCATGGTGGGAGAATGGAAACAACTATGGAGTTTCCATTCTCCCACCATGCGCCCTGATGATGACCCACAAAGGGGGTCGAAACGTTGGCAAACAATAAAATAGTTGAAAACTATTTAGTTGTTTCATTTAATGACCGCCACCCGGACTAATTCCTTCCAGTTATAAATTTAATTATGAAGACAAATAAAAAAAAACTATTGTGCGCTCAACACACGACTTTTACTTACCTACGTTGTTAAAATCAATTTAAGAATTTTTAAATAGATTTAGAGATGGAAAAAAGTTGTTGAAGAATTAATTAAACTGAGGTTCAATAGAAGCATATGTTTTATTAAATAGTCTATTATATTTTTATCTGCGACAATCAGTAAGTGTTAATTGCTTTTCATCACTCATTATTACCTTTTACCAGTTTTTATATAAGATAATATTTTTATATAAAATCTATTGCTTCCCTACGGCATATTATATAATAATTATAACATGGTTATTTTTATAGAATCTATTAAATTAAACGTACTTTAGAGGAAAATTTAATCTATCGGTATTTAAGCCCTGTCAGATTATTTCAATCATAATAAAATCTACATGATATTGAAGCCCATTTAATTTTACATCAATATGGAGAGTTTATTCAAAATCTTTGTAGTCGGTTTCGAGAAAATCCTGAAAAGGTCCAAAATGCATAAAGCAGCACCGGTCAGCTGATTTTAGTGAAAAAGTTGCAGTAACATCTCGAGCATAAAGTTGTTCTAAATATTAAATTTTAGTTTCGTATCACTATTCGTTTTCGGGCTAGACTTACTAAACACAGATATTTTTGCAGGAATTGGTTATTTGGACTCAGGGGACCCTAAAATGTGTATTTCCGTTGAAAACTGAAATCCAAAAATTTTAACGATCGCAATACTTTCCCTTACTATATATTTCAGATATAGGTGGGTGGAAGTAAACATTTCTCAATTAATTTTAACAACGCAGGCATATGAGGCGTTGATTTCCAAAAGGTACTATATCCAGTCTATCTCTCATTACTTTATTATTAAACTACCTAATTTCGGTCTTTTCGCATTAAAATCTAGAATTGTATTTTTACTATATTAATAACATCACATTAAACTTTTGAAATGAAATTTTTTAGTATGAATTGGAACGAAAGTAAATGCGTAATTAATACTTTTAGAAAATGGCCGAATTTCTAAATCGCTTTTTTTAAGGACTTGAGAGCTCGTTAGATAAAATAAAATAGAAGATTTTGATTACAAAAAGTGATGAGAATACAAATATGTAAAAAAATCAGTTTCGTAAAAAATGTCCTTTAGTACCTTTTGGAAATCAACGTCTCATATGACACTCAGATTTTTAGCACACCAAATTTTGTATGATTAACTTCGTTTATCTAAAAATAGTCATTTCATGCGTGAAGATCCATTACACATAAATCTAATTTTACTCATTTTTATCTTTTAACTATATTTCCCAATTGGTTTCGTCTGAGTGGGGCCTAACAGTTTAAATGAATTATAAATCGCCGATTAGATATGTTTCGGCTCGCGTTATCTGTATTTTTTCTGTATATTATTATTTTTTTTCAATTTGCGACAAACTAAGATAAAGTTCATTGTCCTAGATTGGGAGAGAAGAATGTTTTTCTTTTCCTCTTGGAAGTAGGGCAGGGAGGCTGGAGGACCGGTTCGAAAGAACTTTCAATTCTTCGCTCAGTCGCCGATTTTCAAGGTTTCCAGTTTCCTGTCGGGCGCTTCTAGAGAATGTCCGCATATTTATTCCTTTTAGTAATTTTCTTCACTTTTGGTTTAAATATATTTTAATTTATATTTACAACTATATGTTATAATACAATAAGTAAATATGCTGCTAAATGATAGTGTACGTAAAAAACATGAAGAGAAACTGCCCATGGACAGCACTCTAGTAGTCAATTTAAACAAGAAGGTCTCGAGGCCATCTTCCCATTGGACGCCTCGGTGGATTATCAGGAATTGAACAGAAAGCAAGGTTTGAAACTAATGGATTAGAGTGGGAATGGAGTTTGTCATGGAAGGATTGGTACCTGGTTCAGGCCAGGTCAGCAACATATGGGACATGAAGGTCTTTATGAATGATTTTATTCCCGACAAAGTAAATGGTGTTAAGGATCATACGAAGGATTTTGGATCGTAAGAATTGGATACGAGAAGAATTTGATGGTTTAGTAGAGCCCAAAGCTCTACTTCGTAAGTCCATATAGGCCTTATGATGGTTATGCAGATGAGTCTTTTGTAGTTGAGTGGAAGGTTAGAGCGTTTGTCCAGTGAGTGTTGAAGTAGCGAAAACGGCGAGTATTTTCTTGTCTTTTCAGTTTTGTGTGCGGATTCCATGTTAGACGTTTTTCAAGGAGTAGTCCTGGTAGCGTATCTGTTCAACCAGGACATTTATGTGTAAAACATTTTTCTATTGACGTAAAATTCATGGGCAATATATCATGTAGGTTTCATTCTGATTGAAATAGTATGACAGTGATAGTCACATAAAACAGTGGTTACCAACAAAACTTTTCGCGGTCCCCTTCATCCAATCAGTAATAATTTAGCAAGGAACCCCTAAATTAAAAAAAAATTACTAATTTAATATTTAATTCTCCTTCAATAACATTAAAAACAATTCTAGATGTTAATTAAAAAATAAGCAAATAAATTGGTTGAAATATATACATATATTTCATATATATACATATATTTCATATATATTATATATATATATATATATATATATTATATTATATATTGCGATCATGAAGATTTTCAAATTCCAGTTTTAGAGACGGAAATAATAAGTACGAAAACGATAAGTGTATAAAACTGAAATTTCATGTTTTAAGAGCGCCTATTCCTGAGATGTTACAGCAACTTTTTCATCAAAATCAGTTAACCAGAAGAGCCACTTTATACCATGCATTTTGAACGTTTTTCTCAAAAACGGCTCTAACGATTTTGATTAAACTCGCTATATCTATGAAAAATTTAATGGGCTTTAATATGGTGTAGGTTTCATTCTGATTGAAATAGTCTGACAGCTTAAATGTTGATTTTTTAAATTTTCTTCCTCTAAAGGACCTTCAATTTTTTGGAATCTATAAAAATTACCATATCATCTTGTTATCACTGATAAAAAAACAGGTAAATATATAAGTTCAACGAATTCGATATCCAATTAAAATAGAAAAGTGCAAAATATTTTTTTTATACAATTTTTTTTTTAAATATAAGAATAGTATACACAAGCTTGTAAATATTTTAGTAAGAGTGATGAAAAGCCGATAAAACTAACTGACTGTTTTAGACACAAATATAATAATTTTTTTAATATAACACATGTTTCTATAGAAATTCAATTTAATTAATTCTTTATTAGTTTCACTCATTTATATCTCTAACTGTATTTGAAAATTCTTGAATCGATTTTAAGAACGGAGGTAAGTGTTGCCGCACCTGATTTTTTTTTCAAGCTTTGTACTTAAGCGTTATTGATAGAAAGGATGACATAAAATCTAATCCTTAAACCAATCCTTTTCATCTTATTAAATCCTGAGTTAGTAGTTGCTGTAGGGCAGTAGCTGAGTGGCCCGCCCGCATGTACACGGCTGATATAATACTATCTCCAAACTATAATCCTTTATTCCTTCGTTAAGCGATGGATTATTTTAAATTCTCAACACCAAGAATATATGTAGTACGTTTTAAACCATAAGTTAGCTGTTAGTACTACCAGTAAAATTATTATTACCATTCTACTTACACTAAATAGGTTTTTTGTAAAAAAAAAAAAAAATAAATAAAATCTGGTACGCAATCTTAAATGAATTTAAGGATTTTTAAATACAGAGAAGAAAAAACGTCATAGCATTAATTACTTTTAGTGTCAATAGAAACATGTGTTTTATTAAATAATATATTATATTGTTACCTATGACAATTATTTTATCGGATTTCCATCACTCTTCCTTAAATTTTACAATTTCACGTATAAAATAATATTTCTTCTAAAATCATTAGCTTTCCAACGGTGCATTTTACATCTACATTACTGTTCTTATATTAAAAATAAATAAAAAAATCACATTAACAAATATTTTCGCTCTTTTCTGCTTTAGTTTGATGTCAAATCCGTTCAACTTACATATTAACCAGTTTGTTTATCAATGCACAAAATTAAAGGTACATTTCAGAAAGAAGTTTTAAAATGTCGAAATGTATGGCCTATCATGCGATTTCAATGAGAATGGAATCTACATGATATTAAAGCCCATTAAATTGTATATCGATACAGCGAGTTTAATCGAAATAATTGATATTATTTACTTATTCAGAAATATTACAATTTATCTTAATAGATAATAATAATAGGGCTGTAAGATATTATTTATACAATATATGCAGTATAAACTATAGAAAAGTCAAATTACATAAAAACATGGTGAGTGGTCAGTGGGAACTAAGTGAGGGTGCAATATCTATAACTCTACTGCACATGAGATGAGAATCTTTGAACAGTGTCAAAACTCCAGCCTAAGTATTTACAAAACGTCTCGGAGCCACTGCCGTTTCAACTTTCTAGGAGGGTGGTATGGATAAGTTGAGGTGGATAGGGAATGTGCTAGATGATGGATGAGGTTCTGATGGAATTCGGAAAATTTGGGTAGAACCAGGTAACAATCAAAATAGAAAATTGTAAGGAAACGCAAAATGCATGGTATGAAGTGGCTCTTCTGGTTAGCCGTTTTGATGGAAAGGTTGCTGTAATATCTCAAGCATATACCCTTCTAAAATACGAAATTTCAGTTTACCACACTTACCAAATACGGACTCACACACCCAGACGTTTTCGCAACTTGGATATTTGGACCCTAAAACGTGTTTTTCCGTTGAAAACTAGAATTCTAAAATTTTCACGATCGCAATACTTTCCATTATTATATATTTCTTGTATAGTTAATTGAAACTAATTTTTCAAATCAGACCGTTTGTTGGACTCAGCTATCGGACTATGCAAATGCAAGACAATCATAAATAGCACAACTGATTTACATAATTTACCATTTGCTAAGCTTCCCATCGAAAATGATGTGCGTGGGAATTTGTGATCATTAATCTTTGAACATCTCGTTCATTGATCGACTACTAGTGTTCGACCTGACGTGACCTTTGAGCGAGATTTCTATAAGTGTCATGTCTGTAACAAAAAATCAAATCAATGCGTTACGGGCTAGAGCAACGTGCGATGTACTCATCTAAGTTCAGACAGTATGAGGCCAATGGTTATAGAAATAATGTATGCATAGTTTCAGAGGTGAAATGTTAATTAGTCAATCTATTATGCAATTATTACATAGGTTTTTATTGCTTGTTTCCGAATACTTCAACACTTATAAGACAAACGCTCAAACTTTCCCCGTTAACTATAAATGGATCATTTATATCAGTGGTTCCCAACTGGGGGTCCTCAGACGATGTTCTTAGGGTCCGCGAAATATTATTGGATAATAGTATGAAATTCTTCTTCTCTTTCTTTCAGTGGCGCGACAGGCCGTGTAAGCCCTGGGCCTCGCGGTGTAAACTCCTGCGAGTTTACACTCACGTTTCACAATGTTATATTTTTTTTTAGTGTAGGGTCATCACTCCCTACGACTAATTTTGTGAGTGGCCACCCTTTGGCTGACGGGTCTCACATACCTGAGGGAGAGGTTGTGAGAAAATCCCCGGTTTTTTACATCCTTATAAAAGCCCCGCCGGGACTTGATTTCGAACTCAGAACCTGTAGCATGAGAGACTAGCGCGCTAGCCACTCAGCCACGGGCTCCCCTTAGTATGAAATTACCTTAATAAAAATCCTTAAAATTCTTCGCTTGTAACAAAAATAACAAACGAATTGCACAGACTCATCAAATAGCGCGTGGTAAATTATTGTAAATAGGTACCTATATAGTATTTCTAAATTTTTAATTAAAAATTCACTGAGAATAATGTTTTGCGTAATTTGGGCAGTTTTCAGATCCTGAATCTAGCATATACCATCTTGGCTTATCTTAACAATTTATTTCAACAACGACATGTTTCTGTTAGTCGGATGCGCCTTAGAATTAATACAATGATTCGGAATAGACACTATGTTATTAACTTTTAGAAATATAGAATAAGATGCGGTAAACACACGACTTTCACTTACCTCGACTGTTAAAATAAATTTTAAAAAACTATTAAGTATACTTCAATTTGAAAAATAATTTAAGTTGATTTTAATAAAACGCGCATTAATTTTCGTTTGAAACATATGATTTAGATTGAATGATATAAATATATTTTAAATTTTAAATTAAATAAAGTTTATTCCCTATTACCTTTTGTAGGTTTGTGTATCATATAACGTTTTTTCTAAAATCTTTATATTTCCAACGGTATATCATACGTCTATTTTACTGTTCGTATAAAAAACCAAACAAAAAAAAAAAACATTAAAAATAGTTTTGCTCTTTTATCCTTTAACTTGATGACCAACGATCGTCCAACTTGTGTATTTATCTGTTTTTAATCAACGGTAAGAACATGAAGGAGTTAATTTTTTCGAATCTACAAAATTTAAGGTTCTTCAGAGAAAGTAAATTTAAACTCTCGGCATTTAAGCCTTGTCAGACTATTTTAATCAGAATGAAACCTACACCATATTAAAGCCCATTAAATTTTTCATAGATATAGCGAGTTTAATCAAAATCGTTAGAGCCGTTTTTGAGAAAAACGTTCAAAATGCATGGTATAAAGTGGCTCTTCTGGTTAACTGATTTTGATGAAAAAGTTGCTGTAACATCTCAGGAATAGGCGCTCTTAAAACATGAAATTTCAGTTTTATACACTTATCGTTTTCGCACTTATTATCTCCGTCTCTAAAACTGGAATTTGAAAATTTTCATGAACGCAATATATATAAATGAAATATATGTATATATTTCAACCAATTTATTTGCTTATTTTTTAATTAACATCTAGAATTGTTTTTAATGTTATTGAAGGAGAATTAAATATTAAATTAGTATTTTTTTTTAAATTTAGGGGTTCCTTGCTAAATTATTACTGATTGGATGAAGGGGACCGCGAAAAGTTTTGTTGGTAACCACTGTTTTATGTAACTATCATGGCTCTACTAAACCATCCAATTCTTCTCGTATCCAACCCATACAGTACTAAATCCTTCCTTAAATTCTTAAAGCTAATTAAGTTTTGACGATTAAACTCATCATAAAGATCTTTAGGTTTCATAATTGGCAAAACCAGGCACCATTCCTTTTTTGACCAACTCCATTTCCTCTCTATCCCTCTAGTTTCTATCCTTGCTTCCTGTATTTATGTAGAGGATTTGCTCAAAGAAGAATTAATCTCGTAATGATTGTAATCTGCAGCTGACAAAACTTGATGGGACGTGTTGTGCTGAGAGGGTGACTAGTAGAGAGGAATCGATTATCCCGCCTGGTTTTCCCGAGTCATCTTTACCGCAATAAAACAGGTAGCAGTCCTTAATTCTCCTCTTAGCAAGCGAGTACTACCAGTAATTTCTTAGCTACTTAGAGAAGTGTATAAAATAAACCAGTTTATGCTTGACATGGCTCAGTAATGCCCTGATGATGGCTCACAAGCTTGAGCCGAAACGTAGAAAATATTAAAATATTAAAAAGTACTGACTCCCGATTATTTCTGCCTATAATATAAACACGATTTTTTTAACACTGAGAGGATTAAATTGAAATATTGAAAAACGCTACAAAGTTATTTTACAATCCAAAATATTCGCCAAAGACAATTCAAGAACCCGATCTATGTGTTCTGAAATCGAAGTATATTTTCTGAAATTGATCGAACTTGACTGCATATTTTCTATATTGTCTTCAATTTTGATATATATATATGGTACTCACTGGAGGTAGGTTTGTGGCCGAAGATGCCACAGTACATCGGAGGTAGCCGGCCGGAACCTGCGATGTCTGAGCCAAGTCCTATAGCGGAGCCACCAGAGCTCAACAGTGCCGCCTGTAATATAAACATAGGTAGGTAAATATATAAGTATATACTATAAATATGAGTTCAAATTTACAATAACATTACGTAAAAGCATTTTTGATTACTCTCATGTTATAGCTTTGAATAGTCACGAATATTTAGTAACCATAAAAATGAGTGAAATAATAAATAACTATTTTCAATAATGAACCTTTGTGATGGACTAAAAAAAATTACCCTCTCCCCCTCAAAATTTGAGGGCTTACGTTTCAAGATGCGTAGAATCCGAATAACGAAACTACTCCTCCATATTTTCGGAAATTCACCAGAAAAATAGAACATGCAACGTTGACCCTAAAACCTAGACATTGATATCAGCTTGTTATTTTAAAAATAACGGCAGATTAAAATGATTTTATTCAATACCTCAATTATTGAATTTAGTGAAAATTGAAAAATTTATTAGTATTTTTAACCTAAAAACCTCGAATAAAAAAAAATAAGAAAAAAGAAAAGAAAAAAATTGAAATTTTACCCATAAATACGTCTAAACTCAGTTATTTTTGAAAATTGAGAAAAATGCATATAGAATTTTAGAATCAGTAAAGCGCGGTAAAAAAAAAAAAATAATAATAAAAGAAAAAAATAAAGTTAATTAGTATATTCAAGTCTTAAACTATTGAAGTTTTTGATGTGAGGTAGTAATGCTAACCTGTAAATCACGATAAATTGGGCATTGTACTAGTAAATGAAAAAAGATCCTTCGATTATTCATAATTGCATTATGTGGACTGGTTTCGCGTGTAATTAAATGTGTTTGGTTATTGACTGTTATTTTGATAACATATTTACTTGAAACACGGAGTCTAATGCCAGTGTTCTGGTAATTTAAATGAGGATTCTATCGTTATCGCGTTCGAGGAGGACGTACACACCTGTGGCCCACCCTAGTCTGACTTATCGGACGCCGCTTACCACAGGTATTTACCATATCCATATTATCTATTATTTATAAAGGCAGAATAATAAAAATATAAAACATTTTAATGCATCTCGAGTTACACTTACTGGCAGGAATCGGAGCTTAGGATAAAAAAACCCAACGAATTACACAAATTTTAAAATAAGCACTAACTAGACTGCTAGCAAACGTGTTCGTATCCAGGTGTGAACAGGCAATAATCGATGAAACGTGGCATGAATTCGAGCGCCACCCCATAGAGCAGACATTGAAATTCGGCGCCGACGGACAGTGGGCAAAATCACCAATTTAGGTGGACAAAAGTCAAATCAAAATTTTGGAATTTTCTAGTACTTCACCTTTTTATTATTAGTTGGCAAGACCCTTAATACTAATATTTCCTGCCATACCGTGTTTAAAATTAAATAGTAAATGAGTGAATCATTCCTCTTCGCACAAGTGCCTAATAACCGGCATTGGGATTATCTTTATTCGATGGCCATTTATTGAGTTCAAGGTGTGTTTAGCTCAAAATATTTTTGCTTTTATTTAACAATGGATATTGCAGAGACAGGTAAGACATTATATTTTCAAACTCGTTATTGAATATACGTTGCAATCTACCTGTTAATTTAGCAATTATTGAGGACCGTTATTAATTTTCAGAATTTTTTCCACCCAAATCGGTCATATATATGAATTTTTTTAATGCATGTTTTTATTTTTTATTATTTAATATAATTATATTTTTTATTATATATTATTCTCTGTTCTCATTTTAACATATTTTTTTTTCGTTTTTGTTTGTTCATTTTTATAAGATGCTATCTTTTAAGTTATTTTATTTGTTCATTTTATTAATTTTTTCTGTTCTTTTCAATTATTTTACTCTAAGACTCCAATCTTAAGGCTATCGTTTATTTCCTGTAATATTACTCTGAATGGACTCGTCCCAAAATAAATAAAGAATCATTACTATTATGATTACTTTATTGCAATTTTTCTTGGCTTTGTCAGATTATTTACCTACCCGGACGAAATTCAACGGTTAAGCAAAAAATAAACTATATTTAAAAATTTATGTCCTTCTCCCAGAACCTTTTCGGGCAGCTTTAAGTTTTTAATAGCTAGAATGGTGTCGTCTGGAAAGATACCATTGCATGATTTAACTATCGGATAAACCTTGATATTATTCCAGCCTATAGAGTTGACGTACTTCCTGGCACAGGTCTTGATATTTTCGAATTTTCTTTGCAATAGTTTCGTCGATATTGTCATCATTGGTGGCAGCAATATCGATGACATAGCCGCCTTTTACATTTTGATCAATAACTACCATTTCCGGCTTGTTGTTTAATTTCAAGTGATCAGTAATGATGGAACGATCCCAAAATATTGTCCTTTTTTTCCCTGGAGAGTACATGTTTTGGTTCATATCGGTAATAAGGAACCTCGTCTGCTATCTTATTTATATATATATATATATATATTATAATATTTTAATGGTGCTACTGACCTCCCCGCCGGAAGACCCTCCCGCAGTCCTCTGGGTGTCGTAGGGGTTCTTGGTGAGGCCGGTGGAGTAGTTGTAGGTCTCCCAAAAGAAGCAGAGCTCCGGAGTGTTGGTGACCACCAGCGGGATGGCTCCGGCGGTCCTCAAGTTCTTCACCGCCTCGCAGTCTTCGGGGGCTATCCACTCCTTGGGCCGCAGCCGTCCGCCATTGTTACTCATTCCTGTGGAAGATATCAGTATATAATATATGGAATGTTTTAATAATACGCTGCAAATTATTACACAATGGTTTATTATTTCAATAAAACTATTTATATAGCTTTTGATAGGCAATTAACTAATATCAAAAGCAATAAATAATCGAGAAAAAAATTGTACTACTTCTAATTTCAAAACAATATATCTCTGCTGGTTCTGAACAGGTTCCAAAGATTGTTTTTGTAGGAACTTTAATTCACTATCTCTCTATCTTCCGTAACTCTAACATAGCTCCAAAATAGCTCTTTTTCTACAATAATTCAAATAAAATTTCCTGATTCCAGAATATTTAAATTTTCAATTTTTCTCTATCTTCAATAATGACCAATTTCGGTGGAATTACATCTATTATAACCTGTTAAGTTAAACATACACATATATATATATATATATATATATATATATATATATATATATATATATATATATATATATATATATATATATATATTTTTTAAGCTCTTCTCTGGTTCTAAAGCTCTCTACATATTTTTCTGTATCTTTAAAAATAACTGAGTTATGGGCGTATTTATGGGTAAAATTTCAATTTTTTATCTTAGCAGCTCTTTGAAACCTACAATCCGCATCCTAATATTTTGAATCAGTATCTTATAGCCTTAATGCTTATTTTTGTTAATACTAGCTGTAGGTATTTGTTTTCAAATTTTTTGTATTATTAATGACAATAAGAATAATAAGCTTAAAGACGGCACAGGTTCAATGCCGATACAACCAAATGCAGCCTACACAGATTCGTCAAATGATCACAAATATCCAGTTAGTATGTATACATATATATATATATATATATATGTATATGCATGTATGTATGTATGTATGTATATATATATATATATATATATATATATATATATATATATATATATATATATATATACATATATATACATATATACATACATACATACATACATATACATATATATATATATATATATATATATGTATACATACGAGTATATATTATTAAGTTTGTGGTATTCTCTACCTTATGTGACAGAGGTAATAGTGTCCATTAAATGTCACTTTTATACTACTTTGGATTAGCATATAAAAATTATTTTGGGAAGAGTATTTTAATCGAAAATAAATAATAGAAATTTTTTATGGAACAAATTGTAACATATTATTTAGATGTATGAAATATAACTATAGATAATGTTTAATAAGATAACAGTGGGAGTCCTAAAGTTTGCCTATCGAGTATTAAGTCGAATAGGGTTCTTTAACGAGTAACTGGCATAGCGGAAGCTTGGAACCACCATTTTACGTTCCCTCCGAAGGACGTCATATTCAAACATTTTCTACTACCTTTAAAATATCCTATGGCAATTTAGTGAACTTCATTCTTGACTTTATTCACTCAATATATTTCAATAAATAAATAAGTTTTAAATATCACTGGAATAACTCCAAGAAGAAACAGAATAGTTTGAAAATCTTAGATTTCTCTTAATTCAGCCCGTGAGAGAAACTTTCTTGTACCTATAATTTTGCCGCTTTTTAAGTTGATGGCTAGGTAATCATAGATGAGTGGAATATTAGACCAATACTTTATGCCTGGCGAAACCAGTTGCACTTTGGCATGAGGAAGTTAGCCAAAATAGAAACTGCATTGATTGCATCTTTGCAAAAAATTATATAGGAATGGAAAACTTTCCGTACATTTTAGACGGAACTTATTAAGTATAGCGGGAAAAAAAATCTCCATACAGGTAACATCATGTAGGTGTAGTCCAAGCAAGCTTTGTACTATGGTTTCGGTTGCTAAGCTAATTTTGAATCGTAAAATTAATCATGAATCGGAAATATCTCTATAGAAAAGTTTCAGCTTAATCAAATCTCCGACTGGAATGAAGGCCAATAAGAATACAGATCAATTAAAAACAATTATTTAAATATTAAAAATAAGCCTTCCGGAAAAACTGCTACAAATCAAAATGAAGATATGAAATCTCTCTGGAAAAGTTTATCTCCCTTTAAGATAAAAAAGTGGGCGGGGGGTTTCATCCCTGCCATTAATCTCTCTTATACAACAATTGGCCTGATTAATTAATTATCTTTAAGTGATATTTTGCTAGCTCAAAATAGAAGAGAAAAAAACAAAACGATTTCGTGATCTAATGATTTTGTAGTTCCTAAAATGAAAATCCGGTTAACGAAATTTTCACTGAAGATGATGCCTTAGGACAGCGGTTCCCAACAAAACATTTTCGCGAAATCTATCACTCGATTATTTCAATGGTGAGGACCTCCATGATCCTGAATACGATGGATATTTAGATTTTTTTCTGGCGACGCCGCATCATGTACATGTCATGCAAAATACCTCAACTGAATTTCAGTATGGTAAAAATGGCATAGTTGGCAAAATGGAACTGAAGAAAAAGGGATCAGGCTCTGAGAGGTTACTTCCATCATCATTGAATAAATTTTGAACCTGGCAGATGGCTTTAAGAATTTTTTAAGAAAGGATTGAAAAATCGTTCGTAATGCCTTCAGAGGGGAGGTAAAATGGTGGTCCAAATCCTGTGCTAAGTCAGATACTAGATAAAGATCCCCTTCCGAATAAATCCTGGGTAGGCAAAATTTAGGACTTTAGTGCCGTCCGATTAGATTAGCCACAGAAGCATAACATGACGTTAAATAAATAAAAAATAAACTAAATAGATATTTATTAAAATACTCGTAAAGAATTGAAACATTGTTCATTATATCATTCAAATATAAATCTGCTCTTTAAGCTCATTATTTTCATAATGTTAGAAAATGTTCGATTTTAAGGTTGTAATTGTGCAGTAGGAGTCATCTATCAGTGATGAGTAGCCGTTAATGATATAAGTTAAAATGTTAAATGTGTCTTTTAGAGTGTATGATTCTTATTAAAAGCCAAGACTTCACAAATATTATAGGGTGAGGTCATTTAAAATTATTTCCAAATCATCCTTCACGGACCCCCTAAACATCATCAGCGCACCTCTTGATGGCAAGAGTGGTTAGGAGTTCGTAAGTGGTTTGCTCGGTTCAGAACCAGAAATTTTGTCTTGGAAGACGGAAAGCGCTAGGGTCTTCCTTCAATTGAGACGTTGATTTCAAAAAGGTTCTGTATCCATTCAAGAAAATTTTACAGAAAGCGCGTAAATCTCTCATTACTATATTATTGAACAAACTCATTTGGGTCTTTTTGCATTAAAATCTGGAATTAATTTTTTTACTATAATAATAACATCATATTAAAGTTATGAAATGATTTTTTTTAGAATGATTCGGAACAAAAATAAATGCGTAATTAGTACCTTTAGAAAATGACCGCATTTTTAAATCGCGTTCTTTAAGGACTTGAGCGTTGTTTTGATAAGATCAAATAGAAGGTTTGGATCAAACAAAATGATTAAAATACTTATGTAAAAAAATAACTTTCGTAAAAAATGTCCTTTACCATTTTACCTTTTGGAAATCAACGTCTCAATCGTTGATGGTGATGACCAAATTCCAAAAATAACCTGAAAGATGGCAGCATGTAATGGATCAAAATCGGTAACATGGGATTGATTAAAAATATTTACAAGAATCTGAAGTTTTTATTGAAATCACCAGTAAAAAAAAAAAAAAACACACACAAAAAAATATATTTTATATTTTACAACTTATATTTATTTATTTATTTAACGTCACTTTATGCTACTATGGCTAATCGGACGATGCTGCAGTGGGAGTCCTAAATTTTGCCTATCCAGGTTTTGTTAGGATAGGGATCTTTAACGAGTACCTGACATCGCACAGGCTCGGGACCACCTTTTAACGTCCCCTCCGAAGGACGGCGTAACTAAGGATTTTTTACTCCCATTAAAAAATCCTAGGACCACCTGCGGGTTTGAACCCGTGACCTTTAGCATGGGAGGCTGTTACGCTAGCCACCCAGCTACAAGTGATCCCTTTCTTATATTTCGATTTGAATCGAATGTTTTTTTGCATAGATGTACTAAGCCTTGAAGCCATCGGCTTAATTATTAGGAAGTGGTGTGCTTGAATAAGAGGTTTGAACACGCTACAGAATTGCTAATGGGCTTGTAATTACAACTCGACATACATGAAAATTAAAGCGAATTAACCCCTCCTATAGAGATTATAAATAATTTTCTTTTTCCGATGAGTGGATTTGGTACCTATGAAATTGCAAAACTTCTAAGGGTTTACCCTCAAATACGTGGTTCAATGAATCCAGACTTTCTTTAAGTAAGGCTCTTTTATTTAGGTATTGCTGGACACAGAATTACAAAACTACGAAATTTTGTTTGAAAGAACTTAATATTTTTTATAGATACAAAGGAGCAGTAACAAATATTTTAAGACATGGCTGCTTTTTATTCAGTTAAAATTAATACTGAGTTTTTGCTTGTTACTTTCACTTACTATATATAGTAAGGGGAAATATTGCGATCGTGAAAATTTTCGAATTCCAGTTTTCAACGGAAATACACGTTTTAGGTTCCCCTGAGTCCAAATAACCAAGTCCCGCAAAAAGGTCTGTGTGTGTGTGTGTGTCTGTGTGTGTGTGTGGTAACTCCCGGGCGGAAACGGGTAGTCCTATGAAACTGAAATTTCATATTTAAGACAACTATACGCCCGAGACGTGACAAAACTTTTTTCATCAAAATGAGCCTATCAGAAGAGGCACTTTATACCATGCATTTTACACCTTTTTTCGATTTTCTCAAAAACGGTTCCGAAGATTTTGACTAAACTCGCTACATCGATGTAAAATTTAATGGAATTTAATACCATGTAGGTTTTGTTTAGATAAAATTGGTCTGACAGGGCTTAAATGCCGATATTTTAAATTTTCTTCCCCTAAAGTACCTTTAATTTTGTAGATTCAATAATAATAACTAGATTATCTTGTTAACGCTGATGAAAAACTGGTAAATATATAAATTGAATAAATTCGATACCCAACTAAAGGAGAAAACAGAAAAAATATTTTGTTAATGCAATTTTTCGTTTTTGAACATAAGAGCAGTAATATACATGTATGATATACCGTTGGGAAGCTAAAGATTTTAGAAAAAATATCATCTCATACACAAGCTTTTAAAAGTTATTGGAGAGTGATGAAAAGAAGATAAAACTTACTGATTATTTAAGATAATAATATAATTGATTTTTTAATAAAACACATGTTTCTATATAAATTCAATTTGATTAATTCCTTAATAATTTCACGTATTTTTATCTCTAACTGTATTTGAAAATACTTTCATTGATTTTAAAAATGGAGGTAAGTGAAAGTCGTGTGTTGTCCGCACCAGATTTTTTTTTTCATTGTCTTTGTATTTAATTAAAATAAATATTCCATTAAACTGTATTCTTGTTTACCTAAGCATATGTTAATCAAAGTGATTACTTTTTACTGTAATCATTTGGTGAACAAAAGTAACTGGCAGCCTTAATGTAAAAAAGACCAAAGGATTTTTTTTACTCCCATTAAAAAATCCAGACCCATATGTCACGTTTGAACCAGCGACCTTTTTCATTGAAGGGTGTTATATTAGCCAGTACATCACAGGTGACCAGCGAAGATTATATATTTAATCTTAGCCGCTCAATAGTAATAACATGTAATCAATTAATAAAAGTGATTACTATCAGATATAATGCCAATAGACCTCTTAGGTAGGATAGACCTAACTGTGTCGTAACACTAATGGAGGGAATGGGCAGTGCAATCCTGAACGCACCATTTCCTGGAGTAGCCGTTAGTCAACAAACTAATTCTTTCCTTATCAAGCATTGCACTCTTGGTTCTTCTGGTGAAAGTCTATCTTCTAGCCCTTCTAGTTTCTTTTGTATTCGTACATAAATGATAGAAACAACAACCTAAAATAGGCCCTTTGCTTATCTCCAATTCTATTTAATTTGTTAATTTCCGATCTACCGACCAACCCATTTGTGACGAGGTCCTTATACACGCATTGTATACTTCATCATACTCCATAGTAAATCGCCTACAACATTACTTTAAACAATTCAACAATTATTGCATCAGATGGAAATTGAAAATTAATCCTACCAAATCTGAAGCAATTCTGACTAATAGTCTAATAGTCGCTCACAAATAAACCACTAAATCAAGTTAAATTCAGTTCCCATTCCATGATCAAAATCCGTACAATATTTAGGCCTAACTTTAGACAAATCTCTTACTTTTACGGATCATATCAACGGTTAAATCGATAATGCAAAAAAAAAAATATATATATATAAAATGTCTCCATGCTTCAATAGAAAATCCCATTTGAGTCCTTAATTGTTATATTGTTATATTATTAAACAAATTAATAATATATAAATCAGTTATCCGCTATTTAATCACATACGCCTCTCCATTCTGTAGCTCATCCTGCCTGACTAATTACCAAAAACGTGAGAGAATTTAAAACTTGTCAATGCGGATAATTAATAATTTCCCCCACTACACTAAAATATCCTGTATGCTCCAAGACTTGGATCTTCCTACAGTCAAACAACTTGTCCATTCACAAACGGCTTCT
This sequence comes from Piezodorus guildinii, assembly GCA_023052935.1. Lineage (NCBI taxonomy): Eukaryota > Metazoa > Arthropoda > Insecta > Hemiptera > Pentatomidae > Piezodorus > Piezodorus guildinii. Next base: position 94,775,103 of record CM041294.1, read on the forward strand.
TAGTTCAGTAAAACAATCCCAACTGCAGTCTCCAAAATATATATATTTTTTAATACAACTTTCAATAAAGGGTTTTGCTTCATCTTGCTTGAAGTACTATCTGGAATTCTTCTAATAAGGTTAGCTACTACATCCTGCGGGATTTCCTTCTATACTTCCACTGAAGAAGTTCTTAGCTTCTGCAAGCTTTCAGGAGGGTTAATTCTTCTTCTCACACGTCTGCCAAGTTTATCCCAGAGATGTTCGATAGGATTTAAGTCAGGACTACGAGCTGGCTCATGAAGTCTGGATTCATGTTTCATTAAGATATTGCTGAACACAGTTTGCAGTGCGTGGTCGAGCATTGTCATGCATAAAAATAAAATTGTCTCCAATAAATGAAGCAAAAGGTATAACATTCTGTTCAAGGATCTCTGTTATGTACAAATCTGCATTTAGGGAAGGAAATGGAGATAAATTTTTCACTTCCAGAGACATTCATCTCCACACCATCACTGAACCACCTCTAAATTTCAATCTCCCAGCAATGTTACATTTAGAATAACGCTTACCTTATCTTCGGTGAACTCTAGCACGTCCATCTGGAGAGTAAAGTGAAAAATGTGAATCATCGGAAAATAGTACAGTCCCCCTTTCATTTTCATTCCACAATATGTGCTTTCGAGCAAACTCTAAACGGGCTCTTTGATGATCGAGTGAGCTGTGGACCTGTGGCTACCCTTCTGGGATGTAAGCTCATTTCAGCAAGTCTTCTTCTGACAGTTTCGGCACTAATTGAAACATCACGAACCTCCCGGAGCCTTTGACCAGTCGCGAAAGTCATTGAAAAGCGATTTCGAAGAGTATGTATTAAATTAAACCGATCGCCTCGTGACTGTGTCCTTCTTGGGCGACCCGAACCTAGGCTGGGTGTGTAGAGTCCTGTGCCACAGAAACGTTGGATGGCTCGACTAAAGCAACGGCACTGGCCACTGGTTCGGGGGTTATTACCATTTTGAAGATTAATGATAATCGTAATTAACAATTTTTAATAAATTTGAAACTCATTTTAATATTGTTGCTACTAAATCGCAATAAAAACTGTTATTTGTAAAGTGATTATTACCTTAGCTCATGTTTTTGTTTACATTAAGTATACGGAGGTTTCTATTTCATTAATTTCCCCTAAATAATTGTTAATAAAAATAAAAGAAACAGCATTTTTTTTCTTTTCTTTTTTTCTTATTTATAATAATTTACATCTGTATTAAACACACAATGCGTAATTATGCAGAATGAAAAAAAGAAAGTCATGAAAATGTCTTGGGAAAGAACTACCCAGTGGTGGTAGCACTTCACTAACTATTTTAAGGCAGCTAGGCAGTCCTGAGGTCACCTTATTTTCAGTCGCTTCAGATGGTTATCAGGGATATCTAAGGAAGATAAATTACAGACAAGTGGCTTTGTGTGGGCAGGGAGTTTAGAATGAAAATAGGAGTATCTTTCTCGGGCTATGTCTGCAACAAATGGGATGTTTAGGTCATTATGGAGGAGTTGATTTGTGACAAAATAAGGGGCATTTAGGATTTGGCGAAGGATTTTGGATTGTTAAGGATTGGATGCCGGAGGAATTAATTGGTTTCGTAGAGCCCCAAAGCTCGATTCCATATGTCCAAATAGGTCTGATAATAGTGATGTAATTTGGGTCTTTTGTAATTTACTGGAAGTTTTGAACGTTTGTCCAGAAAGTGTTGTAGTTATCTATATCTTCGAGCAGTTTCTTGTCGTTTCAGCCTTGTGCGAGGATTTCAATTAAGGGGCTTGTCGGGATAGTATCGGATTTGTTCTACAGGAGTAAGGGTGATTTTTTTAAAGGATCTGGGGGGGCTTGAACTCATCGGTTTGCGATGAAGGGTAAAGGTGATTTGGTGGAATGTGTTGGGATTTATTTCAATCCTCCAATTTTGAGACCATTCTTCGATGGCTGTGATGTGGGACTGAAGGATTTGGGATGCAGTAGTTGGATCATTATGGACGGATAAGACTCACGTATCATCAGCATAAGTATTGAGGACAGTGCTAGGATGGAGTGGAATGTCAGCTGTATAAAGGGAGTAGAGAATAGGACCCATGATACTACCTTGAGGCACTCCAGCAAATTGGGAAAATATGGATGAGTAGGAAAAGTTAAGGTTTACATAAAAGTTTCTGCCATTAAGGTAGGAACACATTAATAGGAAATATATAGGGGTGAGGAATTGACGGAATTTGTAAAGCAGACCCTGGTGCCAGACCCGGTCAAATGCTTGTTCTACATCAAGAAAGGTTCCAGTGCAGTATATCCCGCGCTCCAATGCGAGGACACTACAACCACCACGCGACATTAGGACATTACAGTATTGTAAAATGGGATGTTCGAAATCCAAACTGGTGGTCAGGGATAACGTGATTCATTTCTAGGATAGGATAACGGCGTTTTAGAAGGAGTTTTTTTAGGATTTTACCCCTTATGGGGAAAAGGGATATAGGACGATAGGATAACGTGTGTTCAGGAGGCTTATTGGGTCTTGGTTTCATTTTTAATATTGAAAGTTTCCAAGAAGAAGGAAAATACGTGGATCTGAGAGTGGCATTGTATATATAGGTAAGGAAAAGTACGGCTTTTCTTTTGAAATAAAAAAAAAAAAAAAATTCAAAGGGCGCAACTTGTTTTTGGACCAGTGTATAATAATCATATCAATTTATCTAGTTGTTGAAGCTACCGCTGCCCTAGAAAAGCAGGCGACTAAAAAGATAGCAAGTACAATAGTTCCTTACCTTTGACGGCTATGGTCTCCTTGAAGCTCATCGGAACCCCCAGAAGTGGCTTTGCCTTGGCCCAGTGCTCCGGGTCCGGGTTCGCCTCCACCATCTTGTCGACTTCTTTGGCCTCTTTGAGTGCGTCGTTGAACCTGTCCTGCACCACGCTAGGGGAGTAACCATAGCAATAATCAGAAGGGTAATAAGATAGTAGTACATAAAGGGAGTACTGTACACATCTGTTAATAAGATACCACTACCAGGACTTACAAGCAGAGCTAACTATAACATAAAAATAATCGTGTGGAGTGACAGACTTCAGACTTATCCAATTCCAACTTCATTTACACACAAGAGAAAAATCCTTAATCGTATCGGCTTTTTTAACTTATAGTGGGTATATTTTATATAATTCTTAGAACCCGCTACCGCTCCAGCCTCCGAAACGCGTGCAGTATAAACCCGCCCTTTCAGCAATTTCACTAAAGGGGACCGACATTGTGCGTACATGTATGAAACTATTCTCGCTCCAAAAACAGATGTATTTAATGAGACCATTGCGGTAACCTGTAGCATGGTGGTTAGCATAACAGCCTCGTATGCCCTAGGTCTCGAGCTTAAGCCCGCATGTGGTTCTAGGATTTTATAATGGAAGGAGAAAATCCTTAGTTATGCCGTCCTTAATAGGGGACGTTAAAAAGTGGTCCCGAGCCTGTGCGATGTCAGGTACTCGTTAAAGACCCACTGTAGCATCGTCCGATTAGCCATAGCAGCATCAAGGGACGTTAAATAAATAAATAAACAAACAATGAGAGCATTGCAGGGTGAGATGGCATGTGAGTGCTGTATGTAGTCAGCGGTTTGTAGCTTCCAGTAGAGGGTTCAGAATGTTTGATTTCGTTGCGCTTCCAGAAATGTATTGGGGATTATATAGATGTTTTGAGCGATACTAAAAAATATCTGAGCTATTAATCAATGTTTTTTTTTTTTTTTTTTTTCATTACGATCAATAAATAATCTATACTTTTTGTTTTTGCGTTTGCTCCTTGAATGAACTGGAAAAACCTGATTAACACTAACTACCCCACCTGCTCCACACTACACTATTCTCTGCTTGAAGCACCTCTTTGTTGCGTCTGTTGATTGTGTTGTGTGTGTGTGTGTGTGCGTGCATCGCTGCTCCACTATAGTCGTCCGCGTGACTTTCGAACTAGTGTAGTAGTTTATTTTATTGTAAAATGCGACTAAAAAGAAGTATTTTTCAAATAAAGTTACACAACAAATGCAATAAAGCCAAAAATGTTATCAGCAAAAAGACCCCATACTTCCATAGACATTCAAAACTTTCTCCAAAGAACAAATTGATTCTGTACAAAACTGTCATCCGACGTATATTAACCTGCTCAGCCCAGTCTGGAGTCACACATGCGAATCGAACTACCGAAACATTTAGGTGGTTCAAAACACATGTATGAGGATCGTGAATAATTATGTCCGTTATACGTGAATCTCAACAATGCTATCCGATTTACAACTCCCATCGATTAAAAAATTTACTTATTCGTCGGCACAATTTTTTTTTCCCTTTCTTCAAATTCTGACAACCCAATCATTCGAAAAATTAGTAACAAAAATTAATATGTAGGTTTTTTCAAAGATTTTTCCTACTGTTCAAAAAGTAACTTAGGCAATAACCATTATCGCCTACTGTAAATATCACTAAAGTGTAACATCTAATTGATGTAATACCACAACATGTTTAAATTCTGCGGCTTGTAGCCACATTTATAAGTATTGAAAAAATAAATATCTTATAAAAAATAGTCTTTATAAAAGTATTAATGAAATTTTGATTTAAAGCCCTCTATATGTCAGTACCTTAGAAAGTTACAAAGACACACTCCAAAAAATATAACTGACGCAGTAAATGCATTGCAATGGAAATATCTTATTTTGGGCATTATTTTCTCTTTTATAAACAATCATGTCAATATTGCATTCTTCATAAGAACCTTAATTAAATGTAAAACATAAGATAAAGGTGTAGATTGAAGTTACCTGTTGATGATGGGGTTAACCACCTCGATTCGCTCTATAAACGCCTGCACCACAGTCGTCGAAGAAATCTAAAATACGAAATGTGAAATTGAAATAAGTATTCAAGTAACTTTAAAATTATTTTTACAAAATCAGTTTAACCATTTTAATTGTTTTCAATGCTATCACTGTAAATATGAAGAGATTGCAACTAGTTAGTAAGCTATTTATTGTCGTCGGTTACACAGGTAGTTTGTGAGTCCGTACTTTTCATTCGTATTATTAATCGAATTGATTTCGGTTAAATTTCCGATTATACTCTCGGTTATCGGCCATTGGGAGGCCGTTTTTTTTTTTTCTCTAAATTCTTTTTATTCATCAACAAGACGAGACAAAATCACCTTCTACGGATTGGACTTCAGCTGCAAGTTGCCTGTAAACGTGTACGGACCAAGACGGATGCCTTCTAACCATCTTCTTATAACAATCTTTAAGTGGACCGCCTAATACTGGACGAATTGTCAAGACAACACCAGCATCAGTTTCTACTCTTCGATTACTTACCCAGGGTATTTTGGACATTTTCTTTTTTCTTTTAATTGCGCAATTAATTTAAATATAAATCTTTATGAGCTCATAAAAAATTACTATATATTGACTGTAAATATTAAATGTACCTCTATCTTAATATTAATTATTATAAAAAAATATAATTTAATTTAATAATCAACGTAATCTTCGTTCATTTGTTTTCTCATATAGATTTAAAATAATTGAAATTTACTTCCATGTTTTTTTTTGTTAACAGTATTAAGTTTTATTATTGTTTATTTTCCAAATTGAGAATTATGTCTAAGATCGGTCTTGTTTCTGTTTTTCTTGTAATATGAAATTTGTCTTAATATTTTTAAATTAGAGTTAAAATGTTTTTGTCATTATTTTTCTTAGTGTTGTGTTTCTTTTCTGAAATTAATTTTATTTTGTTTAACCATGTATTCATCAATAAATCAGGTTTCAAAAAAGCATTCGGGAAAAATTTGAAATTCCATCCAAATTTTTATATTATTTTTAAAGACAACCATAAGTACTGACCATATAGGATTCGGATTAAAATCTTGACAGTCATTTGGATAAAAAAAAAAAATAAAAAAAAAAAAAAAAATAAAAAAAAAAAAAAAAAAAAAAAAAAATATATATATATATATTTTTCCAGCGTTGATAATTTAGGAAAAGGTCGTCCAAGGGTGCAAGTTTGTTATCCTTACGGCGCCCTAACACCTGTCCACACATTTTTAAGACCGCCACCGTATTATCTTGGGCTAACATTTGAGAATGGCTCGGAGCCCACAAGATGAAATAGAAGACTCTAAAGCAGCGACTGAAAGTACTATACTCTCTTCTATCCAAATCGTGAAAAACGGAAAACTAGACAGAAACTGAATATAGATGCATATGAAATACGTTTGGAATAACTCCTCACATAATTATGATTCAGCAATAAATACTCACTTACACAAGTTACAATAATTTCAATAGCATATTTGAGTCCCTAACTGGGTTCCATCTTAAGTAAAGAACGAAACCTGTTGTACAAATAACATAATGACTTAAGAAACCAACACATACGAACTGATTATTCGCATTTTCATAACAAACACAGCAGGCTGACAAATGGTATGGCAATATCTGAAATGGAATATCTGAAATGCCCACTCAAAGCAGCTGGATGAGAGACCTCCTTTGCTAATAGCCACGACCTGGAGGAGCTGCTACTACAATATCCACTCATGTGGTCACCTGTGGCGTAGTGGCTAGCATAACAGCCTTCTATACCAAGTTCACGGGTTAGGAACCCGACAGATGACCCTGGGATATTTTGAAGGGAGTAAAAAATCCTTAGTTATGCCGTCCTTATTAGGGGAAATAACAAGGTGGTCCCGGGCCGATTCGATGCCCAGGTACTCTTTTAAGATCCCCATCCCAATCAAACCTGGATAGACAAAATTTAGGACTCCCACTGTAGCATCGTTCGATTAGCCACGGCAGCATTGAATGAATAAGCAACACACCATCCCTATCACGTCCTGCAACTCATGTTTTCATCAGCACGTTTGCTAATTATCATTTGTCTTTATGACAGGTGCGAATCAAGGAATTGAAAATTTAAAAAAACTAAATACTTTAGGACTATGCAAATAAGCAATTTAAAAACAAAAAACATTGACTAAAAGAAATTCAAAACTTAAATGTCATACTTATTAATCTAAAATGAGGCATTGAATGGCCTGGAAATTCTTTCGTTAATCTCGAAATACACAATCTGTTGTTAGGATTTATCGGTTTTTATGTCGTACACTTTACATACGTTTTCTAGTTGTGCCATGTTGGTAAAATAATCCCCGGTAACAATCTGTCGCGTGCATCTGAGCCTTGACGGACTATCTCCACACGGCCCACTAAAATTACGGTTGCCTGTTATACTATTAGCTTCAACATCATCAATGATTATTATACTTAAAAAATCGGAAGCAACAAAACTGTAGTATATAACATTATACATATATATATATATATATAATATATATATATATATATAATATAATTATTATAATAATTATTTTAAAAAAAAATACAAATTTTACCCACAAATACGCCCATGGTTCAGTTATTTTCGAAGATGTAGAAAAATACGTATAGAGTTTTAGAATCAATAAACCGCAATAAACAGGGGGAAAAGGTTGGTCTAGTATATATTCAAGTCTCAAATTTTAATAGATGTAAATCTACCAAACTCGGTTATTGTTGAAAATAGAGAAAATCGAAAAGATTTTCTAGATCAAGACACCGCGATGAACAAAGAGAAAGAGAAAAAACATCTTATCTGACCAAGCCACAACTTAAGAGATTCGGTCCTTATTGATGATAGAGAAAAAATTGAAGGTGTTCTGGAATAAGAAAATTTTATTTACGATAAATTATTTGATTAAAAATCGAAAGAAAATTGTAGCGAAGTCTAATATAAATACTTTTTTTTATTTTATTATTTTAAATAATAAACTTTTGTAAACGACCAAAAAAAAAAAAAATATATATATCCTTCCCTAAAAATTTGAGGGCTTACGTTTCAAGATGCCTAAAACCCGAATAACGAATAAAAAAATCCGTTTCTTCTAATTAATACATAAATAAATACCAAAAATTGGGTATTTGTATTTTCTACAAAATGAGAAAAGAATAATTGAAATTGGTTCAGAAGTAGCAAAGATCAAGCGTTTTTGAAATTAGCATAGATGAAATAGCATTTTCTTTTAATTTTTTATTGCTTTTCATATTATTTGATTGCCTAGTAACAGCTATATAAGCAGTTATACCCTGATATAGTTATTTGCAAATAACAAACCAGTGTGTAATAATTTGTACCATTATCTATTTTTTTTTTAATATGTTTTTATGTTTATGTTTTTTCTTAACCCAGACTAAAATTATGTCAAAAGATGGACACACGATTAACTTAATTTTCTTATTTATATATGATCTCTTCAATGACCACATAACCAAACAAACAACAATGCGACAGTGAGAGTCCTGAATTTCGCCTATCCCGTTGGACATAGTCCTGCTATAAATATTGTTACAAATATGTAGATATTTAAACAGAAAAATTGACTTTTTCAAATACTTTATTTGAAAAAAAATGTTTATCTCTAGAGACTCAAATAAAAAAAAGGAATAACTCGAAATGCCCTGATTCCGCCTTGTCACAGGCATTTAATCTCCGTGGTCAGTCATCAATAGCAGCAGGCTAAAAATTAAGTTCACTACCCTAATTAAAGTTACATAGGCAAAATTTAGGACTCCCGCTGGAGCATCGTCCGATTAGGCACAGTATCATAAAGGGATGTTAAATGAAAAAGCAAACACATAAATAATACGGTCTTCATTTGATCAGAAATATGGCATGTAGAATGTTGATGAGAAAAAATAATAGTGCTATAAAAGCTAACTCCTCACCAAACCATCACTGAGGAAGAGTGATTTTTCCACAATTATTATAGTGATTACATTTTTCCTGGATTGTAAAAATTTTCTCATACCTAAACAAAATCTTTGATGAAGATAATTGGTATAACAGCCAAGGAGCACCTATCATCTATCCACTCTATTATTTGATAGGGATGTGATCGGCCATCATACTGTAATTCTTCGAAATGCACCCATTCTAAAGTCACTTTATATTATGCGAGACAGTGATCTGACAGTACAATACGTTTATAATTATACCAAGAGCACCGATTTTTAGGTTTCCTGTAACATAAACATTTTTTTCTGTTATACAGATAAAAGCTAATATACTTTCACTTACCTATATGTGAAATATATAGTAAGAGAAAGTATTGTGATCGTGAAAATTTTTGAATTCTAGTTTTGAACGGAAATACACGTTTTAGGGTCTCCTGAGTCTAAATAATGTCTCTTCGAAATGCACCTATTCTTAGGTCGCTTTATATTATGCAAGACAGTGATCTGACAGAGATTCCCATTTTCCTAGACATAATTTGTAGTTTTTTAGTGGGATTTCATCTAATTCGAGCAGCCTCTTCTCTCACTGGATTTGCCGTCCTCATAGTCCGGGGATGTCACGGTCGAGGTATGTCACATACATATATGGTCTTATTATATGTATACCCTATATGTGTCTTATTATATCCAATTATAGTGCGGTACACGGGCATATGGCTGATAGCCAAAGATTATGAAGTGTTGAAAATATCGAACCTACATTTTTCAACTTTGTGTAAGGTGACCACAGCTATTTCTTTATATATCAATCCCATTTTAACTGGACAAAAGAAAAATACAAACCTAATTGAGAATATTTCCCTGAAATTTAATGAAAATAATTTGATAGAGATGAGGATTATCTAAATAATCCCGAAGCATGTTAACAACGTTCAACTTTTGTAACAGTATTTATGGCAGAACTAGGTTATTAGGACCACAATTTCACGCCCCCCACCGAAGTACCTTCAAACAACACCTCCTGTTATAATAAAGCCATAATCTAGTACCCTCACCTTCCTGTTCCTTATCATCTCGGCCAACTCTGAGGCCTTCTTCATGAGGAGGGGGTTGTTGATGGGCGGGACGGTTCTCCTCTTGATGGTGTAGCTGAAGAGCTTGGAGTACGGCCAGGCGATCAGCGAGGACAAGAACTGGAGGAAACGCAGCAGATGGTATCTCCAAGGGCGCCACATCTGCGAAAAGTATTATTATAAGTCCTTCAGAACAGGTATGATAAGAAAAATCAAGAGTATATGTATACATAAGTTATTGGATTACTAAATATGCGGTAACTGCTACAAAAATTATCACAGAGCGTGTTAATCATTTATGAAGAAAACAATAAAACTAATATAAAATTGGAGACTGATAATTATACTTCACCACTATTTTATTATTATGCACTACGTTTCGGCTATAATACCATCTTCTGGTGCAAAGAACAATTTTTCATCTTCAAGTACAAATATGATTTCCTTTATAACTATCAATTTCAGAAAATAAAACATTAAAATTATATTACAACTAACAATCTGTTTAATTATAATAAATAAATTTATGAAGTATAATTGTTAATAATATATAAATAGATTAACGTTAAATTCTTTAAAAATAAATAAACAAAATTAAATTAAACATGAACTAAAAAAGAATAGATGAAGATGATTGTGGGTGCGGTCATCAGAAAGAAACACACATTAAAATGTAGTACTTATTTTAATTGTGTGTCGACGTTTCGGCCTACATTGAGGGCTAAGAGAAACAAGATGACAATCAATGTAATTATAAACTTAATAATACGTTAGGTATATATAATTATTATACAACTATCATTATTATATACCTAACTCATTATTAAGTTTATAATTACATTGTTTGTTATCTTGTTTCTCTTAGCGCTGATGAAGGCCCATAATGCAGGCCGAAACGTCTGCACACAATTAAAATAAGCACTACTTTTTAATTTATTTTTCTTCATCTAATATTCTCAACGGTCAACTAAACTCCATCATTTTGAAAAACGTAACAGTGTTAATAGTAGTAATATGTCCATCAATGTCAAATGCCCATTAAAAAGAATAACCGTTTATTTCATAAATATCAAATTACTAATCCAATTTTAAATTATGAGAATTACCTTAATCTGAGTTGGTAATTTTACAATTGGGTTGGTAATTTTATTCTTATAAAACAAATTTTTATCTTTCATTGGGCATTTAACACTAATGAACATATTATAGGGGTACTCACTACGTTTGCTATAGCATGTTGTGCTAAACATTGTGCTAAACCCATCAATTTTATACAGGAAATAACTGTAGAAACTCGACGGGTTTAGCAAAATAACACAAATAGCATGCTATAGCAAACGTAGTGAGTACCCCTTATGTCAACTTATTCCATTTACTGTTTATCCTGTTTTTACTAAATTGTATTACTTATTCTTTTTTATTTGATTATAATTTATTATAATTAAAAAATTGTTAGTTGTTATATATAGTTTTAATGTTATATTTTTCTGAGATTGATTATTATTAAGGAAATCATATTTGTAGTTACAGATAAAAATTGTTCTTGCTCCAGAAGATGGCATTATAGCCGAAACGAAGCACATTATAATGAAATAGTTGTAAAGTATAGTTATCAGCTTCCAATTTTATATTAAATTTTCACCTTCACCTTAAAAAATCTACACCTAAATAAAAATAAAATAATTATGGTAATGATTTTGAGCAAAAGCTCCTAAAAAATTATTATCCTGAAAACCCCTTCATACTATGAGTACAACGGCAGGGATCTCAAAGTTCTCTTCCCTTTTGAATTTATTTTTTTATTTTAGTTCAAAGCCCCTTGTAGTTTGGGTAAAAATTCTCCAATCTGTTGTTTTGTTGGCTATCTCTTCTACTGTACTTCGTACATTTTAAGAGAGGGATGAGGAGGCGGGAAAAGATGTCTTCTTAGTAGATATGTCAGTAATCTTCTTCCTGTGACGGGGCTCACCGGATTTTCGATTCAATGATTAATCCTCAGTGAAGGCTGATGCCTCCTACAGCTTTGTGGTCTACCTGTTGGGGAAAGAGTCTGAAATGAAGGGTTTGTGCAAAAATTTAGGCTGTCAAATAATTTAATCTGTCTCCTAGTGATGTAGCCAGTCACTGTCGGGAGTTCGAAGGTAGAGTGCAGTATGTCTGTTTTAGTCTTTTGTAGTATCGTATGCTTTACTATACGTCTCAGCACGCTGTTCTGAAACTGTTGGAGCTTCTTCGCAGTGGCAGGTTTTATATTAGCTAACATGGGTGCACCATGCTGCAGTGATGGCCTGATCACGCATTTATAAATCATCAATTTAAGGCGGTGTGATAGGTTTGAAGATGTCAGAAGATGGTTCAGTCGGTATTTCTTGGCTCTCATCAACTTTATTTTTTTTGCAGTGACGAGTTAGTATCAAGTGTCTATGGGTGATGGTAAGATATAATATACTGTTCGCCGGTTTGCTAACTATGCCCGCTACCTTAAAGGTTCTTGGAAGTCGGCGCTTGTTTCCTGAAAGGAGAAAATAATACAGCCCGTCTTTTTGGAATTTCAATTTCATCCTAGTTATAAGATGATATCAATTGTTAAGAATCCTTTTAACGAGAATGGTGGCTTCAACTTAAAAAACCCATTAAAAACGTCCTTAAAATATATTCTTCGAAATAATAAAATTACACATATTTGTTTAGGCCTGGAAATAAACTATATAAATAAATCATGAAGTGACAATGGTTGACTGTGTATATATATATGAGAGAAGTTGGTTGAGGGTGCAGTCAATTTAACACACACATTAAGCGTAAACTTAATCATAGTTAGCCTTTAGGATTCATAGCTCGGGTTCATCATTTAATAATCGTAGAGCCATCTGCCGCGTTTTAACCCGTGTGATCTATAATTTAGGCCGAAACGTCGGCACCAATAAATTAAGTTTACGCTTAATTGTGTGTTAAATTGACTGCACCCTCAACCAACTTATCTCATATATAAATAAATACATTTTTCAAAATAAAAATATATCAATTTTAAAATAATAACAATAAGTTTATAATTATACCGAAAGCCCTGATTTTTAGGTTTCCCGTTACATAAACATATAAAAATTTGAAGTTCATCAAGTAGACCTATTTGAGTTTTACTGATGAAAATCATGGATAACAGATAAAAACTAAAAATTTGCTTTTCCTCCCTAACCGATAATGAGACTATGGGTCTAATGAGCTTTTTCTTTTTCATGATTTCTAGTATTTGCTCGAACAATATGACTAGAAATTTATGAGGCACCCTGTATAAGGCTGACTGTTTTTACTTTCACTTACCTATGCATAACATATAAAGTAAGGGAAAGTATTGCAATTGTGAAAATTTTCGAACTCCAGTTTTCAACGGAAGTAAACGTTTTAGGGTCTCCCGAGTCCAGATAACCAAGTCCCACATAAAGATCTGTGTGTGTGTATGTGGTGAGTCCAGCACGAAAATGAAAAGTAGTTTAAAACTAAAATTGTATATTTTAAGAGCGTCTATGCCTGAGATGTAACGGCAACTTTTCCACCAAAATCAGCCAAGCAGAAGAACCACTTTATACCATTTATTTTGCACCTTTTTATTATTTTCTCCGAAATGGCTCAAACGATTTTGATCAAACTCAATATATTGATGTAAAATTTAATGGACTTTAATATGATCTAGGTTTCATTCTGATTTAAATAGATTGACAGGGCTTAAATAACGATAACCCTCTAAAGTACCTTTCATTTTGTAGATTCGAAAAAAATCACCGATATCAACAGCATTGATAAAAAACGGGTAAATATATAAGTTGAATGAATTCGATATTAAACTAAAAGAAGAAACAGCATAACAAAATTTAAATGCAATTTTTGTGTTTTTGAACATAAGAACAGTAATATATATGTATAATATATCGTTGGAAAGCTAAAGATTTTAGAAAAAAATATTATCTTATACACGAACATTTATAAGTAAACAGAGCGTGAGCCAATAAAAGTAACTGATTGTTTTAGATAATAACATAATAGATTATCTAAAATATATTTCATCAATTCTTTAACGTTCTTAATTTAACTTAATTTATTGGTGCCACTTAAGTTTACGCTCAATTGTATGTTAAATTGACTGCACCCTTAACCAACTTCTCTCATATATAAATAAATACATTTTTCAAAATACAAATATATCAATTTTAAAGTAATAACAATAAGTTTATAGTTATACCAAGAGCCCTGATTTTTAGGTTTCCCGTTACATAAACATATAAAAATTTGAAGTCCATCAAGTAGACCTATTTGAGTTTTACTGATGAAAATCATGGATAACAAATAATACCTAAAAATTTGCTTTTCCTCCCTAACCGATAATGAGACTATGGGTCTAATGAGCTTTTTCTTTTTCATGATTTCTAGTATTTGCTTGAACAATATGACTAGAAAAGTAGTGCGGAACCACTCTGTTCCAAGTTCCAAAATGTTTCATGCAAGATCACAACAATTCCTAAATGCGAGATTGTAACAGTATTGACTTACACACATGACTTGAAGGAGAAATTTCCGAAATATTTATGTATGATTTTTACACTGTCAGAATTTGGAATAAAAAATATGAAAAGAAATCACGCACAGCTAAAGAACATTCTTAAAGAAGAGCAATCAAATGAAATTAATCGATAACAGTCGTTTGAGGGGGGATGTTAAAGGTTATAAAATATTTAATAAATAAACCCTTATTTATGCTTGTTAATTCCTACAAGATATTATGTTGAGAAAAAAATAAATGAATAAACAAGTAACTACCCTGTGATGCACGTCGCCTCAGTCAATCGTAAAGGTAAATGTGTTAAACTCATTTAACTTCTGTCTTTATTTGAAAATTCTTAAATTTATTTTAACAACGGAGGTAAGTGAATGTGTGTTGCGTGCACTAGAGTGTTGTTGTTTTTTTTTTATAGTAGCGTGTCTGCTAGCCTCCAATTAATTAAATACTATTTATCAAAAACAAGTTTTTATTCGTTTTCCTTGCACTAATTACTGTTTTCCAAGGTTGTATCCAATGAAGACCTTTAAAGCGTACGTAATATAAGACAGACTGGCCGCCTGCTAACCTTGATACTAGTTTTTATCTTCAAACTGGATTTTGCAAAAGCTTCCTCCATTCTTTATTTTAATTTCCGTGCGAAAAATCAACTTTTTTAATAGTATTACCTCTTACCTCTTTATAAAATATCTCACGGTTGAAAAAATCATTTTAGCACAGCAAAGTGATAAAAGTGGTTTTGTTTGCTCAAAATGGTAATAAAAAAAAATCATTTACATAATTTATTAATTGTTCATATCTGGAGAGGAAAATCCGCTGCACAGACAGTTAAAAAAATCTGGTGCGCGCAACTCAGGACTTTCACTTACTTCCGTCATTTATATCAATTTAAGAATTTTTTTTTTTAATTTAGAAAGGAAATACACATACATATACCCATACACATATATATTCATGCACACACATTCACTCACACACACACACATGTGTGGATGTGTGCATATGTATAGTTTATGTATGGTAATAATTTATTAAAGAATTTTAAAAGAAAAATTTTGGCTGTGAAAACAAATGTGGACTTGACTGATAAGAGGAGGAGGAAATAAAACAATATATGTGTATATATTGGTTTTGATATCAATAGTTAAGAGTGAGGGAATACATTTCTTTAATCCAGTGGATGATAACAACCAGGACAGGGCTGGTCAGCCTGTAATAGTTTTATTTTTATTTTATTAAATTATGACAAAATATATATTTATATATTATATATAGAGTGCATGATGGAATATAAAAAGGTATGTAAATTGCTTTATAAGAATGTAAAAAATAATGTTGTTTATCTTTTAGTTTTAAAATAAATGTTTTTTGTAGATCCCTTGAAAATGGCAAAAGGCCGAAACGTAGGGAGAAAAAAATAAGAAAATAAAATGAGTTGAATGAAATGGATCATTTTAATTAAAGGAACCTAACAATACAATTATTCATTCAAACAATTTTTAATTGTAATAAGAATTAGATATATCATGTTAGTTCTGAAGGAATTGTAATGATTTTTTTTTTTTTTTTTGATTTTGTAGAATATTTAATTTATTTATGAAATAACAAAAATTTAGGTATTTGTAAATTAATGAATTTATAACAGAAATGGGTCTTTTTTTCATTCGTTATTCGTGCCTGCATCTTGAAACGTAAGCATTATAAACGTAAGTATTTCTTGTTTCTCTTTTTTATAATTATTCGCGATTTTTCGGTAAAAAAAAACTCGTAAATGTTTTCTCTATCTTAAAAAATAACTGAGTTATTGAAATAAATCACGTTTAATCGGCCGCATTTTAAAACTAACCAGCTGATATCAACGTCTTATGTTAGCATGGTGTTAGCATCATCGTTGCATGGACTAGTATTTTTTGGCGCGGACGGCGCACCGTGGGCAAAATCACCAATTTAAGTGGAAAATGTCAAGTCAAAAGTTTGGAATTTTCTAGTGCTTCACCTTTTTATCATTAGTTGGCAAGACCCTTACTACTATATTTCCCGCCATACCGTGTGTACTAGTAAAGAGTAAATAAGTGAATCATTCCTGTATCACACTAGTGCCTAATAACCGGCGCACAGTGGGGAAACAGCTGTTCTAGCAGTGCAAAACTCATAATGATCACAAAATGTTTCAAAATTTTTTAACGCACCCTAAAAATATATTGAATTAAGTAATATCACCATTGTTAATCCAACCAACAAGTTGGTTATTTGTTTTTCATAGAAATCTACTTGAAAATGAAAAAAAAAAAATCTCTTTTAGAAAAAATGTTTTCTATATAGTTTTGAACTAAATTTTTTTAATATTGATTTGTCATCCACTAAGTTCCAATAGGTTCCAACATTAAATAATATATATATCATGGCGTAGGTTGCATATGGGACAATTTAGAAAATAAATTTATTTGACCTAAAAAAACACTGTTAATGTAAATTCTGACAAAATTTACAAAAATTAATATCCATCTAACTCATGTTATTGAGTGGATAGTTGAGAGAAGGTAGGTATGGGATTTTTGAAAAGTATCACTTACCATTTATGGTTACTATTTAAACAAAAAATTAATTATTGTTACCAAGTATCTACAAGATGGTGGTCTGAATCGATGTTATCAATACCAATAATTGTTTGTTTATACTTACCTGTAAATAAAGGATGTTTCAAAGGCAGAGGGATTTTTTTTAATTTCTCTAGACACTTGTGTTTACGTTTAAATCTCTAATCGGGATCACTTGTAGCTGGGTGGCTAGCGTAACAGCCTCCCATGCTAAAGGTCACGGGTTCAAACCCGCAGGTGGTCCTAGGATTTTTTTAATGGGAGTAAAAAATCCTTAGTTACACCGTCCTTCGTAGGGGACGTTAAAAGGTGGTCCCGAGCCTGTGCGATGTCAGGTAACTCGTTAAAGATCCCTATCCTAATAAAACCTGGATAGGCAAAATTTAGGACTCCCACTGTAGCATCGTCCGATTAGCCATAGTAGCATAAAGTGACGTTAAATAAATAAACAAACAAATCTCTAATCCCATTGAGCTTCTAATCGTTCTTCCGAATTTTGAATTTTGCAATCGTGAGATGCCGTTTTCGCCACAGTGCGACAACATTAGAGATTCAATGTTTTTTAGATTCTGCACCCTAGGAAATGTCAAAATATCGAAGATTTTGGCGATTTCTCAATACTTTCTTCATCCAAGGAGTAAAAATCGATGGGTTTCTCAAAAAAAGTATTATATGAAAAATATATGTAACTATCAATGCCGCAGATGATTCTTGTAAAAATTGTTTTAAAAGTCCATTCAAAAAAAGTGTTTGTTTGATTCCAAGTGACTCCAGGTGAATCCTAAAGTGTAGGAATGATTGAAAGTAAATTTTTCAAAAATTACAAAATTCATATGTACCATCGTATTTTAATTATTAATTTTGTATCTGTTATCTTCAATTGAAGCTGCCATTTATGATTATGATAAAAAAAATTTTTTTTAATCTTCACTATCTATCTAAATGGAGGTCTGAACCGAACTGAGATATCAATACGCATTACGGTCTGTTAATAATTACTTACAAATGAAGGATGTTTAAAAGGTAGAGGGACTCGTTTTCATTTCTCAAGACAGTTGTGTTTACGTCTGTAATAATATTGAGCTTTTTATCGCACTTTCGAATTTTGACTTTTGCATTCCTAAAATAGCAGTTTTTTCCACATTACGGCGGTGGGATTATCTTTATTCGATGGCTAATTATTGTGTTCAAAGTGTATGTAGCGCAAACTCTTTTTGCTTTTAATTAATAATAGACACTGCTAAGACAGGTAAGACATTATTTTTCTGAAATCGTTATTGAATATAAATAGCAATCGACCTGTAGTATATTTATTAATTTGTAAATGTATGCCCCTATTTAATAACGAAAAACTATATAACCCCCAAGTTACCCCAAGGATTTGTTTCATCAATTTCCTAGTTTTTAAATATCACAAAGAATTTTGGTAATACATAATGTTTTTCAGACACAACACTCTAGATATAAATCTACGTAATTTGTTTCATCAACTCCCAGCCATAATTAGATTTTTCGTATTATTTTTCTCGTATTCTACAAACGTAAAATGTAGGGGAGTTGTAGATTTTTGCAAATAAATGTTTGACCACTGTGCGGTCGCCAATTGTTTCAAAAAATTAATTAGTTTATATAATGTTTTCCGTAATCTGGGACCCCAAAGGTTAAATATGGACAAGTTTCAGAATTGTGTCCACCTAAATCGGTCATATTTTCCACAGTGCGGCGGACGAACGTATTTTTTTCTATTCGTTAATATTTTAGAATTGAATTAAAAAAAAATTGGGCCTGCAGTTTCGGAGAAATGCAGCGGACGGAAGACAAATAGATTTTGTTTCATTCGTGATTCGGGTCACGCATCTTGAAACTTAAGTCCTCAAATTTTGAGGAGGAGGTAACCTTTTTTTCTTTTTTTGGTCTATTACAAAGGTTCATTATTGAAAATAATAAACCAAAATAGTATTTAGATATGACAGGATTGCAGTATATACTGTACAGAGAGTCCTTCTTACTATCCTGACAGTGGTATCACCACTGGACTATCACAGTATAGCATTCCATGAGAGGAACTTCAAGGAAGTGACCCAGACTCCCCAGGACCGCTACGTGCTATCCCCTCACCTCAGCCTATTGTCCGCTATTCTCTTCATATCGATGTATCGACACACAACATCGATTCAATCTCATTGCCTTTAATCAGGTCCACGTGAAAGTCGATCCATCGATTTAAATGAGATCAGGAACGTGAGGTCATAGACATAATCTTCATTGCTCTCATTCATTCTCATACTAATGGAAATTATTGAGATTGTAAACAATTTCGAATTCCGGAAAGGTACGTTTTAGGGTCCTCTAAGTCCAAATGACCAAGTTCTGCAAAAAGGTCTAAGAGTGTGTGTGGTAAGTCTAGCTCAAAAAGTTCCATGAAACCGAAATATTATATTATAGGAGTGTATATGACTGAGATGTTACAGCAAGATTTTTAGTGAAATCGGCCAAAAAAAACACTTACTACCATGCATTTTTTTATTTATTTTTTTTTTATTTTTCTCATAAACGGATCTATCGATTTTGATTAAACTCTCTATATCGATGTAAAATTTAATGTGCTTCAATACCATGTAGGTTGTATTATAGTTAAAATAGTCTGACAGGGTTTAAATGACGATACTTTAAATTTTCTTCCTCTAAAATAGCTTTAATATTTTAGAATCGAAACTAATAACCATATCATATTTTTTTAGTATTAATGAAAAATGGTTAATTATAGAAGTTTAACAAATTCGATATTCAACTGAAGGAGAAAAATCTGGTGCGGGCAACACACGACTTTCACTTACCTCCATTTTTAAAATCAATGAAAATTTTTTCAAAAACAGTTAGAAATAAAAATATATATAGTAAGTGAAAGTAATACGTGAAACTATTAAGAAATTAATTAAATTGAATTTCTATAGAAACATGTGTTTCATTAAAAAGTCTATTATATTATTATCTAAAATAATCAGTTAGTTTTATATTCATTTCATCACTGTTTATTAACTTTTAAAAGCTTGTGTATGATATAATATTTTTTCTAAAATCTTTAGCTTTCCAACGGTATATCATACATCTATATTACTGTTCTTATGTTCAAAAACGAAAAATTGCATTAAAAAAATATTTTTTCTGTTTTCTCCTTTAGTTGGGTATCGAATTTATTCAATTTATATATTTACCTGTTTTTCATCAGCGCTAACAAGAAAATATAGTTATTTTTATTGAATCTACAAAACTAAAGGTACTTTAGGGGAAGAAAATGATATTAGAGCCCATTAAATTTTACATCAATATAGCGAGTTTAATCAAAATCGTCGGGACCTTTTTCGAGAAAATCGATAAAAGGTGCAAAATGCATGGTATAAAGTGGCTCTTCTGGTAAGCTCATTTTGATGAAAAATTTTTGTCACGTCTCGGGCGTATAGTTGTCTTAAATATGAAATTTCAGTTTCATAGGACTTACCGTTTCTGCCCGGAGTTACCACACACAGACCTTTTTGCGGGACTTGGTTATTTGGACTCAAGGGACCCTAAAACGTGTATTTCCGTTGAAAACTGGAATTCGAAAATTTTCACGATCGCAATACTTCCCCTTACTATATATAGTAAGTGAAAGTAAAAAACTGAAAAAAAAAATGTTTGAAACAGGTGATCCCTCGCAAAGAGTGAAAAAGAGTGGTCGAGAAAATGAACCATTTTTATTTGGCGTCTTTCTCGTGGGATCTTGACGACTAATAATATTAATAACAACGAATAGTTAGAAGCTCCGTAATTTTGCGTTATGTAACCTTGTAAATTCCTCTGAGGCCTCATCTCTCTTTGGACCAAGTATCGTACGTTGAACCTTATTCTCGAAAACCGTAACTCGTTACCCATCCTTCAAAGTAAGCGACCACGCTTTACATACGTATAAAACCGTCGAGATAGATTTGTATTGAACAATTGAAAACAAAAAAAAGAGTAGATGTAGCATCTTTACATTAGTAGGCCAGTAATGATCTTATATTTGTAAAAATGAATTCGGACAAAGCTGTTATTCGTGTTAAGATTAAGCAATAAATGTTTTTTTGTTTTTTTTAAACTCATACGATTGTTGTCTCAAATTTAACTTTAAAAGTCCGAACATTTTTATTTGCAAAGGAGGCTGTTAAGTTTTGTGTTGTGCGTACCGGATTTATTCCTAATTTCTCGTTTTGGAAGGGGCATTTGCCTTTTCCTCACGCCAGATTATTACACACGACCTATACGACCCTGACAGAGACAATATTGATAGTGACGACATATTACAAATCAATAATACACGCCAAAGGTAACATGAACAAGCGACAGTTGGTTCAATGCCAACAAATAACATTTGCGAGTCATTACTACTAACAAGTAGCAATTGCAAATCTTACAATTTGAGTTCCAAATTGCAAAAGGTTAACTGCCAACTCAACTACTAAATAATGAAAATGTCAACTAATGTCAACTCTTCATGGCCAAGTTTGTGAATTTTTTGTAAAATTCATTTTGTTAATTGTAGCCTTGGAATACTTCCCTATAACTATATTTAACTAAAGGATAGATAGTGAACTCATTGCTTCTAAGGGGAACAAATTCAGGGAATGAGATGTCAGCAGTGTAAAAAATTTTGTCGACGTTTAGGCTCAAACATGTGTGCCGTCATCAGAGAGCCATGCCAAGCATCAACTCACTTATAAAGAGGGAAATTAAAACGGAAAACTTATTATTTGGTTAAAAAGATAATTAATATTTTGTAAAATAGAGTCGTGTATTGCCCGCACCAGATTTTTTTGTAATTAAAAAAAACTATAAATATCGACATTAGAGACGTGTCAGACTGTTTTAACCGGAATGCCATCTATATCTATATTGAAGACCATTTCATTTGACATCGATGTTGGAAGTTTAATCCAGATTGTTCACAAGAGCCGTTTTTAATGAAAATTGCATATAAATGTACACTATATAAACTGGCTCTTCTGGTTCGATGATTTTAATGGAAATGCTGCCTTAATAACAGCTGTTAAGCTGTATAAGTATTAGGTTGTGTCACATGAAATGTACTTTTTCAAGGCAAAGGATTTTTATTAAAAATACGATATGAAAAGAAGATAATTTTATTCGAAGTATTTACCTTCTTTTTCAACACTCAACAAAGGCTCGGGACCACCAATTTAAGTCCCCTCTGAACAACGGCACTGTTAAGGATTTTTAGCCCCTTTAAAAAATTATATGACCATCTACTGGGTTTGAATCCCGTTCCTTGGGCATAGGAGGCTGTTATGCTAACCACCATGCTACAGGTAACCCCAAGTAAGGAAGAAAATAAAATTTGAATGATGGATGCCCTTTTGTTTATAATTAAGTAAGCAAGAATCAAATAAAAAATGACAATAATTAGGTATTTGAAAATCTTAAAACAAATCCTCAAGTCGACAAGGCAGTATTGTGCGACTAGATGATAATTTTTACGACCTATCTAATATTTCTGATAATGTTCTTTAACAATTTTGTTTTTATTAGTTTTCTGATGTGTTTAAAAACCCGTAATCGGACTATTGGGTTGTGTCACATGAAATGTCCGTTTTCAAGGTAAAGGATTTTTATTAAAAATACGATATGAAAACAATATAATTTTATTCGAAGTATTTACCTTTTTTTCTACACATTTTTCCCAACGTGACACCAACTTTTTTATCCCCGAACTGAAAAACTCCGAGCTTTGAAGTGAAACAAAATTTGAAAACGCATTTTTCACTTGATCATCATTTTCAAAAAGTTTTCTTTTGACGAAGTTGTCTAAATTCCTGAACAGGTGGTAATCTGTAGGAGACAAGTCGGGAGAATATGGTGGGTGCGGAAGAACTTCGTAGCCCATTTCTTTCAATTTTTGCACGGCATGTTTTGAAATATGGGGTATCGCTGCCGCTCAGTGAGATCATGAGGTACCCATGTATCGAGCTTTTTTACTTTCCCAATACACTTTAAATATCTGGAAACGGTAGATTAATTAAGTACATAATTATGAACAAACATAATTAGTAAAATTAACTAATTATAATTTTAAAAATTTGTATTGTCGATTGAATGGTACCTTCTTCTGTGGAAAAGACTTTTCGTGCTGCGCTTATCACACGCCGACATTTTTTCGGAATTTGGTCTCAGAGGTATTTCTAAGTACAGATTTAATTACATTAACGTAGACTGCTCCAGTATAGACCTAATCGCCTTAGCAATCAGCTGATTAATATTTAGCTATTACCCTTAGCTGGATCGACTGCCGTCACGCTTCGATATAATTTCGATACATCGATTTATGATGGACGTTATATAACAAGACTATTATATATTAGAGGATGGCCTGTGAGAGCCCAATCAGGCGAGGCGAAGGGACGGCTTTGAACCTCTATATTATTCATAGGATCGATATTACTGTCCCTTAACTATCTCATAGAGATGGCTATCAGAGAATTAAGTTATCCCGTAGAGCGATTTAGGATGTTCGATGAGAAAATGGTATAATTCAAATAGTAGGTTGATGAGTAGTGGTAGTATGTATGGGCTCAAACATGTTAGAAACTGTTATGTTGATGCGGCAACTTTTAGCATGGAAAAACCTGAATGTTATAGGACGTTTTATTTTCTCTTAGAAACACGCATTTATAATAAGGTAAAAAAACGCTGCAAATTATTAAACAATGTTTTATTATTTCCAAATAACAATATAAGGCTATAACTTTTTATATGGCTGTTGATAGACAATTAAGTAATATGAAAAGCACTAATTCAAAGCATCATATCATAAAAGCGCTTTACTGATTCTAAAACGCTGTACACACTTTTCTCTATCTTCAAAAATAACTGAGTTACAAGCGTATTTATGTGAAAAATTTCAATTTTTTTTTTTCCTCTTTTATCTAATTATTAGCGGTTTTCTGATTAAAAAACAATAATTAATTTTTTGTTTTCAATCGTAGAAAATAACGTAGTTACAAGCGTATGTATAGGCAAAAATGCATTTTTTTTTATTTATTTATTTATCGCGCTCTACTGATTCTAAAACTATATACATATTTTTCTCTATCGTCAAAAATAACTGTGTTATGAGCGTATTCATGTGTTCGCGGTTTTTTGGTTAAAAAACACTAACAACTTTTTTTTCTATCTTCAAAAATAACTGAGTTATTGAACATAATCCTTTTAATCGGCCGTTATTTTAATACTAACCAGCTGATATCAACGCCTAGGTGTTAGGATCATCGTTCAATGGACTAGTATTTTTTTGGCGAATTTCGAAAAAAATTGTTCCAGTAGTTTCGGAGAAATGCCGCGGAGGGCGGACAAACGGATTTTTTTGTATTCGTTTTTTTTTGTTTTTTTTTAGTAGACTTAAAACACTCGGGTCATTTTCGTTTTTTTTTTTTTTTTTTATTCGTTATTAGCATTCCACGTTTCTTAAAACGTAAGCTCTCAAATTTTGAGCAGGGATAATTTTTTTTTGGTCGATTACAAAGGTTGATTGTTGAAAATAATAAACCAAAAATAAATAACAATAATAATAAATCGGTCCCTACACACTACTTTCACTTACCTTCGTTGATAAAATCAATTTAAGAATTTTTGAAATACAGTTGTACATGAAAGACGCTCCAAATTATTACACAATGGTTTATTATTTCTAAATAACTATATAAGGATATATCTGTTTATAGCGGCTAATCTTCATTCTGTTCTTCATCTCTAATAACCGAGTTTTAGTAGATTAATTACGCCTATTATAATTTGTGACTTGAATATATAGATCAACTTTCAATTTTTTATTTATCGCACTTTACTGATTCTAAAACTCTATACATATTTTTGTCTATCTTCAAAAATATCTTAGTTATTTATGCGTAAAATTTCAATTTTTTTTCTTTTAATTTTTCTCTTTTTCTAATTAATCGCGTTTTTTTGGTTAAATAGCAAATTTTCCTCTATTTTAAAAATAACTGAGTTATGGGCGTATTTATAGGTAAATTTAATTTTTTTTCTTTTTTGTAATTAGTTTAGGTTTATTGCTTAAAAAACATTTTTCCTTTATCTTCGAAAATAATGGAGTTACAAGCGTATATTTGGGCAAAATTTCATTTTTTTTTTCCCTTTAGTGTTTTTGTTTTTAGCGTTTACTGATTCTAGAACTCTGTACGTATTTTTCTCTGTCGTCAAAAATAACTGTTGCTATGGGCAAATTTATGTGTACAATTTAAAAAAAAATTGTCTATGTTTTTATAATTATTCGCGGTTTCTGGTTAAAAACTTTGAAAATTTTTTTTTTCTATCTTCAAAAATAACTGAGTTATTGAATTAACAAATTTCGTAAACAAAATAGACTTCAAACAACTTAATATAGATTTTAGGAAGGAGATAAGTCTTTGTGATTCTTGTTGTGCTAAATTCAGTTTGTTTGTATTTATACATTTTTCTGTTATATTTATGTGTTTATTTTTTAAATCCAATGAACTCTCCTTTATTGGGTTTATCTTAAGAGGAAAAGAAATTAAAAAAAAAATAAAAAAAATATTATATATATATATATATATATATATATATATATATATATATATATAAATCTCGTGTCACGATGTTTGTTCGCGGTAAACTCTGAAATTAGTGAACCGAATTCAATCAAACTTCGTAAGTATCTGTTATTTGGTCCAACTTAAAAGATAGGATAGTTTTGTATTACTATTCTAAATGGTTGAAAAATATATTTTCTAAAACGTAAAACAAAATTTGTTTAGCTGTGGCAACACTGTTCCCAGTAACTTTCCCATATATTTACATATGTGATTATTAATTTAAATATAAGTGTGTGTTGATAGTTTCTATGTGTTCTTATTTATAAAATATTCATTCACTGCATAGTTTCCAGTTATAATAAAGTACATATTTAGTTGTCGACGAGGATGGGATAAAATATACATTCACTCCATAGTTTCCAGTTATAATAAAACACACATCAATATACCTTTCCAGAAAAATTAGAAGTACTCATTTGAATGACAATCAAATTTATAACCATCTGGAAGCAAAATCATCTGAATTGAATTAATTAGCAAAGAAACTATTCCAATTTATAAGAAATATATTTAAGCTAATTTAGCATTGTATCCATGTTTTGTGTGTAGGTTGCCGTAGACATATGTTCAATTATTATTAGTTTTTAAAAATAATTCAAAGTATTGATCTTTCGTTAAAAAAAAAAAAAAAAAAAAAAAAAAAAAAATTAAAGGGCTTATTTCTGGATCCTGAATAAAGAAGTTTGTTTTCTGAAGGAAGGCTTCGCCCACAATTGAGTTATGATGATATATAACGGCTATGTTTAAAAGATAAAACGGTGTTACTGAATAATTTGGATGTGGCTACTTGGTACTGGAATGTTATTGTAACATGGAGTAAATAAAATTGATATCTGACATGAGATAATAATCCTTTATTTATCATAAAC
The DNA here is from genome assembly GCA_023052935.1 of Piezodorus guildinii. NCBI lineage: Eukaryota > Metazoa > Arthropoda > Insecta > Hemiptera > Pentatomidae > Piezodorus > Piezodorus guildinii. The sequence goes on from CM041294.1 coordinate 94,801,692, forward strand.
AGAGTAGTTCATTGCTATTCACCTGTATTTCTTTTATACAATACATCATTCAACATAGTCACTACCAACATCTTTTGTAATTTGAAGAAATTTTTTTTTTTTTTTTTTTTATTTATTTATTGTAATTTACAACTGTACTAAAGAATACAATAAGTAAATATGTAGAATGAATATAAAAAGTCATGAAAATGTCTTGAGTAAGAACCACCCATTTTATTTACCAAATAGAATTCGCCAAACTTCAAAATATAAAAAAAAAATTATATTTTTTCAAAGTGTCTCGATATTAAAAACAAGATATTTATAGTTATATTAGATTAATTATAGTAATAGGTTAAGTTGTTTTAAAATAACTTTCCTCATCAATCATAATTCTAAATTTAGACTAATAGGTAGCCATTTTATTCTGGTAAATATACAATAGCGATCCAGTAGAAGTAGACATACCCAAAATTACTCAATATATTTTAGCTGTAACATAATCGTGGTATATAGAAACGTTTGCAACATAAAGTTGATTAATATACATTGATACAACGAATGGGAATATTATCACTTGAAAACAACTTTGATAAATGTAATTGTCAAAAATATAATATTTATATTTCTTGAAAATGTATACGTTTTATGATAATGGAGTAGTTGTTGAACGTTTAGACTATATGGTAAAGTAGTTAGTTGAGGATGTAGCCACCAAGAGAGCACGCCAGTAAGAAAAAAATAAAATTTGTTTTTTATTGGTAGTTTCTTTGTTATTAAATCCCCGAAGTTACTACTCATAAACACATTAATGCAAATTTAAATAAAGACAAAATAAAATATTCGCGAGCAAAGCCACGGGTTACAGCTAATATATATACGGTTGTAAGTATTGATTGGCTTAAATCCATAACAGAATTAATAAAATTATTGAGACAACAAAGGTAAGACACACAAACTTTGGACTCACTCACATTAAAACTCGACTACGTAAAGTCTCTAGGCCTCCTTCAAGCTCTATTAATTACGAACAATGAAATCTCTTAATTCAACTTGAATCAGTTTCGTTTCTTAACATAACAAAATATTTTCGTAAGAGTAGATTATCTTTACAAGCTTGCACGTCCAGATAGATGGTCTGGATATCCAACAAGAAATTCTCGACCGTGTCATTGTAAAGATGAAATGGTTCCAGCACAGGTCAATAATTAATTATAAAAAATCTGGTGTGCACAACACACGACTTTCACTACCTCCGTTATTTATATCAATTTGAACGAAAATAAATTGCTAATGAATTATTACTTTCACTTACTATATATAGTAAGGGGAAGTATTGCGATCGTGAAAATTTTCGAATTCCAGTTTTCAACGGAAATACACGTTTTAGGGTCCCGTGAGTCCAAATAACCAAGTCCCGCAAAAAGGTCTGTGTGTGTGTGTCTGTGTGTGTGTGGTAACTCCCGGGCGGAAACGGTAAGTCCTATGAAATTGAAATTTCATATTTAAGACAACTATACTCCCGAGACGTGACAAAACTTTTTTCATCAAAATGAGCCTACCAGAAGAGGCACTTTATATCATGCATTTTTCACCTTTTTTCGATTTTCTCAAAAACGGTTCCGACGATTTTGATTAAACTCGCTATATCGATGTAAAATTTAATGGGCTTTAATATCATGTAGGTTTTTTTCAGATAAAAATGGTCTGACAGGGCTTAAATGCCGATATTTTAAATTGTCTTCCCCTAAAGTACCTTTAATTTTGTAGATTCAATAATAATAACTAGATTATCTTGTTAACACTGATGAAAAACTGGTAAATATATAAATTGAATAAATTCGATACCCAACTAAAGGAGAAAACAGAAAAAATATTTTTTTAATGCAATTTTTCGTTTTTGAACATAAGAGCAGTAATATACATGTATGATATACCGTTGGAAAGCTAAAGATTTTAGAAAAATTATCATCTCATACACAAGCTTTTAAAAGTTAATAGAGAGTGATGAAATGAACATAAAACTAACTGATTATTTTAGATAATAATATAATAGATTTTTGAATCAAACACATGTTTCTATAGAAATTTAATTTGATTAATTCCTTAATAATTTCACGTATTTTTATCTCTAACTGTATTTGAAAATCCTTTCATTGATTTTAAAAATTGAGGTAAGTGAAGGTCGTGTGTTGCCCGCACCAGATTTTTTACATTGAATTTCAATATAAACGTGTTTTTTATTAAATATTTTATTATATTATTATCTACGACAATCAGCGAGTTTTATCGGCTATTGATCACTCTTTATTAACTTTTTCAATTTTGTGTATAAGATAATATTTTACTAAAATCTTTAGCTTTCCAATGGTATATTATACATTTACATCACTGTTCTTAAGTTTAAAAACAAAAAATTGCATACAAAAAATATGTTTGCAGTGTTCTCCTTTAATTGGATGTCGAATTTGTTCAACTTAACAAGAATTTTTATATTTATATTTTAACAAGGTTTTTTTTTATAGAATCCACAAAATTAAAGGTACTTCAGTGGAAGAAAATTTAAACTATCGGCATTTAAGCCCTGTCAGACTATTTCAATCAGAATGAAACCTGTATGATATTAAAGCCCATTTAATTTTACATTAACATTGCGTGTTTAATCAAAATCATTATAGCGTGTTTTTGAGTAAATCGTAAACAGCTACAAAATGCTTGGTATAAAGTAGCTCTTCCGTTTAACTGATTTTAGTGAAAAAGTTGCTGTAGCATCTCGTTAGTAAAGTGGCCTCAAATATGAAATTTTAGTTTTATAGGACTTTTCGTTTTCGCGCTGGAGTTACCACACACACACACATACACACTAAGACCTTTTGCGGGACATGGTCATTTGGACACAGAGGACTCTAAAACGTCTTCCGTTGAAAACAAAAATTCGAAAGTTTTCACAATCGCAATACTTTCCCTTAAATGCATTATTTATATATACGATCTTCTTGTCAGACGCCTCAGAGGATTATCAGGAATTGAAGAGGATGATATGATAGAAGCTAGTGGGTTAGAGTGAGAGTGGAGTTTTTCGTGGAATGATTGATACCTAAATCAATAACATACTTAACATTATTTCTTGTAATTAAAGGCAAAAAGTGAAGATTCTAGCACAAATCTAAGCTAAAATCAAAACCCAAGAGGACGACGCAGGATTTTTGTTCGGGGAATAACAAGTATCCTGTACAACGTTCAACTCTAAAATGAAACGAAATTAAATGTTTCACACATAATGTTAAACAGTAAAATAAATTAAGGAATACGAAGAAACGAAGCAGTTTGGAAGAAAAGGAAAAACTTGTTCGGGAGATTTAAAAAAAAAAAAAAAAAAACTGTACTCTACAACCCATGAAGACTCTTGGTTTCAGTACACACGAGGATTCGTATTGTTTATAGGAATAACAGTGCTCTGCAAGGAGGTGATTAGCACGATATCACAGTAAGCCGCCAGGTATTTTCTCTAATTTGTGTACCCACTTTAAAGAGGCTGTGTCTGCCCAGGAGGGTCTCCATACCCTAGAGTCGCCCCCCGATTAAATTAACAGAATAAATAAGTTTCCGCCACAGCCGGAATTCGAACCTATCCACTAGACCACGCCGCTCCCAGGTGATATCAAAATATGTTTTGTAGCTTTGTGTCCAAGGCAGCTGGTAACAATGATAATAATATTTTCTAAACTTTATTTCTTCCTTTCAGCTTTTTGAGACATTTAATTAGTGATTTTCATATCAGATTTGATGCAAATAAGGGAACTTGGATAGTTGGAGGAACTAACCGGTTTTTGATTTCGAGGTTTTTAGAATATTAAATAAATCGGACATTGACTTGAAACCTGTCTGGATGTCCAGCATGTGTAGTGTCAACCAGAAATTTGAAAAAAATGAACACTACTACCCATGAGTAGTCTTAAGTATAGTACACGTACTTCAAATTTTTAAAGATTCGTTCAGTTTATAGGTCAACGATCATACAAGGATGTGCCTTGGACTGGACGCAATTAAGGATCTTTGGAAAATCTGAAGTGTCTACTAAACCTGCCTGGATGTCAAGTAGCTCTAATCTGTCTCTCAGAAAATAGAATTTTTTTTCTCCATAATCCACCACATATCTTTCGATTACCGCACTATTTTATATACATTTTAAGAGTTTCTACTAAACAATAAAAATACAACACATTATTACAGAATGATAAAATATGGTGAGTGCAACACACGACTTTCACTTACCTCGGTTGACAAAATTAATTTAAGAATTGAGACGTTGATTTCCAAAAGGTACTATATCCATTCTAGGAAATTTTACAAGAAGCGCGAAAATCTCTCATTACTACATTATTAAACTAGCTAATTTGGGTCTTTTTTGCCTTAAAATTTAGAATTATTTTTTTACTATAATAATAACATCATGTTATCTTGGTGATATTGATGTATCAGGGCATACTTTTGAACACGTAGAGAAATTCAAGTATTTAGGTTCGATTATAACTAGAAAAAATGAAATCCAGGAAGAAATAAAGTCCCAGTTAAAGGTGGGAAATGCGTGTTATTATTCAGTTGCTAAGTTACTTAGTTCGCGGCTTCTATCTAAAAACTTAAAGGTTAAAATTTATAAAACTATTATTCTTCCAACGGTTCTTTACGGATGTGAAACGTGGCCGCTTACTATAAAGGATGAACAACGGCTTAAGGTTTTCGAAAATAAGGTATTACGTAAAATATTTGGTCCGAAGAGAGATGAGGCCACTGGGGAGTTTAGAAGGTTGCACAACGCGGAATTGCGGAACTTGTATCCTGTGAATATAATTGAGCTGATTACATCGCGGAGACTCAAATGGGCGAGTAAAGTTGTTGGGCTCGATGACGAGCGGATTCCGAGAAAATTGGCATTTGCTGATCCGACTGGTAGGCGTCCGAAAGGTAGGCCGAAGCGTAGATGGGAGGATTGCGTTAAGGCTGATCTCGGGAGCTTGGGCTTGAATGGTGAACATTGGACGATTCTGTGTAGGCGGAATTTGGTGGTATCGGCATCGAACCTTCGGGTTCGCTAAGCCTATTATTATTATTATTAATAACATCATGTTAAAGTTATGAAATGAACTTTTTTAGAATGATTTGGAACAAAAATAAATGCGTAATTAGTACTTTTAGAAAATGACCGCATTTCTAAATCGCGTTTTTTCAAGGACTTGAGAATTCATTAGATAACATCAAATAGAATATTTAGATAAAACTAAATGATGTGAATACAAATATGTAAAAAAATCAATTTCGTAAAAAATGTCCTTTAGTACCTTTTGGAAATCAACGTCTCAATTATGAAATAGATTTGAAAATATAAAAGAAAAAATTATATTCTGTTTCATTGAAAACATGTAGTTTTGATTAATTGTAATTGTTATTATTTCCAAATAACTATAACAGGATATCACTGTTTATAGCTGCTAATCTTCCCGATTTTTCTGTATATGAGTATATTATAATTTGTGACTTGAGTTAATCAATTTTTATTTTCTTCGGTTTATCGCCCTGTTCTGATTCTAAAACTCTATGTTTTTCTCTATCTTCAAAAATCTCTGTCTGACCGATTTACTGGCTTACGACAACTTTATATTAACTCATAACTCATTTCTTTTATTGCATATTAACTTTTCTAAATGCTTGCGCTTTACAACGGTATATTATACGCCTAAGTTACTACTTGTATTTCAGAAATAATTTTTTGATGAATTGGTTATAGAAAATTAATTTTTCCTTTCTGTTCTTTTTTAATTTTTTTGGAAGTTTTCTTAATATAAACATTTAAAAAAGCACACACTGCCTTCCATTCCTCACCCAATCACTTTATTTCACAAGTCTTTTATCATTTTTTCATACTGGTCGACGTTTCATGGCTGTTTCCCCATTTTCAATACTGAAACAAATTTTTTAAAATTTCATTAGTGAATAAAATTACATTATTTAAATGTTTGTCTTTGAAAAGTTAAGCTCAGCAATCTTCCATCTCATATAGACAAGTAGCAGTGTGCTATGAGATGGAATGAAGGGTGAAAAATGATGTAGCAATTGTATAATGAAAAAGGAATATGGTAATTAATGTTGGTTAGTTTTAAAATAATTATGACAAATTGGATCATAAAACGGTCAGGTATGATCATCAGGCAGAGAGAGATTTCGTTTGGAGCATATCGTAACATAAGAGTTAGCGGAAATCAAAATCGCCTCATCATTTTATATACCAGTATCTATGGTAAAACGGTCAGGTATGATCATCAGGTAGAGAGAGATTTCGTTTGGAGCATATCGTAACATAAGAGTTAGCGGAAATCAAAATCGCCTCATCATTTTATAGCATTTCCAAGTCAAATTCAACCTTTTCCAAGTCAAATTCAACCTTTTCCAAGTCAAATTCAACCTTTTCCAAGTCAAATTCAACCTTTTCCATTTCAAATTCAACCTTTTTCGATTTCAATAAAATAATAAAAATAAAATTAACATGATTTTATGTTTTAATGGTTATTTTAATTACACCTTGTGTTTTTAACCCTTGTGGCTTGTTAAATGTTCCCAGGGGCCTTTCTACATATAATTAGTCACGAATATAATAATAAGTATAACCGATACTTTAATTTTAAGACATTTGCGATACAAGGTCTGGTAGTCGGATTAGCGGGATTCGTTTTATTTCAGTTTTATAATCGCTGGCGAAAATATTATCAATAGAGGTTTATTTTAACTTTTTCGTATTTATTGGATAGTAGGCTCAGCAGATGCGTTCCCAAAGGTTCGTTACCGATTATACTATTAATTTTAATCGCGCTCGCTCAAATATGGGTTTATTATAACTTTTTCGTATTTATTGGATACAAGGCTCAGTAGCTGCGTTCCCAAAGGTTCGTTACCGACTACACTATTAATTTTAATAGCGCTCGCTCAAATATGGGTTTATTATAACTTTTTCGTATTTATTGGATACAAGGCTCAGTAGCTGCGTTCCCAAAGGTTCGTTACCGACTACACTATTAATTTCAATAGCGCTCGCTCAAATATAGGTTTATTATAACTTTTTCGTATTTATTGGATACAAGGCTCAGTAGCTGCGTTCCCAATGGTTCGTTACCGACTACACTATTAATTTCAATAGCGCTCGCTCAAATATGGGTTTATTATAACTTTTTCGTATTTATTGGATACTAGGCTCAGTAGCTGCGTTTCCAAAGGTTCGTTACCGATTACACTATTAATTGTTATCGCGCTCGCTCAAATATGGGTTTATTATAAATTCGTGTTTCTTTTCTATGCTAATTTCTGTATTTGTGTTTCGGGAGTTTTGTTAGTGAATGTGTTAAAGTATTTTTAGTCAGTTGGTCTAATGTATGTTTATTTCGTGTTTTTTGTAACTTTTCATGTATTGGGTTACCGCTTATCCTTTTTTTCAGGATAGTAAGTTTTCTTTTTGGTTAATATTTCGGTGTTAGATAAAAATCAGCTAAACAGAACGATTTTATAAGTACATTCTTATTTGATAAACCTCTACATGAGTTAGCGCAATTAAAATTAATAGTATAATCTGTAACGAGTCCTTGGTTACGCTGCGACTGAGCCTAGTATGCAGTAAATACGAATAAGTTAAAATAAACCTCTTCTTGAGCGAGAGCACATAAAATAAATTGAATAATTGGGATAGCAACCCCCGCAACGCATCAACTGAGCCTAATAGCGAATAAATACGAAAAAGTTATAATAAACCCATATTTGAGCGAGCGTACGAATAATTAATAGAATGGTCGGGAAAGAACCCCCCCTAACGCAGCAACTGAGCCTAGTATCCAATAAATACGAAAAAGTTATAATAAACCCATATTTGAGCGAGCGCGATTAAAATTAATAGTGTAGTCGGTAATGAACCTTTGGGAACGCAGCTACTGAGCCTTGTATCCAAAAAATACGAAAAAGTTATAATAAACCCTTATTTGAGCGAGCGCGATTAAAATTAATAGTGTAGTCGGTAATGAACCTTTGGGAACGCAGCTACTGAGCCTTGTATCCAATAAATACGAAAAAGTTATAATAAACCCATATTTGAGCGAGCGCTATTGAAATTAATAGTGTAGTCGGTAACGAACCTTTGGCAACGCAGCTACTGAGCCTTGTATCCAATAAATACGAAAAAGTTATAATAAACCCATATTTGAGCGAGCGCTATTGAAATTAATAGTGTAGTCCGTAACGAACCTTTGGCAACGCAGCTACTGAGCCTTGTATCCAATAAATACGAAAAAGTTATAATAAACCCATATTTGAGCGAGCGCTATTGAAATTAATAGTGTAGTCCGTAAAGAACCTTTGGCAACGCAGCTACTGAGCCTTGTATCCAATAAATACGAAAAAGTTATAATAAACCCATATTTGAGCGAGCGCGATTAAAATTAATAGTGTAGTCGGTAACGAACCTTTGGGAACGCAGCAACTGAGCATTGTATCCAATAAATACGAAAAAGTTATAATAAACCCATATTTGAGCGAGCGCGATTAAAATTAATAGTATAAGTATAGGGTTTGCTAAGCCTATTATTATTAATAACATCATGTTAAAGTTATGAAATGAACTTTTTTAGAATGATTTGGAACAAAAATAAATGCGTAATTAGTACTTTTAGAAAATGACCGCATTTCTAAATCGCGTTTTTTCAAGGACTTGAGAATTCATTAGATAACATCAAATAGAATATTTAGATAAAACTAAATGATGTGAATACAAATATGTAAAAAAATCAATTTCGTAAAAAATGTCCTTTAGTACCTTTTGGAAATCAACGTCTCAATTATGAAATAGATTTGAAAATATAAAAGAAAAAATTATATTCTGTTTCATTGAAAACATGTAGTTTTGATTAATTGTAATTGTTATTATTTCCAAATAACTATAACAGGATATCACTGTTTATAGCTGCTAATCTTCCCGATTTTTCTGTATATGAGTATATTATAATTTGTGACTTGAGTTAATCAATTTTTATTTTCTTCGGTTTATCGCCCTGTTCTGATTCTAAAACTCTATGTTTTTCTCTATCTTCAAAAATCTCTGTCTGACCGATTTACTGGCTTACGACAACTTTATATTAACTCATAACTCATTTCTTTTATTGCATATTAACTTTTCTAAATGCTTGCGCTTTACAACGGTATATTATACGCCTAAGTTACTACTTGTATTTCAGAAATAATTTTTTGATGAATTGGTTATAGAAAATTAATTTTTCCTTTCTGTTCTTTTTTAATTTTTTTGGAAGTTTTCTTAATATAAACATTTAAAAAAGCACACACTGCCTTCCATTCCTCACCCAATCACTTTATTTCACAAGTCTTTTATCATTTTTTCATACTGGTCGACGTTTCATGGCTGTTTCCCCATTTTCAATACTGAAACAAATTTTTTAAAATTTCATTAGTGAATAAAATTACATTATTTAAATGTTTGTCTTTGAAAAGTTAAGCTCAGCAATCTTCCATCTCATATAGACAAGTAGCAGTGTGCTATGAGATGGAATGAAGGGTGAAAAATGATGTAGCAATTGTATAATGAAAAAGGAATATGGTAATTAATGTTGGTTAGTTTTAAAATAATTATGACAAATTGGATCATAAAACGGTCAGGTATGATCATCATATTTATTGGATACAAGGCTCAGTAGCTGCGTTGCCAAAGGTTCGTTACGGACTACACTATTAATTTCAATAGCGCTCGCTCAAATATGGGTTTATTATAACTTTTTCGTATTTATTGGATACAAGGCTCAGTAGCTGCGTTGCCAAAGGTTCGTTACGGACTACACTATTAATTTCAATAGCGCTCGCTCAAATATGGGTTTATTATAACTTTTTCGTATTTATTGGATACAAGGCTCAGTAGCTGCGTTCCCAAAGGTTCGTTACCGACTACACTATTAATTTCAATAGCGCTCGCTCAAATATGGGTTTATTATAACTTTTTCGTATTTATTGGATACAAGGCTCAGTAGCTGCGTTCCCAAAGGTTCATTACCGACTACACTATTAATTTTAATCGCGCTCGCTCAAATATGGGTTTATTATAACTTTTTCGTATTTATTGGATACAAGGCTCAGTAGCTGCGTTCCCAAAGGTTCATTACCGACTACACTATTAATTTTAATCGCGCTCGCTCAAATATGGGTTTATTATAACTTTTTCGTATTTATTGGATACTAGGCTCAGTTGCTGCGTTACGGGGGGTTCTTTCCCGACCATTCTATTAATTATTCGTACGCTCGCTCAAATATGGGTTTATTATAACTTTTTCGTATTTATTCGCTATTAGGCTCAGTTGATGCGTTGCGGGGGTTGCTATCCCAATTATTCAATTTATTTTATGTGCTCTCGCTCAAGAAGAGGTTTATTTTAACTTATTCGTATTTACTGCATACTAGGCTCAGTCGCAGCGTAACCAAGGACTCGTTACAGATTATACTATTAATTTTAATTGCGCTAACTCATGTAGAGGTTTATCAAATAAGAATGTACTTATAAAATCGTTCTGTTTAGCTGATTTTTATCTAACACCGAAATATTAACCAAAAAGAAAACTTACTATCCTGAAAAAAAGGATAAGCGGTAACCCAATACATGAAAAGTTACAAAAAACACGAAATAAACATACATTAGACCAACTGACTAAAAATACTTTAACACATTCACTAACAAAACTCCCGAAACACAAATACAGAAATTAGCATAGAAAAGAAACACGAATTTATAATAAACCCATATTTGAGCGAGCGCGATAACAATTAATAGTGTAATCGGTAACGAACCTTTGGAAACGCAGCTACTGAGCCTAGTATCCAATAAATACGAAAAAGTTATAATAAACCCATATTTGAGCGAGCGCTATTGAAATTAATAGTGTAGTCGGTAACGAACCTTGGGAACGCAGCTACTGAGCCTTGTATCCAATAAATACGAAAAAGTTATAATAAACCTATATTTGAGCGAGCGCTATTGAAATTAATAGTGTAGTCGGTAACGAACCTTTGGGAACGCAGCTACTGAGCCTTGTATCCAATAAATACGAAAAAGTTATAATAAACCCATATTTGAGCGAGCGCTATTGAAATTAATAGTGTAGTCGGTAACGAACCTTTGGGAACGCAGCTACTGAGCCTTGTATCCAATAAATACGAAAAAGTTATAATAAACCCATATTTGAGCGAGCGCGATTAAAATTAATAGTATAATCGGTAACGAACCTTTGGGAACGCATCTGCTGAGCCTACTATCCAATAAATACGAAAAAGTTAAAATAAACCTCTATTGATAATATTTTCGCCAGCGATTATAAAACTGAAATAAAACGAATCCCGCTAATCCGACTACCATACCTTGTATCGCAAATGTCTTAAAATTAAAGTATCGGTTATACTTATTATTATATTCGTGACTAATTATATGTAGAAAGGCCCCTGGGAACATTTAACAAGCCACAAGGGTTAAAAAAACAAGGTGTAATTAAAATAACCATTAAAACATAAAATCATGTTAATTTTATTTTTATTATTTTATTGAAATCGAAAAAGGTTGAATTTGAATTGGAAAAGGTTGAATTTGACTTGGAAAAGGTTGAATTTGACTTGGAAAAGGTTGAATTTGAATTGGAAAAGGTTGAATTTGACTTGGAAAAGGTTGAATTTGACTTGGAAATGCTATATATACCAGTATATATGGTAAAACGGTCATGTATGATCATCAGGCAGAGAAAGATTTCGTTTGGAGCATATCGTAACATAAGAGTTAGCGGAAACCAAATTCGCTTAATCATTTTATGTATATAGAGATTTGTTGCTAATAACCCAGAGTTAGAGCACCTATTCCAATTCCCTAACCCTACAAAAATTTCAAAATATCAATGTCCTAAGAAATGTTCCATGGTAAATCAGCGTCTTAATTCTTGCAATCTGATGTTTCTCAAAATTAACATATACAAAAAAAATTGCGTTTAGGGTTCATAAATTTATTCAATCATTCTGTCAAGGAAATTATCTTGGACCATTTAAATTTTGTTTTCCTGGTCTGGTCTTTAAAAAAACAAAATTATACAGCCATTATTCAGAGATTTGTGTTAAGCAGATTAGTTTCCTATCTACCTTTAGTATTATTAATAAAAATTAAAAAACTTAAAAAAAAAAAAAAAACTACGGTTACATGAACATACTAAAGGATGGCTCTAAGATAAACATAGTAGTGTTGACCCGATTGGCCTTGCCACCGTGTTTTCCTTATAGCTAGCTTTAATTATCTTGCTATCTTCTCTAATAGATGTTTAACCGCAATTATTGTTACATTTATTTTTTATTTCTCAAATGAATGACTTTAAATATAAATAACTGAATAATAGGGTTCCAGGAACGTTTGACTCTGAGTTTGGAATTCCAAGTAAACATTATAACTGCTAATACCGCAAGAAATCTATCTTATTTATAATGCCAATTTATGGCGATTAAATCCACCTGCCAAGAAGAAATAATTTATTTACCAGTGGGTCCGCTCCTGCTTCGCACGGTGCAATTTGTATGAGATGCCATTTATTTTTTAAAAATCTATGTCTGACCGATGAAGAGTTTATAAATAAATGATTTTATTTATAACGTCTAATCATTATTATATTTAATTATCGGCAGTAACAAAAACATAAATTATTAATAAAATTGGTCAAGTTTATTTATTTACTTTTTTAAAGTGAAGCATAGATAACGGGAATTTTAATTTCCCATATAAAGAAAACTTGACTGCTATGTGTGTATTCAAAAACTATAGAAATGACAAAGATTGGAGCATATCATAACACAAGAGTTAGCGGGAACTTACTATATATATATATATATATATTATATATATATATTAATATATATAATATATATATATTTGATATATATAGGTAAGTGAAAGTAAAAATAAACTTTAAAGGTTTGAGTTAGTCTAAATAGGAATCCCATTTAGTTTACAGTGAAAGATCTGTTTTTATGAAATAGTATTAAATTTAGATTTATTAAAGAACTCACCATTTATGTTAACAATTTAGTTATAATTCGGTACGTATTATTGTTTCTAAAATCTTGCGTATTAAATGTAAGAATATGATTGGAACCTAATAGATGGAAGAACGGAACCAAATAGGATAGGAACCTTTGTTATTTTTATAATAGATTATAGACTATTGTTATATTGTCTTTCTTCAATATTGTATTATAGTCAGTCTTTTATGATGAAGCACTGAGACATATAGAAGTGTTGTAATATATCCAATTAGAACTGTATGTAACCACGACCATACTGGACACTATTGACGCAACAATACGTGGAGCGGGTAATAATATGTATGTCTGAACAGTCCACTGCTTTTGTAGCCGTAATTTTTAGTTCTTAAATACTTAATACCATGTATTTTAATTTCACTAATATCTCTTTTAGTGATCAGGAATTATTCTGAATCAAAATTTTAACAGTCCAGTTCCTGGAGATAGTCCTACGATTTTTTAAAGGGAAAAAAATCCTTGGTTTTACCGTCCTTCTGAAATATTGGTCCCGTGCCTAAACGATGTCAGGTAATCGTTAAACATCTCTATCCTAATTAAAGAAATTCTCCAGGAATGGCAAAATTTAGGACTCCCACTTAAGCATCGTCCGATTAGCCACAGTAGCATAAAAGTGAGGTTAAATAAATATACAAACAAACTTCCAACATTTCTATAGTGAGAATGTATGGTCGATTGTTGAAATTATCGTAGGTAGAAATAATCGGAAATTAGTGGGGTGGAAAAAATTTTAATTTTGCCTATGTTTCAGCTCAAACATGTGTGCCAATATCAGGGCATCCGTGAGCAATGACTGCATAAACTGTTACGGCATCATAGGTCCCCCTTTTCTTTAAAATTAAATATATAACAGGTTTTGATTCAGATCACCACGAACCAAAACTCATGGAAAAAATAAACAAGTATATAATCCTGGTGGAAGTCAAGAATAAATAAAATATTATGGACTACCTTAGTATGACAAAGTTTGTCGCCATATTGAAGAAACGTAGGTCTGATTTTCGCTTGTATGTGAGAAATGTTTTTTGAATAAACAATAAAATATCCCATTAAAATTAATTAATAATGAAATATGTTGTTTAAATGATTAAATTGTAATCCCGAATTAATAAGTCAAAACCTATTGAATCGGATATTTTTTTTTAATTCTAAATTTTATATAACTCATTCAATTTTAAACCTCCTGTGTGATCACGGCTACTCAGTTCATTGCACGGTCATTGGCCTAGAAACTGTAAGAGTGCATGTTAAGTATAGAATCTAAGACACCTTATGAGTCCCAAAAGCATTAAGTATTTTTATTTTTTTTACTTAGTGGTTATAGGTTTTAAATACTAATTTATATACTTATAGCGATCGTACTGTGTCTAGAACGACTCGAAGAGTGCCTTTCCTTATATGGACTCAGGGGACTCTAAAACTTATTTCAATGAAAAACTGAAATTTCAAAATTTTCACGATTCCAATACTTTCCCTTACAATATATTTTGTACATAGGTAAACAAATGGGAGTAACACCCAAACCAATCTGTTACCCACTGACTATGCCATCCCCTTGAGCTAACCTTAACCTCATTTGAGCCAAAACATTTCTCTGCCAAACCCATCGTGTTTTCATTTAATAACACGTTCATTCGGAAATAGAGATGAACAATATTCCTTTTTCTAGAGCCAATTAGTTAATTATTTACACGTCGAATCATACTCTTGACCTAGATATTTCAGGAAAATATTTCCCCCCTCTTTCCCGAGCGTCTGTTTACTTTTGGCTTTGACATTGATCTTGAGAGGCCAAGGTTTCGGATCAAATCCCTCAGCTAACCGAGTTCGCTGCCCCTTCCAAATGCGCCCGTCGCTCACTTACACGGCAAAATTGGATTCAGCAATATTATCTACTCATTTTTCATGAAAATGTTTTTTCGAAGCTGACTAAAAATACGCGTTTTAGGGTTCCTTGAGTCTAAATGAGTCAGTCCCGCAAAAAGGTCTCTTAAGTCTAGCATGAAAACAAAGAGTCCCACGAACATAAAATTTCATACTTAAGAAAAGTATAAGCCCGGAACGTTACACCAACTTTTTCATCAAATTCAACGAACCAGAAGTGCCACTTAATGCCATGCATTTTGCACCTGTTCACGATTATCTGAGAAACACCTAAAACGAGTTTAATTAAACTCGATATACTGATGTTAAAGTTATAAGCCTTTAATATCGTATAGGTTTCATCCTGATTGAAATAGTCTGACTAGGCTCAAATGCCGATATTTTCGCCCATTGAAGTATCTTTCATTTTGTAGCTTGGAAAAAAATTAACCATTTAACATTGTTAGCATGAATAAAAAACGCTGCAAATTATTACTTTATTAATTATTATATTTTTATATATACAGATATTGATTTTAGTTGCTGAGTGTTTTGGTATTGTTTTTACTTATGATAGTGTGATTTTTTAGTATGTAGTTGTTTAATGTATATATAATTTGTTGTTGTTTTTTGTTTTTGTTTTTAAATTTAATGTTCGATATATATGTATAGATATATTTAAATATTTGAAAGAAAATGTAAAACGGTAGAGAAGGAAAAAAGAAAAAGGAAAAATAAGTAGGGAAAAAAAAATTAAAAAGAGTAAAAAAGGAAAAAAAATATTGTATTTATAGTTAGATAAAATGTTAAGAATATTCCTGTAGGAAAGAATCGGTATACTGTGTTATAGCAACCCAATTAAGTTGGGCAGCATCATTTTGTTTGTTTATTTATGAATAAAGTGTATCTCTCCTAATTTTTTATAGGCTGTTGATAGGCAAATTAGTAATATGAAAAGCAATAATTCTATCTAAACTATATATAAGCAATATCTAAGCTATTTTTTAACCAATTTCAATGAATCTTTTCTCATTTGGTTCAAAATTTAATTATCTATTAAATAGCACCAACATTTTTGGTATTTGTTTATTTATTGAGTGGAAGAAACGTATTTTTTTCCCATTCGTTATTCGGATTCTACGTATCTTGAAACGTAAGCTATCAAATTTTGAGGGGGATTATGTATTTAATTTTTTTATGGTCGATTACAAAGGTCGATACCAAAAGCATTTATACAGGACTTTGTTACTATTTCCTTTTCTTTTCTTTCGATTTTTATTCGAATAATTCAAATAAAATTTCCCGATTCCAGAACACCTTACACCTTACTTTTAGTTGTGGATTGACCATGTAAGATGATTTGTTTTTTCTTTATTCATCGCGTTGTCTTGATTTCGAAAATCTTTACGATTTTTCTCTATCTTCAATAATAACCGATTTTTGGTGTAATTACATCTATTATAATTTGTTACTTGAATATACATATGATTATTTATTTTATTATTTTTTTTTTTATAGCACCTTTTTGATTCTAAAAATATATACAAACTTTACACTATCGTCAAAAGTGTTATGAGCGTATTTATGTGTAAAATTTCATTTTTTTATCTTTTCTTTTTTCTCTTTTATATAATTATTCGCGTTTTTTTTTGTTAAAAAACACTAATAAATTTTTTCTTTATCTTCAAAAATAACTGAGTTATTGAATTAAATCACGAATAATCGGCCGCCGTTTATAACTAACCAGCTGATATCAACGTTTAGGTGTTAGGATCATCCTTGAATAGACTAGTATTTTTATGGCTAATTTAAAAAAAATTAGTCCAGTAGATCCGGAGAAATGCCGCGAATGGCGGAGGGCGTACGGCGGAAAAACGGATTTTTTTTTTTTTCGTTATTCGGATTCTACGCATCTCGAAACATAAGCTCTAAAATTTTTAGCAGGGGTAATTTTTTTTTTTTTGGTCGATTACAAAGGTTGATTATTGAAAATAATAAACCAAAAAGAGTAAATATACATAATTCTTCCATAAATACTGTTACCAAAGTTGAATTTGGTTTATATCCTTGGGTATTATTTAGATGATCCTCACATAAAGAGACCCGATCATAAACAGACCTCGACTGTGTCTTCCGCGCACTCTGAGAAAGGAAAATCCGGTGAGAGGATAGGCTCCTAGAATCAGAAGAAATTCTATTCAAAAACAACAAATAATGTTTCGATAACTGGAAATCTCTGTCAGATCACTATCTCCTATAATAAAATGTGACTTTAGGATAAAGGCATTTCGAAGAATGGCAAGGCAAAGGCTAACTGATTCCCTAAAACGAATTAGAGTGGATCGATGTGAAGAGCTCCTTGGCCGTTACATTTTGTTTAGCGATGAGTATAATTTTACAATACAAGAAAAATTACGTATTTAGTACGCATAAAGATGTAAAGAAGTCCAGGAAGTCATTAGAAGAGTGGAAAGATATCATCACCCTTTCTCAGTCATAGTTTGGTGAGGAGTTTGCTTTGATAACACCACAAAGCTCCATTTTGATAAAAGAAACGCTAAAAACTATCAGTACGATATTTGGGAACCTGTTGTCAAGCGTTTAAATGATACTATGTTTTCTGTAAGTCATTGGATTTCCAGCAGGATTCTGCTCCAGCTCACAAGGCCAGGTCAACTGAGGAGTGGCTGCAAAAGAACATGCCAGCGTTCATCTCCGGTTCGGATTGGCCCTCAGGAAACCCTGACCTCAACCCACTAATTAACGGCTTTGGTCCGAACTGGAGAGGAGGGCATGCCGCCTCCGATCACACCCTAACTTGGAAAGCCTCAAACAATCTCTGGCCCTAGTAGTCGAGCGCTTTCCTCAAGAAGTGCTGCGTGCTGCTATTGGTGACTGGCCACGGGGATTAAATACCCGTGTCTTTACAGAGATAAAAATACCCGTATTTTTCTGTTGAAAAGGCTAGAGGGGAGCATTTTGATTAGTTATTTTTTTGGTCTCTATAGATATACCTTATTATTTTAATAATGTTTTTGAAAAAGTTTTTTTTTTTATATTGAAATGTGTATACAATAATTATGACAGGACTAGGTAGGTGGGTATCTTGGAGTTCGCTATGCCTATTATTATTGTTGTCAATGCAACACTATCTTAGGTTCAAGGCCGAGATCCCTGAAGCAACGCAATGGTCCAATGAATATGCAATTAGCGACTTTAAATCCACTCATCGCTTCCTCTTGACCCTTTAACTTAATATATAATCCGTCTGATCGCATTTAAACTAGTGATAATATGATGGATTAGTATGATCTGGAAAAATATTTCAGTTTCTAGCAGTATTAATTAGTTTTATCTTGAACACCCTGACTTGGAAAACCTCAAACAATCTCTTGACCGAGCAGTTGAGCGCTTTCCTCTAGAAGTGCTGCGTGCTGCTGTTGATGACTGGTCACGGAGAGTAGATGACTGTGTCAATACAAGGCTAGAGGGGGGCATTTTTTCATTGTTTTAGCCTCTATATGGGAGCGGCGTGGTGTAGTGGATAGAGCGCTAGTCTGCTGTGCTCCGGGTCCTGGGTTCGAATCCCGGCTATGGCAGAATATTATTTATTCTGTTAATTCAGTCGGGGGGCTAGCCTAGGGTATGGAGACCCTCCTGGGGCAGACCCAGCGTCTATGAAATGGGTACCCAAAAATAATTGGGGAAAAACCTGGCGGCTGAGCGTGATGGGTTGTAGTGGTTTTTTTTTTTTTTTTTTTTTTTTTTTTTTTTTTTTTTTTTTTTTTTTTTTTTTTTTTTTTTTTTTTTTTTTTTTTTGTCTCTATAGATATCAATTTTATTTTACTACAATGTTTTTGAAAAAGGTATTTTTCTGTTGAAATATGTATATTAAATATAGGTATAATATGTGAGAATTCAATTACCAATCTAAAGATTAAAGAATAGAAACATATTGTATGGTGATCTTTTTTTTCACACATGAAAATAGTTATATTTCCTTTAGAAGCCAAAGATTTTATAAATAATACCATCTAATATACAAAGTCGTACAATGTAATGTTCAGTAACGAAAAACGGGTAAAATAAACTGATAGGTGCAAATATCAACATCTATGGCTATATTATTTGATTGAAAAAACATGTAACCATCGAAACATTGTTACAATTTTTTTATTTTTGTAAATTGTAACAGTTTTTTCCAACTTGTGAGGCAAATGAAAGTCCCGAGTAACGTGCGACTGACTTTTAAACATAAAGTTCTCGATTATGTACAATTAAATAATGCAAATTTTTAGCAGGAATCTACAAAAATTGTGACGTTGGGTTAAATATTCCACCGTTACCGGAACGAGGCACCCGATTCTGTATTCGAGATAAATATTCCAAAAATAGGCGTATTCGCTAAAAGAAAAAAAAGAGGTGATTTGTCCACTGATACAACTTTCCTCATCGCTTATAAACGTTTTGGTGCCAACCTATCTTGCAATAATTATTGGCTTATACTTCCCTGAGTTATGTCCATATTTTTTTTTTCCGGTTTTGTTTTTTGCCTCATAACTTATACCCGTATGAATAGTCAAAAGACATTCAGTAAGAAATTCCAGAAGATCCATCATACTACGCAAGTCTGTTTTGGCGCTAATGTCCGAAGAAACAGGTTTTGGATTATTGCGCAGATCTCTGACTGGATTTGGTACACAGCCGTCCGGAGACGAAACAATATAAATATATGGAGAGCATCACACCACTTTCACTTATTTATTTTATTGAAATTAATCCTTGAATTGTGTATTTAGTAATATAAATTATGTTTATGTTTATTCATTAAACGTCACTTTTATGCTCATGTTGGCTAATCGGACGATACAGTGGAAGTCCTAAATTTTGCCTATCCATGTTTAATTAGGATAGGGATCTTTAACGAGTACGTGACATCTCACAGGCTCGGGACCACCACTTTAAGTCCCCTCTGAACAACGGCACTGTTAAGGATTTTTAGCCTCTTTGAAAAATTATATCGCCATCTACTGGGTTTGAACCCCGTTCCTTGGGCATAGGAGGCTGTTATGCTAACCACCATGCTACAGGTAACCCCAAGTAAGGAGGAAAATAAAATTTTAATGATGGATGCCCTTTTGTTTATAATTAAGTAAGCAAGAATCAAATAAAAAATGACAATAATTACGTATTTGAAAATCTTAAAACAAATCCTCAAGTCGACAAGGCAGTATTGTGCGACTAGATGATAATTTTTACGACCTATCTAATATTTCTGATAATGTTCTTTAACAATTTTGTTTTTATTAGTTTTCTGATGTGTTTAGAAACCCGTAATCGAACTATTGGGTTGTGTCACATGAAATGTCCGTTTTCAAGGTAAAGGATTTTTATTAAAAATACGATATGAAAACAAGATAATTTTATTCGAAGTATTTACTTTCTTTTTCTATACATTTTTCCCAACGTGACACCAAATTTTTTATCCCCGAACTGAAAAACTCTGAGCTTTGAAGTGAAACAAAGTCTGAAAACGCACTTTTCACTTGATCATCATTTTCAAAAAGTGTTCCTTTGACGAAGTTTTCTAAATTCCTGAACAGTTGGTAATCTGTTGGGGACAAGTCGAGAGAATATGGTGGGTGCGGAAGAACTTCGTAGCCCAGTTCTTTCAATTTTTGAACGGTATGTTTTGAAACATGGGGTATTGCTGCCGCTCAGGGAGATCATGAGGTACCCATGTATCGAGCTTTTTTACTTTCCCAATACACTATAAATGTCTGGAAACGGTTGATGCACTTGCATTTAGTTGTGCTGAGAGTCCTTTTACTGTTTGGTATGGGTTTCCTTCTACTGTATGTTTGAGGACATCGTTGTCTATTACGGACGGAGTTCTTTCTCGAGGCAAGTTTTCCAAGTCGGTATCTTAGCAAACCAACGGCGAATGGTCCGTTCATTAACACTCTCTTCCCCAAACGCCTTGCAAATGTTTCTAGCGGCCTCAGCTGCTGAATGGCCGAGTTTAAACTCGTTCAAAAATATTACTCGAAAATCGCGTGATCCATGTTCATGTTTGGAGGTATACTAAAAAGTGGGTAATTGATTGGGAAGCTAATGTTTATAATACAAACGTAGAGGATTAGTAACTGTTTACTTTAAATGTGTCAACATTCGGAAGAAAACAACAGAGACCTGCAAAATCCTTTATGTATTTCAGAAACTATAAAAACGGACATTTCATGTGAAACAACCCGATATATTTCGACTCGGATGATTTTCGGTTACAATTGTACTCATTTTTCATGCTCTTGTCTTATTCCTTCTGCTGATATTGAATGCGATTCAATTATCATAGTAAACGCTAACCGAAAAATCTGCCTTAAGTAAATTTTAACACGTTAAAGGAAGTTTTAGCAATATTATCAACCTATTTTTTCATAGTTTTTTTCTCACTCTCAATTGTCTTCTAAGATTGGATTTTGTTTTAGATATGTATTTAAATTTTTTTTTTATTTATTCATTTCATTCATTGCCACTTTACACTATTTTTGATGTTCGGACGATGCTACAGTGGGAGTCCTAAATTGTGTCTGTCTGGTCAGGTTAAATTAGGATAGTGATATTTAAACAGTACATGATATCGCACAAGGCTCGGGACCAACATTTTACTCTCCCTCCAAGGGACAGCATAAACAAGGATTTTCAATCCCATTAAAATATCCTAAAGCCATCTGGTAGGTTTGAATCGCTAGCTACTACACCATAGGTGACCCCAAAAAATTATTTGCATACATATAGATAACTACTCTTCTATTACTAATACTATACTACTGATTTCCAGGGTCCTTAAAGTTGTTAACCGAATTAACTTATTCATTGATTGTTGAAGATAATTTTTGTTATTTATTAAAAAATTAGACCATGATAACCCAATGTAAAAATTTAAAATAAGTATTAAATGTAAATAAAAACCGAATGATACACTTTTGTTTATAGTTGCATGCAATGCATAAAAAAACATGTGACACTAATTACATATTAGAAATTTATAAAATTAATTCACAAGGCCGTGAGGTACAATATTTTCAAAATCATTGTCTGGTAACGGCACATTTTCGCAAAATATAAATTATTTATTTAACTGTATGTAATTTCTCAAATATTATTTCCCGAATAGCTCTCAGACGTAGAAGATAGATAATCTCTGTACTAGATCACATGACACTCCATACCACACACATCACTCTATACAGGAGACAGTTACGATGTTCTATTGAAGGATTGGCTACTCACTTTTCCTGCTTGAGCTGAGACTGCCAGAAGCGTACTGACTGGACCTGGGCGGCCCCCACTCCTTCCTCTTCGACCACCTTCCTCCGCTTGGAGTTCCGGTGGTCAGGGGTCCTGTCGGTCAGCTGATCTGGTCTTCACCACAGAAGCTGTTCCTTATCATTGCAATCATATGATTATTATCAGGGAATAGATTAATAAATAAAGAATTTGTACCAACGATCGGGTTTGAAACAGGGTAACTCCCTTTCATTTGTTTTAATTAATATAGCATTAGAATATGTCATAGAAAAGGTGACGTGTACTGAGAAAGGTTTAAATCTGGGTGATAGAATTCCGGTTCTGGGATACGCTGATGATTTGGTACTGCAAGGTGAAGACACGGAAACTGTACAACTAAATACAAGTGCGTTAATAAGAACCGTTAAAAAAAAAATATGACTCGAAATATATACCGATAAGACGAAATATATGATTAGTAGCAGAACCGGTGACGATCTTGGTGTATTGATATATTAGGACATTCTTTTGAATACGTAGAGAAATTTAAGTATTTAGGTTCAATGACAACAAGAAAAAATGAAATCCAGGAGGAAATAAAGTCCCGATTAAAGGCTGGAAATGCGTGTTATTATTCAGCTGCGAAATTACTGAGCTCGCGGCTTCTGTATAAAAGGTTAGAATTTATAAAACTATTATTTTTCTGACGGTTCTTTACGGATGTGAAACGTGGCCGCATACTTTGAAGGATGAACAACGTCTTAAGATTTAGGAATGTAAGGTACTGCGTAAGATATTTGGTCCGAAGAGAGATTAGGCCAATGGGGAGCTTAGAATGTTGCATAATGCGGTACTGCGAAGCTTGTACCCTGTGAATATAATTGAGTTGATAGCATCGCGGAGACTAAAATGGACGTGTAAAGTTGTTGGGCTCGGTGATGGACGGATTCTGAGAAAGTTGGTATTCGCTGAACCGACTGCTAAGCGTCCGAAAGGTAGGCCAAAGCGTCGATTGGAGGATTGTGATGTCAGATCTCAGGGCTTGGGCTTGAACGGTGATCATTGGATGAATCTGTGTTGGCAGTATTTGGTGGTATCGGCGTCGAACCTTCAGGTTCGGTAAGCATATCATTATTATAACCCCTGAAGGTTTTTGTGCTTGATATTGGATTAGCAAATAATTCCTTTCGATTTTTCAATTTATTTTTATATTACTATGATCTACTTCTTATTTAATGAATTAATCCCTAATTATAGTTATATCCTGTTTGTAATATGTCAGCAACTATATCTGTAAACTCTTGTCGAAAAGTGTGTATTGTGTTTATGGAAGAACTTTTGTTGTATTAGATTAAAAAAGGTAAGTGTGCTGGAGAAGCTCATACAAAAATTTGCAGTGTTTATGAGAAGGATGCCTTAACCGATCAATCAACTAAATTTCATCTAGAAAATTTTGACATCAATGATACTCAACGGTCTGGACGCCCATATGAAATCTAAAGGAGCAGTGTTAAGGCTATTGTTGATCGAAATCCCTTCCAATCAGTCCGAGAGATTGCTATAGCCCTAATACTGTCGCACACCAGCGTAGAAAACCATTTGGACAAGCTCGGTTATGTTTCCCGGTTTGGGTCCCACACTCTCGACCGAAGTCAACTTGACAGCAGGCATATCTGTTGGTGATTCATTACGGAAACGGCAACAAAACGAGCAATTTTTGGAATAGTTGGTTATAGGAGATGAATATTCGATATTTTAAGTTAATGTAGATCGTAGAAACTCTTGAAGACCTAATACTGAGGCTTCTAGAATGATGTGAAAACACGAATTGCATCCAAAGACGATAATGCTTTCCATATGGTGGGACTTCATGGTTGTTATTTTCTATGAGCTATTGCCATCAGGACAAACAATTGATTCAACCCTATAATGATCACAATTAATGAAATTGGATTAATCAGTTAAAAATAAACCTCCAGGACAGAAAATCGGAAGGGTGTTTTGTTTCATCAAGACAACGTTAGGTCCCTCACCTCATTGGTCACTCGCAATAAATTATTAAGCCTTAGATGGGACCTTTTGCACCACTATTCCGGTCTCTACAGAATTCTATGAATGGAAAGAAATTCCAAAAGGAAGAGGACATCAAAAATCACTTGGATCAGTTGTTTAACAAAAAAAAAAACTCTCGTCATTCCATGAACATGGCATTATGCAGTTAGTGGAAGGATTAGAAAAAGTTGTATTAAATAATGGTCAATATATTGTAGATTAAAATAAACTTTATATCTATAATACATTGAGTTTTATTTAACCCTGAAAAACCGAAAGGACTTATTTGCCAACCCATTATATACAGAGATTCGTACTGTTACTAGACCAACGACCGGGCAAGGAGATGATTAGTTCGAGATCACGCTTAGCCGTCAGGTTTTCTCCCAATTTTGAAAGAAAATTGGTTCTTCATAATGGTCTCCCTAACCCAGGGCCGCCTAGCGATTGAACTAACAGAATAGATAACCTTAGAATCGAGTCCCGAATCGAAGAGTAGTAATCCTAAGAGGAGGTGTGGTAAAAGACCTTATCTTAGGGAACTCATTTACTCCGTCATTTTTACCACCTTCCTTCGAACACGAAGACCTTTTTTTACATGGATATGTCTTTATAATGGGGGGATACATAGTTTTTATTGTGTAATTTATTGTAGTCTACAAAAATTTTACGTTTAACACGGTCTACGTTTGACAGTGTTGCTAATATCGAAAATTTGCCGGCAGTTTCTTTATCAGGAATTTAATTTAGGATATTTTTTTATATAATATTTATCGCAACGACATTCCGTTTAGCAGCTATATTGGTTTGAATGAATAAACTCACGTCTTACAGGCATTTTGGCTTATCGTGTATAATTTAAAAAAAAAAAAAAAAATTATTCCTTCTCAAAATTTAAAGTTCCTACGTTTCAAGATACGTAGAACCCGAATCACGCCGTAAAAACAAAAAAAGGATCTTTAAAATCAGTTCAGAACTATCAGAGAAATAGAGTTTTGAAATTAGGAGTAATGATTGGCCATTTCCCTTTGATTAATTTATGGCTTTTCATATTATTTAATTGCCTGAAAAACACTATACTATATAGTTATTTGGAAATGATAAAACATTGTGTAGTAATTTGCAGCGTTTTTACTTTCACTTACCTATATATGAAATATATAGTAAGGGAAAGTATTGCGATCGTGAAAATTTTCGAATTCCAGTTTTTAAAGGAAATACACGTTTTAGGGTCCTCTGTGTCCAAATGATCACGTTCCGCAAAAAAGTCTCTGTGTGTGTGGTAAGTCTAGCGCAAAAATGAAAAGTCGTACGGAACTGAAATTTCATATTTAAGACTACTATACACCCGAGATATTACAGCAACATTTTCACTAAAATTGGCTGACCGGAAGTGCTACTTTATCTTATGCATTTAGCACCTTTTTACGATTTTCTCAAAAACAGCTCTTACGATTTTGATTAAACTCACTATAGCGATGTAACATTTGATGGGCTTTAGTATCATGTAGGTTACATTCTGATTAAAATAGTCTGATGGGGCTTAAATGCCGATATTTTAAATTTTCTTCCTCTGAAGTACCTTTAATTTTGTATATTCTATAAAAATAATTATATTATCTTGTCACCATTAATAATTAACAGCTAAATATGCACGTTGAGCGAATTTGATAAACAACTAAAGGAGAAAACTGAACAAATATTTGTATGCATTTTTTGTGTTTTTGAACACAACAATAGTAACATAGACGTATAATATACCGTTGGATAGCTAAAGATTTTAGAAAAAAATATTATCTGATTCTCGGAATTGTAAAGGGTAATAAAGAGTGATAAAAAGCCGATAAAATTAATTGTTTTTTGGGTTCCCGAAAAGGAAAATTCATGTTGACGGTGCTGCAACCTGGTGGCTTGTCAATGTAGCACAGCGCGCCATTTTTGTTTTTGAACATGAGAACAGTAATATAGACGTATAATATACCGTTTGAAAGAGAAAGGCTTTAGAAAATTTATTATCTTAGACAAAAGCTTGTAAAATTGAATAAAGAGTGATAAAAAGCCGATAAAACTAACTGGTTATATTAGATAATAATATAATAGAGTTTTTAATAAAACACATGTTTCTATATTAATTCAATTTAATTAATTCTTCAATGGTTTCACTCATTTTTATCTCTAACTGTATTTGGAAATTCTTTAATCGATTTTAAAAACGGTGGTAAGTGAAAGTCGTGTGTTGGCCGCACCAGATTTTTTTTTTCACACACTGTTGGTGTTACTTGGATCGAACATTTGACGACAGTTTCCTAATCATTCTGTATAGGAACTATATTGCTTTGAGTAAAAAGAGTGACCATTTTACCAATGTTAAAATGCACATAGTCGATTAAGAATAAATTATGTTAGTAGATTATTTCTCTCTTGCTTGTTTATTTACCTTCTATGCTTCATCATCCCGCCACTCCCCCCCCCGCAAACTCAATACCTCCATCACTAGGTAAAAAAGATAGACATATTCAAGCTCTATTCTTTTCTCCAGTTAGGGTCAATTACTAAAGCCGAACTTTTAGTTTAGCCTCTTTTTTGGTATGAAGTAAGGTGACCAGACGTCCCGGTTTTTCACAATATGTTCCTCGTCCCGCGACGTTTTTCAAAAGTCCCGACTTTTAGAATTAAGTTAAATTTTATATTTATGAAAATCATTGTTTTGCTTTCTAAGAATCCTTCGACGTTTGCAAGAATCCTACGGGCTACGACGACTAACATATTGCTTTCGCTACCCGGTCACATTGTATTTGTCTCTCAGATGACACATTTCGTGTTCGTACTGCTTGCTAGCAAGCTAATTAAACAAATAAATATTACGAATCTGCTACTTACCATATATAATTAAAGTAGGTAATTTATTTATATATTTCATAATTACATAAATTTTCTTAAACTTGGCCAAAAAACTTACCGATCTTAAGCTTAAATTAAATTTTAGAAAGAAATATAGGAATACAATTTTGCAAATATTATAAGTCAATCAAAATAATTTCGTCATAAACAACAGTAAAATATGTTCATGTAAATTATGTTTAGGGAAAATTAATTCGGCGAAATTTTGCCGATGTGAAACGAATAATTGCTCTGTATGTGTTTATAACATTTCAGTAATTTTTTTAATTATCAAAGACATATAATATTGTAGTTTACTAAAGAACAGTTAGATAATCACAAATTTATTTAAAATTTGAATTTATCTTTAAGAATCAAAACATACAATTATACGTTTTTTCTACAGTAAATCAAGTGTGGATATCAGAAAAATCCAAATTAAGTGTTAAAACTTTGAAAGCTATTTTATGTGTCAAATATAATTTGAAAAAATCTAGTAAACATTTTTAAAAATGACAACAATCTACTGAAACAAATTCACTCGAATAAAAAATATTATACATTTTTCTTTTTTTTATTTATAAATTTTACTTTTGTTAAAAATAAAGAAATATTACGATATTATTTTCATTCTGTATGAAATTTTTGTTGTTTGTACCCCCTCCTCCTCTCCTTCAGAGTTGTCCCGTTTTGTCCATCTAAAAATCTGGTCACCTTAGTATAAAGGCAAAACCTATAGTTTAATTTAAACTTTTTCTGGAATGTGCAATGATTTTTCGGACGCATAATTGACTAGCTTACATTAATAACTGATTTCTTGAACTCATGCATACATTAGAACCATTGACTATTACCGTCTGTATTGATATATGTAAATCGGATATTGCTCTGGTTTAATTTTCGATACTGACATGACACTTGAGGTCAAAGGACACTTGGGGTCGATCAGAGAACGAGATGTTCAAAGATTGATAATCAATGAGAAGCTTGGCAAATTTTATATTATCATATGAATGTTAGTCATAATTGCTTAATGCATTTCATTTTTGAAAATAAAATAATAACAATATTATTTTGTACAAATATTTTACGGGAATTGTTTTATATTCCATTCGTAGCGTAGCACCGAATAAAATAAATAGGACCTGCTTATTCTGTTGAAATATACAACATTCTAAGTCAGTTGTAAGCTTTTCCAATTCAAATGTAACTTTTTCCAAAGCAAAGGGTTACCTTTTCCATTTAAAATGTAACCCTTTTCGAAGCAAATTTAACCAACCTCTTCCATTACAATTGAATTGGAAAGCGTTACATTTAAAATTGGAAAGGCAGGTGGTCCTAGGATTTTTTAATGGGAGTAAAAAAATCCTTAGCTATGCCGTCCTTCGGAGGGAACGTTAAAAAGTGGTCCCGAACCTGTGCGATGTCAGGTACTTGTTAAAGATCCCTATTCTAATAAAAACTGCATAGGCAAAATTTAGGACTCCCACTGTAGTATCGTCCGATTAGCCATAGTAGCATAAAGTGACGTTAAATAAATAAACAAACAAACAAATGGGAAAGATTACATTTGAAATGGAAGTGGTAATATTTTCTTTTGAAAAGATTACATTTGCTCTAGGAAAAGTTATATTTGAAATCGAAAAAAAACTGGTGCGCGCAACACATGAGTTTCATTTACCTCCGTTGTTAAAATCAATTTAAGTATTTTAAAAAATAATTAGTGATGAAAATAAATTGTTAAAGAAGTAATTACATTGAGTTTCAAAAAGCATGTTAGCTTTTCAACGGTATATCATATATATATATATATATATATATATATATATATATATATATATATATATATATATATCATGTTTACTTTTATGCTCATAATTATACATTACTGTTGTTTTTTTTCAATAAAAAAAAATTTTGCTCATTTTTCTCCTTTAGTTGTATTTCATGTGTGAATGGAATCTTATATCACTATTACTAATGTTCATATAGAAACAAATTGTAATATATCTCAATAAATAAAAAAAAAAAAAAGGTTGTATTTCGAATCTGTTCTACTTATATATTCATCCGTTTTTTATCAATACAAAAAATATGATATGGCTATTTTTATAAAATGTACAAAATTAAAGGTACTTTAGAGCAAGAAATTTAAACTATTTAAGCCTTCTAGACTATTTTAATCAGAATGAAACCTACATCATATTAAAGTCCAGTAAATTTTACATCGATAGAGCGAGTTTAATGAAATCGTTAGAGCCTTTTTTGACGGAAAGAGTGAAAAAGACATGGGATAAATTGGCTTTTCTGGTTTGATGGAAAAGTTACTGTAAAATCTCAGACATAGACGCTCTTGAAATATGAAATTTCAGTTTCTTACTACTTATCGTTTTTGAGCTAGACTTGCCATGTGGTATGTACACACAGACCTTTTTGTGGGACTTAAATATTTGGACTCAGGGGACTCTAAAACGTGTATTTCCGTTGAAAACTGAAATTCGGAAATTTTCACGATCGCAATACTTTCCCTTATTATGTATTTCATACATTGGTAAGTGGAAGTAATAGTTAAATTTGATTTGGAATAGGTTAAAATTGACTTATAAATGCATATATGACCAATCAATTGAGTTATACTGACAGCTACACAATTTTGTGTAGAGTTACCTTCTAAATTCTCCTCTAGCCCAATTCTTCTTTAGACCAAAATTGAATACATGGTGAGTATTAATTAAAATGAAAGATTTACCTTTCATGAAACAATTGTTTATTTTATTTAAAATACGTTGGTATATTTTTGCCAATCTTTCAGGACAGTGTGCCTATTATCAATGATTTATCTATTAAATCACTTGACTGTGTTACCTGTTTATTAGGCCTTCAATACAATCTTGTGCAATGAACTAATATATTTGTGAAAATATATATATAATGTATTGTTGTAGACATATAACATCCTACTGTGTAATTTTATTAAAATAACACAAAGTCTTGACAATAGCGACAGAAACCTGAAACGTTGGTGAACATATACCTAGAATGTTTTAAATCAAATAAAATATTGTTTACTGGAGTTTAATTGTGTCCAATTTAATTAATATTAAAACTTCCCACAACCAAGGGAACTAGAAAGGTAATTTTAATTAATGCTAGTATAATTAACTAATCTGTCATGCAAATGTAATAAAATAATAATGAGTTAAATTTACACTTTCTACAATGTTGCAATTTGAAATTTAAATAATAGTGAATTTTAAGTTAAATAATGTTTTTTCATATATTGATGAAAGCAATGTTGCTATTAATTTATGTACATTAATCATCTATATGTTGATATACAATAATAATAATCATATTGACACAATTATTGAATTTGATTAGCACTGGTTCCAGCAATACCAGTTACACAAACTCCACACGCAAAGCTATCACAACAATTAGATCAGTAAGACTTTAACTAAACAATCATTTGTTTCAGAAATGTTTCATTTTCACATAATATAGCAGTTTTATTCTAATAAAATATATATGTTGTTCAATGGATCAATTTTTTTTTTTATTATATTTCTTATATGTTTTTTTTTTTTTATTTTTTATAATTGGAGGAATTTAGTCCAAACAGTGGTCAGTGAAGAAAAAACAATGCAAGAGTTTTAACTATTAAGATTATGCCAACATTTGACTATTTGTTGTAATTATTTATTTGATAATAAAACATTTTGCCATAACAAGTGACAGTGGCCTTGTAGGTATTTTGGGATTTTTTCCAGTGAACTGCATAATGCTAAAAAATATTACATAAAAAAAAAAATAAAGTCTATTAAATGAAGATAATTAAAACCTTAGTTTAAGGGGAAGGTTGATTTTTAATCGTTTTACCTATTGTATACTGTTTTCCAAACATTAAAAAGTGAGTAATCACTCTTGAAAACAGTAAAATAATTTTTAAAACATCTAAATTACAGAAATGATTCTAAATTTGAAATTCTTTTGACACTCACTGAGATTGTATAACTGTGCCACCATATCTGAAATCAAATGAATTTAAGTTTTATTTTATTTTTTTTTATGAAATATAAAGTGCTAATAAATATGCAATCTAATATCTATAATTATTACTAAAATTATGAAATGTAATTAATATTAAAATATATCATATACTAAAGCTAATAATGTAAGTATATAATGATCTGACAGTCCTAAATTATTATGCTAATTTTAATGTATGAGTAATTAAATAAAATCTTACATTGTGATAATAATAATAATTTTGTTTTTTCTAATCAAGAATAAATAACTAAATATAATAATATAATAAAAAAAAATAAAAAATATGTAAAGACTCATAAAGACAGACACAACTGCTCTCTGTTGGAGAGATCTGGAGGTAGGAATATTTCCCTCCATTAGGTTTTCATGCATTAATATTAATCAGTTATATTTACTTTTAAAATGAATAATTATAAAGAAAGAAAGAATTTAGAAATTATTATTTTAAAAGTACTAGTTTTAAAATTTAGCATGTTTTGAGGTAATTATTGTATTTGTTATTGATTTTTTTTAAAGCAGGTTATTTGCTTGCATATCTCACCAAATGAAGCAGACAATTTTTGTTGTTGTAAATAATGGTATTACTATACTTTTACTAGCAAATCAATTTAACCTATTTTATTATAAAAGAAACTATTGGCTGACTGCTTAATAATATTTATTTAATATTTTAGTTTCTATTATGTTATTAATTTATTTATCTTTACTTATTTGACATTTAGTTTCCTTTAATATTTCAAACTTACTGAACTTTTTCAAACTCTTTATTTTTTAATAATTACCAAAAAATGCTGAAACCAATATTAATAGGTCTTCATTGTCCATGAGTGCTAAACAATAACAAAACACTAAGTAAAAGTTCATGTAGAGAATATTTACATGAAAATATAATATAAAAGTTAATAAAAAGTATTCAAAGGGAAAAGAAGTTTATAAGGATTAAAAAAGTAATGGTTTAGTACATCCATAATAAAATAAAATATTGAATAGTCGATCATCTGCTTAATATGATGGATGAAATGAATAAATAAGTGTGTAAACTATTCATTAAAACTGTGTTTCGACCAACGTTGCGGGTCTTCATGATTGAAGTTGGGAAGGTGATTGAGTCAACAAGAAGGAAAATTTTAATCTAATAATTTTGTAATACTTTTTATTGCCACCCGAACCATCTCATCCTTCATCCATAATAAAAGATAGACAAAGTATTTAAATTGAAATAGAAAGAAATTATTTACTTTTATTTTCAACTAGCTGACCCAACAGACGATGTCCTGTCTGAACTATGTCTTAGCAAAATCGGTCAAGCCGTTCACACGTGAAGCAATGACCAAGGAAAAGGAGGATTCATTTTTATATATGTAGATAGAGCGATTATTATTACCTTTAAAATATTTAAAAAACTATCCACCAAAGTAACTTTTCTCTTTTCTTTCATAAAATCCTTCTCCTGACTAATATAAACATAACAAAAAAATAATTAAAGAAATCGGTTAAGCCGTTTATATGTAAAACGATGACCAAGGGAAAAGTTGATTCATTTTCATATATATAGATTTAACTTCTTTGTCTATCTTTTATTATGGATTTATTAAATAATTATTATATTATTCCTTATTATTTTATTTATTTACCTTTCACTGTGCACTGTTTATCACCTTTTATTTTGTATTTTAAGATTATTAATATTTCTTTATTTCTCTTAACCAAAATTTATGTTTATTTATTTGCTTTTTAGCCCTTATGAATGTAGATTTAAAAACATTGGTTTCACAATAAGTAGTTTTCACCATTACTGTAATTGTTCATGGACTGCCACCTGAACCATCTTATTTTTCTTTAAAATAACAGTTGTAAAAGGTAAGGAAACTAAATTTCTCATTTTGCATTTGTGTATTTAACCACTCTCATATTGTCTGGCATGTTAAGTGTATAGATGTTTTCTAAACTTACAAAAGATAAGTGGCTAATTAATAAATAAATAAACTTTTTGTCAGAAGCTTTGTGAATTTTTTATAAAAGTACAAAGTTTTAAAGATTATCTTTATATTTATTTTCAGTAAAAATCTAAACTTCTGTAAAAAGTATATAAGGCAATAATTTAAATTAAATATTTCAGAAAGGATTATTTGTGTTGCAACCCTTAATATTGTTATACTGTATTGGTTTAAAACATTTATATAAACAAATGAAACCAATCACCTTGGAAAATAATTAGTTTAAATAATGATTTAATACTTATTAAATAGGCATCACCTGTAGCAGGGTTGCTAGCATAACAGCCTTCTATGCCAGAGATCACGGGTTCAAACCCGCAGGCGGTCCTAGGATTTTTTAATAGGAGTAAAAAATCCTTAGTTATGCCACTTCGGAGGGGACATTAAAAGGTGGTCCCGAGCCTTTGCAATGTCAGGTACTTGTTAAAGATCCCTATCCTAATAAAACCTGGATAGGCAAAATTTAAGACTCCCACTGTAGATTAAATAATTAAATAATCACACTATTAAATAATTAATTTTGTAATTGTTAAAAATTCAGAATTTAAGTTATGAACTCAGAAATACACGATTTAAAGTTCTCTGAGTTAAAATGACCAGGTTCTCAAAAAGATCTGTATGTGTGTGTTTTTTCATTTAAAAAAATTATTTTACAAACCTGAAGTTCCACTTAATATCACAAATTATGAATTATAAGGTGTAGATTCTTTTAGGTGAAGGTCAAATTTTTATGAATAAAATTGGAGGCTGATGTCTACTTCACCACTATTTTATTGAAAAAAATATTTGCACTACGTTTCGGCTACAATGCCATCTTCAGGTGCAGTGGAACAACTTAGATCTAAAAGTACAAAATATTGTCAAATTACAAATAATCGTCTTACAATTTGTCATGAAACCATACAACTATGTTTAAATGTATGATAAAAGAAAAATAAAATATATATATACACATATACATACATACACTCATACACACACGCACACATATACATACATACATATATATATATATAGCCAAAACGTAGTGCGAATATTTTTTCTCAATAAAATAGTGGTGAAGTAGACATCAGTCTCCAATTTTATTCACAAATTATGAACCTTTTTACGATTTTCTGTAAAACAGCTCCAACGATTGTACTTAAACTCACTATATTAATGCGAAATTCAATAGGCTTTAATTTCATATAAATTTTATTCTCATTAAAATAGTCTTTTATTGGGCTTAAATGCCAAATTTTCAAAATGTCCTCCTCTAAATTAAATTCAATATTGTTGATAAAAAATAATTAACCATTTCCTGTTTTTGTCATTGACTGAAATAGGTAAATTGAATTAATAAAATAATTAAGTAAAAGAATTGGATAATCAACTGAAGGAGAAAAGAACAAATATTATATTAAAATAAAATTTAAAAAGTAACTGATAAATATGAAAGGAAACCGACAATATTTTTAAATGTAAGCCATTTCAAATTTTTATATTCCCGATACTTTTCTTATTCTATGAGGCTGATAAGATACATCTCAAGGAAAAGGGAACTGGTTGGTAATTTTTTAGATGATGGACAATTTCTGTAAACTTATTTTTCTTCTCTTTTAATTTAAAAAAAAATCTGGAGGGATCACCTGTAGCATGGTGGTTAGCATAACAGCCTCCTATACCAAAGGACCCAGGTTCAAAGCCACTGGTGGCCGTAGGATTTTTTAATGGGAGTAAAAAATCGTTAGTTATGCTGTCCTTCAGAAGAGAAATAAAAAGGTGTTCCTGAGCCTATGCGATGTCAGGTACTTGTTAAAGATCTTTATCCTAATTAAACCTGGATAGGCAAAATTTAAGACTCCCACTGTAGCATGAAGTGGCCTTATATGAACAATTAAACAAATAAATAAAAAAAATGTGGTTCGGGAAACACACGACTTTCACTTACCTTATTTCTTAAAATTAATTAAGGAAATAATAAACAGAGTTTAAAAAGGTTTAAAGAATTATATTTATCTTCATTGGAAACATATGTTTTAGATTAGAAAATATAAATTTTTTATCTACAACAATTCACTAGTTTCATCCGCTTTTCATCACTCTCCATTAACTTTTACGATTTTGTGTATAAGATAATATTTCTAATAATACCATACCTTTCCAACAGTGTATATAAAACATCTATAATACTGTTCGCATGTTCAAAAACACAAAAATTACATAAGAAGTATATTTTTGTTCTTTTCCTCCTTTAGTTGGATATCAAATTCATTCAAATTATATATTTGCCCATTATTTATCAATGTTAACAAGACGATATGGTTATTTTTTTTTTATATACAAAATTAAAGGTACTTTAGAAGAAGAAATTGTAAAATATTGGCATTTAAGTCCAGTCAGACTCAACATACACGCCTTTTTCTGGAACTTTGATATGTATCGAGATACTGGGAGGTAAAGAAATATTTTTGCATTGTACAAAATAGAGCAGTTTCCGGGCGACAAGCAGGAAGGGTTCTTAGAAGGCCTATGCAAAAAACTGCACCCATCCACTGCTTGGGAGAGATAGCCTTTTACCTGAGGGAGTCTTAGCCTGGATAGTAAATGAATCGGAAGTCCAGCCATGGACGGAGGCAGTTGGGGGTCAAGCCAGGGAACAATTACACAGATATGACCAAAGGTACATTAATGTTATATTATGTGGTAAATTGGAACCTCAGTATTCTCGATAATGATAATGCCTTTACTATATTTTTATGTGTAATAGTAATGTGTTAATAAGTGCTATTTAATAAATAAATGTTTATTTTAAGAAAAATACTTTAATTTTCCTTTATGCCACCGAACATAGTAACTTGTTTATTTGGACTTAGGGAACCCTAAAAGTGTATATCTGTTGAAAAATAGAATTAAAAAATTTTCATGATCGCAATTCTTTCATATATAGTCATATAATAGATAAGTGAAAGTAAAAATATTGTGTGATGTATATTTTTTCATTTGATCATTCAGCAAAAGTTTTAAATATTGCAATGATCATGTGAAAGGTATTATTTTTTTTTTTTTTTTTTTTTTTTTTTTTTTTTTTTTTTTTGGGGCAGATTACAAGGGTTTATTATTAAAAACAATGAACCAAAATTGATTCAGTATACCCAAAAATAGATAATAGAGGGAGAGGCATTATGTATATTTATTAATATACAATTTATGTAATAAATATATTAGTAGTAATAATTATATAAATAATAAATAATAATTTTCAAAAAATTAATTTTGAAAGGTGTAATATAAGGCAAATAAAAAATACAAACATAAAAAATTAATTTATTTAATATTATAAACAAATTGTTTATTTAAAAATTACATTATTCAAAGGCAGTAATAATGTTTAAGAAAGACTTCAAGTATTTAATACATTCTATGTAGGTACATAATCTTAATATATAACTGTTAGTCTTTTTATATTTTAAATGTTTCTTTTTACATCTTTAATATCGCAGACATTTATATCATAGCCATTATAATCATAAAAATTATTAAAATATGGAAAACAAAAAATAACTAAGTCTTCCTACTTTAGAGGGTGGGCTGCCTTAGAGAGAAATATTAAATTTGTACGAAGATCTATAAAAAGTTTTAAAACTCTTATAAAAATTTCAAAATAATATTAATACAGAATAAAATAAAGATAAGAGAAATAAGTTAAACTTCCGGATTGGCCGGCGGCGTCCAACCACCAAGCTCTTTTTCAAGAGCTCGTGCGACAGCCATGCTCAGCCTATCGTGGTGAGGTGCTGCTACGATCTGAAATAAAATTTAATAATATGAATCAGTAATATATTAAAATTAATATGAATTAAAAGAAAGGATAACCACCAAGAATAAATGCTGCTTTGTTTGTTTATTTATTTAAAGTCCCTTTATGCTGCTGTGGCTAATCGGATGATGCTACAGTTAGAGTCCCCAATTTTGCCTATACAGGTTTTATTAGAATAGGGATCTTTAACGAGTATCTGACATCGCACAGGCTGGGGAACACTTTTTAACGGCCCCTCCAAAGGAAGGCATAAGTAAGGATATTTTACTCCCATTAAAAAATCCTAGGGCCACCTGCGTGTTTGAACCTGAGGCCAGTAGTTACGTATGGTTCAGAGACCTGACTGATTTCCAAGACTTCGGAACGGAAACTACTTGCATGGGAAAAAAAAGTTTTTCACAGGATTCATGGTCCAGTGTGCGAAGATGGCCAGTGGAGAGAGGATTTGGTGACCATCTTAGGAGGAAACCAGATCCAATGGCTAGGGCATGTAACATGTATGCTCAGGGAATCTATTCAAAAATGCCTTCTAGATGACTGACCTGATGATAAGCATGATAGAGGAAGACCACGCCTTAGGTGGCAGGACCAAGTTGAGAATCCTATGCTTGCCTAGGATAGGAGGAAATGGAGAAGATTTGTAAGAGAGGCCCAGGTTCTTGCAGGACTGTAGAGCCAGATATAAATAGTATATTAAGCTGAAGAGAACTTCATAAATATCATATAGTGACCAAGCACATATCACAAATATATATTTTATTTGTAAATGAATGTACCATTTCAGTAAATGTTATAGCCATTGCAGTATTTCAAAAATGATTAAGATTGTGAAGCTGAAATTTTTCCTGAAGGTTAGCTTGTTTGTTTATTTGTTTAATGTAACTTTTATGCTATTATGGCTAATCGGACGATGCTATTGTGGGAGTCCTAAATTTTACCTATCAAGGTTTTATTAGGATAGGGATCTTTAAAGCGTACCTGACATCACACAGGCTCGGGACCACCTTTTAACATCCCCTCGAAGGACCGTATAATTAAGGATATTTTACTCCCATTAAATAATCCTAGAGCCACCCGCAGGTTTAAACCCAGGACTTTTGGCATAGAAAGCTGTTATAGTAGCCACTACACTTAAGGTGACCCCTCCAGAAGGTTAGCTTTACCTTGTAGATGTGTAACAAGGCTGGGTTTTCTACCGTTAAAAAATTCTAGGGTCATCTGCCATGTTTGAACCTGAGACATTGTACATAGGTGGCTGTTATGCTAGCCGGTACACCACAGTTGTCCTCAAAAAATTATTGTTTTTAGGTTTTAGAAATTAGTTCTTATACTTTATAATAGCAAAATGCTTTTTTAAAAATAACAATTGAATGTATTTTCATGAGAACCTGTACATAGTAAGAAGGCTTAGATAAGAAACCCAATATGATTAAATATATTTGTTATGTTTGCTATAATGATAAAATCAAGAAAAATTTGCTTCCATTTAGCTAGAAATGAGATTATCCTTCAAATGAGTTCTTACTCAAATGAGTTTTTCAGATGTATAGTTTTTGAGATATTAAAAATACAATTTTTATATAGGTTTTAGAAATAATTTGTTTCCAACCGCTTAAAGGACAAAAAGGATGAAGAGAAACATTTAGAAACAATTTCAGCTTCAAAATTATAGTCATTTCTGAGGTATATCTCAATGACCAGAAAAGTTAGTGAAAGAGTAATTTATTTTATAAATATAGATTTGATGAAATAGATACATTTTCATTTTAATTTTTAATTAATAAAATAATAAATTAAAAATCTTACCTGTACCCCAATAGGTACCGCTTCCCTTGTCATCCCTACAGGACACTGGGTGACTGGCATACCAAGAACGTTGAAAATCGAAAGGTACGAAATATCCAACATCTTTGAACACATTCGATTGTGCATCGGAGCTTCCTGAGAAAATGAAGGGTACAGAAGAACAGCATCGCTACCCAAGAGATCCTGCAAAATAAACAGGTTTTTATTTTAGTTGTTCCCTTTTTTACTTTCACTTACTTATGTATAAAATATATAGTAATGGGAAAAACTGATAATATGCAAAACTGCCATCTGTCCCATATTGACCTATTCTACCCTAGTCTGGAGTTACAAGTGCTATTCCAACTACCAGAAAATGGAGGTAGTCCAAAACACATGCATGAGAATCCTAAATAATTATGCTCGTTACACACCAATCACAACTATGTTTGGATTTACAACTCCCATCGAATAAAAACTACACGTACTTGCAAAAACCCAATCGTTCGAAAATAGGTGATTACGATGTAAAATGTTATACCCATTAACATAAAAAAACTCTTATTACTGCAATAATTGTGAAATGTAAAAATAAAAATTAGTTTAATATATTTGCATGTAACAAAAAAATTGTATCTTTTTTGTGAATTATGGACCTTTATTTACGTTAACATTAATTAATAATTTGTTTTGTTTTTTACTTAAATTCTATTTTATTGTGTAGCATTTTGTTTTCAGATTTTTCCTACTGTTTCAATACTAAATTAGGCTATAAGTACCATTAACCATGCTTATAAATACCACTTAAGAGTAACATGTAATTGGTGCAATACCATAACATGTGTAAAGTCTAAGGCTTGTGGCTACTTGTAAAGTCTTAAAAAATAAAAATCTTGATCTAAAAAAATCTATTGTAATGGGAAGATTTGCAATTGAGAAAATATTTGAATTCAAATTTTCAAAAAAAAATACATGCTTCAAGGACAAGTCCAAAAGACAAACTCCTGCAAAAATGTGTGTGTCTTCCTCAAAAACAAGAATTTATACGAAACTGAAATTTCATATCTAAAACAAGTATATGTCAGGAATGTTACACCAACATTTTGGGATTTTCAAGTGACCAAAAGTACCACTTTACCATACATTTTTACCATACATTATCGTCATTCGTTATTACCTTATCATCATTCATCATTTATCATCGTCATCCGTTATTACTTAAAATCTTTTAATCTTTACCTCGTCACTATTTCTTACAATTTTATCAAATACTCATAAGTAATAACTCAAGTACTCTCAAGTAATAACTTTTGGCTATTTTTAACAATCGAATCAGTAAACATAACTTAGCTTCTTGGAATTTTCCTAACGGACATTCTAGTTCTCATATTTTCCGTTCCACGCAATGAGCGTTTTTTTAAACTGGGAAACATCACTTCTGCAGGCAATGCCTTCACGGAGTCACGTATGTATTGTTTTCTTATTGATAAGGTCTTTTTTCATCGCCCATCTCTTTCTCCCCATTTCCATACTCATATCTTTCTCCGTTACATATCCTCACATATAATTATTAGTTTATTATTACATTATTTTAAAATTTAAATTATTTTTTATTCATACTGTTTCTCTTTTGTAAAGACTATATTTTTTTATATATTACCTATACTCTTAACTATGTTTTTAATATATTACCGTCATATATCAACTCAAAATTGTTAATATTTAAAATTTTAATTGTTCACATATTTTTCCTTTATCATTTTTTTCATTTACTTAGTCTCTCTTTATATATTCTCATTACAAAATTATCATCTCAATTATGTTTACTTCCATACTTTATAACTAACATCTTAATTTTGTTTATTTTCATACTTTATAACTGTCACCTTATTTCCATACTTTATAATTGTCATCTTATTATCATTTTACATTTAATATTATTTATGTTCCCTTAATTTATTACTGTCATATTATTATTATATACCTAACGCATTATTAAGTCTATAATTACATAGGTTGTTATCTTGTTTCTTTTAGCCCTGATGAAGGCCCACATTGTAGGCCGAAACGTCGGCACATAATTAAAATAACATTTATTTTAAATGTGTGTTTTTAATTTATGACCGCACCCCCAACCATCTTCCTCATCTAATACCATACATTTTGAACGTTTTTTTGATTTTCTAAAACAGGGTTAAATATTTAAAATTACTCAAAAGTTTTATTTAAGTATTTACAATATAATATCATTTGTTAATTATGTTTTTGTATGATTTTGGTTATCCTTAAAATGGGTAGCCGAGTGGATTAGTGCACGTTGCTTTAACGCACGTTGCCTAGCAACCACAGAGAACCAAAAAAAATTGAAAACCATAAAATTACGAGTTCGAGTCTCGGTAACGGGAGGACTTTTATCTCGGCATTTACCCCGCCCTCACT
Organism: Piezodorus guildinii; assembly: GCA_023052935.1. Classification (NCBI taxonomy): domain Eukaryota; kingdom Metazoa; phylum Arthropoda; class Insecta; order Hemiptera; family Pentatomidae; genus Piezodorus; species Piezodorus guildinii. Next base: position 94,842,981 of record CM041294.1, read on the forward strand.
CCCTGGTCCAAGAAACCCCCGTATAGCCTTCAAAGGCGAGGTAGGGTTGAACAAAGAGAAGAGAGGTTATCCTTAAAATCAAAAGTTTTTTATTCTCCTTCTAAACACAAATGAACATGCATTTAAAGGTAGTAATGATTGTAGGAAAAATATACAAAAACCTATTAAAAAGAAAAAAGTAATAGTAAAAAAAATAAAATAAAGTGCTAGAAATATAAATAAATAAGTAATTAAATATAATGGAATGAGACTATATAATATCAAAGTAATGGTATGAATAAAGAAAATTAAGAAAGTAATCATATTAATAATAAATAGAAATTACATGAATAAAAATTACGTAAATGTGTACAATATTATCAAGTTAGAATTTATTGATAACCAGTTAAGGAGGGTATAATACACATAATTAACTTAACAATAAGTGTTTTCTCCTTTTGTGGGTGTAACGTTTAAGGGAGCATTTATTATAATTGCCTATCTCTTCTATTAGTTGGTTCTGAGAGTCTATAGTTTTTCTAATATATGTTCCAGTTTGGGATAAAACTAGTTTTTGCATTGAGAGAAGTTTCAAATCTGCAATTGGCATTAATAATTTTTATTAAACATACTATATTGATGTTTTTGTTTTGTCTGTAGTAGGGGTTGCATTTCTGTTATTAAACTTATCATGTGCAGAAAATAAATGTTATGTGAGTTAATTTCTTTTCTTACTGGGTGCATCTGATCAGAAAAATTTCTTAAAATGTATTTCTGGGTAAGCCTCAGGGGTAGGGGCATCTCCTCCCCCTCATCCTTCAGCAGTGCCATTTAAAGGATTAGTTTTAAATGCTTCTATGGAGCCAACTACAAACCTGATACCATGGTTCTCCAACAACCAGAATCTTGATCGCAAAAAAATGGCACTCTTAGTAAGGCTTTATACTAACCATGGCTGCACAAAAAATATCTTAACTTAATGGAAATAGAAAATAATGGCAATTGTACAACATGCAATGTTCCTGAAGACCCACACCACATTGTATTCAGATGCAGAAAATATGGGAAGGAAAGTGAAGAGGTAATTCTTCAATCGGGAAGCTAGAGTGGGCAAATACTTACAAAAAAAGTACATCATGATGGAGTTTACTTGACTGTTGAAAATATTAGATGAGGAAGATGGTTTGGGGTGCAATCATAAAAAAAAAAAAAACTCATTAACAGTTAATACTTATTTTGTAAAGTGAGAATGTTTGACTGTGTGTATATATGGGAGAAGTTGGTTCAGGGTGCAGTCAATAGAACACACAATTAGGCATCAACTTAATTTAACGGTGTCTACTAGTGAAGTGACTTCTAACATCTCTTCAACCTTTTCATCTTTTGGTCCTGTTTGGATAAAATTTAAAGGAAAAAGAGGAAAAAATAAAAAAATGAAATTCACAGAGAGATATGTATTCACACGTTTCACTGTATTTTATATTATAATGTTTCACAACTTATGAAAGTATGGACATTTTGAATGTCATAGATTTGTAACTCTTTTTCTCTTACTGTTAAAATCATTTTTTAACTTTATAATGTTTCACATTTTTCATTCTGTAATTTTTTTTTTAAATTGTCAATATTAAATTTTAATTTTCTGTTATCTAATTACTCACCTTTTATTAAAATTTATTTTTTAATACCATCTTACTCATCTTACAAAAAAATTCGAGTACTGTACTCAAATAATGAACCAGTTGAATACTTTTCATTAATTTACCTCTTTCCATTTTGAGGTTATTAATAAATTTTTTAGACCGTGTTTTTTCATATTATCAATTTTGAAATTGATTACTTTAAACTATTGTGTACATTACTCGTACTTTTTTTTGTGAGTATTTGCCCATCTCAATGGGGAGTGACCCTAGGGTATAAACCCAAAGATTATAGACCCAGCTTCTATAAAATGGGTACCGAAAAATGGGGTGATAAAATACTGCCGGCTGAGTGTGATCTCGGCCTAATCACCTCGCAGCACGGCCCATGGCCTAGGAACAGTACGAATCTCCATTTGTGTTGAGCCCAAGACCATCATGGGTTGTAGAGGCACAGGATTTTTTATTTATTATTTTTTTTTTTTTAACTTTTAACATTTATTTAATTAAAATATCCATACCGTTAAAGTTGTTTGTATCTTTGTTGTCTTCTGTCGTAGCAAAGCCTTGACATTTTCAGGAGTAAGGTCTACAAGCTTCTTGACAGGTCCGAATAAGATGCAGGACCAGGAGGCGGACGATCTCAATAACAGCTTCTTCAATATCACTTCAACCATTCGGATCCAACCCCATTCCTGAAATGTACGGAACACTTATTAGTTTTGGATGGTTGGGAAATAAATAATATTTTCAGAAAATAAATTTAATCATATTGAATAGTTTATATTAAAGGTTAGATAGTTGACTGTAATAAATATGAAGGATGGGATAATTTGGGAGGCAATCATAAAAGAATAGCAAATAGTGAAAAAGATATTTATTATCCAACCTTTCGACACATGTTACAGGTCCTCATCAGTGCCAAATATAATAAAATACAGTATAGGTGTTTGAGAAATAAATGACCATGAAATATTAATAGAAATAAATTTTAAAAAATAGTGAGCTAAAATGAGAACAAGAAACAAAAAATAAATAACTAATAACTAATAAAGAAATTAATTAATATTGAGCAGTTGCCCCGGTAACCCACAAACAAATCCGTTTGCCCGTTCTCCTCGGCATTCCCAGAAACAACTGGACTAATTGTCCATATTAACACCTAGATGCTAATATCTGCTGATAAGTTTTAAATGGTAGTTGATTAAAAATGGTGTGATTCAATTACTCAGTTATTTTTGAAGATAGAGAAAAAAATTATTACAGTTTTTAGACAAAAAAGCACAAATAAATATAAAAAAAGAGAAAGGAAAAAAATGAGATTTTACCCATAAATACTTCCATAACTCAGTTATTTTTGAAGATAGACAAAAATGTGTAAGAGTTTTAGAATCAGTAAAGCGCTATCCGATGGTTCTAATTAATAAATACCAAAAATTTAATGTGCTATTTCAGAGACAATTAAATTAAATTTCCTATGAAACAAAAAACAAAAAAAAAAAATTGAAATTGGTTCATAAATAGCAGAGATAAACAGATATACCCTAATATAGTAGTTGAGAAATGAACCATTGTGTAATAATTTGCAGCATTTTTTAAATTATTTCTAATAGTAACTATGATTAGTGATACATTTTAATTAAATATTATGAAGTGATATAAATATTACTTACATCTGGTTTGTCTTCCTCAGTTTGGAAAACGTTTTCAATGCCACTCATTTGCAAAATTTGTGAATTAAGAAACAATGAATCCTGGAATTCCGTGATCTTGGTCTATAACAAAATATTGAAAAGGATTTTAAGAAAGAAAATTAAAAACATCCAACAAATAAATTTATATTTAACAATTTTTATTCTGAAATTTACTTTTTTAATATATGCCATATCATGTCAAGATATTTCTCTTATAATGTCCCCTTGTAACATACTTAAGGCAGTACAAGCAAAACAAATGTAAGATACCTTAAATGTGCTACTAAAAGCAAAATCTGGTGTGCACAACACACCACTTCCACATACCTCAGTTGTTAAAGTTAATTTAAGAATTTTTTAATAAACTTAGAGATGACAAAACATCAAAGAATTAATTACATAAAGTTTCAATAGAAACATCATCATCATCATCATCATCATAATCGTTTCCTCTTCTACCGATGTTCGGTGTGAGGATCCTGCCTGTAGAGTCTGGACCATATGTCTCTATCCTGTGCCAACTCCACACTCCTACTCCAGTCTATCCCACGCTTCCTGCATGCTTCCTTTACACCGTCCTCCCAGGAGATGCGGGGTCTTCCTCTGGGCCTTTTTCCCTCTGTGCGGGTCTCATACGTCTTCCTGGCACTTCTCTCCGGATCCATCCTAAGAAGATGTCCAAACCACCTCAGTTTGTGTTTCTCTAGAATGGTCTCCGCCGGTTTGACGTCAAGGTTAGCCCGTATAATGGCGTTCCGTATCCTATCTCTCCGTGTCTTTCTCTCTATTTTTCGGAGATACCTCATTTCCATGGCCTGGATTTGGCTCCTATGTTTTGAGGTAAGAGTTCAAGATTCTGAGGAGTACGATAGGATAGGAAGAAATGTCGATTTATATACGGCTAATTTGGTCTGCTTTGATACCTCTCTTCTCCCAGAAAACCTCGCCTCACCATACAAAACATCCTTCCTGCCGCTCCAATTCTCTGGGCCACTTCTTCGTCTATGTAGCCATTCTCATTGAGATGAGCTCCCAGATATTTGAAATTTTCGACTTGCTCTAATCTCTGTCCTCCAGCTCTTAATATCCTCATTATCCTTCGGGGTTTCTTTCCAATTCTCATGCATTTAGTCTTCCCCGGATTAATCTTCATATTTATTTTAGATAATTCCTCTTGTAGGACATTTATGTTATGTTGGAGGTCTCGATCATTGTCAGCTAGCAGGATAAGGTCGTCAGCGAAGGCTAATAGGGAATATCTGGTGGGGTGGAGGTTTCTGTGCCCTAGCTGGAATTTCCTCATTATAGGCTTGGCTCTCCTTAGTGCCAAGTCCAGAACAATAATGAAAAGTAACGGACTCAGGCTACAGCCTTGCCTTATTCCCAATGCCGTCTCGAATTCTTTTGAAATGTGGTTTCTGGTTCTGACCACATTCCTCATCTTTTTATAGAGACTCATCACCGCCAAGGTTGTTCCACGGTCTACACCCCGCTCTGACAGTGCCATCTCTATATCTTCTTTCTTCACTCTGTCAAAAGCTTTCTGGAGGTCTACGAAGCAGATGGAGAGCTCTTTATCCTTTTCAACAGTCTTTTCTGTTATTTGTCTCATCGTGAAGATGAGATCCTGCGTACTTCTCTGATTCCTGAAGCCATATTGTTCCTCTCCTATGTGTTTTATTAAATAATCTATTATATTTTTATCTACAACAATCATTTTTTTTTTCGGCTTTTCATCACTCTTTATTAACTTTTACAAGGTTGTGCTTAAGATAATATTTTTTCTTAACTCTTTAGCTTTCCTACGGTATATTATACACGTATTACTGTTCTTATGTTCAAAAAGAAAAAATTGCATTAAAAAATATTTTTATAGTTTTTTCGTTTAGTTGGGTATCAAATTCATTCAATTTATATATTTACCTGTTTTTCATCAGTGGTAAGAAGATGATATAGTTATTTTTATAGAATCAACAAAATTAAAGGTACTTTAGAAGAAGAAAATTTAAAATATCGGCATTTAAGCCCTATCAGACTATTTTAATCAGAATTAAACCTACATGATATTAAAGCCTATTAAATTTTACATTGATATAGTGAGTTTAATCAAAATCGTCGGAATCGTTTTTGAGATGCATGATACACTAAGTGGCTCTTCTGGTTTGTCGATTTGATAAAAAAATTTTTGTAACATCTCGGGCGTATAGTTGTCTTAAAATAAAATTTCAGTTTCATAGGACTTTTCGTTTTTGCACTGGAGCTACCATACACACAGATTTTTTTGTGGGACTTGGTCATTTGGACTCAAGAGACCCTAAAACGTGTATTTCTGTTGAAAACTGGAATTAAAAAATGTTCGCAATCGCAATACTTCATATACTATATATTTCATATATAGGTAAGTGAAAGTAAAAATTCTATTTAATTTAATATAATATATAGAATAATAAATAGTTTTCTTTTTCACTATTTTTTCGACCACCATCTCTTTCTTGATATTCATTTTGAAGTTAACCATTGATTATTAATTATATTACAATCTTTAGACCTAATGATTGATTGAGATTGACAAGTGATTGAGCTGTGGGGATCACAAAACCATTAAATTCTTTCTACATCCAATCTTTGCTATCCAAAATCCTCCAAAACATTCTGAATGCCCCTTGCTTTGTCACCAATAAAATAATTCATAAAGACCTAAATATCCCATTAGTTGCAGGCTTAGCAATCTATATCTATAGAGTATATCTATACCTCCTTTAATTCTAAACTCAAAATCCACTTGTTTGTAACCTCTCATCTCCATGGTTTTTTCTCCCCAAAATTTGATTACACACTAAATAAAGCCTATGTGAGCAGCAGAAGGAGCTTTCTATCTCATAGTTAAAATAACATAATCGATATTCATTCTGTTATTGGATGAGTTTGAACCCAGGACCCAGAGGACAGTATCCCAATATCCTATCCATTGCACTATACTCCTGTTGAAAGATATCTAATTTTATTATCCTAAATTTACTCACTATAAGTTCAAAAAATACTATTATTTTACTTAGCACACAATTTTATTTATGTAAATGATATTTTTCTTTCATAGTTTTATATTAAAAGGGTTTTACATTAATTTTTATAGACAAAGTTTATGCTTGAGTGTATTTTTCGTTTTCTTCTGACTAAGGAGCAAAATTTCATTTTATCTTCTTGTGGTTTCTGCTAAATACAAGAATAATTATGAGAAAATGATTAATATTCATAATAAACATATTTTATAAATATGCTATTGGGTTGTTGCTAAACTAAATTGATCATTTTTTTTAAATCTTTAAGTGTAGGGTGAGCTTTAGCAAAATAATAACACGGGCTATCCTCTTTGGTTGGTTGTTATTTTTTTTTATTGGCACAAAATATCTCGGTCATCTGTGCCAGACACTCATTTTAGAAAATCAATTTTAGTTTAAACACATGATTTTAGTTAATGACAAATAGTTAAAAACAAATAACTCTAAGAATAATCAATAATAAAAATAAATATAACAGCATAAACATAATAATCAAAGATAAATTTATATCAGGCTAAATGAAAAATAGAAAAATAAATAAATAAATAAAATAAAAATATTGCCAAATCTGCTTGTAAAAGTCCACTTCAGTAAGAAGGGACATCAATTCATCAATTATATTTTCATCGTTCCCCAATGTATATCCCCTTTGGTTCAATTTTCTAGTGTAGAAGGGATATTCTTCGAAAATGTGCGTAATTGTCAGGATTCATTGCTGACATCTTGGGGGCGATTCTTTGGATATTAAGTACCCATGCGTTAATCTTGTGTGTCTTATTCTCAGGCGGGCAGGACCACTTCCTCTCTGCGGTTGATGCAATTTGAGGTTTTCCGAGATTTCACCTCTTTCTTAATGGCTTTTAGCTTGCTTGGATAGCTTTTTTTCACGATTCATCCCATTTTTTAAATGCATTTTCTATTAGAGGGCACACTAGCTCTGATGGTCTCTGCAGTGCTTTACCACGATCCGGAAGAGTGAGAGCCTCTTTGGCATCCTCATCTGCCATAAGGCTATCCTCTATTTACAAACAGTGTTGATATTTTAGTTTATTTATTTTCTCGCATTTAACTTCACTTCATGCTACACTAGCTAATTGAATGATATAGATAATATGTGGGAGTCCTAAATTTTGTCTACCAGATTTAATTAGTATAGGGATCTTATGATTACCCGAGATCGTACAGGCATGGGACCACCATTTTCTGTTCCCTCCGAAGGATGACATAACCAAGTATTTTAACTTTGACCGACAAATTCCAGAACCATCTGCCAGATTTTATTGTATGACCTTGGGCATGGAAGGCAGTTATACTACCTATAACACCATAGGTGATCCCCGTACTTAATTTTATTTATATGAGTTTAAACTTGGTCATTCCACTGCCCAGACAGTAGTGATTGTTCATCAAGCTTTTGGTGAAGGGAGTTCCAATGAAAGAAACATTTACTGTATCTCCAAGAGATACAAAGTTAGGGAATCTACCCATCAGATGGCCTTCAACATCAATAGAGGACAAAAATCTTAAGGAGTCTGTCGAAGAATAAAATACATCATATAATAGTCAGAGAGCATGTGTCTGATCTTGGCACAAGCCTAACAAACGTTTCCAGATGAGCTTAACAAAAATCAGCTGTTGAATATTAAATTTGTATAATCTAAAGAAGCGGTGCCATAAAGTCCAATCGCATCCTTAATATTATCCAGATACATCTGCTACAGTCAAATACTTTTGGCTTATTATTTTCAGTAATAAACCTTTGTCATCGACCACAAAAAAAAAAAAAAAAATTACCCCCTTCAAAATTTGAGGGCTTACGTTTCAAGATGAATAGAGCCCGAATAACGATTAAATAAAAAATCAGTTTGTTTGCAGTACGCCGTCTGTGGCATTTCTACAAAACTACTAGAACAATTTTTTTGGAATTCGCCACAAAAATACTATGGCATGCAATGATGATCCTAACACCTAGATGTTGATATCAGCTGGTTATTTTAAAAATTAAAAGTGATTAAATTCAATAACTCAGTTATCTTTGTATATTTTTTAACCAAAAACCCGTGAATAATTATAAAAAAGAGAAAAATTAGTTTAGACTTGTGGCTAATATTTTTCAAATCTGAGATAGATAAGTTAGCTAGGAGTATTAAAAATAAGATTTCGGTGAGACTTAGTGACTTGGGATTCTTATTGTAGTGCAAGCTATTGGTAGTTTCTCTTTATTTTTGCTTCTTGTCATTTCATCATTGTATATGTTTACTTGTTGTATTAATCAATACATGAGTAAATTTCAATAAATAAAAAATATTTTTTTAAAATATTATGTATATAGATACATAATGCATATATTAAAATATTACACAATTCTTACTTCTTCGACTTTGCACTTGAACTTATCCCTCAAAGTGGCGATGGCCAGGCCGATAGCTCTGATACACTCAACATTCGGAACGTTTTGTAAAACAGACTTGGGTCCTTCGCCATACATGTAGTAGATTTTCAGTTTGCTCACATCGACCTGAAGAATCAGATAAGTAAATCATTATTATAACCGAAAAGACTGCATATCTAATAAAAAAGAAAACATTATAGTATCGAGTATAGAATATTTGATCATAAAATAGAAAATAATTTTATTATGGAACTGGGACTCGAATAACAGGTGTATGTATGCACAATGTCGATCAAAAGTTTGAGACTACCTATTGTTTACAACAATAAACCATGAATAATCTCTATAAATACCTAAATAAAATATAGCTATCTTATTATTATTGGTATTTATAAACATATTGGCTAACCAGGTGTGTGTAAGAAAGTTTTGTCAATATTTTAAGAAATAATTTGATTAACTGAGAAACATAAATAAAAATGAACAATGTGATTTTTTTGTCTTGAGATTTATTTAATGTCCTGTAATCTCCTTAAGATTTTAAGCATTTTGCTATTAGAAACAATGAAAATTGTAAAATTACACAAAGTGGAAAAATTTTAACAGAAAATAGTTGTGACACAGATCAACAGTGGTGGAAGTTTTGAAAATTAAGAATTACAATTCATTTCATGAGAGAATTTAAACTTTTATAATTTTTTCATTGATTTTTATGTGATTTTTAATGTATAATATTTTTTTGTGTATTCAGCATTTTTCAAAAACACGCGGTAATGTTTGATTTTGGAAACTTTTTTTTTTATTGAGTGATGCAATGTCTGAGACCAAGATTGTAAATTATTAGAAGATATGGAGTGGTCACCAATGTTTCAACATTTATGCAACTAGTCGCTAAGATGAATGCCTAAAATTTAAGCCAAATCGTCGCCAGATAAATGTAATAACTATGACTTATTTTATCCCCGTAACCCTAATCAGCAACTCCAGTTATAGATAATGTTATAATTTCAACTTACATCCTCATCCAACCTCAGCTTTCCCACTTTACTCTTCTCAGTGATCATATTTTCCAACATGAGCGGTAAATCTTCACTGTATCTTGTCAGCGGTCCAAGTGTGAAGTAATAGTCCCACATTGGATCGTTACTGGTCGGAACGTGGCCATCATTAGGTACATATCCTAAATTTTGAAACATATATTAGTTTATTAAAACTTATAATTCATTAATAAAAATAAATAAACATTTTTCTTGTTGGTAACAAGAGAATTTATTTACAGTTAAATAAAAAAAAATCCAGTGCGGGCAATACACTACTTTCACTTAACTTGGTTATTAAAATCAATTTAAGTTAGAGTTGAAAAAAGTTGAAGCAATTATATTCAGTTTTCTTAAAACAGATGTTTTAGATTAAATGATTAAAAAAAACCAAAACAAAAACCTGTACCTCTACAATCTATACTAGTTTGTTTGTTTATTTATTTAACGTCCCTTTATGTTGCCGTGGGACGATGCTACAGTAGAAGTCCTAAATTTTGCCTATCCAGGTTTAATTAGGATAGGGATCTTTAACGAGTACCTGACATCACACAGGCTCAGGACCACCTTTTAACGTCCCCTCCTAAGGACTGCATAGCTAAGGATTTTTTACTCTCATTAATCCATGAAGGGTCTCAGTTTAGTACTTGTAGAGATTGGAACTATTTCATGGCCAATAGCCACAACTTTGTATATAAGATATATTTTTTCTAAAATCTTTAGCTTTCCAACAGTATATTATACATCTATATTACTATTCTTGTGTTCAGAAAAAAAAAAATACTCAGTTCAGAAACATTAGCAGCTTTCTCTAAGGTGAAGAATACCCTTATTTTGGAACAAAAATCAATAAGTATCAAATAGTGAGCCATCTTGATAAAACCATTAATGTATAGTGAGGGAATAGTCTACAAAATGGAAGTTGTAGACAACTTCACTATATGCTACTTACAAAAACCTAATATCACTTTTGATAGAATGCCCAATGTATAGAGAATCACTTTGTATATAAATATATTAATGAGGACAATTATTTAATATTGGGTACTCTCCTAGCAATTGATAGCCTGCAGAAATTATATGATATTTTTATATTACAAATTGGCAGTATAAAAATTAGATCATTTATAATAAATGAATTAAGTTTGTTTGTTTGTTTATTTAATGTCACTTTATACTACTGTGGCTAATCGGACGATGCTACAGTGGGAGTCCTAAATTTTGCCTATCCAGGTTTAATTAGGATAGGGATCTTTAACGAGTACCTGACATCGTACAAACTCAAGACCTCCTTTTAATGCCCCCTCTGAAGGATGGTATAACTAAGGATTTTTTATTCCCATTAAAAAATCCTAAGACCACCTGCGGGTGTGAACCCGGCACCTTGGGCATAGGAGGCTCTTATGCTAACCACCATGCTACAGGTAACCCACAATGAATTAAGTTCATGATGTGGGTTTTTCCAGATATAAATTTTATTCAAAAAGGGAAGTAGACTTTATCGGATTATTTTGTTCTATTTATTCATTTTTCTTTAACTTAAAGTTTGTGAATTTGGCAGGTTTATATTTTGTTTAACGATTACTTCATATTCCTCAAGCGATCATCTTTTTTATTTTACATCTTTTTATGTGATTACAATAGGAATGCTTTATTTATATAACTTACATTCATGATGTCTGTAAACAGTTTTCAGTTTTATTATTGCTGAAATGTATTGACTGACAACTTTTGTAAATAGGTGGCCCCAAAAACAAATAAATATTATTATTATAACTAATACAATTACATTATTACATTCTGTTTTATTTGTCATTTTTATTTTTATTCATGTTTCCCTTTAAGATAATGTACAACATATTAGGTCTCTTCATGGGTCGTTGTGGTTAAGATTTATTTAAATTTCTAATTTTTTTATGTTATGATTTCATTTTTTTATGTCAAAGGCTTTTAAGTTGTTGTGAAAATAGGTCTTACCATAGGCACCCTTCTCTAAATTTGATTCTAAATAAAATAAAGGAATCAAAATAAATAGAAAAATGATTATTATTTCTATTCACTTTTCCTAAGGAAGAAAGAGAAATATTAAATTTTATTACTTTTAGGTGTGATATATTAATAAAAGATATTTGAGTTCCAAAAAGGTCGAAAAGTCTGGAAAACAGAGATCAGTTAATTTTTTTTATTATATGTTGTTCTGGATTATAACTGTATGTTGAATAGTATTTTGATTCACCCCAACTGATAGTATTTACTCTTCACTTATATGCTAATTTTATGTACTTAAACTTATTTAAACAGAAAAAATTATTTTATTTTATAATTTTTTAGAAAGTTTTACTTAATATTTCACACTCAAATATGCACTCCTTAACTTCCTTTTATTATAAATTTATTTTCTTTCACAAGTTGTTAGTTTTGTAAAACTATGTAACAAATTGTAAAATAAAATAAATGTATAATAAAAGGAAGTTATGGAGTGCATATTTGAGTGAAATAAATAATTATTTATTACCTGGGGTTGGTTTGTGACCAAACACTCCGCAAAATAAAGCAGGAATTCTCAAAGAACCACCGATATCAGAGCCTACGCCAATAACTGAAGCCGCGGAACCAAGCAGACTCACCTGTTAACAAATTATTTGCCATAGTAAATATTAATAATTAATATAAGAAAACATAATATTAATATGGATTTTTTGGAGGAAGGAATAAACAAATTTATGCATCCCCTCCAGTTGTAGAATGTATTCTCAGCTTCAGTCATGCAGGTCTTAAAATATTAGGTTGACAAATAAGCCCTTTTTGGTTTTCAGGGCGAAATAACACAATGTATTATAGACATAAAATTTATTATAATCTACAAGATATTGAATATTATTTAATATGACTTTTTCCCATCTTTGCACATAGTGCATGATGCTAATAGAATGTCTGGAGTTAATTGTTGAAAAACTGATCCAAATGGTTTTTGATGCCCTCCTCCTTTTGGAATTTTTTTCCCCATTCATACTAGGTCCTCAAGATTTTATACAGACTAAATTATCGTAAAATATCAACTTTTTATCTTGTGTCTCCAACCTTTTCAAAAATTGTTCATGTTGCTGCCTTTTTCGTAGTGAATCACAAACAGAAATGCTTGTTGCCAAGTTGAGTTTGGTTAAAGAGTACGGGACCCAAACATTAAGCCCGGAATCATAGCTGAGGTTCTGAAAAGGGTTTTCTATGCTTGTGTGTTACACATTTAGGGCCACTGATTGGGAGGGATTTTGGTCAACAATGGCCTTAACTTTGCTCATTTAAATTTTAATGTGGGCAACCAAACTGTTGATGAGCATTGAAGTAAACATTTTCTGAATGAAATTTGGCAAACCAATTTTGATAGGTGCTGTCAAGGCATCATCCCCATAAACCCTGTAAAATTTTCTATGAGTTTTTCAGCACGCTTATCTTTTTAGAAATAATTCAACAAAATATTCCAATAATGAATTATATTTTATTGTATATTTATAAGGCAATAGCGAACACAATACTAAGCTAGTTTCAACAAGAGTTAACAGATATAGTTGTTGATTTATTACAAACAGGATAAACAATCCACCTTAGGAATTAATTTATCAGATAAGAAGCCTTTCATGACGACATAAAAACAAAAAGCAAAACCGAAATAACTTATTTGCCTGCCTAATAGTTGGCGGATTGTGAACATTAATCATTTTCAATGTCCATGATGTCATAGTTTCTTTAGTTACTTGATCCACTATTTAATTTTCATGGAGTAGGATCCAGACAATTATGGATTTCTTTATTAGTGGGACTGCTGAGTATATATCACTAAGTGCCTTCAAAGCAGATAGGCAATAGTTATAATATATATTTTATGGATATGAATGAGATTTCATTATTAGTTGAGTATGTATTTCACTGAGTGCCTTCATAGCTGATATTGAATAAAGTAGATATGCGTGTTTATTTAGTTTCTGTTTAAATTTTTAGCTTTGAGCATTTGGAGAAGAAGGAGTACAGTACTCCCAGCTAGCTTAAACTTCATATTTAATAAAGAATTTCATTAAACTGAATCCAAGTTACCTCTCCACCAGAAGATCCACCGACTGTCCTCCTGACATCGTAGGGATTGTTGGTCCTTCCGTGCTTAGAGTTGGTCTCGATGTACATGCACAGCTCGGGAGTGTTGGACACTAAGAGTGGTATCGCACCCGCCTCCCTCAGGCTTTGGATCACCTGCGCGTCCTTCTCTGCGATGTGCTCTCTGACCCGACTCCGTGAGGCGTTGTTACTCATTCCTGAAATTATAATGGATTCAATAATATCTTCTTAGCATATCTCATCAAATTTTATAGTTTGATCTTTAGGTTATTTATATTATATAATATACACTTTAGCTAAGATGTTTGATACCAGTAACTCCTTATATGGGGTATGACCCGAAGATCGGATAATAATCTAGAGCTGATAAATAATTGATATTGATATCATCGAGATGGTGAGGAAATGAGGTGGCAGACAGGAAAATCTTCTAAAAAAGCTGCAGGGGAAAGTCTTCTAGATCTTTTAAAATGTTTACAATCAAGGAATGACATGAGAGATATGACTGGGAGTCACAGTCTAAAGGAAAGGATTATTATCAAACCCTGCCAACTGTGAGCCTTCTCCAAGAACCAACACTTCGTTTGCAAAGACTTCACACACTTAATAAGGCTGTGGACTAACCATGGTGGCACAAAAAAATATCTAAATTTAATGAAAATAGAAAATATTGGCAATTGTGCAAGATGCCATGTCCCTGAAAACCCTTGCCACATTCTATTCAGATGTAGAAAATATAGGAAGGAAAGAGAAGAGGCAATTCTACTAGAAGAAGAACCCATATTTTTACAAACATTAGAAAAGGCAAAAGCTGTCGATGATCAAACAGTTCTTCATCAACACTCAAGACAAAATCTGAGAAAAGAATTCACAGAAATTATCTCATATTGTTATCCTTCTTGAGTTTTTCTCATTTACATAATTTTGTAATACATTTTACATGTATTGACAATATAAGATTTGGTTTCAAATCTTGAAGGTCATTTGGAAAATAAATTGAGGCAGACTGTATAGATTGAATTGGACGAATAAATAAAAACTTTTGAACAAGTAATATTCTATATTGCAAAAAAGAATTTTAAAAAATCTGAACTATGAGGGACTCCTAACATTTCGAATATCAAGCGAATCCAATCCATTCAGTCTTAACTCGTCTGAACAATTTTCAATGCTCCTTATTATGTTACAAAGAAGTCCTTACATCATGATCTCAACATCCCTCATGTCCTCATGTAATCTCATCCCATCCAAATTCTCAACTTTCCACCAGAAACTTATTCGCCTTCCCAATGCCTATATAGCTTGCACCATCCCTAAACCATCACCAACCTCAAGGTTCAAGTGGCAGTGGCCTAGAGATCTCATAAATATGCAACTGAAGTGCTGGCATTGGCCAGCTTCTGGAATCTGCTGGCATTATGCCTCGCCTCTTCATCCACTTCTAGGTTCAAAGTTCCCAGGGGCAGTGCGAAAATATTGTACAAATGTATGAATATAGTCAAGGTAATTTATTTTTAGTTTGATTTATTATTTTTTATTTATTTATTCCTCCATTTTTTTTTATTTATTCTTATTAGTAATTGATTAGTTAATTTCATATACATATGGTCTTGAAGGTTTCTTATAACTTTAACTCAAGTGTCGCAAATGAATACAGAAATTATAAATAATAATAATAGGCTTACCGAACCCGAAGGTTCGATGCCGATACCACCAAATTCCGCCTACACAGACTCGTCCAATGTTCACCGTTCAAGCCCAAGCCCCCGATATCAGCCTTAACGCAATCCTCCCATCGACGCTTCGGCCTACTTTTCGAACGCCTACCAGTCGGATCAGCGAATACCAACTTTCTCAGAATCCGTTCCTCACCGAGCCCAACAACTTTACTCGCCCGTTTGAGTCTCCGCGATGCTATAAACTCAACTATATTCACAGAATACAAGTTCCGCAATTCCGCGTTTTGCAACCTTCTTAACTCCCCAGTGGCCTCACCTCTTTTCGGACCAAATATTTTACGCAGTTCCTTATTTTCGAAAACCTTAAGCCGTTGTTCATCCTTCAAAGTGAGGGATTACGTTTCACATCCCTAAGGAGCCGTCTGAAGAATAATAGTTTTATAAATTCTAACCTTTAAGCTTGTAGATAGAATGCGCAAGCTAAGTAACTTAGCAACTGAATAATAACACGCATTTCCCACCTTTAACCGGGACTTTATTTCTTCCTGGATTTCATTTTTTCTTGTTACCATTGAACCTAAATACCTGAATTTCTCTACGAGATCAAAAGTATGCCTTGATATATCAATATCACCAAGATCGCCACTGTTTCTGCTACTAATAATTTATTTCGTCTTATCGGTATTTAATTCGAGTTCTATTTGTTTACCGGTTTTTATTAACACACTTGTATTTAGTTGTATGGTTTCCGTGTCTTCACCTAGCAATACCAAATCATCGGCATACCCCAAAACCGCAATCTTGTCACCTATATTTAAGCCTTTCTCGGTACACATCACCTTTTCTATGCCATATTCTAAAGCTATATTAAATAACACAGGTGAAAGGGTGTCACACTGTTTCAAACCCGATCGCACCTCAAATCTCTCGAAGCAATTATGACCGATTCTAACTTTATGGAATCTTTCCGACAAACACATCTCTACTAGGTTTACTAACTTTCTAGGTATTCCCTGTTCAATCATGATGTTATATAGCTTCTGACGGTCTATTGAATCATAAGCCTTTTTAAAATCGATATAAAGTTGATGGACTACACCGTTGTATTCCAATTTATAGAAATTATAAATACAAGAATAAAATAAAGAAATTATCATAATTAGAGGCAAGTGATAATTGATGTTAAATAATAATATATCTACTAAGAGGTTGGTTTTCTGCTTTTTTAGTTTGTGGTGATCCAATCCAATTACAATTATTACAATTACAATTACTTGTTGCATTATCCAATACAGTTGTAAATTTCAATAATTAATAATAACAAAAAAGTTTAGTAGTGTGTTAGTGAGACCCAAGGATAGTATGAATAATTTTGTTATCAATTATTCAATCAATGAATAATTTTCTTTAATTCGCGTTATGCGATTTTTTGCAGGGGTAAAATCTTTGATTTCGAAACCATGGTGCCGTTACCAACATGCTCTAGACTGGTATTCGCAGCGGTCTGTGTATATCTGTCCACTAGGGATAGGATATCGATATCATTTTCAGTGGACGTTATCGATTCCGATTTAATTTCGGCACAAAAATATCGATATTTATAATATCTGTATTTCAGTATTTAATTTAATTAAAATCATTTGCTAATGAAATTAGTAAAGAAATGTTAGATAAACTATGGCTCAGAAGTTACGCTTCGGTAAATGCATAAAACCATTCAATTTTATCATTTTTCATCAATTTCAATTTCATCAATTTTATCATCAACTGTTTGTAAATATTATTAAACACATTAATTTGCATGAAAATATTTAAATATACGAAATGAAACCATGATGATCTTATTGTCAGTATTTAAATCGTAGTAATACGAAATTAAAAAAAATATATAATCATTATATTAACAAAGGAATATGATATTTGAAAATTAAATTACTTTTATTACTAAAATTCAATTAAGAACACATAAGAACCCTCAGAAAAAAAAACTTTATTTCTTTTTTTTGAACTAATAGAGCTCAGTTTAGGAGGTTCTCTATTTGAATGTTAATCTTTGATGATTGATCTTAAGAAAAAATCTTTATAATATTAGCGAAGAAATATCTATATTTTAAAATATCGTCATTTTTTTATTACCGGGTATTTCGATAAATAAAAAAGTGAGAGAATTATTACACGGAGTACCAATAAATGTAGAAATTAGACAAATATATTTGTGAGTTTAAGTTTCCAATTCTATCGGCAGTCTCATAGAGAAATGTCTTCAGACAGACAGTTCTGAAATCTTCAGCTCTCCAATGGTATATTATACATATATATTATTATTGTTAGGTTTGAAAAAAAAATATCTAAGAAAAGATTTTTGCTTTTTTCTCCTCTTGGTGGTATCAAATTCGTTCAACTTTCATATTTAGATATTTTTTTATCAATAATAATAAAATGATATGGTTAATTTTTTGGAATCTACAGAATCAAAAGTACTTTAGAGGAAGAAAATTTAAAAAAAATCGACATTTAAGCCATTTCAGAATGTTTAATCAGAATGAAACCTTCATGATATTAAAACCCATCCAATTTTACATCGATATAGCGAGCCGTTTTTGAGAAAATCTTTAAAAAATGTAAAGTAAAATGCATGGTACATAGTAGTTCTTCTGGTTAGCTGATTTTTATAAAAACAAGTTTTTGTAACGTCTCGGGCGTATAGTTGTCCTAAATATGAAATTCCCATTTTGTACGACTTTTCGTTTTTTGGCGCTTACCACACACAAAACTTTTTCCGGAACTTAGTTGTTTGGAAAATTTTCACATCGCAAATCTTTGCCTCTTACTACATATTCATATAATAATTAAGTGATAGTAGAAATTAACTTATATTTTTAACCGATTTGGCCACTACTATGCCCTTGCCGTTTTGTTTTATTTGCGAATGCCTTGAGATGCATTCCACAGTTCATGCCTTATTGGCTATTTTCAGCCTGATAACCTTGAAATCGCATGTAAATAAAAGAAGAAGTAAAGATATAGGGATGCATAAATGATTACTAAACAAAGCAGAGAGTGGAGAGGTGGGTGAGACAGCCAGATCAGTTAGTACATCTAAAGAAGAGAGACGTCCTTGGAGGGGTGGGCCCGGGATGGGGTATGGCCCTGACCGAGAAATCCTGGCCTTGCACCTGCACCTCGCAGCAGTTGTAGAGTGCATTTCCTTCACCTTGCATCCTAGGTCTCGGCGATAACTGTTCCTTTCGATTTTATGTTTGTTTTATTTATTATTTTTATATTGTTTTTGTTTTCTTATTTTTTATTATAAACCTTTGTAATCGGACAAAACAAAAAAGGAAGTTCGAATTTAATCTGGTCACTACTAATCGATAGAGAATTATTTCAATGCAGAACAGAAACATCTGGTGCGAGCAACACACCACTTTCACTTACCTCCGTTGTTTAAATCTATTTTAGAATTTTTGAATAAAATAAGCTATGAAAAAAGTGAAAGCATTAAATGTTTTGAGTTTCAATAGAAACATTTCTTTATTAAATAATCTATTATATTATGATTTTAAACAACCGGTTAGTTTTATTCCATTTTCACCACTCTCCATTACATTTTAAAACATTATGTATAAGATAATATTATTAAAAAAATCTTTATCTTTCCAACGATATAATTTACGTCTACATTACTATTCTTATATTCAAAAAATTAAATAACATTTTTTTTTTGCTCTTTTCTCCTCTATTTAGATACCGAATTCGTTCAATCTATATATTTACTCGTTTTTACTTTCACTTACTATATATAGTAAGGGAAAGTATTGCGATGGTGAAAATTTTCGAATTCCAGTTTTCAACGGAAATACACATTTTAGGGTCCCCTGAGTCCAAATAACCAAGTCCCGCAAAAAGGTCTGTGGTGTGTGTGTGTGTTGTAACTCCCGGGCGGAAACAGTACGTCCTATGAAACTGAAATTTCATATTTGAGACAAATATACGCCCAAGACGTTACAAAATCTTTTACTTTGGTAGGAAGCTTACCAGAAGAGCCACTTTATACCATGAATTTTGCACCTTTTTTTCGATTTTCCCAAAAACGGTTCCGACGATTTTGATTAAACTCTCTATATCGATATAAAATTTAATGGGCTTTAATATCATGTAGGTTTCATTCTGATAAAAATGGTCTGACAGAGTTTAAATGCCGATATTTTAAATGTTCTACCTCTGAAGTACCTTTAATTTAGTTGATTCTATAAAAATAACCATATCATCTTATTACCACTGATGAAAAACAGGTAAATATATAAATGGAATGAATTCGATATCCAACTAAAGGAGAAAACAGAAAAAAAAAATGTTTAATGCAATTTTTCGTTTTTGAACATAAGAACATTAATATATATGTATGATATACCGTTGGAAAGCCAAAGATTTTAGAAAAAATATTATCTCATACACAAGCTTTTAAAAGTTAATAGAGTGATAAAAAGCCGATAAAACTAACTCATTATTTTAGATAATAATATAATAGATTTTTTAATAAAACACATGTTTCTATAGAAGTTCAATTTAATTAATACTTTAATAGTTTCACGTATTTTTATCTCTAACTGTCTTTGAAAATTCTTTCATTTATTTTAAAAATCGAGATAAGTTAAAGTCGTGTGTTGCCCGCACCAGATTTTTTATCAATGCGATATAGTTATTTTTTTCAAATCTATAAAATTAAAAGGTACTTTAGATGAAGAAAATTTAAAGTAACGGCATTTAAGCCTTGCCAGACTATTTCAATCAGAACGAAACCTACATGATATTAATGCCCGTCAAATTTTACATCTGACATTACAACACCACTTGGACAATGTACAATACTAATGTAAGAAATGGAAATTAAAAATTAACCATGACAAGTCACAACATGTTACATTTACTTTAAGACGCGGAACCTGCCCTCCAGTTTATATAGACAACCACCAGATACCACAAACAAATACAGTAACGTACTTGGGACTAATCTTTGACAAAAGATTGACATGGGGCCCACACGTCAAAACAAAACGCAAAACTTTAAACTTTCGACTCAGATTATTATATTCGATACTACATAAACACTCTAAATTACGCATAAGACAGAAGCTTAACGTATATACTTATTTATTAAAACCTATTTGGACTTACGCATGCCAAATTTACGGACCTGCTAAAAAGACACACATTCAAAAAAATACAAACCTTTCAATCCAAATTTTTAAGACTGACAACGAACACACCACCTTATGTTTCAAACGATACTCTTCATACCGACTTACGCATTCCGACTACAACAAACCACATTCGAATGTCGTACAAAAGATTTTACGACCAACTACATGGACACACTAATCAATTTGTTCAAAATATGGCTACAACTGACATCCCTTACATAACTCGGCGTAGACTGAAAAGGAGTTGGATGAGGGACCTCCTAGCCTAAAATAATAGATCCTGTTTGAATGTCAGGAGGATGCACCACTGGGTGCTGTCTCCCTCATGACTAACCATGCCATGTCTCCTTGTTTATAAAATCCCATTTGCTTATTGTAAACATTTTACAGGTGCAAATAAAATCATTAATAACAAAAAAAAATTTTGACATCGGTATAGCGAGCTTAATCAAAATCTCAATTGTAAAAAGGTGCAAAATGCATAGTGATTCTGTAATATCTCTGGCCTATAGTTGTCTCAAATATGAAATTTCAGATTCGTTTTTTCACTGGACTTATCACACACAGAGACTTTTTTGTGGGACTTAGTCATTTGATATCGTAAAACGTTTATTTCCGTTGAAAACTCAAATTCGAAAATTTTCACGATCGCAATACTTTTTCTTACTACACATTTCATATATAAGTAAGTGAATGTAAAATCACTCATGACAGGCAGAGATCCTCTAAATATGAAATTTCAGTTTCGTACTTTAATTTTTTGCGCTAGGCTTACCACATACGGACACACACCTTTTTACGAGACTTGGTCATTTGAACTCAAGGGATTCTAAAACGTGTATTTCGGGTGAAAACTCGAATTAGAAAATTTTCACGATCGCAATACTTTTTCTTACTATATACTTCATATATAGGTAAGTGAAAGTAATAATAAAAAGCTTCCTTAAAATATGGACATCGGGCATATCCTTGGAAGTAGTGAAATTGAATGTAAAATGAAATGTTTATTACAAACCTGATGATACTTTAATTGGTTAAGCTTTCATGGAGTAGTTATTTACTGCTGTTTGAGAGACTCTAGACTTTGAAGTATATATGACATATTATACCTTTGACAGCGACAGTCTCCTTGACAGTCAGCGGTACTCCGAGGAGTGGCTTGTCGTCCAGTTCCGAACTCAGGGAGTTCTCCACAATCGCATCCACCGCCTTAGCCTCCTTCAGTGCCTCTTCGAATCGGTCCTGTACCACGCTGCAAGGGGGAAACAGTTTTAACGTTTTATTGAGAATGTATAATCAGCAGTTGAAATTATCATAGAAAGAAATGATCGAGATTCGGTCGTTTTAAGAATGTCTTAATTTTGCCGATGTTTCGGCTCAAGCGCGTGAGCAATCATCAGAACTGCAAACATCAGAACAACAAAAGAGATAAATATCAATACAATATAAAAATGAAAAATTATGAATTAAGTGACAATGAAAAAAAAAAAATACAAAAATATTATAATAATATGATAAATAATAATATGATAATAATTTATTTATTAAACAATTTTTTTTATTGATATTTACAACTGTATAATGATATAAATCTAGTAAATGTGATATTAGATTATACTGTCATGATTCACATGTAGGGATGCTACCCATTGGCAGCCCTCCAAAAACTATGCTAAACTAGAAGGTTTCGGGGCTATCTTCTTTTCAGACGCCTCGGAGGATTATCAGGGATTGTAAAGAAAGCAAGGATTGAAACTAGTGGGTTAGTGTGGGAATGTAGTTTGTCATAAAAAGAATGGTACCTGGTTTGGGCCAAGTCAGCAACATAGGGAATTTCAAGGTCTTTATGGATAAGTTTATTTGTGACCAAAAAAGGAGCATTAAGGATTTTTGATTGTAAGGATTGGAGGCGAGAAAAATGTGATGGTTTAGTAGAGCCCCAAATCTCTACTCCGAGATGATAATTATGAAATGAAAGTTTATATTTTAATATTAATATATTTTTTATCTCTTTATTTAATTCTAAGGGAGCGGCGTAGTCTAGTGAATAGAGCACTAGTCTACTATTATCTGGATTCTGGGTTCGAATCCCAGCTATGACAGAATATTATTAATTCTATTCAGCCAGGGATTGATCCTATGGCATGGAAACCCTCCTGGGGCAGACCCAGCCTCTATAACGTTGATACAAAGTACTGGGGGTGAGCGTGATCAAGGCCTAATCACTTCATTGCACGGCCATTGGCCTAGAAACAGTACATAGGTACTGAGCTCAATATCCTTCATGGGTTGTAAGAGGTATAGGTTTTTATTTTCTTATTTAGTTCTAAATTTTAATTTTATACTTATCATCATCTTATTATTTATCATATTATTGTTATTTGTATTTATAATATTTTTGTATATTTGTATTCTTTATCATTGTCACTACATTCATAATTTTTCATCGTCATGTTGGATTTGATGTGTATCTCTTTTGTTGTTTCGGTGTTTGCAGCCATGAAGATGGCTCACATGCTTCAGCCGAAAGTTGCCAAAATTAACATATTCTTGAAATGACTGATGCTCGATTATTTCTACCGTTTTTAATATTTTATTTTATCTTAAGCTTAGGATACGTAGAATTATACTTCATACTGTTTATAGCTGTTTGTGTTATAGACTAGGAGCGATATAGTGTAATGGACAGGACACAAGACTACTGTTCTCGGGGTCCAGGATTCGAACCCTGCAAAAGTGGGGGAATAATGTATTCTGTTATTCCATTCATAAAGCGAGACCCTCCTCTTAATACCCAGTCTCTATAAAATATAGAAAACAAATGGGATGAGCGTGATCTAGGGCTAACGATTTCCTTCCTCCGCCTAGGAACATTAGGAATCCCAGTGGACGGCTGTATGATGTAAAGGAATCAGGGAGATGTAAGGAGATTATCGGATTGAGAAGTTTAGAAAGAACTGTATCCTGCTTAAGAAGTCGATGAACATCTCCCAATCCAAGAACTGAATATACTGTGAAAGTAATGACAATGGAAGAACTGCCTTAAGTCTTCCGGCTGATCAGCCAGTGGAAAGAATTACCCCCTTTTAGTTCAGAGACAGGATATCAGACCATTTCTCATCTTTATTCTTGCCATTAAGAGCTTTTTATTAACTCCCATACAATGATTCTCTATCAATTTGGGTCTGTGATAAGGCGAATAACATCAGTCAACAGTTACCATTCAGGACTTCGTCGGTATCTAGCTTATCAAGGCAAGAATGGTCGAACGTGGAACAGGAAAGTATAACCCTCACTAAATTAGACTCTTTTACTTATTGAAATTTACAACTGTATTAATTAATACATCGAGTAAATTAGCTATCAGATAAAATGCATGAAGAGAAAATGCTCATTGGCAGCACTTCACTTTCAGACGCCTCAGAGGATTATCGGGGATTGTAGAATATTGTTTGTCATGAAAAGATTGATACCTGGTTCGGGCTAAATCAGGTGCATAAGGAACATTAAGGTCTCTATGGATGAGTTTATTCGTAACAAAGTAAGGAGTGTTGAGGACTTTTCGAAGGATTTTGGGTTGTAAGGATTGGATACGGGAAGAATTTAATGGTTTTGTAGAGCCCCAAAGCTCAACTCTGTAAGTTCAGAACGCCTAATGTCCGTGATATAGATGAGTCTTTTGTGGTTAAGTGGAAGATTAGAGCGTCAGTCCAGTAAGTGTTAAAATAAGCAAAAGCGACGGGCAGTTTCTTGTCGTTTCAGTCTTTTGTGCGGAATCCATGTTAAACGTTTGTCAAGTAGGAGTCCTAGATAGCGAATCTGTTCAACCGAGATAAGCGGAATATTATTAATGGACTGTAGGACAGGATGTCATAGGTTTACGACGAAGGGTAATGTTAATTTTTGGAATTGATTTTAATTCTATTATTCTGACACCATAACTCAAGGTTTATGTTATGAGATTGAAGAGTTAGAAAGGCAATTGTAGGATCATTATAGACGATAACACAAGTGCCATCAGCATAGGTAGAAAGGAAGATGTTAGGATGGGTTGGGATATCAGCTGATTAGACTGTGTAAATAATGGTTTCTAGGATACTGCCTTGAAGAACACCCGCAAACTGAGTAAAACGGAAGAATAGGAACTATTGTGGGTTATTTTGAAGGACCTTTCAGAAAAATAGGACTTTATAATGAGATAGTATGTAGGAGGGAGGAATTTGTGGAGTTTGTAAAGCTGTCCTGGGTGGAAATGTCGGTCAAACGCCTGTTCTACGTCGAGAAAGGCTCCCATGCAGTACAATACGCGCTCCAATGCCGATGAGACAACATCCATTACATTGTTGGATGGTGGAGTTGGAGTCTGGAATCTGAGTTAGAAAGAACCGTTGACTGGACAATGTTGCCAGGCCAAGAAGCAAATACTAAAAATATTGCCTGGCGTGTAGATCTTCTCAGAATTCGAGAGCCCACGCAAAGCTGTGTGAGGCAGGATTCAAGAACCCTGTTTTGATGAATGAGTTAACCCAGGTTCCGAATGTGGCTGCACTTCACCGAGATCAAATTGGCGAAATTTTTCTTGATAAGACTAAAATTCGGTAACGGTTTATCGTGCCGAATTAGTGAGAGAGTAATTCTCAATAATGACAACGAAGACGAAAGAGCGGTTTCTCAAAAACGATAAAAGTTGTGTATAGTAAGAGTCTTAATATTATAATAATGATAAGTCATTTTAAAATACTATTAGACATTTAATAATACCCGTTGATATAAGGCTGAACATCTTTTATCCTGTTGATGTAAGCTTCCACGATATCCACACATTTCAACTGAAAATAAAATATATGTCAATATATACATAGAATTAAAATAAAATAAAGTATATAAATTTAATAAAACATATATTGCGGAACTTGGTTATTTGGACACGGGAGACCCTAGATCGTGTATTTTCGTAGGAAAATTTTTAAAAAAATTCATGATCGCAATAATTTTACTTAGCTATATATTTCATATTTAGGTAAGTGAAAGTAAAAATAATATCATTCATTATATGTGTAAAGCCATTTATATTTTAGTTGTGGATGTAATTAGTTGACCGTTGAGAATTACTGGAAGGAATTAGTCCGGGTGGCGGTCATTAAATGAAACAACTAAATAGTTTCAACTATTTATTGTTTGCCAAATAAATAGTTGAAACTATTTAGTTGTTTCATTTAATGACCGCCACCCGGACTAATTCCTTCCAGTAACCATTTATATTATAATTATTACATTGTGATTGTGTAAATAATATTAACAGATGAATATTACCTGAAGATGGAATTGGTCCCTGACATATCGGAATTAATTAACTTATGAAATTATTGAAAATAAATTTTTTTTTAAGGAAGAATAAATTCCTTCAGGGGACTCTCCTACTTTACTCCTCCTACCTTATTTAATTGTATCTAGGAAAAAGTGATTTTCCAAAACTAACAGAAAGATTTTGGTAACCAGAGGAATAGATATCAAATGTCTGGCTTTTGCTGACGATTTGGCGATTTTAGCAGAAAGTGAAAAACAAGCAATAGAACAAATTAATTCTCTGAAGGAATTCGCTAAAAGAACCGGATTACAAATCTCATTCGAAAATAATGACAACCCCAAGGCCACCCTCTAGGAAGGAAGTTTATAGATACAAAATATGGCGAAATCGAAATAGTTGAAGAATTCAAATATTTGGGAGAAATTATCACTGCAAATGGGTTAGGCGAAACTGCGATAAAACGAAGAGCAAAAAAAAATGTTTTGTGCACGGACAAACGTATAATAAAATATCTATATCTTGGAGCTGTAACTTCAGACACTACAACACAGTAATAAAACCTGAACCGCTATACGCAGAGGAAACGCCAACTTTGAGAAAGAGAATACTGGAAAACATTGGGACAAACGAAAGAAAGGAAAATTATGGGACCAGCTAAAAACTGTGAAGAAGAATACAGACCAAGAAGCAACAAAGAAATTTCCCGCAACAATGAGCCGATAGTTCAAACCATGATAAAAAGAAGGTTAAAATATTTCGGGCACGTTTGGAGGATGGAAGGAAACGGGGTGGTTTAAGAAATTAGTCCACAAACTGTTTGAAATGAAAAAGGCTATAGTCTGGATTAAGGAAGTAAAAGAAGATCTTGAGCGGACTGGAATCAAAATTGAATAAATAACGAACAGAAAAATATTTGGAGAAAAAATCATGAAGGGTTGTTTCCAAGTTGAACACTAGACGGTAAGAACAGGAAACAAATGGACGGAAGAAAGAAAACAGCGGTTTTCTGAACAGATGAAGGCTTCTTGGGAGAGGAGAACAAATAATAAATTGAAATGTGCTTTAAATTAGTCTACCATCCTCATCTCCAAATGGTCTAATCGAATAAATAATAATCAAATTCCTTCATATTTGATTTAAATATAAATTTAATTGTCTTCAGTTGAACGGTGCATGGGTTTTGAAAAAAACAAGCAAAAAAACTTAATTAATAAAATAAATAAACTCACATCCTTGGACTTAATCTTCTGAGCTATCTGGGTGGCGCTGAGGTAAAGTAGATCAGAGGTGATGATGGGTAAATCTTGTTTCTTCTTGTAGCAGCATGTTAGGTAGGTGATGAAGTAGACGAGCCAGTCGAGGAGGTCGAAGGCCAGCCGAACTAACTTGTTCACCAGTCGGCTGAACTGTTTGTGATCGATCATCTGAAAAAAATACATTAGTTTTAGGAATGATGAGAACACAAAAAATCGCAACCGATTTGGGTCACTCCCAACGTTCAATAGGACAAACGTTCTGTTCTCCCATTTCACCACAGAAGATTCATATTAATATCTTTAATGATCATTTTAAGGCCAGTCTGGAAATCCTATACAATACAGTCCTACCTTTCTGGCAGATCCTTTTAAATAAATCACAATATTACCTAATCTGTATTGTACAGCAGTGAAAGCTGGCTGATGACTTCGGCTAGTGAAAAAAGACTAAGCGTGTGAGAAAGAAAGGTACTGCGAAGGATATTTGAAACTGTGCGAGATGAGGATAAAGGAACTGAAGAGAGGAAAGGAGAGGGTTTAGAAAACTTATTTCCCGAATCAAGCTTGTTTAAGTCATTAGGAAAAGAAGATTGGGCTGGCTAGGGTATGTGGAAAGAATGCCTAGGTTGAGAATATCAAGAAAAAGGAGGAGAGGTAGGACTCACAAACGATGACTGGATAATGTGGAAGAGGATCTGCAGCAGCTAAAGCTTAAGCCGTGACGCACCAATGCTTTGGTTCTTAATGTACCGCAACGCCATGTAGTAATTATTATTTTTTTTTTTTTACATTTTTTTTTTCTTTTCTTTTTAAATTGTTTATATTGTGATTATTATGCCTGTTATGTGAAAGAAGACTTCGTTTTGTATCATTGTAGTATATTATTTTTATTTATGTTTAATTGGTTTATTTTTCACTATTTCTTGTCCAGTTTAAGTTACTTTATTATTTCAAAGCTTATGTTATTCTTAAAAGACCAAGTAACAAAATAATGTTAACTTTTATTTTTCTTCTTTTTATTATCCATTCAAACTCATTTATTTTTCATTTTGTCCAAACAACTATTTTCTGAGGATATTTTTTTATTTTAATTTTTATTCATTTTATTTTTATATTTTACGTATATATTCACCCTTAATTGTAAACATTAGTTAATTATGGTCATTTTGTCTGTTGGCCAGACATACTGTATATTGTAAACTGTGCAAATATGTTATTCTCAAGGGACACAGTCCCAGAATAAAAATCAATTTCTATTCTATTCTATTCTAAATAAGTACCTATTCATCCCTTTTTATTCAGTCTGCTGGTGTTTCTCAAGACAGTATCATAGGACCCATTATTTTATACAGTCTATACAGCTGATATCCCAAACCATCCTAACACTTCTTTTCTACCTATGCTGAATTCAATTGTCAGTCAATAAAGATTCCACTATTGTCTCTAAAACTCTTAATACTTGTGGTATAGAATCAGAATTGGAGAATTAAAATAAATATATTTCATATATAGGTCAGTGAAAGTAAGAAAACACATGTTTCTATTGAAATTCAACGTAATTAATTC
Source organism: Piezodorus guildinii (assembly GCA_023052935.1). Taxonomy (NCBI): domain Eukaryota; kingdom Metazoa; phylum Arthropoda; class Insecta; order Hemiptera; family Pentatomidae; genus Piezodorus; species Piezodorus guildinii. Next base: position 94,871,902 of record CM041294.1, read on the forward strand.
TTTAACAATTTATTTTTATCCTTGACCGCATCAGGATCAGTCGCGTGGTTTAGGAATTCGCGGAAACCAAGATTATATATATATAAGTGAGTGAGTGCGGGAAAGATTGTAGATCATTTGGCACATTTAGGGTCAGTATATAAATAAGAGATTACGTATCGGGAAGGGAATTCAGCTGATAGCAAATTGGCAATCCATCTCGTGATAACTGCAGCTCTACGTACACTTTATTTTTCAGGATGAATGCTATATTTTTGTTGTTAATTAAGATTTGTAGTTTTCCAATTCCCTTTACTTGCCTAATTCACGCCACAGTTCTTATCGCCAAAGACTTTTGCCTTCGCTTACCTATATATGAGATATATAGTAAGGGAAAGTATTGTGATCGTAAACATTTTAGTATTCCAGTTTTCACCAGAAATACAAGTTTTAGGAACCCCTGAGTCTAAATAACCAAGCAAAGGTATTTGTGAGTTTTTGTTGCTGTAAGTATAGTACAAAACGTATGAAAAGTTTTGAAAAACTGAAATTTTATATTAAATACAACTATACACCCGAGATGTTACCAACTTTTTCACTGAAATCGGCAAACCGGAAGTTCTACTATATACCATGCACTTTGCAGCTTATCACAATTTTCTCATAAAGGGCTCTAACGATTTTGATTAACTCACTGTATATATATATATAATTTAATGGTCTTTAGTATGGTATAAGTTTCATTCTGATTGAAATAGTCTGACAGAGCGATTTTTTTTATTTTTCTCCCTCTGAAGTATCTTCAATTTTCTAGATTCGAAAAAAATAACCATATCAAGTTGTCAGCATTAATAAAAAAAAAAACGGATAAATATATAAGTTGAACGTATTCGATATCCAACAAAAGGAGAAAAGAGCAGAAATATTGTTTTGTAATTTGTTGTTTTTGTATAATAAGAATAGTAATATAGATGTATAATATACCATTGGAAAGCTAATGATTTTAAATGAAATATTATCTTGTACACGAAATTCTAAAAGCTAATGGAAAGCCATGAAGAGCCTATAAAACTAACTGATTGTTGTAGACAATAATACAATTGATTATTTAATTACAATCATTTTCTATGAGTGATATTGAACTTTTCAGGTCAATATTACATGTCATCAAGATTGATAAGTACGCTGTGTATGATAGCAATCCAATACACTTGGGCAGCACTGTTTTGTTTTATTGTAGTTTTGATAAAATAAAGCATTTCTCTCTGTAATCGATTCTTTAGTTTGTTGTCATATATTTAAAAATTTTCAAATTGAATTTAACATCGGAAGTGAGTGAAAGTTAAGTGTTGCGCGCACCGCATTTTTTTTTTCATTTTATACTTAACTTTTAAAAAAATATAAAAAGTAGTCGATTTAAAGAGGAATGGGATTTGTCATGAAATAATTGGTACTTGGTTATGACCGAATCAGTAGTTTGCGAAACATGAAGGCCATTATGGATGTGTTTATTTATGACTAAATAAGGATTGAATAAGAGTACATCTAATGCGGGCAACACACGACTTTCACTAATCTGTTAAAATAAATTTAAAAACTATTAAATATACTTCAATTTGAAAAATATTTAAGTTGATTTTAATAAAACTTGTATTCATTTTCGTTTGAAACATATGATTTACATTAAATAATATAACTACATTAAATTTTCAATTAGCAATAAGTCTATTGCCCATTAGTCACTTTATTACAACTTTGTGTATCAAATAATATTGTTTCGTAAAATCTTTCTCCTTCCAGCGGTATATTATACGTCTATATTACTGTTAATTTTATCAAAAAAACAAAAAAAATTACATAAAAAAATAGTTTTGCTCTTTTATCCGTTAGTTGGTCACCGAATTCCTTCATCTTATGTATTTAGCCGTCCTTGTTTTGTTTGTTTATTTATTTAGCGTCACTTTATGCTACTATGGCTAATCGGACGATGCTATAGTGGGAGTCCTAAATTTTGTCTATCCAGGTTTTATTAGGATAGGGATCTTTAACGAGTTAAAAGGTGGTCCCGAGCCTGTGCGATGTCAGGGCACAGGTTCGGGACAACCTTTTAACGTCCACTCCGAAGGACGGCATAACTGAGGATTTTTTACTCCTATTAAAAAATCCAAGGACCCGATTTAGCCGTACTTTATCAATGTTATTAATATGATAAGGTTAATCTTTTGGAATGTACAAAATTAAAGGTACCTTAGAGAAAGAAATTGTAAACAGCAATGCTAGAAATTTTAGAAAAACTATTATCTTTTACATACTACTTTAATTATATCAATATATTCTAAAAAACGGAAGATCTCGTTTAATTATTAAGGTAGATTTTGGGCTGAATAACTTCTTCCATAAATACTCAATTTTTTTATTGTTTTGTATAGCAATACTCTTGCTCAGATCTGATGTTTTTAAATATTGACTTCATTTCTACTAATTTACCTAGTTAAATGTGTGTATTAGTGAAAATGCTGGGAGTTCTCAATATATAACAAGACTTCTGAAGATGGGAGAATATCCCGAAACGTCATGTTGATGAAATAAAAAAAATGTGTATTTATGGAAGAAGTTATTCAGCCCGAAATCTACCTTAATAATACCATTTTAAATGTTAACGGAGAGTGACCAAAAGCCGATAAAACAAACTGATTGTCGTAGATAATAATATAATAAATTATTTAATAAAACACATGTTTCTTTTAAAATTCAATGTAATTTAACAATTTATATTCGTTTCTAAATTTGTTTGAAAATTCTAAAATTGATATAAATAACGGAGGTAAGTGAAAGTCGTGTGTTGCGCGCACCATATTTTTTGGAAGAATATAACGCACGATAACAGTTGGTAACAGTCATTATAACCTTCCTTATTACAACATTACTGATAACTATCGTCTTATTTTGTTAATTATTAAATAATGTATACTTCCTTATTCTCCTTTAGAGAAATATCTTTCCCTGTTGGTTAATATTATTTTATATTCGATTGTCTATTCTTAAAAAAAAGAAAAAAAAAAAGGGAATATGCAAAAGACATTTTATTTATGGCATTATATTGGGTTGTGTCACATATACAATACAGTTGTAAATTTCTTTAAATAAATAAATAAAATATAGTAACTGATAAATAAATAGTTTTTTAGCTTTTGTATTATTTTTCTAATTATATTGATTATATTAGGTTCCATTAGGCACAGTTTTCCTTCTCATATTTAGCAAGGTCAGAGAATGCTAATTCCAACCATTTGCTGGATAAAATACTATTATTATATTAAAATGAGAGTTTCTGAAAGATTTTAAACTAAAATTATTTGGTTGCAAGAAGAAATACTACGGAGAAACGTAATTTAATCGAGAACCAAAGCGATGCAACTATATTGTTTAAAACAACGTAAAAAGAGTTTATTAGATTTTTAAAAAAATCAGCTGCAGGCAACATTTTTACAACATTACCTCCGTTTTTAAAATCGATTAAAGTATTTTCAAGTACAGTAAGAGATAAAAATGCGTGAAACCATTAATGAATTAATTAAATGGAATTTCTATAGAAACATGTGTTTTATTAAAAAATCTAATATATAATTATCTAAACTAATCAGTTAGTTTTATCGGATTTTCATCATTGTCTATTAACTTTTAAAAGTTTGTCTATAAGATAATATTTTTTCTAAAATCTTTAGCTTTCAAATGGTATACCATGCATATATATTACTGTTCTCATGTTCAAAAACAAAAAATTGCATTATAAAAATATTTTGTATACTAAAGTTTTCTCCTTTAGTTGTTTTTCGAATTCTCACAACTTACATATTTAGCTGTAATTTATCAATGGTAACAAGGTAATATGTTTTTTTTATAGAAGCTAAAAAATTATAGGTATTATAGAGAAATAAAATTCAAAAAATCTTTATTTAAGCCCTGTCAGACTATTTTAATCAGAATAAAACCTACATGATGTTAAGTCCTATTAAATTTTACAATGATATAGCGAGTTTAATCAATATCGTCGGAACCGTTTTTGAGAAAATCGAAAAAAGGTGCAAAATGTATGGTATAAAGTGGCTCTCTGGTAAGCGCATTTTGATGAAAAAAGTTTTGTAACGTCTCGGGCGTATATTTGTCTTAAATATGAAATTTCAGTTTCATAGGACTTTTCGTTACCACACACACACACACACACACACAGACCTTTTTGAGGGACTTAGTTATTTGGACTCAGGGGACCCTAAAACGTGCATTTCCGTTGAAAACTGGAATTCGAAAATTTTCACGATCGCAATACTTTCTCTTACTATATATTGTTAGTGAAAGTAAAATTGATCAAAATAATAGTGGTGACTCAAGACGTGCTAAATGAACCAATAAGAAGGCACAACATAATGAAAACAATAAATTAATGGTAATATATTACGGAAGGTGCTTCATCTGTGTTATGGGAAATATACTACCTTTTTGGAAGAAACTAAAATCAAAGGTTATCTGTTTTCAAAGGATATACGTTTTGGATGTAAATATTTTTATTACGTTTTGGGATAAAATGCTATTTTTAAATTCGAATAAAAGGATTTTTATATTTTTTAGTTGAAATCGGATTTCGATGAAACTAAACAACTAGAATACAAATAAGTCAACATATCAATTTCATGAAACACTTCCAACTTTGAAAAAAAAAATTCAACGTTTCAATTGTCAAATAACTAATTTGATCAAATATCATGCACTTAATTATAAAAAGAAACTTAAATTATTTGTATAAATACGAAAAAATATTGACAAATAAATTACCTTATTGGGTAAGGACATCCGTGTTGCCATTTGTGCGAATATAAATCTGATGGGAAATATCTAATCATCGACCCAAATATCGAATAATGTGAAGAAAAAAAAGATAAAAAAAAAAAAATTCTATGCGCGTGCAGGAGATTATAATCTGGATTGCCTATTTATAGTTATTAGGCACCTCGGTAATTTGATAACATTATCTAAACAAAAGACATAGATATATTAGATATGCCCCCGCGCGAATTGATTACAGGCTCTTAGTTTATTTATTTAACTTCACATTAAGCTGTTGTGGTTCGGACGATGCTACAAAATGATTCTTTGGGAAAACTTAAATTAATAAATAAATACATGCGATATTGAAACATTTTTATTTCGAATTTTAGGCGGGATTATGCGATTTGAGGTCTTGTTAAATGGTCACACTTTATTTATGTATTCGATAACTCAGTCTCAAAAGCATTGCCAAAACTGAAATTACATATTTAATTTAGGTATTTACAGTAATTTTACCCTTGACTCACTGGAAATGCCGCTTTATGTTATAGAGTTTCCGTATTTTTTTTTGCTTTTAAATAATATCTGCCTATGAATGTATTGAACCCAGCTTAAAAACGTTACACAAACTAAAATGATATACTGTTTGTTTATTTATTTAACGTCACCATTTATGTTTCTGCGGCTAATCGGACGATGCTACATTGGGAGTCCTTAATTTTGCATATCCAGGTTTAATTAAGATAGGGATCTTTAACGGGTACCTAAAAACACACATGCTCGAAACCACTGTTTTACGTCTCATCTGGCCTAAACGAGTACTTTTAACTCCCTTTATAATATCCTTTTGTCATCCACTACTTTTGAACCCTTTTGGTTTATTATTTTTTATAATGAACCTTGTAATGTAAAAAAATGACCCCTCTTCAAAATTTCAGTGCTTACGTTTCAAGATGCGTAGAACTCGAATTAGGAATGAAAAAAAATCTATTTGTCTTCCGTCCGCTGCATTTCTCTGAAACCGCTGGACCATTTTTTTTAAATTCAATACTAAAATACTAGGGAATGCAATGATCCTAACACCTATACGTTGATATCTGCTGGTTATTTTTAAAATGGCGGCGGATTAATAATGATTTAAGTCTATATAAACTCAGTCATTTTTGAAGATAAAAATATTTTTTGAGTGTTTATTAACCAAAAACCTGTGAATAATTATAGATAAGAAAAAAATTGATATTTTATCCATAAATATGCCTATTAATCAGTTGTTTTTGAAGAAAGAGAAAAATATGTATAGAGTTTTAGAATCAGTAATACGCGATAAACATAAACAAAAAATGAAAAACAATTTAAATCTTGCACATTAGACACAGACACGCAGACTATTTTTCGGGACTCCGTTTAAAACTGTACTTAAAAAATTTTCACTATCTCCATACTTTTCCTCACTACATATTTTATATATAGGTATGTGAAATTAGTAGATGATGACTTATTCCATGCAGACCAATATATAATAAATGGGTATAAGTAGCTATACTCACAGCAATAGTTATATTATACTATTTGTGTTAAGAAATATAGTCTTTTCCTCTTAGTTGATGATGGTAATTATCTTCAACCTCTTTCCCTGGCTTCAAAAGGAATCTTCACACTTCAATGGCATAACTTCTCCTCCAAAAACACACCACTTGAATAACGACTCGTCCTCTCATATACTTGTGCAATTGAAGCTGACGAAACCTATTTAAACTCGTTGCAGATCCGGTTTTTCAAAAAGAGAAGCAAAGGCCAGTAAGAAGTGAATTTGGGTGGCCTTGTCCCTTTTTTTGGAAGCCCGAGTTGCACGGAGGTGCATGTGCAACTCTCAAGGCGAAGTTGAAAAAAAATAAATTAGGATCCTGACCCGCCTCCATTATTTCGTGTACTCAGAAGGTTGAGACGCTCAGTTCGTCTGGAAAAAATCTGGTCCGCGCAAGAAACGACTCCTTTGTTATAATCAATTTAAGAACTTTCAGAGATGAGAATAAATTGTGAAAGAATTAATTGCCTAGAGTTTCAAGGGAACACTTGTAGCAGGGTGGCTAGCATAACAGCCTCCTATGCCAAAAGTCACGGATTCAAACTCGCAGATGGTCCTAGGATTTTTTAATGGGAGTAGTTATGCCGTCCTTCGGAGGAGACTTTAAAAGGTGGTCCCGACCGTTGCAATGTCAGGTTCTCGTTAAAGATCCCTATCCTAATAAAACTTGGATAGGTAAAATTTAGGACTCCCAATGTAGCATCGTCCGATTAGCCACATCAGCAAGGGACGTTAAATAAATAAACAAACGAACCTAGAGTTTCAATAGAAACATGTGTTTTATTAAATTATCTATTATATTAGCGAACCGCCCTTGTTTTGCACGGGTGCATTAAATGTGATGTCATTTATGGTTAAAAAACTTCAGTTTGACCAACTAAAAGTTTATTACTTTGGGATTATGATTTCATTGTAACGAAAAGTGCACTTAGCAAGAAAATATTAAGTTTATTATATAACGTCTATTAATTCTTATTTTTAATCATCGGCAGATATTAGAAACATTAATTAGACAAAAAAAATCAAAAATTGATTTAGTTTATTTGTTTGTTATGTTTAACGATTCCTATTTTGTTCAGTTTATTACAATTTTAAATTTAGTAAGAACTTTTTCTAAATACAGTTTAGTTATTAATAAAATTAAAGTTATGTTAGTATTGAAGTTAATCTAGTTTCCATGTGAGTCCCATTTAGTTTACAGAGGAACTACTATTTTTTTGTGAAATGATCTAAGTAGAAATAAATATTAATAGTAGTTTATAACAACCTTCCCTTTATTTACGCTTTGGTACGTAATATTTGTTTCTAAAAGTTTATGAGCTTATAACATATTGCTTTTAACTTTTCCGACTCATTTTAATTCATATTAACTTATCTTTATCTTTATCTTTAATATCATATAGTGACCAAGCACGAATCATATATATATATATATAATATATATATATATATATATATATATATATACATATTTTATTTTCATTTATCGATGAACTAGTGGACCCGCCCCTACTTCGCACGGATGCAATTGCAGAGGTGTCATTTATGTTTAAATAATGTCTGGCCGATTTAGAGTTCATCGCTTTTGGAATATTATTTTATTGTAACGAACAGTGGAATTATTTAAACAATATTTTTATTTGATGAAGCCTATACATTATTATATTTAATTATCGGTAGAAATGATAAACATTAAATTTATTTGTTTGATATTTTAAATTAAAGCACAGATGACAGAAAATTTAACTATTCCATAAAAAGAAACGTTGATTGGTATATATGTATTCAAAAACTATAGAAATAACAAACGTTTCTATCCTATTAGGTTTATAACTACTTAATATTCCAAATAAAGTTATCATAACCTCCCCTTTCCTGATAATATATGTTCATAAGTTTATGAGCTTAAAACTACTTTATATTAAATTGTACGGTTTCTTCAATTGCATATTAAATTTTCTAAATTATTGCGCTTTCCAACGGTATATTATACATCTATGTTACTACTTATACCTCAGGAATAATTTTTCATGACTTAGGTACATACGGTTTATTTTTTCCATTAGAAAAAAGGCTAAATTGCAATGTATTTTACTTATAAACCTTCAGGAATGAATGTTCTTAATGATGTTGAAAACCGTAACATCCGTCTTGTGGTTTAGAAGGCAGAAACCAAAATTGCGTTATGTTTTTATATAGAGAGAGATTACTAAGTTACGTATATATCCTTAGTTTACCTCTGAGAAATATCTTCCCTTGTTTGTTAACTACATTTAATTTAATTCTTTATAAAGAAAGCAAATATTCAAAGGAACCTTTATTTATTGATGGCACCATAAAAAGAAAGTAGGTAATTACGTAATTTGTTTTGAAAAATAAGTCTAGACCAAATGGGATGTTGAGGTCATTATGGAGGAGTTGATTTGTGACAAAATAAGGGGCATTCAGGATTTTGCGAAGGATTTTGGATTGGATGTGGGAGGAATTCGATGGTTTACTAGAGCCCCGAAGCTCGATTCCATATGTCCACATAGGTATGATAATAGTGATGTAAATGAGGTTTTGTAATACTAGAAGTTTTGAACCTTTGTCTAGTGAGTGTTGGAATAATCGGTATCTTCGAGCAGTTTCTTGTCGTTTCAGCCTTGTGTGAGGATTCCAAGTAAGGCGCTTGTCAAGATGGGGTTCTAAGTATCGGATTTGTTCTACAGGAGTAAATGTGATGCTATTAAAGGATACTGGGGGAGGGAGGGCAGGATGTCATCGATTTGCCAATTAAACTTAAATTAATATGTACAAACATGCGATCTTAAAACATTTAGATTCCCACTTTAAGCCTGGAAGGTGGTTTCTCCCCATCCAGCAAAGTTGAGGCAAAAGCCTGCAGTTGGAACCACCATATACAGTGGACTTAGGAATGTTTAACTTGAAATACCTCAAAGGTAGTGTGAGTTCTGAAAGGCCTGTACTATTGCATTATTTGATTTTTCAATTGTATTATCTGTCACTAGTTCGTTGTATCATATAGGAGATAACAGAGGAAAAAGATTCCCACTTTGAAAAGGAATGAATTTAAGATCGTGCAAAATCATCACACTGTGTGTTTGTATGCGGTGTCTAGCAAAAACAAACTTGCCAGAATTGGAAATAGATATTTAATTTCGGTATATATGATGAATTTTACCCTTGACTTACTTGAATCTCTATATGAGCCCTCTATATGGATTGTACAGCTACAGGTTTTTAATTTTTTTAAATTTATTCTAATAAATATTTTATTGAGTCAAAATTGTATATCATCCTGTTATAGAAAATGTAATCATATTAAAATCATTATTATATAAAATTCAATCATTCTAATAGTTTTGGTTTATTATTTTTAATTAAGAACCTATTTAATAGACCAAAAAAAAAAATCTTCCCTCACAATTTGAAGTATACATAGAACCTCAAGATACATAAAACCTGTATTAGGAATTTAAAAAATCCGTTTGTCCGCCGCACGCTATCCCCACCCGCTGCATTTTTTCGAAACTACTAGACCAATTTTTTTTTAAATTGCCACAAAAATACTAGGACATGCAATGATGATCGTAACATCTAGACGTGATATCAGCTGGCCATTATTAAAATGTCGGCCGATTTAATTCCATAACTTTTTTTTTAAGATAGAGAACAAATTTATTAGCGTTTTTAAAAATTAAAAAAACCCTAATAATTTTTAAAAAAAAGAGAAAAAGAAAAGAAAAAAAAATTGAAATTCTATGCATAAATACGCCTTTAACTCAATTATTTTTGAAGATAGAGTGTAATGCGTATAGAGTTTTAGAATCAGTAAAGCGAGATAAACAGAGAAAAAAAAATTTGTTCTATATGTTTAATTCACAAATTAGAATAGATATAATTTCTCCAAATCTCGGCTATTATTGAAGATAGAGAGCAGTCGAAATGATTAACAGCTATATAAACAGTTAGTCATACCCTAATATAGTTATCTGGAATTAATAAACCATTGTGTAATAATTTGTAGCATTTTTATGTCTGGATTGTTTGTTTATTTATTTAACGTCACTTTATGCTACTATGGCTAATCGGACGATGCTACAGTGGGACTTCTAAATTTTGCCTATCCAGGTTTTATTAGGATCTTTAACGAGTACCTGACATCGCACAGGCTCGAGACCACCTTTTAACGTCCCCTCCGAAGGACGACATTACTAAGGATTTTTTACTCCTATTAAAAATCCTAGGACCACCTGCGGGTTTGAACCCGTTACTTTTGGCATAGGAGGCTGTTATGTTAACCACCCTGCTACAAGTGATCCCTTATGTCTGGATTTAATTAAATCGTTTAAAAGTCATATGTAATTTTATTTGTATATTGAGTCTCAATGATTTTTTGTGTCCTGATTTTATGTTTATAGATTATTTTTTTTTTTGCTTTTATGGTTGTTGTTGTTTACATTACTTCTAAATTTTAGGAAAAAACAAGTATTCTTTAGTGTTTTTTTTATTTATTTATTATTATTATCATTTTCACATTTAATTATTCTAAGAAAGTTGTTGTTACCTGATGGTTCATTGTTTACCTTTCAAGTGCGGAAAAAACATATTTTGAAACTTTAAGATATAACGTTTTCTTGATTTATAGTTTATTAAAATAGTAATTAATCTCTTCTTCTAATTGAATTAATTATATATTTTCAATTGCAACATTTTTACAAGACTACTTGAGAATGTTGGTTTATACATTAAAAGTAACATTAAACTGTGACTGATCGGACGATGCTACTGTGGGAGTCCTACACTTTGCCTATCTAGGTTTAATTAGAAAAGGGATCTTTTAACGGGTACCTGCTATCGCGACATTTTACCTCCTCCCCGAAGGGCGTCTTAACAAATATCTTTGCCTCCCTTAAAAAACCAAGTGCCCCCACATCATCGCTAAATTTATCAAACAGGAATTACGTCAGGCACATGTTTATTCAATTTGTTTTCATAAAGATGTAACACAGGTCAGGCAGGATTACGTTATAAATTACAATTGCTAATTACAATTACAATTCTTAGTCTTATTTTCTAATTTTAATCTCGTTAAAATTCAATTAGACATTTCTAAACATCTAAAAGGTTCTATACGACAGTCTGGAATAAGATGGATGTCGTATCGGAAGACTGGACAATATTGCATGGCAGGATATATGAAAATGAATATATTATACAAATATATTAAATATATATATATATATAATATATATTATATATATATATATATATATATATATATATATATATATATATATATATATATATATATTATATATATATAACACATATATTATTTAATGAACAGTTTTCAACGAATATTACGAAGAAAACCTATTATTACAATTATCATTACTAAAAACTCTGCAAATTATTACACAATTTTATTCATTATAATAAATAAATATAATTTTATTATTGATTATTACAATACATATTTATATATATATATATATAATATATATATATATATATATATATATATATATATATATATATATATATATATACATATACATATACACATATATACATATATAATGTACAGTTGCTTGCTTTCGAATGTTAATATAAGTTTAAGGGTGTATAAGAATATGAGATTCCATTAATAAATATAAAACTATGATTTGGTGATGTTTTAATTATTAATTGCTCATACTCGTGCCATTATAATATAAGAAAATCTGGTGGGCGCATCACACGCTTTCACTTACCTCCGTGGTTAAAATCAATTTAAGAATTTTTAAATACATTTAGAAATGAAAATAAATAGTTAAAGAATTAATTAAATTGAGTTTAATTAGAAATATTTTATTTTATTTAATAATCTATTATATTATTATCTACGACAATCAGTTAGTTTTACAGAGTTTTTATCTCACTCCGTCAACTATTACAATTTTTATATAAGATAATATTTTTTCTAAAATTGTTAGCTTTCCAACGATATATTATATATCTATATCTATATTACTGTTTTAATGTTCAAAAATTGCAATCAAAAAATATTTTTATATTATGTCTTCTTTAGTTGTATATTGAATTCGTTCAACTAATATATTCATCCGTTTTTTATCAATGCCGAAAAGGTGATATGGTTATTTTAATAAAATCTAAAAAATTAAAGGTACTTTAGATGAAGAAAATTTAAAATATCGGTAAGCCCTTTCAGAATATTTCAATCAGAATGAAACGTACGTGATATTTAATATATCACCCATACCATCAATGTAACGAGTTAAATCAAAATCGTTTGAGCCATATTTGAGAAAATCGTAAAAAAGGTGCAATATGCATAGTTTAAAGTGATTAGCCGATTTTGATGAAAAGTTTGAGCTGTAACATCTAAGCTGTTTATTTGTCTCAAATATGAAATCTTCGGTATTTAAATCGGTTACGATTTTTCGGTCTTGCGCTAGACTTACCACACAAAGACCTTTTCGAGAGACTTGGAATTAGAACTCAGAGGACTCTAAAACGTGTATTTCCGTTGAAAACTGGAATTCGAAAATTTTCACGATCGCAATACTTTCCCTTACCTATGTATTTCATATATAGGTAAGTGAAAACAACATAATAATATAAAATACCTACAATAATTAATACATGGTATTTTCATTACAGATAATTAGAATATATTAAAAATATACTGTAAATATTATATATATTCTATTTTTTACTTATTTAAAAATTCAGCGTAAGTATTAATTACTTTCACTTACCTAGATATAAAATATATATTAAGGGAAAGTATTACGATCGTGAAACTTTTCGAATTCCAGTTTTTACCGGAAATACACGTTTTAGGTCCCTAGAGTCCTAATCACCAAGTCCCGCAAAATGGTGTTAGTGTTTGTCCGTGAGTGGTAAGCCTAGCGCATAAACTAAAAGTTGTACGAAACTGAAATTTCATATTTAAGCCAATTATACGCCGCAATGTTACACCACACCTTTTTTTATTAAAATAAGATAACCAGAAGAGCCACTTTATATTATGCATTTTGCCCCTTTTTTCGATTTTCTCAAAAATGGGCTTTAACAAGATGTATTTTTCATTATTATTGGAATAGTCTGACAGGGCTTAAATGCCGAAAGTTTAATATTTCTTCCTTTGAAATACCTTCAATTTTGTAGATTACAAAATATTAGGCACACAATCTTGTAAGCATTGATAAATAACGAATCAATATGCATGAGTGTAAAGGAGAAAAGTGCAAACTTATTTTACGCAATTATTGTGTTGTTTTTTTTAAGACATGAATAGTAATATAGATGTATAATACACCATTGGATAGCTAAATATTTTAGAAAAAATATTATCTAATACACGGAATTGTAAAGGTCAATGAAGAGTGATGAAAAGTCGATGAAATTAACTGGTTGTTGTGAAAAAGATTTAATAGATTATTTAATAAATAACATGTTTCTATTAAAATTTAATTTAATTAATTCTTTAACAGTTTATTTTTGTTTGTTTATTTATTTAAAGTCCCTTTATGCTGCTGTGGCTAATCGGACGATGCTACAGCGTGAGTCCTACATTTTGCCTATACAGGTTTTATTAGGATAGGGATCTTTAACGAGTACCTGACATAGCACTGGGGACCACCTTTTAACGTACCCTCCGAAGGATGGCATAACTCAGGATTTTTTTCCTACCATTAAAAAATCCTAGAACCACCTGCGGGTTTTAACCCGTGACCTTTGGGATAGGAGGCTGTTATACTAGCCACCCTGCTACAGATGATCCCACAGTTTATGTTTATCTCTAAATGTATTTAAAAATTCTTAAATTGGTTTTAACGACGTAGGTAAGTGTGATACGTGTGTTGCGCGCATCAGATTTTTAAAATATTAAAAATTTTAAATTCCTAGGAATCTTTAACAAATTGAGGGTTATACAGAAAATTTTTATTATACACAGAAGTTGTGTAGAATAGTTCCCAGGATATATATCTGGTCTATATGCCGTATGACTACTTTACTTGTGCCTGTATGACAATGTATATAATATTTAATATGCAAACCGAAAACAGGATTGGCGGACATTGGCCTGCGTATTATATTGTCGAGATTACGTTATCACTGCGCGGTGTTGATGTTTCCTTTAGGCTTCTCATACTCATGGAATTTAAACTTTAAATACTTAAATAATTTATACAATTATCCTAAATATATTATTCCAAGTGTATTTTAAAGAAAATAGAAATGACTAAACATAATTATATCACAATGTCCTATTGCCTTATTAAAATATTTCATAATTTATAAAGATTTTATTTTGCTCTTCAAACGTTCATTTTCAGTGAAATTTTACGTCTGTGAATTTCATCTTCCGATTTTAATAAAAAAAAAAAAAAAATAATATATAATGAATTAGGGTGATTTATTTCTACATAGATTTTCGTAGGTTTATAAATTTTTATTCTTAGTTCCATGCCTAATATGTTTATATATATCATTATATTAATAGAATCAGACAGGTTCAATAAATTTTAATATTAGTTTGAATACGGAATCTATATAATTCTGAAATATCGTGTGATTCATCCCTGAAATGATGATTCATAATTATCTATTTTTAGTTTCATCACATCATTTTTAATCACGCTTATTGGACTAGACGTCTTCTCATCATCTGACTAAAATGGGAATTGAAATGAAATGACAGTCTTTATTATTCCGGATGAGAATCAACACACTCATTCTTCATTTCAAAGTTTAAACTACGGCCTTTGGAATCCTCTTTATTGTTCATCGCCAAATAAAAAAAATAATAAAATGAAAAAATAAAAACCTGATATACAAAACGTATTTATTTTATAATGAACAAAAAAATGTATGAACAGAGTTTTTATGTGCGAATTAACAATAAAGATATGAATCATCTTTCTTGAACCTAATGAAAGACGAAAAGAAACTTCAAAAACGAAAAAATCTGGTACACGCAACACATATCTTTCACTTTCCGCCTTTCATAAAGAAATTTTATAAACTTGAAGCTGGAAAAAAATTATAGTTTTTCGGTTCTATTCAGTTCTATAAGTTAGTGTTTATATTCAATAATATAAAAATGAAAATTATTATCTACAACGATCACTTAAATTTATGTGCTTTTCATAACTCTCCATAAGTCAATGTTATATAGGTGGAATAATCAGGAGTCAGTCTGTTTATTCCATACTGAAAGTATTATAATATTCCACTTATAATACTTTCTACAGTCGACTTCACATCCTCAAAATAAATGTTATATAATTTTTTTTTCTAAATTTTGTGACTCAATAAAATCGTTCGGTGACCCAGAAATATAGTTGGATCCAAAGGATAGCTGTAATTTTTTTCACAATTATTAAGCCGAAAGTTCGCAATCTGCTGAGTTTTTCCCGAATTATTGAGTTTTTGAATCACTGTGCGGCAGATGGTGGACAAACGGATTTTATTTTATTCTTTATTCGGGTTCTACGAATCCTGAAACGTTAGCCCTCAAATTTTGAGGGAAGTGAGGGAAGAGGGAGGTACTTTTTTTTATTTGTTTGGACGATTATGAAGGTTCATTATTGAAAATAATAAACCAAAAATCTGGTGCTGACAACACACGATTTTCACTTACCTCCGTTGTTAAAATCAATTTAAGAATTTTTAAATAAAGTCAGAGATGAAAGAGGTGAAGGCATTACATTTTTTTTTAGTTTCAATAGAAAAATGTGTTTTATTAAATAAACTACTATATTATTATCTTAAACAATCAGTTAGTTTTGTTTCCATTTCATCACTCTCCATTACATTTTACAACATTTGTATCAGATAATATTTCTTTTAGAATCCTTACCTTTCCAACGGTATATTATACATCTATATTACTGTTTTTATTTTCGAAAAACAAAATTAACTTTGAAAAATATTATTGATGTTTTCAGCTCTAGTTACTCTTGAGTCAATCGAAGTCTTTAATGATTCGCATTGCTTTATTTTAACTATAAAACATAAATGAATAATTAAAAATTATGAAAATTAAAATTACATGTGTGGAATAAATTTTGAAAATTTGATATTTATACCATGCCAGAATATTTTAATAAGAATGAAACTTTAATTATTTTAAATCGCATTTTTTAATATATCCTAATTATCTGTAATGGTAATACTATATATTAATTATTGTATGTATTTTATAATATTCTGTTGCTTTCACTTACAATATATATGAAATATAGAGTAAGGGATACTATTGCGAATTTCATATTTTAAGAGCGTCTAAGCCTGAGATGTTACAGCAACTTTTCCATTAAAATCTGTCAACCATAAGAGCCATTTCATATTATACATTCTGCACTTTTTTAGGTTTTTCTCAGAAACGGTTCTAATGGTTTTTATTAAGCTTGCTGTATTGAGTAAACATATTAGTTGAATGAATTCGATATCCAACAAAAGGAGAATAAAGCAAAAAAAAAATTTTCTTGCAATTTTTGTGTTCTTGGATATAAAAAACAGTAAAATTGATGTATGATATACCGTTGGAAAACCAAAGATTTTAGAAAAAGGTTATCTTATACACATAATTCTAAAAGTAAATGGAGAGCGATGAAAAGCCGATAAAACTAACTGATTGTCGTAGGTAATACCATAAATATATCTGTGGCGGTCGTGAAAAACTGGATAACTCGAGCTATATCAAAAATGAGTTAACTCCACGTATCGCTCCCTAAGACTATCTCCACGTCGTGTTAAATTGGTTAAAGAAATTTCTTTGTGGAAGAAATTTCAAGTAGAAAGAAAGCTGAATGTTTATTACCTATTTTGGGTATTGGTAAAACTTTTAAGTCGCTCACCTGTAAAACGAATGATTTTGACTTAACCGGTTATTCACGACCGCCACAGATATTATTTAATAAAACACATGTTTCTATTGAAACACGATGTAACTAATTCTTCAACGAATTGTTTTAATTTCTGAATATATTTAAAATTCTTAAGTTGATTATAACAATGGAGTTAAGTGAAAGTCGTGTGTTGCGCGCACCAGATATTTTTACAATATTCTTCAATTAAGAGAAATTATTTAATCATAATTATGTTATATTTTTCGTACGGAAAAATTAATATCATTATAAAATTCTAAAATCTTTAGCTTTTTTACTGTGTATTTATATCTTAACGATCGCGAAATATTCTAGTACTTAATATTATATGTATAGATAAGTGTAGATTCACTACTGATTGTAACCATAATAATTTTTAAAAAAATTCTCGATTGTTACATAAGATTAAGATATATTTTTTCGACTCCTTACCGACACATTGTAGAGCTCTATAAATTTGGTGAGACCAAGCGTTAGTATTCTCAACATGATCCTCTCCTTCTCCAGCTGCTCCTGGACTCCCTCTGAGCTAGGAGACACGGCAGGACACGGAGCTAAGGATATCTTGGGGGCGAAGTCCTTGTTGTGGAGGGAAGGAGGCGACACACTGCGAGCTGAGTGCAGTGCAAGCTATGATGGAGCAGAGCAGGGTGGGGTGCACGCTGAGTGCACTTCTAGGGGAGTTGGTTCCTATATAGAGGCTCTGCAACTATCTTATCGGGGAGATACCATGGCGTAGATGTTTGTTTGAGGGAAGGGAGAGAGAAATCGAAATTTGTGGAGAAAAACAAAACAGAAAAACATTGACCATATCAACGTCGAATTGTTAGGATCACCATCGGATACCTCTGTGTGGAATTTGTGTTTTAAAAAAATCGGTCCGGTAGTAGGCGTACAGCGGACAGACAGATTTAAAAAACAAAATCATATATTAGTAGCAGAAACGGGTGACAAATCTCATGGCGCAAGATGAAAATTAGAGAAATATTCAAGTCCATTTAATTATTCATTTGTATACCTTATATAGCTATATATTATAGAGCTATTTAAAGGCAGTTGATATGAAAGTGATAAATTAATAAAAGGAAAATGGCGAGCAATCACCGCTGCTAATTTTTAACTGGTTTAAATTATTCTTTTTTTTGTTTTGTCAGGAATTCGATTTTCTATGAAATAACACTAAAATTGAGTAAAATTATTTAAGTGGACAGACGGATTATTTAAATTCTTTATTCTGGCTCTACGTGTCTTGAAATGTAAGATCTCGCATTTTAAGAGGAGAGATTATTTTTTTTTTCTTCGGTCCATTAAAAAGGTTTATCATTTAAAATGTTAAACCAAAAGAATTTTTACAAGACTTCTTTGCTATTTTATTTACTTTTGAAATAATTGAAAAAAAATTCCTGATTCCATGACACTTTTCTTTTTTTTTCTATCTTCAATAATGCAAGAGTAATGTGGGCGTTATATCTCTTAATGTTGATATTTCCAAAAAGCACTAAAAGAACATTTTTTACAAAATTGATATTTTGATATATTTGTATTCTCCTTACTTTTTTTTTTTTTTTTTAAATCTTATATCTGATTTCATCTAATGATCTTAAAATCCTTTAAAAACGGAATTTAGATATGCAGTTCTTTTAATTTCGATCCAAATCATACTAAAACATTTCATTAAACAACTTTAATATGGTCTTATTAATATAGTAAAAAAAAAATCTAGATTTTAATGAGAAAAAAAATCAAATAAGTTGTTTTAATAATATAGTCTTGAGAGAGTTTTGCTCTTCCTGTAAAATTTCCTAGAATGGATATAGTACCTTTTGGAAATCAAGGTAACGATTCTGACGGCCATATAACATTTATGATTATTATTATGTGTATATATATATATTTATATTTTTTTTCTTTATGCTTATCAAAACACCGCTTTTTCCCGAGAAAACATTTCATTTTTCCACTGTCTTCAATAATAAACTTGTAATGAGGTAATTACATATCTTATTATTTAATTGTGACGACCTTATAAGAAGTATATGGATAAAATTTCAATTTCAATAATTTACAATGGTTCATTTTTCAAAGAAGTAAACCAAAATTTTAAGAAGTAAAAATTTTAAGGCTACATAAACCAATCTACGAGGTAGATACAATTAATTTATCAAATTAACTATCATAACCATCGAAGTACTCAGAACAAGAACCTTGTTTCCGAGGGCGTAATTAATTGTAAAATTTATTTATAAACAAATTGTTTTGAAAATAATAACTTATATTTTAAATAAGCCTGACATCTCATTAAACATACACATTGAGATAAAAAATTTGAATTCTCACTATCTCATGAAATTATTTAACTGACCATAACACATGCTGTATAGTAATAAAAATTTTTCTTTGGTTTAGTTTTGTCAATAATTGACAGTAGTTAAGAGTTTGTAAATTTTAAATTTTAATAAAATTATTTTTTTATCCAATGAATTTTTCATTTTAGGTATCGATGATTGAAAAGCTAAAAAAATTGTTTAAAAAATATGACTCAAGTATTCATAAAAAATTCATATTTAAGTAATTGTTCCCACAACTCTCACCACAGTGAACCAATGAACACCAATAAGGACAAATAGCAGTGTGCTATGAAATAAAATGATGGGTAATAAATGAAATAGCAATTATATAATGAAAAAAATAAGTCTTGAAAATGGGGAAACAGTCCTGAAACGTCGACAAATTTGAAAAGCTTATGAAATAAAGTGATTAAGTGAGAAATGGAAGTCAATGTGTACTCTTTTAAGTGTTTATATTAAGAAAAACTTCCGAAAAAATTAAAAAAGAAAAGAAATAGAAACATGTTTTAGATGCCAGTAAAAAGAGCCTTACTGCCTTTCTTTTACATGGTTTATTTATATTCTCTAAATATTTTTGCATTCATTTCTTTTTACTATTATTTCATGATTTCAAAGTTCACATACTGATTAGCACAAAAAACCAAAAAAAAAAAAAAAAAACCATCATCAAATCATTTTTCATAAACAAATTTCCTTTATTTGTTTATCCTTCTTCCATTAATGTTATAAAAAGAATTGTCTAAAATTCTCCCTCTTTCAAACATTTACTGTATATAAATAAAAACCCTATAATACATAAAGAGAATTAAAAAACTAACTATGGCCATTGCGAAACAAATCACAAAATATGTATAGTTTTATAAGGAGTTAAAAAAAAAAAAATGTTGGTTGCTCACTTAGCAAAATATTTATAGATTTCTTTTATTCTTTGTTTCTAACTTCTATAGAATGTTAATTTAGGTTCAAGTTATTTTCTGTGAAGTAATATTTTAATACTGTTTTAACTTATTTTAAATGTATCATTGGCGAAAATATTAGAAAATAGCTATTTTTGTTTTATTTTATTTATTAGTTCTATCTTAGTAATTATTTTCTTTTTATTTCAACCAATAAATTAGTAAATAACCTATTACATTTTCAAGTAAATTTTATTATTAAAGAGTTTATATATGAAAAATAAAAAGGATATGTATTTAAATAAAAAAATTGATGATGTTTGTTCATTAAAAACAGGTTTATATGTCATCTTATTCTTTGTTTACAACTTCTACAAAATGTGGATTCAGATTAAAATTATTTCCATGAATTATTATTTTTCTGCTGTTTTAACTTATTTAAATATGTTATTTATGAAAATGTTAGATTTTCATGTTGTTTTTTTTTATTTTAATAAATATATTAGTTCAATCTTAGTAATTCTTTTCTCTGTATTTTAAACAATAAATTAATAAATAATCTTTAAGTATGGGGATTAGTTCCAATTTCCTCCACCAGAGGATCAAGAAATTGCTACTGGTAATTGAACAATATTTGAAGATGGCTTTTATGTTGCTATTTTAATGATACAGGATGGGTGTGGTATGCATTAAGGATTTTATAGAGTTACTAATGAGTAAGATGAGAGTTTTAACATACTTTGTTCTGTTTATTTGTCTTTAAATTATTTCAAGCTATATGATTTACATTTCTTTTCATTACAGTCCCACTTTTCATTTCTTATATCTACTATTTATTTTTTGTTTTACCAAAACATCCATTCATTTGACAAACAATATATAATTTATAAAATAAAATATATCATATTGTTAATACTTAATAATAGTATTTTCATTTATTCCACTTGAGGAAGCTTTAAGTATTTTACCTTTAAATAAGCATTCTACTTCCATCGAACTTTTTTATTCATTTAAAATCTTTTTACATGAGAGAGCCAATGGTCATTATGAAGTTGACTTGTAGCTACTAAAAATTGTATAAAAATGAAAATAAATATATTAAACTTGAAAATTGGGACAAGACCCCGAAAGCATTGATGAAAAAAAGAAGATGTAAAAAAATTTTAAATTAATAATAAAAGGTTGGTAGAAATAGAGAATGCCTATTTAAATATGTATAAATATTAGTCCTTATTTTGCTTGAGGGCAACTTAAGGTGTAATATATAAAAGGTGCCCTGTATGTGCTTTAAGTTTTATGCCATATGCTCTATACAATTTCTTATAATTAATAAATCATTAATATTAATGAAAATCAATTGTAAAAATAAATTATTTTCAATGAAAACTTGAATTTTCTTATTTTTTTTTAAATTATTTTTTTATTGATGTGTAATGGTTACAGTGTTTTGAATTGGGATCACCATAAACCCAACTAAATAGTAAACTATTGTAAATAACCAATTATACAGATAATTACATGCTACACATTTAATTCCATGATTAATATTAATAATGTATCATTTTAAAATTACAAATAACTATTGTGTTGTTTTTATTTTTCAATCTCATTTTATTTTAGAGTTATCCTGTAATTTCCATTTTTTTAACTATCAATTTATTATTATTTACATTCCATCATGGGCATAGACACGGTAAATAAGATTCCTCTGAATGTTCTTTGGGAAAAATGAAAAAAAAAAAAAAATTAATAATAAAATATTTTGTTTTGTGTACTCTTTTCTTGAGTGTTCATATTTCAGATTCATTTCATATTTCATAGTACTCATATTTTATAAATCTCAGGCCTTCTTCAGGGCGATTGAAGGAGTGAGAACCCAACAATGCTATCATTTCTAATTTAAGAATGGTAATTATATACATCAGCCATTTTGTTTCATGTATTTTTCCCTTTAAAAACATTCTTATTTTAAAATGTGTCAACATTACAAAATACTTTATGATTTCTGATTTTATTTATATTCAAATTACTTATACCACAATTAGCATCTGTAAATCTTTAAAGTAATAATTTTTTTTTGTAAGACATGGACACTTTTTATTTAATTTCTTTTTTGGAGTTGTTATTCCAAATTATAATTGTCTTGTTGTTGACAAATTATGTAAAGTGTTGTAAAAATAATAGTAAATTAGTTAATAAACTACAGAAACCACAAAACTATTTTATCTAGAAAAAATTATTTTGGTTGTTGGCTGTTTTTAGAATTAATACTGTTTTTCAAGTATGGTCTTACACCATTATGGCAGTCTATTTAAAATCTTTTGTTAGTTTATTTAATTAACATCACTTTATGCTACTGTGACTAATCGGACGATTCTACAGTGGGAGTCCTAAATTTTGCCTTACCAGGTTTAGTTAGAATGGAGATCTTTAATGAGTACCTGACATCGCACAGGCTCAGGAACACCTTTTTACATCCACTTCGTAGAAAAGCATAACCAAGGATTTTTTACTCCCATTAAAAAAGCCTTGAGTTACCTGCAGGTTTGAATAATAAGAAGGCTGTTATCCTAGCTACTACACCACATGTGACCATGCTATGTTTATTCATTTAATGTCAATTTATGCTACCCAGGCTAATCAGACGATTCTACAGTGGGAGTCATAAAGTTTGTCTAAATAGTTTTAATTAGGATAGGGATAATTAAAAGTACCAGACATCACACAAGCTCGGGACTTCCGTTTTACGTTTCTTCTATTAATGGTATAACCAAAGATTTTTTACTCCCATTAAAAACTGTTAGGGTCATATGCGGTCAAATGAACACACAACCTTAGGCATAGAAAGCTGTGATGCTAATCAATACACCATAGATGACCCCGATAATAGTTTACATTTTTTAAATTAAAAATTAACTTTACTAAGTAAGTATAGATGTATAAACTACAGTCTACCTATTGCTTAATATCATATTTTTTAATGAATATATTATTGCTTGACTACTTATCTCTGGGTGTTGGGTTTGAACTCGGCTGTGGCGGGATAATTATTTATTATGTTATCCAGCATAGGGGTGACCCTGGTGTAGGGAGACACTTTAGGTCTTTATAATGTGGGTAACAGAAAATTTGTGGACAAACATCTGGTGCGAGAAACACACAACCTCTACTTACCTCAGTTGTTAAAATAAATTTAGGAACTATCAAATAAATATAAAGTTAAAAAAGTTTTAAGTTAAGTCAAATAAAAAGTTTATTCGTTTTCATTGGAAACATATGATTCAGATTAAATAATATTTAATTTTTAGATATAATAATCAGTAATGAGTTTATGCCCTATTCATCACTTTATATTACCTTTTAAAACTGTATATAAGACAATACTTTTTGCTAAAAGCTTTACTTTTCCAACGGTATATTATACATCTATGTTAGTGATGATCTTATGTACAAAAAAAACAAAAAATTACATTTATAAATATTTTCACTCTTTTCTCGTTTAGTTGGTTATAAAATTAGTTCAACTTTTATATTAAGCCACTTTTTAACAATCTTAAAAGGATGATATGGTTAATTTTTTGAATCTATAAAATTAAAGCTATTTTAGAGGAAGACAATTTCAAATATCGGCATTTAAGTCCTGTCAGACTATTTTAACCAGAATGCAACCTACATGATATTAAAGCCCATTACATTTTACATCGATACCGAGAGTTTAATAAAATTTGTTAGAGCCGTTTTCGAGAAAATCATTAAAATGTGCTAAATGGATGGTATAAAGTGGCGGGCGCTTCTGGTTGGCCGATTTTGATGAAAAAGTTGCTGGTATATTCCGGACATCTTTAATATGAAATTTCGGCTTTTTACGAATTTTCATTTTAGCACTAGACTTACCACACTCAGGCCTTTTTTGGGGCTTGGTTATGTGAGGTTAACTCAGGAAGCCATAAAAAGTGTATTCCCGTTGATAAAAATTTTCACGATCGCAATACTTTCCCTAACTATATATTTCATATATAGTAAGTGAAAACAAAAACAACCAGCTGAGCGTGATTTTAGGATTGCTTCATGGGTTGTAGAGGCACAGGTTTTTTTTCTAGGATAGACAAATAACTTAACGAAAACATTCAACACTATTTTTACGTGCTTAAATATTTGATTTTAGATTAAGTAAATTTAGCTTTTATTTGAGAATTTTTTTTAGATAGTTGTACCACTGATAAAGACTGTATTTGCTTATATTATCGAAATACTGATTAAGCGATAAGTTACTCTTACATAATCTTGAATTCATCTAAGTAGAATGTTTTTTTAATCGTTTTCCGTTCGCGGTTGCTGTAGGCTTTGGTGGTTTAGGCGTAAGCGAGTGGCCAATGGGACAATTTAAAAATATAATAAACGGTTAAAAAAATGTGACTAGCATAACAGCCTTCTATGCCAAAGCCGGTAGATTGCCTTAAACGGATTAAAAAATACTTACGTAAGCTGTCCTCCGGAGGGGACGTAAAATGGTAGTCTCGAGTTTGTTTGATATCAGGTATTCTTTAGAGACCTCTATCCTACTTAAACGTGGATATGCAAAATTTATGATTCTCATTGTCGAATGTGATATGGAATGAATAAATAAATAAAATAGGTACGGGATCGCAAGTAAAAACTGTTTATTTTGTTAATTCCTATCTCTTCTTTGCGTAACTTTTTTTTTTTTTTTTTTTTACAAATTCGTTTATCATATTGCAAAGGAGTTAGCACGCTCAACAGTTACAAAAAAAAAAATTCGATGGCCGAGTGTTTAAAAACCTTTGACCGCTAAAATACCTCATTTATTTTTTTATCTTTTATAGTTTTGATTTGAGGAACCAATTTTACTCTTTACCTACGCCCATGGGTATGTATTACATCAATTTATAGGTTTCACCTGCGGCGTAGTGGCTTAATACCCTTCTATGTCGAAGGTTCAAACCAGATGGTCTTGGGATTTTTTTAATGGAGGGACAGATTCTTGTTTATAACGTCCTTCGGGGAGGACATAAAATGTCGGCCCCGGGCCTGTGCGCTGTAAGGTACTCGTTAAAGACCCTTATCCTAATTAAACCTGAATAAGCAAAGTTTAGGACTCCCACTGTAGCATCGTCCTGTTATCCACTCTAATATAAAGAGACGTTAAATGAACAAAAATAGTCAATTTAGGCAAAATTATGAAAACAAATAATTCTCTATAGATTGATAGTGTTTTAAATTTATTGAGAGAACTTCAAGACCTGAAGACTTCAAGATAATTGTTTTTTCTCCGTTACATTAACGTTGGCCTCCTTCGAATGAAACGTTCTGAAATTTGTTATTCAGGGTGTAGCCCAATAGATTATAGATTTTGACTTTACTAAAAATATATCCAAACTCCTACCGCTACCCGCGCTTATTTTTTTCAAGCCTTTAAAAAAAAAAAAAACTATTTGAAGGCGAACAGGTTTCCAAGATACTTCGCCGCGTAATCTATCAATTAGTGGACAAATCATTTTTTTTTTTTTTTGTTTTTTGTCTTTTTTTGCTCTACTGATAACTCTGCTTATATTCAAGAATGCGAAAGATATATATAACGGAGAATAGGTAGTGTCAAATCATACTAACTAAATAAAAAAAAACGTAAAAAATTGACTCAATATTGAATATATATAAAAAGTTTGAAAACTATCGATTTATTTTTATAATTTATTGACATTTACGACTGCATTGGATAATACATCTATTGAATAACCTAACATAAAAGACATGAAGAGAAAATGCCCGTTGGCAGCACTCCAGTTGGTAATTTAAACCAGAAGGTCTCGTGACCATTTTCTCTTCAGACTGAAACTAGTGGATAAGAGTGGGAATGGAGTTTACATGAAGGGATTGATACCTGGTTCGGGCCAAATGAGCAACATATGGAACATAAAGGTCTTTGTGGATGTGTTTATTCGTAACAGAGTAAGGAGCTTTGAGGATTTCACGAAGGATTTTGTAGGGATTAGATACGGTTCTATGTATCGAGTGAATGCTATGCTACGTATCAAGAATACTGGGAGGAGGAAAGATAATTTTAATTATTGGGAGGATTAGAAATAATAGTATAAAATAGAACTGCTTCCGAGCTGCAAGCAGGAAGCTTTCTTAGAAGGGCTATTAAAAAAATACACCCCTCCACTCCTAGAGCAGGGATAGCCTACCTGAGGAGTCTTAGCCCGGACAGGATAGGAAGGAAGTCCAGCCAGGGACGGAGGTAGTCGGGGGTCAAACCAGGGAAGCATTATGCAGTTATGTCCGAAGGTACTTTTTTCATGTTATATTATGTGGTAAATATGACCAAACCTCAGTATTCTCGATATTGATAATGCCTCACTGTGTATTTGTTTGTGTAACAATATGTACTATATTATAAATAAATGTGTATTATAAGTTAATTAATTTATTCTCCTTTATGCCACCTGATTCCAATAATGAATTCATAAATATGATACCTTAGAAAATGAAATCCAACAGTTTTTTAAATAATAACCCTCAGATTTTTATATTAATTAATAATGTTTGGGAGTCACCGCTGCCTTAGCAAAGTAGCGGCCGATACATAGTAACGGGAAGAATTCGATGGTTTAGTAGAGCCACATTGGTGATGAGAGGTTGCGAATGAGTGGGTTGGAATGGACGGGTTATTTGGAATTAAAGGAGATATATCTAATTCGAGTTAGATCTGCAACTAATGGGATATTAGGTCTTTATGGATTATTTTATTGGTAACAAAGTAAGGGGGACTTAGTATCTTTCGGATGGTTTTGGATTGCAAGGATTGGATGTGGAAGGAATTGGATGGTTTGGTGGATCCTCATAACTCAATCCCATTTGTCCAAATGGTCCCAAGTATGGTAATGTAAATTATTTTTTGAAGTAGGTGGGATGTTTTGAACATATGTCAAGTAAATACTATAGTCAACTGTATCTGCGGGCGGTTTCTTGTCGTTTCAGTCTAGTGTGATGATTCAAAGTAAGACGTCTGTCAAGATGGAGTCCTACCGGATCTGTTCAACTGAGGTGAGTGGAATATTGCTGTAGGATATATTGGGACAGGCGGACAGGTTTTCGGCGAAGGGTAAAGGTAATTTGAATGGATTTATTGGGATTGATTTTAATTCTCCACTCTGGGGCACCTAAAATGTAATTTAAATAGAGTAGAGAGGAGTGAGAAAAAAATATTGGTGCTAGTATCTAATTTTGCCATCGTTTAAATAAATATACATTACTTACAAAGAGATATGGTAGTTTCTGAAAGGTCCGCGTTTCGAACATGGTGATAGTTTGGGCGAATACTATCGGCGTGAAACCGAAGAGTGAATTTGTTCGACGCTCGGCACACCATTTGCACGCAAAATGACTCGAAAAGACATATCGAGGCGGCTATATAATGTCGGAAACCTTAGCAAAGCCGATAATTGAACTAACTCCTAGCACACGTGTATAGCTGGATGTCGAGGTGTGTGCTACCTGCCACGTGTTATAGGATAATCTTTAGCATTTAGTAGATGATATTTTTATATTCCTCAATAATAATTTTAGTTTCCTGTGAATAGATTAAAAGATGCTTCGTGATTGCTGGAATGTTATTTATAATATTTTTCCTGAACTATTTGTCTTTGAGAAGAATCCTCAGAAGCGTCAATATGACTTTATTCAAAATTAATACAATTCATATTATTAATAATAGGAAGCCGTAGACTTTTTTATTTATACATACACACACACACCACACACACACACCACACACACACACACACACACCATATATATATATAAATATTATAATTTTATATTATATATTATAACTTTTACCGATATTTTAAATTTTCTTCCTCTAAAGTATCTTTAATTTTGTAGATTTTATTATAACAACTATATCAGCTTTTTTGCACTGATAAAAATCGGATAAATATATAATTTGAATGAATACGTTATTCAACTAAATGAGTAAGGGGGCAAAAGTATTTTTTTTAATGAACTGTTTGTGTTTTTTAACATAAGAAACATTAATATACCGGTGGATAGCTAAAGATTTTAGAAAAAAATATTTTCTTATAATAAAAATTGTAAAAAAATTGAGAGGGATAAAGCCGATAAAACTAACTTCTTAAATTGATTTTAACAACGGAGGTAAGTGAAATTCGTGTGTTGCGCGCACAAATTTTTTTTTTTCTGTCGATTACAAAGGTTCATTATTTAAAAATAAAAATATACAATTAAATATAATTTTAAAACGAATAATCGGTGTCACCTGTAATGCAGTGGCTATCATGACAGATAGGTTGCTTTGCCCAAGGCCAAGGTTTCAATGAAAAATGCTTGGTTATGCCGTTCTTCGGAGGGGACTTGAAATGGTAGTCCAAAGCCTCTAAGATGTGTACTCTTTAAAGATCCTTATCCTAATTAAACCTGGATAGGCAAAATTTAGGACTCCCACTGTAGCTTCGTCCTATTAGCCCAATAGAAATAGGATTTTCGGTATAAAAAGGTGGGGTAAATTTAATTTTTAGGCACAATTGTTTGTACTGCTCTTCTCATTGAAAACCCAAGTTTTCACACTTTTCACCCTTGTGCGTTTTCCGCCATCTTGAAAAAAAAACTCTTAAAAAAAGCACTTTTTTCCTTCTAAATATCTTCCTGGACATTTTAGAGCAAACTTTGTCGTTAGCAATTTTAAAGAACAATAAATTGCCTACATGTTTGGTACGTAACATATTGTAAAATTCGGAACATCTACTGAGATACGTGGGTGTCAATATCGGCTAAATTGTAAAAAAAAAAAACACAAAATGTCAGAAAAGTCGTAGGTTTCGCTTTAATAACTATTTTGTTGTTCAGTTTATTAAAAAACACATAAGAAACAATCTTTTGGAGCATTAAATTCATAACAAGGTAGATGTATACGATTTTTAATTACTAATAATATACATCAAGAAATGTTGAAATAACATTTTTACTATAAGTGCTCTGTTAATAAAAAATAAAATACTCCGTTTTTATTAGATCTTCTAAACGTAATATTATCTTAAAACCATTATTGTATATATTATAGGAAAAGAAAAGCGTTTTTTCAACTAATAAGAACAAATTTCCAATATATTACTTTATTTTAATTGAAAAAAAATACAAAAACATTTTAATGATACAACAACAACTTAAAATAAAATATAAAGCATTTTTGTTATTTGTTTTTCCGCTTTTAGTCTCAAATGTACTTGATGTGTATAATGTATCACTTTGGACAAAAGGCTGCGTATCGTCAAACTCGTTTTCATTATATTTTTATTTTTACTCGTATATTTTTATTAACAGAGCACTTATAATAAAAATGTTATTTTAACATTTCTTGATGTATATTAGGAGTAATTAAAAATTGTATACTATCTATATCGTATATCTATATCGTATATCGTATATCTATATCGTATATCTACCTTGTTATAAATTCAATGCCCTAAAAGATTGTTTCTTATGTATTTTTTAATAAACTGCACACTGAAATAGTTATTGAAACGAAACCATCGACTTTTCTGACATTTTGTGTTTTTTTTCCACCCACGTATCTCAGTAGGTGTTCCGAATTTTCCAATATGTTACTTACCTAACATGTAGGAAATTTATTGTTCTTTAAAATTGCTTACAACTAAATTTGTTCTAAAATGTCCAGGAAGAGATTATGAAGGAAAAAACCGAAAAAAGTGCTTTTTTCTAGAAGTTGTTTCAAGATGGCGTAAAACGCACAAAGGTGAAAACTTGGGTTTTTAATGAGAGGAGCAGTACAAACAATCGTGCCTAAAAATTAAATTTACCCCACCTTTTTCTAGTCAACCCCCATATTTTGGCCTAATTCTACTGGGCTATATTAGCCACTGTCGAATATCATGACATTTAACGAATAAAGAAACAAAGCAAATAATGTATCTCAAAAAAATCCTGATGAAGCATTCTTCTTAAACTTTTTTTTAAAAGATTTTTTTTTTACTTCGGAAATGGATTGGCGTGGTTAGTAATAGATAAACTGTCATTCAATTAAAAATAAATACAAAAAGCGTTTTACTAAATGGAACTAAAGGCGCCCACTAATTTATTTCCATCAGATCTCATTTAATGATAAATATTTTTATATTATTCTGGTATCACTAATAGCTATGGGAGAAATAGCTTTTTTCTTTCGATTCTTCGATATCCGGTTTTCGATATATCGTTACCTGTCTCAGCCCAAAAACGCATTATCGAACATTTGTTTGAATATCACTGTCATCGTTATCTCTAGAAAAGGTGGACCGATTTTTTAATAAATTAATTAATTAATCAATTTCTTTGGTATTTTTTCAGGCCCACGAAGCATGTGAACAAAATTAGAACGCAGACTACAGCTGTAAAACAACATTTTCTTTAAACTATATCCTCAAAAGATTCAATAAAAATTTTTATTAGATATTTCCTCATTAAAAGCCGCCTATAATTTTGGTGAGATAAAAAAAATATTGTGATCTGAAAAAAGACCAATAATATTTGATTGTCCGGAAAGTTCGTAGAGAAATATGAACAAAATGAAAATTGATGAACAGCTTAAAATTTATTTATTAAATCTACAAAATAGTTACCACCGTTAGCGATTACCCTTTCCCTACGGCTTGGAAGGTCCATTATACCTTGTTTATAAAAATCACTGTTCTTACTCCTGAAAAACAAAGGAAGGTCCGTTTTGACGTCATCTTCTGAAGAGTAGGATCTCCCTTGTGGAAAATTTTCCAGGGAACAGAAAAGATGGAGCAATATCAGGAGAGTGCGGCGGGTGAGGCAGAAACCTCTCATCTGAAGCTTAACTTTTGCCGAGAACTTATAGACACATGGGGCCTAGCGTTGTCTAGGTGGAATAGCACTCCTTTCCGATTTGCCAACTCTCGCCGTTTCTCTTTAATTGCTGCCTTCAATCGATCTAACAGTGTTGCGAGCGGCATTGTTCCAGGCAACCCTCAAGATTTTTTTCGGCTGATATTGATGTAGAGAATCCATTTGTCGTCACTAGTAACAACTCGTTTTAAAAATGGATCCTCCACATTTTATTTTCAGCAGCAAATCACAACATTAAATCCTTTCAATAAGATACTTTCCACTAAACCATAGTGAAGTACTGCCCCGAAGTGAGATACAATCATGAATGTGTTTTTGTAGGGTATTTTTGTTATTTATTTTTCTTAAATTAAATATATAAAATTTAACTAGCATTTCAGATTAAGTAGAAACTATATACAAAATAAAGAAAGAGAAATACTGCTCGGAAACACAATACAGTGTTAAGAAATGAAATTTGTGGGTAATGTCATGGACACAGAAGTGTCTGGTAGACACCGCTGCATCCCTAGGTATTCCATGCCAGTTTCACCATGCGACATTGTTTTGCGTTTCGGAGCAGAACTTTCGTTATTTATTATTTATATAGATTCTATCTAATCTGAAATGCTAGTTTGTCATTTAAATTATATAAACTACAATATGTATATGTGATACAATAAAGTTAAGAAAGACAAATAACAAAAATAATCTTCACAAACATATTTATAATTATATCTCGCTTCGGGGCAGTACTTTACTATGGTTTATCATTTGGAAAAATTAAGTTAGACATCAAAATAATTTAATATGTCAACTTTTTTCTGGTCTTTCCATTAAACAAATTTCTATAGCCAACAATGCGTTCTTCTTTACTAAAACAGTATAAAACAATTTGCGGATTTTAATTTTTGTTCGTGAAAACAATAAAAAATTTTAGAACAATTTGCAAAACAAAATTATTAAAACAATGTGCACTTCGTTATGTTAGGAGAATATTATATAAGAATAATTAGTTACAGAGAGAAATTATCGACAAAACCTATATATTTTCATGATAAGAAAATTAGCTAAAAATATGCCAATCATACCAATGAAATTAAATTTAATAAGGAACAAAATGACGTTAAAATGGCTGATATATCTTAAATAGAACGACCAGTGCAAAGTTTTGTCCCGAAAAACTGCGTTTGGAACCACTGTGCGTCGTAACGACAGACCCGGCCTTCTTTAGATGTTCAAAAACGGTCGATTTGCAGGCTCTTAACTCTGCAGCTATCTCACGGGCAGTGATTGATTGGTGGATTCTTTAAAATTACCGTCATAATATTCTCGATGTCAAGAGTTGAACTCAGGCCAGCCCGTGGTTGGTCTTCCAAATTGAAATCTCTTGATCTAAACCGCGAAAACCACTTCTGAACCGTGCTATCAGCAATTGAATCGCTGTCATACACTTCACGAATCATTCTTGCAGTTAGGGCTGCATTTTTTTCTTTTTTAAAAAAGAACAGCATAATATGCTGAAAATTAACTGAGTCGTCACTCATGTTGGTTTGCAATAAACTACACTACTTAGCCTTAATAAAGACGAATTCAGTGTGTAAACATAGTTAATTCCATGAGGATTAAAAGCATATAAATAAACATTAGCTTTGTAATTTATTTTTAGTAGAAAAAAAATAAGGTAAATTACATTTCAAAAATCTCCTCGAAATTTATGGGCAACCTAATAGTTTCCCTATATATCTTATGCTTATAGTTATGTAATGAATTAAGATTTTCATTCAATTTTTCATCTTCTTACATTTTAGCCCTGTATTTCAGTGATTTACATTAAAAGCTATTTAATTTTTTTTTAAATAAAGTTGAACTTTTTAAAGATTTTTGATATTTTATTAATATTAATTTACTAGGTTATTATATAAAATGAAGAGTCAAAATGTGGTAAAACAATATAGTGCGCGAATATTACAACTTCCACTTATTTTTCTAGATAACAATAAATATTATAGGTTTCAAATTATATTCACAAAATTCATCAAGAAAAACCTTCCATCTGTCTTCCATTTATTCTTCTACAAATAATCTAAAAAGAAACATCATTAAATAAAACAACAAATTAGGAGATTATTAGAACAGTGTTCTATGCCCAAGTTCGCGGCTTAAAATCAGGTAGATGACCTTAGGATTTTTCAAAGTGAGTAAAAATTCAAGGTAATCCCGTCGTACGTAAAGAGGGAACCTTAAATGGTAGTTCCGAACCTGAGCGAAGACAGGTACTCGTTAAAGATCCTTATCCCAATTAAACCTGGATATGCAAGACTGCCACTGTAGCAACCTCCGATTAGCCACATGCCTACTGTTCATCTATTTCAAACTTGATTTTTTGATTCATTTCACTTAACATATTTAACGTAATTTAAAAAAAAGGGAGCACGCGGCTTAGTGGCTAGTGCGCTAGTCTTTCATGTTAAAGTTTGTGAGTTCGAATCAAAGTCCCGGCGGGACTTTTATAAGGATGTAATTTAATGGGAATTCACCCACAGTCTCTCCCCCAGGTATGTGAGACCCATCATCCAAATGGTGGCCACTCACAAAATTAGACGTAGGAAGTGATGACCCTACACGACAAAATTCATTCGAGAAATGGATCTCCAAGGAGATTACACCACAAGGCCCTGGGCCTACATGGCCTGTCGCGCCACTGAAAAGTAACTTAATGCTAATCAATAAACTTGTAATGTTAATAAAATAAATGTTAAATGAAATGAAATTTTTTTTTTGAAAATCTCATTTTCAGGCATGTTAAACTATTTCAATGGATATTTAGAAATATTTATAACTAGAAATTTATTAGAAATAATAGGCCGCTTGGAGAAACCGATAACACGAAATATTGCCGACATAGATTTATTTCATGATCACCGTTCAAGCCCAAGCCCCCAAGATCAGATCTAATACAATCCTACAATCGACGCTTTTGTCTGCCTTTCTGACGCCTATCAATCGGTTCAGCGAATATAAACTTTTTCAGAATACGTCCTTCACTGAACTCAACTTTTTTAAACGTCTATTTGAATCCCCGCCATACCACATCCTCAATTATATTCACAGAGTAATAAATTCAGCAATTACGCGTTGTGCAACCTTCTAAACTCCCCAGTGGCCTCATCTCTCTTTGGACCAAATATTTTATGCAGTATTTTCGAAAACCTTAAGAAGTTGTTCATCCTTCAAAGTAAGCGGTCACGTTGCACATATGTAAAGAACCGTCGGAAGAATAATAGTTTTATAAATTCTAACCCTTTAAGTTTTTAGACAGAAGCCGCGAGTTGAGTAGTTTCCCAACTGAATATTATCACGCATTTCTCGCCTTTAATCGGGACTTTATTTTTCCTGTATTTCTTTTTTATTGTTATCAAAACGTATGTCCTGATATATTAATATCACCAAGATTGTCACCATTATCTTATATAATAGTATATATTCATATATTAGTTGCAGAACATGATGAAAATTAGAGAAATATTTAAGTCCATTAATTTATTCATTTGTATACCATAGTCTAGTTGAATCGAAATAGTTAATGGTCTTATTCGAGAAAAGGTGTTAATTTTCAATATTTAATTTAGATTTGAATAAAAACATTGATTTTGGAAATGTTTTCGACATAAATTGCCTATCTTAGATATTGTTTTTTAGAAACAGGTGTAATATGCAGTTGAAAAAATAAAGATTTTAGAAAAAAATACTGTCTAACGCAAAAGTTGTAAAATATAATAAAAATAGAACGTTAAAAAGCGAATGAAACTAACTCATTGTTGCCGATGATAATATAATCAATTTTTTAATTAAACACATGTTTCCATTGATTTTCTATCAATCCTTTCACTTTTTTTCAAGTCTAACTTTCTTTAAAAGTTTTTATATTGAATTTAACAACGGAGTGAAATGAAAATCGTGTGAAGAGCGCACGGTTTTTTTTTTTTACAAGTATTGGTACTTAAGATTTTTTTTTTTATTTAACAAGTAGTTTCCACTAAATCAGCGGCTAGACTAGATTGTGGATTCTGATACCCTCTCTAGATTTAAAAAAAAAATTTTTGTAAAGTATTTTAGCAAGACTAGAGTGCCTATCACTTCTAATTCTGATTGAGCTGTTTTGACATTAGACTGGGTTTGTATAAATCATGTAGCTTGATGCCAACATAATGAGAAAGATATTATCAAAGGAGGAAATACACGTGTTCGGATCTGTCAACTTTGGTTATCGAGGCTGGAACTCTTTGAGTCAACATTTGAAGAGAACTGCACGTGTTAGCAGCTAAAAATAAATTTATTGACTTTGTTTCCTAATGCACTTTGGGTGCACATCTTTCGGTTTATTTGAGTCGTTTAATTTGAAAGTTCATTCGTCACTTATTTCCAGTTGCATTATCCCTGGTTACATGTACAACTTCATTTTATCTATTAAGAAAGCATTTTACGTAATTAATATTCCTAGTAAATTCGCTGATTCTGGATTTAAAAACTTCCAGAGACAGTTCAATAATTGAGACGTTGGTTTCCAAAAGGTACTAAAGGACATTTTCTACGAAATTGATTTTTTGTCATATTTGTATTCTCATCATTTAGTTTTATCTAAATATTCTATTTGATGTTACCTAATGAATTCTCAAGTCCTTAAAAAACGTGATTTAGAAATGAGGTAATTTTCTAAAAGTACTAATTACACATTTATTTTCGTTCCAAATCATTCTAAAAAAAATCATTTCATAACTTTAATATGATTTTATTATTATAGTAAAAAAATAATTCTAAATTTTAAGGCAAAAAGATCCAAATTAGCTAGTTTATTAATATAGTAATGAGAAATTTTCGCGCTTCCTGTAAAATTTCCTAGAATGGATATAGTACCTTTTGGAAATCAACGTCTCCATTGAGCCCTTCATTTTGACAGCCCATTAATATTTAAATTAAGATATTTAGAAATTGATAGTGATGAAGGTAGT
The DNA here is from genome assembly GCA_023052935.1 of Piezodorus guildinii. Classification (NCBI taxonomy): domain Eukaryota; kingdom Metazoa; phylum Arthropoda; class Insecta; order Hemiptera; family Pentatomidae; genus Piezodorus; species Piezodorus guildinii. The sequence continues at coordinate 94,908,337 of CM041294.1, forward strand.
GATGAAGGTGATTTTAATTTATCAGTATTAAACAAGTTGATGGCAATAATGAGTACGCGTATAGTTAATGCAGTTAAAGGTGGACCTAAAAAGGTGATCCCGAGCCTGTGCGACGTGAGGAACTTGTTAAAGATCCCTATCCTTACATAAAAAAAAAACCAATAGATCGACATATCACACTAACTAAACTACAAGCAGTTATACTGGGTGAAGATTAGGTCAAGAAGAGTGTTTAATTTATTAAAAATTACATGTAAAATATTAAAGTGCAAAACCCCGAGCTATCTTTACTCAAATATGATCATCTTACACGACATTCATAACAGAAATAACAAAGCCTCTAAATTCACATTACTAATTCCGAAACATAAAAAATCAATTTTCAATAAATCATTCATTGAAAGTGAATGTAAAACATTTAATATATTCAATAAAAAATTAATTTAAATCAATCACTAGAAACAACACACGACGTTTTAAAAATCGATTAAAGAATTTTCAAATACAGTTAGAGATAAAAATTAGTTAAACTATTAAAGAATAAATTAAATAGAATTTCTATAGAAACGTGTGTTTTATTTAAAAAAACTATTATACTATTCTCTAAAATAATCATTTAGTTTTATCGGCTTTTCATCACTCTCTATAAACTTTTAAAAGCTTGTCTTTGAGATAATATTTTTTTCTAAAATCTTTAGCTTTCTAATGGTATATTACACATGCATATTACTGTTCTTAAGTTAAAAAAAGAAACAAATTGCATTAGAAACATATTTTTTCATATTTATTTTATATATTATAAATAATTATATTATTTATATAATTTCATATTTAAGACAAATATACGCCCAAAACGTTACAAAACCTTTTTCATCAAAATGAGCTTACCAGAAGAGCCACTTTATACCATGCCTATTGCACCTTTTTATGATTTTCTCAAAAACGGTTCAGACGTTTTTAATTAAACTCGCTATATCGATGTAAAATTAAGTAAGCTTTAATATCATGTAGGTTTCATTTTGATTAAAATAGTCTGACAGTTCTTAAATGCCTATATTTTAAACTTTCTTTCTCCAAAGTATCTTCAATTTTGTTGATTCTATAAAAATAACTATATGATCTTGTTAAGACTGTTGAAAAACAGGTAAATATATAAATTGAATGAATTCGATACCCAACTGAAATAATATTTTTTCATGCAATTTTTGTTTTTCAACATAAGAACAGTAATACACATGTGTAATATACCGTTGGAAAGCTAAAGATTATAGAAAAAAATATTATCTAATACACAAGCTTGTTAAAGTTAATACAGATTGATGAAAAGCCGATAGAAATAACTGATTATTTTAGATGATCTTATAATAGATTTTTTAATAAAACACACGTTTCTCTAGAAATTCCATTTAATTGATTCTTTAATAGTTTCTCAATTGAGTTTATTTTTATCTCTAACTGTATTTGAAAATTCTTTAATCGACTTTTAAAACGAAGGTAATTGAAAATCATGTGCAGCAGATTTTTTGTTATTAAAATCTGTATAGCTTATACAAGAATATTAGAAATGTTTATGTGAAAAGAATAATGGAGAGTTAAATTTCCTTTTATGATTATTTATTTTTATTTTAATCTCAAATTGGAGGTTTTATTTTGTTTTTATGATGTTGTATCCATTAAATAGTATTAATTAACAGGTCATTAATAAACTTTATTTTATTCTATCTAAATTAAACCTGAATAGGAAAAATTTAGGACTCCCATTGTAGCATCTTCCGATTAGGCACAGCAGCATATAGCTTTTTTCAGTCAAATTCATAATTTTTTCAGTCAAATTCATAATTTTTTCAATCAAATTCATAATTTTTTCAGTCAAATTCATAATTTTTTCAGTCAAATTCATAATTTTTTCAATCAAATTCATAATTTTTTCAATCAAATTCATAATTTTTTCAATCAAATTCATAATTTTTTCAATTTCATAATTTCTTGTACCTGTTTTATACAGTTAATTTAATGAGGTTTTGCTACCAAGAACTTAACATTTTTATTAAATTTCGTTGTTGTTTGTTTATCCATTTAACGTCACTTTATGTTACTGTGCTTAAACCGACGGTGCAGCGGGAGTCCTAAGTTGTGCCTACTCAGGTTTACTTAAGATAGGGAGAGACTTTTACGAGTTCTACTTATTAAATCTTTTAAAAGTCATCTGTGGTGCACAAATATAGGACGATCTGCTGGTTTTGGACTTGCGACCTTACGCATAGAAGGCTGTTATGCTAGCCACTACTCCACAGGTGACCCTAAATGCATTCAACAAAGTGCTTGAATCTGCCGGGTTTGAATCCGTGACCTTAGACATATTAATCCTTAACACCTTTTTGAATGCATAAAGGGTCACCTGTGGAGTAGTGGCTAGCAAAACAGCCTCTTTTAAAGGACGAAATTACCATGGATGTTTACTCCCTAAAAGGAAATATAGGGCCATCTGCTGGTTTTGAACTTTCGAACTTAAGCAGAGAGAGCTGTTATGCTAGCCACTACTCCACAGGTGACTCTTTATGCATTCAAAAAGGTGTTAAGGATTAATATGTTTAAGGTCACGGGTTCAAACCCGGCAGATTCAAACACCTTTTTGAATGCATCGAGGATCACCTGTGGAGTAGTGGCTAGCATAACATCCTTCTATCCCCTAGATCGCGAGATCATACCTGGCAGATGGCTCTATGTTTTTTTTTTAGTGAGTAAAAATCCTTAGTTATTTCGTCCCGTAAAAGAGGCTGTTATGCTAGCCACTACTCCACAGGTGACCCTGGATGCATTCAGCAAGTAGTTAAAGATTAATATGTCCAAGATAACGTGTTCAAACCCGGCACATTCAAACACCCTGTTGAATGAATTTAGGGTCACCTGTGGAGTAGTGGCTCGCATAATAGCCTTCAATGCTTAAGGTCGCAACTCCAAAACCAGCAGATCGTCCTATATTTGTGCACCACAGATGACTTTTAAAAGATTTAATAAGTAGAACTCGTAAAAGTCCCTCCCTATCTTAAGTAAACCTGAGTAGGCACAACTTAGGACTCCCGCTGCACCGTCGGTTTAAGCACAGTAACATAAAGTGACGTTAAATGGATAAACAAACAACAACGAGATTTAATAAAAATGTTAAGTTCTTAGTAGCAAAACCTCATTAAATTAACTGTATAAAATGGGTACAAGAAATTATGAAATTGACTAAAAAAATTATGAATTTGATTGAAAAAATTATGAATTTGACTGAAAAAATTATGAATTTGATTGAATAAATTATGAATTTGACCGAAAAAATTATGAATTTGACTGAAAAAATTATGAATTTGACTGAAAAGAGGTATAAATTGACGTTAAATGAATAAACAAACAAAGCTAAATTTTACATCGGTTTTTTGAGTTTGATCAAAATCGTTGTTAGAGCCGTTTTTGAGAAAAGTATAAAGCGGTGCAGAAAGAATAATATAACGGGACACTTCTAGTCAGACATTTTTGGTGTAAATTTGCTGACGTACAGACATATACTTGTAATGAACATGAAATTTCAGTTTTATTTGTTATTACATTTTGTTTTCGAGCTAAACTTACGAAATAAACACGGACACAGTCCTTTGTATCAGTCAAACATTATATTTGTCAAACTATTGAGACCACGTTTGCGACTGCTGTACCTACTGGTACATCCGTTTGTACTCTTAAATGATATGGTGTTGTGCACCTAAGGTGAGACTGGCGATGATACTATGATGATGATGCAGACGAGGTAGAGTGAAATGCCACCACTAACTGCTATACTTTATCCTATACAAGACCCTTCATTCCCTAAAGAACCCGGACTGTCTTAGGAAATATCCCCTTCGTCCCTTCAAGCGAAGAAAATGCTTTTCGACTGACGAAAATATATTAAATCACTTCTCCAATGTACGTTTTTATTTATGTACTAGCTGTTACCAGCGACTTCGTCCGCGCGAATTTCTGTTATTATGATGGGGATTTAGCAGTTTTTAAAAAATATATATTTTAAAATACTTCTTCATAAATGATATTTTTAGTTTTATTCTCTTGTAGCAGAAAAACGTACTGATTTTCTCCGCAACCCGATGTTGACAATGTGACATATACAGTGAGCTTTCGGTAAATAAAGTATTCGGAATTCACTATCATTATGTAATTTACTTGCTTTTGAGTTATTATTTCTGTTTTTAAAAAGTTGTTACTCACTTTATAATGTTAAGAGGAAGGTATACATTAGACGAACCCAAAAATCACGACAATAGTCAATTTATATTTAACGGTTTCAACGTTAATTTACGATAAATATAAAAAGTATTCGGAATTAAGTGGTTTCCTATTTGGAATTTAGTGAGAATTTGAACATTTGAAACCATTAAACAATAGGATTTCCGATTTAAACAACAAAACGATTTCCTAATACTTTTGACACTGAATGATCTGGTAATTTTACAAAATTAATTGTTTAATCTTAAAAAAAAATAAACATTACGGTATTCTGGTTTGTGATTATGGAAGTCTCTATTAAAGATTTATGAATTAAAAAGGATTATATAAATTAATAGTTGTGAAATATAATTATTAAATGAAAAGAAATAGAAATTCCGAATACTTTTGACACTCACTGTAGTTGGCAGTGTGAAAAGCATTCTTGACGTAAATCGATTCCTATCCCCTGTGATTTATTAATTGTTACGGTAAAATATAATTCAACGGGAAATTATATTATTTTAAAATTTAAAGGTAAATCATTTGGAATCGTTGGGATGCGAGGTAAATTTTCCCCGTTTTTTGTTTTTCAGATTTTCCTCTGATTCTTTGGTCCTATTGGTCGCAGCGTGATGTTATATAGCCTATAACCTTCCTCGATAAATGGGCTATCCAACCCAAGAAGTTGAATTTTTCGATTTGAACCAGTAGTTTTTGAGATTAGCGCGTTCAAACAAACAAACTCTTCAGCTTTATAATATTAGTATAAAGATTAAATTTTAGTGCAGTTTAATTGTAGGTACTTACTGAATATAAATATAATATGGGGCAAAAACCTATTTTTGTTCATCCAGTCTACACTTTCTCCAATTTTTATTCAAAACTATGTCTTGCGTAATATGAAGCATGTTATAGGTCAAAATAACGAATATAAGATAATATGTTAATTGACACGTATCAAAGAAGTATTTTCAGGCCTGCTTTGAATATTCAATTGAATTCTTCGACTTCCGTTTGGCTAATCATGATACGGTTTATGTTGCAAATATCGTTATTCCCAGTAAGACTACGGCAGCAATTACTGCAGAATGTTTCAAATCGGATGTAACTAGGAAATATTTCGGGCAAGGCCTAGGACGCGTGTAAAGAAAAGCCGATAAACAATATTTTTGTATAAAGGATCTAACCTACCGAATTTAAAATTAAGAGAGGTTTTTAGATTTGAAATTTGCTGCTCCACAACTTTTATTCTATGACTTTTTTCAATTTGGGTAATTTTTTAAAAGTTATAGCTGTCTCTTAAAGGCCAAATTTGGTTTTTCAACAAATATAGAAACATTTACCTTTTCTTACAAAGGTTGCGGTTATATCACTGAACCAAATTAAGGTGACTTTTGGAAAGGAACTTTAACGCTCCTTCATTGTGGAAAGAAACAAATTTTATGTAGGATGCAACGTTTTTGAGATGAAAAACTGAAAAAAATGTGAAAATTTAGAGCTTTTCCGCTCCAAAAAGTTAAGCTCGCCACCTGCGATGGTGCCAATTCAGATTACTTTTTTTTTTTAGGATCATTAAGAAGTATTAAACAATAATTTAAACACAGTAGATGGCCCCGGGACCTTCTAGTTTAAAATATTTTTAGAGTGCTGCCACTGGGTAGTGTCTCTACATGTTTTTCATGACAGTTTTGTATATTACCATCACATTTACTAGATGTATTTTTATTTAATACAGTTGTAAATATCAATAAATATGTTTAAAAAAAAAAAAAAAACACAGTAGAGAAAATGTTAGGTTCTCTGGAATCAGGAATTCGATTTGAGTGAAAATCGAAAGAAAAGAAGAGGAAATAGTAAAGCAGTCTAGTATAAATGCTTTTGGTTTATTATTTTCAATAGTGAACCTTTTTAATCGAACAAAAAAATTATTCCTTCTCTCACAAAAACTTTGAGTGCTTACGTTTCAAGATACGTAGAAAACAACTAACGAATATTAAAAAATCCGTTTTTCCTAATTCATAATAAATATAATTGTTTTTGTTGTTAGAGTTATTTCATAGATACTTATATTTAGATATAGCGTTGATATGATATGCCACTTAAAATTATATTTATATATATATATATATATATATATATATATATATATTGTTTGATCAGTTCTCGACTGTTGATAATTTAAGTTTGCCTTGTTCTTGACTGAAACCTAAGAACAACACAAACTTATATATATATATTTTTTTTTTTTTTTTTTTTTTTTTTCTTTTTTCCTTACATGGTAACCCCACATAAGGACCGTTTATTATAACATCATGTTCCATACCTTAATGGTATACTACATGAATGGTAATATGATTATATTAATTTACATATGAAAGTAGTATTACATTAACAATTATTACAGAATAATGTTTCAAATGAAATAGAACAAAATAAATAAAGTAACTATCATAACAAATTTAAAATAAAATGTTTGTCAACAGAAAAGAATTACCTACGCTGCCCGTCTTTAGTCAGTGATTCAAAGTCAATGCCTTTAATGAATTTAAGTAAGTCTGTCTTGAATTTAGAGAATAAATTTTGTTCCGTCTCTGGCCAGTTTCCATTTTTAAGTATTATATTTTTAATTAAATGAAATCTTTGTCTGTCAAAAATTTTGCAGTCATAAAGTATATGTTTAAAATTTTGAATTTGTCCGTCTTCGTCACATAAGTCTGTTTGTATTATGTTAAATCGTTTGAGATAATGTTTTGTGTTTCCGTGTTCTGTGATTAGTTGTGTTAGTTTATAATCATTAATATATATATATATATATATATTGTTTGATCAGTTCTCGACTGTTGATAATTTAAGTTTGCCTTGTTCTTGACTGAAACCTAAGAACAACACAAACTTATATATATATATATATATATATATATATATATATATATATATATATATATATTTATTGCTTTTCATATTACTTATAAATGTTTGTAAGTATAAACAGTTATACCCCAATATTGTTATTTGGAAATCATAAACCATTGTGTAATAATTCGCAGCATTTTTTTCTTTCCTTTAAATAACAATTTTTGTTTTAGAAATGTTTAAATAAATAAAGGAATATGTTAAAAATGAAAATTAAAGATTATATAAATTTATTATGTAAATGGATCTATTCAAATCAGTGAACTTGAAGACCATGATAAGAATCATTGACAATTTTTTATTTATTTTTTTAAAGTAATAAATTTAGACGTTGCTAATGATTATATAATGTTTTTTTATTTCCCAATAATTATATAATCTAACATGTTCTGGTATTTTTCAATTATTCGAAGAGATAAAGAATGACAAACAGCAAACAGCTAAATTCAAAACGCATAATCTGAACTGTTGCGAAATGAGGAACCTCAAAATTTGAGCAAATGTTACTTGTTTTCGGTAAATAACAACGGTACATTATTGAAAATAATAAACCAAAATTATGAACTAATCACTGAAAATATAACATGTTTGTATGACTATTAGCCGTGCTACATTGAGACATGTTGTAATATTATTTATAAATCATTTTGTGCGCACACAATCCTTTGATTTCTAAAACCTTTGAAGAGGTTAGAAGTATTGATGATGTCAAACACGTGCCTTGTGCTTCTACTCCTTTATCTAAATATACCTCACAGGCACCAACACCTTTCTTCTCTTTTTCCTTATAAATATCCTGTTATTGATTCGAGAATGAGGCATTTTTAAATTTTATTATATAGAAAACCAAAGAAAAAAAAATTCGGCTGACCGGAATTGCTACTTTATCCTATGCATTTAGCACCTTTTTACGATTTTCTCAAAAACGGCTCTTACGATTTTGATTAAACTCGCTATATCGATGTAAAATTTAATGGGCTTTAATATCATGTAAGTTATTCTTATTGAAATAGTCTGATAAGGCTTAAATGCCGATATTTCAAATTTTCTTTCTCTAAACTACCTTTAATTTCATAGATTCCAAAAAAACTAGAACATCATTTTATTAGCATTGATAAATAACGGAAGTATTTATAGCATTGATGAAAATTCAAGTTGAGCGAATTTGATAAACAACGTGCAAAAAAGTGCAAATATATTTTTGTATTCGATTTTTTTGTTTTGAACACAAGAATAGTAATATAGATGTATAATATACCGTTGGATAGCTAAAGATTTGAAAAAAATATTATCTGATACTCGGAATAGTAAAGGATAATGGAGAGTGATGAAAAGCCTATAAAACTAACAGTTTATGGTTCCTGAAAAGGGAAATTTGTGTTGCTGCCTTCTGGCGGCCTGTCAAAGAAGCAGAGCGCCCCTAGTTGTAGATCATCTTGAGATTGAGTTGGAGGGCATTACCCCAAATACTAACTGATTGTTGTAAATAAATGGATATAAATATAGATGTATATATAATAGATTATTTAATATAGCACATGTTTCTATTGAAATTCAATTTAATTAATTCTTTAACTATTTATTTTTAACCCTATAGTTATATTTAAACTGTATTAACAAAAAAAATACGTCAAGTAAATGTGACATGTGGGCATCATATAGACGGGAGAAGAAAAGTTTATTTAATGTTGTAGGTCTCGAGGCCATCATATTTTCAGACGCTTTGGAGGACTATCGGGAATAGAAGAAAATGTGCGGTTGCGGACAAGTGGGTGGGCTGGTTATTTGGAATACTCAGATTTTTATGGATTGTTTTTTATTGGTGACAAAATAAGGAGCATTTGGGATCTTTCAGAGGAATTTAGATTGCTAGTGTCGAGGTATGGTTGTTATAATGGACAAGGAAGGGTATCAGAAGGCCTCGACAATTGCGTATTCATGCAAGGAAGAGAGATTGATGGAGATGGTGCTCGCCGTGGCAGAAGCACGTACCGCAGCACCAGGTAGCAGGTTACTCTGCTAGGTAGGGGGTGAACCCTCACTTACCAATTAGCAGAGAGGACTGGCTAGGAAGAAATTCACCCGGTGTGGTAGTAGCCCAACAGCAGTGTTGGATAGGAGCCCTCATAGGTGCACATGGGTAGAAGCCATGCACTCCATCCTATGAGGAGGTTAGATAGAAAGCAGCAGAGAAGGTACAAGATGGATAATAATAAAGATGGATATGGGAAGCATCCGCCACACTAGTATTGGATGCGAGAGGAATTTAATGGCTTGGATCCCCATTGTTCAAATTCATTTGTCCAAATGGACCTAAGTATGTTAATATAAATTAGTTTTTTGTACTAGGTGGGAAGTTTGTTTTGTCAAGCAAAATGTTGTAGTAAACGGTATTTGCGAGCTGTTTCTTGTTTCAGTTTAGTCTGAGGATTCCTTGTAAGACGCCTGTAAAGATGCAGTCCAAGGTACCGGATCTGTTCAACTTAGGTGAGTGGAATATTACTAAAGGATATAGTGGGACAGGCAGACATTGGTTTGCGGCGGAGGGCAAAGGTAATTTGGTGGGATTTAGTAAGATTGATTTTGATCCTTCACTTTTGACACTATTCTTCTATGGAAGCAATGTGAGACTGAAGGGTTTGGGAAGCGATAGTTGGGTCATTTTTTATGGATAACACACATGTGTCAAAGGCGTAAGTAGTGAGGACAGTGCTAGGATGAATTGGAATATCAGCTGTATATATGGTATAAAGGATCGGGCCCAAGATGCTACCTTGGGGTAAAATTGGTTTATAAATGAATTCATTAAAATAATAAGGATTGCATATAAAATCACGTTATAAAGTTTTCCGTTTTTGTGATGTCCGCTTTATAAAGGATGCCTCAGCCCCAGGAGGATATAATCTCCGTTTTCTATTGAGTAACACGACAAAGATTAATTATACTGTCAAACAGTATAATTGAAAATTTTCACAAACTGAAGTAAAAGGCTTTAGGGTCATGTTTATTGGTGTGTGTATATTGTAAGTCGCTCGAAATAAAAAAAAATCGTATTGATATATTGTATACTAGTGGACTTGCCCCTGCTTCACAAGAGTGAAATTTGAATGAGGTGTCATTTATGTTTAGAAAAAGTCACTCGGACCGATTTAGAGCTTATCGCTTTAGGAGTTTAACGAAAAGTACAATAAGCAAGAAAATATGTTGCCTTTATAACGTCTATTAACTATTATTTTTAATCATCGGCAAAAATGGAATACATCAATCAAAAAAGTTTATATGTTTGCTAGTTTAAAGTTAAGCACAAATAAGACAAATTAGTTGTCTCATATAAATAAACCTTGATTGCTATGCTATGCTCTGTAGTCAAAAATTACCGAAATAACAACGGTTCCTATATTATTCGGTTTAATGCTATTTTATATTTTAAATAAACTATTTGAATTACATTTTAAAAGCTTAATTAAGGTTCCTTAGGAATTCCATTTAGTTTACAATGAAATATCTGTTTTCATAGAATAATATTAAATTTGAAATAATTAGATAGATAGATAGATAGATAGATAACTGTTTTTTATTTCTTTAAGCATATTACAACAAAACAAATATTATAAATATAAAAAACATTTGTAGAACTATGGTCTTTTAGACCGTCAGTCCGGAGCCGATCTGTAAAGTTTTACAAGTTATATAATATTCAAAAACAGGTCACTCACTGATTCTATTCAACTTCTAACTGTATTAACTTATAAATAAAACAACAGTAATAAAATAATAATAATAACAATAATCAATTAATATCACATATTAGAAAGTTTTTTTTTTTTTAATTATAATTAAATTCTTTAATAAGCCTATATCTATAAGGCCATGCTATTTTACAAAAATTGTATACAGACAACCAGTTATCACCATTGAGACATTTTATTACATCATTAACTTTTAGAGAATTCTTTCCAAAACATTTTTTTCTAATTTCAGACAGAATCGGACATACAGCTAGGAAATGAAATGTATTTTCTGTTTCTTTTTTATTGCACTAGGAACATATCACACTACTATTCGAATAAAATCTGTTATAGTTGAGATAAAGAAGTTCACATCTAACTTTGAATATCCATTTAACCCCATTAAAGTTTATTTTATTATCATCAAGATAATGTGTTCCATAGTCATAATTTAAGTTTTTATACAGATACATTTTTTCCGAAACTGAAGCCTTTTGTACATATTTTAATTTGTAAATTTCTGTTAACGATACTCTAAATTCCTGTAGGATTAAATCCCATTTATTTTGATTGTCAAGTCTAATGTCAATGTCAATATTATGTTTTTCAGCTATTTCTGTTAAATCCCTTATCCAGTATACCTTTTGTTTAACAACTTCATTATTTAATAAATATGGTAGCCTATTTTTTGTCAGGTTTTTAACTTTTATAACATAATTATGCTGTATTTTCAAGGTTTCTATAAACATTGGTACTATTTTGGTTTCTAAATGTATTAAGTAGGAAGGGGTGGCTTGCGGCAAGCTAAATAATTTCTTAATGAAGTAATACAGAAGTTTTTCACTTTCAATATATTCTTTACTTCCCCATGCTTCTGCACCATATCCTATGAATGATTTGAAAACAGCATTGAATACTTGAATTTTAGATTTATAGGGTATACTATTGTTTAGTAGTAAATTTTTCCATATGGAGTTTATTGCTATTTTAGCTTTTGATAGCTTCTGCTTCAAATGTTTTTTCAATGATAGTGTAGGTGTAAGAACAACACCCAAATATTTATATTCGTTTACTACCTCTATTGCTTGTCTCTTGAAAAACCATTTTTCGTTTCGGCCTCGTTTACCCCCACCATTTCTGAAAATTACTATTTTGGATTTATTCAAATTGAACTTTAAATTCCACATTTGACAATATTTCTCTAGATCATTTATCATTAACTGTAGAGTTTTAGGATCAGTAGCTACCAGTGTGATATCGTCCGCATTGCCAGTAATTTTATTTTTCTTCCATTAAAGTTTATGCCACCGCAGATGTTGTCTTCTAAATCATTTATAAAGCATGAAAATAAAAAGGGACTTAAAACACACCCCTGCCTTAGTCCGTTCCAACCACCATTCGAAATAATTAATAACAATGTTAATTTATTAATTTATAACAACCTACCATTTATGTTAACAACTTAGTTACGATTTGGTGCATAATATTGTTTCTAAAATCGTGCGTACTAAATTTAAGAATACAACTTGCACGATCCAGTGCATTTAACTATAACCTTCCACTTTATCAAGAAAATATGTATAAAAGTTTATGGGGTTACAACAACTTTATATTAACTCGTACGATTTATGTTATTGCATATTAACCAAAATCTTTCGCTTATCGACGGTATATTATTAGTCTATGTTACTACTTATATTTCAGGAATAATTTTTTGTTGACTTGGTCATCAAAATTAATTTTTCTTGTTTATAGAAAAGCTAAATTCCAATATGTTTTACTTTTATAAACCTCCAGGAAGGAATGCCCTAAATGAAACTGTATCTAAATCCGTCTTGTGGTTTAGAAGGAGTTTGGAAACCAATATCGCGTAATTATTATATATATATATATATAGACAAGAAAGCTTCATCTTTCCATTTATTTAAACATTTCACCAAAATGGACGACCCAAAAGTGCTACTTATACAATGTATAGTGCACCTTTTTACGATTTTATTGTTAATCATTGATTCTGATTTGAAAGGATTACTGCCATGTAAAATTGATGTAAAATATATCATTGTAAAGCTTAGAAACTAATTATCCAACATAAAAACGTGTGAAAGATGAGGTAGAGGTGACGAAAGGGTATAAACTTAAGTCATTGTTGAAGATTTATGATAATTTTAATTGTTATATTATTGTATCTGAAAATAAATGTTTCCATGGGAAAAATACGTTTCTTTTTACGTTTTTCAACTTTCAAGTTTATTGTTTAGCATAAAGTGAAGTTAAATGAATTAAAAATCTGGTGCGGACAACACGCGACTTTCACTTACCTCCGATTTAAAAAACGATTAAAAATTTTTCAAGTACAGTTAGAGATAAAAATTAGTGAAACTATCAAAGAATTAGCTATCGACTAAAATAATCAGTTAGTTTTATCGGTTTTTCATCACTCTTTATTAACTTTTAAAAGCTTGTGTATTAGATAAAAAATGTTTCTAAAATCTTTAGCTTTCCAATGGTATATTACACATGTATTTTACTGCTCTTATGTTCAAAAACAAAAAAATGCATTAAATATATTATTTAAGTTTTTTCCTTTAGTTGTTTATCAAATTCGCTCAACTTGCATATTTGTCCGTTATTTATCAATCCTAAAAAGATGATATTCTAGTTTTTTTGGAATCTATAAAATTAAAGGTACTTCAAAGAAAGAAAATATCGGCATTTAGGCCCTGTCAGACCATTTTAATCAGAATCAAACCTACATGATATTAAAGCCCATTAAATTTTACATCTATACAGCGGGTTTGATCAAAATCGTCGAAACTGTTTTTGAGAAAATCATAAAAAGGTCCAATAAAGTGGCTCTTCTGGTTAGCTGAATTTGATGAAAAAGTTTTGGTAACATCTCGGTCGTATAGTAATCTTAAATATGAAATTTCAGTTTCATAGGGCTTTTCGTTTCCACCCGGGAATTACCACACACACACACACAGACCTTTTTGCGGGACTTGGTTATTTGGACTCAGGGGACCCTAAAACGTGTATTTCGTTGAAAACTGGAATTAAAAAATTTTCATGAAGTGAAAGTAAAAAATCATTTGCGTAATATGTAAACAAATCGCTCTACAAGTAACATCGCACAGGCTAGGAATCGCCATCGTCTCCCCGAAGGATGGTTATAACCTAGGATTTTTTTTTCCCTTTTGAAAATCCTATGGCTATCTGCCGGGTTTGAACCTGCTACATTAGACATAAAAGGATGTTATGCTAGCCACTACACCACAGCCATCGCTGGTATTGTGATCGCGTCAAATTGTTTAATAATAAACTTTATTTGTTTGGCATAAAAATGTTTGAAGAGTAACTGAGTTCTGTATTGTGCACACCAAATTTTTCATAGATTTGAAAATATGTCAGCACATTAAATTGAAGTAAAAATACCTACTACAGTACCTAATCATACAGTTCGTCCCATTCTTACTGGTCCCAAATATGCGAGGAAATAATTTAGGAACTATAGAATTCGAGGTACGAAAAATAAATCAAGAGACCATTTAAAATAATCTGGTGCGCGCAACACACGACTTTTGCTTACCTCCGCAGTTAAAATCGATTCAAGGCTTTTTAAAGACATTTATGTATTTATATATGAATACGTATAAAAAATACCCTTTTCCCTTGGTTATCGCATCACTCGTGAATGGCTAGACCGACTTCGCTAATTCTTTTTTTGTTGTGCTTATAGTAGTCAGGAGAAGAATCTCGTGAAAGAGAGAATGAACAAGTTACAATTTCGACGAAACAAGTTAATTTTTGTTTCTTTAATTTTCTAAGATAATAATCTCTCTCTCTCTCTCTCTCTCTCTCTCTCTCTCTCTATATATATATATATATATAATATATATTATATATATATATATATAAATATATATATAAATATATTTTTTTTTTAAGTTATGGGCGTGTTTATGTGTAAAATGTAACTTTTTTAAAATAATTGTTCGCAGTTTTTTGGTTAAAAAACACAATAAATTTTTATCAATTTTCAAAAATAACTGAGGTATTGAATTAAATCACTTTCAATTAAAAATAATCAGCTGGTCCCAACGTTTAGATGTTGGGTTCATCAATAGACATAGCTCAGAGAAATGCCGCGTACGGCGGACTAACGGATTTTTTCAAAATTGTTATTTGGGTTCTACTCATCTTGAAATGTAAGCCCTCTTAATTTTAGGGGAGAAGGGGTGGGTTAATTTTTTTTTTTTTTTTTTGGTCGATTACAAAGGTTTATTATTAAAATAATAAACCATAATCCACTCACATTGAATTTAACAACCCTACTTATGAAATGTGAGATCGAATTGTGAGAGTCAACTAATTCATGAAATTCCTCTCCCACACAATCTTTGCAATCCAAAATCAATCGAAAAAAGCTAAATCCTCATATTTCTGACCTGAATATTCTATTAGTTGGAAACTTAATCCTTCTGTGACTTTCTTTTAAACCGGTACTCCCTGCTCTTGCAAACGCAACCTGTCCCAAACCTATTATTCCTATGCGTAGCAAAGAATTATTCGAGGAAGATGAAAAGGAAACGGCCAATGGATATTTTTTAGTTGAAATACTTTAAAAATGGAGGATATCAATTCAGTTGAAAATCAGTTGTGATAGGTGATATACTACAATTATGTTAAAAAGCTAAAATGTATAGATTAATTATGGGTATGGTTATATCTTATGTAGTGTTACTATCAATAATAACATGATGATATGGTTAATCTTTAGAAATGTACAAAATTAAGGTACTTTAGAGGAAGAAAATACAAAAATTCGCCATTTAAGTCCTTTCAGACTATTTCAATCAAAATAAAACTTCATATATCATATTAAAGCCCATTAAATTTTACATCGATTAAGAGTTTTTAATCAGAATATTTTGTACCATTTTTTAGTAATCGTAAAAAGGTGAAAAATGCGTGGTGTAGAGTGGTTCTTTTGGTTCGCCGATTTTAGTGAATAAGTTGCTGTAACATCTCGGGCTTGTAGATTTCTCAAATATGAAATTTAAGTTTCGTGCATCTTTTCGCGTTTTTTTGCCGGACACACACAGACCTTTTTGCCGGACTTGGTCATTTGGACTCAGAGGATCCTCGAAACGTGTATTTTCATCGAGAACTAGATTCCGAAAATTTCCACGATCGCAATACTTTCCCTCACTATATATTTCATATATAGGTGAGCGAAAGTAAAAACGAAATTCAGGAAGAAATGAAATCGCATCTAAAACAGGGTTGTGTATTATTTAAGTGTGAAATTACGTAGCTCATGGCTTCTGTCAATAAATGTAAAGGTTATAATAAAAAAAAATAAAAAAAAGAAATATTACTATCCTGACGGTTCTAAAACATCCAATGACCATCTGTTGGGTTTGAAACTGAATTATATTGTGTTTGACCCGAGAACTAATTTAGTATCAATTGTATTAAAATCGGTGTACATATGTTTACATATTCTAAAAAATCTGGTGCGGGCAACACACGACTTTCACTTACCTCCGTTTTTAGAATCAATTAAAGAATTTTCAAATACAGTTAGAGATAAAAATGAGTGAAACCATTAAATAATTGATTAAATGGAATTTCTATGGAAACATGTGTTTTATTAAAAAATCTATTATATTATTATCTAAAATAATCACTTAGTTTTATCGGCTTTTCATCACTTCCTACTAACTTTTAAAAGCTTGTGTATAAGATAATATGCTTTCTAAAATCTTTAGCTTTCCAACGGTATTTCATACATGTATATTACTGCTCTTATGTTCAAAAACGAAAAATTGCATTAAAAAAAATATTTTTTCTGTTTTCTCCTTTAGTTGGGTATCGAATTTTTTCAATTTATATATTTACCTGTTTTTCATTAGCGTTAACAAGATAATATAGTTATTTTTATTGAATCTACAAAATTAAAGGTACTTCAGGAGAAGAAAATTTAAAATATCGGCATTTAAGCCCTGTCAGACGATTTTAATCAAAATAAAACCTACATAAAATTAAAGCCTATTTAATTTTACATCGATATAGCGAGTTTAATCAAAATCGTCGGAACCGTTTTCGAGAAAATCGACAAAAAGGTGCAAAATGCATAGTATAAAGTGCCTCTTCTGGTAAGCTCATTTTGATGAAAAAAGTTTTGTCACGTCTCGGGCGTATGGTTGTGTTAAATATATTTTTTTTTTTATAACATCATTTATTGAAATTTACAACTGTATTTCAAAATACAACAAGTAAATGTGTAAATGACAAAAGATAAATAGCGTGATACAGACTTGAAGAAGAACTACCCAATGGCAGCACTCCTGTAACTTTTCTAAACTAGAAGGTCTCGGGGCCATCTTCTTTTCAGACGCCTCGGAGGATTGTCAGGAATGGAAGAGGAAGCAAGGATTGAAACTAGTGGGTTAGAGTGGGAGAAGAGTTTGTTATGGAAGGAGCGATATCTGGTTTGGGCTAGATCAGCAACAAATGGAATATTTAGGTCTTTATGGATGAGCTTATTTTTGACAAAGTAAGGAGCATTGAGGATTTTACGAAGGATTTTGGATTGTAAGGATTGGATCCGGGAAGGTTTAGTAGAGCCCCAAAGCTCAACTCCGTAAGTCCATATAGGCCTAATGATAGTCATGTAGAGGAGTCTTTTGTAGTTAAGTGGAAGTTTTGAGCGTTTGTCAAGTAAGTGTTGAAGTAATCGAAAGCGACGAGCAGTTTCTTGTCGTTTCAGTCCAGTGTGCGGATTCCACGTTAAACGTTTGTCAAGTAGAAGCCCTAGGTAGCGGATCTGTTCAACTGGAACGAGCGGAATGTTATTAAAGGATACTGTAGGGCAGGATGTCATAGGTTAACGACGGAGGGTAAAGGTTATTTGGTGGGATTTTTCTGAATTTATTTTAATTCTCCACTTCTGACACCATACCTGAAGGTCTCTGATGTGGGATTGTAGGGTTTGAGAGGCAATAGTAGGATCGTTATTGACTGATAACACACACGTGTCATCAGCATACGTAGAGTGGAAAGTGTTAGGATTGGTTGGGATGTCAGCTGTATAGACTGTGAAGAGAATGGGTCCGAGGGTACTGCCTTGTGGGACGCCAGCGGACTGAACAAAAAGGGATGAATAGGAGCACTTGTGATTTATTTGGAAGGATCTGTCAGTGAGATAGGACTGGATGATGAGGAAGTAAGTTGGAGGAAGGAATTTTCGGAGTTTGTAAAGCAGTCCTGGGTGCCAGACTCGGTCAAAGGCCTGTTCTACGTCAAGAAAGGCTCCAGTGCAGTACAATCCGCGCTCCAAAGCGGAGGAGACCACATCCACCACACCGATGACATTGCTGGATAGTGGAGTGGGACGTTCGAAAGCCAAACTGATGATCGGGGATAATATTATTGGAATCAAGGATGGGATAGATACGTTTTAGAAGCAGTTTTTCAAGGATTTTTCCCATGATACATAAAAGAGAGATGGGGCGGTAAGAGGACGGATATTCTGGTGGCTTTTTGGGTTTATGTATCATTTTTACTGTGGATAATTTCCAGGAGTCAGGAAAATATGTTGTACGGAGTACAGCATTATAAATGTAGGTAAGGAATAGGATGGCTTTGCGTGAAAGGAGTTTTAAAATTTGGGATGTGATTTGATCGGGCCCTGGAGCTTTGCGGGATGACAGACTATGAATAATGCTGGAAATTTCAGAAGGATGGAAAGCTTTAGGTGGAAGAGACATTTGGAGAGGAATAGTTAGTTCTGCTTCAATACATTCAAGGTGATCGGGATTAAGGATATCCGGGTGTGGAATAAAAGTTTTAAGAAGGTGCTGACCAAAAAGCTGGGCTTTTTCCTCGTCTGATCTTGTCTAGCTTTGGGATTCGGTAAGGAGTGGATGATTGAAGTCTTTAAATTTGAGTAGCTTCTTAGTGGTAGTCCATAATGTTTTGTCAGTAGTGTTGAGATTTTCGGTAAAATTGAGTAAATTTTGTATTTTGAATTTTTTTATTTCTGATTTTAGTTTGTTAGTCAGTTTAGTATAATAAGTTTTATCGGATGGGATCTAGTCTTATGCCACTTCACTCTTGCTCTACGTTTTTCCCTTAATAACATGCAAAGGTGAGGTGGCAAGTTAGTCTGTTTTGTATTGATTGTAGTTCTGTTTGATGTATTATCTTTTAAACTGGTCTGTATTGATGTTGTAAGTGTTTCTACTGCTCTGTCAATGTCATTTGTTGTCTTGAGAGGAATTTTCAAGTCTAATTTATTGTCGAAATCACGATGTCACGATGTCACGATCGCCACCCCTGTTCTTACTCGATATATTGAACATTGGACCCTTAGATCTGAAACGAGTTCCGACCACGTTTCGATAGAAATCGGCTTGGTAGACGAACAAGAGTATTCCCACGGCACCGATAAAGGTTTCCTAACACGTAAAAGCGATTGGAAGCTTTTCAGAAGCACACTGGAGGGAGTAATCGTCGACGAAGAATGGGAAGAGGCTGTGGCGGATGGGGTAGATGAATTATATCATAGGGTATCTAGATTAACCAATATCATCCGTGACGCTTCTGAAAACTCCCTTGGATGCCGAAAGACGAGAGCAAGATCAGTCCCTTGGTGGACGCCGGCCTTAACAGCGTTGAAGAGAGACCTCTACAAGGCGCGGCGGTCGTACCAAAAGTGCAGATGTGATGAGAGGCGCGCTGCACTTCGGAACGAGTACAAGTCTAAAGCGAGGGAATATCGAAATGAGGTGCGCTTACAAAAGTGAAGGTCCTGGGATGAGTTCATCGTTCAAGAATCCTCAAAAAACCCTTGGGGTATTCCTTATAGAGTAGCCTTGGGAAAGCTTACTCCACTGCAGACTTGGCAGCCCTCAAGGATGGAGCTGTGCAAGCAACCACTCTTGAAGAAGCGGCCAACATTTTCATTGATGCGACCTACCCCAAAGATGATCCATCTCAGGACAACGAAGAGGAAGCTTTTGTAAGACGTACCACGATATACCCGCCTGGTACAGACTTGTACCTACCATGGGACATAAATGATCTACGTATTGCCGTGGATAAACAGAAAAATGGTCGAGCTCCAGGACTTGATGCAATAGATGCGGCGATTTTGAAGAATAGTATCCCTTACATTGAGAAAAGATTGTTAGAAATCTTCAATAGTTGTCTGGATAAGGGATACTTTCCAAGAAAATGGAAAACCGCTGATCTGAGACTCCACTACAAGGGGGAGAAAGGGATAAACAGCTTCCCAAGTCATATAGACCCATTTGTCTCCTCCCTGTAATGAGCAAAGTCCTGGAGAACCTCATTTTAACCAGTCTGAGGCCGGTTTTTGAAAGAGCAAGTCATCCATGGCAATACGGCTCTACAAAGGGAAAGAGAACCGCTGATGCACTGCTGAGGGTCCGCGCAGATGTTGAGCAGAGGGAGGAACGATATGTCATGTTGTTGCTGTTTGACATTTCCTCTGCCTTCGACAGCGTCTGGTGGCCTCGCGTACTTCAGCAGCTGCAAAAGTACGAAGCACCCAGCAACTTGTATGCCCTCGTTGCCAACTACCTCAAGGACAGGAGTGTAAAAGTGCGAGGTTGCTTTTATGAAACAGAAGCATTCATAGAGCGAGGGTGTCCTCAAGGATCTGTTCTCGGTCCTGCTCTATGGAAACTTGTTTTTGACGAGTTGCTGGGTCTACTTGAACAAGAGCGGTTCCCTGCCACAGCTTATGTGGACGATCTGGCCGTCTTGGTGGCCGCCAACAGCAGAGCCAGAATAAAAGAAGAGGCCGAAACATGCGCTAACCTCATAAAAGAATGGTGTGAGAGGAACAAGCTAAAGATGGCCTCGGCAAAAACACAGGCAATCTTTTTAAAAGGCAAGACAAGATGGGCAAACCCTATAACTCTCTGCATTAACAGAGATCGAATCCGTCCAAGTGAAGAAGTAACTTATCTAGGTATAAGATTTGGGAGAAATTTCAACATGACACCTCATTTGGACTACATGGGAAATAGAGTGGCCTTCGCCTTAAATGGCCTTGGTCGTGTGGGAGGCGCTTTCTGGGGCCTCAGGTACCCAGCTACATTGGCCATATATAAGGGTGTGATTTTGGGTATCCTGAGGTACGCGTCTCCTGCATGGTACAAGAACCTCTCACAACGCCTAAAAAGCAGGTTAGCGACAATTCAACGAAAAGCTCTGCTGCGGGTCACTAGGGCGTACCGAACTGTATCGCATGAGGCGGTGCAAGTCCTCGCAGGAGCAGTGCCTCTTGACCTAGTTCTGGAGGAGGATGGATTGAGGCACACGTTTAAGAGGGAAGGCTCAGCAGGCCTGCCAGATTATCTAAAAATGAAAATTGACGAGGAACCCAGAAAATGGAAAACCGTTCTACGGGAGGACACTATAGAAAAGTGGAATCGACGGTGGGTGACATCTCAAAAGGGCGCTACCTTAAGGAAATACTTTCCCACCGTCCAGTCTCGTTTAGATGCAAAATGGGTCCTTCCGGACTACTGGGTTACGCAATTTCTCACAGGGCATGGGGGCTTTCGAGCTAAACTCTCAGGCTTTGGGATAGATATCGATTCCTTATGCCCTAGCTGTGGAGTACTCGAGTCTGCTGAGCATATCCTGTCAACTTGCACCGCCTTTGAGCCCCAACGGATCAGACTTCTGAGGAAAACTGGACTCTACGTCTTATCAGACAACGAATTTCCTCAGCTGGTGACTAAAAGAAACTACTCGTACTACAAAGAGTTTGTATACGGGTGGAAAACAGCCGTGGGCCCAGATCATTTTAGGATCGGGAGAAGACCAGCGGGAAGAGTAGAAGGCAGGGAAGGTGCTCCTTAAGAGTAAAAATTAGAAGACAGACAATCTTCAAGAAAATTGTTGGCAACGTCAACTTCTTGCTATAACTGGCGACTAGACGTTGTCACAACCCGTGTTGCATATTATGCAAGGAAGGGTGTTCAAATAAATAAATAAATAAATGTCGAAATCTGTCCCAGTTGATTCTTCCTGTAATCAGTTTAGGAGAGGAAGGTATTGGAGCGAAATTTGAATGTAACAAAAGCAGAACTGGACTATGATCTGATGAGAGGTCGTCCAAGGTCTTGATGATTGCTTGGGAGGAGGAAATCTGAGACGTGACAAATATATCGAGGATATCTGGACGTTTATTGCGGGATGTTGGCCAGTATGTGGGATTCATGGGTGAAAGAATTGAGTAAGAGTTGGATCTTGAGACATGAGAAAGGACATTACCACGGGGATTGGATGATCGACAACCCCATCGTTGGTGTTTAGCGTTGTAGTCACCTCCAGCTATAAAGCGCGGTCCGAGGGAACGAAATAAGGAATCAAGATGGTTGTATGAAAGGGCATTGCCAGGAGACAGTATACAGCTGAGAACGTTAAATGGTAAGGACGGGTTGTAATGTTTACTGAGGTGGATTGTATGGTGTCAGTTGGAGTGTGTTAAATATGAAATTTCAGTTTCATAGGACTTACCGTTTCTGCCCGGGAGTTACCACACACACACACACACCTTTTTGCGGGACTTGGTTATTTGGACTCAGGGGACCCTAAAACGTGTATTTCCGTTGAAAACTGTAATTCGAAAATTTTCACGATCGCAATACTACCACATACTATATATAGTAAGTGAAAGTAAAAAAGGATTAGTTAAGGTGCATTCATGCTACAGTTTCATCTTAGATTCCTTATTTTTTTGAGTGGTATTTTGCTAGCTCAAAATGGAAGAGAAATTTCGTCATTTAATGATTTTTTATTTCCGAAAAGGAAAATCCGCTGAAAAGACGGTTAACAAAATGTGCATTGTGTATGGCGAAGATGCCTTAGGAGAAAGCACCGCCCGTAAGTGGTTTTCTCGGTTCAGAATCGGGAATTATGACTTGGAAGGCACAAAGCGCTCGGGTCATCTATCTTTCAACTGTTGATGACCAAATTCAAGCATAATTGATCAAAATAATTTAATTTTTGATTTAATAATTAAATCGTATAATTGATTAAAACTTTTCACAAGAATATAAAGTTTTATTGAAATCACCACTAAAATACTCTATAAAATTATTTTTACAACGCAATATATCCCATTCATCAATCTCTTAGGTTCGCAAATAATCATAATATAGATATATTCGAAAATAATATAAATCATTTCATGTCGAACATTATACTCTAATAAAAAAAAAACTGTACCTCTACAACCCATAAAGGGTCTTGGCCTCATTAGATATAGAGGTTCGTACTGTTTATGGGCCAACGATCGTGCAATGAGGTAATAAGGTTTTACACTTGGCCACCGGGTTTTTCCCCCCAATTTTTGGGTACCCATTTTATAGAGGCTGGGTCTGCCCCAGGAGGGTCTCCATACCCTAGGGTCGCCCCTTAGCTAAATTAAAAAAATAAATAATATGATATGGAGATGATGCCACAGGAGAAAGCACTGTCCGTAAGTGGTTTGCTCAGTTCAGAACCGGAAATTTAGAAGAAGCTAAGCGCTTGGTCGTCCATCAACTGTTTTGGGAGGACGGAATTAAAAAAATGCCTAAAAGATAGCAAAGTGTATAGATCGAATGGGTCGTATGTAATTGATTTAAAACATTTACAATTATTGAAATCGCCAGTAAAAAAACAATACAAACTTATTTTATCTTCTTCAGAACAATGACAGAATCTATGTGTTGAAATTTTCTCTTCGTGGTCTTAAAGAATTTTGGTAGGGCGTCAGATTTTTTTTTTTTTTTTTTTTTTTTTCGGCTCGATCGGATAGTTTGGAATCTGGAACATTCTTCTAACAAATTCTTAAGTGCCTGTGGTATATAGTGACAGTTATTGTCGGTGACAGTTTCTAGATATCCCAGAAGGTAAACCTGTTTAAATTTTTAACAAGAAATAATCGCACCTCATTAGTTGAGATACTACGCCTGCGCGAAGCTCCATTACGGTCCAAAAATCGGGTGCGCGCAACACACGACTTTCACTTACCTCCTTTGTTAAAATCAATTTAAGAATTCTTAAATAAATTTAAGTACAAAATTAAATTGTTAAAGAATTAATTAAATTGAATTTCAGTAACAATCAGTTAGTTTTATCAGTTTTTCATCAATTTCCATTTATTTTTACAATTCAGTGTATTAGATATTTTTTTTAAATCTTTGGCTATCCAATGGTGTATTGTACATCTATATTACTATTCTTGTGTTAAAAAAAAATTCACAAATTTCATTAAAAAATAATATGTTTGCACTTTTCTCCTTTAACTGCTTATCAATTACGCTCAAATTGCATATTTATCCGTTATTTATTAATGCTAATAAGATGATGTACCTAATTTTTTCATAATTTGCAAAATTAGAGGTACTTTAGAAAAAGAAAATTTAAAATATCTTTATTTAAGCCCTGTCAGACTATTTCAATCAGAATGAAACCTACAAGATATTAAAACCCATTAAATTATCATCGATATAGCAAATTTAATAAAAATCCTTAGAGACATATTTTAGAAAATCTTAAAAAGGTGCTAAATGCATGAGATAAACTAGGACTTCCGGTCAGCCAAATTTAGTGAAGAAGTTGCTGTTAATCTCGGACATGTAGTTGTCTTAAATATGAAATTTTAGTTTTGTACAACTTTTCGTTATAGACTTACCACATACACAGACTTTTTTTCGGGACTTGGTTATTTGGACTCAGGGGACTCTAAAACGTGTATTCGCGTTGAAAACTGGAAGTCAAAAATTTTCACGATCGCGGATAGATAATATTTTAAAAGTATAAATTGGCACACTCGAACCAATAACCTTGATAAGGCTGATAAGAAGCACTCAGAGTTGACAGCCGAGTGCTCTTGACATTCGCTGAGTATGGTAATGTTGATGTTAATGTTGTAAAGGAGAGTACACAAAGTGTAGGCCTTTTTCTTTTTTTTTTTGTCTCTTCCTGATTGAAATGTTACCAAACCATTTTATCGCTCATGTTCCTTACTCAAACTGCAGTCTTTAGATTTTAAATCTTCAAATTCTATTATATTTTATCAGCCTTATTTCATTTAAGTTGAAAATGAAACTTTGTCCGATTAAAACGCTACATAATTATGAAAATCTGGTGCTCACAGCACATAACATTCACTTACCCTTCTGAAACTACATTTTAAATAAACTTAAAGTAGAACAAAAATATATGTTGTTTAGATAGAAGCATTTATCTTAGATTATATAATATAGCAATATAAATTATTATCTACAACAATTAATTAATTATAGAATAGAATAGAATAGAAACAAAAATCAAAGATTCATTCCAAAAAGATTTTTTTTCTTAATTCCTTTGTTAGTTTTTGTTGACGATCTAAATATTCCATTTATTTTAGATCTTATCTCATCAAAGTTTTCCAAATTCCATCAGAACCTTATCCATCACACTAATCCGCTAACTCAATCCCTATCCAGCTCCACACACCTTTAACATCCTACTAGAAGGTTGAAACGGCATTGGCCCCGCGACCTCTTGTAAACATGTATATTGTTGTTCTAGCACTGGCTAGATTCTCCCCTCAAAGTGTTGTATGTTTGAGGACTGTATGACTTCTAGACTTGATAAATATTTTATTAATTCTTTATTGTATATTATTTTATAGTTTTGTAAATATTGTGTGAATGTTGTACTTGATCACTAATATAAATGTCCTAATGCAGACAGATTGTGATATCAATCAATAAAAAAAGATTTTCTACAGTTTTTGTTTTATAATTTTTCTCCTTAATTACTTTTACTTATCTATATAGAAATATATAGTTAGGAGAGTATTGCGATTGTGAAAATTTTCGAATTCCAGTTTTCGACGGAAATACACGTTTTAGAGTCTCCTGAGTCCTATTTTTTAATGTAATTTTTGTTTTTTTAATAATAAGAACAGTAATATAAACGTATAATATACCGTTGGCAAAGAGAAAGATTTGATAAAGTGACGAATAGGGAATAAACTTATCACTGATTAACAATTTTATATAGTTACATTGTTTAATATAAATCATATGTTTCCTACGAAAATGAAATTACGTTTTATTAAAATCAACATAAAACATTTTAAAATTGAATTATATCTAATAGTTTTTAAATTGATTTTAACAGTCGTGGTAGGTGAAATTCGTGTGTTGCCCGCACCAGATGTTTTTACCATGGTACATAATATTTTTTTTTTTATATAACAATTTTGATTGATTAATATTACAAACTGTCCTAATTTGCACATTGATTTACACAGCAATAAAATAATAAAATATATATACAATACGGAATCATAACCCTTTATAATATTCATTTTCAACTAATTTTAATTCAATTAAATACTAAAACAAGTATTATAAATATCGATATTTTTGTGCCGATATTACACCGATATTGATAACGTTCACGGAAATTGATATAGTTATCCTATCTCTAATAGACAGGTTTACACAGACCGCATGCGCCAGTCTAGAGCATATTGATGACGTTATCAATGCTTTTACTCCTGCCAAAAATCGTATAGCGCGTGTAATGAAGTTTTCACTTCAAAAAAGTATTTAATCCAATATAAATGTTTCCATGGAAATTCAATGTAATTTTTTTAAACATTATTCAACTGTAACTTCATTTAAAAGTTCTTAACTTGACACTAACGGAGAGATAAGTGGAAGTAGAGTGCTGCAAGCACCAGATTTTTATTTTAAGAATATGATTTTACAACAACCGTAAAAATTTCATGTATACCTTTGTCAAAAACAAATATACATATTTTGTCATACTCTTTAAAAGTTGTTGAAATTTGAACGATGAGCGTGGATTAGTGAACATTTATTTATCTTCAATGCTGTCAAAGTACTTCATTTCTTCTTTATCAAGGGTCTCGAAATTACCTTTTGGATATTATCTCACCGATTTATATTTTTGAAATGTACAATTTTGAAGTTGAAGCTCTCAAAATAAAAATATTTCTTATAGATTACATTCATATTACATACAAACAACATCAAAACTTGGCCATGATCTCTTATTTAAAGATAAGATCTAAAACTGAACAAATTATAAATAATATATTAATGTAAAGCGAAATCAATGATAAGATGGTTGGATTGCGGTCAAGTAAAAACTATTTATTGTGACACCCAATTATGTAAGTTTCCACTATTCACCATAGATAAAATTAACAAGCCAGTGTAAAAGTTTATAGAGTTGTAGAGATAATAAATAAATAATTTAAAAATCTGGTGCGCGCAACGAACTACTTTCTTTTTAAATATGTTGGCATCCAGCGACATGTTTTAAATCCAGTCTGTCAAAACAGCTCGATCAGAATGAGAAGTGATAGGCACCCCTTGTCTCGCTAAAATACTTTCCAAAGAGGATTTTTTTTTTTTAAATCTGGGACGTGTATCAGAAGCCACAATCCCCCCTACCACTGGTTTAGTCGAAACTAGTTACTAAATAAAAAATAAAATAAAAAATCGTAAGTAGCATCACATCCCTCATTAAATACATAATAAAATAAAAAAAGTGCGTTCAACTCAGGATTTTTACTCCCCTCCGTTGTTAAAATCAGTCTAAGAACTTTTTATTGTAGTAAGACATGAAATAAAAGTGAAAGGAAATTCAATAGAAACATGCGTTTCATTGAAAAATATATTTTATTATTGTCTACAACTATCAGTTAGTTAAATATGCTTTTCACCATTCTCTATTTATTACCATTTAAAACATCAATATTTTTTCTGAAATCTTTAGCTTTTCAATTGGATATTATGGCTCTCTCTAAAAATCTGGTGCGCGCAACACACGACTTTCACTTCCCTCTCCTTTTGAAATCAATTTAAGAATTTTTAATTACATTTAGAGATAAAAATAAATTGCTAAAGAATTAATTAAATTTAATTTCAATAAAACTATGTTATTTATTAAATAATCTATTATATTTTTATCTACAACAATCAGTTAGTTTCGTCGGCTTTTCATCACTCTCCATTAACCTTTAAAATTTCGTGTATTAGATAATATTTCTTTTAAAATCCAACGCTATATTATACATGTATATTACTATTTTTTTGTTAAAAAAAACAACAAAAATTGTATAAAAAATATGTTTGCACTTTTCTCCTTATGTTGTTCATCAAATTCGTTCAACTTGCATATTTAGGCATTTATTTAGTTATTTATCAATATTAATAATAATGTGATTTGCCTAAGTTTTTGAAATCTACAAAATTAAAGGTACTTCAAAAGAAGAAAATAAAAAATATCGGCATTCAAGCCCTGTCGGACTATTCCTATCAGAATGAAACCTACATAATATTAAAAACCATTAAATTCCTCATCGGGACTTGGTTATTTGGACTTAGAGGACCCTAAAATGTGTATTTCCGTTGCAAACTCAAATTTGAAAATTTTGATGATCGCATTACTTCTTCTTACTATATTACTATTCGTCAACTATTTAATATTTTTAATGTAATTTACATTAAAATGTTGTCTAATAATGAATTCATAACACCTAACTTCAATTATATACATATACATATATACAGCCATAAAATCTTTATGCATATAACATGTTTTTAATATTAAGCTTGGAAAATCCCTGATCGAATTCACACATATAGATAAAAAACAAAGCAAAATTAACACATTAAACACCCTCAAAAAACACAAACCTCTTTTCATTTTTTTAAATTTCACTAACCTATATGTGAATTATATAGTAAGGAAAAGTAATGAGCTCTTGAAAATTTCATTGATGTTTCAGCAACGTATTTAAGAAAATCAGCGAACCAGAGACCTAATTTATACAAATTTATACATTTTGCACAGTTTTACGATTTCTTCGAAAACGGCTCTTACAATTTTGATAACAAACGCTATAACAATGTATTTAATGTAATCAAGTTTTGATTCTGATTAATTTGGTAGGGCTTAAATGCCGATATTATTTTTTTTTCTTTTAAAATATCTTTAATTTTGTAATTTCGAAAGAATTAACGATTATATCTTGAAAGCATTGATAAAAATGGGTAAATATAAAAAATGAACGATTTCAATGGCCAACTAACGGAGAACAGAGCAAATAAATATATATATATATTTATATATATATTAGTTTAAGAATAGCAATAAAGATGTATAATATACCGTTGGTAATAATGATTTTACAAAAATTGTTGTCTCTTACACGAAGCTGTAAAACGTTGTTCAGAAAAGGGCACAAACTTAAGTGATTATTGTAGATAATTTCGATTGTCTCTTAATTTAACAAGAAATACATGTTTCCATCGAAGTTCAATTCAATTCTTTTAATATTTTACAAACAATTACTTAATTTAAAAGTTATTGCCATTTCGGTTATCATGGTTTCTTCAGTTTTCTGAGAGGAAAGAACGAAATCAATAAAAATAGAATAAAATAATACGAACAATAAAAATAATGTTTAAGTACAATAATCTGATATAAACGTATAAAAAAAAAGTATCAACTGGATATCACTTTTTAGGATGATAGAAGTTCCATAGCCCAATGTTTAAAATTATAATTTGACTTACAAAATTGAAGAAATTTCCCCGTTTTTCAATTTCCACGTCCATCTCAGATTTTCCTGCAATATTGAAATTCGTTCCTTAAGTTCTCCTAGTATTTTTTTTTAAAACTATATTATTTTTTGTTATGTTTTATCCGTGATATTATTACGATATACCATATATAATGCATACGTGAACGTTGATAAATATTGATATACATATATACCGTTGGTGATGGAGACGGATGGAGACACAGAGACCGACTGAAGGACTGAGGTGTAGCTGTGTGCAGCCGCAGGTGTGTGTGCTCTGTGGTGGGGAAAACACATCCTTGCCGCTTGTTCAAATATTTTATATCAGGTAGAATGTTCAAATTTTAATTAATAATTTCCTTTATTTTATTTTTTACTTTCACTTACCTATATATGAAACACGATAGTATTGAAATCGTGATGTATATTCAATAAGGAAATACAGGATTTAAAGATCAATGAGTATTAATGACCAAGTCTGCAAATTGGTTTCCGAGTGAATGTGTTTGTGTTTTTTTCGCTTTTTCACAGTAATTGACTTTCATATTTTATACTATATATTTTTCTTTCTCCAACATAGATTTCAAACAACACTTAAAACTCAATACTTAATTTGTTTGCTTATTGGTTTAACGTTACATTATGACACAATGGCTAATCTGACGATGCTACAGTGAAGTCCTAAATTTTGCCTAAATTAATTAGATTAGGGACCTTTCGCGAGTACCTGACATCGCACAGGATCCGTACCACCATTTGACGTCCCCTCTGAAGGACGGCAAAAATAGGGATTTTTCACTTATGAAAAATCTTAGGGCCACCAGTCGGTTTTGAATCCATATAATACCGTTGTGCTAGCCAATACACCACAGGAGACTCCAAAAGAAGTAAGGTTTTATTAAATGATTATTAAAAAATAAAATGTCCAAAAGGATTTGGTTATAAGCTGCGAAAGGCACATACATTTTGGTTTATCATTTTCAAAAATGAACCTTTGTAATCGACCAAAAAAAAAAAAAATTACCCCCGCTCAAAATTTGAGATGTTGCGTTTCAAGATGCGTAGAATCCGAATAACGACTAAAAAATAATCCGTTTCTCCTAATTAATAAATAAATAAATTTCGATAAAATGAAAAAAGAATAATTGAAATTCGCTTACAATTTATCCTTTGAATTATTGCTTTTCATATTACTTATTTGCCTATCAGCAGCCATATAAACAATTATACCCCAATATTGTTATTTGGATATAATAAACCATTGTGTAATAATTTGCAGCGTTTTTACTTTAACTTATTCTTCTGTATGAAACGTATAGTAAGGGAAATTATTGCGAGATTGAACATTTTTTAATTCCAGTTTTCCACGGAAATGTACGTTTTAGGGTCCCCCGACTCCAAACAATTAAGTTTCGCGAAAAGGTCTGTGTGTGGTAAGTCCTACAAGAAAAAAAAAAGTCGTAGTTATTACAATTAAAGATTTTTTTTATACGTGAAAATACTAGTTCATGCAACGATAATTTTAAAACCTAGTCGTTGATATCAGCTGGTTATTTTTAAAAATAGCAGCCGATTAAAAGTGATTTAATTCAATAACTCAGTTATTTTTAAAAATACCGAAAAAAGTTATTAGTGTTTTTTTCACCAAAAAAACAAACAACGAATAAAAGCAACGCGAATGATTATAAAAAAAAAAAAAAAAAAAATGTTGATCTGTATATCAAAGTCAAAAATAGATGTAATTCCTCCAAACATCGGTTATTATTGAAGATGAAGAAAAATCGAAAAGATTTTCGATATAAAAAAAACGCGATAAACTATGAGGAAAAAAAGATACAAAAATCATCTTATATGGTCAAGCCACTACTTAAGAGATGTGATTTCCAGATAACTCGGTTATTATTGATGATAGAGAAAAAATGTAAGGTGTTCTGGAATTAGGAAACTAGTTTTCACTTTTATCCTCATGATATAAAAAATCTCTGTTGTTACTTACTTACTACTCAAATATAGACTTTTTCTTATGTATTTATAGCATATAGTGTTATGTTGCTCTTATCGAGGTAAAAAAAAAAAATGTATATATATATATATATATATATATATATATATATATATATATATATATATATATATATTGCCTACCACGCCATAGTTGTGAGTTCGAATCCCAGTCCCAGGAGGACTTTTTCAAGCATACAAATAAATGAGGATTCACACACAATCAACCCCCGGGTATGTGGGACCCGCCAGTCAATTGATGGCTACTCACAAAAATAGGCGTAGGGTGTGATGACCCTACCCTAGAAAATGTCATCAAGTATCGCGGTGTGGAAACTTAAGAAATCTTACCAAGGGCCTCAAAGACTTGTCGCGCCAACCAAAAAAAAAAAATAAAAAAAATATCTAGTATAAGATATTCATAACGATATGTATAATACAGAATATGCAGATGCATCGTGTGTAAGTAATATCTAATGACATTACGATCCTACTGCTCTATCCCTTCTCTTCATGCGTGATCAGTTACTACTTACAGCATGGCTGGTGAAAGAGCTGACTTAAGTCTGTTTTTGTTGATTTTTCACCAATGGGCACATTTGAGATCAATTAAAAAAATAAAATCGTGCAAGACCCTTCAATGAATTAAAATAGTAAAACCTTGTTAGTGTACCAATACAACATGACCTACAAATTATTTTTGAAAAATACAAAAATGTTTTGACTCACGTTTAAAAAAAAAAAAATTTTTTTTGGATTCTTTTAGAAAACCATTAGCATACTTTTTTTCGTGATAGTCGGTTAATCCGTTGA
The DNA here is from genome assembly GCA_023052935.1 of Piezodorus guildinii. Lineage (NCBI taxonomy): Eukaryota > Metazoa > Arthropoda > Insecta > Hemiptera > Pentatomidae > Piezodorus > Piezodorus guildinii. The sequence goes on from CM041294.1 coordinate 94,940,695, forward strand.
GGAGAAAAAAATGTTTTTTTTTTTTGCTTGTCACCAAAGGGTACACTTACAATGAAATTTAAAAAATAAATATTATGGAGGACTCTCAAATTCAATAAATTACAAAAAAATGAAGGTGTACCAAATCATCATCACCTAAAAATATTTTTTAAACAATTGAAGAAAACTCTTTTTTTGAATCCCTAAAATATATTTTTTTCTTGAAAATTGGTTGAGCTGTTCAGAAGAAAATTATTATTTTTCTTTTGTCCTCCATAACTTCTCTCCCATAAGGATTGAGGGAATAAAAAATTTAGAAAAAGATGTTTCCCATAAGTTTTAATCAATGGTATAAAGAGCCCAGCTGAATAATCATGTGAAATCTGCCCCCGTGTATAAAATTTACGCCCGTGTACTCTTGCGATAAAATTGAAAAAAAGGTGTATTACGGAGGACCCTCCAATAAAATAAAGTAGCGAAAAATTGGAGGTGTACAAAACCATCATAACCTAAAACTAGTTTTTGGAAAAATTCCAAAAAAAAATTTGACTATCATTTTCGTGGACAATTTTTTGTAAAAATCATAACATATATTTTTTCGTGGAAATCGGTTGAGCTGTTCAGAAAAAAACAATTTTTTTTCTTTTCCCCTCCATAATTTCCCTTCCATAAGGGTTAAGGGGATAAAAAATTACATAAGGTTGTTACTCATAGGTGTGACTCAATGGTATAAATTTGATTCTGACGCGGGAGCGAATTTCACATGCTTATTCCGCTGGGCCCTTTCGTTGTAGGCCCTTGCTTTGCCTTCTCTAAACCATCAACCCGCCCTCAATTCCTTTCCTGGACTGACAAAAACAGTAAATTATAGATAGGCATAACCATCGAGTCAGGGAGACATGAAGAAACATTTCTACTATGGTTTGCTTCTTAAATAGTTTTTGTATCTTTGAATAACTTTTTGAAGATGATTACTCATGGTTGATCAATGTAAACCAAGGACATTTTTAATTAATGGGAAAAAAAGAATACAATTATTTATTCGAACCCATTTTAATATGAAAAACATGGGAATAAAATTGCCTCGAACAAAGTCGGCATAAACAATCTTATAAAATACATACATACAGTAATTTATAAGCGTTTTTCGGGTTATTATTTTTAATTGTGAACCTTTGTAATCGACCGAAAAAATTACCTCCATCAAAATTTAAGGCCTTGCGTTTCATGATGCGTAGAATCCGAAAAACGAATAAAATAAAAAAAAAACCGTTTGTCCGCCGTCCGCGGCATTTCTCCAACACTACTGGACCAGTTTTTTTCAAAATTCGCCACAAAAATACTAGATCATGCAACGATGGTCCTACACATTGACATTGATATCAGCTGGTTATTTTTAAAATGGCGGCCAATTAAAAGTGATTTAATTCAATAACTCTGTTGAAGATGAAGATAAAATTGATTAGTATTTTTTAACCGAAAAACGCGAATAATTTAAAAAAAGCGAAGAAAGAAAAGAAAAAAGAATGAAACATTACCCATAAGTACGCCCATAACTCAGTTATTTTTGAGGATAGAGATAAATATGCTTAGAGTTTTAGGATCAGTAAAATGCGGTAATGATAATTAAAAAAATATATATTTAAAAAAATTTTTGATCTGTATATTCAAGTCACAAATTATAATAGATGTAATGAAATTTGTCAACGAAATACTAGAACATCTGACAATGATATCAGCAATGATATGATATCTTATTTATTTTAAACAGATTATGGATTACCAATAATCCGTTTAAAATAAATATCCCTACTAATTATTTATGGGAGAAGTTGGTTTAGGGCGCAGTCAATAGAACACACAATTAAGTATAAACTTAATTTATTGGTACCGATATTACGGCCTAAATTATAGGCCTTCTTCAGGGTGATTGAGTGAGCTGAACGGGTGTCACAACAATGAGTTATTGTGACGCCCGAAACGTCGGTACCAATAAATTAAGTTTATACTTAATGGTATGTTCTATTGGCTGCACCCTGAACCAACTTCTCCCATATATACACTCAGTCAATCATTGTAACTTCATAATAATTATTTATTTATTGTTATTCGACAGATAGTAAAATTTCCTACAAAACAGAAAAGAATCATTGAAATAGGTTCAGAACTAGCAGAGATATAGAGTTTTGAAATTAGCAATCGTGATATGCCATTTTCCTTTGAATTATTTATTGCTTTTTATAGTATTTAATTGCCTATCAACAGTTATGTAAATAGTCATACACTAATATAAGTTATTTGGAAATAAAACCATCGTGTAGTAATTTTACAGTTTTTTGTTTATTTATTATTATTATTTTTATTCGCAACTGCGTTGCTGTGCTTCCAGTGAATGTGATGTATTATGTTTTTCCTGATCATGACCATGATCCTCTTAATGATTTTCGAATGATAATTCATTAAGTATATTTCTCGGCCATCTTCTTTTAACCCTTCTTAGCGGTTGGTTTGGTAAGCGGGAGGAAGAAAGTGGAGAAACGAGTTGATTTGGGTGGTGATGTGTCTATGAATTGAACGCATTATGTTTGTCGTAAATTCATGAATTTACTGTTGGGATGTTTGTGTTTTGTTCGTTTGTACGTATTATGCAGAACCCCAAAGTTCTGCTGCGTAGATACAGGTATGTCTGAATAGAGTGGTGTATATTAGTTGCATGTTTTGTAATTTTAGTGTTTGGTCTGTAATCTAATAGGTGTGAAAGTTGTTTTTAACGCCTCGTTAGTTTTTGTCGCTTTAATTTCTTATGCATGTTCCATGTTAGTCTTTTATCGTCCGTACCGAGTTATTTTAAGTAGGTTTTCGAAGGTTCTGCATCGTTTTCCATTTTAACAGCTGGACATGTACCTTTACGTATAGAAAGCTCATTTTTTATTTATCTAACATCACTTTATACTACTGTGGCTAATCAGACAATGCTACTGTGTGATTTTTAAACTTTCACTTCCCAGATTTGATTAGGATAGGAATCTCTAATGAGAAAATGACATCGCACAGGATCGGGTTAGCGGATTGCTCCTCAACAAAAATTTATCGCGAACTCTTCCATATAATCATTTCACTGGCAAGGACCTCCTAAATCGTAAATATTAAGTATATATTTAGATTTTTAGTGTGCTACAACGTATAACGCCCATTGTATGCGGACTACCTTTTCAGAAACATTATATTCTAGAAATGGCAATAAGGAAAGAAGAATCAGGATCTAGGAGTTTACTCTAAGCAGAGAAACATTGAATAACTAAAATGTTGAACCTGGCAGATAGTTCTAGAATTTTAACGGGAATGGGAAATACTTCGTTATGCCTTCCTTCAGAGGGAACGTAAAATGGTGATCCAGAGCTTGTGCCTTAGTCAAGCACTCTTTAAAGATCCCTATCCTAATAAAACCTGGATTGGCGGAACTTAGGTCTTCCACTTCAATATCGTCCTATAGCCATGGTAGTATAAAACGAAATTATGGGAATAAACATAACCTAAAATTTAAAACTTATTCAAGAAGGGGTACCCGTGGTTGAGTGGCTAGCACGCTGGTCTCTTACACCAAAGATTATGAGTTCGAATCCAAGTTCTGAAGGGACTTTTTTAAGCATATAATTAAGTTGGGATGCACTCACGGCCACTCACACCGGGTATTTGAGACCTGTCAGCTAACTGTTGGCTACTCACAAAACAGGCGTAGCGCGTGATGACCCTACCCTATAAAATTTCATCGAGGATCGTGATGTATTTTCCAAGTAGATTACACCACTCGGCCAAGGGCCTATACAGCCTGTCGCGCCAGCAAAAAAAAAACCGAAATGTATTTATTCAAATACTCATAATGAAATCCAATATTGTTCATTATCTTCTGCAATAAATCATACATCTTCTGTTCATTAAGCTCATTATTTTCGAAATGTTTGAAATAACCAATTTTAAGATTGTGGTTGTTAACACTAGCAGTTATATCACATAGAATGTTAAAATTGACTTCACATACCTTGGCACCATATTTAACTAAACTGGAAAAATAGACTCGGAAATTTCAAATAGAATCAGTATGTCATTCTATTACAAGATTTCCAACTCAGTGAGTGGTAGGAAAGAGAGAGATCGGGCGAGACGTCAAGCTAAATATCTATAAATCTGTGTTTCTCCGTATATTGATATATGGAGCAGAAAGCTGGACTCTCACAGAAAAGCAACGAAGCCGAAACACCTCTACAGAAATGAAGTACCTCAAAAGAATAATGGGAAAAAACAGTAAATTAAGAAAATACCTCAATCTGCCCCCACTACTTGAAGTAATCGAAAGAAGACAGCTGGAGTGGTTTAGGCATGTCTGCCGAATGAAAGAGGAAAGAGAAACAGTCAAGGCCATGGAAGTTAAAGGGTCGGGAAAGCGTCCCAGAGAGCGGCCCAGGATGTCCTATGATAACTATGTTGAAGGAATAGGAAGGAGGCGGAGAAGATCCAGGGCTAAGGTGAAGAATCTAGCAAGGGATAGAGATGGCTGGATAGAGTGGCAGAATGTACCTCCACGCTAATATCAGGCAGAAGGGGAAAGAGGAAGAAGAAGAATGTTAAATGTGTCCGTGCAAAGCCTGTGATTTTTATTAAAATTCAATGCCCTACAAACATCTTACGTTAAGGTAATGTAACACGTTCACGCCGGGGTGACTCACCGGTGGGTCATGCTTGTCTGCTCCGTGGGGCAGGGTGCTTCACAGGTGAGTCACTTGTTTTTAGAAAATAAGTTTATTTATTTTTTTCTAAACATTATATGTTGTAGGGATTAACAAGCATAAGCGTTTATTTATTAAATATCTTATAACTTTCAACATCCCCTCTCAAAGGACTCTCATCGGTTAATTTCACTTGATTATTCTTCTTTAAGAATTTTATTTAGCTGTGTGTGATTTCTCTTCATATTTTTATTCCCATAATATGATATAAGAGTATAATATATAATAATAATATAAGAATCATTTTTAATTATAAATAATAATATAAGAATCATTTTTAATTATAAATAATAATATAAGAATCATTTTTAATTATAAATAATAATATAAGAATCTTTTTTTTAATATTTCCATAATTAGTCCTTCAAGTTATATGTGTATTTCAAAACTATTACTATCTTGGAAGCCTGAAAGTGTTATGATCTCCCATTAAACGCGTTGGAACTTGCAGCAGTTGGAACCGCGCCTCGCCCCACATAGGTAAATAGCTAAGAAAGTTCCACCCTACGCGGAAAAACTAAAAAAAATATTCGCCTCGGTGTGAACGTGTTAAAATTATTTCCCAATGACATTTCGGGGACCCCCAGAGGTGTGCAGACCAATGGGTTAGCACTTTGAATCCTCTCCGAAAGAAGGCATAACCTAGGATTTTTACTCTAACAAACTTCTAGGGCCATTTGTCGGGTTCGAACCCACAACCTTGGGTCTTAGATTCAATTTTTTTTTTAAAGTATCTTATATTTTCTAGATCAACAGTGGTTTTAGCATGGTTTCATGAAGCCGAGATCTCTCTCAGTCGACAAGTTTACCGTCTAATTTTTGAGTACCCACTCTATAGAGTTTGTGTGACCCACCGGAGGGTATCCCTATTCCAAGGTGTGCTAATTGTAAGACAATAAATAGTTTTCCTATCACAGCCGGGTTTGAACGCAAGCTAAAATAAACTATCTACTGTAGGTGCCTGTACTGTATAAGTTAGTTAACACAGATCGATTTTCCTGTTATTGTTTGTCTTAGTAAAAAAAAAAAAAAAAAAGCCATTAACGCTGCAGCCTTGAAGAAGCTCGCAAATCGAGTTTAGGAAAACATTTCATAAATATTCAAGTTCACTGTAGTTTAGAAACATGTGCGTTCAAGATCAAAGACGAAAAAAAAAGTAAATAAAGAAATAATTAAGACTGCCACTCAGAATGAGAGAAACGTCAATACTCCTGTAGCAGACTGACGTACGGAAAATTAAAATGTGTAAAGAGTTTTTTTTTAATTAAGTTTGCTCCGACCAGCATCAACCTGCCAAGCGGACAGGTGCGCATGCGTGTTACGAATTTTCGAACATAATAACTGTCACTGTTCACGCTCCGACAGGTTTAGAATCCGTGTCGGAACAAACTTTACGTCTCAATTATACTCAACCGACGGCTTTTTAATTTTGAGGTTTGAGCTAGAATGACTATAAAACTTCATTATCAGACAATGAGTTATTTGTATTTTTAACAAATAAAGTATGGTAATTCAACACCTTGACGAGACCTCAGTACCAGCAATTGCGGGGTCACCTGTGGTGTAATAGCAACAACCTTCTATGCCTTGGTTACCGAGTTCAAATCACGCAGACAACTATTGGATTTTTAAAAATTGAACTGCTGAGATAGTGCAATTTCATCTACTCATTAAAAATCCCTGTTCTAAGTAAACCTGAATAGGCAATTTTTTTGCCATTTTTGAAAATTCATAAACAAAAAAAGGACTATGTTCTGAAGATCGAAATTTTTACAGCAAGTAGGGCTGTGACTAAGCTATTTATGGAAAAATAATCAAAGGTGGGTGTGTCTCTTTTCCTTTATAAACTTTTATTTCGCTAAAAGTCTCATTTTTTATTAATTTTCGAGAATTTCTTCAACCACTTTCTTTACTTTTAAATTAATTAGTTGTAAGGACAAAATTATAAAGGACATCCTCACGTTATTGTGAGTTTTTGTTTTGACAAGATATCTGCAAAATTACCAGTATTAGAGAGATTTTCCCAACACGTGTTTTCAGTCGTGAAGCTGGCTTAACAGCTGCAACACTAAAAGTGTGTTTCCGTGCCTTTATAAACTTAATCGTTTGGCCTCTTTATTTTTATCTTAATTTTCACTATATTTTGTTTTAATATCTGTATTTCTTTGAGGTAATATGACCTTGTATATGTATATATATGTGATTGTGTGTATAAATATGTAGGTATATAAATGAATGTATGTGTGTATATATATGTGTATGTCTGTGTGTGTGCATGCATGTATATACCATATGCTATATAATTTGATACCATGTTGTTAAAATTTATATAGCCAGAATTTAAATATTTTATTGTACATTTATATTATTCTTAGGGGACTAGCTGTCCCAGAATAAAATTTCTTTTCATTTCATTTCAATAGCCGATTTTTGGTGGAATTACATCTATTATAATTTTTGACTTGCATAAGCAGATCAACAACTTTTTAAATATTTTTTAAAAATTATTATTATCGCACTTTATTAAAACTTTCTACATATTTATCTCTATCACCGATAATAACAGATTTTTGTTGGAATTACATCTATTATAATCTGTGACTTGAATATACAGATCAATATGTAATATACCATTGTACATATATGTAAATTTATCATTTTTTGCTATTCAATATGTATTTAAATGATGTATTTATATAATAATATTATTATAAACTTTGTATAACCAGAAGAGTAATTTCAAAAATGCACTTTTATATTATTCTTAGGTGAATTGAGATCCCAAAATAAAATTTATTTTTCATTCATCTACATTTTTTAATTTGTTTTTAAAATTATTATTATGGCATTGATTCTAAAACTCTTTAGATATTTTTCTCTATCTTCAAACATAAGTGAGTTATGGCCGTATGTGTGGATAACATTTCAATTTTTTCTTTTCTTTTTTCTCTTGTTTATAATTATTCGCAGTTTTTTTTTGTTTGTTAATAAACACTCATGAATGTTTTCTCTTTCTTCAAAAATAACTAAGTTATTGAATTAAAACACTTTTAATCGACCGCCAAATAACCAGCTGATATTAACGTCTTGGTGTTAGGATCATCGTTGCATGCATGCATGCCCTAGCATTTTCGTGGGGAATTTAAAAAAAAAATTGGTTCAATAATTTCGAAAAAAGGCCGCTGACGGCGGACAAAGGGATTTATTTATTTATTCGTACTCAAATTTTGAGACGACGGGATAATTTTTTTTCGGTCAATTACAAAGTTTTATTATTGAGAGAAATAATCCATTTTTCATTTAAATCAATATTGCTCCTAAACTGCAGGTTTAAATTGCTCCTAAACAAATGTTACAAAACAAAAGCATATTAGTCGTTCAATTCCTGATACGAAAACTGTAAAATATTCGATCCAAGTAATGCCAACAGTGCTAGAGCCTGCTATAATAAGGGTTAAATTTTTAAGATAAAGATAAAATTCAGGTGCGGGCAGCGCACGACTTACCTTACCTTCGTTATTGAAATCAATTAAAGAATTTTCAAATACAGTTAGAGATGAAAATTCCTAAACGGTAGGCCCTAAAGACTAACGTTTCAAAAACAGTGAAAATTAATTAACAGCGATTTCGATTGATATCTGTCCTCATATATATTTTAATTATGTAAATATAAATTAATATTTTATCGGTGAACACTACTACCAAAAGAGAATTTTTTTTTTTCACGCCAATATTTTTTGGACAGACTTGGGACAACGAAGAATTAAGAAATTATTATTTATTTGTATTGGTTGTGTTTTGCCCGAATTTTTGTAGGCTTGGAATTTGCAACAGGAAAAAATGTTTTCAACTTTCTCCTTAAAACTTGAAGTCTAATTGAGACAATCAACTCCAGACCGATAACATTTTTTTTTAAGGTTTCTTATAAAACGATTTCGCAAGTTATTTGTGTTCTCGGCCAACTTCAAAGGCGGATAACTCCTGAATTTCCTGATTTTTTTTTTTTTTTACACCGGCCTATTTACAATTTTTAATTTATCAATAAAAGTGTGTATCAGTAATAAAAGAAAAGACGCACTTATTATCACTTAGGGTTGAGAAATCGGGATAGCCATTAATTAATTCAAGACAGGTCTAATGGATTAAATTTCGACAAAATCTGCGGTATGTTCTTTTTTTTTTTTATTTATTTATTTTTTTTTTTTTATTTATTTATTTTTTTTTTTTTATTATTTTTTTTTTTAATCCAAGGAAAGAAGTTTAGAAATTTAGAAACAATTCCAACTTTTTAACAATTTTCAAGTTAGGCCCGTCACTTTTTTCACTTCTTGGCTACTGATTTTTAGTCGAGAAGCCATGGGCAGTTTTGTCCAATGGACGAACATAAAACTACAAAAATCCTTAATGGATAGTCCTCATCATGTACAGCACGAAGCCTCAAGCACTTCCAGTGAAATTTTACTAAAATTAGTAAAAAACCTTACCTAAACGTAGGTTTTTTTTCAATAACCTCCGAATCTATGGATCGAAGGAAAATTATTATACAATTATTTCTTATGCTATCTATTTATCTATCTATCTATCTATCTATCTATCTATCTATCTATCTATCTATCTATCTATCTATCTATATATATATATATATATATATATATATATATATATATATATATATATATATATATATATATATGGGTCAATCCATTTAAAGTCGTTAAATTTTTATTAATTTTTCCGCTTAACATTTTTGATTTTTATGAATTTTTGCACCAGCTATTCTCTATTCTTTCATAAATAAAAACACATGGATAATTTTTTATGTTATTATTGAAGATGGTAAAAAGATTTTCGTGATTAAGACAACAAAAAATTAAAAAAATCTTCTTACATGGTCAACCTACAACTTATAAAAGATGTGATTCCCCGATAACTCGGTTATTATTGATGATAGAGAAAAAATGTAAAGTATTCTGGAATCAGGAAATTTCATTTAAATTATTTGAATGAAAATCGAAAGAAAAGAAAAGGAAATAGTAAGGCAGTCCAGTATAAATGCTTTTGGTTTTTTATTTTCAATTATGAACCTTTGTAATCTACCAATAAAAAAAAATTGTCCCCGAAAATTGAGAGCTCACGTTTCATGGTGCGTAGACTCTCAGAGGAAATGCGTTTCTCCTAATTAATAAATACCAAACATTTTAGTATAATATTATTATTAATTTTGTATGTGTCGCAACTTTTGCTACTGTTTGAACAGATTGTTATCCCCTACGGGAACTCGTCACCTCTGCCTAAAATGGAATAGGAGAGCTTGTTAACACGAACAGACTCACCAAGAAAAAAAAAAAAAGAAAAAAAATGAAAACAAGAAAGGCTGCATATTTTGGACAAGGCTAATAAATCCAGCTAATTGTCTTGCCGTATTCCTTCCTCTGCAATCTCACTTTTTCCCGATCTTTGGTTTTTACTTTCTTTTTTTGTACCTCTTCTTCGTATTATTAGTTTTAGAATTATTATGGTTCTTTATTTTTTTTCCTATTGAAGACTTTGGCCACCAGTAACGAGTGATTTATTTATTTTTTTACTTCTGGCAATTCCTAAATCAGAAATCAAAGCGCCAGACATTTCTTTCAACCCAAACCCCAAACCGTCACCGTTCACGTTCCGACAGATTTAGGATTCGTGTCGGAACAAACTTTTCGTCTCAATTATACTTGACCGAAGGCATTGCTCGCGATTATTTCGTTTTTTGTTAATTTATGCAGGCTAGGGCTCTAGTGACTTTAAAACATATAACTTATTATCAGATAATTAGTTGACGAGACCTCAGTAACAGCGGGGTCACCTGTGGTGTAATAGCCAGCATATCAACATTCTATGCTTAAGTTAGCAAGTTCAAATCCGGCAGACAAATCTTGGAATTTTTAAAATTAAAGTCCTGTTACTGTGCGATGTTGGGTACTCATTAAAAATCCCTATCCTAATTAAATCTAAATAGGCATTTTTTTTTTCCATTTTTGAAAATTCATAAACAAAAAAAGGACTATGTTCTGAAGATCGATATTTTTACAGAAAGTAGGGCTACGACTAAGCTATTTATGGAAAAATGATCCAAGATGGGTGTGCCTCTTTTCTTTTATAAGCTTTTGATTCGCTAAAAGTCTCATTTTTTATTAATTTTCAAGAATTTTTTCAACCACATTCTTTACTTTTAAATTAATTAGTTGTAAACACAAATAATATAACTGGCCCAGTAGAATTAGGTCAAAAAAGGGGGTAGAATAGAAAAAGGTGGGGTAAATTTAATTTTTAGGCATGATTGTTTGTACTGCCCTTCTCATTAAAACCCAAAAAAAGTTTTCACACTTTTCACCCTTGTGAGTTTTCCGCCATTTTGAAAAAACCTTTAAAGAAAAAGCACTTTTTTTAAAAGTATTTTTTTCATAAATCTCTTCCTGGACATTTTAAAGCAAACTTTGTCGTTAGCAGTTTCAAATAACACTAAATTGCCTACATGTTTGGTTTGTAACAAGTTGGAAAATTCGAAACACCTACTGAAATACGTGGCTGTCAATATTGGCCGAATTGTCAAAAAAACACAAAATGTCAGAAAAGTCGGTGGTTTTGCTTCAATAAATATTTTGGTGGTCAGTTTATTAAAAAATACATAGGAAACAATCGTTTAGAGCATTAAATTTCTAACAAGTTAGGTGTATAAGATTTTTGATTACTCCTGATCTTACGAACACTATGTCGAATAACGTTTTTTACTGAATGTTCTCTGTTAATAAAAAATAATATAAATTTTAATTAGATCTTGTAAACGTAATATTATCTTAAAATCATTATTGTGTATATTCTAGGAAAAGAAAAGCGTTTTTGCAACTAATAAGAACAAATTTTTAATATATTACTTTTATTTTAATTGATTAAAAAAATACTTTAATGATACACAAATAATTTTAAATAAAATATAAAGCATTGTTGTTGTTTTTTCTTTTTTAAGTCTCAAATGTATTTGATGTGTATAATGTATCATTTTGAGCAAAATGCTCCGTATCGTCAAACTCGTCTTCTTCCGTGTTATATTATTTCTGGATTCGAATCCGTAATAAAGACAGACAATAGAATATTGAAGTCCGCCTTTTTTGGAGCTGCATTTCTCTTTGCATCCACAGGAAATCATATTCAGTATTTTTGATGCTGCAGACCAGTTTAAGGGGTCTTTCACATTTTCGATCCATATTTCTCCTTTCAGATAAGTTCAATAACCATGAAATTCGACTTGTTAATAATTTAATAAACTGTCCACCAAAATAGTTATTGAAGCGAAACCACCGACTTATCTGATATATTGTGTTTTTTGACCATTTGGCCAATATTGACAGCGACGTATCTCAGTAAGTGTTTCGAATTTTCCATCATGTTACATGCCAAACATCCATTGTAGCAGACATAGATATCTCTATATAAAATGATAACGGGATTTGGTTTCCGCTAACTCCTCCTATACCTCTGGTCGGATTTTGATACCGCTTTCACCACCATTTAGGCCATTGTTTCCTGAAGGTTTATAAGTAAAATCCATTGCAATTTAGTTTTCTTTTTTTTTTCTTTTTTTAACGGGAAAAATATTTATTCTGTGTCCAAGCCAAAAATTCCTGTAATATAAGTAGTAACATAGACGTATAATATACCGTTGAAAGAGCAAGATTTTAGATAGAAAAGTTAATATGCAATAAAATAAGTCGGAAAATTTAATAGAAAGATGTTATAAGCGCATAAAATTATATACAAATGTTATTTGTAATTGGAACATTTAAAAAAGCACACACTGCCTTCCATTCCTCATTCAATCACTGTATTTCACAAGTCTTTTATCATTTTTTTTTCCCACTAGTCGACGTTTCGGGGCTATATATTATATATATATATATATATATATATATATATAAGCAGACTGCTACTTGTCTATATTTAATATATATGTGTGCTATGAGATGGAGTGAAGCGTGAAAAATGATGTAGCAATTGTATAATGAAAAATGAATAAGTCTTGAAAATGGGGAAACAGCCCCGAAGCGTCGACTAGTGGGAAAAAAAATGATAAAATACTTGTGAAATAAAGTGATTGAATGAGGAATGGAAGGCAGTGTGTGCTTTTTTAAATGTTCCACTTAAGAAAACTTCCAAAAAAATTAAAAAAGAAAAAAAAGGTATTTGTAATATTGTGGATTAAGGAGGTTGTGGTGACTTATGGTGGTCATGCAGGCTATATAATTCATACAATAGTCTAAATAAAGGAAAGGTTCCTATGAAATAATACTGTTGATAGTTATTTCTACTTTTAGATCATTTCAAATGTAGCAATATTATTATTGTCCATTACGACAAACTGTAATATATCCGAATAAATAAATATATAAAAAAGATCATTTCACAAAAAATAGTAGTTTCACTGTAATATAAATGGGACTCACATGGAAACTAAATTAACTTTTATACATTTAAATGAAATTAGAAAAAGTTCTTATGAAATTTAAAATTGTAGTAAACCTAATAAAATAAGAATCTTTAAATATAATAAACTAAACCAATTTGTGAATTTTTGACAAAGGGCCTAGCCGGATAAGCATGTGAAATCTGCCCCCGCGTGTATTTGAACCAAATTTATACCATTGAGTCACATCTATGAGAAACAACCTTACGCAAATTTTTAGCCCCTTAATCCTAACGGGGGGGAAGTTATGGAGGGGGAAAGATAAAACAAAAAAAAATTGTTTTCTCCTGAACTGCTCATTGATTTTCACGAGAAAAATATATGTTATGGATTTTATAAATAGGTTTCAAAAAATATTTTTTTAAATTTTTTTCCACGAAAATATTGGTCCCAAAAAATTTTTGAATTTTTCAAAAAAATATTTTTGGTTATGATGGTTTGGTACACCTCCAATTTTTCGCTACTTTATTTCATTATAGGGTCCTCCATAACATATATTTTTTTCAATTTTATCGGAAGTGTACCCCGTGGTGAAAAATGAAAAAAACAATTTTTTCTCCTGAACGAATCAACCGACTTTCACGAAAAAAATATATGTTAATGGTTTTGTAACAGAGTTTCAAAAAACATTTTTTTGAATTTTTTATTTCGAAAACGTGAGTCAAAATTTTATTTTTAATTTTTCAAAAATAAATTTAAAATTATGTTAGATTAGTACACCAACAATTTTTTACTAATTTGATTCATTGGAGGGTCCTGCACAATATTTTTTTTTTCAAGTTGGTCTAAAATGTACCCAATAAGGAAAAATAAAAAAAACAGCATTTTTTCAGCTCTCTGAGGTCTCGCATGAAGAGCTCTATCCCTAGCTGTGGGATTGTAATGTAATTAGATATCACTTACACACTATGCACATACATACTATTTATTATACCTATTATTATAAATATCTTATATTGGATCGAATATATTTATTTTTTTTTGTATTTAGTTAATTCTATTTACTTGGATAACTACTACACAGCGCTATATGCTATATTTATATAAAACGTAACTAAAAAGGTTTTTTTAAATATATATTTTTTCATATTATTATATGTTAATCAAAAAAGTTATGATGACAGACTTGCATGAAGTGTTCGACAAAAAGCCTGTCGACTGTTAACTTTTTTTATTATTTAACATCATAAATAAATCATTTTTTTATTAATGGTTAGAAAACCATTAACATATATTTTTTTCGTGAAAGTCGGTTGATTCGTTCAGGAGAAAAAATTGTTTTTTTCATTTTTCACCATGGGGTACACTTCCGATAAAATTGAAAAAAATATATGTTATGGAGGACCCTATAATGAAATAAAGTAGCGAAAAATTGGAGGTGTACCAAACCATCATAACCAAAAAATATTTTTTTGAAAAATTCAAAAAATTTTTGGGACCAATATTTTCGTGGAAAAAAATTTAAAAAAATATTTTTTGAAACCTATTTATAAAATCCATAACATATATTTTTCTCGTGAAAATCAGTTGAGCAGTTCAGGAGAAAACAATTGTTTTTGTTTTATTTTTCCCTCTCCATAACTTCCCCCCCGTTAGGATTAAGGGGCTAAAAATTTGCGTAAGGTTGTTTCTTATAGGTGTGACTCAATGGTATAAATTTGGTTCTAATACCCGCGGGGGCAGATTTCACATGCTTATCCGGCTAGGCCCTTTATGTTTCTAATTAATAGACGTTATATAGCAAACATAATATTTGTTTGCTAAGTGCACTTTACGTTACGATGAACTCATAGTTCGCTGGTTTATTGTAAATGCTTCTTTCTACCTCCATAAATGAACATTTTCTAGAGATTTTTTTTTTACTTCAGCTTTCAGATTATAGACAGATGGTCCTTACGGTATATGACAGGAAGGAAAACAGAAAGATAATTAGAAATACCAAAAAAGATAAATAAAAACTCCAGAAACCTGGAAAGTAGGCTGCCTGGGACAAAAACACCCGAAATATTTACATATATATTATATTTCCTGTCTACACTTTCCAGACTAATTTCGGCCAAAATTCGATAACAATTGGGGAAAGGGGACCTGCCAGGATTATCAGAAATAGCTGATTGGTTGAGGACACGCTTGGCGGCACAGCTTTCTTCCAGCGAAAGGAGATATCATATCGATATAAGCAAATTTTACTGGATTAGATTCGGGGTTCGACCTTAAAACAAATCACACTTAAATAGGTTCTTTTTTTTTTTCTTTTTTTTGTTTTACTCAATTTCAGTATACAATTAGTATTCACTATATACAAATGCTATACCGAAAGTTGACCAGTCTCTTTCTCTCTAGGGATTCAGTAAGTACATGTTTTGGGAACAGTTGCAACATTAGGACACATTTTTAATTCAAGATTTCAAAGGTTTGTAAATATTTTGTTTATTCATTTACGTCTTTTTATGCTACTGTGGAAGTCCTAAATCTGGCATATCCAGGTTTAATTAGGATGGGGATCGCACAGACTCAGGACCTCCTTTTTACGTCCGCTCCGAAGGACCACATAACTAACTAATTTTGACTTCAATTAAGAAATAAATATTATCAATATGAAATACATAGTAAGTGAGAGAATTGCGATCGTGAAAATTTTCTAATTCTAGTTTCGAACGGGAATATACATTTTAAAGAGACCCTGAGTAACCAATTCGCGCAAAAAGGTCTGTGTGTGTGTTAGTGCGTGTGTATGTGTGTCAAGTCTAGCACGAAAACTATAAGTTGTTCGACACTAAAATTTCATATTTAAGACAACTAGACACCCGACATGTTACCGCAACTTTTTAAAAAAATAAGGTTATATAAAATAAATAGCTCTAATATACACGTTATGAGGTTTATTATTTTTTATAATAACATTATTATAAGGATATAATTATAAAATATATATGAATAAAAGACAATACGATAAAAAAAAAAAAATTAATTATTATTAATTTAAGTCTATCATTATCAACTATGCATTGTAAAGAAATTATGCAGGTTAATTATTCTAAATTAAGAAACAATTTATTGAGTAAACGAATTACAGGAGTAATGATCTAGAAATTTATCGCCCTAAAACACCTTACCTACCTACCTATTTTTTTATAATGAGCCCTAGTAATCGACCCAAAAATAATAAATAGCCTCCTCCTCCCCTTCAAAATTTGAGAGCTTACATTTCAAGATAGGTAGAACTCGAATAACGAATAAAAAAAAAAAAGTATTTGTCCCTCGTCCGTGGCATTTCTGAGAAACTACTGGACCAATTTTTTTGAAATTTGCCAAACAAACACAAGGGCATGCTGCATGCAAACGATGCTCCTAACAGGTTATTTTTATAATTTGTCTTTTCTTTGTTCCATTGAAATAAAAAAATATATTCACAGATAAGTTTTGAAAATATATTATTATGTTAAGTTAAATTTGTCGATGTTTTGCCTTTAAATAATAATTCCTTATAAATTCTGTATACATCAAACATACGCGAGTAAGGCGATTATAAACGCAGAATACTCTTTAGAAGCGGTTAATAAATCATTTCTGTCCATTTAAATGCTTCTATATAGAATAAATTGATTAAATATAAAAAAAAAAGGATGAAATCAGTAACTTTGAAAAAGTAATTAAAAAATGTAACGAAATCAATTTTTCCACACTCACTAATAAAGAAATTCTCTACTCATAAATAAATAAAATAATTTTAATTTATCTTGATTAGATCAAGAGTTGTAGAGTTTTGGCCACTGAATCCTGATTTTTATTCCTATGTGCGACAATATTATTCCCTTCCCACGATAAGATAGAGACAGCTCGAGAAGATATGCTTGATCCCAGTCGCTAAATGTATACACTAACACCAACATTTATCTTATTAAACTTTTTTTGGAACGAGATAAATTATATTAGAGCGAAGAGAGTCAACAACCTGACTCTTCCACCAACAACTGCCACCTGCCACTCATTAGCTAGTTCAAATCTCACTTTTTCCTTCTGCAATCCAATGATGAGAGTAATAGAAACACGCGGGCCAATATCGCGAAACCTTGATAACATCGAAAATTAAACAGGGTTTCAGTTTATTTGTTATAACACTACCTGTTTCCAATCCTTACTTCTCGTATCCAATCCTTACAATCCCAAATCCTTCGTAAAAACCTTAACGCTCCTTACTTTGTCACAAATAAGCTCATCCATAAAGACCTTAATGTAACATATGTTACTGAATTAGCCCGAACCAGGTACCACTCCTTCCATGAAAAACTCCATTCCCACTCTAAACCCACTAGTTTCTATCCTGATCCTGATAATTCTCAGAGGCGTCTGAAAAGAAGATGTAAGTTATTGGATCATTTTTGGAGAAGTGTGGACTGGAATGAAATCAGTAGCAAAACATAGCGAAGACCATAATCTTGGACTTACTGAGAATCCTGCATCACCACGTATATTGGGGCTACTCTGGATTTATATGTCCATGAGCAATTTAGAAATGAGTAAAGACTATGTGTTTCTATTTGGCAATATTTCCCTCTATTGTTTTTCTTTGAGATTGTCTTTTGGATTGATCCAGTACGCTGTGTACTCATAGCAACTCAACGAAGTTGAGCAACAGATCCAAATGGGAATTTCTTCTTCACGATTAAACGAACCAAACTTTCGCTAATAAAAATGCATAAATATACTGATACTTTTTTATTTTATCATTTTTTCCTGGTTAAATCTACAATTAAATTATTAGTTAAGGTGATACAAAACGCTGCAAATCATTACACAATGGTTTATTATTTCCAAATAACAATATTGGGGTATAACTGTTTATAAGGCTGTTGATAGGCAATTAGGTAACATGAAAAGCAATAATTCAAAGCATCATACCATAACCTTACCACTGATTTTAAAACGCAATATCTAAGCTAGTTGTAAACCAACTTCAATGATTCTTTTCTTACCCGTGACCTTGGACATATTAGTTCTTAACACCTTTTAGAATGCATAAAGGTTCACCTGTGGAGTTGTCGCTAGCCATAATAGCTTTCTATGCTTAAGGACGCAAGTTCAAAACCAGCAGATGGCTCTATATTTGCTTATAGAGAGTAAAAATCCTTGGTTATTTCGGCCTTTAAAAGAGGCTGTTATGCTAGCCACTACTCCACAAATGACCCTGGATGCATTCAGCAAGGTGTTTAAGATTAATATGCCCAAGGTCGCGGCTTCAAACCCGGCAGATTCAAAAACCTTGTTGAATGCATTGAGGGTCATCTGTGGAGTACTGGCTATCATAACAGCCTTCTATGCAAATACAAAACCAGCAGATCGCCCTATATTTGTGCACCACAGGTGACTTAAAAGATTTAAAAAGTGGAATAAGTAAAAGATCCCTATCTTAAGTAAACCTGGATAGGCAAAACCCGCTGCACCGTCGGATTAAGCACAGTTACATAAATTGACGTTAAATGGATAAACAACAACAAGATTTAATAAAAATGTTAAGTTCTTGGTAGCAAAACCTCATTAAATTGACTTTATAAAATGGGTACAAGAAATTATGAAATTGACTGAAAAAAATTATGAATTTGATTGAACAAATTATGAATTTGACTGAAAAAAATTATGAATTTGACTGAAAAAATTATGAATTTGACTGAACAAATTATGAATTTGACTGAAAAAAGCTATATACAATATAAACACCTTGGGTACCATTAGTATAGGTAGGAAGTACAGTGTGACCAAGATATCAGCGGTTTAGACTCCTTTATTTGGTTTTTACTTTCACTTATGGAGTTGTATTTGAAATATATATTCGATAATATTATCGCTTGAAATACGAGTCTTGTAGAATCGTGCATGATTCGAACCCAATCAATTTATTAAGTTACCGTTTTTATAGGAAAGCTCAACCGCGCCTTCGGTATGCTTAAGCAGAGGAATCCATCTTGTATGCTTGCCAGGACAGGTTTAAGCATGGACGCCTTTACTAGTGCACCTAAGCCCATACAAAGTGTTCTAGAATTGATTTAATTATAAATCGATCGGACATTTCAACTAATTAATATAAGAAACAGCCACACCTCTCATATCTGTGCATATTATTTGATGATTGAAAAGGATCTGATTGTGAGATCTACTTAGATTATTCTCATTTCCAATTCTCTTAATATAAAACATTTGGTAAAGGATTGCAACGGGATTAAGAGCAATGTCCGAATCCGACCCCTTTTCATGGAAATATTCTGTTTAGTTCCCTCTGAGACCCATTAGCCAAGTCCAGAATTTTTTTTAATGCATTTATATGTTATAAGTTGTTTTATTATTAAACTAGCGACTCACCCTTGCTTCGCGCGGGTGCAATTTAAATGTGGTGTCATTTATTTTTAAAAAACTTTGGTTTGACCAATTGAAAGTTTATTACTTTGGGATTATGAGTTCATTGTATCAAAAAGTACACTTAGCAAGAAAATATTAAGTTTATTATTTAACGTATATTTATTATTACATTTAATCATCGGCAGAAATTAGAAACATTAGTCAACAAACAACAAAAATATGCTCAACAAATCAAAAATTGGTTTAGTTATTTGTTTGTTAGGTTAAACGGTTCCTATTTTATTAAAATTTTGTGTTCCATAAGAATTTTTTCTAAATACATTTAGATAATAAAGTTAATTTAGTTTCCATAGGGGTCCCATTTAGTTTACAAAGGAACTACTATTTTTGTAAAATTATCTAAAAGTATAAATAATTATTAACAGTGTTAGTTTATAATAACTTACGTACGATTTGAAATGAAAATGAAATGAAATGAAAAAACTTCTTTATTATCCTGGGACTAAAGTCCCTTAAGAATAAAATAAAATACATAATTGATGACCGGAACAGTGTGGTCATTGCTTAGAATAACAAAATACTAAACTAAAAAATAATTAAGGTAGTAATATATGTACATCTTTACAAGTCAGACTTTCCGAATAAGAGAAACAAAAAAAAAAAACAGAAATAGCTGGTTCATCAATGATAATTTGAGTACTATAAACACACAAAAATAATAATTGGTATTTATAGCATCTGCAGTTTGAAGTTATTGTCTGTTTGACTGGGTAAGGAGAAGGTGGTTGAAAAGTAGCGATTTGAAGGAGGAAGCAGTACTTACATGACGGATCTCAGGAGGAATAGAATTCCAAAGAGTGGTTGCTTTGGCTAGAAAGGACTTGTCAAAGGCAGCAGTACGGTGAGGAGGAGGGTAGAGGTCAGAAAGACGGGATCTAGTAGAACGGGACTGAATTGATGATTTAAATTGAAGGGATTGGAAGATGTAGCTGGGACGATGAGTTCTGATCACCTGGTAGAGGAAGGAGGCTAGGAAATACTGGCATCTGTAACGAGGATAAAGCCACCTTAACTCGGTGTAATACTGGGTTATATGCGTGTCTCTGGTGATTCCGAATACAAACCGTATTGCACAGTTCATAATACGCTTAAGTTTTGCTTCGAGCTCACCTGAAAGTCCGCTGTACACCTCGCATCCGTAGTCAAAGTGGGGAAAGACAAGGGAAGAAACAAGGAGTTTACGAATATTGAATGGTAGGAGGTGATGGAGGCGACGGAATTGCTTTAGGGTTGTTATGGTTCGGCGGGATATTTGGGAGATGTTCGGTTTCCACACATTTGGTACATAACATTTTTTTGGATTTGGTACATAATATTTTTTTCTAAAATCTTGAATACTGCATGGAAGAATATAACCTGTTCGATCACAATTGAGACGTTGATTTCCAAAAGGCACTATATCCATTCTAGGAAATTTTACAGGAAGCGCGAAAATCTCTCATTACTATATTATTAAACTAGCTAATTTGGGTCTTTTTGCCTTAAAATTTAAAATTATTTTTTACTATAATAATAACATCATATTAAAGTTATGAAATGAATTTTTTTAGAATGATTTGGAACGAAAATAAATGCGTAATTAGTACTTTTAGAAAATGACCGCATTTCTTAATCGCGTTTTTTAAGGACTTGAGAAATCATTAGATAACATCAAATAGAATATTTAGATAAAACTAAATGATGAGAATACAAATATGTAAAAAAATCGATTTCGTAAAAAATGTCCTTTAGTACCTTTTGGAAATCAACGTCACAATTAGCACCCTCATCTACATTACAAATAACATTTGTTCATAAGTTTGTGCGCTTTCTATTAACTTGTCCGACTTATTTTATAGCATATTAACTTTTCTAAAATCTTGCGCTTTCCAACGGTATACATCTATGTTACTACTTATATTTCAGGAATTATTTTTTTATGGCTTGGTCACTGAAAATTTATTTTTCCCGTTTAAAGAAAAGCTAAATTGCATTTTACTCATAAACCTTCAGGAAAAAATGCCCTAAAAAATGGTTAAAACCGTATCAAAATCCATCCAGTGGTTTAGAAGCAGTTAGCGGAAACCAAAATCCCGTTATCATTTTATATATACTTAGAGATATTTGCATGTATTAATTATTGCCTTCTGGGGTTGCAGAAATAAATGAATATTGTTATTAGATTATTAAATAAAAATTATAATTAGGAATTAGTTTAGTACTTGCATTTAACTATGTATGAAATATATAAGAGAAATTCTCTTACACTTAACTATGTAAGGGAAAGTATTGTGATCATGAAAATTTTCGAATTCTAGTTCGAAGGGTCCCCTGAATCCAAATAACCAAGACGCACAAAAAGGTTTATAGCAATGCTTAATATGGTCAATTTCATAAAATCTACAAAATTAAAGTAATTAAGAGGTAGAAAATTTAAAATATCGGCATGTAAGCCCTGTTAGATTATTGCAATCAGAATGAAACATATATGATATTAAAGCCCTTTAATTTTTACATTGATAAAGGGATCAATCAAAATTGTTTGAACCGTTTCTGAGAAAATCATAAAAAGGTGCAAAATCCATAGTATGAAGTGGTTTTTCTGGTTGGCTGATTTTGATTAAAAAGTTGCTGTAACATTTCGGGCGTATAGTTGTCTAAAATATGAAATTACTGTTACATAGGCCTTTTCGTTTTTGAGTTAGAATTACCACACACACACACACCTAGTTGCGGGACTTGGTCATTTGGACTCAGGGAAGCCTAAAATTTGCCGTCGAAAACAGGAATTCGAAAATTTTCACTATTGCAATACTTTCCCTTACTATATATTTCATATAGAGGTAAGTGAAAGTTAAAATAGTACTTTTTAGAAACCAACGTCTCATATGTAGTCCATATTTAACCTTTTGTGTCCCAGATTACGCAAAAAATTATTCTAAAAATATCGAATTAATTTTTTGACCCGATTGGCGAGCCCATAGTGGTCAAAAATCAAATTTATTTGCTAAAATCTATAACTTTCCTACATTTTACGTTTGGAGTCCCAGAACACGGGAAAAATAATACAACAAATCTAATTATCGGCTCGAAGTGTCTAAAACCTGCTAATAGATGTATTTTAAATCATTTAGGGATCTCTTCAAATTATAGATTGTAAAACTTTTGATTCGGAGAAATCGCAAAAAATCATTCCAACATTTAAAGAATAGAAGGATTAATGAAAAAAATCCTACAAACAATTCCTTGTGGTACATAATTAGGAAAAAAAAAAAAAAAAGTGGCAAAATTAATAAATTTTGGTACTCACGATATTGAGAAAGATACCCACGCCATTCTGTTTCTTGTCCAAGTTCCAAACCACGTTAGTCTTCAGCATTTTTTATATTTTTTGTTTTAATTGTATTTTGCAATTTTGTTTGATGTATTTTACGTTCGTGAATGTTTGGTTTTTAGATCAACATCATATTACATATAAACTAGAAGGTTTTTGTAGATTTTATTATTCCAAAGAGGTAACATTTCTCATTAACTGTAAAACTTTGGGAACATTATCGATAATATGGAAATACTTTGAGAATGAAGAGACAAGAGTGTTAAGGTATCATCTTCAACCAAACGGCTTAAGTGCATTGAAACTTATTTCCAGAGAGTTGAGCTGCTCCCATTGGTTAAACAGATTGGCAACCAGAAGGATAACCTGTTCTTCATTATTGGAGAATAAAAAGAAGCTAAATAACCATACTTACAAAAATTTCTGTCTGCTTTTGTTTGTTGCTCTAGGAGTTTTCACACTCTTTTGGAAAATTTTAGTTTTGAGGACCTACTTAAAATGGCAGAATACATTTTTCATTAGAGTATTTAAAATTATAACCAATACCATTTAAGTTTTAATAAAATTTTGATTCCTATTGATTCGTTTTCAAAATTATTTCCAGGCACTGGGGATTACTTTACTAACTCTGCAAATCCCTTCCCCCTACATACTTTCTTATCATCCAGCCCTACCTCACTGATAGATCCTTCAAGTTAAATCACAATAGTTCTTAATCATCCCTTTTTAATCTGTCTGCTGGTGTTTCTCAAGTCAGTTTTCTTGAACCCATCTTAATAAAGTCTATACAGTTAAAATCCCAATCCATCCTCCTACTTTCCTTTCATGACTCTTGTGTGTTATCTGTCAATAACGATCCTACTATTGCCTCTCAAACTATTCTATTCTACATCAGAGACCTGGAGGTATGGTGTCAGAATTTGAGAATTAAAATAAATTCCACAGATACCACCAAATAACCTTTAACCTTTGTCGTAAACCTACAGCATCCTGGCCTACAGTATCCTTCAACAACACTCAGCTTATTCCTGTTGAACAGACCTAATATCTAGGACACCACCTTGATAAATGTCCTACTTGGAATCCTCATACGAGAGTGAAATGACTAGAAACTGTTTGATGTTTTCAATTACTTCAACACTTACTAAATTACAAAAGGCTCATCTACATGACATAATAATTACTAAATCATCAAATTATTTCTGTATCTAATTCCCCCTTTTGGGGCCAGTGAGGTCGTCCTTAGGATCTCTTACCTGTGCCTGGTAGGTGAGCTGATTCATAGGACTTGTTTCTTGATATAAATTTACGTTTTGCAGAACAGATAAATTGGTGATTGAATAAACAAATAAATGAGTAATTGGTAATTGGTATAATAAGGTATATATGGTACAATATAAAAAAAAAAAAGTGGTAAAAGATAAAGGTATATTTAAAAGTAAATGTATATGTGGTAAAAGTAAAAATGGTGGGATGATAACAAACACAATTGAGACGTTGATTTCCAAAAGGTACTAAAGGACATTTTTTTCAAAGTTGATATTTTCACATATTTGTATTCTAATGGTTTGGTTTTATCTAAATCCGTCATCAAATTTTATCCAAGAAACATAAAAATCCTTAAAAAAAGTCTTTAAAAATTTCATTTCATTCCAAAAGGTACTAAATCCACATTTTATTTCATTCCAAAAGGTACTATATCCATGTTTCGTTCCAAAAGGTACTATATCCTATGTAAACAGATATAACCTTTCCTTTCATTTCCTTCCAAAAGGTACTATATTTCCAAATATACGGCAGAAGCAACTAATCCCGTAATATATCACCATTAATTTATTGTTTTCATCATTTTATGCATTTTTATTGGTTCATTGAGCACGTCTTGAATCACCGCTATTATTTTGATCACTGGTTTTAACCTAATAATCAGTTTTTAGGCTATTTGAAACAACTTAGTTGCGTCGCTTTGGTTCTTTTAGGTTGTCAATTAAATTAAGTTTTTTCATAGTATTTCTTCTTGCAGCAACATAAATTTGGTTTAAAATTTTTCAGAAACTCACATTTTAATAGAATAATGGTATTTTATGCAGCAAATAGTTGGAATTAGCATTCCACGAACTTGCTAAATATGTGAAGAAAATCCGCGCCTGATCTAACTTAGTAGTCGATTTTTTTATGTAAAATAAAAGCTCAAAAGTTATTATTTATCAGTATCTATGGTTAAATATTGTATACACGTCGTTAATAATATAATTAAATTTGCTAAATTCACACAAATAGTAAATACAAGTTCAAAACAAACTTCATAATTACATACTTTCTTATTATAGTGCCATAAATAGATATATTGTCCTTTGAATATTCACTTTCTTTATGAATAATAGATAATCAATGTAATTAACCAACAAAGAAAGATGTTTCTCAGAGGGAGAATAAGGAAATATACATAACTTAGTAATTAACGATATAAAGACGTTAGTTATCGGCAATGTTGGATCAGGAAGGTTATAGTGACTGTTACCAACTTACCTTGCGTTATATTCTTCCAAAAAGTACTATATCCCTTTTAATTCGTTCCAAAAAGTACTATATCCATGTTTCGTTCCAAAAAGTACTAAATCCATATTACATTGTTTAAAAGTCATCGGAAAAGTGCAATAATTTGGAAAAATGAGTTGGTAACACCTTTATAAATCAACTTTTGATTTTAATAAAAAAAGAGTCACGTAAATTAGGCCAATAATAAATAAATGACAGATTTTTGCGTTTCCTGTAAAATTCTCTAAAGTGGATATAGTACCTTTTGGAAATCAACGTCTCAATTATTGACAGGTAATAACCACACACTTTTTGGATCCACACCGTTCCAACTGTACAGAATATATGTTTTTCTTTTTGATTCAAATAATCAGAAACACTTGATAGCAAATATAAATAATGATTGAAGAAAAATTCTGAGGAATTTAGAATACAAAATAAAAAATGAGAACTTATAAAAAAAGTGGCGTGAACACCTACCATCGAAAACCTTTCATAAAATCCTTATACTCCTTACATTGTAAAAAATAAAATCATCCACAAAGACCGTAACGTACAGCATGTTGCGGATTTGGCTGAAACCAAATATCATTCTTTTCATGGAAAACTCCACTCTCACTCTAATCCACTATTTTCAATCCTTGCTATCTCTTCTATTCCTGATAATCCTCCAAGGCATATGAAAAGAAATTCTCCTTGAGACCTTCTGGTTTAGAATATTTTTAGATTGCAGCCAATGGGAAACTTTTCTGCATGTTAATTATGATTTTTATATTGGTACTCTCATTTACTTGTTGTATTCAATAAAGCAGTTGTAAAATACAATAATGTTTTTAGATATATATTTCCTCTCCATCCACTCCTTTTGATTTAAAGTTTGTGCAGCCTCTCATATTTATGAGATATGAAACAGTCCTGACTTTTTGTTTTAAATATGTTTTCCGAACTTTACTGACCCTTGGGGGATTCATTCTTACTGTGTTCCTTTAGAAACTCAGTCTCTTATTCATATCACATTTTATAGGTTTTATAATGTCCCATTAATTTTCTGGTTTTATCTAAAGCACCATTCTTCATTGCTCAGTAATTTTTAGTCTTTGGATTCTCCTTTTCATTGTATGGAGTTTTTCTCAATAGCTTATGTGTCCTGTTTCTACACCATACATGAGTACTGGTTCTGAACAACTGCATTTCATTTAAATATTTTTCTATATCTAACACAAGTCGTAAATATTGGGTCACAAAAAAAAAGTTTTGTCACGACATTGTTTAACTTTTATTAAACATATGTTTATAGTGCTAAGTAATTTAATTTTTCCACACACAATATTATATAAGATTAAAATAAAACTTACAATTCAGAAAGATGTAGGGACTGCCCATAGAAGTGAAAACTTTTTTTTAAATTCTCAATTTGTTATGGAATTCATTGGAGAGAAGAGTATATTTGTTAAGTAGATTATGTTGAAAATACATGGTTTTTTTTTTTTTTTATTTCATTTAATTGTAAAACATCATCACTCTGTAGAGAGATATATCATCATGAAGTATGTCATGGTAATCTGAATTTGACTGTAGACTGTATGAGTTAGTCATGCACATAGCACATTTTTTTATGGACCTGACATTTGGTATCAAGGAAATTCAGACATTTAGAACTAAGCTTTATAGTTGTTTCACAGAGATAACCTCAGTTTTTCTCCCTAGTAAACAAAAACTATATGTTTTAATTAGTAATGAAATATATAATTTGAACAATTTTGAACTTGTAAGTTTAATGAAGCTAATGCTTGAACAACTTTTTATAATATTATGTCCATTTTACATTTGATAAATAAAAAATTCTTCCTATTTTATTCAATTTCATCTAAAACTAATTTAATTATTTCAGAATATAACTGAAATTATTATGTATATAAAATAAGAGATCTGGTTAATAATATTTTTGCCTTAATCGCAGGAAAATTTGTCTATTTTACAAATGCACACGCACAAAAAAAAAAAAAAAAAAAAAAAAAAAAAAAAAAAAAAAAAAAAAAAAAAAAAAAAATAATATATATATATATATATATATAATATATATATATATATATATATATATATATATATATATTGTGAATCATTATGCCTTTACACAAAAGTTTACATCTACTTTGCAAGTCTTAATCAGGTATAAAAGCAAGTTTCAATAAAGATATATAAAATGATTTATATGAATAAAGATGTTAACATAAAGGAGGCAGATAGAGATTTTTCAAATAATTGTTGGTCTAAAAAAAACATTATTAGAAGAATTAAGAACCTATTATTTATCAATAAAAATTAAATTAACATCTTAAGAAAAAGATGTAAATAAATAAGCTTGTAGAGAACAAAAACAAGAAATAGAATAGAGAAGTTAGTTCAAGGTTCAGTCAAAAGAACACACAATTAAGATGTAGACTTAATAAACTGGTGCACTTACACAGTCAACCATTCTCACTTCACATTCTCAAAAACTAGAAAATTTAAGTTAGAAAATTAAAAAATAAATACAAGGCATTTAACAAATCAAGTGAGATTTGTTATCAAATGAGTTACTGTTGACTGTATTATATATGATGAAGAATTTGGTGATTAGTGAAGTCATCGAGAAATAACACACTAATTAGACAAACAAAAAAGGAAAAAAGTTTTGTCCTAAAATTTTTCTTGACATAAATCAAGCTTTTAATAAGAGAGGGCTTAGAGCATTGCTTTCCAATCTCAAATTTTACTTTCTCTGACTTAATACTAACTCTTATACTCGATAGACAAACAATTTGCTGTAAAAGTAAATACTGAATTATCAGACATCAAATATATTTAAGAAGTTTCATAAGGCAGTCAACTGGTATCATTACTGTTCAATATATAAATGTCAGCTCACCCAAGCATGACTATACTTTATTGGCTACATTTGCCGATGACATAGCACTTCTAATATCCCACAAGAACTTTCCAGTAGTGTCTTTAATCATTAAAAACCAATCTTAACCTTATTTAGCTATTTTTTTCAAGTTTACTAGGAAAGCTAAGATAACAGAATCAAAGGGTTTGTTCATTGTATTCATACTCAATCAATAGTTCATGTCCTCAAATGTATTTTAATGATACATTTAACCTATAACTTTGAACCGGAAAATGCAACATTTTTCCACCATTATAAACCTTCAAATTCCATCTGCTCAATCACTTCTTGGACAATCTGATTCCCAAAGAAACCTAAACAGATTGATAATTTTAGTAAAAAAAAAAAAAAATAAATAAACAATAATAATACATCAAGAAACGATTATTTGTCATTATATGTGTATGACATTAGATATTATATGCTATTAAGTCATCAAATACATGACACATTAATATATATTATCCCATCAAAATTTCAGCGGTATTGTAAATTTTTGTATTAAGGAGAAGTTAATTAAAAATGCAGTCATTAAAACACTTAATTAAGCAAAACTTTACTTACTTAATTATTTATTTATTAATAATTAGTTAACAATCCATTAATTATTAATCATTTAATTAAGTTTTACTAATTTATAACTGCACTTTGATGTGTTTTGATAACTGCACCCCAAATTGACTTCCCAATATTTACATGCAGTCAATCATTCTTAGATCATTGTAAATGTTTTTAGATAAAAATTTGTATACATATTCATATTTTTGTATTTCGTTTTCTAAATTATTATTACTAGTTAATTCTTAATTTATTACTATTATTATATTTTTCTCATTTCTATTGTTTTTTAAGTTTAAAACACTAAAGTTATCTTTATATTTTCCTGTAATATTATTATGCAGCAGACGTCCCAGAATAAATAAAAAATATATAATTATAAAATTAAACTGAATAAAGAATTAGGTCTTTTATTTAGGTTACCTAATTGTCATTCTTAATTACTCTAATCCAACAAAGTTACCACCTACAATGTACTTATAAATCATTGCTAAACCTACTGGTTAGAGCAATGGAACAATGTTGAAATCTCACCCATCAAAAAAATTTAGTCATTCTAGTCAAGAAAGAAAAAATAATTAGACACAAAATTATATGATAAAAAAGCCCCAGCAGATCTAGCAACAGTTTTTGTGACTAAGAAGTTTTTTTTTTTGTATTATTTAAAAAAAATTGAAAATGAGGGAATCTAACATAAACTCCTGTTAGGGAAGGTCACTTTTGGAGTAGTTGCTACAGTAACATCGTTCTATGCCTAAAGTTGAGGGTTCAAACCCAGCATTTGTCCATAGAACTTTTTAAAAGTGTTATACCCTTAGTTTGCAGTCATTCAGAGGGAACATAAAATAGTTGTCTTGAGCATATGCAATAAACACATACATTAAATTGAAAAGACTTTTCTTGCCAACTTGCTCAATTATGTGCAATCCGAATGAGCTCAGATTTTCTGATTAAAAAAAATACCTAGTGTTGTATTGAAGTAAACCAGCATTTTTATTGTAATGCACATATGCTAAATCAGCTGTGAGAATAGTTACACATCTGTGAGAATAGTTATCTTATATCGTTTATTGATTAGTTTTGGTAGCAAGGTTATTATTATCATATAAAATTATTATTAGTAGTTTAATTCTTTTAACCATTAAGGACACAATCCATAGCTGATAGCTATTTACCGTTATTTAAAAATATATTTTATGATTCTAAATTTAAAAAATTAAGCTATTACTGCCTATTTTAAATAACTGTCAAGTGATGAATTACTTTTAAAAATCAACAAAGCATTATTAGTATATCAGTTTTGAGGAAGAAAATATCCTGTGTTGTCTTTTTTCTGCTAAGTTATTGTGGTTATAAGAAAATTACAAAAGTGATCTTTTCAGCCTAATCTGTATGCGGTCAGTGCCATAATGTTGAAGCAAAACATGTGGTGATTCATTGTTTTAAAAACTTCTAAGGTAGGAAATATTAAAATTAATAAATCTACTTAAAATTACTAAAGTTGTGGTAAAACACTTTAATCAAAGAGTTGCTAAATTAAAAAAAATAAATAAAGAAACTCTATCAAAGTTGACAATTGGGATTTTATCTATTCAAAATAGTGTTTGAAAATAAAAAAAAATTATGAAGGATAAGGTGGCAGTCGAAAAAAGATTAGAAAATTGTGAAAAACCATTTATACACTAAATATTGCTTTATAATGAAGTGAGATGATATCTGTGCTCAGGTGGCAAAATAGTATAGGTTACTTTTTGTAGAAATGACAGAGTGTCCATTCTTTTATGTTTACAAGGTAGAGTTGTCTCATAAACTTAAACAGAAACAATTATAACATTTTGCTACCTTCTAAACATAAATGAATACTACTTCAGAATGTGAAAAACTCTCATTTATATAAAATATGACTTATACTATTTTACCATTTGAGATATAATGTAATATATGATGTGTTAAAATAGGATCTTTTTCATTTTTGGCAACCTGTTACTAAGTTATGATATGATGTTAAACGGTGATTTATCTATATCAGATAAAGTCATACGATTTCATATTTGTAATTCAATAAAGGTTATTATCGCAGTTTGAGTTGGTGTATAAAGTTAATCTGTGCTCTGTATTTAAAAATGAATCTGTTAGAATTATATTCAGTTTTGAAGTAAATAAAATAGCTATAACAATCACAACAAGTTGAGTCATTGTGATCATTAGTTAAGCGCTGCAACAAAATATAAAATGGAATTCAAAGAACCATTCTTGACTCCTACTTGTGTGAGTATGTATGGAGGCGTCGTAATGAAGGCAACAGTTTATTCATACAAATTTTTTAATCAATGAAAGCCTATTGACCTCCAGAACAATAACATTTTTTTTTTGGCAATATTTCTTGTTAATAAGTTAGATAGTAAATAAATCGAGTTTTTCAATAATCATGTAGCCTTTCTTATTATTTAAATAACTGTTATCATAACTTACTAACAGGTTGCCTAAAATGAAAAAGACCCTTATATTAGTTTTTCCCTACTTTCTAATATTTTGTGACCATTACCCAAACTATTTCATCATTCATATCCATTTAATAGTCAACTATTTCATATTCAAGAAAAGCAAATTAATTAAAAATTTTATTCTGTTCACAATTTTTTACAATATATAGTCAACATTTCAGTTTTTACCCGCATTTTTAAGACTAAAAAAAACAATAACAAAATTGATAAATAAATATATTGGGTCAACAAACAATTTTTGTCTAAATTAATTTAAAATAATTAATGTCAATAATAGAGGAATAATTTAAATATATTTACAAGTTACCTATTAATTTGTGTGTTATGTTTATTCAAATCATTCTCAACATTATTGCAGCAAATTTCTGTTTGTCGTCTGAAAGGATTCTATAGGCTCGCTTTTTCATCTTGTTTTTAAGTCTTGAGACTTTGAGCCTTTTGTAATAAATTATTACTCCAATTTAAATCCTGCCGTTTGTTTTGCTACAGTAATTTTGACAATGCTTCGAATAAATATATTTAAATTATGTGTCTACTTTTAAGATATATATCATTTAAAATTACTTCAAACAAAAATTGTTTGTTGATCAAATTTAATTATTTATTTTGTTGTTTTATTTTAGTTTTGAATTGTAAAACGTTGTTAATAGAATAAAAAGTGATTAGAAGAATAAAATGCTGAATTGAATAAAAAAATAAATAAAATTTCCTCTAGTTTGAAAAATAGAAATTAATATTTTCATATATTACTTTAGACAAAAATTGTATGTTGACCTAAATTATTTTAGTCTTTAAAATGGGGAAAAATCCTGAAACATTGACTATATATTGTAAAAAATTGTTAACATTAAAAAAATTGATTGGAAAAATAAAAGGCTTACAAAACTTTGGTTTAACAGAATGAAATCATTAGACAAGGATAATCCTGTCATAAACTTCATTTGGGTGTCCCAATTTAGAGCAATAGCTGAGCTAAATGCCTTTGCAGAAGAGCTTTCTGTTCACCATACAAACGAACTTCTTCGATACAAAGACGACTTACTCGAAAAAGCACATAACCATTAACTCTCAGCCGACATACAAAGGACCCTAAATTCGACTAACTATCCTTTATATAGAATACTATGCAATTACAATGCTCCCGACCCTGAAAGGTACCTCACATTCAAAGTACATATAAAGAAATTGAGATGTGTCAGCCAATTAAGAGTTGCAAATCCAGAACATATTAGAATCTATGGAAAAAACTCAGATTTTTTGTTCGTCACAAAAAAGCTGTATATTGTGCAGTCGATTTATCTACAACAGTCTACATCATATTCTCCTTTACTGCCCGGCACACAAGGAAAATAGACGACAATTTCTTCAAAACTTCATCTTAGAATCTTCTGACAAGCAAATTATCCATGCTATACTGAGTATCGATAGTGTAGATAAGTTATATAAAGTGTACTATTACATGATGGGTGTTCAAAAAGTGCTCAATTCTTTATTCTAGAACATTTTCTATTCAGTGTTTATTTTTATTTTATCTTCAAAGTGATATTTTGCTTATTTGTTGTTTCTATTATAGCACCAGTAACTGTTTAATCTTTAATCTGTAATTTATTTTTGAAAGTCAAATTATTTTAGTAAATTTGCACTATTATTTTATTTTTTTATTTATTTTTTTTTAAAGATATGTATATAAAGTTCTAAAACCATAATATTTTAATTTATGGCCAAGCTAGGCTCTATTTGTATAGGGAAGTCCCAAAGACAAATAAAATTTCTATTCTATTCTAATGATTTCATATTTACTAATGTATTATGTCAATACCACATTCCTTACACTTAGTTATTTTATACTTAAACAGTGAAAAGCGGCGTGGTGTCTTGATTTCGGGTGGCATTTCGTTGTGCCAATAGATAAAATTTCACTTACCGTTGTTGTTAAAATTAATTAACATAATTTTTTTACAACTTTGTGTATGATATAATGTTTTTTTCTAACATCTTTCTCTTTCCAACGGTATATTATATGTCTATATTACTGTTTTCAATATATAAAAAACAAAAATTACATTTAAAAAAAATCTTCTCTTTTATCCTTTAGGTGGTCATCAAATTCATTCAAAATTGTCAATACTATCAGCATCTTTTCAAGATCATATGGTAAAAGTTTTAAGATGTACTAAATTAAAGGTACTTTGGAGGAAACAATTACCAAAATTCACCATTTAAGCCCTGTCGTACTATTTCAATCAGAATGAAACTTATGTAATATTAAAGTCCATTAAATTTTACATTGATGTAGTGAGTTTAATCAAAATCCTTGGATCCTGTTTTGAGTCAATAGCAGAAAGTGCAAAAGGCATGGTATAAAGTACCACTCCCGGTCAGCCAATTTTAGTGGAAAAGCTGCAGTAACATATCAGGGGTGTAGTTGTCTCAAATATGAAAATTAATTTTTGTACACTGTGCTGGATTTACCACAAACACTCACACACTAACCTTTTTGCGGAACTTAGTTATTTGGACTCAGGGGACCCTAAACCGTGCATTTCCGTTAAAAAGTGGAATTAAAAACATTTCACGATCGCAATGCTTTCCCTTACTATATATTTTATATATACATTAGTGACCTCTCGGTGAGCGATTTCCCTCAGCTGGTGTCCGAACAGAATTATGAACAATTTATTTCATTTATTCACGGGTGGAAAAATTTAGTTGGTCCGGCAGCTTTTAACGTAGGTGGGACTGGACGGGATCGAGGAAGACCACCTCCGAGAGAAGTAAGAGCTGAAGAGATGGTCATCGAGGAGGGACCAGATTGAAAAAGCTGGGAAGAGAAGAAATACAGAAACTCAAGATTACTATTGGTAGCATCGCAGGAATTTATTATCTTTTTTAAATACCATACACTACATAAAGTCTACTAACAGTATTAAATAAAACCCTGTACCCTTACAACCCATTTATTGGGCTCAGTACATACAGAAATTCGTACCGTTTCATGGCCAACGACCTAGTAAGGAGATGATTACATCTTGATCACGCTCAGCAGCCAGGTTTTCTCCTTCCCCTTCCTAATTTTCGGTAACCACTTTATAGAGGATGGGTGTGCTCCCCATGGTCGCTCCACGGCTGAAATAATAGACAAAAGATTCTGCCTCAGCCGGGGTTCGAACCCAGGACCCGGAGAACAGGAGACTTGAGCTCTTCTATTCACTATAACACGCCCTAACTAATTGCAATATATATATATATATTTATTTCATAAAGCCAGTGCTCATAAACGGTAATGTTGTGTTACAGATAAACGTAATAAAAATGTGTGCATAAATAATTTTTACATTTAGCCCAAAGGTTTCGGAACATATTTTCATTTTGATACGTTTCTGATTTTAGTTTATTTAAAAACCATCTCAATAGTATTTTAAATAAAGATGTAAAATTATATTCTGTTTCTTTGGAAAAATTAGTTTTAGATTAAATAATATAACAATAAATATTTTCTATAAAAAGATTCTTCGTTTTTCTCTCTACATTTTCTTCTACTTTATATTTTAAATTTCATTTCTCTATGCATGAAATCTATTATAGGGAAAGTATTGCGATCAAGTATTGTGATCGACAATTTTCGAATTCCAGCTTTCACGGGAAATAAACGTTTATGGTTAGGATCAGCTGAGACCAAATGAACACAAAAAAGGCTCGTGTGTGTGGTCAGTCTCACTCGAAAACGATTTTGTTAAAAATTGAAATTTACAAGCATCGAGGGGGAAATAAACTGACGCAATAAAGCTAGACGCCCCAGCTAAAAAACGTATTCATGTAAAAAATAAATACAAGTGATAATAGTATACTCTCATCTTCAAACAGGGAGGAAAGATTAAGAAAATTTCCAAATACTGGTAAACATTTTATTAAACATTGTTCTCCTTAAAAAATAGTTTTTTTTATCTGCTCGTTAAGCAATATTTTCCAGTAAGTGAACCAGGCAGCACTGTTCCCGACTCTAACACAACAATCCTGTTTATTTTACCTTTTTGTTGACACAAGACTTTTTTTTTTTTTCCTGTGTTTAGGTGTATCATTGTATTCGTTACCTTCTGATTACCAGTACAATATTTATAATTTACATCAGTTACAACTGCATAACTTCATATTATAATTTTTCTTTTGTTTACAAAGACGTTTAGACTTATTCTTCTCATATTTCTCATTATTGCGATGTTTTCTTTTTGTTGATATTCTTCTGTTCGGTTTTTCGATTCGATCTTGTCTCGCCTCTTTTCGCTTCAAAAGTTTGTTCAACATTTTTTGATACTTAGTGCCATCAATTCGCCCGGAGTATTGTTCTTCCCTGATAGGTAACTTTAACTTGTTCCTTTTCGTCAAGTCGATTAAATTTTTCTCTTTCTTTGACGTTTTTCTTTTGACCTGAAGATCTCGCTGGTTCTTAGATTTTCTATCATTCACCTTCCACAAAGTTTGCCCGACTGCGTAACTTAACAAGTGCGAATCCGAACCACTCTTGGATTGAGTATACGTATATCTTTTACGGCCTCTGGAACTCTTTTTCGATTTACTCGTACACGTTTTCCTCATCCTCATTTGTTCGGATCTTTTACAGAATCTTAAACGTTTCCTGAGACTCTCCCAGAGTTGAAGGCCTCTCTCGACGTCTGAAGTCCTCGCGAAACAAGACTTTACTTTGTCTAAGGCGTTGAAATAGCGAGTTCCTTGTACCGCGTGCCAGCAGTCGCTGCAGTGCTTGATGTAGCAATATTCGATGAGGCGACCGAACTCGGGCGAAGCGAAGAGGCTTCCACCGATGGTGTGCAATTCCTTCGGGATCCCGAGCTCGTTGAAAGCTTGGACGAAAGAGACTATCATTTCCTGAGGGAAGATAAACCTCCCCTTCGGCTTCTTAGGATAGGCTTCGACCAATGCCTTATCTAAATCGATGAAAAGTAAATAATTCCCTTCGTCGTTCGTCATTTCTACTGCCAAGACTCTCCTGCCTTTCCAAGAGGCTTCAACCATAGACGGACTGTTTCTTCTGAATGCGTGTCTCATTATGATCTTCCTCCTGACGAAGTCGCTCAACACTTTACTCCTCTTATCACGGGTGTAGTTCCTCGAAATTATTCTCTTAACAACCGAAAACGCTGCGCTTGGTTGCTTCAGGTATTGGAAATGAGGGCTGTTGAAATAGTATTCTATCCCTTGCACCTGGAGATAATTCTTGAGATCCTCGGAGTCGAACGGCTTACCTACAGGAACGTGCAACTCCTTGGTACCGACGTGTCTTTCGAGAAACCTGCCGCAGGACTCGATGCAAGAAGCGTCGTCACAACTTGCACTCTCCATCACCTGAGGATAGCAACTGTCGGCATCCATGAAGA
This sequence comes from Piezodorus guildinii, assembly GCA_023052935.1. NCBI lineage: Eukaryota > Metazoa > Arthropoda > Insecta > Hemiptera > Pentatomidae > Piezodorus > Piezodorus guildinii. Next base: position 94,977,607 of record CM041294.1, read on the forward strand.
TGAAATAGAACATGTTATCTTTGGCAGTCAAATCCAACAGAATGCACTCCCATTTTTGGCCTATTTTAAGTTTCTTTTCTCTTATTTTGTATTTGTGATTCGAATTCAAAAAAGCTGTCCTAAGCTGTTTGTTGTCAGAGTAAAAATGCGCCAATGATCCGATTATTGAACAAGATAAAGGCTTCTTCTTACTTTTATCTCTGGGATCCAATTTCATTTTATCTATTTTTTCGTTCATTAGTTTCCTACCCTTTTTATTTGAGGAAATTTCTTTGGGATTGAATTGTTCGAAGTTTCTATTCTTGGCATTGCCATCTGTTCTTGTGTTTTCATATGAGGAAGTTTTGAAACTGTCATCCTTCGAACTGAGACTTTCCATTTCTGTGCTACTCGCCATTTCGAAATCATCCACTACGATGTCTTCTTCCAACTCACTTTGAGTTGACTCGTTAAGTTGAGACTCTTCAGAAGGTAGGTCCTTGCCCGGGAAGTTCTGGAGTAGCTTCAGGTCTTTGTTGACTGCTCTGGAATGATTTAGGATGTTCTTGATCTTACCTACTAGCTCATAGGACTCTTTGAAGTTCTGAATCTGCTTCTGAAGGAATTTGTGCGAGTTCCAGCCGCACATCACGTATCCATGAGATTGTGCTACGCTTTCGAAATCTCGACTGTTGAAAGGATGCTTATACTTCGTGAAGAGTTTCGCAGGTCTGTGTTCTTCGTCGAACATAATGTTGCACGAGTCTTTCCAGGACTTCTTGTCGGGAAGGTTGAAGATTTTGTGTTGGAGCGTGCACATATCTACGAATATCAAATAGAAGACGTTGTTGGCCTCGTGCGGCGATATGACCATCGACTTCCACGGTTTCTTGAGGAGCGCGACTCCTTTCTTGTGGTAACAATCGAAGAAGGAGTCCTTGGCGTACCAGGTCAGGTACAGCTCTGTCCTCTCCGTCCCCATCTTCCTGCAGTTTTCTGGAGTGAAACAATTTCTTCGGCTGAGCGGGATCATGTTGCAAATCTCGCTGAGTTCTGTCGGTGAATCGAGGCGCCTGCATTTCGGTAATCGCCTAAGCCACTCGGTAATTCGCTCCAGCATGATGAAAGATTCGCAAAAAACAACGACAAAAAGAAATGATAGATTAACTTCATGAATTTAGAAAACTTAAATCTATTTATAATTTTTTTTAATAACTTGATTTTAACATATGGTTTTAGAAAAATATATTTTATATTTAATCATAATTTATTGAGGGAAAATAGTGCTTGTTGTTACGATACCATGATAGTTGAGAGTGTTGTAGCGTTTCCTTAGCAACGGTTCAAATCCAGCCTTGACTTTAGAATCTGACTTTTCACTTAAGTTATAATAGATTGATGAACTCAAAATAAACTATTCTGTTGGCCAAAGGAGTAGTCATTTAGCTAGGAATAGATATTCAATACAAAAAACATTTTTGCCTTACTCAGTTTGAAATATAGTGCAATCTGTTCGAAATCTACCAGATGGTGATGTTTGATATTTTGGAATTTTTTTTTTTTTGACCCGTTGTTCCATATAATTTTTTTAATGAAAAACATTGGTGACTAATTATTAAATTTGTTTAAAAAAATTCTCCATGTTTGGTTATATTGAAGGTAACAAGTTTTTGAGGAGAAAACAAAAACCAACTGTAATATAATACTAATTACTTGTTAAATAATGTAATAGCGGGTTTATGTAAATTGTTTGTCCTCGCAATTTTACAAAACCAGAGTATCTCACATGTTTTTGGATTGTGGAAGGTGGATAAAAAGAAATTAGAATATTAATAAAAAATGTTGGACAGGATTTATGTCGAAGGGTGAAAGTGAAGTGTGTGCATTTGCGTTCGTTCACCTTAATTCGCCAAGCCTTACACCAGTCTTCGACAAGGGAAAGGTGCCTTTGGAGCTTTAGCGATGCTACTTCAGGATCGGAATCGGATGATAAAATGGCTGTGTCATCAGCAAATGTTGCAAGAAAGGTATTGGGATCGGTAGGGATATCGGCGGTGTAGAGGATGTAGTGGACGGGTCCTAAGACGCTGCCTTGAGGAACACCGGCCTCAACAGTATAATGTTTGGAAAATTCGGAACCACAGCTAACTCGGAAGGAGCAATTTGATAAATAGGATCGGAAGATTAGGTATAAGGATTGAGGTAAATGGGTTTTGAACTTAAAGAGCAGTCCCGGGTGCCACACTCGGTCAAAAGCTTGAGCTATTTCCAGAAAGGCACCCGAACAATACTCCTTGCACTCAAGGGCGGAGGAAATGTGGTCCACAACTCGGAGTCCTTGCTGAACCGTGGAATGTTGAGGACGGAATCCAAGCTGGTGTGAAGTAAAATTGTGAAATTTGGCTACGATTCGTTTTAATAGGAGTTTTTCGAAGATTTTGGAGAGGATCGGAAGAAGGCTAATAGGTCTGTAGGATGACGTACAGTAGGAGGGTTTGCCTGGTTTTTGGAAAAGGATGATAGTCGAGTGTTTCCACAACAGAGGGAAATAGGTAGTGCGTAGGATACAGTTATAGATATATGTAAGGAATGTAATGGCTTTAGGTGGAAGTTGTCTTAGGATTTGATCAAGCATTTAATAAATGGGAATTTACTCACAGCCTCTCCTCCGGGTATGTGAGACCTGTCGGCCAAATGGTGGCCACTCACGAAAGTAGGCGTAGGGGGTGATGACCCTATCCTATAAAAAACATCGAGAAACGTGAGTGTAATTCTCCCAGATTACACCGCGAGGCCCAGGGCCTACACGGCCTATCGCGCCACTGGAAGATATATTATAAAAACGCTGCATATTATTACACAAGGGTTTAATTATTTCCAAATAATTATATATGGGTATAAATGTTTATAGATGCTAACTTTTTCGATTTTTATCTATCTTCAATGATAATAGAGTTTTGGTGGAATTAAATCTATTATAATTTGTGGCTTGATAATACAGATCAATTTTTTTCTTCTGTTTATCGCACTTTATTGATTATACTATAGTACTAATATTAAATATTTTTCTGTATCTACGAAAATAACTGAGTTATGAGCGCATTTATGGTTAAAGTTTTTGGTTATAAAACACTCATACTGTTTTTTCTCTATCTTCGAAAATAATGAAGTTGCAAGTTTATATATATATTTATTATTACCCCCGGTTAAGAATCCGAATAACTAATAAAAAAAAAATCCGTTTGTCCGGAACTACTGGACCATTTTTTTTTAATTGCCACAAAATTAAAAAGTTTATATCAGCTGACTATTTTTCAAATGGCGGCCGATCAAAATTTATGTAATTCAATAACTCTTATATTTTTGAAGATACAGAAAAACTGTATGAGTGTTTTTAACCAAAAAACCGCGAATAATTGTATAAAAGAGAAAAGAAAAAAATTGAAATTTTATACATAAATACCCTCATAACTAAGTTATTTTTGACTATAGGGTGAACGTATGTGTAGAGTTTTAAATCAGTAAAACGAAATGAACAAAGAAAAAACTAAAAATGAAAAAAAATTGAAATCTCGCTTATAAAAAAAATATTTGCAGTTATCTTCTTTAATTTGCCTTAAATATGAAATTTCAGTTTCATAGAAATTTTCGTTTACGCGCGGGAGTTACCACACACGGACACACAGATCTTTTTGCGGGACTTGGTCACTTGGACTCAGGGGACCCTAAAACGTGTATTTCTGTTGAAAACTGAGATTCGAAAATTTTTACGATCACAATACTTTCGCCTACTATATATTCCATGTATAGGTAAGTGAAAGTAATAACGCTGTATATTATTACACGATGGTTTATTATTTCCAAATAACAATATAGTGGTATAAATATTTATACATATACGTCGCTAGAAGGTGAATATAGTTGACAGTGTAACCTGGATTTGAGAGCCGAGCGACACAGAAATAAGCGATAGTGGGGAGAGAGGCAAGGTCAAAGCCTTATAGATCGCCCCACTCCGGGTGTCAGTATCGTACGACCTGTCGCGTCGGGGTTATCGTGCGATAGTCTGCGGCGATAGTATTGTCGCGATAGACAAGTTTATAAGTATATTTACCTCTAATTATCACCATAGTGTTGTACTACTGTGAAAAGTGATATTATCGCCCGACATTTGAAAAAGATAGTCGTAAGTGTTGTCGGATAGTGTGGGGTGAGAGTGTCGTACGACTGTTGGTTGTAAAAGTATCGTACGATAGTTGTTGCTGATAGTATCATAGGATGTGGTCCCGGAAAGAGGACATGCGCTCCGTGTTACCCTTCATCGACGCCATCAAGGCGCGAGAGTGCCTCTGGAACACCTCCTTGATGTCGCACTCGAGGAAGGACGTAACTTCGATGGCCTGGGAGCAGATCGCGCTGGAGTTCGGCGACACGGGTCAGCCATTTTGTTCTAGTTATTACTGAAATTTGGGCGCAATCAGTCCATGATGAACCATGATATTTGTGTCTGTACAGAAAAGTTTCTGCAATGACAGGTCCTACGAAGCAATCAATAGCAGGCTTAGTGATGTAACGAGCTAATATTGGCAGCCATATTGTTCGGCTAAGACATATAGATCGATATTATCGAAATATCGATATTTTAGCCGATATTGTTAATATTAATATCGATAGATTCTTCACGATAGTATCGAAAAACCATTAGATTAGCTATTATCGGAGCAGAAATAAACGCTTAACACCAAAATATCATCATCGCTATCTTGTTTGTTTGTTTATTAATTTAACGTCACTTAATTATGACACTGTGGCTAATCGTGATGCTACAGTGGGAGTATTAAATTTTGCCTATCCAGGTTTAAATAGGATAGGGATCTTCATCGCGCTGGCTTGGGACGACCTTTTTACATCTCCACCGAAGGACGGTATAACTAAGGATTAATGAATTGGATTAATTCATTCGAAATTGTCTATATGAAGGTTCTTGACATTTTATATCTTTGTGTTGTTGTTTTTTTACCGTTTTATATTTTTCTTATTTCTTAAAATGTAAAAAAAAATTAATAAATTTTTTTTTATATATCTTTATTTCCATATCGGCCGCGTGAGCCATACATGTTTTTTTAATATAAAAAGAATAATTATTACAACTTGAAACAATAGAAAAAGTGGGGATATAGTCTCATACACAAGACACCCTTAACGATAATAGATTTATAATTCTTCCTAAGAATTGAATAATGAATTAAATTGATAACAGAACGAATGAGTGAAATAGAAATTATGAGCTGGCCAATATAAAACTTTAAAAAAAATAAGGAAAAGGGGCGCAATAACTGACACCCAGACCCCTCAAGAATTCATCCATAAGCCGCTGAAAAGTGATAGGGGCATTCTTAAGGCCAAACGGCATCCGTGTAAACTCATAGTGGCCCCTCTCGAATGTAAACGCGGACTTATGTTGGTCACGAGGGTGCATTTGGATCTGATGATACCCCGCCTTTAGGTCCAAGGTACTAAAAATTCGCGCACCTCCCAACCGGTCCAAAATGTCCTCGAAGCGCGGTATTGGATATTTTTCGTCGACCGTATTCTCATTGAGCTTCCGGTAGTCGATGACGACCCGATACTTCTCCCTCGAATCCCCCGGCGAACTCTTCTTCTTCACGGCCCACAACGGACTATTATAAGGAGAAGTGCTGTCCACGATAATACCCTGCTGCCGTAAATCATCCAGCTCCTCTCGAATATGCCTGCGGAGAGCCTGCGGGTACCGCCGTTCTTTAATGTAAGTGACCCGCTCCTGTTTAAGGGGAATTTCGTGTACCGTCCTCCCGGTCGTCCCCAGAACATCCCCCTCTTTAAAAAAAATGTCATCAAACTCGGCAAGGAAAGACGCCTTCCAATCCTCCACCTGATTCACCGCCCCTATACGTGTTTTGGCGTCTCCCACCATGCGGGTACAGGAATATCTTTCCCCCCAATTCTTATATCCCACTGGCCCCCTTGATTCCGGATCCGCGCACCTACCGCGCCCAGTAAGTCATTCCCTATAATGACTCCGTAATCCCGCGGCATCTTAGCGACAACATGCACCGATAAACCGCCACCGCGATCCCCCAGGTGTGCAAATCCATGTCGGTTTCCCCCTCTACACTGCAGAACCCCCCTAGGGTGATCAATTGACATTGGCATACCTGAACCTGGAGTGCCCTCTCTCCACCGCTCCACTTCTCTAACGCCTCTCTGCATGCGATGGTACACGAGCTCCCGGTGTCCACCAGACATGCAACTCCCTCCACGCTGATGATAGGCAGACCGCCGCTGACACCTCTCGCGTGGTAACTCACCAACGTGCGGTTGCCTCTCTGCTGGTACGCTCCTCAGATTTCGTCGCGGGAAGACGTCGCCGCCGCTTCTTGTCGTCTCCATACACTCTTCCTGGTGCGATGGCCGCCTCCTCGGACAGGAACGTCTGACTCTGTCTCCGTATCTGCTGTCTCGGATCCTTTAGAAGATTCACTCGCTGATCCGACCGCCCTCCTCATGAACCTTCTTGGACGAACATTTTGAGTATTGATCTAGATAGGTTCTGGCTGGTTTGTCGTCTTTTCCATGTCGGAGAAACCCTTGGCTGGGTGTAGGCAACTCTCGTCCAACCTGGTTCTTCTATATCCATTCGGGATTCCTCCTCTCTGGCCATCATTTCTTGCGCACAGTCGATGAACGAGCGCTCTCTCGGGAACCCTTCTCGTTTGCCGGTTTCTTTCGCCAGCTGCATCTTTAACATAATCGCCAGGAAATCCATTCTGAAGTGGACCTCCTCGACACTCGCAGTCTCTCTCATTTTTTCGGTTATGCGGTTAAACTTCGTAAGCAGTTCTCCCGCATACTGGCCATTAGACTGACGCGGCTTCTTCGATTCCCTCAGCATGTGGAACGCATCTTCTTCGGGGGCCCATCTTCCCCCTCCATAGGCCTTCTTCAGTCGTTCCTTCACGATGCCCCAGGGTGTCTCCTCGTCCCCCTGGATATGGTTCAGGATGTTCCTTGACCCTGCAGACCACTGCGGCCTTCAATGCCTCAGCATCCTCCCCATCTAGGAGGTTTTCGGATACTTTTGAGATGATCCTAGCCATCAGTCGATCGCCCCCTTTTAAAAAAATGATTTAACTCACCAATCTCCCCGGTGAATCTGTCGAGGTCGGAGATGGCTTTTCTCAGATCCTGGGCGGTTGCGGTTTGGACTTTTATCCATTCCAATGTCGTTCTGTGCGCCTGCGCCAACGAAACTTCCGGAAGTGGCGGAAGTACATTTGTCGCCGCCGGTGCTGGTTCGGTTGGTGGTACGTTCAGAACTGCCGGTCTCAGCACTACATTTTCCGCCATGATCACTATTTAGGCTAATTTTAACGGAGAGAGAGAAAGAAAAAAAAATAAAATAACAATAAAACTGAAGATTTCCAGACGCGGAAAATAATAATAGAAAGAAGAAAAAAAAAGAATATACTGTCTAAAGGTCCCGGGTTTCGGCACCACTTATGAGCTGGCCAATATAAAACTTTTAAAAAAATAAGGAAATGGGGCGCAATAACAACTCACTTGATGGCTAGTCAAACACTGATTTATTGATACAATAATCCTCTATTTATACTTTTCAAAGTGTTTACATCAGGTGAGTTGGAATTAAGGCTGATAGTCTGCCTTATCAGACCTTAACTTAATATATATATATATGCATTTCCAAGTCAAATTCACCTTTTCCAAGTCAAATCACCTTTTCCAAGTTAAATTCAACCTTTTCCAAGTCAAATTCAACCTTTTCTAAGTCAAATTCAACCTTTTCCATTTCAAATTCAACCTTTTTCGATTTTAATAAAATAATAAAAATCAAATTAACATGATTTTATGTTTTTATGGTTATTTTAATTACACATTATGTTTTTAACCCTTGTGGCTTGTTAAATGTTCCCAGGGGCCTTTTTACATATAATTAGTCACGATTATAATAATAAATATAACCGATACTTTAATTTATAGACATTTTCGATACAAGGTCGAGTAGTCGGATTAGCGGGGGTCCGTTTTATTTTAGTTCTATAATCGCGGGCGAAAATATTATCAATAGAGGTTTATTTTAACTTTTTCGTATTTATAGGATAGTAGGCCCAGTAGATCGTTCACAAGGTTTGTTACCGATTATACTATTCATTTTAATCGCGCTCGCTCAAATATGGCTCTATTATAACTTTTTCGTATTTATTGGATACAAGGCTCAGTAGCTCCGTTCCCAAAGGTTCGTTACCGATTACACTATTAATTTTAATCGCGCTCGCTCAGATATGGGTTTATTATAACTTTTTCGTATTTATTAGATACTAGGCTCAGTAGCTGCGTTCCCAAAGGTTCGTTACCGATTACACTATTAATTTTAATCGCGTTCGCTAAAATATGACTTTATTATAACTTTTTCGTATTTATTGGATACAAGGCTCAGTAGCTCCGTTCCCAAAGGTTCGTTACCGATTACACTATTAATTTTAATTGCGCTCGCTCAAATATGGCTTTATTATAACTTTTTCGTATTTATTAGATACTGGGCTCAGTAGCTGCGTTCCCAAAGGTTCGTTACCGATTACACTATTAATTTTAATCGCGCTCGCTCAAATATGGCTTTATTATAACTTTTTCGTATTTATTGGATACAAGGCTCAGTTGCTGCGTTCCAGAAGGTTCGGTACCGATTACACTGTTAATTTTAATTGCGCTCGCTCAAATATGGGTTTATTATAACTTTTTCGTATTTATTGGTTACAAGGCTCAGTAGCTCCGTTCCCAAGGTTCGTTACCGATTACACTATTAATTTTAATCGCGCACGCTCAAATATGGCTTTATTATAACTTTTTCGTATTATGGATCAAGCTCAGTAGCCGTTCCAAAGGTTCGTTACCGATTACACTATTAATTTTAATCGCGCTCACTCAAATATGGGTTTATTATAACTTTTTCGTATTTATTGGATACTAGGTTCAGTAGCTGCGTTACGGGGGTTCTATCCCGACCATTCGATTAATTATTCGTGCGCTCACTCTTGAGAATTGATTTTCTATTGAGGATCGGGTACACCATTGCCAGTCTTGCATACGTTTGGGTTAGTTTGTTGTTAATGTGGTAGTTCTAAGTGAGGCGGCGATCGAGGTGAACCCAGAGGTATTTCACTGTTTCGTCGGCAGGGATCTATGGTAGCTTATTACCGTTGAGCATCAGTTCAGGAGGATCCGAAGGTCGTCTTAATGCAAATATTTTTGAATTAAATTTTTTCACATTTAGACTTATCTTCCATTTAGTGAGATATGTTTTTAAGTCTGTGAGGTGGCTTTGGAGGGTATTACGGGCAATATCTATATCTTCATGCTGAGTGAAAACTGCCGTGTCATCAGCAAACATAGCAATGGAGGTATCTGTAGACTGGATGATGTCATGGAGGTAAAGGTTGAAGAGGATGGGAGAAAGAACTGAACCTTACAGATTACCGGCTTGGATGGGTCTGATAGTGGAGATGGAGTTGCTTATTCTCATTTTATTTTTTTTTTTGTCTTTCCTTCCCCCCGCTGTACCTTAGGGCAGCCCTATACCAGCTGTTCGTTTCAATTTCTTATTTAAATTTAATTTTCGCGCATTTACATAGGCTCGGTCGTCAAGATGGACAACCGAGCGGTAGGACTGCACTCAAGTTGATCCCAAAAATAATTGAAACCAACGTGAGGCATATTTTGCAAATTTTTAAAATAGGAATCAATCACGGTTTCTAAAACTATTGCGCTGTCCGCAACTGGATAAATATATATATTAAAATATATATATTTATCTATTTACAATTAAAATATATTAACAACCTATGACCAGTATTAAAAATTTAAAAACAATAATTTAAGCCTAATATAAATAATTAAAAATACTTTCTACACGCTAAGAACCAGTTCGACCGGCCATTTCTTCTTTCTGTCTGAAGATATTCCTTGCATATCCTTGAAGGCTTTTAACATTTCAAGTGTTGCCACCAGCTCGTCCAGAGATTGAGGGGGCCAATCCACCAAGGAATACTCCCCAGCAAGCGCGAGTCGGTAATTGGTGTATAGTGGGAAATCAAATAGCAGGTGCCTTACGTCTTCTATCACCACATCTATAATTCGGCGAGTCTCTTGCGGTGCAATCTTTCGTTTATATTGCCGTGGTCCGTTAGGAGTTGTATACACCAAATGTCCGGCTGGAACCAGTCATTTTTCAGTCTTCGGACATCAGGTAAGAACTCGTGGGTCAACCTTCCGGTTTCCCCCGTATCCCATCTTCTCTGCCATTTAGTGTAGATGATGTCCTCAACTCTGTCAGCCACATCTTCATATCTCCCATTGGGGCATACAAAGGAGCTCGCCCAACACTTGCCGGCAATCTTCTCCTAATTTTGTACCTCGCGATGGAGATCTGCATCTTGAGGTCTATGGGCAACTGACCCGCAATCACCTGCAATGCCGCCGTCGGCGTTGTTTTGTATGCTCCTGTCACAAGCAAGAGAGCTCTCTTCTGTGCCTGCTCCAACAACTTTCTCCCCGAAGAACCAAGGCATTGTCAAGGCATTCTGTATCGGAGAATTTTCAAAATAGTCAGCAAAGACTTCAGATTTACCTTGGTCACCGGAGATTAATGTACTGCTTAAGCTAATTAATGTTCTATTAAGCTGGTAATGGTATCTTGTTTCTTCAAAAAGCGCTTCCAGCGGCTCAAGAACGACCGTGAAACAACTCCGTGCAATATATCTATTCCCTCCAGACGCAGCACAAGTACGGCTCTCAACCACCCCTTTTCGGAAGCTGAATTCAGGTAGCACTAGCCTCGTGCAAAGAAGCATCCCCAGGGCCAGATGGCATTCACGCTAGTATAGTAACCAGCCTCTCAGCTAAGGACAAAATTGCACTCCTTCATATTTTTAATAAGCTCTTTCTAGGAGAGCGATTTCCACTATCATGGAAAGATGCTATCCTGATCCCGATTCACAAGAAAAATAAACCCCCCGATATTGCTTCTAGTTACAGATCCATCTCTTTGACCAGCATTCCATGTAAAATTTACGAAAGGCTAATAGCCAATCGATTGCAGTGGTACCTAGAAACAGAAAATATGCTACCAGCCTGGCAGAGTGGATTCCGTAAAGGACGAAGCACTCAAGACAATCTTGTATTCCTCTCCTCAGAAATACTTACATCATTTGGAGAGCGCGAACGAGTGTTAGCTGTATTGCTTGACGTTGAAAAAGCCTTCGATCGAGTTTGGAGATGGCTCATCATCTCCTCTCTACAGAAAAGTGGTATTCATGGTCCTATTCTTTCCTTTATTCGGCATTACCTGCGAGACCGGTCGTTCAGAGTGCGTTGCGGAAATACAATGTCATCTCGTTTTGTTCAAGAGAATGGTGTTCCCCAAGGAGGTGTCCTTAGTCCTATTCTCTTTTGTTTAGCTTTTAATGTCGTCCTAGGTAATATTCACCCACCATTCCAGGCACTGCTATTTGGGGATGACCGATTGCTTTGTGTTCGAGGCAAACAAATTACGGAACTCACCGAATCGATGCAGTCTGCGCTCCATACTGTGGAGAACTGGTGTTCAAACAACGGTTTTAAAATTTCCTCAGGCCAAATCTACAGCAATTATCTTCGCAAAACGGGCAGCAAGCATCTCTCAACCTTTATCTCTTTTAATAGACGGGCAAAGGATAAATGTAGTAGAAAAGGTCAAGTACCTGGGGGTTACGTTTTGAGGTAAAAGCCTCTTGTATACGAGCACTCAACTTACTTCAGATGGTCACAAACACGGCTTGGGGGGGGAGACCGTATGGCTATGCTAAGATTATTTAGAGTGGTTCTACGGAATAGGGTCGAATACGGAGCATGTGCATACGGATCTGCCGATACGACTCGTCTAAATGCGCTTAGAGTGATCGTTACTACGGGGCTGAGGACAGCCATCGGCGCGTTTCGTTCTAGCCACATTAGCAGTCTCTTCGGCGAAGCCGGGGAGTTGCCATCCCATTATCGCCGACAACAAATGGAGGTTAAATACTTCCTTAAAGTTCTCGCCAACCCTCATCACCCACTAAAACCTCAATTTCTTCTTTCTTTGCGGGAACGGCCGCTGATGCCCACTCTTCCCTCTCGGGTCCACGACGCAATTCTGCCTTTCCGCCAGAGTTTGGAGCAGCTATACCCCATCGGGCCGTCCCCTATACCTCCCTGATCCGTCCCTTCTATCCATTGTCAACTATCTCTCACACGACTTCCAAAACCCTCACCAGAACTACCACCAAAGGTACCATAATGCTAATGCTTATTACACAGACGGCTCTCGGGGAGAACTAGGCTCTGGAGCTGCAGTTGTGAGTGAGGCCCAAGTTAACATGTTTGCCCTCCCTTCTATATCGAGTAGCTATACCGCCGAAGTAACTGCCATCCTCCAGTCCCTCCTTCTTCGCCAGCAATCTTCCTCTCAAGTAATCATATGCACCGATTCCCTCTCCACTCTCTTCTCTATCCGTAACATATATTCCTCTGACTACCTCATCCAAAGAATTCATACCTCACTTGCATCCTTTTCCTCCCGGGTCAACATTGTTTTCTTCTGGGTTCCAGGACATTGTGGGATCTTGGGGAACGATCGGGTTGATTTAGCGGCACGTCATGCGGTTTCCGAGGGTCTTGAACTTCAAGGTGTGAGCCTGCCTGACCTTGTCACTTCAATTCGATCGAGCATATTGGGTTGCTGGCAGCGGGAGTGGGCGGCCCTCGGGAACAACAATCTTCACCTTATTTGGCCCCGTGTTGGCCCTTGGGAGTCCTCCTGCTGGCCCTCTCGACGCGAAGAGGTTGTGCTCGCGCTACTTCGTGACGCACGGTTATCTCATGGCCCGTGGACATCCGCCTCTCTGTCGATCTGTCAGGTTCCTCTCTCAATACTCCACATCCTCACAGAATGCCGACAATATACCGCTTCACGTATTCTTTTCAACCTCCCCACCGATCTGTCGCTTCTTCTCTCTGATTCCTCTCCTCATATAACTAACATCATTCGCTTCCTAAAGTCACACCATCTTTACTCTCAGATCTAAACTATACTCTCATTCTACTCCTATAATAATGTAACCTGTGTCTAACAGTGTAAAGGCGAACATGACCCTGGTGGTTGTCACCTCGAAAAAAAAGAAAAAAAAAAGGCGCTTGTAGCCTTCCAGAGAGATTGGTGATCCAATTGCATATCTTTGTAATTAGAAAGAGTTAGTTCGTCCAGTTCTTGTTTGACAAAGCGTCTGAGATAATTCCATTTACGTTTGCCAATTGGGTTTTTCTATTTCGCATCCAGCGTCTTCTTGTTGTATTTTTTCCTTTATTTTGGACAAATAGAATTTGTTATGCTGTTTTTGAATAACTTTTTTTTTGAAACGGAATGTTTGCATAGTTGATTCTATAACACAATTTGCTATTAATTTCGTCAGATGTTCTATGGCTATATCAATTTCCTGACGGTTTGAAAAATTGTTCTTAAGAAAAACATTATAGAATATTAAGTTTTTGTACCCTGTTCCAGTTAAAACTTTTCTTGAACTTTGATGGAAAAGTAAATTAATACAGGGATATGGTCCGAATTTAGAGCAGATATTGTTTGACATGATATTGGTAAACTGATATTTTTGGATAAAACAATATCTAAAATATCAGGTGTACAACCATTTCTAAAAAAATGTAGGTTCGGTAGGCGCTATAATTTGTATATTATGCTTAGAAGTGATATCCAGCAACTTATTTCCGTTTTGATTTGTTTTCCAACACACCCAGTAGATATGTTTATTATTTATATCACCTATTAGTAGAGCATGTTCAGTATAAGGCAATAATTTTAAAATTTCATCTTCTTGAAGTTTCTTGTTAGGTGGTTTGTAAGCAGCTGTGATGATTGTACTGGGTGATGAGTTTAATCGAATCGAGATGGCTTCGATATTAACTAATGCGGGAAGAATATTTTCTGAAAAGCTGATATTATTTTTTATTATAACCGCCACTCCTCCTGGAGTTGTTGAACGATTTCTGTCATTCTTCAAAGTTTTATAGCCAGGTATATGAAATTAATTGTTTGTAGAAAGACGTGTTTCAGTTATACAGGCTATATCAATAGAGTAGGTTTCGAGAAAAATTCTAAATTCACTCTTTTGTGAAAAAAATACCGTACGCATTCTAATTTAAAATTTTTAATTTCTTTAATTCACAAGCCATAAGAGGTAATTAAAGACAGTGGCTTTAAAGAAATAACATAATATACATAGGAAAATATAAATACAGTAACAGTATAAATAAAACAACAAGCTGGGAAGATAGTATTAGCAGTAGATAGGCTAATGTTTACATTACGGCCCATTTGTAAAGAAGGAGGTAACTAGTGAGCTTACCTGGGACATTATTTGTGATGAGTACGGTTTAATAGCTTCTATAATGATTTTTGTGATAGTCGTTAAAATGTTTTCACTGTTAATTTCGGGAGTCGGTTTTTGTTGTGGTTGTGGAGCTCGATCCGGTTACAAGACTGATGTATAAGTGACAGTTCCTGTAGCCCTTCTAGCTGGCTTAAATGTTTCTTTATTATTTGTGACACTATTAATTTCTCCAACAGATGAGCTAATTTTATTTTTCATTATTTGATAATATGAACATCCTTTATAATTAGCTGCATGCGCCTGTTTACAATTGACACAATACTGCTTATCGGTAAATTTTAGAGGGCATTTTGAAAAGTGATGTTTTTCCTTACATTTTATACATCGAGGTTCTAGACGACAATAATTTTTTGTATGACCGTACCTTTGACAGTTGGTACACATAGCTATATCATTGTTTTTGTTTTTAGATCCTACTGTAATAAGGGCATGGAAAATATTGTCAAGTTTAAAATTAAAAATATCTTTAACCTTTTCATTATTTACTAAAGTGACGGAACAAAGTAGGGTGGGTATTTTATCCTTATTTAGGATTCTCGAAACGTGAAAAAATTCAAAATGTTTTGCGAAGAATTCAGCCTTTAATTCGTCTACTTTGATAGAATAGGGCACCTTTCTTATCACAACATTTAAATTTTTATCAGTTTCGATATAGATAGTGGGGTATTGAATTTTTCTTCATCGTAATACATTGTCATTGTTTTAAAATCTTCCGCTGTAGTGAGCATAATTTTAGTATTGTTGCCGGATAGTGTTGTAGTAAAAGGCTTAAACAAAGTGCATTTAGGTCATTTAAAAGAAGTTTTTCATTGTTAGAATTGTGCAAAAATATCGGGGGAATTTTTATTGTTTTTCGTGAGCTATCATTATTTTCGCCATCTTGAACACTGTTTTGGCTAACGGCCGTGGGATTATTAGATGATAATTTTTGTTCTCTAAGTAACTAAAATCGATTATCACTTTTAGTGGTGATATTTCCTGATAATATTTACCCATCTTTTTAACTGGAGAAAGGTTTGGTGGCGTACCTTCGTAGTTACGTTTTTTAGAAGTAAATTCTTCTTTAACTTGTTCAGCGAGTTCAACAACCGCACTCTGTGAAAGCTAGAGGCCAACTGAAAAAAAAAAAAAAAATAATAACAACTGTACATCTATAACCCTAGAAGGGTTTTGTGTCCGGTACATATGTTGATTTGTACTTTTCACATCCAACGTCCATGCAAGGAGGTGATTAAGCCTTAATCATGCTCGGCCGTCAGGTTTTCCCAAATTTTTGGTACCCCACCTCATAGAGGCTGGTCTCCATATACCAGGAGTGTCTCCATACCCCAGTGTCGATGAAGACTGAGATAACAGAATCAGCTAGAGTTCGATCCTGCGACCCGGGGAACAATAAACTAGTGCTCTATCTAAAATAACACGTCGCTTCCTCCCCTATATATAGTGAATTGAAAAGAAATCCGTTTAAAATTAAAACTTTCGACTTTATTCAAATTCAAATTAAAAAAAGCGACCATTATAAGTCACTTCTGCTGGAAATGTATTTTAAGAAAATTTCCCTTACTAACAATAATGATTTTTTTTCTATCTTCGACAATAACGTAGTTACAAGCGTAATATATATATATATATATATATATATATATATATATATATATATATATATATATATATATATATATATATATATAAGCGAGATTTATTTTTTCCGTTTTTTTTTTTTTTTTTTTTTTTTTTTTTTTGGTATTTTATTGGATATTGCTGGTTGCGGATATCATTTCTGTTCGGATTTTGTGTTTCCATTTTATTAATGAGGTAGCCCGGATTAATTTTTTTAATGGTTTCTTTATTAATTTCTATTTGTAGTGGTCACCTATTTTCATTATTTGCATATACCATGATATCTTTTTTTCTATAAAAACTTGTGTTAAGAAATTCGTTAATCTACTTACATGGTGGCTTTCTAATACTTTACGGATATATATTAGATGCAATTTTAAAGTATAACTGTAGAGGGGAGAGGTTGCAGTTTCTAAATATAATTTGTATTAAGGCGTGTTCTGTGGGAGATAAAAGAGCCTTTTTATGAAGTATTGTGTTATAATTTACATCATTTTTATTTTTCCTTCCTACACCCCTATTAATAATTTATTTTTATTTTTTGTTTCAGTCCCCAACTGCAAAGATCGATGGAAGAACATCAGAACTGCCTTTGTGAGGACTCTGAAACCATACAAATCCAAATCGGGAAAGACTATAAGAGGTGTTTATTACCTAGCAGACTATTTGTCATTCCTTCTACCATTCGTGAAGGGGAAATCTCGTCGGAGGATTCTAGATGTTTCTCTTGACGATGAGAGCGAGAACGGTGGAGCGGCATCAACGGAAGGGACGTCCGAAGAACCTTCCTGCGGGATGGAACTCTTCGAAGAGAAACCAGTTCTGGTGATCCCAAAAGACGAGATGGAAGTAGAGAGTAGTGGATCCGTTTGTAGAGATCCGTTGGCGGTGGAAGTCGGCGAAGAGGTCTCGAAGAAGGATGAGGAGGCGGATAAGTTCTTTCTGTTATCTCTTTTACCTGACATCAAGAAACTGAGCTCCAAGCGGAAGAGGAACTTCAAGATAGAAACAATGTCACTCTTGAACAAGTTACTCGATGAAGACGAAGAAGCGTTGAGGAAATAGAATTCTTGATAATTTAGTTTCTATTTTATATGAGTATAATTATATTATTTTATTAATTAGAACTATCTCTTCTTATAAATATATTTAATACCATATTAATAAATCATTTCATTAACAGCTCATAACGTTTCAAGGTCCATACTGCCTCATCTTTAGAACAACTCATTAAAATTAAACTTGTTTCTTGTTTCAAAATTAATGATGTATTCCAGCATGACAGGCAATGCTTGTAAATTATTTTTGTGCTAACCACTTTCTCCCAGATAAACTTCTTAAAACTCGTGCGTACGTTTTTATAAATTTTCGTTGAGATTTTGATTCTGTTTTACACTCAAAATTGTGTTGTAAGGTTTCTTCGATAGGAATAAGTGGAAAACTGCACAGGATAATAGGCAACATGTATAGTAATGCAACAATGCAAATCAAATGCAATAAATACTTAAGTGATGCAATAGCCATCACTGAGGGTGTTCTCCCAGGAAAAATATGAAGCCCCCTTTTGTTCTCATTGTTCATTGCTGATATCGACTCTTTCTTTCGAGAAAATATGGCACACCGAATAAGAATAAATCCGTATGACGAAATTAAGAGTCTCATTTATGCGGACGATTTAGTCTTGATAGCCGATTCCATGACTGATGTTCATTCGAAGTATTTTAAATAAATATTGTTTAGCTAACTGATTACCTGTGAATATTTCTAAAACAAATTGTTAAATATTTATAGGGGTAGGCCAAAGAGAGTCAGGAATGTATATTTCGATGCAGAGATAATTGAAGAGGCACCTGAATGCATTTATCTAGGCATTGCTTTTAGCGCATCAGGACTTTTTAACAGGGCATATTCTATCGAGAAGCTATACGAGTATGGGGGCGTTACTGAACACTTGTGCGAGAACTAAAATGGTATCTTGGGACGCCAGGCAGAGACTGTACAAGTCACTAATGCTGAGCTATGTTCTCTATGCAGCACCAGTCTGGGCTATCAGGCACATCAAAGAGTTGGAAGATATACATGCAAGGTACTACAAGCGACTGCTGTGCCTCAACCGAAATACTCCACATTTCATGCTAAGATTAGAGGTCGCGTCCGTTCCGATGGGTTACTATATGCTAAACAGTATTTCCTAACATTTATGCAGCTATATAGCGATGTTAGATTGAGTAAACAGCATAACTGGGTCACGCACGAAGGATATTTCTCGAAAGCTTCGGGATATTTGATCCATTACTACTAAATGACTCCGGTAGGAATCAAAACCAGGTGGAGGGAGTTTTTGAGGGTTATTGCAAATACATACAAATGAAAGATATAGGCTCCAAGAATGGACCTATCTCTTTCAGTGTGGGCCCGCAGAGGTATAGTCTGGACAAAGAGGAGCAGAGCACAGCTTGTAATGGGGACACTTTAGAGGATTGCTTCTTTTTTCTAGTTCAATGTCCCGCGTACCAAGAGAATAGAGTTCGCTACATGTCCGAATTAAGTTATATTTCTCTGAGAGCCTTTTACTAAGTTCATGCGGATCCTCTGGTAATAGACTGGTAATTGTAGCATGCAATTTAATTGTATTGCAATGTAATTGTAGGTCGGAATCTAAAAATCCGGTCTGCACATGTCGTGTAAAAATCCATATATAGGACATTAAGTAAGAATAATACTTACAGCCTGATCATTGTTGCTGGTTATTATTTTTATTTATAAATAAAAAAGTTATTGTGGTTATATATCAAAATATTTTGTTACTATAAGTCTATTTTGTTTATTTATATTTTACTTTATATAATTTAATAAGCTATTAATGTATGCTGGCGATATATATATATATATATATATCGCCAGCATACATTAATAGCTTATTAAATTATATAAAGTAAAATATAAATAAACAAAATAGACTTATAGTAACAAAATATTTTGATATATAACCACAATAACTTTTTTATTTATAAATAAAAATAATAACCAGCAACAATGATCAGGCTGTAAGTATTATTCTTACTTAATGTCCTATATATGGATTTTTACACGACATGTGCAGACCGGATTTTTAGATTCCGACCTACAATTACATTGCAATACAATTAAATTGCATGCTACAATTACCAGTCTATTACCGAGGAATTATTAATGTTGTGCCAGCCAGCTTCATTTGTATAGGGAACACCCTAAAAACAAATAAATAAATTATTATTATTATTAATTCAACGGGGTTCCAAATCTCGTGGGCGGAATTTACAGTGTGCACTCAACTCTTGACGTTTTAACCTCCTACGTCCCAATAGTCCTACCTACTGGCCAACTGATCCTAACCGTAATCTTGACATTCTTGACTTTTTCATCCACAGCGGATTAGGCTCCCTAAATATGTCTGTGGCTCGGGTTGACGAACTATCCTCTGACCACAGTCCATTGATCCTTAAAGTGTCCCTATCCCTAAACCCACCCCACCGTCATTTATCAGAGAACCAGTCAACTGGGACCTTTTTGGCCGAATCTTGACCAGTGATATTGACCTCAGAGAGAAACTCAAAACATTAGATGACCTTGACTATGCCATAAACTCCTTCACCATCGCCATTCAACAAGCTGTTTGGACTGCCTCCTCTCCCAAGCACTCTCAGATAAGTCATAACCAAAATCGTTTACTACAACACCTCATAGATCTCATCCGCGCCAAACGCAGATTACTACGCATTCACCTTTATCTCTCTGAGGTAAAATATCATCTCCGAAAACTTACACTCCGTAAATCTGCTGGATACAATCTCTATCATATATACCTATCAGCCTACTGATATTCCGTTACCAACATTCAACTGTTCAGCAAGGGCTCAGAGTTGTTGACCATATTTCCTCTGCCATAGAGAACAAGGAGTACTACTCGGGTGCATTTCTGGACATAACGCAAGCATTTGACCGTGTGTGGCACCCGGGAATACTCTTTAAGCTCAAAGACCATTTACCTCAATCTTTATACCTTGTCCTCCGATCCTATCTATCAAAACGCTCCTTCCGAGTTCGCTGTGGTGCAGAATATTCCAATTATCACCCATTCGAGTCCGGTGTTCCTCAAGGCAGCGTCCTTGGTCTTATCTTCTACAATATATACACAGCTGATATTCCTGTTTGCCCTAATACGTGTACCTCCCTTGCAACGTACGCTGATGATACAGCTATCCTATCCTCTCAATTGGATCTTGAAATTGTGTAACAACTGGAGAATCAAAGTTAATCAATCTAAATGCAAACATATGTCCTTATTTGGACTGATTGTAATATTACTCAATAAGAAATTGTTGTATCTTGAAAATTATTTTAATTATTACATTGAAATCTATTTTATCATTCTTATATTTGTCATTATGTTATTTTGTTATAAGTTTTATTTAATTTATTACAGTATAATGTACCTGGAGCCGATAACGCAGTGAATTAGTATCTTGTTAACTCTTTTATTGAAATATTTTTTGTATCTTATATTGTTATGTAGCCAGATATATTTGTATGAGGATTACATCGAAAGCAAATGAGTTATTAATTCATTCAAGTTTCATTTACTTCTTGTACTAGTTTGATTTTACGAAAAATTGAGATTTTTGAAATGAAATGAAAAAAGTTGTTGTTATCCTTGGACTAAAGCCCCTTTAAATTAAAAAGAAAAAAAGAAAGACGGGGTCAGGTAGAATAGGACTGGACTGAAGAATTAAATTGAAGGGTTTGGAAGTAAAAGCCATAGACGGTGGTAAGGTACAACATAATCTATTTCATTATGGTTAATATTTAGTTTATTGACGAATTGTTGGCTCATTGCGGAATTCCCGCAGTAACCTTCAAAAAGACTGTTATAGAATATTGGATGAGGAATAACAGAAAGGCAATGAGTAAATGTCGCAAAACGTACAGGTTGATTGAAGAATTCTGGAAAGGGGGTTATCGAGGAAAAGCCTTTAATTAAACAGAAAAGGATAGGGTCATAGAATGGTAGGAAAATTAAATTATTAGGATCTAATAAAGTCGAGCGGTGGTAAGTACGATCTAAATGGTTCGAATCACTATAGCTAACATTGCGTCTACTTCCATTGAAAATCGCTCAAAATAAAAGAAGAGGTACTACCGAAAGGCATGAAATAAATTTCGAATGAGACGCAATCTCAGGTATCGATGGTATGACTTAACAGCACGGACAGTCTAAAATGTATGTAAAAGCTCACCAAAATTAGATTTCTAATAAGGGGGGTGCTGGGAAATAGTGGAATAGACAAAGAAAAGGCTACTCCGTCGGAACGAAAATCCGAGAATCAGAAGAACGAGACGTACTGGTGCGTTCTGTTGTATGCAGAACTACGTCTGAGGGAAGATTAGGGAATGAAAGACTAGAAAGATGGCTCAGGAACGAAAGCAGGATAGGAACGACACGAACGGAATATGTAGAATACCGGAGGATAGGAAAGTCAATGGTACTGGAAAAAGGCCAGAGGAAGAGACTATGTGACCAAGAACTACCTGTAATGATTATCTTCAAAGGGTAGAGGCAAATCGGGGGAAGTCAATGAGTTAGATGAGGCGTATAGCTGTGGATTGAGAGGAATGGAAGAAGTGGGCCGAGGCCAAGCATGCTCTTGCTGAAAGGCACTACAGAGCTAGTGAATGAAGGAAGATATAGCATGGGGCCTGAGTTCTGATAACCTGGTAGAGGAAGGAAGGTAGGAAATACTGGCATCTGTAACGAGGATTAAGCCACCATTACTCGGCGTAATACTGGGTTATATTGTGTGTCTCTGGTGATCCAGAATAATGATGATCTTTGGTATCTTCAATTTCTCTATATTCAAAAATAACTGAGTTACAAGCGTATTTTTCGGAGTGATTTAATTTTTTTCTTCTTTTCTTATCGCACTTTACTGATTCTAAAACCCTATACATATTTTTCTCTATCTTCAAAAAGAGTTATGGACGTATTTATAGGTAAAATTTCCATTTTTTTTCTTTTTTATAATTGTTCACAATTTTATGGTTAAAAAACACTAGTACAATTTTTCTCTGTCTTTGCAAACAACTGAGTTATTGAATAAAATCACTTTTAATCGGCCGCCTTTTTAAAAATAACATCCTGATATCAATGTCTAGGTGTTAGGATCATCATTGCATGCCCTAGAATTTTGGTGACGAATTAAAAAAAAATGGTTCAGTAGTTTCGGAGAAATGCCGTGGCTAATGACGGACAAACTTTTTTCTTTTTTTTTTTTTAATTTGTTATTTGTATTCTACTGGTGAGTCCGTGGCTGAGTGGCTAGCGCGCTAATCTCTCGTGCTAAAGGTTGTGATTTCGAAAACCATTCCCGGCTGTGCTTTTATGAGCATATAATTAAATGGGGAATCACTCACAGCCTCTTCCCCGGGTATGTGAGGCTCGCCAGCCAAATGGTGGCCACTCACAAAATTAGGCATATTAAACACATCTTGAAACGTAAGCCTTTAAATTTTGAGGGGAAGTTTTATTTATTTTATTTTTTTCCATCGCTTACAGATGTTGAATATTGAACGTAATAAACCAAACACTTTGTTTAAAACAGTTAAATGAATGTTGTGTTTCCTCCTTACCGCCTCTCTACAATTTCCTGATATAAACCTTGAGCAGCTTCCGTTTAGCTAGATTGAATATTTTATATTTGAAGGAACCATAAAGATGCCACAGGTTTACGGGCAGTAAAAGATGAAAAAAAATATTTGCAAGAAACGCTTTTTTTTTGGAAAAAAAAGAAACGATTGCAGAATATAAAACGGCCAATAAAGGGAGAAACGCGAGGACAAAGCTGTTAATTAATTCTCGGACTATTAGTCAGAGGGCGCGCGGGAGGTGGTTTGATAAGCTTAACAGCTTGGAACAATAACCCCCCACTCCAACTCCTGGATAAATGAGGAGCTCTCCGGAGCTCTCCCTCGAGGAATAATCTGGAGGAGAGTCCCTGGGAGGGGAGGGGGTCGTTTGTCACCCCCACCCCAGGAGGTCACGTGGTCCTCGGCCAATCCGGGGGTGGTTCGATACCCTGAGGGCCCCGCCCACCGCTGCCTCCTAGATAGTCATCAAGATATAGTCTTCCCCTCCTCCCGCGAGATTTGATAGCGGGATAAACCATTAGCAGCGGGTAGCGGACGTGACGTGGGCCCTGGAAGTGGATATTGGAGGCCGTGAGATCCAGGTGGTCGTTCTTCCACCGCCTCCTAGATATTCCTCCTGCATTATTTAACCGCAATCCTCGGTGTCCATCGAGAGCCGGCCGGCCAGGATGGGACTCGATCCCGCTCCGATTCGGGAGGATATTATCGATTTGCTGTCACCTCCTCCTCCCCCCGCAGCATCCTCCTCCCCACTAACTAACTTAATGCCTGTCTTCGATTCTCGCAGAAGGTTTTCGGTTGCGTCATACTGATTTTAACTTCATTTTTCATTTTGTATTACTTTCACTTATCTATATATGAAATATATGTCAGGGAAAGCATAGTGATTTAGGAAATTTTCGAATTCTAGTTTTAAACTGGAAATATACTGTGTGTGTAATGCTTTCGATACTCAAGTTCGTGTGTTCTAACATGACAGATGATAATAAGAATTTTTTATCTCGAGCCTTTGTGATATCAAATTTATCAGATTACAAATCCCCTATCCCAGTGGTTCTCAACAAAAAATGTTTGCCCGTCATGCAATTTTTTTTCTAGCTAGGACCCGCTAAATACTAAATATATTTTAAGAGTATCACGGTCCTTTTATGCGGAATATCGCTACAAAATCTCTGTATGCTAGTAATAGAAAAATAGAAGAAATAGAAATGAAGAAGAAATAACAAGGATCTAGGAATTTTTTTCGATGCGCGAAACATTGAATAACTACCATTCTCAATGCTAAAATCGGCAGATGGCACTAGATGTTTTTAAAAACGCCAGGGTTAAGTCGTCCCACGGAGGGGACGTAAACAGGTGGTTCCAAGCTTCTCCAGGTACTCGTTATAGGGCCCTGTTCTGATTAAACCTGGATAGGTTTAGAACTCCCACAGTAGCATAAAATTGACATTAATGAATAAAAATAAATTAAAATTTAAGCCTTATACAAGATACTAGCTGTAACCCGCGGCTTTGCTCGTGAATATTTAATTTTGTCTTTATTTAAATTTGCATAAATGCGTCTATGAGTGCTAACTATAAAATGTATATGATGGACCAGTTGTTTGGGGATGTGGTTACAAAGAAACTACCAATAACACTTTCTTTATTCACTTACTATATATAGTAATGGAAAGTATTGCGATCGTGAAAATTTTCGAATTCCAGTTTTCAACGGAAATACACGTTTTACAGTCACCTAAGCCTAAATAACCAAGTCCCGCAAAAAGGTCTGTGTGTGTGTCCGTGTGTGGTAACTCCCGGGCAGAAACGAAAAGTCCTATGAAACTAAAATTATACGCCCGTATTATATATTAAAAGACAAATATACGCCCGAGACGTTACAAAATCTTTTTCATCAAAATAAGCTTACCAGAAGAGCCACTTTATACCATGCATTTTGCACATTTTTCGATTTTCTCGAAAACGGTTCTGACGATTTTGATTAAACTCGCTATACCAATGTAAAATTTAATAGGCTTTAACATTATGTAGGTTTCATTCTGATTAAAATAGTCTGAAAGGGCTTCAATGCCGATATTTTAAATTTCCTTCTTCTAAAGTACCTTTAATTTTGTATATTTCAAAAAAATTGGAACATCATCTTATTAGCATTGATAAATAACGGTAAAATATGCAAGTTGAGCTTATTTGATAAACAGCTAAATGATAAAAGTGGAAACATATTTTTTTATGAATTTTTGTGGTTTTGAACATAACCAATATACAATATTGGTGTATAATTGTATACAATTATACAATAGATTTTAGAAAAAATATTATATAATACACGGAATTTTAAGGTTTATAGAGAGTGATGAAAAGCCGATTGAACTAACTGATTGTTGTAGATAGAAATGTAATTGATTATTTAATAAAACATATGTTTTTATTGAAATTTAAAATAATTTATTCTTTAACCATTTTTTAATAATTCTTAAATTGACTTTAACTACCGAGGTAAGTGAAAGTCGTGTGTTGCGTCCACCAGATTTTTTTTCTCTTACTGGTGTATTTTCTTGATGGCTGCACCCTCAACCAACTTCCTTACCATATAGTCAAAACTGTCAACAACTACTCCATTATTATAAGACGTATGGATTTTTAAGAAATATAAACATTATATTTTTTACAATTATATATATCAAAGTTGTTTTCAAGTGAAAATATTCCCGCTCGTTGGATCAATGTACATTATTTATGTTGCCAACGTGACTGTATACCACGATTACGTTACAGCTATAATATAGTGAGTAATTTTGGGTAAATAGGGTGCCTACTTCTTATAAATCGCTATTGTATATTTAATATAATTAAATGGCAACTTATTAGACTAAAGTTAGAATTATAATTGATGAGGAAAGTTTTTTAAAAACAACTTAGCCTATTACTATAATTAATATAAAATAACTATAAATATCATGTACTAATATCGAGACACATTGAAAAAATAGAACAAAAACTACACTATTTTTGCGGTTTGTCGAATTCAATTTGATAAATAAAATAATTTAAATTAAAATTGCTACAAATCACGAAAGATGTTTATAGTGACTATGATGAGGTTATATAAATGAAATACAGGTGAATAGCAATGAGCCACTCTGTTTATGATAAATAAAAGATTATTATTTCATGTCAGATATCAATTTTATTTAATAATAATAATAATAATAAATCTTTATTTATTCTGGGACTAGTCCCTTTAGAATAACATAATAGGAAAATCAAAATAAAAACTTTAAGGCCTTAGAGTATAGAAAAGGAATACAAAGATAGAATACAAGGAATACAAACAATGGATTAAAAATCAGTCTTAAATAATAATATTGAAAATTAAACTAGATAATAAACACAATAAGAAATATGTACTTATATACAATTTTCATTAAAAAAGCATTTCAGTGTTTTTTGTTTTTTAACAATATACTAATAATATAATAAGTGCAAAACACCAGAGAACATAAAATATAATAGGTATATAAACTTTCTATCTGTTTTGTTATTAATTTTAATTGAAATTAGAAAACTAATTAGGATTTCTTCGGAAATTGGAGGGACAGGAGATGATTGAACAGGCGAGATTTGAATGTCGGAAGAGTATTGGAGTCACGGATATAAGAAGGAATAGAGTTCCATAAGGATGAAGATCGAATTAGGAAAGATCTGTCGAAAGCTGCAGTTCGATGGGGCATCATATACATGTCCGAAGGCCGTGAGCGAGTGTGGCGAGAGTGGACTGAGGATTTGAAAAGAAACATATCTGTTATGTAAGACGGACGGCGGGATTGGAGAACTTGGAAGAGAAGGGAAGCCAGGAAGTACTTACAACGGTAGGAAGGGTAAAGCCACTTCAACTCTTCGTAGAATCGGGTGACAGAGGTGGCCCTGGATATTCCAAAGATGAAGCGGATAAAGCAGTTGAATAATCGTTTTAGTTTTGCTTCGAGATCTCCAGAGACACCCCCATACACCGCACAGCAGTAGTCAAAGTGGGAGGATATTAAGGAACTAGCCAAAAGCCTAGGGGTTTCAAAAGGGAGAAGATGACGAAGGTAATTTAGGTGTTTTAAGGTGGAAAATGTGCGACGAGAGATTTCAAAGATATGGTTTTTCCAGGATAAGGTTTGATCGAGGGTGAGTCCTAGGTTTTTAACGGTTTGGTGAAACTTTATTGGATTGTCATTGAGAAACAGTGTTGGGATTAGTGGAAGGTTTTTGAGTAGAGGATGGGATCCTATCATGATAGCTTTAGTTTTCTCTACATTTAGTTTTAGCTTGTTGTCGGCTGCCCAAGAACTAATTCGGTTGAGATCGTCTTGCAGCTTTTCGATTGCTAGTGATAGGTCCGAAGGAGCGAAGGATTGGCAAATTTGGAAATCATCAGCATAGATATGATATTGGGAGTGATGAATATGGAGAGGTAGGTCATTAATGTAAATAGAAAATAAAGTGGGAGACAGTGATGAACCTTGAGGAACACCACAGGATAAAGGTAAAGTTCTGGAAGGAGGTTGGCCTGGAACTACCACATACTGCGAATGATCTGAGAGAAAGGATTGAAACCAGCGCAGAGCACTATTGGATAAAGGGAGATTTCGTTGTTTGGCAAGAAGGATATTATGGTCAACTGTGTCAAAGGCTTTAGAGAAATTTAGAAGGATGAGGATAGTCAGTTTTTTGTTTTCAATGGCGGATTGGAAGTCGTGGATTATTTTTAGGAGAGCGGATTGTGTGGAATAACCAGGTCGGCAGCCGGATTCGAGAGGATTGATTAGGGCGCGTTCTTACAGGAAATTTGATAGTTGGTTTTGTGCAAGGCGTTCCAAGGGTTTGAAAAGATTGGAAAGTAAAGAAATTGGACGAAAGTCAGACGGTGAGGAAGGATTTGGAATTTTGTTTAATGGACGAACTAAGGCAGTTTTCCAGGAAGTAGGAAATATGGAGTTTTGAAAGGAAAAACTATATATAATATATTCTCCAACTAGATGGCAGAGTGAACGGACGCCTTGCAACCAGTGCTCGAAATTTTAAAATCATTATCGACATACCAGGTATTAAGTCGGGATATCAAGAGAATTGTTATTTCCGGTATCAACATTTTAGATGGATTTGTGAGTAGTAGTAGTAGTAATAGTAATGCTCCAACCAATATTTCAATACCAATATTCATAACCTGACCTTTTATCGAACAATAGGCCATCATTCGCGGACGTAACAAGACATACCGTAAATATTAGCAAGCGAAATCCAACATACAAAGTATTAATAACCCTCTTAATAAAAAAATAGAAACTATAGACGAATTTAAAAAAACTAGTAAATCCAAAAGAGTTGGGAATACCATTTAAAAAGGTTAGTCAAACAAAAACGGGTTCTCTATTAGTTCAAACCCAAATACAAAATGATTTAAATAAAAATGAAAACGACGTAAAAAAATCAAACAAAGTGCATTATGAAAAATTAGAAAAGAGAAAACTGGGAGTAATAGTAAAAACATAGAACCTGAAATAACCATTACGAACATTGTTGATTATTTGGTAGTAATGTAGGAATAGAAAAAGAAAAGTCCAGTCTTAATTCTAACTCCAAGGAGAAGTGAACAAGGCACGCTGTCCTGGAGGTGGATGCAGCGACCAAGGAACTCCTTCTTTATAACCGCATCACCTTGGGGTACCAGAAGGTCCGCGTTGAAGATTATTTTAGGGTGAAAAGTGAAAATTCGAAATGCCTGAGGTTTTATCACAGCGCGAAAGACTGCCGGGGTGAAGTCGCCTGCTCAAAATGCGGAGATAAACACCCTTCGAGCGACTGCACCTCCCAACACCTCAAGTGCATCGTCTATGAGAGCTTCAACAAGGGCCCGAGAACCATGACGCCGAGAAGAACGGACCGCTCAGCCTACGATAAAAACTGTCCTTCCTACATCATAGAGGTACAAAAACGTGTTGCAAATACTTCCTATACTATACATTAGTCTAAATTGATTTTTTACTTTTATTTACAGACATAAAATCCTAAGTAAATCTAAATTTAATGCAATATTTATTTGTGAAATGACATGAGACAGCTTAAAGGTTTAAAAATCAATTCACGACATTCAAAATACACGACAGATTTTATTAGATTTTTCACGTTAAAGAAAAACGTTGACATGATTTTTATTTAAGAACTTTACACACGCGATGGGAAGGTTTTATTTTATTATAATTATCGGGTATATCAAACATATGATGGGAAGCCTAGAGCCGCTCTTGTAATTTTAAACAAAGATATAGATGGCTGTTTGATAACACAATACTCAAACGCTGATATGGTTCTTGTTGAAATATCACATGGAAAGTATAGGTTACTAGGAAGTAGTGGATATTTTGACATCAATAGAGATATAAATAATGATTTATTATTAATGTTGACGATTCTTTCAAACTTTAAAGAATAATAAATTATTATTGGAATTGACTCTAATAGTCGTTCCAAATTTTGGTTCGACTCTCAAACCAATGAAAGAAGGAAAATCTTGGAGGCTTTTACTCTTACAAAGGATCTGATAGTATTTAATCTTGAATCAGACCTGACCACATTCGAAAGTCCGAATAGCAAAAGTAATATTGATCTAACCCTTGCTAATACTACTTTTATGAGAGATTTTGGAATAAATAATAGGAAAATATCTAAAGAAACAAACTTTTCGGATCATAATAGCTTAACGATCGAAATTTTATTAAATTATAAAAGCATAGGTCTTAGTGCATGTCCAATTTACTCTCTTTACCGCACTGATAAAGCAGATTGGGAACTATTTAAAATTAATTGTCATGTCAGTTTGGAAAAACAATTTTTAAATTCGGGTAATAACAGCATTGAATCGGAAGAATTAGAACGGTAAATAATCCTAAATTTTCAGGAAATGAAAACTGAGACTATCACTAGGAAAATAACCGTGGTTTTAAGTAAAGCGAGTAATATGACATACAAAAAAACTAGAGGGAAACAATTAAAAAATTTACATCGGACAGCTCCATGGTAGAATGACGATCTAACAAATGTACGAAAACAAACGAACAAATTCAGAAAGCTATACCAGCGGCCGGTTAATGATGCACAACTTAGAGAATTAAGGAAAAACAATTATCTAGACATGAAAGGGACCTACAAACGGAAATTAAAGAAAAAGAAAATAGAATCATGAAAGGGATATACTGAAAACTCTTCAGCATGGAGCTGGCCGTATAAATGTTCTTCAAATAAAATTAAAAACGGAATCATTTTACAAACGATACAAACTAACAATGGTGAATATACAACTGATTAAAAAAACAAAAACACTAACTAACATACTCAATAATTAAATCCAAGACGATGACTCTTGACACCTTTCAACAGCGCCAAATGAGAAAAGATGTAATCATCCCACCCAATACAATCGAAGGTTTGCTGCTAAAAGATAGAGAAATACATGATACCATTAACAACTTGAGTAACGATAAATCTTTCAGTCATGATAAGATTACCCCAATTATTGTAAAAAAGATAACTGAATTTTTTCCTCAAATCATAACTGAACTGTATAAAATTTTGTTTGATCGGAGCGAATTCCCAAGTAGAATGGAAAACCGCAAAATTATTATTAATTTCACAAAAAGATCCCAACAGGTTTTAGTTTGTCTCCATCAATATGGAATATTCTAATAAACACTATTTCTGAAATAGAATTACTAGGTGACACAAATCTTATTGCTTACGCCGATGACGTATTGGTAAAACGGCAAAAGATTAAACAGCTAGAAGCTGTTACAAATCTGGTTCTATCCCGGCTTACAAGATGGGCAAACCTTCACAAACTCTCTTTTAATGCGCAAAATACAGAATTCATTATTTTTTCGCGGAAACGGAACATACCTAAATTAAACATTTGTCTAAATTCAAACTTTTTGGCCGAAAACATAATTGCAATGTTTATAACCAAACTCTTCAAACTATCAACAGACCGACAATAGCATCGAGGGTATCTTGGAATTCAGAGGTTCTTAAGATAATAGATGACGGAGCTATTTTACCCAAAATAATCTTTGCAGTACATGTGTGGCATAAAGCTATCCTCCGTAAAACAAATTTTATGAAACTTCGAAGACTCCTACGACTCATAGCAATGAAAATAAGTAAGGCATAACATACTATATCACATGAAGCTGCTTGCAT
Source organism: Piezodorus guildinii (assembly GCA_023052935.1). Taxonomy (NCBI): domain Eukaryota; kingdom Metazoa; phylum Arthropoda; class Insecta; order Hemiptera; family Pentatomidae; genus Piezodorus; species Piezodorus guildinii. Next base: position 95,008,665 of record CM041294.1, read on the forward strand.
TTTGGCTGGAATAATTCCAATAGATTTGAAAATACAAGAGAATATAGAACTTTTTAACATTAAAAAAAGACAAACAGACTATAAAAATATTTTGCATAACAGAATAGATCTCCCAAACGAATGGAAAAAAAAAAATGAATTCATCCTGCAATACACGCGAGCTTGAATACAAAGACAGAAATACAGGCAGAATCTAACTTCAATACAAATACAGAAATATTTACAGACGGGAGCAAGGATGAAGGGAACGTAGGATGTGCTTGGTTGTTAAACGACAAACATGGGAAGCTGATTGAAGCTCAATCTACACTGACAACATGATACAACGTTACATTCCACGTTCTATTATTGATACGAATTACATTCCATCCAAAATTCGAAAATTCATAACGGACTAACCGAGGAAATCTATACTAATACTAACGGTAGTCGTTCCTGGGCTGATTCACTGAAGTCACCAAGCCTTCTTAGATTTGTTCCCCATACCACACTAAATGACTACAAACACATCCTAAGTAGTAACAAACCAATATTTAAAACGCATTAACATACTACAAGACGACAAATGCCCATACGATGGTAAGATACACAATTTTCGACACTTACTATTCGACTGTAAAAAATTAGACAACATTCGATATATGAATGATGAATATTTGAGGATGGCCCTAGAGGACAAAACGTAGTAAGTTAAATACGAAAATAAGTCAATTTCTTTTGGAAAAAGCCAAAAATATATCTTACAAAAATTCTATCTGGTTTACAAGGAAGCATATGGAAATAATCTAAAAGAAACACATATAAAATACAACAATTGTTTGTATATTTATAAATTAATTAAATAAGTATTTGATAATACATCAACTGAACTTATATTTAAGAAAAAAAAAAAAAAAAAAAAAAAAAAAAAAAAAAACCAAAAAAAAAAAAAAAAAAAAAAAAAAAAAAAAAAAAAAAAAAAAAACAGATCATATGTCTTGGACTACTGCCTGACAAACGTAATCTGCACACAAGATTGAAACGATAAGTTCAGTTAAACGATAACTGCTCGCTTCTTTCAGTTTCTTCAACAATTTATAGACAGATGTTCTAATCTTCGACTTTGACTGATGTATCTTTGTAGATGTAAATTATTGAATGTACACGTAGTTGTAGATGACTATCACAAGGCCGATCTGGTCATTGTGCCAGCTTTGTAGCTCAACTAAGTTATTGAATTATTTCCTTATCCAATCCTTACAATCCAAAATCCTAAACCCTCTTTACTTTATCACAAATAAACAAATCCACTAAAACCTAAATGTTTCATACGTTGCTGGTTTGGTCCGAACCAGGTATCACGCCTTCTAAGAACTCCATTCTCACAGTAACCCACAAATTTCCTTTCTGGATTGATTCTGGCGGCAGTACTGCAGCAGGCAATCTAAGCCAGAAGGTCTTGAGGCCATCTTCTTTTCAGACAATTCGGAGGATTATCAGATATAGAAGAGAAAGCAAGGATTGAAACTAGTGGGTTAAAGTGAGAATGGAGTTTTCTTGGAAGAAGTGATATCTTGTTCGGACCACACCAGCGACGTGTGGAACATTTAGGTTTTTGTGGATTAGTTTACTCGTGACAAAGTAAGCAGAGTTTAGGATTTTCCATGGGATTTTGGATTGTATGGATTGGGTACGGGAAAATTCAATGGTTTTTTTTGTAGAGCCCCAAAGCTGAAACAAAGAACAGGCTGGCCTTATGATAGTCATGTTCATCTACATTCAATCATCTACATCTTCAAAGACTCATCAAGGGAAGGTTCGTAGAGCAAGTGTTATAGAAACCGAAAGCAGCGAGCCGTTTCTTATCGTTTTATTCTAGTGTGCAGAGTCCATGATAGTCGTTTATTTATCCGGGACAAGTGAATGTTACTAAAGTAGGAATCCTAAATTTTGCCTTTCTAAATTTTATTATTGTAGGGATCTTCAACGAGTACCTGACATCGCACAGACTCTAGCCAATCATTTTACGTCCCCTTCGAGGGACGGCATAACCAAAGTTTTTTGACCCCATTAAAAACTTCTAGGGTCACTTGCCATGTTTGAGCCTCCGAACTTGGGCATAGGTGGCTGCTATGCTAGCCACTACTCCGCAGGTGTAATGGTGTGATAACCCAAAATGTTTCACTAATTTCCATTTATAGGGAAGATAAATTAATTATGAATACATAACATACTAATGTATTCAGGTTCACTATTGTTTTAAAAATCTTGCATTTCAGAAGAATATCTAAACTCTGCAAGCTTAATGAAAAATACGCGTTTCTGAGAGCTGGGTCGCCGATGTTTACTTTGCAAAGTTGACTACAGCCTTGGTGGAGGTGATGTATCTAGGCTAACAAAAACATGCGCCACGCTAAAGGAGGAGACTTATCGAACATATTAGCTTTCTGTGCTGGGATAATATCGAGGAGGCAGTGGCAGAGGGGGTGCCTTCTAGCGGCAACTTGTTTCATTAACTCTTCTCATCTAATTATAAAGCGGGAGTTGGTTGTCATGGCTACCCGTCTCCTCTACCCGCCAAAAATCATCTCCCGCCACTTCTCCTCGCCCCACCAATCATAGCCTTATTTTGCTATAATTTTCCCTCTTTTCCTCCCCTTTTTTTCCCCTCTTCGGCTTTGATTTCTAATGAGCTTTTCCTTTTGTTATATATCGATTACTTCATATCACTGCCGAATCCAGAGAGAGTTTTAGAGGAAAGATTTTTTATTCTTAACAGCTACAATAAAAACTATTCTTATCAGTAACAATAAGAAATTATCAGTAACACAAGGCTATAATCGTGATTATTTCAGTTTGAGTTTTTGATGGATAATAGGATTTTATTAAAAATATAATAGATAAAACAATGAATGGAAATAAAAACGTGACAAGTTAACACAACGAAAAATTGGAGTAAATAGGAAATGAAAAATAATACATTTTAATCAAGAATTAATTTTTTTTTTAATATATATTTTATTAACCGAAGCCCTGAGAAGGGGACGTTTGGCTTTCTACGGCCATCTGTAGAGAATAGACTACCACAGACCAAAGTAGTTCCAATGGATGGAACCAGTTGAGAGCGATCTTGTAGAAGTTAATATTGAGCGAGATACCATCAATTCCAGAGGTCGCTACCGCCTCACCATTTAAACAATTCCTTTCAACAAATCTATTACAGAAGCTAGGCACAACACATCCAAGTAATGGTCCGAGGAACGTAAAGTAGAGTTCAGCAGGAGCATGAAAGACTACTGGGCTAAGAGAAAAGCTGGAAGTATCAACAGGAAAGCAACCACCCAGCAATCAACAAAGAACAGGAAGGCAGAAGTAGTTCATTTAGCAGATTGTTGATATCGTATATAGTTATGATTATAAGTATAGTGTTCATTTATTTGTCAACTTGTAGTTGTATGTATGAATATATATATATATATATATATATATATATATATATATATATATATATATATATATATATATATATGTGTGTGTGTGTGTGTGTAGCAACGCGCTCGATAGCTCAGTAATCGATAAATAACCGCGCGAGTGTTATTTACAAATACCATATGTTTTATTATTAAGGAAGGTAACACACACACAGAGTGAGTCCGGTAACCGTGTGGAATCGCAGGCCTGCCTAGAGAACTTTTTGTTTTAAGTAAGAGCTCTTTATTGTAAGTTAACTGTAAGTTTAATGTTTATTACTTTATTGCTTAATGTTAAATCCTCTTTTGTTTATTTTCCTATAATTTTTGTTATTATTTATTAATTCTGATTAAATTGTTCTGTATAAAATCTGAGCAACTATTGTTTTTACATTTAACCTCGCACAACGAGGCTAAATATATATATGCATATATGAATTTATTTATTTTCTTTTTTTATGTAATTTGACTTTATCATTGTTTTCTGTAAATATTGTATGAAAGTGGTCTTATATCACTATTACTATTATTATAAAAAAAAAAAAGTTATAATACATAATAATAACAAAAAATGTACCGTACTACCAGGATTGTGCTACCAGATAATTTGGTGACCAAACCACTCGTTTTGAAGGATCCTCTACATTAGACTCCTGCAGTTAGACACACCTTCCTCGCCAAATTATACAAGGCACCTTGTATGTAGGCTGTGCCTGCGGTCCTGAAGTAGGAGGTGGTGTTTTATATCTACTCCTGGAGCGACGAGGAGGTAGAGAAGAGGATTCGAAACGTTCGCCTTGGGAGCTCTAAATCCTCGAGATTGCACTTCTTCTCCTCTCTCAGGATTAAAAATTACTGCTTCCATCTTCGTAAGGAACCATATCCTTTTCTCGTATGTATAACCTCGTGTAGTTTTAAAACATCTCATTGGCCTAAAAAATTGTGTCTAAGAATCACTTTTTTAAGAAATGGAAATTATTTAATTATCTCTTAATTATTAATTCTTTATTTCCAGATCGGCTGCGTGAGCCATAGATGGGTTTCTATATAAAAAGGCATTATAATGTCAAGCAATTGACAAAGTGGGGATATAGTCTCATGCAAAGACACCCTAAACTATTTTATGTTTATAATTATACTGATCAGTTAAATAATAAGATTGATTTAAATCAAAACAAATACATGCAATTAAATTAAAACACAAAAAAGAAATGAAACTAGGAGTAATTAAGTTCATATAAGACAATTTATGAATATACATATTTAAAATAATTCAAATAAAATAAATGAAGTTTGAAAAGAATCAAATGAATAAATATTGGGTTGTTTCACACGAAATGTCCGTTGTTATAGTTATAGTTTCTGAAATACATAAAGGATTTTGCAGGTCTCCGTTGTTTTCTTCCGAATGTTTACATCCCTAAACTATTTTATGTTTATAATTATACTGATCAGTTAAATAATAAGATTGATTTAAATCAAAACAAATACATGCAATTAAATTAAAACACAAGAAAGAAATGAAAATAGGAGTAATTAAGTTCATATAATACAATTTATGAATATACATATTTAAAATTATTATTATTTTTTTTTTTTTTATTGAGATATATTACAATTTGTTACAAAATGAACAATAATAATATTGATAAGAGACCACATTCATACTATATATACAGAAAATAATAATAATGGTCAAATTTCATAAAATATAACATAAATTCAAATATATACAATAAAATAATAATAATAAATAAAAAACAAAACAAATCGAAACATAAACCTATTATTGAGATAAATAAAAAGTTGGCAAATAAATAAACATCTTACACACAATCATAACTATATACAATTGCTAAAGGGACCCCAGCAAGCGCTTTTTCCTCCACTTGTGGAGGAAAAAGCGGAATCCAAGAGATCCCAGCACCTCTATCTCAGCCGCATCACTGGTCTGAGCCAGTGGAGGCTGAGTTAGGGCGCTGTAGCCACAAACATACCGTACATGAGTGGAGGATCTGACCATTGTCAGAACTCCAGTTAAAATGTTTACAATAGGTCTCGTGGCCACTGCCGTTTCAATCTTCGAGGAGGATTGTAGGGATGGGTGGTGCTGGATAGGGATTGTGCTAGAGGGTTAGGATGATGACTAAGGTTCTGATGAAATTTGGAAAATTTGGATGGTACCAGGTCTAAAACAAACGGAATATTAAGGTCATGGTGTAGGGTACAGTTGGTAACGTAATAAGGAGCATTAACTATTGTTCGGAGGACTTTGGATTGGAAGGATTGGATGCGTTTAATGTTAGAATGTTTAGCTGTCCCCCACAGTTCAAGTCCGTAGGTCCATATAGGTTTCAGTACTGTCTTGTATATTAGTAATTTGTTGTCAACTGTAAGATGAGATTTTCTGTTTAGTAGTCTGTATAACTGGCCGAATCTGCGGTTGAGTTCTTTTCTTTTTAGTCTTGTATGTGGGTTCCACGTCAGTCTTTTGTCTAGTAAAAAGCCGAGATACCGGACTGTGTCTGAGGAAGGAAGCGGTATGGAATTGAAATTAACCGTTGGACAGGATTTGCGTCGAAGGGTGAATGTGACGTGAGTGCATTTGCTTTCGTTCACCTTAATGCGCCAAGCATTGCACCAGTCTTCGACAAGGGAAAGGTGCTTTTGGAGATTTAGCGATGCTGCTTCAGGATCGGAATTGGATGATAAAATGGCTGTGTCATCAGCAAATGTTGCCAGAAAGGTATTGGAGTCGGTAGGGATATCGGCGGTGAAGAGGATGTAGAGGACGGGTCCTAAGACGCTGCCTTGAGGAACACCGGCCTCAACAGTATATTGTTCGGAAAATTCGGAACCACAGCGAACTCGGAAGGAGCGGTTGGATAAATAGGATCGGAGGATTAGGTATAAGGATTGAGGTAAATGGGTTTTGAGCTTAAAGAGCAGTCCCGGGTGCCACACCCGGTCAAAAGCTTGAGCTATGTCCAGAAAGGCACCCGAACAATACTCCTTGCACTCAAGGGTGGAGGAAATGTGGTCTACAACTCGGAGTCCTTGCTGAACCGTGGAATGTTGAGGACGAAATCCGAACTGATGTGAAGGAAAATTTTGAAATTTGGCTAGGATTCGTTTTAGTAGGAGCTTTTCGAAAATTTTTGAGAGGATCGGAAGTAGGCTGATAGGTCTGTAAGATGACGTGTTGTTAGAAGGTTTGCCTGGTTTTAGGAAAAGGATCATAGTTGAATGTTTCCATAAGAGAGGAAAATAGGTAGTGCGTAGGATACAGTTATAGAGATATGTAAGGAATGTAATGGCTTTAGGTGGAAGTTGTCTTAAGATTTGGGGAGTAAGGAGATCGTATCCAGGAGATTTGCGGAGAGGAAGCTTTTTAAGAAGATATCTGACCTCAGAGGGATTAACTGCTTTAGGTGGTAAGGATAGTGGTATTGGTGACGTGAGGAACTCTTCAACTGCTGCAGTATGGGTTGGATTAAGCTCTGGATGAGGAGTAAAAACTTTGGAAAGGTGCTGTGCGAATTCCTCGGCCTTATGCTTGTCAGAAGCAGCCCAGGAACCATCACAGCGCCGGAGAGGATGGGAAACGGTGTGGGATTTTAGGATTCTCTTCGTGACATTCCACAGGGAATTGTCACGAGTCGAGAGAGAGGAGAGGTAGGTATTGTAGGATTGGGAACGGAAGATCGCCAACTCCCGCTTTAATTTTCTACAAAAAAAATTATAGGAGCGGCGATCTTCTGGGTGGCGGGTGCGTTGCCATAATGTTCTAGCTCGACGTTTGCTGTTGATGAGGTCTGTCAGGTGTTGTGGTAAATGGCTTTTGTAAGGAATTATTTGGGATTGTTTGGGAGAGGAGGCAATCCAGGCGGCTTGTTGAATAGCGGTTGTAAAGGAATATACGGCGTCGTCAAGGTCATTTGGGGTTTTGAGAATCACTCTGAGGTCAATATCATTAGTGAGAATTTCGCGGAAGAGGTTCCAGTTGACAGGGCCCCTAATGAATGACGGTGGGATAGGTTTAGGAATAGGTGTTATGGATACATTTAGAATCAATGGACTATGATCAGAGGATAGTTCATCAAGGCGAGCTATGGAAAAATTCAGAGAGCCTAATCCGCTGTGGATGAAGAAGTCGAGGATGTCAGGATTACGGTTAGGATCTGTTGGCCAGTAGGTAGGAGAATCGGGAGGTAGGAGATGAAAGCGTCGGGAGTTGAGTGCAGACTGCAATGTCCGTCCACGAGAATTGGTGGTTCTAGAACCCCACTGTTGGTTCTTAGCGTTTAAGTCTGCACCCAAAATGAAGTGATTACCCAAGGAGTTGAGGAAGGATCCAAATTGGGCAGAGGAAATGGGATGTTTAGGAGGGCAGTATGCTGATGCGATGATAAGCGGAAAGGAAAAGGTTTTGATAACGATGGAAGTTGCTTGTAGGTAATCGTGGGCGGAAATTGGGTGTAAGTGATGGGTGAGGGATCGGCGGACTATGACAGCAGTACCGGCATGGGCTTTGCCGTCTGGATGGTCTGTCCGGTATGTCGTGTATCCTGGTATTTTAAAGTACTGTTTAGTGGTTAGTCTAGTTTCAGTAATGAGTGCAACATCAATGTTTTTGTCCTGCAGTACGGCTGTAAGTTCGTCAGTGTGAGTTCTAACATATTTAAAATAATTCAAATAAAATAAATGGAGTTTGAAAAGAATCAAATGAATAAATATTGGGTTGTTTCACATGATGATGTGTCCGTTGTTATAGTTTCTGAAATATATAAAGGATTTTGCAGGTCTCTGTTGTTTTCTTTCGAATGTTTACATATTTAAAGTAAACAGTTACTAATCCTCTACCTTTGTATTATAAACATTAGCTACCTATGACTTGGAAAACTTGCCCCGTGGAGGACCTCCGTCCGAAATAGACAACGATGTCCTCAAACATACAGTAGAAGGAAACCCCTACCAAACAGTTAACAGACTCTCAGCACAACTAAATGCAAGTGCATCTACCGTTTCCAGGCATTTAAAATGTATTGGGAAAGTAAAAAAAAAAATACAGCAATTCCAAAATGGTGTATTAGAGAAAATTACTAGAAGAACACCCTTTGAAAATGAATAGACAGAAATACTTCATTTAATAATCCATTTCAATTAATTCGTTTAATAATCCAAAAGTGACTGAGTTCGTTGAAAAAGAAGAAATAACTTTTATAATTCCTTATAAGTGCTTTCAAACCCGCTTTTAAGTAGGCTTGATGTTTTACCAGCTCCTCAGATGTGGCAATATAGTGTTTAAGCTAGAATTTCAGAAATTAGAAGAACAGAAACATCCTTAACCCTTCTAGTGCCGGACAAAAAACGAGTGCCTATGCGAAGATAAACGGCCGAATTTGACAAATATGCAACGATTTGTAAAAACGCTTGCAAAAACTAAACTACAAATGATATTCACAGGCTTAAAAATGCCACGTACTCAGGACGAAGTGGAAAATAAAGCAATGATATCGATTCTCAAATACTAATTGAAAAAATAAGAATAACACAATTATAAAAATTGAGTTCTATCTATCATAAACAGTTTAATTTTTGACATAGAAGAGTGTCTGGTGCCGAGTGTCCATCTTATCACTCCAGCGTAAACAGATTCTCAGCACACTCCGGTATAGAATGTGTAAAATGTCAGACAAAAATCGGTTTAAAAATTCTTTGCCGACGAAATTTGATCACTGACAATAAAATTACATCATTTATTAATTTATTTAGAGATAGTTTTCTCGCAACGCGAAGAATATGGCGCTATTGCACGCACAACAATATATCGTCGTTGGCATATTTTAAGTGTTCCAAACTGTGTGATATATCATCGTCCGACAATAAAAGGGTTAAAATGTATCTAGATACCATAAAGAAAAATTTCAGTAAAACATGAAACTAAATATATGTTTATCGGAATTACAGGTTTTATGGTTCTCTGAGGCCGAAAGCCGAATTATCACTAACACCAATTCTAAAAAACCCACTAAAACACGGAATCGGTTATTATAATAAAACACTTCAGCTATATGCTCAGAAAGAAACAAAACGTCTACTCTTAAATTAATATATTTTTTTATTTGTTTTTTTTTAGATGATTTTTGCTGATGTATTAAACAAAATATTGGGCGAGCCAATAGTCAACCTTATAAGCGGATGTAGATGTGAGCTAAAGAAAATAGTATGTGCAAATAAAAAAGTCCCGAAACGTTAACAGCATTTGACAAATTGTGAAACAATGTTAATAAAAAAGATATGGAAGAAAAAAAAAATTGTGGTGGTTTTAATATGAATAAACAAAATATTGTATTATCCTTAGCTAATTCGAACGAGTACTTAAATTATTAAAGTTTATAATTTTGACAAAAAAAAAAAAAAATACAACATAAATTATGGAAAAAAACAACACATTTATATTCAGTGTGCATTGTTATTATTGTATATAAGTAAATATTATTATTACCTAGTGTCATAAGGGTCTGTGTATGTACCATATGTTGTCAGTCTATCTAAAAAAAAAAAACATTAATTATGTATAACTAAAATTTCATATTAGAGGAATGTATGCCTAATATATTGGCAACCTTTTCGAATAAATCTGCCAGTCAGAATAATCACATTATAATAATCAAAAACGGCTCTAACGATTTCGATTGATCAAATCGCGATATTTTTATTTTTCTTTGTTTAAATATCTTAAATTTTTATGTTAGAAAAATATTAACCTTTTCCTCTAGTTAGCATTAATAAAAAACGGGTATTATACAAGTTGAGTAAATTTGATAACCAAAAAAATTAGAAGTGATAAAAATATTTGTTTTGATTTAAAAAACAAAACAAATGAAAGTACTTTAATAATGATTTGTAATATATTGTTGACAGCTAAAGTTTAAAAAAAATATTTTATATATAATTGTGTAAATCGTAATGCAGAAAGAAGAAAAGAGTATGAACTTACGTGATTATTGTAGATGATAAAATCTATTGCTATTAAATATTCTAATCTCAAACACATTTATGTAATTATTTAACCTTTTTTTTCTTTGAGCTCTAACTTTATTTCAAAGTTTTTAAATTGATTTTACAACGGGGGTTAGCAAAACTTGTGTGTCTACGTGTTTTAAATATTACAAATGTTCTTATTGTATTGGGTTGTTAAACAAGTTTGTAGCGTTTTTAAATATTTTATTTTAATCCTCTCTATGTTTATTATACCTTTACTTGGTCAGTACTGTTTACATATTCTATGAAAGGATTCAGGTGCTATTACGCTTTTATCTCTATACTTACTACAAACACACAGGGACATACAGACTTTTATTCGGGACTTGGTTATTTGGACACAGGGAACCCCAAAAACGCCAACTTGAAATTTTGATTGTTGAAAACTAGAATTCGAAAATTTTCACGATCTGTAATAATTTTCAGCATTTTAAAATTATTACCACATCCATTATTAGGCACACACACACACACACAAACTCACACAAATATACTCACTACGCTAGGACAGACCCAGGAGAGGAGGATAGACACGATCCTACATACCCCTTGAGGGATAAGCTGAAGCAACAATAATCTGTTCCCATTGGCTGCCGGGTCAACGGACTGTCCGCTCTATATTGCGCTACATATCTAACTCTCTCAGTCTATATACTGTCTACAGTTATATATTATTTAACATGTATATATACTCTCACGTACTTCCATAATGAACTGTCAAATTTCGAAAAAAAAAAAAAAAAAAATATATATATATATATATGAGTCAATCAATTTGAAATCTAATTTTCATTTTACCGCTCAACATTTTTGATTTTAATGATTTTGTAACTGTATCATAAAACATAAAACCCTGGATAATATATTTTTTTTTTCAGGCAAATACTTCCAGTGTTGCAGCCGTTTTAAGTCAGCTTCGGGTAACGAGCTTTAAAAATCTCTCTAATTCTGGTAATTTTGCAGATATCGAGCCAAACCATATCTAACAGTAAGATGAGGATATGCTTTATATCTTTTGTCCTAAGAATTCAGTACCTTAAAAATAGAAAAAGTGGTTGAAAAAAAAAATCGAAAATGCATAACAAATGAGACTTTTGGCTAGTTAAAGTCTATAAAGGAAAATAGATTCACCTTTGTTTATTTATTCATACTTAGTCATGATCCTAATTAATGTAAAAATTTCGATCTTGAGAGCATAGCCCTTTTTTATTAATTTTCAAGAATGGCTAAAACTCATTTTTTCTGAAGTCTAAAATATTTCAAAAGGGACTGGGTAAAAAATTATCAAACTAACACAGGTTATACATCTATACTTTGTTTATATGTGAAATAAATTTGGTGGATGAGACTGAGTTATTACATTTTCCTCACGGTTAAAATAACGTTTTCTTTAAAAATTATGAACTCCTGTAATTTTATATATTTTAGAACGAAACAAAAACTAGATGAGGGTACTGTATACAGTTTAGGTTCTTACAAGATATTGCCTAAGTAGCAAAGAAAATTGTTTAAAAACTCAAGGAAATTTAATTCAACTGAATCTTAAAGCGGGCTATAACAAGGGATGTTAGAAAAGAGTCTCACACTTAATTTTTTTTTCTTTTATAGTCTATCATTGCACTACTACTACCCTATTGTACAAATTTCGATTGTGTAAGCATTGTCCTTATTTTTAATATAAATATTACAAAAAAGACTATCTCCAAGTTCAGTAATATTTATATTGAAATATCTAAATAGGGACTGAGTGTAAAATGATAGAACTCGTACAGATTATACCTCTATATAATAAGTACTGTAGGATAAAATTTAATGGCTGGGACTCAACTGGTTCTGGTGTTATTAATTTGGTTTTTCATCAATTAGGTTGAAAAGATGGGTGCGAATTCCACTTCCAAGGCAGAAATGTGTAATTTATTAGATTTCGAAAACGAACTGACTCTCAGCAGTCATTAAATTTAGTATTAAAGTTTATTATTTCCTCTTGAAAGACAAAAAAAAAAAAAAATAATAATCTCTATATTACTAATAATGCTGGCATTTTAAAAAGAATATTAAAATCACAAATAAGGTATATGCATACATAGGCTTAACAAATAAGAAATACAAATATTTAAATAATGTGGATCGTAAAAATAAAATTTATATCTAAAATTTTAATTTAGAAATGTATTTATAGGTTTGTTATATTTTAAATATTAAATAGTGATGCTGAGATTAAAGTAGAGGATAGTGAATTATGAATGAGAGAAGTTAGTTATAGGAAGAGCCACAAGGTAGCGTCAGCGTCCATTCGCCCTTCGATATTTCATCTGTCATTCCAAACTCACTATTTCAAAATCTTTCTTTCTCTTCACCAATATTTTTTCAACTTTAGTATATCATTTTTAAAAATACTAATTATAATACTAATTATTAAAAATACTACTTTAAAGTTAATATTATAAATTCATATAAAGTATTTTTCATTTTATAAACAATTAAATATGTATGTGAATAATTAAGTTTTACTTTTTTATTCTGACCAATTTGTAAATCATAATTGAGAAGTTGATTTCCAAAAGGTACTAAGTATATCCAATTTAGACAAATTTACAGGAAATGCAAAAACTGTCATTTATTTATTACTGGAACAGATTGCTTGATTTTTTTTTTTCCATTAAAATCTTAAGTAGATTATTACCAAAACATTATTTTTTTTAAATTATTGCACTTTTCCCATAGCTTTTTAACAATATAATATGGATATAGTACTTTTTAGAATGAAACGTGGATATAGCACTCTAATTTTTGGAAAGAATTAAAAGGGATATAGTACTTTTTGGAAGAATATAACGCGAGATAACAGTTGGCAACAGTCATTCAATCCTTCTCACACAAAATTACTCATAACTAACGTCTTTATAATGTTAATTACTAAGATATGTATTGTATATTTCCTTATTCTCTCTCTCAGAAATATCTTTTCTTGTGGTTAACTAGATTTTATTGTCTATTCTTCATTAATAAAGAGAATATTCAAAGTACCAATATTTATTATGGCACTATAATAGTAAAGTATGTAATTATGAAATTTGTTTTAAACATTTATTTATTATTTTTGTGAATTTAACAAATTTATTTATATAATTAACTACGTGTAAACGATATTTAACGATAGATACTGATTAATAAATAACTATTATTTTGGTATTTTTACATTTTCCAAAAAAAACATAAACATATCTATTAGGCATGGCTTTTCTTCTCATATTTAGCAAGATCAGGGAATTTTAATTCCAACCATTTGCTATATTAATATAACCATATAACCACAACTATAAAATCCATTATTTTATTAAAATGTAAGTTTATGAATTTTTTAAATAAAATTTGTGTGGCTTCAAGAAGAAATAATAAGAAAAAAACCTGATGATCACTTCTTGAGATACATAGAAGAATGTCTTATATGCGTCTGTATGTCTTTTCTTTTTTTATTGATGCTGTTTTATTTTTTACCACTTATTTCTTTCCGTATAAAACTTTAATTTTTCACATATTGTTCGTCTTTTATTTATTTGCTTATTTTATCTTTATACTCTTCAAAATTTTCTCATCTCAATATTATCGTCTTTTAATTAATTTTATGTTTGCTTCCATATCATCATAATATTATTGTATCTAACTTATTATTATTTTTCTAATTACATTAGTTGTTATATTGTTTCCCTCAGCCCTGATGAAGGGCCTCAATATAGGCCGAAACGTCAGCACACAATAACAATAATATTACTTATTAATGTGTATATTTTTTGCTGAGCGCACCCCAAACAATCTTCCTCATATAATATTTTCAACGGTCAACTAAACTCCACCATTACAAATATAAAGATACATACTCAAGATGCTGGAGTGTGCTAGTAGGCTTAGAATCAGTAATAGGAGTGGAGGATTGTGGATTGTTGTAATTACTTGGATGGCTGACCTCTCACTTCCCTCTCAGTCCGAGATTACCCCAACTGTTACGTCTTTTGTCCCTAACGGGTGTCTGGGTACGTATGTTTCTGGCGTACGTTAGAATGTAAATTTTGGTTATATCTGTTATTGATGTTTAAATTTTTTATTTTAATTCATATTAAATTAAGTGAAATTAAAAACTTTGTAATTTTACTAGAACAAGAATAATCTTGTTAAAGTAAAACTACTTTTCGGTTGATTGTTTGTTTTATAAATTGAAATATTTTAATTTTAGAAGAAATAGATCTTGTATAGAACAAATCATTAGCTTTGTTTTTTAACCTCGACTGTTAAAATAACTTACGACTATTACATAAACTTAAAGTTTATGAAAACATTTTCAAGTTAAGATAAATAAAAAGTTTACTAACTTTCGAAGGAAACATATGGTTTAGATTAACTAATATAACATCATTATATTTTTTCCTACAACAATCACTTATAAGTTTATGCTCTCTTCGTCACTTAACATTAACTTTTAAACTTTGTGCATAAGATAATGATTTTCCTAAAATCTTTCTCTCTTTAACGGTATAGTATACGTAAATGTTTTTCTTCGTATATATAAATCAAAAATTACATTGAATAAATATGTTTGCTCTTTTATCCTTTATTAAATCATCATATTCGTTCAAGTTGTATATTAAGCCGTTATTTGTCGATGCTGATAAGATGATATGATTAATCTTTTACGATGTACAAAATTTAAGGTACTTAAGAAGAAGAAAATACAAAAATACGCCATTTAAGCCCAGTCGAAATGACTCGCGAGTTTAATCAATATGGTTAGAACCGTTTTCGAGAAAATTCTGAAAAGGTGCAAAATGCATGGTATAAAGTAGCTCTTCAGATTAGCTGATTTTGATGAAACATTTGCTATACCATCTCGGGCGTATATTAGTTCTCTTAAATATGAAATTTCATTTTCGTACGTCTTTTTCTTTTTGTGCTAGACACAAACTTTTTTTTCGGGAATGGTTATTTGGACTCAGGGGACCCTAAAACGTGTATTTCCGTTGAAAAACTGATATTCGAAAATTTTCTCGATCGCAAGACTTTCCCTTACTGCATATTTCATGTATAGGTAAGTGAAAGTAAAAATAATATTACAGTATTACAACACAAGACCAAAAAATATTTTTATCTCATTTGTGGACTTTGAAAAGGATTATGATTTGGTGGATAGAGAAAACTGTTTTTGACACATTAAAGGACGCACACTAACCAATACAAGGTCTAAAGTCAAGTTTCTGTTTGGGGTCAGAAAACAATTGCAGGTGGAGGCAGAAATGAGACAGGGTGAGAGTATTTCACCGATGCTTGTTAACTTGGTTTTGGAAAAGTTATGAAGAACTTCCAGTAGAATAATGAGTCGGGTGCAAAATGAGGAACGACGAACCAAAATTATCTAGCTCTATTTGCAGAATCAGAAAAGGAAGCAGCCAGCCAGATTAATTTATTAAAAAAGTAGCTAAAAAGACAGGTTTTCAGAAATCCACTTCCAAGAAACAAGTTATTACAAGCTCCAATATATATCCCAAAATAAATACGATAAATACAAAGTATGGCATAGTACGTGACGGACCATTTTAAATACCTGGCTGAAATAATTAGCAAGAACGGGGTGGATAAAAGAGCCACAGTAACCAAGAGACGAAATTTAGAACACTAAGCCTTTTGCACAAAAGATATATACACTCGCTCAAAAAAGTTTCCATACAAGCAAAAATAAATGGATAAATGCAAATAAAGGAATTCAATTTCCTCACTTTTGACCTTCCATCACTTAGTGAATATGGCCCTTAGAAATTTTTGGGTTTATTTACAAACTCTCAGGCAAATACGTGTAACAGTTGTTTCTTCCGATTTATCTTCTTGCGACTCGACCACTTTATCCTTCCCTTCTTAGAATACGTTTTTACTGTTTTTGGGTGGCCTTGAATCCAATAGTCACTATTTATTCTGATGGCCATTGAGGTGTCGGTGGTGTGAGGAGTTGCTTCGACTTCAGCAAGGATGGCTCGCCTCTGGGGATTCTCTAGTTTCATGTCTTCCAGCACGTGGTCTATCCTCCAGAGATTTTAACCCAAAGTACATACTGTACAGTAGCATGTCACTTATTTGATAGATATGAATTTTTTCTCAGAGATAAGCCCTGCATTCGGTAACGAACCATGAGCTCTCAGAATTTAATTTCTTCATTTCCAGATCGGCTCCTTGAGCCATACATGTTTTTTTAAACATAAATGAATAATTATTATAATTCATAACAATGGAAAAAGTGGGGTTATAGCCTCGAACAAAAGACACCCCTAACGATAATAAATTTATAATTATTCCTAAGATTTATGTAATAAAAACAATTTGATTTTTTTTTTTTTTTTTTTTTTCTAAACCCCATGGGATTGGGGGTTGGAAATAGAGGAAGGAATGTGAGATCTCTTTTTCTGCATTACATGAATTATAAGAGGGAGAGAGGATACAAAAAATTTCGTTATATGGGAGCGAATGGGAGTCACGTCTAGTGATGGGGCTCACTAGTCTTTCTGAGTCAGGTAGTCAAGTTATTGTTTTCTAAGTCTAGTCTGAGGGTCCGTAATAGTCTTACCAGCGCTGTGGCCGTTCTGTCGGAGTCAGTGTGTTAAACAGTGGGTTCGTGCAGTACCGGAGACTATCAAAGAATTTGATATGTCTCCGGGAGATGAACTCTGTCACGGTCGGAAGTTCGAAGGTGTCGTGTATTTGGTCTGTCTTCGTACTCTGTAGAGAAGTATGCCTCACTATCCGTCTCAGCACTCCATTTTGAAACTGCTGGAGCTTTTTTGCTATGGTTGGTGATATATTAGTTAGCATCGATGCTCCGTATAGGAGGGCCGGTCTAATTAATGATTTATATTTTAATATTTTCAGGCGGAGGGATAGATTCGGTGACGTTAGTAAATGATTTAGACGATAGGTCTTGGTCCTAGCCGAGCTAATCTTTTTGAGGCAATGATTAGACATTTGAGGTGCCTGTCAAGGGTGATGCCCATGTAAACGATCCTATTGGCCGGCTTGTTTTTGATTCCCGCTTACCTCGTAGGTCTTCTTGGGATTAACTGTAATATGTAATATCTCCAGCTGTTTTGTTATCTCATTACAAGCCAACTCCGCCTGACGTAGAGCTGTCTCTGCGTTTAAAACAATTTGATAACATAACGAACAATTATAATAAGAACTAAGCTCTCTCAAATCACGAGAAACATGCATATTAAAAATAAAACATTTTCCCAGCACAAGTAAAGCTAATACTGTACTAAGAGTTGATCGGAGAGATATGATTTATATAAATAAAACTGGAAAGACGATCATTGTACAACCAAAAGGCCTAATATTAAACGTGTATGGAAACTTTTTCGACCTATCATTAACAAATGAAATTCTGCCTCGCTTGATATTAATGTTAGAATGAAAATAAATAAATCTATTTTTTTATCTGCTATTATTATTAATAATCTGTACACTACGAAATTGTCGAGTTGAAAATAAATAGATATGCAAAATACGTGACTTTTTTTAATAAGTGTATATATATTACAAAAGAAGCCTTTCTCTGAATGTAAAATTAAAACATACATTACAAGTCATATGGTATGACCAGCCACCTTACATGACACGGAGATTAAGAAGAATTTATGGTCCTAGAAAAACACAGGAAGGATATAGATTGGGATCGATCAAGGAGATCTATAGTAAAATTGATGACCTCGAGGAAAAATTTCGGAGTCAAAAGTTACGTTTCTATGGGCATTTTTTTCCGAATGAACCAGGCTAGACTAAATAAAGAAATGTTTAGTAAAATATGGACTTTTTAACATACTTGTATTTAGTTGAATAGTTTCCGCGTCTTCGCCTAGCAGTACCAAATCATCGGCGTATCCCAGAACTGGAATTTTATCACCTAGATTATAAACCATTCTCTATACACCTAACTTTTTCTAAGACATATGCTAATGGTAAAATAAATAAATCAGTTGAAAGGAGGCAACTCGTTTCAAACTCGATTCTACCTTAAACCTCTCAGAGTAATTATCCTACAGTTTTGTAACTTACATTAATATTTAAATTTTTATGTACAGTATTATTTTATAGGATGAGAAAAGGATTATGTACACCTAATAATGAAGTGTTTGACCTGTAGATTTCTAGATCCCTAGACCATCAGAAGACTGGTGGGACAGAACTCCCATGGGGCACATCCAACGCTAAGCCCCACCGCTGTTGAAACCCCTGTCCTGATCGTGGGTGTTCTGATTGAGTGAGCTCTTGTTAGTTAGGTAAAGGGTGTGGGGATTGAGGTTTGGTCTTAGGGTCTTTGGTTGATAATGAAAGGTCAATTATCTTTGAGTAGTTGATGTGTTTTTTTTCTTCAGTGAGGTTTAAATAATTGCCGGATCATAATCATATTATAACAACAGATGTGGAAACGCACAAACTGTTGATTTTCTTTAACCCTTATACTACCGGACGATTTGGCTAAAGATGTCATCGTTAGCTAACCTTGCCAAAAGTGCCAACGACAATATATTGTCGTGAGTGCAATATTCTTATTCTTCGCATTGCGAGAAAACTTTAACTCCACTTATAAATGATCTAATTTAATTGTAAATAATCAAATTTTGTTGACAAAGAATTTGTAAACCGGTTTGAGTCTGATATTTAGCACACTTCGGCCGAGAGTGTTAGACTCTGTTTAGTGTAAACAAGAAGCGATCTAACATCCAGCGTGGAGCGATAAGATGGACACTCACCACCAGACACTCTTCTAGGTCCAAAGAGAAAATCGTAAAAAATATATAAAATAAATGGTATAGTTAGCCATTTTTTATGAAAAAGTTGCTGTAACATCTCTGACATGTACCCTTCTAAAATATAAAATTTCAGTTTCATAAATTTTACCGTTGCCGGGCTAGACTTGAAACACCCACAGAGATACACGGACAAACACACCCAGATCTTTTTAAGGAACTTGGACATTTAAACTCGTGGAACCTAAAACTTGTATTTCCGGTGATTCGAGAATTTCAAAATAGCAATACTTTTCCTTTCTATATATTTCGTATAAAAGTAAAACACGGACCGTTTTCCGAAACTGGTAAAGGTGCGCCTTAAAATGTGTATTTCTGATGAAAACACGGATTCGAAACTTTTTATTATCAAATTACAATTTATACTTGCCTCACATTTTTCAGTCTTACAGGCTAAGCTGTAATAAAAGTTTAATAATAATAAATTCCTTATTAATCCCGGGATAAGTCTCTTTAGGATGATATTATAAAATATATAAGGGACTTTAGGATGATGATAAGAGTAAAATCAAAATTTTAGGATTAAATAGGCAAAAAAAAATTATATATAATTTTAAGTTTATATATAATTATTTAGTAGGTTTATATGTAACTTTTTATTTTTTATTTTGTTTCTCTATTTGGTTCTAAAGTTTCGATCCCATTCTTACCATCATCCTATTGTTTATCATATTATTACTATATTCTTGCATATTTGTATTTTTTTATCATTGTCACTACATTCACAATTTTTCATTGTCCCATTGATGATATGAATTTTGTTGTTATGATGTTTGTAGCCCTGATGATGGGTCACAAGTGTGAGACGAAACGTCTGCAAAATTAAAATATTTCAAATCGATTGACTCCGATAATTTCATACATCCTCAATATAATAATATATAGAGAAATAATAACAATATTAGACTAAAAATAAAATAGAAAACTATGTGCATTTACACACATTTTAATTAAAATATATTAACAATATTGCTGGGTGGCTATCATAACAGCCTCCTATGCCAAAGGTCACGGATTTTTAACCCGGAGGTTGTCCTTGGATTTTTTAATGAGAGTAAAAAATCCTTAGTTATGCTTTCCTTCGGAGGGTACGTTAAAAGGTAGTCCCGAGCCTGTGCGATGTCTGGTACTCGTTAAAGATCCCTATCCCAATAAAACGTGGATAGTCAAAATTTAAGATTCCCACTGTAGCATCGTCCGATTAGCCATAGTATCATAAAGTGACGTTAAATAAATAAACAAACAATATTGGTGAGTTGTTGATGAAATAATATAGTCATAATAATGTACAAATATTATAATTAAATAATCGTTTCACTATATTAATTTACTAATTTTATGGAAATTTTCCAACCAATTAAGGAACTTGGGAATTGGACAGAAATAATGTGATTGAATAGACGGGATTTAAAGATCGGAACAGAATCAGAGTGACGAATATATGGATTAATAGAATTCCATCCCTATGGATCGGATTAGGAAGGATTTGTCGAAATTTGAGTTTCAAGTAGGCGTTATATACAGGTCTGAAGGAGAGTGGATGGGGGGATTGAAATGAAAATACAGGATGTTTCGTAATTGCAAGGCACTATTTTAGGTATGTATTCACTAACAGAAAAGTGCATATTAATATATATCTCAAACCTAGTTATTAAACAGATATCAAAGGCTAAATATTTTGGAACATTTTTGTTTATTTTGTGTTAGTGAACACATACCTAAAATAGTGCCGTGCAATTACGAAACATCCTGTGTATCTCAGATGTACTATGACCGGCTGTATCAAATATAATATAATTAAATAAAACGGAAAATAAGTATAACTGAAGAGAATAAGTAGGGATACTACAACAGCCGGATTTCAACAGTAGGCCAGTGCTTTACCATTCATCTAGTCATTATTAACATGTTAATATAACTTAATACCTGTTTATCTTTAAAACAAGTTTACATTAATAACTGAAATACTCTCGATAAGATAACAGACGAATGGGAAGACAAAGAGTGAACTTCGTTAAGCTAAATATAGAGAAGCGATGAAGGGGAGGCAGTTATCAAGTGGACAGTTCGGGGTAAAAAACACCTTGATTGGATAAAAGCCTGGCGTCATCTTTATCCTATTGTCTAGCAGTTTCAGGTCACCTGTAGCATAGTGATTAGCATAACTGTCTTCTATGCCCAAGGTCACGGGTTTGTAGGGGGGATGATTATGTATTTTTATAAATGAAGGAGATCTTTTTACAGATTTACTTTATTATTTTTACAACCTTACACATTTTCGTTATACACAACACTATACTTTTAATCTTCCCGTATCTTTCATTAAACATACGTTTGCAATCGATTTATCGATTGTTTATATATCCTACATCAATCCTCTCTCCTCCTCACGGGGACGCAGCACATGCACAGCACTCAACACCATCTTGACGGACATCCGAAGAGCAATGGACGATCGAATGACAACCATATTCGTATCACTTGATTTCACAAAGGCATTCGATTTGGTCGACCATGATATGCTTTTAAAGAAGTTTGGTAGCTTTGGTGTTGGCGAACCAGTCCTGCATTGGCTAAAGTCATACCTTAATAGACGAGTACAAGACTTCATGTGATGCGTCGGAGTGGTTGGAGTGCTGCTCAGGTGTACCACAGGGTTCCGTTCTGGGACCACTACTATTTCTTGGTTACGTCAATGATATAAGTGGCACCCTCAGGCACTGCAGAATGCACATGTTTGCAGATGATATATGTATTTGGGCCTCAGCGTTGCCTGAGGATATGTCATCCACTATACAGAAGGTTAATGAGGATTTAAACCAAGTTCAGCTTTGGGCCTGCACTAATAGACTTTGCCTCAACGGCCGGAAAACTCGCTGGATGTTAATAGGCAGCCCCAAACTGGTAGTGAAGGCTGAGAAGGACGTTGTGCTGCCTCCGCTGGTGATTCATGATCAGGTTATCCCGCGTTGTGACAAGATGAAGCTCCTAGGTGTGATTATCAGCAACTCCTTATCGTGGCGCGATCATGCTGGACTTGTGGTGAGCCGAATCCACGGAGTCATGCATTCCCTGTCCCGGTGGAAACGGCTATTGGCAGCCGAGGTCAGGCGAAAGATAGTCTCAGCATTGGTACGCCCACTGGTATGGTACTGTGACTCCGTATATATAGATATTTCGGAAGCTGAGGACTGAAGAATCCAGAGAGCGCTCAACGCAGCTATCCGATTTATCTTCGGTACAAAAAGGGACGAACACATAAGTCCGCTTATAAAGGAATTAGGTTGGCTCCGAACAAAAGAGTATCGCCGCCTCAATCTTATGTGCCTAGCACGTAAGGTTCTAGATTCCGGAATTCGGACGTAAATTTATCGAGGTACGGAGCGAGAGACTGCAGGGTGTATTCCAATTACCTGCTTGCAGAACTGAAGCCTTGAGGAATGCTTTCCACGTCGCCGCGGCGAGAGAGCTCAACCAGCTACCGGTGGAAGTCAGATTTGCTTCCTCTTTCCGTAAGGCTTGCCTTCGAATATTTTTGGATGCAGACCCGTCGAGTGCACCTTCAAGCTCAGAGTATACCAGGAGGTGTTTCCTTCCCTTTCCTAATATCCCTTGTTCGTTTTACTTAATCTCTTTATTTTTCCTTAATCTTTTCCTTCTGTGTTTATTTTCACTTAATTGTATAACTTATAATTGTTTTATTTTAAGTATACTTATAAAAAAAGAAAAATGTTATATGTTTTTAGAATAATAATCGTAATTGGCACAGTTATTAGTGTAAAACATTATTATTTTGTCTGTTAGAAAGGGCCTCAGGCCCAAAAACAATAAAAATCTAATCTAATCTCAGTAACAGCGTGAAATTACGTTAAATACAAACATGTAGGATGTTAAAAGAAAAAAATAATTGTTTGGTTTGAACTCTTTTTGACTTACACGATTCTCCCAAATTTGATTACTTTCTAGTTTACAACTAATCAAAAAGTGAAACCCAGGTCTCTAGAAAAAGTATTGTAGTACTCTATCCACAGGAGTACACCACTCTATTTTAATTTAATTAAAAGTAAATAAAACAAGAGTTCTGATTGGCCCTTGAGACATTGAAGAGCCACTAATAGACAGCCAATGAGACCATAGAAGACACAAAGAGAAGACAGTAGCGAGAGACAGCTGTGCGCAGGCGCGGACACTATCGAATGGCCCGGAGCAGATTTATAGCGGCCCCCCTTAATTAGGCAATTTACAGTGAGCGCCCCCTTCATCCCCTCCTCTCTCGCTGTTTATTGTCTAATATTGCAACCTCTCAGGATTATTGTATATCTGTAAATACATATATATATATATATATATATATATATATATATATATATATATATATGTATATATACATATATATACATACATGTATATACGTACATACATATAACGGGTGGTCCAACTAAAACGTACGATGTTGCTGTGAGTTAAAGCTAACGTCAAGTTTTTTGCCCAACTTTTTATTTCATTTCTTTTTTAATATGTATTGAGATATATTACATTTTGTGTCTAAATGGAAATTAGTAATAGTGATATGAGACCACATTCACACAATATATACAGAAAAAAATGATAAAGTCAAATTACATAAAATATAATATATATATATATATATATATATATATATATATATATATATATATATATATATATATATATATATAAGACAACAATCTATAATTGAAGTAATACAAATAAATGAAATAAAGAATTAACTTTGCCCAACTTATTTTGACAATTCTTTTTTTTTTTAGTGTTTGACAAATTCAGCCATGGAGAGATACACTATTGAGTGCGCGTTAAGATTGTTAAAGCCTATTACGAAAATAAGCTCTAAAATCAATGCATTTCGTAATTTTTTTGGTCAGCATCTACCAAATGTGTCCACAATTATGCATGCTGACCAGTTATGCAGTTAAGCCAAGCAGTTTCTCTCAATGGTGTTCACTATTGCGAGATGTTAACTGACTTCTCGTGGCAAGAAATTGAGGACCTGGACGAAATGTGCTTTCAACAAGATGGTGCCACCTTGTCACACAGCCAATAAAAACAATGGCTCTTTGGCGAGAGAACTTCAACGGCAGTGTTATCTCACGTTAATGTTAATTTTTCGTCACGATCATGTGATTTAGCGACGTTCGACTTATTTCTTTAGAGAGAATTGAAATCATAAGTGTTACGTCAATAAATCAAGAACAATTCAAGAAGGATTCGATAATACGGCACATTAACGACATTGAACCTCCATTATGTCCGAGAGTCATTGAAAATATGGACCATGGGATACTGAAGCTGTGGCGAGCATTTTGTCAATAGTTTGTTTCTCACATAATTTTCATACATCTCTCTATCATAATAAAATATATTTACATAAAACTTTTTGTTTTATTTCCAATTAACATGGACCGTTTTGGTAGGACTGCACTTTATAAACATATAGTTGTCGTCATAGAATTAGTGCCAACGGGCAATACGAGGCCTGAACCGTGGACTGTATATACCATTGTTGCTGTATATACATGAAATGTTTGTGTATTTATTTTGTAAATAAAATTGGAGGATAAGAAAAAAAACAAAATTTTTTTAGAACATAGAATTTGCATCACCTGTGCTCTAATTGGTTGTGGTATTGAATTTGATCCAATCGAATACTTTTGTTTATGTCCACTTATTTATATCATAAGCTTAAAAAAGTAAAGAAATTTAAAAAAAAAAAATAAAACAACAAAAAATGTTGCTTATTTCTTGTTCAATAGTTTTAACTACTATGAGAATAAAATCTATAATTATGTCGAATTTTAAGCGTTTGTAGTGGTGACACAAAACAAAAGTGGTCACATTTTTGAAATTTACATTATAATTCATTTTTCAAATCCATTTACAGTTATATATTTTTTCATTGATTGCTTTTGTTTTATTTTAAATATATAATATTATTTCTTTCACTTACCTATGTATGAAATATATGTTAAGGGAAGGTATTGGGATCAAGGAAATTTTCGAATTCCAGTTTTAAACTGACACACACGTTTTAGAGTCCCCTAACCAATGAAAAATGACCAAGTCCCGCAAAAAGGTCTGTGTGTGTTTAGTAAGTCTAGCGTGAAAAAGGAAAGTCGTATGAAACTAAAATTTTGTATTTAAGACAACTCTACGCCGGAAGTGATACAGAAACTTTTTCTTTAAAATCGGCTGACCGGACGTTCTACTGTATCTTATTCATTTTGCAACTTTTTACAATTTACTCAAAAAAAGCTGTAACGATTTTAATTAAACTCCATATATCGATGTAAACTTCAATCTTTAAAAAAATTTGCATTCTGATTTAAATAGTCCAACAGGGCTTATAGACCGAAATTTTAAGTATTCTTCCATTAAACTACCTTTAATTTTGTAGATTCTATAAAAAAACAGCCATATCAACATTTTAGCATTGATAAACTGATAAATATAGAGATATAAAGTTGGACGAATTCGATGTGCAATCAAAGAAAAAAGCAGCAATTGTATATTTTTATGCAATGTTGGTGCTTAAAAAGAGTAATATAGACGTATAATATATCGTTTTAATGCTAAATATTTATAATACTAAGGAATGTTAAAGATTGAAGTAAGTGAAAGTCGTGTGCTGCGTCCACCAGATCTTTAAATTTATTTATTTTCATTTTACATACACATAGTGTAACAATTAGAAATCTATATTGTCTAGTAAATACAATTCCGTGTATTAGATAATATTTTTGCTCTTTTTTCCTTTAGTTATTTATCTAATTCGTTCAACTTGTATGTATGTATATATATAATATATATAATATATATATATATATATATATATATATATATATATATATATATATTTAACAATGCTGAAGCGAGGATATGGTTATTTTTATAGAAACTATAAAATTAAAGGTACTTTACAGGAAGATAATTTAAAATATCGCAATCTAAGCTCTGTCAGATTATTTCAATCAGAATGAAACCTATATCATATTAAAGCCAATTAAATTTTACATCCATATAGCGAGTTTATTCAAAATCGTTGGCGCCGTTTTTTAAAAAATCTTGTAAAATGCATGGTATAATGTGGTTCATCTGGCTATCTGATTTTGATGAAAAAGTTGGTGTATCATCTCAGGCGTATAGTTCTCTCAAATATGAAATTTCAGTTTCGTACGGCTTTTAGTTTTTGCGCTAAGCCTACCATATACGGACTAACACACACACAAACACCCAGATCTTTTTGCGGAACCTGGTCATTTGGACTCAGGGGATCCTAATAACTGAAAATCCGGTGAAATCTGGAATTCGAAAATGTTCACGATCATAATACTTTCCTTTACTATATTTTTCATATACAAGTAAGTAAAAGTAATTAAAATCGCAAAATGCTCTTGCACTTCCACTACTAGACCGCAAAGCTAATATTTATCAGAGAGGTGTGAGAGTCAATGTTTAGCACCGTCAAACATGGACCGTATTAGCTATTTATGTAAATGAGATACAAATCTCTGAATACAGCTTGGATTCGGATCGCTGCCATGTTTGTGCCAGGGTTATCCATGTTTGCCAAACATCCATAGTCAGTTGGCTGTAGCAATCGATGCATAAAATGCACCATAACTTTCGCAAAGCCGCTAGTGTTTTCGCAAATGACTACTCTATTTTATAAACAGTTTTTAAATTAATTTTTCATAGGTCCCTTGATCGTACCGAACGCCTATCACTGGTTTGGGAATCACAAACTTTTTTTTTAAATTTCACTCACCTATATATTAAATGTGAAAAGGATATTTGGATATGGAAATTGAAAATTTGAGTTTTCACTGGAAGCACACGTTTTAGATCCTAGTAGAATGACAAATTCCCGCAAACAGGTCTCTGGTATGGAGTATGTCTTGCTCGAAAACGATAAGTTTTATTGAACTAAAATTTTATATTTTGGAACAACTTTTTCATTAAAAATCAGCGAACCAGAAGCCGCCATTACACCATGCATTTTGCACATTTCTCAAAAACGGCTCCAACGTTTAATCAATCCCTGTTCATGGACTTATCAACGTAACGGTGAATCTACAAATCAGGGATCAACTTGTTGCGCCTTAAAGCGATCGGTAGCCTTTTCATTTCATTCGTTTCGGCCAGGTCACAGAACTGTCGTTCTAAACCGCCTTTTATGAACGGTCGTGTAAGTGAACCTTATCCACTAGTTTCAATTCATGCTTCCTCTTCTATTACTGTCAATCCTTCGAGGCGCCTGAAAAGGACATCGACTCGAGACCTTCTGGTTTATATCACCAACTGGAGCGATGCTAATGGGCAGTTTCTCTACACGTTTTTCATTATATAGCATATTCACTTGTTATATTATCATCTCCATCATTATTATCATGTATACAGTCGTATAATTTCATAAATAAATAAACAACAACATCATCAATAGGTTAAAATCGAAGCACGCCTCCGCACCTAGGAACACTCTAAAAAATCTTTTCAGAGCTATGGTGTTGGAGGACAAGGAAGACCACCTTCCTTCATCAAATGAAATTGCCGGCTCCGGCGGATGACTATTATCCTGTTAGTCCTTCCATAAATTATTTTCAAGATCAAGTTCGCCACCAATCACTGTCACCCTTATACGTTTCTACAGAATTTTATCATTTTATTTATTATTAAAATTATTATTTTTAATTAATGTTAATTATAGCTTCTAAAATTGCCGTACTATTAAATAAGATCAGAGTGCCTTGATTTTCAAGTTATACCAAATAGAGCATTAGTCTATTGTTCTCCGGGTCCCAGGTTCAATTCAAGGTTTAATTTAGCTGAATTATTGATTCTGTTATTTCATCAGTAGAGCGACCCGGGGGTGTGAAGACCCTTTGGGGCACACCCAGCCTCTTTAAAGTTGAACCGAAATTGCGGGGAAAAAAATAGCGGCTGAGCGTGATCTCGGCCTATTGACCTTCTGGCACAGGCCCTTACCTAGAAACTGAGTATTATTAGTTCTCTATTTATACTGAACCTTCTGGAGTTTTACTGGAGATATAAAGTTTTTATTTTAAAATTATTTATTATAATTTTATGTACAGATAGTGTAATAATTAGGAAGCTATATCACCTAGTGAATAGAGCTCTACATTATTGTTCCCCAAGTCCCAGGATCGCGTCTCGAATAAGGCAAAATACTTATTTTGTCCGCTATTCCAGAAATGTGGGCGACCATGGAGTAGAGAGAGTATCTCTGTAATATGGGTACCCAAATATTGGTTTAAAAACCCTGAGGGCTGAGTGTGGTATAGTCCTTGACAAACGTATTACCTGGAATGCAAATACGAGACACATTTCGGTTAATTAAACACTTATTATGTATCAACTATGTATCATTGATGTATATGTGAATTGAATAAGTAATGTAATATCAATTGAATAAATTATTCATTTGTACAATCTGCTTTTGGTTAGTAAATTTGTTAATATTTTTTTCAACTCCAAATAAACAGGTCTTTTTTTTCTATTAATTTTCTTTTTTGTCCGAAAAAATGTAACTATTTTTGTTTTATTTATTGATTTTTCATCACAAGACGAGTAACACATCTGTCCAATTAACATAACAAGGTCCAATGACTAAATATAGCATTTCCAAGTCAATTGTAACCTTTTCCTAGTCAAATGTAACTTTTTCCAAGTCAAATGTAACCTTTTCCAAGTCAAATGTAACCCTTTCCATTTCAAATGTCACCTTTTCCATTTCAAATGTTACCTTTTCCAAGTCAAATGTCACCTTTTCCATTTCAAATGTTACCTTTTCCAAGTCAAATGTCACCTTTTTCTTCACTTCTAGCCTTAAATATTCCGTTTTACTTATTTATTTATTGAAAAATAATTAGTTTAATTAAAATCATGACTTTTTTAATAATTTTGGCATATCATATCACTGTTTTTTTTGTTGTTTTTAGATATTTGATATCAAGTTCCGTTTTTTACGAACTGATATTTTAAAAAATATTTAGTTTTAAAATAGTTGTTGATTTTGAGTTTTTAGAGGGGAGGGATAGTTTTTGGGAATAATTAATGTGCTTTCGGGTGGTTATGATTACGTTTTTCGAGCTGCAATTTTTATCGCTCATGCGTATTTCAACTCGCATTATCTTTTAGTGTTTTTTATTGATATAGGGATGAATTATTGTGCATTCGGGTGGTTACGATTACGTTTTTTGAGCTCTATCTTTTATCGCTCATGCGTATTTCAACTTGCACTTACTTTTAATGTTTTTTATTGATATAGGTATTAATTGTTGTGCTTTCGGGTGGTTATGATTACGTTTTTCGAGCTGTATTTTTTATCGCTCATGCGTATTTCAACTTGAATTTACTGTTAATGTTTTTTATTGATATAGGCATTAATTGTTGTGTTTTCGGGTGGTTATGATAACGTTTTTCGAGCTGCAATTTTTATCGCTCATGCGTATTTCAACTTGAATTTACTGTTAATGTTTTTTATTGATATATGCATTAATTGTTGTGTTTTCGGGTGGTTATGATGACGTTTTTCGAGCTGCAATTTTTATCGCTCATGCGTATTTCAACTCGCATTATCTTTTAGTGTTTTTTATTGATATAGAGATGAAATATTGTGCATTCGGGTGGTTATGATTACGTTGTTTGAGCTCTATCTTTTATCGCTCATGCGTATTTCAACTTGCATTTACTTTTTATTGATATAGGGATTAATTATTGTGCTTTCGGGTGGTTATGATTACGTTTTTCGAGCTGCAATTTTTATCGCTCATGCGTATTTCAACTCGCATTATCTTTTAGTGTTTTTTATTGATATAGGGATGAATTATTGTGCATTCGGGTGGTTATAATTACGTTTTTCGAGCTGTATTTTTTATCGCTCATGCGTATTTCAACTTGAATTTAGTGTTAATGTTTTTTATTGATATAGGGATTAATTATCGTGCATTCGGGTGGTTATGATTACGTTTTTCGAGCTGTATTTTTTATCGCTCATGCGTATTTCAACTTGAATTTACCGTTAATGTTTTTTATTGATATAGGCATTAATTGTTGTGCTTTTGGGTGGTTATGATTACGTTTTTCGAGCTGTATTTTTTATCGCTCATGCGTATTTCAACTTGCATTTACTTTTTATGTTTTTTATTGATATAGGGATGAATTATTGTGCATTCGGGTGGTTATGATTACGTTTTTTGAGCTCTATCTTTTATCGCTCATGCGTATTTCAACTTGCACTTACTTTTAATGTTTTTTATTGATATAGGCATTAATTGTTGTGCTTTCGGGTGGTTATGATTACGTTTTTTGAGCTCCATCCTTTATCGTGCTAATATCATTTTATATTTTAAAAGAGTGGTCTTTCTTTGTTTTTGTTTTAGGGGATTTTGATTACGTGTTTTAAAAATTTTATGCGCTTGGGAATTTCCATATACCGTAGATATTATGTTATAATTTGAAGTAAAAATTATTTATTGTGTTTTTGCACGTTCTCATTACGTTTTTTAACTGGATGTTACATCGCGATTGCGCATTGTTCTAGATCACTTTTTATTTAAGTTAAAATGTGCACTAGCTATAAGAAAATATCATAAACTCTATTAGTATTTCCCAAAACACTATAATCGATCCCTCTATCAAATATTTATGAAATAGGAACAGTAAATTGAAATGAGTAAAATCGATAACAAATAAGGTTCAAATAATGTTACAAGAATACCCGAATATAGAATAAACGATTCCTCAATTAAATTATCAAATAATTGTAAGAACAAGTGAGGAAGTGGGTCCATTATAAAATATTTATTTAAAAATATTACTAAGGACGCTAGAAAAGGAACTATAACTAATCCTTTTATAAAAAAATAATAATAAAAAAAAAAAATAAAAAAAAAAAATAAAGCTAAATGATGTATATTCCAGCAACGATATAATGAGAACTAAAAACAAAATGATCAATCCCAATATCAATCAAAAACTTAATCATAACCACCCGAAAGCACAATAATTCATCCCTATATCAATAAAAAACAAAAAAAGTAAATGAAAGTTGAAATACGCATGAGCGATAAAAGATAGAGCTCAAAAAACGTAATCATAACCACCCGAATGCACAATAATTCATCCCTATATCAATAAAAAACACTAAAAGATAATGCGAGTTGAAATACGCATGAGCGATAAAAATTGCAGCTCGAAAAACGTAATCATAACCACCCGAAAGCACAATAATTAATCCCTATATCAATAAAAAACATAAAAAGTAAATGCAAGTTGAAATACGCATAAGCGATAAAAGATAGAGCTCAAACAACGTAATCATAACCACCCGAATGCACAATAATTCATCCCTATATCAATAAAAAACACTAAAAGATAATGCGAGTTGAAATACGCATGAGCGATAAAAATTTCAGCTCGAAAAACGTAATCATAACCACCCGAAAACACAACAATTAATGCCTATATCAATAAAAAACATTAAAAGTAAATGCGAGTTGAAATACGCATGAGCGATAAAAATTGCAGCTCGAAAAACGTAATCATAACCACCCGAAAGCACAATAATTAATCCCTATATCAATAAAAAACATAAAAAGTAAATGCAAGTTGAAATACGCATGAGCGATAAAAAATACAGCTCGAAAAACGTAATCATAACCACCCGAATGCACGATAATTAATCCCTATATCAATAAAAAACATTAACAGTAAATTCAAGTTGAAATACGCATGAGCGATAAAAATTGCAGCTCGAAAAACGTTATCATAACCACCCGAAAACACAACAATTAATGCCTATATCAATAAAAAACATTAAAAGTAAGTGCAAGTTGATATACGCATGAGCGATAAAAGATAGAGCTCAAAAAACGTAATCATAACCACCCGAATGCACAATAATTCATCCCTATATCAATAAAAAACATTAACAGTAAATTCAAGTTGAAATACGCATGAGCGATAAAAAATACAGCTCGAAAAACGTAATCATAACCACCCGAATGCACGATAATTAATCCCTATATCAATAAAAAACATTAACAGTAAATTCAAGTTGAAATACGCATGAGCGATAAAAAATACAGCTCGAAAAACGTAATCATAACCACCCGAAAGCACAACAATTAATGCCTATATCAATAAAAAACATTAAAAGTAAATGCGAGTTAATATGCACGCGAGCGATAAAAAATACATCTCGGAAAACGTAATTATAATACCCGAAAACACATTAATTATTCCCAAAAACTATCCCTCCCCTCTAAAAACTCAAAATCAACAACTATTTTAAAACTAAATATTTTTTAAAATATTAGTTCGTAAAAAACGGAACTTGATATCAAATATCTAAAAACAACAAAAAAAACAGTGATATGATATGCCAAAATTATTAAAAAAGTCATAATTTTAATTAAACTAATTATTTTTCAATAAATAAATAAATAAATATTTAAGGCTAGAAGTGAAGAAAAAGGTGACATTTGACTTGGTAAAGGTAACATTTGAAATGGAAAAGGTGACATTTGACTTGGAAAAGGTAACATTTGAAATGGAAAAGGTGACATTTGAAATGGAAAGGGTTACATTTGACTTGGAAAAGGTTACATTTGACTTGGAAAAAGTTACATTTGACTTGGAAAAGGTTACAATTGACTTGGAAATGCTATATGTTGTGCGGGTTTTCAGAGCAGAATGAGCCCACCCCTCTGTATATAACCACCTTGATACCGGCCCTCTCTTACTGTAAACACCACTAAGTAACATTTCCTCAATGCGCACTACCTCCTATGACAAAGAAGACCTAGAAGCTACCTCTAGGTAGGTGGCAAAGATTATAATCGCCTTTAATCCGACGTTTTCTCCTCGTCGCTCCATCTCGGTCATCGACACAATTAGATCTCAGTTAATTGAGTGTCTAGACAGCTTTATTAATAGAGCCGTTTTTGAGAAAATCATAAATAAGTGCAAAAATAAATGCATGGTATAAAGTAGCACATTCTTTCAGCGTATTTTGATAAGAAAGTTGCTGTATCTTCTTAGGCATTTACGGTTTTAAAATGTGAAATTTCAGGTTTTATATAACATATCTCTTTTGAGCTAGACTTACCACAGACAGATAAACATACAGAAACACAGACCTTTTTAGCGAGATTTGGCCATTTGGACTAAGAGGATCCTAAAATCTGTTTTTCCGTTGAAAATCAGAATTCGAAAATTTTTCAAAGCTTTCCCTTACTATTTATTTCATATATAGGTAAGTGAAAGTAAAAAAAATCTGGTGCGGCCAACAAACGACTTATACTTACCTCCGTTATTAAAATCGATTAAAGAATTTTCAAATACAGTCAGAGATCAAAATGAATGAAGCTAATAAAGAATTATAGCTATCCAACGGTATATTATACATCTATATTACTATTATTTGTTCAGAAACTCAAAAAATTGCACTCTTCTTCTTTAGTTTCTTATCAAATTCGCTCAACCATCATATTTTCAACGTTCATATTTTGCTGTTATTTATTAAGGCAAAAAAGATAATGCTCCTAAAGTTTTTAAATCTACAAAATTAAAATATCGGCAGATAAGTCCTGTCAGACTATTTCAATCAGAATCAAACCTACATGATATTAAAGCCCATTTAATTACACATCGATATAGCGGGTTTTAATCTAATTCGTTAGAGCGTTTTCCACAAAATCTTAAAAAACTGCAAAATTATTGGTATAAAGTAGCACATTCTGTCAGCTGATTTTTTAAAAAAAGTCGCCATGACATGCGAAATATGCTTTTAATATATGAAATTTCAGTTGCATATACTTATCGTTTTTGAGATAGACTTACCACACACACACACACACACTACCAGATAACCATAATGCCGCCTATTGAACTTCTTGTTGAAGAAAGAAGTAGGCACTCTCATGTTTCCAGAGAAGAGGAGCGGAAAACTACTATGTCATGTACGTTGCCATTTTCAAGTTATCAATACCGGAGGGAGCCACCATAGTGGGGTCCGCAGATGATGTTGCAGTGGTAGTGATGGCGAAGTACCTGGAAGAAGTTACCCTCATCGCTAATCAGGCTATTACTACGGTTCGGGGTTGGCTGTCGTCGGTAGGCCTACAGCTTGCAGAATACAAGACGGAGGTTCTCCTTGTCACAAGAAGGAAGAAAATTGAATACATCACTGTTACGGTGGGTAGACTCGAAATTCGTTCCCAATCTTCCAATAAGTATCTAGGAGTTATGATCGACGCACGTCTTAACGAGTCTTCACGGTTTAACGATCACACGGAGTATATCAGTGCTAAATCTGCCAAAGTGGCATCCTTATTGTCACGTCTTATGCCGAACGTTGGAGGTCCTTGGGAGATTCGTAGTGTGTGTATGTGTCGGGGTGGTAAAACACAGAACGTTTATGATCGTAGTCATTTGTCTCAGGACCCAAACGTGTATCACGTATGTTATGAATCACTTTCACTAACGATATTAGATATTACTATATTATTAGAATAATAATACATTTTCTGAATACAGTGTACTGTGCTGAGGAGTTTGGGTGACTACGTGTGTACGTACCTGTTCTCCTTCTATGAGTGTGACACAAACAATGTTATGAAATATGAGAGAGCGAGGTCTTGTGATAGTTCACGAATGTAGCAGGAGAGGGGGAAGTCTTATTTAAAAAATAAATAAAAAACTGAATGATAAAATTACATCAAAACAAACTAGTGTAATATACAAATCATGAAAACATTTTTTTTTTTATGTAACTAACTAGAATTAACATATTTATAACAAAAATAAAAAAAAAAAATATGAGTAATTGAAAATTCGGGATTGATATTATTAAATTATTGAAGTATGAAGTGTAGACATTCATCCCCACCAAATTTGACAATTCCTCACCTATACTATTTATATTCCACCGTGTAGCGCGGCCTCAAGTACAGGTGTGGGTTCCTTTGTCGCTAAGTCCTATGTGACTATGTAGCTGATTTAGTGGCTGTCGGAGGTAGTCTTAGTTTAAATATTTTAGGAGACAAAGGAAGTTGTTAAATATTACTATATATTATTATTAGTCAACATCATCCTATAACTGTTGAAAACTGTAATGTGAAAATTTTCACGATTGCAATACTTTCCCTTACAGTAAATTTCATGTATAGGTAAGTGAAAGTAAAAGAAAAGTGATTATATAATTAGTATAAGAAGTGGTCCATTGACTTATTGCCTCTTAACAGAACATTGATAAGAACCCTAGTCTTAGTCAAGGCTCGCATCTTCCTGGCCTGAGAGTGACAATCCTTCGCAGGTTTGATTCAGATTTGAAGACCAGACAGTTTCGGAGCTAGAAGGAGATATCAAGAAGCCACTCGACAAAGGGCCCTGCTTAGTGAGAGGAATTTGTTGTGGAAGGGGGCCCTTCTGGAAATAGCTCCCACATCTCATCGCCCCCTCCCAAAGCCAATTAGAAATTTATTTTAATTCCAGCCTCCCTTCCCTAGTCGATTTATATTTAGGAAACAATTCGATTAATCGACCTGACTGATTGTCTAGTTCCGATTACTGTTTCAGTCACTGTTTCCGGCTCTCCTCTGCGGGGAGTTTCCTTATTGCTAAATTTCGATTTCGATTAATTTTGTTGATTGGAGAAAATGCCTTCTAGCAGTCTGTAATTGTATTTAAATTATCTGATATTATCTCCTTGGTACCATGTTACAATTCTTTCTATAGATATTGATTGTAAATAATTTACAGAGTTGGGCGTGAAGGTTATATACACATAAATTGATTTTAAATGAATAATTGTATGTCTCCCTGCTCTACTTAATTTTTTAATAATATCCCATTTGTTATTTGTTTAATCATCAGATCTTGGGGTCACCTGTGATTTAGTGGCCATTATAACACATTTCGTTGACCAAGGTCGTGGGTTCAAACCCAAGGTGACCCATGGATTTTTTAATAACTTCATAGTGATCCCGAGCCTGTGATGTACTAAAGATCTGTGGCTAACCGGACGATGCTACAATGGTAGTCCTATATTTTGCCTATCCAGTTTATTTAGGACTGGAATCTTTAACAATTACCTGACATCGTACATGATCGGGACCCGCTTTTTATTTCCTCTCCGAAGGACAGCACAACTAAGGATTTTATTTTTTAAGGGTTTAAACCCGCGATCATTGGCATAGAAAGCCCTATGCTGTAGGTGACTTATATCTAAACTTGGATAGGTAAAATTTATGACTCCCACTTCGGCATCGTCCGATTAGCCACAGTAGCATCAAAGTGACATTAAATGAACACACAAGAATTATGTTATTTCGATGTAAACATTTAAATTATATTAAATAATATAACAATTGAAATTATTATCTTCAAAACTTTACCTCTAAGCGCTTTTAGTCACTGTAAATTACCTTCTGCAACTTTGAGGGTTAAAAACACATTCTTTTAGACAGATCTTCGAGCTATTACATCTTGACAAAGGACTAACTTGGAACCCGCGTGCAAGACTGAAACGACAAAAAACTGCTCGATGATAACAACTATTACACCTACTAGACAAACGCTCTAACACTTCCACTTAACTTTAAATGGCTTATATATATAAATATATTCGTAATTACAAGCCCTTTAGCGTCCGACCACTGCGGTAGAGCGGTCCATCGGACTTCTTACTGGCTTCGCTATTTTTCAAATTTTCATTAGTTCTTATTCTTCAGTTATTTATTTTATCCTTTTTCTTAAAACTGATTGTTACAATCAGACATATTGCGCAAATTTACCGCGCGCTGAGACAACTATAGTAGTTAAAAGGGTTAAAAACCGGATTTTTGTGCAGTAAAAATCTCAAAACGTGCAATATCGTTCACTGCTACTCGTGTAGCAGAGATATATCATTTTGAAATTAGCGGTGGTGATATTTTATTTTCATTATTTATTGCTTTTCTTATTCGTTAAGTGCTTATCAACAGCTATATAAACATCTATACCCTTATATAGTTATTAGGAAATAATAAATGTTTGTGTAATAATTTGCAGCGTTTTCACCTCTATTTAAATTTTATAAAAATGGAAGTAAATGAAAAATGGTATATAAATGATAATACAGTATATAAATGAATACATAGCAGTCAGTAACATTCTACCCTATATACAGATATATATATAATATATATATATATATATATGTATATACACATATACACTAGCTAAGATTACGTTGGCCATTAGTAGCTGGGGCCAGCGGAGTGCGGAGATAGGGCGGGCAGTTCTCACGGGTCTGTTGACCTCGGCTGAACTTGAGCCAGTCCTCTACTATCTTTTAGTTCGCAGCACGTTCAGATAGTGGTAGTAAAGGTACGCGACAGTAGTAGTAGTGTAACGAGGAGTATCCAGCAGTATCAATGGAAAGGATATGACAATAGGGATATACTGGGTTTTTAATAAATGCTTATCTTATTGTGGGAGGAGATACTAGACCTTATGCGGAACATAGATTTTCATATGACCCATCATCAGATTCTCAACGATTAATGATAAAATTCAAATTTATTATGTTAAATGAAGACCATGGATAACATCATAAGTCTCAAAATTTAACTTTTCTCCCTAACCGTTGAAAATCATACTATATGATAGGGCCGTATAAACTTTCTTATTTCTTTTAAGATCTAGTTTGCGCTCTCACAATATGACTATACATTCATGAGACACCCTGTATATCGTAAACAGGCATATCGAAAATTACAGATAGTAACCTCTTTTAGAAGTTTGAAGTGTTTTTCGCATCATTACAAGGGTGTGGGCAGGATTTCCATCTGCAAGGAGCAGGCAAACATATACCGGTTGTTTTCTTCATCTAATAAACGTATTGTAACGTTGAATTATTGATCTCAAGGTCAAGTGTTTGAACCAAGGTGTGGCAGGATAATTCTTTATGTTGATATATGGGTCAAGGAATGACCCCAGATTATGTAGATCCCTCATATGGCTCACTTAGTCTCATAAAGTGGGTACCCAAAATTAAGTGAAGGAGAGAAAAAACAGCGGCTGAGCGTGATCGAGACCTAATTAGATCTTGCAGGGACGTTGAATGGGAAACAGATCGTCTCAAACGTTCTGTTTAATGATACGCATCAACTTCCATCATCCTCCCAACATCCATTGCAGGATCACCTGTGTAGCAGGGGGGCTAGCATAATAGCCTTCTATGCCAAAGGTTTCAAAATCACAGATAGTCCTAAGATTTTTTTAATTGGATTAAAATATACTTAGTTATGCCATCCTTCAGAGAGAACGTTAAAAGGTGGTTCAGATCCTGTGCGATGTCAGATACTCGTTAAAGATCCCCATCCTAATAAAACCTGAATAGGCAAAATATAGGGCTCCCACTGTAGCATAGCCCGATTAGCCTAAGGGGCATAAAGTGACGTTAAATAAATAAACAAACAAACATATCTGTGGCGGTCGTGAATAAGTGGTTCAAGTCAAAATCTTTCATTTTTACTACTAAACTTTACGTAATACCCAAAATAGAGTTATAACATACAGCTTTGTTTCCACCTGAAATTTCTTCCACCAAGAAATTTCTTTAACCAATTGAACACGACGTGGGAGACGGTCTGAGGGAGCGATTCTGACCTTTACGTTTTTACACACAGAACTGAAACTTTTGCTCATTTCTTTATTGTCCACCTCTACTACCCTATGGAATTCTCTACCGACCCATATCCTCCATGCTGCTTCTTTATCCTCATTCGAATCCCAACTTTTCCCATAAATATGCCTCTAACCCAGTGAGTTTTGAAGAGAGAGATAAATATTTATAGAGTTTTAGATTCAGAAAAGCGCGATAAACAGAAAAATAAATTACGTTGATCTATATAATCAAGTCACAAATTGTAATAGATTTAATTCCTCCAAAACTCAGTTATTATTGAAGATGAAGAAAAATCGAAAAGATTAGTAGTTTTAAACATGGAAATTATAAACAATTGTGTAATAATTTGCAGTGTTTTTGTCTTTATTGAAATTGTGAAAACAGTGACTGAGCTATCTATTTTTCTTTCTATGTCATTAATGATGTTTATGCCTAAGGTGCCATAAAGTTAGGAGGTAACAACACATGCCCTTGGGCCTGACCTCAAGCGTCTAGACGTTCAGAGAATGTTATTGCATTTGCATTGCATCTCGAATGCACTTACTAGTATCCGTCGGTATGTCCCATCTCCAATCTGCATCTCACAATTATTTCAAACTTATTTTTATTATTTTTAGGAGGATAAAGCTTAATTAAAATATGAAGATAAAGAATTTTCATGGTCTGAGAGTTTTTTTAAAAAATTGTGGAACTTCATTATGATTTAGATATGCACTTTTTTAAGAGACCTTGAAGAAAATTCTGTGTTTTTTTTTTTTTAGTTTTCATTTGAACTTATTATTTACTGATAAAAAGCTTCGTAATTGACCAAGGAAAAAAAAATTAGGCTTTGAAACCAAAAATGTGTAGAAAATTTCTCTTACTTATTAAGTTAGCTGATGTTTATGACATTTCTGATGTATATCTAAAAGGAAATAGAGATGCGGTTAAATGCATGTGATGAGTGTTATTATAGCATTTCCAAGTCAATTGTAACCTTTTCCAAGTCAAATGTAACTTTTTCCAAGTCAAATGTAACCTTTTCCAAGTCAAATGTAACCCTTTCCATTTCAAATGTCACCTTTTCCAAGTCAAATGTCACCTTTTCCATTTCAAATGTTACCTTTTCCAAGTCAAATGTCACCTTTTTCTTCACTTCTAGCCTTAAATATTCCGTTTTATTTATTTATTTATTGAAAAATAATTAGTTTAATTAACATTATGACTTTTTTAATAATTTTGGAATATAATAAATGATATTTTTTTTGGGTCTCTTAGATATTCGATATCAAGTTCTGTTTTTTACTAGCTAATATTTAAAAAAATTAATTATCGTCTATTTAGTTTTAAGATAGTTGTTGATTTTGATTTTTTAGATAGGAGGGGTAGTTTTTTGGAATAATTAATGTGTTTTCGGGTATTATAATTAAATTTTTCGAGCTGTATTTTTGATCGCTCGCGTGCATTTTAACTCGCATTAAATTTTAATGTTTTTTATTGATATAGGGATTAATTAATGTGCTTTCGGGTGGTTATGATTACGTTTTTCGAGCTGTATTTTTTATCGCTCATGCGTATTTCAACTCGCATTAAATTTTAATGTTTTTTATTGATATAGGGATTAATTAATGTGCTTTCGGGTGGTTATGATTACGTTTTTCGAGCTGTATTTTTTATCGCTCATGCGTATTTCAACTCGCATTTACTTTTAATGTTTTTTATTGATATAGGGATTAATTATTTTGCTTTCGGGTGGTAATGATTACGTTTTTCGAGCTGTATTTTTTTCGCTCGCGCTTATTTTAACTAAAATTTACTTTTTATGTGTTTTATTGATATAGGGATTAATTATTTTGCTTTTGGGTGGTTATCATAAGGTTTTTCGAGCTGTATTTTTTATTGCTCATGCGTATTTCAACTCGCATTTACTTTTAATGTTTTTTATTGATATAGGGATTAATTATTTTGCTTTCGGGTGGTTATGATTACGTTTTTTGAGCTGTATTTTTTATCGCTCATGCGTATTTCATCTCACATTTACTTTTAATAGTTTTTATTGATATAGGGATTACTTAATGTTCTTTCGAGTGGTTATGATTACGTTTTTCGAGCTGTATGTTTTATCGCTCATGCGTATTTCAACTTCTATTTACTTTTAATCTTTTTGTTTTTATAGAGATCTATCCTTGTGTTTTCGCGGGGTTATGAAAATGTTTAAAAGCTTTTTTATTATCACTCGTGCGGATTTCAACTCGCCTTTATTTTTGATATTTTTTTATTGATATTGGGATTGATTGTTTTGTTTTTGGTTCTCGTTATAACGTTGCTGGAATATACATCGTTTAGGTTTTTTTTTTGTTTTTTTTTTATTATTATTATTTTATTAAAGGATTAGTTGTAGTTCCTTTTCTAGCGTCCTGAGTAATTTTTTCAACTAAATCTTTTGTAAAGGACCCGCTTCCTAACTTGGTCTTACAATTATTTGATAATTTAATTGAGGAATCGTTTATTCTATTTTCGGGTGTTCTGATAACATTATTTGAACCAAATTTGTTATAGCTTTTACTCATTTTAAGTTACTGTTTCTATTTCATAAATATTCGATAGAGGGATCGTTTATAGTGTTTTCGGGAATACTAATAGAATCTATGACATTTATTTATAGCTAGTGCACATTTTAACTTGAATGAAAAGTGATCTAAAAGAATGCGCAATCGCGATGTAACGTCCAAATCAAAAATGTAATCAGATCCTGCCAAAAAAACAATAAATAATTTTTACATCATATTATAACATAATACCTACGGTTTGTAGAAATTCCCAAGCGCATAAAAGAATAAAGTTCAAAACACGTTATGAGAATCCCCTAAAACAAAAACAAAGATAGACCACTGCAAATGCAAGTTTAAATGAGAGCAAGCGACAATAAAAACAGCTTAAACAACGTAATCACAAGACCCGAAAAGATAATTACAAACGTCTATAACAATAAAAAATATCAAAAGTAAATCCGAATTGAAATATGCATAAGCGATAAAAGATACAGCTCAAAAACGTAATCATAACCACCCAAAAGCACATTGATTATCTCTATATAAATAAAAAACATTACAAGTAAATTCGAGTTAAAATGCGCGGGAGCGATAAATAAATAAAACTAAAAAAACAAAATTATAGGACCCGAAACACAATTTTCAACTCCTATATTAATATGAAACATAAAAAATAAATTTTAGTTAAAATAAGCGAGAGCGATAAAAAATACAGCTCGAAAAACTTAATCATAACCACCCGAAAGAACATTAAGTAATCCCTATATCAATAAAAAACATTAAAAGTGAATGCGAGTTGAAATACGCATGAGCGATAAAAAATATAGCTCGAAAAACCTTATGATAACCACCCGAAAGCAAAATAATTAATCCCTATATAAATAAAAAACATTAAAAGTAAATTCGAGTTAAAATGCGCGGGAGCGATAAATAAATAAAACTAAAAAAACATAATTATAGGACCCGAAAACACAATTTTCGACACCTATATCAATATGAAACATAAAAAATAAATTTTAGTTAAAATAAGCGAGAGCGATAAATAATACAGCTCGAAAAACTTAATCATAACCACCCGAAAGAACATTAAGTAATTCCTATATCAATAAAAAATATTAAAAGTAAATATGAGTTAAAATACGCATGACCGATAAAAGATACAGCTCAAAAAACGTAATCATAACCACCCGAAAGCACATTAATTAATCCCTATATCAATAAAAAACATTAAAATTTAATGCGAGTTAAAATGCACGCGAGCGATCAAAAATACAGCTCGAAAAATTTAATTATAATACCCGAAAACACATTAATTATTCCAAAAAACTACCCCTCCTATCTAAAAAATCAAAATCAATAAAACGGAATATTTAAGGCTAGAAGTGAAGAAAAAGGTGACATTTGACTTGGAAAAGGTGACATTTTAAATGGAAAGGGTTACATTTGACTTGGAAAAGGTTACATTTGACTTGGAAAAAGTTACATTTGACTTGGAAAAGGTTACAATTGACTTGGAAATGCTATATTCAGTTGCGAAATTACTTAGCTCTCGGCTTCTGTCAAGAAATTTAAAGGTTCGAATTTATAAAACTATTACTAACCCGATGGTATATTGATATTATATTGAACTCCGATATTATATTGAATTTATAAAACTATTATTACCCCGAATCACAGTGGTTCCAAACGCACTTTTCTGAGAAAACTCTACTTTCCTCATTCAATTTAAGATATATCAGCCAATTTAACACCATTTTGTTAGTCATGTTCCTTAGTAAATTTACTGTCACTAGTATGATTGGCATTTTTTAGGTTTTGTCAATAATTTCGGAAAAATGTCTCCGGGACTAATTATTCTTATATATATATATATATATATATATATATAATATATATATATATATATATATATATATACATATATATGTATTCTTAGGACCTAGAGGTCTTCGGCTGACGTCCTGACTATCGTCTACTCTCTGGCTACAAACGGATTTACACCACGGACTTTATTTGTAATTTACTGAGTTTAATGTTTAGTGTCACGGTATATTTTTAATTTTATACAATTTTTATTTTCTTCATTAGTCATTATTTATTTAATTTTTCAAGTATTCTTCACTCAACACTTTTGATTGTTCTATTTCGTATTTATTTTCTTTTAATCTTTAAATTTAACCAAAATTTAGCTACGTCGTTTACCTACCATCAGTGTTTTTCCCCATCCCCTTCCTATGACTAGTATCCTAAATATTTGTCACGTCAACT
Source organism: Piezodorus guildinii (assembly GCA_023052935.1). Classification (NCBI taxonomy): domain Eukaryota; kingdom Metazoa; phylum Arthropoda; class Insecta; order Hemiptera; family Pentatomidae; genus Piezodorus; species Piezodorus guildinii. Next base: position 95,052,535 of record CM041294.1, read on the forward strand.
CCCAATCCTTGCCCGCTCATTATGATGAATTCCTTCAATACTTTACCCAGAACTTTTACCATATAATTGCAGTATCAGAAACTTGGCTTAAACCCTACATTCCCTCCTCTTCTATTTCCTTACCCGACCACTCCTTCTTACGTCATGACCGATTAGGCCGCACTGGCGGAGGAGTCGGTCTCTATGTACATAATAGTCTAAAATCGCGTATCCTGGATGTCTCAACCCCATCCGATCATCCTCATATTGAATTTATTATCCTTGAAATTATTTGTAATAATCATCCTCTCTTATTTACAGTGGTGTATCGCCCTCCTTTAGTTCCGTTTGATGCTCCTTTTGAAACTACCCTCTACAGCTACGTTCCTCTCTATAACAATATTATAATATCCGGCGACTTCAACACCAATTTCCTTTCCAACTCCAATGACAAACTGTACCTCGAAAATCTCTTCTTTTCCCTTAATCTTTTTATTGTACCTTTTTCTTCCACCCATCATACTCATTGCTCTCATACCTGGCTCGACCTTCATGTAATTGATTCAGCACATAGCCTCCTCTCTTCATCTCAATTACCAGTCTCATTCTTATCTTGTCATGACCTAATACAAATTTCATACAATATCCAAACTCCAACAATCCTTCCTAAAACAACAACTTTCCGTAATATCAACTCCCTTACCCGTGAAATCATCCAATCCGATTTTGAAGTCCTAAAGTGGGACGATATATGTTCTTGTACCTCTATAGATTTGATGGTCGATATCCTCACCTCTAACCTTATCAGTATCCTTGACAAACATGCTCCCCTCAAAACCTGTACCTTCCGCCACCGCCCTGCTCCTTGGATGAGTCCAGAAATAAAAGACTTACAAAAGAGACGTGAGGCTGCCCGTAGACGCTTTAGACGTACTAGACTAACGGAAGACTATCAAGCGTTCAGGGCACTCCGCAATCTGACTCAGGCAACAATTAGACAAGCAAAATCTTATTACTTTCACGAAACTCTCTCCTCTGCTCCCGATTCAAAGTCAAAATGGCAACTCCTTAGCCAACTGTCTCTTTGCAAATCCTCTTCCTCACCATCCTATCAAACCTCTCCAGATGAATTAAATGTATACTTTTCATCTTCCTCCTCTGATAATCATTCTCCACATTCTTCCGATTTTTCTTCGGTTACATCATTTAATCCAGATAATTTTTATTTTTCCGATATCACACCAACCGACCTTATCTCCTCTGTAATGAAATCCCATACCAACTCAATAGGATTTGACGGAATACCCGTCAAATTATTAAAATTATGCCTTCCCGAAATCCCACCAGTTCTTCTATTCATATATAATTTTTCCCTCCAAAATTCTATATTTCCATCTACTTGGAAAAAAGCAATAGTCCATCCTATCAATAAAACCTCTAATCCTACATCTCCTAAAGACTATCGCCCAATTTCCATTCTATCTAACCTTTCCAAGCCTTTAGAAAGAATAGTCCAATCTCAATTATCTAATTTCCTTGAAAAGTCTAAACTTCTTGATCCTCTCCAATCCGGTTTCCGACCTGGTTTTTCCACACAATCCGCTCTCCTCAAAATCACCAGCGACTTACATACTGCTATGGATGAAAAGAAACTGACCGTACTAATACTTCTAGACTTTTCAAAAGCTTTTGACTCCATGGACCACTCCATCCTTTTCTCCAAACTACAATCCCTATCCTTTTCTAACAGCACTATTCGTTGGTTTCACTCATTTCTCTCTGGTAGAACCCAAGCTGTCACCATTCCTAATCATCCTCTATCTTCCTTTCTTGCCCTTTCGGCAGGTGTGGCCCAGGGTTCAAGTATATCTCCTCTCCTTTTTAATTCCTACATCAATGACCTTCCCAAATCTATTCATCATTGCTTCCACCATTTGTACGCTTATGATTTCCAGATCTACCTATCCTTCTCCCCATCTGAGACATTACTAGCATTTTCCAAGATTCAGGAGGACCTGGATAGAATCAGCGCCTGGGGAATTCAGAATAAACTTAAGCTAAATGCCATGAAGACACAAGCAATAGTAATAGGTTCCAATTCCCTTCTCAAATCTAATTCCAATTTTCCAAATCTAATCCTTAATAATTACCCAATTACGTTCAGTTCCACTGTCAAAAACCTAGGTATCACCATCGACCAATCCCTCTCCTGGAAACCCCATATTGCCCAAATCTCCCGAAAAACAATAAGTACTCTTAAATTTTTCCATCGCTCCCGTCATCTCCTTCCCCTATCCACTCGTAAGCTCCTCGTTTCTTCACTTATTTTCCCCCACTTTGACTATTGTTGTGCGGTGTATGACGGCCTCCCGGCTGTGCTTGAAGGCAGACTAAAGCGCATTATGAACATTTTCTTAAGATTTGTCTTCGGTACTTCAAGGAGGTCTCATGTTACCCACTTATACGGTGAATTAAAGTGGCTCCTCCCCTCAACCCGCAGACAATATTTCCTTGGATCATACCTCTACCAAACTATTAACTCCCAGCATCCTTCCTATATCCACAGTCTCCTTCAATTTAAATCCTCAGTCCACTCCCTTGAAACTAGATCGCGACAGTCTGACCTTTATCTTCCTACCCACAGAACCAAAACTTTTGATCGTTCCTTTATTGTTCGCTCTACCACACTCTGGAATTCTCTACCTATCCACATCCGCCATGCTGCCTCTTTATCCTCATTCAAATCCCAACTTTTCCTATACCTTCTGTCATCCCAAATAGACGATCAGCAAATGTGATATGATATATGATAGAAATCTACATTGAGTGAATGAAGATTACTGTTTACCGCCCAACTTTTAATTTGCTTTTGTTTGAATAAAATTTTAGTTTTTCAGAAGATAAAATTAGAAGATATATATTTTTCATTAATTTCTTTTTTATTTCTTATGTATGGTATTTTTCTCATTGTAAATAATTGTAATTTTTTGTAAATAATAATTAATCATGCTTCTTGTCTGTTGGCCAGACATATTACATATTTCTATTGTACATAACTGTTATTCTTAGGGGACCTAGTCCCAGAATAAAATTTTTTTTCTATTCTATTCTATTCTATTCTATATATATTTCTTGCAAATAAGTTTATTTACAATCTTTATTAGATAACTTAAAAAAAAACTTTGGTTTTAGATAACGACTTGGTGATTTATCATGAATTATCATAAAAATTATTTTTTTCTTTCTTTTTTAATTTTTTTGGAAGTTTTCTTAATATAAACATTTAAAAAGCACACGCTGCCTTCAATTCCTCACCCAATCACTTTATTTCATAAGCTTTTTATCAGTTTTTCATATTAGTCGACGTTTCGGGGCTGTTTCCCCATTTTCAAGACTGAAACAATTTTTTTTATAAACTTTCATTAGTGAATAAAATTACATTATTTAAATGTTTGTCTTTGAAAAATTAACTTCAGCAATTTGTCATAATTATTTTAAAACTAACTAACATTAATTACCTTATTCCTTTTCCATTATATAATTACTACATCATATTTCACCCTTCATTCCATCTCATAGCACACTGCTACTTGTCCATATTTATAAAAATATTTTTTTTTTTTAAATATCTCAATATATACACAACATGAAATGAAAAGCAAATTGCTTTCTTATTTTTAGTCGTGTTTCTAGTTATTGCCGACAAAAGTTTATAAGTTTAATCGTAAATTAATTTATACGCTTTTGGTGAAGTAGAACGCATAGTTGGCTATCGATATTTCACATAGAAAGGCTAGAAAATAATTGACATATAAAATAATTATGATGTCATACTTAATTTTTTCAAATGATAAACGAAGCGAGATACAATTATAAACGTGTTTGTGTAGAATATTTTTTTTTTTATTTATTTCCTATAATTTAATATACCTACTTAATCTTTACAATTTAAATGATAAAGTAACATTTCAGATTAGATAGAATGTATATAAAAAATAAGGAAAAAGAAATTCTCCTACCAAACACAATCCAATAACGAGAATGGCATTGCATTACATTACATTGCGCGCACCTGATTTTTTTTCATATATAGCTGGATTTAGATAGATAGATAGATAAATAGATAACTGTTTTTTATTTCTTAAAGCATATTACAACAACAAAACAAATAACATAAATATAAAAAACATTTGTAGAGCTATGGTCTTTTAGACTGTCAGTCCGGAGCCGATCTGTAAAGTTTTACAAATTATATAATATTCAAAAACAGGTCACTCACTGATTCTATTCAACTTCTAACTGTATTAACTTATAAAAAAAAACAACAGTAATAAAATAATAATAATAACAATAATCAATTAATATAATATTTTTTCTTAATTATAATTAAATTCTTTAATAAGCCTATATCTATAAGGCCATGCTATTTCACAAAAATTGTATACAGACAACCAGTTATCGCCATTGAGATATTTTATTACATCATCAACTGTTAAAGAATTCTTTCCAAAACATTTTTTTCTAATTTCAGACAGAATCGGACATGCAGCTAGGAAATGAAATGTATTTTCTGTTTCATTTTTATTGCACAAGGAACATATCACACTACTATTCGAATAAAATCTGTTATAGTTGAGATAAAGAAGTTCACATCTAACTTTGAATATCCATTCAACCCCATTAAAATTTATTTTATTATCATCGAGATAATGTGTTCCATAGTCATAATTTAAGTTTTTATACAGATACATTTTTTCCGAAACTGAAGCCTTTTGTACATATTTTAATTTGTAAATTTCTGTGAACGATACTCTCAATTCCTGTAGAATTAAATCCCATTTATTTTGATTGTCAAGTTTAATGTCTATGTCAATATTATGTTTTTCACCTATTTCTCTTAAATATAGCTGGATTTAAAAATTCTTAAATCGATATTAACAACGAAGGTATATGAATGTCGTGTGTTGTATTCACCTGATTTTTTTTATAAATATCTATTTTCATATTTATTATGCATACACATAAGTATGTTGAATTCGATTCTGCGAACTAAGACAAGTAAAAAAGTGATAGAGAGAAAATTCCATTAGAGAGAGTACCTGACCTTAGGCAGTCAGGTGTCAGTCCTTTAAGATCACGTGGAGCTGAACGCTTCTGAACGTGCACACGAGTAAGAATAAATCTATTTTAATTACTAATTCATACGATTTTCTTAAAAACCACATGATTTATCTATCCCTATGATAGAGCACAAGTCTACAGTTCTCGGGGTCCCATGTTCGAACCCCGCCTGAGGTAGAATTATTTATTATGTTATTTGAAGTGTAGAGTGACCCTTGGGTATGGAGATTTTCCTGGGGTACACCCAGCATACATAAAGTGGGTATCCGAGAATAGGAGAAAAAACCTTGGGGCTGAGCGTGATCTCAACCTCCTAGCAGACCACTGTTGAATTAGGAATAGTGCGAATCTTAATAGGAAATGAGCCTAAGACCCTTCATGGGTTGTAGAGCCACATTTTTTTTGTTTATGCATTCTTAAGGATTATGATAAAATTTCCCTCATCAATAACGCTTATGATCAAATTCGTTTCATTTCATCAGCATTAGTAATACAAAGATGTAACAAGTATAAAAGTATAAAGATGATGCAGAAAGTATAAAATTAAGTAATTACTGTAGATAATAATTTTTAATGTTACATTATTTAATCAGGAACACTAGTTTCCATCGAAATTTAATTTAATTCTTTAACTTTTATTTATGTCTAACTTAATTTAAAAATTCTTAAATTGGTTTTAGCAGCTATTAAGTGAAAGTTATATTAATTTTTTTTTCTCTTAACATAAGATCAAGTTTTTCAATCCAATATTTTACGATTCTCAACAAATGCACCTTGGTACGTTACTAACAAAACTCTACATAATGACTTACACTTATCAACAATGGACCAACACAAAAAGGACTTATTATCTACGCTTCCATAATAACTTACAAGAACATATTAACAATAGCCATAAGATATATGACTATTAATAACTAACAAAAAAAAAACAACGCTAAATCATTGTTTTAGGTTGTTTTTTTTTTAAATGTAAAGGTAGTATAGTACTTTTACTTTTATCATAGTTTTTAATATGTTTTTAAAAAAAAGTTGTCTTATATAAGAAGTTGAATGAGGTAATGAATAAAACTAAGAATTTGTGATTGTTTTAGAAAATAATTTCTATTGTTAATTATTTAATCTGAAAACCCATGCTTCCGTCAAAACTCATTGTGATTCTTTAACTTTTTTTTTTCAAATTCTTCTCGTATCCAATCTCTAGAATCCAAAATCCTTCGTAAAATCTTCTCTACTCTGTAACGGATATACTGATCCATTAAGACCTTAATGTTCCGTATGTTGCTGATCTAGTCCGAACCAGATATCATTCCTTTCATGGCTAACTCCATTCCCACTCTTATCCACTAGTTTCAATCCTTTCTACCACTTCAATTCCTGATAATCCGAGGTGTCTAAAAAGAAGATGGCCTCGAGACCTTCTGGTTTAGAATATTTTTAGAGTGCTGCCGATGGGTAGCTGCTCTACATGTCTTGTTCATGTCTATTTTCTTTTAGTCTATTTACTAGATGTGTTGTACAATACAGTTGTTAATATCAATAAATAATTTTAAAAAAAACTTTATTTAATTGATTTTAATTAAGTAAGTGGAAGTCGTGTGTTGCGAGTACCAGATTTGTCTTCAAATAATCTCATTACGGACGATAATCCAATATGTAAGAGTAGGAATATCGAAAAGATAGAAGGCTACTAAGAGGAGCCCTAAATTAGAAGATGGCCATGGGGACCTGGAAATAGAGGCAGGGTAAACAGAAGAGGTCCCACCAGCTGCCTCTAAATCCGGCGATAGTTAGCTCTCATAGTGTAAACACTCTATTCTCGACCCCTGTCAAACCCTCTCTATCTTATAGCCTTCTTTTAGGCGTGGTACAACTATCGAAGCGGCTATGTTACAAGAGATACTCGATTGATCCATGGAATATTTATTTTTACATATATTTGTTTAAAATACTAGGGTATCTAAAATACCTAGTTCTGCCATAGATACTGTTACAAATGTTGAATTCTGTTCATATACTTAGGTAATATTCAGATAATCCTCACCTTTATCAGATTATTTTCTTTACAGGTCAAGGTCTCTCTCACCAGTGATACGGCTGACAGAGAGGCGCTGGGATCTCTTGGATTCCGATTTTCCCTCAAGATGTGGTGGGAAGAGCACAGTCTGGGGTCCCTTTAGCAGATTGTCTATAGTTGTGCTTGTTTGTAAGATGTTTATTTATTTGCCAACTTTGCATTTATCTCAATTACAGCTTGTTGTTTTGCTTTATATTAATTTATATATATATATATATATATATATATATATATATATATATATATATATATATATTATATACATATTTATTTATTTCCTATTTTATGAAATTATACTTTATCATTATTTTCTGTGTACATTGTATGAATGTAGTCTCATATCACTATCATTACTGTTAATTTGTAAACAAATTGTAATATATCTTAATAAATAAATATTTAAAAAAAAGTATGTCAGGGTAATAATCCCCATTAGTTTGTATTTCCCTTTCGCTCAGTTAACAAGGAGTTGGGTGATAAAGAAAAAAGAATAGCTGTGGTCACCTTACACAAAGTTGGAAAGTTTCTGTTAGAGATTTTCATCATTTTGAAATCTTTGGGTATCACCGTCTCTTCGTGTACCGCACTATGAATGGATATAATGAGACCCTATATGTAGGTGACAGACCTCGATCGGGTCATCCCCGCACTTCGAGGACAGCAAATCCAGTGAGAGAAGAGGCTGCACGAATCAGAAAAAAATCCATTCACAAACAATAAATTATATCTCGCGAAATGGGAATCTTTGTCAGACTACTTTTTCGTATAATAAAAGTGTCCTTAGGGTGGGCGCATTTCAAAAAATGTCAGCACAAAGATTGACCACCCATCTAGTGGGAATACAGTTTATCATGAAAATAATGATATATGGTTCGGGCTAGGTCAGCAACATATTGAACATAATTTTGTGGCGAATTTAAAACAAATTCCGCCAATAGTTTCGAAGAAATGCCGCTGGCGGCTGAAAACTGTTTTGTTCTATTCGTTATTCGGGTTCAAGTATCTTGAAATGTAAGCCCTGAAATTTTGAGGGGAGGGGTATTGTTTTTTTTGGTCGATTACAAAGGTTCATTATTGAAAATTATGTACCAAAATTCAACGTTGAAGAAAGTCAAGGGACAGTTATACGGTTACAGGAGATCATTAACGTTTGTTTTTTAGCGACGGTTCTTGCTTTCCGACTACGCCTGAACCTAAAATAAGTGCTTTCCAGAGAATTGGGTTGGAACCTTCCCGGAAGACAGAGAATATCCCCGGCCCACGCTAAACGATCCAGCCTTTAAATTAATTCGGGATCCAGGGGTAGTGCTTGTAGTGTAGGTGGTGGCGTCTCTACCGCCTACCTAAATACTATCACGTCTTCTTTCCTCCTACTGTATCAGTTCCTGTATTTAATTATTGCATTATTATCATTTATTGTAGACTAGCTGTGACTAATCGGAATATGCTACAGTAGGAGTCCTAAATTTTGCCTACCATAGGTTTAATTAGGGTAGAGATTGTTTACGCCAGATACTTTTTTCTTTGTTATATTAAAAACATAGTTTCGATTTTTTTAAATATTTATGTTTATTTTAATTTAAAACTTGGGTTAAGCTCAGGCCCGTGCCAGATATAATCAATGTTGAGGTAGCATTTTCTGAAGTCGTACCTCAAAGAAATATTTGACGTTTGCAAACGTAAACATATTGTAAGCTACGTTCTACTGAACTTTCTGCTCGTCGTTCCCCTTGGAACTTGGACGCGCCTTCTTGCGGTAATTTTCATCACGATTGGGAATTCAATTAAGTGAATATAACTCAAATATCAGTTTTAATTACCTTTTAAAAAAATATATTTTCAAAGAAGGTTATAATTTTTTTTTTGGAATATATTTTTTCTCTACTGCAATATATGGGTTTTAACATATAAATTCGAAAAAGTAAAATTAGTCTTTTTCGTGCCTACATGAGAACATGCAACATGCAATACAAAATGCTAGCGTATTCTTCCGCCGATTTCCGCGATTCACCTCTAGGCTAAATGCGTTAACTTACCATTGACGTATAGATCATAAGACCTCCAGATACGGATACTCGATTGAACATCAGGTTGCCAATCCATGAGATGGAAGAGCCATCAGATTCCCGAAGGCACCCCGACAATATTGAATGATATCCTCCCCCTTACTTCTTGGCGCTCCCTCTATCCTATCCCTACCTCCTACGACCTCCCTACCTCCTCTAACTCACCCCCAGATCGGGACACAATCCTCGCAATTACTGTCCTCCCAAGGATTCGGATCGAGGGGAGACCTGGCGATGGTCCTTATCTACACCTTCTCTTGAGGATCTCTTCCTAACTCCTACCTCTTTCTGGTATCGAGTCACTTTATTAGATTCTTTTTTCGATTGCTATTCCAAGATATATATATATATATATATATATATATATATATATATATATATATATATATAAGTGTGATACTATATATATATTTATTTATTGTTTATTTGATTTTATGCTGCACATCTTAACTTGAGATTGTGCAGAGAAAAATTATTAAGATAATTTTGGGTATGAACCCAAGATATTCATCAATTAATATATTCGGAATCCAATGTAATGTCAGTAAAAATAAATAAATAAATAAAAAAATATACATAATCTCAATTTTAAGAAACTGTCAGACGGGATGAGTTGGAAGTTGAGATTGACCACCATTTTTCCACAAGAGTGAAAACTTACTATAGCTTAGTGGTGCCAAGACAAAACATAGCTGGATAACAAGCCAGGCCTTGTAATTCTAGTGCTACTGTTTACAGTAATATTCATCCAAATTTACAATAATCTCACACAAATTCTCCAGAATATTCAATTTATTATTACAATGTTAAAATATGGGCAAAATCCCTCTGTGAGGAAAAAAATTGCTGAATTATTGAATTTAAATTACTTATCGCTATTGGAAAACTTTATTGTTATTTAGATTATTTACTTATCGCTTATTTAGAACGGTATATTTTTCTGTATAATTTTTTTTAAAATATTATTGAAGTATTACAAATAAATTTTATATTAATGTGCCCTTTTTTACTTTCACTTACTATATATAGTAAGGGGAAGTATTGCGATCGTGAAAATTTTCGAATTCCAGTTTTCAACGGAAATACACGTTTTAGGGTCCCCTGAGTCCAAATAACCAAGTCCCGCAAAAAGGTCTGTGTGTGTGTGTGTGTGTGTGTGTCTGTGTGTGTGTATGTGTGTGGTAACTCCCGGGCGGATACGGTAAGTCCTATGAAACTGAAATTTCATATTTAAGACAAATATACGCCCGAGACGTGACAAAACTTTTTTAATCAAAATGAGCCTACCAGAAGAGGCACTTTATACCATGCATTTTGCACCTTTTTTCGATTTTCTCAAAAACGGTTCCGACGATTTTGATTAAACTCGCTATATCGATGTAAAATTTAATGGGCTTTAATATCATGTAGGTTTTATTTAGATAAAAATGGTCAGACAGGCTTAAATGCCGATATTTTTCTTCCCCTAAAGTACCTTTAATTTTGTAGATTCAATAATAATAACTAGATTATCTTGTTAACGCTGATGAAAAACTGGTAAATATATAAATTGAATAAATTCGATACTCAACTAAAGGAGAAAACAGAAAAAATATTTTTTTAATGCAATTTTTCGTTTTTGAACATAAGAGCAGTAATATACATGTATGATATACCGTTGGAAAGCTAAAGATTTTAGAAAAATTATCATCTCATACACAAGCTTCTAAAAGTTAATAGAGAGTGATGAAATGAATATAAAACTAACTGATTGGGTCTCTGTTGTTTTCTTCCGAATGTTTACATATTTAAAGTAAATAGTTACTAATCCTCTACCTTTCTATTATAAACATTAGCTTCTCAATCAATTACCCACTTTTTAGTATACCTCCAAATATGAACATGGAAACACGCGATTTTCGAGTAATATTTTTGTACGAGTTGAAACTCGGCCATAAAGCAACTGAGACCGCTAGAAATATTTGCAAGGTGTTTGGGGAAGGGAGTGTTATTGAACGGACCATTCGCCGTTGGTTTGCTAAGTTTTCAGATGGGGATACCGACTTGAGAAAACTTGCCCTGTGGAAGACCTCCGTCCGTAATAGACAACGATGTCCACAAACATACAGTAGAAGGAAACTCCTACTAAACAGTTAAAGGACTCTCAGCACAACTAAATGCAAGTGCATCTACCGTTTCAAGACATTTAAAATGTATTGGGAAAGTAAAAAAGCTCGATACATGGGTATACCTCATGATCTCACTGAGCGGCAGCAATTGAAACGCCTTGAGACCTGCGTTTCTTTGCTTGCAAGGCAAAAAACCGAGCCTTTCCTTGAAAGAATAATTACCTGCGTTGAAAAATGGATCGTATATGACAATCAGCGTCGGTCAGGGCAGTGGTTGAACATTGACGAAACCCCGGGACAAATGCCAAAACCGATTTGCATCCCAAAAAAATTGATGGTTACAGTATGGTGGTCCATGACTGGGACAATTCATTATTCCTTTGTTCCTAGAGGTGAAACCATTACCTCTACAACGTACTACAATGAAATGACCAAATGCACACAAAATTATTTAAAAAAACAACTTGGATTGGTAAATCGGAGGGTCCTATACTCTTACACGACAATGCTGGACCCCATGTTTCAAAGCATACCATGCAAAAATTGAAAGAACTAGGCTAAGAAGTTCTTCCGCATCCATCATGTTCTCCCTACTTGTCTCCAACAGATTACCACCTGTTCAGGAATTTAGACAACTTCGTCAAAGGAAAACTTTTTGAAAATGATGATCAAGTAAAAAGTGCGTTTTCAGATTTTGTTTCACTTCAAAGCGCAGAGTTTTTCAGTTTGGGGATAAAAAAGTTGGTGTCACGTTGGGAGAAATGTGTAGAAAAAGAAGGTAAATACTTCGAATAAAATTATCTTGTTTTCATATCGTATTTTTAATAAAAATCCTTTACCTTGAAAACGGACATTTCATGTGACACAACCCAATATGTATCCTCTATATATTCCTTATGACTTTTTGGTTTAGTCAATTACTGTGTTCAGTGTTAGTGTTTCTTTATAATTGTTTTTTATACTATTTAAGTATTATATGAACCAATTTTGTATTTACTTGCCTTTATTTTATATCTTATATATATGTATCTTTATTCCTTATTGCTTTTTGGCTCAGTCAATTACTGTTTCTTACTGTGTACTGTGTTACTGTTTTTTGATATTTGTTTTTTAAAATAATATGAAAATATAATATTGTTTTTTACAGTGCACTGTGTTAATGTTTGCTATTGTACTTCTATTGAATTTCCGCAGGTGAACTCCTTTCCCACACACGGGCTCGCCTTTGTGGTGTAGTGACTTCTACTTACATTGTAAAAAAGTCTGTAATTTGATTAAAATAAAGAAGATAAAAAAAAAAAAAGAAAATTTGCTGGTTTATTCATTCAACGTTTCTTTCTGCTATTGTGGTTATTTGGACGAAGCTACATTGGGAGTCTTAAATTTTGCTTCTTTAGGTTTCATTATGCTAGGGATCTTTATAGAGTACCGGATATCGCAGTCTTGCGAGCACCAGTTTACGTCCCATCTGATGGACGGCAGAACCTTGGATTTTTAACTACCTTTACTAAATACCAGCGCCATCTGCTGGTTTGAACTAGTGATCTTAGGCATAGTAGACTGTTATTCTAGCCATTACATGTTAAAACATAAATTATAAATACAATAATACTTTTTTCTCTGTTACAATTTCTACAATTTACTGTTACAATTTCGCTATCCTCGCTACGTCTTGGCATCGACTTATTCTCAATCGAGACATCCGATAATACACACATAACTTACCAATTAGAGATATAACACCTATATCCTCCAATAGATGCATAACCAATACAAGCTTCCTTCTTATCTTTATAGCACTAGCTAAAGGCGTATCCTCGACCCTCTTTCAATGCCAAGGAGAGGGATAGAACTCGAGCATTGATTGTAGTTGTGGTTTATTGTCAAGTGGGTTCGCTCGCCCCCCAATTCCCCCTCCTATTTGAACCCTCCTCACTCGGCTATTACCGATGCACCCCAACCTCCGAGTGTCTCCCCTTTCAGGGCGGTCTAAGGCTTTTTCAATTTCAAGAGAAATAAACATTTTATAAGATTACTTTACTCCATATCCAAGGTTTGTTTGAAAGACATACATACCATATCATTCTACGATTAAAATCCCTGTACCCTGAGATACAACATCTTCCTGCATAACACATCATTGTTCTTATTTTTTCAATGAATTACATGATTCAGCTTCTTGATTATCATCAGTTCCATAATTTAAAAGCTTGACCGATTTCACTAATTCAAATTTTTGTTGTGTTTATAACAGTCAGGAGAATGTTCTTATAAACGAAAAAAAAGAGTTTTTTTTTCACAGTTAATATGGTCCTTAGGTTTTTTTTTTAATTTCTAAGGTAATAATCTATCTATCTATCTATCTATCTATCTATCTAATAAATATATATAATATATATATATATATATATAATATATATATATATATATACACTGCCGGACAAAATTAAAGGATCACTTCAATATTTTGAAATTACTGAACTGTATAGGGTATTTTTGAAAATATACTTTTTTCATTGGAAGTCACACTTTATTATAAGGGTAATAAAAAATAAAAAATTCTTTTCTAGAAATTTTTAATAGGAAAACAAATCAAAAAAAAAAAATATGTCCTACAGTCTCAAAATGAAAAAGTAAATCTTTGAAATGAAATGAAATAACAAAACTGATTAAAAAGGAAGAATTCGAGGAAAACGATCAATAATTGGTATTCCCACCTCTAGCTCTGATAATTGCTTCTATTCTCCTGCCCATTCCAGCGACCAGGGCTCTTACATGTTGTTCTGGGATGTTGCTCCACTCTTCCACTAACATTTCCCTTAAATCTGCCAAATTTTGTGGGTCTCGTGCTCTATTGGGTTCATATCTGGACTTCTGGGTGGCCAAACCATAACGTCAATTTCTTCTTGTCTGAGGAAATTTTCCACTGATCGATTAACGTGAGGTCGGGCATTATCGTGCATAAAAATAAAGTTACCTGCGATATTTCTGGCGAAAGGTATTACATGTGGCTCAAGTACCTCCCTAATGTACCTGTCAGCAGTTATAGAGCCACGGTTCACAAGAACCAACTCTGTAAGGGAGTTTAAATTTATGCCCCCTCACACCATCACTGACCCACCACCAAACGCAACCCTTGGAGAAAAAGTGCATGGAGCATACCTCTCTCCCCGCCTTCTCCATACCTTTTCCAGTCCATCTGGAGATCGGAGACAGAATCTTGACTCGTCGCTGAATAATACGAGGCTCCAATCTTCCTGAGTCCAGTTTAGGTGCTGACCGAGCAAACCTCAAGCGCTCAACCCGGTGTTTCCAGGAGGGAAGAGGTCCAGTAGCTGAAGGATGGGAGGTCAATCCATAATCGTTGAGTCGTCTTCTCACGGTTCGCTCTGAAATTTGCACATTCCTGAACCTCTGGAGGAGACCAAGCAGACTGTTACCAGTTGATCGTCGATCCCGAAGAGCATGCAGTTGCAAAAATCTCTCGTCCCGGTGGGAAGTTGACCTCGGATGGTCTTGTACGACTCTTCTTGTATGCCCTCCAGTTTGACGGTGCCTATTTATATATGTATATATATATATATATATATATATATATATATATATATATATATATATATATATACAAGTTGATTTTTTTCTGATACAAATGGTCATTTTTAAGTACTTAACAGGATTCTTATCAACTTTACCTAATATAATTTACTTCAAAAATGACACATATTCGTGATTATTTTAAAAAAGAACTGCAAAACATAATTTCGGGAACGCGTCCCAAGTCGCAATCTTCAAAAACCAGCATCGAAAATATTCATCATCATTTGCGTGAACGTTATTATAATCAAAGATAACAAATGATTATTTGTTTTGTTTTTTTGGGGGGGGGGGAAACCTACCAGGTACTGTAAAACTAAAACGGACTTCTTCAATTTTCAGCTTATTTATTTATATATAGGCCATCAATATTGCTATATTTAGTTAATTTTATACAAGAAAATAGTCAAAGTGCTCCATTTGTAGCGATTTTTTTTTAAACGTTTATATTTGCAGTTTTTTTATTTCTTAATAATAAGTGCATACTTTCGCTATTAAACGGGGTCAGAGAGAAATACTCAAGTAATATTTTAGTTTTGCTATGCTCCGCCAAGGTACATATAGTTAACAGAAGTTATGTGATCATTTAAGCTGATTACCAATTTAATAGTTGCTAAGTATTTTTATCATAAAACAACAACATAATCAATATCATACCACTATATTATAAAATTATACTAAAATTAATAAAAAATTAACGATAAAATAACTTGCACACGCATGCCCCTCTGATGATCCCTATCATACCTGCCACGAGTAGATGTGATATAATGCCCAGACAGTCGAGAACTATATTTCCTTTTCTACGTCCTTAATATCGACACCCATATCCTCCTTGAAGCATATACGAGTATACTTTGATCATCGCAGTAGGCGTAAAAGACTTGACCGATTTTGCTATTTCAATTTTTTTTTTTTTTTTTTTTAACAGGAAGAAGATTCTTATGAAGAAGGAAGAGATATTGTCTATATGGCTGTTATTATTTGTTTTGTTTTTTCTATGGGAATATCTTATATACATTAAAATGAATCTCCTTTTCCCTTGTCATGATGTATCGTAAGGAACCATATGCAGTTGAGAAGCACTATTTAAAAAGTAAAGTGGTTTCTTTCTCCCTCCCTCTCTAGGATTGTTTTTTTTTTTTTTTAAACTATATTAAAAAAAAATACATCAAGTAAATGTGATGTGTTATATAATACAATGACATGATATACATGTAGAAAAGCTTCCCGTTGGAAGCAATCTAAAAATATTCTAAACTAGTAGGTCCCGAGGCCATTTCCTTTTCAGGTACCTCGGAGGAGTATCTGAAATGGAAGAGAAAGAAAGGATTGAAACTAGTGGGTTAGAGTGAGAATGGAGTTTGTCATGAAAGGATTGATACCTGGTCCGGACCAAATCAGTAATATAGATTATGGATAAGTTTTTTCGTGACATAGTAAGGAGCGTTATGGATTTTACGAAAGATTTTGGATTGTAAGGATTGGATGCGGGAAGAATTTGATGGTTTAGTAGAGCCCCAAAGCTTCACTCCGTAAGTCCAGATTAGTCTTATAATAGTCATGTAGATGAGCCTTTTGTAGTTAAGAGGAAGGTTTGACCGTTTGTCCAGTAAGTGTTGAAGTAGTCTAAAGCGGCGAGCAGTTTCTTGTCGTTTTAGTCGTGTATGAGGATTCTAAGTTAGGCGTTTGTCTAGAAGAAATCCTATGTGTAGGATATTGGTTATCATAAAACCATTCTTATCATTAAAATGTAACATATGTTTATTGTTGAAAAATAAAGGTTGTTGTTGTGTTGGGTTATCCTAAAACATAATGTAGATTATCTTAAATCTTACATTGGCGACGAGGATACATTACAACATGACGAAGTCACAGAGATCGAAAGATGCGTGTGTCGATGAACAAAACACAGTGGCTGACAGAATGGCAAAGTTTTCTTTCAAAGAGTATTCTAAAGATTTGCTGTGGGAAGACTACCTGGCGCAGTTTGAGCTGGTATGTCGTGTGAAGGGCCTCGGAGGAGCTGGCAGCCTAGAGGATGCGGCGCGAAGGGATCTACTCCTAGCGAGCATCGGGGCCGAGCACTTGAGGGCTCTCGGCGACCACCTCTATCCTAAGAGATGGGAAGACTGCGTCTTTGAGGAGGTTAAGGCAGCATCGGATCTTCTGTTCAAGCCAATGGGGACCATATTTGCGGCTCGTTTCGAATTTGAAAGGGCACAGCGGAAGCCAGGTGAGCCATTAATTCAATATTTTAATAGGCTTAAAGCACTATCTCGAAAGTGTAACTATGGCAAGGGCCTGGACGAGCGATTGAGAGATCGTTTTGCAGTAGGCGCTAATTTTTCCGAGTTCGAGGTCGAGATACGTCAAAGATGGCCTGATGGGAATGATAATTTGGGTAAGCCTATGAGGGCTAATGTTCTCTTAGAGCTAGCGCTATCGATGGAGCGTGCTAGGGAGAGGTAAGCGGCTCATCCTCAGAGCATCTGAATGAGGAGCTTCGCAAGGTGGATAAGAAGCAGAATCCTACTAGGTGTCCAAACTGTGGCTGGGTTGGCTCTCATGGATCTAAACCATGTCCTGCTAGAAAGGCTATCTGTAGAAAATGCTCCAAAACGGGACATTATGCACGCGTTTGTAGGGGCAAGAGAGGAAACGAGGTACGAGGAGTTGAAGTGGATACGGAAAATGAAGATTCAAATTCTGATAGTTGTCATGGCAATGATATTAGAGCCATTCAGTCAAAAGTTCCGAGGGCTACTATCGATGTCAGATTGAACGGATATCACAGCAGGATGGAATTTGATTCTGGAGCCCGAGTTTCTACCATATCCGAGTCTTTCTGGAACCGAATTAAAGGTGAGAATGATAAGCTGCAACCTTCATCTGCTACTGTTACTTGTTATGGGAAAATTCCGCTGGAGGTAGCAGGGAAGGTTAAGATTAAGGTTAGATTGGGGAATAAAACTAAATTGTTACCAGCTATGGTTTTAGTTAAAGAGGATGTTCCTCTTTTTGGTCTACCATGGTTTTTAGCATTTAACTTACCCTTACCAAAGGAGGTCAGTGTGCGTTCCATTGCTAATAAGCCTGAATTTCCGGATGTACCCGCTGATATAACCAAAAATTGTCCTGAGGAAGTTCGAGAATTGATATCTCAGTTTAAGGAAGTCTTCAAAGATGAACTAGGCACAATTAAAGGAACAAGGGCTAAGATTCATATGCAACCTGATGCAGAACCGGTGGCTTTTCACGCGCGAAGGGTTCCTTTCCCAATGAGAACCATGGTTGAGCAAGAGTTAAGAAGATTAGAGAAAGAGGAAATAATTGAGAGTGTAGATCCAGCAGAAGCACCCATAGAGTGGTGTACTCCAACGGTTAATGTACTGAAAAGTGGTGGAGGTGTTAGGATTTGTGGGGACTTCAGGGTAACAGTTAACAAGAAAATTGTTACTGAACAGCATCTAATGCCTACATTTGAGGACCTTACCTCAAAGCTTGTGGGTGGGGAGCATTTCACCGTAATCGACCTTCGTGATGCATATCTCCAGATGGAAGTTGATCCTGATTGTAGGAAATATTTAGTAATTGCAACACACGTTGGGTTTTACCGCTACAAGAGACTACCGTTTGGTTTATCATCGAGTCCAGCGCAGTTCCAACGGTTTATGGAGAAATTGATGGAAGGATTAAATGTGGGGATACTCTTAGATGACCTCATTATTACTGGAAGAGATAAAAAGTCGCATCTGGGTACTCTGAAAGAAGCTTTGAGGCGGATGCAGGCCGTTGGTTTACGCGCGAAGCTAAATAAATGTCAATTTTTTCAAAGCTCCGTGAACTATTTGGGTCATCGTGTAGATAAGTTTGGCATTCATCCGACTGAAGAGAAAATTGCTGCCATCAAGAACGCACCCTGTCCAAAAACTGTCAAAGAGTTGAGAGCATTTTTAGGAGCGATTAACTTTTATGAGCGCTTTATTCCAAAGCTGCATGCCATTTGTGCTCCACTCCATCGGCTGACTGGAACAAAGACACGTTGGGTGTGGACGTCCAAGGAAGAGGAATGTTTTCAACGTGTAAAAAAGTTACTTTCCAGTGAAAACACCTTGGTTCCATATGATCCTGAGAAACCAATTATACTATCTTGTGATGCATCGGAAAGTGGTTTGGGAGTGGTTCTATTGCATGAATTGGAAGATACATCTTTAGTGCCCATTTCATACGCCTCGCGGACATTATCTCCAACGGAAAAGAGATATTCTCCAGTGGACAGAGAAGCTTTAGCAATAATTTTTGGGGTGAGAAAGTTTAGACAATATATAATGGGTCGAAAGTTTATTTTGACTACAGATCACAAGCCCTTAGAGAGAATTTTTGGTTCTGAACGTGATCTGTCGAAAGTGGCAAATAACAGATTGTTAAGGTGGGCATTGTTACTGCAAGAATACGATTTTGAGATAAAGTATAAGAAGGGTAGTACAAACGTTTTACCTGATTGTTTATCAAGATTGCCTTTACAAGAGACTGCAGAGGATATTGAGGATAAAGAAATCAGATTGATTGCAGAAGAGAACAGCCGTATTGTAGCACCTAATCAGGATTTAAAAAGAGCAACGTTAAGGGATCCTGAATTAAGAGAAATAATTAGTTATATTGAACATGGATGGCCGCAAGACCCGAATGTTTTAAGTAATGATATGAAATCATTTTGGAGGAAAAGAGAAGAATTGTGCTTAGAGGGAGGAATCATAACCCGCTTAGGGCGGTTGGTGATACCAAGAAAAATTCGATATAGCGTTCTGAAACAGCTGCACGCAGGCCATCCTGGGATTTGGTGTTTGGTGGCCGGATTTTGACAAAGACATTGAAGCATTTGTAAGACGTTGTGAACATTGTCAGAGTAATAGAGATGATGAACAAGAGGTGCCTCTTTATCCCTGGAACGTTCCAAGTGGTCCTTGGGAGCGATTGCATTTAGATTTTGCCCAATCGGTGGAGGGGAAACATTGGCTACTAGGAATAGATGCCTTCTCCAAGTGAGCTGAGATAGAATTAATGGACAGAACTACCACATCAGCAATGATAAATCGACTTAGGGGATGGTTCGCTCGATACGGGATACCTAAACAGATAGTATCTGACAATGGTCCCCAATTTCGTTCAAAAGAGTTTACAGACTTCTGTAACGAAAACAACATCCGGCATGTAACTGGAGCTCCATACCACCCGAAAACAAACGGATTAGTGGAGAGGCTAGTGAAGACATTCAAAAGAAGATATAGCTCATGCAAAAAGGAGGGTTTGAACACAACATTAGCTCTCCACCAGGTGTTGTTAGCTTATAGAAACACGCCTCAGAAAACCACTGGTTCTGCCCCGTCCCTTCTGTTTATGGGGAGAAGGTTGCCAACAGCAATTGACAGACTGCGACCAGACTTTCGAGAAGAAGTAGAAAATCGAATTTGGCGGCAAAAGCAGTACCACGACCTCAAAGCAAAGCCTAGGGAGTTTCTAAATGGTCAAGAGGTATGGGTCCAAAATGAAAATTATAGGGGATGGAGACCCGGCATTATTGAAGAAAGAACAGGAGAACACTCCTACAAGGTACGGACTGGAGGCGAGACAAGGAGGAAGCATAGCGACCATCTGCGGCTTCGAGAAGGAGCGGTAGCTGAAGGGCTTCCTCAGGGAGAGACTCCACACTCTTCTCAAGATCCTAACCCTTGGGGGGGAGAAGTGTAGAATATTGGTTATCATAAAACCATTCTTATCATTAAAATGTAACATATGTTTATTGTTGAAAAATAAAGGTTGTTGTTGTGTTGGGTTATCCTAAAACATAATGTAGATTATCTTAAATCTTACACTATGTATCGGATCTGTTCAACAGGAACTAGTTGAGTGTTATTAAAGGATACTGTAAAGGAATTTATTTTTATTATCCAGTTCTGACACCATACTTCTAGGTCTTTTATGGGGGCTTGCAGGGTATGTTCATAATGGATCTTTATGAACTGATAACACGCAGGTGTCATCAGCATAGGTAGAAAGGAATGTGTTAGGATGGGTTGGGATATCAGCTGTATAGACTGTGTATAGAATGGATCCTAGGATAGTGCCTTGAGGAACACCAGTCTGAGTAAAAAGGGATGAATAGGAACTATTGTGATTTATTTTGAAGGATCTATCAGTGAGGTAGGATTAAAGAATCAGGAAATATTTGGGAGGAAGGAATTTGCAGAGTTTGTACAACAGTCCTTGGTGCCAGACTCTATAAACTCTCTTGAATTAAATAAATAGTATAGAGGCAGATAAGGCTTGCTATGATAATCCAGTTACGCCGAACCGAATTAATAATACGGTTTCTGTATGTAGAAGGAAGACAATGAACTGGATGGAATGAGGACAGTAAGGATTGCAACTGGAGTGACGTTGCTTTGTGTTGTGCGGAGTTGGAAAAGAAGAAGCAGGAGGGCAAAGCAAACAGAGCAACTGATGATAAACAGTGATAGGGGTTATAGTACGCTCTGGATGATCTGTCCTTTATATTGGGCACCAATTAATTTTAAATTTAAATGCTCTAGTTTTAATTATGTTTTAAAAATGTCGCTACATTGTGTTTATATCAAAAGGAGATTCAAAATAAATCTTACCATCCAGCCACACTTCACGGGTTAGGGTATTGGAATAGGGACCCAACCTCTTGGTTCTTAGCATATACCAAAGAATTTCGCTGCTGCTTTAGGAAACAATAGAAAAAGGGTTGATGAATTGCTGCGCCTCCTCTTAGAAATTGATTTTTACAAGCAGGTTTGACCTACAGTTGTTTTCCTCTTTTTTTTATATATATATTATATATTTTTTATTTTTTATCTTTACTATTATTTTTCCGGTTATCATATTTATTATACTATTCATTATTATTTCACTTTATTTGATAATTTTTTTTTTTTACTATATTTATTACTATTATTATTCTTTTTTTTTAATGTTAATCAATTATTATTATTTGTTTTATTTACAATTATTGTTTTGTTATTTTCTTCTCTTCAATATTATAAAAAAAGCATTATTGAATTTGGATAATATTGTTTAATTTATTTTTAACATTGATAATTTTAATTTATATCAATATTTACTATTTTAATTATATATAATTGATTTTAAAATAATCTCCTTAAATGAATATATCTGGCACTGATTAGTTGAGGTGCTTTTATGTATATATTTGTTTCAACCGGGATTCCTCATCTTTAAGTAGTATTTTGCTTACTCAAAATTAAAGATAAATACATTTTTTTTTAATTATTGTTGTTTTTTTTATTTCCAAAAAGAGAAATCCGCTGCACAGAAGGTTCAGTGTGTATTACGATGATGCCTCAGGAGAAATCACAGTCCGTAAGTGGTTTTCTCGGGTCAGAACTCGGATTGGGAAGACGCAAAGCGCTCGGAACGTCCTTAAACTGTTGACGATGACCAAATATCCTGAAAGATGAATACATGTAATAGATGAAAATGGATCATATATAATTGATTAAGAATATCTACAAGAATCTGAAGTTTTTATTGAGATCATCGGTAAAAAACGCAGCAAATTATTACTCAATGGTTTATTATTTTCGAATAACTATATTAGGGGAATACTGTTTATATATCTGTTTGTTGGCAACTTATTAATATGAAAAGCAATAAACAATTCGAAGAAAAATGGAATATCACTGCTGATTATTTCAAAACACTATATCTCTATTATTTGTTTGTTTTTATCGTGCTTTAGTGATTCTAGAAAGCTATACATATTATTATATATATTTATTTATAAAAATTAGTCCAGTAGTTTTCGTGAAATGCCGCAGAAAGCGGATACACGGATTATTTTTTATTCGTTATTTGGGTTCTACGTATCTTGAAATGTAAGCGTAACCTAACGTAATTTTGAGGGGGGTAATTTTTTTTTTGGTCGATTACAAAGGTTCGATATTGTAAATAATGAACCAACGGACTTACTTTCCACTACTCTCACCGTGTAACGCAGTCCGTACACCTCGAGAGGATGAGACGAGGTGAGGCTGAGAGGAGGGCTATCGATCGTTGAGGGGGTGAGTGGGAGGGGAAGGGTGCAGTGGAGGCGCCTCCTGTCTTCGGGATCCTTGGGTAGTTCTGTAGGGCCGGGATTGGGATTAGCAATAGTCGGCGAGGGAGGATATTATATCATTATATAGACTGAGGAAGTATCAATACTTTTAGCTATTTACAAGAACTTAATCTGATATTTAATTGATTGATTAATGATTAATGGATTAAAGTGTAATTTAAATCTCTCTAACTCCATATTAAGCTATAGAGAAATAATCTAGCAGCATTGACAGCAAATCGATCCTATTCCAGCCTCTCTAACCTTTTCAAAAGTAGACTGCTCAATCGAACAACCAAGATCAGACTTTATAGAACGCTCCTGTTAACATATGCATAAAAAAAAAAAAAACCTGAACTTTGAGCAAAGGATCAGCTGACCGCATTGACAGGTTCGTAAAAAAGATTCTTAGGCGTATTTACTTCCCGGTAGTTTTAACTTCGAAAGAGCAGAGAGCTGTACACACTTTATAATGACCTGAGTGTTTACCAGTTCGTAAAAGTTCAACGGATTAGGTTGTTAGACCACATAATGAGAATGGGTGAGGAAAGGACAGTGAGAAAACTGTACTTGAGAAACACCGACGGAAGAAGACCTCGTAGAAGACCGAAGGGAAGGTGGAAGGACAGCGTCTCCGAGGATCTGAAGAAAGCGGTAGTATCTGTGAGGCGTGAGAGGACTAGGGAAGATGTAGCGGAGCTGGCCAGGGAACGCTTTATGCGTCTGTCGTGCCAAAAATGAATTAAAGTATCTAGCAACACTAATGGTTCAAATTAAAAAAATTATTTATAGCCAAAATATTATTAAAGCTAGGAATTCCAAAACATCCCCTTTTTATCTCCAACTAACCACAGTAACATAGTCCTTGCTCCTTTCCCCCGAAAAAGAATCTTAATCTCAGTTTTTGAGAAACCTTATTTTATAACGAGATTAATTATATTTTATGCTCACCATTTTAGGATATACCAAGGCTTTTACGGGCCAAAAAGTGAGGTTGGGGGATAACTGCAAGATTCAAAAGCCCTCCGCGACGAGACGCGAACTATAACCTGTCTTTAGTTTTCAGATTGCTGGGGAATCAGTGATGATAGACATATTTTATGTTCTTATTTTGTCATTTAACACTATACAAATTAATTAAATTATTACTTTTTTGTTGCAACAACTTTGAATAGTTCAAAAACTGAAGTATTGTATATTTCTTTCGCATTTTTATGTACAAATAAGAATTTATTATTATGATCATATTTTTATGATTAAGTTAAATAGTATATTCCACAAGCATATTAATTTTTTAAATATATATTCTTAGTTATCAGAACAGAATGGCGATGGATAGCCTCAAGGTCACGATTAAGATTAGGAGCATCCTTAACCATTTTTACAGCCTCCCCTCCCCCTCATCCTTAGTGTCCTGGCCAATCAGGAGTCGGCAATACAGGACACATTGGAAGGACCTTCAACGATGTAATCCTGAAGGAGCCTATTGGTCTGTACCCATATCTCTCTTCTTTACAATAGTGACACCCTCGAATAATATGTATATTGTCATTATATTATAATCAATACATAGCGACATACAAATTCATTCATTAATTATGTTCTCACTATTAAAAATTTCTGAATTTATTTGCTAAAATCGCATATTATTTAATTATTTACTAATGCAACCTAGATCTCCCTCTCCCCATAAAGGCATTCTAAAATTAATTATTGGACAGAAATTGAACACGTAACACTGAAAACACAGTACATGACAGAAAAAAAAAATAAGAAGAAAAAAAAGATATTGATAGATCGAAAGGACAATATTCACGAGGATGGCACAAATTCTTGCATATGCAGATGACGTCATTACTAGGAGATCCCTGCAGATTTTGGAGCGTCCTTTGAAGCAATGGATGCTGAACCAGGAAAGATCGGCCAACAAGTCAACAAGCAGAAAACCAAGATTATGCTTTTACATTTTCATTATGCGACTCGAAAACAGCTTTTTATGTTTATGACGGCATAACTAAATTAAATTTAACTTTAGATTATAACAAAAAAAAAATTAATTGGTCCAAGAATAAATAAATGACAGATTTTTGCTTTATCCTGTAAAACTGCCTAAAGTGGATATTCAACCATCACAATTTTAGAAATTTCTATTATTTTCCAGATATTGTTCCTGCAAATGATGCCATTGACCAGACAACTGTTAGTGGTTGAGAGAGGGAGGTGAATTTACTGCACCATTTTATCTCTAAATTAAAAAATTCCAATATAGTCTCTCCACGATGCAGGAATGTATGTCCTTAACGTGTCTGCATTTATGAACGAATATATTTTCTTTAGTATTATTGTTATCATTTAGCTGTCTCGATTAAAAAAATTTCCAATTGTTTAATAAATTTAATATTACTTTCGCTTACCAATATATGAAAATTATGTATAGAAAGGGAAAGTATTGCGATCGTGAAAAAAAATTTCTAATTCCAGTTTTCACATTTCCCTTGTCGAAGACTGGTGTAAGGCTTGGCGAATTAAGGTGAAACGAAAGCAAATGCACACACGTCACCTTCACCCTTCGACGTAAGTATTGCCCAACAGTTAAATTCAATTCCATACCGCATCCTTCCTCAGACACAGTTCGGTACCTTGGCTTTTTACTAGACAAAAGACGGACGTGGAACCCACATACAAGACTTAAAAGGATAGAACTCAACCGCAGATTCGGCCGGTTATACAAACTACTAAATAGAAAATCTCATCTTACAGGCGACAACAAATTACTAATATATAAGACAGTACTGAAACCTATATGGACCTACGGACTTGAACTATGGGGGACAACTAAACATTCTAACATCAAACGTATCCAATCGTTCCAATTCAAAGTCCTTCGAACAATAGTTAATGCTCATTATTACGTTACCAACTGTACCCTACACCACGACCTTAATATTCCATTTATTTTAGACTGGTACCATCTAAATTCTCCAAATTACATCAGAACCTTCTTCATCATCCTAATTCTCTTGCTCAATCGCTCTCCAGCTCGACCCATCCCTACAATCCTCCTCGAAGATTAAACGGCAGTGGCCCCATGACCTTTTGTAAACATTTATTCTAAAGTTCTGACACTGGTCAGATCCTCCACTCAGTACTGTATGTTTGTAGGCTATTCCGCCCTAGCTCGGCCTCCACTGGCTTAGACCAATGATGCGCTGGGATCCAACTTGGATTCGGCTTCTCCCCCCACTTGTGGAGGGAGCAGCCGAGTCAGGGTCACATTAGCAGATTGTATATAGTTAAGTTTGCTTGTATGACTTTTATTGTATTTCCCAACTTGTATTTATCTCTACTACAAGTTGTTGCTTGGATTTATTTGTTGTTGTTTTTATTATTGTTATTTTTTTGTATATATTTGAATTTGTTTATTTCCGATTTTATGTAACATGACTTTATCATAATTGTCTGTATATATTGTATGAATGTTTATTACATCACTATTACTACGTTCATTATGTAACAAATTATAATATTTCTCAATAAAAAAAAATTCCACTTTTCAACGGAAATACATGTTTCAGGGTCTCTTGAGTCAAAGTCCACAAAAAGGTCTGTATTTTTGGTAAGTCGACGAAAGTGTACAACTAATATAGAATACATCTTGATCTTCATTTTTTACGCCTCAAAACCATATCAAACAACAAATATACGAAACTGAAATTTCATATTTGAGATTACTATAAAGCACGAGATGTTATACAGATTTTTTTTCACTGAAATAGGCTGACCGGAAGTGCCACTATATACCATGCATTTTGCACCTTTTTACGATTTTATTAAACTCGCTTTATCGATGTAAAATTTAATGGGCTTTAATACATAGTAGTTTCATTCTGATTTAAATTGTCTGACGCCTTAAAAGGCGACAGTTAAAATTCTTCCTCCAAAGTACCTTTAATTTTGTCGATTCATAAAAATAACTATATCATCTTGTTATCATTAATAAAAACCAGGTAAATATGTTGTTAGTTGAAAAAATTCGATATCTAACAAAATGAGGAAAGTGATAGTCGTGTGTTGCCCGCACCATATTTATTTTAAAATAATTAAACGCCACAATACCTCTAAAGCGTCATGGATTAAACCTCTAATCAGCATCCAAATATACTTGGTAAGCGTGATTTTGTTTTCAATTTTTTCAAACATGCCTTTTTGAACAAAAATGGAAAGAAGAAATAGATGATGAGTGTGATTAATGTATCAAACAACGTTAAATAGATAAAGAAATTTTACTATTTCGTTCAATAATAACGAAATCAGGCGGAAATAAAATCGTGGTTAAAGTCGGAAATTATGTTATTATTCAGTAGCGAAATTACTTATTTGTTTTTTATTTATTGAAAATATACTACTGTATTAATGAATACATCAAACAAATGTGAGGAATACAATAATATACTAAACAAGATGGCCCCAAGTCCATCTTCTTTTCAGACGTTTTGGAGAATTATCAGGACTGGAAGAGGTTGCTAGTAGGGGTTGTTTATTTATAACGTCACTTTATGGTACTGTAGGAGCACTTCTTTTTTTTTTTTTCTTTAGAGTAATTTTACAATCAGAATTGAAGAGTAATTAGGTTTTTTTTTTTTTAGGAGAGGAAGGAAGATTAGCCATTATCAATTAAGCCAAACTACTTATTTAGGAGAGAACTTAGTTCCGTGTGCAGTCAAATAAACACTCAATTAAGTGAAAACTTAATGTAGTATTGACATTTTGTACGTCATAGATATTGTTTATTTTATTTATTTATTATATATTTTTTTATTTTATTTTTATTTTTTTCACACCATATCTTATTATTCACTTTTTATTAAATTAAACAGACAAATATTTTTTCACTTTTTTTTCTAATTATTATTATATTTTTCAATTTTCATAACTACTGTTTTATTTATTTTTAATTATCTGCATAATTTATTTTTTTATCATCTCTATATATTGTATTCTACTACCGGTTGTTATATTTTGTTATTATTATCTTTAGTTTCTTAACAATGAAGAAGGCGTAGGCACAAATAAATTAAGTTTCCACTAACTAACTTTTCCCCTATATATACAAACAGTAAAAAATTCTCACTTCACTAAAAACTAGTTATTATTTTTTTAATCAACTGTGACGTAGTTTTATGACGTTTTATGTTAAAGGTCACGGGTTCAAACCCGAAGTTGGTCAAAAATTCCTTTCAATGGGCTAAAAAATCCTTAGTTATGCCGTCCTTCAGAGGAGACGTAAAAAGGTGGTCTCGAGTATGTACGATGTCAGGTACTCGTTAAAGATCCCTATCCTACTAAAATCTGAATAGCAAAATTTAAGACTCCCACTGTAGCATCGTCCGATTAGCCACAGTACCATAAAGTGACGTTAAAAAAATAAACAAAGGAGTACCTAACATCACACAGCTCGGGACCATCTTTTAGTCCCCTAGGAAGGACGAGATTACTAAGGATTTTATACTCCGAATGGGGTTTGTGAAAGAGGTAATTAAAAGTCGTGTGTCGTACGCACCAAGATTTATGATTATGAAAACAGTATTTCATATTTTTAACAAGCTCTAAGTTGCAATTGACTACAAGTCTTAACTTTCATACTTTCCCAAAGGTTGATTTAGTTCCAAAAGAATGGCTGACCCTGGAGTGGATATTTTCCCATATCGTGTAGGCAGAGAAGCGCCTCAGTTCCTATTTTAGGCAATTTAAAAATAGTTAAGAAGAAGTGAGGCCCGTTGAAGGTAGTTTATAACGCTAACTAAAACAGCTCACTATTTTGGTGAGCCGGGTTGGGAGTGACAAATACAGGGCTTGTTTTGAGCAGGAGCGATTTGTAAACAGGATCCCTACTGGCTATTTATGCTCTCTCTATAACTGATTCATAATCTTACTTTTTTCTACTTCTTCGTAGCCAACTTCTCCAAGGATAAAATAAATCCTATCATAGATAGAAAGGATGTTATTGATGTGGGGTCTACGAACTCAACGATAGAATAAAGCCCTAACGTCATATTTCTATTAATTCCTCGTTTGTCACTTGAAAATTTATAGGGAATATTTCGGTATCGATTTGCTCATAGTGGTTCCACTGCCCAGGATGTGTGGTTAAAAACAAAAAAAAAAAAAAAACCTGGTGGGCATAACACAAGACTTTTACTTACCGCGGTTTATAATATCAATTTGAGAAATACGAAATATAGATTGAATTGACAAAAGTTTAAAGAATCATATTTTATTTAGTTACATACATATCTTAGATTTATTAAATATCTTAGGCACTTAATGATGCTACAATGGTTGTTTTTAACTTAGCCTATCCAGGTTAAATTAGGATAGGGATTTTTCAGAATTTTCTTATATCTGGCTGAGTACAGCTTATAAAAGTGAAACTAGGGTTAATTAGTTATGTATTGTTTATTTTCATTAATTTTCAACTGTATTGTACAAACACAAGTCAATATGTATGGTGAAGAAAAGTCATGAAAATGTCTTGCCAAATAACTACCCAGTGGTAGCTCTTCACTATTTTAAGGCAGTAGGTCCCGAGGCCATCTTCTTTTTAATCGTCTCGGCAGGTTATCAGGAATATCTAAGGAAGATAGATTATGGACAAGCGGGTTTGTTTGGGCAGAGATTTAAATGCATGAGGTAAAATGAGTTTAATGATAAAAGGTATATTTATCACGGGCTAGGTCTGCAATAAATGGGATGTTGAGGTCATTATGGAGGAGTTAATTTGGGACAAAATAAGGGGCATTCAGAATTTCGGATTGTAAGGACTGGATGCAGGAGAAATTAGTTGGTTTAATAGAGCCCCTAAGCTCGATTCCATATGTCCAAATAGCTCTGAAATAGTGATGTAAATGATTTTTTTTGTAATAAACAGGACGGTTTGCGAAGAAGGGTACAGGTGATTTGGTGGGATTTATTTTAATCCTCTAATTGTGACACCATTTTTCAATGGCTATGAAGTGGGAAAATAAATAACCCTACAAAAAACAAAGTGTCTACAGCCGAAAATACTTTAGATAAAAGGTATATCTATCACGGGCTAGGTCTGCAATAAATGGGATGTTGAGGTCATTATGGAGGAGTTAATTTGGGTCAAAATAAGGGGCATTCAGAATTTCGGATCGTAAGGATTGGATGCAGGAGAAATTATTTGGTTTAATTGAGCCCCTTAGCTCAATTCCATATGTCCAAATATCTCTGATAATACTGATGTAAATGATTTTTTTTGTAATAAACAGGGCAGTTTGCGATAGGTGATTTGGTGGGATTTATTTTAATCCTCTAACTGTGACACCATTTTTCAATGGCTATGAAGTGGGAAAAATTAATAACCCAAAAAAAAACGAAGTATCTACAGCCGAAAATGTTTTGTAAAAATACTCGGGGCTGTGATTTTGGCCATATTATACGGCTATAGGAAACTGAACGAATCTCTGTATGAAATGAAACCAACATAACCATTTCTTGTTACTTTTTTGCCTTAATGATTCTTACAATGAATATACTTCACAGTTATTATTAATGTACTAAGCTCAACCCCATCCATTTCATCCATCATTATAATCACTGGGTCAACTATTCTATATGTTTTGATTTTTTTGGTTTATTATTTTCATTAATAAACCTTTGTAATCGACCAAAAAAAACAAACAAAAACAATAATACCATTAATAATAATAATAAGTCCTTTTAGTCCTATGTCATAGAGAAGTAAATTTCCTACGAAATGAAAAAAAGAATTATTGAAATAGGTTCAGAACTAGCAGAGATATAGCGTTTTAAAATTAACAGTGGTAATATACCATTTTTCTTTGCAATATTTATTGATTTTCAAATTAGTTAATTGTTTATTAACAGCTATTTAGAAATAATAAACCTTTGTGTAATAATTTGCAGCGTTTTTCAAGTATAGGAACCAATGTACTGTTTTATATAATGAGGTAACACTTGACATAATATTTTTTAATCATTTGACGTCACTTAATATTACTGTGACTCACCGGAGGATGCTACAGTGGGAGTCCTAAATTTTACCTGTTCAGGTATAATTAAAATAGGAATCTCTAACGAGTACCTGGCATCGCAACCAATTTTTTACGTCCCCTTCGAAGCACTTCATAACTAAGGAATGGAAGTAAAAAACCCCTAGTGCCACTTACGGGTTTGAACTGGCGACCTTGGGCATAGAATGCTTGCCACTACACCACAGATGACCTTTCAATTATGACCAATATTAAAAAAAAAATTAAAAAGCACATCACGCATCTTTCACGCACTTATTTGCATGAAATCAAATTGTGTGCGTTGGAGAACACATGTCAATGCGAAGACTACTAAATTGGAAAATACATAGGCGTTCTAAATAACCTCTTTGACAGAATTTTAATGTGTACACTTATTTATTATAATTTATATTGATTTGACCTTTTCCGAATTACAGACCTGCTAAAGAAAAAAACATTTATTGGGAAAATATAAACCTTTCAGTCTCAATTTCGATTTATTAGACTCAAAAATGAACCTCTTTAATCGACCAAGAAGAAACAAATTACTCCTCCTCAAAACTTGTGTTATGTTATGTTTATAATGCAGGTCAATTTTGCCGCTCAACAATTTTAATTTTCATGACTTTTTGGCTAATTATTCTCAATGTTTTCCTGAATACAACAAGGTAAATGAAATAGTTTTTCTGGCCAATACTTTTAGTGTTGCAGCCGTTTTAAGTCAGCTTCGCGGCTGAAAACATGTGTTAGAAAACTCTTTATAATTCTTGTAATTTATTTGATATCATACAAAACAAATTACATCTTTAATGAGTACCTCACATCACACTGGGTCAGGACCACCATTTTACATCTCCTTCAAGGATCTGCCAGGTTTGAACTCGCTGCTTTAGGCATAGAAGTTTGTTATGGTAGCCGCTACACCACAAGTGACTTGATAGAGGAGTGAATTGAACAAGTGAATGAGAGAAGCACCGTTACGATTCAGGTCCTCATCAGTTTTTTTTTTTTTTTATATCGGCTTTCAAACGTCATATAGAGTTCAAATCCACACATCATGTCGTACACTTCGGTGTGGAAACATCGTTATGGGAGTTTTTCAGGTAGTGAGGAAGGTTTCCAGTTTTTTTTTTTTTGCTTATCGGCCTGGATATTGGGAAAACCCCGGGGGTGTGTTGATGGGCAGGGAAAGGGGGAGCAATGAAAAAGGGAATTCATGCTCTAGCCTGGAAACTGGATAACGGAGTCGATAAGGCGAGGCAAAAAATGAAAATGTTTTTAGGTCTATATTTCTTAATTAGCTATTGAGGTTTGCTTAAGTTTTTTTGTTTTAATTATTTACACTATGAACACGCTGTCAAAGTATTTAAAGCAGCTCGATAGTGTTGGTCATTTTTTTTATCCTTTATCTAAATGGATAATGTGGTGAGTTCAAGCGTTTTTCAGGCTCAGAATGTTTTTAATAATTTTATTTTATCTAAAAATAATTGAATACTTTTCACTCCAAATTTTTCTTTTATTATTTTGACCCTTTTTTAAAAAAAATAAATAAAAAAAATATTTAAATCCCTTCAAAATTTGAGGCATTTTCCCGAAAATACTTGAAAATATATTTTAATGGCGTAAGATCAAATATAGTTTATTTCAATAACTCAGTTATTTTTTAAGATAGAGAAAAATTTTATAAGTGTTTTTTAACAAAAAAAAAACGCTTATAATTATAAAAAGAAAGAACAATTTACTCATAAATACGTCCATAACTCAGTTATTTTTGAAAAATTTATAAATGTAAGAGAAAAATATGTATTGAGTTTTAGATTCAGAAAAGCGCAAAAAAAAAATTATAAATTAAAAAAAATATTGATGTAAAATGTATTCAAGTCAAAAATTACAATATGATTACCAGTTACAATATGCAATTCTACCAAAACTCAGTTAATATTGAAGATAAAGAAAAATAAAAAATATTAGCAGCTATAAACAGTTATCCCTAATATAGGTATTTGAAAATAATAAACCATTGTGTAACGATTAGCAACGTTTAGTTTTATTCCGTTAACAATTTTATGAATAAATGTCGTATACGATTCTAGAATATCACCCCCTTTTCATGTCTAAAATAAATAGATAAATTAATTCAAGATTAAACAAATTTGATTATTTCAAAATATGTTTATTGCAGAGGTATAATTTAAATATTTGTATACTAGTTACCTTTTAATTAATGGGTCATAATTATTAATAACATTATTATATCAATATTGCTATGTATAACTTCTAAATGAATTATATTGGCTCACTATATTCTCTTGTTTTTAGGTTTCAGATCTTGTACCTTATGTAAATTAAATTGATGCACCATTTAAATTACATAGGTTGTGAGCATGAGTTATCATGTTATGTGGGGAACTCTAAGCATTTTTTAGGTTTAGGTTTGTTTTGTTTTTGCTGCTTTTTGAAAACAAATACTAGAAAACCTCTTTATCTCTAGTAATTTTTCATATATTTAAATAAAAATAAGAACTGAGGAAGACTTAGACATTTTTTCCAACAAGGAATCACACAAGAAGTGAGAAAAGTGATTTAATAAATCGTCTTATTTAATATCAAGGGATCATTTTCTTTTCTCTCCTTTTTTTGTATTACTTTAGATACAAAACAGCCATGGTCACCTTTGGTTTAGTGGCTAGGACAATAGCCTTTATGACCAAGGTCAAGGGTTCAAACCCTGCAGTCGTGGGTTGCGCGCACCAGATGTTCTTAAACATTTTATTATGGATAACGGACAGATAATAATTTTGGGTCTTTTTCGTTTTAGGCAACCTGTTACTAAGTTATGATAACAGTTATTTAAATAATAACAAAGGTTACATCATTATGAAAAAACACGTGATAACTGGTTACGTTGTAAACATTAGTCCATGAATATGTAAATATATTGGCTCTATCGGCTCAAACCCTGCAGTTTTCGAACCATGTACCTTAATATACACTTCTGGATTGGTTACATCCCTGTCTTCGGCATCTCCAAATCGGAACG
The DNA here is from genome assembly GCA_023052935.1 of Piezodorus guildinii. NCBI lineage: Eukaryota > Metazoa > Arthropoda > Insecta > Hemiptera > Pentatomidae > Piezodorus > Piezodorus guildinii. Next base: position 95,086,720 of record CM041294.1, read on the forward strand.
CGTTTCTTACGGTAAATTATTTTCATGTAGGGACTTTCTCTGCATTTCATTTCTTCATGTAGAACACCGATTCTTTGTAAAAATTTTACAGCTATTTTATTTGACTTCAAAACTGAATATAATTTTAACAGATTCATTTTACAAATACAGAGCACAGATTAACTTTATTCACGAACTCACACTGCGATAATAACCTTCAGAGAATTACAAATATGAAATCATATGATTTTACCTGATATAAATAAATCACTGTTTAAATTCATAAAATAACCGTTACTTAGAAACAGGTGGCCTAAAATGAAAAATACCGATAATTTTAATTAATCTATATGTATAAAAGAAAGTACCATTTTAATCGATTTTGTGGTCATCGTAGTTTCTCAAAAATGACTATGGTTATGAAGTTAAAATTTTCCTGGAGTCTCGGCTTACCGTCTATATGTGCAATAAGGCTGGAATTAGGAAAATTCGTCCTCTAAGTGTTTGAAAAAATATATTTTTCTAAAACTTAAAACTAAATTGGTTTAGGAATAATTAAAAATTACATGTCTCCTGAAAAACTATAAGTACTCATTTTAACGATAGTTGGATTTCTAACCACCTGAAGGCAAAATCGTCTTAATCTGAACAGTAATAGCAAAGATATCGTATATCTAATCATAATTTGGTTCATAGCCATGTTTCGTGTGTAGGTTTCCACCAAATGTATGTGTTTCATTGTTGTTGGGTTTTTAATGTGAACAATAGGCTGAAAAACGTATAAGTTTTGAAAAGATGATAGAACGTAGTTTTGAATCCTAAAAAAAATGCGAGCTTATTCAAATGAAAGGGTTCATCCCCTAGTGGAAAAAATAAGTATTTATGTAACAAAGAAGTGACGATGATATAGAATGATTATGTTTTAAAGCGAAAATGCCAGTATTAGATAATCAAGAGTATGGTATACTATTATTATTATTGTATTATTTGCTACTGGCATATTATTGTAGATTTAGCAGTATGAAATTAATATCTGACAACAATAATCTTTTATTTGTCATACACAGACATAGTTAAAAGTTTAACTCACTGCTATCTCAGGTATATTTCTACTTTATAACCTCACCCAACATAGTTATTATAAACAACTTTCTTTATTCACAGCAATTAAAAAACAATTAAATAGTCGCGTACAGAGCCGCGAGGTAGATCTAGTATTTTAAGAATTGATATCATTATAGTAAGAATGTGGCCTTGTGTTGCACGCACAATATTTTCTCCTAGCACGACTACTTATTGACTTCTCCCTATAGATCCACCAGCGACCACTAATTACGAGACAGACAGTTGTTATTGCCATGGAGACTGTTATTATTGCGGAAGTAGAGACATTGCCCTAGTTAGGGTAACAAAGTTGGCAGAGGGCTATAGACATCGATAGTAGAGAGGAGACAGGAGCGCGGTGGCGCCGCCTGGTAGCCACGTTCATGTACTAACAGCAGCTGGGCATTGTTTTGGTCCCTCGCAGTCGAGTAGGGTCCTCACTTCAATAGCATTCCATTCACACGGTTCAACAGCCCTATCTGTCCTCTACCTTCCCCCGCTTATATTATCATTTCTATTTTATCATAGTCTATATTACAGATCACGGCCATTAATACATATCTGTGTGTGTGTGTGAGTGTGTGTGTATGTGTGTATATATATATATATATATATTATATAGATAAACAGATTGATTAACGTGTTTTCATAAATGTTACATGGAATTCCGTCTGCCAGGAAGTTGGTCTATTTATATGTATTATTAAAAAAAAAAGAAGTTAATAATAATAAAAATTATACATTATTTTCAAAAGATAGTGGGATAACCTACTTGTTTCCTATATAAAATGAACAAAATATAAATATAACTTATCTGTGACAAATTATTCCTGTTAATTGATTTATTGTAATTGAATTATTTTATTAAATATTCTTTATAGTTCATAGTACACTTCATAAATCTAAATAATATGTTCCAATTTTTCGATTAAAAATGACTAATGTATGACTATAATACGGCCCATATGGACTTACGGATTTGAGCTTTGGGCCTTTACTAAACCATCCAATACTTACAATCCAAAATCCTTCGCAAAAACCTTAATGCTCCTTACTTTGTAACTAATAAACTCATCCATAAAGACCTTTATGTTCCATATGTTGCTGATTTGGCCCGAACCTTCTGTGATCTCTCCTTCTATTTAGCTTTTATTAAACGAGGAAAAAAAAAGGATTTCTGTAACCAAGTCATCAACTAATTATTCCTGAAATATAAGTAATAATATAGACGTATAATATACCTTTGGAAAGCGCAAGATTTTAGAAAAATTAATAAGCAATAAAAGAATTTTTGCAATTTAATATAAAGTTGTAAGTTCTATTTGTATAAATCAAGTATATTTGTATTTAAATTTTTCCTTTTTTGTTTCTGTTATTTTTGTTTATCGCGCTTTACTGATTCTAAACGCTATACATATTTTTATCTAGCTTCAAAAATAACTGAGTTATAGAGGTGTTTAGAAATAAAATTTCAATTTAAAACTCTATCTATTCTTATATCGTCTAAGATAACTTAGTTATGAGGGTATTTTATTTGTAAAATTTTAATTTTTTTCTCTTTATATAATTTTTTGGTTAAAAAAACACTATTGAACTTTGTCTATATCTTTAAAAATAAAGTAGTTACGAGCATATATATATATATATAATATATATATATATATATATATATATATATATATATATGCTATATAAGTTTAAATCTCGCATATATATATGTATATATATATATATATATATTATATATATATATATATATATATATATATATGTATATATATAAGTTATGATGACTCGAATAACTTAAATAAAAAAAATAAAAATAAATGAGAGAAAGGGTGCATAAATGACTCACACGGCAACTGTGTTAAGACTGACTTTTATTCTCTATAAATCCTCTATTTATACACTATTGCATTGTTTATATGATAAGAGTTGGTATTAAGCTGATACCGACTCGCCTCGGTCCATAACTCCCCCCGCCAGTTTACGAATATCCCTCGTAAACTTACAGATCCAAGCGGGGAGCCGGTGCGATCGGTCAGCCAACAAAACATAATGTACAAAAGAATAAACGTCAAAAAGAACAGAATATACAACAGTACAATAAGAATCAAAAAGATATACAAGAATACAATAAGAAGGAACTCAGAAAAGAAAATACGATACACTAGTACAATAATAATCAACATAATATACAATAATACAACAAGAGGAAACTTTGAAAATAACATAAGATACAATAGTACAAAGAAAGAAAAAGGAAAATCTCCATAACAAGTAGTAAGAAACAAAAGGTATAATACATATGTCAACTCTGAATCACTAGGAACCAAAACACTATATATAAAAATAAAAATAAAAAGAAGCACAACACTGTGAAACGAACTAAAATGAAGAAAGAAACGCTGAGCAACGTCGGGCCGACGGGGCAAACCGGGCCACTAGGTATGCGGCGAATCAGAAGGTGGAAGTTTCAACTGTTCCAGGTGCACGGTTCGACGCTTTCTAGGGTTTTTCAGGCTCTCAAGGGTGACCACGTTGTGTTCACGAATAGCGACCACGCGAAACGGGCCTTCGTACCTCTCTAACTCCTTTCCTCGGTTCGAACCCCTCCGACGGTACACAACCAGCCCGATTTTAATGTCCCCCGCAAGATCTCTGAGACCCAGGTTATGTTTAGCAACCCGTCGCCGTTTCTCGGCCCCGATCCTCTCCCCGACCTTGCCCCAACGTTTCACCAGTAGCACTCGGTTAGCAACTGCCCGATCCAAAGGTTCGGCGCCCGCAACGGTCTCCGACCAGTCCCTCTGGCGATCCCGCAAGCCGAACAGAATTTCGAACGGCGTGAAGCCCGTAACCGTATGGACGGAGTGATTGTACGCCGCAACCGCCTTCGCCATAGCTACATCCGGGTCCAACCCGTTGGCCACCTGATATACCCGCAGGTGGTCACTTAACGTACTGTGGAGCCGTTCAATTCCACCCCTGCTCTTCGGGTGCCCCGGTGTATTGAGGTGCCACGTAAAATCCAAGATCTTAGCTTCCGCCCGCACACGAGCGTTGTCGAACTCCATGCCACTGTCAGACGCTATCCGTTCGGGGACCCCGTAGAATTGGAACCACATCCGCAAGGCTTCCAACACCGCTTCTGACGACCGTTGCTGGACCAAGTACGCCATCGCAACTTTACTGAAGGTATCCAGAACCGTCACCCACTTATACCCACGCCAGGTAAACGTGTCAATCTGTAAATACCGCAAAGGGCCCTCCGCGGTAAGCGTCTCCTCTTGCAAGGGTTGGGGGGGATGACGATCATACTTCGTAGTGAGGCATACGTCGCAACTCCCGATGACATCGTGAATCGTCTTCCGCATGCCCCACCAGAAATACCTCCGCTTCAGAGCCTGTAAGGTCTCGGTGACTCCGCGATGATTCGTCTTACCTGATGATATGCCACCGTCACTTCCCGTTGGCGCTCTGGGTCCCTGATCGATTCCACCATCAGAGCGCATAGAATGAACGACCTATCCACCCCAATTTTCTCTTCCCGCCAGAGGCGCTTGATCTTGTCCCACACGGTATTATTCCCGACATACAAGTAATGCGTGTGGCCGGGCTTGGAAGCGTCCTTAAGAGCACGGCAAATCCCCTCCTCGCTAACTCCCGGTTTTGCGACCAAATCGTCGTAATTTTGGTTTTTCCGAACTGGCTATATTCAAGCTTGAGCAACCCCGCCGTCCTCGTCTTCCAAATGATCTGCCTGGGTTTATCGTTGATAATTTCTTCCAGCTCTTCCATATGCGGGGCTCTCTCATCCGCCGAACTTTCGATTTCTGTAGCCTCGTCCTCTGCAGGGGCACGCTCGCCCTCCCCGTCCGGCGTCCAATCCCTGATAAAGCGCTGGATTTCCCCAGACGGTTCACCCACTTCTTGTTCTACAGCGTTAACTACAATGGCCCGGGAAAGCCAGTCCGCCACCACGTTTTCTTTACCCGGCTTATACACAATCTCAAAATTGTATTGGCTAAGAAATTCCTTCCACCGGGTGACCCGCGCCGAAGATTCTTTCAAAGTGCCCACCCATTGTAAGGGACGATGGTCCGTGTGGACCTTGAATTTTCTGCCGAAAATATAAGGCCGAAAATGTTCGATGGCCCAGACGATTCCCAAACAATTCGCGTTCCAGAGCGCTATACCGCGTTTCCGCATCCGTGAGACGTCGACTAGCGTACGCGATAGGGCGGTCCCCCTCGACTTGTTCCTGAGATAATACTGCACCCAACGCATATTCACTGGCATCTGTCGTGATGTTGAAGCACCGCGAGAAGTCGGGGAAGGCAAGCACGGGCTCTTCCTGCAGCCTTGCCATACAACGTCTGATGTTGTTCTCCATCTCGGGCGTCACCACCACCTTCTTCCCTTTTTTAAGCAGGTTATTAAGGGGCACCAAGTACGCGGCCATCTCTGGAATGAACCGCCGATAATAGTTCAAAGTCCCAAGTAACCGCCGTATGCCCTTGACATCACGCGGCACCGCCATCCTTTGTATTGCCTCCACCTTTGTCTTATCGGGGCTCACCCCATGCTTGGAAATAGTGTGGCCTAAAAAATTAATTTCCTCCTGGCCCAATAAAGACTTGTCCGGGGACAGCTTAAGGCCAAACTGCTTTATCCTATCAAATACGCTCCGCAGGTGTACGATATGCTGGGCTTCTGTTTGACTAAAAACGACTAAATCGTCCATGTACACTTGACAGACCGATTCGTCTATCCCCCTCAAAAACTCGTCCATTAATCGTTGGAACGTTATCGGCGCGTTTTTCAAGCCAAACGGCATCCTACGGAATTCGTAATGTCCGCGTTCAAACGTAAAAGCCGTCTTGTGGCAATCCTTGGGGTGCATCTTAATTTGGTGGTACCCCGCTTTAAGGTCGAGCGTACTAAATATAGTAGCCCCGCTTAGCCTGTCGAGGATGTCGACGAATCTGGGAATGGGATACTTTTCATCCACCGTATTTTCGTTTAATTTCCGGAAATCGACCACCAATCGATATTTTTCTTTATTTTCTCCCGGTGCACGTTTCTTTTTCACTATCCACAGGGACTATTAAACGGGGACGTGCTATCTACAATGATACCCTGATTCTTCAGATCCCGAATTTCTTCCCTGATGTGCTCCCTGAGTGCCTGAGGGTATCGCCGTTCCTTCACGTATGTTACCCTATCTTGTTTCAGGGGAATCTCGTGCACGGTTTTCCCGGTTGCTCCCAGGCTTTCGTTTTCGTTGAAGAAAATGTCTCGATACTCCTCCCTCAATTCTGTCCTCCAGTCCCGTACTCTGCTCACCGCTCCTATCCTCCCGTCTCTAACGAGATCCCTGCACCGGTAGGTTCTCTTCCCAATCTTTATTACCCAACGCCCCTCCTTGTTCCTAATTTTTACTCCTACCTTCCCTAACAAATCACAACCTATGATCGCTCCATATTCGCGGGGCATGCTTCCGACCATATGAACTGTAATGTCACCTCCCCCAGTCGCCCACCGTTCTAAGCCCAGACGTACTTCCCCGTCTACCTCGCACGGCCCACCCAGGGTAATCAATTTACATCTACATACCTGTGGCTGGATTGCCCCGCCGTCACAACACATCAACTCCGCTGCTCGCCTACTCATGATGGTGCTGGAACTCCCTGTATCCACTAAATATTTTTCTAAAACTTCTAAATTGGTTTAGAATAATTGAAAAATGTTGAAACATAAGTACTCATTTTCGATAGTTGGTTTCTATCCACCGGGCAAAATCGTCTTAATCAACGTAATAGCAAGTATCTGTTATACTCATAATTTGCGTCCATACCAGTTTCGTTTGGGTCCACCAACTTGTTAGTGTTTCATTGTTGTTGGTTTTGTAATCGTGACCTGGCTGAAAAAGTTCCAGTTATGAAGATGAATAGCGTTTTTGAATCCTAAATAAAATGCGGTTATTCAATAAGGGTTCATCCCTGTGGAAAAAATATATTACTGTGGGACGGAAGATGATTATTAACGAAATGCCAGCATTGATAACGTTGTACCACTATTCATATGTCATTATTTGGTACTGGCATTATTGCCAATTAGCGTACTAATTAATATCTGACAACCATGTCTTTTTTTCCATCGCGTGTTTTCCATGTATCTGGTTTTCCTTTCCCGCATAGTTATTTACACTTTCTTAATCACAGTAATTAAAAAAACTCGCTCAGCCCGGTGTCTGTATTTTGGATACTTTACTTACGATTGGCCTTAGGTTTGCCTGCCATACTCCTAGAGGTACACGTGACTTCCACCCTTGATCACAGCCACTTTCCACAACTTTGTATTGCCCTTTCATTATTGCGGTAGATACATTGCCTGTTGGGTACGTGCAACTTGACATCATGAAGGAAACAGACCTTTGGGGAGGAGCCGTTCATTTCTACCCGCGTTTTCCCTCGCCGAATGTGGCACTAAAGCATTGCATCAGACGGTTCAACAGCCTACTGTCCTCTACTTCGCCCGCTGATATTTCGTATTCTATTTATCATAGTCTAAACAGCACGGCATAATACTTCTGGTGTGTGGGGTGTGGGTGGGTGTGTTATGTCTGTGTTATGTGTGATATATAAATATATATATTTTACCTACTAATTTTCATGCGCAGTTAAGACTGTTTGATCTGTTACTTTTCGTCAGCCAGGGGGTCTCATTTTTGTATTATTAAGTTAAGGAACAAATTTTTATCAGAAATATCACATTTTTCAGGTGGAATACCTACTTGTTTCCTAATATCACAAAATATACATATAATCTATCTGGACAATATTTCCTGTTTATCAGTTATTTAATTGAATGTTTTATTATACTCTTGTTTGACCTCAGTAAATCTATATTTTCCAATTCGATAAATGCCATGTATAATATCGGCCTATGTTGGATTTGCAGCTTTGCCTTTACTACCATGCAATATTATGCTCCTTCGCACCTTATGTCCTTACTTGTAACGATAGACCATCCTAAGCCACTGGATTGGACTGATTCCAACTTCTGGACATCTTCTATGTAGCTTTATTAACGGGAGGGTTTCTGTCAGTCATAAACTATTTTCTGCAATATGTTAATATCGTATATTTTTGAAAGGCAAGAAGAAAAAAAATAAGGCAATAAAAGAATTTATCAATTAATAAAAAAAACTTTTGTAAAGTAAATACAACCTGATGTCAGTTTTCCTGTTCCTGTTATTTGATCGGCTTCGATAAACCTATAATATTTAATAAAAATAATAAGTATAATGAGAAAAAATTTAAATTTAAACTGATCTATCTAACGTCAAGAAACTGTGTTAGAGGGATATTGTAATTTAATTTTTTCTCTTATTATTTTGTAAAAACACTATTGACTTGTTATATCTTTAAAAATAAAGTAGTTACGACTTATCATAATTATATATATATATATTATATTATAAAATTTAATCTGCATATATATATATATATATAATTATATATATATATATATATATATTATATATATATATGCGAGATTTAAATTTTTTTTCATTTTTCCTTTTTTTTTCTGTATAGCGCTTTATTGATTCAAAAACTCTTTTCATATTTTTCTCTATCTTGAAAAATACCTGAGCTATGGGCGTATTTATGAGTGAAATTTCAATTTTTTTCTTTACTTTTTTATGATTATTCACGGCATTTCAGTTAAAAAACACTGATAAATTTTTCTCTATTTTCAAAAATAACTTAGTTATCAAATTAAAAAAATAACCAGCCGATATCAACGTCTAGGTGTTAGGATCATTGTTGCCCGCACTAGTATTTTTTTAGCGAATTCGAAGTAATTTGAAGTCAAGGTAATTTGAAATAATTTCCCGAACACTCTAGAACCAGGACATTGCCTGCGGAACCCTTGGGGATCATAGAGCATATTTGAATACTCTCACCACCTCTCCGCTCGTAGTAGATGTCACTGTCCCACTATCACGATAGTTCTGCTTAAGTAGCAAGAAGGCTCAGAGATGCGATGCTTTAGAACAAAGCAGTAAAATCAGTTCCGATTCTGATTTCATCACAATTATTCTTGGCAGAGATCTCGCGAATTCCTCATTTGCTATTCTTCAGAACTAGGGAAATAGCTAGACACGACATTGTACTCAGTAATTAGTTAGTTGGTTAGCTCCACACGTACGCTGAAGGCCGCGAGGAAGTGTTAGGAAGGATATCTACAACACCTCGAGTAGAGGAAAACAATTAGTTTTACTTACACGAACAAATAATTATTGAATAAGACAAAATAAATTCCATTTTACCCTCCGAACTTCACAGTGTTAGAACATCAATTTAATTTACCGAGTATAGGTAAATCGCTTCCTAGTTATGTCTGAATTCAGCGAGCTCTTCCTGATTTCTTTAAACTACATAACTTGAATATAAGTGAAAAATGTTTATGCTATTATGAATTAAGTTTTTACTTTTAGTTAACTATGCATAAAAAAGCTGTTACGCGCAACACACGCCTTTCAATTTCCTGCGTTGTAACAATTAATGTATGAATTTCAAAAAACATTAAGAGATGAAAATAAATTGTTAAAGAATTAATTACATTGAGTTCCAATAGAATCATGGAGTCTCCCATAGCGTAGTTGCTAGCATAACAGCTTTCTATGCCAAAGGTCGCGGGTTCAAACCTGCGGGTGGCTCTAGGATTTTTTAATGGGAGTAAAAAATCATTAGTTATGCCGTCCTTCGGAGGGGACGTTAAAAGGTGGTCCCGAGCCTGTGCGATGTCAGGTACACGTTAAAGATCCCTATCCTAATAAAACCTGGATTGGCAAAATTTAGGACTCCCACTGTAGCATCGTCCGATTAGCCATAGTAGCATAAAGTGACGTTAAACGAATAAACAAATCCAATAGAATCATGTGTTTTATTAAATAATCTTATTATCTTAATATTATTATCTACGACGAACATTTATTTTAATCGGCTTTCTATCATTCTCTATTATCATTAACTTTTACAATTTAGTGTATCAGATAATATTTTTTCTAAAATCATAAGCTTTCCAACGGTATGTTATACATCTATATTACTGTTTTTATGTAAAAAAAAAAAAAAAAAAAAAAATGGATTAAAAATATTTTGATTAATTCTTCTATAATTTTTTATGAAATTTGTTTAACTGATATATTTATCCATTTGTTATCAATGCGAAAAAGATGACATGGTTATTTTTATTAACTCAAAAAAATTAAGGTACTTTTGAGGAAGAAAATTTAAACTAGCCCTGTCAGACTATTTCCATTAGAATAAAACCTACATGATATTAAAGCCCATTTAATTGTACATCGATGTAGCGAGTTTTATCAATTGATGTAGAGCTGTTTTGGAGAAATCGTAAAAAGCTGCTAAATGCATGGTATTAGAAGAAACTTTTCTCTATTTAAGTGATTGTAATAAAAAAGTTGTTGTAACATCTCGGGCTTAAGTTGTCTTAAATACGAAATTGTGAGACTTTTCGTTTAAGTGCTTGACTTATCACACACACAGAACTTTTTGAGGGACTTTATTTGGAAAATTAGAAATTAAAAATTTTTATTATCGCAATACTTTCTCTTACTATATACTTCATATATAGGTAAGTAAAACTAAAAAAAAAAAAAAAATGGCTTGCTATACATATAGAGAAACTCATAAGCAGCAGTGTTTTCGATTTTTAAAATTAAAAACATCATTTTTCTTACGTAATAGTTGACGTTATTTATTTTGGTTTCAGTTCGACACTCATCCGATCTCACGATTATCTCCAAATCAGTTCCCGGATCTTTGGCGATAACGATCTTAATGTGGCGCCAGGATTATTTCCAGTATGAGGTTATTAATTTAAATAGTCTCAAGTGGTTGTAAGGAAACATTTTAATATCAAAGCAGGTCTGTTATTTGTTCGGGAGCTACAAGCAGTTAAGCGGTTCACGATTGGTATCTATCTTCTTTGCCGCAGGTCATCGCCTACACTCAGAGGAACCTGGTCTGATGGATCTCCTTGGACTTCCCAGACCAAGGACAAAGGAGGATAAGAAGAAAAGGAACAAGACTGGAAGAGTGCCGTTAAAATATAGCTCCTAGAGAGAAAGCCCACACAGTTCTCGTACTGTCGAAAGCTTAAAGCTCCTTCAGTCACAGCACGAATCTCAACACAATAATTATATATCTATACACATTTCAAATGATAACGCGATTTTGGTTTCCGCTAACTCCTTCTGAACCACAAGTCGGGTTTTGATAAAGTTTTTACCATTCTTTCCTGAAGATTAATAAGTAAAATACATAACAATTTAGCTTCTCTTTAAACGGAGAAACAAAAGTTTCTGGAACCAAGCCAACCAATCTGAAGACGGCCTCGTTAAAGAACCTATTCTAATTAAACCTTATTTTTTCACGAAAGGCTGTGTAGGCCCTTGGTCGCGTGGTGTATTATGCAGGGAGAATTTACTAACCACGTTTCTCGATGAAAATTTATAGGGTGGGGTCATCACTCCCTACGCCTATTTTTGTGAGTGGCCACCAATAAGCTGACTGGTCTCACATACCCGGGAGAGTCGCTGTGAATGAATCCTCATCTAATTATATACTTTTAAAAGTCCAGCCAGAACTGAGATTCGAACTCACAACCTTTGGCAAGACTAGCGCGCCAGCCACTCAGCCACGGGATCTCCAGTTTAAAGAATGGAACAACAATGCTGTATTAACACTATGTTGATATTTACCGGAGGCGAGAGCAGGAATTGAAGATATTCCGATGAAATTTAAAAACTTCTCGGAAGATATTTGAATAGAGCATAAGAGTTCTATGCGATGTCACAAACTTGTTAAAGATCCTATCCTAATTAGACAAAATTTAGGAATGCCACTGTTGCATCCTCCGATTAAACACATCAGCATAAACTGATATTAAATGAATAAACAAACAAACGTACAATATGAAACAAACAATTTATTTAGAAATTATGACATGCTATCATTCAATTCATAATTACATGTTCCCGGACTGACCTTTCATTACCGACTTGCATTCCCACGATCGGATCTATCGGCTGTGCGTTAGTTAGGATTGAACCTGAAAGTATTCCAACTGATCTCTTCGCACGCAATCCGATTTCAAATACTATCAAACTCCTCCTTTCCAATCTTAGTCTGACCTTTTTGCGATAACTGAATGCACATTAAAACAATTTCGGTAATTCATGGCCTGTTAAAATAACTATTGATTTAACTTAAAGGTCAATGCAATGCAATATAGGAGCGCAATAATTTCTGAGAAGACGGAATTATATTTTCTGTACAATCAGATCGCCAATGATCATATCCGGGATTCATAGCTAATATGGGACTTCAGAAATCTTTATACAGTAGAATACCGATTAATCGTAATTCATAGGTACGGAGAGATAAATATAAACAAGGATAAAGCAAACTTCTGATACGCACAACACAAGAAATGTACTTAACTCCTTTGTTAAAATCAATAGAAAAACTAAATGTGAATTTAAAAATAAAGTTAGAGATGAAAGAAGGTTAAATAATTACATCAAGTTTTGATACAAACATGTTTCACGATAAATAATATATTAGGTTATTATCTACAACATCTCTAAGTTTTATCCGCTTTTCATCACTCTCTATTGACTTACACAACTGTGTATATAACATTTATTTTAAGATCTTTAGCTTTCCTATGGTATATTGCACATCTATATTGCTTCATTTATGATAAAAAATTACGTAAAAAAATATTTTCGTCTAATCTACTTTATTTTGTTATCACATTCGTTCAAGTTTTATATTTATGTGCTTTTTATCAACCCTAACAAGATGACATCGGTAATTCTTCTGGATGTATGAAATTAAAGGTACTTCAGAGAAAGAAAATTTTAAATATCGGCATTTAAGCCATGTTATACTATTTCAATCAGAATCAAACCTATACTATATTGTATTGAGTGGGAAAAGTTAGTTCAGGGTGCAGTCAAACGAACAAAAAATTAAGAAATAAACTTTAAAAACTGTTGCCGACGTTCCGGCTTAAATTATTGGCCTTCTTCAGGGCGTTGGAAGGAGAGGGCAGAACAATTAAGCAATAATGCGGATACACTGAGATTGTTCTGACGCTCTCCTTCCAACTCCCTAAAGAAGGCCTATAATTTAGGCCAACACGTCGGCACCAGTTTATTAAATTTATATCTTAATTGTGTGTTCTTTTGATTGCACCCTGAACTAGCTTCTCTAACTTATTCACACAGTCAACCATTCTCACTTTTCTATGTGATATTAAATTCCATTAAATTTTACATTGATATAGCTAGTTTAATTAAAAATGTTAGAGCTGTAGTAGAGAAAATTGTAAAAAGGTACAAAATGCATAGTTTAAAATAGCATTTTCGGTCAGCTAATTTTAGTGAAAATGGTCATGTAACATATCGGACGTATAGTTGTTTTAAATATGGAATTTCAGTTTCATACGACTTTTTGTTTTCGTGGTAGAATACAACAAACACACACGGATAAACTGTCCTTTTCGTGCGTTTTGGACTCAAGGGACACTAAAACGTGTATTCCCGTTAAAACAGAAATTAGAAATATTCCTGAATTTTTACTTTATTTATTTAAACATTTTTTTTTTTTTATTAATTTATTTTTATAAACCGAATACTTCCTGCCCTACTGTTTCCTTTAATAATACCCCACTCATACATGTTGAACAAATCCGTTACCTAGGACTCCATCTTGACAAACGTCTTACATGGAATCCCCATACGAGACTTAAACGACAAGAAACTGCCCATAGATACCGATTACTACAACACTTACTAGACAAACGTTCAAAACTTCCAATTTATTACAAAAAGCTCATTTATGTTACCATCATCAGACCCATCTGGACATATGGAATCGAGCTTTGGGGCTCTACTAAACCATCTAATTCCTCTCGTATTCAATCCTTACAATCCAAAATCCTTCGCAAAATCCTAAATGCTCCTTATTTCGTTACGAATAAAATCATCCATAATGACCTAAATATCCCATTTGTCGCAGAACTAGCACGAAACAGATACGCCTCTTTTCATTCCAAACTCCCAACCCACACGAATCCTCTTGTACGCAACTTATCATTCCCATCTATTCCTGACAAGCCTCCGAGGCGATTGAAAAGATGATGGCCTCGAGACCTACTTTAATTAAATTGTCTTTGAAGTGCTACCACTGGATAGTTTCTTCACAAGACATTATCACGCCCATAAGTGTCAATTAGCCCATTTACTTGTTGTATATATTGTATGTACAGTTGTAAATATCAATAAAATATTAAAAAAAAAAAAAAAATTATTTTTATAATTATTCGTTATTATTAAGTAAGTATTTATAATATTATTAAGTAAGTATAAATAAGTATTCGTTATTATTATATAATTATTAATTTATTTTATAATTATAATTATTTCTTGGTTAAAAAACCACTAATGAATTTTTCCTGTATCTTAAAAAATAACTGAGTTTTTAAACTTAAAATAAATAAAATCTTATCTAGTCGGTTACCATTTTAAAACTAATTGGCATATATCAACGTCTAGGTGTTAGGATCATCATTTTAAGGATCATCAGTAATTCCGGAGAAGACGCAAGCGGCATACGGCGTACGGCGGACAAACTGTTTTTTTTTTTTCTATTCGTTATTTAGATTCTACGTATCTTGAAACATAAGCCTTCAAATTTCGATTAAAAAAGTTCATTATCGAAAATAGTAAATCAAAATCGCACTTTAAATGTTTATACCAACAGGTCTATAAATCAACCTCCATGACGGCTGAATGAGAGAAATGGATTGATTATTATTTAAATATTTGGCTTCAATTTTTACATTCACTTACTATATATGGTAAGCAATACTTTGCGATCGTGAAAATTTTCGAATTCTAGTTTTCAACGGAAATACACGTTTAAGGGTACCCTGAGTCCAAATTACCAAGTCCCGCAAAAAGATCTGTGTGTGTGTGTGTGTGAGTGTGTGTGTGTGTGTGTGTGTGTGTGTGTGTGTGTGTCTGCGTGTGGTAACTCCCGGGCGGAAACAAAAAGTCCTATGAAACTGAAATTTCATATTTAATATGTTACAAAATATGAGACGAGATGTTACAAAATCTTTTTCATCAAAATCAGCTTACCAGAAGAGACACTTTATTCCATGCATTTGGCACCTTTTTACTATTTTCTCACAAACGGTTCCCACGATTTTTTTAAAACTCGCTATATCGGTGTAAGATTCAATAGGCTTTAATATCATGTAAGTTTTATTCTGATTAAAACAGTTTCACAGGGCTCAAAAGCCGATATTTTAAATTTTCTTCTTCTAAAGTACCTTTAATTTTGTTGATTCTATAAAAATAGGTTTTTTATCTTGTTAGCATTAATAAATAACAGCTAAATGTGCACGTTGAGCTAATTTGAAAAACAACTAAAGGAGAAAACTGAAACGATATTGTTTTAATGCATTTTTTGGTTTTTTAACTTAGAAACAGTAATATACATGTATAATGTACCGTTGGAAAGCTAAAGATTTTAGAAACAAATATTAACTCATACACAAGGTTTTTAAGGTCAATAGAGAGTGATGAAAAGCCGATAAAACTAAGTGATTATTTTAGATCATAATATAATAGATTTTTTAATAAAACACATGTTTTTATAGAAATTCCGTTTAACTAATTCTTTAATGGTTTCATTCATTATGTGTTGTTTATTTATTTAACGTCACTTTTTGCTGCTATGGCTAATCGGACGATGCTACAGTGGGAGTCCTAAATTTTGCCTATCCAGGTTTTATTAGGGTAGGGATCTTTAACGAGTACCTGACATCGCACAGGCTCGGGACCACCTTATAACGTCCCCTCCGAGGGACGGCATAAATAAGGTTTGTTTACTCCCATTAAAAAATCCTGGGGCTACCTGCGGGTTTGAACCCGGAACCTTTGGCATAGGAGGCTGTTATGCTATCCAACCTGCTACAGGTAACCCCTTCATCTCTTATTGTATTTGAAAATTCTTTAATCGATTCTAAAAACGGAGGTAAGTGAAAGTCGTGTGTATCCCGCACCAGATTTTTTAATTTAATTTTTAGATTTATGTAACGGGAACTAAGGCTTTGTTGAAAAAAACTAGGATTTAGAGGAGTAATATTTTCATTATACAGAGCTCGAACACAATAATAATATCCCAGCAAGCGGTACCCTGAACCTATTACCGAGTAATGAGCCAGCCGCTTTCTCCCTTAATCGCTCTATACTTCTTTCTTTGGTGATATACCTGAACGTCGCATTATGATGTTGTGTGTCGAACACCAAGGAAGAAATATCCTTTGTCTTCGAGGGCAGAGTTTATGGAATGAATTACATTTCAATAAGGCATGATTACAAGGGAGCATCGTGGCTCAAAGGAAGAGTGTTAGCCTAGTCTCATTCGGGATCCAGTTCCAATAATAATCAATAACGCTTGATAATAATCTGTAAACATAAGAATGACGTTTAAACACCACTTAGACAATGTAAGAAACTGGGGCAAGAAATGGGAATTAAAAATCAACCACCGACAAGTCACTACATGTAACATTTACACTTAGACGTTGAACCTGCAATCCAGTTTATGTTGACAATCACTTTATATCATAATCAAATCAAAGTAATGTACTTGGGTCTAATTGTTGACAATCAGCTGATGCGCTCCATGATAACAGTCATACGTTACATCATCTCTCAGATTTTTGCTTTTTTCAGTAGGAATTCGTTAGAATTCAGTTTGGAGAACATCACTAGACCTCAGGAATACTACGGCAGTGAATATTGGAGAAATTTCGGTAAGAAAAGTTATAATTTACTTTGTAAAATCACGAAAAAGTGAAAGGAGGGTCACTGATCAGCTGATTGCCGCTAGCTCGGCAAGCTCGGGCTTGCTTTTCTTTTACTTATCTTTCTTTTATCTTTAATTTTTAGCTCATTATTTAGTTATTATTATTATTATTTTTCTTAATCAATGAGATATTTTCATCAAGTCATGTCCTCAAAGTCTGCAAGTAAAAGATCTAGATCTGCAGGTTCAAACTCGTCTCCCACAAAACAGAAACCCCGCCGTGAACAAAATAAAAAAATGATTCCACCAGCGACCGCGTCAGCAACCTCATTAGGATCTGAACCACAGCCCAGCACATCATCACAAGGAATAACTGATGAATCCCCGTTTTTTACACCGAATCCATTTCAGATCCTCCAAAATGAAAAAGAAACCATGGAATCTTCTCCTATACCCAGGGAACCACTACCTCCACAAATATTTGTTAAAAATATTAAAAATTTTAAACTGATGTGTGCACATTTAAACAAAGTAACTGATCCTAATAGTTATTATTGTATAAGTAGAACCAATGATACTAAAATATCCCCGACTACTGCTGAAACCTACAGAAAGATTGTAAAATATCTGACTGAGACCAAAGCTGACTTTCATACTTATCAGCTGCGCCAGGAGAGAGCATTAAGGGTCGTAATCAGAAACCTACATTCCTCAACACCCGTTGAAGCTATCAAAGAAGAACTGACAGAATTAGGATTCCAAGTGAGGCAAGTCACCAACGTTCTAAAAGATAAAAGTCCACTGCCTCTATTCTTCGTGGACTTGGAACCATCAGCAGGAGTCGAAAATATCTATGACCTCATTAGACTGTACTATAACCGTGTAAAAGTTGAAAAACCTTACACAAAGAAAGAAATAGTTCAGTGTCATAACTATCAGGCATATGGTCATACCAAAAGTTATTGCCATCACATACCACGCTGTGTGAAATGCGGTGAACAGCATAAATCAGAAGAATGTACAAGATCAAGATCTACACCCGCTGTATGTGCTCTGTGCCTGAAGGACCACCCGGCTAACTACAAGGGATGTGAAATCTACAAGAAACTCAGAACCAGATACCAAATACCTCAGGATCTGAATGAAACAGTTGTACCAACCAGAAGCAGAAGAGAACCATCTAAACTTGTAAATTCTAACGTGTCATTTGCCCACTTGCTTGGAGGTGGAAACCAGAATCATGAAGTCGAGACACTGCCGGAACAACGTTTTCCTCAACAATCTCAATCTATTGTACAACAATCTATTCCTCAAAGTTTACCTAATCTTCAAAAAACTCCTCAACATCAAATTTCTCATATCCCTTCACCATCAAACGTCACAGATCTTACCAGTCTAATGACATCGTTCATCTTCGAAATCAAATCTCTTGTTATGCCGCTTATATCACTCCTTACAAATCTAGTATCAAATCTAATTCCTGCCTTGAAAAATTCTTAAATGACCACCTAACTCCTTATCCATTCTCCTTTGGAATGCGAATGGTGTTAGAAACCATACTGACGAACTGACAGAGTTGTTGCAAGACAAAACAATCGATGTTGCACTTATAACTGAAACAAGACTAACGACTAAACAGTACTTCAAAATACCGCAATACATGACATACCGTACTGACCAATCCCTCTCTCATTATTTACTCTCATTTCCCACCTATGATTTCCTACAAGCCACAGCCATAGTAATCAAGACTTTTTCCTTTCCGGTAACCCTCACATCTGCATATTGCCCTCCCAAACATCCCATTTCCAATTCCGAATTTGTATCCTTCCTGGATTCCTTAGGAAATCGTTTCATTCTGGGTGCAGACTTAAACGCAAGGCATCAGCAGTGGGGTTCCAGAACCACGAATTCTCTGGGACGAAATTTGCTGTCTGCACTCAACTCCCGAAATTTTAATATCCTGCCTCCTGACTCCCCTACCTACTGGCCAACCGATCCTAACCGCAATCCTGACATCCTCGACTTCTTTATCCACAGCGGATTAGGCTCCCTCAACTTGTCTGTAACTCGCCTTGATGAACTATCCTCAGATCATAGTCCACTGATCCTAAAAGTATCTCTCACTCCAATTCCAAAACCCATTCCACCATCATTCATCCGAGGCCCTGTCAACTGGAACCTTTTCCGCCAAATCCTGACCGATAATATTGACCTCAGAGTAACCCTCAAAACCCCAGATGACCTAGATAATTCCGTCTATTCCTTTACCACCGCCATCCAACAAGCTGTCTGTACTGCTTCCTCTCCTAAACTCTCCAATATAAATCCAGACCAAAATCATTTTCCACAACCTATTATAGACCTCATCCACACCAAACGCCGAGCAAGATCATTATGGCAGCGCACCCGACACCCATCAGATCGCCGCTCCTATAACTTCTATTGTAGGCAATTGAAGACGGAGTTGGCGACCTTCCGTTCCCAGTCTTTTAATTCCTATCTCTCCGCTCTATCAGCTCGTTATAATTCCCTATGGAATGTCACGAAAAAGATCCTAAAATACCATCAAGTTTCCCATCCTCTCCGACGTGGTGATGACTCCTGGGCTGCGTCTGATGAAGATAAAGCCGAGGAATTCGCCACACACCTCTCCAAAGTATTCACTCCTCACCCGGAATCCCACATCAATCACACCGCAAAAGTGCAAGACTCTCTTATGTCACCGATTCCACTTTCCCTACCTCTTAAAGCTATTAATCCCTCTGAGGTCAAATATCTTCTCCAAAAACTGACCCTCCGTAAATCTTCTGGACACGATCTCCTTACTCCCCAGATCCTTCGACAACTTCCGCAGAAAGCTATTATATTCCTTATTTATTTACAACTGCATCCTACGCACCACCTATTTTCCTCTGTTATGGAAACATTCCACTATCATTCTTTTTCTAAAACCAGGCAAACCTTCCAACAACACTTCATCCTACAGGCCTATTAGTCTACTCCCCATCCTCTTAAAAATCTTCGAAAGGCTTCTTCATAAACGTATCCTACCCCTATTAGAATCTCAAAATCTTCCTTCCCATCAGTTTGGATTCCGTCCTCAGCATTCCACAGTTCAACAGGGGCTCCGAGTTGTAGACCATATTTCCTCAGCTCTTGAATGCAAAGAGTAACGTTCTGGTGCGTTTCTGGACATTGCGCAAGCATTTGACCGGGTATGGCACACTGGATTACTCTTCAAGCTGAAAACCCATTTACCCCAGTCTCTATACCTCATTCTCCGATCCTATCTCTCAAACCGTTCCTTCCAAGTTCGCTGTGGTGAAGAATTTTCTAGCCTTTATCCCGTTGAGGACGGTGTTCCTCAAGGCAGCGTCTTGGGACCTGTCCTTTACATCCTTTACACTGCTGATATTCCTACACATCCTGATACCTTTGTGGCAACTTTTGCAGACGATACCGCCATCCTATCATCCAGTTCCAATCCTGAAACAGTATCCTTAAACCTTCAGAAACACCTTTTCCTTATCGAACACTGGTGTAATAACTGGCGTGTAAAGTAAACGAAGCTAAATGTAAACACATAACCTTTACTCTTAGACGAAAATCCTGTCCGCCAGTTTATTTCAACTCATTACCAATTCCTCTCTCAGATACAGTCCGGTATCTTGGCTTACTGTTAGACAAAAGATTGACTTGGAACCCACATACAAGACTTAAAAGACAAGAACTCAACCGACGATTCGGACAGTTATACCGACTACTCAACAGAAAATCTGAACTTACAGTTGACAACAAATTATTAATCTACAAGACAATACTGAAGCCCATTTGGACCTACGGACTTGAACTGTGGGGGACAGCTAAACGTACTAACATCAAACGCATTCAATCCTTTCAATCCAAAGTCCTCCGTACAATAGTAAATGCTCCTTATTATGTCTCCAACTATACCTTGCACCACGACCTTAATGTTCCATTTATTTCAGACCTAATTCCATCCAAATTTTCCAAATTCCACCAGAACCTATTTCATCATCCTAATCCTCTAGCTCAATCCCTATCCAGCTTCACTCATCCATACAACCCACCTAGGAGGTTGAAACGGCAGTGGCCCCGCGACCTTTTGTAAATATATTGAAGTTCTAGCACTGGCTAGATTCTCCACTCAATGTGATGTATGTATGAGTGTGTGTATGTGTATGTAGGTATAAGTGAATTCTTGACTATTGTATTGATTCATTATTGTGTATATATTTTATTTATTTATTTATATTACAAATGACCCTCAAGACTTGATAACAAATCCTATTTGGTCAGTGAACAATTTAAAAGAGATGCATGTAGAAGTACAGAGTTATTGACAGCATTGATTAAAATTAAATTTTACAATTTGTAATTTTTTTAAAGAACAGTTCTATCCTTTTTATATTCACTTTGTCCAAGTTGTTTAAAAATTCAGCTTCTTCCTCTAGTTTAACGTCCTGTTCTCTTTTGTATTTTTTGCACCTGAGAACTAAGTGTCGCGGGTCTTCTGGCTGTCCGCAGACTTCACATTTTTTTTTTTTTTTATTCCATCTTTTTTTATTTTCATAAGAGCAAGATACTTGTAAGTACACCCGTGGTTAGTCCTCAGTCTTACAATTCGTACGATACTCGCTCTTGTAAGTTGCTGATGCCTAGCAAACCATGGAACAAAGCTCACAGTAGGTTGTACCTTATAGAAGTCTCTCCCTTTTGATTGTGACTCCCAGTCATTCCTATCTTGCCATTCTCTTATTTCTTCTTTCCTTAAGTGTCTTAGGAGATCCTTCATGGGTACCTTGGCGTTCTCTTTCAATGGTTGCGTTGTCCCAGCAGCTCTGTCAGCAGCCTCATTTCCAGATAATCCTACGTGACTTGGAATCCATTGAAATATGTAGTGGTTGTTGTCGGAGATTATGGAGTTGATTATTTCAAATAATAAATATGAAGTAATTTTTCTGCTATTGATTGTTTTTAGTAGCTTACAAGAGGAGGCGGAGTCTGTCAGTATAACTACGTTAGTACTTGAATATGTATTACGACAATAATCTATGGTTTTCAAGATTGCAAGGAGTTCAGCACTGAAAATACTAAATTTATTAGGTATGGAGAATGAAATTGTATGTTCTTTACCTGGATCCACAATGGCTAACGCTGTTTGATTGCAGGTTTTTGAGGCGTCAGTATATATCTTCACGTAGTCGGAATAATGGCTATCTATCATACTGAGAGCTAATTGTTTCAATATATTTGGATCGTAAGACGATTTACAACCTTGATTCGTAGTTAGCTTGCAATTGCTTTCAAATTGTAGCATTCTGCACGGTAAAGGTGTATTGAGGTCTAGGGAACCTTTTCGAGAATATACTGCTTGTAGCATAGGCTGCATTTCAGATATTAACTGATTTATAACTGGAGGATAAATGTTTCTTGTTACTGATGCAGTACTTAGGGGATGTTGATTATCAGAAATGCTCTTTAAAATATATTTCTTCGTAAGCCACGTTCTTCTCAAGGTTAATGGCATCTCTCCAGCTTCAGCTAACAGAGCATTCGTTGGTGTTGTTCTGAAAGCCCCCAAGCATATTCTGATTGCGCAATTTTGGACAGTATTTAAGCTGTTAATCATAGGCGATTTTGTTTCATTATAGATCACACAGCAGTAATCCAAGACAGGTCGTATGATAGATTTATATAATAATATCATATTTAAGGGATGAGAGCCCAATGAACTCCGGCCAAAATTTTCAATATATTAACGTTTTTATATGCTTGGTTTTTAATGTTGGTCAAATGAGATTTGAAATCCATTTTCCTGTCTAATGTAACACCCAGGAATTTTACTTCTTCTTGAGCAATAAGTTGGTGACTACTTATTGTGACATTATAGTCAGTTATTTGGAATTTTCTTTTTCTTGTGAAAGGGATCAATTTGCTTTTGCTAGGATTAAATTGGAATCCGATGCCATTGAATCTCTGCTTTAGTGATTCCAAGGCATCACATATGATTTTTTTCCCCTCCTCTGGTGATTTGACAACAGTATAAACCAGGAAGTCATCAGCAAATTGGATCATTTTGCAATACGGTGGTGGGTTTTTAATTATATGCTCTGTGTAAATATTGAAAAGAATGGGACTGAGGACATCTCCCTGTGGCAGACCATTATAGGAATCGAAAGTGACCGGACCTTCTTGAGTATGGATCAAATACGTACGGGCAGATAAGTAGTTCGCTATCCAATTGGTTATGAGGTGCGAGGTTCCTATTTCTTTCAGTTTTCTTATGAGGGTTTGAGTCTTGACATTGTCGTAAGCTCTTTCCAGGTCGACAGTTACAGCTAATAAAATGTTTTTCTGTTGGAAAGTTTTATATATGTCGTTTGTTAGATACCAGATCGCATCAGTAGTAGATTTATTTTTGCGAAAACCAAAGCACTGGGGACTCAGTATGTCTTTCTGTTCTAAGAACCACTCCAATCTGTGTTTAATCAATATATTAAAAAGTTTGGCCAGACAAGGAATTAGGGCTATTGGTCGATATGAAGATATAGTCATTAAGTCCTTTCCTGGTTTTGGGATTGGAACAATCTGAGTGGTTCGCCATTGACAAGGAACTTGTGATCGAAACCAAATTTGATTATAAGCACTTAAAAGTTGATTTTTAATATGGGGAGGTAAGAGATGGATCATGGTATAATTGATCTCATCAACTCCCGGTGCAGTACCTTTTTTTCCTTTTAATGCTGCATTTAGTTCCGTAATCCGGAAGGGGTTGGTCAGTAGATTTTCAGTTTGAGTAGATCTTGTGTGTTGAACTTGGATCGTAAGTCTTGGCTCAAAAATGTTACAAATCTGTTGTAGGAAAGAAGAAGCATTTTTTCGATTTTTAGTTATTACGTTTTCACCGATACGCTTTTTCCCTCTTATAGTTGCTATTTTGTGCCACATGTTGCCTATTTGTTGAGGGTTATGGAGTCTATATATTTTTTCCATGAGTCCTTTTTTGCTTTTTTTATCAAAGTTTTCATTTTATTAATTTTAGACCTCATGATTTTGTAATTCTCAATGGTCATATTTCCCTTATATTCCTTAATGGCTTTTAGTTTCTCTTTATTTGCATTGTTGAGTGATTTATTCCACCAACATTTTGGGTGAAATTTCAGTTGAGAGTTGATGTTAGAACGTGGTATTGCAATGTCACCAGCTGAGTTCATAATTTGTGTTATATCGTCAATTGTTCGATGATGAACTTCATTGTTTTCCCATAATTCATGTAAAGTCGTGATATACAGATCCTTATTCATTTTCTTGAAATTCCTTTTCATGTAGAATTGTCTTAGTTCTATTGAGGGATTATTTATTTCAATAATGATTTGGAAATGATCGCTACCAAGGGTTTCAGATGAGATAGACCAGGATAACTTGTGGAGTAGTTCGGGGGTTGAGAAGGTGAGATCTAATATCGATGGTTTAATTCTTGGCGAGCCGATTCTTGTCGGGACGTTAGGTTCATTAAGCAAGATCAACGAGGACTGTAAAAGCTCATTTACCAGGAGATCTCCTCTTTGTGAGTCCGTTTCCTTATCTCCGAAGTATGACGAATGACTGTTGAAATCGCCTCCAATAATTACGCTACACTTAGGAAAAAACTCGGTGGTAGAGAAAAGATTTTTGAAGTGCGAGGATGTTGGTTTACTACTAGGAGGGATGTAAGCAGATATTATAATTAATTGAGGCTTCATATTTATAATTTTAATGCCTAGAGCCTCAATTGGACCAATGTTCCGTATTTCTATTTTTTCATAAATAAATTGCGTGTGTAAAAATATGCCCACACCACCATAGCTGTCCCTTCTATTCTTTTGTATTATATTGTCGTTATTGGCGTTGTATTCCCTACTTCTGTTGAACCATGTCTCTTGGAGCAAAGCTATATGAACTTTATTAAGATTTAAGTTATTCACAAGTTCCTGAAATTTATTGTTTATACTACGACAATTATGTTGGATTATTTTGAGATTAGAACAGCTCATAGTGCGGTGGGTCATTTAGAAAAACATGAAGGAAAGTATACATGATGAATAAACATACTCATATACATGCATAAATAATACACAAATACATACATATACATGTAAATACGAAAATAATTGAGGAATATGTTGAACATGATATCTATGGATTTTCTTTTTTATTACGTAAAAATTGTCTATGTTAATTCGTTTCCATTTCAATTTTTTTCAGTTTCATTGAGTCGAGTAATAGTATTAATGATTTCTTGATTTTCTTGGACGAAGTTGTAAAATGTTTGACCTATTATATTAACCGTTTCTTTTTCATTTTCAATTGATTTGATTTTTTGAATTAATGCATTCAACATGTTGATATATTTGGAATCTTGCGTAGACTTATGAGGATTTTCCTGTATGAGAGCCGTGTTTTTTTGAATTATCGATTTAGTGCTTACGGGTTGACTCGTATCGTTATCAAATTCCGTTTTTTCTCATTGCTAAATTGTCTAGCTTGAAGGATTTTTTTCCTAGGGTATTGAAAATTTGATAAATTAAATAGATTCGCGATTTCTTCAATTTCTGGAAAATCCAGTAGTGAAAATCTATTTTTTGTTAGAGTCGGAAAAAGATCTGAAGCCTGTTTATAACTTAAAGGCTTCTCCGCCATCATTTCTTTAATTTTTTCTTGTCTATTTTTTTCTGGACAGCTTTTATCATTAGGTTGGTGTGGTAACTGACAGTGTACACACTTCGTTAAATTAGTACAATTACTTGATATATGTTCATAGTCTGCACAATTTAAACATCTTTGTTTACCTCTACAGTTTTCTTTAGGTGGCCATACCGAAGACATTTGTCGCAGAATCTAGGTTTTGAAATATAAGGTGTAACTCTACGAAAAGCTAGATATAGGGCTACGTTTTCCGGGAGTCTCTGAGAGTGAAAAATAATTTGGACTGTCCCAGAAGGCACCCTGCTTATTTCCCCTGAGCTATTTTTTACAACTCTGTTAAAACGCCTAACTCTCAGAACTTTTTCACTTGAGGTTAAATTGTTAGAAATTTCTTCTTCTGTTATTGAGGTGTGGACATCTCTTATAACTCCGAATTTTAGTACATATTGTGACGGTATAAATGCTCTGAGATTGTTAGTGTTCAAAAACTGGTTCTCTAAGAATCAATTTGCGATGTCATACGTTCTAAATTCTATTTCTATTTGGTTTTTGTTTTTCCTCTTGATTTTGTGGACTTGATTATTATTCAGTCCTAAAAATTTGCCTATTTTCATGTCATGGAAGAAATTAGGATTTGTCTCATCTTTTTTTTCAACTATTACTACATACGGTCCCTTGAAGTAATGTAAATATTTAACATTATTGAAAATTTTATGTTTTTATCTTTATTATCCATAGGAAGTGGTGGGTTTTCACTCCCATCACTATCGACCCCCATAGTGGGGGCTAAAATATGACGGAATAAGTGATAAAAATACGAAACACCTCGTATTACAAATCAAGATAAAAATTTTAATAAATTAGATACGAGAAATTCAAGTAGTAAGCACGATAAATATTGAGTAAAACGCTTATCTGAATATGTAGGTTGTCTTAATCCTATGGAGCTCTTCACTCTTCGGAGTCACAACAACAACTGGTATATATTTTATTGTAATTTTATGCCATGTAAATATTGTATGAATGTAGTATGTATGATATCTTTCAGCATTACTATTAATGTCCAAATTGGGACAGATTGTAATTTTACTCAATAAAAATTGTTGTTGTTGAAAAAAAAAAAAAAAAAAAAAAATTGTTGACAAAAGATTGACAAAGCGATATGTTTTTTTTTTTGTTTTTTTTATGGGTAGAACAATATATGAAACGTAAAGTATTACTTATATGATCATAAACAAATATTTAAGCGTGGAATAAAAGCGTTATCTATTACCTGAAGTAAGGGTAGGTTGTTTAATCATTTTAGAAATAGAAATAGAAATAGATAGAAATTTTATTCTGGAACTTTGTCCCTTAAGAAAAACATGAAATTTACAAGTAAAGGTAGCACATTTTAATGTCAATTTATGTTACTGTGGCTTATCGGGAGACGATACTGTAGGATACCTTAATATAGGCTACCCAGGTTTAATTATGATGAGGACATTTAACAATTACCTCATTTTACACAAGTTCGGGACCACTATTATACGTACCCTCCGAAGGACGGCATTAACAAGACATTTTTACTTCCTTTAAAAAATCCTAGAGCCCTCTGCCGTGTACGAGCATGTGATCTTGGATATAGAAGACACTAGTGCTAGCCACTACACCACAGGTGAAAACAGGTAAAAGTAGGTCTTTGAAATGGACTGATCATGTTAACCATAGATTGATTTTGACCCAGTGATTGCAGACCACCCGAGGAGAATTTGCCCTGATGAAGGAGGCAGCGGCCACATCCGGACCACTAGCTGATCCTTCTCGCCTAAACAAAACTTCCAGGATCGTGATCCTTTGATTACAGATATAGATGGCGCTGGCTACCGAACCCTTAAGTATTGTACGTTATCTGATCCTCAGTGCGCCTACCGTTAGGTCAGCTCTCAAGGATTTCGGAGGCTCGAATTGAGCGATGATCGAGGCCGAAGGTCAGAGAATGCTAAAGTTGAATGGCGAATGACGAACGAGAGGAAAAGTCGAGGAATTTAAGGCTGGGCTGGCCTAGACTAGGAAGCCAGTAGCTCTAAGTAATTATAGTCCAGTTGCGAAGCCTTACTCAAACCTCTAATAATAGTTTCACACTTGAACTATAGAAGTCGGAGCATTTGTGCGTAATTCTGTATATGAAGGCTGTTGAGGAGGTATGCTTATGCTGAAAATATTCAGAAACAAAACAATAACCAAAACATTGTTTTGCTCTTTTAAATATATTTTAATCAGCCTAAATCATATTAAAGCCCGTTAAATTTACATTGGTATAGCGAATTTAATTAAAATCGTCTGAACCGTTTATGATAAAATCGTAAAAGTGTGCAAAATACATTGGATAAAGTGGACCTACTTGTTGGCCGAATTCTATAAACAAGCTGATGTAACATCTAATGTTTTATATTGTTTTTGAGCTAGACTTACCACACACACAGAACTTTTTGTAAGACTAGGTCATTAGGATTAAGGGGATCCTAAAAACGGTGAAAACGCTAATTCGAAAATTTTCATGGTCTCACCTATCCTTACTGAGTAAGGGCTGTATAGTAATTTATTATATACTAGCTAAACCGACAGACGATGTCCTGTCTGAATTATGTCTTAGCCAAATCGGTCAAGACGCGTGGTGCGATGATAAAGGAAAAGGCGATTCACTTTTGTATATTTATACATAGAGCGATTTTTATTACCTCTAAGATATTAAAAAAAAAAAAAAAAATCTATCTACCAAAGTAACCTTTCTCTCATTTTTCTTTCATAATATCCTTCTTTTGACAGGTATAACCATAATAAAAAAAGAATAAAGAAAAATCGGTCAAGCCGTTCACAGCTGATGCGAGGACCTAGGAAAAAGGCCATTCATTTTTATATATTTAGTAGATTAAGAGACATGTACTATTGATATGGTAATGTAATATCTACATGATACATTAAGAATTGCCTTATATCAATATTGTAATATTATAATTAACCATGAGATAAAAAGAACAGTCTTAATAATGGTGAAAAGAGTTGGCATTGGCTATTTATGGAAAGTGGTTTAATTAATCAAAACATATCGGAAGTATGTTTAATAATATGAGGACTTACGTTTCAAGATACATAGAATCCGAACAATACATAAAATAAAAGAAAAAAAAGTTTATCCATGGTACGCCATACGCAGTCTGCTGTTTTTTTCCGAAACTATTTGACCGACTCAGTTGTCAAGATAGAGAAAAGATTTATTAGTGTTATTTAACGATTAACCGCGAATAATTATAAAAATCTAGTGCACGCAACACCCGACTTTCATTTACCTCCTCCGTTATTTATCTCAATTTATGATTTTTTTAACAAATTTATAAAAGAAAAGAAATTGTTAAAGAATTATTTTTACATTGGAGTTTAATAGAAACGTTTGTTTTATTAAATAATCGATTATATCATTATCTGCGACAATCAGTTTGTTTTACCGGTTTTCAACACTCTCTTTTAACTTTTACAATATTATGTATAAGATAATAGTTTTTTTCTGAAATCTTTAGCATTTCAACGGTATGTTACACATGTATATTACTGTTATACTTATGTTCAAAAACAAAAAATTGCAATTAAAAAAATATGTTTGCAGGTTTCTCCTTAGTTGGATATAGAATTCGTTCAACTTATATATTCACCTGCTTTTTAGCAATGCTTATCAGGTAATATGGTCAATTTCATGAAATCTACAAAGCTACTTTAGAGGAAGAAATTTTAAAATATAGACATTTAAACCAAGTCAGGCTATTTCAATTAGAATGAATGATAATAATAATAATAGGCTTACCGAACCCGAAGGTTCGATGCCGATACCACCATATTCTTCCTTCTACACAGACTCGTCCAATGTTCTCCGTTCAAGCCCAAGCCCCCAAGATCAGCCTTAAAGCAATCCTCCCATCGACGCTTCGGCCTACCTATCGTACGCCTACCATTCGGATCAGCAAATAACAACTTTCTCGGAATCCGTTCCTCGCCGAGCCCTACAATTTTACTCGCCCATTTGAGTCTCCGCGACGCTATCAACTCAATTATATTCACAGGATACAAGTTCCGCAATTCCGCGTTGTGCAACCTTCTAAACTCCCCAGTGGCCTCATCTCTCTTCGGACCAAACATTTTACGTAGTACTTTATTTTCGAAAACCTTAATCCATTGTTCATCCTTCGAAGTAAGCGGCCACGTTTCACATCCGTAAAGGACCGTCGGAAGAATAATAGTTTTATAAATTCTAACCTTTAAGTTTTTTGACAGAAGCCGCGAGCTAAGTAACTTAGCAACTGAATAATTACACGCATATCCCACTTTTAACCGGGACCTTATTTTTTCCTGGATTTCATTTTTTCTTGTTATCATTGAAACTAAATACTTGAATTTCTCTACTTGTTCAAAAGTATGCCCTGATATATCAATATCACCAAGATCGCCACCGTTTCTGCTACTAATAATATATTTCGTCTTATCGGTATTTAATTCAAGTCCTATTTCTTTACCGGTTTTTACAATCGGAATGAAACCTACTGGATATTAAACCAATCCAATTCCACGTCGATATAGCAAGTTTAATAAAAATGGTGCAAAAATGCATGGTATAAAGAGGGTCTGCTGGATGTTCTGATTTTGATGAAAAAGTTGCTGTAACATATCGGGCGTATTAGAATTACCACACACACACCTTTTTGCGGCACTTGTTTATATGGACTCAGGGGACTCTAAAACGTTTATTTACGTTTAAAACTGGAATTCGAAAATTTTCACGATCGCAATGCTTTCCCTTACTACATATTTCATATATAGGTAAGTAAAAGTAAAAAAAAAAAAAAAATATATATATATATATATATATACACTTTTTTATTTATTTTCTAAAAAACGAACAAAGAATCATTAAATTCGGTTTAGAAATAGAAGAGATATATCGTTTTGAAATCAGCAGTGGTGATTGACTATTTTCCTTTGGATTATTTATTGCTTTTTATATTAGTTAATTTACTTTATATAAACAGTTTATACGCTAACATAGTTATTTAGAAGTAATAACTATTGTTTTATAATTAGTGGCGTTTTAAAAAATAAACTGAGGTAACATAATCTACAGCGTTAGGAGAGTTTCCCTACCACAGTGCCGTCCCATGAATGGAACAACAAAATAAATAATTAACCTTCGAGTGAGATTCAAACCTAGTGCCCGATCCACTGGACCGCCCCGCTCCTATAATAATATAAAAGTATTATTTTTCAATAGTAGGAGTTCAGAGGAGTTGCTTTTCTAAACTCAGTTTAAAAGATAATTTGATGGGGAGTTGTACAACAAAGATAATTTGCTCCTGAGTCTTGAGGAACAAATGGCCGCTACAAGGAAGAATACTTCCTCTGCGACTAACTTTAGCCAAACTTTGGGTCGAAACTTTTCGAGTGGAAAATTAGAATTTTAACCACTTGGGCTTAATTCAGCCTGGGAAAGATGTGCCTGCTCTTCCAGCCCTCGATATAACACCGATAATACAAAGTAATCGTTTGTTAATAATTATCTATATTTAGGATACTACATCCTTAACGTGGTTTTTGAATTAAAGACATTCTTAGCCACTTTAATTCCTAAATTATGTTTATCCTTCTGAGGTAAAAAATTCTGGTGCGGTCAACACACGACTTTCACTTACCTCCGTTTTTAAAATCGATTAAAGAATATTCAAATACCGTTAAAGATAAAAATGAGTGAAACTATTAAAGAACAATTTAAATTAAATTTATATAGAAACGTGTGTTTTACAATATTAAAAAAGCTATTATATTATTATCTGAAATAATTAGTTAGTTTTATCGGCTTTTCATCACTCTTTATTAATTTTTACAAGCTTGTGTATAAGATAATATTTTTTTCTATAATCGCTGGCTTTCCAATAAATAGTTATATACGCAACTATTTATATAGATGTACAATATACTCGTATTACTGTTCTTATGTTCAAAAACAAAAATTGCATTTTATATCAATTACTATTATAGAAGAGTAATTTAAGTTATGAATATATCAATCGGAACATTCTCTTCTAATTTATTTATATATTAATTTATCATAACATATCAAACATGATTATTACATTACGTTTCGAGGTACGTTATTCCTCATCTTCAGATTTTCAAATATTATCTAAAATATAATTGAATAAATAATACTATGAGCTTAATATGAATAATAATATAAAAGTAATTGACCTATATTGAGATACAATATGGAAATAAATGTAAGTAGAATTCTAATAATAAACAAATTGTAAATATTTTAAATGATAAATTGATTTTAATTTATTGATAATGTTGTTCTTAATGTATATATATTTGCTTATAATATTTATTCCATTATATTTTAGATAATATTTGAAAATCTGAAGATGAGGAATAAGGTACCTCGAAACGTAATGTAATAATCATGTTTGATATGTAATGATAAATTAATATATAAACAAATTAGAAGAGAATGTTCCGATTAATATATTCATAAAAATTGCATTAAAAAAATATGTTTTCACTTTTCTCCTTCAGTTGTTATAGAATTTGTTCGACTTATATATGTGCCTTATATTTTTATCAATGATAACAAAATAACATGGTCATTATTATATGATCGACAAAATTAAAGGTACTTTACAGGATGAAAATTGAAAATATCGGCATTTAAGTCCTGTCAGACTATTTCAATCAGATTGAAACTAACATCATATTAAAGGCTATTATATTTTACATCGATTTAGCGAGTTCAATTCGATACCAAAATAAAAGAGAAAACTGCAAAAATATGTTTGCAATGAAAGCTTTTGTTATTTGAAGATATGAACAGTAATATAGATGTATAATAAACCGTTATAAAGCGAAATATTAATAAAAGAAATTACATTATACACAATCTTGTAAAAGTTGACAAAGAGTGATGAAACTAACCGATTGTTGCGGATAATAATATAATAGATTATTTAATAAAAATAATTTTAATTTAATTAATTATTTATTAGTTTCACTCAATTTCACTTCTAACTGTATTTGAAAATTATTGAATCGATTTTAACAAGGTAAGTGAAAGTCTTTTGCTGCCCGTACCAGATTTTTTAACATATAATGATTTAATGCTAAATTTTATTGTTAATTTATGTTTCGAAATAGAACGGTAAAATTATATAAAAAAGGACGTATTGTAATATCACTGAATAAACAATGTTTTGACAAATTATCCAAAAGCCAAACAAGTCCTGTAAGTACTTCTAAAACCACAAAAGTCGAAGTACGTCGTTATTTTTAAGACGTCTGAGAAATTGGAGAGGTTCAAGCAAGCAATACCTAACGTGCTTTTCCATTATTGGACCAACTTAACTTCAATATTTTTCTGAGAGCTACGATATTATCGTTTTTAATGTTGATAAAAATAGTTTTAGAATAAGTTTTATATTCACAAGTATTATTTAAGAATAAAATTTACAAATTGAATATATCTTAGAACTGTCAATGAAAGAGTATGCCGGTAGTGATTATAAATAACAAATGCTTTACTAAAATTAAATTACTTAACATTGCTAACCTTTCTTTGGGTTTGTATTCTCTAGCAATATATTTTTATGGCGTTTGTTTGTATTTCAACTTATTCATAGGGATCGCCTGCGGTGTAGTGGCTAGCATAACAGCCTTCTATTCGAGCCTAAAAGTCGATGGTACAAACCTTGCAGGTGACTCTAGTATTTTTATGTCTTCCTTGGGGGGAGACGTATTATGATGGTTCCTAGCTTGTGCAATATCAGGTACTCGTTTAAGATCCCTGTCCTAATTAAACCTTGATAAGCAAAATTCAGGACTCCCACTGTAGCATCGCCCAATCAGCAACAGTAGTATAAAGGGACGTTAAATGAATAAACAAACTTATTCATGAAATCTTCACATCACTTTTACTTGAAATCACATTGTACTGAAGCAATAAAATACTGTCATTTCTTTATTAGTCAAGTGGTATATTATTAAGATACTTACTGGTATCAGTTAAGTATGTTTTGTTTTATTGTTTTCAATAATGAACCTTTGTATTCGACCAAAAAAAAAAATTTAACCCCTCCCCTTAAAATTTGAGGGCTTACGTTTCAAGATGTGTAGAACTCGAAAAAGGAAAAAAAAAAAACGTTGGTCTGCCACCCGTGACATTTCTACGAAATTACTAGACCAATTTTTTTTTTTATAATCTCCTCAATACTAGAGCATGATGATTCTAACGTCTAGACGCGTTTAGTGTTTTTTAACTAAAAAGACGCGTATAATTGACTAAAATATTGAAATTTTACCCATAAATATATATCAGTTAATTGCCTATAAATAGCTACATAAACAGTAATACATTATATAATTATTTGGTAGTAATGAATTGTAATAATTTACAGCGTTTTTCATTTACTATATTATTAATCATGTTTTTTGTTATGGAAAGAAATTTTCAAGTATGCTTGGGAATGCAATTAAATTCAATGATACCTATTGGAAATTATAGCAAGTTTAATGAAATTGATGAAATGAATGACCGAATACGAAAAACAAACCGATTAGAATTGACATATGTCAAAAAAGTAATTTCCTAAACAAACTTTTATAGTACGTTTTGAAATCAGTAAATATTTTTTGATAATATATTAATTGTTTTGGCAATGATAAGCTTAAAACTATTTTGGTAAAAGTTATAGAAAGCAAAAGTTAGAAAAATAGTTCACTTAACATGGAGACATTTAGGTTTCACTACGAAGCACAAGACATTTATAGTAGTTATGAGTGAATTGCTACATATATTATTTTCTGTGCTAGCATTAATATTGGAACATTATAAAGATTTTATAATGAAATTTATATTTATTGCATTCGTATGTAGATTATTAGAAGTATATTTAAAGGATATAAAAGGGTTTAAGAGCTCAGATAACCAAGGGGATGTAACTCAGTGGTAGAGTGTCTGCTTCGCATGCTGAAAGTCCTGGGTTCAAATCCCAGCATCTCCAACCCTTTTTTTTTTTTCTTTCCTGTTTTATAAATTCTACCACACTATAACTTATACTTTAATTTTATTTTTTAAGTAATATTCCACACAATTAACAATTCAAAAAATTATTAAATAATAAATGTAATATTTAGATTGAAAAACAACCTAGCAATTATTTACTTTAAATTGAATAAATATATAAAAAAAAAACTATATATTATTGTTTATCATACTTTATAGTATTCTAACATATTTTCATGATTTAAAAAAACTAAATACAGTAAATATATTTTAGGACTACAATAAAAATTTTGTTTATCATCTAATCATAAAATAATTATTTCATGAAGAAAAAATAATGCATATTTTTGAGTATAATTCACGCAGCTCAAACTCAGACTTCTGCAAGACATTCAATTGTAAACATTATTATTTACTTCATGAACCCAATTATATTATTTTGTGCTGTTTTAATTTTTTTTAATTTTTATTATGTTTTTCATTGTTATTTATTTTTTATTTTTTTTTTTGGACTAAGATCGATTTTAATTGTATACGTTTTCATTCTTGCCTCAACCTTATTATTATTTTGTAAATCATTACATTTCTTTCTTTCTTTAATTATTTTTATTATTATTGTTTTTTTTTTCTCGTTCTGTTATCAATTTAATTTCATTACTCAATTCTAATGTAAAATTATAAATCTATGATGTTTACGTTTTGTATGAGACTATACCCCCACTTTTTCAATTTTACCAGTTGTAATATAATTAATTTTATTTAAGCAACCCCTTGTATGGCTCATGCAGCCGATCTGGAAATAAAGAAGTATTAAAATATAAAAAATATGAATATAATGTATAGAAAAATAGAATAATATTTTTATTTAAAAATTTAAAATTCACAGGTTTGTATGATAGATTATCTTTCATCTTATCGTAAGTATGTAAATTATATAATTTTATTTAATATTTTTAAAAGCTTATAATTTATAATAGTAAACAAAACAACAAAAACGCTACATATATGACTTATATGCAATATAATGCATTGAAAGTAATAAAATATCTTTTTGAATTTTTTTTCCAATATCAAACTAAACCAGATACCTACTGATAAGTACGTAATTTATCAGTATTGAATATATTAAGGATTTTTTATGATTAGTTTGACTTGAGGAAGTTCTTCTTATTTTACATATTAATTCAAGCATAATTGTCTTGCTTCATCATTTTTGTAATAATTAACTATATAACTCGTCAATATTAAAGATTTTCAATTTGATTTATAAAAATAAACAACGAAGGTAAGAAGAAAAGATCTCTTTAATTAAATAATTTAATACTCACACACACACACACACGTATATATATATATATATATATATATATATATATATATATATATATATATATATATATACATATATATATATATATATATATATATGCAATAAAGAAGTAAAGCAAATTTGAAATGAATTAAATTAACTTTGTAGCTCTGTGAATTATCAAAAGCAGCCAGCATTAAGTGGATTATAAAATGTTTATGTAGTGCTGACATGTATTTAGGTAGTTACATCTTGGTACAAATAATTCCCTATAAAATATCCTATATTATGTCTATTCATTATCTCTTTATCTTTATAGATCATGGTCAAATATATTATGTAACCGGCACATTATCTTTATTGCCATAGCCGGAAACTGATACTTACGAATATAATGAACCACACATATAAAGTATCGTTCCAATTTTAGTTTAAGTACGGCCAAAGCGATACCCACACATATAAATGAACTGATGTAACTTTATGAATAATCGAAATAGGAACGTAACATAACTAAAAGGTGAGCCCCGTCACCGGATCTATTACATAAAAATGTAAATCTTTAAAAAATAACATGCACAGAGACACATCCTTAAATTGCGAATATGCAGAAATCGGAGAAACCTCAAGCTACCGTAAGGTGAGGTATTGGAAGGAAAATAAGAGGCTAGGAAAAAAAAATTAATAGATAAAAAATCTGGTGCGGGCAACACACGACTTTCACTTACGGTTTTAGAATCAATTAAAGAATTTTCAAATAAAGTTAGAGAGAAAAATCAGTGAAACCAATAAAGAATTAATTAAATGGAATTTCTATAGAAACATGTGTTTTATTAAAAAATCTATTATATAAGGGGTACTCACTACGTTTGCTATAGCATATTTTTTGCGCTATTTTGCTAAAACCATTAAAATTTCTACAGGAATTAACTGTAGCAACTCGACAGGTTTAGCACAAAAAATATGCTATAGCAAACGTAGTGAGTACCCCTATTATTATCTAAAATAACCCTTAGTTTTGTTAACTTTTCATCACTCTCTACTAACTTTTAAAAGCTTGTGTATGAGATAATTGTTTTTCTAAAATCTCAAGCTTTCAGCAACGGTATATCATACATGTATATTACTGTGCTTATGTTCAAAAACAAAAAATTGCATAAAAAATATATTTTTTCAGTTTTCTCCTTTAGT
This sequence comes from Piezodorus guildinii, assembly GCA_023052935.1. Lineage (NCBI taxonomy): Eukaryota > Metazoa > Arthropoda > Insecta > Hemiptera > Pentatomidae > Piezodorus > Piezodorus guildinii. The sequence continues at coordinate 95,124,017 of CM041294.1, forward strand.
TGGTATCGAATTATTTCAATTTGTATATGTACCTGTTTTTCATCAGTGGTAACAAGATAATATAGTTATTTTTATAGAATCAACAAAATTAAAGTACTTCAGAGAAAGGAAATTTAAAATATTGGCATTTAATCCGTGTCAGACCATTTTAATCAGAATGAAACCTAAACGCTATTAAAGCCCATTAAATTTTACATTGATATAACGAGTTTAAACAAAATCGTCGGAACCGTTTTCGAGAAAATCGAAAAAAAGGTGCAAAATGCATCGTATAAAGTGGCTTGGTAAGCTGATTTTGATGAAAACGATTTTGTAACGTCTCGGGCGTATACTTGTCTTAATTATGAAATTTCAGTTTCATAGGACTTACCGTTTCTGCCCGGGAGTTACTACACACACACACACACACACACACCTTTTTGCGGGACTTGGTTATTTGGACTCAGGGGGCTCTAAAAAGTGTATTTCCGTTGAAAACTGGAATTCGAAAATTTTCACGATCGCAATACTTTCCCTTTCTATATATAGTAAGTGAAAGTAAAAATAACGTAACATTCTTACTGATAATACAGATTATAACTTTATCAGAATAACATCTTCTAGTCGCTTAGCATCCATAATATCTAAGTACTTCAGGTAGGTAAGCTGTTTGATCATGGACTCAGGTAAGTGTGCACTTATTTTGGGCAGAAGCCTTCAACTGTATCGGAGTTAGGAGCGGCATCCTCTTCAATTATAGAAAATATTATTAATTATTTAATTAAAATTACTATAGCTGATGTGTGAATCTAATTCCGTGACTATAGTTAAGACAGGACATCGCCTGTCGGGCCAGCTAGCATTAAATCAAAACCTTATTCTTCCCCTTCCTGAGCCTCACTAAAGATAAATCCTAAACCTTGAATGTGACTGCGTCATGATGCCGAGAACTGAAGGGATCTGAAGGAGCCGAGCAATAGGTTGGCGTCAGGGCTGGCTCACGTAACTGCCGCCGCTCGAGCCTTCGCCTTCTCATCACGTGGGCATCACGTGGCACATCATCTCGAGCTCATTGATGGTTTACACTTAAAAACTTCTCAATCGGTCGCCAATTTGAAACCAAGTGGCTCATTGTTTGGATTACGATAATACAGTTTTTTTATCAATAATATTTGAACTCTTTAACAATGTTTATAAATCTGGTGCACCCAACATTCGATTTTCACTTACCTCCGTTATTTATACGAATTTAAGAATATGTAAACAAATTTGGAAATGAAAATAAATTGCTAAAGAATTAGATACATTGGATTTTAAAAGAAATATTTTTTTAATAAATAATCTATTAAATTATTAAGTACGACAATAAGTTTGTTTTATCAGCTTTTCATCACTCTCTGCTAACATTTACAGTAGTATGTATAAGATAATATTTTTTCTAAAATCTTCAGCATTCCAGAGCTATATTATACATGTATATTACTCTTCTCAAGTTCAAAAACAAAATATTGCATTAAAAAATATTTTTGCTGTTATCTCCTTTATTTTGATATCGAATTCGTTCAACTTACATATTTATTTATTTTTTAGCAATGCTAATCAGATGATATGGTCAATTTCATATAACTACAAAATTAAAGGTAATTTCAAGAATTTTAAAATTATCAAATTAATTTTAAAAACGGAGGTAAGTGAAAGTCGTGTGTTGTGCGCACTAGATTTTCAGTATCTTGTGCGAGGTTACATAGGCTCATTTTCTATGGAAAGTTAGAAAACGATCACTTTTAAAATTGTGATAATGCAATACCAGTCACTTGTGCACTCACAAGGTTAGTATAGAGATCACTTGTCGTGCTCAATGTTTTAGTGTACAGTAAGTCTGCATCCTCTTACCAGCCAAGGCTTCACAAATATTTTACGTTAATGCAATTTAAAATAATTTCCTAATGACCCAACACGGATCCTCTGTGGTGTTGACAGCCAAGGGACTAGGCAATGACTAGTATCAGCAGCGAATCTTCTGGTTCGATAAGCCTTATTATTATTATTTTAGAGAGATTTTAAGAGATTAAAAATATTACTATACTGTTCATATTAATTTCACACACATATATATGAAATATTTAGCAATGGAAAGTATTGCGACCGTGAAAATTTTAGAATACACGTTTCAGGATCCTCTGAGTCTAAATTACTAAGTCCCGCAAAAAGGTCTATGTGTGTGTGAACTGAAATTTCATATATAAGAAAACTGTACACCCGAGATGTTTGTCTGTCCATTTAAAGTCACTTTATGCTACTGTGGCTAATCGGACGATGATACAGTGGGAGTCCTTAAATTTTGCCAATCCAGATTTTGGTAGGATACGGTGTACCTGACATCCCACAGCTCGGGACCATCTCTCCGAAGGACGGCATAACTAAGCCACCTAAGCGTTTGAGCCTGTGAGCTTTAGCATAGCCTGTTATGCTAGCCAACCTGCTACAGGTGATCCTACGCCCGAAATGTTACGGTAACTATTCATCCTAATCGGCTAACCAGAAGAGCCACTTTATACATCTGGCACTTTTTTTATACTTCCTCAAAAAACAGCTCTAAGGATTTAGATTGAACTCTCTTCATTGATTGAAAATTTAATGGCTTTTCAATATAATGTTGGTTTCATTCTGAATGAAATAGTCTGACAGGGCTTAAAAACCGATATTTTAAACGTTCTTCCTCTAAAATACAATTAATTTTGTACATTCCAAATGATTAAATATCATCTTAATGACATTTATTAAAGACGGCTAAATATACAAGTTGGACGAATTTGATGACCAACTAAAGGATAATAGAGCCAAACTATTTTTGTATGTAATTTTTGTATTATTTATTTATTAGGAACACGTATATTAGGTAATACGTATAATATAGGAACAGAAAGAGAAAAAAAAAAAATTATCTCATACTCAAAGTTGTAAAACATAATACAAAGTGACGAATAGAGAATAAACTTATTACTGATAAACAATTAAATATAGTTATATTATTTAATCTAAATCATTTGTTTCCAATTAAAATAAATGCACGTCTTATTAAAATTAACTTAAATTATTTTTAAATTGAATTATATACAATAGTTTTTAACAGTCGAGGTAAGTGAAAGCTATGTGTTTGCCCGCATTAGATTTTTGTTGCATTGCGATACGATAAACTAGATCAGATAAGTACTAACTGACCTCCACTGAACTGGAACTTCAATGAACCGCACGTGAATGTAGTTTCGGATTTGCATTCGGCCAAGGACTCTACCATCACAACACCCTCACAGACTTTCAAAATAGTTTTATATTGCTTTATTGTGTTCATTTTAGAATTTAATAACTGTTTACAGTACACTTAAATAATCTGGTACACGCAGTTTCATATTTAACTTACTTAGCTACTTTGTTAAAATCAATTTCAGAATTTTTTAATTCATTTAAAGATGACAATAAATTTTTAATCAATTATTTTCACTGAGTTTAAATACAAACATGTGTTATATAAATAATCTATTATATTCTTATCTACAACAGTCAGTTTGTTGTATTGGCTTTTCATCATTCTCCGCTAACTTTTACAATTCTGTATATAAGATAATATGTTTTCTAAAATCATTAGCTTTCCCACGGTATATTATACACCTATATAACAGTTTTTGTGTCCAAAAATACTAAAATCACATTAAAAAATATTTTTGCATTTTTCTCCTATGGTTAATTATTAAGTTAATTATTTATCGGTTTTTATCAATATTTAAAACATTGTTTTTTTTTAATAGAATCTACAAAATTAAAGGTACTTTATAGAATAAAAATATAAACCATCGGCATTTAAGCGTTGTCAGACTATTTCAGTCAAAATGAAACCTTCATATCGAGGTAGCGGGCATGGTATAAAGTGGCTCTCCTGGTTAGCCATTTTTTATGAAAAAGTTGCTGTTTCAATAAGACTTTTCGATTTCGCGCTGGACTTTCTGAACAAACACACACAGAGACCTTTTAGAGGAACATAGTCAGGATACTCTAAAACGTGCATTTCAGTCGAAAATTGGAATTCGAAATGATAAACCATTGTGTAATAATTTGCGTCATTTTTTATTAATATCTAAAGTTAATTTTTAAATTAAAGATTATAATATGGGTGTAGTACGTTTTGGAAATAATTAAATGAATATACTACTTTTTGGAAGAATATAACGCGCTATAAGTTGGTAATAGTCACCATAACCTTCCTGATACAACATTACCGATAACTAACTCTTTATATTGTGAAGTATTAAATTATATATATATATATATATATATATATATATATATATATATATATATATATATATATATATATATTTATTTATCGTTATTCTTTCTCTGAGAAATGTCTTTTTTTTTTGGTTTATTATTCATAAAGAAAGTGAATATTCAAAGGACAATTTATCTATGTATGGCACTATAGTAAGAAAGTGTGTAATTAAGAAGTTCGTTTTGAGCTTGTATTTACTATTTCTGTGAATTTAGCAAATTTATTTTTATTATTAACTACGTGTAAACAATATTTAACTATAGAGACTGATAAATCAATAACTTTTAAGGTTTTATTTAACATACAAATAAAATAGAAAATTCTATTAGGTTAGATCAGGCACGGTCTTTCTTCTCATATCTAGCTAAGTCAGGGAATGCTAATTCTAATAGTTCAGGATCAAATACCATTATTCTATTAAATTGTGAATTTTTGAAAAAATTTAAACCAAATTTTTGTAGCTGCAAGAAAAAAAAAATGTTACGGGCAACACAATATCCGTTTTTAAAATCGATTAAAGAAGTTTCAATAAAAGTTAGAGATAAAAATGAATTAAACCATTAAAGAATTAATTAAATTCTATTTATATAGAAACATTTGTTTTATTATAAAATCTATTATGTCATTACCTAAAATAATCAGTTTTAATCGGCTTTTCATCACTCTTTATTAACTTTTACAAGCTTGTGTATAAGATATTTTTTCTAAAATCTTTGGCTTTCCAACGGTATATAAAACATTTATATGACTCTTCTTATGTTCAAAAACAAAAAATTGCATTAAAAATACTTTTTCAGTTTTCTCCTTTAGTTGTTTAACAAATTTGCTCAACTTGCATATTTAGCTATTAATTACCAATGATAACAAGATAATATAGTAATTTTTATATTATCTACACAATTAAAGATACTTTAGATGAAGAAAATTTAAAATATCGGCATTTAAACCCTGTCATACTATCTCAATCAGAATGAAACCTACATGATATTAAAGCCCAATAAATTTTACATCTATATAGGGAGTTTAATCAAAATCGTTAGAGCCGTTTTTGAGAAAATCGTAAAAAGGTGCAAAATGCATAGTATAAATTACATCTTCCGGTCAACTGATTTTGATGAAAACAATTTTGTAACATCTCGGGCATATAGTTGCGTTAAATATGAAATTTCAATTGTCGTTTTCGCCCGGGAGTTACACACATACCTTTTTTCGGGACCTGGTTATTTGGACTCAGGGAGCCCTAAAGCGTGTATTACCGTTGATAATTGGAATTCGAAAATTTTCACGATCGCAATACTCTTCCTTACTGTATATAGTAAGTGAAAGTAATACTATGAAATGAAGAATAAATGGATGGCAACACGAAAGTTAAGTTCTTCTGCAGCATTACAAGAAATAAAGTACCTTTAGGAAGGAACTGAAACGAAATATAATCTGTTTACCAGAGGATATATTGGATTGTGTCACATCAAATGTCCGTTTTCAAGGTAAAGGATTTTTATTAAAAATACGACATGAAAACAAGATAATTTTATTCGAAGTATTTACCTTCTTTTTCTACACATTTTTCCCAACGTGACACCAACTTTTTTATCCCGAACTGAAAAATTCTGAGCTTTGAAGTGAAACAAAATATGAAAACGAACTTTTCACTTGATCATCATTTTCAAAAAGTTTTCCTTGAAGTTGTCTAAATTCCTGAACAGGTAATAATTTGTTGGAGACAAGTCGGGAGAATATGGTGAGTGCGGAAGAACTTTGTAGCCCAGTTCTTTAAATTTGTCCACGGTATGTTTTGAAACATAGGGTCTTGCTGCCGCTCAGTGAGATCATGAAGTACCCATGTATCTAGCTTTTTTACTTTCCCAATACACTTTAAATGTCTGGAAACGGTAGATGCACTTGCATTTAGTTGGGCTGAGAATCCTTTAATTGTTTGGTAGGGGTTTCCTTCTACTGTATGTTTGAGGACATCGTTGTCTATTACAGACGGAGGTCTTCCTCGGGACAAGTTTTCCAAGTCGGTATCCCCAGCTGAAAACTTAGAAAACCAACGGCGAATGGTCCGTTCATTAACACTCCCTTCCCCAAACGCCTTGCAAATATTTCTAGCGGCCTCAGCTGCTGAATGGCCGAGTTTAAACTCGTACAAAAATATTACTCGAAAATCGCGTGTTTCTATGTTCATATTTGGAGGTATACTAAAAAGCGGGTAATTGATTGGGAAGCTAATGTTTATAGTACAAAGGTAGAGGATTAGTAACTGTTTACTTTAAATATGTAAACATTCGGGAGAAAACAACAGAGACCTGCAAAATCCTTTATGTATTTCAGAAACTATAAAAACGGACATTTAATGTGAAACAACCTAATAGTTTTTTGGTACGTTTTGGAAGGTATTGCTTTCTTTTCAATTTATGATAATCCACCGAGGCGTCTGAAAAGAAAATGGCCTCGAGACCTTCTTGTTTAGACTCACTACTAAAGAGTGCAGTCAATAAAAACGAAACTCCTCAAATATTGTGAGCCGTATTTTTATAATAATAACCAAAAACTTGACAAATGAGTTGAAATTAGATACTCTTATTCAAATGAAGATAAATTTTTTTTTTTTAATTTCCCCTTTTCCCTTAATAATATTCTATAAACAATGTTAGGAGAAGATAGTAGGGTGGTAGTGAAAATTAAAGTGAAATAATAAAATAATAATTGTATAAAATAAATCAAGGGCTTATACTGTTTCCTAATTAGAACTGAATATTAAAAATACTGTGATAAAGAAATATTTCATTCCTTTTTTTTTTTTTTTTTTTTTTTTTTTTTAATCAACCCAAATGTCTTTTTATTTCTTTAATTTTTTTCATTTCTTTTAATATCTTAGATTTATCTTAATTTGCTATTTTAAGAATTATTTACCTTTAAAATATATCTTTTTATTTAATAATTTACATTAAAAAATAATAGCTATATAACTTCTTCAAGTTAATATTTTACAATGTATTACAAAAAATGACTTTATTTGTATGACTTTATTTTCCCAAAGAAAATAAATAAATAGATATTTATAAACTAATGTTGGTTTTAAGATGTTAGTTCACTGTTTAACTAAAGATTTGTTGGTTCTTAACTTCGCTATTTGCAATGTTGTCAGATCAACCACTTTTATTAAGATAAACATTATTTTTAATTATTATATTGAAATAATAATGTATATATTTCTAAATAATATATAGTTATGATATGGTATGAGATTAGAATTAAAATGTACAACATTCATTTCTGGCTTAAGTTCCTTTTTAAATTAATTTTTTTAATTTCCTCAGGCTCTCATGCATGATTCTATTTTTTAGCTTTTACTTCAACACCACATAGGCTTTTGCTCGTTCTTCCTTTAGCACACCACTTCACCAATGAACATACTTTTCAAATATCTTGGTTCTTATTTGGAAGCTGCATGGTCGTCTGAGCAGGATGTGAGAAAGAAAGTGGAACAGGCCCGTAAGGCTACTCGGATGTTAAATTTAGTCCTTTGGAATACGGAGATTTGGAATAGAGAAAACAAGCGCCTAATTTTCTCGGCCGTAGTGGAGTCGCTTCAGAAAAGTTGAAAACAATCAGCTTTCTTACTTCAACGGAGAAGCCCTGAGGGAGATCCGAAACGTTGAAAAAAATAAATAAAGATTTTACATTATGAACGGGAATAGTCCAATGTTAAGCCAATGAACTACTGTTTTTTCAGGTGGCGGGTTAGAATCTGACTGCAGCAGTTGATCATTTATTCCGTTATATAGTTCTGGGAGCTGACCTAGCCTCTATAAATTGGATACCTAAAATTTGTGATCTCTATCTATGGAGCGGCCGAGTGGATAGAGCACTATGCTATTGTTCTCCAGGTTCTGGGTTCGAATCCTTGATATGATAGGATTATTTATTTTGTTATTTCAGCCGTAGAGCGACCCTAAGGTATATGCACCCTCCTGCTGCAGACTCAGCTTCTATAAAGTGGGTATCCAAATTGGATAATAAACCTGGCGGCCGAGCTTGATCTAGGCCTGATCACGTAGGCCTGAAACAGTACGAATCTCAGTAAGTAATGAACCCGAGATCCTGGGTGTATTGTAGATATTAAGTTTGTTTTAAATATTCTTACTGATTAGATTGTGTTTCCTCAGTAATGTTGTCAGGATGTTCAGAGTGTATTTTAGTCAGAACTTACTATCATTCCTTAAAGCGTGAAAGTTTAGGGATTAAAGATAGTTTCGGGCTTTAACCCATTCGAGACGACGTTTTTTTTTTTTTTTTTAACACGGTCCCCAGGAGCGAATTTTTTTTGAAATTTGAACAGTTCATTTTTAATTTTTAAAAACATCTCTCCCTTGGTCGTAAACCTACAATATTCTGCCCTACAGTGTCTTTTAATTATATTCCTCGGTTGAACAGATTCGTTATCTAGGACTCCTACTTGACAAACGACTAACTTGGAATCCGCACACAAGACTGAAACGACAAGAAACTGCCCGCCATTTTCGCTTACTTCAACACTTACTGGACAGACGCTCTAACCTTCCACTTAACTACAAAATGCTCATCTATATTACCATCATAACGCCTATCTGGACGTACGGAGTTGAGCTTTGGGGCTCTACTAAACCATCAAATTCTTCCCGTATTCAATTCTTACAATCCAAAATCCTTCGAAAAATCCTCAAAGCTCCTAACCCTGTCACCAACAAACTCATCCATAAAGACTTTAATGTCCCATAGGCTGCTTATTTGGCCCGTACGAGGTATCATTTCTTACATGACAAACTCTACTCCCATATTAACCCTCTAGTTTCAATCCTTGCTTTCTCTTCCATTCCAGACAATCCTTCGAGGCGTCTGAAAATAAGATGACCTCGAGTTCTTCTAGTGTAGACTATCTAATGAAGAGTCGCCAATGGGCGTATTCTCTTCATGTCTTTTCTTGTATATTATCTATATTATGAGCCAATTTACTTGAAGTATTTACTAACACAGTTGTAAATTTCAATAAATGAATAAATAAAAAAAACATCTCTACCAAAGAAATCATCCAATTCGTAATTGAATTCACACAAATAAGATGATTCCACACCGGCTGTGCAGCTCGCTCCTAGGAAAATTTGTATTGCTAGGAACGGATTGACTGACCACCATGTGTGCAATGTAAGGTAAAATGAAAATGAATAATTATTAAGGTTGATTTAGGGCTGAATAATTCTTCCATAAATACTGATACAATACTCTTGCTCAGATCTGAAGTGTTTAGAATTTGACTTCATTTTTATTTTTTTACCTGGCTGAAGGTGTGACTAGTAAAATGTTGGATTACAGAATATATAACGAGACTTCTGAAGATGGGAGAATATCCCGAAACGTCACGTCATGAAATAAATGATCAGTATTTATGGAAGAATTATTCAGCCCTAAATCAACCTTAATAATTAAATGAGATCTTCCGTGTTTAGAACGTATTGATATACAGAAAATGAATAAATGTAAACAAATTTATTTAAAAAAAAGTTAGATAATATATAAAGAACAATATATATATATATAAAGAACAAAATATAATTCATTTACATACTAATTTTTAGAAAGTAGTAAGAAGATTAAAAAAAAAGATGAATATTGAAAAAAATAACATTAAATAAAATAACTTCTTATCTTAAACCTTCGATGCATGCCTAATCATAGTATTTTTTATTTAAGAAATACTTCAGATAATTTTTAGATTTTTTGGCACACAATTAAACCAATGTCAAATTTTGTTTTTTTCTACTTTACAAATTTTATTAGTTTCAGAAAATCTTATTTCGACGACTAGTTTACTCAGAATAACTGACAATTTCACATTATTATTATCTCGGATTGGTTAACACGCTCATCCTATAAATGCTTACCTCTCATTTTTTTTGGTATCTGCTTTTCAGAGATTGGGTGAACCAAAGGAGTCTAAAACCTGTGAAAAATTGCCGAAATCACGAGCTGTGTCAAGAGTCTTTTTTGGTCTCTAGGAGCTTATTTTTATTTTATTATTACTTTTTTTTAATCGTTCTTTAGTGATTCTACTCATGTTTTTCTATATCTTAAAAAATAACTGAGTTAAAGACTAATTGTTTTTTTATACTTATTTCCGGTCTTTTTATACTCAAAAACGGCTCTAACGATTTTGATTAAACTAGCTAAATTGATGTAAAATTTTATGGGCTTTAATATCATGTAGGTTTAATTTTCATAGTAATAGTCTGACGGGGCTTAATTGCCGATATTTTAAATTGAATTCCTCTAACCTACCTTTAATTTCGTGCATTCCAAAAGATTAACCATATTATCTTAACAACATTGATCAAGGATGGCTAAATATACAAGTTGGACTTTTTGATAAAATAACAAATAATTTTTGGTTTTTTGATAATAATAATAGTAATATATACATATAATATACCATTGGAAAGGGAATGATTTTAGAAAAAAAATTATCTGTTACAGATAGATAAAAGGTAATGTAAAGTGAAGAATAGGGAATAAACTTATTACTGATTAACTATTTAACATATTATATTATTTAATCTAAATCCTTTGTTTCTAACGAAAATGAATATACCCTTTTTTTAAATTGACTTAATATATTTTTCAAAATCAGGTATACTTAATATTTTTTAAATTGATTTTAATATTCGAGGTAAGTGAAAGTCGTGTGTTGCCCGCACCAGATTATTTTACGTTATGAAAGGAAATTTGTTCAGATTCGAAATTAAATAAAATATTTACTTAGAACCGTTTGAAAAGGTCTTCAGTTTTCAAACGCGTTTCTGAGAGACTTGTGAGTCCTTGAGATGAAATCTGGTAACGGATTCAATATAAGCCAACCGATTACTATAAAAATATATCACAATGTCAATTTCTTAGTATGTACCCTACATTACTTTCTCCAAATCAGCGCCTCGATTGATATAGATATCTGGGACTGTTTACAGAGAGAGATAGATGATAAGGATAGTATCGATCCGGAAGCTAAAGGAGGGAGCAAGCTTTGACAGATGTGTCGCTACTTGAAGGCGTAAGTGCGGGGGTCTGTGTGGGGTTCTTGCTTCTGGGTATGGGGTCGTGATGCTATAGAGCTACTTGCTAGCTAGCTAGAATTATATTGGTTATATTTTTCATTTGTTTGTTTATTCATTTAAAGTTTTGGGGGCACCTGTAGCATAGTGACAAGCATAACAGGTCACGGGTTCGAAACTGTAGGCGGCTCTGGTTTTTTTTTTATAGGAGTAAAAAATCCTGGTGGCTGGTAATAAAGAATATTTTGCTCTTATTAAGCTATTTAAAAGTAGATTGCTGAGCAGAACCAACAAAATTGGGCAGGACAAGACGTTTGTTAGACCAATGATAACATATGGATCTGAGACATGGCCGTTTAACAAGACTACTTCTGGAAAAATGGATTGATTTGAAAAAAAAAGTTCTTAAGCCAGTTCAAGAGTCAGGAAGATGGAGAATAAGGAATTATATCAGCCTTATCAGGGATTAGCAGGTGTCATGTTTGTGAAGATCCAGCGTCTTAAATGGCTCGGTCATGTTCACAGGATGCGAGGTTTAAGAGCAGCCAAAAGACTACATGCAAAACCCAGATGGAGTGCGATCGAGAGGAAGACACAAGACCAAATGACGGGACAACGTAAGGGGTAACCTCCCAGAGCTAGGAATAAGGATAAGCATGGCAGAAGATAAAGTACAGTGGAAAAGGCTAGTTGAGCGGTCCAAGGACAGCTATATTGGTCTGTTGTGCCAATAGTTGAAGAAGGAAAAAATCCTAAGCTATGCTGTCCTTCGGAGGAAAAGTAAAATGGTGGTCCCGAGCCTGTGTGGTGTCAAATATTCGTTAAGGATACCTATCCTAATTAAACCTGGATAGGCAAAATTTAAAACTCCCACTGAAGCATCTTCCGATTAGCCACAGTAGCATAAAGTGACGTTAAATAAATAATAATTTAAAGTTACTTCATCCTATTGTGGTTAATCGGATTATGGGGTTCGTACAGAAGAATAGGCATAGTTAATATCCCAACATTCTATTCGATAGTCGTCCTGATGAAAGACTAAATTTAGGCCAAAACGTCTACTCACAATGCAATAATTTTCTTATTCCTTATTAACAATTGTGATATTTTTAATTATTATACCTAATACCAACTACTCCATAAAAGCGAATTTGGCTTATTATTAAAATAACAAACTTTTTTAACCGAACGAAATAAAATAAAAAAATCAAATTATAAAGGGCTATCGTTTCAAGATACGTAGAACACGAAAAACGAATAAATAAAATCAGTTTGCCGTACGGTTAAGTGAATTCTTCCGAAACTGCTGAACCTCTTTTTTTTTTTTTTTTTTTTTAACACCCTGCACCACCATCCATACCTTTGCTGACGATATAGCGCTTCTTTCTTCTCACAGAGATTCTACCGTAGCTTCCGTTTCCTAACAAAATAATTTATTTGACCAGGGAAAGTGGTTTAATAAATGGTAAATCAATATTATTGCCTCCAAATCAGAGCTCGTGAGCTTTTCTCTACGGAAAGGTACATGTCTAGCACTGGAAATCGACAACAAAATCTTCAAAAACCTCGGACTATGTTTGGACAAAAGACAAACTTGGAACGTACATACGAAATTAAAGCGGCAAGAACCAACAAGACGTCACAAACAACTTTCACTTCTATTGGATCACAGATCATCACTAAATTTACGAAAGAAGCGACTAATACACATTACTCTTAGGAGGAGAACTTAGGGGTTCTGCAATACACATACATACAAACAAAATTGGGGTTGTTTGTACTCAATGCAAAATTTCACGAAAATTGATTCCTGCACCATGGTATGTTTCGAAACACACGATACAAAATGACACAAATATCCCAACAGTAAATTCTTACATTCACGACAAATATAACACGTTTCATTCTTCGACACATCACCATCCAAATCATTTCGTTTCTTACCTTTCTTCCTCTCTGTTACCAGGCCATCCGTAAAGAAGACGTAAAAAAAGATGGCGGAGAAATCTACTCAACTAATAAAAAATTGGTAATAATTGAGAACTCTGGTCAAAAAAATATAGTTCTTTACATTAGCTGGATGCGCAGTAAACCATTTGCGAATAATAATATTTCCATGCGAAAAGATTCAACTCAGCTGGTTTACTAAGATAGTAATGGGAGATTTTTGCGCTTCCTGTAAAATTTCGTAGAATGGGTAGAGTAAAGCGGGGCTAGTTGAGCATAGGGACAAGTTTGCAATTGAATTATCTCGCAAACAATTCACTGTACGCAGAGGCATCTTATGGCGGAGTCGTGGGAGGAATAATCGCTAGTGGCGGATGAGCGAGTGAAGCGCTCGTGTGTTTTATTTATTTTGTGACACAAAAAGTAAAAACGTAGTTCATTACAAGTTTTCGCCTATATTAATCAATTTTTAATTAGGTAAGTGTTAATCTTTTAGAAAATTATTGTTCTTTTGATATGTGGAGTTGTTCTGGGTATAATTCTTATAGTGTTTTTATAAACTAGCTTTTGTTTTAAAATTTGGGGTTGGGGTTAGTTAAGCTATAGTTGCTCATCTTACTTCACGACTCAATTAACTTAAGGAATGTATGTTTTATTTTTTGCTAGAATGCGGACTTACAAGAGAACGACTATAACATGTCCTTAATTGCAACAGTGACAATGATCATTAAGTGTCATCTAATCTAATCCAAGATCTAATTAATATTTTTCCTAAGATATAGGCTACATGAGTAATAATATATACATCTAATTCTGATTTTGAATAGCAAGACTGAATCTAATGTTGAAGTTAGTCTTTAGATACGTAAATGTTTTATTGATTCTAGTTTTGGTTAATTAATCAAAGAAAATTACTTTGAGTTTTGTCGTACTGTCACTAAAAGATGATAAATAAACACATATTTTACTTTATTTATAATCGAAATTGAACACATGGTTTGGTTAGACATTCTTAGTGCTCAACTTGCCCCATACCCTTGCTCAACTTACCTCACCTATGGGGTACATTAAGGAAACTTGACTTTCTGGATTTATATCGCTGTAGTTCTTAAATTCGACAACTTACAAAAAAATGCTATGGACATTTTTCCTAAGGGATATATTACGATTCCATCAAGCCGCTTAACTCATCTTGACTTACCATTTAGGAGCTATATCCGTTCAAGTGAAAAAATGCTCAACTAGCCCCGCCCTAACCTACTATAAGGGTACTTTTGTAACTCAAAGTCTCAATTTTTGATTTCGTCAATCTCTGCCCCTTGCCGACGAAGTGACCACAACTGATTATCCGTGACCTTTGGATATAACACGACAGCTCTACGATCTGCAGCCTCCTTCAATAGTGAAAAGATGAAGATTCCGCGATCTTGGGAAGACGAGAGGCAGGTATTGTGGTTACAGGGAGCCCTCACCCCCGCAGTCCGTAATCAATACGTTTTCTGCCATAAAGGCTCGGCCGCGCTCGGCTAAGTTCGCCCCCGCTCGGTGAGGTCACTACCGTGTCAGTCAAATCCAAAAGTCGATGTCCCTCTTCCGTTTTGGACACTCCTTCGTAGCATAGAGTGGTACTCCTCTGTACCTGTACCCCAGTGTACCCGTACCTCGGGAGAGGTACTAGGTAACGTGACAGGCCTAGGTCAATCTATACATTCTTATGGTCAAAGCAGTAAGGGTGTTCTGCAAGGGAGGCCAGGCCTAATTAGGACAGATTGTAATATCATTCAATAAAAATAATATATATATATATATATATATTTTTTTTCTTAAAATCGATGAAAGATGAACTATATCATATAGTGCAATTTATTGAACATTTGAAATTGAACAATTGAATTGAACAATTGAAATTTATTTATTAAAATCATGAAAAATCTCCGATTGGGGCACTCAATTCCCCACCTCCCAACAATAGTAACTTATTAAACTCCGGGTCTACGCTGGTACTGAGTGCACCCCAAGCGTCTCAATCGGACACAAGAAAGAACACCGAATGAGAAAATGTTTGTCATGATTAGAGAAAAAAAGTCAGCATTGAATTACCGATTCCTCAAACATATGATTGGTGCCTGGGGTCTGTTGGATCATTATTTGTCCTGCCGTAGGCAAAGGTGGTTCTCTTTTAGATTATTTTATTTTACGTTTTTGATCATAATGGATAATGGAGACGTAGAGTTACAAAAGGTACTATATTCACATTGGACAATTTTACAGGAAACTCTAAAATCTGTCATTTATTAATTATTTACCAATTTACTTCATTCTTTTTTTATCAAAATCTAAAGTTGATTTTTTACTTTATTAACAACTTATTTTTCCTCCAAATACTCGAGTTCCAGCCTCGCATCCTAAACCATATTGCCACCTCTTTATGTGGTGGACTTGGGCGCCTCTTGATGTCCGGCGGGCTTCCGCGCGTCTAGTCACCTCTCTCGACCCTGGACAGCTGGGTACCAAAAACCGGACTTGATGTTTCAAAAACCAACGGGCGTTGATGACCGCGTAGTTGAACGCTCTAAAACCTGATCAAACAAACAAAATTATTATTCCAAATTATTGCCCTTTTCCCATGACATGGATATAGTACTTTTTGTAATGAAACGTGGATATATTACTTTTTGAAACAATTTAAGGTTGGATCAGTCACTTGTTTTCTTCCAATTTTCTAGATAAAAAAACAAAAAAAAAAAACATTATTCTATCAATTTTTATATTAAATTTAGAGAGCTGCATGAAGAAATACTATAAGAAAACAATATAATTGAGGGATCACTTGTAGCTGGGTGGCTAGCGTAACAGCCTCTCATGCTAAAGGTCACGGGTTCAAACCCGCAGGTGGTCCTAGGATTTTTTTTAATGGGAGTAAAAAATCCTTTGTTACGCCGTCCTTCGGAGGGGACGTTAAAAGGTGGTCCCGAGCCTGTCCGATGTCAGGTACTCGTTAAAGATCCCTATCCTAATAAAACCTGGATAAGCAAAATTTAGCATCGTCCGATTAGCCATAGTAGCACAAAGTGACGTTAAATAAATAAACAATAAACAAGAATATCATTGAGAACCTAAGTTGTTAAAAACAATTTAAAAAATGATTATTAGTTTACAACTATTTATCACAAGAATATTGGTGATTCAAGACGTGCTAAATCAACCAACAAAATGCATAAAATGAAGAAAACAATTAATTAATGGTGATAAATTAGGGGTTTAGGTGTTTCTACTGTACAATAGAAAGTAAAATACTTTTTGGAAGGAAATGCAATTTTCAAATTCGTTTTTAAAGGAATTTTATGTTTTTTAGATAAAATACGATGACAGATCTAGATAAAACTAAACCATTAGAATACAAATATGTCAAAATATCAATTAAAAAAAAATGATTCCTTCAGTACCTTTTGGAAATGAACGTCTCAATTATTACTGGATTTTTGATAATCGTACCAAAACTGCGCAAAGAAGTTGTCGTATTTACCTCAACCTAAACTATCTCTTTATAATATGTTAGCTTTTTCATTCATTTAACTATGCATTCATTTTACATCACTTTATGCTATTGTTGCTAATCGAAAGATGCTACAGTAAGAGCTCTAAAGTTTCCCTATTGACGAGTACATTATTATAGCACAGACTCCGAACAACCATTTTACGTCAAATCCGAAAGAAGGTAAAATCAAGGATTTTTCCTCTTATTAAAAAAAAAACAAAAAAAAACACCAGGGCTTTGCTTGCTTTGAACCCGCGAATTTGGACATAGAAGGCTGTTAAGCTGGTTCGTACACTGAAGATGACCCTTAAGACTATATATTTAGGATAACAAAAATAATATAAGTTGAAGTTTATCTATACTATAAATCAATAAAACATGTTTCTCCTTATTACAGCGCTCTCGAAGAATGCATATTTTCTATTCTGTTCCATTGAAAAAAAAAATAAAATAAAATAAAAGTGAACTTAGGTGGTTTATTTAGGAGAGGTATCTTTATCGAGTACACGACATCCAACAAGCTCGGGACCACTATGTTAAGTCTCTTCAGTGGGGTGGCATAACAAAGTATTTTTTACCCCTCTAAAAATTCCTCTGGCCATCTCCAGGGTTAGACCGCTCGACTTATTACTTTTAGCCCTTATAAAGACCTATAATATGGACTTATAAACGTTTGGTTTCCCAACAAATAGTTTACACTATTTTGGAAAACATTCATTGACGCCCATACCATCTTTACAAAAAGTATATTAACATTTATTTCATTAGTTCTAAAAGTAATGATAATTTATGCAGCTAATAAAAAATATAATTAAATATAAATGAGTTCTGTGGAAACTGTGAAGTGAATTCGCTAATGAAGATACTGAGGTGGGGAAACTTTTTTATCGAATTGAAATCGCTCGAAAACAAAAGTTGTTTAACAAAACTTTTGGGTTTTTTATGTTGTTTTTTTTTTTATAGAAATGTTGTTCGAAGCAAGTCTTTCCCCTCCACAACCTGATTTATATTCGAGTCTTTATTAAATTATTTTAAAACACGTCTCTCCCAAGTTGGAATATTATCTACTACTTTTTGCTCAAGTCTTTATCTTCTGCTATTAGCGTTGGGAATGTATCAATTTAATTAAGTTTTTTTTTCTGGTATCTATCCACTACTTTATTTCGAAATCTAGAGGGTCACTTAATTTTTCAACAAATCAGAATAATTTTTCATTTAAGACTTTATTCATTTAACGTCACATTATGCTACTGTGGCTAATCAGACGATAGTACACTAGGAGTCGTATATTTCATTAAATATTATAGTTGTATTAAACATGAAAATTTCAGTTTTATAGGACTTTTCGTTTTAGCGATGGACTTATCACCACAGACCTTTTTACGGTACTTGGTCATTTCGACTCAGGGACACTAACGTTTTCGTGAACACTGAATCAAAATTTTCAGGATTGCAATACTTTCCTTTACTTTAAATTTCGTATATATGTAAGTGAAATTAATAATGTAATACAGGGTTATGTATTCATCCGTGTTTTGAAATATATCATACGTTTTTTTATTATTAAACATTGTTATTTTTTAAAAATGAAATATTTTCATTTAAAAATACATAATATTAATGTTCACTTCAAGTAATATTCGTTAATGTAATAAATTTCTGAAAATGTATGGCTTTCGAAAATTTCGCCGTAGCCTGTGGACGTCGCGAGTAAATCAGTAACGTACCGTATGGCCAGTGAGTGATTAAGTCTGCCGTAGTCTAAAAATTAATAAAATATAATTATAAATAGATAGAATTTGATCATTTCAATTCTAAAATGAACGAAAAGAAGTAGATTATATTTTCCCAGTCGGAGAGAAATTTACATTTTAATTTTGGGAATCACATTTACTTGTTGTCTTTTATTGCAGTTGTGTATGCCAGTAAATAAATTCCAACAAAATAAACAAAAGTGTAATAAATATGATTTCCTAAAGTTATTCCATTACATAAAAAGATGAGTTAGGTTGTTTACCAACAAGGGACTAATCCAATATGGAAGGATGTGAATAAAGTGGGAGGGATTTGAATTGAGAGCTCCGGTCTTCCTCTTCATGAATAATGAGGAATGAATAATGAATAATGCATTTAATATAAATCACCAAGTGGAAAACACAATTATTACACATGCTTCAGGCTGTTTACTTACACCTTTATTGTCCGCTCCAATCTTTAAGTAAGTGGTAAAGGAATCATCGAGATGTGTGGATCAATGAATAAATTAAAGTATTAAATAGAATATGTGGGTCACCTGAGTCGTAGTGGTTAGCATAACTGTCTTCTATGCCTAGGTTTGCAGGTTCGAAACCTGCAGATGGCCGTTGTAGTAAAAAATCCTTGGTTAGAGAAGGTAAAATGGTGGTCACGAGATAAGATCTCTATCTTAATAAAAGCTAGATAGGCAATATGTAGGACTCCACTGGAGATACGATTAGCATAAAAGCGACGTTCAACGAATAAACGAATATAATAATGATAAGTGAATATAAGTTCTCATATCATGAAATATTTTCATAAATAAAATTAAGGATTTTTTGAACTAAGTCCCAGAATAAAATCGTTTCTATTCTATAAAAATATAGAAAATAGAGATGAATTCACTTTTACTACGATTATATATCTGTGGCGGTCGTGAATAAGTGGTTAAGTCAAAATCTTTCATTTTACAGGTGAGCGACTTAAACTTTACGTAATACCCAAAATAGAGTTATAACATACAGCTTTCTTTCCACCTAAAATTTCTTCACCAAGAAATTTCTTTAACCAATTTAACACGACGTAGGAGACGGTCTGAAGGAGCGATACGTGGAGTTAACTCATTTTTGATATAACTCGAGTTATCCGGTTTTTCAGGACCGCCACAGACATTATATAAGTTTTTTTTTTTAATTAATTAAAAAAGATAATACAATCTGCCAAACTCAAAGACAATAACTATAGTGTAAACGAACCAATTTTGAGGCGATCAGTCCTAAAACAGATCGGAACGCATTTATTAGTTTATTATTTTTACTAGCCAAACATTTTAATCGACCAAAAACATGTTTTAAATGCTACTTTGTTTCTTTACTGTGTTGGAGTGGATGGCATTACATAAGTTTTTTTTTTTCTTACAATAGTTGTGAGCTTCAATCCATGTTATATATATCTTTTCTTTTCTTTTGATTTTCATTCAAATAATTTAAATAATATTTTCTGATTTCAGAATACCTTACATTTTTGCCAATGAATCATAATAACTAAGTTATCGGTAAATCACATCTCTTATAAGTTGTGGCACCAAAGATCACCTTTTTTTTTTTTTTTTTTTTTTTGTTTATGGCGTTTTACTGATACTTATGAAAATTACCATTTGCTATCAACGTCTGCGTGTTAGGATCATCGTTGGATGGCCATTTTTGTGGAGGATTGAAAAAAAATTGGTCAAATAGTTTCGGAGAAATGCCGAAGGCAGAAGTATTTTTTTTATTCATTATTCGGGTTTTACGTATGACGTTTGAGGGCTTACTTTGAGGGGGAGGGAGGCAAAAATTATACTATCCATACTAATATAAATTATAGTTTATAGTCCTTAGTAAGATATAAAAAAAAAAAAAAAAAACCTGTACTGCTACAACCCATGCAGATTTTTGGGCTCAGTACATGTAGAGTTTCGTACTGTTTCTAAGCCAACGGCCGTGCAATGAGGTGATTCGGCCGAGATCAGGCTCAGCCACCAGGATTTTTCCCCATTTGGTACCCAGCATTATTGAGGCTGGGTGTGCCCCAGGAGAGTCTCCATGCCCTAGGATCGCCCCCCGGCTGAAACAAAAGAATAAATAATATTCCAACACAGCCGGGATTCGAACCCAGAATCCGCAGCACAGGAGACTAGACCATGCCTCTCCCTAACATATTTAAATAATTTATAAAAATATTTTCGTTTTTGCCAATGAAAAGAATTTTACAATATACGTACAATAAATTATATTGTAGCTTTATATTTTTTTTTTTTTTCACATTATAGGCATAGGTTTTTTTGCGGAAAAAATACTGAAAGATTTTGCTGATAACCTGTAATATTAGAAAATTACAAGATGAACTGGATAATAAAATAAATACATAATGAAATATATATGGATTTACCCTGGAAATATCTCTCCTCATGCTACGGCAATATTAACCAACCTCAATTTTCATAAGTGTATTAGGCCGTTACATTTTTCTTTTTGCAGTTCGGGGGAGGGAGGAGAGACGTGGGGGCTAAAACCCTCATTATATATACCATCTCTATCTCCTCGAGTTGATTATCAAAACGCTTCCCCTTGTCGAGGTAGAACAGGCGAAAGCACATTATTTTATCTATATAAAAATATTGCGATTCTGGATAGCAGTGAGTATAAGGAATGTAAGAAACCTTCCATTGCCTATATAAAATATACATAAAGAAAGTATAAATGAAGTATATAAGAGCATAGAAAAAAATAATTATATATAAATCTTACTATCCATTCTGATTTACATTATTTGCTTTTAGTACATGGAAACTCAAAACTAAGCCCTGCCATCTACACTTTAGGATATCCTAGCGCCTCTATTTTAGATATGTCATTGATAGTAAAAAATCTGGTTCGGGCAACACACGACTTTCACGTACCTCCATTTTTAAAATCGATTAAATAATTTCCAAATACAGTTAGAGATAAAAACGAGTGAAACCATTAAATAATTAATTAAATTGAATTAATATAGAAACATGTGTTTTATTAAAAACTTTAAAATTATATTATTAATAATCAGTTAGTTTTATCGGCTAGTTATCACTCTTTATTCAATTTTACAAGCTTGTGAATAAGATAATATATTTTATAAAGTCTTTCTTTTTCAAACGGTATATTCCACGTCTATATTACTGTTCTTATGTTCAAAAACAAAATTGGTGCGCTGTGCTTCATTGACAAGCATGAATTTCCCTTTTCGAAAACCCAAACAGCAGTTACTTTTATCGGCCTTTCATCACTCTCCATACCCTTTACGATTCCGTGTTTCAGATAATATTTTTTCTCAACTCTTTAGCTATCCAACGGTATGTTATACATCTATATTACTACTGTTATATTCAAAAACATAAAATGCATAAAAAATATTTGTTCAGTTTTCTCCTTTATTTGTCTATCAAATTCCCTCACTGTGCATATTTAGCTGTTAATTATCAATGATAACAAGATAATATAGTAATTTTTATAAAATCTATAGAATTAAAGGTACTTAAGATAAAGAAAATTTAAAATATCGGCATTAAAGCCTTGTCATACTATTTCAATCAGAATGAAACCTACATCATATTAAAGCCTATTTAATTTTACATCCATATGACGAGTTTAATCAAAATCGTTAGAGGCGTTTTTGAGAAAATTATAAAAAGGTGCAAAATTCATGATATAAAGTAGTACTTCCGGTCAGCCGAACTCATTAGAATAGTTGCTGTAACATCTCGGGCGTATAGTAGTCTTAAATATGAAATTCCAGTTTCGTTTTTGCACTAGAGATACCACACACAGAAACACGGATACATAGACCTGTTTGCGGAACTTGGCTATTTGGACCCGGGGGACCCTAAAACGTGTATTTCCGTTGAAAACTGGAATACGAAAATTTTTATGATCGCAATATTTCCCCTTACTATATATAGTAAGTGAAAGTAAAACATTATACATATTATAGGTAGAATTATTTATAGGGGGGTGACCCTAGGGTATGGTGATCCTTCTGGGCACACCCAGCCTCTATAAAATGAGTACCCAAAATTAAGGGAAAACCTGGTGGCCGCGCCTGATTAAGGTCTAATTACCTCCTTGCACACCACTGTTACACCTGTAAACAGTACAAATCTCTATATGTACTGAGACCTAAGACCCTTCATGGGCTGTAGTGGTACAGGTCAGTTTTTTTAATTTATTTTATTTTGTGTATACATATATTTAGGAAAAACCATCTCATCTTCGAGTATGAAAGAAGATAGGAACAGAAGATTAAATATGCCATGGAAAACATATTGAATCTTTAAAAAAAATATTTAAAAAATTCAACTATCTCCAGAACTTATGGCTATATTCCTTGTGTGTACCGAATAATTTTTTATGGCTTGCAGACTTGGTCTACCACCAGCAAAGGCTACTGGGATAAACTGGCAACGATAATAAATATTAGAAGTAAAGATAAAAAATTAAAAAAAAAAAAACCCTCCACAAAAATCTGGTGTGGGCATACTTTCACTTACCTTGACTGTTGATAAATATTAAATATACTACATCTTAAAAAATATTTTAAGTTAATTTTAATAAAACGTGAATTCATTTGTTGGAAGCATATGGTTTGGAGTAAATAATATAACTATATTGTATTGTTAATAGTAATAAGAGGGATGTAAAAAGATATGAATATGGTTGAGGAAAAAAAAAATATGATTGGGCCTTCTTCCGGGTTTAACCTCCTTTCAAATCGCTTAGCGTTTTCAAATCCGACAGTTGGCTTTAGAAGTTTTTGCAAGAAGTAAAAAATCATTAGTTATTTCATCCTTCGAAAGAGATATAACATTTTTATAATTTTGTTTAAAAACTTAAACAAATTATGATAGAACCATCTGCTGGGTTTGAACCCGAGACTTCGTCCATAGAATAAAAAAAATAATCGATGCAATCGAGATTCCACGAGTTATAAAACATAACAATTTTTACATGGGTTACCTGTAGCAGAGTGGCTAGCATAACAGTCTCCTATGCCAAAAGTCCCGAGTTCAAACCCAAAGATGGCACTAGGATTTTTTAATGGGAGTCAAAAATCCTTAGTTAAGCTGTCCTTCGGAGGGGACGTTAAAAAGTGGTCCCGATCCTGTACGATTTCAGGTGCTCATTAAAGATCCCTATTCTAATTAAACCCGGATAGGCAAAATTTGGGATGCCCACTGTACCCACATCGTCATAAACGGACGTTAAATAAACAACCAATTAAATAATTTTTGCAGTTCGACAACCACATGTCAACAATCAACATACTATGTAGGTAATTGGTTGGTTAACTCAGTGTTGCAGGTAAAAATTAAATATTAATAATTAAATGACTTTCCACCTGGCAACACTGAGGAACCTAAAACCATCGTGTAATCTCCGTGTTTTGTGTGAAAATGAAACCGCTACACCTTAATCGTTCTCTTTAATCTTAAATTGATGTCTTACTGTCTGATTATAGTCTTTGTGTATAATCAGTTTGCATAATTTTTGTTTTCAAATTTTAATTTTATTACTGTCATATGATTATTTTGAAAAAAATTATTTTGGTACCCAACTCATTAAAAATAATAATAGTATATTTTTAGTCACTTTAATTAATCCTGTTAACTTTAGTTTATAATTAAAAAGAAAAAAAATAGATTAAGATGAGAATATATGAGATGGCGTGGTAATCTACAGGTGGCCCTAAATCTAAATATTCACAAGTTATCAAAGACGGGAATGTATGCCCTTGCCAAACTGTTCCCTAAACATAACATGCCAGAATTACATTTTCATATCTCCATCATATTAACATATTCTCATCCTCACAGCAACTTACCTCGATATTTGGATAATGGAATCAAAACTAACTTCATCACGCACTTGAAGTAGTTGTAATGTATGATATTTGTATTTGGGGGATCATGATTATAAAGTTCGATGATAATTATTACTAATGATTTGAAATATTGATATTCTATCCAGAAACGATTTAATTAATTGGTAATAGCTGAAGTCACTTTCATTGATCTATATATGGAATAGATAGTACGGGAAAGTATTGCGATCGCGAATAGTTTTCACATCATATTTCATGTTTTGGGGTCCCCTTAGTCAAAATCACCAAATCCCGCAAAAAAGTATGGGTGTCTCTGTGTATGTGAATATTCTAGCTCGAAAAGGATAAGTTTTATAAAACTGAACTTTTATAATTTAGGAACTTATATGCCTTAGATATTATAGGAACTTTTTTTTATCAAAATTTGCTAAACACAAGAACCACTTTATACACTGCATTTTGCACTTTTTTATAATTTTCTTAAAGATTTTGATTAAATTCGCGGAATCGACGTATAATTAAATGGGCTTTAACATCGTGTAGGTTTTATTCTGATTGAAACAGTCTGACAGGGCATAAATGCTAATTATTTATATTAAATGGTTTTACTGTTTGGAGTGATACTATGGCTCTAAATGAAAAAGATTTATTATTATTCTTACTTTCACTTGCCTATATAGAAAATATATAGTAAGGAATATTATTGCAATTTTTGAATTCGAGTTTTTACTAGAAATATACGTTTTAGGGTGCCCTGAGTCGAATGACCAAGTTTCACAACAAGGTCTGCGAGTGTCAACCAGAAGTGCCACTCTATACTATGAATTTTGCACCTTTTTTACGATTTTCTTAAGAATTGCTCTAAAGATCGATATAAAATTAAATGGTCTTTAACATCATTGAGGTTTCATTCTGATCGACTATGTCTGACAGGGATTAAATGCTGATATTTTAAATTTTCTTGCTCTAATGTACTCATAGTTTTGTAGATTTGAAAAAAAAAATAGACACATCTAGTTAAAATTAATATAGAACGAGTAAATATATAAGTTGAACGAATTTGATATCCAACTAAAGGAGAAAAAAGTAAAATTATTAGATTATTTGATTTTCGTTTTCTGAACATAAGAAAAGTAATATAGATAAATATTATACCGCAGGAAAGTTAAATATTTTAGAAAAAAATAAATATAAAAGGTAATAGATAGTGATGAAAAACGGATAAAGTTAAGTGATTTTTCTCGATAATAATAATATTTAAGGAAAAACATGTTTCTATATAAACTTTATGTAATTCTTAACCGTTTCTATTCTCAAAATTGATTTCAAAACCTTAAAATGAGTGATTTGACAACGGAGGTAAGTGAAATGCGAGTGTTGTATGAATCATTTTTTTTTTTTTTTTTTTTTAACCGTTTCTCTAATAATAACTTTCCGGATCATTTAATGTTATGTTAAAGCGGGAATCGAATTTTTCAAGGAATCAGGTTTATTGTTGAGGATTTAAAAAAATATATATTATTCTTAATAAAACTTAAAAAAAAAAAATCTATGGTATATCAAAATAGAGTAGTACGGACTTGAATCCGACATTGCCACAACTATTATCTCACTTTTAGTTAAAGACGTTATTACATTATCACAGGAGTATTAATAGCTTAAGGTAGTTGATTTTAGTATTATCAGATTTCATCAACACGCCATAGCCCAATTAGAGACGGTAAAAGAAAATTAGTGCATTAATAATATAAACAAGTACGGGAATAACTGTAAACATACACTGTAATAATAAATAATAATAATAATTATTTAAAACATGGGAAAAGCCACATAAGTATTACAAATAGCTTAATTTTAACTGATTTAAATTGGAATCAGTAATTTTTATGGGGGTCACCTGTAGTATAGTTAATTTTAATTTTGTATATTCTATAAAAATGACCATATCATCTTATTAACATTGATAAAAAACAGGTAAATATATAAGTTGAACGTATTCGATATCAAACAAAAGTAGAAAACTGAAAAAATTTTTTTTAATGCAATTGCTTCACCGCTAAGCCACTGGATGGCACTGTCATAGCGCTCCTAGTAGTTCTAACACGGAGTGATGAAAAAAACTTACTGAATTTCGTAGATAATATTATAACATATTATTTAATAAAACACATCTTTCTATAAAAACCAAAAGTAAATAATTTTTTAACAATTTATTTTCGTCACTAAATTTGTTTAAAAATCTTAAATAGATATTAATAACAGAGGTAAGTGAAAGTCGTGTGCTGCGCGCAACAGATTTTTATTATTGCTCATATTAGAACGAATTGTAATATAATTCAATAAATAAGGTTGAAATTTTATATCATTGGTTATTATGTGAGAAGATATAAGCACTTAGTTAATAAAATAAAATAATTATTGGATTTAGAGACAATAATAGAAGAATCTCTATTGAACTAATAAGCTAAGACAGGATGTTATTGGTTGAGGTGAAAGGAGGAACGGCAGAGAGCCTTGAAGCTATTGGCCTAGATCCCCAAGGTCGCCGCTAACCGACCAATCACAAGCATCGTAATAAACATCGCTCAAGTAGCTCTGCTCATCACATAGTTTAGTTATTTATTTTTATTTTTTCTTTAGAGTGGGCCTAAGACGTTTATTCCGGCGTGTTAGGCCTTAAAACTAAAGTTAAGTTTATTTCTATTGTAGATTGGTATTCTAGTTGTGTGATAGCAGTATTTTTCCTCTGTCTGAACATTATAACTTCATCGTAGACCATTTAGGAAGAACAAGATTTTTAATTTTTAGGAAACTATAAGATGGAGAATAATTGGACTTAATTAATTGTTTAATTGTTTTCCTAATTGTAATTTTAAGCTCTGTAAGTATTGTATGAATGTAGTATGTATGATATCTTTCACCACCACTATTGATGTCCAAATTGGGACAGATTGTAATTTTACTCAATAAAAATTGTTGAAACGTGAAAATATTTTATTTGCACATTTCGGATGAATTTTGAACAATCTAATATACAAATTGTAATAGAGGAAAATTATGATATAGATTGAATGATAAAATAAATACATAATGGGGATCACCTGAAGCAGAGTGGCTAGCATAACAGCCTCCTATGCCAAATGTCACGGGTTCAAACTCACAGATGGTCCTAGAATTTTTTAATGGTTATACTTTATTTTATTTTTATTTTATGTAATTCCCTGCACTGCCTGTTAGGCAATACGGGTATTGCAACAGTGGGGGTTATACGAAATTCTTAGTAATGCCGTCCAACGGAGGGGACGTTAAAGGTAGCCCCGGGCCTTTGTGATGTCACTCACTCGTTAAAGATCCCTATCCTAATTAAACCTGGATAGGCAAAATTTAGGACTCCCACTTTAGTGACTTCTAATTAGCTACAGTAGCATAAAGCGACGTTAGAAAAACAAAAAAGTAATGAAATAGAGATTGACCCCTCTTCACATCTCCCTCTCAACTTTTAAGCTGAAATTTAATAACTGCATTAGGACGTTTTACATTTTATTTATTTTTAACATATTACTTTTTTAAGTTTTGGAATTATCATTGTATCTTCATAAAATTATGTTCTATATCTTTATGAGAAACCATTGATTACTTGCCTTCAGTGCCTTTTTTTTGGTTTTAGGCTTCGTAGATCTTAATAATTGCTACCGAAACAGTTTTTGACCATTGATATATAGTAGATTATCGACAATTCCTATTATCTAATATGCCATAGGTATTTAGGTAAATAAGAATTTAATGTCAGTGGCGGTCGTGAAAAACTGGATAACTCGAGTTATATCAAAAATGAGATAACTCCACGTATCGCTTCCCCAAAACAATCGCTTCCTTATTGTCTCCCAGGTCATGTTGATTGGTTAAAGAAAACTGTATATCAAGTACGTATTACGTAAAGTTTAAGTCGCTTACCTGTAAAATGAAAGGTTTTGGCTTTACCACTTTTTCACGACCGCCATAGATATTAGAAATAGAGAGTATCAATTATTGATAGCGCAGGACTATCCACAGATCTTTGACCAACCAGTAGTGTATCAGTAAGCATTGACCCGGGTATTAAGCACTCACATAACATGAGACCTTATCTTCTTAACTAATCTAATCTGGCTATTGTTCCTATAACTGTTTAACTGCTTACAGCCTTGGTCATCTTGTCATGTCCATTCATCTCCATCTCCTTGTCGTTCAGCTTCTATTAATCTGTGGAGGTAAATTATAGGCATTCCATTCAACGTTAGGAAGGTATCCCCGCTTTATAGTAAGGGAAAGTTTTGTGATTTTAAAAAGTTTCGAATTCCAGTTTTTAAAGTAAATTCTCGTTTTAGTTACCCCTAAATCCAAATAAGCAAGTTAAAAACGTGTATGTGTGTGTGTGCGCGCCTATGTGTGTGATCGGTCTAGCAAAACAAAAAGTGAAACTAATACTCATATTTAAGGCGGCTATACGCCTTGAAATGTTACAGCAACTTTTTCATCAAAATTGATTAACCAGAAGAGGCACTTTATGTCATGCATTTTGTACCTTAAAACTATTTTCTAAAAACGATTTTTATTAAACTTGTTATATTTATGTAAAATTAAAAACAAATAATATGATGTAGGTTTCATTCCGGTTGAAATTGTCTGATAGGGCTTGAAGGCCAATCATTTAAAATTTCTTGCTCTAAAATACCTTTAATTTTGTAGATTCCAAAAAAAACAAAACATGCCATTTGTTTAACATTAATAAGAAACGGGTAAATATTTAAGTTAAAAGGATCCGATATACAAATAAAAGAGAACTGAGCAAAAATATGTTTCTATGTTTGTATTTTTTAACAAAATAATACTAATATAGACGTATAATATACTGTTTGAAATCAAAATATTTTAGAGAAAAATATTATCTTATACACGAAATCAAAAAAAGGTTTAGAAAAGTGGTGAAAAGCTGATAAAACTGATTGTTGTAGATAATAATATAATTGATTGTTCAATAAAACATGCGTTTCTATCGAGTCTCAATGTAATTTATGTTTTAATGGGTATGTATGGAAGTTAGGAAGTCAAATCTGTCCCCGCAGCTTTTTTTACTCAAACTTGGTGGATCAATTTGGTATGGAATAAAAACAATTTATCTAAATTTATAGGTTTTTAATTCAAAAGGTTTTCGAGGTTTTTTTTAAAAAACCTCTTTTTTCGATTTTATTTATTTTTTAAGAGTAAAATTTGAAATTATTTAATGATGATTGTTATCTAGTTCTAGGGAGTCAAAGGGATGAAAAAAATAATATGATCATGATTCTTAAACGAAAAGCCAATTTTTAGCGGAATAAAAAAAAACAAAATGTGTATTTTTTAAAGGTTTCTGAAAAGTGTCAATCATTTTTTTTTTTTTCATAAAATATCTTTTATACTCCTCTATACACAGTAATTTTTTTTTAACTTTTTTTGAAAGTGGTGGAACAATATGAAAAAAAACCTTATTTTTTTCTAAAATCTTGTATTTAACTCACATTTTTTATTATTATTGGAAAACGTGTAAACTTGATTATTGAAAGGTGTCACTCACCGAATTTCGATAGAAAATGTATTTTATGTTTCTCTGTACTCCAGAATTTTTTTCGAAAAGATGGAACAGTATGAAAAAAATTAAAAACTGTTTTTTTTTTCTAAAATCTTGTGTTTTAAGACACTTATAGTTTTTATATTATCGAAAAATGTGAAGAAAATTATTTTTTATTAAATAAATATTATTTCATACACAAGCTTTTAAATGTTAATAGAGAGTGATGAAATGAAGATAAAATTAACTGATTATTTTAGATAATAATATAATAGATTTTTTAATAAAACACATGTTTCTATATAAATTCAATTCAATTAATTCTTTAATAGTTTCACGTATTTTAATCTCTAACTGTATTTGAAAATTCTTATATTGATTTTAAAAATGGAGGTAAGTGTGTTGCCCGAACCAGATTTTTTAGTAAAATGATTGCAAATGTTTTAAGTAAGAAGTTTTACGTTAAAAAGTAATGTAATTCCTAATTTTTGGTGAAAACAAATGTTTACACATTTTTTTCAGTAATAATAAGAGTTAAATGCAAGATTTCAGAAAAAAATAATTGATTTATTTTATTTTATTTTTCCAACATTAAAAAAATAAAATAAAATAAAATACTGTGTATAGGGGAGTATATAAGGCATTATCTGAAAAAAGAAATGGTGATTGACACTTTTCAAAAACCTTACAAAAATACTCATTTTAGTTTTCTTTCTTCTATTAAAAATTGGCTTTTAAGAATCATGATCATATTATTTTTTCATGAAACAAGATTTATGACTCCTATGAAACAAAGCAAAAATTAATTTCATTAAATAATTTCAAATTTTACTATTAAAAAATAAATAAAATCGAAAAAAAGGTTTTTAAAAACCGTTTGGATTAAAATTCTATTTTAGATAAATTGTATTCATTCGACACCAAATTGATATCCCAAGTTTGAGGCAAACTACCATCCTAACCCGGCTGTACCCTTTATTCATGTTTAATTATATTTGGCAAGTTTTAACTGACTTAACCAATGGAGGTATGTGAATGTCGTGTGTCGCGTGCACGCGATTTTTTAATATATAAATTAAACAAATATGCGTGTTTAATTTATTAAACTATGCCGATTTTTAAACAATTTTTGAAATACATTTGTCCTATTGTTTTTTTTTTTTATTTCTTTAAGCCCAGCATTATATTATTGGCCTTGAATTCCACGTGTATATTACTATCTGACAGAAAATTTATTTTCCCGTTTTAAGAAAAGCTAAATTGCAATGTATTATACTTATAAACGTTTAGAAAATAATGCTCTTAATGGTTGTGAAAACCGTATCAAAATCCGTTCATTTAACATATTTATACATATAATTTATAATTTATACATATTTAGTTATATATAGTATATATATATATAATATATATATATATATATATATATATACTAATTATAGGATAGTTATTATTATATATATACTACACTAAAACAAGTGGATAGTAGAGACTGTTGAGAAGCGATTGAGTGACAGGAGTTAGGTCAAGGCCTCCACTTTACTGTTTATCAATAACCAGTCTCCTCTATCCCTCTCGTGTACTGTCTGAACAGTACACGATAGTAACCTTTGTATCTGTAAGTCAGGCTGCTATCTATTTGATATCTAGTAATCAAGTGTATAATATAAGGAGACTTACTATTTTTGCCATTATATCCACGTATAAAAATCTTGTGGCCGTAACACACGACTACCACTTACCTCGGTACTTGAAATCAATTTAAAAATTTTTAAAAAGAGATAGATTTTGTTTGTTTTGGTTTTAAAGCGTTAAACCGTAACGTCATCAAAGCCTGGATAATGTGCATTTAACCTTTAGAAGAAAGAACTATTAGGTAATAAGTAAATGAGGTAAAGAAAAAAATATGATAATTATTTAAACAATAGTTTAAAAAAAAAATAATACTTAAAAGAAAAAAACAACAAAAACATAAGTCAAGATAACAAAAAAAAGTAATTAAAAAATGAACAGGAATGTTTGTTGTTAATTAAGATCATAAAAACAGATAGAGATTAAAAATGATTAAAGAATAAGTTACATTGAATTTCGATAGAAATGAAATGAAATGAAAAGAAATTTTATTCTGGGACAGCTAGTCCCCTAAGAATAGTATAAATGTACAATATAAGATTTAACTTCTGGCTATGTTGAATTTATCATATTATATACAGCATTTTATGGATTACAAATTATGATACATATGGATCCGCATGTATCATAGATCATATATAAAGAAAGAAAATTAAATAGGGTAAAGCCACTTCAACTCGGCATACCAGGTTGAGACATGAGAGCGCCGAGGGATTCCCAAGATGAATCTAATAAAACAGTTCATTATTCTCTTCAGTCTCATCTCAAGCATCTCGGACAGTCCGCCAAACACCAGGCAGCCATAATCGAAGTGGGGGAAGATGAGAGAGGAAACTAGGAGCTGGCGGGATTTAAGGGGTATTAAAGCACGTATTCTGAGGAACTGTTTAAGGATGGCTATGGATTTTATAGAAATTTGATTATTCCAGGATATGTTTTGGTCGAGGAATATGCCTAGGTTTCTAACGGACGTTTGGAAGATGATGGGTCTACGATTGAGGTAGAGTAAGGGGTGGCAGGAGAGGGAGTTGAGCAGATGTTTGGAACCGATGAGGATAGCTTTCGTTTTATTAAAATTAAATTTTAGACCATTCTTGATGGCCCATAAATTGATACTGTCAATGTCTTCTTGTAATTTTTGGACCATCTCAGGCATTTCGGAGGGATGGAAGGAGAGGTAAATCTGGAGATCATCGGCATATAGGTGGTATTTAGAGTGAAGTATGGAATTAGGTAGGTCATTAACATAGATAGAGAATATGATGGGAGAGAGAGCAGTTCCTTGAGGAACTCCATGTGTTAGCAGAATAGGTGAGGAAGGAGGTTTAAGTAAGAATATTTTAAAAAAGATATCCAACTTTTTGAGATGCCTTTTCTGAGTCACCCTGATTGAGGCCCACAATGTTGGCCGAAACGTCGGCACACAATCACAATAAGTGTTACTTATTAGTGTGTTTTTTTGTTTTTTTTTTCGATGAGCTCAACCCCTATTATCTCCTTCATCTAATATTCTCAAAGGTCAACGAAACTCCATCATTACAAACAAAAACAATAGTGTTTGTTGTAGTTCTGTAAGGTATAAATCATGATTTTCCAATATAGAATCAATTAAGGAAACAGCGATAGCCTTTAATACTTTCACTTTACCAAGGAACAATCATTTTGTTTTTCTTGTTTTTTGTTGCATTTACTTTAATTCGCTATTTTATTATAACAATTGTAGAACGATATCTCTGATACTGCATCTTGGATAAAGAGCTAACAATTAGCTTCTGATCGTGACTGACTCAAGGCTCCAGATCTCACCAACACGAGAAAGTTAACTTTCAATCCCACTTTACGATTCCTATTTTTATCTCTCGATGAGTCGTCATCGTCTCGAAGTATTTCCTCTGTTTTCTTTTCGGAAAGCTAAAGTAGTGGTTTTAATAATCGCCTTTTCATTAGACCAAGCGAAACTGGCACTCAGGATTAAAGGTTTGATAAAATATTTGTACAATCTTATGTCAGTATTCTTATCTTATCGTATGTCAGTATTCTATCGATCTGAATTTAATAAGTAATAGTAATAATAATAGGCCTACCGAACCCGAAGGTTCCATCCCGATACTACTAAGTACTGTCTACACAGATTCGTCCATTGATCACCGTTCGAGACCCCTTGAGTCAGACTTAACACAATCCACCTATCGACGCTTCGGCCTACCTCTTGGACGCCTACCGGTCGCTTCTAACAACGTTTTCAGAATTCGTTCTTCACAGAGCCCAATAATTTTACTGATTTTCATCTAGCGCCATGATTCCCCTGAAGCAGTCCGCGCCCGGTGACCCAAACGATGGACTAGTTTACCTCCGGATAATGAGCGTTTAATCTCTGAGGAATCCATGGTTGTCAGTGGTAGTGAACTAAAATATGTGTGTACTCTTACTCTAACTCTCACTCTTACTGTTGGTCAGCTAGTCCATCGGACTTAGCCAGGAAGTACTTCACCACACCTGCCACTAGTAGGTTCAGCTCATACGAACTTTTTCGGAATTCGTTAAGTCGTTAAGGGTCACCGAAATACTATAAACTCAATTATACTGACAGGATACAAGCTCGTTCCGCCGTGGGCTTATATCACTTTGACCAAATATTTTACGTAGTACCTGATTCTCGAAAAACCTTAAGGCGTTGTTCATCCTTCAAAGTAATGACCACGTTTCACATCCATAAAGAACCGTCGAGATGATAATAATTTTATAAGTTCTAACCTTTAAGTTTCTTGATAGAAGCCGCGAGCTAAGGAATTTCTTAACTGAATAATAACACGCATTTCTCGCCGAAATGCGACTTTACTTTTTTTTTTTTTTTTTTTTTTTTTTTTTTTTTAATTTTTTTATTTATTATAAAAAGCTATCAAGATCGTCATCGTACCAGATAAGGATATAATTAGATATTTAATAAATGTTATAAACTGCTCCTTTTTGTCATAAAATGTCCCGTAAATTTAAAGACGTATTATTTCGAGTCCAATTGGCAGGGAATGTTGAAGTGTCGCTTTAGCAACCTAGTACGAACGCTAGGAACTTGTTTCACGACCCAATACTTAACAGCCTTACCTTCTAATAAGGAGAGATCCCACATGCGTACAGCCGAATTAGATCAAATTTATTTAGGTAAAACTAGACATTAAACCATTAGACTCTGCACGTTAAGAAATCGGAAAAAAACATATTTTTTTTAATAAGATAGAAAAATTCGTTTGGTGTCAAAATTACCTTATTTCAAAGCGAAATTAAAAAAACAAACAAAAAACCATTAAAAGATTTAACTTTTATTCTTGGTAATGACCATAAACATATGGATAATCTCGTTAAAACAGAATTTTTGATAATGTTTCTTAAAAATTGTGCTAGATTGTTTCATTTTCAGGAGTGAAGAACACAGTTATTAAGAAATTTTATTAAAAGCACTTCGACGAGATTTTATATATTTTTAAGGTTATTGCGGAGTAACTTGAATATTTTAGTAGCTTATTTTTTTGTAATTATTCTGCTTTCAAATAGGGTCATTTTCAGACCAAACTTATTTTTCTCCCTTCACTAAAACCAGAAATATTAAATAAAATATGTTCTTTCCTATTTTTTACGCGCAGAGTCTCATGGAATAATATCTAGTTCTGCATTTCATCAAAATCGGTAGTACGCGTTTAGGATTATCACCAAGCATAAAACTTAAATATTTTAATGGTTTCTTTTTTTTATTGTCCCGCCATAAAATAGGGTAGTTTTGACACTAAACTTATTTTTCAACTTTCCCTAGAACTATAGATATTAAATAAAATGTTTTACAAACTTTCCGATGTTTTTACTCGATTCCAGGGAAGGATTCCTAGCTGCTAGAATAGACCAGCCCTAATAACTTAAGACGCCTACTTGAAGCGCCACGAAGCTACCTCACTTATAGTTAGGGGTACAAGGTAATTAACAATAATTGTATCAAATTAATAGACGAGCAGAGCCGACAAATTGGATAACCACACCGACAGTCACGTGGGCGGTGAGCAGCCACGGAAGCCGATCCCATTTACCTGAGCCAGGTGAGTGGGCACTCTACTATCACCCACTCCCACACTGTGTAGGACTATCGCATGTCGGCTAATTGTCGAGAGACGTGTTGACGGCTCTATAATCAGCAGCCCTGAGTCTAGAATCGCTGTTTGAGGAAACGAGGCTGGCTGTTACATCATTCTTTTGGAGGGGGCAGGTTTCGCAACTCCGCGATCGTAGGCGGCACTTTGTAGTATCCGAGTTTTTATTTAAGGTCACCTTATGCTACTGTAGCTGATCGGATGACGCTACAGCGGAATGCATGAATTAGGACGGACAAAACATGACAACTTAAAAAAACCTGGATAGACAAAATTTTGTACTCCTACTATAGCATCGCCCGATTAGCCATAGTAGCATAAAGGGATGTTAACTAAATAAACAAACATTCAATCAACAAAGCATATTTTAGGATATTAGATCATTAATATCTACAGAGTTTATGCATGCTACACCTATTTGTGTGGAAAATATAATGTTATATGATTTTTTAACTTTTTGGTGTTAACATTTTTGGGTATTTATTAGGAAAATTTGAGAAACATAAAACATCATTCATTGTATTTCAGTACAATTGCATTTCGAGAACTCACTCTACAGGGAACTTTGATTTGAATTAAAACTTTCAACATATTGAAAATTATTATGTTAGATACTATAAGTAGTATTTTAAAATATATTTTCGCCCATTTTTGTAAATATTAGATGTGCTTATTCAATTTTTGAATACATAAATCTCTTGTAAAAGACCTTTAACGAAATTCCGAGTTATGCCAAAGCCTTTATTCAATACCAGTTATTAAAAAGAGC
Organism: Piezodorus guildinii; assembly: GCA_023052935.1. Lineage (NCBI taxonomy): Eukaryota > Metazoa > Arthropoda > Insecta > Hemiptera > Pentatomidae > Piezodorus > Piezodorus guildinii. Next base: position 95,160,646 of record CM041294.1, read on the forward strand.
TATCAGTTGGAATTTGCGTACTCCACACCCACCGCTAGATCGTAAACTTGGCCTTCGCCCCTTCCTGTCCTCTCCCTTATAGAGCTGTCCTCAATGCTAACTCCTACGATCTACTATGTTAGATAGTAAACTATTTCCTTTTACCTTTTATATTATGTTTATATTTTCATTTGAAGTTGAATTTATTTTGACTTACCAGTTAATTAAACAGTATTTTTGTTTTCTAATCCTAGTAAAGTGAAAACTATATATTTTTTTTTTACAGGACCATCCCTTGATATAGACTTAACTAGTTGAGGTATAGGCCATGATTAGATTCTCCTCTGAGTGCGGGATTTGCGTGATTATAATGTCCCCGCTGAACTTGTTTTCCTGGGTCCTGATTTCTTCTCAAGAAGTAAGTGATAAAGTAAGTTACCCTTTATTGTTTAATATAAAAAATTTATTTTTAGTTATGAAAATACAGTGTCAGAACTAGAGAGTAATAATCATTTCTAACAAATCCTACAAAATAACCTGTAGCGGATGCTACATCCGGTAGTGGATACTTCACGCGCTCGCTCACAGATAGCGCTAGCGGTGGCTACTTGTGTCACCGGCCGAATACAAGAAGATCCTATATTTAAGAATATTGAATATTTTAACTAGCTGATATGATTGTAAATGTCATTGTTCACTGTTTCAAGTTAACAAATAAACATTTCGAGGTATCTTGACCTAGGGCCGAGACACTAGTCTGGTAGAGAAACTTTCGCTATTAACAGTATACATTGTTTTATGAGTATAGCAAGAAGTAGCTCAGGTCTTCAGATCACCAATCTGCTTCTGCTAGGTGGTATCTCCCTCGGTCAGAATATCTCTGCCTTTGTAACATAATGTGATCTCTCATCATTCAAATACCTTCTCTCCTTCATCCTTCCTGTCCACCTCATGGGATGGGGGGCATGGCTTCTACCCATGTGCACCTATAAGAAAACTTATCCGCTGCTGTTGTGCTACTACCACACGGGGTGTATCCTTCTTCTCCAGTCCACTCTGCTGGTACCACCAGGTACCAACCTGGTGCTGCGGTACGTGCTTCTACTACGGCTAGCACTATTTCCATCTTACTTTCTTCCTTGCATGAACACGCAATTGTCGAGGCCTTCTGAACCCTTTCTTGTCCATCATAACAACCAACCTCGATAAATCTTTATTCTCTGTGTAATGATTTAATAATGTCCTGCGCAATGTCCCTGTTGAACAGATCCCATGCCTAGTACTCCACCTTGATAAAGGTCTTACTTGGAATCCTCATATAATATAAACGACAAGAGCTTTCGACTACTTCAACACTTACTGAAAAAACGCTCTAACATTCCGCTTAATTACAAAAGATTTACTTACATGATCATAAGGCCGATGTTGACTTACGGATTAGAGCTATGGGGCTCTTCTAAACCATCAAATTCTTCCCGCATCCCAATCCTTACAATCAAGAATCTTTCGTAAAATCCGAAATACAACTTAGTTTGTCACGAATAAACTCATCCATGAAGACCTTAATATCCCATATGTTGCTGAATTGGCTTGAGCGAGGTACTACTCCTTCCATACAAAACTCTATTCTCACTCTATTCCACTAGCTTCTATCCTATTATTATCTTCAATTCTTGATAATCCTCCGAGGCGTATGCAAAGAAGATGGCCCCTAGACCTTCTAGTTTAGAAAAGCATTATAGTACTGCGAATGGGTAGGGTCTCTACATGTATTTCATTTCAGTATACTATATGTCCATCACACATACTTGGTTTATTTTAATGAAGTTGTAAATATCAAAAAAATATTCCTATAATTTTTTCAATAAATTTGTTTACTTATGATTTTTGTAAAATTTTTATCTTCATATTTTTTTCTATTCGCAGCTGTCAGAATTTATCTGGCAATAAGCAAATAGGCTATGTAATACTTAGCAACAGACATGATAGGATAGGAAGAATGATAGGAAGTCAAGTACCCAGCAGCACCCCTAGTCCTTAATTTAGGTAGAGGAGATCTCTCATCTAGCTTCTTTTTAGTCAACTTTTAACAGACATTTCAGCTATTAACATGTAGTTTATAAGTATATTTGTGTGCTTGTGCAGTTTGATGTGAAACCGAAATAGAGATTGCATGGGATAGAGAATACGTGTTAAAAAAAGAAAAAGTCAAGACTCATAACGACAGCCCCTTGGGGCGTCTACAAAAAAATCCTGCTAACGGACTTACTATGATTAAACTTTACTTTTCTTTTTGTGAATATTGTGCGGATGTATCCCAGCTTACTGTTACCGACGTGCAGTTTTTCGCCCTTCAACCAAAATCAAACAAACTAATACCGAAGTTCTCAATACGAAAAAAAGGTATTGCAACAGAATATATAATTATAAAAAAACAACGATAATAGTGATATTTATATTTATAATCTCATATTCAGTTTTGAATATTTGGAAGAAGAGAGTACTTTTATTTTACATGTTGTATTTTTTTCTTCTTTTAAAGATTTAAAAAAAAAATAACAATACGACTATTGTTTTTATATTCTATATATTTTGTAAGCGCGAATAAGACTTTATGTATGTCATACCGTTAAAAAGCTAAAGCTTACAGAAAAAAATGTCCTCTAACATGAATATTGTAGAAGGTAATGGATTAAGACAAAAACTTAATAGTTACAGACATTCACCTAAGTATATATAAAATATATAAGAAGGGAAATAACTGCGAACGTGAAAATTTTAGAATTCCAGTTTTCAGCGGAAATATACGTTAAACAAGTCTCGGAAAAAGGTGTATGTGAGTGTGAATTAACGAACTCACAACAGTGTATGCTTAGAAATAGTCTTTATTCTTCTTCAAATATTACATGTGTGAAGTCTACCTTGAGACTCACTAAGAGGGAAATGAATTTGTGTGGATTTACATTGGGTATAAATAGGATTTTGAAGGAAGGAGGGGAGCTAATACTTCGGTGTGGTCTAACATGTGGTGGCCAGGGGCTCTCTGATCTAGATCGAAACTAAAATGCCAGTGGACAGTATGAATAGGACCGGAAACATAAACATCCAAGTTCTGTCACTTCTGTGACAATCGAGCGGTAACTTTATGACTTTAGAATGTGACCTGACCCTGAGAAAAGGGATGGCTAGGGGACCTTTCTTATGAGTTAACAATATAAAATTGTTTAAGGTACAAAAATACGTTAGATAAGACATAAAGTTTTATCATAAACGTTAATAATATTAGTTGTCTGTTAATTCCTCCTTTCCTAAAAAAGCGAGGGCCTCCGAGCTTATACTTTGAGATCAGGTTTACATATAATTTTCATTGCATCAATTTGGGGGGTTCTATGTTTGCCACTTTATCAAGGAAGGAAAAAGAAGGCTATTGGTCATAGGATTTAGGATTTTACATTTGTTTCCGTGTATCTTATGAAATAGAATTTCTTAAATTTAGTTTACATGAGATATTTAGCTACATTAATCCATTTACATATTTGAATCCACTTATCTAAGCTTATTAAAATCATAAGTCCATTCGCTAATGAGAATTAACAATTTCATGTAATACATATATACATTTTTCCTTTGTTTTTGTAATATTGTAGTTGTTTTTTGTTTTGTTTTTTTTTTGCTTAAATATAGCTAACATATATTCAGATATTAATTACAAAATGTGTAAACAAATAAAATGGATGTATACATACAATAAGATAAGACATAATAATACAAAACCAGTATTCTAGTTACTAAACCTATTTACACAGTATATTTGACGGAGACTTGTCTTGACAAACCAATATTCGTTAAATTATACTTCTAAATCCTTATCTAACATAAGTTTTTATTATATTTTATTTCCTGATTCTTTTATACAATTAATATTAGTTATTTATACAAAATTAAACGTCATTTCTTCACTTATAAATATTAGGTAAACCTATTTTTCCAATCTTACTTAAATTATTATTAAATTAAAATCATAATATTAAATTGTTATCAATATTTAGAAATAATAGCATACAATAGTAATGATATTTAATATTGTTAGATAGTATAAAATAGTTATTGTTATCAATATTGTTTAATAATAATTTGTATGGTTAAGTAATAATTTCTTCTTATTAATCAATACTGTTGAATAATAACATACAATATTCATGATAATCAATATTGTTAAATTATAACTCATATTGTAAAAATAATAACTTATATTAATAATATAACTATAATAATAATAGTTAAGTAACTACTTCTTATTAGTCATCGATACTGTTAAATAGTAAGATATAATATTGATTATAACCAATATCAAGATTAATAATAACATAATAATCATTAAATAATTACTTAAATATTAAACATTGTTCGTTTGTTGTTGTTTTTTTCTTAATTTATTTAATAGTTAATGATTGTTTACTAATTATCTATATCGTTAAATTACATACAATACTTATGATAGTCAATATGGTTAAATAACATCGTGTTATCACAATAATAATCAATATGATAGAATACTAACATACAATATCATTACCAATAAGTTACAAAATCATTTAGCAAAAATGAACACAGCATCAAGAACACATGATCACAATTTATCTTATTATGAACATTGATTTTACATTTTGTCAATTCAGCTGACTGATTATTAATTTATATTTTATCATACTTTTAATTTTTACATTTACTAATCTATCCTTAAATATTGATTTGATTGATACCTTTGATATTTATACATTTTATTTTATTGAATTTGATATAACCATATTTTTCACTTTTCTAGTTTCCTTCATAATTCTTATATTCTACTTATACAATATTTATTATTTCTATTTATTCTTACATTACTTTAAATATAAAATATTATTATTGTTGTTTTTTTTTATTAAATAGTCATGTCCCATTTTGAGGACAATAATTATAATAAGTAAGTTTTCTGTCTTTAACTATAATACAAGAATGTAACTAAAACTTTGCTATACTTTATATTTCATTTCCACCATGTAATTGCCATTTTATTTTACCTACTTTTATTACGGCTTTATCCAGTTAAATAGACAATAATTACAATCAATATTAGTTGTTTGTTAAACGAAACCACAACTACAAACCTACGATTTTTTTTTTTTTATTTAGATTTTTTTTTCTTATATGTTATAGCGTATTATTATAGCATTGTTTTCATTAATTGGGAAATAATATAATCTAACATTTTATTTTATCTATATTTATATATATATTTTTTTTTTTATTGTTTTATTTACGTTAAATTAAAGTTAAAACTCATGTTGTTCTTTTTTTTTTTTTTTTTTTTTTTAGTTACTGTTTTGTAAAAAACTTTATTTATTTTTTATTTATTTACCAAAGTACCTTTAATAAGTAATTTGTTCATTTCTTTTAAGATTGGATTTTAATCCTTATTATTATTTTATTTTTATTTTTAATATAATGCAATTGATTGCTAAATAAGAAAATTTTATAAATTTGCATTTCAATTGTTATTTGCTCGTGATTAATCAATCATAATAAATTTTTATCATTATAATTCTGATTGATTGATAGAAAATGTTTTGTTTTTTAAATTATTATAATTTTATTTATTTATTATTGTGATCAGTTTTATTTATTTTTTTTATTATATTTTTTTTTATTTGTTTATTTTACCTATAAAAATTACAATCGGTATGAATTGTTAAATATTACAATTGGCATGAATAATTAATCCTTTTGCTCTCGTTTCTTTATTTTTTATATATTTTTCTTTTAAAATATTTTCTATACTAATTCCTTACATTCCCTTTTAATTTATTTATCATAATTTCATTCTCTTACAATATTATTATAAATTATATTATAAACATACAAATAAATTACAATAGTTTACTATTGTAAAGTAATGTGGTTTATACCATAATTATTTAAAATTATTTTATTTTATTTATTTTTCTTTTTTTTTATTATACTTTTTTCTATATAGGAAGTAATCGTGGATTTATTCATTATTAAATTGTATTTCGTTAATTATGTTCAATTTCGTACTACTTATTTCACCTTACTTCTAATATAATAATAACGATTATTTAACGAAAATATGTAATTAACTTAATAAAATACATAGTAATGATATTAATGTTGGAAATTTAGAATTTTTTTTTTTTTTTTTTTTTTTTTTTTTTTTTTTTTTTTTTTTTTTTTTTTTTTTTTTTTTTTTTTTTTTTTTTTTTTTTTTTTTGTTCATCTATTTACATTTTAATTTAGAGCGATAATTATTATTTCAAACATATATATTTTTTTCTTTTTGCAACTCGTTGAATATCCGTTTTGACGGTTTTCTAGCGGCACACTATCAAGGTAATGTAACATTTAGAAATTTTAAACTATGTTATCATTGCCGTATTATTTTATCGTTAAATATTCAAAGATAAATTTTTTCTATTTCGAGTATATTTTTTTTTTCTCATTTAATTTGTTTATCTAAAAAGTTTACAAATTTCATTTTAACGAATTCAATTAAATATTTGTTTGGTTAAAATTTAATATGACAATTTTAATATAACAATTCAATTAAGAGCAAAAGTCATTATTATGTATCGTATACTAGCAATTATACTAACATAATAATTACAATTTTCATAAATTTAAAATAGTATATTTAATTATTTTAATATTTAAATTAAAACCATTTGATGAAAAATTTTATGCCCTGGGTCAACTGTTTAATTGAAAATTGCAAAACATGTGATCATAAATTCTTCTCAAGAATTTTGAGTTTTACGTTTAATTCAATTATAAACGTTCGTTCTTTTAATATATTTAATGTAATAATGAAAGATTTTATTATATTCGTTGTGTAGTCATGTTGTATTATATCATACTCATGTAATATTAGAGCATACAAATTAAATTTGTATTTTCATTTAAAACTACATATTAATAATAAAATGGAGTTTTTGTTTTATAATATTGTCATCATTACTTTCTGATAGCGTTATTATTATTTTGTTTATTTTTCTTATTTATTTTTAATTACTTACATATTTGTTTATTCACTTATTCATTTTTACCCTTTTTTTTATTTTTATTTTTATTTTTTTATTTATTTTTACTACTTATTTATTTATGTTTAGTCATTTATTTATTTTTACTTATTTATTAATTTGTACCTATTTCTTTATTTTTACTTATTTAATTATTTATTTTTCTTATTTAATTTTGTCTTATTTATTTATTTTTACTCATTATTTTTGTAATTTAATGTTTGCTTATTTATTATTACTTATTTATAAATTTTTACTTATTTATTTTTCTTGTTTAATTTTTTCTCATTTATTTTTACTTTCTTTTTCATTTGTTTACTCCGTTATTTTTATTTATTTTTAATAATTTATTTTTGACTATTTTTTTTTCTTTATTTTTTTTCCTTTTTTTTTATTGGGTTTAAAGTCCTGGTCGCGTCCGTTTTTTTTTAATTGAAGTGCTATCCGGCCTTAACATCCATAAGTGGATTGTTTTCTTACCACCAGGCAATTTATGAATTTTTCTAATGTTATTTTTTTATTTCTATTTTTAGTTTTTTAACAACATCTCCTACCGAGACAACTTTTTCCTTTGAAACATTCCTAATTTCTGCTAAGGAATGCGCTATTTTCTCTAATTTCTTTTGAATTTTCTTTATTTTATTTTGTTTTTTCAAAGTAATTTCATTATATTTCATAATTGTTAAATTGCTTATATTTGATCCTTTATTTTTAATTTCTGAGCTACAGTTTGTAATACTCAATGTATTATTTTCCGAAAGTTTTTTATTTAGTATTTTTAAATGTTTAACTTGGAGCAGTGACTTCCTAGAAACATTTAATACATCGATATTTTTTTCATTGATGGATTCATTATTAAAATCAGTGTAAAAGAAAATGTCTTCCAAAAAATCTTCTACATCAATATTTGTTGATCTAATATCATCACTTATTTTTTTATAATTTATTGCATTATCGTTTTTAATACATTTTTCATTTTCCACCCCGTGTTTAATATTTTTGGAAATTTCTTTTACTAGTTTATCTTCATGATTATCAATTTTAATATTAATATCTTTAGATTTCATTTCAATGGTTTCGTTATTAAGCAATTTCTTATCGTCGTTAGGATTATCGGGGTTAAAAAATCTGCTGTATTCTACTTCATTATTAATTGGATCGAGCTCTAACAAGTTTTTAGATTTGGACAATTCTTGAATTAGTTTTTCCAATTCTCGAATTCTCCTATCTTTTGGATCTTCTTCGTTAGAAGACTTTGTTTTTAATATCGGTTGGTGGCATTTGAATACCGTATTGAAATTTGAAATTTGTGGTTGCGGATTATCTATTTTGAGTTTATGGTAATTGCTTTGAATGCGGGAGGATTTTTCGAAAAGAATATTTTCTTGGTTTTTAGGAAAATATTCTACATGGTTTGGGATTGTATAGTTATTTTGTTGATGATATTGGTTTCTAAAATCGGTAGGCTTTTTAAAATTTGAATTATTATTTTTATAAATATGATTTGGATTTATCCCCTTGTTATCTCTATGTATGGATCCTAATGAAACTGAGTTTTCAAACAGAAGTTGATTTTCATTTTGCAACAAAATTTTTAAATCTTCTAAGTTGTTTAATGTCTCAGATTTACCCATTAAGTTAATCCTTACATTTAAGGGCATGCTTGCATAAAAATGATAGAGAGTTCGGCACTCTAATGTGGCGATCCACATTTCTTTGTTGTGAATTTTATCTATGTGGTAACGAAGAATAATTATATTTTTTATTTTTTCTAATCTTTTAATAAAATCCGACGGGTTTTCCGATTCTATTATTTTTGTATTATATAAATCTATAGTCAATTGTTCAATTGACTTATTATGACTATATAATTCTTTTAGACAATCTAATAACTCATCGATAGTCCGATAGTAATAAATTAATTTTATATATTTTGCTCCCTCTTTTAGACGAGCTAATGTTTTATTTAATATTATTTTTTCATTGAATTCCTTATAAGCATTGTTTTGTAAACAATATTTATTTTTTAATTGAACTATGCTGTTTATAAATTTCCCTACTTTACTTAATTCACCATTGAAAAATGGCATATTATTGCATAGTTCTTTTTCTAATAAAAATGATTCCATAATGATGGAAATTTTAAAATTAATTTAATAGAAATTATACAAATACATAAATATAAAATATGATCTAATTCTAAGCTTACTGAGTTGTTCGCTGTCTTCCTCGCTCAGCACCTGGTGATCAGTGGACCAAGAGGGTAGACACCAGTTTTAGAATACCTCGGATGAGTGACTTCTTAAGCTGGTTGCTGAAGACATGTTGTTAATCTGGGATCAGTAAGACAACCTCGTAGAAAGACAAATACCTCGGATGAGTGGGGTTGCCAGTCTAAGTTCTTCAGTGTCGTTCGGTTCAAAACAGCGAAGATGAGAAGATACCTAGGAATAGTGAGTCTTCTATGCTTGCTGTTCCTATTTCGGGCGCCAATTAACGAACTCACAACAGTGTATGCTTAGAAATAGTCTTTATTCTTCTTCAAATATTACATGTGTGAAGTCTACCTTGAGACTCACTAAGAGGGAAATGAATTTGTGTGGATTTACATTGGGTATAAATAGGATTTTGAAGGAAGGAGGGGAGCTAATACTTCGGTGTGGTCTAACATGTGGTGGCCAGGGGCTCTCTGATCTAGATCGAAACTAAAATGCCAGTGGACAGTATGAATAGGACCGGAAACATAAACATCCAAGTTCTGTCACTTCTGTGACAATCGAGCGGTAACTTTATGACTTTAGAATGTGACCTGACCCTGAGAAAAGGGATGGCTAGGGGACCTTTCTTATGAGTTAACAATATAAAATTGTTTAAGGTACAAAAATACGTTAGATAAGACATAAAGTTTTATCATAAACGTTAATAATATTAGTTGTCTGTTAATTTGTGCGTATATTAGTGTATTTGAGTTCGAATGTGGTATGGAATATTGTAGCGTTCCAAGATTAGCAAAACAATAATGATTGCAACGCATTAACTTCAATAATAAACAGGAAAAAAGATGAACTGACCTCTAAAGCTAGGATAGGAGATGTTACAATGACAATTCCAAACTCGCTAGCCTTCAACACACCTCCAGTAATTTCATCAAGTGCGTCTATAACTTATTGCGCTTACCTTCAATAATATATATCTGTGTATACATACACACACATATATATATATATATATATATATATATATATATATATATATATATATATATATATATATTCAATTATATGTCCTTATCTTATTGTTAGTTTTTGTTTTGACTTGATGTCTACAAAATTACATGAATTTTCCAACACGTTTTCAGCCGCGAAGTTGACTTAAAACTGCTGCTATACTAAAAGTATTGGCCAGAATTTTGTATTTATTTACGGTTTTATATTTATCAAAAGGATAGAAAACAACTGGCCTAAACATCGTGAAAATCGTGAGGATCAAGGCATAGACGATATCGAATGGATTGATCCATATATATATATATATATATATATATATATATATATTTATATATATATTCTTGACCATATTCAAAACTAAATAAAATAATAGTCCTAAAGGATCTTCGGTTATGTATTATAGCTAGCAATACAAGCTTCTATCCCCAAGATTCAATCATGGTAGATATCCCTAAGATTTTGAAAGATATTTAAAATTAGTTGGTTATGTCTTCCTTCGCAGGAGATGAAAAATAGTGGCTCCGACCCTGTAAGATGTCAGATACTCGTTAAATATCCCAATAATATATAAACCTGGCTATGCAAAATTTAAGACTACCACTGTAGCTTCGTCCGATTAGCCACAGTTGCATAAAGGGACGTTAAATGAATAAATAGACAAACAAATAAAACTCGCGTTAAGTAGGAGACAGTTAATAATAAAGATCTTTATTTCTGATTTTTTTATTTATTTTTTTTTTTTTTTATTTTTTTTTTACCATTCTGTAATAATAAGCTAAAGCCCAATTGCAGACGGTAAAACTAAAATATCAATACCCACTTGTATCTATTAATAACATATATTTAACATCATGTACATATTAATAATATTGAAATCTTTACCCTTCGTCGAAAACCGATGACCTCCTGCCCTACCGTAACGCCACTCATACCTGTTGAACAAATCCGATACCTAGGACTCCATCTTGACAAACGTCTTACATGGAACCCTCACACGAGACTAAAACGACAGGAAACTGCCCGTAGATACCGATTACTACAACACTTACTAGACAAACGTTCAAAACTTCCAATTCACTACAAAAAGCTCATTTATATCACTGTCATCAGACCAATCTGGACATATGGAATCGAGCTTTGGGGCTCTACTAAGCCATCTAATTCCTCCCGCATCCAATCCTTACAATCCAAAATCCTTCGCAAAATCCTAAATGCTCCTTATTTCGTCACAAATAAAATCATCCATAACGACCTTAATATCCCATTTGTGGCAGACCTTTCTCGAACCAGATATACCACTTTTAATTCCAAACTCCCAACTCATATAAACCCTCTTGTCCGCAACCTATCAACCTCGCATATTCCTGACAACCCTCCGAGGCAATTGAAAAGAAGATGGCCTCGGGATCTACTTACTTAAATAAACATCGAAGTACTACCGCTGGGTAGTTTCTTCACAAGTCTTATACGCCTTTTATTATAATTCATCACTTATATAGTTGTAAAATTCAATAAAATATAATTTAAAAAAAAAATAAAATAATAATAATATTTAACTACTATTATATGTGCTGCACTCAACAACAAAATTTCATTTACCTCCGTTGTATTAACTATTAATAGAACTAATTAATTAAGTTAGAGATGAAAAAACTTCCCCCAAAAAAGTTACATTAATGGAAACATTTATTTTAGATTGAATAATGATAATAATAACAATTGAAATTATTATCTACAACAGTTTAGTTTTTGCCGCCTTTCGTATCTTATAAAATGTTATATCATTTTTTTTTAATAATCTCAAGATTCCCACGGTACTTTATACATCTATATTACTATTCTAACGTTAGAAAACATATTACCAAAAAAAAAATATGTTTGCTCTTTTCTCTTTTTTTTATTTTTTTTATAGCTGTCAGACTATTTAAATCACAATGAAACTAGCACGACATTAATGAACATATATTTTACATAAATATAGAGGGTTTAATCAAAATCGCTGGGCAGTTTCTGCGAAAATCTTTAGAAAGGTCCGAATTGCATGGTACATAGTAGCTCTTTTGGTTCGCCGATTTTTATGAAAATTTCGCTAAACTTTTCAAGCATATACGCCCCTAAAAGACGAAATTTTCTTTTTGTACGTCTTATCGTTTTTGACTTACACTTAGCACCTGTATGTACACTTCTTCCGGTACTTTATCATTTTGACTTAGAGGCCCTAAAATATTCATTTCTGGTGAAAACTGCCATTTGATAATTTACACCGTCGCAATAATTTTCCCTCATCGTATATTTTATATGTGAGTAATTGAAAGTAACTAAAATTGAATTAGAAATTATTAGGTAATATTTTAGGTCCTAAAACAGATCTATTCCATAATTTATTAAATGGTTAATAGATTTTCTGCAAACTATTACCAATAGCAAATAGAGGCTCTACAACAGATGTTATCTTAGACCAATCAATTACAGACCTAATTAGTAGATCAGTAATTTAGCATCCATATAACTAATATTGTCATAACCTGTCTGGGGTTTTAATAATAATATCAATTATATAAATTAATGTATGTCTGCATAAACACGTAAATACAAATAATGTAATTATAATAGACTTAACGGAACCCAAAGCACGATGCCGACACCCCCGTATGTAGCCCACACAGAATCTAACAATGATCACTGCCTCCGAGATTAGACTTAAAATATACTCCCATCGACGCTTCGGCCTACCCCTTGCACAATATATCAGTCGGTTGAGCGAATACCAACTTTTTTTTAATTCTTTCTTCCCTGAGCCTAACAACTTTACACGATCATTTAAGTCACGGCTCTAACTGGGCCAAATCATGTGGACAAAAGTCAAGTCAAAAGTTTTGAATTTATCAGAGCTTCACCTTTTTGTTATTAGCTGGCAAGACCATTAATACTAATATTTCCAGTAAAATCCGTGTTTACAAATAAATAGTAAATGAGTGAATCATTCATGTTCACAAACACAATGCTGTTCACACAAGTGCCTAATAACCAGTAGTTGGATTAAATTTATTCAAAGGCCAATTATTGTGTTAAAGGTATGTTTAGCGCAACGTCTTTTTGCTTTTATTTAACAATGGACATTGCTGAGACAGGTAAGATATTATATTTCCCCGCTCGTTGTTGAATATACATTGCAATCTATCAGTAGAGTTAATTTAGCAATTTATGTAATTTAACAATGTATGCCCCGATTCAATAACGAAAAACTATACGAGTATAGTCCCCAAGTTACCCAAAGGATTTGTTTGCAGGATTTGTTTAATCAATCCTTCTAGCCTTTAAATATTACAAACAATTTTTGAGATTTTCGCGTTTTGGGTGATACATCATTTTTTTAGACACAACACTCCGAGTCAAAACTTTTACAATTTATAATTTGAAGAGTTTCCTAAATGATATAAAACACATCTAATAGCAGGTTTAAGCAACTTCGAGCCATAATAAGATTTTTGTATTAATTTCCACGTATTCTAGAACTTCAAACGTAAAATGCATGGGTTTTAGATTTTAGCAAATACATTTGATGTTTCGCCACTGTGCGCTCGCCAATCGTGTCAACAAATTAACTAGTTTTTATAATTGTTTCTGTTTTATATTGTTTTATAATAATCTGAGACCCCATAGGTTAAAAATGGACAATTTTCAGAATTGTATCCACTTAGATCGGTCATATACTGTTCAGCGATCTCTGTTTGGCTTCATATCTGTTTGGACCGAATTCAGCAACCTAGGGAAGCGATAAGGTGATCCGAGCGAGGGAAATATACACTATATCTTTTGTAACAGTGGTCCCTTGAGCAGTGGTCCTTTTACACCCCCTGAGGTCCGCAGACCATGTTTAGGAGGTCCACGAGATGATTTTGGATCATAAAAATAAAAAATCCTTTAATGCATTGGCTTGTAACAAAAAATAACACATTGCACAGACTCACCAAATTACGAGCGGTTAATGATAGTAAATAGGTAACTATATTGTATTTCCAAATTTTTAATGTTTTGCGGATTGTGGTCAGTTCTTAGAGCCTGAATCTGCACATACCATCTTAGGTTATCTTTACCATTTATTTAAATTGCGGTCATTTAATCGTTAATCTATTATTTTGACAAAAAAATGTTTCTGTAAGTCGGATGCCCCTAAAATTAATACAATGATTCGGAATTGGTACTATACTTTTAAATGTTAGAATATATTTAGTTTTTTTGACCAATTTACCTGTTTATTACTTTCACCTACCAATATATGATACATAAAGTAAGAGAAAGTATTGCAATCGTGAACATTTTCTAAAACCAGTTTTCAACGGAAATGCACGTTTTAAGGCCCTTCTGAGTCCAAATAACCAAGTCCCGCAAAAAGGTCTGTGTGTGTGTGGTAAGTCCAGAGCGAAGACAAAAAGGTGTATGAAACTGAAACCTCATATTTATGACTGCTTAGCGCCTAAGATGTTACAGTATCTTTTTCACTAAAATTAGCCGGCCGGAAGTAGTACTTTATACTACGCATTTTGCACCTTTTTACGATATTCTAAAAAACGGCTTTAACGATTTTGATTAAACTCTCTATGCCGATGTAAAATTTAACGGGCTTTAATATCATTTAGGTTTTATTCTGATTTAAATAGTATGAAAGGGCTTAAATGGCGATATTTTAAATTTTCTTCCTCCAAAGGATCTTTGATTTTGAATTTACTGAAAATAACCATATGTTATGTATTGAGAATACTGAGGATGGAAATTCATTATTGAATAAATATTATATTTATTAAATATATATTGATATGCCTTTATAAACCTAGGTCGGCAAAAGTTCAAAAAGTTTCCCATCGGTATAGACCCCCACGGTAACAGAGAGCCCTGGTAGTTTCCCCAGCGGCGGCTGGCAAGAATATTTAGAGTGGTGAAAAGATGAAAATAATATCGCAAAGGTTTACAACGCCTCCTTAAATAAATTAGAAATATTTCTTAAAAGTGGTTTCTACAAAGGCTGGACCGCCAACCGCGATACTTTCCATACCAGTCCCACCCGAGGTGACGAGGATAAGAAAAAAGATTCGAAGAGGGAGTCAAGTTTTATCCTCAAGAAGAGTGAGTCGGGTTCCATCTACAAGAAGATGAGGTGGCCGTCGGGGTTCTGAGAGCAGCTGGAGGATGAAGCAGAGAATGGACGTCTTAAGATGATTCCACCTTCGCCAGCCGACTGTGTTTTAATGGTATCTCGTTATTTGTAATATTGTATAGCAAAGGTAGTAGTTAAAATGTCCCTCAGTATTCTCAATCAAAGTTCTAGGCAATGTGTTAATATCATGGATATGTATAAATTAATAATTATAGTAATGTATTAATTGAATCTTGTTAACTTTAATCTTACCCTGCATGCCACCTATTGGATTGGTAAACACGATACCTTTGGAAAGGAGATCCAATGATATCATTAAATATAGTTCATATATTGACTAAATATAGTAAGTAAGCTAGTTTTTGAAGCTACCGCTGCCTTAGAAAAGCAGCCGGTCAAAAACATAGCACATATCATCTTTTTTCCATCAATAAAAAAATGGATCAGTATATAAGTTGAACTAATTCGATAAACAAATAAAGGAGAAAAGAGCAAACACATTGTTATGTTATTTTTGATAATAAGAACAGTAATATAGATGTATAATATAGCGTTGGAAAGAAAAAGATTTTAGAAAAAATATTAACTGACACAAAAAGTTATAAAAGATAATATAAAATGACGAACGAGCGTAATAATCTAGAAATTTATCGCCCTTAAACTCCTTACCTACCTACTATAAAATGACGAATAGGGAATAAATTTATTACTGATTAACAATTTAATACAGTTTGTTTGTTTATTTTTTTAACGTCACTTTATGCTAATAAGGCTGATCGGACGATGCTACAGTGGGAGTCCTAAATTTTGCCTATCCAGGTTTTATTAGAATAGGGATCTTTAACAAGTACATGACATCGCACAGGCTCGGGACCACCTTTTAACGTCCCCTTCGAAGGGCGGTATAGCTTAGGATTTTTTACTCCCATTAAAAAATCCTAGGACCACCTATGGGTTTGAACCCGTGACCTTTGGCATAAGAGGCTGTTATGCTAGCCATCCAGCTACAAGTGATCCCAATTTAATACAGTTATATTATTTTATCTAAATCATATGTTTCCAACAAATATAAATACACGTTTTATTAAAATCAACTTAAAATATTTTTCCAATCGAATTATAATGAATAGTTTTTAAATTAATTCTAACAGTCTTGGTAATTTAAATTCGTGTGTTGCCCGCAACAATTTTTTTTTTGTATTTTTTTAAATTAATAAATGTTTAGGCTAATGTAATTATAAAATAATGAATAAACATAACCTATGTACCACAAGTTATAATCTCTTTAAAATAATGTTGTTGTCTTAATTATTTAAAAATCATAGTCATCCCATTTGGAATAAAATTAACCTAAAATAGACTACCAGTAAAATGCAAACCTACTTCATCGTTACCGTTCATCTTCTATCCTCAGAAGCGGCTAAAAAGACGATCATCTCGAGACCAGTTTACTTGAATATTGGAGAGTTACCGATGCGTATTTATCACACAAGACTTTATCAAATCCTCCAATTGTAATTGTTCATATTTACTTGTCATATTTTCCTGTATTTATTACTTTTTATAAATAAATAATTTATGTATTGAGATATATTACAATTTGTTACAAAATGAACAATAATAATAGTGATATGAGACAACATTCATACAATATATACAGAAAACAATTATAATAGTCAAATTACGTACAATAGAAAATAAATAAATTCATATATATATATACAATAAAATAATAAAAATACAAAAGAAATCAAAACAACAACCTATAATTGAGATAAATAAAAATCTGGTAAATAAATAAACATCATACAAAAAAACATAACTATATACAATATATACAACTGCTAAAGGGACCCCCAGACCGCTTGTGGGAATCCAAGAGATCCCAGCGCCTCTATCTCGGCTGCATCACTGGTGTGAGCCAGTGGAGGCTGAGTTAGGGCGCTGTCGCCACAAACATACCGTACATGAGTGGAGGATCTGACCAGTGTCAGAACTCCAATTTAAATGTTTACAATATGTCTCGCGGCCACTGCCGTTTCAATCTTCGAGGAGGGTTGTACGGATGGGTGGTGCTGGGTAGGGATTGTGCTGGAGGGTTAGGATGATGAGTAAGTTTCTGATGAAATTTGGAGAATTTGGATGGTACCAGGTCTAAAACAAACGGAATATTAAGGTCAAGGTGTAGGGTACAGTTGGTAACGTAATAAAGAGCATTAACTATTGTTCGGAGGACTTTGGGTTGGATGCGTTTGATGTTAAAATGTTTAGCTGTCCCCCACAGTTCAAGTCCGTAGGTCCATATAGGTTTCAGTACTGTTATATAATATTAGTAATTTGTTGTCAACTGTAAGATGAGATTTTCTGTTTAGTAGTCTGTATAACTGGCCGAATCTGCGGTTGAGTTATTTTCTTTTAAGTATTGTATGTGGGTTCCACGTCAGTATTTTGTCTAGTAAAAAGCCGAGATACCGGACTGTGTCTGAGGAAGGAAGCGGTATGGAATTGAAATTAACCGTTGGACAGGATTTGCGTCGAAGGGTGAATGTGACGTGGGTGCATTTTCTTTCGTTCACCTTAATGCGCCAAGCATTACACCAGTCTTCGACTAGGTGCTTTTGGAGATTTAGCGATGCTGCTTCAGGATCGGAATATTTATTACTAAATTAAAAAAAGAAAAAAGAAATGAAGACCTTGATATACATCATAATTTGAAGATAATAAAGAAACAACAAAAACAGGTTGAAGCAATAGCAAGAGTTTCTCTTTGAATTAGAAGGTGTTAATAGGAAAATGGTCGAACGGAGGTGCATCAAATTAAGACGTGGGTGTTGCGTGGGCAAGCTCTCTATTGAACTAATACAAGCGGTGGACTGAATAATTCCAGGAACGAACTAATACAAATAGTGAACTAATACCAGAAGCCAGTTACTAAAATTAATTATCTTATTTATTTACTATCAAAAATCGTTATTATATCGTTCTACAAGTTTAAATATTTTTCAGTTTACCCTTTTGCTTTAGATTTTTTGTTTTTCTTTTTAGTTTTATCATAGGCGTTAGGTTGAAAAATACAGAAGATTGAAAAATGGTGTTATGATGGAAGAAAAAAGTCCCGTTTAGAGAAAATTGTCTTTCAAGCCAGTGGAGGCTGTTATTTGTTTATTATTTTTAAAATAATTATAAAATATTAGTATATACAATTAAAAAAAAACTTTTTTACGCATTTTTAAAATAATCATTTTAAATAATCATAATTTTTTTTTTGTTTGCTTTTTAGACAGAAGCAGCGAGCAAATTAATTTTGCAACTGAATAATAACACGGATTTCCCACATTTAACCGAAACTTTATTTCCTCCTGGATTTAATTTTTTCTAGTTATCATTGAAATTAAATACTTATATTCCTCTACGTGTTCAGAAGTAAGTCCTGAAATAAATATATAAAATAAGTAAATTGATAAATAAAATAAATACTAGGTTAACAAATAAATGAAGAAAACATGAACATACTCATTCTTATATTCAATATTTACAATTTGCTTGGAAGCCCTGGACGGGGCTTATCACCCCACTTGTGGAAGGACAAGCAGAGTCCGAGAGATCCCAGCGCCTCCCTCTCAGCCACCGTCAATGGGGAGTGGTCAGCGGGAATTGAGTGAGGGTGCCATAGCCACAAACACACCGCACATGAGAGAAGAATCTGACCAGTGTCAGAACTCCAGTATAAA
This sequence comes from Piezodorus guildinii, assembly GCA_023052935.1. Taxonomy (NCBI): domain Eukaryota; kingdom Metazoa; phylum Arthropoda; class Insecta; order Hemiptera; family Pentatomidae; genus Piezodorus; species Piezodorus guildinii. The sequence goes on from CM041294.1 coordinate 95,179,817, forward strand.
TGTTTACATAACGTCTCGGGGCCACTGACGTTTCAACCTTCTAGGAGGGTTGTATGGATGAGTGGAGCTGGACAGGGAGTGGAGCAAGAGGATTATGATGATGAATGAGGTTCTGATGGAATTTCGAAAATTTGAATAGAATGAGGTCTAAAATAAATGGAACATGCAAGGTATATTTGGTGGCATAATAATTAGCATTAACTATTGTTCAAGGACTGTTAAATGAAAAGATTTAATGTGTTTTGATGTTTGAACGTTTAACTGTCCCCCGCAGTTCGCCATAATATTAAATTCGTAAACAATTCCCTTTAGTAGCTTTGAGATCAACTTCATGATTGTTGATCTTTATGTATTTTTGAACAATATATACAATATGAAATGTTATATACAATAAGAGGAGATAAATCCCCTAGACTTACTCCCCCCTGAGGAGCTAAAACTGTTGGCGCCAGCTGTGGGAGAGAGCTCTGTTATTTTTTTGTTGACGACCCGCTACTTGCTATCGATCCCAGGCCACGGACCATTCGGCCATCAACAAGCGTTCTGCGGTGCCACAAGTGTCCTGTCCTGTCTCAGCAGGTTAGCAGTACTTTTCCGTAATTCCTCTCAACTCGCATATTTAGCCGTTATTTATCAATGCAAAAAATATGGTATACCTAATTTTTTTTTAATTTATAATTTAAACTATCGTCGTTTAAGCCCTGATTTCAATCAGAATGAAGCCCACATCAAATAAAAGTCTATTGAATTTTAAATCCATTGAGTTTAATCGAAAAAATAGTAAAAAGGTGGTCCCTAGCCTGTGCGATGTCTGGTGCTCATTTAAGATCCCTATCCTAATCACATCTGGATAGATAAAAATTAGGACACCCACTATAGCATCGGCCGATTAGCCTTTTTTTAGTTTCTCTAGGATTTAGTATGTTGCAGTGTATTATACTAAATGAAACCCAACAAACAGATGATGGTTGACCTTTGTTGGATAAGTTGAGCTCATTGGAAAATGTTGTGCTGTCGATTCAGTGTTCGTCTAATGTTATCGAAAAGTATCTACTTTTCGTTACAGGCAACTATTCTGGACAAAAAAAGGGTTGTTTTTGCTTCGGCAAAGAAGTGTAGCATGAACTCCATAACGCTGTTTTTATTCAGTTTTGTGTTTTTGCGTCGTTTAGCGTGTGTAGAACTCAATATTCACGTTTTTTTAGTTTTCTAATTGAATTGAGGTTGTGATTGAGGGTCGATTTTATATGATTAGGTTTTCTGGCATGTTCTAGAAAAGATGATAAGAGGTTTTCTTCCAGCAAATCCTGCAGATCATATTCATCATGAGAATGATATAAAGTGAAATTCTTCCGTAATACTCTTTGCCTTCGAGGCTAAAGTTTCCTTCCCAAGATTCATCGAACCACTTTTGAACAGTTTACGCTTAACCGCTACACTCCCCTTAAACTTGTTTGCCGTTTCTGGCCACCTGGACTTTGTTCTGGCCGACTTAAAACTCGTAAGATGAAATTATGCAATTTTAATGCGTTGACGTTTTTGTAATACTGAACTATTTCCAAACAGTAAAAGGCTACAAAGGTAAACAAAAATTATCGTTTAGAAGAGGATATATATATATATATATATATATATATATATATATATATGTATAATGATTGAATGAATGAATATGTATATATATATATAACTTATGCGTTGTCCGAAATATGAATTAAAAAAAATAAAGAAAGGGGCATAACCAACACGCTTGATGGCTATTCAAACACTAACTTTATTTGGTCTTCTAATCCTCTATATATACATTTCTATTGTTTACAAGAGGTGGTTTGGAATTAAGGCTGATAGTCTACCTTATCAGTCCTTAACTCCCCCCCCCACCAGTTTACGAACAATCCTCGTAAACTATATACAAAACAAAATTTATGGAAATCCTCCATGAGATAAAAGAAAACAATTTGACAAGACATACAAAATAAAAATGACAAAACTCAGAAATAAAATAACACCTGAAAAGAGAATACAATAGATAAAAAAGAACAACACTTCCTGCATAAAAAAAACTGACAACTTCTCAATAACAAAAAAAAAAAAAAAAATACAAAAAGCTGAGGACACTCCAGCGTCCTAGGATGTCTCCATCGGGGGTTTCAATTGTTCTAGATGAACCGTACGCCGCTTCCTGGGTTCGCGCACGCTCTCGATCGTGACCAAATTGTGTTCACGGATCACAAGCACTCAGAAAGGGCCCTCATAACGCCGGAGTTCCTTCCCTCTGTTGGTCCCCACACGCCGGTAGACCACCGTACCGATTTTGACAGGTCCCATTAGATCCCGCACTCCAAGATTATGTCGCCCCACCCGGCGACGCTTTTCCCGCTCAATACGTGACCGAGTGGACGGAATGGTTATACGCGACGATGGCACGCTCCATAGCCACGTCCGGCTCCAACCCCTTCTCTAATTGAAACACCCGCAGGTGGTCACTCAACGTGCTGTGAAGGCGCTCGATACCTCCGCGACTTTTCGGATGACCCGGTGTGTTAAGATGCCACGTGACACCCAAAACCTTCATCTCCTACCGGACTTTGGCGTTGTCAAATTCGCGACCACTATCCGAAGAAACCTTCTCGGGGACGCCATAAAACTGAAAACAAATCCAAAGGGCCCGTAACACAGCCTCCGCCGTACGCTCCTGAACGGGATACGCCATCGCTACCTTGCTGAACAAATCCAAAACCGTGACCCACTTATAGTTTTTCCACGTCAAGGAATCGATTTGCAGATCAACCAGAGGCGCATCAGCGGTAGGGGTTTCCTCCTGGACGGCCCGAGGTGGATGACGATCATACTTGGCGCGCAGGCACACATCGCAATTCCCCATGGTCTCCTGAATGGTGCGCTTCATCCCCCGCCAATAGTAACGCCGCCGCAACGCACGCAACGTCTCGGTGAGGCCCCGGTGGTTCGTCTTCCCCTGATGATAAGCGAGCGTCACCTCCCTCTGCCGTTCCTCATCACGGATGGTCTTGGCGAGCATGGAACAACGGACAAACGACCGGTCAACCCCGATACGCTCCGCCCGCCACAACCGGTGGATCCGTCCCCATACTACGGCGCTGCCGACAAATAGGTGGTGGGTCCTGCCCGGCTTAGACGCGTCCGCCAGCGCTCTACAAATCTGGTCATCCCCGACGGATGGCTGAGACCAGACAGTGACGACCGAACACCCGCCGAAGCGTTGAAAATCTATCTTAAGGAGCCCCGACGTCCTCGTCTTCCCGATAATCTGGTGGCGCTTGTCGTTCACGATGTCGTCTATTTCCTCCATGTCCACAGGACGCCCCTCAGAAAAACGCTCGTCCTCCGACGACGCGGCCTCACCCGAAACTCCAGCCGTGCCAGACTGGGGTTCCTCCCCAGGAGTCCACTCCCTAAGAAACTGCCGAACATCGCGATAAGACTCGCCCCGTTCCTCCTCTACGGCCTTTACCATGAGCGCACGGTTCTCCCTGCCCGGTTTGTATACAATCTCCATATTGTACTGCCCCAGGAGCTCTTTCCAGCGTGTGACCCGTGCGGAAGATTCTTTCAGCCTCCCTACCCATTGGAGCGGACGATGGTCTGTATGGACTCGGAACCGCCTCCCGAAGACGTACGGCTGGAAATGGTCGACAGCCCATACAATTCCGAGGAGTTCCCGCTCCAAGGCGCTATAACGAGACTCCGCATCCGTAAGACGCCGACTGGCGTATGCAACAGGTCGTTCCCCCGGTCACTGTCCTGAGATAACACTGCCCCAAGAGCGTATTCACTGGCGTCAGTCGTAATAGTGAACGGCCATTCGAAGTCCGGAAACGCGAGCACCGGATCACGCTGTAAGTGTTGGAATGTGATAGGGGCATTCTTCAGGCCAAACGGCATGCGGGTGAACTCATAATGGCCCCTCTCGAAGGTAAACGCGGTCTTGTGTCGGTCCCGAGGATTCATTCCGATCTGATGATACCCCGCCTTCAGATCCAAAGTGCTAAAAATTTTGCACCCCCCAACCGGTCTAAAATATCGTCGAAGCGCGGAAGAGGATACATTTCGTCAACCGTATTCTCATTTAACTTACGGTAATCCATGACGACCCGATATTTTTCCGTTGTCTCGCCGGGTGCACACTTCTTCTTGACGGCCCATAACGGACTATTATACGGGAACGTGCTGTCCACGATTATACCCTGCCGCCGTAAATCGTCTAGCTCTTCCCGAATATGCCTACGAAGCGCCTGAGGATACCGTCTTTCCTTGACATAAACGACCCGATCCTGCTTAAGCGGAATTTCATGCACAGTCCGACCCGTAACCCCAAAGATATCCCCTTCCTTAAAAAATATATCGCTGAATTTTTTCAGGATAGACGTTTTCCAATTATCGACCTGATTCAGCGCCCCAATACGCGCCTCGCCGCCCGCAGCTACGCGAGTACAGGTATACTTTCTACCTCCGATTCTGATAGCCCATTGGCCCCCCAGGTTCCTAATACGCGCGCCGACTTTCCCTAATAGGTCATTACCGATTATCGGCTGATACTCCCTTGGCATCCTACTTACTACATGGACATGAAACTCTCCGCTCCTTTCCCCCCATGTACTTAAGCCCAGCTCGATTTCCCCCTCCACACGACAGGGCCCTCCCAGGGTGATTAAATTACATTGGCATACCTTAACCTGGAGTGCCCTCTCTCCACCCTTCCACTTCTCTAGTGCCTCTCTGCATGCGATGGTGCACGAGCTCCCGGTGTCCACCAGGCATGCGACTCCCTCCACGCTGATGATAGGCAGACCGCCGCTCTCTCCCCTCGCATGGTAGCTCACCAACGTGCGGTTGCCACTCTGCTGATACCCGCCTCAGATTTCCTCACGGGATGACTGCGCTGCCGTTTCCGGTCGCCTCCACACACTCCTCCTGCTCCTCTGGCCACCTCCTCGAGCGGGAACGTCCTCAGTCTCCGTTTCCGTTTCATCAGACCCTCCGGATGATTCGCTTGCCGATGCCATATGCTTCGTCTGAAACCGTCCCGGTCGGACTCTTTGAGCATTTACTTCCATGGGTTCCGGTTGGTTCGCATCGCGCCGCCGGTACATGTAAGGGCAATGTCTTGCCATATGTCCCTCCACTCCGCACTCAAAGCACCTAGTGCGTGGACATTGGGCCACCAGATGCCCGAGCTTGCCACAACCATGGCACTTGCGGTCCTCCCGCCTTCCGCTGCTTCTCGGTTTTGCTGGCCGCCGATCACCTTGCGGAGGCCTCTCTCTCCTGTTCTCCCGAAATTCTCTTCTTTTCCAAACGGGAGTGGTCCTAGGCTGATGGTGCGAGACCCGTGTCCAACCGTGTTCCTCCGTCTCCATCCGAGATTCTTCCTCGCGGGCACTGGCGTCCATCATTTCTTGAGCGCATTCGATGAACGAGCGCTCCCTCTGAAACCCTTCTCTGTTACCGGTTTCCTTCGCCAGCTGCACCTTCAGAATTATCGCTAAGAAATCCATCCTAAAGTGGACCTCCTCAATACTAGCGGTCTCTCGCATTTTCTCTGTGATCCGATTAAACTTCGTGAGAAGTTCTCCCGCATACTGGCCATTAGACTGCCGCGGCTTCTTAGTTTCCCTTATTAGGTGAAACACATCTTCTTCAGGGGCCCATCTTCCCCTCCGTAGGCCTTCTTTAGTCGCTCTTTCACGACGCTTCAGGGTGTCTCCTCGTCGGCTTGGAATGGTTCAAGATGCTCCTCCTCACCCTGCAAACCACTGTAGCCTTTAACGCCTCAGCATCTTCCCCGTCTAACAGTCTTTAGGACAACTTAGACTGAATCCTCACCATCAAGCGATCGCCCCCTTTTAAAAAGTGGTTGAGCTCACCAATCTCTCCAGTAAATCTGTCAAGGTCGGATGTAGCCTTCTCAATTCCTGAGCTGTCGCTGTTTGGATCTTCACCCACTCCAGCGTCGTCCTATGCGCCTGCGCCAGTGAAACTTCCGGTAGTGGCGGTAACTCCACTGCCGCTGCTGCCGCCTGCTGTGGCACAGCCGGTGGGACATTCAGAACGGCTGGCCTCAAAACTACGTTTTCTGCCATGATATCGGTTTTTCACTGGCATGAGAATTAAATAATAAAATAAAATAATAAAAACGCTGAGTAACAGGCAAGTACCAAAAAAAAAAATTATGTTTCGAACTTATCTAAAGGTCCCGGGTTTCGGCACCACTTATGCGTTGTCCGAAATATGAATTAAAAAAAATAAAGAAAGGGGCATAAACAACACGCTTGATGGCTATTCAAACACTAACGTTATTTGGTCTTCTAATCCTCTATATATACATTTCTATTGTTTACAAGAGGTGGTTTGGAATTAAAACTGATAGTCTACCTTATCAGTCCTTAACTTTATATATATATATATATATATATATATATATATATATATATATATATATATAAAATTATAATAATAGGGTATAGCTGCTTATAAAGCTGTAAATAGGCAATTAAGTAATATGAAAAGCAATAAGTAATTCAATAGAAAATTTCATATCACCACTGCTAATTTCAAAACGCTATATAACTGCTAGTTCTTAACCAATTTCAATGATTTCTTTTTCATTTTGTAGAAAATTTCATTCTTTATGAAATATTGCTAAAAGCAAAAAATTATATATAAGGTATTTTTTTTTCTTTAAGATTGTCTTCGGGATTGATGCGGTATGCTGTGTACTGATATCAACTCAGCGAAGTTGAGCAGCAGATCCAAATTGGAATTTCCTCCTAGGAGAAATGAATTTTAGTGTATTCGTTATAATTAATAATTATAATCATTAATAACAACCGAGTTATCTGGGAGTCACATCTCTTCTAATTTTATTTATGTTTTTTTTCTTTATTACTCGCGTTGTCTTGAACTCAAAAGCCATTTCGATTTTTTTCCATCTTCAATAATAACCTATTTTTAGTGGGATTACATCTATTATGGTTTGTAACTTGAATTATTTTTATATTTTTTCACACGATTACGAATATGATTATGAAGGTTCATTACTGAAATAATAAACCAAAAACTTTTTTTTTCAGATAGTCAAAAGGAAAACTTGAAATTCTCCTCTGATAAGTATATTTGTCAACCTATGTATGGGGTATCGTTTAAGTATCAAGTACTCCTATGGTTTTATTGATTAGCCTATTGATTAAATAATGTTGTCTTCCCAAGCTATTCTTGTTATATTAGCATAACAAACAGTAAATTAATGGAATCTCGTTTGTAGTACTTACAACTGCTGATACAACTCGATTAGAGACAAACTAAGCCGAACAGAGAATCGATTTGTTAGAGCAATCTCGTAATTAATTCATCCTCGGCGAGAACCAACCCTGGGACGGCAAGTCCTCTGCCTCAGTACCAACTTGAGAAACTGCCAGTCCTGTTTAACTCAACTCTCCAACTTCCAGCAATAACAATCATCATCAAGCAAACATTCATGAATGGAAGGAATTCAATATTGTGCAAGCAGTTAATATTGGAACAGTCTAGATTGTGCTCCGAGGTAGAAAACCGACTCCAAAATAGACAGTTCCAGTGCAAAATAAGTGAAAGTGCATAATACATAACAGAAAGTTGTTTATATGATGGCGTTTTATCATTTAAATTCCAATTCCGAAGACTTTGAATCTACCTTTGAGGAACTTTTTTTCTACCCTTTTCAGTTATTCAATTAATATCTCAAAAAATCTCCTGCCTATGTATTCGATCTCACATCCATGATCTTTGAGAATGGAAAGGTAATTAAGAGATAAAAATAAACGCCAAAAAAAAAATCAAACCAAATATCCTTTAATTTTTGTCTTAAACCTATGGTTTTTGGAGCTACAGCAACCTTATTAACTTTCCGCTTATACCTGTTTAACATATTCGATACATAGAACCATCTCGAGAAACATCTGACGAGAAAGCATATAATTTTTTTTTTTTTTTAACATTTTTGTTTATATTCACAAATGTATTAAAAAAAAATACATCATGTAAATGTGATAGTTATATGATACAATGACATGAACTAGATGTAGAGAAACTTCCTATTCGAAGCACTCTAAAAATATTCTAAACTAGAAGGTCCCTGGGCCATCTCCTTTTCAGGCGCCTTGGAGGATTGTCAGCAATGGAAGAGGAAGAAAGATTGAAACTAGTGGGTTAGAGTGAGAATAGAGTTTGTTATGAAAGGATTCATAGCTTGTCCGGGCCAAATCAGTTACATGGGGAACATTAAGGTCTTTATGGGTGAGTTTATTCTTAACAAAGGAAGGAGCGTTGATGATTTTATGAAGGATTTGGATAGTAAGGATTGGGTGCGGGAAGAATTTGATGGTTTAATAGAGCCCTAAGGGGACAACCGTAAGTCCAGATAGGTCTTATAATAGTCATGTAAATGAACCTTTTGTAGTTAAGAGGAAGGTTTGTACAGTAAGTGTTGAAGTAGCATGAAACGGCTAACTTATAACATTGAAACAAAAAAAAAAAAAAAAACATTCGCCATTTTCTGCTAATTAAACAGTCAGTAGACAGATTTTCCACTTTCCAACTACAAAATGCTCATTCACGCGACTATCATAAGGCATATCTGGACTTACAGAATTGGACTTCAGGGCTTTAATGAACGATCAAATTTGTTTTTGTTTTAATTTTTTTAATCGAAAATCCTCTATGCTCTTGACTTCATTTAGCGATTAAAAACATTAGGCACACTTAAGAAGAAATACTAAATACAAAGAAAAAAATAACATGGGTCTAGAAAAAACAAATCAATATATTTTAGTGTAATTTCGTTCTCCTGTAAGGATTTATACTGTTTTCCACTTAAATCTATATAGATTTTATCGACTTGGTTTCCAGCTAGCGGTCTGATATTTCGCGACTAAAACAACAGTTTCAAAGGAAGAGAAGGAAAACAGGTGGCTAATATATTTCAGGAACGTGTCCACGTAACATATCCTCTTTTTATGAAAAAAAAAGTTTGTTTAAGCAAAGTGACCTGGATTTTGTTTAAACTGCTGAGGATTTTCTCGGTGTGGCTATTCAGTAATGATTTATTGTGCAATTTATTTTTATGTGAACAAATGTATCAAGATCCTTACCTTACTCATTAGGTCATGGAATGGGTTTCTAGGAATAAATGGGCCACTCCCTTCGACTATGTCTTATTTCTAATCCGTGATTCCACATTAGAACAGAAATCACACTGACGAACTTACAGCTTTATTTCAAGACAAAAACGTTGATGTAGCACTTATTACTGACACTAGACTAACCACTAAACAGTTCTTTAAAATACCTCAATACATAACATACCGTACGGACCACCCAGACAGAAAATCCCATACCGGTATTGCTGTCATTGTGCACCAGTCCCTCTCCCACCACATACTCTCAGTACCCTCCTATGATTTCCTACAATGCACCGCCATAGTAATCAAGACTTTTTCTTTTTCGATCACCCTCTCATCAGCGTACTGCCCTCCTAAACATTCCATCTCCAACATTCTATTCAAGTCCTTCCTCAAATCCTTAGGAAACCACTTCATTTTGGGTGCAGACTTGAATGCTAAGAACCAACAATGGGGTTCCAGATCCATGAATTGTCGTGGGCGGAATTTACAGTCTGCACTCAACTCTAGACGTTTCAACCTCCTGCCTCCTGACTCCCCTACCTACTGGCCAACTGATCCTAACTGTAATCCTGACATCTTTGACTTCTTCATCCACGGCGGATTAGGCTCCCTAAATATGTCGGTGACTCGAATTGATGAACTGTCCTCTGACCATAGTCCATTGCTCCTTAAAGTATCCCTAACTCCTATTCCTAAACCCACCCCACCGTCATTTATCAGAGGACCAGTCAACTGGGACCTTTTTCGCCAAATCCTGTCCAGTGATATTGACATCAGAGTGAAACTCAAAACTCCAGATGACCTTGACGATGCCCTAAACTCCTTCACCATCGCTATTGAACAAGCTGCCTCTTCTCCCAAGCACTCCCAGATAAGTCATAACCAAAATCATTTACCACAACACCTCATAGATCTCATCCGCACCAAACGCCGATCCAGATCCTTATGGCAACGTACCCGCCACCCCACAGATCGCCGCTCCTATAACTTTTATTGTAGACAATTAAAGAGGGAGTGTTGGCGACCTTCCGTTCCCAATCCTTTAGTTTCTTCCTTTCTTCTTTTTCGGCTTCTGACTATTCCCTGTGGAATGTCACCTAGAAAATTCTAAAATCCAACCATATTTCCCATCCCCTCCGTCGTAGTAATGGTTCCTGGGCTGCGTCTGATGAAGACAAAGCCGAGGAACTTGCCAAATACGTTTCCGAAGTCTTCACACCTCATGGAGAATCCCATAGAAACCACACTGCAGATGTGGAAAAGTTCCTTCAGTCTCCAATCCCGTTTTCATTACCTCCTAATCCAGTTAATCCCTCTGAGGTCAAATATCCTCTCCGGAAACTTGCACTCCGTAAATTTCCTGGATACGATCTCCCCACTCCTCAGATTCTCAGATAGCTTCCATCTAAAGCCGTTATATTTCTTACATATATTTACAACTCCATTCTACCCACTACTCATTTTCCTCTCTTATGGAAACATTCCACTATAATCCTCTTCCTAAAACCAGGTAAACCTCCTAACACTACGACATCATACAGACCTATCAGCCTACTCCCAATCCTTTCAAAAATCTTTGAAAAAATCCTCCTCAAACGAATATTACCTTTATTAGAATCCCACACTATTCCTTCCCATCAGTTTGGATTCCGTTCCCAACATTCAACCGTTCAGCAAGGGCTCCGAGTAGTTGACCATATTTCCTCTGCCCTTGAGAACAAGGAGTACTGCTCGGGTACATTTCTGGACATTACGCAAGCATTTGACCGGGTGTGGCACCCAGGATTACTCTTTATGCTCAAAAACCATTTACCCTAATCCTTACACCAAGTCCTCCGATCCTATCTATCAAACCGCTCCTTCGCGAGTTCGCTGTGGTGCCAACATTATTCTAATTATTATCCAGTCGAATCCGGTGTTCCTCAGGGCAGTGTCCTTGATCCTATCCTCTACAATATATACACGGCTGATATTCCTGTTTGCCCTAATACCTTTCTAGCAACGTACGCTGATGACACAGATATCCTATCCTCTCACTTAGATCCCGAAGTAGCATCCATAGGCCTTCAAACGCACCTTTCTCAAATTGAAGACTAGTGTAACAACTGGAGAATCAAAGTCAATCAATCCAAATGCAAACATGTCACCTTTACCCTTCGAAGACAATCCTGCCCTCCAGTTCTCTTTTACTACGTTCCGCTTCCTTTCTCCGACACAGTCCGGCATCTTGGCTTCCTTCTGGACAAAAGACTAACTTGGAACCCGCATACTAGACTTAAACGACAAGAACTTAATCGACGATTTGGGCAATTATACAGACTACTGAACAGAAATTCTAAACTATCTATCGAGGACAAACTGTTAATATACAAGACAGTACTGAAACCTATCTGGACCTACGGACTTGAACTGTGGGGGACAGCCAAATTTTCCAACATCAAACGCATTCAATCCTTCAAATCTAAAGTCCTCCGAACAATAGTTAATGTCCCTTATTATGTATCCAACCATACCTTACACCGCGACCTAATTATTTCATTTATTTTAGACTTTATACCATTAAAATTCTCTAAATTTATCAGAACCTTATCCATCACCCTAATCTCCCAGCTCCACTCATCCTTACCATCCTCGTAGAAGGTTGAAACGACAGTGGCCTCGAGACCTCTTGTAACATGTATATTGGTGTTCTACCATTGGCTAGATTCTCCACTAACGTGCTGTATGCCTTTGAATTGTATATAGGTATGAGTGACTTTTGTATATATTTTTATTGATTTTGTTTTTGTATATATGTATATTGTATTATTATTATATAAATTTATTGTTTTGTATATATCGTGTGAATGTAGTATGAATGTTATACTTCATCATTATTAAAAATGTCCTAAATTGGACAGATTGTAATATTACTCAATAAAGAATTGTTTCTACTGTAAAAAAAAAAAAAAATTGACGAAATTTGTGATGATGAGGATATCTAGATAACTGATACATTGCTGTCTGGAAAATAGAATTTCATGTATCATACTTGTTTGTACTAACTTTGAATTTTAAATTGGTCATTAATTAAAATATTTGATATTTGTAATAATCAATGCTAAGGGATTACCTGTACCATGGTGGTTAGCATAACAGCCTCATATGACAAAGATCCCGGGTTCAAACCCGCAGGTAGCCCTAGGATTTTTAATAGGAGTAAAAAATCCTTAATCATTCCTCCTTTTGGGGGGGGGGGAGGCGTTAAAAGATGGCCCGTAGCCTGTGCGATGTCAGGTACTCGTTAAAGATCCCTATCCTTATTAAACCAGGATAGGCAAAATATATGACTCCCACTGTAGCATCCTCCGATTAGCCAGAGCAGCATAAAGGAACATTAAATAAATAAGCAAACAAACAACAATTTTAAATAGTTTAATTATTCAATCTAAAACATATGTTTGCATTCGAACTAAATATCATTCTTTTACCCTTTTTTAACTCTATTTATTAGTTGTTAAATTGTTATTAATAACCAAGGTTAGTGAAAGTCGTATGTTGCCAGCACCAGAATTATTTTTTTAATTTTTTCAAATTTCGCACTGCAATAAAAATTAAATAATATGCGTGCGATTAGTATCATCTAGCTTGAAAATAATAATAATAATAATAATAATAGCTTTATTGGCATCAGCATTGACAAAACCTCTCCCATTGGGAGAAATTTATAGTAGTTGGCTATAGTTAGAAATAATAAAATATTGAAAAAAAGCAAATAATCCAAAGAAAGAAAAAATACAAATAATTATGAAATAAAAACCCTAAAAAACAAAACAGAGTCCTTGAAAAAATACACCAAAATAAAATACAAATTAAATATTTTTTAAAACGTTTATCCACTAGGATTTGTCTCTCGCAACCAGCCACCAGTTTTCGTCTACAGTCTGCGTCAATCCGTCCTTCCACCTGCGATGTGGTCGCCCCCTCTGCCTGCCGTCCTCTCTCGGGATCCACTCCGTGCAAGCTCTGGTCCATCTTTCGTCTTTCAGCCTGGCCAAGTGCCCAGCCAAGCTCCATTTCAATCGATGTGCCTCAACCCTTAGACTTTTAATGTTCACTTTCTGAAGAATATTTTTGTTTTTTATTCTTTCCCTTTTCTGAATAAACATTAAACTTCTTAGAAGCTGCATTTGCATGGTATTCAGCCTCCGATCGAGTTTTCTTGTAAGTGCCTAGGTTTGAGCCCGTAGAGAACAGTGGGATATATACATGTGGTCAGAACTTTGGTTTTAAGATCTAGTGATAGATTGCTTTTGAAGATCTTTTGGAGAGACCAATCTAGCTTGATAAAGTTTATTAAATGAACTAACAATCGATAGCACTTCATTGTCTTGTAAAACTTCCCAGATCCAGTGACAATCTCTTTTACATAACGATACACGAAGGTGTAAATTTATATGAGCAGGGAGTTTGGAATCAAAAAGAGGTAAATCTAGTTCGGGATAAATCTACTAATGAAATATCTTATTAGTGTAAACTTTGGATTATTCGAGAGATATTTGATTGAAAGATTTTTTTTTTCAATCACAATCTTTCTAAGAACATTTAATCAATAGATAAAGTCAGTTCCTAAGAAGGTTGATCATATTTTTATCCCTCACCTGATTACAGAATGATCTCTCTAACCTCGAAGCTGATTGGAGGACTTTGACTGGAAAGCGTCCAATCGTTTTCTTTCTTTCACCTAATCAAGCAAATTGATTATAAACGGACGACTTATCCCGTTTCAACCCTTTATTAACTTATTAGATCTAGTAATAATTTTAAAGGCATTGATTAGGTTGCTGTTATATTTTTTCTTACTTAATATTTTTTAGCAGTACGCTCAAGGAAATCGATTGAATCTTTTTAATACGAAGTATTGGAAGTTTTTTTTTTTTTTTTTTATATTTACAACTGTACGTAACCAGCCTACTATAGTCAAGGTCGCGAGTTCGAACCCAAGGAAGAAAAAGACAAAACAACATTACCCCCCTTTAAAATGTGATAGCTTACTTTTTAAGATATGAAGAATCCGAATAACAAATTCTTTTGTCCAAAAAAATCCGTTTGTCCACCGTCCACCACCCGCGGCATTTCTCCGAAAATACTGGATCAATTTTTGTTTGAAATTCACAACAAAAATACTAGGCCATGCAAGGATGATCTTAAAATCTAGACGTTGGTATCAGCTGGCTATTTTTACTCAGTTATTTTTGAAGATAAAAAAAAAAAAAAAAAAATAAAATTAACCAAAGATCCGCGATAAATTGAAAAAAAAATGTTCATCCATATATTTAATTGATAAATTATAATAGATGTAATTCCACCAAAACTCGATTATTATTTAAGATAGAGATAAATCGTATAATTTTTCGAGATCAAGTTACCATGATGAAAAAAGAGAAAAAAAACAACTGATTTTATATGACCAAGAAACGATAAGCAATAAAAGATGTGATTCCTAGATAACTCGGTTATTATTGATGATAGAGAAAAAAAGTTTTCTGGAATGAGGAAATTCTATTTTAAAGAAAATCGAAAGAAAAGGAAATAATAACGAATTCTAGTATAATAACTGCTTTTTGTTTATTATTTTCAATTATGAACCTTTGTCATCGTTAAAATACACGTAAATACCACTTTAGTCCTCAGTGCTATTTCATAGAGAATTAAATTTCCTACAAGATGAAGAAGAATCATTGAAATTGGTTCAGAGCTATTAGGTTTTAAATTAGCAGTGCTGATATACCATTTCCCTTTAGATTATTTATTGCATGTCATATTATTTAATTGCCTATTATCACATATATAAACAGTTAGGGTATTATGTATCAGTATTAATATAGTTATTTGAAAATAATAAACCGGTGTGTAATAATTTGCAGCGTTTTTCTATTGATTTTTATGAGATTTCTCAATATATAATATTGGTTTTTGTGTAATCAATGATTTTTAAAACCATGCAGATATGTTTAATTATGGAAACTTTTTTTTTTATTTAGCGATGAAATTTCTACGAGCACGACGGTATATTGATATGAATTAGATTTTTATAATTTTTTTTAGGGGGAAGGGACTTATATTTTTCAATTTATATATGAAAAAAGAAAAGACGACTTAGATGAGATTAAGAAGACTGGGGTGTTTTGGTAGCAAAGTGATAATAATATTTGTACAAGGGTATTGAGTTACAACTGGCTCGACAGCTGGCTTTGTTTGTAAGTGGACAATACGCCAGGTGACGGGACTAGGGCAGATGTCATACAGGGATAGGGTATTGATCGGGGGAGGGGAGGCATTTCCCCAGCCAGCCTCCCCCTTCTCTCTCTATTCTCCTCTTCATTATATATATCTATCGTCGATAGTATTTCATTAGCACTGATAGTAAGTGCGTATACATTCTAAGTACCATCAACTATCATATCATAGTATCGATGTGTAAAAGAGGTTTATACGGTGATAGTATTTGTTCATAGATCTTAGGGTCTCCTGCTGGTGATTTCATTAAGAACTTCAGATTCTTTTAAATATATTTAATAAATTATATATTACCCATTTTAATTTATTACATGGTGCCATCTTTCAGGTAATTTCGGGAATTTGGTAATGATGAGCAGTTGAAAGATTTCAAAATTTCCGGTTCTGAAAAGAGCATACCACTTGCGGACAGTGCTTTCTCCCATAGTAAAAAGGGAGGATACAAGCCAGTGATGGATATGTTATTTCATCTAGTCTCGGTGCTGGGGGGCTTTTATCTCGCCATTTATCCCCCGCCCTCACCATCGGCCTAAGAAACCCTCGTATAGCCTTTAAAGGCAAGGGAGGGTGAAAAAAAAATTTATTTCTACTTTTCTTACGGGATTCTTTCTTTAAGTTATTTAAAATGGTAAGTTTATTTCTAAAATATATATATATATTATATATATATTATATATATATATATATATATATATATATATATGTATATATGATTACCCAGCTAAAAAAAAAGAAGGTCTCATCATGGCTATCCAATTTATTAAATCCTCAAAATACTATCAGCTTGACTAACGGACACTAAGAAACAATCTTGATTTTCTGAAACATTTTAAGACTTCATCTCGAGATATTTTCTTTCGGACATAAAGATCTTAAGCGAAGCCAACTACAAAAAGTTAAATTAAAAAAGAGTGATAAAAATAACTTATCATTTTAGATAACACAGAACAATCTTAATATTTTTACAATTTGTACAATATTTTTAAATAATATACATGTTTCTATAGAAATTCAATTTAATAGATTCTTTCTTAGTTTCACTGATTTTCATCTTTAGCTGAATTTCAAAATAAGAACGGAGGCAAGCGAAAGTCGTGTGATGCCTGCACCAGATTTTTTTATTTATCATTATTATTTGTTGCTGTTAAGGTATCTATCTTTTCGTGACCCCTGACGAATAACTATTATATTCTGAAACCGTTTATTATGGTTTGTGAATTATAAATTCTTTTGTTTATTTATTTAACGTCTCTTTGTGCTGTTGTAGCTAATCGAACGATGCTACAATGAGAGTTCTAAATTTTGCCTATCCAGGTTTTATTAGGATAGGGATCTTTAATACCTGACATCGCACAGGATCGGGACCAGCTTTTAACGCCCCCTCCGGAGTACGGCATAACTAATGATTTTTTCTCTCATTAAAAATCCTAGGACCACCTGCAGGTTTGAACCCGGGACCTTTGGCATAGAAGGCTGTTATGCTACCCTCCGTGCTACAGGTGATCTCATTAGAAATTCTTTTTCGCTCATTATTTTCTCCATTTAAAGAACGACAGAGATTAGCCTTTGGAAGGTGAAATATTTCGCTGCCGCGACTGTTTCAACACGACACATCCACATCCCGCTTCATATTGATTCCCCATCCGTTGGCCATCTGTTCCTCTGTTCGCGGCTCGGTTCTTGATGGCCTTTTAATATCGGCAACAGCCAACAGTCGAATCTGTTGGTGCGAGGCTAGAACCTGATGTTAGTGTGGTCAATATAACGCTCCGGTAACCAGATCTCTGACCGGGAGGCATCTCCGACACTTTGTGATTGGCTATGAGGGCAGTGCGTTACCTAAACTGGCAATATCGAGTACAGTGATTGTTGTGGTGGGATGGCTGAGCGGATTAACGCGTGAGAAAAGTCCGCGAGTCGCTTAGCAACCTGATTAACGAATTAAAGATAAATTGATTTAGAGTTCGCGTCTCGCTGCCAAGGGGCTTTTATCTCAGCACAAGTCTCCCACCCTCTCTCTCTGGCTTGCTAGAAACGCCTGTGTAGCATAAAAAGGTGACGTAGAGGTAAAAAAAAAAAAAAAAAAAAAGATAAAAAAAAGATAAAAAAAGACCTTACTCATATTGAGAGAGCAGCTATTTTTAGCTAGGGACCAAAACCCATGTAGTACTTAAAATAGCCAACCTAACACTACTATGTTTTCTACTTCTCTTTTTGTAATTTTTTTTTTTTAATAGTATTTTACAACTGTATTAAAAAGATACAATAATACATAAAGGATATGTGTCATAGAAATCTGGTGTACGGAACACTCGACTTTTACTTACCATCATTGTTAAAACCAATTTAATAATTTTTAAATACAGTTAAATATGAAAATAAATTGTTGAAGAATTAATTAAATTGAATTTCAATAGAAACACGTGTTTTATTCAATAAGCTATTATTTATTATCTCCAACAATCATTTTGTTTTATCCTATTTCTTCATTGCCTATTACCTTTTACAAGTCTTTATTTAAGATAATATTTTTATAAAAAATTTATCTTTCCAACGGTATATTATAAATCAACGCTACTATTCCCAATATCGAAAAACCCAAAATTACACCAAAAAATTTTTGCTTATTTCATTTGCTTCTTTAGTTCATTATCAAATTTGTCTAACTTGTATGTATAGGAGTAGTTTATCAATGTTAATAGATTATTGTAACAAAAATGAAACCTAAATGATATTAAAGCCTATGAAATTTTGCATCAATATCGTGTGTTCAATCAATATGCCGCATATAAAGTAGCACTTCCGGTCATCCGATTTTAGTAAAAAAGGTGCTATAACATCTCAGACGTATACTTGTCTCAAATGTGAAATTTCGGTTTCGTAGAACTTTTCATTTTCGTGCTCGACTTACTACACACACACTTAACTTTTTTCGAGACTTGGTCATTTGGACACAGAGGACCCTAAAACATGTATTTCCGTTGAAAACTACAATTCGAAAATGCTTACGATCGAATTAATTTTCCTTATTATATACTTCATGTGTAGTTAAGTGAATGTAGAAATGGTTTATGAAAGAACCACCAATTGACAGTAGTTCAATAACTATTGAAAGAGAGTAGGTCCCGAGGCCATCTTCTTTTCAATCGCCTCAGAGGGAGATTAAGAAAATCCAAGGAAGATAGGTTCGTGTGTGGAGGGAAATTGGATTGAAAAGATGTATATTTATTTCGGATTAGGCTGGATAACAAATTAGATGTTAAGGTCATTACAGTTGATAGGATTAGTAAATATTTCATTATTACTTAGATGAAAGTAAAAAATAAGTAGAATTCAGGATTTTGGATCGTAAGAATTGAATACGGGAGACATTAGATGGTTTAGCAGAGCGCCAAATCTTAATTCCATATTAGGTCCTAGTAGGTCTGATATTGACCTAAATAAGCTTCTCGTAAGAGATCTAAGTTTCCGTAATTATCTTATATTTATTTTTATATAGAATGTTTATGGGCACTATTTATTTCCGTGGAGTAATCTCAAAGCCGAATCTATTAATTGGCGTGGGTCACCAGTCGCATAGTGGGTATCATAACAGCCTTCTATACCCAAGGTCGTTAATAGACGAGCTGACGTTAAAAGGTATCGTGCTTGTGTGATGCCAGGTACTCGTTAAAGATCCCTACCCTAATTAGACATGGATAGGCAAAATTTAGGACTCCCGCTGTAGGATTAGCCACAGCAGCATAAAGTGACGTCAAATAAATAAACATATTTATTTATGTTTATGTCTCTGATTGTTCGTTAAAGGCATTGCTTTAGTGACTTCAGATGCAGGCTGTACCCTCCAAGTACCCCTCTTAGAGCCTTCTTTTCTAATCCCTTCCAGGATATACGCCTAAGGCTAACTGGTGTGGTCTCAAGGTACTTGTTAATTTGTATTACTTATTCAATTCATGACAAACAAAAAATATCTTACAAGGAATAATAGAAATTATTTCAAATATGGTTGGCACAATCTTCAATCCCAAATCCGAGAATTTGAAGTATGGCGCCAAATTTGGATAATTAAAATTAATTCCAACAAATACCACAAAATAACCTTTACCCTTCGTCGACTTCCTGCCCTACAGTATCCTTTAATGACACCCTACTAGCCCCGGTTGAACAGATTCGATACCTAGGACTTCATCTTGACAAATGTCTAACTTGGAATCTCCATACAAGACTGAAACGACAAGAAACTGCCAGAGGTTTTCGACTACTTCAACACTTACTGGACAAACGCTCGAAATTTCCACATAATTACAAAAGACTTATTTATATGACCATCATAAAACCGATATGGACTAACGGAGTAGAGCTATGGGGCTTTACTAAACCATCGAATTCTTTCCGTCACAATCCAAAATCCTTCTTAAAATTCTTAACGCTCCTTACTTTTTCACGAATAAACTCATCCATAAAGACCTTAATATCCCATATGTTTCTGAATTAGCCCGAAACAGGTATCAATAATTCCATGGAAAACTCCATTTCCACTCTAATCCACTAGTTTCCTATCATCCTTTGATAATCCTCCGAGACCTTCTAGTTTAGAATATTTTTTGAGTACTGCCAATGGGTAGGGTCTCTACATGTATTTCATGTCAGTTTAGTATTTCCATCACATTTCCTTGATGTATATAATACATTTGCAAATATAAATAAATACGTTTAAAAAAAAAAATGTTAGGTCTATAAGACATCTAAACATATATTACTCAAACATACATTTTTTTAATTGAGGAAGTTTTTATGTTTATTTGTGCATTGATTCATTAATAAGAAATCGTATCCAGTATGTATGCTGTTAAGTGCGACTAGTCTACTATAGGTGCAGGAACATGTTTAATGTATGATTTTATATACTGCTATAAACTTAAAAGAAATAAAATTACTTATATTAATTTAGGACGTAAAGTTATATTGTTCATTACAGTGTCATGTTTATTATTATGAATCTCGGTATATTACAGGAATAAAATCAACAAAAACCGAAAGGACTACTACTTTCCTAGAAACTTGAAAAAAGTGAGATAAAATACGATGATTTAAAGAAAATTATTGTTTAATGGAAAAATAACTTGTAATATTTATTAATAAATTTCAAAAAGCTCCTTGAAATAGCTAAGATGAAGGTACTTCCTGTATATACGGTAGATATAAAAAGCTCTTTCACTTCCGTACATCAAGACTTACTTAGCTTAGTCAGCTGACAATAAGGATCCCTCCAAGGTCCTTTCTCTCCTTGAAGAAGTCCTTAGTCCTGTCTTTTCCAAGGTGTGAAAATTTGAAATAGTACTTACATAATATAGATATATAGTATATATATGATATATATATATATATATATATATATATATATATATATATATATATATATATATATATTAAAAGAAATTATTGACACTTGCAAATGTATTATGTAATGCACATACTGGATATGATAAAATAAATGAGACTATACTAAACTAGAAGGGCCTGATGCTATATTATTTTCTGGCTAGGAACGAAACTAGTGGATTAGAGTGGGAATGAGAGGGTTGTCTTGGACTAAGTCATTAACATAAGGAGCAAAATAAGGAGCATTGCGTTTTATTTCGAAGGATTTAGATCGTAAGTATTGGATACGAGATGAATTGAGACGTTGATTTCCAAAAGGTACTATATTCATTCTAGGAAATTTTACAGGAGGCGCGAAAATCACTAATTATTATATTATTAAATTAGCTAATTTGATTCTTTTCGCATTAAAATACAGAATTGTTTTTTTAGTATATTAATAACATCATTGTTGTGTAAATGAGAATAACCTTGATTTCTAAAGGCTTTAATCGACATTAATACTTAACATATGTTTTAAATGATAATGATATTAATAATTAGTTAGGTTAGTAACTTCCTTATCACTCTCCCCCGCTTTATTTAAAAACATAGTCCTTCAAGTAGGAGGGAGGTCTTGAGATGCGAGTAGACCTGCGGAGTGGCTGGTTCTCTCCAGAGCTCTCTGCTGTTTGGTCTAGGCGATCATTGGCTGAGGATGTGCTTCGATCAGGGCAGCCTCTTCACTGGCAGCTTGTGCTGGCCGAGCATCGTCATTTAGCTCGGGACGGTCGTCTGGTTCCAATAAGTCTTCTTCATAGGATTCCGAACCTCCAGCGGGAGCGAGGTGCCGCAGATTAACCGTTGTCTCCTTCCCGTCTGGCAATCGTACAAGAGCATAATTTGGATTGGACTCCAAGAGTTCGACTTCCTGGACGAGGGGATCATATTTACTACCCCTAACGAAGTTTTTCATTAATATTTTACCAGGGGTACTTAACCAAGAAGGTAGAGCTACCCCATATGTGCCTTTTCGCTTGTGAAAGAACATTCTCTCGTGAGGAGTAGCGTTGGTAGCTGTGCAGAGTAATGACCGAATGCATTGTAATGCTTTTGGTAACACTGTTTGCCATTGTGTTATCGGCAGGTTTTTCGAATGAAGAGCCAGAGATACCGTTTTCCATATAATTCCATTGTACCTTTCCACTTGGCCATTTCCACAAGGATTATAAGGAGTTGTACGGCTCGTAGCTATCCCTTTGGAATGTAGATACATCTCGAGCTCTTTGGAGATGAAGGAAGTGCCTCGATCTGAATGAATATAACCTGGATAGCCAAATATTGAAAATATCTGGCTTAATGCACCAATCACAGTTTTTGATGATAAATCCTGACAGGGGATGGCAAAAGGATATCTTGAATATTCGTCAATTACTGTAAGAAGGTATTTGTATCTATTATCAGATGGCAGAGGTCCCTTAAAATCTATGCTCAGCCTTTCAAACGGCGTTGTTGCTTTGATAAGAGTACCTTTCGTTTTGTAAAACCGAGGTTTTAGTAATGCGCAGGTTTTACAAGCCGACGTTACTTTTCTAATTTCTTCTATAGAATACGGGAGATTTTGAATTTTCAAGAAATGAGACATGCGAGCTATCCCTGGGTGACACAATGATACGTGAAGAGATTCCAGCTTAGTTATCGAATGTGCAGTACTGCAAAATCTTGAAAATGCATCAGCTGCTAGATTTTGTTTGCCTGGACGATAAATGATATCGTAGTTGTATGCGGCCAATTCTAAACGCCATCGAGTGAATTTCTCATTTTTTATTTTTCCCGGATGGTTAGTATCAAATAGGTACGAAATGGATTTCTGATCGGTGATCAGTGGAAATTTTCTGCCTACTAAACAATATCTCCACTTCCGAAGGGCTTCGATGATTGCGTATGCTTCTTTCTCCACTGCGGAATGATTTCGCTCAGTCTTTGATAAAGTTCTAGAGAAGAAAGCGACTGGTCGTTGGTTCTGTGTTAGGATTGCTGCAAATAGCGACATCTGAAGCATCTGTCTCTACACAGAATGGCACGTTCTCTTCGACATTATGAACGACCGATTTAAGAATGCATGATCGAATATCATTGAAATCTTTGACAAGCCGAGAATCAAGCGGAAATTGCTTACAACTTACTAGCCTACTAATTTTGTGTGAGAATCTTGGAACCCATTTAGAATAATATGAAAACATTCCAAGAGCTCGCTGCAGTGATGCCTTGTTCTTTGGGAGTGGAAAATCAATCAATGGTTTTAGTCTGTCGGGATCAGGCCGTAGGGTGTTATTTCGATCAGGTAACCAAGAATTTTAATGGACTTTAAATTAAATTTAGACTTTTGCTGGTTAATAGTTAAATTGTATTTCTTGCAGACTTCTAAGAATTTCTTTAAGTTGCGGTCATGTTCGTTCTGATCTCTTCCACTGACTGTTATATCGTCCAGATATATGTTGACACCATCTAGACCTTCTTTTGTTTTTATTTCGTTCATTTTCCTTTGAAACGCTGCAACACCATTAGTCACCCCCATTGGAATCCTTTTGAATTGCCACAGTTTGCCAACTGCTTCAAAGGCAGTGTAAGGTCGGTCTTCTCTTCGAATCGGTACTTGGTAATATGCGCTTTTCAAGTCGATAGTGCTATGTACGTTATACCTAGCTATACTGGAAGCGATTTTCTCTACCGGAGGTATAGGGTAAGCATCGAGTAAAGTGTATCTATTAATTGTCTGAGAATAATCGACAACCATCCGTTTTCTATGTGACCCTTTTACAACTAAGACCTGTGCCCTCCATGGAGAGTTACTTTCTTCGATTACACCTTCTCTTAGCAATTCATTAATGTGGAGTCGAATAAACTTTTCATCTGCATCAGTGTGCCTTCTTGATTTTATAGCTATAGGTTTGCAGTTTGGAGCTAAATGTTCAAACAGTGAGGCTGGTCCTACCTTGGAACATGCGAGACTACTGACACTAAGAGGAGGCCTACTTCCACCAAATGATACTGATAAACTAGAATGCTGATTAAGAATGTCGTGACCCATTATCACATCAGCACAGCAGCCCTTTAGAACACTTAGTCGGACGTTGGAATAAACATTGTTTAGCGCCTGCAGGTTTACTCTACAGTACGCCTTGATGGGCACAGCTAAATTTGATGAAGCCATGGAAACAGCAGATTCGGTAGGATATAGTTTGAGGTTATGTTTAGATACAAAAGTATCGCTAATAAAGCTCTCTGTGCTTCCAGTATCTATTAAACCATCTGCCGAAAATCCATCGATTTTTAAAGGAATTATAGACCTTACCAAACTAGCAGGCGATGCAGCTGATATTTCTGATGAATTTAGAAGAGGGCGAACTGCTGCAGTCGTAGCCCAGCTAAATTCATCTAAAGTATCGTCTTGGTTCTGGGTGGAAGCTGAGGTTTTCGATTTTGATCTACAAACTCTGGCAAAATGACCCCTTTTATTACAGTTTTTACAAAGAGATTCTCGAGCGGGACAAGAAGGTCGAGGATGTCTAGTGAGGCCACAAAAATAACATTTTTGTGAGTTAGTTGAAGCTTTGGTAATTGAATCACATTGAGTGGATGAACATTGATCTGGAGTTTGCTGTGAGGATGTAGATGCAAGTTGAGAAGGTACCGGTTTATAAGATTCGGAAAATACTTGGGCAGACTCCAAAGCACGGGCTATTGAAAAAGCTTCATCTAAAGTTAAATTCAGATTCTCTAGTAACCTCTGTCTAATGGTTACTGAAGAAAGGCCATTAATGAATGCATCTCGAATGTATTCATCTCGGTAGACATTGGCTTTTACGTCTCGAAAATTACAGTCAGCGCTGAGGGTTCGTAAGCCCTGAAGGAACTGGTCTATTGATTCTTCTGAATTTTGAAATCGAGTCATTAACCTATGCCTAGAAAAAATTTCGTTCTTTGGTTTTATGTACAGAGAATCTAAGAGGGTAATAGCTTCCTGATATGATAAAGAATCCTTAACTAATTCAAAAATAGTGTGACTCACGTGATTGTAGAAGAGACTTAACTTTTCTTCGTCCTTTGCTTTGACTGAAGTGATGAATGTATCGAATGTCTTCTTCCAATGGATCCATTTCGAAGCACAGTCGGGAGAAGTGTATTCTGTGTCAAATCTCTCCGGTTGTAAATATTTATCCATTTTCTCAACAGATAAATATCATTAATGTCGATTAAATTGTTGTGTAAATGAGAATAACCTTGATTTCTAAAGGCTTTAATCGACATTAATACTTAACATATGTTTTAAATGATAATGATATTAATAATTAGTTAGGTTAGTAACTTCCTTATCAATCATATTCAAGATATGAAATAAGATGTTTTGGTATAATTTGGAACGAAATTAAATGTGTAATTATTTCCTTTAGAAAATAATTATATTTCTAAATTGCGTTTAAATAGGGCTTGGGCTTGGGTGTTCATTAGATAATATCAAATAGGAGATTTAGATATAACTAATTGATGAGAATACAAATATGTAAAAAAATAAATTTAGTACTTATCAACGTTTCAATTGGATGGTTTATTAGAGGTATAAGGATTCCAAGCAAGACATTTGCCAAGGTGAAGTCCTAGGTATCGAATCTCAACAGGGGCTAGCGGAGTGTCAATAAAGGATACTGTAGGGCAGGATGTCATAGGTTTAAATTGGATTCTTCGTTTATTTAAACTACATTAATGTCATTTCCTTTAAGTTAGGATTCTTTTATAAGAGGTTTCTTCCAAAACAAATATTTATATATATATATAAATCAATCTATCTATAAAGTCAATTCGGTCTATTGATGCACGTTTTGTTTGTGTTTGTTTCTTCCATATTAAATCACCCGTTTCCCAATTTAATGATTAAACTTCTTAAAAAAGACATTTTGGTAAAAGGTAAAGGTATTTTCTAATACATCCAACTGTTCATGTTAAATCTGCTTTTTCTCCTCCGCGGTCAATATCCTATATAATTTTGACGCGATGTACAAGAGAGTAGTAAGGTCATGCAGAAGGAATGCATCGCCGGCCATAACCAGGGGCACTAAACATGATTCAACTGCTCGAGAACCGGGCCCAGCTCGTGTCATCAAACTTCCACCACTTCCTCGCTATCGCCTAATATCTCTTAGCTAAAAACTGCAACAGTTGCCTCGGGCATGACGTCAGTGCTCACGTGACCACCCCAGCCCCTCAGGAGGGGGAAATATTAAAAGGGCCGTATGATAATTGTTTGATTCATCCTCCCCTCCTCCACAATTATTACCGCCTGCTTCAACAAATACCCCCTGTACAGTGGCTCTGCGTCATGTTTGGTGGTCGATTGGACGATTATAGGCTGGCTCGCTATCGATTATTAATAGAAAGCCCGAATGTCAACAGTTGTGTTTCCTTACGGGTAATTAATTGCTTTAAAGAATAGTAGAATTGTAGTAAGTTAAAGTAAGAGTTCAAATCAAGTATTATCTAAGAAACATTAAATCACAAATAAAAATAAGGTCGAATAAGCATATAAATGCAAAAGAATAAAGAAAAAAAAATAATGATAATAAAATAAAGAAAAAAAAAGCTCTAAACCTGAAATTTAAGTATAATCTAAAAAAAATAATGTTTAAAAATCTTAAATCGGGGCGTTGAAGACCAAGCTGTTCTACGCCCTATAACCAAACAAACAATCCTAAATTTACAATGATCTTTTAATATATAGGGAGAATAAAAGAAACAACAAAGTTCACATTCCTAATACAAAATTACTTTTTAATTTTGGTCTCATGTTATTTATGGGACTTATTTCAATGAAAAATCAAAAAATTTCTAAATTTCTAATATTTATTCCTTAAACAAAAAAAACTTGAATTCATAGTGTGGAGGTAAATTTGTTAAATAACATTCATTAGTTTTTGGGAAAGTAAAAAATTTCCTACAAAAAACTCCTTTTACTCATTGGCCAATAATTGTCCGCCTTACACCGTACTCTACTATATACTACAACTACTATATACTGCCGTATATATATATATATATATATATATATATATATATATATATATATATATATATATAAAGCTTGCTATATACCATAAATTTGCTGCAAAAAATGTCCAGAAATTTATTCAATAGGAGTGGGAGAGAAAATTCAACCGAGCTTCATAGAGCCCCTGAGTTAAGTAAGTGAAGCATTGGCTTATATAAAATAACATATAATGTAATAAAACCATAATTTAGCAGTATTTTGTACTAATATGTGCTATTTTTGGTATTTATAAATTATATAAATTTATTTTTCTCGTTTAAAGAAAACCTTAATTGCAATATATTTTACTGACAAACCTTTAGGAAAGAGTGTCGTAAATGAAGGTAAAATCAGTATCAAAATCCGTCTTGTGGTTTAGAAAGAGTTCGCGGAAACCAAAATCGCTTTATCATTTTATATATATATATATACATAATTGGTCAATAATGAATTTTTAAATACATTAAAATATAAATCTCTCTCTCTCTCTCTCTCTCTCTCTCTCTCTATCTATCTATCTATATATATATATATATATTATATATATATATATATATATATATAATATAGCATTTCCAAGTCAAATTCAACCTTTTCCAAGTCAAATTCAACCTTTTCCAAGTCAAATTCAACCTTTTCCAAGTCAAATTCAACCTTTTCCAAGTCAAATTAACCTTTACCATTTCAAATTCAACCTTTTTCGATTTCAATAAAATAATAAAAATCTAATTAACATAATTTTATGTTTTTATGGTTATTTTAATTACACATTATGTTTTTAGCCCTTGTGGCTTGTTAAATGTTCCCAAAGGCCTTTTTACATATAATTAGTCACGATTATAATAATAAGTATAACCGATACTTTAATTTATAGACATTTTCGATACAAGGACTGGTAGTCGGATTAGCGGGGGTTCGTTTTATTTTAGTTTTATAATCGCGGGCGAAAATATTATCAATAGAGGTTTATTTTAACTTTTTCGTATTTATTGGATAGTAGGCTCAGTAGATGCGTTCACAAAGGTTCGTTACCGATTACACTATTAATTTTAATTGCGCTCGCTCAAATATGGGTTTATTATAACTTTTTTGTATTTATTGGATACAAGGCTCAGTAGCTCGGTTCCCATAGGTTCGTTACCGATTACACTATTAATTTTAATAGCGTTCGTTCAATTTATTGGATTTGTATTTATTGGATACAAGGCTCAGTATCTCGGTTCCCAAAGGTTCGTTACCGATTACACTATTAATTTTAATCGCGCTTGCTCAAATGTGGGTTTATTATAACTTTTTCGTATTTATTTGATACTAGGCTCAGTAGCTGCGTTACGGGGGGTTCTATCCCGACTATCCGATTAATTATTCGTGCGCTCTCTCAAATATGGCTTTATTATAACTTTTTCGTATTTATTGGATACAAGGCTCAGTAGCTCGGTTCCCGAAGGTTCGTTACCGATTACACTATTAATTTTAATCGCGCTCGCTCAAATGTGTTTATTATAACTTTTTCGTATTTTTGGATACAAGGCTCAGTATCTCGGTTCCCAAAGGTTCGTTACCGATTACACTATTAATTTTAATCGCGCTCGCTCAAATATGGGTTTATTATAACTTTTTCGTATTTATTGGATACTAGGCTCAGTATCTCGGTTCCCAAAGGCACGTTACCGATTATACTGTTAATTTTTATCGCGCTCGGTTAAATTTCTGTATTTGTGTTGTGGGGTGTTTTGTTAGTTAATGTGTTAATGTTTATTTAGTCAGTTGGTCTAATGTATGTCTATTACGTGCTTTTTAGTTTACCGCTAATAGTTTTTTATTAGCATAGTAAGTTATCTATTTGGTTAATATTTTGGAGTTTAATAATCAGCTAAACAGAACGATTTTATACGTCCGTTTTTATTTGATAAACCTCTACTTGAGTTAGCGCAATTAAAATTAATAGTATAATCTGTAACCAGTCCTTGGTTACGCAGCGATTGAGCCTGGTATGCAGTAAATACGGACAAGTTAAAATAAACCACTTCTTGAGCGAGCGCGATTTAAATTAATATTATTATCGGTAACGAACCCCCCGCATCACAGTAATTGCGCCTAATAGCGAATAAATACGTAAAAGTTACAATAAACCCATATTTGAGAGAGCGCATGAATAATTAATCGAATGGTCGGGATAGAACCCCTCGTAACGCAGCTACTGAACCTAGTATCCAATAAATACGAAAAAGTTATAATAAAGTCATATTTGAGCGAACGCTATTAAAATTAATAGTGTAATCGGTAACGAACCTTTGGGAACGCAGCTACTGAGCCTAGTATCCAATAAATATGAAAAAGTTATAATGAACCCATATTTGAGCGAGCGCGATTAAAATTAATAGTGTAATCGGTAACTAACCTTTGGGAACCGAGATACTGAGCCTCGTATCCAATAAATACGAAAAAGTTATAATAAACCCATATTTGAGCGAGCGCAATTAAATTAAATTAAAATTAATAGTATAATCGGTAACGAACTTTTGTGAACGCATCTACTGAGCCTACTGTCCAATTAATACGAAAAAGTTAAAATAAACCTCTATTGATAATATTTTCGCCCGCGATTATAAAACTAAAATAAAACGGACCCCCGCTAATCCGACTACCAGACCTTGTATCGAAAATGTCTATAAATTAATGTATCGGTTATACTTATTATTATAATCGTGACTAATTATATGTAAAAAGGCCCTTGGTAACATTTAACAAGCCACAAGGGCTAAACACATAATGTGTTATTAAAATAACCATAAAAACATATAATTATGTTAATTAGATTTTTATTATTCTATTGAAATCGAAAAAGGTTGAATTTGACTTGGAAATGCTATAGTTATTTTCTTCGTTCATTGACTGCTGGTTGTAATGTTCATTGGCTCTATATATATATATATATATATATATATATATATATATATATATATATATATAGAGAGAGAGAGAGAGAGAGAGAGAGAGAAAGATAGAGAGAGACAGACAGAGAGATAGAGAGATTTATTTTTATATCTTAATGTATTTAAAAATTCATCAATATTGACCAATTTGAAGATTTTTAGGCAGCAGACCAGAGAATGTAGCTCACCAACACAGTCTGACACAGACCCTGATGTCCAATCCTTACCCCATCCTTACTGCACCCTCGCCCTGATTCGCTCACACTCGAACTCCCCCGACGCTGGATATAAATATTATCATTATCCCTTTATTGATTCCTCGAGCCCCTTCAAGATCCCTAGGCAAGGCAGATGGTATACCAACCTCTCTCCTCCCCTTAGCTTGTTATTTACCGCCTTCTTCCTCTCTATGCTTTATTCTTCTTCTTCTGACAGGTTGGGATTAGGAACTCTACCAATGGGAAGAGCTCTTCTCTAAGGCAGGTCAAGTGTTATTTTTCACTTTTAATTACATATTATTATTATTTATGTTTATTCAACAACCCTTTGCCGCGAACGGTCAGAAGACTAAGTACTAAAGAAGCGAAGCCTCCTGATGAATTTATCGTTCGATTTGAACGTGTGAGTTTATATATCTGGGCTCTAAATGAAAATGATGACATCTCGGCTGAAATAAGAAGAAGAATAGCATCGTGTTTTGGTCTACGCCGACATTTAGGAAGCAGTTTACTCTGAAGATCTACAAAGATGAGACTGTATATGACACTTATAAGGCCTGTGTACTTACTTATGAATCGGAAACATGGAATTTTTTCAAAAGCAATGAGCGAAATCTAAATATCTTCTAAAGAAATATTTTATGACGCCAGAAAGAGAAAATCTAGCATGGAGAAGGCGAGAAATCAACGAGCTGTTCTCCTTATTTAAAAATTATTCGTTGTTGAAATAATAAAGATTGGCAGGCTCCGATGTGGCCAGAATAGACACACAAGAAATTCCAAGGAAACTCCTCGATAAAAAGCTACATGGAACGCGAGCAAGATGCCGCCCCAAACTACGATGGGCTGATGGTGTAAAAGAAAACCCGAGAAACCTGCTTGGTGTTGGGAGCTGGTTGACAGCGGCACTTGACAGAACGAACTGGCGAAAACTACTTGAGGAATTCAGGATCCAGTGATGGCTTGTACAGCCGATTGATGATGATTCAACAACACTTCATAAAAGGTAATATTCCTGAAGTTTAAGAGTTCAACTCCCCAACCACTCACTTCACATTATTTTTCTTGTTATGTTTCTATTGAATATTTAGGAAACTCCTAACAATTCTTACAATGCCCAGCGGTACAACTTTCTGTGCTTCATTTATAACAGCAGTATATAGGCCCAGCCACTCAGTGGCTTCCACAGCTACTTCTGTATCAGTCAGTTGCTAGATATCACAATCGACCTAACCTTGCGATTGTGTACAAATACTAACATGTGTTTTCACTTTTAAGCAATTCGCCATTTAAGGTCACACTTATGTTTATTTCGTCTCTCCCTACTATTATGATTTTACATTTCTTTGCATTTATAGATATTCCCATTCTATATAGTTATTTTCTTCGTCCATTGGCTGCTGGTTGTAAGTTCTCCTGTGAATTAGCAAGTAGAACTACTTCTTTAACCAAAATCATGGCTGAGGCTGGTACAGGCATCAAGTTTCTGTATCCAATCAGGGTCCTTGTAGTCCTTCTCTGGCACATTTTTAATATTTCATCCATCAAGGTTATGAATAGCAACGGACTGAGGCTTTCCTCCTGTTTGACCGCAACGCGAAAATAGAGAGGCTGGGATTCTTTTCCATTTAGTAATACTCTTTTCAGACTCCGTATATATACTGAATAGGTGCAATAAGGATTGAGGAAACATTTTTATACTTTGCCCCTACTTGCTATAAGCTGCCCGCCCATACTTTATCACTTGACACAAATCGAATGCAGATTTGAGGTCTATAAAGTCCAAATAAATATCCTTCCTTCCATTCCTATTTTCCTATTCTTCCGGACAAATAATTCGTCTGGAGGTCCAACGATTCAAACGAAAATACCAAGCATCGAGTTATTTTAAACAATTAATTTAAAGTAGAAAGACTAAGAAATCAAATTATTCATATATATATATATATATATATATATATATATATATATACACGAAATTGGATTAACCCAATAATGAAGTTAGGTTTAGTAATTTTCGAAGAGACAAGGCGTTTTCTTGGGTTTGAAGCTATAGAAGATATTCTATGAGTTACTATATCGGGACTGAAATATTTGCATGTCTGCATATTCATGAAGGGAGGCCGCTATCGCTGTTTTCTGTCTCCAGGACAATTATTAACAAGGAAATGA
Source organism: Piezodorus guildinii (assembly GCA_023052935.1). Classification (NCBI taxonomy): domain Eukaryota; kingdom Metazoa; phylum Arthropoda; class Insecta; order Hemiptera; family Pentatomidae; genus Piezodorus; species Piezodorus guildinii. The sequence continues at coordinate 95,212,065 of CM041294.1, forward strand.
TGAAATTATTCAGGAATAATAGAAGAAATTATACTTATCCTTAGAAAAGCCCTGATTGCCTTTAAAAATATATGCTAAGATGTTATTATCGGCAACTTCAGAGAAATAAGATGTCCTTCTAGATGCTATGTTTAATAATTCGTTTCTAATCTCTGATTTGTAAGAATATATAGGAGATTTAAAAATACCCAAACAGAGAAAGAACTTGTGGATTCCATCCCGAATTTCGCATCGATAGCACTGAAGAAGCGGACAGGGCTTCGAAAGAAGCTGCATTTAACGTTCAAATCCACCTAACTTACATATAAAACGTGTAAAGAATTACCTAAAGGTGAAAATCATTCGAGCTTGGGAACAGTTGTGGTCAGAAATTGACAAAACAAAAATATTAAGGAAAAACAAGCCATTACCTTCTACCTGGAAGACATCATTACGAAGTGATCGCCGCAAGGAAACTGCTTTGGCGAAATTTGACATCGGACACAGCAGTCCATCTCACATGTCCATCTCATCCTCAGATCCTGGTCGAACCTATGTGTGGCCTGTGCAGGGTGCCTTTCTTAATTAAAACATATAAATGCCCCAAATTCCAATGCACGAATAGATAAATTTAATCTACTTAGATCGCTGAGTGAGCGCTTGAAGAACTCTAGTGAAACAATTAGATGAGGAAGATGGTTGGGGGTGCGGTCATAATTAAAAACACACATTTAAAACAAGTGCTATTTTAATTACGTGCCGACGTTTCGGCCTACAATGTGAGCCTTCATCAGGGTTGACTCTGAGAAGCTGTCTAAAGGAGTGTAGACTTTAGTCACACTCCTTTAGATAGTGAAACAATTAGTTCACTAATAAGGTTCATCCGAAAATATCATCTGTTCCGGGAACTACGATGGGTATATATATATATATATATATATATATATATATATATATATATATATATATAATACAACTTTTAAATAATGGATATATAAAAAAAGTGTGTGTGTGTTATTTTATTTTGAACGATTTAACAAAAAAGAAAGAGAGGTGTTATTAACATATTTGGTGCTAATAACTGAGAGGTTCAGCATGTCTACTAGTATACAAAAAAAAAATATATATTTTTTTTTTTTTTGCATTGGGGAAACAGCGTACATAAATATGGCTCCAGTATTTCTTGATGACTAGAAAACAAAATTGATCGTGGATATGCCTGCCTATAATTTACAGTTATTCCGTCCGAAAGATATTGCGTTTGCCGAAGTCCCGTGTTGTAGATTCCTATTGATGTATGAAATGCTGTCAAATATTAGGATTTTCTTTAAAAAATTGGTTAGACTTAATTTTTTTTTTTTTTTTTTGGAAGTTGATGTTTCTGCAAATAAACTGTAGGAAGAAATTTGAGATTAGTATTGGTCCCTGACTTGTAAAAACAATTTATTATGGATCATGTATATCTATAATCTACTGTTTTTCCCTCTGAGGAAAATATTGGGTTTGTGGATAGATTAATTAAGTATAGGGTGTACAGATAGTAAGAAATATTATACCAAAATAACGCTACAAATTACTACACAATGGTTTATCATTTTCAAATGACTATATAATAGCATAATTGTTTGTAGCTGCTAATCCTTTTGATTTTTCTCCATCTTTGAAAATCAATGAGTTACAAGCGTATATTTACTCAGTTACTACTGAAGATAGTTGATCTGTATGTATATATATATATATATATATATATATATCTGTGTGTGTGTGTTAATTGAAGGTGATCTGTATATTCAAGTCACAAATTATAATAGATGTAATTCCCCCAAAAATCGGTTATTATTGAAGATGGAGAAAAATGGAAAAGAAATTTAAGTTTAAGACAAAATCATGAAGAAAGAGAAACAAAAAATCTTCTATGGTCAAGCTACCACTTATAAGAGATGTGATTCTCTGATAACTCGGTTATCATTGATGATAGAAAAAAAATGTAAGGGGTTCTTGGATCAGGAAATTTTATTTGAATGAAAATAAAAAGAAATGAAAAGGATAGCAAATAGCAACGCTGTATAGTATAAATACTTTTGGTTATTATTTTCAATAATGAACATCAGAACAAAAAAAAAAAAAAAATATATATATATATATATATATACCTCCCTTAAAAAATCGAGGGCTTGCGTTAGTAGATGCATTGAACCCGAATAATGAATAAAAAGGAAAAAACATTTCTCCTGGTTATTAAATAAATAAATACTAAAATTTTGCTATTTCATGGCTAATCAAATTTTTCAATTTCCTACAAAATGAAAAAAGAATCATTGAAATTGTTAATAATCAGCTGAGATATTGCGTTTTGAAATTAGCAGTCGTAATTTGCTATTATCCTTTAAATTAATCATTGTTTTTTAAATTACTTAATTGCATATCATAACCAATATTGAAAAATTTAAAAATCATCCAAATCATTAATTGCAGAATACTGCATCATCAGGCATCTTGAACTGATCTGTTTATTATATGCCTTTCGATAACCGAAGCTGTAACATATATTAATATTATTTGTAATGATAAAATAATTTACTTTTCTTGATAGTAATAATACCAAATACATGATAGGATAAAATTCCTGAATCGCGGGAATGAGATTAGAGGTAAAGATCTAATTATCTAGTCAATTTGTGGAGCAGCGGCTAGCTCTATTGAGCGGATATTGCGGCATGTCATCGACAATTAGCTTATTACATATTAATTAATAGTTTATGTAACATAATATAAGTGTAATATCTACTATTAATGAGATTTATATAAATATATTTCCTAGTAAATCTCTCCATATATATAAGAGGATACAGCGATTTTCAGTTTCCACGAATCCCTTCTAAACCACGAACATATTTGATACGGTTTGTACTATCATATATATGTGACACAGTCCAATTTATGATTATTATAGTAGACACCATAAATTTATTCACTGTTCCAAAAACAAGCAGACATGTTTTTAACTTATGGTGAGTTAAATGGAAACGGTATTGCTGCTGTCCGAAGATACTGTGTAAAATTTCCTAACTCAGGAACTGCAAAAGTGAATATATTTACGGTTTCTTCCATGATAATCATTAATTGAACTATCACAGTATTCACTCACAATAAAACACACAGAAGTAGACCACTGTTATTGCTTTCCGTTAATTTTTATTTATCAGGTGATTAAAACCTGTTAAACTTTGTACTTTCAGTCTAAATACATTACATAAATAATATATATATTTAACTTTTGATATCTGTTTAACAAATGAGTTCAAAATGTATGTCAATAGGAACTTTTTCACTTATTTTGTGTTAATGAAGATAATACCTACATACCTAAAATACAGCCATTCCATCAAGAAACGCAATGTGTATTGTATATAGTTAATAATTTAAACATCTGGCATAGTAAATATATGAATTTTTTTAGAGCTATATTTTAAAATTTGTTCTAGACTTCCTGAGTACTAAGAAGCTGTGCCAATAAACATCAAGATGGTGTCTCTTCTAACTTCCTCTCGGTCGGGCTGTGGGGCTGTACAGGCAATTTAAGCTACAAATTTTACAATGTGCACAAAATCTAATTATTGTGTTGTAAAATAAGTAAAGTGCTCTTTTTACTGGAGATTTCAATAAAAACTTAAATTATTGTACAAACCACAATATTTCCTATTCCTCCCTATTTACTCAGTCTGCTGGCGTTCCTCAAGGCAGTATACTAGGACCCCTTCTATACACAGTTTATACAGCTGATATCCCAAACCAACCTAACACCTTCCTTTCTACCTATGCTGATGACACTTGTGGGTTATTAGTCAGTAATGATCCTACTATTGCCTCTAAACTCTTCAATCCCACATCAAAGGCCTTGAAGTATGGTGTCAGAATTGGAGAGTCAAAATCAATTCCAACAAATCCCACCGAATTTTCTTTACCCTTCGTCGTAAACCTAAGACATTCTGTCCTACAGTGTCCTTTAATAATATTCCGCTAGTCCCGGTTGAACAGTTTCGCTATCTAGGACTCCTACTTGGCGAACGACTAACTTGGATCCGCACACAAGACTAAAATGACAAGAACCTGCCCAACGCTTTCGCTTACTTTAACACTAACTGGACAGACGCTCTAACCTTCCTCTTAACTACAAATAGCTTTTCTATATTACCATAATAAGGCCTATCTGGATGTACGGTGTTGAGCTTTGGGGCTCTACTAAGCCATCAAACTTTTCCCGTATTCAATCCTTACAATCCAAAATCCTCCGAAAAATCCTCAAGGCTCCCTACTTTGTCACCAACAAACTCCATAAAGACCTTAATGTCCCATATGTTACAGATTTGGCCCGTGCGAGGTATCATTCCTTCCATGACAAACTCCACTCCCACATTAACACACTAGTTTCAATCCTTGCTTCCTCTTTCATTTCTGACAATCCTTCGAGGCGTCTGAAAAGAAGATGACCTCGAGACCATCTAGTGTAGATTACCTAGTGGAGTGTTGCCTATGGGCATATTCTCTTCATGTCTTTTCATGTATATTATCTATATTATTAGCCAATTTACTTTTACTATTAATGCTGTAAATTTCAATAAATTTATAAATGAAAAAAATAATTCTTGTAGACATACTTAATCAATTATATGCGACCTATTTTGATTCCTTACATGTTGAACTCTTCAGGTAATTTTTTTATTTTGTCCTTCCAGAATAGTTGTAGGATGACCCTAGCGATTTGCGTCTTCCAAATCAAAATTTTCGGTTCTCAACCTAGTAAACCACTTACGGAACGTGCTTTCTTCTAAGCCATCATACAAGGCCATACCACTTGCAAACTCTGTTAATCGTCTGTGTAGCAGATTTTCCTAATATTTGTTTTCAATATATTTTTTTTAATTTGTTGTTTTGTATTTATTGTATGAATGTTGTACTTGATCATTGTTATTGTATAAGTATCCTAATTAGGACTGAACATAATTTCACTCAATAATAATAATAATAGGCTTAGCCAACCCGAAGGTTCAAAAATCAAAACGCTCATTATCCGGAGGTAAACTAGTCTCCGTTTCGGGTCTCCGGTGGGACTGCTTCAGGGGAATCATGGCGCAAGATGAAATTTCACGCAATAAAAAAAAATGTTTAGGAACAACATTGAATGTTTACAAATGCATTCCATTCAAGGTGTTCGGTGGCGTAAGAAGCCTACATTAACCCATAAAGTACTAAAATTAGAGCGCTCTCTCTTCTTCCTCTCTCTCTCTCTCGTCTACTCTCCTCTCTCTCTCTCTCTCTCTCATATTATATATATATATATATATATATATATATATATATATACTACTACTACTACTACTACTATACACTGCAGAACTACTCTACTAAGACAGCCCGCTCTACAGACACTCTACATAGAACTCCCCCCCAAACCCTTTCACACACTGGCACCTGTCACCCGGTGGCCAATCAATACTGGCCCCACCTCTGCTCTCTTGTTTACCTTCGGCGGAGTCTTTGTCTTAGATTAAGATAGTTTGTGTGTGAAATCAGGGTAAATATTTATAGTATAATGTAATATATCGTATGGCAGTGTTAATAATATGTTTCTTAAGTGTTTAAGAACATTGAAGAAAAGTGTTTTGAAGGAGTTGAAGTAAATTTAAAATCGGAAAAATGAAGCTAACAAACAACTGTTGTAAAAATAATTTTACTCTAAGAGACTTGTTTACTTATTATTATTTTAAGATTTATTTATGTTTTTGTACTGAAATCTTTCTGGGCCTATAAACTTGAACTGTGGGGGCAGCAAAATTTTCTTAAATCCGAACAATAGTTAATGCTCCTTATTATGTCACCAACCATACCTTACGCTATGACCTTAATATTCCTTTTATTTTAGATCTTATTCCATCAAAATTCTCCTAAGTCCATTAGAACATTATCCATCACCCCAATCCCTAGCTCAATCCCTACTACTCCACACATCCTTACCATCCCCCTAGAAGGTTTAAACAGCAGTGGCCTCGAGACCTCTTGTAAACATGCATATTAGCATATTAGAGTTTTATCTACATTTTCCTCTCTGTAAGTACAAGTGCTGTATGTTAGTGGTATTTATATAGGTATAAGTGAATTGTATACATTGTACATATTTTTTTTATTGTTTACTGTATATAAATATATATTGTATTATTATTTTATCAATGTATTACATTGTAAGTATTGTATGAATGTAATACGAATGTTGAAATTTATCAGTATTATTAATGTCCTAATTAGGACTGGTCGTAAAATTAATCAATAAAGATATTATGTCTTTTTTTTTATACACTTATTTATGTTTCTTCCATCTGGGTCTGATTACGTGATATAAATAAATTTGTCAAATATCATTTCCATTCAATTTACTCGGTTTTTTATCTTAAACGTAATTTGTTCCGATTTATCTAATTTACATTTTATAGATATATTCCTTGAAACACTCAAAATTATGACTTGATAACTTTCAATAAGCTATTGTAAAATTATTTTATTTTATTATAGTACATATTTGTTTTTTACAGTTATACATTAAATGTATTAAATAAAATTAAATACTGAGGCGGAACCTCGATAGTTAATTGTAAATAATATTTTAGTTGGAGACATTGTTCAAGAGAGGGTAGAACTTGACCCGCAACACATATAGGTAATGCTGGTTCGCCCCTTGAGGTTTCCTATCCAACTGTCTTCTTTCCTTCCTGTCAGTGCTAATATCAAGACGCTACCAATGTCGTGATTGTGTTAATGTAAACAAGCTACTACTGTCTTGACAGTGCTAATATAAACATGCTACTACTATCGTAATTATACTAATATAAACACGCTACTACTGTCGTGATAGTGCTAATACAAACACGCTACTACTTTCTTGATAGTCAATTATTTAATTATATACATTTTTTCTACTCCAAATGAGGGCCGTGTATTATATATATATATATATATATATATATATATATATATATATATATATATATATATATATATATATATATATATAAACTTGTACCTCTACATTCATTTCAATGCATTTAAAAAAAAAAATAACTATACTTTATTTTTATTGTTAATTGTTGTTTTTACTAATATAATTTTTATTATATTAGTTTTAATTGTGATCTTCAAATACTTTTCAAAATTGTTAATACTTCAATTTTGTTTTCTCAAAAAAGAATCCTTCTAATTTCTGCCAAGCAGCATCCGAAAATTATGTTCCACTAATACCGAACATTTTTGCGACTTAGGAGTCCATCTTGACAAGTTGAATAGTACAAAACTCATTTTTAAAACATCTATCTTGCGTCCAAAACTCACACAAATGATGATTATCACCTTAAAAAACAACAAAAAACCTGTTTTTTAAAGCGCGCTTTTTAAGAAACTGTAATTATTTTATATGCAACCGGATGAGGTATTTTGATAAAACTTTCCTTTAAAAATATGTCAAAATATTAAAATATACTCTCCAAACAGGTCAACAGTCAACGAAAAGATCAGAACTCTCTACAAAGGTTTTCATGACACCTTACACAGATATACGAACGCATGAATACAAAACATACAACTGAAATCCTTCACAACACTCTCAGAAGGCTGAAAAGGAGCTGGATGAGGGACCTTCTGTAATAAACAGGTGATAATTATGAAGTCAGACAGAGATGCCTCCACTCTATGACCCTATCCATCATCCTCCTCCACGCCACAAGATCACAACTTACATATTCGCATTCACTGGTTGTACATGAAGTTGGCAGGTGTAAATAAAAACATTAAGGGTAAAAAGAAAAATTAATATTGTGAAGAAAGTAGAAAATCTTATCCAAAACCAGAATCCTGTGCTAGAAGCATCCACAAACTCTCAAATATAGTTTTACACATTATTAACACAAAGAAGTAAACATTTATTTAGAAATCTAGTGTTTTACATAGCGAGCAAACACAATTATGTGGCTTGGAAATTCGCATGTTTCCAAGCCATAATGTAACGGTTTAATTATCCCTGGCATTTCATGTCCCGGGGGCAGAAAAATAAATTCATTGACTTTACACGTGAGAAGAATGCGCTTGATATATCTCACTGCAATGTTTATCTTAATATATGTATGATTATTTTGGGACGAAAAATAAATCTGGTTTAGTTTTCACTAATGTCAGTCTATAAATAAAAGTATATATATATATATATATATATATATATTTGAAAAAAACATAAGAAGTATAAAAATGATACAGTATTTGTTGTAGTAATACATAATTTAGGGGTACAGTCATTAAATGAATCACATTTACTAAGTCAAATTATTGAAGTGAGAACTTATTTTGGCGCACAGCACATAGATTTTTTTTATAGGCTGTGAGTGAGGCTGATCTGTCACGCCCTGAGGTGTCGGATGGACTCGGGACCCTCGAGTGTACTCAAGATATAAATATACAGTCACCTTGGTCTTTACTGCTTAACATACATGACTTCACAGATGGATGTAGCATTTAGGCATTTAAAATTGTACAGTTTCAATGAATCATCTATTGGAGACATTTGTGTTGCAAAATGTGAAGTAGAAAATGGACTACTCATCATAATAACATAATTGAATTCATTCATGAAAATTTACTTATAGGGTCTGATTTGCTTGATCAATTACCCATGATCTTGAGTGGAGATTTCAATATCGACTTTTCAAAAGAAGCAATAAAGCCGTTAATTGATCTTTAAAAGACCATATTGTATTTAAATATTTCATATAGTAGAAATTGAAGTACAACAAAATACGAAACTACAATTGATGTTTTTTTTTTGTTATTTTTTTTTTTAAAGAGACATCAGTAAAATTTAATCAAAAGTATTTTTTTATTATTTTAGTCATAACAAAACCATGATATCCTTTGTCGAATTCGAAATCGAAAATAAATAATTAGATTTGTATGGAATAAAAAAATACTTTAATCTCTGATTTGTTTCTCATTTATCCTTCTAATCCGATCCATAATAATACTACATAATACGTAATATTATTTACTATATACATAATAATTACTATTGCCAATAGATTTTTAACTTCTGCACACACATAGTTTTTTATTAATGTTATGTTTTCTCTGAAACTACCAAATCAAATCAGTGAATTTCGATAATTATTTTTGAATTGTGTAACAATATTTTACTAGTTTCATGAATTTAAATAAATAATTACTATATTATTTAATATTAATTGCTGTTCCAAAAGTTCTCCAAAAACATAATTTGATTAATATATAATATTGTATGTAACATTAATTAACAGCCTACAAATAATTATTAAAGATAAAAAATCCTAAAATAAATAAATATTTTAAAGCAAATGAAAGATTTTATAAATATAAGATAAAACTGCTAATATTATAAAGCAACAAACAATAACTAAATGTTTAGTTGAAGTACGTAGAGGGAGGAGACTATAAGTGGATATAGATATAGCTAGGAGGTGGTGCTATCTGTGCGAGACCTGGGGTAAGCACTCCATCTTCACTCAGCGGAACCTCCTTTTAATAGCCAATCACTCTAGCGGATAACCAACCAATTTTAAAACTAGAAACAAATTAATACAAATAAGACGTTCTATAATTTATATAGATATTTCTTTTAATCAATCTACTGACTCAGCCTCGAAACCCATAGAAAATTTAAATTATCAACAGTCAAGAATTAATAAAATATATTGTTTATAATATTATTCTTATCTTATAATATAGATGGTTAACAGTAATTATCTGGTACACAATAAATATTTTACTATTTAACACACTATATATAAAATATATAGTGAGGGAATATATGGTGATCGTGAAATTTTCGACTCCAGTTTTATACGAAAATACACGTTTTAGGGTCCTTAAGTCCAAATAACCACGTGAGAAAAGGTATGTGTGTTTATGTGTGTGTGTGTGTGTGTGGGTGTGTGTGTGTGTGTGTATTTGTGTGTGTATGTGTGTGTGCGCGTGTGTGTTTGTTTGTGTGTGCCGATTTATAATTAACTAATGGAGAAAAGAAGAGATATATATGTTTTTGAGTAATTTTTATTCTCGGATATTAGTCTAGTATCAAGTATAGAAAGTTTACATCTAGTACACAAAGTTTTAAAACATAATTTTAAGTGGCGAATACAGTATAAAGTTCATTTCAAATCACCTGATTATTATACGTTACAATTTAATATATTTATATTATTTAATCTAATTCATATGCTTTCAACAAAACTGAATAAACTCTTTATTGTAATTAACTTTAAACGTTTTTTTTTAACTTCCAGTTTATGTAATAGTTCTTAAATTTGTTTTCCTAAACAGGCCGAAATAAGTGAATGTCCTGTGTTCCCACAAGAATTTTACATCTCTAAATGTATCTAGAAATTATTAAATTGAATTTAGACCAGGATGAAAGTAAAAGTTGCGAGTTGAATGCAACAGATCTATTCTAGAAAAAAAAATATTTGCAACGAACATTACAAAAACGATTGTTTTAAAAATACTATTGAATAATTTTACATAAGGATAATATATGTATTAATTTAAAAAAAATATACATAAAAGCTTATAGTAGATATGTATCTGTGTGTTGAAAAGAAGTAGAGTAAGATACAGAAGCTAATTGGCCATAGACTACATACATCTAATGACATGTTAGAGTAGACAATAAGGTTAAAGCTGCATGAGGTCGGAAAGGAGCTGGCTGTGGGAGCTGAGTAGTGTGCTGTGGCCCGTGTCTCCTCAGGCTCTGCTTCAATGCCTGTAAACACCTCCGGTCGGCAAGCACTATCACGTTCTGTACTTAGTATTAGTGTCACTTTCACTATCAGTTACTTACTCACAGCAATTAAAGTAATCATTTACTACAGGCGACCATAATATAATAGCTGACCCGACAGACAAAGTCCTGTCTTAACTATGAGCAAATCAGCTGATGCGCCAGATGGTAACAGTCGCACTTAACTTCGTCTCTGAGATTTTTGATTTTTCAAAAGGATTTGCATCGATTCCAGTCTCGAAAAAGTTGCCAGCTTTTTGGACATCTACAGCAGTAAGGTTTGGAGTATTATTTCGGTAAGCAGAGTAATTTTTTTAACCGCAAACAGTGAATGCAGAGTCAATAGGCTTGACACAAAGGGTAGCCATATTTCCTCATATCAGCTGATTGCTGGTATTGGGAATATATACTTATTACTTGTTTCCCTTTAACATTCTTATATTACTATCTTTTTTTTATATATGAAATGCGATATTTTCATCAAGTGATGTCTTCTAAAACGGCAAGTAAAAGATCAAGATCAGCAGGTTCAAATTCGTCTCCCACTAAACAAAGACCCCGTCGTGATAACAATAAGAAGTTACCAACACAAGCGAACCCTTCAAGTAACACTTTGAAATCTGAACCCCAGCCTGGCCCATCATCACAGGAGATGACAGATGTATCTCCTTTTTTCACACCGAATCCATTTCAAATCCTCCATAGTAAAAAAGAAGACATGGAATCTGCCCCTACACCAAGGGAACCACCACCTCCCCCGATATTTGTCAAAAATATTAAAAATTTTCAACTTCTTTGTGCACAACTTAATAAATTAACCAACCCTGGTAGCTACTCATGTCTGAATAGAACAAATGACACTAAAATATCTCCGGATAGTGCTGAAACCTACAGGAAAGTAGTAAAATATCTGACAGACACCAAGGCCGAGTTCCATACTTATCAGCTACGCCAGGAGAGAGCACTGAGGGTTGTAATAAGAAACTTGCATCTCTCGACACCAACTGAAGTTATTAAAGAAGAACTGATGGAGATGGGATATAAGGTGCGCCAAGTCACCAACGTTTTGAAAGATAAAGTTCAACTTCCAATGTTTTTTGTTGTTCTAGAACCATCGACAGGAGTCGAAAAAATCTACGATCTTAAACGACTGTACTACAGCTGTGTAAGAGTTGAGAAGCCCTACATGAAGAAGGATATAGTCCAATGCCATAATTGCCAGGCATATGGCCATACTAAATCTTATTGCCACCATATACCACGCTGTGTGAAATGCGGAGAAGAGCATAGGACAGGAGAATGCACTAAACCGAAGTCATCACCCGTAGTATGTGCTCATTGCCTCAAGGACCATCCAGCCAACTACAAGGGATGAAAAATATATAAAAATCTAAAGACCAGATTTCAAAACCTCAAGAACCAGAAACAGCAAGAATAACAAGATCTAGAAGAGAACCATCTAAATTTGTAGATTCCAATGTCTCATTTGCCCACTTACTTGGAGGTGGGGACCAGAGTAATGAAGCCGAGGCCCTGCCGAAACAACGTTTACCTCAGCATAATCCACCTATTCCACAACAAACTATTCCGCAAAATTGTCCTATTCTTCAAAAAACTCCTCAACATCAAATTTCCCATATCCCTTCTCCATCAAATGTCACAGACCTTACCAGTCTCATGACATCCTTCATCTCCGAAATCAAATCCCTTGTTATGCCTCTAATATCACTCCTTACGAACCTTGTATCAAATCTCATTCCTGCCTTACAAAAACCATAAATGACCTCACCTAATTCCTTATCCATTCTCCTTTGGAATGCGAATGGTGTTAGAAATCACACTGACGAACTGACAGCGTTGTTGCAAGACAAAACAATTGACGTTGCACTTATTACTGAAACTAGACTAACCACTAAACAGCTTTTCAAAATACCGCAGTACATAACATACCGTACAGACCACCCAGACGGTAAAGCTCATGCCGGTTCTGCTATCATTGTCCACCAATCCCTCTCTCATCATTTACTTCCACTTCCTACCTATGATTTCCTGCAAGCCACAGCAATAGTAATCAAGACTTTTTCCTATCCGGTAACTATTACATCAGCATATTGCCCTCCCAAACACTCCATTTCCAACACCGAATTTGCATCATTCCTGGATTCCTTAGGAAATCATTTTATTCTGGGTGGAGATCTAAACGCCAAGCACCAGCAGTGGGGTTGTAGAACCACGAATTCTCGTGGAAGAAATTTGCTGACTGCTCTGAATTCCCGAAATTTTAACCTCATACCTCCTGACTCCCCTACCTACTGGCCAACAGATCCTAACCGTAATCCAGATATCCTCGACTTCTTCATCCACAGCGGATTAGGCTCCCTGAACTATTCCGTAACTCGCCTTGATGAACTATCCTCTGACCATAGTCCACTGATCCTTAAAGTATCTCTAACTCCTATTCCGAAACCCATTCCACCATCATTTATCCGAGGCCCTGTCAACTGAAACCTCTTCCGCCAAATCCTCACCGATAATATTGACCTCAGTGTGACCCTCAAAACACCGGATGACCTTGATGATTCCGTCTACTCGTTTACAACCGCCATTCAGCAAGCTGTCTGGACTGCCTCCTCTCCTAAGCACTCCAATAGAACTCCTCAGCAAAACCATTTACCTCAACACCTAGCTGACCTCATCCATGCAAAACGCCGAGCCAGATCATTATGGCAAAGAACCCGACACCCAACAGATCGCCGCTCCTATAACTTTTATTGTAGGCAATTAAAGCGGGAGTTGGCGACCTTCCGTTCCCAGTCCTTTAATTCCTACCTCTCCTCTCTATCAGCTCGAGATAATTCCCTGTGGAATGTGACCAAATAGATCCTTAAATACCATAAAGTTTCCCATCCTCTCCGGCGTGGTGATGACTCCTGGGCTGCGTCTGATGAAGATAAAGCCGAGGAATTCGCCACAAACCTCTCCAAAGTATTCACTCCTCACCCGGAATCCAACAGAAATCATACCACAACAGTTCAAGAATTCCTTTTCTCACCAATACCTCTTTCCCTACCTCCTAAAGCTATTAATCCATCTGAGGTGAAATATCTTCTTCAAAAACTGACCCTTCGTAAATCTCCTGGACACGATCTCCTTACCCCCCAGATCCTGCGACAACTTCCCCAGAAAGCCATTATTTTTCTTACATACATCTACAACTGCATCCTTCGCACCACTTATTTTCCTCTCTTATGGAAACATTCCACAATCATTCTATTCCTAAAACCAGGTAAACCTTCCAGTAACACTTCATCCTACAGACCTATAAGTCTACTCCCCATCCTCTCAAAAATCTTCGAAAAGCTCCTTCTAAAACGAATCCTGCCTATATTAGAATCTCACAACCTTCCTTCCCACCAGTTTGGTTTCCGTTCTCATCATTCCACTGTTCAACAAGGACTCCGAGTTGTAGACCATATTTCCTCAGCCCTCGAATGTAAAGAGTATTGTTCTGGTGCGTTTCTGGACATAGCGCAAGCTTTTGACCGGGTATGGCACGCTGGATTACTCTTCAAGCTTAAAACGCATTTACCCCAGTCTCTCTACCTCATTCTAAGATCCTATCTCTCAAACCGCTCCTTCCAAGTACGCTGTGGTGTAGAATTTTCCAACTTTTATCCCGTTGAGGCCGGTGTTCCTCAGGGCAGCGTCCTGGGACCCGTTCTCTACATCCTTTACACCGCTGATATTCCTAATCATCCTGACACCTTTCTGGCAACATTTGCAGATGACACCGCCATCCTATCATCCAGTTCCGATCCCGAAACCGCATCCTTAATCCTGCAAAGACACCTTTGTCTTATCGAAGACTGGTGTGGTGCTTGGCGCATAAAGGTGAACGAGGCTAAATGCAAACATGTAACCTTCACTCTTCGACGAAACTCCTGTCCGCCAGTTTACTTCAATTCCATTCCTATTCCTCCTTCAGATACAGTCTATCTTGGCTTACTACTAGACAAAAGACTGACGTGGAACCCACATACAAGACTTAAAAGAAAAGAACTCAATCGACGATTCGGACAGTTATACAGACTGTTAAACAGAAAATCTGAACTTACAGTTGACAACAAATTATTAATTTATAAGACAATACTGAAGCCCATCTGGACCTACGGACTTGAACTGTGGGGGACAGCTAAACGTTCTAACATCAAACGCATTCAATCCTTTCAATCCAAAGTCCTCCGAATAATAGTAAATGCTCCTTATTATGTATCCAACTATACCTTGCACCACGACCTTAATGTTCCATTTATTTCAGACCTAATTCCATCCAAATTTTCCAAATTCCATCAGAACCTCATTCATCATCCTAATCCTTTAGCACGATCCCTATCCAGCTCCACTCACCCATACAACCCACCTAGAAGGTTGAAACGGCAGTGGCCCCGAGATATATTGTAAATACATATGCTGGAGTTCTGACACTGGTCAGATTCTCCTCTCAAGTGCGGTGTGATTGTGGCTATGGCGCCCTCACTTAGCTTCCGCTGGCTCTCACCAGTGATGCGGCTGAGAGGGAGGCGCTGGGATCCTTTGGACTCTGCTTGTCCTTCCACAAGTGGGGGGACAAGCCACGTCCGGGGTTCCCGAGCTGATTGTAAATATTGTACATAGGTATGAATGTGACATGTTTTGTTTATTTATTTGTTAACTTCATTTATTTGTATTTATTTTGTCTACTTAATTTTGTTATTGTATACCTTTACTTATTTTTATTTTATTTTATGTAATTTGACTTTCCTTTTGTTTATATTGTAAATATTGTATGAATGAGATCCTGTAGCACTATTATTATTGTCTATTATGACAAATTGTAATATATACGAATAAAAAAATAAAAAAACTATGAGCAAGGGAAAAAGGGATTTATATATATATATATATATATATATATATATATATATATATATATATATATATATACATATACATAACATTCACAAAATGTTCATTTATTATGTACAATAATATATTTTTTTTAAAAAAGGTTCTCCCTAAAATACTACACATTTTATCTAGAAAAAAATAAATATCTCTCTTGAACAACTTGAAACTTCTTGATCCTCTTCAATCTGCTTTCCGACCCGGCTTTTCCACACAATCCGCCCTCCAGAAAATCCCTAGTGACATACATACTGTCATAGACGAAAAGAAACTGACAGTCTAATACTTCTAGACTTCTCAAAAGCTTTTGACTCACTTGATCACTCTATCCTTTTTTCCAAGCTACAGTCTCTATCCTTTTCCAACAGCACTATTCATTGGTTTAAATCATTTCTCTCTAATAGGACTCAAGCTGTAACCATTCCTAACCATCCTATATCTTCCTTCCTTGCTCTCTCGGCAGGTGTGGCCCAGGGTTCAAGCATATCTCCTCTCCTTTTTAATTCCTATATCAATGCTCTTCCTAATTCCACCCACCAATGCTCTCACCATTTATACGCTGATGATTTCCAAATCTACTTATCCTTCTCTCCCTCCGAGTGTCTAGTAGCATTTGCCAATATTCAGGAAAACCTAGATAGAATCTGTTCCTGGACAACCCTAAATAAATTAAGGCTAAATGCGATGAAAACTCAAGCCATTTTTATAAGTTCCAATTCCCTCCTCAGATCCCATACTACATTTCCAACTCTAAACCTAAATGAACACCCAATCACCTTCACTTCCTCTGTCAAAAATCTAGGTATTTTCATTGACTAAACCCTCTCCTGGAAACTCCATATTGCCCAAATATCCCGTAGAACAATAAGTACCCTTAAATTTTTCCATCGCTCCCGCCATATTCTTCCGCAATCCACCCGTAAGCTCCTTGTCTCCTCACTTATTTTCCCCCACTTCGACTAGTGCTGCGGGGTATATCGTGGACTCTCCATTGCGCTCGAGGACAGGCTTAAGCGAATTATGAACATATTTTTAAGATTTGTCCTCGGCACACCGAAGAGGTCTCATGTGACCCATTTATACAGCGAGTTAAAGTGGCTCCTTCCTTCTATCAGCAGATATTTCCTAGGATCATACCTTTACCAAACGATCCACTCCCAGCTACCTCCCTATATCCACAGTCTTCTGCAATTTAAATCGTCAAACCATTCTCTCGAAACAATATCACGCCATTCCGACCTTAATATTCCTATCCATAGAACAAAAACTTTTGATCATTCCTTCCTTGTCCGCTCTACTACTCTCTGGAATTCCTTACCTACTCATATCCGCCATGCTTCATCCCTACCATCTTCAAGTCTCAGCTGTTCAAGTACCTACTGTCATCCCAAACAGACGATCAACAACGAGCCTGATATTTCAAATCAAATTTCAATTTATAAAGAAAATTTATTATATCAATCACTATTATAGAAGAGTATATTACACTATGATCATATCAATTGGAAACGATCTCTTCTTTATTTTGTTCATATGTATTTATTTATTCATACATGTCAAACTTCACAACGTTTCGAGGCTTCACTTGCCTCATCTTCAGATATTCAATGTTATCTAAAATATAATTGTACAAATATTTCAACTAATTATATATATATATATATTAAGTATATATTATTTATGAATTAGAAATAATTTATATTTTAACTATTTACACTATGTATAAAATTTTATATATACTTACATCCATTTCCATATTTTTATACAATATAGGTCATTAAAAAATATATTTGAATCACAACATCAAATCTTAATATTTCATTATCACATATATCAATTTGTTCTGTGTATTTGAATGTGTTCTCAACTGGTCTTTATCTAATGCCTTCCTATTCCATTCAATGTTTTCAAACAAACAAAATACTACTTCTACCAAGGTTAGTTATTAAAACCCACACAATATTCATCCCCACATACATCTATACATATATATATATACACACAACAAACACACACATACAATATACGTCCATATATACAAATTCAGATAAATACATACATCATATACATAAACATATGCATCCATACATACACACACACACACACACACACAAAACACATATATATATATATATATATATATATATATATATATATATATATATATATATATACACACACATACACATACATATATATATATATATATATATATATATATATATATATATATATATATATATATATATATATATATATATACACATACATACATACATATAACCATTTATATGCACACATACAAAACCACATACATAACCTCATATATCACATATTTACATTCAATTATATACATTATATACAAAACTCTAATACACATGCATTCCAAATACATACACCTATTTATAATTTTTATTTATTTTATTTTTATTTATCAATCAAAATCAAAAATTCAATTTATTAATTATATCTGCATAATTTTGACTTATTTTCTTTGAATCTGTTTTGTAATTTACAGTATTTATTATGTTTTTAGTTATATAGATTGACTCCAATATCTTTCTATTTTTGGTTTTTTGTTCTGTATTAAGTATTTGTATATTTTCAAAATTAAATTCATGTTTGTTAGTTATACTATGATTGGATAGAGCTGTAATATTTATATTTTTAATATTTTTGCAATTAGAAATGTGTTGTTTTAATCTAGTATTTAACATTTTTGATGTTTCTCCAATATATGTTTTATGACAATTTTTACAATCTATTTTATAAATGGTATGAAGTTTATTTCTTTTTCTATTTTATCCTTCATATTAGTGAAATATGTATTTATTTTATTATTATTGTATAATCCAAGTTTTATGTTATAATGATCATATTGTTTAAATGTATTTTGTATTTTTTCTGTTAAACCTGGTATGTAATTCATTTTGAAGAATTTAATTTGTTTTTTATTTATTTGATTTAAATTAGTTGTTTGATTAAATTCATTATTTGGTTCCTTATCTATTTTATCTTTTTTGTAAAATTCATTAATTGTGCTCTGTCTTATTCTACTGTTAATTTTATCTTGTGTATCATTTTCTTTATGATATTTATCGTAATTAATTATTTGATACATATGAACAAAATAAAGAAGAGATCGTTTCCAATTGATATGATTATAAGAAAATTTATTATTTTTTGTTTATATTAAACTCAGTTAATGAATTATTATTATTATATCAGTTATTATGATTCAGTTTCAATGTTTTATTTTGTTCAACATTTTAATCTATAAGATGTTATGTATACTACTCCTTATTTATATTTACTCTTTTATATACTTTAATCCATTTATTTATTTTTTTTTTTTCCTCGCGCGGATCTCATTACCGCGTATGGGGAGCGTCCCACGGGTGGCGGATGGGGGATGGTCGGTGGAATTTCCTCGGAAGCTCCTCCCGGCTAAGTCCGATGGACTCGCTGACCAACAATGAGAGCGCCCCCCCAGGCTTGCTGGAGGGTGTGACGTAGGTTCGAACGCCATACTCACATATTTTAGTTCACAAAATATCACCAAAAGTCATGGATTCCTCTGAGGTAAAACGCTCATTATCCGGAGGTAAACTAGTCCCCCGTTCGGGTCCCCGGGTGGGGACTGCTTCAGGGGAATCATGGCGCAAGATGAAAATTAGAGATCTAACAATAGGGACGTGGAACGTTAGAAGTTTAAATACGGCAGGTGGGTTAAAGTCGGTCGCGAATGAAGTTAAGGGGTACCATTTAGATATCGTTGCATTACAAGAGGTTCGCTGGCCAGGGGAGGGTTCGTTAACAGAAGGAAAGTATACTATTTGGTACGGGGGGAGCGTTAATTATTGTCTAGGTACCGGGTTTCTGATTAGGAATAGATTTCTTTCCGCTTTACGGGACGTACAGTTCTTTAGTGAAAGAATATCGGTTGCTATATTTCAAGGGCGTTGGCTTAAAATCGCGTTTATAAACATTCATTCTCCCACCGAAGACAGTGATGATGAAGTAAAATGCGAATTTTATGATAAACTAGAGTCGGTTTACGATAAGTTACCACGAAATTACATTAAGATAATACTAGGCGACGCGAACGCAAAGGTTGGAAGGGAAGAAGTATATCGTCCTACAATCGGTAAAGAAAGTTTGCATGAATATAGTAATGATAATGTGACCCGACTAATAAACTTTGCCATTTCGAAAAACCTAGTAATCAAAAGTACTACATTTAAACATAAGGATATTCATAAGTATACGTGGACATCGCCGGATGGACAAACACGGAATCAAATCGATCATGTTTTAATACAAAACAGATGGCAAAGTAGCATAATTAACGTGAGATCGTATCGGGGTGCAGAATGCGGTTCTGATCATGAATTAGTAATCGCGAAACTTCGACAAAAACTAAATACAAAAAAGAGAACACCGAACTATATTCGTCCCGAGAATTTTGATTTAGTTAAATTGAACAACCTCGAAATTAGAAAACAATTCGCGATAGAAGTAAAAAATCGGTTCGAAGCTTTGGAATCTTCAGACGAGGAACACAAAGATGTAAACAAACTATGGGAAGGGATCAGGGATAATATTAAAGAGGTCGGTAATTTATGTCTTGGAAAAATTGAAAATAAAAAAAACAAACCTTGGTTCGACAGGGATTGTCAAAATATGTGCGAAAAAAGAAAAACCGCTAAACTGAATTCCTTAAATAATCCAAGCGATAATAATGTGGCTTATTTTCGGTTAGTAAAGAATGGAACTTCAAAACTCTTAAAAAATAAGAAAAGAGAGTATCTTAAAGGAAAAATAATAGAAATAGAAAAACACAGAAACGAAAATGACGTAAGAGAGATGTACAAAGGTATAAACAAATCGCGTAAAAGATTTGAACCTCTATTGAATGCGATTAAAGATGCAAATAACAATATAATTGCGGATCCTTCTGAGATATTAAATAAATTTAAACAACACTTTGACGGCATCTTAAATACGGAAAATAATAATCAATCTCCTCTCTCTGAATATCAGAGCGCTGAACCATGGATAGACGCACCGAGTAAAGAGGAAGTCGAAATGGCGATAGGAAAATTAAAACGTTATAAGGCCGCAGGAAATGATAATATCACGAGTGAATTAATCAAGGCGTGTGGAGAAGCGGGCGCTTCCAAAATACATTTTTTAGTTAAAAAGATCTGGGAAACTGAAAAAATGCCCGAGGAATGGAAAGAATCAATACTTATTCCGATTCACAAAAAAGGACCGAGGTCGGATTGTAACAACTATCGTGGGATCTCTCTTCTCCCGGTATGCTATAAAATATTCTCGTCAATTCTAACTAGTCGAATCACGGAATACGCTTAGGAAATTATCGGAGATTACCAATGTGGTTTTAGGCGGAATCGCTCGACTATTGACCAAATATTTTCCCTACGTCAAATATTAGAGAAAAAATTGGAATACAACGGTGTAGTCCATCAACTTTATATCGATTTTAAAAAGGCTTATGATTCAATAGACCGTCAGAAGCTATATAACATCATGATTGAACAGGGAATACCTAGAAAGTTAGTAAACCTAGTAGAGATGTGTTTGTCGGAAACATTCCATAAAGTTAGAATCGGTCATAATTACTCCGAGAGATTTGAGGTGCGATCGGGTTTAAAACAGGGTGACTCCCTTTCACCTGTGTTATTTAATATAGCTTTAGAATATGTCATAGAAAAGGTGATGTGTACCGAGAAAGGCTTAAATATGGGTGACAAGATTCCGGTTTTGGGGTATGCCGATGATCTGGTACTGCTAGGTGAAGACACGGAAACCATACAACTAAATACAAGTGTGTTAATAAAAACCGGTAAAGAAATAGGACTCGAATTAAATACCGATATAACGAAGTATATGATTAGTAGCAGAAACGGTGTCGATCTTGGAGATATTGATGTATCAGGTCATACTTTTGAACACGTAGAGAAATTCAAGTATTTAGGTTCAATTATAACTAGAAAAAATGAAATCCAGGAAGAAATAAAGTCCCGGTTAAAGGTGGGAAATGCGTGTTATTATTCAGTTGCTAAGTTACTTAGTTCGCGGCTTCTATCTAAAAACTTAAAAATTAGAATTTATAAAACTATTATTCTTCCAACGGTTTTTTACGGATGTGAAACGTGGCCGCTTACTTTAAAGGATGAACAGCGGCTTAAGGTTTTCGAAAATAAAGTATTGCGTAAAATATTTGGTCCAAAGAGAGATGAGGCCACTGGGGAGTTTAGAAGGTTGCATAACGCGGAATTGCGGAACTTGTATCCTATGAATATAATTGAGCTGATTGCATCGCGGAGACTCAAATGGGCGAGTAAAGTTGTTGGGCTCGATGATGAACGGATTCCGAGAAAGTTGGTATTTGCTGATCCGACTGGTAGGCGTCCGAAAGGTAGGAAGAAGCGGAGATGGGAGGATTGCGTTAAGGCTGATCTCGGGAGCTTGGGCTTGAATGGTGAGCATTGGACGAGTCTGTGTAGGCGGAATTTGGTGGTATCGGCATCGAACCTTCGGGTTCGCTAAGCCTATTATTATTTATTTAATTATTTATTAATCCATTTATTTTTCTGATATTGTAAATAAAAATTAATTATATTTCTTAGGTATTTTGGACAGAAACATTGTATATCTTAATTGTACATCTCAATTGTTCTTCAGGGGCCCTGTCCCAGAATAATAAAAAAATTTCTATTTCTATTTCTATTAGGATGTGTAATACGTTCGTAGCGTTTTTTACTGGCTATATAAAAAAAAACTTCAGATTATTGTAAATATTTTTATTCAATTATATATGGCCTATTTTGATCTAATACATGTTATCATCTTTTGAGTAATTTTTGGACAATAGTTGAAGGAAGACCCGAAATATAAAATTTCTCTTTTATTTTATTTTTCGCTTTTGAGCTTGATTGACGACAACACACAGATCTTTTTTCAAGACTTGATTATTTGGAGTCAGTGAAGCCTAAAACGTTTTATTTCCATTAAAAACTCAAATTCGAAAATATTCATGATCGCTATAAATTTCCTTACTATTATGTATATTGGATTGAGAAAGTAAAATTATAATATGTCTATAGATGGAAAAGTACGTTGCCTGAAGGATCAACCTAATACATTATATTTAGTCAGCAAATAAAAAAACAAATAGAAAATTACTACACAAGGGTTTATTACTTCCAATTAATAATAATTATAATTTTTTTTCTGTGATTGGCCGTGCAGTTTTATAGGGAAGGATAATCACTAGCTACGCCTTTTTTCGAAAATAGCCACCATTTGGCAGACGGGTCTCACATACCCGGGGGAGAGACTGTGAGTGAATCCCCATCAATTAAATGCTTGAAAAAGTCCCTCTGAGACTGGGATTCGAACTCACAACCTTTGGCTTGAGAGACTAGTGCTTTAGCCATTCAGTCACGAGCTCCCCCCTATTTCCAAATAACGATATGTATTAGGACATAACTGTTTATAGCTGCTAAACATTTTCTTTATATTCAATAATAACCTTGTTTTTTTTTTATTACATCTATTATAATTTGTGACTTGAATAGATAGATCAAATATTTTTTTCTCTTTTTATAGCGCTTTACTGATTCTAAAACTCTCTACATATTTTTCTCTATCTTCAAAAATCACTGAGTTATGGGAGTATTTATAAGTAAAATTTCAATTGCTTTTCTTTTGTTTTTTATTATTATTATTGAAACACTTTTAATTGGCTGCTATTTTGAAAATAACCAGCTTATATGAACGTCTAGGTATTTGGATCATCGTTGTATGCCCTTATTTTGCATTGTCTTTGACTCCTTATTTGGGTTCTACGTATCTTGAAACGTAAGCCCTCACATTATTAGAGAAAAGGTTTATTTTTATTTATTTATGTTTTAATTATTATATGTTTTAAATTTCTTCTTGTTCGGTTAAAAAAGTCTACTACTAAAAATAATAAACCTAAAAAAAAAAAAAAAAAAATCTGTACCTCTATAACCCATGCAGGATCTTGGGTTCAGTACACATAGGGATTCGTACCGTTTTTTGTCCAACGGCTGTGAGGCGATGATTCGATCAGGTCTTGATCACGCTCAGCCCCCAGGTTTTTCCCTTTTTTTCGGTACCAGCTTTAAAGAGGCTGGGTATGCCCCAGGAGGGTCTCCATACCCCAGAGATAATCCAAATAACAGAATAAATAATATTCAGTCACAGGAACGTAGGATCCGGAGAACAACAGACTAGTGCTCTATCACTCCATCTACCTGTATATAATTTATGCGTCCTTCATATAAATTAAAAAAAAAAAAAAAAAGATCAAAGAAACTTATCGAAATAGAGATTACCACGTATACCTAAGAAATTTTATAATTAAACTTGAATCAGATTTTATTTTTTATATCAATATATTCTAAACCACGGAAGATCTCATTTAATTATTAAGGTGGATTATGGGCTGAATAATGGGCTATTAATTTATTCAGCCCAAAATCAACCTTAATAATTTTATTTTTTATTTTTTCACTAAATTTAATTAATAATTCGTATGGAAACGAATTTCGAGACGATGGTTGTTCCTCTGATGTCTTAATAAACATGTTGTTTTTGCAAAATTTTCTCTCCATTCTAAGGAGTACATTTAATAAATCATCGCTAAAATGTAAGAGAGCCCAAAACTTTTTAACTCTGCTAGAGACTTCCTCTAAAACCGCAGCTCAGACAGGTGAAGAAATATAGCAAGAAGGAAGAAGGGTGTAAATGACTGTAAGATAGCTAAAATAGGAAGAAAGGATAAACAATTATGAAAGTGGAACTGTAGCGAGCTCTACTCGAGTTAACTTGGACATGGCAGGTGGTGCCTGGTGTCTCCAGCGCCGCCAGTCACCTAGGGTCCGTCTATATCTCCGCTATTACATATCTTATATATCGCCTACTTTTATATATATATATATATATATATATATATATATATATATATATATATATATATATATATATATATATATATATATATATATATATATATATATATATAAAAGGCTCCATAAAAAAAGTGGCACACTATGGTTAATCTTTTTTTTTTCCAGTGAAATTAATGTGCATTACATCAACATTTTTATAAAACAGTATTCTTTTCGGATGATTTAGAGGTTAAATTATGATCAATAAAATAAAAATAAACATTTATTTAGAAAAAAAATTAAACAAAATAGAAAATCAACGAAAATTCATGTTAAAAAAAAAAAAAAAAAAAACTGTTTTTCTCTGTTGAATTCAACTTTCAATATCGGATATTGCTTCAAATTCCTTGAATTACTGCCTATAGCCTTGTAGGGATACTTTTCCTATAAGGTTTGCTTCAACATCTTGCGGGATTTCCTCCCATGCTTCCACTAATGATGTTCTTAGCTCCTGTAAGCATTCAGAAGGGTTAATTCTTCTTTACACACGCTTGTTAGGTTCATCCCAGATATGTTCAATAGGATTTAAGTCAAGACTACGATAAGGCCATCTTAAAGTCTGAATTCGTGTATCATTAAGATATTGCTGAGCACAGCTTGCAGCTTCAAAAAGAAACAGCAAAGCTATAGAAACCTCAGACCAACTCAATTCTAATAAAGATCAACATTTGTTTCATCATAACGTACAGAATATCCAATTAACAAACGAAAATAAAGAACTAAAAGAAAAACAAATCCATTAACAAAAGAATTATAGTGTGTCCAACAAATAATAACTAAATTAAAAAATGCTTTGATTAAATATGAACAGCTATTTTCTAAAAGTGAACACCAAAAAGCAAAATGCTATTAACAGAAGAATGAAAGAACTGGACAAGAAGAAAGAACTTAAAATAGGTATGAAGAAAGATGAAATTTCTGAGACTGTAAGAAAAAAACCAAAGAAGATGAACAAAATAAATAATTAATGTGATGGTTTAGGCCAAACATTAGGTACTACTTATTAAACGTTTATTGTTGTAGTTATTAGTATCGTAGCATTTCTAAATGATTTACTTTAATGTATATTATGTTGGCTTGTCAGTTGTAAGGATTCCTTTCAATATATGTTTAAATTGGCCTATTGATAATGACTGTTTTGATATTTTTATTATATATATTAAAAATGTTTTTCTATCAATAAAATAATAAATCATTTTAAAATACAGTTTTGATATCAAATTTCACTATGAAGACAATTTGAGTTCTATACTAGTTGTAAAGTGACTTTAAAATGTTCATTGTCTCATAAGATAAAATTTAGAAGATATATATTTTTATTAATTTCTTTGTTATTTTTTATGTATATAACTCCTCATTGTAAATAATTGTAATTTTAATAATCATTGTAAATAATAATTAATCATGTTTTTATTGTCTGTTGGCCAGACATATTATATATTCAAATTGTACATAACTGTTATTCTTAGGGGACCTAGTCCCAGAATGAATTTTTTTTCTATTCAATATATTAAAATCCCGCTAGGACGGTAAAGCGGCTTGGTGCAGATGACGTCACGGCCTCACAGGCAGATGCACCTGAGCACTATCGTGTTCTTTTAATTAACCTGAGCTAGTATGTATATGTGTCTATACGACTACACTGACTCAACTACTCCCTAAAGGTTTCAAGTAAAATCTTCATTCAAACTTACTGGTATTATTAATTATAGTACAAGTTTCAATTTTGTAAATAAGCATGTGGCCGTGTCGATAGCAAGGTAGTCCGTAACCTGATGAGAACGTATATATAGGGAAGATTTCAATTTTTACCATTTTTGTTTTTGTTTTTCGCGCTTTACTAATTCTGAAACTCTGTACATATGTTTCTCTATCTTCAAAAAAAAAAAAAAAAAAAAAAGTTATGGGCATATTTATGTGTCAAATCTCGTTATTTTTTTTTATTTTTTATCTTTTATGTAATTATTTGCCATATTTTGGTTAAAAAGCATTAATAAATTTTTCCTCTATCTTAAAAAATAACATAGTTAGCACTGAGCAGCCCTTTTAAAAATAACCATCTGATATTAACGTCTTAGGATCATCGCTGCAAGCACTATTACTTTTGTGGCAAGTTAAAAAAAAAAAAAAATGGTCCAGTGGTTTCGGGAAAATTCCGCGGGAGGCGGACGCCAGACAAATGGATTTTTTTTATTCGTTGTTCGAGTTCTACGTATCTTGAAACGTAGGCCCTCAAATTTTAAGGTAGGGTAATTTTTGTTATTCTTTTGGTCGATTACTAAAGTTCATTATTAAAAAAAAAAAACCTCATAGTTTTAGGCTACCTCAACACTTATGAGAGACGCTCAAACCTTCTATTTAATCACTAAAGGCTTATTTACTTGATTATGTAGAGGAAGTAAGGGATTAGGCGAGGAAATTAGGTTTTTTTATAGATTAGAAAAGTTTAGTAGTGAAAATTATTAACCAAAAACGAATCTAGATTTATATGCGAAAAGGAACATATAAATAGTTTTCAAAGTAAATTAACGAGAGATTTTATCTCTTCCTGTAGAATTACTCTATCATTATTACCCATTAATTTTGTTCTAAGACGTCATATTATAGGGAAAAATGCCTTCCTCGGTGGGTCTGCAACTAGTTCTAATATTCAGATTCCGTCATAGAAAGTCGAGACCGATGTACCACTATATGACTGTGCTCACTATTACGTAATGGCTAACTCACAGAGCATACCGAGAAGCACTTACAGACTAACCTTAAAGATAAGCTATCATGTAATCCTAAGCCATGGCACTTGAATAATGAATAAGGAGACCGGCGACCACATCCTGGCCTAGGTGAACACTATTAGCGCAGCCACCTCGAGTAAAACTCATAATTCGTCTTCCCCCTCCCTTCTCGAGGGGGTTAATTAATTGAAGAGGGTCGTGGGAATGTCCACTTCCTCTACGTCTGGGAGACTTCTGTCTAGTCGGGCTTTATTGTCAATGTGAATATATATATATATATATATATATATATATATATATATATATTGTAACCGGTCGCGGTTGTCGGCACCGGTTGGCAGAACCTGCTTCATTGTAACCTTACCTCTTGTTCCCTATGTTAGCTTATAACTTACCTGTATCTCCTTATCTTTTCTTTTAATTTTCCTTTATGTAAAACTTCCTTCTATTTTGTCTTATGTTCATTCCTTTGTTTGTAACTCATTACCTTTTGTATATACTGATTGTAAATATTTTAATATTGTACTTAATTGTTGCATGGTAGTAATGCATTTATTTTTATTTGTAGATAGAAAATAAATTATATTAAAGTATTTTAATAGTTGCATTGCATGCCAGAACAAAGTAACCCAGCCCTTCTCGCTGAGCTTAGCTGGAAAAGCAAATTACCTTTTTATGACAGGGTATGTAACCAAATTTTATTTTCCTTATTTTGCACCAAAAGTGGATAAAGCTACCTGTATCTGGCCTAACCAGCCTGGCGCCCTCTAATTAACTTTGAAGTGGAATATCCTGGTCATAATATTATATATATATATATATATATATATATATATATATATATATATATATATATATATATATAAAGTTATGCTTGGTCGAGACAAATAAATGAAAAAAAAAAAAAGGTTAAGAAGAAACAACACTCACGGTTCCAGAAACAATACTGCTTTATTGATGAAAATAATCCTCCTTATATATGATTGGGATGTTGTTTACATCCAAAAATGGTATTAAGGGTGATACTGCCCGACTCCTACCCTTAACTCCCCTCCACCAGTATACAAAGATACTCTCAATTTTTGGAAACTCACACCTAATGTAAGTAGTCCTAAAATAGAGAGAGCAGTCCTTAGCCATGATGCCTTACAATCCAAAACTATCTGTACAATTACAATCTTACAAGCTAAAATGAATGAAAAAAGTAAAATAACAGACCTGCACAGAACTATCACTTAAAAAAAAAAAAAAAGAAGAACACACAAAAAAAAAATGCATATAAACTTAGAAAGAACGAAAAAGACACTAGAATAGCACTTCTCCATATGTACACACTAACCTAAATCAAAAGATACAAAAATAACATTATGAACAATGTTATTGAAAAAAATGGTACACTGACAGCCTCACCACTACTAAGCCAACGAGAAACGGGGAGGCGTGCAGAGGAGAGAGCAAGACAGGTCGCGGTGGCTAGCGCGGATCTACCATCGGAAGCTTAAGCTGTTCTACATGAACTGTGCGCCTCTTTTCAGGCTCCTGTAGTGTATATACCTTTTGGTAATAGATATTTGGTGGAGAGGAACATATGAGAGAAGGTTATAGAGTGCGGTATGTTTTTAGAGATCATGGTTAAATTTTAATGTGTTTAATAAAGTTGAAATCTTGTATTTAAATAAAGTGTTGTTAAGAAAGTTAAAATCTTACATTGGCGACGAGGATAACTATGGAAAACTTACCGCTACCAACTTTTAATATTTCACAAGATGGAAATGATTGTAAACGTTGGAAAAGGGGTTTTGAATTATATCTACAAGCCAAAAATATAACCTGTGATAGGCGTAAAAAAGCTTTATTGTTTGCAACGGGGGGTTTTGAGCGAGAGAATATTTATTTTTCCCTACCTGATTCGCTAGAAAAAGAGGGAGATGATAAAAATAACCTTCTTTACTCAAAAGCTGTTTCTGCTTTGGATAAATATTTTATCCCAAAGATTAATTACACTTATGAGCGTTATATGTTTCGACAAATTACACAGGAATCAGACGAAAATATTGAACACTCTCTGTCCAGGTTACGAACTCAAGCTAAAAACTGTAATTTTGGGGACTTCTTAAATCATCAACTTTGTGATCAAATTGTAGAACATTGCAGCTCTTCTGAACTAAGGAAGGAACTATTAAGAAAATCTTCGTTGGATGTTGATGAAGTTTGGAAATAGCCAAAAGTTTGGAGGCATTACAAGTGCAGCAGGCAGCTTACGGAAAGGATAAGTCTAAAATGGAAGAAGAATCGATTCAGGCAATAAATAAAAACAAAGGTAACTTTTCCAGTTCTAATAGCTTCAAGCGATCATGTTAAAGGTGCGGATCACAAAAACATTTGAGTACATGTACAGCATTAGACAAAAATTGCACGAAATGTAATTTAAAAGGGCACTTTGCTAGATATTTTCGGACTAAATTGGGCAAGTCACACACAAAAGGGTATGTAAATAGAGTCAATTGTGAGATATCTGATTCGGATTATGGGGGTAAAGGCATATTTGTCGTTTCAGACCTGAAGAGAATAACGCCATTCTCACATGTCAAGTTGGAGGTGTTCCTCTCGAGATGTTAATTTACTCAGGGGCCGATTGTTGTGTGATAGATAAAGTAACCTGGGAAACTTTGCTAAGCAAGGGATTTGTTCAAATTTCCGTTAATTATAATGTAAATAATAAAGTTTTGCTTCCATATGGTGCGAATTCAAGTTTAAATGTAATGTTAAATTTTAAAGCTCACATACAAGCTGGAAATAAAGTTGTAGAAGAAAATATTTATGTAATTTCAGAAAAGGCAAAGCCGGTGATCGGGAGGCTAGGTTAAAATACTGCGGAGAGGCTAGGTGTTTTGCGGATAGGGTTATCCCAACAACACATTCGACAATTGACATTAAAACCGATGAGTAAGCTTAGGAATTTCCAGATGGTCTTTATCTATCAGGAAAAAAAAATCGAGCAGCGGCTCTTAGAGTTGGAACAAAGAGATATTATAGAACAAGTTGACGGTCCAGTCTCATGGTCGTCTCCATTGGTACCAGTTTTGAAGAAAAACGGCAAGGTAAGATTATGTTTGGATCTAAGAAGAGTTAATGAAGCCGTATTACCTGAAAAGTATCCGACACCGACCATTGAAGATTTTTACCCAAACTGGAGGGTAGTAAAATATTTTCGGAACTTGATCTAAAAGATGCATTCCACCATACAGAATTGTCCGAAGATAGTCGTTATGTAACTACTTATCATAACCCGAACGGGTCTTACCGATTCTAGAGGTTAGTTTTCGGGTTAAGAAGTGCTCCCGAAACTTTTCAACAGGTAATGGAGAAAATATTAAAAGACTGTGAGGGTGTTTGTATTTTCATTGACAATATTTTTGTTCATGGTCCAAATAAAGAAATCCATGAAGAACGTTAAAAGAAAGTTATGGAATTGCTTGATAACGTGGGATTAGAGTTAAACAGAGTGAAATGTAAATTCGGGAAAACTTAAACGGAATTTCTCGGTCACAAAATTAATGAAAATGGGATACTGCCGTCTACAGAATAACGGAAGCAATTAAAAAATTTCGTGAGCGAAAGACGAAAAAAGAACTATGTAGTTTTCTTGGACTTATTACGTTTGTGGTAAGGTTTATTCCAAATTTAGCCACTCTGACCCATCCATTGAGAGATTTATTAAAAAAAAAAATTTCATTTCAATTGGGGGCCAACTCAACATTCTGCATTTACAACTTTAAAGCAAGAATTGGAAAACCCTAGAATATTAGGATTCTACTCACCTGATGATCCAACGGAGGTGGTTGCCGATGCCAGTCCCGTCGGTTTAGTTGCGGTCTTAATACAGAAAGGTAAAAACGGACCGAGAGTGATATGTTTTGCTAGTAAAGGCTTGACTGACATCGAAAAACGATATAGCCAGACAGAAAAGGAAGCGTTTAGTTTAGTTTGGTCTGTGGAAAGGTTCCGTACGCACCTTTACAGTAAACCTTTTGATCTTATAACTGATCATCGCCCTTTAGAATTTATATTTAATCCTAAATCTAAACCATGTGCTCGTATTGAAAGGTGTGTTTTACGGCTTCAGTCTTTTTCGTTTCGTGTTAAATACATTCCAGGTACTAGAAATATCGCTGATGTATTGTCAAGGTTAAGTGTCGATGGTGCTAAAACATTTTAAAAGACAACCGAACATCATTTATGCCAAATATCACTGAATTCTTTACCATTGGCGTTGAAGTTTGAAGATTTAGAGCAGGCAGTGGAAAATGATGACGAGATGCAAGAGGTGAAGAATTGCTTATTGATAGGAAAATGACCAAAGGGTATGAGTACATATCAAAATGTTTGTCAAGAACTTTCAGTAGCTGGCACGGTTATTTTAAGAGTAACCCGCATAGTTATACCTAAAAACCTAAGGGAAACGGTCTTGAAATTGGCACATAAGGGCCATCCAGGAATAGTTGGAATCTACTTTCATCCTAGATTCTTCTTCTCTAGCACTGGAATCTACCATATCCTGGGCACACTCCATGAATGTACGATCCCGCGGTAGGGAGTCTCTCTTTCCAGTTTCTTTGGCCAACATTCACATGGGAATCGTTGATAGGAAATTCATTCGGCCTTCTACCTCAGGCGCACTCATTGCCTTTCGCATCTTCTCGGTTATCCTACTATATCTTGCAAGTAGGATTCCCGCATATTGTCCGGCTGTCTGGCGATGTGAACATCTTTCCTAGAATATCTAGAAGATATCCTCTTCCGGGGTCCAGCGTCCTCCGCCGAAGGCTTTCTTCAATCTTTCCTTGACTATCGGCCATGGTGTTTCTTCATCCGCCTGGATCTGGTTCAAGATGTTACGTCTCACAGAACAAACTAAGGCCGCCCTCAACGCTTCGGCGTTCCCCATGTTGAGTAGGTCTTCTTCTATCTTAGCCTCAATCCTTGCCATGCAAATCTGAAATAGCTTTCTTCAGATCTTGGCATGTCGCTGTTTTAATCCTCATCCACGCAATGGCATTAGCATGTGCTTCAGCTAGAGTATTCCTGGGTAACGGAGGGAGTTCTGGCACACGCGGTGGCTGAACTTCCGGGACTTGCGGGTTTTCCTGTATATTCTGATCTTATTGAGCCGTCCATTCTTCTTGCTTATCGGAGAAGGACAAAAAAATGAGTCACTTACTTCGATAGCCTGCCCGCTCTGAGTTCCCGGGTTTCGGCACCAGTTATGCTTGGTCGAGACAAATAAATAAAAATAAAAGAAAAAGGTTAAGAAGAAACAACACTCACGGTTCCAGAAACAATACTGCTTATATTTATATATATACATACAACACACACACACACACACACACACACACACACACACACACACACACACACACACACACACACACACACTATTGAAAAATCTCACACATTGCTCTTTTAAAGTACTTAGGAAAAACCATCCAATACACAGGTCGAAATTCAATCTACAACGTAGAAAGAATATCGAAACTTCAAAGTGCGTAAAAATTAACGTGGGATCATTATTACAAAAGAACAATATCTCAAAATACAAAATTACGTCACTACAACAATGTGGTTCTTCCAGAGGCCTTGTGTCCAGCAGTTGTTAGAGGGAATGTGAGAATTAAAGATATCGAAAAACAAGAAAGGAACATTGGGTCAGAAGGGCCTCTACGAAAACATGGACAGCATCACAGATAAAGTTAGGAAAAGGCACCAACAATTCTACGAACACTTATGAAGTATGGATGAAAACAGGCTCACTAAGAGAAGTTATTATCGTTGATGCGAGCAAATTGAATAGGAGAAATGCGAGAAGACCTTGAAAGATTAAGGATTTCGGAAGAAGAAATTAAGGATCAGGGACAGTTAAGAAATAAAATCTAAGGGAAGAAAATAGGGCAAGAGTCAAGGAAAGAAATGACAGGGAATAGGTGGACAGAGGAAAGGAAGGAAAGGCATAGTGATCTGATGAAGGGGTCTTGGAAATAAAGAAAGAGGAGAAAAGGAAGTAAGGCTGTAGTTCGCTAAGGCTGGAGTAAGTAAGGCTAGAGTTCGCACGCTCTCCTGTGGAGGAAAAATCGAAAATGATAATAATATATATATATAATATATAAAGATAGAATGTGAAGTAATAATAATGTACTATTATTAAATGTACTACTACAGGAGTTCTGACACTGGTCAGATTCTTCTCTCATATGCTGTGTGTCTGTGGCTCTTGCGCCCCAACTCAGCCTCCTCTGGCTTGCATGGGCACTCGGATCTCTTGGATTCGGCTTTTCCCTCCACAAGTGTAGAGGAAACTTCAGTTTGGAGTTTAGCAAATTGTAAACACTGTGTATAGTTATTGTGGATATAATTAGTTGACAGTTGATAATTACTGGAAGGAATTAATCCGGGTTGCGTAGAGTAAATGAAACAAAAAAATCTGGTGCGGGCAACACACGACTTTCACTTACCTCCTTTTTTGAAATCGATTAAAGACTTTTCAAGTACATTAAGAGATAAAAATGTGTTAAACCATTAAATAATATATTAAATGGAGTTTTAATAGAAACATGTGTTTTATTAAAATATCTATTATATTATTATCTAAAATAATCAGTTAGTTTTATCGGTTTTTCATCACTCTCTATTAACTTTTAAAAGCTTGTGTATGAGATAAATTTTTTTCTAAAATCTTTAGCTTTCCAACGATATATTATATATGCATATTACTGTTCTTATGTTCAAAAACAAAAACAAATTGCATTAAAAACATATGTTTTCAGTTTTCTCCTTTAGTTGCTTTTCAAATTCGCTCAACTTGCATATTTAGCTGTTTATATCAATTTTAACAAGATTATATGGTTATTTTTATAGAACGTACAAAATTAAAGGTACTTTAGAGGAAGAAAATTTAACATATCGGCATTAAAGCCTTGTCAGACTATTTTTATCAAAATGAAACTTAAATGGCGTTAAGGTATATTAAATGTTACGTCAATATAGCTAGTTTAATCAAAATCGTCGTAACCGTTTTCGAGAAAATCGAAAAAAGGTGCAAAATGCATAGTATTAAGTGGCTCTTCTTTTAAGCTCATTTTGAGGATAAAGGTTTTGTAACGTCTAGGGCGTATATTTCTCGTAAATAAGAAATTTTAGTTTCATAGGACTTATCGTTTCCGCCCGGGAGTTAACACACACACAGACCTATTTGCGGGACTTGGTTATTTGGACTCCTAAAACGTGTATTTCCGTTGAAAACTGGAACACGACAATTTTCACGATCGCAATACTTTCCCTTACTATATATACTATAGTAACAGAAAGTTAAAATGGTTGAACCTATTTATTTGTATAACGTACTGGGCGCTAACCGGACTAATTTTTTTCTTATGTAGTATATTTAAGATATACTTATATAGTAAGTGTGTATGTTGATAATTTGTTTTTTAAATTTGTATCACTATTACTATGGTTCATATCGGAACCAATTCTAATATATCTCAATAAATCTATAAATATGTTAGACATATGTACCATTGATCCGCAATCCAAAGAGGGAAATAGAAACCAAGTGGGAGCAAAAGCCACTCTGCTCCGGGAGATACATCCATTACACAAATCAATCCATTACATGAGTAATAATTATATATATATATATATATATATATATATATATATATATATATATATATATATTATATATTATATATATCAATTAATAATTTAATTGGTTAGGATGATAATAAGCAGATGTTTAAATAATTTCTTACCATAAACCTACTTCAGATATTGTATGACATTAATACATCAGTATACAAATTCTATAAATAATACAAATTTTTTTTCTTTTCCTTTAAGATAGCTTACATTCGATGGAATTATTATTAACGGTCTTCTCAGAAAATAAAATCGAAATAGAATCCCGTGACGCGAGAAAAGTCAAATAATTTGCTGATAGCTATTTATAGAAGAGACCGAAATAGCGCCGCCGAAGGCCCCCTTGAAGATAGCGGACCAATAGCAATTGATCTTGGAGCCCACTCGAAGCCTCATTGGTCCAAACAATTAGCCAATGTCTCGCCGCCTCCTCGCCTCTCTAGCTGATAATACCATTTGATCTATAGCCTTCTGGGTGTCATTGTCCTGGAAATGCTAGAAATCTTCATGATATTCTGTAATTACTAATTAGACAAGAGTATGGCCTATCGTATTATTTCTGAATAAATAAATTTTAATGATATATTTTGAAATTTCAATAATTGAGACGATAATTTTAAAAGTAAATGAATTTGTGAGAAATGTGACAAGAAACGCTCTCAATGATTTCTTACAGAACTGATATAGGTATATAACATCTATATTTTTTTTACAATATTATTAATTTAATTTAATAAACGAAAATGTTTTAAAATGATTTTAGATGAAATATTTTATGTATTTATTTGTTTGTCAATTTGTATTTACATATTTGCTGAATAGACACTGCTTCATAATAAATAGATAAAAATGTCTGTATAAGTTTCGATCTGTGGTATTTCGTAAATTAATTTCAGTACATGCAAAATCTTTCCGAAGTTGTTCAGCCCATTTCATGCCTTTGAGGTTTTCTGTAGCTGAAAGCATTTGGTGTGTAAGTCTGTGTTCGGGGAGTCGATGTAGTGCCCATAAAATTTTAAACGTTTTTATCTCATGTCAACCGAAATTTTTAACAGTTCTTCCGTAGTTTTATTGTTTTGATGTTTGTATCCATCATCTGTTATTATTGAATTACGACTGTATTATTGAATACATCAAATAAGTCGAAGAAATTCATTAAATAATGACACGATATACTTGTAGATAAAGTATTCATTGGTGACACTCAACAAAATTACTAAACGTGAAGGTCTGTGGATTTTTTTTTTCATTGGCCAAGGAGAATTATAATTAATAGAAAAAGATGCTAGAATAAAAACTAGTGGCTTAGAGTGGAATAAGAATTTTTCGTGAAATGAGTGGTACCTGGGTCGGGCCAAATGAGCAAAATATGAAACGTAAAGGTCATTATGGAAGAATGTATTAATGACAATGTAAGGAGTGTTGAGGATTTTGGATTGTAAAGATTGGATACGAGAAGAATTTGATGATTTAGTAGAGACCCAAAGCTTAATTTTGCACTTCCAGATTGGCCTTAAGATATTTATGTAGATGAGTAATTTGAAAATGAGCGGATGGTTAGAACATCTGTGCAGTAAGTGTTGAAGTAGTCAAAAACTTGTCATGTGTGAAAAGATGAAAGCTTATCATTTCAGTCGTGTATGAGGATTCTAACTTGTATTTTATCAAAATGGATTCCTATATTTCGGATCTGTTCAAAAGGAACAAGAAGAATATAGTTAAAGGATACTGTAGGGCTAGGTCTATGGAATTTTATGTGTCCTGTGTGTCTTATGGAAATACTTTTAAAGATCTTTGGCGTTCTTTAAATATAATTTTGAGAAACATTTCTCTCAAACTAAATGATTTATTTAAATTTAAATACGTCAAAATAATAAATCTTGAATAATGCCCTATAGTATCTATTTAAAATCAAATTATTAGTTTGCGAGCCTTATATTTTCTCCGAATCCTCACGTATGACATGATGCAAAGGTTTTGAGTATACTAGGTTACAAAGTAATATTAGGCTCAATTAAGAATATTCATATAATTATTGTGCAATAGAAAGGCATGGAAGCTAATTTTGGACACTAATACGCAGCGATAAAGGGCTGATAAACATCAGTGAAAGGAGAATCCTCAGAAAGATCTTAAGACCCCATTAAAGAAGGAAATCGTTGGCGAATAAAATTGAAAAATGGGATCAGAAATCTGTATCAAACACCTGATATAGTTTCCACGATTTAGAGTGGCAGGATGAGAGGGCTGGGACATGTACAGGGGATGGAAAGAAGGAGACTGCCAAAAATGATGACGGAAGGACACCCTGGTGGAAGAACAGGCTCAGAGGAAGACTCCGTTGGCTGCAGGATGTAGAAGAGGGCCTTTGGTCGTTGGATAGAGAAGGGCAGGCGAAGACAGGTCAGAGTGGAGGAGGATTAGTGAAGAGGTCAAGATCATACAAGGACTATTGCGCCGTTAGATAGCTTAGATTAGGATATACAAATTATTGATTTATTAATAAGCACCTTTGCCCACAAATTCTACAACCCGTGTAGGGTCTTGGGTTCTACAAATATAGAAGTTCGTACTGTTTATAGTTCAACAGTAGGATTAGTAGGCAGATATCACGTGCAGTGACGCGGGAAAAACCGATAAAACAAACTGTATATTGTAGACAATAATATATTATTTAATAAAACACATGTTTATATTTAAACTAAATGTGATTAATTATTCAACTTTTTTTTTTTTTTATCTCGAACTGTATTTGAAAATTCTTATATTGATTTAAACAGGTAAGTTGTAAGGTAAGTGGAAGTAAGTGAAATTCGTGTGTTGCGCGCACCATATTTCTTTTTCAGTTTCATTTTGTCATTCATTTAGGAAAGATGTAAATTCCTGTTCTTCAAAGAACTATGAAAATGACACTGTTGTGTAGTACTGAGTCAAAGAGAGGTTTGCTGCTATCTCTTTATTTATTTTGAACATTTTTTTCAATATCATACGCTATGTATTAGTTGGTTATATCACGTGTAAGAATGTATACATAACCTCAAACCATACTGTAAGGGACTGGTAAGATGATATTGCAGGCAGGGTGAAGGCTACCACCACAAGCACTCCATAAAAGTTAAATAAAGCCATGCTTTGTATGCACCCTCTTTTTTATTTCGGTAATGGCATCTCAGCTATAGGTACAGGGCTGAGAGCTTCAGACGTTTCTGTTTGATTTATCTATAAGTCGATAAAAGGCAGAGGAAACAGCGTTCAGGCAAGATGGTGTTTTATTGTTTTATTATAGTGGATCCGACGTTTCGGTTTGAACCTGTGAGTCATCAGTAAAGCTGGAATTGTATGCGGATCCAAGATCTGTGAAAATGGAAAGTGACAAAGTTTTTCTCAAACAGATGTAATGAGGAATTTAAAGACCTCATTAAAAAAACCTTTAAAAATCCTAAGGATGAGCGTGATACCCCAACACGTTAGTTATGCGATGTTAAGATAAAATAAAAAGGTTTATGGAAGAAATATGAGAATATCAGCACTGATTATTCTACCCCAGAAAATTAATAATATATAATTTAAATATATGACGGATAAAATTCCCTAAAGATTGTGAAAATGGTATCGAAAACCTTCGCGAGGTTTAGGAAACTTAGAATCGGGAAATTATTTTATAGATGTATTGTTTATTCTTTATATTTTTAAACCATGCAAATTATCACACAATGTTTTATTATTTAAACATTACTATATTTTTAGTAATAATAAAATAATAATAAAATTGCTTTATTGAGAAATAATATAATCTGCCACTATCTTGGGCAATAAATATTAGGGCTTTAAGAAGTAATTCATTCCATATGTACAGAGTAAAAAAAAACAAGACAAAACAATAATAATAATAATAATGGATGAATAAAAAAAATAAAAAAATGAAATAAAATAAGTAAACTTAACTAACAAATGGAAAGAAAAATAAAATAAAGTAAATAAAACTTGGCCACATTCATACCTATATACAATATTTACATACTGCCCCTAGGACCTCCGAATCGAACCCCTACACCCAGAAGTGGATGAAGAAGCACAACACCAGGAGTTCCCAGCGCCTCTCAGTCAACCGCGTGACTAGTCTAGCCAGTGGACACTGACTAAGGGCGCTAGAACCACACACTCTCAGGCATAACATAAGGGTTTGCTATTTATATAGCTGTTTATAGATCCTATCTTTTTGATTATCTCTATTTTCAATAATAATGGAGTTTTTTGGCGTATTTATGGTAAACTTTCAATATTTTCTGTGTTTTGTTTTTTTCCTCGCCTTTTTTTTTTTTTTTTTTTTGAAAAACACTAATTCATTTTTCTTCGAAAATTACGGAGTTACAAGTGTATAATTAGGCAAGATTTTATTTTATTTTTTCTTGCTTCACTTATTTAAAAGCTCTATACATATTTTTCTCTATCTTCAAATGTAACTGAGTTGTGGACGTATTTATGATTAAAATTTGAATATTTTTCTTAGAATTTTTTTCTCTTTTTTATAATTATTTACGGTTTTTGATTTAAAAAAAAAAAAAAAAAACACCGATAATTTATTTCGCTATCATCGAAAAAAGAGTTCTGCGCATGCGCATGAGTATAGCAGTCATCATTTAAATCGTCTCTTGGATTTCTTGTTTTTTCAGTTGGAATTCACTTCAGTGCAATCTTGAAAACATCACCAGAGTTCAGGATAACAACAGCAGTAAATATTGGAGCAAAAAACAGTAAGTTTTGTAACAATTTACAGTGTAAAGTGAATGCTGGGTAACCTTTTCACATCAGCTGATTGCCAGTAGCTCGGCTAGGCCGGGATTGCTTTTTTTTTTCTTTAGTTACTGTTTTATTTCCCACATCTAGTCATTTATCATTATCTTCTTCACATGAAATGCGATATTTTCACCAAGTGATGTCCTCCAAAGCATCAACTAAAAAATCTAGATCTAGTGGTTCAATCACGTCTCCCATAAAACAAAAACCCCGCCGTGATACTAATAAAAAATTAAATCAGCAAGCAACCCCCTCAGGTACTAATACCGAATCTGAACCACAACCTGGCACATCGTCACAAGGGATGACTGACGAATCTCCGTTTTTCACACCAAATCCTTTTCAAATCCTACATAATGAAAAAGAAAACATGGAATCTGCTCCTGCACCCAGTGAACCACGGCCTCCACCGATATTTGTCAAAATATTAAAAATTGTCAGTTGTTGTGTGCTCAATTGAATAAAATTACCGACTCCATCCGGCTACTACTGTATGAGTAGAATTAATGACACCAAAATATCACCGACCACCGCCGAGACGTATAGATAAATAGTGAAATATCTAACTGATACTAAAGCGGATTTCCATACTTATCAGCTACGCCAAGAGAGATCTCTTAGAGTTGTAATCAGAAATCTACATTCTTCAACAGCAGTTGAAGCTATCAAAGAAGAACTTATGGAGATGGGTACAAAGTGCGCCAAGTCACTAATGTCATAAAAGATAGAGTTCAACTTCCTCTATTCTTCGTTGACTTAGAACCATTGTCAGGGGTAGAAAAAATTTATGATCTAAAAAGACTGTACTATACAAGTGTAAAAGTCGAAAAACCTTACACCAAGAGAGAAATTTTTCAGTGTCACAATTGTCAGGCGTATGGTCATACCAAAAGTTACTGTTATCACATACCACGCTGCGTGAAATGCGGTGAACAGCACAAGTCTGTGGAATGTACAAAACCGAAGTCAACACCCGCTGTATGTGCTCATTGCCTCATTGCCTCACAAAGGATGCCAAATCTACAAGGAACTAAGGAACAGATATCAAAAACCCCTAGTACTAGATGAAACAGCAAGACAGGCAAGAACTAGAAGAGAACCCTCAAAACAAATCGATGCCAATGTATCATTTGCCCACTTACTTGGAGGTGGGAACCAATGTAGTGAAGCCGAGACCCTGCCGGAACTTCAAAATGTACCTTAATATCCTCAATCCATTCCACAAATACCTCTTCCTGAAAACGAACTCCACTCAACTCCTGACGCTTTCATCTCCTACCTCCCGATTCTCCTACCTACTGGCCAACAGATCCTAACCGTAATCCTGACATCCTCGACTTCTTCATCCACAGCGGATTAGGCTCTCTGAATTTTTCCATAGCTCGCATTGATGAACTATCCTCTGATCATAGTCCATTGATCCTAAATGTATCCATAACACCTATTCCTAAACCTATCCCACCGTCATTCATTAGAGGCCCTGTCAACTGGAACCTCTTCCGCAAAATCCTCACTAATGATATTGACCTCAGAGTGATTCTGAAACCCCCAATAACCTTGACGATGACGTATATTCATTTACAACCTTGATTCAACAAGCCGCCTGGACTGCCTCCGTTCCCAAGCACTCCCAAATAAATCCTTACAAAAACCATTTACCACAACACCTCCTAAACCTAATCCACACCAAACGCCAAGCTAGAACATTATGGCAACGCACCCCTCACCCAGCAGATCGCCACTCCTATAACTTTTATTGTAGACAATTAAAGCGGGAGTTGGCGATCTTCCGTTCCCAATCCTACAATTCCTACCTCTCCTCTCTCTCGATTCGTGACAATTCCTTGTGGAATGTCACGAAGAGAATTCTAAAATCCCCCCTGATATCCCATCCTCTCCGGCGTATGTGCAAATTCCTGGGCCCTATCTTTGTCAGAAGCAGCCCAGGAATTATCACTACACCTTTCCAAGGTATTCACTCCTCATTCTGATCTCAATCCAATCCATACCGCAATAGTTGAAGAATTCCTTACGTCACCGATACCAATTTCCTTACCACCTAAAGCAATCAATCCCTCTGAGGTCAAATATCTTCTTCAAAAGCTTCCTCTCCGTAAATCCCCTGGATACGATCTCCTTACTCCTCAAATCCTAAGACAACTTCCACCTAAAGCCATTACATTCCTTATATATATCTATAACTGTATCCTACGCACTACCTATTTCCCTCTGTTGTGGAAACACTCGACGATCATCCTTTTCCTAAAACCAGGCAAACCATCCAACTGTACGTCATCCTACAGACCTATTAGCCTTCTTCCGATCCTCTCCAAAATCTTCGAAAAACTCCTATTAAAACGAATCCTAGCCAAATTTCACAATTTTCCTTCACACCAGTTTGGATTCCGTCCTCAACATTCCACGGTTCAGCAAGGACTCCGAGTTGTAGACCACATTTCCTCCGCACTTGAGTGCAAGGAGTATTGTTCGGGTGCCTTTCTGGAAAATAGCTCAAGCTTTTGGGTGTGGCACCCGGGACTGCTCTTTAAGTCAAAACCCATTTACCTCAATCCTTATACCTAATCCTTCCGATCCTATTTATCCAACCGCTCCTTCCGAGTTCGCTGTGGTTCCCAATTTTCCAAACATTATACTGTTGAGGCCGGTGTTCCTCAAGGCAGCGTCTTAGGACCCGTCCTCTACATCCTCTTCACCGCCGATATCCCTACCGATCCCAATACCTTTCTAGCAACATTTGTTGATGACACAGCCATTTAATCATCCGATTCCGATCCTAAAGTAGCATCGCTAAATCTCCAAAGGCACCTTTCCGTTGTCGAAGGCTGGTGTAAGGCTTGGCGAATTAAGGTGAACGAAAGCAAATGGACACACGTCACTTTCACCCTTCGACGTAAATCCTGTCCAACAGTTAAATTCAATTCCATACTGCTTCCTTCCTCAGACACAGTCCGGTATCTTGGCTTTTTACTAGACAAAAGACTGACGTGGAACCCACATACAAGACTTAAAAGGATAGAACACAACCGCAGATTCGGCCGGTTATACAAACTACTAAACAGAAAATCTCATCTTACAGTCGACAACAAATTATTAATATATAAGACAGTACTGAAACCT
Source organism: Piezodorus guildinii (assembly GCA_023052935.1). Lineage (NCBI taxonomy): Eukaryota > Metazoa > Arthropoda > Insecta > Hemiptera > Pentatomidae > Piezodorus > Piezodorus guildinii. The sequence goes on from CM041294.1 coordinate 95,255,204, forward strand.
ATATGGACCTACGGACTTGAACTATGGGGGACAACTAAACATTCTAACATCAAACGTATCCAATCCTTCCAATCCAAAGTCCTCCGAACAATAGTTAATGCTCCTTATTACGTTACCAACTGTACCCTACACCATGACCTTAATATTCCATTTATTTTAGACCTGGTACCATCCAAATTCTCCAAATTCCATCAGCACCTTCTTCATCATCCTAATCCTCTTGCTCAATCGCTCTCCAGCTCCACCCATCCCTACAATCCTCCTCGAAGATTGAAACGGCAGTGGCCCCGCGACGTTATGTAAACATTTATTCTGGAGTTCTGACACTGGTCAGATCCTCCACTCATGTACTGTATGTTTGTGGCTATTCCACCCTAGCTCGGCCTCCACTGGATTACACCAGTGAAGCGCTGGGAAATCTCTTGGATTCGGCTTCTCCTCCCACTTGTGGAGGGAGCAGCCGATTCTGGGGTCCCTTTAGCAGATTGTACATATTGTATATAGTTATGTTTGCTTGTATGATTTTTATTTATTTCCCAACTTGTATTTATCTCTACTACAGGTTGTTGTTTTTTTTGTTTTCTTATTAGTTGTTATTTTCTTGTATATATTTGAATTTATTTATTTCCGATTTTATGTAATTTGACTTGATCATTATTTTCTGTACATATTGTATGAATGTTTACTACATCACTATTACTACTGTTCATTATGTAACAAATTGTAATATTTCTCAATAGAAAAAAAAAAAAAATCATCGAAAAAACTGACTTATTGAAATAAATCAATTTTAATCGGCCGCCGTTTTATGGTCTTATTTATTTTATCTCTAATTACTCGTCCTGTTTTTTTTTTTGGTTGAAAAACACTCATTCATTTTTTCTCTATCTTCGAAAATGACGGAGTTACAAGTGTATATATAGGCAAGATTACAATTTTTATTTTTTTTATATATTTTTTTTTTCTTGCTTCACTGATTTTAAGACTATATACATATTTTTCTATATCTTCAAATGTAACTGAGTTGTGGACGTATTTATGGGTAAAATTTAAATATTTTTCTTTTGTTTTCTTCTCTTTTTCATAATTATTATTTTTTTTTTTTTAAAACACTATTAATTTATTTCTCTATCATCGAAAAAAAATACTGAGTTTTTTAAATAAATCCCATTTAATCGGCCGCCATTTTAAAAACAACCAGCTGATATTATGAATAAGAATCATCGCTACACGATCTAGTATTTTGTGACGAATTTCAAAATAACTCGTCCAGTAGTTTCGAAGAAATGGTGGACGGCAAAGAAATGGATTTTTTTTTTTATTCGTTATTCGAGTTCTACGTATCTTAAAACGTTATTCCTCAACTTTTTAGAGGGTAGGTGCAATTTTTTTTTGGTCAGTTAAAAGGTTCATTATTGAAAATAATTAACCAAAAACTAAATTATATAAGAACAAGTTTTGATAGTGCACTAAACTTTACGGATACTTACCCTAGGTAGTTTGGTGGCTTATAGAGCCAGAAGACTAACTAATAATACAGCCAGACCCTAACTGCTCGTAGCCTCACGCTGATTAGCTGCATCTTCAAACAGCAATATCCAAGTTTGTAGCTACTAGGATATCGGCTTGGGCGGGTCTTTAGTAAAGGGAGTGTTCCAAAGGGAGTGTTTGGTCTCGGCCCTTCTTAGTAGAAGATAGTGCTTAACCTCTGTAGTAATAGCTGAATATTGGTAATAGCTACTAATGAACCGTGTTCTTCCAGTCAAGGATTGAAAAGTTGATTATCAAAAGATACTTAAAAGATACTCGCTTTGCAGGGCGAGAGTAAAGTATGAATGTGAGTGAAGGTTGGATGTGATGTCGGCGATAGTGATTTATCATACATTCTCACACACTTTCAACGTGTTATAATACAAATATAAAATAACCATATTTTATAAAAAAAAGTTTATCATTTATTGGTCTATCATCTTTAATAATGAAACTTTTTAATCGATTAAAAAAAAATCACCCCCTCCCCCCTCAAGGGGGCTTACGTTTAAAAAAACTTTGAACCCCAATAACGTATAAAAAGCAATTAGTTAGTCAGCCGTTTGCTATTAGCTATTTCTCAGGAACAATTTTTTTTTTATTTTGTGAAAAAAATTCGTCACAAAAATACTAGGCATGCAAGGATGATGCTTACACCTAGTACTAGTAATTTTGTTTTTAATGGCGGCCGATTAAATGTGATTCAATACGATAACTCAGTTATTTTTGGAAGATAGAGAAAAAATGTTTTGGTGTTTTTTAACCAAAAAAACCGCGAACTATTATATAAAAGAGTTTTAGAATCAGTAGAGCACGATAAACAAAAATAAAAGGAAAAATAAAAGTTTGTCTATATATACGCTTATAACTCCGTTTTTTGTAGAAAAAAAAATATTAGTGTTTTTAAACAAAGACCAAAAAAAAAAAAAAAATACGTGGATAATTTTAAAATGAGAAAAAAGGAAAAATTTGAAATTTTATCCATAAATACGCCCATAACTCTGTTATTTTTCAGGATAGAGAAAAATATGTATAGAGTTTTATAGTTAGTAAAGCGCTATATACAGAAGAGAAAAAAAAGTTGGTCTTTATATTAAAGTCAGAAACTATAATATCTGTAATTCCACCAAAACTCGGTTATTATTTATGATAAAGAACAATCAAAAAGATTAGCAGTTATAAACAGTTATAGCCTAATATAGTGCAGTGATGAAAAACCGATTAACTAAATGAATTTTTAAATAATAATATAATAGATTATTTAATAGAACACATTTTTTAACGAAAACATTATTTAATTAACGCTATAACGTTTTTTCTTTTACTTGCCTATTAATTTCATCTTTAACTTTATTTAAAATTAATTAATTGATTTTTGTTTAATTTTTTTAAAAATATTTTATTAAAAAATAAAAACGCTATCATTTACATTCAAAGATAATAAATATAATGTAATAGGAAACCATGGATTCCTTTATTTATTGTAAAAAATAAATAAATCGATTGAGAGAAAATGTAAAAGAGAAAAAGAAAAATCTTTAGCACTAACAATGAGAATTCCTGCAAGTGAATGGCTCTTAGTGAGATGAGTATGTGAGCAACATTTAGTGGACATCATGGTGCGATGCACTCACACTCACGCAAGCTCCACTCGAGCGATTTGAATTGGAAAACGCCAGTTAGGAGGCGAGATTGATTTCTGTTTGTTATTGGGAAATCAAATTGCAAATGAGATTGCTTGCTTAGGCTCTGTTTTCCTTGGGCGGGTTGAGCTCCACTAATTATCTATCAGGAGTGGAATATGGCCTCAACCGGATTTGCATAACTTTGTTCTCAGGTAGCTCGATGGAATAAACGTCCAGTCTGGGTTAGGGTTAACCCATCGCCTTAGTCATGGAAGTACTGGATCAACTCAATTTCTATCCTTGAATAGATTCTGAACAATATGGCTACTGTAATAATTACTAGCTGTTGCTAGCGACTTCGTCTGCGTCCATTTCTGTTATGATGATCGCTATTAAGAAGTTTTTAAAAGAATATATTTTAAAGTTCTTCTGCGTAAATGATATTTTAGTTTTATTTTCTTGTGACGGAAGAACTTACTGATTTTCTCTGCAAGCCGATCTAGACAAGTTGGCCGTGTAAAAAGCAGGCTAGACGAAAATCCATTCCTACGTGTTTAAATATTTGACCCAGTGATATATTAATTGTTATGGCAAAACATAAATTAACGGTAAATTTAGTTATTTTAAAATTAAGAGGTAAATCATTAGGATGCGAGGTTAATTTCCCCGTTTATTCCACATTTTCCACTGATTCTTCACTCATTTTGGTTGCAGCGTGATGTTTGTTATACAGCCTAATGCCTACCGCGATAAAGGGGCTATTTAACAACAAAAAAAATTTCAATTGGAATCAGTAGTTTCTGAAATTAACGCGTTCAGACAAACAAATAAACTCTTCAGCTTTATAATATTAGTATAAATTAATATTATTGCAAGCCTCCACTGGCTATTCTTTCCTAACACTCGGGTTATTTTGTATTCTAATGAAAAATTCTGAAGAGGAGTCATCTGTGATGCAGTGGCTAGCATCGTTCTATGCCCATGGTCACGGGTTCGAAACTGGCAGGTTACTCGATTTTTTTAAGGAAGCAAATAATCCTTGCTTATGCCGTCCTTCGAATAAGACGTAATATGGTAGTCCCAGGCGTTGTGTGATGTAAGGTACTAGTTAAAGATTTCTATCGTCATTAAACCTGAACAGGCAAAATGTAAAACTTCCTTGTAGCATCGTCTGATTAGCCACAGTAGCACAAAGTGACACTAAATAAATAAACAAAAATATGATTATTGATATCATTGATCAATGTGAATTCTTATGAACAATTTAGAGGATGGGTCACCTGTGGTGCAGTGACTCGCATCCAATGCCTATAATCGTGATTTCAAACCCGGCAGAAGCCCTAGTATCCTTGATTTTGCCGTCCTTTGAAGAACACGTAAAATGGTAGTCTCTATGTATGCGATGTATAGTACTCGCTTATTTTTTTTTCTAGCAAGCTAATCACTCATGATATAGACAAATATTAACTTTTTTTTAAAAGAATGATTCTAAACTAAAATGTTGATTTATTTATTTCAATAATTCAGTTGATAGAGAAATAAATTATTGGTGTTTTGTAAACCAAAAAACTTTAAATAATTATAAAAAAGAGAAAAAATAAAATAAAAATATTCAAATTTTACACATAAATACGTCCACCACTCAGTTACTTTTGAAGATAGAGAAAATTATGTATAGAGTTTTAAAATTAGTGAAGCAAGAAAAACTAAAAAAAAATTGTAATCTTGCCTGTATATACACTTGTAACTCCGTCATTTTCATAAGTGAGAAAAAAAGGATTAGTATTTTTTTTAACTAAAATACAACAAAAAATCATCCAGTAATTAGAAAAATATTGATTAAAAAAAAATAACAATTATTGAAATTGGTTCAGAACTAACAGGATGAATCGTATTGAAATTAGCAATGGTAATATTCCATTTTCCTTTGAAATATTTTTTGATTCTTATATGTGTTAATTGCTTATAAACAGTAGTTATTTGGAAATAATAAACCATTGTGTAATAATTTACAGCGTTTTTTTCTGAAACACAAATCGTTTTAAAAAGTTCACTTTTTTATTTCTAAGAGATACTAATTTATGTACATATTTCATTTTAAAGTAACTCTAAAAATATTTTGTTACAAATGTTACGTAATATTGTAAATTTTGTTTCTAATAAGCAATATGTGATGTATGTATCGTTTGTAAAAAAATAAATTCTAGTTTAATTTATTCCAAAGATATCTCTTATAATTCTGTAGAAAGAACTGACTTCTGTCACGTTTTACCGATTTATTGTTTCAAGTTTTAACAAAGGTTTAAACCAATTAATTAGTTTTAATAAATCTACATTAATAAGTCCGTTAAACCACTTGCGTACTTTAATTTATGCTCTAATTTAAATTTCCTGAAGTTTATATTGTACCTTTTTCAAATCAGGGTCGTAATTGACATGTAAATGTATTGCTTATGGTGTGCGATTGTAACAATCAGGATGAGGAGAGATGTCACCTAGCCTTGACAGTATTGTTAATAGGTATTGGCAGTAAGGGCGATTGGCAACTGTCACCTGTAGTTACCAAGAGCTATATAATCCATTTAGTCCACACACACACACGCGCGCGCGCGCTCACACACATATAAATATGTGTATATACAACATGTATACATATAGGATACATATGTCATACATGGATATACCCAACTTAAGGCATACATCATAAATAGTAGCATTCCCTCTTTGTAATACAGTAAATTAGAAAGGTGTTTATTACATAAAATACATTCATACGAACGCAAACACATTTGTATATAGTGTTAAAATATTTTGTGATATTTGATTTAAATCTTTTAAATGTCATCAACATAAATCATATGCAATACAGGGTGTTTAGTAATGGCACGGCATTTTGGCGAGTTTAATCATATGTTTTGTTTTTGAGAAATCGTAAAAAGGTGCAAAATGCATAGTATAAAGTTGCTCTTCTGGTTATCTGATTTTGATGAAAAACTTGCTGTAACATCTCAGGGGTATAGTTGTATTAAATATGAAATTTCAGTTTTGTATGGCTTTTAGTTTTTGCGCTAGTCTTACAATTAAAATCCTCTGTCCATCCCAGTTGTACACGCTTCAGGCCTCCCCACCCCCTTGAGTAGATTTTAAGAAGTTAGGCACGTCATCTTATAAGCATTGATAAATAAAGGCTAAACATGCTAGTTAGGCGGATTTTATAAACAACTATAAGAGAAAAGTGCAAACATTTTTTTTATGCAATTTTTGTATTTAGAAAACAAGAATAGTAATATAAGTGTATAATATTCCGCTGGATATTATAAGGAAAAATATATTAAGTGGAGAGTGATGAAAAGGCGATAAAAATTTTTCAAATTGATATTAAATTTATTCATTTTAAAAATGTTTATTGTATTTTTATAATTATTTAAACAATTTTAAATACAGATTAACAACGGAGGTAAGTGAACGTCGAATGTTGCGCGCATCAGATTTTATAAACAGATATCAATGGTTAAATATTTATTATTTATTTAATACATTAAGACTGACTGTACAAAGTTCAACGTGTTTAATACTAAATAACAGGTTTTAACCATCCGATAAACAAATGAGCGATAAGTATTGACATTAGTTACTCATTTGTTTGTCTAGTTCGGTGTGTTTTAGTGCATCATCGCTGTATTTATCATAATTTATTAGATCTGTGTGTTTTAGTTTTAGTGAATACTGTGACAGAGTTCAATTTATGATTTTCATGTAAACCATCATCAATTTATATACTTTTGCAGAACGAACAGACATGCTTTTAACTTATGGGGAGGAACATAGAAACGGTACTGCTGCTGTTCGAAGATATCGTGAATAATGTCTACACCGAAGATAGAAAATCGTAAAACGTTTGAGGCCATGGAAACATGCCTCAGGGATAATGACGAGTAAACGACGATCAACAAAGACCTGCAAACATTGAAGAAGAAATACTCGATGCTGCTCACTTATCGCCTACTACTGGTACCTGAAGAGCCAGAGAAGCATGAATTTTTCGAGCTGAATGTTGCATTCAACAAAATGGAAGGCCCTTCGAACAGTTACTCTAAATAGTATAATAATAAATAGTAATTGTTTTTTGATCAAGGCAATTCAATTTTTTACTTGTTCCTCCTGAATATTGCACATGGAATATGGTTTTGATTGAACTGCATTTTTGGTATTTTTAATTGTATAATAAACACATGACTATGTTAAGTTTTAATGAACTTGAATACATTTTTTAACAAGAGAAGATTGATAGACAAGGTAAGTGTGTCTGTTTTGTATTCTGATAATGATTGAGCTTCAACTATTACATTGATCTGTGCCTGGCCTCTGGCTCCTTACTCCTCCTTGTTCAGCCTTCTCCAACTCACACATTCTTTGATCATAGAAACTGTGAAAAGCTGTTTCCTCACTCACTGTCCTGTTCTTACCCCTTCTCACCTGCATTGACAGGCTCACAAAATGATGAAGCTTTGATATATGTTTAATAAATGAGTTTAAGATATATTTTAATAAGCTATTCGCTGTAGTAAGTGTATGATAAAGACGAGAATCCCCAGTGAAGAATGCCCTGGCTATAGTGAACTTTAAGCCCCCCTGTAATATGATACTCGAGGGTAATTGGAACAGTTTGTGTTAGTTTAATTTCGCCGCTGATCTTGAGTGCGCTCCTAGTTGCGTCACTACTTCGCGAGCCAAATGTCAAGGGGTTTTGCCTTTCACCGCGAGCCGCCAGCCTCTATTTGTTTTCGCAACGCCTCCTCAGGATCTTCTTTAGCGCTTAGCTGTCAAGATGCTGTATCTATCATTCAGAGTCAAAAGTCATTAAAATATGTATAGAGTTTTAGAATTAGTAAAGCGCGATAGACAAAACAAAACAAAAAAAGTTAATCTATATACGAGTATTACTGCAATATGAAATAAGAATTATTGAAATTGATTATGAAATTGAAATAAGCATTGGTGATATTACATTTTAATTTGAAATATATGATGCTTTTTATATTAGTTAATTGCTTATAAACAGTTATACCCTACTGCAGTTATTTGGAAATAATAATCCATTGTGTAATAATTTGAGGTGTTTATTTCTTAAATACAAATCGTTTAATAAGGTGATTTAAGAATTCCTTTTTTTGATTTTCTAAGGGGTACTAATTGTAAGTATATATTTCATTTTAAAGTATTCTAAAAATTAAAGTATCGATGAGCATTGTAAAAATTTACAAAAATATCAATGAAATGTGTATAGAGTTTTAGAATCAGTAAAGCGCAATAAACAAAAAAAAAAAAAAAAAAAAAAAAAAGAAAACAATTAAAATCTTGCTTATACATACGCTTGTAACTCCGTTCTTTTCGAATAAAAAGAAACAAAATATTAGTGTTTTAAACTAAAAACCCGCGAATAATTATAATGAAGAAAAAAAATAAATGAAATTTTAACCATAAACACGTCTATAACTCAGTCATTGTTGAAGATACAGAAAAATCTGGTGCGGGCAACACACGACTTTCACTTACATCAATTTGAAAAATCAATGAAAGAATTTTCAAATAGAGTTAGAGTTAAAAATACGTGAAACTATTAAAGAATTAAATAAATTTAATTTATATAGAAACATGTGTTTTATTAAAAAATCTTTTATTTTATTATCTAAAATAATCAGTTAGTTTTATCTTCTTCTCATCACTCTCTATTAACTTCTAAAAGCTTGTGTATGGGATGATATTTTTTCTAAAATCTTTAGCTTTCCAACGGTATATCATACATGTATATTACTGCTCTTATGTTCAAAAACGAAAAATTGCATTAAAAAATATTTTTTCTGTTTTCTCCTTTAGTTAGGTATTGAATTGATTCAATTTATATATTTACCTGTTTTTCATCAGCGTTAACAAGATAATCTAGTTATTATTATTGAATCTACAAAATTAAAGGTACTTTAGGGGAAGAAAATTTAAAATATCGGTATTTAAGCCCTGTCAGACCATTTTTATCCAAATAAAACCTACATGATATTAAAGCCCATTAAATTTTACATCGATGTAGCGAGTTTAATCAAAATCGTCGGAACCGTTTTCGAGAAAATCGAAAAAAGGTGCAAAATGCATGGTATAAAGTGCCTCTTCTGGTAAGCTCATTTTGATGAAAAAAGTTTTGTCACGTCTCGGGCGTATAGTTGTCCTCAATATGAAATGTCAGTTTCATAGGACTTACCGTTTCCGCCCGGGAGTTACCACACACACACACACACACACACACAGACCTTTTTGCGGGACTTGGTTATTTGGACTCAGGGGACCCTAAAACGTGTTTTTCCGTTGAAAACTGGAATTCGAAAATTTTCACGATCGCAATACTTCCCCTTACTATATATAGTAAGTGAAAGTAAAAATATGTAAAGAGTTTTAGAAATAATAAAGCGCGATAAACAGAAAAAAAGTTTATTTATATATTTAAGCCACAAATCGGGATGCGATTCCATCAAAATTAGGTTATTATCGAAATAGAAAAAAATCTCCGGCTTTTAATGATAATAGAGAAAAAATGCAAGGTGCTCATACCGCTTTCAAAGTAAAGTGGTGTTCGGTATTTTATACCGCTGCACATATGAGAAAAATGGCAGCTCATTACGGTTGTATGGAGGATCAACACAATTCCAGCTCGGTTGTTTAAGTTTAAAGATGGAATTTTGAAAAAGTTGAAAAATCATACCCTCTCTACAGATACTCACCGAACCGTGAGCTCCAATTACAACTCCATATATAGTGCTTTTTCCAGTTTCAATATTACGAGTCTAGAGACTTATTTTACATAGAGAACCAGCTTAAATAAATTAAGATTTTTAAGCCAGTTGAGAGTTTCAAACCTTGAATTAATGAAACAGAAAATATTCAACTTTAAATCACAAGAAAACCCTTTTTTTAAAATCAATTTATTAAAAATAGCCTGTTCCACATTCTTCTTTACTGTGAAAAAGTAAGAATGAGAAAAATATATTTTTTTTTTAATTTTGCCGCGCAATTATCTGCTGGGAGAATACACAGGAAATAATTTATGAAATATTTGTATGGTAGATGATATTTTTGTCAGTGGCCACCAGTTGGCTGACGGGTCTCACATATCCAGAGGAGAGGTTGTGAGTGAATCCCCTTTAATTAATTCTTATAAAAGTCCCGCCGAAATTGGGATTCGAACTCACAACCTTTGGCGTGGGAGACAAGCGTGGTAGCCATTCCGTCACGGGCTCCTCCTATATGACTAGTAAGATAAGAAATTCAGAATTAATATGTGTGAAGTGAAATTGGCAATATATAAACAAATTTGAAAATGTATTTTAATTAATATAATTTACAAATAACAAAAATAATAATAATATTTCATCCCGCTAGGTGATACGGATGTCCCTATTCAGATTTTTTTTTTCAGAAAAATTGTGTTGTATTTTTTTATCACAAAAAATACCTATAACTTTAAATTTGTGCCTACATTACCTCACCCTCACATTTTTTAATCGCAATTTTATAATCATTTATGTTGTTGAATGAAATCAACCATCAAATCATTCATGAGAAGTCTTGCGACATTTTGTTATTTAATTCTGAATCTCTTGAGAATAACGATATATTCCGTACAAAATTTCGAACGATTAATTTTATGTGCGAATAAGGAAAACTGCAACTACCAGAAATTAACACCACCAGAACCATTTAAAACCTCGCCATATCTTAGTTATTTTGGTTTATTATTTAGCCATAAGAAACCTTTGTAATCGACCAAAAAATAAATACCTCCCCCTTTCAAAATCTCCCAAATAACGAATAAAAAAAAATCCGTTTTCCGCCGCCCGCTTTCCGCGGCATACCTCTGAAACTACAGGACCAAAATATTTTGAAATTCGCCAGAAAAATACTAGTCCATGCAACGATGATCACCTGGATGTTGATGTAAGAAGGTTATTTTTGAAATGGCGGCCGATCAAAGTGATTAGATTCAATAACTCAGTTATTTATAAAGATGAGGAAAAAATTATCAGTGTTTTAACTAAAATTTTAAATTTTACACATAACTCAGTTATTTTTGACGATTGAGAAAAGCATGTAGTATTGAAAATTATTTGTAGATAGCAACCCCTAATTAATGAACAAATAAATACCCAAATTGTACTATTTGAAAAAAATTAAATTTCCTACAAAATGAAGAAAGAATCATTGTAATCGGTTAAGAACTAGCAAAGATATGGTGTTTTATAAACAGCAGTTTCCTTTGAAGAATTGCTTTTCATATTACCTAATTGCCTATCAACAGCTATGTAAACTGTTATATCCTGACATTGCTATTTGGAAATAACAAACCATTGTGTACTAATTTGCAACGCTTTTTATTTAACTAGTTGATTATCAGCTAGAAATATAGCAGAACTACGTTTCCTTGGTAAGCTAGTAGCCTTACAATAGATAACTGTTGCTCGGCCACCGCACTCACAAGCACAGAAGCAGGAGGACTATATAAATAGAAGTGAAGACGCTGAGCCTTGATAGCTAACAGGCTGCGGGCTCTTAAATATATCTCGGGCCCAGAGGGGGTGATTCACCCCGCTTCACCCCCGCCAGCGTGTAATTCCTCTCACGTAAGCCCTGAATAAATCACGGAAGGTGTTCCGTTCTGTCGTCTCTTCTCCTCCAATCCTCATACATACTCTCTCTCCTCTCCCTCTCCTTTATATATATATATATATATATATATATATATATATATATATATATATATATATTATATATATATATATATATATATATAAAAGCTTGCTATATACCATAAACTTGCTGCAAAAAATGTCCAGAAACTATATAAATAGGAGTGGAGATATATATATATATATATATATATATATATATGTTATTTTTTGAAATGATGTACATCTTAAGAAATTGCAATTACTTACCTCCTAACTTCCAATCGTTTCACAATTATTCCGATCCCCACCTCCGCAGTCATGACTAATATTTTCACCTCATCTCACATTAATGCGCAATCCCTTATTGCCCTCTATGATGAATTTCAAAAATATTTTCTTGACTTTACCACATCATAGCAGTATCTGAAACCTGGTTAAAACCTTTTATTCCTTCCTCCCATGTATCCCTCACCAATTATTCCTTACTTCGCCATGACAGATCTGACCGCAGGGATGGTGGAGTGGGGTTGTATATACACGATAGTCCAAGGCCAAAATCCTTCTCCAATCCCCTTCTCCTGATCATACTCATATCGAATACCTTTTTGTGGAAATCTCAACTATTTCATCTCCTCTCCTGTATGCTATTGTTTATCGACCTCCTCACGTTCCATTTGATACCCTTTTTGAGTCCTCCCTAGTCCAATTCGTCTCCAGGTACTCTAACATCATCATCCCTGGAGATTTCAATGCTAATATGATCTCTGAATCACACGATAAATCCTTCCTGGTAAACCTACTATTTTCACTAAATCTATATCTAGTTTCATACTTCCCCACCCATCATACGCGATTCTCCGACTCTTGGCTGGATCTTCACAAAACTGATTTATCTCTAAAGGTCCTTTCATCCTCTCAGCACCCGGTCCCGTTTCTTTCTTCACATGACCTCGTAGAGATTTCATAAGATCTACCCATAAAATCCTTCACTCTTAAGTAGTCACCTATCGTAGTTTGTACCTCCTTTCCTACGAAACCCTTCAAACCGAAACACTCCATCTTAAAACACTCCATTGGAATTCTATATAGTCCTATGATTCAATCGATCCTATGGTATCAACTCTCACCTCAAACTTAATATCCATACTTGACACCCATGCTCCTCTTAAAACCTTACGCCGTTCCACTGCTCCTTGACTGACCCCTGAACTGAAGAATCTGATGAAAAGAAGAGAGGCAGCTAGACGTATATTCAGCCGCACTCGCTTTCCAGATGCAAGCTAGTTTTAAACAACTTCGGAACAGAACACAGGACGCAGTGTGACGTGCGAAATCCCTCTACATCCACAGTGTCTTGTCCGATGCTCCAGATCTCAAATCCAAATGGAAAATCCTCCGAAAATTATCCCTTCCAGAAACCAATAACTGCTATTCCATATCTGTCCCACCAAACGATCTCAACATGCATTTCGTATCCTTATCTCATGACCCATCATCCACTACCGATATTGAACACCACAGTTTTAATCTAGAAAGTTTCTTCTTTACCCATATTACCTATGACGAATTATTGACAGCTATTCTTAAATCCCACACTAACGATTATGGACCTGACAACATTCCAGTAAAACTAATAAAATCCTGTTTTTCAGTACTTATGCCAGTTTTCTATCATATTTACAATTTTTCCTTGCAAAACTCTATATTCCCTTCTTTTTGAATAACCGCCTTAATACGACCACTAAATAAAATCCCAAATCCTACCTCACCGTCTGACTTCCGTCTTATTTCTCTTCTCTCTAATCTTTCCAAACCACTAGAACGCCTTGCTCAAAATTAATTATCGAATTTCCTAGAACAACGATCTCTTATTAATTCCCTCTAATCCGGTTTCCGACCTGGTTATTCAACGCAATCCGCTCTCCTAAAAATAACTCACGACCTACAATCTGCCGTTGAACATCAAAAACATACTATCCTTGTCCTACAACCCTCTACCCTCGCAGCTTATCGCTTCTACTCTACACAAGAGCTAGTAGCTATTAATGAACTTTTATCACAAAGCGGAACCAAGTTGACTAAGATGATCGAATACGTCGACACCAAGTAACCGCCCGTAAACTGGATTACTCCTCGGAACTTGCTAAACCTCTTTAATTAGTCAAGATGCACTAATTCCTTGACGTGAATGATACGCCTTTGGGAGTTGCCGGGAGGGCCGGACATTAGCCTAGGCTTGGCCCAACTAGCTGCTTTATATTCATGATCCGATAAATAATAGATAGCGCTGTTATCCAAGTCTGTCGAAGCCCGCTCCACCGCCATCTCAATAATTGAGACGTTGAGTTCCAAAAGGTACTATATCCGCTTTAGGCAATTTCACAGCAAACGAAAAAATCTGTCATTTATTTATTATTGGAACAATTTACTTGATTATTTTTTTAATAAAATCTAAAAAAATAGAATATTGCACCTTTACCATGATTTTTTAATGTTACAACTAATACCTAGCGTTATACCTACGTTATGGGATATAATACTTTTTACATTCACTTCACTCGAGGGAGCGGCGTGGTCTAGTGGATAGAGCGCTAGTCTGCTGTGCTCCGGGTCCTGGGTTCGAATCCCGGCTGTGGCAGAATATTATTTATTCTGTTAATTCAGTCGGGGGGGGGGGGGACCCTAAGGTATGGAGACCCTCCTGGGGCAGACCCAGCTTCTATAAAGTGGGTACCCAAATTAATTGGGGAAAAACCTGGTGGCTGAGCGCGATTAAGGCCTAATCACCTCATTGCACTGCCGTTGGCCTAGAAACAGTACGAATCTCTATATGTACTGAGCCCAAGACCCTTCATGGGTTGTAGTGGTACAGGTTTACATTCACTTACTAATATATTAAATATATAGTAAGGGAAAGTATAGCAATAGTGAAAATTTTCGAATTCCAGTTTTCAACGGATATACACGTTTTAGGGTCTCCTGAGCCCAAATGACCAAGTCCCGCAAAAATGTCTGTGTATGTGTGTGTGTGCTAACTCTTGGGCGAAAACGAAAAGTCCTAGGAAACTGAAATTTCATATTTAAGAAAAATATCTTTAGCATAAAAATCGGCTAATCAGGAGAGCAACTTTATATTGTCCATTCAGCACCTATTTACAATTTTATCAGAAACGGCTCTAACGATTTTGACAAAACTCATTACATCAATGTAAAATTTAATCTGATTTAACATCATGTAGGTTTCATACTGATTTTAATAGTCTGACGGGGCTTCAATGCCGATATTTTAAATTTTCTTCTTTTAAAGTACTTTTAATTTTATAGATTCTATAAAAACAACCATATTATCTTGTTAGCATAGATAATGACAGGTAAATATGCAATTTGAACGAATTCCATATCTAACTAAAAGAGAAAACTGCAAAAATATTTTTTAAAGCAATTTTTTTTTTTTTTTTTTTTTTGAACTTGAGAACAGTAATGTATAATATACCGTTGGAATGCTAAAGATTTTAGGAAAAATATTATCTTATACATACTATTGTAAAAGTTAACGTCTAATGATGAAAAGCCGATAAAACAAGATGATTGTCGTACATAATAATATAATAGATTATTTTAAAAAAACAACACATTTTTCTATTAAAATCCAATGTAAATAATTCTTTAACAATTTATTTCGTTTCTAAATTTCTTTAAAAATTCTTAAATTGATATAAATAAAGGAGGTATGTGAAAGTTGTGTGTTGCAGATTTTTTAATCATGTTATCAAATTATTTTTCTAATTATTGCACTTTTACCATCTGTTTTAAGATTATAATATTGGTATCGTACTTTTTGGAATGAAACGGGTTATATAGTACTTTTTGGAATGAATTAAAAAAAATATAGTACATTGATGGCAAAATATAACGCGTGATAATTTTGTAACAGTCACTGCAACCTTCCTCATACACCATTACCGATAACTATTGTCTTTATAATGTTAATTACTAAGTTATGTATATTTCTTTATTCTCCCTCTAAGAAATATTTTCCTTAATGGTTAAGTTATTGTCTATTCTTCATAAAAAATGCGAATATTCCAAGGGCCTTTATTTATTCATAGCGCTGTTATAGAAATGTATGTAATAAAGCAGTTCGTTTAGAGCTTGTATTTACTATTTCTGTGAATTTAGCAAATTTATTTATATTACTTTTACTTACCTATACTCGTATATAAAATATATAGTAAGGGAAAGTATTGCATTCGTGAAAATTTTTGAATTCCAGTTTTCGACGAAAATACACGTTTTATGGTCTATTAAGTCCAAATGACAAAGTCCCGCTAAAAGGTGTGCTCACATACACAAGATGTACTTTATACCATGCATTTTGCACCTTTATACGATTTTCCCAAAAATTACTCTAACGTTTTTTATTAAACTCTATATATCGGTGTAAAATTTGATAGGCATTAATATGATGTAGGTTTCATTTTGAGTGAAATAGTCTGACAGGGCTTAAATGCCGTTATTTTAAATTCTCTATTTGTAAAGTACCTTTAATTTTGCAGATACTAAAAAAATAACAATATAATCTTGTTATTAACGATAAAAAACAAGTAAATATATAAGTTGAATGAATTCGATATCCAACTAAACAAGAAAACTGATAACATATTTTTTAAATTTTTTTTAATGCAATTTTTTGTTATTGAACATAATAACGGTAATATACAAGTATAATATATATATTATATCGTTGGAAAGCTGCAGATTTTAGAATAAATATTATTTTATACAGAAAAGTGTAAAAGTTGATAAAGATTGATGAAAAGGCGATAATGACTGATTGTTTTAGATAATAATACAGACGATTTTTTAATAGAACACATGTTTCTGTAGAAATTCAATTTAATTAATTCGTTAACAATTTATTTTTGTCTCTAAATGTATTAAAAAATTCTAAAATTGATATTACTAACGGAGGTAAGTGAAAGTCGTGTGTTGCGTGCACCAGATTTTTATTAATTACGTTTAAACAATACTTGACTACTGATACTAATAAATAAATTACTTTTAAGCTTTTATTTTACATAAAAAATAAAATAAATCTACTAGGTTAGATCAAGGACGGTTTTTCTTCTCAAATTTTTCTTCAGAATTCTTCGGATTTGAATGTGATGGTTTTGTTTTTTTGAACATAGCATGATATAATCTATGTTGGCAACTCACTATTGACTGACTATTCTTAATTTCTTTATATAGACTTTATTTTTCAGGATCAGGTATTGTAATTGCCCAATGTACTATATAAAGAATACATATTTAAATTAAGTGCTCATTGTATGTCCTTTGATACATTTGTTGTATGGAATAATGAAGTTTGAATTATAATGTTATAGCTCCAGCTTTAAGTAGTATATCAATTACTACAATGTATGAAGTAGGGAATCTCAGACCTACCATTGCACCGATCAGTAGAACGATCCCTAAACGCCGATGCCACGGCTATTCATATATTTTCACATAGGATCGATAAAATAATCGCTACATGCACTCCTAAAAAAAACTAAATCCGCTAATTTTCAAAATGGAAGATTACAGTTAATTTCTAAAAAACTCAGACGATAATGTTCACAAAAAGAAGGCCGGCCGTGACAAAAAAACAACATTATTCTGAACGAACCACAATCCCCTGGGTCCAGCCTATAAATTCTTTAGGACTAGAAATGTACAAATCCTTAACTTTCACAAAATATATACATAACAAATGCAATAGAGCCAAAAGTATTATCGACGCAATGTCCCTAGACTTCAATAGGTGCTCAAAACTATCACAAAAAACAAACTGATTCTATACAAAATAGTCAGTCATCCGTCCTATATTGAGCTATTCTGCCCCAGTCTTGAGTTACACATGCAATTCAAATTACCCGAAAATTGAGGCTGCCCAAAACACATGCTTGGAAGCGTAAATAATTTAAATATTGAATAATTCGGATTTACAACTACCGTCGATTAAAAACTATACGTACTCCATGGCACAAAAAATTGTTTTTCTCTTACTACCACTTGGGGCAACGCAATCGTTCAAACAATAGGTAATTACACTAAGAACACTCTAGTACGTTTCACACATAAACGTACTGAACATATATTACTGCATTAATTGTGAACTGAAAAACAAAATTATTGGTTCAATATGTTCGCATATACCCAAAAGATTGTTTGTTTCTTTAGCTTGGATTGTTCTGTCTTTTACTTTAACTCTTTTTTTATTGTTTAGGATTTTGTTTTCATATTTTTCCCTTTGACCGAGTTTGGCACCCAGGACTGCATTACAAGCTCCGCAAATTCCTCCCACCTACATACTACCTCATCATCCAGTCTTACCTCACTGAAAGATCCTTCAAAATAAACCACAATAGTTACTATTCATCCCTTTTTACTCAATCTGCTGGTGTCTCTCAAGGTAGTATCCTTGGACCCATCCTCTACACAGTCTACAGCTGATATCCCAACCCATCCCAACACCTTCCTTTCTACCTATGCTGATGACACTTGTGTGTTATCAGTCAATAACGATCCTACTATTGCCTCTCAAACTCTTCAATCCCATATCAGAGAGCTTGAGATATGGTGTCACAATTTGAGAATCAAAATCAATTCCAACAAATCCCACCAAATTACCTTTACCCTTCGTCGTAAACCTATGACAGCCTGCCCTACAGTTTCCTTTAATAATATTCCGCTTGTTCCAGTTGAACAGATCCGCTACCTAGGACTTCTGCTTGACAAACGTCTAACATGGAATCCCCACACAAGACTGAAACGACAAGAAACTGCCCGTCGCTTTCGCTTGCTACAACACTTATTGGACAGACACTCCAATCGTCCACTTATCTACAAAAGGCTCATCGATATCACCATCATAAGGCCTATCTGGACTTACGGAGTTGAGCTTTGGGGCTCTACGAAACCATCAAATTCTTCCCGTATTCAATCCTTACAATCCAAAATCCTTCGAAAAATCCTCAATGCTCCTTACTTTGTCACAAATAAACTCATCCATAAAGACCTTAACATCCCATATGTTGCTGATTTGGCCCGAACCAGGTATCAATCCTTCCATGACAAACTCCACTCCCACTGTAATCCTCTATTTTCAATTCTTGCTTCCTCTTCAATTCCTGACGATCCTAAGAGGTGCCTGAAAAGAAGATGGCCTCAAGACCTTCCAGTTTAGTTACTTAGTGGAGTAATGCCAATGGGCATTTTCTCTTCATGTTTTTTTTTCATGTATTTTATCATTACCAACATATTTACTTGTTTTATTACAAAATACAGTCGTAAATTTCAATAAAAATATATTTTTTCCTAATGCTTCAATATTAACATAGGCTATTATTGCCACAAATCCCGCTTTTAAATACCACTTAAAAGTGACTTGTAATTAATGCTACCACAACATGTATAAAGTCTGAGGCTTGTTCCCACTTGTAAATGTTTGAAAAATAAATATCTTAATCTAATCCAATCAAGTTGGGAAAGTGGGAAGGAAGAAAAAATACCCAGGCTCTAAGGGTGTACTTCAATCCGCAAAGAATTGAACTATTGGCACTTCAAAAAAAATGAAATATACTTAGCTAATAAAAATACTCAGAAACATAGTAAATATTGTACATAATCGTATGCGAAGATACATCTGTCCTTTAAGCTGATTATTACTTTCACTTACCTATATATAAAATATATAGTAAGGGGAAGTATTGCGATCGTGAAAATTTTCGAATTCCAGTTTTCAAATTGTAAAAAGAATTGTACAAAATTGTAAAAGTTAACGGAGAGTGATAAAAAATCGATAAACTAACTGATTGCCGTAGATAATGGTATAATCGATTATTTAATATAACACATGTTTTTATCGAAATTCAATTTAGTTATCTTAAACAATTTATTTTAACAACCGAGGTAAGTGAAAGTCTTTTGTTGTGCGCATCAAATTATTTTGTTTCATAAAATGAACAATTTTGTGTTATGTCAATTTTTAATTAATTTCCCAATAATCCATTGAGAACCCCTGGAAACCCACAGCTTTAGAAGAAATTTAAAAAAAAAGAAAAAACATAAATTTTTATTGAAATATACAACTTCATATTAAAATACAACAAGTTAGTATGCTGCTAAATGATAAAGTACATGAAAAAAAAAAAAAAAGCACTCAAGTAGTCAATCTATACTAGAAGGTCTCGAGACCTTTTTCTTTTGGAAGGAAGGATTGAGCCCAGTGGGTTAGAGTAGGAATGGAGTTTGTCATAGAAGGATTGGTTTCTGGTTCGGGACAAATCAGCGACATATGGAACATTAAGTTCTTTATGAATGATTTTATTCGTTACAAAGTAAGGAACATTAAGGATTTTACTAATGATTTTAGACTGTTATGATTGAATAATGGAAGAATTGGATGGTTCAGAAGAGTCCCAAAGCTAAACTCCATAAGTCCAAATAGGCCTTATGATTGTCATGTAGATGAGCTTTTGTAGTTAGGTAAAAGTTTAGAGCGTTAGACGAATTAAATAAATAAATTAAAACAATATATCGGTTATTATAAAAATATGCTAAAACTTGTTTTTACAAACAATTTGTTTTTAAAAAATATCCTTTAATCTTTTATGAAATCAGCGCATGGATTGGTGAATCGGTTATAACGTTAAAGAGAATGACGTTAAAGATACTGAATTAAGAAAAGAAAAAAAAACGTGGATTGAGATCGGAGGGACTTGGCTGAGGCTGAGCAACGTGACCCGTGACGTAATCATCACGACGTTACCAGGCTGAGCCCTAGGGACTACGTCATCAACAATCTACCTTGTCAATGGTCTTCTCTCTCCTTTACACGCCCATTGAGCTTTGTCTCTAGCCCTCTTTTTCCGGTTAGCTTCAAGTTTATATATTGATAGAATAAAAAATATATTGTATATTTTTTCTCCCTTATTTTTTATGTTCAAAATTTAATAAGAAGCAGAAGAGAAAAAAGTATTTTGAATATTTTTCAATTCTAATCTTCTTTTTTTTTTTTACTTTCACTTACCATAGAAAACCTGGGAATATCTTCGCTATTACTTTCACTTTTACTAATATATGAAAAATAGAGTAAGGGAAAGTATTGGGATCATGAAAATTTTCGAATTGGCTCGAAATACACGTTTTAGGTTCCCCTGAGTCTAAATGACTAAGTCCCGCACAAAAAGTGGATGTGTGTATGTAGGAAGTCTAGCACGAAAACGAAAAGTCGTACAAAACTAAAAATTCATATTTAAGGCAAATATACGTCTGAAATACTACAGCAACATTTTCTTAAAAATCGGCCTAAGCAGAAGAACCATTTTATACCATGCATGTTGCACCTCTTTACGATTTTCTAAAAAACGGATTTAAGCATTTTGATTAAACTATAGCATTTCCAAGTCAATTGTAACCTTTTCCAAGTCAAATGTAACTTTTTCCAAGTCAAATGTAACCTTTTCCAAGTCAAATGTAACCCTTTCCATTTCAAATGTCACCTTTTCCAAGTCAAATGTAACCATTTCCATTTCAAATGTCACCTTTTCCATTTCAAATGTTACCTTTTCCAAGTCAAATGTCACCTTTTTCTTCACTTCTAGCCTTAAATATTCCGTTTTATTTATTTATTTATTGAAAAATAATTAGTTTAATTAAAATTATGACTTTTTTAATAGTTTTGGCATATCATATCACTGTTTTTTTTGTTGTTTTTTAGATATTTGATATCAAGTTCTGTTTTTTACGAACTAATATTTTAAAAAATATTTAGTTTTAAAATAGTTGTTGATTTTGAATTTTTAGAGGGGAGGGATGGTTTTTGGGAATAATTAATGTGTTTTCGGGTATTATAATTACGTTTTTCGAGATATCTTTTTTATCGCTCGCGTGCATATTAACTCGCATTTACTTTTAATGTTTTTTATTGATATAGGGATTAATTAATGTGTTTTCGGGTATTATAATTACGTTTTTCGAGCTGTATTTTTTATCGCTCGCGTGCATATTAACTCGCATTTACTTTTAATGTTTTTTATTGATATAGGGATTAATTAATGTGTTTTCGGGTGGTTATGATTACTTTTTTTGAGCTCTATCTTTTATAGCTCATGGGTATTTCAACTTGCATTTACTTTTAATGTTTTTTATTGATATGGGCATTAATTGTTGCGCTTTCGAGTGGTTATGATTACGTTTTCGAACTGTATTTTTTATAGCTCCTGGGTATTTCAACTCGCATTTACTTTTTTTGTTTTTTATTGATATAGGGATTAATTAATGTGTTTTCGGGTGGTTATGATTACGTTTTTTGAGCTCTATCTTTTATAGCTCATGGGTATTTCAACTTGCATTTACTTTTAAAGTTTTTTATTGATATGGGCATTAATTGTTGTGCTTTCGGGTGATTATGATTACGTTTTTCGAACTGTATTTTTTATAGCTCCTGGGTATTTCAACTCGCATTTACTTTTTATGTTTTTTATTGATATGGGCATTAATTGTTGTGCTTTTGGGTGGTTATGATTACGTTTTTCGAACTGTATTTTTTATTGCTCATGGGTATTTCAACTCGCATTTACTTTTTATGTTTTTTATTGATATAGGGATTAATTAATGTGCTTTCGGGTGGTTATGATTACGTTTTTTGAGCTGTATTTTTTATCGCTCATGGATATTTCAACTCGTATTAACTTTTTATGTTTTTTATTGATATAGGGATTAATTATTGTGCTTTCGGGTGGTCATGATTATGTTTTTGATTGATATTGGGATTGATTTTTTTGTTTTTAGTTCTCATTATAACGTTGCTGGAATATACATTATTTAGTTTTTTTAATTTTTATTTATTTTTAATTAAAATTTTTATTATTATTTTTTTTTATAAAAGAATCAGTTATAGTTCCTTTTTTAGCTTCCTGAGTAAGTTTTTTCAACTAAATATTTTATAATAGACTCACTTCCTCACTTGTTCTTACAATTATTTGATAATTTAATTGAGGAATCGTTTATTCTATTTTCGGGTGTTCTTATAAACATTATTTGAACCTTATTTGTTATCGCTTTTACTCATTTTAAGTTACTGTTCCTATTTCATAAATATTTGATAGATGGATCGTTTATAGTGTTTTGGGGAATACTAATAGAGTTTATGACATTTTTTTATAGCTAGTGCACATTTTAACTTAAATAAAAAGTGATCTAGAACAATGCGCAATTGCGATGTAACATCCAGTTGAAAAAAGTAATCAGAACGAGCAAAAACACAACAAATAATTTTTACTTCAAATTATAACATAATATCTACGGTATGTAGAAATTACCAAGCGCATAAAAGAATAATATTCAAAACACGTAATCAGAATCCCCTAAAACAAAAACAATGAAAGACCACTTTATCAAAATATAAAATGATATTAGCACTAAGTTTAAAGGCGCGCGCGCTATAGAATAAGCAGTCCAAAAAAAGTTATTTCATAACCACCCAAAAACACAAGTATAGATCCCTATAACAATAAAAAGATTAGAAGTAAATGCTAGTTGAAATGCGAACAAGCGACAATAAATACAGCTCAAAAAACGTAATTACAAGACCCGCAAAGACAATTAATAACCTATATATCAATAAAAAACATTAAAAGTAAATGCGAGTTAAAGTACGCATGAGCGATAAAATATATAGATCGAAAAATGTAATCATAACCACCCAAAAGCACAATAATTAATCACTATATCAATAAAAAACATTTACAGTAAATGCAAGTTGAAATACGCATGAGCGATAAAAGATAGAGCTCAAAAAACGTAATCATAACCACCCGAAAACACATTAATTAATCCCTATATCAATAAAAAACATAAAAAGTAAATGCGAGTTGAAATACCCAGGAGCTATAAAAAATACAGTTCGAAAAACGTAATCATAACCACCCGAAAGCACAACAATTAATGCCCATATCAATAAAAAACATTAAAAGTAAATGCAAGTTGAAATACCCATGAGCTATAAAAGATAGAGCTCAAAAAACGTAATCATAACCACCCGAAAACACATTAATTAATCCCTATATCAATAAAAAACATTAAAAGTAAATGCGAGTTAATATGCACGCGAGCGATAAAAAATACAGCTCAAAAAACGTAATTATAATACCCGAAAACACATTAATTATTCCCAAAAACCATCCCTCCCCTCTAAAAATTCAAAATCAACAACTATTTTAAAACTAAATATTTTTTAAAATATTAGTTCGAAAAAAACAGAACTTGATATCAAATATCTAAAAAACAACAAAAAAACAGTGATATGATATGCCAAAACTATTAAAAAAGTCATAATTTTAATTAAACTAATTATTTTTCAATAAATAAATAAATAAAACGGAATATTTAAGGCTAGAAGTGAAGAAAAAGGTGACATTTGACTTGGAAAAGGTAACATTTGAAATGGAAAAGGTGACATTTGAAATGGAAATGGTTACATTTGACTTGGAAAAGGTGACATTTGAAATGGAAAGGGTTACATTTGACTTGGAAAAGGTTACATTTGACTTGGAAAAAGTTACATTTGACTTGGAAAAGGTTACAATTGACTTGGAAATGCTATAAATTGATGTAAAATTTAACGGGCTAAAAATTCCTCTAAAATACCTTTCATTTTGTAGATTCAAAAGAATAAAACATATCATCTTATTGGCACAGATAAAAAACCGCTAAATATGCATGTTTAACGTATTTTGTATCAAAATAAGGGAGAGAAATAAATATGAGAAATAACCAAATATATGTATATATATATATATATATATATATATATATATATATATATATATATATATATCTTTTTTTCGCAATTGTTGAACATTAATATATATGGTATTAATTTATTTAGAAGTGATATATGTCAACTGTGCCCCTTTTGTAATTTCAAAGAACATGAAAATGTTAAGCACCTAATTGCAATCTACCCTACAGTAAGACCACATAGAGTCAAATTTTTGAATAGTGCAACGTTAACAGATAATGAAGTCATTAATTTTTTAAACGGCTCTAACTGGACAGTCCAAGTAAAGTTTTTAAGAGAAGCGTTAAGTTATAGAGCCTTTTTTAGTTCAAGAATTTAATAATGATTAAGAAGGAAAAAAAAAATAAGAAAGAAATTTTGTTGAAGAATTTTACTTTCGATATTTAAATAAGTAATTCCTTTTGTTTTAATAATATTTACGTTTATCATTGGTATTTTCTTTACTGATCCGTTTATTAGTATGATATATGGTATTAGGATTCCTTTTTAATTATTTGCTTATTTAAGTGTAATATTACTATTATTTCTTCATTTGTTTATTTCAATTTATAATATTTGCAACTCTGCTGACGGAGTAATCCAAAGGAAGAATGTTTTTTATTTTGTATGTTTAGAAAAAAAAAAGAAATATTATATTATATTAATAAACATTTTGATTATTATATAAATTATTATTTATTATTATATATGGTATATGCATAATATACCTTTAGAAAGCAAAATATTTTAGAAATGATCTTATCTTATACACAAAATTTTATATAGGAGAGTGATTAAAAGCCAATATATCTAACTTATTGTTGTAGATAATAATATAATAGATTACTTAATATAACACATTTTTTATCCAAACTTAATTAAATTAATTAATAAACTTTTTTACTTTTACTTATCATATTTCCTCTGCCCTTGAGAACAAGGAGTACTGCTGGGTTGCATTTCTGGACATAACGCAAGTATTTGACCAGGTGTGGCACCTGGGATCACTCTTCAAGCTCAAAAATCATTTACCCCAATCCTTATACCTAGTCCTCCGATCCTATCTCTCAAACCGCTCCTTCCGAGTTCGCTGTGGTGCAGAATATTCCAATTATTATCCAGTCGAATCCGGTGTTCCTGAAGGCAGCGTCCTCGGTCCTATCCTCTACAATATATACACGGATATTTCTGTTTGCCCTAATAACTTCCTTGCAACGTACGCTGATGACACAGCCATCCTATCCTCTCACTTAGATCCCGATATTGCATCCATAGGCCTCCAAACGCACCTTTCTCAAATTGAAGATTGGTGTAACAAGTGGAGAGTCAAAATCAATCAATCCAAACGCAAGCATTTCACCTTTACTCTTCGAAGACAATGCCCTCCAGTTCCCTTTAACTCCATTCCGCTCCCTTTCTCTGACACAGTCCGATATCTTGGCTTCCTTCTACACAAAAGACTAACTTGGAACCCACATACTAGACTTAGACGACAAGAACTTAATCAACGATTTGGCCAATTATACAGACAGAAATTCTAAACTATCCATAGAAAACAAACTGCTAATATACAAGACAGTACTGAAAGCTATCTGGACCTACGGACTTGGGGGACCGCCAAATTTTCTAACATCAAACGCATTCAATCCTTCCAATCTAAAGTCCTCAGAACCATAGTCAATGCTCCTTATTATGTCACAAACCTTACCTTACACCGCGACCTAAATATTTCATTTATTTTAGACCTTTTACCATCAAAATTCTCTAAATTCCATCAGAACCTTATCCATCACCCTAATCTCCTAGCTCGATCCTTATCCAGCTCAATGCAGTATCCTAGGACCCATCCTTTACATAGTCTATACAGCTGATATCCCAACCCATCCTAACACCTTCCTTTCTACCTATGCTGATGACACTTGTGTGTTCTGAGTCAATAACAATCCTTCTATTGCCTCTCAAACTCTTCAATCCCACATCAGATGTCTGGTGACAGAATTGGAAAATTAAAATCAATTGTAACAAATCCTGCCAAGTTACCTTTATCCTTCGTAATAAACCTACGACATCCTGCCTTACAGTGTCCTTTATTAATATTCCGCTTGTGCTGATTGAACAGATTTACTGTCTAGCACTCCTACTTGACAAACGTCTAGCTTGGAATTCGCACAAAAGATTGAACAACGACAAGAAACTACCAGTCGCTTCCGCTTACTTTAACAGTTACTGGACAGACGCTCTAACCTTCCACTTAACTACAAAAGGCTCATCTATATCAAGTTTTAGCAGATTTTTATAATAACCGATTTTCTTATTTCTTTAAATTTGTCTAACGGTCTAGACTTTTACTAAACTACAGAAGGCTCATCTATATCACAATCATAAGGCATATCTGGATTACGGAGTACAGCTTGGGGGCACTACTAAACCGTCAAACTCTTCCCGCATCCAATCTAAAATCCTTCGAAAAATCCTTAACGTTCCTTACTTTGTCACCAACAATCTCATCTATAAAGACTTTAATGTTCTATATGTCACTGATTTTTCCCGTACGAGGTATTAATCTTTCTATGACTAATTCTACTTCCACTTTAACCCACTAGTTTCAATCTTTACATTCCTGGCAATCCTCCGAGGCGTCTGAAAAGAAGATGGCCAATAACTCTTTGGCTGCCGATGGCATAATATCTTAATTTCTTTCATGTATATTATCCATATATATATATATATATATATATATTAATATTACAGCTAATTTATTTGATCTATTTACTAATACTCCTGTAAATTTCAATAAATAAATAAAAAATATTTCTAAGAATATACTGAACTTTTCAGGAATCTATTATTCTTTTGAAATTTCTCAGATTTGAGAAATAGTTTTTAATTTAATTAGCTTCAAAACGATCTTTGTTAGCAAATCAAGGATGTTAGGAGACATGAGTTAAAACAAAAAAGGTATGCTTTATATGTGTCTTATAAGTGGGACCTCAAGTGGAACAAAAAATTTTATATGATCTATAGTCTCATTTTCAAAAGTTATGGAGAGGAAAATCATAATTTATATTCATTGATACAAATGTTTTGTATACCTATATACATAATCAATAATTTCTTAATTGCATTTTAAAAGGATTATGTGGATCCCTTAATTTTTTTTTTTAACAATTATCATCAATTTAGGATTTTTGTTCTAAGCACTGGTTGTAAATAGTGTGAAAACGTGTATTTAAAGTATAGTAGGAATAATGTACAAAAAAGGGACTAAAAAATAAATAATAAATATAACATGTTATAATAAAAGGCGGTAAAATAAATTAAGTAGGAAATAAATGAATAAATAAGTAAATAAATAAATAAATAAATATATATATAAAATGAATCGCCTTTTCCCTTGGTCATCGCATCACGGCTTGAACGATTTCCTTAATAATTTTTAGTTATGTTTATATTAGTCAGGAGAAGGATCTTATGAAAGAAAAGAAGATGAAAGTCACTTCTGTAAATTTTTTTTTTTTTTGTGTGTGTTTTTTTCAAGGTAACTATGATCTCTATATCTTTGTATATAAAATTGATTTCAGGAGAAGGATATTATGGAAGAAAAAAAGAGAAATGTTACTTCAACGTCAAAAGATTATTTTTTATTTTTATTGTTTAAGTATTTAATGTCAATAATAATCTATATTTCTATATAAAAATGAATCGCCTTTACCCCTAATGATCGCATCACACGCGAACAGCTTGACCGATTTCGATAAGTTATATTTAAGACAGGACATCGTCTGCGAGTAGTAAATAAATATGAAGTAAATAATTACTTATACGCATCAAATATTTTCGAGTTAGAATTTAATAATAACCAGTTAAGAGGGTATAATGAACTATATTAATTTAACAGTAAGTGTTTAGCCATTTTGTGTGTGTAACGCTTAAGGGAGCATTTATTGCAATTGCCTATTCCTTATATAACAAATTTTGATTTTTTTTTTATTATAAAAAAATAATTCAAAATTATGCAGATATAATTAATAAATTGAATTTCTGATTTTGATTGATAATTAAAAATAAAAATTATGTGTATGGGTGTGCGTGTGTGTATTATATATATATATATATATATATATATTATATATATATATTTGTATGTGGCGTATATATACATACCCATTATGTATATATGGGTGTGTGTGTATGTATATATGTATATATGATGTGACATGGTTAATGGTTAAGGTCCAGGTCCTTCATAGAAAATAAAATTATTTTCGATGTTATACTTTATTTCCTTTGTCAGCGGCATACAAGCATACGGCAAAAAAAAATTCTACCATAACACCAACTAAAATTAATTAAATAATAATCAGTTTTAAAAATAAAAAAAAGGAAATAATATCAAATAATCTTCAAAGTAAAGTTAACAGAGGATGCTCACCGCTGGGTATATTAAATATATATGACGAAAAATTAAATAGAAATAGCCTTAAACTGCTCCTGGTCTGCTTCCCTGCTAACTCGGTACTTCCATCCATCTATTCGGTACGAGACTTTCTACGGGAATGGCTTAAAATCGCGGAATCCCGGTATCTCCACGGTACTTATCCTAGGCGGCGACACTGTACGTTTCCATATATATGCTCAAGTTTAAGACACCGGGCGGACGAAACCCGAGCGGGAAAATTAAAAACTTGTTACACACTCCCCTCCCGCGGGTAAGTCCGTCAGGTGGTTTGGAATAACTTAAGCTTCGATGGATGCCATAAACCTACGAACTTTCCATTCTGATCCCTTAACTTACACGATCCGCCACCCGCAACTGAGACAACTGTATAAGGGCCTTCATACTTGGGGTTAAGTTTAGCTGCGAGTTTATCTGCTGCTGAAGATAACTGAAAAGTCATTTTTAAAACCTGATCTCCCGGATGGAAACGATCTTTCCGGCGTCTCAAATTATAACGACTACTCTGATTTATGCTTGCTTTAAGAGAATTTTCCTCAGCGACATGATGAACTTCAGGCAATTTGGCCACTTTTGCCGCCCAACGAGTCTGTTCTTCTTCGCGAGCTGCTAGAATATCTCCCTCGAGAACTTGGTGTAAAGGCCTTAGCTCTCTACCGAAATTTAAGAAAGCAGGGCTGAACTTGGTCGAGTCCTGAACTGCGGAATTCAATGCGAATTGGATCTCTCCTAACTTCTCGTCCCAGCGTTGGTGTTTTTTCCTAAGATACGTGACGATAAGTTGCTTTATATTACGGTTAGACCGTTCTGTGGGATTTGCCTGTGAGTGATAAAGTGGATTAGTCCCCCTCTTGATTCCGAACTCCTTAGCTACTTCATCAACAAGATTACTCACAAAGTTCTTTGCATTTTCGGAAATTAATTTCCTAGGTGCACCATACCTATGTAATATTCGCGACTTTAATTTCGACACTATAACCGAAGAGGTAGCTTTCCTAATGGGACACAATTCCACCCATCGGCTAAATAAATCGACGAAAACTAGGAGATAAACGTTGCCTTTTGTGCTTCTAGGATAGGGACCCATAATGTCGACAGAAACGATTTCCCACGGCTGCTTGTTATAGCGAGGGTACATCAATCCACGAGGTGGTGTATTTCTGGGTTTTACTTTTTGACACAACTCTCACTGTCTCACATATTGGCTTATATCCGAATAAAGACACGGCCAATAATATAGTCTGCTAACCCGCGCGAACGTCTTATCAATTCCTAAGTGGCCAGACTGAGGAAGATCATGATTATCATATATTATAGATCTCCGCAGGTGTCTTGGAACAACCACTTTCCACTCCTCACTGGGGTCCTCTAACTCTCCTTTCAAAGAGTTCTTCCGATGATACAGTAACTGCCCGTCCTTTATCAACCAGCCAGGGTGAAATTCTGGGGACTTTTGGACTCTATAAAATTTCTGATCGTACCATTCATCAGACGATATAAGGGTTCCCGAAGACGAAATATCATTGAAAGAGGAGCCATGATCGATACCAGTAGATAAAACAGTTACTGCGGCAATTCTGGATAATGCATCGGCCACTGTATTCAGTTTGCCCTTACGGTATTCCACTTTGTAATTATTCGGTTGTAACCGAAGAGCCCATCTAGCCAAACGACCCGAAGGGTTCTTCAAATTTAGAAGCCACTTAAGACTGGCATGGTCCGTTATAACGGTAAAGGAATATCCCTCCAAGTAATGCCGATTCTTTTCGATACCAAACAGGACTGCCAGGCATTCCTTTTCGGTGACGATATAATTTCTTTCAGCTGGACTGAGGGTACGTGAGCAAAAAGCGATAACCCATTCTTCGCCATCTTGTATCTGTGTTAAGACAGCTCCAAGACCTGGGACCTGTATCACTGGCATCGGTCTGTAGTTGAAAAGTCTGCTCGAAATCGGGCCTTGCTAATATTGGTGCTTTAGTCAGTGCTGACTTGAGAGCATTGAAAGAGGCTTCCTGCTCTCCTGACCATATCAATTTAGCTTTGCGTTTGAGCAAGGATGTAAGGGGAGAGACAACCGCTGAAAAATCTTTTATAAAACGGCGATACCATCCTGCCATTCCAAGGAACCTTCTAAGTTGCCCAACATTGGTGGGAGGAGGGATCGAAGTAATGGAACTTACTTTGTCTGGATCAACGCTCAGGCCTTCGCTATTAACTAAATACCCGTAAAACTAAATACTAAGTATCTAACTTCTTTACAACCAAATTTGCATTTATCGGGGTTAATACGCAACCCTGAAGCTTTAAGTCGACGAAATACTTCCTTAAGCATGTCTAAACGCAATTTAAAAGATGGCGTGCAAACCAAAATATCGTCTAGGGAAACCACAACGTACGGGTATAGTTCGGGTCCAAATATGGCATCGGCTAACCTCTGAAAGATAGCAGGTGAATTGGTTAGCCCAAAAGGCATAACTTTAAACCTAAATAACCCTCTGCCCGGAACTGTAAACGCTGTAATCTCTTTACTAGATTCGTCAGCTAGTGGTACTTGCAGAAATGCCTGCTTAAGGTCAAATTTGGACAGATATCTCGCTTTTCTAAGTCCGTCTAAAAGAGAAGTCATATTTGGCAAGGGATGTGAATCTTTACAAGTAACTTCGTTTACCTTGCGAAAATCGACACAGAAACGGTAACCCGGTCCCTTGCGAACCATGACTACCGGAGATGACCATGGAGATTGGCAAGGCTCAACTAAGCCTTCTTCTAACATCCGATCAAGTTCCTGGTACATTGCCTCAAGAAATTTAGGCGAGTAGTGGTAGGAGCGTTGCTTAGTAGGTTGAGCACTCATAACATCTATCTTATGTCTTATACGGGTTGTTAATCCCGGAGAATCTTGGAGAGTTAGCAAACCTTCAATAATTATCTTCTCCAGATCTAACTTTTCTGAGGAACTAAGTGAATTAATACCACAAATTGATGTTTCCCTTTCCTCTACTGGAACATCTTGACAGAACGAAAAATTCTGGCTAGGATCGTCTTGATACCACCAGGTTGCTTCACGAAAATTCATGCACATATTAGAGTTAACTATAAAATCTAATCCAAACAAAAACATAAATGGAAGTGATGTTAAAGCATACAGTATTATATCGTACGACCTACCTCCAACAGTAATTGGAATAGAGAATATTTTATCCACAATACTGGTACTTCCATTAGCGACACAAATATTAAGCTCGGGAATTTCCTCAACGACATAACCCAGTTGAAGGAGAATTTTAATCCCTTCTGGTCCAACGAATGAGGTGGTTGAACCAGGATCAAATAGGGCCAAGTAATTAAACCCTCTTCGGCACTGTTTTCCTATTTGGAAAACCATGTAAAGCTGTTTAGGGAACGATACGGGATAAAGAGGTACGGTAAAATTTCCTAAAGAATTCGAGGCGACCTTTGAGGAAACGAGATCAGATTTAGCGGTACAAAAAGGTATACGATACGGAATGGTATTTAGTGGGTCAGCTAAAACTGTAGGAATAGGAATGACCCTCACTTCCGATTCCCACGCCCATTTCCCGGAGTACATTTAGGGCAGGCGTGAATGGAAACTCCTGGGCTACCACAACGATAGCAGAACAACTTACGAGGTAGCGAACATCTGGAATATACATGTGGTCCACCACAATTCCAGCAATTTAATTTCTTAGCTGTTAGAGCTGGCTGTAAGTCTTTTGAGATGTTTTTATTGTCAACGATTGATTCAGAACTATTTCTGGATTGTACTTTGGTCGATGGGGATAACCTTTCCATACAACCAACTGACTCGGTTTTCATTCGAATTCGGGATTACAATTTGATTTGTCGGCAGAAGCGTCAGTATTTGTTGGCACCGAGGAACCCGAAGGTAAAATACTATATATTCCCGAGGATTCTTTCTTATACTGTCTATTCGTAGTGGGATTCGTAAATCGGGATTTCTCTTTTCCATTCGATTTTTCCGCTCGGCCTTCTTGAGCCATCATCTCGGAGATTCTAGATCGTTCCGTGACAAAATTTATTAAGTCCCTATAAGAGGGAATCTCAGTCGACTTTATCCGCTCTTCGAACGATCTTCTGGTCCCTGGGTCTAAATTGGTGAGGGCTAAATGAAGTTTAATGAAGTCCCCCATATCTTCAATGCCTAAAGCCGATAGGGCGGAAAAATTATTTTCATGTTCGGATAAAAATCTTTGCAAATTATTTGCGGACGAATTGTTTAGAGGGGTAAAATCCATTTTTTTTTTTTAAATACAGAAATAAACTAGCACTCTGGAAACCGATAATATGACTAGGAGAAATTTTTCCTTTAAGATAAAATAAAATAAATTCCTACTTTAAGGCAATTAAAATAAAAACCTGTAAAAAAAAGATTAAACAAAATATAATTTAAATTAAATTAAACTCGGTAAGCGTCCTTTACAAATTCAAGGTACAAGTTGAATAACAGGAAAACTAAGTCTTAAAACTTATATGAACCTATCAAACAAAAGTTTAAGAAATAAATTAATGAAACAAATAACAATTATTCTCAAACTCTAATTAATCTAAATTTTGATTAATGAGATACCTTATTTAAAAAACAAAAAAATTATTTTATACAAAAAATTATTTCCTCTGTTATCTCAAGTTATTTACAAAAAAATAAAATATTGTTATTATAATAATAATTCTTATCAACCACAAAATTCATAATTATTAAATCTTAATTAAATACAAGTAAATAAAATCCTAATTTGAAACCTTTTAATTTGAGAATTTTTAATTAAAATAAAACAGTCTAAATTTACTAAAAACAGTTTAATAAACGTTACTTTTAATAAAAAATTTTAATCAATATAGAAATATTTTGTATTAAATAACACAAGAAACTTTTACGGAAGATATATTACCTTTTAAAAAAATAAAATAAATTTGGATGTAATTAGTTGACCGTTGAGAATTACTGGAAGGAATTAGTCCGGGTGGCGGTCATTAAATAAAACAACTAAATAGATTCAACTATTTTATTGTTTGCCAACGTTTCGACCCCCTTTGTGGGTCATCATCAGGGCTAAAAAGATACAAAAGAATATAATTTCAATGACATTACATACAATATTATATAACCTATTTTGCTAGAGAACGTCGGTATTGAAAAAATAACAGAAGAACTGTATATGTAAAAAAAACTTAATTAAAATACAATGACCATGTTACAATAATGAAAGTGTTATACAGAAAAAATAAAAATGTTCACTAAACAAAATTTACACAGGTATCAATAATTTACATGAAATATGAAATATAAAAATATGAAGTAGAGTGGAGATACGTAACGCATGGTGGGAGAATGGAAACTAGGTACTGTTTGGTAGATGGGGGGTAGGTAGGATGGAAAATACGTAGGAAAAGGTAGGATGGAAAATACGTACTGATTTATGGACAGGGTCTGACAACAATGACTAAAATTCTTAATACTACCATACAAAGAATCAGTGAAAATTAAACTTATGATTATAATAATGATACAGGATAAAAAATTATAATTTAATTCTTGAAATATCACCTATATAATAGTAAGAACAATGATGGAAGATGTATATGGAGAAAAACTGACTGTACCTCCCAACTTAATTATCCCTAATTCTGTTTAAGGTATCCAAAGATAACAGGGTGGAAAAAATAATAATGGAACATTGTAAAATACATTAATTGACAAATCTTACAGGTTGATGAAAAAGTTAAATAAACATAAATACAAGTTGGAATAAATTGAATAGTGAAGACATTTAGAAAATTTTAAATACATAAACAAAACAAAATAAATACATATATAGAATTATATGGATACCTAAAATAGATTTAAAAATATAAATAAAAACCGACAAACAATAATAATGAAAAACAAAACAATATATATGGTGGGATAGACAGAGAAAATATGCTACTTAATAGAGTTTAATATGTGGCTATATGTGGAGGAAATGCATTGTTTATCGGTTTTGTGGTTAACAGGATTGGATTGGAGGTGGATGTGGACGGATTCAGCGATTAGTCTTTTCTTATGGTTTGGAACATAATCTAAAATGGAGCAGTCGTCAAAGTTAAAGGAATGATTGAAATGTATGGAGTGTTCAGAAAGTTTTGAGGCTAGAGGGTTTCGAGAGGATACGGAGAGTTTATGGTGCGATATTCTGGTTTTTAGGTAATTTTTGGTTTCTCCTACATAGGATACATCACAATCTGAACATGAAATTTTATAAACAATATTGGAACGATATATAGGAGTGATCGGGTCTTTTGTATTGGTAAAAAGGTGAGAAAGCTTGTTCTGGGTCTTTAGTCCTAGTTTTAAGGAAGGTAAGGAAAATTTAAGGATTTTTTTTAATATTTTCAGAAAGGTGCGGAATGTAAGGTAGGGATCTATATAAAAATATCATGGGTGAATCATGGTCGGAAATTGTAGGGGAAGTAACGGTGGTTTTTGTGTTATAAGAATCTATAAGGTTTTTAATGACTTTTTTTGGGAAGCTGTTTAAGGTTAGTATTTTTTTAATACGTTCGATATTATTAGGATGGTACTTTGGATCAGATAAGGATAGGCAACGGTGGACGAGATTCTTGGCAACATTTAATTTCTGATGATATGGGTGTTGGGAGAAGAAGTTGAGCAGTCTACCGGAATAGGTGGATTTGGTGTACCAGTCAGTTGAAATAGAACCGTCAGTATTTCTAGTGATAAGTAAGTCTAAAAAGGGAATTGTCAAGTTGTTTTCTCTTTCTACGGTAAAACGGAGGCGTGGATCATATGAATTAAACGATTTTAGGATATCGGGGATTTTGTCTGGGTTTATTATAAGGAAGAGGTCGTCCACGTACTTTTTAATAAATATAATTTCATTTTTATAGGTTGCGGTTATAGAGTCGAGTAAGTCATTTAGTACGATATTAGAGAGGTCAGGAGCGAGACAGTTACCCATTGCAAGTCCCGAGATCTGATTGCAAAATTTGTTCTGAAAAGTGAGATATCCGGTTTTACAACAAAGTTTTAGTGATTCTAAATATGAAAGAAGATTGAGTGTGGTATGGGGTTCAATGATGTTCCAGTGTTTTTCTACTAGTTGGATAACTTTATCAATGGGGATATTGGTAAATAGGCTTTCGGCGTCAAAGGATGTTAGAATGTAGTTGGGGGGAATATGCAATGATAGTAACTGTTCTCGGAGGTAGAGGGAATTGTTAATGTCATAGGGGTTAGTTCGGCTAAGTATTTTAAGTGAAGGTAGAAGGAATTTACTAAGTTTCGAGGAAGGTGCGTTGATGTTAGAAATGATGGGACGGAGTGGATTGCCGGGTTTGTGAATTTTGGGAAAGCCATATAAACGCGGGGGTAAGGAGTTGTACGAGATCAAGTTTCTGTAAGTGGTTAGGTTGATGAATTTATTTTCTAAGAGATTTTTGATATGTTGATTGAATTTAATCATGAGAGGGCGGGTGGGATCACGGGAAGATGGTGTATATGTCGATCGGTCTGATAAGAGTGAGTTTATTTTGTCGTCATATTCAGTTTTGTCCATTATAACTGTCACGTTACCTTTGTCAGCCCTAGTAACTATAAGTTGTTCATTGGATCTGAGGAATGAGCGAGTGAAGGAAAGATCTTTGAAGAAGAGGGGGGAAAGAGACGATTGAGGTGGAGGGCGTTGGAGGTGGTTGGAGATCATATTACTAATACGTAAACGGGAGATTTCCTTGTCCTCCTCACTTATTTCGAAAATATCATCTTTATAAATATATTCCAAATCCGTGATAAGTTGGGGAATCATTTTTGAAGGATTAGAAGAAGGGGTAGAAAAATTGGGACCTAAGCTCAAAATGTTGTTAACATTAGGGGGGACTGAGGTAGAGGAAATATTTTGATTCAATCATCAGAGCTTTATATTTTATGGTTTTTTCTTAATACTATTTTCATAAATGGTTTTAAATTTTTAACGAGGGAAAGTTTTGTCTGTTTTTAGTGAAAGCAAAAATGTTTGAATATTTATGAATATATAAATATATTTCCTCTACCTCAGTCCCCCTAATGTTAACAACATTTTGAGCTTAGGTCCCAATTTTTCTACCCCTTCTTCTAATCCTTCAAAAATGATTCCCCAACTTATCACGGATTTGGAATATATTTATAAAGATGATATTTTCGAAATAAGTGAGGAGGACAAGGAAATCTCCCGTTTACGTATTAGTAATATGATCTCCAACCACCTCCAACGCCCTCCACCTCAATCGTCTCTTTCCCCCCTCTTCTTCAAAGATCTTTCCTTCACTCGCTCATTCCTCAGATCCAATGAACAACTTATAGTTACTAGGGCTGACAAAGGTAACGTGACAGTTATAATGGACAAAACTGAATATGACGACAAAATAAACTCACTCTTATCAGACCGATCGACATATACACCATCTTCCCGTGATCCCACCCGCCCTCTCATGATTAAATTCAATCAACATATCAAAAATCTCTTAGAAAATAAATTCATCAACCTAACCACTTACAGAAACTTGATCTCGTACAACTCCTTACCCCCGCGTTTATATGGCTTTCCCAAAATTCACAAACCCGGCAATCCACTCCGTCCCATCATTTCTAACATCAACGCACCTTCCTCGAAACTTAGTAAATTCCTTCTACCTTCACTTAAAATACTTAGCCGAACTAACCCCTATGACATTAACAATTCCCTCTACCTCCGAGAACAGTTACTATCATTGCATATTCCCCCCAACTACATTCTAACATCCTTTGACGCCGAAAGCCTATTTACCAATATCCCCATTGATAAAGTTATCCAACTAGTAGAAAAACACTGGAACATCATTGAACCCCATACCACACTCAATCTTCTTTCATATTTAGAATCACTAAAACTTTGTTGTAAAACCGGATATCTCACTTTTCAGAACAAATTTTACAATCAGATCTCGGGACTTGCAATGGGTAACTGTCTCGCTCCTGACCTCTCTAATATCGTACTAAATGACTTACTCGACTCTATAACCGCAACCTATAAAAATGAAATTATATTTATTAAAAAGTACGTGGACGACCTCTTCCTTATAATAAACCCAGACAAAATCCCCGATATCCTAAAATCGTTTAATTCATATGATCCACGCCTCCGTTTTACCGTAGAAAGAGAAAACAACTTGACAATTCCCTTTTTAGACTTACTTATCACTAGAAATACTGACGGTTCTATTTCAACTGACTGGTACACCAAATCCACCTATTCCGGTAGACTGCTCAACTTCTTCTCCCAACACCCATATCATCAGAAATTAAATGTTGCCAAGAATCTCGTCCACCGTTGCCTATCCTTATCTGATCCAAAGTACCATCCTAATAATATCGAACGTATTAAAAAAATACTAACCTTAAACAGCTTCCCAAAAAAAGTCATTAAAAACCTTATAGATTCTTATAACACAAAAACCACCGTTACTTCCCCTACAATTTCCGACCATGATTCACCCATGATATTTTTATATAGATCCCTACCTTACATTCCGCACCTTTCTGAAAATATTAAAAAAAATCCTTAAATTTTCCTTACCTTCCTTAAAACTAGGACTAAAGACCCAGAACAAGCTTTCTCACCTTTTTACCAATACAAAAGACCCGATCACTCCTATATATCGTTCCAATATTGTTTATAAAATTTCATGTTCAGATTGTGATGTATCCTATGTAGGAGAAACCAAAAATTACCTAAAAACCAGAATATCGCACCATAAACTCTCCGTATCCTCTCGAAACCCTCTAGCCTCAAAACTTTCTGAACACTCCATACATTTCAATCATTCCTTTAACTTTGACGACTGCTCCATTTTAGATTATGTTCCAAACCATAAGAAAAGACTAATCACTGAATCCGTCCACATCCACCTCCAATCCAATCCTGTTAACCACAAAACCGATAAACAATGCATTTCCTCCACATATAGCCACATATTAAACTCTATTAAGTAGCATATTTTCTCTGTCTATCCCACCATATATATTGTTTTGTTTTTCATTATTATTGTTTGTCGGTTTTTATTTATATTTTTAAATCTATTTTAGGTATCCATATAATTCTATATATGTATTTATTTTGTTTTGTTTATGTATTTAAAATTTTCTAAATGTCTTCACTATTCAATTTATTCCAACTTGTATTTATGTTTATTTAACTTTTTCATCAACCTGTATGATTTGTCAATTAATGTATTTTACAATGTTCCATTATTAATTTTTCCACCCTGTTATCTTTGGATACCTTAAACAGAATTAGGGATAATTAAGTTGGGAGGTACAGTCAGTTTTTCTCCATATACATCTTCCATCATTGTTCTTACTATTATATAGGTGATATTTCAAGAATTAAATTATAATTTTTTATCCTGTATCATTATTATAATCATAAGTTTAATTTTCACTGATTCTTTGTATGGTAGTATTAAGAATTTTAGTCATTGTTGTCAGACCCTGTCCATAAATCAGTACGTATTTTCCATCCTACCTTTTCCTACGTATTTTCCATCCTACCTACCCCCCATCTACCAAACAGTACCTAGTTTCCATTCTCCCACCATGCGTTACGTATCTCCACTCTACTTCATATTTTTATATTTCATATTTCATGTAAATTATTGATACCTGTGTAAATTTTGTTTAGTGAACATTTTTATTTTTTCTGTATAACACTTTCATTATTGTAACATGGTCATTGTATTTTAATTAAGTTTTTTTTACATATACAGTTCTTCTGTTATTTTTTCAATACCGACGTTCTCTAGCAAAATAGGTTATATAATATTGTATGTAATGTCATTGAAATTATATTCTTTTGTATCTTTTTAGCCCTGATGATGACCCACAAAGGGGGTCGAAACGTTGGCAAACAATAAAATAGTTGAATCTATTTAGTTGTTTTATTTAATGACCGCCACCCGGACTAATTCCTTCCAGTAAAAAAATAAATGTTTTTCTTCCTAATTAGAACAATATAGAAATATTTTGTCGATACAATAAAGTTTTACGGAATATATTACAATTTTTAAAATAAAAAAAAAATCAAATGTTTTTCTTCTTAATTAGAACAATATAAAAATATTTTGTCGATACAATAAAGTTTTACGGAATATATTACAATTTTTAAAATAAAAAATCAAATGTTTGTTTTCCTTCGATACGATAATCATAATTTATATAAAAGTCTTAACTTTGTTGATGCAATTGACTATACCTAATACCATGCTTGGGAATTACTGCAATGCAAATAGTGTCACTTAATTACTCCAATGTATTATTCATTTTCTTTTAACAAAATATAACCATTAAAGTCAGCACTTAACTTAAAAATGTCCTTGTCTTGGTCTCGGGCGCCATAGATTTGTGACATGGTTAATGGTTAAGGTCCAGATCCTTCATAGAAAATAAAATTATTTTCGATGTTATACTTTATTTTCTTTGTCAGCGGCATACAAGCATACGGCAAAAAAAAATTCTGCCATAACACCAACTAAAATTAATTAAATAATAATCAGTTTAAAAAAAAAAAAAAGGAAATAATATCAAATAATCTTCAAAGTAAAGTTAACAGAGGATGCTTACCGCTGGGTATATTAAATATATATGACGAAAAATTAAATAGAAATAGCCTTAAACTGCTCCTGGTTGCTTCCCTGCTAACTCGGTACTTCTCTCCATCTATTCGGTACGAGACTTTCTACAGGAATGGCTTAAAATCGCGGAATCCCGGTATCTCCACGGTACTTATCCTAGGCGGCGACACTGTACGTTTCCATATATAGGCTCAAGTTTAAAACACCGGGCGGACGAAACCCGAGCGGGAAAATTAAAAACTTGTTACAATGAGTATATATATATATGGGTATGTATGAGAATGAATGTGTAGATATATAATTAATCTCTAACCTAGATAAAAACTATGTTGTGGATATTTGAAAACATTTAATAGCACAAGTAAGGAATTAGATAAATGCTAATTTAATCTACACGATAGTTGCAAGTGCATAGCAACAAAAGGTTGAGATAATTAATATGTGACAATGAAAAGATAAATTTTAACAGAATTATTCATAAATGGGAACTTAATATGAATAATACTACAATATTAATTGACCTATATTGGGATACAATATGGAAATAAATGTAAGTAGAATTCTAATAATAACCAGGTTGTAAATATTTTAAATGATAAATTTATTCTAATTTATTGATAATGTGTTGTTAATGTATGCATAGTTGCTTATAATATTTATTCAATTATATTTTAGATGATATTTGAAAATCTGAAGATGAGGCACAAGGTACCTCGAAACGTAATGTTTTAATAATCATGTTTTATATGTTATGATAAATAAATATATAAACAAATTAGAAGAGACCGTTCCGAATAATATATTTATAACTTAAATTACTCTTCTATAATAATAATAATAATTATAATAATAATAATAATAGGCTTAGCGAACCCGAAGGTTCGATGCCGATACAACCAAATTCCGCCTACACAGACTCGTCCAATGCTCACCATTCAAGCCCAAGCTCCCGAGATTAGCCTTAACGCAATCCTCCCATCTCCGCTTCGGCCTACCTTTCGGACGCCTACCACTCGGATCAGCCCAACAACTTTACTCGCCCATTTGAGTCTCCGCGATGCAATCAGCTCAATTATATTCACAGGATGCAAGTTCCGCAATTCCGCGTTATGCAACCTTCTAAACTCCCCAGTGGCCTCATCTCTTTTTGGATCAAATATTTTAAGCAATACCTTATTTTCGAAAACCTTAAGCCGTTGTTCATCCTTTAAAGTAAGCGGCCACGTTTCACATCCGTAAACTCTTCTATAATAGTAATTGATATTTTTGTTGTTATCCATGGTTTCCATTAAACAGCAAAGATATCGAAATTTGATTTTCCTCACTAACCGGTGAGAATAGGACCATGGTTCATAGCAACTGTTCCGTTTCACATGAGGTCTAGTATCTGCTCTCACAATATGACGAGATGTTTATAAGAAACCTTGTATACTCAGGTTCTTGATAAACGGATTTCGTTATCGAAATTTAATGGTTAGTTTTTATTCAGATTTTTTGAAAGGCAATTACGTTTCAAAAGGTTTTCTGAACTTACACCTCCACCGACGAAGTTATACTTTGCGAAGAGAAGAGGCGGCTTGCCGAGTTTACAAGCATAGAGGCCAAGAGCTGATAGCAACTTTTACGATCTCATCAATTACAGAGCCATAACTGTCCTTCCACCTCCTCCTACAGTCCACACCAGTTATAGCTTTTCATGTCTCCGCTTACAATTCTTGTTCAACCTACTCCTCCAAGTGTCGGCAACGAGTTAGCGCAAATCGAAGCAGAAGAAAACACAAGTGGAATTCAATGCAGGCAGTTCACTGCAACTTTTATTTTATTACTTTCGCTTAACTAAGCATGAAATATATAGTAAGCGAAAGTATTTTGATCATGTAAATTTTAGAATTCCGGTTTTTAACAGAAATACACGTTTTAGGGCCCTCTGAGCCCAAATAACCAAGTCCCGAAAAAAGGTCTGTGCGTGGTAAGTCTAGCTCGAAATGAAAAGTCACAAGAAACTGAAATTTAATATTTGAGACAACTATACGCCCGAGATATTTCAGCCACTTTTTATAAAAATTCGAGAAACACAAAAACAACTCTATACTATGCATTTATCACCTTCTTCCGATTTTCTTGAAAAAAAGCTCTAACGATTTTGCATAAACTCGCTGTTCCGATGTTAAATTAATTGGGATTTAATATAATGTAGGTTTCGTTCTGTTTAAAATATTCTGACAGGCCTTAAATGCAAATATTATAAATTTTTGCCCTCTAAAGTACTTTTAATGTTGTAGATTAAATATTTTATTATTCAATTTTTGTGTTTTGGAACATAAAAACAGAAATTTAGGTGTATAATATAGCATTGGAAAGCTAAAGATTTCAGAAAAAATATTACCTTGTATAATTGTATACATATTGTAAATGTTAACGGCGAGTGATGAAAAGTCGATAAAAATAACTGATTGCCGTAAGTAATATTGTAATATTCATGGGATTGATTCTTTAACAATTTGTTTTCACCTCAAAATGTTATTAAAATTCTGTGATTTGTTTATTTTAACAAAGGAGGTGTGTGAAAGTGTGTGTTGCGCGTACAATATTTTTTTGGTCCGATTAAAACGGTTCATTGTTGAAAATAATTACCGAATAAATTCACCTAAAGTACTTCGAAAATATACATCCTTCTTAATATTAATCAAGAAAAATGGTAAATTTTAAATATGATAGTTTTTTTTACCTAATATAATAATTTAGAAATAATAAACCATTGTGTAATAATTTGCAGCGTGTTCAAGAAATAATAACTATAACTCAAGGGAACATTATTGATACTAATTATTATTACTATCACACTGCCGAGACAGTACTATCACCCTATTGGACAGTACTAACTCGAAATATGAGACAGATCGACCGAGAAGCTGAGAGTAGAACCTTATCAGTGCTGTGTGATAAGACGGAGCTCACTGCGCAGGTCTGCCCTACCTCACTGCGCCTTACTGTATATCTTCTCACACCAGTGTGTGCCCAATACTTCTAATTGTCGTATTTTATGTATAATATTATTATATTTTTACGACTGGAAACAGCTGTAAACATATATAAGCAACTGTTTAAAGTTTAAAGTTATGGGGCCCAAGTTATTAAATAATAATTATAATTGAACAAGTTATAGCTAAATATTTGTTTTCCGACAGAAATAATCTGGTGCAAGTAACACACGACACTCACATACCTCGGCTGTACAATCAATTTAAAAATCATCAAATAAACTTAAAGTTCAAAGAAAGCTGATGCGCCAGATGATAACATCTCGCACTTCAATTCGTCTCTGTGATTTTTGGTTCATTAGAAGGTTTTCAATTGAGAACTGTCTCGAAAAGTTCCCCAGCTTTCTAGAGATTAACAGCAGTAGAGTTTGGAGTATTATTTCGGTAAGCAGTGTTATTTTTTTTACTTAAAAAAGTGAACGCAGGGTCAATAGGCTAGACATAAAGGGTCGCCGTATTTTCTCATATCAGCTGATTGCTGGTATCGGGAATACATATTTATTACTTATTTTCTATTCCCATTCTTATTAAACTATCTTTTTATATGATATGCAATATTTTCATCAAGTAATGTCTTCCAAAACATCAAGTAAAAGATCAAGATCAACAGATTCAAATTAGTCTCCCACTAAACAAAGACCCCGTCGTGATAACAATAAGAAATTAACGACTCAAGCGACCCTTTCAGATAATACTTTGAAATCCGAATCCCAGACTGGCACATCGTCTCAGGGAATGACAGACGAATCTCCTTTTTTTCAC
Source organism: Piezodorus guildinii (assembly GCA_023052935.1). Taxonomy (NCBI): domain Eukaryota; kingdom Metazoa; phylum Arthropoda; class Insecta; order Hemiptera; family Pentatomidae; genus Piezodorus; species Piezodorus guildinii. Next base: position 95,299,849 of record CM041294.1, read on the forward strand.
ACCAAATCCGTTTCAGATCCTCCATAATAAAAAAGAAGACATGGAATCTGCCTCTACACCTAGGGACCCACCACCTCCCCCCATATTTGTCAAAAATATCTAAAACGTTCAACTGCTATGTGCACAACTAAATAAATTAACGAACCCTGGAAACTAATCGTGCATGAGTAGAACCAACGACACAAAAATATCTCCGGACACTGCTGAAACCTGCAGAAATATCTTAAAGACATCAAAGCTGATTTTCATACTTATCAGTTACTCCAGAGGAGAGCACTAAGGGTTGTGATAAGAAACCTAGATTCCTCAACACCAACGGAAGCCATTAAAGAAGAATTGACCGAGATTGGGTACAAAGTGCGCCAAGTTATCAATGTATTAAAAGATAAAGTTCCTCTATCCTTATTCTTTGTTGATTTGGAACCATCAACACGAGTAGACAAAATTTATGATCTCAGAAGACTATATTTCACGACCGTAAATGTTGAAAAGCCCTACACGAAGAAAGATGTTGTTCAATGCCACAATCATCAGGCATATGGCCATACTAAAAGCTACTGCCATCACACACCACGCTATGTGAAATTCGGTGAACAGCATAAGTGTGGAGAATGCACAAAACCGAAGTCATCACCTGCAGTATGTGCTCTGTGCCTCAAGGACCAACCAGCCAACTACAAGGGATGCCAAATGTATAAAACTCTAAGGAGCAGATTTCAAAAACCACAGGAACCAGAAACAGCAAGAATATTAAGACCCAGAAGAGAACCATCTAAAATTATTCATTCCAATGTATCATTTACCAGCTTGCTTGGAGGTGGGAACCAGATTAATGAAGTTGAGGCTCTGCCGGAACAACGAATACCTCAATATTCTCAATCCATTCCGAATCTAACTGTTCCTCAAAGTTTCCCTAACCCTCAAAACACTCATCAACCTCAAATTTCTCATATACCTCTTCCATCAAATGTTACCAGATCTTACCAGTTTAATGACATCCTTCATCTCTGAAATCAAATCCCTTGTTATGCCACCAATATCACTCCTCACTAACCTAGTATCAAATTTAATTCCTACCTTAAAAAATCCTTAAATGACTTCACCTAACTCCTTATCCATTCTTCTTTGGAATGCGAATGCTGTTAGAAGTCATACTGGAACGCGTTGTTGCAAGACAAAACAGTTGATGTGGCACTTATTACCGAAACTAGACTAACCACTAGACAGTTCTTCAAAATACCGCAATACATGACATACCGTACTGACCACCAAGACGGCAAAGCCCATGCCGGTTCTGCTGTCATTGTCCACCAATCCCTCTCTCATCATTTACTCCCACTTCCTACCTATGATTTCTTACAAGCCACAGCCATAGTAATCAAAACTTTTTCCTTTCCGGTAACCCTTACATCAGCCATCTCCCAAACTTCCATTTCCAACACCTATTTTATATCCTTCCTGAATTCCTTAGGTAATCATTTCATTCCGGGAGCAGACTTAAACACCAAGCACCAACAGTGTGATTTCAGAACCAAGAATTCTCGGGGACGAAATTCGCTGTCTGCACTCAACTCCCGAAATTTTAATCTCCTGCCTCCTGACTCCTCTACCTACTGGCCAACCGATCCTAACTGCATTCCTGACATCCTTGACTTCTTCATCCACAGCGGATTAGGCTCCCTCAACTTATCTGTAACTCGACTTGATGAACTATCCTCAGACTCCAATTCCAAAACCCATCCCACCGTCATCATCCGAAGCCCTTTCAACTGAAACCTTTTCCGCCAAATCCTAACCAATAATATTGACCTCAGAGTGACCCTCAAAACCCCAGATGACCTTGACGATTCCCTCTAATCCTTTACCACCGCCATTCAGCAAGCTGTCTGGACTGCCTCCTCTCCTAAGCACAATATAAAACCTCACCTAAACAATTTACCACAACACATCCTAGACCTCATCCACACCAAACGCCGAGTCAGATCATTATGGCAGCGCACCCGACATCCAATAGATCGCCGCTCCTACAACTTTTGTTGTAGGAAATTGAAGCGGTTGTTGGTGAACTTCCGTTTTCAGTCCTTCAATTCCCACTTCTCCTCTCTAACAGCTCGTGATAATTCCCTGTGGAATGTCACCATAAGATACTAAAATCCCATAATGTTTCCCATTCTCTCCGGCGTTGTGATGACTCCTGGGCTGCAGATGACGAAAATAAACCCGAGGAATTCGCCACACGCCTCTCCAGAGTATTCACTCCTCACTCGGAATCCCACATTAATCGTACCGCAACAGTGCAAGACTTCCTTATGTCACCAATCCCACTTTCCCTACCTCCTAAAGTTATTAATCCCTCTGAGGTCAAATACTGACCAAAAACTGGCCCTCCGTAAATCTCCTGGATACGATCTCCTTACCCCCCGGATCCTCCGACTACTTCCACAGAAAGTTATTACATTCCTCACATATATCTACAACTGCATCCTGCGCACCACCTATTTTCCTCTGTATTGGAAACATTATACTACTATTCTTTTCCTAAAACCTGGCAAACCATCCAACAGCACTTCATCTTACAGGCCTATTATACAGGCCTAATCCTCTCAAAAGTTTTCGAAAAGCTTCTTCTAAAATGAATCCTACCCATTTTAGAATGTCAAAGTCTTCCTTCCCACCAGTTTGGATTCCGGCTGTCCGCGGGGGACAGCTAAACATTCTAACGTCAAACGCATTCAATCCATTCAATCCAAAGTCCTCCAAATAATAGTAAATGCTCCTTATTATGTCGCCAACTATACCTCGCACCACGACCTTATTGTTCCATTTATTTTAGACCTGATTCCATCAAAATTTTCCTAATTCGTTCACAACCTCATTCATCATCCTAATCCTCTAGCGCAATCCCTATCTAGCTCCACTCATTCATACAACCCTCCTAGAAGGTTGAAACGGCAGTGGCCCCGCGTTCTTTTGTAAATATCTATTCTGGAGTTCTGACACTGGTCAGATTCTCCTCTCATGTGCGTTGTGTGTGTGGCTATGGCGCCCTCACTCAGCTTCCGCTTGCTCTGACCAGTGATGCGGCTGAGAGGGAGGCGCTGGGATCCCTCGGATTCTGCTTGTCCTTCCACAAGTGCGGGGAATGGTGGACTCCTTCCGGGGTTCCCTAGCAAATTGTAAATTTTGTATATAAGTATGAGTGTGTTAATGTTATGTTTATTTCTTTGTTAACCGTAATATTTATTTAATTTATAAATTTTGTTATTATATACCTTTATTTATTTTAGTTTTATTTTATGTGATTTGACTTTGCTTTTGTATGTATATATCGTAAATATTGTGTGAATGTAATCTTATAGCAATATTATTATTGTCCATTGTGACAGATTGTAATATATCCGAATAAATAAATATATTATTAAAAAGTTTATAAAAACAGTTTTAAGCTAATTTAAATAAAAATTTGATTCAGTTTTGATCGAAACATATGATTTAGATTAAATAATATAACTATATTAACTTGTTACGTATTATAAACAGTAATAAGTTTAAGTAAGTAAAAGTAAATACAAAAAATTACATAAAAAAATAGTCTTAATCTTTTATATTTTAGTTGTTCGTGAAATTCGTGCAACTTGTATATTTAGCCGTCCTTATACGGATAAAAGATATGGAATGTACCAAATTAAAGGTAGTTTAGAGTAAGAACAAGGTAGTTCAATAACAATGAAACCTACATTATATTAAATCCCATTAAATTTTACATTTAATTTTACATAGTTAGTTTAATCAAAATGGTTAGAGCAGTTTCTAAACTATCGAACTATCATACTGTAAAGACGACACACCGATAGTGAGAGAGCGGACCACCCAACTGGCGTGATGAAGTCGTGCCTTCCTTCCAAGCTTCTAATGAGGGCTAGAGCCTCTGTAATCACAAAGCTTCTATCTTCGTCCTCTTTCTCTGCCAGCATATAGTCAGTATAATATCTAATTAATATTCTTATTCTTATTTTTACCTACATAATAACTAAATTAAATTCCATAATGGTGAATACCTTAATTAAATCCACCTTAAATAGATTTTTTAAAAATAATTATTAATATCTGCATATGTATTAAAATACATATAGGGCATGATGTGATGATCCTAACACCAATACGTTGATATCAGCTGATTATTTTTGAAATTGTTCATCTGTTTGTCTACTTCTGTATGTTTTAGTGCATCATCGCTGTATTTATCACCACATGTGTAGTTCTTTGTGTTTTAGGGTGAGTGAATACCGTAACACAATTAACATGAGAGACAACATAAATTTATTCACTATGAAAGAACAAAAAGAGTTAAGTAATAGGATGTTGGAAGTTGGCAGTAACTATCAAGCACCATTCTGATGCTATACAAAGAGCCAGGTGAGCAGGGATTCTCCGTGTTGAATGTTATGTTGCATTAAAAAAACGGAGGCCCTTTTGAACAGTTACTCTAAATGTTATTATAATAATAAATAAATAGTAACAATAAATTGTTTACCTTTGATCTGTTAAATAAATGAGTTTGAGATTTATGTTAATATTAACTCTTTTATTTATTTTTTGTGAACACAAAATAGTGCCATGCATTTACGAAATATCCTGTGTATATGTGGGATTCTCTCCCTTCAAACATCCATCAAGCTACCTCTCTCACCACTTTCAAATACCTTCTGTTTCAGTATCTCTTCACTTCCCATAATGACGCAATCTGACAATAACAATTGCACTGTTAGATAGTAGTAAATATTTTTAGATTTTTACATTTATTTATTAACGTTATCTCAACTTTTTTTATCTTTTCATTTTTGGTGAATTTTCTTTTGTTGTAATCAAAAGCGTTAAATATTATTTAATTATATTGTCACCAAATGTATATATTTCTTATCATGTTCTTTATACTTTCATCTACCTATATATGAAACATATAGTAAGGGAAAGTATTGCGATTGTGAAAATTTTCGAATTCCAGTTTTCAACGGAATTTTTTAACGAAACAGAGTTCACTGAGTCCAAATCACCAAGTCCTGCAAAAAGATCTCTGGTTGTGTATGTGAGTAGTAGCTCCCGGGCGAAAACGAAAAGTCCTATGAAACTGAAATTTCATATTTAAGACAACTATACCCCCGAGATGTTACTGCAACTTGTTCTTCAAAATCGGCTGGCCGAAAGGTCTACTTTATACCATGCATCTTTCACATTTTTACGACATTCTTAACCATTTGATTACACTTCCTATATATAATGTAAAATTTAATGGGATAATGTAAGATATGGTGTGTATTAAAACTAAAAGTTAAGTATTTCCTCCGTAATTTTTTTTAATTATTTCGTTCATCAGTGAAGAATTGCAAGAATTGAAGAATTTATTTCACTTGAGAATTGCTGTGACCCAAGTGCTTGGAGAGAGAGTAACGGCGAAGTTGAACCCAGCGGTCCTACCATAAACATTGTCAACATCGTCGAATAGTGATATGGACACTAGCTCATTATCTATGGACAATACAAACTCTTGGGAGCTAATTACTGGTCGTAAACGACCATCGAACCCAGAGAGAGACCCAAGAAAGATAAAAAAGGTAAGTGAAGTTATTATTACCAATAATAGATACGGTGCTCTACCAAACATAGAGGAGAATGCAGAGCCCAGTGTATCTCAGTCTAAACATGATAAGCCCCCTCCAATTCACTTATGTGACGTACCGGATTTTACTGCACTGATAAACTGAGAGCTACCAGGAATCTTAGAAAACACCCTCACAGATCATCGCAAGTTGAAATCAGCCCACCTCTCACAATGAACGAGTTCCCGCCTTTTCCGTTCAACTTCAGCAGCTTCTCTGTTATAGCGAGAACAGAACCAACTCAGCCGAAGCAGCCTCCACAACAAGTTCCAGCGAGAGCATCAGCAGTTCATCAGCACAATGCTTCAGGTCAATCACACATCATCTCCGATCCTCCAATTCACAACTATGCAGCTTCAGATCAGCTATTCAGCCTTGTTGCCAGCTTGAACAACTTCATCCAGTCTCTTTTCAGTCTTCGACCACAACAGGTAACCCAAGTCTTACACCCTGGATACGGCCAATATTCAGTTGACTGTGGGCTCCATGTCTATTTTACTCTGGAACGCAAACGGCATTAACCAACACAGAACTGAACTAGACATGTATTTGCACTGTAAATGGACTGACATTGCACTAATAACAGAAACACACTTGACCCCACATTCTAAATTTTACATTCCTGGATACAAAATATACAGAACTGATCAACCTGACAACACAGCACACGGTGGGATTGCAATACTAATTAAAACTCCACTAAAGCACAACGCAGTACATCTACCCATCACACCACATATACAAACCACTGCTATCACATTGCACACTCGACACCAAAACATTACTTTTGCTGCCGTCTACTGCCCTCCGAGGTACGTTCTGAGAACCGCGATGTTTTAGGACTTCATCAGGCGTTTAGTAAGATGTTTTATTTCAGGTGGGGATTATAATGCCAAACATCAGTGCTGGAGATCCCGACTGTGTAATCCTAGAGGAAGAAATCTGACGTCTGCCATCCATGAACTTTCATTAGACACTATCTCACCTAACACACCAACTTACTGGCCAACCTCGAGACAGAAAACACCCGACCTCCTCGATTTTTTTGTTACTAAAGGACTTAGGACTGTACCTCATACTTTAACCACGAGTATCCGATCTTTGCTCTGATCATTCTATTCTTAATTTTGTACTGTTGGAAGAGCCGTAAAACGACCGTCCCTTCTAGAAGGAATTATTGATTGGGACGATTATAGCAATCGTTTAAATTCTGCCCTTTCAATGCCAATATCTCTGAAAACTGAAGAAAACGTCGAGAAAGCTGGTGACCAGTTCACAAATAGCATTAAGCATGCAGTATGGTCGTCATCTGTACCAAGACGAAGAAATTTTGATATACTTCCAAATTATCCTCAGTACATAAGAGATTTGATCAGGGCTAAGAGAAGAGCTCGTAAAGTATGACAAACTAATCGTTTTCCATCTGCTAGACAAACTTTTGACAGACTCAACAATGAACTAAAACGACAGATTCAAATTTTCAAATGCATAAATTACGACAATTATATTACAAACCTCTCCACTGACGATAGGAGTTTGTGGAGGCAAACCAAAAAACTTGTAAAACATCACATTGTGTCAGCACCACTATGTAATGAGGATGGTACCTGGGCTGTGTCAGACAGTGAAAAATCTGAGGTTTTTGCAAATCATCTTTCATCTGTATTTACATCATATACTTACTTTATTAACATGAACATGACAGACATGTACTCAGCACTTTAGATAGTCCACTACAACTAGCACTACCTCCTCCTTGCATCACTCTAAAACAAGTTGCACAGCAAATTAGACAGTTACCTAAGAAAAAAGCCCTGGCCATGACTTGATAAATGCTCAAGTCCTCCAGAAAATGCCCTGAAAAGCTCTAGTGTTCTTAGCTTTTATTTATAACGCCATACTCAGAAAAACTACATTCCCTTTACAATGGAAATACTCATACATAACAATGATCCAAAAACAGAACAAAAAGACAGACACCCCTAATGCATATAGACCTATTAGTCTGCTTCCTATTTGTCCAAAACATTTTGAGAAACTACTCTACTTAAGACTTTTTGAGACACTTACGGAGAATAACACAATACCCGATCATCAATTTGGATTCTACACACATCACTCAACCACTCACCAACTACATAGAGTGACTGACTAAATTGCATCAGCACTAGAGCAGGAATCGTATGCAACAGGAGTATTTCTGGATGCGGCTCAAACATTTGATCGGGTCTGGCATCACGGGCTTCTCTTCGAACTAAAGACTATACTCTCTCCTACATACTTTCTTATTCTTCAGTCTTTTCTTAGCGATAGATTTTTCTCTCTCTGTCATGGCACGTAAATCTCTTGAATTTGACCAGTCTTTGCAGGAGTACTTCAAGGATCGGTTCTCGCACCACTACTTTACATAATATACACACACGACATGCCAATCACCTCCGAAACTCTAACAGCGACATGCGCAGACGATATATCAATCATAACAAAACCTCCCAATCCTACGCACGCCTTACAGACATTACAACACCACCTAACGCAATTCCATGACTGGTGCAAACTTTGGAAAATTCGAATTAACCAGGACATATCCCAACATATTACTTTTACTCTTCGGCATAACACCTGCCCGCCAGTATATCTTGACAACATCTAAATTCCAAAATATCTTGACATTCGATTAAAATAGCTTGACATTCGACAGAAGAATGACATGGGGCCCACAGATCAAGAACAAACAGATAACGCTAAACAAAAGACTAAAACGTTTATACTCACTACTCTCAAGACGTTCAAAATTAAATCTTAAAAATAAACTAAACACTTACACTTACCTACTGACGTCTCACAGATATATGGAGCTGCCAACGCATACGCAAAATTAAGATTTTTCAATTCAAAACTTTCAGAACTGTTACAAACTCACCATGGCACGGTAGCAACACTACTTTACATACAGACCTTCACATGCCAACAGTTAACAAACAGATTCGGGCCCTCTACAAACGTTTTCACAACAACTTACACGGACATACTAACAATCGAATACGAAGCATGGCCACTAGTAGCATGCCGGACAATACTCGAAGAAGGCTGAAAAGAAGCTGGATGAGGGACCTTCTAAGCTAAATCCGTAATAGGAAGCACGCCAGGAAGAGGTGCCGCTGGGCATCATCTCTCCGCTACGCCAACTATTATTCCTTTATCACCACATTCGCTGATTGTCAACATTTATTGACAGGTGTGAATGAAAAAATTTGAAGATAAAAAAAAAAAAAATTAATGGTCCTTTATATGATGTACGTTTCATAGTCTGATAGTGCTTAAATGCCGATATTGTAATTTTTTTTCCTCTGAAGTACCTTTAATTTTATACATTTGAATAAATTAGCCACGTAATCTTTTTAGCATAGATACAAAAACGGAATAATACATAAGCTAAACGAATTTGATGTATAAAAAATTGAGAAAAGAGCCAAAATATTTTTTCATGCAATATTTGTGTTTTGTAACATAAAAAGAGTAATAAAGGTGTATTCTATTACTTAAAAATTAGTTTAATTTATCCAAATGTACAAAATTAAAGATACTTCAGAGGAAGAAAATTAAAACTAACGGCATTTAAGTCCTGTCAGACTTTTCCAATCAGAATGAAACCTACATCATATTAAAGCCCATTAAATTTTAGATACAGCGAGTTTAATCAAAATCGTTAGAGGCGTTTTTGAACTATCGAACTATCATACTATACGGATGTATATAAATACTCTTTTTGAGCGAGTAGCGGCGTCAGTAATTTGCAGAACACGTTTCGTGTGCCCCAGGTTTTCCCATCTCCTTTCTTTATCCCGCCCCTCCTCCCCATCCCCTTCCTCCCCCGCCCTGGAAAGGAGAGGAGAGCTTTTTATAGAGGGCAGCACTGAGCCCTGGAGGATTAGGGGACAGTTCTGGGAAAGAAGTCCAGGCCAGCGGGAGGAGGGAAAAAGAAGAAACGAAACAACTCCTCAGTACGAACTGAAGCTCCTACTTCAGTCCATGTCCTCTTCTATTTCTTATCGACTTCTTCACAACTATCAAAACATAAAGAAATGGTTTGATTTTGAATTAAAAAAAAATCAGAGGACTTTCACTTTTTCTTATAAATGCTAACAAGATGATATGGTTAATTTTTCCGTATCTACTTCTTAATTAATTATCCTAAATTTACGGATAAAAAACAAAACAAGCACCATTAAATTAAATGAGCCGATAAGATAAGAGAGATACGAAAGTCTAACTATCTTAGAAAGAGAGGAGAGAGAACAAAGCTGACTGTCATAGACTATAGACTACCATCGGTAAAACTAACTATCAGAGACAGAGAGAAGACAAGAAAGAAGCTGACTATCATAGACTACAGACTATCATAGGTAAGCCTAACTATTATTGACAGAGAGGAGATAGAAAGAAGCTGACTATCATAGACTATAGACAATCATAGTTAAGACTAGCTATCATAGACAAAGAGTAGACATAAAGAAGCTTACTATCATAGAATATAGACTATCAGAGGTAAGACTAACTATCTTAGACAGAGAGAAGACAGAAGGAAGCTGACTATCATAGACTATTACTATCATAGGTACCATCCACAGAGATGATACAGAAAGAAGCATACTATCATTGACTATAGACTATCATAGATATGCCTAATTATAATAGACAGAGAGGAGACACAAAGAAGCTTACTATGATAGACTATAGACTATCATAGGTAAGACTAACTATCATAGACAGAGAGGATACACAAAGAAGCTGACTGTGGCAGTATCGGCTGAAAAGAGGCAACAGGTGTCCCAGCACAATGTCCGCCTCAAAGCCTTCCCTCATCATTATATAACTTCCCTTCCCTCTTATTAAATTAACTTAATAACCAGACTTAGTTACCTTATACTAAGAACATTGTATATATATATATATATATATATATATATATATATATATATATATATATGAATGAAAAAAGAACTTTATTCTGGGACTAGGTCCCTTAAGAATAACATACCAATATATATATATATATATATATATATATATATATATATATATATATATATATATATATATATATATATATTTGTAATTCAGGTGAACCAGAAGATCTATATGATTTTTGTTGTTATGCCTCGTTTACTCCACATCAAGAAATACATACTTAGGGATGTATATAAAAAATATTTCAGACATTGACCTCATAAAAGAACATTTGATATAAATAGAGAATAAAAAGAAATTTGTTGTTTTATTTTATTATGTTATATAATGTTTAATTCTTCTGGACAAACGATTTTTGTTATTCGTTATTCGGGTTCTACGTATCTTGAAACGCAACCCCTCAAATTTTTAGGTGGGGAGAGAGGTATTTCTTTGTTCGATTACAAAGGTTCATTATTAAAAATAATAAAACAATAAATCTTGCAGATGTAATGGCGGTATGACGAAGAGATACTCGTATATAAATTTGGACTACGTTTAATGTAATTTACCTTTCTTATAATATTAAACAGCAGGATATTTATGGTAAAATGCTTAATTAAAATTAAAAACATAAATGGAACTTCCTTAAGTTTGAAGACATAAAAGAAACATTATGTTATATATAATCCATCAACCAGAAAACTTGATAATTAGGGGTCAGAAATGATTTAAAAAATCTTAATATTCCGTGAAAGGAAACTCAAAGAAAAATTCTAGTTTCCGGAAGAGAGGAGCGGACAGAGGAAAGTTACTAAATATTTGAGGAGATATTAAATAAGGACTACAAGAGAGCCTGGAGTTAACTGTTTGCTCAGCGGCAGCCTCGACTCCGACGATGAAAACTATCAGGAAAGTTGAGCCACCAACTTAAGCACTTCTTCTCTCCCCTAAAAGTTTGAAGGAGCCTTCAACCCGATCCTGAGCTAGAACATACAGCTTCATTCTTCTCCTTTAATTCTTGATCCTGTTGGCTCCGGTAGTCCAAATGTTTTTCTACCTAGAAGGTGAATAAAGTGATTAACTTAAAACATACATTTATTTATAATATAGCACTTATCATTACACATAAAAACATGATACAGCGAGGCATAGTTATTATCGAGAATACTGAGGTTCTATTTACCACATAATATAACATAAAGTACCTTTGGACATATTTGCATAATTGTTCCCTGCATGACCTCCGACCTCCTCCTGTGAACTTCCGTTTCTCTTGCCGTCCGGGCTCAGACTCCCTAGGTACTCCTCTATCCCGGCACTAGCCGTGAAGGGGTCTATTTTTTGTATAGCCCTTCTATGAATCGTTTTTGTTAGTAGTCCGGAAACTGTTCTATTTGAAACGATTCGAAATTATTTCTATTCCTCCCAATATTCTCGATACACAGCAATTCTTTATAAATAAAAAAGATGATCCATATTTTTCACTCAATAATCCTTTTATTTTATTTTTTCCCTCCTACGTTTCAGCCTTTGTCCATTTTCAAGGATCCTAATGACATCATTTATTTTTAAATTAAAAGATAATTAACATTTCGTTTTCAGACTATAATAAAATATTTTACATACCTTTAAGATGTCTTTTCTATTGCACATATAAATATATATTGTCACAATATAATAAAATATACTAGATGGAATTAGTCCGGATGGCGGTCGATGAATGAAACAATTAGGTAGTTTCAACCATTTATTTTCTGCCAACGTTTCGGCACCCATTGTGGTCATCATCAGGGCTGATAGTGTATAAGTGATGGATTGTGGAGATAAGGGGATCGAAACGTTGGCAGAAAATAAATAGTTTAAACTACCAAATTGCTTCATTCATCGACCGCCACCCGTACTAATTCCTTCGAGTAATTCTCAACGGTCAACTAATTATATCCAATATGATAAAAAGAACAAGGGAACAACAAAAAGATACATCCACCCCAACTCTCCGCCGTAGCGTCAGAATAAAAAATCGCAGACAGGATATACTATCTCAACAGCAGCAGACAGCCTTATCTCTGCAAGTCATTACTTCTACACTATCAGCGCTGATGATGACCCACAATGGGGGTCAAAACGTTGGCAGAAAATGAATGGTTGAAACTACCTAATTGTTTCATTCTTCGACCGCCACTCATCTAGTAATTCTAAACGGTCAACTAATTATAACAAAAATAATAAAATATACTTTCGGCTGAAACAAGCCTTTTCAGCTTTATATTATCTATTGGATTAGGGTAATATATCCTTTCACATTTAACAAAATTTGATCTTAAAATTATTAATTTTCTTATCTTTAATTAGTTTGTAATAATTGCTATAAATGAAAATGGTTTGTTTTGAAACGTATCTTTGTCTTCAATATCTTCTTTAGATATATTAAATTTTCTTATTTCTTTTTTTAAATCACTTATCCAATGATTATCATATATTTTTATGTCATTATCTATCGCTGTGTCGACGATTTTATATGCCTCAGTTCGCACCCAGATTTAATGAAGATTTCATAATGACATGACATATTTTTTTGCGTATTCTTTCAGAATCCAACGGTTATTAGGTATCGAGATCGCAAACTCAACCAATTAGGACTTGAAAAAATATTTTGACCAGCATTCTTTGCAGAATTCCATTTAATTTAAAAAGCGTTGAACGGATAACGAAGGCGGAAAGTTGTTGGGTTTGAGGAATCTATTTGTCAATTAAATTCAGAACTGGTTTGGAATTAGTGAACCAACTCAATTCCTGGGAGCTTTTGAGTCCAGGAGTGACCGGTGGTCATTGCTGGTTTAGTCTACCATCAACGCCTGTGGCGTGTGGCTTCTTCAGACTGCAGAAATAATATTAATCCCGAGAACGAACATCTAAATCAATGAAAAAAAAAGTATAGTTGTTGGAAGCAGTTAGACATTTATTTTATTAGTATCATAATTAATTATAATTATCTAATTTATATTACTAGCCAAATTCTAATAATTAAAAACCTATCGTGTGTATGAGTAAAATTATTTGACATAATAATACGAATTTACCATGAACAATAAAGTGCAAATATATTTAGGATGGATAAAATACGTTATATCCAAGACTAGACCCAGAACATCCATTACGTTCACAACAGTTCCCTTAGTTTAGATCACAAACCCCCAATATTCAGAGCATGATGGGAAATGATAGGACTTGAAAGAGTTCATAAAATAATGTTTTGTAAAGGAGCAATCAAACCAGAAAAGGTGTATACTATATTAAATGGGACGAATTGTGTTTAACTGGCAATGTATTTAGAAAATGTAGGAAATAATTTATTATTTTCCGTGTAAATATAGGAAATTTCTCTATGGCCATATCCATTACTGATTTTTATAATAAGTTACAAAGCATTTAAAATATATTAATTATCCCCACAACATATTAAGTCAAAATACAGAAATTAAAGTAAAAAGCTTGGCGACTCGACTGACTGCTTACTATCATTGGAATTTATGATTTTTATGTGAAAAATGATATCGTAGAACATTATCAAAACATCAAGGCATGTATGAATGAATAAAATCATTATAAGGGGTAAAAAAGGAGAGCGGGGTCACCTATAGCATAGTGCATAGCATAACAGGTTTCTATTGGATTGTGTCACATGAAACACAAGGTAAAGGATTTTTATTAAAAATACGATATTAAAACAAGATAATATTATTCGAAGTATTTACCTTCTTTTTCTACACATTTTTCCCAACGTGACACCTACTTTTTTATCCACGAACTGAAAAACTCTGAGCTTTGAAGTGAAACAAAATCTGAAAACGCACTTTTCACTTGATCATAATTTTCAAAAAGTTTTCCTTTCACGAACTGTTCTAAATTCCTGAACAGGCTGTAATCTGTTGGAGACAAGTCGGGAGAAAATGGTGGGTGCGGAAGAACTTCGTAGCCCAGTTCTTTCAATTTTTGCACGGTATGTTTTATAACATGGGGTCTTTCTGCCGCTTAGTGAGATCACGAGGTACTCATGTATCGAGCTTTTTTTACTTTCCCAATACACTTTAAATGTCTGGAAACAGTAGACGCACTTGCATTAGGTTGTGCTGAGGGTCCTTTAACTGTTTGCTAAGGGTTTCCTGCTATCGTATGTTTGAGGACATCGTTGTCTATTACGGACGGAGGTCTTCCTCGGGGCAAGTTTTCCAAGTCGGTATCCCCAGCTGAAAACTTAGAAAACCAACGGCGAATGGTCCGTTCATTAACACTCCCTTCCCTAAACGCCTTTCAAATATTTCTAGCAGCCTCAGCTGCTGAATAGCCAATTTTAAACTCGTACAAAAATATTACTCGAAAAACGCGTGTTTCCATGTTCATATTTGGAGGTATACTAAAAAGTGGGTAATTGATTGGGAAGCTAATTTTTATTTTACAAAGGTAGAGGATTAGTGACTGTTTACTTTACATATGTAAACATTCGGAAGAAAACAACAGAGACCTGCAAAATCCTTTATGTATTTCAGAAACTACAAAAACGGACATTTCACGTGAAACAACCCAATATGACAAAGGTCGCTAGTTCAATCCTGCAGGTGGCCCTAGGATGTTTATATCACTTATCACCTATCAGGCATAACTGCTTTCTGCGGCTTATCTTAAAGTTCCTAGGTCTAGATCATCGGAGTCCAACAAACATTTTTCGCGAACCCCTTCATACAATCATTTCAATGGCAGGAACCAACTGAATCCTAAATATTTGTTATATATTTAGATTTCTAGTGGGCTACACAGTGTATGCGAGCGAAATACCTCTACCGAAACTTTTCTATACATGACCTAATTGAGGAAATGGAAATGAAGAAAAAAGAACCAGGCTCTAGGTGTTTACTTCAATTCAAGAAATATTGAATACAAAAATTTAATGTTGGACCTGGCAGATGGTCATTAAAGATTAAATAATAATTTCAGTTTTGTAGGAAACATATGATTTATAAGAAGTAATGCAAAAATATAAATTATTATTTACAATAATCACTTAGTTCTGTGATCGTTTCGTATATTATCGTATATTATAAGATAACATTTTTTCTAAAATACTTAGGTTTCGAACGATTATTATACCTCTATATTACTATTCTTGTGATCTTGAAAGAGATCGAGTGAGAAAAAACCTAAAAAATATGTTTTCTATATTTGGTTATTCGTTCAACTTGTATACCTAGCGGTTTTTATCAATACTGAAAACGACAACAAGGCTAATTTTTTTGAATCTATAAAATTAAAGATACTTTAGAGTAACAAATTTTAAATATTGGTATTTAAGACATGTCATAGTATTTTAATCATTATGAAAACAACCTAATATAAATCCCGTCAAATTTTACATCGATCTGTTTTTGAAAAAAATTGTAAAAATATGTCAAATGTTGCTCTGCTTGTTATTCGATCTGGAAAAAAAAAAAAAAAAAAAATTCTATAACATCTCAGCCATGTACTCTTCTAAAATACGAAATTTTAGTTTCGTACGGCTTTTTGTTTTTGTGCTAGAATTACCTCCCTCAATCAAAGGACTGTTAAACAATTCTTTATTTTAGGTAGGTTCATTGTTAATTATGTATGTTATCCAATTGATTATTTTATGTCATACAAATTGTAATAATTAAAACTTTATTTTAGCATCGTTTAACTCCTGATTCATTTAAATTAGAAGAAGAATTACATATATATATATTATATATATATATATATATATATATATATATATATATATATATATATAAAGAAACAACAAGGAACTACATAATTATATGGGGAAAATATAGGACATCATACGGAAGAGAAGGATCGAGTTTTATGGTCACATGGTACGCATTGAAGGACTATAGAGTTTACAGACAAAGCCCAAGGCAAGAGGTGGAGCGAAGAGCGGAAACGGGAGCATGCAGAAAGGATGAGACAATATTGGGCCAAAAGAAAACAGTTGTTGTGTGGTCCCAAGTTGGCAGAAACGATAAAAAAAAAATAAAATAAAATAAAAAATGTCTGATTATAAAACTAGATTTTTTATATAATCAATGGATTATAGTGTCAGCGAAAAATAAGAGGCGTTTAGGATCTTTTGAAGGATATTGTATGCTAGGATGGTAATGATTTTTATGGAATTCTAAAGCTTAATTCCATATGTCAACATAGGACGAAAAATGGTAATGTAGAAGATTTTTTTTTAAACACTATAATTTTTGGTTGTTTGTTCGCAATGTTAGTGTTGTAGTTGCCAGTATATACGAGCAGTTCCTTGTCGTGGTCCATAATGAAACAAATAACAGATACTTTGAGAAGTACTAATTACAGATAAAATAAAATAATACTAAACTATAAAAATAAACAATAATCATGAAAGAAAGCCGTTGACAAAGACTATACAGAGAGGAGAGGCATTGATCGACGCTTAGGGTTGCCATAGCGACCTCCCTCATTACCGCACATTAACTGTCCTCAGGTTTACGGCTCTCTATCTCGTTTCTCATTGGCTAGCAGGCTATCCTTCCTCCGTCCTCATTGGCTGGCTGGTTGTTGTGTCTGTATTCCCATTGGCGTTCAGTGTTAACCATGTCAATCTTAATTCGTCCTGTTAGTTGAGGCTTGATTTAAGTAGGAAAAATGTAGGTGTGAACAAGATATCTTTTTTTTTTTTACTTTCACTTACCTATATATGAAAATTTTCGAATTCGAGCTCGATGGAAATACAGGTTTTAGGGACACTTGCGTCCAAATCAACAAGTCCCGAAAAAAGGTCTGTGAGTGTGTGTTAGTGTGGTAAGTTTAACGCAAAAATGAAAAGTTGTACGAAACTGAAATTTTATATTTAAGAGAACTAGACGCCCAAGATGTTACAGCACCTTTTTTCATAAAAATCGGCAAATGAGAAGTGCCACTTTATATCATGCATTTTGCAACATTTTACAATTTTCTTAAAAAACGTTTATAGCCGAATGGCTAAAAAACAATATGGTTAAAACGATTTTTAATGAATAATTTAATGGGCTTAAATATCATGTAGGTTTGATTTTGATTGAAATAGTCTGACAGGGCTTAAATGCCGATATTTTAAATGTTATTACCTTAAATTTTATATATCCTATAAAAATTACCATATCATCTTTTTAGCATTAATAAAAATCGAATAAATATATAAGTTAAACGAATTCGATATCAAACTAAAGGAGAAAAGAGAAAAAATATGATTTAATGAAATTTTTGTGATTTTTACTTTCACTTACTATATATAGTAAGGAAAGTATTGCGATCGTGAAAATTTTCGAATTCCAGTTTTCAACGGAAATACACGTTTTAGAGTCCCCTGAGTCCAAATAACAAGTCCCGCAAAAAGGTCTGTGTGTGTGTGTGTGTCTGTGTGTGTGTGTGTGTGTGTCTGTGTGTGTGTGTGTGTGTGTGTGTGTGTTAACTCCCGGGCGGAAACGGTAAGTCCTATGAAACTGAAATTTCATATTTAAGACAACTATACGCCGGAGACGTGACAAAACTTTTTTCATCAAAATGAGCTTACCAGAAGAGGCACTTTATATCATGCATTTTGCACCTTTTTTCGATTTTCTCAAAAACGGTTCCGACGATTTTGATTAAACTCGCTATATCGATGTAAAATTTAATGGGCTTTAATATCATGTAGGTTTTATTTGGATAAAAATGGTCTGACAGGGCTTAAATGCCTATATTTTAAATTTTCTTCCCCTAAAGTACCTTTAATTTTTTAGATTCAATAATAATAACTAAACTATCTTGTTAACGCTGATGAAAAACAGTTAAATATATAAATTGAATAAATTCGATACCCAACTAAAGGAGAAAACAGAAAAAATATATTTTTAATGAAATTTTTCGTTTTTGAACATAAGAGCAGTAATATACATGTATGATATACCGTTGGAAAGCTAAAGATTTTAGAAAAAATATTATCACATACACAAGCTTTTAGAAGTTAATAGAGAGTGATGAGAAGAAGATAAAACTAACTGATTATTATAGATAATAATATAATAGTTTTTTTTAATAAAACACATGTTTCTATATAAATTCAATTTGATTAATTCCTTAATAGTTTCACGTATTTTTATCTCTAACTGTATTTGAAAATTCTTTCATTGATTTTAAAAATCGAGGTAAGTGAAAGTCGTGTGTTGCCCGCACCAGATTTTTAACCTAAGAACATTAACATAGATGTATAATATACCGTTGCTTTCAATCACAATTATAACTACTTCTACAGGCGTGTATACAGTTACTCACCCTCTAAACCAGAAAAAGATTTAACGTGTCAATAAGAAAACATAGAATAGTTAGTCAATTGAGGGTCACATATTATAACTTCCTAAAATTAAATCGCGATAATATTAGCCACACTATTAAAACTGACGAAGTTTGCAAATGGTGCGATCGATTTGTATATAAGAGCTTAGAACACTTATAAATTGGAATGTTCCTTTTTGTAAAGTAATAGAAAGCAATATCTCAAATATTACATTGATACTATAAACCACAAGATTTAGTGTTTGAGGTTGCTTTATCTATTGAAACACAAGATCAGTTGAATAATATATTTTATTTTATTATGAGTGTTATCACAAATGATTAAAACCTTTTAATGTATGGTTAAAAAAAAAAAAAAAGGAAACAGATTATTGTTTTATTTATTTTAGTTTCTTTTTATATCATTACTACTGTTTGTTCTGAATTGTTATTGTTGGCTAAGTAACGTACTAAATCTAAGAAATGAAGAATAAATGTGTAACCAATTGAGAACATCATGAAACTTTGAGCGGAATATTGTGTTTTATATATATTCCCGCGCAAATCAAAAAAAATAATTTTTTATTTATTTATGTATATTTAATTATTATCAGCCGTGGATACGGCACAGCTGTTTATTTATACTGTATATTGTTTTTTCAAGCGTGAGTGTGTGTTGAGATTTTGTCCCGGTCGTATTTTGTAGTCCGTGACGATAGATGGTTACATACGGTTATCGTTCACGAAAGAGGGACTCAATTTTAGAATTTAGGATCTCCGAAGTTTGCAAGAGAAAATCTAAAAGCACCTAGAAGAGACTGGCAAGCCCGAGCGAGCCTGTTCGAGAAGTCTGGAAGCAGGTGACTCTTAGGTAAGCAGTCTATCATTCCTAA
This sequence comes from Piezodorus guildinii, assembly GCA_023052935.1. NCBI lineage: Eukaryota > Metazoa > Arthropoda > Insecta > Hemiptera > Pentatomidae > Piezodorus > Piezodorus guildinii. Next base: position 95,319,683 of record CM041294.1, read on the forward strand.
TTCTGGAAAAAATTCTTAATTTGAATTTTTTTTTTTTTTTATACAGTCCACAACAGAAGTTTTTTTTTTAATTGGTACAATTAGCACCAATATGCATAAAATATTGTTCATATGGTACATAAGTTGTCTGATACAGGTTTTTTTTTTTTGGAATATATATTAATTTTTACTTGACTAGTATTTGTAATTACTAAACATAAATAGGGCCAGAATCTACAGTTATGCTGTATTGTAGCTAATTAAAAAATATATATTATTATTTTTTCGCTCTAGGCTTTTGTGAAGTGGCGTTACTTCTACAACTCTCTAGGAATGAATACGATTTATTTATTCTGTATATAACACCCTCCAAGCAATCCTAGTAATAATACTAAGTCAGATCGCTCTATCCTGGAAATCGCAACAAAAACTCGGAAGGGATGACTTATCTCAGGTCGGAAACCTTTCCAAGTCGATGACCGCTCCTAAATCGACAGAGAGCTACTCCTGCGGAATGGTAAAATAAGACAGGTCTTTGTAGGGAAGAGGTGAAATATAGGTTTGTCGTGACTCGGGAGGTTTGTGGTAGGGGTTGGTTGGGATGGGTTAGCCAATGGGAAGCCTTCGGACCTCCTCCCCTTTACCCCTCCTCCTCTACTCACCCTCTCACTTCACATGAGAAAAAAAAGCAAAGCAGTTTCTCTGCACGATGGAGAACTTCCAAGAGGTGTCGATATATTTATAGATATATCGATATCTACGAGTTATCGATCCCTCGAGGCTCGATGCCGTGGGACGGTGTTGCCTTTGCGCGGCACTCCGCCTCCTAATCAGGGCTGTTGATATTAGAGACGGATCCAAAGGTAGATTATATTATAAGGTGTGTTGGGGTAGCAAGGTCGTCCTTACACTGTGCCTGGTGGGTGATCTGATCCTCCTAATGCTTCAACTTTAATTATAGGTAAAATAGATAAATATGGCGGTATTGGTCAATTTTATTTTTTATTTCTGTGTAAACATATTTATTGATATCTACAACTGTATAATAAAATACATTTAGTTAATGTGATACAAGATATACTGTCATGATTCATATGTAGGGATACTACCCATTGGCAGCTCTCCAAAAACTAAGCTAAACTAGAAGGTCTCGGGGCCGTCTTCTTTTCAGACGCCTTGGAGGACTATCAGGGATTGTAGAGGAAGCAAGAATTGAAACTACTGGGTTAGAGTGGGAATGGAGTTTGTCATGAAAGGGATGGTACTTGGTTCGTGCAAAGTCAGCAGCAATGAGAACATTAAGGTCTTTATGAAAGAGTTTATTTGTGACAAAATAAGGAGCATTGGGGATTTCTGATTGTAAGGATTGGAGACGAGAAGAATTTGATGGTTTAGTAAAGCCCAAAAGGTCTACTCCGTAAGCCCATATTATCATAGTCATGTAGATAAGCCTTTTTACTTAGGTGGAAGGTTTGAGCGTTTGAAAATTTTATTTAATCGTAAAAATCAGGTATAGGAGATCATATTTGGTAATAAAGCTGATAAAATGGTGATCTTGGGGCATAACAGCCTTCTATGCCCAAGGTTACGCGTTTAAACCCACAGGTGGTCCGAGGATTTCTTAATGGAAGTAAAAATCTTTAGTTATTCTGTTCTTCGGAGGGGACGTAAAAATGTGATGACGAGCCTGTGCGATGGTCTCGCTAAAGACCAATATCCTAATTATACCTGAATTGGCAAAATTTAGGACTCTTACTATAGGATCGTTTGATTTGCCACAGTAGCATAAATTGACGTTAAACGAATAAACAAACAAATGGTGAGGTTAATGTCCATTAATAATCCCGCACTGTCTCTGCACATTCGCTCTGTGCCAACGGTATTTTCTCTGGTGCGCGCATCACACGACTTCACTTACTTTCGTTGTTAAAATTAATTTAAGAATATTTAAATACATTTAGAGATGAAAATAAATTGTTAAAAAATTAATTAAATCGAGTTTCAATGGAAGCATGTGTTTTATTAAATAATCTATTATATTATTATCTACGACAATCGGTTTGTATTATCGGCTTAATCTCCTTAACTTTTACAATTTGGTGTATAAGATATATTTTTTTTCTGAAATCTCAAGCTTTCTAACGGTATATTATACATTACGGTATATTTCATATATAGGTAAGTGAATGTTAAAATATCATTTAATTTCTACACATTATCAATTGTTTGCAGATTCCCCAAAAATTCAATTATTGTTGTAATTCCTTTGGTCTTCATACATTGGGCATTATATCAAAAAGTGATATTGATTTTCCACCGTTTGTAAATTGCATACAGTTCAATTTTCTTCTCCCTCCAGTTTGTATGATTTTCCCTCACTATACATTACCCTGAGCTGATTCATGATTCGTTGCTTCTTAGGGTTAGGGTCAGGGTATTGGAATAGGTGCTCAACCTCTTGGTTATTAGCACCGAATATATTTACATTAACAGATTTTTTTGTAACATGTTTAAAATAATAAAACACACAATGTTTTATTTATCTATTGTTTAAAAAATGGCTTATTATTTTTATTAATTAATTAATTATTATTTTTTGTTTATTATCTTTTTCTTTCCTTTTTTTTTGTTCATATTTTTTTTTCATTTATTTATTTTTTACTTATAGTTCCTGGAGCAGATGACATTTTTTAATGCATGGTCGCTTCATGATTTGTGCTCTGAAATTCAAGTATTCTTCTCCTTGGAGAAAGCTGCTTAGGTTTCTGAATTCAGTATTATATTTACAGTTAAACGATGGCATTAATGGCAATGCCAAGACTGTAATATAACTTTCTAAATATTTCGAAACAATATAATGAGGTTCTTTCATGTAGTATTATAAAATGGATTTTCACCATGTCGATAATTTTCCGACTATTTTGAGGTAGACTGATACATATAGTTTTAACATAACACATAACATCCATTTATGTATCAGTTCTTCTTCAAAATAGTCAGAAAATTATCGACATGGTGAAAATTCCTTGATCCGTTCACGAGATTTAGCCCGAAAAGCGAATGAAAATTCTGAAGAAATAAATGCACTTTTAGCTCAAAAAGGCTTTTGGTAAAAGATTCGAGTTCTGAATTATGGCTCGTCTTTTCCTACAAAACTCACGCCGCGACTTGAGCTTTTAACACTAAGAACTCACGACTCGGAGCCTTATATACTTTCGACTCTGCTCTTTTACATATAGGAATCAGTCGGGGAACACAATAAATTGAAAAACATAAAATATGAAATAAAAGCATGCATAGCTCAATCCATGGAGGGAAGAAGTTGTCATCACTCTAATGAGAATAGGCCACTCACGCCTCACTCATGGTTACCCAATAAAAAGGGAAGCCCCTCCACAATGCATCATCTGCAAAGTTCAACTCACTGTCGCACACCTCTCAGTAGACTGCCCCCAGTACACCACTTCCTTTCAGAGTTTGGGTATCCAAAGAAGGCTGGAGACGTTATTAGTAGACGATGCCTCAAAGTTAATTGAACTAATAGATATATAGAAAAATAAAGGGTTGTTTTCCAAAATTTGAGCAAAAAAAAAAAAAAAAAAAAGAGAGATAATCATATTAACATCTTTCAAGAAACAATTTAGGCAATGGAAACAATGACACCAAATTTAGATATAAGCACCCAGTACAGGAAATAAAGCAGGACATCCTGTTCTGGAAAACGTTTTTCAGAGAATCAAGATCTGAAGAAGTGGACTAGGAATTGGAGGAGTTCACGCAAGGTTACCGGATGGGACACTGGACCTCTAATAATAACATGATAATAAGAAGCCTGTGACACTAAATATATTGTAAAAACATGCCTCTGACCCTAATACATATTGTAACAACATGAATTTCACACTAAAACATATTGTAACAACATGCCAATTATACAATGATTCCACATCAAAACACAATATAACCCCACTGTAATTATAACAAATATAATAAATATGTAACAACATTATGTGTAGCCGACTTAAAATCTAAATGTGTACCTTATATTTAAGATTTAGGAGGTCCGTTGGCATTGAAATGATTGTATGAAGAGGTCCACGAAAATATTTTTTTGTAAGCCACTGCCCTAGACTTTCTATTATCCCGTACAGACCGACCTCGAAGCCGCTGCACCTGATCGCAATAGCTAAGAGGAAGTGGTGCATCGAAAGCAAGAAGTATATAATTGTGAGGCTATGTCAAGGAGGCCAGCTTCATCACCTCGGCTGTCATGTCTTCTATATAAGGAAGCTAGGCACTCTAGAAGTCCTTATTGCTATATCTGTCATCGCTACAGGTCTTTGCTTTGGCCTAATAAAGGCATCTCTGGCTTCACTGCTCTTTATCTGCCTCCATTGGCTTTCGATGTCAGCGTTAGTAAGAGAGATAGCAACGCTGAGATCTCCTAACAACGAACACCCCACAATGTTTATAGTCCAAGAGCTGAGGCCGAAAAATGAGTACTATAAGAAGAACATTTTCAATGCGATTTTTACATTTTAGCCTATAAGTTGGCTAACATTTATTTTGTCTGCCACCTCAAACTGGTCGGAATCAACAATGGCTGCCATCCAAAACGGTCAAAATCAAGGAATTCGCCTCATTTTAACATTATAAAGGTAAATAATATAAAAACCAAGCATTATACGAAAATACTCATTATAATATGAATTAATGAACATTGAATAAGCTTTCATTTCAGACTTGATAGAAGTCTATAGGTCTAATAGGTACCAATATATCTTTGTCTATATAATACATTGTGTCTTAAACAGAGGAACTGTGTTCAGTCCAATATCATAGGAACTGCCAATTTTACTAAACTACCTATAATAATAAACGGCCCTCTGTGCTACTAATGAAGAGAAATTAGTATGCAAACCATATTTAAGATCCTCATCCACATTTAAGATCCGTCACTGACCAAACAAAACAAAAAATCTTTCAACCATAATACTAAAAAAATGTTGAACTGTATTTTTTATTTCTTATATTAGAAGGGAAAAAAATCTGGTGGAAGCAATAGATAACTTTCACTTACCTCCGTTGCTCAAATTGATTACAGAATATTCAAATACAGTTAGAGATGAAAATGAGTGAAATAATAAAAAAACTTATTTAATTGAATTTCTTTAGAAGCATGTGTTTTTTTTAAATATCTATTATATTATTATATAAAACGATAAGTTATTTAAATCGGTTTTACATCACTCTTTACAAGCTATTTTTAATATTTCATATTTTTTATATATATTTTTTCTAAAACATTTTCCTTTCTAACGGTATATCACACCACTCCCACATTAACCCACTAGTTTCAATCCCTGCCTCCTCTTTCATTCCTGACAATCCTCCAAGGGGTCTGAAAAGAAGTTGGCCTCGAGACCTTCTAGTGTAGATTACTAGTGGAGTGTTGCCAATGGGCACATTCTCTTCATGTATATTATCTATATTTTTAGCCAATTTACTTGATTTATTTCCTAATAAAGTTGTAAATTTCAATAAATTAATACAAAAAAAAACAAAAAAAAAAAAAACGGTAAGTATATTAAACATGTATATTACTATTCCTATGTTCAAAAACAAAAATTTGCATGAAAAAATATTTTTGCTGTTTTCTCCTTTAGTTGAATATCGAATTCGTTCAATATGTACATTTGCCTGTTTTTATCAGTGATAACAAGATTATATGGTTATTTTTATTTATTAAAATATCGGCATTTAAGCCCTGTCAAACTATTTTAATCAGAATAAAACTTATATTATTTAAAATCCCATTAAATTTTACATCGATATAGCGAGTTTAATCAATCATAACAATCAATCTTGTATGCATATCCATATTATAAAGGGGTTCTTCTGTTAAGCCGATTTTGATAAAATAATTTCTATAACATCTAAATTTAGTTGTACGGCCGTATAGTTGTCTATATAAAATTTCAGTTTTATAGGAATTTTCCTTTTTGCGCTGCAGTTACTACACACGGACACAAACACACTGGCCTTTTTGTTGGTATTGTTCATTAGGGCTCAGAGGACACTAAACGTGTATTTCCGTTGAAAACTCAAATCGGTTTTTGGTTAAAACATTTTTGAAAAATGAAAAGTTATCATGTAAACTAGCAATATTGAATATTCAATAGCAAAATATTTATTCGCAGAAGATATTGGACATTGACTAGAAAAGCGTAAGAGTAATCATTTTTTGTAAAATCAGATGTCTATTACAATATGATTGAATGATAGAAATAGGGATCCAAGGAAGTTGAGAAAATGTTCTGTGATGCGCACACCAGATTTTAAATAAATGAGAAACTAAAAATTAAAATAAACACGATAAAGAAGTTCTTTAGAAGATCCCGAGAATTAGATAATCTCGGATTGGTTCTACATTAGCATCTTTGTGTAGCAATACAAAAAAAAAAAATACGAATAACAAGTTGCAATAAAAAATGCATTAAGTAGAGTGCATAGTGCAATACCCGCTTGAAGTTGAAAGCTTCAGTTTAGATAAGATTGATATTGGAACGGTGTGAAGGTAAGGAATGCGGTATATGGTTCTGGTCCTAGCAAGGTGTTTGGAATCTATATAGCATCAGTGGCTAGGGTGTGGGCATTTATACAGAGAGGTGAGAAAAACGCTGCATTCAGCACAAAAATACAAGGACATGCAACGATGATCCTAACAAATAAATAATATTCTGTCACAGCCGGGATTCGAACCCAGGACCCGGAGAACAGTAGAGATAAGCAGCGAGATAAGTATTGTAATTTCGCAACTAAATAATAACACGCATTTCCCGACTTTAACCACTTTTTACTGTATAACCAAATTTTTTACTGTTTCACAAATAAGGATTTAAAATAATATAAAGATCGCCTCAGAGAACTAAATAGTGTCAGTATGAGAAGACGGCTTATGTAAATGGAACAAAATTATACAAAAAGAACCACTTGTTATTCAATTACCTGAAAACTATTTACAAATTGCCCCTAATGTAATTAAGTAAATTATAGTAATCTTATCGAAGCTACAAGCGATTTAAAGGGATCCCACGCCTCCATAATAGCTGGCGACTAATTTCAATAAACCTTTGTCCAAGTCATCACTATAATGCTTGTATCGTAAGCTGGTGTGGTGTAGTAATTCGGGTGCAATGTTACATTATTTTATAAACAATAATATAAAAATTTGGTACGCGTGACTTACGACATTAACTTACTTCCGTTGTTAACATTGATTGAATAATGTTTAAAGATCAAATATATACGTAAGTGAAATAAAAAGGTTAAAGAATTAATTATATTTTTTCGATATTTTATTAAATAACAAGTGAGGCCTGCTTCGCTCGGGTGCAATTGAAATGAGGTGTCATTTATGTTGAAAAACTTTCTCTCTGACCGATATAGCGTTTATCGCTTTAGAATTTTTAGTTCATCGTAACGAATAGTGCAAAAAGCAAGAAATATGGGTATTCTAATAACATTTATTTATTACTATACCTAATCAAAGGCAGAAATTAGAAACTTGAATTGGTAAAAAAAATCAGAAGTGGTTCAGTTTATTTGGTTCTAATTTTAAACGGTTCGTATTTATTCGATTCACTACTGTTTTATATTTCAAATAAATTAATACTCTTTAAATGTTTAATTTATTTTCCATGGAAATGTCATTTACAATGAAACCTCTATTTTCATGTAATGATCTAAAAGTATTAATATTTATTCAAATAATATGACAGCGATCCATTTATTTTAATAACTTAGTTACGATTCGGTAGGTAATATTGTTCCTAATATCATTAAAAAAACACTGCAAATTTTTACACAATGGTTTATTATTTCCAAATAACAATATTAGGGTATAACTGTTTATATAGGTATTGATTAAGTAATATGAAAAGCAATAATTCAAAGGATAATATCAGATCACTACGGCTCATATTTAAACGCAATATTTTTGCCAAAAATTTAATTCTCTATTTAACGGCACTGAAAGCAAAATTTTTGGTATTTATTTATTTATTAGTTAGGGCAAACGGATTTTTTAATATTCGTTATTCGTTGTCGTGATCTCGAAAATCTTTTCGATTTTTTTCTCTCTTCAATAATAACCGATTTTTTAGAATTACATCTGTGATAATTTGTTACTTTAATATACATAAGAATTTTTTTTTCTTTTAATATTTATCGTCCTTTACTGATTCTAAAACTCTTTACACATTTTTTTTCCATCTTCAAAAATAACTGTATTTATGTGCGTATTTATGGGTGAAATTTCAATTTTTTTCTGTATTCTCTTTTTATAATTAATCGCAGTTTTTTCGCTTAAAAAACAAACATGATTTTTTTCTCTATCTTCGAAAATAACGCAGTTACAAGCGTATACATAATTGAGATTTCAATTTTTTTAATTTTTCTTTTTGGTAAGCGCGCTCTACTGATTCTAAAACTCTATACATAAATTTTTAGTCCAAACAGAGATGAGCCCACTAGAGAATTTAGGAGGCTACATCATGCGCTATTACAGAGCTTGTAACCCTATAGTATAAATGAAGTTGTTGGAGCTGACAATAGACGGCGCCACCTCATTTATATAGGCAGTAGGGTTAGGGTAGCTCAACCTCTTGGTTATTAGCACCGAATAAATTTGTAGTAACAGATTTGTTTTACTCTTTTTTCTTCTTTTTATTTATTTATTTTTCCTTCTATTTTTTTTTAGTTATTTATTTTTATTTTATTTTTTTATTGTTTATTTATTTTTTTATTTTATTATTATTTTGTTTACACATTCTGAATTAGTGAATTTATTCCAATTTTTTTTTCTTTATTTATTTTTTTAATATTTTTTTTATTATCACTATTATTTTTTTTCTTTCTTCATTTATTTTTTTTCTTATAGTTCCGGGAGCAGAGAACATTCTTTGACGAACCTAATCAGTGAACTAACTGTTTCACTAGAGTCCTTCAAGCTCTCACTCAACGATCTAGCTAGATTAAGTTTATCCATTTGTACATGGAATTTGGAGCAGTTCTCAATAATGTGTTTTATTGAGAGAGGCACTCTACACAAGTCACACATTGGTACGGGCTGCTTGAGGATGAGATGGAGATGTGTGAGTCTGCTATGTCCTCTGGTCTCTGGTCTCCCTTCAAAACGAATCTAGGCAGTATATAATAAAACTTATATATCAATCTAATCATTATCATCTGCAATATCATTGTGTAAGATGTTGTAAACATTTTTGAGCTTAAAAAAAAATTGTGCCACGTCAGTGGTATAAATCTGTTTGGTATATAGATATAGAGTTAGTATTATCCTAACAGAAGAGAAGGAAATGCTTTAGCTGAGGAGAATAGAGAAGAAAAGAATAGAGAAGAAGGCGGAAACTGGGGCGGGATAGAAATATTTAAAGAAGTGAGGTAAAGTGAGGGAGGGAGAAACCTTTAATTATACAGTTAGCCGCCCCGCTCCTAGGGCGAGCCACTGTTTCTTATCTTTATCTAATACTCTTTATGTTTCTTCAACCTCTATATAGCTCTATATGTTTTATTTTGCTTATTTATTGCATTTTTGCTTACTTTCTTTATTTTTAGTTTATTCATATTGATTTGGTTTTTACTTTTAGTTACTTTATATATATATATATATATATATATATATATATATATATATATATATATATATATATATATATATATATATATTATATATAAGTAACTAAAAGTAAAAACCAATCAATATGAATAAACTAAAAATAAGAAATATATATATAATATATATATATATATAATATATATATATATATATATATATATATTATATAATATGTATAATATACAATACGAAAAAGTTTTGCGATCCTGAAAATGTTTAAATTCCAGCCTTCAACGAAAATACTCACTTTAGGGTCTCTTGAGTCCAAATAACCAAGCCGCCCGAAAAGTTAAGGGTCCGTGTGTGTGTGGCAAGTCTAGCACCAAAACGAAAAGTCGTAAGAAACTAAAGTACCATATTTAAAACAACTATACGCCCGAGATGTTAGAGCAACATTTTCATCAAAATTGGGAAAATAAAAGTGCCACTTTATACGGTTCATTTTATGATTGATTTTACGAATTAAGATGGATATGCATGAAGCTTGGTAATGGCTCTAGAGGCTGAAACGTCGCGATGACTGGATTAAATAAATTGTTTTCAAAAAATATCCAAGAATTTCTTTTGTAAAACGGCCTGATAATTATCGAACATTTTACACCTTTTTATGATTTTTTTCAAAAACAGCTAAGACGATTTTGAATAAACTCTCTAATCTGGCAGAGCATAAATGCTGTTATTTTAAATTTTGTTCCTCTAATGCACCTTTAATTTTGTAGATTTTGAAAATATTAACCATATGATAATATTGTGATAAATTGACCATGCCATATGATTAGCATTGATAAATACATAGGTGGGACGAATTCGATATCAAACTAAAGGAGCAAAGAGCGAAAATATTTTTTATGCAATTTTTGTGTTTTGTAACATAAACATTTAACAATAAAATAAAATAATATCGAATAATAATATAGATGTATAATATACCGTTGGAAGGACAAATATGTTAGAAACAATATTTTGTTTTACACAGAATTGTAAAAGTCAATGAAGAGTGAGGAAAAGCCGATAAATCTAACTGATTGTTATAGATAACAATATAATAGATTATGTAACCAAACAAATGTTTTTATCGAAACTCAATTAAATTAATTCTTTGATATTTTTTCATCTCCTGGTGCATTAAAAAAATCTGAAATTTATTTCAAAGGAGATAAGTGCGAATCGTGTGCTGTGCGCATCAGATTTTAAAAAAATATATAATAACATCAGTAAAATTAATAATCATATTTCTTTTAATTATGAATTTTAAAATTGATTTTTATCGTTTACTTGAAAGTTGTTAATGAACGAAAATAACTTTAAATTACCTTAGTACTATTTTCAGATTTTAATCAAATCTGGTGAGGTATGAAATAAAAACCTCACTCGAAACAAATAAAAAGTACGTACTAATCAAGCTACAGAGGGCGGTACGAACGTGAATGAATAAGGTTTGAAGGTCAACAGTGAAAGTAAGTGACAATAGAGCCAGCCAGCTACTGTCCCAGCCACAGCTTCTCCCCTTTATTTTATTTTAAAGCAGTTTTTGGAATCTGAGAGAGAGAGAAGGTGGGATTTCGCAGTCACAGTTTCCCCATTCCATCTATCTCATATATTCTCTAGTTTGTTTTTGGAAAAATATTTTCTTATCCATCTCCTCTATCGGGTTTACGCAGGGTTGGTTTGAACATATTTATTTATAACAAAACCTACTAAAAGAACAAAAGATACATAAAGATTCAATGACAAAATAGTCAATAAAAAAATTGATATGCTAGTAGTTGGCAATTCATTCATAATGATTTTCATTTCATCTATTTACACTTCATATTAACTCAAAACCTAAAACACTACAACCCATGAAAGGTCTTGGGCTCAGTACATATAGAGATTCGTACTGTTTATAGGAGCAACAGTGCACTGCAAGGAGGTAATTAGGCCTAGATCACACTCCACATTTTCCCTATATTTTAGATACCTACTTTAAAGAGGCTGGGTCACCCCCAGAAGGGTCTCTATACCCGGGGTTCAGCTCGCCCCCGTCTAAATCAACAGAATAATTAATATCCTGACACAGCCGAGATTCCAACTCAGGACCCGGAGAACAGTAGCCGAGTGCTCTGTCCACTAGAACACACTGCTCTATACTTCACATAAATAAAATAAACTGAATAAAGATAAAAAAAAGTTAAAAAAAAACATCTAGGAACAGCCCCATGGCTTATTATCTAGAGAGCTAGACTCTTACGCCAAATGTTGTGTGTTCGAATCCCAGTCCCGGCTGGACTTTTTCAAGCTTATAATAAGGTATGGATTCACTCAATGCCTCTTCCCCGGTATGTGAAACCCGTCAGGCTACTGGTGGGCACTCACTTAATTAGGCGTAGGGAGTGATGACCCTACTATATAAAATTCTGTCGAGAAACGTGAGTGTATCCTCCCATTAGATAAGGGCCTAATTACGGCCTGTCGCGCCTGTAAAAAAATAATAATAATAAAATAAATATAAAAAAAGTTAAATGTATATATATCATATCATATCATATATATATATATATATCGAGGAAGAAATTGAAAGTTATATTACATGCGCATTCGATTTTTATAATATACTTTAAAATAGACGTTTGAAATTTAGATAATTTTAGAAGAACCTTTTTTGAGTTCAGTTTTCTCCTGCTAAATGTACTGTAGTATATAATTAATTTACATTTTAGCACTTTCTACTGCAATCAGAGGGCTGAGGTGGGATACATTCGCATTCCCCAAACTGTTGACATTTTAGGAGGATCTTCTCTTTTTCGACTATTAGGTCCGATTCGTGAAAACTGTTGAATTATTAATGCCTTCAAAGGAAGGGCTTTCAAAGAGTTTTAGCCTACTCTTACTTTCTCGCATTTATTTTTCTTTATGCTTCACACGGTTTAAACTCTTAATTGGTCATTTAAGGTGTTTTCTGATTACCGGAAAAATTATTGAAAATATTTATTTATTCTGATATATTACAATCTGTCACTATGGACAATAATAATATTGCTATAAGATTACATTCATACAATATTTATTATATATACATACAAAAAGAAAGTCAAATTACATAATATGAAACTAAAACAAATAAAGGTATATAGTAACAAAATTTATAAATTAAATAAATATTACGGTTAACAAATAAAAAAACAAAAGATGAACACACTTATACTTATATACAAAATTTACAATTTGCTGGGGAACCCCGAAAGGAGTCCGCCTTCCCCCCCACTTGTGGAAGGACAAGCAGAAACCGAGGGTTCACAGCGCCTCCCTCTCAGCAGCATCACTGGTCAGAGCCAGAGGAAGCTGAGTGAGGCCGCCATAGCCAAAAACACACCGCATATGAGAGGAGAATCTGACCAGTGTCAGAACTCCAGAATATATACTTACAAAAGATCACGGGGCCACTCCTAGCCAATCTCCTAGGAGGGTTGAATGGATGAGTGGAGCTGGATAGGGATCGTGCTAGAGGATTTGGACGATGGTTAGGGAGTTGTGATAGGGACGAGGTTGTGATGGAATTTGGAAAATTTGGATGGAATCAGGTCTAAGATAAATGGAACATTAAGGTCGTGGTACAAGGTATAGTTGGTGACATAATAAGGAGCATTTACTATTATTCGAAGGACTTTGGATTGAATGCGTTTGATGTTAGAATGTTTAGTTGTTCCCCACAGTTCAATTCCATAAGTCCAGATAGGCTTCAGTATTGTCTTGTAGATTAATAATTTGTTTTCAACTGTAAGCTTAGATTTTCGGTTGAGTAGTTGGTATAACTGTCCGAGTCTTCGGTTGAGTTCTTGTCTTTTAAGTCTTCTATGTGGGTTCCATGTCAATCTTTTGTCTAGAAGTAAGCCAAGAATCCGGACTGTGTCTGAGGAAGGAAGCGGTATGGAATTGAAATGAACCGTTGGACAGGATTTGCGTCGAAGGGTGAAGGTGACGTGTGTACATTTGTTTTCGTTCACCTTAATACGCCAAGCATTTCACCAGTTTTCAATGAGAGAAAGGTGCCTTTGGAGATTCAGCGATGCTGCTTCAGGATCGGAATTAGATGATAGTATGGCGGTGTCATCAGCAAATGTTGCCAGAAAGGTATCGAGATTAGTAGGAATATCAGCGGTGTAGAGGATGTAGAGGACTGAAGCCGATTTGGTTGTGAAAAAAGGAGATTCGTCTGTCATTTTCTGAGGCGATGTGCCAGGCTGGGGTTCAGATTTTAAAGTATTACCTGAAGGGGTCGCTTGTGTCGTTAATTTCTTATTGTTATCAAGACGGGGTCTTTGTTTAGTGGGAGACGAATTTGAACCTGCTGATCTTGATCTTTTACTTGAAGATTTGAAAGACATCACTTGATGAAAATATTGCATATCATATAAAAAGATAGTTGAATAAGAATTGGAATAGGAAATAAGTAGTAAATATGTATTCCCGATACCAGCAATCAGCTGATATGAGAAAATATGGCGACCCTTTGTGTCCAGCCTATTGACCCTACATTCACTTTTCACATTAAAAAATAACACTGCTTACCGAAATAATGCTCCAAACTCTACTGCTGTTAATCTCTAGAAAGTTGGTGAACTTTTCATGACAGTTCTCAATTGAAAACCTTCTGAAAAACCAAAAATCACAGAGACGAATTGAAGTGCGACTGTTATCTTCTGGCACATCAGCTGATTCCTCGTTGGAAAACTCGGAAAAAATTAAAAACAATTAAAAAAATAAAAAAAGAATATAGAACAAAAAGCTAATATAAAATTAATAACTCTTATACTGTTATCAAAGAAAAAGGCCCAATATCCTAAGTGTACTAAACACTAAACCCTCTTTGGTTCTATAGGATTCTTTTGGCTGGATGTCAATACTTTTGGTTTATTTATTTCAATAATAGACCTTTGTAATCGGCCTATATATATATATATTATTTTTTTATTTTCTCATGGAGTCTCAAATTAAATTTTACACCAGCATTGCTAAATCTTTTCTAAATGTAAGATGAAACATGATCCCAGCTCCACTCCTTTCCATAGAACCAAAAAATGTGAGTACTCAATTTTAGCACTGCCTAGTGCCTTTAGAATACTGTACCTTAAAATATCCGTTATGCTCCATCCCTGTCCTCATTTAAAACCCTCCTCCAGCAGTACTTCCTTTTTTTCCATTCAGATGTAAGCTGATTTTATTATGCTAACTAATGTGAGGTTAACAGAGTATTCATTTTTAATGAGATGTATAAGTTAAATGTTATGTTTATTCTTATTTTTTTATTTTTAGATTATGTACATAGATATATCACTTTGACTTTTTTCCCCTTTTATTGTTCTTTGATAATTTTTTTTTTTAATTTTGCTATTTAAACGTAATTTTATATATTTGCTAACAAAATTGTCTTTGGCGAGTTATAATTTTTATTTTGTTCAAAATTGTTACTCTTAAGGAACATTCTTTCAGAATAAAGTTTCTTGTTTTATTCTATTCTCTCTCTCTTTTTTTATCTCTCTCTCTCCCTCTCTCTCTCTCTCTCTCTCTCTCTCTCACTATATATATATATAATAGATTACATAATCTATTATATTGTTATCTACAACAATCTGTTAGATTTATCGGCTTTTCCTCACTCTTCTTAATTTTTACAATTCTGTTTAAAAGATAATATTGTTTCTAATATATATATATATATATATATATATATATATATAATAATGATAGTGAAACATAAAGTTTATCCTTTTTTTTATTTTAACATAATTTATTGAAATTTACAACTGTTCTTCAAGGTACAACAAGTAAATGTGACAAAAGATAAATGGCGTGAAACATACTTGAAGAAGAGCTACCCAATGGCAGCACTCCTGTAGTTTTTCTAAACTAGAAGGTCTCGAGGCCATCTTCTTTTCAGACGCCTTGGAGGATTGTCAGGAATTTAAGAGGAAGAAAGTATTGAAACAAGAGGATTAGGGTGGGAATGGAGTTTGTCATGAAAGGAATGGTATCTAGATCGGGCCAAATCAGCAACATACGGAACATTGAGGTCTATATGGATAAGCTTGTACGTGACAAAGTAAGGAGCATTGAGGATTTTACGAAGGATTTTGGATTGTAGGGATTGGATACGGGAAGAATTCGATGGTTTACTATAGCCCCAAAGCTCTACTCCGTAAAAGTTTATTTTTAAGACTGAAAACTAGGAACGTTTCATCCGTATGAAGATCTCATATTAATGATGCATTTTCTGCTTACCATTAATGCTTGGGATGACATGATGATGGCCGTTGGGTTTAGAAAGAGCTATTAGGCCGCCAACAAGAGGACAAGAGCTTGTAAAACAGGGATAAAGCTTTGACAGTACGAAAGTGGGTGAGGAATGGTCCGGATTTAAATACAATGAGACCATCTTCTGCCGTCCTTAATTCTCCCTCGGCCGAATGTGAATAATCTCTTCGTCGAAGTTTTATCGGAGCTGAGATCGACTCTATAATGATGGATTATATTGCGAGTGGTGGCGACTGTGCGCTGGGCCCTTTGGCTTTCATGTAAATAGGAAAGGAGAGAGCCCACGCCATGATTTGGAACTTGTTGATCAACGGCCAATAAGGAATGGTCCAGGATTGCATGATTTCCTCTGCTATCTACATACTTAATACGACCTGGGAAAGAACAATGAAATCTCTCCCTGTGTCGCAACATTACCTTTTTGTCTTGCTTGTTAAAATTATCTGGGAAAAAAGGAAAGAGTTTATTAGTAGGCGTACTCACAGGCTTGATTAAATCATGTTTTTTTGTTATTCATCAAGTTCCAGCAAAAACACCCAATAAAAACAACACTATTATATGGTATGCTTTGATTTTAGATATTGTATATAAGTAAAACCGATCTTAAAGCATCATTATTATTGTCCATTTGAGACAAATTGTAATATATCTGCATAAATAAATAATTTATCAGGACATACCATGGGAGTAATAATATCGTCATTTATCGCCCAAAAATACCATCCTTACTACCTATCAGTGTGTGTATGTATATATATATATATATATATATATATATATATATATATATGTATGTATTATTCGTTTTTATTTTTCTGTAGTGCTTAAAAAATGCATTTATTAACTGTTTAATATACATATATATATATATATATATATATATATATATATATATATATATATATATATATATTTCAATCAGCTCTTGAAGAAAACCGATAGATGAGTTGGTATTATTTATACTTGTATTCTACAAAACATTGGATTTATTTTTAAAAAGTAACACTGTTTATTTATTCAACGTCGCTTTAGGATGTTGTGGCTGAACGGACGATGCTACAGAGTGAGTCCGAAATTTTACCAAAACATGTTTATTTAGGATATGGATATTTTAGGAGACCTGACATCGCATAGCCTTGACACCACCATTTTACATATTCCCCGAAGGGCGGTTTATACCTTGTTTATACAAGGATTAAAAAAATATATCATGATCTACATTTAAGACATTGTCAATTAGTTGTACAGATTGATATAAAATCGAGGTTTAGCTATAACTATTGCTAAAAGAAGAGGCACGACAAATGAAAAGAAGCAGGTATCGCGATCGCCAGATAGAGATCCAGAATGTGATTCATGAATATGCACCGCTCGTCACATATTTCACCCTAAGAGGTGTCAATGCCTCCTTGATACATTAATTCGGAGTAGAGCGTCCATATGTTAAGTCTAGTCGCATATCCTAATGCAGTTCTGTCCCGCATTGCACATTCATGTAATTTTGTAAAGGACTCATCAATCAATGGGATAGACCTCTATCAAGAATAAGTGATTGGAATGAGATTTTGCAGGTTTTGTAGGAATGTTTACCTTTTTAATGATTTGTTTTTTTGCTAGAATTCACCTAATAATAATAACTATTCCCAATAGTTATTCCCAACCGACTATATTATACTGGATTAACAGTAAGTTTTGATTCTATCTTTGATAAATCACTCACTTTTAACAATTAAAGACAAAAAAATCAGGTGCGAAACGTTGTTAAAATCAATTTAACAAATTTTTAAATACTGTTTTGATGTCCAATAACACAAAAATTGCATAAAAAAATATTTTTGCCCCTTTCTCCTTTAGCTGGTCATCAAATTTGTCCAACCTGCATATTTAGCCGTCCCTTATTAATATCATTTAGATGATATGGTTAATATTTAAAAATTTACAAAATTAATAATAGTTCAAGGGAAGAAAGTTTAGAATATCAGTATTGGGGCCCTGTCATGCTATTTCAATCGCAATGAAACCTACATCATATTAAATTTTACATCGATACAGCGAGTTTAATTAAAATCATTAGAGCTGTTTTTGAGAAAAACGTAAAAAGATCAAAAATGAATAGTATAAAGTGCCTCTTCTACTTGCCCTAAAGATGAAATATAAGTTGTATACGACTTTTCGTTTTTGAGCTATACACAGTCACACAGATACACAGACCTCTTTATGGGACTTGGTTATTTGTGCTCAGGGGACTCTCATATATTTCCGTTGAAAACTGAAATTTGACCTTTTCTCGATTTGTGTACTTTCCCTTACTATACATTTCATATATAATTAAGTAAAAGTAAAGATTGTAAATACATAAGAAGCAGTATTGAGAGAATGCATAAATGTGTATGATTGTATTTATTTCATTGCATGATTTTATCACAGGCCTTGTGAAGGTATAATCCATTGGTACTACTTTAATACTCCTATCTAAATAGAAGGCATGTCTAAGAGCGGAAGGATACTCTTACAGAAAGGTAACGAGATCCAACTTCCCTAGCTCAAGCAGTACGAAGGTGATCAGGGTCTTAAAAATGACCTTCGAATTGCTTTTACTCTGATCTTTCAACTTGTTTCTGTTTCTAATTCACCTGTTTCTATTTTTATTAGATATTGCCCTTTCGTATTTTAAACCAATAAGATTGTATAAAACGACATTTCTTTATAAAGTATATAGTCCGTGAGCCAGCAACGAAAAATCTAACCCATTTTATAAAATGATTTTAATATAATTTATGCAACCATCTATCCTGATAAAGCAAAAAATACATGCCCGCCAACTCCAAATGGATGGGTTACATAATGGCGGTCATTCGAAAAGAGAATATTACGAAATATTATTCTTTTCTAACGTAATTATGGGTACTATAATGGAAACGGCTTGTCCTATGAGTATAATTGTTATAAAGTAAATCATCAAGTGTTTAATACGCTTTCGTTTGAATGGTAAAAGACATTTTTATGTTTAATATTCAACGATATAGAGGTATTACAAAAAAAAAAAAAAAAAAAAAAAAAAAAAAAATCAATCATTGTTTCTACCTGACGATTTCCAGATCTATTTATCCTTTTTTCCCTCCGAGTCACTTGTAGCATTTGCCAATATACAAGAAGACCTTGATAGAATCTGTGCCTGGGCAACCTTAAATAAATGATCATCCTATTACCTTCACATCCTCTGTCGAAAACCTGGGTATTACCATTGACCAAACCCTTTCCTGGAAACCCCATATTTCCCAAATTTCCCGAAGAACAATAAGTACCCCTTAAATATTTCCAACGCTCCCGCCATCTTCTCCCACTATCCACCCGTAATCTCCTTGTATCCGCCCTTATTTTCCCCCACTTTGACTATTGCTGCTTAGTATAGGGTGGCCTCCTGACGGTACTTGAGGAAAGGCTAAAGCGAATTATGAACATATTTTTGAGATTCGTCCTCAGCACTCCGAAGAGGTCTCATGTGACCCATTTTTACGGCGAGTTAAAGTGGCTCCTTCCCCCAATCCGCAGACAATATTTTCTAGGATCATACCTTTACCAAATCATCAACTCCTAACATCCTCCATATATTCACATTCTCCTAAAATTTAAATCTTCAGTCCACTCACTTGAAACAAGATCCCGCCATGCCGATCTTTACTTTCCTACCCATAGGACTAAAACGTTTGATCTTCCTTGTCCACTCCTCTACTTTCTGGAATTTTTTACCTAATCATATCCGCCATGCTGCCTCTCTTTCCTCATTCAAATTCCAATTTTTCCAATACCTTTTACTATCCCAAAAAGATGCTTAAAAACCGTGATATTTATATCTCTGACCTCACACTTTGAAAGAAGATATTTGTTTATTGTCTATATTTAAAAGTTTTATATATTAATTTTTTTTTTAAATTCTGTTCATCACTATATTTTCTAAGAATTGTTTTTATTTTATTTTATCATTGTATATATATATATATATATATATATATATATATTTGTGTATAATTAGTAATCAATCAGGTTGCTTCTGTCTGTTGGCCAGACATGTATACCTCAAATGTACAAAGCTGTTATTCATAGGGGACACAGTCCTAAAATAAAAATTATTTCTATTCTATTCTATCATGGAAATGGCTCATTCTATCAGGATAATCGTTATGACAATTAATATAGAAAATTAAATCACCTTTAATTTGTAAAACACGTCTGTTTGACTAATAGTTATATAGATCAGAAAATATGTGGGAGATTTAAAAATACTGAAAAAAGAACTTGTGTTCTTGTGGATTCCATCCCACGTAGGCATTGATGGCAATGAGGAAGCGGGTCGGGCTGCGAAAGAAGCTGCATTGTCAAACGTCCAAATCCACCAAACTTACATCAAGGAAGACGTAAAAAATTAACTTAAGGTCAAAATATATCAGGCATGGGAACAGATGTGGTCGGAACTTGACAACACCAATAAATTAAGAAATATCAAGCAATCGCCTGATCCATGGAATACATCATTGCGAAGTAATCGCCGCGAGGAAACTGCTTTGGCGAGACTTCGCATAGGACATAGCAGACTCACACATCTCCATCTCATCCTCAGGCAGCCCGTGCCAAAGTGTGACTTGTGTAGAGTGCCTCTCTCAATAAAACACATAATTGAGAACTGCCCAAAATTCCATGTACAAATGGATAAACTTAACCTAGCTAGATCGTTGAGTGAGAGCTTGAAGGACTCTAGTGAAACAGTTAGTTCACTGATTAGGTTCGTCAAAGAATGTTCTCTGCTCCCGGAACTATAAGAAAAAAAAATAAAGAAAGAAAGAAAACAAAAAAAATAATAGTAGTAATAAAAAAAATATATAAAAATAATAAAGAAATAAATAAAAAAAATAGAAGGAAAAATAAATAAATAAAAAGAAGAAAAAAGAGTAAAACAAATCTGTTACTACAAATTTATTCGGTGCTAATAACCAAGAGGTTGAGCACCTACTCTAATACCATAACCCTAACCCTAGATATAGTTCTTACAAAAAAACCGATAACCGAGATACTAATTATTTTTGTCATTAATATGGTTTATATCATGGAAACAATATAATATAATGTTTTTCCTAACAATATAATGGTTATAAACTACTTCACAAGGCATACAATTAGCTTGAATTTAGCAATACGTTGCTGATTTGACCGGAACCAGGTATCACTCCTTCCATGATAAACTCCATTCCCACAAGTTTCTACTATTATTTATCTACTATTCTGGATAATCCTCGGAAGCGTCTGAGAAGAAGACGTTCTCAAGACCTTCTGATTTAAATTAATTACTGGAGTGCTGCCAATCGCAACATTTTTCGTTAATTTCATTGTTAGTAACAAATACATGTAAGAGAATGTAAACGGATTAAATTTGTTTCAAGCCAAGAATAATTTAAAATTTGTATTAAATCTTTTAAATCGTATTTCAGGATACCACAAACTACCGAGCACAAATCAACACTGCATGTAGTTACCTGCTATCGATACCTCACTCCACCTTCAGCAGAAGATAGTGGACAGCGCAGCCTGCTCAGATCAAAGGCTGCTAATTGGACCACTGGTTGCGGTGGTCCGAAGGTATTTAGCCTAAGGGAGGGTCCAAATCGGCTTAGGGTTCAGGGCCGAGGGAGCTCGATCTCAGGGATAATTTAACTGCCCTAGTTATCAGGTAGATGGGAATAATTAGCAATACTAGCGGGGTAGGTTTACCTGTGTCTTAAACTCAAAATTTATTCGTATGTACATAATAAAAAAAAAATCTGGTGGAGTTAAAAAAAGTTAATTCAGTAATAAAAAACGTGTATTCATTTTCATTGAAAACATATGATTAAGATTAAATAATATAACTATGTTTCATTGTTAATCAGTTATAAGTTTATTCCATATTCGTTACTTCATAATATATAATATAATAATATATTATATGTCTTTATTACTGTTCTTTTAAGTAAATAAAAAATTACATTATAAAAATGGTTTTCCTCTTTAATCATTTAGTTGGTAATCGAATTCGATCAACTTGTATATGTAGCCGTCCTGCATCAATGTCTTTAAGATAATATATTTAATCTTTAGGAATGTTAGCTAGGAATATAATTGACATTCAAGCCGTCAGACTATTTCAATCAGAATGAAACCTACATGCTATGAAAGCCCATTAAATTCTGCATCGATATAGAGAGTTTAATCTAGATCATTGTAGCCGTTTTTTAAAAAATCGTAGAAAGGTGCAAAATGCATGGTATAAAGTAGCTCTTCTGGTCAGCCGATTCCGATGAAAAAGTTATGTTATACTTCGGGCATATAGTTGTCTTAAAGATGAAATTTCAGTTTTGTACGACTTTTCGTTTTTGAGCTAGACTTACTCACATATCTTTTTTCAGGACTTGGTCATTTGGTCTTAGTTGACGCTAAAACGTTTATTTCTGTCGAAAACTGGAATAAGAAAATTTTCAAGATCACAGTACTTTCCCTTACTATATATTTCATATGTACATAGGTAATTGTGCAAAAGAAAGAGGACAAAAAGGCCCTGATGTATTGGAACTATTATTAATGTATAGTTTCAGTAGGTAAAATAAAAATATTTATTCACTACGATATTCATCACAAAGTAAAATCTAAAATAAATAAAAAAACAAACATCAATTTACTTTATCTTTACTAATATTATAAAGCTGAAAAAGATTAATTGTTCGTTTGGTTGTTTGAACGCGTTAATCTCAGAAATTACTGGTTCGAATTGAAAAAATCTTTTTGTGTTGGATAGCTCATTTATCGAGGAAGGCTTTAGGCTATATAACATCTCGCTGCGACCAACAGGAGTGAAGAACCAAAGGAAAATCTGAACAAAAAACGGGGCAAATTAACCTCCCATCCCAATGATTCCAAATGATTTGCCTTTTAATTTTAAAATAATTCAATTCCCCGTTAATTTATGATTTGCCGTAACAATTATTAGATCAAAGGGGCATCCATTTAAAAACGTACGGATCGATTTACGTCAAGATCGGGTTGCAGAGAATATCAGTATGTTCTTCTGCCATAAGAAAATAAAACTAAAAAGGTCATTTATGCAGAAGTACTTTAAAATATATATTTTATAAACATCTTAATAGCGATCATAATAACAGAAATTGACACAGGCGAAGTTGTGTGAAACAGCTAGTCGTTTCATAAAAATAAAAGAAAACGGCAATTTAAAAATACTACTCAAAACGTAATTTTATATCAAAATTATTTTCATTTTCTTTATTCATTAAAATATACAACTACGAATTATCTTCATTAAATTCATGGATATTGTTATTTTGTTGTAAGTATTTTTTCAATAGCCAATTTTTATTTTATACAGAACAAATTCATATTAAATTTATTTCATTTATTTATTATCCCATTATTAAATTAAATATTGATTATTGAAAAATATGAATAAATATGGTATTAATTAATTGTAAACGGATAAATATAAGAAATAATATTTTTTTATTTGTTAAAAAAAATTATTCATGTATCACTTTAATAAATACTACTATTAAACAAAAATTAATATTAGCAGAGCGTGGTTTCGATCCACGGACCTCTGGGTTATGGGCCCAGCACGCTTCCACTGCGCCACTCTGCTCTACTTATCGGAATGTGACGAAAGTTTGCTACCTAAGGTATGGCATATATATGAAGGCTGGTACTGTTAGTATGTATGAACATGTATATGTATATGTACATGTATACGATGCTAGTTTCAGGAACAATTAACGGATAAAGCAAATAGATACCTTTATTTATTTATTAAATTATCAATCGATCATTTTCTTGAGTACATTTAACAGTAAATATTATTTGAAAATTTTCTTTTAATCTTTTTAAAGATATAAGATTTAATTGTATATTGTTTTAAAAACATTTAGAAGCATTGTAATTTCTTCCTTCTTTTTTTTCCAAACTGTTTATATATATATATATATATATATATATATATATATATATATATAATATATATATATATATATATATATATATATATATATCATATATTTAACTTTTCTACTGGTCTTAGGGTTCAGTACATAAATAATCAACTTTACTTATTAATCTCATATCCATGCATTAACAGTAGAAAAAACAAAAAAATCAGAATATTAAATTTTTATGAAATAATAAACGATGTTATTGTTAAAGACAGAGAAGAATGCATAGGACAATGAATAGATGCACAATAGTTAAATAGATATTTCAATTAGAATTTGCATTCAAGAAATCATTAGAAATTTACTTATAATCTGAGATGAAATAGTGTCTTACAAAGACATTTGTATACTATAAACTTTGAAAGAACACTAAAACCAATATACTAGGAATATAATAGTATGAACGTATGGAGGGATTTTCCAAATTTATGAATTCAGAAAATTAGGAGTTTTCTCTTCTTATTATTCAGGCGTATTGTAAATATGTGTTTATTAAATTTTAATAACATGAATTAAGATTTATCAACAATCAAGAGCTAATCAAACAATAGATATATATTGTAATATCATATATATATATATATATATATATATATATTTTATATATGTGTGTGTGTAAAAGCTGAAATATTATTTTGTCTGTTTATGATTCCTGGGGTGTGTAACAAGCGTTGAACCCAGACATTCTCCATTACAAGCCTTGATATGCATTGACCAAAAACACTATATGGATGGTGTTTTTTCTTTCAATTACCTGTATATGAAATATATATAGTAAGGGAGAATATAGCGATTCTGAAAGGTTTTGAATTCTAGATTTCAACGGAAATACACATGTTGAAGTTCCCTAAGTCTAATAACTAAATCTCGCAAAATGGTATAAGTGTGGGTGTGCATATATATACATATATATATATATATATATATATATATATATATATATATATATATATATATATATATATATATATTCGAAAATTTTCACGAAAAAGAAATCATGTTTAAGACAACTACACGACTGAGGTGTTACACCAAATTTTTCATTGGCCAACCAAAATGGCCATTTTAAACGGTGCTTTTTGCACGTTTTAACAGATTACTGAAAAACGACTCAAACCATTTTGAATAAATTTACTATACAGATGTATAGTTTAATAGGCTTTATTATCATGTAGGTTTTCTTCTAATTCAAATACTCTAACAGGTCTAATATGCCTCTAAATATTTTTTTTTAATTTTGTAGAATCCAAAACATCAACTATATCATGTCTTTAGCATTAATAAAAAAAACATGTAAATATAAAATTTTAACGACTTTGATAAAAAGAGATAAAATGTTTGGTTTATTGAATACAAGAACATAGGTTTATAATATATCCTTGGCAAACCAAAGATTTTAGAAAATATATTTTCTTACATACAAGTTGGTAAAATGTAATGTAAAATGACGAATAGGGCCTAAACTTTAGTGATTATTGTACGTAATTAAATATTATTTAATTTAAAACAAACCTTTCTAGCGAAACTGAATATAATTCTTTAAATGATATTTTTTTAAGTTTAACTTTGTATTAATCCTCATGAAAGACTTAAACGAGAAGAAACTGCTCGTAGATACCGTATAATACAACACTTCCTCGACAAATGATCAAAACTCCTTAAAATAGAAAAAAAACTGATGTAGATAACCATTCTTAGACCTATTTGGACACATGGTATTGAGCTATGTGGCTCTACTAAACCATCCAATTCTTTCCGCATCCACTCCTTCCAATCCTGAATTCTGCGAAAAATCCAAAATGCTCCTTATTTTGTCACAAATCGACTCTTCCATAATGACCTCAACAACCTAATTGTTGCAGACCTAGCCCGTGATAGATATATTTTAATTCCAAACTACCAGCCCACAAAAACCCGCTTGTCCGTAAACTCTATACATATTCCTGGTAATCGCCTGAAAAGACAGTGGCCTCGAGACCTGCTAATAAAATAAACAGTGCTACCTAAAGAATGGTTGAAGTTCTACCACTGGGTAGCTTCTTTACAAGACTATTTCACGTATATATTTGTAATGTTAATTATTTTACTTGTACGTATGTATTCTACAGTTGTAAAAATACATAAAAATATAATAAAAAAAAAAAAAATGTTTACTATAGTTTTTAAATTGATTTTGATAACAGAGGTAAGAGAAAGCCTGCACTAGATCTTGTTTTTTCATTCAAAACATTACAATTCGTATCAGTAAACCAATAATATACCCCCAATACAATCCAGAAGTCGACGGACAGATCCTAGATAGCAATCAGGTGGGAAGCCAGGAGACCCCGTAGTCCCAGCGCTTTACGACTCGCTCCCCGCCGATTTGACTTTCATAGACCGCTACACTTCTCTTCCTTTTAGCTTCGTGACTTACCGTTAGTTGAGGTAGGCTGTCTAGAGGTGTCGTTTGATATTATTGCCAGGGACTTCTATTGGCTCTGCTGTACAAATCAACGCATATATTACCTTATTTATTATTATTTTAGTAGAGGTGAAACAAATGAAATAATAAAAAAAAAAATCTGGTGCGTGCAATACACAGCTTTCACTTTGCTCTTAAAATCAATTAAAGTACTAATAAGAGTTCGAAGATGTTTGTTTATTTTTTCATTTATCGTCACTTTAGGCTACTATGCTAAGTGGGAGTCCTAAATTTCGCCTATTCAGGTTCAATTGATTTCTAAAAGGTACTAAAGGACATTTTTTACGAAATTGATATTTTGAAATATTTGTATTCTCATAATTTAGTTTTATTTAAATCTTCAATTTAATTTTATCTAATGAATTCTCATGACCTCTATAAACAGGATTTAGAAATGCAGTTATTTTCAAAAGGTACTAATTACGCACTTATTTTTGCTCTAAATCATACTAAAACATTTCATTCCATAACATTAATATAGTTTTATTAACATCGTAAAAAACATAAGTCTATATTTTAATGCGAAAATAAAAAGTTGGTTTAATAATAATTTAATAAATAATTGATATAGAACCATTTGGAAATCAACGTCTCAATCATTGAGTACCTGTCCTCGCACAGGCCCGGAACCTCTTCTTTACATCCCCTCCGAATTACGGCAAAACAAAGGATTTTTTACTCCAATTAAAATATCCTAGGGCTACCTGCCTGATTAGAAGGCTGTTGTGCTAACCACTACGCTACATGTGACCAACGAGGTTTAAAGCAATATATTTAGTTTCCATTGAACACATATATTTTAGATTAAATAATAAAACAATATAAAATTGTTATATACAACGATCAGTTTAATGGCTTTTTCATCACTCTCCATTACATTTAATATATTATATATATATATATATATATATATATATATATATATATATATATATATATATATATATATATATCGATATTACTGTTCTGTTACTGTTCAAAAACACCAAAATTAAAAATATTTTTGCTCTTTTCTCATTTATTTAATCATCGAATTCGTTCCCCTCGTAAACTTACCATTTTTTTATTAATGCTTAAAAGGTTATATTTTTTTTTAATCTACAAAATTAAAGGTATTTTAGAAGAAGAAAATTCAAACTATCAACATTCGTGCCCTTTCAGACTATTTCAATCAGAATATAACTTACAGCGATTATGCCATCCAATTTTCCTCTATTCGATCCTTACAATCCGAAATCCTTCAGCTAAAACCTATGACTATCCTTCCAAAAAAAAAATCGCTTGCCCCAAACCTCTCAAACTCTTCAAGCCCACATCAGCAACATTCTAATATGGAATCTGCAAACTAGAATGAATAGAATAGAGCAAGAAACTGCTCGAGGCTCTAACTCACTTATATATTTACCTGTTTTTATCAATACTGAGATGAGCATACAATTATTTTTATAGAATCTACAAAATTAGAGATATTTTAGAGGACTATTTAAATCAGAATGAAACCTCCATGCTATTGAATTTTACATCTATATAACGAGTTTAATCAAAAATCAATTTTTGAGAAAATCTTAAAATGGTGCAAAATGCATGGTATAAAGTTGTTCTCCTGGTTTCAGACTATTTCAATCAGAATAAAACTTACGTTACTATGTACGAGCGCGCATGCGCAAGAGTCAGAGTTGATCGTCAAGGTGTGGGGCTAGTGTCAGTGACTCGTGCTGATGAGTCATTGAGTATCATGTTGCATGAATGGATTATTGTGTGGTGACTTTAACATCGACGTATCTAAAAATGATCGCTTTATTAAATTTATGAAAGAAACGTTCGATTTGGATTGTCAAAACGATACTCAAATTCCAACAACGATTGGTGCAACTACGTTAGATTTAACATTCTCGCGACATATAACTGCCGAGTTATTGCCTATAATATCGTACTTTTCATAGCATCGTCCAGTAGTAAATAGGATCTTAAGAGTAAAATCACAATTTCTGATATATATATATGGTTGAAAAAATAAATTGTACTAATTCATTCATGCATCATTATTTATTTACTACAGATCATCTATTACTTATGTTTGTTGTTAACGTTGAGGTTGTCACGTTTAAGTCGCCACGGTGCCGAGTTTCTTGTTTTTAAATATATATTGAGATATATTACAATTTGTTTCTAAATGAACAGTATTAATAGTGATCTGAGACCAAATTCATACAACGTGTACAAAAAATAATGATAAAGTCAAATACATTATATTAAAGCCTAATCAATTTTACTTAAAATTGATTGAGCCGTATTGGAGGAAATCGTAAAAAGTGTAAACTGCAAAATATTAAGTATAAATTGTTAAATTTATCAAACATTTCATTGATAACATCATTCAAACAAAACAAAAAGAAAGGACAGAAAACTAAATGAAGATGTGAAACATAGGCATCCCAATAATACATTATATTTAAAGGTTTGTTCTTTGCAGACTTGAGAGGAACAAAAGCAATGAATTTTCCTAAGACAATTAGGTGTTGAGGTTGAGAATGTTCAAGGATGGATTTGCAACATGGCCGATTTGAATAATTTTCACATTAATTTCGAATCTGAGATACCTCAAGACCAAGGATTGCTCCTTACAGGATCAAGGCAAGGTAAATATGCGAAAAATTATTTGTTGTTTTGTTTTCTTTACATCTCCTGTAGCGCTTCTCACTTATATCTGAACTTTGTATGTGTTTATATAATTCTTTTGTTTTACATCATTGCTACTGATGGTAATTATACCATAGTCCATGTTGTAACGATATTATTCTAAAGGACAGATCATATCTTGAAAATTGCAATTGCGTTTTACCAAATAGCAATTTTAGTTATAAGGCGATTATGCGATCCAATTTTCCTCTATTCGATCCTTACAATCCGAAATCCTTCAGCTAAAACCTATAACTTTCCTGCGAAAAAAAAAAAAAAAAGCGCTTGCCCCAAACCTCTCAAACTCTTCAGTCCCACATCAGCCACATTCTAATATGGAATCCGCAAACGAGAATGAATCGGCAAGAAACTGCTCGAGGCTCTAACTCACATATATATTTACCTGTTTTTATCAATGCTGAAATGAGCATACAATTATTTTTATAGAATCTACAATATTAGAGGTATTTTAGAAGACTATTTAAACCATAATGAAACCTCCATGCTATTGAATTTTACATCTATATACCGAGTTTAATCAAAATCGTTAAAGCATTTTTTTGAGGAAATCTTAAAAGGGTGCAAAATGCATGGTATAAAGTTGTTCTCCTGGTTTACTGATTTTGATGAAAAAGGTGCTGTAACGTCTCGGGCCCATAGTTTTCTTAGATTTAAAATTTCAGTTTCTAACGACTTTTCGTTTTTTGCGCTAGTCTTACCACACATGGAAACACACACACAGACCTTTCTGCATGACTTGTTCATTTGGACTTCGGTGACAATAAAATGAGTATTTCCGCTGAAAACTGGAATTCGAAAATTTTGACGATTGAAATACTTTCCCTTACCATATGTTTCATATATCTGTTTTATTATTATTTGTTTACTAAGTACTTTATCTTTGACCAAAATGAAACCCGTAGTATGGACCTATTTAACCTTAAAATGGACCTTGCACAATATTTTGAAATCATTTGACCACCACCGGAAGTATATATTCCTTTATTATATTACTGATCCTAAACATCCTCTTCCCACTCTCTGCCACTCTATCCTATGAACACAATATGACAACCTCGAGCCTACTTGTTGCCTCTCATAGAAGTACTTCCTTTAAGAGATCCTTCGTCATTCCTGCTTCTTTATTCTGGAATTTCTTACTTGATTCTACTCGCACATCTTAATCCTTAACTGCTGTTCCTCCACCTCCTATAATATCAATCTACGGTGCCTTTGTTAAGTTGAACTATTTAGCCTATTTATTCTTTATTCAATTATTCATCTGAATATTTTTTTGTCTTTAAGTTTTTTTTTGTTATTTAAAATCTTTCCCGCATCCAATCCTTGCAATCCAAAATCCTACGAAAAATCCTCAATGCTCTCTACTTTGTAACTAATAAACTCATCCACAGAGACCTAAATATTCCACTGGTTGCAGACTTGGCCCGCGATAGATACACCTCCTTTAATTCCAAACTACCTGCCCACTCAAACCCGCATTATAAAAAAAAATCTTTAAGGTAACTATATTACCTTGGCACATATATATATATATATAAATTCATTATATGTAATAAAATTTGATATCCATTATGGATCTATGAATGATGTATATCGTATTATAAACTATATATAGCCAGAAGATGGGTCTCAAAATTACACTTTTATATTATTCTCGTAATTATTGATTGAAATTATTTTTCATTCATTGATTGATTCATTCATTATGATAACAATAAGGACACAATATCCTGACACAGTGTCCTGACACAATATTGTGAAGAGGAGGGAGGAAGCTGTACGGTAGGAGGCGGATCGATGAGGACTCAAATCCCGGCGCCTACTAAAATTTTAATTGCGAGCCTGCGCCCTCCAGCGGCCGGGCTATCGGCTCTCCTTCGTCCTCCCTCCAGGACATCTTCCTCCAGGACATCTAGCCGCTGAAAAGTCCTCAGCCTTCTGTTTGTTTGTTTAGATATTTGACTTCGCTTTATCCTATTGTGGCTAATTTGACGACTCTACACTTTAAAGTTAGAGTTAGAGGTTTAATCAGGATAGAGATCTTAGAGTACCTGACATCGCACAGGCTCGGAACCACCGAAGAACGGTATAACCAGGGATTTTCACTTTCTATAAAAATCCTAGGGCCACCTGTATATAAATACAGATACCTTTATTCGCAATGGAACCGAAGATGGAGATGGTTCAAGTTGGTAATGGAAGAGATGATATTTGAAAGAAGTTATAAGTAAATAATGTCTTAAGGATATATTAGGCAAGGAATTCCAAAATGATGAGGAGCAAACGAGAAAGGAAGCAGTTTTATGTGTTGGAGTACAAATATTGACTGATTAGGTTCTAGTGTTTCAGGAATATATGGCTGAGCGGAGGGTGAGGAGCTCAGTTATATGGAAAGGTTTTCTATTTTTAAAGGTTTGGAATAGGTAAGAACTATGGAAATTCTCTTATAAGAGGACTCAAGTGATTCATCTTTTTTTTGTATCGAAGATGAATCGGACAGCGTTCTGAATTCTGCCATCCTCAGCTTCCGATATACACCTACCTATATGTATAGTTAGCTTGCTTGAATCAACACAATTGTAGGTAAAAGAAGAAATATCGGAATTTAACCCTGTCAGACTTTTCATTCATTATGAAACCTACGGTCATATGGTATTAAAGACCATTAAATATTACATCGATAAAGTGAGTATATTCAAAATCGTTAGAGCCGTTTTTGAGAAAATTTAAGGTAAAAAGTAGCTCTTCTGGTTAGTTGACGATGAAGAAAAAGGTGCTGCAACATCTCGGACTAAAGAAGGACTAAATATATAAGTTCAACGAATTTAATGAAGGATAAAAGAGCAAAAATATTTTTTTATGTAATTTTTTATATTAAGAACAGTGACAAAGACGTTGAAAAGAAAACTATTTTAGAAAAAAATATCTCATACACAAAGTTGTAAAAGGTAATAGAGAGTGACGAATAGGGCATAAACTTATTACTGTTTATTATACGTGATATGTAATACTGATTAATATACGAAACAATTTAATATTGTTAATCTATATCATATGTTACCGACTAAACTGAATTAACTATTTTTATTTTATTTTTTTTATTTGTTATCCGCCTCTACCCTACAGGGTCATTGGCGTCATCATATTAAATTATACTCTGTTGCAGTACCCTACAATCTTTTAATATTCTAACAGTTTGGATTTATGTTTTTCTTCGTCGCAGAGTATTTTGGAGGCTATCCAATATTTTTTCTCAAGTTCTCTTATTTTTTGCATTATATTTTCTTAAATTGATTTTAACAGCCGAAAAAAGTGTAAGTGATGTTTTAGTTACTTTTTTTATATCGCATTTAAAAAAATATTTTATTCTAAAATCAGCTGGAGCAATCTACTTAAGTCACTCCATTACTGTGAGGATTCCGACCCCGAGTCGTGCGGGAAGATCGCGGCGGAGCGTTCTTTTAGGACCAGCTTTATGAATATTTAATAGGGCTCCTGGTTTGCTTCGGTAACGCCTGCCGTAGAGGACTGCTAGAGAGGACTCCCTGCACTGCTGTGGGCTGCTATAGAGGACTGCTAGGGAGGACTGCTGAGAGGTGCTCCGACCAAAAACGGTAAACAGAATTCGCTGAACAGGTCCGTTGACCTCGAACTCGGTGAACTGTTAGGCCTCTTTTATACTGGAAGCGATTTACTAGGTTAGTAGCTATCACTTAGCGGGGAATCAGCAAAAGCCAAAGCTATCCAGCGGGGTCACCTCTAGCATATTAGCTAGTATAACAGTCTTCTATGCTATTATTTTTTTTATATAATACCGCCAAATATCTCTTCAAAATTGTTCATATTTAAAAAATGTATTGTACACATATTGTTCTTTAAACATTTAATCATTTTCTTGGTTTCTACTTATATATATTTTATTGAAATATTATTATCTTAATTTTGTTCACTTCCATACTTTATAACTGTCATCTTATTATCATTTTACATTTAATTTTATGTTTTTTCCCATATTATATTACTGTCGCCATATTACTATTATATACCTAACGTATTATTAATTTAATAATTACATTGGTTGTTATCTTGTTTCTTTTAGTCCTGATGAAGGCCCACAATGTAAGCCGAAACTTCGTCACATTATTAAAATTCCAATATGTTTTAATGTTTGTTTCTCTCTAATGACCGCATTCACAATCATCTTCCTCTTCTAATTTCCCAACGGTCAACTAAACTACATCATCATGAATCTTCTATGCTAAAGATCACGGGTTCAAACTCGCTGGTAGTCCTAGAATTTTTTAAATAAAATATGACCAGGAACTTCCAATTCAAAGATACTTAACAGGGCGCCAGGGTGGTTAGGCCAAATATAGGTAGCTTCATACGAAATTCGAGATAAACAAGGACAAATAAAAATGGTGCATACCCTGTTCTGAAATAAATGAAATTGTTTTTCCAGCCAAGCTCAGGCGAGAAGGGCTGGGTTAGTTTGATCTGGCGTGCAATGCAACTATCAAAAGCAACTATTTTTAATATTATTTAATAAATATCAACAAAATCAAAGAAAATACAATTACTAACATACATAAACAATGTATGTACAATATTTAAAAAAAAAATAAGAGATATAATTGGTATAACATCAAAAAAAAATTGAAGAGAGTGTAAAATCGAGGGAAATAAAAGGAAAGGTAGGTGAGGTATAAGATATCTATCAAAATTGACGCCTCTCCAAGTTATTTTTGAATATGTATAGTGTTAGATTCAGTAAAGCGTGATTAACAGAAAAAAGTTGATCTAAGTCACAAATTATAGTAGATGTAAGTCCATCAACACTCACTCGGTTATTATTATTGGTAGAGAAAAATCGAAAATATTAGCAGCTATAAAAAGTTATACCCTAATATAGTTAATAACCTTAATAAAACAATTGTGTAATAATTTGCAGCGTTTTTTTGTTGTTGTTTTTTTAACACTACCTTAACTATCTATATCCTGATATTCGTGGAATGTGGATCAAACAGATGAGAACTAACCATGAAGTGTAAATTGTTTAAAGCCTAGGCTACGACCCTCTAAGCACCGGTTACCCTCGACCCTCCCAGCAGATCGCAGCCCGCACAGAGCAGGGCTAACGGTAGTAGGCTGAGGAGAGGAGGTCCGTTGACCTCGGCTCCGGTGAACTGTTAGGTCCGGGCTAGTTCTCTACAGATTTATAGTCTCCTCTTCAGAAATAAATAGTCCAGAAAAATTAATTAGCGCTCTATAAATATATCCTCCAGCCGAAGGTGTCAAGTCCTTAGTTCCTAATTTGTCTTCGCCCCCTTATCTCAATAGTTCTCACATATTTTTTTAAAAAGATTATCCTATTATTTTTTTCCTCGACTGACTAATTTTTTTCACTAAGGATTACAAAACGTTTTTACAAATCGATTCCTTAAAGAACCAGTTTTTTTTTAACCTATAAAAACATCTAAAGAGGTTTTAAAGGTGCCAAGACCAATGGTAGACAAGTCAAATAAGGTAAACATTTAAAATTTGTGGGAATTAATTCAGACAAAGCTGGTAATCGTTTTAATACATCATAATGGACCTAAAAAAAGTAAGATGAACTTGCATCTTAAAAGGTGATGAGATTAAATTTTATCGAATTTCCCGCTCAACAATTTTGATTTTCGTGATTTTTTGACCAGTTATTCCTTATTCTTCGGGAATATAATATCAATAATTTTTTTTTCTGACCAATGCTTTAAGTGTTGCAGCCGATTTAAGTTAGCTTCGCGTCTGAAAACCTGTGTTATGAAAATTCTTGTGATTTTGTAGATATCAAATCAAAACAAGAACTAACAATAAGATACGGACATGTTTTGTAATTTTTGTCCCTCACAACTCATTACCTGAATAGTGAAGAAAGTTATTTAAAAAGGGTTTTGAAATTGTTTAAAAAACGAGACTTTTAACGAAACAAAGGTGTAAAAAGGAAAAGAGACTCGCTTTTAATTACTTTTCCCTTTATAGCTTAGTCATATTCCTACTTGCTGTAAAACTTCGATCTTAAGAACATGGTCCTTTTTTTATAAGAATTTTCAAAACTCCTTTTTAGCGATATTTACACGGAAATATCTCAAAAGAGGCTGAGTTAAAAATTATGAAACTAATACAGATTATCTATTTATACGATGAGTTTAAGTAATATCAGTTTGGTCATTGAGACTAAGCTGGTTCTGGATTTATAAAATTCTATTCACTGTCAAAATTTAATACGGTAATATTCCATATTTAAGAGCGAAACAAAAACTAAAATGATAATGAAGCTATTTTACATAATTTTGGTCCTCACAACACATAAGTAGCAAAGAAAATGGTTAAAAATATTCATGAAAATTTACATAAACTGAAACTTTTTTGCGCTGTAACGAGGAAGGTTAGAGAGGAGTTTCACTCTTAATTTTTTTCTTGTATGGTCCCATCATTGCAATACTTGATGAAGAAATTTTAATCGTATAATTATTGTCCTTTTTTTTTAATATAATTTTTCAAAGACGGTTTATTGGCAGACGCCAATAATAAATGTCGAGCGGCAACGGACGATTTGAAATGGATTGACCCATATTGATATTACTCTACTGGGCCTTCTTATAATCTTTTTATTTATTTGTTCTCTTATTATTTGATTGGTTCCATAGTATTTAGGTACACTCATTTGGTAAATAGAAGCCTTAAAGAATGTTTTTTTTTTTTTTTATGTGCTCAGCAGTTTAAACCCTGAGCATGCCATTGCCTCACCACAAGATGCGACACGAGGTGTCGGGTGACGAAGGACGAAGGATACGATAATTGCAGAAGCAGTTATCCTGCAGGAGCTACCCCGGAGCCCCCGATCAAGGTGAGCCAGGACCGATTCTTTCTTTCACTTCCTTCTTTTTTATTTCTTCACTCCTCCCATCTCCTCCTCCTCTCTCCTACAGATCCTGGTGAAGATGAAGTCGTCCTTCGGATCGGAGGTCACGACTGATTGAAATATGAATATAGATTGATTCGCTGTCGTGGTCGTAAACGGAGCCTATCATTGTCACAGCCGCTTCAAGGAACGACTATTTTCAAAAGGATTTTCTGCAGCTGCTATTATTAACAATCTATCGAATTAATACAGTCGCTTTCCGATTTCGACCGTGCCTTAAAATTCGCGAACGTTGTACCAGACATTCTCCCGGCTTATTCTTTCAAGTGAGTATTCTCACAATCACAGTCGATACTAAATATCGATAATAAAGATATGAAGATAAAGAAATAGGTCCCAAATTATTATTATTTGTTTATTAATCATTTCTGTTATTCCAACTTCTTTACTTTGTAACGTAGTATGAAGTCCTACATTGGGTTGTGATGTGACTTGCCAAGATTAATTTTTAGTTTCATTTTGTAGACTAGTTTTCTACGCACTCTGGTTATAGTTTATTATTTTCAATAATACATTTTTGCAATAGATAAAAAAAAAAAAAAAAAAAAAAAAAACCCTCAAAGTTTGAGGGCTTACGTTTCAAGCTTTGTTTATATTTCAAAAACTCGGATAAAGAATAAAAAAATCCCTTTATCCTGAAAACTGGACGTTGGTATCTGCTAGTTATTTTCAAAATGGCTGCCGATTAAACTGTACTTTATATGAAAATTTCGAAGTTAAAGTAAATTATAGTCCAAATAATTATCTTTGATTTGACAATCTTTGGTAATTGACATCTGTACGTTTAATAGTTGTTGAGATAAAGGTATTTAAGTAAAAACTTGTTTTCCCCTAATAATTAGAAATCAATATTTTTAAAAATTTATTTGGCCTAATATATGCTGCTTATTGTCCCTTACATATCTCTGTAACTATTCATTTTAACAAAAACATGTATATGATTATTTTATAATAAATTTTAAAGTTCTTCAATTTTGTATAGAATAATGTTTTTGATAAAGATAGGACTTTCAGAGATATTCTAAAAAAACAACAACTATTTTTATAGTCCTCTCTCTTCTCTCTCAAAAAACCCGATGCGGAAAGCTCTGGAACTTTTTACCACATACTAAGGGAAGGTTACTGAACAATTTATGACAGGTTTCAGCTCTTTTTAGATGTTCAGGTTAAACCTAATTTTACTATACTGTAAATGAGACGAGCCCGTGGCTGTGTGAATGACGCGCTAGTCTCTCGCGGTAAAGGTTATGAGTTCGAGACCCAGTCACGGTGATGATTTTGTAATCATATGATTGAATGAGAATTCACTCACAGCCTCTCCCCGGGTATGTGAGATCCCCTCATTTGCTGGCTTCCTCTTGATTCCCTCTAACTTGTACTCCATCGGCAGAGGGCACTTGTTTATCTGAAAAGAGAAAATAATAATATCAGTCTTTGGATTAACTGTAATGTTTAGGTTTTTCTAGCTTTTCCGTTATTGAAAAGTCTTGAGGATCCGGAGGGTAGACGGGGTGACAAAGGGCGGTCAAATGTTATGATCTGTAATGTATGTGTGGGGCATTGTAACCAAAGTACAGGTGAGGGTTACTTTGTCGGTAAGTCCTTCAAGGCTATTGGAGGTAGCTTTCGTCTTCTTCACGAATGGTACTACAGCCCGATGTAAACCTTGGCCTTCCCCTTCCTCAGGACCGATTAAGATTCCAAAAGAGTAGTGTTTTTGGAATTTGTTCCTGATCCATCCTTTAAATGTGGCCTGACCTCCACTTAGTCGACCACAGTTTATAATACGAACGAGGTTCACTTCCCCAAATAATTGGTAAAACTACCTGTCACTACGCCTCCTCCACTGGTTCCTCCCTTCCTTAAATATGGCGCAAAGTCTTGTTTTCAAAGATTATAAGTTGCCTCTCTCCTAA
This sequence comes from Piezodorus guildinii, assembly GCA_023052935.1. Taxonomy (NCBI): domain Eukaryota; kingdom Metazoa; phylum Arthropoda; class Insecta; order Hemiptera; family Pentatomidae; genus Piezodorus; species Piezodorus guildinii. The sequence goes on from CM041294.1 coordinate 95,357,718, forward strand.
TTAGTCAGGGCCCATGTCTCCGAAGCATACGTCAGTACTGGTCGTATGGGTGTTTTATAAAGAACACACTTGGTCGGACAGGACAAGACCTTACTGCTAAGGTGCTTTCTAAGGCCAAAATAGCAGCAATTGACCTTCCGTGTTCGTTGGCCGGTCTCAAGACTTATCTTATTCGTGTTACTGACTATTGATCCTAAAAATGTAAATTGGTGCACACTTTCAAATGTGAATGGTCCCATTGTGACAGGTCCTCTGATAAAATCGTCCGTTCCGAGCCAGCCCTCATTTTCTTGTTTTTTTTCTTTATTTATAGTAAGCCCTATTTCTACGGCCTTTTCAATTAAGTTAATAAAATCATTTTTTAAGTCTTCTAGAGACGTAGCTACTATATCATCATCCGCGTAGCCAAGTACCTGTACCTTTTTATCATAAAATCAGGCTGTAGATGACTTGGTGTTAGTCGTTATGAATTGTTATATTTTCTAATTGTAGTACTGTACCAGGTTTTCTTATTATACTCTCCAGCGTAGGTGGTATGCGTAGGCCTCTTGAGGCTGTAGTATGCGCTTCGGGAAACTATATAAATGTCGTGGGTCACCATTCTACACTCATTAGATGTAGCCTTAGGTATTATAAATACTTTAATAGATACAGGAAGTCTTAAATGTCAAAAGGTTATTATTATTAATTACTATGATTGGTGAGTCAGGCCTATTCCATAACTCCCAACAACAGACTCGATCCGATAACAAGAAATAGCTGCCCGGTGACTCAGCAGAAGACGCTACCTGGAGGAGTGGTATTGTAACTCGTAACTTGAGGTGCAGGCAGTATATTGGAAGGAGGTGGGGTAGGAGTTGTCTGAGGGAGATCTCGAGTTCAGCCGGCGAGGTATCTTAATGTCCTGGGCAATTGGTCGTCTTCTTAGGAAGAATGTGTGCTGTGTCCTATGCTAGTCTCAATGATCCATACCTTCCTCCACTCCCATATTTACTGTGTTATTGTTTTTTTGTTTAATGTTCAATAGAGAAAACAGATTATAGATTCATTTGAACCATAGCAATAAAAATATTAAATTCATCATACCGAAGTAAGAGATATATCTGGACTTGTCTCTTTTCTTGAAATCAAGATTTTAATAATGGTAAACTTAATGAAAGAATTACATTGTTATTAAACGGAAGAACTGTATTGGTAAAAACATAGGGATTTTATTTTTTTGGGGGGGGACGAGGAGGAGGGGGAGAAACCCATGATTAACCTTTAAGAGTTCTTCACCCTTCTTCAGGATATTCTACTCTTAAGACCTTAATAGCTACTAATTCATCAATAAACATATCGTCAAGTTTTTTTGTTTTTTCTAATACTAAAAAAACGGCTAAGGGCAACACAGAACTTTAACTTACCTCGGCGATAATAATTAATTTAAGTAATATTAAATAAACCTATATTTGAAAAAAATGAAGTTAATTAAGAACTGTACCATGGTGGCTTGCGTAACAGCTTTTTATGCCAAAGGTCAAGAGTTCAAACCCGAAGGTGATCCTAGGATTTTTTCATGGGAGTAAAAAAACATTAGTTATGCCTTCCTTTGGAGGGGACGTAAAAAGGAGGTCCATAGGCTGTGTGATGCCAGGTACTCCTGAAAGATACCTATTATAATTAAACCTGGATAGGCATAATTCAGGACTCCCACTGCAGCATCGTCCGATTAGCCACTGCAGCATAAAGCTACGTTAAACAAACAAACGAACGGGGTTACCTGTAGCATGGTAGTTAGCATAACAGCCTCCTATGCCAAACGGTCCGGGTTAGAACCCGCAGGTTGCCTAGTTATGCCGTGCTACGGCGGGGACATTAAAAGGTGGACCCGAGCCTTTGCGATGTCAGGTACTCGTTAAAGATCCATGTCCTAATTAAACCTTGTAGTAGTAGTAGGAAAAATTTAGGAATTCCTCTTTAGCATTGGCCGATTAGCCCCAGTACCAAAAAGAGACGTTGAAGGAATAAAAACAATAGAATCCCGCCATTTTTGGATACTTTCCCTTACTACGTAATCTGCACAAGATCTAACCAAAGATGTCCCAGACTTCCTCAACATTGGGCTGCGACCTAGGACTCGGATTTCTCCCAGAAGCAGCCCAAGGACACATCTCCGTTACAGCTGTGGCCCGCTACTCTACGCACCGGGTTCTCATCACGATCTGACTGAGGATAATGGTTCGGGGTCGGGGTGGAAGCTTTGGGTTAGGACTTCAAGAGTTGAGGGCATGGGGCATTCGAAATAGGGCTGGGTAACATCAGGCGATGGAAGATGTGAGCATAAAGAGACTGAAACTCATAGGCTCACAATATCACTAGCTACTCTGCTCGCAAAACTTTTATTTTCTTCAAAACATTTTTCACCGATGAGTAGGCTTTATTCCCTCTTAAAACGCTATCTATCAGTTGGTTAAATTAAAATAAAATGAAAGCAAATGTAGATAAAACTGTGTTTTGGAATTTATTTAAATCTTGCTTTAATTTTGTGAATTAATTAATGAATAATAATTATAACTACCAAGTCAGATTCAAGCCCAATTTACTTTCTTTGAAGCAATTTCTTTCCATACACCAAAAAAAAATTACTTTTCTACTTACGGAATATGGGCTTTTCACCTCAAATGAACCCATGACGATTCTTCAGTTGTGGTTGTTAAGCAATATCGGTTAAAAAGATAGTTTTGCTTAAAGAGCTATTACTGAGGGTTAGAGCTATTAGAGGGTTACAACATTACCCAATCCAGTGAAGTTATCTCTGATAAAACAGGAGAGGTTGCAGCCATGACAACAAAAATTAAATTAGTTTAAAATAAAAGAAAAAAAAAAGGAATATATATATTTTTTTACAAATAAAATTAAGAATATTCTTTAGTTACTAATGGAAATTGTAAGAAGTGGTGCAAATGATCCTTATGGTTGAAAAGCCTAAATAATACATATAAAAATAAATATTTAAAAAAATATGTATATATATATATATAATATATATATATATATATATATATATATTTATTTATTGATATTTACAACAGTATTATATAACACAGATTGTAAATAAGCTAAAATAAAATAGACTTTTACAAGACTTGTAGAGAAGCTACCCATCGACAGCACTCTAAAAAATATTCTAAACTAGAAGATCTCAAGGCCCTCTTCTATTCAGACGTCTCAGAGGATTATCAAGTATTGGAGTGGAAGAAAGGAATGGGTTGGAGTGGGAATGGATTTTGTCATGGAAGGAGGGGTATCTGGTTCATGTCAAATCAGTAATATACGGAACATTAAGGTCTTTATGGATGAGTTTGTTCGTGATAAAGTAGGGAGCGTTGATTTTACGAAGGATTTTGGATTGTAAAGATTGGGTACGACAACACATTGACGGTTTATTAGAGTCCTAAATAAAGAAATATTCGATCTAGCCCGTGATAGATGTAACATTAACATTAATCTTCTCTTACCTTTTATCATCACATTTAAATCCCTGCCCACGCAAACCCATTTGTCCGGAATCTTGTAATTCAAATTTTAATATATCCCTAAAATAAATATATATAAATAAATTTAAAAAAAAACTTTTAATATTCCTGATAACACTCCGAAGCGATTGAAAAGAAGGTGGCCTCGGGACCTGCTGCCTTATGATAGTTAGTGAAGTTCTACCACTTGTTATTTCTTTCTCAAGACATTTTCCTGACTTTTTTTCACCCTGCATATTTACTGATTGTGTTGTATAATACAGTTGTTAATTACAATAAATGAATAAAATGTTTTTTTAATTGATTTTAGCAACAGAAGTCAGTGAGAAAGTCATTTGTTCCACGCACTACAGTTTTTAATATTTAAGGGTGATTTTAGATAAAATCGAATAACAGATTTTTATAGTACGAAACGATTAAAACAATAAATATATATAAAAAATCGATGTACTTTTTGCTTTCACTTGCCTATATATGAAACAAATATACATTAATTGAAAGTATTCCGATCATAAAAATATTCGAATTCCAGTTTTCAACAGAAATATGCGTTTAAGGGTCTCTTGAGTTCAAATGACCAAGTCCCCCAAAAAGGTCTCTGTGTGTGTCTGTGTATGGTAACTTCCGCGCGTAAACGAAAAGTCCTATAAAACTGAAATTTCATATTTAATACAACTGTACTCCCGAAATGTTGCAAACACTTTTTCATCAAAATCAGCTCACTAGAAGAGCCACTTTATACCATGTGCATTTGGCACCTTTTTACGATTTTCTCAAAAACGGCTCAAACGATTTTGATTAAACTCACTATATCGATGTAAAATTTTATAAGCTTTACTAAGATATTTTATTATGATTGAAATATTCTGACAGGGCTTAAATGTCGATATTTAAATTTTCTTCAGCTAAACTATCTTTAATTTTGTACATTCCAAAAGATTAACGATATCATCTTAATGACACTGATGAAGGACGCCTAAATATCAAATCAAAGTTGAGCGAATTTAAAAAACAACTAAAGGAGAAAAGTGCAAACATATTGTGTTTTTGAACACAAGAATAGTAATATTAGATGTATAATATACCATCGGGTAGCTAAAGATTTTAGAAAAAATTTTATGTGATACACGGAATTGTAAGGGGTAATGGAGAGTGGTGAAAGGACGACAAAACTAATTGTTTCGAGCTCCCGAAAAGGGAAATTCACGTTGACCGTGCTGCAACCTGGAGGCTTATCAAGGAAGTAGAGTGCCCCAATTCTGTTATTGATCAGAAGAACAGTAATATAGACGTATAATACACCGTTGGAGACAGGAAGATTTTAGAAAATTTATTATCTTATCCACAAGCTTGTAAAATTGAATAAAGAGTGATAAAAAGCCGATAAAACTTACTGATTATTTTAGATAATAATAGAACAGAGTTTTTAATAAAACACGTGTTTCTATATTAAGTCAATTAATTAATTCTTTCACTCATTTTTATCTCTAACTGTATTTGGAAATTCTTTAATCGATTTTAAAAACGGAGGTAAGTGAAGTCGTGTATAGCGCGCACCAGATCTTTTTGACTTACGACATCTGGTGTGACATGTGGTGTAGTGGCTAGATTACATTACAGCATTCAATACCCAAGGTCGCTGGTTTAAATCCATCTAATGGTCATATCTTTTTTTAATGGGAAGTAAAAGATCCTTAGTTATGCCGTCCTTTGCAGGATGCATAAAAGGGTGGTCCTGAGTCTAAGCAATGTTAAGCGCTCGTTAAAGATCTCTCTCTGCCTTAATTAAACTATGATTGCAAAAAATCAGAACTCCTACTGTAGCACCGACCGGTTAGTCAAAGTTACATAAAGCGGTGTTAAGTAGATCAACAATAAACAAACGAAGGCTTTAGAAATGAGCGCCTCTAATATCGACTGCTGACCACACCCCCTCCCTCCAGAGATGCTCCAGAAGGTACTATTCCTCCGGTTCGCCGTCCTGAGATAAGATCGCGAGGCCATCTCCTTGGTCAGAGATTGTTTTCCTCCTCCGGACGACTTTCTCACAGCTGCGGAATGCATTAGCTATTCCAGTCAGCTATCTCTCTGTAATATTCCTTCAGAGTTATTATAAAGGTTTCTTGACTTATTCGGAAGCTATCGTATATTTTACTGATTCTTTTCTAGCTTTAATGGATTATATTTCTCACATTAAAAAAATAAATAATATAACCGATAAAAGGAAAACTAAGGAAATAATTTATTTGTCATTTGGTCAGAGCAATGAAGACATTACATCATTATTTATAACTAGCGATTAAATCAAATTAAAATAGAAACAGTCTGCGCTTCTATTATCCAAGTGAATAAACACTTCTAATTAAAAATTAATATAAATAAAAATGCCAACCAGTGAACAAGAAGGCATTTAGGAATTTGATTCATTTGTGTTATGTTTTCACAGAAGCTGAGCTAATAATAATGCCATAAAGTACTTACCCAGAAAAAAACTATTCTGGGACTACAGTAATTTTGAAAATCTCCTCAATCTTTTTCCTGAACCAAAGCATCTTTGTTTTAGTGTCCTTTCAAAGTTTGTAATATCCTAACAGGTATTTGGTATACACTATTTTGTCTCAAATTGTAAGTAAATTTCTAATAATTTCATTATGTTTAATTACAACGGAAGAACGCTGCAAATTATTACACAATGGTTCATTATTTCCGAATAACAATATTAGGCTGTAACTGTTCATATGCTATTACGTAATATAAAAAGCAATAAATAATTCAAAATTAAACGAAGGCTTAAATTTGAATAACATGAATTAAGGCATTGAACGTCGGATTTTATAATATATATATATATTATATATATATATATATATATATATATATATATATATGATTTTGTATGATTTTGATACATATATATATTTTGTTAGATCGTTTTACCTTGCTGAACTGAATGTAATTCTCTCTTGATTAGAACCTAGATGGCCGGAGCTGAGGACTGGAGAGGGCAGGGACCTGGAGATGGGAGATAAGACGACTCCACTTCCAGGCAGGTCATGGATCGCGGCGACATGGCTCGGATATGGAAATCTCCGGGGTCGTAGTCTATGCGCTCTCTGAACTGCGTTCTTTTCCATTTCTATGCAGTTTTCAGATCCTCCTAAAGTGTAATTTCCTACCATCTCGTGAAGTTGTTGCTAAAGAACAATGGGGCTGGATAGGGTCTATAAAATATAGAGAGGAAACAAAGATATCTAGAATTCAAGGATATCTTTATGTCCAAGTTATCTTTATGGAAATACATCCTTTGTGGAAACAATATTAAGTTGTTTTTTTTTATTAATTATTTATTCGTTTATTTACCTCTACCACAGGATGTCATTGCCGTCATTATTAGTATAAATAACAAGTATAATTATGAAGTAATAACACTGCTGTGGTGAATTCACAAATTATTATCAAATAATATAATCTATACTAATATTAAAAATCTGACCAGTTTGTTTGTTTGAACCCTAATCTCAGGAACTATTAGTTCGAATTGAAAAAACTTAGTCCATTTATCGAGGAAGGCTTTAAGCTATATAAAGTCACGCTGCGACCAATAGGAGCGAAGAATCCGTGGAAAATGGAAAAAAAAAAAGGTAGAAAATTAACCTTGCATCGCAATGATTCCAAATGATTTACTGTTTGTTGTTTGTTTATTTATTTAACGTCAGTTTATGCTACTATGGCTACAGTGGGAGTCCTAAATTTTACCTATCCAGGTTTTATTAGGATAGGGATCTTAAACGAGCACCTGATATCGCACAGGCTCGGGACCACCTTTTAACGTCCCGTCCGAAGGACGGCATAACTAAGAATTTTTTTCTCCCATTAAAAATCCTAGGACTACCTGCGGGTTCGATCCCGTGACCTTTGACATAGGAGGCTGTTATGCTAGCCACCCAGCTACAAGTGATCACCCAAATGATATACTTTTTAATTTTAAAAGAATTCAATTTCTCGTTAACTTATCTTTTGCCATAAAATTTAATAAATCACAGGGGCAAACATCTAAACATGTAGGAATCGATTTACCTCAAGACTGCTTTTCACACGGCCAACTATATGTCGCGTTGTCAAGATCGGGTTGCGGAGAAAATCAATACGTTCTTCTGCCACAAGAAAATAAAACTAAAAATGTCTTTTACGCAGAAGTACTTATAAGTAAAATATATTATTTTAAAAACTTCTAAATCCCGATCATAATAATAGAAATGACTCGGACGAAATCGCGGGCAACAATTAGTAAATAGATGATATTTAATTTAAAATACCAATACTCGTAATTTACTTATACGATTATAGCAACCGAGGTAGGTGAAAGTCGTGTGTTGCGTGCACCAGATTTTTCTTCACGAATGCAATGGTTTAGTTGTTTGGAAGGTGTTATCTTATATTACGCAAGTGGATCCTTCCGTGCGTTCGAGGAGGCAATAACTTATTCTGAGCCTACATAATATGATTTCTTCTCACCTTGAGATTGTGGAGATCAAGTCACTATTTCCAATTTTCACTTTAGGGTTTAACTACCCTCTGAATACGCGTTTGTCTCCTTTCCCACTTTTCCTCTTAATACAATAGTGATATTTTATCTGATTGTGACATCTTCCATGATTCTTCTGGCCTTCCTTCAAAGAAATTAAGTTAATTGGCGACTCAGTATTATAAATTGTAATACCATAATATAATTAATGAAAAATAATAAACCATTGGGTGATCATTTACAGCGTTATTGTAGATTGGCTAGAAGATAGCTAGTTACTTGGCTGGGAATTGACAATACGACCTATCATATCGATGGACAGCAATATGTCCCGTATAAAAACATCTCAAACGTGTAGGTTAAAGCCGCCTGCGCTCCATGACAGTTCTTTGTCTTTTATTGGTAATATCGAAAATATGTTTATGTAAGATATCTAATATAGGACTCATTTATGATTGTTGTTATTTTTGTATATTTCTATTTTTTATGAAGACAGATTATGAAATAAAGATGTACAAACACAAGACTAAGTGAGGTTAGATACGGGAGACTAAATGCAAAGATTGCTGGAGAGGAGAAATAGTGACAATGGCCAGTGGGGGCAGGTCCGTCTTGGAATGCGATTCAGTCAGTACTCGTCTCCCTCCCACACGGCTCTCTCTCTCTCTCTCTCTCTCTCTCTCTCTCTCTCTCTCTCTCTCTCTCTCTCTCTCTCTCTCTCTCTCTCTCTCTCTCTCTCTCTCTCTCTCTCTCTCTCTCTCTCTCTCTCTCTCACACACACACACACACACACTTTACTATCGATGTGAGGCAGTAATAGTTGATTGATAGTAATAAAATCGATAGTTAGCATTATAATACATGTAATGAAGGTGATATGAAGCGAAATATCTGCCTAATCTGATGTCATTTCTTATAATCTACAGCAAATCGGTAAATATTGGTTTGTGAAATAAGTTCTTAGGGTTTTTTAATATTCAATTAAATCATTCAAGTACCTTGATTTATTTTTTTTTTTTTACCTTTATTTATTTTTTCAACCATTATTTTTAACCTTTATTTTATTTAACCTTCATTTATTTTTTTAACTTTATTTATTTTTTGTTTGTTATGTAATGCATGATTTTTCTATTATTTATCCTGTAAATATTGTATTAATGTGATCTTACAGGCCTATTATTATAGTCCATCGAGACAAATCGTAGTATATCTAAATAAATTTAATGAAAACAAAAATTATCTCTGTGGTTTATAAAATCATGTTTACTTAATCAAAAATGTTTACATATTGCAAATAAGGATTAGTTATATTGCTTCAATGCATAATTTTTAATCAAGATTCCTTATTTTTAAATTGGTTGGTAAAAACGCTAAAGAAAAAAAAATATTTTCGTCATTTAATGATTTTTATTTTCAAAAAAGAAATTCCGCAGATCAGACGGTTAACGAATTTCAAGTGTGTATTGCAATGATGTTTAAAAATAAATCACCGTCTGTTAGCGGTTGAGAACCGGAAATTTTGACTTGGAAGATGCAAAGAACTCGATTCTTCCTCCCGATGTTCAGGAATGACGAAACTACGATGTTCATTAGCTTTTATTTAATTACTAGTAAACAACTCTTCCAACTTATTTTATAGCCCAATCAGAAATCAATACATTTTGAATACGAAACAATTATATGAAGGAATTCCATTAGGGGCATTGCGACTAAAATAACCATTAGCAAATATTTCATCATTAACTACTTTACTGAGATCGATCCGGACATTTTATTTTATTTTATTTATTATTTGGTAGGTCATACATTACATTTTCTACAAGTTAATATTCCACAAACTATAAAATAACATATATGGTGCTACCTTCACTAGCTCAACACAGTAAGGCTCAATAAATTGGACAATACATATTATCTTACTTGAAGTATCCGATAACAGTGATGACAACTGCTTCACTATACTGATACATATACACACCCACAACACACTACTAGTTCATAATAAACATGTTTCATGAACAATATGTTTCACTAATTCATGTTCCAGCCTGTAGTCCACGAAGCATCCCAAACCAACAACTGTAATTGAGGTGGGAGCCCTGAGAACCCTGATGTTTATGGAATTCAGACCCTCAAGGGAACACTCAGCAGCCGAATATCCTCGAAGAAACGCCTGCACCAAACGCCTCCCCAAGTCATGGTGATTGGGAGCACTCTGATATCAATGCCCGGCACACCTAATTCCCGTCAAATGGCCATCCGACAGTCCAGGCCTTGGTATTTTTCCCTTTTTAAGTTGTTCCAATGGGTAGTACTGGGATTGTCCCCAACGATCTGGACGTCGAGGATGTAGTTCCCACTCGGGGCCGAGCACATCAGGTCAGGCCTCCACCTCCTTCTACTCCCAGCAAAGGTCAGCTCCTTAAATACCCTGTATCCTTTCCTCTGGAGAGCCGCCGCGATTACATTGACCACGGCATTATGTCGCTTCACCCTCCCTCTGTGCGACAGAAAGCAGTGCAGTGCAGTGGATGACATGGCTCGCTGTTTCATTCGCGTCACACCCGCTCTACATTTAGTCTCCATAAAGGCCCTCCGTCTATACGGAGCAGAACTTTTGGATTCTTTAAAACACCTACACACAAACAAATAGCCCAATCCAAAATTTTCACGCACCATAGTATATTTCAAATTACACGAAAATGACACAAACATTGCAACAGTAAATTCTTACAATCACGACAAATATAATACCTTTCATTCATGAACACATAATCACGCAAATGAACTCGTTTCTTTACTCCCTTCTTCCCTGTTATCCGGTGTATTATAATCTAACATCTCAATATTGTAATTTTTATGTTGAAAAACACAAAAAGTACATTAAAAAGAATTATTTCTTTTCTCCTTTTGTTAAAAATCTCATTCGGTTAGTTTATATGAAACCCGTTATCATCAATGCTAATAAGATGACATGGTTAATTTTTCCGAGTCTACAAAAGTAAAGGTACTTTAGAGGATTAAAAAAAAATATGTTTGTAACCAAGCCACACTATTTCTATAAATTTTTCCTCATTAAATATTATCGTTGTAGCAGTTTTTGCGGAAATCGTAAAAAGGTGCCAAATGCGTAGTATAAGGTGGGTCTTCTGTGTGGCCGAGTTTTATAGATTAATTAATCTTCCTGTAACATGTAGTAGTCTTTTTAGAAATTTTAGTTTCGTACGATTTTTTCTTCAGTACTGGACCTACTACACCCAGACCTTTTTGCGGGACTTGGTTATTTAGACTCAGGATATTTCTGTTGAAAACTGTAATTCGAACATTCTTCCGATCACTACACTAGACCTTAATCCACATTTCTTAAATAGATAAATGGAATTAAAATAATTAAACAGGAACGAAAACTCAAAGTACAGCTTTATAATTTATTTTAAATATGGAAATTATCGAAATTTATGATGCGTGCCTGATTTTAAAATATGATAATTCCACTCGAAGAAGTAAACAGTATAATTATTCAGAACGGCTTAATATCTCAAGTAAGGGAAATTGAAAAAAAAAAGGATATATATGGCCCGTGAAGCGCGTTAAATTCCTCAGTAAATGTAAATGTTGTAATATAAATAAGCGGTCAGTTGTTAGGAAATGGAAAACATTGCCTTCGCTTGGTGGTGGCGGGAAAAGAAAAAGATCCCGCCCTTTTTTACTTTTTGGCGGGAACAGGTTTGGCGCGGTTTACCGCTGCCCAGCTGCTCCGGTGGGGGAGAGGTGTCTCTGCCTCGGCTCTTTAGGAGTCGAATCAGCTAACAATAAAGGGGACCTATTTTTTTTTTCGTTATTAGATATCTACATCATTGAGAGAATTTTTTATTAGATTTAAGGAATCATTTTTTAAATAAAACTTCATTAGGCGGGACTACGAGGTAACTGAATGCTTTAGATATCGTCAATACAACGGAAACGCTAGTTCTCTCGTTTTGTTTTCTCACTATCACGATTTATTATCAATATTTATTTATTATTATTAAAGGATTATTCCTTTACTCACATGGATGGCACTGTAAAGGTTTATAGTGTGCTCTACTGGGTATTGACATAAATGTGTCTGTATTTATACACCTTGTCCTTTATTAACAACAAATATAGAAAACGCTGCAAATTATTACACCATGGTTTATTATTACCAAATAACTATATAAGACTATAACTATTTATAAAGCTATTTATTGACAGTTAACCAATATGAAAGGAATAAATAATTTAATAGTAAATGGCCTAAAATGGTCTATCACCACTGCTAAATTTAAAACGATATATCTCTGATATTTCTGAACCGATTTCAATGATTCTTTCTTCGTTTTTTAGGAAATTGTATTCCCTAATTTTAATTAATATGAAATACAATAACAATCAGTGCTTCTATTATCCAAACGCACTTTAAAACACTTTTAATTAGAAATTGATATAAATAAGAATTTAAGAAAATGACTTCTGTAAGTTAGAGTTGTACGATTTTTATAAAATAATAGAAATCGCGCCGTTAACGAAAAAATCAGATTTCCAAAATATTAGTTTATATAACCCATATTTAAAAAACTCGTATTAAAAATAACAATAAAAATTATACCGTATATCACATACCAAAAAAAAAAAATTCTGGGACCACAGTAATTTAAAAAATCCATCCTACTACTCTCCTGAATCATTCCTAGCTTTGTTTCAGTGTCCTTTCAAAGTTTGTAAGTAAATTTGTAATGATTTCTTTTATGTGTAATTATAACGGGAAAAAAGTTTGCAATTTATTGCACAATGTTTTTTTTATTTCCAAATAACAATATTAGAGTATAACTGTTTATTTAGCTGTTGCTAGGCAATTAAGAAAATCAATATTTAATTCAAAAGATAATAACATATTATCGGTATTTATTTATTTATTAATTAGGAGAAACGCATTCTCTATGTTTTGCGCATCTTTAAACGTAAGTCCACAAATTTGATTTGTTTCTGTTTTTGGCCTATCACAAAGGTTCATTATTGAAAATAATAATCCAAACAGCCAATATGGAATAAAATCATTCTAGTGAAAATATAAGAATGTCAGTGTGAAGCGCTTGGGTCGTCATTCATCTGTTGATGACAAATCGCGAAAATTACCTAATATATGGCCACATGTAATAGATCAAAATGGATCATGTATATTTTTTTTCATATTTTCTTAGTTTTAATTTTTATGAAAAAAAATTTTAATGACATAAATAATAAACAAAATTTTATTTTAATTAAAAATGGATAATATTTTAATTTTTAAATGACTTTCAGGTAAATATAATTTTATGTAACATTGTTATAAATATTTTAATTATTATATAAAAAAGTTATTTTACAATGTGTAATGATAATTAGTTAATATATTTTACTGAGTCCTGATAATGGAGAAGATCATTTTATCTTTAATAAACTTTTTTTTTTTAATATTAAGGAACCATTTAATTATTTATTATCTTATCGCATTCTTCCGACTAATCTATTTTTATTATTGATTAAAAATATTTACAAGAATCTGAAATTTTTATTGAAAATACCAGTTAAATACGACACGAAGTTACAACTCAATAGTTTTTTCAAGCCAAACTGGAAAATATTGACTTGGACATGGTGTGGTCTCATTATGCCATTTAGCTCCAACTCTCTTGTTTCGGTGATCCGAATTGGTTCTCTTGTTCTTGTTTAAATTTTTTTTTATTGAGTTTCTAGAAGCCAGAAGTATTTTCAGAACTGAAATTATCACAATAAAGCGCCTCCTTGAGCCAGATGACTATAGAATTATGCAGGTAGGTATATTTGTTCTAGACACGATGCAGGTGGAACTGGAACAATTATGAGGAATTAACATATAAGTTGATCGCTGAGAAAGGGGCAGCCATTATATTGGTAATAGTTATAGCACCTGCTGTAGTACCTGCTGTAGGTACCTGCTGTATGATACCTGCCGTGGTCTCCTAGAACGCATCCATCTGCTTCCCCCTTCAGGATTATCTGGGAGCTTTATTACCTGATGGTGTCATCGTAGAGGGCTAGAATGACCTAAAATATCCGCGTATTAAATACGATAATATTCCCCGGTGCAGGTAAAAAAACAAACAACAACAATGAAATACTCTAAACTATTAATTGTTTTAGCCGCTAGTAGGTCCACATTGTTCATCATCATCATCAAGAGAGAAGAAATACAATTAGCGTATAACAGTATATGTAAAAATAACATTAAAATTTTGGTGCGACCAACACACGACTTTTACTTACCTCCGTTGGTATAATCTGTTTAATAATTTTCAAATGTATTTAAAAATGAAAATAAATCGTTAACAAATTTATTACATTTCATTTCAATAAAAACATATGTTTTATTAAATAATCAATTATATTATTATCTACGATAATTCGGGAGACTTATTGGATTTTCATCACTCTCCGTTAACTTTAAAAGTTTTGTATATGAAATAATATTTTTTCTAAAATCTTTAGCTTTCCAACGGTAAATTATACATCTATATTACTGTTTTCATGTTTAAATAAACAATAATTGTATGAAAAAAATATGTTTGCTCTTTTCTCCTTTAGTTTAAATTCCCTTAACTTATATATATATATATATATATAATATATATATATATTATTTTTTTTTTTTATTTTTTTTTTATCAATGCTAGCAAGATGGTATAATTATTTTTATATAATCTACAAAATTAAAGGTACTATAAAGAAAGAAAATTTAATCGGCATTTCAGCCAGTCAGACTATTTCAACTAACGATGCACAAATGCTTCCTTATCTTTAAAAATAACTGAGTAGCTGTTTTTGGTTAAACAAAACTAACATTGTTTTCTCTATGTTCAAGCATAAGTGAATGACAAGCATATATATAATATATATATATATATATATATATATATATATATATATATATATATAGAGAGAGAGAGAGAGAGAGAGAGAGAGAGAGTGAGAGAGTGTGAGAGATACATGTTTTTTTATCGCGCTTTACTGATTCTCTATCTAAAACACTCTCTTTCTTTTTCTCTATCTTCAAAAATAACTGAGTTATGGGCGTATTTATGTGTAAAATTTCATTTTTTTTTCTTTTATTTCAAATTTTATTTACGATTATTCGCGGTTTTTTTTGGTCAAAAAACAATAATACATGTTTTTCTTTCTTAAAAAATGAATGATTTACTGAATTAAATCACTTCTAAGTGGTCACCATTTTAAAAATAACCTTCTGATATCAACGTCTAGGTGTTAGGATCATCGTTGAGTGCCATAGTATTTTTTTAGCGAATTAAAAAAAAAATTGTCCAGTAGTTCTGGAGAAATACCGCCGACTGCTGACGTCCGCGGACGACAAATGTATTTTTTTATTCGTTATTCGGGTTCTATTTTCCTTAAAACATAAGCCCTCAATTTTTGAGTTGGTGGTAATTTTTTTTTTCGAATATAAAGGTTTATTACTAAGAATAATAAACCAAAAGCAATAATAAACACATATACATGTATACAGTATAATATCACAATGAGTGACGCAGGCTAGCATTGAAAACATGTCTATAGCGATAAGTAATTTGAATTCAATAATTCAGCAATTCTTTTCTCACTGAGGGACTTTGCCCATATTTTAACATGTCAGTAATCATTTAAATAATAAGGAGAATTTGTGTGAATATATTGAAAATTTGGTGTGTCGTCCAGCTTTTATTTATTTTTTTTGTATTCGTACCTCTAAGCTATAGTAAGTTTTTACTCTTGTGGAAAAACTCTGATCAATCTTCCCGGCTAGCTCATCCCATTTAAAACACTGTAATTTAGGAATGCAATATAGGCACCACCTGAGTGGTTGTTTGTTTATTTATTTAACGTCACTTTATAGTGACTTCACTTTAAGGGAGCTACACCATTCTCAGCGTCTGGGTTTGACTCGCCTTTGCCGCTTCCGACTCTTAAAGAGTATTATAAATATATAAACACGTCTTTTAGAATGTCGGGGGTCCTCGTCATGGAAGTAAAGGGACAAAGGGGTCCGTGAAGAATTTCTGTTGGGAACGACTGCTCTAGACCATCTCGCTACCAATTATGTAAACATAGAGTTGCAGAGAGTGATGGATCTAACCCACAGCTGCTCCAGCTAGAAGGATTGCTTAACATCCAAACGAAGCAAAACCTCGGCTCCGAGCTGAGGCCACACAACTCACCCCCCTTAAATAGCCGACTAATTAGAAGAGGAGTTAGGAAAGCCTCAGTAAGAAGCTGCCCCAGATGATGTCCTGGTGGTGGGGGTGTCCTATATTCAGGGGTTCCTTCGCCCGTCACCTGTCGCCCACCTGACCGTCAGCTGCTTCTCCGGCCACAGATTTGCGTCTTATCCTACCTATGTAACATCTTAGCCCAAATAGTCTGGATTAATATAATAACTATGGTAGAGAAACTAAACTATTTAAGTTTACTTTCACTTGCCTACACTTCCGGTCAAAAGTTTGGTACCCGCTATGGTTATATCAATAAATCATGAAGAACCTCTATGAATACCCCCAAAAAAAATCTGGTACGGGCCACCCATAACTTTCACTTACCTCCGTTGTAAAATATATTATACAATTTTCTCCTATGTATTGCGCTATACTAAATTTTTTTTATGAAGTGACAATGGTTGACTGTGTGTACACATGGGAGAAGTTGGTTCAGGATGCAGTCAATAGAACATACAATTAAGTATAAACTTAATTGTGCTTTCTATTGACTGCACCCTGAACTAACTCCTTCCATAAATCTTTTTTATTTTATTTTTGTTTTTCAACAACAATTTTTCATTGAGTAATATTACAATCTTTCCTATTTTGGAAATTAATAATAGTCGTGAAAGGTAACATTCATACAAAATATTTACATTAATAAAATAAATAGTATACATATACATAAATAATTTACAGCAATAAAATTATAATTAATATATATAATATATATATATATATATATATATATATATATATATATATTATATATATATATACACAATAAAGAATGAATAAAATGTATACAAGGTATAGAAATCACTCATACCTATATTGCTATAACACGTCATACAGAACATTGAGTGGAGAATCTAGCCAGTGCCAGGACTCCAATTTATACATATTAAGAGGTCGCGGTGCTCCTGCCGTTTTAACCTTCTAGCGAGATGGTAAGAGTGTGTGGAGTTGGATAGGGATTGAGCAAGCGGATTGGGATGATGGATAAGGTTCTGATGGAATTTGGAGAATTTTGATGGAATAAGATCTAAAATAAATTTGAATATTTAGGTAGTGGTGTAAGGTAAGGTGACATAATAAGAAGCATTTACTATTGTTAGGAGGACTTTGGAATGAAAGGATTGAATGCGTTTGATGTGAGAACGTTAACTGTCCCCCACAGTTCAAGTCCGTAGGTCCAGATACGCTTCAGTATTGTCTTGTAGATTAATAATTTGTTGTCAACTGTAAGCTAAGATTTTCTGTTCAAAAGTCGGTGTAACTGTCTGAATCGTCGGATGATTTCTTGTCTTTAAAGTGTTGGATGCGGGTTCCATGTCAATCTTTTGTCTAATAGTAAGCCAAGATTCTGGGCTGTATGTTCGTCTAAGAGTGAGGTTACGTGTTTACATTTGGCTTCGTTCACCTTTATACGGACGGCAGTTATTACACCAGAGTTCGATATGGAAAAGGTGTCTGTGCAGGTTTAAGGATGCTATTTCAGCCTTGGAACCAGATGATTGGATGGCGATGTCGTCTGCAAATGTTGCCCGAAAGCTGTCAGAATGTGTAGGAATATCAGCAGTGAAAAGCATGTAGAGGACGGTTCCCAAGACGCTGCCTTGAGGAACAACGGCCTCAACGGGATAAAAGTTTACTAAATCTAAAACTCTTTACATATTTTTCCCTATCTTCAAAAATAACTGAGATATGGGTAGATTTGTGGGTAAAATTTCAAATTTTCTTCCTTTTTCTCTTTTCTTAATAATTATTCGCGGTTTTTATTTTAAAAATCTCAATACATTATTTCCTATCTCTTCGAAAATAACAGTTACAAGTGTATATATAGGCAAGATTTAAATTTTTATTCATTTTTACTTTTTTTTTTTTTTTTTTTGTTTCTTGGTTTATCTATCTTCAAAAATAGCTGAGTTATGAGCGTATTTATGTGCAAATTTTCTTTTTACTCTATTTTATAATTATTCACGTTTTTTGGTTTAAAATTACTAATAATTTATCTAATTTTTTCAAGAAAACTAGTAGTAGTTTCGAAGAAATGCCTCTGACAGGTTTTGTTTATTCGTTATTCTATCTTAAAACGTATGCCTTAAATTTTGAGGGGAAGAGGTAATGTTTCTTAATTTGTGGTCGATATAAAGGTTATTGAAAATAATAAACCAAAATTATGAATAACGAAATAATGTTTAGTCATTAGATGTTTTTAATCAATTTTTAGGTTCCATACAAAACTTTATAATACTTTCCTCAACAGGTAGCGGCAGAAGATAAGAAAAAGAAAAATTAAACGATACTTTTTATTTTTTAGTTCAAATTAAATTGGCATTTCCGATGAGGGTCGGCCAAGGATGCACAACTGCTTCAAAGGACACCTGCGTATTTAGAAGTTGTAGGTCCTTCTCTACTTGTTCTTTTTTCAGCATTTAGCTAAATTATTAACGGACGGGTAGCCGCTACTAATATAAGATTCTCACCGGGTCGTAAAATAAAAGAGGAAAAAACGTTCTAGGCCACGGAGCTATGCAAATGGAAGATACTGACCAGCGCAACTGGAACAAAAAAAACTTCGGAATTCCTTGGCAGCCGTCACTGGGACCTTGAGTGTGTGCCGTAGTGAATTTTTATTAAAAATAAGAAAAGAAGCTCGCAACGAGATCGCAATGATATTTGCACGCGAGCTGTTGCCGCATCTGGACTCTCTATACTAAGCGCTCTGCCTGCTGAGCATATTTGGATTCTCACCTACTTTTATCATACTTATCAGCTTCTAGCATTGATTAATGTTCGTTCTTTGATTGCGTTCGGTGCCTGATAATTAAAATGCTAATCATTAATTTTAAACACACAAATTTTACTTACTCCCTTTCAAAGATCAACTTCAGGATTTTAAAAGTTTTTAATATTTATTTACAGTAAATGTTTTAGCAAAATTATAATTTACGATCTCCTGAAAAAAATCAAGTGGGCGTAACACACGACTTTCCCTTACCTCCGGTGTTATATTAAATTTAAGTATTATTAAATACATTTAGCAATGAAAATAAATTCTTAAAGAATTAATTACATTGAGATTCTGCAGAAACATGTGTGTTATTAAATGATATAATATTATAATATTATTATATATATAATAATATAATTCTCTATAACTATCTAATATATCTACGACAATTGGTTTTATAGTCTTTTCATTACTGTCCATCAAAATTTAAAACTTTGAAAATAATATAGTAATTTTTTTTTAATCTATAGCTTTCCAACGGCATATTACAGGTCTGTATTGCTGTTTTTTTAAGAAACACAAAACTGGCATATTTTTTTTTTCTCCTTTTGTTGTATATTAAATTCCTTTAGCTTATATACTATTCCGTTTTTTATCAATGCTAGCAAGACGATATAGTCAATTTATTGAAACCTATAAAATTAAAGGAACTTCACAGGAAGAAACTTTATACCATTGGCATTTACGCCCTATCAGAATATTTCAACCAGAGCGAAACCTACATAGTATTAAAACCAATTAAACCAATCAAAAAAAGCTCACACTAAATAGTTCAAAATAGATCTTTTGGTCAGCAGATGTTGAAGAAAACGTTGCTGTAAAATCTTCCTTTTTCCTCCCTGACCGTTAAGAATCGGTCTGTGGGTTATAGGATTCTATTTTTACTTTCACTTACCTATATTTAAAAACCGCTGCAAATTATTACACAATGGTTTATTATTTCCAAATAACAATATTAGGGCATAACTGTTTATAAGGCTGTTGATAGGCAATTAAGTAATATAAAAAGCACTAATTAAAAGCATCATATCATAACAGTACCACTTATTTCAATATTTACCACTTATTCAAACCATTCCTGAACCCTTTTTAATTTACACCGACGGTTCTAAATCAGATACCTCTACAGCTTCCGCTTTCGTGACCCATAACTCGACACACAAATTCAAACTGCATAATCTATGCAATATTTACACAGCCGAACTACACGCAGTAGCCTCAGCTCTACAGTTCTGTATGAAAATAAATGAAGACCAAATCGTAATACTAACCGATTCCCTAAGCGCAATTAAAGGTTTGCAGAACTTGTATCCAAATCATCCCATACTAGTTCGCACTCACTCTCATATAGCTGCGTTGCGAAACCTGGGCAAGTCGGTAAGCTTCGTGTGGGTGCCGAGCCACGTGGGAATTACCGGTAACGAGCTTGTGGACCGGGCAGCGAAGCAGGCGCTCACACTGCCAGGGAGAGGAACAGCCATCTTGACACCGTCTGAACTCAGTGAACCGCTCAGAAAGCAAGAAGATGACCGATGGCAGAAAATGTGGGACGATAGCCAGGTAAGCAAACTGAAGCATATAAAACTAACAGTGAAACCCTGGTCTACATCTAGCCGTAGCAGCCGGAGGGAGGAGGTCGCGTTGACCCGGCTAAGGATAGGACACTCGCGGCTGACGCACTCTTATCTTTTTGCTAGGCAGCCGGTGCCCCGATGCCAGCACTGTGATGGAACCCTTACCATTCGGCATATTTTTCAAGAATGCCCTTATTATTCATCACACCTGAATAAAATTGGACTAAGCCCGAATATTTCAGCGGTGCTGGGTGATAGAGAGAAAACCATTGAATTAGTTTTTGATTTTCTTAAGGAGCAATCATTATTATCAAAATTATAAAGACCATTCCTAGCCAGTTAGCATTACTAGTATTAGCTTTTTAAACTATTGTTTACATAAAAATATTTTTTTTTCTTTCTTTATTTTATTTTATTTTTTATTTATTTATTATTTATTTATTTATTTTATTTTATTATTTTTGTCTTTCTTTCTCTCAATCACCCATTACCTAATAGTTCTTTTTTTTTATAAAGGTTGAATATGCATATAGTGTCTAGGCGTTGATGACCTTAGGGTTTTACGCCTTAAAACCTAAACAAACAAACAAACAAACTTATTTCAAAATGCAATATCTAAGGTAGTTGTAAACCAAATTCAATGATTCATTTTTCATTTGGTCCAAAATTAATTCTAAATTAAATGGCACCTACACAAAAATTTTGGTACTTATTCATTTATTTATTAGGAAAAACGGATTTTTTGTTATTCGGATTCTACGCATCTTGAAACGTAAGCTCTCAAATTTTGTGCAGGGGTAATTTTTTTTTTTTTTTTTTTTTTTTTTGGTCGGTTACAAAGGTGAAATAATATACCAAAAGCATTTATACAGGATTGCGTTAATATTTCCTTTTCTCTTTTTTCGATTCTCATTCAAATAATTCAAATAAAATTTTCTGATTCCAGAATACCTTACATTTTATCTTTATCATCAATAATAACCGAGTTATCATGGAATCACATCTCTAATAAGTTGTAGCTTGGCCATATCAGATGATTTTTAAAATATTTTTTTGCACCGATTTTTGGTGTAATTGCATCTATTATAATCTGTTACTTGATTATACATAATTTTTTGTTTGTTTGTTTTTTTCAAAAATAACAGAGTAATAAGCGTAATTATGTGAAAAATATCAATTTTTGGTTTCTTTTCTTTTCTTTTTTCTCTTTTATATAATTATTTGCGTTTTTTTTTGGTTAAAAACAATAATGAGTTTTGTTTTTTTTCTATCTTCGAAAATAACGTAGTCACAAGCGTATACAAGTTTATAAGCTAGATATAATTTTTTTTTTTCATTTTAATTGCGCTTTACTGATTCTAAAACTCTAAATAAATTTTTTTTTATCTTTAAAAATAACTGAGTTATTCAATAAAATCCTTTTAATCGGCCGCCATTTTAAAACTAACCAGCTTATATCGACGTCTAGGTGTTAGGGTCATCGTTAAATGGACTAGTTTTTTTGTGGCGAATTAAAAAAAAAAAAATGGTCCAGTAGTTTCGGGGAAATGCCGCGGCAAACAGATTTTTTTTTTTCATTGTGGATGTAATTAGTTGACCGTTGAGAATTACTGGAAGGAATTAGTCCGGGTGGCGGTCATTAAATGAAACAACTAAATAGTTTCAACTATTTTATTGTTCGGCAAACAATAAAATAGTTGAAACTATTTAGTTGTTTCATTTAATGACCGCCACCCGGACTAATTCCTTCCAGTGATTTTTTTTTTTTTATTCGTTATTGAGATTCTGCGCATCTTGAAACGTAAGATCTCAAATTTTGAGCAGGGGTAATTTTTCTTTTTTTTTTGGCCGATTACAAAGGTTGATTATTGAAAATAATAAACCAATATATAGTAAGGGAAAGTATTGCGATCATGAAAATGATCTAATTCCGGTTTTTGACTCCTTGACTTGGGTCTCCTGTGCCCAAATGTGTGTGCGCTAAAACGAAAAATCGTAGGAAACTTAAATTTTATATTTAGGACAGACTATACGCCCGAGATGTTACAACTATTTTTTTATCGAAATCGGCTAACCAGAAGAGCCACTTTATACCATGAATTTTGCACCTTTTTGCGACTTTCTCAAACGGCCATAACGATTTTGATTAAACTCGCTATATCTATGGGCTATTATATCATGTAAGTGTAATTCTGAATGAAATAGTCTGACAGGGCTCAAATGCCAATATTTTAAATTTTCTTCTTCTAAAGTACCTTTAATTTTGTAGATTCTATAAAAATAACCATATCATCATAATGACACTGATGAAGGACGGCTAAATATTAAAGTTGAGCGAATTTGATAAACAACTAAATTAAAAAACATTTTTTTTTTATGCAATTTTGGTGTTTTAGAAAACAAGAATAGTAATATAGATGTATAATATACCGTTCGAAAGCTAAAGATTTTAGAAAAAATGTTATCTGAAACACAAAATTGTAAAGAGAGTAATGAAAAGCCGATAAAACTAACTGTTTCTGGTTCCTGAAAAGGGAAATTCATGTTGACCGTGCTGCCACCTGGTGCAGAGCAGAGCAGAAGCAGAGTGCCCCTAGTGTGAACATCATGAGTTGGAGGTGATTACCCTAAACATTAACTGATTGAATTACATACAAATAATATAGATTATTTAATAAAACGCATGTTTCTATTGAAATTAAATTTTAATTAATTCTTTAAAAAAATTTATTTTAATCTCTACATGTATTTAAAGACTCTTAAATTGATTTTAACAACGGAGGTAAGTGAAATTTGTGTGTTGCGCGCACCAGATTTTTTTTCATTTAACTTTATTTTTGAATTAGCCATTACTGGGGATAATTCGAAGAAATTCATTGTTGTCATATTGAATCCTCGGTTTGCGATTCTTCAGAATTCTCTCTGAGTATTTAGTTTTAAGTGCGATTTCAAATCTCAGATTTTCTTCAGAATTTTTAATTAATAAATAATGCCGAAAAAGTAACAAGTGTCCCGTCGAATAATAAAAACTGAATATCTAATTATCCTGAGATTAGATCTGATGGGAAAAACTGTTTGTATTGCTTGTGGTGAGTCAAAATCAACGGGGTGTGACAACATTTTAACAACGGAGGTAAGTGAAAGTCGTTAGCTGCGCGCACCAGATTTTTTTAATGTTGAGGTCTGGTACCTGCTCTCACAATATAGACTAGACGTTTATGAGACAACCTTTATGAGAGATTTATTTGCATAATATTTTTGAAGGTCCCAAGTGAATAAAATATATTTTAGCATAAATACAAGCTTAGTGACCGAGTTCTACTGTTCGAATATTTTTATTTATGTTTAAATTAGAATATTAAGATGCTAAATTAAACTTAATAAAAAAAAAAAATTCGTACCCGTTTAAAGTAGACCACCTTATTATATAGGCCACTTAAATTAATATATTATTCAACATATTGTTTATAATAAGAATGTGATAAAGACATGTGTAATATAATGATGCGATATTAAATATATGACGACTTTAAAGACCTTGGAAGAGAGCGTACAGGTGGGACGGCAGGTGGAACCCTATCGTAAAATGTCTCGACTGGATATGGAATTAGGTTGCATTCGGGTCGTAAAAGTGCATCAAGAGGCTGCACCCGGTCAATGAAGCTGTCTTGGATTAATTAAATAAGCTCCTTAAGGGATTTTATTTCGGAAAAAACAAAAAACAGAACATGTGACAGTTTTTTAGAGACGCAATGTGGCCTGCACGGTCAGCCAAAACACCTGGTTTTCCCCGAACCCAAATTAAGATCGGACTTCATTCAGGGCAGATGTAAAATGAAATAACTTTTGGGTTCTCAGCTGAAACCCGGACCAGATATTTTGGAGTTCATTGCCTTTTGCTTTCGAATAAAACCGTATATAACTAGAATAGAATTTAGATGTTGGATTAAAACAAAAAAAACCAGTAAATTCTAGGTCCTATTTAATGGTATTTTTTCTCTAATTTTTGCTTAATAATCAACCTTAATGTAATTGACAAAAAAAAAATCTCTCAAAATTTGAGGGCTTACGGTTCAAGATACGTAAAATCCGAATATCGAAAATAAATCCGTTTGTCCTTCTACCGCGGCTTTTCTCCGAGACTCCTCATAATTATACCAGTGCAGCCAACGATTAATAACACCTAGACGTTTATATACACATATTAGTTTTAAAATGGTGGCTGATTAAATATGATTCAATTCAACAACTCAAATAGTTTTTAAAATAGAGAAAAATATTATAAGTGTTTTCTAACTAAGAAACTATTACCGGTAAGATGAAGATCGACAAAATACAGAAATGGTCCTGTAGAAGTATGATCTTCAGCTTTGTCTCTAATTTACTTCTTTCCATAGAACAGAAACATCCCAAATTTATCCTTGGCAATTTCCCTCTCCGAACACCTGTGTTTCCGTTAACAAATTACTCAAACAAAACACATTTCCTTACATACATAAGCAGGAATTTCAAAAACTTCAAGATAAACTCGGTGTTGCTGATTACGTATATACTGATGGCTCTAAGAGTCCCTTAGGTGTGGGAGCATCGGTCGTGTGTGAGGGCAGACAACATCTATTTTTCCTTTCTCCACTCTGTAGCAACTATACCGCGGAACTAGTTGGAATTTATAAAAGTTTATGTGTTATTCACCATATTAACACAACCAGGATTATTTGCACAGACTCCTTATCGGCTCTGCTCAGCTTGAAACACCCTTTCTCCACCGACTCTCTTATTCAAAATATTCATTTATCATTGAAGTCCACAATAGTTTCTAATAATTCAGTTTTTTTCGTCTGGACGACACTACAGAACACAAGTTAAGGGAAATAAGAAGGGACATCTCTCATTCGGCCCTACGACAAAAGCGAAGAGAAGAGGTTATCCTGGCGCGCCTTCGCATTGGACACACCCGACTAACTCATGGACATCTCATAGCACGGGAACCTCCTACTCACTGTCCAGCATGCGGTTCCCAGGTTACTGTTAAACACGTTTTGACAGATTGTAGGGCTTATGATACTCAAAGAGCTCATATTGCAATTGACACTGACTTACCATCCGTTTTACATGACAACATACAGACAACTGCAAAACTTTTTGACTTCCTACGAAGGACAGACTTGTACAACAAACTATAATATTTAATCCTTGATTTAAGGCGAAAAAGGACCCAAGTGGTTTAAGCCTACGAAAAAAAAAACAACAACAACAAATCTGGTCGGGGCAACACACGACTTTCACTTACCTCCATTTTTAAAATCAATGAAAGAATTTTCAAATACAGTTAGAGATAAACATACGTGAAACTATTAAAGAATTAATTAAATTGAATTTCTATAGAAACATGTGTTTCATTAAAAACTCTATTATATTATTATCTAAAACAATCAGTTAGTTTTATCGGCTTTTTATCACTCTCTATTAACTTTTAAAAGCTTGTGTATGAGATAATGTTTTTTATAAAATCTTTAGCTTTTCAACGGTATATCATACATGTATATTACTGCTCTTATCGATATAGCGATTCAAGTCTTCACGATCGCAATACTTCCCCTTACTATATATAATAAGTGAAAGTAAAAAACAAGAAACCGCTAATATTTATGAAAAAAAAAAAATTGAACTTTTTCCTATGAATGTGCCTATATAAACATACATGTATAACGTGGAAAACATTTAGAACAGGTTTAGAATCAGTAAAGCGCCACTAACAAAAAAACAACAACAAAGAGATAAATACGAAACAATTAAAATCTTGCCCATATTTAAGCTTGTAACTCTGTTTTTTGTTGTTGTTTTTTTTTTTTTTTTTTGAAGATGGAAAAAAAATGCTATAGAATTTTAGAATCACTACAACGCTACTAATTATAAAAGATAAATAAAACATTGAAATTTCACCTATATATACGCCAATTAATAATTATTTTATTTATTTAAATAAAGAATACCATACCATAGTTGGAGGTGCTATTAGATAGAGAATTAAATTACTCACTGAACGAACAAAGAATTACTAAAATAGATTGAGAAATAGCAGAGATATATCATTTTTAAATTAGCAATGGTGATTGACCATTTTCCTTTGAATTATTCATTGTTATTCGTAATACTTGATTTCGTTTAAGCAGCTATTGTATATATATAAACGGCTATACTAGTTATTTGGAAATAATAAATCATTTTTCAATAATTTTCAGTGTTTTCAATCTTTATATCACATGTATTTACATATATAAATATGAATATATTTATATTCCCGATATTTCGAACTTCAACCTTATCAAACCTAAAATAAAACATTTTTTTAAATAATTTCTAAGAAGCATTAAGCTATGTAATTTTGCAACTGACATATTTTCAAATACACTTTGCTCTTAAGTGTGATCATTTCCTTTTGAATTTCGTTTTTTTCCTGTTTATCATAGAAAATAAATGGTTAAATTTATTTACAAACCTACATCCTGATACTTTGAACTCATTGAAGTATTTATCATTTCTACTACTCACCATACATTCAGTCATAATAATGGAGTTTCCTTAACCAATGATAATATTAGATGAGGAAGATGATTGGGGGTGCGGTCATCAGAAGAATACACACTGAAAAGTAACACTGTTGTAATTTTGTGCCGAAGTTTCGTCCTACATTGTGAGCTTGCATCAGGGCTAAGAGAAACTTGATAAAAACAAATGCAATTAGAAGCTTAATAATAAGTTAGGTACAATAATATGATGACAGTAATACAATATGGAAACAAACATTAAATTAAATTAAATTAAAATGATAATAAAATGACAGTAATATAATATGGAAGTAAACATTAAATTAAAACGATAATATTAAAATGAGAATATTTGAAGACTATGAAGAGAAATTAAGCAAATAATTAAAAGTTAAAAGAAAAACAATATGTGAACGTTAAACTTTTAAATATGAACAGTTTTAAAGTGATGTTTGATAGTAGTATTTAAAAAGAATATAGTCATTAGAAACGAGAAACAATAAAATTAAACAATATTTTTAACTAATATAATATTGAACTAATAATTATAAGTGGGGATATTTAAAGAAGAAGACATGAACAGAGAAAAGAGGGAGAAAGAAATAAGTGGTGAAAATAGAACATAATCAATAAGAAAGAACATACATTCAGTCAAGTAAATGTTAGTGATTGTCATATTTGTGGTATTCCAATGGTTCACCTCCTATTTATTAAATTAAGAGAAGATGTAACGATCCGACCCTGAGGGGACACGCAAAGCTCTTTAACTAATTAGCTTTCTACCATGAAATATAACCTCAATGTAAATAAGGGCTATATGGGATCCAGAATAAAATAATTTACATATACTATATATATATATATATATATATATATATATATATTATATAAATCTGTAGAAATTAGCGTTCTGCTTATTTGCTTATTTTTGATACAATTTCATATTTAAATATATGCTGGACTTATGATTTAACAGGCGAACCATTCAGGGAAAAAAACCTGTAAAACTAAAGTTAGTAAATATATGCCTTGGATGTACCAAGTGCCACTTCATGCCATGCATATTTCTAACAATTTTGATTAAATTATGTGGTTTGACGTAAAATGTAATTGCCATCAAAGGGTAGTTATTTTATAAGCCAATTTAATGTCATTTATTGATACCTCATATTTACGTGTTTTATGCATTTAATTTAGTTGTAAATACAATAAATATATCAATAGCGAAAACAAGTTAAAGTTTAAAATGCTGCGTCTTGAATTAATGAACAAACGTTATTTTTTTTTAGTGTTCCACTGCATGTATGTAGAATGATGAGCTATTTTCACGAATAGATGTTAATCGAACATATACTGCTGCCAATATTATATTTATTATTCTTCATTATAATAAATATTTATTACTTGATTATAAATAAGATATTTAATGACATGCATTAAGAGCTATGAAGCCATTAGATATATTACAGAGTGAGGTGGTGAGGTGTAATGACTCCATGCGGGTACTAAATCAACAAGTCTTAATTTTATATGTTGTGCTGTGAAAGATCATTATTTTACTTAAAAATAAGAAGACTTCATCATCATCATAGTCTTGTCTTCTTTGCCACCTGCGCATTGTGAGCCTGCCCTATGTAGAGCTTGGATCGCATATACCTCTCCTGAATTACAATAGTTCTCTTCTGCTATTCCAATCCAGCCCACACCTTCCTCAATGGCTCCTTTACATCTTCTTACCAGGTCGTCTTCATCCTCTTTCTCGAGACCTTCTTCCTTCAACTTGTGTCTCATATGTCATCATAGCAGTACTCCCCGGATTCATTCTAAGGAGGTGGCCAAACCATCTCAATTTATTTTCCTCTAGAATGGCGTCCAGCGGCTGTACCTCAAGGTTTGACCTGATAGTCTTATTCCGAATCCTATCTCTCTTAATCTTCCATTCAACTTTCTTTAGGAACCTCATCTCTATTCTCCTTATCTGGCTTCTATGCATTGATAAGAGGGTCCACGACTCGGAGGAGAAGAAAGGAATATGCAGATAAATTGACCTACTGACTGATTGTTTTTTTTTTTCCTTATTGACATATCTTCTGTTAAGGAAGCCTCTCATGACTGCTTGGAAATCGAGAATTCCCACCCACTTGAAATGTTGGTAGTCTTGGTTTAGCCTTCCTCAGAGCCTGGCAAAGAACTAATGTAAAGAGGAGGGGTCTTAGACTACATCCCTGGCGTATTCCCTGGGACGTCTCATACTGCTTGGAAGTATTGTCGCTTGTTCTTACTAGATTTTTACTATGCTGTGTAAAGTCACCTTTACTTTTTTTCGTTATAATACTAAATAGTTAACAATATGTAAAACAAGGACCCTTTCAGGTGGTAGTCAATAAATGAAATTTAAAAAACTAGAATATAATATAATATAACTTTAATTTAAAAACCCGGAGTCTTGTTATATACTTAAAATACAAAAATATTTTCAATCCAAAGTACCACAATTTTACATAGAAAAATTAAACCAAAAAGACACTGTAGCGAAGCATGAAACATGAGCTATATACACAAAATATTACAAACAATTCAGTTCTTTGTGTAGATCCATCAATTAGAAGTACTCCTTACTTAACCTTTCGACATGTTAAGATTATCTGACGATTTTGTGATGAATGGCCGGAGGTACTGTTGTCTACATTTTTTTATTTATTTATTTATTTTTTTTTTACTCAGATATATAACCATTAGTCTCAATGGACAATAATAATAGTGCCGTGTTGTTTTTAATCATTACATGTTGGGCAATTAAGCAATTCATTTTTTAAAAATCGCTAATAATTATAAAAAGAGAAAACATAACAGAAAAAAAAAATGAAATTTTACCCATGAATACGCCCATAACAGTTATTCCCCATAACTCAGTGAAAAAAATGTACAAGGTGTTTGAATCAATAAAGCACGGTAAACATAAAGAAAAATGAAAAAAAAATAAATATTGCCTATATATACGCTTGTACTGTTATTTTCGAGGATAGAGAAACATTTATTAATGTTTTTATATAAAAAAATCGCGAATAGTTATAATAAATAGAAATAAAAAATAAAAAATTGAAATTAAACCCATATCTACGCGCATAACTCAGTTATTTTGAAGATAGAGAAAAATGTGAAATGAAGTTGAGATTCAGTAAAGCGTGATAAAAAAATAAATGTATCTATGTATTCAAGTAACAAATTAAAATATATGTGATTCTACCATAACTCGTTTTTTTTGTTTTTAAGATAGAGAAAATTCGAAAATATTAGCAGCTAAAAACAGGTATATAAACAGTTATACCCTAATATAGATATTTGGAAATAATAAGCCATTGTGTGATTATTTGCTGCGTTATTAATGTGAACTTTGAATGTTAGATATGTTTCGGGATAGGATACATTGTAACTAAATAATTTTTTATATAAAGAATTATTAGTTAAATTTAAAGATCTTTCTATGTGGGCTGAAAAGTGCTGGTTATGGACTTCTTCAGTTATTTCTCAGAAGTCTGTTTGTCTGCTGAGTGATAGATAAAATACATTAAGCATAGCGATAGAACATTTCTTAAAAAATTAAAATATTGCATTTGTAATTTTTTTGGTTCAAATAGTTTACATTTATAAAAATATTAATAATCAAAAAGAAGTAGACAGTAAGTCATACAGAGGGATATTTTAAGAAAACCGAAGATTCCTGCTTTATTTCCGGAACATGCCAATATACTGAATACACAGTTGACCAAAATCCGAAGACTCGAAAATACTATATGCTGGACTATACGATAACCTCCAGACTCGAGAACTCCCCGTGCGTTCTCCTTTCTGGAAGAGCGAGATATTTGGACAGCCTTTCACCTTCAGGACCCGGGCTATAACTCCTTCGCAAGGTACCAATTTAGGTGGCGTTGATTTTCAAGATAGTTCCGCCGCGTGATCTTCCAATAACCAAAACCTATATCTTTCCGAAAAATAAATTCCCCAGTCCACTTTCTCGGTGCGTAATATTTTGTCGTTTCTTCTGCTTCGAGAGGATTCGAAATCAACAAGAATGGTGTCAGGAACATTTTTTCTGAGACTACAGCCCTTTGTATAAATTTTAATATGTAAATACCTGTTGATAATTATCTAAATTCCTCTAGGATTAAAGCCCAGTTATTTTTCTTGTTAAGTTGTGTGTCTATAGGATTGTGGTGTTAGGATCATGGTTACATCGACTGTTTTTTTTGTGGCGAATATAAAAAAAATGGGTCCAGTAGTTTTGGAGAAATGCTGCGGACGGCGTAAGGCGATTTCTATTCATTATTTCGTTATTCGAATTCTACGCATCTTAAAACGGAAGCCCTCAAAATTTGAGGGTAATTTTTTGTTCAAAAAACGTTCATTTTTAAAATTAATTAACAAAAAGGGGTGATCTTGGAGAGCCTAGTAACCAAAAAAGGCGCTAGATGCCGCTCATGTAAGCGACAATCTTTTACAGGTTTTAGAGGCTAGTTGTTGGAAACCTGTGATCTAGGCTAATCCACTCCTTCACGAATATCATATTATTATTTTGAAAAATATGATTCGATATCGACTCGGCAGCACAGAGTACTGACCACACTATCACCGTCACTAAATGCCGCAACACGGTAAGAAAACACTTAGGTAAAATATCGTGAGATTTAGCGAGAGTGAATTATCATGCACTCTTAAATTCTTCCAACGCATCATAATAAATATTCAACTACCGTATTTTCTATAAAACGGCTTTGTTTATTTTTTTTTTATTATAAATATCAATATTCCTAAAGCATCAATATCCCATTAATTGTCAACACTTGTTAACAATTTCCCGCTTTCCCATCAATCAAGGAAAAGAAGTCGACCTAAAGATATCCATAGTAGAAATACTTCAAGATGAGGAAAAGAATATAACCACATTTATAGAATTCATAAAATTAACAGGATTTTACTATAGAATATAATTATTTCGACCACGCCAATGACCTTTTGGGTAGAGGCCGATAAGCAAATAATAAAAAAATATTGTTTAATTTCTTAAAATGGAGTTTCATTATCACACTTGTTTGTTTTTATATAGCTTTGTCATTGAGCTTTTTTTAATTATTTTTTTAAATAATATTTAATGATATTATAGGATTATTTATATTATTAGATTATAGTGGTAAGGATGAAGGAAGGCGAGATTCCCAAGAGAATATTGTCGAGGAGCTTCATGGCAAGCGAAGAGTGGTCAGTCAGAATTTGAGGTGGGCTGATTCCGTCGCAGCCGATGCGATTTCTCTTCTAGGAACTGGAGAACTGCAACAACAGACAGGCCAACTGGCGAAGACTTTTAGAGGAGGCCTTGACACTCATTAACGGGTTGTTCCGCCAGCTATGTCTGTGTATATATATATATATATATATATATATATATATATATATATATATATATATATAATATATATATATATACACATTTGATGTTATTATCCGAATTTATTTTATTCCTTTCCGCTCTCCTGCTACTTTCATGAACATTCAGAAGACCTCGTTCTCACGATGTTTTACCTACCTGTTTTCTCCTCGTGTATCGTCGCGGCCTTGACTTACCTACCGCTACCCTCTACCCTCGCAGCAGATCGCGCCCTGTAGCCAGGAGACCTAAGACGCAGACAGACAAAGTAAGTCACCTGCTGCCGAAGACACCTGGCACAGCTGGTCACTATTAGCACGTGCCCTCACCTGCTACACCTGCGGCTCACATCTCACCTGTTCTTCTCTCCAGCTTCCGCAGTACAGTCTTTTAATTCCTCCAGGCTCCGGAACATCGGTCAGTTTCTGGAGTCCAAGATGTTAGGGGTAACTTGTACTTTGGAGCATACCTAGAAGAATAATGGAAATACGTATAGCCTACTGTTATCCAGGTCCTGTGATGAAATCCCGACTGAGGCACAATTATAGATGTTTTTGGGTCACCTGTAACATGGTGGCTAGAATAACAGTTTTCTGTGCCTACGATTGCAGGTTCAAACCTGCAGGTGGCCCTAGGATTTATTAAAGGTAGAATAAATCCCTAGTTATGCCATCCTTCGGAGGTGGTAAAAAGGTGGTTCCAGTCCCGTGCGATTTCAGGTAATCGTTAAAGATCCCTATTTTAAAACCTAGATAGGCAAATTTTCGGACTCCCGTTGTAGCATCGTCCGATTAGCCATAGTAGCATAGAGTGCACGTTTTTGTTTCAGCGTTTGGGGCGACCTAAGTTTAGGATGAACCTCGTGAGACACACGCAAACTCTAGAAAGTGGGTACAAAAAATTTGATTTCAGCCTACGTGATTGTCATGTCATTGGCCCAGAACAACATTAACGATCTTCGATAATGTGAGATGGGCGACTGGGTGTAGATATTTTTATTAAAATATATATTTTTTTTTTAAATACAAAGAAAAATAAACCGGTCAAAGAAAAAAAAAAAAAAGATAAAACAAAATAATAGTAACCTTGATCATATTAACACCTATAGATAGAATAGATTGAACGATAAAATAATATTTAAGAAAAAAAGAAGAAATAAGCCCAATATTTAAAACAAAAATTAAATAAACGAAGCATGAAAAAGACAGTGAGTGGGCTTTTAGGAAATGATACCTTCTTCAAATCACATCCCCCTGAGAGGAATCTTATGGAAATGGCTTTTAAAGCTAAAACCATTCCAAATGAGAGAAAAAAATCGAGTGCGAAAATCCTCAGGTCTCTAGCTCTAAAGGCTGCCCCAAGGGAATCAAAGAAATGAAATTCCCTCCCCTTAACTCTCCAATGGATCAGTGCATTCAGTATTTAAATTTTTCGATTTACTTAAATAAAAATCTGGCTCGCGGAACACATACTACTTTCACTTACTACCAAAGTTAAAATCTATGTAGAACTATTTAAATGCAGTTAGATATGGAAAAAGGTAAAGAATTAATTGTCTGTTTATTCATTTAAAGTCACTTTATTATATGCTACTGTGGCTAATCGCACGATGGTATAGTAGAAGTCCTAAATTTTGTCTATCATAGATGGAATTAAATGGAATTTCTATAGAAACATGTTTTTTATTAAAAAATCTATTATATTATTATCTAAAATAATCAGCTTTTCATCACTCTCTCTTAACTTTTAAGAGCTTGTGTATAAGATAATATGTTTTCTAAAATTTTTAGCTTTCAAACGGTATATCATACCTGTATATCACTGTACTTATGTCCAAAAACAAAAAAATACATTAAAAAAATATTTTTTCAGTTTTCTCCTATAGTTGTTTTTCAAATTCGTACAACTTACTTGTTTAGCTGTTATTTATCAGTGCTAACAATATATTATGGTTATTTTTATAGAATCTAGTAAATTAAAGGTACTTTAGGAGGAAAAAATTTAAAATATCGGCATTTAAGCCCTATTAGACCATTTTAATCAGAATCAAACCTACATGACGTTTAAGCCTATTTACATCGATATAGCGAGTTTAATCAAAATCGTCACAACCGTTTTTGAGAAAATCGAAAAAAGGTGCAAATGCATGGTTTAAAGTGGCTCTTCTGGTAAGCTCATTTTGAAAAAGGTTTTGTAACGTCTCGGGCATATATTAGTCTTAAATATGAAATTTCAGTTTCATAGGACTCGCCCGGGATTTACCACACACACACACACAGACCTTTTTGTGGGACTTGGTTATTTGGACTCAGGGACTCTAAAATGTGTATTTCCATTGGAAACTGGAATTCGAAAATTTTTACGATCGGAATACTTTCCCTTACTATATAGTAAGTGAAAGTAAAAAAAAGTAATATGGACTTATACGAAAGATTTTAGAAAACATATTATCTTATACACGAAGTTGTAAAAAGTAACGAAGTGTGATAAAAGGGCAATAACTCTATCTAATTACTTTTTTTTTTCAACTCTGAATGTACTTGTTCGTTTATTCATTTAACGTCACTTATGCTATTTATGCTACTGTAATTTATCGGATGATGCTACACCGGGAGTCCTATATTTTGGCTCTCCAGGTATAATTAGTATTAGTATACATTACTCTTTAACGAGTACCTGACATCGCAATGACAAGGAACCACATTTTACGTCCTCTTCGAAGGACGCATGACTAAGAATTCTTTACTCCCAGTAAAAAAATCAGAGTCATCTGCAGTTTTGAACCCACGGCATAAGAGGCTGTTATGCTAATCACTACACCAAATGTGACTCCAAAGAATTAATTAATTTTTCCATTACCTTTTACATGTTTGAATATAAAATCATATTCTTTCTAAAATACTTTGCTTTCCACCGATATGTTTTACGTCTGTAGTACTCTTCATTTAACATATATATATATATATATATATATATATATATATATATATATATATATATATAAACCTGTACCACTACAACCCAAGAAGAGTTTTGGGCTCAATACATGTAGAGATTCGTACTGTTTCTAGGCCAACGGCCGGGCCATGAGGTGATTCGGGCGAGATCACGTTCAGCCGCCAGGTTTTTTCCCCCATTTTTGGGTACCCACTTGATTGAGGCTGAGTGTGCCCCAGGAGGGTCTCCATAACATAGAGTCGCCCCCCGGCTGAAATAACAAAATAAATAATGTTCCGCCACAGCTGGGATTCGAACCCAGGACCCGGAGGACAGTAGAATAGCGCTCTACCCGCCAGACCACGCCGCTCCCTTTAGATACTTATGCAAAAGATTATTTAACAAAACACGTGTTTTTTTTTATTAAAAACTTGATTCAGTTAAGTTTTTGGAGTCACCTGTGGCGTAGTGGTAAGTACAACAGCCTTCTAGGCCCAAGGTAGTGGGTTCAAACCTGCATGTGACTAGGATTTTTTAATGGGCGTAAACAATTTTTAGTGATGCCGTCTTTCAAAGAGGACGTAAAATGTATTCCTGAGCCTTAAAAATATAAAATAAATATTTTTACTCTTTTATGCTTTAATTGGATATATAATTTGTTCGACTTTATTTACTTTATTCAACATATTTACTCGTTTTTTATCTACTCTTACGAGATTATATAGTTGTTGTTTTTTTATCTACAAAATTAAAGGTACTTTAGTGAAAGAAAACATTGGCATTTAACCCTTTCAGACTTTTTCAATAAGAAAGAAACCTATATGACATTAAAGTTCACATCGGTATAGCGAGTTTAATCAAAACCTTTTTTAGAGAAAATCGTAATGGCATTCATAAATTTGAACAGCCTATTGATGAATTTTTTTTTTTTGTAAAGTGAGAATGGTTGACTGTGTGAGTAAGTGATAGAAGTTAGTTCAGAGTGCAGTCAAAAGAACACACAATTAAGAAAAACTTAATAGAATGGTACCGACGTTTCGGCCTAAATTATAGGCCTTCTTCAGGACGTTTGAAGGAGAGCGTCAGAACAATGTTGGCACCAGTCTATTAAGTTTTTCTTAATTGTTTGTTCTTCCGACTGCACCCAGAACTAACTTCTCTCGATTATTTTTTTTGTTCGATATACTCTCAGAGGTAGAATGCAGGGGTGATATATTATTTCTTCCAAAAACATGTATTATTATTTTTCATCACATTAACGTTTCGGTATCTCACTCCCATCCTCATGACTCTACAATTAAAAACAACAACAATTTTTGATCACATCAAAACCTCTTGTGAGATGATTTATCAAAATTATTAAAAACTAGGAGTCCATTTTAACATAATCTTAATCATTGTGCAAAAGGTTAAAAATTAATAAGAGGTAACTCAAATACAATTAACAATGTTACACAGTTTATAGTTAAGATAATAAATATTCTGAAATTACCTGTTTAGTTTTTTTCGAATAGTAGAGGGGAGTCGCTAAATGTGGGCTAGTGCTTTAATATGGACTAGTAACAATTCTCGAAACCCTACAATCGAAAAACGAAACAAAAGACGATCGTCAATCGCATCCATTCGCTCTAACATCGCACTCACTCAATCTCGTCATTCGCACGCGAGCTGTGGCCAGCCGGTGTCGGCCATAATTTTCTGCTGTACGTATCAATGTGTTATTTAATTAATGAAAATTAGGTCTAAATATTGTAACTATGTGTTTTATTGCAGAATAAAAGTTTAATTGTATGATTTTTGGTCAATTAATTGCTATATAATATTTGTAAAGTACACGATCAATTTGATTTTAGTGAAGAA
Organism: Piezodorus guildinii; assembly: GCA_023052935.1. Taxonomy (NCBI): domain Eukaryota; kingdom Metazoa; phylum Arthropoda; class Insecta; order Hemiptera; family Pentatomidae; genus Piezodorus; species Piezodorus guildinii. The sequence continues at coordinate 95,395,187 of CM041294.1, forward strand.
TTTTGAATATGGGCTAGCCCAGAATATAGGAAGAAAGGCTCCTGACATTGCCAATGCAGCGTGTATGATTTGTCAGGAACTTATTTCCGGAAAGGCAGAAAAGAACTGTGGGTCAAATGTTTAATGTCTGAGCTCAGGGCACATAATGACTGTGCTGGGCCAGAGTAGCCACCTCGATACGTGATTTTTTTCCATCTGCCTTACATGTTAATTTGACCTATGAGATATGAGATAAATATTTAAAATTGTTATTTTCGTTATAAGGTATTATAAGTTTCTACTTGTAGCCCATATTTGGTTACCTGTCTCTTTTTAAAGTCTATTTTGATATTTTGTTTAATGCTCAATTTAATAATGTATTATAAAATTGTTACTTAGCTCTTTAAAAATGTATGTTTGATTATTTTATGTCAATAAATGGTTAATTTTTTTATAGTTTTGTGTTTATTTTTGAGGCTAGAACAAAATGGTAACCCACTTTTTCGTTACTCTTGTCCATCTGTTTTTTCAAAACTTAGTCACTAATATTTTGATTTTATTCTGTGTATTTTGATACATATGATCTTAAATTTTTAAGAGAGATTTATTTATTTTTTCTTGGTCGATTCAAAAGTTTTATATTAAAAATAATAACCAAAAAGATTATGTTTATGATACTCGATATATGCAATTGTGTAATATATTGCAATCCAAGTAACAGATCCATCCACTGCAGAAAGTGCAGTACATAGGCTATGGTAATATTGGCCATCAGCTCTAATTACGTTGATGATGCTTAGACAGGTGCTTAGAGGGGGCTTGTCTTAGTGCATTAGCCGGGTGGGGGCGGTGCTAATGGTGGCCATCGGGGTGTTAAGGCGTAATCTTGGCCGCCTCGAGTCCGACGGGTCCAATCCGTCTTGGGCGAGTGATCCAAAATACATATTTAAAATATATCTGGTCCGGGTAACACACGACTCTCACTTTCCTCGATTGTTGAAATCATTTGAGAAATTATGAAATAAAGTTAATATGTTTTTAAAAGAATTATGTTGAAATAATATGTTTTAGATTAAATAATGTAACAAAAAAAAATTTGTTTGTACAAAATTTTGGTGTTCGTGCTCGTTATTGAAAAAAAAAATATTTTATTTATTCAAAAGTTACAAAATATCGATAATAACACTTTAAAAGACAATAATGACAATCTTGATAATAACAATATGGCTATACTAGATCTGACATAGATTACGTACCGTAATTACTGCGAGGACTTGAAGAGAGAGAGTGTGATCCCTGGGAGAAGGGACAGGGTATATAAAGGTTAATAGGACTGCTGAATAAGATTCAAGGAATATGGTGTGATCTGCAGGTGCACTATGGCCTCATGGTGGCGTGACTCCTCCGTCCTTATGAGAGTGAAGCCCACTGAACTCTAAATTTAAGGATTTGGGACGGTTTGTCTATTCTGTAAATATTGAAACCAAGCTCTGGCTCTGCCATCAAAACATTCAGGTGGTTGAGGATGGGTACTTGGATTATCATTTGAAGGATTAGAACACAGTAATTCCAGTTTACAATACTGACGATAAAGATTATAGCATAAAAGATATAAACATATTACATAAAATATATAAGAAATAAATTGGGATACAGTTATATCATAAGGTTCTAATTCTTCTATTTCTATATTACTTAAGTCTATTTGTTGTAATTCCTCAAAAGTAAAATTTGTTGATACAATAGTTTTATTATTAACAGAATGATAGGAAATAAAAGGAATATTTACATTGTCAACATAAGAAAGTGGTACATTTATATTTACAAATTTCTCATTTTCATTAAGATTAAGGAGGCTAGTAGATGGTAGATGATACATTTGTGTGTTTGTTACACTAGTTGTTACATTGCTAATATTAAAGGTTAAATATTGGTGTAATGTGGGTATAAGTTTGATTATAGGGTTTGTTCTTATTTCTACAGCTTTACAATCATTTAATTCTATATTCTTACATAATTCTAAAATACATTTGTCCTTAATCTCTATCATGTCTTTACAGTAATGATGATTATTGAATTTAATACAATTTCCATTGTAAAACGAATTTTTAAATCTAATGATTAGTTGTTCTTTAATCTTTAGAGTAATGACTTTATTATTCCTTGTAACTGGATATGACATAGCATAATAAGTTGTTTTTGGCAATGATTTCAAAGGGATTTTAATAAAATAATAAATTAATCCTGTATCTGATAGGGAACAAAATGTGGAGCTAAGTAACCAGTTTAATTCAACATTTTCTGTGATTGGTTCTCCGAACGGTATGTTTAATTGTTCTAGTTCTCTAGTCGTTAATATGCTTGGATGGGTAATTCCTAATTTACATTGTTCTAAGGAAAATTCTATATCATTTAATTGATTTTCTACTAAATCTAATACGGCTAATAAATCATGATACATTAACTTAGTAAGAGCTAAATCTGTAAAATTATTTATTTTTTCTATACTATCCTTATATTTATTTAAAACAATTATTTCTTTATTAAGTTTAGATGTTAATTCTTTATTTAATCCTAATCTAACATTTTCATTATGCTCTATGTGATACATATTTCTCTCGATTTTATTTAAAATATTATCATACTTTTCTTTGTCATCGGCGTCCATATTGCCGGTGAGCCAACTAATAGCATTGCCTAGTCCGTTAATTAAACCTCTTTTTGATCGGTTATTCCGATTTATATTTACAATATGATTAATTTTTTCTAATATCTTGTTATATTTTTGTTCAATAATATTATGCAAAGTTTTATATTCATTACTAATTGTTAATACGTCAATGCTAATCTTAAGGGTTTGAATTTCTCTTGTTAAATTTGTAAGATTCTTATAATGTAAAAATGTGTACCAATCTTCAATTATAAAAGATGGATTAATTTGTACGATGGATGCTCCTGGTCCGTCAGATAAATCTTGTATTAGCAGGGTCTGTATCTGAACCGTAAGCGCTGCGATCAGAAGATACTTGAAACAATTCGTCGTCGAACTCAAAGTCATCTTGGCTGACTCCTGTAACATTAGACGTTTCTATTTCTTTTATGACATTCTCAATATCTTCATCAGTTATTTCTGGGTTTTTTTGACTTGTACTAGGTTTATTATTATTATTATTTGATTTCTTTTTCTTAGTGACCTTTTTCGGTCGTTTGACTTGATCAGGGTGGAGTTTTTTCTTTCTACCTTTATTTCTATTTTGAAATCTTTTATCAACATACTTTCCTTTTTCGTATTTAGGATCTATTTTCTTTTTCTGTTGTCTCTTTATATACACATCTTCCGGGATTTCTATGTCTTCTCTATTTTCATTTAACTTGCCTATTTTTCTCTCTTTATTTTGTTCTATACCTTTCTTAGTTATTTCGAAAAGCTGCTTCATTTTCCGATGGTACTCATGAACAAGATATTCTTTTATTTCCGGGGATTCATTATAAGTTTCATTAGTGATACCGAAAGTTATTTCGTTAGGGGTCATTTTAAGATCTTGATTAAGGGAATTATTATATGCTGTCGTTGCTTGCTCTAACTTATCTTCCTCTTTATCATCTTTGTTTTCTATGTTTATAAGTCTTAAAATTTCTAATAACGAAGAGCTTGCTCGATTAAGCAATCCAAGAGAGTTAGGGTGATTGGGGGTAGTATAATGTAATTCAATATTTAAGTAGTTTAGAAAATCTTTAAACAAGTTATTGTCGAATTCTCTTCCGTTGTCACATGATATTTTTTGGGGTTTTGGAAAATATGCTAAATATTTTTTCAATACTTTCATGCTTTCTATGGCATTATAACTCGTTGCGTAATAAGAAAATATTCTTTTGGAAAAAGTATCTACTATTAAATAAATGTAATAATTACTCATGTGTAAGGTATCAATCATTAAATCTGTAAAGGGTTTCTCAGGTGTGGGAGTAATTTTAAATTTTTGTTTTATAGGTCTTCTATCGTATTTGCCTTTTCCACATGTGTCACATTTGTTTATAATTTCTGTGATATGATCTTTCATATTGGGCCAATAAAATTTGGTTTTCAAAACTAAATATGTTTCATTTATACCTCTGTGGCATGTCTTGGCGATATGATAATCAAGGATAAGTAATTTCTGGTCTTCCGTGTTCTTTACATCTGGCAATAGTTTATAATATCTTTTAATTCTATTTGTGGGAAATTTTTCTCTAATGAGTGATGCAACTTTATTAAATAATGCATTATACCAATTATTTTCACTTTCTATAGAATCTGATATGGGTGAGCAGTATATGCCGTAAGTTATATTTGGTCTTAAGATTTCTAAAAGTTTTTCTTCTATTTCAAAATCTTTTTCATGATAAGGCCAAGTAAATTCAATTGTTGTTCTTTGCTTATTATTGAATATTGTTTCGCGTTGAATTTTCGCGTGTCCCTTTTTTATTATTATTTGATTTTTCTCAACATTTACTGGTCTAGATTTATCATCAACTATTAAGATTCTGTTATCGGAGGATTCTGTGGAGTGCTGCGTTGCTAAAGAAGATATATCATCTTGAATTATTTCTTGGTGTTCACCATTATTATTTTCTTCTATGTTTTCATCATTATTAATTCCTTCTAAGTTTTCATTGTTAGCTTCTTCTTGGGTTTCTTCTATTCCCATTTCTTGTAATAAATCTACGATTTCTTGTGAATAGTTATTAGGAGAATTTTCTGTATGAAAAATATCAAATTCTGGTTCTTTTAATTTCCTTTCTTCAATAGGGTAACGGGATAAATGATCGGCGACTTTATTAGCCTTTCCTTCAATGTATTTTATGTCATATTCGAAATCTTCTAACAATAATTTCCATCTAATTAATCTGGCGTTCTGTGTTTTACACGTTCTTAAATATTCTAAAGGTTTGTGATCTGAATATATGAAAAATTTTCTACCGTATAAGTAGGGTCGAAAATGATTGCAAGCCCAAATAATGGCTAAACATTCCTTTTCCGTTGTCGAGTAATTTTGTTCTGCTTTATTAAGTGTTCTGGATGCAAAACATACAGGGAGTTCTTTTCCATCTTTCTTCTGTGCTAATACTGCACCAATGGCGAAATTACTTGCGTCAGTTGTTAAGAAAAAGTCCTGATTGAAATCTGGAATTTGCAAAATGGGGCTACTACATACAAGTTGTTTCAATTTCTCAAAAGCGTTTTCATATAACTCTGGTTTGATTTCTTTTTGATCTTTTCGAAGACATCTCGTTAATGGGGAAGCTATCTTTGCGTAATTTGGTATCATTTTCCTATAGAAACCAGTTAATCCTAAAAAGCTTTTAATTTCTTTTTCATTTTTAGGGAGTTTAAAATCTTTTACTGCTTTTATCTTTTCTGGATTAGGTTCTATGCCGCGTTCGCTGATAATATGTCCGAGGAATAACAATTCTTTCTTGCAAAATTCTGTCTTATCGAGCTGAATCTTTAAGTTATGTTTTTCTAACTTTTTAAGAGTTTCTTCTAAATGTTTCCAATGATCTTTGTAATTTTCAGAAAAAATTATAATATCGTCCATATAGACTAAAACGTTAATAGAATCTGAAAAAATGATATTCATGGCTCTTTGAAACGTTGCTGGGGCATTACTGAGTCCAAATGGCATGCGAAGGAATTCAAAGTGGCCTTGATCTGTAGAAAATGCTGTTTTTGGGATAGAACTTTCTTCGACTTTTATTTGATGGAAGCCTGAGCAAAGGTCCATTGCTGTAAATATCGTCGCTTTTCCTAATTTGTCTAAAAGGTCTTCAATATTAGGAATGGGGAATTTATCCGGGGTTGTTTCTCGATTTAATTTCCTGTAATCAATCACCATTCGTATTTTTCTTTTTCCTGATGCGTCTGGCTTTTTCGGGACAATCCAAACGGGAGAATTGTAAGGGGAATTGCTGGGTCTTATTATTTTGGATTCTAACATCTTTTTAATTTCTTCCTTAATATTTTCTTTGAATTGGTGGGGATATCTGTAATTTTTCGAATATATCGGGTCTTCGGTTTTTGTTTTAATCTTATGCTCCAATAAATCAGTGGCTGAAAGGGGATCATTTTCAGTCTTAAATACTGATGGATATTTCGATAATAATTTAATTAAATTTGATTTTTCTTGAGGAGGTATATGGTCGGTTCTGATTAGTTGGGGGATTTGTTTTATTATTTCATGGTTTCCTTTTTTATTAGAATCTGTTAATTCTACTTCTTCTTTTTGCAAATAGTATAAAGGTAAATATATGGTTTCGTTAACTTTACTGTCGATTATTATATTTTGATCATAGATGCCAGGTTTAATTTTAATCTTATCATCTTCATAGTCAATAAAATATAGATTTTTATTTTGTTCTACTTTTATCTGATTTTCGCCTTCTTTCAAAACTAATTTTAAAACTTCGTCTTCCATAATAAAATCAAACTCTGTATAGCGAGTTTTTATTTTGTTGGTTTCGAAATCGATATTAAATTTCATTTCCCTCATTGTCTCATTTCCTAGTAGTATTTCGTAATTGGGACTGAAATTAAATAGATAAAATTTTATTTTTTCGGGGTTTTTAAGAAAATTATTTCTGCAATAAACTGAAATAGATTCCGTGCCAAGTTCTTCTCCGGTTGCTGTTTTTATTGTAAAATTTTCTTTTTCTCTTTCAACATCTGGTGGTACAATGTCTGGTCTTATATAATTCTTCCAAGATCCGGTATCAATAAGCCATTTACGATTCGCGTGGTCTTTAACATAAGGCAGTTGGCTTTTATTCTCTTCTTTTATGTGTTTTGATTGTCTGGCGGGCCTTTCTCTAAAAAAGAATTATTTGGATCTAATTTTTCTAATTTCTCTCTTAATTCTCTGATTTCTTGGTCTTTCGGGTCTTCTTGCTGAATTTGGAAATTAGGCTATTTCGGTTTATTCCCGAATGCGCTAACTGTTCTCATGGATACAGTTGGATTTTCATCTTTCTTATTATTATTATAATTTTGATTCCGGTATCGACCTGAACCGTTGAAATACCTTTGTTGTTCTTGACGGGGCCATTGTTGGTAATAATTATTATTATTATTATTCTGCCGGTAGTCTTGTGGAGGTTCTTGTTGTCGATATTGATGCTCTTGTCTTTGATTATGTGGGTTATACGGGTTATTGGGATTTTGCCAATTATTAAATCGTTTGTGATGTTTTTTATCGAACTTTTTCTTATGGTCGAAGCCTCTTTTGTAATCATGTTCTCCGGGTCTTCTCATATTTCCCGAATTTATGAGGTCATCGAAGAGTAGATGGTTCTCATTCTGAATTAAATTTCTCAAATCATCTAATGTTCTTAACTTTTCTGCTTTAGTCATAAGATATGTTCTTATGTGAAGGGGCATGTTAGTGTAAAAAAAATAAAGAATACTTTTCTCTAATGCGCTAATAATTGTTTCTCTATTTGGTGTGTTTTCTATCCGATGTTTAGAAATTATTAAAGTGCGGATCTTATCAATTCTTTGAAGGAAATCAAGAGGGTGTTCCTTATGATGTATTTTGTTATTAAATAATTCATGCGATAATTGTTCAATTGAGCGGCTGTCTCTGAAGGTTCTTTCGAGATAATTTAGTAATTCTTCAACACGACTAAATTCGCACGTTGTATTTATATAATCAGCTTCATCCGTAAGTTTTGCTAAAAGTTTACTTAATAATCTTTGTTCGTTTAGTTCCTTAAACGAGTTGTCCGGTTTACACACGATTTGGTAAACTTGTCTACAAACTGTCACGAATTTTAACAGATTGTGTGGATTTCCATTAAAATTAGGGATATGATCGTAGTCTGCCGATTTAATTTGAAAGCTTGCCATATTTGTAGTTAATATTAAATTATTTACTCGCAGGATTAAAGAATTTAAATAATCATCAGACATAAAATTACAATAGTAAAGGAAATTAACTTACAAAAATTGAGTACGCTGTCAAAATAATCTTCGACGGGGTGTGAAGATCTGTCCTTGAGCTGGATACCTGACGACAGTGAAGTCCGGCCAAGGTTGAGTGCAGATAAGAGACTTTGCCTGCGTTGCGAGATGCTCGGGGTGAGTGAACTCGTCCAGAATCTGAAGATCTCGAAGTTGGTAGTCCTCGGTAGGTAAGCCAAAATCTTGAGTCTTCACAGGTGAGGAATCCTAGGCGGTAGTCCTAATTCTGGATTTGCGGAAAAAGTTCGGATCTGCGGAAACTCGGTTCTTAAAACTGCGATAAAAATATGCAGTCCCTGTTCGGGCGCCAATTTTGGTGTTCGTGCTCGTTATTGAAAAAAAAAATATTTTATTTATTCAAAAGTTACAAAATATCGATAATAACACTTTAAAAGACAATAATGACAATCTTGATAATAACAATATGGCTATACTAGATCTGACATAGATTACGTACCGTAATTACTGCGAGGACTTGAAGAGAGAGAGTGTGATCCCTGGGAGAAGGGACAGGGTATATAAAGGTTAATAGGACTGCTGAATAAGATTCAAGGAATATGGTGTGATCTGCAGGTGCACTATGGCCTCATGGTGGCGTGACTCAATAATCACTTAGGTTTGATTGTTTACTCAACTTTATGCTACTGCGGCTAATCGGACGATGATAAAGTGGTAGTACTAAATTTTGCCTATCCCGGATTAATTAGGATAGGGATCTTTAACGAGTACCTGCCATCGCACAGGCTAAGAACCACTCTCCAAAGGACGGCATATCCAAGGATTTTTTATTCTTATTAAAAATCCTAGAACCTCCAGCGGGTTTGAACCTGTGACCATTGGCATGAAAGGCTGTTATTATGTCCCGTTAGTCACTTTGCATTACGTTTTACAGCTTAACAGTGTTAACAACACGTGTTAAGTTGTCTTCTGGATCTAAAGTTTAAGGGAGGATTAACTGTAGTTACCTAGTTTTCAGAAGTTCTTCTTCTTCCTCGGCGCACAACTATTCCCTAGGTAAGGGGCTCCAGGACCAGCCTTCGCCAGTTCTTCCGATCTAGTGCAACGACCATCCAATTCCGAATGCTAGGAAGAGACATCTTGAGCCACATCATGCTTCGAACAGAGTTTTGGCCTCCCTCGTCTTCTTGTTCCATGCACTGCTTCTTCTATAGTGTTCCTCGGTATGTCCGTACAGCTCATACTAGCAACATGACCAGCATCTTGACCTTTCTACACGGTTGAAATGAGCAAACGTCGGTCCTTTGAACATCTCAAACAGTTCTTGGTTCGCTCTACGTCTCCATACGTATGCAGACTCTCCCTAAAACGGTGTGTAATCTACCGTACCGTTTAGATTTACATAATTTTTGTCACTGATTCATGATTCTTTGGATTAAAACTATAAGCATGTAAATACATTGTTTTGTGGCTATAAATTCTTGCAGAATATACCTCTTAATTTATTCCTGTAATTTATTTTGTTATTTTTTACTCTAAGACACAACTTCTGCTTTAATTGTACAGTGATATTTTTTTAAAGGACTTTTCCTAAATTAATAAAACATTCTGTATTTTTATTATTAATTGTATATATAGTAATTTGTTTTTTAGTTTTATCAAGCTTATCTCTAGAAGATACATAGACTATGTTGCCTATATTAGACTCTCTAGACTATTATATGATGATTAAATATGATATTATTCTTAAGGGACTTAATATATTTGTTTTTCTATCAATCAATGTTTTAATAATACTTCTGTTTCTGATTCAGCAGTACATCATTAGCCACATCTTATTTCCTTTCGGGCACACTATATTTCCTTATTTATACAACATATAAATATTTCCTCCTGAGCCTCGAACAGCAAGAAGGTTCCATAGACCAGCAGCCTCCTAATGACTCTAGACAACAGACCACATCAGCTCAGAGGAACGGGAACTAATGACCAGCCCGATATTAATGTTGGTTCCCAGGCCTTCAAACCAATTTGTGCCAGCTCAGCTCTGTGTCGTGATGCCATAGTCTTCTTACTATCAAAGGTTCTTGTTGATTATATTATTATTATAATATATATTATAATAATAATTTATTGATTTGTTCTTAGGGCAAACCCTAGACAAATAGAGCTGGCTAGCACAGGACAAAAAATAAATTATTCATTTAAATCATTAATAACAACTAATAAATTATTAGCTTATTAATATAACGCCAATTATGCTATTGTACCTAATAGGATAATGCTTCAGTGGGAGTCCTATATTTTTACTCTCTATGTAGGCGTATAATTGGGATTGGGATGTTTAACGAGTACCTGACATCGCACAGGCTCGGAACCACCTTTTAACGTCCCCTCCAAAGGACGGCATAACTAAGAATTTTTTTAGCCCATTAAAAAAACCTAGTCACCTGCAGGTTTGAACCCGCTACCTTGGGCATAGAAGGCTGTTGTACTTACCACTACGCCACAGGTGACTCCAAAAACTTAATTGAATCAAGTTTTAATAAAAAAAACACGTATATTGTTAAATAATCTTTTACATAAGTATCTAAAGGGAGCTTAGTGGATAGATCATCACTAGTATAATATTCTCCGGGTTATGGGTTCGAATCCCGGCTGAGGCCCTTGGCCATGGAGACCCTTCTGGGACAGACCCAGCCTCTATAAAGTGGGTATCCGAAATTGGGGAAAAACCTGGCGGCTGAGCGTGATCTAGGCCTTATTATCTTATGGCAGAGTACTGTTACTCCTACAAACAGAACAGTACGGATCTATATATGTACTGAGCCCAAGACCCCTTCATAGGGTTTTATCTGTTTTTCTTTTTTTTCTTTTTATGTACATCTAGAACAATCAGTTTGTTTTATCCTCTTTTTATTATTTTCCATCACCTTTCACAAGTTTGCATATAAAATGATATTATTTCTGAAAATTTCAATGTTAAAACGGTGTTTTACGTCTATGGCACTATTCATGTGCAAAAAATCAAACATTACATAAACTAAATTTTTGTTTTCTCTTATATTTTAATTAGATACATTTTTAAAAATCCTAGAGGGAAACAAGAGACACCCTTTTACGTCCCCTCCGACGAACAGTATAACTAAGAATTTGTTTGCTTCTATTAAAAAATCCTAGGACCACTTGCAGGTTTGAATCCGTGAATTTGGGCTTAGAAGGCTGCCATGATAGCCACTATGCCAAAGATGAACCTCTTTTAAGTGATTTCTCCTCTCCTAGCTACTTGTCGCTAGTTAAAACAAGGTTATAGACATCCCACTAGCATGAACACCTGAAGTTTACCCTAATCTTGACACACTCGGTCGACCCCTAGCGGAACGAAGCTCAGAGGCAGGTCCAGTTAGAGCCGAGTGCTTTTTGTTCAGAAGCGAGCCGCTCACTTACCGTTAGCTATTACGGTAACATGTTAACAATGTCACCATTACTAAGCTAATATGCTAACCTATCTCCTGGCCAGCAGTATGTATGTTACAGAATTTCAAGTGCTTGATGCTCTGCTCATGTCTTCGTCGTAGGAATAATCACTAAGTCGTAGAAACATTAATGATTAATAATCTACAAATGAACTCCCCTGTAGACGAATAGCAGTAAGCTATAAAGTGAAATAATTAATGATATATGTAAAAGTGTTTTCAAAAAAGTCTTGAGAATGGGGAAAGAACCCCGAAACGTTGATAAATTATGTAAAAAAATATTAAATAAAATAAAGATATAACAAAACGAAATTAAGGTGTGCTTATTTAAGTGTGCACTATTAAGAAAAACTTCCTGAAAAATTAAAAAATAAAATAAATTAATGATTAGATATAAACAAATACATACAAATAAAGTTCAAGAACTGTAATCAAATAATCAAAGTTGAAGTAATGAGTCCACTTTTCACCTTGCATCTGTCCATTTTGAGGTTTATTTTGTTTTAGTTTCACTTTCCGATATATGAAATATATATTGTAAGGGAAAGTATTGAGTTCGTAAAAATGTTCGAATTCCAGTTATCAACGGAAATACACGTTTTAGGGTCTCCTGAGCCCAAATAACCAAGTCCCTAAAAGAAGTCTGTGTGTAAAAAGACGTACAAAACTGAAATTACATGTTTATGAAAACTATACACCCAACGTGTTAAAGCAACATTTTCACAATTATCGGCTGACCGGAAGTGCATACCGTACATTTTGCACCTTTTTACAATTTTCTCAAAAACAGCTCTAACGATTTTGTTTAAACTCAACTTATCGATGTAAAGTGTAATGGGCTTCCAATATCATGTAGGTTTCATTTTGATTGAAATAGTCTGACAGGGCTTAAATGCCGATATTTTAAATTTTCTCCTCTAATTTCTAAACTACCTCTAATTTTGTACATTCCAAAAGATTAACCATATCATCTAAATGACATAGATGAAGGACGGCTAAATATACAAGTTGGACGAATTTGATGACCAACGAAAGGATAAAAGAGCAAAACTATTTTTTAATTTAATTTTTGTTTTGTTTTTATAATAAGAACGTGATACAAGTAATAATATAGACTATAATATAATAGTAATGATATAATAAGTAATAGTAATGATATAATAAGAAATAATATAGACATATGATATACCGTTGGAAAGAGAAAGATTTTAGGAAAAAATATTATCTGATACACAAAGTTGCAAAAGGTAATATAAAGTGACGGATAAAGAATAAACTTAATACTGAATAACAATTTTTTATAGTTATATTATTTAAACTAAATCATATGTTTCCAATGAAAATTAAAATCAATTTAAAATATTTGTTTTTAAATTGATATTAACTATACATATAATTTTTAAACTGCTTTTAACAAAATAATCGACTTAAGTGAAAGTCGTGTGTTTCCTTTACCAGATTATTTTTCATATTATCAATTTTAAAATCGTTTATTTTGAACTTATCAAATATATTTGATATAGGGGTCTATTATTTATTATATATTTTTACTCGTGGAATCACGTCGTGATTTCGCGCGCGCGCGTATCGAATATTTTAAGCTCTTTAGAAATAATTGATAAAGGTGTCTGATGTTATGTTTTTTTTAATCTTGGGATCACCCTATATCAAATATATCTAAAGAGTTAAAAATAATCGATTGTACAATTTACGATATGAAGAAGAAAAAAAAATGCCCTATGTCATTGGTCATTTGGTACGTCACTAGTAGTCCACGGACCCCGGTGGGGGGGGGGGTCCACATACGATTTCCAGGAGGTCCGCGAGATGACTTAATGACAAACGTTATGTAATTGGAGGATACTGTACGGTAGAATGTTAATGTAAACAATTTTTATTGTTTTTTATAATAGAATAATGGATTAGATAATAATTGTGAAGTAGAATGTTGTTTGTAAATTAGGTTTTATTAGGATAGGGATCTTTATCGAGTACTTGATATCACACAAGCTCTACATTACCTTTTTATGTTCCCTCTAAAGAACGGCATAACTAAGGGTTTTTCCCTCTCACAAAAATTCATAAAGCCATCAGTTAAAAGCAAAACACAAAAAGTAAAAAGCATCACACAACTTCCACTTACCTTCGTTGTTAAAATCGATTTAGGAATCTTTAAATACCGTTAGAGATAAAATAAGTTTAAAGCATTAATTAGATTGATTTTCCATAGAAACATGTGTTTTATTGTATAATAATTATATTATTATCTAAAACAATCAGTTAGTTATTGTTTTATTTAATGTCACTTTACGCTACTGTGGCTAATCGGACGATTCTACAGTCGGAGTCCTAAGTTTTGTCTATCCAGATTTAATTTATATAGCGATCCTGACATCGCACAATCTTGGAACCACCTTTTTACGTCCCCTCCAAAATAAGGCATAACCCTTTAAAAAATCCTAAGACCACCTGCGGGTTTGAAACCTCTGGTGTAAAAGGCTGTTATAGGTGATCCTACAATCAGTTAGTCTTATCGGCCTACCATCACTCTCCATTAACTTTTATGTATAAGATCAAATTTTTTTTTTTTTTCTAAAATCTTTAGGTTTCCAACGCTATCTTTTTATGTTTAATAACACAAAAATCGTAAAAAAAAAATATTTTGATCTTTCATCCTTTAGTTGTATATCGAATTTGTTCAAATTATACATTTATTCGTTTTTTATCAAGTACTAACAAGATGATATGGTTAATTTATTCAAATCTTCAAAATCAAAGGTATTCTAGATAAAGCAAATTTGAACTATCGGCATTTAAGCCCTATCAGACTATTTCAATCAGAATGAAACCTACATGATATTAAAGCCCATTAAATTGAAATCGATATAGTGAGTTTAATCAAAATCGTTAAATCCGCCTTTGTAAAAATCGTAACAAGAAGCAAAATGCATCTTATAAAGTGACTCTTGCTTGGCCGATTTGATACAAAAGTTGATATAACATCTTAGGCATAGACGCTCTTATACTACTTATGTTTTTCATGGTAAATTTACCACGGACACGCAGATCTTTTTTTGGAACAGGGTCATTTGGACTCAGGAGACCCTAAAACGTGTATTTCCATTGAAAACTGGAATTCAAAAATTTCCAGGATCGCAATGATTTCCCATTCTATATCTTATAAAGGACTCGAAATAAATACCAATAAGACGAAATATATGATTAGTAGCAAAAACTGTAGCGAGATTTGTGATATTGATATGTCAGGGCATACTTTTGAGCACGCAGAGAAATTTACGTTTTTAGGTTCAATGATAGCAATAAAAAATGAAATCCAGGAGGAAATAAAAGTCCGGTTAAAGGCGGAAAATGCGTGTTATCATTCAGTTGCTAAGTTACTTAGCTCGAGGCTTCTGTCAAAAAACTTAAAGGTTAAAATTTATAAAACTATTATTCTTCTGACGGTTTTTACAAATGTGAAACGTGGCCGCTTACTATGAAGGATAAAGGCTTAAAGTTTTCGCAAATGAGGTACTGCTTACAATATTTGGTCCGAAGAGAGATGAAGCCACTGAGGATTTAAGATTGTTGCACAAGGCGGACTAGCGTAGCTTGTACCCTGCGAATATAATTGAATTGATAACATCGCGGAGTCTCAAGTAAAGTTGGGCGAGTTAAGTTCAACAACCAACGGCTAGGTGAGAAACGGATTCCGAGAAAGTTGGTATTCGCTGAACCGACTGGTAGGCGTCGTAAAGATAGACCGAAGCGTCGATGGGAGGATTGCGTTAAGGCTGATCTCGAGGGCTTGGGCTTGAACGGTGAACATTGGACGAGTCAGTGCAGACAGAGTTTAGTGGTATCGGCATCGAACTTTCGGGTTCGGTAAGCCTAATATTATTATTATTATTACTATATCCCATATAATAATAATAATAATAATAATAATTTCTTTATTTATTCTGGGACAAGTCCCTTCAGAATAATACATATGAAAGTAAATAAAGTCTTAGATGCCTTAGAGTAATAATGGAAGAAAAAATACAGTGATAAAGTAAAAAATAAATACACAAGACAAAGATAACATATAAAACCAAACTGTTGAATATAATAAATCGACTTCTCATTCTAGTTCGAGTGAGAGAAACAAAAAAAAAAAAAAAAAATAATATATATGTACATAAAACTAATTTAGATGTTAGTTAAAAAGAAAATAAAATACAAAATTATCCTTCTGTTCCTGTGCAGAGCTTTGATCAAAAAATAATTATATACAATTTCTATCTAATTAAAAAAACAAAAATAAAAACAGGAGAAAAAAAAAATAATAACTTCTATATTAACGCTTCTGTGATTTTATAAATTTATTTATTTATCGTTATTATTTTATTTCATTCTTTTTCCATTTTTTTTTTATATTTTTTTTTTTTTATTTGAACATTCTCATTTAAAATTGGTTATTGTCGAGATTTCTTGGAATTTGAATGGATAGGAAGTAATTGAATAGACGGGATTTAAAGGTTGGAAGGGTATTCGAGTTACGGATATGAGAAGGGATAGAGTTCCATACGGAAGATGATCGGACAATGAAAGATCTGTCGAAAGCTGCGGTTCGATAGGGCGGCATATACAAATCAGAAGGCCGTGCTCGAGTGTTGCGGGAATGAATCGAGGATTTGAATAGTAGGAGGTCAGAGATGTATGATGGACGGCGGGATCGGATTACTTGATAGAGGAAGGATGCCAAGAAGTACTTACGACGATAGGAAGGATAAAGCCACTTTAACTCTTCGTAGAATCGAGTGACAGAGGTGTCTCTGGAGATCCCAAAGATGAATCGGATGAAACAATTAAATAGCCTTTTTAGTTTTTCCTCAAGATCTCCAGAGACACCCCCAAACACCGTACAGCAATAGTCAAAGTGGGGGAATATTAGGGAGGAAACCAGTAGCCTACGGGTTTCTAGAGGAAAGAGGTGACGGATGCCATTTAATCGCTTTAGAGTGATGAAGGAGCGGCGGGAGATGTCAGAAATATGGTTTTTCCAGGAGAGGGTTTGGTCAAAAGTGATTCCAAGGTTTTTAATGGAGTGAAGGAATTCTATTGGATCATTATTTAGCAAAAGTGTAGGAATGGGAGGGAGAGTTTTAAGGAGCGGACTTGAACCTATTACGATTGCCTTAGTCTTCTTAGCATTCAGCTTTAGCTTGTTATCTGTGGCCCACTGACTAATTTTATTTAAATCATTTTGTAGCTTATCGGCTGCTAGTAATAGATCTGAGGGTGGGAAGGACAGGTAAATTTGGAAATCGTCGGCATACAAATGATATTGGGAGTGATCAATGAGGAGAGGAAGGTCATTTATGTAAATGGCAAATAGGGTGGGAGACAGTGATGAGCCCTGTGGGACACCACAGGATAGAGGCAGAGTCGTGGAAGGAGTTTGGCCTGGAACCCTTACGTACTGGGAACGGTCAGAAAGGAAGGACTTGAACCATCGCAGAGCACTATTGGATAGAGGAAGATTTCTAAGTTTGGAAAGGAGAATGTTGTGATCAACGGTGTCGAAAGCTTTGGAAAAATCTAAAAGGATAAGGATTGTTAGTTGTTGGTGTTCCATGGCGGTTTGGAGGACCTGAGTTATTTTAAGGAGAGCGGATTGAGTAGAATACCCTGCTCGGAAGCCGGATTGTAGAGGATTCAAGAGGGAATTTTCTTCTAGGAAATTTGAGAGCTGGGTTTGCACAAGGCGTTCCAGTGGCTTGGAAAGATTAGACAGGAGTGAAATAGGACGGAAGTCAAGCGGAGAAGAGGGGTTTGAGATTTTGTTCAATGGTCGGACAAGAGCGGTTTTCCAAGAGGTAGGAAATATGGAATATTGCAAGGAAAAATTGTAAACATGACAAAGAATGGGTAATAGGACCGGAAGACAGGATTTTATTAATGTTACAGGGATGTTATCAGGTCCATAATCATTGGTGTGGGATTTAAGGATTGTGGTTAATAATTCCTCATCTGAGATGTGAGAGAAAAAAAAGCTATTTGGGTTAAAGCTATGATGTTCAATATCGGCAAAGGATGGCGAGTTAGGAGCAAAGGATGTGAAATGATTATTAAGATCGTCTGGTGTGACTGGGATTGTGGTGAGGTTATTCGATTCTGGGAAAGATAATTTACGCAGTATTTTCCATTTTAATTTGGAATCAGGAGCATTGGAGAGGGCGGTATGGATATAGAGGGATTTAGCTCGCCGAACTGCGACCTGGGCTTCATTTCGAAGTTCTTTAAAATGCACAAAGTCTGCAGGCAGGCGAGTACGACGAAATTTGCGTCTTGCTGCTTCCCGTCTTCTCATCATTGTCTTTATTTCAGGAGTCAGCCAAGGCGCAGTTGGGCGGCGTAAGGTTCGGGTTATCATAGGAGCATGTAAGTCTAATAAGGATTTTAGATTTGCGGTAAGAGCGGAAACCATAGGATCTATGGAATTATAGGAATATATGATGTCCCAATGGAAGGATTCCAGGTCATTTTGAAGGGATTCGAAGGAGAGTAGGTTCAAATTACGATAAGAAATCACTTTAGGAGAGAAGGATTTAACGGGTAGGTTGTAAGTAATCTGGATGAGGTCGTGCGAAGAAAGGAACGGGACCGGGTGCTGGGAAGACGAAAGGACTTTGAGAGGAGAGTCTGTAATATGGAGGTCTAACCAGGTGTCAGAAAATTGAGTATGGTGGGTAGGAGAGTAGGGTACTAGGTAGAGATTCAGAGAAAACAAAAGGTTGGAGAGAAAATATCTGTCTGACGATTCAGATGCCATATTAACATTAAAGTCTCCTGAGATAATGATATTAGAATAGCAGGAAACCATTTGGATAAGGGAAGATTCAAATAGGTCATCGAATGGTATGTGAGGCGGTCGGTAGACAATTACATAAAGGAGAGGAGATGAGAAAGTTGAAATCTCCACAAATATATATTCAAGATGAGGATAGTCAGGAGAAGGAGATTGGAAAAGGATTTTGGCCTCGAGGCTGTCATGTATATACAGACCCACACCACCACCCCTGCGATCAGATCTATCATGGCGAAGGAAGGAATAATTGGAGAGGGATACTTGAGAGGATGGGATGTGAGGTTTGAGCCAGGTTTCGGATACAGCTATTATGTGATAGAAATTATCTAGAAAATATTGTTGGAATTCATCGATATGGGCTATGAGGGATTGTGCATTAACGTGACAGGACATGAGGAGATTGGTCATGACTGGGAATGTGAAGTAATAGAACAGGAAAAAGTTTTTAGGTTTAGGAATAGGATACAATACATTTTTAAGAAGTGTTCAATAAAATAAGAAAAAAAATAATACAATTTCAAAAAATTCAATAAAAAATAAGATAAATATATAATTAATGACTTAATGAATCTATATAATATTAAAAATACATTTTCAGGAGAAACATAAATAAAAAAGAAAAACAAATAAAAATTATTGCTACTGAAAAGTTTTAACATAGAAAAAAATAAAAGTAAACCAACAAAAATAAACATAACTAATACTTCTGTGAGAAAAAATAAACCTTTTATAATCAGTTGGAGACTAACTAAAATATTTCAGGAAAAAAACGTCCAAGTCGGTTGGTTTACTTACTATTACCACCGGGAAGCCATCAGATTTCCGACACCTAACTCTACCCCCACTAAACCAGACATACTTTATGTTCACGGCAACTTTTTTCTGCCTGGCTAACCAGTAGAGGTGTCGGTTGGCGGGTGTCATTGCTTCGCTCACATAAACTCGATGGGAATCATTTTCTCCCCAGCCTAGGTGTCGGGTAGAGAAATCTCTTTTTACTCTCCTTAACTGCACCAACTCGTCCCTTAAGGTCTGACGGACAAAACGAACAATTATAGGTCCCGGCGTTCCTTCCTGTTTCGGCCTGAGCCGCGCGGCGTGGTCCAGATCGGCCGGTGTCAGCTGGATGCCCAGTCCCGCTCCGACGCTCATTATCGTGCCCACCACGGTCTCTCCTGGCTTTTCTGGGATACCTCTTATTTCTAAGGTATTTGACAATTGGGTTTGTTCTGCATAAATTAGACGGCTCTCTAGGTCTGTTATTTTTTGTTTTAGGGTGTTATTTTCGATGGTTATTGTTTCCATTTTCTTGTTTTGTTCCTCCAGAAGATTTTCTATTTTTAATAATCTCTCCATATTTTCAAAGGAGAGGTCATTTTGTTTTTGGAGTGTTTCTTTAATACTTTTTAACTCGTCTATTCCTTGTAGTCGTGCCTTCATCTCCCTAACTTCAACGGTGAGCGCCCTCAGTATTTCTAACATAGAACTAGGGTCAGTTACTGGTGATGTTTGTGAATCTGTGTCACAATCGGGGCATATCCATTTTTTAATATTTTCGTGGTCTATTGCTTCCATTTTAAGACATTTAGCATGATAAATGTTGTGACAACTATTACACACTATTTTTGCTTTATCGTCTCTTCCGACGCTTTTATTGCAATATTTACAATTTGCCATAGCGGAATAAAAAAAATAAATGGCGGGTAAATAAACGAAAGTGAATGAAACGATAATATAAACACTGCGTGTTTACGACGAGACTAGTGGGATTACTTTTATGAACACACTGTCCCCACTCCTATTACTCGGCAGCACTGACGAAATGAATACTTTAAAGTTATTAATATTTGTTGTATATTCCTATTGCTAAAGTAGAACAATAATACTAAACTACAGGGTTACCTGACGTTTAATAATGTTTTAGATTTTCTACGGAGTAGGCCCAAGATAACTGATAAAATAAAACTTGAACTAGAGACACACACTATGAGAACTTATCACCACAAGAGATACTCTAAGGGTATATAGAGAGGGTATATATAGAGGTAAGGTTAAACTTAAAACGCTATCCTTTCAATTTTAGGTTGATGGTTCAACTCTCTTCTTCCTACCTTCTGCTATGGTCTTATAGATCTTGATTATATGTATTGAAGTTGATTTGATTATTGAGCTATGGATAGAATACGGTGCCTACTAGCTATTATTTTAATCCCCAAACCTCTCCATCGATCGCCTACACTAAGTGCTCCCGGGCAGCGATGACCTTTCCTCCGAAGATATCCTCATTTCGAGGGAAATCAGGAGAGGAAGTAACATTCCTAACGAAGACCCGGGGCTAATGGTAACAATTAATCAAGCGGGAGGAGGCCCGGATAAGGTTCTCGCTGGACTGAAATATTAAGGCCCCCGAGGTATCACGACTCGGTTAGCTGCTCTTCCTCTGGTCAGTACTCTGCTCGGTCCAGTCGATATAACAGTATCTTCTTCACTATACAATAGTTTGATAATATCCAACTAATTACTTTCACTTACCTATACATGAAATATATAGTAAGGTAAAGAATTACGATCCAGAAAATTTTCGAACTCCAGTTTTCAACAGAAATACACGTTTCAGATTTTCCCGAGTCCAAACAACCAAGCCCCGCAAAAAGGTCTGTGTGTGTGTGTTTGTGGTAACTCCCGAGCCAAAACGGAAAATCCTATGAATCTGAAATTTCATATGACATACAACTACACGCCCGAGATGTTACAGTAACTTTTTCGTCATAATCAGCAGACCGGAAGATCTACTTTATACAATGCTTTTTGCACCTTTTTACGATTTTCTCAACAACGGACTTTAACAATTTTGATTAAACTCTATACATCGATGTATAATTTGATGGGCTTTGATATGATTTAGGTTTCATTCTGATTTAAATAGTCTGAAAGGGCTTAAAAGCTGACATTTTAAATTTTCTTTCCCTAAAGTACCTTTAATTTTGTAGATACTAAGAAAATAACAATATATTCTTGTTATAAACGATAAAAAACAGGCAAATTTGTTATTTATTGTTCATATTTTTATATTGATCAATTATGTATCAACTTCAATGTTTAGCTTTGTTTAACACACCAGAAGTCATTACTTATTTATTTTACTTTCTTGTTTTATTATATCCATTTTTTTCTTTTTGTATCATTGTGAGTAAGAATTAATTATATTCCTTTGGTCTTGTAGCCAAACACATTATATATATCTTAATTGTACTTATGAATTGTTCTTGAGGGACCTTGTCCCAGAATAAATATCTTTTTCTATTCTATTCTATTCTAAATATATAAGTTGAACAAATTCTAAAACCAACTAAAGGATATAACTGCAAACATATTTTTTCAATCAATTTTTTTGTTTTTGAACATAATGACATTAATACAGATGTTTAATATACTGTTGGAAAGCTAAATACTTTAGAAAAAATATTATCTTATACGTGCTATTATGAAAATTAACGGAGAGTGACGAAAACCCGATAAAACAAACTGATTGTAGTAGATAATAATAATATTGATTATTTAATGAAACATACGTTTCTATGACCGTCCAATGTAAATAATTCTTTAACAATTTATTTTTGTTTCACGATTTGCTTAAAAAATCTTATATTTATATTAATAACGGAAGTAAGTGAAAGCCGTGTGTTGCGCGCTTCAGATTCTGTTTGGTAAAGATATGTCTTTAGGCTCTTGTTCTTTTAAAACAGCTTCTGAGCGGTGGTGCTGAGCCGTATAGAATAGAATAGAATGGAACAAGAAACTTTATTCTGAGACAATGTCCCTTGAGAATAACAATTATAAACGAAAAAAAAAAATTAAAATTGTCCTAAAACAAAATATACCCACATTTAAATAACAAAATAAAGAAGAAATAAAAGATAAAAGAGAAGGTCATAGTGACATATTTGAACATATTCTAGAAATAAATAACTTAGAATAAACATAATATATAACTTTAACATCTCATTAAAGTAAATACAATAATAACGTCACATAAGTTGGCATAATAAAAGATAGCTTACATCTGACTGGAGAAAATGAAAGTATTGTAAGAGGAGGGATGAATTATTTTTGAATGCACGTTTTTTTATTCATTGAGATGTATTTTGTATACCAAAAATTTTTTTACGATATCCTCCTTCAGTTGATTATCAAATTCTTTCATATCCTTCCATTCCTTATCAACGCTGATAAGAATAGATAAGTAATTTATTTTTAATCTACAAAATTATAGGTACATTAAAGGAAGAAATTTAGAGACATTGATAACTGACCAGTAACTAATCTTTATTGAGCTAGACTTACCACATTGCATACACACACATTTTTATGAGACTTGCCAATTTTAATTCAGGGGACCCTGAACCCTGTATTTCTTTTAAAAAACTTCACTTCCATTTTAGCTAACCTATTAATAAAACTTATTTTATTGAGTAATTATAAAGCAAAATATAATGGAAATATACAATAACACCTGTAGATTATTAAAGCATTGGATAGGGTTTGACATACATACCCACTGCTAGGGTAAGCTTAGTGCGGACAGGTGTGTATTGCTCACCTGTAATTAGCACCTGTAGTAGCTCCACCTATATAACATATCCTGTATCTTCGCTTATTACATAATAGTTATAATACATTAATATAATTATTTTTTGTACCTACAGGTCTACCCGTCTAGTTTGCCATTAATGAACATTAGGGATAATAA
Source organism: Piezodorus guildinii (assembly GCA_023052935.1). Classification (NCBI taxonomy): domain Eukaryota; kingdom Metazoa; phylum Arthropoda; class Insecta; order Hemiptera; family Pentatomidae; genus Piezodorus; species Piezodorus guildinii. The sequence goes on from CM041294.1 coordinate 95,418,199, forward strand.
CTATTTTATATATATATATATATATATATATATATATATATATTATATATATATATGTGTGTGTGTGTATATATATGCATAGATATACATATTGGTTTTCTTTAAATATTTTTTTATTTTATTTTATTTATTTATTTAACTTTTTATTTGCCACCCCAAATACCAGGGCATGCACCCGGCTGAGGATAAAACACTCGCGGCTGACGCACTCTTATCTTTTTGCTAGGCAGCCGGTGTCCCGGTGTCAGCATTGTGATGGAACCCTTACCATTCGGCATATTTTTCAAGAATGCCCTTATTATTACACCTGAATAAAATTGGACTAAGCCCGAATATTTCAGCGGTGCTGGGTGATAGAGAGAAAACCATTGAATTAGTTTTTGATTTTCTTAAGAAGCAGTCATTATTATCGAAAATATAAAGCCCATTCCTAGTCAGTTAGCATTACTAGCATTATCTTTTTTATTTATCTTTTTAAACTATTGTTTACATAATAATCATTTTATTTTTATTTTTTATTTTCTCTCTCAATTACTCATTACCTAATAGATCTTTCTTATAAAGGTTGAATATGCATATAGTGTCTAGGCGTTGATGACCTTAGGGTTTTACTTCTTAAAACCAAAACAAACAAACAAAACAAACCAGGGCATGCAACTAGATACTAACGTTGATATAAGCTGGTTATTCTTTAAATGGCTTCCGATCAAACGTGATGTAATTTAATAACTCAGTTATTTTTTAAGATAGAGAAAATATTTATTAGTTTTTTTCAACGAAAAAACGCGAATAATTATAAAAAAGGGAAAATAAAAAGTACATATAAATACGCCATAAATCAGTTGTTTTTAAAGATATAGAAAAATATGTATAGAGTTTTAGAATCAGTAAAGAAAGATAAACTTGTAAAAAAACAAAAATATGGAATAACTACAGGACCCATTTTTTTTTTTTTTTTTTTAATTCGCCAAATAAATACTAGGGACTCCAGCGATGATCCTAACACCCAGACGTTGATATCAGCTGTTTTATTTTGAAATGGTGGCCGATTAAACGTGATTTAATTCAATAACTCAGTTATTTTTTTAAGATACAGAACATAAGTTAGTAGTGTTCCTAACTAAGAACCGCGAATAATTACATAAAACAAAAAAAATAAATGAAGAAGAGATTGATATTTTACACATAAATACACCCATAAATCAGTTATTTTTCAATATAGAGAAAACTATGTAAATAATAACTCAATTAGCTATGAAGATGAAGAAAATATTATCGTTGTTTTTAACCAAAACATCAAATAAAAAAAAAAAAAACATAAAATAAATTGAAATTTTACCAACAAATACACCCATAACTCAGTTATTAGTGAAGTTAGAGATAAACATGAATGGAGTTAAAGAATCAGTAAAGTGAGATTACAAAAAGCTCTATATATTCCCACAAAATAAAAAAAGAGCCATTGAAATCGGCCCAGAACCAGCAGAGATATAGCGTTTTTAAAATTATCAGCGGTGATATTACATTTTACTTCGAATTATTCATTACTTTTCATATTAGTGAATTGTATATAGAAACAGTTATACCCTAATATAGTTATTTGGAAAAAATAAACTAAAATTATTAAACAATTAATTTGCAACTTTTTTCTCGGTGATAATTTTTGGAAGGTGAAAGTGCCTTATGGTTTTTTCACTGCCTGGGCGGTTAAAAGTAACAGTAAAAGTAAAACAGAAACCAATGGTTATTGACCGATCTTATTAAGAGTGAAAAGTCAGATGCTAAATCAGCAATATCTTTATTAAGTAATTCTCCAAGTGACTTTCCATGTGACAGCCAACGCACGCTCTATCCTTCAGCAAGATATCTCCTCCATTTGGAAACACCACATAATGCCCTAACACCGTTCCCAGATTAAACGAAACTTGTCAGCGACTCCCACTGGTCTTCTTTGAAGTTGGGTCGGGATTTGTAAAGCACTCGATGGAAAAACCCACGTCTTCATCGGCTCTGATAAAATGAATAAATATTGTGTAAATCAAAAATAATTTAAAGAGTATTAAAAATGTATTAAATATGATTTTTTTTTTCCATGTTCAAACATGATCGTAGCAGGAATATATTGGGTTGTAAAAAAAATTCGTAGCCTTTTATTTATTTATTTTTTTAATGTCATGTATTGAAATTTATAACTGTACTTCATAATGAAACAAACAAATATGATAAAAGAAAAATGGCTTGACAAAGAACTACCCAACGGTAGCACTCCTGTAACTAATTTAAAACTGGAATAGAAGAGGATTGTCAGGAATAAAAGAAGAAGCAAGGACTGAAACTAGTGGGTTAGAGTGGGAGTGGAGTTTGTTATGGAAAGTGTGATATATAGTTCGGGCTAGATCAGCAACAAATGGAACATTAAGGTCTTTATGGATGATTTTATTGTGACAAAGTAAGAAGCGTTGAGGGTTTTACGAAGGATTTTGGATTGTAAAGATTCGATCCGTTAAGAATTCGAGGGTTTACTAGAGTCCCAAGCTTAACTCCGTGAGTCCATATAGGCCTAATGATAGTCATGCAGAGGTGTCTGTTGTAGTTAAGTGGGAGGTTAGACCGTTGGTCAAGTAAGTGTTGAAGTAATTGAAAGCAGCGAGCAGTTTCTTGTCGTTTCAGTCTGCGGATTACATGTGAGACGTTTGTCAAGAAGGATAAGTCTAATATTTACCTAGGATATACCTAGATGGCAAATACTTCGACCAGGACAAGTGGAATATTATTAAAGGATACTGTAGGGCAGGATGTCGTTGGTTTACGACGGAGGGTAAAGATTATTTGGTTGGATTTGTCTGAATTTATTTTAAATCTCCTATTCTGACACCATACCTAAAGGTCTCTGATGTGGGATTGTAGGGTTTTAGAGGGAATATTAGGGTCGTTAATGACTGATAACATACAAGTGTCATCAGCATACGTAGAAAGGAAAGTGTTAGGATTGGTTGGGATGTTAGCTGTACAGACTGTGAAGAGAATGGGTCCGAGGATACTGCCTTGTGGGACGCCAGCGGACTGAGCAAAAAGGGATGAATATGGACTTTTGTGATTTATTTTGTGAGATAGGTCTGGATAGAAAGTATGATGGAGGGAGGAATTTTGGGAGTTTGTAAAGCAGTCCTGGACTGCAGTGCCAGACTCGGTCAAAGCCTTTTTTATTGGTAATTTCAATAAAAACTTCAGATTCTTGTAAATGATATTAATTAATTGTATATGATCCATTATAATCTATTAAATTTCACCTCATCTTTCAGATTATTACTTAAACTTTGTAATCATCAGCAGTTGAAGGACGGCCCGAGTGCTTTACGTCTTCTAAGTCATAATTTCCGGTTCTGAACCGAGCAATCCGCTTTAAAGGGTTGTTTTCTCTATAAGGCATCATCGCCATACACACTGAAAATTTTGTCAACCGTCAGTGCAGTGGAATTTCCTTTTCAAAAATTCGTTTATGTTTAGAAGGCGGCTCGTTTATTTGAACAAGGTAGCGTTAGTAGTTTAATAATAAACTCATCAAGAAACACTTATGACATTATGTCACCTTCTAAACATTAAAATAATGAAAATCTGAAGAAAAAAAAAATTAATTCTAGTAAAAGTGGATTATACCATTTTGCCATCTGGGCGCAAAAAAAAATATAGTATTATATATAATATACAGTCAGCATGTTAATGAACTTGCTATAATATCTATTATATTTAATATATATATATATATATATATATATTATATAATATATATATATAAAATATATGAAGTTTCATTCATATTGACTTATCACACACAAAGAGACCTTTTAGCGGGACTTAATAATTTGGACTGAGGTGGCTCTAGTATGAGTATTTCCGGGTAATTCTGGTGCTCGCAACACACGATTTTCACTTACCTTCGTTGTTAAATTCGATTTAAGAATCTTTAAATAACTTTAGAGACAAAAAAAAATTAAAACATTAATTAGATTGATTTTCCATAGAAACAGGTGTTTCATTAATAATCAATAATATCATTATCATTTTTTTATTATTTTTATTTTCCAAATGACCTTCAAGATTCGAATCCAAATCCTATATGGTCCGTACCTGTTTGATATCATTATATTAAACAATCAGTTAGTTTGTTTATTTTATTTAACGTCCCTTTATGCTGCTATGGCTAATCGGACGATGCTACAGTGGGAGTTCTATATTTTACCAATCCAGGTTTTATTAGGATAGGGATCTTTAACGAGTACCTGACATCGCACAGGCTCGGGACCACCTTTAACGTCCCCTCCGAAGGACGGCATAACTAAGGATTTTTTACTCCCATTTAAACATCTTAGGGCTACCTGTGGGTTTGAACCTAGAACCTTTGGTATAGGAGGCTGTTATGCTTACCACCACGCTACAGGTAACCACACAATCAGTTAGTTGTTGTTTTATTTAACGTCACTTTATGCTACTGTGGCTAATTAAACAGTTGATCTTTATAATCGCCATAAGAAAATAAAACATTTTCAATTCTGATAGTCAGTGCATTGCCAATTATTTATTTCACTCCAAAATGTTATATTAATGTATGTTCCTATACTTTATAACTGTTATTTTATTCTTTTAATTATATTATTTTTTATCTATTTTTTTTTTTTTTTTTGTCCTGACAAAGGTCCGAAATGTAGGCCAAAAATCGGCACACAATAAAATAAGCTTGTCTTATTAATGTGATTTAATTGTGACGGCACCTTTAAACAACTACGCATCATATATTGTATTTTCAGCGGAATGAAACCTGTATGACATTAATATATATGCAAATATTAAGAATCTCTAAATGTGCATGGTAAAGGGGGACACATAAAATCCTATAGAAAAAAAAGAGAATTAAAGCTTCAAAATAAACGTCTCTTACACGCCAAAACCTAATGTCTGTTTATTTAACGTCACTTTTGCTTTATTCAACTGTGGGTAATCTATCCATACTACAGTGGAAGTCTAAAATTTCCCTATATAGACTTAATTAGGATTAGTGGTTTTAAACGATTATCTGACATCGGACAGGCTTAGAACCACCTTTTTACGTCTCCTCCGTCGGACCCATGCGTAAAAATATCTACAGATTTTCACATACATACATATATATATATATATATATATATATATATATATATATATATATATATATATATATATATATATATATATACTTTAAGCTGAAACCAGACTTGTCAGCTTGTCATTATCTACTTGATACTTGATCGACTAAGATTTTTTTTAATTTTTTATAATGTGACAATGTATAGATATTATTAAGTATGCCATAGGCAGGACAGATTAAAGGATCCCTAAATACGGCAAAAGGCTGAAACGTTAGAGAGAAAAAAAGAAGTAAAAAGATTTTTGTGTAAAAAATATGGATCACTTGTTTTATGTTAAAAGAACCTAAAAGTAATATGTGACGTTATTATTCGAATTTATTAAAATAATCACGCCTTCCCCCTCTCCCACTACTTTCGTGAACTCTCACAAGAACTCGCTCTCAGCTAACCCTCTCACCGTGTAGAACGCCTTCAACTCCCAGACGATCCCCTCCCGCACAGCAATCTACTCCACAGACAGACCTGATGAGACGTCAGGAGATGGGAGTAGCCTCCTTCCAGTCCACCCGTCTGGTTTTTTCCCCTCCTCCAGATATTTTTTTTCCTTTATTTTGTTTTTTCCTCTCGCTTTGTTCTTCCTTTTTCTCCTTGCATCCTGTCCCTTACCTCCGTTGGACTCCCCCCAGACAGACACACACCTCACATCGACATCATAACTCCTAAACGATGAGGTCTCTACCACCTCTCGCTCAAGGTCATGCCCTCTTTCCAGTTCTTAGGGTTTGTTCTTTACTATTATCCGGTAACAATTAGGGTCATCTCATCTCTTAAAAATGATCTTTATCGTTAAAGATAAATAGATAAGTATATTGTTATTTTACAATGTACCTTATATATTTTTCTTCTTTCACTTACCTATCTATGAAATATACAGTAAGGGAAAGTATTGCGATCGTGAAAATTTTTTAATTCCAGTTTTTGACGGCAATACACGTTTTGGGGTCTCCTGATTCCAAATGACCCGAAAAAAGGCCTGTGTGTGTGGTAAGTCCAACGCGAAAACGAAAAGTCCTATGAAACTGAAATTTCATATTTAAGACAAATATAGGCCCGATATGTCACAGTAACTTTCTTTACCAAAATCAGCTTACCAGAAGAGCCACTTTATGCCAAGCATTTTGCACCTATTTATGATTTCCTAAAAAACGGCTCGATTTTGATTAAACTATCTACATCGATGTAAAGTTGGACGGGCTTAAATATAATGAAGGTTTTATCCTTATTGAAATATTCTGACAGGGCATATTTCAAAATTTCTTTCCCTAAAGTTCCTTTAATTTTGTAGTTTTAATGAAATTGACCATATCATCAGAATTTTTAGTCATCAATTAATAACAATTTAATATTATTGTATATTAATTTCAACAATAATAAATATTACAACTAAATAATTCACAACCACACTATAATAAATTGAATTAGTATTTTATCTCTACTTACATAAATCACGTGTTTTAATATTGTAAAACTTTCTGAGGCGCATAAGCCCCGAAACGTAAATTGTTGGGATGGATAATAAATAAATAATGGTTAAAAGAAGAGACTTTTCCTAAATAATCTAATTAAATTTATACATTATTCATAATTTGGTGAATCTAAAAATAGTTCACAACAATTTTTGTAATTATAAGTTGACCGCCACTAAATTAATATCACACCATCTCATTATTCATTATATATTACTTTCACTTACCTATATATGGAATATATAGTAAGAGAAAGCATTGCGATCATGAAAATTTTCGGATTCCAGTTTTCAACAGAAATATGCGTTGTGTGTAGCAAGTTCAGCACGAAAAAGAAAAGTCCTATAAAAATTAAATTTTATATTATATTTTATACGCCCGAAATGATACTGCAACGTTTTCACCAAAACCAGCTAACCAGAAGAGCCACTTTTTATCATGCATTTGGCACTTTTTTACGATTTTCTAGAAAACGGCTCTAACGATTTTGATTTAACTCGCTATATAGATGTAAAATTGGACGGGCTTTAATATCATGTAGGTTTCATTCTGATTGAAATAGTTTGACAGCGCTTAAATACCGGCATTTCAAATTTTCTTCCTCTGAAGTACCTTTACTTTTGTAGTTTTTATGAAATTGATCATATCTTCTCATTAGCATTGCTAAAAACAGGTAAATATATGAGATGAACGAATTCGATATCCAAAGACAGGAGATAACCGCAAAACATATTTTTTATACGAAATTTTTGTTCTTAACGTAAGAACAGTAATATACAAGTATAATATACCATTGGCATGCTGAAGATTTTAGAAAAATATTGTACACGTATTATAGTATGTATTGTAAAAGTTAACAGAGAGTGATGAAAAGCCGATAAAACAAGCTGATTGTCGTTGATAATAATGTAATGGATAATAAATAAAACACATGTTTCTTTTAAAATACAACCTAAATAATTCTTTAACAATTTATTTTCGTTCCTTAATTTGTTTAAAAATTCTGAAATTGATATAAAGAACGGAGGTAAGTGAAAGTCGTGTGTTGTGCGTACCAGATTTTTCAATATGTATTCGATTATTTAATGGGCTTAATTTTACTGAAAATCTCAACTGATTATGAACAGCAAAATTATTATAAATATTAATGTTTTAACATGATGTGAACAATATCATTTTGTTGTAAGAATCAAAGGATCAGAAAAAGACAAACAAATGGAAGAATGAACCATTGACCTATAGAGACCCCACCCCACTCATTGGAGACCAGTAGAGCACCCTAGCGGACAGAACGGAAGGTGGCTGGAGGTACACACAGAGGTTGATGCAGAGTCCGAGCAGGCCATTGACGTAGGCAGGAGGGACCGGTAGCGAGCTACAAAGAGAGGACCCTGAGCCCTGTTGCCGGATCCTCTGCCCTCTCTTCCAGGGCGAGGGAGTCGTCCCTCCGGGTGTCGTCTTCATCGGGAGGTCATCCGGGTGTATAAGGTCCATGACTGCGCTTGTATCTGGTCTGCATTGGGGGGTCTAGAAAGGTGTAAACATGTTTTATGATGAGTAATGTTACAATAACAGTGTTAATAACGCTTTGAAGGGGTCACCTGGGATGTAGTGGCTGGAATAACAGCAGATACATCAAATGGAGTTTGAAAAAAACCTTAGGTATGCCGCTTTTCGGAAGGACATAAAAGTTGGTACCGAGCCTGTGGTACTCGTTAAAGATTACTATCTTAAATAAATCTGGTGTTACGGTTATAATTTGCAAAAGAAGGAAAAATAAAACCGTTCTTTCCAGCAGTAACTATGTTCCTTAATTGTCTTGATAGCCTAAATTACTAGTTTGTTCTCCTTTCACTTAGACAGAAACCGCTCAGTTTTGAAGTTTATGGGGGAAAAAACAGCTGAGTTAGGTTTGGTATTGTGGATAAGGAGGCATGCAGTTTTTCGCTTTTCGATCCAGAAACAAAACGTTTTTTTCCTTTTTCTTTCTTCAAACAGGTTTGAGTTGGCACTTTTGGACCTATTGTATGGTGTCTCTATTTGATGAAAGATAATAGTGTTACCAAAATATACCACTAAAGTTTTTGCCGAACCCACATATAAGATTTAAGGAAAATAACTCAACAGCAGATTCGGCCAGTTATACAGACTACTAAACAGAAAATTTATTCTTACAATTGACAAAAAATTACTAATATACAGTACTGAAACCTCTATGGACCAACGGACTTAAACTGTGAGGGCAGCTAAACATTCTAACATTAAACGCATCCAATCCTTCCAATCCAAAGTCCTTCGAACAGTAGTTAATGCTCCTTATTACGTTACCAACTGTTCCCTACACTAAGACCTTAATATTCCATTTGTTTTAGATATGGTACCATCCAAATTTTCCAAATTCCATCAGAACCTTACTCATCATCCTAACCCTCTAGCACGATCCCTATCCAGCACCACCCATCCATACAACCCTCCTCGCAGATTGAAACGGCAGTGGCAGCGAGACGTATTGTAAACATTTAAATTGGAGTTCTGACACTGGTCAGATCCTCCACTCATGTAATGTATGTTTGTGGATATTGCGCTCTAGCTCGTCCTCCACTGGCTCACCCCAGTGAAGCGGCAAGGAGCTTGGCGCTGGGATCTAAAATGGGAGCTAAAATCACTTTACCACCTAGAAAAAGTAATGACACCAATGGACCTCTTTTCGAATGGTCTAATATTAAAAAGCGGAAAAGAGAGGACGGAAGAGCTCGATTTAGACCGAATAAAAATCAGCGCATTAAGCTTGATACATGCAGAATCTCAGGAAAGTTTCTAATAAGTAAAATTATCGAGATTCTCTTGACCGTTTAATGAGATGTGGATGTAATTCCAGTTATCTGAGAGGATGATAATAGAAAAGAAATAAAATATAAAAACAGACAGTAAAGTTTATTTTTATTTAATTTATTAATTGCAATTTACCACTGTATTATAGAATACGATTAAATTTGAATAAAATATAAAAATACACAAAGACCTAGTAAGAGGAGGAGTGAAGGTACATAATCTTTATTACCAGCTTGCGAAAAAGTTGTCACTTTGAAGAAGAACAGGAGAGGGGAAAAAGACCTTGAAAATTCGTTCTATTTTGATCGTAAATCTCGTTCAACGTCTGCTTCTGAGGACAATCGTCACGTAGGCGTTTATAAAGAAAAGAAACCTGATGACACATATTATGGAATCTCTACTTGGGCATTTATTCAAACAAAATATTCAGAAATAGTAAAAAATGAAATTTGCAAAAATAATATATCATTACTATTTTTTTAATTGTAATTATTATTGTATTATACAAATACAATGAGCAAATATAATTGGTTAAGAAAAGTCATGAGAATGTTTTGAGAAAGAACTACCAATAGGTAGGTAGTACTTAACTAACTATTTTAAAGTAGAAGGTCCCGAGGCCTCCTCCTTTTAAATCGCCTTCTAGGGTTATCAGGAACATCTAAGGAAGATAGATTAAGAATAAGTGTGGGGAGGAAATTTGAAATGAAAAGAGGTATTTCTACCACGCGCTATGTCTGCAATAAATGGGAAGTTGAGGTCATTATGGAGGAGTTGATTTGTGATAAAAAAGAAGACATTCCGAAGGATTTTGGATTGTAAGTATTGGATGCGGGAGGAATTAATTGGCTTAGTAGAGCCCCAAAGATAATAGTGATGTAAATAAGTATTTTATGATAAACTGAAGGTTTTCAAGCTTGTCCAGTCCGTGTTGTAGTAGTCGGTATCTTCGAGTAGTTTCTTGATGTTTTATTCTTGTGTAAGAATTCCTAGTAAAGCGCTCGATAAGATAGATCTTATGTATCAGATTTGTTTTACAGGAGTAGGTGGGGTGTTAAGAAAGAATACTGGGAGGGAGGGGCGTACAGGAAATCATTGGTTTGTGACGAAAGGTAAAGGTGATTTGGTGGGATTTGTTAGGACTTATATTAATCCTCCAATTGTGACACCATTCTTCAATGGCTGTGATGTGGGACTGAAGGGTTTGGGATACAGCGGTTGAATCATTATGGACGGATAAGACACACGTGTCATCAGCATAAGTATTGAGAACAGTAGTAGGATGAAGTGGAATGTGACCTGTATAAAGGGAGTAGAGGATATGACCTTAGATACTAACTACGTTGAGGCACTCCAGCAGATTGGGAAACTATGGATGAGTAGGAAAAGTTTATGGTTTACCTTCAAAGTTCTGCCAGTAAGGTAGCAACTATATTATTTTTTATTTATTTTTTTTTCGGCTTGTCTGAAGCACTGCAGCCTCTTATTATACTTATTGTGCACCATCCAATCTTCTGATTTAAAAAGTTAATTCATATTAAATGAATAAGGGGTAGCCAGTTGGGCAGTGGCTAGCATGGCAAGCAGCCTTCTATGCCTAGCGTCAAGAGTTCAAACCTGACAGATGGTCTTCGGATTTTAAAACATAATATAAAAACACTTGGTAAAATGTTAATTCTGAGTTAATTTTAGTCTCGAGTACTCGTAAGAGATTCTTAATTAAAATTAAACCTGAATAGGCAAAATTTAGGACTCCTACTGTAGCATCGCCCGATTAGTCAAGTTAGCACAAAGTGACGTGAAATGAACAAACAAACAAGTTTTTATTTGTTTTATCAGTGGTCTTCGCCTACAGCGCTGCATTTTTCTCTCTCTCATAACTTTCCAACCCCACTAATTCACAATACATTTGTTATTTTTTTATTTAACAACCAAAATATTTACTAGAAACAATTTACATGTCAGAACAACGTTCGCCAGGTCAACCAGTAAGTGTAAAAACAAAACAATATATATATATATATATATATATATATATATATATATATATATATATATATATATATATATATATTATTTTACCTCTCTACCCCTAATGGCTATTGGTGTATTCTGTTTAAAGTCCTTTATCACAGAGCTGCCTATAGCTACTTCCTTAGGTAAGAAATAAAATGTTTAGGTTACCGTTCTTGATGCATTAAAGTCTCTTTTCTTAGAATTAACAAGTACGCGTAAATTAACAAACAATAAAACAATTGGTGTTTTGGTTTATTATTTTTAATAATGATCCTTAAAAAAAATTTATTTCCTCTCAAAATTTGAGTGCTTACGTTTCAAGATACATTTAACCCGAATAACGACTGTAAACAAAAATTGGGACATACGTCGTCCGCGGCATTTCTCCGAAACTACTGGACCAATTTTCTTGAATTTCGCCACAAAAATACTTTTAAATAATTTATTAATATTTTTTAACCAAATATCCGTGAATGATTATAAAAAGAGAAAAAACAAATTGAAATTTTACGCAAAATACGATCCTAACTCTATAAGTTGTTTTTAAAGATGGATAAAAATATGTCCAGAGTTTTAGAATAAGTAAAGCGCTATAAATAAAAAAAATATCGATATATATATCTTAGTCAAAAATTATAATAGGTGTTATTCCACAATTTCTCGGTTAACATTGAAGAGAAAAATCGAAAAGATTTTCAAGATCTAAATATAAAATGAAAGAAGAGAAAAAAAATCATCTTATATGGTCAAGCCACAACTTATAAGAGATGTGACTCCCTGATACATCGGTTATTATTGACAATAGAGAAAAAATGTAAGGTGTTCAAGAAACAGAAATTTTTATTTGAAAGAAAAGAAAAAGAAATAGTAATGAAGTCTAGTATAAATGCTTTTGGTTTATTATTTTCAATATTGAACCTTTGTAATCGATCGATCAAATAAAAAATATTACCTCTCTCTCTTAAAATTTGAAGGCTTACTTTTCAAGATACATAGGACCCGAACAATGAATAAAAAACATGAATTAAATTTCGTGCAAAATGAGAAAAGAGTCATTAAAATTCGTTTAGAACTATTAGAGATACCGCGTATTGAAATTAGCAGTGGTGATATACCATTTTCCTTCGAATTATTTATTGCCCATTAACAACTATACAATACATAGCTAATATAGTTGTTTGGAAATAATAATCCTTTATCTAATAACTTACAGCGTTTTGTTAACTTGCTCTCAATAATATTGATAATAAAAGACTGAGAGGAATGGCTTTGGATTACTGATCGTTGTGATATATCTTGTTATTTCATCCGCCGGGCGATCCGGATCTAGAGGTCCTCTTGGGGCACACTCAGCTTCTTTACAGTGTGTAAAAAAAACATAGGAGGAACCTGATTGCTGTGTGAACTGAGCAAAATCACCTCCTTGCACTACTGTTGACAAATTACCGATCCTACTATGACTCCGCATCGGTTGTAATCGACCATTATTTTTCAAGATTCTTGATGGCAAATAAGAAATATTATGACATTTCGTTATAAATTCTGACTGCATTGACATTATTATCAGCTGAGGCAGAACAGGTGTAAGCTAATCTTAAGGCGAGATCAGAAGTCGTGAAAGAGGTGGATACGCATTTAATTGGTCTTATAAATTACTGCAAATCTTGACAGCCTGGCGAATATTTATTCTTTGAAAAAAAAAGATACTTTTTTGTTTTAAAGATCGAAATGCATGTTTGTATTTTACTTTAGTTAGTGAAGTACCTTGGGTTAATGGCCGCAACTGCAGTTCTATTCTTTCGAAGCTCTGTGTTTGTTACACCTTCACCACGGTTCTATCAACATGTCAGCTATAAAACTTTGTGAACAATGAGTTTACTATCAACTAAACACTTTAATATTCACGTATAGTGAGGTGAGTGACTATTTGTACCGATACGCGATATCTTATAAACTGATAGCTATCTGGTTGAGATAGCAACGTGGCCCTAATCCTATAAAGTTATCTTTATTTTTAAGGGCTAGGCCAAGTTTACTAACTCAGTCATCTCTGTTTTCGTCTAGGACTTTATTTTGTTTTTAGTTTCATTCATTTCTTTTAAATTTTTAAAGACCATTTTTTTTTCTATTTGTTATAATTGTTTCTTAGATATGTTTTCTTTATTAATTGTATATAGTCATGTGAATAGTTTAGTTTTTAAGTATTTATTGTATAAAATTTATTTTTTATTTTAATACGCAGGTGTATATAGATTTTTTTGTTTTCTTTTCTTTCATTTTAATTAATAATGGACTTAGATAGAAATACGTCCGGTGAGGACTCAGAGGAGACCCCTTTCTCTGAAATAAGTGAAACGGACTCTCAATATTTGACTCGCCGTATGAAGCGGCATCGGAACTCCCTTCCTCCTGGATCTGGGGGTAATTCACCAAAAAAAAAAAAAAAAATAAATCAAATAAAACTAAGCAGGCGTCTGAGCCAAATATGTCACCGCCAAAAACCCGCAGTAAACTCACTGCAGCCAACACAATAGAACCAGTTCCTTCATCATCAGCCGCTCCGTCTGTCTTCACAGCGCCATCTACCTCTGCCAGTACGTCAGGTACAGCCAACATAATTTCAGTCTCAAGGGTTTTGTGATCCTGAACCCCCACCAATATTTGTCAATAACATACAAAATTTTATGTCGTTTGGTCAAGAAATTGCAGATTTGATCGGACAGCCCAACTTTCGTTGTTACTCGAGAATAAATGATATTAAGATCAATACAACAAATAAAGACAGTTACAAAAAGCTTGTCAACCATTTGAATTCGAAAAGCTACGACTTCCATTGTTACCAATTGAAACAAGAAAAGTCATATCGTGTCGTTCTTAGAGGGCTCCACTCATCAACTCCCACAGATGCTATCAAAAGAGGGATAGAAGAAATAGGCTACAATGTCAGAAAGGTCTCTCCCGTTTTCCATCCAAAGGGAAAATATCCACTGCCTCTATTTTTCGTGGATCTAGAACCTGCCACAAATAACCCTGAAATATTCAATATAACACGACTGGTATACTCCATTGTGCGATTTGAACAGCCTAGGCCGACATCTACAATAGTACAGTACAGTGTACTAAATGTCAAAATTTGGGACACACTAAATCCTACTGTTACCACCAGGCCCGGTGCGTCAAATGTGCCGGCCCTCATGCTACAGAGACCTGCCCGAAATCTCGTGATGAACCAGCAAAATGTGCTCTCTGTGGTGAAGCACATCCAGCGAGCTACAGAGGCTGTTCGGTCTACAAAAATCTGCTCAGACAGAGATCACAAAACCCTCTACCCAAAAGTCTGGAACAGAAAAGTAATACATCTGCACCACCTCCTGTACTGGACAACCTGGTAAATTTTCCAGAAATTCAGAAACCTTCTGTTAAAATGACTCCACAGCCAACTACTCCAAGACCTGGAAATCAAGACCGAGAGAACATTAAGAAGCCCTCCTCCGTTATCAACTCGCAGCCTCAACAACCTAGACGGCAGGCGCCTCCGAACTCCCAACCCATGGCCCAGATTTCCCATCCCCAGCTTGAAGCTCCACACCAACCAACCCCTCCTCATCAGATACCTGTTAGGGTCAAATTACCTCCAGAAAAACCTCACCCAATCCCACCCCGTTCTACTGTACAGCCAAATCAACCCAATCCTCAACCCCAAACATCCCAAAATGCATATCATAGTACCCCTCGACGGGTGCAAACTCCAGCCAATGTACCAGCTCAACTAAATTATAATGTACCAGCTCCTTCCCAATCCTATAATATACCCCCACCTGACTTTTACTCCATCCTTAATTCCTTCCTATTAGATCTCAAAGAAACCATCCAGCCACTTATCTCCCTTCTCACTCGTATCCTTTCCGAAATCCCATTTAATTTCCAACGATGAGTGTAAAGCCCCTAGCTATCCTCTTGTGGAACGCTAATGGCCTACTCAACCACCAAGACGAACTCGACATACTTCTACATGACAATCACATACATATTGCATTAATAACTGAAACTCATTTCACTCAACGATCAAAATTTTACATACGTGACTACATCACTTATAGAACAGACCACCCAGACAACACTGCCCATGCCGGATCATGCGTTCTTATCCATAAATCCCTTCCACATTCCCTTATTCCTACTACTCCATCTGACGCCATACAATCCTCTTCTGTAATCATTTTAACTCGTCCTTTCCATCTCACAGTCTCAGCTGTATACTGTCCTCCTGGTAACACCATTTCCTATAGCCTTCTTAATTCCTTATTCCGATCTCTTGGGCCGCGCTTCATTGCTGGAGGTGATTACAACGCTAAACACCAACGATGGGGTTGTCGAGCATCCAACTCTCGTGGTAGTATCCTTTCTAACGTCACAAACTCCAATTGTTATTCTATTCTTGCTCCTACGAATCCCACATATTGGCCTACATCTCTAAAAAAAAAACCTGATATCCTGGATATATTTGTTACCTCTCAAATTCCTACTTCCCAAGCCGAAATCGAATCCCTGAATGACCTTTCATCTGACCACAGTCCTGTTCTGCTTTCTTTGCATTCAAACTTTGTTCCTAAACCCTCTCCTCCTACATTAATTGCAGGACGTGTAAACTGGGACCAATTTCGATATGACATAGAAAATAAACTAGACTTAAAACTTCCACTAAAGACAAAACAAGATATTGACCTAGCCATAGAAAAACTTACTGACTCAATAAGTAGCACCATAATAGACAACACAACTAACAACAAACCTAATAAACCTCATAAAAGTAACCTACCACAGCACATTCAGATTTTATTGAGAGAAAAGCGCACAGCAAGATCGAAGTGGCACAGGACCAGATACCCAACAGACAAAACTTATTACACCCAACTGACTAACAAACTAAAATCAGAACTAAAAAAATACAAAATACAAAATTTACAAAACTTGACGGAAAATCTTACGATTACTGACAAATCACTATGGACGACTACTAAAAAAAATCCTGAAGTTTAAAGATTTCAACCATCCACTCCTTAATGAAACCCGAACCTGGACACGATCCGACGAAGAAAAATCCCAGATATTTGCTCAGCACCTCTCTAAAATATACAATCCTCATCCTGAAATACTCAATTCAAACCATGTTGAATGTATTGAAACAGAGCTCGATATTCCTCTCCAAATGACCCTACCACCTAAAGCATTTCATCCTTCAGAAATAGCCAATATCATTCACAGATTACCTTCCCGCAAAGCTCCTTGACATGACCTAGTTACTTCCCATATAATGAAACAGCTTCCTCGAAAATCCATCTGTTTTTTACCTACATATATAATGCTATTCTCCGGACCACATATTTTCCTGACTCCTGGAAACTATCCATTGTTAAGATTATTCCCAAACCCCAAAAGCCGCTCGAACATCCATCCTCTTACCGTCCAATTTCTCTATTACCTATTATGGGTAAAATCTTTGAAAAACTCCTTCTGAAACGAATATATCCCATCCTTGATTCTAATCATATCATCCCTGATCATCAGTTCGGATTCCGAACATCCCACTCCACTATCCAGCAATGTCATCGTGTGGTGGACGTTGTCTCTTCTGCTTTGGAGCGCGGGCTGTACTGCACGGGAGCCTTTCTGGATGTAGAGCAGGCCTTTGATAGAGTCTGGCACCCAGGACTGTTGTACAAACTCCGTAAATTCCTTCCTCCCACATATTTCCTGATTCTTCAATCCTACCTCTCTGATAGATCCTTCAAAATTAATCACAATAGTTCCTATTCATCCCTTTTTACACAGACTGCTGGTGTTCCTCAAGGCAGTATTCTAGGACCCATTCTATACACAGTATATACAGCTGATATCCCAACCCATCCTAACACTTTCCTTTCTACCTATGCTGATGACACCTGCGTGTTATCAGTTCATAAAGATCCATTTGTTGCTTCAAATACCCTTCAAGCCCACATCAAAGACCTAGAAGTATGGTGTCAGAACTGGAGAATAAAAATAAATTCCAACAAATCCCATTAAATAACCTTTACCCTTGGCCGTAAACCTTTGACTTCCTGCCCTAAAGTATCCTTTAATAACACTCAACTAGTTCCTGTTGAACAGATCCGATATCTAGGAATTCTTCTTGACAAACGCCTAACTTGGAATCCACATACACGACTAAAACGACAAGAAACTGCTCGCCGCTTTAGGCTACTTCAACACTTACTAGACAAACGATCAAACCTTCCTCTTAACTACAAAAGGCTCATCTACATGACTATTATAAGACCAATCTGGACTTACGGAGTAGAGCTTTGGAGCTCTACTAAACCATCAAATTCTTCCCGCATCCAATCCTTACAATCCAAAATCCTTCGTAAAATCCTCAACGCTCCTTACTTTGTCACGAATAAACTTATCCATAAAGACCTTAATGTTACCTATGTTACTGATTTGGCCCGGACCAGGTATCAATCCTTTCATGACAAACTCCATTCTCACTCTAACCCACTAGTATCAATCCTTTCTTCCTCTTCAATTCCGGATAATCCTGCGAGGCGCCTGAAAAGGAAATGGCCCCGGGACCTTCTAGTTTAAAATATTTTTAGAGTGCTGCCACTGGGTAGTGTCTCTACATGTTTTTCATGACAGTTTTGTATATTACCATCACATTTACTAGATGTATTTTTATTTAATACAGTTGTAAATATCAATAAATATGTTTAAAAAAAAAAAAAACTTTAGTTAGTGAAACAGTTTTACTGTTAATTTTATTTACTTTGTATATTGGTGCCGTGTACCACAACATTAGGTTTGAGGCACCGTTAGTGAGATTACTTACTATTGCTTAAAATTTTTAATCTTTGATGAATTGGATAACGTTGTTGTGGAACTTTTTGGGCCGCTCGGGCCCATCATTTCCATGCATTCTTCTATCTCGTTAGTATGCACTGTACCATTATGTGTTTTGTTGTGACTTGTTCCTTACAGTGTTCACATATTGGTGGGGTTATGCCTTTCAATAAATAACTGTGTGTAAGCCTTGTATGCCCTATACGATAAAAACACAATTATAAATTACTCATGACTTCTTAAATGGCTTGGAGTAGTCTCTTCCATAATTAGTTTGTTGATAATAATTTCACCATTTAAGGAGATTCCTAATTTGCGATTGACAAGTACCCTGGATATTGTTGGATATACAAAAGAACATATATTGTTATTTATTGAGGATGCTGAGGGCTGTATATTCATTATTGAATAGTTATTAAATTAATCAAGTAAATATTAATAAGCCTTAGGCGGATAAATTTGGTCTGATTTCCCTCTCACCCTCCCTCCCCCCTCCCGTGACACTACGGGGAGATGCAAGGGGGAAACCCCAGCTATTAGCCAACAAGAGTATTAATGGTGATTAAAGAATGGACCACCGACTTCGAGCACTTCCCATATCAGCCCCACTTCCTTTTGTTGTGACCACAGACAGAAGATCGTTTCTTTTAATAAAAATAGTACTTTTGAAAAGAAGAGTGGGCAGAGGTGATAAGGATGAGGATTGAGAAATAGGAGAGGTAAGTCGTACTCAAGACACAGAAGAGTCAGAGATCCTAGAGAAGTCCGTCGGGGACGGAGAGCAGCCGATGTCGATCCAGATGCTGGGGGATAAAATCGAGAAGGGACGGATTTCACCAGCTAACTAAGAACGCACGAAAAGGGCTAATTTCACTAGTTAGAAGGATATACCCGATTTAAATTAAATTTATTTTAAAGTCGTCATTCTCGTTAAAATGATTCCTAACAATTGTCATATGTTTTAATTAGGATAAGATTCAAAATGAAAGATTGATTGTTTATTTAACGTCACTTTAAGCTACTATGGCTAATCAGACAATCCTACAGTGGGAGTACTAAATCTTGCCTATCCAGGTTTTATTAGGATAGGGATCTTTAACGAGTACCTGACATAGCACAGGCTCTGGACCACCTCTCAACGTCCCCTCCGAAGTACGGCATAACTAAGGATTTTTTAATCCCATTAAAAAATCCTAGGACCACCTGCGGGTTTGAACCCGTGACCTTTGGCAAAGGAGGCTGTTATGCTAGCCACCCAGCTACAAGTGATCCCTCAAAATGAAAGAAAACCACCATTTTTGAATCGAAATATTATTATTATTATAAATAAAGGATACGAATCGAAATATTCCATTGTTAACTAGGATTAGATCACTAAGAGGGACACTTTTTAGTATAGAAACTCTCTTCTAGGTGCAAGAATCTTTCCGAAATCACATAAGTGTGTCTACATAAGGCAGGGAGAGTGGTTTGCGCACGAAAGGGGCTAATAATAAATAAGGGAATGGGTTGGCTAAGTGGGTTAGCGCGCGTTGCTTTGCACTCACGTTGCCTTTCTACCACATATGACCAAAAACTTAAAAAAAAAATTACGAGTTCACATCTCTGTACCGGGGGGGGGGGGGGGGCATTTATCTCTACATTTATGTTACGTAGATGATTATTATTCCTCATCCCATTTTAATATTTCATTTATAAACTAGAAGAGCAAGAGACGACCGCACTTGTAAAAAATGCAGCCGAAAGAGAACAATGGGGCGGAAACGTCAGGTGTTCACAATGAAGCGAACGAGCGAGTTATGGGAAACGGCATTCAGTTTCGAACAAAATTGATTGTACATGTAGGATAGTATGTTTTAATTTCAATATCAAAATTATTTTATATTTATACAATCATTGAATACAAATATAATATCACGTTGATTAATTATACATCATATACATTCCTACCTTTTTGCACGCGAGCCTGCACCCCTGTGCCAACATTGCAATGGAACCCTCTCGATTAATCATATCATTCAAGAATGCCCGTATTAAACGTCACAGCTTCACAAAATGGGAATCATTCCAGATATTACAAAAGTTCTAGGAGATAATGAGAATTTAATTAAATTAATCTTTACATTCCTTCGGAAAAACTCCTTACTACCCAAATTATAAAATTTACTATCTTCATCATTCAAGCTTTGTTCTAAAAACAAATTTCTTGTTACAGCTTTATTTCATTATTATTACCTAGTTCGTCGCAACCTTGCACTTTTTTTTTATTAATGTTATTTATCTATTCTCAATTGATATCCCTCTTTATACCTTTTGTTTATAATTACTCTTAATTATTTATTTCTTCCCTCTTCTAGAAGTTTAACAATTATGTAAGCATTCGTATAGGCGCTGATGAACTTTGATGTTTTGCGCCTTAAAGCCCTAACTAATAACAACAATTATACATCATATTATATTTCTCTTTACCAGCTCTACAGAGTGGGATTCCCTCTGTAGGACTTAGACCACATTGAATGTTTAAGAGATTAAAAATGTATTGCTACTGATCTGGCTCTAAAGGGTTCTTCACTTTCCAGAATTAACTTGATCCTTTTAGATTTACAATTGATTTGGTAACATTACTTTTTATTTTAGTTTATTATTTTCAACCATAAACCTTTGTAATCGACCAAAAAAATGTATCTGTGACGTACCTGGGGTACAATTGAGACGTTGATTTCCAAAAGGTACTATATCCATTCCAGGAAATTTTACAGGAAGCCCGAAAATCACTAATTATTATATTATTAAGTTAGATAATTTGATTATTTTCGCAATAAAATCCAGAATTGTTTTTTTATTATATTAATAACATCATATTAAAGAGATGAAATGAGATGTTTTGGTATAATTTGGAACAAAATTAAATGTGTAATTATTTTCTTAAGAAAATAATTATATTTCTAAATTGCGTTTATAAAGGGCTTGGGTCTTCATTAGATAAAATCAAATAGAAGATTTAGATATAACTAATTGATAAGAATACAAATATGAAAAAAATCAATTTTGTAAAAAATGTCCTTTAGTACTTTTTGGAAATCAACGTCTCAATTCAGTCATTCTATATAGTGGTTATCGTAAAACTGGGGGAAATCTAGTGATTAAGGGTGTTCACCTCCTTGCATGATGATCCTTCGTAGGCTGTAGAGACACAAAGAAGAAAGAAAAAGTATATCATACAATTTAAAATTTAGGTCATTAGGCTGATCCTCACAGGTGTGTATGTATTTTACTAGATTTTAAAGCTTTAACGCAATATTTTGGAGGGGTATTAGTTACTCTGTTAGATATAACTGTTAGTTACCTCTTCAAGTCGCAAGTTATTAAAATCGTTAAGAACAACCATTTAAATTGTAAATATTATTAGACTGCCTTAGAAGAATATAATATAATACATTTTAGGTCATTAGGCTGATCCTCACAAGTGTGTATGCATTTTACTAGATTTTAAAGCTTTAACTAATTTTGAGGAATACCCCATAGAAATAGAGTCTGGCTTGGCTATTTACAATACATTTTTTAAATTATGATCATATTTTGAAGGACTTTAACAGTGTTTTTTTTTTGATGGAGTAGAGATAAAAATAAAAATTCTTTTATTTAAATAATAAAAAATTTGGTGCGGGCACACACGACTTTCATTTACCTCCGTTGTTAAAATCGATTAAATAATTTTCAAATACAGTTAAAGATAAAAATAAGAGAAACTATTAAAGAATTAATTAAATTCAAATTCTTTAGAAACATGTGTTTTAGTAAAAAATCTATTATATTATAATCTAAAATAAGCAGTTAGTTTTATCGGTTTTTCATCACTAATTATTAAATTTTACACACTTGAGTATAAGATCATATTTTATTCTAAAATCTTTAGCTTTCCAACGGTATATCATACATATGTATTTTAATGTAACTGTTCTTAAGTTCAAAAACGAAAAATTTCATTAAAAAAAAAAATTGTCAGTTTTTTCCTTTCCGGAATTCGTTAAATTTATATATTTACCTGTTTTTTTATCAATGCTCACAAGGTGATATGGTTATATTCATATAATCTACAAAATTAAAGGAACTTTAGAGGAAGAAAATTTAAAACATCAGCATTTAAGCCCTATCAAACTATTTCAATTAGAATGAATCCTACATGATATTAAAACCCATTAAATTTTACATTTTCATATTAAATTATAGTTGTTTTAAATAAGAAATTTCAGTTTTATATGAATTTTCGTTTACGCGCGGGAGTTACCACACACACACAAACACACACACACACACACACACACACACACACACACACACACAGACCTTTTTGCGGGACTTGGTTATTTGGACTCAGGGAACCCTAAAACGTGTATTTCCGTTGAAAACTGGAATTCGAAAATCTCGATTGCAATACTTTCCCTTACTATATTTTTCATAAGTAGGTAAGTGAAAGTAAAAATAAAAATACACCTCTTTAAGGCTGTTTGGATGAAAATTTTAAACTACATTGATTAAATTCGACTGGTTACTAGAATTTAGAGTATAAATTAGAATTTCATTTTATTAATTTACTTACATCAGTTACAAATGTCTTAATATTCACTTTAGGAATTTATCGTAGATGTATATAATTCAAAACAGCTATTGGGATTTAACCCTATATGCATATTTTTTTTAATGTTTACTGCCTTATATAGGTTATTTATTTAAGCCAAAATAACTTAGTAATATTTATCTTATCTAAAAACTTGATGAAAAAGAGGAAAATATTATGGCTGGGAGTAATTTTTCAAGAAGAAAGCAATCGGGACCTTAGAGTTTTTAAATCTTGCTGTGGAAGAAATATTCTCTTGGTTCCAGGGCTCTTCAACTGCTGGCATTAATTTCACAACTCCGATCTTTATCTGTTTTTGTGATAGTTATTTTTCAAATTCATAATAACGAAGGTTTTTGTTGACTCTAGAGACCATTAGATGGAGAAGTTTTTTGGGGTTTCGATCATCGAGAAATAGTACACTAATAAAAAAAATGTATTGTCTTTGTGTGCCGACGTTTCGGCCTGCCTCGTGGGCCTTCATCAAGGCTAGGAGGTGCAGGATAACAACCAGTACAATTAAAATATAATCTAAAAGCTAATACTAAGGTGATCACAATAATAAGATAGTAGTAATAAAAATAAAATATGGAAACAGTCATTCTCAACGGTAAACTCAAAGTACATGATTATAAAACTTTAAGAATTATTAGGAAAAATTAATACTATTGTTTAACTATTTTAAATAGTATACATTCGTTTAGGACTAATATTAGGATACTAACTAAATGTTATTACTTTTCAAACAATGCCTTAAAAAATATTTGTTGATTGGATTTGTTCATCGGTTTCTCCAACACACCCAGACACTATATGTGGTATAACTTTGCCATTGCTTTTTACTTTTTATTTATTTTAAACTACTTGTAAGAAAAAATCTTTTTACGCTATTTAATATATATTGTTAATTGTTATTTTTATTGTACTTGTATTTTCTTATTTTACTTAAATTTTTGTTTTATTTTGTAATTAAAATTTTAAGATTTTGTCCTGCTTTCATTATGTAACCTTTATAACCTAATTAACATTCTATATATTATTCAATGTAATAATATCTAACAGAGAGAATGTGTGTAGTATGCCTTCAAAGGGAACAGCATAAATTATAAATAAACTATCTATTTATGGGGCTACCATAAAGGAGAAAAAAAAGGTACATATATATATATATATTATATATATATATATATATATATATATATATATATATATATATATATATATATACAATTAATATTATTTCACACAATAATCAATGATCTTTGAAATGATGTCGATTGAAAAAAAGTCTTAATAGTAAACACAAGTTCAATAGCCCAACTTCTTCCCTAAAAGTGGTGACTTGGAGGGTGCTCTAGAAACACGCTACTCTCTACTCTTAAAATCACCTTTGATATGTATATATATGTGTGTGTGTGAGTGTGTGTTTTTACATATATACATATATAAAGAAGTAATCAATGTATTAATGAGCGAAGTCAATTAATTTAAAACCTGTATATATTTTTTTTAAATAATAACTTTTGCTGTCATATTTTTCAGGACTGACAAAAAGTACAATATGAAGACGAATCGGACGACTCAGTTGCGAAATAGGTAGAGCACCAGCCAAATGGAGAGGTCTTTGCACTAAACCAGTTCACAGCAGATGTTTTGATCAGAATAAAAGAAAAGGAAACGGTTTAAAAAGACAAGATTGGGGAGAAAGAAAAGAGAAAAAAAATTCAGTCGGGCATAAGTTTAGGAAGAGTTGAATCTGGACCACAACCAGTATGGAATCTGCCATCAATCTAATCGGGAGACATCGTGGCGAAATGCTCTGTATAAATTGTTTGGTTTTCTACTGATCTATGGTTTCAGTCAATAAACTTATTGACTGAATTCTATATATATGTGTGTGTGTGTGTATATAATATCCCGAAACGGAAGGGTATTGGCCATTCAGAATTAAGTGGTTGCCACGAACGCGTATATGATGTATATATGTAGAGAAAATATTAGTAAACGGTGTCGTCTTTTTAAAACGCCTATAGAGTCTATCCAGCATATATCCTCAGGATGTCAGGCATTGGCAGAGAAAGAATACGTTATGAGGAATTATAAAATACCTTTATAAAATGCCAAAATTACTCACTAATCGCTGGCATCATTATACCACATACTATCAGATTAGGTTCCTTATTACCTTAAGAGCCAAAACAGGTACTCTCGGGTGAAAACAAAACGATATATTGGGACCGTTCTATCATAATTGTGTACCGTTCATCTAATTTTGAACAATAAGCAAGACATTGTCGTTATAGATCAAAACATTATATATGGCTATGTCATAGATATTGCTTGTCCGAATGATGACCATATCCATAAAACGGCTACGGAAATAATTCGAAACCGTCAAGGAACTATGTCAGAAACTTGGGCAACTCTGAAGGCTTGAGCAAATATTGGTCTATCCGATTATGGTATCATCCAAACAGTTCTCGGTATAGCCAGCATCGTTAGAATTTTTTTAAATATAGTTTAAAATGTTTGAATAATCCTTGGCTTAGTCTGGGTAGGTGAATAATCTGGTAGAATCTGGATAATCTGTAATAAATAAATAATAATAATAGAATCATTATTTATTCTGGGACTAGTCCCTTTAGAATAACATTACATGAAAACTTTAGGGTCTTAGGAAATAGAAAAACAATAAGAGAAGAGAAATAAAAAATAATAATAATAGATAAAAAGACACCTCCAATAATAAATTGAAATTAACTAATATTAAAAAATAAATAATAGTACATATATACAATCCGGTAAAAAGAACATTACAGTTTTTTTTAATAACATAACATAATACAACATTACATAAAGTATAATAAGTAAATAAACGCTTCTATTGTTTTGTTACTAAATCGAATTGAAATGAAAGGTTTCTGTGTAGAAGTCGTCCAAGACGTATGTCAATATGGAGTCTCATATATAAATTGATTTTAACAGCTTTTGTGGCGCCAACTAGTTTTTTTTGTCAGCTTTAATTCAGACCTCTGAACTCTTTCGGGTGAATCATGTTTCGGCCATATTCCGCTGACTGCAGCCATAAACTGCTACATGTCCCGGAGTTGTGTTTACAAAACCTTCTTCCGACTTCGAGACAATAAAAATTTCGACGCCACATCAACCGGGCGTGAAATCGCTGGAGCGGCTGGAGATAAATTATTGCTGAAAGAGACGTGAAGTGCTGGCCGGCGTTTTGTTGAGAAATAAAAAAAAAGACTCCTGAAATGTGTCGGCTCAGCAATCCCGTACCCTTCGTCGTAAACCTTTCCGTCAGTCCCTCCGTCAGTCTTTCGGCTCAGCTCGTCGTGGCCACTTGTTGCAGCTACTGTCTCAACCCTATGTTATTCTCCCGTCTACGTTATTGTTCTCATCTTGTACATCACTAATATCAGCAAGTACTGCTCCGAAAAGTATATTTTATTAGTAAAAAATTGTATTCGCATGTTTGTCTGTATCAATGTATGCCACTAACATTTATTATAACTATGTTATTTTCGTTTTTCTTTTTAAATAAAAGACTGTTATGATATGATTTTGAAATAGTTTTATAAACTCTAGAACGAAAATTTGAGCTTATCGTGTTCTCGTCAGTTAGTAACAACAGTTCATAGTAATTTTGAGATTCAGTTAATTAAGAAATATTATCCGAGGTCATAGAAACTGCGTCACCTGTGCTTTAATTTGTTATGGTAATGAATTTGATCCTATTCAATATTTTTGTTTCTGTCGACTACTTTTATATTATACGCTTAATGAAATAAAAAAAATAATAATAATAACGTTCCTTAGTTCTTGGTTGTATTTTTAAGTACAACCAGAATAAAATTTTTAATTTAGTCGAATTCCATTTTAGTTTTTAAGGTTTCTCTCACATAAAAACCTATTCTAACTGATGTAAAACAACGAGACTTGGTACGTCAGTCGGGGTTATCTGAGAAAGTTACTGTTACATTTTGCACTCCTACGCAATCTTTTGATCTTTAAACTTCAAAAAGTGCATTAAGTTAGTAAAATGTAAAAGGAGCACAGTTTGAAGTAATGAATTAATTTTAGTATATTTGTGATTTGTAACTAAAACTTTTGTTGTATGCATTTGTTACTGAATATTAACTAATTTATATTTTTATATAAGTTACTAATACGCAATGCTTGCAAATTGTTGTCTATTGCTATATATTTTGTATTTAATTTTCTATTGAAATTTCCTATTAGTAGATATTTTTTTTTATGTTACAATTTTTGTTTGTAATAAATCCTAATATGTATGTATTATTTACTAACATCCTTTGTACCTATTATTTGACTAATAAAATTTGTGTATGCTGTAATTAAAAATTGTATTCAGGCTATGTATTAATGACTATTGTACTCCTACTTATGTATTCTTTATGAATGTATGTTATTATAATATTGTATTAATATCAAATAAATATTATAATATAATTTACCTTTATTTGGGATATTATTTTCTACAATTCAATTCTTTAATAAATGAATATATGTATTATGAACTAATGCATGCATGTATATTAATCATACAAAAAAAATGCAAATTATTACATAATGGTTTATTATTTTTATATAACTGTATTAGGGTATAACTGTTTATATAGCTGTTAATAGCCAATCAAATTATCACCACTTCTAATTTTAAAACTCTATATCTCTGCTATTCATGAACCTAATTCAATGTTGTTGTTTTTTTAATTTTGTTGAAAATTGAATTGTCTATTCAATAGCAATATACGAAATTCAGTTATTAATTGGCTATTAGAAGAAACGGATTTTTTTTTTATTCGTTATTCAGATTCTACCCATCTTCAAACATAAGCCAAATTTTTAAGCGGAAGTGAAATCTTCTTTAGATTTGTTGGTTCATACAGAGGTTCATTCTTGAAAATAATAAACCAAAAGCGTTTATACCAGACTACCTCATTATAACCTTTTCTTTTCTTTCGAGTTTTATTTAAATAAATAATTTAATCTGTTCCGATTTCCTCCTTAGTTCTATCAACACCCTTCCTTCTCTTTTGCTTGATCATCACCCTATTACCTTCACCTCCTCCGTCAAAAACCTTGGCGTAATCCTTGACCAAAACTTATCCTGGAAACCCCATATTGCCCAAATTTCCAAAAGATCGATCAGCACACTAAAACTATTTCAGCGGTCCCGTCACCTTCTTCCACAATCCTCCCGGAAGCACCTTGTACCCTCTCTTATTTTCCCCCATTTTGACTATAGTTGTGCGGTATATGGTGGGCTCTCGAGGTTGCTTGAGGGCAGATTGAAACGAGTCATGAACTGTTTCTTAAGATTTGTCTTCGGCACCTCTAGACGGTCACATGTGTCCCACCTCTATGATGAGTCAAATTGGCTATTTCCCTCGATTCGAAGGCAATATTTCCTTGGTTCCTTTCTCTATCAAGTCATCCGCTCCCCCCGCCCCTCTTACGTCTATGGTCTCCTGCAATTTAAATCCACAATCCATACTCAGGAAACCAGATCCCGTCCTTCCGACCTGTATACGCCTTCCCATAGAACCAAAAAATATGAATTTTCCTTCTTAGCCCGGTCAACTTTCTTATGGAATACTATCCCATCACACATCCGTCATGCTCCTTCCCAATCTTCTTTCAAATCTCTCCTTTTTAAACACCTTCTTGCTTCCCAATCAGATGCCAACTGATTTCAGTACAGCGATTAAAGTGATGTGAGAAATGTCTACACTTCATATCATAAATGATAGTAAAGTTTATTTTCATTTCTATTTTTAATTATTCTAATGATTTTTTTTTTTTTTTTTGGTTTGTTAGTTGTATATTACATTTAGATATTACTATTTTTTTTTTTAATTTATATTTTTCATTTCTCTCTCTTTTCATCAATTAAAATAATCGTAAATAATTTTTGTAATCATTAATATTATTAGTTTTTTTATGTGTTTTTTGGCCAGTTGTAAGCATTATTTTTTTTTGTACAGGTGTATTATTCTCAAGGGACTTAGTACCAGGATAAAGTTCTTTTTTCATTCATTCAGAAATTTCCTGATTTCAAAACACCTTACATTTTCTCTCTATCAGCAATAACCCAGTTATCAGGGGATCACATATCTTGTAAGTTTTGGATTGACCGACCATTAAAGATCTTTTTCTCATTTTCTTTGCGTTGTCTTGATCTCGATAATCTGGTCTTCTCTATGTTCAGTAATAATCGATTTTTGGTGGAATTACATCCATTATAATTTGTGAGTTAAATATACAGATCAACTTTGCGTTTTTTTTTTTTTTTTTTTTTTTTTTTTTTAATTAACACTAATAAACTTGTTCTCTACATTAAAAAAATAAAATTTCAATGTTTTCATTTTTCTTTTTATTCTTGGTTAAAAAACTACTTACCAATTACTTAATTTCCGATCTTTTCGGCAATTTCAAGTGCGAATAGGAACATCCCTTTTACAAAAACCGTACCAAATCAATGGAGTACCTCAAGGATGCGTGTTAAGTCCAACTCTTTTAAAATGGCCATTGACGGAATTACATACTTCATCTCTAAACCAGCTAAAGCGCTGTTATTCGTGGATGACATCTTATCTTACTATACCTTACTTCTAACTCTATCCAATCAGCAACTGACCATTTGCAATCAACAATGAGTGGTTTGGAAATTCGGCAACGCAAGGCAGGTTTTGTAATTTCAGCTGTAAAAACAAAATTAATAGTATTTAGCAGAAAAAGGAATATATCAGTTCCAAAAATAAAATTAAATAACCGACTGATAACAAACGTCACATTCTTTAAATTTTTGGGAATGATATTTGACCACAAGCTTGCCTGGATTCCTCACATTAAATATCCCTTTAACAAATGTTTGAAGGCTTGAAATTTACTTAAAGTTCTTAGTAGCACTAAATGGGGAGCTGATAGGACAACTTTACTTCCTTTTTATAGAGCATACGTCAGATCTTTACTAGACTATGGATGCATCGCGTATTTCTATGCCTCACCTACAATATTAAGATTGTTAGATAGAATTCACCACGCTGGTATCCGTCTCGCAACTGGCGCATTCAAAAAAAGCCCAACTGATAGCTTAAGTGCTGAAGCTGGCGAACCGCCCCTTAAATACAGGCGATACATATTAATGTTAAAACATGCGGTAAATTTGAAAGCATTTCCCAGAACAGAATGCTCATTCATAACAGACGAAAATCCGTTATTCGACAAATATCTAGCCAAGAAAAATCTCCAAAACCTTTTAATGTACGCCTTAAGATTCTATTACGTGAATATAATTTTGAAATTTCGCGCATTTTTCAGCCATCATTTTTTCCAAGTTCCACCTTGGCACATCCCCTCTAACAATATTAATAACAAATTTCGTCATTATTCATGAGAAACTACTAACACAAAAACTTTTTTGAGTTTCTAGAAAGATTTACAGAACATGCCATTATTTTCACTGATGGATCGAAAAGCGCGAATTGTGTCGGTTCCGCAGTACTGGTTGATGACTTCTTGGTTCAAACTAGTCTTAATCTTGAATGCAATTCCTTCACAGCAGAACTAACTGCGATATACCTGGGGATTAAAGAAGCAGAGGGGGTAAAATCAACATTGTGCTCTTTACTGATTACTTGAGCTCATTTCTTTTCGTTTTTTTAAAAAAAACGTATTTACAACGCATCCCATAGGGATTCTCATTCAGCAATTGGTTTACATGCTAAGTTGGTCAAAACGATCAATTTCATTTGTTTGGATCCCTGGTCACGCTGGAATAACTGGCAATTACAGATGAGGCGGCTAAAGCAGCTTCATTTATCCCTCCGTCCGATTGTTTAGACACTCCACACAGTGTTTTATATATGCCTGTAAAATTAATAATTATGGATCAATGGCAGCTAAATTGGACCAAGACAAGAGATAACAAACTTAGGGAAATAAAAGACACCGTGTTTCCGTGGAAATCATCGGTACGGAGTAACAAAGAGAAGAAGTCTAACTGACAAGACTCAGAAAAGGACATTCAAGACTAGCGCACCAACATTTACTAACTGGAACACCGTGGAAGACCGCACTGTGAACAGTGTAACGTACCTATCACCATAAAACACTCACTGATAGACTGCAGGCAACTGATAGGTGTCGACCTTCCACATCATTTGATAATTATAATTAATGATTTGATAATTAATCATTTGAAACAATTTAAATTATGAGAATCGATCTAAAGCTACCCAATTATATTTTTTATTATGATTAATTTATTATTTTTTATCCTTTATTATTTATATCAAAGTTAAATTATGGTTGTAACCATTTATTTACCTTTGTGTATGAACTGTTATTAGTAATATCTTTGGAATAGCAGAATTTCACGTCGGTAAACATCACCATTATGGATTGCCTGTACTAATAAAATGAATAAACTAAAAAGTTAAAAACAAACAAACTCATAAATGTTGTCTCTATCTTCAAAAACAACAAAAAACTAAGTTATTGAATTAAATCAATTTTAATCGGCCGCCATTTAAAAAATAACCAGCTGATATTAAAATCTAGATGTTAAGATCATCTAGTTGCATGCTCTAGTATTTTCAAGGTGAATTGAAAAAAAAAAAAAAATTGTCAAAAAAAGTAGTTTCGGAGAAATGGACGGAGGGACGGCGGAAAAACAGATTTGTTTTTATTCGTTATTCGGGTTCTGCTTATCTCAAAACGTAAGTCCTTGACTTTTAAGGGGTGGTGAGTATTTTTTTTTAGCGATTACAAAGGTCTATTACAGAAAACAATAAACCAAACATAGGATTAAAAATTCAATGACAAATAAACTTCGATAGCTTACGAAGAGGCGGTGAAATGTAAAAAAAAAAAAAAAAAAATAACCATGATAATTAAGTTCATCTTGTATCAGGTAATCTACAATGTTATGTATCAAAATCATATTCTTTCCATAATTTTTTAACAAAATGTGTTATAACTAAAATAGTAACTATATCTATTGATTTATATCGAAGAAGTTGTAATATCCATTCATATGGTTAACTTTGAAAAAAGTGCATTATTTAGTAATTCCAACATAAAATATATATCAAACACAAAGCATATTATACGAATAATTATGATTTTTTTTAAAAAATATTTAGTTTTATGGCATACTTTAATTTAAGTCCCGCAAAAACGTCTGTGTGTGTGTGGTAACTCCCGGACGGAAACGGTAAGTCCTATGAAACTTAAATTTCATATTTGAGACAACTATACGTCCGAAAACGTGACAAAACTTTTTTCCTCAAAATGAGCTTACCAGAAGAGGCACTTTATACCATGCATTTTGCACCTTTTTTCGATTTTCTCGAAAATGGTTCCGACGATTTTTATTAAACTCGCTTTATCAATGTTAAATTTAATGGGCTTTAATATCATGTAGGTTTTATTCTGATAAAAATGGTCTGACAGAGCTTAAATGCTGATATTTTAAATTTTCTTCCTCTAAACTACCTTTAATTTTGTATATTCTATAAAAATAACTATATTATCTTGTTAACACTGATGTAAAACAGGTAAATATATAAATTGAATAAATTAGATACCCAACTAAAGGAGAAAACAGAAAAAATATTTTTTTAATGCAATTTTTATTTTTTTAACTTAAGAACAGTAATATACATGTATAATATACCGTTGGAAAGCTTAGGATTTTAAAAAAGATATCATCTCATACACAAGCTTTTAGAAGTTAATAGAAAGTGATGAAATGAACATAAAACTAACTGATTATTTTAGATAATACTATAATAGATTTTTTATTAAAACACATGTTTTTACATAAATTCAATTTAATTAATTCTTTAATAGTTTCACGTATTTTTATCTTTAACTTTTTTTGAAAATTCTTTTATTCATTGATTTTAAAAATGGAGGTAAGTGAAATTCGTGTGTTGTCCGCACCAGATTTTTGCAATTATAATGCTAATATTTTTACTCGGTTTTTTTTCACTCCACTCCCTGACTAATAAAGTAATATGTATCGTGTATATGAAGATTTTAAAATTATCAAAAAATTACCTGAGCTAATTGTCAAGAAAAGCATGCTATTAAGATGGCGATATCATTATTATTTTAAGATTTGTTGATATTATTACCTCATCGAGATTGAAAACTATTATATACAACTGTGGTTCACAACTAGAGATCCGCGAAGTATCATAAGGAAATTATTTTAATGAATAATATGTGGTAAGCTCAGGCGTTGCCTCTATTGCATTCCTAAATTTTGCTAATTCACTGTTTTGAAAAATGTTTTTTAGATTGTACTAGGTTCTTAGAGCCTGGATCCAGCCTAGGCGTATTATCTATAAAACTTGCATCATTTTTAAAAATTTATAAAAATCGCGGTCTATTACTTACACTTACAGTTATAGTAAGGGAAAGTATGGCGATCGTGAAAATTTTCTAATTCTAGTTTTCAACGGATATACACGTTTTAGTGCGTGTGGTAACTCCCGGGCGGAAAGGAAAAGTCCTATGAAACTGAAATTTCATATTTAAGACAACTATACGCCCGAGATGATACAATATTTTTTTCTACCTTATACCATGCATATTGGACTTTTTTATGATTTTCTCAAAAATGGTTCGAAGATTTTGATTAAACTCGCTATATCGATGTAAAATTCAATAGGCTTTTATCTCATGTAGGTTTCATTCTGATTCAAATACTCTGACAGAGCTTAAATGCCGATATTTTAAATTTTCTTCCTCTAAACTACCTTTAATTTTGTATATTCTATAAAAATAACTATATTATCTTGTTAACACTGATGTAAAACAGGTAAATATATAAATTGAATAAATTAGATACCCAACTAAAGGAGAAAACAGAAAAAATATTTTTTTAATGCAATTTTTATTTTTTTAACTTAAGAACAGTAATATACATGTATAATATACCGTTGGAAAGCTTAGGATTTAAAAAAAAATATTATCTCATACACAAGCTATTAAAAGTTAATAGAAAGTGATGAAAAGACGATAAAACTAAGTGATTATTTTAAATAATAATATAATAGATTTGTTTAATAAAGCACATGTTTCTATAGAAATTCTATTTGACGGCAAGGTCACTGTTTTGTGGGAGACAAGTTTGAACCTGCAGATCTAGATCTTTTACTTGTAGCTTTTGAGGACATCACTTAATGAAAATATCTCATTGAAAAAAAATGATAATAAATAATTAATGAAATAATAATAAGAAGGAAAAAAAGAAAGATGAGCAAAAGAAAACAAGCCCGAGCTTGCCGAGCTATCGGCAATCAGCTGATCAGTGACCCTCCGTCTACGTTTTCGTGATTGTACAAAGTAAATTATAACTTTGCTTACCGATATTTCTCCAATATTCACTGATGAGGTTTTCCTGAAGTCTAGTGATGTTTTCCAGACTGAACATAAGCGAATTCCTACTGAAAAAAGCAAAAATCTGAGAGACGAAGTAACGTGTGACTGTTATCAGCGAGCGCATCAGCTGATATCTCCGCTAAAGTACTTTTGATTTTGTAGGATCCATAAAAATAACCATATAATCTTGTTATCATTGATGAAAAACAAGTAAATGTATAAGTTAAACGAATTTGGTATTCAACGAAGGAGAAAACTAAAAAAATATTTTTCATATATGAATAATATACTGTTGGAAACCTTAACATTTCAGAAAAAAAAAGGTTATCTTATACAAAAGCTTCTAAAAGGTAATTAAAAGCCGATAAAACTAACTGATTATTTTGGATAATAATATAATAGTTTTTTTTAATAAAACATATGTATCTATAGAAATTTAATTTAATTAATTCATTAGGAGTTGCACTAATTTTTTTCTCTAACGGTATTTGAAAATTCTTTAATCGATTTTAACAGCGTAGGTAAGTGAAAGTCGTGTGTTGCCCGCACCAGAGTTTTTCCGAGAAACCTAATGTTTACATGATATAATATATCAATCCCTAGTAGACAAAACTAATCGCTGATTTCAAGCCGTGATATTGTCTGAGAAGGACTAAGGATGTCGGAAGCTGACACGGCAGACTACTTTGAAGGCACCGACCGATCGAGAATCGGAATGCCTCCTCAGGTCAGGATCGTGTTGCGGCCTTAAGGTCTCACGTCCAGCTCCTTATATGGTCCAAGCGATTCCACCTCTCTCCACGCTTATTTATCTGAGTGATTTTCGCAGTCTCCGCCCGAATATGTTCTTCATAAGTTCCCGATGTGGAAGTCGAATGGAGTGCGACTCCAAAATAATCTGGAATTCGGCAGGACTCTTTTATATGTCGTGATAAAGAGGTCCTTAACCTTCCGATGCTATATAGATGGTCCAGAAAATCTACTTCAAATAAATTCAATTTTGAGGTTGTATAGCGCAACATTCAAAACGCAACACAGCGTTGTTAAAATCAATTTTAGAATTTTTAAATACATTTAGGTATGAAAATAAATTGCTAAAGAATTAATTAAATTTAGTTTCAATTGAAACATTTCTTTTATAAAACAATCTATTATATAATTATCTACGACAATCGGTTAGTCTTAGCGGCTTTACATAACTCTCTATTAACTTTTACAATTTTGTGTATATGATTATATTTTTCCTAAAACCTTTAGCTTCTCAGCGGTATATTATACATCTATATTACTGCTTTTATGATCAAAAGCACAAAAATTGCATAAAAAAAAAAAAAAAAAATGTTTGCTCTATTCTACTTTCTTTGGATATTGAATTCACTTAACTTCTATATTTACTCGTTTTTTTATCAACGCTAACAAGATGATATGGTTAATTTATTCAAACCTACAAAATTTAAGGTAGTCCAGAGTAAGAAAATTTAAACTATCGGCATTTAAGCCCTGCCAGACTATTTCAATCAGAATGAAACCTACATCGTATTTAAGTTTATTAAGTTAACATCGATACAGGGTGTTTAAAATCGTTAGTGCCGTTATAAATATGATATTTATATTTTTTGAAAATGTATACGTCTTATAATAATGGAGTAGTTGTTGAACGTTTTGACAAAATGGCAATGAAGTTGGTTGAGGGTGCAACCACCAAGAAAAAATAGAGAAAGTAAGAAAATAATAATGGAAGTGTTTTTTATTGGTAGTTTCATTGTTACCACATCACCAAACAACAGCTCCATCATGTGCGTTTTATAGTAACCACTCATAAACGCATTTATGAAAATTTAAATAAAGACAAAATGAAATAACCGCGAGCAAATCCGCGGGTTACGGATAATATTAAATAATTATTTTCTATGTAATATCCTGACCGAGTGTCGAGCTTGGATTATAATTATTAAAGGATTTAAAATGTCCTGTTAATATGTATTCCAAGTTAAGATTGTGTGTTGTGCGCACGAGATTATTTAAAAGGCCAGACGATAGCTATGCTATGCTGCTGGTGCTGTACAGTAGACACCTGCTCTGCCTGGGCAACCTCGTCCGATCTGTCTCCTCCATTGTATCTTCGGCTTCGTCTTAAGTATCTTGTAAGGATCAGGATCAGGATATAAAAGTAATCAAGGGGGGCAAGTTTTGGGTAACTATGTATAGGGCATTACTTCTTGGAATGTATAGCATTTCCAAGTCAATTGTAACCTTTTCCAAGTCAAATGTAACTTTTTCCAAGTCAAATGTAACCTTTTCCAAGTCAAATGTAACCCTTTCCATTTCAAATGTCACCTTTTCCATTTCAAATGTTACCTTTTCCAAATCAAATGTCACCTTTTCCATTTCAAATGTTACCTTTTCCAAGTCAATTGTCACCTTTTTCTTCACTTCTAGGCTTAAATATTCCGTTTTATTTATTTATTTATTGAAAAATAACTAGTTTAATTAAAATTATGACTTTTTTAATAATTTTGACATATCATATCACTGTTTTTTTTGTTATTTATAGATATTTGATATCAAGTTCCGTTTTTTACGAACTAATATTTTAAAAAATATTTAGTTTTAATATAGTTGTTGATTTTGAGTTTTTAGAGGGGAGGGATAATTATGTTTTTGGGAATAATTAATGTGTTTTCGGGTATTATAATTACGTTTTTCGAGATGTATTTTTATCGCTCACGTGCATATTAACTCGCATTTACTTTTAATGTTTTTTATTGATATAGAGATTAATTAATGTGTTTTCGGGTATTATAATTACGTTTTTCGAGATGTATTTTTATCGTTCATGCGTATTTCAGCTCGCATTTACTATTAATGTTTTTTATTGAAATAGGAATTAATTATTGTGCTTTCGGGTGGTTATGATTACGTTTTTCGAGCTGTATTTTTTATCACTCATGCGCATTTCAACTTGCATTTACTGTTAATTTTTCTTATTGATACAGGGATTAATTATTGTGCTTTCGGGTGGTTATGATTACGTTTTTCGAGCTGTATTTTTTATCGCTCAGCGCATTTCAACTTGCATTTACTGTTAATGTTTCTTATTGATATATGGATTAATTATTGTGCTTTCGGGTGGTTATGGTTACGTTTTTCGAGCTGTATTTTTTATCGCTCATGCGTATTTCAACTCGCATTTACTTTTAATGTTTGTTATTGATATAGGGATGAATTATTGTGCATTCGGGTGGTTATGATTACGTTTTTTCAGCTCTATCCTTTATCGCTCATGGGTATTTCAACTCGCATTTACTTTTAATGTATTTTATTGATATAGGGATGAATTATTGTGCATTCGGGTGGTAACGATTACGTTTTTCGAGCTGCATTTTTTATCGCTCATGCGTATTTCAACTCGCATTAACTTTTAATGTTTTTTATTGATATAGGTATTAATTGTTGTGCTTTCGGGAGGTTATGATTACGTTTTTCGAGCTGAATTTTTTATCGCTCATGCGTATTTTAACTCGCATTTACTTTTAATGTTTTTTATTGATATAGGCATTAATTGTTGTGCATTCGGTTGGTTATGATTACGTTTTTTGAGCTCTATCCTTTATCGCTCATGCGTATTTCAACTTGCACTTACTATTAATGTTTTTTATTGATATAGGCATTAATTGTTGTGTTTTCGAGTGGTTATGATTAAGTTTTTCATTGATATTGGGATTGATTATTTTGTATTTAGTTCTCATTATATCGTTGCTGGAATATACATCATTTAGCTTTATTTATTTATTTTTATTTTATTATTTTTATTATTATTTTTTTATAAAAGGATTAGTTATAGTTCCTTTTCTAGCGTCCTTAGTAAGTTTTTTTAACTTAATATTTTATAATGGACCCACTTCCTCACTTGTTCTTACAATTATTTGATAATTTAATTGAGGAATCGTTTATTCTATATTCGGGTGTTCTTGTAACATTATTTGAACCTTATTTGTTATAGGTTTAACTCATTTCAATTTACTGTTCCTATTTCATAAATATTTGATAGAGGGATCGTTTATAGTGTTTTGGGGAATATTAATAGAGTTTTTGAACGCTAGAAAAGGAACTATAACTAATCCTTTTATAAAAAAATAATAATAAAAATAATAAAATAAAAATAAATAAATAAATCTAAATGATGTATATTCCAGCAACGATATAATGAGAACTAAATACAAAATAATTAATGCCTATATCAATAAAAAACATTAAAAGTAAGTGCAAGTTGAAATACGCATGAGCGATAAAGGATAGAGCTCAAAAAACGTAATCATAACCACCCGAATGCACAACAATTAATGCCTATATCAATAAAAAACATTAAAAGTAAATGCGAGTTGAAATACGCATGAGCGATAAAAAATGCAGCTCGAAAAACGTAATCGTTACCACCCGAAAGCACAACAATTAATGCCTATATCAATAAAAAACATTAAAAGTAAGTGTGAGTTGAAATACGCATGA
The DNA here is from genome assembly GCA_023052935.1 of Piezodorus guildinii. Lineage (NCBI taxonomy): Eukaryota > Metazoa > Arthropoda > Insecta > Hemiptera > Pentatomidae > Piezodorus > Piezodorus guildinii. The sequence goes on from CM041294.1 coordinate 95,457,141, forward strand.
GCGATAAAAGATGGAGCTCAAAAAACGTAATCAAAACCACCCGAATGCACAATAATTCATCCCTATATCAATAAAATACATTAAAAGTAAATGCGAGTTGAAATACCCATGAGCGATAAAGGATAGATCTCAAAAAACGTAATCATAACCACCCGAATGCACAATAATTCATCCCTATATCAATAACAAACATTAAAAGTAAATGCGAGTTGAAATACGCATGAGCGATAAAAAATACAGCTCGAAAAACGTAACCATAACCACCCGAAAGCACAATAATTAATCCCTATATCAATAAGAAACATTAACAGTAAATGCAAGTTTAAATGCGCTGAGCGATTAAAAATACAGCTCGAAAAACGTAATCATAACCACCCGAAAGCACAACAATTAATCCCTATATCAATAAAAAACATAAAAAGTAAATGCAAGTTGAAATACGCATGAGCGATAAAAGATGAAGCTCAAAAAACGTAATCATAACCACCCGAATGCACCATAATTCATCTCTATATCAATAAAAAACATTAAAAGTTAATGCGAGTTGAAATACGCATGAGCGATAAAAAATGCAGCTCGAAAAACGCAATCGTTACCACCCGAAAGCACAACAATTAATGCCTAAATCAATAAAAAACATTAAAAGTAAGTGCGAGTTGAAATACGCATGAGCGATAAAAGATGGAGCTCAAAAAATGTAATCAAAACCACCCGAATGCACAATAATTCATCCCTATATCAATAAAAAACATTAACAGTAAATGCAAGTTGAAATACGCATGAGCGATAAAAAATACAGCTCGAAAAACGTAATTATAATACCCGAAAACACATTAATTAATCCCTATATCAATAAAAAAACATTAAAAGTAAATGCGAGTTAATATGCACGGGAGCAATATAAAAATACATCTCAAAAAACGTAATCATAACCACCCGAATGCACAATAATTCATACCTATATCAATAAAAAACATTAAAAGTAAATGCGAGTTAATATGCACGCGAGCAATAAAAAATACAGCTCAAAAAACGTAATCATAACGACCCGAAAGCACAATAATTAATCCCTATATCAATAAGAAACATTAACAGTAAATGCAAGTGGAAATGCGCTTGAGCGATAAAAAATACAGCTCGAAAAACGTAATCATAACCACCCGAAAGCACAATAATTAATCCCTATATCAATAAAAAACATTAACAGTAAATGCAAGTGGAAATGCGCTTGAGCGATAAAAAATACAGCTCGAAAAACGTAATCATAACCACCCGAAAGCACAATAATTAATCCCTATATCAATAAGAAACATTAACAGTAAATGCAAGTGGAAATGCGCTTGAGCGATAAAAAATACAGCTCGAAAAACGTAATCATAACCACCCGAAAGCACAATAATTAATCCCTATATCAATAAAAAACATTAACAGTAAATGCAAGTGGAAATGCGCTTGAGAGATAAAAAATACAGCTCGAAAAACGTAATCATAACCACCCGAAAGCACAATAATTAATCCCTATATCAATAAAAAACATTAACAGTAAATGCAAGTGGAAATGCGCTTGAGCGATAAAAAATACAGCTCGAAAAACGTAATCATAACCACCCGAAAGCACAATAATTAATCCCTATATCAATAAGAAACATTAACAGTAAATGCGAGTTAATATGCACGCGAGCGATAAAAAATACATCTCGAAAAACGTAATCATAACCACCCGAATGCAAAATAATTCATCCCTATATCAATAAAAAACATTAAAAGTAAATGCGAGTCAATATGCACGCGAGCAATAAAAAATACAGCTCAAAAAACGTAATCATAACCACCCGAAAGCACAATAATTAATCCCTATATCAATAAGAAACATTAACAGTAAATGCAAGTGGAAATGCGCTTGAGCGATAAAAAATACAGCTCGAAAAACGTAATCATAACCACCCGAAAGCACAATAATTAATCCCTATATCAATAAGAAACATTAACAGTAAATGCGAGTTAATATGCACGCGAGCGATAAAAAATACATCTCGAAAAACGTAATCATAACCACCCGAATGCACAATAATTCATCCCTATATCAATAAAAAACATTAAAAGTAAATGCGAGTTAATATGCACGCGAGCAATAAAAAATACAGCTCAAAAAACGTAATCATAACCACCCGAAAGCACAATAATTAATCCCTATATCAATAAGAAACATTAACAGTAAATGCAAGTGGAAATGCGCTTGAGCGATAAAAAATACAGCTCGAAAAACGTAATCATAACCACCCGAAAGCACAATAATTAATCCCTATATCAATATGAAACATTAACAGTAAATGCAAGTGGAAATGCGCTTGAGCGATAAAAAATACAGCTCAAAAAACGTAATCATAACCACCCGAAAGCACAATAATTAATCCCTATATCAATAAGAAACATTAACAGTAAATGCAAGTGGAAATGCGCTTGAGCGATAAAAAATACAGCTCGAAAAACGTAATCATAACCACCCGAAAGCACAATAATTAATCCCTATATCAATAAGAAACATTAACAGTAAATGCGAGTTAATATGCACGCGAGCGATAAAAAATACATCTCGAAAAACGTAATCATAACCACCCGAAAGCACAATAATTAATCCCTATATCAATAAAAAACATTAACAGTAAATGCAAGTGGAAATGCGCTTGAGCGATAAAAAATACAGCTCGAAAAACGTAATCATAACCACCCGAAAGCACAATAATTAATCCCTATATCAATAAGAAACATTAACAGTAAATGCGAGTTAATATGCACGCGAGCGATAAAAAATACATCTCGAAAAACGTAATTATAATACCCGAAAACACATTAATTATTCCCAAAAACTATCCCTCCCCTCTAAAAACAACAACTATTTTAAAACTAAATATTTTTTAAAATATTAGTTCGTAAAAAACGGAACTTGATATCAAATATCTAAAAACAACAAAAAAAACAGTGATATGATATGCCAAAATTATTAAAAAAAGTCATAATTTTAATTAAACTAGTTATTTTTCAATAAATAAATAAATAAATAGGAATATTTAAGCCTAGAAGTGAAGAAAAAGGTGACATTTGACTTGGAAAAGGTAACATTTGAAATGGAAAAGGTGACATTTGACTTGGAAAAGGTAACATTTGAAATGGATAAGGTGACATTTGAAATGGAAAGGGTTACATTTGACTTGGAAAAGGTTACATTTGACTTGGAAATGCTATATATGCATAAATGATAAAGGCCCAAGTATAGTGCCTTTCATCACCGAAAATTCACTTACAACATTATCTACTTTGTTGATTCCGGTTAGTAATCACATATATTTAATATACATTATTTTAATTGAACCAATGTGGTTTTAGGCGGAATCGCTCGACTATTGATCAAATATTTTCCTTACGTCTAATATTAGAGAAAAAATTGGGATACAACGGTGTAGTCCATCAACTTTTTATGGATTTGAAAAAGGCGTACGATTCAATAGACCGTCAGAAGCTATATAACATCATGATTGAACAGGGAATACCTAGAAAGTTAGTAAACCTAGTAGAGATGTGTTTGGCGGAAACATTTCATAAAGTTAGAATCGGTCGTAATTATTCCGAGAGATTTGAGGTGCGATCTGGTTTGAACCAGGGTGACTCCCTTTCACCTGTTTTGTTTAATATAGCTTTAGAATATGTCATAGAAAAGGTGATGTGTACCGAGAAAGGCTTAAATATGGGTGACAAGATTCCGGTTTTGGGGTATGCCGATGATTTGGTACTGCTAGGTGAAGACACGGAAACCATACAGCTAAATACAAGCGTGTTAATAAAAACTGGTAAAGAAATAGGACTCGAATTAAATACCGATAAAACGAAATATATGATTAGTAGCAGAAATGGTGGCGATCTTGGTGATATTGATATATCAGGGCATACTTTTGAATTCGTAGAAAAATTTAAGTATTTAGGTTCAATGATAACAAGAAAAAATAAAATCCAGGAAAAAATAAAGTCCCGGCTAAAGGTGGGAAATGCGTGTTATTATTCAGTTGCTAAGTTACTTAGCTCACGGCTTCTATCTAAAAACTTAAAGGTTAGAATTTATAAAACTATTACTCTTCCAACGGTCCTTTACGGATGTTAAACGTGGCCGCTTACTTTGAGGGATGAACAACGGCTTAAGGTTTTCGAAAATAAGGTTCTGCGTAAAATATTTGGTCCGAAGAGGGATGAGGGCACTGGGGAGTTTAGAAGGTTGCACAACACGGAATGGCGGAACTTGTATCCTGTGAATATAATTGAGTTGATAGCGTCGCGGAGACTCAAATGGGCGAGTAAAATTGTTGGGCTCGGTGAGGAACGGATTCCGAGAAAGTTGGTATTTGCTGATCCGACTGATAGGGGTCCGAAAGGTAGGCCGAAGCGGCGATAGGAGGATTGCGTTAAAGCTGATCTCGGGGGCTTGGGCTTGACCGGCGAACATTGGACGAGTCTGTGCAGGCGAAGTTTGGTGGTATCGGCATCGAACCTTCGGGTTCGGTAAGCCTATTATTATTATTATTATTTTAATTGAATCTAAACGAAATGAAGGCGGAAATAAAGACGTGAAATGGGTCCTATTTTAAAATTATTTTAGAATTTACAAAACTATTATTCTTCCAGGATTGTATGTATTAGGGAAAGTTGTCAGGTACTTTCTAAAAAATGCGTTTTATGTTTTTCAAGGATAATGTTATACTTAAATTTGATTTTTCGAAGAGGTATGAAGCTACGGGGAAGGCGTTGGATCTCATTTTAAAGTGTATTAAATCAATAACATGAAATTGCAGATAGGATAGGTCAGTTTTTGATTAAACATTTGCTCTAAGATCCGCAAAGACACCTATTTTAAATATGGTATTCTAATTGGTAGTTCTACTTGTTTTTTGGACACTTGTTGGTCCAAGGATATATAACCATTTTTATTAGTTGTTGTTTTATAAGTATGTGACAGGGAAATAAAAATAACTACACAGGGACAATATTAATAATGATGACAATAGTGAAATACAAATAAAAATAAATTTTATAATGATAAATGACCTATATTATTGTAATATTGAAAATAGGAAGGTTAAAAAAAAGTATTTTTTTTTTTAAATTAACTTAGAAATTAAAAAAATGATATAATTGTTGTTTAATTCATATAATGTGATAAAAAATTATTTTCTAATATTATATTGTTGTTTTTAATTTTTAATGAATGGTCTGAAGATGGGGCAGTATGGACCTCAAAACGTCAAGTACTATATAAGAATGGATTGGTTGGTTGTTATATTTTATTGGCACAAAACATTTCGGTCATCAGTGCTAGACACTCATTTTTAGAAACTAATTTAAGGTTAAATAATGAACAATTGTTTTACTAAAAAACAAATAACAACAAATAGTTGAAAACAATTAACTATAAGAATAATCACCAGTAAGAAAAAATGTAACAGCATTAGCAAAAGATAAACATATATCAGGTTAAATTAAAAAAAAAAAAATAAATAAAAAAAAAAAAAAAAATATATATATATATATATATATATATATATATATATATATATTTATATGTATGAATATAAATAAAGTTAAAAATTAATTAATTAATTTAGAAAATAAAACAATAATAATTTTAAAAATGATAATGATAGTAGTAAAATACAATTTTCAAATCTGCTTGTAAAAGTCCATTTCCGTAAGAAAGCACATCAATTCGTCAATTCTATTTATATCGTTCCCCAAAGCAACCGCGACATTGAGTGGTATTCCCCTTTGGTTCAAGTTCCCTGTGTAGAAGGGACATTCCTCGAAAATGTGAGTAACTGTCAGGGCTCCCCCACAATGCTGACATCTTGGGGGCAAATCCTTAGATATTAAGTGCCCATGGGTTAACCTTGTATGTCCGATTCTAAGGCGGGCCAGGACCACCTCCTCACTGCGGTTGATGCGATTTGAGATTTTCCAAGACTTTGGCTTTCTCTTAATCGCTTTCAGCTTGCTTGGATAGCTGTTTTTCCATGTTTCATCCCATTTATTAAAAACATTTTCAATTAGAGGGCGCACTAGTTCTGAAGGTGTTAACAGTGCTTTACCACGACCAGGGAGAGTGAGAGCCTCTTAATTATAAACATCTTAATTATATGAATGGATTTATTAATGAGATAAATATATATTTGAATAGAAGAGATAGTTCTAATTAATATAATAATACAATTTTACACTTCATAATGGAAAATTAAAACAAATACTCGCATTTAATAAGACCTGGCTACGCAATTTCAGTTAAAAGAGATATTTCAAGCGGGTAATATGTTCTCTTAAGATAAAATTTATGCCTAGGTAAACCGAAGTAAAGGATTTAGTCTTAGAATCAATCAAAATGAGTACTTTTTTGGGGGGAGGAGGGTATGAAATTCTCTCTTGCGAAGATAATCAGTTCATACAGCATTGGAATTATAATATCGTTCTACCAGAAGTTATTAAACATCGAACGACAGTGCAGTTAAAGGTAAGTATTCGTAAGAAAGGAAATAAAAACTCCGAAGTCGAGAGAGAAGAAGGAAAGTAATAACAAAAAGGAAGAGAAAATATAATAGAAACAGAAGACGAAGTGATTTGAAATATGGCTGGTACCGTGGTGAGGAGCACACTGACATCAATCAGCTCTATCTACTTCCTACCCATTGCTTCTGTAATCTTCAGGGGAGATGCTGGGGGTTCTATATAATAGTCCTCTGGGGGTTAGGGTGCCCAGTATGTTTGAGGTATATGTTATATTGTATTTTATTTTCTGATTATCCACCGTTTTTTTTGGTTAAAAAACACTAATTAATTCTTTCTCTATCTTCAAAAGTAACTGAATTACCTCAGTTTTAATCGGCCGCAATTTAAAAAATTACCAGCTGATATGAATGTCCAGGTGTAATGATCATCGTTAAAAAAAAAAAAATTGTATTTGTTGTTGTTTGTTTATTTATTTAACGTCACTTTACGCTACTTTGGCTCATCGGACGATGCAACAATAGTAGTCCTAAATTTTGCCTATCCAGGTTTTATTAGGATAGGGATCTTAAACGAGTACCTGACACCGAACAGGCTCGTGACTACCTTTTAACGGACGGCATAACTAAGGATTTTTTACTTCTACTAAAAAATTCTAGGACTATCTGTGAGTTTGAACTCGTGACCTTTAGCATAGGAGGCTGCTATGCTAGCCACCCAGCTACAAGTGATCCCAATTTTTATTCTTTATTCGGCTTCAACGTACCTTGCAACGTAAGCCCTCAAATTTTTAATTTAATTTGATTTTTTTTTTTTTTTTTGGTCGATTATAAAGGTTATTATTATAATCGTTTTATAATTAAAAATAATAAGCCAGCGGGAGAAAAAAATACTATATTAAATAAAATAAACATAAATTAAACTAACATTTTTATTCTGAAATGAACATTTCGGCTACTATTCAGACCTTCATCAGAGCTTTTGATTTCAGATATGTTGGCGGCTGTAAATCGATTTTCCCGGTTGGAATTAAACGGTAATTTTGACCGATATCACAGGTATTTCATTTTTCATTACGTAAACGAATGATCAACTACTTAATATTCATTATGAGTAAAATATGTTTTTGTTTATTATTTTCGATAACGAAACTTATCGATTACAAGATCAAAAAAAAAAAAAAATTACCCTCTTCAAAATTTAAGGGATGGTTAAATTATTTGATATTTAAGATGCTTAAAATCCGAATAATGGATAAAAATCCATTTTTCCTAATTAATAAATAAATAAATAAATACCGGAAGTTTATTTGAAGAATTACAAAACAAAAGATTATTAAAATTGGTTAATAACTAGAAGAGGTATAGAGTTTGGAAATCATCAGTGGTGATATGCTGTTTTCTTTTGAATTATTTATTGCTTTTCATATTAAATAATTGCCTATCTATAGCTTTATAAACATTTATACCCTAATATTGTTATATGGAAATAATAAACCATTTAGTAATAATTTTCAGTGGTTTTTTTCAATAATGAACCTTGGTAATCGAGAAAAAAAAAATCACACCCACTCAAAATTTGAGAGCGTTACGTTTCAAGATACGTATAACCTGAATAACGATTAAAAAAAAATTCCGTTTGTCCGCCGTCTATCGTACGCGGCATTTTTACAAACAGTATTATTTATCGCCATCAAAACTATTTTATTTTTTTATTACGTAAACGAAAGGTCAACTACTTAATATTCGTCATGAGTAAAATATAATGTTTATTGGAATTTATTTATTGAATTTAATTCACTGAAAAGACAAATTATGAGCCGCTGTTGATATTAAACGTTACAAAATATACACGCTATGCGATATTTCATAACGGATTAATATGTATCAGCGAGTAGGCGTTGGTGAGCAGTCGGCATGCTAATTTAGTTAGCGAACCAATATATTTATCTCGGGCTCGAAAGATACTCTCAGCTCTAAGCTTGGAGTGTATTGTGTATTAAATCCCTAAGAGGAAGGAGATGAGAAGACATAACAGAGCTCGAGGTGACGGATGGACCAAGGTTGGAGTTCATCGACCTCTTGTGGACCGAAATATACTCGCTCTTCAGGAAGTAGACTAAGCCATTAAATAAGGAGGTCTTCTTCTTACTTTGAGCGATTAGCTTGGAGGGTAGAGGCTGGAGGTTAACATGGATGATACAGGTTATATTTTCTATTGCTACTAAGGCAGTTAATTGATATGCATTTTTTGGTTACTCCGCACGAGTTAAACAAACTTTTAACCGAACTTATTATTTGAGAGTAGTTGATAAGGGTGTGGTAAACAATACGGAAGGGTAATCTCAATCGCCCTGCAGATGGCCTAACAGAATTAAAGTTACTTGTTTAAAGTCTTTCAATGATTCCCAAACAACTTTTCCTTGTTTGTTTCATTTATTCATTTTATTCTACTGTTCCTAATCGGACGATGCTAAAGTGGAAGTCCTAAGTTTGGTCTATTCTGGTTTAATTAGGATAGGGGTATTTAACAAGTACCTGACTTCGCACATGCTCGGGACTACCTTTTAACGTCCACTCCGAAGGATTTTTTAATCCCATTAAAAATCATAGGGTCACATGGCAGGTAGAGATGGGCAAATACTCACAAAAAAGTAACAATACAGTGCTCAAGTAATCAACCAGTAGAAGTACAGAGTATAATTTTGACCACTATTCCTCCGTCCGTTTCGATGTATTAATAATTTATTTAGACCATGTTTCTTTTACGCTGTCGATTCTTGCAAACTATTGAATACCCTTAGGTATGGCAGGGTATTTTGCTGGTCACTACGCCAACAGGTGACCTTCAACTTCTCCTTACATTCTACGATCAAATATTGTTCCATCATTATAAATTAATAATTACTGAAAATTCGAGGCTGCTTTTAGATGATAACTACATAAAAATTAATCCTGTACGTATAGTAGCGTCAATTTAATATGTTATGTTCTATACAGGTTCAATCCTGTCCTTGGAATTTTTCAACAGAAGTGAAAAATCTTTAGTTATGCCGTACTTGGAAGGGGACGTTATAAGGTGGTCCAGCGCCTTTGCGTCAGATTCACGTTAAAGATCCTTATCCTAATTAAACCTGGATAGGCAAACTTTAGGACTCCTACTGTAGCATCGTCCGAATAGCCACAGCAGCGGTATGAAGTACATTGCGTGCGAAATACCTCTGCCGAAATTCTGTATTCTAGAAATACCTAGTTCGGGAAATGGAAATAAAGGATAAAGAACCAGGCTCTAGGAGTTTACTTTAATCTGCGAAACAATAAATAACTAAAATTTATGGTTGAACCTGGCGGATGGTCCGAGAATTTTTAAAGGGAGTGAAAAATTCTCTGTTACGACATCATTCTAAGGGAACGTAATATGGTGGTCCAGATCCTGAGCTAAATCAGGTACTCGTTAATAATACCCATTCTAATTAAACCTGGATAGGCAATATTTAGGGCTGCCACTTTAATATTGCCCGATAGTCACAGTAGCATAAAATGACTTAAAATGAATAAAAGTAACCTAACATTTAAAAATTATACAAGAAGGTATACTGATATAGAAATCAAGTATAGTTCATTATCTTCTACAATACAGCATACAGCTTTTGTTCTTTAAACCCAACATTTTCGAAATATTGGAGAATGACCAATTTTAAGGCTGTAATTGTAAACAGTAGGAATAAAGACTTGCAATTATATCACTTGGGATGCTAAATTTGTCCGTGCAGAGCGTGCGATTTTTAGTAAAAGCTAAGGCTTCACAAATGTTTTTCGTTAAGGTAATTTAAAATGATTTCCAAATGACAACTCGCGGACCTCCTTGACATCGCTTGCGGACCCTCAGGGGTGTGCTTAGCAACCTCTGTATTAAACAACGTTTTTTTCAAAGTTGTACCTAATAAATACCTCACTTTCACCAACTCTTTTTTCCATCTATATTAATGATCTCCCTGACTGCATCCGCCACTCACAATACCACCTATATGCAGATGATCTGCAAATCTATCTTTCTTTCCATCCTTCCTATGACAACATCAATGCATGGGCTACGACAAATGATTTGAAGTTGAATGCTGGAAAAACCAAAGCCATTCTCATCGGTTCTAAGAACCTTGTAAATTCGCTTCCATATTATCCACTCCTTTACATCAATAGCATACCTATCCACTTCCAGACCTCTGTAAGAAATCTTGGAGTTGTTTTTTATCAGAACCTATCTTGGAGTAATCATATTTCTCAAATCACCCGAAAATCCATCGCTATCCTAAAACAATTTCTAAGATTTCGTGACTCTATCCCACCTAAAACCCGTATGCTACTCGTCTCTTCGCTCATTTTCCCCCAGTTTGACTACGGTTGCCTCGTATATGGCGGACTGTCTGAGAAATTCGATATGAGACTCAAAAGACTTATGAATTGTTTTATTTGATTCACATGTGGAATCTCCAGGCGCTCCCATGTTTCTAGAAGGTATACCGAGTTGAATTGGCTCTTTCCCTCTTTCCGTCGGTAGTACCTCCTTGGTGTCTGTCTTTTCCGATTTTTCCATACAAAAAAAAACCTCCTTATATTCTTGATATGCTTACCACTTGTTCCTCTGTCCATTCAGTAAACACTAGATCCCAACCTATAAACTTGTATATACCTTCTCACAGATGTGCTTCCTTCAAAAAATTCTTTATTATTCCTGCTACCCTATTTTGGAATTCCTTGCCTGTATCCGTTCATAAATCCTTATCATTATCCACTTTTAAACACCAACTATTTCTCCATCTCCTAAAGCATCAATCATCCCAACATATGTAATATTTAAAAGCTATAGATGATAGCTATTCATTGTCACAGAACCTGTCTTTTATCGTTAAACTGAAGTCTTAAACGACCATACAATTATTATTTATATTGCACTATTCTTGTTATTCTTAGGGGACTACTCGTCCAAGAATAAAATTTTCATTTTCATTTTCAATAAATCATGGTAACTGGTAATATTTGCAATATAGAGAAGAGATTCTCAAGAGATTTTTCTTTAATGCCTGGTGAATTACTTTCGCAGCAATATTATGTCTCTGCAAATACACCTTGCCGGCCAGGATTTGACTTCTCGACGTTACGTGTTGTATACTTACGGCTACCTTTTCGAATAAGCGGAATAAGTCACTGATGTGCTCTCCACAGATCTCCTATATGATCTTGTGGCTACCACCTGCTCTTGGATAGCCAATAAGAACCCTTCAATTTCTGGAAAGAGATTGACATTTTTTAACCTAGCTAATGATGCCTTAAAGCCTACTCCAAAGGTCAAAGGTCACGGGTTCAAACCCGCTGAGGGCTCTATTATTTTTTAAGGGAGTAAAACATCCTTAGTTATGCTGTCCTTTAGAGGGGACGTAAAAAGGTGGTCCCGAGCAACTGCGATGTCAAATACTCGGTTAAGATCTCTATCCTGATAAAACCTTCTTTTTTTTTCTGTATGAATGTATACGGAATTAATATATATGTATGTATATATCCCTATCCTAATTAAACCAAGATAAACAAAATTTAGTATTACCACAGTAGCATCGTCCGATTAGCCACAGTACCATAAAGTGGCGTCCAAATTCGTTAGGGAGTGATAAAATCTTCCGTATAGGGCATTTTTTTTCAGGTCTCTGTTAATGCAGCATAGTCTAAATATTATTATAGAACTATCAAGATTTTTATAGCAGATCGGAAGTTTTGAGTATTTTTAAGAGTTATTTTAATTATTTTATTATATTATTTTAAAATATTAATCCATATTTGTGAGCTATTTCCATATTTTCTATTCCGTTCCATTCTTGTTTCAGGATTTAAAGTTAGTCCATTACATGAATTTAGCCAATCAGATTGATGACAAGATGAAGTCCTATCGAGACGATCTTCTTAAAAAGATAACTGGAATGTTAGTAAAGTAAACATCATATGAAATAGTAATAAAATTTATCCAAATAATTAAATTTATCTCCTGGCAAATTATGTTTTATAGTTGTACCTAATACCATATTATAATTTTCTAACTCAATATATGGCTTCACATTCACAATGAGATACATAATACAAACCTAGGTTCTAGATTAAACCTAATGACAGACTGAACACTAAATGCTGGGATCCGTTTCGGCTTTGTTCCGATGGGAGATTATGCAAGGCACCGTACGTAACAACATCTCAGCCTATAATGGATCAATCTCTTGTGTATTCTCCTGTATTCTGTAGTGTTTATTAATTATATGCCTATATATTTAGCTATTAGCTTTACTATAAAAATTATAATAAAAATAATTTGGTGCGGGCGACACACTTCACCCAACTCGGCTGTGAATATCAATTTAAGAACTATCAAATATAAAATAAAAACAGAGTTGAAAAAAGTTTTAAATTATTACTTTCACTTACTATATATAGTAAGGGGAAGTTTTGCTATCGTGAAAATTTTCGAATTCCAGTTTTCAACGGAAATACACGTTTTAGGGTCTCCTGAGTCCAAATAACCAAGTCCGCAAAAGGTCTGTGTGTGTGTGTGTCGTGCGTGTGTGTGTGTGTGTGTGTGTGTGTGTGTGTGTGTGTGTGTGTGTGTGTGTGTGTGTGTGTGGTAACTCCCGGGCGGAAACGGTAGGTCCTATGAAATTGAAATTTCATATTTAAGACAACTATACGCCCGAGACGTGACAAAACTTTTTTCATCAAAATGAGCTTACCAGAAGAGGCACTTTATACCATGCATTTTGTACCTTTTTTCGATTTTCTCGAAAACTGTTCCGACGATTTTGATTAAAATCGCTATATCGATGTAAATTTAATGGGCTTTAATATCATGTAGGTTTTATTTAGATAAAAATGGTCTGACAGGGCTTAAATGCCGATATTTTAAATTTTCTTCCCCTAAAGTACCTTTAATTTTGTATATTCAATAATAATAACTAGATTATCTTGTTAACGCTGATGAAAAACAGGTAAATATATAAATTGAATAAATTCGATACCCAACTAAAGGAGAAAACAGAAAAAATATTTTTTTAATGCAATTTTTCGTTTTTGAACATAAGAGCAGTAATATACATGTATGATAATACCGTTGGAAAGCTAAAGATTTTAGAAAAAATATAATCTCATACACAAGATTTTAAAAGTTAATAGAGAGTGATGAAATGAACATAAAACTAACTGATTATTTTAGATAACAATATAATAGATTTTTTAATGAAACACATGTTTCTATAGAAATTTAATTTGATTAATTCCTTAATAATTTCACGTATTTTTATCTCTAACTGTATTTGAAAATTCTTTCATTGATTTTAAAAATGGAGGTAAGTGAAAGTCGTGTGTTGCACGCACCAGATTTTTTAAAAATAATAAATGTATTTTGTTTCGCTGGAAACATGAGATTTATATTAAATAATATAACTATATTAAATTGTTAGGTGTAATAAAATAATCAGTATTACTTCTATGCTTTTTCTTCACTTTACATTACCTTTTACAACTTTGTGTGTAACAATATTTTTTTCTAAAATCTTTCTCTATCCGGTATATTAGGGTTCGTATCTTAAGAAAACGAAAGTTACATTAAAAAATCCTTTTAGCTTTTTTTTTTCTTTTGTTGATATATTAATTCATCCAGCTTACATATTTAACCGGTTTTTATCAAAAGTAACATTATGAAATTTTTTCGAATCTACAAAATTGAAGATACTTTAGAGGAAAATAATTAAAAGTATCGAAATTTAAGCCCTGTCAGACAATTTTAACCAGAATTAAACCTACATGATATTTTTTTTTTAATCTTCCATTTTTTTTTAATTCCCACCTGTCAATAAATGTTGACAATCAGCGAATGTGATGATGAAGGAATGATAGTTGGCGTAGTAGGCGTGATGGAGAGAAGATGCCCAGCTGCACCTTTTCCTGGCATGCTTTTAGCTTAGAAGGTCCCTCAGCCGAATTCTTTTCAGTATTTTGTGAGTATTGTCCGGCATGTTACTAGTGGCCATGCTTCGTATTAGGTTGTTAGTATGTCCGTGTAAGTTGTTGTGAAAACGTTTGTAGAGGGTCTGAATCTGTTCGTTGACTGTTGGCATCTGAAGGTCTGTATGTAAAGTAGTGTTGCTAACGTACCATGGTGAGTTTGTAATAGTTCTGAAAGTTTTGGATTGAAGAATTTGAATTTTGCGTATGATCGTTCCATTTTTGGCTGTCCCGTATATCTGTGAGGCGTAAGTTCAAATGGGCATCAGTAGGTAAGTGTAAGTGTTTAGTTTATTTTTAAGTTTTAATTTTGAACGTCTTGAGAGTAGTAGGTATAAAAGTTTTAGTCTTTTGTTCAGCGTTATCTGTTTGTTCCTGATGTGTGGGCCCCATGTCATTCTTCTGTCGAATGTCAAACCCAGATATTTTATTGTGTCTGTCTGTTGAATTTGGATGTTGTCCAGATATACGGCGGGCAGGTGTTATGTCGAAGAGTGAATGTAATATGTTGGGATTTGTCCTGGTTAATTCGAATTTTCCAATTACCATCAGTCATGGAGTTGTGTTAAGTGGTGTTGTAATGTCTGTGAGGCGTGCGTAGGATTGGGATGTTTTGTTATGATTGATGTATCGTCTGCTTATGTCGCTGTTAGAGTTTCGGATGTGATTGGTATGTCGTGTGTGTATATAATGTAAAGTAGTGGTGCACATGATATTAAAGCCCATAAAATTTTACATTGATATAACAAGTTTATTTAAAATCGTCAAAGCTGTTTTTGAGAAAATCGTAAAAAGGTGCAAACTCTATAGTATAAAGAGGTTCTTCTGGTTGGCCGATATTGATGAAAAAGTTGCTGTTACATCTCAAACATAGACACTGTATATTTTAGTTTTTTACAATATGGTTTTACTTGCTAGACTTACAGAAAGACACACATACCTTTCTGTAATCGACCAAAACGGATGCAATTGATTTTCCCTTTTATTATATTGTTTGTATTTGTAGTAATTCTAAATCAAAAAAGAACAAACTATACAATATTAATGAATTATTAGCAGATAATATACACTATTGATATAAAAGCACTTTCCATAATAATTATCCATTTTTATTTGGTATATTTATTCCTTTGTTTAATGTCCTAAAATAATAATTAGTTGGATATTTGAATAATTAAAAAAAATAATTAACTAAATAAATTGATTCAATTTAAAACAAGCGTAGGTGTTGTTGTTGTTTTGGTTTTAAGGGCAAAAACTGCGAGTGGTTATTATTGCCCAAAACATCTTCAGAAGACGAATAACTTACCTATGATCAAGAGAAAAAAAAAAAAAAAAATGTAACATATACATAAAAAAATAATAATAAATAAAAAATAAATAAATAAAAATTGTGAGTAAAGTATCAAAACGTGCATAAAATAGCCTGAATGTGTTAAATGAGGTGATATAAACGAATGTTCTTCACCAATTGAATGACACCTTCGACGGCCCGATCACTATCGCTCAATGCCTCCGAGACTTTACGTGGTACGCAACATTTTACAAATTCCCTACTATAACGAGGACACTCTTCAAAAATATCACTTACTGTGAGAGTCACTTTAAACAGTTGACATCGAGGTAGATCCCTTCGTGCCATGAGGTGCTCATGAGTGAGACGGCAGTGTCCTATCCTCAGGCGGGTAATAAATACCTCCTCACGCCTGCAATTTCTTGATGAAGAGACCCAGCAGCTGATGGTCGGTTTGAAATTTTTCAATTTGTTTTTTTCAAGAGCGGTCCAAGACTGTTGCCATTCGTCTATGATCTTCGCGTTTATTGGCTGAAACAGCTCAGATGATGAAATAAAAGAGGGCGTTATTTCTTCTAGTCAATGTGCCTCTGTTGCTGGTCTGTCGACTTCCTCATTCCGGAATGACTGGGAGTCCAAAATAAAATAATTTTTTTTTTTTTGAGAAGTCCTCCAACTGTTTGATTGCGAAGTGGACCTCATGTACCTGTCTGTGGACCTCCTGGGTTTGCTGAGAATGGATTGAAAATGGCTCTGATAGCACTGAGCGAGTCAGAACAAATGATTACTGACTTTTCTAATGTTGTTCTAGCTAGATGAACTGCTTTTAGAATAGCTGTCAATTCGGCAGTAAAAACACTACAAGTACTATCAAGTTTGTACTTGTGAATCTGGTCGACAAATCATCAGCAAATATGTAGCCAGTGACGTTAGGAGTTAAACAGTCAGTGATTGTTCGAATTGCGATAGAGAACAAGGTAGTACTCAATACAGAACCTTGGGGAAGACCGCTACAAACAATTTTTTTGGCAGATGTGGTTCCGCCGACCATCACCCTGTAGGACCTCGGTTCCGAGGAAGCATAGGAAGGCGTAGGTGTCATGTAGGGCTGTGGGTAAGTCGCGTTGAGGGTACTGTATAGCCTGCCCCTTACACTCTGTGTACGAGATATACCTAACATACAGAGTAAGGGAATCAAAACAAAACTTCTTGTAAATGTCAAGTAAATTGACACACCAGTCTTTTTTTACCTGTATTGTTACATTATAGTATTTTATTCTAGTCAGTTATTTATGTAAATACTCAATATAAAAATAGTTTAATATTTGTTTTATTATTTATAATACTGTGTATTGATTTATTATATCATCGTTCACTTTTACATATTGCATGAAGTATATTATTTTCAAATACAACATTTTATATACAGTGTTGGTCAAAAGTTTGAGACCACCTATGGCTCACATCAATTAATCGCTGCCCTATAGCGCTCGGAATTTTTCTCTTTGTGTATTATTTGGGTTTGCACTACGCAATCCTATTGAAAATTCATTCTTTTTGACCGTTCTAGAATAAACAAAACGAAAATTACCAGTGCATTGAACTTCCTACAACTTTGGCAGACAAGAAATAAAAAAATCGATTTCCCCTAGACTATACTCTATACTAGACTATAAATAAAGCTCTAGACACAAAAATCACATTTTTTATTTTTATTTATTTTATGTTTTGTTTTTTGAAGTTAGAAGTTTCTATAATAATTAAATTTACTCAAAAAAGGGGGCGGGTGGCTGAGTTGGTTAGCGCGTGTTACATAGCCACTGCAGATGACCAAAATCTTGACAAACCAATTAATTATGAGTTAATATCTCGGTGTGGCTTTTATCTCGGCAGTTATCCCCCGCCCTCAACCCCCCTGCCCGAGAAACCCCCGTATAGCTTTTAAAAGCGAGGTAGGGATGAACAAAAAAAAAAAAAAAAGAAAATTAGATTTTATCAAATGAGTATTTTACTATAAATTGTAGTATTATCTGTATTAGTGACTAAATTTGAGTAAGAAAATAAAAAAAACTGCGGATGAAGAAATATTAGTGCTCTATCCATTAGTCCACGCGACTGTAGAGATATAGAGATATTATTTATTTACACTTGCTTGGGACTCGCCATTCCGGGGCAAAGGTAAGGACGCAGCTCGGGAAGCGACGATTAATGAGCGTGAAGACGCGAGGCGATTAGGCCGAGTGGCGCGACAGAGCTGTGTATATTTAGCGGGTCCTGGCCTAGGGCTGATTGAATCATTGATGACGCGGTGTGGGAGGGAGGGAGAAGTGGGGATGCGCAAGGGAGGGGGTCGTGCGCAAGGAAGGGGTGATGTGGTGGGGGGATGCGCGCGCACCTGCGGTCAATACGCCGCGGACGGGGCCCTATCGACCCGCGCACGATTAGCATCTTGCCCTCTCTCCTCTCTCTCTCTTTCCTAACCTCACTCTCTCTCCCTTACACCTTCCCCCCCTCACCCTCTCTCCTCTCTCCCTCTCTCTCTCCTCCTCTCTCTCTCTCTCTCTCTCTCTCTCTCCTCTCTCTCTCTCTCTCTCTCTCTCTCTCTCTCTCTCTCTCTCTCTTTCTCTCTTCTCTCTCTACCTACCTCCCCCGCGGCACATCTGTGGGGCTCCTCTGTCCTCTGGGTCAGGGGTCGACCCTCAGCTATTGTTTATAGTTGGGAGCGATTAGCTTGGAGGGCGGCGGGCTACAAAGCTGCAATAAAATCAGAAGACTATCGCTACAGTGTTTACTTTCACTTACTTATATATGGAATACTTAGTAAGGGAAAGTGTTGCGATCGCGAAAATTTTCGAATTCGAGTTTTCACTGGAAATACACGTTTTAGGGTCTCATGAATCTAAATGAAAAAAAAGGTCTGTGTGTGTGTGTGCGTGTGTGTGTGTGTGTGTGTGTGTGTGTGTGCGCGTGTGGGTCTGTGTGTGTGTCATATAAAACAGAAATTTCATATTTAAGATGCGTGCGAGATGTTACAGTAACTTTTCCATCAAAAGCAGCTTACTAGAAATGCCATTTTATACCATGCACCTTTTTACGATTTTGTCCAAAGCGGCTCCCGAAATAGATATAAAATTAAATGAACTGTAATATGGTCTAGGTTAATTCTCATTAATATAGTCTGACCGCTTCAATGCCGATATTTTAAATTTTCTTCCTCTAAAGTACCTTTAATTTTGTAGATTTTATAAATTTAACCGCATCATCTCATTTGCATTGCTAAACAAACATCTAAATATAGAAGTTCAACGAATTCGATAACCAAATAATGGAGAAAAGAGCAAACATGTATTTGTTTGCACTTTTTTGTGTTTTTAAACATAGAAACAGTAATATAGATGTATCATAAACAGTTTGAAAGCTAAATATTTTTATAAAAAATATTATCTTAAACAGGAAATTGTGAAAGACAACAGAGAGTGATGAAAAACCGATAAATATATCTGATTGTTTAAGATAATAGATAATCTAACAGATAAATTAATTAAACTAATGTTTCTTTCAAAACTCAATGTAATTAGTTTTTTTACATTTGTTTTTTCTCAAAATGAATTCAAAATTATTAAAGTTGATTTTAAGAACGGAGGTAAGTCAATGTCGTGTGTTGACCATTCGAAAGAGAAGTGTTTCGGATGCTTATTACAAACAGCTTTTATTTATATATTTTTTTCTGATGGAAAATAACAATTTTCTCAAACACATTAAACACAAACAAATAAAAAACTTCTGTGCGTTATGACCGCTATATGGGCTGCTAGAATATTAAAGTACTCCAAAGCAAGTTAAACGGCACTTACCCTTCTCTACACCCACCCTTGACTAGAGCCCTTTAGGCCTTATGTAACTATTGTGATCGCCACGTGTCTATCTTAGTCTAGTTGGATATCTAACACTTAGTAATATGGATCTACTTTATCCACGAATATGATTATTATTATAAACTATGAAGAATATAAGCGAGAGAGATATTACAACCCTTGAGGGTCTTGGGCTCATTACATATAGAGATTCCCACTGTTTCTAGTTCAACAGTGGTCCGCTAGGAGGTGATTAGGCATTGATCACGCACAGCCGCCAGGTTTTCCTAAATTTTAGGTATCCACTTTAAAGAGACTAGGTCTGCCCCAGGAGGGTCTCGAGGATAGCGTCGACCCTTGACGGAACTACCAGAATAAATAATATTCTGCTGTAGTCGGGATTCGAACCCAGGACCCGCAGAACAGCAGATTAGAGCCAAAACAATTTAATAAAAAATGGGATTGCTCAAAGGACATTCAGTATCATAATTGATGTGATGACTCACAATAGGCACTTTATACATGTTACTAACATTTACAGAAACAGAAAAGATCACTCATTAATGTATAATTCAACTAATTTATTAGAAACTAGTTTTATTAATTTTTTTTTTTTTTTTAATCTTCATTGAGATATATTACAATTTGTAAATTAAAATATAGATTTTTTTTTCATGAAAGTATATGTTTTTGCTATAGTTTAGAATAAGATTAAATTCGTACGTTTTGCTTTTTTGGAGAAACTGTTGAATAAAACTGCTTTTTAAATAGAATCATAGCATGAAAATTCTAACAGACATATCCTTAAAATCACTGGAAGGAATTAGTCCGGGTGGCGGTCATTAAATAAACAACTAAATAGTTTCAACTATTTTATTGTTTGCCAACGTTTCGACCCCCTTTGTGGGTCATCATCAGGGCGCATGGTGGGAGAATGGAAAACTGAGTTTTCCATAAATAAATGGAATAAATAAATGGAAATAGAGTTTTCCATTCTCCCACCATGCGTCCTGATGATGACCCACAAAGGGGGTCGAAACGTTGGCAAACAATAAAATAGTTGAAACTATTTAGTTGTTTCATTTAATGACCGCCACCCGGACTAATTCCTTCCAGTAATTCTCAACGGTCAACTAATTACATCCACAATATCCTTAAAATGTATTTAGATACAGTAAAAGGATATTATTTCTAATATAAAATATTTTAGCAAAACATGCAAATAAATTGGGGTAAAGAAAAAAAAAAAAAAATTCAAGGCAGTTCATAGTAAGGAAGGTATAGGTATTTCTGAGTCAACGGATGTGCTAACACGTGGTCGGTATACCTGTGGTATAGTGGCTAGCGTAGGACAGCTTTCTATGTCCAAGGTCACGGGTTGCAAACTCACTGGATGGTTCTAGGATATTTTTTCGGGAGTAGGTTTAATTATGTCGTATTTTGGAAGAGACATAAAATCGTGTGATCTTAGATACTCGTTCAAAGTCGTAATTCTAATTAAAATAGTATGGATGAAAATTATAAATTTCACTGTAACATCGTCTGATAAGCCGCAGAAGTATAAAGTGACGTTAAATGAAGCAACAAAAAAGTCTAGCCGCCAGACGTTTCTCAATATATTGGGCTGTAAAATAAGTGTGTAGCGTTATTCAATATTTCAAATTAATAATCTTCGGTTTATAAAATCATGTTTACTTGACCAATAACATTTACATATTTTAAAAAAGGACTAGTTAAGGTGCTTTTATGCATCAGCTTCAACCGAGATTCCTTATCTTTCAGCGGTATTTTTCTTGTTATAAAAGGAAGAAAAAAAAATTAATTTTCGTCATTAAATGATTGTTTGTATTTCCGAATACTGTTATCAGACTTTGCAGTGTGCATGATGGTGATGCCTTAGGAGAAAGCACCGCCCGTAAGTGGTTTGCTCGGTTCAGAACCGGAAATTTTGACTTGGAAGACGCCTAGCGCTCGGGTGGCGTATCAACTTTCGATGATGAAAAAAGACAATTCTCACATAATAGATCAAAATGGATAATATACAAATGATAAAAAATATTTATTTACAAGAATTGAAGTTTTTATTGAAATCACCAATTAAAAACGCTACTTAAATATTTCACTAACCAATATACATGTGAAACGTAATTTCCTTCTATCAAATTAGTTTATTATTTAAAGAGTCGTACATGACATATATATTAAATAATTTTTATACAATAAAGATTAAAAAAACCTATATCTCTACGATCCTTAAAGGGTCGAAGAAAAGTGCAAGCTTTTCTTCATATCTATTGCTGACCTTGGAACTTGCAACATCACAACTCCTCGATTACCATAACCGTTTGAAAATAATTTATAAGTGGTGTAGAATGTTATAAGTTTAATTTAAGTTAGAAAATTATGATGATAACTAGAAGGGGTTGACCAAAGTTGTGGGGTTCCCCAGGGCGCTGTGTTGTGCCCCATCCCTCCTCTGTTATTGTCAACTCCCGGCTCACTAACTGCATTACTAATCACAGGCTTCATCAACTCTCAGCCAGGATTCTCTTTTTTGGTTAATTGGCATTCACTTTAATAGCTATTCCGGTAATAGTAAGTGGCATTGTAAAACTGCTATATGACACTATTAATAATTCATAGTAAGATTATAGTCACAGTTGCAATGAAAACATGATTTATTTTCATGGTAATATAGTAAATCAAGAAAATAGTACTTCTTGGCCTATAATTTGTCTTGGATTTAGTGCATACTAAAATTTCTACTGTTTCTAGTCCTACAGCTTTACAAAGAGGTGATGATAAGACTTTTGAGTGCTACCAATACTGGTTCCTTTAGATAAATTTGCAATGGTATAAAACTCATTAACATATTGTATTTTATCGAGTTAAAACATTAAATGAATCAATCTAAATGAAATATTATAGGGAAGAAGTCAGTTCCGGGTGCAGTAAAATAACAACTAACGTGTTTGTTTTATAGCCCGGAAGAAAGCCTGAAATTTAGGCCGAAACACAGGCTCAAATTAATTACGTTTCCAATTAATTGAGTGTTTATTGACAACTACCGGAACTAACTTATATATATATATATATATATATATATATATATATATATATATATATATATATATATATATATATATATATATATATATGAGAGGGTATTCAAAAACTGGTACCGCGTTAGGACAAGAGTCTCAAAATTCATGGAAATTATGTAGAAAAGTAGATTAAGGTACAGGCTTTCATGTAAAAATAAAAATATTTCGATATCTTTGCACGTCTTTTTTTAATTCCAAAACGGTACTTACTTAAAAAACATGCCTCGTATATTATAATTTTATATAGCACCAAATTACACGTTTTTTACTTTTATTGTATTCAATTGCATTTTTTTCTTCACATTTACGCTAAACTTGATTATACAATTTTAATATAACAATTGATCAACCAAATGCTCGGTAATAATTATTCGCAGATACACTAATAAATATTTAAAATTTTATTTGCTAAACTTTCTCTGGTTGTCTAAAATTAAATTATTAGTTAAGAGAAAAAATGAACGGAAATATTAGGACTACTGACTACAGTAAGTATACACATTCGTCTCACATAATGCGTTTCATTGTTTTTATTCGTTTAACGTCACTACTTCAAAGAGCTAATTTGAAGACGTTCATTGTTATTGTTGCTATACTGAATCCTCTGTTTTCGGCTCTTTAGTCTCATGTTAATTACGTATTGCTTGTGATCAATCAAAGTCTATGGGACGTTAAAAAAAAAAAATCCCAAACAGACTCTTATTGTAAAACAGTTATTAATTAGGGTGTAATTTATAAAAACATTATTATTTATTTTGCTATTTGCTGGATACAAGCATATACTGAAGCAGAAAGAATAGGAAAAAATAAATGGTATTAATGTTTGATTTCGGGTGTATAGTTATCTTAAATATGAAATTTCAGTTTCGTACGACGTTTCGTTTTTTGCGCTAGACTTACCACCCACAGACAAACACACACACACACACACACACACAAAGAACTTTTTGCGGGACTTGATCATTTGGAAACAGGGGACACTAAAGTATGTATTTAAAACGTTTAAAACTGTACTTAAAAGATCTTAATATTGGGTTGTTTAGAAAGATCTCAAGGAAATTTGGACAAAAAAGTAGGTTTTCCCTTGTAGAAAATTTTCGAGGGAACGGAGAAGATGGAAATCCGAAGGAGCAATGTCAGGAGACAGCTAAAACCTCCCATCTGAAGCTTAATAACTTTTGACGAGTCCTTAGAGATACATGGGGCCTAGCGTTGTCTTGGTGGAACAGCACTCCTTTCCGATTTGCCAACTCTGGCCGTTTCTTTTCAATTGCTTCTGCCTTCAAACGATCTAACTGGGCGCAGTAAAAGTCCGAATCTATAGTTTGGTTTTGTGGAAAGAGCTCAAAATGTATCCCTTCTAATCCCACCAAATACTGAGCATTACCTTTCTTAGATGCTAGCCGACTTTGGTGTTGCGAGCGGCGTCTTTCTAGGCAACCCCTAAGATTTTTTTGGGCTGGTTTTGATGTAAAGAATCCATTTTTCGTCACCAATAACAACTCCTTTCGAAAATGGTCCCACCACATTTTTTTCTCAGCAGTAAATCACAATATGAAATCCTTTCAATAAGGTTCCTTTCACTGAACTCATGGGGGACCCAAACATCTTTAGATGATCAAAAAAGTTCGATTCGTAGGCTCTTGACTCCGCAGCTATCGCACAGACAGTAATTCGTGGATTTTTTACGATGACCATCATAATATCCTCGATGTCAAGAGTTGAACTCTGGCCAGCCCAGGGTTGGTTTTCCAAATGGAAATCTCTTGATTTAATCCGCGAAAACTACTTCTGAACCGTGATATCAGCTATTGAATCGCTGCCATACGAATCTTTCTTGCAGTTTGGACTGCGTTTTTCCTGTTTTTTTTAAAAAGAAGAGCACAATATGCCGAAAATGAACTGAATAAACTCATGTTGGTTTGTGAAAAATTGCACTACTGAGCCTTAATAACGATGAATTCAGTGTGTAAACATAGTTAATTTCATTTTAAAAATCTCTACGAACTCTTCGGACAACCCAATACTTTCCCTATCTGTATATTTCGTATAAAAGTAAGTGTAAGTAAAATATATAAAAAAAACTAAAAAATAAACAAATATAGGGATAAGTAAAATTAATAAGAATTAGGTTGACTAAAATACTTTGGTTTCGAGAACGTTATCTACAGATCAACATTAAAAGATAAGCGCCCATAGACGGTACAGATAAGCCTTATTTTGAAATTGATAACTAAGAAAAAAAATATACAATCTATCCTGATAAGATGGAATGAGCAAGCAGTCGATAACCAGCGAGTGTGTTAGCTACTCCGTCCTCAGATAGAGGCTAAAATAACACCTTCCATGTTTCTGCAACATATTTCAGTAAACCTTATGTTCCAA
Source organism: Piezodorus guildinii (assembly GCA_023052935.1). Taxonomy (NCBI): domain Eukaryota; kingdom Metazoa; phylum Arthropoda; class Insecta; order Hemiptera; family Pentatomidae; genus Piezodorus; species Piezodorus guildinii. Next base: position 95,482,351 of record CM041294.1, read on the forward strand.
TAACATTTACATATACATACTTTACTACAATAATTTAACAATTTTGCTTTCACTTACCTATATATGAAATATATGGTAAGGGGAAAGGTACGGCGACCGTAAAAAATTTCGGATTCTGTTTTCCGGTTCGAAATAAACGTTCAGGGTCCCCTAATTCCAAATTATACCTATTGCCACAAAAAGGTCTGTGTGTATCCGTGTCTCTGTGTCCGTGGTAAGTCTAGCGTAAAAACGAAATGTATTATGAAACTGAAATTTCATATTTATGACAAATATACGCTCGAGATGCTAAATCAACTGTTTCATCAAAATCGGCAAACCAGAAGACCCACTTTATATTATGCATTTTGCACCTATTTACGTTTTCCTCAAAAATGGCTCTAACTATTTTAATTAAACTCGCCATTTAGATGTAAAATTTAATATACTTCACTACGGTGCAGTTTTCATACTGATTAATATAGTATAACAGGGCTTAAATGGCGATAGTTTAAATTTTCTTTCTCCTAAGTACCTTAATTTTTTTAGGTAACATGAAATTTGCAATATTATTTGATTAGCATTGCTAAAAAACAGCTAAAAATAAAAGTTGAACTAATTTGATGACCAACTAAAGGATTAAAGAGCAAAACTATTTTTTTATGCAATTGTTGTTTTTTGGATAATGGGAACAGTAATATAGACGTATAATATACCGTTGGAAAGAGAAATATTTTAGAAAACTATTATCTGATACACGTAATCCTATATATGTATGTATGAAGAATAGGCACTTATTACTGAATAACAATTTAATATTTATGTTAGTTATTAATATTTAATAACTCAAAAGAAGCTGGATGAGGGACCTTCTAAGCTAAATCCGTAATAGGAAGCACGCCAGGAAGAGGTGCCGCTAGGCATCTTCTCTCCATCATGCCTACCACGCCAAATATCATTCCTTCATCATCACATTCGCTGATTGTCAATCATTTATTGACAGGTGTGAATGAAAACATTTGAAGAAAAAAAAATATATACTTTTATTATTTAATCCAAGTTATATGTTTCCAACGAAAATGAATACACGTTTTCATAAAACCAGCAAATGGAGAACATAATAATATTAACACATGAGACATGAGGAAGGACAGTACCCATTAGCACATCTTCTCGTCAGGATTTTTATGTATGTTCGTCCTACATTTTTTAAATAATTGAAGTCTTTTAAGTTGTACCAGAGTGTAATAGGCTATCGTTATTCTATTAGGGGCCATTAGCTTTCATTTAATCATATTTATGATCATTTAACCATTGAATAAACAATAATAGCCTAGTATATTATAGTAGCAGTGATAATAGCTTGTCCATTTGTTTTTAGCTGAAAAACTTCACCCATGGTATAATCTTTTACTTATATACATACAATTAGCGAGTCATATTATACAAAATATTAGCATAATATACTATAAAATAATATTAGCAAAGTAGATGGTAAGTCAATAGAATCGAGTAGGAACTCAGGTTGACCTAAAAAAATGAGATAATGAAAAACATCAAAGCCGGGTCAATAGCAATAATCAGATCATAGGCTAGTATTTCTTTCTTGCTTTAATACATTCTTTTGCTTACTTTGTATGGGGTTGTAAAATATGTCCATGTCGTTTCTTTTTTTTAGTGGTGATTTCAATAAAACGTTTAGATACTGCTTAATATTTTCAACCAATGTTATATGATCCAGTTTGATATATTATTGATGGCAACATATCTTTGAGGTAATTTATGGAATTTGATCATCAACATTCGAAGGACGACGAACCGAGCAAATCCATACCCAAAACATCCCATCCTTCCTATTGTCAGGAACCCTTTCAACGAGAATGGCGACTTTAACTTAGAATAAAAAAAAATTATAAAAACAGTCCTTAAAATATGAAAATCGGGCATATCCTCTGAAATGGTAAAATTAGTCCTTTTCGTGCGTAACCAACCCTCCCTCCCTTATATACAGTGAGTGTCAAAAGTATTCGGAATTCACTATTATTCTGTAATTCACTTGTTGTTTACTTATTTTTTATGTTTTTAAAGACTTGTTACCCACTTTATAATGTTAGGAGGAAGGTATACAATAGCTAAAACCAAAAATTACGACAATAATCATTTTATTTTTAACGTTTTGAACGTTTATTTGCGGAAAATAGTGCATGTTAATGGTGTCAAAAGTATTCGGAAATTCGTGGTTTACTTGTTATATTAGTGCAGTGATCATAAATAAACATCCTGTTGGTAAAAACCTTTGTATAATTATAGATTTTAGCCATCTAGGAATTGATCTTACTAATTAATTAATTTTTTGGTGTGAAATATTATCCCACTCAAGCACTTATTGTTTCTTGAGGCCATTTTTATTTTGAATATGGTATTTCCTGATTTTTCATTTTAGTAAGACCCAAAAATAGTTAATTAAATTTGAAAAAAATAATGGAAGAGGCATTTCGAGAACTTTTTGCAGCAACTAAATATGAATAGATAACGTATATATGTCCAGAGTCATGGTCGCGCGCATGTTAATAATTTGATTTATTCCTAATTTTTCTTCTACTTTTAGTTCTGGCTTTTCATACTTAAAAAATACACAAATCTTTCAATAATTCTGTCCATGAATCCAATGTTATCAAACTTTTTCAAAGAAAAACACACGTAACTATCACTGACCGCTCAAGGTGTTTTACTATGGCATACTAAATTCTTTATTCGGTTTCCTCTAAACCATAATCTTTTAATAAGAACCATGTATTTTAGTATGGGAGTCATCTGTAAACATTTTAATTCACCAACCTTCTCTTTAAAAAATATTACAAACATTCAGTCTATTCCCTTATTTCCTTGCCTGCTGATAGATGTTTTCCGTACTTCTTGTACCATGTTTTCCTTTTCGTGAAATTTTTTTAGAACGCAGTGAACAGTTGAAAAACATATTGTGTATCCAGAAATTCTAAAAAAATTATAAATAAGCTAAGGATTACTCATTTGAGGTATTGTTTTTATATTTGATGAATAATCAGTCTTTCAGTTTTAACATTTCATATTTTTTGGACGCTTACTTTTTTGCTTTTATATTTTATTATTATATTATCTACATTGTACAAAGCCATCCATATATTCTCATCAATTTTTTTCAACATCTCAACTATTTCTCATTAGTGCTAACGTGTGAACGTGTTAAAAATTATTCGAGGGCGTTGTACGATCGTTGCGTTTTTATTTTGGGGCCTTATATTAAAAAAAAAATCTTTTAATGGTTGGATATATATTACATGAGAGAGGAGAATTGCTTAGAACATAAAATTATGCCGAAGATTGGTGAGAATATTAAAATTTGAAACAATTAAACAACAGGATATTACGATGACACTGAACGATCTTGTAATTTTACATTATTAATCGTATCTTTTTAAAAACAATAAACTTTTCGGTTATCTGGTCAGTGATTTTCCTTTATGGGAGTCTCTTTTAAAGATTTGGGAGTAAAAAAAAATTATATAAATTAATAGTTGTGAAATATACTTATTAAGCGAAAAGAAATACGAATTCCGAATACTTTTGACACTCACTGTAGATATTTAGACTTCCGTTATTTCGGAACAATCTTCTAAAATTTCTATATTAAGCAGTGTCCTTTTTAGTTTAGTAATCCTAGTTACCAGTGAAATATTACGATTCGTATCCTTTTAAAAGGAAAATCTAGTCAAAAAATGGTGGTTATCTTTATTTTGGATCGTATCCTAGTTACAATATATGTCAATTTTCAACGAGAAACACGACTTTAACTTAGAATAAAAAAAATATTAAAACATTATTTAAAATATAGAAATCGGGCATATCCTTCGAAATGGTAAAATTAGTGCGTATTTAAGTAGTCTTTTCCACATTGCATATTTATTTTATATAGTGCAATCAACAATTTTCTTGGATATTATGAGAACTACAAATGTTATTCCACTCGAATTAAAGCTATTCAAATGATTTATAGATCAGTGGTTCAAAACGAAACATTGGTATGCAAAATAACTCATTTAATAGAAGGAAGACTTGCTTCACACGCAGCATTTTTTACTGGTAATATCCATAAAAACTTCTGATTCCTGTAAATAAATATTTTAAATCAATTGTATATGAACCATTTTGATTTATTGAGTGAGGGTTGTTTGTGACCAGTACTTAGTAATTTGGTCGTCATCGAGAGTTAAAGGACGACCCGAGCGCTTTGCGTTTTCAAAGTAAACATTTCCGGTTCTGAACCAAGCAAACCACTGAGGCATCATCGTCATTTACACTGCGACTTTCTTAAACTGAAAATGACTTTTTTTTTTCACTTACATTCTGAGCAAGCAAAATACCACTTAAAAATATGGAACCTCGGTTAAAACTGATGCATAAAAGCACCTTAACTAATCCTTTTTTGAATATTTAAAAATTACAGACCAAATATATATATCTTCAGATCCTGATTTCCACTCTGTAATTCAATAAATTTCACAAAAAAAATACACTAAATCCTTTAACAATGCAATTCATTCCTAAACGTAAAAATAAAATAATAATTTGGTAAAATTAAAAAATAGATTATTATTTAATTTTTTTTAGCTTAGTTGCATATATGTTTCGAATCATGATTTATATAATTTTTAATTAACCTCTCTTTATTTATAATTACATTTTGTTTTATCTAAGGACTCTTACACTATTGCTAACTATTGCCTTTGTCTGTGCCAGCTTGGATTATTTTTCAGTTAAATTAAAAAAAAAAAAAAAAAAAATATATATATATATATATATATATATATATATATATATATATATATATATATATAATGATCAGTTTTAAATGAAAAAAGAATCTATTATATCGATTATTTCTGTTAAATGTCCTAATACGGATACAGTTTGGAAACCATCGTCTTTTCGTATCTACCAAAAGCTGTGGTTTTAACTGAAATTAACTGAAATTTACAGAAAATCTATTGGATTTAGAATCCCGTGGAAGGATAATAATAATAAAACCTAAAACCTACCGGTGTTTGTTGAAGATGAAACTTGAACACAAAGCCGATAAGACACGTTCCGCAACTAGTTCAAGCTTCCAGGCGACCTGTAAGAAGTGGAGGGAGTATGTTTGATAGCGGGGGCTTATCGTAGCTCATGTTGTTGCAGATATATCTTCTTCTGAGTCATCGAATGACACCCTCTCCTCCTCATCGGCCAGTCTTCTCCTCTGGGCTTCTGGGAGAACCCTCAGCTCACCCGATGAAGAGGGGTAACGAGCACTCCTTAACCTGGGAGGCCCTCATCAGGGCCAGGTGAGTCAATAATATAAATCTTAATCATTAGTCATAATATTCTAGAATCTATGCGCCATTATATCCAACACACAGTAAACTTGATCAATACTCATTGGGTACAAGGAGTCTCAAGTCTTACTCTTGTTGGTCGGGTCCGTTTGTGGTGGACTTTGGCCTAAAACATCGCCTTCTAAGGTGCTTTTTGCCAGACCATTTCGTTTAATTAACACGTTCACGCCTGGGCGAATATCTACGTTTTTTTCCGTGAGGCAGGACTGTCTTAGCTGCTAAGCTCCGTGGGGCGGGGCGACACTGTTATAATTTCCAACGTTTTTAATCCGAGATCACAACAGTTCCAGGATTCTAACGCTCTAAATGCCAGATTGTAACAGTTTTGACATACACATATGACTTGAAAGAGTAATTATGGAAATACTTTAAAAAAAAAACTTATATTATTATTTATTATTAAAAATGATTCTTATATTATTATAATTATATATTATACCTTAATATCCTATTATGGAAATAAAAATATGAAAAGAAATTAGGCGCAGCTAAACAAAATTCTTACAGAAGAGTAATCAAGTGAAATTAACCGATAACAGTTCTTTGGGATGGGACGTTTGAAAGTTATAAAATATTTAATAAATAAACCCTTATGCTTGTTAATTCCTAAAAAATGGTAAGAAAAAAAAAATTATTTTCTAAAAACAAGTGACTCACCTTTGATGCACGTAATCCGACGGGATTGTTAAGCGTGACCCACCGGTGGGTCACCCAGGCGTGAACTTGTTAATTGGCCATTGGTCAACTGATTTAGGTGGACAAAATTCCGAACCTTTGGGGTCCCAGATTATTTGAAACACTATTTTTTTTAATCTTTTTCCTTTTTTAAAAACTATATTTATGGGTATTTACAACAGTATAATGATATAGATCTAGTAAATGTGATTCAAGATTATACTGGCATGATTTGCATGTATAGATAATTACCCATTGGCAGCTCTCCAGAAAGTATGCTAACCCTGAAGGTATCGGAGCCATCTTCTTTTCAGACGCCTCGGAGGATTTTCAGGGATTGTAGAGGAATCAAGGATTGAAGCTAATGGGTTAAAGTGGGAATGGAGTTTGTCATGAAAGTGGTGGTACTTGGTTCGCTCCACGTCAGCAACATGGCGAACATTAAGGTTTTATGGATAGTTTATTTGTGAAGAGATAAGAAGCATTAAAGATTTTTCGAAGGATTTTTGATTTTAAGGATTGGAGACGGGAAAAATTTGATGGTTTAGTAGAGCCCCAAATCTCAACTCCGAAACAGTAATATAAAATTATTATATTTCCTTTCCGTTACACTAATTTTATATTACTGTAGTTTCCATATTTTATCGGTCTTATGATAGTCATGTAGATGAGCCTTTTGTACTTGAGTGAAAGGTTTGAGCGTTTGTCCAGTAAGTGTCGAAGTACTCGAAAAGTCGGGCAGTTTCAGTCTTGTATGGGTGTTCCAAGTAAGACGTTAGTCCAGGTGCATTATAAAATCGGTATAGCGAGTTTAATCAAAATTGTTAGAGCTGTCTTTAAGAAAATCTTAAAAAGATGCAAAATGCATTGCATGAAGTATGCTATTGTTCATTGTAAGACTAAATGATGCGATATCATATTACACATAGGCATTGCAATACCCAATTGAACAATGTATTCTAAAAATGTATTGGTTTTGTTAAATAACATATACATATAATAATTACTGAGTTGTGTATGTTTTCATTATTCATGATATATATCAGCCTTTACCTTATCAAAGGACTGACATGGACAAGCCACCTCAAGCTGAACATAAAAGAACTGTATATGTAATACGGAATTTTTTCGAGATTTATAGGCAAACTTTCCGAATTAACATTGACAAAAAAATTAACTATTAAATATGGGCTTATTGGAGTCAGTTATGGAGTACAGCAAGCAAATCAAATATCAAGATCATCCAACCATTACAATCAAAATTACTTAGGAAAATCTTAGGAAAACGCCCCTTTTTACAATCACTTACCTATATATCAAATATATTGTGAGGGAAAGCATCGTAATTGTGAAAATTTTCAAATTCCTCTTCCAGTCTTCATTATTCTCCGACGGGTCTAGAAAGAAGATGGCCACGATTTTTATCTCTTAGGAGTCAATGACATAAAAAAGTTATATGGTCATGATTCTTAAACGAAAAGCCAATTTTTATCGGAAGAAATAAAACATAAATATGTATTTTTTTAACCTTTTTGAAAAGTATCAATCACCGATTTTTTTTAGAAAATGTCTTTTATACTCCTCTATACACAGGAATTTTTTCGTATTTTTTGAAGCGGTGGAACAATATGAATAAAAACTTTTTTTTTTTCTGAAAACTCGCATTCAACCTAGATTTCTTATTATTATTGAACAATGTGTAAATAATTATTTATCTCCGAAAATTCAGAATTACATTACTTATAAAATATTTTACTACAAAATGATTTGATTAAATGATTAATGTTTTTCAAAACGCGCACCAGGCTAGAGCTCTGTAACGTCGTCTATTTAGCCTCTATCAATCATTTCTTATAAGGTTTCGCTTGTTCAAGTATTCTCTATGGATTTCGTTACGAAGGATGTATTTTCGGTTAAAAAAATAATTGTCTACGCATTTTTCGATAATCTAAAAACTATAAGTTTCTTAAAACGCAAGATTTAAGAAAAAAACAAAAAAGTTTTTATTTTTTTCATTTACGATTTAAAAAAATTAAAATCGAAAAAAGAGTTTTTTTGAAAAATCTCGAAAATCATTTGAATTAAAAGCTAAAAAAATGGGTGAATTATTTTTATTCGACACCAAATTGATCCCTCAAGTTTGATTCAAAAATGCCTCGTGGGTAGATTTACCATTCTAACCCGGCTATACCCTTTGGTCAACATAAATGAGTCGAGCACTTTGCGTCTTCCAAGTCAAAATTTTTCCAGTCCTGAACTGAGCAAACCACTTACGGACGGTTCTTTCTCCTAAGGCTTACACACTGCAAATTTTGTTAGCTTTCTGTAGAGCGGAATTAAATTACGGAAATTATTTTTATTTTATTTTCTATTTTAAGCAAGCGAAACACCGCTTAAAGATAAGGAATCTCTTTTGAAATTGATGAATATAAGCCCCTAAACTAAATCTTTCTTTTTTTTTTTTTTTTTTTAATATGTAAATATTATTGACCAAGTAAGCATGATTTTATAAACAGAAAAAAGGATTAGATTGCAATATTGGAAAACGTTAGGAACATATAAACCAAAAATCTGATGCGTGCAACACACGACTTTCACTTACCTCCGTTATTTATGTCAATTTAAGAATTTCCAAACAAATTTATAAGCGAAAATAAATTGTTAAAGAATTATTTACATTGGATTTTAATTTAAAGAGGTGTTTTGTTAAATAATCTATTATATTATTATCTAAAATAATCATTTCCTTTATCAGATTTTCATCACTATCCATTAACTGTTACAAGCTTTTGTATAAGATAACATTTTTTCTAAAATCTTTAGCTTTCCAACGGTATACTATACACCTATATTACTGTTTTTTTAATTAAAAAACACAAAACTGTCATTAAAAAATATTTTTGGTCCTTTCTCCTTAAGTTGGATATTGAATTCGTCCATCTTATATATTTACTTGTTTTTTAGGCTAACATGATTAGGCCAATTTTGCAAAAACTACAAAAAAAATTTTATATTCGATATGTTATAGTTTGTCGCAATGGACAATAATAATATGCTACATAACATTCATACAATATTTGCAATATAAACAAAAGAAAAGTCAAATTACATAAAACTACAAAATTAAAGGTACTTTAGAGGAAGAAAATTTAAAATATCGGCATTTAACCCCTGTCAGACTATTTCAATCAGAATGAAACCTACATGATAATAAAGCCTATTGAATTTTACATCGATATAAAGAGTTTAATCAAAATCGTAGAGTTTTTGAGAAAATCGTAAAAAGGTGTTAAATGCATCGTATAAAGTAGATCTTCCGGTCAGCTGATTTTGATGAAAAATATTCTGTAACATCTCGGACGTATAGTTGTCTTAAATATGAAATGTTAGTTTCATAGGACTTTTCGTTTTCTCCGGGAAGTTACCACACACACACACACACACAGACCTTTTTGCGGAACGTGGTCATTTGGACTCAGGAGACCTTAAAACTGGCTCAAAACGTTGAAAACTGGAATTCAAAAATTTTCACATTCTCAATACTTTCCCTTACTATAATTTCATATATAGATAGGTATGTGAAAGCAATATGTATTATTCAGTTTTAATAATTTCAATTAATATACAATATTAGAACTCGTAGATATTTCCATCCTCTAATACTGGGAAGTAGTCCTCGATTCTCAGGGTAATAGGCTGTTAAAATAGAGTGAAGTGTTATGGCAGGTTGTTCGAGAATAAGGCTCTCAGCTGCGATGTTTACAGTTCCACATCCTGCCTGCTCCAAAATAAAGGAAGCTAAGCGGACCGAAGTATTCATGGTTGTAATGGAACTAGTTACCTAGGTCTGATGATTACAGCATCTGATAAGTTTCTTAATTGAAATGATAGCATATCGCCCGATATCAACTCTGATATCTGGTTTCTATTTGTCAGCAAGATGTCTAGTCATGATATTTGAGCTTCAATGTACATTTGAAAAGACTAACTTTGGCTCGTCATCATAATCCAATAAAAACCTAGATTTGATTTGCAAGAAAACATTCGCTCAAATTCTTAGATACCGTCCTTTGCCTAATTTTCAATCCCGATCAGGTGACAATTTTAATTGTCCTAAAAATAATTGATGAATTTGGTTCGAGGCTGCTATGCTCTGAGTGGCTATTAGCTTAGGTTATTTTTGATAAAAATCCGGTGCGCGTACCACCGCGCATACCTTGGAATCCTCACACTAGACAACGACAAGAAACAGCTCGCAGAAACCGCTTACTACAACACTTACTAAAGATCAAAACTCCCTATTTACTACAAAAGACTCATTTACATAATCATTATCCGACCTATGGCATTGAGCTATTGGGGTCCACTAAACCATCAAGCTCCTTACAAATCGAAAAAAAAACACAATAAAATATGAAAAAAAATAGAGGAACCTCCTTCATACCCACAGACATACACACAAAATATAACATATTTTACAAGACTCGTGGGGGTCTACTAAACAATCGAATTCCTCTCGCATCCAATCCTTGAAGCCGAAAATCCTTCGTAAAATCCTCAATACTCCTTACTTTGTTACTAATAAAATCACCCATATAGACCTAAATATCCCATCTGTTGAAGACTTGGCCAGTTACAGATATACCTCTTTTCATTCCAAACTCTCTGCCCACTCAAACCCGCTTATCTGTGACCTCTCCACCATATCTAATCCAGACAACCCCGAAGCGCCTTATAAGAAATATGGACTCCTAACATAAATTAGACATTGGAGTGCTACCAATGGATAGTTTCTTTACAGGACTATCATGTGTTCTAATCATATATAAACCATTAATAGTTGTATTTATTTAATACTGTTGTAAATTTCTTTAAGTAAATAAAAAAAAATTTTTTTTACAAGACTTAATTATTTGAACCTAAAAATATAGCTCTGATTTCCGTTTATAATTTTTATTATCCTCGTATTTTATTTTATAGCACCAGTGACTTTGTATATATATATATATATAATATAATATATATATATATATATATATATATATATTTATATTATTAACACTTTTAGTTAAGTAATGTATAATTGTTATTATTAGATTGATTTTACCGTTAGATTCTACACTCCAAAAACATATATACCTATGTAAACAAAAATTGGTTATCTATCTAAAAGTTAACAGTATAAATTTAATCATTTGTTTTTACATTTGCTTACCTATATACGAAATATATAGTAAGGAAAAGTATTGCGATCGTGAAAAGTTTCGAATTCAGTTTTCACTGGAAATACACTTTTTAGGGTCAGATAAAGAACTTAACCGCTCGATGAACTTAAAAAAACTTTATTGGTAAAAACAAACTGTTACAATCACTACACTACTATTTACAAAGAACTAAACTACTACCTAGATCTATTGGAAAAGTGCTGATTCAGGGATGTAGGGTTTTGTACCTTAACTGTCCCCTGAGTCCAAATGATCAAGTCCCGCAAAATCGTCTAGGTGCCCGAGTGTGGTATCTAGCGCAAAAACTAAAAGCCGTATAATACTGAAACTTCATATTTAAGACAACTATATGCCCGAGATGTTACAGAAACCTTTACATCAAAAAACGCTAATTAGAAGAGTCACTTTATACGATGCATTTTGCAGCTTTTTACGATTTTCTCAAAAACGGCCTTACGATTTTGATTAAACTCCTTATATCGATGTAATATTTAATGGGTTTTAATATGACGTAGGTCTCATTCTGATTAAAATAGTCTGACGGATTAAATACCGATATTTTAAATTTTCTTCTCATGAAGTATCTTTAATTTTGTAGATTCTATAAAAATAACCATATCATTGATAAAATCTGCTAAACATATAAGTTAAACGAATTTGATATCTAACTAAAAGAGAAAACGGGAAAAAAATTTTTTAATACAATTTTTTGTGTTTTTGAACATAAGATTAGTAATATTCGTGTATAATATACGTTGGAAAGATAAAGATTTTAGAAAAAAAAAAATCTAACACACGGATTGTAAAGGTTAATGGGAGTGATGAAAAGCAGATAAAATTAACTGATTGTTGTAGATAAACATATAACAGATTAATAAAAAAAACACATGTTTCCATTGAATTCAAATTAATTAATTATATAACAGAATTAATTATTTATTTTTATTCTGTAACAGAAGAATTATTTTTATCTTTAAATGTATTTAAAAAATCTTAAATTGAATTTAACAACGATGGTAAGTGAAAGTCGTATGTTGAGCACATCAGATTTTTTTTCTAACATTATAGAAATAGTTAAATATATGGTATTATTTGGTATATTTTGGTACAGTCAGTATGATTTTGTTAATAGTTAATAATTTTTTTGTATTTATTTATTTCATACCTTTACAGGAAACCATCTAGAAACGAAGAATGAAAAATTTGTATTATGAAAATTATTTAAATTCACATTGATTAAAACATCATGGAATTTTAGTGTTTTATTATTTTAATTTTATTTTAATAGCATCTTACTTTTAAGAACGTTTTTGTTACTCGACTTTAGTATTAATCAATCATCTTTAAAATGTTATTAATTTTTTTTTTCTTCTTTTTAATTTAAGAGATATATTATTATTTAATATTTATTTGTCAATATGGTTAACTATCCTCACAATAGCTTTAATGATTACAATTTTCATAAATATTTATTGGAGTTATTTAAAAAAAAGTTGAATGAAGAAAGAAAGGAACCACAAATTGAACACAGCTATATCTTACGTAAGTACTAAGTAAAATGATTTAAAAAAAAAAAAATATATATATATATATATATATATATATATATAAAAATAAGAATTTTATGTGAAATACATTTCAATATTTCAAATTCAAGGTATGAAATATAATATCACTAAACCTCTCTGAGTGTTTTTGAAGGATTTCATTATTTAAGCAACATTCTATTATTTAGTAATTATATTTTTGTAGTATATAAATAACATCTAATTAAATTAATTATCAATACTATATAACAGAAAACACAATTTTAATTATTCAAATGCTTTGTTTGATTTCAAAGATTAATATATTTTGTTGATTTTTTTTTTTTTTTAATATTTTAGTTTAGACAATTAATTTATATATTAAAAAATTGGTCAGTCCACTGTTGGATAGATAGAGCAAACATAACAGATAAAATGCTAAAGTACAGTATTAGGATAAAGAAAATGGGTAGGAATTCTACTTTATTCTAACCAGCACTAATATATCAAATTAATACGGATATAGACAGGATAAACAAGAAAACAAAAAATAATATATATATTATGCGTTTGTTGTAACCTACTTGGCCACGACCATTTTAATCTACATCCTCCCCTCCCCTCCCTCTCTCTCTCTCTCTCTCTATCTATATATATATTATTATCTATCTATTAATCTATTATTATCTATATATATTATAATTAGTAATTCGCCACAGCTGTATTTTGGCCCGGGATCGAGAGAATACTTGACTCTTTATCAAGTCCCTTTCTTTCCTACCAAAATAATAATATAACCAGAAATTGAGTTAAATAAAACAAAAAAAAACATCTTTCCTAAAGGTTTATAAGTAAAATAATGCAATTAGATTTTTCTTTCGTATCGAAAACTTATTTTTCTGTTCCCAAGTCATCAAATAATTATTTCTGAAATATAAGTAGTAATATTGACGTATAATATACCTTTGGAAAGCGCAAGATTTTTGAAAAGTTAACATGCAACAAAATAAATCGTACAAGTTAGTACAAAGTTTGTTAGCTCATAGACCTATAAACATTTTTTTATTGGATAAGAGGGAGGTTATAACAGTCAAATGTAGCCACCGCCGTACAGGATCATTCGAGTTATGTTCTTCCATTTAGTACGAAATAATTTAGAAACACAATTACGCACCGCAATGTTACTAGTTGTTGTCTTAAATTTTAAGTTGTTATAAATATAAAGTTAACATTGTTATTAATAATTTCATTATTTAATTTATTTTATTATGGTATTGGGCTGCCAGATCCCTAATGGCGGAAGCCGAAATGGGAAGGCATAATTAAAAAAAAAAATAATTATTCCAAATTTAATACGATTCCATGAAAACAAATATTTCACTATAAACTAAATGGGATTTCTATGAAAACATAATTTAACATTTAAAATGTAATTTAAATAGTTCATTTGGAGTACAAAATAATAATAATCCGAATGAAATAGGAACCGTTGTTTTTGTTATTATTGTTATTATAGTTTTTGAATACATACTTAGCATTCAAGGTTTCTTTATAAGGGAAAATTAAATTTTTCCTTATCTGTGCTTCACTTTAAAATTGCAAACAAATAAACTTAACTAATTTTGATTTATGTTTTTAATTTCTGCCGATGATTAAATATAATAAAAACTAGAAGTTATAAAATAAACATAACTCCCAAAGCAATAAACTCTATATCGGCCAGATAGAGCTTTTTTAAAGATAAATGACACCTCATTTAAACTGGACTCATGCGAAGCAGGGGCGGGTCCACTGGTGTTAAATTGAATATTAAATAAATTTCAAAGTTAAATATAATTAATTCCACAGAAAATTACTTCAATGAGGTTAAATTTTAATGAAAGGATGTAGATTTAATTAAAATTTGAATTCCATTTAATGAGTTTATTTTGATTAAAATTATTTCAACAATATTGTATAAAAGGGAAAATTACCGCAGCACTTCTGCGTAAGCCGATTTCGGTTGGAATAATTGTTTTAAATTCCAGAAATACACTTACCTGGAATATTGAATTTATATTTTTGAGCTGGACATCAAAAGGGTTATATACCTATACAGGCACCATTTTACAAAATCTGGTAATTTGGCCCCTGGGAACTTTTTGTTTGGGAAAATATATTTATGTTATACCAGTGATTCTCAACATATTTTGTTTCGCAAACCTCTTCATAGAATCAGAAAAATGGCAAGGACCTCCTAAATTAAAAAAAAAAATTGTGCATATATATTTATTTATACATATATCACTGTTCCCATTTCATTTAAATTAGAATCACATAAGTCTTGAAAATTCCAGTTCTTTTAAAAAAAAGTATTAAGTTAATATTTTATAACAATCCCAAGCATACTAAAATATCTTTTCATTTGTAAATCAAAGTTATTAATACAGAATTCATATTTTGAAAGTTAAATTTAAAAAAAATCTTCATTAAATGAAATAAAAGTAATACCTATTGTAAATAATCATCTTAATTTTAAGACAGTCTCATTTATATGGCAATCATACGGCTTATCTGGACTTAAGTAGTTGAGCTCTGGGCTCTACTAAACATCAAACTCTTCCTGTATCCAATCCTTACAATCCAAAATCCTTAACGCTACCTACTTTCTCACGAATAAAATCATTCTCAAAGACCTTAATGTTCCATATGTTGCTGATTTGGCCCGTACCATTATCACACCTTCCATGAAAAAATCCACTCCCACTCTAATCCATTAGTTTTAATCCTTGTTTTATTTCTTATATAGTTTTATTCCTCTTCAATTCCTGGTAATCCACTGAGGCGTCTGAAAAGAAGATGGCCTCGAGACCTTCTACCACTACTAAAGATTGCTGCCAATGGCATGTTTTTTTTATGTATTTTATCATTAGTTAGCACATCTACTTGTTGTGTAATATATACTTCTTCTTCTTTAACTTCCTCTGGACCATATCCTGATAGGAAATTCTAGGTCGGCCACGTGGTCTTCTTCCTGTAGGTCTTGCTTCCAGTGTCCTTCTGGGTTCCTTTATTTCGTCCATGCGGCAGACATCACCAAACCATTTTAATTGCTTATTTTCCATTATCGTCTTCAATGGTGGTACCTCGAGTTGCTCTCTGATCCTATTGTTCCGGACACGATCTCGCCTTGTCTTTCTCGCTGCCTACGTAAAAATTTCATTTCAGCAGCAGTGATTCGGCTGATATGTTTGTCGAGCATCACCCAACTCTCGCCTCCATATGTAAGCACTGGTAGGTAAATGGCTTTATAGATGTGCATCTTAACATCTCGCCCTACTTCACGGTGTCCTATTATACTATTTTTGATCTGGTAGTACACCTGGTTCGCTTTATTGATCCTATTTCCTATCTCTTGGTCAATTCTGCCAGACCTGTCTATAATGGTTCCCAGGTAGTTGAATTCAATTACCACTTCTAGGGTCTTCTCATTGCATACCATTTCAACATTTTCTTCTTCATTCCGAGAGAGAACCAGCATCTTACTTTTAGAGTCGTTGATGGACATTCCCTTACGCAATAGTTCTGCCTCCCATTCCACCAGAGCTTGTTGCAGCTTTTCTTTCGTGTCCGATAATAGAACAATGTCATCGGCATATAGGAGGCATTTCACCAGAACTGTCTGCATCTTCCATTTTCCTATTTCAGTCCATGCCGTTCTTCGCTTGCAGACTTTATGGATCTCGTCCATCAGAATCAAGAATAGGAGAGGGCTAAGACTGTCCCCCTGTCTGACTCCTCTATCAAGAGGAAATGATTTGGATTCTCTACCATTGATTCTGTCGACTCCTTTGCATTTCTGTATGTTAATTGGATTGCCTGCATCAAATCTGATGGTACATTCTTCGTAGCAAGAGCATTCCATATTTCATGTCTAGGCACAGAATCGAACGCAGCTTTGAGATCGAGGAAGGCCAAATAGATACATTTATTTCTGTCCCAAACCTTTTCAGAAATGTTTCTAGGCACACAAATATGGTCCTGGGTCTGCCTTCCCGGGCGGAAGCCCGCCTGCTCCTCTTCGAGTTAACTTTCTACAATACTTCTCAATCTTCTCTCAAAGATAGAGGTGTACATTTTATAGGCTACGGACAGCAAGCTAATTGGTCTATAATTCTCGCATACGGTTGAGGAGCCTTTCTTATGTATGGGAACTATAGCGCTATATTCCCAATCTAGAGGGATTATCTTGTTATCCCATACAGTTTGGAATAGTCCTTGGAGTACTTTTTTGAGCTCTTCACCACCAAATTTCAGGAATTCAGCTGAAATTCCATCTCTTCCCGCTGCTTCATTTATTTTTATCTTTTCGAGGGCATATTCCACCTCGTCTTCTTCTATAGGCTCTAGATTCTCCTGTGTTGCAGGTTGTGCATGCAGCCCTGGTGTACCATATTCTTCAGAGAAAAGATCTTGGTAGTGGCGCCTCCACCGTTCTAAGATATCATCTGGGGCAGTCAGTACGTTGCCACATTCATCCTTTATATTCCGAATTGGCTTTTTGTGTTTCCCTTTCAGGGACTTTATTATCTGCCAAAACCGTTTGGAATTTTCTCGGTGGTTTCCAGCAAGACTTTTGCCGAACTCCTCGAAAGTTTGCCTTTTCGCTGAACGTATTGCTGTTTTAGCTTCATTTCTTTGACGGCGACATTCAATTAGGTTAGCATGTATTTTATCTTGGAGATATGCTTTCCACGCTAATTTTTTTCCCTTAACTATTTCCCTAATGGTATCACTCCACCATTTGGTATGCTTTTTTCTCCCACCTACCTTTTTAATGCCACAGACCTCTTTAGCGACATTCAATATGCATGTCTTTAGATTACTCCATTGTTCCTCTACACCTCCTGAAAGATCCAGTCTTCGTATTCTTTCCTCCAGTAGAGTAGTATATTGGACTCTCTTCTCAGGGTTGTCAAGCTCGCGCACTTTTATCGCTTTGTATGTTTTCATACGTGGCCAGTTGTCTCTTAATATCTTGGTATCAGCTACGAGGAGATGATCTGTGCCTATCTCTGTCTCTCTGATCACTTTTATATCCGTGAAGTATTGTCTTATTTCGGCATCATAGATGAAGTAATCTATCACACTGTTCCTGTCAAGATGTGAGAAGGTTATTTTATGTAATTAGGTAAAAAGAATTTCCAATTAGCATATGATTGTCCACACAAAAATCGATCAGCCCTTGACCATTCTCGTTCCTTGCCCTCTCGCCTCCATAGATTCCAATGACACCATGTCCAGTCCTACTATCACAGCCGGTCCTGTCATTGAAATCACCACTCACGATTCCATACCTTCCTTCATCTCTGCATATATTAAGAGTTCTTTGCAGATCAGCGTAGAACGTCTCCTTTTCTAATATTGCAGTATCTTCAGTTGGTGCATATACTTGGATGAGGGATGTTTTCCCTACACTCAATTGGAGATTAGCCACTATGATGCGTGAAGATACTGGTTTCCTATCTTCCAGTTTCATGAACACTGCGGGAGTCATGATAATACCCGCTCCTTCCTTCGCAAAATTTCCTTTAGGGACACCCGAATAAATCAAAACATAATCATCTTCGAGTCTATATTCTCCGCTTCCTTTCTTTTTCACTTCACTGATATCCAGAATGTCCACTTTGTACCTTTTCATTTCTTCCACAAGTTCGACCTCCTTTCCCGTCAGTGTTTTTAATGATCCAGTTTCTAAATCGAATGTCCGATTCCGTTGCAGGTCGTTTCCTTTTTGACAGTCCAGTTCCGAGGCCTTTATTATTGCTCTGAATCGATAGTTCTCCTCGGTGGGTGTTTGGCCCGACAGAAGAGGCCCCGTTACCTCGGTGCAACTGGCCTCCAGAAGTCCCCTAGAGGAAAGGTAGATATAAGGATGTTTGAAGAAAAGATTGAGGTAGGATAGGAATAAGGTTAGGGACATGATTCCCCCCTGATGAGAGGAGGTGGGAAAAATCAAGAGCTCGCGTGGGCAGGGTTGCTAGTTCCCTGAAGTAGATCTGCTCTTCACTGGGATTGTGAAAAGGTATCTACCCGCTACCGACAATAATATACTTAATAAAAAAAAAATTATAAAATATATATATATATATTTCAAGAAAAATCGGAACAACAGTAACCTTTTGCTATTGGAATAATAATATTATTGGAATAAATAAATTATTAAAGATAGTAAATGCTAGTTCCAGTTACTAAGAACCGACTACAATCCCCAAAATATTATAATGAGGGAATTAATCA
The DNA here is from genome assembly GCA_023052935.1 of Piezodorus guildinii. Lineage (NCBI taxonomy): Eukaryota > Metazoa > Arthropoda > Insecta > Hemiptera > Pentatomidae > Piezodorus > Piezodorus guildinii. The sequence goes on from CM041294.1 coordinate 95,501,446, forward strand.
AATTTATTTATTTACAATTTTTTTGCCAAATTGTTATATTCCTTTTATAAAAAAAAATTTCAATAAGCAAATATGTTAACTTCCAAAAAGTAGTTTAATTCAAGGCATCTCTAGGCCACCGTCTTAAAAGTCGTTGGGGTGGATGGTACAGATTGGAAATGCATTTAAGTGTTTGAGGTCGATGGGTTTATGTTATAAGTCATTCTGTCATGAAATATTTTATTATATTCTGTGGCTGCGTCTGAAACTGTGACTATGTCCAAGTCCTTGTGAAGTAATTCGTTGGTTACATAAAACGGTGCATCCACGATTTTCCGTAATATTTTCGATTGGAAAGACTGAATTAACATGATGGAGGGTATGGCAGATCCCTATAGTTCTATCCCTATAGACCATAGGTTCATAAAGGTTTGGTGAGTCACTTAGTAAATAGTAATATTGGTGCTCTAGTATAATTTTTATCGTTTGTAAAGTAGCCTCGATAACAGTCCAAATCGTCTCTTCAGCTATTTCTCTGAAGTCTAATTTTGGTCCTCCATGTTAGTCTTTTGTCTTAGTTCTGTCCCAAATATCGTACTTCTTCTGATGTTGGAATAGGTTTATCCTCGAAGTACATTCACCGTGATTGAGCGTGGAAAATATTAATAAACTCTTAGAATGATTCGTTTTTACTTTCCACCTTCTAGTTCAACTAGATAATTCGTCAAAGTGGTTTTGTAACATGAAAGATTCCAGAGCAGGGTTTTGATGGGATGCCAAAAGAACTGATTCGTCTGCGAAAGTAGCTAGTAAAATGTTATCATTCTCTGGTAAGTCTGACGTGTATATATTAAATAGAAACGGTATCAGTACACTGCCTTGTGGTACTTCTGCCTGAACACGTTTCATACCAGAGAATGCGTCCTCTACTTTTACAGTAAAGTGTCGGTCTGTCAAGTAAGAGGTACTATTAAATAAGTAGTCAAAAGAAGCAATTTTTTGTTTTTCAAAAATAAAATATAATCTAGAAATACAATACAGTTAGCTAAAATATAATAGGTAATATATATGTAGGCACGTACCCAGGCGTTTATATATATTGAGTGGTGGACTCATTCTGATCTGCAAACCAGCACTACATATTTAGTCGAAGTCATTGGTCCTTGTTATGTTACACGTAAAGTTGTATTGCTAGTATTTTATGATGAAAAATAAATAAAATGTAGTCAACTTTTTACGGACAAATATGAAAATTAATAGAAAAAAAAAAGACTGGGATCATTAAAATTCATGATGTAAATAAGAACTGTTTATGTGGAATTGAAAAAAATTATAACTAATGTATTAACCAAAATCACAATGTACAAATAAATTATAATAATGCATTAGTTATTCAATTCACATACACATCCATAATACATAGTTAATATTTAATTATATTAGGGCGTTCTGTAAACTTCTTTTATCTATCAGAAAGCCATATTATACCCTCATTCCAAAATTGTTGAGACTTACTTCCAAAATATGTAGGAAAAACGTATAGGGTACACTAATATTTAAACTTACTTTCAATAGTTATAAGTAAGAAAGAATTAAAAATAATTGCTAGATAATACAGAATTTCACTTCTGCTTTGACCACATGAACAAATGATGGAGTGAAATAGGATGAACCTCCAAATAAATTTTACTTCATTTTATAGTTAAAGTAGTGATTATTGGAATATATTTGATGTTTACATTTAATAGGGTATGATATACAAATTTTGCACTTATTTATGCCAACAGTACAATCTTAAATATGTGAATACAAATAAAAGATAGAGGTGAATGTATACATCTTTAATGAGCTTTATATTTATCTCTGAATCCTATTTTTATTTTTTCATCCATACATTTTATTACATTGTTTAAATGGTTCGAAAAGATTATTATTATTATTATTAATCAAATATATACATTTACTATATTCAAACTATAACCTTATCTATGAAAATGTCTACTAGATAATGTATCATCCCTGCTCGAAACTGCTTATGGTTTTACAGATATATTTCAAGTTTAAAACTGTCAAAGAACACTACAAAACAATTGAATATCACAGAAAACAAATTTTAACACCTCAATGAGGTGATTGAGCTGAAATCACACTCAGCTGTCAGCCTTTTCAAAATTTTTGGGTACCCACTTTAGTTTCAAGTATTCTACCTTAAGTTCATGCCTATATATATCGATCGAATAATCAACATAAACGCAATTATTAGTATTGAAGTAATTAAAAAACTCGTATTTACGAAGGAAAAACATTCCCTTAATATATTAATAAACCCTTAAATATTGAATAGTGTTTTTTAATGACAAATTGCAAATAATTATATATAAAGAAAAAAATTGAAATTTTAACTGTAGGTACGTCCATAACTTAGTTATTTTTGAAGATAGAGACAAATATGAACAGAGTTTTAGAATCAGTAAAGAGCAGTAAAAAAACAAAACAAAAAAAATGCCTATAAATAAATACTTTTATTTATTTAATAACTTCGTTATTTTCGAAGATAGATATAACATATTTTAATATTTTTTAACGCGAATAATTATAAAAAACAGAAAAAATTTCAGAAAAAACTTGAAATTTTACCCATAAATACGCACATAGGTCAGTTTTTTTTTTAATAAAGGGAAAAATATTTATAGATTTTTAGAAACAGTAAAACGTGATAAACAGAGGAAAAACAATTGAATAAAAACAAAACAAAAACAAAAACGTTGATCTATATATTCAAGTCACAAATTATAGTATATATAATTCAACCAAAACAAAATGAAGAAAGTCAAAGTAAAAATTCCATCCTATTTTGTTACATTCGATTGATTGCTGTAAAAATCCTTCTGAGTTGGATAAAAAACGACTTAAAAAGAAAGTCTTATATAAAATCATTATAGGTTAAGAGATAATCCGGTACATTACTAATGTGATTATTAAGTGAATCGGTAGATCATACTAAAATGTTTATATTAATGATTAACGTTTACTTAGTAGTATAAAGTTATTTAAAAATCGATGTTTGATAAACCAGTAAAAAAATATTTAAAAAAATAACGGAAGCATAAGTCATCACTTTAATTCTTAAATAAAAAACCCACATTAAAATCATTTTATAAACAAACAAATATAAGGAAATTAAGGTTTTGAATGCTAGCCCATTCATAAATGTTAGTTTATTTAAAAATAGAATAATCTATTGTTTATACAATCAAATCATTTAATGAATATTAAGTTATCATCGAAAACTGATAGGAATCGATTATATTGAATGGCTAATCGATTTTCAATATAAGGGTGGGGGTTGTGGTCGTGTTCATTTCGTCATACCGCCTCAACAAGTTGATCAAATCTCAGCGCTATGGGACGTCGGTGAGTTCTTCTTTGTTTTAATGTATTTTTAGTATATATTTTATTAAGTTTTACACTTTATTTAAAACTTTACCTAATATTTAAATAGTTTTGAGTATATTATCTCTGTAGTTCTCATAATCAGATTGTTACCTGCAAACAAGGCGTTGTTAGAATCCGAGGTTAGGATTCGATGTATATTTGGCCAAATTGAAATAGTGTATTGATTTTTTTATTGAATGTTACATAAGTTTTAGAAATAATAATTATTAGTTGATTTAATTTACGATTTTGATAAAGTTTCCTTGCCTAAACAGAACAGTTAGAGTTGTCTGTCAGCTTAATATAAATCGTCTCTGTACAAAAGTTTAGGATTAATAACCGAGTCATTTTATTTGAAACCAACCAACATTAATTAATCTTTCTTTATTATTACTAGTTATTTTTTACCTTTTTCTGAATTTAAAAGCCGTACATAAAACATTGTTCTTGCTGGTATAGTTTTGCAGCCATTTGTATTTAGCTGAAACTATGAGTTAATGGAGCGGCGTGGTCTAGTGAGTGAGTAGAGCGCTAGTCTACTTTGCTCCAGGTCCTGGGTTCGAATCCCGGCTGTGGCGGAATATTATTTTCTCTGTTATTTCGGCCGGGGGCGATCCTGGGGTATGGAGACCCTCCTGGGGCACACCCAGCCGCTATGAAGTGGGTACCCAAAAATGGGGAAGAATTTGGCGGCTGAGCGTGATCTCGGCCGAATCACCTCATTGCACGGCCGTTGGCCTAGAAACAGTACGAATTTCTACATGAACTGAGCCCAAAACTCTTCATGGGTTGTAGTGGTACATGTTTAGAAACAATGAGTTGTAAAAATATCTAAATCTAAAAATTTTGCAAAAATTAAATCAAAACAAAACTTAAATATATCAGAAAGATTTGTTTTACATTATTTGATATTTTACATAAACTTCGAATACATGTAACTTGTACTCATTGTATAGATGTGTAGACTGTATTCTTTTTATCATATTTTAGAAACATTTCAATCCTAATATCCCGCAACCTTATGTTTTGCAAATTTCATTTTTTTTTTTTTTTCATCTCTGTCTAACCAATTTAGGGGGTTTGTTCCTTTGATAGTTTTAGTTCATCGTAACGAAAACTACAATTAGCTATAAAATGTGTTTATTTTATAACGTCTATTCATCAATATATATAAACATCGGTATAAATGAAAATTGGTTAACGTGTAGTGAGAATGGTTGACTGGGTGTATATATGGGAGAACTTAGTTCAGGGTGCAGTCAAAAGAAAACACAATTAAGGGGATATAGCTTTTTTATTATCAAATTAAAATAATGCTAAAGTATAGTTTTATTCTAAAAATTGCGCCATGAAAATAATAAATTTCTTCTTATTGAATTATATTAAATATATGTATTTTCAACTTAATGTTTTTTTTTTGTTTTGTTTTTTTACATAGAAATAGTCGGGAGTCAGTCTAAAAATAATTAAATTTTGTCTACATTTCGGCTTAAGCTTATGAGCCATCATCAAGGCTCCAACAGAAAAAAAAAAAAAAAAAAAAAAAAGTTTGAACCGAAACCTCAAGAAAATTTATCTTTATCTAAAAATATTTTTAGACCGACTACCGATTATTGCTACTTATGAAAAATTCAACAGTCGAATATACATCCTTAATATATATATATATATCTTTTTTTTTTAACTTTTTTTCACTCTTAATGAAACGTTTAAGCCCAATCTAGTTATTATAGTGTTCTTCGGATAGAAATTTTTCTAATAATAAACTCAACAGAAATTGGAGGGGCAATTTATTTTCGTTTCATAAAATTTTTCGCTAGAACTTACCGTTTACTAGGTATATTAGATCAAAAGTCACGTTTGAAACCTGTATTTTCTCTCAACTTTGTTTCATAATTCACATAATTATTAATTCAATTGAATTATTAGTTTAGGTAATTTGATTTTTTTTAATTCGAAATTTAATTTAATCAAAATTAGGAAAAAGTTTATAATGATTTTGAAAGTTAAGACATTTAATTAAGACATGTGATTTAAAGATCGATGCGTTCAAAATCCCAGGAATCAAACCTACCAGCCACCTATCTCACTTTTAGTGAGGCATATCATAATTTTATTTTGTATACTACAATTTTACATTAACTTTTGTTTTCTCGTAATTACAGTGACGTTGTTTCGTATTATTATTATTATTAGCATTTTTGGGAAAGTCAAAGATAAAAAAATTAATACAAAAAAAAATACAGAACATCATTTTCTAAATTATAAATAAACATGACATATTTTAAACATTTTAAGTTTAAAAATTTTAATTAATAAAAGGATATATTTATTTAAATTGTTTTGATTGAAATTTGTATATAAGCGTATAAGGGATTGTTACGTGAATACATTTTTTTTCCTTTCATATTTTCCATTTCCATCCATTTTTAATGAATCAAGATTTTTGAACCGAAAATTGACCTATTGGAATTGACCTGAGAATTTAATATCTTGTGACGAAAAGAGAAATATAATAATAAAAGTAATTATTTGGGACTCAAAATAAATTAACGAATAATTTCTCAGATTTATATGAAATTAGATAAAACTGATTATCATATAAATTCTATACGATGAAATGCCTTTTTACAAAAAAAACAAAAAAAAAAAAAAACAAAAAAAAACATGTTATTTAGGGACCAGGATTTTACTTTTCACTTGGGAAAAATTCTGTTCTATATTTAACTTACTGGAATTATGTCCGTTAGCATTACTAGTATCAATACGGACTCTTTAATAAGCTAAAGGTCCTAGATTCTAGACAAATTATATACATTTGATATTGAAAGATCATTTTATTCTCATTATCTACAAAATATTTGATGAAACAATATCCTAATTATGGACCAGACCTTTGTTGACGAATATCAGATGATTCAGCAGCGATAACAGAATTCTATCAAGGACCTATCTTTACAAATAATTGATACTCAAGTTACAATACACGCGTCACACTGTCTCATTTTCCTTTTTGTAAATGCCTATCTTTGTTTCTGGATTTCTATACAAAAGCGTTTACTGATTCCTAAAAAAAAAAAAAAAAAAAAAAAAAAAAAAAAAAAAAAAAAAAAAAAAAAAATGAAAACCTTATTCTATAGCTGTTATATTGTACAGACTGTACAAACATATTCTTTCATTCATATGCAATTGTTTCATAAGTAAATAAAAGGAATGTTCATTTTGTAGTGGAAAATATTAAAACATATTTTAAAAAATCGTTTACTACGGAGGAAATAATTAACTTGTGGTTGTCATCATGTTTTAGTAGTTTAGCGTTTGATTACATTTTTTTTTAAATAATTGATATTTTTAATTATAATATTTTGCTATACATTAACGAATTTATTAATATATTAATGATGGAGTTTTGTTGACCGTAGAGAAATTAGATGAGGAAGATGGTTGGGGGTGCGGTCATAAATTAAAACCACACAATTAAAAATAAGAGTTATTTTTATTATGTGCCGACGTTTCGGCCTACAATGTGGGCCTTCATCAGGGCTAAAAGAAACAAGTTTTAATTGTGTGGTTTTAATTTATGACCGCACCCCCAACCATCTTCCTCATCTATTAATATATTAGTGTTTTTGCAAAGAGTTTTATGAATTCTAAAGATTCTAGTGAGTTAAAATCCCTATTAATTTATTTCTGTTAAACAGATATTACTTTTAATCGTTAAAAAATAAATATTTTAACACATTAATTAATTGTAATGAGTCAATTAATTAATCAATCTAAGAAATATTAAACCATTGACATTAAGGTATTATTTGTTGGATTATTTTTAACAAATTAAACAATGCTGGGGTGTAGTTTTATTTCTAAAAATTGTGCCCAAAAAATAATAGATTTCTTTTTATTAAATTTAATAATTATATTATATATCTGTATGAGGGATTTTAGATGATTTTGTATTTTTAGATTTTTTTTTTTTTTTACATGGATATATGCTTTTGACTAGATGTATAGTTTATTATTTTTTTATAAACTTGTGATCGTCATCATGTTTCGGTAGTTGAGCATTCGATTCACTATTTTTTTAAACTAATTGATTTGTACTGATTTTTATCAAACCGCTGTACAATAACACTGATAAAACCTATTATGTAAAAATTGATTTTTGAAAGTGTTTACTTGGAAGAAATATTTTTCGGGTCCTTGATCTTTTCCAAGATGTCTAAAAATAAAAAGTAAGCAATTCATCGAAAATTTGAGCTGGTTTGTCCGTTGTAGAAGGGTGGCCAATGAGGGTCGGCTTCTAAGATTTATTAAAATTGAACACACCCATCGGTGAATGAAATAAAGTAATAATACTGCAATAATTTTTAGAGGGGAAAATTTAAAAGCTGTCTGTATAATGAGTGTCTTTTAATGAGAGGTGAAAATGTAAGAGAGGTTTCACTCTAGTATAGAACTCAATGCATTGAAGGCGCTGGGACCCGCAATACATTATTCCAATATCTCCTTTTTCTTATCAATTTGTTTATTTTGTGGTTTCTTTTTTTAATTGTTTTTATTATTATAATTTAGTACAGTAACGTAAAGACTAAAAAGGAATATAGATAAAAAAAAATTAAGTTCATATTTAAAAACAAACTTTTATTCAACACTAATACAATTCGTAATAAAATTACAATTCAATATGGAGAATAATAGGTACGGGGTAGTTGAATGAGTTGGTGCGCGTTACCAGGAAACCTGATGACCAGAAAGTTTAGAATAAAATGATTACGAGTTCGCGTCTCGGCGCCGACAGGCTACTAGATCGGCATTATTTAAATTGTTCCAATTATAAATAAAATACAGATTTTCGCATTTTCAGTAGAATTTCCTTCAGTGAATAAAGTAACTTTTCAAAATCAATGGCTCAAATGAATATTACTTTTAAATATTCCAGATGGTAAGAAAATCTATATATCTGAACTAACTCAATTATTTTCAAAAAAGACTTTGCTAAATTTTTATATAGCACATTTCCTTATTGTAAGATAATTTCTGACTATTGCTATTCAAAAATAAAATGATTTTGTTTGTTTATTTATTTAACGTCACTTTATGCTACTATGGCTAATAGGACGATGCTACAGTGGTAGTCTTAAATTTTGCCTATCCAGGTTTTATTAGGATAGGGATCTTTAACGAGTAACTGACATCGCACAGGCTCGGGATCACCTTTTAACGCCCCCTCTGAAGAATGGCATAACTAAGGACTTTTTACTTCCATTAAAAAATCCTAGGACCACCTGCAGGTTTGAACCCGTGACCTTTGGCATAGAGGTATGGAGGCTGTTATGTTAACCACCCAACTACAAGTAACCCCTCACGACAGCCGAGCGTTCTAAAAATATAATGATAAAAAATAAGATATTAACATTTTCATGATATGCAAACTGAACAAATAATTCCATACGAGTGAAAATAGTGAGGGCCAATTACTGTTTTAAAATGTAAAATGATAAGGACTCCCTGTATTACTCATTGATGATAATATCGATAATTACAGATAAAATTATTTGTTGGATAAGATGATAAGATGGTTTATTGACGTTCAGGTTTTATTTCTATTTGCTTCTATTTCTATATTTCATTTCATGAGGAGAACTAAATATATTTAAATATGATTATTTCTCAAATTAAACATTTATCTACGACTTTTGTTAGTTTTCAAAGTGAAAACACTATTATGTACGGTAAGTGATTTTCGAGAGGTAAATTACTAAACCTGAGTCCAAATTACAGTCACTCAGAAAGGTCTGTGTGTGCTAAGACTAGTGTGAAAACGAAAAGACTTAAAACGTTCCTTTTATTTTCATGTTCATTTAATAGTTTTCAACTGCCGAGGTAAAAGAAAAGTAAAATTCGTATGTTGCCCGCACCAGATGTTTTTTGTTTTCTTATTTAACAACAATTTTTATTGAGTAAAATTACAATCTGTCCCAAGATGTTTTAATTATTATTATTAACATTTTCCATATTATTATTACTTCAGAATTTCTCACTTCCTCAGCTTGTGCTGGAAATATTCACCTACCCGGACTCAATGAGTCTAGGGTTAGGCTCTGATTATGATTAATTTAAAACTTTTCGAACTACAGCTGCTTGTTGAACCGCGTTTAGAGTTTTCATGGCTAGATCTAGTCGTTGGAAGGATTATTGCGTGCTTTCAGGAATGAGGCCGTTGAAAGATACTATATTAAGGTAAATCCAACAGTCCTCTAATCCAAAACTTACTTCGGCTCCTCAGTCGAATCCTAGTACTTTCTTTTCAGCAACTGTCTTCTGACGGTTGTCATCCGATGGCACACCTATGTCTATAATATGTACGAGTTTTTTTTTTATTGCGATGGATAACCAAGATATCTGGCCGATCACGCTGTGGTCGGTAATAATCGGATGATCCCAATAAATCTTAATTCTGTGACTAGCAATAATGGTACGAATGGTATTTGTAATATGGAGAACGAATTCTCAAGAGATCCATCTTTGAAACGATTGCCTGGTGAATGATTTTCGTTTCATTGTCTCTACAAATACTCCTTGCCAGCTAGGATTTGACATTGCCAGGATACTTTTTGCATGCTTTCGGCTACCTTTTTACTTAACATAAGTCACTGTCCTTTCCACAGATATGCTTCCTGTATGCTCTGGTGGCTAATACCTGTTCTTGAATAGCCAAAAGCAACCATTCAGTTTCTGGGCCACTTTTTAATCATGTCAATGATGCCTGAAATCTACAGTAGTATCCGTTAGGGGTGATAAAATCGTCCATGTAGGGTTTTATTTTTTCATGTTTCAATTATTGCAACATTTTAATTAGCTGTTCGGAGTCATATTAAAAATTAATTATTAATACTGCTTTATTGAAAAATAATACATCCTGCCACTATCTTGGGCAAGAAGTATCAGAGCTAAAACAAATCATTTATTCCATATCCACCGAGTAAAACAAAAAAAAAAAAAATAAAATAAGTAAACTTGAATAACATATTGAAATAAAATAAAATTAATCTTGGCCACTTCATACTTATATGCAATATTTACATCCTGCCCCTGGGAAATCAGAACCGAACTCCAACACCCGGAAGTAGATGCTGAGGCACAACACCAGGAGATCCCAGTGCATCTCAGCTAGCCACATTACTAGTCTAGTAAGCGATTGGAGGCTGAGTGAGGGCCGCACACTCTCAGGTTAGAGTGAGAAGTTGGCTATTGCCAGCATTCCAGTTGCATATTTATTAGAAATCTCAGACACTGCCGCCTCAAACTACGAGGAGTGTTCCAATGATTGTTGGTACTAGATAGCGATTGTGCCAGGAGATCAGGAAGAAGAGTAACTTTCTGGTGGAAGTTTGAGAATTCGGATGGGACAAGATCAAGGACATAAGGAATCTTGAGGCCATGATGTAGCTCTTGTTTGAAACATAACAGGGAGCATTAACTATTGTTCTAAGGACTTTGGACTAAAAGAAACGTTTGATGTACGAAAGTTTAAAAGTCCCCCACGGAGTCATATTACCTGAAAAATTTAAAGCTGTGATATTCGCGTCTAATGTGTTGTAGTAGAGAGGATGTTACTTTTGTGTTATGATTGATATTATTATTATATAATATTTTAGCTATTTTATGTTTCTCATAATGATTCATCTCCTTCTTTCTGCAGCCACAGAAACAACAACCAATCTCACTCGAACCAGGACCAGAACGCAGGAGGAGGTGCCAACCCCCCCAATAACACCAACCCATTCACCAACAACCCCACCAACAACCATCATTCTCCCAACAACACCAACCTATTCACCAACAACCCCACTAACAACCATCATTCTCCCAACAACAACTCTTTCACCAACAACAGCAACCCATTCTCTAACACCACTCCCAACAACAACTCTTTCCCCAACAATACAACCCATTCTCTAGCAACACCACTCCAAACAACAACCACCACCCTGTCCCGAGCCAGGCCAATTTTCAATCTCGTGGTGCGATACCCAGTGTCAGAGCGAGATTTATCAGGCCATACCTGATCAATGTTCCGTAAGTTGCTATAAATTATTTATATATCAGCTATATATATATATATATATATATATATATATATATTATATATTATATATATATATATATATATATATATATATTGTGTGTGTGTGTGTGGGATGGTAATTTTGTTTTAGTGGGAATAGTGTAGAGATTGAAGGTTCCTAAAAACTGTTTATCCATTCCGATCACCTTATGAAGGATGTGCCTAATTAATTTGCTGAGGCAAAACGGCCTTTTTCTGGACTTTTTTTTATGTAGTCTATTTTTTTATTTTTAATGAAATGTAAATAGGATACATTGCAATGAAAGTAGTCGTTTCCTGACAGTGGCTCGACAAAAGGAACGCTGCACATTTTTATGTAAAAGCCATCATATTAAAAAAAAAAAAAAGAAAGGGATGGGTAGAGTTTAGAGTGGTTCATTTAGTATAATGAAGTACAGATAATTTATTTACCCGGACTAAGTCAAGGGTTAGGCAAAAATTTTAAACTATATTTAAAAATATGCATCTATAACGAGAAGAACTGCTTTCTGTTCTTCTTCCTAAACTTTTTCAGGCAGATTTAGATTCTTAATTACGTGAATGACATCGTTTGTAATGAGACCATTGCATGATATAATTATTTAGTAGACCTTGATATGCTTATTTATTATTATGATGGCTATTGCAATTAAATATGTACTATATACTATATCCTATGTAACATGTACCCAGAGCACCGTACCAGAACCTGTACCGAACCCCACAACGCCACCCATGGGACAGCAGGGTGCCCCCTTACCCTTACCAGCAGCAGCAGCCAGCCTACTTCGGGCCGCCGCAGTACGTGCCCTACTCCCAGAGGTCTGTAGTCACCAGTCCGCAGATCATGTACGGTCAGCAGAGGCTGCCCTACCAGGTGAGCATATCTTCAACTTTATAATTATAGTAATCGGAAAAATATAAAGTACTCCACAAAAAAAGCAACGCACTTTGAAATATATATATTTTTTAATTAGTGTGCACTACATCAATATTTTAATAAAATAGTACTCTTTTGGGATGATTTAGAGGAGAAATTAGAATTAAAATACAATAAAGATTGATTTGCAAAAAGGAGGAAATTAACGAAAATTTATCATACAAAAAAATTGTTTTCCTCTGTTGAATTCAACTATCAATAATGGGTATTGCTTCCTCTAGCTTGGATTACTGCCTGGAGCCTTGTAAGCATACTTCTACTAAGGTTTGCTACATCTTGCGGGACTTCCTTTTATGCTTCCACTAAAGATGCTCTTAGCTCCTGTAAGTTTTCAAGAGGGTTAATTCTTCTTCTCATACGTCTGCTAAGTTCATCCCAGAGATGTTCAATAGGATTTAAGTCAGGGCTACGAGCTGGCCATCTTAAAGTCTGAATTCGTGTATCATTAAGATATGGCTGAACACAATTTGCAGTGTGTGGTCGAGCATTATATAAAATAATATTTCCTCCAATAAATTGAGCAAAAGGTATGATATATTGTTCAAGGATCTCTGTTATGTACAAATCTACATTTAGGGAAGGTCTGTTGAAGACATGGAGATCAATTTTCGCTTCCAGAGATATTCCTTGCCACACCATTACTGAACCACCTCTAAATCACACTTTCCCAGCAATGTAAAAGGTAAACTCTAGCACGTACATCTGGAGAGTTGAGTGAAAAACATGACATCGCAAAAACGTACAGTCCTCCATTCCAGTGAGCTGTGGACCCGTGGTTGCACTCCTGGGATGTAAGCTCTTTTCAGCAAGTCTTCTTCTGACAGTTCCGGCACTAATTGAAACATCACGAACCATCCGGAGCCAGTCTCAGGAGAAGTACAAAAGCGATTATTATTAAAATAAACCGATAGGGTCTGTGTCGTTCTAGGGCGACCCGAACTTGGCCTGCGTGTGTAGAGTCTAGTGTCATAGAAACGTTGGATCGCTCTACACACAGTGGTTTCAGGTAATCCTAATGCCCGGGCAGCGTTTCTCTGACTATGGCGTTTCTTCGACTAAAGCAATATCACTGGCCACTTGTTCGCCGGTTATTACCATTTTATAGATTATTGACAATTGTAATTAGCAAGATTTTTAACAAATTTGAACTTATTTTAACATTTTTGTCATGAAATCGCAAAAAGAACTGTTATTTCTAATATGATTATTACCTTAGTTCATGTTTTTGTCTACATTATTGATCATACCATACTTCATTTTTTGTTAACATTACGTAGACGGAGTTTATATTTCATAAAATTATCCTTAATAATTGTTAATAGTAATAAAATTACATCGTTTTTGGAAATTAAAAAAAAAAAAATCCATTTTTTAAATTGCGCCACTTTTTTGTGGAGCAGTTTATCATAGTGATAGAAAGTGTTAAAAAAATTAGGTATAAAATATTTTTAAGAATATCAATAAAAGTTTCACAAAACACAACCTAGAATCGCTAAATGATCCGATACAGAGCTATTTTAAGTTTGTGCTTGATAATTCGAATCTGAAGGAAATAACAGAGACCAACTTATTAAAGGAGAGGGTAAAGTGCTTATGTGTTAAGGCAATTAAAATAAATCAAGCTTCTGGAAGCTTTCTCCCTGGAAGACATCCTTGCGAAGTGATCGCCGCGAGGAAACTTCTTTAGCGAGACATTTCATCGGACATAGCAGGCTCACACATGTCCATCTCATTCTCAGGTCCTGGTCGACTTGTCTAGAGTGCCTCTATCAATAAAACATATAATTTAGAACTGCCCTAAATTCCTTGTACTAATGAATAAATTTAATCTACCAAGATGTGAGAGCTTAAAGGACTTTAGTGAAACAATTAATACACTGCTAAGGTTCATTAAAGAGTGTAATCTTCTCAAGGAATTAAAAGACAAAAATCTGGTGCGGGCAACACACGACTTTCACTTACCTCGATTTTTAAAATCAATGAAAGAATTTTCAAATACAGTTAGAGATAAAAATACGTGAAACTATTAAGGAATTAATCAAATTGAATTTATATATAAACATGTGTTTTATTAAAAAATCTATTATATTATTATCTAAAATAATCAGTTAGTTTTATCTTCTTCTCATCACTCTCTATTAACTTCTAAAAGCTTGTGTATGAGATGATATTTTTTCTAAAATCTTTAGCTTTCCAACGGTATATCATACATGTATATTACTGCTCTTATGTTCAAAAACGAAAAATTTCATTAAAAATATATTTTTTCTGTTTTCTCCTTTAGTTGGGTATCGAATTTATTCAATTTATATATTTACCTGTTTTTCATCAGCGCTAACAAGATAATCTAGTTATTATTATTGAATCTAAAAAATTAAAGGTACTTAAGAGGAAGAAAATTTAAAATATCGGCATTTAAGCCCTGTCAGACCATTTTTATCCAAATAAAACCTACATGATATTAAAGCCCATTTAATTTTACATCGATATAGCGAGTTTAATCAAAATCGTCGGAACCGTTTTTGAGAAAATCGAAAAAAGGTGCAAAATGCATGGTATAAAGTGCCTCTTCTGGTAAGCTTATTTTGATGAAAAAAGTTTTGTCACGTCTCGGGCGTATAGTTGTCTTAAATATGAAATATCAGTTTCATAGGACTTACCGTTTCCGCCCGGGAGTTACCACAGATACACACACACACAGACACACACACACACACACAGACCTTGTATGCGTCATCGCAGACATGCCTCCGATTGATCTTTTGGCAGATGAACGTAGAAGGATCTACCGAAGAAAACAAGAAGAGAAGGATGCTCACTGGGCTTCTTTAGCAAAACAAGAGAGAGTTCATACACTTGATATATGGCAGAGACGCTGGAACGCTTCATCTTGTGGAAGATGGACCTACCGCCTAATTCCCGATATATCGACATGGTTATCCCGGAAACATGGAGATGTAGATTACTATCTCACTCAGCTGCTTACTGGGCATGGTTGCTTCAGAGCGTACTTAGCCCGTTTCAAAATAGAGGAAAGTTCATTGTGCCCATTTTGTGATCCCATAGAAGAAACAGTGGAACATGCATTCTTCTCTTGTTCGGGATTCGTTCGAGAAAGATCGGAGATGGACGCTAAATTTAGTACAAGAGCATCACCCGAAAATTTAGTCTCCTTGATGATGGCTAGTCAGGAGAGTTGGAGCGCTGCAGCTGATTATGCAGCACAAATCTGCAGAAAACTCAGAGTACAGGAGCAAGAAAGGAGAGGCGGTGCATCGGCTTAGCCTAAATCAGATGTCCAGTAAAGTAGCTGGCATTTAGCCCTTCTGCCCCCCCATGAAGTAATGCTTGACAGCGGTTCCGTGGGGTGGTAAAGACGAATTGGGAGGTGGTTTTTTAGTGAGTAGGAATCTCACACTGTTGTGTAGCCTGACAGTTGCACTTCGTCTGATGAAAGATTTTTCCCCTACCCGAAAAAAAAAAAAAAAAAAAAAAAAAAAAAAAAAAAAAAAAAAAAAAAAAAAAAACACACACAGACCTTTTTGCGGGACTTGGTTATTTGGACTCAGGGGACCCTAAAACGTGTATTTCCGTTGAAAACTGGAATTCGAAAATTTTCACGATCGCAATACTTTCCTTACTATATATAGTAAGTGAAAGTAAAAATGGAAACAAAAGAAAAAAATAATAAGAAGACAAAAATAGAATAAATTAATTTTTAAACAATATATAAATAAAAATGTGTGTGTTTTATTTTTTTAACTAGTTAAAAAAAAAAAGTTGTGTTAGTGTAAATATATTCGGTACTAATAACCAAGAGGTTGAGTGCCTATTCCAATACCCTAACTCTTGAAGGAGAGCCTAATTCCAAGTTTATATTTAAAAACTTACAATAAATGTTTAGGAAATGGCTTAATTACAATACAGTAGTAAAGCCTGAAGCCCGGTGTGCTGTGGAAACACTGTCCATCACTACATATGGGGAAAAGTTGAGAGGACTATTATTAGTGAAGATCTCTCACGTTAGCAATGAGATCATGTATTGGAGAACTGAAAAAAAAAAAGGAAAAGTGGGATTCACAGAGTCAAATTTCATGTTCATTATGTTTTTATTCAACAAACATTAAAATTAAATCTAATCAAGTCAAGAATTAGTATAATAAGTTCTTAGCGTGTAATAGATTTTGGCATATTAAGTTGCAATTCGAATTTTCATAAGACTTGTTATAAAGAAATACAATATTTTTTAATGTTTTTATTAACCTTTAATAATTATATAATAAATTAGGGTAAATATATTGTAAATTAACTGCAAATGCCTCCACAGGTGACCGTAGCTTCCAGACCACCTCCATCGGAATCCACTCTCAGTTATCAGCAGAGCGTGCCCAGGTAAAGAAAATAGTTGATATCATTTATTTTTATTAGTTAATTTAATATCTATAGAAGGAGATTTGTAAATTGATTTGCCTATAAATGTAATACTCCGACCTTGGTTTTATTTTATTTACTTTAATACAATTTAAGGTTCCATGTACGACACATGTTAGAGGCACCATATTTAGTATTTAGAGGCTAGAGTATAATTGTTTTCGTAAGGAAAATTAACTACTTTTTTTTTCTAGTTTTACCCTTTGGTTTTACGCATCAAAACCCAAACCAACAATTGTATGTGAAATACGAAATAAATACAGGAAAACTCAAAATAAAAACAAATCCCACCCCTCACCTTTAACCTTTGTCGTAAACCTATTACATTCTGCCCTACGGTCTCACTCCTATTATCACTGTTGAACAGATCCGATTTCTAGGAATGCACCTTGAAAAGCGACTTACTTGGAACCCTTATACAAGAATGAAACTACAAGAAACTGCAAAAAAATTTCGACTCCTCCAACACTTACTAGACAAACGTTCTAATCTTCCACTTAACTAAAAAAGCTTATCTACATGACTATCATAACGCGTATCTGGACTTACGGATTAGAGCTTTGAGGCTCTACCAAACCATCGAATTCTTCCCGTATCCAATTACCACAAGCCGAAATCTTTCGTAAATCCTCAATGCTCCTTACTTTGTCACGAATAACCTCATCTTTAAAGACCTTAACGTTCCGTAAGTAACGTTATGTTGCTGATCCGGCCCGGTCCAGATATCTATCATTCCTTCCATGGCAAACTCCATTCTCACTCTTTCCTAATTCTAACTCTAACCCAAGGATGCAACGAGTAGAAAATATGAATAAAAATTAAAAAAAAAATGATAAAAATTGTTAAGTAAACTTAAATCCAAATATTATCTTTATGTTAGTATAATATAATAAGATATAATAATACGATATAATAATATTATTTTATATTTTATAGCAGCAGAGGTGGCGGTGTTAGCTCTAGGAGAGCAAGGGGCAGGAGGCTGACTTCCGAGCAAAGGAGATCTCTACAGGAGGCCACCATGCTGGCGGAGCACAACATGTAAATATAAAATATTATATAAAATACATATTGTATAATATAAGCTGTATGTGTAATATAATCGTGTATGTACAAATAAGGGAGTAAATTTGGTAAAAACGAATTCCTTTAACTGTTTGGTATATTAGATGAGAAAGATGGTTGGGGGTGCGGTCATAAATTAAAAACACACAATTAAGTGTCTGGTATATTGGTCATCTGTGGAATGGTAACTGCATTACAGCGTTTTATGCCCATGGTCACGGATTTAAACCTGGCAGATGGGTCTGGAATTTAGTGATGAAAAAATCTCTGATTAAGACGTCCTTCCGAGGGATCGTAAAATATTGGTCCTGAGAATGTGCAATGGCAGGTACTCGTTAGAATAAAATAATCAAACCGAAATAGGAAAAATTTAGGACTCCTGCTATAGCATCGTTCTATTATCCACAGTAGCATAAAATGATGTTAAACCTTTGACTACCGTTGGGATATATATGTCCCAGTGGGTGTCCATGAAGTACCAGTTTTTTATTGTTTTCTCCCGTTGAAAACATGAATATGGCTGTACCACTTGTATTCTTGTTATCTAGGACCTTTGCTAGGTTTCAGTACATAATCACTACAGCAGTTATTACCTCTTATCTCTTAAAACCCGTTGTTGTTTTTTATGTTATTGGTTGGCATTAACAAAAAATAGTTTTAAAAAAAATCAGGACAACATCTTTGGTGTTTCGCTACTGATTTAGAGTTGTGGTAAATTAAAATGTTTGATACCGTGTCACATTACATAACATTTTTTTTTAAGCTTGAATGATTTTTCAATTAGAACATGTTTGTTTTTTTACTTTCACTTAATATATATATAATATATATATATATATATAGTAGGGGAAAGTATTGCGATCGTGAAAATTTTAAAATTCCAGTTTTCAACGGAAATACATATTTTAGGGTCCCCTGAGTCCAAATAACCAAGTCCCGCAAAAAGGTCTGTGTGTGTGGTAACTCCCGGGCGGAAACGGTAAGTCCTATGAAACTGAAATTTCATATTTAAGACAAATATACGCTTGAGACGTTACAAAGCCTTTTTCATCAAAATGAGCTTACCAGAAAAGCCACTTTATACTATGCATTTGACACCTTTTTTCGATTTTCTCAAAAACGGTTCCGACGATTTTGATTAAACTCGGTATATCGATGTAAAATTTAATGGGTTTTAATACCAGTTAGGTTCCATTCGGATTAAAATGGTCTGACAGGGCTTAAATGCCGATATTTTAAATTTTATTCCTCTAAAGTACCTTTAATTTTGTTGATTCTATAAAAATAACTATAATATCTCGTTACCACTGATGAAAAACAGCTAACTATACAAGTTGAACAAATTTGAAAACCAACTATAGGAAAAAACTGAAAAAATATTTGTTTAATGCATTTTTTTGTTTTTGAATATAAGATCAGTAATATACATGTAAGATATACCGTTGGAAAGCTAAAGATTTTAGAAAAAAATATTATCTTATACTTAAGCTTTTAAAAGTTAATAGAGATTGGTGAAAAGAAGATAAAACTAACTGATTATTTTAGATAACAATATAATAGATTTTTTAATAAAACACATGTTTCTATTTAAATTAAATTTAATTAACTCTTTAATAGTTTCACGTATTTTTATCTCTATGTATTTGAAAATTCTTTCATTGATTTTTAAAATGGAGGTAAGTGAAAGTCGTGTGTTGCCCCCACCAGATTTTTATCACTTTTAAAAATAAAGTTTGTTGATATCAAATAAACTATATTACAGTTCATCTTTTTTTTTTTTTTTTTTTTTTTTTTTTTTTATGAGAGAGAATAAAAGCAATAGGGCAAAAGCTGCCGTCCAGAAAATGCCAATGGGATAATTTGACCTAGCCATGAAAAACCACTGGGACAGATACGTCCCACCTGTTTCGTCCCTCTCCCAATCAGAAAATTGGTTTTCTTCGATTTTAACTTTACAAGACCTAAAGTGGAATAAAATCACAATCATGACAAAATTCAAAAATTTAATAATTGTAGTCAACAAACAATCGTTTCCTTCTTTAAATTTTCCTCATGTTACTATGTTTTCCATTGCCACAAAACAACTTCAGATAAAAAGTCTGGTAAAAGGTATGGGTATAGCTCTGTTATCAGGGCTTATCTATAAACAGATCTTAATGCTAGAGTAGGAAGGAAACAACAAGATGGGCTTTTGTGGTTGGGAAAATTCCGACACGATTAAGGAAGCGATAAAAAGGTTCTAGAGTTGAAACTATGGCCAGTATAGTACTCGTATGGAGGGAAAACATGTTTATAGGACATCAACTTCTGTATTTTTTTGGAACTATAAGGAAAGTTAGTTATGGAAAACCGATTCATATTTGATAGGGGTAGCTCATTGGTCAGGGAGCTGTAATACTAATTTTTAGGTTATAGCTCGAACTATATTATTATATTAATTAGAACAATTTCTTCTTATAAATATATATATAATATATATATATATATATATATATATATATATATATATATATATATATATATATATATATATATTTATACATATACTATCACAATAAATATAAATTACGTTTCGAGGTACTATCGCCTCATAGACAATGTACAATTAATGATTTCTATAAAAAAGACAATATAGTGATGAAAATACTAAAATAGGTAGTATAGATAAAACAAAAAAAATTACATACCAGGCTTGAATGAAAAAATATCAAAAGATGTTTAAACAATATGACCATAATAACATCAAATTTGGACTATACAATAATAACTAAATGTTATATATAAAATACGTTGAAAATTGTCATTAATGCTATATAGGAGAAACATCTTAAATGCTAAAAACAAGATTAAAGCAATACATTGGCAAAGGCAAAAATAGTAAAAATATCAATTATACAGCGTCTCAAATCATAGCATTGTCTATAGGAATGATTTAAATTTCGAAAATACACAAATTTAAAATGCAAAACAAATAACTTAAAATGGGCAACATTTTAAAATTCATTTTATAACTAAAAATCTAAGATATGCAGTAAATTATAAATAAGATTAAAAAAAGAAATAATAACTATCCAGATATAATAAACCTATTGAAATTTCGATTTAAATTGATATATATATATATATTGGTGCAACATGTTGAAATATTTTATTTAGTTGAAGATGTGACAGAAAAAAACAATAACCATAAGTGACATTTAATAATAATGACAGTTGTGGAATACAAGTGAATAGAATTTTAAAGATGAAAATGTGGTAACAACGAAAATATACTTTATTGAAGAAAATCATAATATGGACTGTAAGGAACAAAACATTATTGAACAAATAAAAACAAAAAAAAAAAAGTTTGAAATATGAGTAAGTCAATTTAGCATAAAGTTTTTTGACAGTTATAAAAAAATTTCAACTTAATACGGTCGTTTAAATTACTTGATAGTATATCGTAAAGACTTTTGAAAAAATATAAGCACGAAATATTCAAAAAATTAAAATTTTACTAATTGTTTTGAATCTGTGGTGTTTTATGGCTGATTTAACGTTTAAATTTAACCCGCAACCTTAGGCATAGAAAAATGCTATAATAGCCACTAGACTACAAGTGACCCCACTAAAATATTAGCGTTGAGTAATTATGGGTGTGATTACAAGCTATTGTATGTAATCGTCGTTTGTATTAATAAATTTAATATCTGATAATAAATTATAATACATGTATTTTAAAATATAATGTAATAATAGAGATAACACAATTCTTATCTCTTAATTATAACGTAATCAAATTTTTTTCAGGTCTATGGAGCGAATGGCGAATGGACTTCCAACCGTTTATGATCCTAACACCAGGTAATAAGTGCTTTTAAGATTGTACCTTCACTCGTATCGTTATGATTTTCGGTGATTATCGAATAAGTGTAATTATGATTTGAACATTTTATGATTTATTTATTTACTTTTACATTCACTTCACTATATATGAAGTATATAGTAAGGGAAAGTATTGCGATCGTGAAAACTTTCTAATTCCAGTTTTCAACGGAAATACACGTTTTAGGGTCCCCTGATTGCAAATAATCAATTCCCGAAAGAAAGGTCTGTGTCTGTGTTAAATCCAGCAATAAAAGTCGTACGAAACTGAAATGTCTCATATTACATAACTAGGTGAAAATATAATTTGAACGAATTCGATATCTAACAAAAAAAGAAACCTGCAAAATTATTTTTTTAATGCTATATTTTGTTTTTGAACATAGGAATAGTAATATGCATGTTTCATATACTGTTGGAAAGCTAAAGATTTTAGAAAAAATAATATCTTATAAACGAGCTTGTAATGTTAATTGATAGTAATGACAAGCCGATAGAACTTACTGTTTGATTCAGACAATAATATAATAGATTTTGTAATAAAACACTTGTTTCTATAGAAACACAAAATTCATTAATCGATTTTAACAACGGAGGTAAGCAAAGCTCGTGTGTTGCCCGCAACAGTTTTTTTTTGTTTTGTTGTTATGTACTAGTTTTTTATTTTTTATTTTTCAGTGCCACTGAAAGCGTCGACCTAACTAGGGGAAGTCATGAGGATCTGATTCCTGTTGTGAACACAGAGTGAGTTAAAAAATTGCAGCGATTTTTAATATCTAATACAACCTACTAACAATATAACCTAGATAGCCAGTAGGTTCAGTGCTAAAACCACTAACCCAGCCTGCACAGTTCCACCTTATCACCACCGCTTAAACCTTCTTACCCTTCCAGGCAGCTCTACACGACGACACGAGGGGAAAGTAAAATCTGAAGATTTGAATTTGATGTCGGCAATAGTGAATTATCATGCGCTTTCACACACTTGCAATGCATTATAATAAATATACAATAAGCGTACTTATTATCTATATTAAACTTTATTAATCTTTTTTTTTCCTGTTTTTATTATAAAGTAGCTGATCAACAGGGGATGTCCTGCCTTAACTATGTCTTAGGGAAATCAGTGAAGCCGTTTACGGTGATGCGATCTACATGGAAAAAAAAAAAAAAAAAAAAAAAAAAAAAAAAAAATATATATATAATATATATTAATAGATAGATAGATAGATAATAATAGATATGATATAAATAGATAGATAGGTACATTGATAAATAGATAGGTAGATAGAGAGATGATTATAACCTACCAAAGTAACTTTATAATTCAAATTCATCATAACGTCATCGCCACAAACCGATGTCCTCCTGCCCCACTGTATTCTTTAATAACATTCCACTCATTCCTGTAGAACAAATCCGATACCTAGGACAACATTTGACAAACGTCTTACTTGGAATCCTCATACAAGACTTGAACGACAAGAAACTGCTCGTAGATACCGTTTACTACAACAGTTACTCGACAAACGTTTAAAACCTAAACTCTATTACAAAAAGCTCTTTTATGTTACCATTATCAGGCTTATTTGGACATTTTGAACCGAGCTTTGGGGCTCTACTAAACCATCTAATTCCTCTCGCATCCAATCCTAACAATCAAAGATTTTTTGAAAAATCCTAAATACTCCTTATTTCGTTACAAATAAAATAATCAATAATGACCTTAGTATCCCAATTGTTGCAGACCTATATCGTACTAGATGTACCACTTTTAATTCCAAACTCCTAACCAAAATAAAACCCTCTGTCCGCAACCTATCAACCTTACATATTCCTGATAAGCCTCTGAGGTGATTGATAAGAATATAGCCTCGAAATCTACTAAGTTAAACAAACATTGAAGTTCTACCACTGGATAGTTTCTTCAAGTCTTTCCACGCCTTTTAACATAATTCAGCACATATAGTGGCTGTATTTATTGTATATATAGTTGTGAAAATTAATTAAATATATTTTTTTTAAAAAGTATAAGAAGCTTTATGAAGATAACACGCTACTTCTCCATCCCTACAGGGCCTTCCAGCAGTACAACATGCAGGCGCAGAATACTATGGCGGAAGGAGCCGCAGCACTTCCCCCGCAGCCTGATTACGGCTTCCACCTCATCCCGGTCCCAGATGATGACATGAGCCACCAACTTGTGCCCCCTCCAGGGGACGGCTACAATTTGGAGCAGTACCAGGTTCCCATCTACCAGCAGGTCATTCAGAGGTAGGTCCAGTAACTGCTTACCGTGAGATCACGATTGTAACCAATAATATATATCTGAAGTGGGGAGAGGTATAAGGCACACTTGGTGCTAAATGCTTATAGTCCTATAACCTAGGTAGTGTCAGATAGACATTAGTGGTTTATAATATATGATAGCTCATGATAATAAATATTATCTTTGGCAGTGAGCGTGGTGGGGGCAAAGCAAAGGTGAATCATAAATCTAAATACTTGTTATGCCTAAAAGCGACTGTGTACTTGAGAGCGCATCTTGAAAGAAAAAGAGTCCCTTGAATCCTTACCAGCCCCTGATTCACCAGAAAGTATTACATAGTTAAGACCCTGCCACACTAGGCGGAGTCGCCCGGCGAGGAAAGGAAACACGAATTTTCCAATCGAATCCAAATGGCGTCATTGATATAGGAATCCCATTAGAATTGCCGAAGGATAGCCACACTCAGCGGAGAGGAAAGACAATTGCGGACGACCCCGATAGCAAATGTATGAGAGAGGATTCGAAGGACTAAAAGTCTTTCCTCGCCAGTCCACTCTGCTAAGTGTGGCCGGGAAACGGAGGGTAATGTCGACTACGGCCGTACTCGTGCCCTATCAGTGATCATTTTTTATCCTGTCTCGATATGGAAGATGAAGTTATTTTAACAGTTGAAAAATATAAGCTCCTGAAGCTGTATGACAAAATCATCTGAACTGCTGCAACTCATTGTAATTTATTAAAACAAATAAAATTAAAAGGTGAATACACGTTTCGTCGTTCTCAATGAACAATGCAACAATCAATGGTCCATTTCTCCTGGACTTGGAGGGGGTTGGCCGTCAGGGAGGTAGATAGGGAATAGGCAATTTCCTTTTCTCACCGCTGAGTGTGGCCACCTCGAAATACTGTCTTTCCTTTCCACATCGAGCGAATCCTTCCATTGTGGCTGTACCAATTATGCTCCAATGTTAGCAATTTTACATTGTCTTAGGCGATGAACATAATTGTGGAGAGGTCTAGAATGATCTTGATTATAACTGATGAGATTTCATAGGAGGATAGAAAGTATCGGGTTTACAGATGTTTGCTTATAGAATAGATAGAAGCAAAGGATAGCTCGAAATCCGACCAGTTACCAATCTACCATCAAGTAATGATACTGAGATGTATGATACTGCGATTCATAATATGGAGATCAATCCGGCAGACATGTCCATTATTTGCCTCCTCTATAAAGTTTCTAGCAGAAACGGTGTCGATCTTGGTGATATTGATGTATCAGGTCATACTTTTGAACACGTAGAGAAATTCAAGTATTTAGGTTCAATTATAACTAGAAAAAATGAAATCCAGGAAGAAATAAAGTCCCGGTTAAAGGTGGGAAATGCATGTTATTATTCAGTTGCTAAGTTACTTAGTTCGCGGCTTCTATCTAAAAACTTAAAGATTAGAATTTATAAAACTATTATTTTCCAACGGTTCTTTACGGATCTGAAACTGCGCTACTTTAAGGATAACACGGCTTAAGGTTTTCGAAAATAAGGTATTGCGTAAAATATTTGGTGTAAAGAGAGATGAGGCCACTGGGGAGTTTAGAAGGTTGCATAACGCGGAATTGCGGAACTTGCATCCTGTGAATATAATTGAACTGATTGCATCGCAGAGAGTCAAATGGGCGAGTAATGTTGTTGGGCTCGATGACGAGCGGATTCCGAGAAAGTTGGTATTTGCTGATCCGACTGGTAGGCGCCCGAAAGGTAGGCCGAAGCGGAGATGGTAGGATTGCGTTAAGGCTGATCTCGGGAGCTTGGGCTTGAATGGTGAGCATTGGACGAGTCTGTGTAGGCGGAATTTGGTGGTATCGGCATCGAACCTTCGGGTTCGCTAAGCCTATTATTATTATTATTATTATTATTATTATTATAAAGTTTCTAGCAAGTGGCTTCTCTTTAGCTCTTCCCTAATACTGTCTATTCGGGCACTGCCTCTTACTCCTATAGCTTCTCAATCTATTTAGTGCCGATGTAGCTACCAAAAGGGTCTGGATTACTGAGCTCTTTCATGAAATTAACTGATTACATACAAGTTTCTGCTAGTTCCCGTTCGTTAAACTTGTGGTCATCTGAGGCAGAATACATTGTACAAAAAGATGAGATTTATTGGAGAACAAGGCGGTTCTAGGTCCTAAAATAACACCCATTCAAAATTTTAAGTCTTTTATTTTAAGATACAGCAGAACCCGAATACGAAAAAGAACAAGTTTTAATTATATCCCCTACAAATCAACAAATAAAAAAAAAACAATAAAGAATCGTTTTGAACATATTAGTAGTGATTGGCCATTTCGAATACAAATTGAAAGTGTTCCAGGCTCATCTCTGCTTATTTATTGTTACAAATATAAGCTTATTGTCTAGACAGATATAAAAATCCTCATGCCGTAATATAATTATTTAGAGATAATAAACCATGGTGTAATAAATTATAATCCTGCTCATTATATGAGGTGTCCAACACCATATGTTTATATATGTGTGTATATATATATATATATATATATATATATATATATATATATATATGTGTATGTATATATATTTTTTTTCTTAAGTTCCTTAAGATAATACATTGAAATTCTTAGTTTCAATTTTTTTGATATTTTATTATTTAGTCACTTTGCTAAAAGCATGCATATGTTATAAATCTTATTATTGTTTTTGGGAAATCTGAATTTTAAAAATACAATTAGCATTTGTTTAGTATGTCTGCTGATCCTTTGCTTATTTAAAATGCACAATATATATTTCTTTCCTTGAATCTTGTGACTTAAATTTTTATTTTTTTTTTTTAACGTTCCGTCAAAAATATTTGCACCATTACATGTTTTTACTTAAACAGATAATGAATAAGTGAATTTTTATAATTTATTGAATTCCGAAAGCTAAATTCTTAGATATAAAATTAGTTAACTATTTTGGATTTTTTTTTTTCAATGTTATAATAAGAAATCATTAATTTCAGGTCTGTAGTCGGAGCTACGGAGATCGTTCGAGTGAGTTCATATTTATTTATTTATTAATATTTATATTGTTTAATAATTGATTTACATAGCATAAATCAAACGAAAAATCAATATGAAAATAAGTTTTATCAAGAATTACTTTGAATCATCGTCTTTTTTTTTTTTAATGATTTTTATGACACCTAATATTTTCCTAAAATAATTATTAAGATTATAAAAATTCACTATCATAATATTTCATAAATTAATATTATTACAAACTACTCTTTTGCATACTTGTTTTTTCGTTGTTTTTTTTTAAATTAGAATCATTTATTTTATTGAAGGTGCTTACATAATTTAAAAAAAATTGACCATAGCTTGTGATAAAATAATCAATACAATTGAAAATATATTAAATGTGGCAATTTTTAAAATTCAGATTTTCAAATATTAATATCTTATTGCATGCTACGTTAATAAGAAATTATTTTCTTTGTAAAAATTAACATCTTTTTTTAAAATATTAGTCCGTTTTTTTTCTAGATAATTCATCATTTTTGTTAACTACCTTTCCATGAGGTTAAGAATAAATTTTTATCATTGATTTTGTAATCATTTAAAATTTTTAATTGCTCTTTCTGAATAATATCAAAAACGAAGATTTTAAATTAATTATTTATTAATATTTATAAGGTATAACTATATCTAATTATCATTTTATTGTATTAATGTAGTATGTTTGATATCATTCAGCACTACTATTAATGTCCAAATTGGGACAGATTGTACAATTTTCTCAATAAAATTGTTTGTTTAATAAAATAAAAATTATCGTTTTATGGCTATAATCTTCTTTATGTTTTTTTGTCAACAATATCTGTCAATCTTAAACTATTTTTGAGAATTTTAAAGTATTTTCATGCAATAGTAACATATTATTTTCTAGCCAATCAGTATTATTTCATTTATTAGTTCTTAATGATTGTTACTTTAAGGTGTTTAATATTAATAATTTTTTCAGCACACAGAAGCTAGAGGGCCAGGAACAACATCATTCTTATCGGTAAGAATATATTTATGTGTGTATATATATATATATATATATATATATATATATATATATATATATATATATATATATATACATATAATGATTAAAATAATTTTGGCTGTGAAAACAATTGTGCAATTAATTAAGTAGAGGAGGAGTAAATGAAAATGTTTAATATTGATTTAATTTTTATTTTATATATTTTTTGAAATTATTTACATTTACAATTTAATTTACATTCTATGTAATGATAAAGTAAAATGATGTTTTAAGATCAAATGTTGTTAAAAGTGAAAGGATATATTACTTTAATCCAGCAATATATCCAGAAAGTAAAATGTTGACTAGGCTGGATTCAGCCTAAAGTGTATATATGCATACATATATATATATATATTATATATAATATATATATATATATATATATATATATATATATATATATATATATAAAGGACAGATTAATGGTATGTAAAATATTTTTTAACAGTGTCAAAATGAAATGGTGATTATCTTTTAATTAAAAATAAATGATGATTGCCTTGAAATTGGCAAAAGGCTGAAACTCTGGAGGGAAAAATGAAATAAAAGGATTGTCAAGTGAAAAATATGGAACATATTTTTATTTAAAAAGAACCTAAATATAATTTATTTTATTAAACTATATATTTTTATTTTTTTTATTCATTAATATTTTTACTTGTCGTTACTTTTCTTTTCTTTTTAATAATTAGTAAAATATCAATTTTAAAAGTTTCTACATATAATTATAATGGTAATAAATAACAGTTAAAATATCCTGCAAACTATCTGAAACTGTGAATATGTAAAATCCTAGTTATTGTGTGTCTCTCAGCAACATAACCTATAGTCGTTTGATTTAGCGTTTCTTTTTCATTTATTATTTATAATAATTTTTGTTCGTTGCAATATTTTTGTTTTCAATTTGAAAAAAAAACATTCAGATTCAAATCCATAGAAAATTTTCAATTGTATTTGAGAAAAGCTTTTGAAGGATTCAACTGAATTTTGTTTATTATATTATTATGAATTTAAACAAGAAATTGCATTATGATTTAATTTAAATATATTTATTTTTTGTTTTCCAAATAATTCTTTACAAATATTGTTTATTTGCCCCTCCCCCCCCCGCCAAAAAAATATATCTAAAACTGTTCATTTTAATTAAGAATTATTTAAAATGTTTTTCAGAACTTGCGAATGCCTTCCGGAGAGATTCTCTCCGTACTTGTAAGTAAAGTTATTTGTATCAATATTTAAATAATAATTAATTCTATTTATAACCCAAACATAAATTTATAAAAATCATTTTAATTTATATATAAATAAATTTAGAACGTTATAGTATATATGGTTGTAAAACAAGTTTCTAGCGTTTTTCAGTTTTGATTGAAATACAAACTTCAAATTCAAGTAAATATTTTTAAACAATTTATATATGACCTATTTTGATCTATTAAATGTTGCTACATTTTATTATTTTGCTTAAATTTGGTCTTCCTCAACATTTGACCTCTTCCAAGTCACAACATTCGGTTTTGAACCACCTACGGGTGGTGCTTTCTCCGAAGGCATCATCGCCATACACACTACAAATTTCGTTAAACGTCTGTGCATCGGAATTCCGATTTTGGAAATCGTTAAATGACACAAATGATTTTTTTTTTTTACATTTTGAGCAAGAAAAATACCATTTACAGATAAGGAATCTCTGTTGAAACTGACGCATAAATGCACCATAACTAGTCCTTGTTTTAAATATATAAACATTATTGGCTAAGTAAGCATGATTTTATAAACCCAGAGAGGAATCAATTGAAATATTAAAAAACGCCAAAAACTTATTTTACAACCCAATAAAATAGGAATTTGATATTGCAATCGTGACAATTTTCGAATTCCAGTTTTGAACTGAAATACAAATTTTAGGGTCCCCTGAGTCCAAATAACCATGTCCCGCAAAAAGGTCTGTGTGTGTGTGTGTGTGTAAGTCCTATATAACTGAAATTTCATATTTAAGACAAATGTATGCCCGAGATGTTACAAAACCTTTTTCATCAAATGAGCTTACCAGAAGAGCTACTTTTTACCACGCATTTTGCACCTTTTTTCGATTTTCTCAAAAACAGTTCCGAAGATTTTAATTAAACTCGGTATATCGATGTAAAATTTAATAGGCTTTAATATCATTCAGGTGTTATTCGGATTAAAATGGTCTGACAGGGCTTAAATGCCGATATTTTTAATTTTATTCCTCTAAAGTACCTTTAATTTTTTGATTCTATAAAAATAACTATATTATCTTGTTATCACTGATTTAAAACAGGTAAATATATAAATTGAATGAATTTGATACCCAACTAAAGAAGAAAACAGAAAAAATATTTTTTTAATGCAATTTTTTGTTTTTGAACATAAGAGCAGTAATATATATGTATGATATACCGTTGAAAAGCTAAAGACTTTAGAAAATATATTATCTTATACTCAAGCTTTTAAAAGTAAATAGAGAGTGATGAAAAGACGGTAAAACTAACTGATTATTTTAAATAATAATATAATAGATTTTTTAATGAAACACATGTTTCTATATAAATTCGATTTAATTAATTCTTTAATAGTTTCACATATTTATATCTTTAACTGTATTTGAAAATTCTTTCATTGATTTTAAAAATGGAGGTAAGTGAAAGTCTTGTGTTGCCCGCACCAGATTTTTTTTTGCTAGTTTTACCAGCCCTCCTCTAGTTCCTTTTGATGCTCCTTTTGAAAATACCCTTTATAATTACATTCCTCTATACAATAACATTATAATCTCAGGCGATCTCAATACCAATCTCCTTTCCAACTCCAATGATAAACAGCACCTCGAAAATCTCTTCTTTTTCCCTCAATCTTTTCATTGTTCCTTTCTCTTCCACCCATCGTACCCGCTGTTCCGATACCTGGTTAGACCTTCATGTAATAGACTCGGCCCAGACCCTTCTCAATTCATCACAATTGTCTGCCCCATTTCTCTCCTCCCTTGACTTAATTCAAATATCTTACAATATCCAAACTCCTACAATCCTTCCTAAAACCATAACGTTCCGTAACAATAATGCCCTCACCCGCAAAAACTTACTACCTGACCTAGAAATCCTCAATTGGGTCACCATATATTTATGTTCCTCTATCCACTCAATGGTCGATATCCTCACTTCCAAACATGCTCCACTCAAAGCCTGTACCTTCCGCTGCCGCTCTGCTCCTTGGATGTGTCAAGAGATAAGGGATTAACAAAGAAAGCGTGATGCTGCCCGTAGACGCTTCAGGCGTACTAGACTTGCAGAGGATTATGAAGCGTTTAGGGTACTTCGTAGCTTGACACAAACAACAGTAAGGCGTGCGAAATCCAACTACTTTCATGAAGCCCTGTCCTCTTCCCCTGATTCTAAAACCAAATGGCAACTCCTTCGTAAACTTTCCCTCTGTAAATCCTTTACCTCACCAAGTTACCATCTGACGAACTAAGTTCATACTTTTCATCTGATTCCTCCAACATTACTCCAACCTCTTCTTCCAATTTTTCACTCCCACCATCATTTAATCGCGATAATTTTTACTTCTCAAATATTTCTCCCACAGACCTTATTTCTTTCATAATTAAATCCCACACCACTTCCTTCGGTTCTGATGGAATACCCGTCAAACTGTTAAAATTATGCTTACCTGAAATCCTACCAGTTCTTCTCTTCATTTACGATTTCTCCCTTCAGAACTCCGTATTCCCTACTTCATGGAAAAAAACCCTAGTCCATCCTATTAACAAAATCCCTGACCCGACATCACCTAAGGATTATCGCCCTATCTCTATCCTGTCTAATCCCTCCAAACCTCTAGAATGAATTGTACAATCCCAAGTATCCCATTTTCTTTCCCAACGTTCTCAAGCAGTTACTATTCCTAATGTGATTATATAACCCTTATCTTCCTTCCTAACTCTATCCTCAGGTGTTGCTCAAGGTTCAAGTATTTCCCCACTCCTGTTCAATACCTATATCAATGACCTCCCTAATTCAATCCATCACTGTTCCTACCACCTATACGCTGATGACCTCCAAATCTACCTATCCTCTCCTTCCGAGTTATCATTAGCTTTTGCAAATATTCAGGCAGACCCAGATAGGATCAGTGCCTGGGCAAACCTGAATATTCTAAAGCTTAATCCTATGAAAACCCAGGCCATTTTAATCGGTTCCAATTTTCTCCTTAGTTCTATCATCACCCTTCCTTCACTCTTGCCTAATAATCACACTATTACCTGCAGCGCCTTCGTCAAGAACCTTGGCGTAATCCTTGACCGAAACCTATCCTGGAAACCCCATATTGCCCAAATTTCCAAAAAATCGATAAGTACACTAAAACTATTTCAACGGTCCCGTTACCTTCTCCCACAATTCTCCCGGAAGCTCCTAGTTCCTCTCTTATTTTTCCCCATTTTGACTATTGTTGTGCGGTTTATGGCGGCCTCTCGAAGGTGCTTGAGGGCAGATTGAAACGAGTCATGAACTGTTTCATAAGATTTGTCTTCGGTACCTCTTGACGGTAGCATGTATCACACCTCTATGACGAGTCAAAGTGACTATCTCCCTCGATTCGAAGGCAATATTTCCTTGGTTCCTTTCTCTATCAAGTCATCCGCTCCCATCGCCCCTTTTACGTATATAGTCTCCTGCAATTTAAATCCTCAATCCATACTCAGGAAACCAGATCTCGTCCTTCCGACCTGTATACGCCTTCCCATCGAACCAACAAATATGAATTTTCCTTTTTAGCCCGGTCCACTTTTTTCTGGAATACTCTTCCATCAAACATCCGTCATGCTCCTTCCCAATCTTCATTC
This sequence comes from Piezodorus guildinii, assembly GCA_023052935.1. Lineage (NCBI taxonomy): Eukaryota > Metazoa > Arthropoda > Insecta > Hemiptera > Pentatomidae > Piezodorus > Piezodorus guildinii. The sequence goes on from CM041294.1 coordinate 95,534,500, forward strand.
AAATCTCTCCTTTTTAAACACCTTCTTGCTTCCCAACCAGATGCCAACGAATTCTAGTATAAAGATTGGAGCGATGTGAGAAATGTCCACATTTCATGACATAAATGTTAATAAAGTTTTCATTTTTATTTTTAATTATTCTAAAGTTTTTTTCTTTGGTTTGTTAGCCCTATGTTACTTTTTGATATTATTGTAATCTTTTTAATTTTTATTTTTCATTTCTTTCTGTTTTTACCATTTAAAATACTTTTATATATTTATTGTAATCATTAATGTTAATGTTAATGTAGTCATAAATCTTTTTGTTTTTCTTTTTATGTGTTCTTTGGTGAGTCATAATACTTATTTGTTTTGTACCTGTATTTTCTTCTTAAGGGACCTAGTCCCAGAATTAAGTTCTTTTTTCAATCATTCATTGTTGTATGGTATATCTAAAGCGCCTTAAGCTGAGAATGTAATTATATTTTTAAAATTTGGTTTATATATTATTTTTTAACTTTTATATCGTTCTCATAGTACTCAATATGCTACCTTGAAATATTTTCCATCATATAAAAGAAATGATGCTTGGTCCCTAACGAAAAAACAAACTAAAATAACAGGAGCGATCCGATAAAACACACGATTTTTACACACCTTCTTTGCTAAAATCAATTTAAGAACTTTTAAATAAAGTTAGAGCTGAAAAAAAAGTTAAAAAATTACATTGGATTCTGATGGAAACATGTGTTTCAGATATAATAATCTAACAGTAGAATTCATATCTACAATAATCACTTATGATAAGTTGTGATATAGAAGTATAATATACTTGGACGGCTAAAGATTTAAAAAAAAAAAAATATATATATATATATATACAAAAATTATAAAAGATAATGGAGAGTGGTGAAAAGCCGATAAAACTAACTGATTGTCATAGATAATAACATAATAAATTATTTTATAAAACACATGTTTTATTTTAATTAAATGTATTTAATTCGTTAACAATTTATTTTTTTTCTACATGTATTTATTTTAAAATTTTAGAATTAATTTTACAGAAGTACGTGAAATTCGCGTGTTGTGCTCACCAGAATGTTTTTCTTTTTAATCGAAAATCTAAACGTTTTTGACAACTTTTAAAATAACTTCAGAAAATCCTACAACTAGTGTTATAATATATAATTGTATACTGTATATTATGTACCCAATAAATAAGATCTTTAAGTGTCCCTTTTTTTGTTAAGTTACATTATATTAATATAATTTCATATTTATTATATGGGAGAAGTTAGTTCAGGGTACAGTCAAAACAGAACACAATTAAGTATAAACTTAATTTTTTTTTTTCAGTGGCGCGACAGGCCGTGCAGGCCCTGGGCCTCGCGGTGTAATCCTCTGAGAGATTACACTCGCGTTTCAGGATGACATTCGTAGTGTTGGGTCATCACTCCCTACGCCTAATAAACTTAATTTACTGGAGCCAAAATCATTGTTGTGGTGCTCTCTATCAAACGCCATGAAGAAGGCCTATAATTTAGGCCGAAGCTTCGGCACCTGCAAATTAAGTTTATACTTAATTTTGTTTCCTTTTGACTGCACACTAAACTAACTTCCCCCATATAACATAACCCTCCCCCCCCTCTTCCCACACAGTAAACAATTTTCACTTCACATATTTATTATAATTTCATTATATTAATATATTAAACTTTTTACGTTGTAGCATACCGTCCAATACTTCTACTCTCAACCGAGGCAGAACGCGTTGCAGATACCGCTCCAGGTAAGTTTTCATTATTTTAGTTTTGTTTTTCTTATTATTATAATTTTATTAATATTATGTTATAGTAAAAAATATATTAATTTTAACATTAAAATAAAAAATAAAGCGCTGGTCGATTGTGCTAATGCATCACTTTAGCTTTCTCGAGTCGGTTCACTATGCGGGTTAACATTTACTTTTCGGTGGTCCTAAGGAATAAAACTCGATTCGACTTTAGTCAAAATAAGTTTTTAACCTTCAGAATAACCGTAGTTATTTGCCATAGGAGCGAATTTCCCTTAATGAAAATTAAACATTAAATAATGAATAAACGAGTGTAAAAACAATTAATGAAAACAATGGTCGGTGGCTCTTAAAATCATTTGAAACATCAGTTTTACTTGATTTGTATTATTACACTTACTCTAGTTTGGATTGATATTGGATATTTCTATAAGTACTCTTAATTAAAATTAAATATTAGGTCGTATAATAAATATGTAGGAAAACATAATTCGGGTGGCAGTCATAAAAGATAAGCAAATAGTGAAAAAAATAAAATAAAAAAAAACAAAACAAGAAATTAATAAATGGATAATAAATATATCAAATGAAAATTTACAATTGAATTTATATATTATTAAGTAAATTCGTTTTAAGTTATTATTATCTCACCAGATAACCTTTACCCTTCGTCATAAACCAATGACTTCCTGCCCTACAATAACCTTTAATGACACTCCACTAGCTCCTGTTGAACTGATTCAATACCTAGGACTCCGCCTTGAAAAACGGCCAACTTGGAATCTCCTTACAAGACTGAAACGACAAGAAACTGCCCGACGTTTTTGACTACTTCAACACTTACTGGACAAACGCTCCAACCTTCCACTTAATAACTAAAGTCTTCTCTATATGGCCATCATAAGACCGATATGGACTTACGGAGTAGAGCTATGGGGGCTCTACTAAACCATCGAATTCGAATTCTCCAATCCTTACAATTCAAAATACTTCGGAAAATCCTCAATGCTCCTCTTTTGTCACAAATTAAACTTATCCGTAAAAACCTTAATATTCCGTATGTTGATGACAGCCCGAACCTTGTACCATTCCTTCCATGACAAACTCCATTCCCACTAAAATCCATTAGTTTCAATCCTTGCTTCCTCATCGATGCCTGTTAATCCTCCGAGGCGTCTGAAAAGAAGATGGCCACGAAACCTGCTAGTTTAGAATATTTTTAGAGTGCTGCCACCAGGTAGTGTCTTTTATGTAATTTATGACAGTTTTCTATATAACCATCACATTCACTTGAGGTATTTTTTTTTTAAATACAGTTGTAGATATCAATAAATATGTTTTAAAAAAAAGTTATAGTTATTACTTTCTTTTTTGCTTTGTTGTTCTCAATTTAAACCCCTCTTTTGTTTTTCTGTTAATCTTCCATGGTGATATATTAATAAATTATTATATATTATAAATTAATATTATTTATTAATAACACTGTTTTTGTTTATTTTTTACCTGATGAAGACAGTCAACCGACACTAAAATTATCTCTATCGAAAATAATTTATAATTATTACGAAATTATTTATTGTGATTATAACTTAATACTTTATTTATATTTGTAGGATCCGTCAGGATACCCCTTGGAGGAACAGCAGACAGCCCAGCCAATCGTAAGGCACTAAAAAATATTATTTTTTTTTTAATTTCGCTACCATTTTGTTCAATTTTAGTTTATTAATATGTGTTATTTTTTTTTAAATATATATATATATCTTCTTCTTCCAGTGGCGCGACAGGCCGTGTAGGCCCTGGGCCTCGCGGTGTTAACTCCTATAAGTTTACACTCACGTTTCATGATGCAATTTTTAGTGTAGGGTTATCACTCCCTACGACTAATTTTGTGAGTGGCCACTCTTTGGCTGACGGGTCTCACATACCCGGGGGAGAGGTTGTGAGTGAATCCACCTTTTTTTCTTTATCCTTATAAAAGCCCCGCCGGGATTGGGATTCGAACTCGAACCTGTAGCATGAGAGACTAGCGCTAGCCACTCAGCCACGGGCTCCCCATATATATATATATATATATATATATATATATAATATTTACAAGTAAATATGCTGTTAAATGATAGTGTACATGAAAAACATGAAGAGAAAGTGTCCTTTGGCAGCACTATTAGTCAGCCTAAACAAGAAGGTCTCGAGGCTATGTTCTTTTCTGACTCCTCGGAGGACTGTCAGGAATGGAAGAGGTTTGAACTTAGTATGTTATAGTGGGGGTGGAGTTTGCCATGGGACGAGTGATACCTGGTTCAGGCCGAATCAGCAACATATGGGACATTAATGTCTTTATGGGTGATATTATTTGTGACAAAGTAAGGATCTTTGAGGATTTTGGATTGTAAGGATTGAACCTCGGGACAACCTTTTATCAAACTATTCTCTGGAAAAAACATATTTCCGAAATCTACCGTCATAAATTCTCTATTTTAAAACTTCTGAATTACCTTCATCGTCCTATTCTTCTATTCGAAATCCGTATGCTCTTGGTTAGCTCCTTTATGTTTCTCCCCCTTTTGACATCTCCTGTACGGTGTTTGGGGGTGTCTCTAGGGATCACGAGGCAAAATATATATATATATTTGTTTTTCCGATAAAACCCATTAATAGTAGCTGAAATTTGATTTTCTTCCCTGAGTTTTATGAATCAGTCTTTGTTATATGAGCTTTTTTGTTTACTTTGACATTTAGTAACTGCTCTCACGATACGACGAGACATTTATGAGACACCCTTTATATTTTTGTATATATATATATATTTTTTTTTTTTTAGAATAATATTACACGTCAACTGTATGACAACAATTGTCTCACTGTCTTATAAATAATTTTATTTTTATTTCTTCTATTTTATAAATGTATTTTTTTCTGGCAAGAACGTCAACACAGTCTCAACTAGTGCAGAACCTACCACCAGGCCCCAGTCAGCAGAGCCTGAAAGCACAACCGAATACGGAGTGAGTTGCTTTATTTTATTTTATTTAATTTATATTTATAAAAGTGAGTTGCCATTCACACTTTTGAGTAGTCCTTTATAAAATAAAAATGGCTATATTTTTAATGAAGTTCTCTCTTACCGTCTAGATGTGCAAAAAGGCTTAATTAGGAAAGAATGCAGACGAGACAACGTCCACCACATGATGACATTTCTGGGTAGTGGAGTGGCACGTATTAAATCCAAACTGGTGATTAGGAATTATAGAATTAGTATCTAGGATGGGATATAGGTATTTAAATATAAGCTTTTCCAAAATTTTGCCCATGATTGGTATAAGTGAGATAGGACGGCAAGAAGATGGATTTTCTGACGGTATCATAGGTTTGGGTATCATTTTGACAATGGATAATTTCCAGGAAGCAGAAAAGTATGTGGAACGGAGTACGGAATTATATATGTAAGTTAGATATGGGATAGCTTTTCAAGGAAGTAGTTTTAACTATGGGAAGTTATAAGATCATGCCCAGGAGCTTAGCTGGACGGTGAACTCTGAATGATGTTAGATATTTCTGAGCTTTAGGGAGAAGGGCCATTTGGAGTGGAATATCTAGTTTACTTCTATAACCTTAATGTGACCAAAATTATGAAAATCTGGATGTTGATTAAAGGTTCAAAAAAGTTTCTGACTGGATAGGCCGAATGGGCATTTTCTTCATCAGATCTTGTCCAGATATGGAATTCAGTTAGGCGTGGATGATTACATTCTTTGAACTTAGTAGCTTTTTTGTGGTCATCCCTAATTATCTTTCTGTAATAGTACGTTTTTCAGTAATGTTGATTAAGTTTTGAATTTTTACTTTTCGATTTCTAGTCAGTTTAGTACAATACGTTTTGTCTGATGGATACCTAGTCCTATACCACTTCGATCTGGCCCTGCGTTCTTCTCTTAATAAGATTCGAATGTGCTGTGGCAGGATAGTCTGCGAGTTAGTAGTGGAAATGGTTGTAGTGTAATCGAATATACTACTGCTGATTGAGTCAGTCACTTGTTCAACGGCTTTATCAACATCATGTTTAGTCTTTAGTGGGATTTTTAAGTCAAGTTTGTTTTTGTAAGCTTATCTAAATCCGTCCCAGTCTACTCGTTCTGTAATAAGAGTGGGAATGCTGGGTTTAGCAACATGACTAGAATGCAAGAAAAGCAGAACTGGGCTATGATTAGATGACAGGTCATTTAGGGATTTGATTGTGGATTTGGAGGAAGATATCTGAGAGGAAACAAATATATTAAGGATATCAGGACTTTTTTTGAGGGATGTAGGCCAGTATGTCGGGTTCAATAAATGTTATAGAAGAATTATAGGTAAGCTTACGTCTACTGGTGTGCTATTGTGTATTTGGTATAGTAATATAATATCTAGCACTAAGCAATAACTTTATTCGTTGACAATTTTTTAAGGTTATGCGTGAAATGTTTTTAGTATGCTATAGAATTATATTAAAAAGGACCATTTGTAAATAACTTCAAAATTCAAACGCCTTTTTAAAGGACACGGAAATGGAATCTAATAAAATATTTTGAATGAACAAACTATTGTTATTATATATTCGATTCCGTAACAAATCTCCTTTAGTACTTATTTAAAACCTAGATTAGAGTTAAATGGATAGATGGATTTATTGTTTTGTTTTTTTGTAATTTTGCAGGATGATGGACGTGGCTCAGGAACGAGATCGTCTATCAGAAGTGGATCTGAATTCCAGGTCAGGAAATTGTATCAACACTTGATTAATACATTTTTTAAACTATACCAATGAACTCATGCTAACAAAAAAATTAGTTGTCCTTTGAATTATTAATGATATAAAGCAATGACTTAAACTCATAAAATTTATAACGCTTAAAAATGGGAATTTGCTAGATGAGGTAGAATTTATATTATATTATATTTTATTTTTTTAAAGAAATTCGCAACTGTATTGATTCGATACAACAAGCTAATAGGATTAATATATGATTAAAACACATGATAGTTCTGTGAAGAAACCACCCATTGGTAGCATTCTGTCTGATTTATGGTACGAGTTCTCTTGGCCATCTTCTTCTAAGTCGCCTCGGTGGATTGTCAGGAATATATAAATACGAGAGGTCACGGATATTGTGGGTTTGTATTGGCAGGGAGTTTTGAATGATTTTATTATTATATTATATCTATTATTCACATTATTATATTGCGAATATATAATTCAATTGAAGCCTTAGAAGATAGGAGCATGAATCTAACTCAGGATGTTTCTCGAAGTGGAAGTTACTAAGTAAGAACATTGTCAAATATTATCTCCACAAATAATGTTGAATTTCTTTCCTAATGTAGTTATTTTCTATTCCTCAAGTCTGGTACGCAAAAGTGTATTAGATTTTAGAATTCCGAATGTTATGTTTTAGGTCTTGCTATAATAGATAAATAAGGTAAGAACTTATTATTAATATATTTTTCTTTATCACTACTTCATATATGTACCTAGGTTGTGTTTTTTTATTTTTGAAATATGTCTAATGTAATTTAATTGTATAAATATAATATAATTGTCTAATATAATGCCACAGTGGGAGTCGTAAATTTTGGTTATCCAGATTCTATTAGGATAGTCATCTTCAACAATTACCTTACATCGCAAAGTCTCGAGACCACCTTTTTACATCCAATCCGAAGGACGGCATGACTAAGGATTTTTTGCTCTCTTTAAAAAATCCTAGGGACAGCTGCAGGTTTGAACCCGCGGCATTTGTCATAGAAAGCTGTTATGCTATCTAGTATGCTGTAGGTAACTCCTACACATAAGTTCGTAATTCGCTATTTGCAAAAATACATATGAAAAAACAACTAAATTATGTTCTCTTTTAAGAGGTTAAATCGTAAAATATCTAGGCCACAGACTCAAAACCGGGATTGGTTGTACGATTGGGGGTGCGTTTTAGTGTTTGGGTCGATGGGTTCATGTTGTGAGTCAGTCTGTCGTAGAATTTATTATAATATTATGGAGCCCAAGTTGATCATATCATTTATCACACAGTATGGTGCATCCAAGCACCAATCTTATGCTGAGTCCCTTAGCATTACCTCTTATAAGGGTGTGATAAGAAATTAGTTCATACTGATTTTCTGATTTTCAATAATTTTGAACGTTTGTCGAGAAACCTGGACAACTTCTGTTGTTTCCAACAGTTCCATAAGTCCAATACGTCTGGACATATGCCTTATTTAAGCACGCAAAAATAAGAAGAGAAAATATACATTTGAATTTCAAATCCATCTATGAGGCAAATATTTTATACAGCTTCCGAAATCAATTAGATGCCTTTACTATTTTCGCTTATTATTTTTGAAAACTATAACCAAATCGTAATATCTCATACCTTCATGTATCTGTATTCGTACAGGGATAGACCCTTTCCCTATAAAGTGGGTACACAAATAATTAGGGGGAAACCTGGCGGCTGAGCGTGATCTATGTACTGAGCCCAAGACCCTTCATGGGTTGTAGCCTCGAGGTTTTTTTTTTTTTTTTTTTTTTTTTTTTTTTTTTTTTTTTTTTTTTTTTTTTTTTTATATAGAAGAAACGTATTTAGTTATTTATTAAGCTTTTTTTTTTGAATATAACTAGTAAATGTTGTTACTAATATAAATAGTAACATTTAACTATAATATTCTTAAATTGATTGTAACTGCACTAGGTAATTGGAATCGTTGTGCCGACCAATTTTGCCTACCACTGAGAGTTTTGTGGAGACTGTTGTCTCTATTGGCACCAAGCTACACAATTTGAAACTTATCCCATCATTTAATTAATTACATTTTGTTATCTTTCTCAATGAAATTAATTATTGTTAATGAATGATCCTCAAGAACATAAAGTACCCTGACTGTGACCTTAGGAGCGAAGCGGTTTTTCCGGGACCGGTGGAGAGCAATTGGCGGCCACAGACCTGTCAAGAAGAAGAGAGGAGTGCGTCGATGACGCAAGGTCTGATGGGGCTGCAGGGAGCGGCGCGGGTAGCAGGGTGGCAGCCGGCGCGAGGAGCGTTGCGGGGAGCGGAGCGGGAGCGGAGGGGAGCAGAGCGGGGAGCAGAGCGGGGAGCAGAGCGGGGAGCAGAGAGGCAGGAGGGGCGGCAGCTGCAGGGTCCTCTACCTCTCGCGTCGCCGAGTCGCTGCAATCCTACGCTGAGCGCGTCCGCTTCGGCAGGAGTCAGGACCTTAGACCACCTTTTACCGGAGTGAGTAGTTCAACTTAGCAATATCAGTTATAATATAATAACAATAATAAATAATTTATTTATACTAGGACGAGTCCCATTAGAATAATATTACAAAATTTACAAAAGAATTTTAGTATCTCTGCAATATGCGGCCACTGCTTGGTCGCCTGCAAAGAAAAGGGAGAACAGCGTATGTCTATTGATGTCAATGCACTTTCTTTCCATATCGCGTTCCACTCCATTACTGCTTGCATATAAATTTTAAACAGGGTTGGGAACATACTGCATCCCTGCTTATGATCCTCATATAGCAAGATCTTCAGCCCTGCCTAAGATCTCTTATGTAGTAGAGATGGCCTGGAAGATGCACTGAAAGCCCTGACAAAAGAATACTGCCTACGGGGTCTACAAATAAGTTTTGATAAGAACGAGTATCTGCCGGTAAACTGCAAAGAGGCCGCGTATCTTCAGATTGAAGCATTTGTAAAAGGGTAGACTCCTTCAAATACCTGGGGTCAACGATAGATAGAAATGGTGCTTCGGAACCATATGTTAAAAGGAGAGTTGCTCTGGCGAGACTAGAATGTTGCACCCAGTCCTCTGGAACACGGCCATATCAAAGGAAAACAAAAGGCACATTAGGAATATTGTCGGGCCCTCCCTAAGCTATGCCGCAGAAACATGGACTCTAAGCTCTGTACTCAACTCCCAAATACATGTGGCAAAGACGGATTTCTGGGGTAGGTGCCTTAAGATTACAGGTCTAGATAAAGTCAGAAATGAGGAGATTAATACCTGGCTAGGGGTGACTGAAGGAGTTCCGGAGAGGATCGGAAAGAGCAGGGTGCGGTGGTATGGGCACTACTAACGGATGCCACAACGTAGTTGGCCGAAGATGCTTCTGCTGAAGGAAGAAGGAGGAGAGGAATACCCCCAACCCGGCGGAAGGACTGCATGGAGGAGGACATGGTCGGTAGGGGACTTGAGGAGGAAGATTGGTTAGATCGAGAGAAGTGGTGGGACGCTCTGACTTAATCAGGCCACCCATTGAGGGATCAAGCCTGCAAAAGTAAGTAAGTGACTTTAGTACTTTAGATTACAAACATAATAGAAATAAAAATGAACTATAGTAATAAATCAAAAGGTAGTTTCTAATAATTAATAACAAAACGAGAACAATAAATATATAAAACAATATAGTCAATGTGAAAATGTAACAGAAAATAATATATTATATTTAAATTATCGTTTCTATGTTTTTATTGAAATTTTCAAATCTATTTAGGGCTCTTTGGAAATTGGATAGAAAGGAAGTGGTAATAGAAGGGATTTAAAGGAGGAAAGAGTGTCAGAATGACAATTATATGAAGGAATAGAATTCCATAGGGACAAGGAGAGGATAAGGAAATATCGGTCGAATGCTGCGGTTTGATGGGGTAGTGATATACAGTTCTGGAGGAGTTTTGCGAGAGTGGATGCAGGTTATGAATGAAAACATATGAACCTATGAACAGTAATATAGATATGAATATACTGTGGGAAAACTAAAGGTTTTAGAAAAAAATATCATCTTATTCACAAAATTGTAATAGTTAACAGAGAGGAATGAAAGGCTGACAAAGCTAACTTATTGTCTTTGATAATAATATAATTGATTGTTTAATAAAACACCTCTTATTAATAAAAGTCAATTTAACTAGTTCTTTTAAAAAATTAATTTCCCTTCATTACTGAAATAAACATACAGAAACCAAGTTATGTGACATTCGCCCTTAGACGTTCTGATTTTCCTCCACTAACACTTTACAATGTTCAGTTACTCGAGCAAACAGAAACAAAATACTTAGGACTCACAATGGATAGACTAGCCTGACATAGAAATCACACGTGACTAAATTGAAAAAAAGACTGAATCATCGACTATCAATACTTAGACGACTTCTTCACCATATAACAATTATCACTAAACAACAAAATTATCATATACAACATGTTACTTAAACCACTATGGACTTACGGTACTCAGGTGTGGACCTCATGAAAAAAATCACACATGCAAAACAATTCAATCTTTCAGTTGTAATTCCTCCGCTTCATTACTCACTCTCCCATTTACTTAATCAATAAATCATCACACAATGACCTCAACATACCAATCGTAACGAATGTTAAACAGTACTACAAAAAATTTCACGACTCATTCGCTCGACACCCAATCCTACTGCTACAAACATTACTGACAGACATACTAGCCTAGAACGCGCCGAGGAGACTAAAAGGCCTCTGGGGCAAGCAGAGATCTTCCACGCTTGGAGTGCCTTCAGCGGGAAGTTTATAACTTGTTTTTTCTATGCGTACACATATATTGTAGATATGCGTAGTTCCATGGATAACAGCAAAACACTCAAAATTATATTTTCCTCCCTAACCATTGACAATAGGATTTTGGGTCATAGGATTTTTTTTAGTTCCACTTACGGTCTAGTATCTGCTCTCACAATTAGACTAAACATTTATGAGACACTCTGTATATCACATGGATGTAAAAAATGTATCGACTTCTCAAAATTATCCATGTAGTAATTACATATTATTTAAGGAGCTTGCTGGGCAGAATACCCGTCAGCGGACCAATCAGCGAGTCGACTCGAGACCTTCAACCTCTTCGGCAGATCCTACAAGAACAGCCCAGGACCCCGTACCCACCCAGAGGCGCTTCGGATCCGGAAGGAACCAGGATGGCAGTCACATCAGGCGATCCAGGAGTAACGTCAGGACCTCTTCCCCACGGCAGTCAGGATCTTCCACAGGAACAGAGTCCTCTGTGAGTTGCTAGATTTGGTGTGGTTATAATTGAATTGCATGCACTATGCTTATTAAAAATTCGTGGAAACACAAAACACTGAGCAGAAATATAAACCAATCTCATTTACAAATATCAGGTTATCCGGACGATAATACAGGGCTACGTTTTTATTACATTCCCCACCATTCCTCTCAGGTAGCAATTTTTGACGTAAATTGATGTTTTTTGTTTAGGCAAAGAAGTAAAACACACACCCACAAACATACACACACACACACACACACAAACACACACACACACACACACACATACATATATATTACATATATACATACATATACACATATATACATATACATATAACATACATATACACATACATATACACATACACACATATATATATATATATATATATATATATATATATATTATATATATATATTTATATTTTTTTTTTTTTTTTTTTTTTTTTTTTAAATAGCCTGAAGTTGTTATCGAAAGTCGATTTGCTTAAAATTGTATTTTCCTGCAAGTCCTCTAACAGTTTTCTGAGATTTTCTTCCTCCGAAGTCTGCAGTACACTCGACCTACATCACGCTCGGTCACCAGGTTTTTACTCTATTTTTTGGTACCCACTTTATAGAGGCTGGATGTGCCCCAGAAGGGTCTCCATACACCAGGATCGTTTCACGGCTAAAATAACAGAATAAATATTATTAATGATAGAATTTAGTTGACGGTTGAGAATATTAGACGAGGAAGATCCCCAACCATCTTCCTGGGTGGCGATTATAAAACGACTAACAAATAGTGTCACAAACTGTTTATTGCCCAACATTTCTACCCACATTGCCAGTCTTAATCAGGGCTGCTTCGGTGAGCTATGGAACTTGAATAACTTAATCTAGATCAAGATTTAAAACTTTGATTAATAAATATTTGTTCACTATTCGCTAATCTTTCTGAGCCACCGCACGAATCATTTCATCGTTATGATTATAAATTAGTGTTGAAATTTATAAAAATAAATAATAAAACAAATGTTTATTGTATAATATTTAATGACCTTTTTTTTCATTTGTATATATCATGTAAATATAGCACTACCAATTAGGAGCAGTGTAGTCCTCTACTTCCTGTAGATTAATTATATACAGGATAATTATCGAACACCTTACATTTTTTCTCTATCTTCAAAAATAACTGAGTTATTGAATTAAATCACTTTTAATCTGCCATTAAACATTTTATAACCAGCTTATATCAATATCTAGGTGTTAGGATCATCGTTGCATGCCCTCGTATTTTTATGGCTGATATCAAAAACATTGGTCCAGTACATTCGTAGAAATGCTGCGGACGCCGCACAGTGGTTAAAAGGTGGAAAAACCTAAAAATGATAACTTTTTTTTTTAAACATATCTCGACTTGTTTTTAACAAACAACATCCCAAACTATAATTCTACCAAGAACTTTAATCAAAAATATTTTTAGAAGTTGGCAATATTTATTTACAAAGGTAAGGGATTTCAATAAGTCTAATTAACCAAGTATTTTACCTATAATTATTAGCGCTCTTAGGGATTATTGCCTATACTTATTATTGCCTACTTAGGGAATGGTTTCCAATGCAAATTTTATATTATATTTTTCACAAACCTTTGCAGTATCAGATAACCGTAGAAGACCTTCAAAATTTTATAAAGAAGGTTGTAGCTTTGTAGATAGATAGAGGAAATGAACATTGAATTTAATTTCCGATGTGGTTTTAGCATTCGATGGAAACATAAAAAAGGTAGCAACACTTACCTACGCGATGGGACTTATACCTCTCGTTAGTAGATATCATAATGTAACTATCAAGAAAAAATCGTTTACCTCCTTTTCTCGGGATAAAAGCTATTTTAGTTGAAGAATATGAGGAAGGTTGACAGTAATCTTGAAGGTACAGAACAGTGACTGCGACATTCGATTGGCGATCGAACAGTGGTCCAACATCAAATTTATTTGCTAAAATATAAAACTTCCCATATTTTACGTTTGATGTACCAAAGTACGGGAAAAATAATACAAAAATCTAAATAAGACTCGGAATTGCTAAAACCTGCTAATAGATGTATTTTATATCTTTTAGGAAATTCTTCGAATTATAGATTGTAAAACTTTTGATTCGGAGTGTTGTGTCTGAAAAAAATTATGTATCACCCAAAACGCAAAAAATCGCAAAAATTCTTAGTAACATCTTAAGACTAGAAGGATTGATGAAACAAACCCTACAAACAAATCCTTGGGGTAACGTGGGGGTTATATAGTTTTTCGTTATTGAATAGGGGCATACATTTACAAATTGCTAAATTAACAGTACAGGTGAGATTGCAATTTATATTCAATAACTAGTTTGGAAATATAATGTCTTATCTGTCTCAGCAATGTCCATTGTTAAATAAAAGTAAAAAGACTTTGGTCTAAATACACCTTGAACACAATAAATGGCCATCGAATAAAGATAACCCCATTGCCGGTTATTAGGCACTTGTGTGGACAGGAATGATTCATTCATTTACTATTTATTTGTAAACCCCTTATGGCGGGAAATATTAGTATTAAGGGTCTTGCCAGCTAATAATCAAAAGGTGAAGCACTGGAAAATTCCAAACTTTTGACGACTTTTATCCACCTAAATTGGATAAAACTGTGCGGCGTACAGCGGACCAACTTTTTTTTGTTAATCGATATTCAAGTTCTACGCATCTTTAAACGCAAGCCCTTAAATATTAATTTTTTTTTTTTTTTTTTTTTTACGATTACAAAGGTTTATCAATGAAAATAATAAACTAAATTGTAGGCTTTATTCTGGTTGAAATAGCCTGATAGAGCTTAAATGTCATTTTTTTAAAAATTACTTCCTCTAAATAACATTTAATTTGGTATTAATGCATTGAAAATTTCTCTTATAGACATTAACAACAAAACTCAAACATTTACTTTTACTAATCGAAAAATTTAGCATGCTAGTAGCTTTTTTCTATATTATGCATGATTATTTTACCTAAATATTTCAATTACTCTAAAAATCCTCAACCAAAAAATAAATCATAGCGCAGGTATTTTCGTGTGTTTATCATTTGTAATTCATTTTCTTTAAATTCACTTTATTCAATATATATGTCATTCCATCAATTACAATATAATTATACAATAAAAATTTTAAAAAAATCGTAGAACATAGCGACATCTTTATATGAATTTCTTGCTTGACTTTTAACAATTTATTATTATATTTTATTTATTTTTTTTTGGAGGGTTGTGAAATTCAGTATGTAAACATATTTAATCCCATGAGGATTAAAGACATATAATAAGCATTGTGATTCATTTTTAGTAGAAAAAATAAAAGGTAAATTTTTTTTTTAAAATTTCTACGAACTTTTGGACAACCTGTACAAATCAGCTTCAGAAAAGGACAAAGATATAGAGATGTTTGAAGCTGTGGCAAATCCATTTGACATAACATCTTCGCTCCAACCTGCTGTATCTTTCTAACCTCACTCCATCACACACATCAGGCCCGTGTGGTATGTCTTAATTTTTTGAACGACCCGTTCGAATCTGATGATTCGAAATTAATGTTTGAACAATGGTTTGGTTCATTTATATCCTTTAAACGAAATATTGAACTACGCATGACCTGGCAGATTTCTAAGCCGTATTGAAACATTCTTATATCGAAGTTCTTGATACCAACACTTCAGTTGATTTTTAAACTATACAATATTCAAGACGTCGGGAGCTTCTGAATCCCTCACTTGTTATCGACATGGCTCCGTTGAGTTCTCTCTGGGATGATAATGATTATCGTATTCGTCCTTTTTTTAATACACGTATATATGTATATTTTTTTTATTTCTAGTTTAATCATCAAAATTAGGTAAAATTGCTCCGTAATTTTCAGGGGAATCCAAGAGAGGAATGAAGTTGCAGTACCCTTAGGCCAGTTGGAACTAGACATCTCACTCTTCGATTCTATCAATCAACTCCTTCCTTTTCCTGACTTGGAGGAGATCGTCCAAGAAGTAAAGGATATGACCATCGAGGACAAACTGGCCTTCGACTTCTAGCATTATCATTCCTCCGATAACAACCTCAATTCTAATGACACAAGGCATCCTAAAGGACTATGCAAAAAATAAAATAAAAAAATAGTATTTGGATAATAAAAAAAAAAATGAATTCTAGACACCAGATTCCAAATTGAAGAGGAAAATACTTTTTTTCATAAAAACTACTTTTAATTTTTTTTTTTTTTTTTTTTTTTTTACTTACTATCTTGAATATTAAATATTTGACTGATGGAGAAGATCCCAAATCTGTCCATTAAGTTTGAATAATTTTTTTTTCTTTGTTTAGGTAAAACTAGACATTAATCCATTAGATTCTGCAAAATATTAGGGTCCAACGCTCCCCAGGAGTCGCATAAAAAAATTGATATACCTGGTTCTTGTGAAGGTAGAAAAATTATTTTGTTGTCAAAATTATCCTGTTTTCTTAATAACCTTGTTCCTCACCACTAAAAAGAAATCTTAATATCAGAACTGTTTTTAAGAAACCTAATTAAAAGTACCGTTTTGACAAGATTATTTTGTATTTTTAGGATTATTACCAAGTAAGAAACATAAATATTTTAATAACTTATGTTTTTATTAATTCCGTTTTGAAAAAAGGGTAATTTTGACATCAAACATATTTTTCTACCTTCACTAGAACCAGAAATATTAAATAAAATGTGTTTTTTGCTCGCTCCGAAATTCCAATTTTTTATTACACTTTTGGAGAGCTTTGATTCCTTATATTTTGCAGAGTCAAATGGTTTAGCCTCTTGTTTTACTTTTTCAAAATCGATGAGACAAATCCTATCTTGTGAGTAAAGATGTCCAAGAAAGCATAGGTCCCGATGTCGATAAAAAATATAAAATAATTAAAATTTGTATTAACAACATTTCGACCAAGGTTTCGGGTATTTGTCCGGTCAATAGTCGAAAAGCAACTGCTGTCTTGAATATTCAATACAATTAATTTCTTCTTGAACCCTGCCTGGATGCCCTGATGAAGAATCCAATGGTCGAAACGTTGTTTAATAAATAACCTTTAACTATTTTTTAATTTTTTTTTTTATTTTATCGCGATCCGAATCGTTGATCGGTTTATATTCATTACACGTTCGACTATTCAAGGTATCTATTATGCAAAGTATCGTTAATTTTCAAATTAAGTCCAAAAATAAATAACATATTTCTAAATTAAAAAAAAAAAAAATTAATTACTCAATGAATTTTACTTTGCCTGATAAGATTTTTTTTTTCTTTTCTTTTATATTCTTTTAGGAAATTTTATTTAATATTTCACACTCAAAAAGCACACCCTAATTTTCTTTTCTACACATTTATTTTCTTCACAATTTATTACTTAGTTTTTTTTACGTTTCGGGGTTCTTTTCCCATTATCAAGACTTTTTTTAAAAACACTTTTAACACAATACATTTTATTACATTTATAGCTTGCTAACTCAGCCAATAACAACCAAATAGGACGAATGAATAGCAGTAAGCTAAAAATATAATATAATGTGTCGTGTGTTAAAAATGTTTTTAAAAAATAATCTTGATAATGGGAACAGAACCCGAAAAACTATGAAATAAAATGTGAAGAAAAATAAATGTGTAGAAAAGGAAGTCAAGGAGTACTTTATGAGTGTTGTTTTTTTCGGTATAAGTTATAATTGTAACATG